>OY288223.1:5000-5005000 GCA_958449745.1 Ochropleura leucogaster | reverse complement strand
GTATCTTAGTTTGTGTCTCACCAATTACGTATGACACCACTGCCTGGTTTATTTATTTTAATGTATAATAAACTAATCATATAACTTCAAAAACTTGATTGATATTTCGAAAAAGGCTGTAAACAGTAAAACAAAGATGCAAAGTGTGTGTGTAACTGGACTTGAGAATAAATTAAATCAGTAATAGGTTTTCGCGATAGTGCAAGATTGGCTTCGCTCCTAGGAACAAATGAGTCTTGCCTTGGGTCGAAACAATATTTATTTATTTATAAAATACACATGTTGTGAAACCACATAACATAACTTTGATTTAGAAAAAGACATACCTACTACATTATTGTTAATGGTGCTAGTTATTGTTTTAGGCTGTTTTTCTTTTCTGCCAGTATCCTGGCTTCAAACCAGGTGATGAGGTGAAGCGGACGAGCGGAGCGAAGAGGATCATGTGGGGCTCAACCAGCGTTGCCATACGTCCCGTTTTTGGCGAGACGTTTCCATTTTTAAAACAAAATTAAATGTACCGCGCAGGACACTCTAATTCCAGTTTTTTGCGGAAATATTTCGACAGTGCGTGCAGCGTGCTCAGGAAGAGCGGCCGGGAGACGGAACATTTTTATTGCTATTTTTTGCTGTATCACGAAAACGAAATTTAAAACTGAAATATTAAAAAAAAACTGATTATAAACTTTTTTTTACTATTCTCCCGCTTTCGACGAAATAATGCCGCTGTTTTACTCAAAAAGTTACTAAATCCCGACTTGGTAAAAAAAAAACTGGTAACGCGGGGCGACCAATCAACCAATCCCAAACATTGAATTCCGCGTCGCGTTTCTGGACTCTCCTATGATTGGTTCAATCTTGCACGTCTTCGCTTGTTTTGGTGAACACCAAGCCAGGTCGTGGTGATCCTTGTCCACTGACGTTAGCGTCAGCTCGTCGGACTCCTCATTATCGATTGTTTGCAATGTTTTAACGAAGCGTCAAATACAAATATACCCTTTTAACATTCGTACTAAACTAAGATTAGATCCCATTATCTTTGTATTAGATTGGTTATCTATCACGAATGGATTTCTAAAGGTCAAAATGGCTTCAATAATTTTATTTATAGATTTAATTTCAGTAGGTTGAATTTGACCTTTGTCAAAGTTCAAACCAAGTTCAAATCAAGTTAGTGGCAAACTTGGCGGAATATTGAACATAGGATTAGTTAGTTCCCAAATACTCTTAAATTCGGCTTATTGGGTACTGCCATCACTACCAGAGTCTTGAGGCAAAATGTAGAGGCGTTTATGTCCGGTTAAACAGGTTATTTTGTTTCAAGGACATTGAGCACAGGTTAGTTAGAAAACAAAACTAACAAACTAAAGTGCGTATACATAACGACGTCTAGTGTAAGAAGGGTAAGGCAGGTGAAGTACTTATTGGGGACCAGATCACACTAATGAATTATTTTATCAAATAGGATAACAGAAACTATATTTATAACTTCCGAAACCGTTATTTACGAACAGGTTTGTCACAGGCAGGACAGTAAAAAATGTTAAGGAAGAAATAAAATTGAATCTGTTCAAAATGTTCACTTGTAAGTATGCCTATAAAATGCACTACCATGTTAATGGGATATTTTTATAGCTACTGCTGCACCGTCGATCATAATTCACGGGCCAGAGAGCCTACAGGATACAGCCATGATTCCAAATTCAAATCATGTACACACACTAGCATGTTTTTGAATGTAAAATTATTTTGTTCCCGAATGTACTTTTGTCCTTCAAGTTGAAGTTAAAACTTTCCTAGCATTTTACCAGATAAAAATAAATCATAGAAAACAATACATTCGAGCCGTTTATTGTTATTGCGTAATAAATTGCAATAAATTCAAATTTATTCCGCTCCGATTTATTTTATGTATTGTTTATGACACGTCTCGTAGACATAATTTAACAACAACAAAAAAACCTAGAACTTACTTTTATACTTATTCCTGGCAAAGGTTCCATAGTTATCCACCATATTGTTTGTCTTTATATTAGTTAATATCTTGATGAACTCACTAAATATTCACACCGCTAATGTCGCACATTTGGACGTGTTCTCGTTACGGACCACAAGCCAAACTAAATAAATAACTAGGCTGTGATATTGATAGCATTAGTTATATTATGAATATGTAAATTAGTAGTTCTATTCTACTGTCATTAATCCGAGAGACTGATTACAAGTTTACAAACCCACACCAAGTTTTTTATATGAAGTAAAAGATAGATATTTACAAAATATATGTTATTTAACAACATAAGACAATACAAAAAAAAAACAAGAAACGTGAGAAAAATAAAACGGCCAAGTGCGAGTCGGACTCGTGCACCAAGGGTTCCGAACAAACTTGCAATGTAACCGGCTATAATATCTTTTTAACCGACTTCAAAAAAAGGAGGAGGTTCTCAATTCGACTGTATGTTTTTTTTTTTTTTTTTTGTGTTTGTTACCTCATAACTCAGGTCTGAGTGAACCGATTTTGATGATTCTTTTTTTATTCGAAAGCTGGTGGTTGTCGTTTGGTCCCATAAAAAAAATATCAAGATCCGACAAGTAGTTTTTGAGTTATCTTTAATAATGCGTATTAGATTGACTTCGTGTACGTTGATGATATACTCATTCGTCGATTATATTTTAGAAGTTGTCAAAGACAAATGATCAAAAAATGCTATGTACTACTATGGTTTGGAAGGTCATCGCAGTTTTTTGAGGTGATTGTATTTTAATTTGGTGATAGATCTTCAGTGATACAACGGCACTCTTTAATAAATGACAGCAAATCTGCCGTGATTGCTGCAATCACATGTATAAGTATGGGTTTCGCCAGGGTAGGGATGATGCATATGATTTCTGAATAATTGGTTTAATACTAAAGCATAATATAGATACTTAGTATTTAATCTATAGCTTGATGTGGAACTAAAACTTGTATCTAAGACGGGACTAAAGCTAAAAATAAAAACTTTTTAACCGTGTTTGCGTATTATATCATAATACTATAACTAAAAATGCTGAAATAAAAACTTTTTAGAAAAAAAATAAAACCGACTTCTAAAAAAAAACTAAAAACTGGAAAATAACTTTATTTCCGGAAGTCGGTGGTAAATAAAGTCAACGAAACCAACAAAAGCCACCGACTTCCGGAAATAAAGTTATTTTCCAGTTTTTAGTTTTTTTTTAGAAGTCGGTTTTATTTTTTTTCTAAAAAGTTTTTGGGAAAAAAAATTGTGTTCACCAAAAATACTGATCGAGCACCAAATATTCTTTCCTGAATGCTAAAAAAATGCGTAGGTTAGGTTAGGGGTTAAAACTGCGACCCCCTACGACTTGCATTAATAGAAAATGGATAAAGATATAACACTTTTTTATTGTAGTGCTGTCTTTTTCCTGATGCTCGTTATGACATATTTTAATTAACATATTTTGGTGCTCATTCAGTAAATTTGGTGCAACACAGGCAAAATTAGGTACTTAAACGAAATGGGAATAAATTGAAGTTCTTTTAAATACCATCCATATCTTTTGACTTTTTACGACTAAGAGGGCTTTATTTTTAGAGCTCCAAAAGACCACAGACTTGGCATACATGGTTTTAATTTCAATTCGATACCATCACCCGTTTCCTAGGTCTTGATAGACTGACAAACCGACTACAAAGTAATCCTATAAGGGAACTATTTTTTACTTTGAGACTTCCGTCCTCGGAACCCTCAAAACATAGACTAGAAAGATAAATTGACCCATAGACACATCACATACATTTATAACGGTCGATAGCTACCATGTATTTAGTCTTTAGAGAAATATAATAGCCGGCACGCTATCATATTATTTATACTGCCAGGTTTTCTTGGCTTTAGAAATAACTTAATAGGCTATACAGTATATTACACCCGATCCAAAAATGTCTATGATAAGTGGAGTAAATTATCGTTTCGATTTACAGAAGGCTAGAGAATAGAGATGCCTTTTATCATCTTTATATACACACTCATATTTAACAAAATAAATATATCTTTATCTTTACTAACATATATAACCGTTATCACATCTTTACAATAGATGGCACAGAAACTTAAAAAAATACCATTTCTAGTGTTGCCAAATATTGTACAGATCAATAGCAATAAAAAAAGTTGTTCTTTCAGGTTACACAAGTTTTGTGATTTTTATATTAGTTATTCATCAACGGTAACTTGCGCGAGCGCAGGATCATTAAATTAAAGCCATAAAAAAACATCAAAACAAATCAATTCTAGAATATATTTTTTGTAAAATTGTTATAAAATATTGTGATCTGTAATATAATTTTGTAATATGATTCTTACTGCATGCAGGAAACAAAGATATAATTATGCGGTTTAGGCAATTCAAGATGTGCATAGAACCTGTGTCGTATAAACATTTATTGGTTGTGCAATTATATCTAAGCAACAAAATGAAGTTTCTGTAATATCAGCTTTTAAAAGAATATATCTATGCTACTTACAACAATGCTGTATGTCTGTTTGTTCTGGCTAATCTCCGAAACGGCAGGACCGATTTTGAAGGGATTTTAGTGGTAGAGAGCTGATTTTAATGAAGCGAGTAATGCAAATTCATCGACATCGACCAAATACTCGTATTATTCTACTGCTTCATGAAGCTTTAATTTTAGAGGGACAAGTGAGTGTCTTTAATTTTCCTACTGTTTGGGCACAGGCTTCTCTTTAATTTAAATTAATAGGGATTGGACCGATCCACCATCCACTCCACTGACCTAGTGTGAGTAGTTGAATTATAATTATATCTTCGATTTTTCGGTCGTCGGACATTGTTATTAACAATTTATTTATTTACTAGCTGGTGCCCGCGGCTTTAGCAGCGCGATATCGAAAAATATCCTATGTGTTATTCCAGACTTTTATCTACCTCTGTACCAAATTTCATCAAGAGCCGTTCAGCAGTTTTGACGTAAAAGAGTAACAAACATCAATTCATCCATCCTCACAAATATTCGCATTTATAATTAATTAATTATATAAATTAGACGTATAAGTAGGATCAATAGAATTTAATTTACTTGTATTTAGGCGGGCTTAATGCTACCATGCCACCAATGACTTAATTGACAACCTTTGAGTAAACTACGACAACATAGTGATAGGATAGAAACATGATAAAAATATACATTTTTTTAAAGTTTTGTTTTCGAAAATTTATATTCTACAGATGCACACATAATATACATACACATTATATACATATGAAAAAAAAAAAACAAATACTTAAATAAATTTTAAAAATTTTTTCAAACGAACAATCTACTACTATAGCTAAAGACAAAACCACAGTTGATCACAAAATAGTAGTATTTACAACTATTTGAATTGACCGAGGTCAAAAGGTTGGCACAGATCAAGTAGTAAATACCGATATAATTATGTTATCTACCACAGATTCTCGTTTTATCTAACAACATATATTTACTAAGATAACATTTACTACTATTAAGATCTTACTACAAACAAATATATTTACTATTATAGGCAAATATTGTTTACCAAATGAAATTAAATGACAAGAAAATTGTATATTTAAAAAATGCCTACTAAAATTAATCAGTTAAAAGTCTTGAATACCTCGTCAGGCAAATAGGGATGTCATCCTACGGTACAGGGTTAAATCGAATTTCGAACGTCAAACTTTGACAGGTAATCTACTGAAGTATCTGTCAAATGTCGTGGTCCGTAGCCAGACCGGAATCAGCCTTCACCAATTAGAATAGGGTTTATTCTATAGGCACGTTGATTTCACAAAACATTTTTTTCAACACAAACTTTCTTATCTAACATCCAACTTTTAACAAAGCTTACCAGTTAACTACACAATTATGTTTAGCTCCCAAATAGTCAGTTAATTTTTACCTAACTACCATTAAGGTTAATTAACATAAGCCGTCCCTATTATCGTTAGGTACTGATTACTGAAGTTGGTCTCGCCTTTATCTTAAGCAAATGCAGTTAGCAAACAATGAGTGTGTAGTGGGTTCAAGTAGTTTGTATTAGGGCTGGGCCAAAATACATACTATTTTAAAACTAGCTGTGGCCCATGGTTTGGCCTGCTGCTCAGCTTCTTAGTATCGTAGCGTGATGTTAGTGGTCTGAAGCTATCTTCGTTAATTACCTTTCTAACGAAACCGGTTTGGGCCACATCGGTTGGATGGTTTCAAAGTCAATCACGTACATAAGTGCAAAACATTTTTTATGATCTATAGATATAGATTGTACAAAATATGTTTTAGAGCGTATTTAAAATACTTTTAAATAATATTTTTTTTAATAAGTTATAATTATATATTTTTAATACAAATTACGTCCTGAACTTTTGATTGTAATAAATTTACATAATGTGTGCCCTGTACACTTTACAAGCATACCCACAATTTGACTATTACTAATATGACAATTATTCTTATGAAAAACGTATTTTGAAGCCCCAAGTATTGCAAAATACTAATTCCATTTTTTTACCGCGCCGTATCTTCTCAGCGCTCATTGGTCGATGTATGTCGTCCGCTCAGCCCTGACATAGCAGTATTACACCATTTTTTTTTCAGCATTTCCAACAAGTTTCATTATTTTATGTGACTTTCAAATACTATTCCAAGTAAAAATTTCATAGAAAAACACTTTTGAAATCGTATGTTAGTGTCACATTCGTGATTATTTTTTATCGAGCCAACTTATTCATATCTTCATAAGAAGTCATAAGATCAACCATTTTCCTTTAAAAAAAATGTGTTTTTTGTTATATTTTTGGATTTCCATAGCTTCAAAATTGATAAAACCTCGCCCTCAGAAAGTTTTGGAAATGCATACCAAATAGTTTAAATTGGCAGTATTTAAATGACTTTGTTTTTTAAATAATTATTTGGTATTTGAATTATGCAGCCCTAGTAAGTAGTTATCGCTGGAGGCACCATGCCTGACCGAGTTTAGGGGCCACTAGAAATTCCATCGAATTATGCCGCTTAGGAGTTTTAAGAACCGAGTTTCCTGTAATATGTCGTTAAATATACTAAGCTAATTATAAAGGTTTTTTTTCTAAGAAGAATTCATGAAATTTCGGAAGTTTTGTATGTGACAATAGCATAGTATCGTAGTTTACTGTGGAAATTATTACAAGTATAGTATACAGGGTTATTTGTAAAACACCGGCACTCTCTCAGGACCATGTTACCAGTATCATAACCAACAACTTTTGTTCTATGACATTTAAACATTTATCATATTTTAGTTCATCAGATTTTCATACAAAAATAAAAATATTTAAATTGAACGCTCTAAATGTTACGAAATCTATGAGAAGCAAACGTACTACGGGGACAGTGCGCGGCAGGTGTAGGTATGTAGGATGTAGGTACAGCAAACGGACGGAGTTGAAATGTGTTAGATAGGACAACGAAATCTTGATGATTTGTTTTTGGTAAATGTATAAAATTTTGTAAAAAATCATAGAACAAAAGTTGTTGTTTATGATGATAGTAATACAGTCCTGCGAGGTTGTCGGTGTTTTACAAATAACCCTGTATAATATATGTTTGTGCTTCGGTTTGTGTTTCGGTGTAATGCAAAGTAAATTATAGCGTTTAATAAATGTACCTATCAAAATTTCATCATGGTTTATCCAGTTAACTCTATTGATCATAGGCCCAGTAGTCCCATATCACAACTTCACCCTGTAAATACCACTCGCCATTGTATAACACCAACATTGTAATAATGACTTAAATGAGTTGCACTGTATTTAGTTCACACGCTATATAGGTAAGTGCATTGACGTCGACCCGATAATGCCCACATGACAATTTCACGTTCGAAATAACACGATAATCACGCTTAAGCTACCTAATTGACGAATTTATTTACGTTTTTAACAACCTGTGAATAGGTGTTGGTGTTTTAGATAAGGGAAATTTAAAGGTAATCGGTTCATAAATTGTGGTATTTTTCAGAAGAATTAACTTTGTTTTACTTTGCCACAGCGTTAATAAAGCAAGTTTTTTGGAATCGCATGTGGTAATAATTTTAGGTTATGTACACTTAAAACGGAACCCTTATAGACTGACAACAAACTGACCCAGTTTGTTGTCAGTCTGTTTGTCTGTCAAGACCCTTTATCTCGGGAACGCGTGGACGTATTGAGATGAAATTAAAACCATATACTCAACTCAGTGGTCCCTTTGTGCTTTGAATAAATTAATCCTCTAAGACAACGCAGTCAGAAGATATGGCTGTTTATGTCACAAGTTTGTACGGAGCCCTCGGTACGCGACTCTGACTCGCTCTTGGCTGGTGTTTTTCAGGAGTGAATGAAGAGCTAGCAAAATTCAAAAGCGCTATCTCGTGAAAAAAATGATTCCACTTTAAGTACTCTACTGTACAATGTAAAGTAGAAGAAAACCGGTGTTGAATTTTGCAGTGTAAACATTTTATTGCCCCTTTCCTTACTGTACAATTGATTTTAGGAATTCAAATATCTTAACATCATAAACCTGAATTCTACAATTGATATTTCTACCACTTTTTATCAATAGCCATGAATATCCAATCCCTTTTATCGTCAATGACCTAGTAAGCACGGTTACCCTACTTATCGTATATTATAGGTCAGTAAGAAAGCGGAAACGAGTTGGTATGGGATTACCGAGATTGAATAGCTGCGGGAGACATCACTTTGTGAGAGATATTCATCCACACTGACTTAAGAAAGGGGAGAGCTGCCATTGTTTTTTCTCATCTGAAGAATCTTGTACTGTTTTGAAAGTCTAAGTAAGTTTTGCGGTTGTGTTGTGTGTTAGATTACATTTCATATTCCGTTGGGGCTTCAGCGAGTTTAGGGCGTGTAGGCTTTCTATTTTCCAAATCATTGGGTTGGCAACTCCAAAGGTGAGCTGTCTATTTATTTCTAAAGAGGAAGATTTTCCGGGGTTGCCGGCTGTTCGAAAGACATACCGTGGCCCTAGAACATAAAAGGCAAACGAAGGAACATGGTTGGGATTTGGTCAGTAAAAGCCTGATCCGCCCAGAACGAGGAAAGCTATTTGTTAATTTAACATCCTCCAAAAAAAAATTAATGCCCGTTAAGAAAAATAATCTGACTAAGAAAGGATTATGTAGGGGAAGTTATTATCTTTTCCCATCAGTAAAAAAGAGGTAGGTTGGTATATCCTCCATTTCATTATGTTTGAGTATACTGCAACTCCTAAAAACCAACCAGAATCAACAGTTATGACCACTAGAAAATCGCTGAAGCAAATAAGATCGACAAGTTCTGAAGAAACGATACAACTGCCTTGGCGATATTAAATTAATCAGAAAAAAAAGAAAAACAGATGAGAAAATACAAATAAAAGTGAAATAAATGTCCCGCCTGATGACAATGCATTGACTGATTTATGCCCAATTTTTCTTAGTGTTTATTTCACACAAAATAAAAATAAAAAAACTAATTGCAAAAACTTATCAATAAAAACCAGGTCAAACTTGTTTGATCACGTGCATGTTAACTTTATAGTATACAGTATACACGATAACAAAGATTCCTTATCAATTTGTACCTATTTGTGCTTACAAATGACAACACTGAACTTTTCACTAATAATCGATATTGTACATTTAGTGATAAAAGTGTTATGGAAATTGATTGTATTATATAGCGTCTAACATAATAAATCCAAAATTTTTACAGGGTACCTGGTCTTGAATTTAAACAATGATTGTTTTAAGAGTTCTTACTGATAAAATATATAGAAAGCCTATAGAAAATCTATATTTTATCTACGTTAATAAAATATAGACATTCTATAGGTATTAAATTTGACCAGCTGGTCAACATAAATAAGCTTAAAAAAAGTTATGTATGTTAAGACAAAGGAAGAACATAACTTTTTATCATCAAAAGTTAATTTATTGAAGGCTTTTATCCTCAAAGTCAAGTCAGCCTCGTCATATCTTAATCTAGATTTTCAACGAAACTACACGTATGATATAAATTCATATTCTTTGCTAAACAAATCAGCAGGAGAATTACAACAAAAGTTACATGGTTTGTAGTCTACAACCTTCCTCGATAACTGGGCTATTCAACACTAAAACATTTTTTCAATTCGATCCAGTAGTTACTGAGTTGAACGCGTTCAACCAAACAAACTCTTCAGCTTAATAATATTAGTATAGTTTTTTTCTATGATAGTAAATTACACCCTTAACAAATTATACACCCTGTACAAATTACACAGTGCGACTATTATTATTTATCAAAGCAGACCTGACAGAGTCGGTAATCAGATTATGGGAAGATAGTGGATTATGGAGAGAAATCTGATTAGCAGCTTTATCAGATCAATGATAAAAGTGTATTTGAGGGACCATGAAAGAAATAAAACCTACTACTTTGAGTTTAGAAATTGTACTTTTAGGCACCGCCAAATAATTGTGTTACAGGGAAAAGTTTATAAACGGGGTGAACCTGAACAGTACACTGTCAAACTAAACCTATAAATATATATAGGGTTAAGCATAATAAGATTTGTTGGTTGGTTGGGCGGCTTGTTCGAAAGAGATAGCGCGGCCTCGGAACATAAAGGGCAAAAGAAGAAACATGGGTGGGTTTTCACCCATTTTTCTGTCAGCACTACCCCCGCTCCAGCCCCCAGAGTGGGAAAAGATATTTCATAATTTCCCATCCGCAAAAAAAAGCAAAATAATATTTAAAAAAAGACTTGTTCAAAGTTTCAAACTATGTAAATTCGGATAAAAAAAACCGATTGTTGTACTAATATAAAAAGGAAAAATACGTATAAGATACAGGGGTCATTGACACCCACAAAACGCGTTGAGTCAGTAACACGTGCGTAGTACGCTTTGCACGTGTCTTTTTTCCATCCTATATTAAATTGTAGTCTCAACAATCTGGCATTCGATAACTCTGTCTTCCAACCTTAACCTCATTTACATAAGCTGCTGATTCGCGTAAAGAAAATTGGGTCAATGAATAAAATTGTATCAAGCAAGCATCAGTGTTTTACTTGTATACATAATATTCTTGTACAATAAAATACCAGAGTACACAATATGCGACTAGCGTCGAAAAGCGTCAATTTAAATATTTTGATGATAATTTATTAAGAAAATTGCGTGCGAGCGTACGGACGCGGTAAATCCTAGAAACTAAGTTACGACCAATAAAAATGTATTGCCCTATTTATGGCGCTGTGGGGGCCAAATATTAAATACCTGGCTCAGAAATGGAAAAATGTCACCAAAAAATATTCTTGCTCTTACAAAAAAAATGGCTTTAATAAAAGCGAAAGTTCGCTTCACGCAGTTCGCAGTACGAAATCAAAATATAACACGCAACCATATTTCTTTTATTTTCTAAGAGAGCGAGACTCCAAAATAAAGTTAGAGCGTTAAACGTCTATACTGACATTGTCTATGCTATTTTAGTTTCATTCAAGAGGTACAACAGCTATAACATAATAACAGGAGCAAGAAATACACTAAACTTATAGACACTGTTGCAGCTCACAACTTGTACACAGATTAACTAAAGAATACATTACAATAAAAAGGATTTCAATTATTTTATCGCTAGGGGATAATTTATACTAAAGACTATATAGGCTTATGTACACACGACGGCAGGTCAACCTATTCTAAACTATTATAACCTGATGAGAGATCAGCTACCCTACTATGACGTCTTAAAGCAGTTCTTATTCCACTGAGGGAAAGAGACAGAGCTATACAGGGTGTCTAGTACCATCTCTTTCCCTCAGTGGAATAAGAACTGCTATGTCATGGTAGCCCTTCTGGTTATAATAGTTTAGAATAGGTTGCGTACTACAGATCGCACACCGTAGTAGAGAGATCAGGTTAACATGGATTTGTGTAGGTTGATCTGCCGTCGTGTGTACTTATTGATACTCAAAAATATGCTAAATGCTATGTGTAAAAACGTTGTGACTGTGATGGTCAGTATCGTACTCTAACCCAATACCTCGAACATTTGAAGATAGTGCAAGGTGATCTTTTTTTTCCAATTTCATTCATTTTGCGATCATACATCTCACTTCAAGACAAAGACAAAAAAAAGTTAAATATAAAACGTCGAGCAATTAATAAAACGTTGTGAACAGGTGCATGGTTCGGGTCGGTCGTTTCCCATGGAAAATGGAGCTATTACCTTTATGAGTTGAGAGTTGAGCTACACGATAACTGACAAATGCTTGCACTGACTGGACAGATCCATTCAAATCTTTGTGATTCTTTCTTCTAAGGCCCTCTCAGACTTTGTGTTTATGTAAATTGACAATGATTTTTGTCTACCACTTAAAAGAAACTATGACCTCTGAGTTTGCTTCGACTATTTCTTCTCAGAGTAATCAGCTACGAAACACCCACATCGTCTAGTTTAAAATTAACACGTGTATTATAAAAACTTAATTTTAAAACGCAATTGGTGTCAAAGTTGTCAATCAATAAAGAACATTGATTGCCACAAACCGTAAACTATTAGTCTTAGTACACATAAAAGTAAACGCGAGGCTAAAATAGACTACACTATTCAGTGTTTCACGTCTAGGTATTGTGAATGCTACGTAAGCAAGACTGCCTGGCACCAGCTTATAGTCCTATATTACTTCTTTCATTTATTAAATGGTGTTTCTTTATCATCGTAGTAGTTTGTTTACAAGAACGGTGTGCATAAAACATAACATCCCAGTTGTATATCCAGGCGTGTATCACTCCATTATAGACATGAAATCCAGAACTGGGTAGACTAGGAACCGGACAGATTAAAAAAAAATGCAACTACTAAGAAATTCCTGATGGAAAAATCAATACCAAAGTTCTTTTTTCATTTTATTAACCACCTCATCATCGGCATCGTTACGAGAATATGCGGAAAAATTGCTGGTATCCTACATTCGACAATTTATGTAAACACAAATGTATGGGACCTCTGTCCGACTACCGAATCGAACCCAGAACTTCATAATTAGCCAGCAGTAGCGTTTGTGACGACTGGACCAAGACACACAGCATAGTTAGGTTTCCTATAATTAAAGCTCACCATTCTCCACCCTTCGATCTAGCAGGCTTATCTTGCCACGGAAAAAACTAACAGAGCTAGTAAGCTTCCAGAATTTACTGGTCTTCGTCTTCCAATACCACAATAATACAGCTTGCCAAGCACATACTCACTAAACCAAAACAAATATTGAAGAGAACAACATTATTTCTTAACCACTATTACACAGCCACTCATCACAATAAATATGACACTCAGACCAGAGACAACAGGGACAGACTTGCGCGAAAAATATTAAAAAGTATTTCTGCAAAGTCTTTGACCTACTTGTGTAAAACCTCTAACGATTTATTTCGCCACTCTGGTTTTGACTGGCTTTCATCCCTGAAATAACGGCTGGCTACAAGTGCTGCTATAAGATTTGTTGTAGGCGAAATCTTAAGGTGCCGTCATATTTTCTGTGAGCAGCAAAAACTGTAGTACCCACATTTTTTATTAAAATGTTCAAGTCATCGTATTTTGCGGTTTCAAGAATTTTATTTTTAGTATGCCGTATTACGTTACCATGAAATACTTATATAAGTACATTTTCTAAGGTCTCGTCAGACGAAACAAAACCCAAAAACATTGAATCCCTCCAGATAGTTGATACCAGCAAAAATATCCAACCTACTTATTCAGACACGTATCATTCTCACTCATCAGTTTTCATAATATGATATCATGAAATCGGAGAATAAGAGAATAAGCTAAGGGGCTATAAGAGCTCAATTCATTTTTTCTGAGAACCTTACTTGTTAAGTGAGTGATTGGAATTTGTGTCAAATTCAAATAAAGAGGTGTGATTTTTTTTTATATATGTAGAACTATCTATGATTATGACGATAAATTTTGAGGACAAAGTGGAATGGATCAAACAAAATAGAATCGCAGACCCTGTGTAATCCACTTTAGGTTTGACCCAAAGGTTAATGGGACGGTACACAAACAGGCAGTGGAAATATTCAACAATTTCTGAAGCACGTGTGTTCCCAGTGACTTTCGACCTTAACCCTTCAGTTTTGGTATTCATCCCAGGCTCATTGCAAATAACCTCTCTCATGTTACGACATTCACCAAAACGAACTGTTTTTGCAGTTTCTTCACGTAGTTCCGTGTTTTTGCATTTTTATTTTTCGGATCCTAAAATATCTTCTCCCGCTCTGGACGGAGCGGAATCAGTGCCAGACTTTTACTGACTAAAACCCATACATATTCCTTCTTTTGCTCTATGTGTATAAGGACCGCAGTGAAGAGGCAGAACGGGGAGAAGTGCCTTTCGGCTTCGTAAGTTTACTCCAACACCCGTTATGTAAAAGGAAGTTTCCGGCAACATTACCAATGAGTATGCTGTGGCCATTACAAGCTGTTGATATAGGTCGTACAAACCCACACATGTTCACATCGTAAAACCCGTCAACTGACGCGGTATAAGTCAATGTTTATCTAACAGCTCGGCCACATGTAGTAGATAGTTCACAACTCACGTCGCCTCGTTGATAACGTCACTGCGTTCATATCATTTGATTTATTACCTAGCCTCCTTGTTGGTCTTTGCATTATTTGATTGCATTGTTCCACTGATGTGATCAACCTATGACCTTATCAATTGTGGAATCGTTTTCGGTACATAGACATTCGTCGCATTGCTTGATTTATTTTTTGTTTAAACAAGCTAAAATGCACCCAAATAGGTGGGGATAGATCGTCCGTCAGTCAATGGACGCGTGACGTAGTAAATCGCCAACCAGGTAGACCGTGGCAAAGATTATTTATATCTATTGTTCCTTCTCTGTGAGACCTTTCCCTGCAGTACTTATCATCATAATAGATTAAATTTTTCATAACGAAGTCTTCGAGTTAAAAGCTTAGTTTTTTTTTGTCAACAGTTACACTTCCCTTCCTTCTTGCCTAATCTTTTTTTCTCCTCCCTTCCTATTTTTTATCGCCTCAGTGGTTTTTGGCAAACCGGATAAGCATTACATTGTTTAATATTATTAAGAATAACTGGTATTTATCGCATTCAACCGCTTTCCTGGAAGTGGTTCGCATATCTGGCCAGGATCGGGTTTCCGGAATTAGCCACAGGAATTGGAATATGTGCAGCGCACCAAAAAATACTTCAACACCGTCTTTTCACGCATGAATCTTAAGGCAATTGAAACATGTTTGACAGTAATAATTGACCCAATCTTATAGAAGCAAAACTGATCTACCCGTTATAACTACGCCCACAGGCACTCAAAGTTCTTCACATTCCTCTTTCATAAAGGAAAGTATGTATACGTCGAGTATGTGTATGATACCTCAAACAAAAGCCCCTTAGGCCTAAGCCACGGTCTCAGGCGATGCGACAAGCGTCAATAAGTACGGGACTAGAGTTAAGAAACTCGTGTCAGTTGAGTGCTTCGCGTGTCGTCACTTCGGCAAATCGTGTCTCTCTGTGACTATGCAGTCCAACCGACATGATGAGACTCCGGACGGACTGGCTGCAGAAATAGGACTTCTAGTTATTTTATTCAGGTGCCAGGAGTTTAAGACTGACCCGAACGTGGTAGAGAAACAGCTTGCCACATGGCATGATGACTGAATTTTCAACTTACTGAGAGTTGAAAATCTGAGCGAAGCATTTAGTACCCACTAGAACGCATCCCAGTACGCCAAAATGAGCACCCTCTCAGCGTTCAGCAGTGCGTCAAAAATCGCCCGTGCAAACGTCTAAAACACGTCTTTCATTTGTTTCCCCTGCAGTTACTTTCGCAAGAGTCGCTCCAGCTTGTATATCGTGGCCACGAGATATAGGAAAGTATGCATACATCGCATATGTATAAGATATCTTGAACAAAAGCCACTTAACTCATACTGGCTCCAACCCACGCGGAACATCGACCTGCGAAGGTCAGACTCTGCATTGTGTCAACCTATAGAACATCTACACCTTTATATTTAATTATATGAAAGCCTCTTCTCCCGTAATTTAAATGTCACGCGCATCATGAATTTTCATCTCGGTAATAGAAATGTTTTGTAACTTTATTTCTGTCAGTCAGGCTTATTACTTTTTAAGGAAAGTTTTATCTACTCTAAATGACAATAAAACACATTTTTCTTTGCGTTAATGAATTTTGAAAACGCTAAGACTTGTTTGTATAAGGACAGCGGTTTAGCATGGATGATACTTAGATGGTAACAAAAAGATAATATTGCAGTAATCATGTGACTCGATTTGTGCTTTAAATATAATTATAAGCCTATTTACATTTGTTTTCTTAAACCAAAGCATTATGAGAATACATTATTTTATAGATAATAGGAGTAGAATAGAGTAGGTACAGGCAAGATAAATAAACTTAAAAAAATGGAATGGCTAGAAAAAGGGCGACTATTTAGATGACGACTGATAGAGAAACGTGCGAGAAAAAGACACGTTGCGAGGACCTCAAACAAATTGGGAGAATGATGAAGAATGTTCTAGGGTACAAAAGGTCAGTCAAGATTTACACACAAAAGATACTGATTCAATCAGCAATGTTAAAGTGAGACTGAGCATCATTAGGTGTCATGATACTCGTACAAATAATTTTTGAAGACGTAACCAAGGTTTTCGCGAGTAGGTGTTAATTCGAGATGAAACCACTAGAATAAAATCGTCGTCAGAGCTGATGCAGAAAAAAGTAACCTGCTACTTTTCATTCGATATCCAATTTGATGTTAAGGAATTGCATTCCTCAGTTCGACAGGTTATAAATAGCTGTTGATCTTTCCTACATGCTTAACCAAGTTTATTTGTAAGCAATTTGTTTGCTCATCTGAATAATATGTAAAATCAATGATGTACGCGATGAAATTGTATATGTTGACAATAATCATCCGGCTTATTCATTCTCTTGGCTCGTCCAATCGTATCTTACATCTGCAATTGACGTATTTCAAGTAACAAGGAAACATTATAATGAACGGTGTGTGTCGGATGTGCGAATAAATGCGTAGTAACACCACGGCACTCCAGTACTCTTAGCCCTCGTACATACAGGCGTTTTTTTTTTGCACATGGGATTTTCGACACATAACATACCTAAGTGTCTAATGTGGATACTCCAACAGTGTGCTTATTTTGGCGGACTGCATTATTTTTAAATGCAAATTCAGTCGTCACCAAAATGAGGCGGACTTTTTTTCTTCTATGTTGAGGTCGGTTTCCAGGCTACCCGGATGCAGTTAAATACCAGTATTTTACCTGGATCACATGTGTACTAACAATCTACTCCTTAAGTTCGTAAATGAAGTTACGGGTCCGTTCGAAAGTCGGTCGGTACTTCGAAATAAACTCTACTCCCTATTCCGAATCATGAATTTTGAAAACAGAAACACATCGGGAATAGAAACAACAGTCTAATCGGGTTGTCATTCGTTTTTAGTTCAGGCACCTAACTAATCTTAATTCTGTAAGTGATATGAAGTAGGATGCGACTGTAACTTAGGCCATAGCTACGGATTTTGATTTCAGAGAGTAGACCTCCTGATTTCTATTGCCCAACCAAGGAATATTCATACATATGTATATGTATGAATATTCCTTGGAAGGAATATTCATACATATGTATATGTATGAATATTCCTTGGTTAGGCTGATTGTCAGATATGAAAATGCAGTGCACGATACAAAGTCACCTGAAAGAATCATTACTAATATTATAAAAGCGAGACTTTGTTTGTTAGTTACGTCTTCACGCCTGAATGAGATAGTTGAGACCCTGGAGACGGACATCGATAGATATTTTAATTTTTTTAGGTGAGAAATGTGGGAGAAAGAGGGAAGAACGAGGAAGAAAGAAAAAGGGAAACTTAGCTTTTTTACAATAAATAAGGCGCAAGAGCAAAATCTACAGGTAGCAGGTACCATCAAATCAAGAAAGGGGAACTGTGTTACCCCGAATTTAACGCGAGCGGAGCCGCGGGCAAAAGCTAGTGAGACATAAATCCTTGGTTTCCTTACTGCACAGAGATTTGCTGAATGTTCATAGCCAACCGAGGCAAGGTTTTCACTATTTTTATGGCCTCATTGACGCTTAGTGCCAAGCTGCACAACTAATTGTTGTCACAGTGTGTGGCTTTAGACGTATACTCCGCTATCATAAAACTTCGTCCACGACCTCAGGCGAAACGACTTGAAAAAAGTTAAACACGCGCTATAAATGTTTCCATTGGTATTTTCGCTTCGTGATTTTGTTTAAAAACTTCTTCTATTTGTTTTTTATTTCGGTGTTTATTGTCTTAACTTGTACGTAAAAAAAGATCACTCTTGTCTCGTTCTTCCAATGATAGTGATCTTTATTCTCATTGTAATAACGTTGTTGTTCGATTGCTAAATCATACTTCGCCAGAATAATATGGCACTTGTGCTAGATACGCCTACTAAGATACGAAGCTCCAGTGTGGCTAAAGCCTTATACTCTACTACAAGATTTCTGTCGCATCGTTAAAACCGAGGTGCATACTATATCTTGAGAGTTAAGAGCCTAAAATTATATTCCTTACAGTCAAGACCGTCGTCTTCGTTATTAGCTTTATCGATATAATTTATGTTAGCAGTTTGTTAGCAACTTTATGTTGTATTATTCTGGAAACGTGTCTGTCTAAGTATGTTAACTTATTACTTCAGTAGCATTGATTTAGCTTGTTTGAAACATGAGAGGTTTTCTCATTAAGAATCTATCTTAATATTTATAAATCAAGTGTCACGTTGTTTGTCCGCGATGGACTCCTAAACTACTCAAACGATTTTTAATGAAATTTGCATACCGTGTGCAGTTTAATCCAACTCGAAAGATGGGGTAAGTAGGTAGGGTAGGCAGGAAGAAAGGTAGAGAATTACATTGCAACGCATTCCGGGGCACAGCTAGTACTAATATACTATATATATCTAATATATAAAATTCTCGTGTCACATTTTTTTTTCAAAAAAAGAGAATAATATGCCATGATAAAGATGACCCGAGCAGATGTTATTTACTGGCCGCGAGCTCTTCGAAAAGACTACGAGGAGCGAAAATACACTTCTTTCCAAGATTAGCAGATCAGACTCTACAGATATAAACATCCTCCTTTAAAATAGTGAATGGACAACATAATATCGTCATCATCTGCCTAGCCTTAACCAACTATGTTGGGGTCGGCGTCCAGTCTTACCGGATGCAGCTGAATACCAGTATTTTACAGGAGCGACTGCTATCTTACCTCCATAACCCAGTTAGTACTGGGTAATACGATACCTCTTGGTAAGACTGGTTGTCAGACTTTCGGGACAATGACTATCTCTAACGACTGTCAAAGATCTACAAATGACAGCCGGGACCAACAGCTTAACGTGCTTTCCAAGGCACGGAAGAAACACGGTATGAACGGTCTCCCATCCACAGACCAACCTAGGCAAAGACGACATAACATCGTAATATTATTTATTGCCTAAAATCAAGAGACAAAAGAACCAATTTTGCCTTTATATTCGCTACACAATATTATTTTGCAACCTAGCACAATTTCCAACAACGGCATTATGCCAGTAACAAGAGTACACCAACAATTTCTGCATAGTGCATACGTGGCTCAAATAAGCCGGTATAACAGGCATAGGATCTCGTGGCATAGAATTAAAATATTTTGCAGAGCAAGGAAAATATGTGCGTCATATGAGATATATGTATTATAATATACGATGAGCCATTGTTTGGACCACACGTGTGATTTATTTGCGTATGTGCTACTTTAATGTCACACCTACCATACAGCGTTGTATGTATCTCTAAGCGCTGGAAATAGAGTGTAGTATCGAAAAAGGTGTATAGACCGATACCTGAACGTTTCACTACATAGTATAAAACATAGTCGCTGTCTGTCTGTTGCTATGTTGTATGATGCAGTTTTTAATAGGTATATATAATACTTCACGCTATGAGTCTTAGGAGGTGAGCAGCGGGTGTAACCGCTGGGCGGGTCGCTAGTTCAAGTATTATTTTGGCGTACGACTAGATAAGTCGTGATTTGTATTTCTTGTGTAATTTTTAATAAAAACTAAATAAACTCATCCCCTGTTTTTTACAATAGAATAGAATCAGACAATTTAATATATTAATAAAATGTCTGAGAAAATAATATTGCTTAGAGATGGCGTTAGTTCTCTTTAAGGCCACTCGCCAAAATATCCAAGTACAACTTGATCTGTCAGTACTGTATTATTAATACTCATATAGTATGGCTTAATTATTCAATAAATATTTTTTTTATCAAGCCATTTTAAAAAATATATATTTATTTGATTTAACTTTCAAATGCTTTTCTTATAGATAGCTTCCGCCTGCGACTTCGTCCGCGTGGCGAAGTTACTTTGAGCTAGCGCTAACTTTAACCTGCGTGATAATCGAATGAAAAATCTTTCCTTTTCTTCCCTCTTTCTCCCCCTTTTCTCACTTTTTTTATGCCTGTAGCCAGCCTATGTCCGTCTCCAGGGTTCCAGAAAATATCTCTGTACCAAAAATTCATCAAAATCGGTTTGGCCATTTAGGCGTGAAAACGTAACCAATAAACAAACTCATTTTCACTTTTAAAATATTAGTAAGGATTTCATAAAAAGATACGTTCGAAATCGTAAATTATTGTCACATTCGTATTTTTTTTATTGTACCAATTAATTATACCTATCATGTCTTGATTTTCACACAGGGGTCGGTGATTTCAATAAAATATATTTTTTATATTTAGGTTCAGGTTCAAAAGAGTTCAAAATTATTACAGTTTCGGTTTAAGTGTGTGCTCAGAGTAGCTTGTCAAGAAGAAATACATCGTAATATCAAACTTAAGGCAAAACTTATTTTTATTTTAAACGTGCCGTAAGCATGCCTGAGTTCAGTTGAATAAAAATAATACGTGAAAACTGGAATACACATAAATCTAACTTTGCAGCGAGCGAAGAAAGTAATGGCAGCATTAAATAAAAACAAAGTTCCTCTATTGTAGTTCTATGAGAAAACTTATTTAGATTTTGCATATTGCTGCAGTCTATTTGTAGCAATTTTTAGTTTGCAAACATTCTTGAACGCAAACAGCATAGCAATAATACGATTTATAATACTTAAAGCACAATAAAAGGGTCAAAATAAGAATAGAACTGGCCGTAACGGGGTCAAACTAGCTTATATTGGATGAATCAGCACATTCTTTACAAATCTTGCCAAATGCGACTCAAATAGTACCGTGTTCCCTTTAATTTTTGAAAGAATAGGCAAAAAATATGTACCCAGCTGTAAAAACTGTATTTAGTTGCTTTCCAATTCAGACAGGCCACAGCATTGCAATCAACTAGTTTTGACGTACGGATTGGACTATTAGAAAAGCGAGCGGCACAGTAAAAAGCAATTTATGCCTTTTGTCAAAATAACCATTGGTTTTTTCGAAGGTGCATGTTCGTTTCGAACTTTCCAATTTTGAAATGATACATTTTCATTGTCGTGACAACAATTTTTGTTTGTTTTATTTTGCTACTTTCAACTATCAAAGCGAATGCCGTAACTTTAATGCACTTGTGCAAATATAAAGTTCGTGCTACAAAATGCTAAAAGCCTTTGTGTTCCTTGGTGTAGTCTCTATGAAACAATTAATGTAATTACATTGCTTGGGAACGTTCAACATGCCTCCTTTTAGTAATTAAGGTTGTGGTAAGAATGATGTTTGCTTTAGACCTCGTTTGTTAAACAAAGAGTTTTGGACGGCAAGGAAAGCTCGGGGTCTTGCTCGGTGGCTACGTGAAGAGCACCACAAGCTCATTCTCCCTTCTTTCATCGGGAATCTAGATGTACTGTGTTATAGCAGTGTAAGCACCCATATGTTGTTGATATACACACACGAAGCGCTTTACTACATCCTTTTTTATGCGCCTGCGTCTAAATTCCCGAGATCGTACAACCCTGATCTATTTAAGTCGCACGTCAATATGCTTCCTTGGGCTTAATTCGTTCCAACGTTGACTTCATCACTGTCCTCCAGACCAGATTCACGTCAAGATATAGATGGGCCTACTCATTATATCTTTATCTTTATATATATAATTCTTCTGTGAGTGTGTATGTCACTGAACTTCTCTCAAACGACTGGACCGATTTTGATGATTTTTTTTGTGTGTGTTCAAGGGGATCTGGAAATGGTTTAGATTCACAATTTTGTCCGGCAGATGGCGATGCATCACACATTTTTGGTAAATACGTAGCGAAGCACGTACCGGACCGCTAGTAATACTATAATATCACTATCATATAAATAAAACTCAATATTTGTCCTCTTCGTTATCGTTCCGAAACCATTCATCAGATTGCGATGAGATTTGACAGTGTGTTATGGACAGGCCCGCGAGGGTTCCAAGCCCAAAAAAAAGGAAAGTAGCAGTGCAACGAATGCCGGGCACAGCAACTTTAAAATTAAAAGGTTTTCGACAAAAAACGGACAAAAGACCATCTTCAATCAAACTTTTGTTGTAAGTTTGGTACTATTAGGGATCCTTGAAAAAAGATCTATATATAAATCAAAATCATCCAAAAAACGTTCTTGAATTCAGTTAAGAAAAAGCAAATCACGTCTTCAAGGTCAGACCGACACGCATTTAGCACAGTATTGTGGTTTGATAACCTTAAACTGCTTTTAAAATGCTGACTCATACGTGATTTCATTTCAGCGAGATTTTTGGGCACTCCTGTCCTGTACATCCGACACGTATTTGGCAAACATCACGAGACCGGCCATGTTGTATGAATACTGTGAGTGTATGATATTAACACATGAATCACCTTTTCCTGAAATCTTGTTTGTTTATATCATGTAAGTCAAACTCGGCCATCGATAAGAAAGTCGAATTGAGTGGGCCCCATCATCGCTTCACACAGCCCAGTTGAGGCTAAATGCTTCGAGATGATTAAAAATACATTTACAAGTCCTGAAAAATCGTCCCTTATCAAAACCCTGCACTACGCTACCAGCTCAAAACTGTTACCATGCCCGTTAGACTGTACTTCGTTAGCATAAAGGAGTTCTTGTATTCACTTGATAAGGTCAAGGTCATTGGATTATCGGTTATTTCCGCAAAGATAGTGGTTAACACTTCCAGTCAGCCCCTCTTTGTTCAAAATATTAGGCAGGCTAAATTGAATGGAGTTTTGTAATTTGACGAATTCCGTTCGAATTTTATGGTTTAAAGGAAAATTTGTCTTATTATAAAAGCTTTCTTGTACTGTCAATGTTCGCTTGTTATACACACCCGTTTTGGAAACCTTCAAAACGACAACTAGAAGAAGCGAAGGGTTTGGCCTTCAGTAGCAACTTTCAAGTCTGGATGAAACCGTGGAGATCTGGGTCCTTTTCTCCGACAGGTTTCTGGTTAGGTGGCAGAGTTTTTAAGCGCATATAACTTATTGTTATAGAAGTTATCAACACGTCGAAGATCAAGAGCTGTAATTCTTAAATTCTATATACTCACGTCCTCTTTGTCCCGGCATGACGACGGCGCCTCGCTCCTGTCGCAGGAGGCTCTCGCCCTCCGCCCCTCCTTGGTGTGACATCTCCATGGCTCACAGGTGCACTACCAATATCATAAAACTGATACGGGCATCTGTGGTCTTGGTCGGCGCAATCGACGACGGCGTCTGCAGACAAAATTAGAACGTTGAAGAACTGCATGTCTGGATCTCAAAATGTTCAAGTGTTCCTGCATTTAAATTGTGCATGTGCATTTAGTTTTATTGTCAGATATCAGGGATGGGAATTACATAGTTTCTTTGGCGATGGAATGAAATTGTCAGGAACCCAAAAAGGCGCTGTTTGTAAACATTTGTAAAAGAAGATGGCGGTATTAATTCCGACAAAATCTACACGCCAAACATAAAGCCACTCTACACTCGATAGCACAACAAAAATATGTGTTGCAATCAATTTTTTTGATACTTATTGCAGATAATATCGCATTTTTGGAACCTACACAACACCCAAACTTATAAAAGAACCTTCACGAACGAGCTATAAAAGCAGCTACATTTCGTCTAGATTTTCCGCGAAGATGTAATCTAATAATAAGCGAAGAGATTGCTAATCAAATTGTGAAACGTGTGAGTCTCAGAGTTGCAGGTAACGAAATCATTGTACACGTACAATGATTTCGTTACCTGCAAAATTAAATTAATTGTTCAATAGCTACCAACCTAAAATAGATATTAGATAAAAGATGTTCAGTTGGTTGTAGAGGCCCTCAGTAAATTCATCTAATCTTCAATGAAACAAAAATTCTGTACAATTAAAATGATAAACATTTGTATGCTACCACTACGGCTTAAATTTATCAGTTTTACAAGGAGCTGCTGACTAGATAAGGCTTCAAGTGTGTTGTGTAATATTGTCTTATCTAGCCGCTTTATCGCTTTGTTTATAAATAACGCTTACTTCTATCAAGCTTCCTGGCTTCCTTTTGCTGAGATCCTTTAAGGCCTCGTACAGAATAAATTTTAGTAGATGTCTTCATTTTTCTGCCGGATTTGTTTGTGGTAATAATCACCACGGCTTGGACACAATGTCCGGGTTGTTGTGGTTTTGCTGTTTTTCTTGATCCACACGTGCCGACGAAACGGCAGATGACGAGAATAACAAATAAATATAACGTGCTTTTACTTTTTTTTTTCAAATTACGCAATCCATGCAAATTATAAGGTTCCGTTATCTAGCCAACACCAATACTCCAATAAGGTTTATTTTCGTAACGTTTATTTTTTACTATTATAAACTTTTTCTAACCCATAAATGCGTATTGAAAACAAATTTTCGTCACCACAGTGGTTTTTACAGACAAAGAGTTCTTATTAAGTGTCAAAATTGCACGAACGGCAGTCCCCCTTTGTAATACAATTGTAGAATATTTATTTATCAGCATATTGAATTGAATACAGCTCATTATTTTGTTGATTGAATAATGTACAGTTGGTCGTTGACCGAGCGTTTGACACGATTTGAGTTGTATCGTGTTTCTTTGCGATCGGTTTTTTATTCCTTTTTAAGAATCAAAGCAAATAAGAAATAATAAATTATAGATTAAAAAAAAACGCTTTCTCATATGCTTCCTATCATTTTGCCTCCTTCATTTGCTACCCATATCACGGGACATGCATAAACCAAAGTAGTCCGCCATATTTGGGAATCCGCCATGTTGGATTTAGAATATGGGATGTGGACTCAGCGATAATAGGGTATTTGACACCACCAATCAATTGATATACTTTTTATGAGCTGTCAAAACGCGCTTCCCCATAGATTTTGTATGAGACTCGCAACCGATGACGTCACTAAGTTGTCAAGTCAATGATGCAACTATTTATTGATTTAAAAGCAACTAAAAATCGAATTTTAAAGAAATTTTGAAATGAATGGAGTTCTCATGTCTAGAATAAGGTGTTCTTTCAGAAAAATTGTGTTTTTAAATTATTGGTTAATAGTGTCTACTACCCAATTGTGCCGATATTCGTATCTGCCAATGGCTTAATTGCCAAAAGCAGAGTAGGCTCTCGTTAGGCAGCTGGATCAAGGGCTTGATACAGAAAGCTGTACCCTTGGTCAGGTCTCGTATTGTTAGGTTACTTTCTCTGGATCCCTGACCGCGGGTAGCTTGGACCCTGTTCCTGATACCGATGGGATTTTACGTATTTTTATTTATTTATTTATTAAAACTTCATGCACAAGTAACAAAACATTGTACAAAGGCGGACTTAATGCCTTGGGCATTTTCTACCAGTCAACCTTAGGGTGATGCAGAGACAAAGACATAGTAGGTGCAATGAGACAGGAAATATCAATTTTATTTATAATAAATACATAAATACATACATAGAAGATATACAAAAGTGAAGAGAGGTAAAAACTACTAAATAATAATTTTAATAATAATTTTAATGTTTTAATAAGAAATATGTAACAGTATAAAATAAAATTGTTAAAATGAATAAACGGAAATTAAGCTACTCAGAGACACGATAAGATAATAATATTCAGTTTACAAGTTACGAATTGTTTTCGTCGTTTTTTTTTTAAACATAGAAAGTTAACAGCTAAAACTTAATTTCCGAATTCTAAATAAAAAATGATTACAAAGATTGAAAGAAATTGTTTAAAATAGCTAAGAGGGCTATCAGTCTCAACATCGCGACTTGCCGAGCGGTAATCACATGAATGAAACAAGTGGTGGTGCACACGGCGACATTATGAAGCTACACATCCCCAGTGTAACATTGCCTCACCTTGTGTATATTACCCGTACAGTGAAAGATCCGTTGATAGTGGTTTTGCCTGTTTGATTGGTCGTCGTGCGTACGAGCGTGTGCTTGAGAACGCGAACGTAAGTCTTTTAGTGGGGACAACAGCTGGCAACCACGGAAATACTTGGAAGGCAAGAATAACGCGTCTTTGTAACTACAGAGAGAGTGAAATTCGTTTCGAGAATCAGGCTGAAAGGAAACTAGAAATAAGTTATATGAACAAGACAGTGTCGTTAAAATCTACCTCCCACCAACAGTGAACACCCACCATGTGACGACCAAATAATGAGTCGCAGCCTGCCATAAATAATTTATTTTATAGACTTTTTTTTTCGTAATGAGGCAAAGACAAAAAGAGAATTGATGCCAACATAAGAACGTGCGTCTCATTATCTGAGATCACTCAGCTCAGTACATTCGGAAAATATGTACGCTTTTATGCTTTCGGACATTGGCCTAACCTTGACTTACGATTCCGAAGCCATGAAAAATTGTTTTTTTATTAAGTACGATAAGGGTCTGAGCGCGCAGGGTGACTGTTAGGCGTAGGCTGCCTCATTAGTTCAGTGGTCGCAAGAGCTACTACTGAGCGTGTGAAGACTTGGGTCCGTTTTTCGGGATCATTAGAAATTTCTTTGTAACAGTCTGGAATCTGTCTGAACTTATACCCCCCCCCCCCCACCTCTGACATAGCCGGGAAAAGCCGACGCAGACGATTATAATAAGGCTAATATTCGACCATCGTGTCTATGGTAGGTATATCTTGAAAATGTTCATAAAAATACATAATATTCAATTTTATTTTAGTATTATTAAATGTACTTATGGGTGTTATCGAAACTACATATAACATTTGAAATGGACTATTTACCATTTTTAATATTGTTTTTGTTTCCGATATTTCGGCGCAGTTGCACTCGTCATGATGTGATCACTGCGTTATGATGCGTCACAGATTTAATAATGTCAGTGACCATGTCAGTTTAAGAACTTGTTATCGAAACTATTTATGCTTATTAACTTTATTTGGTAAAAGTTCTATATTTGAAAAAAAAAATTGTAAATTGCATTCCATCTTATTTATGAAAGTAGGCCGAAGTGGCCCATGTCAAAGACTCAAACCACAACCTTGATCAATTGATTAAAGTGTCCCTTAATCAATTGATCAACTATTGTATCATACTACTGGATTAAAATTTCATAAGATGAGGAGACAGGCATGCCATGCCATCATATGTAGGTACTGTACATTTAGTCATTTTACTATGCAGGTTTTATTTACATACAAATTGAAGTTTATTATATCTTAATTAAAAAATATTATTTGGTAAATACTATCTAATCTTAAGTACATTGATTTGATATTATTAACACTTTCACATTAATTACATATATTAATGATAAATAATAATTTAAGTTGTGATATCCATTGTTTTATTGCGTGATAAGATTCAAGGCAATTTTTGTGACTATGTTTATTAATGATATGATAAATTTTGTTGCCACCTAATTTAATAATATTATTGTTATCAGTACATATATACCAATGAATTATTCCAATTCAGAAGCTAATAATATTTTTATATTTGTCAGTGTTTTTTTTTTCAGTATTTTAGTTTCAAATACATTTGAGTACCTATCTACTTGTATTGTGTAGTTGTTCCCTCGTTGCAAACTAAACCATATAACACAAGTTTTTCTAAGGAAAACTTTGGATTTAAAAACCCTGAAGTAGTTTTTATCTACAAATAAATGTTTGACTTTGAAAAGACATTAACATTCTGCCATGACTCACACTTATTATTTCCATGCATTTTGCACTGCCAAAACAAATTGAAATTGAATTGAATTCTTTTAGTGTTGCACTTACAAAGAAAGTCATTATAATAATGATTGTGAGCCGCTCTTTGTATAAAACAATTAGGCAGGATGTGCTAAGAGTGTGACACTGCATTAAAAAAAGTGATTTTGTTTCCTGCTGTATGATAATAATTTTTATACATGTCAAATTAAAGTTGTTTGAAAATGGCAAGCATGCTGTAACCACTTGGAAATAAATATTGGGATTTAGTTGAAATCTAATGAACTATACACCTTTTGTTGAATTTACTTATAGAAGCAATTTATTTAGAATTTAAATTATTCCCAGTTTAACAAATAAAAACCTTTGACTTTGACTTTAAATTTATAAATAAATTGCTTCAGTTCTACAACTTGCCTTCCAAGGTTTACTTAATTAATAGATTATTTTTGGTTTTGTTAAGTCATAAATGATGGATTTTAGGAGTAAAGAAAAGCCGGAGAAAAACAAACCTAGGTAAGTATAGCAAAGTTTACATTTTTTCTTCTCCTGAATGAACATATCATTTTAATTTTTTTTTTATTAAATACGAGACCTATTTCATATTAATTGAATAGTACAAGCATTATTGACTTCAGGAATCAAAAGTATAAAAAAAATGGCACCTAACTTTCCAAGCTTTATCAGTGCTTTGACCCACACGGAGAAAATAGTTAACCGTTCACTTCTCACTAAATAAAAAACATACTGACTCTAGGACCGCATTCTCACTATGGATTCAACTGTATCTTATTATCTCGCAATCACACCTCCACATAACGTCGCACGTGTTACGAAATAAGACACTGGTTCACTGACAACAAACTTTCAAATGAAATAAAAGAGATATCATCCCGTTAGACACCAAAAAGACAATATTCAAAACGTGCCACTGAGCGCGTGGTCGTCAAAACATTTAATTTTCACTACTTACCAAAACATAAATTGCGGGCACTACAACTTTAAATTGTTATTCTAAATACGACACTTTTAAAAGCTAAATTAAACTTTTTTATTCATAATAACTGCATTACAGTAGAACTCAAAAACACGTGCAACACAACCACCCCCGCTGGCGTCGTTCGTTGCACTTAATTTTGTATTGCCAAAATAAAAATACTCGTTGACAGACTTACATTTCATAATTTATTCAATCCATAAATTTAATTTTACAATGCATAAAAAACCTCTTTAAATACGTTTGTTGTTACAAAAATATAATTGTCATAATACTTATTCATTTATTTAATCAATTAACTCGGACTATTAACCAGCTGATAAGATTTGTGAACATTTTAGTATCCTAGCAACATTATTTAAACTGTCAACAAACAAGTGTCATCATTCTTCGTCATTTTATCTTCCATTCTGTGCCGAGTGTTCTATTTTTAAATAATTCAGGATTTAGAATGAATTAAAACTTCTAATTTTGAGTGTTTTACAAGTGCCTACGAAAGTTCCTTTGTTTTAATTAAATAACTAAGATAGTTTACTTACAAATATATTAAATACGACTTCAAAATGGTTAATTCAAGCTTAGCATATGAAATTCTGCTATATATTAATTCATTTTATTTTGGTCTGTTCGCGACATGTGAACTGGGCACTCTTATTCTGAAGTCAGTTTTAATTATTGAAAAGTATGAGATAGACAAGGATCCAATAAAAATAGGCAGAGATTATGGAGTGCTTGTTAGCTTGTTCATTATTGAAGCGGCCCGCCTTATATTGGGGCGAAAAGGGAGTCTGAGTGAAAAGGGTAAGTCGTTTGTTAGATGATACCCGCTGTAACAGGAGAAATCTCACTAACTTGTCTTAAAACTCGAATAATGTAAACTCTTATTTGAATCATTTAAATAAACCTTGCATTTTCGTATTAAATTTGAGAGTACAGCAGAATTATATTTATCTCTTGCAGATTTACCAGTAATATTCTCAGTGCTGCTGACGCTGCCATCAATCATGGGTGTCATATACCTCCTCAGGTTCCAAGTAGTTGTATTGAGAATAGAGTACATCTGGTGTACCCTAATGCTATGCATACAAACACTTGAGTTTGTATTTGCATCTATGTTCATAGTTTCTCTTTGCCGGGGACCTTCCTATGACTAAGAAGTATAAAACCAAAGAGTACCTTTTATTAGAAACTGAGTGCCTTTTGCACCAATATTTAGGCCAGCGTTATTCAAAAAAGTTTTATAAAAAAATAGTATTTAATAGAATTGAAAAATGAAATGTGTTTGGGAAAACTCCCTGTTAATCTACTGTTATTCTAATTATACTGCCTTTCAGTGACAAATAATAATTAAGAACATATTTTGACATCAACTCATCTTAAATAATAATGATAAAGATATAAATCTTATGAAGTAAGACCAAAGACATAACTTAATTAAAAATAAGACTTGTGACATCATTCTCTCAGAATTTCATTACAACATTTCAGTTGAAATCTATGCAAGAATTTATGATTCATAGTTTCATTACTTTTTACTTACATTTTGAATGCAATATGCTGCCTTTCATTTACATTTGTCAGCCATATAAGCCAAATTAGTAAATACAGTCATCGTACATAAAACCTCATTTAAATATATACTCATAAAATTAAATATTTATTGAAATAAAAAGTTACTAAAAATGAGGGTATGATATACATGTGATTTTTAGGATATTCCACTCTACCTCACCAATTTGCCACATTGGCACACATTACAACAGATCAAATGTCACAAAACCAGATTGTGGATCCCTCAAAAATCATGTACAGATAATCTATACAAAGCAAAGCCATGAACTAATGAAAAGTTTAGTCTGATGTGTTGTGTCACTGTGTGTAGAACAATGTGAAATGTTTAAAATGTTAGTGTCCACAGATGGGACAGAGTGGAATAACCATATTTTTCTTAAGCGCTAATGCAGGCCATTTTGTAAAGGCAATATTAGTGGTGCCATGCAATATTTATAATTATAGTTTTTAATATTATCATGTTTAAGCCCAAGAATAATGACTGGCAAAATCTTTTCAATATTTATAAATGCTTTTGTGTTGTACTTTAGCCATTTACTGCTTCAGTTCTATAATATGACTAGTATTATAATATATTTATACTTTTTTTCAATTTAGGTATTTAAAAAAAATAAGATATTTAAAAACTACTATTTTTACTCTTTACATTTTAAAGTTATCTACATAAAAAGAATACCTATATTTATGTGGCACAAAATTTGAAAAATACAGTGTGGTGCACAAAAACACCTAACATAAATGTAAAAAAAAATTGTGTGGTGAGCAAACATTACTTATATATAGCAAAATACTTAGATAAGTACAAATATTTTCATACATTGGAAAGTTTAAAAACATAGTCTTTACCACCTTTTTCTGAAGTTGGTTAAAAAACCAATGAAGTCACTATTTTGTTACTTAATTACAAGACTGTAAATATTTACTATTTTGAGTCACTTGTGTAATAAAATAAATAATACACAAAAGTAGGTATATCGCATAAGAGCAAAACAAAAATTATGTATTTGAACAGTTAACTATTTTAAGATTTGAATTTCTAGTCAGTAACAATCACATATTTTTGCATCATTGACTGTTATTATTAAAATATTAAATGTAACATTTTGGAATTTCTACAATGTAAATGTGGATAAAAAATGTCTTATTTAAGGCCAGTTCATATATTCAGATTTATAGTATTATTAGTATTCATACATTTGCACTTGACATCTTTTAAATCAAAAAACATTAAATGTCAAAAAGAAATAGTGATCTACCCCTGCCATGGATATGTTGCTACTAACCTTTTACCACTAACTAATACTAGTAGAAGCAATGCTGAACCCTACTCTGCAGTGTAGCCTTATATTTATTTAGGAAAACAATTCCCTTTACACTGCGGGCCTCATACTAAACCCTTGTAGTGATTGGTTTAGCTGAGCCCAGTACCAATCATTATCTATGATTTTTCTTTTCAAAGATGAAAATGAAAAAAGGTTGACAGTTCCTGTACAGTTTTTGTGACTGTGATAGAACTTTATGAAGTGAAAGGACTGGGTTATTAAAGGGGTCAGGGGTGTGCCCCTAAATGTTTGCAGCCAGTATTGGTTACATAAGAAACATAAATATTAGGACACCATAAAAGCCTTCCTCATTGTTGTTTGTATCCATCTGATAAGTGTAACTTAAGTGATATTGTGGCCTTTATTTAGATATTTATACTGAATAGTTACTATCAAAAAATCTTCCATTGTTCAGTAGTTTTATTACACCAAAGATTTATATAAATGTGTGTGTCGTTTTTATTTACAAAAATGTACTTAGTGTTGTCTTTATGTATAAACTTTAAATTATAGTCCAATATTTAAAATGTATTATTTAATGATCTATACAAAATTCTAGTCCAATGATTGTATTACATGATTTAAAATAATTGCAAAGAGCATTACAATTTTTATAAACACTTATTGTCTAGCTATGAGAATAAATATTTATGCAATGATCTCATGATTTTGTTTATTAACATGAAAGCCAAAACTACCCACTTAGGTACCTACTTCAAATGATTTACTTTTAAATTAACTTGAATAGTAATAATGGAATAAGAATTGATATTATCAATTTAGCTATTGAATTTTTTATATTAAATATTTTTTATAAATTGCAAAATTAGCTGTGGTGTGTAGCTGTATCTACAGCAGTTTGACAGACATCCAACATGCTAGACATGACTTCATCTTGTTTCTGGTACCCGTCTTGTAGGTACAAAGGCATTCGGCCTTTTGCCATCTTATCCCTCTTATGAACTCTCAGTTCATGTCTCATCAACGCCTTTCTAGTACCATACTTATTGCCACACATCTTGCAACCAAACTCTCTAAGACCAGCATGATCAGCATTAAAATGTACATCCATATCTCTCTTAGTATAAAAACCTCTTCCACATTCGAGACACTTAAAAGGCCTTTCTTTTTTATGAGTTAACAAATGCCTGTTCAAATTGCTTCTTGTTAAAAATCTTAACTCACACTTGTCACAAGAAAAAGGTTTGTTACCAGTGTGTGTTCTCATGTGGATTTTAAGTGATTCCATAAAGCGTCCACGGTATGGACAGACATTGCATTTGTATGGCAGATCAAAGCTGTGAAGCTGTAAATGCCTGACCAGATTATCTTTGCGGTAAAGTTTACCACATATATCACAAACAAGGTGTGATGCAGACTGGTGTCTGGCGACATGTTTGTGATATAATTGAGCTGTCAACAATCTGTAGCACACAGGACATTGAATACAAACTTTCTTGTGAGATCTTGACTTTTTGTGTGCAACTAGGTCTTTAAGTGATTTGAAATTTAGCTTGCATAGTTTACAACTGTATATAGACTTTTGGGCAAGTTCTATGTTTTGATTTTCAGAGTCACCATTACTATAGCTATTGTCAGGATCAGGATCATTCTCCCCACATAATTCTCCTCCAGAATCTTGCGCTGCGGTCTGAAGAAGTTGGTTGTCAATGTCCTGGGCTGATTTCCGGAATAATACTGCGCTCTGAAGAAATGCGTAGCATTTCGTACACAAGTGCTTAGGATAATCATCATTTTCATTTAAATTTATGCCCGCAAATGAGCGTACGGCTTCTACAACGTTGAAAGAGCTATCCGAATTGTAAATCTGTTTGTTTCCTTCTTTTAGACAAAGCCTACATTTATTACTCATCTTGATTGTTTCTGCGCCGGTGCCTTGCCGGGTTGTAGTATTTTGATTTCGTATTTTATTCTGCTGCCTTTTATGCTGCGATTTTTTCAGAAATTGCAACATAAAATAAGAACCTGACATTTTCCAATGTTTATTTAGTTAAAAAATAGATACAACCAACCAGCTGATGAGCTGACTGACAGTTGGGTGCTGTCACAGAACAAAATTACTCCAAGGGAGGGTGCTGTGCTGTCGTGTTTTGCCGAAGAGTACATACACTGTTGAAAGAATGACTTCGGTGACAGTAAATTGTTAATGACTTCGTCAACCATGAACTTTTATGAAGAAAAGAATGCAAATCTCTTCATCCCCTATAGAAAAGGTGACCGGATGTCGTGTCTGGTTTTGTGTGTGACTTCCTAATAGTGTCTTCCTGTTCTATACCGACGTACTTGCGTCGATAACATTGCTTGCGCGATGTAGGAATTATAAGTAAGTTAGGTGTGGCATAGACGGCGCTGTGGTTCTTTTTGCCGTAGCGTAGAACGAATTTGTGGTATCGCAACAGACTTATTTTATTATACAAACTGGAGAGCATTCCACCAGAAAAAAAAACATGTCCATGGACTAGCAACCATAAATGTCAGTCATAGATCATCCTGTTCACTTGACAGAAATGACATGAGTGCAGTGGCAGTTAGAGGTGTAAAAGTAACGAAAAAAATCGTACCCGCATGTATTCGTTACTTAACAATTAGTACTCGTTACTATCGTATCGTTACGTTACTCGTTACTTCTTACATCTTATATCATGCTATGTTACGAGCAACGCAACGATTTGAGTTGTGCGTACGCGTACAGTACGACATCGCAATGCATTACGCATCAATAAATCGAATGTAAACAAATAACAATGTCTGATAATTAACAGATTAACCAAGAAAAATTTAATCTCATTAGAGAGGCTTTATTACAATATCTCTTTTAGGATAAGTACAAAAATCACGTGAAAATACGCGAAAACAAACAAATACATACAGAGTTCTTTCTATTATGTAAAAAAACATTTTCTTACAACAGTGAAACAGAGTAGGTACCCATACGAAAAGTGCGAGTAACGAAACGCATTCGTGAGTAACGTTTCGTTACTTCGTACTAGACGGCGGCCGGCGCACCCGTTACTCAGTACCGAATTCATAGTTTCATACGGTTTGTTACAGCTCTATTGGCAGTGTCAGTCATGTGTCAGTGTGATAGTCAAATGCAAATGCATGAATGAAAAATAATTTGTTTACTTTTACTCTTTAAGTTATTGTATAGTAACCAGAGCAAAACAACTTAATGTGAATTTGTACTGAAATACCTACAAATTGTAATTAATTTAATCAATACAATGCTGACATTGTACTACCTGATGAAAAAATCGAATAAAGGAAAACCTAAATTAAGTGCTACCGAATATTACAAAATTATACATGAAAATAACGACCGACATTTAAAAAAGAAAGAAGGCTTGTTGTCTAAATGCCGAGTTTGTTTACACGAAGGTTGTATTCCGATTTTCGGGACTGCAGATACGATATTTATCGTTGAAGCTTTAGCAATTCTCTCGAATATTGAGGTGAATGAAAGCGATGAGTATCCTAAGCTTCTGTGTGAAATATGTCACGAGTTTATCAAAGGAGCTATATTATTTAGAAAAATAGCCGGGCAATCGCAGGACATTCTTAAACGCCCAGTCAAAGAAGAAAGTGTTGACGAATATGAGCAATATGATCAACATTTTAGCGACAGTAGTGTTTATGATACGAAACAGCCAGAAAAGTGGGAGATGGAAAACGATGATCTTGGCGAGGTAAAAAGCGAAAAGAAACCAAAAATCAAATATGCAGCAAAAGTAACTTGTAACATTTGCAATAAAGTTATAAACCAGTCGTACTACAAGGAGCACATGACGATGCACGACCCTGACCATAAGAAGTATGTTTGCGATGTGTGTGGAAAATCATTCAGACTGAGATGTGCTTACCACAACCACAGCTTGAGACATGGCAATGAATTCCCATATAAATGCCAATTCTGTCCATACAAAGGCCGGTACTCCGAGTTACTCAAAACCCATATGAGAACCCACACTGGAGACTATAGGTACATGTGTACTGAATGCCCAGCCAGGTTTCTCTTTAAGAGTAATTTGAACAGCCACACACTAAAACATAAAGAGCCACAGTTTCAGTGTGATGCTTGTAAAAGGGCTTTTCACACAAAGCTGTTGTTGCAGAGACATTATGAAGCTGATCACTTGGGCATTAAGAACCATGTCTGTAATATTTGTGGAAAAGCTTTTGGATACAGAAATGCCATGATGAAGCATCAGAGACATGTTCATAAGAGGAAAAAGCTGTTATTTGGACGTATGCCAGCTTACTTAGAAGCTGAACATAGAAATGAGGATGGTTGAATTCTAGTGCTCAAAATAATTATCGTGATAATGTGGACACCTTGACTCAAACTGAGCAGGTATTAAAACAAATCTAGTTATTTTGTTATTTTTATCATTTGAGGAACTTTGAATACAGTAAAGGACAAAATGAGAGCATAATTATGCAAAGGCATACAAAAACATCTTCAACACCATTCAAATCCATTAGCAGTGCAGCTTACTATTCCTGACACCCTGACTCACCTGAAAAGACATAAAATCCTGAACCTGGACTGCCTATAATGAGCTACCAATTACAAAGAGTCAATCCCAGTGGGGAACTGATTCTGCATGCCACTCAATCTGTGACAACACATCTACTCATAGTCAAAGGATGCATTGCATGATATAAAAATTAATAATTGAGGAACTTGTTGATTGTTAATTGATTGAAATTTTAAAGCATTAGTAACACAGCTATCAAGCTGAAGTTGCCTTTTCATTGATATCACAATCAAATTAAAAATCGATAATATAATTATGTATCATACAACCTTACATTATAAATAATATGGCTAAATAAAATCTAAGTTTACAACTATGTCTTAATCCATACCAATAATAATGTAAAATAGATGTGAAAGTAACATTGTCTGTCTGTTAATGCTTTTACACTTTCAACTACTGAACCGACTTTAATGGACTTTTTATTAACAACTTCTACATTTTTATTCAAAAACAGCTTCCTGCAAGCCTCATACACATTTTGATTCAAGTAAAGAAATTGCCATTGCATTCGAGGTGAACATGTAAAAAAAAAACTAAACAAATAATATCATATGTTGTAAAAGCATTCTAATTACACTCATAACATAGTAATCACCGAAACTAGTTAGTGTATGGATCTCCCTGAGATAAGTGAGCTAGAGACATGTATTTGTAATAAAACATAAGTTTACATGCAATTCTTTATTATAATTATATATTTCAGTCATTTTTGGTCCATAGGAGGCATCCCTTCTACTCCCACTATCTGAAGTTATTAATGGCCAATATTTGTGTAAACACTTTAGTATGGCCTGCCACCACCTGAGCTTTACAGACTGCTATTTACTGATGATGAGGATGATGTGGCCAGTCCAACCTCATTTGCAGATTGGCAGCTGTGTGACCTCCAATAGGAAATAATGTTTAGACTACCTACATCATGTTTTTAAAATATCTTCTAATTTATTTATCTCAGCCTCTATGTAGGCTGGTGTTCTACCATTCAACTTCTTTTGTCTTTTATGGACATCAAGTTGATGCCTCATCATTGCTTTTCTGTATCCAAATGCTTTTCCACAAATATTACAAACATGATTCTTTATTCCTAAATGAACTGCTTCAAAATGTCTTTCTAAAATAAGTTTAGAATGGAACCCTCTCTGACAAGTATCACATTTAAACATTGGTTCCTTGTGCTTAAGTGCATGCTTGTTCAAATTACTCTTTGTTAAGAATCTAGCAGGACATTCTGTGCACATGTATTTATAATCTCCTGTATGTGAACACATGTGAGTTTTTAAAAGACCAGAATGACGTCCTCTGTAAGGACATATTGTGCATTTATAAGGAAATTCTGAACTATGTGTAAAGTAATGGTTTCTGTAAGAACATCTTTGACGAAATGATTTGCCACAAATATCACATACAAATTTGGCTACAGCTTGGTTGTGGAGAGAAAAATGCTCCTTATAGTAGGACTTTGAGATGATCTTAAAGCAAATCTTACACTGAACTTTAGGTATCTTCCTGTATCTTACAGGTTTAGAATGATTACTGCTCAACTCATTGTCACTCTCAACAGAAGAAAAGAAATTTTGCAATAATGATGTTGAAGGATTTTCATTTTTCACAGTCTCTTCATTGTTTAGGTCATGGTCCTTGCAGGAAGGTTTCCTGTATTTTGCTGCAGCATTTGTCAAAATCTTATCAGATATTTTAGCAGTTTTTCTGAATAGTATAGCAGCTTCTAGTAATTTCAAACAAGAATCACATAAGAACTTGGGATGTTCGTCATCTTCACTTATATGGATATCCCCGAAAGTACGAATTTCTTCAGCAATGTCGGGTCCTTGGTCATTAAAAATGGGCAAAATACCTTTCTTGAGACATATTCTGCATTTTTCCTCGGTTGTTTCTGGTGTAGTAGTACTAACTGGAGTTTCTATGACTTCTAAACTTCTGTGATACCTTTCGTATGTCGCTTTTTTAAATAGCTTTACCATGTGATATGTTGATACCATTATTTTCAAGTATCAGTAGTTATATTATACATAAATTCATTGCTTCTTGACTGGATCGACTTACCAATCGTTACGTTCAGTTTACAAATTTTACGAATGCCCACAGAACGCTATCTGCCATGTCTGTCAGTGTCATTTCACTTTTACTGCGTCCGTACACAGATAATATCACAGCAATCTAAAACCTTATTTTTGTACTGCTTTTAATTTGTTATTACCAGACGTAACCTAAAAAAGGAAACCCATATCGATATAATTGAGACCCGGTTTGCGAATCGATTTTCAAGCGAGATCTCTACTGATTAATATTTTGGTTCTATTTTCTCATCATTTTCCCGCCCTTGTTTCATTGTATTTGGGGTCGGCGCAACACGTTCTTATTATGGTTGGTCAATTGCTTGACTTGTTTTGGTTTTTGTACGGTACGTGAAAAACTGCTTGTTTTGACGCGGCGCGTGTGAATTCAAGTAAAGAAACAAAATATTAAAGTTAAAATAGAAGACTTTCGTAACAGAAACTTTCTTCGGAATAGTTTTTTTTTCAAATCAGACTTTTTTTATTACGTTCTAGGTTCTGGCATATTCGGGCTTTTGAGGATCTACAGATTCTACGTTCTCTGTGGTAAAATAGAGATCACATTTCAAACTGTCTATTTATTAATTCGTATCAAATAAGGAGAAACAGGTTATGAGTTTAGAGGAATGAAGAACAGGGTGTAAAGTTCTCCATCCTCTATGGAAAAGGGAGGATCCTCCGACCAGACGGATGTTGTGTCTGGCGGGCCACTGCCCGACAGTTGTTTGTCGGGCGCTCGTATATATGCTAACTGCGCGTACAACTTTGCTTGCGCGATGTAGGAATCTTGCCGTTAGTTCTTCAGTGGCTGGATAGATGGCGCTGTAGTACTGTTTGCCACTTGCATCTTTGTGTCGCTACATGAGCATGGTCTTATGTTGAGACCGAGTTTTTATGTCCGTAAGGATTGAGGAGCCACATCAGATTTTTTAAATCTAATCTCACCATTATTTAGCAGCAATGTAGCTTATTTTGCAGCACGAATTCCTGATTTAGCAGTGTTGAATCAAAGGCGTGTGCGGTGTGTAAGGCGTTTAATGCGAGACTGAAGTTGGTCTCGTACACTGATACATAACAATACGTCTTATAACTATGCTTAGTATATCGATACACAACACCTCCACTCTTATTTACTACATACAAACTACGAGTATGAATAACTAACTTACGCTAGAACTAACACAAATATAATTTTAACAAGTACTTAGGTTAATTAGCTTTAAGAGTAATAGTTTTTAATTACAAGAACTTATATACTATTTCATAATAATCTTAATCTATTTCCTCAAACCCATAACGTATAGGTGGCCTACGGTGTCTTACAGTCCTGTCAGGGTTTATGTCGATGTTAGTATTTTCCGCTAGGCCTGCTTCAATGTTCACCGACACATTGGGTAATTTAAGTTGAGGGTTACATGGTACAATTGGAGATTCATTTTGTGCTGGTATAGAATCGGAGTGCGGACTTCCCGAGGTAGGAGACTTTTCGACACTACTCTCCCCCAAGTTCCCTGTGCGATCCTGTTCCTCGCCTCTGGTTATGGGAATCGCCAACGATTTGCGTGATCGTGTTTGTATTTCTAGTTTTTTCGACATTTCTGGTACCATTATTTTGTTTGGAACGTTACCATCAACATCGTGCGTAACCCTCTGCTTGAGTTGATCGACATGCCTATGGATTTCCATGCCAGTATTGGTTCTTATGGAATAATTGGATTTACCTACACGTCTAAGTACTGTACCGGATTGCCATTTATCTGCTCCCCTATAGTTTCGGTACCAAACATGTGCTCCTGATTCGAACAGGCGCTGTGAGCCGCCAGCGTTTTGTTCGCTACTTGATTGGCGGGTTATGACGCGAGATTCTCTATCCGGTTTTAAATTGTCTAACCTCATGCGTAAGCTGCGTCCCTGTAATATGCTAGCTGGGCTATCTCCCACGGTTTCATGTTTCGTATTTCTATACGCTAGCAAAAACCTAGCCAGGGCTATCTCTACATCCATATTCTGCTTAAAGGCTTTTTTAATAGTTCGTTTACATATTTTAACAGCACTTTCGGCCGCGCCATTGGATGCGGGGTGATAAGGAGCCGTAAAAATATGTTCAATACCATTATGTCGCAAGAAGTTTTGAAATTCCTCGCTCGCGAAGGGTGGCCCGTTGTCACTAACAGTTTGTCTTGGAAGACCAAACTGCGACCATAACTTCCGTAATACAGCTATAACAGCATGTGCGGTCGTCCTATTCATTTTGATAGCTTCGATCCATTTAGAGCAAGAATCTACTACAATTAAATAAGTTAAACCACCAATAGGCCCTAAGAAATCTAAATGCAGTCTTGACCAAGGCCGTGACGGCCAAGGCTAAGAGTGTGGGACAGCATGCGGCGCAGCATCAGCCACAGCGGCACACACTGTACAAGCTCGACACGCGGTTTCCACCGCTTCATCTAATCCTGGCCACCAAACATAGCTACGTGCTAGTGATTTGGTCTTGACTATGCCCATATGTGAAACGTGAAGCTCCGACATTACTCTTTTCTGACAAGATGATGGTATGACAACCCGGTGACCCCACATAATGCATCCTAATTCGCAGTATAACTCTTGCTTCCTGTTAAAATATGGCCTTAATTCTTTAATTTCAATATCTGTCGGCCATCCGTCCATTATATAACTTAAAACACGACTTAAAATTGGGTCTCGCTTAGTTTCCTGCTTCAGGACATTGTAGTCTAATAATAAAGCGTCTGTTGCAAAATGTAAATAGCTCTGTTCTGGCAAATCGTTTTCTTCGGAAGCTACCTCCATTTTTTGAGAATCTATTAATCGTGAAAGAGTGTCAGCCGTATTTTTGTCTGTTTTTACGTATTCAATGGAAAAATCATAAGCTGATAATTTGATTGCCCATCTTTGTAAACGGCTAGCTGCTGCACAAGGAACGCCTGCATTGGGCCCGAAAATGCTAACAAGTGGTTTGTGATCTGTCCGGAGAACAAACTTCCTTCCATAAAGATATTGATGAAATTTGTCAACAGCAAATACTATCGCTAAGGCCTCTTTGTGTATTTGACTATAATGATATTCGGGAATAGTCAGTGAGCGCGAAGCGTACGCAACAACCCGCTCGTCGGCGCTTCCCGGCTCGCGCTGTGCCAGCACGGCCCCAAGCCCACGGGCGCTGGCGTCTACAGTCAACACTGTTTCTTTATTTATATTAAAATGTTCCAAAGCTCTTGTACTACACAAAAACTGTTTAACCTTCAGAAACGCAGAATTTTGGTTTGGACCCCATTCCCAATGTTTTCCCTTTTTTAAAAGAGCATATAATGGTGCTAAATGTGTACTCAAATTTTTTACAAATTTGCCATAAAAGTTAACCATTCCTATAAATGATTTTACTTCTGTAACGTTACTGGGGTGCGGCATATTAACAATAGCCTTCACTTTGTTCGGGTCGACTCGTACGCCGTTTATATCGATCACAAACCCTAGATATTTTACTTCCTTAGCCAAGAAATCACATTTCTTTTTATTAATTTTTAACCCGTTTTCTTCCAATATTTGCATAACTTCCTCTACTAATTGTAAGTGCGATTGCAAATCCTTGCTTTTAATCAAAATATCATCATAAAAAACTAGCACCTCAGGCTTATTTTTAAATAAATTAACCATGAGCTTTTGAAAGATACCTGGACTTGAGGATAGACCATAAACTAAACGACCGTATTTGAATAACCCCCTATGCGTATTGATAACCGTATAGTTTCTAGAATTTTCGGACAAAATCACCTGGTTATAAGCTTGCGACAAATCTAATTTTGTGAAGTACATGTTCCCACTAAGATCGCTAAATAAATCTTCAACCCTTGGAATCGGAAATCTGTCGATCACTAAAGCACGATTGAGGGTTACCTTATAGTCGGCACATATTCGCAAACCGCCATCTGCTTTGCGTACCACAACCAGAGGCGTTGCCCAGTCGGACCGGTCAACCGGTTCAATGACGCCGGCGGTCAGCATGGCGTCCAACTCTGCATCGACGCGCTGGCGCAGCGCGTACGGCAATTGCCGCGCACGACAAAAGATGGGTACCGTTCCTTCACGCACATGTAGCTCAGCTATGCCCCCCGTGAAAGTACCCAATGTACCGTCAAACAGTGATTTATGCCTAGAAACAAGTTTATTTATTATTTCATCTTTGTTTAACGCCTTATCGGTTGCATGGCTAGTCAGTAAGTTTATTGTACGGTCGATTCTTATCGGAATATCAAGTTCGGCTAACCATTGCCGACCCAATAAATTTGTAGTACCCCTACTTAAAACATATAAGTCCAAGGTTTTAACAATGCCCTTATAGTTAACAATGGTTTCTATGTAACCCAAAGGTTGTACAGTTGAGCCGTCATAAAATTTTAAATTTAAACAACATTTGTTTAAGTGCAAGTCGCTGAATAAATCATCATATACTGCTTTGTTTATACATGATAAGGCCGATCCTGTGTCAATCTCCATTGGGAGAATACAATTATGAACCTTAAGTTTTATACGCACCGGTTTATAATTACTTAATGACATTTGGTACACGGGCTCGTCGTCGCTTTCTCTGTCATCGGAATCCATATTATGGTATCGGTTATCACCAAAGCTGCCGGCCGCTCCGCCGTCGTCGTGTTGACGTAATAAATTCATCGAAGCCCGTCCGCCTCGTTCTGAACCGCGCCGCGTTCCTCTCGTCGTGTTGCGCCCGCTATATCCGCGGTATTTCCCGCGCCCTGTAACACGACCGCGTCTAGCAGATTCCGCCGACGCTTCCTGCTCCATTTCGATGGTTTTGTTCCGCTCGTTCCGAGCTTTTCGACACATCCTTCTAAGGTGCCCTATTTCCCGGCACCAACTGCACACATAATCTTTGAATGAGCAGTCGTTAGGCTGATGTTTTCCGTCTCCGCATCTATAGCACTCGTACACTTTCAATTTGTGGATTCCCTCGGATATTCCTGTACTTCCTGTACTATTGTTTTCCACCGCATGCGCGTCGCGCTCAGCCGCCTCCAAGGACAGCGCCAGAGTTACGGCTCTGTTGTATGATAGTTCGTCTTCCGAGAACAGCTTCTGACGTATCATTTCACTACTTAGGCCGCACACTAGCTGATCCCTGAGGTTGTCATCGAGGTTTGTTTTAAAATCACAACGCTTCGCAATTTTTTTCAGTTCCGTGACGTAGTCCGCTATTGACTCGACGTTTTGTTGCCGTCGCTGTCTAAATTTATATCTTTCAGCCATGATGGATGGTTTAGGCTGCAAATGTGCTGCCAATATTTCTATTGCTCTTTTGTAAGACAGTTCCGCAGGTTTTAACGGGCTGGCCAAAGTCGATAAAAGTTCATACGCTTCTTCACCCATTAACGATATTAATGTCGGTAGTTTTAATTCTTCTTCCACTTTATTCACTAAAAAAATACATATCAAGTCTTTCAATATACGCGGACCAGTTTCCCGCTTTTATGCAAAATTCACGGACTTTACCGATCGACATTTTGTCACACTTCACTTCAATAGTCACATAAACACTTTAAAACTTTTTTTTTTTATTGTTGTTGTTGTTTTATCCTCGTCGCCACTGTTGAATCAAAGGCGTGTGCGGTGTGTAAGGCGTTTAATGCGAGACTGAAGTTGGTCTCGTACACTGATACATAACAATACGTCTTATAACTATGCTTAGTATATCGATACACAACAAGCAGCAAAAAATATCACTAGTTATTTTAATGCAAAAGTGGCTCCTCAATCTAAACGTCTGAATTGAAGAGCCACCTGGAACTCGTTAAGTAAGTAATAGATGAATATTTATATGAAAATTTTGTATCATTTAGTAGCAATTTAGCATATTACCGTCTAAAAATTTAGCTTTTGTAGCTCTGAAACGAAAGAAAATACAATACTTTTTATATGGCTCCTCAATCTAAAGAAGAAGTCAATTTCTATTTGATGTGAGTGATCAATTAATATATTCGACATATTGATCATTTAGCAGGTCTTTTGTTTGTTAAAATAGTAAAACAGAGTAAATTTTGGATATGAACACATTTACTTTAGCTCCTCAATCCTGACGTTCCAATTATATATGTTAGACTGTAGCCACCTGAGATCTCAACGGAATCTAAAGACAAATATATTAACATTTAGCAGAAATGTCTGCTAAATATATATCTGCACAGTTCAGTATTGTACCTACATATTTTGGATTCTGAAAAAACAATAGTTTACTACTTTCTTGTAAATTCTGTGTGTAGGGTGACCCCATTTTGGGGGTAAGTTACAAATTAATGTTTCACTTACGTACCACAATAATGTTTATTTAGTAACAAAACATACATCAGCGGTGTCCATTCATTTGATGCCAAATCATTTTTTTTCTGATTGACTTTCTTTTCAATCATTTACAAAAATAAAAGTAAAATTTGTAGACTATGCAATGCTGTATCCATCGGTGAAAATTCGAATAACGTAGATTTGATAAACACGTCATGTTGCTTTGATTCGGTCATTTATTTGTTGAGCATGGCTTTTAATCAAAGCAGACGTTTTCAAGAAATTTTAAACACATACTCAGAAGATTTAATCTTAAAATATATTAAACGTCTATCAGATTATGCTTCTACAGACGGTGATATACACAAAATGAGAACCCAAATTGGCGTGCTGTATTTTGATACTACAGTAAATAGTAGCCACTGTGAAATTGCTTGTAACATGTCTCATTTTTGAAAAAAATTTTTACTGGTACTTCAGTACCAGTAAAAAAATGATTAAGGTAATGATTCGTGCCATTTTATCCCAGTATCCAGACAGATCGCATTTTTGCCTTTAAAATTGAACATAATTTCTGTTTTTGGCATCCAAGGTTTAGAAGATGCAATTTTAATCGCCGAAGAAAAAACCAACTGTACGTTTTGTAACAACCAAACTGTGTGTAAATATACTCGTATCAAGCACAGTTTCATTTAAACTAAATGGTTGTGAAAAGTTTAAGGTGAGAGAAATACCAGAATTTGTAATGTTTTCGAATAAATCATATAAATTAGTAGGTGCATTGAACTTATTCCTGCAACTATCGAAACTGGCATAGGCCACTACGAATTTCACTATAGACAGTGTGAGTCTTTATAATGTGCACATTTGAAATGAGGGAATCTATGCTTAGTTTTATCGACGGAAAAAATATAAAACAAAATCTAAATACTTTTTTACATTGATTTTTTAAAAAAATTGTTTGCTACTGTGACCCCATCGTAAACAAAACGCCGTAACTTTTAAACTAATTAATGATCTATTACGACGAAACAAACTCCATAATGATTAGAAGTAATTAGGCGTCCTCATAAAATTAAAATTGTGGAAAAAACTACCTTCAATTGAAAATAAACATGTGTTTTTAGCAAGAATCTGTTTTTTTTTTCATAAATTTTTACAATAATCATAAAATTTCTCAATAAGGCGCCCCGATTACCTACCTTTTTTATTACTTTAAATTTATCTTTATCGTATTCGCTACCCAATAGTAAAAATTGCATGTTTATACAAGAGTTCAATTAAAACCATTTATTATTTTACACAAAATTTAATGCTTCAGGTTCTCAAAATGTCCACCTTGTTGTTGTAGGCACAAAGCCGCGCGAATTAAAATTTGGTGTGTCGCTCTCGTTATAATTCCGGGTCATTGCGAATATCATTCGCACAGTTTATTATGCGGTCACGCAAATTGGCCTCACTGTTGATGGGGGTACTGTAGACGCGTTGCTTCTTGGTCCCCCATAGGAAGTAATCAAGGCGCGTAAAATCAGGTGAACGCGCAGGCCACCCTACAGGTCCTTGCCGGCCGGTCCATTTATTACGATAATTATCGTTTAAAATGTTCTTACATTTGTAGCGTAATGGGCAGAGCATCCGTCCATCTGCAGAAACATCCTTCGACGCAAAGCCAGTGGTACATCCTCCAATAACTCAGGTAGTTCATTTGTCAATAGACTTAAAAATCTTTCACCGGTCAACGTTCTCGGCAATATGACTGGTCCAATCAACATGTCATCGATAAGTCCAGCCCAAACATGTATTGAAAATCTTACTTGAAAAGTCGATGAACGTTTCAGTTTCGGGTTTTTACCTGCACGGCACCATCTGTGTAAATTTCGACAGTTAGTAATACCGTCTCTAGTGAATGTCGCTTTGTCCATCCATAGTATGGTTCTCGGAAAGTTTGGGTTTGCTCTGGTTTTTCTTTGAATCCAAGTGGACATCACACACCTGGGACGCCAGTCTAGTAGACTGGCGTCCCAGGTGTGTGATCTCCACCAGTCTGTCTACGTCTTCATGTAGATGTTGGACCCTTTGGTAGTGATAAGGATGCAATCCTTCTTTCTTTAAAATGCGCCACGCTGATTTTTGGGATATTCCGTGACGAAGAGCCAGTCGTCTAGTACATAAGGATGGATCCGCAAACAAATCACTCGGTACTGCTTGTTCAATAGCCAAATCAATAATTACTTGAGACGGCTCGCGACGATCTCTACTGGATCCAAGGCCAGTGATCTACAACCTTCTGTGAACTTCCTGGAAGTTGCGGGCAGATGGCACTGGTTGCCTGTTAAGAAACGCAGCTATGTAAACTGCGCGTGCAGCTCTGGCACTTCCTCGTCCCACTCCGTAGTAAAAATGAATGTCGGCAATGTGTGCCGGGGAGAATTCACTTAAACGCGGCATCATGTAGCAGCGAACGAAAATTACGAAATTCAGGTAGCAGCGAACGAAAGTAACGAAACACATGTAGCAGTGGCAAATACTTCGGAACGACTGCCTGTCTGACGTGACGTCTGTCAAAATTTTAAAGTCCCTTCGGCTGGCCATACCTCCCCTTACCCCGACCCGCGCACATTCACAAAAAAAGGTTATCTACCTGCTAAACAATAGTGCGTAGCCATGCGCTGGGCCTTTCTTTGACCGTTGAGATGTGATGTGAGATGAAATCATTCATCATTCATTAAATCTGCTTTTAGGTATGAGGGTATTCGTCCCCTGGGGATCTTGTCCCGTTTGTGCACTTTCAGCTGATGACTCAACAAATTGTCACGGTGTCCAAAAGCTTTACCACAAACCTCACAAATATGACTTTTAACTGACATATGAACAATTTTGGTGTGTTTCTCAAGATCTCGTTTTGCATAAAAACCTTTATCACATTCCTCACATTTGTAGCTATATAGACGTTTGTGCCTTTTAAGGTGTTTAGACAGATTACTCTTTGTTATGAACCTAGCTGGGCATTCTGTACATTTGTAATTATAGTCTCCAGTGTGTGTTCTCACATGAATTTTGAGAAGTCCTTGATGCAATCCTCTATAAGGGCAGAACTGACATTTAAATTTTAATTCACTACCGTGAGTTAGGCAATGAGTTTTAAAGGCAGATGGATGTTTGAATACCTTCCCACATTTGTCACAAATGTAACGTCTCAGAGGACCATCATGTTTCTCAAGGTGTAATTTAAATTCACTTTCTTTGATATTCCTGTCACATATGGGACATTTATTATACTTTGGTTGTGGTGGTGGTGAAGTTTCTTTTTTTATGATTTGAATTGTTTCTTTAGTTTCACTTTCTGTTCGATGCATTTTTAAAACATGACTTTTGTAATAATACATGTTGAACATTTTGTCACAAATTGTGCACTTTATGAGCCTTTCAGCTTTTTCTTTAGCAGAACCATGCATTTTCATGTGAATTTTAATGTATGATTTGCTTATTTGTTTACCACAAAATTCACATTCTATTTTACCATACAATTTATCATATCTCGCTTTGTATTTTGCTCTGTGTTCCTTTAGATGTTTTCTATATGCGCTTTTAGAAACAATGGTATGGCACACTTCACATTCTTTTTGGTGTGATAGTACTTTTACAAGAGATTTTTCATTCTCTGGTATTTCTATAGCCATGCAATTGTTATCATCTTTGTTTTCCTCCAGTTTTTGTTTATCTTTGTCAGAAACAATCATCATGATTGTTTCACTGTCTGCTTCTGTGACGGATCCATCCTCCTCTCGTTTAACATGAAATAATTCAATTTGGAAGTCATCACTATCATTACTGTCTACTTCAGGATAAACTTCAGAAATTGTAGGATTATAACAGGAAGTCTCATTTTCGTATTCATGTTTCACTTTATCAAGGTTAAAAGATTCGGATTCTGAACCAGAAGTATAATTAAATTCAAGGTATTCTTTTTTAATGTATATATCATCTTCTAGTTTACCATCTGAATCTTCTGCATCACTATCTGTATCCGGTATTTTGAGTAGTTCATCTGATTGTTTGGCCGTTTTTCGGAATAAAATAGCGGCTTCAAGCAGCCTATGACAACCATCACATAAATACTGGGGTAGGTTATCATCTTTACGAATTAGAATCTGTCCAAATTCCGTCACATCTTCGGAAATGTCGTTAGCGCCGAAAATTGGTATTTCACCGTCGTCTAAACATATTCTGCACTTTTCAGCAGAATATTTCTGCTTATTTGTACGATTAGTTAATGAACTACCAACATGGGACTTATTACGAGTGAGCATTGTTTATGTTTACCGTAGTTTTATGCGTATTTGATTGAAGCACTTGAATTGATTACATTAACAATAGTAAACACGGTTATAGACGGAGTTTACATTACACATCTCACGTACAACTTAAAGTAATAACACACTTTGCCCGCCATGAATATAAAATAAATTGAATTGAATGTGAAAATGAATGATGTACGGATGTAGATGTTGATGATTGACAATTTGACAGTATAAAATGATGAAGTAGGGATGTAGCTCAAAAACCATAGACTCTTAGTAAAATGTTGATAGAGAATATAGCACAGGAGATGGCATGACCTTCTATTTTTTTTATCTGAACACTATAATTACAGAATGCGTTGTTAAAATAACAGGTTAGTTACCTATATAAAAAAAATATGTATTCATGCCCATATACACGCTTACTTTTTTATCGTTTTAATCCCGTGGAGGGTCGAACCAGTGCATGAAACACTATCGATTTGTAAAGATAAAATTAAAAAATAAAATAGTTTTTTTTTAATAACTCGAATTAATTTACGCATGAGTGAATAAATAATGCGAACCATTAGTAGGCAGATTTCGAAAATAACATTAATGATGCGTTCGCCTAGTCAACGTGGACTCACAAAAAATAGCCAATGCTAGACCAAACCCCGCCCACAAACCCCATTTGATTGGTAATACGAAAGGCGCGCGCCCGCGCACCCCGCGCGCTTAGGGCAGCGCAGGAGTGGTGACATGTCAAGGAATAATTCAAATTCAGTTTCTCTAAGACGTTATCGGTGTGTTGTTGCGCAAAAATAATGACGTCTCGGAATTACGAGTACTCCAACCTGGAGTTCGTTGCCATGGTGCAATTTTACGCAATCGCGGGTTTTGATGCGCAGGCAGCTCGACGTCTCTACGGTGAACCAAACCACTTGCAATCTTTGCGACTGCGTGGTATACCTAACCCGCAAATTCCGTCTGGGCAGACAATTGTAGCGGCTACGCAGCGTTTGTTAGACCACGGACAATTCCGGACACCTTCACACGCCCAGGGCCGCGGTCGCCAACCAGTCTACAGACCTGAACTAGACGAAGAAATTCTCGAGTACTTTGAACGAGATCCCAGGCGTAGTACAAATATGGCTTCAATTAGCTTTAACGTAAGTCAATACTACGTCTGGAAGCTCTTAAATACAGAAGGACTCCACCCGTACCACTTTAGAAAAGTGCACGCCCTCCATGAGAACGACGGGACGGCTCGAGTCGCATTATGCCAGTGGATATTAAATAATCGCGAAGTTAACATTCTGTGGACGGACGAATCGACTTTTACGCGGGTAGGACTATTCAATCAAAGAAATGAACATTTTTGGGCATTTAATAATCCACACGTGATTAGTGAGTGCAGACATCAAGTGCGTTTCAGCGTTAATGTGTGGGCTGGCATCATAAATGATACAATTATCGGCCCGTATTTTATCGAAGGAAATTTGACCGGTGGGACATACCTAAACATGCTGCAAAGTGTAATTCCAGAATTAATGGAAGACATTCCACTGGCTTATTTAGATAATTTGTATTATCCACAAGACGGTTGTCCAGCACATTACGAGCGTAATGTACGTAATCATTTAAATTCCGTGTTTGGAGATCACTGGATTGGACGGGGTGGTCCAGTTGCATGGCCAGCAAGGAGTCCGGACCTGACCCCACTGGATTTTTATTTGTGGAGTGAAGTGAAGCGGTTAGTGTACAAAAACGAACATCAAACTCGTGAACAAATGAAACGCGCGATAGAGGACGCATTCGAAATTTTAAAAAGTGACAGGGACACGTTAATGAAATTAAAAGACAATTTAATTAAACGTGCAAGATTGTGTATCCAAAGGAATGGACTCCACTTTGAACAATTATTACGATATCGTGAAGTTCAACTAACTAATAACTTTTTTTAATCGTTGTAAATAATTTTGATTAGGTACCTACAATTGGAACATTTTTTAAGTGTCGCTAAGTGCAAAGGTGATTTAGGTAAGTAACAAAACTTTTTTAAATCATGTAGAACTAATTAGAACTTTTTCTTTTTTAATTAATTGTACATAATTTTGATTCCACATTTTTAAATACGTCATAACTAGCAGGCCATTAGAGATTTATTTTTACATGTAACCTACCGCTTTTAGCATAACTATTTTAAATTAGGTAGCTTAGGCAGCAATGCAGCAAAGCATTTATGTTGGTCCTAAGCCCGTAAAAGTATGAAGGAAAATTTGGAATCATTTAATTTGTTTACGTGAATATCAGCTGAGCGAGTCAATAACCTTTAGCCTGTTCGGGCAGTGTAGGTACGCAACGGCCGACAACGACGTAGGTAGGTAACTATCTCGTGGCGCTACTATTTATTTCGTGCATTTGCGAGTATGAGTATGACCTTATTTATCACTTGCTATTTTTTTTATTTTAAAAGTTACAACGCTGTACAAGCTTTTGATGAATAGTATTTTGTAAGTGAAACCAACGGCCCAAGCGATTAAAACGATCAAAAAGTAAGCGTGTATAGTGCAACTCTCAATCGGCGGAAATTAAGTTAGCCTTTACCAACCCCTTTTATTCAATTTCGTATTATTTTCGCCTTCTTGACAATAATTAACATTGAAGGGCCAAAGTGCCATGATATACTATTAAGGAATGTAGTATTTCCAGTTGTTTTTAAGTTTTATTGTGAATCACAGAGATTCTAGTGCACCTAAGGTTGCTAGCAGGGGTAAAATATTTGTAAAAGAACTATAGTTCAAATGATAACAGCGTACAAATAAAACAATGCGTTCGTCGAAAGCATTATTGTTTATTTTTAAATAATAATAAATAATAACCAAAAAATTTTATACATAAATAAATCACAGATAAAACGCAGTTGACAGTTTTATTTTTTTTGCCGATCTATGTAGGTTTAATTAAAAATATATAATAAAATGTTAAACCAACATGTTCAGATCTGCGTTTGCCTAATAATCGATACGATTTGATAAAAGGTGTAAGACGTATAATCGTTTTCTGACCGACATTTCATTTCAAATTATTTACGTATTTAATTGTCATAAACTGGTGCGACAAAATATATACAATGTTTAGTCGCTTCACAGGTAATCTACCTCTGGCAGCAGTCACCTAAGAGCAACCATAAAACCACGAGAATAAAGAAAGCTGTGATAAATTTTACAAAGTCAGAGGTGACCAAATGTGAAAAGACTGTACCTATAAAAAGATTTGGGTTTACTGAAAATCTACCTACATATTTTAAACAGAATAGAAATGTTACAACCATTTTGTACGCGTTTTGGTAGGATTTTATAACAGCGACATTTGGAATGGAACTGGAATAAATCATTACTACTTTACACTATTTAATACTTTAGCATTATTTAAGGTCCTCGCAAATTACATAGACTCGCCACGACTCCAGTGTAACTCTTCCTAAAAAAGCTTGATACCCATAAAGTCTACATTTCACAATGCTCTACTATTGTATGAGTTGTTATTTGCGAATACCCTTAAGGGACACTGAATACACAGATGGAATTATTTAAGTAGTGCTAAAGCGTTTAACAAGTTCGAACTTCACATTCTCAATTCATCAAGATAATTAGTATTACAAATAAATCAATATTCGATGATAATTATTAATATCTGGATCTATTCAGAAATGTTATTGGTCATAATTATGATCTTCCGTCTAATTGTATTTAAAAAATAATATTAAAAAGATTGGCTGTTTAATTTAGAACAAAATTCTGACAAAAAATGAGTTTAAATTAAATAAATATTTTCAGCAATCCTATCACGATTTCTTCACACCGAAATACTTTCTAAGTAGTCATCTAAATATTCTCTTTTAACATCGATATAAATCGTGCAGCATAGTTCTTTTGGCGACTGATCATTATCAAGCGGGCGCTGTTGGTGAACGTTTGTCAAATTGTTAGTGGAAGCTGTATTGACAAAACAAGATGGCGCCGTTAGTTCTCGCTATGGTCACGCGCCAATTGTACTATGCAGCACTTCGTCTTAGCGTGTCGATGACAATCTAAATTCAGCCACAGTTTAGCGCCTTCAGTAGCATCTATAAGCTCCTGTGATGTGTAAACAACAGGACAGACAGAATATGATATTAAGTGACCCATCGTTTGTGAGGCAACACACCACAACATTCCAGGGCAGAGTTTATCTATAAATCCAAGAGCACTATAACGGCTTTTGTAAAACTATTAATGTGTGGCGCGCTTAGTAACTAGGTACATATAGTTTTTTAGGGTTCCGTAGTCAACTAGGAACCCTTATAGTTTCGCCATGTCTGTCTGTCCGTCCGTCCGTCCGTCCGTCCGTCCGTCCGTCCGTCCGTCCTCGCTTAATCTCTGTGACCGTTAGCACTAGAAAGCTGAAATTTGGTACCAATATGTATATCAATCACGCCGACAAAGTGGTAAAATAAAAATTTGAAAAAAATGTTTTATTAGGGTAGCCACCCTATATGTAAAGTGGGAAGTGATTTTTTTTTTAATTTCAACCCTAACGTGTGATATATTGTTGGAAAGGTATATAAAAATGAATAGGGGTTTACGAAAATCATTTTTTGATAATGTCAATCATTTCGGAAATAATCGCTCCAAAAGTAAAAAACAATGTGTCCCCCCCCCTCTAACTTTTGAACCATAAGTCTAAAAAATATGAAAAAAATCTGAAAAGTAGAACTTTATAAGGACTTTCTATGAAAATTATTTTGAACTTGATTGACACAACAGTTTTTGTACAAAAAAGACAAAAAGTTGTACAAAATAATTTCTGGACTAAGTATGTAGTATAATCGTATATGCAAGCTTTTTTTGTAACTTTGTTTACATATTTTATTATCCTAAACGTATCTTTTTTCAAACAAAAAATTGTTGTTGAATTACCACCAAAATTGCACGTCTTTGTATTAATTAGTAACCCTATTCCTCGAGAGATGGCGCTATAGGTACTTATTACATTGGATCGGGTATTACCGAATTGTTCGGTTGGCCTCATAACTGGGAACACTTATTGTGACGGACGGGAAACTACGGAACCCTACACTGAGCGTGTCCCGACACGCTCTTGGCCGGTTTTTTTTATTTGCTCAGCTATCTTGTACTATGGAAGATAACGCGTTTATATTGCCATATAAAAGCATTACATGTTCAAAATGAACTACTCTAAGCCCAAACACTGTTCTAAGACAATAACATTCTAGATACTTCCATTCACTACCAGCCATCTACATTTTTTATAAACATTTTTCACTATCAGTCATTAAGCTTATTTGGTCACAAAAGTGAGAAAAACCGGAAAATATGTTTGTACTATTTATTTGTTTAAATGAAGCGATCATATTTTTTTATTAACTTTAGAACTAGCTATAGATATACAGTGCTAGAAGAACATCTCGATTAAAATCGAATATTCTAACACATATTTTTTACCGGGAAATCACGGTAAAAATGATGATAGAAACCATAAATTGTTTAACAAAAGATAAATATAAGTCGTCAAAAAGCTTAACAAAGTCAGCACTTACGTCAATACTTTAACACTGAATTATAATTCGTCATAAAAACAAAATGTACAAAATAAAATAAAATGGTGGAAGCGCCAAGGACAATTATCAATTTCATGAAAAAGTAATTAATGGTATTCAGTGAATGTAGAGATTAGAAAAAAATCATACGTGTGAAGCTCGCGAATTCGCATATTTTTTTCATCATCCACCCCGACATTGAATTAGCAGCTCGCAATATTCAAAAATCCTAAGGAAATTTGAATAATGCGAGCTGCCGTGGCGCTAACCGAAACAACAGCTGAATGCAGCAGTATGATCCCAGCATAATTTAAAAAAAAAAACACAATGCAGTGTCAACGCATTTTTTTTTCTTTTTATCATAAGCAACGGTTTACTACGTCGTCGATTAAAAAGCTAATATAAAATCCTACGCGGCTAACACTCGACACATTACTAAGATCTCACAATACGCGGCAAAACTTGCCTTCACCGGATTGTAACGACCAGAGCCACTTCATAACTTTGTTGGAATTACTTTAGTATACGAACATAGCATTTTGGGTTAAGTTAAGCATCAGTATACCTAACCCGTGATTTGTGACCGTAAAAATGTATATTTAGAGAATTATAATCAGAAATGTCATACATAAATGTTACGGTCGGTAATCCAAAACAATTTGCTAACAAAACCGCTTTAAGACCCCGCTATAAGCAGCTTGCATGTTTTAAGAATATGTGGTAATCACAATATTACAAAAAGTTTGCACTGCATCAAAATTGCCACTGCTCATTTTGAATGTCTACGCGTACGAAAAGGAGTGTAACAAATTCCATGTACATTACATGCACATTTTTGAAATGCCCATGCAACAGTAATTCCAGAAATGTTTATATTTTTAATAACAGACAGCTTTTGCGTGGTACATCACCAGTCGGATTGTGTTCGTTACTTGCATGCATACTGTAAAGGAAGCCCAAGTGCTTTAATTGTAATTATTTCAAATATATTTGAGATTTACTCAAAAGCATCCGCTATCCGAATTTAAAGCGAATAAATTCGATGATCTTATACATTATGTAATTTTAAGCTGTCTTCTGAGATATTTGCAACACATACGTCCCCTTGTATGGCCGGAACGTAGATCTACGCGAGACACAATGCGTTTTTAATTGTGTCTGTAATTCCGACATACAAGCGGTTATCATTCAAACTAAAAAACTAACAACGCATCATGACGAACACACTAAAATTAACTATTATATTTCTACTAAAACTCTAAATACTAAATGGAATTACTAAAATACTATTTTATTCTCACTTTTCCGTTTATAGTAACAAGGAATTTGAGTAAACTTTGAATGTTTTGTATATTTTTTTGTAATGAGAACTAAGCATTTTTTTTAAGATTATATTGAGATGCCATTTACGAATGCAATAAGTATGCAAATTGCAAAACACTTTTAAATATGTATCATTTGAATAAGCTAATTAAATTGTATAATATGCTTGTGAAAAATAGCCTTTCAATTTAAATGTAAATATATTTTTTGATATTCCATAAAGATCGGTAGTAAGTTTGGACATCAATAAATTATTGTATTAACAATTCCTCGAAAAACAACTAAATCTATGCTGGTCTTAATTTAACAATACATTGACTATTCGAAATATATTATTAACATTTTTCTAATAAGTTGGTGCAATAATAACAGTTATAAGTATGTTACAACACAAGTTTTTACTATTTAGATAATTATAATATATTACAAGCCTATTTACTGTTTTTATTAGATATTATACTGGCAGTTTATACATGGATATTAAAAAAAAAATAAGCCTGTTTTCAGATGGTACCGTTTTATTTCTCAATTTAAACCACAGCTTTAATTTCTGACCCAAGGGTATTTGTATCGGATCAGAAGATTTATTGTTGGCTTGATATGGACATAACCTACTTTTTTTAAGTCGGTGTAAAAAGTTTTGTCCACAGAACAAATAGTAACAAGATATTCATTGTTTTAACATCTGAAAACATACTTAGATTTGACGTAACTTGGCGATTTAATCAGCTTTTTACAACTATTCAATGACATTACGCACTAATTGATTTAAATACATAATACTGAATCTCACTAATATAATCGCACGAGTGGATATTTAGTAAATAATTAAATATGACTACATAAACTAAGTTCAAAGTATTTGGTACAAATTGTCAATTTATTTGAGATGTTTCCAACGTAGGACTGGGGCAGGCCGAGCAGGGCTTTTTTCTCAATAATTTAGGATTATTTACGAGCAAAAAGAATAAAAGGACCTCGATTTACATACAAGTTGTAAACGGACTCTCCACCAAACATCAATCTAACTTACTACAAAAAATTTGCTAACTTTTTAGATGGGACTCGAAATTTTATTGTTGATGGACGCATTGAATAGTGTAGGGAACTAGGGACCATAGAGGTACTTTACGTAAAGTTATTGAAATATTTAAAACTCTTGAAATGTTGGAATTTAGACAGCGAATATCTGCGTAACTAGGTTTCCAGGTGTGGTGCAGAACAAAAAAAAACAACAAAATGCAGTGATGTTACCTGATACCCATTATACATCATTATTATATAGCCATAATAAATACATTAAAAAAAAAACAAACATAAAAACGTCATTTTTGAAGTCGAAATATTACAATATTGTTGAGCCCCAGTCATATGTTGGTAGCAGTCAAAGTATTGATTTTCAGTGTTCTTGTACTCTGTTTTTTTATTGATGAATTTCAGAATGTCTCTTTGAGACAAATACCAAGAAGAAACACTTGTGTGCCGAGAAATAAACAAAAGTACGTGAATTAACATTATTAATCATTTAAAAATACATTAATTGAATGCTATATTTACTATATGAATATTTAATTACAATGTTTAGTTAACTTTTAATCTCGATACCTATTTTACCTAAATGAGGCCTTATGTAATACTAATAATATTTATAAAGGAATGTCAATTTTATAAAAGTAGAGAAACAGCGCAGTTATCAATATTCGCATTTATTATTAACGTTTAGTTCAAACTATTTATAATATTTTGTTCTACAAAACTATCAGCTATAAAATTTTGTTAAAATCTCTAATCAGTACAGCTTTTGTAATAGACATCTCGCGCTAATATTTTTACTTTTTTGAGCTAGTTTTAACTTTCTAATGCTCTATGGTTAACATGAAAGCATTTATGGCAACCATTTTCGCATTTCCCTGAAAAAGTTTTAGGTGATGATAATGAAAAATTGCTATGATAATTATATTATAGCAATTTTTGTGTATACTCTTTAATATGTGTGCAATAAAATAGAATAGGAAACTAACCTGCAATATTCAGAATGTCTTTTAATTATGAATATTTTTATTCGGAATTCGTAATAAAATAGAAACTCATTTTTCAGGAAATGGCTATATTTGGGATAGAATACCTTTAAGAAAGTAGTTAGTCATTGTAGCTGATAGTTTATAGCAATAAGTGGTCAAAAACTTTAACATGTTTACGAAGCCTGGGACCGCACCATAACTTTTATAAGAGTATGCAGCCTGAGAATAAGAAAGAGCTATACACGACGTCTAGCTCCGTCTCTTTCTTACACTGAAGTAAGATTCAAACAAAACTGTTACAAGAGTTCATGGTGCATCTTTTATACTAGTTCTGTACGTGTAAAAGTCATGGAAAACAACGAGACTTTATATATACTTTTTTTTTCGGATGGGAAATCGTCATACATCTTCTACCGCTCTGTTCGCATGTTTCTTCTTTGCCCTTTGTGTTTCAGGGCCGCGGTATGTCTTTCGAACAACCCGTAAACCCAGCAGGATACATAAACATTGAGTTTAGGGTTATCGAAGCATACATGCTTGAGCTTTAAGAATTTTTGTAAGTTTTTTTTTTGTGAAGAGATTTCTGAGGTACAATTTAGAGGGAATAGCTTGCTGATGGCGCCCAGAGGGTTTATCTGCAGGCGAGTTCAGCAAGAAACTAATAGTAAAATAGGTAGGGCGCTATGAGAGAACGTTAAAACTAAATTTCAAAAATTTAAAATATGAATACTGCGGACAAAAGGGCATTTCCAAATTAAAAAAAAAAAAACAAACAGTGGTAAGTTTAAATTTGATTTTCATCTCGGGATTTGGATTTTCATATACGGGGCCTACATCAAAACTACTTGAACAGACAAAACATGACAAAGATATTGTGAGTTTTCCTTGACTCAAAAGAACAAACTATGTCTGCGTGTTGGATGCAACTAAAGACACAACACATCAAGATGAGGAATGAAATTAGAAGTACAAGTATTGAATGCGTGAATTTATGACCGTTTCTGCAAGTCATTCCCTCTAAATTGCAAGGAGGTTTAATAATAAACTGTTTTACAAACTTCCTAACACTAAAGGACCGTACGTTTCAACCCTGCAAACTATTCGTATCATTAAACATCGTAAACTACCTTCAATTAGTTTACTAAATACTGTTTGGTTACACACACATAATACGAGACTAAAACTCCAACTGTACAATGCAGACTAGGTCTACGCGATTAAAAATACGAAATTGTGCACACAAAATATAAAATAAATTAAAGAAAATATATCACTGTGTATGCGGCTTCCTTGGACAAAACAACGGAATATTTTTTTCACCTGGTAACACTGGGTTGGTGTTGGCAACACTGCTATTAGAGCGCGACGAGTCTTGTGTTGCAGCCGAGCCATTTTTCTTGCAGTTTCCTGTGATCTTCGTATTGTTGTTCACTTACTTGCTTTACAGCGGGTGCAGCCTAGTAAAAAATAAAAAAAACATTATGAATATGTAAGTGGTATCTTCAAATCCATTCTACAGTTACATGTAAACGTCATCGGAAATCTATCTATCATACTCAGTAGCCACTGAGTGCACACATTTTGTAATACTTCATTTGTTTTTTTATAAACCTATCTTCTATTACTACCGATGTGCAACTTTATAATAATTATTATCTATGGCATAAGCTTAACGATACGAACTATTGATTAACGTACGAGCATTAGAATTTATTTACGTATATCTGAGATGATTTGATATCTTTTAGTCAAAATCGTTACTCGAATGTTATCTCACCTTAATCTTCCTCGGATCCAAATTAGCTCCAAAATTTTGAACTCCCTTAGCCAACTTAGTTAGGGGCGAGAGTACCATGTCCTTAGTAGCGCTTCCAACGGGACTAGCGATGTTCTTAAACTGCCTTATAGCCGACTCACTGTGCGACTGCGCTATATTCAGCGTGATTTCATGCTGAGAGTTCGAACGCACATGGAAATTAACCCCCTCCGATTGGCTATCGTCGAAGTTCAACTCGTTAGAACTATGTGAGAGCTTCTGAGTCAACACTAAGGAGTTAGGAGGTGCTGGCTTCGCGAAAGCACCGTCCACCTGAATTTCTGGAGTCTTCGACAAATCTATGTTAAACGGATTGATCTTGCTAACGTTACTTGGCGTTTTCGAAGCTTGCTTGTCGATGTTCGTCACAATTTCAGACGGAATGAAAACCTGCGTATCATGTGGTTCAATCTTGGAGGAATACAAAGGATTCTGAATGAGGTCGCAGTCATTTTCAGCCTCGCTTTTCTGTCCGGGCTTGCCTAAGTAATGTTGGGTGTTTTCAAAGTTGTCCAGAGTCGGTTCGAAGATGTTAGTTCTATTTTCGTCATCTGAAGAGTAGTCGGAGCTCATCCCGTCGGAGAGGCTGCCTTTCTTCTTGTTGTCCTTATTTTGTCCAAGGGTGAAGATCTTCTTGGTGCGAGAAGCGCTCTGGTCAAATTTCAGCTGTAGACTAGGTCGAGCGCGCGCGTTTAGAGAGTGACTCAGTTTGTTCAACTTACTGAATTGTTCCGTCATGTTGGTCAGGGCTTTGGATCCTAGAACGAGATTATTATTTTTATCTTAAGTGAAGCAACAGATCTTTTGAAATTACGATATTTCTGGAGTGACTACGCCTGCAATACATTTTGTATCTTTACGCCGTGTAAACAGCAAGTGTACGAAGTATCTATCTATATTGGTCTTTGACAGAAATTTCAGGGAATAATGGTGTTTAGGATGGATGACCAGATAGTTTTTTTTTCCTTAACGTTAGCGGTTGTTCGCGACTTACCTATAATAAGCCGGGTTTTGTAGATAGCTCGGTTGATTACGGAAAATTTTCTTAGATCCAGGTTTTTGCAATGGTCCTAAGATTTTCGCAAAGAGCCGTTTTTTTCGATAATCCTACGACACATGAAAACCACATGGAAATGACTCTGATTTACTTGTTTCTTTTTATAGATTTGTCAGGCTATTTATATTTTTCACGTTAGATGGCGTTGTAGGCCTCGACTTCCAGTTGAAACCAAATGCAGCTGTATTAAAGTATTTTTGTCTGGCCTGTACAACCAGCTGGATAATAAGAACGCATTTGTCAAGACTGTTCATTAGAGTTTCGGTCTTGTGACTACCCCGCAACGGCTGTCAAAGATCAGCGAATGACAGTTGGAACCACCGGTTTCAGAGGCTGCATTCGGAATGTTTTCTACATCACAAAGAGCTGCCGTATATTTTCACTGATTAGATTAATAGCCATTTTGCACTGTAACACCTAAATGTTAATAGTATTTTTTTAAGCAACATTTTTCACATAAAAAATGTAAATAAGAACTTTGACCTATTGTAACATGTCATGTATTTTTTCTTTTCTTTGGGCACTAATTATTATTATTTGACAGTTATTTGCGATGTTGCCAATTTTCAAAACGCATGTCTCAATGCGCTAACATAAGGGTATAACTAAATAATCTAAAGGGAGTAACTAACGGTCTGCGAAGCACTGTGCATTCGTTCACTTGTAGATGCTACCACGTTGCGATGCAGTATGGTCGGCTGAGACATTCGTTTTAATATTCCCTTTGGAGTTGTCTTCTTCCGTGACGAACAGCCGTCTGGTAAGATAGGAAAGGAAATGGTACGGATAGGTTGGAAGCAGACAGGAATGGAGGACCATCATCAAATAACTTCCCCGCTTAAGGCGGAGCGGGAGGGAATGTCAGACTTGTACTGACTAACACCCAACATGGGTGGGTTGTTTTTTTTTATTAAAAACAAAAAAAACACCTGCTGTTGAATAAAAGCATTTTTTTTTCTTTTTAACACAACTGTCTGGTTTCATGAACCAGGCTTTATACAGTAACTAGCTGTGCCCAGCGGTTTCAGACGCTGCTCACTTAGGGGTATGAAAAATAGATGGTTGCCAATTCTCAGACCTACATGATTATTTACACAAAATTTTGTTTAAATCGGTCCAGCCGTTTCGAAGGAGTATGGGAAGGAAAACTGTGACACGAGAATTTTATATTAGTTATCCAAATGTATAGTTGACAGCTTCGTGAAATGTCTATTTACAGTTTGTGTATTGATTTCCTCGTCTCTCGGCAGGTCATGTTCACATATAAAATCTGTATAAAACAGTTATAATCAACTCACCGACACTCCGGATGTCGGCTACGAGTTGCGTTTCGCTCACGTTTCGTGTGAGGGTAGGCAGTCGCGACAGATCCAAGTACAGGGACGACCGCGCACTGCCCGCTTGACCTGGGTGTACCTGGTAGTCAAAATAAACATTCAATTATAATTATGTGTGTGTATATTCCTTTTTCTAACTACTTCCGCCGCTCTTGGCAGGGGGAGTGTGAGACTTGTACTGACTAAAACCCACTCATGTTCCTTCTATTGCCTTTTATGTTCCGGGCCCGCAGTATCTCTTTCGCACACGTCACACACAACCCGCAACCCCGGCCTCTGAATACCTTTTTGAAGGATACACCGGCGTCACTTTACGTAATACTAAGCCTTTTTATAACTATCTTTGGGTCGGCTTCCAAACTAACCGGATGCAAATGAATACCAGTCTTTACATGGAGCGACTGCCAATCTGACCTCCACAACCCAGTTAGTACTAGGTAATACGATATCCCTTGGCAAGACTTGTCAGAGTTTCGTGCCGCTAACTACCTGTAACGACTGTCAGAGACCTAGAAATGACAGTCCGTGCTTGGTTCAACGTGTTTCCGGGGACGGGACGGACAAGGACGCTTTTCTAGTAGTTTTATTAGAAAACCCTTTTATTTGATACTGATATAAAACTACAAAATTGGTTTTTTTTTTTTTTATACGTGGGGAACGTTTAATAAAATCCAATATTTTGGACTAGTTTCACTCTAGGAATTTCTCCTGTATCGTGGGTGCGTTTACAAACATTTAAACTCATATACACAAACAGCCAGACCCGGAACAACTATCTGTAGGCCATACAAATTTTGCCCTTTATGCCTTATTTTGCGCGGTATCTCTTTCGAACAACGTTTCAGCCTGGCAGGCGGTGTCCAACTGTCCATCTGTCCCACTGCTTTGCTGACATCTCTTTGAGGCACGCGTGGAACACGAACGCACCGTCGACACGGCCAAACTTACCTTTGATTTCTTCTTTTCCAATTTGCCGCCATCGGTAAAAGGTATCGGCGGCAACTTGGCAACATCACGCGCCACCATCAACGATTCACAGATAGCATGTAAAGATTCTGAAAAAAAAAATGTACACTAGGAAGGGCGGGTGGAGGACTGTCTCTTGCATTAACGTTGACGTTCAATGCTTCTAATATTATAAAAGATAATGTTTCTGAGGACGTATGAATTAGATAGATTAGATCCATCACTCTTTCAGTCACATGTCCTTCATCCCTCCTCATTACACGTCCATACCAAGACAAACGGCTCCCTTTCAATTTCTCTGTAACAGGCGTAACTTTCAAACTTCCTCTAATATACTCATTCCTTACTTTATCCATTCTTGTTACTCCACACATCCATCTCAACATTCACATCTCCGCTAAGTACATACAATCGTTTACGGTAACGGACATGAGCTATAGTACGGCCAACGAGAAGCGATACCAAATGTAAACAAAACCCATGCTAAAACCCCATCTAATTTTAGATGGGGTTTTAGCATGGGTTTTGTTGAGGGCCGCCCGAATGTTGGCGAACCCGTCTTAACGTTGTCATGTTTTTGCCGGGAGACGAGACATTACGACAAAGGCACAAGATGGAAAGAGTTAAATATTAGATTGTCAACGTCACAGTTGTTCTTTAGGTTAATGACCTTTTGTATCGCTTCTCGTTGGCCGTACTGTAGTTATTATTTGAATAAATGACTTGTTGAGTGTACCGATCATTTCATCACGCGTGTTGATGACGACGGCCATGTTGTTGAAGAAGCGCAGCGTCGTGGATCGGAACATGTGGAAGTAGCCAGCCTCGCCGCCCTGGTTGTAGTTGATGCGGATGCAGTAGATGGGTTCCGTACCGCTTTTGCGGCCCACGCTGAAAAGCTGGAGACAAAAAGTTATGTTACAAGGATATTGAAAGGTAGTCTTTTGACGATCTATGCGAGATCGTGCTGACCGAGCTATATTTCGATGTTTCGTAGATGATAAAACGCTATGTACCTCCCCATAGTAGGGGAGCCCAAGCGGGGATTTCGGGATTTACTAAAGCGCGGCAGATTAATATACAGGGGGATACCTTGTACCCAGTTAAGTACCTCCACAGAACATGAGGCCCATATATAAGGCCGCCCGTGAAGGATACAGGATCAGATTAGTAAAAAAAAATTGACCATCAGAAATTCTCGAGCGCGTCAGATTAAGGTAGGGTGAGTTAATTACACCCTAAAAAGTGTATATTCCACTAATCTGACAATTTGAGAGTGACGTAAAAAAAGGGGAGGGCAACAAAGTTGTAAAAAAAAACGTCATCTCGACATTCTCGAGCGTAGCTAAATTTTTTTTTATTTTGAAGGAAATAATTCAAGAATAATGAAAAATATATAATCTGACGATTTCCACAAGCCGAAATAACAAAAATTCGTCGATAAAGTTAAATGCGTGCAGCTGCGTGATGCCTACATTTCCTTCTCCGCGTTTCTATTCCTCTCTCACTCTTTCTCTATCTATTACTCTCTCACTCCGTCCCAATTAATTAAGTTCAATGATTTAAAAATATAAAAAAAAAGATTCTTTTGAAAGTGATTTTTTGGGAATAACTTTTAACCGGCTTTATCGATCAACTCCAAAAACTAATCCGCCTTTGAGCTTAAAAAACAACGTCGATCGCCACCAAGCTGGTCAAAAGCGGTTGATTCGTTCGAGAGATATCGTGAACGAAAGAAACCCGAAAAAGTGTTTCTTCGGGATTACTCCGAAATTTGTGGTTCAATCAATTAAAATTGCAAAATTACTTATGAGGATGATAAAACTGCGTCGAATGCCGCCAACCGTGTGATTCGGTTGATCCATTCAAAAGTTATTGCGGTTTGAAAATTCCAAAAATAGTGTTCTATGAAACTTCTATCAGACTTTCGAGCTGGAAGAGCTCAAATGCATAGAAATATTATTTCTTTGAACTCAGCGAGCTCAAAATATCACATAAATTATGTTTTGAGCTCAAAAATGTCATAAGTACAATTTTAAGCGCCCAGGAATGGAATTAGCGAGAAGTTGCAGGGATGGCCTTTAAGGTGAACCGTTTTTCTATTTTTTTTTTGTCAGATTAGGCGAATCCCTCTACATAATCGTCAGATTATGAGACAGTACGTTTAGAACATAAATATTAACCACATATATCTTAATCTGACGCGCTTGAGTATTTCAAAATGGCGATTTTTTTTTGCACATTATGAAAATGGCCGCGAGTTTGCGTCCCATCGAAATCGTCAGATTAGTGAATGAGAACTTTTTTTTGGTGCACTTAACACTCCCTTAGAAAATCTGACGCGCTCGACTAAATTTTTTTTTTTTTTCATTTTCAACCCTTAAATACAACCACCCCCATCATGCAAACGATCAGATTAACATACGTACATTATTAAAAATACATAGGGCATTGATGCTATCAATATCTGACGCGCTCGAGGATGTCCATGCAACAGTTTTTTTTTACATATTTAAAAATCTATAGCCGCTTCCCCCACCGATGTAACGGTATATATCATATAAAATTTTTTTCTTCTTATCATCTAAGCTTTGCATCCCAATAGGTCTCTACGACGCTCGAGTAAATCCCCATTTAGCATCGTGGGCTCCCCTACTACCATGTCGAATTACTATTTGAGTTTTATATACAAGAAACAGCGAAAATGAGGATCCAAAAGGAGGTTTTATCTTCGTCTTTTTTTAATGTTTGTTTCCTGATTACTCTGCCAAAAGATTTTCTTATTTTTTATTATGTGCAAGAACCTCTCGAAACTCCGTGTCCGTGAGGGGCCTCACCGCCACTATAGTGACATGAACTGCAAGAGGTTGCGACAATCGCTCTCTAAACTTGCAACCTTATCATTATGTTGTCTGTCTGTTTGTCAAGACTCTTTATCTCGGGAGTTCGTGGAAGTATCGAGTTCAAATCTATACTTAATATTATAAAGCTGAAGAGTTTGTTTGTTTGTTTGAACGCGCTAATCTCAGGGACTACTGGTTGGAATTGGAAAATTCTTTTAGTGTTGGATAGTCCATTTCTTGAGGAAGGCTATAGGCCTTCTAACATCACGCTACGACCAACGGGTGCTGAGCAGCGTGGGTGAAACCGCGTGGAACAGCTAGTTAATGATATTTCTCGTAGATCGAGTTTAGGGTTTTGTTCCTCTAAATCAGAACCCTAATAATATCATTTTGAGATCCTGTCTGTCTGTCAAGACTAATTCTGCACAATCTGGCAGCAAAACATCGCTCGATTTTAACAGAAAATCCTACTAATATTATAATATTATAAATGCTAATGTTTTTGAGGATGGAGGTTTTGATGAAATTTGGCACAAAGGTAAGAGTATAGTCTATAGTACGGCCAACGAGAAGCGATACAAAAGGTCATTAACCTAAAGAACAACTGTGGCGTTGACAATCTAATATTTAGCTCTTTCCATCTTGTGCCTTTGTCGTAATGTCTCGTTCTCCCGGTAAAAACATGACAACGTTAAGACGGGTTCGCCAACATTCGGGCGGCCATTTTAGATAGGGTTTTAGCATGGGTTTTGTTTACATTTGGTATCGCTTCTCGTTGGCCGTGCTATAGGTCAATAACACAGGTTACTATTTTTTCGATCATCACGCGAGCCAAGCCTCGGGCGCCAGCTAGTGTGTGTATATTGTAACTCACCGTAGTACAGTTAGCGTCGAAGGGCCCCAGCTCTATGAGCGTGACGTCAGCTAGCGATACGCGCTGCACGCCCAGCAGACGGTCTGACGTCTCGTCGTAGTCCGCTACGTAGTACGCGTCGCTTGTTAACACTAGGACGCTGTCCATTTCTGTCTCTTGTGGGTCGCCGGTACTGAAAATCAAGGAAATACACGAGATCTAGGGATTTAGTGGTGTTATTTTCTCATAGATTACCCGTGTACTGGCAGTAGACCATGAAAAGTGAGGAAAAAAAACCAAAGTCGTGCCTAAGTCATGCATGAGTGAAGAATACATCATTTTCCTGCCCTTGTCCCATTCTATTTGGGGTCGGCGCAACACGTTTTCTTCTTCCATTCTCCCCTATCAGAAGTCACGGCATCATTCACTCCTTTCTCTTTCAAATCATTCCTTACACAATCCATCCATCTATTCTTTGGCCTTCCTCTCGTTCTCCGTCCATCAACATTCAGACCCATATACAATACTTTTAAAATCCGTATATAATTTTAAAAAGTAAACTAGCTGTGCTCATCTGTTTGGCCTGCTGCTCAGCTATTAAGTGTCGTAGGGTCTTTTAGGCGCAATCGTGAAGCACACAGTGTTAAATATTATTGTTTAGTTTTAAGTTCTTTTTTATTTCTCCTTTTTGTTTTCCACGCCCCACTTCCCTAAAGTGGGGGGTAAGAAAGAGATAAAAAGTAACCTATGTCACTCTCCATCCCTTCAACTATCTCCACTTAATAAATCACATCAGTTCGTCAAACAGGCACACAACAATATTAAGTACTAGGTTTTGCCCGCGGCTTCGCTCGCGTTAAATTCGGGGTAACACAGTTCCCCTTGCGCCTTATTGATTTGTAATAGCAACACTAAGTTTTCCCTTTTCTTCCCTATTTCTCCCTCACATCCCACGTTTTTTAAATAAAAAGCCTATGTCCGTCTCCTGGTTCCCAACTATCTCTGTACCAAAATTCATCAAAATCGGTGTAGCCATTAAAGCGTGAAGAGGTAACAAACAAACAAACTCACTTTCGCTTTTATGATATTAGTAAGGATAATATAATTGCTCCAGCAACTTACTTGGGATCCGCATCGATCAGGCCCCAGGACCCAAGCACGGGTTCCGTATCAACGAGCAGCTTCTTACAGTCATCTATCAACGACTTGACATGTTGAGCCATTGCCGCTGTATCGGGCTCTGATTGGTCCTGAAACAAATATGTTAAGGATGATTGTTGGATGTCATTTTTTTTGTTTATTTATTGTTTTCATCTTAAGCAAATGAAGTATATAGACTTAGCTCGCGAGGTTGTCGACATGTGGGAAATATGTTTAAGATGATTGTTGGATGAAAAATTATTATTATTATACCACATACCCTTCATTTCACATTAATATCTACAAGCACATTAGCTAGCGTAACTTAAGGGGTTCCCTACAAAAACAATTAGCGTTTTTTTTATCAGAGGGGCCTGCTAGGTCTATTGCCTGCCGGGGTCGAGGGTTGATGGCGGAACATAAAGGGCAAAAGAAGGAACATGGGTGGATTTTAGTCAGTAGAAGTCTGACAGTCTTAAACCATTTTTCAAATGATTCAATTTTCTTTAGAAAGAAAATTACCACATAGTTACTTCTTAAAAGGATTTCAAATAGGTATTACTCAATCAGAACCCAACTAATAAAGAGTAAGTAAGGTTTTAGCGAGGTAGGCCCTCAGAAAAGCATTGTGCCATTGTGTGTCTTATGTTTCCCCATAGGAACTTAACGACATTCATTGGGACAAGGATGCACGGCACCGAGCTGAGAGGCAGAAGAAAAGGGAGCCCTATACCCAGCAGTAGTGATTCTGGGCTGATATTTATTTATTCACAAAATCATCTAATCTTAATATATATAAATCACGTGTCACGTTGTTTGTCCGCGATGGACTCCTAAACTACTTAACCGATTTAAATTAAATTTGCACACCGTGAGCAGTTTGATCCTACTTAAAAGATAGGGTAGGTAGGGTAGGCATCGTAGGTAGGTAGGTAGAAAATTGCATTGCAACGCATGCGCCGGGGCACAGCTAGTCTTTATATAAAATACATAATAATACCAGCCTATTACTTTGTCTTTTAAAAAATAACGTTGCCCCACACTAGGAATTTCACCAGTATTTCGTCTGTATTTAAACTGACATACACAAACAGCCAGACCCGGAATAACTATCTATAGGCCATACAAATATTTGTTCCGTGCGTGGATCGAACCCGCGACATGCAACGCAGCAGCCGATCTCTTAGCTACTGCGCCAACCGTGTCGGAAAATCCCTGTCCCGCTCCTTTCCCATACAGAGAAGTCACGAGCATATATTATCATGCTTGCTCAAGATGGGTTATCAAATTGGTTTACAAATCCAGGTTCCTCACGTTGTCTGTGATGGCCATGATAAACTTAGAAAGTTCATAAATGTATTGAAAAAATCACAAGGTACTGACCCAGTTTTGATCCAGTATGAAATACACAATTATTTAAAATTACAAAAAATGTTAACTACACGATGATGATGAAGCTTCTTAAAAAGCACTACCTCTCTCCTTAAACAAAATATTAAATACTTCTTTGCTCTTATTGATTATTATTTTAAATGTATATTATATGTATTTATATTTAAGTATTTGTTTTTTTTTAAATGTAGTTATTAATTTTTAAAAATGTTACACCACAGACTACCTACAGTACTGTTTGTCTTCCTTTAAATCAATCCAAAGGTTGTCTTGAAAAGATCGCTTTTAGCGATAAGACCGCCCATTGTGTCACCCTATTTATAAGTTGTTTAATGCTATTCTAGTTATTTGCATGGTGTACATAATAAAGAATATTCTATCTATCTATCTATCTAAGCTTCTTGGAAAGCGAAAGAGAAGATTAAGAACTTGAGAAGTCCTGATTTTATATTCTTGGGCACACTTATTTATTTATTTTATTTATCATGAAATCTCAGAAACTACAAGTGTTCGGAGTCTCAAATTTTGCACGGGAGATACTAAGACGGGATTTTTCAAAACTCAATCCTTAAGAGGGTGAAACTGGGTGGCATTTTTGTATGAGAGAACGTGATTCCTTGGCCGGATTGACTTTTATGATAAAACTACTAAGCTTGCCTCAATTCACGGTGGTATTAATTCCAACAGAGGTCTGTAGATGCAAATTCGAGGTAGAACCAACCTAAGAAAAAACTACTAGGATTGCGTGAAATTCACCCGTGGTATTCAGTCTGTACACACAAGTTCTGGATATAATCTACTTACTTTTTAACTCGGTCCACGTGGGTGAAACCGCGGGGCGCAACTATACTGTATAAAAACCTTTTTTGTTAAAAATAAAGTAACTTCCAAAAATAAAACAGTGGAAAATAACTTTGGAAGAAGTCAGTGCCTTTTCTTGGTTTTGTTAACTTTTTTTGCCACCGATTTCCGGAAATAAAGTTATTTTCCACTTTTAAGTTTATTTTTAAGTCGTTTTTATTTTTTACAAAAAAGATTTTTATTTCAGCATTTTTAGTTATGGTATTATGATATATCTCTTATTTTTTAATTGAGTATTCATTTTCCATTGTTACTAAAAGATTAGTAGATCATCCATATGTACTATAGACGATAACTCATAAACCAAAGCAATATAAATAAAATTGAAATGCTGTCACTTGATCACTTCCCATGTGTTCCCACATGGGGAGCGACAGTTTTGTAACAAAAAAAAAAAACATTAAAATCGGTTCACCCCGTCAAAAGTTATGAGGTTACAAACATAAAAAACACAGTCGAATTGAGAACCTTCTCCTTTTTTGAAGTCGATTAAAAACCACACTACAAGTCTCTCTACAGTCAGGAGCCGAGCAGTAGGTGAAACAGCTAGGCACAGCTAGTAAAATTATAAAAAAAAATGGCTTCTATTCATGCTTACTAAACCATTCAGATGCTCAACCTTGCCAATAAATAAAAAAAAAACAGCAATGATTGGTTGGCGAACCTGAAAAAGTTGTATCTAACTAAGACAAGCTGCACATGCACGCACATTGAACATAAGAACCTTGACGGAGGTACAGCGGCCGCCGTCCGGCACGATCAGCTGGTCGGGGATGGTGCGCGACTCGCCCGTCATCACGTCTATGGCTACCTGACGGAGCGCGTCTTTGAACGTTGACAGGTAGTATCTGGAACAAGTTTTGATATTTTAATATGTGTAGATGGATTATAGGAATATTAAGCTGTGTACAGAACTGATTATTTGTAACGCAACATGTTCCTATTGTGATTATCCTACTTAATATTATAAATGCGAATGTTTGTGAGGATAGATGGATGGATGTATGTATGGATGTTTGTTTCACGTCAAAACGACTAAACGGATCTTGATGAAATTTGGCACAGAGGTAGATTATTTTTCGATATCACGCGGGCTAAGCCGCGGGCGCCAATTATGGTTTTTTTAAGCTGGTAGCTCGTATTGAATATGTTTCATTGTGTATTGTATAATCTGTACCGGTTTAAGAGTTGGGCGCCGGGATAGCCCGCGAAATTCAAATTTTCTGAAGTTTTCTTGTAATTTGCAGGTCAGTATTATGTTGTATGTTGATTTAACTTTGATTCACGACGGTATTAATGTGCATTTTAGAGGTTTATTTATATTAAACTTATTAAAACAACCTACTGGTTTATGAAATTGATAAAATGTCAGTAAACTTGAATTTTACAAGCCGGGCCGCGGTATTATTTTCGAACAAACTGCCTGGGTTTGCGAGTTTGTTCGCATTCGTTCGTTCGCAACGTTAATTAATATACCGCGGCCCCGGAACACGGGCCAAAGAAGAAACATGTGTTCAATCAGTACAAGTCTGATATTTGATATTCACAGCAGAAGGAGTGAGTCTTTGATGATTTTCCATCAGAAAAAAAAGCATTAAATAAATAAATATCTTGGGACAACTCACACACGGCTATCTGATCCCAAGCTAAGCAGAGCTTGTGTTATGGTAACCAGACAACTGATATACATACTTATATAATTTATAAATACATACATATTATAGATAAATCACACCCAGACACAGAACAAACAATCATGCTCATCACACAAAGTTTGTCCTGGGTGTGATTTATCTATAATCTGGGGGAATCGAACCCACGACCTCCGGCTCAGCAGTCAGGGCGACTAACCACTGGACCAACAGGCCCGTCAAAACCGTCATTCCTAGTCTGGTGCCGCAAATTTTGTCGACAGAATACAACAGGGAATGTTTACCTGATCGTTCATTTTGTTTTGTTCATAGATTAAGGTTGAATCACACACACAAACACAGTTGAAAGCTAAGCAGCAGATCAGCAAGAGATAGTTCAGAATTTCGGAAATTTGTGAAAGCCCTTTTTTACAACAGCCAACATTACAATATTTGACAGCAAAATTATTTTTAAGGTTAGAAAGTGTCGTAAATACACGCATTGCATTATTGGTATGTCAAAATATTGAAAAAACGTGTACTACTACAGAAAGTTATTATAACACAAGCGGTAACAACCTATAAGAAGATGACACGGATCAGCATTTTTCTGTATCTCTATCTCTTTCTCATTCTTGTGACATCAAAACGTCAGTTATCCCCGAAAGGGTGTGGTGGTTCTAATAGTACACTGGTGAAATGGCGTCAGTTATGATAGGTAGAATCCGTTTATTATGACTCCGCTTATAATGACCAACCGCTTATTATGACGTATTACACAGCGATGTCTGGTTTTTATATAAAGTTCTTTAAACAAAGTCGGGTATAATGACTCCGCATTGAGTGACAGTTCGCTTATTATGACCCGTTTTTAATAAAATTGTGTTGTACTGTAAGAGGTTTTATACCTTAACCAATGCTGGCTGATTGGCCATAACGTTTCGAAACTCAGGTCGTTTTAAATAAGGAACTTAGAAGAACATAAGACAGGTTTGATATAAAAAGTGTGACATGTAAAAATATAATTTAAATTATAATCTTAGAACGACTTTTATTTAAATCCACAACCAAATCATTATAGTACCATCTAATAGGGCGTGCCTATTGCCATTTAACGAGCAAAAGCTTCGTTCCACTTTGTTGCTGAGAAGTTCCTGATGGAACAACTCAACAAGACTTTGACAAGACCTCAAGCTAAGGGGTCGCAAGCGCTACTAGATGTGACGCAGTCAGAAAGAGGTACAGACAAAGAAAAACGATGAACAGTGCAAAAAGATCTGCTTCTTACAATTCAGCCAAAGAGTGCCAGCTAACACTTTACGGAGAGGAGGTCAAGAAAAGCGAAACTTAGTTTGATTAGTCATAAAAGTATTCCAATGGACTGACCTCCCCATCCCGTATGCTATCTCCGCCCCCACGAATTCGCTAGTCAACCCATGTCCAAAGTAACTCGGCATCATTTCTAACTTAGGCCTTTCAGTATCCATATTTTCAACCAACATCAACGAAGCAGTTTTAACATCGCGCCAGAAACTGTCAAACGTCTCAATCGTCGCCATTTTGACTTCTTGTCCGAGCAAAATGTCTATGGCACATTGCGTTATTTCGTCGTTAAAATGGCGGATGATGAATCTGAAAAATTGTTTTTGGTATTTGTACCCTGAACCCTAAATTATATGGGTGGGTATGTTTGGAAAAATGAAGGTTACCTGTTAGCGGATGCGACTCCATCTTTCATAAGTCCTGTGAACTTCCTCTCGCCTGTTCTTGTGTAGTCACCCTGTAAAGAGAAACATGCTTTAAGAACCAGTTGCCAAAAACCTAAGAGAGAGCCTAGATTGATTTTAGATACTACTGGTATGATAATGGCTATTAAAATACCAGTAGTATCTAACATTGAGATAGAAACTAGCAAAAGATTGGTGTTAATTCTACGAAAAACGACTCAGGTTTGGGTAGACGCAACACCACCCTTCCAAATATTTGCGAAAACTTAATCGCACGGTAATCAGGTCAATAAAATAATCGTGGAGGGGCGAAACACGTATCCAGCATAGGTTTGGTTGCATAACATGCTACCGCCTGAATTCATGACCTACTTAGTAAGCAAAGCTTGTCACAGCGAGGGAGCAGGCTGAGGCCAACCGTGCCTCACCCGAGGCATAAGTCGCGTTACCTTTAGCGCCTTAGTGCCCGCATACTGGCGGGACACAACGTCTCCATTGTCCGCCCACATGGTGAGGAAGGCTTGTCGCAGCGAGGGAGGCAGACCAAGACCCGGCGTGCCCAGTCCCAGGCGGCACAGCTGTAGCTCCAGCACGTATTTTGCTATCGCTGTCTGTGGAACAAAATTAACATAAAGATCAAATCTAATTAAACTACTTTATTCCACATACCTTTTTTACGGATGGTAAAACATCAAATAATTTCCCCCCTTTCTAGGCAGAGTAGGGGGGTGTGTCAGACTTTTAAGTGACTAAACTTCTTCTTTCCTTCTTTGACTTCTTTTGTCCTGTTCTTGTGTGTCTTTCTAACAAGCCTTCGCCCCGACAGGCGGTGTCCCTGGCTAGCCCCTCTGCTTTGCTGACATCTCGTTGAGACGTGCCGTGTGAGTGACGACCGTGCATTCGTGTTCCACGCGCGCCCTTCGTGTTTTCGTTGGGAAGAAGTGGCGGAACAAACTTCCCAGCAAATGTTTAATAAAAACACAGGTACAGAATCGGTTCTGGAGGTCAGATAGGCAGTCACTTCATGTAAAACATTCAGCTGAATCCGGTTAGACTGGAAGTCGTACCTAACATTGTTGGGAAAAGGCGAGACAGATGATGATGTCATTACCTGTACCACATTGGTCCTGTCGAGGCAGTCGATGCAGTTGACTCGGAACACGCCGCTCTGCGTACAGATAATCCCGCGGTCGTCTCGCCAACAGAACCGCATATCTCCTATAACGTCAGCGAGCGCGTTGATCAGGATGCTCACGTTTTCGTAATGCATGCCGCGGCTGAGGATATAGAAAACCAATATTTTATGATCGGTACAATTGTTTGCAAAAAAGGAAGTTATTATACGGTATACTAATTTTTGCTCGTGTACTCGCATCAAATGGATATGTTTATGCAAACAGGAACAAAATACACATGCGTGCTTGAGTTGAGATGCAAAATGCACTTTCTAGCAACCCTATAGAGACCAAATTGATCTGTCAATTTTGACAGAGAGTGCATTTTTAAGCTTTCTGTATTTCTATCTCACTTCTGGCCCCCATTTGAATTGGTTTCCGTTTGCACAAATAGGTCTAATATAGAATACGACATCAATTCTTGTTTTACTCTACTTGCTCTTTCAACCATCAAAACGGAATCCTTATATGTATAATCACTTTGTTGTCCGTCTGTCTATCTGTCAAGGATCTTTATATTGTAACTCGATAAGCTGTGAAAATGTCAACCCTCTAAGTCTACGCAGTCAAAGATATGACTAAACTTCTGAGTCTGAGGCCCGGTCTCCACCAAAGCGGAGAGCAGCGGAGCGGAGAGGAGATGTGCAAGAGTCAACCAATCATAGGAAAGATGAGAGACGCGATTTAGATTTAAAGCAATGTGATTGGTCGGTTTCCGCCCATCTCCTCTCCGCTCCGCTGCTCTCCGCTTTGGTGGATTCTGGGCCTGACTCGCTCTTGGCGGGTTCTTTTTTATTTCAAACAGGCGCCTACATGAGCACTTCTAAAACGTCGAAAAAAGAGCACGGTTGGTCGTTTCCTATGGAGAAGAACCGGCAAGAATCGCCATGGTTACTCTTTTAAAATCATTTGGTTTTACAATGCTGTTGTTACAGCGTTAGTACTTAAGTATGAGAGGACAGCGTAAGCCTGATAAATAAGTCATTGCTTAATTTTCAAAAGTTTGAAGTTATTTTTTTGTTTTGACGACACGGTTGGCGCAGTGACAGAGCGATTGACTGCTGCGCTGCATGTCGCAGGTTCTATTCCCGCACGGAACAAATATTTGTATGGCCTACAGATAGTTGTTTCGGGTCTGGCTGTTTGTGTATGTGAGTTTAAATGTTTGTAAATGCACCCACGGTGCAGGAGAAATTCTTAGTGTGGGGTAACGTAAAAAAAATACTGTTAATCTACTCACCAATACTCATGGAAGTCGAAAGTAGCGTATATGACATCAGGACTATTGTACTTGAGCACATGCTCGCCGTACGCCTCCCATATGATCCGCTCCCGACCTTGTTGGTCCACCAAGTTCACTATACATACATTCTTGTAGAGTTTCAGCTCTTCTTCAAAGTGCTTCTTGAAAGCAGCGTGGGATTCTTCTTCGGCTGTCGAAAGAAGAATTTGGTCCATTTTTGTATTCATTTATTTAGACTAGGCGTCTAGACACAATAGGTAGGTATCTATCCAATGTGTTTAAACGCCTAAAGCTAAGGACATTAGGGAACCCGCTGGGAAGAAAATGGTAGTTTTTATTTGTATAATTTTACTAAACAATAAACACAAAAAATAGAAGTAGACAAAATTGTAATCATCAATATGCTTTGCTTGGTACTCCTGGACACGGCTCGTATTGTTAGAAGGTTCCTTTCTCTGGAGCCCTGACTGCCGGTAGCAGGTACCCTGTTCCCGATACCGGTGGGCTACTATTTTTACTAATTGTTTTATTGTTTTTATTAAGAAATATTTAAAAATGTAAACTATATATGTAAGTAAATGAACGAAAAAGTATGCTTAAACAAGTAGATTTTTTATACTTACTAATATTATAAAAGCGAAAGTGAGTTTGTTTGTTTATTTGTTTGTTACCTCTTCACGCTTTAATGGCTAAACCGATTTTGATGAATTTTGGTACAGAGATAGTTGGGAACCAGGAGACGGACATAGGCTTTTTATAAAAAAAAAAAAAGTGAGATGTGCGGGAGAAAGAGGGAAGAAAAGGGAAAACTTAGCGTTGCTATTACAAATCAATAAGGTGCAAGGGGAACTGTATTACCCCAAATTTTACGCGAGCGAAGCCGCGGGCGAAAGCTAATATTAAATAAATCTCAGACTCAAACGCCATTTTTATTTAGTGAATGCTTTACTATTAATAAATTCCTATGGCGGCGTTTTGGCCGTGTATAAATTGAAAAGATGCATATGCATGTCCAAGTTACAAACTATACGAGAGTAATACGCAAAATTTGCGTATGATTTGTCACAGATTTAAAAAACTTCCTAACGAAGTATACGCGAACAGATTCCTATGGACGCGTTTTGGCTATGTAAATTTTGGTAATACGCGCCGGGGTTGCGGGTTGTGGGTTGCTCGATAGAGATACCGCGGCCCCGGAATATAAAGGGCAATAGGAGGAACAGGGGTGGGTTACAGTCGGCATGGACTTACACACACCCCTGCTCCCAAGCGGAGGAAGTTATTTGATGATATTTCATCCGCAACAAAAAGGGAAGATATATAAGAACAGACTCAGTGATTTTGAAGAGGCAACTTACTTCGATCGAGACGCGGTGGTGGTCTAAACTTGTATTCCGGCTGACTCCAAAATATAGGCACTGAGCCACGTACCTGTTGGGAAACGCACACTAATTAAATTTATTACTTCCATCAAAATAAAGCTTCCATAAAGAAATCAAATAAAGCTTCAAGAATATTCATAGTTCCCTGACTTAAAATAAGTAAGGTCACAATATTAATCAAAGATGAATACTGTCAGATCCCGAACTAACATATCATTAGCCCAGCGGTTTTAACCGCTGCTCAGCTCCTTAGCGTCGTAGCGTGTTGTTATATAGTCAATTTATTTTGTGAAAGAATGCTTATGCAAAATTTCAAGTCAAGGGTTTTAATTTGGTTGCAGGTTGTTCGAAAGAGATACTGCGGCCCCGGGACATAAATGGCAATAGTAGGAACATGGGTGGGTTTTAGTCAGGACACGTCTGACACTCCCGCTCTGCACAGAAGAGTGGGGGAAGTTATTTAATCATTTCATATACGCAAAAAAGGGTTAAATTTTGCAAAATTCCGTCGCAGTGAGTTCCTACATTTCCTTTGTTCTAATAGGATCCCCCATGCAGAATTTAAGACCCCTAACACTTGTAGTTTCTGAGATTTCGTCATGAGTGTGTCAGTTATTTACTCTTTTATTTAGATATAGCCATTGACTGCTACGACTGTCAAAGTAAGCTGCAGTTGCATTTACTTTTTATATTTTTTTAAATATTTTTAGAGTTTAATAAAACCTCTTGAGACCGTTCAATTAAACAATCATTAAAACACGTTTAAAATGAAAAAAGGCTTCTATTTATGAATCAAAACCTTTTAAAAACGAATTTACGGAGCAAAGCCTCGTTGAATTCGCAACATCAAAAAAGGTATAAAAGTACGGTTAGTCAAAACCGGAAAAAACCGGCTCTACCTACTAAAACGCACTAGTGCATAACATTTTTCTACGTGAACGTCCGAAACTAACGGTATTGCACAAGTAGTTAAATGAAACCATTTGTTATCTATACTAATATAAAAAATCTAATATAAAGCTGAAGAGTTTGTTTGTTTGTTTGAACGCGCTAATCTCAGGTACTACTGGTTGGAATTAGAAAATTCTTTTAGTGTTGGATAGTCCATTTCTTGAAGAAGGCTATAGGCTATATAACATCACGCTACGACCAACAGGTGCTGAGCAGCGCGGGTGAAACCGTGGGGAACAGCTAGATGTAACATAATTCGCATTTTACTACACTTACAAAACTACCTTTCATAAATCATTTATAATATTCATTACATTTGATTTTTCTGATCTAATGTTTAAATATCAGGATGGTTAGGTTACCAGTCCGTTTATGTTTAAAAAGAAAGATCGTGAACATTTATATACAAGAAGTTGGTAGATTCGTCTTCGTATTCGTAATTAAGTTGTGGTTGTTATGTTGTTATCTCAACTTTGATTTTATGTATGTAAATAAGTATTTAATTGTGTATGTTTTTTTCTGTTATTGCACCGACGGTGTTTTGTCTCTGCATCACCCTAAGGTAGACTGGTAGAAAATGCCTAAGGCATTAAGTCCGCCTTTGTACAGTTTTTACTTGTGCAAAAAGTTTTAATAAATGAAAATAGTCCAAGTGTTGTGTACTTATTTATTGATTGGTAATGTTAGTTTTTATGGTTTCGTAAAAAAAAAATGAACTTTTTAAGGACCCTTTATCTCGATAATATAAGCGTGGAAGTATCGAGTTAAAATTAACCCATATACTTAAGTCTGTGGTACCTTAGAACTATGAAAATCTAATAAATAAAATTTCAGTGTCACAATGTTAGTTACCGCACTCCTCCGAAACGGCTCGACCGATTCTTATGAAATTTTGGGTACATATTGGGTAAGTCTGAGAATCGGCATACCCCTAAACCTCAGCGGCTAAAACCGCAGGGCACAGCTAGTAACTCATATAAAAATCAACCCCATTAGTATATGCAGCCGTTTATGTCGCTAGTTTGTACAAATCCTTCGGTACGTGAGTGCGACTCGCACTTGACGGATCTTTGTACTTAAATAAGGTTATAATTGTTAGGTGTAAGGGCCGCCTTTTGCGGTAAAAGCCTCGTCCAAACTGTTCCAGCTGACTGGGTTTTGCCAGCCTGGGCCATTAATTTCCGGCTGTGTGAACAATGTCTTCATTCCATCATAGGCTTGTGTAATGAGATACATACACATGTAATTATTAGGAAACATAGCATAAGGCTACCGTTGAAAAGTGCCGAAATAGATTTACAGAGCGGGAGTGATATCGCATGTGGCGATCTCAACGATGCGCTCGGCAGGACGCTCTGCTTCTCGCTCTAGCAAATGAAGGTTTGAACGACAGAAGAGGATAGGAGTACGTTAATTTTTTCGTACGTTCCTATAGACGAGGTTCAAACCTTCTGGAGTGAGTAATAAGTGACGATCTGCGCAGATGTAACAGTTCCATACATAAAAGCTGAACACAATTTTAGGTATCAGTGGGCGCATCTTCATGACTGTTGATATATTCCGCAGACCGCCAGACCGCAAGACTCGCAGCTAACTTCCAAGGCGCCATAAAGTTTAAACAGAACTTTATTAAGGGTAAAATAATTTCCTTGTAAATTGTCCTCTAAAATTACTGATCCTTTTTCAAAAATTCGTTTTGTAAGCTGCTTTTTTGGTGAATGCCGTAAACAGTTACGCGGGCGAAGTCGCAGGTGAAAGAAAGCTAAGTTTGAGTGGAAACATAACCTTACCTTGATGGGTCTTATTGCAAGTATCAAGATTGGCCGTTTTATATACGCTATACCATAAACTATACTTTGTCAACTCGTCAAGTTAAATATGACAAGAGAGTGGGAAAGTGGGAGCGTTATGTTTCCCGCGCGCCTCAAAGAGATAACAGCAAAGCAGAGGGGCCAGTCAGAGCCTCCGTCTGCCGGGGTTGCGGGTTGTTCGAAAGAGATACCGCGGCCCCGGAATGTAAAGGTCAATAGAAGGAACATGGGTGGGTTTTGGTCAGTAAGTCTGTCATGCTCCCCGCTCCGCCCAGAGCGGGAGAAGTTATTTGTAAAAGAGTAGTATCTTACCTGGACAAATGAAGCTCTGTGTATGCTGTCAGAGCATATGATGGACACGATCTGTTCAGTTTCCACATAGTTGGCGACCTTACCACCTGGTTCTATACCACGACGATTGTATCTAAGACAAAATAGTCAAGTTTATAGATAATCTGTGCGAAGAAAACTAAAACCCAAAACCTAAGCATTTATTTCGATTTTATCATCGACTGCCTCGTTGATGTACTGGTAGCAACATGAAGTCTTGGGTTCAATTACTGGGTTGGGCAGTGTCATAGGGTTTTTCAGCAGCTCCGGAGTCTGGATTTGTGCCCAGTTGATGACAATAGACTAAACTAGAAATATGGGTGAACTTTGAAGTAAACCTCTGGTTCACCCTGCGGGGTTTGCATTGTTATGTTAATTCAATTAAACCATTCACAGACTTTTTTAAAATGACAAGGAGTCTGTTAATAATAAATCCGTTCCAAAACGTAGATCGAGATCGTAGAGGTAGCTGGGGAACGGGAAGGAGCAACTATGGTTAGGAAGGTCTGAACGAAACACAAACAGAACAAACGAACTTTGAAAGTTCGCCCAGCGATTAAATTATAATTTCCATCCATTCCATTTTCCAATAAGTTTATTATCAATCACCAGTTTATTATCACTGGATATTTATGATTATGGAAACTGATAATAACTTAATGTGTAACTGATACAATTATTTTTATCTGGGGAACCTAGCTTTATTTATTTTGTCCGATACTCTAAATAACATGATAATAAGCGATAACAATTCTGTGAAGTTATCACTGAATCACCATCATATGATGAATGACAACAAAGTCTTGTTGTGAAAAAAATATCGGATAATCGGATATTTCGGTCGTGAACACAATTGAGTCACAATAAGGAAGAAAAATATTGAGGATCGAAAGAACACAACGCGAGGAAAGCGTTGTCTTAAAATGAAAAATTCGAATACAAGAGACGCACGGAGGAAAAGCATATAAATGCGTGGTTGGACTATAAGTTTGTTTGCCACGTCTTCACGCCTAAATGGCCAAACCTATTTTGATAAATTTTGGTACAGAGATAGTTGGTACCCTGGAGACGGACATAGGCTAAAAAAAGTGAGATAAGGGGGAGTAACAGAGTCGTGCGGTCCATGGCCCTTTACGGGGCCCCGGTATGGGCGCGTTCTTTAGGGCGGCGCGCCGCCCACTATCAGAACGCGCCCCAAAAGGTGATAGCCATACGGCTTATCCGGGGCTACCGCACGATCTCCGGCGAGGCAGCAAGCCTCCTTGTCGGACTGCCACCGTGGGATCTGGAGGCGATAGTCCTCGCGCGCCTTTTTGAGTGGCGCGCGGAGGCACTACACCGGGGGGAAAACCCGCTGCCGCGGCAAGTTGCCGCTCGGCGGGCAGACCTCCGGTGCGATCTCATGGTGGCATGGAGAGAGCGACTGTCGCAACCCCGTGCAGGGCACGCCACAATAGTGGCGGTAAGTCCCCTCTTTGAGGAGTGGCTGGAGAGGCGTCATGGCGTCCTCACCTACCGCCTGACGCAGGTCCTCACCGGACACGGAAGTTTCGGGAGGTTCTTGCACATCACCGGGCGGGAGGAAGCGCCCGGGTGTCACCATTGTGACGATCGCCCGGAGGACACGGTGGAGCACACAGTGGCGATCTGCCCGGCTTGGGCGGAGCACCGCCGTGTCCTCGTAGAGGCGATCGGCGGCGTCGATCTCTCGCGTCCGGCCCTGGTTCAGGCCATGGTCCGGAGCGAGAGGGAATGGGAAGCGGTCACCACCTTCTGCGAAGCAGTAATGCTAGCGAAGGAGGTGGCCGGGCGTTTGAGGGAGAGAACACCTGCCCAACCCAGCCGCCGCGGGAGACGCCCATGGCGCCGGGCGCCGCGAGACGACTTCCGGCCACCGTAGATGCGGGCCTGTGGGCGGTGAGCAATGGGTAGTTCACCGTCCGTCCGTCGATTGACGACAGGCCGTGTCGACGGCGCGTTCGTGTTTCACGCGCGCCTCAAAGAGAGTCAGCAAAGCAGAGGGGCTTGCCAGAGCCTCTGCCTGCCGGGGTTGCGGGTTGTTCGAAAGAGATACCGCGGCCTCGGAACGTAAAGGGCAAAAAAAGAAACATGGGTGGGTTTTAGTCAGTACAAGTCTGACATGCCCTCCCGCTCCGCCCAGAGCGGGGGAAGTCATTGGATGATTTCCCACCCGAAAAAAAAAAAAGGGGGAGTAACAGGGAAGAAAAGGGGAGAGAAAGATATTTCTTTTTCAAACATCACGCGGGTTAAAGTTAGCGTTAGGCCAAAGTAACTATGCCACTCGGACGAAGTCGCGGGCGGAAGCTAGTTTATTCTAATTCCGATTGCTATTACGCGCTAAAAATGCGCAGGGTATATAAGATAACTTGCTCCATCTAAAATCTCACCTGGTGCCAGCCTGGTACCTCGACCGTCTCGATATAAGTCCCAGCGTGAAGGTTTCATCACACGAGTTCGGGTTACTAAGGGACTCCGTATTCAGTGGGTTGGCGTCCGCTGGCTCCACCGCTATTTGAGACAGGTGGACGTAGCCTTGGATGATTGGAAGGACCCATTGGTCGCAGCCTGGACTCTGTTGAAGAGGACGACATTATTTTTTATTAACAAAATAATTCTAGAAATTGGTGAAAATACTTTCAGAGAAAGGTAACAGTCATGTTGCATGTACTTAAAGGCCCACTACTTCCTCTTCTTGTCGCCCCTCTCATCTCTCATACGATTGGTCGAATTTTGCATGTTTCCGCACCGTTCCGCTTGTCTGACCCCAATTTTGTGTAAACAGGAGTTGTCATCATAAATCCCTTGTCCTAATACAATTATTTATGGAGTAATCGCAATATTTACAACAAACTGATCATCTTCTCCCATGAACAGATACACCATATAAAGTATATTAACCACTCTGCACGACAGGATTTTGACACATGATACATCAGCTGAATCGGTGGGGTGACGCGAATTGTCATGAAATTCAAGAATTTTCATCAATTTACAGCATTCAATTTTGTTATTAAAAATAAGTCACCGGGGCTGTTTCATATGATAAGTTTGAGATTTATATTTCCTAAAACCTCATAAGGTCGATAAAACGGCGTCAATCTATTGTAAAATGTGCGTAAAATACAAATTATTACACCCTTCCAAAAATTAGGTACTTTAAAAACGCTGGAAATAATGCACATATACAGACAACCCTTTGATAATAAAATCGGAAGTCCAAAATAAAAACAGTGACATTCCATCTGCATTCTTATTTTTGCCATTTTACATATAAATTCAAAATAAAACACGATACAAATCTCAACAAAAAAATACTAAAAACTGTGTTGCAACATGACATTTCTTAGTGCTGACCGTAAATCTAAGTTTCATCATTACGATTAAAAAGTTGCATTCAACCTAATCGATAATCAAAATGGAGTAAACTTTAAAAAAAAGTTTTGGGACCATTGAGCAATTTACCTATGGAGATTGCATATTATTCTACTATTGATATTATAGTTGTTCAAATATCTATAATATCGATAAGAAAAGAAAGACAACAACATTTTGTCACGTGCTTTTTTGTTATGCTATAATTATTTTCTTATGCGCCAAGATTTGAGGTACATTTTGCTGTCAAACGGTTTCGCAGTAAAAGATTTTGGCTGTTTTCTTGAATGACGAGGAATGAAAATGGCGGCCATTTTTGTAGGAGGTCATGCTAATTCTGTAGGTAACTAGTCAGGCACCCCAGCCGGCACAACCATACCGTACCGCACCTAGAAAGCCATGCCTCCGCAGTAGAGCCTTGTTTTAGACGGACAGGGACTCCGCACACATCGGGGCACTAAAATATTGATATAGACACCCGACGCCCGACGCCCGATGCCTGTAGCGTCTCCCGCGGTGGCTGGCTTGGTTTGAGGAGTGCCTCACTTCCCCCGCTCTAGACGAAGCGGGGGGGGAGTGTCAGGGTTATGCAATAGAAGGAGCATGGGTGGGTTTTAGTCAGTACTAGTCTGACACTCCCCCCCGTTTTGCCCAGAGCGGGGGAAGTTATTTGACGATTTCCCACCCAAAAAACAACCCCGGTACACGACATCAAGAAAAATCCAGGTTCAAAATGGACTCATTTTGAACCAGGAGTTTTCTTGGTGTCGTGTTTCTATCTCAATTGTGCTCTTCCTCTATAGGCCATTTTTACCCCAAGGCTTCCACAAGGCTTCCAAGAACACTTTGGCCTGCGAGCCATGTTTTAGGAAAGAATGAATACGCTTTTCAAATAACCAATCCAACCAAACAATTTTGTCGAACAAATGTAATTTATCTTAGCTGATTTTTTTAATGTGCTTACCAAGATCATAATTGGCGCGTTCTATATTCAACCTTATTTATTTCTATTTGCAATTCACATTCAAATAGTAGGTACAAAACCAAATTATTAATAAAAAAGCAAATAAACATTTTAATATAAATTTGAACAGCGAGCGCATTCCTTTTTTGAATTTTTATCTGAAAATAAATTGGCGCGAATTTAGCCATAGATCAGTTTGTACTGTTTGTTTTTGAATCGGTTTTAGTGGCGTAAAAAATTTTGTAATCAATATTTATAGTTTATTACACGTATTATAAAATTAATTTTTATTTTCATCTATCAATTTCTGATATTCCTTAATTTAATTATTCGAGTTGATTGATTTACAAGAAAATAATCGATTGAAATAATCGCATTTACACATCACAAAATTAAAAAAAAAAGAAATGGACGTCAATTTTGAAAGTGAATTTAGTAGTGGTTATGAATATTCCGTGTTATTGGTCCTATTATTGCAAATTACGATAAGATCTGGGCATTGTCATGTTATTTATAATATTTGAAATGAAATTTGTGTCAGTTGTTATAGAATCTATTCGTGAATACATGATATAATGTGGAATTAAAAATGTAAACAAGCACGATTGGCGCGAAACTTCGACTTTAGATTTCAAAATGTATCATTACCACTACTAATATAAGTTCAATTACGAATGATTTCTTCACGTAATAAAAGGACACGTTAATCATGCCCAATAATGTGGAGTTTAAATGTCCGAAAACATATTTTTTTATGATTTTTAGCGTCGACCTACACTGCCATCAAAATGGCGATGATCGTAATTTACGCATTTGGATTTTATAAGACTTAAGTAAGAAACTTCCTCAATAATTAAAGAACTTCTAATGACGTTTACATATGAGTTTTTTATTCTACTATCTTAATGAATGCACACCCATATTATTTATTAACCAGAAAATAAAATATTTACAAAAATAATGAGGAGGTCATATGACTTAAATGTCCGACCCCTTTCGGGGCCAGTACCGAGCCAGCGGAGGTTTGAATGTCGAGCCCCCGAAGGGGTCCGTACCGAACTATACGGTTAAAATCCTTGCTCTGTTTCTATATCTTGTCTTAACACACCTATACGGGTGTACGTTGTACGCCGCTTACGGCAAAACATGGAGATACCTACTTTACATTTACACCTTTTACACCTATGTTTAAGAAATAAAAACCAGACTTGGACTTTATTCTCAATAAAAATCTACTATCAGCCGCATTTTCGTCGTGAAGCCTCTTGTTGCCACTTGAAGAGGATAGAAGGACTATTGAGAATTTCTGAAGAGTCGCTTGTATTTGACAGTAAGTACGGCTTACACTTTCTTTTAGTACATCGACCGAAGGATTTTTTCCAGGTAGGTTTTTGAAAAAGATGCGCACCTTATATCTTTATTATTTTTTCCGGATGGGATATCATCATATACCTCCTGGGTGGACCGGAAGGGAGTTTTAGACTTGTACTGACTAAAAGTCATCCATGTTCTTTCTGTAGCCCTTTGTGTTGCGGGGCCGCGGTATCTCTTTCAAACCAACCTGCAGACCCGGCAGGAAGAGGCACTGAAGGGCCTTTCTGATTTACTGACTTCTCTTTTTCGTGCGCATAAACACGAAACGCGCCAGCGACGCAGCGTGCAAAGTGTTTTGATTTCTTTTTTGGAGTCAAGTACCGTGCTCAGTCAGTTTTTCTTTCTCGGACGAACTTAAGGGCGTTTGCTTCGCACTATCACTTTTGCACGAGTTTGTTTAAGGACTTGCTCTAGGAATGAATGACAACAATATCTGAAAATTGTGCCTACACGGTGTGTTTTCAAAACTCATTTATCCGATGATAATAGGGATGGACTTATAGAGAAGCCCAGATTACAAACTTAACAACTAAACAAAAGTTGGCGATGAAAGAGGGCTTTAAATACCTACAGTTGGTTCATATAATTTCGCTCAAAACGCATTTGAAAGTTTACTAACTTAACAACCGTACCTTGCATAATATTTGTTTTACGATAGTTGCGTTTTCGTGCGATTAAAATTCATGGTCAAAGTACTCAATCTTGTATTTTTCTTGGTACTTTGTTTGAACTAGATTTAGATGCAGAGGTTTTGGCTCATATCTTATGATACGGTAGCTAAGCAACGTTGAACCTCTTTGGAAAGCACTGGCAATTTAAAAAGAGGCAAAATTGGACGCCATCGGGTGACGTCGTGCGATGAGTCCCACGAACACATACTTTTTTTTCCTATTTAAGTAAGAGGCTGCTAGTCTAAAGTGGGTAGTCGATGTCACAGAACATATAATAAGGATAGTTGGCTAGAGTCCGCTCAAAGAGGGAGCCACATGAGTGTCATGGCCGAGTGAGGCCTAGAAAACTCTGGCCTGATAACTTAAAGTCGTTTGTGGGAGACCTATGTAGGAGAGTTGTGCTCAGCAGCGAGACGACAACACAGGTTGACAAAAAAAGAACATAGGTACCCCATAGGTATACGAGAATTATCTCATCTGAAAAATATCGCAACGGTAACTTACCCCAAGCGCAATAATATCCTTCAGCATATGCTTATTCCAGAAGAACCTATCATCGACATGCTTCCACCACTTCGTGATGTCCACCACCGGTTTCCCAGTCCCAGCTTCGGATTCAAGAATCTTCTCAATCTCATACTGCCTTTGGAGAGTGTTCGTCAGGTCTAGGGTACGGGAATAGTAGAAGCTTTCGGAGTCGTCGAATATCTTGATGAGCTCGTCTGTCAGCCGTTTCTCGAAACGTTCGGCTAGTTTCGGATCTCGCTGCTTCTTTACTGATTGTTTTACCTGTGTAGGGATAAAATCATGTATTTTTTTTTTCAGTATTTTAATGCAACATGAGAACTTTTAAGCATTGCATAGCGGTTTATTCTATGAGGTTGCGTACGTACAAAGATACTGTCTGCATAGTATCCACCTTTGATTAGCCAAAGCGACCATAATCGACGTATGGCAATCCAGGACTTCGGTCTGGAGCTCCTGGATTATGATATAACACCTGGATGGAGGGACACGGAGCTCCTTGTTTAGGTTGGCAAGTTTAAAGCCATGTCTTTGATCATTACGAAAGACATACTTCCATCATTTAAAGTGAAAACGATTGGTATCTCAGTAGTTGGTAAACATTATTATTTCTATCTAATATTTGTACGTTCTACAGATTTTATTGATAACAGATTACTGTTGTCAAATACAACTTATACAACTGTACAACCAAATGCAATGCTTATTACTCATCTGAGAAAATAAAAAAAATACCAAAATAATACGTTTTTTAACTAATAGAGAAATAATTGACCTCTTAACTTGATTACGGAAGCTAAGAGTTTTTATTCGACGTATAATTCCGATAATCCAAGAAGCCTTAGCACAAGTGCGCGGTGTAAACGTCACGTGAACACTTCCTTTAATCGAAAATACAATTATCCTATACCATTTTAATTAAATTGTAATCAGTATCATCTATAGATATGGATAAATTATGAAAATATAATACCTAAGGGAAACGAGTGTTTTTTTTTTTTTTAAATTATTTTATTTTACGTTACATTTACACCGCGTGCTTGTGTTAGGGCCTTTTTGCGGATGGGAAATCATTAAATTACTTCCCCCGCTGTGGAGGGAGTTTCAGACTTGTACTGACTAAAACCCATCCATGTTCCTTCTATTGCCCTTTACGTATTAGGACCGCGGTATCTTTTTCGAACAACCCGCAACCCCGGACGTAGAGGCCTTACGGTCTGGTATGATTTACTCAAAAGTCTACACTATACTACAAAAAAAAGGTCATACCATTTTCATTGCTTGGACTGTAGTTTGTGCTTCGTAAAAGCCATAGCTTGTCCCCGGCATCAATATCTATCATTGATTTTAACATAAGGATTATTGGTTTGTAATAAAACTAGCTTTTACCCACGGATTTTGGCATTTATCTCACAGGAATTTACAGGGATACAAATAATACTAGGACCAAATTTAGTCATGGTCTATTTGCATTGAACAGAAGTTATTTAATAACAAGCATATTGTCATTAATGGCTATGTTCAAAATATATTGTAAATCAAATATTTTAATGAATTCTTTGAATGAAGTTGAGTTTGAGTGAAGTTTGAGTTGAAATGCATATTGCTAAAGTCTAATGCTGCGCTTAGTTGCTCTTCTTTGACGTTCTGCGACCAGGGCAGAGCACCGTAGGTAATGAGGGCGTTGCCCAGCAGTGACGCAAAAAAAAGCGATAAATGCTAAAGGAATAAAAATACATAAATCATCTTAGATCATGATCAGTTCATGATCTAAGATGATTTATGTATTTTTCAAAACTAGTGTCAAAACTTTTCAGTTTTGAAGGCTGGATGAATGCCAAATCATGGCTTGTCAGTACAATGAGATAGTCAGAAGAGAAAAATGCACAAGTACAGTGTCACATTTTATGCTGGCAGTTTGTTATTGATAAAGTTCAAGGTAACTTTAATTGGCAATTACCCAAGCCATTATAAAAATTGTGTAACTATATAAACGGATATAATGTAGTAGATTTATGCAATGACTGCTTCACCATGCAACATACAAGCTAAGAATTATTATTAAAAATGTTTTTTCCTTTATTTTATAAACATTACATTAATGACACATTATAATAACTATTCTCTGATTTATTGTTGGATATTTTTCCTGAAATAAAACCTATACATAATAGTTTTCTTACCTAGTATTTCAAATCTTTTTAATTACATGGGGAACAGTATTGAAATAAAAAAATATGAGTCATACATTTGTGTTTCCCCTTAATTTGGGACTCAATACCACTAATTCTTTAAAAAAAAGTAGTAAGTAGTGTTTGTGGTAATCTGTGGATAACAGAACCGATTTTGAAAATTCTTTTACCAATAGAAAGCCACAGTATTTTTTAGTGTTTTAGGCTATTACTCTTTGAGCTATAGGGGCTGAGCAGTAGTGTTAGTGACTACGGGTAGGTGAAACCACATTGTAGAAAACTAGTATAAAATATGTTTGGATTCAACAATTAGCACCTTTAGGAATATCTGTCTAGGTTGTACTTTCTTGCCTTGGGGCTAGCTTGCAGTCTTACCAGATGCAGCTGACTACCAGTATTTTACATGGACTGACTGCCTATCTGACATCCAGAACCCAGTTAGTACTGGGTAAAACAAAATCACATTATCTTTTTTACATGATAATATGATTTCCACATCAGATAGCTATTGTAACTGAAATATAGACTGACAAAATGCCCATCAACAGAAAAAAAACAGAAGAAATTACAGTTAACTCTACACTTATATTTTTTACTTGAATTCACCACAATTTCAACAAAACCAGGAAAGAACAGGCAGTTGATGATAATTATTATTACTGGTAATTATGAAACCAATATATTAGTGATTGTCGCTGATTTGATGAGCCATTCAAACTCATAAGTAATTTCAGATACACATATAAGTTTCATAATAATAAAGCATTGCACATATGTATTTTTTATGTTTTTAGAAATATTTAAAAATTTAATGATATGTGGAGAAAGCAATAAATGAATGAAAAAGCATTACACATACCTGTGTAGCAGCTTGCTGTGTAGTCGTTTTGATTGTGTTACTGACGTTTTTCACAGCACCAACAGTTTTATTCAGGAATGCTGAGTTCTCAAACAGTCTTGCCCCCATTTTTTTATTCAAAGACTTATTTGAACTTGCTACAGCAGTCATAGATCCATGTTTTGTACAAGCACATAGATCTACCTCTTGATTAACAGGTCCCATATTCAAAAAGCATACTGATTTGATTTTATAGATTGTGTGGTGGAAATAAATTGTACCCACAGGAGCACTCTCTTTTATAATCATTAGACGTGGTTCGAAAATATTGGTGTGCTCCACCTTGCCTATTATCCCATCAGTGATCCCTAGGCATTCTATGTCTTCAATATCAGACAGATCCCATGCTAAAACAAAGGATTACAATCAGAATTTATGAGTCATATTAAATCGGTGGTTTAATCAAAATATCACTGGTTTGGTAAGAATTAATACTTTATAACGTTAAACTAGTTACTCTGCATCATGTTTTTAAGAAAAATTAGGTCAATTATCACTGCAGTTGCCAAAAATTTAAAGATTTATTATATTCACCTGATCGGACTGAAAATGCCCCCGTTATCCTGTTCCACCATAAGCTTGATTCATTTCTAACGAATATGTAAAATGACTCTGATCTAAATAATTCCATTTTGGCTAGATTTATTACACGTTCAATACGTTTCGATTTAATTTCATCGTGTTTATTATTGTTGTATTTTGCACTGATTTGACGTTTATTGAAAGGGGAAGGGGCAGATTCTCAAATGGTTTTAGAAAGTTGGCATCACTGCTTTTTGGTGCGGTCCACTTTGTTTATCGTACAAACGTATTTGTTGCAAAAATAGTATTTTACTATAATTTTTTTTTGTTAATTCTTTTGTTCATCCACTTTACACACAGTCTTTATAGTTTTCTATAGTTCATGAAAGAAAAAATGACAATATAAAAAACAGTAACAACATCCTGAGGGCGGTTCAGGGCTCTGAAAAGAGAAATCTTCTAACTTTATGCGAATCAGTGCTATGTCCAGTAGTAAATAGTTAGGTAGTAAATAAATAGTTTAAAAATCAAGCCCTTGATAAGGCTGTCGAGCGAGAGCCTCTTCTATAAACGAGGAAAGCAAATACAATTGATTGATGAACTGATCATAGAGGCAGGCGTCCGTCACTCGCTCAAGGCCACGCGTTTTATGCCTACCGCTTCGTGTATCGCCGTCGATACAACTGACAGTGGGCTGTCGCACCGTGCGACGACGCACGTCGTGATTACCGCGCTGAGTTTCAAAATGCCGAAACCACGTAATTTTTGTGCAGTATATGGGTAATATAATTGTATTGAATATAATAATATAATAATTCTACTATTATACTTCAATATAATAATTATATTGAAGAATTAGAAGTAACTTTTTTAAATAATTTTGACAACGTAATAAAGGATCGGCCTGGCAGTACCATCTTGGAAATTTTGAAATTGATTGATTTTCCTCCACTTTGCTCCTGTTTCCCTTTCGATTATTTATTAAAATTATTTACGCGGTTTAGAATATTTTCCACAATAAAATTTAATAATCGTGAATTCAGGGAAGGAAAAAAAGATATCAGTCATTTTATTAAACTGAAACATATTTGATTCTACAACATTCGTTTTATTATCATTATCATCAATTCATCATACGTTCAACCCTAGCACATTCGCTCGATGACGCGCCCGCACGTTGGTCGCGCGGCGGGCAATACAATCTCAACTCTCTTTGTGCGTACTTATGGTGCATTTATTTTGGGTGTAAACAGCTGGTATTATTATTATGATTTTGTAGGCTATTATAGCGTAGGTATTTTCCTTTTTGTATTGGAGTGATGTATCTGCTACGTAGTAGCTATTTAGTAATCTGTGATAGAGGCAGAAAGAAGAGAATCTTTGCCGCGCTTTGACAGAATCATCACTTTGTCATGTTGGTATAACTGTCAAATGTTCAAACTTCCGGTTTGAGAAAACGCTGCATTTTGTTGAGTTTTTAGTAAAACTTGAAGCTATTACGCCCTTTCTGCTTCAAAATGGATTGGCAATTAACGTGTCGAGTGTGTTTAGAAACTGGGGACATGGTTTCCCTCTTTGATTGGGACGAAAATAACGAACAACTTGGCGACAAGTACACCTTTTGCTGCGGCGTGGAGGTATGGAAAAATTACCACATCAAAATGGTTGCGATGGCCACCCTATTTGATTTTTTACTACAATAATGTTGCTATATTGGTTTATTTGTAGCAGATTTTGGATTTTTTGCTGACATCCCAGAAGCAAAATTTAATGATGTTATTATTTGACTCCAAATTAACAAAAATATTGAAATTATGTTTTACATTTTAGGTGTCAAAAAGTGATAGTTTGCCAACGCTAATATGCTTGAATTGCGTAGATCGGCTAACTTACGCTTTTCAATTCAAGCAGCAGTGTATAACTTCGAATGATACACTGAAGGAATGTTTGGAGGAATTCAAGAAGAGTTCGGAAGCTGTATCAGGTGGAGGCAGCACATCCAAAGGTTAAAATTAGTTTAATTGCTTGCATAGAATCTCACTATTTTCCCGCCATTTATGTGTTACTAATTTTATTGTCTTATTCAGAAAAATATTATATCTCTAAAAACATTTCCAACCAAAAATTTTAAACTACTAACATCTTTATCATTAACCAAAATAATGCAATTTGATTCATCAGCAGACACAGAAACTATCACCATCAAACAAGAGAATGGCCTGCTGTTGCAATATGAGTTACCAGTGGAGCATGACCCTCAGGGTCAGTGGACCCGCACCCTGGTCAAGACACCGAACAGTGCAGTTGTTACCAAAGCACCAGGTCCAAGAAAGAGAGGTCGGCCTCGGAAATATCCTAATGAACAAGGGCAGATTGGTATGTAAACAATTTGTTATAATTTCAACCAAAAATTCTATGACTACAGACCCGCTCTGGGCTGCTATGGCGGATTAAGCAGTGTTTATTATCTATAGGATATAATAACATGCTTGAGTTGATGATACCTAATTAAGATGTGAATAGTGTGACTACCATAATTATTACATGCATAACAACGGACTAGTATTTCAGTTTCAGCCCTGAAATAGTTTGTGTGTGTATTTTCAAATTCATTCTAATAGACATTGCATATTTTTGCATCATTATATACTTGAAATACTCATGGCATCTCTATTATCTTTTGACTAACATTGACTTGTCTGGTGTATACAGTTTGTTACAAAAGATTATGTTCAAAAAAATACCAGAGCAGCCTAATAAAAAACATCCATTACCATTCTGCCTATGTTAACAAAAAACTGTATACCAAAAATTTCACAGCGAGACATTTCAAATGACTACCAAAAACACCTAACTTTGACTGCCTCATTGATATAATGGTCACAAGCACAACTGCTGAACAAGAAGCTGAAGTTGATATCCTGTTCCTGGGTTCAATTCCCAAATTATGGATAGCATTATAGGGATTTCCAACAGGAATGTCTCAGTAATTGAATTGTACCTGATGGCATTAGGCTCACCCCCTATTACATGAACCTTTAGCATAACACCTTTAACTGACTCTTCATACATCTTTCAGAACTGTCACCATACCAACGCAAGAAGCCCAAGAACATGGAGAGAGAACCAGAAGCTTTGACCACACTCTTAGCAACTGGCTCACTGGAATTAAAGCAGGAACCCATTGACGAGGAAGATGAAGCGTTTGGTCATGATGGTGAGGGTCATCAGTATAGCATTGGTAATGTTTTTTCTGTTTTTTTTTTTTTTGGCGTTTTTATTTTGTTGGGTGCAAGTTGTAATGAATTTATTGAAACTTACATCATCAAATATCTCTTTGATGAAGGAATATGTGAGTTGACTCTTCTCAGTAATATTATTTTTTTAGTATCTTAACCTTAGTATGGAGCACAGCCAATTATGTTGCATTTAGACTGTTGGTAACAGTGGGCTGCATGATTTAGATTTTGTTCAAAGGCTAGTTTGTGATAATTATACTTCTGGTTTATTTTGCCATCTTTAATAGCTTTATAAAATCTATTAAATGAGTTGACTTTTTTCACTTTAAAACTTATCTAACATTTTATTTTTATCTTTAGTTTTTAAAACATTTTATTTTGTCCCAACACTGCCTAGCATGTTGACCTTACTTCTATTTAACCTGTTGAATGTCGTTAAGTACTTACGGGGTAACATAAGACAAAATGCCACAAGTGTTTTAAGTACCCACGGGTGTGTGTCTCTGGTGGTCTAGTGGGTCTGGCCTACCTCACTAAGTAACTCATAAATTCGTCGATATTGGGAGCATTTTCGCGCGTTTTTTGCGTCATTTAACAGGTTGAATAACATCGTCATCAACTGTGTAGCCTTTTACCTTATTTGTTGAGGTGACTTCCAGTCTTACCAGATACATCTGAATGGTATACCAGTTTTTTCCTAGATACGGGCTATACTAACGGATAAGATTGTTACATAATTAAAAACTATTTTGTTATTTTTTCAGAATTTGGTGGAGATGATGATCCAGACTTTGAGCCCACAGCTGAAGAGGAACATGAATCCGAGCCTGAAATTAAAGAGATGGTACTTACCACTTTTATATTATTATTATCTACCACTCATAAAAGTTGCCAAACTTATAAAAATACCTTAATTTAATTATATATATTTTTATAATTATATATTATACAATAATTATATTTTAATTGAATTATTCAAAAAAATCCTTTTGAATCCTTTGAGAGCAAATAAATTCTCTAAGATGCAAACAGGCTGTTTAGCTGCAGTGGTATTCCATAACAATAACTATACATAGCTAAATCTCATCATCATTGTTTTACCATTACCTCATTTGAATGAAGGCCATCTTCATGTTTAGTTCTTTCATGAAATCCAGTTTTCTTCTTTACTTTCAAATTTAGCACCCACCACCCCGCAAGCGCGGCAGGCCACGCAAGACTCCGCAAGAACCAAAGTCGAAGCGTAAACATGAAGACGGTGAAGATGTTCTGCTTAAAGAGACCATCATGGCGTTCTCAGAGCCCATCCCAGAACATATCCTGAACCCTAAGCCTAAGAAAAAGTATTCGTCAAAGAAGAAGTATACTTATGAGAAGACGTGAGTATGTTAGAAATATAGGCATTTGTTAAACTTAATTTTCAGTATTTATATTTTCAAGTACACCTGTACAGTCAGTAAAAGAGATAAGTAATTTGGGTTGTCAGATATTGTAGATTTTTAGGCTTCCATATCACAAAAGGCAAAAACCGGAACCTTTATAGGATCGCTGTGTTGTCTGTCTGTCAAGCAAGACCCTTTATCTCGGAACGCGTGAAGTAAACGAGGTCAAATTAAAACCATATAATCAAGTCTGGTCCTTTTGTGCTCTGAAAGAATCAACCCTCTAAGTCTACTCACTCAAAAGATATGGCTGTTTATGTCGCAAGTTTGTGTGGAATCCTCGGCGCGCAATATCTCTTGGCCGGTTTTTTTTTTATCTCAGAAAACATTCAAGCATTTAAAAAAATGGCATGACGTGCGCTTTTTCGACGTAGACACACTGTGCCACTAGAAGACCTTCGTACAGGGGAGGTGTAGATCGATAGTATTTGTTATAAAAACGTTGCCCCACTGGTATTACTAAGTCATATTATAATATATTTTACAGACACACATGCGAGACTTGCGGCGCTTCCTTCACATCCAATGCATCGTTACAAGCTCACATTCGTCGTCACTTAGGAATCAAACCGTTTGTCTGCAGGTATGTACACTTTCTGCATTACATAGAGATTCTTAAATAGAACCTATAGTACGGCCAACGAGAAGCGATACGAAAGGTCATTAACCTAAAGAACAACTGTGGCGTTACAATCTAATATTTAGCTCTTTCCATCTTGTGCCTTTGTCGTAATGTCTCGTTCTCCCGGCAAAAACATGACAACGTTAAGACGGGTTCGCCAACATTCGGGCGGCCATTTTAGATGGGGTTTTAGCATGGGTTTTGTTTACATTTGGTATCACTTCTCGTTGGCCATGCATTAGATTGAAAAAGTCTGGAGAAAGCCTTGGGAAAGGCGTTTGTTTAGCTGTGGGATATTATTGGCTACCAGTAATATAACTTCATTCAGTATTCTGTTATAATTACAAGAGCAAATTTTTTTCCTCTTTTAACTTGGGATTACTTAGCATTTTATTGTTTGACTTCTAGACCTAACTATACATTTCAAAAAGCAGAAATATTGTCATGTTATTAAATTATTTTGCATTGATTTTTGAGACTTTTATATCTGTGTGAATATTGTGTCATTTCATTATTGTCTTATTTAATTATTGTCTTCTAATATTCTTTTTTAGTAAATAATATAATGTTCACTTTTATGTATTTTATGGGTGCGGGTGGCGATTTTTTTTTTGTTTGAATTCAAGAATATAATTATTATACTACAAAAATATTTATTTCCAAATTATATATTACACCTGCGCCCATGTTTTATCGGCCGTTTCCGCACACGCTGTTTTTAAATACGATAAAATATCTACGCAAATAATTTAAAATTATTTTTAAATAACTAAATACGTCAAAAGTACTAATGAAAGAACGCACCCGCACCCGCTTTCGACGATTTTTGTTTATTTATATTTCTATTTCTGTACACGTATTTTTTTCCTTTGTTTTCATCCCTGAAACCGTGTTGTAGTTTGAATACCAAACAGATTTTATTTTTTTATTTGAAGTTATACACTCGTAGACAATGCTTTATCATGGTCTCTTGTGTGTTTGCATCAGTAAATAAAAGACTTTTAAAATTGTGGAAATATCTTTTTGCAATCGCTAGATTTTGGCTCGTACACGAATTTACAAAACAAAGGTATCCAAACATATTGTTTACTAAATACAACGCATCGTTTGTAATTTGAAATGGTAACAAGCAATTTTTTTTGTACCTTACGAAAACCAAAGATAATGTATAAAAATGTCAATGATTATTTTAAAGACATCTTGTTATCAAAGATTCGATGATGTCGTTTGCTATCTCCCGTGTCTCATTATTATTAAAAAAAAAAAAAAAAAACATTTCGGATAACTCGATCCATATTAAAGACATGAAATAAACCCAAAATTAGTTCTATAGTGAAAACCGCTTCGAAATTCATTTCATTATTTTGAAGAAATAAAAAATACAAGGTCCCATGAAAAGCAACCTTAATTTATTATAATAAAAAATCAAAATCTGTTACGTGTACAATCGAACTCAACCGCTGCATTTTGTACGCAGTGTTTGCGGGTACGCGTGCGTTCTGAACATGGAGTTGCGTCGGCACATGATGCGACACACGGGCGTGCGGCCCTACAAGTGCCGCGTGTGCGACCGGCGCTTCGGGGACTTCGGCAGTCGCCAGAAACACGAAAGGCGAGTGACTGAGATACAATTATATAGGTTTTTAGGCAAAAAATGCATTTAAGTTGGTGTTGCGTTTTTGGAAGCGAACGTAGTTATTTCTTCGCTGCAAAAGGGAGGAATTTTTGACCATGTGGTTTTTGGGCATGCACTTAATGAGGCGGTAAACTCTGCTTGCTAGTTGCTAGTTTACTTCTGTATATTCCGGGTTAGACCAGTCATCACTGATGATTCTATCGACAATCTGCAAGCCTTAGTAGGTTGTAAGGCAGGGAATTCAAGAAGATAGGGATTCCAAACACTACAATATCGCAATAACAGTGCCAATCACACACCATCAAAAATACATAAAACAAAACAGAATAAAAACAGCGTGTGCAGTTCATCGAAACGATTGACGAATACATGAAGGTGAACAACACGGTAGAAAAACGATTTTCTACCTTAAGCTTGCCGTACAAGTCCTATAAAACGATAGCGTTTGCGGCTTCGCGTGCGTGATGCGGGAGGCGTTGAAACGTCACATGCAACGTCACACCGGAGAGCGGCCGTACAAGTGCCGGATCTGTGACCGACGATTCGGAGATTATGGGACGCGGCAGAAGCATGAAAGGTAGGAGATCTTGGGCTTGAAGCGAAAGCTTGAGGCTTGTTGCTTAAGAAATAAGGTTCAGATTTAAAATTAAAGTCTTGGTGCAGTATGGGTCAAACTTCTTCGTAAAAGGTAGTTCAATAAGATTTCAACTTACCGTGCAATATCATACCGGCGACCGGCGGTTCGGAGAGAAGGAAGGTATATAATTTTGGGCTTAATAACGTAACAAAATGAAGTTCAGATGTGAGTGTAGAAAGCTCTGAGTTATTATGTTATTAGACGCGTGGATCATATGAAGAAAAAAATTTTCTTCTACATAATATATAAATATTTCCCTTTTTAACCAAGGAAATTCGGTAATGCCGAAAAACTCCAGAATTAACATGATTTTAAGTCCAAGCCCAAAAAAGCTTATATTTTGTACATATTGTCCAACTATTTATTCAAACTTAATGCATTCATGTAAATAAGCAAGCATATGCAAACATATGGCTTTTAATAAGTCTTCCCAAGATATAAAATGATTTCCTCAATACTAATTGCTTATTCTTTGTACAGGTTACACATGGGTGTCCGTCCGTACCAGTGCTCACTGTGTGGCAAGTCGTTCACATACTCATATGTGCTAGCCAACCATATGCTCACTCATACTGGAGAAAAGAAGTACTCGTAAGTAAATTGTATATAATCAAGATTATACATATAAGCAGTGGTAGCCTAGTGGTGTCAACGTCGGATTACCACCTCTAGTATAGAAATCACTTGTTTTGGTGAAGAAAAATGTGATGAAACCAGCATACCTGAAAGGTACGGTTGGTAGGCAGTAGGCTCAACGGCATGTTAAGCCAAGTCAGCAGCCGATGGCTAGTATAAAAACTCTGACACCAGATTAGGCACTAGACAAGATTAGGATCCTTACTATAATAAGGTAGTCCTTGGATTCTGCATGGTAAATAGCAAATTTGATTTATTAATGTTGAATAACGAGCCTCATTGGCCAAGGTTTAGTGTCCATTTTAACTTACCCTTTCGGATCTTATATCAATAGTGAGATAATAGCGTTGTTTGGTTTCGCGTCGAAAGTTACAGATTTTACAAAAAGTAATGTTTTTTAGTGATGATTTACAAGACAAGATTTGTTAAATTCGTATTTCGGTTGTCTTAAAGTAAATCAACTCGATTCTTGTATGGCAAAATCGAATACATTACTAACTGGCTAACACAAAAGAACAGCTATTATACAATAATTATTATTCTTTTTAATTTCTATTCCAGTTGCACCCCCTGCAACAAGAAATTCACCAAAGCCCACCACCTCAAGTACCACAACAAGGTGCACCACAAAGAAGTATACATCAAACAACAACTAGAGCTCGAGGCTAAGAAGATGCGCCAGCAGATCAACGTGTCCGGACTGTCCGGCGTCATCTCCGGACAGATCGTGGACGGAACGCTGCAGCTTATCCATGCCGCGTCCGAAGGTGAAACTATGACATACGGTAAGAAAAATAAATTCAAAATTTTCAGGTTCAGCAAGTTCTCTTTTTTTTCTTGCTTATACATCAGCGTAAAAGTCATCGTTGTGTGAAATGTTTGAACAAAGACGGTTGTCCAAAGGCTTTACTTAAGCCAGGGAAAAACGGGGCACGTGTTCATTACGGAAAAAATATACGGTTTGACAGTTTTGACATAACTCAAAAAGACCCTCAAATTATGATAACAATTACACCTTCCTTTTTAATTTCAAATAATACGATGATTCGAATTGTTGTTAGAAGGAGGCGAAGAGGCACAAATGCAAGTAGTGGAAGAGGGAGATGAAGATGGCGGCGATGATTCCGAGAAGGAAACCGACCGCGCTGTTGCTGGCATGCAAGGGGTGAGTACCCAATTTAAACAAACAGCATTATCTTTCCACAGCATTCAGTACTGGGATACAGGCCTTACCCCATTACGGATGTCACATTATTTAGATTTTTTGGTTCCAGGAATAATTATTTGATTAATTTTGAACCCTGATTATTAGTGTTCAGTTCTAAAAATAAACAAATATTGAACTTCAAATCAATATTATGTTATTTAATTTGCAAGAATACGTAGAACGCGTAATAACAAACATCACGGACGTCGTAGTGTAATAAAATATTACCAATTAAATTATCTTTCGTTTTTGTTTGAAATGTCTGGTAAGGAAGTAAATAATAATACGGTTTACGGTTTGAATTCATTTATTTCTAAAGATTACAAATCACTTCTTTGGTTTTCACATTTAGGGATAATAATACCCTCTTTTAGCCTCATCATCTTGACTGACAAATTATTTGTTGCAGGTCGTGTTAGACGCTGAGTTCTGCATGGACGACGACGTTAAAACAGAATAGGTTTAAGTAAACGTATAAAACCTCAGTTATTTAAAAGCACTGATAAAAATGTCTCAATAATTACTGTTAAAAACTGAAAACAAAAAAATATGTAGAAAAATGCAGGATCAAAAATATATGTTTAGAATAAAATATGAATGCACTGCGTAAACACCTGAGAGACAAGAAAATAAAATATGTAGGTTAGGTATATAATTAAATAGACTGCTTTTAAAGTAATTCTTTAATAATATTAAATGAGTTTTTAGTTATAATTTTACAATCCATTCACTGGCGAAAAAGGCGAGTGTACTGTAGAAACACCTCAACTTTTTTCCGGGAATGATGATATGTTTATATATTGTAAATTAAAAAAGGAAGGAATTCTCGAAATTCGTATTTCAGCATTTATTAGGCATCTGGGTGAGGTATATATTAGAAAAATATAAGTAGGTAAAGCAATGATTTCCACCAGTAAAGAGTAAACATAATTAAATCTGATGGCTAAACTTTTGATAAAGCTAGGTTAAATTAAAAGTAAAACCGTCTAAATAGCGTATTGTAATAGGCAAATTAATGTCTTCACCAAATAAAGCAATACTATGTAATATTCAAAATAAACTCGAATCTAAATGAGAGAAATAATGAGAGAATATTCACTGAAATGGTGAAAATATGGTTGATATTGTACAGACGCCTGCACATCAAGCTACTACAATCTGTTAAATTTCTTTGATAGATTTTCGACTTTATTTCTAAAGTATTAGGTTCAAGGTTCATTGGGAAAAAATGACAGTTTCGGGTAGCTTGACCTGCAGGCGTCTGTACACGCAAATAAATAAACCTCCTTTGCCTTGCTTTACAAACTATAAAATGTACTCATTGTAAAAAATAACTAAACATAGTTTTAAATATATTATGTGTAATTAAGATTTTAAGGTAATTGTAAATAGTTAATATTAGTAATCAACGCGGTATATTTCCTGACATAATTATTTCTGGGTATTATTATTAGACACACTAAGGCCTTTGTATATCGTCTTTAAATAGTTTAATGCACTTTCGTTAATTCATCGTTAATTAATCGTAAATTTATTGGTTGGTTACCCAATTGTATAGTGTGAGTTAGCAAAAGAAAGTGACAGCATTCAAAGTGGTTGGTGTACAATTGTATAAGTAACATGCTGGTAATAAAATGTTTATATATTTTTTTAATATATATATTCATTGTATATATTCACATGACGGCACATCAAGCCATACAAAACCATTTTAACCTGATCTCTATTACAGTGTGCGATCCGTAGGAGAGAGATCAGATTATAATAGTTTAGAATAGGTTGAGCTGCCGTCGTGTGTACATTGTGCTGGTAAAATTTGTGCATTTTATTGAACGAAATAAAACTAGCAAATCTAGTTTCCCACTATCTAATTAAGTTATGTAAACTTATTTCGATGTTTTAGCGACAATATGTAAATATTATTAGTTGTAACCTTATAAATATTAACTCCCAAAATTAATAATGCACTTCAATCTTATCTCGCTTCGAGTCTTAGAAAAGGCAAATCACAAGCAGCTGTTTAAGATTGCGTATTAATATTGAGATGGTGTCTGTTGTTAGGTAACCAGAGATGAAATTTGATCTGCTTCAACAACTTCACATTAATTTATGCAACACTTAGTGTTTGTTAAATCGGGTATGATATAGGTACATTAATAATTTTGGGCTTAAAGCAGACAGCTCCAGAAGGTATTCAATGTGACATGGTTATGCCGTTGTAATTGAATGAAATTGAAATATGTTCAGAACATAACATTAATTATGTTAATGTTTAACAATTCGTTCAAAGAGGATGTTATTTAGAATATGAATAAAGATCATGGAACATGAGTTGTTTAGTTTTTGTTTTGCTGTACCCTTGTCCTGTTATGTAAGTTCTTTGTTATTTGAATGGGCAACTTTCGACCTTTAATTCTCTTTCGCTGCCCAGAACTCAGCGTATGAGTCCAAAATGTATGGTATAATTCGGATTGGGCAGCGAAAGGGTTAATTCTAGAATAACACAAACTTTTTGACATAAAATCAAATACAAACACATACTAGCTGCATCCCGCAGTGATACCTGTAGTGAATAAGCATATTAATTTGAAGATCCCACGAGAAAAACGCATTTTCCGGGATCAAAAGTGTTAATCCAGATTAAAAGCTATGATACCAATTTCAACAAATTACGTTGATCTTTGAACGTTAGAGCATAAATGCACGCGCGTGCCCTCCGTACCAAGCAATTATATCCAAGTAACTTAACAAGCATATAACTTTGTGGTTTGTCATGATTACAGTTCTGAATACCTGAATTTTTGGCAAATATGTGTCGTTAGCGTCCAGGGCACGCTTGCTTGTTACGTTATGTGACAATAGAGTTCAAAAGGTTAATCCGTTTCCTCGTGAAAGAGTACCTTAATATTAGTGTATTTAATCGGATGCATTTTTACCTAAAATTATTTTTTGGCTAACAAAGTATGGAAGCGGCTTGCTTGAATATTTTTTATAACTAATCGGATGCACTTATAAGTAAAATAGACAAGTAAATATATTTCCTGAGGTAGGCCCGATTTGACATTTGTTACAAATCTCTTCAGAAACACTGACAATATAATATCCTGTATTCTGAGTGTGTTTATAAACATTTAAACTTACATACACAAACAGCCAGAGCCATAACAACTACCTGTAGGTCATACAAATATTTGTTCCGAGCGGGGATCGAACCCGCGGCACGCAGCGTAGCAGTCTATTACTTATTATTTCATCTATTTAATTGTTTTGGATTAGGATTCGTATCCCAGACGCCCGCTGGCACCCACTGCGTGATGACTCTGAGCCACCGGTCATATGCATTCTAAAAACATGGCCGGCAGATATTAAACTTAAGGTAATTGGTGTGCATACAACGTACCTACATTATTAAAATTTATTAGTGATTTAAAATATGACCTGGAAATTCCAGTTCCGTTGTCCTTCGGCCTCGCGTTCAATATTAGTGACCTAAATATGATCTGGAAATCCTAGCTCCATTACCCTTGCGTTCTTGACCTTACATTCATTATCAGTGACGTAAAATATGACCTTGAAATCCCATCTCCGTTATCCTTAATTTTTCGACCTCGCTTATGACTGATAGTTTACCTCTTCCTGACACACTATCTAAGAGTATGTTAATATTAATGACGAATTCCCCAATTCGTCATTAATATTAACATACTCTCAACTACAACGCAGTCTTTCTTTTCGAATAAAACGTTGCCCCACACTAGGAATTTCTCCTGTATCGTGGGTGCTTTTACAAACATTTAAACTCACACAACAGCCGGACCCTACCTCTAAGTCATACGAATAATTTTTCCGTGCGAGGATAGAACCCGCGACAAGCAGCGCAGCAATCGATGGCTCAACCACTGCGCCAACCGTGTCGTCTCATAGCCTATCCATACAGTGAAGTTAAAAATCGTGTTTACCGTATTTTTTGTTATTTAATATACTGCACAGTCATAGTTGTTTCTAAAATGTATAGAAGCTTGCTGTACTGAAAAGTTTCTTTATTTAAGGATAGTTTCTGTTTGTAAACATAAAAACAGCGCTATCGTAAATTAAACTTCTTTAGTTCCAATTAAAGCCACTCGGCGGGGAATTTTACCCTGAAAATTGACTTGACACTACAAATACATAAAATATGTGTTATCTTTGGAATTCATTCCGAGAGTAGGAAAATAATTGTAAAGTAATAATAATTGATCCTGTTCCCGATACCGGTGGGCTACTATTTTTATATTTTTAAATGTTTTTTTAGTTTATTAAGAAACTAGCTGAACCGGCGAACTCTGTTCCGCCTTAAAGGCAATCAATAATAAGCCGATTTTTGAATTTAGTAAGTTAAATTTTTCTGAGCAAGAATTCATGCAAGCCTAGTACTTTCGCTTTTATTAGTAAGGATTAATCTACCCTACCTACCTACCTACTAACCTACCCACCCTACCTACCCTACTTCTATTACCGGGATGAAAAGTATGTAGATAAGTACCTATCCTATGTCTAAGCTAACCCCCTCACCAATTTTCAGCCATATCGGTAAGGTCGTTCTAGAGTACTAACACGACTTTCTTTCATATTTTCAGCCATATGGGGTAAAGCTTAGTTGGTTCTATCAAGAACTTGAATCCACAGATCAAACTGCTGGAATTAATTTCACCGTGAATTCATGCAGAACTAGTACTTTATTACTTTTATTAGTAAAAGAATTTTGACTCTCCATTTTATTTAGAAAACGTTTTTATGGAAATAGAAAAGGACTGTTGTGAGGGTTTTCCCGGCAATTATTCGAATTTTTCTCATTCATCTTCTTAATATATATAAATCTCGTGTCACAATGTTTGTCCTCAATGGACTCCTAAACCACTTAACCGATTATAATAAAATTCGCACACCATGTGCAGTTCGATCCAACTTAAAAGATAGGGTAGGTAGGGTATGTAGGGTAGGTAGGGTATGTAGGGTAGGTAGGGTATTTAGGGTAGGCAGGGTATGTAGGGTAGGTAGGGTATGTAGGGTAGGTAGGGTATGTAGGGTAGGTAGGTTATGTAGGGTATGTAGGGTAGGTAGGGTAGGTAGGGTATGTAGGGTAGGCAGGTAGGTAGAAAGGTAAAAAATTGCATTGCAACGCATGCCGGGCACAGCTAGTTTTTATATATATATAGATATTTAAAAATGTAATCATATGTATAAAAACCAATAAATGAATAATAAATTGATCCTGCAAGAGGTTTTAAAAGCGATTACGATTTTTCATCAAGAGTTTTTTAGGTACCAGGTACAGCTCTGTCTGGCTAACCTTTTGAAGATAATCAGATAGGTACTTATTATCTTTATCATCTTTACAAGTTACTGAACCAAATATTAATTATTTGTCAATTTAAAATGAATCAACTTGTACTTCTACTACTAAAAAACGTGATACCTTGAAAAATGCACCCATTCCTTGCTAAAAAACACAGTCAAACAAAAAAAGTTTCTCCAATAAAATAAAATGGCGGTGAGTGGTGGCGCGCGAAATGTGGAAAAATAAAATACTAATGAAAACGACACGGCGAGCTCAAGAGGGGACGATTTTATTTGTTTCGTGTTTGTGGGTTACATCAACTTGAGGCTCTTTACATACTCTTATTTAGCAAATCAGAATTGAGTATTGTAGTAAAAATAGAGTTGATAATAATGTTTTTGTTTGATAATGAGAATTATAAGAATGTATAAAAAAATAAAAGGAGGAAATTATGAGTGTGAAACTTAAGTTATTTCTGGCCGGGCGGGGGGGAGGGGAATGTCAGACGGACCAAAACCCGCCCAAGTTTGTTCTTTTGGGCTTTATGTTCCGGGGCCACGGCGCCAGCCTCACCTCGCCAGATCAAGGGAAGTGGCTGCTTCTATCCTTTGATTTCTTCAACATCGACGACGGAATTGCAGACAGAATATCATCTTGATTATATTTGTATTTGATTGACGTTTTTTTTTGGGAAAAGAGTTCGTATACCTACTTTGGCCGTTTTTTGTAGAATATCAATATTATCAATGACTAAGTATGTACCTATGCACTTTACGAAATTTCCAGAAAAGAACAATTATTCTGAAAGCTTAATTCATTCTGTTTTTTCCTGTCTCTTCATATATCTTTCACGTAAATCGACGCTTCCTTAGCGAGGATGCATAATAATGAATTTAAAATCCTTCCTGATTGTCTACTTAACTCCGGTTGTAGGCAAAGCCTTATTGTAACTTTCCAATTTATTCTATCCGCGTTAGACGAAATTATCTGTGCGTCGGTATTGCCAGCTGTAAATAAAATAAAAATGTAAATGACGAGCGGAGCCGGCGTGCAGTGTGGATGATTCTTCTACCCTGCCGTTGGATCTCAATGTTTAAGCTAGAAAAATGGAGGATAATTTTGGGATTGGTGCTATTCATGTATATTTTTAAAGGGGATATTGTTTTAGGGTAGTTATCTATGAGCTTACATGTGAAAACGTGTTGCGCCGACCCAAAAAAGAATGGGACAAGGGCAGGAACACCCTGGACATCTTCATCAAAGCGAAGACGAAAGGGCAAAAACTTCAATCACGATTTATTATATTTTAACGGTGTCTGGCTATGGGTAGCCAACACACAGTGTCTGGCTAGTTTGGCAGATCAGCAGGTGAATCATCATATTGTCTCTTATGTAAGAAATCAGGCTTAATATCATGACGTAACTTGGCAGCTATTTAGCACACCTTTGTAACCATTTTGAAAAGCTTGTTCCAGCTTTTCAAACTGTTGTAGGTTACGGGATTTTCGGCCATTTATTTTCCAGTCTTTTCATTTATAGAAAACTCAATTTTCGACCGTAAAATTCGAATCTAAAATAAATATCCGAAATAAAAGTTCTCGGTTGATTTATAGAATATTCCATACTATGTAGGTACTCGTAGATCTACGTCTTTCGTTACGCAATATAATTTTACCACACGATTAAATTTGCTCCACTTCATTTGCCTAGCAATGAGCATAAAAAAAACTTTCAGTAAGTAGACACAATAATAAAAACTCGTCTATACTTATTTGAAAAGTTTGGGAACCATCAAATTTTCTCCCACTCGTAATAAGCGCATTAGGGGTGGAAAAATTTAAACTCGCCGCGTCCCGAAACTTTTCGCGTTTTCTTTTTACATTAAGGGCAAAAAGAAAAAGCTCTCTACTTAAAAGGGTGGCCGAACTTTTAATATCCTGTAGATATAGGAGTACAAACTAGATGACTATAAAATTCACTACATCACCTTATTTCCGAGAGAATAGAGTCCGTTTTCGTGTGACAAGTGGTTATATGAATAGTAAAAAGAAACTGGTTTGTTTATAATATAAACACAGTGTTCGTGTGTGGCGCTTAACGAATTTAAAAACTGATGGGGCTAACTCACGGGGGAGTGTTTTGTGCTTGATAGACTTTGTATCTATGTAGTACTTACGTACCTACGTTTAAAGTAATGATATGGCTAGAAAGGGAGTGACTGTTGAGATGGCGATTAAAAGAGAAGAATTGAAGACATGCTACGCCAAATATTAAAAGTTAATTGGGATGAGGGCAGGAAGACGATGATGCAAGCATAACCTAGTTACATAATGTAAGATTTGAAGACTCGTAGGCGTCACCAAACAAAATTCTTACTAATATTATAAAAGCGAAAGTGAATTTGTTAGAACAGTTACGTCTTCACGCCTATGGCAAACCCGATTTTGATGAATTTTGGTACATAGATAGTGGGGACTCTGGACGGACGGACATAGGCTACTTTTTGTCTCTTTGTAACCCCGCACTTCACTTTGGGGGTGGAAGTTTGTATGGAGCATTCCGCAATTTTCAAGGTAGGAAGTTAAAAAATAGTATGCGAACTATTTTTCACACACAAAAACATCTTTTTTTTTAGAAATTTCCCCCCAACCCCTTAAAAGAGCGGATGAAATTTTATATGGGACTTTTCGTTGTTTTCAAGGTAAGAAGCTAAAAATCGGTACACACACTCTTTGTCGAAAATTACCTGCTATCAGGAAAGGGGAACTGGGTTACCCCGAATTTAACGCGAGCGAAGCCGCGGGCAAAAGCTAGTAGTATTAAATAAACAAGAGTAGTCATCCTAAATTTAAAAACTTCCTATACGAAAACAGAGATGGCGCCAGTAATCTCATCTCCATTATCCTAAATGGCCGCTGCTTTCTCTCAAATTGATAATTTTGCCTGTAAAGCGTTTTACAATTAGGGGATCCTTCAATTTTCTAAGATTGTAAGCTGAATTTTTATGGCTTGTTACATTCAACCCTTTGCTTGTTAACCGGGATTAAATGTGCTTTTGAATTTGATTTGCATAATTTTCGAGTTCTATTTAATGTTTGAATCATTCAACGGTTTTGCTTAAAAAAACTGTTAACGCTTAGGCTAACAAGGCAACTCGTTGATCTAAGCGTGACGTAGGTACTGAGGTTCGATATCCAGTTGTAGTCGAGAGTATTATAGTGGTTTTTTATTCTAGGTGTAACAATCCACTTTACACAGGTTATCTTTTGACTAGCTTGTAGAATGTAGACGGATGAGGAGGACAAGATGTTGTGTAAAACCTTGTAATTCAGTAAATGCAACTAGAGAATTGTGACCAGTAATAGGAGTTTCAATCTTGCAGAAAACTCCCGACTTTATATTAAGTTTTGTACCGTGATGTGAACATTATCTGCCTAGCCTTTTTTCAACTATTGCCGGATTCAGCTGAATGCCAGCATTTTACTTGGAGCGACTGTCTATCCCACCTCTGCTACCCAGTTGGGTAAAACCTCCTTCGGCAAGACTGGTTGTTAGAATTTCGAGTGTCAAAGGTTTACAAATGACAGCCGGGACAGTGGTTTAACGAGATTTCCGAGGGACGGAGGAAACTTGGTATGTGATGGGTGGTCACCCATCCACGGCCCAACCTAGGCAAGCGCGGCATAATCTCAAGATCGACCTGAACGGCGAGTATTATTTAAACTTCGAGCTTTCTTATTTCGTATGTATAAGCCATGCCATGTATGGCCGTGGTGTGACCGACGATGGATTAGAAATCCATAGATTAAAAAAATAAATGAACTTAGTAATTACCGGCATCCAACCAAAAAAAAACGTCTAAGTTTGAAAACGTTTGTTATAAAATTCGTTGTTATATCCATAAATCCACAAATGGTACATGATACTAATAAAAGTTAAGCCCTCCATTGTATGTACTTGTAACAGTGTTGCAAGCAATAATTGAGCCGTTAAATAAGCAGCTAGTTCAACTCGGCGACAGAAGACCACGTTGCGTTGCATCAGTTTTGACGGGCCTGTCGGTCTAGTGGTTAGTGGCCCTGACTGCTGAGCCGGCGGTCGTGGGTTCGATTCCCACCCAGGACAAACTTTGTGTGATGAGCATGATTGTTTGTTCTGTGTCTGGGTGTGATTTATCTATAATATGTATGTATTTATAAATTATATAAGTATGTATATCAGTTGTCTGGTTTCCATAACACAAGCTCTGCTTAGCTTGGGATCAGATAGCCGTGTGTGAGCTGTCCCAAGATATATTAGATATATCAGTGCCTGTCGGTTTTGACCTCGCATTGTGCAGGCTTTTGGTGCTATGAGAGGTCAGCTTATACTGGAAAAGTCGTCGTGATCTCTCGAGTCTTAGTAGCTGTTGTTTCGATCTTAAATACTAGTTTAGAGGACAGTATAAACGTACTACAGCCCCATATACGCCTCAAAGGAAGAACTAACGTCAAAATTCTGATTACTTATCGTTTTTAAAGATATCCGCGACTTAAGAATTTATAGGAAAAAATACGACATTAATTGTCGGGCAGTAGTCCACCCTGCACCTTTCTGGTCGGATACTACTTTAATTAAAAAGAAGACCTACTGACGGTATAACATTTAGTCTGCCCAGGATAATATTTGACCTTATCAGATAACCTATATAGTAATTAACAATTAATAAATTAAATTAAAAGATCACAAACAACGCAATAAAACCTGACGTCAGCACACGCATCCAAAAACAATGACAAACCACCGCAGCGCACTCGGAAACGAGCCCCCTTTTATTTTATATCTCTCGTTAATTCCGAGGGTTAAAATCCCCGAAAAAGTGAGCACTTGCCTTGTTTACAAGGTTTTAGATTTTAATTTAGATTGGGGTTGCTCCAACTTTGCGCGCGAAACGACGTAAACGTCAAACGGTTCGGCGGGGAAATTGGGCTCTTTTTAGTTGCGCGATTAGGTCGCTCTGGGTTGTTTACGAGGGGCGCTCTCCGCGTATCCATTAAAATCGCATTCGTATGTGATCACCTAATACAATATCATCAAGTCTGTGCCCGGGGTGCTTTGTGAATAATTTCGCGGCAATCTGCTCCCGTTTGTATCGGATTTGTATAATTTCATAATTGGTACGGTTCAAGTAACTTTTTGTTGAGTCAATCTTTGTGAACCTTTGTTGTTGTAGGAATTGAACAAAGTAACTTTTAAGGCAGTGTATTAATTAGAAATATTATTTGCCTAGTAAATATTTTTTTATCGCACGTTCGTAGCAATAATGACCAAAAAGCCTATTAAAGCCTGAGTAATAATGACCAAAACTATACATTATTATCTACACGCAAACTTAATTAATGAATAACAAATAAGCAGAATTAAAAAAAAAAGACTAAAGAGCCAACACCACATCTGTCGCTTTTTTAAACGCAAGAACATCACTTTTGTTTGTCTGTTTGCTTTCCTTTGCCTCACATTTGTTCCGCCGGGGGCGGCCACAAACAAAACTACTCGAACTTGTACTAATGTGTCAATCAATACGACATGCTTCTGTTTATTTAATTGGGGTTTATTTTTAGGGGCCTTTAAAGGACAAAAACGGAACCCTTATAGCATCACTTCATTGTCCATCTGTCTGTCTGTACACAAGACTCTTTTCCTCAGGAACGCGTAGAGGTATCAAGTTGAAATTCTTATCAAATACTTAGTTTTGAGGATACTTGGAGCTGTAAAAAATAAACCTTCTTTAATATTCTCGTACCGTACCTACCACCGACTGTTAGTAGTGGTTTAATTATATAGGTAAGCACAAAATATGAAATATCTAATATGGGCGCGGAATACCTGAAACGTATAGATTGGAGCAACAATTAAACACATGAATGATTTTGTTCCAAGATACTTATATTAATTAAAAAAAGAATTAAAATATAAAAATAAAAGGAACTAATTATCAAAATTTAAATAATAAAATAATATAAATACTCACAGCACGATTTGGATTAATTATTTGGGAAATAAGTACAAAATGAGAGGTGGTCAATATTTTAAGTCAAGTTTTTTGGCATAACATAGCATGGCCTACATGTCTGATTTGATTTTCTGACCTTTCAACCATTCTCATCGATACGGCCCGCTTTCTGGGGAGGTTCATGTCTTTGGAGCCCTAACCACCGGTAGCTTGAACCCTGCTCTCGACATCGACGGACCACAAATTCTGTATTTTGAAATGTTTTTGTGTTATGTTTTTTCAAAAATTTAAAATAAGTTTTATGTTTAATTAATAAATGAAAGGTAGCACGGGCAAAACAGGGAACGTCATAAAAAATGCAACTTTAAGTTGGCCATTTTGTCAATTATTGCCAATTCTCATCTAAACCATTTCAGTTATAAAGTACGAATAAAAAATATGTCTAGATCCAAGATGTATTGTTAATAAAAAAGATAACCAGGTTCGTCAGACATAGCTGAAATTTTCTTAAAAATCCATGAATGTTTTAGAATAAGGTTATATTTATTTGATTTAATTCAAGAATTCAACAAATAAATTAGTTTTGTGTTGAAAACGTCCATCGGTTTCTAAGAAAAAATGAACTATAACTGATTACCCTGATTGGTTATCTCTTTTATGGACCATACCTATATGTCATAAGGCTATCAATTTTTGGTATGGTTAAAAGAGAACTTGAAAACCACACTTTGATAAAGACAGACAGACATATCACCAAATGAAAGTTTATGCAAAAACTCGACATTCTTATATTGACCATTAAAAAAGAAGATATAAAGTCATTTTTTTTAATATGCATACCTATGAATAATGCCTTCTTCTTATTAATTTAAATTAAAAGTAGCACAAAACCCAGTTTTAGTGACATTCCTTGTTATGCTCCTGTACACCTTCTATAATATCTAAAATTGCTTGTTGAACAAAAATAATAAGAAAAAAAAAACATTTTGTACGTACTTCCCACTACGTAACATGTTGCAATACGCATTCATTCAATCACCATTGATTCGATGGAGGATTGATGAGAACTTTTACCAACGAGAACGCAAACTGGTGAGGGTAAAAGTGGTTCCTTTCGGCATCTTACTGAAGTTGGGGATCCGAGTTTGGGTTTTTCCATCACACTTGGATGATAATAATCCCTCTGTTCCGACTTCTTGTTTGTCAAATCCACTAGGTTGTTGGCCAATTCCGCTGCCGCTTCTCCGTACAATAGCTGCCCCCGGCGTACCTGGTGATGGAGGGAGGTTAATGGTCAGTTCAGGCAGCAAAATCTCACTATTAACAGAAAATCATTTACTTCGGTTTTCTTGCATAATAGCATCGACTTCTTCGTTGAGGATATTGATGATTGATTTTAGGAAGGTATCGATGCCACCAGAAGGCTTGAGCTTGATCATTAAATATTATGATTAGTAGGTATGAGTGGACAAAATGACGTGCTCTGTGACTGCAATGATTGGCGGCGGATTTGTGGAATTAGGGTCTTCTTAATTAAAGAGGTGTGTCATTTGATATACTTTTTAAGATCATTACTATCCCTAAACTTTATTAGCAATCAAAAATCAAAAGTCATTTTTTCAAATGAGGCTTATAATCAGCACTTTTTGAAAGTCACTTTGCAAGAGACCGTCCCACAAAAACGCCCTGCCCTTCGCCACTTCCTAGTATTTTAGCTGGGAAGAAGAAGTGTCGGAACAAACTCCCCAGCAACACATTTGTCTGTCAGATAAGAAGAACCAGATTTTATGAATGAAGCTAGAGCCTTCAGCACCTATTCTTATTACGTACTCTCAATTTGGAAACGGTTACATTTGTTACAATAGACAGGATAAAATATTCATTGGCAACAGTGGCAAGAGCGTTGCCAGCTTTTGACGTAGGGTAGCTACCACTGGCAACGCCCATGGACAATGATGCTTTTGAAATATCAAAGGGCTAAACAAAAGTATAGCAAACAGTATCAAACTGTTGATACCTCGTCTTTCAGTTCTGCCCTCCTATGTGAGACCCACTCGATCTGCTCCTGGAGTTTCTTGCACTCCTTCTCATTGTTTTGAAGGTCTGAACGGAGGGCGTCCATGATGTCTCGGTAGCGTGACCTGACGTCCTGGTCGATAGCGTGAAGATTCTCGATTTCGTTCTGCGTCTCCCGAATCTTGCACTTGGACAAGAGGAGACGGCCTTCCTGTAAGCATATTTGGAGGTAAAATAAGCTGTTGTGTAAAATAAGACTTCCCAGTATTAAACTGCACGGTTTGCGCAGCGGCTGTGCGATCGGCTGCTGATACACATAGTTGTTCTGTCTAGCTGTTTGTGTGTGAGCTTATGTTTGTAAACACCCACGATACAGACGAAATATCTAGTGTGGGGACTGTAACATGACATGTCTTGAAAGTAGACCTTGCAAAAGCTACAAAAATGAAGCTAAGCAAATTCTTAGGAGCAGACTCCGCCTGGAATTTGGTGGCGTGACTCCCTTGTGGATCGAATAGTTTCGAGATGTTGGTCCTGTGCTAATGCGTGATGTAGAATATAAAGTTAGACGAGATATACTGCCGTGAGTCCTTGACGAGTTGAGAGAGTAAGAGATCCGATTTTGACGGCACGTGGCCTGCTGCGCTGCGATCCCCACACGGAGCAAATATTTTTGTAAGACCTACATACATATAGTTGTTCGGGTCTGGCTGTTTGTGTATATGAGTGTAATGTTTGTAAAGGCACCCACGATACAGGAGAAATTCCTAGAGTGGGGCAAAGTTGGTTTAAAAAAAAGGAGTGAGGAGTTTGGTTGTTCTCGTCACAAGTTTTATTTCGCAGACCAGGTGAGAGTAAGAGGTACAGTTACCTTGTCAGCGAGTTTCTTGGTCAGGACATCGAGGTGGTCATCGAGGGAGTCCTTCTCCTCGAGCTCATACCGTTGCACCACGTTGTGATGTGGACATAGGCGGTGGAGTATATGGACGGTATTGGTGGTGCTCGGGATGTATTCGGGGTTTTCTATCGTCACCAGAGCCTGTCCATCAATAAAATAAATCTTAAATATAATTTACTTCTGTAAGTTGGTTTATGAAAATTTTGATTGAAGAATCAAAAGATCCTTTAAGTTCATTAATTTCTAAAAATAATTGAAATAGAATCATACTATCCTATATAAATTCTATTAATATCCCACTAATATCATAAATGCGAATGTTTGTGAGGATAGATAGATGGATGGGTGGGTGTATGGATGTTTTTTACTCTTTCACGTCAAAACTCGGCTGAACGTATCTTGATGACATTTGGCACAGAGGTAGATTATAGTCTGGAATAACACATAGGATTTTTTTTCGATATCACGCGGGCGCTGCCCCGGACGCCGGCTAGTAGATTAAAAGAATTCTTCTTTAGTACCGGTGCCTCTTATCAAATAATTAGGCTAACTGCTACTAGATGGCGTCATTGGCGATTTTTACGTTTCATAATGCAGGACGTCCTTTTCTTCCAATTATTCCAAATGACTTAGGATCACTGTCAACAACAGGGATAGTTGTTTTCATAGCAATAATAAACTAGCCGTTGCCCGAAGATTTGCCAATCGCAATTGGACGTCGAAATGTATTGTTTGGTAGGTTGTTCACTGTCTTTGTGAGAAATTTCATCAAAAACCGTTCAGTCGTTTTTTGCGTTAAAGAGTATCAAAGCAATACTTTATGGTCGGAAGTAAGATAATAATATCTAAATATATCTAATAAATATATCTTGGGACAACTCACACACGGCTATCTGATCCCAAGCTAAGCAGAGCTTGTGTTATGGTAACCAGACAACTGATATACATACTTATATAATTTATAAATACATACATATTATAGATAAATCACACCCAGACACAGAACAAACAATCATGCTCATCACACAAAGTTTGTCCTGGGTGGGAATCGAACCCACGACCTCCGGCTCAGCAGTCAGGGCCACTAACCACTAGACCAAGAGGCCCGTCAAAAGATGATAGGATTCGTAGAATTCTATGGATGCTAAATGGATGATAAAGCTTCTTACCTTAGAATCCGAAGCTATCTTCCATTTCCATTTAAAAAGTAGGACCAGGGCAATAGCCAGACCCACAACCACAGCGGTCAGAGCATAATACATATCGGACAGGTATCATTATATCACGAAGCGCACTACTTTAGATTTTTTTTAAACGGCCCTGCCATATTTGCCTGTTTTTGATTATAGACACTGTCACTTGACAGTTGTCAGGTTTGGATTTAGAATGACGTCTTTTTTGTTTCTTTTTTCGTTGGTTTGCAAGGAGGTTTTATTATTTGGATGAGCAAGCAAGAAGTTAAAAGTTGTTAGTTAGGTTGTAAACTAACTAACAAATCAGACCTCAACAAATCAGAGATCGACAATAGCATGACTACAAGCTATGCTAATCTAAATTAGTTACGGGGATAGCGCAGGGCAGTGCGTTGTGCACAGTTTTGCACAGAAGTTGAACTAGCTAGCTACAAACAACGAGTGGAAGCAGATTAATTTAGTAGAAACAGGATCATTTATTTATTTGCTAGGATTTTGTAACAATTAAAATAAATTACTTAAGCAATATCGATAAAATTCATAACCCTTTCGATTATGAAAATAATTTTGAATATCGGCCCACAATCGTCGGAGAAATCATCGTTACAAACATACAAAAAAAATATACGGCCGATTTTTTAAGTCAGTTGGTTACAAAAATAACAAACAAAATAGCACCCATTAACTCGTGCAACGACCATGAACCCATATCATATTTTGTACGCATTAACTGCCTCGTTGGTGGCCAGCCCGGTGGCCCATTCACCTTAGAGTAATCGAACATATCTATAAAAAAAACCCACGAATTGATAACCTTCTTAGTGTTTGAAGTCAGTGAAAAAGAGTCACGCGTAGTTCATAGGACGTTATGGTAGAACAGCTTTCTGCAAATTCATTCGTTCCTAAACGTTTTATGAAAAGCGTGTCTGTGTGCTTTCACTCTATGGAAATGACTTTCTGTACGTAGAATAATTTTCAACATGCAGTGGGTTAAAGCTCTATGATGCTGTAAAAAAAGGAATTCACCTCCTGAGACCAAAATGTATAATGTCGAATTAACATTAAAGAAGATGAAGAACTTCTGTATCTATCTACTCTATGTCTCGGATCAACGGTCTGACATCATGGGTCATCCATCACTGCTGTCGGCGACTCAGGCGGGGACGATACGAGGCCGGAACGTGTCGCTAGGGCGATGGAACTGTGCTATTAAAACAGGGCGTAAATCAAGCACGATTAGCTAATTAATTGGTAAGGTTATATAAATGGGGAGATTAAAAGGAGAAGATTGTTTGTATGAAGAAAGGAATGTGTTTCGATTGGATTCTGAAGAAAGGTATTGGAACGATGCAAAAGAAACATCTGTAGGTTGTGTCTAGCTCCATTAGAAAAGGCGTGAGTGTGAAGGCATGTAGATACGTCTCAAACTCAAACCTAAACCATTTATTTTAATTAGACTATTACCGACAACACCTTTAAATGTATACGTATGTAGGACTAGCTAGTGAGCTAGCCTGGTACCATTAACTAAATATGAAGCGAAGTTGGAAGATATTTGGCGATTGATAAAATTAAAACTCCAGCTGTCTCAAGATTATTACATTTTAAGGTCCATAGTAGGTTATGCTAAAAATTATACCATTTAGTGTTTATTTCAGATTTGTTCTTCAACTTAACATATTCACTAGAAAATAAAAAAACTCTGTCTTTGAAGTGGCTCAGTCGGGTTATGACAATAACGATGACTAAATTCCACAGCTTAGATAAAAGGGAATCAAAAATGTTTTAACGATTTTTTTAGTTGTCGCTGCCCAAAGAAACACGCTGACATCCTCGCTACAATTATTCCATAACATCCTAATCCATCACACCACAACACTGCTACCTATTTTTATAACATCCAACTTCGTAGATAGGTACGTCATCAAACCACGATCAAGGCAATAGAATGTCCATCACGTTTCACACGTCACACAAATCGGTTCCCCACGCCGCCCCTAGGCGGAGCTGGAGGCAATTACCTACCCATGCAGGGTATAATTGAAAGGGGATCGAGTTCTAATTGATTGTTTCTGGACGAATGATTGATATGATAGAACGATTAACGGTTGCGTGACCGTGCGATTTGTGTGTGGTGTGTAAGTTGGATGTGTGTTTGGTAATTTAATGGAAATAGATAAGTAGTATATGAAGAAGTATGGAAGATATATGTAAGTATGTATAAGAAGAAGGCACGCTGCGGTGATGCCAAATAAATAATGAGATTAAGTTTATATTTTCGCATTACCATCTGTACCAATACATTGCACGCTACAAAATAAACAGTGACGTTTAAAAATCAGCGATGTAACCGACTACGTTAAATTTGCAAACGTGGTGGGTGCATTTACGATACCCCATATAACACCCATTTCTTGTAAACCATGTATCACCAGCGGAATGAAGTCATAAAATTTAAGGGCCGGCGGAATTCCCGCCACATTTGACATTAAACGCTCCGTTCAAAAATCGTTCAGTTCATTCATTCACGTGTCGCGTTCCGTTTCACTTCGCGCGTGATCAAAGCGCGCGCGATGACGTCGGCGCAGTATTCGTGAGATTTACAGCTTACGGAAGCTAATTAGTTTGAATTAGATGGGAGGAGGGCCCGTATGGCCGGTTGCGCGCCGCGCGTGCATCCGAACGTAACGCTTTCAGGACTTGGAACAGTTAGATGATGCAGGGGTGCAACTGAGTGGTGGAAAGTAATGTATTTGTAGTTTATAATTGAGCTAAATATACTATTATTAACTATGTAGATTCTAATATGAATATTAGATTGGTAAATATAAAAAAGCCGTAAAAGGTCTGTTTTCAAAAGAGCTAAGTTAAACTTATAAGAGTTGCCTCTTGAAGTCTACTTGACTTGCCAAATAACATACTTTTTGAGAGAATAGAAAATGCAGGGCGAACGATAATCTCGTTTAATTTTGTAAATTAAACAAGATTATCGTTCGCCCTGCTTTAATTGCCACTTGCTCTTGACAACAAGGCACTAGAAAATATGAGTGATGGATGCGAGTTTAGACTACACCCATTACGAAGTCTATGTTTAAATATTTCCAAAGCGTTCCGGGAGACGATCCATGACTAAGTTCACGCCATTCTCACAGCCGAGGGTACGGAGAGAGGATACCAAGGAGTTTTTGTAACATAATTTGTTACTAATTATGAGCCAAAAAACAGACGGTTTCTTTGATCACTCGAGACATATGGCCGCCATTTTTAGAACATGTCCTTTACATGTTATATTAATTAATCGTTAGAGATTAATTAGGAATGGAGAGGAATCTCGGCTGGAATGTTCAGTTATGGGTTTAATTTATTGGGTATTTGCTTAATGGATACTTACATTGTATGCTTTGTTTGACAAGATTTGGTTAATTATGGGAAGAATAATACTTGGAACAGCTTGTGGCTAAATAAGTAGTAGCAGCCGCTCAGGTCGAGCTTTAGGTTAAGCCGCGCTTGCTTAGGTTGATCTGTAGATAGGTGACCACTTATTACATGCCGAGTTTCCTCGGAGAGCATGTTAAGCTGTTGGTCCCGGCTGTCATTTCTACACATGACAGATCTACATCTTTGACAGTCGTTACATGTAGCCAGTGTCCCAAAATTCTGACAACCAGTCTTACCAAGGGGTATCATATTACCCAGTACTAACTGGTTTGTGGAGGTTAAATGAGCAGCCCTTCCATGTAAAATACTGGTATTCAGTTGCATTCGGTAAGATGGAAGGCCGAGTCCAACATAGTTAAGAAAAGGCTAGGCAGATGATGGGAAGTAATACTTAATTATTTTCATTATGTCGGAAGTTTATTATTGCAGGCGGAAATCTTTGGTTGCGTTATAGTCTAGAAAATGGCTACACTCCCTTTGCGACAGCAACTGCGGAAGAAAGAAAGAATTGCTTAGAGCACTACTACGATTAAATGATAAATGATGTTTATTTTGCAAGTAGATTTTCACATACACATATACACGTCTTTTTTAAAAACTAGATGAGGTCGGTGTTTCGTACCCGACTACTGTGAGAAGAAACAGCTGAAACAAACTCAGAGGTCACAATCTCTTTTAAGGTCCAGACAAAAAATCTTGGTCAACTTACATTAGGACTATGCAGATTAGTATCTGAAATGGTTTTTATTAAGAAAGCACCACACAGATTGAGTGGACCTGTCCAGTCAGTGCTAGAATTTGTCAGACTATCGATTCACACACAGCAGGCTCGCGTTTTGCCACAACTTGCCTGATTTGAAGCAATGATGCGGCCTAGGTAACTTGCAACGCGACAGCATGCGGCATTCACGCGAAAGAAACCATTTATGATCCTCGTATCGCAGGACACAAGTTTCATCACCGACGACATCCTTAGGTCGTACCTTAGGTGTGGAACAGTCTTGTAGGTCACCCACCATCCTCATTAAAATATTTTCCCTATGCAGTAAAATTGCCATTCAGGCATTTTCATATTACCCACCTGCTCAGATTTGAGCAGCATTATTTCTTTTAAGAGAAACACAATTTTCCTTTATATTATCAAATAATCACATAGCAGGGGATCATGTCTCAGAGGACTAAAATAAAAGGAAATTCAAAATGGCCGACTCTGAAAGCAACGGCGCGGTTTCTTTCCGCGTATTACTAACATTACCATACTTCAGGCGGCGAAGCTTATTTAAATGCTCCACCGACTCCATTTAGAGCTTGGAAAAATAAAACTGGGGAACAGATCCCGCGATCTCTCGCTGAGCCGCTTTTGTGGTAAATATGTATAAACTTACAAAATTACATCTGCGTGTTATTAACTTCTTTGCTTATCCATTTCAGTTCTTATTCCCGAACAACCAAGACACACACAATATATTTCTCGTGTCGTAAGTAAGTTTGCTCATGTATAAGTATCTACGTTTTGTCGCCGGCATCTTTTTATTTTATCGCATTTTATTTGGGAGCTCAGCTGCCAGTCGTGTTGTTTGCCGCACTCGAGTATATTTCGCTATCTATCTAATATCTACTTAAAATATGAACGACTCCCGCGAAATAAAATTCTTCGCAAATACACGCGTTATTCCAACTTTCTTATTCTTTTTTGCTTTTATATCAAAAGGCGCATTAATATTTTAATGAAACGCAAATCGGCGTAGCTTGTTTGAATATAAAACAAAGCAAAAATTAAGTTAAACGATTAAAAAAGAGTCCCCGGAGCGCTCACTGTTTGAACAATGATTCCATTATCTGAGAACGACGCTACGCTTCCTCTACTCAGACATAAAAGATAAAACTGAATAGCCGCCAATTTTGTTCCATTACTCTCGGGCGCCGCAGAATACATATTATCCGTAAAACGGAACGCAAACAAAGTGAGCGTCGTTTTCCCGCCGACGATAACTTAATTTCAGTCCGCCATAAGTACGTAATTAGCGAGCCGCTGCCTTATCGGCCGGCGGGTAATTAACCTCTCGGGGGGGTGTCCTCCCTCTCCCCCGGGCCTCCCTTCCTCCCGGTGCACCTTGAATACCTCCTCGGCTCGTAATATTTCCGCCATATTATACGGGAGTCCGCCCACCTCCTCCGCCAATGGCGGCGATTCCCGCGCTTTTGTTTCGCGCCGTCACCGCTTCGTTCCGAAACGTTGTAACGTTGGTGTGTTTTCTTTGGGAAATTTGGCTGTATTCGTGAGCTGGATGCGGTTTGTTTTCATTGGAGCGCGTTTATTATGCTAACGCTGTCTTCGCTTTTGAAATATCATAACTTGGAGATACTGTTGAATAAATCCAAGCTTAGTTTCCTAAGCATAGAGTCGACTTTAGGTTTTCTTTTGCGTGTTCGTCGAGGGGTGCCGTCAGTTCATATTTCATGTGTTATCATCTTTTATTGAGTGCGAGTCAGGGCATTGTTGTCGGTTTACTGCGCGGTTATCTCGCGCGGCCGCCGGTGTTTAGCGACGCCTCGCTGATGAATGGCATATTGGTATGATGTTATAGATGCCGGCAAAATCCTGCGAATCTAGAAAGGGGTGTGATGTGAGGGTAGGGAGGATGTTGTTTCTAATTTTGATAAAGTGGATGACTTAACGAAAGGTTTGAGTAAGATTTACTTATTGCTTAAGTTCAAGATCTAAGACTATTCCTACTGATAGTTAGTTAAGATTTTTGACACTTGTTACAGTTACAGTTTCCCCAAAACTCTGGCCATCAGTCTTACGAAGTGGTATCATATTACCCAATACTGAATGGCTTGTGAAGTTCAGATAGACAGTCGCTCTATATAAAATACTGGTAATCAGCTGCATCTGGTTAGACTGTAAACCGACCTCAACATAGTTTTTTTTTTTAATAAAAGCCGTTGCCCCCACACTAGGAATTTATCTTGTATCGTGTCACACAAATATTTATTCCGTGCGGGGATTGAACCCACGACGACCCAGTCGCTTAACCACTGCGCCAACCGTGTTGTAGTTGGGAAAAGAACTAAGCAGATAATAACTGCTAGGAAGTTAGTTACGGTATTTTTCAATTTATCAATACATTTTCGTTAATTAATTGAATCAGGAAATGGTTTACGTACTGATAATTCATATTATAATTTATGGTATCTGTAATAAAATGTACGGTTACGAAATCTACGCCGCTACGTCGCTACGGGTTTCGAAGAGCATACAACTTAGTTTAAATAAAAAACCTAATCCTGAACGTAAGGAGTATGGATGGTAGACTCCCGACTTGATTTATCATCGTAACGTTGCAGGACTTACTACAAAAACATTTGTAACAAAATATCTTGAATCTAACATAGTTTCTAACAGATACATGACTTGGTGTGCGTATTAAACCCTTGTTAAATAATGGTTAGATTTTGAAGTATATTAGAGTTTATCTCCTAAGCAGAATTTATAGATGACTAGCTGCGCCCTTCAGTTTCACAAGTGTAAATTGGGATAAAAAGTATTAAATACTAAATATGTGTTTATCCAGGGTATAAGCTATCTACATACTAGTAATCCAAATCCCCTATGCCGTTTGAGCGTAAAGGAGTACTTAATACACACATACATAATATACACACACATAAAAACTCTCGCCTTTATAATATTAGTCCTCATCATCTATACATTCTAATAAACTAATATAAATCTAAAGAAATACACACTTACGTGTAAAATTGCAGACGCACTATCGTCTTTTAACAGTTATACATTCACTATTAAAAACCAATGTCTATTAGAACACAAAATCCACAACATTTAAACAATACAACAAATAATCGATCACTGCCCACCGAAGCGTGTTTCCGAACGAGCGGTCGTTTGTCAAAATTACGCGGCAGTTGATAAGCCGCATAATTTTTGGCGCGAGGCTCGTCGGCTGTCCTAATTGGGTGGCGTGGCCAGTGCGCCGATAAAGCCCGGTTTACACAGCGTTTTAATTAATAGAGGTCGCCGGCAAGCGTAGGGTTGCCACATTTTCACGGGGTAGGAAAATTAATTTTGAAAATGTTATAAGGTTTTGAAAAAAGGACACATGATACGTTATGGTGATTGAAAGAAAAGTAAGTAATTAAATGATCCGAAGATGGCTAGGAGATGTAGGTAAGTGACTTTTAAAAGATAAAGAAGGGTAGAAAAACGTTTTAGGGCATGCAATGCAAAATGTTTAGCTGTTGTTACAGATGTCCGAGAGGGTTCATCTTGGAGGACTTTTTTTTTTTTTTTTTTTTTCGGGTGGGAAATCATCCAATGACTTCCCCCGCTCTGGGCGGAGCGGGAGGGCATGTCAGACTTGTACTGACTAAAACCCACCCATGTTTCTTCTTTTGCCCTTTACGTTCCGAGGCCGCGGTATCTCTTTCGAACAACCCGCAACCCCGGCAGGCAGAGGCTCTGGCAAGCCCCTCTGCTTTGCTGACTCTCTTTGAGGCGCGCGTGAAACACGAACGCGCCGTCGACACGGCCTGTCGTCAATCGACGGACGGACGGTGAACTACCCATTGCTCACCGCCCACAGGCCCGCATCTACGGTGGCCGGAAGTCGTCTCGCGGCGCCCGGCGCCATGGGCGTCTCCCGCGGCGGCTGGGTTGGGCAGATGTTCTCTCCCTCAAACGCCCGGCCACCTCCTTCGCTAGCATTACTGCTTCGCAGAAGGTGGTGACCGCTTCCCATTCCCTCTCGCTCCGGACCATGGCCTGAACCAGGGCCGGACGCGAAAGATCGCCGCCGCCGATCGCCTCTACGAGGGCACGGCGGTGCTCCGCCCAAGCCGGGCAGATCGCCACTGTGTGCTCCACCGTGTCCTCCGGGCGATCGTCACAATGGTGACACCCGGGCGCTTCCTCCCGCCCGATGATGTGCAGGAACCTCCCGAAACTTCCGTGTCCGGTGAGGACCTGCGTCAGGCGGTAGGTGAGGACGCCATGACGCCTCTCCAGCCACTCCTCAAAGAGGGGACTTACCGCCACTATTGTAGCGTGCCCTGCACGGGGTTGCGACAGTCGCTCTCTCCATGCCACCATGAGATCGATCTTGGAGGACTTGGATGAGGAATTAACTCGTGCCTGAATAGCCGCGTACCCACCTAGCGCACAGGCTCGCGCGGCAGCCTCGCGAGACAAATGTCTCGGCTGGTGTGGACGTGCCTCGGCCTGCCTCGGGCGCGCATTTGCTCGACCGAGCACGGCTCGGCCCCGAGCCATCTGTTGTCGGTAAACTTGACGCGCTCAAAGGTGCCTCAGTGAGCGCTGTGCGTTAGGTGGGGACGGTTATGTTTTGGCTCGCGCGCGAAGCTACTTCAAGTTTTGTCTCTTGCCGTGTTTGTCTTGTGTAATTTTGATATCATGGGCAGTCAGGAGGAGTCCATTCGCTTAATACAACTGTACAGCACGTACAATGCGCTTTGGGACCCCAAAGATCCTTTCTTTAAACAATAAGCAGCTAGGAAAATACCTGCAGCTGAAGATACACGACTGTCCATTACGAATACTCTCGGACTTATGATGGCTCAGCCTGCCTCGCGAGGCGGCCTCGTGTAAATTGAACAAAACTACTGAGGCTGCCGAGGGAGCCATCGCTCGCGATCCGGACACCGAGGCTGCCGCGCGAGCCTGTGCGCTAGGTGGGTACGCGGCTAATGACGTCAAAGAAAATTGACAACAGAGTCACCCTCTACAAAATGGGACTTAAAAATTACAGGGTGCCTGCCGTGTGCATAAGCACATGTAGAAAAACTTTATATTCGGAAAGTTCCGTACACCCCTAATCTGTCGCCAAACTCCAAAACACGAGGAGTGTTACCGAACTAAATCTGCGCAGAAATATAAATCAGGTCAGAATTTAGTTATTTGGCCAAGCGACAGACAGATTAGAGCTCTTTGAAAACACGTAGCGTAAGTAGGTGAACGAACTTCTAACACTTCGTCTATGAAGACTGGAGAAGACTAGAGAAGAAGTCATTTTTGATCAGATTGGGGGCTAGTTTTGAGGAGGAACCATGAATATAATGAGAAGGATTGGTTCTGTATTGGACTTTTTCGGGTGAGATGATTTCTTTGGTAACCAAGAAAACAAAGGGGCTTAACGCGTACAGCTTTAAAGCTATTTACATCCTAAAAAGGTCTATATTTTAAAAGCCGTAACAATCACAAGTTTTATGGGACAGACTTTAATGGAAGATGAAACAATACCTAATGTATGAACAATAGTAAAAAATATACATACGTACATTTGGTGCGTGGAGGTCAAATAAGCAGCTGGTCGCTTCTTATTAAATAAAGGTATTAAACTACATGCAAGCAGACTGCAAGCTCATCCCAACAAAGGCTAGGGTAATGCGCAAAAAAATATAAATGTATTTCTACGCTTCTGACTTAAATCAAGCGCCATTACGTAAGACCCTATAAACCTTCACCGTCTGGCTGTCATAAAATTAAACTCATGTTACCCCCGGTCATTATGTAAGTTAGCAAAATGTCGGAACCCTTCGGAAAGTTCGCGAAGTCTTATCGAAGTTGTTGCCGACGGTAGCTCCGTGAGAATGGCTGGCACCGCAATCAACTAGGAGTTGGTAGGACCCTCAGAACTGTAGGTGAAAGAGGTTTTCATAGAGTTTAGTCTGTAAGTTTTCTATGTTTGTTTCGTTAAGTGTACCCAAGTTCAGTAGTCTTATTTAGATTTAACTGTTATTTATAACATAACTTCATGTCTGTATTCTGAGAGGGTTAGGAAGAGGTGTGCCCAATAGATCCACATTTCGTCATTTATTCTACGTATTATTGGGTGAGTTTATTGACTTGAACCGGGCAATTAGTCTGTATATAACATCAACATAATTAAATAAACCTAAATTTACTTTTTGAATCTAGTAGCGTGATAAATAATACATCATAATTATCTCTAATACCTGCAAGGTACAAATGCAATGCTTAAACGCCCTAATACTAAAATTAAATTTAGGATTATCAATGACTGTTCAAATAGTGGTTAGATGTGGGTAAAGATAAAAACTAATTAAATATGTATCTGACGAAATAGTAACATATTCTAGATCCACGTCTCAAAGGAATAATTCCTTTGCTAAACCTTTTTTAAAATTTAAAAAAGTAGAATGAATTTGTGAACGCAGCTAACGGTTGGCGCGCTCACAACTGTCAAACGGGAGCGCGCGAACTTTTGGCGGGAGAGCGACGCAATAAAAACCTTATAAAATTTCTAATGGGAAAACGTACGAAGAGTTTGCCCCGTGAATTATGAATGGTAACGAGCTCGGGAACCGTTCCCCCTTTGTATCGAGTCTGACTGCTCCAAGTTCGTACTTGTTTCTTTTGTAGATTGCGGTCGTGGTTTATGCGATGCGAAAAACAACATTGTTATACTTTGGGTGCTGAAGTTGAGTCGCGTTCTGAGTTTACGAGCTGTTTTAATTGCATTTGCGTTTTATTTTTTTAGAGTCAGGAATTAGTAGATAGATTTTGTATGCAGTGTGTTTTATTTCGGTTTAAAATGTTTTAGACAAGTATTGAAAGAAAAACTGACTTTTCGGGCTGCGGTGGTTCACACAATGGCCTGTACCTGGTCTACTTTAAAAATATGACTTAATATCATAGAAAAACTTCAGACCTCTGTGTACGACTTTTTTTCAGAAGAATTTGACAACATGAAAACTAAGGTCAATTAAAAAAGGAGCAGACTAGAATTTCAAAAGGCTGATTCGTTTAAAAGCGTCTCTAATATGAAAGGTCCAGCTGAAAATAACCCCAATTATATTATGTGTCGTCTCTTAATAATGCAAGGGACAGAAAGAGATGGAGACACGGAATGAATGTTTCGAATCTCCATTCGTAATTCAGACGTGCGGTGACCACGCTACAAGAGTTCGTGACGGGATCTATTAAAATTAAACGCTGGTTAGAAAAAGAAGATTGATTAAAAAAAAGTTAGTAAATAAAAAAACAGTATTTGAAGATTTTAAGGAATAAAACTCGTTACGTTCCTAGTACCTACAGACTGCTTCTAGAATAGGTACTTCAAAACTTAGACACCTAGTGTCTGATGTTCAACTATGAATGTTTTGTTTTGTTAGAGTATACATTTAATAAAACCAAACTAAATATAAATTAAACGTACATAACAATTTCGATGAGAATATATTCTTGTTTCACACTTCTTATAGCTTGAAATTTCAGTAGTAGGGTTAGGCATTACTAAAAAAAAACTCTAGTTCAAGGCTATGCCATATAGGCTTAGGCTATAACTAGCGGGCGGTCAAGACGATTTGATCAAATACCTCAATTGTCAAATAATGATAAGTAGGTCAGAAGTCATAAGGGAACAGATGTACATACATACCGGTCCAAAACCATAATCCTCCCTTTTTGGTCCACTATAGTCGGGTAAAAACGGGGTGCAGAGAAAAACTATATGATCAACGCGTAGCTGTGAAATAAACGCGGTATTTTCAACGGTGGAAGAACTTTCTTGAAAATATTGTTTTTTAGAATGCAAGACTCTTTTTAATTCAAAGTTGATTAACGCATTTAAATTACGATAAAGGATTAATAAAGTATACTTTGTAAGTACAATTGTAATAGAATGAGAAAACAAAGGGTTAGATTTGTAATAGAAGTTTAGGCTAAATATAAATATTGATCTTGTTTCAAAAAACAGTCAATAAAATATCGATCTTGTTTCTACTAGGTATAGTGGTTTTAAGATGACAATGCAATAAGTAATAGATTCATATATACCTAATATTTTATGTTAAGAAGTCTTTCACACTTTAACTAAAACAAAATATCCTAGCTTTTAATTTCTCATGAAAATAAGAAAACAAAATAAGTTATTTCGGGTAATTTGCATGTACTAAAACATGTTTTTTCATTTCACATGAAATGATAAAACATTATGTGTAATTATTTCTTAATATTCTTCTGGCATTTTTGGTTTTAATGTGTTTAATGTTGATGGACGGAGAGCGAGAGGAAGGCCAAAGAAAAGATGGATGGATTGTGTAAGGAGTGATATGAAGGAGAAAGGAGTAAATGATGCCATGACGTCTGATAGGGGAGAATGGAAGAAGAAAACGTGTTGCACCGACCCCAAATAAAATGGGACAAGGGCAGGAAAATGATGTTATGTGGTTAATGGTTAACTGTGACAGACACCCCGGTTTATTGTGTACTAGGGGGTGGACACAATTAGCCAAATAACATCGGAGAAAAAAAAAGTGAGAAAATACAATTTGACAAAGAGGATACACCATCAAGATATAATAAGTCCATTGGATATACCATCATAAAATACAAGACCAAAAAGTTATGCGAGGTTATGAAAAAAATACGGGTTATAAGAAAAATCGATCGCACAGCCAGGACATTCCCAAAAAATCCTTGTTATCTAGTCCCAATACAAGAGTATGGGCGTGTGAAAGCGTGCAGTTTTTCGAGACTTAACACAGTCCCTTTTTTGTAGCCGCGGGCGAACGGAGCGGGGTATTAAAACTTGTATATCGGATTAGACAAAATTACTAAGTGCTTCAGATAAGAGGGTGCTTCGTTGGGCCCAGGAGTCCAACTAGTAGATGTGCGAATTAAAAAGCTTTGCCCGACAACTTGTCGGGATTTACGGTCAACTTTATAGGATGTGTTTGTGTATTGATTTGATGAAGGAGTATTTATTGTATTTAGGTTTAGAAAAATAATGAACATTTCAAAGCGTTCCCTGTGAGACGTTTTTGTTTCTTTCAGTAGATTTTAGCGTTTATGATTCGCTTTAGTTTAAGAAGTGACAACTATGGGTTATAGTACTAACAAAAATAAAAATAAACATCTTTGCGTTGCCAAGTCATACAGTCTCTAATCAGCTCCATAAACACCCAAAGTACTTATCAATCCCATGCCTTAAAACTAAAAGTCTAGACACACCCCTACACTAAAGCTTCCTTATCTGTGGCAACATATTTCAAATTCATACAGATTATGCTCCACATTTCGCGCCATTCGTTCAGGAACCGAGTTCGCGCGCTTGAATAAAAGATGGTGGACACATGTCTCTAATGCACTCATCAATTATTTCGCGCGCTCACTCGTCGTGAGCCTCCCTTTAGCGCAACGTTTTGATAACGCCGCGAGATTCGGCAGTTACGTTTTCATGTTTTATGTACTGTCTGAACTCTGAGATGTGTAGGGTTATGTAGGTTTATGGTAGTTTATGTTATTTATTTCTTTGGGTTCTATAACTTTGACTAGGTACTGTTTTTTTAACTGTTGTTGCTTTGGCAATTTTTTGAGAAGCTTGGCTTTTTTGCGGATGGCTAATTATCAAATAACTTCCCCAGCTTTGGGCGGAACGGGGGGAGGGGGGATGTCAGGCTTTTATTGAGAACAATATACTCAAGTTCCTTCTTTTTCACTTTTTGTTCTGGAGCCGCGGTATATCTTCCAAACACACAATCCCGGCAGGCAGTGGCCCTGGCAGGCTCCACTGCTTTTGCAGACAACTCTTTGAGGCGCGCGTGAGACTCGAACCCGCCGTCGACCCGGCCTGTCCCTACTAGACAGAAGGAGGTGACAGCTTACCAGTGCGTCTCGCTCCGTACCATGGACTGAACCAGGGCCGGACGCGAGAGAAAAGCAGTGATTCGCCCAAACTGCAGTCGGCCATAGTATGCTCCACCGTGGCCTCCAAAAAAGGGCTTCAGCAAAGTGTTTGGTAAGGTTGGTCCGTGGACGGTCAGCCATGCAAGTTAAGCCGTTGGTTCCGGCTGTGTGCGTAGACTTTGACCGTCGTTACATGTTGGTTGCTCATAACTATAATATATTTTTGTTGCCTGGTCTACATAGTATTCTTATTAGCAAACCCTGTCATTTAATATCCCTATCATGGGAACGAACAATCATATCCACCATAATTATGACAGATAACGATGCATTATCACGCTAACTAACCACGTAAGAAAAAAATTCGCTCATTCGGAATCCGTGGATTACAAAGATTTTTTACATTAGGTTAATAAAAGCGTTTTAAAAGATTATGCAACAGTTCCATATAAAAAGTAATATCTGATCTCCATAAAACGGATATGTGTAAACTTACAAGTATGCGAGATACGATTCAGTACCAAGGGTTCTTTAGCGATCAAACACGGCCAGCGAATTGAGTGAAATCTACTGCTATACACACCAATTTCTACCACCCACCGCATTACTTCCTTCATAGGCCATTATAAACCTTAACAGCCAACAAATAAGGGTGTGGAGCAATTCCAAATTTCATAGTGGTCGGAAAGTCTTGTCGAACCAATTTGTGATACCCCCTAGATATCGGCGGACATTGAAATTGGACGAGTATGTTTGCTTGGCTTTTTAAGAGCGTATGGGGTTTAGAAAAGGGCTTCGTTATTCTATTTTGTTAAGTACTTAATTGTTACTGGAATGCGTTGAAATATTCTGGCGAAATATGGTTTTATTTGTGTGCGTTAAAGTTCAGTAGAAAACACATAGGATAACACTTATTTTTCGATATCACGCGGTTAAAGTCGCAGGCGCCAACTAGTAATATTATGAAGGCGAAAGTTTGTATGTATGTTTGTTACCCCTTTATGCTCAAAAGGCTAAACGGATTTGAATGAAATTTGCTATGTAGATGGCACATTTTTATCCCGGTCTACGCGAGCAAACCGGAGGGCGCAGCAAGTATATTTATATATTCTTAACTACCTGCGATCCCTTAACTACGATTTTTAAGCCCCAGTAAATGTTTAATCACCTAATTTAGCCACAAATTACCTGCTGGGTTGCTATCAGCTATCGGTAGCCAATATTAATAGCGTTCGCTCAGAGACAGAGTGTAGCCTAAAGTGAACAAATAAGACTACACGGCACTACTTATCAACTGGAGTTGTGGGAGGGGTAACCTGAAATGGTTGCTATTACGTGTTGCTATGGAGTTTAAAGGCTATTGTCATTCTATGGATTCCTTCTTGCTCTCCGTCCGACGCCTGTTGTGCAGTGGTGGTTAAGTAATAGACAGATTTTGTTTTTTTAAATTGAGATTGCGACTTTGCATAAATAATACTGTCTGTTTCTTTCATTCGATTATGTTTGAACCAAAAAGTAGCAATAATGTTTCAAGACCATTCAACAAAGACTTTAAATAATTAAAAGAAAAACAATACAATACGTCTTTCAGTCTGCAGTCCCTTGGAGTTGCTAAAAATCAACCCTCTTAAGGTCGCTGCACACAGCGGGCGCGGCGCGGCGGGACGGGACGGCGCCGCGACACTGAGCAGTTGTAATGTACTAGATATTACGGACGACGCCACACAGAGCCGTCCCGCTCGACGCGACGGTAACCGTCGCGCCACGCCGCCGCCGCGCCGAGCGGGAATACAAGTCAGAAGCGGCGGGGACGGGCGCGGCGGAACGCGAGCGGCATAGGCAGTATAAAAACAGTATACGTTCGGCGTGAATGGGCGCGACGGGACGGGACGTTATCGCGCCCGCAGTGTGACCGATGCCGCCGCGCCAGCGCCGCGTCGCCGCCCCGCCACGCCGCGCCCCGTCACGCCACGCCGGCTGTGTGCAGAGACCTTTAGTTAATCAAAAGATATGACCGTTTAAGTCGCATTTCTCATATGTTTTCGATGGCAATCAAACCCATATGGTACTTCCAGTTGACCTAAACCATGTAATTAAGTCTGTGGAGTCTTGGAGCTGCGAAAAGTCAACGTTCTAGTCTATGGCCGTTTATGTTACAAGTTTGAACGGAACCCTCGGTACTCGAGTCCGACTCGCACTTGGCCGGTTTTTTTAATATTTGACAACCAAACCGAAGTTATCTTACTCAGTAAAAGTATTCTTTTCAGTCGTTTTGGTTCGTCCATAGCAACCAGCAACCACTTTCTATTCGCATACCAGCATCTTACACCACACGTAACTAAATCCCCAGTGTATTCGTTATCTTCGGGTCCGTCTTAATCACGGTTGGGCGAGCATCAGTCAGGATCCGGCTAATTGCCACATTTGTAGGTTCAAACTACCCTGCTACCCACACAATAGATACCTTTGTTATATGAGGGAAAGCGCAGGGTGATTTGGATAGCGATTATTTGGAGTTATTTTTATTGGGGAAAATATCTGTAAAGTAAAATAATGTCTTTCCATGCGTACTGGGTAGTGTTGACAGCACAGACGAAGAATGTTTTCGTATTGGTTCAAGAGGTTGAAGCTGACCTATAGTACGGCCAACGAGAAGCGATACAAAATGTAAACAAAACCCATGCTAAAACCCCATCTAAAATGGCCGCCCGAATGTTGGCGAACCCGTCTTAACGTTGTCAAGTTTTTGCCGGGAGAACGAGACATTACGACAAAGGCACAAGATGGAAAGAGCTAAATATTAGATTGTCAACGCCACAGCTGTTCTTTAGGTTAATGACCTTTCGTATCGCTTCTCGTTGGCCGTACAATACTTATTTTATGTATCTTCTTTGTATACACATCTTACCAATTTTTTTTCCAAGAAACGGATAGGCTAGGTTTAGCGAATAGCGCGGAACATACACGTCATTAGCTTGTAGAAAACCATTTTTGTCTTTTTTTTCGGATGGGAAATCATAAAATAACTTCCCACACCCTGAGCTAAGCTACGGGGAGTGTCAGACTTTTACTGACTTAAACTCATCCATGTATCTTCTTTTGTCCTCTGCCTTCCGGGGCCGTTTGGTTGTTTATGTATGTGAGCTTATATATTTGTAAATGCAACCACGATACAGGAGAAATTCCTAGTGTGGGGTAACGTTTAAAAAAACAAAACTTTTTCTGAAATTGGTTCAAATGTTTAACTGAAGAATTTGGACCCAGCCTAAGGACCGATACAGGTGGTAATATCAGTAGTTATTTATCTCATTTAGAAGCAGTGATAACCTGGTGGTGTAATCTTAAGATGAACCTATGACTTTTTGAATTCGGGTACCAATAAATAATAATAATAATAAATATCTTGGGACAACTTACACACGGCTATCTGATCCCAAGCTAAGCAGAGCTTGTGTTATGGTAACCAGACAACTGATATACATACTTATATAGTTTATAAATACATACATATCATAGATAAATCACACCCAGACACAGAACAAACAATCATGCTCATCACACAAAGTTTGTCCTGGGTGGGAATCGAACCCACGACCTTAGTGGCCCAACAGGCCCGTCAATGTCTTCCTTTACGAGGAAAACGTTAGAGGTATTCTTTATTTTTAACTTACTATAATATTATAAAAGTGAAAGTGAGTTTGTTTGTTTGTTACATCTTCACGCCTTAAAGCTAAACCGATTTTGATGAATTTTGATACAGAAATAGTTGGGACCATGGAGACGGACTTATGCTATATTTTTTTTTAAAGTGGGTAATGAGGGAGAAAATATGCACGTACAATGGTCCACTTAAAGGACTAAGTGCGGAAACCGGACCCCCAAGTAGCGGGTCTACATGAAGAAGAAGAAGAAGGAGAAAATTATGGTACTACAATCAATAAGACCCAATCAATAAACTCCAGGTAGCAGGTACCTACCAATCAGGAAAGGGAACTGTGTTAGAAAAGCTAGTTTCAAATAAAATCAGTACCCGCAACCCGCTCCTCTCAAGCCAACACTACAACCTAATTCAGGCGCGAGAGCTCTCATTAGACCCGGCTCCTCTAAACCTGGTCTATTGTTAGACCCGCAGCGGCTAGTAAATTATGTATTGACAACACCAGCGAATATGTATAGACCCCTAGTGAGGCGACATGCTTCTTAGGGGTACAAAATGTTATGATGGTTTTATAATGTGTCGGTTGTAGGAAAAGCACGCCCCGTTATAGAAAAAGAGTCGGTTTTGTTGAGCGACTTCGCTGCCATCATCGATTAGGTGGTCAGGTATATCGATGGCAGCGAAGTCGAAGAAGTGTTTTGAATATCTGCAACATTTTCAATGAGATTTACACTATATACCACTTTAAAGTGTGCAGTTGCCCTCAAACGCGGGTCTGTAGATGGTGAGCAATGGCCAGCTACCGTCCGTCCGTCTAGTGATGACTTACAAGCGCGTTCGTGTTCCACGCGCGCCTCAAAGAGATGTCAGCAAAGCAGAGGGGCGCACTAAAGCCACTGCCTGCCGACGTTATGGGTTGTTTGAAAGAGATACTGTAGCCCCGAAACACAAAGGGTAAAAGAAGGAACATGGATGGGTTTTAGTCAGTAACAGTCTGAAACTCCCCAAGTTCTGTGACGATTTCCCATTCTAAGAAAAAAACTTGTGCAGTTCAAATGGCGCTACCTGTCAATGAAAAATATCGATCGAAATGTCAAACTTGGTACATATATTTTATTTCTAAGTTTTCCCGCCATTACATTATTAACGATGTGTGAATATAGATTGTTTTGCTCTCTGTATTATTGTTGCAAGTTTATCATCTTAACAACAAGTTACTCTTACGTAGCTTCAATTCATGAAACTAGAAAATATTACAGAAAGTAAATATTAAGAATACTACAAACCGTTTAATTGCATTTTTTCCTTGTAATGATCCAAAACTGTACGTTTAAGTTCGCAAAATGTTTTTTAAACAGAGTTTAAAAACTAGTAATTCTCTCACATTACGACCGTCAAGAAGACAACAATAAAATCTAGTTAGTCGTCTTTCAACAGTGAATCATTAAAAACGCAATAGGTTGCATAAAAGTCGTTCTTTCCCTGTTTCGTCCAACAATAGACAAACGAACTTTCAAGTTGAAAATTAAAAGCAGAAAAAAAACTTGGTGCAGTCAACCATGTCAGCTGTTATGTTGGTTTCTTGGAAAGGTTAAGTAATTACAACAAAACTGTTGTTAACTAAAGGATCAGTTTAAAATTAACTATGATAGTTTGTCGAGCTGTGTGTCTATAGGTACCTACAGTTGTATATTTGTAGTTGTTAAGGATTGGGGTCGGCGCAACACGTTTTCTTCTTCCTCCCCTATCAGACGTCATGGCATCGCTTACTCCTTTCTCCTTCATATCATCCCTTACACAATCCATCCATCTTTTCTTTGGCCTTTCTCTCGCTCTCCGTCCATCAACATTCAGATCCATCACTCTTTTAGTCATATGATTGTTATCCATACTAATATCATAAATGTGAAACTAACTCTGTTTGTTCGTTTGTCTGTGTGTATGGCTTAAGTAATTTGGCAAGGAAATAGTTTCCAACTTGAAGAAGGACATAGGCTTTATATTATCACGCTAACAACTGAGGGCTTTGAGCAATAATGCATCTCAACTCAACTGTAAGTTTGATTACTGACAAGATAGAACGGATATAAAGCAAGGCATATATTTAAGTCTCAAAACTTGACACCACGTCTGGAAAATGCGGCAGAGATATTCATCATCAAATAAATTGATTTAATTTTCTACAATTAATACAATCTTTTATGGTCATCATCACCTTTATTAAGTATTCACCTTTATTATTCACCATTTTAATAAGAATAAACCAGAACTGCAAACGAAATAAATCAAAACAAAAATGGTTACACCTTAATAGCGAAAGTTCCAAACATATTTTACGTTAATGTACTTCGCTGTTGTTAAAACAAGGCAATATTAAAGCACCACACTACGGCACATTACCACCTTGTAAAATATAGAGGTGGCAACCCCGGCCGACTGAGATTGGCTCATTAATTTAACAGCGTGCAACACTTAAGCCAGGCGTACCAACATTTTCGCAAATGAAGTGGCGGGAATACCTTACCAAATTTAAATTACCGTAACATAAACTCAAATTCGTGAAAACTAAATCTTATTGTCTTTGTTATAAGAGTTTTGTTTTAGTTTCCTGTTGGTATAAGTAGCGTGGTTTGACAAGGGTAGGTCTAAGCTTGTATTGTCGACGCTGTACAGGTAGGGGAATATTCGGGTCTTTGATTTGTTACGTAATCTTTTGCTCGATATTACTCGTTTAATTGATGTAGTTAATTTAGATTTAGAATTAAATAAGAGACTTGTTTGTATTTTATGCGTCGGGTACGAAAATAAGATTTACCCGAGGCCTCAATAAATATATGAATTATATAAAAAAAACACGGTTCCCACTTTTACAGTAACTGGCTTTTATTATTAGAATTAAGTAAAACAATGGCAATTACAAAAAAAATGCACTTTGCTTGTTCAATTGAACACATTCAAATTAACATTAAACAAATCTAGTTTCATTCTACTACTTATTATACAAGTTAAAACCCGCACGTGTATTTGATCCAAACTATTAATAAAGATTGCAAAAGTTTAGGTACACTTTTTAATACGTAAGTAATCCATAATCATTAATAACGATTAAATACTAGTCAAATAAATCCAACAGAGACTTAAGTACCTATAATGACCTTGCTTTTTCTCCATTACGATCAAAGGGTACAAAAAGGTTGGCCTCTGCTTTGTCCCCTTTGACATAATGCCAGTAATGATGATTTCAAAGTCACTAATGTTTTGGACTGACATAGTAAGCTACCGAAATGATGCCAATTGGGTATTTGACATGATTAACCAATAATTACAAGACTAAACTTCTTTATTCACTTCATTTTAGGCCAGAAAACTCAATAAATTTCTTATTAACAGTAAAATTAGATTTTAGTTACTTTCAAACAAAAAAATAGTTGAGTCGTTAGGTTGGTAAGGACGTCACAAATTGCTATTGTCATTGAAATCTATGGTTGAATTGCATTTTGACAGTTCATAAAAAAATCAAAAAAAGTCAATGGATTGGTACGACGACTGGGATTTCAAGCCTCCCAACAATCTTCTAAAAAAAATCGGGCATATAATGACTCTATTTGGGTCGTATATCCTCTATGTGCTAATATAAGTTCATGAAATAAAAAACTAGGAAAAACTCACTTTATATTTTAAAATATTACATGGACTTCCGGATGTCTGTGTATGTGTATAACTGCCAAAAATTATCGTATCGTAACCGGGTTGTTTTTTGTTGACTCTAGAATTATAACGAGTTGCTTTTTTATTTGAATAATATATCCTTTCTTAATAGTTTGGTTTTTTTTTTTTTTTTTTTTTTATTATTGATAGGCTCGCGTTTGACCGCTATCTCACCTGATGGTAAGTGATGATGTGGTCGACGATGAAGCACGCTTACCTAGAAATAACCTATTCACTCTTGACTTGAAGACCCCCAGGTTATAGCTGTCAGGAAATACAGACTCCGGCAGGGAATTCCACTCCTTAGCAGTACGCACAATGAAGGTATTCCCAAACCGTTTAGTGCGTGTGGGTGGGATGTCTACCATATAACGGTGGCGCATCGCCGTACGTCTTGTAGTCCTGTGATGGAACGGGCTTGGCGGAATTAGGCTGTGCAATTCCATCGCACACTCTCCGAAATGTAACCGATAGAAAACCGAAAGGCTGGCAACGCGCCGGCGATGCTCCAGGCTCTGGAGCTTTGACTCAACCAGCGCGTCGTTGCCGATGAGCCTCTTGGCTCGTTTCTCTATAGACTCTAGCGCTTCAAGCTGGTATTTGGCGGATCCGTCCCAGAGATGAGAACAGTATTCCACACACGATCGAACTTGCGCTTGATATAAGTTCAGCAACTGTTCCGGTGTGAAATACTGTCTCACCTTTGCTAGTATACCCAACTTCTTAGCAGCCAGTTTAGCCTTAGCCTCGATGAACGGACCAAAATTGAGGGTAGATGTAAGCGTTACACCAAGAAGCTCAATATGGTCGGTAATTGGCACGGTTACATCACGAAAAGAAGGAGCAGGTTGAAATTCACTCCTCTTTGCGGAGAACAGACACGCCTGGGTCTTAGCAGCATTGAACATGACCAAGTTGGCATCTCCCCAATCGGAGACAGCCCTCAAGGACAAGTTCAACCGCTCAACCATGGCCTCGCGAAGAGACCGGATCTGAGACCCACTAGCCCCTGCGTTGGACGTATATCTCTCAGCAACAGTGCTGTCGTCTGCATACCCAAAGGTGCCGGGCACTAGCAGACTGTTAATGTGCAGCAAAAATAAAGTTGCTGAGAGAACCGACCCCTGAGGGACCCCAGCATTAATAGCCAATTGGTCAGACGAGCAGCCATCTATGACCACTCGAATGGACCGATCCCTCAGGAAGTCCGCAACCCAAGTACAAAAACCAGCGGGTAGACCGAAAGAAGGAAGCTTTTTAATAAGGCTTTCATGCCACACCCTGTCGAAGGCCTTAGAGATGTCAAGGGAAACGGCAAGCGCTTCCCCGTGTTTCTCAATGGCCTCACTCCAAATGTGAATGGCATACGCTAGAAGATCCCCAGTGGACCGGTTTCGGCGAAAGCCGTATTGTCGGTCACTGAGGATGTCATTGGATTCTAGGTATGCCAGGAGTTTACCATTCAGTACACGCTCCATAGTCTTACAGAGTATGGACGTGACTGAAATGGGCCTGTAGTTGGCCGGGTCAGCTCGACTGCCCTTTTTGGGCACGGGTTGCACGTTAGCTTGCTTCCAAGCTTTCGGTACTTTTCCAGTCTCAAACGAGAGGCGAAACAGGCGCGTCAAGATTGGAGACAATTCAGGCGCGCACGTTCTAAGTACAATTGCCGGAATCCCGTCGGGACCACTAGCTTTGTTCACGTCAAGATTACGCAGCACCCTACGGACGTCCTTCTGGTGGATGCGAATGTCCGACATACTCGTCTCGCATCCAGCAGGAGAGGCCGGGGGGCTTGCGTCGCCGCTGTCAAGACGTGAAGATTCCGCAAAAAGAGCGGCAAATAAATTTGCTTTCTCTTCAGCGGAGTGGGCCAGTGACCCGTCGGGTTTAAGCAGTGGTGGAAGTGAGGGGCGACAGAAGTTCGATTCGACCGACTTAGCCAGGGACCAGAACGCTTTACTACCAGCCGGGTATGAAGCAAGTTTGTTCCCAATTCGGCTAACGTGGTCGAACCGAGCTTTCCGCAACACCTTCTTGCAGGACTTGGCAGCCCTATTGAAGGCCCTCTTCTTCTGACCTACATCATTTGCTTTGCAGTTTCGAGCATCGACCCAGGCCAGGTACGCCTCATGTTTAAGCGCTTCAGCACGATTACACTCGGCGCCGAACCATGGTCGAGCTTCGCTGGACATCGTTAGGTCAGAGAATGGAATGTAGTACTCCATCCCCTGTCCTAAAACGTCCGTCACAGCGTCTGGTACCGCTGCTGAGCCGCATCCGCCGCCTCACTAAGGTACTGTGCAAGCCTGGTTGTCTCCTGGTCACCGCTATGCGAGCGGTAGACACAGGCATAAATAATTTTATCTATGCCAGTGTCCACCAAAGCCCAAAGTGCAGAAAACCTGGTGTCTTCAAGGTTACGGAGACGCCGATAACAGATGTCGTCCCGGGCATACATGCATACACCCGCGCGTGGTTTAGAATTGTGCTCCAGGGTAAACCCTGGGTAAGAGAGGTACGACACGTCTGACGGACATCCAATCTGCGTCTCCGAAAGAAATAGGAGTGATGGCTTCTCAGTCTCGAGGTGGTGGTGGACTGCGACGAGATTTGAGTGCAGACCTCGAATGTTGCTGAGGTGCACTTTAAGAGAGAGGGAGTGCAGCCGCTGTTTAACGTTATTCCTATTTCTTTTTCTTGGCATATTTGTAAGAGTGAAGGAAGGGGAGGAGAAGGAAGTGAAATGAGGCTCCACGCTGCTAACCTCCAGACACGCACTGGATGGATGGTATCGACTGGGGGACTAGCCTGGAGACTGCGGGGACGCCCGAGCCCCCCCGGGAATGTCCATCGGGCCCTCTCATCTGGTCGCCAACCAGCACGATGGTGCATTCCGGGATTTTTCGACAGTTGGTAGGGCAGCCTTTCGTGTGTGGCTAGCACACTACTTGGGCCCCCAACTACCTGCGGTCGGCCAGCGGCGCACCGTGCCTCGGATCCCGCTACCCTCCGCGACTAGTCTCCCGATACATCCGTACCTGTGTGAGTCAGATTGGTCTGCCTGCAGTGGAGCAACTATTTCGACCCAACTCCTCAATAGGCTACACCGGGCGTCGTACCGGAACACGGCTAGGCCGTTTGGCGGCACGTCTTTGCCCGGTGGGTGGTCGCAAGCCTGCGGTCGAAACCTACCACCAGTTATGTCACCTGATTAGCACCGCCCGGGGACCACGTGTAGGGATTCCTTAAAGGGTACTTTCCTACGGACGCGGGTGACTCGGCCCCCAAAAAGGTTACTAAATTGGTTACTAAATTATCCTTTTGGATTCCCAAATTTTCAAGATGGCATCCGGGATGGCAAGCTGTCATTTGTACATCGTAGTCAGTTGCCCGAAAGTGTGAAATCCAAGGTTATCAACGGGTACCGAACTAACTTGAGGTTAAGGTTAGTTAAAGAGTTCGCTCCATGTAAAATACTACTGAAAAAAGCTAGGCAGATGAAGTGTCATTACGTTTCTAATAACTTTTAACATCACAAACACCCCAATCCTGCCATATGCGAGCCTTGTAAACGCCATCATTAACAATAATAAGGGTGCATTCAGACCTGCAAGTCTCAACGGACCCGTTGTTTTTATGGCCACTCGTTTATATTAATGCCACTAAATAATTCGGAACAATGACACTAAGTTGTGATTTTGATGATTGTAATCTGTGTACACATGTGAGGTTTCATAATGGTTTTGTTTGTCTGTGGTGTTGCGGCTATGTAATACTTTTCGACTATTGTGCGAAAGTTTTACCAAGGGATATAGTTTTCCCGGGTTGTTCGAAAGAGATGGGTCGTCAGTCAGTAAAAATCTGACACTCCCTCTCGCTCTGGCCAGAGCAGCTGAAATTATTTGATAATTTTCCATTACATTCCGCAAAAAGAGTTATTATTTTACCCAGTAGTAACTGGGTTGTGGAGGTCAGATAGGCAGTCGCTCCATGTAAAATACTGGTATTCAGCTGCATCCGGCAAACCCGATTTCGGTACCCTAGTGAAACTCAGTTTTTCCCGGATTTTACTAGGTAACCGAAATCGGGTTTCGATGCCCTAATCCAGTTAGACTATACGTCGACCCTTACATAGTTGGGAATAGACTGAAAGATGTTAAATAGTCCCTGGACATTTTTTGTTTTGAGACTAAGTTGCCATAGACGCAGTAAATATTATATTTAATGCGTAAATGACTTCGTAAACACCAATGCACACTCTTTACTCACAATTATAATGCATAGAAACAATTCGGCACCTTTCGCAGTTTGAAAGACACACGTTGAAATTAAACGTAGAAGATTATATCTCATAAAGAAATAATCTATAGATATATATGGCCATGATTGCTCACAGAAACTCAATCTATATACCTAATCAATATATAAAAAGAAAATACTGCAAAAAAACTGTATCACCCACCCACACTGTACGTCAGCATATTACATACCCCTTATATACAGCGGGCGTTATATACAGGGCGTTTAAATTAAGTTGTCTATTAATGTCGGGCGGCTGGCGTTATCGGGCCAATTATAATTCACCACGCAAATGACACCGTCATTACGGGCCGTTCATAACCGGCTTAACTGTGTAGCCGGATGCCCGGGTAGCAATAGCAGAAAAACAAGGGTAAATTTTGCAATAAAAATGATTTTGTAGGAGTAAAAAGATATGAAGATAATCAAGTTAGTGCCTTCTGTGTGGTGTCACAAGACTAGTTGTAGTTCTTCTCTTTTTCACTCAGTCTGTGCTTGACCACTTCTACGGTCGCCACTTGTTGGTCCATCTAATCGAATCAAGGGGGAATGGTCCATTTTAGATTCATCAACCATCAATTACAAAGCTATTCTCTTCTCTATATTTTTTTATTTTAAGAACTTGAGTTTTCGAACGTCATTGTAAAAAATCTGCCTGCACTTAGGTTTGGTTAATGCTATAAAACTCTCTTAAATCCACATTTCGCCAGTTATATCCATGTTATAGAGGACGAGGCTATTGCCATCAACTGGGCACAAATCCAGTCTCCGTGGCCGGTACCGCGAAATTCCTATTCAGTCTCTAAAATAACATGTCTATTCACTTTGAATGGTATTAAAATAATTGTGTCTTTTGAACAGAAACTTGACTGGCCTTGTCGGTGGAACGCAACTGCAAGTAGAGAGATCTATTTTCCATCCAGTACAGAAGACGACATGAAACTTGGACGTGTTTAGTAGGTACCTACTCCTGTTCCAGTGGGTGGTGCTCAATGGAGTTGGAAATCGTCAAAGGAGTTCTCCCGCTCTGGGCGGTGACTAAGGGAGTGTCAGACGTAGATAGGGACTAAAAGACACACTTGTGTATCTCTTTCGAAAAATCCGCAACCCCGGTCGCCGTGGAGTGTGGACTACACTCTATGAGCACAATATATGTACTATGAGGCAACAGCGCGAGTACATTACTGAACCAACACGCGTTCTGAGATACTTGCTTACCTACCTTTTGTTTTGTATCTGTTATTATTGTAATTTCAAGTGATTTGTTGGTTAATAAAAGCATTGTATCAGTAGCCGGTGTATTTTTATTGCACGTTACCTATATTCTGCCCATTTGTAAAAATCAACAAGACATATATCCTATTTTATTCTTGACTAGCTTTTGCCCGCGGCTTCGCTCGCGTTAAATTCGGTAGCGCCTTATTGATTTGTAATAGCAACGCTAAGATTTCCCGTTTCTTCCCTTTTTCTCCCTCATATCCTACTCTTTTATAAAAAAAAAATAGCCTATGTCCGTTTCCTGTGGTTCCCAACTATCTCTGTACCAAAATTCATCAAAATCGGTTTAGCCATTAAAGCGTGAAGCGGTAACAAACAAAGAAACTCACTTTCGCTTTTATAATATAATAGTAAGGATCCCTTTTGCTTGCTATCGCTACCCAGGGTGGCAGAAGTGGGCGGGCTGCCACCCCGCGCCCCGCACCCCGTTAAACAAAGCCGAGCCAATTATTATTAAATATTCGCAGCTCAATTTATGTCGCTGGTAATCGTAGCGGGACAATGAGCGTGATAACCGGCCCGTAATTAGTGGGCTTAATTAATGGCTTTATCATAGTTTTTTGGGCAAAAAATGTTTATGTCAGTGTAGTGCAAAGTAGAATTTGCTGAAATATGTACTGAAATATTGTTCATATATACAGGGACTGTGCCGACATAGTTCTAGTAAGTTAATTAAAGTAGTGACTGAAAAAATTGAGTGTGGTTTTGTCATGGCGTCGCAATCCGGCAGTATAACGCGATTTCGCGGATCTACGTTTCACCAAACGTGCTTTTTTTAAGTATGTATGTATGTATAGTGAAGGGGACATCAACGCGTAACCGAAATTATTGGCATATATATATTCAGTATAATTATAATTTTCGACCACCAGTTGTTGAAAATCTTCGTCAGTTATAAAAACAATTATTCACACTATAGCGCAATCAGTAAGTGGTAAAATTCTTTTACAAAGCTCATAATAACAGACATTTAGGCATTATTTTCATGAATTTACGGATGGCTACGACTTTAACTTATACGAACTTTGTAATCAACGAAATTGAAACAGTTTTAAAATTCACCCCATAAAAAATGGCCTATCACAACCACGCATGACCTAATTTTAATCGAATCTTTTCAAAAAGCGCATCGCTTAATACCAATTTAAATATTCTGAATCACTGACTCACTGATATTAAACAGGTGTAATGCAAGGTGCAATAGGTAGTACTTTATCCACCCCTACTAGTTGTGCATGCGTATGTCGATTGTACGTGTTCAGATTTTTTGAGGCACGTGTAAGGATTAAGCACGTGCTCTCTTGTTGTGTTGGTGTCATTTTTAGGGTTGCGTACCTCAAAAGGAAAAACGTAACTCTTATAAGATTACTTTGTTGTCCGTGTGTCTGTTTGTCAAGACCCTTTATCTTTGCAACTAAATAAATAATAACAAATACAAAAGTCTACGGTCCGTCAGAGTTGAAAAATATCATCCCTCTTAGCTAATCAAAACATGTGGCTGTTTATGTCCAATTGCTTCTACATCATAAATATAGGACACTGCCCGAATACTACTAGAAACAACATGAAATTTGCCAAGAAGAAATATTATAAAATAAAATACAAAAACTTAAAATTTGTGTATGCATAAAATGTGATTACAAACTTATTTGCAGTTGATGAACCAGCCGCCACTTATATCTATGCATGAGGACAACAGTTTCCCGACGGCAAGTTAAGTTTGTCCTTCAATACTGTTTATATTTTTGATACGTTCATTAGTTACCTACAAGTTTATGAGGAACCCTCGGTGTGCGGTCCAACTCTCAATTGGCGCGTTTTTTTACATGACAGGTACGGGTGAGGCAAATAAAAGCATGATAAAAATTAACTTAACCTGAAATGTATCTATATATAGTCCATATCGGTTTTTTTGGAACTTGCTGCAACTGTAACATTAAAAAGTTCGATAAAACAGGATTGTGACAAAAAATGTACTGAAAAGTTTTTCAAAGTTACGTGTCCACAACCTGTCCAACATCAGTCCGTATCGGTTTTAATGAACCTGATAGGGTCGTCCACTTAAACTAAACACTTTTTTTAATAAAATAAAGTATCAAAACCTCATGCCATGCACGAGTGACACACAGTCAAAAATGTAATATTATAAAATGAGCTCTAATATGGCTAAAATTACCTTTCAATAACTTATTGCCATAATATTTCCATGAAATATAATTATAGTTCACATCCGAACGTAGTCGACGGCATAATATCCTCAAATTATACAATTTCACGCCAAACGGGTGTCACGTAATCCATTCGCCGATTTGCCGCCAATTAAGTTGCGTTGCTAGGCAACGGCGCAAAACTGTCATGGTGGATGCTTATAGTTTCTGAAATAAATGCGATTGCGAAACATTCATTTTGCAATATGGCATAAATATGTAGAGAGAAGAGACATTAAGTAAAATTAAAGAGTTTATTTTAATAATAACAGCTGCTCAGGTCGAACTTACCTAGTAACTGTAATTTGTAAATTTTTGATAGTCGGCCCAAAAGTTTTATAACCAGTCTTACTAAGGTGTATTGTATTACCGAGTACTAACCAAATCGTAGAGGTCAGATAAAGAGATATAGCTGGATACTGGTATTTTACGTGGAGTAAATGTAAAAAAATATAGTATTTGGTAAGACAAAATCAAAAGTCATACAAATCAAGTCAAATTAAGCTGATAATCAGCACTTTTTGAACGTCAACATTACAAGAGACAGTCCCCCAAAACGCTCGCCCTTCGCTGCTTCCTACAGTTTTAGCTAGGAAGAAGAATTGCACACATCTGTCTGTAAAGTTAAAAGAACCAGATTTTATACAATTTAGTTTTTTACAAGGCTTAATAAATAATCCTTTAATTTTTTGTCTAAATCATATATAATCATATATACACAAGCATAAATAAAGCCTCCAGGTTAAAGGCAGTGACCGCTTACACGTGCAATTTGATTAGAAATAAGACTGTAAACTAACCACAACATATTAAGGAAACAGCTACAATGATAGAACTAAGTATAACGATAGTCTTTAATGCCATAAATAGGTCTGCACGCTATTTATGGCCACTTTCTTATGATTAACTTTCTGCTAAATATTCGAAATTCCACACTGGCGCTTTGATTTTAAAGAGTAACCATGGAGTTTTTTGCTGGTTCTTCTTCATAAGAAACGAACAAGCCGAACCATGCACCTTTTCTCTGCGTTTATAAGTCTCCATGTAAGCAGTACTTAAGTAAAAATTATGATTTGGATTTTTCAGTCACCAAATTACATTTTTTCCTGCAAAACCAATAAAAATACATTTCCGCAACATTCCTTCAATTCCGCTTTTAATTCTTGATTGCGTTTGTCTAAGAGCTAAACCAACTCCTGCAAAATAGTCAGCCATTCGCCCACCCAATCCCAATGTAGGTTCACCAAAAAGTTTTTGTTTCATAAAACCTTTTTGCGCCCAGATCATGGCGCGCTAACCGGCGTTTAACTATGCAAAACGTTATTCGGAAAATGGAATCCGGTTCAAAACCGTGCAGCTACCATTTTGTTAATAGTTTAATCTGCAGCGGTGATCCGCGGGCAGCCGCATGGAATAACTACATGTGAATATTTTACTAGGCTGTTCAGTTAACTGCCTTTGCCTGCGGGTCGCGAGTTGCGATATGTTTTTCCGTCGTTTATGCGTGATTCGTTTTTTGAATATTGGTTTTGGTGCCTTGGTTGATCATACCTTTCTATTGTGTTCTTTTTACAGTAAGGAGGAACGTTGTGTGGCGGCTTAACAATAAGTCAATTTGAGTTACTGTTGCGTAGCAGACCTCTACGGGCTACGAATGTGCTACGACGACGTAGCAATATTGCTACGCCTAAGTTTGAATCCAACACAATAGTTTTGTGAAGGCCTTGGTCGACGAATTGGTAGGAGACGTTCTACGGAAAGCCCACGTCAGTTCGTGTTAAAGTTTCCGGGAACTACTTTTTGTTCTTTGCTTATGAATCTCCTGATCTATGATATTAGTATTCATCTGAGACCGGTTAGACTGGAATCCGACTCCAATATCCAGTTGGGAAAAGGGTACGAAGAATAGAGAGAGAATATAGACAACAATACATATAATAACTTTAGTCTAAATACGTTAAATAAAAAAAATAGGAGCCATAGCAAGTCAAAACATAGCCACAGATATAGCGGTCCAGTTTCGTAGGCCAGTCTACGTCTACGTAGCTGCTACGAGGCCGTAGCAACGTAGCAGAATAAAAAAAGCTGTTTGAGTTAATAATTTTGGAATATCGCGTTATAAACCACTTTCCTAGTTGGTTTTAAGGTTGATGGAACACGCTTAAGCCTTGTAGTAGCTTACTTACTGCGATGGATTTATATAAAAGGTGGTGCGAAAACAAACTTGCGACATAAACCGCTATATCTTTTGACTACGTGAACTTAGAGGGTTAATATTTTCACAGCTCCATGGGAGCACAAATTTAAGTATATGGTTTTACTAGCTGCGCCCCGCGATTTCACTCGCGTGGTGATAGAATATGCAATATATTTTTATGAGTTGTAGCCTGTGTTAGTCGGATGTTTAAGCTATATTATTGTAAAGTTTCATTATAATCCATTCAGTAGTTTTTGCGTGAAGGAGTAACAAACATCCATACATCCATCCATCCTCACAAACATGCGCATTTAAAATATTAGAAGGATTTCTGTCCTTGTCTGTACTATTTTATTTAATTTTTTTTTATTGTTTTACTTGTTTTGTGCGAGTCCCAAATAAAAGTTTTTCTTTCTTTCTTTATTTCAAGGCGTTCCCGAGATAAAGGGTTTTGACAGACAGACAGACGGACAGCAAAATGCTCTTATAAGGGGTCGGTTTTGAGGGTCCCGTACCTCAAATAGGAAAACGGAACCCTAATTGGATCACTTTTTTGTCCGTCTGTCTGTCTATCTATCTGTCAATACCAAGTAAAAATTAAAATCATAAACTCAAGTCTGTAAATGATGTTTATTTTGCAAGTAGGTTTTTACAAACACTTTACACGTCTTTTTTTTAAACTAGATGAGGCCGGTGTTTCGTATCCGACTACTCTGAGAAGAAACAGCCGAAACAAACTCAGAGGTCATAGTCTCTTTTAAGGTCCAGACAAAAAATCTTGGTCAACTTACATGAGGACTATGCAGATTAGTGTCTGTAATGATCTTTTTAAGAAAGCACCACACAGATTGAGTGGCCCTGTCCAGTCAGAGCAAGCATTTGTCAGTTATCGTGTAGCTCGACTCAAAACCCAAGGAGCTCAACAAAACGACGAACAATACCAAAAAAAGGACATTTGTGTGGATCCCTTATAGTACTCAAACTGCCAGACAATCGTCAAAAACAAAGTAAATAAAAGTTATGATTCATGAGTCTCTTTGTACTGTGAAAAAAATAACCCTCTAAGTCTACGCAGTCAAAACATATTTCTGTTTTTTTTTTTTTATCTTGAGACAACTCACACACGGCTATCTGATCCCAAGCTAAGCAGAGCTTGTGTTATGGTAACCAGACAACTGATAAACATACTTATATAATTTATAAATACATACATATTATAGATAAATCACACCCAGACACAGAACAAACAATCCTGCTCATCACACAAAGTTTGTCCTGGGTGGGAATCGAACCCACGACCTCCGGCTCAGCAGTCAGGGCTACTAACCACTAGACCAACAGGCCCGTCCCGCCCGTTTATGTCGCAAGTTTGTACGGAAACCTCTTTGCGCGAGTCTGACACGCTCTTGTTAGTTTTTACTTTTGAGGTACTCTAAAACCAAAAAGGACTGCTACCCCAAACTCTAAATTGTTTGTGGAATATCGATAAAACAGTGTAAACGCGACTAGCCTGCATATAATCGTTGTCCGTGCTATATAGAGGGTGGTGAGCACGCGACATGGATTGGATTCTTTGTAAGCGGATAGTGGCGACAAAAAAACGATGCGGACAGCCTTTACAGATGTCAGGGGTTATTCTGAAGGGCGATACTTTTACGATTTTTTTAGTTGTCTATTATTTTTTAAAGAGATGTTAATTTGATTTACAATTAACACTTAATAGAAAAGAATAGAACTTATTTAATTTCAGACAAAACAAGATCCATAGAGTAACTTAATAAATACTGAGTGTACAGTATAATAATAAAATAAATATCTTGGGACAACTCACACACAGCTATCTGATCCCAATCTAAGCAGAGCTTGTGTTATGGTAACCAGACAACTGATATACATACTTACATAATTTATAAATACATACATATTATAGATAAATCACATCCAGACACAGAACAAACAATCATGCTCATCACACAAAGTTTGTCCTGGGTGGGAATCGAACCCACGACCTCTGGCTCAGCAGTCAGGGCCACTAACCACTAGACTAAGAGGCCTTAAAAATAATAAAAATCTAAATCTTATCACATAAAAGAAGCTTATATTGTGTGACCTTCACAACCTAGTTAGTACTGATACCCCTTAGAAAGATGAGTTGTCTTTGGGGCCATTGGCTACCTGTAACGACAGTCAAAGATCTACCAATGACAATCGGAACCAAGCTTTCAGCCACTCTTTTTTCTATCCCATCCGATTTGCCTCTAACAATATCTTCTGAACGATAGTCCAGGATATGTTTTTAATTTGTCGGCATGCGCCCGCTCTCACATACATTACCGGGGACACAAACAAACGCTGCGGATTAGACCTTCCCCGAAGCGGCTGTATACAGGATGCTCGCTTAATGTACAGCGGAAAACTGGGAAATTTTCATAGGGTGGTCTTGAAATTACAGGAAATGTTGTATTATTAAAATAGGATAGATTTACTGTTGAACTTGTGAGTCACATAATTGGTATGTACCTACCTATTGTCATTTTAACCATAAATTATCAAGAAACCTATTGGTACATTTGTAAATAAAACAAAAAGCATTTTTGTAACCACACTACGGCTTTTTCAAATAAATGTATTACGAAATCAATTTTCTAAAATCTTTTCTTTTTTAGGGTTCCGTACCTCAAGAGGAAAATACGGAATCCTTATAACACTTTGTTGACTGTCTATCTGTCTGTCAAGACTCTTTATCTCGGGGAAAAAAAGGGAAAGCTTAGCTTAGCTATTGCTATTATAATAAATAAGGCGCTAGGGCAAAAACTACAGGTGGCAGTACCTGCAAATCAGGAAAAGGGGAACTGTCTTATCCCAAATCTAACGCGGGCGAAGCCGCGGGCGAAAGCTATTTAGTCTATAAATAAACCAATTCAAAATGCTAGACATGTGCCAGAAAATAGCCTTCATAGAAATCTCGGTACATTTAATTACAAAACCTTTACAATCTTAAAATTAGCTCCACAAATCCAAATAAAAAAATCTCCTACAACAATACAATCATGCTGTATACAACGCTCCCATTTAAATTGATATAAATTAATCCTTTAGCAATGTGCCCCTCAAGAAAGAAATCCCATTACGTTCAGATTCGATTAACGTTTTACCAGGACCCCTTCGATAGACCCCTTCGCTGGACCCCTTCGATGGACCCCCTTGGATCTTTTGCTTAAATCTGTCCAGTAAGTAGGTAGGTATGGAAACTATAGGTAATTGTATGTAGTTTATAGATATATTGGATTTGTTTATAAGTTTGTTAAGTTGGTTGTTTGTAACTGTGGGTAGTTAAATGTAGGGTAAACATATTTAAGTTTCGTGACTTTGGGTTCCCACCTACAAAGTGTGTAAATTACTCTCCTTTGAAGCGCGCAGTCGGGTAAAAAGTACTCTTAATGAAAGTGAAAGGTACTTTTACTCCTCGTCATTGTGTTTTTTTTGTTCTGAACTATAGCTATCACCATACATAGGTACATAACCTTATAGTTACTAAGATATTCGGGGCCAAATTTTCGCAGCAGTTTTATTTAGTTTAATTTGTTAATGTTATAACTTTAAATATCTCGTCAACTCGTCGTATTATTTAATAGATAAAATAAAAACAATTATTTTAGATATCAAAGATCTTTAAGGATATATTAATAAAAAACTTGGCCCCACTCTAGGAATTTCTCCTATATCGTGGGTAAGTTTACGAACATGTAAACTCACATGCATACACAAATAGCCAGACCCGAAACAACTATCTGTAGGACATACAAATATTTTTTCCGTGCGGGGATCGAACTCGCAACTCGCATCGCAGCAGTCGATCGCTCAGCCACTGCGCCAACCGTGCCGTCAATATAAATGCATTCAACGCAATATTTTAATTACAGTTGACGGCTACGTGAAGGTTTACACTCTGTACGTTACCAGATTACATTGGATAATGTCTTTATAATTGGTATGGGTGCGTTTATTTTTTTTTTAATAAAAAGCGTCTTAACCTTCATTCATGCCAGTTTTGTTTGCCATAGAGCTCAGAGTTGCTATTTGGTAATGTGGTTTTTGTCAATCGGAGCTAGAAAACAGTTAGCAAGCATTTTGTTATTCAGAATCTGGTATTTAATATTTTAACAAAGAGGGCAGACCTAGCTTAACTTATTCTAGAGCATCTGAAGTTAAAGCTAGCCCATACGTGTGTTATCTGCACCTCGTCTTGGAAGAGGACTTTTGGCCGCAGGGTGTTCCGGCGCTTCCACGGACAAGTACCACATGAACCCGCAGTGGCATAGTGCAGTGAAGTGCTACTACTAATACAGTCGTTAGAGATATAATTATGTTTGTCTGTAAGGTATTTAACTATATATAAATAAATGTTTTATTTGTTTATACTAACCCACAGTGCAGCAGTGTGGCAAAGGGCATATAAGTAAGTTTTATTAAATTCACCACAACTTAAAAACGTCCTCTTCCACCAGACTTTTAACCGCACTATTGACACGGTCATCCGAGCCTGTTTAAAAACCAATTTCCCTGTCCAAATAACTAACAAACAAACCAAATAAAAGTCCGACATCTTCAATTACACTCCTTTACCATGGACTGAACAAACACTCGATACGGATCGTTGCGAGAATCGAATAGTACATAATTCGACTATTCGAGTCGTGGAATCGATGTTGGCGTATCCTTAGGGACCCCACCCTAGCCGCATAATGTGATTCTATTATACGAATATCAGTGTCAAATGAGGTTTTTTTATCAATTGGGAATATGAGGTTGTTTGAAGGGATAGTTTTGTTTGTTATTCCCTTTTTAGAGTTCCATACCTCAAAAGGAAAACACTAAACCCATAAAGGATCAATTTCTGTCTGTTTATCTGTTTGTCTGTCAAGACCCAACATCTTGGGAACGCATGGAAGTACCGAATTTCTCCAGGACTTTGTCGAGCTTCGCTGTATTGGCGTTTTTCTGGTAGTCGCCACTGTTTTCTTGCTTTCAAGAGTTGCAGTGGTTTATAGAGAGGAGGGCGGGTTTGTTACAAAAAAATAACCGTGTGAGTCGGACTTGCGCACCGAGGGTTCCGTACAAACTTGCGACATAAACGGCCATATCTTTTGATAGCATAGATATAGAGGGTTGATTTTTTTCACAGCACAAACGGACTACAGATTTAATCTCAACTCGATATTTCTAAGCGTTCCCGAGATAAAAAAGGTCGTGATAGACAGACAGACGGACAAGAAAGTGATCCTATAAGGGTTCCGATTTTTCCTTTTGAGGTAACTCTAAAAATAACTTGAATTGGTTAGGCTGGTCCGACTACAACTTAGCTTGGGAAATGGACAGACACATAATTATATGGTTATAGATAGGTACCTACTTAGAAGATCTTGGTCTTGAACGCAGATCTAATTATGTCGTTCAGAAGTAGGTACTCTAAAAGTTAAATGGGTAAGTGGACCTACTTAAACCCTAGGTACTTGCACGGGTAAAACGGTACTTTGGTTAAGGCAATAAAGGGCAAAGCTAAGAATTAAACTACTATCAAATAAAAAGCAATGATCCGTTTCAAACAGGGTTTTAAGAAAGCAGGAATCTAGACATGATTTCGTACAACTGACGTATTTGAAGCCTTAACAAATAAAACAGCTTCGACTATCTCGTTGACTTAGTAGTCGTTAGCGAAAACAAGAGGGAGGGGTCACATGGAACAGAGTGGCTCAAGAAAGAAAAGAATGGAAAAGGTCGGAGGAGGCCTTTGCCGACTGGAAAACAGATCTAGGGAAGATAACTAAACAATTTTTTTTTTTGTAATCTTATAATTTTATTAAATTTATTACTATATACAAACTGTAAATAGACACAAAATAATAATAAAAATAATAAATAATAAATAAAATATATATTTGCCAATGGCTTAATTGCCAAGAGCCTCGACCAATACCTGAGGAGGCTCTCAGGCAGCTGGATCAAGGGCTAGCTACAAAAAGCGGTACTCCTTGACACGGCTCGTATTGTTAGGAGGTTCCTTTCTCTGAAGCCCTGAGTGCCGGTATCTTGGACCCTGTTCCCGATATCTACAATTTTAATATGTTTTTTTTGTTTTTGATAAAAAATATGTATGTAAATAAATAAATGATAATAAAGAAAATATATTCAAGTAAAAAATAATAAATTGCAGGGTGTCAAAAAATTCGTCCGCATCGCAGTCAACAGGAAAAGTGCCCAGAATGTTGGCAGCATTACCATCATACCAGCGGACCAGAGTGCATTGCCATCCAACGCGGTAATGCTGCCAGCCTTCTGGGCACTTACCCTGTTGACAGTAATGCGGACAATTTTGACTTGTGCATATTTTTATTATAAGTTTATGTCTATTTGTAAATTGTAAATAATAATTGTCATAGATAAAAAAAGGATATGTTCAAAGTTTAAAAACATTAAGTAAGTGCTAGTGTTTGATAGCCAATTATAAAAGAAACATGACATCAATGGCGACACAAGAAATAATCAGCTCAAACAGGTGGGCCCTCTATAAATCAACGGTTGTCACCATTGTGCATTCGCATGTAGACCCCTCGTGTCGGTACTGCTGTTAATGTTATGTGATTCGACCCTAATTTGATGGTGGCACTGCGGGGTATTGTCTGTCTCTGGAAGGAGATATGTGTGGATGGAAAACACTGCTCATTATATTAGAGCACTAGATTTTGCCCGCGGCTTCGCTCGTGTTAAATTCGGGGAACACAGTTCCCCTTTCCTGATTTGAAGGTACCTACTAACAACTAAAGTTTTACACTTGCGCCTTATTTATTGTATAGCAAAGCTAACTTTTCCCTTTTCTTCCCTCATTTCTCACATTAAAAAAATACCTATGTCCGTCTCCAGGGTCCCAACTATCTCTGTACCGAAATTCATTAAAATCGGTTTAGACATTCAGGCGTGATGACGTAACAAACAAACAAACTCACTTTCGAGTTTATAATATTAGTAGGATTTATTCAATGAAAGCGTTCAGTTTTTCGTTAGGTTCGAACACCCCGTCCGGACCCTAAGTACTCTTCCACTAGGGGATATAGCATGGCGACCAGGAGCAGCTCATTGATTCCGCTAATCCTGAGGGAGTCTTAATGCCGACTGGCGACTACCCAGCTGTTGGACAAATTAGATGGACACGTGTCGATTCAGTTTTGTAATGAGATCTCTTTAATTTGAAGTTTTTCTTTTATTTTCTAGAACTTTTTGGTTGTCTTGAGTTGTGTTGCTGAAATGTTGTAGGTTTTGAGAAGTTGTTTTTTTGTGGTCGAAAATAAAAGGCGAAGGAATGTTTGGGACTGCCTATACATTTGCGAGAATGTCTATGTAGACAATGAAAATGACAGAAGTTTTTGGTGTTTATAAACCAAGACAATACCTACAGATCCTTCATTCACAAATAGTTACTAACGATACACAGTCTAAGCAAATAAAGATTTTCTTTTTCATAAAAAGAAAACATCGTCCACATTTTATTCCATCACAAATTACCAACCGACACCACCAATTCTTTTTTCAAAAAACATAATAGTGTACACTGATCGTCACTAGTCGCGGTCGTTATCGCGACATCGCGGTATAAAAGACCCTATTATATCATCTGACAGCTTCGAGCGCTCCCAAAGGATAGATATTTTACGTTAGCTGATTTATCGCCATTTTGGGACGCTAGGTGTTGTGTTTTTGTCTCCGATGAGGGGTAATTAGACGGTATAGTTGTCTGTGATGCTTTAGGGGTTGTGTTAATTTGATGCTGGTAGGTCCCTACTGTGTAAGGTACACGATACACAAAACAAATCAATTTAACAGGCGTTGTACGTTAGGTGTAGGTGTGTGTAATGTGCATAACTGTATTTTGTGTTCTTATGAAATAAACAGTCATTAAAAACCACGCCTGCAAATGTGCACACAGAATTTTAATAACATAATGTTTTATGCAAACCTGCGTTAAATTCAACAATAAATCACGTCAAACTTGCCAATTAAATGATAATTTGTCACAAGCGACTGCAGAATCCATTAATTAATATAGTAACTTCGAGTAATACAGAAACGTTTGCGAACGAACTTTAAATATGAATGCGTTCATTGGCGCGTGACCGATCTCTCGTTATTCGAAATTTGAATAAAGACGTCGAAACCGCGACGTCAGTTAAGTTAAAATTCAAAATTCGAACGTGCATTAGCGCTAAATCGTTTATTTAGATTTTACACGCAGTTGACTCTGAATGCAAACAATGGCGTCAGAAATAAAATTATCCCTGTTTGTCTAGTTTCGAATACAAAGGAGACGCATGTTTACACGCTATTTAACAATTATTTAATATTTGATTTGTACACGGACACGTGATTTGAATCCAACTTATTTGCATAATCCCATTTATTAGTCGCAATTACGATTTGACATAAATATTCGATTACTAGCTTTGTGACATCTAATTTACAACTATCTGCGTTTTCTGTTATTTTTATTTTAAATTAAGCTGCGAATGTTTGTTATTATTTTTGTATTGAAAATAAACTAATACAATTTTCCTCGTGTGAGTTAACGTTCTCTAAAGAAATAAGTAGTGTGTAATGAGAAATCAATGTTATTATAGCGCGTGATATCTTCCGCAATTAACCGATCAATCATTCGAACAAAACCGAACAAATTCACGCCAAAACCCAAGTGGCTTTTAAATTTTTTCCACAGAATTTTGAACCCTACGGCTAGTGCGAATAAAAGAATCAACTTATAATATTGCTTACACGATATTCTAGTAAAATATGTATTTTATTTCGCGCCAAAAAGTGTCACTGGCAACATGGCGGCCCCAAGGGACTTTATTAGTGTCGCCGACCCACCCATTATACATTTTTAAACCGTATCCATATAAATTAATGTCGATATCACCCCAGCGTAATATCAATCTCGTGCCGTAGTTGTTCGCGGATTATGTTACAAATAATATCATTTTGTACGGTGATTTGTTATGAATGGTACTACCTATGGGTTTTAATATATACTTTGGTTGTACTGTCTTGATTATTTGACGTGATTTGTATAATTAAAAGAAGCATAAATGTTCTGATAGACATGGGAAAAGTAAATGACGCGTTTATTCAATCTAGTGCTCGTGCGAAGTCTTATGCTAATTTTATTATCGCTTCTGCCACACATGCTTCATACTGAAGACTACGGACTGGATTTAATTAATTATTAAGCTCATCCATCGTTCAACAACTTTCTTAATTATGAAAAAAAAATACTATCTTTTATAACACATTAATTTATTAATAAAAAGAATACAAAGTGTTGGACCCGCGATAAAATATTCAATTCCAGAACTTATTTTAGTTTTTCTTGATAAAAATAAACACTCATACTGCCAGTACCAAAATCATTCTGTCCAACTATTCGTGAGATAACGAAGTGTTCCCCCAGCAAGGGAGGCCAGTTTACTGTTTCTTTATTCCATTATGTTTTAAAGAGAATGTCATAGCTATCGGGCAAGTGCAGTGCGGAACGCACCCAAACTGTCGAATTAACGAAGGGCGCGAACAATAGCTCCCGATTTAAATTGCGAACGCAGCTTTTAATTGCGCGCTAATAGGCAACCGGTTTTTGTTTTAAATTGGCTGTCAAGTTGACAGATAGATTTGTTATTTTGTTTGACAAATAGCTGTAAGTAAAAAAATTGCTAATTTAAAGAAGCTAAATAAGCAAGACGTATTAGGCTTTTTTTCGCCCTCGACTCTGAGCTAAAAATCACCATCGCCTTTGCCCACCTATGAAGTTATCCCTTTCAGCCTATTTAAATTTGGAAGCGTTATAATGCCCACTATAGTAATTAAAAAAGCTTTTTTATACCCATCAAAGTAGTTAATCTGCATTTAGTTACATAAATGTTTACAATTTATTGTATATACTTACGGGCAACTATTGAATGCGTTGAATGGATTGATTGGTGACGAGGTTTTATAATTTTTGTAACTTGATATACTAAATAAATATCAGCATAAATAGCAATTATTACGATTTAATTTTTATAAAAAAAATATCCTTAAATAAATAACCAAGTGCCATAGATCTATAAAAGCCAATTATACGAACAATGGTTGTAAAATAATATCCACAAACTGACACCACAGATGAAAATGTTATAACAGATTATTATCATGGCAACACTGTGGGGTGATGCGTCGATATAAGATATCAAATCACAATTTTGGCCAGAGATTGCGTATTTGCGTCGACAGATCGTCGTCCCTTGTTTATTTGATTAGGATGCTTTTTATCGGTGCATCTCCCCTAAAGAATTTCTGTTTTGTTTGTTTGCGGTAGAAATTATTATTGTGCCGGTGAGATATGAATGGGATGTGACAAAATAATATGACACCCCAGGTGTCATATTATTTTCGTAAAACAGTTTCAACCTCAGTCCTGGGCAAAGCGGTTATAAATGACAGTATGAAAATCATCCTCTGGTCCATTCAACTAGGTACCTAAGTACGTACGTAAGTTACAGCCCAACAAACTGTAATTTTTACTCTGACCAGCTCACGATGTAACCTATAAAAATCTTGGATTTCATCCATAAACACAACCTATGTTATAAAATCATAATAATTCAAACACATTGCCTTATAACACAGTGAAGTTTAGACACAAGCTCCCACGTTCATTGATGCGGTCACCGCAAAATCGTGAGAACTCATCAAAATCATAACAGAAAAGTTATTTTTAATAAAGATGAATCCGCATAAAATCAACAAAATCCTGTTTTTTCACCCCTTGGCATTATAACATGCAATCTTAGGCCTATTAGATTAAAACGTTACTCTATTTGAACGACACGTGCCACGCATGCGTCGTGCACACGAAGTTTGACAGCTAAACAAACATGGCGCCGATAGCGGAATCAGAACCAAATCTTTATTAATATTATATGAACAAACACACTGTTCTATAAAATGCGGGCTATTGTGCAAATATAATTTTTGTAATTGGTCTTGTTTCATCCCCCATAAGTAGTTATTTAATCTGAGGGTGAAAGTGATGTCTTTTGCAAATAATGGTTTGATTAATTACTACTTGTGATGGATCGTGAATTAAATGTTCGGTTAATGTAAGTTTGTACTTGATCTCCCGAGAATACAAATGCAGTTTTAGTAGTTATTTCTACTTAAAATATCCAAAACCTCTGCAGTCAACACTACTGTAGGTTTTCTATCCTAAAGTTTTTAGAAATATAAGAGCTTTCAGGCATGTTGGTCTAATTTTCGCAAGAAATAGTTTCTCAGGCGAATATTGTCATTATCCTGCACTTATCTTAATTTATTTGGGGTCATCATAGCAAGTCTTTTTCTATACTGCACCATTACTCATCATATCAGGAGTACCTTTCTACCCATTTCATTATTTCATTGGTCTTACCCTATTCTTAAAGCCAAACACACACATACTCAAAGCTTCATTGTCAGACGAATAATTACCTAAACATATTAATGTTCTACATCTACATTAAAATCATAAACCATAATCTAGCTTTATCCACTCAAAACTAGACTACTAGCTTCAACAGCACCTAACAAACATGAAAATCTCAGAAATGACAGCTAAAATACCTAGGGAAATGCTCCGCAGTTGGTTGTATTCCAAGCGTCGTAATGTTCAGAAGTTGGAATATTCCAAACGGCGCGTGATATTTACCCACCGAGGAGAGGAGAACAGGCTATTAATTTACATAGTAATTTATCTTGTAATTAAGTACGCCGCAAATTGCTATCTCAGCCCTTCATAATCCTTTCGCACTGTTGCTTGGCGCTTGGAAACGATGATGTTAATGGTGATGCGCTCGGGATTACAAGTTTTATGGACAAGATGACACAATATTTTTTGTGGAACTAGGTTTCTGTAAAAAGGATGCAAACGGCGGAAGTAACGACTCATTCGACTTAACTAACAGATTGACCACATTATTACAGTGGGTTCATTTTAAAAAATACTGACTACTACGAAGACAAAAATGGGTTTTTAACGAATTATCGGATTGTCCCGCATCGCGTCAGTACTTCTATACATATATTATGCAGTTTATATTATCAGAAATTTGCATCGAAATATTATTCTTACCACATGTATGTAGTTTCGAATGTTTGCTGGTTAACTGATTTTCTAAATACTAGATGCGGTAACTACCCTAATAAATTTGAAAGTTATTTAAAGCATGATTGTGTTCATATCATAATAAAACAAGCCAATCAGTTACGTCTGTGGGTCTTTTTTAAGTTTTCATTTAGCTTATTTTTTCTTGTGCCATGATGAAATATGTTACCTAAATAGATCTCGCCGCATCCCCTCGTTTCCAACGCTCGTCTGCGGTTGGTGTTGACACGCAGCCGACAGACAGGGATTAAGGTTATCTGCATCACAAAGCCTGCACCGTGGATGGCGTCGATTGCCAGGCAACCCATCCGCCCGGCAATATAGCACCGATTTTTGGAGTTTTCACGATTTTTCTAACAAGTTTCGTCGAAACTGGGAAGGAAAGAGTTTTGCAGATCGATTTTAAGTTTGAGTGATTAAAAAGTCCAATTTATTTTATGAAGTTTTTTTACCGAACCATTTCGATCAGTTGGTAGGTCTACGTTAGTACATAATATTTCTTGAACATTCAATTAAGTTACATTTAAGAGTAATGAACTCGAAATCAAGTAGATAGGAATTCTTTTATCTTTGTAATTCGTTGCTATCAAGAAAAGTTCAATAATCTAGTAATCTGAAGTACTGATTATCAATTCAAATTCAAAGAAAACTAAGCTTTTACGTTTCCACTTTTCTAATTGTTTTGCACAAAAAATATATATTTTAGGAGAAACGTTTGAAACAGAATGTTAACTATATTTATTACTTTAATTTAATGCACCAATGTATATATAGTTACACGCTAGGCTTATAACTAGTGAGTACATAACCCTTCAAGGGGGCAGCAAAACGTGTTAAAAATAATAATTTAAAAATGCAGTGAGTATCAACTACCTAATATCACGTACGTTAAGAACTTTCACAATAATTACTTTGTAAATGCGTTTTTTAACGTTGTTTTTCGTTTCAAACGTTATTAATCATGTGACCATGCCAGTTTTAAAACCCTCTATTTTATTCTAAAAACTCATGGTGAAGTATATTTTTAAATAATATTTATATAAACCATAGCCTACAATATTAATTGGGACTTAGCATCCAAAATCAAAGCAAAGCAAGTCATATTGTTCAGCGCAGCTTGTTAACAAGTTCGTCTGAAATGGATTGTTTCTTCAGTTTCACTGGAGTTCAGCAGTTGGGAAGTCGTACGATACTTGGCATCGATCAGGTCGGTCGGTATCTTTGGAGAATAGAGTCGAAGTTCCATCAGAGATTATAAAGGGATATCTGTGTAGCTTTCTATAATTAATAGTTTCTATAACAGCTAGGATACTGTTCTTTGAAATTAATAAAGGAGACACGTGATCGCTGCAAGACAATTTTAGAATAAGGCACGAAAAAGGGCAGTGAACTCATTACTTTACATTCATTCATTACTCTACACTAAAAACAACCAAAAACCGTTGTTATGATTGTAATCTTACAGAAGATATTTTTTTTAATTTAAAAAATAGAGGTAAACCATTTATTTTTATGTCTGTTACATACAACTAGAAATGTCCTGTCAAGTATGTAGTATGTACATATATAAATAAATACTTTAAAAAACCGCGTATGTTGTATATAACTGTGGCATATCATAAAATGTGTAATTGGCGCCTAACTTAGGGCAGTTGGTCCCGTGCTGGGCGCCATTTGTCTTTCAGGTTTTGGAAACAGAATCGGGGTGAATTCGATGAAGAAAGCAAATAAAGAGTAGCTTTAATACAGGTTCAACACTTTATCATTCACAACTATCAGCTGTGTTAATAACATGTAATGACGTTTAATTCTTATTATAAACATACTTGTACATTTTGGTTATGTAAAAGAAACATTTAGTACAAAGAATCGCAATAGAAGTAATTGGTGTTCAGAAAGTAGGTACCTACTCTCTTTTTACCCAATTTATTGTTATTCTAAGCGCTTAACACGCAGACAAATATCATAAACTGGTCACGTATCCAGACTTTCAGTTACTAAGATGAAATGATTTAAGGTTAATGTAAAGAAACTGCAACACCATTACCAACCAAACACTCAAATCAATACAGACGCATCTTCACTAAGCATCAACCGCTTTCAGAACACGCAAGCTGAATACGTTGTCATCCGACGCTGCGGCAAGTCTATTAATTCCATTGAAGAGAGGGTACAAACCCCTAAATCGATATACGCTAAGAGGGACCCATTTCACGGTTGAACACCCGCACGACCAACTTGGATGTGGCTCCACGTGATATGGTAAGTACGTTCAGATCTCTGCTCCTTTAAAATAAAATGTTTGGTTGTGACCTTTGTGGAGTTCGGTTGTGGTTCTAGACAAAATTATAAGATTTATACTGTCACGGTACACCACACGGGATATCTTCTGTCATTTTCCATTATTTAGAGCTCATAATGGAACAAAAAATAAAACATATTAAAATAAATACCTAAATTTGTTTGGAACCTCATCTGATTGTCTTTATTTTTAGCTTATTTAAAAGGTAACACTAAGTTTTTTCAAGTATACGTTTGGAGATTGCAAGATAGTGTATCAAAAATGTTTGGTCATATTTATTACGATTTGTGGATCTTAATAACAAATAATTAAAAAATCAAAACTGGCTCTGTTAATATGAAAAATGAACTGCACTGCTATTCTGTAAACAGTGATTCAATTCCGAACTCACCTCGCAAGCCATCTCGAAAGTCATACACACTTCACTTGTCACATCACCTGTCAAAGTTTTCGTATTCGCAAAACAAGATCAAAGCCAAGTGAAGTGAAGTGAGGTCCGAAAACTCAAGTGAGATTTCTCTATGGTAATATAGAGTGACGCTAAATTGTGTCTTGCTAAAATTTATATCGACACACTAAATTACCAGAATTTGCGCTCTACACTAATAGTTTATAGTTTATTCTGGCCTTAAATGCAATGTAAATGTATTATTTTGCACATTTTAAAATTTACAAGTCTTATTTGAGATCGACAATGAAATAACTAGGCTGAATGGGCTGTCGCCCTTGCTTCGTGGTCCGATGAGATGCCTCTGTATTAAAAAAAACTCTCATCACGTAATGTCATTAATGTCAATCGTCTGTGTTTTTTGTTTACAAAGTATTAATTTTATTTCCTCGAGTTTTCTCAGTGAAGTGTTTAACAAAATGAAGTAAGTACGATTTCTTAAGTAATTAGTAACAGCCGGTATCGGTATATTCATATTTAATTATTAATTCCCTATTTCAGTGCCGACTGCGCCGAGCGTAATTCCCAGAGTTTTTAGAAAGGAAGCTTAGCTTGGTAATGGGATTTTCCAAAAATCAAAGCGCCAAACAGGCTGCTAATAAGGACTGGGATCAAATAACTGTAAAACTAAACAGTATGGGTGGAAAAACGGTGAAGACTGCAAAAAAATGATTTAAGGTTAGTTGATAATTTCAGTTATCTTATTTACATAGTATACTTCATATATTTCATTGTGTGTTGTGCTATTTGCGTCTTTGCTTATCATGCAGTGTAAAATAATTATTATTTTTGTATTTCTCATTACAGTATTGGTCTGACAAAACAAGTGCAGTGAAAAAGAATGCTGCTGCACGCGCTGCTTTTGGAAATACTACAGGTTTAGGAATGGTTGTAGGTGGCACATCAAAGCTATCAAATATAGAAGAGCGCATAGAAATGTTATTGGTAGTGAAGGTTTTGCTACAGGCGACACACATTTACAAATACAACCATTTAATGTTATGTTATTTATAAAGGTAGTTAATAAGCCCATTCTGTAACTAACTCACACTTATTTTTTGGAATCTACGGACCCAGTCTTTCTTTTAAGTTAATTATTAATAAAAAAAAATCTTATCAGGTATGTTCAGGTATTTGGCAGTTGCACAAATACACTAGTGAGTCATTTGTATATACTTAAGTATTATAAAAATATCAAGTCTTCAAGCTTACTTCACTATGCTGCTTCTGGCTAGGCAGAGGCCAGTGTTTTCAAGCGGGATGCAGCCCATTGACTTTGCTTAATTATTGTCATCTTCTAACAACAGCTGAGATCAATGACGTACATAATGTGTTTACATTATATATACATACACTGCCATGCACAGGGAGCTTCAGAAGGGGCTTAAACGGACAAATACAACAACCTCAATGATTTATATTGGTTTAATACTATCTAAGTTTTGACATTAAAAATTGTTTGTTTCAGGATATTGATGAATATTTAATTGAGGTGCCAGGCTGCTTATGATGAGGAAATGATCCACCTTATGAAGCATCCAAATGTATTATATTTATATCTGCATCTGTTATCTGAAATTAGAGTAAATAAATACTTATTACTTTCACTTTGTTTAAAGTAAAATAATAAATTTGGTTTATTTTCGTGCTGGTATCTTTATATAACATAAATTATAAGTTTTTTAAATGTACAGTAATTTGATGATTACACTGATTGATATCCAAATAAACAGATAAAAAATTAAGCATGTGTTTCTTTGACTGAACTTACCAATAGAACATTTCTTGCATAATATCCTTTGCAACAGTAATATCTTTTTTCATTCTCCTTAGGTGTTATCATAGTAACCAATGTGCTATCTATACATTCTATAACACTGGGTATGTTAGTTTTCTTATGAAACCTAAAAAAAACATTTTAAATAAGTACTAGTACATCTAAATAATGGCTTTATTTTTTTTTTTAATTTTACTGGTAAAGGAGACCAGTGACTAAAAATACATGTAAACCAAATGATACTGGGTCAGCACAATAAGCCAAACATACTGATCAAAGGTGCTCTAAAAGTGATGATTTGTACTTAGGCTGCCTATAATCTAAAATCATATTATTATAAAGAAGAATCTAATAGAACATTAAACATACTTACTATTCCTTTAATAATTATCTTTCAGCTGCATTTTATGGATACCTTATGTATATTTTTTGCTATTATAGGTTGGTTTAATACATTAACTATTTGATATATGCTGCATGATATTGAAGCTTGCAAGAGAAAAGTATTTTCTTTTTTAATTAATATTTTTTGATAGCTTCCATTAGCCAGAAACGACAGAGTTGAGAGTAGCTGAAAAAAAAAACATTTTTTAAACACATTAAGTATTTGTATGTCCTTCAAGAAATTAAAATGGTGCAGTGATAGGTAGGTCTGTAGCATAATAGGAAAATGAGTCAAACAGGTTTTAAGTAACTTAAAAGTAATTAATAAATCATTTATATACCTTAATTGTATTGGTCAGACTTCTTCCTTTTTTTGCAATCACCGGTATTAGAGGTTATGTTATGTAATGTAAGTATGTACACATGCACATAGTCTTGACCATTCACATATTTTGGGCTTGGCGGCGGCTTGCAGCAACGTCTAAGCTATCAGATTCTTTCAGCAAACTCAGTATCAAAAAAGAACGAGACATCTACAAAAGTTAGAAATAGATGAAAATACTGAGGTTATGAAGTTTTTTATGGTCGCTATATTAGTTTATAGTTCATACTAGCCGTTTAAATTTCTCTGCAAGACAATCAATAATGTATGTATATGTAAATTCCTTTCTTTTGGAGCTTATTAGATTGATTAATTTAATCAACAACTTGTTTTCACTCAAGAAATAGTAACTTTTCATTTGACAGATGAATTCGTGTTTGACATGCGAGATGACTTTCGAGATAGCAGGTAAAGTGTGTGAAAGAATACGAAATCCTATTGACAAACGTCAAAATCTCACCCGTTGTAATTCCTCCCGCTTACGATCTCACTCGGGTGGCGCTAGTGTCGAATTCATTCAATTTCAGAATACGAAACGTTGATTTCTCATGAGTTCACAGCGGATTCAGACGTGAGATCGCAATTGAACGTTTCAGAATAGCATAGCTGAACTAGTATTTATTCAACTTAACAAGTTTACATACATCAGGATTTCCTAAATTCAAATCCATTTTTTTTAATCCAACTTAATTATTATATATCACAATTTAAAAACCTCAGCTCTTGACCCATTATTATCGTTTTAAATAGCTTTTAAAAGCAACAATGGGAGCACGCGACGTCCGTCCGCCGCGACGGCCCGCACGCGATTGCATAATTTTTAATCACGCGACCGAGTAAGCAGCTAATACGGTAGAACGAGATATCGAGGGTAGTTATAGCTAACTGGCGGCAAAGCGGAATTGGCTTTTGTCATCGCGAGCGGAACGGATCTTCTTTATTTTCTGAACGCTTGGTAGTCGCGGTTATTTTTAATTGTTTTTTTTTAGGTTAACTTCTATTGTTCGTGCAACTTCAGACAACATTGTCTGTTGTTATTTTTGTACTGGTACATATTTCTATTAACAGTTTATATCAATTTTAGTTTGTAAATATGAAATATCAAATATAATTATTAGAGTTCGTGTCATAGTTATAAATATAATTATGTTTTTAGAAAAAAATGTTGTTTGAATACAAAGAAGAAGTTAAAATAAATTAAAAACAAACTTGTGGGTACTATTAAGGCACAAGTCAAGAAACCAACAACATGTGTATCAAACACATACCCCATTTACCTTCACACTTGGCTAAATTAAAGTGTCACTTTAAACTATAGTAACAGCGAACAGTGCCGACCCATCCATTAATCCGCCATTGTCATGGTAAGCAGCCTGTGATCTATATTTTAATAACACGCCTCGATGAACGGCTAATAAGGGCGAAAATTGTGTTAGGGATGACAACGTACAGGGGCCGAAGGATCGACAGACCAAGACTATTCGTTTTAATCGTATTTATAAAACTGTTACCCGGTTTTTTGTTGTGATTTTTAACAAATAGTTATACGACTACACATTTAAAATAAAATATCATATTTTTTGTTACTAAGTAGTTTTTAAGTGAATGCTGTAGTTTCCTATAATTAGAGAAGCACAGTAATCAGCTCATATTTATATATTTTTTTTAATCATGTTATTTGTGCATCTTCTGTTGGAAATCCAAATAAATAAATAAAAAATGTTGTCGTATTTTACCCAAAGGTTTACTTAACTGGTAGAATGCCTTATGGTATTAAGTTCGCCTATGTACTGTGTATGTAGCTAAAGCGTCCATCGATATGTGAGTAATAATTATTTAAGTACATACATACATACATCGTACACAGAAGTATATACAGTCTTTTTTACGAATGGGATATCATCTAATAATTTCAGTCTTTTTCTGACTGAAATCCAGCCTTGTTCCTTCTTTGGCCCTTTATGTTTCGGGGCCGCGGTATCTCTTTCGAACAACCCGCAACCCCGGCAGGAGAAGACCCTGGCAGGCCCCTCTACAGGCCCACCGAGCTTAGGTGAGAACTGAGACATCAAACTTTCCTCGATATGATGACCTAGGTTTTATTTCTGAAAAAATATCTAGATTGCTTTTGGTCCCTGTAAACCCCTACATATATTGTAACTTTCACCTTAGTCAATAGAGCTGTTTTCAAATATTGCTCATTTAATAGTCCAGGATAGGGCGTAGACTAACATTAGAAAAATACATTAGTGAATTATGTATATTAGGCGTTCAGAAATGGGAAGTTTTCTTTGAACAAATCGTCGGAAGCAATTTTCTCGTAGGGATCTAACGCGGGATCTTACTGTGCTCGAGCGGTGTACAGGTACAGGCGAAACTTGCACCTCTTCGTGTTTATTGAAATTTTGTATTTGTAGGTTAACAAAAAGTTGTTTCAACTGTTTTCAAGAAATATTTGATTTTGGGTGTTGTAGTGCAGCGAGTCACAGTATACAAAAGAGTAAAAAATAACAGATGACCATGCTTAAATACGTACCGGCCAAAATCAAATTCTTATTTTTGAACACAACTTTAGAAAACTATATTTCATTGTTCTTGAATAGTATCCAACTATAATACTCAGGATCATATATCCTATTTACCATCTGTACCAATATTATAAAGAGGAAAGATTTGTTTGTTTGTACCGTTTTTTACTAATAGGAAACTACAATATCAGGAAGTAACATAGGCTATACAACATCACTCTTTTATCATCATTCATTATCAGGAGCGGGGCAGCAACTTAAGACGCAGGTGAAACCGCCCAGGACAGCTAGTTTAGGTATGTAATCACAAAAAAATGATTGTCCGTGGCTGACGTCAATGTTGATGATGTTCATAATCTCAGTATTTTAATATCCCGTCCGTTTAAATAAGAATGTAAAGCCGGAGACAATTTCACCATCAGGTGTACACCGCCGGCGCTATGATTCTTTTTAAAAGCTTAAAGCTCATTCAGGATTCGCCTAAATATGCAGCTTTTAAGTGAAGTCTTAGATACGGCGCGTTTCCATTGATCTAATCTTACGGATTTAAATAAACGTAATTTTTTCAATTGTTTTGTACTGAGCAAAGTTTTTTATGATGGTTAAGTTAATCAAACAATATTTTGATGTTAAAAGTGGTGAGATATAAAGTTGAAACCAACTAAGTACATGAAATGCAGATATTACAAAACCTAAAGTGAGCGATTGAGTACGAATTTAATCCGTTCGGGTTTGATTTTGGTGGTCTAGCATCAAATATGTTTTTTCAGACACAATCAAAATAGGGTTGTTTCCAGGGTCAAAGTAATTACATTCTATTTAGTCCGTCTCTTAAATTATTCAAAAATAACGGACACGTATCTTTTTATTTGTAAATTAGAATAAAAATGACAGAGATATTATAGCCCATTAAAGTTACGTTGCGAAAAAATGCAGCAACGCGTTTTTGAAGTTATACTTCTTTTGGCGCGATGGAGAAAAATGATGAGAGTGATTTGCGCGCGCACAGCGACATCGTGAGGTTAGTTATAGGTGTTCTAGTAACTATGTTCATGTTGTATATTCTAGTATTTTTATATTTAGAATACGTGTTTCATAATAAATAAATATTCTTTTGGTGTTTTTATTAAGCCGAGGTTTGGAAATGGATGGGTTACCACAGTGGGCCAGGTTAAGCAACCCTCACCAAGGTTTGGAAATGGATGGGTTACCACACGGGGACAGGTTAAGCAACCCTTGCCGAGGTTTGGAAATGGATGGGTTACCACAGTGGGCCAGGTTAAGCAACCCTCACCAAGGTTTGGAAATGGATGGATTACCACAGGGTGCCAGGTTAAGCAACCCTTGCCAAGGTTTGGAAATGGATGGGTTACCACAGGGGGGCAGGTTAAGCAATTCTTGCCGAGGTTTGGAAATGGATGGGTTACCACGGGGGGCCAGGTTAAGCAACCCTTGCCGAGGTTTGGATATGGATGGGTTAGCACAGGGGCCCGGTTAAGCAACCGTTGCCAAGGTTTGGAAATGGATGGGTTACCCCAGGGGTCTAGGTTAAGCAACCCTTGCCAATGTTTGGAAATGGATGGGCTACCACAGGAGGCCAGGTTAAGCAACCCTTGACAAGGTTTGGAAATGGATGGGTTACCACAGGGGGCCAGGTTAAGCAACCCTTGCCAAGGTTTGGAAATGGATGGGTTACCACAGGGGGCTAGGTTAAACAACCCTTGCCAAGGTTTGGAAATGGATGGGCTACCACAGGAGGCCAGGTTAAGCAACCCTTGCCAAGGTTTGGAAATGGATGGGTTACCACAGGGGCCAGGTTAAGCAACCCTTGCCGAGGTTTGGAAATGGATGGGTTAGCACTCGGAGCCTGGTTAAGCAACTCTCACCAAGGTTTGGAAATGGATGGGTTACCAAAGTTTTTTTTCTTTACACCAAAGAAGTATAACTTCTAACGCGTGTACATAAGTACACACATCCCTTTTTTTTTTGTAAACTAGCCTATTCAATGACAAATTAAGATCAACTATTTTAAAATACATAACACTAATGCATGCTTTCAAAGTTGTGATAATCATTTTTACTAGTACCACGATACGTTATTTGCAGCCCACGGAAGTGTTTACACTCGTACCATGGAAACGCACACCCTTGTGAAAGTCAATTTATAAAAGAATTGAATACTCCATTACTGACGATTTGTGACGTTTAAGTGCCGATTGCGAGACGATAAATTGACTCCAAGCCAAGCTTCTTAGTTTGAATACAATGGATTCGAACACGATTGTCTTAAACTGGCGTATTTTTAAAAAGCGAATGGATTTGCTTAAGTCTGTAGCTATGTGACTTTCTTTTTTTTTTATTTAGGTATAGGGACTTTCACGCACAGCGTATGCCAGCCCTATTAATTAATTTAATAATGTATGTACACACATTGGAGAAAACACAGGGAAATGTCATAAAAATAAAAAATAGAGTACAAAGACACGGCTTATTTAAAAAAAAATAACTACCAGCTGGCCAGCGAGAGGAAATATGAAAAAAGAAACGTAGACAGTTGTGTGTGAGAATAGGAAGAGAATAGCATCTAAAATATGAATGTCTTTACCTAAATACAAGTTCATATAATATAAGAATCTTCTAATATATAAAATTCTCGTGTCACACTTTTCGTTCCCATACTCCTCCGAAACGGCTGGACCGACTTAAACGAAATTTTCTGTACATAGCGGGTAGGTCTGAGAATCGGCCAACATCTATTTTTCATACCCCTAAGTGAGCAGCGGGTGAAACCCCTGGGCACAGCTAGTAATATTATATACCTGTATAAATACCACTACAAGTACCAGACTAAAAATCCTTACACTTAATATTATAAAAGCGAAAGTGAGCTTTTTTGTTACGTTTTCACGCCTAAATGGCTTAACCAATTTTGATTAATTTTGGTACAGAGATAGTTAGGACCCTGGCGACGGACATAGGCTTTTTTTTAAAAGAATGAAATGTGGGAAAAACTGGGAAGAAAGGGGAAAACGTAGCTTTGCTATTACAATAAATAAGGCGCAAGGGCAAAAACTACAGGTAGCAGGAACCTGCAAATCATGAAAGGGGAACTGTGTTACCCCGAATTTAACGCGAGCGAAGGCGTGGGCAAAAGCTAGTTAAATATGAAATGTAAGCACAAACTGCATTTTACACATTAACCTAACCTAGTAAAAGGTTACATAAACAAAGTTAACTATAAAGGCTAAACAAATAGTTGTCTGAATCTGTTTAGTTTGCAGTAAAATGCAAACTTGCAGGTAATGCGCTTTTAATGTAATCTTAAAAATATGTAGAAATGCTTTTCCTATCCTATTAATCCTATCCTATCCTGCTATTCCTATCAATGTTTTTCCTATCCAACCTAAACAATTTTTTAAACTTTCAAATAACGTGGACCATGAATTTGAATATCTGCGCAGCGCCACCATTTGGCAGAAATTTGATTAATATTGAAACTGGTCGTGGTTAGATTCCCATTAAAGTGATGTAGATACCTTGGACAGCTAATGAGCATTCTATGACAGATAACTAAATTAAAGAAACCACAATTGTATTGGATTGACATAAGCTATCGAAAAGGTGCAGAAAACTTTGAATGTAACCCTTTTTTTGGGGCATGAAATCATCAAATAACTTCCCCCGCTCTGGGCGGAGCGGGGAGGACTGTCAGACTTGTACTGACTAAAACCCACCCATGTTCCTTATACCGCCCTTTATGTTCCGAGGCCGCGGTATCTCCTTCGATCAACCCGCAACTGCGGCAATGAAACCCTTCTTGTAGAGTTGTTAAATACTTTCTGTATATTTAAAAGCATTTTTGGCTTAGTGCCTAAAACTTTATATAAGGTAAAATGAGTCAAAACGTACTTTCACTTATGTACCCATCTTATACAACACTCAGGTATGTAAAAAACCAAACATTGTGATAACAGAGTATTTTATATAAAAAATATCGAAACGAAAACATTTCCGCTTCGATAATGTTAAAACTATCCAATAAAGCGGAATCAACAAAATATTTTACAACCCTGAAGCTTGTTCGGGAGACCCGCAAAAAACAACCATAACTCTAACAAGTTAAAGTTTAAACTCGCTTGGGTGGTGTTGGGGTAATTTGTTGTTGAAACAGAGTTGTAAATAAGAGACGTTTTATATAGGTGTTTGTAACATTGCATTGCAAAGAAGCTGTTACTTGGAAGATAAGTTCAAAGTGATGTTGGAATAAAACGAAAACCATTTGAAACGAGGTGGGAATGGGAAAGAAAACGTGTCCATCATAACAAACCGTGTCCATCATAACATAGCGTGTCCATCATAACATAACGTGTTCATCATAATATAACGTGTCCATCATTACATAACGTGTCCATCATTACATAACGTGTCCATCATTACATAACGTGTCCATCATTACATAACGTGTCCATTATAACATAACGTGTCTATCATAACATAGCGTGTCCATCATAACATAACGTGTCCATCATAACATAACGTGTCCATCATAACATAACGTGTCCATCATAACATAACGTGTCCATCATAACATAACGTGTCCATCATTACATAACGTGTCCATCATTACATAACGTGTCCATCATTACATAACGTGTCCATCATTACATAACGTGTCCATCATAACATAACGTGTTCATCATAATATAACGTGTCCATCATTACATAACGTGTCCATCATTACATAACGTGTCCATCATTACATAACGTGTCCATCATTACATAACGTGTCCATCATAACATAACGTGTCTATCATAACATAACGTGTCCATCATAACATAACGTGTCCATCATAACATAACGTGTCCATCATAACATAACGTGTCCATCATAACATAACGTGTCCATCATAACATAACGTGTCCATCATAACGTAACGTGTCTATCATAACATAACGTGTCTATCATAATATAACGTGTCCAACATAGCATAACGTCTGTAATCTCCAAAGGGTTAGACAGAGGCGCACTTGAATACCACCCAAGAGCGACTCAGACTCGTGCACCGAGGAATCCGTATAAAAAAGGCTACATCTTTTTTTGAGATTTTTTCACAGCACAAAGGTACACAAATATGAGTTTACTGTAAAGGTTGACTGGTAGAGAATGCCTTATGGCCTACGTACCACTATTTTACGTGAAGTTTAAATAAATAAATAATCTATCGTATTTGACAGGTAAAAGGCCTTGATCCGGAAGAAGAATATAGGATGTGATCCCAAGTTGAAGTCGTCAACTAGTCTAATCAGATTAATAATGTAAATATGAAAGTTTGTATGTGTGTGTATGTTTGTTACTCCTTCACAAACAAAGGTCTGGATTAATTTTGATAAGATTTTGTATGTAGACAGCTGGATTAACACATAGGCTATTATTTTTATCCTGGTCTCCAAGAGAGAATACACGGGGCGCAGCTAGTCATATTATATTAATTGGCATTCAACATTTGAACACACTCTCGCAATTAGATTTAGAGTCAGCGGCTTGTGGCTAAGCGATTATCATTGCTCTAATTGCACCCTAATGACCGAACAGGTGGCTATGAGACTCATGTACTGATGTTTGCAGTAAGAGTACATATTATTACATACATTGTTTCGAAATCTAGGTACTACGTAAATCCTTACTAATATTATAAAAGCGAAAGTGAGTTTGTTACGTCATCACGCCTAAATGGCTAAACCGATTTTGATGAATTTTGGTACAGATATAGTTGGAACCCGGAAACAGACATTTTTTTTAAAGTAAAACGAGGTAAAAAGGGATTACAAGACAAAACTTAGCATTGCTATTACAATAGATAAGGCCACAAGGGCAAAAACTACAGGTAGCAGGTACCTGAAAATCAGGAAAGGGGAACTATGAACTACTTATATTGAATAGAGAACAAAAGAAAAAACTAAACCCTCTTTGGATCACTTTGTTGTTCGTCTGTCTGTCTGTCTGTCAAGACCCTTAATCTCGGGAACGCGTTAAGTTATCGAGTTGAAATTAAAAACCATATACTCAAGTTGGTGGTCCCTTGGAGTTGTGAAAAAACCATAATATCTAAGTCTACGCAGACAAAAGGTATGGCCGTTTTTATGTCTCAAGTTTGAACGGAACCCTCAGTGTACGAGTCCGACTCGCACTTGCCCAGTTTTTAAAAAACGAATATGTTTTGTCCCGCTTTAGAAATTGCTCCTGGATCGTGGGTGCGTTTACAAATATTTAAATTCATATACACAAAAACACCAACACAACTATAGTACACCATAAAAACAGTCTGTTCTGTGCGAGGATGGAACCTGGGACACATAGCTCAGCACTCAATTGCCACCAATACAATTAGCCACTGCGCCAACCGGACCATCGTATATTTATCTAAGCTCAAAGCAAGATAACATATTTCAGTTGATACTAATGGGGGCAACAACCTGCAGGGGTTGCAGGTTGTTCGAAAGAGATACCTCGGCCCCGGAATTTGATGGGCAGTAGAAAGGACCATGGGTGGGTTTTAGTCAGTACAAGTCTGGCACTCCCCCCCGCTCCGCCAAGAGCAGGGGGAGTTATTTAATGATTTCCCACCCCAATAAAAAAAATGTTGGTCGACTCTTCTCGTCAATGGTACTTTTTTTTGCCAAAGCCATCTAACTTGGCAACGCTGCTGTCTGGAGACTACCGATTGACTGTGATGTGGACAACATTTTTGACGGCCTGTAATACTTTACTCATTTTGATACTTAAAAAAATAAATTGGTGTGTTTATAGTTTATAAACATTCAGCATTCTTATATTTGTATAAGTCTTTTAAATGTCAACAAATGCTACGTAAATTAATCTATTTACTTGCTTATACTTCCGGATCTTCGGCCCGCTTAGGGTCGTAAAATTAATAAGATTTTTATAGAAATCTTTTCAGACGTGTTCAACTTTTGTGGTAATTTTATTTTGTACAGATTTTCTATTTCTGGATCAAAACAATTCTCAACCTAATTCGCGACTACAGTGTAAACCTATCTAATTTTACATCCACTAACACGAAATATTGAGCATGACAGCGCTTGTCATACTACCACGCCGCCCGTCTTGACTTGGTGTGACTGGATCAAACGGCGACGCCATGACGATCGTAATGGCTTTAAATACACATTTAATTAAACATAACGTGAATGCTGGGCGTCAATTTTACATGCGTTTAATATTAAGATGGGTCATTATGCTGTTGGTTCTAAAATTAAATTGTTGTCTGCATTGGATGGTAGTTTTTTTTGACTTTGACACGTTTTCTTCAGTCTTCTTTGTTGTATCCCATCGGTAGATAGAAAAATGATTTTGTAACAGCATATTATTTTCACAGTGGTTAATAAAAGTCATAGGCCTTAAGCCGCGTCTTTCAATTTTTACATGGAATAAATTTTGAACTGAGTTACAGAGGTCATTTGGTGGTTCCATTTTTAAAATCGACATCGAGATAATCTCTGAAAACTAAATAAAACTACGTCTTTACTAAACATATCTTCGATTAGTATTAGACGTATGTAGTAGTATTTAGTCTTAGATTTTAGATAGCGTTCAATAATATTATTGTTTTCAAAAAACAAAAATGTAAATACTTTCTACTTGTTGTATTCATAATGTATGTGAACACTTAAAAACTCTTTGGAATGCAGAAATATAATTCATAAGTTCTTTACAGATACAAAAATAATCAGCCAACATTTACGCGCCAAAAAAACAATAATTTAGAAAAAAACACATTATAATAAAAACAAGAGACGTTTCGCGCGTTCTGACAACCACTATCGTTTGTTAAAAGGGTCGTAATTAATATTAAAAATAAACTTTTATTTAAATATTATATAGAGAACGTTTAAGTGGTTTTGTGGACACGAAACGTTTTCGTAATTGTTTTTCTTTTCGACTAGTAGGTTGAATGTGGATTTTCTTGTGTGATGTTTGAAATGAAACAAAAAGCTTAGTAATGTAATTAAATAATGTTTAACTATATCAATTAAGTGGGAAGTACAACGGAAACTATTGATGAACTGTTTAACAGAATTATGTAATTTATTGTAAATGTAAGCTTTTTGATTTATATTTTATTTTTTTTTTTTGTAAATTTTATGTCTGCTAATTTTTATTAATTAACTTCAACGCGTGGAAAAGGTCATAAAAAATGTACGGCATTCTTGGATGGCAAAACATGTAACACCTACTGCATATTTTATTATCTTTTACAAAATAAATATGTCTTTATTTTTAAGGAAGTAGCTCCTGAGTCCTGGACACTTTTTTAAAGGTCGTTACTTCATTTTATTTAATCAGAATTATATAAACCAACATCTGTTTGACGTACCTTACTGTTAAAACTATTGGATATTATACTGAAAAGTCGATCGTGAGAAACGTTATACACCTGTAGGAGCGAAAGGCAGGCAAAGGAAATATATTAAAAAAAAACTATATGGGCGCTTGGGTATCCGCCCCAATTAAATTTAAGATTTGGAATTGATTGAATTTCAAATCGTACTAAACGAAAGTTCGGCATCACAAATAAAACACAGAGCTGCTTAAATATATGTATCTTAGAGTTTTTCTAACAGCGAGTTAAAAACCCAATAAACCATATTTCACAAATGAGTTACAGACAAACTCACATCGGAACTATATAGATATAAATAATAAAAAATATCATTTAATGCATGTCGAAAGAGGAACATTACGTATTTTTGTCCCACAAACGACCTATAATAATTTACAAAATTGTCTTCGTACACTTTTCTTTAGAACATTTATTGCTTTTTAATGTACTAGACGACATGGCTATACAGCCAACGGTCACACGTCATAACATTTGCTTTTATCTTTTTTTTAATATGTTATCCGTCAAATGCTAACGACTGGCAAAAGTGGCAAGCGCCAACAGCCTAGATACCGCCTTGTTTATGACTGAAAGTCTATGGTCCAATATTAATCGTCACATTTTAAATCTAAATGCAATTAGTGTCGAGTTAATTTGGGATAATATTTTAATGTCTCTTTTAAATCTATTAGGAGAAACTGTAGTGGTGTTAACCGATTTGTTTTTCTCAAATAAAACGATTTTTATAAAAGTCACAGTATTTGTCCAGAGTTTGTTAGTAGTTTCTATCTTGCACCATGTAAACTGAATAACTTCGGATTAATTCATTAATTTATTTCAGAGGATGAGAGGTAAGGTTATTAAGTTAGCTTAGGTTTCGATTTTGGTCCAAAGGTTACATTTATTTGCCTTCTCAATTTGACACGGTGCGGTGTTCTGATAATTTCAACATCATTCGTTCATCAGTTTTGATGTCTTTAAGTTGAAATGTTAAAAAAAAATTGCTTGACCCGCCTAAAGCAAAAATAATCTTTGCATCTAAACAAATGAGCAGTTCACGGGCAATGAATATTTTAACCAGTTAAAATTGTGATAAAATACTACAGAAAAACCGAACTTTCATAGCCGTACCAAAGGACCAAAGTCAAACTTTTTTTTCATACTTTTTTTTTTAAACTATCACACCGCTGTCATCATGTGTGAAGTGGCCAGTGAAAAGATCTGAGAGCGGCGTAACATCTTTGATGCGTCAGAAGACACCGTTACAACATGACACGGGAGGACTTATAACTCATACCATTTGTCACTTTTAATTGCCACTTGTTCTTGTCGAATGTCTGAAGAAACGTTATATAAATAGTTTATTGTGAAATAAATGTGTGCAGTTGCTGTGAGACGGAGATGGATTCCGTGGCGCTTAAAAGTGGTGAAAAAGAGTTAAAAGCTTTTAATGAGAATATGGTTTGAAATCTTTATTAAAATTCGTTTGTCGACCCCAAACAAACGTTGTTTGGCGTCCTAGGTTAATAACTTCTCTATTGGTTGCAAAATACAGATTAAATATCTGCAAAAACTAACTGCATTGGTTGCAGGTCTCATTTCCAATAAATTAAATTTCCATGTTAAACAGTGTTTCACTAAAAATGGTTCTAGTCTCAAAAAAGCAAGGTTTTTTTCCCGTAGCCGGATGACTTAATAAACAAACAATTCGAAAACACAAGAACTTTTCTAACACAACAAACAGACCTTTTTACCTTTCTTACTCCTCAAAACAACAGCTACATCTATCTTTTTTCTCCCACCCTTTTCCAACAAGACCACAACTCTCAGTCCTTGAAGAAATTAAGACATTAAAATCCTGAAACAGTTATGGCGTTCAAAGCGGTCATTAGTACGTCGATGGCTGGTTTTACTTTGATGTCCGACCATCGTGTCGTTAACAGCCGGCATTGGACTGTAAACACCTAAACGACATCCTATTCCGGTCAGTTAGGACGATTATTATTGACTCTAAACGGTTTCAGTTTCGAATCAAACGGAATATGGATGCAGTATGGCGGTTATCGGTTGTGTCTGGTAAGTTTGGTTGAACTTATGTCTTCCATACACTGTTTGCTCAATTTACGTAAGATTTTTAATAAAAAATAACATTAATGTTCAACTTAGAATGCTTTAAATAAAAGAGTTTTACTATCTTTGAATATAGCACTTCAAACATTTAATTATTGTATTCCAATCATAGCACTCATCATTTATTTTTTTAACTAGGTATCTTTTTCTGGCCCACTGTAGGAATAGGCTTTCCTAGTATCCTTCTGATTCACCCTATCACACACTGTAACCTCCGTCTGGGACTGCTATGTCGCTGAGTTTGCCTACCTCCTCTTGAGTTAAAAATAACTCCCAAATGTCTCAAGCATTGAGTCAACGAGTTTCTGTTGTACTCTACAATTTCCACCAAGTTCCTAGATTTGTAAGTTACAAAAGAATGAGTAAACCGTAATAAATTATCGTCCACATTCTTCCAATGGAACAGTAGCCAAATTCAAATTAGGGATGCCAATAATAGTTTCGTTTATAACGCAATAAACTAAATATACCTAATGCCTCCTCGTCGGCAAACCGTCCTGTACGCACCGTTTGACATACAATTAAAAATGACAGATGACTAGCCGCCATTTTGAAACCGCTCAAAGAAGGCCGCAATGAAAAAAAAGAGCCGTTCAACACATTTTTAGCTAGTTAATCTCGAAGGATGGATGTAAAGTTGTCAATCATGGGGTTTGAGTACGCGTGAAAGTTTCTAGTCCTCGTCGTATGTGTCAATTATTTATTCTTTGATGTATTTGCCAATTTTGTCAAGGATTGTTTTCCATTTGTTGGTTTATTATAGAGCTTATATCAACTTACGAGGTCATGTATTTTATTTGTGTTTAGTCCTCAATTATCTAATTATCATAATATGTTTTTTGTTACATATGAGTGTCAGATCCTTAATTTGATGTCCAAGAATATTGTAGGCAGCTTAGTATACTTACAATAAACAATATAGTTTTTAGGCATTGAAGGTTTTTGGCTTGTCTTACTGTTTTCATTAAAAAAAATAAACAAGAACGGTGTTTGAAATTATAAGAAAACTAGCTTTTACCCGCGGTTTTGCTAGCGTAAAAATTGGGGTAACACGGTTCCCCTTTCCTTGCTACCCGTAGTTTTTTCCTTGCGCCTTATTGATTTGTAATAGCAAAGCTAAGTTTTCCTTTTGCTCCCCTCTTTCTCCCTCATATCCCACTATTTTCTATAAAAAATGCCTATGTCGACGGACATAGGCATTTTTATAGTCCTGGGTCCCAACTATCTCTGTACCAAATTTCTTCAAAATCGGTTAAGCCATTAAGGCGTGAAGAGGTAAAGAAAGAAGAAAGAAAAAACATTTATTAGTCGCAAATTACGACGAGCAACAAAATAAAAAAAAAACAACTTGCAAAGTATCACAAACATTTACAAAAACAAATATGGGACTAAATAAAAATAGCTTAGGTAACAAACAAACAAACTCACTTTAGCTTTTATAATATTAGTAAGGAAGTAAGAATAAGAATGACAACTGCTGTAATTGGTGGAATGAATTTTAAATAACTTAAAACCATAAAAATCAGATCAGGTTTGATGCGTTCCAGAAACCGGGTATTAATTAGTAGATATACTTACTGTGGCCCAGCTGGTCCGATGAGGCCCGTTAGCAGATTCATGCAATTCTTAAGTCTATGACAAATTTGGTCCTTTCGACCGCAAACTTCAAATCTAAATGTATATGCAATATGTTATTTTATTTTCATATTACGCTATTTTTCATCTTAAATATTTAAGAAGGTACGAGGGTAGTTTCACCCCTTAAAGATGGCTTGAGGCGATAGGAGTTCCCCTACTTCCCCCGCCCATGAATTTATAAATAATAGATGTATGATATCGTGTAAATAAGGACCGAGGAAAGTGTCATAAATATAGAAAGAGCTTTATTTAGAAATGGTGGGCTTTGGGCCGATGATCAAGATACAAGAGATGCCAATAATAAATGATTGGCTCATCATACGCCTCCAATGTAATGATGACTGAACAAACTATAAACACAAAAGATTAAATATCTCTTTTTTTTCTTTTTTTGCCCGTATCCCACTTTGTTTGGGACCTCCTTGTGCAGTTATTTAATAGATTATAAACTACTTACGAGAAGAAATAAAATATAAAAACCAAAACTTAAGTAATTTAAACAGTTCCGGATTGGTACCTAGGTAATTTTAAATAACTTTGTCATTCTTGGTGTGCTGTGACTTGGAGTAATCAATATCTTATTGGGCATTTTTACTACCTAGATTTTCCGTTCAGAAAAAGTGTACCTAGTATTTTGCGACAGGTTACAGCGATCAGCGAAACAAAGGTTCGGATTCAGACGAGCATGCACTTCTTTGGGTAATTTATTTTATCACCAGTTTATTTTATATAACCCTGCTGTGTCCCACTGTAGCCTAAAGCTAAAACATTAGGAAGTGGCGAAGGGCGTTTTTGCGGGACTGTCTCTTGTAATGTGACGTTCAAACATTTTAATAAATGACTTTTGATTTTGCTTCCCTTCCTATTGACCATTCTTCTATCTGTAGAGATTATTTTGGGCCAACCCTCTAAGGAACCCAGCTCATCATGCATATTCCTTCTGGACCTTCCTGTTCACTACAAGCCCAAAGTGACATTGTGATTCCACCTACAAAGTAGAAGAATATCCTCGGCACACGTCGTATCACAGTCAGGGGTCTGCATCTCAACAATGATATAAGTACAAGTATATAGGCTTACATAATTAACGCAAGACCTCTTTTGCGGTGTTTCTTTTTGTTCTATTTTAGTTTTTTCATACACTAGTCTCCCGTTCCGGTTTCGCACGGGTGCAATGTAGATAATACCAGTATCAATATTGTCTATATCTATACTAATATTATAAAGCTGAAGAGTTTGTTTGTTTGTTTGAACGCGCTAATCTCAGGGACTACTGGTTGGAATTGGAAAATTCTTTTAGTGTTGGATAGTCCATTTCTTGAGGAAGGCTATAGGCTATATAACATCACGCTACAACCAACAGGTGCTGAGCAGCGTGGGTGAAAGCGCGGGGAACAGCTAGTGTAATATAAACCTATATCTTGAATCACTTTATCTATTAAAAACTGCGTCAAAATCTTTTGCGGAGTTTTAAAGATTTAAGCATACATAGGGACAGACAGATTACGAGAAGCAACTTTGTTTCACACTACATAGTGATGTTGGTCAGCTGATCGCATCAGTTCGTACCTATACTAAGTCCAACATTATTTTTCCTAATTTCAAAAACTTTTAGAACAAATGGACGATACGGTTGGCGCAGTGACTGTGCGATCGATTACGTGTCGCTGGTTAGATCCCCACACGGAACAAATATTTGTATGGTCTACAGATAGTTGTTCTGGGTGTGGCCGTTTGTGAGTGAGAGTTTAAATGTTTGTAAACGCACCCACGGTACAGAAGACATTCATAGAGTACGACAAAGTTTTTTTTTAATAGTTTAGTTTCATGATCCAATAAACATGAAAGGCCATGTTTTTTACTGTCAGTATACACTTATATCTGCCGCAGATAAAGCTTCATCAATTTTAGGCTGATTATGATCCTTCAGCTTTACACTTAAAATGAAGCTTTTGATTACATTTGCAATATTTCGTTGCTGTCAAATAGGGTAAACGGTAGCGTAAATAAAACCAATTTATTATAACTTGAAACTATTTTATATCAACATCGAGTTAATGTAATGGCCGAACTAGTTAATTACAAATATTTACAGCGTTGAGCATCGTATATTAGCAAATACTTAACTATTTATAGTGAAGCATGTTCAGACAATATGGGAAAGCAAATTCTGAAGTTAAAATTATGAATGCAGGAGAAATATAGAGTAAAATAAGAAATAATGAAGGTAAGAAATTTCTTTATAGTCCTACCAATAGCTACAGTGCGCTACGATATACAGAATGACATTAAATAAGCTAGAGTATCTGCGCAGATCTAAACATGGTGAAAGCGTTAAAAAAATAATTTACTTTTTTGGGTCAGATAAGGTGTTTCAAAAACACCCTGTATTATCTACGAGTAAATTCCTGTCATAATCGACCGACAATTTTTTTCTGAATTAATCAAAGTCGTTACCTAATATTTTTAGATTTTCTTTAAAAAAATATTTCTTATGTAATTCAAAGGATCAATAAAGCAATTACTGAGTCTTAATCCTTACTTCCTTACTTAATATTATAAAAGCGAAAGTGAATTTGTTTGTTTGTTTGTTACCTCTTCACGCTTTAACGGCTACACCGATTTTGATGAATTTTACGACAGAGATAGTTGGGAACCAGGAGACGGACATAGGCTAATATTTTTTTGAAAAAAGTGGGATGTGAGGGAGAAAGAGGGAAGAAAAGGGAAAACTTAGCGTTGCTATTACAAATCAATAAGGCGCAAGGGGAAATGTGTTACCCCAAATTTAACGCGGGCGAAAGCTAGTAAGAAATAATTTAATTACGCTAAGCCATAATCAGTACATAGCGAATAATTCACTCGATTGCCTTAACACAATCATTACAGACCTGTGCTTCGTTGCATCTTAATACTAATTCATGATTAGTCTTATGATCCGGAAACGATAGCGGAGTCAATAGCGCTCCCATTACTAATTAGGACAGATCATTTCAGAAGCCTAATTACGTAACACATTTTGACGGCATGGTTGGCGCAGTGGCTGAGCAATTGGCTGCTGCGCTGCGCGTCGTGGGTTCGATTCGGTCGAACAAATATTTCGATACCTCCCACGTAAGTTGTTGTATGCCACAAAAATGTTATTTTGCTTTTTTGCTGAAAAATATCTTAATATGGATCATTATATCCATTCAAAGTAAAAAAACAACAAAAACACTATTTTTAAAGGATTTGTCAGACGTATAATGTTGTAAGTTTCAAACGCGAACGGATTACACCGTTGTATATGCCTATACATTTGTGTACGCGGGGCGCGGGGCGGGTAGAATCACGCGCTCGCGCCGCGTATTGGTTACATACAACAGACTACGCCGGACTTTCAACCGGCCGCACGCACGTTGCAATCGCATATATTATTTGCTAATTCATAGACGTAATTAGTTAACTTCATATTTGTTATAATGAAACGTGCTAGTATTATATTATCAAGAGGGCGTCGAATATGTGACTTGCTCAATAATGCGAATATACAAAGCAACAACTCCGATACACCCATTGAAAAGGACAATATTTTTTAAAATTAAATAGAATTAAACAGTTTTTCTAATTCAAACCTACAAAATATTAATGGTAAGTTTCTTTTTGAATTATTTTAGTCGATGAATTAGATTACTAACTCTTTACATGGTGGCACCAACCTAAACTATTGTATAGATTACTTACAACAATATACGCCGGTGAGCGTTCATCGAAAATGTTGTATGTAATACATACAATATTTTACGTCTTCGTTGAAGTTTAACATTTTTTTGTATCTAATAAATACATCGTTTTACTTCGGAAATCGTTCATTAAAATGTAGTTGTATAGTGAAATGCTATATGTTACGTTGGATTTACTTTTTTTTTTACTTAAAATTTACGTTGTAAGTCAAGTCTTTAGTTCAAAAGTCAATCTTTAAATGGTAAGTACGACTGCCTCAATAGCCAGATGCATACCTAGTGCATTGTATTAGCACGCCGAGGTCTCAGGTTCGATTGCCTAAATCTGCTGATCATTTATTATACAAAACATTATTATTGTTTCAGAGTCTCCTTTACCGATAAGCTTTAATGAGTCAGATATTATTGAGCTAGCAAACATAATTGATGCAGATAGTAACCTAGAAGTTGCTTCAGATTCTGATACGGCAAATCTCGAAACACCGCACCTTTCACCTTCTTGTGGTACCAACCACTTGGACTACGACTGTGATAATGCTTACTGCCATTATTATATACAAAAGGAAAACTTATCAACTTTTGCCCGTACGCTCACCAAGTTATCTGTCTAGCTGCTCAACGTATACAACAATAAACAAAGTCCGCTGTCAGATATTTCGAATAATAGTCCCAGCACAAGCAATCGCCGTCGTCAACCAAAAAAAGATAAAGGTAATATAGTAAAAAAAACATTTTAATGAATGGATAGACACTAAGGGAAAGAATTTACGTAATTTGGAAAAAGAGTACATGTCAAGAAATGTTAAAATAAAAACAATTGGTTAATTGTCAACCTAACAAACCTAAAATTAGCTTTTATGGGAGCCTTAAAACAATATAAAACAAATGAATATTATTTTTATGAGCTCAATATTAAAACCTGAGATGTTTAATCAAAAGCAATATACAAAAAAGAAAAACAAACGGCATATTTGGAAAAAGAATAATGTCTATTCTGAATCAGAAAATTCAGCGTCATTATTAACGCGAGCAACGAAAGATAAATGCCTGAAAAAGTCGTGATACGTAACTGGAATAATTTTAGTATGACTCTGGTTCATTAAGTCGTCATATTTACCTTAGTTATAGGAAGACGGTTGGATAACAAGGGGCATAGCTCAGCCATACTATTCCTTTGGCGTCTACGGGTATTGGTATTAATTAAGGGCAATTGTCATAGCATTATTGTCTGCCAAATCTTACCGATACATAATTTTAAAAGGATCTTCTGCACATATACTTACGTCTTTATTTTATTCCATCTAACTATGTTCCCATTTACATTTTTAGACCAATGACGTCCAATCAAAAGTGTTTTATAGTTTAAAAATCTGTATGCTTCATTTCTATGACGTTAAATGGTTTGCCCACCTGTTTCGCCCATCTAACAAAGCTAAACCATTCTAAGGGTGTATAAATAAGTTTGGCAATTGTACCGGTCAGAATCGCAATTGTACCGTGTTTGCGTTTTATGTTTATATTGCTCATAAGCTTAATATACTAACTATTAACTATCAAACATACATTTCTTGAAAAAGGTCACACCCAGGCAGAAGGTGATAGCGTACATGCTCTAATAGAACGTTTGTCCAAAAATAAACTTATTTATACACACTTTGAATGGTTTAGCTTGGTTAGATGGGCGAAACAGGTGGGCAAACCATTCTTCGTTGCTGGCGTTGATAATGACGCTGAATTTTCTGATTCAGAATAGACATTAGCCTTTTTCAAATATTCCGTCTATTTTTCTTTTTTCTATATTGCTTTTGATTAAGCATCTCAGGTTTTAATATTGATCTCATAAAAATAATATTTTTTTGTTTTAAGCTCCCATAAAAGCTAATTTTAGGTTTCTTAGGTTGACATTAACCAATTGTTTTTATTTTAACATTTCTTTTTCATTATTATAAACCAATAAGTATATGCTAAAAATTTTAAATGGTTACCAAATTACTACTTTGATTTTAAGCTGATCTCATCTAATTAAGTAAGTTCATATTTATATTTTTTATAGTGATGTTGATTTTTGCAATTCCATTAAAATTTGATTAGTTCTGTTGTTACGTTACCTATCCTATTCTATAACTTTGTATAATTTTTAAAAAGTCTTTCGTATGATTGTTATAATAATGAAACGTTCTTGATTATTCAGCAACAGAAGAAGTCATTTAATTAAGTTTTAAAAGCTCATTATTTTATTTTCAAAGATTTTCTGTTCACTAATGTTGTTTCTAATAAAAAAAATAACCTTAATAACATTTATTTTTTATTTATTAACCTAAAAAATTAACCACCTTCAAATTGGAAATTGAATTCTGTAACTAATATAAATATTATTACCACAAACAACAGAGTAAGACTTCTGTTTTTCAACGTATACAGTTGTAACTATCATATACCACAAGTGATGCTATCTGGGCGCCGCGGTATAATGTTGTTAGTATCAGATGCAACAACTGACATAACTTCTACTCCGGAGTAAAATGTTGTATGAACAATATCTCCGAAAATAGACATATTACTTAAAATATCTTTTAACGGATTTAAGAAGACTATTATATTACATTTAAATACGAAATTTTAAAAAGATGCAACAATAAATGCAGATTTTGGTTCAATTTGAATCTTTGAAACGCTCTACTGTAAAGTTGCAGTTTTGGAGATACAACAACTTACGTGGGAGGTATCGATTTGTATGGTAGTTGTTTCGTTTCTGACTGTTTGTGTATGTGAGTTTAATTGTTTGTAGACACCCACGATTACTCACTCCCATTTGCAAACAAAATTCTTTGATTTAATTAATCCATTCTATAATTAATATATAAGTACCTAAGTACTTACTAGATATTGTTTGAACATGCTTTCTGATTCTAGATTTATCGAAGTACATGATATAAAAAACTTATGAAAAACGAGACTACAGGAAAGGCTTGATTGTCTTGAGGATCTAGAAAAGAAACCTACAAACAATAAAGATGGATCACTCAAAAATGTTTTGCATTGACGTAATCTCCTGAATGAGTTTAATAGAGTATGACCACTGAAAGTTTGCCGTTATAGGTGGCGCTGATTGTCAAGAAAATATGCATCAATATGTCAAACTTCGTACATTTATTTTACATAAACAAGGGTGTCTCAAAATGGCAGCTGAAACAGAATCATTTTGTATGTTAAAAATAATAAATACGTGACAATTCACAATATTAACTGCGTCTGTGACAATTTTAACGTTATTCATTTTATTAACCTATATATTTATATATTTTGAATAAATCATTTTATTTTAATTGTTTGTGTACTATTAGCAGCAGTTACACCATAGACCCCTCCGTTTTATTTTTATATTCGTACAGTCTATCCAAAGATCTTGCTATTAGCGATAAGACCGCCATTGAAACCATAGATTTAGCTTTATTTTTTAATCAGTTTTGTTGCAATTTTGATGTGCAATCAAGTATATTCTATTCTATTATATTCTAACCTATTATGATTCTCCTAAAGCGACCATTTTGAAACCCCAGTTGGTGGTAGATCATTTTGCATTTTTTGTGAAATAGGTAGAAAACGCTTTGATAGCTATTGCCAGTTGTATAACAATTCTTTTTTCAGTAATACATTAATCGGATAGGTCAATGAAGGTTTCATAAGTTCAGTTTCTGAACTTCAGTGGAAATTTTATAGGAATTTAACTGACTTTGTTATGTTTTAATGGATTTTATTAACTTTAGAATCCATCGGAGATATAATGGCATAATACAAATAAAAACAGACAAAAATATCTTTGAAAAGATTATAAAAATTAAGCAAAATAATAAATAAATTACAACTGCATAGTTACTTAGGAGATAGCAATATTCTTAAGTAGATAATGATATATTTACAAAAGGTTTATACATGGTTTAATATTATATATTTACATTTCTTATAAATATCGTTTGGTGTTCAATTGAAAAATTATAAATGTATAGAATTCTACGAAAAATATAGCTTGATCTCAGCGACATATTTCAAACTGACATTCCCAGAGTAGCTAGGGTAAAAAAACGATAGTAATTATCGGCGTTTCTTACTGTTATCGATGCTAATGTAACATATAATTGGGATTAGTTTAATTACAAATGTACTGAAGATAATGGAGATGCATATCACACAATATGACGGCATATTTTCTTGCGAAGCCCAAAGTTGTTGCAAGAATTGTCACACGAGAAGGTAAGAAATTGGATTTTTATTTACTCACTGTTATTTTAGATCAAGTACATAAATAATGTTATGATATTAGAATATACAACAAAGATAAAATGATTAATTAATTTTGAATTATTTTTTATATAAAATATCGATAGTGGTCACAATCCATCACAAATTAGGCCGGCATGCCCATGAAGTATGACATTTACAAGCACTGTCTGTCTGTAACTACTTTTAAATTCAAAACTTCTTATGCTGATTTTACTGTCAGGTGTAGCAGAGATCAAGCTATCTTTTTTTAAGTACAAGCCCTTTAGCAGTTATGGCAATAAATACGAAAGGCGTTTGGTAAACATTATAAAAGGAGGAGACAAAGTACCAACTTAACAGTGTTTATTCAATGAAAAAGTCTTTGGTAATTTTTGACAGCTGCCGTTGCAAAGATGGTCACTTGTTTGTTTTTATTTGGTTAAGCTAGTGGAACTTTGCCAGCGAGTATTAAACAGTGAAATAATTTGAGATCATTTTAGCTATAAAAATACAAATAAATATATAAAAAGCAAAATGCTAAAGTTTATTAATCAAAATTTTTATTTTATTGAATGAGGCATTGCAAACTAGTAATCGTGACTGGATATTTTATATATATGGGGCAAGCCACGCAATTTCAAAACTCAGCTTCATTAAATTTACACAATGGGCAGTAAAAAAAAACTTAAAATTACTATTACCATAATATCCTTATTTATCTTATTAAATACGTATCACAATCGATTCATAATGTTACCTTAAATAAATTGCACTATTATAATACAGTTTCGGCACTTTCAGACTAAACTCTGTTCACGAATAGCATTTATTGTGACATTTAAATTAAGTTTCTTTGAAAAACGGAATTTTAATTGCTGTGAGGCTTTAATATGCATGTTATTTAACTTCTATTATTGTTGGGACACACGTCGTTTAAAGAAAGCGGAAAAAAACTGAATTAGATTCTGAAAGCCTAATTGTGTTTCTGTATTTTGTTTGTAAAAAAAACAACTCACTACTAACTCATTTTCTTTGTGAACGTACAAAAGCTTATTTTTTTCAAATTGTCAACCGTTCCACACTACCGTGAACAGACTTTAAAATTCAAAATGTCCGTACACAACACTATTTCGTCTGTAAAGACCACTAATTTGGAAGTCCACAACTGGTTTCATTCTCTTTCTCGACCCGAGGGTCTTGAGACCCTGGGCGTTGCCATAATCACGTGTGAGAGTGTCCTAGGCTACCATGCGAGTGATGATGGTTAGCTGCCAGATGGTGGAAGTATGGTGCGTAAGGACCAGGGCCTGTAAATGGGTAGGGGACCCCATGAGAGTACAACAGACCCCCAGGGTAAGGCCCTGATGGAAATCCTCCAGCAGAAGGAGGTGGAACCGTTGGGCTGTTGACATCCATCCCAGGATTCTGCTTTTTCCATTTCGTGCGACGATTTTGGAACCAGATTTTGACCTGTGGAGAAAAGTGCGGTTAGAATATTTGTTTAGCTCCAAATTTTCCAGGTTTAGTGATCTTCGTGAACCTTTTAAGGTTTAAATAAACTGAACAATTATGAAATATAATAATAAATCTAAAAGTCATATAACATCCCCTGCTGTCGCCTGCTTTAATTTAAAAAATGGGGGTTATTAGAACGAAAATTGGTTAGAACGAAAACTCTTTCTAAAAAGTCATTAATTATTTCAACTTTAACGAAGAAAAGTACTACTTAATAATAAAGAACAGCTCACACACCTGCGTCTCCGTCAAACTCAAGCTCAAAGCTAGATTGAGCCTCTCACAGACCGACAGATACCTCGTAGTCTTAAACTTATTCTCCAAGGAAACCAGCTGTTCATACGTGAACGCTGTTCTAGCCCTTCTTGGCTTCGTGCCTCCTTTGGAATCCCTCGAGGAAGACCCTTTTCCTTTCTTGGAACTTGAGCTGGTAGGACTTTTGGGGTCACCGTTTTCGTCTAGATCTGATTGTGTGAGGATGTCATCGTCGAGGTTGGACGTCTGGTCATCTGTTTCTAACTCATCTGCTTCGATGTCCGAGTGTTGGAGGTGGTCTTTTACTGTAACAAAGAGAGGGGTTATGTTAGACGGGGTGGTATTGTTTGTTGCTATTTGGGAATGGTGTTTGGAAAACATTTGGAGGAAACTAGCCTAATTGATAGCGTGTTAAATAAGAGGCCCATGGATATACCTCAAACCTTTGAACCTTTGAGGCGTAAACCACACAATATAGAATGAATCTGGTGGAAAATATTCCACTTAGTTGACTGAAAGCGTCAACTCTGTGAATTTATATTTTGGTGAAAATTTTTGTGTTGTGATTTTTGCAAAAAATACAGTTGCCTCTTTTAAGAAGTGAAAAAGACCAAAAAAATCGTTTCTTTTTCACTTCTCAAGTGAAATTCTGTAAGTTTTTGAATTGATATACTCCCATCGAAAAGGAAATTCTTCATTAATGAAAATGCATCTTTCCTCTTATTTAATTATACTCTTTTAAATACTCATTTATTAATTCTGAAATTTTAACAGATGTTATAAATAAAACACTTTTATCGCTTCCTCATAACGCCATTTTCATAAAAATATTCATGTTTTTCAGATGATATAATGGACATTTCCGTTTCCTTCTCCATCGGCGCGTGTGGCTAGTGCTGCCAATGCGAAATAGTTTTAAAACGGCTATTAATTTTTAATGTGGTAACATTGGTAAGAAATTCGAAGTCCGGAAACATTAAAATATAATTTATGGTGGGACAGTTTTGTGTTTAGTAAAATGACTAAAATGCGAATTTTAATGGGGTACAGGATGTATAAATATTAGCGAAATTGGGCTGTATGTTTTATATCGTTTAGTTTCGAGTTTCGGAAGTCAAAATGGCGTCGTGATTGGTGCTAAACAGCGGTGATACGGCCGATTTACAAGCAGAAAGATATTCAGTAAATATGCGTAAAGCAGTTAACAATCTGTTAATATTTTTAGACTGTTCTGCTGGCGACATTACGAATGCTGCAAAAAGTATAAATGAAGATCTACCATAAAGAGGAGGCAAACATAAACTGAGACTTGGATGTATCATTATTGCAAGATATTATTAATCGTAGTTGATAATTTTATTTTCTATAATACAGGCAGGATCTTACATCATAAAAAAATCATTTCTTCTACTGAAAATTACCTCATTTTTTTTTCAATATGGCCAAAAAATATAAAACATCCTGTCTAGACGTTTCTCAAATACATTAGGGTCAGCTACCAGTCTTACCGGATGTAGGTGAACTTGTGAGTGCAAGTTTTTACATGCAGCGACTGCTTATCTGACCTCCAGAACCAATTAACTGGTTAAATACATGCTATGTTTCTAAAATATTCTTGAAAATAAGGAGGCCTCAAAAATTGAGCCAACAAATATCGTCATGATCACTGCTGCTCCTCTTTTTCTAAATTCTCTATGTTTCAGTGCTAGTCACAACTAAGTTAGCCACGTCAAGGCAAACATGTAGTCTGCCTTTATGATATAGGTAAACTACATTTTTGCCGGACGCCCAACGTTTCTTTTAAGCAAATAGAGCAAAAAAACGTTTTAATGCTATTTCAGCTTTTCCTTTTAGCTTCCACTGAGAATAATTGACAATATGCAAATAAATCACCTATTGGAAAATATAAGAAAACTTGCTAATTAGACAATACTAAACCACCACAATAGTTTACACGATTATGACCAATGAGACGATGATGACAAAGTATAAAATACAATGTGTTTACGAGAGTCGTTAAAACATCCTATTAGAAAATTTACTTATAAGAAAACCTTCTTAACAGACACAACTTAACCACCACCACACTTCACTCGATAATGATCAATAATATTATAAAAATAAAGTTGAAAATACAATGTAAGCAGTGTAGTCGTTAAAGATGTTATTGATAAAGCTGGTGGTCCACGACACGTAGCGATAAACTAAGAAGCATTTATGTCGTGACGACGGATATATTATAGTGCGCGTGCGACGGCGAAATGTTTGGATTAAATACGTATTGTTAGGGTGGATAGTAGTGTAAGATAGGAGAGGGATGGCTATAGTAAGGATTTATTTTATATAGTATTTTACTAGCTGTGCCCAGCGGTTTCACCCGCTGCTCACTTAGGGGTATGAAAAATAGATGTTGACCGATTCTCAGACCTACCCGATATGTACACAAAATTTCGTTTAAATCGGTCCAGCCGTTTCGGAGGAGTATGGGAAGGAAAACTGGGACACGAGAATTTTATATATTAGATAATGTGGTCCAGTGTCTTAGTAACAATATGACTTATGTTAATACTTAATAACTAGAAGAGATTGAGTGCGATAAGTTAGCGCCCACATTAGCGGGCTGTCTGCCCGGTCAGCTATCGATTGCAGGATAGTGTTGGGACATATGGCTGGGACAGCGAAAGTGACGTTGCCCCCGGCGCAAGTGTGCAAGGAAACCCCGGCGTGGTTTATGTCAGTTAGAGTCTGATAGAATGGATGTACTCCGAACTAGAGATAGCGGATCCCTCCTCTCTCCTCAGGCCCAATGATTAATTTCCCATCGAGAAAAATAAAAATGATGGAAATCCCTAATGGGTGTCCTGTGCCCTGGAGAAAGCGTACGGATGTTGTTTAAGTTATAACTTGCAAGACTAAATCAATAGATAAACAATCTTAAAAGGTGGTAAAGCAAAAATTCAATAGATTAAGTGGTTCCACTGAATTTGTTTATGTCAAACAAATTTGCGAATAGTGTATTGCAAAAAGTTTTTTCATACTAAATACACGTGCACTTCCTTACAATCTAATTACCTAATTCAGTTCGCAGATGTGAAACAATTATGTTTACATAGAAGCCACTTTTCAAGACTCGAGAGTTCTCCTTAAAAATGTAGTCGCTAGAAGCCTCGTACGCAGTAGCACTCGTAGCTTTTGCCCGCGGCTTCGCTCGTGTTAAATTCGGGGTAACACTATTCCTCTTTCCTGATTTGCAGGTACCTGCTACCTGTAGTTTTTGCCCTAGCGCCTTATTTATTGGAATAGCAATGCTACGTTTTTCCTTTCCTTCCCTCTTTCTCCCTCATTTTTCACTCATAAAAAAAAATCCTATGTCCTTCTTCAGGGTCCCATCTATCTCTGTACAAAAATTCATCAAAATCGGTTAAGGCATTTAGGCGTGAAGACGTAACAAACAAACTCACTTTCGCTTTTATAATATTAATATGAATTATTCTTTCAAATAGTAAGTACTGTTGATAAATCATGAAATAATCGCCAACCATCGCATACTATAGCTCCCACCTCCCTCTGTAAAACCGCCCTAACAATTCCTAAACAAATAAAGCGCATAGTTTAAGGAGCTCATTTGTCTGTCCGTGACTAGTTGACTATTTGTCTGCGCCTGCGTCGCATACCTTGTTAATTGACTGCCGGTACAAAAAGTACCGCGGCAGTTATAGACAGCTATGGTTTAATTAATTCTATGGCTGTTTTTAAAATGGCCGGCTGATTTACGACGTGTTAGTAGCGGGTGTTCTAATTATGAGAAATTTTTGATGTCAAATGACGCTTGAGGTTATAATAATAAGTGTCTTTTCTGGAATACTTAACCTCGTTATTCCAAATCAAAGCTTTTGTTTCAAACTAGCTTATGCCCGCGGTTTCGAACGCGTGGACGATGATATTTCTCCCAAGGAAACTTAGTACCGGGATTAAAAGTAGCATATGTGTTACCCAGGCTATGTATGTGAAAATTTCATCAAAATCCATTCATCCGTTCATCCTTACAAACTGTCTAATTTATACTATAGTGACCCACTAATAATAACTTGTAATAAACCACTTTTGAATTGTTGAAAATAAAAAGATGAGGTTTTTGTAAGACGTTGTTATGATAGTCGAGGTATGGTGATGAGGTACGAGATTGGAGGATGATCCTCCAGTCTTCTTCTAACAATCAGTTTCAGAAATCCTTACTAATTTTATAAAAGCGAAAGTGAGTTTGTTTGTTTGTTTGTTTGTTACCTCTTCACGCATTAATGGCTACACCGATTTTGATCAATTTTGGTACAGAGATAGTTGGGCCCCTGGAAACAAACGTAGGATATTTTAAAAAAAAGAAGTGAGATGTGATGGAGAAAGAGGAAAGAAAATGGAAAACTTAGCTTTGCTATTACAATGAATAAGGCGCAAGGCCAAAAACTACAGGTAGCAGGTACCTGCAAATCATGAAAGGGGAACAGTGTTACCCCGAATTTAACGCGAGCGAAGCCGCGGGCATAAGCTAGTTTACAATAAATGCTAACCAATGCATACAGAGTATCATGCATGTACTATTTCCAATTGTCATTGCAACAGTTGAATCACTATGAACGAAAAATCAATCACGCTGCCCTAGACCTTGCACCGACAATTCAACACTTCATTACATACAAACAGCGTGTTTAGCTACAACATGACGTCATAGCGTGTCGACGGCACCCTAGCGGTGGCGGGGCTGCGGCTCGCAACGCAAAGCCAGGCTTTACGCCGTGCCCCGAAACACGCTTGTAAATCCACTCGCTGTAACATGACGTGTTTACGTGTTGCGTTGCGTGTAGGGGAAATGTGTGATTTTAGTTTTAGAAATAAAATAGTATACGGGGCAATACTGTTGTAGGAAATCTTGGACTGGTAATTAATCCTTACTAATATTATAAAAGCGAAAGTGAGTTTGTTTGTTTGTTACCTCTTCACGCTTTAATGGCTAAACCGATTTCGATGAATTTTGGTACAGAGATAGTTGGGAATATTTTTTTGAAAAAAATGGGATGTGAGGGAGAAAGAGAGAAGAAAAGGGAAAACTTAGCGTTGCTATTACAAATCAATAAGGCGCAAGGGGAACCCTGTTACCGCGAATTTAACGCGAGCGAAGCCGCGGGCAAAAGCTAGTGTTTCATAGCTTGAAAATTTCCTCTTTTACCGCGACGTTTCTTTCAACGCTCATTGGTGGATTGGTCAGGTATTATATGTTGCCTTCGCATACCCAAAAAAAATATTTATATTTAAATTAAAAAATAAATAGTACCTATTCAAAAACTATTTTACCCCAAGAGATTAGTTAAAATGACGGAAAATTAATTTATTTAGGGAAGTTGGTAAGAAGATCTATGAATCAAACAAACCGACTTCCAGAACTAAATTTAAACTACATTAAAAAAACTTCCTTTATTATGAAGTCGGTTAAAAAAATAAAATTGATAAACACACACACACACATACCACCGAGTTTGTTATGACATCAGAATTCGAACCACTAAGTTTAACTTATGATTGCAGCATAATAAATAAGTACGGTCAACGAAAAGCGATACCAAATGTAAACAAAACCTATGCTAAAACCCCATCTAAAATAGCCGCCCGAATGTTTGGCGAACCCGTCTTAACGTTGTCATGTTTTTGCCGGGACAACGAGACATTACGACAAAGGCACAAGATGGAAAGAGCTAAATATTAGATTGTAACGCCACAGTTGTTTTTTAGGTTATTGACCTTTCGTATCGCTTCTCGTTGGCCGTACTATAATATTATAAATGCGAATGTTCGTGAGCATGGATGGATGTTTGTTACTTTTTCACATCAAAACGGCTGAACGGATCTTGATGACATTTGGCACAGAGGTAAATTATAGTCTAGAATAACACGTAGAATAGACATTTTTCGATATCACGCGAGCGAAGCCGCGGGCGCGAGCTAGTAGCTTCATAATCAGTAGGTTCCTCTGTTACTAATGTCTTGATCGCTCTTCTAACACTATCAAAGAAAGGGTATCCCTCTCCTAAGATTGTTATTGTGTTTCTACGACGTTAGGTTGCCACCCCTGGTTGTGGCGCCGTCCCTATAAGAACACCGAAATGCATATCCCCTTTGAAGAATAGGATTCGTCCCTTGAAGCTAAAGATATTATGCTGATAATTGAGATACAAGGCGAATTACAAGTATTGCCGTATCAATTTCAGATTCTAATTGATAAGTTATTTATTATATTATATCATAATTACTTAGATTATTTGGTATGGTTAGCGTGTATCACGTTATAATAAGTACTAAAAAATTACTGACACGTTTGTAGTAACACGTGACACGTATTTCACGCGAACTAAGGTCCGCGTGAAATTATTGTAAAAATATTAATGCTCTATTTGAATTGGATATTGATGTCAATTACATGGGTTTTAATATTTTTTCTTATATTAAGTACCTAGCATATTTTTCCTTATGACATCAATCATTTGCCGGTAATGGTCCGTCAAAATTGGTCTAGACGTTTCGGAGACAAGCCGACGAGCAGACAAAATATTTTTTTAGTTTTTTGGTAATAAGTAGGTATATGCTTCGTAAAAAGCTGTTATTTCGAAATGTATTTGTATGTATTGTTATGTATGTACATTACCCTAAGCACTGCTATGCTTTTGAAGGATATCACACAGGTTTATTTCTTGACGGCACGGTTTGCGCAGCGGCTCAGCGATTGAACACTACACTGCGTGTTGCGGGTTCGATTCCCGCACGGAAAAAATATTTGTATGGCCTACAAATAGTTATTTCGGGTCTGGCTGATTGTGTATGTTAGCTTAAAGGTTTGTAAATGTACCCACGATACAGGAGAAATTCCTGTTGTGGGACAACGTTTTTTTTTTAAAGTTCTATCTGCAGTAACGTTCTATTTCTTATTAGATATAATATGCGTAGTCCTTTTAACCGTATAGTTCGGTACGGACCCCTTCGGGGGCTCGACATTCAAACCTCCGCTGGCTCGGTACTGGCCCCGAAAGGGGCCGAGCATTTAAGACATACGACATCCTTTTTTATATATAAAATAATTATGTATTTTTATACCGAAAACAAAATTCTCTTAATTAATTAAAACAAATAGATAAAAAGCCCTTGTACTCCAATAATTTATTCAGTTAAATAACGGCCGCCACTTTCAAATTTCCGTCATATAAAGTTTAATTTTACAAAAGACGCTCAGTCGCCATTTTTTACGGACACGTCGCTAAGTGGTACTGTGAATTATTTTTGAATAGTGTGTGTTTGGATTTCTATTTCTTCAAAATGGTGAGTATTATGTGTTAACTAATAACTATTTCATTGATAAAAGTAGTAGTATAATGAAAAAAGATATTATTTACAAAGTTTACTATCTCAAAAGTTAAAAAGTTTTGTAAATTTGTTCATAAAGTACGCTAACTACTGTTGTTTTTATAGGGTAAAACATATTTTACTCATTCTAAATGGTGTATATCTGCAAAATAATTCATGTAGTTTATGTAGCATTTGCTATATTCATCGTTATCCATGCTCCATGATCACAATATCTCAAATAAATTGTATTCATATTCGATTAGGAGTAGAGAATTTGCCACCATATTCTTTAAAATTCAAATTTGCTGGGCATGTCCGATAATAAGTTATCGATAGATTTATGACGCTATTTCGCTAGTTAGAAATGCGTTATTTTGTAAATAAAACTCTTTGTTTAGGCCTTTTTTAATGTTAAAGTTACAATAATCATTGAAGTAGGTATAGTTATGGTTAGTTCGTTATAATTTTCGCGCCAACGCCATCCCCTAAATATACATGGATGCTAGGAAAATTAGAAAGACAGAATAATAACATTGTTTACAATTAAAAATGCAAAAAGTGCATTTTCTAACAGTATTTTGATGTTGTTTTCTTTAAAATCTAAACAATCTAATGTTGTGGAACCAAATAATGGAGTTATTACTACATGGTATCAAAAATAAATATCATCAATTTATGGTATTCTATGATGAGCAGTCCTAGAATTAACTTATCATAATAATTAAATCAGTGTGGATAAATTGTCTTTCCACAGTACTTATAAAATTTAAAGATAAGTAGAAGTTTATTTCTCAATATAGTACACAATGCAATTTCTATTATAGGCATCCAGCGACTCTAATTCCCCCATCCCCAACTATTACGAAGACGACGTGTTTGGAGAATATGATATATTTTCCTCTGATGAGGAGGAGGAAATATATGACATTGAGGATCCTTATTACCCTGTAGACCCATATGAAGAGTCAGATGATGACATTGAAGACCCAATCCTCAACATCCCATACAATTGTGATGAAGACACTCGGCACTATAAAGATGCCTTTGAATTTTTAATCAGCATAGATGTAGAGGAAGGACCTGAAATGTCCAACATGGTCAGTAGAATGTTCCATTATTGTTTTCATTATAATATCCATTTAAGGCTCTGAGAATTATTATTTTAAGCATGAATTTTCTTATAATTAGCTTGAGTCAAGCTACTACTAAGGCCAGTCTATACTAATACTATAAAGCTGAAGAGTTTGTTTGTTTGTTTGAACGCGCTAATCTCAGGGACTACTGGTTGGAATTAGAAAATTCTTTTAGTGTTGGATAGTCCATTTCTTGAGGAAGGCTATAGGCTATATAACATCACGGTACAACCAACAGGTGCTGAGCAGCGCGGGTGAAACCGTGGGGAACAGCTAGTATTCCATAAAAACATAAGAGAAATAATTTATTATTGATATATAAACAGTATTGACACTGTTTATCAAGAAGGAGCATTTGATGGTGCATTTTATAATTATTCCACAAATATTATGAAAGCATTTAATTCAGTTAAAAAATCCATGCAAGTTATCTTTGAGAAAAGAATAATTTCTTCTAAATATTTGAATATTTTGTTTATAAAAGATTTTATTAAACAAATAAACAATCTATAATAATTTAAAGTCAGTGACTTACTAAAATGTGTTCAACAAAGTTCTATTATTAATTTGATAACCATTATTTTTTAATCCCGTAGGATGTTATTACACTGTGCTCACCGGAATGTGATGAAATTGGAACCCCATTCCAACCAACCCAAATGATGTCTAGCCAGAGAGAAGAACAGTGAGTAGCTTTTTTTCATTTATGTTTGTATTATTTTGCAGGATACTTGGAAATCATTTTGTTTTTTCTATAAAAATATTAGAATGATGCATTATTGGTATGGTATTACTAAAGCAAAACCTACAATTAAACAGGTGAGGATAGTATGAAATGATCATTAGTTCAATAATATATGGGTCCATGTCATAAACCACTTACTTTAGGTTTCCTCTCTTGTTTCTAGGTATTTAATAATAATGAATCTGATCAGAAAACAACAAAATGACATAATTTCATTTTTGTAATGTTGTTAATGAACAACATTGAAAGCTTGAACTCAAGGGTTATATGTTTAACTAGCTGCTCCCCACGGTTTCACCCGCGCTGCTCAGCACCTGTTGGTCGTAGCGTGATGTATATAGCCTTCCTCAAGAAATGGACTATCCAACACTAAAAGAATTTTCCAATTCCAACCAGTAGTCCCTGAGATTAGAGCGTTCAAACAAACAAACAAACTCTTCAGCTTTATAATATTAGTATAGATTAAATAAATAATTGTTGCTTTTGAAGTTCAAAATTCAAAAAGAGTAACTATAACATGCCCCTAGAAAGTACAATAATGTTCTAAATATTATATGGCATAAGCCTCTCACAAAAGTGGAATACAGGTGTGACATTTTCTAAATTTTGTTTAAGTTAGCTTTGTGAAGATCTTTAAGAAATCTGCAAAAGCAATTTCTGTAACATCTATGCTATGAAAATCTATGCCCCAAGAATGTACACTTATTATATAGTTTATATTACTTTTATTTATTGCACAATGTACACACAGATCAGTTATAAGCTACTAAACACAATAGTATCTCTTTCTACCTGTCTGTTCAATAGAGAATTTCTTATTTCATAACAACAATTGGTTCACTTATGTGTAAAAAGTGTAACCCTATTCAGGTTTTATTACTTTGTTTGAACTCCATTTAATAAGTCCCACACTAATTATAAAGAAATGCACATTACAGGTAAAGTACATCATAAGCATAATATTCAATATTAAGTAGTGCACACAATGGGTTAGGTCTACCTAAGGAGCATACATACATACTACTACACCTCAACTTACTTATCTACTATATAAACATAAGTCGGGGGTTTCCTTCCTGACGCTATAACTCCAGAACGCACGAACAAATTTCCATGATTTTGAATTCGTTGGAAAGGTCTCGGTCTCCGTGAGGTTTATAGCAAAGAAAAGGTAGGGTAGGTAGAAAGGTAGAAAATTGCATAGCAACGCATGCCGGGCACAGCTAGTTCAGATTATGATGAAAGTGTGATTTTTTTTAAAAAATAATGTTTTCTTTTTAGAATGGATGTTGACTTGGGTGACGGATTGCAGGCAGTTACCGCAGCTCCAGTTAGCCCGCTCGCACTGCCCCGTTACGCTCGCACAAATGAGGTGGCGGGTTGTAGCAGAGACGTGCCATCCTCCAGCAGGCATGGTGGGTATCCAATAGGCCGAGGAAGCTACAGTGGTGGATGGAATAGGGGGGAGGAATTAGTTGAGAAGTATCCTTCCAACGAAGACTTCCCCCCAAATATGGCTGAGGAAATTAGCCGTGTTCAAGCCAGGCATGATAGGAATGCCAGGAGATCTACAAATGTAATGACAGCAAGTGAAAGTGTAAATGAGGAGGAAGCACTTTTTTATGAAGTAGATCAGGAAGAGTTTAAGTGGGAGACGATGAATGGTTGGCATGGTGAGAAAGAGTGCTTTCTTCGCGATTTTGTTGGGCCTTCTCGACATTTTGTAGACCCCTATGATGCTTTTAGATCATTTTGGGATGAAATTATCTTAGGCCACATTGTTGAAGAAACCAATAGATATGCTGATGAAATAAAGAGAAAGAGTGCTAGATTTGCTAGGTTATGGTATGATACGTATGTGCATGAGATATTGGTGCTGTTTGCATTTTGGATGATGATTGGCATCATCAAAATGCCATCAGTGAAATCTTGCTTTAGCAAGGTGCCACTACTGAGAATGGATGTGTTCAGGTACCTTTTTAAAGAAGAAAGGTATTGGCTTTTAAATCGAGCTTTACATTTTGCTAGGGGTTCTCAGGATCCTTCTGATCCTGAGAATGTATTATACCCGATGGGGCCTATTTTAGACCACCTACTTTCAAAATTTCAGGAACTTTATACTCCAAGCCAGAACATCTGTATTGATGAATCCCTTATTCTTTGGAAAGGACCTCTGTCAATAAAGCAGTACATCAAAACAAAATCCGCACGTTATGGTATTAAGACTTTTAATTTGTGTGAATCTAACACAGGGTACCTTTGGAATTTTTTTATTTATCTTGGTAAAAGAACAACCAACTCTGCGTTGCCTTCGAGTACCAGCACAGTTCTCAAACTGATGAGACCGCTTTTAGACCTTGGACATGTCTTGTACATGGATAATTGGTTCAATTCACCTTCACTAGCAAGATTTTTGAAAAGGCGAAAAACGGATTGCGTTGGTACACTCCGTGTATGTCGCAAGAACGTTCCAGCTTCAATTCAGAAAGTCAAGCTAGTGGAGGGCGAATACATGGGTCGTCAATCTGGCGATGTCATGGTGATGGCTTACCAAGACCGTAAGCGGTTGAACCTTATATCCACGTACCATAACATGGCTCAAACTAAAACGGCTCCAAAACCTGGTAGGATATCAGTCTATAAGCCCACACTTATAACTGATTACAACCTAGGTATGGGTGGAGTTGATCGTTTGGACCAAATGCTTGAGCCCTACTTGATAGAGCGAAAGCAGTGCATTAAGTGGACCAGGAAGTTATTTAAAAGGTTTCTGAATATTAGTATTCAGAATAGTCGGGTACTACTGGAGAAATCAATGGGACAGACATACCAAGCTTTGGCGTTTCGTCTGAATTTAGTGGGAGATTTGGCAAGTCACCATTTGCCTCATGTCCCAGTGCCTCCTTCAATAGCAACCACGTATAGTAGACGTTCACATTTTCCACTTGGTCGTTTAACAGAGCGGCATTTTATTCAGCGCATGGCACGTAAAGAAGGTACCTCAGCTAGGACAGCCCGTCGAAAATGTGTGTGGTGCGCAGATCGACGGGGTGACCTCAATGCTAAGACGGCCTATGAATGTGCGGAGTGCCAGCTCCCTCTTTGCTTGGAGTTTTGCTTCAAGGAGTTTCACACTATTCCATAATTATTTATAATCCTATCCTTTTTACATTTTCTATATTTTTATCATTCTCTGTATTATATAGATTACTAGTTTTTGCCCGCGGCTTCGCTCGCGTTAAATTCGGGTTAACATGGTTCCCCTTTCCTGATTTGCGGGTACCTGCTACCTGTAGTTTTTGCCCTTGCGCCTTATTGATTGTAAGAGCAAAGCTAAGTTTTCCCTTTTTTCCCTCTTTCTCCCTCATATCCCTTTTTTTTAAATTTGCCTATGTCCGTCTCCTGTCCTCCAGTCCCAACTATCTCTGCACCAAAATTCATCAAAATCGTTTTAGCCATTTAGGCGTGAACACGTAACAAACAAACAAACTCATTTTCGCTTTTATAATATTAGTAAGGATGTATTCATTTATTTAGTTTTATTTACTGATATCTAACCTAGTTTATAATAAGTTCCTAGTCCATTTGAGATTGATTTTATGTATTGTTTTTTGTACGATGGATTGGAGATGGATGCTTGATGACGTAAAAAAGAATGCTGAAGAATGACCCAGAAGGATATGACCGGTCTTCCTCGGTCTGGTTAACTTTTATATTCTCTTTCCAGGTTTATACTTTTTTTTTACAGGTTCACCAGCGTTTTTATATCTTATTTGTTACCTTTTATCCAAGTTAATTTATCCTCTTTTATCCTTGTCGTATATTTCTTTGTAAAGAATTTATATATACAACATTAGATTTACTTTATGCGAAACCCGAAACACGTGTCTAGTATTTTTATCTAAAGAATCTATGTACAAAATTTCAGAACATCATGAAAAATCAGAAAGTTATAAGCTTGTTATACCTGGTTGTCCGTACAAAACCACGGTCACCGCGCACGTGTGTACTGTCGCATTTACATTTTCCTTTTTGCGCGCCGTATGATTTCAAATTTCTACTAAGTGTCCAACTCATAACCTATTATTAATATTTTTGGGACAAAATATAAAATGGTGTAAAAACTATTGGAATCGATTCAGTTACTTATTCAGAACAAACTATATACAGGTTTCGCATAAACTAAAAATAATGTTGTATTGACCCAACTAACTTTGTACCTGAAATACCTATGTCCTTCCAAATGTCCCAGCTTAATTGTATTTATACATGTGTTCAACAAACATATATATTGTTGGTAAGGTTGAGTTTTAACATTACTGGGCCAAACATTTTCATGTAAATAAATGCTGATATAGTTACCTGTTAAAAATGTACTAGTTGCATGTCTTGACCCAACTAACTTTGTACCTAAAATACCTATGTCCTTCCAAATGTCCCAGCTTAATAGCTTAATTGTATTTATGCATGTGTTCAACAAAAATATCTATTATTGGTAAGGTTGAGTTTTAACATTACTGGGCCAAACATTTTCATGTAAATAAATGCTGATATAGTTACCTGTTAAAAATGTACTAGTTGCATGTCTTGACCCAACTAACTTTGTACCTGAAATACCTATGTCCTTCCAAATGTCCCAGCTTAATTGTATTTATACATGTGTTCAACAAACATATATATTGTTGGTAAGGTTGAGTTTTAACATTACTGGGCCAAACATTTTCATGTAAATAAATGCTGATATAGTTACCTGTTAAAAATGTACTAGTTGCATGTCTTGACCCAACTAACTTTGTACCTGAAATACCTATGTCCTTCCAAATGTCCCAGCTTAATAGCTTAATTGTATTTATGCATGTGTTCAACAAACATACATATTGTTGGTAAGGTTGAGTTTTAACATTACTGGGCCAAACATTTTCATGTAAATAAATGCTGACATAGTCTGTTAAAAATTTACTAGTTGCTTGTCTTGACGTAACTAATAAACTGCGTGCTGCCTTCCACCGGCTTCATAAGATTCATATTTAATTTGTAGGGCTTGGTATTTTTTTTATAACAAGCTATCTTCTTTTGTATATTTGCCATTTAATAAATTTAAAGCTAAAGTAAAATCTAACCTTTGTTTAAAAGCATACTAATCCATTAACGACTATTTAGACTTTATTAAAATTGGCTTGCTGATACGTTACATGTCTTCGTCATGTAATTTTATATTTTTCTTTTTTTATATAAGTACTTGTTTCATTTTATGTGTTTTTTTATTGACATGTGGTTAACTAGTGACCTCGAGCATTGACTGAATATAACTATTTATATTTATTGCCCTCAAAAACCGGCAGCAAGTTCGCCATTCTCCCTCAGATGTCATTGCTTGCGGTAGCTTTGTGGGTCGGTTTACCTCCTTCCCTCAAATATGGCGAGGGTGGTAATGGCTGATCTTCGCGTTATGCTCGTGAACGGGTGCTGCTTGTGGTGACTGGTCGTCTTGTTGACCAGGTTTTTGTTACTGTTATTAGTTAATATTTTTATGATTAGCTTAATTCTTTTGTACTATGGTCCTAGTTTATCATCTGTAACTTCTTCGCTGCACGTGTAAGTGGCCACACCCGTTAGACTGGAGAATTAATTTATTTAGGCTTGGATATTTTTTTATTTTTAAATACATAATTGGTGTTTGCTAGCTCACATGTGACAATGAATTAATCATTTCTTAAATGTACCATGTGATAAACGGAATTGTATAAAATCTGGTTCTTCTAGACTGACAGACAGATGTGTTGCTGGGGAGTTTGTTCCGCCACTTCTTCTTCCCAGCTAAAACACTAGGAAGTGGCGAAGGGTTGGGCGTTTTAGTGGGACTGTCTCCTAATGTGAAGTTCAAAAAGTGCTGATTATCAGCCTAATTTGAATAAATGACTTTTACACAACTGCAGCATCCTACTTGTTTTCTTTTTTTTTTCAGGCTCTCCTATTGCATAGTTCACTGCATGTACAGAAAAATAGCTCGCTAGCATTTTTTCAATATGCACTCACTTGCCTATATTAATCCGACCAATTTATGTTTCTAAACTTCTAAATTATGTTCTATCAGTTTACGCAAATCAACTGTAAAAATTGTTGTAGTGTAAAAAAAGTAGGTAAGGACCATGTTTTTGGGCAAAAACTCGGTGTGAGTGACCTAGTACTAAATAAAATCAGGTAAGCGTATAAAAGTAAGCGTTAAATAAAGGAATTTACACATTCAAATGGCTGTTTTATTTATCAAATTTTCCAATCAACATAGGTTCTCCTAATTCCGTCATTAAATATTACTACTAATAATCTTGTAAGACTGCCCAGTCTATAAATAAGCTTAGTCAGACACAGAATTAGCGTGACTACATTCAAAAATCTGGCCCATAATATGGCTGCCATTTTCATTCTTCATCATTCACGAAATCGTGTAACTAACTCGGGGAAACTGCTTAACAGCAAACAGATACCCGTAAACCAAAGCGGCGCATAACAGCGATGCAAGGATAAGCTTGACGCCTCACGACAGTGTTACTCTAAAATAAGCACAAAAACTGGCTTTTGTCTCTTTCAAGAAACATTTTTCTAAACTGTATAGGTAACCAGGTACCTATTGCTTCTGGAGATGCCCGTAAGTATATCTCAATGAATATAACTTACACAATTTTAGTGGTAGGTGAAGGTCAAAATGTACCTAGGTATCCCGAGAAATTCAATTATCATTCGTTAAATAGGCAAATTCGGACATCTGTCGCTATGTTACGATTAAAATATAAATCGCGACAGAAACAAATAACTAAAGCTTTACAGAGTTGTCATAATTAAAATCATCAATAAAACTTTGTAAATAGGTAATAGATTCATGGGATACCTAGGCACACGTTTTACAGTCGCGATTCATATTTATTGTAAGATACAGTTTGACACATCTGGTTATTGCAAAAAAAAACGAATGCAAACTGAATTTCGTGGCCTTCACCTCAATCGTTTGAAAAATAACGTGAGCGTTATTTGTATAATTTTTATAGAAATCAAATGTAATTATGTATGTAGCTTCATAATAACGCATCAGTTAGACAATAAGAGTAATATTATACGTAAATACCCGTCACGTCGAAAGCACAACTTCTTATTTTATGATGAATCAATAAATTTTACTAACTATATTTTTGAGTTTTACGAAAATAACGTTATTTTTTTTTATTAAGTCCGTCCTTATAACAATGTTATCGATAACATGAGGGTATTATTACCTGTCACTAAAATCGATAAAAATGTCATCTATTTTACGCAATTTTTTGACCAATTATTTTGCGTTCTGGTGATGCTTTTGTACAGTTAATGACTTAAATATTGGTAATTTCTAAAAGTTAATATCTCGTATGTGTTCAAGTTTCTTTAACTCATGTTGAAAAGAAGCTATATATCTCAGTTTAGTAGGTAAATATCAGTCGTTAGAAATTTTCACGGGTGTAGCATAAATAATTATTTAGATATTCAACAGTGATAACATGTAATTTTACTGATGCTTACACATTTACGAATATATTTTCTAGACTTACGCAGTATAAAAAAGTAAGGATATTATAATTTTCATATTAAATTCGACTGTCAAAATTCTACATAAAATTTTGATTTTCGTTACGTATTTCGCAACACACCGCCGAGTCAGCGGATGTGTCATGTGTCAAAATCTTGTCGTGCATAGTGGTTAAGGTGGAAAAGACATTTTTGTAAATATAACAGTATAAAAAACAGACGTCATTATATTCCTGTCAGCAAACTCATTCATTTAATATCTCTATCATAGAGAATGCATAAAAAATAACTAGTCCGCCATCTTTAGGAGTCCGCCATTTTGGATTTGGATTGACGTCATTTAAATTGTCATATAAACTAAACATGTATGCGAAATTTCAAATCAATCGGAAACCTGGAATAGTGTCGCATTTAACTACTAATTAATTACATGTTTAGCTTCAGGTGATACTATTAAAACTGTATAAAAAAAATACGGCACGCCACTCACTAAAATAAACTCACTAAAATAACATATTTCTAGGTACTGTAGGGTAAGGTGGACACTTACTCACTTGTAATTAAATAAGCATATAACAATTAAGACAACATTTTTACTTTTTATTTCACTTCAACTTGTACTCTTCATTAATGGGTTTTTGTGGAAGAGAGATAAACTATCAAATGCTGGAGAATATTTAGCAAGTAATAACACTAATTAAAAAAAAGAAACAATTTCCAATTCAAGACAGAAACGGAACAGAGTCTTAAAGTAAAAAAAAAGCGATCGACAACTTAAAATAAAATTAATTTCGATGTATTTACATAGTTCGAAATCAAAACGAGAAAACGCAAAAGAAAGAAGACATTTAATTTTATTTCACGAACATATGACACATAATCTAAAACTTTCCTATTCTATTTTTATTAATTCTTTATTTAAACAATCTGTGTATTCGAACCTCATTACAAACCAGCCAGCGCTGTTGAAGGTTTAAACAATGTTATTGAAACTCTAAAGTACCTAGCTACTATATAATTCATCATCTGCCTAGCCTTTTCCTAACTAACTACCTATGTTGGGGTCGGCTTCCAGTCTAACCAGATGCAGCTGAATATCAGTATTTTACATGGAGCGACTGTCTGACCTCCACGACCCAGTTAGTACTGGGTAATACGATACCCCTTGGTAAGAATGGTTGTCAGACTTTCGGAACAGTGACTACCTGTAACGACTGTCAAAGATCTACAAATGACAGCCGGGACCAACGGCTTAACGTGCTTTCCGAGGCACGGAGGAAACTCTGTATGTAACGGGTGGTCACCCATCCACAGACCAACCTAGGCAAGCGCGGCTTAACCTAAAGATCGACCCGAGTGGCTGCTATTATTAAGCCACGAGCTCCTCCTCTATAGGTAGGTACTATATAATTAAAAAGTATAAATGTTTTTTATCGTGTCTAGACAAGTTATTTCTAACTGTTCTTTAATTAACTTGGGCGTTCAAAATACTAAAATAGTGACATAGGAAACTGTACAAACTCTTCCGTTTTAAGATTTCCGCTGTCACAAGTTATGTCTGTTCAAGAAAAAGAATTTATCCGGTTTTCATCCGGTCACTGCTTGGGGTGTATCAGCTACCCTACTATGACGTCTTAAAGCAGAACTAATTCCACTGAGGGAAAGAGACAAAGCTATACAGGGTGTCTAGCGCCATCTCTTTCCCTCAGTGGAATAAGTTCTGCTTTAAGACTTCATGGTAGGCCTACAGGTGTTCAATCAATATTTTCTATGCTACCTATATATCTAGTATCACATCATTTAATTAAAATATCACCTCAATTTATCAAGACTATAATTGGCTACTATTAACAAACCATCATTAAAATGAAAATGAACTGGACATATGGCCCGAAGTGAGATGTCCTAGTGCAAACGCATCCTGAAATGGAAACCGTGGGGTGAAAAGCGCCCTCCAGGACGACCACAAATGCGCTGGAAAGATGACGTGAGGAAAGTCGTGGAAGTTCGAACTGGACACAAAGAGCGCAACACAGAGAGGAATGGAGGAAGTTGAAGGAGGCCTACACCAAAATGGTCGAAAAGCCTTAAAAGAGGAAAGAAGAAGATCATTAAAATAAAATGATTGCCACACCTAATTAAATTATAAAACAGTAAAAGCGATTACTTGAGCACAAGCCTTTATTTAAGACGAATTTTATTATGTAAGTTAGTGATCGCTTGAAGTAAATACTAACTAACGAATAAGTAGGAATAAAATATTTTCAAATATCCCGCAATTACAATCTCGGTATTACTAGCTATTATAGATCTTACTGCAGCGGAAAAAGCTACAATTTCCTCTAATTAAAGAAACTAAGGAAAATCACAAAAACCCCTAATTAAATAATCATTATTCTGGATGTAACAATATCAATCGTTACCCGCTCTAACGGTACGAACAAGGGTGCCACATTCCCCCAACCTCCCCAAATCCCGCCGAGGAAAGGCACTTGTAATCGAGAGGGCTTTATTAATTACAAACTTGGACCGCAACCACCCCACTCTACTCACACACCCCTACCACCCCCAAAACCAACGCATTACCATCCCTAATACCTGTTTACTAAGGTTAAAAATCCCATAACGGATCCCCATTAACCCAACCCAGTCTTATCTCTTGGGCGTAAGCGTCAACAGTGAGGTGGATTTAATTCGGAGGATTTTGAACTTAATACTGTGAGATGCAGGATCGTTTTTCGGTTGTTGTGGGTTATCAAACAAAGCTCATCAATTTGTTAAATGAAGAAAATGGAGATGTGTAATTTACGAAGGATCTTGGTCGGTTGCCTCTGCAATGTGTGCCGTGTTCAGTTGTTGTCAGTTATGTCGGGTAACGCGTAGCATTTGTACTTAACTAGCTGCTCTAGAACGTCTCGTGAGGGTTTTAACGGATTCCGTATGTAGTACCATAGAGATAGCCGACTACAGTCATTACGTAGACAGTAAACTAGCATTCGAATTCTTATATTTCTTACTATCCTACTAATATTATAAATGCGAAAGTTTGAGAGGATGTATGGATGTCTGTACTACTCTTTCACGTCCAAACGGCTAAAGGAATCTTGATGAAATTTGGCATAGAGGTAGAGTATAGTCTGGACTAACACTTTGCGCAACCAGGGATTTGAACCCAGAGTACATGCACAGACTTGTTCAACCTTCTAAATACATATACAGCTATGGAGAAGATTGAACAAGTCCCGAAAATACTGCCAATATCCACAACCAGCATCAATGCTTTCTCCCACTTTACAAATCATAATATGCCGTGAAATCAGCTAACTATATGCACAAAAAGAATGTGAGGCGATAAACGATGTTTTTTTTTATTTGAATTGTAACATTTTAACGTTTACGAAGAAACCATTTAGAAGCTATAAGACAAGGGGAATTTAAGTGTAACTAATTCAGCAAAAGAGTCCCGTAATATAACACACTAGCTGTTCCACGCGGTTTCACCCACGCTGCTCAGCACCTGTTGGTCGTAGCGTGATGTTATATAGCCTATAGCCTTCCTCAAGAAATGGACTATCCAACACTAAAAGAATTTTCCAATTCCAACCAGTAACTCCCTGAGATTATCGCGTTCAAACAAACAAACTCTTCAGCTTTATAATATTAGTATTAGTATATATAGGCACTTAGGTTATACTCAAATACCGAATGGCGTCTCTTACAGAAGCGAAGCGATAGGTGTTTTTTTTTACGGAGAATCATCTTCTGCCTTCATGATGGTAGTTGTCATTGGTTCACCATTTTGAGAGCAATTTCTTCTAATTTGAAACTTCATAAAGGTTATAATAACAGTGTAACAGTCATTGGACTTATAAGAAAAATCCTGTAATTATATAACTCAAACAAAAATAAACAACACAAACAGACACAACGCTGGTCTGGTGGGAGGATCCTTTCTTTTCGTTTTCTATGAGTAATGAAAAACTTTACACCCTGTACTTTATGAAGTACAGGGTGTAAAGTTTTTCGAGGAATAGCTAGTATCAAAGGTATGCCTTTGATACTAGCTATTCCTCGCGGATTCACGCCCATTATGTGGAGAAATTTACCGACGGCAACATTTTAAGTCTAGGGAATAGAGCAGCTTCCCCTTTGTAAAAGTATTTTTTAAATCGGATCAGTAGTTACGAAGATTACCCCCTACATCAAGGATGGCTAATCAATGTACTGCACGTACTATGTAATGCACGCAACCGATCAAAATTCTCAAAACCTTTATTATTTTTTTATGTTTTTCTCTTTCATAAATATACTAGCTTTTGCCCGCGGCTTCGGTCGCGTTAAATACGGGGTAACACAGTTCCCCTTGCGCCTTATTGATTTGTAATATGTTATATATTAATTAACGCAGTAACGCAATTTATTGATATGTAGCAACGCTAAGTTTTCCCTTTTCTTTCCTCTTTCTCCCTCACATCCCACTTTAAAAAAAAAACAGCCTATGTCCGTCTCCTGGTTCCCAACTATCTCTGTACCAAAATTCATCCAAATCGGTTTAGCCATTAAACCGTGAAGAGGTAACAAACAAACTCACTTTCGCTTTTATAATATTAGTAAGGATTTTAAAAGGAAAAGTAAAATAAAAGTGGAGTTGTCAGTTGTCAAGCCGCGGTCGTCATTTCCTCTAATCCAAGGTTCCTAGTTCCTGGTCTCTATAGTTTATTTGTCATCTAGTCTGCAATTTAAAATCTAAATAAAATTATTTGACGGCACATTTATGGCCTCATTACAAAGATATTTATTTAGAAAAAATGGCACGTTGACTCTCATACCTAGGTTTGCCACCCCTGCCCTACAAACACGCTTACAAACATACGCGTACCTGTTTTTTCGATATAAACAATGGTCCAATTAAAGCAGGCTATATTATACCAGATCCAGTTTACTAATCACTCTATCATTCGCTTGGACCTTTCAACTATAGTCAGGTTGGCTTCCAGTCTAACCGGATGCAGCAAAAACCTAGTATTTTCCATTAACTCCAATATCATCAACGTTTACTAAAATAATAAAAGCACCCCTTTACTTTATATTCACAACAAGCTTCAGGCATTTGCACGTAATTCCAGTGCCGCAATTAAAAAGTCAACGAACAGTGTTGCCAACATTAAGCCCCTCGTTAACACTCGCGACACTTCCGGTTACACCGGCTGGCATATGGCTGCTGTAATAATTTTCAATGTTTCCGCACGGAAAAATAATCGGGTTTTTCAATGAATTGTTATTTTTATTTGATATTTGTGTAATTTTGTACTTTTTAAAAATTTACTTATGTATGTTATTAAGATTCACGGTGAATTCAATTTCTTCAGCTCCTTTGGCAATTCGGATTACTTAATTCTATATGTTTATTTTTTCATAAATTTAAGCGCTGTTACCAAGGGGTATCGTATTATGTGGTCAATCCAACTCAAAGACTATCCAACTTCTACCTTAATTTTTTTTGTTAATTTGTTGCTTTTTGTGTTTGATATTTTTTGTATTAATTCCTGTATTGTGTCTTTTGCTGCATCAAATAAATAATTTATCTATCTATCTACTTACTGGATTATGATAGTGAGATAGGTAGTCGCTTCATCTATACTAATATTATAAAGCTGAAGAGTTTGTTTGTTTGTTTGAACGCGCTAATCTCAGGGACTACTGGTTGGAATTGGAAAATTCTTTTAGTGTTGGATAGTCCATTTCTTGAGGAATCTATAGGCTATATAACATCACGCTACGACCAACAGGTGCTGAGCAGCGCGGGTGAAACCGTGGGGAACAGCTAGTGTTAAATACTGGTATACACCAGTAGCATCCGACTAGAAGCCGATCCCAACACAGTAAAAACAAGGCTATCTAAAAACGTCCGCATAATACGGGACTGACATTAGCTTTTCGATACCTAGTGTCAGTTCAATATGACACTTCCTATAGAATACTGGTGAAAGCTGATAATATTTTCGTTCGTTATAATAATAAATAGCCATAGCGAAAGCAATTCTATTGTCAAAGTGCTTCTCGAATCCAACCGTAATTTTAAATGATATAAAAATTAAAATAAGTTGCAAAAATATTTTGTCCGGCCAATTAACTTTCGTGCAAATTGCACGTATCTCTTTAAAATGCCAAATCACGTTTAAAGACAGTAACGTCCGTTTTATTACTGTTTAACGCCGTGCAAAAACTTGACACAAACGTTTTTATAGCTGACTATGAAACTGGCAAAAAATTTAATGAGACTGTACTTTTAATTTGCAGAACGGATTTAAAAGAGCCATTATTTTTGATAATAACATGCGTCTGCTTTCGCTGCTGCAACTTTTTGAAATATCCGTTCTGTTATTGTTGTTATACTATTTTCTGACATATCTAGAAAAAACATATCAAGTTGGAGGATCCCAAACCAAATCTGATTTGATAGAATATCAGTATTAGTCGAATAGACGATGTTTTCGTTCGTCATCGCTGATCAGTATAGGGTTACCATGACATCTTATAGCAGTTCTTATTCCTGTGTGAGAAAGAGATGGTGCTAGACACCCTGTATAGCTCTGTCTCTTTCCCTCAGTGGTATAAGTTCTGCTTTAAGACGTCATGGTAGGGTAGCAGTCCTTCTCTGATGCAGGTATTGTAAAACAGCGTAAACCCTAAGGAGCTAAGGACCTGTAGAAACACCTGACACTATTGGAATAAAGGGTTATTGACAAATTTGAAGTCAAAAGCGGTCCGTAATTTAATAATTTAACTGCAATTAACCATTGACATGAGACTTGGGGGCTAATTAGGACCTCTGAAAGTAATTGATTTAATTTTGATTAAATCAAATCATTTATTACAAAAGTTCGAAATAGCTCCGGAGTTTCAAATATCCCCACTGTACGGTACAAAGGCAGTTTTCGAAGAGAAAACGTTCAACATACCAACCTAAGCCACAGAAACTGAGCTACTTCTATTAAAATTCTTGACATTTTCCTATTAACCGCTTCACTATCACCGATAATAACCACCCAAAATACTCCTGTCCTTCAAACGCATATTTATAACCAAGTACTCGTAAATCTCCAAAATAAATGGCACCGTTATAATATGACATGGACGCGTTCGTCTGCACCGGACTTCCAAAGCGTCCACCCGGACTTAAAGGCCCGAAAAATAAGCCAATCCTAACCCTAAACGCTTCCAAAATTTATGTCCGCCTCTTGACCCTCACAACGCCTTATTCACCTTTTATTTTTATTTGAGTGAGCAAGGAACAAATCTTAGCGCAAAAGGGATAATAAAATAATCGTTAGATTCGTTTAGACGACTCTAATTTCACGGATTGCTGCGCAAAGGGACGTTCGCAATGTAGGGTTGAGTCTGTCTCGCTCTCTCTCGTTGGGGGTGGTATTTCTGTCTCGTTCTCTCCCCGTCCAATCGCCGGGAGTGAGTTGCACAACTTGCAGACTAGCTTCTCTTATTTTTCCTTGTTTGCGGGTTTGTATAGGAAGTTTTTTTCGCGGTGGAAATGTTTTCGTGGATATCGGAGTTTATTCTAACAAGTTCGTTCGATGTTGAATAGGTATTTTATTTTGGAGTTTTTAAGAGTTATTTGGCGTCTTCTGAATGTTGGATGTAATTTTTTGTGAAATAAGTAAGATTTTATTTGGTTTACTAATGGAAAATCTGCGCTTTAGTTAAGTACGTCCAATCGAAATACTTAATTCTTCAAAGCAGTGACAAGAAAGATAGTAAACGTATTTGTCTGACTGGGACGAGAAAAAACAGTAAAACTTTTTTTTTAAAGATATGCACCGAACAAACAATAAAAAAGCGAAGAGGCCAAAAAGCTCAAACAAACTAAGCAACAAAATGAGAATATCAAATACCCATGGGAATAAATAATTCAAGTCAAAATTTCGTCACAAAAATCATCTTTTGTACCTTAGAACAGATGCCGTAACAATCCCTCTCGATGCTCAAGCGATAGTTCATCCGACTGCACAAAACGGCTACTTCCCGTTATCCACAGCGTTAGCGCAAATCGCGTAAGAGCCAGTCAAACTACGTAATAGATCAATGGCTATCGGCTATCTCATCTAAATAGACCGGCCATCACATCGGCCCTAAAGTCCAGTCCAGTCCAGCGCGTGAATTTTCCGCTCGTTCCAAGATGGGTAATAATGAATCATATTATAGTAAGTAGTTTTTGGACACCAAGCACTCTTTGAATTTGTTGTAGTATTATACCATTGTATTAACCAAAATACTGCATTTTTTGCAGATCGTCGAGATACTCAATTTCTGAGTTAAGCTAGCTTAAGCAGGTTTGAGTGTACCAGTTACAAAAACAACTGGTGCAGTCAAATCTGTGTGGTTCTTTATACATCATAATATGACAAAAACAATGTCTAAACTTTATAATACACTGTGACCCTGTTTTTCCGGCGTTTCAGCTCTGAGTAGTCAACTAATCAAATAGGAAATATAAATGTAATTACATATATTATTGTCAAACTACAGTTCTACACTTTATTTTTATTCGAAAAAACCCAATCCCACCAGAATACCAGCGTTTTAACATTTTTTATTGAATGTTACAACACTATGGCACAGTAATAATATTTGTACTGTGACTATGGTGAGATTTGGTACCTTTTTGGCCTCGTTGGGCTACAGAAAAAAAAGGAAAAAGTATTAATGTTGTTGTTTTGTTTTATTTGTTACATTTCTTCTTTTAATATTTTGTTTTGTCCTGTGCGAGTCAAATAGATCGTTTTTCTTTAGATTTTTCTTTTAAAAAATGGCATGTTACTTAAATCGGTTGTACAAACCTACATAAATAACATATACCAATTTCGAGGTTATATTATTGAGCTGTAGTCTTTCGTCTCTACGACGAAAGCGCTATTGCAATTCACAGCTGCTTCACACAATTTTTTCTCCAAGAGAGAATATTGTTTAATCACTAAAACGAAATGAAATCGCCTGTTAACCCCGGTCAGTCAGGAAGCCATCAAACTGTCATCACACCGCAGCTGTGGCGACCTCTGCAGCGGACAAACTGATTTATTTGCACTGTGATATACAGCGTGGGCATCGGTCCCACCGAACGCGACCGCGACGGCGGGAAAGCGAAGAGCTATCGATTAATTGCTCGAAGAAGAAATGTACAAAAGATTGTCCCCTTTGACTTTTTTGCGTTTGGCATGCCACAGGTCTAGAGCAAGCACTTAAAAACTAGGCTACAACTCTACAAGCTAAGAACTTCGAACTTTGACTTAAGCCATCGCTGGGGTAGAACAGCTAGCAATAACCTGAATAAAGTCCTTTTTCAGTTTCATCGTCAGGAAAAATGACACATAAATATTTACAGTTGATTGCTGGCTGTTCACACTACTACGCTAGTAAGTACTCGGACAAACAGACGGCGCGTTTTTAGTTTCTAGCTCTAATCGTTGTACGCTAATCGCCAACAGTGTGAGTGGTGCCTTACCCCTTCAAATCGCACCAACAAGTCCCTCTTAAGTCTGTCTGGCAGAAAAATATAGTTTCCTCTGCTTTGTAAAATTAATAGATGTGTTTATACTACATGAATTAGGTGTTTTAAATACTTTGTTGTATTTTTAGTTCAATGTTATGGATGTTAAAAGAGAGAGAGGTTTGATTTGTTTGTGTTTCATGTTGTTATAATAATTAAAGCTACAAATATACTGTAGCTTAGTTGGTTCGCTACGCCCGGTTTCAATAAACGAAAAACGATTCGTTTTGCTTACGGATGGTTATATTTTGACATACGTCTCATAGAACTTAAAACAAAATACTACCGTAAGCAAAACGAGTCGTTTTCTGTTTATTGAAACCTGGCATAAGCAAGCTTTCCAAATGCTTTAAAGTTTTAAACGATGATGACGAAACATCGTTTCTGGTGAAACCAGAGCCCGTTTAGAGAGATTGATCTTCATTTAGTTTTTTGTAAGTTGCAATCCCGTTATCTGTTTAAACTTTTCCTGGCCATGTTAATGATCGGCTTCCAGTTCCTGTACCCGGTACACCTCTACAGTAACCGGACGCAATTTAATACCTATCTGGCGACTACAACCCAGTTCATGCATTGGTTGTCAGGCATTCGGGACACTAAGCACCTGTAACGACTGTCAAAGCTCTAAAATTGACACACGGGACCAACAGCTAATATGTGGCACAGTAGTGTAGGATATACGATAGATTACTACAACATTACTGCAATAAAAGCGCATTTAATAATAAAATTAAGATTACATTTAATATTGTAATTTAAAGATACATAGATCTCACACTTCCTACTCCATTTCTAGTCTCTGTTTTTCTAGTTCTTTATTTAAAACGACCTGACGACCTGACTGACTGACTGACTGACCTGACTTTATTTAAAACGACGATTGGAACGTCGTGGCTTACTAGCCAGCTTTGGTTAAGGTATAAAACTTCTTACAGTAGCACAGAGGAAACTCAGTATGTTATGGGTGGTTACCCATCCACGAAGCAACCTAGGCAGCTTAACCTAAAAATCGACCTGAGAGATTGCTATTTAACCACGAGCTCTTCTAGAAGTTGCACTCCACCCGTCCATTGCTAGATCAGTCCATAAATAATATCACTAAGATCCAGCCTGTGCCTTTGCTGTCCTTCCTCAGCGACGCCCTATACTGAGGCTCGTGCCCCACAGGGGATGCCCTTAGCGAGTAGTCGCTTAGTTTGTGAGTTTTTAGCCCTGGCTTCGCCCGGTAAAGCAAACGACAACCTCCTAGGTTGAACTGTGAGATGCCATTCAGAAGAAAAATAAGTTGCAAGTCCATATAAGTAACTAATGCAAGCACATACACTAGCTCAATAATATAATAGCTATTTCATGGATGGGCCAAGCTTTTGTTATTCAAATGATTTACATTCGTGTCACGTAACTTTCTCGGAATCGATTCCACTTTTCATTCCTCAAATGATGAAATGTAATCGATTTGGATGTCTCATTGATTGGACTACTCGTTCAATGCAGCCGTCGATAAAATAAGACATTGGTAGTGATTTGCATGTAACTAAAAGTCTTGAACGAGGAAAATCATTACAACTTGAAAAGGAATGTGAAATAGTTACCTCTTACTTAAGTTAAAAAAAAATATGTTGATTTAAAAAAAAACCCGGCTTAGTGCGGGTCGAGCACTGAAGGTTCCGTACAACCTTTCGATATAAACGGCTGTATATTTTAATTGTTTGGATTTACTGGTTTGATTTTTCACAAGGGACCAAAAACTTGAGTATATAGTTTTAATTTCAACTCGATACAACCACGTTTTCTAGAGATAAAAGGTCTTGACATACAGACAGACGGACAAAAAAGTGATCCAACAAGGGTTCCGTTGTAGTCTTTTGAGGTACGGAACCCAAAAACGATAATAAATTAAAACATTGTAAATCAAGAGTTTTAGTTGAAGTTTCAACTAAAACTCTTGACTACTATTTAAGTTTTATGACTTCCGACTCTATAAAAGGGACATAGGATAAAATGCTACTAATATTTTAAATGCGAATATGATGGATGTATGGCTGTTTGTTACTCTTTCACGTAAAAACGGCTGAACGGATCTTGATGAAATCTGGCACAGAAGTTAGAAGTAGATTATGGTATCGAATAACACAGTAATATTTTTTTCGATATCACGCGGATGAAGCCTCGGGTGCCAGCTAGATTTACTTTTACTTTGATTTACCTTAAAATGTGAATGCCGTAAACAAATAATATGGCTCCCATGCAAAAATCAAATACTAAGCTTCAAAAAACTTGTCATTGTATCCTAAAATGACCATTTAAATAACAAATACGTCGTGACCTGAGACCTAGCAGTAAAATACGTTTTTCTACATAGAGAGAGACATCCAGGAACAGACACATTCACCTTAACAACCATTTTTATCCATTTTCTCACTTATTATCTTTTTGATTGACTACGTGACTCCAAACTTGTCAAACAATATTTGCCGTCGATAAACCTCATTATGTGTCTTATTACGTTGCACTTAAAACTTATAATGGTAAGTTTTTTAGTGTGTGAAGTGCAATTTTATATTTGTTTTTTTGACGTTTGATGTCTAAATTGAGTCACGTGGTGTAAGTCATGTTTTATCATTTTAAAGGTCCGTTTGTTCTGATTGAAAATTTAAATTGATATGTTAAATCCGGTGTATTGTTGTATGTTATTAGTTTATAGGCATTCGTGACATGAAAGATAATTAGGTGCGAACTAATAAAGTTATTAGATTGTTGATGATTACAAAAAAATATAATATTCATTTTGTTAGTAATTGATTCGTGTTTACTTTGAGGTCAATATTGTCGTCATAATGTCTTTATTAAAATAGACGGATGTCCGTTAACAGACAGTGCATGTCTTTTTTAACGCTTTTAAAGATTGGCCACAACTAAAACAGCTAAAATAAAAATTCAAACATACGACAACACAACTTACGAATTTATTTTATTTTTAAACTAGCTTTTGCCCGCGACTTCGTACGCGTGGATTAATAGTTCCCGTTCCCGGGGGATTACCGGGATGAAAACTATCCTGTTCTTTTTCGGGTCCCAGACTATATCTGTACCAAATTTCATTAAAATCGGTTCAGTGGTTTATTTTATTTTATTTTATTTATTTGGGACAAAAAACAGTTACACGTTACAATATTGAAATTTAGTTTAAGTACAATAAAAATATTTTCAAACGCATAACCCACACCATTGTCCACGGAATAACGACAATATTAAATAAGGAAACGGACGTTTAAATATAGAAGTGAGAATTAAAAGACAACATCCTAAAAAGTCACACTAACCAATTCAAGAAAGTGCTCCCCGTTAAAGCGTGGAACATAAATCACCAAATAAAAAAAGAGAAAAAAAGGAATACATGGAAAAATAAATAAATAAAGGAAACAATCATGAAGGATGAGCAGCAAGTAATTCTATAGCCATTTTTTTAAATTTCATTTGACTGTGCGCGAATATATCTAAGTTTATAAAGTGTGAGTTGTACGTTTCGGATAATCTACGGAGAGGAGCTCGCTCTCCAGCATTTGTTCTACACTTTCCTGTGTAGAACAATTGGGGCACTCGCACCTCCCGTCGATAAACAGTCCTGGGTACTACATAGCATAATCTATTAGTAAGTTCTGCACAATTAAACCGACTATTGCAAATGCCATACAGCATCATAACCATCAGCAGTTTACGCCTGTGCTCCAAGCTTAATATGTTGTATTGTTTCATCAGATCTGCATAAGAAACTTTGGTATTAAGACACTTATAGTGGGTAGTGCGGAGAAACTTTTTTTGTACCATTTCTAGTCTGTGCTTATATTTTTCATAAAAAGGGCTCCAAATAGGCACCGCATATTCCAACTGGGAACGGACTAAGATTTTGTACAAAAAGAGGAAAGTGGAAGCCCTTTTAAACTCCTTGCAAGAACGCATTATAAAACCAAACATCTGATAGGCTTTACTAATAATGTTGTCAATATGGATGTCAAGGTGTAGTTTACTATCAAGCAGTACGCCAAGATCACGAGTGCAGTCAGTTTTATTCAAATTTGAATCATTTAGTGTGTAGGAAAAATTTATACTTGTTTTATTCTTGGTGAATGAAATATAATGACATTTCGGTAAACTGAGATGCAGTTTATTACCGAGACAGTACTGCGAAAGTCTGTATAAGTCATCCTGTAATAACAGACAATCCTGCAAATTTTTACAAGATTTGAAAATTTTGATGTCATCAGCATACATAAGAACTTTAGAGTTGACGATACAGGACTTTATGTCATTAATAAACAGAATAAATAACAGTGGGCCCAAGACTGAACCTTGGGGCACTCCTGATTCAACAATGGTGTAATCAGACTCGTATCCATTGATGACAACTTTCTGAGTTCTATGGAATATGTACGACGCAAACCATCTGAGTAAATTTCCTCTAATGCCGTTGAAGGCTATTTTCTCCAACAGCAGTTTGTGGTCCACCTTGTCGAAGGCCTTCTGAAAATCTGTGTATATAGCATCAACCTGCGTGCCTTTGTCCATATTTTCAAATAAATATTGTGTAAAAATAATTAAGTTTGTACAGGTAGATCGCGATTGAACAAAGCCATGCTGTTCGGGAATAATAAGATGTTTCAAGTGTGGAAACAAATGATTGTGTACCAAATTTTCGAAAAGCTTAGACAAGGCTGATAGGATAGAGATAGGTCGATAATTTTCAATGTTGGCTTTGTCTCCATTTTTGTGAATGGGAGTGATAAAGGCTGTTTTCCATAAGCTTGGAAATGTCCCTTCACTTAAACATTTGTTAAACAGTAGATGTAGCGGAGTACAGATGTGTTGTGCTGTTTGCTTCAAGAATGTCGGTGGGAGATTGTCTGGACCAGGCCCTTTATTTAGATCCAAGGATAACAATGACTTAAGCACGTCACACTTTTTGAGAACAATATTAGGAATACAGGCTGATTTCTCATTAAAAATATCGGGAGGTATCCAGCAGTTAGGGTCGAATGTTGAACTATTTTAATAAAGACATTATGTTTTAGGCGTGAAGAAGAGACAGACAGACATACAGACAGACAGACAGAGTTACTTTCGCATTTATAATATTAGTTTAGCAGTTTAGATTTAGATTAGTAAAAGGTTGGATAAAATAATCAAAATCATGTGAATGATAAATAAAAAAACTTCTTTTCAAATAACATAAATCTAACTCCTAAAATAATATTTTAGGAAAACAGTAAAAAAATGTTTAGTTACAAAATTGAATAGAATAGTAATATTTTGTACTCTACATTTCAACTTAGCTATGTTAGAGTGTTTTTTGAAGTTTTGAAATAAAAAACCTTAACCAGCGTAAGGTTTTTCATAGATTTGTCTTAAGAGTGTTTTATATCGTGGACCGAAGCTGCATGGTTAAAAACAGGGTAATTCTTCGAAAAAAATAATAGACGGTGCTACCGTCTGAAAGCACTGATGGTTCCGTACGTCAAAATGAGACATACGAAATGGAGCCTTAATTTTATAATTAGTCACTTAAAAAATACTGCTAATACTAATGGCCGCTTTGTTTTGAACATAAACGGATGTTGGAAAGACAGATGATATTAATCATCCTAATTTGTTGCAAAGACCCATTATACTACCGAGTATGTCCCTTTTTTTTGATGCAGATGGGAATTCATCAAATACCTTCCCCCGCTCTAAGCGGAGCGGGGCGGACAGAGTTTTACTGACTATAACCCTTCCATGCTCCTTCTCCTCCATGAAACTGAGACCGTCAGATAATCTTTAAGGTTCTAAGTTAGTCACGGGTTGTTCGAAAGAGATACCGCGGCCCCGGAACGTAAAGGGCAATGGAAGGAACATGGGTGGGTTTTAGTCTGTACAAGTCTGACACTCCCCCCCGCTCCGCCCAGAGCGGGGAAAGTTATTTGATGATTTCCCACCCAAAAAAAAGGTTCTAAGTTAAGCATTTTTTGGGATAACGTGTCCTAAACTTGTAACTTACCTATTATTTGTATGCTATTTCCACAGGAACAGAATTCTGTACAAAAAGAACCACATAACCACACAGCATATCATGAGTTCAATTTTTTTTTTAAATAAAAACTTTTCCCCACACAAGGAATTTCTCCTGTATTGTGACACAAGGAATTTCTCCTGTACTGTGGATGCGTATACCTACAAACATTTAATCTCACATACACAAACAGCCAGACCCGGTACAACTATCTGTAAGCCATACAAATATCTGTTCCGTGCGGGAATCGAACCCGCGACACGCAGCACAGTCGATCACTCAGCCACTGCGGCAACCATGTCGTCAAAATTACTAACACCAAGAGCAATTACAATTTCAGTTACTCCAATTTAGTACTGCGTACAATTATTTTACGGGTTTAATTCGCGTCAATTTGTCACACCGCCTGCCAATGAACGGACTACGTAATCCTAGTTAAAAAACAGGTCAAGTGCGAGTCGGGCTCGCACACAATTGGTTCCGTACAACCCTTCATGTTCAACTACAAAAACGCAGGAAAACAGACATTTCCTTCCGGGGTAATCTTTCATTTTTAACTTTAGTTATTTTTTATTATTATTTGTTGTGTAGCCATAGTAAAACAAACCCATTACAAGTGTCTTTCTGATTTGGTTCTAAAGATACAGCTATGTGACAGACGGACAAACAGCAGATTCATAAATTCTTACCAATACTTATTATAAAAGTGAAAGTGCGTTTGTTTATTTGTTACCTCTTCACGCCTAAATGGCTAAACCAATTTTGATGAATTTTGGTACAGAGATAGCTGGGAATCAGGAGACGGACATAGGTTATAACTTTTTTTCTAAAAACGTGGAATGTGAGGGAGAAAGAGGGAAAGCTTAGCGTTGCTATTACAAATCAATAAGGCGCAAAGGGAACTGTGTTACCCCGAATATAACGCGAGCAAAGCCGCGGGCAAAAGCTAGTAACGAATAGTTTCACATTGGCACCCTTTACCTACGGAATCCTAAAAATGGACGCTAAGTTCTGGAAAAATAAAACAGTTTACGACAAAAACTATCAATAAGAAGACGCTTTTTACCCGCACTGGTGTTTTTAAATAAATTGTGGACGTTTTACATTAGGTGGCAACAAAAACACCTCATTTTGCACTAGTGGCCTGTCAATTATTCGCTGATTATTTCAATCCCGTGAAACCGTGATGAAAATGACTACTTTTTTTTGCCATTGTTACTATCCATTTTGCTTTTAAAGATATTTAAATAAAAACTTTGTGAGCTTTTTTAGTTGGTTGTTAGTGGTAGGCCAAAGAGCTGGAAAGAGCTTCCACTTAAATGATTTAAAAAAGGCTTTGAAGCTTTTTAGTGACGAAAGCATACTATAATATAGATTCAAAATTCATTTATTTGCAAAAACATGTGTAAATAATATACATGGTAAGATGCTTATTATTGGTGTTACAAAGAATATTCAGGCTCAACATGTTTGCCCATGGCTGGTGCACAAATTATATTATAAGTAGTAAGTAGGTACTTAATTATGTTTTTTTTTATGTTAGTTTAGAGTTTTTTATACCTATATTCTCCTTTTTGTGCAATAATTTGAATTCTGTATTGACTAAGTTGATTAATTGTGTTCAAATGGTTTTCAAGCTTACGTGATAGAATATGGCTGAACCTGTCAAAATGTTTTCATCCCTGTTGTCATTGACTGACCTATATTTGCAAAATAAAATTATCTTTAATTATGTTTAGGATGAAAAACGGAACCATAATTGGATCACTTTGTTGTCCGTCTGTTTGTCTGTCTGTCTGTCTGACTGACTGTCTGTCAAGACCCTTCTCGGGAATGCGTGGAAGTATCGAATTGAAATTAAAACCATAAGTATACTCAACTCTGGTTGCTGAAAGGTTGTTTATGTCGCAATTGTACGGAACTCTCGGTGCGAGCCTGACTCGCTCTTGGCTGGTTTTAATGATGAATAGAGAGTACACCAACCTAGACGTTTAGTTAAAAAAAAATTGTTCAAAATTGTTCCAAATATCCTAAGTTTATCGTACCAACATTATGAATGGATTAATTCCCTGGCTCCCAAACTAGGTTTTCACCTGCGATTTAGGAGTCAGTGTTTCTCCATTAAAACTCATAATAAAACGTGATGGAAGAGCATAAAATTGTATTCAAAATGAATAAAGAGATTGTGTGTAGAATAAAAAACGTTAGAACACATTTATTTGGTCATCAAATTCTAAACTTTTAATGTATTGTGTTGTATATTTAATAACAATTCTTCGCTTTCTACCGTTACTATTTGTTACGTATTATCTAAGCTTAAACGAAGAATGAACGAGCGAATTGAACACAAACTAAATTAAGTAACAAGATAGTTTTGAGACAATCCTATTATTTAAAATTTTATTTTTTGCAAAATAGTTTGTTTTTATTTCAATCTTTTCAAATTATGGTATGATGGTAGGTAACAAATTCTTATTGCGTTTTAATTTTCCACCGCTACTGACATTTATATATGCAGATTATCCACATACAGTAGAATAAATAATTTGTGATATAGTAGATATATATATATATAACTAACCATGCAACATAAATGAAATTAATTAATACCTATTAATATTGTTACGATCTCGGGACGAAATTTTTTAATATAAAAACAAATTTGGGAATCGGCCTAAAATTTATGAAGAAACGCATAAAAACCTACAAAAAAGAAATACAATTGAATTGAGAACCTCCTGTTTTCGGTTACAAAATCAGCTACATGGGCACCGCTCACTGACGCAGTAATATGGTAATCAAATGCAACGTTGTATAAACCAAAAAAGAAACATTATTTTGGAGGAAAATTAACTCTATGTAGAATTAACTTTTTCACAATTAATGGTTTCAAGATGAATCCATGCACTGTGTATAAATGATTAAGTTATAAATAGGCAATAACAATACACAACTTTGATACTAGTGTTAGTACTAAGTAACAATGTAATTTTTATGTTAATTAATTTATAATTTAGTAAAAGTAACTTTTTATTTGATTGTATAATTTGTACTTTATTATTTTTGTATGCCTGTAATAGACTGATCATAGCGCACTTTTACCTAAAATATGACCAGCCACTGTACCTATATTTCACAAATAAATGTCTGATGTTACTTATAAGTTCCTTGGCACTTACATCTACCAGAAAACATAACAGTGCTCCAGTATAGGACTAAGCAGGATTTTTTAAACATTACAGGACTGATAAGCGGTAAAAATATCAAAGTCATATTTAAATAAACTGAATAATTCCACAACTAAAATAAACTGAACTTTCATCTCGCAGGGCTGCTGGAAAAAAAATCTAATAAAAAAAATCTTTAAATACTTATATTATAAGTCTTGACAACTATAAGATGTCTCAACAACTACAATAGGGCAGCCGCGGCGAAAACGTAATAAAAAATGCTAGGTCAACATATAGGAGTACTTACCTATATTTATTTTAATTCTATGTGAAATAGTGGCGGATTTCATTCCAAAAGGCATTCTCTAGTCAACCTTTGGGTTAACGATGGGTTATCACGGTGTTGTTGTATTTATCACAAAATATAAGTGTATCTAAAAAAGAAACTACCTATTTGTTTTCGGTAAAAAATAAAATTAAATAAAAAATACTAAATACCTGTTAAATAGAATATTAAGTTATTGTAGTTGTAGGTGGGTGTCCACATTAAGGTGGTAATTTTTTAAGTACCTAGGTATATTATGAACCTACATCCAACAAATTAATTATTCAACATAGGGTTATAAAGAAAGATTAGGGTATCAATCCAATTATATTAAATTGTTCTAAGCGCCACAGCACACTTTGTTAATGAAAGCTACTTCTAAAGTAACTTTTATATTACCCAAGCTTTAATTAACAACAACAACAAAAACTGTTGCTGCAAAAAAAAACAAAAGTGAAAAACGTATAAAGATGTTGTTTTACTGAAAATCTGGTCCATAGGTATCAGTTACAAGTATGATCTAATTACCTAAACTAATACAAAAATAAAACGAATTAGGTTACATCTATGTATCTAAATCGCTGAAATTCAGTAAGATATAACCAAAACATGTCAGCGTTAGTGGTAACTGTCAAAATATAGGCTCATTGAAAAAGTCTGCTGACTCACGCAATGTTATTTCTTAAGGTTTGTGGCGTAAAAAATCTGCCTCGCTTCTCCACAGGCTGCGTGGCAGTCCCAAAACTATCCTGCAATCGATAGCTGACTGGGCAGATAGCCCGCTAAAGTGGGTGCTAACCAATCGGGTTATCAAGGGACTTTATAGCTATATATTTCAATGTAGCTTGCATATTTGCACGCGACATTAATATACCGTCAAACTAAAGCTACGCTAGTGTTCCAAGCGCGACTCAAAGAGATGTCAGTAAAGCAGAGAGGCTTGCCTGGACCATCGCACGCCGAGTTGCGGGTTGTTCGAAAGAGATACCGCGGCCCCGGAACGTAAAGGGCAATAGAATGAACATGGGTGGGTTTTAGTCAGAAGTACAAGTCTGACACTCTGAAGTTATTTGATGATTTCCCATCCGCAGAAAAAGCTAAAGGTACGCTTTGAAAGCGAGAATTTAAATCTTGACGGATATGCTCTAAAACAACTTTTGGCTTATGGAGTGTTAGATTTGACGTCAAGATTGTAAAACGATTTTCTTTTGCAATAAGATAAGGTTCAGAGCATATTAATTTGCCACTTCTTTCAAATACTGACAATTCATCAATATCTTTATAAATTCTGATCAAATTCGTCATGTATCAATAATCAAATTCTCAAAATTCATTTCCTTAGAGAATGTGCTTAAATAATAAAACCTTACAGGACCTGGTTACATTTTGTATTTGAAAAAGCTTTTCGCCTTTCATTCCATCTTAAAAAGATTTGTAACTAACCACAAATACGTAAACAATATTCGCGGATTCTTCAAACTTCCTAATACCATCAACTCAAATAGGTACAAATTCTTCCTCACCCACTTACAAGCAACAATCAGGTACGTATAGTTCACGAAGACTGCAGCCAACCCTAAGCCGTCGGCCTGTAGAGGCTTAACTGTGCTATGTAGCCCAACCCCTCGAACGCTACCCTACACCTACTGCTATTGGGTACTAGGCGTTCCGAACTCATTACAGGTTAAGTTGGTAGGTTTTTGAAAATCACTATGTTTTTAGAAATTTTATATTGTAAGTTCTAATGAGAATTAATGAATAATGTATGCAACACAATTAATCACCGCCAATAGGGTAGTTGACACCACCAATCAATTGATATACTTTTTATGAGCTGTCAAAACGCGCTTCCCCCATAGATTTTGTATGAAACTCGCAACCGATGACGTCACTAAGTTGTCAAGTCAATGATGCAACTATTTATTGATTTAAAAGCACTAAAAATCGAATTTTAAAGTTATTTTGAAATGAATGGAGTTCTCAGGTCTAGAATAAGGTGTTCTTTCAGAAAAATTGTGTTTTTAAATTATTCGTTAATGGTGTCAAGTACCCAATTGTGTCACCCTACTTATAAGTTCTAATAGTAATATGTATCGTCACATAATAAAGAATATTCTATCAAGATATAATTAATAACATACGTTGTTATTTCATTTGAAGTTATTCATAGACAATAATGTGTACTGAACAAATTACGCATGGACAAAATATGGTACCAGTTTATTTTATACAAATAAATGATTCTTAAATGGTTTTGATAATTTGAAACTTATAAAGAGTTTGTGGCTGCAAACGAATGATATTAATAAGTAAGAAATGATCCAACAAACCTTTTAAAATTAAATTAATTTACACTAAAAACATCCTACGCGTCGATCGATTTAATTTAAAGAATATAAAATCAGAACAAGAAGAAAAATACTTGCTTTTTTTTTCTTTTTCAATTTGAACAAAATATACTTGCTTAAAAAAAGAACAATTTGTTGCTTCGTTTTGGTTGTAGATACATCTCGCACATTTTTCAGTTCACCTTCAAACGATGTTATTACATGGTAATAAATTATTCAACTTTTGCGCATTCTTATTAGAATCGAATTAAATTCAATACAAACTTAATTAGAACGCGAAACGTCTTTTTACCGGGAATGTAGAAAATACAAAAATTCCGTTTTCATATGTTCCTACTTTATTTTGTAATTATGTTATCCTTTTGGGGCCGGTTTTTCAATCACCATTTAAGGTTTATCCGAAGAATAAGTTTGTCATTGTGATAGTTTTTGTATGGACACTCTGTCAAAAAGTCAAAACGTCACATTTACTCTTTGGATAAAAGTTATTTAATGATTGAAAAATTTACCTTTAGTATTTATTTACCCCTCCCAAACAAAAGAACTTGCTGTGTTACTATCCTTCACCACCTCTTGTTCTTAGGTATATTAATACCTAATTACCTTATAAATAATAAGAGAACCACGTACTCACCGGAATCACTGTCATCCCTGTCATAATGCGGTCTCCAGTACTGCTCATCAAATCGCAGAGGCACCTCCGACCGGCCGGTGAACTTGGTGGGGTCTAGAATGTTCTCCACAGAAAACGCTATAGCTGGCCTGTCGGGGGGTCTCGTCAACCCTAGCCTCCTCGTAAGGTCTACAGGCGCGGCTTCTTCCACCCCGACGACGTCAACCTCCCCGTTGGCTTCGGTCTCCCCCTCTGCTTCGTCCTCGGCCTTATCCCGGCGCTCCTCCGATCCTCGCGCCATCGCAAGCATCGTCATAGCAAGGCCTATTTTATTAAGATTTGTACTCGAAACATTTGAATGTTCAATGTAACATCTCAGTTTGTTAACACTTTCACTGCACTCGAATGTTCTAAGAATGTCCTTATGAAGTAAAATCCTAATAGGTCAATTAGCACAATCTGACAGGTCAGTTCGCACGGATGAGCGCGTGCGTGCGAGTCAGTGGACACGTTCGTCCCAGCCCAACATCCGATTATCACAACTCGGTATCAACTGAACCCGGGAGGACAGAAACGGGCGGGCACATGAAAGGAGGGGACGGGCCCAAAGTGGGGGCCAAAGTGGAATCTCGTCACCCGATTGGCGGTGGGAAACGAGGCGTGCCCGGGGTGGAGAAACGTAATCGAGCAATAAGGTTTAAACAATTTCGTTTAATACGTTGAATTATGTAAGAGAGCGGCGGGCAAGTAATCGCGCACAAGCGATAAGGCCATTTGCGCTACTTCGTTACGTATTAATGGGCCAGGAAATTGACTTATGAATATTAGAGGTCGCGGCGAGTTGAAGATCGGGCTAAAGCGGCCCCGGGCGGCCGCGCGCGCTTATTTTCCTAGTTAAGCGCTGAAACAATGATGTTTATTGAGTTTTGAACTTAATGGGTTTGGGCGCGAGCCGCGGGCCATTTGCGCCATTAGCTCGGTTTGTTTAGTCCACAACGTAACGACTTTTCGTGGAAACGGTTTCAAACGTATAACGTTTCAGTTTCAGCTTTTGTTTTGATGGAAAATTTAATTACTAATAATCTGCGGCCTAAATAAATATACTGCCAATAACATAGCCATCAGTTGATGACTGAGATCCGGGATAACACATGCCAACTCATCTTACAATTTGTGACTTCTTAGATACTAGTACCTAAGGCAATTCAATCACAATTATTATTATTATTAGATGGTGGTGTTCTATTGCCTAGCTCCGAAAAAAGGGCGTGATCTTGTATTTGGTACCTTTTTTGCTCTTCATTCAACTTTTGAAATTGGTCCTTCGAGCCGGATTGTATTATACTTTACTACTAAGTAAATAATTAACACAATATTTCTTGTGTAAGAAAGTCATGAATAAAAATTAACATTTGTAAAAATGAAAATTTTTATTCATGACTTTTTATATAACGAATATGTTTTTTGTATAACGAATGGCAGCTTGACAACCCTAACATAACCCTCTCCCTGCTCTCCGTTCAGTTGATTGATGTACTTAGATGGTTTGTACGCAATGATAAGCTGATGATGCAATTGCTTTTTATTATTCCGTGTTTTTGGTTAGTTGGCTGTTACTCGTAAATATCATGAAAAATATCATATATATCATTCAGAAAATTCATAGGATTTTATTTTACAGTCTGTAAGAAAAGTAGGGTTTGGACATCATTAGGATCGAAAAAAATGTATAGGTATATTTAATTAAATTAAAAACATCATCCACTTACTACAAATGAGTAATAATAAAAATATATGTACAAGTCTGAAAATGGAAAAAAATCACAAGGCGTCAAAAGGCATCAATAAGAAAAGTAAACAAGAAAAATGCTGGTGATATAATAAAATCAGCTTGAATTGTTAATTTTGCCCGATCTAAATGATATATCTAGATTTGACTAAAAAGTTCAATTCAGATTCTTATTTAATTTTTTATTGTGTTTTTGTGCCAACGTTTTGCGAATGTCGTCGGCTCATGACTGATAATATATTTATTTTATATCACCATAACTTTAAACTTATTGCAGAGCCCTATAGGGTCCGTAATTGTACCTTAGCTTTAAGCCCATTGTAAGATCTTCACACATTATGTAATGCAAACAAAAACATGAATATAGCTCTATCTAACGTTTGGGGGATTTCAGACTTTATTTATTTAACTATTTATGTACACACAGTAAACCAGACAGGATAAAACATTTAAGATTTGAGTACAAAGGTAGGTACTGCTTATTTCTTAAGAAATGTCTGCCAGCAGACCTACGAAAGGAGATATGAGAACGAAATGTAGACGATAGTGTGTGAGAGAGTATTAGAAAAATATGTGTGTGTGCCTTAACTTATTATAACCTACATAATATAAGTAAATATTAATAAATATTGTATAAATACATAAAGTTTAAATATATATCCATAAATAAATACATATATGACGATTGAGAGGACAGGTAATGCTCTTTCACTCTTAACACTCTTTCACTCTTTCTTCTTTCACGTTATGTTATGTAATTACTTAAATATTGTAACTACATAAAACTTAAGTTCAAGCATTTTACGCAGCGTGTCGAGCAACCATCACAACTTAGCCTCGGAGCCTCAACACAGAGTTTTGCTCCATTTTGTATTTACACGGCTAATCGCAGTTAAAGATCTAACATTTAGAGCCACCAATGACATGCACGATCTTAGCCTTTCGACACGCTACTCCAATCAAACGAGATGAGGATACAGGGTGTGGTTTTTGAGACGAAATTGATTACTTGAAATGCAATTTTCATTTGATTTTATTTAAACTTCACGTATACGCTATAACTTTAACCTCAGTGGCTGAGCGATCGACTGCTGTGCTGCGTGTCGCGGGTTCGATTCCCGCACGGAACAAATATTTGCATGGCCTACAGATAGTTGCTCCGGGTCTGGCTGTTTGTGTATGTGAGTTTAAATGTTTGTAAACACACACACACACACGATACAGGAGAAATTCCTAGTGTGGGGCAACGTTTTCTTAAAAAAAGATATTAAAACATAGTAGTCGTACATACGAGGACTTAAACATTAACTGGTAGAGAACTACCGTTATTATATGTAGGGGCGTTTATTAGTAATAAAATAACCATAGAAGAATTTAGACTACTTATATATCATTTTACCAATACATATCATAAATTGTAAACTTATTTTCTTAAAACAAAAAAAAACTATTTTCTATAGGTATTATATATTTATTTTATATATTCTTAAAACAAAAAAAAAACTATTCTCTATTTAAAAAACTTGAGTATTCGAACGTCATTGCAAACCAGCCAGTATACTTTAAGTTTTGGCTAGTATAATAGGGTAGTTGACACCACCAATCAATTGATATACTTTTTATGAGCTGTCAAAACGCGCTGCTCCCATAGATTTTGTATGAGACTCGCAACCGATGACGTCACTAAGTTGTCAAGTCAATGATGCAACTATTTATCGATTTAAAAGCAACTAAAAATCGAATTTTAAAGTTATTTTGAAATTAATGGAGTTCTCAGGTCTAGAATAAGGTGTTCTTTCAGAAAAATTGTGTTTTTAAATTATTGGTTAATGATGTCAACTACCCAATTAAACCTCTACAGTACTTAGCCTTAGGGACCAAATTAGTTACCTAAGTAAAAGAATTTTAAAAGCAATAGCTTTCTGGGCAGTTTTCCTATTGACAGCGATGTAGATGAATTTTTCGCCGTTTTGGGACTTGTGCATATTATAAAAGCGAAAGTGAGTTTGTTTGTTTGTTTGTTGAGGTAACAAACAAACAAACAAACTCACTTTAATGGCTTAACCGATTTTGATGAATTTTGGTACAGAGATAGTTGGGAACCAGGAGACGGACATAGGCTAACTTTTTTCAAAAAAAGTGTGATGTGAGGGAGAAAGAGGGAAAAAAGGGAAATCTTAGCGTTGCTATTACAAATCAATAAGGCGCCAGAGGAACTGTGTTACCCCGAATTTAACGCGAGCGAAGTCGCGGGCAAAAGCTAGTTGTTGATGAAGTAGATATTTTAAAATAAGGTTCTTTAATCGGTGAAATGGGTTTCTTAATTATCTACTGCTATTATCGAGCGTTTTTTTTATACTACAACAATTATATCGGTTAAGGTATAAAAATCATAGCTCAGACTTTTCGCTTGACCAGAAGGCTGGCCTTTTTATTGGCCCACAGAGTTAGCATTGCCATGCAACGCATTAATGCAGCCAGAATTTTTTAACGCCCTGTAATTATTTTACCCTTTTTATTCGTTTATACACATATAATTTTACATTTTTAAATATTTCTTTAAAAAAACATTTAAAAATATAAAAATAATATCCCACCCCTATCGGAAACAGGTTCCAAGAGTACGCTTTCTGTATCAAGCCCTTGATCCAGCTGCCTAACGAGAGCCTCCTCAGGTGTTGGTCGAACCTCTTGACAATTAAGCAATTTTCCGAAACGACTATCGGCACAATGATCGCTAAGTCCACATTCCGACAACTTCACGAGCCAAGTAGATAAACTTGCACATATGTTTTAATATTATTTATTTATGTCTATTAATAGTTTGTAATTAACAGCTACCGTATTTCAAATCCCGTCAAACATCCTCTATAAATGTCGAAATCTCAACGTAAAAAGTGTCAAATTCCATCTCGTAGCATTTTATCTGTGAATGATTGGAGGCGCGACGGGAGCCATTGTGTACACAATTGACCCACGCTGGCCCCCCACTATTACTGCCTTTTAAGAACACTTTTTTGAATATTTTCTGCTTCGATACTTAACACTGCTTAGCACACGTTTACGTGTTTCTGGCAGCTTGTTTGACAGCTAGTTTTTGATAGATTCAATTTATCTACTTATTTTTGGTTCGATAGAGAAATCTATTAAACTAAATAGTTTCTACTATTAGATTATAACAATTAGGCCTTTTGCTCCCGATGGTGAATGCAGGGTTTTATGCTCGCGTTTAGACATACAAAATAATATTGGGGATTTCAGCAGATCTTCTTAATTTTTGGAACGAAGTTCCTTATCGCGCGCCAGTTAATTATTAAAGCAAGCCAGTTATTTTCGCTACGTCTTTCAATTTTGCATTGAACAGTGTGGTGTCGCGACGATTATTTTTGTTGAGTGTATACAGTTTTTTATTTATTATGTACATAATAAATAATAACTTCGTTCCGGGTGTCCCTTGACACCTCTCAAGTATTTTATTGCACTAATTTGTGGGTGTTGCGTTTGACCGCAACATGTCTGATGTTATGAGATGAGTGTCTAGCGTGAAACAGCATTACTATCCTTACTAATATTAAAAAAGCAAAAGTGAATTTGTTACGTCTTCAAGATTTTGATTAATTTTGGTACAGAGTTGGGACCCTGGAGACGGACATACATAAGCATACATTTTTTTGAAAAAGTGGGAGATGAAAGAAAAAGATGGAAGAAAAGGGAAACTTAGTTTTGCTATTACAATCAATAAGGCGCAAGGGCAAAAGCTACTGGCTACCTAGGAATCGAACCCAGGCGTTCATGTTTTGCAATCGCTTGCGACTACTAACTACTCCACCACTTTTCTGTTAACGTTTTTTAAATCCATTTCTCTGATAGCTTGAATATTAATCAAATACATCCAGTAATACAAGTAATATATTCGGTCTCCTATAAAACTGCCACTCTTTTCATGAAATCTACTCCTAGAAATATACATTTGAGGCATCAAATTGTCCTGCCGAGGTAGCGTGTTTTTCGAAAGAGATAAAACGGCACCGGAACACAAAAGCCACAAGAAGGAATGTGCATAAGTTTTGACGTGCTTGTGAATGTGCTTAGCCGTTCTATAGACCACTTTTATGACGCAATGACGCTTGGATCAAAATATCCCCTTAGTTAGACCCTTAAACCTTCACTTAATAATAACCGCACAAAATATGAGTATCGCCATCCAACACCTACACAATACACACACTAATAAAACACGGTGTCACCAGCTGGAAAACGTTCAAACACTCGACAGCACCAACAAACAACACTCTAAACTATTTGATTTGCGCGCAGCTGGAGAGCATTGTGTCTCGACACTGTGCCAGATCATGCTGCGAACAGTTTACAGCTCCACGGGAGCTATCTATGCCACTAATGGCTGGTTAAAATCACTAATTGTATTTATTGTTGACGAAAAAGGTGTTTTGTGTGATTGTAATCTTCTTATCAAATGGATACAATCGAAATGAAGTCCGGTTACCTATATTATAGAGGGATCTTGTGAATAAAATGGATTGGTCATCTGTCTGGTAGATAAACAACATCGAATGCACGAAGTAGATTTCGACTTTTTTATTTTTATGTGTAACAAGGTGATGATTAATGATCTACAAGAGAACATACCGGTGAGAGGAGCTCGTGGCTAAATAGCAGCCGCTAGGGTAGCCGATCTTTATGTTAAGCCCCGCTTGCCTAGCTTAAGTATGTGGATGGGTAACAACCCGTTACATACCGAGTTTCCTCTGTGCTACGGAAAGCACGTTAAGTCCCGTTTGTAATTTAAAGATCTTTGACAGTCGTTACAGATATTCAGTGTCCCGAAAGTCTAACAACCGATCTTACCGAGGGGTATCGTATTAACTAATACTAAATAGGTTGTGGAGGTCAGATAGGCAGTCGCTCTATGTAAATTCTAGTATTCAGCTGCATCCGGTTAGAATGGAAACCCACTCCAACATTGTTGAGAAAAGGCCGGCAGATGATAAAGATAACATACCAGTAGGGTTGATCCAAAACGATCAAAGAGCTATAGTGGTTAACAAGATGATTAGACAGAGAATCAGAGTTGTTGATATAGCTCATCAAATCAAGCTGAACTGGCAGTGGGCTGGCCATATAAGCCGTGAAACCGATGACCATTGGAGTGACATTTCGCGGTTTCGAAACCGCGAATGGGGAAGCTAAGGTATAACCTCAGGCTCGATGGAGAAACGATCTATGCAGGCTGGCCGGTAGCAACTGGATGAGAGTTGCGCGGGAATCGAGTTAACTCGATTAGTATATCGATATCAGCTAACAGCAGTCCTATGGCCTGGACTGCTGTAGGCTGATAATTATACAGATAACAGAACTTTGTTAGCACATGTAAATCAGGCCATGCCAAGTTTTTTTCCAAGCTTTGGCAAGTAAACACACGTATTATAGAATTTGCCATTCCGGTACACTAAACTACCATAATCACTAATATAGTGGCCACAATCTGCACAGAAACCTCCGATATTCCTATACCATATGTACATACCGTTTTTTAGCCATTACTCAATTAGTAAGTAAGTACCTTTCAGTCCTAAGTATTCCACAAGATTTTCATGAAAATTGACTAATAGCATTGTGATCGTATAAGGATATTCTTATCAGCCAATTAAACATCATCAAATACAAACAACGGCGAGAGATAAATATTGCCAAATTAATTGACCACTGACTTAACTGAACCAAAAAAATAAAACGATAATCATCAATCAGTACTACCATCTTCAACTTTCAGACAAGGCGAATTCTGAATTTAAAAATGTTCATCATTAGTACCATAAACAAGTGACGCCGTAAACCAGCTGTCCGTTCCACTGGAGATATTAATTAAAAAGTTTTTTACGCGAAAAAAATGGACGACGGAGCCACGCCTCTGCTCCAATTAAAATTCTAGCCGGATTCATTACGATACTTTATTTTTTAAGTGTTCGTTAACGAATGCTGTCAAAACAAACGTAAATTAATTTGAATATTTTATCAGGAATATCTTTGATGTTAGCTAGCGTCAAGTGTTTTAGAAAAGAATGTGGAAAGCAAAAGTATTATCTTGTAGTTTTATTGTCTGTGGCATTATAATGACATCGCAATGCGATTAGTGAGAAATTTCGCAAAAAAATATATGAATAGCTTTTATCTTGCCAAAAATATTTTAGAAGACCATAAAATTGCAAATGAATAGATTTAAATTCTAATTAGATAGTTGAACATTAATATCATTAGAGATATACATAATTATCATGATTTGTTTTAACCATAACCACATCACAAAGACTTTCTCAATTTAAAATTCCTTTTTTTTTGCAATATGAGTTCATGCATAATTTTATTGAAGAATTTCATATTCAAATTAAAATTGTCTTCAGTACTGATAGAAATAGAAAAATGTGACTTTCACAGTGTGGGATGTTGAACAGAAGTTTTAAAACTCAATAATTTTCTCGTGGATTACATTTTATTTTGACGCTTTGATCCTTGTTTTTGTGTTCAAAGCTTTAGACCGATATATCAATCCTATTTGATTCAACTGAATGATCTGAGAGAATATACGTGAAGACAGCATGTTTTGATGTAAATTATGTGGATCAACATGATCGGCTTTGGAAATATGTAAGAGGGAAACGTGTAAAAGCTATTTTAACAAAGTTTAGTAAAAATAGCGTACAACATTAAACTATTTTTTATTTCGCACAGAAATTAGATTTTAGCTTGACATTAGAATGGTAGGTTTTAGGTTAAATCGTAGAGGTGGCCCCTCTATGTTGTATGGGTTACAAGTACTGCTTACTATTCACATTTCTTTTTTATCAATATCATTTCGTCTGTGAATTTTCAGTGTGTGACATCGCGATGGTGGTGATATGTATGTAAGTCCCATACATTTTCGATGTTGCCGCCAGAGTGACTTATGTCTATCTATCATATACTTATGATTATTTAAACCCTGTGATGTAACTGTTGCATAGAAAATTACATTAAAATACCTTCCCTTTCCTCATCACAAACATCAAAAACCACAACAAAAGATAAAAATATCTCTCAATATAATAACGCCATCATCAAAAAATAATACGCGCACCTAATAGCTGCAATAACATCCGTGGCATATGACAATATAAATGTAGCGAAATAAAAAGCAATAAATATAAGTAAATGAGGTGCAGTAGCGATGCCGCCAATCGCCATGTCATGCGTAACGCACGCCAAGAATTTTAATAACCAATTTGTATTTAACATATCTGTTTCGAGACAACAAGCCGTTTGGGGGTCCGTAATTAAATTATTTTAGAGTTTCCAGGAGTCTACTTAAAGTTAAAAAAACTTTAAGTTGAAGATATCGGTCGGTGGAGAACCTCTGCGGAATAATGAGGAGCGTTAGCAGGTCATCACCCAGACGAGCTGTAAAAATAGCAGGGTCCTGGATGAGACTGTTGTAGGCGCTGTTACTTCCCTAAGCATGACACAATAATTAGGAGGCCCTTACAATGAGTATGGTGGTTTAAAAAAAGGACTGATGCCCTCTTCTTACTGTTCGAGATAGTTTTGTGATGTAAGAAAATTTCTAAATAAAGAACGATAGTTTACATAAGTAAAACATTTGGAGGAAGAACTATACCTATAAGAATAGGTTGGAGCGAAGTATTGTTCCTAAATTGTTGTTAAAAAAAACAATACACGTAGGTGCGGAACCATACATGTAAAAAAAGTTCACACCATACAACTTTTACTCAAGAGCCGGGGACTAAATTACAAACGGCGTCTTCCTCAGCTAATTGAATGTTCCTTGGATAAATCAGAATTAATATGCGCGTTCCGAAACCGGATTGGATTGTTATTGCTCTGTTAGCTTGTCTTTGATGCGTTTGAGTAATGGAACGCACGCGCGCTCGTATGTCGCGACCATAGTGATTGCCGCTCTTTTCTTTTCTTCTTTTTTAGTGCACAGATAAAAATACCAGGTGGATCATCTTTTTTTTTTATATCGTTTGTTATATGAATGTGTGAGCTTTTGGGTTTGTAGTAGGTATATATTTGTCTAAGTAGGTTGTACAATAAATTACAATGTACTAACTAAATTACTACCCAACGCATCATTGGTATTTTACAGAATAAATAATTGATTGTTGAAATCCGCAACATTTTTGTTTATGTGCCAGCTTCTTTTTAGTACTTATCATATCCAGTATTAATGGGTTGTGGGGGTCAGATAGGCAGTGGTTCGATATCTAAGTACCTACCGGTCACACTGGAAGCCAACTTAGTACGGGCAAAGGGTAGGCGAATGATGGTTGCAACTTTCTTTTCTATTTATTACCCAAAATACGAATACGACCTACAGGTTTGAAACAGTGCATGCCCCTTCATCTCTAAATCACGTAAGTGGCTTATTTGTTTAGTACCTACGTACCCTTTGAAAGCTTTAAAATAAAAATATATCTACAGAACAATTATAAGTAAAAACCAATTAGTTGCTTAGATTTTTCCGTTTAATATTACCTAACTGGCGCAGATACAGTTCTGGATTCTTCCATGAGTTTCCTCGATCACAATCAGTCTTGAATGAATAACTAAGTCACAAGCACCCTGATCGCTTCATAAAGTTTGAACACTTATAATGGATGTAATTAATCTATTCATATTATTCCGAAATAGTTATCACAAGCTCGTCACTAGATCGCGAAGGTAATTTATCACATACACCGAACCAGACGCGTCACGGGCCAAATGATTTATAGTCACCCTAAAAGACAAAGACTCTCCAAAGGCCCCCCTCGGAAAGCAAACACTCAATTTGAAGGTAATCACTAATGGAAAATAACCTCTAAAACCTACGTGCAAAAAGTTTATTTTCCCGCCAAAAAGTTTGTCGTAAGTCAACTGTCAACGGGTACGGATGCGTTCAGATGCATTCCTCGACTAATTGTATGTATCGCACCGCACAAAACACATTTGTCAATTGTCGCCCGCCTCCCTTATAACGGAACATAATTAGTTAGTCAACTATTTCTGGAACGCTTTGACGGCTTATTAAGATTTCAAATTGAACACAAATTAGGTGTCATGGTTTACTGATTACGAACCTACGATTAGTTTTCGTGCTTCTTAGAGACATTGAAAAATTTCTGTGTCGACACGTCGACAGTCTCGTTTTCCGGGCATCAAAAAGCTATTTTTTAAATGGGTTTGGGATTAAAGAATTGATGGTTGTTTTTTTAAATAGATTATTACTCTTTCAAACAAAGTTATTTTAGTTGTAATTTTGTGAAAAGGTCAACTAAAATCTATAGAATGTATGTAACTGCACTGAAACGGTTGTCGAACCAAATGGGACTCGGGCGTATAAACATTTTAATTCTGAGCTAGACGTTAGTTAAGGTTGCCCAAATAATCTAATTAGTAAGTTATCCAAGTTCAATCACAGTTGTCTTCTTTACCTACATCCATCATTATGAGAGGAATATAGATAATCAAATATAGAGATACGTAGAATTATACTTTCTTCACCAACCAAAAAAAAAATGTTCTTAATTTAACATAGTGCATTTCATAACACTGTCCTTATAACATCATGAACCATTTTAGGAAATCATCTACCAACATCACGTTCCCCAAATAACTTCATGTTTACACATGTTACAGCCGTCGAAATCTAATTAAAACACAATAATAGATTTAAATTGACTCAATCTCGCCACATGTTTAAATTATCATCCAGCTAATCAGGGAGCGTCATTGATCGATTCAACTCGATTCTTTCCCAAGCAGTGCCATCTGTGAACAGGCGAGAGATCGACGGGTGACAACCGTGAAAATCGATTCGAAACATCGACTTTTTCTAGAGATGCGCGATTGTTGTGAAAACGAATCGATTTGTGTTCAGGACGGATGGAACGAAGTATCCGATTTTTCATTCGATAATTCGTTTTTTTTTTAGGTTTTGGATGCCTATGTATTTGGATTAAATTACTTAAAGTGAGTTTAAACCGTTAAGGTTAATTTTTAAAATTGTGCTGTAGTTACTTTTCCTAATTCGGACCAACATATTTTTGCAAGTTATAAATAAAAAATAGGCTTTAATTAGCCAACCTATTATTAGAATAAACCCAAAGAAAATCAACTTTCATTAATCATAAATGAAAGTTGGTTTTCGTTCGGTTGGCGATTAGGTGCTTATATTGATAGCCATGCAGGTCGCATACCATAGACGACTTACGGTACTTCATACAATGCTTCCCACATATCCAAATGTTTGTGTCGTGGAATATTTGATTTGTATCAATCATCATCATTTCTACCACTAGACATAAGCCTTCCCCATCAGAAAACGCCATAATTTGGACTACAATATCTCAAAAACCAGAACAACTACGTTATCATCCTATAAATTGCATTCGGTGCACCCCTAGCCCTTTTTTTAATCCGATGCCTTTACACGAACACACCGCATCGAATCCAAACTCCGGGCCATCAATTAGTGAGTGCTTTCACAACACCGCGTTCAGTTTTTTTTTTTCTAAAACATACGGCTTTGCCAATACAAAACAAAACTAGGAAGAAGAGATCGTTTGCAGGAGGTGGCAAAAAAAATAAAAATAGCCATAGACACTCCGGAAATCGTTACAGCGTTTTGATTGAGAACGTTTGTGATCCGTTCGATTTGATTGAAAAGATTGAAGTTTTGTCTATGCTTGTGAAATGGAAGCTTTGATTAATCTTTTTTATGTAGGGTATATTTTGCATGACGCTTTGGCTAATAATTTAATTTATAGAGTGAGACAAGACTATTTCTTATTTTTTTCTTTATAATTTCTTGTGATAAACGGAATTGTATAAAATCTGGTTCTTCTAACCTGACAGACAGATGTGTTGCTGGGGAGTTTGTTCCGCCACTTCTTCTTCCCAGCTAAAACACTAGGAAGTGGCGAAGGGCAGGGCGTTTTTGTGGGACTGTCTCTTGTAATCTGACGTTCAAAAAGTGCTGATTATCAGCCTAATTTGAATAAATGACTTTTGATTTTTGTTTTTTTTTTGACTGAATAGTTTTGAACGCTGAATATTAGCATACTAATAACAATAACTCCCGAACTCTAGGGGTCACGAGGGCCTGGGTTCGATTTCCGGGGCGGGGAGAGTGTTATTGGGATTTTCGATCAGGAATTTCTCAGTAGCAGCTACGGAGTCTAGATTTGTGCCCAGCTGTTGGCAAAAGCCTCGGCCCTTTTTACATAAAACTGGCGATATGCGCGTGTATCAGTAGGTATCTACATCTCTACCTAACCTAGCGTAATGTTTATATTAGAACAAGAATTAGAGGGGTTATTATTCCTATAACATACCTATGCACTAACTGATTACTTGAGTGAATCGGTAGCGATGTACCATGATCTTACCCTGCTCCAATCAGCGACCAGCAATTAAAAGCAATCTCAAGTAATTAAAAAAGTTTTGTCTTTTGAAAGTCTATGAAAACAATAATTAGCGTTCGTAGCGACATCTGTAAACTATCGGTGGCAGACGGGGGCAATAGTGACATAACTAACGATCAATGAAGCGGAGACTGGCGACAATGAAATCTACCATAGCCTTCCAAGTCTGCGAACGTATTAATTCAACTATACCAGAATAGATGGCGCTGTTTGTGTTTTATTAGCTAAGTTTTCTTGACAGAATTACTGCACTTACAGCTTTTTTTATGCGGATGGGAAATTATCAAATAACTTTCTGCGCTCTAGGCGAAGCGGGGGGAGTGTCAGATTTTTACTGACTAAACCCATGTTCCTTCTTTTGACCTCTATGTTCCGGAGCAGCGGTATTTCTTTCGAACTACCCGCAACTTGCAACATCTTGTGTAATTAAAGTTTTAACCTTATAAATACTTAATTTAACACAATACAAACAACACATAATCAAAACTGAAATTAATGTAATAAAAAAAAAACAAAACACTGAACGTCACTGAAAAAAATGTTTGAAAAAAGTCAGCTTCAAAATGGCGGCTATCGCGAGAATTTCGCGCGTAGCAGGCTCGACAGACAACGGCTAATTGGGCTCAGTTTACATTGTCCCCCGGCTTTGTCGTCCTTCCGCTGAAAAATATTTGTACCTATATTTTTTTCATCGAGAGTCTAGAACATGGAAAATTTAACGAATTAATATTTAGGGAAACATAAATTCGGTCAATGATTAATAACTTTGGGTTACTTAGGTAGAAACAACGATTTGTATTAAAAAAAAAACTTCTAAATTATATATACAATTTCCCTCTGTTAGTTTCGACGTTTCGACTAAACAGAAAATGTTTATAGCACTAAATAAATTCATTGAATTATTTACTTAAAATAATACGTTAACAGTGTAACCAAAACACTTATATTCTAAAATGTTATACTAATATAAAATAAAAACAAACTTACGAACTTTTACTTAAACAAATTGTGTATTTTTATAAATTGTGTATTAAAATAAATTGTGTATTTTTTATCATTTTTTAAATAAAATCATATTTTTTTCATTTTCACAGTTCCAGTAAGTGAGTAGGAATATATACCAGACAGGATACTAAAACATTCGAGCTCACTTTGCATTCCACGTAAGTACTTCCAATTTTCTCTTTTTTTATGCAGAGATTCATCATATAGATAAAACACTGAAAAATATTTACACAAGATATGATGACTTGACTGAAAGTTTTATGCCATTGATTCATGATTTCGCGCAATTGGCCACTGCAGCTAGCACGTAAGTGAATCTTGAAATCAGGAGGTCAGATTTAAATTGGTTACAACTGTTACAAGAAAGCCATATAAATTTCTGCAAAATAAAATCGAGGTCGTTTCTCTCGCTCTTTCATCATACAAAGGCCCTTTAGTCTTCAGTGCCCAGGGCCTCCAATTAATTTAAAAAGCGATGGGTGCGATTCATGTACAGACGCCTGCACATCAAGCTACTACAATCTGTCAGATTTCTTTGATCGATTTTCGACTTTATTTCTAAAGTATTAGGTTCAAGGTTAATTGGAAAAAATTGACAGTTTCGGGTAGCTTGACCTGCAGGCGTCTGTACAAAAAAAACTTGAGAGGTGTCGAGGGACACTCGGATGGAACGAAGTTATTATTTATTATGTACCAAAGCCCTGTTTACACTAAACAAAACTAATCGTCGCGACACCACACTGTTCAATGCGAAATAGAAAGACGAAACGAAAATAACTGGCTTGCTTTCTATGAGAGAGAGAGAGAGAGACAGACAGAAAAACACGCGCACGCCGCATGGCCTACAACTATAGCAAAAAGTGTCGTCACAACTTTTTTCCGTCTAGCCCCCTTTCGCAACGCGCGTTATGGAACTTCGTTTAAAGGTACTATGCACTTAGGTATGAAGAAGCACCTTCCTTATATTCTCAAGTAGAGGATTGAGGTATAAGTAGGGTTAACAGATATTTTAGTAACCATTAACGATGCCCTTAACGGCTTTATTTAAATGACGGTAACAATGCTGTTTAATTTGCATAAATCATGTCCAGGTGCAAATTATAGTTGAGCTCGGTTATAAATCGAGTTTAGTGATGTGACACTCTTGAACTATTAAGGTTTTATCGATATTTATTTTTGTATTAGTAACTATTCGTGATTGTTAAGTATTCTTGATTGGCAGTATTAGTAATTAAACAATTACGAGCTAGTACGTTCCTCACATATTATTAGTATTTTATATTAAAACTAAATTTTCTGAGGTATAGCCGTTCATGACATTAATTTGTAGTCTCTACCCATTTACTCAGCGAATGCACTGACTGTGCCTGCAACCATTTTTCTTTTTTCTTTCACCATTATCCTTTTGAACGCCAGTGTCGCATATACAATGTGTCCGGTCATAGAATAGCAATATTCCAGATACTTATGTAACGAGTGTTTTAATATACTATTACGATACACACTTTGGTCTAATTCTCTTCCCCGCTTTTTGGCAGCCATTTTGAGATATTCTCTATGCGCGTACAAAAAATAATCATATCTCTCAAAGTGTTGGTCTTACTGAGACGAAAATAGGTTTATTCAAAGGGCAACAATTAAATTGTCTATCTTTTAAATTAAGAAATGATGAGCTTACATTTTCGTAACATTAAAAAATAAAATTAAAGTCCAAAAAAATATTTTCATCCCACCATCTCGGAAAGAGTATTTTTAATCTTCAATATCTGAGTGGAAAAGCCGTTTTTATTCTCTAGAGGATAAAGTAAATTGAATTTAGAACATCGTGTGCACTAAGTTTGTGAATTAAAAAAAACGTTAAACCGATTTACTGCTACCTCTATGGTGCCAAATATATCATACAACTTTTTTTTAATTTGTTAAAAACTCAGACTCGGAACCTTCTTGGTGTTTTTAGGGTTCCGTAGTCAACTAGGAACCCTTATAGTTTCGCCATGTCTGTCTGTCCGTCCGTCCGTCCGTCCGTCCTCGCTTAATCTCTGTGACCGTCAGCACTAGAAAGCTGAAATTTGGTACCAATATGTATATCAATCACGCCGACAAAGTGGTAAAATAAAATTTTTAAAAAAATGTTTTATTTGGGTAGCCACCCTATATGTAAAGTGGGAAGTGTTTTTTTTTTTAATTTTTACCCTATTGTGTGATATATTGTTGGAAAGGTTTTTAAAAATGAATAGGGGTTTACTAAGACCATTTTTTGATAATGTCATTAATTTCGGAAATAATCGCTCCAAAAGTAAAAAACAATGTGTCCCCCCCCCTCTAACTTTTGAACCATAAGTTTAGAAAATATGAAAAAAATCTGAAAAGTAGAACTTTATAAGGACTTTCTATGAAAATTATTTTGAACTTGATTGACACAACAGTTTTTGTACAAAAAAGACAAAAAGTTGTACAAAATAATTTCTGGACTAAGTTTGTATAATCGTATATGCAAGCATTTTTTGTAACTTTGTTTACATATTTTATTATCCTGAACGTATCTTTTTTCAAACAAAAAAAGAATTATTGAAATCGGTTTTCGCAATCCAAAATTACCACCGAAATTACACGTCTTTGTATTAATTGGTAACCCAATTCCCCGAGAGATGGCGCTGTAGGTACTTATTACATTGGATCGGGTATTACCGAATTGTTCGGTTGGCCTCATAACTGGGAACACTTATTGTGACGGACGGGAAACTACGGAACCCTACACTGAGCGTGGCCCGACACGCTCTTGGCCGGTTTTTCAATTTGCTTTGTACGCGGTTCTTTACGCGGCATTTTTTCACATCATTGCAAAACCATAAATTAAAAACAAGAAACTTGAAAACAAGTGAAAAATATTATCCTGTTCTTTACGCGGCATTTTTTCACGTCATTGTTAAACCTTATATTAAAAACAAGAAACTTGAAAACAAGTGAAAAAACTGAAATAAGTGATTCTAGTACCTACCAAACAAAAATATTACACTCAATAACTGTACAATAACTGTAGCAACGTTACTTTAAAATTTTCTTAATTATACCTTACTATTATTTTGTTATAATTTAAAGATTATTCTGTAATACTTACCTGTCATAATGCAGTAATTAATACCTAAACTGAAATAAAAGTGTACCTATTTTGTGATTGTAAACGTTTTTTTTGCATGTAGTCATTTCCTCGCTGAGGTGGAATGAAAAGTTACGTGTTGCACTCGAGTGCAAAGATTTTTCACCTCGTGCTCTTTTGATTCCCTCGCTAACGCTCAGGATTCTAATTATGAATCACTCGCTGCGCTCGTGATTCAATTTTAGAATCCTTCGCTTGCTCGGTCATCAAAATTGAACACGTGGTTAAAAAGCAACTTTGCACTCTTGTATAACAAATAACTATTGTAGTTTTGTAAACTTTTTTGTAACACAAAAATGGTATTTTTTTTTATAAATTTATATTACTGGTATGTTTGTTATATAAGTAGGTACAAAGAATATCGCTAGTCCGTGACCGGACAAATTATATATGTTTGTGACAAGCAGTAACGACACAAATATGTGAGAAAAATGTAGGTAAAATAGGTTGCTCTGCGCTTGTGCATTTATGCTCCAGCGTTCAAATCCTGAATGACCCTTGGTCTAAGTATAAAGCCTTGAAATCAGTTGTTAAATGTTAGGTTCATACCTACTCGGCAAAAAACGGCTAGAAGTCTAGATTTTGTTTCTTTAATTAGCTTTAAATCAGCATCACTAGATAACCCACTGAGAAGTTAATCACGATTGTGACTTAATTATTCTGATTTATTAAACATAATTCAGAAAACTAGTTTGTTTGCATTAATTCCGTTTACAGTAATAGATGAAGTTAGTTATTAGATCACAATATTGCAGTGCATTAAGAGACCTCTGTTATTTCTATCACTCTTATACTTAGTAGTAGTAAGTTATATGTAAAGTAGGACGGCCAACGAGAAGCGATACCAAATGTAAACAAAACCCATGCTAAAACCCCATCTAAAATGGCCGCCCGAATGTTGGCGAACCCGTCTTAACGCTGTTATGTTTTTGCCGGGAGAACGAGACATTACGACAAAGGCACAAGATGGAAAGAGCTAAATATTAGATTGTCAACGCCACAGTTGTTCTTTAGGTTAATGACCTTTCGTATCGCTGCTAGTTGGCCTTAGTGTAGTACCAAAACCTCAAACCAACCTAGCCACTGCGGAAGACGTGTCGGGCGCCTTTCATTTAATTTATGAAGTTTGTTAAAGAGATTTTATCCTTATTGACCCTTTTTTTTTTCTCGGGTGGGAAATCATCCAATGACTTCCCCCGCTCTGGGCGGAGCGGGGGGGCATGTCAGACTTTTACTGACTAAAACCCACCCATGTTCCTTCTATTGCCCTTTACGTTCCGGGGCCGCGGTATCTCTTTCGAACAACCCGCAACCCCGGCAGGCGGAGGCTCTGGCAAGCCCCTCTGTTCCTTATTGACCCTAACGATCGATGCAATAAAAGTACAGGGTGCAACTTTTACAGATTTTAGTCAGTTCAATTACCGCGTGCGGCAAGCGAATTTTAAAAAAAACTTTGAATGCCGTTTTCTTTCTTTTCAAAAATTAAGTAATATTTTCTTTGAGTAAGATTTTTCATCTAAAGTATTAAGAGTACTTCCCCTTCAGGTGGCATTACAAAATTCCAACCTGTATATATCTCCTCTATGCCTTTCTCCCAAGGACTTGTCTTCCCCGACAGACCAATTAAATCATGCTTTTTGTATCAATTAACGATGTTTTTTCTTGTAATTTTCTATAAAAAACAAGAGCGTGTCGGGCCACGCTCAGTGTAGGGTTCCGTAGTTTCCCGTCCGTCACAATAAGTGTTCCCAGTTATGAGGCCAACCGAACAATTCGGTAATACCCGATCCAATGTAATAAGTACCTACAGCGCCATCTCTCGAGGAATTGGGTTACTAATTAATACAAAGACGTGCAATTTCGGTGGTAATTTCAATAATTCTTTTTTTGTTTGAACAAAGATACGTTCAGGATAATAAAATATGTAAACAAAGTTACAAAAAAAGCTTGCATTACGATTATACTACAAACTTAGTCCAGAAATTATTTTGTACAACTTTTTGTCTTTTTTGTACAAAAACTGTTATGTCAATCAAGTTCAAAATAATTTTCATAGAAAGTCCTTATAAAGTTCTACTTTTCAGATTTTTTTCATATTTTTTAGACTTATGGTTCAAAAGTTAGAGGGGGGGGGACACATTGTTTTTTACTTTTGGAGCGATTATTTCCGAAATTATTGACATTATCAAAAAATGATCTTAGTAAACCCCTATTCATTTTTAAATACCTTTCCAACAATATATCACACATTAGGGTTGAAATTAAAAAAAAAAACACTTCCCACTTTACATATAGGGTGGCTACCCTAATAAAACATTTTTTTCAAATTTTTATTTTACCACTTTGTCGGCGTGATTGATATACATATTGGTACCAAATTTCAGCTTTCTAGCGCTAACGGTCACAGAGATTAAGCGAGGACGGACGGACGGACGGACGGACGGACGGACAGACAGACATGGCGAAACTATAAGGGTTCCTAGTTGACTACGGAACCCTAAAAACAATCCTTTCCATTCCAAAAGTAGATTCTAATTCTTCGATTACTTACTTACGTAGGTACTACATCAAATTATCCTTGATATACTAGAGTATATACATCCTTTATAATCGCCTCCATCTAAATTAAACTCTATAGTCCAGAATTAAAGTTAAGTTTACCATGACATGGTCTTGTGATACTATGCCAATAGATAAGGTCTAGTGATTTCTATAATTGTTTTTGTTTATTTTTTGTTAACGTTGATTAAGTTTCCTATTGTTATGCTTATTAGGGAATTGAGACGATTAACTAATAGGCAATCTTGAGATTAGTACCTATGGTCGAATAAATATTTAATTCAATAAAATGATTAAAGAGGTCCTTATTAAACAAGTGAAACGTAGAAATAAAGGAAGCTTTTGCTGAAAAAAAAAACATATTAATTAATAAAGGAAATATAGATTACCTAATATTTAGTTAAAAAAGGAAAATATACCAAAAGCAGAACTAATTTATAAAAAACTTTTTGACGAAACAGTAAACAACTGCACGCCGGCCCCGTTTTAAATAAAACAAAAATAGATCGATTATATTTATGCAGAGAAAAACATAAAGCATTAGGTAATAATTTAACAACGCTATCAACTTTCACCACATTGTATAAAAAGTCGCTTCTCGCTGGCAGTACTGTCTCTCCTCCTTTAAATTCATCCAAATGTTATTGTTATCTAGAAAATATCGCTTTTAGCGATAATACCGCTCATTGTGTCATCCTATTTATAAGACGTTGTATACTGTTATTCTTGTAATATGTACGGTCAGTATTATATTATCTGTGGTATGGTGTACATTATAAAGAATATTCTATCTATCTATCTGTCTGTCCCTATGTTTGCTTAGATCTTTAAAACTACGCAACGGATTTCGATGCGTTTTTTAATAGATAGAGTGATTCAAAGGGAAGCTTTATATGTATAATATTTGTATGTACATTGCACCAGTGCGAAGCTGGGCGGATCGCTAGAATATTAGCTATAAAGGCGAAAGTTTAATATTATGTGTGTGTTTGTTTGTTATTCCTTCATGCTCAAACGGTGTAGCAGATGTTTGGTATGTAGAAAGCTTATATCCTGGATAAACACATAAGCTTCTACTATTCCGGTCTAAACAGAAGAAACCGAAGGGCGCAACTAGTTTTAATTCAAATTCAAAGGCTAACAATTTATACCTACTTTCTAAAACAGTGTCACTCCTTTCAAGAAGATCGACCTTCATCTTGACCTTACGAAAACAATCACAATCTCACTATCACTGAATTAAAAGGCAATTAACTTCGCGGTATTTTTTTTATTAGCTTAAAGAAAAAATGTGAAGGGAATTTGCACGTTGAGTAATCGATAGTACACCACATTTAATCGATATGGCTGACTGTTAAGACGTCTTTGCCTATTATTTTACCAAACAATTGTCTCTGGTTGTGATTTAAAAGTGATTATTGTCTTTGCTATCCCGGAAGGGATAGAGTGGTAGTTCCTTGTTTGAAAATTTTGGTGTAGCATGTTTGATAATTTGAAAGAGCATTTAAAAATAAAATGGCGCCAATACTTAGCAGCATCGTTAGGTAAGTTTTGAATTAAATAAAAACGCAATATCTAAATTAAAAACGATTAAAGAAACTAAAATGTTTAAGGGCATCAAAGGATTCCTCAAAGCTGTCAGCTGGTAATATGCACAAGAGACTGGCGGCGTTGCCTCAACGTATCTTTAATTCCTTACTATTTAGTTTGCTATGTGAGGAGCTCGTGGCTAAATAATAGCAGCCGCTCGGGTCCATCTCTAGGTTAAGCTGCGCTTGCCTAGGTTGGTCTGTGGATGGGTGTCCACCCGTTACATACCGAGTTTAATTCGTGCCTCACAAAGCACGTTAAGCCGTTGGTCCCGGCTGTCATTTGTAGATCTTTGACAATCGTTACAGGTAGTCAGTGTTTCGAAAGTCTGACAACCAGTCTTACCAAGGGGTATCATATTACCCAGTATTAACTGGGTTGTGGAGGTCAGATAGGCAGTTGCTCTATGTAAAATACTGATATTCAGCTGCATCCGGTTAGACTGGAAGCCGACCCCAACATAGTTGGGAAAAGGCTAGGCAGATGATGATGATGAGTCATATAATTATTCATTCATAAGATTAGCAGCCTTAAGTATTGTCTGTCCTGCAAGTTACACAATAGAAGCTGTACCTACTGATAACGCAGTCAAAATACAGTATCAGTTAGCAGTTAGGATACGATTGTAAAAGATTCTTCTTTTTTCTTTAAAAAAAAACGTAGCCCACACTAAGAATTCCTCTTACATCGTGGGTGCGTTTACAAACATTTAAACTGACTTACACGGAAGAACTATCTGTGAGCCATACAAATATTTGTTCCGTGCGGGAATCGAACCCGCGACACGCAGCGCAGCAGTCGATCTCTCAGCCACTGCACCAGACGTGCCGTCAAATTTTCTACTGTTTGTGGATTAGTGGCTTGTTATTATGTGATATCAATAACTAGGTATTTGATGGTATACAATATAAAGACCAACATCTAGGTAATTAAATAAATACTATGCTAACTTATGCTGTTATTAATCAATTATACCTACATAGATTCTGCAACAACAGCTGCGGAATGCTGATCTACGTTTCCGGGAACAGGCATCTTAGCATAAGCCTAGGTCATATTATAGCTCTATGACTTCGCGTGCTAGAAAAAAGAAAGGTCGAAAAAAAGAAACAATTGAGTTATATTAATGTGTTTGCTGGATTCTGAAAAAAAAATGGTAGACATGCCACACCAAGTCTGACAACCAATCTAACCCAAGGGTTTCGTAATACCCAGTACTAACTGGGTGGCGGAGGTCAGATAAGCAGTCGCTACATATAGAATACAGCTTCATGTGGTTAGACTGGAAGCCAACATCAACATAGTTGGCAAAGGCTAGGCAGATGATGATGTTGCCCGCTTACAAACATGGCTTTTCAAAACGTTAATTCGAGCTTCGGTGTGAATGCGTCTTAACATTTCATTAAAATCACACAATACAACGAAGAAATAAAAAAAACTATACTTTATCACGTGGTTAATAATGTACACAATACGGTTGACAATACATGGCAAATACATAGTTGTATTAAACATAATATATAAGTAGGTACACGTTCACTGCGACCTTGTAAATAATGATTATAAAGTTAATAGCTACCTCTATTAGAATTAATCAGTGGTTCTCAAACACAGGTTGGGCCTACGCTGTCCTCTCATACTTAAGTATCTACTAACGCTGTAACAACAACATGATACGCTGATCAAACCAAATCATTTTAAAAGAGTAACCATGCAGTTTCTTGCAAGTTCTTCTCCATAGGAAACGACCAACCCGTGCACGTGTTCGACGTTTTATAAGTGCTCATATAGGCCTATGGGAAATAAAAATATTCAGATTTTGATTAACAGGACCGCAAAGTTCAAACACCCGGGGTTGCGGGTTGTTCGAAATAGATACCGCGTCCACGTCCCAGTTAATACTGGGTAATACGATAGACAGACCCTGTTAGTAAACATGAGACTCAAAAACTCAAAAGCATATATTTCGATTAGAACATTACAAGTACTTTTGAGTGTCATAGAAACTAAACAGATGCTGCTACAGTGCCAGTCACAATTTAAGACATAATAACTTGTGAAAGTGCTGTATTTGCCCATTCCAAAGCGTTAATATCTTTGAAGAAACATGGACAAGGAACTCCATGGATATTGTTTTTAATCATAATTTTTCATGATTGATAACTTTAACACATTTTTTTGTCATAAATTATTCTCTGATACAATCTCCAGTCATTCCTACCTGTTGAAGTGTCTAACTTCAAATACAGCATACCTCGTTCACATTAAAAATCGAAGATAACATTCCCACTTATTTTATTCACCATCCATCTTATTTCGCAATGAAATAAGTGTTGTATCAAAGGCGTGCACTGAGACAGAGAGACAGAGACTGGGGTCGGTCTCCTACACTGGTACATAACAATACGTCTTATAACTATGCTTAGTATATCGATACACAACAATAAGTTGACAATCTCTGACTCTTTGCATTCGTGACAATGCAAGTTATAGGAAGTAGTATTACCTATATAACTCTAGTTACTAACTGCATTGAGATCTTGGTATTAGATTATAGAAACTATAAATTAATATTAACTAGCCTAGCCAGATAGAAGATAAAGATTTAAATTAAAGAATCTGTGCTATTCATATAGTTGACCGTTTATGGGCACGGCGGCAAATCTCAGCCGAGATAAGCCATCGGTGCAGTAGATATTATAGTGCAGGCGTGTTTGCGCAGGCACAGGTGCACTCTCTGTTCCCTTACTCTCATACTCCGATGGGCTGGCAATCCGACACGGCCGGAGAGAGATCAGGCGCAGGATCAGCAGCTTAATGTGCTTTCCGAGGCACGGGAGTAGGGGGGGGGGGTCTTACTAAAATCTTCAAAACCCCGGGTTACTACTGTGTAGTTCTTAGTAACACCTTATTGTACGACCCGAGAATGGAATCCAGGACAGACCAACGGAACAGTTAATGTGTTCTATACCTACTATGTTGGCTACATGTTATTTAATAAACATAGCAAGCAAAAACAAACTGCCGTCCGTCACTCGTCCCGGCATCTAATTCTACAGCGTGGTGCGATGTGTTATGCGATGATGTGTTATGCGCATAGTGTTATGCGGTCACCATCATCGCTTAGCCAGGAGAGTGACACTACTGCACTACTCCTTAGGGATTTTTAGGATGTGACGATACCAAAGATACTTTGCAACCTCTCTATTTAAAACCCCCATGTGACGGTTGCACAATAGACAATAAACCACAAAAATATCAGTTTTAAACAGATAGACGGTCAATAATGTTAGGTTACAAAATAAGGGTACATTGGGCTACCAAGCGCCAAGAATCGGAATTTCAATGAAAATTTAAGATACACTGTGAAAACGTACATTGCGAATTTTCCTGACAATTACTATGAAATTACCCTGTTTGCTTTCCCTCACCAGCAAGCTACGGGAGTCTGTGTACGGGAATGTCAATGGGCTGGACGTCCCCCGTGCTTCCACAGCTGCAGCGGCTCGACAGTTCGCCGCTGCCCCAAGTGCCGACACTGCAGCAGGAGTCCTGGGTAGCCTCGCTGCTAGTGCTCGGAGGACTCTTGGGTAAGTTACTAATAATTTATGTTTACTCATTTTTACACTTGTTTTATTTTATATTTGTACATATTTCTTAAGTAAAAATAAAACATTTCAAAATACAAAAATAGTAGCCCACCGGTTTTGGGAGCAAGGTCCAAGCTACCGGCCGTCAAAATCAAAATATTTTTATTTCAGATAGACATACACGCGCAAATAAAACGTCGAGAAAAGATGCACGGTTCGGGTTGGTCGTTTCCTATGGAGACGAACCAGCAAGAAACTCCATAGTCCATCCCCAATTTAAGTCTTAGATAACCACTATGAAACCCCTCGTAAACCCACAGGTCCTCTAATAACCGTTCCGCTATCCCGGCTCGTGGGGCGGCGGTGGATAATCATGGGCGCCAACATCCCGCTGCTGCTGGGATGGTTGCTGGCCGGCGTCGCCACTAACCTGCCCACCTTGTACGCAGCCAGGGTTATGTGGGGTTGCGCTACGGGCATGATGTTCGCCACTGTTCCTATTTATATCGGGGAAATTGCTGAGGTAAGAAACATCCTCGATGCTCGAACTCTTAACGAAACTGTCAAGCATGGATTATGTACATACAACAAACTAAGTACTGAACTCTATGCAAATGCTCTATGCAAATATTATTGCTATCTGACGACACGGTTGGCACAGAGGCTGAGCCATCGACTGCTGGTTTCGATTCCCGCACGGCACAAATATTTGTATGGCCTAGGTACAGATAGTTGTTCCGGGTCTGGCTGTTTTGTGTATGTGATTTTAAATGTTTGTAAACGCACCCACGATACAGGAGAAATTCCTAGTGTGGGCAAAGTCTTTAAAAAAAAGGATTCATACTACAAACTAAATACCTAACTCTAAGCAAACATTATTGCTGGGTAACGTATCTATTATTTTGCTGATGGGTGTTTGTGGTATTTTTTTGCGGATGGGAAATTATCTAAAAACTTCCCCTTGGGGAGATCGGGAGGATTGTCAGATTTTTACAGGCCCATCCATGTTCCTTCCCGAACAACCCGCAACGATAACGTACCCATAAAGGACTTTTTTTTTAAGTGAGAAATCACATTATTAGGTTGAACTCAATGTTACGCAGTCAAAACATTGAGCTGGTGAATACATTGAATAGTACGGGGATTCAGAAGGTATCAACCTACACTACAACCAAACAATCTAAAGGTATCGTCTCAAAAAAAAAACAATGACGAGGAGACCAAGGGTTCCCGTTGTTTCCTTTTGAGAAACACTAAAAAATATCCATCTTCACCAGGACAAAATCCGCGGCGCTCTAAGCGCGTTCTTTCTGCTATTCATCAACGTTGGTTTCCTGCTGGCGTACGCCATCGGTCCCTTCACGTCGTACTGGGGTCTGACTGCCACTGGCGGCATCCTGTCACTGCTGTACTTGCCTTGCACCTGGTTCATTCCTGAAACGCCATTCTACTTGGTGTATAAAGGTAAGGAGATTAATTTGGGCTTCAGTACCACCGCCCCTGGTTAGCATTTAAGTAGGCTAGCAACTAATGAATACTATGATTATAAAACATGCTTTCTAGTATTCCCAGCAAAGCATTTAATTTGATACCTTAATTATGGGAATACATTAAAAATAACTAGACCACCATTTTTAAGAGTACGCCATATTGGAAGCAATAAATGGGTTTGATTTGGATTTAGAATGAAGTCTTTTAGCTTACCTGACGGGCCTGTTGGTCTAGTGGTTTGTGGCCCTGACTGCTGAGCCGGAGCTCGTGGGTTCGATTCCCACCCAGGACAAACTTTGTGTGATGAGCATGATTGTTTGTTCTGTGTCTGGGTGTGATTTATCTATAATATGTATGTATTTATAAGTTATATAAGTATGTATATCAGTTGTCTGGTTACCATAACACAAGCTCTGCTTAGCTTGGGATCAGATAGCCGTGTGTGAGTTGTCCCAAGATATTTACTTATTTATTTATTTTACCTACCATGAATTGTCATCCAAACTAATCATTTGTGCAAAATTTTAATCGAAAGCCGGCAACTGGGTCTAATTTACCTTTTTATATAGGTACATTTATGGAATCACAGGAGTAGCGTGTTAAAAACGAGTAGTAATTTTAACGCTGTGAATCGAGCGCCGTAAACAAATTGGTGATCAACTATCCATATTTAAATGTATTTCTTTTACTAACTCGAGATCTACTTACAATCTTTTGAAAGTCGTCTATAGCTGTCGCTTCCTCCTCAGAATTACAAAAAACTACTGTGTCGGGCTGTTTTAAGACTCGTTAGTTTCACTTTAAATGATCGCAAGCAATACCTATGGGCATGTGGTACTAGGTTCAAATCCCTGGTCGGTGATATTGATATTTTCTTTAGGAATTTCGCAGTATTCGTGGCAGTGTAAACCCCTCATACAATTTCTGTCATTTCGTCAGGGAAAATGGAGGAAGCATCAAAGATTCTCCAATCCCTTCGCGGCACAACCAAGGAGGGTGTTCAAACTGAACTAGAAGGCTTACAGGCGATCGTAGCGAGAGAGTACAAGGAACCGCCCAAGATACAGGACCTCTGGGCTACTAGAGGGAACGTCAAGGCTTTGGGTAAGGAACATGACTGCTTGTTTTCGACAAGTGATAGCTGACACCTTAATTATCCTGTTTTCAGTGTAGCATGGTGCTGGTTCGTTATTTTTTTTCATTCCAATCAAACTATAGATAAATGATTAACTTAATTGGCAAATGCTTCCTGTATTTTGCGTACCTAAAACGTTACATGTTACGTTTCAAGATATCCGAACAAATCAGGATTTAGAATCACAGTAGTTTTTTGGCAAAAACTGTTCGCAAACGGAAATTTCATATGCAAGACACTAAATCTGTAGGATGATAGGTATTTGCGTGTTCCTGGCGATGCTACTTCAGTTGTCGGGCATCGACGTGTTGCTGTTCTATATGGAGGAGTTGCTGGCCAAGGTGGGCACCAACCTGTCGCCTTCCGACGGCACCATCATCATGGGAGTAGTTCAGGTGAGCTTACTAAAGGTGTGAATCAAACCCGGAACCATTCAAGTGGATATTCAGTGGGCGTAAATAAACAGGTGGATTAAAATCTAAAAAAAACCATAGGAATTTCTCGGAAGCAGCCTAGGTTTGTGCCAGGGTGGCAATAGAGTCGGCCTCTATTATATAGGCTTAATTAGAACTGATGAATAAGAAAGAACTGAAGAGGTCGGTAGGAGATAAGGAGGGTAGTTCCTAAACACTTATTACAGGAGTTGTATGATGATGCTTGGTCTAGGGGTCATCTTGGATAAATTTAGAAACAAATATTTTATTAAGGATGCAAAAAAGAGATTGATAAGTATGTAAGAAGCTGCTTGTTGTGTCAAGAGCGAAAAAAATCCAATCAAGTGGTACAACTGCAACCAGTGTCGGTAAATTACCTATATGATGGAGAAAGTAGGAATTGATCTATTTGGACCTTTTAAGAAATCGTTGCATGCTAATAGATACATTATTGTATGTGTCGGCATTATGCAATTTGTATGGCCAAGAATAACAGCACCAAACATCAGTAAGTTTTTGATTGTGGAGACTTTTTGTAGGTTCGGTTTTCATCTCTCATTAATTAGTCAAAGACACACAAAGGTTTGTTATTCACCACAGCATTTCATCCAGCGTCGAAAGGTTTACTTAAAAGATTTAATAGAACATTGACCCAAATGATATCTATGTAGGTACAGTTCAGGTGACCAGCGCGTCATCATCATCTGCCTAGCCTTTTCTCAACTATGTTGGGGTCGGCTTCCAGTCTAACCGGATGCAGCTGAATATCAGTATTTTACATGGAGCGACTGCCTATCTGACCTCCACAACCCAGTTAATACTGGGTAATACGATACCCCTTGGTAAGACTGGTTGTCAGACTTTCGGCACACTGACTACTTGTAACGACTGTCAAAGATCTACAAATGACAGCCGGGACCAACGGCTTAACGTGCTTTCCGAGGCACGGAGGAAACTCGGTACCTATGTAACGGGTGGTCACCCATCCACAGACCAACCTACGCAAGCACAGCTTAACCTAAAGATCGACCCGAGCGGCTGCTATTATTTAGCCACGAGCTACTCCTCGAGGTGACCAGCGCGTAATTGGTGTAATTATTTACCTTTTGTATGTTACGCATATAATACCAGTAAACAAACCAGCACTAGATATTCACCATACATGATATTATACGCGAAAGAATCATTGTTTTCTACTGACAATTAATTATACAGAACGCCATAATCATTATAATACTCTAATTCATATCGCCTTAAATAATAAGTATAAGAAAGGCACAATTGAAGCATAAAATTATTTATGATAAAAAGGCAAAAGTGAAACGTATTTTATACGTAACCAATTAGTTAAAGTTTATACACCTAGACGAATCACTGATAACAGTTTAAAATGATCCAGATTATATAAAGGTCCTTAATACATAGTGAGGCGTATATCTAATGTTAATTATGTAATTAGAAAATTAAATAATAGAAGGTATAGATAAAGTTACAGAGTATTGTGCATATTAATAGATTACAGTCAGTAATATTTGTGTAAATATAGTACATTACGATATTAGTGCGTTAAGATGGTTATAAGATGCGAGTCGGAATTGCAGCCCGAGCCGAAGGCGAGGGCGTAATTGAGCCGAGCATGTTATAACCAATACGCACGTATATCGTACGACGTTTTTTAACACATTTGCGAGGAAACTTAACAGAAAAAAAAAAAACATTTTAAATAAACTCAATCTGTGAATGCACACTGTTGCCATTTTGACAGCGAGCTAGCGCTGCCTACTTTCGAATTAGTTCGAAATTTGAATAGCAACAGCGCTAAGCGACAAAACCCTTTAAAAAATTAAAAATAAAAAGAATAGCAACAGCGCGCTGCTCACTAGCTGGAGTCGTGCGGCGGCGATCAGTTCCAAATTTGAAATGGCAAATAATGCTGTTATGGAATTTGTATGGCCTATAACTTAACTAATTGCTTTGATAACACACGCGTTTTTTATGACCCTCTTTACATATTTAAAACCAGTGGAATTACATCAGCTTTACGAGCAGGGGTGTTAAAAATATTATTTATTTCACTTGATAACTCATTGACCATTTATTATTTCATGAATAATTTTAAAATTACGTCTATACTTAATGGACACAATACATAAATATCGTCATAATTAAACAAATCATTATTTAAATTTGGGTGCTTAAGGTGTGAATACTAAAACTTAATGTTTGTTTTCATGTACCTAAACATTATCAGATGCGGCCGGAAGATGCATGATAGGCATCTATTACGGCTTCGATTCTCAAACGAAATTTAGACAAGGAAAATAGTATCGTGACATTTATAATTGCATAGTGAAGTACAAGATTGTGTAAACAGTCGTTCTTTCTAGAGGAATGACACTCGATCCTCAGCGAAACCAACTTTACAAACAAGGGGCATAGCCTTCGACGGCGCTTTCGTGTTTCACGCGCGCCTCAAAGAGAGTCAGCAAAGCAGAGGGGCTTGCCAGAGCCTCCGCCTGCCGGGGTTGCGGGTTGTTCGAAAGAGATACCGCGGCCTCGGAACGTAAAGGGCAATAGAAAGAACATGGGTGGGTTTTAGTCAGTACAAGTCTGCCATGCCCCCCCCCCCGCTCCGCCCAGGGCGGGGGAAGTCATTGGATGATTTCCCACCCGAAAAAAAAAAAGGGGCATAGCCTTAGTAAGTAACCTATTGAGTTGACACAATTGGTGAAGCTGATGGTTAAAGTCCGACAGCTCAGTCAATATGGACTGCTAATATATAGATTTTTTAACCTGGACTAGGATAAATGAAAACTGCAATTTATCATTATATTTATGTTTATGTATTCCTTCCTTGAGACCCAGTACTAAGTATTAATTATACTTTAATTCGTCAAATCTTGTAATGGGGACTTGATCCAAAGCAAAATGTGGTCTTTATTTTTCCGAAACTTGATAATCTTACATGTTCAGGTGGTGACCAGCTGCATCACGCCGTTGGTAGTGGACCGACTTGGAAGGAAGCTTTTAATGTGGACCACGTCGCTAGGACTAACTATATTCTTGGTAAGTGCCACTGCTTTACCACGAGCTGCGCTTTCGGGTGAGATGTGTATTGCGGAAAACACAAAAGAACTTAGTGGGCAAGTGCGAGCCGGACTCGCGCTTACCCAATACATCATCTGTGGAAAATTTCAACTGTCTAACTTTCTAAAACTAAAGATCGTAAATGGGGTGTTACCATGTAAGGTGAACTGAGGTGTAAATAGTGATAGCTTTCATCGGCCTGTCAAGTTATTAGGTCTCGGGTTCGAATCCAAAAAACACGTACCTAAATCCGGTTTTTTGATGAAGGAAGTATCGTGAGGAAACACACAATTATGACAATATTGATATCATTTCATTAAACACACAAAAACAACGACATGTTAAATATGTATTTTTACCGGATTTTATTTTATTTTGATTAGTATTTTTTTTAATAAAACGTTGCTCCACACTAGGATTTTTTCCAGTATCGTGGGTGCGTTTACAAACATTAAAACTCACATACACAAACAGCCAGACCCGTAACAACTACCTGTAGGTCATACAAATACTTGTTCCGTGCGGGGATGGAACCCGCGACACGCGGTGCCGAAGACGATTGTTCAGCCACAGCGCCAACCGTACTGTAAATGCTGTAATTGTATGTGTTAGTTAAAATATTTTAGTTTTAAACATTTATACACACTAATAGTATATTCATATTCTGTAAGTAGGTAAGGTTTGCTGTGACAATACCCAATTTTGGGTTGAGCTCGCCGTTGTACATACCTTAGGTTTACAAATTGTGTTTCTTTTTTATTTTGTATAAGAATAAGAATGTTTTTGTCAGACTTTGATCGGCATATACGCCCTGATGGACTCGTACTACAAGTATGACGTCACATCGGTCGCGTTCCTGCCGCTGCTCTGTCTCATCGTCTACATGATACTCTTTACTTTGGGTAAGTTCATTCAATTTTCTGTTTATGCACGTCATGCCTGCTCTCAGAAGGAATACTTTGATAAATTGGCACTATAACAACAAGTTGTGAATCCGGCTCGAAGGACCAAAATGAAGAATTGAGCATTGAGTAGAATTCCAATGGCATTCCTGCAATAATAACAAATAGATAGCTTATTGATATTAATTTTTGAATAAAATACTCACCCTACATCCTTCAAATCCTTTTTCGCGCAGAAAGGTTGTCTTGAAAAGATCGCTTTTATCGATAAGACCGCCCATTGTGCCACCCTTTTTATAAGTTGTATACTGAAATTCTTGTAATTTGTATGGTGTATAGAATATTCTATCTATCTAATAGTTATTCCTACGGACGGGCTCTAGCCACAGACCAAGGACACAGGCCACCTCTCAGAGAAGAATGTGTGGTCCAGCAGTGATACGTCTTAAACTGATTACGCTTCATTTATTTCAGGCGTGGGTCCAGTTCCATGGATCCTGGTTGCCGAGATGTTCCCGGTGAAGACTAAGTGCCTCGCCGGAGGAATTTGTTCCTTCATGTGCTGGCTAGCTGGTTTCGTGTGGACTTTGTATGCTCATTCAATTGTTATTTTTATTATGAATGTCATAACTTGCTGGTCACAAGATTAGATCTTATAATTGCTAATGCTAAGTTGTATATCAGAGGCGGTTTATTTATAAATGCTGGTATCAGTAAAGAGACGTAAACGTTAGAAATACATGGAGTCACAGTCGCTTATCATAACTTAACGTTGTATTTGAACTTGTTCAAGTTGCTTTAGCAGTTAACCAAAAATAAATGAAGCATAAAACACCCGTGCTTCAATTTTTTATTACAGGATCAACGTATCATGTTGCTAGAAAATGACGAATGAACTAAACATATCACTTTCGTGAACTATCACCAGTTGATTAAAAATATCGTTTTACGAACTGGGCATAGAGGTTTCATCCTCTGCTCAGTTCCTCAGTGTCGTAGCGTGATTTTATAGTGTATTAATTTCGTAAAATCACGTTCTTCCATATAAACTGTTTCACCGCCTTATTTAAGAATAATGAGTGAGCACCTACGCCCTAAAAGCATTCTTCATGCTAAATTTCAGACTCCTTAGCAGTTATATTTTCGGGTAGTTCCACTTTGCCCCACCAAGCCCGCCACCCTGGTGTGGCAAAGTGGACTGCCTAAAATTTTGCAGTGGAATATGCCCCACTATTCTGATTTGATGGGGCGGATAACACTAGCATAAACACTTTGTGGATTCTGCCCCACTAGGGTTGGCACCTCAGGATTTGTGTATGAAGGTTAACATGTATTTTTACATTTGTTTGTAAAAAAAATAAATGTAACCACTGACGTTAGGATTTGACAAGTCTGAGACAAGCAAACGTAAATCTAAATACATCAAAATGGTTATTTAAACAGTGTATTAAGGTTCTACTTTTGTAAAAAACTGTCACATATTAAATCTTCCTGGATTTAATTAAATACATTATATAGTTTTGCTGTATTTATTCAATTTAGTCTGACATAGCTGTGACATTTCTCTTTCTTCCAATGAAACAAAGCTCCCACTTCGTTTAACTTCGAGATTAGTTGGTACGGCTACGCTTGGCGATCTCCCTGTAGCCGATGCAATATTTAAGACTTTTAAAGGGTCAGTAAAGACAGAAAGAATGGTCAGACTAAATTGAATAAATACAGCAAAACTATATAATGTATTTAATTAAATCCAGGAAGATTTAATATGTGACAGTTTTTTACAAAAGTAGAACCTTAATACACTGTTTAAATAACCATTTTGATGTATTTAGATTCACGTTTGCTTGTCTCAGACTTGTCAAATCCTAACGTCAGTGGTTACATTTATTTTTTTTACAAACAAATGTAAAAATACATGTTAACCTTCATACACAAATCCTGAGGTGCCAACCCTAGTGGGGCAGAATCCACAAAGTGTTTATGCTAGTGTTATCCGCCCCATCAAATCAGAATAGTGGGGCATATTCCACTGCAAAATTTTAGGCAGTCCACTTTGCCACACCAGGGTGGCGGGCTTGGTGGGGCAAAGTGGAACTACCCATATTTTCTGAGTTTTGATGATGGGTGAGTCTCGCTTTTATAAATATATTATACTAGCTGTTCCTCGCGGTTTCACCCACGCTGCTCAGCACCTGTTGATCGTAGCGTGATGTTATATAGCCTATAGCCTTCCTCAAGAAATGGACTATCCAACACTAAAAGAATTTTTCAATTCGAACCAGTACTTCCTGAGATTAGCGCGTTCAAACAAACAAACAAACTCTTCAGCTTTATAATATTAGTATAGATTTAATTTAAATGCATTAAAACCAGATTCTTCCGCGACGTGGCTGCGTCCTACGGCATCTACACAGCTTTCTGGATCCTAGCCGTATGCTGTGGCATAGGGTTCATTTTCTCTGCCACGCTGCTACCGGAGACGAAAGGCAAGACCTTCGATGAGATACAGGATATGCTGAATAATAGGTTAGTAAGAGTTTAACTTCATAGCTTGACGCAAGGACACAAGGACCTGTTACCCTACAATGACGTCTTAAAGCAGAACTTATTACACTGAGGGAAAGAGAGAGCTTTACAGGGTGTCTAGCACCATCTCTTTCTAACACAGGAATAAGAACTGCTATAAGATGTCATGGTAACCCTACTGGACTGCCCTATTGAGTACTATAGTAACGAGTATTTTCGCAAAAATCCTGACTTTGTCCAGTAAGATTTGATAATTTTTCGCCTATGTCTAATTATCCGCGTTTTCGCATAACCCCTAGGATTTCCGCGAAGATTCGAAGTATCAAATTATCCTACGACATATAGATAGCATCGCAAAGTAAGTGAAAAATAACAACATGTCGGCACAACAAAATAAGGAGAGAGTACGAGGGCCAAATATCAATTCAAGGAATTCACCAGAATGCACCCTCACCGCTTTTTCGCAAATATTTCAAGAACCAAGCATCATAGTTCAATAATAGTCAAATTTGCTCCTTGTTTAAGACTTGGAACTTGATTTACCCTGAAAAATAAATAAATATTCATCTTCGCCATATCTATAAAATGGCTGACTTTAAAAACCTGAAAACCCTACCATAGTATGTGATTTGTGGGAAATGCGAAGAAAAAGTAAAGCTTCATATGAATTTATTATTGTTTCATTCATTTGTGTGACAGAGTATATAATATCATTAATTATATGTACATGTTTACGTTTAACTATTGATTATACATAATGATAAACTTTCTTCTATTTCAGAACGAAAGAAGACAAGCCAGTTGACGTATAGAAAAATTGAGAAAGAAAATAATTTGTAGATAAATAGTTTTTAAGTATACTCTGCTGTTTTTCGAAATAAATTATTACAAAAAAAAAACGTGATACAATACTTTATTCTATAATCTTACACAATAATTTCATTATTATTAATTAGATAAGGTAAAGTCATAGTTTATCTCTGGAACTGTAGGGGGCAGATTCTGAGTCCGATGACATCTTTGCCTATTTCTGCGACACCACAAACTGGGCAAAGCTTCCCTTTGTGTTCAGGCAAGAAGCTGGCTCCGCAGAGGGAGCATTTTTCTTCAGGTTTTCCTCTGTATATGGGCTTGTAGCTAATGCCGCAGATATTGAATGGATTATGCTCATCGTAGAGAAGTTGATGTTCGTCTGTGAGCGATTTTTCGCACGCCTGAAGGATTTTTCTAGCTTGCTGTGCGACCTCGGGTCTAGGGCCGAGTTCTAGTAGTCTACGTGCGAAGGAAGCTGCAGTTCTGTAGTTTTTCAGCTTAAAGAACATGTTGAGAGCTGTTCTAAGGGTCAGGATCTGGTGAACTGGTTGCAGCTTGCAGTGGGTGAAGTAAGCTGCCATCTCGCATGTACGTTTCTGCTCGTCTAATGTGTTTTTCGGCATACCTGTGGAAGTAGTTAAATATAATTAATATTGTACGAGATACCGTAGCAGTCCGCCATGTTTGGGAATCAGCCATATTGGATTTAGATAAACGTAACTTATCTAACCATGCATTTTAGCTCAATCGGAAAAACTCGGTAGGTTAAATTTAATTTCGAAGATTTTTACATAGTTAAAGATAATGCTAATAAAAGTGTAAATTAAACATGAATTTTCTTAGCACATATTCCCTTAATACCCTTTTTGCGCGTGGGATCTCATCAAGTAACTTTCCCCACTCTGGGCGTAGCGGGGGGGAGGGTCAGGCCTGTACTAACTAAAACCCACCCATGTTCATCCTATTGCCCTTTACGTTCCGGGGCCGCGGTATCACTTTCGAACAACCCGCAACTCCCTTGATGCCTTACCTTTCCTAGCGGTCTCCATCTGCAGCCCCAGTAGGTACTCTCTCGCTATGTTGAGCAGCTGCTGCGCCTCAGTGAGCTCCGGCTTGGTGTCCACGTGTAGCAGCGGCACGGACTGTGTGATGCGTTGTAGACGCTCCACCGCTTCCGTGAACTTGCCGGCCGTGGTTAGCTGGTAGCATTGTTGTAGCTGGGTCACTAGGTCGTTCAGTTTTGTGGCTAGAAAGAGAGTATATGTTAACAAAATCTGTCTGTTCGATACAAGAAATGCTCATGCGCATTTTGAATGGTGTTCTGATATGTCCTCTTTGTGTTCGGAGTTTTTCGGCCAAATTTGGGTATGCTAGCCACTTTATAGAATATAAAAAGCCGTACACCAAAACTTGCAACAAGCACCATAGAAAGTCATCGTATGCAGTCTCGCTGTGGCCGAAATCGGCTAGATGACATTATCATCAACATTGTTTTAGCTGAGTACAATCAATGTTAAGCTTAAGAATATTGGAAGTATTGCTAACACAATATTGAAACAGGGATTAGAATACAACCGTTTTCATTGGAAATTGAACCTTATTCGTATGAAGTTAAGCTACACGGAATCAAGAATTGGTCATAGAAATATTATGCACAAATTCATATGAATAAAGTTGTACGCATAAAAAACGACTATAGCTAACTTGAATAAAGTCTTATAAAGAGGAGATTTTTAACTAAAGAATTACAAATCTGTGTCAATTCAATCAAGTTCCCCAAAAATAAACTCAGTGTCATACACGACAAGGTGCAAATTCCATTACAACCAGATTAAAATATTTTCAAGTGTCCAGCGTTTTATACTCACTTATAACAGGCAGTAGATCCTTCCCACTAGCCTCCTTCCAGTTCCGGTGGAGATGCGCGTTGAGCGGCGGCAGTGACGTCAGAGCGCCGAACGTAAGCCGAGCACGACCGAACATGCTCACGAACGTGTCCAGGTACGGCTCGAAGTTCACGATGCCTACTTGTTCGTTCAGCAATCTACGAATATCACAAATACACTTAACATCACGTTTTTAAGCCTAGATATAATATACAGAGGTGTACTAATAGTGCAACCATCTTTTTTTTTTAATATTGGTTAAGCTGTTACCGCGTTTCAACCTTTAGGCCTGAAACTGCGTTAAGTGAGCGCCCGCGACGGGCTACCGTTGCGTGTCTGCGCGCGTGGGCTCTGTGGGTACGTGAAGGACCCTGTCACAGGTACCTTGAGAGTTCATTGGCTTGACCACATATGACAGAACGACACTGCAATTTCACAATTACTCTTTCTCTGTCGAAAGTTATTTTCATAATCTTTTCATCAAGCGTTATTGACTGAACAAGCCCGCGCGTGTAACCGCTGGCGGGACCCGTGCGTGTCCTCGCGACGGTGCACTTTTGTATGAAACCGCGCGGGTGCCTAACGCAGTTTCAGGCCTTAGTAATTTAAATATCCAATATGGCTTTCGTCGCTTAAGTTCTAACATCATGTAATCCCAATCACCAAATTCAACTCAACAAATACCATATTCAACTCTGTGGTGTGAAAAAATCGACCCTCTAAGACTATGCAGTATAAAGATATGGCTGGTTATATAGCAAGTCTGTACGGAACCCTCGGTGCGTTAGTCTGACTCGCTCTTGGCCGGTTTTTCAGAATCAGAATGCTTTATTTGTAAACTTGACCTATGTCAAGATGAGTGAAGTGAGGAATAAGTACATTAGAGGAAGTTTGAAAGTTGCGCATGTTACAGAAAAAATGAAAGAGTCGTTTGTCTTGGTATGGACATGTAATGAGGAGGGACGAAGCACATATATGTGACTAAAAGAGTGATGGATCTGAATGCTGAAGGACAGAGACCGAGAGGAAGGCCAAAGAAAACATGGATGGATTGTGTAAGGAATTATATGAAGGAGAGAAGAGTAAATGATGCCGTGACGTCTGATAGGGGAGAATGGAAGAAGAAAACGTGTTGCGCAGACCCCAAATAGAATGGAACAAGGGCAGGAAAATGATGAACGATGATAGTTCTTTAGTGAATAGTAGCATTTATTTATCGAAATTTTAAAAAAAGCAATACTAACCTGAGTGCTACTTCAAACTGTCCAGTAGCGACATGGTCGTGTGCAGTCCTCAGTTTCCCCGACAGCGCCACGGGAGCTCCCCGCGTGGGCGCCACGAAGTACTCTGTGCTCTCGTCGCCGCCGTCGATGTCCGCTGGAAGACAAACAATGGCGTATTGAATACCATAACACTTGTATTTGTGGTTCACAGCCGTTTACCATACTTCGGAAAATACGTTTTGCGATTAGTCAACGATTGCAAAAGATCATCAGATGGTAAATCATCGAATAACTTCCCCCACTCTGGGCGGAACCCACCCATATTCCTTCTTTTGCCCTTTATGTTGCGGGGCCTCGGAATCTCTTTCGAACAACCCGCACCCAGATAGGCAGTGTCCCTGGCAGGCCCCTCTGCTACGCTGACATCTCTATGAGATGCGCGTGGAACACTAATGTGCCATCGATACGGCCTGTCGCCACTAGACGGACGGACAGTGAGCTAGGATCGTTCCCTTATCTACTTCTTTTGACTCATCCAGGTACATACATCTGGTCTTTCACGCAAAATAACTAATCCATCCTTAGGAGTCCGCCATATTGGACTTAGAATGAAATCACTTAACTAACCATGCATTGTAATCCAAATTAAACGTGTATGCAAATTTTTGGGCACAAACACTTGATTTTAAATTAATTTGCATAATTCGACCTCAACAAACACAGGGCAAATTAAATAAAAGCTTCTATAATATCCAGGTACATACCAGATACCGGCGCCAGTTCCTCCGGCAGTTCCAAGTCTTCATCACCGACGTCCCATCCGCCGTCATCACAGGCGTCTTCCATCACTTCTTCACCTTCATCACCAGTTGCCTAAACAACGAATGTTCTTATAACAAGAAGTTATAGATATAGATATCCTTCGGCAGATAGACTGCGTTACTATACAGGGTGTATCACAATAAGACCAAACCCCTGGTGTAAGACACCAGGGGTTTGGTCACTATGAAACAACAACTTATAGAAATCAATAACAATTTAAGGGGTTCCGTACACAAAAGGAAAAACCGGAACCTTTAAAGGATCAGTTTGTTGTCAATCAGTCTGTCTGTCTGTCAAGACCCTTAATTTCGGGAATGAGTGGTGGCGTCCTTTTGACATAGTGACAAGATATGGCCGTTTATGTCGCAAGTTTGTACGGAAGCCTCGTTGTGCGAATCCGACTCGTACTTGGCTCATATCTAGATTGACCACACAAGCCGATCAGCTAACCGCGTCAGTTCTAAAGAAAAAAATTATTTTTTTCCAATTTTAACAACTCATGGAACAAAAATTGTTCTGTTTCATGAACTGAGACACCACACGAGATAAAAGTCTACCGGAACAATTGTTCCTAGCCAACCACGTCGCCTGCATTGTGAAGGCCGCCGGCTGTAGCGCACTAACCTTATTGTCTTCCAGCACATCGTCGTCGTCTCCCCAGGCGCCGGCGGCCTCCAGCGGCTCGACGTCGTCGCCGGCTGTAGCGCACTAACCTTATTGTCTTCCAGCACATCGTCGTCGTCTCCCCAGGCGCCGGCGGCCTCCAGCGGCTCGACGTCGTCGCCGGCTGTAGCGCACTAACCTTATTGTCTTCCAGCACATCGTCGTCGTCTCCCCAGGCGCCGGCGGCCTCCAGCGGCTCGACGTCGTCGCCGGCTGTAGCGCACTAACCTTATTGTCTTCCAGCACATCGTCGTCGTCTCCCCAGGCGCCGGCGGCCTCCAGCGGCTCGACGTCGTCGCCGGCTGTAGCGCACTAACCTTATTGTCTTCCAGCACATCGTCGTCGTCTCCCCAGGCGCCGGCGGCCTCCAGCGGCTCGACGTCGTCGCCGGCTGTAGCGCACTAACCTTATTGTCTTCCAGCACATCGTCGTCGTCTCCCCAGGCGCCGGCGGCCTCCAGCGGCTCGACGTCGTCGCCGGCTGTAGCGCACTAACCTTATTGTCTTCCAGCACATCGTCGTCGTCTCCCCAGGCGCCGGCGGCCTCCAGCGGCTCGACGTCGTCGCCGGCTGTAGCGCACTAACCTTATTGTCTTCCAGCACATCGTCGTCGTCTCCCCAGGCGCCGGCGGCCTCCAGCGGCTCGACGTCGTCGCCGGCTGTAGCGCACTAACCTTATTGTCTTCCAGCACATCGTCGTCGTCTCCCCAGGCGCCGGCGGCCTCCAGCGGCTCGACGTCGTCGCCGGCTGTAGCGCACTAACCTTATTGTCTTCCAGCACATCGTCGTCGTCTCCCCAGGCGCCGGCGGCCTCCAGCGGCTCGACGTCGTCGCCGGCTGTAGCGCACTAACCTTATTGTCTTCCAGCACATCGTCGTCGTCTCCCCAGGCGCCGGCGGCCTCCAGCGGCTCGACGTCGTCGCCGGCTGTAGCGCACTAACCTTATTGTCTTCCAGCACATCGTCGTCGTCTCCCCAGGCGCCGGCGGCCTCCAGCGGCTCGACGTCGTCGCCGGCGGCCGCGACACCAGTGGCCGCGCCGCCGGCACGCGCTCCTCCCGCTACCTCGAAGAAACTCCTGCGCAACAAACCAACTTTGTAATAATCGCTCTAAACTTCAAGCAAACTTTTTTAAATTAAGTTCTAAAAGAATTCAGTGTGTTTCGCGACAAACACACTACATAATGACATCGCGTATTTGGACTAGTGTCCGACCGAAAGTTCGGTTTCGTTTTCGGCCGTGTTTCGGCCAAAAATCAAGTTTCGTCGGCAGTTTCGGTTTCGGACAAAATCAGCCGAAACAGAAACTTATGTCGCAAGTTCACGCACGTTCACGCTCGCCTAACTTCGATTCCCGCGGCAACGCTTTGACGGACGCTGTCGGCCCTGTTTAGCCCAGTTACTTTATTAAAGAAGAAGATCGATAGAAGATCTCAAAATACCAATACTTAGTATTTAATGAAACAGTAACTATAAGAACTTAATTTGAAAAAAATAAATGTTATTAATATTTTTTTATATTATATTAACTAAATGATTACAACAAACTTAATATACTGTGTTTCCATTTCATGCCGTAATTAATGCAAAATAATAGGTAAAATGCGCCTAAAATTCAGTATTTTAAGAAATTTTATACGAGAATTTCAATTTCGGCCGAAACTGAAGCCACGGGCTAACATTCGGTTTTTGTTTCGGTTTCGGCCGGAAAACAGTTTCGGTCGACCTCTAATTTGGACATGTAATAGGTTTGCCATCTACATTATACTTCAACATAAGTTCCATCGCTTGCCGACGTTGCGGATTGTTCGAAAGAGATACCGCGGACCGGATACATAAAGGGCAAAAGAAAGAACATTTTAGTGTGGATTTTAGTCAGTAAAAATCTGACACTCCCCCCCCTGCTTCGCCCAGAGAGGGGGAAGTTATTTGATGATTTCCCATCTGTAAAAAAGGTCCCTTTGGAGCCCTTTTGCAGGATATGCCAAAATATCTGCATACCTGTCCTACCCATCCTGCACAACCACTTGCACCTATCAGGATTTAAACGAAGCAAATAGTAGAGCTGTGCATGTGGCTACATACTGGTCTAGAACAATATAAGTTAAATTGACTTTAAATTGAAGTAACTTACTTTGAAACTGCCAACAAGGGCCAGTTAGGCTGCATATTGTGTACAGGTAGCGGTGGTCTCAGTAGCTGCGCGTCGGGGTTCGGTTCCGGGATTGGCAGGTTGGCGGCTTCCAGCATGGCCTTCAGCTGTTCAGCCTCTTCGGTTTGCTTGTGGTTTATAGCTGTTAGGTAGGCCAGGGATATCTAATGGAAAAAATAAGAGTTGTTAGAACTAGAGATGCGACGGGTATCTGGTCATACCAGATAGTAATAGTAACCCAGCATTCGGCCGATAATCGATTACGAAAAGAGAGCTCGTGGCTAAATAATAGCAGCCGCTCAGTTCGATCTTTAGGTTAAGCCGCGCTTGCCTAGGTTGGTCTGTGGATGGGTGACCACCCGTTACATACCGAGTTTTCTCCGTGCCTCGGAAAGCACGTTAAGCTGTTGGTCCCGGCTGTCATTTGTAGATCTTTGACAGTCGTTACGCTCATGTCGTTGAGCTCTTTGAGTTATGAATCGAACAACACGATAACTGACAAATGCTTGCTCTGACTGGACAGGTCCCATCAAATCTGTTCTTTTTTCTTAAATAAAAAGACAGTCTAATTGCACAATTTCTCCAGGTTGAACTATTCTTACCTGGCCAGCATTCTTCAGCAGCCTGATAGTCTCCCGAGTGTCTCCTAACAGCAAGGCACCCTGGAACTGCGCCGACACGTCCTTCCGTATCTCCGCAATCTTCATCATCTTGCGCAGCTTGTCCAGGTTGCCGGTGATGAGGTACAGGAACGAGAGCTTGTCGAAGTTCTTTGTACGTTGGTAGCACATCTCTACGATCTGTAAGACATGGTTTTAAGTAATTTAGAAGACGACGAGAATCTAGGTGACGTCCACCCTGTATTATATCCAAAGTCCACAGGGTTTCAGAATCCTGCCGGGGTTCCGGCAACCCCAGCAGGAGCTGGGGTTGCGGGTTATTCGAAAGAGATACCGCGGCCCCGGAACGTTAAGGGCAATAGAAGGAACATGGGTGGGTTTTAGTCAGTACAAGTCTGACACTCCCCACTGAAGTTATTTGATGATTTCCCATCCGCAAAGAAAATGGTTTCAGAATATCACGACTAATTTTGGTATTTTTATTTTGAGGTGATTATTAAAAATTTACCTGATGGTTGCCAGTAGCCAGGGCCGCGTTAGCCAGCTTGTCCCAGGCGGCGGGCTCGTCCAAACTCTTGGCGGCTTCCAGCGCCACGTCGATGTTGCCACATTGCAGGGCCAGGGAGAGCCGAGTGCGAGCGTCCTTCACGAAGTGTAGAGCTACTTCTGGGTAACCTGTTATACGAAAATAGATTCTATAGTAAAGCTATTCAACGTAAAATTAAAAACTTTTAAAGATTAAAGATTAAATAGTTTTAGACCCGATAGATGGCACTGTACGAAGTGTGTACCATGCCCGCAGAGGCAAAAGCCATTTTAGGTTTTTGTTACAAAAACATTGCCTCACACCAGGAATGTCTACCTGTAGGTCATACAAATATTTGTTCCGTGTGAGGATCGAACCCGCAACACGCAGCGTGGCAATCGATCGGTCAAACACAGCGCCGACCGTGTCGTTTTAACGTGATTCATATTATGATTTTTGACGGGCCTGTTGGTCCAGTGGTTAGTGGCCCTGACTGCTGAGCCGGAGGTCGTGGGTTCGATTCCCACCCAGGACAAACTTTGTGTGATGAGCATGATTGTTTGTTCTGTGTCTGGGTGTGATTTATCTATAATATGTATGTATTTATAAATTATATAAGTATGTATATCAGTTGTCTGGTTACCATAACACAAGCTCTGCTTAGCTTGGGATCAGATAGCCGTGTGTGAGTTGTCCCAAGATATTTATTTATTTATATTTATTTTAGACACCTAGATCGCTAGTAATATTATGGAAGTTACATTACCTTTCTCCTGCAAGTAAGCGATGATACTTTGTCCCACTAGTTTGGCGGTGCGGACCATGTGCAACACTTGGTCGTACTGACGAGTCACCAATGCCAACTTGAACCTGTTGAGGGTAGGTATTTTTAGATGTTATTGTGTTTAGAAAGTATTATTATATAATATATACTAACCGACTTCAAAAAAAGGAGGAGGAAATGAGCAAAAAGTCAACGTAACCAAAAGTAAAGTTATTTTCCACTTAATAGTTTTTTTGGAAGTCGGTTTTTGTTTTTACAAAAAAAGTTTTTTATTGACATGCAATAGTGTTTAAAATAATTATCATTTATCAACTTTATCTTATTATGTTATCTGTCAATTAAATATAATTGATATTTTTACAGCTCCGGAAATGATATTAAGCCGTTTTCAATGTAATGTTGTAGGTTAGATTTTTTATGTTTAATTTGAAAACGTTGCCCCACGGTGCGTTTACAAAAAATTAAATTCATATACAGAAACAACCAGACCCGGACCAATTATCTGTAGATGGATAACAAACTTACCTGTACTCAGTAGGGTCAATGTTGAGCACCTTGGGACGACACTCACGGTCGAGACACACGACGCGGGCGCCATTTTCAGTTGCTAGCACTTTCACTGCGTAGACGGGGACGTCTAGTGTACGGATTATGCCGTAGTCACTGTGGGAGAGAATAATGGATGAATTTGTTGTAAAATCACGAAGACATTTATTTATTAAGGATCTCCAACAAAAGATGTACACATATCATTTAAATTAAATTTTGGACGACAATAGTATCACGTACGTGCACTCCTTCACTTACAGGATACCACAGACCATACATAATATAATTAACTATAAGCTAACAATCGATCAAATCTTATTAGACTAACATACACAATATCTCCTAGGAAAAATATACGCTTCGGAAATCTTCGCAAATCTTCGGAAACATAAACGCTCGTTGATGTGATCTAATCCGAAGACGCTAGCTGTTTCAACAAAGGAAGTGCTTACCCATTTTCTATTTTCATGATTATAAAATTACTGGGTGTCAAGCGGGACATGCTGCTTTGCTCATAGAATTCCTAGATACATGGGCCAACACTAAAATATTTTTCAACCGAACCAGTAGTTCCTAATATTAGCGCGTTCCTCCAAAAAATCACTTCAACTTTATAATTTTAATATGGATACAATAACACTTTTTAGCAATTCCGAAATTCTCAAGTGTCAAATGACGAACAGAGAGCGGGAATAATAGTGCACTTCTACAAAGCATGCATCGAAAAAGAAATCTTTATCTCTTTGGGAAGTTACTCTTTACCGTAAAGTTCGTACTAATTCGGACACACGAAGATAACCGAAGCGCATACCCGTTATGGTTTAACTGCAGTTGACTTACCCATCTTTACAGCAGTACTTGATATGATTGGCCGTGGTGTATATGAACACGGGCTGTGGCGTGGAGTCGTCGAAGGCGCCAGACTTGACCCTGGCGCCCTCGGTCACCGTGCACAGCTGTTCCAACTTCTTGGTGCAAAGAGTGACGCTGTGCTTGCCCAGGAGGGCAACCAGAGACATGTCCGCATTCCAGATTGCGTAGCGGCATTTAGCGATTTTTACCTAAAATAATATTTTAGGTTGTAATTAGTTGAACTTCAAAGTCGCATTGAATAAGGTATTTGAGCCCTTTTACGAAGTTGGAACACATTTTACAAAATATGAAATCTTTATGTGTATTTAGTAGCGCCATCTTAAAAATACTGGGTCTGATGATGACGTTAATAATCAACTTTTTCGTTTGTTTATTGCCTTTTTTAATTTTAATATATTGCGCGGTTTCACCCGCGTCTGTAGTTGCCGCCCCGCTCCCGTTGGATAGTAGCGTGAGGTTTCCTGATATATTCCAGTAGTTTTGGAGCCTATGCAATAGAAACAAATCTGTCCTCTTTATAATATTAGTATGGACTGTGAAATAAAAAACTAATATTCAGATTACAATGTGTGTCAAAGAAACGAAGTAAACATGATCAGAAATTGCAGTCCAACGTTGGGACATAAAATAGGATATATAAAAAGGTGAGTGCATGTTCTTTCCAAAATTTCAAAAGAAACATCTAGACTCACTGAAGCAATAGTCCTCTTCTGCTGCACGTCCAGTAACTGTACAGCGTCAGCCTCCCTCAGCAGCAGCATACCGGTGCCTGCATACATTATCTCTTCACAAGTCGGGGTGGAGATCTTTTTCGATACTTCATTCTTCAGGTTTTTAATGACCAGCTGTAATGAACAAAAAATATAAATAAGCATTTATAGTTTGAATATATTCACGGAAATTATTGAAAAAGAATTTTTCGATGCTTGGGAATGCTTCTTAAAACTGTTCTTCAAAACTTTTTGTTTTTTAATTGATGTATGGATAAGTCTTACGGATTCAAATAATTGGCTTGTGGCGCCCTCTGACGCATAAGCTTATAAAATATGGAAAATTACAGTGGCATCTCTTAAACGCAGTTAAGATGTGCTGATTAAGTTCAATTTTCTTAGAAACATCAATCAACAAAAACTTGTATTTTACGTGACGCTTGACATGAAAGAATGGAAGAGGAAAGTGTGTTGCGCTAACCACAGATAACATAAATAGATCAATGGCAACAAGATGATAATTGTACTATTCTTCCTCTCCTGGCACCAACCTGGTTGTTCTTCTCCAGCGCCGCGAACCTGTTCCGAGCCACCCACACGGCGGTGGTGGCCTGTCCGCGCGCGGGGTCCCCGCTGGGGGCGTCGGCCCCGTCGCGCGGCGCCGCGTACAGCTCGTACGAGCTGTTGTCGCCAACGCGCCAGTTCACTAGGACGCACCATTCCGCATGGTTTAGAGACATGCTGGACAGAGAAAAAAATATTTTAATGTAAAGATAGATTAAACAGAAATAATAATGTTGTCTTTGCATCGATTAGTTATGGCTGCGTTCTAATAAAAGCGATCGTCACAAGGATTCATTTTCTTTGGCTAATTTGAACGTATGTGTGTGAAAGTATATGTCTGATGAAATTACGAAAAATAGAGGAGTTTTAGTTGTGTGTGTCAGTGCTAGAAAGGGAAATGCGACTACCCAATATTGGTACTTTACCTATAAGGTTGGTTCCTGCCGCCTCCCTTGATCTGCATGACAGGTGCGTCACGATTGGTCGCCATGTCCAACTTCCGCAGTTGTCTATAAAAGGAAATATGTATAATTTAACTGCACCATGAATTTCGTAGTAGTAAAATATGGAATCAGTAATAACTGTAGTAAATTAATAATGTAATTTAACCATCCACAAAGTTATAGTGTAAATCATCATCATCATTTTCCTGCCCTTGTCCCATTCTATTTGGGGTCGGCGCAACACGTTTTCTTCTTCCATTCTCCCCTATCAGACGTCATGGCATCATTTACTCCTTTCTCCTTCATATCATTTCTTACACAATCCATCCATCTTTTCTTTGGCCTTCCTCTCGCTCTCCGTCCATCAACATTCAGATCCATTACTCTTTTAGTCACATGTCCTTCATCCCTCCTCATTACATGTCCATACCAAGACAAACGACTTCCTTTCATCTTTTCTGTAACAGGCACAACTTTCAAACTTCCTCGAATATATTCATTCCTTACTTTACAAAGTTATAGTGTAAAAATAAACAATAAATTGAAAGAAAAATGAAGAAAGAAAAGAAAAAAAATCGTGTAATAAAAAAACGACTATCCATCTTATCAATACATCACTAAAAATAAATAAATCATCTAATGTCACGAAATGGTAACTGCACGATGCTACAGTGAAATCAGAATAGTAACTATTTACTCTTCTACATCCATTTAATTAAAAATCAATTTCCACATGTATGTCCAAGCATCACTTGAGAATGTCTTGACTGATTTGGCTGGGTTTTTTTGTGTTCGTAATTGTTAGGACAAAGTTCGTTACATTTTTCACATCTTAATATCCTCATTAGAAAATTGCACCTTATCGTGTCGCTAGTTCCGAAATAAAAACTTACCTATCCTTAATATAGAAGAGCATGTTATTGTGCACGGCATAAGCAGGTCTCTCTCGCTGCAACTTGAACAGGATCATACCAGCGTCGTGACCGGCAGCAAACAGATTTAAAGTTGGGTGCGACGCTAACACCCAGTATCTGTGAATATAATATTATCGTCAAGCATAAAGCACGGCACGGTTGGCGCAGTGGTTGTGCGGGAATCGGGTGCGATCCCCACACGGAACAAATATTTGTATGACCTACAGGTAGTTGTTTCGGGTCTGGCTATTTCTGTATGTGAGTTTAAACGTTTATAAAGGCACCCACGATACATGAGATATTACTAGTGTGAAGCAACATTAAAAAAAAGGAAAGCCTATGTAAATATGAAAGAGTTTTCTCTTTATTAATTTTGTGAAAAAAAGGAAAGGTAAACTATAAAAGTGTATTAGGTAGCTACAATCATATTAGTGTCAACCGAAAATATGTAGACACGCGTTTAGATTACACCACTCTCGCCGCTCGCTGCAAAATGCAAAGAATCAACCCCTCAAAGAATCAATCTTCGGCAAAATGCGAAGAATCAACCCGAACATGATTCAATCTTCGGCAAAATGCGAAGAATCAACCCGAACATGATTCAACCTTCGGCAAAATGCGAAGAATCAACCCGAACATGATTCAATCTTCGGCAAAATGCGAAGAATCAACCCGAACATGATTCAACCTTCGGCAAAATGCGAAGAATCAACCCGAACATGATTCAGCGATGATAGGTAGATTGCAAACTAAATTTGCCGATCGGCATGAGCCGTATGAATGAATGATATGAATTACTTAGTTAACCTTGATTTAGTTTTATGATATTTTAGTTTAATTTCTTCCCGTATACACCTTACCTCTCATGTTCCCTCCGGAAAGAGTGGAGACAAGTCCTCTTGGTCATGTCCCAGACGCGGATGAACTTGTCCTCACTATTGGAGAGGATCAGTTCGTGTCTCGCGTGGAACAGCACACATGATACGTTGTTGTAGTGCCCGCGACATGTGTCCACCTCCCAAGCCTGGGGAGTTTACTTGCTTAGTATATTACAGGGATTGGTTTGAAAGAAACTATAAATTCATATCACTTAAAAATAAATGGAAGACAATTTTGATTGTACGAAAGTTGCGCAATAATCTACAATCCTGCTAATATTTTTTGAGCTATGTAAAACGTGCTGTCATATTTTTTTTGTTTGCAACACGAAACATACAGCTGTAGCAATAGGGTAGTTACCAGGGTCAAATTAATTACATTCTATTTAGTCCGTCTGTAAGATTATTCAAAAATAAGGGACACGTATTTTTTATTTGTAAATTAGACCAAAAATGACAAAGATATAGCCCATTAAAGTTACGTGTGACGGCACTTGTTGCGAAAAAATGTAGCAACGCGTGACTTTAATGGGCTATGTCTTTGTCACTTTTAGTCTAATTTACAGATAAAAAATACGTGTGTATTTATGAATAATATAAAAGACGAACTAATATAAAAAAAATAGGAATCCAGCCTTTTCTGCACAACTTTTGTTTATCAACAATACGTGGTTTTAAACTGCAAGAAATCTTATATTAAAGAAGAATATTCTAGGGGTTTGATACAAACTCTTCTGCCATAATTATTTCTGTTAATTTAGTAAAATGTTGCTTACCTGACAGTGTTCCTCCTAATTAATAAAATTAAACAATTTAATTCAAAAAAGAAATATTTCCCAACAAAACCTTAAAAAGAGAATCCGTAAAAGTGCCTTTCAATATTGAAGTTGAGATTGAAATGGTAGTAAGGATTTGAAAAGAAGAGATCATAATCAGTAATGAAAACATTGGATTAAAAGGTTTGACAGGACAGAACTGCCTTTTGTAGTTGAACATGGCGTTTCGAGTTTAAGAAAAGGGTCTACCTTATTTTTTTTAAATAGTACTTTAGTTTATTTTATTTACTAAACTTTGACACACTCACACTTCTTGTGCGGAAATCTCTTTCTTAAACTTGATTGCCAGCTCCACACCACCCACAAAAAGTATGCGCTTCAACAATTATCGCCTATATTCGTAAATACCATGCGATGATGTCATCGAATATAGTGCTGTTACAGTCATGGTAGTATTTGCCTATTTTGCTTTACTTTAGTTAAAAGCTTTTCAGGGCTAGATGACGAAGTACGGCTGGAGTAGGTAAACTGACAGAGACACAAAACGTCAAATTAATGCATTGTGTACACTGCTACAAATCGTGACTGAATCAAAACGTACGAAAATTAACGAAGCACATACTTTTTCAGGTTTAACTGTACAAGGGAATGAAATCTTGGTTTGTTAACAGAAAACGCTCCACAGCCTAAGAAACGAAGCATAGACAAGAAAACCCAATCTGACATGACTAGAAAATAGAACCAGCTGTGTAAAGACACCACCATCCTTGAATCCTCCAGGTACCTTTGCATCGTTCATCCTCCACAACTTGACCTGCCTGTCATCGGCCGCAGACACAATGAGGGGGAGGGTGGGGTGAAAGGCCGCCCAGTTCACTCCTCGGTCGTGACCCTCCAGCACATGTTTGACAACAGCATCCGCCTGCAATATCAGTTGCTTTCAGCAACATTGGTGATGTGTTATAACATCAAATATTATACATACATATTTATAATTTGTTTTTTTTTGTAAGCTTAGTTTTTGTTTACTGTAAACCTCTTAATCATTTTCTTGTTGGAGTTCTTATTTTTAACAACTTTTACTATGGGAAATATCAGTCATCCCAAAAAAATTCTTCAAAATGTAAAGGATGGGTAAATTATCTTATTAATTATTAGCTGTGTGTTTTCATGTTTCTTTGTATAGAAATAGTGGTTCATAATCATGAGTATGATGACCCCAAAAGAGGTGTGGCGTTAACAAAAAATAAGGTTTTATATTTTTAAGTGTGTGTGTGTGTTGTGTGAATCATAATAATCATTATATTTTATTTATATCATTTATATAAAAGAAGCAATGAGCAGTCAACTAGTAAAGCTAATTCTACAACTACATATTTTATTGCACACTAAAAAAACTCAATGAAAAGCAAATAAAAGTAAAGCATTGAATTGTGAGTTTTAAAATGTGACATAAGGGGTCAGTTCGGAAATTGAATAACACTATTTTATTTCATATGGCACTAAAATGACACTAAATATAAATGTTGCTTTGAGTTGAGTTGGTGTTATTTCAGTAAGAAAAAAAAAACAAATCTACTTTAAAAATTCGATTAAGAATAAAATGTACCTTTTTTTTAAACATTTTTAACTAAAAAAATAAAATAGATTGTGAATAAATACAATTGCAATTAATACAATCTACAAGTACCTACTCATGCATTATAAAACCAAACTAGCATTTGCTTTTTATCTGTTACATTTATATGGTATCATAATTATCATAGACTTTATTAAACCTCAAACACAGTGTTTGTAAAAATACTTACAGTAAAATAAAGGTCAGCTAAGTTATATTTTTGAACTGTTTTGCAGAAAGCAAACATTAATCATACTTTCTGTAAAAGTTTACAGATATGTGCTAAAATATTTTTTATTGCCATGCTTTGATCAAAAAGAAATTTCCTATTTCAAAATTGGGAACTTTTCTGTCATCAATGTCAAATAAACAAAAGCCACGTAGCCTTTAACACATAAAAACACACACAACACCTAAAAAATGTTTATTATACCTGTCCAAAAAGATCTGTAGCCTGCGGGTTCCTCAAATGCTCAGCCAGGCCTGTGGGTCCAGGGGCCACACTCTTCTTCCTCAGTCCGGAGAAGTCCCATACCCGTACGGACTGGTCCAAGGAGGCAGATACAAGGAGGTCCTCGGTGGGGTGGAATTGTGCGCACATTACATAGTGGTTGTGGCCTGTTAGCACGCTGATACACTGTCTGGACTGCCAATTCCATATTCTTATTGTCTGAAAAGATATGTAATTTATTGATTTTACAGAAGCTATGAATCTTTCTGTGAGAGCATAATAGTTTTTGACTGCTTAACACTTGCCTAAATATTGTATATATGGTTTATGGTAATTAATTTGTGGTAGTCAGATTTCAGTTAATGTTACTGCAAATAAACTCAAAGTGCAACAATGAGCTGCTATGTAATGACCATAACTGGCACATGGCATTTACCAAAGAGGAAACATAACATGAGAAATAAAAACAGGAAAAAATAAGTGTTTCCTATTAAAACCAAGCAAGTGAAACCCAATAAAAAACGCAATTCTCATGAAAATAGGGCTCAACTACATTAGCATATACAAACCTGGTCATCAGAAGCACTCAATATCCATGGGTACTCATGATGGAAGAATGTTGTGCGGATGTAATCCAAATGGCCCAGCAGTGTGAACAAACACCGTCTCTGCTTGTAGTTCCATACCTGCAATACAATAAGGTGTTGACACTCCTTGATGAATATGCTACGGTCTATGCATGCATACAGGGGTGGTTTGAAAAAAAAGCATTACCCATAATATTGTAGCTATAATGTATGGTAACAAAAATTGTAAAATCTTTGTTTTGGGAATAAGAGTGTAATCTACTTCCAACAGCTATTCAAATACATAATAATATAGATACATGTAAATATATTTCAGGTAATACAGTTTAAGTTGGATAAAACCTAGATCCTTCTACAATGTTCATACATAGATGAATGGGCGTTTAACATGAAGTAATTATCGGTGGAAACATTAATTGATACGCCAGCTTCGATATACGTGTCATAAACATGACGAAACATACTTGTCCAAGTTGTATCTAAAATGATCATCCTAAGTACAAACCTTGATCTTATAATCGTCTCCACCGGATACAAAAAGCGGCTGTTGAATGTGGAAGCAAATGCCACGCACAGGACCGTCATGTTCATCAAATTTCTCCAACAATGTACACATACGATAGTCCCATAGCTGGATCACGCCATTGTGTAAACTAGCCAAAACCCATGGCCGCTTCGCATGAAAGGATATACCTTTCACCCGCGCCGACTTAGTTTCAAACTTTGTAAGCATATCTCTCGTATATTTTAGAGATATTCACGCAAAATCCCATAAAACAGAATCGCTTCACACAACCAAATGTCACTCGACCGGCTGACGTGACACGTCCAACAAAATTATTATAGAGGTGTGTACTCTATTGTATACTGACTAAATTTTCAATGAGATAATCTAGAAATGGTTACAAAATTTATGTATGCCACAATAGCTATAAGCTTTTTTATCAGAAAGTAGAAACATTTCAGTCTCAAAGTCTTCTGAAATTTTCAGAAGTCTGAAATTTAAGGTCAAAGTACCAACTTCCACGTTTGTTACCTCATAACTGGTCAAGTACGAGTCAAACAATCACACACAGGGTTCCATAGCAGCAAACAATATTATAACGTTTACTCATTAAACGAATGATTAACTGAAAGCGTCTGGCTGTTTGAATATGTGAGTTTTAATGTTTGAAAATGGACTCACGAAACAGGAAAAATACTAGAGTGGGGAAAAATTTTCAGTTAAAAAATAAAGGGGGGTACTTATGTACACGCGTTAGAAGTTATACTTCTTTGGGGTATAGAAAAAAAAAGGGGTGTGTGTACTTATGTACACGCGTTAGAAGTTATACTTCTTTGATGTAAAGAAAAAAAACTTTGTTAACCCATCCATTTCCAAACTTTGGTGAGGGTTGCTTAACCTGGCCCACTGTGGTAACCCATCCATTTCCAAACCTCGGCAAGGGTTGCTTAACCTGTCCCCGTGTGGTAACCCATCCATTTTCAAACCTCGGCAAGGGTTGCTTAACCTGTCCCCGTGTGGTAACCCATCCATTTCCAAACCTTGGCAAGGGTTGCTTAACCTGGCTCCGTGTGGTAACCCATCCATTTCCAAACTTTGGTGAGGGTTGCTTAACCTGGCCCACTGTGGTAACCCATCCATTTCCAAACCTCGGCAAGGGTTGCTTAACCTTGCCCACTGTGGTAACCCATCCATTTCCAAACCTCAGCAAGGGTTGCTTAAACTGTCCCCATGTGGTAACCCATCCATTTCCAAACCTTGGCAAAGGTTGCTTAACCTGGATCCGTGTGGTAACCTAACCATTTCCAAACCTCGGCAAGGGTAGCTTGGAATGTGAAATTGATTTAAAAGCTATGCAATAGCTTAATAAAAACACCAAAAGAATATTTATTTATTATAAAACACGTGTTCTAAATATAAAAATACTAGAATATACAACATGAACATAGTTACTAGAACACCTATAACTAACTTCACGATGTCGCTGTGCGCGCAAATCACTGTCATCATTTTTCTCCATCGCGCCAAAAGAAGTATAACTTCAAAAATAACTAAAATGCTGTAGTGATTAACGATAAATATAAATATAATCAAAAGAATGTGAGACGTCGCGGGACGCCTGGCAGATGTGAAACATCGACATTATTTTGTAAAAGTAGTATGCAGAAACGAACAGATTGTGATAGGAACTAAATATGTCAATGAAAACATCATTATTCTGTTTCATTGTGGACTTACCAAAAGCATTTCGTTTTCGTTTTCGTGTTCATCATCGTTTATGAATTCGAATCGAAGGCACTTTGAATAAAAACTCTATTACTGGCTATCTGTGGTAACCCATCCATTTCCAAACCTTGGCAAGGGTTGCTTAACCTGGCCCCCTGTGGTAACCGATCCATTTCCAAACCTCGGCAAGGGTAGCTTAACCTGTCTCCGTGTGGTAACCCATCCATTTCCAAATCTTGGCAAAGGTTGCTTAACCTTATTCCGTGTGGTAACCCATCCATTTCTAAACCTTGGCAAAAGTTGCTTAACCTGGCCCCCTGAGCTAACCCATCCATTTCCAAACCTTGGCAGGGGTTGCTTAACCTGCCCCCCTGTGGTAGCCCATCCATTTCCAACCCTTGGCAAGGGCTGCTTAACTTGGCCCCCTGTGGTAACCCATCCATTTCCAAACCTTGGTGAGGGTTGCTTAACCTGGCCCCCTGAGCTAACCCATCCATTTCCAAACCTTGGCAAGGGCTGCTTAACTTGGCCCCCTGTGGTAACCCATTCATTTCCAAACCTTGGCAAAGGTTGCTTAACCTGGTTCCGTGTGGTAACCCATCCATTTCTAAACCTCGGCAAGGGTTGCTTAACCTATCCCTGTGTGGTAACCCATCCATTTCCAAACCTTGGCAAAGGTTGCTTAACCTGGCCCCCTGTGGTAACCCATCCATTTTCAAACCTCGGAAAGGGTTACTTAACCTATCCCCGTGTGGTAACCCATTCATTTCCAAACCTTGGTGAGGGTTGCTTAACCTGGCCCCCTGTGGTAGCCCATCCATTTCCAAACCTTGGCAAGGGCTGCTTAACTTGGCCCCCTGTGGTAACCCATCCATTTCCAAACCTTGGCAAAGGTTGCTTAACCTGGCCCCCTGTGGTAACCCATCCATTTCCAAACCTCGGAAAGGGTTACTTAACCTATCCCCGTGTGGTAACCCATCCATTTCCAAACCTCCGCAAGGGTTGCTTGGAATGTGAAATTAATTTAATAAGAACACCAAAATAATATTTATTTATTATGAAACACGTGTTCTAAATAGTCGCTCCATGTAAAATACTGATATTCAGCTGCGTCATAGTTGGGAAAATGCTAGGCAGATGATGACGTGTTCTAAATATAAAAATACTAGAATATACAACTTGAACATAGTTATCGCTTTTCATGCCACCTAGAACTAACTTCACGATGTCGCTGGCTAAATTCACTCTCATCATTTTTCTCCATCGCGCCAAAAGAAGTATAACTTCAAAAATGTGTAGATCCAATAGTCTCGTAGTAGAATAGCTGTGACATTCGAATGGACAGACAGACAGACGGATGGACGGATAAAATGAATTTAAAGAACCTTTACTTTTGGTTCCATCTTAGCCTTTGGCAAAGGAACCATAAAAAGATGAATTTCCTGGTAAACCTTAACCCCCTTTTCGTAACCAGTATGCCCGTTACAACAAAAAGGCATTCTATGTGATGTGTGTTACTTGACCCAGCAGTGGTTTAGACTATGCCTTATTTTGCCAGTAAATATTTTAGATTCATTAATCTTCTACTACAATATAACTACAAAAACAGATGTAAAAATTAATTTAAAAGTAAATGGGGCTATTCACAAAATTTACTAATGAAATTTAAAATGTTTTATTGAAAGGTCAATTCAATATTTTACATACAACGAAAAATAATTAGTATTGGCATTCGGTGTGATAGAATTAGTTTACGTTTTGCTCTTACTACTACTATTAATATAAATGTGAGGATCAGGATGGATGTTTTTCACTTTTCTACGATTTAGCCGGTTAAAATGTTTCTAAGTGCACAGTCATATAATTTGTAATCTACACTAATGGTTTTCTGGTGGCATATCACCAAAAAACCATCCCACCAGCTCATGGTTTAACAATAAAAAGCAACTATTAAAATTCAATCTTTTAGCATTAGTTATATACTTTACATGTCTAACAGCGTAAGCATTTTTATCACACCTCTAGACCAACTATAAATATATATATATTTTAAGCTATTTGATAATATCAAAGTTTACTAGTAATTAAAAAAAAACCTTGTCTTGTCTTATGTCTATGATGCTTTTGATACGCCAAAATGAAAACGTCAAAACTTGTTTATCAACAAAGTTTTACTTTATAATAGTCGTAATTAATCAGTTTCTTTAAGTGTACCTGAAGTTCTTGTTAATTACTTAAGAGAATTAAAAAGATTCACACCAGTGACGAAGACATTACGAAGTGTTATATTTCGACATAACCTCCAAAACTCATCATGGCTCTAGTGGATAAAGAAAAGTTAAAAGAAATGGGAAAATTATGCATTCCCGGAATGCGACTGAGTTTATCTAATAAAGAATATGTTGCCGGACCTGGGACTTATGAGCTCAGAGGCTACATATATGCAACTTTGTGTGGCACACTGAAAATGGAACAAGATGAAAATGAGGTTGGCATATAGCTTTATTAAACTCTCTATAGCGTTATTATTCCAACAAATTCGTACAACTCAACAACTTTTGCATGCTATCAATATGAGGCAAAACTATAATTTGAATGATTGAATTCATAATTGGAATTTGACCTGAAAATCACTAAACCTATTGACAAACAAACCAACTTTTTTTTTTCAGGTAACAATAGTTACAGTAGAAAGCCCAAGGACACCTAGTATTCTGCCTAAGACTGGTGACATAGTGACAGCTAAGGTGACAGTAGTTAACCCGAGAATGGTCCAATGTGTTATACTGTGTGTTGGTTCTTCAGTCCTTGTAAGGCCTTATAGAGGAATCTTGAAGAAAGAAGACATAAAAGCCACAGAGAAAGATAGAGTAGACCCTTACAAGTGTTACAGGCCTGGAGATGTGATATTGGCTAGAGTTGTATCCTTTTTTATTCCTGTAATATTAAGAAATGTAATTTTTAGTGTATGGTGTAGATTATTTATTATTACAATTTCATAACTTATATGGGTTATTAGATATTAATTCTATTAACCTTTTGACCGCCAATGGCATGTATAGATGCCATGCGCAAGCGTGCCCTGTGCGCCACCGACATCTATAGATGCCAAGAAACAGATCATAGAAAAATACAAAATACACATATTAAATCATTACTTTAACGTGTTTTATTGATACATTTGATTTCATTGAATTTGTGGCTTGGCGTGGAGGGCACGGCGAAGCGTTATTACTCTGGCGGTCAAAAGGTTAACCCAATAAGCTATGAAATTGTTTTGAAGGAACACTTTGAGATACCAAAACTCACATACAAAATCATCATCATCATTTTCTTGCCCTTGTCCCATTCTATTTGGGGTTGGCATAACACATTGTCTTCATCCATTCTCTCTTATCAGGCGTCACTGCATCATTTACTTCTTTGTTCTTCATATAATTCATTACACAATCCATCCATCGTTTCTCTCCATTCATTCAAATTTTTTGTATAAAATGTATGTTGATTCAAACACAAACTTGGCTTCACTGAGTTATCATAAAATTATCAATAAAAATCTCTTAGTTTATTTAATCCCATCAAATGTCTTTTTTGGAACTACATATTTTGTGTTAAGTCATAAATCATAGTATATTGTTTAACATACAGCATGATGTTGACCTATAAAGTGCAAAAAATAAGGAAATTTGAATTCTGTGAGCTACCCTTGACCTTCCACTTCAAATGATTTTATAAGTTACTGTTTAATCTCCAATTTAATTAATCTCCTTAACACAAAATTCAGCTTCCAATGACAGAAATCCACTGGTACCATATTTCAACAGCTGAAAATGAGCTAGGGGTTGTAATAGCTACTGCAGAAGGTTCCCCTCAAGGTATCAGTATGGTGCCTATAAGCTGGTCAGAAATGCAGTGCCCCAAGACATTAGTGAAGGAACCAAGGAAAGTGGCAAGGGTCATTCCAGAGAACATCAACCATGCCCTGTTCCCAGTCAGAGACAGCTCGACAAGCGAGTTAGAAATTAACACAGATAAATAAATCTTCAACACTGTGTTGTTCTTTGATTTTATCGTCCCCAAAAGTCCATTAGTAACAAAATCAATCATTTCTGAACGAATCGCAGTACGTCGACTGACATTGACACGATTTTGATTGATAACAGCTGTCAATAGTATAGTGGCGATAGTGTTGTGTTTCATTAATATTACGTGAAAACTAATCGCCTAAAGTCGTTCAATCAAGTAGTTGACAAATCATTTTTCTTTCCTCTAAAACAAATAAGATTTTACTTCAGATTCAGTGATCACTAAATTAATAGTTTAGCAGATTCCACAAACATTTTGTTAGAAATAATGCTTACAACTAAACAATATTTGAAAAAAAATACAATAAATGTTTTCTCAATTAATCGTCTATGAAACCGACATATTTTTACCAACGTTAGTACATCATTACTCTATTTCTTGTGTCATTCCATGTCATTCATTCAGGTGATCTGAAGAAACATACCATCGTTTTTTTTATGGAAAAATTAAAACATAAAAAGATAAAAATTTGCTCATAAGTAATACCGTATCATTCCAGTGTTTACTCAAATATATATACTCAGTGCAATGAGGTCACCATTACCAGTTATCATAAAGTAAACCTAGTTTGTCCGTGAAAAACATTTATGTTGAATACTGTGAACTATAGTTAGTGTTTAAGAGTTGTTGTAACGACAAAGTCGTGTTGTAAGGTCCTAAGATGAAGTTCGCGGAGCACTTGAGTGCGCATATTACGCCTGAGTGGCGTAAACAATACATAAACTATGAGGCAAGTATTGTTCTCCATAAAATTATAGATAAGAACATAGTAATAATAATTATTGCTTTGCTTGTATACTGTCTACCCACTTTTATTTACGTGTTATTTTGCAATGATTTCTATATGTAACACTGGAAAATTATGATAGGAAGTTTAAATTAATAAATAAGTTTTGGTATTCCACAGAACATAACTTATTGAATTGGTCCAGATAAAACAGAGATTTAAAAATAATTAAAGGGCTTTTTGTAAGTCATGGTAAAGAGTAAAGTTATGGCTGAATATAAATTAAATTCATTGCCAGTCTAATCTAATGGGGCCAAGGAAAAACATAAAAATAAATATCATATTGTCCTTGACTAATATTAAAACTACTTAGACAACTGTTTTCATTCAATCAAATACAATGAAAAATAACTAGTAGCACTTAACCAAAATGTTATACACTTTCAAGAACTGTTCTTTTTTCTTTCTTATGGTTTGTGCACTTAGCCTATGTTCCTTTTATATTTTGTTGTGAATAGAAATTGATATAGAAATACCATTCAATGTATTAATTGTCATTTTCCATCTGTTTCTATTTTTAAATAAATATTAATTAAAATGCCTAGTCTATCAGGGTCTAACATTATTTTTCAATGGCCGCACTAACTATAACTTCAATAAAACTGGTAACCGATGACAATATGAACTAGAATGAGGCAAAAGGAAAACATCAATATTTATTTGAATGGATATTTTAATTAGTATGATTCAATCTATTTTTTTTTTAATACTGTGAATTGACAACTAATATGTTTCATGATGGTGAATGATGGACATTGAATTTGAATGATATTAATGTTAAACAAATATTGAAAAATGTATTAAATATTGTACACTTTAAAGGTATGTTACAGCGAGCAAATTTTTAATAGTAAGAACTGTTTTTTTACCTGTAACAAACAATAAATGGATTTGAATTTGAAAATGTAAAGATCATAGCAGGTGTTCTTAGATCTGTCTACTCCCGTTGGAAAAATGCATGAGTTTATTAAATGTATGTATGTTTCCATTGAAAAACTACCTAAGTGGAATCTCACAAAATTAATGTTCTGAACCACAGAACTACACTGATTAGTCTGAAAAATGACAGCTGTAATTATTGTTTTCTATGAAATCTAAAAGATGTGCTAGCTTTTACATCTAAGAAGCATAGTGAAGAAAATCAAACATTTGCACTTTATGATTCTGCTACCTAAGCATTTTTAGGTACCTTTTTTTATTGCATAGATCCATCCTTAGAATATTTGAGGTGATACACTTCTATTAGTTCATAAACCACTTCATACCAATTTTGCCCATTATCCTCTAATTTGTACTATACTATTTACACATAACACTAATATTCTGGGAAGGTCATTTTTATAGTAATATGATTTGCCTATGTCAATCACACGCTAATTGTAATGTTTAAATATAAATCATGATTTTGTAGCATGCTCATCATTGTTGCAAAATTGTGCTGACGTAGTATGAGTAAGCTGGATTGTAAATAATTATGGTTTGAATCAATATTTGAGGAGAGATCATTATTTGTTAATTTTTAGTATAATAAAATGTAATTAAAATAAATATTGTAGCCTTCTAACAAATAGCCACCGGACAGAGAGAAATAAACAGTAAAAAAGGTCTTTCATTGTGTCAGAGGGACCCTGGTAGTGTGGTTTTAGCCGGTTCGTATCCGGCACTTCCTCAACTATCTCACATCCTGTGAAGCAGTTGAGGAAGCTACGTAATAAAAATAAAAGTCTTATAGGCTACATTTAAGATGCTGTGAATTAAAATTGTTATTCTTGTGTCAAAATCCCCACTAAAACACAGGTGTGTTATCCAAAGTTTTGTGACTAAATGATAATATCCACTTGGTAATTTTCAGGCCGTGCTTGCCTAGGTTGATCTGTAGGTACCCAAAACATATACCGAGTTTTCCCCGTGACTCGGAAAGCAAGTGAAGCCGTCGTTAGTAGATTTCTGACAGTTATTACAGGAAATCTTTGGCCCAAAAGTCTGATAACCAGTCTTAACAAACAAGAAGTATTGTTATGTTACCCAGTACTGGGTGGCGGAGGTCATATAGGCAGTTGTTCTATGCAAAATACTGGTATTCCGCTGCAACCAGCTAGAAGTCTACTCCAACATTGTTGGGAAAAACCTAGGTAGATGATGATAGAAGGATCAAAAATTGAAAATAAATAACTTATCTATTAATTTTTTTTATTTGATATTTTTATTTAAAAACTAGCTGTGCCCAGCGGTTTAATCAGCTGCTCACTTAGGGGTATGAAAAATAGATGTTGGCCGATTCTCAGACCTACCCGATATGTACACAAAGTTTCGTTTGAATCGGTCCAGCCGTTTCGAAGGAGTATGGGAACGAAAACTGTGACACGAGAATTTTATATATTAGATATTAAAAATTAAAAGTCTGGTTCTGTAAATGCTACATTGTAATTATCTATTTTGGCAACAGGAAATGAAGGCTATGTTATACACAGCTGTAGAGGAGGCGCCATCAGCTGAGAATGTAGAGCCAGAGGTTCTTTCCCGCCATTTCGCAAACTTCGATGAAACATTCTTCCATTACTGTGATCAGGAACTTAAGAAAATTAACACTTTTTATTCAGGTAAGAACATCATTATGTTTTAGGAATCTATTTAATCCGTATACAAGCCCGTTACGAAGCCGTTAATCTAAAATACTGTATATCAAACTAGTTTTATTGTTGGGGTAAAAATTCTTTACTTACTAATCAACTCAATGTAAATGTCACGCACACAAATAATTGTGCGGTTTAATGCATTGATATTCGTATACTCTTAAAAATAAAGTTACACTAACAACACTAAAAAATGGGTCTGAGGTCACTGAGTTAGGTATGACTCAAAACAAAAACAAAACAAAGATTTTGACGACACGGTTGGCGCAGTGGCTGAGCGATCGACTGCTACGCTGCGTGTCGCGGGTTCGATCACCGCACGGAGCAAGTATTTGTAAGACCTACAGGTAGTTGTTTCGGGTCTGACTGTTAGTGTATGTGAGTTTAAATGTTTGTAAACACACCCACGATTCAATAGAAATTCCTAGTGTGGGGCAATTTAATTTTCGTTAATTTAAAAAAAATATGTCACCATTATCCACTATGCAAATAATTTTAAATTCGAAAGGCATTGGTCACGCGACGGATATGAAAGAGCACACAAACGATACTTACCTATCTTGTTGCACGCCTCACACTTGATAACATAACAAATAAAATAATTAACAATAAAATTAAGTGCAATGAATCGACTACCAACTTCAACCATCCTACTTTGGGCATTTTGCCCCAATTTTTTGGGTTCTGTACCTCAAAAGGAAAAAACAGAACCCTTATAAGATCACTTTGTTGTCCGTCTGTCTGTCAAGACCTTTTATCTCTGGAAACGCGTGGAGTTATCGAGTTGAAATGAAAACCATATACGAAAGTCCGTTGGAGCTATGAAAAATCAACCTCTATGTCTATATAGTCAAAAGATATGGAGACAAGATTGACCGGCACGTTCTGGGTGGTTTTCATCCACTACATTATTTCAAACACATTCTCATTTTATCAAATATTTGAAGACAGACATTCAACGCCATGGTTTTTCTACAAAACAAGTATCTACAGTTCTACAACTCATTTATCAATTTCAGAAAAGCTCGCCGAAGCGACCCGCAAATTCGCCACGCTACAAAGCGAACTGAAATCACATTTCGAAACAATCAAGCCTAAAGGAAGTGGTGATAGCAAAAAAGCAATACCACGGAGAAAAGTACAAGAATTAAAACTAGCCTTTAGTGAATTCTACTTAAGTCTCATTCTCCTACAAAACTACCAGAATCTAAATTACACTGGCTTCAGAAAAATATTGAAGAAACATGATAAGGTAAGGTTTGATAAGGTTCTCTTATCTATTTATTTTAAATAGTGGATAATCCTGAATATACAGTGGTTAGATGATATCATCATATCAGGTAGTTAGTTCTCAATGTTTACATTTTTTATGATAAGTGTGTAGGGTTAGAATATTTTACTGTGTAACCAAGGCGCAAACGCAATGAACATCTAATAGACATTATAATTAACACTTGAAACGGGATGCGAATGTTGCAAACGCCATGATCATGAACTGAAACTCGAAATAAATAACAAACATGGTAAATATCCCGTTTCAAGTGTTAATTATAATATTAGTAACCATGTCAGTTTACAGACTTATATGAACATAGACATTTGTAAAAAACACGAAAAAGTAATATTCCGCTAGTTTCTTCCGAAGGTCATGGGCAGAGATAGTACTAAGCTAAGGTGTTATTAGGATCACACCTACATTTCCCCAATTATGATATGTTTAAGCCCATATAATAGGGAGCGAGCCTAAAGGCATCAACCGAGCACAGTATCCAGACCCCCCGGATGGCTATCGAGGGATAGAAAAAATCAAATAATCCCTATCGAAACAAAAACTGGACCTCAACACCACTACACCAACGAACTAATTAATATTCAACTAGCTAGCCAGCAGTTTCATCAGCTGGCAACTGCTCAGCCCGTAAGTGGCGTAGCGTGATGGTATCACTACATAGTATAAAACAAAGTCGCTGTCTGTCTGTTGCTATGTTGTATGTATGCTTAAATCTTTAAAACTACGCAACTAATGTTGATGCGGCTTTTTTAATAGGTAGAGTGATTCAAGAGGAAGGTTTATACGTATAATACTTCACGCTATGACCCTTAGGAGGAGAGCAGCGGGTGAAACCGCTGGGCGGGTCGCTAGTGGGATATAATAAACCCTACATCGTTCTAATATGTATGCGTCATTTGTTTGCGACGGTTGGGTTTCCCCATAATTTTCCTTAAATAAAGACATCAAATGTAAAGGCACGTTTCTTTCATGATGTGATTTATTATCTTCATATTATAACTAGCTGACGCCCGCGGTTTCGCTCGTGTGTCGATTGAAAAAAGTATCCTATGTGTTATACCAGACTACGATCTAACTCTGTGCCAAATTTCGTCAAGATCCGTTCAGCCGTTTTGACGTGAAAGAGATCCTCACAAACATTCACATTTATAATAATAGTAGGAAGTAGGATATAATTTTTCAGTCATTTAATTAGCACGTAACACAAATAGGCGTATAAAACGGGAAAAAATGATATTTCGGTTCAAATTGAGTACCTTACTTAAGACAAAAGAAAAGTTTAAGGAAAGTTAAATTGAGTATTTTCCGTGAAATACCCTCAAATCTTCCTGAGTTTAAGAATTTCCTATTAGATAAGTCAATAAGTATTTATATTTCAAAGTTGATTGATCTTATGTGCTTATGATATGGCTATGGTATTTAACTACAGATAAGCCGTTTAGACGTGAAAGAATAACAAACATCCATACATCCATCCTCACTAACATTCGCATTTATAATATTAGTAGGATAATACAGTTAGATATATTAAACTTGGTCGTGGCTAAATAATAACAGCAGCTCGGGTCGTTCTTTAGGTTAAGCCACGCTTGCCTAGGTGACCAACCTTTGGATGGGTGATCATCCGTTACATACCGAGTTTCTTCCGAGCCTCGGAGAGCACGTTAAGCTTAGTTCTACAAATTATATTAGTGTCCCGAAAGTCTGACAACCACTCTTACCGAGAGGTATCGTATTATACAGTACTAACTGGATTGTGGAGGGTAGATAGGCAGTCGCTCCATGTAAAATACTGGTATTCAGCCGCAACCGGTTTGACTGATTGATGACCCCGATATAGTTGGGAAAAGGCTAAGCAGACGAATAAAGTTATGTTCCAAAACTCCGGCCCAGCTGGAATTGGTGGAATAAACATGTCTTTCTCGTCAAGATTCGCTTTTAGATAGGGCCCAGGGAAAGAAGGAAGGCCTTCGCCCTATAGAAGGACACAAATGACTAAGTAATAATAATAGTTTTATTTTTACTAAAAATCTGTAAATGTCTACGATTCTAATCAGCTATAGGTTAGGTTAGTTATTCGATATTTGTGTGGTTTTCCTTAAGATCTATTCTGTCAACAACTCATCCGTTAGGCGTTTGTGTTTTAAACACGAGTAAATTACAATTATGATGTTTTTGCTAATTGCCAGACATTGTGCGGTCCATAGCGGAATTTCGATAAAGTCGTAAGGTTTTGTACACATGACGGCTCATCAACCAGTCAACCTACACCAATAATAATTATAATAGTTTAGAATAGGTTAACCTGCCGTCGTGTGTACGTGTATGGTGTGTTAGTGCCTTACTGGTAAGGTACTAACAAACCATAAATAGCAAATGTTATTTTAAGAAATTTAATGTAGTTACCGAAAGCGAACCGTTCACTTGATAATATTCGATTCAATATTTCATTAATATTGTGAAATCACCTTGATTACGCTCTAGGGAAAATCAGAAGTTTCTACTTGCTTTTTAGTATTTTTTTTATTTGTATAACCAAGGGCAACGTCCAATGTTGCAGCAATTACAGCGCATATTATATTTATGTAAATGGACGTAGCTATACAGGGTGGGTCTCCCTGGAAGTAAGTCCATCATTTCAAAAATATTTTAACCCAGAGAATGTCGATCCAATTATTTACGGCTTTTTTTACTTCTGTTAATGCTAAAATATATTCTTGATTGCGAGTAGTTAGAACTACTGGTTCGTTTGTTATAAATTAGGAAAATATGAGCCAGTGGAGGATGCCAATTAATTCCACGGAGAAATAAAAAGCTATCAAGCAAAAACTCGAGATTCTGCAAATACTCCATAAACATTAGAAAGTAATCCGTTTTAATTGGTGAGAAACGCAAGCACATCACACGTTTCTGCTTCGTCACAAACATTGGAAAGCACGATATTAAAACTCCACGTAAGACACAGGTCCTGCCGGGGTTGAGGGTTGTTCGAAAGAGATACCGCGGCCCCGGAACGTAAAGGGCAACAGAAGGAACATGAGTGGGTTTTAGTCAGTACAAGTCTGACAGGCAACCCTCACTCCGCCGAGAGCGGGGGAAGTCATTGGATGATTTCCCACCTGAAAAAACAAAAAAACACAGTTGACGACCCAAAAAGCATTCTTCTTTTAAAATCTACCAACAAACATATACCAAACTAACAATCAGTCTTTTGCAGTTACTAAACGTAAGCAACGGTGCACAATGGCGAGCAGAACATGTAGAAACATCACACTTCTACACCAACAAGGACATAGACAGGCTAATCAGCGATACAGAGGCTACGGTCACCAACGACCTTGAAGGGGGCGATAGACAAAAAGCTATGAAGAAGCTGAGAGTTCCACCGCTGGGAGAACAACAGAGTCCGTGGACTACTTTTAAAGTGGGACTGTTCTCTGGATCTTTTATTGTGTTGTTCATCACTGTTGTTTTGTCTGGTGAGTTTATTTCTGAAATATTTTTTTCATTGTAAGTATTATTGGTAGAGTAACAGGTTCCAGGTTCAAGTGAGCACGTCATGTCTTTTCCTTTCTGCAGCTTCCTTCTGCAACCGCGACTTCGAACCAAGTTATTTTTTCAGAAGCTTTAAAATTTACATCTTTGTGATCCACTAGCCAACATCTCATCATCACCAGTGTTACTTTCGTCAAATTATCGCCTTTTTTTATTCGAAGTTGCATTATATCCAGTAATTTATAGGATTTACTGTCCTATACATGTAACTAAATAATGTTTTCGTGGAAAATCTTCCACCGCAACCACAAACTGTCCTTTTGTAGTAAGATTATTGCTTTAGTCATAGATTTATGTAAATTAGAATAGACCGACTGTAGAGCTATTGAAAATATTTTGCCAACAGTTTTGCTATAAAACAGTAGACCAATCTGGCGTTTCTTGGACTACTACTAGCCTTTATTTTCCCACTGGACAAAGGCTTCCCCAATAGCCGATTCCCGAATAGTACGATATGTATCGTATAACCCAGTTCTAACCGGGTTGTATGCTGCATTCGGTAAGATTGAAAGCCGACCTCTACATAGGGACAAGCCTAGGCAGATCATGATTTATATGGGTCTCAGAAATTTTGACATGATTTCAATTTTTTTTATCCACATCCGTATACAGTTAACAATACGGAGCAAAATTGACTATCTTGAAGATAACACAACTGTTTTCTTTGATATACAACCTTCGCCATTACTACCGTATCTTTAAATTGTAGATTCTACTTAGAATTTGTAATCTAATCAGGAAAATCTAATGCGTCTCCAATTACTGGGTGCAATCGTTTAGTTAGACAATGATTCATATCAAAACTAGCTTAAAAGTTTCTTAGTAATGTTTTCAATATCACGACCATGCGCATGAGGTCCTTTTTTGTTCTTGCAAATGGGTGGGGTTATGTTGCGGGGCCGCGATATTGCATTCGAACAACTCTCAACCCCAGCAAGCGTTGGCCCTGGCTGGCCCCTCTGCTTTGTTGACATCTCTTTGAGGCGCTCGTGGAACACGATTGCATCGTCGTCGACACGGCCTGTCGTCAATCACCGACCGTGATCCTTCTTACCCATCCGACCCTTTCCCGCATCTACGGCCGGGAGTAGTGTCGCGCCGCCCGACGCCCGGAGTGTCTCCCGCGGCGGCTAGTATGGTTTGAGGAGCATGAGGTCTTGGTTTCGATTCCGGGGTCAGGCAAATAGTCATGGGATTTACCATCAGAAGTTTCTTTAGTAGCAGCCACGGAGTTTGCAGTTTTTTCTGTTTGATCGCAATCAAATCAAATCAAATCAAATCAAATCATTTATTTCAATTAGACCATTACAGGCACTTTTGAAAGTCAAGAAACAAAATGAATCTACAGTCCCGGTCACAAGGCATAATAACTTGTGAAAGTACTGTAGTTGCCCATTCCAAAGCGTTGATCTCTATGGAGAAGAATGGGCAAGAAACTCCATGGACACTCTTTTAAATTATAATATTTTTACAAAATCGTGTTTACATCATTCATGTTGAGATTATACAAATATGTGAGAACGATGTAAAAAGGCGTGCACAGTAAGAGCGTCCAGAGTAAATAAAAAGCAAAATTTAATTTTAAATCTAAATAAGTTTAAAAATGAACCGTGGTAGCTAAAAAATGACCAGTCCCAACTGACAGCGCCCGTTCACGAACATGACGTATGGATCAGCCCCATTCAGCTCGACCATTTTGAAGGGAGCTAAATGACCCGACACACCCGCCACCATCAGTGAGACATTTAAGTGAGCATGACACTATCAACCACCAGGGCTTCGTCAAGTCAATGATAATACATAGCACTCACATATGGGCTTAATAATTATACAATACTAGAGAATTGATTCTATACATTGCAAAGATAGTCTTACAATCTTCTGCAGCTTCCACTATAGCTTCGGATACTAACCAATGAGTTTATCCCTATGCTTGTGGAGCAGGACTAGCATTAAGCCAAGCATTTTTATCATCAATATAATCCCCCAACTTATAATATGCTTGCCTACATAGTGTGCGTTTAATACAAGATTTAAATTTCGTTTCATTCAGTTGAAGAATGTGGGGAGGTATTTTATTGTAGCATTTTAAACAGTACCCCATGAAAGATGAGTCTACTTTAGCTAACCTGAAACCTGGTTGAACTAATTGGTCCCTATTTCTAGTATTATAATTGTGTCTGTCACCTCTTTTACTAAAAAGATGCAAGTTTTTCCTGACATACATGATGTTTTCATAAATATATTGACAAGGTACTGTCATGATGTTAATATCCTTAAACTGTTCCCTTAAAGAATCTCGCCTACGTAGGTTATATATGGCCCTGATGGCTCTTTTCTGCAGAATAAATATAGACTCGATGTCTGCAGCCCGTCCCCAAAGTAAAATACCGTATGACATTATACTATGAAAATAACTAAAATAGACTAGTCTCGCGGTATCTACATCAGTAAACTGACGGATTTTTCTAACAGCATATGCTGCTGAACTAAGGCGTCCTGCAAGAGATGTTATATGCGGACCCCATTGTAGCTTTGAATCGAGTGTTATTCCCAAGAAAACAGTTTTTTCGACGAATTCTAGTTTCTCTTGATTCAATACTATGTCACACACACTGTTTTTGACATTTGGTAGAGCAAATCTTATGCACTTCGTTTTTTTCCCATTTAATACTAAATTATTAGCGGTAAACCAATTATGTACCTGCATTAGGGCATTATTTACGTCGTCAAGATTTGTGGCACGCCTGTTTATCTTAAATATTAAAGAGGTATCGTCAGCAAATAACACCATTTGTGGTTGGTTTTTAAACAAATGGGGTAGATCATTTATATATACTAAAAAGAGGAAGGGACCTAATATCGATCCTTGTGGTACACCCATCTTTACATTTAAACCCATTGAATTGACACCATTTATTTGTACTTGCTGCTGTCTATCATTTAAATACGATTTAACTAAACTAAGGGCAAGTTTCCCTAGGCCGTAATGTTCAAGTTTTAAGAGCAGGGTTTCGTGGTTCACGCAATCAAATGCTTTTGAGAGGTCACAAAAAATCCCTATGGCATCCTGTGCCTCTTCCCACGCAGTAAATATGTGTTTTAATAGGGTGACACCGGCGTCAGTCGTACAACGTCCTTTGGTGAAACCATACTGCTTTTCATGTAAGATTTTATTGGTGTTAAAGTGGTTGAGCATTTGGTTAAGCATTACCTTTTCAAACACCTTGCTGAAAACCGGCAAAACGGATACGGGTCTATAATTATTGGTGTCTTTACTGTCCCCAGATTTGAAAAGCGGTATTACCTTGCTGTATTTCATAAGATCCGGGAAGACTCCTTGGTCCACACACAAATTAAATATTAAGGCTAGGTACGGTGCTATAGTCTCAATGATAGCTTGACAAACTTTAATAGACAATCCCCAAAGGTCTTCGGTTAACTTGATTTTTATTTGTTTAAAAGCTTTAATGACTACAGTGGGATTAATATGCTTAAACTGAAACTCAGCCGGGCATGGTAAAACGTTTGCTCTTAATAAGTCAACAGAAAGCAAGGGTGAGGAATTTAACGTTTCTGTAGTTTTAATTGGGATACTAGTAAAGAAATCCACAAATTCTTGAGCAACTTCGTTTTTTGTGGTTAGAAGACCACGTGAAGACTCTAGTGTTATATCATTATTATATTTTTTATTTCTATTAGTTTCACTATTGATTATTTTCCAAACCGTCTTAATTTTATTATGTATATATATAATAAAATTAAGACGGATATGTATATATAGGTTCGCCCCCTATTATTATTACATAGGATTTGAACAAGCTAAAGAAATGCAGGTACCTATAGTTTACCATACCTCTGCTTAAACCTTTTGGGATTACAGATGTCATGCTAATATTTCTAATCTAATGCATATCAAATTCTAATAGATAGTTTGGTAATGATTCACATCAAAACTCACTTAAAAGTTTCTAAGAAATATTTTCGGTATTTTTTGGCGCCAGATAATTGTGATTACAGGAAATCAATTAGTCATTGTTTTGATTGTTTATAATTCTTTGATAATAAAAAAGTAATATAATGCTTATAAATAAGACAGACAATAAATGGAAATTAATTAACACTGATTGATTGACGGTATTATTGATAGATTGAATAAAAATGAGGTCGCATACATCACAAATTAGCATGACTCGTAAGAAGTGAGCATTAAAGAGGAAGTTTGAGAGACAGACGCTTCGTTTACTTTTGCCGGTATTAAACCAACTATAACTAACATAACATTATTTCTGTAATCCTCGAAAGGTTCAGTGGCAAGTATATTGCCATCAATCTTACTCAAAAGCAGGCTCAGTGGTTGCTACAGAGAGAATTCTTAAAGGACAAACCCAATATCACTTTACCCGACTCGATGATCAGCCAATCAATCAATCGAAACAACTGTTGACTTTTAAGCCGATTGCCATAGTACACTCCGACGGTTCCTACTTACAGACGCCAGGAGGTCAAGCTACCCGAAACTGTCAATTTTTCCCAATGAACCTTGAACCTTATACTTTAGAAATAAAGTCGAAAATCTATCAAAGAAATCTGACAGATTGTAGTAGCTTGATGTGCAGGCGTCTGTACATAAGGTTAAGTCAAAAACCGAAGTTTACAGGAGAGCGTAATTTGTGTTCAACACGCCCTAGAAATAATTCTATGAGCAATAATTTATATTTTCTTTCTACAATATTTTAACAGTTTTAAGAGCTTTATGATACCATTTACACATAAATATTTAATTCGTTCACTTTTTCTTAGAAAAAACTAAGAGATGACCGTTTCTACGACACTTATTCGTTGTATTTATAAGACTTGTTCTCTTATACGATTTCTAAAACAAGGTAAATAAATTAAAAAAAAACTCATATGTTAGCATGTGCGCATAGATAATCTAAAGCCAATGAGACAATAAAAAAAATGCCATTTTCGAAATGTCTTTATGTAGGTACGTAGAGACCGTCGACTCAATGACAATTTTCGATCGATATTAATCAAATTAATTGATTATTTTCAACCCAATTCCATCAATGTACTTGGCCCTCAACTAGATCGTTCGCTACATTCAAGGGCGACCAGAAACTCTTTATGATGCTTATCATCACCAATAAAAACTATAAAATCACTACCATACATACAATATATTACACAATATCTTCATCTAATCTTTGTTATCACAAGATTCTGTAATATTTTCCCAACAGATTACAGAAATCTTTACTAAACATTGTGTAAATTGAACTTTATCTTATAGTGACCAAAACATCTTATGCAAAGATAAAAGAATCCTATCTTGTGCCAACAACCTTCAGTAATAAATGTTTAGTGATTGTCTATATAAGGATCAGGGCAATGATTTCATTGGGGATTAAATTCTAAAATGGGAACGACTCTTAAGCTATTTTTATGGGGTAGAACTAGAAATAAAAGTCTTACAAAAGCGGAGTCAATGTGTATTTTCTACCAGTCTACCTTAGGGTGATGCAGAGACAAAACACAGTAGGTTTAATAACAGAAAAAAATGTTAAAACATAAAGAATAAATACATATAATCAATCTAATATATAAAATTCTCGTGTCACAGTTTTCGTTCCCATACTCCTCCGAAACGGCTGGACCGATTTAAACGAAATTTTGTGTACATATCGGGTAGGTCTGAGACTCGGCCAACATCTATTTTTCATACCCCTAAGTGGGCAGCGGGTGAAACCGCTGGGCACAGCTAGTAAAAAATATATACAGAAAAATTGCTACAACATTCGAAAACAACATTCTAATAAGATGATCTAATATATGGTAAAACGATGCCGATATATGGTAAAACATGTATTGATCACTAATTTAAGTATCATGTGTTTACACAAATAAATATTACTACTATAGCTATAATCGAATTGTTTGAGAAGTACACTCCGTAATCAGACCATAACCGTACATTACTCCGGGGTTGCGGGTTGTTCGAAAGAGATACCGCGGCCACGGAACATAAATGGCAAAAGAAGGAAAACGGGTGGGTCTTAGGCAGTAGAAGACAGACATCCCCCACCGCTCCGCACAGAGCTGGGGAAGTTATTGGATGATTTAAGCGGACATTACTGGCAAATAGGTGATGGCAATTGAATTGTGTGCACATAAGCGTAATTGAAATAGACTTTAATCCGTTTACAAGACTTATCCAACCCACTGATCCAAAAATTTGAGTTAGAATATTACTTCGTAAAGTTTTTAAACAGAAAAAAAAACAGCTTTAACGGTTTTTCGATTTGTTTCGTTCTATAATTAATGATTTTAAACCAACAATTGGTTTAAAAAACTTCAAAGCACGAAATTGGCGCCAGATTCATTATTGTGACTTTTTGTAGGCGGCCAATGCTCAAGATGGACCTGCCAATAAAAACAAAGAATCGTAATTTAAAACACACATGCTGTTTTCGTCGTAAATAAAATGGCGAAGTGGTTTTTCTAATGAGTATCAACAAAATCTGATATGGATTTTCTTAGAATCATTTTCTAATTTCATATGGTTATACATTTTATTAGTACCTTCACATTTAACTATGTAATAAAATCTTAGAAGTTAAATTTGACCCGCTTTGCCGGTTTCCAATTGAGCTGTAATTTTGCATACATGTTTAGTTTTATTCTAAATCCAATATGGCGGACTAGTTATTTTTTATCAATTTCCAAGATATGGCTGTCAAATGAAAGGGTTTCCTAAGAATTACACGAGAAAGCGTGTTTTTAGGGTTTCGTACCTTAAAAGGAAAAAAAACTGAAGTCTTATAGGATCACTTTGTTGCCCTTCTATCTGTTATTCTGACTCGGGAAAGCGTGGAGGTATCTAGTTGAAATTAAAGCCATATTTTTTGTCTGTGAGCTGTCAAAAAATGAACTCTCTAAGTCCACGCAGTCAAAAGATATAGCGGTTTTAAACTATTAGTTATTATTATTATTCCAAAAACGAAAAAGCGGCAAGCATCCTCTTCTGAAATGAGGTGTGCCAATTAAGGCAATTAAAAAAAAACTTTGATTGGATATCGCCAATTAAGGATGGGAGGGAAAGCCCGTGGTTCAAATATGGAATTAATTATTTGTAGCCAGCTCTGTCCTCGACCATACCGTAAATAAAAATGCTATTAACTAAAGGTTTTCGTCTAGACAAGCTCTTCATTATGGATTCTAATCAAATGAAATATTGTATCGATCATAGAACAATGTTGCATTGATGTTTTTGTGCTCAAATAGTGTTGACAGGACACGCCGTTGTTAAACATGTCTGCCTATCCTTTTCCCAACAATGTTGGCGTCAGCTTCAAGTCTACCCGGAAGCAGCAGGGTACTAGTTTTTTTACATAGAGCAACTGCCTTTTTGACTTCCACAACCCAGTCGGTACTTGTTAATACAAGACCCCTTGGTAACAACTGTCAAAGATGACAGCCGGGACCAATCGACTGTCCGAGGCTCAACCGCCTACGTCTTGAACTTTGCAAGGTCAGCTAAACCTTGAATGTAGAAGACCCATTCAGCGGTTAACATTTATGCATATTTTATGGCAGCATTAGTTCTGTTTTTAACCACTCGCTATAAATCTTTGTACAGACGCCTGCAGGTCAAGCAACCCGAAACTGTCAATTTTTCCCAATGAACCTTGAACCTAATACTTTAGAAATAAAGTCGAAAATCTATCAAAGAAATCTGACAGATTGTAGTAGCTTGATGTGCAGGCGTCTGTACAACTACTCTGAGGATGAAAATTTTAAAGAACAAAGGGCAATTATGTTTGAGTTACGTTCTAAGTTCGTTACTAAATTAATACACCCACGTTTTGTCAGTTATATTTAAGGCCCATGTTATAGGAGGTTGTGTGTTACCATCAATCGGGCCATAAATCCAATTTCCGTGGCATCCTACTGTGAAATTCCTGATGGAAAAACCCAATAACACTTTGCTTGTCTCGGGAATCGAACCCAGGAACTTATTATGCTCAGCAGTCGCATTGTGACCACTAAGACAGACAATTAATTTTTAATAAGTACAAATGCGGAAAGCATTTAAATAAATGGGAATTAAAAAAAAACGCTTAAGTTGAATTAATATTTTAATATATAGTTGATATATTGACTGACTCCTTTGTCTAAAATTATTTGTGGGAATAAAACCTTTCGCCTTACACTGGTATTACAGACGGCTATAATCATCTTATCTATCTATCTATATATATAAAAATGAATTGCTGTTCGTTTGACTTGCTTATACTCGAGAATGGCTGGACCGATTTGGCTAATTATGATCTTGAACTATTGGTTGACAGCACACAGCTAGTTATATTATAAAATTAAACTAGAAACAGGGCATTCATATCTCATACTATTTTCCTTCTAAGGATTAGGCAGAATTTTACCACGGTGTACGGTAAATCCAGATTATGTCGGTTTTGATGGAAATGACACCTAACCTTATCAAATTTTGTTTCAGCACTATTCCACGAGGGTGGCACAGAAAACTTCAAGACTGCCTTCAGACTGTATCGAGGCCCATTCCTTTTAGTCGAGTTCATATTCCTCATCGGCATCAACGTATACGGGTGGCGATCTTCTGGGGTCAACCACGTACTGATATTCGAGTTAGACCCTCGAAATCACCTCTCTGAACAACATTTGATGGAACTGGCGGCCATTTTTGGTGTGATTTGGGCTCTAAGCATATTAAGTTTTATATACAGTGCTAGTTTGAGTATACCGCCGTTTGTGAACCCGTTAGCGCTTGTGATAATAATGGTGGCCTTTCTGATGAACCCGCTGAAGGTTTTTCGACATGAAGCACGCTTTTGGTTTTTGAGGATATGTGTGAGTATTCTAAAATTGTTTCTGTTTAAATGCTCTTTCGTAGGCGGGAAACCGCAGCGGCAATGGTGACAGATATCAATGTCGCTATCCACAAAAGAGATAGAGGCCAGTCGTGTTGCTGCATGTTGTCGTTGCGGTTTGAACGACATTGTCGCTGCGGTTTCAGTCGCACTCCGAAAAGTATATCTATTGTTCCAGTTTTTGTTTAATTAAAAAGGCTAGGGACCACTCGTTCCCCTTCACCAATAGGTATCGTGTTCCCTATTATCAGGGTTCGAGAAGTTAGATAAGTAGAAACGCCATTGATTAAATACTATTAGGTGTCGTTCTAATTGGCTAGTATCATTTTGTAAGATGACACGATGCGTTCTCGTCCCACGATGAGTTCAAATAAACAGAGTTTCTTCAGAGTGTCGCGCTATGGCTTTCGAGCTTCAATTAGAACACTATGATGCAAATGTAGGTGTGCAAAACGATCCTGGCCGAGTAGGACGATGCCTTATTTAGATACAGTTCGAATGATAGCCGACTCCATCGTATTTAGGAAAAGCCAGGCAGATGATAATGATAGGCAGATACCACTGGGTTAGTATGCAATATCTGACTTCAAATGCAGTGTCCTAGGCAATTGGCATTTATAACGTTAACAAATCATTTTGTCGCCGGTTATGACAGCGTAAACAATATTTATGTGACATCTGGAAGTAAATGAAAATCCATTTGCATTGCTAACACGCGTAGTTAAAGGTTAAGCTAATAAATCGTGTTAAAATAAACTGGACTAAATTATTCTTCATGGAATAATGACACACTGTGGCACCTGTCTGCTTGCCAACATGATTTTCGTCCGATATTTTCTGGCACTTGTGACAACTGGAATTTTTGTTGGCCGCTCATTCATGCTCTGTGAAACTGTTCTTGTTTTCTATTCTATCTGTTTTTTTTCGGATGGCAATTCAAATTTAAAGCCATTATTACAATTAGACCGTTACAGGCAGTTTTGAATGTCAAAAAACAAAAAGGTGAAGCTATAGTCCCAGGCACAAGGCATAAAAACCTGTGAAAGTACCGTACCGTAGTTAGTCTGACACTGTAGATATCAACGCTTTGGAATGGGTCCAAAGCGTTGATATCTACAGTGTCAGACTTTAACTAACTAAAACCTATCCATGTTCCATTTTTTTAAAATCGTTGCTCCACACTAGGATTTCCTCCTTTATCTTTGGTGCGTTCAAAAACATTCAAACTCACATACACATACAGCCAGACCAGATCATACATATATTTGTTCCGTGCGGGGATCGAACTCGCAACACCCAGAGCAGCAGTCGATCGCTCGGCCACTGCACAAACCGTGTTATTATGTTCTGCGTCCACAGTTTTTCTTTCGAATCAACCTGCAGCCCCGGTCTTATCTAACGCTTGCATCACCCTTTTCTATTGAGTGTCATGTCAAATCTTTAACAAACAATTTGACATACTGACTTATTATTTCGGTCAACTGAATTTATGGGATGAGGTTATTGCAGGGCGGGTCGTTGCGGTGATGCTTGAGAGATGTCTGTTCTGCTGACGCTTTTCGTCTGGGTGATAATACTGATTATTGGTTTACAATAGATCTGTGGGATTACCATGATCTCTAGCAATATTGTTTTAATCTTATTGTCATAACTTGGTATTATAATCCTCAGGATTATAATACCAAGTTATAAACCATATAATAATATATAATACCCGGGTTAGCCCCCGATTTTCGATCTATAGATCGAAAAAAATACTTCGGCAATGAACACAAAAGACAAAAGTTCGAACATTCTCGTCATCATCATCTTCCTGCCCTTTTTTCCCATTATTCTTGGCGTCGACGTTTTCTTCTTTCATTCTCACCTGTCTGACGCCATTAACTTCTTTCTCCTTAACATTCATAACACAATCCATGCATCTTTTCTTTGGCCGTCCTCTACTTCTTCATCGATCAACATTCATAATATCTATCACTCTGTTAGTCACATGCGATTCATCCCTCCTTATTACATTGTCAAGACAAATGACTCTCTTTATTTTTTTCTGTTATAAACGCAACTTTCAAACTTCCAGTCATATGCTCATTCCTTACTTTATCCATTCTTGTTTCACACACAGCTAAAAAGAAGGAACATGGATGGGTTATAAAACCCGTACAAGTCTGCCACTGAAAAGTCATTTGATGATTGACCATCTGAAAAAAAAGCGTGTCAATCGTACCATAATCAAATATTTAATACGAGTAACAAATCCAATCATACACGTTTATTTTGAACTCAGAACTTAAATAAAATTATCCGTAACAAATTGATACTTGCATCCGGTTTCTAGAACATAATCGAAGCGTCAAAATTAAACGTATATCAAGAATTTATCAATCACAGAAGTTTTCGTGCGCTTAACAATTTGTTAGCAATTTTTTGTGTTGATGATCGAAAAGAATCGATGGATGGCACTCCATCTATCGATTCTTTTGTGAACGATTAAATGGCTAGAATAGTACGGAAGAAGATATGCTTTCGGATAAAGGCAGCCTAAGAATTCGTTTAAAATAGATTTAATATTTTACCACAAAAGAACAGGTAAAGAAGTAAAACTAAAAAGGGGTGACTGAATACTTAAATGACGACTGGATGGAAAATGAAGAAATTGTTAGAATAACCCCATAGTACTAGGATAAGGGGGAGGAAACTGAAGATGATAACGTAGTCTTTCGTAGTCTGACAACCAGTCTCACCAAGAGGTATCGTATTATTCAGTACTAACAGGGGTTGTGAAGATCAGATAGCAATCGCTCCATGTAAAACATTGGTATTCAGCTGCATACGGAAGCCGACTCCAACATGGTTGAGAAAAGCTTAAGTGGATGATCATGAATGTTGTTTTTCGTTCTGGAAATAAATAAATATCTTGGGACAACTCACACACGGCTATCTGATCCCAAGCTAAGCAGAGCTTGTGTTATGGTAACCAGACAACTGATATACATACTTACATAATTTATAAATACATACATATTATAGATAAATCACACCCAGAAACAGAACAAACAATTATGCTCATCACACAAAGTTAGTCCTGGGTGGGAAGCGAACCCACGACCTCCGGCTCAGCAGTCAGGGCCACTGACCACTAGACCAACAGGCCCGTCCAATCCAACCAAGCGATAATCTACCAATCCAGGCAATTTTATCCATCATTTCTATTCCCTGCATCTGTAACTATGACATAAGAGAGAGACATCGTTATATACTAAAATGGTTCCCGTCTCATTGCACTAATCGTTCATTACTGACGTCAAAACGACATGATTGACTTCTTAAAGATCCTAATTACCCATTAGTTCTATTTAACCGTAGCCTTGCCTTAACTAATGCATTATGACAGTTAACGTTAAGAATTTGTCTTTATTATTCAAAACAGAGATATTTTATGATGATGATTGTTGACAGTCAAAAGATATGACCGTTTATTTTGCAAGGTTTTACGGAACTCGTGCGCGCATCCGACTCGCACATGGTCGGTTTTTTTTTTATTTCATCCTCCATATATTTTGTTTCAGGGTCGTATCCTAGCGGCTCCATTCATGCCGGTGCTATTCGCTGACTTCTGGCTGGCAGACCAGTGGAACTCTTTCGTAGCGGCCTTCTTAGACTTTCACTATCTCATCGCCTTCTATACCACGGGTAGTGACTGGTTTAATGTTAATGGTAAGTTGCTCTTTGTTTTTTGGAAAGTTTCTTCATTACGACGGGCTTGTTGGTCTAGTGGTTAGTGGCCCTGACTGCTGAGCCGGAGGTCGTGGGTTCGATTCCCACCCAGGACAAACTTTGTGTGATGAGCATGATTGTTTGTTCTGTGTCTGGGTGTGATTTATCTATAATATGTATGTATTTATAAAATTATATAAGTATGTATATCAGTTGTCTGGTTACCATAACACAAGCTCTGCTTAGCTTGGGACCAGATAGCCATGTGTGAGATGTCTAAGATATTTATTTATTTGTTGAGCGACAGCTGTCTGGCCGGCCCCGTTTGTAAGCTTGTAGCAATGATTCATTGGTGTGGTGGTCGGGTGACAAACGGACATATTCTAATCTTTTATTGATCGAGAATACGCTTCTTGCTTATGTGTTTAAAAGGGGTTTAGTGTAAAATAAAATGTCAGATAAAAATGCGCTCGTTCAGTCGCCTTTACGACATAAAATGATTTTTGGGCTTGAAAATGATCAAATAACTAACTTCTCCCGCTCTGGGCGGGGGGGAGTGTCAGATTTTTACTGACTAAAACCCATATTCCCTTCTTTCCGGGATCGTGGTATCTCTTTCGAAAATTTGACACTTTAATGATGATTTTTCTCTCTTTCCAGTAACATTCGAAACAACACAATGGTTTATAATAACCCGCGCACTCGTGAACGTAGTCCCGGCGTGGACGCGGTTCTTCCAATGTCTCCGGCGTTACCGCGACAGTCGGGAAGCCTTTCCTCATCTTGTGAACGCGGGGAAGTACTCCACCACGTTCTTCGTGGTTCTGTTCGCGACGCTGCGGACACTGTATAGTGGTCAGTATTTATGAGTTGAAAAAAAAGATGTGGTACTACTACTAGACACCAATTCGTTAATATTTATTACTAGCTATGCTTTGCTCGCGTTGAATTCGAGGTAACACTTTTCACCTTTCCTGGTTTGCAGGTACCTGCTCCCTGTAGTTATTGCCCTTGCAAGGCGCAAGGGCAAAAACTATTTTATTATAATAGCAAACTATTGATTGTAATAGCAAATCTAAGTTTTCCCTTTTTGTACCCCTTTCTCCCTTATTACCCAACGTTTAAAAAAAATAGCCTATGTCTGTCTCCAGGGTCCCAACTATCTCTGTACCAACTATCATTGTAAAATCGGTTTAGCCATTAAGGCGTGAAGACGTAACAAACAAACTAACTTTCACTTTTATAATATAAAGTAAGGATTTCTTAGTTCAAAATGAAGTTATGGAGGTTAGATAGGCAGTCGGCCAATGTAAAAGACCAAAACTCTTGCATCTGGACTGAAAGCCAACCCCAAAATAGTTTGGGAAAAGGCTAGAGAGTGCAAAATAAAGTTATGAATAGGTTGGAGCAAGAAAACAAAAGATAGGGCTCGTATCGTGGTCTCGTAAGGCTGTCCAAACCTAATCTAGCACCCATTCTGTTCAAAAACACTTCGGCAAGTTAACATTAAAAAAGAACCGTCCTTGTGCGATGGCTCGCGCACCGAGGTTTATGAATGGTCATATCTTTTGACTGGGTAGACTTAGAGGGTTGTTTTTCACAGCTCCAAGGGACCGGACACTCTGGACAGACTTGAGTATTTTAGTTTCAAATTCAAACCGATACCTTCATGCGTTTCCCAAAATAAAGGGTCTTGACAGACAGACAGATGGACGGTCTACAAAATGACCCTATAGGGTTTCTGTTCTTTCCATTTGAGGTAAGGAAGCCTAAAAACCAAAGTAAGCAACCAGACTGCGGTTGATGGATACAATCATGACATATTTTCAGACCATGCTCACCTTAAGGCCTGAAACTGCGTTAAGCGGGCACCCGCGCGGTTTCATACAAAAGTGCACCGTCGCGGGGACACGCACGGGGCCCGCCAGCGGTTACACGCGCGGGCTTGTTCAGTCAATAACGCTTGATGAAAAAATTGTGAAAATGACTTTCGACAGAGAAAGAGTAATTGTGAAATTGCAGTGTCGTTCTGTCATATGGAGTCAAGCGAATGAACTCTCAAGGTACCTGTGACAGGGTCCTTCACGTACCCACAGAGCCCACGCGCGCAGACACGCAACGGTTGCCCGTCGCGGGCGCCCGCTTAACGCAGTTTCAGGCTTAAATGTCTGCTATCCAATGTACCTGTAAGTTAGACTTACCCTAACCAGGCTAAATCAAAATCATCGTTTCGACTTTTCAGGAAGCTACCCGGACTCGTACGATAACCCGTTCCTGTACGCTTGGTTCGCGTGCCAGCTGGTCTCCTCGCTCTACACGTACACTTGGGACGTGAAGATGGATTGGGGGCTGTTCAGCTGCGGACCTAACGCGGAGAACAAGTTCCTCAGGGAAGAGATAGTGTATAGTCCTGGGGTGAGTAGGAGTAGGGCTTATTACGAAGGTGGTCGTGCCTATGAAGGTGGGTTACCACATACCAGGGTTTTGCATCTTGAAGTGGCGGTGGAGCGGTATGGCCTGTCGAAGGACGGAGAAAGGAATAGAGGAGATGGGTCCTCAAGCGACTAGGGGTCTTAAACTCAAAAGCATTTATTTCAATTAGACCATTAAAGCACTTTTGAATGCCAAGAAACAAAATATTGAAGCTACAGTCCTGGTCACAAGGCATAATAACTTGTAAAAGCACTGTAGTTTCCCATTCCAAAGTGTTGATCTGTAAGGAGAAGAATGGGCAAGAAATGCCATGGACAGGGGCAGGTCTAGGAGCTAACAGAAACCCTTATAAGGACACGCCAAGCCTTTAGGTTTTTTTGAAGTACCGTCACTAAGCGCATGTGGGAAAGAAGAAGTAAAGGAAACTCTAAGACATTATTTTTTGCCACGTCTTACTGAATAGAATTGTAGATAGTTGAGTGAACAGTAAAAAAGATAACAATGGCGTGTTGTGCTAAAAATGATTCAGAACAACTTAAATACAAAGTTTCATTGAACCAGATTGATAACAGCGGAGACATCCCGCATTTTGCCAATTGGGTCCTTTGGGTCGTTGGACTCCAAAATTCTTATTAGGTACATACACCATGATCACATCCGCACAGATAAACACCCGTCTGGTTGGTTTATCCGTGATCATGGCGTTTGCAACGACGCCAAAATATCGAGAACTCAAAATAAATTATCATCATCATCACATATCAGGTCCATTTGAAAACCAGCGTCGGGCACTACCTGCTTGGCGGTTTGCTGAACTGGGTCTATTAGACGCAGTCGTGGGACACACAGCCTTGTCTTTTGGAACGAAGTTCTTTATCGCGCGTTACGAAAGGGGGCTAGACGAAAAAATTAAGACCAAAAGTTGTAACGACACTTTTTGCTTAATTTATTTATATATTATTTATTTATAGTTAATTAACATAGAAACAAACAACTTACACTAGGTTCAAATAACTACCATGGAACAGTGGACACTCTTGCATACTTTGTTTCACAAAACACCAGTCAAACAAGCATAACTTTATTCCATTCATCCGCAAACACATCACATTCAGGTGGTTAAGACCAGCCGTGCGGCGTGCGCGTGTTTCTCTGTCTGTTTCTCTCTCTCTCATGGAAAGCAAGCCAGTTATTTTCGTTTCGTCTTTCTATTTCGCATAGAACAGTGTGGTTTTGCGACGATTATTTTTGTTGAGTGTATACCGGTTTTTTGTACATAATAAATAATAACTTCGTTCCATCCGACTATCCCTTGACACTTCTCAAGTTTTTTATTATTATATTTTGTGCGAAATAAACAGTTTTTTTTTTCTTTCAATAAATAACGAAAATGTTAGTGTCCTTTCTACACTTAGTTTCTTTTGATAAGTTCCAATAATAAGAAAGAGTTTCAAATCAAATCAAATCAAATCATTTATTTCAATTAGACCATTACAGGCACTTTTGAAAGTCAAGAAACAAAATGAATCTACAGTCCCGGTCACAAGGCATAATAACTTGTGAAAGTACTGTAGTTGCCCATTCCAAAGCGTTGATCTCTATGGAGAAGAATGGGCAAGAAACTCCATGGACACTCTTTTAAATTATAATATTTTTACAAAATCGTGTTTACATCATTCATGTTGAGATTATACAAATATGTGAGAACGATGTAAAAAGGCGTGCACAGTAAGAGCGTCCAGAGTAAATAAAAAGCAAAATTTAATTTTAAATCTAAATAAGTTTAAAAATGAACCGTGGTAGCTAAAAAATGACCAGTCCCAACTGACAGCGCCCGTTCACGAACATGACGTATGGATCAGCCCCATTCAGCTCGACCATTTTGAAGGGAGCTAAATGACCCGACACACCCGCCACCATCAGTGAGACATTTAAGTGAGCATGACACTATCAACCACCAGGGCTTCGTCAAGTCAATGATAATACATAGCACTCACATATGGGCTTAATAATTATACAATACTAGAGAATTGATTCTATACATTGCAAAGATAGTCTTACAATCTTCTGCAGCTTCCACTATAGCTTCGGATACTAACCAATGAGTTTATCCCTATGCTTGTGGAGCAGGACTAGCATTAAGCCAAGCATTTTTATCATCAATATAATCCCCCAACTTATAATATGCTTGCCTACATAGTGTGCGTTTAATACAAGATTTAAATTTCGTTTCATTCAGTTGAAGAATGTGGGGAGGTATTTTATTGTAGCATTTTAAACAGTACCCCATGAAAGATGAGTCTACTTTAGCTAACCTGAAACCTGGTTGAACTAATTGGTCCCTATTTCTAGTATTATAATTGTGTCTGTCACCTCTTTTACTAAAAAGATGCAAGTTTTTCCTGACATACATGATGTTTTCATAAATATATTGACAAGGTACTGTCATGATGTTAATATCCTTAAACTGTTCCCTTAAAGAATCTCGCCTACGTAGGTTATATATGGCCCTGATGGCTCTTTTCTGCAGAATAAATATAGACTCGATGTCTGCAGCCCGTCCCCAAAGTAAAATACCGTATGACATTATACTATGAAAATAACTAAAATAGACTAGTCTCGCGGTATCTACATCAGTAAACTGACGGATTTTTCTAACAGCATATGCTGCTGAACTAAGGCGTCCTGCAAGAGATGTTATATGCGGACCCCATTGTAGCTTTGAATCGAGTGTTATTCCCAAGAAAACAGTTTTTTCGACGAATTCTAGTTTCTCTTGATTCAATACTATGTCACACACACTGTTTTTGACATTTGGTAGAGCAAATCTTATGCACTTCGTTTTTTTCCCATTTAATACTAAATTATTAGCGGTAAACCAATTATGTACCTGCATTAGGGCATTATTTACGTCGTCAAGATTTGTGGCACGCCTGTTTATCTTAAATATTAAAGAGGTATCGTCAGCAAATAACACCATTTGTGGTTGGTTTTTAAACAAATGGGGTAGATCATTTATATATACTAAAAAGAGGAAGGGACCTAATATCGATCCTTGTGGTACACCCATCTTTACATTTAAACCCATTGAATTGACACCATTTATTTGTACTTGCTGCTGTCTATCATTTAAATACGATTTAACTAAACTAAGGGCAAGTTTCCCTAGGCCGTAATGTTCAAGTTTTAAGTGCAGGGTTTCGTGGTTCACGCAATCAAATGCTTTTGAGAGGTCACAAAAAATCCCTATGGCATCCTGTGCCTCTTCCCACGCAGTAAATATGTGTTTTAATAGGGTGACACCGGCGTCAGTCGTACAACGTCCTTTGGTGAAACCATACTGCTTTTCATGTAAGATTTTATTGGTGTTAAAGTGGTTGAGCATTTGGTTAAGCATTACCTTTTCAAACACCTTGCTGAAAACCGGCAAAACGGATACGGGTCTATAATTATTGGTGTCTTTACTGTCCCCAGATTTGAAAAGCGGTATTACCTTGCTGTATTTCATAAGATCCGGGAAGACTCCTTGGTCCACACACAAATTAAATATTAAGGCTAGGTACGGTGCTATAGTCTCAATGATAGCTTGACAAACTTTAATAGACAATCCCCAAAGGTCTTCGGTTAACTTGATTTTTATTTGTTTAAAAGCTTTAATGACTACAGTGGGATTAATATGCTTAAACTGAAACTCAGCCGGGCATGGTAAAACGTTTGCTCTTAATAAGTCAACAGAAAGCAAGGGTGAGGAATTTAACGTTTCTGTAGTTTTAATTGGGATACTAGTAAAGAAATCCACAAATTCTTGAGCAACTTCGTTTTTTGTGGTTAGAAGACCACGTGAAGACTCTAGTGTTATATCATTATTATATTTTTTATTTCTATTAGTTTCACTATTGATTATTTTCCAAACCGTCTTAATTTTATTATCAGCGGATTTAATCTTGTTGCTTATGAATAAGGCTTTAGCTACCTTGCAGGTGTTTTTAAACATTTTTGAGTAAGTAGCAACATAGTGATTGAATGTTTCCGAGTTGATGTAAGGCTTAAGGCCGTAAAGTTCAAACAGCCGTTCCCTACTTTTTCTTATACCCTTAGTTGCCCAATCACTAAATAGAAACTTTGGGCTAATAGATTTAGTTTTAATTTTTAGCGTATCATTGAACTCTGAGTAGACAACCGAAAAGAATTCCTCATAAAAATGATTTACATTATTAATATCATATCCCGGAATGCCTAGATTACTTATTAAATTATTGTTAAATTTATTTAAATTGCTGGGTGTTATTTGTCTAGACTGTATCTGAATTTTTTGTGATGATGTGTAGGACTCGAAAACAACGGTTTGACCGCTGTGATCAGAGGGAAGGTAATTTACAATGGATTTATCTAAGAAGTCGCAGCAACAGAAAACATTATCAATACATGTAGCGGTATTTGTAGTAATTCGGGTTGGCTCCGAAAACACATTCAACAAATTAAATGATTTAAAAAGATTTAAAAATCTACTGCTATTTGAATTTTCATCTAAAATATTGATGTTAAAGTCACCACAGATGACTAGCGATTTATTACCTGTTGCAAGTTTTGCCAAAGCATCTTCCATTACCGACTCAAATATCGAGTAGTTTTGATAATTTGGGGGCCTGTAAACACACACTATGACATGCTTATCTAGCTCAACACAAGATAATTCAATATTATGTTCAACCGATAGATCAACTATATCAATACGACTTCTAAATTTAATACTATTTTTGACTAAGATTAGTGAACCCCCACGCATCTTAGATTTACGGTTAAAGCAACTGCCTACACTGTAATTTTCATAATTAATTAGCATTTCATGATCTTTTAACCAATGTTCGGTGAAACAAACAATATCAAACTTAGTTTTTTCTAAAAACAATTCAATCTCTAGTTGTTTTGAAGAGAAACCTTGAATATTTTGATGAAGTAATTTCAAGGAATTCTGCTTAGCCCCTTTTTTAAATGTAACTATTTGAGAGCCAGAAGGTACCTTGGTGTCTGTTGTCTTACTAGCTAGTTTAAATGAGCCGGAGTGAGCGACAATACTCCCCCGCCTTCCTTGTAAAAAGGTTTATTAGTTTTCCTTCTGTTCCCAGTTCTACTACTTCGCGATAGTGGAAGACTTCGTGCTGCGTTTCATATGGACGATCTCGTTTGTGGTTACGGAGAACAACATCGTCAGCGCCGAGACTATGACCTCCTTACTAGCGCCACTTGAAGTGTTCCGGTAATTAAACTTCATTAGCTTGTTTTTCAACCAGCGAAATGAGATTAGAATATGGGTTTTATGTAAAGTCTGCAAAATAGATACTTACCAGATCGGACAGATACCGGAAAACTAATGGACTTTTTAAACTCAAATTTAATAAACTGTTTTCTATGTATTAAATTTAACTTTATTCGAATTCCAGTTATAAATCAATGGAAAAAAAAATACGTCGACATTTTTTTTGTATGGTGATTTGGATTCAGTGTTGCCAGTCATGAACGGTTTACAACCAAATGATTTAACAAAAGATGCCTTTTTATTACTACAATAAACATTTTTGATATTCCAGACGATTCATCTGGAACTTCTTCCGCTTGGAGAACGAACATCTAAACAATTGCGGCAAGTTCAGAGCGGTTCGTGATATATCCGTGGCGCCACTGGACTCCTCCGACCAAGCAGACATCATCCGCATGATGGACCACCCCGATGGGGTCATTAATAGGTCAGTACAACAAACATCGCACCTTGTGGAGCGCAAGATGAAGGGCCATTGTCTGTGAGAACTCGCCGAATACACTTGAGATCTGACTCGTCTATAAAACCCCCATCAGTACAAATTATCTATGCTTTTTCCAATATAATTAGAGTCCATCTCTTGCTATAACAGCCAACCGGCGAGATGACCTAGTAGTTTTAAACGTCTCCAAATAATAACCCGACACGGCCCCTTTTTACAGTCGTCCCAATCAGGCCCTAAGCCGAGGCTCGTACCCCACAGGTGGTGCTCTTAGTGTGCGGTCATTGATATTAGTGTAGCTTTTAGCTCTGGCCGGGTGCCTTTAAGATCACCATATCTATTGGTGGATTTGGTGATCTTAAACGTCTTTGGTTTAGAGTCCATTTAGAGATATCCAATTCAGCTATGGCACGGAATCACACCTGTACAAAGAGTTGGGCAGACATGAGACGGTACCACCCACACTTTGTCAATTATATTTAACTCCGTTGTAATGTGGGGCAAACTTATCGCCATAAACTGGGCATAAAAAGATAGAAAGATAAGTATTTATTGAACTGGCACAGTCTTGTGCAGAAACAAACAGTAAAATAAAATATTGAAAAAGAAATCCTTACTAAAATTATAAAAGCGAAAGTGAGTTTGTTTGTTTGTTACGTCTTCACGCCTTAATGGCTAAACCGATTTTGATGAATTTTGGTTCAGAGATAGGAGACGGACATAGGCTGTTGTTTTTTTTTAAATAAAAAACGTGGAAAATGAGGAAGAAAAAGAAAAATTAGCTTTGCTATTACAATCAATAAGGCGCAAGGGGAACTGTGTTACCCCGAATTTAACGCGAGCGAAGCCGCGCGCAAAAGCTAGTGTAAGACAATAAAACAAAATCAAAAATATTATTTATACATGAAATAAATTAGCCTTCTACGAAACCAAGAAGGTCCTTATCTCAGCATGGATATCACAACTCGCGGCAGCTGCTGTGCCGCTAAGCAAGGCACCTTTCAGTGGATACGTTGGCATATTACGGTTTAATTCTAGCGTTCCGCCTCCCACTCCGGTACCGCACGGATGCCTTTTACTAGTGAAGAAAATATCTAAATTTTCATTCATACAATGTAAATAGTAAATGATGCAGTGACGTCTGATAGGGGAGAATGGAAGAAGAAAACGTGTTGCGCCGACCCTAAATAGGCAGGAAAATGATGATGATGACAATGCAACAGAAATAAACAGCGAATCTCTGCACAAAAAAAAATACTACATTCTATATTCATAGTTTTATTTCTTGTTCCAGGTTAACGAAAAACAAGAAAAACGCAAAAAAGACAAAAGAGAGTGATCGCAAGCCTTTGTTGAAGAAGGAATCGATACAAGACATGCAACTGGAACTAGACCTGTCCTCCAAGATGCTGTAACTTAACTGTGATACCCGTACTTATACTTTAGATATTATTGTTATAGTATTATACGAAATATATTTATAGCCAATTCTTATAAAGAAATGTGGTTTTTTTTTTGGTAACCCTATGGCTTGTCATGGCAACACCGGCACTAGTCACTGGCTGTATATGCTTTGTTTATTTTTGTAAAACTTACGACGTTATTTTTTAATTTGTTTGAAGGAATTTGTATCCATGGTTATGAAATAAATTTGAAAAAAAAAACAATAAGGCTACGTAATGGATGTAAGACAAAATATTATATACATACGTGTCGGGGTCAACTGCCAGTCTAATCGGAAGCAGCTGAATTCCAGATTTTAATGAACAGCGCCTGCTTATTGGACCACCACAAAAGCCTGTTGTTATTATACTGGGTGAGATGTACTCTTTGAAAGACTGGTATACCATGTTTAAATTTTAATATCTACCATATATAAAATTCGCGATGTTTGTTACCAAACTCCTCTGAAACGGCTGGACCGATTGTATGAAATTTTGTGTGCGGGTAAATCTGAGAATAAGTCAACATCTATTTTTTACAAGCCGCTCCCGAATAGGTTGAGCAGCAGGTGAAACCGCTGGGCACAGATAGTCTTTTTATAAATATCATAACAACAGAATTCATGCTTTTTTTGCAGATAGGAAATCATCAAATAACTTCCCCCGCTCTGGGCGGAACAGGGGGGAGTGCCAGACTTGTACTGACTAAAACCCACTTATGTTCCTTCTATTGCCCTTTATGTTCCGGGGCCGGGGTATCTCTTTCGAGTAACCCGTACCTAACCCCAGAGAATCGATGTCTTGTATCAAATTTTTTAAACTACGGGTGCTCTGAGGCAGCTGTAAGATAACAATATCAATATTTTCGTGGATACGAAATCGATGATGACTTCAAAAAGATAAAATACGTTGTGACAGTGACCGTGTTATTGAATCGTCACCATTTCAAGTTGTTATCAGTACTTGACTTTGAAGATCAGCAATCGTTATCATTATCTAAATCAGTGTCCTTCTGAGCAATTTTGGTCACGGCGGCGGTCAATATCAACGGAGATACAGGGACGGGACACCGAACCCACGCGAAAGACAGGGTATTATGGTGCCCATGTCAACGAAGCAGAGGGTCCCGCCAGAGCCACTGCCTGCCGAGGTGAGGTTGCGAATTCTTCGGAAGAGCTATTGCGGTTTCGGAAAACAAAGGATAAAAGAAAGGACATAGATGGGTTTTATTCAATAACAGGCTGATACTCCCTCTTCGCCTAGAGCGGGAGAAATTATTTGATGATTTCCCATCCTACTATAATATAATAAATGTGAGTGTTTGTGAGGATAGATGGATGTATATATGGAAGTTCATTACTCTTTCACGTCAAAACGGCTAAACGGATCTTGATGAAATTTGACACAGAGGTAGATTATAATCTGGAATAACACAGGATACTTTTTTTCGATATCACGCGGGCGAAGCCTCGGGCGCCACCTAATAAAAATGGGTATTACGGCAACCAGTTGTGAACTACAAAGGTAGAGGTAATTGAAATATAATAAAACCCATACATTTTAATAATAGTTAGTGCAATTTAATACTAATAACTGAAGTAGACATAAACATCTCGATCGTAGCTCAGCGCTCATTGAACAACACTAGCGAATAAAAAAGCTATAACATAATAATATTATATCACAAACGAACTTAGAACGTTAATAATGCACACATTGTTGATGCTCCGGATGGGTATACCATCCATAAATTACGATTGAAATGATCTTTATTCGCGTTACAATAAGATTGAATGAAAAAGGGAAAGGGAGTCTTTTGTCTTGGTATGGACATGTTTTAGGAGGGATGAATAGTACCTATGTGAATAACAGAGTGATACCTATGAATGTTGATGGATGGAGAGGGAGAGGAAGGCCAAACAGATATGTATGGATTGACAGAAATTATATGGAAGTGAAAGGAGTAAATGATGCCTGACAGGAGAAAATGGAAGAAGAAAACGTGTTCCGCTGACCCGATATAGAATGGGACGAAGGTAGAAAGATAATGAATAAGGTTACCAGAGATAAAATAATGGGCTCTATATACCAAAGCCAACCTGCAGACGTACTCAATTGTCCGGAACAGTCAAAGACATAGAAATGTTAGGCAAACATGAATTCTTTTTTTTTTTCACTAGCGGCCATACATTAAGCCTGTATACATATGCACACAACTTTTGTATGAGACCAAAACTCCTAAAGCGCCACGTTTCCGGGATTTTTACCAGCAGCTCAATTTTGATAACTTAAATATTTAAATAATGTGACGTTCATGAGGTGCATTTATGATCCTGGCCTTGGTTTTTACAGTCACGCCTACTTCCATGGGGTCAGGCAGAAACTACAGGTTGGTTATTTCGGACAAAAATTTTTAGCCGTAAGAGTACTGGCAATTTGTGGCCTTGAATTTTACAACTTGAAAGACTATCTTGATTTCTCTGTTATATTAATATTATTGTAATTCTCCCTGAGTAAATGCACTAAATTATGGTAAAAACGCATCAAACAGTCAGAAAAAAAGAGTGCCTTTTATTTATAATTTAAATTAAAACACCTTGAAAAAGCTATCTGAGACAATGATTTTCATTATTATTAGGAAGCCCTCTATTGCGTCCAAACTATCTTACAATAAGCTCCAAAATTCTTTTAAACAAAAGTTAAACCATCTCAGATTTACATACCAACTCGATAGTAACGTCAGCCGGGAAGTCGCGGTCATAAAAATGTGAGAGCGAGAGGGCATGACATTCAGCATAGCACCACGCTTGTTTTCACCTAAGGATTTGGCAGATATGTACAACAATATACCCAGATTTCGCCAGGCAACACCCTTGGTAATACAGGCGAGTCAATTGAAACAAACTGACAATCTAAACTTAGTGATGCTACTGATAAATTCTAATGGAAAAACCCAATAACACTTACCCGGAAATCGAACCTAGATTTGCGCATATGGATGCACAGACCACTCCAAAGACGTTAATCAACATACATAAATTATCCAGCATATTAAAGTTTTAAGAAACTCTAGGTACTAAATATTGTCTATCCTGCTCGCACTTTTTATGACCACAACTCCTAGAAATATTTGCTAGTACAGTTATAAAACATTTTAATAAAATTATTATCCGTTTTAAATCTCTCGTACAGGCGTACAAACTTAATTACATACATACAACATTACAAACAATTATTTACATTGTTCCTAAGGCATTTGTCGACCCATTGATGGCTAGAAATATAGCCTTCCCGATTCTTGTCTTCGACACGTGGTGCGTATCTGAAAAAAAAACATTATTAGTAGTTTCTAAAGTTCCGTACCCAAGGGGTAAACGGAGATACCGCGGCCCCGGAACGTAAAGGGCAATAGAAGGAACATGGGTGGGATTTAGTCAGTAAAGTCTGACACCCCCCCCCCGCTCCGCCCAGAGCGGGGGAAGTTATTTGATAGTTTCCCACCCGAAAAAAAAGGGGTAAAACGGGACCCTATTACTAAGACTCCGCTGTCCATCCGTCTGTCACCAGGACGTATCTCATAAACAGTGATAGTTAGTTGAAATTTTCACAGATTATGTATTTCTGTTGCCACTACAACTAATAAAAAAAAAACAGAAAAAAGTAAATATTTAAGGCGGCTCCCATATATAACAACCATGATTTTGTTACCATTTTAATAGATCCTTGCGCGAGACCGACTCGCACTTGGCCGGTTTTTTGTATCAATGACATTATTTTATTAGTGTGGGGCTGGGCTGTTCAAGCATGCCCAGATGTATTTTGTTTGTAAAATTAAGAACTATTTATGATATCCAAAACTACGTGTGGATCATGCAAATATGAAATAATCTACTATTTTATAATTGCATTACTAAAATGAATACATCTTACATACACAGGACTCATAAAACTTAATGTATTAATTAACTTTATGACCTTTTAATTGAACCAAGAATTACTTCATGGTAATGAAGTCTGGTTCAGAACTAGCGCTTTTGATAAAATAATTAACATCATTAGGTAGGTTATCTCAAAGAACTGCTTATGTAAAATGTACAAACTATTGCACTCTTGTACGTCTCAAGAAATAGGATGCAGTTTCAATCGTAAATGATAATCAATTATTCTTATTTTTATATAATAAGGCAGAATTTAGGAACAGACTACACAAGACTAATTTAAATGAGATTATATGTAAAACAGATAACTATAGCGGGGCCGAGTGTCAGACTTGTACTGACTAAAACCCACCCATGTTCCTTCCATTGCCCTTTACATTCCGGGGCCGCGGTATCCCTTTCGAACAACCCGCAACCCCGGATAAAGAAGACCTCAGTCGAGATTTTGTTACCTAATTTGATTTAAATTTAATGTATCTTAAGTATCAGAGTTTATTTTAAAACTCGAATTTAAAAGAGATAATAAATTAATAAAGTTATTAAAGCATAAATATTTTAAATAATTAATTTTAAATGAAATGTTAATCGTTTTTGGATACAGTTTACACATACCTCTGAATAAAACCTCCACTACACTAAGACCGGAGCGCCTCTAGCCTAGACGCCATCTCATCCAGTTCACTCTCTGTGGGCTCCGGTACATCTTCCTCTTCCTTACTTGTAGAGGGAGCGGCGGCCACGGCTGTTGGGGGCGCCGGCGCTTCGCCAAGCTTGCCTTGTGTTAGCTCCCATAGCACCTGGATGGGCACAAGAAAGTTTCAGACTCACAGACACCCTTTTTGACTAGTTTATATAAATGCTTTACACAAAACTTTTATTTCATTCTGAAGTATTTTAAAAACATTATTCAAGATCTCATTGCGACTGTTTTTTGTCTTCGATGTTTGTTACGCGATTTCTCCGTCAAATAGTGGGCCAATTTTCAAAATCCTTTTTATAATCAAAAGGATTTACACTCGAAGGAGTTATCGATTATAATATAGTCATATTTTTTCTTCTAATTTATAATTAATCTGTTTTAGTAATTATTTCTAGTTATTTATTTTGTTCGTTTTTTATTACATTTTTGGTTACCTTTGAGGCTCTGATATGAATAAAGAGTTTTTAATAGAGAAATACTGTCCCCAAGCCACACATGAAAACCTAGTGTGGATCCACTGGACCTATCCATTCACAGTGTCTGTACGATAAACTTAAGATGTCAGTAACAATGTTGTGACTGTATTGAAATAAAAATATTTTATATATAACTAGCTGTTCCACGCGGTTGGTCGTAGCGTGATGTTATATAGCCTATAGCCTTCCTCAAGAAATGGACTATCCAACACTAAAAGAATTTTCCAATTCCAACCAGTAGTCCCTGAGATTAGCGCGTTCAAACAAACAAACTCTTCAGCTTTATAATATTAGTATAGATGATGCTTCGGACAGAAGAGTCCAGTAACAAAGTACAGAAAGAAGTGATTGATGATAAGATCACACTGTATTATTAAAGAAATTGCTTACCTTATCAACCTCACTCTGCGCCGCTTCTTCCATTTCCTCCTCATCCTCCATACTGGACATGGTCTCATCAAGCATCTCCTCAATAATGCCTGCTTTCATCATCTCTTTGCTTAGCTCCTGCATTGTTGCTGCCACTTCCGGTAGACGAACCAGCGTCTGCATTGCTTGCATAACCTGGCAAATTCGGACACCACTAATTAAGAATGGAGGTAGTCTGGAGATATCTGCCAAATATTAGATGAGCAATAGGCAACAATAACCAGTTTACTGAATACTAAACATCATTACAGCAGACCATGGTGTGGCATGATTAATTTTTACAAAGAAAATATGCCACAAGTAAAAAACAGGGTTAAGATTTCTGAATAAGAGAAAGATACAGACTAACAATACAAACTAAACTAGCCAGGATCTAATAAACAGGTTAATAACACCTCCTGATTGAGCACTGGCTGTTTAACCTTTTAAGCACCACCAACTTTGATATCACTTCGTCTAATAATATAAGTCTATGGCAATGAAAAGGTTCACACAGTTTTATATAGTTTAAAATTTTATTCAATAAAAACATACCTCAGTGGACTTTTGCAATGAGCCCGCAACTCTTAATGTGGCTGCAAACAGAAAAATACTATAAGCAAAGACATTCATATAATTAAAAGAAAGATGCAAGATTGTTGAAGATGCTCTATAGCATATGAACGTTTTTTTACTCAGTAATAATGGCATTCTAATTGTAGCAACTAAACAAACAAATATTTCCCTCTTTACAATATTACTTTAGAACACCATTTTCTTTCTATCTTTGACTACCACAAAGAACTCGTTGACTCTTAGGCTGCTAATTGTGAAAATGCAAATGCAAAGAATTATTTTTGCCTATAAAGTTGCAGTACAAAGCCTCTTGAAAGAAACAGTGTTTTTTTTTTCTTGTACGGTTCTGTTCTAACTTTATGTTGGCTCGGAACGTCTAACAGCTGAGAAAACCCTTATAGGTCTCAGTGGAAAGCACAGAAGGCATCATCTTAACTGTATAAGCACAGAATGTCAATCACAGCTAACTTCCAAGATGAGCGGGAAGAATCGAAAAACCTTGTTAATCTTGAACTAAATTCAATGAATAGTTATGGCTGTTACCTAGTTGATTCTTCATCTGCATCTGTACAGAGTTGAGGTGTGCTTTGCTTGTGTATATTTTGCTGATAGCTTTCCGAGACCGGATGATCTCTTTAGCCAGTATTGTGCACACTTGTTTGTCACTCTTAGACGCAGCTTCTTTTAGGGACCGCTTTATTTTATCCTCTTCTCTTTGTATGGCTGCAAAACCACAATATTTAAAATTGGTAAAGTTATAAAAAGAGAGTTTGGTTTATACTTTTTAGTGAAACTTAACTAAGCTTTTTATGAAGTAAATTTTTCAATGAAGAGAAGAACATACTTTGTATAGCATTTTATTCATTCATGTTTCACTAGTTTTTTATTGTATCAGGGCTTACATACTAGGATTATAATCAATCTAGAATAAAGCAATAATTTAAAAATATTTAAATAATAATATAAACAAAATTTATATATTTAAATAATAATATAAACAATATTGTGTGTAATTCATACTTAGGAAGACCAAGATTCTAACACAGCTTATCGAATTATAGTTTAATAGAGAAAAATTTTCATTCAAAATTTTAATAAAACAATCAAAAAACTTTTCAATTAAACAGGAATTTCAAAGATTTGCTCATAAATGAAGATAGGTGACCTTGGCTCAATTGCCACCATAAACAAGTTTTTAGCATTCCTATTGAGGTGTGAATGTAGGTTATTGTCTGCTGATCCGATTTTAAACAAAATTGTTGCTTCTAGCAAACATAGATTCTTCAACATACCTCTTATTTGTCGATCTAAGTTGTATCCTTCTTTGCGTATTTTATGACACCACTCGTTTACCTAAAAACAGCGATATTTTTAGAAAATAAAATCACCAATGGTACATGGCTTAGAATTACAAATAGTTCTTCATAAGTATATTTGACGTACCATTTCCTTCGGATTTCTCTCTGGAGATTTCCCAAAAAGACCCATTTTAAATAATTAAAACAGATACTATTTTATATTTTGGAAACGAAATGAATTTGTTTTGACATAAATAACACAAATTCTGACAAGCGATGACTTCATCACTAGAACGTTCCGTTGAAATTGCATAACTAAAGTTCAAAAATGTTTTGCAAATGTTTGACTGAATAGTTATTTGATATTGACTGGTATGTTTTAATGGTTTTCATTAACCTTCAAAAATGTTTTTATTAGGATGTTAATTGTAAATTGAAAACTCTTTTGCAGGGACACCCAAAATTTAATTTAACCCATCTACCTGAAATGGAGCGTACAGAGGCCATTTTCATTTTTACGCAGAGAATCAACCGAATTTGCAAACAAAAACCCAATTAGTCGCAATTGAGGTTGTCATAAAAAGACGCATCACAATGCTTTTTTTTCAACATATTCAATCAAAATAGTTAACTTCATATATTTTATTGCCTACATTTAGTATTCACTAACGTCAGCCTGAAAAACCTTCGTCAAATGGAGTGGTTTTATTTGGACAGTTTTTTTTACATTAAAATAATGTTGCCAAAAAAAATAATAAATAGTTTAGTGGAGAACTCTCTTTCGGTCTCCCAAACGATATTTATCAGAAATTTACCATTTTATGAAAACTTGACCATCTTTGTACAAAAATTATTCTTGAGAATTCAACCTATTTAATTTTTTTCGTAAAAGTATTAATTTATTAAATTATAAAATAATTTATTAGAGTTAGTGGAATTTTGGATAAAGCATGCAATACTGAATATTTTCAGTTACACAAATATTTTGTTGTCGGTGCGAAATTTGAAACAAATTCCTTTTTTTTTGTACATAATTTACTTTAAGTGACTTCATGTTAGTTATTTCTAAGTAAAGAAAGGGGTGGAGTGTATTTTTCGGCGTGTTAAATATCAAGGTAAGTTTATTTTTTATCCCAAACAACCCGGCAGTTAGCATGTCTTTTTATAGACGGTCTATATTTGCGATATTCTTTTGGATACATTCAAGATGACACCTTAGCCAGTATATTTCAGCTTCTATTACACTGTCCTGTTAGAAATCCATAATAAATAACGTTATTGTTAATTTTGAGGTTACTTGAAAACTAAATTGATTCGCTTTTCACAGCCGTGACAATCGAAGCATGAGAGATTTACCCTTGACTCTTCGGCATTGTTTTAACAGATTATTAATTTTTTATGGCTCATAAAATACCAGGTATGTGTTTTTTTCTTACGAATCTTTGATATTCATAAAATGTGTTGATGTAGGCGATAAACACCAACAATAGCTTCCAGTCTTATGAAAGTGTTGCTTGCTTGACAATTTGTTATGTTACCTACATTTATTATAGTAATAATAACAAATATCCTGTCACAACTTTAACCTGTTTGCAACATTTTTTTTGTGAACCTGGAATATTAATTTCTTGATTTCTGAGAGAAAAGTAATTTAATAACTTTCTTACTGTTGTTGGTAAAACAAAGTTTTCTCTCAGACGAAAGTTTGGTATTGGACTGGTTTTCATAGCAGAATAAATACCTACATCACACTTTAATATTATTACAGAAGATGTGCATTATAAATAAATTGGCATAAAGGCAGAAGATTAAAGTGTTTTCACAATTTGTTTTTCCAAAAGTGAGTTTGAACATAACAGAACCTTTCATTACTTATTCATTATCATATTATTTATCTAATTGGAAATATTTCAATTTCATTTAGTTGTTCATTTTTCTACTTTAGCTGGTTATTGATTAAATTAGAATTAAATGAAGAAAGGACACTGCTATAAATACTTCTTGAAGAGATTATTCTTCTAGACTTAACCCAGCTGCATACTGGTCATCTTAGTCTAGAAAGGATGATTGAAGGAGTCTGACATTTTATCTACATTATCTTACCTATTGTATTACCCAGTAATTGGGTTGTGGAAGTCAGATAGGTAGGCTCCATGTAAAATGATATTAAACTGTATCCTTCTAGAATGGAAGTTGAGCACAGCATTGTTGATATAAGGCTTAAAAGATGATAGGCGGTATTTTACAATTTGAATTTCTTTCTTATCTGAAGTATGCTTTTTACAATTGCAAATATTTACCAATTAACGCAGCTTGTTGTTAGAACAACAATAGTTGTGCCATGATCACAAATTGTAGACGTATCTTTTAAAATTAATGTTCCGCTCTTGACCCCGATGCAATGCTGATTATGTTGCCAGAATTTAAGTCCATTATAATCAAATCAGCAGTAAAAACAAAAGTTGATGTAATACATAAATCCCACAACCACTAAAATGTTCATGAAGTTAGATAATCATGGTCTAGGCACCATTCCCACTTACAATAATGACAAAATCCCATACAAACTTAATCCCTTATTTACGCAGTATAAATAATATTTTTCAAAAATCCTTCTATAATGGTTTTATTATTCAAATATAAGTATGTAGTGCCCATATGTGAATGAATTTGATACACATACATATACATTTTTACCCCAAAAGTGTTAGATTTTCCTAACTGAACCACTATTGTCACCAATAGAAAATTGGCATCTTTAAACTTTCTGCTTTGTAAAAATAATACATCCACAAATAGAGGTAAAGGGCACGTAGCTACATCCTACCTTCTTCTATCAATAAACAGGCTAAAGTGAAGAACAACCTTGTATTGTATTGTATAACGGGCTGGTGTCCGCAACTCCACGTCTAAGGCGCGTATTTTGCGTATGGAAGAACAACCTTTAGAAGATTCTGATTCAAGATTATATCCAATTCTAGTGAAACTATCCATTTCGACCCAAAATCTACGTGACTTGCCGCGATCCCCCCGCTGTCCCAGGCGATCTATTTTGCATTGTTTTGGCTCTAAGTTTGTCCTGTAACCTGCCTAACCAAATGTGAGTTATTTATTTAGAGGCCAGTGAAGATCATCCCTAAACAAAAACGAGGCTAATGAAGCTGTGAATGAAATGTGGTACAAAAATCTCCCTCCAAAACAGCCACTTAAATCCCTTTACGAATTTCGAGAAACAACTTTAATTACATAAAGATAAGCGCAGGAAGTATTTGTTGTAAGTGGCAAAGCCTACGGTAATTGAAGATCACGCGATTACGATTGTCAATTTGTCATTCATCAAGTCATCAGACATCTCGAGTTGTCGGTAATTTTGAATGTATACTATGAAGTTGAATACCTACTGCGTGCATTTTGTGTACTATTCTTTTCGGTAAATACCTCCTTTCTACACGCATATACATTGTACAGTATTGGTATCGCTTCATATCTTTGGCTCTTTCTCAACTCCACCAGGATGTAGCTGCATCAGCTTAGCATCTCTGAGACGAATCTAATCCTACCCCTGCTAATCCCAGTTCAAGTACAGTACAACAATCTAAATTGACTCAACCCAAAATGTGGCTACTGCTTGTACATGTACATGTGCGTTAACTGAGGTCACAAAAACGATAACTAGGTTTGTAACGGACGAGTTGAAGTCTTAAATCAGCACTTCTATCCTGGGCAATCAGCAGTACTAGTTTCGTTCTTGCTCACAGCTTTTGGTAGTATAATTCATTCACGAGTATGATGAAATGAGAAAGAATGGAGATAGATAATACGACCGAAATAACTGGATGGACTGTCAGACCTAGAAGACGATTTTCTAAGACGATGAAGGCACGCTGCGCTGATCCCAAATTAATTGGTTTAAATAATAACACGACTAGTGTTAAATTCCTTAATTCTGTGGCCCCAACAATTAAAATAGTTAAAGCATAAAACAGGTTGATCCACTCTCTCCTATTCACCCTTTCTGAAAGATAGACATGCCGAGGCATTACGGTCGGTGATAAAATGCTATCAAAACTAAATTTTACACAAGACATAGTTCTTGCGTCCGGCCCTGGTTCAGTCTATGGTCCGGAGCGAGAGGGAATGCGAAGCGGTCAACTCCTGCGAAGCAGTAATGCTAGTGAAGGAGGAAGCCGGGCGTTTGAAGGAAATAACCTCAAACCAACCCAGCCGCCGCGGGAGACTCCCCGGGCGCCGGGCGCCGCGAGACGACTCCCGGCCACCGTAGCAAAGCAGAGGGGCTTGGCAGAGCCTCCGCCTGCCGGGGTTGCGGGTTGTTCGAAAGAGATACCGCGGCCCCGGAACGTAAAGGGCAATAGAAGGAACATGGGTGGGTTTTAGTCAGTACAAGTCTGACATACCCCCCGCTCCGCCCAGAGCGAAGAAAGTCATTTGATGCTTTCCCACCCGAAAAAAAAAACGACAGTTCTTTTTACTTCTGCTTCTTGTAATCAAATGCAGCAATGCTCCAAGAACTGGGCACTGCAAATCTTGAACTTGGACTGACGATCTCCAAGACCAAATTATAGCCAATGCCGCTACATATAAAATCGAAGTCGAAAACTTAGAACAGCATAAAAAAGCGATACAATTCTCGTCAACAAATTCGAAACGACTGCCATAATGGACTTCAACGACGTTAGCGGTGGATCACACGTACTATTAAATAATACGATTATCAAATAAATAATTACAAGCAAATATTGTAGTAAGTGTGTAACTTAATCAAAACAATACAATCATAATTTCTGTTACAATATTGACTGAACGTTGAACCCTTAGCTGCTTTGTTGTTCAACATGCTCTCTGCCTCCGTATATAGGTCTTTTATCTTGGGTCAAGCATGCTTACCACTCGTGTCAGTATTCCTCCACTGTATAAGAATATGACGCAAATATTATCTAACTAGAGATCTGCACAGGTTATGTCAGTATTGTGTAGTCCTACATTATTTCTATTTTAGTTGTAGCACTATTTGTTTGGCCTATTTAATGTTTTTTGCGCGTAATTTGATAATAGTGTTTGTTAAGATTATTTTTTTTAAACTGTCTTCTATTCTGTTAGTTTTCATAGATTGAAAATTGGGTAGTCATCACTTCGTCACAAGCGCAGTTTGTCACTCTCTGCAATTACGGACATTCTCTTAGGTACCTTTGTTGGGTTCAGATTCAGATTCAGAGTTCAACAAAGCTACCATTACGATTGATTGATCGATCGATTATTTAGAGTTCGATAAATCGATTGTAGAGCCTTACCTTCATTATCATTATCATTGATAGCCTTGTTCGACCCACATCAGAGTATAAAACCTCCATCATTTTGTATTATCCTTCCCTGGTCCAGGTTTATCCTGCTGTACGTTGTACTTGTTAGTATCCATCTATATCGCCTCAAAAGGGTGTTAAGACTAAAGTTACCATTTTAACCCTTATAAAAAAGAATTCCGTACTTTTAGGGCTAGTTTTTAGCTATCTTCCAGCCACATCGTAAAATAATTCATGGATTTCTGTTACGATGTGTTAATGTGAAGTCTATTAAGCATATATTAATAACTGTAATTGAAGTTATGTAAATGGTAACTATAAAGTTAGCAAAAGTACCGTAAACTACAGTTTGCCTTATTCGACTTGCATAATGTTTTTGTTCAACAACTTTGCTCTATTTCCTTTATTTGTGTGTCTAAATACTCATGGATGGCCTCCGTCTCGAGATGAGCCAAGGGTCTGCCAGATTCCTATTTCCTACCGACTAAAACTACGCCGTATTCTTTCTTTATCAGACGTGATGAAGTTCCTGCGCAATTCCTCACGCTCCCCCATTTAGGTTAGGAATTGGCTGTCTGCCGCTCCTCAACGTCCTCGCAAAAGAAGGCGACGGCTTAACATATTTTCTCACTCCTATATAGCCGTGGACTGAAGCACGAGTGGGAATGAGATCTTCTCCGTTTTATCTGTCAAAGCCTATGCCATCTTTAGCCTCTCGTATTTTTATTTATTAATATAACGGCATCGTCTTTATGACAACGATGTATAAATTCATTGTCCTATAATCAAGTTGCACGATAATCAAGTTGGAATTCGATTAAAAGTAGGTACTAAACAAAAATGCATTAAAACACATTTAATTCCACCTTATTAGCAGGTTGATTAATTGGGTAATGCACTTATAACCTTCCAATATTTTAAGTCCATTCGTTTCGGACAGTGATTGAACTGAGGTTGAATAAATTGAGTTTGGATTTACGTCTAGATATAGGGCTTTTCAAAACAAATAACTGACCGATATGCCAAAAGGTTTAATCGTCTGAGCCAGGATCAGCTCAGCAGTAGCTTTCGGTAATGAACTGTAAATTCGTTATATTGACACATGGATTTAGCGGAACGGTCTGCACTTTTTATAGATCTTGAATTGGGATAAATTTGATTCTAACCTGCTCATGAAACAATGTCGTCAAAATTAGTTAAATTTGTTAAGATCGCATTCGACAAAACCAATCCTTATAACTTGAGCATCGGTCTGCAAAGTGTTTTTGGTCTCTATGTTCTCATCATTCTCATGTCTCCGAATCAATTTTCCCACGTAGTTCAATGATTAATATGTGTCAGTATTTAAGCACAGCTGATACAACAGCAATTTCCAATCAACGTTTGTTATGACATACCCAACATTGCAATAATGTAGTCGTTTTAACAAAAGATCCATGGCAGATTGACCAACTTCAGGAAGCTATTGTTATTCAATGTGCTAAATGCTATTTAATGGATTTTGATGGCATTTGACACAAAGGTAAACTATAATCTGGATTAACAAAATATAAGGTCAAATACCGTCAAATAGAGAAATTCCACAGCGATATCTAAACATGATACAACGTAAAACAAAGTTTGATTAATTATTTTTTGAGATTTGTCCTATGCTTATTCAATGTGTTTTTGCTGATACTTTTAAATGATAATTATAATAAACTAGCTGTGTCCCGGCATGCGTTGCAATGCAATACTCTACCTGCCAACCCTACCTACCCTACTTACACTACCTACCTTAAATACGGTTAAGTAGTTTAGGAGTCCATCGCGGACAAACAACGTGACACGTGATTTATATATATTAGATAGTAATTTCTCTACAAAGGAAATAATACCATGGTCAACATCCGAATAAAACTTATGATTAAGTGTAAGGTTCGTTTCCTATTGTTTTGTCAACTAGCATTATTCATACCGATTGCTTATGAACTTACACAATCTGCATGACAATGGATATAGGGTTATGTTGGGCTTAGACGGAGTTTGACGATGCAAGTTGTTATTTGAAAGCTGCGTCGGTGAAAAAAACGTTGAAAATTTATCTTTTGTCTCTGTGATTCGTGACTACCAGAGCGATGAATTTGAAGAAGAGGATGACCAAAGCAGTATGGATTATGTGAGAAATGATGTGAAAGAAAAAGGAGTCAACTATGATATTGCGACGGCTGTTAAGGAAGAATGGAAGGAAAACGCGTTTTGATTCGAACCGCAAAAATGAGACGAGAGAAGTATGAGCATAAGGACGATGAAGTCGTTGATGATATTGAAATTATCTCCGCCAGACTAACCAAACTAATAATGAGAAACAAAGCTAGTCTGATGCAAATTCACTAAGGTTTTGCAACAGCTGATCTTTGTTGCTTATTAACCGTTTTATTATTAAAACAGAGTACCCAGTTACTTTGATACTGTAAACTTTCCTCTTTCTTGAATCTTCTTTTATGTTTGTACTGATCAGTAACATTTTGGCTATTATGGCAATTTGATATTAGACCGTTTGTGTCCTAGAAATGAAAATCTTGTATGCAAGTACAACATTGGTGCTCTTACCACTTCGCCTTTTGTTTTTCTTTTCGAACTTTGATGCATACCTTAGTTATGACGACCTTTACTGCTCATCTACCATTCAGAGTCAAAAAAAAAAATGTATGCATTGTGTTTGTGCACCCACTATTGCACTATATTATCTTCTGGTTAATTCGTAATTCATCGCCAAGACGGTCCAGCATATACAAGAACAGCCAAAAGTATTATTGTTCTAGCCAATAAGCAGGCACCCCTAACGCACTACGCCAAACAAATAGCGCGACATGTGAGCAGCAGTACGTTTCACAATACGCCGGCGCAAAGCGGAAGATTGCGGCGTACGCGCACCGCGATCGGTTGCGAAACACTCGCTAATGTTGCACCGTTATGTGTCTTGCATGACACCATTGTCGTGACTCATGAGTCTTCCTTGCTTTTTTTTTTAATATTTTGGACTTGTACTTTATTTTTAGGGATGGAAAATCATCAAATAAGTTCCTCGGTTCTGGGCAGACCGGAAGGGAGTGTTAGCGTTTTACTGACATAACCCCATCCATATTCCATTGTGATCCGGGGCCGCGGTATAGACTTGTACTCTTTGAAACCAGTTTCTGGATTTTCAACAGCTTCTATATCTGCAAAAATTGACTAGTAAAAATAGACTTACATAGTCCTTGTGTTTCATCATCGTATCGTTCCAACATGAAACGTGTTTCACTGATTAATCAATTCAGCCGAAAACTTCAGTAGCAGTTTTGAGGTATCATGTTAACAGGTAACTGTTTCATTGGGCACAATCACAACTAAGCTTGGAGTAGGAGGAGCTGGCTTCCATTAAAATCGTGCAGCCAGAAATCTGGATCAATACCCAGTTGATGGCAATAGTTTTTATTCTACAGGGCCTAACAAATGCTGCTCGTATTCCACGCACGATTTAATGTTGTTTACTAGTTGATCCAACTGAATTTGAATCGGCAACCATGAATATATGGCAGTGTTCGATTGACAAGACACGTCGAAGGTTGTCGGGTTAAACCAACTTTTCGGACCTCTACTGACCATCGCACACAACCTCTCCATTTTCCTTCAACCTTCGCATGTTTAAACTAAAAATGTCTGATTGTTTACTTTTCCTCCTTATTTGGATTCCAAAAACAATGTTACACAAACCAAAGACGCAGTATTTCTTTATATGTCACCTCAATACTTCGTTAGTACCTTGTAGTTCATTCGTCTTTCACAATTTCGAAACAATGGTCTATTGACTATTTATGAAAATCAAGTCTTAATTACTGATGTAATACCTTATTTGAATTAGTAATTAAACCGGTCAGCTCATGCCATACCATGTTTCTAAATACCAATGAAATCTGGCGGTTGGCGAAATGCTAGATACCTGTATAAGAGGAATTGGAGAAGCACAGACGCGGATGGATGGAAAAAAACAATTGAAAGTTTGCCAAAAACCTTAGACTTTTCTGTTTTACTGCATTCGTTCTAAAATCGGCATGGTATAATGACATTTTCAGTGCTTGAAAGATGTGACTGCTGTTGTCTGCAGAGTTTCTTAAAATAGCACAGCGGAGAACGAAAGGAAAACGTTTGATTACTTTCTTTTTGCGTATGCTTTTAGCGCTTACCCTTTATAAGTATAATGGCAAACAGTTCTTTTCTCATCCAGTTTCTTATGGACGACTTAAAAAAGAACACGAAAATTTATGAGTGCGTTCAGTGCACGCGCACTGGATGTAAACACACATACAGCTGTTTACTTTGATAAATTGTTACGTACACACATATGTACATCGTTGTTGTTATGTGCCACCGTCGTACGTGTGGGTGCATTATCAGGTGATTTTACGTTGATGCTAAGAATTTTAGTTTCTTTACCGTATTCTATTATCGTGCGTTTTTTTTGTGATCAGCTTATTTCATTGCCGCAAAAAAGCAACAATATACGCGATAAAATAAAAGTCCTTTGGGAAAATATAATGTGAATTGGACTATGTGACCGGATTGCTGAAGAAGGCATTTGACTTATCTTCTGTACTGTGTACTGCACCCAAAAATAGACCTATAGCAGAATCATAATAGAAAACAAAATGGCTTAAAATGATTACAGGCGCAGTTAATACTGTGATCAATTTACAAATGGTAACGTTATTCATATTAATAACCTATTATGATTCTGAAGCGGCCATTTTGGAACCCCATACTCGAGAGAGACGGTCCATTGAAACAAAAGAACGAGAAAATGTAGGTAAAATAAATGCCATCTTCATTTCAGCATTGGTAGTGGTCATCGTTGATACATTAACTGAAAAAAACCCGAAACAATTGCAAAAAGCTACATCATCATCAGGCTATCATTTTCCCAACTACCAGTCTAACTGGATTCAACTGATTATCAGTATTTTACAGAGAGCGGCTGCCTATGTGACAAAAAGCAGTAGGTATGTTCTGAGATGGTTGAAAATTGTGACAATTCGCCTAATTTGCGTGTTAATATAGACCAAATATCTACGCAGTATATATTTACACTGAAAATATTATGTTTTCACAAAATTCCGCGGAAAAAGCTAAAATTATCACTCAGACGTCATTGCGCTTAGACATTACGAAATATCTTTTGTAGACAGTTTATTTTTACATTTTTCGCAGTCTAACTATTTATTGCTCAGACTTTGCGTTTTAATATTCGTTCTCCTTATGTGAATATTCTATGTTTTTCTTCTACATCAGGCGTAGACGAAGAAGAAAATGTCATCATCTCATAATCTCTCTCTCTCTCTCTTCAGAATCAATTCCTTTCTTATCCATATCATCGTATCTACTCCATCAATCTTTTCTTTATTTATTTCTGATTGTTATTCTATATTGTGAACAGTAGGTAAAAAATACAATGTCAAATGGGTATCCTTTTCTGCATTATTGTACGCGGTCTATGAACTCAGCCTTTGTAAAAAATAAAACGTAATACATGTGTTTTTTTTTTAAATAAAAATTATGATGTTCTTGCAATATAAAGAAAAAAGACACTTATTCTTTTTAACCGACTCCAAAAAAGTAAGGAGGTTGTTTGTGTGAGATACCATCATACCAAAACAAAAAAGGCTGAAATAAAGAAATGTGTGCCGAATAAAAAACCGACTCCCTAAAACAAACAATAATGACGGCCACTTCATTTACCTCCGGAAGTCAATGGAAAAATTCTATGAACTAAACAAAAGTCACCGACTTCCAGAAGTAAGTCGAATCGTCTCTAGAACATTTGGAATAATCTGATGTTTAGTCTTTTACGTTATCTTGCAATAGTTGGTTTAGTAGAAACGTTCATAAAGACTGCATACTGGAGATTAATTTGCAAGTGTGAACTAATATATATCTCACCAGGCTATCAGACTTTCTTTATTCCTACTCTAACATCAGTAGAAGCTATGAAAAATAATTCATCATCGTAATTTGTCTGCATAAGTCTCGTGTTGCTTTAGGTTCCCACCATATATTTTGTTTTTCTATTGTTGGAATAGTAAATGTCCATTGATATGTTATCATTTAGTCATTTTTCTTTCTTCTTACACAATCCTTTCTCCCCATCCATCCACGCTCTCTCCGTTCTTCCATATTTCTGCTATCTTAAAAAAACTTCCAAGTTAGGCAATAGCACGGCTGTTCCAAGGTGATCCAGCCATAAATATTGACTTAATACGACATTGAAAAATTATCTAACAATATTTATTGAATTTGAAACATTATTGATATCAAATCTTGCTTTTGCAAACAGTGCATTTTCAGCCATGAACTGCCAAGATAAACCGAAGACCCTGTAAACAGAGTCGATAGAAATGATGAAATATTACTGCCAATGCGTTAAGTAGATAAATAAAGCGATTTATCTCACAACTAAACAGATACCATCAGATGTTAAATTTATCTTTCAGCGTGAATGTTACTTTTGACCGTTTGTTATTGTGTTGGTTTTAATGCGTCAAACGAGCCGATTTTCATATTGGCTATGAACTGTTAGAAAGCGAAGATAAATTTTATTGAAGGTGATGATGATGAAGATCTTCTTCTTTCTGTGTTCATGAAACTCACTTTATGTTAGGCCACCTGCACAGCTCTACCATTTGCTTCGTTTAAACCTTGATAGGTGCAAGTGGTTGTGCAGGGTGGGCAGTGACACTGACTTTGTGTTTGAGATGGATCGAGGATACCCCATTTGTCTGGATTATATCTACAGCGGCCAACCTGGGCCCTCAGTCGGTTAAGAGATTTCCAGATTAATCACTACAGTTCGTTGTGTTCGTGTTCCATTTCAAAGCCTTGCCACGAGATGCTGACAGCCCTATTTGACCGGTGGGCGAATGTGGAAAACACTGGTCTCGGTCTTAGATGGATTTGGTTGTAATGCATTTTCAATATAGACTTTAATATAAAGATGGAGAAGATAGAGGTGTATTCCAATTTAGAAGGAAAACAAAACAAAGAAACTGGCAACCGCAAAGGCATATGGTCAGGAGGCGTCATGATACAGAAAAAAAAAGCAAGAAATGTAGTCATGTTCCACAAACTGCGTACCTAAATCCTACTGATATTACCAAAAAGTAATGTGTTTAATCTTGTACCACTTTAGATTAGAACTAATATTGCACGTAATATTTATGGCCCCATGTAAAGGTGCGTAGGATTTCGCTGTTGTCCGATACTATAGCTGTTACTTTGTTTAATTATTAGATACTCCCGGTTAAAGTATTGGTTGGCACATCATTGTTATAATATGCGTATAAATGATTTTTATATTTTTGTAGTTGTTATATATATTTTATTTTTATGTAATTTATAGATTTGTGCCATATCGCAATGTTGTCGTATTTAACCCTACGGTTGTCTGGTAGCCATATTGGTATTAGGTATACCACTATTGTATATGAAGTTTAAATAAATACATAGAACGTGGCTTTTGGAGTTTGCTATGCTACTGCTGCCTTTCTGACTAGATTATCCTTTTGTCACAGCTTCATATTAATGTCGTTGGAATTTTGGACTACGTGACAAGATCTACCGAAAGAGATAATAAAAATATGCACTTGAAGTTATTTGTATCTGAATCCAAATTATCCTGTTTATATCTAATTATGGCAGAGAAAGAAGAATATTAACTCTTGTTGACTATTCCATGTGTCCCCAGGATATTTTCTATCGGGCGCCAAGTTAGTGATCCGCAGTACTCGAGTTCAGTTCTGCGTATACTCATCTTCCTATAATCTTCATCAGCGGTTATCTCAGTCTTCACCTGTTTTCCGACTATATTATCATTATTCACACATTTTATCCATCTTTAGTTTCTCCTTTAACAGCTATCGTCATTCTTGCTTAAAACTTTTCAACCACTCATTGTTACTTTACCCAAGGAAATGGCACAGATTAGCCTTTATTCTAATGTTATCCGGACGCTCATTTAGCACAAGATATCTTCCTACTGTGACGCTCTGACTAGGTGTAAGTACCTACAGTTAATTAGTACGCTGTGTGCGAACACTCATACTATTTTGGAAGTTTGGAATGTTCGTTCGGACTTGTGCGGCAGTTCGGTCGACTCAATGTCGTTTCGATCGGGTCCAAAGTCTGTTAAATTATGAATTGGGATAACAAGAAATAATGTAACTTTATTAATTTTGAATCCTATAAAACTGATCAGGGTTATTGTCCGGTGCTCTAAAACGCAAGATATAAGTGTTGAAAAAATACATTGCATTTAACAGTTTTGCCCTAGAATTTTTTTTTGCAGAACAGCTACCCTACTATGACCTCTTAAAGCAATTCTTATTCCGCTGAGGGAAAGAGACAGACCTATACAGGATGTCTAGCACCATCTCTTTCACTCAGTGGAATAAGAATTGCTATAAGATGTCATAGTAGCCCTTCTGAAGGGCTACTATGACAATGTTGTCCTCAATGGACTCCTAAACCACTTAACCGATTATAATAAAATTCGCACACCATGTGCAGTTCGATCCAACTTGAGAGATAGGGTAGGTAGGGTTTGTAGGGTAGGTAGGGTATGTAGGGTAAGTAGGGTATGTAGGGTAGGTACGGTATGTAGGGTAGGTAGGGTATGTACGATAGGTAGGGTATGTACGATAGGTAGGGTATGTAGGGTAGGTAGAAAGGTAGAAAATTGCATTGCAACGCCGGCACAGCTATGTCTTAAAATTCCTCCAAAAATATAAGAAGCGCAAACCTGATTATTTTCTGTAAAATAAAAAATACATATCGAATAGAGAACCTCTTTTTTATCGTCGTTTAAAAATGATATTCATGTTATTTCATTTGTTTTTTTTTTAATGGACATATAAGTATTATTACTTTATCATAATATCAAATAATCTTATCAAAACTTTTACCCTTGTAAATCCAGATAGAAAGAAAGCCAAGTCTCATGCAACTCGACCGTTGATGTTGACCGTTTTTTCCAAACAACCACGATTGACGTCAACTAATCCATGTTTATCAAGAAATTGTTTTTGTTATTAATACAATTATTCCTACTTATCACATGTCAGTCACTGATAATTTCGATAATCGTACTTGATCTCCTAGAGACTGGATAATAGCTAAGGAGAATTAAGATATAAAGAAATTAATTATCATTCATAACAAAGTAGAAGAACTCATAAATTATTGTGATAGAAAACATTTAAGTATGAAGGATGTATGCTTAATGAAACTGGCGCTGACTCACAACGCAATAATACTTGATACCTTAGAGATAGCAGATGAGAGTTCTTTTTGTAATGTTGATTTTAAGGAACTTAGTTTCACCCCTAAGGATCTATATCAGACTAACCTGATTGTCTAAAAGTACAATTTCGAAAGTGACCGCAACCACAAAGTCGTCAATAGCTATGATAGACCGCAGCGACACAGCTGGTTTTATGCAACTATGAAAACTGCAAGAGGCGGCAATATCGCCATCGTTTTTATTGCGGTCGCTGTGGCCTTCGAAATTGTACCTTAAAACAGGTTATCATGGCGGCAATTCGTCCGACTTTAAAGTGACGTTAATTAACATCCGCATCCTTTGCAATTTTTATCAAGATACAATCGCGATGGTCTACCTAAACTCGTTTGTTTACCATCTGCTTTCAATATCCGGAGTAGTCTTGAGATCAATTTGGCCGGATAGATCTATACTAATATTATCAATAGGGCATGTATGTAGTATGTTTGTAAGATTGGATATACGAGTAGCAATATTTGGAATCTTGGAGTGGGACAATTTCTGCCCATAATACGAGCAAAGTCGCGAGCAAAAGGTAGTCTGCAATGACAGACTTCGTTCTTTTTCCGATGAGAGAGATAGATAGTCTAATATTATATCTGTACTGAGTATTGCTAATTAGATTATTTATCATATTTACGCTGGGTATCTAATGAGTTCGCGCTTGGATACTAATTTAAGACTGCCGAGGCACTAATATGGTTAACTCGCTATGATATACAAAAGTTAATTGTCGATACAGGATTACGGTTCCGTACCTCAAAAGGAAAAACGGAACTCTTATTGGATCAGTTTGTTGGCCTTCTGCCTGTCTGTCAAGACACTTTATCTACGCGTGGAAGTATCGAGTTGAAATTTAAACCATATTTTCAACTCTGTGTGTCCTTTTGTCTGTGGTCTTTTTTTGGGGTATGAAAAAATCAAACCTTTTAAATCTACACTTTAAATTTAAGTCAAAAGATTGCCTGTTTATGTCTCAAGTTTGTACGGAAACCTCGGTACGCGAGTCTGACTCGCTCTTGGCGATTTTGCTACTGCGATAATTTAAAAATGGTTGTACTAATGTTGCTAATGGTTATAATAATGGCTCACTTATCATCTTGGATGCAACGTTTGTTCAACTAACTACTGCGGGATCAACCTTCAAATAAGCTGCTAGGACATAATGTCACGCGAGGGCTTTATCAAACTCCCAAAACACGTCGTTTTTTTCATCATTTTACGTAATTCCTTTAAAAGACTTCGAGACCCAAATAGAGAAATAAACGAGCTCCCGAGTTTTTACCATAAACAAATAGTCCACTATGATTATAATATAAGAGAGGGTTCATATCTTCAAGGGCATAATTATCCGCCATCCACCGGCCTCCGAGGAATAATGGCCCCAATAATAGCTTACTGTATAAACCTGTCCTCTTTAGATTTACAGGCTTTATTTAACAATCTCCTGTGGTTTATATTCGCACGTTTTGGAACAACAACAAAGATAGGTTTGTTTGTAGTAATATTTCATATGGTTCTGGAGGTGATCTTCTCTTGTTGGTTCTTCTATTCGCATCGTCTTGTTCTTTTATCGTTTTAATAATTGGCATGTCATCAATATTATTTATATCCATTGTTGGTTTTGTAATGCCGCCGTTTGAATTTCTAAGGCTGTTTTTTCCTATCCTCTGTCTACATTTGCTTGCATTGACACCAAACCGATAGCATAACAATTGGTTTTGATTGCAGGGGTAGCGAATGTAGACTTAAAATTGATAATAGAATTCGTAAAGTTTAATCCACTTCGAAAAAAATAATATGGATTTTTCGCTCCAAAACTTACATAACTCGAATCTAGGAACCTAATAGCTAAGGAAACTTATCTCGGGAGTACTAATCTAAATGCATAAATAAGTTTTGCTTTTTTACCAGGTAACTCTAAAAAGCCTAAAGGTGGCAATTTAACGTCATTAGACACAGTGGCTCTGTTACACCACATGCTAGCAATTATTCAGTTTCGCAAAACCGCACACACCATTCTAGTCCTTAAACCAAAACTATTAAAGACGATGACGCCGTGGAAGTACCGTGACTGCAGTGGTGAAGAAATTACAGTCTCATTAACCGTTTATTTTCTTTTAGTAATACGTGGGAACATGGGCAAGGTGCAAGTCTAATGGAGTCTGCTTCTACAAACGTTATCCTTGGTAATGTGTTGACAGGCTATGCAAATTCGTGGAACACGTTATTTTGTAGGATTTTTTCTATAATTTTCATTCGTACTAGGAATACATAGATTCATAAATCATTTTACACATCTCATCCATAATCTTCTCGAGTTTTGACCTCGTTGTCCTCAGTTTCAGTGACATTATCGGCATTTATCGGTACTCCGATCAATTGGTTGGCTTAGTGAAATTCATTATTAATAGGTATCATAATGATAGAGTAAAAGTACTTAATATGCGCTTTTACGTCCATTTCTATATCTTAAGATATAATGATATGAAACTCATTTGATTAATTAATAATCACTTTATTGCCAAGCTGTTGCACGGTAGGTTATCTGCAAAGACTCGAGAATATTCTTGTGTTGCTATTTGAGATTATGCGTTCGATCATGTTTTCAGCCTTATTGTTTCACCGGCTTCAGATTAATTCTAATCATCATCATTCTCTTGTTCCTATTCGTACTTATTTGGGGTGGGCGCAGCATGTGTTCTTCTTCCATAATTGCCTATTACTCATTCATCAGACACCTCCTATCTGGCTATATATCCTTCACACATTTCTGTCCTAATAAAGACTTCAAGCATTCTAATAGTCTGAACACATCGACACCTCTGGGCTCAAAGGTCGTAAAGGACAAAATGCAACTTTTCAGGAGAAGCAAAAAACTAAAAAAAAAATCGTATTTTTACTCTAACTTTTTTGTTTCTTGAGCTATTTAAATGAAACTTTGGGAAAGTGCTTAGAATTCATAGTACTTTCTTGAGCAGTATTACAATTTTACCCTAATGCTTTATTTGTCGAGATAGATTTCCTTTACCCCCCTAAAATTTTCATCTTATGATTTTAGTTTAGGGCGTAAATCTACTTTACTGTGCAAAATTAATCAAAGTATGGAAATAATGGACAACGGCAATATTTTTTAGGTTCTAAAGGATCACCCGCTAAGGTATTCTAAAAGGATTAATTGATAATTAAACTTAATAATTAAATGGATCACGTAATTGTTTGCATTTATTATATTTTTATGTTCATTTTTTTTACATACAATTACATTATTAAATATTTCTTAATAAAAAAAAAACATTAAAAAAATTGTAGACCACCGGTATCGGGGACAGGATCCAAGCTACCGGCGGCGGTCAGGGTTCCAGAGAAAGGAACCTCCTATACGAGCCGTTTCCAGGAGTACCGCGTTCTGTATCAAACCTTTGATCCAGCTGCCTAACGAGAGCCTCCTCAGGTATTAGTCGAGGCTCTTAGCAATTAAGCCATTGGCAGATATGACTATCGGCACAAATGATCCCTGAGTCCACATCCCACATGTCGACAACCTCGCGAGTCAAGTCAATATACTTGATTTACTTATCTTTCTCGGCTTTCACGAGGTTCTCATCATGCGGGACTGTTATGTGTCAACAATCATTGCGCGCCGCTCTGATCGATCCACCACCACTATATCAGGCTTGTTGGCAACAATAGCCCTGTGAGTGATAATGGATCGATCGCAGTATAATGTGATATTGCCATATTCGAGTACTGGGTCGGGCTCATACCAGTAGTACGGCACTTCCGATTCCACAAGGTTATATTTTAGAGCAAGTTGCTGATGGATAATCCTGGCTACAAGGATGTGTCTATGTAAGTGCTCTCCGTTAGCTAGACGAGAACAACTGGAGATAATGTGTCGAATTGATTCAACCGGACTTTACAATAAATCTCCGGTAGTTATTTGTCATCATAACTTCATCCATAATTGCACAGATAAAACCTTCGGTTTCTCCAAAGAGATCCCCGGAACGTAGCCAGGCTACGGACGCTGATTGATCTACATCGGGTTCGTGTAGAGCTCGGAAAAAGCGTCCGTGAAGCTCCTTACTGTGCCATACCTCCTTGCGGTCATTAGTGTCAAGCACTACAGATTTGCGTCTGTTCTCTTTAGCCAAGGAGAGCGGAGTGAGGCCTTTGCCACTGCAACCACATCCCGATGCATTCCCACGTCGGTTTCTAGGAAATATTCCCTGAGACTGCATATCTCGCGATTGTGGAGTCTTGGTATTTAAAAAGCCTCGACCTCCACAACTCCGCGGGATATACAGTCTCATAACGTAGGTGATTCATACGAAATGCCGTTAACAATGTACGGACCTTCCTAGCCAAGGCGTCCAGTTCTGTTTGAGTCCATTTGAGTTTGCCGAAAGAGTACTTTAAAAACGGCATGCCAGTTTCCGCCTGATAAAAGACTATTAAATACTTTTCTCAGGCGGCCAAAGAAGCGCTCCTTCAATGATTGCTTCAGCAACGTTGCGTTAGCAACATTGATGCCCAGCGCTTCCGACATCCCCAAGTACTTGTAGGTTTCGGTTGTTGAGAGGGGTCTAAGGTTTATGGAATCTGAGAGCTGAGTTCCCACAGATTCCACAATTTCCCCTCGCTTTACATGCATGACCGCACATTTGTCTACACCAAATTCCATCCTGATGGCGCTACTGAAAGTTTCAGTTACCTTCAGTAGCTCTATCAGCTGCAAATCGTTGGGGGCAAAGAGTTTCTGGTCATCCATGTAAAGAAGGTAAGATATAAAATGCCCACTTCTCCTCAATCAATAGTCCAGACCTGAATTCTCCAGCAGCATGCTTAGAGGATTCAAGGCTAAGCAGATCCAAAGTGGACTCAAACTATTGCCTTGGAATATACCTCGCTCTATCCTTATCGGTTCAATATTTCTCTGAATCTGCCGACATCCTGGATAGCGAAGGACTGTACTCCATTGCCTCATACACGAGATCAGGAAGGTGCGTAGAGTTGCATTAACTTTATACGACTCTAGCACCCTCATGAGCCATGTATGTGTTATTATTTGTTGAGTACACATGTATTAGAGTCATTTTTATAAGGTAGGGTAAAAATCCTTGTAATTTTGATGATAATCGGTTTATTAATACCTACCTACATATTACGAGATCGTGAGTTCATAGTTTTGTTTAATTTTAAGTTGGTAGGTTAAGATTAAATTCGGAATATTCTAGGATTTATGGGACAATTACTCACTTAAATTTATAATACGCCCTTAGTGGAAGCACATAATTGAAAAGAAACTAGGTAGTAAAGGACACTTTATGTTCCTTTATTTTAACTTGTAAGGGTGTAAAGGGCAATTTGCAAAGAAGATGCCCTTTATATCAAAATTTTTAAAATGACTTATATTAACCACCAAAGGAGGTAAAGGACAATTGACATTTTTAATTTATTTTAACCCCTGAAGTTATTTTTTTATTTTGCTTTACTACCAAAATGAGTTCGCTCTGGTAACTAAGTGTTATTTACTTCCATATTTTAACGGTACATTTTGTTTAACGTCTTAAATTATGTGGGTCGTAAAGGCAATTTTTTTGCGAATTTCGTAAAACGGAATATACAGATCGATAGAGAATTAAAAAATTAGTAAAACTGCATCAAAAAGTCATTTTCGCCAAAATGTCCTTTACGACCTTTGAGCCCAGAGGTGTCGACATGCTAAATCTTTGGATAAATTTTTGCTAGACTCGCGATTCCAGCTATCCTTCCTATATACCATATCAATCATCCAACATTATCCCACAACGTATAATATGCTTAATATCGGGCAGCCCTCGATGTTGCATGACAGGAACGGTCGAGACCACCAATTATGCCAGTGTGAGGCAATTGCCTGTCCATTGGAAGCCGACATGACAATTGTACGCCATTTATGTCCACTTGCACGGCATCCCTGGAAATTGAAAGGATTATGATGTTGCTAATATTACGCCTGTAGAAATTGGCCGTTTCGAACTTGTTGATTGATAGATAACCTAGATCCTTTATTTGTATTAGATGCTCAATTGTCAGTCAGACGATTTGAAGAGGCATCTGTGGAAATTGAAAAGATTATGCTTTATGATGTTGCTAATATTTTTCTTGTAGCAATTTGGCGTTTTAAAGTAGTAGGCTTTTAGTTGAATTTGTTTAGGATTGTTTAATCTTGATAGTCATATCTCTAGTAGATACTGTAATGTCAAGCGAGTTGTTTTGGGAAACCTCTTTTATGTTTGAACTATAGTTCTTCAACAAGATTCTACTATTTTAAATTTGTTTCGGATTTTACAAATTATTAATTTTTCAAGGAAATCACACTGAGCTCATTTCGCGCTAAATTGTTTTCGAATTGTTCTACATATCCCGGTCACACTTGTGATCCTTTCCGACAGATATGTCCGAAGAACATACATTAGTTAATTAAAGACTGTATTGTGCTAAATGAATCGGAAATATTCCACCACTTGTCCGTCAGGTGGACTCGTTGTCAGCCGAAGACAAAGTCCACTGATAAAGATGCACGATTGAGTTCATTTGTCTTTAGTTTTGTATCTTTATAGCATAAGAACACTCCACTGATTAATTAATATCAATATTCAAGTTTTGTTGAAGAGGTTCTGAGTGCCCTGGATTTGATCTGGGAACTGTAAATCGCTAAATTTGTTGTTAACTGACCTGTGTCGTAAGATTCGTAAAAAGGTTGAAAGTAATCCCACGGGAACGAAATTCTGGGGTAAAATTATAGTATATTCCGGGGCACACTGTGGCCATCTAAATTCGTCCAGCTTGAAGGGGTAACAGACAAATGGAGTTATTTTCTCATTTAAATGGATTTATTAATAAGCAACAGTTCCGAGACAAACTGATTAATGGACAGACCACCTGCAGTGCTGCAGACAGTGGATGTAGAAACTTACTATTCTATAAAAAAATGTTAGGGAAACTGAGAATGGGATTTTATATTAAATGGGCCTACTCTTGACCTTAATCTAGTCCCGAGAACAGAGTTGGTGATGGGACGAGCTTGTCTAAAAGAAGCCTATAACTCGCTGCTTGAAATCCAAAACGAAATTTCCCAAAGCTAATTGTTAAAACCGGAATACAATGAAACAACAATCAAGATGTAAAATAAAACGCACAAGTGAGGCGATTAACATAATAACCTTGTACTCAACCATGAGATTACGAAGTGTCTGGTCCGATGCCACGAGAGGTTAATATCGTAAGTAAATACCGGCTTACATAAGTACAAGTTCAAATAACTCGAATTATGAGCAACTCTATCGTATTAAGTGTAAGTGTCTTGATTGATCATTGATTGGCGCTGAGAGGAGGTGCCAATGGTTTTGATAAAGTGGCATCGTAAACTTAAAGACATGGGATCGAGGTGGCTTATTCTGGTTCAAGCAAGACCTCCGTGGCATATTAACGGCTTAGGAATGGACGAACTATAATTCGGAGAGACTCGTGTGAAATTTCACTCGGTGAAATTTCTAGATTCGTACAGGTCGATCCTCAAATTCGAGATATGCTTGCCAGTTCCTTAATGGTTGACCATCCATCCCTATTCGGACCAGGAAAAGCACGGTGAACTGATGAATCCACCCAGACATTACAAGTGCTATTGTATAATCCTGTTGCTGATCTGTGTAGGTCAGATGACCTTACAGACTTAGGACCTCGCTCCATGTTAAATACTGGTATTCAGCTGCTTCCAGTAAGGCTCAAACCGACTCGACTTCGTAGAAAATGCCAAGCACTAGCAGAGGATAATGGTGGATGGATGAATTGCAATGGACAAAATTTTACATTGTTATTTTAGTCTCTAAGCGCATACAAAGATCTACCTGCAAAAAATCAAGCTAGAACTAGGACATTGTACAGCAAGCACTCCATAAAAAATCGTAGTCTGTCACCTAATCCCAAAATAGATCATCATAATTTATAATGGACAATACCGACCTAGATCAACCGGAAGAGACAACCCCAGTTGAAGTTCGTAATTCTATCTCATTGACCTATTGTAGAAATACCGCTAGCGACTAGCATATGATTTCGTTTATTCGAGTAATAGTGAGCTGTACGAGGTTTAAATTAATTAATCAACAACATGACAATATGATTGAATGTGGACGTAGCAAAAGGAAGATCGGAGCACGTGGAGTAGTTTCTGCCAACTCCAAAGATGAAAAGGTGTCAATATTTCAATAATATGTATATTTGTATTACACATTCGCAAGTGACTGCTAGTCATGTCATCTTTTCGTATCTGTTTTTTTTTGTACTACATTTCATCCTGAAATATTATGTCAGTAGTTTTCCTTCTCCACTGTTTCAGAAGCGTAGTATTATTTTATAGATATAACTATCCTCATCCGTTAGATCTCGCTTTATATGTTTAATTCGTTCACTTTTTACGATTGCTCTCATTTTACTGTACATAATTATCTCTTTATCACCATAAAACTACACGGACTGATAATAATGTTACCTACGAACTTCGTCATAATAGAAGCATTCTCAGTCTTCAACAAGAAAATTTTCATAGTTTTAGTCAGAATCACCCATTGCTCAATATATTCCTCTTGTCCTTTCTTATTTTATTTCTGCACATCCAAGTGTTCTCCCATCATAAGTAATTAAGAATATTTATGTCTAAATGTCGAATAGTCGATACTTGTTTAAAGGGTGCTTGCATAAAGAAATTCATTGCTTTTACAGAAAACATGGTATTTTACCCGCGCCGATTGGTACAGATCAGTTTCGTATCACTCAAAAACTTCCTTAAATCTAGGACATCGTTTTTAGTTTTAAAGAGAAGTCAGACAGTAGTCTTCATTACCGTCTGACCTCTACCTTGGAGTCATTAACTTCAGGAATAATAATGCCATTTATAATACAACAGTAACGATTCTTTTGTAATAGCGCTCGTGACAAAAAGAAAGGTTAAATATCTTTGTGTGTCATACATAATGGTTGCATTATTGGAAGTTAATAACGTAGCCTTTGTAAAGCGTCACAAAGATTAGATTTGCGGCCGGTTATGTTTTGGAGAATCCATGAGGTATGTTCCGAAACAGTTGAAACTGATTTATTATTCAAGTTCGGATCGGACCGACACCCCAAATTTCTTCCCGCCAATCCCCTTTTAATTTGATTTTTTTTCTTACTTCACTCCATCGTTTAGATTTTCATCTGAAACAATTTCTCAGGTCACGCAGACACCTAGATTCCAGTTATTCAAATTCTCGACGACCTCGACATTTTATATTAAAATCATCATAAGTTGTTTATTTTGTTTTTCGTGCTTCGCTATTGTCCTTACAAATTCCATAAATGTCAATTGACGATAACAAATGTTATTGTTTTCTTTTATATGCTAATCAGTTATTAGCTATAAATTATTTTATAATCGTATCAAACTTTATAGATGGTTTAACTTATTTAGCAGCAAATCCGATGGATAAAATGCTTATAACACAGATAGCTTATAGTGACCGCAATGTCATACATAGATAGAATAACAATGCAGCATATTTGTTTTCTTTTTCCATATATTGATCTCTAATTTTCGTCATCTCTTGGGTGAAAAAAATTACAGTAACCACAGCTTGATAGTCGGTAACCTAGAACTGAGCAGTGTTCGCTATTTTACAATAAATAGGTTTAATGCTAAATATTTTTTCAATTTTTATTGCTTCTCTCATAATCGGTAGTAAAGTATCGATAACCTTATTTTTTTAATTTAATAATATTTATTTTTAATTTTATCCTTATTTAAAAATAAGCTTTAAGAAATCCGAATTCTGCGTTAAGCTCGTCGTTTTACATTAAGCTTTATCAGCAATTTATGTGTATATGTTGTGTGCAACAAAGAATTGAAATCTTAAACTTAATGTGGACTATGATGTGTATAAAACAACCGGATCCGAAAATCTGTTTAAAAATCTGTTTAAAAAATTCAAATTCTGATTGCCATTTGGCAATCAGAATTTGAATTTTTTAAACAGATTTTGCACCTTATTCGGTCGATGCAATTAACCTGCCCAAATGTGATCCATAGCTGACTCCACCCAGGAAAGTAATTGATCTACAAACGGTGAGGCATCTAATGTCGTGTCCCGCGTAGCTGTTTGCTCATTACTGGAAGTGATGAATGCTACTGAATGTGCAAAACATGTAGCCATGTTCTACTCAATTTAAACTGCCTCAAAAGGGGATTCTGATCTTTCAAAACTGAAGTGGAATAACCTGAGCATTTCTAACTAAGGAAACTGCATGATATGTTCGTATTATTTAATTCCCGACCTGGTAGCTTGTTGGTAAAGCCATTCGGACTGTTATGTTTCTGTTTGAACAACTAGGCCAGTGTTAATGTTCTCATTATTATCCAAGCAATGTTTAATAAACATAGTGTAAACATTCAACTCTTCTTAAGATATTCGCTTCACTTTCATGCAGTAGTCCACTTCACCCTATTTTGAAACTGAGAATGTGTTTACTACAGTTAATAATATACTGAATTTATTTCTTTGCCTCTACTGTATCGTCACTCGTTCACGAACTAGAATAGCTCATGCCACTTGCTGGTTTAAAAATATTCCTCAACAAGAAGGGTGGATATAAGGTATACCCACAATGAACCAGACGAGATTATAAATCTATTTTTTTTTAATCTGTACTTGAATCATCGATCAAATCTGGTTACAGGTAAGAAATAATACAGACACTTGTAGGTCATAAATTCAACTTCTAAAATGTCATATCTATGTCACATAATGCTGATAAACCCAGATACACTAGAAATACAACACTCTTAAATCTAGAGACAATTGACAGTCGATTTTCGAAGGAACGGGTTCTTGAAAATTTCTTGGCCATTGAAATCATTTGACAATATTATTAGCATAAAGCCAAACTGTATTCACTGAGTTAATATCTATATTAATCTACTCATTTCCTAGTGAATTCTATGACACAAGCACGTGATAAAAATCCTTGAACACCTCCATTAGTGTAACGGTGATACGGTTAACATGTTACAATTACTTATCATCAATCACATGTTATATTGGTAACTATTCACGAATCATACGATGTTTTATTTTGACTATGTCAAACGATAAAAACTGGTGTCAAAGTTCGTTTTATGCCAGTTTTTTTTTGTTAATTTCTCAGTATGACTGGCTCACTGTCTGGTTTTTGACTTGTTTGGACATCTTGTCGTGTTTATGATAATTCGTTACTATGGATATTGTTTTATCTAACGTAACAGTTGGCCATGACGTAGCTTCCATAAAATGGTCTTCTTTTTTTCTATCTTAAGTAGTGTGATTTGGTGGCATAAAATTGATTGATTTTATTGATTGCAGAGTCTCTATATATGGATATGGATACACGCATTTTGAAACTCTCAGAAGTTTGCAAAATACATGAGAATAATATCTAAATAAGAAAAAAAAAGACGTCCAATAAAACACTAAAAAGTGCAAAATATGTTTACTTATACAAACAAAAGTCAACTTCTAAAAGTAAACTAGTTTTAGTTTTTTTTTTTAATTTTTACTTGTTTATTAGAAGAAAAAAACATTAATACATGTTTTTTTCTTCTAATAAACAAGTGAAGATCAACAACTTAAAAACTAGCGAAGAAATATAAATGAAATTGATATGAGACCCTTTCGGATATTTGGAAATTCGACCTACAATTAACGGAGAAATCGCGTAACAACACACAAGTTAAAAAAAAATCAATCAGAATGAGAACCTCCTCCATTTTTGAAGTCTTTTAAATAGAACCAAGTAAGAGATAATGAAATAGATCGTATGAAATATGAGATTATAATGGCTAGTGAGTATATAAATGTTTAAAAGTTCACTGGCTCTAAATATATTAGTGTTACTTCAAAAGGCATGATTTGGTTGTAATGACACGCCATGTCCTCCACCATGAAAAAACACGGAGGGTCAAGCCAACAGTTTGGCTCCCATTTCTTTTACGCACTAACTCAATCTCTCTTACTACTGTAATAGAACGGTTGCGCGTCCGTGACGTGCGCATGCGGCGTCTTGCTCGGCGCCGGCCTCAGTACTGCGTCGTCCGTGCGCGTGACCACACGTATCGCGTCCGCGAAACCTTTAATGTTCGATCACGATTGTGTTATATAAAAAATCGCATTCTTTCGCCTTTTGTTACAAGTCGCATCAGTGCTCCGAAATTATAAAATTCTTACCAAAATCTTCTTACATTCCAAAGCGTAACGTTATATTTTTTGAGGAAAAATATTCGGTAAAGTATCCAAAAGTATTTTTTGCATAGAAAACAACCTATGCAGTTTTTCACAACACTAGTATTCGCGAGCATTCATGCTTGCATGTCGATTTCACTTTCTGTGCCAACGTTGGAGCTGTTATTTGGAATTGTTAAATGACACCCCTTCAGTCAGCTAGTTGGTTTTGTAAACGATATTGTTACCAGCTAACCTGTCCAATGCTTGCTGGAAATGGTTATTTGAGAACTGAATGATAATAGTAACCAGACCGCATGATACTCATACATTAGTTTCGACCTGATTGCTTCGATTTACCTCAGTCATAAAGATGCATAGAATTCGAGCGGTTATATCGTCCATACGCTTTGTTCACTGAAGTGTGAAATGGTTACAATTTGTTCTATTATCAACGTTGCGCTCCTTTCGCCTTTATGGGGAAGCTGAACCCATAGTGCTAATATTGAAGTATATAATGTTACTAGCTATGTTTGGGATCTCGTTTTATTTACAGGAGATGGTAGGAACAGACACCAACTGTCACCTTAGATACCAATCCTTGTTGACTAAATGCTGTAACTAATATCAGTAGGTTAAAGAAAACTGTTCCATTTCCGTGAAAACCGCATGGTACTATATGTATTCTTTTCATTCCAATTACTGTGACCGCTTCCGTAGAATTTTCGCTTTCTTGATCAACAATTATTTATGCATTCATTACATGACCGCAGCGTTTGTGCGGTGTGTGAAATTTTAACGATACTACATTCTGATACAGTGCGACTTGAAAAAACATTTCGTCAAAATTCTAATGTAGAATGATAATTAATCAGCAAAGAAAGATTGATGAACATGAGGGTACTACAAAAGAAATTGTAATATTATAAGGTGATGCTAGCGTAACTGTTTATAATTCTGAACGAGTTGTGTTTTCAAAGGATAATGCCTTACTAATGTTCGAGCAGACAGAAAAATAAAAACCGGATTGTTGAGTCAAGTTAAAAGACCTATTTATAGTCAACAAAACAGATGCAATGTCTGTAAAAGGTTGCATTGCTATTCTTCATGCTTGTGCAATTTCGGGTCCTACTGATCTTAAAAGAGAATATACTTGACAAACACAGAACGTATTTATCAGTGTTATCAAGATATATACCTCATTTGCCATTGCGGTGATCATCTGCATTCAAGTCATGTATTTTTAAGCAAGAATTCCTTGCCGCTGTTGATTTGCATTAAACATTGAAACTTGGAACAACAAATAACTCACCATGTGCGTCTTTGGATCGTCTGATAACTTATCTTCTTCAGAACAATTTTTATTAATTATTTTAAGTGTGATACCATGGTTGATAACAAATATAAACTTGTCTCGACCTTGTTAGGTGAAGCAAGTATTCTAGGTTGTCATTACTCATAGTAACGATGCCGTTGCGGCTCGTTGATTTTTTTGGCATTTGTAGTGTTTCATAAATTGCGAATAAATTTCTCAAATTCTCAGTGATTTTCCTCATACAATTGCAAAAGAGTTTTTATTTTTCAGTTGCTAAATGATTTGTTGATGGATATCTCTAGAGGAAATCCAATTTGACCCATAAAACATGATTGCATCAAATCAGACGATCTGTACAAATTGTAATTTGCGTACAATGACTGATTCATTCTATTGTGGAGGCACTAAGTGAGCAGCTAATGTAACGCTTTCATTTACTATTTCAATTTACACCTACGATACTTGGTAAACAGTCATGTTTCAGTGTGTTACATACAATAAGTATTTTAACAAGTTCCTGACCAAATTATAAAGCCGGCAAAATACTGATTAATGTTCCAAGTTTCTCTAGATTCCTTCAGAGATAATTTTCGAAAATATATTAAAATGTGAAGTAACTTCCTATATTGTTAACAAGTAAGTCTAAACTGATAACCACGAAGAGTGCAAATGCCGAAAGATCTTAAGAGGATGAGGAGCTTGGTATGAGAAACATGCCAAGTGTCATGCAACAATAACGTGTTAGCTTAGATAAAAGTTCAACATAGTAAAGAAGCTTATCACTGAAGAGTTCATAGATGAGACTACTTCATAGAAAGAATTCTTAGAGACGAGACATAAAGCAAAATGTTTAGCTAAAACTCCATCCAAAAGTATATTTGTGGCGACCTCTATGTTTTTATTTTTATTGATCAAAATTTGAAGACAATTCTTCAATTACCATACCAGTTAGCATCAGTATGATCATTGTGACGATGACAAACGCATAACAAGGAAATTCATCACGTGTTTCATATTGTAATTTCTCTTCTAGAATTCAATTAATTAAAAACAATGCTGTTTATAGAATTAGCATTAATTATTGTGCAAGTGACAGTACTTAATAGTCAAATTCTAAAGTGTTCCCTGCTTACATTAATACTTAAAATTCAGTTTTAGTTAGAAAATTAATGCAATGAATAGTTTGGATCTAGGTCTAGCTGATGACAATACATACAACTTTTTATCAGTTCGCCGACATTTCACAGATTCAAAATTTCGTAACACAGTTAAGACGCCAGATTCTTGATTGTTGCTCATCAAATAAGTTATTTGTTTAATTATTGACTATTTGACACTTGATTAAACATGATCACGCATCACACGATGACCATTCGATGGACGTTATCTTCCACGCTCGAATCCACTTGTTTTCTTATAAAGAAATATTTGTGATACCTGAACTTTTTGCTTGTGGCTCGACCTTCATCTCACCGACCGGTTTCGTTATGTCAGGCTCAGGACACACTTCCTTGCGTCTTTGAATTGATGCGCAAGAAAGTAAGTAGTAAAAGTGTTCGGCACCGGATTATTTTTGCATTTTCTTAATCCATTATGTCATTAGTTAGCATGTTGTTCTTCAATCATCTTTTTGATAACATCCGATATATCATTACCACACATAATATTTGTTTAGCTCGTAAGCTGTATTACCGATTCATTTGCTCGATCCCCCCAGCCACACCATTTGTCCCCCTTCATTGTCCTTTAAGTACTCGCTCCCTACCGGTTACCAGCGCGAAATTTGCCATCCATATCAATCGTGATCTCCTTCACGCGCTTACTTTGCCCGATCACAGTTCATGAGTTTATCACCAAGCAATTAGGTCGTTATTAATTACTGTTTTCATATCGATATCGCATAGCAAGCTATTGCTGACGATATCTATCACGTTAGTGCAAACGCTTTGAGCGAATCAACGGACATAGGTCAGCCAAGTGCACATTGTGACATCTCCACAGCGACACTATCAATACAATTCCGACTTTCGAGGAGGTAACACGTATTACCTCCGTCCGCAAAGAAATTGAAATCGATAAATTGATATCTTTTTAGAACTCGATAAGAAAATTAGTTGCGTAAATCTCCGAGGTTTTTAGTGAAATCTATAAATTGAGAAATATAATTAGTGAAGATTTCGTCCAAGATTGTGGAAGTAAGTGCGTTGTGGAACTGGACGGCTGGTGATGTAGTGTCGGTGCACAACAGCAGCGAGATGGATACGATGATAAGCGTGTGGACGATGGTGGAGCATGTGCGGGTGGCCAGCGGGGCCGCCGAGCTCGCCATCTTCACGGCTATCCTCTACTGGTTCTTCACGTCCAGGTGGGTACTCTTTATCAATAGCTTCTCTTATCCTGGAGAAAACTTCCTGCATAACCTCAATATTCCGGATTGTTGTTTTATTATTGCAATTTTTGGCATTGTATGCCTGTAACAATAAGCTTTTTATAATAATTGTCCCACAGAAGTATTGCATTTTTTCAGGATCATAAAATTATTTTCAAAGTCTTATCCTGATCTCTAATTAATATATGTTGTTTAAGAAGACCCTTAATTTGAATCAAAAGATGTAATTTCAGGAGCTGTAAATTAATACTTTTAGCATTGTGAATGTGAATCAAAAGTCAAAAGGGCGTATACGTAATAAAAGTAATTTAAATAAAACAATCCAAAAGTGACAATTGCGCGTAAGCGGAACTTTTATTTCAGCTCTTGAAACGACTTATAAGGTTTAACATTAATAAAAACTTCCGGAAATAAATTTATGTTTTATAAAAAAAAAAACTGCTTTTAATGTTGTGGCATAATAGTTTCTCACTGAAATTAATATCGAGTATTCATTTTTCAATGCTACTTGAACGGATCTTGATGAAATTTGACACAGAGGTAGATTATAGTTGGGAATAACACATAAGATAGACTTATACATTTTTTCGATCATTGGGCGGGCGCCAGCTACTAACTCATAAATGACCCAAGCAACTCAAGAAAAAAATCATATGGGACCCGTTCGGAAGTAAAACCCTTCGCTTTCAAAAATTGGCTCACTATCGACGGAGGAATCAAGTAACTAAAAAACAGTCGAATGGAGAACCTCCTCCTTTCTTTTTGAAGTCGGGTAAAAGTGTTTTTATTAATAGTGTATGCATAAATAAAATAATCTGTCGTTTCTTAAACAAGACAGATATTATAAAGTTACTTAAATCGTGATAAGGCTTTCAAAAACCAAGGATGTTATTGTAAATAGAATTTAAGGAAGGACTAAAGGTCCTTATAAATAAATGAAATTATTTGCAATAAAAGTATCACTCTACCGGTCTTCATAGTATTCGTAGAATTTGGTCAGTTGGTCTCTGCACCTGTTAAATTAAAGTGAATTACAGTTGTACAGTAAAGATCCAACGAAAACCGTATTTAATTACACTTAATTTCAATTTTGTAACTACCGAAGCAATCTTTTCATCCTACTTCTCCATTTAATTGTATACTGTGTACAGTAACTGGTTGTACTACTACATAGACAATATAATACACGTATTTCTATATACTCCGGACTTCTAATAATTGTGATTTAATCGAAAGTTGTCTACTCTCTCTTGAAGCCTACCCACGATCGTTCAAAGCGATTGGCGTATTTACTGCAAAACAATTTATTTAATTAAAAACTAGATAATTGCCTGTTTAAAATGATACAGTCTTGCAGTAGGTGCACTAATTGGTTTATAAAAAGGTTAATCGTGCTGTCAAATAGTTATTCTTGGCAAATTCATGACATCGATAGTGTTCACGTGAGAGTTCATGCTTTTCCTGAATCTAAAGTATTTGTTATTTCTCTGTACCCTTTAAAGATTAAAGACCTCAAAGTATCTTGTTTTACTGCGATATTGTTTCGCCTGACAACCTCTCAATTATCGGCTTTCTTCATTTTTAGTATTATCTCGATGTCAACATGTTGGACGATCTTCGTCTTGACATTTATCTTTTGGATGTCGACTCCATGTACGATCATCAATTCCAATTTTGGTTGACAATGTAAAATCAAATAATTTTAAAATGTATTGCCAAAAATTAGAAGCGCAATCTAGGTAACAAAAACAATATGTAAACTTATTTATTAATTTAATAATTTATGTACACACAGGAAAACTTCATATAAAAGCACTATATTAAAAGACTTCGTTGATGTTAATGACCACAATGCTGCCTCAAACTTTATTTATAAACACTGCTTTGTGATATAAAAACAAAGAAACGCATGGTTGAAAAAAACACTGAATTATTTTTAAAAATGGTGACGGAATTAAAAATGCGCAGTCCACAAGATAATTTGAAAAGCCGATATCATACAACTGTTAATTGTGTAAATAAAATTGAAATACAAAATAACAGTAATCAGAATATTGATAAAAATAGCACATTAGGCACAGATTACTGAAACGATTATCATGCTTACAGAAATATTCGTAATAGTGACGAGTGACTGAAGAAATCGGATGTTTTATGATAATGTTGCAGATTTTACGATTCCAAGACTGACTTACGAAATATTCTACATATTTGACTAATACACTTGGTTCATGGAACGGAACACATTCTTTAATAGAAGTAATAAAATAATCAAAAAATCCTTTGGGTTGCCTGTTCATTTTCTTTTGAAGAATTTTACAGGCATTTCCACATGTCATGGTTCCATCAATCCTTTTTCTCCTTTATGAAATTATCGACTATGTTCCCTTCAATTGACTGAATTAATTCCTACTCTGTCTTCTCTTTATTCCGAAGCCTATGCCGATGATGACCGAACACTACACTAATGTATTCGTTAACTACAATAAATGTACTATTATCATAAACTATTGCAGTTCAAGAGTCGTTGGAGTGTTCCGTATTATTGATCGTGTCATTTATTACTGGTATATCTGCTAGTGAACGTCTACGTATGTGTATAGATAAAGTTATTATTATGCCTTGAGGGAGGTAATGGTTCATTCATTTTAATTTATTCACTGAAAGAAATAACAATGGTTCTTGGAATGTAAATATTGTGGACTTATGCATTATTTCTAGTGACTATAGTTGTTACGGTAAACTGTCTCTGTTATGTCTGTCACTGCGTTGTAATAGCAATATGGATAAAACTGTTCGGTGGTCCTTTGGACCTAATTCCTTTTACTTGTGTGTTAAATACATCGATGTGTGTTTTATAATTACATTTGCTATACTCAACAATGGCCTGATATCAATACATTGGTTCTAAAGCCCAAGACCAAAAAAAATAACAGCTTCTGACTTGACCTGAGAATTCATGATGTTCCTAGACAAATTAGCAACGACACGTGAGATTTAATTTCCCTTCTTTTTAGTGACGCTGGCACGACATTCTTCAAAATTTCTTCTCCGACCCAGCCCAAATCTTCTTCTACGACTTAGACATTAGTAGCGCAAAGGTCAATTTGACCGCATGAAGTTTAAATCTTGATGAATATTGTGAAATGCTTAATAGTTAATTCTGCTGCGCCACAGACCAAACTATAAACACGATGTTCCATTATTTAAATAGCGCTTTGTATTTCCGCCTGTATAGTTCTTTTTATGTTGAACGTCATTTCATGTTTACGATCTCAAATGAAAGAATAAAGTAAATGAATATGTCATCTGGTTATTTTCCTAATGCATTGCTATGGTTATTAAAGTCTATTTTGATTTCTGTGAAACCTGTAGAGATTATGGTTCCTATACAACCATCAAGATCTATATTTTAAATGAAAACAGAACATGATAAAAAGAATCATAAATTCAATAGAGGATGTCTTAGATCAAAATTTAGATGAAATTTGATATCTATCAACCCGTACTAGCTAGGCTAGTGACGAGGAGGTGCGTAACTAAACGATTGATGAATTTAAATGTTGATGAATGAAGAGACCAAGAAAACGAAGGATGGATTGTGCGAGGAATAAAATCAAAGAAAGAGGAGTAAAACAGTAATAACTTGACGGTTGACAGAGGAAAATGGTAGAACAACAGGTTTTAAGGCGACCCTCAGTAACATGGATAGATAATATAATGAGAGTGGTCTGTGTCCCAGCAGTGGGGACATTATATGCTCATTGTCTGCTTAGCTTCCTTAGATCTGACCTCCATTACCCACTTACAATACCCGTTGACAAGTCTCGATGTCAGATTTTTGGGACACTGGCTATCTGTAACGACTGTCAAAGATCTTCAAATGATAGCTGGGACGAGAGCTTTACGTGCTTTCCAAGGCACAGAGGATGCTCGGGTGGATAACGGGTGGTCACCCATCCACAGACCGACTTTAGCAAGCGCAGTTTTACCTAAAGGTCGACCGAGTTTTTATGGGTGGTTTAGCCACGAGCTCCTCTGTAGACGTAATAGGCTGAATATATATAATAGAGTATGTTCAGATTATCTGTCTTGTTAATATATAACTTCAATGTAAACGTCCTTTGTTTTGATTTTCTTTTAGATGTCTGATTAACACACTGGTTTAGTTTTGACAATAGCCTTGTGTCAACACACGGTCAAATAAGTCGATGTTTTGTAACAATCGGACAGATATTTTTATTATGAAGACGCGTCGTCACATACTTTTGAACTCCCAATACAAACATCATGAAACACTATACAATTATTCAAACATGGGATTTTTATGTCTCCACGCTTATTTCCTGGCACTGTTTGCTTGGCTTTATTACTTAATTTATTGATATGCAAAAGACTATATTAAAATACTAGCTGCGCCCCGCGGTTTCATCCGCGTAGACCGAAATAAAAAGTATACCAAATTCATCCAAATCGTCCAGACTAAGGAGGACGAAGGAGTAACTAACATACAAACACACATACAAAATTTCGTTTTTTATAATATCAGTGTGTTGGAGAAAATCCTACAACTTACACTTATCGAGGGCAGATAATATGGCTGACTATCACCTCCCTCATAATATATTATAGTTATTTTAGTCCTAAGAAGAAAGAAAGCCTGAACAATGGTTTGAGTTCACAAAAGGATGACGAAGTCAACCGTATATGGAAATACAGGTTGATGGCACTTAGCATTACGCTAAAACAATAAGTATACCTCCTACTCACTCCGCGTAAAATACTTGTATTTAATAGCATTTGGTTAGACTAGAAACCGTCCCCAACATAGTTGGGAAAGGGTTAGGACCTAGGTAGATAAAAAAATATCTGCTAACTTTGGCACAAAAAACATATTATCATTTAAAACAAAATGTTATCATAAAAAATCACGTGTTGCATTCCGATTATTGATTTAAACGTTATCTGATAAATATTCGGAAGCAATTATCGAATCAACACGTGTCAATGAATTTCTAATATTTGCAAAATGATAAGTTAACTGGCGGTTCCTTACGTCATTACAGATAAGGGGTTATTGACTTTTCATGGTTAGAAAACTGGGGGTCTACTCTCTTTCTCCGAAACGTAACTTCGTTAACGAACGAAAGTCAAAAGTAGTTACGTTTGTAACCCTACTCTATATCATTTTGCGTGAATTAGAGTAGGTTTAGAAAATTTTAATGTCAAATAAACTTCGGACGTCCGAAATTTCGAAATGAATGAAATGAAATGAAACCGTGGTAGAAAACGTTCGAAGTTTCGGCCGCAATTTCGTTTTACGTAGAATTAGAGTAGACCCCCAGGTCCGGTTGACCTAGGCGAACGTTTTGCGTCTTTCTGGTTGTAGATATTGGGGTAGGTTGAGGTACTGTCAAACTCTGGAAATGGCAAAATGTATGTATCAAACGCACCCACGAATGCCCACGATACAGGAAAATTCTTAGTGTGGGGCAACACACTAAGAATTTTAGTCATTTCCAGAGTGAAAAATAATAATAAAGGCAAGTGAGACTAGGAAAGAACACAACTTTTGCTGTATATGTTTTGGAAATTCATAACTTTTACAATGCTTGTTGATCGCGTCGAATATAATTCTTTCAAAGTTTTGCGTTGTTGTTGCGTTTATTTTGTTATACCTTGTAGAGAATGCCTTGTGCTAATATCCTTGCCAATTTCATAATAAACAACATTGGTATCGAATCCGATAAGATTGAGTACCGTTATAATGAGTAGCTCCAACCTAATGCTGTGGGCGTGGGATAAGTTAAAAACAAAATATTTCGTTTGTACCGTTGCCCTCAGAGGACTCAGATTTTTCTTAAATCTTAAATACTCTTATCTATCAGATCATTCCGTTATGCTGAACCGCTTTTTCCCTCCTCCCTAAATATTACTTTTAGCTATCAAAAGCTGCTGATTTTCAGAATAATTTTATAATTTTCTTCGATTTGGACTAAAAAAGACCAAATAATCACGTACGTACGTACAAATTATTTAAATGAAATATTGTTTCACCGTAATTTAATGTAAAAAAAATACACTATTCAAAATTAAAAAATCCAACTTATCAGACATATCCATTATGATAGACAATTTGTAACGCCACTTTTTTTGACCTCCCCAGTCAAAACACAAGGAAATCACAAAGGGCGGATTATTATTTCGGGAGAATGTGTTACGCAATTTAGTCGTTCAGAGAGTATTTCAGTCTATTTTTTATAAAATACTTTAAACCCATAAATTGTATCTTAAAGATTAAAGTACTAAATGATTCACTTCAGACAATATATTCAAATTATATAGTGTTTAACCGTAATGCGGTGGGTGTTAAATGTCAAATGACTCAACGAAGAAACCAAAAAATAAAATATTAATAACGTTGTCGTGAAGAACAAATTTTCTAATCATCCTCTACTTCGTACTCTTCTTAGGATGTTTTTATTTTTTGCGGAATGGAAATCATCAAACCTTTACTGACTAAAACCCACCCATGCTCCTTCTTTTGTCCTTTATATTGCGGGGCCGCGGTATCTCTTTCAAACAATCCACAACCCCGGTTCTTAACGTGATAGCATTTTCATTCAGGCTAGTCCAATACTCCGGCATTTCCACGGTGTTGTCAGTCGCAGCGCAGAGAGAGTTTACATAGATTGATTTGATCTAAGGAATGTTTTTCTTTGTTCACAGCCGCGTAGCCGACATGCTGGAGGTGGTTGGCGAACGCGTCGGGGGATGGTGTGGCCGAGATACAAGCAGTTCGCTCAGACAAGCTGTGCGCGCGCGCAAACGACAGTCCGAACCCTATGCCAAGTTCGAAAGTGAAATCATTGTGAGTTGTTTTCTACTTATTATCATCATCAATGCCGTTCTCGCCGAATGTATTTAGTCACTTAGTCAAAAGTACTTTTTACCAGCTCCATGGAGCAAAAGTACTTTTAACTGTTATTTTAGTCAAAACCACTTTTGACCAACCTGTTCAGTCAAAAGTGCTTATGACTGATTTTGCTAGTAAATAGTTTTTTTGACTAGTAAAGAGTTTTGACTGCAACATATACAGCCCTTCAGCAGTTACTTATATCACTTTTTTTCATTGTTTAATTATTTTAATGTGTGTCAACATAACATCAATCCTATAACTGCGCAAATAAATATTACTGTGGTTTAACTAAGATGCAAATTCTTGTATCCTTGGATCTTCCAAGAATCAGTGGCTATGGCCTTGTTATTGCAGGATGAAAATCCATGAGCAATTAAGGATCCCTATCTCTCGATCTCATAACACTGGTGAGCCCTAAGAGGCTGCTTCACACAAAGTATATGATTGATCATCAATCAAAAGTCCTACCGTTCCAAAAGCCTACGTAAAATAAAGTTACCATTAAAGATATTTGACTAAATACTTCCGTTAATGCAGACTATACACGGCGTTAGGGAATTAGTATTCACTACATAATTTCCGCTTTCCTTTGTTGTAATGTTATAGGTATACTAAAACTCGTTGTTTATCTTAACTGGTTTTAAAAATAAACTAAGCAAAATGCAGTACTAATCTAATTCGTGTAATGATATCGGAAAAAACATTTTATTCATTATTGAAGGTTGTATCATATTACCGCTCAAGTGCTCATTGAGCACATTTTCTACATAAATATTTCCATATCCATGCTAAAAATACGTGTCATACTACAAAAGACACATATCAATCAATTTTCTTTGACTACCATGTTTTGACTCCCTCGAGAGCGTGACGTCCTGGGTTATTGAATCCAACCCGCCCTGAGAAACGTCCCAGGTCGTGCAATGAGGTATTTCATCAGGAATTTCACAGTAACAGCTAAAGAGTCTGGATTGTAGGCTAGTTTAAAACCACCGATAAGTGTGTGTGTACTATTAGGGACAGCCTCAGTCTCTAACCTTACGTTGGTAATAAGCTTGATTCTATGTGTAATGTTCAATTGTCTTTTAGTATTTTCTCTAGTTTTGAAAGGATCATTTGCAAATAGATTTTTACTCTCCCCAAACCAATCCTTTAGCATTTCTCTCATGAATGGCATCTACTATTTCAAAATTCCCTTCAACGATTTCTGTTTTATTTAACATTAGCAGTTTCTGTGTAATATAATTTCTAAATCTTCTCACAACTTATAAATCGATCAACAAAAATCTTGCAATACTTACCATTTTGCATCCTCAGTCCTATTTTCTGCCACTAGTGTGGCAATGGTCATCAGTACACTCAAAAAACTACTTTGTCATTGAGTTTTCATATCTATTACGTTAGACGCTAGTTATGAATGAAATAACATCGTTATATTCATTATTATTGTTAAACTTACTTACTTACTAAAAAACGTTTTAACACCAACAATTTGGTTAATATTTTGTTGTTTTTTGCAATATTCTTCTGAATGACATTCTATTTTTACTACTAGCTTTTCTCGCTCCGCAGCTAAGGGCCCATAGTGTTATTTAGCCTATAGCCTTCCTCGATAAATGAGCTATCCAAAGCTAGTTTTTTTTTTCAATTCGAACCATTCGTTTCTGAGATTAGCGGTTTCAACCAAACAATCTCGGCAGCTTTGTAATATTCGTATATATTAGTGTCGCTTCTACATTCCGACATGTTGTTTTTAGCGTTGTTTATTTTTGGCACCCTAATCTGACTCGGAAAACATTTCATTTGCGACGTTCATAAGTTCAGTTGCTTTAGAAATAGAAGTGATTTCTTCAGACGAAACCATTTCGACTGTAAACAAATGACAAAAGGTTAATTTGCATGTTAGTTAGTCATATGGTTTATTTGATTTTCACGGTCACGTTTTTTCCACTGATTCCCCGAAAATTTGCGCTTACGCTTCATATTGGTATAAATATATACAGAAATGAGTCACATTCTGTGATAATGTTGACACTTATTTAAATTGGGTAAAAGGCAGTTACCGCGTTGGTGTAGTGAACGCAAGCACGATTGTTAAGCTTGATCTACTTGTTTGATTCCCAGGTTGGGCAGTGTTATTGGTTTTTGTCAGAAACAGCCACAGAGTCTACATTTGTGGCCAGTTGACGGCATTAGGCCATCTATTACATGGGGCTTAAACATAACTGGTGAAATGTGGGTGAACTATTAGGGTTACATGTGCCCAACACTCTGCCGCGCGCGACTACGGGTTTTTAGAAAGAGACCGCGCCCCTACGGCCTTACAAAAGGCTAAATAAGGAACATGGGTGGGTTTTAGTCAGTAAATCTCCGACACTCACTTCCGCTCCGCCCAGAACGGGAGAAAGAAAATGGAGCTGCATTGATTGTTATTGTTTCATTATACTGGATAAGAAAACTGCTTTTAGTGATACATTAAACAATAATATTTCCACGGTAGCGTTTAATCGTATTCAAATGTTAAATATTTAAATTCACATAAACGCTCATGGGAACGAAAAGCTGGGTGCACGATTTCGATTCATAATTTCTTATGGAGAACTATCGGCAAGACACTGCACAATTCCCTTAAAACTTAACACCACGAATGTGAACCTCTTTGGGCAGAGCTGTACGCAAAAGTACATCTACATTTTACCAATTGTGTAGTCTAACCGGGTGCAGCTGAATACTAGTAGTATTCAGCTGCACCCGGTTAGACTGGAAGCCGACCCCAACGTAGTTGGCAAAAGGTCATGTTTTAGTCCCACGCAATAGAGACGGCCCTTGTAGAAGCCTATTGCCAGCAAACGTGCATAAATACAGATTATGCTATTGAAAAACTCCTGATGGAAAAGTCCAGTTACAGTTAGTCCGACACGGGAATCGAATGCTCATGATCAGCAATCGCGCTTGTGACCACTAGACTAACAAGGCACGTACTACTTACCTATAGTGGGATATGAGGGCGAAATAGGGAATAAAAGGGAAAACTTAGCGTTGCTATTACAAATCACTAAGGCGCTAGGGTAAAAACTGCAGGTAGCAGGTACTGTGTTATACCGAATTAAACGCGAGCGAAGCCGTGGGCAAAAGCTAGTACCTCATAAGTCCTTTCTCAACTTCTCCCACCTCCCCCACATTTAGGCAGAATCAGAACAAAAACTCATAAAACAATAATTTCAACAGTGCCGCAGATCTTCGCTGTTCAGAATAAAGGAAGGTCCAGTAGTGCCAACTCCTGAACCACAGACACGACCGCCAGCAGGACTGGCGTGTGGAAGATGTGCACCTGTCTCCAAGGTAAGTTTCTTTCATTGAACACTTCGCTGTGCAAGACAAGATGAGGGTTACGGCTATTCTTTTTTTAAATCTTAATTTAAAACTTTGAGTATTCGAATGTCTTTGCAAACCAGCCTGTACTTTCACAGATTTTAACAATGTTATCAAACCTTTTTACAGTACTTACTTACCATTATCTAAATATTAGTAGTATACTTATGTATCTACATTTTTGCCTAAATATTTATTTTTATCGCAAGCCTTGACCTGGATGTATTGAATCGCAATTATTTGTTTAATAATGCTGAAAAATCTAGTTTCTTAATAACTTAAGTACTGACTTGTGTGTTAAATAAACAATTTAAAATTGAAATAATATTACTTGAAATATGAGTTTGGCGTGTTCAGCACTAAATGATAATATCGGAGTTTGAAAAAGTGTAATTTTATATTGTTAACATTATCACATAATAACAATATGCTATCATACCAACAATATAATGGAGTTTATTTTAGCATGTGAGCAAATAGTAATTATCTTTTTATACAATTGTATACAAATAAAAAAAAAGTATAGTATTTAAAACAAAAGATCAGAATAACAAAATAAAAATAGGTCTTTCGAGCCGGATTAAATCTTACAACAAAAATATTATTGACTTAAAAACCTTTACTCATAATAGCGTTAAAATCTCAAAATAAAAGAAAATAGTGTACTCACGACGACCCTTAAGCCATTAAAAACCAGATTAAGCGGATCTGTTTTAGTACGTCAGATCTCTACAAAGCGAGGCCATGTTACACTGGAAATATACAGCTTGATGCGTCGCCGTTTGAACATTGCAATATAATTTAAACAAAGAATTCCGTGTGGGCTGATTAATTAAATACGCAGTACGAAGGTTTGTTATCTTTACCAAGCCGCAAAGAGCAATGTCTTCCGGACTTCGTGCTTTTTGTTCAATCGTCCATGTGTAAAACATGAACTGCGCAATATTAGTAGGTTAAGTTGATACTAGTATCTTTTGTGCTACTAACACACATGTTAATCAAAGAACTAGATTTGCGTGTAAAAAAAAAACTTTGAATCGAAAATTTTGACCGGCATTTTAATTTACTTGCTTGCGGCAGAGTTTGACAAAGATTTATAAGTATGGAAGTTTGTTTTGCCTACAACAATACCTTGTGTGACTCGTGAAGCATGAACGCATGTGACCTCTCGAAGGTTGCATAAATATAATTAATATTTTTAAAGCCCTAACCACGTTAAAAGAAATAGTTCATTATTGCAGCGGCCAGCAAAAGAGGCATTGATCGACGAACGTGTTAATGAGGGCCGTAAAAGCCGCGAAGCCGAGGCACGCATATGTAAGTCCATCAATGCTTAGTCACAAAGTCACAACTAAGCATTGATGGACTTACATATGCGTGCCTAAGTAGTATAAGCCTTGGCAATAGGCAAGGCTGTAAAAAAAAAAACTGGGAAATAAAACTAAATAGTAGGCAGAGCTTTTTATTTTAAATGTTCCAACAACGTGATTTTTCACGACGCAGTGTTCAATTGTTTCTTATTTATTATTTTTCGATAAACGGCTTTCTATTTGCAAGCCAGTTCGAAATTTAAATAAATCTCTTTATAAGTTACCTCCTTGGTTGCCATGTTTCAGAGTAAAGGATCGTTCTGTTTTTAAATTATATGATAGAAATGAGTTTACACAGTAATCTATATTGCCGCTAGATCTATCTCATGTTACTTTCGCCTGCCGTTGCCCCTATATATTTGGCCAGTACAGAAATTTCGATTCATTTCGAAGAAAGTTGACAAAATAATGATCAAATTTCCAAGCATGTTTGAGAAAACATACATATAAGGAAAAGCTGTCTTAGTACCAATATTATTCAATAAGCATGTGTTGGCTTGCTCCCTATAACAAAGGCCTGAGTCCCAGTTGTGCGACATAGGTCTATAATGTCCTCCGATCTGGGTGCCATATTACCCAGTACAATCGTGGGTTGCGGAAGTCCGATAGGCAGTCGCTCCATGTAAAATACTGGTATTCATCTGCACCCGGCTAGACTAGAAGCAGACCCCAACATATTTGGAGAAAACTAGGCAGACGATGACGTTGTTGGTCAATGTAGTCTGATCTGAAAATGATCTCCTGCATTAGAAACCGGAAAGGGCGATACAATCATTGAATCAACTACAATGTAATCATATGCAGATGTCCGAGTAAGGACGCATTGACACATATCATCCATTGTGAAGGACTTTTCCTTTGACGAGTCATTTTAAGACCTTAGTTCATGTTGAGAAGTATCTACATTTTTTTATATTTAAAGCCAGGTTTAAGTCATTGATCTTGAAAAAAGCTTATTATAGTATCCAAGAATTTATGGAAGATTCAAAGATAATTTAAAATATAATTATGTATGTGCTTAATGTTTAAGCTTCGATATAGTTATGTCTCAGAAGATAGTAATATAAAGGCAATTTATAAGAACTATCTAACTAAGGCTAATCTAGTGAAAAAACAATCAAATCGTTTGACTGCTTAGACTTGACTTTCACAGTACAAAGGGACCACAGATTTGTGTTTATGGTTTTAATTTCAACTCCATACCTCCACGTGTTCCCTAGATAAGGGGTCTTGATAGACAGACATCAAAGTGATCCTATAAGGGTTTAGTTTTTTTCCTTTTGAGGTAGGGTACCCTAATAAAAACATTTTGAAACTGCCAAATGATCATCTGTATTAAGTTATATCGCCAGACATGAGCTGTTTGTTTCTGATGATGATCCTACTCCTAAATACGATATTACATTACAAAATTGGATATGCTAGCCACTTCAGAGCACATAATAGAGCCAGAGTCTAACCCCTGAATACTGAAACGTCACTCAAAATTTAAGTCCCACTTAAGTTTAACAGAGACTCAGAAGTGACGTTTGACCATACAAAATCTAAAGTATAAGAGCTGCTCAAATGTTAAGCAGCCCTCACATTTTGAGTGACGTTTCAGTATTCGGGGGTTAAGCTGTCAATCACCATACAAAGCCATCGAATGCAGTCGCTGTGGCGGAAATCCTAGATGGCATCATCATCATTATATAACAAATGCGAAAGTTGGTGAGATGTATGGATGGATGTCTGGATGTTTGTTACTCTTTCACGCAAAAACTACTGCACAGATTTCGTAGAATCCTTGTCGTCGATCCCGTGGGATAATGATCCAACCCCATGCGGGCGAAGTCGCATGCAACGACTAGTCATCAATAAGGCCGGTACTTTAAGGGCACTTGCACTCACATCAGCCTTGTTTGCATACGTATGAATAACATGCAGGTCAGGACAATTCACAATATACATTCCATTACGACAAAACAAAATCTTTAGATAATAGTTGATGATCTTATTCTGCGTAGATTCAGTCTAGTCGGTTACTGTATACAGGGTTTATAATAACCCTTCGCGAATCCGTCAACCATGCACTCAAATCTGTATGCTACGCAAAAGTCTTTACTGGTAAACTTTTTTGGGGTTATAAAAACAGTTTTCAACTTAATGTTACCACTTAAACGATGTGATCGTGCCTGCATTGTATATTACCGGCAAGGTATTTAAAGTAAAGTTATAACATTAAAAACTTGGATTTAAAAAAAACTCTTTAGAAATAAAATGATGTGACTCTAACTATACTGTAATTTCTTTGCATCTAATAACTACTAGAATTTCTTAATCATTTTTTACTAAAGTATATCCCTACACTATATAGGTACTTGATTTATTTAATGTTTTCCTGACCACGTATAATGGGCTACAAAAATTCATGGTTAATACTGATCGAATGATTAATATTAATCGAGAAACTCGCATCTAGTTCATTTTCAAAAACTTGAACTCCAAACGTGTGTGTTTTTTTGCAAGTGAGTGTACAGACGTCAGCAGGTCAAGCTACCCGAAACTGTCAATTTTTCCCAATGAACCTTGAACCTAATACTTTAGAAATAAAGTCGAAAATCTATCGAAAGAAATCTGACAGCTTGTAGTAGCTTGACGTGCAGGCGTCTGTACATTTAAATGAATCTATAAGTCCTAGCACATCCTCTAATGACACGTGCCACAGAATTTGACGAATCTCTCATACAAAATATGTGACATATTGCTTGTTACAGTACCCTGAGTTGTGTTGTATCCTTTATGATATTTTATCTCTGAAACTGCAACACTGTGACCTTTATTTTCGTTGACATAAGGTTCATGTTCTGAGGAAAAAGACATCATTAAAACGTACAGTCAGCAAAAGAGATAAGTAAGGGCTTATCATATGTAGTATTTTTTTTTTAAGAAACAGATGGACCTTCTCACTTCAAAATTATTTATTCAATGAATTACTTGTTTTCAATCCATCAAATAAATTTAACTTTATTTGAAACTTTCATGGATTTTCTAAAAAAACAATTGTATCTTCAGAGTCTGATTACTTATCTCCTTTGCTGACTGTACTTTAATGATGATCATCAAGATATCAATTGTGTAGTAGTTAATGACTTCGAGGTTAATAAAGGGAACTCTATCGTACCTGTGTTCGGCCGGAACAGAAACTCGCTGTGAATCTATTTTAGTTAAAGGTTATCCGACTTCTTGACCTAGAATTTGTTTAATGTGTGTCGTTTGACGCTGAATTTAAATGACACTCGCAATTCATCAAGTACCCATTTATTTTGTGAATTTGCAACAGACTTCAAAAGTGAAAGGAGTTTCTGATTCCGTCGGAATAAAAAAAAAAATATGTAAGTTCCTCGATTACTAGAAGACGACTAGCCCGATTTGAAAAATTCTGTTTTTGTTTGAAAGGGTATACTTCCCCGGTGGTCCCATCGTCAGGATCTGATTATGCTGTCCTGGAGAATTCTAAGAAACTCTTCTAATTTATATGTAAAAAATTTTGGCTATTTTTTATAGTGACTTGTGCATTTGTTTGTATAATCGAAACAACTGAAAATGGTAAAATTAACAATACTTTATTACAAAGAATAGACTGGACTCTTAAAAACACCAAGCACTTTAACTCGGAGACTTTTCTTGAAGTCGATTTGTATTTTTATTTTTCCATTTGGTTTACAAACTAAGATCCAAAATGTCTGCCGGACAACCGGCTGCTTCAAAGAGACAAGTATTTTTTTTAATCATAATTATTATCTAGCTCAATTTTTCCTACATCGCAGATATTCTATATCTAATCCAATCTGTATGAAGCCTTCTTGTATTATTGTTTTAATATCAGAAGTTATTGTTTCACGAACGCTCTGTGAAGTATCTATGGCCTGTATTGAAAACGGATGTATTAGATGTTTATCTATCGAACTTTGTACAACCGATACCAACGCTTCGCTCCCAATATTGGCACATGTTTTGTTATTGTATTCGGTTCTTTGAGAGACGTTTTCTGATTGGAAGATTTTCAAACGTCTGAGTCTGATAAAAAGCTATTTTTAACCGACTTCAAAAAAAGGAGGAGGTTCTCAATTCGTCTGTATTTTTTTTTTTTTTTTTTTTTTTTTTTTTTGTGTTTGTTACCTCATAACTCAGGTCTGAGTGAACCGATTTTGATGATTCTTTTTTTATTCGAAAGCTGGTGGTTGTCGTTTGGTCCCATAAAAAAAATATCAAGATCCGACAAGTAGTTTTTGAGTTATCTTTAATAATACGTATTAGATTGACTTCGTGTACGTTGATGATATACTCATTCGTCGATTATATTTTAGAAGTTGTCGAAGACAAATGATCAAAAAATGGTATGTAGGTACTACTATGGTTTAGAAGGTCATCGCAGTAATTTGGTGATAGATCTTCAGTGATATACAACGGCACTCTTTAATAAATGACAGCAAATCTGCCGTGATTGCTGCAATCACATGTATAAGTATGGGTTTCGCCAGGGTAGGCAGGCGAGTGGGAGCAGGGTGACCGTATCCCCTCCCCACCCCTCACCTAGTTATTAAGAAACATAAACATCAGATCAAGTATCAGCTGTATCCCCTAGAGGATGATGCATATGATTTCTGAATTGGTTTAATACTAAAGCATAATATAGATACTTAGTATTTAATCTATAGCTTGATGTGGAACTAAAAATTGTTTCTAAGACGGGACTAAAGCTAAAAAGAAAAACTTTTTAACCGTGTTTGCGTATTATATCATAATACTATAACTAAAAATGTTGAAATAAAAACTTTTTAGTAAAAAATAAAACCGACTTCTAAAAAAAACTAAAAACTGGAAAATAACTTTATTTCCGGAAGTCGGTGGCCAATAAAGTCAACGAAACCAACAAAAGCCACCGACTTCCGGAAATAAAGTTATTTTCCAGTTTTTAGTTTTTTTAGATTTTGCAAACTGTTTATGTTTCTGTGGAATGACGATGGAATGCATTCTAGTCAAACAAATTAAAAGTATTTAATCAAACTAGGCTAATGATCAGCACTTTTTGAACGACATTACACAAGACAGTCCCCCAAAACGCCTACCCTTTGCCACTTCCTAATGTTTTAGCTGGGGAAGAAGTTGCGGAACAAACTCCCCAGCAATACAACTGTCTGGTAGGTTTGATGAATCTGATTTTATACAGTAGGTAATATCCGAAAGTACACATTATAATTATGAAATACTAGCTGGTGCCCGTGGCTTCGCCCGAGTGTTAATCTAAAAAAAAATGTATCCTATGTGTTCTTCCAGACTATAATCTACCTCTGTGCCAAATTTCAGCCGTTTTGACGTGAAAGAGTAACAAACATCCATACCTCCATCCATCCTCACAAACATTCGCATTTATAATATTAGTAAGATTATTATACCACACTTAATTGAATTGCCACCAATGGTCCACAATTTCATTATTTTCTTGTAGGTTGGTAGGTCTGCAATTGAAAACTTCTCAACATGCATTGTGGCTATTGAATTTTGGGCTTGGTCTAGCTGTGTTAGTTCCTCTTAGATTAGATGTATAATTCAAATAACTGTTAACCAGCTATTTAAGAACGCTAGACCGAAAAAAGACAAGAAACGAGTCTCCTAAATCAGGCGTCCGTCGCCATTTTTATCATATTCATCCAAAACTTTGTTAATCAATGTAGATTCCTTCAACAATATTTACCGAATGTCGTATATGATCTGACTAAATTATTATATAAGTTTAAGTTATAGTATCAGCAAGAATAACTTTCCAAAAATACCAAAAACAATCTCTTTTCTATCACCAAAGTTTGCCGCATACTTCCTTAGTCTATGATTCGCCAAATGATTGGCTTGCGGCATAGGTCAGTGACTCTAGTTTATGGCCATATTCTGTCGGCTTGTTTTTCTATACACACGTGGTATAATTACATAGGAATCGATCTTTTATCAAATTACTTTAGTAATTTTTAGGTTCGACATTAAAAACTTTTTTTTAATATGTGTGATTATGAAATTCATTTGGGTTTAAGGATCTGAGGCTATGAAAAATCCCTATCTTATTTATCTTAGCACACGTTTAATTATTTTCAGTATTTAATTAAAACATATAGTAATCTCCAATAAATTGATAGCGAACGTAAAGTGCACGAGGAATGTACCTAAAAATATAATTTATCAAGTAGGAGTTCCGTGTTCTAGAAAGATGCTCAATCATTTTTCGATCGACTAATAAGACTACTAATAAGATAAGTATATGATTAAAAAGTCATGTTGATGACTTGAGTTACGCCCTAAGACCTAGACCCAATCTTAATTCCTGCTCATATCAGTGATTATAATAAATAAATAATACCTACATTTCTCCTAGTGATAACCTCAAGATAAACAAATGATTCTCGATACAAAGGTACTCATTAAGCTTAGTAACTTAATGACATGTATAGTCAGGACCACCAATATATTAATTATTTACTCACACACTTACACAATAAACGACTCGTTTTGCTTACGGGTGGTAATATTTTGACATAAGACGTCATGCCAAAATCCTATCCGTAAGCAAAACGACTCGTTTTTGGTTTTTTGGAACCGGGCGTTAGTACATTTTACAAATGATTGAATTTTATGTTTTGAGAACCCACACTGTAATTAAATAGACCTCAGCACTCTAGCCTAAGCAGAGACGGCCTGTCAGGGTCACTGCCTGCCGAGGTTGCGGGTTGTTCGAAAGAGATACCGCAGCCCCGAAACATAAAGGGCAGTAGAAGGAACATGGGTGGGTCTTAGTCAGTACAAGTCTGACACTGTAAAAGAAACTCCTTGTAAATGATGCCGCTACCGTGCAGACCCGAAATATAATGATACAAAGGCAGAAAGATTATGATGGATTGTATCTAGGTCCCTTCTATACCTACCGTATATCTAGTTAGCAACTCAATAGGATGTCATAATTATGTTATATAAAATCTAAAGGATTAACACTTTTAATCTAGATAAATTAGCCGATGTGGTGGTACTAACAAAATAGATCGGTCATCAAATACGGTGAAATGATTAGATTGTGATTACTTTGAAACACACAAAGATTTCTTTTATCTTCAACATTTTTTGACGGTGATTGATCTTTAAAAAAATGTGCTTCTACTTCATGAATAAGTATTAAGTATGTCATAATATAAATAATTGTTATGACAGATATCGGGCACCAACTAGCATGTACGGTTTTATTATTATGTACGACGTGGCGACGTGCATACATGTATAAATTCACGACTTTTCACATAGAGGTAAGCAGATACAAACAGAACGCTACTTGCTCCTTCCGGGTGATTTTTTAAATGTGGGCAATACTTTAGTGGCGTGTATTAATTGTGGAGCACCGGCAAGATGGTCAGATAAGAAGGCTGTTTGGACAGGTTGTACACACGGCGGCCAATCAAGCTACACAATCCAGTTTATCGTCGGATCTCTCATTGTAGGGGAAATCTATACAAAGCTAGGCCATGTTAAACTGGAAATGTATAGCTTGATATGTTGCCATGTGTACTGGTGACATGAACAAATATTACTATGGATTATCAAACTTCAAGTTGCAAAAAAAAATATCATATTAAGGTTGCTCATATTTCTTGTGAGATGTCTCTTAGGTTACTAACTAGGTCCTGCCGTGGTTGCGGGTTGTACGAAAGAGATACCACGGCCCTGGAACGTAAAGGGCAATAGAAGGAACATGGGTGGGTTTTAGTCAGTACAAGTCTGACACTAAAGGGTACTAAGTTTAACCAATCATCTTGTATACGTCTTTCGCCTCGTCAATCATTCGACGAGGGGAATGTTTGGGGAAAGGAGTCTTCTAATGGTTTTAAGTAGTACTTTAGTATCCTATAGGACAGTCAAAATGCCGAATGTCTGACAAACAGTCTTACCAAAGGGATATCGTATTGCCCAGTAAAATTCAGATAGGCAGGCGCTCCATGTAGAGTAGAATACTAGCATTCACCCGGTTAGACTGGAAGCCGACCCTAACATAGTAGGGAAAAGGCTAGGCAGATTATATAACCCTAGTATCCTCGCCTAGTTCTTTTCTGAAACGCCTTCCATTGTAACAACGGCCATAATATTTATCTTATCGTACAGTTTGTTATTGTAAACGGTCATTGACATCATGAAATTGTCCTTTACTGTTTTACTTTGCGACACGTTCTCATTCTTTTACACATCTTCAAACAAATTAATGACGTATTAAGCGGCGAGGTTATTTCCTTCCTATAAAATATCGTAATTTGATTGGCGCAGCAAACTCAAACTCAAAGTACTTGTTTCAATAAGACCGTTACAGGCACTTTTGGATGTCAAAAACAAACAGATGAAGCTACAGTCCCAGTCACAAGTCATAATAACTCGTGTAAGTACCGTAGTTGCCCATTCCAAAGCGTAGATTGCTAGGGAGAAGAATGGGCAAGAAACGCGTGATGTTAAATAGTCTATTAATTTCGTAAAAGGAATCACTTTCGCTCATACAAACTTCGCCACCCTGTTTCACCCTCTTAGAGGTCTAATTTTACAAAATCCCTTTTTAGTGAGCACCTAATTCTTGAAAGGATCCAAAATGCAAAACTTCTAACACTTGTAGTTTCTGAGATTTCGTGATGAGTAATTCAGTGTTTTTTTCTGTTATAATTAACTAGCGTTTGCCCGCTGCTTCGCTCGCGTTAAATTCGGTAGCGCCTTATTGATTTGTAATAGCAACGCTAAGTTTTCCCTTTTCTTACCTCATTCTCCCTCACATCCCACTTTTTTTAAATAAAAATTAGCCTATGTCCGCCTCCTGGTTCCCAACTACTTATCTCTGTACCAAAATTCATCAAAATCGGTTTAGCCATTAAAGCGTGAAGAGGTAACAAACAAACAAACTCACTTTCGCTTTTATAATATTAGTAAGGATAGATTCGTTATTGGCGTAACCACGCTTTACAACGACTGATGCCGTCTTTATAGGCAATCATGATTGAGGATATAAAATGTTAACTTAGCTTAAATTCCCATTGCAATGTCCTACAGGGATGAAAAATGCAACACTTTCCAATTTTAGGAAAGATACATTCTAGTGCTCCCCAGATAGATTTAAAGATCGTTGACATACTATTTCATTGATAGTTTCTACTATTCATTGAATAAATTACTAACGGATATTATTGTATGTACGTGGAGAATCTATTTCTTAGTTTCTAGGCCTCGGATTTCGAGGTCCCTTTCCTTATTCGCATTACTGCTCGATGTAAACATAGATAATAAAAATGTGCAGACGCTTCAAGATGGCGATATAGTTGTAAATATGTTGAGAAAAAAAAAAACAAACGAGAATCATCATTGATGATCAATGTCGTTATCTTGTCCTGCCTAAGGAGCTCTTGACTAAATAATCTCAATCGCTCAAGTCGATCTTTAGATTGAGGCCGCCCATTTTAAGAGTTTACTCCGTGCCTTGGAAAGCATTCTAAGCGATTAGTCCCGGCTGCCACTTGTACATCATTGACAGTCTACAGGTAGATCATAGACAGGCAGGCCCGAAAGTCTGACAAACAGTCTTACCAAAGGGTATGGGTAGGGTGTTCTAACTTGGTTGTGATGGTCAGGTAGGCAGTCGATCCATGTAAAATACTAGTATTCAACTGTATCTGGTTAAAATGGCAGCTGACCTCAATATAGTTGGGAAAAGGCTAGGCTGATGATGATTGTAACGTAATAACCTAAGCCCTGTGATTGTTTTTGTCTTTCCCTATTCTTAAGTCCACAAACACCGCAGTGAAGCGAAATACAGCTACAATCTTCAATAACAAACGCAGTTCCGTCTAGCACATTTCGTTTCTACTACTTCTATTCCTTCTTAACACTTCCAAATAATTGTACAAACTGATTCTTCCATACGGTTATCTTTGTATTACTCTTTGTAATTTACAAATGTAATACCAACCTTACGGTACTCCCTGCGGCCGTGCGTGCCGTGAATGCTAGAGAGGCGACCTGCTTCGTCTTCGCACCAAAGACGAGGCGTCAAGGTACACGGTACACCTCTACTATTGGTTCAGAACTTTCTAGTTTATCATTTGGAATGTATGGATGTTATAAGTACGTATGGCAGCTGGGTTGTGTAGCGGGTGGTTAGCATCCCGAGATTTTATAATCTGTCTTGCTAAGGGATATCGTCGTAAATAGGCAATCGTTGCATTGTTGTAAAGTAGTGGTATTTTGCTGCATCCGGTTAGATTGAAGGATCTAAAGAGTTCAAACAGTTGGACAGTTGGCGATGGATCTAAAATAATTCAGAGAAAAGATTCCAGCTATATGCTCGGAAAAAATCCTTCGGCTATAACATCATTTGGTACTTTTACTTTTAAAAGTAAAAGGTAATCAGGAAATCAATACACGCAGAATAAATATAATCTTAAACGTAGTTCTTAGTTGGTATCGTCCAAATTTTATACTTCTCACAAGAAGATAATATTTGAAATGGCGTTTTAATTGCAGCTAACTGACTGTTTAATTTGATTATCTCCTGACCTCGTTTTTACTTATCATATGTAATTAAATCATTTATATAACTTTTGATGCTAGGCCAATGATATTTAGTTCATTAAGATGAATTAAAAGAGGAGGCTCATTTGCGGAGGTTGCGACTGTGGATTGGTGAATACACATTACATACCGATTGACCTGGTTTATTTTCGTTGGATCCCAGTTTTTGATCCCACTTTAATATTTTTGGCGTTGGATCCCACAAAACATTATTATATATTTCCGTTGGATCCCAAATTTAAGAAATACTAAAAAAATACGTTTTATTGCCATTGAATCCCAAAAACTATTTCCGTTGGATCCCAAATGTTTAAAAACATCTGACTGCGGGTACATCCAACAACAAAAGCACAATAATATTTTAAGGCGAAATTTTGTATGTACCTATGTTTGTTATTCCAACACGTTCAAACTTCTAGACTGATTTGTATGAAATTTGGGTATGTGGATAGGTTATATGTTAGAATAACGGGTGCCTGTCGTTTTTCCGAAGAGATTTTGACAAAAGTTCATTACCCAAACAAATTATGGGAACCGGGAACTAGGTTAGGTTAGGTTAAAACTGTGACCTCCTACGCACGAGCCGAGCGAGCGGAGCGAGTGGTGCCGCGGCAGCGGCCGGCGAGTGCCACAAACGACCTGCATTTGTAGAAAAAAGACACACACGGTACTTTTGAAATATTTGATAAAATTAAATCACTTTTCTTCTGAAATGTACACATGTTGGAATAACATGGGATCCAACGGTAATATGAAATGGGGCCCATCGTTAATACCTAAAAAATGGGATCAAAAACTGGGATCCAACGAAAATAAATCATTGACCTCCGAGGCTCGGAAAGCACGTTCAGTCGTTGGTACCGTTACAGGTAGTCAGTGTCCCGAAAGTCTGACAACCAGTCTCACCAAGAGGTATCGCATTCGGTATTACGCAGTATTGTGGCGATGCCGCAAACAATGATGAGGAGTTGCACTCTGTTACAGTAGTAACTGGGTTGTGTGTTGTCTATTAGGCAGTTGTTCCATGTAAAATACTGATATCCAGCTGCATCCGGTTAGACTGGAAGCCGACCCCAATATAGTTACGAAAAGGCAGGCAAATGATGAAGATGATTGAGGGACCAGTCTTTCAATACAACTAGTTTCATATGCAACATGTAGAATACAGGTTTTATGCCTTTGTGTAAACGCGGTGTAATAGTGATCTAGTTCTAGAAACTCTTCTACGTAATTATGATGAGATTGTGGATCTTGCAACCGCATACAATACAATATCGAGTTCAAGTACACTTAACACAATGTTATGTCATCTAATTTTAGAACGTTGGTCTCAATAACTGCCATTTGTTTCATAACTTAACGCTATTATGGGTATCATGCATGAATCATGCAATTTTGTTGAGAAAGACAATTCATTAGAAGGGTGAAGAAAAAAAATTCGGATTCTTCTTTAATTGAAACGTACTCCAAATGCGGCCAATAGCATTGCGTAGTTGAAATTTGAAGTTGTAATTTTACGGTTTTGATTTTTTTATGCTGTTTGCTTTTTTACATATGGGTAATCATCAAATAACTTCCCCCGCTCTAAAAGTCTGACAATCGGGGGGAGTATGACTGACTAGAACCCATCCATGTTCCTCCTATTGCCCTTTATGTTCAGGGGCCACGGTATCTCTTTCGAACAACTCGCAACCTCGGCAGGCGGTGACCCTGGCAGGCCCCTCTGTATGAGGGTTTACTCAACTTTTGCAAGTTCGCTAAGGCAGCATTTGAGTTTATCACAAAATAATATAACTGGTATTGTACCGTTACCTTGCCTATAACTCTATGGAATTTTGACTTACTTTTTGCGAATGTTGTTAAGCGACCAACCTTTCTTAATGTTCGAATCGCTTGTACTCAAAATCCGTGGTCGTGGCCGTGTAGTCCTTGAGGTCTCTTTATTTATCTTCGTGATAAGGGTTTTTTACGGATGCCAAATCAGCAAATAAATAACCCCGCTCAGGGCGAAGCTGGAGGGGGGGGGGGGGCTCAGACTTTCACTGACTTGAACGCATCCATGTTCTTTTTTTTGCCCTTTATGGTCAGGGGCCGCGGTATCTCTTTTGAACAACCCGCAACCGACAGGCAAGCCCCTCTGCACCAGGTTTTACTCAATCGCAATAACATTTCTTCTAGCATTCACTGTTAAACTTTAATCGTATTTCTCTCTGTTATCATTTATTCCAGGTTATTTTATATACCAGTAAACTCACACAAAACATCTTTCCGACTCACCAGGTTCAATCGCACAAGAAAATGCTTATTTATGTATATTTATTAGCAAGATCTATAAGAGCATCTATGAATAATTCGACTACCGTTATAAACAGACACGCCCACTTTGCTGGCGATTTCGTACATTGACCTCAGACGAGCATATGCTATTAAGAACGAAGGGATATTTGCACGTTTTATTTGTTTTTGAATACAAAGACTATAGCGTCAGTATTTACGTCTTAAGAATGCTTGGAAGTGCAAAAAACTTCTTTGTAGTTAGTAGGTATGTATGTATAATCGAAAACTATGTATTTAGGCCATTTCCACGTAAACACATAATGTATTATAACAGAACTCAAATGAAAATGATATGGAAAACGACGCCCTTGACACTCAGGATATCAGAATTATTGAACGGATAAAACTACAACACACATGTGTGTCAAAATCAGTCAAGTGGTTTATGAGCTATGAGGGGACGTCCGGAAACACACATATACACATGTAGAATATAATTCCTCTTTTACGACCTTCGAACATTTGAGTAAAGGACCGAAATTATGTGGTAATGGCGAACTTGTACTTTGCTCTCTTAATGACTGTAATTATGATCTCTTCTCGAGACAATTTATACATACGACTATGTACAAAAAAAGAACTTGCGAAGTATTTCATTACACCTGTTTGTTCTTAAAACCTTTTGAGGATATTCTGAGATGTTCTTGCCGTCCTTAACCCATCAAGCAATTGCCTACAATTCGCCATATTGCCGTCAGCTCGATTTTATTAATAATCGTTCATACGTCGAGTTAATTAGTAACATGCCATGAATTGAAACTGTGATGTAAGAAAAACCCATATAAAAAAAACCCTAAAAGTTTTCTTGGGTGCGTGGGTCCAGCGAGCCCAGCCGAATTCAATACCTCCACAGCAAGATGTTGGGAGCAGTTTCAATTCCTTGAAAACTTCAACGTCCAATCAGAAAACCTTCCACCTGAGCTCGCGTTGTCGTGGCCGACTTGGAAATCTCTAAACAGACTTCTAAGGCAAGTCGGTCGTGGCAAACGCAATCTTTACATATGAGGGTTCATGAACGGCTCAGATCTCAAGTGCGTATGTGCAACTCACTACAGACAATGGTCCATCTTTCATCTTACACCGCATGCTCAATCACCTATGCAGCACCTGGTGATCTATGTACTGCATCTGCCAGCGGGGGGCGATCGATACGCTAAGAAGGCCAAGAAAAATATGTATGGATTGTGCAAGGAATGATATGAAGGAGAAAGGAGTAAATGATGGTGACGTCTGATAGCGGAAAATGGAAGAAGAAAACGTGTTGAGTCGACCCCAAATAAGATTGGACAAGGGCAGTAAAATGATGATGATGATACGCTAAGATTTCAACAAGTAGGTATGTACAAATTGGTCTCCTATAAATATCGGTCGCGAGTTGACTACAACAAAAATACGCAAAATGGGAAGATGCTAACTCGCGCGCAGTCGCGAGTTAACGAATAAGTCCAACAAAGTAATGAATGAAACCACAACAATTTACCTATCACCCGAATCAATACGTCTGTCTTGAAAAGATCCGCCCATTGTGTCAACCCTATCAAAGATCTACAAATGACAGCTGGAATCAACGGCTTAACGTGTTTTCCGAGGCACGGAGGAAACTTGGTATGTATCGGGTGGACGCCCATCCACGGACCGACCTACGCCAGCGTGGCTTAACCTCAAGAACGAGCCGAACGGCAGTTTTTGTTTAGCCCAAGCTCCTCGCGTGTGTGAATCATAAAATTCACAAAGGATGTTTTTCTGTACAACAAAGATGTAAATTAAACAAAATGTTTCCTTTACAAACTGCTTTGTTATCTTATATTTATTTACGTTGTGCTTTAAGTCTGTGGCACGTAAGATTGTGTGACTAATGATTATTGCGTCAAAAAAGGTTTTTTGTTGTCTTTATTTATCCTAGTTCCTGTTGTCTCTGCAAATTCTGAAAACAAACCAAAATATATCATTATTTTTACGCAACACTTAAAAATACTTAGTATACAGATGAAGAATTAATTTTTCAGAGACTAGACTAGGGGAGCGCATAAAGTGCTGTAAAAGAATACTCAAATTAAAATTAGTAACTTTTTATTGAGCAGCAAAGTGAGTGAATCCTTACTAATATTATAAAAGCGAAAGTGAGTTTGTTTGTTACCTACCTCTTCACGCTTTAATGGCTGAACCGATTGTAGAATGTGTGAATTGGTACAGAGATTCTAGGGAACCAGGAGACGGACATAGGCTATTTTATTTTAAAAAAAAGAGGAGTATGAGGAAGAAAGAGGGAAGAAACGGGAAAACTTAGCGTTGCTAACAAATCAATAAGGCGCAAATCAGAAGCCGCGGGCAAAAGCTAGTAAAGCTTTACAGAAACTTAACAGTGGGCCAGAGAGTAAAAACGATAACTTTTTAATTTGAAGGAGGCATTTTGGCGGGTTGTTGTTTATACAATATACTGGAAGTAAACGATACACAAGGTATAAAACCAGAAGCTAAATAAAATATGCAAAATGAATTAAATATTTATTTCGAACATGAAAGTCCATATGGGTTAGTGAATAAGTACCTACTTAAGGAAATGGAACACGCGACGACAGACCAACCTGATACAAAACCAATGCATCCGAAATCCGCCATCGCAAGGGTAATTTACGGTGTACGGTCCGTACAAATCCAAAAATAGTAAGTAACGTAATTATAGAAAAAGAGGCTGGAAGACAGTCCTTAACTTAACTTTAATGTAGACAGACTTATTTTTGGTGTGAATATATCTCAAAGGAATTACAGGCCAAATAAATTACAAGTATAACCTATACTTTTAACTGGTTTTGTATAAGTTGATGTGTCGTTGTGTTAAAATGCATAAAATGAATTTACATTAATCTATTGTCAAGTAGGTAATACTCGAAATTAGTACCTAATTTACTAATCGTGAAGGATATACTCAAGGGTACGCAAACTGTCGGGGTCCAAAGACCGATACATTGTTATCAAGCTGTAATGATAAGGAGTTATGTAAATTTCAGTCTTATTAACTGCTAATAATATTAATTAATAACACAGTGTACAAAGTCCGTGGACTTGGCAAACGCGTTCAGTATTGATAGATAAAACTTATTTTATTCGTTTATTTTTGTAAAAAATACCGGCCAGTAGTGAGTCAGTCGCAACGTGGGTTCCGTACAAACTTGCTATATAAACACTAATACCTCTACTCTCTCAATACCTCTACGTGTTCTCGAGATAAAGGGTCTTGACAAAGAGACAGACGGACAACAAAGTGATCCAATTAGTCGTCCGTTTTTTTCATTTTGAGGTACGGAACCCTAAAAATAATATTTTAGTTTTGCACCATTCTAAGATTGCAAAAATATTCGCAAACAAAGATGTATTGCTTATGAAACGAATGAAAACGTATGTTATGTAAAAGTTACAAAAAAACTACATAAATCTAACGATTACATAATGCACCAGTTGTTTATTGTACAGTGCCAAATGTAGTCCTACGCATAAGAGTTTTATATTTATTTTCAAAGGGAAATCTATAATATAAAAATTAATCGCAAAACGTTTTGGTAAGCGCATAACTCAACAACGCCTAGACCAATTTTACTATTTTTTTTTTAATATTTATTGTAGTCCAAGGATGGTTTTTACAGCGAGAAAAAAACTATGGGTAGTATAGGTTTTTGTGGAGTAAACTACACAAGTACTTTTGGGTAGTTAGGGTAGGTAGGTGGAAAGGTAGAAAAATTGCATTACAACGCTTGGGCACAGCTAGTTTATCCATTTTTTTTTCATTTTAAGACGGTTGCCAAATAATGGTGGCAGACTAGCAGCCAATAAGGCTAGGTTGGACAGACAGTTTTGCCGTTGGCTGACAATCGGGTCTTGCTGATTACTCTAGAACGGGGATGGCCAACCAGTCGCTCGCAATCGACGGTCCAGTCGATCGCGGCAAGGCAAACAAAATAAATAATACGTCTAACAGATTCGCAACGTAATCACCAAAAGTCTGCGCGTATTATATTTTGTGATTTTTAATTTAAAGAAAAAAACTACAAAATGGCATACATATTTGTAGATTAAACCGGATTTCGACCGTAAAAAGTAGGTCTTGGGTTGAGCGAGAGGTGGCTAAAGAAAAGATGGATGGATTGTGTAAGGAATGATATGAAGGAGAAAAGAGTAAATGATGCCGTGACGTCTAATAGGGGAGAATTGAAAAAGAAAACGTGTTGCGCCGACCCCAAATAGAATGAGACAGGGGCAGGAAAATGATGATGGGTGCGTTCAAGTCTGCCACCCCTGGACTAGAAACTGATAATCGAACCTATTAAAATCATGATGAAAATAATTATTATTATCAGAATAATATTATTTAATAAGACTCTAAGATCACACAGTCATGACCTGTCGAGTTATTTTCCCGCCTCTAGTGGAACTAACTCACGTTTCTGAATGACGTCGTTATGATAAGGGACGCATGTATTCACCCTACAATATCAGAATATCAGTAGCCATCGCATTAAGCTGGGATTATTTTGATTACGATTATTAACATCGTGGATTAAGGGATTCGGTTAACTACGGGTGAATTATTAATGCGAAGGTACCTAATGTAATGTACACACGACGGCAGGTCAACCTATTCTATTCTATTATAACCTGAAGGGTTACCATGATATTTTATAACAGTTCTTATTCCACTGAGGGAAAGAGATGGTGTTAGACACCCTGTATAGCTCTGTCTCTTTTCATCAGTGGAATAAGTTCTGCTTTAAGACGTCATGGTAGGGTAGCTGCTCTCTTTATTACGGATTGCACACCGTAGCAGAGAGTAAAATGGTTTTGTGTGGGTTGATGTGCCGTCGTGTGTACGTGCGAAATAGTGTGGACTTCAGAAGCTCGTGGCTAAAATAATAAGCCGCTCGGGATCAATCCTCAGGTTAAGCCGCGCTTGTCTAGATTGATAGGATACGTGGATGGGGACCAATCATTATATGCCGAGTTTCCTCCGTGCTTCGGAAATCACGATAACTCGTTGGTCCCAGTTGTCATTTTTATTCTTGACAGTCGTTACAGGTAGTCAGTGGCCCGAAAGTCTAACAACCAGTCTTATCAAAGGTTATCGTATTACTCAGTACTAAAGAGAGTTGGGTAGGGTTGCGTTGATTGTGTAGGTGAGATAGGCAGTCACTTCATATAAAATATTTAACTGCATCCGGTTAGACTGGAAACTGACTCCAACATAGTTGGGAAAAGGCTAGGCAGATGATGGATCATCGTCATTTATTATCGCCCTTGTCTTGTGTTAATGCCAATTAAGTAGGCGCAATATGTTTTCTTCTACCATTCTATCAACCGGTACGCTATCATTTAATCCCTGACTTCCATTCCTCAAAGAATCCATCCGTCTTTCTTTAGTCTTCCTCTTCAGATCTCTCTTTATACAATAAATATTCACATGTATACATCAGTCAAAATATATAAGTGGTGAATACACAAAACAATTGAATCGTATGGCATGGTTTTCCTCATTGATCTAATTAATTAAATGCTTGACATTCCATAAATAAATACGGTGCACGGCGCATCAGCTTTCAACACGCCAGGTGCATTATCATCTGCTTGAAATCCATATCAAAACTCAGTTTAAAAAGTCTTATCTATCAAATAGAATTAAGTCAATAACATTACTTTATAACATGCAATAAAACCAATCGTCACGTTTTAACAAATCACGCGTTTCTTATCCAGTTCAATGTGGAAATAAACGCATTCTATTAATAAACATATCTCTTTGAAGTTAATAAGCAGGTGTAAGTTCAAAATGTTATCGACGGCAAGTCACGTAACTAGCCGGCAAGGTCGGGTCACGGTCGTAGCCTTAGAGAAACAACTTACAAAGTGACGGGTTGAGCTTATGTCAATTGTAGATGCGGTGTTTACTAGTGCACTGTACCGAGACGGACCGGCTAAAGTTTACGTTATTTGTCAGTTCAAAGGGGTTCCCATAGGGGTTGGCACAAACCACAGATCGTTACCTTTCGATAAAGTATGGGTTGTATCTACCAAACGTGCCCAGTTTGATAGAAGATGCCACATGTCTTTTTTTTTGGTTCTTCGAGCCGGATATTCGTAAAAATATTAATCACAACTTGGTCCTTCGAGCCGGATATCCGAAATAATATTAACCACAATTCTAGTGACAAACCGAATTTCCAACCTGTACGATATTTAGTATGTATCTTTTCATCAGTTAGTCTTTCTAGGTCGTATATGCTAGTCAGTATGCTTCACAAAACTCTCATCAAGGCTTAAAAACGGGTACCTAGCTATTGTTCTTAATTTATCCTCTATGCGTTTCCTGTCTATCAATTACTTCGAGGTTAGCAATGAGATGATGGTTAGATAAAGAGTATGTTTCTTTTTGAAGAAGGATAATGTTATCAGGTTTGCAAGGTTTGAAAATAAATGAGGTTTTTTTTTTATTTAACGATTCATGTCCACACTGAATATAGTGAAGAAGACAGGTACAGAAAATAGGTACTTATTTCTAAAGAAATTTCTTTCAGCAAACCTACAAAAGACGGGAATAAATAAAAATTACTTAAAATACAATATAACATACATTACAACACTGTCAACAGTTGTTGTCAATCAAATAGTATCAAGAATATTTTGTTCGTAAATGAATTCTGATGCAATCTACAGTTACGGAGTATCATAATATTGTGAAGGTCGGACAAGGTCAGACAGGTAGTCATCATTGCAGCCTGTGTCAGTCCACTCTGGACTTAGGCTTCTCCTAAGGCGCTTGTCTGCCCAATTTTCGGCTACACGCATCCAGCTGCTGCCAGCCGTTCTGAGCAGATAGTCGGTTCATATGACCGGGAGCCACAAATTCTTTTTTTCTAAAAAAATGTTTCCACACACTAGGAATTAATCCTGTTTCGTGGGTGCGTTTACAAACAGCTAGACCCGGAATAACTATCTGTAGGCTATACAAATATTTGTTCCGTGGGGGGATCGAACCCCTTCACACATTTGCCTCATCACAGTCTCCACAGCAGAACATGCTTACTCCAGCAGTTATCAGTTCTGCGACAAATGTTGACGTCCTAGTGCCAATTCAGTTGGTTCAAATGGGTATGTCGGTAACTTTGGTAGACAGGTAATCACTACATTCAGCTGGAAAGACGGAAAGCCGACTTAGTCTGTCCAATCGTACCATGAAGATTGTATCAATATCATATAGCTATCAGAAACAAACCCAGTTGCTATTTCTCTATGCTTGTGCTTGAACGATTTATCGCTTGTCTATTTTTATTTACGCTTTGCCAAATGTATATGAAAACATGCGGAAGAGTGCTAAAAAGAGTTTCTTGTCCCTTTTTTTAGTCGTTTATGTTACGCAAACGTCCTAAAAAATGGGACCATTTCTGGCATTTTCATTTATAACCTTTTAAATACACATTTTGGTAAAGTAAATAAAGATATTGAGTAAAATATTTCTTCAGGAAACCAAAAAGCAGTAACCTTACTGAAAAACGTATTGAGAAAAAGTATATTTATTTATAATTTCTACTGCATACCGCGCTCACGCACGCGAGACAGTTTTTAGCAGATTTGTGGATTCAAACGAGGTGACATCATTTTTGTCACGAGTTAAAATCAAACAAAGTCTGAGAAAACACGTGTTTTCCAACGTGGAGCCAATAAACCTAAGATTACAAGAGCTTGCAATTTATATTCGAAATTGAATTCCACAGAATATACAGCCAATGGCTTCCTCATCAATATTCTTATTAAAAGACAGCTGCTCTGAGTCATAGCTTCGTGAGATACGAACAAAGCTGATAACCTTTTATATTCTTCCAATAACATATGACCGAATACACCTATAAATATAAAAGAAGTAGATAACTAAAGTATGGCTGCAACAAGTAGCTTCAATGTTGTCAATGTTCATTCATTCATTCGATCGAGTGACTCTTTAAAATGGCCGCATTATATTCCAAATTTAAACACAAAGGAGGCGGGCGCGGTGGCGTGACTCTCGCCGGCCAACCGGCGCGCGGCGCCCGCGCGGCTAGTGCGTCGACCTCTACCCTGCGATACGATTAAACAATCGAATCATTATCGATACTCTATGAAGATGCTTTGTATTCGATTATTCGAGCCTTTGAAGACATTATCTGTTTATCCGATAACGTATTTAATTGACATATTTGCCTCTTGATGTTGACAATGGAATATCTTTCAGCTTCTTGTAAATACACTTGATGAATACAGCTGCTTTAGTTACTTAATTAAGTTCAGTTTAAACTACAGTTACTATCGTTTAAAATTATATGTAATTGGGTCCCAACACTCCCAACTCTCTCAGCCACGTCACTACAAAATTCCTCTTAAGTAATTAAAAATGATCAGCGCCGTCTGGTGTTTGACATTAATTAGGTAGTCCGTGTCAACATTACCCTTTATAAACCTAAAGGTATTTCGTCATAGTTCATTTCACAATCTATTGTTGAATAAAGTCTATTTTATTATTTATGGTTTTAAAACCATCCTGTATACACATGCATCCTTATCTAGCTCACACGTGTACATTTAACTTGCGTGCTCACTCTCAGTTTATTTATAAACGCGATATACAATTTTGTTGCCCGAACACCTGATCTTTCATTTATAAGTATAAATTTTCCCCTATTTCTTGTATCATATCATATCTCTCAACTTCTCAAGTGACATTTTTGCTAAACCAATGTTTGCGTACGACACTTCCTCTCTGTTGCTTTTTTTTCCGTGACATTGAAAACTGGGTGACGTAATGAAAACGAGTTCTAGCTAAATAGTTTCATTACATATTAATAAAATAGCATGTTAACTTTTAATGACGGTGTTTTTTCTAACTTAGCATCTGACTCGACAACTTGCAATTATTACTCAGCCTCGCCATCCAGTATATAAAGTCAAGGACAGGTCGATAACCCATAGCGTATGGCTAAGTCACACGTTTCTCTTCGCTATTTTTACTTAGCTCTTTGGGCGCTTGATTGACATTGACACGGTGGAATAAAAACATGGCGGCGGTAGTTCCGATTGTGGCCACGCGCTAACAGAGCCAAGCTGCACCATAAGGATCCTTTAATGACATGAGGTTTTAAACTACCCCTCCTGGTTTGCTTTTGTGCTCTAGTTTTTAATTCAGTATTTGTAAAAAAAACGCACGATAGTGATACACTTGGTTGTCTTGTCACATTATCCCTTCCTCCTCCATCATTAAATGTTTTCAGACTTCCTTCCCTCTTTCACCCTTACGTGACTAAAGAACTTCTAATGGAATCGTACGTAATCGCCAAAATCACTATTATTTTACATAGCAAGATTAAAAATCTTATCTCCTCATATTGTTATCACACTTTTGCACGATACTATTATGGTGTGATTTTGACTAAATCTATAATTGTCATGTTACAAGATTATCAATATAAGTCATTGTCAGATAATTTTATTGTCAAAACGTGGCTTGCGAATATTATGGTTGACTGTAGTTGCGATCTTTTGAATTTGGTTCGTTACAATATAGAGCAGTTGAACATGTTTGTTCAACTGCTGATGAACTTATTTAGTTACTGGCACACTAAATGGGCACGTAAACTGTGTATAAATGAAAAGACTTACTACCACAAAACTTTACAGTACAATGTATTTTTTTTATTGGGTTTTAGTGTTTTGTCACTTAGCGATCACATCGCCCAATATAATATAATGTTAGTAGCTTTTGATATTTATATTAGACGGACTGGATCTGTTTTTTTTTCTTTAATTATGTCAGATATTTTTCTCTCTAACAAACGATTAATTACTTAAAACTTGTTTATAGTAAAACGGTTAAATTGAGTATGCTTTAAACATTTTATCAAGAAATTCTATTAAATTAACACTAGGAAAGCAGCCAACCATTATTTGGCGTCTCAATTTTTATGTATATGAGATTCTGAAATGGCTTTCCGTTTGCCAAATCATTAACGATTGTTTTTAATTTGTATCTTTATTACTGGCAAGCTTATTTCATTTTCTGCTTAGCACTCCTTTCTTTCCCACACTGGAATAAAATAAGACAATTCAGCATTAAGATCATGCGTAACCATGATGTCTTAAAGCCCTATTTGATTGTTGTAATCTTGTGAATGAAAGTTAGCCATTATTAATTCTATCCATCACCAATTCGCATACCAGCGAAGTCCATTGTACTAGTAAACAGTTCCACACATCAATACAAACGAGTTTTCTCATAAATCAGTTATTTTATAGGCGCATTTGGCATCTAAACTGCAATGCTATTGGCAATGCTGCACTTGTGTAACACCAACTATCAAATTAGGTAATGTTAGGTCAGTGCTTAGTCAAGTGAAAGAACAGGACTTCACAGCTGATTTTCATGACTCAAACATTAAATCAAATCAATCAAATCAAATCATTTATTTCAATTAGACCATTACAGGCACAGAAAGTCAAGAAACAAAATGAATCTACAGTCCCGGTCACAAGGCATAATAACTTGTGAAAGTACTGTAGTTGCCCATTCCAAAGCGTTGATCTCTATGGAGAAGAATGGGCAAGAAACTCCATGGACACTCTTTTAAATTATAATATTTTTACAAAATCGTGTTTACATCATTCATGTTGAGATTATACAAATATGTGAGAACGATGTAAAAAGGCGTGCACAGTAAGAGCGTCCAGAGTAAATAAAAAGCAAAATTTAATTTTAAATCTAAATAAGTTTAAAAATGAACCGTGGTAGCTAAAAAATGACCAGTCCCAACTGACAGCGCCCGTTCACGAACATGACGTATGGATCAGCCCCATTCAGCTCGACCATTTTGAAGGGAGCTAAATGACCCGACACACCCGCCACCATCAGTGAGACATTTAAGTGAGCATGACACTATCAACCACCAGGGCTTCGTCAAGTCAATGATAATACATAGCACTCACATATGGGCTTAATAATTATACAATACTAGAGAATTGATTCTATACATTGCAAAGATAGTCTTACAATCTTCTGCAGCTTCCACTATAGCTTCGGATACTAACCAATGAGTTTATCCCTATGCTTGTGGAGCAGGACTAGCATTAAGCCAAGCATTTTTATCATCAATATAATCCCCCAACTTATAATATGCTTGCCTACATAGTGTGCGTTTAATACAAGATTTAAATTTCGTTTCATTCAGTTGAAGAATGTGGGGAGGTATTTTATTGTAGCATTTTAAACAGTACCCCATGAAAGATGAGTCTACTTTAGCTAACCTGAAACCTGGTTGAACTAATTGGTCCCTATTTCTAGTATTATAATTGTGTCTGTCACCTCTTTTACTAAAAAGATGCAAGTTTTTCCTGACATACATGATGTTTTCATAAATATATTGACAAGGTACTGTCATGATGTTAATATCCTTAAACTGTTCCCTTAAAGAATCTCGCCTACGTAGGTTATATATGGCCCTGATGGCTCTTTTCTGCAGAATAAATATAGACTCGATGTCTGCAGCCCGTCCCCAAAGTAAAATACCGTATGACATTATACTATGAAAATAACTAAAATAGACTAGTCTCGCGGTATCTACATCAGTAAACTGACGGATTTTTCTAACAGCATATGCTGCTGAACTAAGGCGTCCTGCAAGAGATGTTATATGCGGACCCCATTGTAGCTTTGAATCGAGTGTTATTCCCAAGAAAACAGTTTTTTCGACGAATTCTAGTTTCTCTTGATTCAATACTATGTCACACACACTGTTTTTGACATTTGGTAGAGCAAATCTTATGCACTTCGTTTTTTTCCCATTTAATACTAAATTATTAGCGGTAAACCAATTATGTACCTGCATTAGGGCATTATTTACGTCGTCAAGATTTGTGGCACGCCTGTTTATCTTAAATATTAAAGAGGTATCGTCAGCAAATAACACCATTTGTGGTTGGTTTTTAAACAAATGGGGTAGATCATTTATATATACTAAAAAGAGGAAGGGACCTAATATCGATCCTTGTGGTACACCCATCTTTACATTTAAACCCATTGAATTGACACCATTTATTTGTACTTGCTGCTGTCTATCATTTAAATACGATTTAACTAAACTAAGGGCAAGTTTCCCTAGGCCGTAATGTTCAAGTTTTAAGAGCAGGGTTTCGTGGTTCACGCAATCAAATGCTTTTGAGAGGTCACAAAAAATCCCTATGGCATCCTGTGCCTCTTCCCACGCAGTAAATATGTGTTTTAATAGGGTGACACCGGCGTCAGTCGTACAACGTCCTTTGGTGAAACCATACTGCTTTTCATGTAAGATTTTATTGGTGTTAAAGTGGTTGAGCATTTGGTTAAGCATTACCTTTTCAAACACCTTGCTGAAAACCGGCAAAACGGATACGGGTCTATAATTATTGGTGTCTTTACTGTCCCCAGATTTGAAAAGCGGTATTACCTTGCTGTATTTCATAAGGTCCGGGAAGACTCCTTGGTCCACACACAAATTAAATATTAAGGCTAAGTACGGTGCTATAGTCTCAATGATAGCTTGACAAACTTTAATAGACAATCCCCAAAGGTCTTCGGTTAACTTGATTTTTATTTGTTTAAAAGCTTTAATGACTACAGTGGGATTAATATGCTTAAACTGAAACTCAGCCGGGCATGGTAAAACGTTTGCTCTTAATAAGTCAACAGAAAGCAAGGGTGAGGAATTTAACGTTTCTGTAGTTACCAATGAAAAAGGCTGTCTTTATTGTATTTAGGCGTGACCTAACTTTGCTTTTTGAAAAGTGACTGGTACACATTGAAGCAATGCAAAACTACTAAAAAAAATAGGTAATACTTATCTATTAATTATTAAAAAAGAAAATAAAAATTCACCTTCGTTATTTTTAAACAAGCACTCAGGGAATGCTTAAACCTAAACATTCATGAAGAAATAATATAATTATCTTATAAATAACTCTGATTTACCACTATGATACATGTTTAAATAAAAATAGTGGATGCCACTGCATGCTAGGTGATTCATGTGAGGGGGCCGTTAGGGTCGTTACCTGCCGGGGCAGCGGGTTATTCGAAAGAGATACCCCACCCCGGAACAGAAAGGTCAAAAGAAGAAATATCCATGGGTTTTAGTCAGTACAAGTCTGACACTCCATTCCACTCCGCCCAGAGCGGGAAAAATCATTAAAATTTGATGATATCCCCAGCAGGAAACATAGTACTAGATGATTCATCCAGATAATTGATCCGATTATAATTTCTAATCTGAGTTATTTAAATACACAATCGCACTAGCATAGTGCCAACTTTAGAATATTTAAATTACGATTTTAAGTGTTGCCAAACACATGTCCGTGTTGCCAGTGTACAGATTGAGCAGAAGTAACAAAAAAAAAATGATGTTACTTATTCAATCGCTGGTAAACGTGTATACGTATGCTTACATGAGACCTAAACATGAGGTCTAGCGCACCCCTTCGAAAGTATAACTGTGACGTATGATATCATAGCTAACCTGTACTGCACTGCTCTTACTCTCAAAATTTTTGGTCCCACGGATATCATGTGTTGATAGGTTATGAAATATATCTGTACAAAATTTAATCCAAATTGGTTCAGTAGTTTTTGCGTGAAACAGTAGCAAACATACATAAATCCTCGCAAACATTCCTATCAATAAACTAACGCATTTTCTCCATTGTTTTCAGGAATCATGGCAGGAGCCCAAAGCCAAAGACACGGGCGCCGTGATCAACATCCTAGACATCGGTCGCCAGAACTTCGCAAACGGTGGCGTGGTGTCCCGTTACCTCTGCGACCTAGCACAATGCTGTAACCTGTTCAATTATGACTACAAAGATGTTGTTCCTAATGTAAGTTTCTTTATCCACATATGCGAGTAATAAATGACAGCCCAGATTATTTCCTCGCCCACAATGTATAAGAGATTTATCCTATGAAAATGTTCCCAATAGTCTTTGTCCAAAAGGCTTTAATTTCATCATTCGTTTTTTTTTTTTAAATCTGCCAACTGCAGGCCTACTATGACGTCTTAAAGCAGAACTTATTCCACTGAGTGAAAGAGATGGTGCTAGACACCCTGTATAGCTCTGTCTCTTTCCCTCAGCGGAATAAGAATTGCTTTTAGAGGTCATAGTAGGGCTACTGTTCTCTTTTATTTAATTCCAGATCTGAATAAGATGACTTTCCCTTGCTTATCAGCACTTATCTTGCAAAACTACAAAAAAATCACTAGGTTATACCTTTTCTTTGTAATTTTTTTTTTAAACGTTACCCACACAAGGAACAACTTTTAATAGGTGCGTTTATAACTATTTAAAATCACATACACAAACAGCCAGACCCGGAACAACTACCTGTCGGTCACACAAATATTTATTCCGCGCGGGGGTCGAGCCCATGACACGCTGTGTAGCAACTAGTCCCTTAATCACTGCGCCAACCGTGCCGTTAAGCCACAAGTATTAAACTTATCTAAAATATTTTCCAGGTGGTAAAAGATGACAGCGTCCAACACGCCATAGAGGAAGCCACTCAGGAAGAGCTGAGGAAAGCCAAAGAGAACGGTCAAGCGGGGGCTGAGTATACCAGTATACGGCAGAGGGTGGAGGCGCGTGCCTTGAAGGTCGTCCAGGATGTCAGCTCCGCCATGTCTAATAATGTGCTCAAGTGAGTTGATATCACACTTCTTAGAAAATGTATACATACATTTAACTTGCTCAGGACAAACGATAAAAGAAAAGTATGTATAAGAAAATATATAAGATACTAGCTGTGCCCAGTGGTTTCACTCGCTGCCCACTTAGGGCTATGAAAAATAGATGTTGGCCGATTCTCAGACCTACCCGATATGTACACAAAATTTCGTTTAAATCGGTCCAACCGTTTCGGAGGAGTATGGGAACGAAAACTGTGACACGAGAATTTTATATATTAGATAATTATGGTAACCTTAAAAATCGTTAAATTGGTATGTTGGTTGTGTGTTTGTAATTAGTTATTTGGTATGTGAGAGAAATATGGTACATTTTTATGGTTTCAAATATAAACAAAGGAGAGTTCCAACATCATTACACACGACATTAGTAAATATGTTTTAAATAGAAACAAGCTATAAAAGTTTCTACCATCAATCAATTGGTGTGGCTAGATGCGAGGAAGCTTTAGTACAGTTAGTATTAACCAAATAGTGGCTACTGAGGCTGAGTTGGAATTAATTTGTTGAACCAATGAAATGAAACTGATACCTTACATCGATCCTAAATAAATTGCGCTACAATCGATATATTATTATATTTCGACGGGCCTGTTGGTCTAGTGGTTAGTGGCCCTGACTGCTAAGCCGGAGGTCGTGGGTTCGATTCCCACCCAGGACAAACTTTGTGTGATGAGCACGATTGTTTGTTCTGTGTCTGGGTGTGATTTATCTATAATATGTATGTATTTATAAATTATATAAGTATGTACATCAGTTGTCTCGTTACCATAACACAAGCTCTGCTTAGCTTGGGATCAGATAGCCGTGTGTGAGTTGTCCCAAGATATTTATTTATTTTATTTATTATAGACGATTTATAATTAAAATCGAGTCATACAGATAAATAGAGTCGCACCACAAATTCAGACCGATTCAAAATACCACATCGAATTGCGAATCGTTCATTTCAATAAGTGTTTTAAAAATGAGCATGTAAAAGAAAAGAGAGAAAAAATGGGGTACTATAATCTGCGCTGCGTATGCGCTTTTAAAAAACTTAACCAAATAGTTCCATGATCATGGTTTCTTCGTACTGGTGTCCTGTAATACAGGTGTTTCACTACCTACCACAGGCACTAGTGATTCACAAATACATATAAACTTGTTTATGGCAATAATTTTTTTTTAATTATTATTACATATTTCCAGATTCGTCGCCTGGGTATGTCACAAAGCTGTCCGGCGAGTAGCAGGTGGTGGCTGCGGAACCCGCGTGGCCGGCGTGGAGCGCTTGCGCAAAGCCAACGCGGCCGGCCTCCCGCTCGTATTCGTGCCACTGCACAGATCTCACTTCGACTACATCCTCATGACCTTTACGTTGTATCTGACTGGTCTAAGACCGCCTTTAGTCGCTGCTGGAGATAATATGAGGATACCTTTCTTTGGGTGAGTTGCGTTTGCTTTTTATTGGGATGCTCATTGTAGGTGGCATGTCTATAGCTTAGTCCCTATTCGACCAGTGAGATTTAGCTATTTTGAATTAAAAAATCTGACCAAGTGTGAGTCGGACTCATATATAAAAGGCCATATCGTTTGACGGCGTAGACTTAAAGGGTTTGTGTTTTTCACACTTTCCTGGCATAAAGGGTCTTGACAGATAGACAGATAGACGGACGATAAAAGTGATCTTATAAGGGTTCTGTTTTTTTCCTTTCGATACGGAACTCTACTTGGAAATGACAGCCGGGATCAACCGCTTGAGTACAGATAGTATGTTCACACAACCATGGACCAGCCGTTGATTAACCTTATTTAGCCACGCGACCGTCAGTTCCATAATGATTTTAAAACAATATGCTTACATTGTTTCAGTTGGTTCTTGCGAGGCTGTGGTGCGTTCTACATCAGGCGAAGAGTGGAGGGCTCAGAATATCATGGAGACCCTACCTACAAGGCAGCTCTTAGGTAAGCAGAATATGCTATTACCAATGTCCTTCATTTCAAATTATACCTTAACACAATGATATAAACCATTTTTTGGCGGAACCGGAAATATGTGTCCTGCTTTTATCTCAAAAGGTTCCTTCCCATAAATGACAATTTATATTTCCTTATTTCAGGGCATACATCCTAAACAGTTTATCAGCCGGTAACAATTTGGAGTTCTTCATCGAAGGAGGACGCACTAGGACAGGGAAACCACAGACACCTAAAGGTACACAATATTGTTTATTACTAGCTGACACGATAAACTATGTTCATTTCGCATAGAATAAAAAAATACTAAAAAAATAAATAGATAAAATAAAATAAAAATACTCTCTCTCATATTCTTCTCAGCCACGGCAATTTCAGTTGATACCCATATTGTGGGAATGATGAAAAATAACTAGTAATTTTTGGGAGTTTGCGGTATGGGATTTAGAATGAAGCCACATAGCTAACCGTTAACCTCAACCTTAATCATATGCTGGGAAGTGATTTAACTTTTAGATTATTTGTACATAACTACAGGTAAAGCCAGTAAAAGCATGCTAAAAAAAGCAATGCATATTATTTTTTCTGGATATCCTTTCCGGGCGTTATTTTCTTACAAATCTACTTTGAACTTTTATCAAGCTATTGGTCAAGCCATTCTCAAGTAATGGATGCGCTTGCCAACTAACAAGATTGACTGTTGATTTTTATATAGATTTAAGCCTAGGATAACTTGATTTTGATTAGCATGTAAACCTTTTACTAATATAATTTAAATGTTCTTGCGTACTTGGATCAATTAAATGCAGATGTAATGGGTATGTTTCAACATAAACACAAATTTTAGTGTGATGTCATGTGATCTATTTTTCATGCTATCTTAGTTTTAGTACTGTGTTTTTCAGGGAGTTTTTTCAGCATTTCTTCTACTCAATATATAGGCTGTTGTTACCAACACCATCTTCTTATTAGTATTTTAGACCTGCTTGCACTAGAAATCATGTAATGTGCTCATACCGAACATATTTAAAACATTATTTTATCTGTGTCATCTTCAAACATTTCACACACATGGCACAAAAAGTTTTAGATAAAAAAAGGTTTGGTATTGTAGTGTTTTTTCTGTTCCTCATATTAGTGTCTTAGTGTCTTTTGCAAAACATCTTCCGTACTAATATTTAAGTGTCGCAATTTTAATTAATTTGAGAACTTCTTTCTATTTTAAAACTTATCTCGCAACTATTCAAAAAAAAGATTTCTCTGGAAACTTATTAGGGTTTTGTGATCTTTTTTTATATTGGTTCTTGATATATTGAGGTGTTTTTCAAATCTAGATTATAATACTGGACATCGACGTAAAAACGTAGCACATATTCAATACATTCGGGGGTCGAAATGAGGTACTGAATACTTGATAACCGTTTATGCATCGATGTTCGATTCCACTGAAAAAACATTGTGACTTGAATCCTTACTAATATTATAAAAGCGACAGTGAGTTTGTTTGTTTGTTACCTCTTCACGCTTTAATGGCTAAACCGATTTTGATGAATTTTGGTACAGAGATAGTTGGGAACCAGGAGACGGACATAGGCTAATATTTTGACTGGCTTAATTTATGAAAAAAGTGGAATGTGAGGAAGAAAGAGGGAAGAAAATGGAAAACTTAGCGTTGCTATTACAAACCAATAAGGCGCAAGGGGAACTGTGTTACCCCGAATATAACGCGAGCGAAGCCGCGGGCAAAAGCTAGTAACTTAGTAATATACAAATAAAGTATATTACAATTCAAACTAAATATGAAACACTATTTTCCAAATTTACTAATTAAATTATTACAATGATGGTCTTATCGTTGATAGCGATATCTTTCTGACAACTTCTGGATGATCAGTACGAATATAAGCATTGGTGTTCAAAGAGCTGAAAGCAAAACTACTTTTTAAAGAAAAGTTTGTAAACACTATTAAGGTCTGTCCCAATTAAAAGCTATAGTAATTACTGTTGAAGTATCTCTTTTTTTTTCTTTTAAATGTATTTATTAGTTTATTTCATATGTATAATATGTGTTTTAGCATCTGTATAAGTAAAAAGTTTTCGAAATCCATATAATATATATGTATTTCTTTAATATAATTATTGTACACACAACCTACACAAACCATTTTAACCTGATCTCTCTACTACGGTGTGCGATCCGTAATAGAGAGATAGTTTAGAATAGGTTGACCTGCCGTCTTGTGTACCTTATGTTGTCGTATTTTAACCCAAAGGTTGACTGTCAGAGAATGACTCACAGCATTAAATCCGCTTATACCACTATTGAACATGAAAATAAACAAAAAAATATGAAGGGGTAGTCAATGGTCTACTACTAACTTAATGGTTATATTCCTGTTACACTAACACAAAAATAATTTTCCTCCAGCGGGTATTCTCTCCGTCATAATGGACGCCTACCTAGACGGTACCATCGACGACGCCCTCCTAGTACCAGCAACCTTGAACTACGACAAGCTAGTGGACGGCAACTTCGTGCGCGAACAGCTCGGCATGCCCAAACAGATGGAGACGTTCTGGTCGGCGCTCAGAGGTATTTGGAGGACCCTCAACACTAACCATGGCAGCATCAGAGTCGACTTTAACCAGCCTATATCGCTCAAGGTGAGTTTTGACCTATGGTTTATCTAAGGTTGTGGATTAGTGCCAAAAAAACGACTCAAAAAGTATACTAAAGTTGGAATATAAATTTACTTCCGGAAGTCGGTTCGGAAGCCTTTTAGTTGTGGTATGATTGTATCTCACACCAATTGTTATCGAGTAATAATTTTTCATTGCTACTAAGAGATATTATTAGCAATATTAGCATGCATTGAAAACATATATATTACAAAATAAATATAAAATATCAAAAATTGGGGTACAAGTTATATTAATTCACTAATCATAGCAATTTAATGTTTAAGATTATGTCACTACATAAGTTTTCATCCTACAAAAAAAAACATTTTTACCATACTAAATTTTTGTAGCTTATTTTCGTTTAGTGGTAAGTGGTAAGTGCGAGTTGGTCTCTCGCACTGAGGGTTTCGTTCAACTTGCGCCATAAACGACCGTACTTTTTGACTGCGTAGATTTGGAGAGTTTATTTTTTCCACAGCTCCATGGGACTGCAGACTTGAGTATATGGTTCTAATTTCAACTCAGTACCTTCATACGTTCCCGAGATAAAGGGCCTTGACAGACAGACAGACAGACAGACGAACAACAAAGTGATCCTATAATGGTACCGTCTTTTCCTTTTGAGAAACGGAACCCTAAAAAAAAGGTTTTTTTTAAAGAAAGTAATCTTAAGATTTTGACAACAGTAGTTAGTAGTTTTCAACTGATTTATTAAGGTGGGAATTTTGATATTAAAACTTGTTATTTGCTTTGTCACCGTCTAAAGTGTTGCTACTGAACATTGGGTCCTAAGTGTACTCATTTATTGACATCATTCAGTCATGGGTGAAATTCACACAATGTCGTCAGATTTCCAATGATATTTGTTAATTTAACCTAATTCTAATTTCACATGTATCTTCCCCAGGAACTAGTAACATCATTCCAGAAGTACCAACATTACAAGTCGCCCATAGAGACCCCGTTGACCCCGCCAAACAACAACCTAGCCGTGAACCTAGACAGACAGATCCTGTACAACCACAGTCACTCCAGCCTGTACGGCGCCGACGTGAGCACCGACCACAAGATGATGGTCGAGGCTATCGGCAGACATTTAGTGTATGGTAAGTACCATCATCATCATCTGTCTAGAGATTTTTCAATATAACCGGATGCAGTTCTATTCCAGATTTTTAACCGACTTCAAAAAATGATCACTTTAAAATATCTGAATCAATCAAAGGAAAGTCACATCAAATCTGGTCAAACTAATTGACTATATCAGCCATACTCAAAGTTTGTTCCGCGGAACCCTAGGTTTCCGCGATACTTCTATAGGGATTCCGCATGAATCCGCAAGCACTACTAGAGAGGATTTTTTAAAATTAAATAGTATCTATTTAATTAAAAAAAAGTTTTTGAGGAAAATAATCTTAGACGGATCGATTGCATTGACATGTGTACAGATGGAGCCAAGGCGATGACGGGTAACACAGCTGGACTATTGTGCATAAAAAAATTAAGCTCCTCGTAATTCCAGCCATTATATCCTACATAGACAAGCACTTGCCATGAAGCAAATGCCGTCAAATCTTATGGAAGAAGCTGTAAAAATAATTAATTTTATCAAATCACAACCACCACAATCCATATTGTTCTCATTGTTATGTGAAGATTATGGAAACAAGCATACAACGAAATAAAAAAACAGTTTCATACCTGCCATTAGTTACATTTTTTCTTTTTTAATATATCTTCGTTTATTCATTTTTTACATATGTTTTTATATTTTTAGATATTTCTTATAAAATAAAACAAACAAAAAATATTTAAAAATACAAAAAAATGTTAGCCCACCGGTATCGGGAACAGGGTCCAAGTCCAAGCTACCGGCAGTCAGGGTTCCACAGAGAGAAACGTCCTAAAACAATACGAGCCGTGTCCAGGAGTACCGCGCTCTGAATCAAGCCCTTGATCCAGCCGTCTCACGATAGTCTCCTCAAGTGTGGTCGAGGCTCTTGGCAATTAAGTCATTGGCAGATACGACTATCGGCACAATGATCGCTGAGTCCACATGTCGACAATTTCGCAAGCCAAGTCAGTATACTTGATTTGTTTATCTTTCCCGACTTTCACGAGGTTCTCGTCATGCGGAACCGTTATGTCAACAATCATTGTGCACCGCTCTGATCGATTCACCACCACTATATCAGGTTTATTAGCCACAATAGTCCTGTCAGTGATGATGGATCGATCCCAGTACAATGTGATATTATCATGTTCGAGAACTGGGTCGGGCATATCGTATAATACAATATGTTGATTTGCATCCTCGCCAAAATTTAAGAGGTGCTTATAAAAGTCATAAATAATCAATGAAAATTATGGTACCTGATATCAATAATAATATACGGCGCTTTTATGGTATGTCTCAGTCTGTTTTAATTTAACAGTATTATAGAATATCTCCACTTCAAAGTACAAAATCACCTACAGAACAAACAGAACAGTGTGCGTGAGCGTCGGCGCATTCGTATCATACAGCGGCATGCACGCACACAGGTTTGCGAGACTCTTACTCTACTTAGTTACCTACTAAACACACGCAGCGTGCGGCGTGCGTTGACCCGCGCATCAGCTGATTAATAAAATGTTAGTTTTGCCTAAAATTACGTTTTTATTGCAATCCTGCTATAAACGGATAATCTTAAAATCGGTAAACTTGGATCTGTAATAAAAACCAGGTTCACTCACTGTAGGCTTTTTATTACATGGAGCGCGCGCTCCCGCTCGCCCGTAATAATAATAGTTCATTGTAGGTAAATTCGGTCCAACGCGCATCGTTTTATTTAACGATTGATTGATGATTTTGTTTTGTTTTTTAGTTTTGGTTGATTTTAAACTTTCCTTCCTGCTTAACGGGCTTAGAAACCGGCAAAAATACCTCTGTTGGTGTACGGATCTGAAAATGTTTTCTACTTATTGGAGAAATGATCATGATAATGTTGTCTAGGTATTAGCGAAGTTAAACATTTGAAATCAACTTATTTACACTGGTAATTGATTACGCTAATAACGTATTTTCAAATGATTGTTTATTTAAAAATAAATAAAATTAGGCTATCTCCACTAATGGCATACAAACGGACCATCTCCAGCAACTCAACATTGGAGTAATTTTGCGTTATCTTGCACTAAAATAATTATAACATACGATGTACCGAGGGCGCTACTGCCCGAGGAGCGATATTTTTATTTTTTTTGCGAGCGTTTTCACTGCACAGAGACAAGGTCAACACTGGGAGGTCGCGGGAGCGGGGGCCAGCTGGGCGGGTCATAAGGGTAAAAGCGGAGGTGCGCGGGCGCAGCGGTTTAGGCACTAGAAATGGGTCCACCCTTTATAGCAGAACTTTTTATGTCATAATTTTGTTTTGCATAACAACGGATGGCATAAACTTCACTTCGCAGAAAATAGTTTAGCAGACACTCACTTATCATACATTCTAAACTCATAATTTTGTAAGTCAGAATCATCTCTAGGCATAAACTTCATATCCATAATATTTAAAAAGTAGAAACTTCATATCGCAGAAAGTTCACAGTCAGAATCGTCTTTTGGCATAATATATTTTATATCGATGATCGGAGATGACGGCAGAATTGTCATATCAATCTACGATCTTTGTCATTTTAAGTTGTCATTTATTTTGATTAATTATTTCTTTAAAATAATGTCATTTATTTTAGTTATTGTTTAATTGAATTTGAGATAATGTCATTGAATTTAATAAGTAATTAGGTATCCTAATCTAAATAGTTCAGTTCACATTAATAACTTAAATTCTAAATTACAATCATGATAAATAATTATATATTAGATATATGGATTACCTATCATGCAAATAAATTTATGATGACAACAAAAAACCGATTTAAATATTGTAAAATAAATAAACTAACAAATAAAATATATTAAAAACTGTTGAATACGGGTATCGAAAATATAAGGGTTAGTACAGTTTTAGAAATAGATACAAAATGAAAACAAAAATAATAGTATGTTTGTCAAAAGAGTTTATCAATATTATACATAATAGTCATAAAATCGTTCACAAAATATTATTACAATTCATATTAAAATTAAATGTTATATATGATATATAATAAGATTAAATAAAAAAGGAAACACTTCAGCGTTATTATAAAAGTTAATACAATATTGAGAAAAGAAACGCGACAAATGTGGTTCTCCGGCCACCAAACAACATGATTAAGTCAAAAATTGAGGTGTTAAGGTCTCTGATCATGTTAGAGGGACACTTGGAAAGGCAGGAGTGGTTTTTAGTCGGTTCGAGTCCGACACTACCTCGACTGTCTCACTACTCGTGAGGCAGTCGAGGTGTCCGTGGGGATCTCCCACTCCTGCCACAAAAAAAAAAAAAAAAAAAATTGTTCAGTTCCGGGTAACCTATTCAAAAAAATCTCTTTTTTCTATTAACGCAAGTCGTTTCTGGCGTAGGAGGTCACAGTTTTAACCTGACCTAACCTAGCCATTACTGCCGTATGCATAGTATGCCAAGTGAAATTATACCAAAACATATACTATGCGAAATTTGAACTCTGCGAATCGTAATTATACTAAATGTAATGCTGCCATCTTAAAAGTATGCCATTGTTAATTCGAAGTTTTAAACATTATGCCAAACGATAATTATACCAAATAAATTTGATGCCTTTAAAATGTTCGTTTAAAGAAAATTATGCTAAGTGTGTTATGCCAAATAAATTTCGGAGCATCAAGTTTCTGCCAGATAGAGGGAACCCACTAGAAATACGTGCAATAGTTTGTGTTTGTGTGCATTCGCTTTTTTGTAGTGTGCGTAATTTTATTGTAAAGGTACGAGCAGATCGTCAGAGTGTAGTGTACACTTACCGATTTCTGAAAGTACGAAAAAAGTAAAAAAAAACCTACTTATTTTATTATAGATTCGGGTCGAGCATCATTAGCATAGTTACGTCCTTGAATTTGGCGAGGATGCAAATCAACATCCTGTATATCTGTAGTGCGGCACTTCCGATTCCACAAGGCTGTATTTTAGAGCAAGTTGCTGATGGATAATCATGGCTACAATTTTGAGTCTGTGCAAGTATGCTCCGTTAGCTAAACTAGAATAACCAGAAATAATGTGACGAATTGATTCACCCGGACGGTAACATGCCCGATATATATCGACCGTGCCGTCCTTTACAAAAAATCTCCGGTAGTTCTTTGTGATCATAACTTCATCCATGATTGTATAAGCAAAACCTTCGGTTTCTCCAAAGAGAACCCCAGAACGCAGCCAGGATACGGTCTACATCAGGTCCATGTAGGGCCCGGAAAAGAGTCTGTGAATCTCTTTACTTTGCCATACCTCCCTGCGATCGTTAGTGTCAAGAACTACAGGTTTGCGCCAGTTTTCTTTAGCCAAGGGAAGCGGAGTGAGGCCCTTGTCCACTCCACCGCAACAAAAAAAAGTAATTTAAAAGTCGTTTCTTGTAAAAGTTCTTTGAGCCTGCATATCTCGCGGTTGTGGAACGTCTTAGCGTTTAAGAAGTCTCGTCTACCACAACTCGGAATATACTGTCTCATAACCGAAGAACGTGGGTGATGCATTCGATATGCTGTTAACAATGTACGGACCTTCCTGTCCAGGGCATCAAGTTCCGTTTGAGTCCATTTGAGTATGCCTAAAGAATACATCAAAACCGGCATGACCCAACCGTTAAATGCGCATATCTTGATTCCGCCTGATAAAAGACTATTAATACTTTTCTCAGGCTGCCAAAGAAGCGCTCCTTCAATTATTGCTGCATGTCGGCAACATTGATGCCCAGCGCTTCCGACATACCCAAATACTTGTAGGCTTCGGTTGCTGAGAGGGATCTAAAGTTTATGTAATCGGAGAGCTGGGTTCCCACAGATTTCACAATCTCTCCTCGCTTTACATGCATGACCGCACATTTGTCCTCAGCAAATTCCATCTTGATGGCCCCACTAAAAGCTTCAGTTGCCTTCAGTAGCTCCATCAGTTGCAAATCGTTGGGGGCAAAGAGTTTTAGGTCGTCCATGTAAAGGAGGTGAGATATAAACTGAGCACCTCTTCTCAATCGATAACCCAGACTTGAATCCTCCAGCAACGTGCTTACGGGAGTAAAGACTAAACAGTACCAAAGTGGACTCAACCTGTCGCCCTGAAATAATCTTTTATTATTATCTTGATTTGTAAGTATGTAATAAGTAACTGTTACATTGTGCTTATTAATAAAGAATACACTTTTAAAAACTGTTGTTTTATGTTAGGATTTCGTCAAGTATTTCGCTTTCCAAAAGGGTTCCGTCACCAAAAAAGATTGAGAACCGCTGGACTAGATAGATGGTGTGTAAGGAAATAAGGAAAGGAACAAACCTAAATGTTCTACATTTACGTTTAAATCTAAGCATCGTTGCGTCGGGGAATCGCTTTGTTTATCATTTTGTGTACGTATTTTATTTGCTCTAGATTAGGCAGTCTGTCGACGCTTGGATTTTATTTCCAACAAAATTTTAGGTGCATGTGGAACCAAGTAAAAGTGAACGTTTGTTGACAGACGCAGCTCAAGCTACGGCCCTGATGTGCACCAACGTGGTGTCGTACGTACTGCTGACGGAGGCGCGGCGCGGCGCCAGCCTGGCCGCGCTGGGCGCCGCCGTGCGCGCGCGACACCACGCGCTGCAGGCAGACGGGCGGGACCTGGGGTACAGCGGGGACGCGCGGCAGGCCGTCAAACACGCCGTGAGTGTACTCTATATACTACACGACGTGCACCCACGTGCTGTCGTACGTACTGACACCACGCGCTGCAGGCAGACGGGCGGGACCTGGGGTACAGCGGGGACGCGCGGCAGGCCGTCAAACACGCCGTGAGTGTACTCTATATACTACACGACGTGCACCCACGTGCTGTCGTACGTACTGACACCACGCGCTGCAGGCAGACGGGCGGGACCTGGGGTACAGCGGGGACGCGCGGCAGGCCGTCAAACACGCCGTGAGTGTACTCTATATACTACACGACGTGCACCCACGTGCTGTCGTACGTACTGACACCACGCGCTGCAGGCAGACGGGCGGGACCTGGGGTACAGCGGGGACGCGCGGCAGGCCGTCAAACACGCCGTGAGTGTACTGTATATACTACACGACGTGCACCCACGTGCTGTCGTACGTACTGACACCACGCGCTGCAGGCAGACGGGCGGGACCTGGGGTACAGCGGGGACGCGCGGCAGGCCGTCAAACACGCCGTGAGTGTACTCTATATACTACACGACGTGCACCCACGTGCTGTCGTACGTACTGACACCACGCGCTGCAGGCAGACGGGCGGGACCTGGGGTACAGCGGGGACGCGCGGCAGGCCGTCAAACACGCCGTGAGTGTACTGTATATACTACACGACGTGCACCCACGTGCTGTCGTACGTACTGACACCACGCGCTGCAGGCAGACGGGCGGGACCTGGGGTACAGCGGGGACGCGCGGCAGGCCGTCAAACACGCCGTGAGTGTACTCTATATACTACACGACGTGCACCCACGTGCTGTCGTACGTACTGACACCACGCGCTGCAGGCAGACGGGCGGGACCTGGGGTACAGCGGGGACGCGCGGCAGGCCGTCAAACACGCCGTGAGTGTACTCTATATACTACACGACGTGCACCCACGTGCTGTCGTACGTACTGACACCACGCGCTGCAGGCAGACGGGCGGGACCTGGGGTACAGCGGGGACGCGCGGCAGGCCGTCAAACACGCCGTGAGTGTACTGTATATACTACACGACGTGCACCCACGTGCTGTCGTACGTACTGACACCACGCGCTGCAGGCAGACGGGCGGGACCTGGGGTACAGCGGGGACGCGCGGCAGGCCGTCAAACACGCCGTGAGTGTACTCTATATACTACACGACGTGCACCCACGTGCTGTCGTACGTACTGACACCACGCGCTGCAGGCAGACGGGCGGGACCTGGGGTACAGCGGGGACGCGCGGCAGGCCGTCAAACACGCCGTGAGTGTACTCTATATACTACACGACGTGCACCCACGTGCTGTCGTACGTACTGACACCACGCGCTGCAGGCAGACGGGCGGGACCTGGGGTACAGCGGGGACGCGCGGCAGGCCGTCAAACACGCCGTGAGTGTACTCTATATACTACACGACGTGCACCCACGTGCTGTCGTACGTACTGACACCACGCGCTGCAGGCAGACGGGCGGGACCTGGGGTACAGCGGGGACGCGCGGCAGGCCGTCAAACACGCCGTGAGTGTACTGTATATACTACACGACGTGCACCCACGTGCTGTCGTACGTACTATTAACGGAGGCGCGTCAAATACTAACTTTAATTCATAGGTCGGAAAAAGTATGATTGGTTTTCTCTATCAGGAAACCAGCAATAATAGCAACTGGATAACGCCTGACTAAAGACGGCGGGGGTCTTTAGTCCCTACTGCATGGAAGTTAAACATGACTAGGGTGTGCCATTAAGTACTTCACACCCTTCGGGCAATAAAGCCGTGATGTTAATTATGTATGTACAACTGACCTAACTGTATTTGTTTCATCCCCAGCTGGACATGTTAGGTCGCGGCCTGATCCGTCGCGAGGGAAGCGGCGAGCGCCTCATGGTGCGGCCTCACACATCCATCGCCGCGTCGCTGGAGCTCGCGTACTACGCCAACGCCGTCGTAGCGCACTACGCCCCTCCTGCTATTGTCGGTGAGTATTCGAACACTTTTAACATTAACTTTGTAAAATATCACTACTATACTAGATTAAAAAAAACATTTTCTTGCTCAGTAAGTTCATAATATGTATTTCTCATACTCAATACAAGTTTACTGGCTTTAGACTCATTTGAGACATCTAAACACACGGTTCGCACGCAGTTATAAGTACCGCTGGCGGCGCACCCTGTAAGACCAAAACAAACAATCGTCGAACCAATTCATACGTTTCCGTGGGTCGTGTAGCAATTTCAACTTAGACGTTAACGTCTTATGGTCGTCTTTCGGGGGGAGTCTCAAACAGTTTTTTTTTTAATATTTATTAGTCGCAAAGCATCAGTGACATATTTAATAAGAGGTTTAAACATATTTCTAATCTTAATATTTATAAATCATGTGTCACGTTGTTTGTCAGCGATGGACTCCTAAACTACTTAACCGATTTTAATTAAATTTGCACACCGTGTGCAGTTCGATCCAACTTGAAAGATAGGGTAGGTAGAAAATTACATTGCAACGCATGCTGGAGCACAGCTAGTTATATTATATTTCTAATTTATCAAATAATATACCTTATTAATAAAATAATCTCAATTGACATGTTCACTAATTATAATTAATTTTATCAATATTGTATGCTTCATAAATAAGATCCCAAATGTTTGCATGTCACATTATTATGACTAAGGCCCGATTTTTCAATCGCCAATTAAGTTTTCTCCCAGGAATAAGTCTGCCATTTTGACAGTTTTTGTATGGACACTCCGTCAAAACGTCATATTTACTCTTTAGATAAAAGTTATCTAACGATTGAAAATCAGCCCTAAGTGTTATGGATCTGTAATTATTAATTTAAGACCTATATTGTACAGACGCCTGCACATCAAGCTTCTACAATCTGTCAGATTTCTTTGATAGATTTTCGACGTATAAGGTTCAAGGTTCAGTGGGAAAAATTGTCAGTTTCGGGTAGCTTGACCTGCAGGCGTCTGTACCAACACTTACTGCGAATAAATTGAATTTGAATCACAAACATGGTTCTCAATTTTCCAGCAACCGCGTTAGAAAGCCTGGTGTGCGGGTCATCGTGTGGTTCCGTCCGGCAGTCGGAGCTGCTGTCGGCGTCGCTGCAGCTGTGCGAGGTGCTGTCGCACGAGTTCATCGTGTGCGCGCCGTGCCAGCGCATCGAGGACCGCATGCTGGACGCCATCGACGGGCTGCAGGCGCAGGAGATCTTACTCAGGGATAAGGTGCGCATACGAAACAGTGTCCATGGACTTTCTTGCCCATTCTTCTCCATAGAGATCAACGCTTTGGAATGGGCAACTGCAGTACTTTCACAAGTTATTATGCCTTGTGACCGGGACTGTAGATTCATTTTGTTTCTTGACATTCAAAAGTGCCTGTAATGGTCTAATTGAAATATTTGTATTATTGATTTGATTTGAATACAACTACCTGTACTTATAAAACTCTAGGCTAATTAACAACCGCTCGGGGTCGTCAACAACCAGTCGCAGCGGTCGCAGTTAATATTGTTGCTTTTATAAAAAAATAACGCTGCCCCACACTAGGAATTTCTCCTGTATCGTGTTTACAAACATTTAAACTCACATACACAAACAGCCCGACCAGGAAAAACCACCTGGAGGCTGTACAAATATTTGTTCCATGTGGGAATCAAACCCAACGCCAACTAGACACCAAGATTCATGATTTTTATTTCATTATGATTCTACCAAAGCAGCCTTTCTATTTAAAATATAATTAATCAAATTGTTGTTTCCTTTATTCGACAGACAACTGGGGTAGACTTAGAAGAAGAACAATGGTCCCGTCGTATGGCGCGTCGCCTTGACGACGAGGATGACTACGAGCGGCCCGATCCCGCCTCACGCATCACTTACACCGTGTCCGACAAGCCCGAAGCCATTGCAGAGAGGTATACTATGCACTTATTAAAAACTAGCTTTTGCCCGCGGCTGCGCTTGCGTTAAATTCGGGATAACAGTTCTCCTTTCCTGATTTGCAGGTACGTGCTACCTGTAGTTTTTGCGCCTTATTGATTGTAAAAGCAAAGCTAAGTTTTCCCATTTCTTCCCACTATCTCGCTTATAAAAAAATCCTATGTCTGTCTCCAGGGTTTCAACTATCTCTGTATCAAAATTTATCAAATTCCGTCATTTAGGCGTGAAGACATAACAAACAAACATACTAATAAACTCACTTACGCTTTTATAATATTAGTACGGATAATATGCTAGTTTCAAAAAAAATAAATTCCTCGCTAAAAATAATTTTTTTCGCAACGCGTGACGTCACACGTAACTTTAATGAGCTATATCTTTGTCATTTTTGGTCTAATTTACAAATGAAAAGAATACGCGTCCCTTATTTTTGAACAATCTAAAAGACGGACTAAATAGAATGTTATTACTTTGACCTTTGAAACTACCTTATTATGCGAAGTACTCAATATTATCGTTGTTTTCCAGACGGAGACTCCTGCTGACCCTGCGGCCAGTCCTGGAGGCGTACGCGGCCACGTGCCGGCACCTGGCGCCCGGCTCCATGAAGGAGCTCGTCAAGAACACCCTCGACTCACTCACGGAGGACTTCACACACAACAAGATGGTTTACGGTATGATCTTATACGTTTAAGACTTAAAAAGATAGAAAAAAGGTATTTTATTATTCTTATACAGGGCAAAACAAAATAACAAAGAAAACTACAATATGAGACAGACAGACGGTCAACAAAATGATCCAGTAACCCTTTTTTTGGGTGGGATACCATCAAATAACTTCCCCCGCTCTGGGCGGAGCGGGGGGAAGTGTCAGACTTTACTGACTAAAACCCACCCATGTTTCTTCTATTGCCCTTTACGTCCCGGGGCCGCGGTATCTCTTTCGAACAGCCCGCAACCCCGGCAGTATCCAATAACCCTTATTGGATCATTTTGTCTGTGTTTGTGATCCGTTTTTCCTTTTGAAGCATGAAACCCTAAAAATAAGAAAAACTAGACCCCAAATGCCCCATCTCAGCATGGTTGTGTGACATCATAGACTGAATCCAAAGATGTGTGAAGCGTAGAGGAGAGATGTTAGTTAAGGAGCTACTGAGCTATAGGGCGTATCCACCGAAGCTCAACGGAGATGCGTACCTACTTACTAGACCAGAGTCGAAACGTGTTACTCTCGCCTAGTTTAGCGACTGCTGCTCACCTATCTTCTCATCTCCGTTGTGCGCTTTTGGCGAGTGCGGCTGTCCCGATATGAAGCATCTCTCGCTCCGCTCAACCATTCCCACTAACGCTGTATAGTGTGTAAAAATTTAAATAACGAAATTCTATTGGTGGTTTTTATAACACATCTTTTCTGTTCTTGTCTCGACTCCTGCTCGTTGGAGTCCGTCCCTTCGGCCCTTAGTATAGGAACAGAGTGAGGTACAAACACCCAATATTTAATTGTGAGAATGAGAAACATGAACAGGACTGTATCACTCTCTGGAATGGGTCTATTCCAGTGTTGGTTTACATTAGCCGGTTGTCATTCCAGCACTGAATTCGACCGCTGGTTTGGAATGCTACTGGTTTCTTTTGGACCAGATACTAGTCTTTACGAAACTTAACATTGATCAAATTTCGTATTTCGTGAAGGATTGTAATTATGGGGGCACATACATCATAACTTTATATAAACTTGAACCATATCGGTTTTCCTTCCAGGCGAAGCTGTATCAACAGACGCGATCAACAACTGTTTGCGACTCCTGCGCCAGTGGGGTGTCGTGGACATGTTCACAGAGAAGCGCACGCGCACAGTACGCCTGCCCGCGCCGTACGACTCGCCGGAAGCGTTGGACACGGTGTGCCAAAATGTTTACAAATTCAACATGGACACACCTTTACTGAACACCAAGTGATAAAGTGAACTGTGAACTAATAGGCCGGTGAATCAAGTGCTTATTTAGTGAATGTTGGTGAAATTGGCGTGAAGGCAGCATTCCTGCCAAGTAACTTGCAAAAAGTTCGTGTAAATAACGTTTTAGGCTGCCGGGTGTGTCTATCATCGCATTTTCGTATGACAAAATTTAGTTTATTTTAAGTTTTCAATGATTAAGCATTCTAAGTGTACTTGACAAAAAAGTTATTTACTCAAAAATATAGTTGTACAGTGAATTGAATGCCCTCGATATAGAAATGTGATGTATAACTAACAACATAAAAAAAATATCCATTGTTTTATGCTTGAAGTCATGGATTGTTGGTTTGTCAAGAAGACTATTGTTGAGCTGCGACAAAATGAGAGTGTTACACAAACATCACTTCTCATTTTAAAAATATATTTCTGACCAAAGATCCTGACCAAACCTTCACGGTTTGGTTGGAAACAAACATTTCAGCAAGAATATGAAGGGAGTACAATAATTATTGGAGTATGATTTCACTGTCAAAAATGTTGTAGTTATGACACCCTGGGTGTCTATCTCGGGTATAGTTGGTGACGTCTCTTGTTCCTATCAAGTAGTAGGGAAAACAAGTTGTAAAACATTTGCAACATGTTTTTGTGTCTGACACATGTTTTTAATACCACAAAAACATGTTACAAAACATGTTGATAGGAGCAAATGAATGTTCCATTTTAGTTAATGGCTGATGCCAGGGTAACAACGACGTACGTTATTTCAACGTAATATTGTTATTTATACCGTTTGGTTACATCTTCACGTGTTTTCAACACATTGTGATTTAGTATCTTATTCGTTTTTTTTATGGTAATAAAAGCTGCTCAAAGATTAGGGCCAAATATCTTGTAATGGATTATTATTTAGGGATGGTACATTTGGGTCCCATTACACCATAAATCATTGATTACATTTAGGGAAAATAATTGTTCCTAATGCTGTGGCAGTAATTCTAACTAAAACATAAATTAATGCCAAAGTCTGATTGCACTGTTTAGATTTCCACTATCGACGTTTTATTTAGGTATTTTACTCTGACCTAGAGTCAGTGATAACAGGCATGAATGTACTTAGTCATACTTATACAAAAGCAGCTGGTTTTACAGTTAGTGAATTGAAACTAATGGCCAATCACTAATTCTTATCATGTGATAAAAAGATGACTTAATTCTGTATATCAGTATCTCTTTCAATAAAATTTTGTGAATGTATGTAATTGTCCCTTTGCGAAGCTGGGGTTTATTTCTATAAAATGCCGTGGTAGCGACTCATGAGTGCCATCATTAAATAATATACTATTACAATGCGAATTGATCTGTGATGCAACAGCGATAAAAACAAGTGTTTTTGTATATATTGTGACTTTTAAATTATCATATAAATACGAGGTTGTCATGAATGTTTGTGCATTGTGATCTTAATGGTCGCAATACGAATACTTGTGTGCGCACTTATAATGTTAGTTATTTGGCATTTTAATTCAGATGTTTGCATTGAGAAACAGAAATAAATATCAAAGCAAAAAGACTGCGTTAGTAACACAGCATGGTTTTCTATAGATATCGGCGCTACGTAAAAGACATGATGCTAAATATCCAAAAATGTAAATACAAAGAAAAAAACATTATCTAATTTTAACTTGCCTAAGCATCTACATTGACATTGACGCCAACTCTCGCGTTAATAGTGCATACACAAGTGGTTCCCTTCATAGCATTTGTTTGTATCTGAAGTGTAAAAGTGTGGCTGGCCATCACCTGACTCTATGGAGTCTTAAGCCGAGATTTATAAACGTTACTTAGCACGCTCATACACGTCTCCCTGTCTTTACCTTACACAGTGTACTTGTAGTTTGATAATCACGGGGATATGTCAAGGATCTTGCCAAGTAGTCTATTTATCTCGGCCTTAAAGTTATTCCTTTTTGTACTGCATTAAGCTTAAGTTGACAAATAGTATGTAGACTTTATTTACTTTGTTACCCATATAATGATAAAAGGGGGCAAAGCTAAGATTGATTAAACAATCTTGAAACACTTTTGTTTTTTTTTTACGAAATTCAAGATGGTCCCAGTAACTTGACTAAGGAACTTCTCTAACCTCTTAGAGGTTAGGTTAGGTTGGAACTATTAAAAAAAAAAGAAAAAAAATGTGGAACTATTACCAAATGTGCGCGCGCCTAGCAAGCGCTTCATTCAGATTTTATGCATATTTTCAAGTCGCCGTCTTCTCGATTCGCAATCGATCAATCATGCGCCCACGGTATTCGTGGCTGTCAAGTTTTACCGAACATAAGATGATTTTTACCCAACTATGTTGGGATCAGCTTGTTTACCTAGTATTTAACATGGACCGACTAGATAGGCAGTCGGTCCATGTTAAATACTAGGTAAACAAGCTGACCACCACAATTCAGTACTGGGTAATAAGGTAATACTTGGTAAGACTGTTTGTCAGACTTTCAGGACAATTACAATATGTAACGACTGTCAAAGATCTACATATAAATGACAGCTGGGACCAACAGCGCGCACGTAGTAAACGGGTGGTATCCTCAGACCAACTTAGGCAAGCGTGGCTTAACCTTGAGATGTTGCTATTATTTAGCCACGAGTTCCTCCGACTTTTACAGTAGGTAACATATCCACCTAAAACTGTCCGTCCCCTTGATGGGAAATCAAAATAGGGTATTTTACTCTATATGAAAGAAATTCTAAAATATACAATTTAGAATTACAATTTAGCTTAGGCAACAAGCAGTCGGAAAATGTTAAATTTAGTTAATAAAATAACTAAATAAATTTTAAAATTGATTTCAAAGTTTTCACTTTTTTTAGTCTGTTGTTTTACTAAGCGAAACAGTGTCCGCCTTGATTATTACGTCATATGGTCACGCAAACAAAAAGTGACAACTGTCAACTGAGCAACTATTACTATTTTTGTATTATAAAACTTTACATTTTAATTTTTATTGAAATAATAGTAATACTACCATGGAAGAAATAAATACTACCATATAATAATACTTTAAACTATAGTGAAAAATACAACTTACGATTGAATATTTCTTTTTGGTTTACTAGGACTCTAGGAACAAAATGAGATAGTTTTTAAAAATGGGTGTAATACCGTATTCTCTCGCTCTTGCCATGTACACACGGCGACAGATCAACCTATACAAAACCAGTTTATGCTGCTCTCTCAACAACGGATCGTACACCATAAATTTTAAGTACAATGAGAGATCCGCATAAACTGGTTTTGTATAGGTTGATCTGTCGCCGTGTGTACTGACTAAAACCCAGCCATGTTCCTATTGCCCTTTACGTTCCGGGGCCGCGGTATCTCTTTCGAACATCCCGCAACCCCAGCAGGCGGTGGCCCTGGCAAGCCCCTCTGCATGTCCGTCCCCTTAGCCTTAGTTTAATTTACACCTAAAAATAGTTGGAACAATAAAACAAAAACTTATTTTATTATTTATTTATTAATAAAGTATTTAAAATGAGCAAAACTTAATAAAAAGGAATAGGAATTTGGAAAAATATTTCAAATAAAAATGATACTTAGTGTCAAAGATTAATAATAATTAATCTTTTTTTATAATAATAAAAGAGACTAAATTGAAAACTTAGATAGTAGTAGACAAACACAAAAATATATTAAGGTAGGTACTAGATTACAATATAGATATAGGGTAACATCTTGCTGAGATGGTGCCTTAGGTAGTTAGGTACCATAGACATCCGCTCACCTCAGTCTATGGCATCACCTGTATTATAGAATTAGGGCTCTTCTTGTTAGTCAGTTTTACGCCGGCCAGCGCGATTCTAGTCGACAGTCATATGTGAAGCCTTGCGCCGCGCCGGTTGAACAAGAGCAATAATAGTGAAGAATAAATAACCTTTTAAACGCAATTGTTATATGATATGCAAGCGCATGCTCAGGGGCCTTAGTCTGCTATTACAATAGTGTCAGAATGGTCGATCACTGATCGCATAATGGTTGATTTTGACAAGTTTAGTATGTAGCAGATTACCAAACTTGTCAAAATTAACCATTATGCGATCAGTGATCGACCATTCTGACACTATTGTAATAGCAGACTAAGGCCTCTGGACGCCAACGATGGAGGTCACGCGCGTGCGCTTATCAAAAGTTTAAACCGTTTCATACAATCAGCCTTAACTATTCATATCAGTCGTAACAATATAATATTTATTCAAAATACACTTTGTATGCAAAGGGCATAGAACAAAAATGGCATAGACACTCCATCGCCATTTTGTTGAAAGTTGCTGCGCACGATGTAAACTACCAAAGATATAGTAAATTATAAAGTAATGTATTGCGGAATTGAGAGTTATTTGGAGATTAAGTCAACATCTCGATCTGGGGCTCGAAATAACTTTGACAAACCGTCACCTATATATCTCGGGTCATTTTTGTTCAAATGTCCAAGTGCTGTCATCGTCCTGCACAACAACTTTATTAAAGTGAACAATGGAGAAGGAGTGGTTACACCCATTTCCATTAACAAAAAGTCAAACCTATGCTAAAACGACCAAGTCATGCCCCTAGGGGCCTTTTCTTCATAATCATAATAGGATATATGAGACACGTTAAAATACTAGAAATAATCACACTTTGTTACGATTTTACGAATTGTAAGGTAATTGATTCGACTAAATCGACCATTTTAGGCATCGTGCTCTTCATATCTCAAGTTCGAAGTTACATAGAACCGTCAATTACCTATGAAACGCCATATTCATGAAACTCATCAAAACCATACGTTCCATTTCCTTTTCCATCTTGTATCGGCGCAAGTTGGGTAACTGGCTCCTCAACCGAGCTTCCCAAACGGACCTGTTTTGTCTGTGGTCGGTACAGTCGAGGTGCTGTTTCATGTCAGCCCATCCTGAGACAACGAGGTTACAATAACCGCAATGAAGCAACCCGGGGCGAACCTGTAACATTACGATCACATTAAAACGATTACATGAATACATTACTTTATGACATACGTAATGTTAATACCTAAAAAAATAAACAAAATCTTTGAGGCACAAAATAGCGCGAATGCTTATAACAAGGTACGTTATAATACTGTTTTTTTTTTTAAATTTTGAAACAAAACTACGTTAAAAGATGAATCACAGGTGTACCTCTCTGATAATTTCGTTTTGCTCTGATGTAATGACAGGCACTTCCAGCCACTTGCACATGTGCCTCCTACAGTGGTCTTCATAATCCGAATTTGGTGGCAAGTTCACTTCGCACAAAATGCACCTCATTCTTGCACCAATTGTCAAAATAAAATTGAAGCTATTCTTGGGAATACAAAACTCTTCGTTAATGATACTGGCTGTATAAAATAATGCTTCTACTTCGTAGGTCGATTCGAGGAAAACTCTGGTTGACTGCTTGACCAGATTTCTAGGAGCTTTCGGCTTAGCAGCAGATGATCCTGCAAGTTTCTTGTGATTTGCTCCTCCCACGTGCTCTTTCATTGACCTGAACGAAGCCGGCACATGTACTTCACAAACGCGGCAAAATGATTGTTTAACACCCCCGTTAAAAGTAATTTTATGTGCTTTTGCAAACTCCTTTGCCTCTTCATCTTGGGTGGTATTATATTCACAGAGAGGGATGATGTCAGAATCATTTGAGCATCTCGAGTCTGTATCAGTGTCATTTGAGGCATTACTTTCCTCTTTTGCAGCATTATTTTCTTCATATGACGCAGGATTTTCGGTTTTATCTAGCAAAGCTTTAACGGTGTCTTTTTCAATACCATCTGACGATTTTGTAGTTTTGTCATTTATATCGACTCGGTTCAAGTTCTGATCATGTATTGTCGGATAAAGTAAATCAGAATCAACAGCTGCAGCTGATGAATGATTTTGTATGTGGTTTTCTATCTCCATGTGATCAAATGTTACAACTTTGGAACATTTTTTACAGAAAGCCGTTTCTGTTTCCAAATTTATGTTGATTCCTTTACTTTGATACTTAGCAATGAATTCAAGGATTTTGGTTTTGTCTTTTGTCGGTGATTTTACGCATTTGGTAGGGTCGTTGTTTATCTTTGATTCTTTTGGTTGGCTATGATTTATTGAGGCTGAAGACATGTTGGTTACTTTTTGTTGATAATTATCATCAGTTTCTAGTCCTTGAAAAGTTTCTTTAGCTTCAATTCTTTGACCTTTAGCTTCGATTCCTTGGCAGTTTTCTTCAATTTCGATTCCTTGGTTAACTACATTAGTTTCGACGCGACGTTTCGCGTAAAGATCGTGATGCTCTGTTTCGTCAAAATGTTTGGTCATCCTTCCGGGAGCTAGCAACTTGTTGCATGACAGGCATTGAACAGCTGTGTCATCTAACTGAAATCACAGAAATAGTCACTTTTAAGTTCTAACTGACTAGTAACAAGAGTACTGTTTTACTAATCAAATAGTTTCTCTAAGTCAGTCCGTCACCTTTCGCATCCGGTCTGCCTCGGCTACTTTTTGAAGATGTGACGCCAGGATAGTTCGCTAAATAGATATTTATGGACCGAAACAAATATGGCTTTTCAGAGTTGTAATCATCAAAACATTAATATAAGTAAGTTTAGTCTAAGTTCATTTGAAATGGTCATTCATCATTTTAGGTGGAATCTGAAGTAGTTGGAGGCGTTTCGCGCTAAGCTTGCCAATACGCCGTGGTGTTTACAGTGGTCTCGTTTGCTACCCAAACACAAACACTCGCAAACTTTCGCTTTTACAATATTAGTAGGATTATTATAAGTTTACTTTCAAGAATATTTGAAGTCTTTTAATTTTAAAGTAATTGGGATTTCATAGGATCGCACATGGTTTTTTTTCCAAAATAATTGTATGTTATATAAGTACGTTGAAATAACATAAAAAGTGGTTTACACTTACATGACGAAATATGGCATTATCCGCTCCAAACTGAACAGGTTTTAGAATTAAATTCAAAGAGTGGCTTGCATCAGCTCTATGGTCCTTCTCATCTTCAAACTCCGCGTTACAGAGCGAACAGACTCCTTCAATCAGACCGTGCCAAGCTTTTGCTTCAATAATAATATTATTGAAAGCAATAACATCATCACCCACATTTTTTAGAAGCAGAATTCCCTTATTATGTTTGTGTTCATCGTCAGTGATGTGTAAATTTACTTTGGAAGTGATTGCCATCAGGACATTACAGAATTCGCAAAAGTAGCCTCCTTTGAACTGAAAAAACAAGAAGATCGAATAAATTACGTTTACCCAGCAGTTTCGCAACAGGAGGTCGAAAATAAAGAAAGAAAATAAAAAAAAACCGGCCAAGAGCGTGTCGGGCCGCGCTCAGTGTAGGGTTCCGTAGTTTCCCGTCCGTCACAATAAGTGTTCCCACTTCCCACTTCTGAGTTTATTATTTGTTTGACGTTGAACCCTAGAGAATTGTATTTTATTATTATCCAAGTATGGGAATAGTGCGTTAACGTAAACGTGCTGCGAATGACTTAAACTATTATATAAACTATCATAGACCCGTAATATTACATTGCTGTAATAAATGCAAATCCAATGCCCCACAAACCCGACTTCTCTCTCCGCCATATATCCTTACTAATATTATAAAAGCGAAAGTGAGTTTGTTTGTTTGTTTATTTGTTTGTTTGTTTGTTTGTTTGTTACCTCTTCACGCTTTAATGGCTAAACCGATTTTGATGAATTTTGGTACAGAGATAGTTGGGAACCAGGAGACGGACATAGGCTAATTTTTATTTAAAAAAAGTGGGATGTGAGGGAGAAAGAGGGAAGAAAAGGGAAAACTTAGCGTTGCTATTACAAATCAATAAGGCGCAAGAGGAACTGTGTTACCCCAATTTTAACGCGGGCGAAGCCGCGGGCGAAAGCTAGTAATTTATAAATGACACTCAGGCTCTATTAGTTCCGGGTAAAGAAAAAGAGACACTTCTCTAGGCCGAAACGATGTGTGTTGGCCTGTTGGGATAACAAATCATGAAAGGCGCGCACAGCGTCGTCCTCAACATGATTATCACTGTTCAAAATATACGAGAACATTTTAATACCGGACAAATCAAAATCAAACCTCGACAACTAATTAGATTATGCACTCATAAATAAAATTACGAATACATTTAAGAGCAACTTACTTTACCACGGTGGGTGAAAGCACGGAACATCGACTTTTAAAAAATGACGTCATTACACAACGCCATCTATCGAACCATTTATGAACTGGTTTTTACCTTAACATTTGTTGGTGTTAAAAAAATGAATTTTAGTTTTGTTCTAAATTGCCTTAGCATGTTCTTAATAGAAGTTTTATGTAGTTATAAGATACCGCCAATGCCAAGGAGAGACCAACCGAACAATTCGGTAATACCCGATCCAATGTAATAAGTACCTACAGCGCCATCTCTCGGGGAATTGGGTTATTAATTAATACTTTTTTTAATAATTTTGGATTGCGAGAACCGATTTCAATAATTCTTTTTTTGTTTGAAAAAAGATACGTTCAGGATAATAAAATACGTAAACGAAGTTAAAAAAAATGCTTGCATATACGATTATACTACAAACTTAGTCCAGAAATTATTTTGTAAAACTTTTTGTCTTTTTTGTACAAAAACTGTTGTGTCAATCAAGTTCAAAATAATTTTCATAGAAAGTCCTTATAAAGTTCTACTTTTCAGATTTTTTTCATATTTTCTAAACTTATGGTTCAAAAGTTAGAGGGGGGGGGACACATTGTTTTTTACTTTTGGAGTGATTATTTCCGAAATAATTGACATTATCAAAAAATGATTTTAGTAAACCCCTATTCATTTTTAAATACCTTTCCAACAATATATCACACGTTAGGGTTGAAATTAAAAAAAAAAACACTTTCCACTTTACATATAGGGTTGGTACCCTAATAAAACATTTTTTTCCAATTTTTATTTTACCACTTTGTCGGCGTAATTGATACACATATTGGTACCAAATTTCAGCTTTCTAGTGCTAACGGTCACAGATATTAAGCGAGGACGGACGGACAGACAGACATGGCGAAACTATAAGGGTTCCTAGTTGACCACGGAACCCTAAAAAATGTCTATATTGGACAAGTGCACACGGCGTTAACTAAAAAAAAAAAACACACACACACAAAACGAATCCTTACAATATTTTAAAAGCGAAAGTGAGTTTGTTTGTTTGTTTGTTACCTCTTCACGCTTTAATGGCTAAACCGATAGTGATGAATTTTGGTACATAGATAGTTGGGAACCAGGAGACGGACATAAGCTAATTTTTATTTAAAAAAAGTGGGATGTGAGGGAGAAAGAGGAAAGAAAAGGGAAAACTTAGCGTTGCTTTTACAAATCAATAAGGCGCAAGGGGAACTGTGTTACCCCAAATTTAACGCGGGCGAAGCCGCGGGCGAAAGCTAGTACCTAGATAATTCCAAATACCCAAGTAAACGGAAGTTTGTAGATACCTCAAATTATATAGGGTCTTAAGACACAGAATTAATAATACCTAGTACTAATGTACACACAATGATACGTCAATGTGTCCACCTGTGTGTTTTAAAACTTCGAAACCCATGCAATCGAGAATGCATAAAAAAATAACAAATAGACTTTCGCAGGCAGTCCCTTTCACGTATAATATGGAAGGCATTGAATTAGAATCACATGTACAAGTAGGGTAGTCCCCGGGCATAAATAAATTTGCGGCGAGCACTATGAAAGTCATTCTCGCAGAACGTTGCATTTCAGTAGGTAGGTACATTTGTTAATTTGCACCGTATTTTTTGCGGGTTTTCCCCTACACTTGCAAAACGATGCTCAAGTGTTACTTCAGTGTTTAAGCACCTTTGCCATGAAAACACTCAAATTCAAATTTAAAACAACAAACCCACCTTTTTAATATGTTCATCTTTAAACTTTTCGGAGTATTGCACTGCTTGTAACCTCTTTTTGTGCTCCGATGTTTCGATATGGTCGGCAGCTACCTCCAGAGAGCTTAAGAAGACATCGCATGCCAGACAGAAGGAATTTAAGGAGCCGGTAATGACCCCGTTCTTATGCAGCTTGTACGTCATTGTGGCCTGAAAAAAACATTATTTGTATTAAACAACTTGATAACACACAACATAATATCTTGAAACACAGTGGTGGCAATTTCCGGTAAGGATTGAATGAATGAATAATAATTTATCATTTGACGGAGGAGATGACCGGAGCCGGACGTTTTAGGGAGAGTAACGTCAAACCAAGCCAGCCGACGCGGAAAATGCAGCGGGCGTCGCGTCGGGCGCCGCGAGACGAATCCCGGCCACCGTAGATGCGGGTGCTGTGGACGGTGATCGATGGGTAGCTCACCGTCCGTCCGTCCAATAACGACAGGTCGTATTGACAGCGCGTTAGTGTTCCACGCGCGCCTCAAATAGATGTCAGCAAATCAGAGGGGCTTGCCAGGGCCACCGCCTGCCGGGGTTGCGGGTTGTTCGAAAGAGATATCACGACCCCGGAACATAAAGGGCAAAAGAAGGAACATGGGCGGGTTTTAGTCAGTAAAAGTCTGACACTCTGCCTAGAGCGGGTTTAGTTATTTGATGATTTCCCATCAGCGATAATTTATTGTTTCTACTGAGTCACTGACCTCCCAAACGATACTACTAGTGATAGCTTACGCTCTTGTTGAATGTGGGTAACTCGGTTCGATTACCAGTTCCCCGTTTGGAAAATCATCGACATTCTAATCATCTTCTTAAATCGACTGGCTGGCAAACTATGAGTACCTATGAATAAAATAATAAAAACAGGTGCTGGCAACCTAAATCACACAACAAAATAATCATAAAAGTATACATTTAATTAGTCAAACAGAAATTAAAATAAAATTAATTATCTCTATTATTAACCACTATTACCAATTGACAGCGTTCAGGGAGTTTGTTCACGCTATTTTTTTAGTTAATTAATTAATTTGCTTTTCAAAGCTCTTAATCTAGCTTTTAAGCAAATTAAATAAAAGAGTTAAGTAAATATAAATATTTCAAATAAATGTTAGATAAATCTCAAATAAATGTCAAATAACTAGTACTATTTAGCAAAAGCGGAAAACTGCGTGCTTTGTTATTAAGAAATAATGCAAATTGACAAAACTGTTATGTACATAACATTAAACTACTAATATTTACAAACTACAAATACAAAACTAATAATAAAAATAGAAAACAAAAAAAAAGTTATTTATTTATTTATATATTTAATTCGCTGTTGGAATTATCTAACGCCCGCAACTAAATGACCAGTTATATATGATATCAGTCAATCCTTATCATAAACTGTTTGACAATTGTCTAAAAAAACTTTATGGCAAGGCAGATAATGGTGTATTAAAAGGCTATAAAGTAGCAAATGCAAAGAAACAATGGTATTTAATATAGTAAGCACCTTCTAACAAAACAATTTATTTTAAGCAAATCACGAATCCAACACGTCTCTAGTAATGAACTCGCAGCAACAACTTAGTCCTAACATTAGTAAGCAATTATAAAAGCGAAAGTGAGTTTGTTTGTTACGTCTTCACGCCTTAATGGCTAAACCGATTTTGATGAATTTTGATAGAAGAGATAGTTTATTTTTAGAGATAGTTCAGACCCTAGAGACGGGCATAGTCGAATTAATATTTTTTTAAAGTGAGAAATGTGGGTGAAAGAGGGAAGAAAAGAGAAAACTTAGTTTTGCTATTACAATAAATTCGGCGCAAGGGTAAAAGTAGAGGTAGCAGGTACCTGCAAATCAGTGTGTTACCTCGAACGCTAACGCGAGCGAAACCGCGGACAAAAGCTAGTTTATTATATTTCTAGGATTAGCGAGAAGGAAGGCATGAAGTTTAAATTAAAAATGAGAATACAATGGCACAAAGAATTCTGTGTTTATGCCACAAACACAGACTCAGTTCTTTGTATCCTCACGTTACAGTTACATAGTACATATTATCACAAACATCCTTTTCTCTTATCAATGCTAATTCAGCGAGTCATGACGTCGATTTTTAGGCTTTCGTAGAAAAATAACTGTAATGTAAAATACTTGATAATGTAACTTGTAAATGACTCGTTTTTAGGGATCCTTAGTCGAACTGAATGGAAGAATAAAACGTGTTGCTTCGACCCCAAATAGAAAGGGACAAGGACAGGAAAATGATGATGATGAGTCGAACTAAGAAAAGCAACCCTAATTTTATGTCTACAGCAAACAAACGTACCTACGTGAGCTGTTTTTTTTTATGGAAGATGTTGCCCCACACTAGCAATTTCTCCTGTATCATGGCTGCCTTTACAAACATTTAAAGTCACATACACAAACAACCAGACCCGGAAAACTATCTGTAGGCCATACAAATATTTGTTCCGTGCGGGGATCGAACCCGCGACACGCAGCGCAGCAGTCGATCGCTCAGCCACTACGACAACCGTGTTGCCAACTTTGTTTGCCACTGCTGGCGTTAGTAAAACAACCTACGTATAACTAAAGCCATGGGGTCCGAGTGCCCATGTAGTATTTCGAGAAATCGCCAAGCGGTTGGCCGACTCTTCTCGTGACTAGAGGGTAAGAGGGCTGGCCTGTTTTTTGCACAAAAAATAAGCATTGCCATCCAACGCGGTAATGCTGCCTGCCTTCGGGGCACTTTACCTACAATTTGAGGGTAAATGAGGAACTTACTAACGGGTGGCTTTTAGTACTGGTGGGTTTTAGCTGAATGTCCTACTCGCTCAATATAATAATACTTTTAGGATGTTGTTCCAGTTGCCCCGTTTCTGTAGCGCTTCGGAAATGTTTTCCCAGGCCCACACCGATAGCTTTCACGCTATAATACGCAAAAAACTGCGTCGTTGCTATGCAGAGTGCGGAGTAGTCGCAAATAGAGCTGTGGCGAGCTATACTCCAAATATTGGGCATTTTGTTCGGAGGTTGATCAAGTAGGACACATAGTTCCTGCTTTGTCATCCTTTGTATTAATATTTTATTTTTACTGCTAACACTATAAGCCGCTTGTAATACTAACAAAATATGGATCTTCGTTGTCCGAATTATATGAATGAAGGGGGGGGGGGATACACACGTCAACTTTCGCCTTTTTCTAGTAGTGTGATCGTATCTCGGCGGCTAGGTAATCAACGCGTAACACATGAGGTTGAGTGGCTTATATATTGGTAAAAAAAGAGCTTAGTGCGACGCGTGCTTGCATGCGCACTACCTAACCTGTCACGGATAACAGGCGTTATGTAAGTATTTTAAAAGAAAATATTTCAGTTATTATATTAGATAGTCTTTTCCTATTCATATTATAAAAGCAAAAGATTGTGAGGATGTATGTAAATGTTTGTTGCTCTTTCACGCAAAAAATACTGATTGGATTTTGATGTAACGTAACTCAATAATAGAGGCATCGAGTGAAACCGCATGGCGCAGCTAGTAATAAATAATAAAAGGATCTTGGATTAATTAGTGGCTTCATTAATAATTAGTTCAATAATTAAATAAAAAACAAAACTAATCACGTTCATAACATAGTCATTTAGATAATGACTATGTTACTGATAAAATAGTTAACACTTAACATTTTTGTGACTTACAGGCGGACGAAAATGGTTCGTTATATTCTAGAAAACAATAAAAGCGGTCAAGTGAGAGTCGGACTGGTACACACAGGTTTCCGTGGCACCATACAATTATAATAAAAATATTGTTAACGCTCATTCAAATTTAATGTAAATTTTCACTCCACAGCAAAATTGTTTTTGATGGTAGGTGGACGGTGGTAGGGACCTTAATGAAATACAAAGTTACTGGTGCAATGTGATGAAAAAGTCTTACATCTTTTATTGTTTTGCCTCACGCTTGTAATTTCTCCTGTATTGTGGGTGCGCTCACAAACATTTCTCACATACACAAACAGCCAGACCTGGAATAACTATCTGTAGGCCCTACAAATATTTGTTCCGTGCGGGGATCGAACCCGCGATACGTGGCGCAGCAGTCAAACACCGTGTCGTCAATATCTCAAAATTATTATAAATATCAAATATTGTTCAAACCAATTTTCGTTGACAGTTTTTTTGTACCTACTACAAACGGATTTTGTTTCTTATTAGGCCTCCTAGTATTTTATTAATTGGGTGAAGGGGCGATTTTTTACGGCTTTACAAACAAATATCTTGTCAACCATTGACTTGACGGTGAAACAAACAGTCGAAAATAAAAAGTGGAACTTGGAAGTCAGTAATTTCGCTAAAAAGATTTTTCATTGGAGACACCTACTCTCTAAACAACAGTGTACTGTCGAGAGTCTTGGAGTAAAATGGCTGGGTCATACAGACAGACAGGCAGACGAACAGAAAATAAGGAAAAAAAATACGTCTTGATCTGAAAATCGAACATCGAACACCACTCCGACCGATACTCCTATTTTCAACGAAGTCTTTGAGATTACGGTGGTCAAGCAGTCGAGCAAGTAGTTTGGGCTTCTTCAACAAAGTTGTCACGAAACCCATGGTAAAACAATGACGAATCCCTATTTCAATAAATAAGAACGTAGCCAAAGAGACTCCTTTGCGCTGAAACCGACTAAGTGTTTTTTTTTGCCGCTCAAGTGCTTTTTTTTAAGAATTCCATAAATTTGATTTTGAAATCAATTTACCTGTACCACAGATTATTGATAATACTACGTAAGCGTATACCTATTCTGCATAATATTAATTGCATACTGAAATCAACTGTGAGTCAGTTTGTGGCGCATTTTTTAAGTACCTACTATTTGAACATTATGTAGATAAGTGATCGACGTGGATGTTTTACGTATTCACCTAAAACCATATTATGTATTGTTATCAGTCGTGCTTTAAATATAGTAGAGTGATACAGCAACGTATAATGTACTGAATCGCCAGTAATCAATCAATCATTATCCTATTTCGATTGATTTTAAAATAATGGGAACAAATCCTTAACTTCTTGAAGTAAAAATTAACTCAACAACTTTAAATCAAGGTAAATGAGTAGGTTTACAAATGATAAGAAATGGTATAGATCTACGCAAATCAAACTCCACTAGTAAGCACCAACAAACAAAAACCCCAATAAGAAAATAAGTATCTAATAACAAAGTTTAACAGCGAAACAGTTTTAATTTACTCACAGTAATTGCCGCTTGGAGATTGTTTTTGTATTGAACGACTGCTCAGAACTGCTAGTTGAATTCGAATGCTGGACTGCGAATAGTGCGAATGAAAACACGCAGGATAGCTACCACTAGAGATATCGAAGATTCTGGAAAGCCCCGACCATAGAGCACCACTGCAAAGTTTTGTCTATCGATTCTTGAGTTATGGATGCGTTCACAAATGGCGAAATAATGATATCGTGAATATTTCACCTATTGGCAGGTCCTGGGTTAGACCCCAGTGTTGAAGTCCAGGATCGTAAAGTTCACATTATTCCAGCCATTATGGGGAATACATATATGGGCTATCACTATTTAACATTTATTCAAGCATTGCCGTCTACATTATACTGGAATAATGTGAACCGTGCATATGTATGTTACCAATCAATTGATATACTTTTTATGAGCTGTCAAAACGCGCTTCCCCCATAGATTTTTTAGGAGACTCGCAACCGATGACGTCACTAAGTTGTCAAGTCAATGATGCAACTATTTATAGATTTAAAAGCAACTAAAAAACTAATTATAAAGTTATTTTGAAATTAATGAAGTTCTCAGGTCTAGAATAAGGTGTTCTTTCAGAAAAAATGTATTTTTAAATTATTGGTTAATGGTGTCAACTACCCAATTGATGCAGCTGCTGCATTCAAATTGGCGCTCTATGATATCAATTTATGAGTCATTTGGCCATGGAATAAACGTCATTTGAGATAATTATGTTGCCAGTAAAAAAAATATAACCACTTGCACTTATTATTATTTGGTTTTTAGCAGAAAAAAAAACTCTTCTTATTTTTGTTCTGCTAAAAACCGTCTATAATCACTCAAGCGTCCAAACCGCGCGAGAAATTTCAATTTCTTCTTTACGACCGCGCGAGACCCTCTCAACAAAAACGTTTATTACTGCAATGCTGCTATAGCTACATTCAAATAAAAAATAGCCACGAAACCTCAAAGAATGCAAAATTTTATTTGAATAAAAGTAAATTACTATAACTAATAATAAAGGACGAAAATAAAGTTTAAAGTTGAGGATATTAAAAAAAAATCCGATTATCCTATTTATTTTTATTTCGAGCTTTACAAAAAATGTAGTGGTTACTGGTGACCATGTTTTTTAATTATAATAATACAGGATGTACCCTTTAAAATGACTCAAATATCTTAATATAAATATTTAGTTTTCTGTCATGAAAAAATAAACAATGTTAAGCATTTCTCAAGAGGTCACTGGGCCTCGGGCAACATAAGAATGTGACAAGATGGCCGCTCGGCTAATAGCGTGCGCACACAACTAGGTTGTTTTATATGAAACACAAATAAAAATGATCGGTTTATTGGCAACACATTTACTTTTACATACAGGGTGTCCCAAGAAATAGTGTCAAGCGGAAGTCCAGAGACAGAGCACCCCTAGGGGTACCCGAATCACCCTCATGTATGTTCCGCGGATTTTTGTAGTTTCCGAGTTATAATTTTTTTTCGTATTTTTTTGTCAGACCTTGACCTACAAGACATTATTGGCCACAGAGACATGAATTATTAAGATACATGCTTGGTTTTTTTTCCCAAATAGGTAAATAAGTGTCTTGTAAGACACAAAATCAATTATTGTGGGTCAAGCTGATACAATAGCGCCATAAAAAAAATTTGAATCGTGAAGTTAGTTAAAATTTACAAAGGACATTGCCACGGGACAGGTCCCTTTTGTGCAATCGTGTGCCTGATTGGAATAATAAAATAACCAAAAAATGTTATTTATTTTTTGTGTACAAATTATTTTTTATATGATTTATTAGATGTTCATAAAAGCGATTTACACAAACATAAAAGCCTTACGTTTTTTGAAAACGCCGTGTTAACAAGAGTTTTAATAGATAAAAAAACTGGTATCGATTTACTAATGGATTAACAATAATTGATCTGGCAACATTTACTTGCGCATGTCACAGTACTTTGTTCCGAGATTCTTCGTTCAAAACGTTGAGTTTTGAATTCCGTATTTACAATTACTATTTACGATACGTAATTATGTCTACAGCATACCTAATTATGTCTTCATTACCTTTTGCATAAATATTTTTTTTTAAGGGGTACCTGAATTACCCCCATGTATGTTCCGCGATTTTTTGTAGTTTAGGAGCTAGAATTTTTTAGTACTATTTTCGAAATTTTCAGCTAACATTGGTTTTTATTTTTTATCTCTTTATTCCTATCCAGATATTCTTTTTTATGGAATCTATTAGCAATAACAATAGCTACCATGCAAAAAATATCCAAATATTAGTCCAAAGTTGAAAATTACCGTTAGAGTTCGGTAATCAAAAATGTTCAGAGCTTATAAAAAATAAGTCAGGGGTGCCAGAGGTTTCTAAATGATCTTAAAAACTTCTATGGACCTTCAACAGACAAAATCGTTAAAAAATATAGAGGTTGATCGAGGATTATTTCCTGTAATTAGCGTTGGTAGCGATTAAGGTATTTTTACAGTTATTGTAATAATTTGTGATTTCGTTATTTTTTCGACTGTTATGAGAAAAAAATACGGTGGATAGTTTACTTTATTACAGTTAGTTTGTTTTTATTGTTTCTTCTGCCTGTGTCAATTTTGTTCGTAATTCCGATATGTTTCTAATGTCTTGGGCGTAAACTAACTCTTTGTAATGATGGGGTTTAAGTCGGGAGGACCGTGGGGGCCACGCAATGGGCCCTCCACGGCCGATCTATTTATTTCCAAACGTTTCGGTTAGATATTCTCTGACAATCCTCGCAAAATGGCATGGGGCACCGTCGTTTTGAAATGTCATGTTCATACGGGTCAACAAGTCTACGTCTTCCAATAAGATGTTGAGGTCTTCCCGTAAAAATTCCAAGTAGGACGCGCCGTTCAATCATCGGTCAGGTAGTTGAAGCCAAAGGAGGGTTCCTTTGGCTTCGCCGTAGTCTGGTACATATATATATAGTATATATGACTAGAAGCGTCTTATTTGTCCGCTGAACATAGGCTACGTGACGTGCCACAAAACTTGAATGTGTCGCCCTCTAGCGGACAAAAAGTGCTAAGTTTAAAAAAATAATTAGATAAATACACCGTGTTTGGTATCATTTGAAAGGGTTTCATTTGTACATTTCAAAAATATTGCTTAACTTCAAGTGGCGCCCTCTAACGGTAAAAAAAACGTTTTTATAACACCAAAATAGTTAAAATAAAAAAAATGAAATAAAACTAAAACGTTTAAGTTTGGGCGGCTTTAGTGGCAATTTTTTGAGCAAAGCTCAATCGCCCGTGCCACTTAAGGAGAGACTCGTCAATGGCTATCTCTTGGGCAGGCATGTATAAAGTTGAAAATTAGTCATTAAACCATTAAGGTCGTCAAGTACCGGCTGTATTTTAGAGTGCAGTCAGTCGGAGTCCATCTATGCAGACATGATGTTGGAAGCAGCTTGTTCTCCGCTTTTAAGCGAGCTACCTCCTGCTCTTCATAGCGGTTAGTCTCTGTGCAAAGTCGGTCTATAAAATCAGTATCTATCATTTTGTAAAAAATGTCAACAGGAGTCTTGTCAGTAATGTCAAAAGTCGGTCCCGATAACACAGTGTGTGGTCTCTTCTGAGGTGTCCGTGAAGCCCACTCTAAAATTAACGTTGTTGAGAGTCGACTAGGCGAATTATAATCATTCAGGGAATTCGGGACTGTGTCTGCTTCTGGCTACCCAAAACATTGTAGTCAAGCTCAGGTGCGGGCTCGAGTTCAGGTTCTGGTTTCGGGCTCGTTTTCTGCAATAGCAGAGTCTGCTTCCTCCACTAATGGGCAAGCCTAACGCTCTGGGGATGGCCTCCTGCAAGATAATTTTATCATATTAATCTTATTCATAGTAACTAAACAAGAATATCAAACGCATTGATATCATTGCTAGCTTTCACACGCGGTTGCCGGTTTCACCCTCGTTTTTGGTTACTGCTCCACTCCCGTGGGTTGTAGCGTGATGATATATAGCCTATAGCCTTTCTCGATGAATGGTCTATCAAACATTGAAAGAATTTTTCAAATAGGACCAGTAATTCCTGAAATCTAATGTACTTAGTTTGAATTTAAGTGTGTATTTTGTATACAGACGAAATTTGTTTGTTTGGTTTTCTATATCTTTAAATATACAATCATTAATGGCTTTTACGGACGAGAGAGGGATTTTCAAATACAATTTTTTTTCACAACACAATCAATCAAAACAAATAAGATAATGGCACCACGGCTAGGTACTTGCTTAGATTATAGCATAGAGTACGATTTTAGATTTCTATATAAAATATGACAGTGAGTGATGTGCGCTTATTAACTGTCACTGTTGCTAGTGTTAGGTTTTTGCATGGAACTAATACTTACTGAACGTTCTTGGCTTTTGGTTATTTTCATTGTTCACATCAAGGGTGGTAAAAAATATTATAAACAAAAATAAACAAACCGTTAGAGGCATTTTTTGGTTAAAAAAAGTAAAATAAGAGCTAGTATAATACTACCCATTCACACCACTGTCCAGTCCAGCCATTTCAAATGCTTGCATACTTATTTTACAGTTTACTTACAGTAATGAATGTTTATTGTGGTTGAAGAATCGGCCGATCAGAGGCAAAATGCAGATCTATAAATTTAGTTTAAATACTACTGTCTAGAAACCTTTACCGGACGTGGACAGACTTTGTGAATAGGCCACTTTATTCCGTAGATGTCTCCTCTACCCACGTCAACCATAGTTTAAACTGTGCAGAGATTTTTAGTCTGTGTTGTGCAGTGACGTTAGATGGTTGCCTGTCATTTTAATTTGTATTTTTTTGTTTCCCAAACCAAACTCAAAGCAAGTCGTGCTTGTGCTCGATGTGGTCCAGTCAAGTGTTTATTGAATGATGTGCAGTGCCTTGTTGCTTGGACATAATGCAACGTATTTCTTAGTAACATGTTTATTTTCTAGCTCCGTTTGCTAGTTTTGTTTCAACAATGTCACAAAAAACTTTTAGTGTGAAAATGTTCAGTGATAATGTTTGTGTTATGTGCTTGGTGCATTTATTAATATTATTAGCGCTGACAAAGGGCACTGCGGAAGCTCAGGAGCTAAGTAAGTCTAAAGTTTATATTTTGTTTGACAACGCGCGGATTAAAACTTCTTAGAATGTTTGTAGGCGTAAGCTTGAGATCATAATATTGATCAGCAACTCGCGTGTTTGTTGTGCTTTATTATTCGAAACTTCTACCTCGAGTTGGGGCTTCATTGCTCCAAAGGCTGAATGAGTTCTTTATAAATAAACTCAATATCTTCATTTGCAACTGTCAATAAAGATTTGTCACGAAACTTTGGGTTCATATTTGAGATCTTAATTAATTTAATAAAAAGTAGCAGTTTTTTAAATATCAACATTTATTTTGTAAACATTATTAAGGGCAACACAACTTGTTGTTTTGAATTAAGAGCAAACTTAATCTAAGATTCTAAACAATTCAGTCTTAAATGTTGCAAAAAGTGTTTGAATAAGTTAATGTACATCCTTGCAGCATATAAGTTAATTGTACAGATAATACTATTATCTTGTGACTGTAAATACATTTTATAATTAGACATTGCCCTAAAATTTAATGTTTTTTTTTTTAAAGTAGTGTCATTAAATTTAACATTAATTGTCTATCTTCTTATGTCTGCCCTTTTCCCAGTTCACCTGGAGTCAGGCTCTCCTTTGCATCTGTGCCAGGAAACAATGTTCTGGGTTGTAGCTAGCGGAAGGTTTTGGTCTTCCAAGTAATTTTCAGCATTTAAACAGCAAAAGGCTGGTGGCCTGCCTCCCCTTCCATTTACTGAAGTTGACTACATTCTTCTGGCAGTAGAAGTTATCCTGGATGTTGTAATTAAATAACAGATTAATAGTCATCCAATGTATTGTGCACTTTGCTGATAGGTATTTTCTTTTATGTAACAGATATCTTAGTTCAACTATTTTGGGTAAAGACCTCCTCTTTCCCCTTCCAAACCTCTCCATTACCCAAAACTCATTAAAAAAAAAAAAGTTTTCGTAAAAATATTTACCCTTGCTATTTTTTAGTGTGGAGTAGGCCTCTAGGCAAGTTGGTAAGTTTCTGAAAAATCTATCTATATAATTTATTTATTTATTTAGGTTTGCCAACAATTGTTTACACATAACATTTTTTTTAAAATTACACAAGATAAATTTATAAGTGCAACAATGACTTATAGGCTAACACAATTTTATTTAAATTATACATTTTTATAATAAGAATGAGTTATATTTTGGCAATCTGACAATTTAATAACAAATATAAATAATCTAATTTAATTAAATAAATGAATGAGTGAAATGAATGTATGATGATGAGTTTGAATATAAAATAATAGAAAAATAAACTAAAATTTCTTATTTGGTTTAGGTGCAATAAGCAAAACAAAAAAAAGATATCATAAATGAAATACAAACTTTGTCATGTATTTGAAAACATAATATTGATTTTGTTGTTAACTGCTAAACCCATATGCACTATTTTAGTCAACAGGATCATAATAATGAAAAATATTTTGATTTTTGTAAATTGATCATAAAAAAAAAATATGTGAATGCGTAGTTGTGCTGTTATGAGCCGACTAAAATTACACAATATATATTATATATCACATAGTTAAAAGTTGAATGAAATGCACAAAAACAAAGTGAGATGTTGGTAAAAGCAGTATCTGATTTCCGGCGTCCGGTTCCGTTGTTGCGAAGTTCTGCCGAACATAATTAGGGTAAATACGATAAAAATACGCGACAATAATTACCGTATTCACTAACACAGCAATCACTATTAACGGTGTTTTCATCTTTCAACTTTGAACCATTGAAATTCAAAGGTACGATTTTATTTATGTGTCGTGTTGAATAGGCGTTAATGTCTGATTCCCAAGGATCAATTATTGGCTAGTAGCTCCCTCCTCTCCTGTTGACAACATCAGTAGAAGCTCTGTTCCAACTCCTCGGAGCCCTGATAAAACTCCTCGGAGAGAGAGTGCGCCGGACATAATACACCACGCTAATCCAGAGGCACATGGTGGGTTTCACACGTCATTTAGAAAGCAGGTGATGGAAAACACAAAGTAAAAAGCCCGCCTGGGTCCGGACCCACGTCAAACGACACGTAAGCCTGTACATACCACCGGGTCTCAACTCACGACAAAAACCGGAAGGCACATTTTTATTCCGCCCCAAAGGTTATTAACCCGAACTTGCCTGAACCCTTTAAAAGTCTGCTTGCTAAACTCATAAATTATTCGTGCCCGCCATGGTAATCGTTTGCATACTGCCTATTGCAAGGGGAAGCTCATATCTGACCATCTGACATTCGCCATAAGGGTCCCCAACACGAGCCTAAAAAAGTGTAGGCTACACTGTCGGAAGCGCACATAATTGTATTTTAATCGTGACCAATTAAATAATTGACAACACTGTTGGCGTAATCGCTAACGTTTGACTGCTGCGAGACGTATCGCTAGTTCCTTTCCCGCACGGAACAAATATCTGTATGACCTACAGGTAGTTGTTTCGGGTCTGGCTGTTTGTTGTAAGTTTAAAGGTTTGTAAACGCACCCACGAAACAGAGCGGGAGAAGTTATTGCTGTGTACCTATAAAATTCGAAAAAAAAAACGCGACAAAAGCAGAATATAAGATCACCCTCTTTGGTTTTGCGGATGTTTCATAGACTTTTTATTTTTCATTCTGCACAAGCACTGGTCATCATGGTGAATCATGGATGGCTTCCGACTGATTCATTGACAATACATATGCTAATTTGTCTACTGTTGTAGGTATGATGCTAGTTAATATTCAATACTGGCTATCATTTCTTCTTGTTAATCATTATTTTGAGAATGTGTGAGTGTGAAGACGCTTTATATCAGAGGCGTCATGAACGGAAACTAACATTTTATACATAAACTCACTCATCTTTACCTAGGAAAACTATAAAATGCTACGTGATAACTACATGCTGGTTTGGTTCGTCCTCGTTTATGTTATACATGCACTCCGTGTGCGAATAGTACGCAATCTCAAAATACCGTCCAATATCCCAGAATGCATAAAGAAACGTTTAAAAAAAGAGAACTGATACGAAAATTGAATTTGGAACGCCATGCCATGCACCAATCATGCAGTAGTTTACATCAGAACATATGCGCGTGAGTCGTGTACACATTGATGCGATCCCCTGTTTGTTTTTATAACTAACTTTTTATAGTTATTGCTCGTCGTAGACTTTTATGGGGATAGGCCGGTGACTGATGCACTTATGTCGTTTTGGCTAGTAAAATGGAGGGACGCATGGAAACGATAAAGTTGTAATGTTATCATCTGGAAGACTAAAAAAAAGAGATAGTCAAGAGCGTCACTGTTATGTTTAAAAGGTAAAAATATCCTATACAGCTCAAATAAATTCATGAGCTTTGCTTCAATATCACAGTATTAGAAGGTCTTCCTACTCATTTATGCATACTTGACTTAGCTAATCATAATCTACTCGATAGCTTGGATATGCAATTTCTTGAGTTTTCCGCCCTACAATTAGAATCCGGCTCGAAGGACCAGTTAGGTTGGTCCTATCCTAAGAAATTATTATCGATACGGAAATGTAACTTTCTTAGCCGATCTAGGTGAACTAATCATGATTTGAATATGCTTTTTCTATGTGCAAAGTTTTTATAGACCTGTTAGTTGTTGTAAATACTGTTTTGAGACGCACATCAATCAACAAAGATGGCTACTATCTGTTTAACGACGCCAACCCAACCCACAATCTCATTGTTTCTTCCCCACACACATTATTTAATTATTCCCGACATTTATCTGTTCCGAAACTCATTTAATTAAAATCCAACGAAGTCTCGCACTAACAAATAAAAATACTTAAAAGGAGACGCTCTTCGTCAACAGCTGTTTTTAGAACCCACCAATTTTCGTTGATCCATCGGCTCGATTTCTCTCGTAAGTTTCGAGGACCAGGTTGTGTTGGTGGTGTGTATTTCTGGGTGTAACTGTGTTAGAGACGATATGGGAATGATGACTTCCACGCCAGGACACGGTGCGTTTCCTCTCAGTGACGTCACGTCCGATAGAACATGAGTTTTATGAAATTACTGTGTCTTTATTGTCAACATTGGTTTTGTAATGCGGCTACCAAATGTTTGTGGATGTGGGTTTGTAAATATTTTTTTATGGATGGCGATAGTTGATCTACATATTATGATGTATATTTCTACTTGTAAGGCAGAAAGGTTAAATTTAACTTGTGATGTCGCTTAATAAAGTAAATGGTTCAATGGTATATGAATCTGTTAAAGTAGGTAATCTACTATATAAAAATAAGTCGAGTTTTCCTTCCTGACGCTATAACTCCAGAACGCACGAACCGATTTCCACGGTTTTGCATTCGTTGGAAAGGTCTCGGGCTCCGTGAGGTTTATAGCAAAGAAAAGGTAGGGTAGGTATAAAGGTAGAAAATTGCATAGCAACGCATGCCGCGGCACAGCTAGTGAGATATAAAATACATGCATAAATCAAGAAATGAAGGAAGGCGCATAAAAAACTTGATAACACTTTTTTTATAACTTTCCCCAGAACATAAAACATTGCGTCCACACCACTCATCCTTACTAATAGAAGCGAAAGTGAGTTTGTTTGTTACCTCTTCACGCTAATAATTTTTATTAAAAAAAAAGTGGGATATGAGGGAGAACTAGGGAAGAAAAAGGAAAACTTATCGTTTATATTACAAATCAATAAGGCGCAAGGGCAAAAACTGCAAGGTAGCAGGTACTGTGTTACCGAATATAACGCAAGCGAAGCCGCGGGCAAAAGCTAGTAGTTAATAAACTCGCCATCTCGCATGCCTTCGTCCCGTAGAGTAAAATATTCCAAACAATACAGGCTACGATAAAAGCTGAACTCTCTAGCACGACCCGAATAACACGAACTAGGATAGTAGCAATAAACGAGCTTGGGCGAAAACAATCATAATAAATTCCGCCGGTCGTTCGCACTGCGCATGACCCACTCAGCGTTTTAATAACCGACAAAACCGGCAAGTATGAATAAACAATGGCTAATGTATATAACCTAATTTAACTTTCATTCATCTTTGTATTGGTATGGTACATCGAAAAATTTCCTGACTGTGAGTCTACATGAGAATTAAAAAATGAAATGGTTGGCGATTTTTGAAAACTGGTCTTTTTAGACGACAACCCCCCATTAGGGAATGACCGCTGTTACCGACGCAGAATCTGCTTGAGCCGATCAGAAAGCTTTATGTCCATGCAATTAAACCGAAAAAGATGTCATTCGAGTGGTTTTTGGTTCTAAAGAGAACACCACACATCACACTTTTCTCAAATAGTGGACTATTCGAGAAAAGTGTGGCCAGGCTCTTGAATTTTTCGCCCTGAGTCTGAATTTAGGTCGTTATTAAGAGAACAAGAGCTAGAAAACTTGGTGGAGTCCAATAATAGCGAAATGAAAGGTGCTATAATATGCCCATTTTCGCATAGCACACGACGTACAATAAATAATGTGTGTTCCATCTATTGTCTTGTTGTCCTCTGTGACCTGTCCAAAACCACAGAAGTTAATTAAACTTTTAATTATTGCTTTCATCGGAACGATAAAGGAATATATACTCAAAAGCATTAGCCAAAGATACAGCGTGTTTTCTTACAAGTAAACGATTTTCGTTTCGCAAATGAATAAAATGACTCACAAAAAAACTGTTTACATTTTACATAATGACTCATTTACGATGATCTTTGGCAAAGTCGGCGATTCGTAGACATCGTCTCGTAGACATACTACAAATACAATTGTAACTACATACGGCTAGTTGGGTTTACGTGGGCGTCAATGCGGCATTTATTAGCTAAATACGCGATAATGTCTGACGACTACATAAAGTCTTGTGACCAGTAATTACTAGGATTAATCAGACAGCTTGCTTAGAAAGATCTAGGAGAGAACTAATATAATGCCAGTTTGAACATATCGCCATACCCAAATGGATGCCTTTAAATGGTTGAACGGAATAGTGCAATATCTCTTATTTGGTTATTCAGACCATAACTCTGGACAGCTAACTTATCAAAAATAAGACGAAGATAAAATCATCAAATAACTTGCCCCGCTCCGGGTGGAGCGGAGGGTAGTGGCAGACTTGTACTGACTAAAACCCTGTTCCTTCTATTGCCCTTTATGTATCTCTTTCGAACAACCCGCAACCCCGGTAGGCGGTGGCTTTGGCAGGCCCCTCTGATTTGCTGACATCTCTTTAAGGCGCGCGTTTTTATCCTGGTCTACGTGGGTGAAAACGTGGAGCGCAACTAAAAGATTAAAAAGCATCACTCGGGCCCAGTGCGGGTTGGTCAGATAAATAAGGGAATTGTTAGATTTTCAAAGTTAGATTCAGCGCCGATAGTTCGAAACCAAACAATGCTCACCAAAATGCGTCACCTAGTTACTGAATACGAGCGAAAAAAAATGGCCCACGCGCAGTTTGACGTCGCTAAAGAATCCATTTGCAAAGGAAACTAGTGGAATAGCGGATATCTTGGGAAATGTTTTAAATATCTCATAAAGAATGCCACTGGCTCAGGAAATGTTTGATTAGGAAATCTTGAAGCTATTTGCTCAAATTTTATAAAAAAAAACAATACCACTTTGGCCTGCCTCCGAACTCAGGTGCCAATGATGGCAGTCCTGTAGAACAGTAGAATTTAGTAGACTAGGTACTAATGTTGTCTGACTGTAATACAGTAATCGATAACTATGCTTCGTTGATTATAAAGAACAATATTAATGCGTAATTTCAGTTACGTGAGCAGTCTAGCAGCTGTGTCAATAAGAACTGAAATGCAAGAATATTAGTTGTTGACATTGTGTTCGTTGTTAATATGTGACGTCATATCTATTTGTTTAAAAACCTTGTGTTGGATAATTTAAGTTAGTAACATCACGCTTGGGGATTCTGAAGGGTTTTGCAGATACGTATTCTATAGATACACCCATATTTATTAAGCGAAGGTACGTCCCACCCTCAAACCAACCCATCCGCCGCGAAACGACTCCCGGCGGACGGTGAGCAATGGCTAGCTCACCGTCCGTCCGTCCAGTAACGACAGGCCGTGTCGACGGCGCGTTGGTGTTCCACGCGCGCCTCAAAGATATGTCAGCAAAGCAGAGTACTGCCAAGACCATCGCCTGCTGGGGTTGCGGGTTGTTCAAAAGAGTTACCGCTGCCCCGGAACATAAAGAGCAAATGAAGGAACATGAGTGAGTTTTAGTCAGTAAAAGTCTAAAACTCCCCCTGCTCCAGCCCCCAGAGTGGGGGAAGTTATTTGATGATTTCCCATCCGCAAAAAAAGCAAAGGTACATCCTATGTAATAGCAGGCAACCGAATCTAGTTGGTGTTACCTTAACAAATATTTGTGGTCTGTGTTCAGTTAGTATGTATACTATGTTATGTAGTTATGAGTAAGAAGGGTGGAATATTGCTCGAGGAAGCCATTTTTGTTTGCGGCTTGACAATGTAATGGCATTGTTATTGTTACCGGCGTTTTGTTGTGACCTTTTTATTCAGAAATGTTGGATAGGTGTTTAGATTTACAAACACGTTTAATTTATCTCGTAGGTTTTCTTTTCGACGTACTGCAATGCATAAATGCTAAAATATCATCGATTTTGTTTGGTAGAATAGACACATTGCGCTTTTTTATATCAAAGCAAATTATCGCTGAACACTCATAAAAAAGCCCTTGCATTTTTGGTAGTTGCTTAAAAATACTTAAAATACCAAGCCTGTGTTCTGTGTTACGTCTGTATTTATACAAGACTACGATATTATTCTTATTAGACTAAACTGCGATTATGACTGATTGTTCATATGAAGAGAGTCACGAGACAAACACAATGCCTGACTATAAAAGTTCCTTATTCACACGTACTGCTGACATTGTCCTACAAACGACATACGTCACAACACAAATGTTCGCGAAAACATATGGCTTGGCATTTTGCGTACACATGCATTTTGCTTGACCTCGACGGGAGAGGACGAAGAATGCACTGAGACTTTATATTCGTGAAAATCAACGGGTTTCAACTTTCTTGGCAGCGTAAGGCATGTTGTATGTTTTGTTATGACACAAATCTGGTTTAAGAAAAAAAAAACAAAATTTTAAATCGATTCTTGGTTGACCACTCGGTGTTTGGGAGTTGTCTTCATAATCATCTGTAAAAGAAAATTATAAAAGGATGTTTAATCGATACATAAGAAAACAAAAATATTCGCTCGCAAATTGTGTGTATGACCTTACGTAACCGGTCCTTCGAGCAGGATACTTTAAAAAAAATAACCTAAACAAATTTTGTAAGGTCATAGTACCTAATGCAGGTTGATTCGGTTCCAACGGCTCGGAATCCGGTTTACAATTTAGTTTACTATGGAGGGCACCTAGATTAGGCGAGAGGCTGTTGGTTAGACACATGCTTACTTATGCACTTTGTAAGTTATTGAAGTCCTAAATACGTCAAAGTCTGCCTTATCCGAAGTTAAAGCTAATCGCTGTTATGTTTGATAATTCTGTGTCTGTGGAATTAATTTCAAATGTCAATGTCACACACCTCGTAAATTAATGCTTTTTTATTGCACTGTTGAAAATTCTAATAGTGAGCTTTAATGTTTTACAGATATAATTCACCCTATTACAATAAAATGAACAGTCGGATTCTTAGGCTAAACCTTGCTTTCCTAGGTTGGTCCGTAGATGGCTAGACCTATTGTACACCGAGTTGCCACCTCGCCCCGGCTGCCATTTATAGATTTTTCGACAGTCGTCACAGATAAACAGTAGCCCGGTAATCTGTCCTACCAAGGGGAGTTATTAGCCACTATTGATTGGGTTGTGGAGGTGAGTTAAGCATTCGTTCCATGTAAAATAATGGCATTCAGCTGCATCCGGTTTAACTGAAAGCCGACCCTAACATGTTGGGAAAATGCTAGGCAGATGATGAATATTTAAATAGATCGATTGTTTGAATTATATTTTAAATTGCAAATTGTTAGAAATGTTTCAGTCCATAAAACAAAGGTTAAAAACTTGTCCATGTTTCTTGGAAAAATGATACGAACTCTGAAACAATTGAGATGAATTTTCACCAAACAAATTCTTTCAGAAAACTGGCGCCACGCGTCTTTCAATTAGCTACTAAGTGGAAATGTGTATTTTTTTTGTTCTTTGGTCCTTCTGCCTTCGCTATAAAGTTCGAATTTCGTTTAGTAATATTTACGTTTATAAAAACGTCTTGTCAATATTTTGAACTGAAAAACGGTTTTGGAATAAAGTAACCAGACAGGGAAACCCAAACAGTAGCAAATGCAGACCTTTGCATGTCCTCCAGTCGTGCATGTCCTGCATAAGATTGGTGTAGTGTTCTCAAACTGTCCTGCGGGGCCTAAGAAGGGTTTCTATCAGGAATTTCTCAGCAGCTACCACGGATTTATGTCCATTTGATACTAATAGGTACACCTCTGCCTAAACATCCGAACATGCCTGTAGTACAAATTGTGTAGAAACTGTTACAGTAGCTGGGAAGTAGAAAACAGAGTTCAATAATCATATTTTAGTTTGAATCGAATTGAGCAGCCAATAGGCTGTAAGCAAAAAATTTCTGTAAGTAGAGCGTGGAAGCTCGGTAATTATTTCTACTTGGAAATTACAGCTACTTCAGTTAGTCATTGATTTTACACTTATTGCCGTATTGTTACCTATTATTTTATATATATTATGTATGCATTAAATGGTCGAAGACACAGTATAACACTTTGTGAGCATATTACGAATTGTGACATTCTTCTAATATTATAAATGCGGTTTGTGAGTTTTTTCACGTCACGGATCTTCATGAAATTTGAAACCTCTGCTGTGCGAGGTAGATAATACTCTGGAGTTACACATAGGATAATTTTTTTTTTAATCAACACGCGTGCGAAGCCGCGGGCGTCAGCTAGTATTAATAATGATAATGATTGTACAAAAGCGGCATTTTTGGACCCCCTGGTTTCCTGATAAGTTTCCTGCCAGTAGACTTTTTGTTTTTGTTACAGAATATGATATTAACTAGAACAAATCAATGAAAATATTTTAGTAAATATCCAAAAACAGCATGTTTTAGTTTTAGGCGAAAGCAGAAACATAACTACAAAATAATGCACATTTATTTACTGTGGTGGCATACAAAACAAATTCTCCTTTGTTTTACTGTGACTATGCGGGACTTCAACTCAGGCGCACGTGCAAATGCCGCCATTACTCAAGAACATTCAACAATGAGGAAATTACATCTAACAGTCATATTGAATCTGTAGTCATTGGCATGAGGTCTTAAAACAGTATTGTCTTATTCCAGTGAAGGAACGGGTTTTCATAAGGTTTTTTTTTACAGTTTAATAAGCTTTCAGAATAATAACCATAATAAATAACTAAATTGCTAATTACAAGTTTCCACAGTTAATTACAAAATTATTACTTCCAGTGTAAATTGCTTCCTCAAAGTTAATCATTTTAACAAACTTGTACAAAGTATAGTTCAAGTGCAATTAGGTGCCTCATGTACAAAAATCCGGCCGAGAGCGAGTCAGACTGGCGCGCCGAGGGTTCCGTACAAACTTATGACATGAATAGTTATATCTTTTGAATGCGTAGACAAGACATACAGAGCACAAAGGGACCACAAACTTGAACATATGGTTTTAATTTCAACTCTATACCTCGACGCGTTCCGGAGATAAAGGTTCTTGACAGACAGACGGACAATATAGTGATCCTATAAGGGTTCCGTTTCCTTTTAAGGTACGGAACATCAAAAATGGCTTTGCTAAGAGATTTCTTACTGTGCCTGCATTGGTGAGAAACAAAGATGGATGGAAGATGACGCTATACATACTGTTTTAAGTTTATAGCTGCTGATTCAAGATATCTTGGTGCCTCTCAAGCAGATTGTAATTTATATCATAGCTAATATTTTTTTGCTGTCGTTAGATTATAAACACATAGGTACTCTAGGTTTCTTTATTCTTCTCCTAATGACTAAATAATCACTGCTTCTTGTTCGTTGATTAAAAATAAAGCATTAGAATCTCCTCTAATATAGGGTTTGCAAAAAGTAATAATACCTCACGTTATTTTTTTGCTACCTTTTTCCGCTTACTCCAAATTTTTTATGAATTCTCATCTACGTTGGTATACAACATATTTACAAGTCTGTGACTCAAATAGTTCTAAAAACAAAATAGGATAGTGTTGCCATAATTAGCATAACAAAAGACCAAGCCCTAACAGATAGATTCCATTACTTAGTTAATAAAGCTAGGTGAAAAATATGGATGTAAACGATGGCCAATTAGCCAAATTGATAGCTAATGGGGCTAAGTAAAAATGTTTTTGCTTCAGGCTGTAAATTACACCTGGAAAATGAGGACTTGAAGCACGACTCGATCTCGGCTTGATCGTAGAGAATTTGCACGCGATGTTTCACCATAATTTATGCTCTACATTGTTTTTACTGGATTGGTCTATTTTTGATGATAGCTTCGAATAGATAAAAAGCATAGAATAAAAAATAGCACTAATAACCTTATAGTCGGAGATTTGGTGTTAATCTGTTATTCGCAGTATTGACGTAGTTGATCTTAATTTTTAATTCGTAGAATGGATTATGGAGTAGTTTTGAGGGATCGAAAGTGCAGTGAAAGTTTCTGCCAATGATAATAATGTGTGTCCGGTTGTTATGTTCTTATTGCTTGGACGTTTTAGTTGAGATATCCATGTTTTTTTTTTGCAATTGTCTGTTGTATTTATACCTCAATGTTCAAATTTATTTACATGCAGTATTATCTGTGTACAGTTAACCAGTAAACATTTATCTTGAAATTGCAAACATACTTGATTTATTTCGAAATAAGTACTTAAAACTTTGACCAAGCCTGGCATTCAACGATAACAAAGCACTCAATGACTCACAATTGTACTGATAAATTGCTGTTTCTACAAATTGTATTAATAAAAATTGCCTTTTGATCAAATAAATAGCTTTTCTGGACAAACATCAGTTACTAGAATAGTTATTATAGTAAAACAAGAAAAAAATCCGGAAGTTTGTAAGACTTGCAAAACAGTGCTACTCCTTGGCTTTCTGCCAAACTTAGGCAACCCATGTTTAATGGGTAAACAAAGATCCATTACATAGTTACTGAAATAAACAGCGTTCATTGATCTCCTAGGCTGCACTATTATTTAGCATGATTTACTCTTATCTTGTGTATGGACATGCTGAGTCCCGGGGGTTCGGTGAACTAGATGAATATTTTTAGTGCTACTTTTATTTCGCTGAGAATAATCCCGTGGGAGGTGATAAAGTGGTCTTAGACAATAATATGAACCTGCTGGCAATATCATATCAAAATAGTTTCCGTAGCTGATAGAAGTGAACATTGTTATCGCGAAAACATAAACTTGCAGAAGTTCGATCTTACGTTATTTGGTCCTTCGAGTCGGATCTTGACATTTTTACAGACCCAAAAACTTTAAATATAATAAAATATCTCTTTATAGTTTCTTAAAAGCCATAAGCGTATAGTATTATCCTGAAACCTCAAATAAACTGTGATGTTTAGTAACACAGCAGTGCAAAGTTTTAAAGGTCAGCCATTTTATATTTCGTCCGTGAAAAACCATGCACTTTTAACGGTTCTTTTTGCGATACAATTTTTTTCGTCGGTCTGAATTTGGGCAACCGGAATGTTCGGTTTTTCTAACCACAGATTATTACAAATATTTTTATATTTACCTGTGATGAATTATGGATACTTTGTCTAGGCCTGTCTAAGCACCGTAGAGAATCGAACTACAAATTGATTAATAATTATTAATCAAGGGTATTTTCCTCAGAGGGGCTTGCCAGAGCCTCTGCCTGCCGGGGTTGCGGGTTGTTCGAAAGAGATACCGCGGCCTCGGAACGTAAAGGGCAAAAGAAGAAACATGGGTGGGTTTTAGTCAGAAGTCATTGGATGATTTCCCACCCGAAAAAAAAAAAAAAAAAGGGTGTTTTCCTGCTGGAGAGATTGCCGTGTCGACGGTGCACTCGCGCCTCAAAGAGATGTCAGCAAAGCAGGGGCCTGCCAGGGCCACCGCCTGCCGGGGTTGCGGGTTGTTCGAGATACCGCGGCCCAGGAACAAAAAGGGCAAAAGAAAGAACATGGGCGTGTTTTAGTCAGTACAGGTCTGACACTCCCCCCCGCTCTACCCAAAGCGGAGGAAGTTATTTGATGATATCCCATCCGCAAAAAGGGTTTTTTCCTGCTGGACATATTTCAGAATTAATACCTGGATAGGTTGGAACTGGATTTGTTTTCCTGTTTGTCATGTTATGCTTTAATTCAATGCGCTTTGTCTATCACTGGGTATTTCTGCATTCAAATTAGTCACTTAAAGACGTACATGGTTTGTTCATTAAATGACCTAAATAAGTCCAAGTGAACAATAAAGTTGCATTAAAAATCATTTTAAAAACTTGTTTTGGTTTCTGAAAGCTCATTGTTATAAAATTTGTCATCTATGATGGACGGCCGCAAAATGGGTATCATTGTTAACGTCAAGCACTCTTTTTTCATGAAATATAGTATTTTTGACCAACTTTTTAGCTGCTAAATCTATCTGTTAGCCACTCAACAGGTTTTGAAACCCGCGAGACTTATGAATCATTCAACTTTTAAAATAACTATTTCACAATTCTCCACCATTTATAAAAAAATATATAAAAAAGTTGTAGCGAGTCTAATCTGAAACTATTAACCTTGCTGAAATACGTTATTGAGTTGACCCTTCTTATTAATCATACGTTTTGACATACACATGATAGGTAAGGGGAAATTAGGGCACGTCCGACACGCCTGGAGTTCCCAAAGGGATTGGTGTACTGCGGGATGTAGGTACTGCTAATAAACGGTGTTACTGTTCGCTGAAGAGGCGTTCACGCATGATTGCGTACCATTACAAGCTTGGGAGTCCGAGTGAAGAGTCCCTTTTATGAAAAGCCCTTTATTATTTTTCTGAATTTGTGAAATGCATCAAAAAGTGTGAGATTGGTGCCAATAATTTGCCCGGTCTTGAACGCAGTTTATGAATTGATCACGTTCTCCTTTATTGGTGAAATGCGCCCTTTCATAAAATGTATCTGATTTTTAGAGTTACATTTATTTATGCCTCGTGTTGGTTGATGTTACAAAACCGATTTCACAACTAATGACTTACTTTAAAACTCTAATTACGAAATTAATCTAGGTATGACTTGTTACTTACAAGTTGACCAAGATCCTCAAACTTAAACAAGTTGCAAAATATTAATTGCAATTAGCACGACTTACTTTTAATTATTTTTCTTCTCAAGCCAGCTTTAAATCCAGTTCACGAAAGGTCAATCGATATCATAAGGCCAAAAGCCAGAAAAGAAATATTTAACGAACATTACGATTACAACGTGAACGACATGAAAAGCGTGACTCATTCGAAAAAAATCGGCTTCGATTTTTAAGTACAACACTATTTAAACCCTCGGTGTTTAATTTTCGTCGCATTTTGGTCGCAGGTTAACCTATAAGACTGCTCAAACAGACTTTTCTGTGGGTGCCTTGAGAGTAAACTCTCTAGTTAGGGTCAAACAAGCGACTACACGCTAAGGGCACTTTGTAGGATACGAGCCTCGGCTTAGGGCGTTGCTGGGGGAGGACAGCAAAGGAACAGGCTGGATCTGAGTTCCATTAATGGGGATGATTTACATTTACTGGCTCAGCAGCGTGGGCTGGCTCGAGCTAAGGGTCTGGGGGAGGAGAAACCAGGACTCTTTCTTCTTTGCATTAAAAACCGTGGTACTTACTGGTAGTCCATTACTCTGGTTTTAATGCAAACAAAATGTTTTTGTTTACACTTCAAAAACATTAGAGGTTAAACGTATTAGTACGTAATTACGCGTAGGCGAAGTTACGTGGATTTTAGCAAAATGGCGCGTCTGTTCTTGCAATAATTAACGTTATTAGCTATTAGAACTTGTACGGAAGGTGGTCGGACCGCCGTGGATGTTGTACTTGGTGGTTTTCAATGGGCTTACCGGCTTTGTTATAAATGGGTTTCCGTCATGTGCGATTGTTTTAATGTAATTTTATTAAACAAAGAAATAACGCTGACTATGATGTTCGTTTTGATTTAAAAGCTAATCAAAACTTATTACTATTTATTTTGTAACCTCAGTAATTTCATAAGACGGACCCCCAAAACGACCGTCCTCCACTACTTCCTAGTGTTTTAGCGGGGAAAATGGGTCACAGATATACGATAGATAACAGGTGATCTATTTTACCAACTTGATTCTGCATCTCAGGCCCCATAGTTCTTTGAGATTTAGGAAAGGAGAATGTGTGCTTTGTCTTCTATCTCATGTGTTTCCGCACACACTTTTGCAAATAACATCTACCGCGTTGACAGTCCCCACTGATATTTGCCTCCAAGGCTGAAAGCGGTTAGGAGCATACAACATTGGTACTTTTTATCCCGATCTACTCAGGAAAACATGGGGTTCAGCTAGTGAAGATGTTTATGTATTATGTCTGCAGTTTCAACACAATGTATAAAGATGTAACGCAATCATGTTGATAACGCTTCAAGACGAGTACTAATACCATAATCCTACGCATGTTGTAATACTAAGCTGAGATAAACTAGTACAGCAGTACTCTTCCGCTATACGGCTATAATGCAGTCTGACTGACTTGCTCAGATTGGATGTACAGTCAGGGGTGTGAAGTGCAGAGGCATAATTACAACGTAACAGCTTGACGTTTAGTTTGACTTACGACCTTTTATATTCAAGCATATAATGTAGTCGTTGTCGTCAACAAGTGATTGTAGCTCATAATTTCAACTTGTAAATTAGAATCAGGATGGCTTACCGGTTAATCGGGTTCCGACAGATGTGCGAATCAATTAGCCGTAAGTTCAAATCTAACACAAGATGCAGACTTTTTGTAATTTTTTATTTGGTTGGTAGTAATGGGACAGAAATATTATATTCTTTACGTTGTTTGCTTTGTTCACACAATAATTCGTTAAGTTAACGTTTAAAAACTCTTTTTTTTATTACATTGCTATGAACTGTGCGAGCACTATACAGTCAGTGCGTTTACTTGTATGAGTTTTGTCTCAACATTCAACAGATAACACACACTAATAAACTGTAGTCGCACTATATTATAGCGACATTATATTATCTCTTTTGCATTTACGCGTTATAGTGGCTACCCGTTCGTTACATTGCATTGCTAAAATTCGCTAGATATTAGTAAGTACTGCTAGCTGTTTGAGTATAGTCGTGGATTTACGATTAAAGTGTCCCGAGTTCGAATTTCAAATACAGCGCAAATTAGTTTTTGTTTCTTTGAAACCATAATATGTAAGATTTAATCAAAATTTGTTACGTTTGTGTTAAATAAGTAATATTAACTTCACTATTCATGTGATTTGAAATTTATCTTTGCGGTGTTAGAAGGGGAAATAAAAAAGGCGTGCTGAATGAAAATAAAAATGTTTATTCGTTTTATTATACAATAACAAACTTTTATGAGAATTGTGACGTCACATTCCTACCTAGTAATAAGTTCACATGTAACTTTTTGACTCTTATTTTTTGTTGAGTAGTGGGTATACAGTCAATTATTCATATTAACTTATCAAGAAAAGGATATTTTAAATTGTTGATTACCCACTTATTTTAGTTAAAGGCTCGTAAATATTTAAATATCATTGTGTGTCGGTATTCATCACAGATTTAATGATAACTAATATTTATGATTTAAACCTTATGAACATGTTTTTTTTTATGTAACGTCACAATGAATGCATTGAGGTTATAGCTTAAGTGTTCATTTTCTTAGCGAAAAGAAGATTGAAACTAAACCTCAACTTAAGAATTATGCATTTATGTTAATGTTACACAATATTTAGTTACACTGCCTAGAATAAAAACCAAAAGATATAGGTATTATTAATATTTAGTGTATCCCCCGTTATTATCTATACAGTCAAGTAGACGTTTGCGCATGGAACCTACAATATTGCCACATATCTCGGTTCCTCTTAAACTTTCCCACACCTCCAAGCAATGTGCTTTTAATTGTGGAATACTCCTCTCATCCTGGGAGTCCCACCTTTGCACCATCAAACCCCATAGATTTTCTATGGGGTTGAGGTCGGGTGATCGCGCTGGCCATGGAACAACAATGATCTCCGGGTGATTCTGAAACCATTCACGCACAGTGCTCGCCCGGTGAATAGGACAATTGTCCTGGACAAATGCTAAATGTGTCAGCTCATCAGCTGGGTAAATGTTGCGCACAGTTGGTAGCATGACGTCATTTAATACTTCTACATAAGTAGAACTGTTGGCGCGAGGAAGAATAAAAGCAAGTTCTCCTAGCCCTGCTGCACTCATCCACCCTCACATATTAATAGTAATTCGACCTGATTCTGTATTAGGGATTACGTTTCTTTCGCACCAACAATGTTATCCCTGCGCCATAAATGAAGCCTACCCTTTTGACTTGATTTAAAAGTCTTTTCATCTGAAAATATGGTGCTATTCCAGTCAAAATCTAAATAGTCGCGAGCGAAACGTAACCTTTCTTGTTTGTGTCGCTCTGTCAGGAAGGGCTTTTTAGCGGGAATGCGGTGATGCAAGCCTTCAGCGTGAAGGGCACGGCGCACAGTTTTAACTGAGGTGCCGAATAATTCCGCGAAGTGTCGTGTTGGTGTAAAGCCATTCATTTCAAATTCGTCTACCATTTGGCGTCGCTGTGCCTCGCTAATGAGCGGCGACCTTCCACTTCGCTGTCGACTCGCAAGGCTACCCTCTTCCTCATAACTTTTAATCGACCGACTTACAGTATTCCTCTAAAACAAAAAAGAAAATGATATTAAGCAGCTATATAAAAATATGGCTCCTTTTCTGGAGGGTATAAAAAATTGCTTACGAAATGTTCTCAGACCTAATTAATATTTATTTATTCATAAAACAATTGGCATTGTTTTAATAACATTACATAACCGTCAATAATAGTCCTACATTAATTAATTTGTAACAGCTAAAAAACAATAAATAGTGAATTTAAAAAAAACAAAAATTATAATCAATAAAAATTTTAGTAAACAATATTATTGTTAATAAAAATCCTTATGTTATTATGATTATGGTTCTCACGACAAAACACAGTAACATCCTCCGTTTTTTTGATAGTCGTTTAATAAAAAGAATTACAGGTTTAAGTTACAATCCACAAATATAATACTCACATTTAGTCCGGTTTCATCAGATATTTGTGTTCTATTTAGACCACTTCTATGCAACGCAATTATGGTTGCCTTCGTCTCAATATTAATATTTGAGTGCATTTTGATTTTTGAGAATAATTAATGAGCCACACGTCACTAACCCACAACTACAATCAATCGACAACGTGAATTCCGATTAAGTTAAAAACTCATTGCTACCCAACAGAAACATTAATTCTGTAGATCATTTTCTATGATCTACCATCATAACTTTGCTAATTGTGTGAACAAAGCGAACAAGTTTAAGAATATAATATTTACCCATTACTTCCAATCAAGTAAAAACTTACAAAAAGACTAGCCGATTCAGCGTAAGATTTGAACTCACGGCTTACTGTTTCACTCATGTAACCGCACCCATTTAACCGTTTAGTCATATGGACTCGAAGTTTTTGGTTGAAATTATAAGCTACAATAACTTGTCGACGGCAATGACTTTTTGCTTGAAAATAGAAGGTCGTAAGTCAAACTAAACGTCAAGCTGTTGCCTCGAGAGTTTGCCACTCGAATTCTGGCGCCGACTGTACATGTTAATATACATATAGGTAGATGTAAAAAGTCACTACACGGGCGGGGGGTGGGGGGGTCAAAATGATGTTCTTACTACGTTACTTTTCCACCCTGAGAAACAGTATACCTTTTGCGTAAAACCTACCCTACTGTGTATCATTTTGGGATACTTTTTTCTGTTTGTTTTCTATTTTGAGAAATCATAAAATGTCGAAGATATTTCGTCATTCACCTATTTTTTTGGTGGATGTCACAATAGAGGCTCGGTAACATTATGGGCTGAATAGGTCTTGCAATTTTTTTTTAAGAATACTTTGCAAACACCTACTGATCCTTCAATACTTCTCTTCAACTTTGAGCTTCACCAGTTAGACCAGTTTATAAAGTCCAGCTTAAGATTGACGATAACTTAAAAAATCTAATCTCCGTATTTTAATTAATACAGCTTTCAGCTTAAGTGAATGGTAATGGTCCAGCAACGTTTTAGATACTAATCTATCAACTGGCCTTGTCTTAACGTATGATAAATAGAAGCAATTCAAAACAAGTGTGATTTAGTTCAGTTTAATATGTTCTCAATGTTCAGTAACTGCCAATAAATATGGTCGGCATAAAATGTTTTAAGTGGTTGCCATGTTGATATGTATTACCTACATATGGAAGAGCCATTAAAGTTTAATTAAACCAGATAAAAAGTTTCTCAAGCCATTAATGCTCTAGCAACATTCGAAATTAGTGCCCAGATTTCGTATTGGCAGTCAAGAAAAGGGACCGTCAAACACTATTCTAATTTTGAAACACCAAGATGTCAGATGGAAAGCATTTCTAAATTTAAAACCACGTAGCGCGTCTGAGCATGCTGTGGTGCCATGTTTAAGAAGTGCATTTGCTTAAGAGTTTGCGAGCTTGTTGTTACTTACCATCTCTCTGTATATATAATATATAAAAATACTGACTGAAATCTCAAAAACTACAAGACTCCTAGTCTCAAATTTTGTATGGGGGATCTTTTTAGGATGTAGGTCTCTGATGTCTTACTACGTAATTTTGAAAAAATCAACCTCTACGGGTCTGAAACAAACTGGCAAAGTTTGTATGGGAGAACGCAATTTTTTGGCCGGATTGACTTTTATGATAAACCTGGTTAATACTAGTTAGGGTCAGGTTATTCTAACGTTTGGTACTAAAGTTTGGTCTATGCATGGGTACCACCTGCTTATGATAATACTACCAGGCGTGCATGAATTCACGGTGGTATTCATTCTAATAGTTTGGTCTGTAACAAACAAGTTCTGCATAGAACCTGCTTATGATATAATAACTACTAGGCTAGCATGAATTTACGGTGCCATTAATTCAAATAGTTTAATCTGTACGTGTACAAGTTCTGGGCGGGACCTAATTACGGTAAAATAGAGTACATTCTAGACTTGCATCAATTGGAGGTGTATTTACTTCTGTATCACTTAAAGCTAATGACCAATTTTCTTATGATCCTACAAAATTCCTATTACAAATGCGAAAGTTTGTGAGGATGTATGGATGTTTGTTCCTCTTTCACGCAAAAACTACTAACCGGATTTAGATTAAATTTGTCCCTCAGGTAGTTTATAACCTGGGTTGAGACATAGATATATACATATAAATTAAACGGTGCCTTAAACTTTTGTACACACCTGCCTTTGTTAATTGTGTTAGCGCAGGTGTGTATTGAAATAACAAGATCCACTTATAATGCGTTCAACTTTGTTACGGTTATTTAAAGTCCGATTCTGGTGAATGATGGAAATAAATTATTTGTTTATAATTATTAACTTCGGACTTCCGTGAGCCCCAGTAATGTGTTTATTAATATTTTTATCAAATTATTTTTCTACGGCTATGTTTGTTTTCCTTCCCGTTAGATTTGTTTCAACCTTCATCAATATTAGAGGTAGAAAACTTCTGTCCTTATATCAACAAGAGTCAAGAAAGTCGTGTATAAAAAGCTTTAAGCGTACAAAAAAAAATAGTCTCGCAGATGCTCCGAAAACGAAATATTCAAAGGTGCGAAGGTTCTTAAATGACATGGGTATCCTAAAAAAATAAGCAAACAAACTTGCGGGCAAAACAAGGCATTCGGTGAACCTCGTGGATGCGAAAGAGACGAAAGATGTGCAGATGTGAGAGTTGCATCACTGCCGACCCGTTATCTTTCTAAATGGACTGTCGAAATTAGTGCGAGATTTTGAAGCAGCTGCCTTTCGAAGGCCTCAGCTTGGTCGAAGTGTTCCGTCCTTTCAATTGTGCAAGGAACAATCGTCCAAAAGTTTTGGGTGCTAGACGACAATTCTGGCCATAAAGTGTTAAGTTGTTGACTCTATTGAAATACCGTGATTAGGAACTTTATTTTGGGTTTATCTATTAGGAATTCCATGTTTCCGAAGTCCTATGTTTAGTTGCCGTTTGATGGCAATAGGCTCGTCCCTTGGGTGTGCACTTATAAATACACCTCTTCGTGGATTACTGGCGTGATTTTATGATAATATGTTTGGGTCGCATTTGTGACAAATATCGTATGTCAACTTTCAACTTAAGAAGTGTTTACACGGTTGAAGTAGTATTTGTAACTAGATACGCCATCTGAGACGCTCTTTCTTAAATTCCTTTTTTAGTGTTTTATGCCGGGGTAATATTAATTGCTATTTAATGTAATTTCTATCCGCTGGAGTGGTCTTAGGTAAAATGTTTGCTCTACTTTTTATACTGCATCGATTTAACTAATAGAAAAATGTGGATTGACCTAATTACGACATGTGGCAGTTGGCTGTTCTCAACGAAATTATACGCATTTTAATAACACATTTAACAGATAAACAAAAACTGGTTAGGCGCGAGTTCTTTGCGGAATTTCCGTGGCGACAAAAACTGGCGGCCATAACAGAATTTTAACGGCTAATTTGAACTTGGAAGTGACAGGTGACGTTGTTTTTGGCGTTTGGCGGGAAGTGCCGGTACTGTACCCCGTCCTTTTGCATTTGCAATAAACATTATTGACAATAAATTGTGCGGCACAGATCGAATGTCTCCATGAAAAGAATTTTGAATAAGTCAAAATTCTTTTCAAAAGCTTTCGATAATCGGTCTTTAGAAAGTGTTGGAATACTTCGGCCATATCGCATGGAAATCGTCCACGAACCGGGAAAGACTTTTGGTTTGCAGAAAGATGAAAGGCAGGTAATCCAGGACTCGTAGCCCTATACGATGGCTGCACCAAATAAAGCAGCGCTTAAGAGATTTTTTTTCCAAACGTCGATGTTCGATTAACAGCAAGCAATGAATGAAGAGAGATTTTTAAAAAGCTTTATTGCTCAGCGTGAGCAGACGAGTAAAGCAGAAAAAAACGTGAAAGAGAATAATTTGTGTAGTGTAAACCCACAATGCTTTGCAAATCACATCACACAATCATCATCACCTGCCAAGCCATTTCCCAAATATTTCTGTTAGGGTCGCTTAACCGAATGCAGCAATTACCATTCACCATTTCACACAGAGTGACCGCCTATCGAACCACAACCCATTTACTGGGGAATATATCCGCCTTGGTAAGACTGGTTTTTAGACCTTCGAGTTACCTAAACAAATGACTGCCGGAACCAACGGTTTTATGTGGTTTCGTAGGCACGGAGGAGCTCAATAAGTATTATGTGTTTGATTGTCACCCATGCACGGATCAACCTTGGTAAGCTCTGCTTAACCTTCGATCATCAGTGCGGCTATTATTAGAAACAGGAGCTTCATCATCACATAATCATGTACTTCATATTTTCCTGGTGTGCATCATTTGATAAACCTTATCACTTGTGTACAGTTGTTATTTCGGAATATCCGCGTAGGTTATACTGAAATCTGTAGGTTTCAGTGCTTCCCGGGTTTAGTCAATGTAGATAGCCACTGACATGTACCGATCATGAAGGTCGCATGCAGTTTTATGGCCTTATCAGCAATCATTGTTCATTTTATGTGGAACAAAGTCATGGCAGGAATTAGATGCATTGTCCATTAATTGAGTTAATCTCAACACTGACATCTGTATTCAGGAGTTTGGTAGATATTACAGTGGTGAACATGAACTATGTTTGAAATGAGGGCAACTGGTTTATCTTAGACTGAAGACAGCTAATGCAACTGTTACGGTATTATCAAATCAGCAGCAGCAGCAGTATCCTTACTAATATTATAAAAGCGAAAGTAAGTTTGTTTGTTTGTTACGTCTCCACGCCTAGATGGCTAAACCATTAAAAATTCATCAAAATCGATAAATTTTGGTAACCTGTTGGGACCCTGGAGACGGAAATAGACTAATAAATTTAAAAAAAATGTGGGAAATGCGGGAAGAAAAGGGAACACTTAGCTTTACTATAACAATCAATAAGGCGCAAGGGCAAAAACTACAGGTAGCAGGTACCTGCAAATCAGGAAAGGAGAACTGTGTTACCCTGAATTAAAAAGCTAGTTATCATAAAACTCAAACTATTCGAAGAACGACTGAGACTAAACCTAATAAAACGGCTTTGGCAGCACAAAAAAAACATTTTCTATTTTAACCCTTCTGAATAGTGTCTCTGTACGGAGTTAGATTAGGTTTATTCCCACCAGAATTCTTTACAACTTCATTAACTTTGTAATCAAAACTTTTTACTGTCTGTTTCGTTGTTTACTAGTCCATATAACGGGGATGCCAGGATGTTTTATGCCCCGTGTCTGTTTTTGCGTCAGTTTTACCGATCGTATCGTGTTCGAGACCATGTAATGCGCTAAGTTGCATTTAGTTGGACTAAAAGTCAGTAATGGTGTCAAAAATATGGTTTTCGATAAATTACGACGCAACCATAAAGTTCAAGCAACAATTCCATGTAAAATTTGGAATTCTGATATGACTAGTCTAAGTATTTCAAGGTTTCAACCCATAAACTATATAGTTTTGTGCGTATTTTCTCGTCATTTTGCAAAGCATTATTTTCAAAAGGTTTAACACGGTGTGTTAGTAATTTTCTCGGGGCACTTGTCAAGCAGAATCTGTATTAAAATTATAGGCACTGGTCACGCAAGTTGACTCGCGGTTGACCGGTTACTGACAGGATTTGTTCGAAGTAGAGTAGCCAATCAGTAGGACTTTTGATTGATGTTCAGTTGACACTAGTTCCATGTATACTAATACATGACGACAGTGGTTTTAGCTGTGTTGATTGATGGGGTTCGCTTCAAAGGAGACGAACCCATTGTTATTTATTCGTGTATAGAACAAGTTCTTTTTTTGTAGGTGAGAAATCTTCAAATAACTTCCCTCGCTCTGGGCGGAGCGGGGGAGAGTGTCAGACTTGTACTGAGTAAAACCAACCCATGTTCCTTTGTACCGGGGCCACAGTATCTGTTTTGTACAACCAGCAATCCGCTTGCCTGCGGGTTAGTTCCCGTTATGGGCGGAAATAATCACAAGGAAAATGTCATATTTTTTTGGATATAGACTATCACTCGGAGATAATGTAGTTTCCCATTTGTGGAACAATTATCTGAAACGGATCAGTGGTTCATCCATACTTTATTTATAATATTAGTGTAGATGTAGGTTTTAAAACACACAGTTTCTTTACAAATCAAATACTTTGAGGTTCAACACGCGTTCAGGCAAAAACTTCGTTTCACAGCTCGCGGCACAATAACAATTCTGACATGACACAGACTTCTTGAAAACCCTAACTGCCCAGGTCAGTGACTTCTTCACAATAAACAAGCAGGAATATAAACTGTAATTCACTGTTTATACGGCCTATAATTGCGTAAACACTTTTGACAGCCTATGATTCACTTGCAATACCTTAGAATGTCTAAGATATGTTAATTTTCCCTTTTCATTTACGAGTATTTTACGACTGAAAGGTACTTTCATTTGGTTATATTAATTAACTGAATACCTGTTTTAGTGCGCCCTAAACCATAAATTAGCTTTTTTTGCTGTTGCTTCAGGAGAAGTTCTAAAAGTTTTAGCTTGGTGGATAAAAGTTTTAGTATCCTATGCTTCAAAACAAGATAGTTATTGAATGTACTAATGTACTACTACTACTCGCATTTCATATCAATTGATATTGTATAATCAGTAACAAATGTTTTAGGGCCTAAAATATGTGTCCTTCTTAGTAGGTAAGAATATTGAAAATCTGAGCCAAAAGAGATGCCCTCTTTCGATCGTAAATTTATTTATTTAATTTATAATTTAATTAATGCTGCCAGCCTTCTGGGCACTTTTCCTGTTGACTGCGATGCGGACGAATTTTTCGACGCCCTTTAATTTACCATTTTTTATATGTACATATTTTTATTATTAGTTTGTGTCTATTTATAGTTTGTAAATAATTTAATAAATAAAAAATGCTAATTTAATTTATAATTTATTTGCATCAAGTTTACATATTAGATTAAACACATGGTAGTGCATACAATTTAAAGAATGTTATACAATAGTGTGGCGACACCAGCACCCTTACTAAGTTGCCAAGACAACTTGTGCTAAAGATGCTGGGCCCGACCCTTTAGTGGATGATTCTTAATTGTATTTAGTTACATACATGCCACTTAGTAAATATCCGACTGGCTCATTATGTAGCATCAGTAAGCGGACAAAAAAGCTATTAAGGAAAAAAGATTTAGAGAATTTAAACTTTATAGTATTAGTAAAAACTGTATCAAGGCCGACTTAATGACTTAATTTCTACCATTCGACTTTAGGGAGATGCAGAGACAAACTACAAAGCATAGTAGGTGCAATAACAGAAAAAAAGAAAATATAAGAATAAATTCTTTTATAATACATACTGTATACAACATAATAATCTAAAGTTAAGAGATGTTTCAATGACATCCTTTGCTTATGTCCGAAAATTCACATTATTTTTCAACAAGTTAGTTGTCTGGTTCATAGGAGTGTATAATGTTATCAAAGTCCAATTCTACAATAGCAACATTCTCTACCATCAGTTGATCTCTTAGGTTTATCTGCCCAGAAGTGATCCGCCATTTTCTCATTTCATGAGGCCTACGACCGGCCGTGAACTGTTTTCAATTGTGGATTGTGATGTTGGTAACTAAAAATAGAGCTTCAGGCAACCTGCCATTGCTGCACAGCATAATTTTGTTGGCTATAGCCCGATTGTTACATTCTTTACTTAAAGATTTTGACATATAGCATTTTGAAGTTCTAAGGAAGAGCTTCGAATGAGTGGTAGACCGACTTGCAAAACAGGGCACTTATGCGTTCAGCTCTAAAACTATTCAGATAATATGCGTCCTGAACCTGTCAATCAAAAAAGGCGTTTCGTCTTATTCCTTGTAATCATCCTGGTCACATCATTCCACAACGACGTCCTCCTAATTGGTAGAAGAACTCTAAGGACAGAGGTAAACCGTTGCTTAATTTTAAATTGAGCACTTCCCTTTGCAGTAGACTTCGGCCCTTGATAGTCTCTTGTTTTACCGAGACTAGGACAAGAGGAAGTCTCAATTTAACGTAAACCAGCGCGTTATTGGCCCGTATTCTTTGCAAGAGTTGACTAGACGATTCAATGGCTTAGATTTTGTCTGTGTCTATTGTTTTCAGTTAGCCCAGTTTACGCTCCACGCTTCATGCCTCACATTTTAGTTGTTTGTTTTCAAACTAGTGTAGTTATGCTGATTGCTAACATTCCTTCTTTAACTAGAAAATTCATTACCGTAGCGCCCAAGGTTATCATTGCCATGAAATGCTAATGCCTGAAGTCAAAGCATTCTAAATGAAATTTTGGGAGAGGAAAAAGGCTCCAGAAAATTCCTCAAAGAATATGTGAACATTCTGATCTAGTTGGACTAAGTAGAAGTCTTATTGATGTTTAATGTGATCCGGTGTCTTTTAATGGACATCTGAATACCAGATGAATCAATCTTGCTGGTTCTTTTTAGAACTGATTTGAATGAAGTACACTTTCGCTCTTTTTGTTCTTGCCGTGTGGGTCTTGTGTACTTATTTGAAATGCATCATGCGTAGTCCTCGATCACTTTAAAAAAAATGTTCAATGTAAAAAATATATTTTGTGTAACATGACCATTGTGTCGTCAACCCAATGCCGTTTCTATGTAAATGTAGCGTTAAAGATTACCTACATCTTCGGCCAAAAGGGAAACCATCCAATTTCCAGAAATACGAGGTCACCCAAACCGCAGATCAAACCCATTAAACCCGCTTTCCATCAATCTGGTCTTCAAACTTTCTTTCGCATCTAATTTGCCGTGAAAAAGCGAACATCTTCTAGTATAATATATCACTTCGGAGTCTTCACACAATGTGAATTAATTCTCGCGGCCTCAGTGGATGTTAGGTAAGAATGCACCGTGCACGTAACAGTTAAGTAATGTGGAGTCAAGTTAACTGTTCACTTGCAGTCTTAGCAAGTGACCACACGACGATGGCTTAAATCGGTCCGAAAAGCCATATCTTTTGATTGCGTAGACTTAGAAGGTTTTTTTTTAAAGGGGCCACTGAGTTTAGTATATGGTTTTAATTTCACTCGATAAACCACGCGTTCTCGAAATAAAGGGTCTTGACAGACAGACAGACGGGCAACAAAGTGATGGTTCCTATTTTTTCTTTTGAAGCACGGGACCCGAAGTAAAACCTCATTTACCTATAAAGTTAAGACTACGTGACTCCACAAGTGTCAGGTCGTTCGCTTTTATTGTATAGATGAGCAAGACACGAATATAAAGATTTTTCAAGCCGACTCTTCATCACCAAATGTGGTAACTCCTTTCCCGGATTGACAAATCGATCTTTTAAAAGGAAGACGGTGGGATGTATCATTTCAAACAGCATTGGTATTCTAAAAGACAATAGTATTACACCATTTGTTTGTTTAATTATGGAACTTACGTTAGACTATTATTTCATGAGCCAGATCCGGTAAGCGATTATGTTCTCGAAGATAATGCTCGTTTGATGAGTAACATTTATTAGAGATTTTATCACTTTATCTTTAAGTTTAATTTGGTTAGTCTAATTTCCAACCGAAAGATCAGAAATAGCTACTATTACAAATCTGGTAGTGTACTGAGTCAAGAATTTTATTGAGCATTTGAATCTTAAGATGAATTGAACAAATGAAGCATGTGTCATAATGCGTATCTAATAACCAGTGACCTTTTTTTGCAGATGGGAAATCGTCAAATAACTTGATGTTGTCAGACTTGTATTGACAAAAACCCACCCATCACTTTTGCTCTTTATGTTCCGGGGCTGCGGTGTATCTTTCGAACAACCCGCAATCCCGGATTTATTGAAAGGTGCGGTTTAAATGTGCTGATCGTGTTCAATTGTTATTTTAGAAATAAGCTCATCGAAAAATCTTAGTCAGCAAACAAGTTGTGGGTCCTCTTTAGGCATTCAGACAGACTGCAAAATAACTTAAAGATGCCAATCGCGTAATTACTTTGACTTTTTGGACCAAGTCATATATCGTTGCTTAAACAACACTTAAAGGTCGGTTGGGTGTTGCAACAGACTGCACTCTAGATGGTAATGCTGCAAATTGTGGAGAAAGTCAATCTTGTTCTGCCATATTCAAGATATCGTCTTCATCGTCAATTATGAGATTATATTTCACAGATTATCTTGCGAATGAACTTGAAAAATGTTCAGGGCAATAATTAAATCTTCCTTTTTTTTTCGTTAAATGTTGTGCATTAAATAGGGAATTGAAGAAAAAGCCTTTTTACGTCTACAAGAACGACTCTACGACATAACTATGTTAGTTACATTACCTTCCTGAATCAACTTTACTTCCGTATCCTTCGTTAGAGTATATTAGAACCCTTCGTAATCATATCAACCTCAATATCTTTTTAGAAAGAGTTACAAGTAATTCCTGCTATTCATTTCTTGCCAACCGTCGTCCTAAGGACTAAAATCTAATTTAGAGTTTTAGTTAATATGAGACAAGGCCACTGAAATGATGAGAGACCCAATATTAACTTTTTGAGGAAAATCGAGAACACACATCTTGTAAAGGTAAACTAGACAAAATACTACAGCTAAATAAAACATGACTTCGTTTGAAGTCAACCCAAAGTTTAATTACCGTCACAAATAACCATAACGAACGGGAATGTTTAAATGTTTAAACAAATCAAGTTGATTAGCTGCCTGATGAGTCAGTAGGGCAAATAGGGGAGCTCGAGATTTAGGAAAAATCACTGTTAATTATTATACTCGTCAATTTCGTTCATAAGCAATACGATTTTGTGGCTTCCTAACATAATATACATTATAGGTGATGTTAGAAAAACTGCCATAGAAATCTTCTTTTCACGACTTTTAAGTCCAAACCTGTTTTTTCGCGGATGTCAAATCATCAAATAACCTTGGAGTGGGGGGGGGGAGTGTCAGACTTTCTTTTGCCCTTAATGTCCAGGAGCCCCGGTATCTCTTTCGAACAACTCACAACCCGGCAGGCTAAGTCTAAGCCTTACAAGCGTTTTCACCACTGCCTGATTATCTAAGTTAAGTAATTAGTTTAATATTCCGCCAATGAATGTGGATGGTTATATAAGTAGAGAAAAACTAAAAGAATGATTGGTGGACTTAGTGAAGGATGATATGGTGAGACAGGAGTTGTCTGATGGAATGTTGAGTAATAGAGGAGACATGCTGCGCAGACCCCAAATAATTTGAGATAAGGGCAGGAGAATGTTGTTGCCTTCTTTCCCCAATTATGGTGGGTTCGGCTTCCAATCGAACCAGACACAGTTTTACACGATGAGATTCAACGAAACAATCCTCTCTTCACACAATGTCGGCAGTAACCAGCCGGTTCACTCTCCAATCATGCGCAGATGTTTAAAATCTATTGAAGGTAGTGTGGCTAGTGTGAAGCGTCACGACTTTACCATCTTAAGACTTATTGGTCCATTCTAACGATAATATGATCCATTGCTTCTTGTAAAGACAAAAACACCATCGAAATAGGTCAAACCTTTCAATGTATTACATTAGCATTCTGGGAACAGTCAGGTTCAGACCATTCTCAGTCTTCCATTGCTCGGTTCGTTCACTCTAGTATCTATCAAAGTTATTTAGAAACTTCGATGTATGAAGAATTCTGCCGACAATAACGAGTTCCCATATACGGATGTCATACTATTTGTAAGTATTGTTGATCTGTCGGTCGCGTGATTAGATTTTATTGAATGGGCTGATGTGGTTTGATTGTTGGGGCACCGAAATTTAGGCGCCGCGCGCCATCGAGGCAGATGATTGGCGGCGCACGAGCATCTTGTTAACAGTAATATGTAAGTGAACGATGGCAGAGAAATTTTAAGTAGGTGAAATAAATGTGTTTCTTTTGTGAATAATAAATGAAAATACAATCTTTAAAAAAATACCGTCCTGAACTATTGTATTTTTATTTGTAAGCCACCAAAACACAATAAAATAAGATATAAATAGAAATTGAAAACGGGAAATTACTAAACACGTCATTTAATGTGCATTCAAACAAAAAAATAACTCATGAGACGAAAACTATGGTAATAACATTTATTTTTAGGTTAATGAGGAAAATATACGCAAAATAAAGTCACTTTGGAAAATACATGCCATAATATTATAAATAGGTAGCTAACGGAGAGGACTTGCATGGACACAACGTTGTAGCCAGGATTATCCATCGCAACTTGCTCTAAACTAGAGTAATGTGGAATCGGAAGTGCCGTACAACAGATATGGCAATATAACGTTGTACTGGGATCAATCCATCATCACTGACAGTACTATTGTGGCCAATAACCGTGATATAGTTAGTGCTGGAAGATCGATCAAAGAGATTCTCGGCTTTCATGACAAGAACCTTATGAAAGGCAAGAAAGATAAGATAAGCTTATCAAGTAAATTAACTTGGCTCGCAAGATTGTCGACATGTGGGATGTTAACTCAGTGATCATTGTGCCCATAGTCGTATCTGCCAATGGCTTAATAAATGGATTAGAATCCACAACCTCGTACATGGAGAGGCGAGGACTTAACCACTGGGCCTATAATCATCAAGTCAGTGGCCAGATATACATATTGGTTGAAGTATCGAGTTTCTCGGAGCCATTTTAAACGAACGTGCTTCAATTGCTAATCAATGGTTGTTCAGCCATATTATTCCCCGGAACAATAGTTAGACATAGACTGCTAATTATAGACGTTTCCGACACGTTATCCGGTCATTTAGATTCAAGCATGAGTAATCTTAATTGCGAAAGTGTATAATAACGCTTGGCGCAGACGCACGATCAACGGTGAAAGGAATACAGGAGTAAATGTTAGCGTGACGATTGGCAGGGGAGAATTCAAGAAATAAAGTGTTGCGCCTACCAGGTAGTACATGAGACAAGGGCAGGAAGATGATGAGATCTCATGATTCTATGGCTCTTATCCTAATTTATTTGGGGACGGCGTGGCATGTCTTTATCTACTTCTTTGTGACAGATGATATGTTGAGATCGTCAAACGCGCGTCAAAATTGCATTTCCGTTGGTACATTACCTGAAGGTTGTCTCCTAACCTAACGCGACCCTTAATCTAACGACACGAAGAAAACACTATCTTTCGAAGATCGCTTGTATGGGCGTTAGGATTTCGAGGAATTTCGGGAATGAAGATGCAAATTCGTCCAAGTTTTACATCTCCTTAGCGATACTGTGTGCGTCCTTTTCTATCCAACACGTCCATGTATTAGCATGAATTTCCTACTACAGGATCCACTTTTGTCCGATTCAATCCATGTTCACTTTGTTAACTTAAAAAGTTATAATTAAAAATTGTAATAAAATAACACAAGATGTCGAATAGCGGAGTCTCCTAATACAAGCATTCCCTTGCTTAAAAGGAGGCTTCAATCACTAGCTGTTAAGAAACTCTTGTTAAAATGAATAAACCTTTAATTTATTATTATTATTATCACTGTTTGGGTTTCTATGGGTAATACAAGTCTGTCAGTCAGTAAGTTCTTTGCCGCAAAACCGCAGTTTTCCTCGATGTTACAAGAATCGTGTGCGCCGGACATTATAGAAAATTGTAGGAAAGTGTGTTCGTTATTGTACTTAGCTAATTATCAGTGAAAGCCGAGTTGACTAGCCTGAAGCAGCGGGCCGTGGCTTTATAAATTGGGGATAATTGTTATTTTAGTTTCCCTGGCCTACTGGTCATGTCCGCTTGAAAACTTTGTTTGAAAGATACAAACCGGATACAGAAGACTGAATATTTTTTATCATTTAACTGTTTACTACTTAGTTCAATATCCATAAAGCAATAGAACTAGGGAACTCGGGAGATCAATTTGATATAGATTTCAATATGTAGAATGTAGTTAAAGCCCTAGAGTAATTGGGCAGACGACATTATTGCCGTCGCGGGTAGGGTTGGATAAGGATACCAGAATTTGTAAATTGGTAAACATAAAGGATTGTAGTTAATCCTAAAAGTGGGCATTCTGGATGTTGATGATAGAATAGAATCGAGCTTGTCTTACTGATATCGGCAAATCGTTCCATAAACGGACATCCTGAATCGTAAATTATTGGTCTTAAAATTTGGTGGAATATGCAGGTATCAAAATTAACAAATGACAATGAATGAGGATGTAATGTGATGCTGATTATTTCAACATGATGCCTTCAAGTGATCTCGATCCTTTTTCACTTGCTGTTATAAACTCGCAAGTACTTAATATTATGTGCTCCTGGTCTACATATTTTCTGTACGTTCATTGTTAGTATGTTCTAGACATTATTTAGGGTAGATAAGCTCTGCCGATTAACGCCTAAAAATAAAGATATTTGTTAGTGACGCCCGGTCTAAGTCAGTTTATTGCACTTGTTTTTCTATATGCACTAAAATGCAAAAGTAATAATGTTAGTCAGATAAGAACTGTCTTATTCACTTCACTTGAGTCACGAGATCTAGTTTTCGTTGAATGCACAAAGAATACTAATTTCTATGTGCAGAAATGTACACCAGCATTTCTTATGGTTACCCACAGAAATACTTTAAAATTGGTATGAGAAAAATATCTGAGTAATATTAGTAAGGTAGCTGGCGCCCGCGGCTTCGCCCGCATGATATCAAAAAAGAAGTATCCTATCTATTATTCCAGACTATAATCTACCTCTGTGCCAAATTTTATCAAAATCCGTTCAGCCGTTTTAACGTGACTGAGTAATAAATATCCATCTATCCATCCTCACAAACATTCGCATTTTTAATATTAGTAGGCAGTAGGATAGGATGATGGCTTAGATTTTATACTCAAAAGCTGTTTCGAAGACCTTCAGGTTCTAGGTTTCTCAATACAAAAACTGTGAGTACCGTTGGTGTCAAATGTTAATAATATTCTAAATAGAGACGTTGTACACGACGATCTTATCAAAATAGTTGTTCTGTCCGTAGTGGCTGTTATCAAACATGTACCAAAACTAGGTTTTAGATCAACTGGCCTAGAAATCCCAATGTCTGCCGTAATTGGCTTAATTTAGGCTTTGGAATGGTCAGTGTCATTGTTATTTTCTGTATTCGAACTACTAACGAATTCTGTGTTGATAGAAAAGGTTATAGAAAAGGAATTCTGGTTCAAAAGATTATAGCAGTTAAATAATTTTATAGTTCTACATTCTTAGAGTTGAGGTTTTATAACAAGATTAACTTAAAAGTTGTAACTTGAAGATTCTGGATAGTTAAATCCAAAGCTAAATTATGGTTTCGAGAGATCCATAGAAATTATATAAGACTAGCTGGGCGCCGCGGTTTCCCCCGCGTTGATCCAGATAACGAAGTTGTTTAGTAGTGGATGGCAATAATCTGTTTGAGACTGGGATAAAAACACACAACAGCCTATATGTTAGTCAAGGGTATAAACTCTTTACATACCAAATTTCATCCAAATTGGCCTGAAGCGTGAAGGAGCCAGGGTTGCGGGTTGTGCAAAAGAGATACCGCGGCCCCGGAACATAAAGGGCAATGGAAGGAATATGGATGGGTTTTAGTCAGTACAAGTCTGACAATTGCCCCCGCTCCGCCTAGAGTGAGGGAAGTTATTTGTAGATTACCCACCCCCAAAAAAAAAAGCTTAAAGGACTAACTAACATACACACTCACATAGAAACTTTCGCTTTTGTAATATACTTAGTGCTATCTTTCAAACTGTTTCGTTTCGAATAGAAGCCTGCCTATTTTAAGCATCACTACGATACGAATCTTGACCATATACTACCAGAGACCTTTGAAATATTGAAAAACCATTTACGAGTAGTGTTGACCGGTCCAACCAGCCATTTGGACATAAAACGGTCTAGGCAACGAGTGTCCTTTACTGTAAATGCGAACCGACTTTATCCTGCGACAATCTTAAGCACTGCCGTCTACCACAGCTTGCCAGGATGAGCCCTTAATGCTCCATTTTGCAACTTGATCATAATCAACACGTCTTAAATAATTAAGGAGAATTTGTCTCAAACAGCTGTTCGTAAGCGAAAACCACGGATAATAACGGGAGGTCAAGAACTTACGTCTAGTCATATTGAACGCTGACTCACTACTGACTTGCAATCGACAGAAAGTCATATCTACTCTCCGACTCGGTATAAAATCAACCTTATTATCTTTGTGGAAGAATTGGTTTGGTTAAGCCATGGCATGTATAGTGATACAGAGCTTAATGCCTGTCCACAATTAGTTGCATTTGCGATGTAGTTACAGTTAAAAGTGGCTTTGAATCAAACAGTCTCGTCTTCTCGAGTATCGTTGTATGGGCTTGTTTTCTCGATAAAGTTACACACACTTGTCACGGTTGCATGGGAAACAACTGTGTAGACCGGCTTAGCAAGATAAGTGGTTTGTTACTGTCATTTGATTTGAGTGTCTTTAGAGAGTGGTTACTTTGATTAGTTCTGTCTTCTTGCAATATAATGAGGATCTTCCTTTCTTCTAGGTTTATGACAGTTTTGTGGGCTGGTTTTGACCATACCATGCATGAACGGTTATTTCATGTTTCTTATTTTTCTGTTTTCATAAACCTCTGTCTATTTGCCATTTCTAGAAAGCAAATCTTCAACCTTTGCCGCTTTTACTGCAAAGAAAAGAACAGGTTTCGTCCCAAAATCGGTTAAGAAAATAAACACCCGGTCTCCACAAACATTTACTATCATCCACCTACTTCCATTGCCTAGATTTTTTGTCTCCGATAGCGTACTACTGAATCGATTCGACCCAATACAAAGGCTTGTACTCATTCATTCTACGTTTCAATTTCGAAGGTAACTGTTTTTGCAACCAGCTTTCCCTTTAGTGGGTTGATAATGCGAATTTCGCAAGCCAGAATGAAGTCCAAACAAAACCATATATATTTAGGGCGAATTTGAATGCAATCAGCTCATCGTAACCACGTTAATAAGATGTCTTTGAGTGTAGAATTTTGACACGATTAATTGTTCAGTGAATGATTAATGAATAAACAGTAGCAAGTCCTTGGCCAACAAAGCGAGAAGGCAAAGATTAAATAAAAGAAGATGCAATAGAGATTAATATAGCAGTTGACGATGTGATGTCATTGGCGACATGTGGGCGCCTTGCAGACATCTCCTACCTACTCTTTTGTGAACTATAGGACTGACGGGTAACATTAATATTAGGTGTCTGGGAAACACAATGGAAGAATTTTTTGGAATAAATAACAGAAATATTTGGTACTAGCTTTTGCCCGTAGTTCGCTCGCGTTAAAGTCGGGGTAACCTGTAATTTTTTGCCCTTGCGCCTTATTTATTGTATTAGCAAAGCTAAGTTTCCCTTTTCTTCCCTCTTTCTCCCACATTTGACACTTTCAAAAAAAAGTAGCCATGTCCGTCTCTAGGGTACCAAAATTCATCAAAATCGGTTTAGCCATTTGGGCGTAAAGACGTAACAAACATACAAACAAACTCACTTTCGCTTTTATAATATTAGTAAGGATTCCCTTTGGTAAACTGTACAGTGAACATTCCTTTCAGCCCAGAAACAAAAAAAAACTAATCTAACATTGATCTAAAACGCACAACGAGTTCCGGTAAGAACCAGAGCGTGAAGATAAATATCTGGATACTAGGTAATTTCGCAAATGCTAGACCTCAATGAAACATGTCTTTCGAAACGCCACCGCGTTGATTGTTAGCGCCGCCTACGCACATCCTGTGATCTCCATTGATTCATTAGCTCAGTGATACTCAAACTGACGCTTGACTTTTGTTGCTAGATGTACACTTGTACAGTCTCGAGCAATAACAAGTATACACATACCAAAATTCAAAAGCGTGTTAAGTGTACATGTCAATCTCCGTGACTGTACATCATTGCTAATATTGACGGCACGGTTGGCGCAGTGGCTGAGCGATTGACTGCTGTGCTGCGTGTCGCGGGTACGATTCTCGCATGGATCAAATATTTGTATGGCCTACAGGTAGTTTTTCCGGGTCTGGTTGTTTGAGTACGTGAATTTAAATGTTTGTAAACGCACCCACGATACAGGAGAAATTCCTAGTGCGGGCAAGAAAGTAAAAAATACAGGAGCGGCCAATATATTTGTATTCAGTTGCATCCGGTTAGACTAGAAGCCGACTTCAGTATTAAGAAAAGGCTAAGGCATATGATTATGATGATATCCGTACAAACTGTTCTAAAAATGGCGCATACAACTCTATAAAAACTAAAAGGTAGTTTCGTGTGGACTGGGCAACTAGAATGACTTATATTTCCTTTTAAAGTTTGACATTTAAATGTGTCTTTTTAATAGGTTAATTATTGACGTAAATAGTTGGATTTCGACTTTTATTAAATTGCTTTGAAATAATACCGTATTTGGTTTGGACATTGTTCTGGATGGCCGTCTGCGAATGGTATTAAAAACATAGTTGCAGCTTGTAGCATTGCACGAAACAAAGACATATTCATCAAAAAATATCTTTTACTCGTTTTTTTTAAGGGATTGTAAATCATCCATTAAGTTCCCCTGCTCTGGGCGGAGCTGGACGAAGTGTCAGACTTGTACTGACTAAAACCCCACCCATGTTCCTTCTTTTGCCCTTTACGTTCCGGGGCCGCGGATCTCTTTCGAACAACCCGCAACCCCGGCAACAACCCGCAACCCCGGCAACAACCCGCAACCCCGGCAAACAACCCGCAACCCTGGCAAGATCTTTTATCAGGTTTTAAAGCTCCTTTATGCTCGTTTACATATAGCCTAGAAAAACGTTGAGTACCGCTGCATAAACTGGTTGATTCATCCTGCGTTTGTTTTCAAGACGTGCATCGACTGTTGACAGGTGGCTTTGTGTAACGGGGCCGAGGAAATTCATTTGTTTAACTAGGTTATCAGTTATGTTGGCCTAGTCTAGATTATAAAGATAAAACTAAGAAATAAGATCTGTAGGATGACTCTCGTTTTTTTTTTCTCGACTTTAGGCGCTTATAATCAATCCTTGGCCAGGTAGATCCAGTACTTGTTACCTAACTGTAGTTATTATAAACTAGGTTCTGTGTAAACCGAGATAAAACCTGTGAATCCAGGGTGTAAGCTATCTATATACCAAATTTCATCCAAATACAAAAGCCAGTTGAGCCCTTTGAGTGGGAAGGAGTAACAAACACACATATCCCTTATAAACTTTCGTTTTCGTTTTTCGTGAAAGCAACCAGCTACCCTACAACGAAGTCTTTAAGCACTACTTATTCCTGTGAGGGAAAGAGACCGAGCTATACCGGATGTCTAGCGACTTTAAAAAGTAATGGGATTAAGAAAATAGGGAAACCAAGATATTATGTAGGTGAGTTAACTTATTGGTGCCATTTTTTGTAATATGTAAAGATACATACGTTAAAAAGTTTTAGTTTAAAAACAAAAACATAAAAAGCAAAAATGCCCATAATAAATTATTAATACGAGTTACAAAAACTGCGATAAAACTAATTACAAGTAAATTTATAAAGAAGAATTAGTTTCTTTGTTAATGAAATGTATAAAATGATGCGGAACACGGTGCTTGATAACCCCTGATAACACAAGAACAATGCTACAGTATCGTTTGATGATAAATCGGAATACATTGTTGTTCTTATTTACTTATAACATGTCTGGTGTCTATGAGTCATAGCTACTGATGGTGGGCTTACAAACATAATGCTAAAGAGTACGCAAAATGAAACGGGAGCAATCTATACCAATATTATAAAGCTGAAGAGTTTGTTTGTTTGTTTGAATGCGCTAATCTCAGGGACTACTGGTTGGAATTGGAAAATTCTATAAGTGTTGGATAGTCCATTTCTTGAGGAAGGATATAGGCCATATAGCCTATTTAGGTCGTAGCGTGATGTTATCATCACGCTACGACCAACAGGTGCTGAGCAGCGTGGGTGAAACCGCGAGGAACAGCTAGTAAAAGATAAAAAAGATATGAAGATGAATATGATGATTGATAATGCAAAATAGATCGCAAGATGTCGTCCATGTAGCAATTTACATCTAGGTTTTGAGTCTTATAGTGAGAGGGAGATCCTACTAATATTATAAATGCGAATGTTTGTAAAGATGTCTGGATGTTTGTTACTCTTTCACGTCAAAACGGCTGAACGGATCTTGATGAAACTTGTATGAATAGTATGAAATAACACATAGGATTTTTTTTCGATGTCATGTGGGTGAAGCCGCGGGCGGCAGCTAGTCTTAATAATTCTGCTGTTTCTTACAGGTCGTTCTCTTCATTCAAACTCAATTTCATCATTTATTTCAATTAGACCGTTATAGACACTTATGAATGTCAAAAAATAATATAAAAAATCTTTTTTTCTCAATGTAAAAATCAATCAGTCATTATTTATTTACTATGGAATAGTTTAGTTGTGTATTTCCTATGTACTAGGCTATCATAAACCAGCAGGTGTTCACAATATCTATGTGTGTAACTATAGGACTGTTAATACTTAATTAATGTTAACTTCAATTATAAAACTGAATCACGACTTCCTGCTCTCCTGGTATTAATTTACCTGTTGCAATAAAACAGGACAATGACAGAATTAAATATGCTCTAGGGAAAATTACGCTGAAGTTTATTCAATTATTACTACTTAATTAATTGAGTTATTGTAACAATAATTGACCAACTACCTAAATTCCTCATGAGATCACCGAATTTTATTTTTGGAGTGTAAACGTCAATTTTCCTGTCTATACCTATATATACAAATGTTCTATGTAATTGTGTAAAACCTATGAGGTCATGTTATGACTACAAACCAAAGTAAAAAAAATTAAACTAACGAGAAACACAAAAAAACTACCTAATTGACAAATCACCGAATAGCAAGGTATCTACCTGATATTGTATTGATATCTTGATGAGTTAGTCATAAGATAAACTAAATGACAACAATTGCATAATATGCAGCTTCCCATGCTAAAATACAACTTGTTTAACTAAAAACATAACACAAGAAGGTCGTATTCAATAACAAAGCGTATTTAGCTTACATAACGACTACAAACTGACGCCTTTGTCACATCTCAACAGATAAATTAAAAAAAAAACTAACGTCACTAATGGCGGGAAAAATCTGTGAGTCATTCATTCATAAAATATTGCTCAACGTGTTTTATCATAGCAGGTGTAAATTGCTTGTTGATAGTCATCTTTTATTAGCTTTACCAATTATTTACTTAGATGATTACATAGTCTTGTTGACATTGACGTTGAATTTGGCGCCAAATGCGTAATTTGTTGTCTCTGGTCACGGAAGGAGGTCAGGAATTGGGTTAATAGCTGGGAAGGCTGGGAAATCAGACCTATTTATTGGTAGGTAGCATTTATTTATCGACTTTTGTTAGAAGAAGATGCTATAACCGATATATGATATTTTATGACACCCTAGATCTTGGGGAAAATGGTACCAAATCAGTATCTCGAAAGTATAAAGGTTGTGTTCTAACAAATGAATCATTTTAATGTACTTAGACATAGAGAAACGGAACTAATCGATGCGATGACCAATAAATCACCTTCATTTTTCATTCAGGCATGACGAATGTAATGTCTTAGTAAAAGTTGAAGTAGGTTGCCGCTATTAGGGCCAAGAAAAGACCACAAAGGCTACGTCTATCAAAAAATAAATGTATGTTTAGCTAAAACGGAACTATGTGTATGAAAAATGTACGAGGCAAACACCAATGAAACTGAACTAAATCAAAAAAACATTGTGGTTATGGCATTTGGCAGTTCTTAAACGCTGTTTAATGGGCTAATCGCATTTATTTTCATTTGTGAAATTTGGACGTAAACAAAAGACTAAACTTGCTATGGAAATAAAATACAACTAAAACCGATATTAGCCTTCTTGATTTTAAAGTAAAAGAATGTACCTTTTGCCGGTCATGACTCTTCTAATGTTGCAATTACAATAAATAAAAGTAAAAACACTAATAAATCCCAGCAGGTGGCAACGCTGGCAACTGCTCCAGATTCGTTCGCGATAAGAGAAATGTAGAAAGTGTTTTACTAATGTAATTTCTATTCACGACACTTTTCCATTTAATTCGGAATACCTCATAAGCTCGCTTGCACCACAAAGCATACATTTAACACTGCACGTATTTAAATCATGGTTCTATTTTTCTCATGTCCAAATGAATGACAGAAATAGAACACTGTTTAATTTTGTATTTGAGAGGGAGGTGGTGTAAGCGAACTTTAGAAAATAGTTTAAATAGACGCTAGTTGCAACTTAATATAGTCGTTGAATTATTCAAAATGGCAACGAACAAATTAAAATATTAATTCTTTAAAAATCAGTTATTGTATCTTCATCGATTATGAAACGTGACCAAGACATTGAAATAAACAGCGTCGTTTTTAAAACAATACTGGCAAAGGCACGATCCGGCGAAATCGTGAACCGTACGCGTCGAATTAGCATTGCAAATCGATTAAATACGCCCAGTTGTCACACACTTCTCGTGATATCCGAACGCAAATTGCATTTGGTCGGTTGACAGGTGCAATGTGCGTTCAGAAACGGATTTCGTCTATGGTCTCTTGTACTTATGCTGTTGACCTCGTACTTGTTACGTGTTTCTGAACATAAAACAAAACTGTAAATTAACCGAAGACATTTTTAATATATTATTTTGCGTTGTTCTAGCTACCTTTACTTCATCTTTCCTTGTTAACTTATCAAATGTTTAAGTACGATTATTCCATTTTATTTTGGGATCTTTTCGTCATTCTAATTTTCCTGTCTTTCTCTTGTTATTTGGGATCGGCGTAACTCGTTTTCCTTTCACATCATTCATTTAGTAAAACTTGCGTAACCATGTATAAAAACTAACAGTCAAATAAATTCAAGTTTTTATAATAAGTCCTGATTTCCACGCCATAAATTTTTACAACACTGAAATGAATAATATTCTAGTCTACATAATAACTTCATTTACAATTGAACTCGACTGTAGAATATTATTACCACATTTATATTTTTTTCGCTACTCGTTAATTGAGGCAAGGTCGCCCAGTTGGTCAGTTTACTTTCTCTCGTATTACGTAAATTACGACCTGTACCACGGGACCTGTACTGCGATAATAACAGGGCTGTATTACTGTGTTCATAAGGTAAATGACAGGAAATATGGAGGCTAGTAGGCGTTTAAAGTGCGAAGACTGCGAACCATCGATTTCCTTCTAGAGTTATTTAAGGTTCATCATCATCCTTTATTTCGCAAAGTTTACATTTAAAAAAAAAATACACCCTACAACAGAAATTTCGCTTGCAACGTAGGTGGTTGAACCAAGGCTTCCCTCAATTTTCTTAATTTTTCGTGAGCAAACGCATCCTCCTTCCAGTTTTATTGCTCTTAGCCTAATTTATTAGGGGCAACATGTCTCCTTTCTTACTAGGTCGTTTTTGGGCCTTCATCTTGGCATGTCATTTCACCTTTTGGCCAGTTTCATTGATGTTCCTTTGCTTTTGAAGCTGGGACGAGGATATTCGATAATATCTGCTTTCTACGGCAACGCATTGCATATTAAGTAAGGATTTAATAACAATTTAAATTACGTAATTATAATTATTTTGAGGACAATAGGACAGGAAAATGCGAGTTAACTATTTCAATACCTACATCATATAAAACAAAAACATAGAGTATGGCAATACCATGAGAATGGTGACAAAATGATGCAAGTGGTATTGCCTTATCTTGAACACGGGTATAGGAAACTGTAATCACGGTTATAACTGCAAATCGATTACTAAACTAACGTTATAACGTCTCACAATAGTTTAAAAACATTTGATAAACGTTTGTTTTCTAGAGTAATCATTTGAATTTATCGCTGTTCATTATAAATTCTAACGAATATCTACGCTTTGTGAATTTTAATTTTATGACGCGTGTCTATTTTTTCACTAGTAATAAAACAGTTTTAAAGTTCGACTTCGTATTTTAACTTGTATTTTCCTTAAGGATTCGAGTTTGGATGCAGCGTTCAGTTGCACAGGACATAAATAGGTCGTCACTTATTTTTTTGACTACCGTATTAGGCTAAGCTCGCACTGGCTTCAGAGATATTCTCACAATGGAAGGAAGTTCACAGACCGTGCGTCATCGCGCGTAAAAAAAGAACGTTTTGATTATTATACTCTGTGGTAAAAAAGTAAAAAGGCGCGAACGCATTTGATATTTTATTTTTTCAAGGGGACTGGCCGGGCGGGTTTTTCAAAAAAGCATCACGTGTTGCATTCGAAATATGAATAGTCCAAACATAGATACTGTTTGTTTTTAAAGATGTGTTTTATTTGCGTTTGAATAGCTCTATGGTCGTTATATTTTGGTTATGGGCGTTGCTCGGTGAATAATGTTATGCTTCTGCAGTTATAAATAATTGTGTTTGAATAAATTAGCATAAATATATTATTGTAGTGTAAAAATCAAGTTGCTTCTATAGCTTTACAGCTCAATTCAGCATAAAAACTTAGATTTATTAACTTCTTCTAAACTGAACCGTTCATTACTCCAGTTTTCGATTGTATTTTTTTATAGCATAGTGTCTATGTCAGTATATTTACAGAGCATCGTACATGAATAGAGTTCTAAAAGTCGCATGTCACTGACCTATCGGACGACACCCTAACAACGTTACATCTTCGCACACCTTAATCTTTAATACCAAGGTGCAAAGTTCGTAATCGTTTGAACCGGGTGTGTTGGTTGCAGGCTGTTAAGGTTGGCTGGCTGTCAAAAGTCTCGTACAATAGCGTTTCGCGTCACAAAATGCATTGGAGGGTTCCGGATCGCTTCATGTCATTATTATGTAAAATAACCCTTGAATGTGTTTGGGTGACCCGGTATTTCCACTGACAACTGTTAAACTTTTGTAAGAAAACGGTGCTTTTTTTTTTAAAAAAAATGGTAGTATTATATTAGATTTTATCAGAGGATTTATTTATAACAATATTGTGAAATGGGCCCAAGGATCAATTCTGAATTTCGAAATAAAATCATAGGTACGCAAAATACAGTTTGTTTCGCTCTTTAATTGTTTTCAAAATCTCTTATATTAATGCTAATAAGTCCTTATATATATATTTAAACGTAAGTAATATTATTCACCTCTGTGTCTGGAACTTTTTAGTATTTATCACCACGGTCTACCAATCGTTTCAAATATTTCCACCATTCTGCTGAAAAGTTCAGAAGTGGGCGTTTACGTTCAGACATTTTCCGTCGTTCCAAGTAAAGTTCTCATATAAAATTGGCTAAGGCGAATAGATTTCGAAGATATACGTGCGAACTGCAAAGGAAGTTAGAAGCTATTTCATAAAATCAATGGATCGTAGAAATTTTATAAACCGCAATTCACATTCTATGCCCATAGTTCAAGATTGATCGTTTCTTCTTCCTAGAGTTAAGGGATTATCTTTGGTTATATCTGGCGGGAATTTGTTATCTGTGAAACTGTCATGGCCGACTTTTCCCGCGTAATTTGCATTGCACTGGTAAATCGGAGAAAGCTGTTGACAGAACGGAAAGCGGGCCCAAGCAGACTTCTCCAGAAGTGGTTGCCATAAAAATATTATATTTATTAGTAACTATTTAACTGAAATGGGGTAACAGTCATACTTGCATAATGCAAAACATCCGCTCATACATATTTTTTATTACTCACAAGTTATATTACATTTCTTAGAATTGGTAATGCTGCAGTTTCCAGCTAAAGCGGACCGTCTTATTCTGAAGTCAGTTCGGTTTGCGTAATCAACACAGTGAGTTAATACTAGGATACGTACATATAAAGGAGTACTTACCGTTTATCATATGATAAAGTCCTCCTATATCAGGAGGATTTTACGTACTTTATATACTTTTTATTCCACACACTGTGTCTACATATTTCATCCAACTTTCCTCTCGCAGGTCTGCTGGAAGAAATTTCTTATCAAATAAGCTGTATCTTTGTGCTCTTCTGTCTTAATTTAATGTCCGGTCATGTATTTTTGTGTGTGCATAAATAAATATAGAAGTCAAGATGTCTACTGCCACAAAGTTTTGTAGACAATTGAGAAGGGACCAAAGCTGGAAACTTCACTCACAATTTTTTATCAATCTGTTCTCAAAGTCACAATATGGGTGCAATTCGCAGTGTGGAGATTGTGTGATTGGTTATCCTATACGGAATTTCTCTACCAGCTACGAACTTCACAGTCTAGATTTGTGGTTGATGATGCCGTCTATTACATGGGATATAAATGTAACTGACAAAATGTGGGTGTATTACGCATATGGGTACACTGGTATCCTGATACACTTCTGCCAAACCTTTGGTGATTACAGGCGTGATCATTAATATTTATAACAGACAGATTTTCAGTTGCCGTTTTCAGACACGGAATTTTGTAAATGATGTATCATGTAGGATTAACACGCGAACACACCTCAAAAGCTTTTTACAAACTCTTCATATAAAAATTATGACACATGTCTACTCAAGAGTGACATAGGTGCCAGGTTAAGCAAGGCTTAATATTAGCTTAGTATTCATAATAGCTACTCCAAACATTTAGTCTTCCGCGGTTTCCGGTAACAATGACGCATCCAACGGAAGTGCGTTGATGTTGATCCATGTTACGATAGCCAATTCGAAACATGTTAATTATTACTTAACGCATTTGTGAATTAGTGCCAGTATCCCGTGGAGGCAGAATTTTCAAATATGTATTGTAATTACTGCAGCATTTTTTATGCATTGGGGTTGTACGTAGGTGATATATCGAATTTTTTACATTAAAGTCTTAGGGTACCTTTCCACCTGAGGTGTGTTATGGTGCTATGCAGTGATGGTGTGAAAGCTGAGCAAAGAAACTTGACCGTTTTTGCTCAGCTATGTAGCGGGGTGAGTAAGAAGTGCTATAAAGATACGCCGCCCGTGACGAAGATGCGCACTTTCGGTTACAAACCAGACTGGCTACTATCACTATCTATAGCACATATTCATCCATATATAAAAAAAAAATAGCTTAGTTGAAATCCACACTCCGTGTCGGCTATTGAGAAAGTTCCTGATAGAATAAACCTAATAACGCTTTGCTCGATCCGGGAATCGACTTCAAAACCTCGTCTGTCAAAAACCGAATAAATATCTTCTTACCATTCAACATTTCGCCGTTTGTAAAGGATATATTAAAGCACTATATGCTTATTCAGTATAGCAAGTTAGATAGTTATCTCAGTACCCAAAGATAAGAACATTTAACTCCTGTACAACTCACAAACTAACATCAGCCATGTTTGTTTTGATTTAGTACATGAAACCGAAGTGTAGCGGAACATACGTCATTAATTTTGCTTTTCAAGGAACGGGCTGTCATTTTGAGAATAAATATAGCTTTAGTGTAGAGGGTCGTGAAGTTTCTAAACTAAGAATAGATAGATCCCTTTCCAGGAGTTGTACGATGTTATTGAAATGGGTTTAACAAAGATTTAGCTACGATACATCTTGTATTTAATCTAGAATAATGAAAATCAGCAACATCCTTAAGTACTAATATTATAAAAACGAAATTGAGTTTGCTTGTTACGTCTTCACGTCTAAATGGCCCAACCGATTTTAATGAATTTTGGTACAGAGATAGTTGGGAGACGCGAGACGGACATAGGATAAAAAAAATATGAATAGGGGAGAAAGTGGGATGAAAAGGGGAGAAAAAGATATTTTCTTTCGATCATGAAACGGGTTAAAGTTAGCGTTAGCACTAAGTAACTAAGCCACGCAGACGAAGTCGCGGGCGGAAGCTAGTTATATACATGGCAAGAAGATTACTGAAGAGATGACGAGTAACAGAGAGGTATGGAAGAAGAAGATAAGCTGCGCCGACCTCAAAGAGATGAGAAGAGGGACTGAGAAGTAGAACGGCGAGAACGAAGGGGGAGAGAGAATTAAGAATTACAAAATAGACTGTATTGTCCAGTACTAAATTAGTTGTGGGGATCAAACACGCAGTCGCTTCATGTTACATCAGCTGCATCCGGTTAGACTGGAAGCCGACCCCAACATAGTTGGAAAAAAGCTAGGCAGAAGATGAGTCCGAAACAGGATCATTACCATAAGCATTCAGGAAATCTTGCTTATGTTAATGAAAGTTTTTCTAAATGGGTAATGATCATGGCACATTTTAAATTGAAGTAAACGTTCCAACTGTTTACTTGTCTACTTGAACAGACATTGAAAACTTGCATGACATACTAAAGTATGTCATGCAAGTTTTCAATGTCGGTAATAAAACCAAGTGAATTGTCTTTGACATTAATATTTAATTGATGTTTGTTGCAATTTTATTGCCCTTCGTATGCGATCAGTGACTGCGATGTCTGGCCAATAAAATCAGGAAAGAGACATAAATATTGCTAGTTAAGAAATAAAAGCGTATTTAATACAGTCTTGTCGAGCAATACCAGTCATTCTCATTGAATGGGGAAGGCAAGATAAAGCTGATTTTAGATGGCGTAACCATAGTACCAATTTGACAATGAATGTTAGTAACCATGTCAGTTTAAAGACTTATATTGACCAATGAGATTAAAATATAAAAAGACTGTCAGATTTCTAACCAATGACGATGCTTTGTACAAGCTATGCTAGCGCCATTAGATTGACAATTTATCAAGACAATTCTTTTTTTATATTTCGAATATTATATAACCGATAGTTTGAATTGGGATGCACTTGAAAAAACAGATGTAAATACTACCTGTATTAAACATAGGATGCTTTTATCCCGGTAGTACGAACCCGTGAGACAATTACCAAACTTTATACGGCCGAAGCCGCGTGCATAAGCTAGCAATCTTATAAACAAGAAACGTATGATAATATAAATAGATTATCTGGCTTTGTCAAAACTCATTCTTTATGCGGATTGGAAATCATCAAATATCTTCCCTCGGAGCGGAGGGACATGTCAGACTTTTTCTGACTAAAACACATCCATGACACATCCACATTCTTTATGTTCTGGGTCCGCAGTATCTCTTTCGACAACACTTGAATCAACCTTTTGGAGCAAACCTAGATAACTTTTGCATTGCTGGACCTCATTTCACAGTGAGAGCATTCACCAATTTGGTAGCAGTAATGATGCAATAATTAGCACAAAGAGAAGCGCCCACCACCATTGCTCCCAGTTTTTAATCGAAAATTTTAATAGTATCCCTTCATTGTACAGAATCTCACAGTTTCTTGCATTTTCTCTATTTCATGATTAAATCGCCAATAAAAGCACTCGGAAGACAAGAATACGTCACCCCAGCTGATTGTCTGTCTTTCTGTCAGCATAAAGATTTATTATTAAAACTGAACATTAAAGGCTACATAATCAGCAACCAGTTAGCTTAATCTGTCTAATGTTATGGCAATCTTGCGTAGAATGTTGATTGCACATAGAAGGTGACGAGGACGCAAGTATTTCTGTCTTTGTGTATAACGTTCGGTCTGTTATGGTCCGACCAAGTTGCAGACGGTTTTCCGTAAACAAAAATGTAATTTGATTATAGAATAAACGCAGTGGTGGTGCACTCTTTCGGATTTATCATCACTGATGATGAAGCATGTTCGGCGCGGCACAATACTGGTTAAGCTACGACTAAATCTTTGCCTGTCGTGCTATTCTATAAGAATACTGCGTCGAACTTAGGGCTGCCACAGCGTCAATTTTCATATAAACTCGTCTGGGTCGTCGCTGCGCTCACGGCTGTATTCTTAGAGAATAACACTATGGGGAGCATTTTACAGTTGTTGATTTATTTATGGTTGTTCCGTTTTAACCAGAAAAAAATGTATTTGTGTGGCGTGGTGGCTACTTTTATAAGTAAGCTTCTGATCGCTCGCGTTATTTAAATTGTGACTGCTTGTAATAAAGTAATTTAGTCATGATTCGAAAGACACGTGGGCCATCTATTATCATTACAACGTTATTGTTGTTTCCCTCGGAAACTACTTTTTAGAATAAAAAGTGTCACACCTGTCAAAGTATATGCAAAATTTCAGGAAAAACAAACTTACTTTCGCATTTTATAACATTTAGAATATTGCCGAACTGGACGTGTTGTGTGGGTACTTACTTATTGCTAACTTCCAAACAGTTTACCCCCAAGCATGCTGGATACTATAAAGAAAACCACAGGCGTTGCTACTATGCTCATATAGGTACTTTATTAGTTTAAAACGTTATAAGATGTGACGATGCTGCGGGTTTAACAATATATATTATATGTTTATAATAAAGGACAGAAGACAATCATTTTTTTTCAGTAAACATTATGCTCCAGACACCAAGGTATGTTTAAATCCTACAGTTTATTACTGAATAGTTATTCAAAATAAATAATAAACAAATTCTGCGTTTTAAATATATCAAGCAAAGATTAACGTATTTACACTATAATAGGCGAGCAGTTATCGATGGGGGGTTAAGTCAAATCTAACGACATCTCATTAAGGTTATTAATAAACTCGCCCTTTAATATTGTGTCAGTATCCGGCCGGCAACAAGCTCGCGGCTCGTCTATTACTGCTAAAATTTGGGTGTCTATTGGTCTGGTTTTAGTGTTTCCTATCTCAAAAGGAATAAACGCGATTCTATAAGGGTTACTTTGTTGTCCGTCTGTCTGTCAAAACCCTTTATCTAGTAAACGCGTGGAGGTATCGAGTTGAAGTGAAACCTTGTGTTGTGAAAAAATCAACCCTCTAAGTCTACGCAGTCAGAAGATATGGCTGTTAATGTCGCAAGTTTGTACGGAATCCTCTGTGGGCGTGTTGACTCGCACTTGGCCGGTTTATTTTTATTTCTTTCTAAGACATACAGACGTGATGTTATGTCTTTTTATATTGTTTGTTATTATTTTGTCTTTGAAGAATTTGAATATGGATGAGATTATTCCGTTCAGTTCAAAACAACATGGATGCCTACATTTATGAGTTATTATAAAATAATTTGAATAGGAATGCAGAATTAATAAATTATACACGGTGATAAAATATTCACAGGTATAAATTATAATATTCTAGTTTATATAATATTAAATTAAAATATTAAAGCATGCACTTCAAGCCGATTTTATCATAATGCGGAAAATATTGATTTAATTTAAAAGTTTGTCCATAGAAATTCAATTTAGATAGGTACCTATTAAAAAAACTACTATGGTTTTCAACGGATTCTTTTTTTCCTTGCACCATACAAATATGCAAGGATCGGCAAATTAGATTATGAAGCCAAAGGACTATCGAATTGTATGGCTGTGATTTGCATAGTCTGGAACGTAAGATGTTCAATTTTGAACTTAATGTCACGTAGTTTTAAAGTTGCAAGTGCAGTGGGGCGTTTTTGCACTTTGCAGTTACTCTTCGGCCGTAACTTTTGGATTTGCAATTCGTTTAAGAATTTCATATTTAAAGGCGCAATATTTTGGGGTATATCGTATTTTTTATGGCATTATCAGTGAAGCTTTATGTTACACTAGCTTTTGCCCGCGGCTTCACTCGCGTTAAATTTGGTATAAGACGTGATATGCCCTTGCGCCTGGGGCGTTTAGTATGTAGCAGATTACCAAACTTGTCAAAATTAACCATTATGCGATCAGTGATCGACCATTCTGACACTATTGTAATAGCAGACTAAGGCCCCTGATTTATTGTAATAGTATTGCTAAGTTTTCCCTTTGCTTTTTAAAATAAATAGTCTATGCCCGTCTCCAACTATCTCTGTACCAAAATTCATCAAAACTGTTTATGCATTTAGGCGTGAAGACGTAACAAACAAACTCACTTTCGCTTTTATAATATTAGTAAGGATTTATAAGGTCATCGACCCCTTTACTTAGACAACACGACACACGCAGATCTCTCATCGTAGGGAAAATCTACGGTGTAATATCCGTAGTTGAGAGATCTACATTATACTGGTTTTGTATAGGTTGATGTTGTCGTCTTGTGTACGCAAAGGGTAGATAACCTTATAAAAGTATTTAATTTTCCCTATAAGTTTTTTTTTAATTCGTAATTCATGTGAGTCCGCTATCTGCAGCTGTTGACGCTATTATCATCTTTAAAAATTACTAAAAGTAGTTTTGTTTTAAGTATTTAACCTCTAGAGCCCCGCTGGCACAAATTTGTGCCATCAAACCCCGGCCGATTTTAAACTGTATTTGTAGTAAAGATAAGTCTTAAAATCAGATTACGCTTACGAGCCCGCCCGGCGGTGCTTGACAGATAGTTGACGTAGATAATGGCGGTCCTCGAGAGATTTAGGGTCAGAGTACCCTTCTGACCTTCGTAGCAGGGTTGTTTTAATATGATTTTAGTTTAGGAAAGAGATAGAGCTAGTCAGGGTGGTTGGCTCCATCTCTGTCCTACACTGGAATAAGATTTAAGACAAAATGGAAACCTCATAAAAACTCTAAAGTAATACTAGCTAATTCATTCTAAAGCAGAGGGGCCTGCCTGGGCCTCCGTTTGCCGGGGTTGCAGGCAGAACGTAAAAGACAATAGAGGGATCATGTGGGTTTTAGTCAGTACAAGTTTGATACTCCCCTCCGCTCCGCCCAGAGCGGGGTAAGTTTTTTGATGATTTCCCACCCAAAAATAACACGAGCTAATTCAACATGGCCCTGTACTAGTGTAGCAGCGTCTTCATGATATTATGCCAAGATTTATAACTAGATACTTAATATACCATTAAGCTCAAAGCTTCACACGTTAACTTTAGTAATAATCTCTGTAAATCTGTTAAGGTGTGACAGCGGGCGATAACATTAGATTTATGTTGAACAGGATCTAGAACACCCTTTATCTTTCCTTGAACGTCGGTCTGGAGATTGTGGGTGTGTGCCGAAATTATGGGAAAACCATTTGCCGCGAAATGGGGAAAGATTTCTAGCATAAGTACTGTACGCTAAAGAGATTTGTATGCTTATAGGTGGCGCCAACTGTTTTGAAATCCTTACTAATATTCTAAACGTGTAACGAGTTTGTTTGTTTGTTTGTTCAGTTTTCACGCCTAAATGGCTAAACCGATTTTGATGAATTTTGGTACAGAGATAGTTGAGACCCTAAAGCATAGGCATAGGATTTAAAAAAAAAAGGAGAAATGAGGAAGAAAGAGGGAAGAAAAGGGAAATAAACAATAAATAAGGCGCAAGGGCAAGGTACCTGCAAATTAGGAAAGGGGAACTGTGTTACCCCGACTTTTACGCGAGCGAATTCGCGGCTAAAAGCTGGTGTTATATAAGTCTTTGATGAGTACTAAAAATGCAAGACCGGTTGGTCTTGCATTTATAGTACTCTCATTAATACTCATTCAACGCGGATGAAACCGTGGTCAAGAAATAGTTTTCAATTCAAGCCATATGTGTAGTTATTTTCGTAGAACTTTTGCTCTGACAATTAATATAAAGAGTGATCCTGTTAGAATATAAATATTCCAAAGTAAAGGTTTTAAAAGCCGTAGACATATTTGCAACATAATTCCATTAATAACTTACTGCGTCTCGTTTCCTGGCTCCCCAGTCCAGATAACGTTTGTTTACGTCAGAGTTACTTGTATGATCTAGTTTCTTAATATCATCTCTTCATTGAGCACCTAACACGGTGTACCCTAAGGGCCGATTCTTCAGAAATAAAGATGGCGACCTCGATGTACCTTGTAGAAAACGATGGATGGTTTCGAGCGTGTCCAGATGATGTCCGCTCAGAATTTGATACTGTCTTCTCTTTTTCCTTTCTATTCCATCATTATTTGGGGTGGCCTCTCCTTATCATCTTCAAATATATAAAATTCTCGTGTCGCAATCTTCGTTCCCATACTCCTCCGAAATGGCTCGATTCTTATGATTTTTTTATATCCATTAAGTCTGAGAAACGTCTACTATCTATCTTTGAACCTGCGTGGCTTGAACAGCGGTTGAAACCACTGGGTACAGCTAGTTATTCTATAAACACATTGTTAATACTGTTCGCTTAGTTAATTTTACTGAGATATTTCAAAGTTTTTATACAAAAACCTGTCAGACTTTCTGTCTGAGGTCTAATCAAGACCGCAGACAGAAGGTTTAAATATTCTAAAGGCACCCCTTTATTAAATGTATTGTTGTAATACTTGTCAGGGATTGCTTTTGTTATTTATAATGTAATAAACCACACTGCTTCTCGGGCTTACCCAAAAACATTAACAAGTCCAATAACATCGGTTATTAGTATATTTGATAATGCCAAATACGTAGTGCTAAAATGTCTGAATAACTGAATACACGCTAATAAAAGAAACGTTTTTGGCACAATTTATCAATTTGCACCTTATTTTGGGCAGTACAAACGTCAAAGACCTCTTTTGTCGCTATATTTCCAAGAAAACAACCAATTTTGTTGACAACAGCCAAGATGGACTGATTATTCTGACTGTCGCCACCCAAATTGTTTAACTAACAATTTTCAAACAGCAAATTTGTTTTCTACGCAATTTCAAGTCAACAATTTCATTGTCATATCATCCTAGGAAATAATGTTGACAATAAATACATCTTGCTGTTTTGTGGAATTCTATAAATAACTTCTAACTGGGCCAGCCCAAAACCGGCGGGAGCGCAATGCGTGTGGTATTCCGCTATTTGCTCATTTAGGACATAGGCGGTCTAGTCTTTATTAAATGTGACAAATTTGTCCTCTAAAATGTACGTCTATATGCTAGACGCCATGCTGAGATCCCTTCGTCCAAACTGCCATTCCAACTAACAGTAAATTATACGAATTAACGGCAAGGTCTGACTCGTAATAATATCTTTGTCTTCTTATATCTTCATACTGTCTTTTTTGTGGATGAGAAATCATCTAATGACTCCTCCCCCTGTTGTAGTTGAAGCGAAAGGGAATGTCAGACTTTTACTGGCTATAACCCATCCATGTTCTTTCTTTAGCCCTTTTTGTTTCAAGGCCGCGGGTTGCCTTTTGAACAACCTGCAGGCCTTAATTGTATACCTTGCGCGACCCGAACTGTCTAATTCTCTCATTGTAGTTCATTAAATTAAAGCAATCAAAATGTGCTGCTGGTAAGTAGTACAGCCTATTAAACCTACAGTTAAATCTGAAATCACGAAATTAAGATAACTCGAGTTCCTATTCCCTTGTTATTTTCTTTCGAGTACTTGACTACCTAGCAACGATGAGTTTAGGTCCTCTTTCATTGGACTTATTTGTTTAGCCCCCATATTTACAGCCCAACGCGCGGTTCTCCGTCCGTGACGAATACAGTGTCTTTGTTCTATCGCTAGCAACCTACAGTTTCTATATGTGTTGTATGTGATATCGTAATTAAGATCTCAAGGCTAAATTATATTAAGGTTACCCTACAGCATAGCTTCCATTTTGAAACAATTGTTCGAGTCTTGTTACTTAGTCCTAAATAATGTATAATTAATGTGTCCAAGTCGATTTCCTTTTATTCTGACGGCGTCACATCCGGTCGAATTATTACGCTCTTGATCTTAATGGAACTGGATTAATTTAATGTACCTACAGTATCTTTAAAGTTGTTAAGGCATAATCATAAACCACTGGCACTGTTTCACTATACGTATAAGCACAAAAAATAAAATCAAAAGTCATTAATTCAATTTCGCTGATGATCAGCGCGTTTTGAACATCAAATTACAAGAGACAGTTCCACGAAACGCCCGCACTTCGCCACATCCTATTATTTTAGCTGGGAAGAAGTGGCGGAACAATATCCCCAGCAACACAAGAAAGAAAAAGAACATCCAGATGCCCTATCCAATAGTGGTAATTCTGAACGATTTCGTAATTCATTTGCCTCTAAGCAAGAAGACTTAGAAGTTGGTAAAACATGTCTTCTTCTTCTGCTCAAGTTTTACTTCTCCGTCTTATCAATGGTTCTTTTAATGCTACTGTCGGAACTCCGCCACCACCAATAACATTAGCAAGTTCCTCACCTGCTGAACTTGAACTTGCTTTACTTAGATGTCTCTTGTGTCAATTTATAAGAAACAAAATTTTTTGATCCTTTCTCCGATTTCTGGTTAAAAGCACGTCTTTATCTTCCACCGCTAAAACAAGTTTCTTTACTTCAAAAATTTCTTAGAGACGCGATAAATCCACAAAGAACTGCCTAAACGGTGTTACTGACACCATTTTAGTCGACAACAATGTGCCTTTGTGCTATGCACGGCGAGGTGCGCTGGCGACGTTTTTGTTGCGACTTGCTTTGGTAGTTTATTTTATAGCACACGATTCTGGGGAGACCGAGGAAAAGAGATTTTGTAGGAATTGAGGATAACGCAGTGAAGGGTTCTGTAGACTTCTTATAAGTTTTCCTGTAATCTATAGGTAAAGATATATTTCCTGTATTTTTTTAAATAGTTTCGGGGTAATATTTTTGCGCAGTAGTTTTAACTTTTGAAGCAGAGTTTCGGCAACGAGACTGCTGAACATGAGGTGCCGGGTTTGATTTCCAGTTCGGGAAAAGTGTTATCGAGTTACACCATTAAAATTTTCTCAGTAGTAGCCATGGAGTCTGGATTTGTGTCCAGTTGATGGCAATAGGCTCGCTTCCTATTACATGGGAATTAAACAATAACTGACGAAATGTGGGTGTACTATCAGGTACACCCTCCCTAGCCCTTCAGAGATTATAATCGTGGTGTTAGGTATGCGGGCAAAGACATGCTGTGCTGGCACCCATGAAATTGGGATAAGAACAGGACACTGACGATGAAGATTAGTATAATGAACTATAAGAACCACTGAGTCCCATTAAACGCTAAACGACATTATTACAGGCAAAAGCGAAGATGGCGAGAGAAGTTGGACTCCTCACAAAGACTGGCATTAGGGAAAGACAGCATTTTTTTATGGAGAGCGAGGTTCCTGTCAAGCAGTGGGAGAGTAGTCGGCTCTCAACAACTTGCACTCGTTTGTGTATAACGTCTAAAAAAATAATAAGTGAGAGTTTGTTTATGTAAAAAACCGGATGAAAACGGTTTCATTTATAAGCTGTCTGCTGCAGACCGACAAAAAACTAACACTAAATTACCACTGCCATTTTGGATAATGACAACTCCAAAATTACGTATGTCCGCAGTGTAATTAATTTCATTAATTGCATTTTTTTCGCACCAAATTAACATTCTAGGCACATGTCCATTCATCCGTTTCTGACGTCGTAATAAGCCGGTCGTTGATCTAAGCTAGCTACAATTTTGACTAGCACGTGATTGGCCTGCGCGTTGCGCGCGCGCAGCATTGTGCACTTGATGAGATCTATCGCGATACATACATATTCCCACTACTATTTTCAATAGGGGTAAGCAGATAGTATAAATAAAACACCGTCTGTGGTGGTCGTATAATAAAAGGCCCATAGTGTGCTTGCATGAAGTTTTAGTGGTTTTATTTATTTAAAACTTTGTTAAACCATTGTGGTATTTGGCGGATATTTTCCTGTTGATAACGATTTCATTAATTATTAATGAAATGATAATAATGAATTATTTGATTTTGAATTAAATAAATGTACTTTTGTGACTTGTGAGAATCCCTTACAAATAAATTACTATGACGATTATTAAATTACACGTTGCGTTCTTCAAGCAAAAATATAAGATTAATAAAAAGTTTATGCATGTTCAATGCAGGCAAAGCAAGAAAAATATGTTAACCAAAATTTGGAGATGGGTTACTTGGTAACTGCAACTACTGGAAATGCTTATTAACTATAGGAGGAATTAACTATATCATGGAGTAAAAATCATAGTAAAATGGCCAAAATAGGTACCTAACCTGACCCCATTTTAATTATTGATTTTTATGCACACAAACTTTTATTCTTGTGACACATTTTCCGTATTCATATTAAATTTAATATGGAGAAATTATCACAAAAATTACTACAGTAACCTACTGCTTAAATTAGAAAGAAAAACTGCATATAATCAACATTATTCCTTCACAGTTTTAAAACAAAGACTTCGCGGTAACTGTACAATGGCGTATGCAAATTAAAATTCTTTTAATTATTATTTTATTGGCAAAGTGAATGTGCTTCCTGTGCCTTTTGTTTCTATCTTCCAATCTTACCTTCGTGTTCCAACGCGGGTAAACGGGAAGTACCTGTGTATAATTAAAAACTTATTTCATTTTTAATCACACTTAATAACGGTAAATTTGATCACTTCCTCATCTTCCGGAGGCAATATGAGTGATAATAACATCATAACTACATATTGAGTTGTTTCTTCATATTGTGTAGCGGAGAGGATCATTCGCGTCGCAATTTCTCAACTATGTTGTGGTCGTCTTCCAGTCCTAACGACTGCCTGTCTGTCATTCACAACCTAGTTTCTTACCAGCACGATACCCCTCGGTAAGATAACCAGCCTTTCCGGACATTTAGGCTTCTGTGGTGAGAAGAAATGAATGAATGTCTTAAGTCCTTAATGCCTGTGATCAACGACTAAACGTGTTTTCCGCGGGGTCTTGTCATGTTAGGTATAGATGTTGGTTTTATAAAAAACAAAATATCTTTTTTTTCGGATGGGAATTCATAAAATTACTCCTCTCTTTCTGGGCGGAGTGTAAGGGAATTAGACTTATACTCATTAAAACTCATGTTCCTTCTTTTTACTTTGTTTTCCGGGTCCGCGTTCTCATTCGTACCAAATCTCAACCCTGGCAATTTTTTAAATGGTCTAACGTCATGCTTTTATTGTTTCAGAATCACCAGCCTTAGACTTCAATAAGCACAGAATAGTTCAGCCTATTGTACATCATGGAAGAACGAAAAGGGAGATCTCAACGACGAGAGACACGGTAAGGAATACGGAATTTTCTATATTAAGTGAACCTTAAAGATTTGCTTAGCATAACCCGACCTAGCCCGTTTCTCTAAATGACGCCCTAAGCCGAAACCCGTGCCCTTAACATGCGGTCATCGTTTATGAAGTAGTTTTTAGCCCTGACCGGCGGGCCTAAAACAAATTTGAAGTCACCACAAGATATGTAGTTCGGTTTAGTAGTGGAAAAACTACATAAGTTTAAATACAAGTAGCCCCATAAAAAAAAAGATTTGCTTAGCCTAAAAATCATTAAACATGCTCATGAAACATATAATAAGGAAACTAACAATACTCTCTCTCTCATTGAAAACGGTAGACTGCAGTGACTCTTTTATAGAAGTTTCGTTCTTAGTAGTGAAGGACCCGTAGTTTTAGCTTCTAAACACGTTTTGGACTTTTATAATAAACTTCCACTACCGCCTCCCTGGCCCAGCGTGGTGGCAGGTTCTCTCATAGTACAGAGGTATGTTCCCCTATCAGGGGAAATACGTCAGCTGGGACTTAGCAGTTTCTTGTTTCTTTGGCATCCGTTCCTAAGGACTTAAGACGCTACTGTGTCTAAGTCTACAGTGCAGGTACTTTCTTAATAGAGATTTGAAAACTTTCATTTTTGGGAAAACCTGACAGCCAGGCTAGTTTCAGTATTGTACAGTAGTGTATTATTTCTAGTTTTACAATGGTCTCGGACTGTGAAAATGTATGTACATTTGATTTTAATTACTGCTAGATTGATGCAGTTATTATCAAATTGATTTGGAGCCGTGCCATTGTAATCTTCATCAAGTTTACAAATGTCAGTCAAGGTTCCACGAGTTGATGACCTTTGAACTCAATATGCGATATAAAGGTCTCTTTCTTTCTTTGTCATGTGGTTATTGCTGTGGCATTATGCTGGTTTCCCCACGATGTTTTCCTCACCGAAGCAAATGATTATTATACAATACGTACATGAATCCGAAAATCAGAGGTTGTAACTTGGGTTCGAACTCGAGACCTAAGACTTGGTAGTCCGACGGTTACACTACTAAGCTATCACTGCTTTCTCTTTCAAGTGGATCTTAGGCACTTTCAAGGTCACACTCACATTTCAGTATGCTAAAGTTCTGAATGTTTCTTGGGATCTCCCAGTTTGTGCCAAGATGTGCTTTTCTTTGTGCCAGTCCAGAAATGCCAGTCCAACCCTCGCTATGTCCACGCGCGCCTCAAAGAGATGTCAGCAAAGCAGAGGGGCCTGCCATGGCCACCGCCTGCCGGGGTTGCGAGTTGTTCGAAAGAGATACCGTACCGAACATAAAGTGCAGTAGAGGGAACATAGGTTGGCACAGAAAGCAAGCCTATATGTGTCAGCAAAAACTCAATGCTAAACGTACCTATTACCATAATTGGAAGGCTTACATTACCTTCGCACATGCATAGCGTGTAACACCGTAGAAAAAATAACTATTACAATCAAATAAAACTACGGAATACCATTTAGAACGGAAGTTAGCTACGCTACCGACCTCCGTCAGTAGTTGTAGCTGTCCAACGGCAAAATTGCTGTTTTCTAACGGTTCTATTGAAATTACTTGATCGTTGGCCATTATTTTGTGGTGACTAATATTACTTTACGTCTGGTGGAGAATGATTTCGCCTCCTTAGACAGGATGCAGGTTGTTAAACATTGCTTGTAATTTAAGGTGGAACTTTTTAAAGTCAAGGAAAACAATGGCAATGAATGACAAACTAAGTTAAGTCTTAAAACTGACATAGTTACTGGCTTTATTATTAAAAATTCAAACGGTATAGTTACCATGTTTGTTATTTACAACATCGCTGAAATATCGGAAACTCGGAAAAATAATAAACATTATAAATATCAAGTTTTAATAATAAACGAAGTCAACTTCTAGATGTCAAAACAATAAAAAATAACTCTAGGCCTTGACGATTGTGCATTTAGCAAGATCCTCGGTAGTGATCTTTGTCTCCAAATATTTCTAAGAAATAATAATAGTATAATATAATATTCGTTTCCAGAGCGGTGCACATCATTCAGAGGTGACAGTGACAGTTCCTATAGACGGGCAGGAGTACGTGCTGGACCTCAGACTGAACCACGACCTAGTCACTGACAACCATGTACTTAGGTACCAGAAGAACGGCAAGACTGTTGTATATAAACCTACGAAAGAGGTGAGTCTGATAATTTGGTATTTATTTTGGTTTAGAGGGGGATACCTCCCAGCAAGAAGTAGTTGGGACTGGTTGCCAACGGTGGGGGGCGTTGTGTTGGGGTTTAGCTTGAGTAAGGCCTATGACCAGCAATGTATTGCGATGAGGGTTGTATAAGGACAACATGAGACAAAGCCGTAACTATGTGTTAATGTCAAAACCTTTGAGTATACCGTTTCGTTCCTTAATTTATGATATTAGTTCATTAGGTCTTCCATAATTCGTCTTCTTTCCATGAGCTATAAAGAAAGTAAAGTAAAACTGTTTAGTTTTCCACAAATTAGACGCACTATATAAAAAAGCGACTACACGCAAAGTAACCGATGTCGTGGTGAACACAATAGTTCGTAAGACAGCTAACTACACATCGGAAGCGCCGGACGATCGCTTAGTACCGTCATTATTTTGATGATTTCCCCGTGGATAATCATTTTCCATGGTTGCCGTAAGAATCGTTCGCCTGTGAACTTGCGACATCAATTTGTGTTCAGTCAAGGCTTGTGAATTATGAGTTTGAAAGTGTCCCATACATTTGGAGGCTTTTAAGGCCATGAGAAAATTTATCATACTGACAGATGTTTTCTTGTGTGGAGACTGCAAATCTACCAACGTAGAGAAAGATGCTTTAAGTCTAATTGTAGTTAGTGAATTACCTTATCGTGCTATATGACCTGTGAATGGATAGGCCGTTGTCTTACAGTAGACTGTTGAATGCTGCTGCTAATGATTATGATTTTGACTGTCCCAAAGTCCGGGAACTCGTCTTCTTTTTGTGAATAATTAAACTTATGCAATAAACTCGGTATACTAGGCTAATGCCCATTGTCTACAGACATAACAAAAGTGAATGCCAAAATAAAAGCTCAGCTTGTTTTCAGCTAGCAATTCGTTAGTGTTGGTCAAAACAGGTGTATTTTTTTTAGAAGGAGGAGGTAGGTAGGAGAATGTGGCAGGGCAAGTGGGAGACTGGAAATAGTAGCAGTAGTGTAGGCTCTGTGTTCTTGGCTTGCTCTTCGTCCTGTGTCGGTATTTCGCGAAAGCGTACATTCCAGTCATAATAATAGAATGTCAGAAATTTAGTTTTAAGCTACATCTAAATTCATTATATCTCGTTTCAGGATATAGACTTATGTCAATACTCAGGGACGGTGAGAGGCAAGCCTGGCTCATGGGTGGCGGTGTCTACTTGTCATGGCGTCCGGGGCATCGTTTTCGATGGAGAGCGAATGAAGTACATCGAGCCTGCTGAAGGTATTTAGGATGTAGTTCTTACTTGAATCTTCCGAATGTTATTGGGTTTTACATTTAAATCGGAAATTATATTAAGTGCATGAACGATTCGATCAAAATCTATTTGTTAAGTATGGGTTTTTATAACCTGTATTCTCCGTATTTCGCCATGTTCGTTCAAGTTCCTCGTAGCGGTCAGAGAATCGATTACCAATTTCCACAAATTCAAACTCCCATATCACACTAATGCTATAAATCGAAAATTTGTATGTATGTGTATGTTTGTTACCCCTTCACGCTTAAACTTTTACCGATACCGAACAGATAAGAATGAAATTTCATTCTTTTCTTTTTTTAAAACGTTGCTCCACACTAGGATGTTCTCCTGTATCGTGGGTGCGTTTACAAACATTTAAACTCACATACACAAACAACCAAACCCGAAACAACTATCTGCAGGTCATGCATATATTTGTTCCGTGTGGGAATCGAAAACGCAACACGCAGCGCAGCAGTCGATCGCTCAACCACTGCGCCACCACCGTGCAGTCTACACAAAGCCTACTTTTTAAACCGGTTTACACGGGTTAATCCACAAGGCGCATCTAGTAGGACATCATTACAATCTTGTAACTGGTTTCTCTCCCTTATCCTAGGATCAGACATCAAATCGAACCACTACATCTACGACCATGCGGACTTGAACAACGACTACCACTGTGGCTACGTGGGCGGAGTCACGCACAACGCGAGCTACGATCCAGAACTCTTCCAGAAGTACCACACCGAACAGGACAGGCAGAGGAGTAGGATCAGTCGAGTAAGTAAACAACTCTTGTTTAACTTGTGCCTACTGTACCTGTTTTAATCGTTGCCCCACGCTTTCTCCTGTATCGTAGGTGCTTTTACAAACATTTAAACTCAAATACGCAAACAGCCAGAACAACTACCTTTAGGTTATACAAATTTGACTCGTGCGGAGATCGAACCCGCGACACGAAACGCAGCAGCCAATTGCTTTGCCACTGCGCCAACCGTGCTACCAAATCATATAGCCCGTATTAGATTAACTTAAACCTTACTTAACATTGGCGGACATAATGCCACAAGGAATTCTCTACTATAATACTCAGTCACTTTTAGGTCAACATTGTGATACAAAAATAATATCTTAGAAAAAATAATTTTGATTTCGAAAATTTAAATACTAATACTAGCTGTGCCCAGCGATTTCACCACCCGCTGTTCTGCTACTTAGTGTCGTAGCGTGGTGTCATTTAGAATATTAATTTCGTAAATGCATGCCGATTTAAAATTTCATGCGAATTGCGTTCTTCAATATAAGCTTTACCACCCTGTTTCAGCTCCTTAGGGATTGAATTTTGCAAAATCCAGTCCTAGTAGTAGATTTCGTAATGAGTGAGTCAGTCATTTTCCCTTTTATATATACAGATAGGTTCTAATCCTACTAATATTATAAATGCAAATGTTTGAGAGGATGTATGGATGGATGTTGGTTACTCCTTCACGTCAAAACGGCTGAACGGATCCTGATGAAATTTTTCACAGAGGTACATTATGGTCTGGAATAACACATAGGATGAAATGTTCTAATTGAAGTTCGCAAGCCATTGCGTCAGCTATAAATCGTTAATGAAACATTACCTGTGCAATGTTTCATTGTCCATTTTTATCGCACGACGAGAACGCATCGCAACATCGTCCGTTCTCTGCCAGTTAGTACTGGGTATTACGATACCCCTTAGTAAATCTGGTTGTTAGACTTTCGAGTAAGTATCATGGGGAAAATACCTCAATTTAATTTAAATACCCTTTTTCGGATTTTTCCCTACTCAGTATTTGTTAATTAAATAGGTAGCGAACAAATTATTAGTTTGTATCCCTACCTAACTGAGGGTGTTGACGTGTAGAACTGAAATTATGGATTTCACATTATAGAGAAAAAAATCATGCATGACACACGTAATTTAAAAATTTGCCTCAATAAGGAAACCTATAATAGTTATTTTACAATTGGGAATTTATAAAATAATAGGTAGCACGTCGGGTTCTACAGCTAATTTTAGTTTAGGTACAGTCACGAGCAATAAGTAAAATCCGTTTTGTGAGGAACTGTAGTTCCTACTCTATGTTAAATGCATGCCGTGGCAGCCTTTAATTAAGGCTACACTACATTTTGTAAAGATGTGAGCGTTTTAACATGTATGTTGGTGTAGCTTTGTTGGTTGTCCTTAAATAAATAAATAAATAAATATAATAGCATAGCAATGTATGTATACATTTAGCAATGTCAAAATCGTCACTCCCGAGTGACGTAAAAATCCATGTGCTAGAGAAACACTTTTATTTGAAGAGTACTTTTTTCGCTAAGATTTTATAATATAATGTTACCGAAAAAAGTACTACTCAAGTATATTGTAATAACAATTTTTGCTTGAATAAAGCTTACACAATTAGTATAATTAAATTAACTAAGAGCTAATTGAGTATTTCATTGATTAAAGTAAAAAATGACAATAGTCAATCCAATATATAAAATTCTCGTGTCACAGTTTTCGTTCCCATACTCCTCCGAAACGGCTGGACCGATTTAAACGAAATTTTGTGTACATATCGGGTAGGTCTGAGAATCGGCCAAAATCTATTTTTCATACCCCTAAGTGAGCAGCGGGTGAAACCGCTGGGCACAGCTAGTTGCCTATAATATTCTTGTATGTATGTGAAATAGTTCCCGGTTGAATCACTCAGTTCTAAAGTTAAGGTTCAATTGAACTCTTTAACCATAATTAAAGTTAATTAAGTGTGTCGCAAGGTGTCTGTCTAATTAACGAATGTAGGAGTTGCATCTTCCAAGAATTCTGTATAGGATTTGGCGTGATCAGGCCAGCCTCTTTGGTCTAATAGTAGTTTGATTCAATATTTGAATTTGTATGCAATCAATCTATGTATTATTTAATTTGTAAAACTTTGTGTATTAATGCATGATGATGGACGTTGATTTCGGATGTTATAATTATGATTTTAATGTAAAATGTATAATGAAACACGCATTATATTGTACACCTTAAAAGTATGTTACAGCGATCCTATTCGTAGTAATGACAAGAACTTATATTTCACCTGTAACAAACAATAAATGGATTTGAATATGAATTTGAAATGTGGTGTGATGAGTATGATGTTGTTGCCATTGATTTGATAACCCAGCCTTTGGATCGAACTCAATCCAACGGCTGGTAACCACTGAGAATGACCCACGTACTCGAATAATGCTATCCTTACTAATATTATAAAAGCGAAAGTGAGTTTGTTTGTTTGTTACGTCTTTACGCCTAAATAGCTAAACCGATTTATATGAATTTTGGTACAGAGATAGTTGGGTCTTTGGAGATGGACATAGGTAATTTTTTTTTAAAAGAGAGTCATGGGGAAGCAAAGGGTAAACTTAGCATTGCTATTACAATAAATAAAACGCAAAGGCAAAAACTACAGATAACAGGTACCTGCAAATCAGGAAAGAGGAACTGTGTTACCCCGAAATTAACGCAAGCGAAGCCGCGAGCAAAAGCTAGTTTTACATTTAAAGTTTTTTCTGTATTTCAGTACAAGCGATACGCCCCAGCCGACACAGAAGTCAGAGGCCCCTACAACGCGAACAAGTTGTCTCGATACGTGGAACTAGTGCTGGTGGCTGACAACCGTGAGTTCCAGGCGAACGGCGCGCAAATAAAGACCGTCTACCGCCAGATGAAGGATGTCGCTAATATTATTAATTCTGTAAGTTTTAGTAGTACATAGAGTCTAAATCTCTCTCTCTGTCTCTCTTTCTGTTTTGCCCGCGGTAATGGGGCGTCTCACCATCCTCTCTTCCGGGCGTCGGGAGCCGCGGGACGACACCCGGCCACCGTAGGCACGGGTCTGTTCGTTTGTATAGTGACGGCAGGCAGGGGCTCGAGTGATCCACGCGCGCCTGAAAGAGATGTCAGCAAAGCAGAGGGACCTGCTAAGGACTCTGCGTGCCGGAGTTGCGGGTTATTTGTAAAAGATACCATATCGACACCTCTGGGCTCAAAGGTCGTAAAGGACGTTTTGGCGAAAATGAGTTTTTGATGCAGTTTTACTCAGTTTTTAATTCTCTATCGATGTGTATATTCCGTTTATCGAAATTCGCAAAAAAAAATGCCTTTACGACCCACATAATTTGAGACGTTAAACACAATGTTTCGTTAAAATATGGAAGTAAATAACACTCAGTTACCAGAGCGAACTCATTTTGGTAGTAAAGCAAAATAAAAAACAATTTTTGGGGTTAAAATACATTAAAAATGTCAATTGTCCTTTAACCCCTTAGGTGGTTAATATAAGTCATTTTAAAAATTTGGATGTAAAGGACATCGTCTTTGCAAATTGTCCTTTACACCCTTACAAGTTAACATAAAGGAACATAATGTGTCCTTTACTACCTAGTTTCTTTTCAATTATGTGCTTCCACTAAGGGCGTATTACAGATTTAAGTGAGAAATTGTCCCATACATCCTAGAATATTCAGATAAAAACAGAAATATTCAGAACAAAGAATTTAATCTCAACCTAGTAACTTAAAATTAAACAAAACTATTAACTCACGATCTCGTAAAATGTAGGTAGGTATTAATAAACCTACATATTATCATCAAAATTACAAGAATTTTTAAAGTTTTGGTATCTTTTTCAACCCCTACCTTATTAAAATGATTCTAATACATGTGTATTCAACATACAATAAATAATAACACATACATGGCTCATGAGTGTGCTAGAGTTGTATAAAGTTAACGCAACTCTACGCACCCTGATCTCGTGTATGAGGTAATGGAGTACAGTTCTTGGCTATCCAGGATGTCGGCAGATTCAGAGAAATAGTGAACCGATAAGGGTGATAGTTTGAGTCCACTTTGGTTCTGCTTAGCCTTGAATCCTCTAAACACATTGTGGTCATTTTATATCTTACCTTCTTGACATGGATGACCAGAAACTCTTTGCCCCCATCGATTTGCAGCTGATGGAGCTACTGAAGGTAGGTAACTGAAACTTTCAGTAGCGCCATCAGGATGGAATTTGGTGTAGACAAATATGCATGTAAAGCGACGGGAAATTGTGGAATCTGAGGGAACCCAGCTCTCAGATTCCATAAACCTTAGATCCCTTTCAGCAACCAAAACCTACAAGTATTTGGGGATGTCGGAAGCGCTGGGCATCAATGTTGCTAACGCAGCGTTGCTGAAGCAATCTTTGAAGGAGCGCTTCTTTGGCCGCCTGAGAAAAGTATTTAATAGTTTTTTATCAGGCGGAAACAAGGTGCGTGCTTTCAACGGTTGGGTCATGCCGGTTTTGAAGTACTCCTTCGGCATACTCAAATGCACTCAAACAGAACTGGACGCCCTGGATAGGAAGGTCCGTACATTGTTAACGGCATTTCGTATGCATCACCCACGTTCTTCGGTTATGAGACTGTCCCGCGGAGTTGTGGAGGTCGAGGCTTTTTAAATACCAAGACTCCACAATCGCGAGATATGCAGTCTCAGGGAATATTTCATAAAAACCGACGTGGGAATGCATCGGGATGTGCTTGCAGTAGACAAAGGCCTCACCTCGCTCTCCTTGGCTAAAGAGAACAGGCGCAAATCTGTAGTGCTTGACACTAATGACCGCAAGGAGGTATGGCACAGTAAGGAGCTTCACGGACGCTTTTTCCGGGCCTTACATGGACCTGATGTAGATCAATTAGCGTCCGTAGCCTGGCTACGTTCCGGGGATCTCTTTAGAGAAACCGAAGGTTTTGTCTGTGCAATTATGGATGAAGTTATGGTGACAAATAACTACCGGAGATTTATTGTGAAGGACGACACGGTTGACAAATGTCGGGCATGCCACCGTCCGGGTGAATCAATTCGACACATTATCTCCGGTTGTTCTCGTCTAGCTAACGGAGAGCACTTACACACTTACACAACCTTGTAGCCAGAATTATCCATCAGCAACTTGCTTTAAAATATAACCTTGTGGAATCGGAAGTGCCGTACTACAGGTATGAGCCCGACCCAGTTCTCGAATATGGCAATATCACATCATACTGGGATCGATTTATATCACTGACAGGACTATTGTTGCCAACAAGCCTGATATAGTGGTGGTGGATCGATCAGAGCGGCGCGCAATGATTGTTGACATAACAGTCCCGCATGATGAGAACCTCGTGAAAGCCGAGATAGATAAGCAAATCAAGTATATTGACTTGGCTCGCGAGGTTGTCGACATGTGGGATGTGGATTCAGCGATCATTGTGCCGGTAGTCGTATCTGCCAATGGCTTAATTGCTAAGAGCCTCGACTAATACCTGAGGAGGCTCTCATTAGGCAGTTGGATCAAAGGTTTGATACAGAACGCGGTACTCCTGGATACGGCTCGTATTGTTAGGAGGTTGCTTTCTCTCGAACCCTGACCGCCGGTAGCTTGGATCCTGTCCCCGATACCGGTGGTCTACTAATTCTATTATTTTTTTTTATTAAGAAATATTTAATAATGTAATTGTATGTAAAAAAATGAACATAAAAAATATAATAAATACATACAATTACGTGATCCATTTAATTATTAAGTTTAATCATCAATTAATCCTTTTAGAATACCTTAGCGGGTGATCGTTTAGAACCTAAAAAATATTGCACTTGTCCATTATTTCCTTACTTTGGTTAATTTTGCACAGTAAAGTAGATTTACGCCCTAAACTAAAATCATAAGATGAAAATTTTAGGGGGGTAAAGGACATTTATTTCTAAATTTGTGGTCGTAAAGGAAATCTATCTCGATAAATAAAGCATTAGGGTAAAATTGTAATACTGCCCAAGAAAGTACTATGTGTTGCGGCGTAACGCCTCACAAGAGTGGTACTCCACGCGTACCTGTCATGCTATTAGTTGCCATGCATATTTTGGCAGGCGCGTGCTTCTTACACGCAGCCACATAATGTTTTATTTCTTCCATGTCATTCTACCGACGACATTTGCACTGTACGCAGCATATTTGTTAAACCTTTGATATATCACAATTAAATCCGTTCCATTGTAAATTGGACTTTAATTAGCCCCAGTGTGTACTCTAAATATACATATGGTGGCCCATGAGGGGAATCAAACCGCGAAAAACTAAAAGAAGAAAAAAGTCAAGAAAAAACGTGGCAGAAAAATCTCGTCGAGGCGGAGCCGGCCGGTTGGTGAGCTTCTTCTTGGCGTGATTTGAAGATTGAAGAAGGGGTTCAAGAGCGAAGGTGCAGCCTGGCTGGGATCACCCACGAATTCAGGCTGAAGCGAGCAGTGATTCAGCAAAAGTATCACATCGCGCATCGGACTTCAACAAAAGCAGATAAGTGCCCTATCCTTCCTATTTTTCCTAATCTTCCAAAAAACTCATCCATATTACCCAGAATTATCCTATTCCTGATTGTTGGGAATCAAATTCATTTGTGCAAAGCAAAAATTTAACGGAAAAAACCACCGTTACGTTAAAGCATTTTGTCAACCTACCTCCTGGTTCAAAGAAAATTGTTCTTTTGTGTGCTATTTAAAATACTTCTACATTATTTGGTCGAAATCTATTGCAAAACTAATTACTAATGGCTCAGTAATTAATAATATAAAATAGTACGCTTAGAAAATAAATAATTTTAATTTCATTTCAGTATAGTTCAAAGAAATTTAATCCTTAATTCCAAGGCTTAGGTACAATTCACTCTGTGAGATTATTCCTCATTTTGATGATAAATACATAAATGTGTGTTTCGGTCATTTCAGATTATTATCTACGCCAAGCGCAATCAGCTGTGCGGGCGTAACCGGTTTCCGAGTAACCAGGTGTCGTCGAATTGAGGAGCGTGAGCCTTTCTTTGTTAAATTAACGTATTGCTCATTAGGCATTCTTTACAATTTGTTTTGATACTTTATTGAACTTAATACACGTATTTGTTTGACTTTATACTCGCAATGCCTAACGAATCGGTAGATAAATTTCGTTTAAAAGATTTAATTACTAAAAGGTCATCTGCAAAGGGGCAGATAACTAAATTCAGGAATTATTTAACTAGTATTGCTGACGTTACAGAGCTGAATAACATACAATTAACTGAGTTAAGTTTGAAACTTGCAAAATTCGAGGCATTGTCAGTTAGGGTTGACGACTTGCAAAATGAGATTGAGGTCTTAAAACCAGATGATTTAGACGCAGAAGTTGATGAACGTGATAGCATCGAACGCGATATTATTGTCAACATTGCGACTGCAAAAACTTTGTTGGACAAATTCTCTAAGATTGAATGTGAACATAGACGTGGTTCAATCCATGATACTACTTGTTGTTCGGATCATCAATCTTTTGGTTTAAAATTACCTCAGATTCAGATAGCCAAGTTCGACGGAGCTTATTTCCGATGGTTAGAGTTTCGAGACACTTTTGAGAGTTTAATACACAAAAATGAACGCTTAACACCAATCCATAAGTTTCACTACCTTACGTCTTATTTGGAGGGTGATGCCGCAAGAATTATTTCGAATCTTGAGGTATCGTCCGATAATTATTTTGAGGCATGGAATTTACTTGGTAGTCGTTACAATAATAAAAGACTTTTAATCTATCACCACTTATCCTCATTATTTTATGTAAAGCAACTTTCACGTGAATCGGAAAGATCTCTGAGATTTCTAGTCGACCATGTTACAAAAAACTTGCGTGCTTTGGCCAGCTTAGGACAACCCACGGATGGGTGGGAAGTTATAATTGTTTTCTTGCTGGCGCCAAAGTTAGACCCCAACACTTTAGCAAAGTGGGAGGAATATCGAAATAGTTTAGACAATGATGCTCCATCATTGGAGCAATTCAATAAGTTCTTGATTGAACGTGCAGGCGTGCTGGAGGCATTAAATCGTAACAAACATGATGGCAATATGCCTAAGGGTCAAGTGACCACCGCGCGTAATAATTCTAGCACAAATAGTCATAAAACCAGTCAAAATAATTATACGAAATCATTTGCTACTTCCAAGGTCAATAAACCTAATAACCCTCGTAACTATCAATGTGTCATATGTAATGAAAATCACAGGATTTTCGACTGTCCCACTTTCAAAGCAAAGGGGATAGATGATAGGACGAAAGACATTACAAAATACAAATTATGTGTCAACTGTCTTAGGCAGGGACATCACTCAAGCGCATGTCGAATGGGACCGTGCCGTGAATGTAATAAAAGGCATCACACTTTGTTGCATCGCCCCGCTGCGTCTTCTGATGTTAATAATATTGCAATGGTAGACGAGCCTATTAATAACGGTTACGAAACCGTTGCCAGCTTTTCAAAGCGAACTTCAAGTCAAACTCTTTTATCTACGGTCATGATTGAAGTCTCGAATCCACAGACCCAGCAAAAGGCGAAGGTTCGGGCGCTGCTCGATAGTGGCAGCCAATCATCTTTTATTTCTAAAGCTTTAAAGGACAATATGGCATTAAAATCGGTACCAATTGACTCGCTAAAGGTCATAGGAATTGGTAATACTGTTTCTTCTAACATTGCCGAAAGTTGCAATATTAAAATTAATTCTCTAGTTAACAAATATAGCGCAAATTGTTCATGTCTTGTTTTAAAAGAATTAACCGGTGTAATACCCAGGTACCCGGTCAATGTCAATACATTAAATTTACCTAAAAACATTGTTCTTGCTGATCCTACATTTAATCAGCCAGCACCTGTAGAGGTTCTAATAGGCGCTGATCTATTTTGGGACATCATGGGTAACGAGCAGCGTTCCCTTGGCCCACAAAACCCATATTTAATAAATACGCGTTTAGGCTGGATCATATCTGGACCTATACATTCAAATGTTGATCATAAAGTCACACATTGCAATCACACCACGGTAGGTGCCGTGTCAAGCCAAATGAACATTGAAAAATCAATTGCAAAATTCTGGGAACTAGAAGAGGTTCCCACAAAACGAGTAATGAGTGAAAATGAAAGGTTGTGTGAAGAACACTTCAAAACTCACACTCGTAGAGAAACCACTGGTAGATTTTGTGTAAGACTACCATTAAAGGACGCTCCAGACTGTCTGGGGGATACCTATAACTTAGCTAAAAGGCGGTTATATTATTTAGAAAAACGGTTTAAAAAAAATCCATTGCTTAAATGCGAATATACAAAATTCATTAATGAATACGCTGAATTGAGGCATCTTTCATTAGCTAAAGACGAGCGAAACATAATTTATTATCTATGTCATCACGCGGTGCTTAAACAAGACAGTGAGTCAACTAAATTACGGGTAGTTTTTGATGGGTCTGCAGCTTCTACATCAGGATACGCGTTAAACGACATTTTAAGGGTGGGTCCGCCCGTACAGGATTCTCTGTTCGCTATACTCATACGTGCTAGACAGTACAAGTTCCTGTTAACTGGGGACGTTGAAAAAATGTACCGTCAAGTTAAAGTTGCCAAAGAAGACCGTGGCTTACAACGAATTCTATGGCGAGAGGACGAGTCTCATCCCATTACATCGTTAGAGTTAAATACACTCACGTACGGCACCGCGAGTGCTAGCTATCTTAGTACTCGTTGCCTATGGCAACTGGGGGAGGAACAACGCGACGAACGCATTAAAACTGCTATCCAAAAGGATTTTTATGTCGATGACCTCATTACAGGTGCTGATGATGAGCAGGACTTACGTCACATTCAAAAGGGCGTGTCCGAAGCTTTAAAAAGCGGTTGTTTTAATTTAAGGAAGTTTAAAAGTAACCATCCGTCGATATTAAACGATTTAAACATAAATCAACAGGACAAATTAACTATCAGTGAATCATCAAGTACTCTTGGTATCGGGTGGATCCCATCAAGTGACACTTTATATTTCCCAATTAAAAACTTTACACTTGATATAAAAGCGGTTATAACAAAACGATTTGTGATGTCAAATTCATTCAAAATATTTGATCCTTTGGGTATCCTTAGTCCTCTTATTATACAACCTAAAATTATGTTACAAAAAATGTGGCAGCAAAAAATAAATTGGGACGAACCGGTCGCAAAAGAGTTAAAAGACGATTGGTTAAACTTTACAAATAATTTAAATTGGTTAAAGAAATTTAATATTCCAAGATTAGTGTTATGCGATAAGCCTATATTTATAGAATTACATTCCTTTAGTGATGCGTCTCAAAGCGCCTATGGTGCATGTATCTACTTAAAATCAGTAAATGATCACGGTCAAATCACTGTCAACTTATTATGCGCCAAATCAAAAGTAGCGCCATTAAAACCGGTTACCATACCACGTCTTGAATTGTGTGCTGCATTATTAGCCGCTAAGCTTTGTAAATCCGTTACAGATTCTCTCCGGTATCGGCTGGGAAGAATGGTACATTGGTGTGATTCTAGTGTAGTGCTGGGTTGGATAAATAGTGATCCAACTAAATTAAAAATGTTCGTTGCTAATCGTGTTTGCGAAATAACTGAAGTTACTAAACCATCTGCATGGCGTTACGTTCCTACTTTAATGAACCCAGCTGATTTGATCACTAGAGGAATGGATGCAAAAAGCTTATTGTCCGCGGAGTTATGGTGGTCCGGCCCTAGCTTCTTACGTCACAATGAATCCAACTGGCCAATGTTAAAAGAATCCAAGTTAGATGACTTACCTGAAATAAAAACACACACGTCAATAATTAATGATAACTTTATAGATTTTAATAATTTTTCATGTTTTAAGAAACTTAGAAACCTTATGACGTTGGTTTTAAGGTTCATATTTAATTTGAGGAATCCTCATAATAAACGAGTAGGTATACTTACCGCGGATGAGTCATCTGAGTCGTTTCTGTCGCTATGCCGTATCGCCCAGCGTGAGTCATTTCCTATAGAATATGACTTTCTTACAAAAGGTAAAGAATTACCGGCTAGGAGTAAAATTTTATTATTGTCTCCGTTCTTAGATAAGGATAACAAGTTGATTCGCGTCGGTGGTCGCATAGATGCCGCGGCATGCGACTTCGAGAAAAGACATCCAATACTCCTGCATGCTACGCATAAACTAACAAAATTATATTTTGCTAACGAGCATCTTGTAAACTTACATGCAGGCCCGCAGTTGTTGCTCGCAACAGTTAGGGAAACAGTCTGGCCTGTAAACGGCAGACATCTTGCACGACGCACTGTTAATAACTGCGTAAGATGTAGACGTATTAGTGGTAAAACGTTGTGCCCAAAAATGGGTGACTTACCTTCACAGCGCGTGAATCCGGATTTTCCTTTCCTGTCCGTTGGGTTGGATTTTGCTGGTCCATTTTTCATTTTAAATCGTAAAGGACGTGGAAGTCGCGTGACAAAGTGTTACATGTGTCTTTTTGTGTGTTTACGTTACAAATGCATTCATTTAGAGGCCGTCAGTGACTTAACTAAAGATGCATTTGTAATGACTCTCAGGCGATTCATTGCCCGTCGTGGGAAACCAACGGAAATATTTAGCGATAACGGTCGTAATTTTGTCGCCGCCGCGAAGGAAATTGGCGCTTTTATAAAAGAAACTAAAGAACCTATGTCTGATTTTGCAAGTCAACAAGGTATTAAGTTTAAGTTCATACCTACTTACGCTCCTCACTTCGGCGGCATTTGGGAAGCCGGCGTAAAGTCTGCTAAACACCATATAAAACGAGTTATGGCCAATAGTCATTTCACATTCGAGGAAATCTCGACTTTGTTTGCACAAGTGGAGGCGATTCTTAATAGTCGTCCCTTGTGCCCCTTGTCATCCTGTCCTAATGACCTCCTCTCCCTATCCCCAGGGCACTTTATCATCGGTCGACCGCTCACTGCGCTACCTTCACCAGCCCTGGAAGATGTACCCAACACAGGCAACGCAAGAAACCGATATGAACGTCTGGAGAAAACAAGGCGCCACTTCTGGCAAAGATGGCAGAAAGAATATTTATCGGAGCTTCAGCAGAGAACGAAATGGCGCAAAGGAAATTCTGCGCGGCTCAATATAGGAGACATGGTGCTATTGGCAGAAGAAAACGCGCCCCCACTAAACTGGCGTCTCGGACGAGTTCTGCGGCTATTTCCCGGACCAGATGGAGTGGCACGAGTCGCTGAAATCAAAACGTCACGAGGCTGTGTGCGACGGCCGTTTACCCGTCTCTGTCCGCTACCTACCGCTGAAGAACTGAAGGGTTGAAAGCAGGCTTTCAACGGCCGGGAATATGTTGCGGCGTAACGCCTCACAAGAGTGGTACTCCACGCGTACCTGTCATGCTATTAGTTGCCATGCATATTTTGGCAGGCGCGTGCTTCTTACACGCAGCCACATAATGTTTTATTTCTTCCATGTCATTCTACCGACGACATTTGCACTGTACGCAGCATATTTGTTAAACCTTTGATATATCACAATTAAATCCGTTCCATTGTAAATTGGACTTTAATTAGCCCCAGTGTGTACTCTAAATATACACTATGAAATCTAAGCACTTTCCCAAAGTTTCATTTAAATAGCTCAAGAAACAAAAAAGTTAGAGTAAAAATACAATTTTTTTTTTCGTTTTTTGCTTCTCCTGAAAAGTTTCATTTTGTCCTTTACGACCTTTGAGCCCAGAGGTGTCGATATTTTTCTTTTCTTTTTTTTTTGTATTGATCTTTGTGTTCCAGAACACAAATGGCAAAAAATATAACATGGATGGGTTTAGTCAGAGCAGGGAAAGTTAATCAATGAAAACCGATACCACTAAAGTAGGGTTATTAGTAAAAAAAAAAAATGATGTTGTGTTTTCTGAACTTAATAAAATATTCACTAAAATCTTTTCTAAATTTCAGGTATACTCCCCTTTAAACATCTTCATAGCGTTAGTCGGAGTGGTGGTGTGGACAGAAACTGACGAGATCATTCTAGAAGAGAACGGAGACAGGACGCTGAACAACTTCCTGGGATACAGGAAATCTGTTCTCGTGAAGGATATACCGAATGATAATGCGCAGTTGCTAACGTGAGTTTATTTAATTAAACGATCTGTTTTTTTTTTTTAATAAATGTCTATCCATAGAGTTTGTATAACAAAGTGAAGAAACTTTTTGGCCTGATATATAGAGCCACATGTACACTAAGCTTGCTGGAGACCTGAAAAAGGCAGTCTGGACAGACTGGAGTCCCAATGCGAGAACGGGTTGTTGTGCCGAAAATTAATTGATGTCTTTTTCTAACGGTAGAATGCGATAAACTGGTTTGGTAGTTCTAGTAAAACAACCACCACGAGCATTTAAATAGGCATAACAAAACAAACATGACATACGTAAAAGTCCTGAAAGTCTTCACAGTTTCAGGACTTTTACCAGTTTTACCAAGGCGTATCGTATTACCCAGTACTAAGTGGGTCGTGGAGGTCAGATAGGCATTAGCTGCATCCGGTGCTGGAAGCCCACCCCAACATAGTTAAAAGACTTTATGCACAAATGAAATTATATAAAGGTGGACTTAATATTTTAGAGTTATTGGTGTTAATAGGTTCATCCATTTAAAAAATTCTTAGTGCCAGCCCGGCTGGCTGTCAATAAGATTTTTTTATCTGGATTTGTGTCCCTTTTGGTGGCATTGCAATGGGCTTGCCCACTATCAAGTCAAAAATCAAAATATTTTTATTTCACATATGCCTACATGGACACTTATAAAACGTCGAGAAAAGATGCACGGTTCGGGTTGGTAGTTTTCTATGGAGAAGAACCGGCAAGAAACTCCATAGTTACACTAAATGAAACTTAAACATGACTGGCGAAATGTGGGTGTATTATTAAGTACATCTAACCTTTTGGGGATTACAGGCTTGACGTTATAATATTAAGTGTAAATCCTCTTCCTTTACAGCCGTCAAAAATTCAACGACGGTGTCGTCGGCAAAGCTTTAAAAGGCCCCATCTGTACCTACGAATTCTCTGGCGGAGTTGCAACGAACCATTCGGAAGTGATTGGCCTAGTGGCGACCACTATAGCCCACGAGATGGGCCATAACTTTGGCATGGAACACGACACGGATGACCTGTGTGAATGTCCTGACGCTAAGTGCATCATGAGTCCGTCTAGTACGGCAGTGACGCCGATACATTGGTCGTCTTGTAGTCTGAACTCTTTGGCGCTGGCTTTTGAAAGGGGCATGGATTATTGTTTGAGGTGAGTTCTTATTTTCATTATGGATACCGAAATTTGAAATGTAAGGACCGTAGCAGGAGGCGCTCTGAGGACTTGCAACACTCATGCTAGGGAGCATGAGTGTTGCAAACGTTACGAAAAACGGAAACCCCTTGTTTTAAAAAAATATCATTATAAAAATGGGGTTTTGGAAACTCTCTTGGGGTAAATCTGAAATTATTGTAAAGACTACTTACTAGTTATTTTTTTTGTTGTTTTGATTAGTCTTGTACATCCCACTGCTTAGCAAACGCTTTCCTCATAACCTTCTGCTGCGCCACTTGGAAGGTTGGTTTCAGGTGTCGCAGGTACATAATGCGCGTCCAGATCTATATTTTTTTTTTTATACTTTAGCTCCCACTAATAATTACTCCTGTATCACGATATATTATTAAATGCACTCACGAGTGCATTTACTAATATTTAAACTGATCTTCCTGCCCAGCGGTCGTTATGCATGCAGCTCACGTGACCCACCCAATCTCACCCCACCGGTTACTAGATTTTTTTTTTTGTAAAAGCAAAAATTAGACGACTTTATGATGACTAAATGACTTAGAAAGACTTCAGAATGAAATCTGACAATTCCATATAGGACTCCGTACTTGAGCATCATAGACACTTTAGTGGCGGGAACTACCGTTTTACAAAAGTTACAAATATCAAGTTCCAGTGGTGCAATAATGAATGACTCACTACGAATGAAGTACCTTGTGGCACTTAAAATGTCGCATCTTATCAATTATAGAATGTCTAGTACTTTTATTGTTAACGAACAATGATGTGCCTACCCTGTCCGCAACTACCTAGTAATGAATACACCTTCCCCTCCCCCTCCTCTACCCTGGGTGACACTAGTTATCAGACTTTCGAGCCACTGACTACCTAACCTAGCCAACGACTGTCAAAGATCGACAAATGACAGCCGGGACCAACGGTTTAGCGAGCTTTTCCTAATGATTATTACAACGCAATCAAAAATTTAAGTTTTTTTAGTAAAGTTGTGGGAAATACATTGGTAAATGGTACTCTTAAGTTCGCTACCTGGTTAGGGTAAAATGGTAAATTTTTCCTTAAGAAATTCTTGCTGGCTGGATTTTCGTTCTGTCATTGCCATTTTATATGGCCTTTGTATTATTAACTGGCGAGGTAAGTAAAACTAGTTCGAAAGAGGTACCACTATTAAAAAAAGGAACATGGATGGGTTTTAGTCAGTACAAGTCTCATACTCCCTTCTCCACAGCCCACAGCGGTAGGTTTACTTTGAGGATCTCCCATTCCAAAAAAAAAAAAAACACGTATTGCACAGACATAATTTTGAATATTCTTGTTTCAGAAACAAACCGAAACGTCTATTCGACTCCCCGACGTGTGGCAACGGTTTCACGGAGCCGGGCGAGCAGTGCGACTGCGGCACGCCGGCAGACCCGCGCGCGTACAGCGCGTACAGTGCGTGCCGCGCGTGCTGCGACACGCACACCTGCATGCTGCGACACAACGCCACCTGCGGGGCGGGGATGTGCTGCGATTTACAGGTATATACCCGTTGAATGTCGTTAAGTTCCTACTGGGGAAAATAAGACAAAGTGCCACAAGTGTCTTAAGTATCCACGGGGAAACTTTATACGGTGTAGCTATGGGTTTATCAGTAAAATTTTCGTTTTTCTGAAGGCTTACCTCGATAAACGTTACTTATAAATTCGTCGATTTTTCGTTAAATTTTCGCTTTAAATCACGTTTAAAAGTCGCTGCATATGAGACCCAACAAACGCAATAAACAAATTGACTTCGATGACATTGCATGGTCAGTTAGATCACGTCATTAGATTGAAGAATCTTCCAAACACAGGCCACATGTCGATAACATATTTTATGTACAGGAGAGCCTATCAAAATATTAGTAAACCAAACAAATTGTGTAAATACAAAAATTATAGCAGTCTGATTGGACCATTTACAATCCAAGAATAGGGTATTTTACTCTATATGAAAGAAATTCTTAAAATATACAATTCAGATAGCTTAGGCAACAAGCAGTTGGAAAATGTTAAATTTAGTTAATAAAATAACTAAATAAATTTTAAAATTTGTTTCAATGTTTTCACTTTTTTAGTCTGTGGTTTTACTAAGCGAAACAGTGTCCGCCATGATTATTACGTCATATGGTCATGCAAACAAAAAGTGACAACTGTCAACTGAGCAACTATTACTATTTTTGTATTATAAAACTTTACATTTTAATTTTTATTGAAATAATAGTAATACTACCATGGAAGAAATAAATACTACCCTATAATAATACTTTAAACTATAGCGAAAAATACAACTAAACAGAAAGAGTAATAATAGCACATTTGTTTACGTGACCAACCGACGTCACGACCACAGAGTAACATGGCGTCAAGCGTTTTTGTGATTTTACGCGCGAAAATAGAAATTGTAAAATTGAAATGCAGTTTTATGGCACTTATCGATTGAATATTTTTTTTTTGTTTTTTTTGGTGGTTTACTAGGACTCTAGGAACAAAATGAGATACCTTTTAAAAATGGGTGTAATACCGTATTATAGGTGTCTTTTTTTGCATATAACAATATAATGAGAATTGACGCATTTATGCAAAAAGAAAATGATTATTTGGTTTTGTGGCCCTTTTGAATTAAATGCGACATATGAAAATCACAAAATGTCCGACACAAAAAACACATTCAATTACAACAAAATTATAGCTATTTATTTTAATCAAATTGACATTGACAGTGAAATAAAGTTACCAGCAAAATAAAAATGTATACCCTAACTTAATTTTTTTTCGTTTTCTATATACTAATATTTTAAAAAACGCGTTCTTTTTTCAGACGTGTCGTCCTAAATCAGCGGGTACCGTGTGTCGGTCGGCGGACCGCGAGTGTGACCTGCCGGAGTACTGCACGGGACACTCCGAGTACTGTCCCGATGACTTCTACAAGATGGACACCACGCATTGTGGGAAGGATGGAGAGGTCAGTATTATTATTATCGTAAACTTACATCCAAACTGAGACAACCCAATTCTTTTTTAAGTTACCCTTTTATTCGAACGTTCTGTGATTAACGCAACTATCTAAAACTAGCTTTTGGGGTTCGGGGTAACACAGTTCCCCTTTCGTGATTTACAGGTACCTGCTACCTATAGTTTTTGCCCTTGCGCCTTATTTATCGTAATAGCAATGCTAAGTTTTCCCTCTTCTTCCCTCTTTCTCCATATCTCAATCTTTTTTTAAAAATAGCCTATTTCCGTCTCCAGGGTTCCAAGTATCTCTGTATCGAAATTCATCAAAATCGTTTTAGCCATTCAGGCGTGAAGAGGTGACAAACAAACAAAGAAACTCAATTTCGCTTTTATAATATTAAAGATAACATAATTCCGATAAAGTGACATCTGACAACCTATTTATGATCTTAAATAAATTGAATGTTCATAACTTTCCATACAAAGAGCTCCTGAAAAATTATCTTTTTTGAGTTGTCTCAGTTTAGTTCTAGGTGTGTAATAAGGTAACCAAAGTCCTATACTCCAGTGTTGTCACTTCTGTCAAATATGTCCAGTATGTCATTTTAATTGCGCTCGTCTAGACAAGAACAAGAACTCTCATCCACACACTTCTACAAACTTAACAAAAAAGTCTCATAAAAATCCGACCACTATCACACTTCCACAATTGGGTAGTTGACACCATTAACCAATAATTTAAAAACCCAATTTTTCTGAAAGAACACCTAATTCTAAATCTGAGGACTACATTCATTTCAAAATAACTTTAAAATTCGATTTTTAGTTGCTTTTGAATAAATAAATAGTTGCATCATTGACTTGACAACTTAGTGACATCATCGGTTGCGAGTCTCATACAAAATCTATGGGGGAAGCACGTTTTGGCAGCTCGTAAAAAGTATATCAATTGATTGGTGGTGTCAACTACCCGATTAGAGCGTTTTTTATCTGATTGCACTCGGCTATCTCTTGAACTTCTAAGATACTTTACCATCTAGATAACAAGGTTCATATTCCTTTATTCCCGTCCACAGAAAGCGTACTGCGTGAAGGGCTCGTGTCGTTCGCACACGGACCAGTGCCGGCTCCTGTGGGGGACCACTGGAGAGAGCTCACACGATAAGTGCTACGTCAGCACTAATGTTAAAGGAAACAAGTCAGTATTTAACGTCTACTAAAGTTTAAAATACAATACCACCAAGGTACCACGTCTTGATAAGTCATTTCTTGGTAAGACTTGAGATGTGGTATCGCTGTTATGTTGATGGACGGAGAGCGAGAGGTAGGCCAAAGAAAAGATGAATGGATTGTGTAAGGAATGATATGAAGGAGAACGAAGTAAATGATGCCGTGACGTCTGATAGGGGAGAATGGAAGAAGAAAACGTGTTGCGCCAACCCCAAATAGAATGGGACAAGGGCAGGAAAATGATGGTGATGCTGTTATTCTTGTAATGGTAACGGGGTTGTGGAGGTCTAATAGGCAGTCGCTTCGTGTAGAATACTGGTATTCAGCTGCGCCCATTAGGATTTGAAGCCGACTTCAATAAATTTGGGAAGAGGGTAGGCAGATGACTACTAACTACAAATACTAATAGTTGACTGCCTCGATAGTTTAGTGGTCAGGTAGCGTGAGTTCCTAAGTTCGATTCTCAGGTCTGGTAAATTGTTATTGGGTTTATGCTTCTGAAAATATTCAGTAGCAGCTACGGAGGGATTTGTGCCAATTTTTTAAAAAAAAAAGACATGGTTTCTTTTACAAACATTTAAACTCACATGCTCAAACAACCAAACCCGGAACAACTATCTGTAGTTCATACAAATATTTGTTCCGTGCGGGCATCGAACCCGCGACACGCAGCGCAGCAATCGATCGCTCAGCCACTGCGCCAACCGTATCGTGTAACCATAGCAATAAGTTCGCCTGTTATTACATGAGACTTAAACATAACTGGCGATAATTGGATGTACTATTAGATACACTTATGTCTAACCCTTAAGAGAAGCAGGCGTGATGTTAAATGTAATGCATACTAAACAAATATCAATTCTACAGAAGCGGCAATTGCGGCTACGATCGTCTGAACCAGTTCTACAAGCCCTGCGCCACACAAGACGCGATGTGCGGCACACTGCAGTGCAGGCATCTCAATGAGCGGCTCGAGTTCGGCATGGAGTCTGTCGCCAGACTGTCCGCGGTCTTCATCAACAACAACGGTATGGTAACCAAGACGAGCGAAAAGAGATACCTTGCCCAAAAAAAAAAAACAAATAATTTTATTTGTAGAAAATAATAAAGGTAAACCAATCCTTACTAATATTATGAGTTTGTTTGTTACCTCTTCACGCTTTAATGGCTAAACCGATATTGATGAATTTTGGTTCAGAGATAGTGGGGAACCAGGAGACGGACATAGGCTAACTTATTTTAAAAAAGAGTGGGATATGAGGAAGAAAGAGGGAAGAAACGGGAAAACTTAGTGTTGCTATCACAAATCAATCAGGCGCAAGAGCAAAAACTGCAGGTTTGCTTGGTGTGTTATACCGAAATTAACGTGAGCGAAGCCGCGGGCGAAAGCTAGTGTATAAATAAAATGAACGCGCCCAGCGTTCATTTTATTAATATTTGTAATGATCTTCAAACGCACGCCACAAAACGCCCTTCACGGCAACTCTCATCCAGTCGCCGTTATACCTTTGCTTCACCTACCTGTCCCCCCCCCCCCGTCCACTCGCGAGCACGTGCACCCAACGGTGATCAGTTCTACAGCTAGTATGGCGGTCACACAGCCACTTCAGCCTACTTTTCTGTGAGCAATGGCGACAACTCCGCTTCTCTGTCGGATCACTTCATTACTAGTCTGACTAGCTGCAACTAAATACAAGTATTTTATAGATATCTTTTGTGCAGGTACAATCATACCCTGTCGGACGGCCATCATAGATTTGGGGCTGAGCGATGTGGACCCCGGTTTGGTGCCGGACGGAGCTAAGTGTGGCGACGAAATGGTATGTATTTTTATCACGAAATATTTAATTCTTAGGCATTATTAAAACCTAAGTTGGGGGTTGTTCGAAAGAGATACCGCGGTGCCGAAAAACAAAAACAAAAGAAGGAACATGGATGGGTTTTACTCCTTGCACTCCACCCCGCTCCGCCCAGAGCGGGGGAAGTTTTTATGATACCGACTGCAAAAGATGGCGGACTAGTTATTTTTATACACCCCCTCATCATAAATATCACATGAATGGGATTGCTGTTTGTTGAAATAAATAATCCTACTTAATATTATAAATGTGAATGTTTATGAGGATGTATGGATGTTTTTTACTCTTTAACGTCAAAACGTCGAACAGATCTTGATAAAATTTGGCACAGAGGTAGATATATAGTCTGGAATAACACATATGATACCTTTTTTCGATATCACGCGGGCGAAGCCTTGGGCGCTAGACAGTTGGAAATCCTTACTAATATTATAAAAGCGAAAGTGAGTTTGTTTGTTTATTTGTTACCTCTTCACGCTTTAATGGTTAAACCGATTTCGATGAATTTTGGTACAGAGATAGTTGGAAACCAGGAGACGGACATAAGCTAATATTTTTTTGAAAAAAGTGGGATGTGCGGGAGAAAGAGGGAAGAAAAGATGAAACTTAGCGTTGCTGTTAGGTACAAATCAATAAGGCGCAAGGAGAACTGTGTTACCCTGAATTTATAGCGAGCGAAGCCGCGGGCAAAAGCTAGTATAATGTACTAGCTTTAGGTTCTTATTATATTATAATAACCGCAAAATGGTTCAAGTAAACGTTACTTTTGTTCCACAGATGTGTTTAAAACAAAAATGCGTGCCAGTATCAGCGGTGAGAGAAACTATAGCCAGATTGGAGTCGTCTGTCTGCCCATCGAACTGCTCCGGTCATGGCGTCTGTAATTCTGCAGGTAAGGAATTCTTTAGCGCAGGCAAATCACATACACCTGAGCAAGTTCAAAGAAAAGAAAAACTTGAGAGGTGTCAAGGGACATCCGGATGGAACGAAGTTATTATTTATTATGTACAAAAAACCGGACGCCTGAACCTTACTCAACAAAAATAATCGTCGCGACACCACACTATTCAATGCGAAATAGAAAGACGAAACGAAAATAACTGTTTTGCTTTCTATGAGAGAGAAAGAGAGAGAGACAGACAAAGAAACACGCGCACGCCGCACGGCTTACAACTATAGCAAAAAGTGTCGTTACAACTTTTGGTCTTAAGCAAAATGTGTCGCTACAACTTTTGGTCTTAAGCAAAAAGTGTTGTTACAACTTTTGGTCTTAAGCAAAAAGTGTCGTTTAAATTTTTGGTCTTATTTTATTTTCGTCTAGCCCGCTTTGGCAACGCGCGAGAAAGAACTTCGTTCCAAAAGAACAGAATTAATTATGTTGTGAATGAAAACGAGAACATCAAATGTCAAAGAAATGCTTCATCATGATTGTGTGGTCAGGTCACTGTCACTGCGAGGCAGGCTTCGCCCCTCCGCTGTGCGCGCTCCCCGGACCGGGAGGCTCCGACGACTCCGGACCAGCCACTGATCCTAACAGTAAGTGGCTTTTGTTTCATTTTACACTAGTTTTTGCCCGCATTTTTGCTCGCGTTGGCAATTACCCGACGGGAGTCTTCTACCGGGATAACACAAGTGTTAAGATTTCCTGGGTTGCGTGTTGTTCCAAAGAGATACCGCGGCCTCGGAACGTAAGGAACATGAGTGGGTTCGAGTCAGTAAAATCTGACATCCCCCTCTCCTCTACGCCTAGAACGGGGGAAGTTTTTGATGATCCATAGAAAACCGCCATGTCCGCATAATCATAATTAGCTTTGTTTCAAACATTTTCAGATCAAATTTAACAATATAGTTACTTATAACGCAACGTTTCATAATAGGGTTTTAATAAGCAATTTTAATAATTAAAAACATAAAGATGAAGCTAAATTCTCAGTCTTCAGGCATAATACCATAATATGGGAAAGTATTGTAGTTGTCTCTTGGTATAAAGGTAAGACTGACTGTCAAAATTGTTGTAGTTCTAAGAAAAACGATTTATATCAACGACATTCAGCCACCAACCAACCTTGACATGCATTTCTGAACTTTCAAGATTAACCCGTAAGGTTTATTATTATCTATCATTTATATCAAGGAGTCTCTCTTTAGCCGCGAGGGGGGAAAATATACGTGATCTAACTTATAACCTTTCTTGCAGTTCAACGCAACTTCATGGTGGCGATGTACGTGATCTTCCTGGGCATCATCCCGTCAATACTGCTGGTCCTGTTCCTCATCTACTACTCGCGCCACAACGTGCTGCTCTGGTGGAAAAAGCCGAGGAAATCGTACGTAGATAACCTATGTAACGGGTGCACTAAACCTAACACTAAAAGACTGATCGCTAGGTTCCAGGATGGTACTTCTTCTCTTAGAAAGAAATTGAGCTTCAAAAGAACTGATAGTACACATTCTATTGCTAAAATCTGTACTGACCCTCCACAACCGGAAGGTCCAATTTACTCAAACTTACAGGAACTAAAAGCTACTGAAAAACCTAGTCAGGCTTTTTGTTTGCCAGACAAAAATCTACCTAAAGTAAGTTCAAAAAATACTTTGGTAGAGGAAGTTAAAATTGCTCAAAAACCTAGTGCTCCTATTTTTATGCCAGAAAAAAGTCTTGCAAAAGTACCGTTAAAAAAACCTGTGAAGAAAATTAACAAAGATGATATACAAATCGCGAATCCTAATGATATTAAAGTGAATAGGCCGCCGGTCAAACCTAAGCCGAATTTGAATAATTCGCCACAGGGAAATAAACCTAATGTGGTTATAGTAAAGCAAGGTTTAGCATCTACAACGAATGAAATGGTAGCGAACAGTCAGCATAGAATGCATAATGTTGGTAATGATAGTAGTTTGCATGGTAATGTTGGCAAACTTGGCAAAAATGTCAACTTTGGCGAGAATGCCAAGGTGCACAGGTTTAAGAAGTAAATAAGGGACCTTACATCACCGTGCATTTGCATGATATTATAAAAATGCACGATTTTAGTGGCTTACTATGTTGTACATGTTTCAATTGATTTATGCACTGTGTTATAGATAACGCAAGCTTTTACCAAAGATTTAGGACATGATTTTGAATCCCTATCGTCAAAATATAAGTAGGTTATAAAAAACAACTACCGTTCCGTAAATTAACGTAGTAGGTTGTTAGAATAAACCAATTGATTTTTTTGTTATAATTATCTGACGAAAATGCTGGGCAATCTGATCTACAGACAAGAGCATTAATATTAGCAAACTTCAAATATCACTTTGAAATTTCTACTTTGAGAGCTATTTTGTATTAGTAAGACTTCCTAAATGTTATGTTCGTGAAAACATACAACCTTAATCAATACATTAGAATAACATTTCTTTAAGTTACTGCGTGTATAAGGGGCGTGGCTTCCGCCGTATCAGTAAAAAGGGACTGCCAACCGATGTTGAGGAAAATAACAACAATATCTTCCCGCAAACTCCTTTTTTTTCTAATGAATTTTTAACTTGTCGCACCCCAAAAATTACTTTGCTTGATAGCTTTGATATTACAAAGTGTTCGATCTCACTTTGCTCGCTAATACATTTTCTAAGTAAAATCATTAAACATTTAGTGGTTATGCGATGCCAGTCAAGATAATTATCTTCATCGCACTCATGTTGAAATGGCCCCCAAGTTTTATAATACAGGTCCGTATTAGTTCAAGCTACGCCGCTGACGTTTATACATATTAATGCTCTTAACTGTACTGAATCCTTGGTAAATGTTGTATCGCGATGTTCCCTAATGATGCACCTTGACAATTTTGTATGTATAAATATTATTTGACTGAGGCTAGTAGAATCTCGATATAAGATATAAATGATTTATTAATTTAAGTATAATTTTCTTTGAAGCATAGAAGTAAGAAATCTCATTAATTCACGAAATAAAAAGTTTTTATACTGATTTTCATTTACATTTGTAATTAATGAGATTTATTTATTTAAGTTTATTTTTAAACCATGATGTGATACTTTTGGCCTGTGTATTTTAATTAATTAAATATTAACAAAATGGGAACTTTAAAATACTAATTTAGATCCAATGAATATTTAAGTAGATTTTAATTAAAGTTACTGAAAGTTTTGCTCAAGATAAATTATTCAAAAATTTTCACCAGTAGCTATAGAGCCCACAGACATAGGGAGTAAACTGAGCGTTCCTTTTTGAAAATGGCATCTCATCTTATGAGCTTAACTGGACAATCCTATGTATGCCTTGAGTGTAAAGCCAAGCCATGCCGGGGCAAATAATTATGCGCCTCCAAAAAGGTCGGGGGTGGGGGTCGGTTCTGCCTTTACTTTAGAGTGGCCATTTCATGAGGGCACTACTCTGTCTATTCTCTATGTCTATGGTTGCACCATACTTGAAGTTTTGCTCAAAGTCATAAATGTCAAATGTCAGCTAAATGTCACAATTGACAGTGTCTTCTAATTTCTCTTTAGTCGTTGTTTCTCTTTACTTTTTAGACATTAATATCATTCATTTTCATTTGGACCCGGTTTCTAGAAGCCTGTTTTACGCGACATAAATGATAGTGAATCATAGTGATAATGTTTATTTTTCAAATAAATGAAAAAGACTTTATCACTAACCGACATTAGAAGGAGTGTGTCAGTGTTGGACGTGTTCTTTTTAAATATTCTTGAAACCGTGGTCTACTTTTGTAAGACATTTCAAATTAACTAATTTTATAACTGAAACAATTTAATAAAACTAAGCTCTCTAAAAAATGTCCTCTAATGGGTCGAACTCATACTTTGTATTACAATTTAACTAGTAGATAGTTTAACTATAGTAAGATTTAACGCACTGTTTAATAAAATACTCCTATTTCATTCTATTAGTTGCTTGTTTTTCTTTCTTTGCACGAAGTATTGCCAGCTTTAAAAAAAAATATTCATGTCTATGTTCCCAAGTTTAAGTAGCCAGGATCCATTCAAGTTACGAGTTAATAGGCTTTGTTTGGGTTAGGTTGCCCCATCGCCGACTTCATTTTTATCTTCAAGACAAGGTTTAGGTCAAGAGGCCCATACCAGGCAAAAATTTAAAAAAAACTGCTCTCAGTCTGTGGTCATCGTCAACTATGCTATATTGTTTTGGGGTTGTTTTTCTGTAAAACCGGATACAGTTGAATACCAGTATTTGACTGGTATCTTTCTTAATTAAACAACGTTTATTTAAAAAAAAAATACGTTTTTTTTTTCGCGGTCTTTAGTTAAATTTAACATAATTCAGTCATGCGTCCAGTCTACGCGATGTAATGAGCTATAATACACCACGCAAACCCAGTGTTGGTTAATCATAGTTTTTTTTTTTATTACACAAGTTAACTTACTAAGAATTAAGAAGAAAGAAAATATAAAATTTTGACGTAATGACGACGAATAAATTAATATATAAAAACACATACAAGGCAAACATTAAATCAATCCATCCATTCATTATTTTATCTTATCGTTTTTAAAGCTGGCAATACCTACACACATATTATAACCTCTTTACAAGGTTTCTGCATTGTTCTGGTGAGTGATTTGTTCTGGTTTTGCCTTTCCTTAACATTGCATGGCGTTCTAGTATTAAGAGCATGTTTTGGCATTAACTGCACGTGTTCGGCAAGCATGATTATGCTTATAGTCGTTGAGGTCTGATGGCACTACAAATGAATGCGTTTACCGCTAAACTTCCGCTAATCATTTGAAGATGACAATGAAAAAGTTATGTTTCGTGAGGTTTAGCGTTAAACGCATTTAAATATTTGTAGTGCAAGCGGGCCTTTGTGTAGAAAGTATCTTTTCTGTTTTAGGTAATATCTTCTAAGGCTAAATATATAACGTCTCCTAAAATTCATTTCTAAGGAAACTTTTATGTTTAGACTACAAATTTATATCAATTTATTTTTTTGCAAATTCATACGAATTCTCAAGTTGGAAGAAAAATATAGGTGCCCTGCATAATTAAGACATGTTGTAAACTGTTTCTGATTACGATAAATACTTCTAATACTTTTCTAAAACAAACTTTACTTCTAAGATTCCATTTACAACTATGTATACAACTACTAACTAGCGCTAATTTGGTCACACAGGCGGAATTTACCATATATTTTTTTCAAACTGTTTTAAGGAGTGCAGATTTAATTAAATGAAATATTGCATGTACCACAGAAATAGAACTTGCATGATCACAACCTTGATTTATTTAATATCCAACACTAATCATAAACCCACATCCTGTATTAATACAAAAATGACTGTTTACAGGGCCCCGTCACCGAAGAAAGCAAGTTTGCAACATCGACTCTCGCGCAGTGCAAGCAAATTTGCAGCAAACTTTCAAAACAGTACTCAAAATAATGCTCAACCCGTCAACGTTCATACTCTGTCCAACCCTGACGATATGAGCTCCAGTTTACTCCGAAGCGACTCAGACCGAAGTCCCCCGGGCAATATTAACCCTTCCGTCAATTTCTTTGGCAATTTCAAAGGCTTTTCTTTAACACCTATAGAAAAAGCTGCAAATGAAAAGGACGAGACCGAAGTTCCAATAAAAAATAAACCAGTAAAAAGTATAGCGGAAAGTTTAAACAAAAGCGCGAAAATCACGCCTGTACATCGAAGTGGGAGCAATAGTCAAAATGTTGTGCCTCAAAATGTCTTGAAGCCGGTATTGAGAAGTGCCCCGCCACTTCCGGTTGTACCAACTACGGCAAAGACCAGCCCAAAGACGAGTCCCTCAGTTAAAAGAACGAATAGTACTGTCCAGAACAAAATAAAAGCTTTAATGAGTACTGAGAAAACAGAGGAAATAACTCCTGCAGTAGGTGCAAATCCACCCCCAAGGCCTGTGATATCCAGTCCTATTCTAGAAGCTTCTACATGTACAGCGAAAGAGCTGATATCTCCTTTACAAGGGTCGAAGACTTTAGGGCCTATAAGAGCAGCCCCAACCGTCCCCACGTCTTCAGATTTCCCCAAAAGACCGTTAAGCATGCACTCCGCTGGGGTTCCCCAAAAACCTTTACCAGAGGAACCAAAGAAAGTTAAAGAAGGCATTTCATTAAACCGTATAGCATCGTTCTTAAAACATGATAAGCCTAAAGAAAAGGAACGAAACCCAGTCGAAAGAAGTCACTCTTTACCCAAGAACCCAAATCACCAAATCAAAGTCGCCAAAAACGACAAAGTTGCTCTAAGAAACTTGCAGATATCCAACCCTATACTTCAGAAAGAGATTGAGTTACCCGTCAAGTCTGTATCAGTAGTATCTGATTCCGAAGATGGGGACGACCCTAAAGCCTTTGTCAATCGAGCGCAGAGTATGAGAGCTCCTGCGAGCCAAAAACCGGTGTTACAAAGCTTTGGGTCTATGAGACAAGCGCCAGCTGCGCCAAGGCCTTTATCCGTGGTAGGACGACCGACAGCCCCACCACCGCCTTTACCGACTCATTCTGACCCAGTCCCGCCACCAAACCCAAAGCCACAGCCTGAAACAAAATCAGTTGATTATGTGGACTGTATAGAAGAAAAGCAGGCTCCCTTAGCTCACATCGCTGAAGAGTCCACAGACAATATCTACGCGGTTATTGAAGAGAGTCCTGAAAAGCACTCCAAGCCTCTACCAGGGGTGCCTCCACCAATCAAAACGATCCCACAGCCACCTCCCGAAGGATACAACACCCCGAAAGTCGTTCCTACAAACTCGGGTAGTACAGAAAGTATGGGTTTACTAGGAGAGATCGTCAACGAGATACAGAATCGTAACTTTGAGTCTATATACTCAGCCTCAACTCTTTCTAGAAAGAAAGAGAAGGAAAGAAAGGCCAAAGCTGCGGCGGAAAAGAAAGGGAATAATCGAGATAGTACGTACATGAATTCGGAACATTATAAGACGCCCGAAAGTGTTTATAGCAATTCTGGAGCAAAATCAAATGTATCTACAACCAGCAGTGGGTACTTACACCCTTCGGCTGTCAATGTACCCACGTATTTAAAAAAGGATGAGCCAAAGGAAGAAGATAAAGCCCCACCTTTACCTGGGCCTAATTCTAAGATCCCAACATTCTCAAGACAAGTAACACCTCCTAATCTCAAAAACACTTCAACATTTAAAAACGTGCCTCAATCCCCAAAAGTAGTGAAAAACGTGAACATAACACCAAAAATAATGAACAGTCCAGACGTCGTGTCTAGCTGTACGGTACCCGACGCGAAGAATGTGAAGCCACCCGATGTAATAAACAATAATAAGCTTCCAAATGATACGTCAAAAGTGACGGCAAAGCCCGCGGTTACTGCAAAACCGAATGACAACCGACCGCCGTTAAGACCCGCTCCCACAGAACCGAAAAAACCAAACAAAGTTACACCCCCAATTAAACCAGTCAATTCTAACTCAAACTTAAACAAAGTTACAGACAAAACTCCGCCCGCGAACCGTGCCATGTCAAAAGTAGACAATGTAAAAGCAATAGCGGACAATTTAAATAAGAACAAACCTAAAGTAGTACCAAAACCAGCCACAGTTATCAAAGCAGAAAGTAAGCCTAATAACACAAAACTGACAGCCAAACCATCGAATGTTGCCAGTTTACAGCAGAAATTCGAAAATAGAAAGTCGTTAGGCAAAGAGATTGCCGTAACAAAAAAATGAAAGTAATTTTTATAAATGGTGTCGTGTAATTTAATTGAGTTATCTAGTCTGTAAATATATTTAAAATGGCCATTAGCACAGAAGACTTGTCGTAACAAAGTATGTTAGGATCTGATTTTTACGAAGCATTTTTTGAAATGGACGAAGTCGTATGTTGTTGGATATATTGAATTTGGTTTGGTTGGTCAATGGTTGGTATATGTTGTAAGTTGCTTGTCCAAAAGAGTGTTTAATCGTGGTTCAATATGGCTTGAAAAAAGTTAGTTAATCTGGCATCTAGGCTTTTGAGCCATATGCGACTGCAGCTTGGTTAGGTATATGTAGGTACTCAACGCGTGAAAAGTATGTTCAAATATAAAATAAGGTTTAAAGGACGAGAACTACGGCAAAGAAATTATTTTTATTACTTATTCAGCTTCTTACAAATATAAGCATAAAACTAAAGTGTTCATATTTTGTAATGAAACGCGATTTTGACGGTAAGAAATATCTGTACATATATGTAGAGTATATTTCTAAATGTTTGTATGTATTAAACTTAAAAAAAGGTAAGATCGTACGTATGAAGGTTGCAGCACACTTATGAGACTGGAACCGTATTTTCATCGCTAGTTTTCATCTCATAATTTTTGAGCATCGTAAATGCGTTTATAGCCACCATCATTTTTCAAGGACTGTCTTGTTTCTCTTGTAGTCTCAATTGCTACTGCTAATTGTAAGATTTGGGATTCGATACCCAGCTCCAATAGTGTTATTGGGTTTGTAACGGAGTCTGGAGTTGTACCTAGATGATGAAAATTGACTCGCCCTGTGTTAAATAAACTATACCTTACCTTTCGGGGACATAACGGCGAAATGTTATTATAATTTTTTTTTATATGGCAATGATAAAACGGTACCAAGTTCAAAGTGTGCACCTTAAAAAAATTTGATTAAATATAACTAAGAGATCTCTGTAAATATTATTAGGTTAGTTTTATTCCCTAAAGTTAGTGATGATAAATGAGAAGTGTCTTATGGTACATAATGCTTAATTCGTATTTTTATAAAGACTATAAGTGTTTGAGATTTATAGAGAAATAGTGCCTTTGCTATGTTTTTATGTCGCCGTTTAAAAAGTGAAAATTTTACATATTCTAGTACCAAAAAAGAAAACGTTGTACTAGAGAACTTATCCCCAATTTCCTAGTTCATGGAGACACCTTATTATCTTATCTTCCTGCCCTATTTGGGTTCGGCGCAATACGTTTCTTTCTTCCATTCTGCCCTGTCGGACGTCACGGCATCATTTACTCCTCTCTCCTTCATATTAATCCTGACAACACGCTACAGATTTTAAGCAACTTCTAACTGTGTCTGTGGCACGAGTCTGCTTAAAAATATTCTTTTCTGAAATTAGAATTGTAAGTAACTTCATATTGATGCATTTATAACCCTGAAACTTTTCCCGCCAATCGTCCATTTTCTTTTTAAACGGCGACGAGCATAGGCACACCGACTTAGTTTTGAGTGTTGATGCTTTACGATATAAATAATTTATATAAACCCGTTCTTATTCCACTATATACATGGTGCTACAGCGAATCAACTTGCTTACCGAAAATAGTATATAAAAACGTATTTTTGTAATCTTAAATGAATCAGATTATTTTGTTGTATTTGTGTCAGAGTCATGGGCAGGATTTATGAATACGGTTGTTGTAATGTCTTAAATGGCATTCGAACGAATAGTATGTTACGGACAACTGTAATGCTAATTGTTGAGAAAATTATGAAATATATGTTCGAGTCGACTGTTTCAAATTAAAAGAATTTTTAATAACAATATGCATAGTAATATTGCTAATTCGCTATACATATTTGATTTAATTCGGCTCATATTGATCGCTCATTGTTGAATTATGATCTAAGCCTAGCGGGTTTTCTCGATCGAACGCACAACGACCAATCAAAGCTATACAAAACAGTTTATGTGGATCTCTCATTCTACGAGAAATCTGTACAAAGCGAGGTTATGTTATATTGGATAAATGAAAATTGATGTGTCTCCGTGTGCACTAGCATTATACGCGATAACGATACCTAAAAATATATACTTAGTTAACTTTAAATTTTAATGGAAATTAATGTAATCTACATCCTACCCATGTCCCTGACAATAATATGCTTTAATTGGAATGATGCAATAATTTATAAATAAATAGATATGCATAATAATTGTCGTCCATAGTCGTAATCACTGCCACAGCTTGGTACAAAATATAATGGTGCTGGATCGTCGCAAATAACCTCAATATTATGGTCTATAATTGTCCAAGTATGTTGATAAATGTAAGTAAGCAATAGTTTTGTTGGCATTTTTGCAGGAAAATAGACTTTCTTCTTTACAAAATAAAGTACATGAATGGAAACAACTGAGCAGTAAGGTATTTGGAGTAGTATGGGGTGGTAACTGTGGAACCAATGGCGCTAGTATAGCTGGTTCCACATTATAGCTGGTTCATTGGCCCGATTGCAATGCATCTATAGACGAAAGGTCATTAACCTAAAGAACAACTGTGGCGTTGGCAATCTAATATTTAACTCTTTCCATCTTGTGCCGTAGTCGTAATGTCTCGTTCTCCCGGCAAAAACATGACAACGTTAAGACAGGTTCGCCAACATTCGGACGGCCATTTTAGATGGGGTTTTAGCATGGGTTTTGTTTACATTTGGTATCGCTTCTCGTTGGCCGTGCTATATTAAGATGCCTTCTACACGTAAGATATTCCTTAGTGTCTGGGGCTCTGGTATTGCTAATAAGGTTGTCAACAAAACATAAATAGCTGGCGTTTGATTTATTAGATGTAATGTGAACTCCTTTTATTAAACTGCTCTGTGGTTTCCATTCTGTAAAAACGTTAAGACGATTGATGTCTTAACATATGATTGACCATCAGTATCTAATAAATATTGTCATCCGTCGAACTTCAATGAAAGTTTCACAACGAAATTAATAGATTGAAAAGCTTATATTTGTTTTAAAGTGTGAAATTGATATTTTTCATATGTGATTGTAATATTGTCTCTGATATGTGGAATTTCTGAATCAGAATAGGACCCAAAAACTTAATTATTTCATGGGCCTTGTATAGAATGACTAAGTAATATTAAACCAACTTGAATACCTACTACTAGCCATTCCATACAGGTTCCTTGACAACTTTATTTAGGTACGCTATTATTGTAGTTTTGTAATTTGTAGACACTTTTTTAATTTAACCTTTTGAACGCCATTGACCACAGTTGAAAAACAGTCGTGTGGCTGAGCCACCCACAACCAAAGTTGTTCCAATTATAATAAACTAAATGAAAATCTAAAATGTCCCGTCACTAGCAAAAATGAAATTACATTTTACTAGGCGTCAGAAGTGAAGTAACGTAAAAAGGCGCTGGCGTGCAAAACTTTAAAACTTTCATTTTTATTTGCGTACTGGAGTAACAAAAATTATAACTAAAACGATTGGCTCTTTCATGATTGTGTTCATTTCATATTTATTTTGTCTTTCGCAAATGTGGCGCTATACTATTATGTAGTTGTGATAATTTAAATAAGTTTTAAAATGAAAAGTACATAAATATTTGTAAATATAACCAAAGAAATTTATGTAAGTGTGGTCCCGGTACGCATCTTAGCTTGTTCCTGAATACAAATATTAAAAAAACTTTACGTAATGTGTTGCAAGAAGAAAAAACTAATGTTGAATGAAAATGGCAATGTCTATTATTAAAATTAGCCTTTATTTTTATTCCAAGACTGTGAATTCTAAGTATATTGAATATTATATCAAAATTAGTTACTAAAAGCTAGTTGAATACTTCATTTTTTTTCTTATTATTACAGAAAAAAAGATAATAAAAATATTTCATGAATGCTTTTGTTTTATTTTTTCATCGTTATTATACAATTGTTATTTGTTAGACGCTTATTTAAATATGGCCTCTCTGGACTATTTAAAAAATGGAATCTTCCCAAGTGCAGTCAATGTGGGTTGTGCATATGGAATTAGGACTTCCATTATGTACCGGTGTGCATTTAATGTTCCATTTTCTATAAAAACTAACTCAGTACGCTCCGTCAAATTAATTGCTGCCCAAAACATAACGGAGCCTCCGCCTGAGTGATATCCAAAAAGTTTTAAAATATCGTAATCAGTTAAAAAACGTTTTACCAATCAGCGCCATTAGTAAAGCAATTCTAGGATAATCCACAATAATCATTATTTTTCTTTAATTAATTTTAAATTTGGAACGTAAAGAATCATGCCAGGATGCTTCAAATAACATGCCAATATATTGTCAAATTAATAAAACCCATTTCTTGTTCTTCTTCATTGAAGTAGGTAGAGAAAAAAAATCTAAAATGTACACGCGTTAGAAGTTATACTTCTTTGGCGTATAGAAAAAAAATAACTAAAATGCTGTAGTGATTAACGATAAATATAAAAATTAATCAAAAGAATATGAGCCGTCACGGGACGCCTGGCAGATGTGAAACATCGACATTATTTTGTAAAAGTAGTATGCAGAAAAGAACAGATTGTGATAGGAACTGAATATGTCATTGAAAACATCATTATTCTGTTTCATTGTGGACTTACCAAAAGGACATCGTTTTCGTTTTCGTGTTCATCATCGTTTATGAATTCAAGGATCGCAGGCACTTTGAATAAAAACTCTATTACTGGCTATCTGCGGTAACCCATCCATTTCCAAAGCTTGGCAAGGGTTGCTTAACCTGTCCCCGTGTGGTAACCCATCCATTTCCAAACCTTGGCAAAGGTTGTTTAACCTGGCTCCAAGTGGTCACCCATCCATTTCCAAACCTCGGCAAGGGTTGCTTAACCTGGCTCCGTGTGGTAACCCATCCATTTCCAAACCTTGGCAAAGGATGCTTAACCTGGCTCCGTTTGGTAACCCATCCATATCCAAACCTCGGCAAGGGTTGCTTAACCTGTCCCGGTGTGGTAACCCATCCATTTCCAAACCTTGGCAAAGGTTGCTTAACCTGGCCCACTGTGGTAACCCATCCATTTCCAAACCTTGGCAGGGGTTGATTAACCTGGCCCCCTGTGGTAGCCCATCCATTTCCAAACCTTGGCAAGGGCTGCTTAACTTGGCCCCATGTGAGAACCCATCCATTTTGCAAACCTTGGTGAAGGTTGCTTAACCTGGCCCCCTGAGCTAACCCATCCGTTTCCAAACCTTGGCAGGGGTTGCTTAACCTGGCCCCCTGTGGTAGCCTATCCATTTCCAAACCTTGGCAGGGGTTGCTTAACCTGTCCCCGTGTGGTAGCCCAACCATTTCCAAACCTTGGCAAGGGCTGCTTAACTTGCCCCCGTGTGGTAACCCATCATTTTACAAACCTTGGTGAGGGTTGCTTAACCTGGCTTTGTGTGGTAACCCATCCATTTCCAAACCTCGGAAAAGGTTACATAACCTGTCCCCGTGTGGTAACCCATCCATTTCGAAACCTTGGCAAAGGTTGCTTAACCTGGCTCCGTGTGGTAACCCATCCATTTCCAAACCTCGGCAAGGGTTGCTTAACCTGTCCCCGTGTGGTAACCCATCCATTTGCAAACCTTGGCAAAGGTTGCTTAACCTGGCCCCCTGTGGTTACCCATCCATTTCCAAAACTCGGCAAGGGTTGCTTGGAATGCGAAATTAATTTAATAAGAACACCAAAATAATATTTATTTATTATGAAACAAGTGTTCTAAATAGTCGCTCCATGTAAAGACTGATACTCAGCTGCATCCGGTTAGACTGGAAGCCGACCCCAACATAGTTGGGAAAAGGATAGGCAGATGATGACGTGTTCTAAATATAAAAATACTAGAATATACAACTTGAACATAGTTATCGATTTTCATGCCACCTAGAACTAACTTCACGATGTCGCTGGCTAAATTCACTCTCATCATTTTTCTCCATCGCGCCAAAAGAAGTATACTTCAAAAATCCTTAGAATAAGTAATCTGCGTTTGAGTATAGTACATTGTGTCGGCGATTATAAACAATAGTAATAACAAAACTCGGATATAAGCCTCAGGAAAACCGAGAAAATAAAGCAAATCAGATATTTCAACTTGGCCCAGGGGGTTGTCGAGATGTGGGGTGTGAACTCAGCTATCGTTAAACTTTAAAGCCCAGACCTTTGACCGATATCAGAATAAGGCTTAAAGCCCACAGTTTCGACCTTTATTCAGAAACTGGCACTCTGGGAAATATTGTTATGAGGTTCCTCTCTATGCATTTATGCAACCACTGAAGAACTAACTGCAAAATCCTACATCTCGCAAACAGTTATCCGCAAGTAAAGCATATATACGAGTACCCGACAAATAACTGTCGGACAGTGGCCTATCAGATACGACACCCGTCTGGTCGCAGGATCTTCCCTTTTCTATAGGGGGTGCAGAGCTTTACACCTTGTTACTCATACCTCTAAAGATTCCTTAAGGCGACTTGACTAATGTGCGAGCGAGTTTTAAAATAAGAGAATATATTGGGCTTCACATTGCTGCCTACAGGAAAATGCCGGCAAGGTAAATGTTTGGCCAAAAAGGCCCATTGTACAGAACCTCAGGCCGCGTGTCAGACACGCACTTGTTCGGCTTTATTTTATTAAGAGCCTCCTCCTGAAAATGACAAACAAACGCCAAAAGAACCACTACCAACAATACTGCTAAAGGGAGACAGATTTGGGGTTGGATAGAGGGATTGACGGATCGGCATATATAATAGGCATTTCCCAGATCCGTAATCGGTCAATTTGACATGTCTGCACAACCGTGTTACGATATGAAGACGTCAATCATAACGAAGAAATTAATTAAAAACAAATACCAAACACATTTTTTTATTAACTACCATTACAATTTGTAACGTACCCTGTTAAACATCATTGCAATGTTTAAAACAAGAAACCATACGGATAGCGATGTGAATAGCGTTTTGCCGGTTTGACGGTTGGGTTACGAGAACATCGACTATTGTCGATTGGATTGTTTGTGAAAAGCTATTATGCAGAAGTCTATTGGCTAATAGATCCAACCCTATTTGCGCCGCATGACACGACACGCTGTACAGTCTGTGTTGTCTGGGGCTTGAGACCAATAAGCCAAGCACATCATGGTGAGACCTTTTGTGTTATATTACAAGAACACAACAGCCTTTTCCGAATACAAGGTAATTTAATGAAATCTAAGAAAATAGCAACACTCGTTAATCCCAAATGTCCCAAAAGACTACTGTTCAAGTAGCGCAAAACAAAACATTTATGAACACAAAACTAAAAAAAAAAACTTTGCGTTCTGAGTGTAATTATTGTACGGGATTTTCAATTTTGTTGATTTCTACGTGATAAATTAGAATATAACCACTACAATATGTAAGTAAAATACCTTTATGTACTAAACACTCCAGATACGCAGCTCCAAACTCATTATCTGACCAAAATATGTGTTTTCAGGGCATCAACATCTAAGCCACGCTCGGAGATGACTTTGGAGGAATTAGCCAAAATTGAAGAAGAAGAATTCAGTACGGGCCCTCTTTCAGTACTTACGCAGTCAGTAAAGAATAACACACAAGTTCTGATCAACTGTCGAAATAACAAAAAACTGCTTGGACGCGTCAAGGCATTCGACCGGCATTGCAACATGGTTCTTGAGAATGTCAAGGAAATGTGGACTGAGGTGCCAAGGCTAGGCAAAGGCAAGAAGGTAAAGATTCCCTTGAAATTGCTTTCAAATTCATAGTTTTACTCTTCATATTTGGGAACATTTTTCATACAAACCCAGAATTTAGAGGTTATCTATTGATTATTAGGAAAAAGCTTGATGCTCAGTTACTCCACTAATAGAGTTGATATGGCAGATTAGGTTCCTCACACTCACAAGGCCATTATGTTTTTGGTTACTCTACTAACTAATAGTTGTTTATTTGTTTTGGACATTTTCTAAACAAAACTATTGAGCTGGGGTTTTAATTAATGGCAATTAGAGCCGATGTCGAATTGAGCTGGGGTTGTTTTCTTGATTATTAAGGGTATTTTCAATCCCTTTAGTATGTTGATAATCTATTGAAGGTGTTGTGCTGAAGTTAGAGTTTCCTCTTCTACTCTCTTTACATTGCAAATACTATCGCCCTTTCAGGACCAATGGCACAAAAGATTACATTAATAGCTTTCCCCACGGTTTCAGTCATGTGGATAAAAGGTAGCTTATGTGTTAATCCGGGGCATAAGATATCCACATTCTAAATATCTAAAGCCGTTAGCATGTGAAGGAGTAACAAACCCATAGATACATATTTCGCTTCAATATCTGTGAAATCAATTTGCTACCTGCTGTTTACATCAAATCTTTTTTAATTTCAGGGAAAAGCTGTGAACAAGGATAGATTTATCTCGAAAATGTTCCTTCGTGGAGACTCGGTGATCCTTGTATTAAGAAACCCACTGGCAACTGCTGCTGGCAAATAAACAAGCAGTTTTCAAAGAACATACAGTACAGGCTGATGATAAAAAGCACATTGAGTTTTAGACAAAATCTGCCTTATAGACATAAGTGTGTCACAGTTTTCTTAAATGTGTTACACTAATGCATCATATGCATCATATGTACTAATGTACACATGACGGCACGTCAACCTATTCTAAACTAATATAACCTGATCTCTACTACAAATTGCACACCGTAGTAGAGAGATCAGGTTAAATTGGTTTAGTATAGGCTGATGTGCCATTGTGTGTACATTCAGCAGTTTTATGACTTGTAATATGACTTGATTTTCACTGTATGTGCTAACCAGCATTGTATATTGTATTGTAAAACAGTGGTGCCTGCTACTCTAAATAAAAAGTGTGTATGCTGCTTAAGGGTATGAAAATCAATTATTTAATCTACCCCAGCTTCTCGCGCAAGGCCAGCAACACTTTGATGTTATTGACAATTTTGTGAAGAGCCAATCAGCATATTCTATAGCGGAATCATGTTTGGGTTGGCTCAGCACAATTTGAGCAAAGCCTAAAGACTAGCCGTACAGAACACAAAATCAGACTTGATCATGTGTCAATCAAATAGCAACCTTCAACTCTTCATTAATGGCTTTGAAGCAACCTTAAAACTCAATGTGCCATTACAGCAGGACCGTATGTCTGCATTAATTACTGAAAGTGTTCTCCAAAACCTTAGTCTTAAGCTTGTGGTATGGATCCAATGCATCTCTTTTGTATGATGGTGTGTTGAATTATATTAAAATAATGGTTAAGATTTTCTTTTGCATTTTTACTTTACACATAAGGTATCAGTCTCACTGGATTTACTCAGTTGCAGACCAGAAAGATGGACTGTTAAATTATCCACTGGACAGATGTGGCTGATTGAGAACAACCAATTTGCATGATTCTGCAATTTCTGTCTGGATCAATAGTTATTGTCTATTTTCAGTAATTGAGCTAAGGTTGTGCATGCACAACTGGTGAAGTGTGGGTTTACTATGGCCACTGCTATATCTCTGCATAGTTCTTCGAGGATTGCAGGCGTTATGTGCTGTAGTTTTGGTCAGACAGTCCAAAAGATCTTCTATTCGTAAACATCCTCTTTAGCGTGAGGCACGTGGAATACGATGCTGTTGTGTGAAAATGTGGCTGCTAATTCATTCCAATTAGCCACCTTGTGGCATGCGTGACTTTGAGTTTGTTCACTCATTTAGCACCAAAGAAAACATGTCAAAGGTTTCTACAGGATCATTCATCTTCTTCTTACGCTATTATTTACCTAATTGCCTAGGTTTACTGAATAATAAAAAAGGTTCAACGAACGCACGTAGTCTGAAATATTAAGTTTGGTAACTCAGTGCAATCCACATAGGTGGCGCTGATACCAATGTTGGGCATTACTGTCTCCGTTCAATAGCCTTTGATAATAACCTCGGACGTTCGCGCCAGAACCGCATTCATAACACGATATTGTTTACGCACTGTCGTTTATTCAATCCTTGTGATCACACGCGCATATCGTATTGTGAAAAGAGTGTATAAACTATAAAAACTTTGAAGAAAATAGTGGTTTTGTGCATGATGTTGGCTTGAACTTGAAAGTGCGACGAACTTGTATTTTTCCCGCCGTTTTTCTTTTTATTTCTGAGGAAAATGTGCATTGTTACTGTTTTGTGTTGATTCTGATTTTGAAGCAAAGGAATTTTGTTAACATCCACTGAGGTAAGTTCTTACAGTTACATATTATTGTTATGTTGGGCTTGATTTCTATAAATTGTTCAGCTCTACCGATATAAGTATCCAAAATATCTACTAACCCACTTATTGTATGTAGGTACTCACATGAAGTGTTTGTAAATAAAAATAAGTGCTCTTATCATTCGTAGTCCCAAATTAAATTAGATTGGTAGTTTATTTTTTCTAAAACTGGTAGTTTTGCTACACAAAATTTGAAAAGTTTCCAATGAGTTGATATGCTTAACTCACTTACCGGTCAAGTTACTTATGTACTACTGTAGCAAATCTAATATATAAAATTCTCGTGTCACAGTTTTCGTTGCCATACTCCTCCAAAACGGCTGGACTGATTTGAACGAAATTTTGTGTACATATGGGGTAGGTATGAGAATCGGCCAACATCTATTTTTCATAGCCCTAAGTGAGCAGCGGGTGAAACCGCTGGGCACAGCTTGTATTTTATATTTTAATGTAGTTTTCATTTCAAATTATCATATTCTTTTGGAGATCGGAGATTTAGTTAAGAACTACAAACAAGTTGCAGAACATCGATGATTACCTGAATCTCAAAATGACTCCTACCTACCTATATTAAATCCTATTCTCAGCGCCCCTTGACCACTTGTTGAATGCGCCCTTTAGAAGAGGTGAAATCTCGATGCCTCGATGTAGTCTACGATTAGATTCTACATCGCAGTCTAAAAATAATCGAAATGGCAACACAATCCATGTTGTTTTCACACGAATGCATTGAGATGAGAAATACACTATGAATTATGATTTTGCGATTTGCCAAGATGTTTTGGTATCTTGCCTTTTAACACGTTGAATATCTAACTACAGATGAGAAGATAGCGGTGTATGGGTTTCTAACTTTCTACAATAGCAGTAATCGAAATTTTGATTTATTTTTACCCGACTACGGCGAAGTTAAAAGGATGGTGGTGAATTTATGACTTTTGGACTAGGTATAATAAAGCTAAGAAGTTGCTTGTTTGTTTTTCTTGTAACTGCTAGTCACGTTGGAAAAAATATATTGCATTTGATAGCCCTATTCTTATAGAATTATAGGCTATTTAACATCACTGTTGACTTCGACTCTTAGGAGTAGAGCACAATAAAGGCAGTTAAACCGCGTGGTACAAATAATAAACAGAAACGCAATTAGATGCATAAAAAATGTTGGTTGCTTATTCATAAAACAATAACAATTAAAAAATAAGCGACAAAATAGCACGTTTCTCATTGGTAAAAAAGAGTTGGCTTTTCGATTTGGCATTTCCTTTTCCCCGAATACCTACCAACCAATATCATTGCTACCAACTATTTGCCTTGGATTATAAGCCTGATCAAAATTCCCGGCAGACATCTTTATAGAGATGGCGGAACGTTATAGTCGTTCTATGCACATTACCGTCAACAGATCGAAATGCTCTCAAATCTCCGAGCATGGTCTATGGTCTGTCTGTACTTTCACGTCATAGAGCGAAACTAGCTGTCAAACTCTAAAACTGGCTAGCCAAACACATAAATATTGTGACTGAGTGACCAAAATAACAACTAGGGAGAGAACATTAAACCACAAACGTCAGCTGTTTTCCAATGTTCTTCTCAAAACAGTTCAAAATTTGGAAATTCTCCGTAATTTCGTTGTCCAGTCCGTCATAACTTTCTACTTTCTTGATTGACAATAATGTTTGTTTATGGATGTTTTCAAAACTATTGTGTGAAGGTATTACTCACGCGTAACTATCAAGAATATCAAACTACTCGTTACGTTGTTCATGCATTTCACTAAATGAGGAAGTTGGAGATCTTCCGAAACTTGTTCGAACATTCTCGACATGTTAAGTTATGCCTACAACATTCGGCGATATATTGCATGCTTGCAGCATCTGTAACAGCTGTAATTTGAACGCTTTTCAGTGAAAAGTTATTGTTCCATTTTCAAATTGGATAGCAGTTGCAACTTTTTAAATATGATTGCTAAAACTCATGCGTTTTTTTTGTTGTTAGATTACATTTGATACAAAACATCTCACCTGTAATCCCCGAGGGATTACAGTATTACAGATTGAGATGTACTTATTTGTACCTACACCCGTATTTGCCAGTAAGTTTTTGTGTTTTCTCTAGTGCCCAATAAATATGCAGTGGTAGCCTAGTCGTGACCGTTAGGCGCAGTCTGATTTTTATTTATTCACGTGCGTATATAATTACATTTATAATTTAAAATAATATAAGTATATGTAACATTTATTGCAGGCCACAATGAATCCATACATCAGTATTAGCAAAAACTTAACAAAAATATATGTCCATACAAATACAATAATTTTAATCTAAAATCCGGAATCGAACATCACTTCATCCGACGACATAGCATTGGGCAATCCCGCGAAACACCTACCGTAAAACATTATCACTTGCTTCGGGGAAGGAAAACATATTGAGGAAACCATCCATGCCTTTTATTGCGGATTTCCATCCGCAAAAAATATGTGTCACCAAATAACTTGTCAGACTTTTACTAACTAATAACCAAAAGAAGGAACATGGGTATGTTCCTTCTTTTGACCTTAATGTTCCGAGGCTGCGGTATCTCTTTCGAACAACCCGCAAACCCGGAACCAAACATGCATGAGAGATATTCCTCTATCAATAGCATGTTAAGCTAAAGGTACAGTCAAAGGCACATTCGTGGCAAAAAAAAACTCTGATAGGTACCAGGTTAGACACTAATCCTAATATTGTCACATTTTCATCCTTTGAGAATGTTTGCTCCATTTTCTGGTCAGTATTTATTACCTATCCTTCTTTGGAGTATAGGCGTTTATTCTAAGTTCCGTATATTTCTATGATTGAAAAATCAATGAATATCGATTCTTTATAGTCAAGTGTTGCAATTGTGCGCTACCTATATTAGCAAAGATGATTGCCTTCAATAAGGTCGAGAGACTTGTTTTCTTAGTTTGTATTGAGTATGGCACGTACTATAATTATTTAATAGTAGTTTACAGTCTATGTTTTATATGTAAGTTAGTAACTCAACTACCATGGTGCCATAAAAAAAAATTAACTTTGTTTGTCTATTACCTTTTCGCGCCAAAAGCGCTGATCATCAGTAAGCCTGGTGTGTATTGTGTTCTTAGGGGATATGTTGGAAGCAAATAAATGAATACTTTGTAAACACATTTGTAAGATTAAGCAAATCAACACTGTTGTAATTTTTACAGCAACAGATTAATAATACTGTGAAAATATAAGTTTAATTGCTGGTTTGTGTCATCGAAGGAAAAATGTTTAACGTGCTCCGTTTAGGTACGGTAAACAGTAAGCGGATGACAAACTTAGGTTTTTCTGTTGTTTTTCAGTGACGGTGATTTACACACAATACGAAAGAATTCCCTACACTTCAAGGATATTTCGGAGTTGATGAGATTCTTAACGATATTGGCAGAATCTTATACCAAATTGACAGATTTTTGTATCAAATTGGCAGATTCTTATATCAAATTGACAGATTCATTTATAAAATTGTCAGATTCTTATATTAAATTGACATATTTTTAACGACATTGACATATTTTTATGTCTAATTGGCCTACGAAATGGGGCTATGGTTCCAATTTCGTCCACGCACCAAACGCTCCTGGTCTACAGCTGTGTATTTATTTTAAAATATTTACCTACCTGATAATCTGATAAAGGTAACCTTTTATCTACGTTTTCAAACATAATATAATCGTAAATATCATCATCTATGATGTCGTACGAACTATAATATGATTCTATTCCATTCTTAAAGTAGGTAGTTACAACAGCGGCAAAAACAAAAGATCATAATAAGTAATCAAAGAACATAGTTCCGCCACGGTCTCTTGCGCAGATACAAAACGTAGGTGTGTTTGTTTGTCGCAAATTGATCTATTATAAAGACGTTTTGTAGAAACGGCTTGGCTAATCGTGATTGTACGAGTATTCTGCCGTTCTATTTGATGTTTTAACGATAATAGAAGAGTAAATTTATTTGAATAACCCTAGGTTAATATGGTTTGATCTACTTTAGTCAGGTACGTGCCTGGCTCAACCCTGGACAGAAGTCCTACGAGGTTTTGGAGATATGGTATGTGTTATTTACGTTTTCCATCAGGAATTTCAGGACGACACGGTTGGCGCAGTGGCTGAGCGATCGACTGCTGCGTGTCGCGGATTCGATCCCCGCACGTAACCAATATTTGTATGGCCTACAGTTGTTCCGGGTCTGGCTGTTTGTGTATGTGAGATTGAATGTTTGTAACCCAACCACGATACAGGAGAAATTTCTAGTGTGGTGCAAGGTTTTTACTCAAAAAAATTCACTATAACCCACAGATTATTGATTAGTGCCTGTTTGTAGGCAATAGGGTCGCCCCGTATTTCAAGGAACATGCCTCTGCAGAATCTGGGGAATTTTAGGCGTGATTTTGTGTTGGTCATAGATTCTAAAACTTTTACAGGAATGCGGAAGGCTGTGTTGTAACCCACTGATGCAGTAAAAATAAAGGCATCTGCCAATGGCTTAATTGCCAAGAGCCTCGACCAATACCTGAGGAGGCTCTCGTTAGGCAGCTGGATCAAGGGCTTGATACAGAAAGCGGTACTCCTGGACACGGCTCGTATTGTTAGGAGGTTCCTTTCTCTGGAGCCCTGACCGCCGGTAGCTTGGACCCTGTTCCCGATACCAGTGGGCTACTATTTTTATGTTTTTTTTTATGATTTTAAGAAATATTTAAAAAATGTAATTATATGTGGAAAAATTAATAAATGTACGAATAAGGCATCGCAATTAGAATATCTGTTGCGCTTCTAAAAAAAAATTGTGTCGATGTGATGGTTAGGTTTGGGGGCATATGTATAATCAAGACATGAATGATTAGGACAATGGAAGGAACATGGGTGGGTTTTGGTCAGTACAAGTCTGGCACCCAAGAGCGGGGGAAGTTATTTGATGAATTCCCACCCCAAAAAAGACATGAATAATGTTACCATGATCTTGCAAAAATATAATGATTAAAACGAGTGTCCATGGAGTTTCTTGCCCATTCTTCTCCATAGAATCAACGTTTTGGAATTGGCAACTACAGTATTTTCACAAATTATAATGCTTTGTGACTAGGACTGTAGCTTCATCATCACGGTCTAATAAAAATAAATGCTTTGAGTATGACTTACTTGCACCTTCTAATCAAGAAACCCGTTTTTTGTCATACTTATATAAAATCTGCTATGCTTGAAAAGTCATAATCCGTTTTTCCATGTAACAATAAAAAATGAGGCAAAATTTGAAAAAAAGAATGGCGCTAACACAACAAAAGTTTGCAAAAAAATAATTTGACCAAAAGCAGAAAAACCCGTTATGTCCAAACATAACAACAACACGTTTTCTCAACTAAAGTAGCGTTCAATTGTTTAATTGTAACCGGAAAGAACTAGATTGAGTCAGTATTTACCGCTTTGGACCGGTAACTGTTTAATTGCTGCAATTTTCATCGATTGTTAGTTTAATCAACAATTGTACTTGCGACTCATGTAGTATTGGACTCTTTCAATTAAGCATATTGTGTAGATGTTTCTACGTCTTCAACAACTTTTGTATAAAACGTTCAATTCGACTCGATACTCGTGTCTAATCACATCTTCCAAGCTCAAAATAAATTGGTCCTGTAAGAGGCTAAAAGTATTTTGGGGTTGCGGTTTGCTTTTATTAGAGTAATTTATTCGCTCCTGTACTTGTCTCGAGTTTGTAATCCACTTTATGACAATTAACAATATTTATATTGTTAATTAATATATATTTATATAAATATATATACTAGCTTTTGCCCGCGGCTTCGCTCGCGTTAATTTCGGGGTAACAATGTTCCCCTTTCCTGTTTGCAGATACCTGTTAGCAATGCTAAGTTTTCCCTTTTCTTCCCTCTTTCTCCCTCATATCTCAAACTTGTTTTTTACTTGATTTTTTTTTAATAGCCTATGTCCGTCTCCAGGGTCCCAACTATCTCTGTACCAAAATTTATCAAAATCGGTGTAACCATTTAGGCATGAAGACGTAACAAACAAACAAACTCACTCTCGCTTTTCTAATATTAGTAAGGATTCTAATATTATGCCAGTTTCAACACCATGACCTCATGAGGAAGGAAAGGAACGTAAATCTAGATGCCCTGATAAGCTTATCCGCCAATTGTTAATTGAATAAAGGCTTCCGAAATAACGGATATAAAACTTGTTTATCAATTTATCTGATATAGTTATCACTTCAATTGGTTGCCTGATCAATAAATAGATAACAATAATATTTACTTCAGTTAGTTCGTATGCGGTTCGCCAATTCAAACTTTAATCCTTCGCATCTTCAATCTGTTGTATGGGATTTAGAATGTTAAAAAAAGTAATACCAGCCTGTATTTCTCATGTATATTTTGTACATGTATATCTAAAATACCTCCCACTCCCGCAATTAAGAGTCCCTCCTCAGAAAAAGATCTGAGAAGAAGCGCGCGTAATTTAATGAGCAGTTCGGTCCACTTTTTTACGTGACTGCCAAGGAAGGATTTGTAAGAAATTTTGTAGAACTGCAACTTTTAAACATTGTCCCTGTGTGATGACCCTCTTGTGTGATGTTATTTTTTGTTTGGCGCTAATTTGCGTTGTACTCAAAATAATAAAACAATGAGAAACACTTTGGATAATTATTTGTATTTCTAAAACAAGGTGAGTGAGGTATAGGTAGTAAAAGCGGTGTTACGGGTTATTCGAAAAATATATCGCGGCCATAAAGGGCAATAGAAGGAACATGGATGAGTTTTTAGTCAGCTAAAGTCTGGCACTCCCTTTCGCTTCGTCCAAAGCGGGATCAGTATAATAATAGGCTTCTCTTAAAAAAAAGGATAACTGGATATCCTTTTTGCAAATCTATTCCATCTTTTTAAGCCTATGCCGTTAAATAAGGCACAGCAGCGATGTCATAAATCTCGGTATCCCCATGCATGACAGACGGTGTCATATCTCGCACATAATCAACCAATCATCATCATTATGGCCCCTCTTTTGGTATCATGACATCGCAACGTCCGCCGACAATCTGTCAAAGTTATCTCCAATCTGATGTGCAATTTTACATTGAAGGAAAAACGGAACTCTTATAGGATCACTTTGTTTTCCGTCTGTCTGTCTGTCAAGGATCTTTATCTCAAGATAGCGCCAAGGTATCGAGTGAAGTTACAACCATATACTTAAGTCTTTAATCACTTTGTGCTGTAAAAAAATCAACCCTCTAAGTCTACGCAGTCAAAAGATATGACCGTTTATGTCGCAAGTTTGTACAGAACCCTCTGTGTGCGAGCCCGGCTCTCACTTGCCTAGTTTTTTATCCTAATTAATTTGACATCTGAATTTCCTGATTAGGTAGAACTCTGATGTTTTTAGTTACACAGTTAGTCAAGAAAGAAAAAGTCAGTTAGAAAAGTAGGGAAAAACATTTTACAGCCAAGGCGTGCACCATGAGACCTCAAATACGGCTTTCTGAAGCCTCTACAAACTTCAAGGGTGTTAATTAGTCATTTTTAGATTGCACAAATGCACATCCTGTGTATAAGTCAATACTATGCTTTTCCTTTTCATTTAGGTGTCGTTTAGCGTTTGTGAAACCGGACCTTCAGCTTAAACCTACTCCTAAGTCGTAGCTTAGGCTTTTTAATATTAGGATATTAAAGTTAGGACTTTACTGGCCATATAAGTAAACCATGTCATATATTTAACGTAAACATAGAATCAAGGTGTTATACATGGTGTTATTGTTGTTACATCTGACATTCCTGCAATTAATTGCAGCTCTCGGCTAGACTTAAAAAGGTAAAACAAGTGTTATATTGTAACTTCCGTCAGCCATTTATAACTTGACTGATTTATTTATCTTTGTCTGGGTTATTCATATTAAAGGCATAAGGAATGTTTGTCCGTCTGTCCGTTACTGTTGTTTACACGTGTAAACGACTGGACAGATACCCAGGTTTAGGTTAGGGTATTTTTTTTTCGGTAGTGATCGCGACGATAGGTCGTGGTGGATTAGAAAGAAGATAAAATGCAGTGGACTGTATTACAAGTATAATAGGTATGTAAATAGGAAGTTATAAGTAACATTAAATTATAATAAGAAAAACGCGCTATCGCAGCCGTTCGTGGAGACGTGCAACAGCTGACTTATGTGTAGTGCGGGGGCTCGCGGTCAGCTGACGGTCCGCCGGAACCCCGCCGCCCCGCACCCCTCGTTCACTGCCGCTAGGCCAGGCGCGCCGCGCGGCGATGTTGTGACCCGTGGTCTCAACATACTCCCCCCGTTGAAGTGTCTTCAACAGGTAGTAAATTACGGAGGAAAGTTTTGAGTACCTATGCCTGTGGATAGGTATAGAGAAAGAAGAAGGTCAAAGAATCGATGAATGGACTGTGTTAAGGATTATATGGCAAGAAAGGAGGTCCTTAACCAATGAAATGACGAATAAAAGAAGAATATAGAAGAGGAACACATGCTTTTTTTGGAACGAAGTTCCTTATCGCGCTTTGCAAAAGGGGGCTAGACGGAAAAAATAGGACCAAAGGTTGTAACGACACTTTTTGCTATAGTTGTAAGCCGTGCGGTGTGCGCGTGTTTCTCTGTTTGTCTCTCTCATAGAAAGCAAGCCAGTTATTTTTGTTTCGTCTTTCTATTTCGCATTGAAAAGTTGAGTGTATAAATTTTTTTTGTGCTTATTAAATAATATCTTTGTTACATCCGGGTGTCCCTTGACACCTCTCAAGGTTTTTTTTTTTACTTGTGGAAATCCTCGATGGATGTTCGCCGCCATGGCAGAGGGGTCTGACAGACTCCTACAGACTAAAACCACACGGTGTTTCTTCTCGTCATTTCTGGCTGGGGGGCGGGGACACAATCGCATTCTACACAATCACCCCAGCAGTAGAGGAAGACATGCTCCGCCAACCTCATAACTTGGGATAAAGGCTGGAGAATGATGAGTTAGTTACCATAGTATATTCGCGCCATGCAACCGAAGCCACGGGCAAAAGCTTGTGGCATTATAAATGTGGCGTCTGTCTGCATCTTAACTAAAACTGTTTGTAATTACTCCATAAAGAGAATGAACCACTTCACAGATGATTACTAATGGCGCCAAAAAATACTCGGCGGCCATTTTGTAAAACTTGCGTTACCTACTTCAAATGTAGCGAAATTTAAACAGTTACAATGAAGTTAATTAGCAATTAAAACTGTTGACTGTCTTTAATTAACGAATCATCTCTTTTTGTATGTTTTGTGACGTTGAAAACTTAATAGATATGAAAAATCATTTTGAACTTTGACATTGAGCTGTACTGTAATATAGAGTTTTTACAGACCAGCTGATGGTATAGTAGGTATTATACCGTTGTTTACCTACCTCTGATTATTATTTATTTATCGATTATTTATTATTATTTATTATATTTATTTATTATTTTTTTATCAAGACTAGCTGAACGCACCCCTTTTTGGTACATATTCGGGTAGGAAATCATCAAATAACTTCACCCGCTCTGGGCGGTGCGGAAGGGAGTATCTTTTGCCGGTTGTGTTCCGGGGCTGGGTATATCTTTTGAAGAACCCGCAACCCCAGTAGACAGTGGCCCTGGCAGGCCCCTCCGCTTTGCTGACATATGTTAGAGGCGCGCGTGGAACACACGACGCGGCCTGTCGTATTACTAGACAAACGGACAATGCTCACCGTCCCCAGACCCGCGTCTACGGTGCCCGAAACTCGTCTCGCGGCTCCCGGAGCCCGAAGCGTCTCGCGGCGGCTGGGTCAAGAACAGATCGCACATCTAGATCTAAGCAATTTTTAGTTATCCTTTTATTCGATTGCTCGGTGATGATGATAATATTCAAGAATTTGAGATAACACAATTTACATACAGTGACATTCTACAACCTATTTATGATCTAAAATAAATTTAATGTTAATAACTTCCCATACTAACAGTATTTTTCGGCTCCTTAAAAATATCCTTTTTTGCGCTGTCTCAGTTTTGGTCTAGGTGTGTGAAATGTGATAATGTGAACCGCCCTTTATAGACCAATCCGTATAAACTATAGTTTCCTTTGAACCTTGATCTAAATCCAGTCGCATAGACCTACAACTGACTTTTCCTCGCGACGTCCTTCTAATGTTTCCGCGTTTAGTTCGCACATAATCTTGAGACAAATAGATAGGTACTTTGTGTAAGTAATTATAGTGGATTTGCGTGTCGTGACGTTTTGTCGCCATATGACTGTGTTGGCGCCATTTTCTCACAAATTATCGTGTTTAGTCGGAAAACGTTGATCATTTCATTCGGTCCATAGTGTTTGTGTTTTTGTGAGTTTTGCTGTACCTACGATTTTGGGAAGCTTGTCTTTTAAATTAAAAAAAAAGAAACCGAATTCGAAGAACACTAAAACGACGAAAAATTACTTTACTTCCGGAAGTCGGGGGCGGTGCCACAACATCAATGAATCAAACAAAAGTCACAAATATCCAGAAGTTTCCTTAGCCTTTTTAGTTGTGATGTGATGGTATTTCACACAAATTCTTTTGAGTATTTATTTCCCATTGCTACTAAAACAGACACATATCATCATATATCTACATTAGAAGAAACACTTAGACTTATATGGTTTTCTCCTGGTCCAAATTGGGACTACACGGGAAGAACGAAATTCAAATAACTATAAAATCAAAAGAATCGATTCACCCAATTCCAAGGTCAGAGGTAACAAACATAAAAAATACAGTCGAATTGAGAACCTCCTCTTATTTTGAAGCTGGTTAAAAATATCGCAATAGGGAGATGTGGCAAAGGGTACTTTTACATCCTTAATAGAATATTTTTCCTAGCCCAGTGAATTGTGTGTGTTTACAATTTCAAATGATATAAAGTTAATCTACATCAGGAAATGCATTCGAGGCCTATGAATGAATGCAATAAAACGTGCTCGCACTATAGTTATTTTCTGTAATAAAGTAAATTAAATCTCAGGCCGGAACTATCAGGTTTTGGCAGCAAGCCATGGAGTACAATCTGCAACGATGCGTTCTGATTGCAGATTGGAATAATCTTGAGTTGATTGATATTGAAATCTGCTTTGATTAAAGGTTGGTCTTGCATTGATTTTGATTGTTTCCACTAATTTGTTTGCTATAGAAGGTCTTGCTGAAATAGTGGTTTCAGTACAAATCTTATAGAAGAATGATTTTGATTGTTTCCTCTTATACATATGTTTGCTATAGAAGGTCTTGCTGAAATAGTGGTTTCAGTACAAATCTTATAGAAGAATGTTAACACATTATTGATTAGCTTGATACAGAAAGCTCGGCTCGTATTATTAGGAGGTTCCTTTCTTTGGAGCCCTGACCGCCGGTAGGTTGGACCATGTTCCCGATACCGGAGGACTACTATTTTTTTTTGTATTTTTATATGTTTTTTTTTTGTTTTCATTTAATTTTTTTTATTTAAAAATGTAATTTAAATGCCTTCATCTGAATAAACGGAATAATAAACATAAACATAACAATACAATATTTTTCTTTCCTCATTATGATACATAACAAAACGTAAATAATACAATTCTTACAAAGTCACTCAAAGTGTACGAGAAAACATCCAGTCGCTCTTTCACAATGCGATTTGTCCTGGAATGTAAATAATGTATCTGCAAACAGTTAAGACCCTTTTTTATTATTTGTGGATGGGAAATCATCAAATAACTTCCCCCCGAGGAGCGGGGGAGTGTCACACTTGTATTGGCTAAAACCCACCCATGTTCCTTCCATTGCCCTTTATGTTTCGGGGCCGCGGTATTTCTTTCGAACAACCCGCAACCCCGGCAGGCGGTGGCCCTGGCAGGCTCCTCTGCTTTGCTGACATCTCTTTGGAATACTAACGCGCCGTCGACGCGGCCTGTCGTTACTAGCTATCCTCAGCTATAGTTGTATTATGACATTGCAATTTGGAGCAGAAGGTCATTCGGCACGCAGATGAGCACGTGAGCAGTCGTGTCGCGTGTCGTCGACAGAAGCAGCGTGGCTGTCAGGTTAAGTGGTGTGCAGCGAGGCTTGTAATTGGATTGGTGGTTGAACGAGTGTTTTGGAAGGAATATTTTTGCCGTTTACTTGGAAATTATGACGCGTTAATCGATGTTGAGGTTTTCGCAAGTTACAGTTTTTTTTTTTAAGCTACTATAGTGTTAGAGATTAGCTACGTTGAGAGGTTTTTTTACCGAAATTTGACGTAATGCATCATCTGCCTAGCCTTTTCCCAACTATGTTGGGGTCGGCTTCCAGTCTAACCGGATGCAGTTGAATATCAGTATTTTACATGGAGCGACTGCCTATCTGAAGTATCTGACCTCCACAACCCGGTTAGCACTGGGTAATACGATACCCCTTGGTAAGACTGGTTGGCAGACTTTCGGGACACCGACTACCTGTACGACTGTCCAAGATCTACAAATGACAGCCGGGACCAACGGCTTAACGTGCTTTCCAAGGCACGGAGGTAACTCGGTATGTAACGGGTGGTCACCCATCCACAGACCAACCTAGGCAAGCGCGGCTTATCATAAAGATCGACCTGGGCGGCTGCTATTATTTAGCCACGAGCTCCTCACACGAAAATTTACGTAATGCAGTAAGTTTAATTTCGAAATGTCATTAAAGTATCCGGAAGAAATTAAAGAGCCACAACACCACACAAAACCAAAATTGGAATTTTGGAATCAACACTCAGCGTCAGGTGGGCATAGATTGAAGAAGAAGAATATGACCTTACATATTGAAGGATACTTATCGCATTATAAACAAGAATTTATCTTAATTTCCAATGATATTAGTTTTGACAAAATTCCCGGAGAATTATCCTGAAAGAAGAGATTTCTTTTTTATTAAAAAAAAAACGTTGCCCCACACTAGGATTTTTTCCTGTATCGTGGGTGCTTTACAATCATTTAAACTCACATACACAATAAGCCAGACCCAAAACAACTACCTGCAGGTCATACAAATATTTGTTCCGTGCGGGGAACGAACCCGCGACACGCAGCGCAGCAGTCAATCACTCAGCCACTGCGCCAAACGTGCCGTCAAAAGAAATTGAGATTTGATAAAGAAATTTGCTGTGTGTATGCTGATTACAACTTTTAATTACTTATGAAATTTGAACAGCACCATGAGCATTTACATACTGTAGCCCTACTATGACCTCTTAAAGCAATTCTTATTCCGCTGAGGGAAAGAGACATAGCTATACAGGGTGTCTAGCACCATCTCTTTCACTCAGTGGAATAAGAATTGCTATAAGATGTCATAGTAGCCCTTCTGAACACAGAGTTGAGAAGATCTAAAATGTCCGCTTTACACAAAATGGCTTTAAAATTGTCGATTCGCATTAGCAGCATTGTGAGAACAACATGGCGTTAGACATACAGTATAGCCCGTATCTTTCCCTTATAGGAATAAGTACTGCTTTAAGACTTATGACGTCCTACCGGGGTTGCGGGTTGTTCAAAAGAGATACCGAGGCCCCGAACCTAACTTGACCCTAACCCTAACCTGGCTGGGTTTTAGTCAGTAAAAGTCTAACACTTCACCCTGCTCCGAACAGAGCAGGGGAAGTTATTTGATAATTACCCATCCGAAACAAAAGACATTTTGGTAGCTGGTCGCAAACGCAGTTAATATTATGAATAGTCGCACTTATACAGCCCTTATAGGCCGCTTTAGCAGACTCATAATTGGATAAAAGTATTAATAAGGTTACAATTCGTAAAATGGTGAAAATTCATAACATTAAACTACGTCTGTAAAACCATTTTAATTTTTAACTTGATTCTCATTATGATTAGTCGTATCCTACTATATGTAAAATATTTTAAATGTGAATGTGAGGATGGATGTATGAATGTTTGTGACTCTTTCACTTCAAAACGGCTTAACGGATCTTGATGAAATTTGGCATAGAGTTCGATTATAGTCTGGAATAACACTTAGGATACTTTTTTTATCGTCACGCGGGCGTAGCCGCCGGCGCTAGCTAATCTATTATGGTTGTACCAAACCGGCCATTTTAGGCCCCCAGTTTGCCAATGCCCCCCGAACCTTGCTCTGATTGCACTTGGATACAATATCTAATGGACTTTAATATTAAAAGGAATCTATAGATCCCATGTCACGTAGGCACACGCACATTTAATGAGAAGCTATCAAAAATCAATTAGTAAAAATTAAACATACAGACCTAAGTAACTGCCTTGTTAATTTAAATTGACCCACTTATTGATAAACTAAATAGCTTAATACCATCACGCTTGTCATTCTTAAAGGGTAAAGTAGAGGCGTACCTAATAAGTAGTACATTCACATTTCTCTAGACATCTGTAAGTCCCCTGTATTAGGGAACGAGCATAAACCAGGCACAAAACCAAACGACGTGTCTGCTACTGAGAAATTCTTGATGGATAAACCCGAATTGGGAATCGAAACCAGGACCCCAAGCCGGTCCGGGGTTGTTTAAAAGAGATACCGCGGCCCCGGATCATAAAGGGAAAAAGAAGGAACATGGGTAAGTTCTAGTCAGTAACCCCCCTCGCTCCCCCCAGAGCAGAGGAAGTTATTTCATGAAATCCTATCCGCAAAAAAAGGACCCTACACTCGGCTATCGCGCTTACGACCACTAGAACAACGACAAAACTGAAAAGTTCTTGAAGAAATCATAGTTTTTCTTACTACTAGGAATTTCTCCTGTATCGCGGGTGCGTTTACAAACATTTAAATTCACATACACATACAGCCAGACTCGGAAGAACTATATATAGGCCATACAAATATTTGTTCCCTGCGGGAATCACAGCGCAGAAGTCGATCGCTCAGCTACTGCACCAACCGTGCCGTCAAATTGTCTGACTTTGAAGATTTGTCTACTGAATTTCTTAGGATAAATCGGATTAGCCATAATCACATAAAACAAAGTTAAACCGTTAGGACTGGCTGAGGTAGTCTGTTGTTCTTCACAATTTTAAGGATTCGTTCTTTGACAAACTCAAACTCAAATCATTTATTTCAATTAGACCATTACAGGCACTTTTGAATGTCATAAAAACAAGAACAAAAAAATTATGCTGCTACAGTTCCAGTCACAAGACATAATAACTTGTGAAAGTACTGTAGTTGCCCATTCCAAAGCGTAGATCTCTATGGAGAAGAATGGGCAAGAAACTCCATGGACACTCTTTTAAATAATAATGAATATAAATATCTAGAAAAGACTTCATTTAAACAGTTAGGTAGACTTTGTAAATGTAAGACTAAGAGGTCTTTAAGTAACTAAACGCAGGTTCAACAACCAACCAAGATATTTTTTATAACCTTATGTCCATTTACATTCAGGTCATTAACTTCTCCGTGAAGGCAAATAAAACCGCTAATAATGTATTCTTTTGTACACTTCATTAAAGCTTTTTCAATGAAAAGTACTTTCACCCATTTAAACTGTCATTTACAGGATTTCTTAAGTGAGTTTTATTTGTTACTAGCTTTTGCCCGCAGCTTCGCTTGCGTTAAATTCGGGGTAACACAGTTCCCCTTTCCTGATTTGCAGGTACCTGCCACCTGTAGTTTTTGAACTAGCGCCTTATTTATTGTAATTGTAAAACAATGTTAGTTCATTTATCCCAGAATATTTTACCCCTATAATTTAAAAAAGGACACCCGGAACGAAGTTATTATTTATTATGTACAAAAAACCTGTATACACTCAACAAAAATAACCGTCGCGACACCACACTGTTCAGTGCGAACCTTTCGTAACGCGCGATAAGGAATTTCGTTCCAATACCAGTATTGAAAGGGGTATCATCATGTCCTCAGGGGTAAAACGTTGACCCCTCCTGTAGGTCCCCTAAAGTCAATTGCTCGGATTATCCGGACGATGTCGGAATTTTATCGTATCTTCCAGAATTCGGGGCGACTTTTAAAATATCGCGGAATTTTCACAAATTAAAGAATAATACAGGCGTAAATACAATAAAATTGTTCTGAAGGTATTTTCCTGAGACTGACCCGGAAAAAAATCAGTTCTGAATAAGACCCCTTACCGTGCCGTTGACTCGTGTAACCTGACTACGTTCTTATGGCGTTTATGAATTTATTGAACTAGGGAGACGAATTTGAGATCAGGAAGGTTATTGGATTGAAATCAATGATACCATTGAAGGTCGTTGTATTAGAATTTCTTTACCTTGCTTGACTCTTTTGTTGAGCAAATGGCTGTTTATTTTTTTAATTTAATCTATGACCGGTACAGATGGAGAAGGAGAGGAATACTTAATAATAGATGGATGGGTTGTGTGACGAATGAATATAAAATAAAACTGTGAATAATATATATTAATTACTAGCTTTCGCCCGCGACTTCGTCCGCGTGGCATAGTTACTTTGGGCTAACGCTAACTTTAACCCGCGCGATGATCGAAAAATACTTTCCTACTCTCCCCATTTCTCACTTTTTTCTCCAGGGTCCCAACGCTCTCTGTACTAAAATCATCAAAATGGTATCGCCATTTAGGCGTGAAGACGTAACAAACTCACTTTCGCTTTTATAATATTAGTAAGGTTAAGTAAAGATTAGTAAGGATTCACTCATTTTTAGTCTTTTTTATCCTATTATAATATTATTAATGCGAATGTTTTGTGAGGATGGATGGATAATTGTTACTCCTTCACGTCAAAACGGCTGAACGGATCTTGAAGAAAGTGGGCTCAGAGGTAGATTATAGTCTGGAATAACACAGAGGTTGCTTTTTTTCGATATCACGCGAGCGAAGCCGCGGGCGCCTGCTAATAATATACAAAAGTGTGTGCGTGTGGGTGTGCCTTCGGTAGGGGAGAATGGAAGAAGAAAACGTATTACCTACCGATCCCTACTAGCATGGGACAAGAGCAGGAATGTGATCAAGTGAACAAAAAAAGAACGACACCACAGCAGTGGCTGAGCGATTGACTGCTGCGCTACGTGTCGAAGGTTCGATTCCCGCACGAACAAATATTTGTATGACGTACAGGGTAGTTGTTCCAGGTCTGGCCGTTTGTGTATTTTAGTTTAAATGTTTGCAAACGCACTCACGATACAGGAGAAATTGCTAGTGTGGCGTTTAAAAAAAAGGCTTGTAGTCTAGATTCTAGAGATGGAGTTACTTATTTTAGACGGTTACCTTAAATGCGACAAAAACAACGGATAACTCGAAACTTGTACACACGACGGCAAATCAACCTATTCTAAACTATGATAACCTGATGTCTTAACTACGGTTCGCACACCGTAGTAGAGAGATCAGGTTAAAATGGTTTTGTGTAGGTTGATGTACCGTCGTGTACATGCTCACTCATGAATAGTGAGGCCATAAGATGTTCAAATTGATATTTCTGTGACCTATTGTGTCACCAAATTGAAGAATGACATCATAATAAATCGTGATCATAGCCTGTACGCTGAGATTACCAAATACTTGTCAAGGGTAGGTTAACTAAAGAAAAAAAAAGTAAAATGACCGCAAATTATTTATTCTGTGGCCGTACTTAGAATTCAAAGTTATTGTCCCTGGGTTGCGGGTTGTTCGAAAGAGATACCGCAGCCCCGGAACGTAAAGAGCAGTAGAAGGAACATGGGTGGGTTTTAGTCAGTACAAGTCTGACACTCCCCCCGCTCCGCCCAGAGCGGGGAAAGTTATTTCATGATTTCCCATCCCACAGGTTTTACAATTGAATTTGTGATGGTCAAAAATTACAAAATCGGGGAGTTAGTTAATAAAATGCTGTTTTACTTAGGAACAGATTTTCTGAAATCCCTGACCCCTTAGCATTGTCATATTGCTTCATCACATTATTGTAACGTGTGTGTCACCCAAAGGGGTCGACAGATACGGAAATACGACAAGGATTTCAACCAAATACCTCAAGCTTAGCAAAAGCAACTATTCTTCTCACTTCTCATATTAATGAAATGAAATGAAATGAAATATCTTTATTTCAGACCCAGAAGAGTCCATAATTTGTTAGTGAATTAGTAACAGAATATGCTTATATACTATGTTAGTGTTATTAGTACTTCTTATTTACACAAACCTATGGCTAACTTCATCCAGTGCCCTTGAATGGGGCAGTCGGGCCTACCAGCAATCATTTTCAGGATGCTGTTACGAGTGTTACGCAAACGTTGCAGTAAGGAAGCCGCTTTCTTGCGCATAATGGCATGGAAGCCATCCGTGTGGGCTGCAGCAAACATTCCCGACGCACTACTACTACACTATTAATGATGTCATTAAAGCAGTCTTCATAATTGGGTAGTTGACATCATTAACCAATAATTTAGAAACACAATTTTTCTGAAAGAACACCTTATTCTAGACCTGAGAACTCCATTCATTTCAAAATAACTTTAAAATTCGATTTTTAGTTGCTTTTAAATCAATAAATAGTTGCATCATTGACTTGACAACTTAGTGACGTCATCGTTGCGAGTCTCATACAAAATCTATGGGGATGCGCGTTTTGACAGCTCATAAAAAGTATATGAATTGATTGGTGGTGTCATCTACCCTATTCCAAAATACCTCAGTAATAAAACATTTTTCATTGACACGCTAGGAAGTCAAAGAATACAATTTCAATGAAATTGTTGGTGATGGAATTGAAAACAAAACCAAGTAGAAGAGTCTATGAATGATTTCAATGAGTATATTGTGGTCATCAATAAAGGTATCTGTAAAAACAAATGAATCACTGAACATTTTTTTCGCCCGCCATCTTGGTTGTAAACAAAACTTGATCACTTGACAAGTCGTTACTTACTCACGGCAAGGTTGCCTAGCCGCGATCAACCTTGCGTTAGACAAACAAATGGTGATACATACTGTTTATATCTAAGGTATACATATATGGAATTATAGAAGTTCCGCGTAGAAACCACTATAAGAAGATCATTGGATGAAAATTGTGGTTTTCAGGGTCAAAGTAATTACATTTTACCTAGTTTGTCTTTTAGATTATTCAAAAATAAGAGACACGTATTTTTTTATTTGTAAATTAGACGAAAAATGACAAAGATATAGCCAATTAAAGTTACGTGTGACGTCACTTGTTGCAAAAAAATGCAGCAACGCGTGACGTTACACGTAACTTTAATGGGCTAAATACGTGTCCCTTATTTTTGAATAGTCTAAAAGACGGACTAATATTTGTTTATTGGAAAGTAACCTATTGTACAGGTTCTTGATTAAGTAAGATAATACAAAAGTTTGGCCGTATTCTATTATTGAACTAAACTGGACGGACGCCAGGTAGTGCGATTAAACTTTCATTCTGATTCCGACCTAAGGGCTCTTGTAGACGTCCGTTTTTTTCACCGGATAACGGACCGTGTTTTTTGCCGGATTCGCGGTGGTGTATGAATTATAATGAATGTGTGTACATGCACCGGACATCGGTCCGGCGAACAATTTACGCCGGGTGCACCACCGCTTCCCCTCGGCGCGACGGACACCGGTCCGGTGTAAGAAAGGGCGGTCATCCACGCCAGTGTATTGGTGCGTGTTGACGCTGCCGGACGTATTGCCTGTTTTCTGTTAATTGAGTGCCGTCTACCTGCGTTCTTTTAAAAATGGGTGATATTGACATGGAATTGTTAATAAGTTTGGTTGAAAATAGGCCTGTACTGTGGGATAAAACCCAAGAGTGCTACAAAAATAGACAGTCGAGTTTTACCGCTTGGAGAGAAATTTGTCTTGCGTTAAATGAAGGTTTTGAAACGATGTCCGAGAAAGAAAAAAATGATTTTGGTAAGTAACATTTTATTTTCATTATTTTTATGCATATTGATTTTGCCATGGTACACGCCCTACTGGTGACATGAAATACTCTGCATATTTGTTACGAATTATATTTGCTGTTACATTACCTCGTGTTGAATGGGAACGAGGCAAATGGCATAGAGTAGGCATCATGTGTGAACTAGCATTGTCAGTAGCATTATTAGCAATACCCTCTACTTTATGAATTATGTTTTGTAATAAGCAGCATGTTTTTACAATGTTAACAGCAGTATCTGTTGAAACATTTAATGGCCTATGCAAAATCCTCCATTTATTGGATAAAATACCAAATGCGCATTCGACGTAGCGTCGCGCTCTTGTGAGACGATAATTGATTTTTTTTTTTTATTGAGTCAAGTTGATGCCCACCGTAAGGACGAAGTACGTGTTGATGTAAAGCGAAAGCTTCATCAGCAACAAATACATAAGGTAACTCACTGCCTGCACCTGGCAACTGCTTAGGTCGAGGAATATGTAATTTATCGCCTACTATTCTTTTCCAAAATTCTGTTTCTTTAAATACTGCTGAATCGCATTCTTTGCCGTAGGCTCCAACATCAATAAAAACAAAATTATAGTTTGTGTCTACGACAGCCATTAATACTATTGAGAAATAGTGCTTGTAGTTGAAAAACATTGATCCACTTTCTTCTGGCTTGATGATTCGAATATGTTTGCCGTCAATGGCTCCCAAGCAATGAGGAAAATTTGCATTCGTCTCGAAATTTTTTACTATTGTTAACCATTCGTCTTCCGATGGTAGTTTCATATAAATTGGAGAAAGGGTTTCCCACAATGCTTCAAATACTTCTTGTACAATACAGCTGATAGTTTTTATACCCATTCTGAAACTGTAATGTAGATCACTAAACGTGTTCCCTGCAGCTAAATATCTGTAACAATTTTTTCTTTTTTAGGCAAAGATATCATAAAAAAATGGAACAATGCAAGAGATAACTGGATGAAATATCACAAAAAAGTTAAGGAATGTAAATCCGGCTCTGGTGCAAAAAGTCTACGAAAATATAAATTCTACGATCAAATGCTCTTTTTGTGTAAAATTGTGACTCGCCGAACAACGGAAGCAAGTACCTATTACATCAGAAAAAAACATCACACAACCTCACAACAAAGAAACTGACTCACAAACCAATAATGACCCTACCGCACCAGCCAATACTACCGATAGAACAAAAACAAGCAAGAAGAGAAAGACAGACTGTAGCGAAGTTGATCGACAAATGCTTACTTTAATTAAATCAGTTGAAGATGAAGACAAGAGTAAGAGTATGTGTTTTTTCAAAGGTATTGCTCCAATTGTAGACAAGTATAGTGACGACGATTATGTTGAATTCCAATATGAAGTCATTAAAGTTATGAGAAATTTAACTCGGAGAAATCAAGCGTCCATGCAGCAGCAAAATTACAATTACAATATTAATCGAGGCTACACTACACGGCTACACCCGACTACAGGATACACGAATATCAACCAACACAACCCATTCCATCGACATCCAGGATGCCTTATGAATATCAGCCAACACAAGTCATTCCATCCACATCCAGGACGCCTCAAGAACTCATGCAGCAAGATGATTCCCAATCTTCAATTATTACTGAATTAAGTTCAATCACATCGCCTAATTACGATTTCGATTTTTCTGAAACTCCTTAATTTCTTTTTTGAGTATAATAAAACTATTACTATCTACTAAATTTTGTTTGAATTAATACAGGTAATCCCCAAAACCACACTAATGTCAGGTGTACGGCATGCAGTACACCTGAGTTGAACAAAGTGAGTGTACTGCATGTGTAATCTAGTAGTACATATATATCAATGTCTTTAACATACCTTAGTGTAACAGCTAATCTCTCTGCCGGGGAAATAGATTGACGCATGTCAGTATCCTCGTGTCTTATTTTATCATATATGGCTGTTAATAATAGTTGAAAGGTTTCTTTCTTCATCCGAAAATAATTGTAAAATTTAGTTTCATCTTCTTCCAACTTGGTAAAAAGAGTTTGAAATGCACCATATTTTTTCCTTTCCAATAATATAGGATGCACCCACGATGACCTTTTACGTTTTTCTATTTCTTTTTGTTTCTTCTTGTACAAATAGTAGGCCAATACGAGTTTTTTTTTCTTATTATTCGACATTTCACACGTGTGTAATCTCTGACTACCAGTTCAAAACTAACGCATATAGACGGCAGTCCATCCATCCGATAAAAAAAATATGTATACAAAGATCGCCGTTTATTGACGGTCCGTTATCCGGTGAAAAAAACGGACGTCTACAAGAGCCCTAAGACGTTTTTGCGGCCAAAATTCGTGGCCGTAAATTGCGCGAGGTCCTTTATTGTAATGTCAAATGAACCGTGCGTTTGAAAGATATTCTCAGGAAAAAAAACAAGATGGCGGATTCGAAATCCGCCATCTTGTTTTTTTGATGCGAGCATATGAGAGCAATAATAGTGGCCCAGCGGTAATAGGCTCAACTTAAAAGGTTGTGGGTCATGGTATGAAGACTTGTGCAACATCCACCAACCCGCTTTGAGCTCGAGTGACGGGTCCTTTTCACCGAGAGAAGGTTTAAGACCCCAAGCTTGTAGGAGGAACAAATTTGCTTATTCCAGCCGTGGAGGTCTTTCGACATTTTTTAATGAAAATGGTTATTATGTTCCGATAATAAAAGGAGCTCGTGGCAAATAATAGCAGACGGTCAGGTCGATCTTTAGGCCACGCTTGCTTAGGTTGGTCTGTGGATGGGTGACCACCCGTTACATACCGACTTTCCTCCATACCTCACGTTAAGCTGTGGGTCCCGGCTGTGAATTGGAGATCTTTGACAGTCGTTAGAGGTGGTCAGTGTCCCGAAAGTCTGACAACAGTCTTACCAAGAGTTATCTTATTACCCAGTACTGACTGGGTTGTGGAGGTCAGATAATAGGCAGTCGTTCAATGTAAAATATTCAGCTCACGATTGGCGCAATGGCTGAGCGATCGACTGCTGCGCTGTGTATCGCGGGTTCGATTACCGCACGGAACAAATATTTGTATGACCTACAGATAATTGTTTCGGGTCTGGCTGTTTGTGTATGTGAGTTTAAATATTTGTAAACGCACCCACGATACAGGAGAAATTCCTAGTGTAGCGGATCGTTTTTTTAGAAGAAAAAAATGCTGGAAGATAAAAGGTCATGATTTTGAACCCCCAGAGTTCAAATGTAACTGCTCTCTATCACGGCTTCATTAGTTAGTAACAAGATAATTAGAGACCAAGGGTTTTATCCCTGAAGTTTCGGAGTGGGTGACCCAGTCATACATTAATAATTTTCCTACCTAGTTGCCTAATTTACATCGTTTTTCATAATTAGCAGGTGCCTAAGGCAAGAGAGTTTGTAAATTAACTTACTGTTAATTATTAAAACTTAATTAGAAATTGTTACATTGATCAAAGAAACCGAAAAGGCTTTGTACAGGCTAAAATACATATCTGATCTACCACAGATTATACAGCGCGAGAAAAAGCGAGTAAATACTCTTCTTACTACTCTCGTCTTATCCTTACTAATATTAGATAAGCGAAAGCGAGTTTGTTTGTTACGTCTTCACGCCTCAATGGCTAAACCGATTTTGATGAATTTTGTACAGATATAGTTGGGACGCTGGGCACGGACACAGGCAATTAAAAAAAAAACGATATATATGGGAGAAAGAAGGAAGAAAAGGGAGAACATAGCATTGCTATTACAATAAATATGGCGCTAGGGCAAAAACTGCCGGTAGCAGGTACCTGCAAATCAGGAAAGGGGATATGTGTTACCCCGTATGAATTTAACGCGAGCGAAGCCGCGGCCAAAAGCTAGTTTATTTAAAAAAATAATTAACATAAAACATGAACTTCGTTCTTTAGGGTTAGTCAATGTTTCTGAATGATTATTCTATTGAATATTTTTCATTCGAAATGATATTTAGTAAGTGGTATACCCGCAGTATATAATGGTTCCACTTTTATTTACCTAGTAAGATAGTGATTGTCCTTTCACCTAACACTAATCGACACCCAATTCTATAATTAAAGGGCATTAACAGCATTAGAAATTAATTTCCAACGATTATTTTTGGTAGCGAAAGAGGTGATAATATTATTGTCAGTTTAACCGGATTCAGCTAAATACCAGTATTTTGCATGGAGTCCACAAAAACCCATTTAGTACTGGGTAATACTAAATAATAACCCTTGGTCAACTGTCAAATGTCAAAGACATACTAAATGACAGCCGGGACTTGATACAATATCTATGACCTGTGTTACCTGTGTACATTTATTATTTGTTAATAATAAGCACTTAAATCTTCTGTCTTTGTTGTTATTGTCGTTTCAGTTCATTTTTGTGCAGAATATTTTAGACTTTTTAGACTTATAATACCTATGTATTTGTTTATGTTTTTGAGCGTATGGCAGTTGTGGGGTGCAGCTGAAAATCAGCGTGAGGTTTCGGTCTTGTGTTGCCACCTGGCATTTTGCTGACCTAAGGACCCTTTGGCACGTTCCTGCCGGGGTTGCGGGTTGTTCGAAAGAGATACCGCGGCCTCGGAACGTAAAGGGCAAAAGAAGAAACATGGGTGGGTTTTAGTCAGTACAAGTCTGACATGCCCTCCCGCTCCGCCCAGAGCGGGGGAAGTCATTGGACGATTTCCAACCCAAAAAAAAGGACCCTTTGGCATTAATCATTTAATTTTAAGATGTCTCTGTTTTTGTTAAATAAAGCTGAATAAACACAGTTTTCTTTTTTCTTTCTTTCAATGACTTTCCGAGACGGCTTAGTTAATGGTGACGGGAAATCTCCAGTTACCAACATTTACAAGTTATTCATAATCCTCTCTGGCTCTTTATATTACGAGGGATTATGACTGTTATCATCAAAATATGTTGCCTTAGCAACCATTTTCTATAGAATTTTCCTCAATCGCTTTAACAAGAGCAAAGTGGAGTCGGTAATGTGAGAAAAAAATAAGAAATGTGATATGGAATTAAAAATGGCGGCCTTTCTGCCAACCCTTGCGGGTCTCAGAAGTTTCTATTAAATAAATAAATAATTTTTAAATAAATAACTTTATTTCACAAAAATACAGATTTAACATGCTATAAATATACACAGATTAAATGAGCTTTGGTAGTAACACAATGAAAATAAGCTAAGAACTGGAATCTGTACACTATTTCATGTAAAATATACGAATATTTTAATGTAGACTGTTTGTACCATTTCAAATAATTATTTATACATTTTGGAAGCTTTGAGAGTTTTATAACAAGAAAAGGAGCCTTTTAATCAATGAGTTAACAAGTTTTCTTTGATGTTACTTCGGTACATAGTCTTTGTTCGTGGTTTTCTTCGCACACGGTGAAACAATTTCGATTGTGTGTTAAATGCTTTTTTACATGAGTGCCCCTAGAAGATCGGAAGCACATCAAGTTATTTTCATACTCATGTTTATGTGCCTTTTTTTACGTACGTATGTATATGTATATAGGAAATCATCAAATAACTTACCCCGCTCTGGGCAGAGCGAGGGGAGTGCCAGGCTGTAGTCGACTAAAACCTTTGCCCTTAATGTTCCGGGGAATTGCAAGCCCCTGTTTACTGTCATCTCTTTGAGGCCCGCGTGGAACACGAATGCGCCGTCGACACGGCTTTTCATCACTAGACGGACGCATAGTGAGCTATCCATTCCTCACAGTCGACAGACCAACATTTGCGGTAGCTCGGACTCGTCTCGCGGCACCCGTCGTACGGGGGCTGAGTTGGTTTAAGGTTCATGTTTGGGTGCCTTTTTTGCAGATGGCAAATCATCAAAAAAACTTCCCCCGCTCTGGGCAGAGCGGGAGGTAGTGTCAGACTTTTACGGACTAAAACCCACCCATGACCCTTTTATTGCCTTTTAGGGGCCGCGGTATCTCTTTCGAACAACCCGCAACCCCGTCCGACGGTGGCCCTGGCAGATCCCTCTGGTTTGCTGACATCTCTTTGAGGCGCGTGTGGAACACGCGCCATCGACACGGCCTGTCGTCAATAGACGGACGGACGGTGAGCTACCCATTGCTCACCGTCTACAGGCCCGTGTTTGGGTGCCTTACATTCTATAAGTCCAAAAAAATATCTATAAACATCTAACTAACATTTACACCTTTACTAATATAATCCAAATCAGCACCGAAAATGCCGCTCATATCAATGCTGATTTCGAAGTACCTACCCAAAAGATTTAGTCAAACTGGTACAGGCAGTATGTGGACAGGGTACTGACAACGGACGCTGATACAATACTTCAATCTACTTCAAATTTTCTAAACAGGGTGTAAAATTGGACCCCTTACGAAACTTGCAGCCAAGAATTCTTTAGATACTGTACAAACTAAGTAACGCTACGCAGGAATAATTGCGAAAATACTTTTATTTTTGTGTCAAAAATCATAGTTCACGATTGTATCGATGTAAGGCACTCAAAGCCGATGAATACATTGAATAAAACATGGGTCATGTTATATTTAAAATAACTTTTTACTTATAAAATTAAATGTTTTATTAAAATTAAAATAAACTTGTGAAAAATAATGGAAGGAACTTAGACCTCTAATAGGACCTCTAATCGTATCTAAAAGGTTCCCAAATATGGTCCAGAAGGAAAATGACAGGCAGCTTTCGGCTTAGTTAAGGATCTTTTAACCGACTCCAAAAAAAGAAGGCGGTTCGGATCTCAATGGGACTGTTTGTTTTCCAATGATTTCGCGATTTTGTTCGTCGATGGTAGGCCGATTTTTTTTTTTTTACACCCAATATCTAGCAGAATCCGAAACCGTATCCGCAATTAATCCGAACCGGTTTCGCCAAACCAGTACAAATCTATACCAGTTTATTTCCGATGTTACCTACACACACATAATAACAATAAATATCCGTGTCGTGAAAGACAAATATATGGTTAACAATACGTAATTTACGATGTCAGCCATTTTCCTGTGACCTCAGACTTGTAAAACATTATCACTGCAGGTGCAATGTCAAGGTGAGATTGTGAAACAGTATTTATTACGGACAGTTGGACGAGGAATCGATATATCGATGGTCACTCCGATATTTTCCGTGACTATTTAATTTCCCGGTGGCAACGTGCAGGTGACATTTCATGACATTAAATCCGTACTAATATTATAAAAGCGAAAGTGAGTTTGTTTGTTTGTCACGCTTAAATGACTAAAGCGATTTCGATGAATTCTGGTACACAGAAAGTTGGGAGCCTGGAGACGGACATGGGTTTTTTTTTAAAGTAAGAAATGAGGGAAGAAAAGGAAAATCTTAGCTTTACTATTACAATAAATCAGGCACAAGGGCAAAAACTACAGGTAGCAGGTACCTGCAAATCAGGAAGGAGAACCGTTTTAAACCGAATTCTTGTGTGTCTTTCTCAGTGAAAACTTCGTTCTTTTTACTTATAATAATTGTATTGTAAAAAGTATGTAGTTTAATTAATACATATAGATACGAACTGAAGTTTAGAAAAAAAAAAGATTGATGGTTTTGACACTGTTTGGGAACATTCAACGCACAATTCAACTAAAATTAGTTGTTATCTTATGTAGGTACTTCTGTCGTTTCATTTAAGGCTGGAAATGAGTACAACAAATACGAAAAACTAAACGTTAACTTTTTTTTTCTATTAAGTATCTATATTTTTATGAAAATATCGACTATCCTTCATAGCAATTTCATTATTAAAAAGGAACGCTATATCTAATGACAATAGAATGTCTATGGTAGTGAGAGCAGGAATCTAAAAACAACCCTATTTTAACAGAAGTAAAGATCACTCTTATTTTGACAGCTTGTGTCAGTGCTAAACTACCGACCCAACAGCAACCTTAATGTAAACGGAATAAAGACCGTTGTGATGGAAAATCAAAGTTAATTGGACTGCAGTTGCAGTTTTCGTTTTGGCTTGCGTTGTAGAATGTTTGATAGCGAATCTCGATTTAAACAAATATTAGTTTAACATCTGATCGAGGTTATGCATACATCACAGCTACATATACAAACAAAGCAGACTTACAATGTCATCATCAACGTTCTGCTCTTGTCAAATATTTGTTTTGTTCTGCCCAACACGTTTTCTTCTTCTACTCTACGCTGTCAAAAATGTAGACAAATTCACAATGCAGCTACGTTTTCTTTGGCCCTTCGCTCTCTCTCTCTCAATCTCTCCAAAAAACCTTTTATCTTTGTAAGGAGTTTCATATCTATGTCATAGTAATAGGGTAGTTGGTATCAGTAACCAATAGCGGTGGTAACTGTGAAACGAATGGTGCTATCATAGCTGGTCATTGGTTGAAAACGTAGTAATGCCATTTCATATTTTTAAATATCGTGACCTCATTGGTCAGCTTAGGACCTAGCTATAGTCGCGCCATCTATAGTAAGCTTTAAACAACCTTATAAAGATAAGTCTTTACTTTAATATACCATGCAACTTCAAGTCTTCATTTATGACTTTTGCGGACGAGAGATACCACAATTTTGCCAATAACACGGGAACTGGTAATAAACTATCAAACGCTGGAGGATATTTAGCAAGTAATCACAGTAGTTAAAAATATAAAAACAATAAAAGTATTTCTTTGTAGATTTAGATTATCAATTCATGACATTTATACATTGTTGTATGGGCTAATAGCCTTGATGTTAAATTAATAAAAAGGTTAATGTTTGAGTTTTAACAGCCCGTTTCCTAGGCGTGGCTTTTTGTGAAAAATGTGATCAAGCGATGTTGATTTTATTGTAAAAGAGTTATAAAATATACTGAGAAGTACATAATTATTGAGACTTTCATTAAAATAACATGGTGGCAGCGCAAAAATGGAAGAAACTTCGATAATGAATGTAATTCAGCAACAAACCATGCTCCTGAAGACTATGCAGGAGGAGATCGCAAGACTATCTCAGAAGTCACCCCCTCAAAACATAAATGTGCCCTGGCCAGCCCCTATCAACACAGATGCGGACCCGCAAGACGCATTTAAATCATTCTTATCTGCATGGAACACTTATTGTTCCGCAACCCAAATGAATGAGTGGTCTGCGGAACAGGAACCGAGAAAGGTGAGCGTCTTGTTCAGCGCCATAGGCGTCGAAGCACTAAAAAAATATGGGAACTTCGGTCTTACGGACACAGAAAAAATTCACAAAACATGCATCGAGGTATTACAGATTATATGTACCAAAATGCTTCCTAAGAAAAACATCATCTACAATAGATACATTTTTTTAAGCAGAATGCAGCAAAAATACGAAATGTTTGATGTTTTCTATGCAGACCTAACTAGGCTGATTGAAGACTGTGAATATGCAACATTCAAAGATGAAATGTTACGAGACAAAATTGTCTTAGGCATAACAGATATGAAAACAAAGAAAGAGTTATTAAAAAAAGATAACCTGACTCTATCAGATGCAGTCAATTTATGCCGTGCCGCAGAGGCTACTGAAAAACACATGAAAGATCTATCAGGATCAACAATAACCAATGAAATAAAGAAAATAGAAGACAAAGATACCAATAAAAAAAGAAAGTGCAGATATTGTTCGAATTATCATGTTTTCAAGAAAGAACTATGTCCAGCTTGGGGTAAGGTATGTGAAAACTGCAAGGGCAAAAACCATCTACAGAATGTTTGTGGGTGAATATACAAAAATTGGGTAACTCAATGTCATCAGCCGATAGATACAAAGTGTTATTATATTTTATTGATATTACATTTAATTTACAAACAATTAAAAGTCCTATAAATGGTCACCCAACTTCAGCTCTTTATTTGAAATAGAAATTAATAAAAAAAATCCCTAAATCCTTAAAATGTCAGTCCTTTGGCATGTCACAATCCCTAAAACCAGCAATCAACCGACTATGTATTAAACATTAGCATTGATTTAAGAAAACTTTTAAATTTTCTACAATCTGTGTTGTACACAGTTATGTATACTGCAACTTTCATAACGTAATATTTACCACTTTATGAAAAAGAAAGAACTAAACTTTGTGTTTAGTTTTTTTTGTCAGTCCGTTGTGTGTTGTTTAAATTTAAAATTCTCGCCAAATATCATCGACTCAAAATCAAAACCCTGTTTAAATATTAAAGTTGGTAATGAAGTTGTTTGTGGACTGCAACATTTCGTGGCCACCATTGCTGCACCAGTGCTAGAGTTGAGTTTACGTCGTATTCACGTGCTGATCCAGTCAAAATATCAGTCTTTTGGTGAGTCGTTATTTTCTTGATAACCTGAGGTTTGTTTTTATTTATACATATTTAACTATGATTTGTCAAAATGTAGTCGGTTGATATTCGAAACGACCATAAAAACATAAGTTCTGATTATAAACTCAAATTAATGTCTTTTTTGTCAGTCCGCTGGCGTCAGTCTTTTGTCAGATATTGCGCCAGAGGACTGACGTGTTTCCACGGTACTGATGTTTTTGTTTATTTTAGAGCACTTTTATGTTAATTGTTACCATGTATAAACATTTCTATTTCATATTTCGGTTTAAAACGTCATGCGGCACGTTAAATACAAATTCACTAGAGAAAATATTGTAAGAAAAAGAGAGAAAAGGAAAAGGATCGCTTGGCCAGAATTAAAAGTGACCCCATTATATAAATCGACCCCAATAGTGGCGGTACGTCCCTTCTTTGAGGAGTGTCTGGAGAGGCGTCATGGCGTCCTCACCTACTGCCTGACGCAGGTCCTCCACGGAAATTTCGGGAGTTTCCTGCACATAATCGGGCGGGAGGAAACGCCCAGGTGTCACCATTGTGACGATCGCCCGCAACACACGGTGGAGCATACAGTGGCGGTCTGCCCCGCGCAGGTGTCATCACTGTGGGTGTGTGCCTCACGGCCGCAACACACGGTGGAGCACGAAGTGACGGTCTGCCCCGCGCAGGTGTACCACTGTGGGTGTGTGCCTCACGGCCGCAACACACGGTGGAGCGCGAAGTGACGGTCTGCCCCGCGCAGGTGTCACCACTGTGGGTGTGTGCCTCACGGCCGCAACACACGGTGGAGCACGAAGTGGCGGTCAGCCCCGCGCAGGTGTCACCACTGTGTGTGTGTGCCTCACGGCCGCAACACACGGTGGAGCACACAGTGGCGGTCTGTCCCGCGCAGGTGTCACCACTGTGTGTGTGTGCCTCATGGCCGCAACACACGGTGAAGCACACAGTTGCGGTTTGCCCCGCGCAGGTGTCACCACTGTGTGTGTGTGCCTCACGACCGCAACACACAGTGGAGCACACAGTGGCGGTCTGCCCCGCGCAGGTGTCACCACTGTGTGTGTGTGCCTCACGGCCGCAACACACGGTGGAGCACACAGTGGCGGTCTGCCCCACGCAGGTGTCACCACTGTGTGTGTGTGCCTCACGGCCGCAACACACGGTGGAGCACACAGTGGCGGTCTGCCCCACGCAGGTGTTACCACTGTGTGTGTGTGTCTCACGGCCGCAACACACGGTGGAGCACACAGTGGCGGTCTGCCCAGCCTTGGGCGGAGCAACGCCGTGCCCTCGTGGAGGCGATCGTCGGTTGCGGTGATCTCTCGCGTCCGGCCCTGGTTCAGTCCACGGTCCGGAGCGAGAGGGAATGGGAAGCGGTCACCTTCTACGAAGCAGTGATTCTAGCGAAGGAAGTGGCCGGGCCTTTGAGGGAGAGAACCTCAAGCCAACCCAGCCGCCGCGGGAGACATAGGAGAATCAACAGCTTTAAGAAATAGTAAACAATAATTAGAAAAATACATATTGTTATGTATAATTACCTCAAAATAATATACTAAAGCTGTTTAGAAGACTAAGATAGTATTTTCTCCAAGTATTAATTATTATTTTTAATTGCTTTTATGATTTTAATACCTAAAAAATATGTGCTATAATTAAATCCTAAGAGATTTGTACTGAGTTCTATTAAATTCCATTATAATTCTTAAGAAATTGTGTTTTTTATCAGTACTATGTCACCCGCGTCAGTCCCCTGGCAGTCAAATTCTGTTTTTTCTAAATATCTCACAATCTACGTAAAAAAGTGACTGGCCCGATTTGGAACAATATATTCATAAGATTAGCTATCATAAACACCCGATTTTGCAGAGATCTGATTTAAAAACTGTAGTAAACAAAATATCCTTAAGAGTTACCCAACTTTTGTATAATCACCCTTGTAAAAAGAAGAAACAACAAGTGAAGGTGGTAAAAGAAGAGCAAAATAACAGCCTTGCTTCAGACTCGGACGAATATGTTATCAATAAAATTATAAACAACAAAAATAAAAATCTAGCGGAATGCACACTAGAATACTTTGATAACAACAAATGGAAAACCACAAAATGTCTACTGGACACAGCAGCTGATGAGTGCCTTATTGGTTTACAAAATGTCAAGGAGATGTTGGGCGAAGGTTACATACTAGAAAAAATGCGCCCTTCAAAGAAAAATCTGTATGGTTTTGGAGGAAATCATATTACAGTACATGGGGAAATAGATTTAACTTTGAGAACCAACATTTCAGGTCATAAAAACAATCACACTGTAATATTTCAAATAGTAAACAACAAACACATTCCACTCCTATCATGTCAAGCTTGTACTAATATGGGTCTTGTGAAATTCTGCAAGGAAGTGCGATGCAATTATTCACAGGATACACAAAAAATTGTCAATAAGTATAGTTCAGTATTTGAAGGCAGAGGAAGTTTTTCAGGTGAAGTTGATCTTGAAATTGATGAGGCGGTTTCACCAGTCATCCAAAAAGCTCGTCGTGTCCCAGTAGCTCTACGACCAATATTAAAAGAAGAGTTAAAGAGACTGGAAGAAGAAGGGATAATTACAAAAGAAGATAATCACACAGATTGGGTAAGCAATATTCTAATTATAAAAAAGAAAGAAAACTTCAGAATATGTCTAGATCCAATTCCATTAAACAAAGCCATTAAAAGACCTAATTATCAATTTACCACAGTCGAAGAAATACTACCAGAGCTAGGTAAAGCTAAAGTATTCTCTACATTTGATGTCAAAAAAGGATTTTGGCATTTGAAACTATCTGAAAAAAGCAGTAAATTAACAACATTTTGGACACCATTTGGTAAATACCGATGGAAGGTCCTCCCCTTTGGTATATCTTCAGCACCAGATCATTTCCAAATTAAAATGAGTGAAATGATTCAAGGGTTAAATGGTATAGAGGCATTAGTAGACGATCTGCTTGTATATGGAGTTGGAGATACAATGACGGAAGCTGTTATAGATCATAACAAAAATCTCGAGAATTTATTAAACATACTACAAAAATACAATTGTAAATTAAACAAAGACAAAACTAGACTACTACAAACTTCAGTAAAATATTATGGACATGTGTTTTCCAATAAAGGCCTCCAACCAGATCCATCAAAAATAGAGTCTATTTCAAATATTCCAGTCCCAAGAAATAAAAAAGAAGTTCAAAGATTTCTGGGTGTTGTGACATATCTCAGTAGGTTTATCCCTAACTTGAGTGCCAACTCAGTATATCTAAGATACCTTACACATGATAAAACAGAATGGTTGTGGAATAAAAAGGCTCAAAAGGAGTTTGATTTGTTAAAATCTATGATCTGTGACACAAAAACATTGAAATATTATGATAAAAATGAACCACTAATTGTAGAATGCGATTCCAGCGAAGGAGCCCTGGGTGTAGCACTGTTTCAACAGAACCAGCCAGTCGCATATGCATCACGATGCCTCACTCCTGCTGAAAAGAAATATGCCCAAATAGAGAAGGAACTTCTGGCCGTTCTGTTTGCCTGCAAAAGATTTGATCAGCTCATTATTGGTAACAAGAAAACAATCATTAAAACAGATCACAAGCCATTATTGAATATATTTAAAAAACCTCTTCTTCAAGCTCCGAAAAGGGTTCAATCCATGCTTCTGATGCTACAAAGATACAGTCTTGAGTTACAATTTGTATCTGGAAAAGAAAACATAATGGCAGATGCATTATCTCGATTTTATTTGGAATGTAAAGACATTGATAGATCAAAAGACATGAAAATATTCAAAATTATCGAAAAAATTAACCCTTTGCTAAACTTACCTATATCAGATAACTGCATTCAGGAAATAGAGGATGCCACATTAAGCGATCACAATCTTCTGGCCTTAAAAAGCTTTATTCTTCATGGATGGCCAAGATATATGAGAGATATACCAGATGCCATTAAGCAGTACCATAACTTTAAAAGTGAATTAACAACATACAATGGTCTTGTACTTAAGAATCAAGCTATACTTATACCAGAAAATTTAAGAAAAGAAATGTTGACTAAGTTACATAAAGCACATTCAGGAATTGAAAATACGTTAAAACTAGCTAGAGATGCTATATTCTGGCCATCAATGTCTAATGACATAAGGGAAATGATAAAAAATTGTAACACCTGTAGTAAATACCAACCAAGTCAGCAAAGATTTACCATGCAAAGTCACAAAATACCTGAATATCCATTCCAAATAATATCTATGGATGTCTTTTTTTTTAACCAGAATGGTAAACAAATTAAATATTTAATAACTGTGGACCACTACTCAGATTTCTTTGAGATTGATGTACTAAAAGACTTATCTTCCAAGCAAGTAATAGAAATTTGCAAAAAGAACTTTTCACGACATGGAATTCCAGAAATTGTTGTCACAGACGGTGGCACAAACTTTGTCAGTGAAGAATTTTCAAACTTTGCTTGTAAATGGAATTTTACACAAGTGACATCATCTCCACATCATCCTCAAGGTAATGGCAAGGCTGAAGCTACAGTGAAGATAGCAAAAAAATTATTAGTAAAAGCTATTGAATATAGAGAAGATATCTGGTTGAGTCTGTTATGTTTGAGAAATACCCCTAACAAACTGGATTCAAGTCCTGTGCAAAGGTTATTTTCACGAAGAACAAGAGGATTCCTACCAACTATCACAACTTTACTGAAACCAAATGTGGTTGAAAATGTCTCTGAAAACATCAAGAATAACAAAGAGAGGGTGAAATACTCCCATGACAAAAGGGCAAAAAAAGCAATCACATTAGAAATAGGACAGCCCGTATCAGTTCAGGTTCACCCAGCATCTAACAAAACTTGGACTCCTGGAGTAATCACAGACATTCTTTCAGATCGTTCCTACTTAGTTGGTGTGAATGATTCAATATATAGAAGAGACCTTGTACACATTCGCCCACTTTCACCGCAGTCAACAGAAGTATCTGAAACCACAAATATCAGTCCACAACTCCCAGTTGCTGAACAAGAACAAGAAAATATGGCTTCATCAGTACAACAGGATAGTGATAAAGCTGTCTCACTTCCTTGTGCTTCTGCAACCAGTTTAGATGTTGATCTCTTAAGTGATCCTGAAACCCATAACTGTTCAGTAGCTACCAATCCATTTACTCAATCTACTTCTAAGGCTCCATTAGTTAGTAATCCCCCTAGTCCATTATTAACTAGACCTAGAAGAGAAAAGAAAGCTCCAGCTTTTCTGAAAGACTATGTATTAGATTATAAATAGTTTCCATCTATCTCTTTGCGGAAAGAAAGCGTGTTGTATGGGCTAATAGCCTTGATGTTAAATTAATAAAAAGGTTAATGTTTGAGTTTTAACAGCCCGTTTCCTAGGCGTGGCTTTTTGTGAAAAATGTGATCAAGCGATGTTGATTTTATTGTAAAAGAGTTATAAAATATACTGAGAAGTACATAATTATTGAGACTTTCATTAAAATAACATACATCATGCAGAATATGCAGATGCAGCCCTTCCTCATACTGACATACATAGGAACTTTTTATGAGCTGTCAAATCGCGATTCCGCCATTGACGTCACAAAATAATAACCAACCATATGAGGACAAATAATCTGCGTAGCGCTAAATAGGTTCTTTAGGAGAGTAAATAACCACGCTATTTCTAGATAAACTCAATTAACGTGCAAATGCAAGATGTTCTAAAAGGTTGTGGTTTTCCTAAGTGGGATTTCCCGCTAACTTAATTATAATTGCTTTTCCGGATAAGACCAAACCTTTTTGGAAGAATTACTTAAGTGAGGTACCCATACTTCATTATTCATTTAGGTGCTTTTGCCCGCGATTTCGTCCAAGTGGAGGTTTTAAATCTTGGTAATTAAACCCATGGGTAACAAAGTAACTACTATTCGAATTAAAAGTTAGTTTTGAGTCCTTAAATAATCCTAGATAGTCCTTAACAAATCTTTATGAAATCACTTTGCAGCCTGCCGAGGTTGCGGGTTCGAAAGAGATACCGCACACATCCATAGGAAATATATTTTTTCCATTTCACGCGGGCGAAGCCGCTGGCGCCAGCTAGTATGTTATAAGTCTTATGTTTGTCCTAATGAAGGCGACCATTAATATCAAAAATAATGTTGTAGCCTTTTTTATATTTCTACTAGCTGTGCCCAGCGGTTTCACCCGCTGCTCACTTAGGGGTATGAAAAATAGATGTTAGCCGATTCTAAGACCTACCCGATATGTACACAAAATTTCGTTTAAATCGGTCCAGCCGTTTCGGTGGAGTATGGGAACGAAAACTGTGACACGAGAATTTTATATATTAGACTAGCTGTGCCCAGCGGTTTCACCCGCTGCCCACTTAGGGGTACGAAAAATAGATGTTGGCCGATTCTCAGACCTACCCGATATGTACACAGAGTTTCGTTTGAATCGGTCCAGCCGTTTCGGAGGAGTATGGGAACGAAAACTGTGACACGAGAATTTTATATATAAGATGGAGGCCAGGCCTCATGGCTGAGAAACTGAGAAATCTGATACTAAAACCCTATAATATTCGAACTCCGAGTTACACTCGTATTAAAAAATATATATTATTGTGGATTCCTTTGGATGCGATGATGTCCGTCTGTCTTGAAACTTTTCCTCGTAAAGTGTGCAGCCGATCAGGCGGGACTGACTTCCGGTTAGAGCTACTACGCTTCCGGCAAGCTAAACTGGTTATATCAGTATGTTTATTGGATACGTTTGTGCGAACAAGAAATGGTTTTAGATCTTTTTATCATTTACTAGCTTTTGCCCGCGGCTTCGCTCGCGTTAAATATGGTATAACACAGTACCTGCTACCTGCAGTTTTTGCCCTAGCCCTTATTGATTTGTAATACCAACGCTAAATTTTCCCTTTTCTTCCCTCTTTCTACCTCAAATCCCACTTTAAAAAAAAAAGCCTATGTCCGTCACCTGGTTCCCAACTATCTCTGTACCAAAATTCATCAAAATCGGTTTAACCATTAAAGTGTAAAGAGGTAACAAACAAACAAACTCACTTTCGCTTTTATAATATTAGTTGGGATTTATTCGTTTCATTGAAACTAGATGAACAATATGATATACCTAAGTGATTTGAGTATTGTAGGCCGCCGGGAATGTCCAGCTTTGTTGAATAAGTAGGTATTTACTCAGTTATTTGCGTAAATAGAATCACTTTTCATTCAAGTAGATACTATACCTAACCTATGGTAGTTTTCACTAAAACTACGCAATACCTAAACATTTACTTTATTACTAGCTGCGGCTTTGCTCGCGTTAAATTCGCGGTAACACAGCTATTAGCAAGTGATTTGCAGGTACCTGCAAATCAGGAAAGGATTTTCCTGATTTGCAGGTACCTGCTACCTGTAGTTTTTGCCCAATTAAATATATTGCTCTTTCTTCTTTCTGTTTTTTTCCATATAGGGTATGGAGGTATGGAACTCTTATAGGATGACTTGGTTATCTGTCTGCTTTCTTTTTTTCTATCTATTAATTATCTTATTATAAATTTTCAAAACATAGTTTTCCATTTTCTTCCCTCTTTCTCCCTCGTTTCTCACTTTAAAAAAAAGTTAGCCTATGTCCGTCTCCAGAGTCCCAATTATCTCTGTACCAAAATTCATCAAAACCGGTTTAGCCATGTAGGCGTGCAAAAATAACAAAAAAACAAACAAACAAAATCACTTTCGCTTTTATAATATTAGTAAGGATTTAGCGCGTATCCTTATGTGTAGGCGCTTGGATACTTTAATTCCGATCTAATAAAACTCAATCTCCGATCTGATTGACAAATAAAAAATACAAAAAAGCAATGACGCATTTGATAACATTTTATAAAACGTGATCAGTTTTAATTGCCTTTATTGATGGCTTAGTTAAAATTCAAAGTTAATGTTTGACAAGCGGCGCGCGGCGATTACATAAGCAATTCGTTTTACAGTTAAACATAAACTTGAGTAAATAATGGAGTCTCGATGAGAACAAAACGATGTTTTTTTTTTAAAGTAAACGTCAAAACACAAGGGATTTCTGCTGTATCGTGGGTGCGTTTACAAACACTTAAACTCACAAACAAACAGCCAGAGCCGAAAGAACTACCTGTAGGTCATAAAAAATATTTGTTCCGTGCGGGGATCGAATCCGCGACAAGCGGCAGAGCTGTCAATCACACAGTCACTGCGCTAACGTAATGATTATTTAAACACGGATCTTACCTAGGTACTGGTTGAGGTTGCAAGCGCGACTACTGAGCATGTAGTTCCGATTCGATTCTATTCCTGGGCCAGACAAAGTCGTAAATACGTTCTCGTTTGACAATTCCCGAGTTCAACGCAAGCGAAGCCACACGCAAAAATTAGATTTACTTTCTGTTATATACTTTCATGACAGTTATAAAGGATTATGGATCAAAGGAGGGTAGTTGTTTGACATCTCACATCATTGGTCTGCCGGAGGCGCTAAGATTTTTCGAACTACCGTCGTTTACCCGGAAAAAGGGCTACATTGTTTGTCTACTGAAATCACCCAAATCGGCTGGAAAGTTTTGCTCAAGAATAGTTTGTAAATACTTAAAGGAGCTAAGGTGACATGACAGAATGAATAATTAAATACTTTTGTGCAATTGCTAAGAAATTGTCAGTCCAGTTAATATTGCTGAGTGGAATCAAAGCCGGGGTTGCGGGTTGTTCGAAAAACATACCGCGGCCCCGGAACTTAAAGGGCAATAGAAAGAACATGGGTGGCTTTAGTCAGTACAAGTCTGACACACCCCTCCGCCTCCGCCCAGAGCGGGGGAAGTTCTTTGATGATTTCCTATTCGCAAGAAAAAAAGGGTGGAATAGGACATCGCGCTATAATTAGCGGGGGTTCAGGGCGCAAGATTGCTCCCGGGCACTATACACGCGGGTAGGAGGACCGTGAGCAACGGGTAGCTCACCGGCCATGCGTCTAGTGAAGACGACGCGTTAGTTTTCCACGCGCACCTCAATGAGATGTCAGCAAAGGACAAAGGCCAGGGCCAGTTTCCCGGGGTTACAGGTTGTTCGAAAGTTACTGCGGTCGCAGAACACAAAGGGCAAAAGAAGAACATGGAAGGGTTTTAGTCACCTTCAACCTTCCGAACCGTCCAGAGCGGTAGATTGATGATATCCCTTCAGAAAAAATGAGGTTCAAATGATAGGAGTACGTGGTAACCGTTTCAGCAAAGAGCAAAGTTAGGTAAGTGCATATGTTAGGGCAGTTTTTGTTTTTTTTTATACCTAGCAATGCTATGGTAATATTTGTATGTCGATGCATACGGTTAAAGATGATTGGATAAATATCTCAAACGACTTGATATCTTGCTTGCTTCTGTATGTATGCAATTTTTAAATAAAAGAATCTTAAACAACAAAACATGTTTTTACAATCCCAAAAAATGTTGTTTCTCAGCAAACGGTTTTGCGTAGTTACTTAGTTTGATGTATTGAATACATGGTTGACGACTTCGTGAAAGGTTGGTTTATATCCTTACTAATATTTTAAAACAGCGAAAGTGAGTTTGTTTGTTACGTCTTGACGCCTAAATGTCAAAACCGATTTTGATGAATTTTGGTACAGAGATAGTTGGGACCCTAGAGACGGATATAGGCTATTTTTTTAAAGTGAGAATTGCGGTAGAAAGAGGGAAGAAAAAGGAAAACTTAGCTTTGCTATAACAATAAAAGATGCGCAAGGGCAAAAACTACAGGTAGCAGGTACCTGCAAATTAGGAAAGAGGAACTGTGTTACCCCGAATTTAACGCGAGCGAAGCCGCGGGCAAAAGCTAGTCTTATATATTTTATTAATGTTACTTCCTACCGCGAAAACAATACAAGCTATACGTAGGTATACTAAACAGAAACATTGAATATTGACATTATAAGTAAATATTGTTCTGTTCCAATATTTCCTGTAGCCGTTTATTTGTGGTTTTTATTGAATCAACTGACTGAATATATTAATCGTTGAATCTGTTGAATAATAAATTATCAATCCATAACACAACATCACGGCCGTTATCGCCATAGGGTTAAGCAGATTCTAATAGCACACCCACATTTCACCAATAACATTGAAGTCCCATGCAATAGGGGTGACCCTATTGCCATCAATTGAGCACGAATCCAAATTTGGCTACTACTGAGAAAGTCCGATGATAAAACCGAACTATCCCAGTTCGAAATCGAACCCAGGACTGCATGATTAGCAGTCGCCTTTACTTATCAATTTGTAGGCCTACCATGACGTCTTAAAGCAGAACTTATTCCACTGAAGGAAAGAGATGGGGCTAGACACCCTGTATAGCTCTGTCTCTTTCGCTCAGTGGAAGACGTCATGTCATGGTAGGGTAGCTGTTGCCTTTAAAAAAACTTCGCTAAAATGAAATAATCCCAGTTGGGCGCCAATATCATTCATAGTTTATTTAGAGTCTTTAGGCTCCTTAGAGCTGGTTTTACGTACACGATGGAGGAAGTTACTTGTATCGCTATTTATTTTATTATTGCCAACCGTGCCGGGTTGGCGCAGTAGCTGAGCAATTGACTGCTGCGCTGCGTGTCGCAGGTTCGATCTCCGCACGAAACAAATATTTGTATGACCTAGAGATGGTTGTTCCGGGTCTGGTTATGGTGTATGTGAGTTTAAATGTTTGTAAACGCACCCACGATACAGAAGAAATTCCTAGTGTGAGGCAACGATTTTTTTAAAATTATAATAACATGGAAATTTAAAAAAAGATGTTAAAAGTGGCGCGCTTCTGCAAGGAGGGACATTAATATTTGTTTCTTTCTTTAAATTTTATCCAAACAAAAATGATTCTTAACAAAAAATATAACCTTCTATTAACACACTATTTTACTACACGTAAACTTAATAAAGACGCGCTACACAAGGAAAACATCTCCTCAATAAGGCATATCTCATTACAGACTATTTATGGGAGAGATTATGAGATAACTTGATAGATATCTGTTGATGCATGAAATAAGGTCAAGGATTTAACGATCAAATAAAGGTTTAGTAATAAAAAATAAAACTTTGATTTTATTTAATCACTAGCTGCACACGGCTTCGCTTCGCAATTTGGTCGTAATGAATTCCACAGAAACGCTTTAATTATAGCCTTTTGATAATCAGAAATAATGCAGCTTCCCATTATTGGATATTAATGCTGGATCGGGTCAGTAGTTCTGAGGATTTGGTACCCCCAAACACTAAATTACAAATATTTTTTACCTTTTTATATTATTTTCGTACCTACAGATTACTTTTGCCACAGATAATATAATACTAACGTACAGATACTCCATCTCATACAAAGAAACGCGACCGCCATAACTTGCTCATTTCTCCGGGCTATCCGGGCTATTTTTTTTTTACTCACAACGGCGCTAGATGGTGCTTGCAGCGATAGCTCAAGTTCAGTTTATTTTACAGAGAACCAATAGATGGCGATAAAACCAAACTATACTTTTGTACTGTAAACTAAGGTAGGTATATAGCCCTTTGACCTTGAAGCTTACGTCGTCAGTCACTCGGCAATCGCCATTAATAAATTCACGTTCTTTCATGCCTAGTATTATATTATCTGAGGCGTGGGGTATAGCTACATGTTTTTCGGTAGACTGAGGTATTTGTTAGGTTCAGCGTAAAAGTCAACGCAAATTTTGATAATTAGGTATCAAGTATCTAAGTCAATCAAAGTTATTTATAATATCGAAATAGCAAATAGAGGAGCTCGTGGCTAAAAAATAGCAACCGCTCGGGTTGTTCTTTAGGTTAAGCTGCGCTTGCCTAGGTTGGTCTGTGGATGGGTGACCACCCGTTACATACCGAGTTTTCTCCGTGCCTCGGAAAGCACGTTAAGCCGTTGGTTCCGGCTGTCATTTGTAGATCTTTGACAGTCGTTGCAGGTAGTCAGTGTCCCGAAAGTCTGACAACCAGTCTTACCAAGGGGTATGGAATTAGGTACCCAGTAGTAGGTACTAACTGGGTTGTGCTCCTCCTCAAATTGTGGAGGTTAGATAGGCAGTCGCTCGGCGCTCCACATAAAATAGGTACCTACTGATATTCAGCTGCATCCGGTTAGACTGGAAGCTGACCCCAACATATTTGGGAAAAGGCTAGGCTGATGATTATAATATCGAAATAGGTAGGTAGCTCTTTAAATGATATTTGCTGCAAATTAAATGATTTTAAGCAGGGAGTTATTTTTTAACAGACTCAGGAGTGTGTAAAATATTTTTATTTTATTTTAAATACAAGTTGTTACTTAACTAAGTAGGTAGTAATATTTGTATGTTGTGTTGGTACCTACAAAAGTAGGTAAGTATACTTACCGGCTCGAATCTTGGTCGCTAGACGATAGAGTGCGGATGACCTTGCGTGTTGTACAAAAAAAGAAATGAAAATAAAGCTAAAACGCCTCTCCAATACTATCTACCTATAGGTACCTACATCACTTAAAAATTAAAACTGATAAAAACCTATCACTACTATGCTTAATTAATAATACCTTTAATATAATTAATAAAAGTACGTACCTACGCTTTTACCTACTTGATATAAAAAAAACTTAACTTAAATTAACCAAAACTCGGTACCTACCTATCTAAAAATCTATGCGTACCTACCTACTTTACCTAAAAAGATATTAAATGTAAACTATTAATAATTCGTAATTTGAACGATTACCTATTTAAACACTACCAAAATAACTAATAAGTACCTATTTTATTAAATAACAACAAAAGAAATCTTTATTTAAAGACTAAAAGTCGCGGTGATAAGCATTGTCTGTCAATAAGGCCGAACACTCTGAACGTCTATTCGCATCAACAGCCAAATATTACGGTAACCGCGTCGAGCGCACACAAAAATAATCCTTATGGCATGATCCAGTATTCATGCGCGATGGCTTATTAGCGTATTTCATGTATAACTTTGGTGTTTCTTTACCGATATGACTAGCTGTTCCCCACGGTTTCACCCGCGCTGCTCAGCACCTGTTGGTCATAGCGTGATGTTATATAGCCTTCCTCAAGAAATGGACTATCCAACACTAAAAGAATTTTCCAATTCCAACCAGTAGTTCCTGAGATTAGCGCGTTCAAACAAACAAACAAACAAACTCTTCAGCTTTATAATAACCGATATATATGATTATTTTTTTATTGTATAGGTAATAATGTTAACTATTTTTAATAACAGATGAGTGAGAGTGTTATTAAACGTAAGAGTAGACAAATATAATCAGAAAGCTCCGAACAGCTTAGCTATCGGGAGTTACACGTGTTATTGTGAGTTAACCATTAAAGATAGACATATGCTGTCGAATGATTATTTTTGATATAATTTTAAGGAGAATATTTCCGTCATACATGATTTCTGTGTAGCTTTAACCATTAAGGCTACACACGCGACAGAAGCTTAAAAAATGGAGTAACTTCTCCCGTTTTCCCAACATTTCCCTTCACTGCTCTGCTCCTATTGATCGTAGCGTGATGAAAAGTATACTATAACCTGCCCAGGAGTATAAAGAATAATTTGACCAAGTTTCGTTAAAATCCGTTTTTGTTTCTATAGCCATCATACAGACAAACAGATAAAAATATTACTGATTGCAGTTTTGGCATCAGTATCGATCACTAATCACCCTCTGATAGTTATTTTGGAAATATATTTCATGTACAAAATTGACCTCTCTACAGATTTATTATAAGTAGGTATAGATAGTTTGTATTTCATAATATTTCATTCTATCAAAATAGGTATGGCAAATGGTAATATTGAGCTGTGTAGTAAAACTCAGAAAATGAAAACAACGCCATCTATTCATAGAAATAACAGTAAATGAGTTACCTAACCACAACGTAGTACAAATTGTTCTCACCAGAGCCAACACCATAATATTATTTAGAAAAATCATGGAATTTGGAACTAGGAGCCCATTATTCCTGTTTTTTGTGTTATGGGGATTTTTAAAAACAAGAACATACTTCTTCCATGGTCAAATTTAAACAGTTACACAAAGTTCAAAAACAAATCGATACACATAACGCCATCTATTGATATTTTTTTGAACTACTTTTTCTTTCTTCGCAATGAGACCCCATGCTTTTGCCTAACCATGTTCCCAAATTTTTGCGTTCGTCGGGCGTCTACGTCCATTTCTCTCTGCCGACCAGTTGCGGAGCAGATTCCTTCATTCATATTATTCACGAACGTGCCGTCGACACGGCCTTTCGTAACTAGATGAACGGACAGTGAACTACCCATTGCACACCGTCCACAGGCCCGGATCTACGGTGGCCGGGAGTAGTCTCGTGGTGCCCGACGACCGGGGCGTCTACCGCGGCTACTGGGTTGGTTTGAGGTTCTCTCCTTCAAACAGCCGGCCACTTCCTTCGCTAGCATAACCGCTTCGCAGAAGGAGGTCACCACTTCCCATTTCTTCTCGCCCCGGACCATGGACTGAACCAGGACCGGATGCGAGAGGTTGCCATCGCTGATCGATACAGCGGTGCTCCGCCCAAGCGGGGTAGTGGTGACACCCAGACGCTTCCACCCCTCCGATTATGTGCAGAGGACATAGACACAGCCTAAGATATAACTTTTCAAACTAACATTAATAAAAACGTTTAAAATTGGATATTTACCAAGCTGTTGCAAACGCCATAAACATTGATACACTGGAGTTTTTTCGGGTATAGAAGCATCTACGGGTGTACTTTGACTATACATAATTATGTTGACGGCACTGTTTGCAGTGTCTGAGCGATCGACTGCCGCGCTGCGCGACAATGGTTCGATCCCCGCACGGAACAAGCATTTGTATAGGCTACAGATAGTTTTTAATACAATACAATGTAGTGTATTTTACGTTCTTAAAAAATTCGACATTGCTAAACATGAAGGAGTATACACAATATTATACAAAGTATCTTACTCTGTATTTATTCATTGCCATTATAATAAGTTATTATAAGTTACCACATAGTCTTTCGTGAAGGGTTTCATTAATTTAACCCAAGAAACGTTTATTCAGTGTAATAGAGTTTTCTTCACAAAGTTAATCATCGAATTCTGAGAAACAGAAAAGGCTTCATATTGTTATGAACTTTAGGTACTTATTGAAATGTAGGTACAGTAGGTATTAAGTACAATTCTAAGTCTTAATATTATGCTAGACTTATGCTTGACACCTTTGCTTTTTTCATATCTCGCATGTCTACATATGAGGTTGTTGTCTGCTAAACTGGTCCATCCTGTAGTTGTCTTGTGCCAAAGCCTCCGGCCAAAGTCAAAAATGCTTATAAAACTTACGCTAAGGGATACGACCCTCTGCTTAGGACGTAGGTATATGGGGGAGAGCAGCAAAGGGATATGCTGGATGGAAAGAATTTGACAGCTCTTAAACGTAGAACACAGTTGTACACCCAAAGCGGCAGGTTCTCCGCTCTCAGGCTAGGTGGAGCGAAGATCTCTGCAGAGTAGCTGGTTGGTTGCGCCCGGATGACAGATGCCGAGGATCGAGTACTGCCCATCAGTTGGAGAGGCGTGTCTAGCAGTAAACTGCCGTAGGTTGATGTGTGACTGACAAAAAATAAGTATATCATCTATTGCAAAGTGTGTATTAATTCATGAAATAAATAATTAACAATAAAATATCACGCACAACCACGATTTCAACCAAAAAAACTTAACAAATTATAAGCCTCGTAAACTGCAAAAAAAAACTAGAGTAATTGATACCAATCAAATATTATATTAAGTATCTATTTTACTGACAAAGAACTTTTATAGTTAGTGATGAATCACTCTACAACTACCAGCACTATTTATTGGTCGAGAAAATACAGTATTTGTTTCCTATCTTACAGAGGTGTCTAAGCTCTTCACTAGCATCATTAATTTATCGTCTTCCCTTCATAATATATTTTTATGCAAGTCTATTAAAACCCTTGGCTTTGACGCATTCGTCCATTGCTTCCATCAAATCTATGGTTTCCGGGTGACAGTTTTCGGCAGTGTAAAGTAGCTTTCTGGTCACCCTCTTTTCACACTCCTTTAATATTATTAAGATAGGTTTTACGTGACAATCTGGAAAAAAAGAAGTAGAATCAGTAGTGACGTGCCAACAATACGTCAAGCAGAGTGTTTAGAAACACTTTTTTGTATTTTACTGGTATGCGAAATCATCCAATAACTTCCTCCACTCTGGGTGGAACGGGAGCTTCCTCTCGCTCACCTGGAGTGGACGATCCAGATTTTTGATAACTAAATGTTCCATGTTCCATATTCTTCTTTTGCCCTTTGTGTTCTGGGGCCGTGGTAACTGTTTCGAACAACCTACAACCCCGGCAGGCAGTGGCCCTGGCCGGCCCATCTGCTTCAGCAGCCCTAACATCATGTAGATTAAGGAAGGCGGGAGATCGAGACATTAATTTTTGCCATTAACACATATATGTTTTTTAGTGGTAATTAAAATTAAAGTGTTGGCAGACAAGGACCCCGGTGGATGTATGATTCAGAAGATCGCGCGTGAAACCTGGTTGAGAATCGCGCAGCCCAAAAAGCCTGGCGCAAAAAGGATTATGCCTATACACAGCACTGAGTGAAATAAAACTGCTAAAAATGACGATCGTGATGATCCATTAAAAAAAGGAGTCTTTCAGAAGTCGACTTTTAATACAACCGATGAAGGCTTCAGCTCTGGGATCGAAGAAAATGCTTATCAAGTACTGAATCCTCTGTTTGCTCTAACAAAAGACGGTGTTAGCGGTCCTGAAAAGGATAAATAAGAAGGGGCACGAAAAAATGCGGTTCTTGTTGATCGATTTAGTTCAACCCCAAATTGTTACAGCTTCTTGTAGAGTTAGAAAAACATGACTTCAAGACTCAATTCTCTACAACCATTTTTGTGGTTAAAAACTTTTTAATTTTCATATTATAAACGTTAATTTTAAAGTTATAGAACCGCAATAGAAAATCATTTAACTTCGCGAAAACTTTGAATTATGTTACTGAAGATAATATTATAAATACTTTAGAAACTGGACGGGTAAGAAAGGAATGTTCTGGTTATAATTGCTTTGAAGTAAATATAAATGGCGATGGATGGAGAGGGAGAGGAAGACCAAAGTAAAGACGGATGGAGTGTGTGGGGAATGGTATAAAAGACCAAGAACGAGTCAGACTCGCGCATCAAGGGTTCCGTAAAAAATTGCGACATAAACAGTCATATTTTGGACTGCTTAGACTTAGAGGGTTGCTTTTTTTCAGCACAAAGGGACCACAGAGTTGAGTAGGTATAATGTTTTAAATTCAACTCGATACCTCCACGCGTTCTCAAGATGAAGAAGAGAAGGGTCGAAACTGTGTCGAAAGATCTAGCATTCATATTTTCTGGCTAGTTCACCTGTCCCGTTAAATGACTGATTTTCATCATCATCTGCATAGCCTTTCTCTGACAAGTGCCAACTTAAAGATATGGACAAGACAAGACCAACAACAAAGGGTGGGGTTCAGCGTCCAGTCTTGTTTAATAGATAACTAGCTGCGCCCCGGGGTTTCACTCTCGTGGAGATAAATATACAATATATCTTTATGAATTTATTTTAGCCTACGTTATTTTTTTTTTTTTTTTTTTTTTTTTTTATTTATCATATTATAATTAAATTAATTACTAAATATATACAACCTATAAATATACACAAACTAATAATAAAAAAAAAATATATACAGAAAATTACAGGGCGTCAAAAAATTCGTCCGTATCGCCGTCAACAGGTAAAGTGCCCAGAAGGCTGGCAGCATTACCGCGTTGGATGGCAATGCTTATTTTTTGTGCAAAAAACAGGCCAGCCCTCTGGTCACGAGAAGAATCGACCAACCGCTTGGCGATTTCTCGAAATACTACATGGGCACTCGGACCCCATGGCCCTAGTGTTTCAACCCCAAACGGCTCAAAAACATAATTACCAATCAAATTGTGATATTTGCGCCGTTTGAGGTTTTCAGCACCTGCAGCAGCAGCTCCAGCGCAACCCACCGTACTAGGAAGATGGGATGGTGCAAGGGTGTCGACACAAGTTGCATCCCACACCAAAGATCTACCCAACTTCCATGGCATTATGGTCATACCATCTGGTCTCTTTCCATCGACGCGTACCAAGCCAGTTGGTTCTAAAACAGCTGGCACCCCGGCGGTGGCAAGAGCACGACGGATGAGATCATTAATGCAAGCGTGCCGAGCAATACGACCTGCGCTTTTACTGCAGGAAAGGCCATGGTGTCCGAGGCAGTCGACTGCTTCCCCACATTGACAGCGATGCGGAGCCCCACAGGGTGCACCCAATCGCAAACACGTAGCGAGCCGGAAGGTTGTGTCACCCAACAAAGTACCTATGTTAGGTGACGGTAACGCCTGTAGCCAGAGGCCCGATTCCCACTCACCCACAGCCAGCAAGCGGGCACGCTCAGCAGAATTGGTGGACGTATTAATAAGGTTATTCCGTACCAACCTGCAGAGCGGCTCATCCCACTGTCTCTGGGAAAACGGGTTCACGGGCCGATCCGAGTCCGGGCAAGCCATTTTCCAGGCATCCTCTGCGTCGGTCAAGCACGGCACTTCCGAGTCAACCAGGGAGAGAGCTAAAATTTTCCTGGTCAGCTTTTCAGTGCTGTGGACGGAAGACAGGAATGCCGGTAAGCTTACACTGGAAATTTTGCGGACGCCGAGGCCACCAAAACGAATTGGCAGGGTGGCTTGTAGCCACGCTCGGTCATCCAAGGCCATATTAAAAATGGAAGATACAGTATTGCGAATAATTTGATCAATTTTGTCCAAATGTTGTGGTTGCTTCCAAAGTGGAGAACAACGCAGAAAATACATAAAATTTGGACCAAAACAGCAATATCTTAACAGGGTGAACGCCGAATGCAAATTAATTTGAGATAGTCTGTCCGAAATATCAATAAAATGATTGATTTTGTTCTCGATGAAAGATGAAAAACTTTCTTCTAAAATAGGAGAACCTAGGAGGTGAAGGGAACTTTTTTCTAAAATTTTGATGTTTGGGGCTATTGCATTAAATTTATCTATAGTCAATTGTCTGTCGGTAATGTCAGAAAGGTAAATTTCGCACTTTGAGGGATTAAGGTCAAGGCCAATAGATTTAAATTGCTGTTTTAGTAGTTTCAGATCATTCAAAACAGTGTCAACATCACCTCCTAAAGTTCCATCGTCCAAGTACCAAATGTTGAATTTTGAATTTAATTTTTTGATTATGGGGTGAATAGCTAAACTGAAAATGACAGGCCCGAGAGGGTCACCTTGTTGGCAGCCAACTGCAGATTCCAAAACATTGTCCTTGAACAATAATTTTGATGGGTGTCTATAACATTGCCACATGAAACCATAAATTTCGGGAAGTTCTTTTTTCACTTCAGTCAACAAAGTGTCCCTGTTAACGGAGTTAAAAGCGTTTTTCACGTCAACCTTGAGGATGATCTCACCTTTTTTAGAATTTAAAAAAGAGGATAAGGCATGTACGGCAGCTTCACAACCCCCTCTGGAACCAAAACCGAGTTGAAGGGGCTGGAACTTAGTTGCAAGCGATTCGCTGTAAAGCTTGCAACAAATTTTGGCTGCCATACGCCTGTAGGTGCAACCGACGGCAATAGGACGAATGCCGCCATCCTTCTTGCGGAGGGCACACAGATTGGCCCCATACAAAACATCGACGACGGCATCGTTGACGCCGCCGGAGAGCATTAAGTTGACCAGAACCACAAGCTCCTTCAAGAGCGACTCACCAGCTTCCCCGGCGCCCAAACTCAACAAATCTTTCAAATGTTGAGGAGTCAAGCCGTCGAGGCCGCCGGCAGAACCACTCCGGAAAGAGCTCACGGCTGCGGTCAACTGTGGGGGAGTAATAGAAAAAAAAGGTGAATCCTGAACGAGAGGGTCGGGCCGTGTGCGAGAGGGTCGGGGAAGTTGAGACCATCCGCAGGCGCTGGGTGTTTACTCTCCAGGGCTAAAAGCGTCTCTGGAGAATAAGGCGCCATCACATCACTGCTGAACAGTAATCTGGCCGCCCCCCTGATGTCACCCTCGCTTAATTTGGATTCCACATGAGCACAAATACCATTCTGGTTAAAAGAAAAAGGCAATTTGGAATCTAAAATACGGGTCGAATTGTTGCAGTTTTCTTTAATTTGGTTAGTTAAAGATTTTTGGGTTGCCAAATTTTTTTGGACATGTAGAATCCTATAAGGGAAGGTGAGTAACTGCTCCCAAGCATGTTGTGAGTTCTCCTGAGTCGCGAGACGGACACAACGAGCTAAACACTGAGCAACAGAGTGTCTCGCGCCCCGGGGAACTCTTTTAAGAACCGGAATGGAATTTTTGAATTTAGATAATGTTTTCCACAAAGTTTGTTCTAAAGGAGTTGATGACGAGGTTGAGGCTGGGGGACACAGAGGTACACTATGGGGTTTGTGAACCTTGCCATAGTGGATTTTAAGTCCCCTTTCGCCTTTAAAAAAACGTGCCTGGGAGCAATGAGGGCATCTTACCAGTTGCACATCCAGTGATGTGACAGGTTGACTGGCACTAACTATTCCGGCGTCGCTACAGCCAGTGCTCAACATAAATTAAAAACTGTTATAATTCTTAAACTTACCAACTATAAAATTAAAATAATAGAAAACACTAAAAACACTTATTTACAATAAAATAAAAAACACAAAATTTCAATGACAACGGTTGCTATGGTTAGAGCGCAGTCGCGCAGGCAGACGGGCGCCGCGCCGACCATGCTGTCAATTTGGCGCAGCCCTGGCTACCGTTGCCGAGAGACGGGCGTCGCGTTGCGTAGTGAAAACCACTGATATTCCAGGAACTGCTCATCAAATTTCTTTTGAACGCGAAATACACGTTTTGATTACGGCAGCACAAAATTCTTGACACAATTGACTAGTAAATAACAGTCTAGAGATTTAACGTCCGGCAATTGTCGCACGCACAATGTAGCAGACGACACAAACAGCTTATTATAAAGTCCCATTTCAATTTATACAATAAAACCGCTTATTTGAGAAACACCAAAACCGTTTTCGAATGCAGATAAAAACGGAAAGTCGCACACACAACACCAAAGTTCAACAGGGAATGCCAATATTTATTTGAAATGTTGAAATATGCTTAGTGTATTGAAACAGTAGGTATGGTTAAAACTATGTAGATTATTGTTGATCTTCCAAAATATTTTTTGGTAAAATAGCTATTTCATTTTTCAGTTGAATAAACTCTTTTTGCGTATGGTTAGATACTCGTACTTAAGGAGAAAACACTAAACTCCAGTCGTGCGTCGGAGTTGACACCTACGTTATTGTGTTATGTGAGCTATATTATTGTTAAGTTTCTTCTCAATACATTCAGTAGTACAGCAAAAAACATACTTACATACATCCTCACAAACTTGCGCTTTTGTAATATTATAGTAGGAAAATAATTATACACGTGTTTAATTAATTAAATGACATACCATTTAATTAATTAAACATATTATATATATTAACTCTCCTGACCAGTCTGTTCCATGTACACCAAAAATTGGGATCTAGATTTGCCCTTGCCAGGAAACATGATTTGTAGGAGCCTTTAAGAGTACATACATGCCAAAAAAAAAACAATAAAAAGCGTACCTTCTAAACATTTTGCTCGTTCATTTTCTATTGGGTCGGTTGAGTCCTGAAAAAAAAACAAATGGACGTTGAAAATTGGTACGTTAATAAAAAGGCAAAATCTTTAGCCCGTATTGTACCTAGTAGGGCCGTGCCGTAACAATTGATAGATTTTCAATTCTGAAGAACTTAACCTGAACCGCGAGTTCTGCGGCCAAAATCTAAAGCTAAAAGGGCATTTTTAGGAGTTTTCGCGCACAGTTGTGTAGCGCTGTCAGAAAATTAGATTTAGACTTTATTCGCAAATTTCTGTTTGTATATAGGTTATATATACAGGTTAAGAACGTCTGCTAAAGCTACACTAACTACACTAAACACGAGCAGGGCACGAATTCGCTTAGTGTAGATGGACATAAGAGGCTCCAACAAGCACACCCGCTCCGCTTCGGCTTGTGCAAAGCTCGTCCGCTTACTTAGCGTGGACACACTTTTATACTATTGATGGACCAGCGTTACTATGGCAACTAAGGGCCTATGCACACCACGTTTCTTAAAAGCGCCGTCGACGCGCGTTTTGGGAACGCGTGTCGCCGGCGCGTTTTTATCCTGCAGAGCAGTTTGTTGTCGATTGTATCGATACAAACGCGCGGCACCGGCGCGTCTGTATCAATACAAACGCAACGAGGGAAAGGGAAGTGTGAATCTACGCTAGTAGCAATCGAGCGATTTGGTGCACCGCACCCCTTTGGAACAAAAAAATGGAATCTTTCGACACAGAAAACTTCATAACTGAAATTCAAAACCGGCCAATATTGTGTAATTCACGATTGCCGGATTATTCGTCGTTTGCATCGCGTCTGTATCGCTACACACGCGCGTTTGCATCGCGTCTGTATCGCTACACACGCGCGTCTGTATCGCTACACACGCGCGTCTGTATTTATACAGGTGTGCAAAGGTCTACAGGCTGCGTCTGACTTGCGTGCGTATGGCGTCTGTATCGCTAAAACGCGCGTCGACGGCGCGTTTAAAAAACGTGGTGTGCATAGGCCCTAAGTCGTAGTTATAGCGAAATAAATACTACATCAAAATGATACGAATGCTTCAGAAGACTTTTCCAATACTACCGAAGTACTTATGAGAAGACTAAATGAAGCATGCGATTCATTATTGGATGTAGCTGCATCAGTTCAGTTAGAATCAGTTTCAATTGCTCATTGCTCATTTTGCGGAGAAGAGAAATAATAATTAGCAATAAACAAGATGCTTCTCCATTGGTTTGACCATGTGGGGTTAAATGAGATTAAGATATTTTTTTCACGGAAGAACAGATGGCGAATCAAGAAGATGTGCTGGACAATATTAATGAAGACCTAAATGTATTCATATCTTTATTTGCATTCCATTATGTGTGAAGATTTTACAATGGGCTTAAAGCTAAGGTACAATAAAATTACGGACCCAGCAAAAAATATAAATTAATTTTGAAATAAAATTAATACTAATTCTATTATAATATTTAAAAATGTCGTTAATATGAATTAACCAAATGCTAAAGTTAATGTAATTGAAAACAGATAAAACAAAATATTTTTTAAATAAATACTAAATCTATTAAAAAAATTAAAACATGTCCTTAGTATTATTTAACCAAATTATAACATTAATTGTATTGATATCATCGGAGTTGCGGGTTGTCCAAAAGAGAAACCGCGGCCCCGGAACGTAAAAGGCGAAAGAAGGAACATGGTAACTGACCATAGTCAGTAAAAATTATACTGCCAACCGCTCCGCTCAGAGCGGGGGAAGTTATTTGTAGATTTCACATTCGCAAAAAAAAGGATTAAGGGGGTTTATAAAACAAAAATAAATAGATCCCTAACTTAAAAAAATAGAAGAACAAGGAAATTATCAACCGTAACAACATTAAATTAAACAAAATAAAAATCTTAAAACACATAATTAAAATTCAAAGTCAATTACATATTCTGGAAACTTCGTACGAAAAAGAAAGAAAAACGAAACGCGTGGGTATATTCATTGTTGTAATAAAACAATGGTGCGGACATGTGTTATTATATTCAGTATATTGTATGTCATTACATCCATAAATGAAGCATTCAGGTCAATGTGCAATTCAAATGTTAGGGCTTCCAACTCTGCAGGATTGTCTAAAGTTATTTTATTAAAATTAACGGGCGGCTTCGCCCGCGAGATAACGAAAGACTATAATCTACCTCTGTGCCAAATTTTATCAAGATCTGTTCAGCCGTTTTGACGTGAAAGAGTAATACAAATCCATATGTACATCCATCCTCACAAACATTCTTATCCTTACTAATATTATAAAAGCGAAAGTGAGTTTGTTTGTTTGTTTGTTACATCTTCACGCCTAAATGGCTAAACCAATTTTCATGAATTTTGGTACCGACATAGTTAAAAAAGCTATTGAGATATGAGGCACAAAGAGGAAACAAAAGGGAAAACTTATTGCGCATTGCTATTACAATAAATAAGGCGCAAGGGGCGCAACTACAGGTAGCAGGGAACTGTTACCCTGAATTTAACGCGAGCGAAACCGCGGGCAAAAGCTTGTTTATAATATTAGTAGGATAGGACTAGCGATTAAATGTAGTTATTAAGATACTTGTCGTCCATAACTTGAATCTAGATCTAAAATTATTTGTAACTTGAACTAAACCTTTAACTAAAACTTGCCCCACACTAGGAATTTCTCCTATATCGTGGGTGCGTTAACAAACTACCTGTAGACCATACAAATCATTGTTCCGTGCGAGGATAGAGCCCGCAACAGGCAGCGCATCAGTCGATTGCTCAGCCACTGCGCCAACCGTGCATTGGAACTTGTCATTACTTGTCGAAAATTTTGGTCAACCCTAGCCACAAGACGCGATCAATGGACCGTAGTAATTGTTGGCGTCCTTACGGGGTGTCGTTTGACATTGTTGAATTATTCGTACCTCTAAACGCTTTAACGACCTCTTGCGGTAAAGTCCAACAAGAGATTAATCTAGTGAAAATGTTTACTTAAGGTCTTTGCCCTATTCAAATGTGATCCAGGCTTCTATTGTAATGTCTTTGAGCAAATTTCAGGTTCATGGCCTGTGTTTTGTTTGGGTTTCTTTATAAGTCTCATCATCAGCCGTTGATCCATTCTGTTTGGGGTCGGCGCAATTCGTTTTCTTCTTCCATTCTCCCTTATCAGACGTTACGGCATGATTTACTCCTTTCTCCTTCATATCATTCCTTACACAATCCATCCATCTTTTCTTTGGCCGTCCTCTCGTTCTCCGTCCTTCAACATTCAGATCCATCACTCTTTATAAGTCTGATAGGCTCTAATCATATATTCTTAGTCAACTGTGAGACATGATAAGGGATGTAACTAAAAGAGTGATGAATGTAAGGGTTGTTGGATAAGAGGGATGTTGAGAAAGAGAGAGCAAGACCTTGAAGATTGTGTGAGAAGTTATATAAAGGAAAAAACCAGCTGAGAGCAAATCAAACTCGCGCACCGAGGGTTCTGTACCAACTTACGACTTACTGCGTAGACTTAGAGGGAAGATTTAGGTAGGATAGGTACTTGAGTACATGGTTTTAATTTCAACTCGATACTTCAACGCGTTCCTGAGATTGACAACACTGCAGCGCTGCCTGTTGCGACTTCCATCCCCGCTCGGAACAAATATTTGTATGGCCTGCATATAGCTGTTCTAGGTCTGGCTGTTTTGTGTATGTGAGTTTAAATGTTTGTAAACCCACCCACGATACAGGAAAAACAATCCTAGTGCGGGGCAACGTTAAAAAGGAAAGATAAAGGGTCTTGACAGACAGACGGACAACAATGTGATCCTATAAGGTATAAGGGTTTCTTTTTTTTCTGATGTACGGAACCATATAAAGGAGTAAAGGATAGCGTGAAAACTGAAAAATAGCTGTGTGTACCAAATGACATGAGACAAGGGCAGAAAGACAATGACTCAAAAACGAGGAGACGGCAAAGACTAGGGTTCAATATTTTATGCGTAGGTATGTTTTTTTTATAGTTTCCAACTTTATAATGCATGAATGGATTTTTATACACGAGGTGTCTATCGACTCAAGTAGATCGCGTGATGGTTATAAAATAAGCTAGGTTTTATTTTTGTCCAATAGGCTTTGAATAAAGATGTGTCAGGATTAGAAAGCGTTCTTCATCCGCGTGTTATTATTAATTAGATATTAGTTTAAATAATTTATCATTATAGAATCAATCAAATCAAATCATTTATTTCAATTAGACCATTACAGGCACTTTTGAATGTCAAGAAACAAAATGAATCTACAGTCCCGGTCACAAGGCATAATAACTTGTGAAAGTACTGCAGTTGCCCATTCCAAAGCGTTGATCTCTATGGAGAAGAATGGGCAAGAAACTCCATGGACACTCTTTTAAATTCTGATATTTTTACAAAATAGTATTTACATCATTCGTGTTGAGATTATACAAATATGTGAGAACGATGTAGAAAGACGTGCACAGTAAGAGCGTCCAGAGTAAATAAAAAACAAAATTCAATTTAAATCTGAATAAAATAAAAATGACCGTGGTAGTTAAAAAATGACCAGTCCCAACTGACAGCGCCCGTTCACGAACATGACGTATGGATCAGCCTCATTCAGCTCGACCATTTTGAAGGGAGCTAAATGACCCGACACACCCGCCACCATCAGCGAGACATTTAAGTGAGCATGACACTATTAACCACCAGAGCTTCGTCAAGTCAATGATAATACATAGCACTCACATATGGGCTTAATAATTATACAATACTAGAGAATTGATTCTATACATTGCAAAGATAGTCTTACAATCTTCTGCAGCGTCCATTATAGCTTCGGATACTTAGTAATGAGTTTACCCCTATGCTTGAGGAGCAGGACCAGCATTGAGCCAAGCATTTTTATCATCAATATAATCCCCCAACTTATAATATGCTTGCCTACATAGTGTGCGTTTAATACAAGATTTAAATTTCGTTTCATTCAGTTGAAGAATGTGGGGAGGTATTTTATTGTAGCATTTCAAACAGTACCCCATGAAAGATGAGTCTACTTTAGCTAACCTGAAACCTGGTTGAACTAATTGGTCCCTATTTCTAGTATTATAATTGTGTCTGTCACCTCTTTTACTAAAAAGATGCGAGTTTTTCCTGACATACATGATGTTTTCATAAATATATTGACAAGGTACTGTCATGATGTTAATATCCTTAAACTGTTCCCTTAAAGAATCTCGCCTACGTAGGTTATATATGGCTCTAATGGCTCTTTTCTGCAGAATAAATATAGACTCGATGTCTGCAGCCCGTCCCCAAAGTAAAATACCGTATGACATTATACTATGAAAATAACTAAAATAGACTAGTCTCGCGGTATCAACATCAGTAAACTGACGGATTTTTCTAACAGCATATGCTGCTGAACTAAGGCGTCCTGCAAGAGATGTTATATGCGGACCCCATTGTAGCTTTGAATCGAGTGTTATTCCCAAGAAAACAGTTTTTTCGACGAATTCTAGTTTCTCTTGATTCAATACTATGTCACACTCACTGTTTTTGACATTTGGTAGAGCAAATCTTATACACTTCGTTTTTTTCCCATTTAATACTAAATTATTAGCGGTAAACCAATTATGTACCTGCATTAGGGCATTATTTACGTCGTCAGGATTTGTGGCACGTCTGTTTATCTTAAATATTAAAGAGGTATCGTCAGCAAACAACACCATTTGTGGTTGGTTTTTAAATAAATGGGGTAGATCATTAATATATACTAAAAAGAGGAAGGGACCTAATATCGATCCTTGTGGTACACCCATCTTTACATTTAAACCCATTGAATTGACACCATTTATTTGTACTTGCTGCTGTCTATCATTTAAATACGATTTTACTAAACTAAGGGCAAGTTTCCCTAGGCCGTAATGTTCAAGTTTTAAGAGAAGGGTTTCGTGGTTCACGCAATCAAATGCTTTTGAGAGGTCACAAAAGATCCCTATGGCATCCTGTGCCTCTTCCCACGCAGTAAATATGTGTTTCAATAGGGTGACACCGGCGTCAGTGGTACAACGTCCTTTGGTGAAACCATACTGCTTTTCATGTAATATTTTATTGGTGTTAAAGTGGTTGAGCATTTGGTTAAGCATTACCTTTTCAAAAACCTTGCTGAAAACCGGCAAAACGGATACGGGTCTATAATTATTGGTGTCTTTACTGTCCCCAGATTTGAACAGTGGTATTACCTTGCTGTATTTCATAAGGTCCGGGAAGACTCCTTGGTCCACACACAAATTAAATATTAAGGCTAAGTACGGTGCTATAGTCTCAATGATAGCTTGACAAACTTTAATTGACAATCCCCAAAGGTCTTCGGTTAATTTGATTTTTATTTGTTTAAAAGCTTTAATGACTACAGTGGGGTTAATATGCTTAAACTGAAACTCAACCGAGCATGGTAAAACGTTTGCTCTTAATAACTCAACAGAAAGCAAGGGTGAGGAATTTAACGTTTCTGTAGTTTTAATTGGGATACTAGTAAAGAAATCCACAAATTCTTGAGCAACTTCGTTTTTAGTGGTTAGAAGACCACGTGAAGACTCTAGTGTAATATCATTATTATATTTTCTATTTCTATTAGTTTCGCTATTGATTATTTTCCAAACCGTCTTAATTTTATTATCAGCGGATTTAATCTTGTTGCTTATGAATAAGGCTTTAGCCACCTTGCAGGTGTTTTTAAACATTTTTGAGTAAGTAGCAACGTAGCGATTGAATGTTTCCGAGTTGATGTAAGGCTTAAGGCCGTAAAGCTCAAACAGTCGTTCCCTACTTTTTCTTATACCCTTAGTTGCCCAATCACTAAACATAAACTTTGGGCTAATAGATTTAGTTTTTAGTTTTAGCGTATCATTGAACTCTGTGTAGACAACCGAAAAGAATTCCTCATAAAAATGATTTACATTATTAATATCATATCCCGGAATGCCTAGATTACTTATTAAATTATTGTTAAATTTATTTAAATTGCTTGGTGTTATTTGTCTAGACTGTATCTGAATTTTTTGTGATGATGTGTAGGACTCGAAAACGACGGTTTGACCGCTGTGATCAGAGGGAAGGTAATTTACAATGGATTTATCTAAGAAGTCGCAGCAACAGAAAACGTTATCAATACATGTAGCGGTATTTGTAGTAATTCGGGTTGGCTCCGAAAACACATTCAACAAATTAAATGATTTAAAAAGATTTAAAAATCTACTGCTATTTGAATTTTCATCTAAAATATTGATGTTAAAGTCACCACAGATGACTAGCGATTTATTACCTGTTGCAAGTTTTGCCAAAGCATCTTCCATTACTGACTCAAATATCGAGTAGTTTTGATATTTGAGTCAGAATGTAAGAATAGTGTCAATCGGAATAATATAATTAATGTTAAATTATAAAATCAAATGAAATCTGAAATAATAATGTGTCTGTCTTATTTTGGGAAGCGTTTTTAAATTACCTGATGATGCAAATGTCTTTTTTTTTTCATTTATTTATTGCTAGCTTTTGCCCGCGGCTTCGCTCGCGTTAAATTTGGGGTAACACAGTTCCCCTTTCCTGATATACAGGTACTTGCTACCTGTAGTTTTTTCCCCATGCGCCTTAATTATTGTAATAGCAATGCTAAGATTTCCCTTTTCTTCCCTCTTTCTCCCTCATATCTCAATCTTTTTAAAAAAATAGTCTATGTCCGTCTCCAGAGTCCGAACTATCTCTGTACCAAAATTCATATAAATTGGTCCTTAAGGCGTGAAGACGACAAACACACTTTCGCTTTTATAATATTAGCAAGGGTATATAATAATACTAACGGACACACGTTGTCCTGTCCCGTCCACAGCCAATCAAATCCGCGAGCAACGCCACCTACCGGGTCCAACTAAGTTTTCAAACCACACATTTTTTCTCACATGACTTCCCCATCCTTGCCGGAGTTCAGGGTTGTTCGAAACAGAAACCACGTTTTTTTTTTACAATATAACGATCATCAATATCCTCAAAAGACTTAGGGGATTTGATAATGGATCTTATTTAGAAAAGGGTTGGTCCTAAATGTGATATTGAAACAATATTAACTAAACTAGCTTTTGCCAGCGGCTTCGCTCGCGTTAAATTCGGTAGCGCCTTATTGATTTGTAATAGCAACGCTAAGTTTTCCTGTTTCTTCCCTCTTTCTCTATCATATCCCACTCTTTTTAGAAAAAAAATAGCCTATGTTCGTCTCCTGGTTCCCAACTATCTCTGTACCAAAATTCATCAAAATCAAACTAACAAACAAACTCACTTTGGCTTTTATAATATTAGTAAGGATTACGTACATAAAATATTGTGAACCAAAGTATCGATTATAGATATCACTAAAGAATATTCGGGACAAGGGTAAATGGGTTAATCTCTTACAGTTTAATTTCAAAATGGTCTTGTATAAGTCTGTCTGTCATTTGCATGAATTTTGATTTTATCGGTCATGTGAGAATGAAATAATAAAATTACATCATCCTCCAAGGCGATGTGTGGTACCTGCTGGGGTTTTGGGTTGTTCGAAAGAGATACCGCGGCCCCGGAACTTAAAGGGTAAAAGAAGGAACGTGGGTGGGTTTTAGTCAGTAAAAGTCTGGCGTCCTGCATAAAAAAAGCATCTATGTTTTGTTTTAATTCACTCATGTCATGTTGTTGCAATACGTAGAATTTATATCAACGTTCAAGACTCAAATTCGGAACAGTTTAGTAACATTTGGGACCAAAATAACCGGCGCAGACGAGTCAACGACATCTTAGTTCCAGAAAAAATTCTGGAACGTCATAATCGTTGTAAACCAGGAAATATATTGAGAAATCGCTAACTATATCTATATCTTTACATAGTATAAAGCGAAGTCGCTTCCGCTGTCCTTTCGCTTAGATTTTTAAACTTCTAAACGGATTTTAATGCAGTTTTTAGCAAATTATAGGTGGTGGTTCAAGAGAAAGGTTTGTATGTATATTCATAAATTATACCTCCAAACATCAAAACTCGAAACTAAACTCACACATAGAAACAGCCATACTCGAAACAATTACCTGTAGGTCATACAAATATTTGTTCCGTGCGGGGTTTGAACCCGCGACACGCAGCGCTAAAGTCGATCGCTCAGCCAGTGCGCCAACCGTACCATCCTTTTGAGGTATGGAAGCCTACAAATGTTTAATAAAACAGTTGAACTCAAACATAGACATTTTGGATTTACAAATACAGTAAATAACTTTTAAAATACGTCATCTAAAACAGCTAGTTTTTGCGTAGTTTTAACTTGTTGTTCATGGATCTAAAAAATTAGCGTGACCGGTTTATATTGACGTCAAACCAGTGTTTTTATTATGTTTAGGCAGAAATTTTTTATACAACAATTTCACATGTTTTGTTGCTCACATTTTATTACGTTTCTTTGAACTTAAATGTAAGTATTTTTCGATCAATGGCCGGAATACTAAGATTTATCTCCTTCTTCTCTCCAACGAACCCTCCCCCCCCTGCTCCACCAAAACATAAAAAAATAATGGTATTGAGATGTAGCATCGACGGGGCGTCACAATGTACACATGCCTACTTTATAGGCATTACTTGCAATATCCCAGGAGGATACCGAAGACCGTCCATCTCCAAATACAAAGTGTAATATCTTGCTTGCATATCGCAAAGGCCCAGTAGTTAAGGCATAACTTTTCTTGTACGAGAGCGAACCTGGACTTAAGAGTACGCATGGCTATCAATGCATGAGCATTGGCCTTTTCAAACAGACGCGGCGAGCCTCGTCTGTGTGAAAATAGGTCTTTAACACGCAGTGGGTTCCCCTGGTCTTCAAGGCATTAGGATAATCCGGTTAAGCAGCTAACAACCTCATAGGTTGACCAACGAGATGCTACTAAAAACACCGGCCAAATGCGAGTCGTATTCGCGTACCGAGGGCACTCGCGTTCCATACAAACTTGCGACATAAACGGCCCTATTTTTTGACTGTGCAGACCTGGAGATCCGTTTTTATCTTTTGAGATATGGAACCCTAAAAGCAGCAGTGGGACACTCGAAAGCTAACATATACTACCTTTTGCCTGCGGCTTCGCTCGCTTTAAATTCGAGGTACACAGTTCCCCACCTGCTACCTGTAGTTTTTGCCCTTGCGCCTTAATGCTAAGTTTTCCCTTTTCTTCCGTCTTTATCCCACATTTCTCACTTAAAAAAATAGCCTATGTCCGTCTCCAGAGACCCAACTATTTCTGTACCAAAATTCATGAAAATCGGTTTAGCCATTTAGGCGTGAAAACGCAACACAACAAACTCACTTTCTCTTTTATTATAATATTAGTAAGGATTTGAACATGCTTGTAGTGGAATAACAGCCAAGTGTGTCAGCTAAGTTTAGCTTGAAGTACTGGCCATCATTTATTCACAGAACCGTCTATTACTTCGCCCGAAGAATCAATGCAGTTGACCCTATTAACTAGGTCACAAGATGATACATGCAATCGTACAAAATATGCCAATTAAACACTTCTGTGAAACCTGAACGTGGGAATTAGTCATTTTATTAATACAAAAGCGTACTTTCCTTGAATTTGGGCCAAAAATCCGTTGCCTGCTTTCGTTTGATAATAATCATCTCGTCTGGTAACCTTGTTCTGGTTTAGCGTTCCCAGTGTCAACGTCTTAATCTCCATGATTACTTTGTCACTGAATTTCATAAGTCGTTTGACACATTTCTTCTTGCTCCAATTTCAAACTACACCAGTCGAATAGGAGATCCCATGTTTTCGAATTATTTGGAGGTTATTCTCAATATGCAAATGGGATCCTTATTATTTCAAATAAAGAAGTCAAGGTTTATACTCTTTTGATCATTTTCTTCTCTAGAAAGCTGATATTGTAGATGGATAGAGGGGGAGAGGAAAACCAAAGAAGAGATGGATAAATTGTGTGAGGAATATTATAAAAGGAGAAACGATATCGTGGTGATTGACTGATAAGATCGAAAAAAAAAAGTATTGCGAGTATTGCGACGACTGCAAATAACAGGACAAGTGCAGAAAGATGATGATGGTGCAAGCTGGTATTCGTATATTCCCTTCATGTATCAAATTGAAAATTCCAAGCTGTCAAGATTATCTTTCGCTCACATAAAACAATATCAGCTTTATCTATTCAGTTGCAATAAAGTACAAACACCAAAGACCGCTCGTTAGTCGCGTGCAAAGCCAATAATAATCCGGCTGTTAGGTACAATTCCTGCGGGAAATTAACCAACTAGAAGCAGTTTGGACGTAAACAAACAACTTACTGATGAATTAATATCAGCTGATCGAGTTACGTTTATTTCCGTGTTGCGTGTCTAGCACAGTGTCTGTAGAGGACGATGTCTGGCACTCCCAGTTGTCAAATAGACAAGACAGATACAACTTTGCGTGAGTTATACATAGTCGGTAGATGTTAGTTATAGATCTATTCGTAGGTTGTAACCGTGTTATTGAAGTCTCTACGTTCAGATTTTAATGGTGTATAAGCCTTTGATTGCGAAAAAGCCAAATCAATTTCTTCTCCAGGCGGAAAGTCCTGATCAGCGGCATACTTTAGTTGCGTATTATATTTGCAGTGACATTACGTATGACATTCATAAACAAGATTTAATGGCTTATTTACGTTCTAGTAGACGAATTGTACCAGTGAAGCAATGCATATTTATTTTCCTCCAAAATCCTTCGAATTGTAATCGCAAGAACCATCCTTTTTGTCTCAAATCTAATCATACACTGTCGTCAAAATTGTAATTTCAAATCTTTTGAAAGTCTAATCTGCCACTAGGTCTTGTGCACATTAAATGCATAAGATTCCAATGTTACCTATTAATAACATTCTATGCACGCCAATTTTCTTGTAGTAAGTCTATTAAAGTCTACTCTAGTGCCAAAATTTGTCATCCGTGTAACAGGTGGACACGTTTCGCCGCCTTTCGAGTACGCACTATTGTAGTAGTTGTCTCATTTGCTAGCGTAAATAGGAACTTAGGAAAGGAGCTTCTTATGGCCATGTCATCTCTACCACTGAGGTATGTGAAAGCTAGATAATACGAGAAGATTCCTTCTGCTGTTTCCTTGTCGTTCGCGTCTGTTGCTTGTGTATTGCATTATTTTGTGTCAATTGTTTTGATTGCATCTGTCCATCAATTTGCAGTCGGGCCGCGTGGTGGATTACGGGTACGATCAACTGCCTCAAGCCTCTCACATAGAGTAGTAGAAACATTATAGTCTCATTCAATAGGTACCTATATTATTTGATTGCATGTCATAGGTACTACTTTTTTGTTTTAATCAACTAGTTCCAGTTCATCAGCCGCCGTAGTCTAAAGCTGCATTATTTTCTCACGAATGAAGGTCATTGTTTTCAATTGCTTGTCTTTCCTTATATATATATTTTTATATTATAATGTTTTGAAAATAAAACATACTGACAAAAATGAAATGTTAAATAAGTTTTGTTATATTTGTGAATCCATCGATTATTCGTGACCTCCTTCAAAGAAAAACTTCTGTTTGGGGAGTAATACACATTTACCCGAACCGGCAAATATGATTTGGGGTTATATGCTTAGCAACAAAGCTAATGTGAAACATTATCTATACTCACTCGACTTTCATTCCGATCATGATGATCGCCAAACTCCGTTCGGCACCTCTCAACTCCGAATCATTTTCGGCTCAGGCCGGGACAATTCGAACTAAGACAAGCACCTATTCCAAGACACATAGTATAACAAAATAGCTTATTGCCACTGCTGACCAAATGGCAGAGCTCATACAGAAAGGGCACGAGCACGACCCATATATTGCTCGAACTCTATGGCGATGGCTTGGTGATTTCAAACTGAGAAACCTTAGAAAGTACATAAGAATTGAAAAAGTCACATTGGCTCTTGTTGTGGTTTCATATCCAATACCAATAAACCACAACCTTGAGAAATGAGAAGTCCGGACTTAACCTCTGGGCCAGGACGTAGTGTATTATGTAAGTACTATAGACCCTCCCCGGCTTTACACGGGTGCAATGTAGATACTAATAGGATACATATTAACCGTCCTCTTGAATCACTATATCTATTTAAAAAACCGCATCAAAATCCGTTGCGTAGTTTTGAAAATCCAATCAAACATGGGGACAGACAAACAGCAGAAAGCGACTTTGTTTTATACTATTTAGTGATATTAAATATTGCACCCGAACATGTGTAGCACCCCTTTCATAAAAGCATTAGTAAACATGGAAACTGCACATAATGTAGGCATCACGAATATTTGCAGTATTATTTAAACTGTAGCAAAATATTATTCCGTGCGTACCACTGTTTGGTTTTTCATTATCGTATCGATAATCGTTTACATAAAATAAAATACATTTTCACACATTGCTTTGCTGTTGTCTGTTGAAAATTTTCCATTAATAAAATTAGCAATTACATACCATTATGGTAGTTATAATTATTATCGAGGTGAGAAAAGCTAACGTCTAGAAGCAAACCACATTTTTCTTGTAAATACTTTGGTAGACATGTAACGGAAAGTTACCAGTTTCAAAAATGATACTGGTGAGCGCAAAAGTTAGATATTTTTAGTAGGCGTGGGAAAAGAGTAGTCGAGAAGAAGGAGAAAGAAAAGCTGAAGTCCCGAAGAAGACTTCTATGACCTGACCTATGTCTTTTGTCGAGATCATGTGCCGCTTAGACATAGTTCCATCTCTCTCTTTTGCAGTTAAGAGGGAAACGCTAGGGTAGCCAAAATTTAAAGCTTTCTTACGATTATTTTAGGATTCCATACTTCCTGATAGGATCACTTTGTTATCCGTCTGTCTGTCAATCAGGACCCTTTATCACGGAAACGCGTCCAGTTATGAAGTTGAATCTAAAACTATATACTGAAGTCTATGGTCTCTTCGAGCTGTAAAAATCAACTCTTTAAGTCTATGCCTATGCTATAAGTCTATGCCTTTTATGTAGCAAGTTTGTAAGGGAACCCTCATTTTGCGAGTCTGATTCGCACTTGCCAGGTTTTTTTTTTGTAATTAGCAAGCCAATGTATATAAAATATGAATTACGTAACCAATACGGCTTTTTGAATCCCAATAATCCCCTTTAACTGAGATTACGTAAACAAAGAGCGATTCCTTGATGATTTTAATGGTTAGTGATTTTATAAAATCGTATTTACTCCAGTCGCGATTTATATTTTAAGTACAACTTGACACCTTTCTTTTTTTAAATTGATGGGAAACCGTCAAATACTTCCCACCACCAATGTTCCTTTTTTTGCCCTTTATGTACCGCGGCCGCGGCGAAATAATGCATTAAGGATAAGAAATATTGAATTTCGCGGGATAACTTGAAGTAGCTTTTAGAAAGTAGCGCTTAGACAAAGTAGGGACGTGCTAATAAATAGCGGTACCAGATCTCAGTCTATACGCACAAAGTAATTCATTCGAGACTATTTTCGAGTCATTTAATCCAGTTCAAGCTCGCTTCATTCAATTACTAAAATTATGAAGTTGAGTTTTTGAAGTTCGTTGAATGGTACAAGTCAATTATACCATTGACATTGTACTCGATTCTCCAATGAGACTCAAATCATCAGATCCAGAAATAGCAAGGGGTATAACGAGATTCAATTTTTAATTGAGATCTGCAACGATTAAGGGCACCTTATTGCACGTTGGAGCACGTTATCACAATGTAGGCAGTGAATGCTAGTTGGGAAAAAGCTGGGCAGATGATGATGAGTCTGTTTTTCATTGTAGAAGGTAGCCCATCATTGAGACAAGTGGGTAAAAATACAATTTGTAAAATGTATGTAGTGGTAGGGAACAGTCCGATCTTTTATCTCCCTGGTACCTGACCTCAGAGGTAAATTTCCGACTTCTAAACGAGCGAAGTCATTGGAAAAAGCGGGTATCCACGCGAACCTCATGAAATACATATGTTACTTGCTTATGCCCAATTCCCGATGCTTCATCCGCGTGAAGTTTTTTAACCGCGGGAACGTACTACCGAGATAAAGTATCCTATGCATTACTCTAAATTATAAAATATCATAATTTAAAAAAATATCCAAACCCTTCAGCAGTTTTTCGCGAAAGATTAATAAACATCCGTACAAACTTTCGCATTTATAAAAGTAGTAAGATGAAGTAAGATTCTCAGAATCATATTGCAATTCATTTGTCCTCAGATTGTACGGATCGTGGTGCTATGATAACATGGCCACCACGACGATGGTAGTGTCACCCTTAGCCACGCAGCCATCACCGAAGAACAAGAGGCGGTTATTCGCGGAAGCTAGGCAGAACAGCCTACAAAAGCTTAGCATCATATTCGATCACGGAAATAAAAATGGTAAGTAAAAAATAAGTTAGATAGTGGAGAAAATAAACAACAAATAGCCAAGTCCCAGCCAGAGGAGATAGTGTACTTCGAGGCAGGTCCAAGCAAAGATGGTGAGACGTGTAAGACTGCTACCTCAGATGCTACATGAAATATTGCAGTACGGAAGCTAAAAGAAGAATTAATTGTGGAGGTGGCTGTTTTAGATGGGATATCATCAAATAACTTTCGCTCTGGGCAGAGCGGAAGGGAGGGTCAGTCTTTTACTGACTAAAACCGAACAATGTTCTTTCTTTTGCCCTTTGTCCCAACCCACAACACCGGCAGACCCCTCTGCTTTACTGACATCTCTCTGAGACGCGCGTGGAACACGAACACGCCGTCGACATGACATAGGTGTGTGTCTTATGATCCAACTCGAGACATATGACTTTCGCAGTCTGACGGTCACACCACTAGGTTATATCCCTATTCTCTAAGATAACTTAACTGTATTTCGGTACAGGCAACTTGGCCCTAGCGTGCTGTACTGTATTATATAACTTGCTTGAAACACGCAGTTGACAATCCTTACTAATATTATAAAAGCGAAAGTGAGTGTGTTTGTATGTGTTTGTTTATTACGTTTTCACGCCTCAATGGCTAAACCGATTTTGATGAAGTTTGGTACAGAAATAGTTGAGACCCTGGAGGCGGACATAGGTTTTAAAGGAAGAAATGAGGGAGAAAGTGGGGAGAAGAGGGAAAACTTAGATTTGCTATTACAATAAATAAGGCGCAAGGGCAATCAAAAATATAAGGAATTTAACGCGAGCGAAACCGCGGGCAAAAGCTAGTAGCTAATATGTTCAAGTTAGTTTCAAACGTACCCAACTCTCTGTAGCGTATGGCGTTCAACAAGTTGTTTCAAGTCCTGTTACCTGGTTACTTATAATGGGATAGCATAAGATTGGCTAAAGTAAGAACCTTGAAAAGATTCTTTTGGGACAAGTTAATTAATAACGGCAATCTACTAAATATGAGAGAAAAGGCTAGGTTTAAATCTGCAAGACTTATGAACAACAAATACCTTCTAACGAAGTTGAAAGACAGGGAGCGCCATCTAGGTAGAAAATAGTATTCCAAGAAACTACAGTAGGTACAAACAGATAATTCAGCTTGCAAGAATAGAGCAATTGAAAAGTTAATATTATTATTATGCCATTGAAGCGTCAGTTTGCAAATAACAAACCTATTTCATTTGAGACATCCAAGTACGTCATTGACAATTTAATTGTTTTTGTGGTTAGATGTTATTATTGACATTCTTTTGTTTAAATTTAAAAATAATACCCATACTATAATCCGGTAGACTGTAAATGTGTTTTTTTTTCAAAATAAATTAACTTAGCAGTTAATTGAGGCGCTACTGGCAATGGGGGTGCGAAAATGTTTATACATTTAGTTCCCTATTCTGCCGCCAATTTCAACTGGGTGCGCATGATTTCGCTGCACCTGTCTCTATTTTGCAAAAAAACAAATGTTCGACGGACAAAGCCAAGTCGTGCATTTTTGCAGCTGGTGTTCTTTTTTTGGTTTTTAATCAACTAAAGGCTTAATCAAACAAAATGCTAGGACTTATCTATGGACGTCCTCTCGTCTCTGTCTGTACCAAGAAAGAAGCTAATATCATTGGAGTTAGTGTTCCTCAATTTTAGGCCTGTTTTCTACCAAGAACAGTGAAGACAAAGATGTGTGAGATTTATCCGATGAAGGACAAAAGAGGCGATGTGGATTTCAACCAATTGGCCTACCGTTCTTGACCCTTCGACAGTCATTTTTTCTTTGAATACAATCCTACATACCTAATGTAGGTAACCCAGTGATTAAACAAGATTTACAAACGTTCACTAAGGGAAACTATTTCGCAATAACTAAGCGCAATCGCCGACCACTTTACTACAGACTACACTCTATATAGACATATTATTACAAAACTAAGTACTTGATTCTATTTGTAAAAAGATATTTTACCAGTTTGAAAAATTCCTTATCTTTGTATTCAGGCGGCAAAGGTTCTATGCAATCCGGTTCCTTTATAACCACCACATTTCTCTCTTTGCACTTTTTTGGTATATCTGGTTCACAATCTCTTTTACTGAACATTTTAAAGTATTTCCTATAATTTTGCTTTTGCCGATACTGAAATTATTCCAGTTTCAATTTTTTTTCTAAAAATAAGTCATAAAAATTCTTTCTTGCTTGCTTGACGACAGTTCTTGACTTCAATGACGTTATTTCGAAAATGGCCTGTACTATGCCGGAAAACGGAAGTACCTTTACATACATAAATACGTCTTAGTGCATCGTCTTACTGATTAGAAACAATATGACTATCGACATAATATTATTTGGTTTAGATAAATAAGACAGGTTAAAATTTTATCATTAAAACTGATTCCGTTGTCTTATAATGTTTTGTTTGTCCAAATCTCTCATGAAGTCGTGTGTCGGTTAAACAGGACTTAGTTATTACGTTGCTACTAGATGGCAGCACATTGGACAAATGAAATGCGCGCTTTTTCACGACTGTTTTTCTAATAACGTTCATTTTGACATTTGTAGTGACAGTGTTGCTACTTTGATAAAAATCTACCATCTAATAGATTATGTGGTTTACAAAGTTTACACAAAAAGACGTTCAAAGATTTAGACGTAAATAATAAATATTTTAGTAATGGGTTGAAATACATTAAACCATTAACACGGGTGTCAGTGGTTTAAGGTAACATAATATCACGGAGAACCGGTTGCAATAAAGACATATGAAATTATGAATATGAACCTCAAATATTGAGATACTTACAAAAAAAAACACAATTTTTTGTTATTACCCCAAAGTTATCGTGGGAATTTAGAATGATGTTATTTTGCGACGAAAATGTATGGTAAATTCCAGCCTAATCAGAAATTCCGGGTAGAATTGTTCTTAGATTACTACACGATATACACTACGATTTGCATAATATATAGTTAGTTACATATGAAGCTAGGAAAAGTGTGTTAAATATAACTCCCAAATGCAAAGCAAATCCGATACAAGATAACTTTTCTAGCAGACTAGATGTTGTGAAATGAGCTACCATTGTTTTTGTAGTTTGGATTTTAATTTTATCAAATTGTAGTACGTATATAGTTATTGCATTATTAATTATTTTTATTTAATGACCATCATTAAATGTGAAGGTGTAAATTATAATAACAAAAAATTATTGTAATAAATGACGTTACATTTAATTTGTTTGCTCGGAAATTTTATACAACGGCGTTCGAGAACACGGCCGAGCGACGTGACGCAAAGGTTTCCTAGTTTTTATTTGCACAAGCTGGTAGTAGATTTAGTAACTGTCGGTATGGCAACACTAAATTCTGCAGTAATTATTTGTATGTATTTCTCAGCGCCATTACTTTTTACCGATGTAATGTTGAAATGATTCTAATCCGTTTTAATCGGCAAATCTGTGTGATGTTTTAGCAAAACACTCAAGTGATTGTGTATTAAAACTATTGAACTTCTTAAAGTTTTTGTGCTGGGCTTTGTCATGGCCGGTAAGTGGTGACTTTTTGCGCCCGCTAGTCAAGGGCGAAATTGGATTCGGGAATCGCAATAAGTCGAAGATGTTTTATCGTTCGAACTCCGACGGTAAATGCAATGTTATTGTCATTAGTTTGGTTTTTAGTATTTAGTGTTTACATCTTGTGACGATAGCTTGTTTGGATTAATGTTTGGTTATCATTACTTACGCCGATAGTTTTAACCTTTTGCTCTCTGAATTCACTATTGCTAGAGATGTAGATGTGAGGAAGTTCTCGCAACGGTCTTTCGGCGTCTGTTTTCGAATAAAAAACGTCATTGTTACATAAAATATGCAGGCTAGCAGGAATGTTTGCGAGAACATATGATTGTATTTCGTTGCGGTTGTGTATTTAGCGAAAACGTAGCATAATATCGTAAGAGTAGTATCTAGAGACGTTATTACACGCCCTGGGGCTCATTCGTAATCAAGAAAACACGTTATTCCAATGAAGTTAAATTCAGGTAAGCGTTTTTTTGTCACTTGCGTATTTTGCAAATTTTGGAGGTTCTTAATCAGTAAGTCGTAAATGTTATCAACAATGTTGCTTGTTGTTAAATAATTTGTTGCAATACAGTTATTACTAAATGATTTTTACGTCATTTCTTAGAACTCTACCCTCTAAACATCAAATGAACATTAGGTATTTTAAATTAGTCAAGTTAAACGTCTCCCTCTAATTTGCGTTTGAACAGCTGTGTGAAAAAGAGATGGATATATAAAATTTCTTATTGGAATAAACATCCAGGACATATTTTTTCTTAGTTCTTCACTAATTTGCAAGAACAATTCTTTTGTACATTGCAAACAAAATTCACAACAAAGTAACCTACAAATTGGAATCTTTCTGCCATATCATGGTAAATCAATGTCTTAAATGCATAACAAAGCCAGAATTATCATCTAACATGTACCATATGTATCATTTTCTAAACACTATTACTCAGCAGAAAATAACAGGCAAGATCATAAAGTTTTCTCTCAAACAAGATTCAGGTCATACTCGGTTTAGTTTTATTGGTCATAAAGACCATAGACTATTAACAGTTGTTGTCATCCAAAGTTTTTAAAGGCAAAGGCAGTGGAATTATGAGAAGAACACTTTGCAAGGAGGTCAATTAAAATATTTCTAATTCTCTTAATTTTATTTTGTTGGATTGTGATGAAAGATGTAGTAAACATATTAATCGCTGTCATAATTAATGAATATGTAGCTAAAATTTCAAAAGGAGTTGACTGTTTGTGCCTGTGTGTGATTTATTTATCTTCATTAATCATGGTTTCTAACGGCAAACAACTTGTTTGTAGTTCTCCACATCTTTTCACTTATATGGTGAGGTTTTTCATGATAATTGTCTTACCACATCAGTGTGCTAGCTTCTCCAATGACATGCCATATTTTAATTTATTCTCTGCCATGTGCAACTGCCTTTGTTTACAGGCAACCTGTATTTGTTATACTTCAACTTCAGGTGTATCTTTGTAGCAGTTATTGCCCGTTTTTCCTCAAATTAATGATGATAGCTTATAAACATTAATACCAACTATTGAACAACCTCATATACATGGATTATTAACATAAAATATGAGAAAGACGCATTTTAACTGTCTTAGACATTAAAACACCAATCCATACTCAACAGTCTTTATTTTAGAGGCAGTAATACCACAAGTTGTATGAATATCAAAGCCAACACAGTAACTTCATCACTGGATATACCATTTTTTACATTAAAATCAACAATTTCCTTCTAATGACACATGTTCTTGGCCTCTTTTCCTTGCTAGGTACGTCCTAGTAAGTAATACTTATTTGTGATAAGTAGTGTTGTGAGATTAAATGTAATGAGGAGGGATGAAGGACATGTGACTAAAACAGTAATGGATCTGAATGTTGATGGACGGAGAGTGAAAGGAAGGCCAAAGAAAAAATGGATGGATTGTGTAAGGAATGATATGAAGGAGAAAGGAGTAAATGTTGCCATGACGTCTGATAGGGGAGAACGGAAGAAGAAAATGTGTTGTGCCAACCCCAAATAGATTGGGACAAGGGCAGAAAAATGATGAGTGTTGTGAGATTAAAGTATACCTGAAAGAAAATATTGCTTACTCAATACTTTCATGCATTCCCAAAATAAAGGATCTTAACAGACAACAAAGTGATCTAATAAGGTTTCCATTATTTCTTTTTTAAGTAAGGATCCCTAAAGAAGGGTACATGATATTTGCCAACAATATTTAAGGCTTGAATATTTCAATTTACATGTGTATTGCAATGTAGAAGCAGTAATACCTTGCTTAATGTGGAGGATATGTACTATATACAATCATGTTAAAGTAAGGCTTGACCAATTTTGTTGTACTCGTTTAAATATAAAAGCAACCTTGATATATTTTTTTTAAAGACCTATTTATAGACCCCACACAGTTATATAATTATGATGATATATTTTTTTAAACCCTCTATTGCTTGAATGGAGGGGGTGGCCTCTAGTATTTCTTTTTTCATTTTACATTATATTCGCTTAGCAGTTCATAGAATCCATCTACTGTCCAAATTTCAACTATGTTGTGTCAATAGCTTCGGAAGTAAAATGGCTGTGAAATATGGACAAATCTATAAGGGTCTGTTTTGTTTATGGAATCTTAAAAATATATAAATTATAGTGTGATTTTAGATCTATCTTTTAACCCATGTGTATGCCATAAAAAGTTTTGTCCACATCAACTACTTTTATTCAGTAGTAGAATGTCTTTGTTGCCAGAACAATCAATGGAAACACAAAAGAGGTCTTATAGCATTATGCATAGACACAATACTCTAAAATAAAGAGTTCACTGTATCATGAATGCAACAATACTCCTCTATACTCTGTGGTATCAGTTTCCTCATACATTGTCAACATAGACAAGGAAAATATACAAAATATAATAATAACCTAAAAATTGTCCTTCACAATGCAGATTTATTTATCAGATGAGCCTAGAATATTATTGTTACGGGTAAATAGTTGCAGGTAGGCTGGGACATATAAGACACAATCATCAGGTGACATATTAAGAAAAGGACAATAACTCTGTCCAATGATTGTGACCATAACAAAATAGTCAACTATATTATGGTTGAAATCACATGCATATGAGAATTTAATTTATATAGGGACTAGAGTTTTGCCAAACAGCAGTTTATATTCCTTTTGTTATTGTTCCCTCCAAAATTGTTTGTGATTATATAAAGATTATATTAATATTATTGTTTATTATTCATTATATATATATTGAATAAAAATTATGAAATATAAGAGTGACATTTAGGTCTCAATTATATTAGACATTTAATATTCAAAATATCCTTAAAATGCTTGGCAAATAAACTCATGATACACACATACATGAGATTTCTTTTTTCAAACACAACTTTAGTATTTCTCATTCAGGTTTCAACAATAAAAGAATTAAGTTTTAAATAACTTTCAATTAGAGTCCATCTATCTGGTTAAATAAGGAATTATGTGAAGGTTCCATAGTCAATTGCAATAATTAATAGTCATGTATGTGTTTATATGACTGGAATCAATTTAAATGTGTGATCGGCCATTCATAGGGACTAATTAAGGTCAGTTGTGATAATAAAAACTTGTTTACATAAAGAAAATGTTTTAATGGTACAGGTTTTAAGTTGTTTCAAATAGTTAAAGAGGAATGACCAAGACAAGGTGGCTTATGCATAAGGTGTTTGCAGGACTGCATTATTGGTCTAGTGTTCCTGGATTTGGCAAAGTGTTATAGGGTTTTTCATCAGCAAATTCTCAGTCACAGAGTCTGGATTAGTGCCTAATTGATGGCTTGTCTTCCACTACAAGAGACTTATAAATATAACTGTGTGAAATGTGGGTGTACTATTAGGAACACTTTTTTTTGCGGATGGGATATCAAATAATTTCCCCCGCTTTGGGTGCAGCGGGAGGAGTGTCTGACTTTTACTGACTAAAACCCACCCATGTTCTTTCTATTGCCCTTTATGTTCCGGGGCCGCAGTATCTCTTTCGCACAACCCGCAACCTCGGCAGGTGGCCTTGGCAAGCCCCTCTGCTTTTCTGACATCTCATTGAAGCGGGCGTGAAACACTAACTTGCCGTCGACATGGCCTGTCGTCAATAGACGGACGTACGATGAGCTACCCATTGCTCACCGTCCACAGGCCCACATCTACGGTGGCCAGGAGTCCTCTCGCGGTGCCCGCCGCCTGAGGTTTGCTCCCTCAACCGCCCTCCTTCGCTAGCATGACTGCTTCGCAGAAGGATGTGACAGCTTCCCATTCCCTCTTATTAGGAACACATCTGCCTAACTCTTTAGGGATTTCAGAGGATGTGTTATGTATGTGTTTAGAGAGAGTGAAAGGGTTTTTTGACGGTATGAAAGATGAAGATGATGCTTTGCAAAAAATCTTTTAAATTGGGATCAGAACTTCATGATGATCATAGAGGCATAAAAGTGTGTTTATTAATTGCTTCAATTAACTACTGTCATACAAATTAAGTTTGATTAGGCTTGTATGGTGTTATCATATACTAGCTGTTCCACGCGGTTTCACCCACGCTGCTCAGCACCTGTTGGTCGTAGCGTGATGTTATATAGCCTATAGCCTTCCTCAAGAAATGGGCTATCCAACACTAAAAGAATTTTCCAATTCCAACCAGTAGTCCCTGAGATTAGCGCGTTCAAACAAACAAACAAACTCTTCAGCTTTATAATATTAGTATAGATAAATTCTAGTTTTTCTGGTAATCAAGTCCGAGGTGATAGGTGAATCATTTTAATATGAACTAATTCCTCATAATTGCCAATGATGTGTAATGGTTTTGTTTGATTTGTTTTAATGCAACTTTCGTGTTACTTCATTACAATGTTTTATGGGACTTTATAGCACATGTAAGGTCAATAAAAGAGTAAAGTAATCAAGTTTGTCAGGTATCATTGGATTTTACTTAGATACCAATGGATGTGGATTCCAAATACTTCCATGGTTAAGTACAGCTAGCCAATGTATGGGAGAAATACATGTACTTACATACAAATAAACACATAATTCTTCTTTTGGGCTTTGCCGTAGTTGGGTAGGGAAGGAATAAATAATAAAATATTGGTTATTAAAATTAAACCAACCCCAAAATTTAGTTAATAGATATATAAACATTATATAGTGAATTTTCCTTAGAGACTGATTTAAAAATAATTCTGAATTCCAGTAAATATTGTCAAAATTACCTGTTTTGATTGACAAAATAAAATACAAATGATCAATAAAACTTAGACATTCATTATCATTACATTTTCATACAAATACTGATACAATGTGTATTTTTATCTATGAAATTACATTTAGCTATCAAGGTAGTTGTAGACGCTTAGGTAAACCAGTTCTACCCATAGATAGATCAGCCAATTTTTTTTTCTTTAAAACCTATGTAATAGGCAGTGATCCCATCGTCGTCGGCCCACAATCTAGAACACGAGGGTTTCTGAGCCCACCGCGGTTACGGGGTGATCGAAAGGGCAACAGAAAGAAAAGAACATGGATTTTAGTCAGTAAAAGTCTGACACTCCGCCTAGAGCAGGGAAAAAGAGGTGTTACTGAGAAATTTTCTCATATTAAATCACAATTTCCCACGAAATGAAAACATCATGAAGAATTATACGCCACTTAAAATGACACAAGGAAAATGATGCATGCTCTAATACCTGTGCTAATTTGGCATCACCCCAACTAAGGTAGGAATACTACTGCGCTGGAATGCTAAGTAAAACGTGGCCTTGTTTGACATCTTATAACATAACATCATACTTGTAATGCCTGAAGATTAAGGCAGAGATGTATCTAATTTTATTTTTTTATTTTAAAAAACATTGCCCCCATACTAAGAATTGCTCCTGTATCGTGGGTACGTTTACGAACATTTAAACTCACATACACAAACAGTCAACCCGGAATAACTATCTGTAGACCATACAAATATTTGTTCCGTGCGAGAATCGAACCCGCGACACGCAGCACGGCAGTCTGCCACTGCGCCAACCGTCCTGCCATTGCTATAACATGTTATTCATAGGCTAAGATTGGCAATGAAGCATTAAGAAAAGAGAAACATATCGGAGTTTTGAGTCTATAAAATGATGTGTCTATAAAATAATATAAATCTAAGAAATTATTGATGAATTATTTTAAAACCGGATTTCGTGAAAGTATTCCTACTTCTTACTATCACTAAATGGTATAAAACAACGTCGCTTTCCGCTGTCTATCTGTCTGTCCCTATGTATACCTACTTGGATCTTTAAAACTACGCAACGGATTATAATGAGGTTTTTTAAATAAATATAGTGATTCAAGAGGACGGTTTATTTGTATAATTGCATCCGTGCGAAGCCGGGCGGGTCGCTAGTGATATTATAAATGCGAGCCTGTGAAGATGTATATCTCCGTAAATCTCCATATGAAAGAAAGAAAAAACATTTATTTGGCCCATGCCACAAGTGCACACAAAATGAGATAAACTTAAAACTAAACAATAATAACAAAAACGTAATTGTGTGTCTCACGGACGAAGCCGAGGGCATAAGCTAGTCAATACGAAGTTAAATAGTCTAGAAAGATAATCATCTTCATGCCTTCGTCCCGTGTTATTTTGGGGTCGGCGCAACACGTTTTTGTCTTCCGTTCTCCTACCCATCTACTCCTTTTCCTTCGTTCCTCACATAAAACATAGTTTTACCAACTAGTTGATATTCTATTACAAACATAATTTTATCTATGGACAACAAGATAACGTCTAATGTGAAACTAGCAAAATTGATACTCGGATCTTGCTTAGAAATATAGTTGATAAGAACATCAAGTGGTAGGGTGTGCGATAAAAACGTAATTTCATGTTATTTCTTTACGAAACAAACCCTAGTAGACCTCTTACCGTACCATCTGTTATTGATGATACCATTTTTGTAGTTTATCCAAGTTTCCAACCATTAATTTTAACTGATACATCGTTTTATCATCATCACCAATCTCCTGCCCTTATCTCATCTAGTTGGGGTCAGCGCAGCATGTTTTCTTTTTCCATCCTTCTGTACTAGTGTTGTCCCGCGGTTTCACTTTAGTAGACCGGGATAAAAGCGTGTTAATCAAGGGTTTTCGGCCTTCACACCAAATTTCATCTAAGTCCGTTAAGCCACTTGATCCTGAAGACTAACAAACACTCACACTTACCAACTTTCGTCTATTTGTGTGATTTCTCGTCATCTCAGAAGTTGCGACTTCTCTATACATGCCATGCCATATCATACATACTCGCATTTAATCTTTCGCGGATGGGAAATCGCCAAATCGCTCTGGTCGGAATGGGGGAGATTGTCAGACTTGTACTAGCTAAAACCCACCCATGTTCCTTCTTTTGCTTTTTATGTTCCGTGGCTACGGTACCTCTTTCGAACAACCCGCAACCCAGGCAGCCGGTGACCCTGACAGCCACCTCTGTAGCATTTTATCCTCATCATCAATATTTTCTTCACCTGCTCATCAAAGGCCGTGAAAAGGAAGACTGACGCGCATCAAGATATAGATATGTAAACAAACTGACTATGTTTACACTTTGATAACCGTATGTCACTCGAATGACCTTGAACTTAATGATGACCCGACCCTATCTCGTTTCTATCAAGAAATTGAATATGTGTTGTAAGGTTTCTTGGAATGTTTGATGAAGAAATTGATAGTCTGTTCTTGTATGGCTTGAAGTTTTGATTTCGAGAGCACACCAACCCCTTCTCTATTACTTATCTATACTTAATATTATAAAGAGGAAAGATTTGTTTGTTTGTATCGAATAGGCTCTTAAATATTAAACCGGTTTTAAGCATTTTTTCACTAATAGAAGGCTTAATTATCAGGAAGTAACATCACGCTACTACACACGGGATCGGGGCAGTAACTAAAAACGCGGGTGAAACCGCGCAAGACAGCTAGTCTCAAATTAAATTAATAAATTGCTGCTTTTTGAGCGTTTACAATTGTCTCCACGATTGGTTCTCAATGCAGCTGGTTGAACCAGAGCTCAACAGTTCGCAGAGAGCGACAATCAATGTCAAAAATGTAGGGAAAATATTTAAAGTATTTTTTGGGTTGGACTTAAAATACTGAAATTGCCCCTAATATTGCTCATATGTAAAAAAACATCCTTTTTTCTTTTTGCGGATGTGAAGTCATCAAATAACTTCCTCCGGTCTGCGTGGAGCGGGGGGGAGTGTCAGATACTGACTAAAACCTGCCCATGTTTCTTATATTGCCCTTTATCACAGCCCCGGATTTTATCCAGGGTCGCGGTATCTCTTTTGAACAACCCGCAACCCAGGCAGGCGGAGGCCCTGACTGTCCCCACTGCTTTTCAATTTTCATCCCTTGGATTCCCCAATGGATCAACAGAGTGCCTACAAAGTTAGGGAAATTCATGTCACCGTCAGTAAAATTGCAAGAGTTTTAGGCATTTAATATTAATTTTAGACAAAATAACATTCTAATTTAAGTACCTTAACGATCCTTTATTTATGGAGATTCTCTGTCAGCTCGTTAATTTTAGATACTAAGTCAACTCAGCTATATTAAGTAGTGAAAAGTACGTCAACCCGTAGTTTTCACGTCAGCGTTGAAATATTATGGTAACGAAACTTTCGTCTGTAGGTATGTCATTAGTCTGTCTATAAATCGAGACAGACAGTCGATAACTTTGGCAGCCATTTGCGTCACAAACTTCGTCACTTATCGAGTGACGTTGGTTTTGGAGGGTTAAGTGTTTATTTAGGCACCCTTTTTGTATTAGATATGAATTCAAATTGGGGGTAAAAGCTAGCCGTTAGCGGATGGCATAAAGAGGTTGTACAAACTATTCGATTCCTAAATAAATATTAATTCAATAAACACTTTTTTCTTTTTCGAAAAAATTTGCAGTACATAATAGCAAGACATGAAGCTTAAAATAAAATGTAAGCGAAATTGTAAAGTAACAGGTTCTAGAACGTCATTTGCCGCATAGCAAAACATAATCGGCAGTTTTTCCCAGTATTTCAATACAAGAACTATCTTCACAGCAGACACGCAACTGCCAGTACTAATTGTCAGGGTAGCGCTATTTATATCTTTCAATTACGTACTACACATGTACAAGGTGCTTCCTCTAATTGTTACGCGTCAAGCCTTGTGGGCCCATTGTCTAAACTCACCCTACAAAGGCTGAAAAGAAAGGTGTTATGTTACCAAACCACTGTCTTCATTCACGAGTATTACATTACCGTACTACGTTCAAAAAACAGGTTCCAAAATCAAACTTTTCCGCCATTTACAGTCAGGACATGACACAGAACTGTACTGTATAGTTTTTTTTATTGTTTATTTGTAGTAAAATGCGTGGTTATTTACTGTTTCGGATGTTAAGTTAGTGTAGAGATGTTGAAAAAGAAGGAAGTACCGTGGTATTCCAATCATCGCATTAGGATTCAGGACAATTTCGCCAATTGGAGACACCACTCGTGTCGGGTGCACTGGAACACGACTTGCGATTGTACGTACATTTGATAAATGGGTCAATTTTCAATCGTACCATTGTCATTTACTTGTTATTGGTCGGCGACAGATATTAGTTGAACACTGAGTGGAGGCCGGTCAATCTATGATAAAATATTAATTGAGTTCATATAAATTACTTGAAAATCTGCTGACGTAAGCCTGATTTATTTGCAAATGATTCGTCCAAAGTAACGTTATCAGAAAAAGCTAAAATGATGTAACGAACGACCACTCAAATCATACTTGAATTTTAATCGGATGAAAGACCATTGAGAGAACAATAAAATTACTTTATTTATTTTAAGATAACGTAGATTAGTTTATTGTGGATATTTGAGATTTTTAATAACTTACTAAACTTTTGATAACAACGGAATGATAATATATTTAACCATCGCTATCTTGACATTAACGTTTGTTTCTCTATTGTATAATACATTGCATTTACGACTTTATATACTTGTTGTTTACTAACACTTCTTCTGTATATTAATGTGTGTGTTGACTAACTATTTTTTGTGTTATCTGTGTTAAAAGTTTTTAAACCAGTGTTTAAGAGTTGCGCCACTTTGTACCAGCTAGAATCTATACGGGTGATACGTTGTTGTTTTGGAAAATAATATTTGATGTTCCTTACGTCGTATCAACTGTAATTATATGTGTATCGAAACACCCTTTTCACCATTTTAAAAATAAACTGTAGAATGAATCTAGACGATTCTATTATCCAGTACTAACTGGGTTGTAGAGGTCAGATAGGCGGTCGCTTTATATAAAATAAAGGAAAAAAAATGGACTTGCTAAGAACAAAAAAAAAACAAGACATCAATTGCTCGTTTACTGAGCCAAATAGCCCCAAAATACTGGTATTCATCTGCATCCGATTAGACTGAGATCCGATCTAATAAAGTTGAAAAAATTGATGTCATTATATCTTGTGCATCAAACAACGGGGTCTCCAGCTAGGTTAAACCTACCAGTGCAGCATTTAATTTCTTAAACGTGGTGTCTGCTGCGATTTACCATTAGGTCTCCTCTTAAAGAAGAGGTCCTCGAGAGCTGTCCATCACGACAATAAAGCCTGGGTCTTGAGGCCCCACTCCCTACAAAACAATCTTTTAAATTCTATGAACTGGATTCTAGGCTATTATCAAAATTTCTATAAGAAATATCAATAAAGCCCGAGAAACCACCTTCAGATTGAAATGTAGCTACAGGTGGAATTTCAATTTAAATAGATATTGTAAATTTTTTTATGATATTGCAATCTGTGGACCTACAAACCATAAAAAAATTAGGTAGAGCACAAACAATATTTATTTAAGCTCTTATACAAAATTATTGTTACGAATATTAAAAAATAAAAATAATAAAATAAAAATCATTTAAAAAATACAAAAACTTGTAGCCCACCTTTATCGGGAACAGGGTCGCAACAACCGATGGTCTGGGATCATGAAAGACCTCTTTATAATATGTGCTGCTTTCAGAATCGTTTTTTTTTTAATAAGTATGTCATTTGAGAACACAAATGTGTCACAGGCATTTTTTGTACCAGTCAATCTTTGTGTAGTAATATTAAATCCGAACTGGATTATTAAACAAATTTGCGTAATAGACGAATAGTTTAGTAATTTGATGTTTTGCGTTCTGCCTTACGACTAAAACTGGTTTTGACAATTTTTATGACACAAGATTGGATTTTTTAGGCACTAAAAACAAGGTCAAATGTATAAAAAAAAACTTCACACTCCGTAAATAGCATTTGCCAGTTTAAATTGACATTCCCAAGAAAAATCATAAAAAGACAATTTTTTTTTGTTTTTGCCCTAGTTGCAAAGCCAGTCTCCAGCCCTTATTTCAATTTATTTGGGGTCCGCACAGCTTATAATGAAACTCAAAAACTACAAGCATTTATTTTAATAAGACCTATTTTTTTGATAATATGATAAACAGGATACACGGAACATATTCCACACTTTGTTCCATATTACATTCTCAGGATGACCAGGATCCGTGCAAAACTATTTTCTTCCATACTCCTTAGGTATGCACCAAAAAGGGTAATATACCCGAAGACTCATCCGGATAAGGACTCACAACCTCCTAAGGTTGACCTGAGAAATGCTTTAGAGAAAAAACACGATCAGTTCATCACTAACATCCTTTGGCATAGGTCGTTCTTCGAGAGGCGCATACGCACGCGAACTCATCGAGTCTTCGCGACGCATCGTGCTCGTGCGACGCTCGCGCCGCTCGACTCGTCCCACTAGGCATGGGCTAACTAGCTCCGGTAAAAAGATATATAATAATGTCAGTTCAAGTAACGATAAGAAATCCTTATCAGGTAGTTCATACCTTCCTACTGGTTTCTTGCATAAATAATTTAGTGTCTAAAGTGTTTTCATATTCCCATTTCGCAAATGAGCACACACAAAATATATTGGGATAAGAGTGGGACAATGTTGAGCAAATTTCAAAGTGAACTCTTTTTTCAAGTTAAATTATTAACATATATATTTCGTTCGCTCTGGCACAACACGCTACAGGCAGTCAATTACATTGATATAAAATATTCTTTATTTTTTGGTATGAGAAAGAGTAATCCTTTTTGGAATATAATCCAAAGATACAGATGGAGAAAATAACAGAATAATTCAATTGTAAACCCAAAATTTAACCTTAACTGTTTTACAATTTTATGTGTTCGGAGTTACCCATGCCTACGGACCAGTAGCACGTACGGTTCTATGAAAGCCATGATTTTTTTATTAAAAAACATGGCTTTCCCTGATTGGGAAAATACCAAATCGAAGACGACCCCAAAGCTGCGATTTTTAAGGATTTTCTACCACACACCGGATTTTCAACTTTGTTGAGTACCCAAAGTTGAAAATTCAAGAGTGCGCCTTTATTGACATAATGGCAGCATACGCTGTTTGATCGTCAATAGGGTTAAAAATGCAATGACATAAGCAATGACCTTTGTGCACGGCACGAGGGTTCTTGTTCAGTTAACATTTTCAGGCATATTATGTTCTTATTTGAACGACAATTTTTCCAGGCAATGGTGGCGAGACGACATGGTGTTTCAGCCAGGTGAAGGGCACCTTGGAAGACGATGTCACGGAAGCTGACCTCATCTCCTGCGTGGAGTTCAACCATGACGGGGAACTGCTCGCTACAGGAGACAAGGGAGGCAGGGTTGTTATATTTCAGGTAACTTAAGCTCTATTCATTTATCCACATTCATTCTATGCCTTGAATAGACAGAGGGTCATCAACGGCATTGATAGGGCACCGCTGTTCTGTTTTCATAGTTATGTAAATGTAATATGTAAATACCTAGGAAACTTCTTTGTCTTATTTGCCAAGGTTTAAAGATCACACACAACTCTTTTGCTGTCGGAAATCATTTTGGTTCTCTTGCTCGCTTTTCACCGGTCTATGAACTTCTGATGGCGCTATTCTTACCAGTGGGCCCCTAGAGCAAAATGCTACGCAGTTGATACTGGAATCTATATTCTATAAAAATTAGAAAAAATATAGGATAGCGTATACTCACGAGTTTTCGCATCAATTCAAAGTTAATTTCCATAAGATCACGTCACATATATATGACGCTATTGACGTTGATACGACGTCAACGAACACCTGATACGAAGTTACCTTATGAGGCACTTCATGCGATGCTTGGGCGGTCACAGTTGTCACGTCAATGCATCTCGGATCTGTAGATGCGGTCAGAATCTCAGATAGAGAGTATACTTTAAACATTCCACAGGAAATTGGTCTTGACAGCAAAATTATGACATAATTCTTTTAATTTGTATTCTCAATCTGCTCATTGCAAGATGGAACAAAGATAGCTGAATAAAGCAAGGAACATTTAGTGTAGTTTTGGATTTTCAACCTTAAGCACACAGCTGACGTTGCAAAAACACTCCCAAAGTTCCTTTACGTCCGCCGTTGTTAAATGTGAAATTCCCCTTGTTCTAACTGTAAGGATTGAAATAAGAAGGGACGTTCTTTTTTGGGATACCGTCCTTCGTCAACTAAACCCTTACTGTTACTACTACCATCATGAATAATTAGCCAGGATATTATTGTATAAAATATGCCTGCTATGCCTATGGTAGACAGTACCTTATAAATCTCCCTTTCCATTCCAGAGGGACCCAGCCTCGAAGCAATGCGTCCCGAAAAAGGGCGAGTACAATGTGTACTCAACATTCCAGTCACATGAGCCGGAGTTTGACTACCTGAAGTCCTTAGAGATCGAAGAGAAGATCAACAAGATCCGGTGGCTCAAGCGGAAGAACCAGGCCCACTTCCTCCTCTCCACTAACGACAAGACCATCAAATTGTGGAAGGTTAGTCTTGTATGTATTCCAGTTTTTTTATTATTTCTATTTTTTAGTTTTAAGGCTTCTTACGTAGTATTTTATAAGCTTGGGTGGAATTGGGAGAGGCTTAATCCCAATGTGACATGAGTTAAAATCAAAGACCATAAAATTAGTCAACTAGAAACTAAAGCAAGGTCTGGCGGTGAGCATATAGTTCAGCAATTGTTACTAGCCATTTTAGTTCTGCCATTATTACAAATACTTGATTGCTGGGTTCGATTCCCATGTTCATTAACCAGCTTCAAAAAAAGGAGGAGGTTCTCAATTTGTCGGAATCTTTTTTCTTTGTTTATACGGATGATCTGCTACCTTTTAGTAATAACAATGGAAAATGAATACGCGATAAAAATTCTGTGAAAATCTTTTAAAATTGAAATAAAAATCTTTTATGTAAAAAATAAAACCGACATCCAAAATCCAAGTCGGTGGCAAAAATGTCAACGAAACCAACAAAAGTTACCGACTTCCGGAAGTAAAGTTATTTTCACTTTTTTTTGTTTGAAAGTCATTTTCATTTTTTTCATATAAACGAATCAACATTGTGCAAAAATAAAATACCCTAAGATAGTCGTCAATGGGAGTCCGACTTCCGACATAAACCTTCCAGATGAAGGTTTTACTGACCCATAGTTCTCCTACCCGTATGCCAATTTATTTGTGGTCGGTCGGCGCACCATATCTTCTTCAAACTTTTCTCTTACTCGTTATTTCATCAGACAACTCCTTTCTTGCCATACCGTTAAATGATAAATGATGTTTATTTTGCAAGTAGGTTTTCACAAACACGTTTACACGTCATTTTTTTTAAAACTAGATGAGGCCGGTGTTTCGTACCCGACTACTCTGAGAAGAAACAGCCGAAACAAACTCAGAGGTCTCTTTTAAAGTCCAGACAACATAATCTTGGTCAACTTACATGAGGACCATGCAGATAGTGTCTGAAATGGTCTTTTTAAGAAAGCGCCACACAGATTGAGTGGACCTGTCCAGTCAGTGCAAGCATTTGTCAGTTTATCACACAATCCATCCATCGTTTTTTTTTAAAGGGTAAAGGACAAAATAACCTTGTTCCCTATGTAAACCTGCATGTTCAGCCTCTGAAAAATGCCCCAGTAATTGGCCGCTAACATTCCATAGCATTACGATGTCCCAACCCATTTGTGATCATGTGCCATCGATTATTGACTGGCGTCACATGACGTCATTCGATACCAATTTAATGTGTCCAGTATGCTTCACAATGCATAATACTACATACAGTATATTTTTATGGATGTCTTCCTGTTTATTTATATACAATATAGGTAATTTTTGTATAGAGCTGAATTATAATGACAATGACAGTGATCGTTTCTTACATCTACTTATTGCGTAGGTGTAAATAATATTGATATAGTTTTTAGGAAAAGAATTTTGTCATAAAACCAGCCTTTTTCATCGATTTGTTGATTTGTAATATGATTTTGTAGGTAAAGTACAATTCTTTTAGCAACTGGTAACAAATTTGTTAAATACCAAATGGCCCTTTTCCTAAAAGCTAGTAATTACAATAACAGATAATTTAAATAACAATCTGGGAAGTATTCCTATGAAAAGTAAAGAATTTGGGCGGGATCGTAACCGATAATAGAATTTGATGCGGGTTAGCAGTGGGACGATTAGTGCTAATTATAATTATAATGATTTCCGGATTCAGGCTAGCCGAAGCAAGGAAAAACTGTTCAAGTGAACTGATGGGCCGCTAATACTGAAAGCCCCCAAGCTCATGGCCCAGTACGGAATAGATTAACACCCATATTCTAAGTTGTAACCTCGAAAGCTCCTCGACTCACTCCTCCGTCGAGGACACCTCAAGGCGTTCCTCGAAAGATCCTCGAAATCGGTATTCACAGTCGTCAGTCTGAGGAAATGTTGAGGTCCCTCGAATGAGTGGGAGTTGAGGTGATACGTCACAAATACGTCATTATTTGGAGGAATATTTTGTTTGTTATATTGGCTAAACTTATTTTAAGAGCAGTCTGTTAGCGCGTTATCTGTGGTTTTCAACTGTAAATGTAAATATTTGTCAAGTAGAGCATAAATATTTAAATAAACAAACCCTAATAATTAATCCACTTGAGAAGTGGTTTGAATATTATATTTTTCATCAGCAGTGTTTCATTACTATCGTTATTCGTTGTACCTACTTCTTGTTTTAACTTGCTCGAAATGGCTGGAACCGGGAGATAATTTTTTAACGAAAGTGAAAAGATTTGTCTTCAAGAGTTGATCTTGAAATATAGAATTGTTATAAGAGTTCTCCTTCTTCAAATCTGATATGACACCAGCTATTCGAAAATCGTCGAGTGCCATGTACAGACCCAGGCCAGCGTGCTACAATGTCATATATTTCCATTTGTGGTTCACACACTATTTGCACGTTGATTGAGAACCAACCTTTGCGATTGCGAAATACTTCACCGTTTTGCCTATCGGGGTTTTTATTGGTATATGAGTACAATCAATGAATCCCCGCAAACAATCTGATAAATATGTTTCTATGTTCCTACTGTTCTGTTACAAATAATTAATTGTACCTAACTGTCTAGTTCTTTTGTATGCGAAAAAAAATATTACTCACTTGAAAGTTTCCCGTTGCATAAAAGCCTAAGCAAGCACCTGTATAATGGGGCTTGTGGGCAATCCACATTTGTTACCACCGATTTCTTGAAACAATAATGGTAACAAGAAATTCATCACAACATTTTTAGTGAACCGAAATCTAATTTTGAACTCATTTTCGTCATAACACTTAATTGGATTTTCTGCATCTCGTAAATACCGCCTCGATAAGTAATCGTAAGGTATAAGGTATAAATATTCAATAAGCTCATCAAAAGACATTATGAAAATCAGATAAAATGCGCGTGTTTTGGTGATAATTCCCTTGATAACTACCTCAAGGAAGCTTTAAGGTAGATCGCGACGTACCTTAAATTTGACAGTTGTTTCCTTAAGCCAAATTCACCTCCACTGAGGAAACTACTTAAGATTAGGAGTAAAATCGCAACTATGAATATGAAACCACCTCAGTGAGTTTGAGTTAAGTCGAGGAAATCATGAGGTTACAACTTAGAATATGGGTGTAAGTCTTTATTTGTTCAGAATGTAGATACATACATATAATTAGGAAAATTATATAATAGGATCCATGTATTGTCTGCCTTAGTGCAGCATGCAAATAGTGTATAATAGACAATAGAGGTATGACAATAAAAACATTCAATAAGAAACACTAGGAAGATCATGACATTTACTAATTCCTCACTTTTGTTCTAGGCACCACATCTTAGCAACGAAAGAGACTCCACATACTAATGCTCCACCACTTGCAGGTATCGGAACGAGACAAGCGTGTGACGGGCTACAACACGCGCGAGGAGGGAGGCCGGCCGCGGGACCCCGCGCGCATCACGCAGCTGCGCGTGCCCACCGTGCGGCCCGCTGAGCTCATGGTGGAGGCGTCGCCTAGGTATTTTTTATTTTATTATAAAGAACTTGGCCCACACTAGGATTTCTCCTGTATCGTGGGTGCGTTTACAAACATTTAAACTCACATACACAAACAGCCACACCCGAAACAACTATCTGCAGGTCATACAAATATTTGTTACGTGCGAGAATGGAACCCGCGACACGTAGTGCAGCAGCCGATCGCTCAGCCACTGCGCCAACCGTGTCGTCAAAACTACCACCACCGAGATACATACATCCAGGTGGAAAATGACTTGTCACGAAACTGTAAGGCACTCGAACTCCCCGACTAGACCATACCTTCTAAGAAGAGGCTGATTGCTTAAACGAGACCGTGGCTGAGGTAACTCCGCAGTGCGGGAAGCGTGACGTGATGTTTGAGCACAGTCATTAGTAACATCCCTCCCGCAATGCCCCAGGTACATCAGGCGTGGTCTTAGTTAGCGGTCAGTTCTTTTTTCTTTTTTAAATTTCGAATCTTTAAATATGTATTTCCATGACACCTGCACTATTGAATGCATTAACAGCACCGTGTTTTGAGTACAATGAGTTCTACAGTGAACCGTGTTTTTTTTACTCCAAAAAGAATTTTCTTTGTCTATGCTTTCTTATCCTCGTGTCCAGTATGCTTGGTTGAGATACGTGGGACATTTCTACATCGTTTTTGGGATGGTTATGTATCCTTAATGTCTCTGGTATTGTATTAACGACACATCTAAAACCATAGACGTTGTCCACTTACCACTTACCCCTGCTTACTACTAAAATACTTACTTTTATAGTATGAGAAAGGAATACAACTTTTTTTTTTTTTTTTGGGTGGGAAATCATCCAATGACTTCCCCCGCTCTGGGCGGAGCGGGGGGGGGGGGCATGTCAGACTTGTACTGACTAAAACCCACCCATGTTCCTTCTATTGCCCTTTACGTTCCGAGGCCGCAGTATCTCTTTCGAACAACCCGCAACCCCGGCAGGAAGGAACACACCTAGACAGGGAGATTATACATAAAACCTTTCCTCTTTAATCACTCTATCTATTACTGACATGATGAAACTGCATTAGAATCCGTTAAGTAGTTTAAAAGATATATGCGAAGTTGCGAACAGACAAATTCATTTAATTCTATGTAAAGATTGTGTTCCTACTAATAGCCTACTTTTTGCGTCTAAACATCCCAAGTCTTATCAATATATTGCGAAAATCAAGAGCTCGAATATCGATACTCAGTGCTTGTCCCGCGATAACTGCTAAGGACCTAATTTAATTAATATTCAGGCATATTTACCTCAACACTTGTGTAGGATTATGAAACGTTTTTAATATGTATACATTTTATCTGACATATATTTTCATAACGTTATCTATGATGATAAGTAGGTTACCGGTAGCCGGTTTGATGTTATAGGTTTAGGGAAAAAACGTAGGCTTAATTAAGCTTAGCCATATTGCATTGTTGAAATAGGATACTTATTATCTTACTCATCATTGTTTTCCTGCTCTTATCCGAAGTTATTTAGGACCGACGCAGCATGTATACTTACTTCTTCCATACTCTTTTACTTTTGTGATTAGACATGTTGTACTGTATGGGTCAGAAAGGTGGGCTGTAAAAAAGGTGGATGAAAAACGATTTCATGTAGCGGAGATGAGAATGTTGAGATGGATGTGTGGAGTGACAAGAATGGATAAAGTAAGGAGTGAGTATATTCGAGGAAGTTTGAAAGTTGCGCCTGTTACAGAAAAATTGAAAGGGACCCGTTTGTTTTGGTATGAACATATAATGAGTAGGGACGAAGCACATGTGACTAAAGAGTGATGGATCTGAATGTATAAGGACGGAGAGCGAGAGGAAGACCAAAGAAAAGATGGATGGATTGTGTAAGGAATGATATGAAGGAGAAAGGAATAAATGATTCCGTGACGTCTGATAGGAGAGAATGGAAGAAGAAAACGTGTTGCGTCGACTCCAATAGAATGGAACAAGGGCAGGTAAATGGTGATTCTTTTACTATTCGTTATTTCATCGGACAGAGGTGTGCAGTCCAATTAACGAATTCTTGCCATATCGTCCTCCATCCACACAGTCCGAGCATCGTTTATTTTGCCTTCCCCTTCTATTATACCTATCCACATTCATACTCAAAACTATTCTCACACTAAACATCGTGGATGTATCGCGAATTGAACCATATACTCAAGTCTGTGGTCCCATGGAGCTGTGAAAAAAAAAACAATTCAACTCTCGCGAGTTTAAGCAGTCCAGAGATATGGCTGTTTATACCGTAACATTGTACGGAACCGTCTGTGCGCGACTCCGAGAAATACGATCTTGACAGACAGACAACATCCTATAGGGGTTCCTTTTTTTTCTTTTGAGGTACAAAACCCAATAAACATTAACCAAGGCCGATATACCTTTAGCTTTTCGTTTCAACTACATATCCATACATCTAGTTCACCAACTGTATTTACTAACTCCATACGCTTTTCTAAAGTGGATTTATCCTGCTGAGCTACATACCAAGAATTATTTGCTAATTATCACCCTTTCAAGGAAACACACATCTAATCTAATCCACCTTAGTAGCTGAAGTTGATGTACAGTGTTAATCGTGATCATTTAATTATAGGCAGGTTATCCCTATGTGTTAATCACAAAAGTCAATCTCTAGAATGTATTCACGGCGATAGATCTACATATTACCGGTATAACATGGTCTTTATTTGTAAAGATTCTAGTGTAATGAGAGATCCCCATAAACTGGTTTCGTACATCTTGATAGCTTAGAATGCTGATCTTTAAACTTGTTACGAGATATTACTGCACGTGATTTTATTGTGACGTACGTCACGGTTTAAATATTTACAACCAAGTACAGGGGCAGCTATGACAACTTCTTTCTTTTCTCTAATATGAATACATATCCATTTGTAGGATTTTAATTTAATATGTAAGAATTATAATGGGTAAAATCTAAATCAAAAGTCATTCATTCAAACTGGGCTGATGATCAGCAGTTTTTTAACGTCAGTACACATGACAATCCCCCAAAAAGCCCACCATTTGCCCTTCCTAGTGTTTTAGCTTGAAAGAAGAAGTAGCGGAACAAACTCCCCAGCAACACTTATTGTCTGGTGGTGGTTTGATAACTGGTCTTAATAATTAAACTTAAAGACACTGGTTCTTATTACGCTGGTTTACTCCATAATTTGGTATCTACCTACTAAATATGTTACTTTCCCTTGTTCACAGGAGGATATTCGCAAACGCCCACACCTACCACATAAACTCCATATCGTTGAACTCGGACCAGGAGACCTACCTCTCTGCCGACGACCTCCGCATCAACCTGTGGCACCTCGAGATCACTGACCAGAGCTTTAACATAGTGGATATTAAACCTGCCAATATGGAGGAGCTTACAGAGGTATATTGATGTTTTATATGATAATTTTACTGACCAATGATATATAATTTTTAGATTCTGTGATTTCTTAAAACTTCTTACTTTTGATGCTATAGCAATAGTACGTATGCGGTATCCTCTACGCCATATACGGACACATCCATTTTCAGTTTGCATCAACCCGCTCATGGCAGACCGGAGGGGAGTGTAAAACCCACCCATGTTCCTTCTTTAGCCCTTTATGTTCCGGGCCCGCGGTATCTCTTTCGAACAATCCGCAATCCTGGACACATTATATCTGATATCGCACAATATACTCTGCATCACACTAATGGAGCTTAGAATCCCAGAAATTTTGTATTGTACAGAAATATTAATACATATAAACTAAATTTTCTGGTTAGTTATCATTCAAGATTGGTGGGTAGTTACATAAAACGATAGTTAGACATATTTAATTAGTCTAGCTGCACTAAGAAGTTCTAATAAATCACAATTTATATAAACAAATCGATAAATAAATAAACAGAAGTTAATCAGACTGATAAGGCACAAGTAAGATAACTTATCAGAAAATATACTCAATGTATCTAAGTAACACAAAGTAATTTGGGATGAATGGATTTTTGTTAATGAAATGTTTTTCTTATTGTTTCAGGTCATAACCGCGGCGGAGTTTCATCCGACTGAATGCAATCTCTTTGTCTATTCTAGTAGTAAGGGTGAGTACAAACGAATCTTATTCAAATATATATACAACTAGTAATGTGTCAAATATAACCTAATAGAAATGGTTGGAAGCAGGGCCTTATTTTTTGTTCTGGCGTAGAAAATGTTCATGGATGTCAATAAACTATCCCGGTGTTCCCTTCCCACACTTGCACCAGGGATTACGGGAACTAGTACGCCTTCCATGATCCTCGGCTAGTACCAGCCCGCTACTGCTAGCGGGTCCTGTCCACGGGAGGAGTAAGGAGGCCTGCTCCCGCGACGTGTAATATTCTCCCGCGGATCACAACACGCGTGCCTCCGCCTCGGGTCCAGTTATGTGCTGGGAAACTGACGACCCAGCTCCGCCGTCTCAATGAACCTGAATTTTCAGTGCAAACAGGCCTTAATATCACGATTATATTCGTAAATTGAAAAATAATCTTTTGTCTTTGCCTACACAGACAAGTATTTTTACAATCGTGTATATCGTGTCGGCCACACTAACCCGTCCGTGCGCAGGTACCATCCGGCTGTGCGACATGCGCGCGGCCGCGCTGTGCGACCGGCACGCCAAGCTGTTCGAGGAGCCCGAGGACCCGCATGCCAGGTCCTTCTTCTCAGAGATCATATCCTCCATCAGCGATGTTAAGCTTAGTAATTCTGGCAGGTAAGAAAACAATACTATTTATGTTTTTACCTCTCAAGGACCGCCATTATTTACGTCAACTATCCGTCAAGTACCGCCGGGCGGGCTCTTATTGTAAGCGTAATCCGATTTTAAGACTAATCTTTACTACAAATACAGTTTTAAATCGGTCGGGGTTTGGTAGCACAAATTTGTGCCAGCGGGGCTCAACGGTAATACTTGTTTACTGGCACGTTTTTGTGCCACTGGGGCTCTAGAGGTTAAACAAGGTAGACACACATAATTCATCAATCAATCAACGCGGTAATTATTTTAGCTTTGGTGTCCCTTCTAATCTTAATAGAAAATAAAAAAATACCGAATTACAGAAAAAAAAATGTAGATAACAACATCTCTTTAAGAAATAATCTAATCTGCCCTTTTTTTCTTCTAGATACATGATGTCACGTGATTACCTAGGATTAAAAGTGTGGGATCTCCGCATGGAGACGAAACCAGTTGAGACATACCCGGTGCACGAGTACCTGCGCTCCAAGCTGTGCTCGCTGTACGAGAACGACTGCATCTTTGACAAGTTCGAGTGTTGCTGGAGCGGAGACGACCAACGGCTTATGACTGGCTCTTATAATGGATTCTTTAGGTGAGTAGTCTATGTGGTCAGGTGTGATAAAAGTTTCATCGAAACTGGTGATGCAGGTGATGATCCAGTAGCTCAAGGCAGGAAGATTGATATTCAATTGCATCTAGTTAAAATGGTAATCAATTCTACCTGCAATAGGTGACTCGGATGTTCTTACATTGAGAAATAAATATCAATCCACTGTCTGATTCCGAGACCCTGATATAGATTTGTCTTTTTCCTCAGGATATTCGAGCGCGGCGGTATGGGCGGCGGCGGAATGGGCGCCGCGCGACGCGGAGAACTGACGCTGGAGGCGGCGCGCGACGCTGCAGCCCGCCCGCGACAGCCGCTGCGGGCCCGGCGCGTCGCCACCACGGCCAAGAGGAAGAAGGTATGCAGCACCAACTGAACCTTAGGATATCCGAGCGGGGCGGGGCGGCGCGCGACGCTGCAGCCCGCCCGCGACAGCCGCTGCGGGCCCGGCGCGTCGCCACCACGGCCAAGAGGAAGAAGGTATGCAGCACCAACTGAACCTTAGGATATCCGAGCGGGGCGGGGCGGCGCGCGACGCTGCAGCCCGCCCGCGACAGCCGCTGCGGGCCCGGCGCGTCGCCACCACGGCCAAGAGGAAGAAGGTATGCAGCACCAACTGAACCTTAGGATATCCGAGCGGGGCGGGGCGGCGCGCGACGCTGCAGCCCGCCCGCGACAGCCGCTGCGGGCCCGGCGCGTCGCCACCACGGCCAAGAGGAAGAAGGTATGCAGCACCAACTGAACCTTAGGATATCCGAGCGGGGCGGGGCGGCGCGCGACGCTGCAGCCCGCCCGCGACAGCCGCTGCGGGCCCGGCGCGTCGCCACCACGGCCAAGAGGAAGAAGGTATGCAGCACCAACTGAACCTTAGGATATCCGAGCGGGGCGGGGCGGCGCGCGACGCTGCAGCCCGCCCGCGACAGCCGCTGCGGGCCCGGCGCGTCGCCACCACGGCCAAGAGGAAGAAGGTATGCAGCACCAACTGAACCTTAGGATATCCGAGCGGGGCGGGGCGGCGCGCGACGCTGCAGCCCGCCCGCGACAGCCGCTGCGGGCCCGGCGCGTCGCCACCACGGCCAAGAGGAAGAAGGTATGCAGCACCAACTGAACCTTAGGATATCCGAGCGGGGCGGGGCGGCGCGCGACGCTGCAGCCCGCCCGCGACAGCCGCTGCGGGCCCGGCGCGTCGCCACCACGGCCAAGAGGAAGAAGGTATGCAGCACCAACTGAACCTTAGGATATCCGAGCGGGGCGGGGCGGCGCGCGACGCTGCAGCCCGCCCGCGACAGCCGCTGCGGGCCCGGCGCGTCGCCACCACGGCCAAGAGGAAGAAGGTATGCAGCACCAACTGAACCTTAGGATATCCGAGCGGGGCGGGGCGGCGCGCGACGCTGCAGCCCGCCCGCGACAGCCGCTGCGGGCCCGGCGCGTCGCCACCACGGCCAAGAGGAAGAAGGTATGCAGCACCAACTGAACCTTAGGATATCCGAGCGGGGCGGGGCGGCGCGCGACGCTGCAGCCCGCCCGCGACAGCCGCTGCGGGCCCGGCGCGTCGCCACCACGGCCAAGAGGAAGAAGGTATGCAGCACCAACTGAACCTTAGGATATCCGAGCGGGGCGGGGCGGCGCGCGACGCTGCAGCCCGCCCGCGACAGCCGCTGCGGGCCCGGCGCGTCGCCACCACGGCCAAGAGGAAGAAGGTATGCAGCACCAACTGAACCTTAGGATATCCGAGCGGGGCGGGGCGGCGCGCGACGCTGAAGCCCGCCGTTCTTTTTAAATAAACTACGGATATTCTTCAAACTTCATGAACATATCTCTGAAGTTGCTACGTGTTTTGCCATCTAGGAATGGCGTAAATTTTTTTTTGTTTTAAGACATGCGTTAAAGTTAAAATTATATATAAAATTTATAAAAACAACACGCGCTGATGAAACTGCCTAAGCTTGGAAACAAGTTGCAAAAACTCTTCCCTCCACAAACTAGGTGGAAGCTCAAATCCTAAAAGCAAACACATTAAACTTTATTTAATATTATTTTCTTGTCACTCCACAGGACGAGATAAGCGTAGACTGCCTGGACTTCAACAAGAAAATCTTGCATACAGCATGGCACCCGCACGAGAGCATAATCGCCGTCGCAGCCACCAACAACCTGTTCATCTTCCAAGACAAGTTCTAGCAGCCGCCCCTCCCCGCCTAGCGCACGCACCGGGACGCACCACATGTATGTAGTACTGTCGGGGAATGAGGGGATGTGTTGCTATGCACTCATGTTGGGCGGTGAAGGTGCAACCAGACTGCTAGTTATGTCGATTTTATACATGAACATCACGCCTGTAACTGAATCGCTTCTGGAAAGCCATTGATTAACTTTCATTAGAGAATTCTCGAAGTGTTAGGTTAAAGTGTAATTGGTGATCTTCAGTTATGTTGAAACGTCAAAAATCACATCGGTAATGCTTTGGAAGGGTTAGGCAAGTGTCTTTTTTAAACCATAAAGAACAGCAACATTTCGCGTTTAAGTCCCATGTACTAAGGGGAATAGGCTCACTATTGTTATTTTGTCAATGTCCATTTTAAAACGAATAAAACCTTGTAATTGTTGTACTCAGTTGGTCAAGTAAAAAACTCCATTGATGAGATTCTCATGATCTAAACGAAAACTACTTCAACTGGGAATAATTACAGTCTTCAATCGATTGCAGAGTTGCACCTTCACCAAAAACATTGCAAAAATATGTTGGCACCACTGTCCCGTTTAGCCAATCGGTGGCAAGGGCTTATGAGCGTCCCATTAACTTACCATGTGGACTAAATAGTATGCAAATACGCAAATATAGCAATAATTTGTTTTATATACCTTATGTGGATGTTGTTATTGTGGATCTGTACTGCATGCGATGTTATATAAACTGATGACCGCGTAGGTGCGACTTATCTTGCGACCTGTCAAATTTTCTATATAGCGATACACACGACGCTGATGACTATTTATGATCGTACTGATCAACGCCGTATACAGTACATACAGAATTATGTACTGAATACGCTGTTATCGTTTTCACGTCGGTGTTCTTTAAATCCACAGGGATGACCTCTACATTCTTGTTGTTTCAAAATATGTAATTCAACATATCGTGTGAAAAGTCGTGACTATGTGTGCTTTGCTTTGTCGGTTCACAAATACTTTAAAAAAATCTCACAAAACTTCATGCAGAGTAAAATAGTAACAACTCAGTTTAATTTAGTTTAAAGTGGGTTTCCTTTACAACAAATAGGTTCATACTAACACAGTGCTCAATATTTCACTAAAATACAATAAAAGCTCATTGAACTACAGAAGTAAGACATAGGCATTATGAGCGTAACCTCGGTGCGTTGGGCGTCAAATATAAGCTTGTTACAATGTACAAGGCGGCTTTCACGACATAACGTTTAATATCGCTGCATCACAAATTTGTTTAGCGTTTTTTGAGTCGCTGCCAGGGGATCTCATATAGAGCAGTACTAATGGCATGGCGAGATGTAAGTCTGGTTCAAGTATCTGTCTTTTCTTGGGCCCTAACCCAGACCCGTTTGCACAACTACTTAATAACAACAATTTTTTTTTTTACTTAATGGGAACAAATATTTGTATGACCTATGTGTGTTTTAAATGTTTGTAATCGCACCCACGATACAGGCAAAATTCCTTGTGTGGGGCAAAATTTTTCAAAAAATGAAAGAAAAGAACTACTTAAACTTTACTTAATTTAGCCCGCGACATTAAAATTTTGTTAATTTTACAAATCATTGTCAGATTGCATGTTAATTAAAATATAAATCTAAAAATATTTTTTTTTTCTTTTTAAGTTAAAATAACTGAAATCATCTTTACATATGTTCGCATTAAATGAGTTTTTAATAAAATATTCATTTTATGGGAAAAAAGGAACTTGGAGAGTTGTATTGATTATTTTAATTAATGTCTATCACTTGAAAATGCAGGAATTGAATGATGTTTCTAATATATTAACCAGTGTCGTATTCAGTGAGTTGTGCAAGCGAGCTTTAAAAGCACGGGTACTTAAGTCATTTGATTAGGCCGAACGATGTTCTACCATCTTCACTGGCGGCCGACCATTTTCGACCTTATGCCCAGAGAATTAAAGTTCAATAGTAGCCCACCGCCAGTGAGCCCGGGAGTATAGTTGTAAATCTAGATTTAAAACTAGACAAGTCTGAAGATTTTTCAATGCAAAAACACTTCGTTGTTGTATTAGTTAGTTTGATCCAGTTGTTACTTTATCAAGTGACATCAATTTCATAGGTGTAATTTTGTCATCACAGGCAGGAATTTAAAATGTAAGAAAATAAAAATAATGCCTCCATTTCCATTTACCGAGCCTTAAGCGCGACTGCTTTTAAAACTGAGTCGTGGAAAGCCGCCCTTGTAAAAAGCTGTGTCGTATTGTGTAGAGGAAAAACAACGTTAATATACCGTTTGTGTGCTGCGAGTGAATCAGCATTTAGTAATAACTGAACTCAACCATATGCTAGATGTCGGCACAACACAAACATATCTGATGCTCAAAAAATGCGTTCATTCGACATGTCGGTGTCCACATTTCGTATTTCTGATTAGTTCCACTCCATTAAATGCTTTCAGCATTAAACTCCGTTACCAGTGACAGTCCATACATTTGTATGTTCCCGTACAATACGACACAACAATCTAGGTAGATAGGAACTAAGTCCGTTAATTCAAATTTTCTGAGAAAAAAATAATTTATACGCTTTTCTTACTTAAGGTTCTAAGCGATAATTAAGTATTTATTGTTTTAACATAAAAATCCTTTTTTAAGGAATGGACACATCCGTTGTATGAGATTAGTTAGGTGTAACGAATGTCTTAAAGGCGTGGAGAACTGAATGTATGGGATCGGAAGACTTAGGGTCTCATTCGCGTGTCATTTCAATTTTGTATGAGAGATGTATGGGATTTTCTTTCATTGTCGGCAATACGAGTATATCATTTGTGTGTTAGACGTATTGTAGTAGGTTTTCTAATATGGAGTAAAATTAGGGATTTTTGAAGGATAACATTCGGCTGGTCTGCAAATTATTTCAATTTAAAAATGTGGTCATTCAAATCGAAATAGTAACAGTAGTTTCCGAATATCTCGAATACAGAACACATTTACAATATACGTACATATCTTCAAGCCGCGTGCACGGAGTAGGCAGAATGATCTCTTGACATTTGAATAGATCTCATACATTTTTAGTACTGCGCTCGGAAAGGTATCAAACTCTTGGTAAAGATAACCGGAAAGGTTTTTCTTGAAGGAATCCACCGCCATATTGAAATGGTCGGTTTGAACTGTAACTGCGTCTTATTCACGAGGGAATAGTGTTTATGAACTTTTAAATATGTCTCAATTTCAAACATCACAAAGGAATAGTTGTTATTCTAATTCTCGTCGAATTTTGTACCTTATTTCCATTTCATAATATTGATTTTAAATATAGCAATTTCTTTCATAAAACTGATTTAAAAAATCAAATTCGCTCAATAATAATGTTGTGATACTTTTCTTCTCACATTGGGAAACATTAGATAGAATATCATAATAATCATAGTCACTGCCAATTTTGAAAGCTATTTTTGGAACGAAGTTCCTTATCGCGCGTTGTGAAAGGGGGCTAGACAAAAAAAAAATTCTTACGAAAAGTTGTCACGACACCTTTTGCTATAGTAAGCTATTGTAAGCTGTGTGGCGTCGCATGTTTCTCTGTCTGTCTCTCTCTTATAGAAAGCAAGCCAGATATTTTCATTTCTATAGGAACTTCGTTCCATCCGGGTGTCCCTTGACACCTCTAAATTTTTTTAACAAAAGTTTTCCACAAAATATTCGTTTTCCGAGTCGTTAGACTAAGGTCGACAGTGTTTTGTGTTTGCGGGGTCACCTTTGAAAAATAAAACACATTAATTAATTTTCTCAGTTCATTCAATATTCAACCTTATTACTTAGACACAGTTACAGTCCAAACATTGACAGAATACATACGTAAAATATGAAACTTCGGCGTAATATCGCCGTTTCAAGCTTGCAGGCAATGTGCCTTACGCTCGAAGTTGTTGATATAATATACTTTATTTATTTACTATATTATATATTATTATGTATCTTTTCTAAGTTACTTTGTGATTATGTTTTTACAATTATTGGCGATTAACGTTTTTTGTTACGATTATGGTTTAATTTAAAATTGTTTTTTTAGTCTTGTTGAGTGAGGCGGTTTATTTTTCTCAATGTGTAGTAGTTTAACGTAAATTAAGCAAGTATTTAAATGACGAATTATCACATTAGATTCTTCGATTATTTTCTCCAGTTTTATAATTTGCGTTGTGATTTGTTTTTTGCTATGACAGATTTAAAAGAATGGCTCCGTATCTTTTTTTAAGTCTTCCCATTTTTATGTAGCATTTATTTTCAGAACAATACACATTCGATTTTCAAGATTGAAAAAATGTCACAAATTCTTAACTTCTTGCCAAACCAGCCAAACTCATCAAGACTAGACCGTTATTTCGTAATTTCGGCAAATATTACTTATTGAAAAATTGTGATTCGAAGCTTGAACAGTATGGTTATTGTAAATGTAAATATGTAGTGTTGAGTGGAGGCCTGAACAGATAGACTACGTCACAATTGTACAGTTATTATTATATGTACTATTTTGTGTAAAGCTTGGAAATTATGTTCGACTATACAGGCTGTAAAAGTACCCTTAGCGAAGCCGAAAAGCACATGTTCTTCTCTTTATAGCCTTTTTTTTTCTTGTTCTAGAAATAGTTAAAGAGATATTGGGGGTCAAAGTTACATCTTTATAAACGTGCTTTTTTTTAATTCAAGGTTTTAATCCTATTACTTTAAAACTATACAATGCATCCATCAGTAAAATTCAAGTGAAACTTGTCTTTCACCCCAAAAAAAACAAGCAATAAATTTAGCGTAAAGCAATGTACAGAATGCATGCTTGACGGCTTTGTGAAGGGTTGGTGTACACCTGTATGATATGATTGTTTTTAACTTTGTGTCTAGTTCTACGTTAACAGCTAGCGTTTAATGTATCTACATTTATAAATACTTTTGTAACTGAAATTGTTTTAAAATAAAATGTAAATCGAGGCTTTAACCCAACGTTGCATCGAGCGGAATCTTCCTTAGAAATACATGATTATTCTGTGTTAATAGTTAAATGGTAGTGTTTATGAAAGCTAGCCACTTGATATAAGTAGAAGGTCCGTCGCTCGATAGAACGTCGCCTGAATGGTGTCTGTTTCTGCAAAACTTATAAGTCTGCATATAAAATATCAATAGGATTTTGGAGTTGAAATAAACCTTTACAAGACCTAGTGTAATCCACAATATTCGTGCATCGTGTATAACTCATCTGTTTTGATCGCTAGCACCCCGAACTTGTCCCATTTTGTACATAAGTAATCTGTTCCGAACATGTGATAGTTTTGCAAGGCGGACCCCAAATAAATTGGTTCTGTACATAGACACGTGAAACGGCTAACATTTGTTTTAATATTCGGCTGTATTCAGGCCCTCTCCATAATCTCCACAACATTTTTTATGTTCATCGATTTGTATATGAACTGCGTTAAGTTTTAGTTTTTTTTCTCGTCTATTTTGTAAGGGGCCCGGTCAATTCCTTCTAGATGTTCCGATGATAGCTGAACACGCTGTTTCGCTATGTAATTTAAAAAATGTGTGATATTTAAAAATATGCCTATGCAGCTTGTACTGTTTCCTCTTATAAACGTTTATAAATAATGTACGAACGTTGTCTGAGACGGTTGTAAGGGGAAGAGTGTTATTTTTAAAATATATAATTGCTTCAAAAGCAATAAATAGTATAGGAATTGACTGTCCCCCGTGAGATCCAATGTAAAAATATGTCGCTCTGTAGTATAAATGCAAAGACATCTTGTATAGTGTGTGGTTGCGAAGCGAGAATGCGAGCGAAATAGGTGATGAGTGAGCTATAATTTAAGTACTAGTTTATAGTTAGGCGAAAACTGTGAAAACACAGAATTAAAAAAATCAGTTTTTTTTCCTGTATCGAGGGATCAACAGATAAATGCTTGATAAATGTGATAATGTCGCAATAAGCGGTGTGTGGTCTGCGGACGAAATGATGAAGTGGATAGACTTTTTTTTTCTTTTTGAGGTACCGTTTTGCGCTGTGAGGAACCTCGGACGGTTGGCTGAACAACGAAACCTCGAGCTGGCAGTGTGAGCGCTCGCGTCCTTGAGCAGACGCACTTTTGCGAACTTCAAACACCGGACGAATGTTGACGTTAAATCCTGGTACTGAACACCCTATTTGTCTTCGTAAATCAAATTCCACAGTCTGAAACATTTTGGTACCGTGAAGTTCACTATGCGGTTTCTGATGCCTTAAGTTGTGTCAAAAATGAACAATTGGTGAATTAGCGGTATCCATACAAGTAAAGCGAGAGTTAATACCATTGTGCCATGATCTTCGTCAGCTCGGTGACGCGTGCGCTTCATACGGAAAGAGTTGTTGTTAAATCAAAATATTTCCTATAAATAATAAAATTTTTATATCTGAACGTTTGTGTTTTTATTTTTTCTTCCCGAGCCTACAATAAAATAAGGTACTTCATCATTTTCCTGCCCTTGTCCCATTTTATTTGGGGTCGGCGCAACACGTTTTCTTCTTCCATTCTCCCCTATCAGACGTCACGGCATCATTTACTCCTTTCTCCTTCATATCACTCCTTACACAATCCATCCATCTTTTCTTTGGCCTTCCTCTCGCTCTCCGTCTATCAACATTCAGATCCATCACTCTATTAGTCACATGTCCTTCTATAATAAAACAAGATACTTATTAGAAAAAATCTTTATTCATAAATAGGTACCCAAATCACATGGTATCACGTCACCACTCCGGCAATGTTCTCTACGAGAAGAAATAACAAAAATAACCTAATATACATAAACACGTACCATAAACACTATACAATAAAAATGCGTTTACACAAATACTTGTTTGCAGTATTTTCGTATAATTTGTAAGGTGCCTTACTAACAGTGGAATGCTTAAAATTACGGCACAATTTTATTCAGTAAATAATTTCATAAACTGCCAACTTGACCAAGGTCAAGGCATGAAATATCCATGTTAAGAATCACTTAAAACGGCACGGAATATTTGCGGATTACGTCTGCAAGTTGTCCGCACATAAATTTCCAATTAAAGATGTGGGAAAGTTAAAAAAATATCATTTTTAAACATAGTTTTTCATATATGAATTGTAAATAACTTTGAACATAACATTTCACTTTCTTTAGACACTATCCACCTTCCTCTTCTTCAAATCATTTTACATCCAAATAATTTTCTAGCAGTAATATACTGCTAGTACTCAGGGTACAAATAAATTAGTTAGCGACACTTCACAAACGCAATTTGTATCGTTAATTAATGGCGATAAAAATAGTTTTCTTAAACTCGTCATTAAATATCGATAGCCATAAAACCTAGAAAGATCTCGCTAGCTAATTTCTTTTGAACCCGTAACTGTTACAGAATATTTAAGAAGATAATTATCACATAATATTCTGCTAATCCCAGAGAGACATAAAAATAGAATTAATAGCTATGTACAGGCTACCCGATCGCGAGGATTTCTTTCACAACTTTTAGAAACCAAATTGAAAAATATCTACCTTATAGACCTAAGATTTTGTTTTGTGAAAGAATCCTAAATATACCACTTAACCGAAAATATAGATTATTCACAGGTTTTCAACCTGTGATAAAAGTCGATTCACACTTTAAAAAATATCATATTGGCAAAATATAATATTCTATTATATTAGTTACAAATTATAAAGTCCAGGTGAATAAACAGTTTAGATATTTTATAAGCTATAAACAATTGTGAGCATTTTAGTAATTTACATAACACATTTTCTTTAAATTTCTTATATAATTTTGGTATAAAACGAACTCTTGTCTCAAATTGTATACTTATATCCTAGAAACAGTTATCAGTGAATATAAGATTGTATAAAGTAGAAAATTTATAGTTCCCTTAATTCCCAACAGATGACGGTAAAAAGTCGAAATTAACTTTCGTCTAACATCGAATCAATGAAATGTCATAAATGCAATCTTATTTCAATGTAAATAAAGTCTCAAAAACTTTAATATCGTCGTTCGTATTCATAAATTATTTGTATCATTTCGCTACTGAATCCTATCACACCAGCACACTGTAACACATACAGCGGTTGTGTGAATCGACCTTAATATTAAGGCCCTACAATACAATGCAGATTTGATTTTGTATTTCGTTCATTTCTAATATTAGACAGATCAGTGAAATTTTTGAATTGCTTGTGTAAGTTTTACTTTTTACTGAAATCTACAATAAGGCACAAAATTACCCTGAAATGAGGCAGATAAGTAAATAATCGCCAAATATCTTAGTTTAGAATTCCAGTACTCTAAATAATTTAATTAAAAAACTTACACAAACAACTAACTACCATCATCATCAAACAACACGTTAACCTTAAAAAAAGTCTTTCAAAATAACAAGGGGGCGAATAACCACTTCTTATTGCAGTATTGGGGAAAAAGAGACGGAGATATACATAACTTCACGCCTATAATGCCCAAAGGATTGGGCAGAGGTACACCTTACCTAATGAACACCCACATTTTGTCCAGTTCTGTTGAAAGTGTCGAGTATGAGAGGCGAGCCTAATTCCGAATCAAATCTAGTCATAGCTGTTATTGAGAAATTCCTAATGGAAAAACTGAATAGCACTTTGCTCCTCTGGGGAATCGAATAAAGGATTTCATCATCTGTCTAGCCTTTTCCCAACTATGTTGGGGTCGGCGTCCAGTCTAACCGGACGCAGCTGCCTATCTCACCTCTACAACCCAGTTAGTACTGGGTAATACGATGACCTTGGATAAAACTGGTTGTCAGACTTCCGGAACACTGACTATCTATAACGACTGTCAAAAATCTATAAATGACAGAATAGTCGCGCTTGCGACGAGACATCTGATCTCTACATCTCTTTTTCACACTGTAATAAGATTGAACACAGTACAGCCCCATTCACTATAACCTACCTACGTCTTCTTTAGCTTTAGCCGCAGATATATTAACGCTAAAGTGATAGCTATCCATGCGAGGGTCGTGAGGAAGCCGTAGATGACGGAGGGATCCATGATGGTGGCTCCCTTCTCCATGATGTCCCGGAGGGACTTGGAGGGAATTGTGAAGGGGAGGGTCAGGGCGATGATGCGGAGGGTGTAGGACATGCCTTCTAGAGGCCAGAGGATACCTGGAAATAGAGAAAGGGGTATGTTTTAGTAGCGTTATTTGTTAAATTTGAATTTTCCTAGTATTTTTGTTGATATTGTACCAGACGGCATACATGAGACTCATTATTGAACAAAGGCGCACACGCCGGCCTCGGTAATATTTATTGCTTTACCACTAGGAAGACAAAATCACGATCGAACAAAGACAAAAGCGACATGTTTTGTACTGGACGGACTTTGGATGAACTGTTCTGTTATCTTTGAATTCTAGTGGCACTAACCTATGATTTAAATTGTATTAAGTTAGGCATTTTTGAGGTTACGTATCTTAAAAGTGAAAACGGAACCCTCATTGGATCACTTTGTTGTTTGTCTGTCTGTAACCACGGGAACGCGTGTAACCAGTTGAAATTTAAACCATATACTCAACTCTGTGGTCTCTTTGTGTTGTGAAAATCAAAAAGATATGGCAGTTTATGTCGCAAGATTGTGGAGTCCGACTCGCACTTGGCCGGTATTTTTTTTTTTTTTTTTTTAATAGTATTCGTTTAGTACCTATGCTATTTATTTGGGACCGGTCCCATTTACCTTTTATTCACTTTCATCGACTCCAATTGGCTTTCCAAGCCTCCTCAAATCCTGCCGGGGTTGCGGGTTGTTCGAAAGAGATACCGCGGCCTCGGAACGTAAAGGGCAATAGAAGAAACATGGGTGGGTTTTAGTCAGTACAAGTCTGACATGCCCCCCCGCTCCACCCAGAGCGGGGGAAGTCATTGGATGATATCCCACCCGAAAAAAAAAAAAAAAAAGCTTCAAATCCTCCTCTGATCTACATAAAAATAATACCAGTTAAAAAAAACTTTTCAAAACTTACCACACAACAAAATCATAGGATAGAAGCTCCCGGTGGCGACGAAGAAGGACATGGTGTGGCTGGGGCAGTACACAGACAGCAGGAACCCGTAGCACATCCCGCAGATACCTTGCAGGAACAGCAGCAGCCCACACACCAGCTTGGAGCCCACCGATGGGATCCCGTAGCCTATGAAGGCGAGGGCCATCATCTCTACTGTCTGGAATTTATAAGAGAGGTGTTTGATTATATTTTTTGGCCTTCTGAAACTTTTTTTGAAAATATCGTTAAGACCACCCATTGGATCCATGGAGTTTCTTGTCCATTCTTCTCCATAGGAATCTACGCTTTGGAATGGGCTTCTAAAAGCGAAAGCGAAAGTAAGTTTGTTTGTTACGTCTTCACGCCTAAATGGCCAAACCGATTTTGATGAATTTTGAATAGTTAGGTTTTTTAAATAGTTAGATAAGAGGGAAAAAGAGGGAGGAAAAGGGCAGAGAAAGATTTTTTTTTCGATCATCACGCGGTTTAAAGTTAGCATTAGCCCAAAGTAATTATGCCACGCGGACGAAGTCGCTGGCAGAAGATAGTAAGTACCTAATTAAGGCTGTAAACCCACCTGGAACATGATAATAGTGGACTGTAGTGTGATGTGTACGTTGAGCATCTCCTTGGGCTTGACTCCGGCCACCGCCGAGCGCTCCCACACGCCCTCCAGACGGTCCGTGATCATCAGCGTCGACGTCACGATGGCCGACAGGAAGAATATTATACTGCGGATGTGCATAATCACCACATTATTAAAGATAGAAGGTAAATTGTAGATAGAAGATGTATTTGACAGAAGATATATGAAAGATAGAAGGTAAATTGAAGATGTATTAGACATAGGAGATAATATATTAAAGATAGAAGGTATATTGTAGTTAAAGATGTATTAGACATAGAAGATATAATGAATATAGAAGGTATATTGTAGATAGAAGTTATATTAGATATAGAAGATTTATTAAAGATAGAAGATGTATTAAAGATACAAGGTATATTGTAGATAGAAGATATATTGTAGATAGAAGATGTATTAGATATAGAAGATTTATTAAAGATAGAAGATGTATTAACGATAGATTGAGGGTAGTTTTACAGGCTTTATATAAACTGTAATCTGATAAAAAACTCACGTGATGAGGATCCCGGGCGCCATGAAGCTGACGACTTGTGGTTCACTCTTACCGAACACCGGCTTCTCAAAGTGCACTGGAATCTGATGCACACAACGGTATATTAGATTTTATGTACATAGGCAGGTAATCACATATTTGCCCAGCAGTGGGACATAATTGGCTAGTAAAAAAAAAGGAAATATTTTGCGTGCACAAGTTCGACAAGAATGTATGAAATGGAATGAATAAATATAGATTATTATAAGATAATTAATTTTCTACATATTATCTATTTGTTTATGGATGAAAAATATGATAAAAATAGAACGTTGTATGTTTTATTTTTATTCCTTATTATTTTTTTATTTAAAAATATAAATATATATACTTACAAATAAATTAAAAAAAGTGAATAGGTTACTAAAAAGTGGATAACTTTTTACAAAAACTCGATTTTGTGTGAACATATAAAAACAAGTGATGATTTAAATAATGATTTTGTAAATAACGTTGTCTAGTATATACTACGATAAAAACTAATAGGAATATAAATACTTACTCGTATATATTTAATATGGTGATGTTGAATGTGTTTCGATAAGAAAATATCTGAAGCAGCAGTGCATAAGAGTTATGATGAAATAACAAATAAACCCAAGTGGGTCAGCATAAATTATAATAAGTGGTATAAACATCATACGCCCCTCCCCCCTCCCCTCCGCCCATATAGCATAGAAATTTAAACAAATGTTTTAGAATATTTTTAAATAAAATATTAAATTATTCTACAACAATTTAATATTTTATTATATATAATTATTATTTATAATTTTGATTAAAATGCTGTTTCCTACGAAACAGCATTTGAATCAAAATTACTGATGAAAAATGTATGTATATCTGGAGGAAAGGGTGTTAGCAATTAGATTAATAATAAAATTAAGCAGAAGATTGCATAAATATGAGATTTGAAAATTTTATTCAATGCGCTTGGACAAGATGACAATGAAACAAATTAATGTTGGCTTTAGGTAAAAAATTAAGCCAAATAATGTTAATATAAATAAACAGTAATAATAAAAACAATGCAATGATCAATGATGTATTTTTGAATGTTTTTTTTTGTTTTATGTATATTTTAATAAGGAATATGTAAAAATACAAATAATATGTGTACAAATGAATAAACGGAAAAAATAGCAACTAAAATACACAAAAAATAATAAATCATATATAATAAATTATATATGATTTTTATCATATATAATAAATTATATATGATTTTTATATGAATAACAAAAATAAAATAAGTAAACGAAATATTAATTAATAATTGTAACATCTATACCTGTACTAAATTCTCAGGTCGGCCACATCCAATCATGGCTCGTCTCGTGAAGCTCTCGTACGCCTTGTGGAGCTGACTCTTCATGAAGTTGGAGATCTGATGATCTGAGAGGAATCATAACATAATTGTTAATTACTGATTCTGTTAATATTTTTCCTATTATAAAGCCCATTGTTATCCACTAATTGCAAAAAAAAATCTGAACTAAACTAAAGTAAGGATGATATTAGATGATGTTATCATACTTGTCATCCATGATGTCATCTACCCTGTCATCATTACTGATTTTTTTAAACCGTCATGCAGTTCGCTACTTAGATGTCATTTACTCTCACAATACTATACTAAAACTAGGATGATGGTTGATGATTTTGTCATCCAACACTCCTTTCTGTCTCAATGCTACTAATGGATGGATGATTTTGTCATCCAACACTCCTTTATGGCTCAGTGCTACTAATGGATGGATAATTTTGCTATCCAAAACTCCTGTTTATCTTAGTGCTACTAATGATGGATGATTTTGTCATCCAACACTCCTTTCTGTCTCGGTGCTACCAATGGATGGATAATTTTGTTATCCAAAACTCTTATTTATCTTAGTGCTACTAATGATGGATGATCTTGTCATCCAACACTCCTTTCTGTCTCGGTGCTACCAATGGATGGATAATTTTGTTATCCAAAACTCTTATTTATCTTAGTGCTACTAATGATGGATGATTTTGTCATCCAACACTCCTTTCTGTCTCAGTGCTACTAATGGATGGATGATTTTGTTATCCAAAACTCTTGTTTATCTCAGTGCTACTAATGATGGATGATTTTGTCATCCAACACTCCTTTCTGTCTCAGTGCTACTAATGGATGGATGATTTTGTTATCCAAAATTCTTGTTTATCTTAGTGCTACTAATGATGGATGATTTTGTCATCCAACACTCCTTTCTGTTTCAGTGCTACTAATGGATGGATGATTTTGCTATCCAAAACTCTTGTTTATCTTAGTGCTACTAATGATGGATGATTTTGTCATCCAACACTCCTTTCTGTCTCAGTGCTACTAATGGATAGATGATGCTGTGATCTCTATTATATATAGATAGAATCCATGCCATCCGCGATTCTAGCACTAAACTCCAGAATTTAGTGAAAATCCTCTACTTGTTTCTCCATGATTATGAATGTTAATGGAAATAATATCATCGATCTGGTGTTAAGTAAGTATGGATGATAACCTACTGGTCATATCCAGCCACACGCTGACACTGCTGTCGTCCACGATGTCGTCGTCCACTTCTCCGTCGGCGATCCGTTTGCTGAGCGCTACGCTGAAGTTTTTGGAGAAGTGAAGCGCTCCGTACAGCTTGCCGGTTGAAACAGCTTCTTTTGCTTCTTCGCTAGTGTTGAATGGCGTCTGGAAAGATATATAAGAGATTGTATTGTATTGTATAACGGGCTGATGTCCGCAACTCCACGTCTCAGGGGGCCTACTCTCTTTTTCCGAAACGTAACTTCGTTAACGAACGAAAGTCAAAAGTAGTTACGTTTGTAACCTTACTCTATATCATTTTGCGTGAATTAGAGTAGGTTAAGAAAATTTTAATGTCAAATAAACTTCGGACGTCCGAAATTTCGAAATGAATGAAATGAAATGAAACCGTGGTAGAAAACGTTCGAAGATTCGGCCGCAATTTCGTTTTACGTAGAATTAGAGTAGACCCCCAGGTGCGTATTTTGCGTATGGGTGGGAAAATTATTTGATCCACCACAGCTTCACGAGAAACGCCAGCTTCACCTTGGTGTTGCTGACGATCTCGCGAAGAGTACCTAATAATACATTACTAATAAAAGAGATATTGATTAATATCCATATTATTTACATTTGTAAATATTTCATAATAAAAAAAAAAAATTAAAACTGTAGCCCACCGGTATCGGGAACAGGGTCCAAACTACCGGCGGTCAGGGCTCCAGAGAAAGGAACCTCCTAACAATACGAGCCGTGTCCAGGAGTACCGCGCACTGTATCAAGCCTTTGATCCAGCCGTCTAACGAGAGCCTTCTCAGGTGTTGGTCGAGGCTCTTGGCAATTAAGCCATTGGCTGTAACGACTATCGGCACAATGATCGCTGAGTCCAAAGATATATTATTTTTGATCTTAAGCTATCACGTAGGTCTAACAGTTCCTACTAGGGCTACGGGCGCTGCCGGGGTGGTGGGTTGTTCGAAAGAGATACCACGGCTCCGGAACATAAAGGAGGAACATGAATGTGTATCCATGTTCCTTCTTTTGCCCTTTGCTTCCAAACCATAGACTTGGCAGGCAGAGGCAATGATGGGCCTCCAAATCAAAGAAGCTCTAATCCTAACAAAAATCTACATACTCTAGTATGGGTCACCACACATACCTGGTACAGCATCTTCTTCTCCATTTCCTCTAAGAACCAGCAGCTCAGCATGTAATAGTCACAGGTCTCGTCTTCGTTCAAGGTCGTCGTAATTAGGGTTGAATTATTGCAGATGTCTAGTCCCACTGAAAATTTATACAAAACACTATTAATATCTTGACAAATAAAAAAGTTCCTTATGTAAGAAACTTTTGTAAATAATCTCAGCCGTCATTTGACTTCCCTATTTAGTCAAAAGAAAAAAAAACGGACCCCTCTAAGATCACTTTGTTGTCTGTCTGTCAAGACCCTTTATCTCGGGAACGCGTGGAGGAATCAATTAGAAACTAAAACCATAAACTCGTGTCTGTGGACCCTTAGAGCTGTGAAAAAACCAACCCTCCAAGTCTACGCAGTCAAAAGATGTGGCCGTTTATGTTGCAAGTTTGTACGGAACCCTCTGTGCACGAGTGACCTGGCCGGTTTTTTTTCTGGGACCAAATCCCTCATTTACGGAATATGTCAGGGTCTTAAAACCGAACGATTCCAATCTTACCCACAATTTACTAGCTACTAATACTTCAGAAACATACGGTTAAAGAGTCAAAGTATCTCGAAAGATAATTTAGTTTACTTACGTGGAGAAAAGGCGGCTTCTTCATTGACTACTCCGATGTGAAGATCCCGCGGGTCATGACCCACAGCTGCGAAGAACGCTACGACTTGGATGATGGGGAACAGGACAGAGAAGATGAGACCACTGGAAACGATAAATAATTGTGATATTAGAAACTAGGCAAAATGGTAGCCGAAAGAAGTGATAAATCCCCGCAACAACAACCCGAACATGGATGGGTTTTAATCAGTCTAAGTCTGACTCTCACCAACCAACCACCAAAATTGAAATTTTGGTGGTTGGTGCAGCAGAAAGGAAGAAGTATGAAAGAAGAAATTTCATACTTCTTCTTCGTTTCTAGACATATTAAATTATAAAATTGACTTATTAAATTTACAGTCACACAGTTCTATGCACTCTCTACTCCATATCCACATTCACACTTACAAAGTTGACATAACCAAAGTAACAGTATTGATTTCGGAATTCATTTGCTCCAATATCTCAAGTTCTAGCTCCAAATGACTAGGACAAGAACTTGGTGCAGTGATTTTTTCACAAAGACTTATACCACATAATACTACTCACCCTGGATGCCGTGAGAACTGCTGTATACTCTTGATGAAGACTGCCTTATATCTTGACTTTGTTAATCTTTTACTGTCTTTTGGGCTTTTTTCTTTCTTTGTCAGCACCTGAAACAGAGCATTTTGGAAAATTAAGTTAGTGAAACCAACAGATTACTGATAAGTTCAAGGCGCCATGATCACGACAAACTTTGCAGTAGTGTGAAAAACCTTTCAACACTGACAGCAGAAATTCCGCCATTCGCTGTGAGAGCAAAATGTTCTGCTCGCTGACACTTAAGTTTGATAACCGTTGGGCTTTACGGTTACCTCAATTCTCCTGCGGATCTTTTCGTCTTTGATTGCTTAGGGAACCGAAAGGCCTATTGTGTCCCAGTCTCACAAAGGTGAACCAGTGATCTGGCTGGAATTAACTAAAAGCGAAAATCTCAACAATCAACAAGATTAACCATAGAGATATTATAGTGCACTATTGTGAGCGCTGGCACAGGTGCACTCACTATTCCCTCTCTATCATAGTCCGATGGGACGGGAAACTGACACGACTGGGGAAAAATCAGGCGTAACCAACGGTGACACGTACTTTTCGAGGTACGGGGATGTATCTTACCGCCATCTTCTAAACTCCGGGCTGCTACTGTGAAATTCCTAATGAATACCCAACATCACTTTTTGCTAGACCCGGGAAACGAACCGAGGACTCCGTGCCCAGCAGTCGAGATTGTGACCACGAGACCATCGTCTCCGTGCGCCATCGTCTTACATTTCTACTCTGACTCATTTGAGTCACAAAAGGGTAAGTGGGTCAGGTAAGTCTGACTGAGTATGTCATGGTAATGGTACTCACATCCGTACTAGTGGTGATGGTGGGGAAGTCGTCTCGCGAGTGGTAGCGGCTGTCCACGCCGGTGCAGATGCTGCTGTCCGGGATCACGTCTGGGGACGCCGTGAGAGCTGAAAGTGACATACCATGTTAGAAACAGATCGTGAAATACTGGACAGCTATGGTCACTGATTTCGTTCAAAGAACCATTCACAAGAGGACAGATTAGGAACCAAACTGAAGCCCTATCGATACAGTTAGTGTATCTTCACACTCCTCAACTGATGTATGAGATTTTTTATGTTCAGTTGAAAACCAGCGCTGGGCACCAGTTGTCCAGCTGTTTGCTGAACTGAGCTTATTCGGCGCAGCCAAGAGACACAATAATTATCTCCTTTTTGTGATTGTTTTTCGAATTTAATTTTATATGTATATGCATTTGTGCAATGTGCCAAATAAACTTATTTTCTTTCTTTCTACACATGCAAAATAATAAAAAACCAGGTTGTTAGGGACATCCATGTGGTTCATGGTAACTTGGGTATTTATTTCTGCACATGAATCAAATTTGATTTTATCTTTGATGCAGTTTGACCGCGTATTTATTGCTTTTTTGTTTTGTTCAGAAGTTTTTCTAACAACTCACTGTAAACTCCATCATTGGGGTCTAGAATAATGTACTGGTTTTTTTCCGACATGCCAAAGGTACCCCAAAAATAGAGATTATTCTGACGAAACACCGACTTAAAGCCTACGATGTATTGGTATCGTTTTAGAATTGCTCCAGGTCAAAGTACAGTATTGCAAAACGTAGGTACTGGGTAGAAATGATTTGCACAAACCGCAAGCCCCGTTTGACCTGCTTAAACGCTATAATTCAATAAGACTGTACTATAACTATAGATTGCAATATAACTCATTAAAATAAAACCACACCTCACTAAAACTTGAATTAAAGCATAATGGTACTTACTAGATCGCCGCCTGGGCATCTCATGCTGCCTCATAGCCAGCTTCAAAAACGCTTCCTCAAGAGTGTCACAGTCGTACTTCCTTAGGAGGTCCTCTGGGGAATCCTCGGCCAAGAGTTGACCGTCCCGGAGAAGGCCGATCTGTGGACGAAGGTTGAATATTCATTACTGACTGTAGGTACTATATTTATGAGTGGAAACAAATGTACGATTTTTGGAAATGAAATGGCAGATAAACTTGCTAAGGTAGTATCAAATCAAATCTAGATCATTTATTTCAAGTAGACAAGGTTAAAGGCACTTTTGAATTGTCGAAACATTGACAATTTGAAAATGAAGCTACAGTCCCAATCACAAGGCATAATAGCTGTGACAGTACTGTAGTTGCACATTCCGAAGCGTAGATCTCCATGGAGAAGAGTGGGCAAGAATCTCCATGGACACATCAATAGACAGTATTAACTTTGCCAGTCAGTCTTATTATACTGACCTTAAATAAACGCTTCAGTACAGAGTTACTGTCACAGTATTTTACCAAAGATAATTATAAAATAGTCTTATAAAATTTCTCATTGCGTCCGAGGCGGAATTCACGCACGAGCCGTTAGACGAAGGCGTTATGGAGCCAAGAACAGCAGTGACAAATTTCCACCTGAATCAAACGACGTTTTTGACTTACGGAGAAATTAATTGAAACAGAACGAAAAGTTTTTTTTGTCATAAATTAGTATGAAAATCAGATATTGAGGGCAGGTATGAAATAGTGACTAATTATAAACCTTGCTCGGGACCTCCTTTAATTAATGAGTTTGCCTTTATGATCGGAAAAGTTATTTCATATTACTGTGCTGAAGTGCTGTGCAACGTATTAGAAGATTATGATTAACACTTGAAACGGGACATTTACCATGTTTGTTATTTTTAAACGATTAAGAAACCCGCAATAACTTCAGTTCATTCGTGATCATGGCGTTTGCAACATCGCCGAAATATCGGAAACTCGATAAAAATAACAAACATGGTAAATATCCCGTTTCAAGTGTTAATAACAATATAATATTAGTAACCATGTCAGATTAAAGACTTGTATTAGAAGATGCTTGCAATAATTAAAATCAATGATTGCATTACATTCAAGCATTGTAATAGTGCGTTGATAATTTAATGAGCCGTTATTCAATATAATTGTTTGAATAACCTTGTAAACTTTTCTGTCATGGAAGTTTTATTTGCAACTGTTTCAACATCATGTCGTTTGTTGAATGAGAAAATTATAGTACTGATTACATCGATAGAATATCAGATATCCGTAAATTGATCTTCTTGCTTCATAATTGCAGTACATTGTTTAAGCTAAGAGAAAATGCGTATATTAAAATAACATAAAATACTTTAATATTATATTTTTAGTTCACTGTAAAAATGGTGGATGTAAAACGATTGCATGTAGCGGAGATGAGAATGTTGAGATGGATGTGTGGAGTGACAAGAATGGATAAAGTCAGAAATGGAACATAAATTAGAGGAAGTTTGGAAGTTGCGCCTGTTACAGAAAAATTTAAAGGGACTCGTTTGTCTTGGTATAGAGATGTAATGAGGAGGGACGAAGCACATGTGACTAAAAGTGTGATGGATCTGAACGTTGAAGGACGGACAGCGAGAGGAAAACCAAAGAAAAGGTGGATGGATTGTGTAAGGAATGATATGAAGGAAAAAGAAGTAAATGATGCCGTGACGTCTGATAGGGGAGAATGATAAATGATGATTATTTTGCAAGTAGGTTTTCACAAACACTTTTACACGTCATTTTTTTAAAAGTAGATGAGGCCGGTGTTTCGTACCCGATTACTCTGAGAAGAAACAGCCGAAACAAACTCAGAGGTCTCCTTTAAAGTCCAGACAAAATAATCTTGGTCAACTTACATGAGGACTATGCAGATAGTGTCTGAAATGGTTTTTTAAGAAAGCACTTGACAGCGATTGATGTTTTTAGTTTTGTCATACATGTTGATCAGCTGATTCTGTTCAGTTCTTTTACAAAGAACCTTTTTTTTTACAAACATTCGTGGAAACAAGTATTGTACCGTTTTTGGTCCGAGTGACCATCTGGGAGGTCTTGCTCTTATGATGTAACACCTTGTATATTATGTGCATTTGTGGCATGCGCTAAATAATTGTCTTTTCTTTCTTTCTTCTAATCGATCTGGCAAAAGAAACGGCTAATGTTGTCTAATGGATAGAGTTATTATCGAAGCTCATTTTAATAATCAACACTAGAAGATATGTTTATTGTTTATTCTCGAAGAATTAGAAGATATGTTTAGCTCACCTTGTGTGCTTGTTTCGTCTCGTCAATGTAATGTGTGGTGATGATGACCGTCGTGCCACGTCGAGCTTGCTCAGCGAGGAAGTCCCAAATCCTGAGGACAAGAGAAGAATGTGGGTCAAAACTCGTGAAGAATACAAGTCAACCTTTTTCGCCTAAAAGATGGTGGAGAATTACTCTCGATCAAGTCACCCTTAAAACAAAAAAAACGAAATCAAAGTTGGTTTATCCGTTTAGGAGCTACGATGATGACAGAGACAGACATTGAGCTCGTACAGAATTACCACCTACCATGAAAAGATCGTCTGGATAAGTGTCAGTAAAAAGTGTCTGAATAGTGCATCCTTTGGTTAACCCCATAATTTTGCTTTTACGTGGTAACTAACTTTTGCCCGCGGCTTCGCTCACGTTAAATTTGGGGTGACACAGTTCTCTTTTCCTGATTTGCAGGTACCTGCTACCTGTAGTTTTTGCCCTTGAGCCCTATTGATTTGTAATAGCAAAGCTAAGTTTTCCCTTTACTTCCCTCTTTCTCCCTTATATCCAAAAAATAGCCTATGTCCATCTCCTAGGTCCCAACTATCTCTGTACCAAAATTCATCAAAATCGGTTTAGCCATTTAAGCGTGAAGAGGTAACAAACAAACAAACTTACTTTCGCTTTTATAATATTCATAAGGATTTACCAAAAAGTAGGTGTAACGGTACAACAGAAAATTATATAAATGTAAATGAGTAGTGTCTACGAAACGTCAGTTTCCTCGAAAAACTGCGCAAGCCATGTTTTTGCTTTTTATGTCGAAAAGATAGCGGGTGTTTGCACATCAGCCATTATTATGTTTTCTTTCGGTGCATGACGATTGTAATAGTATGGTGTACAGTTTTGCTAAGTATTCCGTTTACTTTTCCTTCCTTTTTACATGTGGGGCTATGTTACTTATAGTATTACGTGGGAATCTCTCACTCAAAACGAGATGTTTCTGTCATTTTTAGGCTTCCATTCCACAAAAGAAAAAAAAAACGGAACCCTTAGATCGCCTTGTTGTCGTTCCTCTGTTTGTTGTTCATCGTCCGTCTGTGTCTATGTGTATCCGAGACGGATACACAGACGGACGAGGAACGAGTTGAAATCAAACCCATAAACTCAAGTCTGTGGTCCTTTGGAGTTATGAAATCTACTGATATCTAATATCACATACGTTAGGAACTTTCACAATCATATATATATAGGTATATATATTAAAAAAAAAAACGTTGCCCCACACTAGGAACTTCTCTGTATCGTGGGTGCGTTTACAAACATTTAAACTCACATACACAAACGGCCAGACCCGGAACAACTATCTGTAGGCCATACGAATATTTTTTGCGTGCGGGAATCGAACGCGCGACACGCAGTGCAGCAGCCGATCGCTCAACCACTGCGCCAACCGTGTCGTCAAGTTATATTAACTAAACTAAAATCTAGCAATATAAATAATATTAATTAAACTAACGATGAACATTTAGCATACATGATTATATTTTAAAATTCAATTTTAACTTTATATTTTACATAAATGCTTGGTTATATATATTAGGTATAAGTTTTTTTTTTTAATTTGTATATTCTGTATTATACAAAGAATGGAATTCATAGTAGGAAGGCGCAAAAGGCAGGCAGGCAGGCAGGCAGGCGTAAAAAATCGTAAATATTATTTTTGCGAAATTATTGTTACAAAACAAGAACAAGACATGTTATTTGGTATGCATAGAAAACAATGAAAGAAGGCAGTGGGAATTACAACGAAGAACAATACACTCAATCAAAAATGTTATTTAACTTGTAATGGTGTTATGGGAACTAGAGTATCTGTTACAAATATTTAACTGTTCCAAAATACGTTACGTGCCTATATTATTTAAGCCAAGTGTGTTTATAGAGAAGTATGAAAATAGAAAACTTAACGCCGGTGGGCGTTTCACGTTTCACAGTTTAGCCATTTAGGCGTGAAGGCGTAACAAACAAACAAATAAACTCACTTTCGCTTTTATAATATTAGTAAGGATACGGATTGTAAGGATTCTTATAACTTAAATAATTCATGTAAAGCATTACTTCTACTCGTGATGGTACAATAATGTCTTGCTTGTAGAACAAATGCACAAATACCACATAACCATGAGTTATTAGCAATGTTCTATTGATTTACTATTATATAATGTAAATGTTATGTTCGTACTGTATTTTATGAACAGCAGATGTAGATAGTCTACAGAAGTGCGGTCTAAAAGTCCAAGTTTAAGTTTATTAATTGCTAGCTTTTGCCCGCGGCTTCGCTCGCGTTAAATTCGGGGTAACACAGTTCCCAAGTTTGTACGAAAGTTTGGAGTTGTGAAAAATCGATTATCAATTGTGTGTGTGTGTGTGTGTGTGTGTGTGTGAGAGAGATATGATTACATGCCTGGCTAACTTGAGCAAATAATAAAATTCTTACATAAGTAGGTATGTACTTAATGTAACATACGTTTGCCATTAGTATTTAATATAAGCATAAAATATATATTATTTATTTTACAACTATATTTTATAGTTATTTGCACTAAAACAAATGAATTTCCAATGTAAATTTTATTTACTTATTGCTTTTACGACTCATGTTCAAAGTCCCTTTTTACTGTGCGTAAAACTTAGCGTTGCTATTACAAATCAATAAGGCGCAAGGGGAAAAACTGCAAGTAGCAAGTACTGTGTTATACCGAAATTAACGCGATCGAAGCCGCGGACAAAAGCTAGTTAACTACATCTCCAGCAAATCTCATTGGTATACCTTCCACTACGCTTCCGCTGTCTTTTCGCTTAAATCTTAAACTACTAAACGGATTTTAAAACAGTTTTTAGCAGTAGATAGGGTGATTTAAGAGGAAGGTTTATATTTTATGATATCCCAGACTATGGTGAAACCGCAGTTAGCAACTAGTTAAAACTAATTTACATATAAATACTAGCTGTGCCCAGCGGTTTCACCCGCTGCCCACTTAGGGGTTTGAAAAATAGATGTTGACGGATTCTCAGACCTACTGAATATGCATATAAAATTTCATAAGAATCGGTGGAGCCGTTTCGGAGGAGTATGGGAACGAACATTATGACACGAGAATTTTATATAAGTAATAGATATTTTAAAATATAAACAAATAGTATTCCGCTAGTAACGGGAGCAAGGTCCAAGCTACCAGTGGTTAGGGACCCGGTACTTCCTCACAATGCGGGTCGTATCGTGGAGGCCTTCTGAATCAAGCCCTTGATCCAACCGCCTAAGGAGAGCTTCGACAGATGGTCGCCGAGGCTCTTGGCTTACAAGCCCTTGGCCGTTATGTTATGTTATAATCACAGCCGTGCTCACATTCCACATGTCGACAACCTCGTGTGACAAGTCGAGATATTTAAATAAATTAATATTATTATATTCAAGTATTATATTCAAAACACTTGTACCACACACGTGAGAGCACCTCAAAGGAATTTAAGTTTATTTTTTCACAAAAACAGGTAGTTTTATGTGATAAAGTCGATAAAATGTTAATAAATTGATGGGTGATCATGAATAATGTATATAGGAGCACATTTGTAAGTTTATTCACAGTAAGTGGTCGCAAAAAATACGCATCTAGTTTGGGGAAAAGTAGCTGTCCGCGATTTGACCGTACCTAAAAACGATGAAACAAAAATAAAAAACTCTAAGGCGCGTCGCCCACACGACCAAGATTCGAGGCGCAAACGGGGCGCGGGCGCGTTAAGGCTACTACACACAGTGCCGGCGGCAGGGCCGCCGTGCTTGCCGCCAGCCAGGCCGCCGCGCACCCGGCGGGCGGCGACCATAGCCGCCGGTTTTGCTACACAAAGGAACCGCCGCTTGTATTGCCGGCGGCATACCCACTCGGCATAAACCCGGCGGCACTGCCGCCGGCACTGTGTGTAGGAGCCTTTAGGCGCGTCGCCTACACGACATTTCTAAAGAAAATCTCGTTGCGGCGTGACTCTGATGTGAGATTTTTAATACAAATGTCGTGTGCGCGTGCGCCGCGACTGCGCCTCCACTCTTGGTCGTGTGGGCGACGCGCCTTAGAAGTGGAGAAAAAACGTTTGCTTACTGTTTGCAAAAAGTTATTTCTTTAATCTATTTTTAGTTGTGGTATGATGGTGTATCTAGTCCAGTAATTTTAGGTTTTATCTGGGGAAAATTCTTAGTGAGCAGAATTAATGTACGGTATACAAACTATGTGAGTGCATTCTAGTCGCTTTCTCTCCGAAAACAGTTATTTTTACAGAAAAACTGCATGAACATTTTTATAATGACCTCTATTGACCTCCCAGCCTTTCGTGAAGATATAAAAAACTCTTTTTTTAATCAAACTGATTTTTTTTTTTTATACGGACAATGATGGTTTTGAGACCAAGTTCTTTCGTGTGATGAAAATTTTAGAGACCGTTTTAATTATTCACAATGCAGAGAGATTAAGCTACGAGGTTTGATTCTTTGCCTATTTGGTAATAGTTGACGAAAATAGAAAATTCTCGTATCTGTAATTATAAGTATTATAACGTGGTGAGTAATTAATTAATGCTTTTAGAGCCATAAATCCGGCCAAAAGTTATTATTTGCTTATACAAAGTGCATCATGAATAAAAAAAAACAGACAAATTGAGACCCTCCTCTTAAATCGGGTTCCGTGCCCCAAAAAAAAAAAACGGAACCATTATTGGATCAATTTAAAAAATAAAATAAAATAAATATCTCGGGACAACTCACACACGGCTAACTGATCCCAAGCTAAGCAGAGCTTGTGTTATGGTAACCAGACAACTGATATACATACTTATATAATTTATAAATACATACATATTATAGATAAATCACACCCAGACACAGAACAAACAATCATGCTCATCACACAAAGTTTGTCCTGGGTGGGAATCGAACCCACGACCTCCGGCTCAGCAGTCAGGGTCACTAACCACTAGACCAACAGGCCCGTTAATTTTTATTTTATTTTTGTCAATTTGTTGTCCGTCTGACTGTCTGTCACGACCCTTTATCTCGGGAACGCGTGGAGGTATCGAGTTGAATTTAAAACCATACACTCTAACTCTGTGGACCCTTTGTGCTATGAAAAAAACCCTTTAAGTCAAAGCAGACTAAAAAGATATCTCTGTTTATGTTGCAAATTTGTACGGAACCCTCGGTGCACAAGTCTGACTCGCTCTTGTTTAAAATAATTTTCCGTGTTTAACATTACACTAACTCTAGTAACTTAATATAATGGTTGTTAATCAACGGAGAACCAATTAAACAAACAACAAAACAATCACTACCACAATAAATCATTATCACATCAACATCAACAGCATGCAACGGTTGCGCAAACGCACGTTATTGCGATTGGTTGCAACAGGCCACGATTGACGACCGAGACATTGCCAAGACGAGTGACGCAGAAAAGAATGTGCCGCGATTGACACCGGACGCGTAATTATGTGCACCGGGTAATATTGCCACATTTTGGCAAGAACATACTTAATAGGGGAATTAGAATCCTTACTAATATTATAAAAGCGAAAGGGAGTTTGTTTGTTACCTCTTCACGCTTTAATGGTTAAACCGATTTTGATGAATTTTGGTACAGAGATAGTTGGGAACCAGGAGCCAGAGATAACATAATAATATATTTCTTTTTAAGTGGGATGTGAGGAAGAAAGGGAGACGGAGAAGGGAAGAAAAGGGAAAACTTAGTGTTGCTATTACAAATCAAGCAGGCGCAAGGGGAACTGTGTTACCCCGAATTTACCGCGAGCGAAGCCGCGGGCAAAAGCTCGTACAACGATAAACGGGTGTAAAAACAATAAAAAAAACTAACACCCACCATTTTTGTTTTTGTTCTGGGATCATACATCCCTTTTTTATCGGATTTCATTCTTCTTTATCATCAAATAGCTTTTCCTGCTGAGCGGAAGGGAGTGTCAGACTTGTACTGACTAAAACTCATCCATGTTCCCTTTGTGTTCCGGGGTCGCGGCATCTCTATCGAACAACACGCAACCGTCGCAAAGAGTGGCCTTGGCGGGCCCCTCTGCTTTGCTGACATCGCTTAGAAGCGCGCGAACACGAACGCACCGATCTGTCGCCACTAGAAGGCCCGACAGTGAGCTACCTATTGCTGATTGTCCAGAACATCATAAAGACAGTCATTATTTAGCCCCGAGCTACGGAGAGGTGTAAAAGGACCCTTTAGATTGATGTACAAGGTCGATCAGTGAATGGGTGGCCATCCGTTGCAAAGCAAGTTACCTCCGTGCCTCGGAAAGCACGTAATGCCATTGGACTGGAATTGCAAGTTGTTCGAAAGAGATACCCGGAACATAAAGGACAAAAAAATGCCATCCTTACTAATATTATAAAAGCGAAAGTGAGTTTGTTTGTTACGTCTCACGCCTTAATGGCTAAACCTATTTTGATGAATTTTGGTACAGAGATAGTTGGGACCCTGGAGACGGACATAGGCTTTTTTAAATGTGGGAAATGAGGGAGAAAGAGGGGAGAAAAGGGAAAACTTAGTTTTGCATTACATTACAATCAATAAGACGCAAGGGCAAAAACTACAGGTAGCAGGTACCTGCAAATCAGGAAAGGGGATCTGTTACCCCGAATCTAACGCGAGCAAAGCTGCGGGCAAAAGCTAGTTGATACATAACACTGTGCATTCTGAAGCACACATTTCGCTAGATATGATTAAGTCCCATCCCATTTCTAGAGTTACCGTTAAGCCATTTGTGGTCATCCAACTGTGAACAAATCGTGACTCTAGGCTAACTTTTTTTCTCAATGTGGGAATCTACAATAGATGTCCTCCGCCCTGGCGACAGTGGAGGGGTCTGCCACATCCGCGGGAGACGTCCCGGCTCCCGGGTGCCGGGCGCCGCGAGACAACTCCCGGCCCCGGTAGATGCGGGCCTGTGGACGGTGCGCAATGGGTAGCTCACCGTCCGTCCGTCTTTTGACGACAGGCCGTGTCTACGGCGCGTTCGTGTTTCACGCGCGCCTCAAAGAGATGTCAACAAAGCAGAGGGGCTTGCCAGAGCCCCCGCCTGCCGGGGTTGCGGGTTGTTCGAAAGAGATACCGCGGCCCCGCAACATAAAGCGTAAGAGAAGGAAAAGGGGGTTCTAGACAGTACAAGTCTGCCACTCCGCCCAGAGCGGGGGTAGTTACTTGATGATTTCCCATCCGTAAAAAAGGGGTCTGTCACATTATTTTTATCATTTGATATAGGAAAGTTTTAGTACGTACGCAACGTTTTGCTATATTGAATTTAACGCTACCAAAATATTTTAGTGATGTTATGAACTACCTTAATCTGTTCAAACCTGCTAACAATCTATTTTCGATTAACAAAACCAATTAAAATACATAATTTTTTGTATGGGGCGCTCAGAGTGTTATGAGGATTTTTTTTCAATTTGTATGAATATTTGCATAAATATTTACACACCGCGAAATATCGTACTGAACTTTCGATCCACGACATGTGAACAGATTCTCAACGATACAGGTCTACATGCAGAAAATAATTTAAATCTAACCTTCGATATCTATATTTTTTTTTCGTAATGATAGCATTCTTCATCTGCCCTAAAAAACCGACCAAGCGCGAGTCGGATTCGTGCACTGAAGATTCCGTACAAACTTGCGACCGATTTTTTGCTTGCGTAAACATAGAGACGTTAATTTTTCACAGCTTCAAGAGACCATAAACTTGAATACATGGTTTAAATTTCAATTCGATTTACAATACTCCACGCGCTCCCGAGATAAAGGGTCTTTGACAGACAGATGGACGTATAACCAAGTGATCGTATGGGTTCGGTTTTTTCTTTTGGATGTACGCAACCCTAAAAAGAACTAAACTATCACATCGACGGCATTTCTTAACGGATTGCGATCAAAGTGTCGAGATAGACTACGATTTGGCAACAATAGCTGCCGTGCATCACTGAGCACCTTACCGCACCTAAGTGTTGTTAAGAAATAAGAGTGACCGTTGTTAAGTAAGTAAACATGGATCAATTGATCTCTGGAGAAGAATTGCTGCATGAAAAGAAGTAATATAGGTTTTTCACTGAAACTTACTTCAGACACCAGTCTCTCATAAAGTTAACTTTGCATTTGTGTAAATCTAGAGCATTAAGTAACTTGTTTAGAGGAAATAAACGATTTTAATATGATGTTGAATCTGAGGTACCGTACTACAAGTATGTACCCGACCCAGTTCTCAAGAAAGATCATGTCACGCTGTACTGAGATCGGTCTATCATTACTGACAGGTCTATTGTCGCCAATAAGCCTGACATAGTAGTGATAGACCGATCAGCAAGTCGCGTAATGATAATCGATGTTACCATCCCACATGACGAGAACCTCGTGAAAGCTGAGAAAGAAAAACAACTAAAATATCTTGACTTGGCACACGAGGTTGTTGACATGTGGGATGTGAACTCGGCTATCTTTGTGCCGATTGTCGTAACGGCCAATGGCTTAATTGCCAAAAGCCTCGACGAACATCTGTCGAAGCTCTCCTTAGGTGGTTAGATCAAGGGCCTGATACAGAAGGCAGTACTCCTCGATACGGCCCGCATTGTGAGGAGGTTCCTGTCTCTGGAGCCCTAACCACCGGTAGCTTGGACCCTGCTCCGTTACTGGTGGCAACCTATTTTTATATTTTTAGATGTAATTTTAAGATTCGAAGTAAATAAAGGCAATAATAATTACTTCCTTTCATGCTGCCCTTGTAATTCCCGAAAGGTTAAGCAAAGGTGTCCTATACATACAGGTACTTACAGGTACAGGTATATACAGGGTGTAATCAGAATAAACGCAAGACCTCTCATGGGGTAGACCCCGGAAATAAAGAACTTTGTGATTTTTTTAAATTGGTAACTTTCTTTTGGTTTCTCATACATGGTGTTTTGTCGATCATAAAAAAAGTCCTTTTTGTGCAAACCGCCGGATAAATTTTACATTAAATAACCGCTGTTTTCTGGGGTTATGGGTTGTTTGAATAAGATACCTCGGCCCTGGAACATCGGGCAAAAGAAAAGAGGGCAAAAGAAGGAACATGTATAAGTTTAAGTTACTAAAATTCTGATACAGGAGTAGGTATAGTATAGTTCTGATACAAAGCCGGGGAAGTATTTCGATGGTTTCCCATAAAAAAAGAAAGGATATTGCTTTTGTTTGATTATTATCGATTGAATTTGTGAACCTGGGTAACTAAGGCCCGGCGCCCATTATCGCCATCGGCAAGGAACAGGATTCTTCGCCATCCTACATGCAAGCGCACACTGTCGGAGACTATGCTTTGGCATGCTGCAACGTTCTTAGGATTGACGAGGCGTCCTTAAGCAAGCTATACCCGATTGTTGCCTCGTCGCCGGCGGCGGCGTACCGTACGACCATGTATAATGAAAATTTCTACTTTATTGCCATTATTGTTAATGTATATTGCTATTTGCCACCTAAAATCCTGTCGTGCCGATGCCGATAATGGGTGCCGGGCCTAAGTGCCCATCCAAAAAAAACAAAAAGCTTGTAAGTCATCTCCGCTTACAAATAAACAAAAGAAAATTCATTTTTGATGGCGAATATTTCAGAATTTTACGACACGTTAGTTGCATTGTGAAATCGTTTCTTCGTACGTAAGGGTCAGTTATGTTGGTTTCTCTTGACATTGATCCAAACACAAGGATGACAAATATTTATCTTATAACGTTGACAAGCTTTTTATAGGTCATCTGAATATTCAAATCGGTGACTTTTTTAAGTATTCGCGAAGGTTACTTCCGAGTTGGTTTTGTATTGAATTGATTACTTTATGAAGAGGTCGTTTTTTAGAGGTTAGACAACAATATTTATGTTAGCACTTTACATCTTATTTAAGGAGGTGTTGCTGCTCAAATGATCTTTACATGGGACGCTTGCATGGGATGTTGGCAGTTTTGTTACTGGGGGGGCAACTATAAGGCAAGCCCAACAGGCAAGTAGATTGTTCAGAAACCTAAACATCATGGAGGCTAGTAAGTTATAAGGAGAAGGGAAGCTTTTAGGTTAGTATGGTAAAAACAATACAAATGTTTATTATCAAAATTGGTTCGTCCGTTTGCGAGTTACGATACTACAGATCGACACATACAGAAACATTAAAGTTTAATTCTCAGTGATAGCCACGGACAATCTAGACAGGATTGGTGTTCGGTGGATGGTAATAGGCTTCAATGACAAAATGTGGGTGTACAATTAGGGTACCTATATCTCTGATTAACCCTTCCGAGATTATTGTTTATTTTTAAGCTATTGCATAGGTTCTATCGCGGGCCTTGAGCGTGGAGACCGAACCCAGAAATTTCGTAACGAAAACACCTAACATTACGAATACGCTCAGTTATTTTATTCGCGATTCCAATTTTCAATTAAGTAGCGTGTTTGGTAGAGAATCGGGTCGTCAATCAATATTACGCTGGATCAAACCCAAGGTCTAATTTTTTTGTGACTTCTTTTCATTGGAAGTGCTTTTTAAATATTATATTTAGATTTTTTTATTTATTGCATAGGTTGATAAAAATGCTATGCAATGCTAGAGGAGCTCGTGGCTAAATAATAGCAGCCGCTCGGGTCGATCTTTAGGTTAAGCCGCGCTTGCCTAGGTTGGTCTGTGGATGGGTGACCACCCGTTACATACCGAGTTTCCTCCGTGCCTCGGAAAGCACGTTAAGCCGTTGGTCCCGGCTGTCATTTGTAGATCTTTGACAGTCGTTACAGGTAGTCAGTGTCCCGAAAGTCTGACAACCAGTCTCACCAAGGGGTATCGTATTACTCAGTACTAACTGGGTTGTGGAGGTCAGATAGGCAGTCGCTCCATGTAAAATACTGATATTCAGCTGCATCCGGTTAGACTGGAAGCCGACCCCAACATAGTTGGGAAAAGGCTAGGCAGATGATGATGATAAAAATGCTATGCAATAGCTTTACCGCGGCAGTCTCCGAGTGCCACACGTATATTTTTATTGCTATTTAACTATTAAACTTTATGACACAGTTTTCTTCAGGGTTCAATAACAATATGTTTTATGATGACGCTGATACTCCCAAATTTAGCCAAGCGTCAAAACATCGTTGTACAACTATAGTTATTAGTTTAAATACTAGGAAATGATTTTAAAAACGTGCCCTAGAAACAATTAAGGAACTTAAAAAGCTATTTAGTTAGAATTGTAATACTTCCTAGTGTTATAAATTATAGGCTAGGTATTGTAAAAATCTGGTCTTTTTCATCACTCTAATAGTATAGTATTTGGTCCTAAGTTTCTAGCGTATACTAACCAGGTCTGCTTCGAGAGATTTCTAAATTAAATAAGCAGTTCCTTTGTGCTCTTTTGTCTGTATTGTATTTTTTACCATGATATGATTTTTGTCGGTACCCACGACGGCAGGTCAACCTATTCTAAGCTATTATAACCTGATCTCTCTACTACGGATCGCACACCGCAGTAGAGAGATCAGATTACGATGGTTATGTATGGGTTTATGTGCCGTCGTGTGTACATAAATAGATAACCTTGTTTAACACCAATACATTACAATTTTGGGTAGTTAAGGGTAAGACTGGTTATCAGTACCTGTAACTACTGTGAAAATTCACATATTTTGACAGCTGGGACTTCCGAGTCTCGAGGCACGGAGTAAACTTGGTATGTAATAGATCTATAGAACTTAAAGATTGACTCGAGCGGTTGTTATTACTTAGCCATAAGCTGTTTTTTCAAGCCTTGACAAAAACAGAAAACCGTTATGTTAAAATTTGTTTGTACATTTAAAATATTTTGGCAGCCTCGCGAGAGACATTATTTCGTCAAGGCATTGTGCATCTTAAATAAATAAATAAAAGACGCGCGAAATTGTTCTGGTGAGTGCTACAAACAAGTTATTTATGTCAGTGTCGACTTTAAATAAAGACAATAATAATTGCACACACATTTTTAAAACATGACATTTCAATGTTTTGTATCAAAATCAAAATATTTTTATTTCACATAGGCCTACATGGGCACTTATAAAAAGTCGAGAAAAGATGCACGGTTCGGGTTGGTCATTTCATATGGAGAAGGAGCGGCAAGAACCTCCATGGTTATTCTTAAAATTATTTGGTTTTATCATGATCATTTGGTATTTCAAGAGCATCTGTTTAGAATATAAGGATTAGGTTTTATATCGAAATCTCCTAAGGCAGTCGGTAAAAGTTCTTTGAAGAGCGGCTGGGGAAGCGTGTCCGGCCCTAGTTTAATCCATTATCCGGAGCGAGAGGGTATGGGATGCGGACACCAGGTCACCAGGAGATGGCCGGACGTTTGAAGGAGAGAACGTTAAACCAATCCAGCCGCCGCGGGCGCTCTCTCTCCCGGCCACTGTAGATGCGGGTCTGTTCCACGCGCTCCTCAAAGATATGTCAGCAAAGCTAAAGGGCCACCGCCTAAAGGGGTTGCGGGTTTTTCGAAAGAGTTACCGCAGCCCCGGAACATAAAGGGCAAAAGCGGGAACATGGGAAGATATTTGATGATTTCCCATCCGCAAAAATAATAAATAAATAAATATCTTCGGACAACTCACACACGGCTATCTGATCCCAAGCTAAGCAGAGCTTGTGTTATGGTAACCAGACAACTGATATACATACTTATATAATATATAAATACATACATAATATAGATAAATCACACCCAGACACAGAACAAACAATCATGCTCATCACACAAAGTTTGTCCTGGGTGGGAATCGAACCCACGACCTCCGGCTCAGCAGTCAGGGCCACTAACCACCAGACCAACAGGCCCGTCATCTTTGTCTTACCGCTGAAAACGATTCTGAAACTACTGATCTTACACAACAGCCTTGAAGATTGATTTATGAAAATTTGAACAAGATTTGTCAATAGTGCCTTTTACTGACGTTTTTTTCAAACTACCGTGTACTATTTATCTGACGAAATTCAATATAATAAGCAGCAGGAAACTGCGCAGTCATGATTGCACACTTTATGAAGTTATGATTAATCCATGTGGTGTAAGAACTTGTCTGAACGTGAAGGTCGATGTGGAAACAAAAAGCCCTATTAAATAAACAGTCTTTGCTCGCTATTGATAGGAAGATAAACTAGCTAAAAAATTTTAAATACTTTGCCCTACACTAGGAATTCTCCTGTATCGTGAGTGTGATTACAAACATTTAAACTCACATACACAAACAACCAGACCCGGAACAACTATCTGTAAGCCATACAAATATTTGTTCCGTGCAGGGTTCGAACCCGCGACACGCAGCGCAGCAGTCGATCGCTCAGCCACTGCGCCAACCGTGTCGTGTTTGATAGGGTATACTTCCCAGATGGTTCTTAATCTTAATTATTTTTCACAAAAAAAAACTGCTAAATAATTTTACATAAAAATCATAATTAACATCGTATCGTGCTTGTCTTTTTGTTTTTTCATTACAAGAACACTACGAATGGCTACAAACTCGTGGCTCAATTCTCTAGGCTGGGAAAATTAACATTGCCTACTTAGGGCCGATTTTCAATCATTAGATAGCATTTATCTAAAGAGTAAATGTGACGTTTTGACAGAAAGTCCATACAAAAACTGTCAAAATGACAGACTTATTCATCTGATAAAACTTAAATGGCGATTGAAAAATCAGCCCTTAGAAAAAAAAGCACAATTAAATTTTCTCAACCATCAAGTCGTTACCCGCTTCCCTCCTGACACTTATCCCACACAACTTGCGGGTAGTGTGGGGATGCGGGCTCCTCTGTTACTCTATGATAGAGACGCGCTGGCACAGAAATGTAGCTCGTTTCTGATGTAGTATCCGTTTCCTTCATACACCCCTTATGTACCGTGATAAATAATTTTCGAGCTGTCGCTTTTGGTTTTCAATTTAAATTACATTGGGAACAGTGTTTGCGCATGCGATGGTTCCATATCAATTTTATTTATATTGCTTAGGTACGCACCCACGATTCAGGAGAAATTCTAGTGTGGGGCAACGTTTAAAAAAAAACAAAAAAGAATTTTGTAAATCAGTCCAGGTATAAGATCGTAGGTATGTGTATCTTAAGTTTATGTTGATATGAATTACCTAGATCATTAAATAAATACTTTATTGTCCAAAAGGCATTAAAAGATGTATTGAATAACAGAGGTACGTGACTACAAAACACATAAGTATAAAATTTAAATAATATGAAATAGTAATTGCATGTTATAACAGGTGTGTAGTTTTAAGATCTTTGGTAACTTGGTATTTAATCATTATAAAATAATACTAGTATTGTTATAAAAGCAGTCCTTAGTCGACAACGACATCTAGCGGGCTTAACTTATTTACTCTAGACGCTGGTACTATGCACTTCTTTCTACATCGTTCTCACATATTTGTATAAACTCAACATGAATGAGTTTCTTGCCCATTCTTCTCCGTATAGATCAACGCTTTGGAATGGACAATTATAGTACTTCCACGAGTTATTATGCCTTGTGACCGGGACTGTAGCTTCATTTTTTTTCTTGATATTCAAAACTGCCTGTAATGGGTTCTATCAAGTTAAGCCATAAAGTACCCTTAAAAGACAACTTTTCCAAATTAAATGCAAAACGACTGACGTAACTTATAATTTCGTGATGGACAATAGATAGCTATCAGTGATCAAACTTTACTCATTGTGATGTAAGACAATGGACATCCGCGGTGAGACAATACTTATTATGTTTTTTGGGCTGCGTTATTAAGTATTGTTAAGTTAGTGAAGGTTTGGGGACAGTGGTCTCATCGTCACGATATATTTTGGCTGTGTGAAGGGCATAGAAATTTAAATATGCGAACGACTAGTTCCAGTCTGTAGCTTAATTAAGGGGCACTCTGGAATAAACTCAACTTTCCATCTTGCGCTGCATTTTCTGATATCTGTGCCCTTGACGACCTAATGGCTGCATTAGCGAGAGGATTTCGAATAGCTGATTTGTAGGCCAAAAATGTTTAATTCGAATTTGCCATGGCCATGACACGCCTAGAAGCACTATTTTAAGATGTTCAATGTAGTCTGGGCAGCTCTTCCATTACGATTGCATAAGAATATTTAATACTCAATAACTATATTGCTTTACTATGATGTGTACTTAGATATCTTACTAATATTATAAACGCGAAAGTTTGTATGGATGGATGGATGTACGGATACCTACTACTACTCTTTAACGCAAAAATTATTGAATAGATTTTAATGAAACTTTACAATAATATAACTTACTAGCTGTGCCCAGCGGTATCACCCGCTGCTCACTTAGGGGTATGAAAAATAGATGTTGGCCGATTCTCAGACTTACCCGATATGTACACAAAATTTCGTTTAAATCGGTCCAGCCGTTTCGAAGGAGTATGGGAACGAAAACTGTGACACGAGAATTTTATATACAAGATACATCAAAATAACACATAGGCTACAATTCATAAAGATATATTGTATGTTCTATCAAAACGTGAGTGAAACCGCGGGGTGCAGCTAGTAGTTTATAAATGAGATCATTATAGACCCTATAGGGCACAGCAAAAGTGTAGACAAGATGAAGCCCTGCTACCTTACCATGAGGTCTTAAAGCAGAACTTATTCCGCTGAGGGAAAGAGACAGAGCTATACAGAGTGTCTAGCACCATCTCTTTCTCACACAGGAATAAGAACTGCTATAAGGTAACCCTAGTTTTATCATAATATAATTTAGTCTATAATGTTCCCTTTACTGTGGTTGAGGGGCCTCTCTTCTCTCTATGGCATCCTCATGGAGCAGTCATGGGCAAAAGTATTTAGTTTAATAATTACAAATTACAGTTACACTGTAACTAGAAACTAAAATACTATAGAACAGATTACTTAATTAACTAATTGTAATGAGTACTTGCTGCAATTAAATACAAAGTAGTTTAATTGAAAATTAATCTAATAACATTATAAAAGATTACATTAGTAATCTGATAAAACGTAATTACGCATTAATACAAGTAAAATAGGGCTTAAGCATTTTTGACAAATATGAAAATGAAACACATTTTAAAAAAAATAATCATCTGTCAATCATTATTTAGTTTTAAATCTTTTATTACTTTTAATTTTCACCATTGGTTGATAAACTAAAAAATATAGTTGTCTGATTTAAAAAGAAAAAAAAGAGAGAGTCATATTTAAGGTTAATTTAAATTATAAACCTTAATATGACTCTTTTTTCGAGCACAATTTATAGAACCTCCCGTAACCCAAGGGCTGGTTTTTACTTTGGCCAGAGGCTTAGCGTTGCCATAGAACGTGGCAACGCGGCCAGTCTCTTGGGGACATTGCGAAATGACAGCGTTGAGGACGAATTTTTTGACGCTATTTTTTTAATTTATTTATAAGCTAGGTAGTAAATTTAATTTCGTATTATGTTATTCAATTATTAATTAGATTACAAATAACTAATTACGCCCATCACTGTTATGGAGGATGGTGGATTCCACATGTATGCGAGAGATACATGGGATCAAGGAGACCAGCATTTCGAAAGGAACTTAGATATGAAAGAAAATTTCGTCTACAGTACGGCCAACGAGAATCGATACGAAAGGTCATTAACCTAAAGAACAACTGTGGCGTTGACAATCTAATATTTAGCTCTTTCCATCTTGTGCCTTTGTCGTAATGTCTCGTTCTCCCGGCAAAAACATGACAACGTTAAGACGGGTTCGCCAACATTCGGGCGGCCATTTTAGATGGGGTTTTAGCATGGGTTTTGTTTACATTTGGTATCGCTTCTCGTTGGCCGTACTGTAGTAACGTTTAGGTATCTACACACTTATCATGAATAACGATAGTTGGCTTGCTAGAAATTCTCGAATTTGCATACTTATAAAAATTTCACTTCTACGTAGCCTGAAAAATCTCTGAAAAACTAATGATGCAAGCTTAAGTACTGAGAAATCTAAACAACTCATCCGTTTATTTTATTGCCAATGTCATTAACTCACTGAAAAAACCAAGAGTTATTGCCATATTTCATTTTTTTTTTACAAAAGCCTTGACACGCTACTTTTGCAGTTTGATAAATCTACGCGACAATTCACACGTGATTATTTATGACAAACATTTTTTGCTTGGAGTTGCGTAAATTTTGAATTGTAAGGTAAAGTTTATAGACTTAAGTTCCGTATGTTTATCGTATTTGTTCTATTTTGATAAGAAGGTTGCATCCTACTAATTTTATAAATGCGAATGTTTGTGAGGATGGATGTGGGGATGTTTGTTACTCTTTCACGTCAAAACGGCTGAACGGATTTTTATGAAATTTGTCACAGAGGTAGATTATATTCTGAATTAACATATAGGATACTTCTTTTCGATATCACGCACGCGGGCGAAGCCGCGGGCGCCAACTAGTAATCAATATAAGTCTTAAATCGCCAACCCGTCTTAAGCAAGCATGGTTTTCAAAGCTCATGCCTTCTCTGTATGAGAAGAGACCTTTGCCCAGCACTTTTATTGTATACTAGCTTCTACCCGCGGCTTCGATCGCTTTCAATTTGGGGTAACTCAGTTCCCCTTTCCTGATTTACAGGTATCTGCTACCTGTATTTTTTGGTCTTGCGCCTTATTTATTGTAAAAGCAATGCTAATTTTACCCTTTTCTTCCCTCTTTCTCCCTCATATCTTAATTTTTTTTAATAGTCTATGTCCGTCTCCAGGGTCTCAACTATCTCTGTTTTAAAATTCATCAAAATCGGTTTAGACATTGAGGCGGGAAGACGTAATAAACAAACAAACTCACTTTCGCTTTTATAATATTAGTAAGGATTACAAACAACAATTTTACACATACACAACCAAATTCGTTTGACATTTATTTTTGTAAAATTTTCAGTAACCTTACTAATTAACCTTTACTTCAGTTAAGAACTAGAGAGTGTACCTAAATGGAGAGGTTTCGCAATCAATTGACGGGCCTGTTGGTCTAGTGGTTACTGGCCCTGACTGCTGAGCCGGAGGTCGTGGGTGCGATTCCCACCCAGGATAAACTTTGTGTGATGAGCATGATTGTTTGTTCTGTGTCTGGGTGTGATTTATCTATAATATGTATGTATTTATAAATTATATAAGTATGTATATCAGTTGTCTGGTTACCATAACACAAGCTCTGCTTAGCTTGGGATCAGATAGCCGTGTGTGAGCTGTCCCAAGATATTTATTTATAATTGCAAATTACCCATTTGACCTAACTTTGGAGAAAAGTCGAGGGTGCACTTCATTACTGTCATCACAATAAGTATAAGGCTGAACTCGGTGTTGCGAGTTGTTCGAAAGAGATCCCGCGGCCCCGGAACATAAAAGGCAAAAGAAAGAACATGGGTGGGTTTTAGTTAGTACAAGTCTGACACTTCCCTGTGTTCCGTCCAGAGCGCGGGAAGTTATTTGAAGATTTCCAATCCGCAAAAAAAAAGGCTGAAGTCAGTTTATGCAAAACAAAAAAATACAAAACAAAACGTATGTGCGAGCAGAGTACCAAAAGCAGGATATCAAAGGGGAGTTCCCCTGCATGCTGCCTTAGGTACTCAAATAATCCTTACTAATATTATAAAAGCGAAAGTCAGTTTGTTTGTTTGTTACGTCTTCACGCCTAAATGACTAAACCGATTTGGATGAATTTTGGTACAGACATAGTTGACACCCTGGAGATGGACATAGGCTTTTTTTAAATAGTAAGGAATGAGGGAGAAAGAGGGAAGCAAAGGGAAAACTTAGCATTGCTATTACAATAAATAAACAACAAAAACTACAAGTAGCAGGTACCTGTAAATCAGTAAAGGGGAACTGTGTTCCCCGAATTTAACGCGAGCCAAGCCTTGGGCAAATGCTAGTCTGATATAAAGGAGCTCACGTACAAAAAATCGCGTAAGATACGCAAAGAAAAACTCCCATTCCGTCTGTTTTTTATTCAGAGACGTATCTTCAAATGATATGCGTCATCAAGTCACGTGCCACAATACATATGGGTACTTACTCAAAGTTTTTGTACAATTACAAAGTTGCCGAAGACAATCGTTTAGACAGAAATTAATCATACTTTATTAAATGAATAGTTTAGACTTCAGTAGCAAAAAAGAAGTAGAAAAAAACCTTTACATGATCATCAATTTTATTATTCAGTGAACATTTGTATTTCCTATTGACTTAGCATTATTTAGTGTCAAGTTGACGGTATATTAAAGGGAATTAGCGTCAGTGTTGTCATTTGTAATTTTAATGTGAATAGTTATATTATTAAACATTAATTACCAATATTTGCGTTATTATATAAGTAATAATTACATGGGTAATAATACAAATGTTGTATTAACGTGGCAACGTGATTTTATTGTAAAATTCTTCTGTTTGATACCAACAGCCGTCCGATAAAGGGATTATCCTCCATTGTACTCCAAATCATTTGGATAAGGGCAGAAGAATAACGGTGTTTATTATATAAAAAACATTTTGACATAGAAATAAACAAACTAAAAAAGGGGTTTCCCATGATAACGTGTTTACCCTATAGAAATCGTAATTTCAACTGTTTTGGTCCTTCGGTCCTAAAGCATAAGTAAAGTTCCTGCAGCTGTGGTTGCAGGTTATTGGAAAGAGTTACCGCGGCCCCGAAACATAAAGGGCAAAAGAAGAAACACGGGTAGGTTTTAGTCGGTAAAAGTTTGACACTCCTTCCTGTTCTGCCTAGAACGGGGGAAGTTATTTAGTGATTTCCCATTCGTAAAAAAGCCTAACGATGAATGATGCCTACGGTTCTGAATTTGACCTTTTGGCCTACAGATTGTTGTTCCGGGTATGACTGTTTGTGTATGTAAGTTTAAATGTTTGTAAACGCACCCACGATACAGGAGAAATTCCTAGTGGCTAAAAGTAAAAAAAAATGAAGATCTATCTCGTCAATCCACACAAAGACCATACAACTTTATTCTTCTTTGGTAACACTACAATATCTCATTAATATGTTGACTAACCTTTCTCTCAGCACAGGGTCCAGTCCAACAGTCGGCTCATCCAATATAAGGAGTTCAGGTTCATGCACCAGAGCAGCAGCCAATGACACCCTTCTCTGCTGACCCCCAGAGAGGGTCTTGATGAGGCGGGTTCCACTGGGGAGGTCCAGAAGGTTCGAGAGGAACTCAAACTTTTCAACCATCTTCTCCATTTGCATGCCGTAGATACGGCCGAAGTAGTATATGGCGTCGCGGACTGTGAATTCTCCGACTAGGGCGATGTCCTGAGAATAGAAGATGTTTTTTGTAGGGTTGACTTTGTGGATAAGTTCGAGAAGTTTGACTTAATTATTACTATATAGAATTGTAGCGACACAAATATGAACGTGGCAAAAAGTATTACAGCAGTATACAACCAGAAGTACATCTCGCAAGCAAGGCTATATACCAGAAAGCGACAAACAACTATCGGGCAGTGGTCCACCAGACACGACACCCGTCTGGTGAAGGTAGCCCTTTATCTTCTATAGAAAAGGGAGGATTCTCCTCTGTGCTTCATACTTCTAAAGAATAAAGCCGAGGAATGGAAGAAAGTACAGCTTAAAATGAAATCGACATGGTAGCCCGCGGAATGCCAAATAAAAAAAACGTTGTTGGATTACAGAAGCTAAGAATGTATGACACATACCTGAGGCATGTACCCAACCCTGGGTCCAGGCACACCGCTGCCCTTCTCTCCAGGTCTTCCTCCGAGAACCCAGACGTTTCCACTGTCCAGTTTCCTCCTGCCTACGATGCAGGAGAGTAACGTGGTCTTGCCACATCCTGATGGGCCTAGTAGACCGTATCTGTGAAAAAGAATGAATAAGCTGAAGACTAATTGCGTCATCGTTAAACTTAACAGATTGATGTGTTGCCGAAGAGTTATGTACTCAATTTCTACTCTCCCGTCTAAACAACAAAAAGGGAGGTTTGTTCTAGGGACAAAAAAGACAAGTTAATTTGCCCAGTTTTCATTAATAACATACGGTTTTTGAGTTATTTTGAATAGAAATGCTGCTAGAATGATGAATATTGTGTTAATGGTTGGATGGTTCCTTGAAGCTGTGAAATAAAAACAACTATATAGCCGTTTATGCTACAATTTTGCACGGAACCCTCGGTGCGCGAGTCCTACTTACACTTGCCCGTTGTTTTTGTTCCAAACCTAAGTTCTAAGGGTCAAAATTGAAACTTTTTTTGAAATCCGTCTTTTTTTAACCTTACTTTATATGCTTCCCCAACCCCGTATTATATATCGCATCCATCAGCACAATGTTTTTGAGTTTGTAACATTGAGTTTAACCGCAAAACGTAATGTTCACCCCAAAAAAAAATATTTTCCCAGTAAAATTTTTGCGTAGTTATTTAGTTCGATATAGAAATGCCTTTTTGAGGGTGGGAAATCATCAAATCTTTCCCCGCTCTGGGCGAGACGGGGGGAGTATCAGACTTGTGCTGATTAAAACCCACCTATGTTCCTACTATTACCCTTTATGTTCCGGGGCCGCGGTATCTCTTTCGAACAACCCAAAACCCTGGCAGGGGGTGGCCCTGGTCCGTCTGCTTTCACGACATCTCTTTGAGGCGCCTGTGAAAGACTAAAGTGCCGTCGACACGGCCTGTCGTCAATAGACTAACGGACGGTGAGCTAGCCATTGCTCACCGTCCACAAGCCCGCATGTACGGTGGCTGGGAGTCGTCTCGCGGCTGTTGACGATTTCGTAAAGGATTGGTTTATACTTGCATAATCGTCATTAATTACTTACATAATTCCCCTATCGACGACCATGTCCATATCCTTAAGGACAGGCTTAAAATCAGCCTTGTCAGGCCTGCCATAGTACTTGTTGGCCTTCTCGATGATCACCGCGGCTGAGCAGACCGCCATTTTGAATTTTGCGTACGCTTGTCCCGGTTAGATTGATGACATCTTCTTTCTGTTGATAAAGAAAATAATCTTATAAATAAAGGGTTATTACACAGAGGTTCTAGAAGACAACGGAACATACTGCTAATTGTAGGTAGTTTTAAACGCTTTGACAGTGATTGCAAGAGTAATAATTAAAAAAAAACAACAATCATTATCTCCTCTTTAGAGTACCGTGCTTTAAAAAGAAAAAAGCGGAACCCTTTTAGAATATCTTTGTTGTGAGTCTGTCTGTCTGTCTAGACTCTTCTCGGAAACGCGTGGAGGCATCGAGTTGAAATTAAAACCATAAACTCAAGTCTGTGGCACCGTAGAGATATCAAATAATCAACCGGATTTGGCCGGATTTTTTGTAGCTGTCCGACTTTGTTGTTCGTACCTAACAAGTCCACACAGAAGTGAAGATCAGTGTAATATTAGAGAAGTAAATAAAATAAATGTTAGCTGATTTAAAAAGTATTCACCACTAGCCCCAGCGGCTTCGCCCGTGTCATATCGAAAAAGAAATGTCCTACTTATGTGTTATTCCAGACCATAATCTACCTCTGTGCTAAATTTCATCGAGATCCGTTCTACCGTTTTGACTTGAAAGAGTAACAAACATCCACACATCCATCCATCCTCAAACATTAGCATTTATAATATTAGTAGGAAGTAGGATTCCCAAATCTTAAACTCCGAAGTTTAGATGATAGATAAGTTATTGAAAAACAATTGAAATTCATTCAATATACATCAGACATAGAGAGTGGACTTTTAACCTCAGTTGTATGAAATATTGATGACTAGAATTCTGTGACCAACATGGTAAATACAAACCAACCTTGTCAGTAATTAATATTAATTGATTGAGTTATCTTGTTGTGTCGTGCATACACAATTGGTTTACTGAATTGTTGATTCAACTACAATGTAGTGTTCTAGGTAATTTATAAAAGTTAGGTGTCATCATTTTCAGCTGTCTTTAGTCATCAGCTATTTTGTCCTTATATATTTATTTATGCACACACAAAATACTTGATTGGATAGTACATTAAGATGGGAGAGTACAAAGGTATTGCTTATTTTATTACAAATTTCTTGCGAGAGGAAAATCGGATGAGATATAAAGATATTTTTTTTCAAACATAGACACATAAAAACTTTTGCCTTTAAAATTTTACTAGCTACGCGCCCCGCAGTGTTACCATACCATAATAGTGATACCGATATTCAGCCTCCATCGGTTAGACTGGGAGTCGACACCAACATAGAAAAGAGCTGGATAGACAATTATCATTGATTTTGGCTACTCAACACATGTGAAGGTTGAAAGTAGGTAATCTTTAAGTCTTCATAAGAAGACCTTTTAGAAATATAACGAAAGTCAAAACTAATGACTAAGCTTACAGAATATAGTATATTCAAGTGATAACCAGTAATCAAAAGTCTCTAAACAATGAGTGCTGGGTGATGGACGCGTACGTCGCGTACCACGGGGACTCGTGGAAGACTTTGGTCTAGCGGTGGGGCAAGAAAGGCTAACCATAGAAAAATTATAATGTGCATTTAATTAAACCTTTGACTCTAAGACTTAAAAAATAAAGAACGAAAAAGTTTAATCTTTAGGAGTATTTTCTTTTAGAAAAGTTTCGGTCCTGTACTTTCTAATGTCTGTCTTCGTGTTTTGATACTTTAAACTGGCATTAACAGTGGTGCTCCCTGAGGCTCGTTAAGGTGAAGATCATCACAGAATCAAGACTTAAGTTTATCACTTAAGTGACAACTCAAAAGAAAAACCGTAATTAAAAATGTGCGCACTTCTGTGGGAAGCGAGCAATTTGATCACTCATATCACTTACGAACATTTCCGGTCACCACAGCGTACAATTATACACAACAACCAAGGTTTCTCTAGTATTTAACCGCTATTTCGTGAATTACATAGCTCGTGTATAATTCTAGAACGTGCTGGCCAAGCGGACTATTAGACGTGTAGATTATACGGTTTAAGTTGCACTTTTAATTAGTCTTTAAGATTGGTTACCATGGGGTAGATTCTTATGTACTCGTAAGGTTAGGTTGAATATGACTGGGGGAGTTTATTTCGCCACTTCTTCTTCCCAGCTAAAATACAAGGAAGTGCCGAAGTGCAGGATGTTTGTGTGGGACTGTCTCTTATAATGTGACGTTCAAAAAGTGCTGATTATCAGCCTAATTTGAATAAATGACTTGATTTTGATTTTGGTGGGAGGAGACCCTTCGCTGCCGACTGTCGTTTGATCGATGGCTGGCAGCACAGATTCCTGGGACACAGTGGTGCCTTCTGCGAGGAACCCTTTTGACCACACGGTTGGCGCAGTCGCTGAGCGATCGACTGCCGCGCTGCGTATTGCACTTATATTGTGTTCGATCTCCGCACGGAACAATTATTTGTATGGCCTACACATACTTGTTTCGGGTCTGGCTGTTTGTGTATGTGAGTTTAAATGTTTGTAAATGCACCTGCGATACAGGAGAAATTCCTTGTGTTGGGCAACGTTTTTTTTTTAAATGGATCTAATTTTAAAAGATAAAACCGTTCTGTAGCTGTGTAAAGGGTAATCGACATGACTAGCTCCCGTAGCAGTCGCACTGGGCGTCAGCAGAGGGCAGCAGCACCCTATTCCAGTCGTCATGAAAAGGTCTAGGGGTGACGGGTTTGGGAACATCGATCGCCCCCAATCTTATTGAACATAAGACGGCGGATCATAGACGTAGTAATGTTACGTTATAAGAACGTAACTAACCTAGCTTATTGTTATCAACACTTGTACAAATAAACCCATCATTTTCTCAATAAACAACAGTGAATGCCTATTATACATTGGTTTTGTATATGAATCACAGAGCTGAGGTGTCCGAGTGGTTAAGGAGTTGGACTTGAAATCCAATGGGTTATACCCGCGCAGGTTCGAATCCTGTCCTCAGCGATTCTTTTTTTGTAATTTCAATTATTTAGCTAAATAACAAGTGATCAAATTTGATACATAATACAGGTTGGGATCAGATAAAATGTGTTTTTTTATTGTATTTACTGCCCTGTTTCGTTATAAACTGCTTATGATTTCCTTCGTGAGGTTGCGATCCTGACTGCACGATCAAGTCATCATCATGGTCCTAACTTTTCCCAATTATATATTTACTTATTTATCAGCAGATTCTTACAGACCTTAACCTAATGTGGCAGTTAACTGTTAAGCTATCAACTAACAAAAATAAAACACTACATCAAATCTCTTAAGTTCTAAGTACCTAATCATAAACAAACATAATAAATACCATATTTCTCTTTCCTTATAGTCTTTCGTAACTAACTGTATTTAATACTAGCTGTTCCTCGCCGTTTCACCCACGCTGCTCAGCACCGGTTGGTCGTAGCGTGATGTTATATAGCTTATAGCCTCCCTCAAGAAATGGACTATCCAACACTAAAAGAATTTTCCAATTCCAACCAGTAGTCCCTGAGATTAGCGCGTTCAAACAAACAAACAAACTCTTCAGCTTTATAATATTAGTATAGAAGTATAGATAACTCTTGCGGAGTCACTCAAAGTCTTACTGGATGTAGCTGAATACCAGTATTTTACTTGGAACGACTGCCTATCTGATCTCCATAACCCACTTAGTACTGGGTAATACTATATCCCTTGGTAAGACTGGTTGTTAGACTTTTGGGACACTGACTACCTGTAACGACTGTCAAAGATTTACAAATTACAACTGGGATAAACAGCTTAACGTGCTTTCAGAGACACAGAGGAAACAGCGAGACCGTCGCTCCATGTAAAAAAATATTTAGTTGAATCTTGATTCAACTATATATTTTTTTATTGGATTAGATTAGATTGGAAGTCGATATTGGAAATGGTTAGGCAGATGATGATTGATTTAGTAGTTCTTCATTTAAGTCAGATTTATTGATCCTACTATAACATTTTAAGTAAGATTCTTTGATCTAACTAATATCCTACTAAAATATTATAAATGCGAATGTTTGTGAGAATGGATGGATGTATGGATGTTTGTTACTCTTTCACGTCAAAAAGGCTGAACGGATCTAAATGAAATTTGGCACAGAGGTAGATTATAGTCTAGAATAACACATAGGATACTTGGTTTTTTTCGATATCACAGTATAATTATAATCTACTACCACATGCAAGTCACAAACGATAGTATTCATGTAAGTACGAATATTAATTAATTTGTATAATTTAATTAATTATGTTACATCGCCAAGAATCTATGATTACTACATTCAATTAGAATGACGATGAGACATCGTGTATAGTTTCATAAAGAAATTATGTACGACTAGATTTTGCTAGTGGTTTTGCTCGTGTGTGTGTAGGTATATTTTAATAAACCATATTGAAATATACCTACACACACAAAATGATATGGCTATTTAGGAGGAATTAGGTAACAAATACATGTACAGAAAAATTATATACATATATCAACATAAACATACTAAAATATGCATGGTGTCATTAGAATGGAATCAACCGCTCGAATCGATATTTAGGTTAAGCCGCGCTTGCCTAAGTTGGTCTATAGATGGGTGACCACCCGTTACACACCGAGGGCCCTCCGTGCCTCGGAAACCACGTTAAGCCGTTGGTCCCGTCTGTCATTTGTAGATTTTTGATAGTCATTTTAGGTGGTTAGTGTCCCGAAAGTATGACGAATCAGTTTTATCAAAGGGGTATTGTCGTACCCAGTAATAATTGGGTCATGGAGGTCAGATAGGCAGTCGATCCATGTAAAATACTGGTGTTTTGCTACATCCGGTAAGACTGGAAGCCGACCCCAAAATAGTTGAGAAAAGGTTAGGTAGATGTTGATGACTTGATCGTGCAGTCAGGATCGCTCCCTCACGAGAAAAAATTTCAACAGTCTATAACAAATTCAATAAACTTTATACTTTTTATTTAAATAAAAAAAATTCAATAACATAAGATGGGGTAGTAAATACAATGAAATAAAAAAAAACATATTTTATCTGAAACAAACTTGTGTATATGTATCAAACTTGATCACTTGTTAATCAGCTAAACATTTAATGATTGAAATTACAAAAAAAGAATCGCTGAGGACAGGATTCGAACCTGCGCGGGTATAACCCATTGGATTTCAAGTCCAACTCCTTAACCACTCGGACACCTCAGCTCTATGATTCATTTACAAAACTAATGAATAAAAGGCATTCATAGTTGTTTATTGAGAAAATTATGGGTTTATTTGTACAAGTGTTGATAACAATACGCTAGAATAGTTACGTTCTTATAACGTAACATCACGGTTTTAATTTTCCGAAGGGCTTGGCAGAGATGTTCTTAAATATCCCATTAGTCCCATTTAGTAGGGAGCGACCCTATTGACGTCAATAAGGCACACGTTCAGACTTTGTGTCTACTATAGACCAATTCCTGATAAAACATCCAAGAATAGATATTAAAATGTTTAACACAAAATAATTATTATATTATTAAATTATTAATTATTTATGTATTCCGCATGCCCTATGCGTTGTGGGCCAAAATAGCCAATTTCTGGAGCCTTTCTTTTCTGGGGTTGGGTAATTGTCAAGTGACTTACCCCGCCCTGGGTGGAGCGGGGGGAGTGTCAGACTTATACTGACTAATACCTAATACCCACCCATGTTCCTTCTATTGCCCTTTACGTTCCGGGGCCGCGGTATCTCTTTTGAACAACCCGCAACCCCGGCAGGCGAATTTCTGGAGCCCTGACACAGCCAAAGGCGTCGCGGCAAACTTCGTAGAAGATGGCGGAACGGGCTGGATAGAACCAACGAACAGTAGCCCTGGATCAATCATGGAGAGTTTTCCCAGCTGTGGGATGACGCAAGCTAAAACTAACTAATTAAATCAGTCTAATCATAAATGTAATTGCGAGAATACCCTCCCATAAATTGTCAGCTGCGAATCATCCAGAATGACAGTCCGACTTTTTTGGTGTCGTTGAGTCATTTGGCGACAAAACGATACGGTTAGTGAGAGCCCTTATCGAGGAGTGGGCTTATTTACATAGCTAAGTCAGTGCTTGGAAGGTAGCTATTGATTACAATGTGATTGTTGTCTAGGCACAATCGCGTTAATCAATTAATAGCAAAAGTCATCTTTTGCGAAGGGCGTCGGGCGGGCGCTGAGGAGGACTCTCTCTGGTACCTAGTTCAAAAACTGCTGATTATATTAGCCTAATAGTAATTAAAAACGATTCATAAATAACGTCAAAACTGCTGAACGGATCTTGAGACACAGATGTAGACTATGATCTTGAATAACACATGGGATACTTATTTACGATATCACGCGGGCGATACCGCGGGCGCTAGCTAGTAACTCATAAACTATCCGGACCATTTCGATATATATCCTACCCTTATCATATACCCCAAAACATTCCGAAGAATTGAGAACCTCCTTCTTTTTTTTGAAGTCGGTTTAAAATTGGCCCACAATGGACGGAGAAATCGCGTAACAAACATACCAAAAAAATATAGTCGAATTGAGATCCTCCTCCTTTTAAGTCGGTTAAAAAGTGAACATCTAGCAAACATCATTTATGCGGTACATCGCCACGGCAGCTACATGGTGTTGTTACAGTTATGTTATATTTATGTAAATGTTACGCATAGATTTTACTATAAATCTATCTCTCAATATATTGTCTCGCCGTACTATGAGTATGAGAGTATTGACCGATTATTTTTAAGCTGCAGCTAAAGGGTGGACCACAAGGTTTTACTGTTTACCTCCATTTTGTGAGGAGTCTACATATTATAAAGAATATCACATTTTTTTTTCTAATTGGAAACCTAGAAAACGTTTTACTGCACACTAAAATTACTAAAATAAACTAGGACAATTTGGATGTCGCCATCAGATACAAAAACAACGCTGAATCCACATTATAATCCTCAATTAACATAAAAATTTGCAGATTTTTAATAAAAAAATAAAACAATCGTAGCTTGTCTATGCAAGTTCGTCAGAAAACGGGGTCGTATCCATAGTCAGGCGCTAAAACCTGTTGGTTTGGCCCACTGAACTCTTTCGTACGCACACAGACACGACGGTGTTTACGTACGACGAGCCTTTATTTAATGAGCGTGCGTGTGTGCGTGCGATTGAGGCGGTTGTCCAATGTTATGCGTGTGAATTGACTTTTCGACTTTTTTGTAAGATTTTCTTGTTTACTTATTGGTGATAAAGCTTTTGTGGTTTTCTGTTCATGAGTGACCATTAATTTTTTAAAAAGATAAACAAATAGATTTGGAAATAGAGCTAGAATGCGAACGTTCATTTTAATCATTTATTTTGTTTGTGTTAAAATATTTAGTTTTAATCTCACTAAAACTTAGATCCAAGGTTTGCACAAGCTTTAGCCCGCAAAAATATGCGCATGTGACATTTCATTGGCAACGATTTCCGGAAAGTAATGACTGATTCGATAAGTTAATATAACAGATTGATGATGTTATATTGTGTTATATAAATTAAAAGATAATTTTTTAAAGTCAAAAATGTGGTCATGAGACATTTATATAAAATAAATTTGTTAGCATTTCAAAGTCGACTCATTATAATTAACAGACATACATCACAAAACCTGCTATGAATTAATGAGATGCTTGATCAAAGATCAAGATGACCATCGATGCAACATAATAAATAAAAGCAAGGTAATGACTGACATAAGAAAAAAAATGCAATTCATGAATTTACTTAATAAATAATTATTTGCAATAACTGGGTTTGAAACTTGTCGTCGTTTTTATTATCACCTGTAGCCTTCATTGAAACTAAATTATTTGAATCAGAAGTCAACAAATATCGTCGACACAAAAAAAACGCTGTCGTCAAATTTGTGTCGGCATCAATGGAAACGCGCCCACTCGTAGATACTTGATGCAATGCGTTACGTGTGATCTCGGATGACCGGAACAGTGTGAGCCAACCTTAGTTATGTCATCGACCTCGTATCTTAGCAAATTGTCGACACAAGTGGATAACGACATTTTTGTTAATCAGTGGCGCAGTGTCGAGGTTAGTCTAAGGTAGCTTTAGAAGAGAAATCCAGGATGTATATATTTTTCTAATAAAATTCTTTAGAATAATATTCGTTTGGGGAACACGGATGGTCATTCTCAAAAAAAGAAAACCAGGATGTATAATTATATTTTTTCATTAAGTTCTTTAGAATAATAGTAGTTTGGTAAATATGGATGGACATTCTCAAAAAATTAACGGAATACGAATATAACTCTATTCTGTAGAAGTGTCAATTCTAGAACACAGAGGAATAACTACAGTTATTCAGTTCAATAAAGACCAAAACCAGAAATCACGAATTTTGTATGACGATGCATCCGCATGCTTTCAGCTTTCTGCGGGCAGTACGCCTACTATGAAATCTTAAAGCAGAACTTATTCCACTGAGTGAAAGAGATGGTGCTAGACACCCTGTATAGCTCTGTCCCTTTCCCTCAGCGGAATAAGTTCTGCTTTAACACGTCATGGTAGGGTAGCAGGTCTTTTTCAAGTGGAATCTCATATAGGATAATGATTTGATAATGATTTCTCCCGCTCTGAATTGGTTACTTTTACCATGACATCTTATAGCAATTCTTATTCATGTGTGAGAAAGAAATGGTGCTAGACACCCTGTATAGCTCTGTCTCTCTCCCTCAATGGAATAAGTTCTGTTTTAAGACGTCATGGTAAGGTAGCTGCTTTCAAACTTTAAACACTTGCTGAACAATTAGTTTCTCTGACACAAGAGAAGTCAGAGTGAATAGCAAAATAAGGGAGTAAAAAAGAAGAATATTCTTATGCTGTTTGTTTAGGGTTGCGTACTTCAAAAGGAAAAACGGAACTCTTTCTGGATCACTTGGTTGTCCGTCTGTCTGTCTATCAAGACCTTTTATCTCGGGACCGCGTGAAGGTATCGATTTGAAATTAAAACAATTTATTAATTCACTAGCTTTAGCCCGCGTTCGCTCGCGTTAAATTCGAGGTAACAGAGTTGGGGTTCCTGATTTGCAGGTACCTGCTACCTGTAGTTTTTGTTCTTGCGCCTAATTTATTGTAATAGCAATGCAAAGTTTTCCCTTTTCTTCCCTCTTTCTCCCTCTATCTTTTTTTAAAATAGCATTTGTCCGTCTCCAGGGTCCCAACTATCTCTGTACCAAAATTCATCAAAATCGGTTTAGCCATTTAGGCGTGAAGGCGTAACAAACAAAAAAACAAACAAACTCACTTTCGCTTTTATAATATTGAGTAAGGATATAATCCTTAATCTTTGTGGTCCCTTTGTAATGTGAAAAAAATCAACCCTCTAACTGTACACAGTCAAAAGATAATAATATGGCTATTTATGTCGCAAGTTTGTACGGAATCCTCGGCTCGCGAGTTTGACCCGCTCTTAGCCAGGTTTTTCCGTGTGTTGATGAGTTTTACAAGTCTTTCGGTCTCAATTCGTTTAACAAAAATAAAACCGACTTCTAAAAAAAACTAAAAACTGGAAAATAACTTTATTTCCGGAAGTCGGTGACTTTTGTTGGTTTCGTTGACTTTATTGGCCACCGACTTCCGGAAATAAAGTTATTTTCCAGTTTTTAGTTTTTTTTAGAAGTCGGTTTTATTTTTTTACTAAAAAGTTTTTATTTCAACATTTTTAGTTATAGTATTATGATATAATACGCAAACACGGTTAAAAAGTTTTTCTTTTTAGCTTTAGTCCCGTCTTAGAAACAATTTTTAGTTCCACATCAAGCTATAGATTAAATACTAAGTATCTATATTATGCTTTAGTATTAAACCAATTCAGAAATCATATGCATCATCCTCTAGGGGATATAGCTGATACTTGATCTGATGTTTATGTTTCTTAATGACTAGGTGAGGGGTGGGGAGGAGATACGGTCACCCTGCTCCCACTCGCCTGCCTACCCTGGCGAAACCCATACTTATACATGTGATTGCAGCAATCACGGCAGATTTGCTGTCATTTATTAAAGAGTGCCGTTGTATATCACTGAAGATCTATCACCAAATTACTGCGATGACCTTCCGAACCATAGTAGTACATACCATTTTTTGATCATTTGTCTTCGACAACTTCTAAAATATAATCGACGAATGAGTATATCATCAACGTACACGAAGTCAATCTAATACGTATTATTAAAGATAACTCAAAAACTACTTGTCGGATCTTGATATTTTTTTTTATGGGACCAAACGACAACCACCAGCTTTCGAATAAAAAAAGAATCATCAAAATCGGTTCACTCAGACCTGAGTTATGAGGTAACAAACACAAAAAAAAAAAAAAAAAAAAAAAAAAAAATACAGACGAATTGAGAACCTCCTCCTTTTTTTGAAGTCGGTTAAAAAGATAGACGTTTGACATATTCATTATAATACAGATAACTTTTATAAATACATAATTGAAATGTCACACCGTGTGATAAGTGAAAGTGACAGCCATGGTGGCTCGTTACGGTGTGATAGGCAGCCAGTGAACAGGGACGAGTGAATACGTGATTAGAGGATTGATTGTTACTTTGTACTGTGCCTTCTTATGTGTTTCATATAGGAAGTGATGTACGGAAATGATCGGACTTCATTTAGGGTTTTGGTAGTGCCTCAAGAAATGATGTTGTACAGCGAAAACACAGCTATATTTTGTTAAAACAAAGAATGTTACAAGTTTGTAGAATGGGAAATCATCAAACAACTTCCCCTGCTCTGGGTGGTGCCGGGGGAGTGTCACACTTGTACTGACTAAAACCCACCAATGTACCTTCTTTTGCTCTTTATGTTCCGGGGCCGCAGTATCTCTTTCGAACAACCCGCAACCCCGGCATGATATTATTAGATAAAAAATATTGTCTCCAATTATTTTTTCTGATTAAGCTGTTTTTTTGCGTACATTCGTAGTTTGTATGACAATGCATGGTTATTTAAGAATACGGTGGACATCCAAAGATGTCGTAAAGTGTTTTTTTTTTTTAAACCTGCTTTTTTCCCCATTTTAGGGATATCTTCTGTATCAAATATACGTTTACAATCATTTAAAATCATATACAGAAATACACAAACAGCCACACCCGGAACAACTACCTGTAGGTTATACAAATATTTGTTTCGTCTTTCTATTTCGCATTGAACAGTGTGGTGTTGCGACAATTATTTATGTTGAAAAAAAAAACTGTTGTGAACTTCGTTCCATCTGGGTATCCCTTGAGCCCTCTCAAGTTTTATCTGCAACTGTATTTCGAATGTATTAAATAATGTAATAAACACAGAACCAGCTTTAAGATGTCGAAAGAAACAAACGCACCAAGGTGGCAAAAACACCATTAATCGTAACTACTACAATACCCTTGAATATATCAAAACACAGACGAAATATTTGCATATTAGACATAGTGTTGCATGTCATGCATTTTAAATATCAATATTTTTAGACGTTCAGAGAGAGGCTTGCCGACCTTATAGTAAGGTTATGGTGTTTAATTAGTTTGATTAAGATTAGTGATAATATTACTACCGTTTAAGGATGGCCAATTTTTAGGGTTCCGTTCTTTTAAAGGAAAAACGGTACCCTTATTGGATTGCTTTGTTGTCCGTCTGTCTGTCTGTCAAGACTGATCTCGGGAACGCGTGGTAGTATCGAGTTAAAATTAAAACTATATAGGTACTCAAGTCTGTGTGGTCCCTTGGAAATTTGGTGTGCTAAATCTCCAATGAGATTTACAGTAAGTTATCCGGAAAAGCATTTTGATTTCTTTTTCCATTATTTTGAATATTATATTTCGAAACGATACACGGATGTATGACTAATTAAAACATTATTATTGAATAGCTGTTCCCCACGGTTTCACCCGCGCTGCTCAGCACCTGTTGGTCGTAGCGTGATGTTATATAGCCTATAGCCTTCCTCAAGAAATGGACTATCCAACACTGAAAGAATTTTCCAATTCCAACCAGTAGTGCCTGAGATTAGCGCGTTCAAACAAACAAACAAACAAACTCTTCAGCTTTATAATATTAGTAAAGATTAGTATAGATTATCGTGACTCATTACTATGATTATTACACTCCACTCAGCCTTTTATTTTATTCTAAGTTTATTTCTGTATAGAGACATACCTCCTAATATTTAAATATCCAAATAAATATTAATGTAATGTAATGGCCACCTTAATGAAGAGCGCTGATGTCTGATATATAGATATTTTTATCTAGTTCAGACATAGATGCCTTCAATATAACATTAAGAAAATTATAAAATGTCCTGTGTATCTGTTTAAATGCAACTTATGTTTGTGTCAAATAAATTATATTATTAATTCCGTTTATTCAGTTCTTTACATATTTTTTACATATTTCCTAATAAAAAAAAAAACAAAAAAACATTTAAAAATATAAAAAACAGTTAATAATTACCATTAATTTCTTTACATATTTTTTATATTTTTACATTTTTCTTATTTATAAAAAAACAAACAAAAAAAAATATTAAATTTAATTTGACGATAAAATAACTAATATTTTACTTCACCAACCCTGCTACTGCCGGATAAAGATATTGGCTTCCAAAGGTCACTCTCGAAAATGACCAGTTATGTGCAATGGCTGTTACCTAAGACATATTATGTATGTAGATATATGTGCGTGTGGGGAGGCACGAAAGTTCAAATAGTGGCGTGAATGTTTTCAATGTCGTTTCGGTGCAAGCGAACTTATATTGCCTAGTGGTCCAAGGGCTGCTGTTACACGTGAGGTCCAGAGCTCGATTACCAAGTTGGGCAGTGTTTTTCCATAGTTTTTCAATAGCGGCTCGGAGATAAGTTTGAGTCTAGTTGTTGGCAATTAGCTCACCGTCTATTATATATATTAACTGGCTGTGCCCAGCGGTTTCACCCGCTGGTCTTTAGGGGTCTGAAAAATAGATGTTGGCCGATTCTCAGACCTACCCGATATGTACACAAAATTTCGTTTAAATCGGTCCAGCCGTATCGGAGGAGTATGGGAACGAAAACTGTGACACGAGAATTTTATATATTAGAAGACTAGCTGTGCCCAGTGGCTTCACCCGCTGCTAGAGGTATGAAAAATAGATGTTGGCCGATTCCCAGACCTACCCGATATGTACACAAAATTTTGTTTAAATCGGTCCAGCCGTATCGAAGGAGTATGGGAACGAAAACTGTGACACGAGAATTTTATATATAAGAAGACTAGCTGTGCCCAGCGGCTTCACCTGCTGCTAGAGGTATGAAAAATAGATGTTGGCCGATTCCCAGACCTACCCGATATGTACACAAAATTTCGTTTAAATCGGTCCAGCCGTTTCGGAGGAGTATGGAAACGAAAACTGTGACACGAGAATTTTATTTATTACTAGCTGACCCGGCAGACTTCGTACTGCCTAAATCGATAAATAAAAGACCTAAACTTTTGTATACAATAATTTTAAAACAAACAAAACGAATCCGTTTTTAATAAAAAAACATTTTTTGAATGAAGCATTAAGTTTTATTATTTTCAACACATCATGTTGCTTACTTTACACAGAGCTACAAAACAGAGTTTTTTTCTGAAATACTGGCTATTTATAAGGTTTTGATATTGAAATATAGTTTATGAGAAAGCTTGAAATCAATTTAAAGCTTTCTCATAAACTATATTCTTTGTTTTGTTTTGTGGCAATTTTACTTTGCCTCCAGCACAACATAATCCAATAGTTTCACCAGTGTATTTTAACGCTTTACAATATTTACAAATTATTTTCATTTCCCCAATTGTTACCGATTTGTCGGCACTATAATCAATTGCTGGATCTTAGTGGAATGCAGCTCGTTCAAGAATCACAGGCGCAGTGCGTCTGCGGATTCGCTCAATTTCATTATGTCGTGCTTGCTGTTGTTGTGTTTGATGTGCACGAACTCGTTGCATTCTAAGCCGATCTACTTCATTGTCACTCACTAAATAACGCAATGACATAGCAATACGACTATTTTCTTGATCTGTCTCTCTCTGGTCATCAGTGCGGTTAGCACGTGAGGTAGCTCTTCGCACATTTGATTGACTGCGACGACCTAAGTCAGGTCGTCTTCTTCTCGGCATCGTAAATTGTAATCAATCAATGTAAGTAAATTTCTAGCTCACTTAGCAGTAAAGTGTCAGTAAAAAGAGCACTATACTTGGAATGTCACTATCACAAAGGATCACCAAACTAAAGAAAGTTCTCGCGCAGGTAGCGGTAACTTTTTTCCCTGTTCTGAAGTGCGACAGGATGGATTGAAATCGAATGTCAAATAAGTGTCAATATCACAAAATGAATAAAAAATCACTATCACAAAGGATCACAAAGTAAAGAATGTTCTCGCCCAGGTAGCGGTAACTTTTTTCCGTGTTCTGAAGTGCGACAGGATGGATTGAAATCGAATGTCAAATAAGTGTCAATATCACAAAATGAACAAAAAATCACTGTCACAAAGGATCACCAAAGTAAAGAATGTTCTCGCGCAGGTAGCGGTAACTTTTTTTCGTGTTCTGAAGTGCGATAGGATGGATTGAAATCTAATGTCAAATAAGTGTCAATATCACAAAATGAACAAAAAACACTATCACAAAGGATCACCAAAGTAAAGAATGTCCTCGCGCAGGTAGCGGTAACTTTTTTTGTGTTCTGAAGTGTGACAGGATGGATTGAAATCTAATGTCAAATAAGTGTCAATATCACAAAATGAACAATAAATCACTATCACAAAGGATCACTAAAGTAAAAAATGTTCTCGCGCAGGTAGCGGTAACTTTTTTCGTGTTCTGAAGTGCGACAGGATGGATTGAAATCTAATGTCAAATAAGTGTCAATATCACAAAATTAACAAAAAATCACTATCACAAAGGATCACCATAGTAAAGAATGTCCTCGCGCAGGTAGCGGTAACTTTTTTTTTGTGTTCTGAAGTGCGACAGGATGGATTGAAATCTAATGTCAAATAAGTGTCAATATCACAAAATGAACAAAAAAATCACTATCACAAAGGATCACTAAAGTAAAGAATGTTCTCGCGCCGGTAGCGGTAACTTTTTTTCGTGTTCTGAAGTGCGACAGGATGGATTGAAATCTAATGTCAAATAAGTGTCAATATCACAAAAAATCACTATCACAAAGGATCACCAAAGTAAAGAATATTCTCGCGCCGGTAGCGGTAACTTTTTTTCGTGTTCTGAAGTGCGACAGGATGGATTGAAATTTAATGTCAAATAAGTGTCAATATCACAAAAAATCACTATCACAAAGGATCACCAAAGTAAAGAATGTTCTCGCGCAAGTAGCGGTAACTTTTTTTCGTGTTCTGAAGTGCGACAGGATGGATTGAAATCTTATGTCAAATATTATGGTTGCGTTCAGAAATTTAATTTATGACAAAACTTAAGATTTAACAATCTTAAAAAAAATTATCTGATAGATTAACAACTGAAGTTAGCTAAAATTAAGTTTCGCGAAGCCGACTAAATTGTAAATCAGTTCTACTAATGATTTATTTTTGTGACTATGCAATTTTGTGGCGTTCGCGATTCACTTTTGTTTAGTTTCGGAACGCGACATTAGATTTGTATGGGAAATAGAAAAGGGCTGTTTTTAGGGTTTTCCCGGCAATAATTCCAATTTTTTTCACCTTTTAAACCTTCCCTGGACTTCCAGGAGTATTTCAAGACTAAAATTAGCCAAATCGGTTCAGCCGTTCTCGAGTTTTAGCGAGACTAAGGAACAGCAATCCATTTTTATATATATAGATATAGTCCTCCTGTCCGCTTTCGGCCACAGCGCCTAATCTTAGCGGAGATAAGCCATTTGCGCGTGAGATATAGTTTAGGCTATTGTGCACAGGCACAGGTGCAATAGACAATAGTGAGTGCACTATTCCCTCACTTTCATAGTCTTATGGAACGGAAATCCGACACGACCGGAGTAAGGCAAGCGCAGGACCAACTAGCTCATCACCGCATTAAACAAACTGTGATTTCCTACAGTAACATTTTTTTGTGAGTACAGTCTCAGTCTTTTCAAAGTAGTTCTACTATAAACCATAGTAATTACACTTAATTATTTTTCATCACAACGTCCATCTCTTTTGAACAACTCGCAACCCCGGGTGTGTTAATAAAATAAAATAAATAAATAAATATCTTGGGACAACTCACACACGGCTATCTGATCACAAGCTAAGCAGAGCTTGTGTTATGGTAACCAGACAACTGATATACATACTTATATAATTTATAAATACATACATATTATAGATAAATCACACCCAGACACAGAACAAACAATCATGCTCATCACACAAAGTTTGTCCTGGGTGGGAATCGAACCCACGACCTCCGGCTCAGCAGTCAGGGCCACTAACCACTAGACCAACAGGCCCGTCGAATTTTAATGTTTGTTGTATGGTTTATAATGAGATAACGAAGATGCTGCTTCGCTTCACCGGGTCTGCATCTCGTCAACTAATTATCACCAGCTAATCTCGATCTGAGCCTTTTTTTTTTTTTTTTTTTTCGGGTGGGAAATCATCCAATGACTTCCCCCGCTCTGGGTGGAGCGGGGGGGCATGTCAGACTTGTACTGACTAAAACCCACCCATGTTTCTTCTATTGCCCTTTACGTTCCGAGGCCGCGGTATCTCTTTCGAACAACCCGCTACCCCGGCAGGCAGAGGCTCTGGCAAGCCCCTCTGCTTTGCTGACACTCTTTGAGGCGCGCGTGAAACACGAACGCGCCGTCGACACGGCCTGTCGTCAATCGACGGACGGACGGTGAACTACCCATTGCTCACCGCCCACAGGCCCGCATCTACGGTGGCCGGAAGTCGTCTCGCGGCGCCCGGCGCCATGGGCGTCTCCCGCGGCGGCTGGGTTGGGCAGATGTTCTCTCCCTCAAACGCCCGGCCACCTCCTTCGCTAACATTACTGCTTCGCAGAAGGTGGTGACCGCTTCCCATTCCCTCTCGCTCCGGACCATGGCCTGAACCAGGGCCGGACGCGAGAGATCGCCGCCGCCGATCGCCTCTACGAGGGCACGGCGGTGCTCCGCCCAAGCCGGGCAGATCGCCACTGTGTGCTCCACCGTGTCCTCCGGGCGATCGTCACAATGGTGACACCCGGGCGCTTCCTCCCGCCCGATGATGTGCAGGAACCTCCCGAAACTTCCGTGTCCGGTGAGGACCTGCGTCAGGCGGTAGGTGAGGACGCCATGACGCCTCTCCAGCCACTCCTCAAAGAGGGGACTTACCGCCACTATTGTAGCGTGCCCTGCACGGGGTTGCGACAGTCGCTCTCTCCATACCACCATGAGATCGCACCGGAGGTCTGCCCGCCTAGCGGCAACTTGCCGCGGCAGTGGGTTTTCCCCCCGGTGTAGTGCCTCCGCGCGCCACTCAAACAAGCGCGCGAGGACTATCGCCTCCAGATCCCACGGTGGCAGTCCGGCAAGGAGGCTTGCTGCCTCGCCGGAGATCGTGCGGTAGCCCCGGACAAGCCGTATGGCCACCACCCTTTGGGGCGCGTTCAGATAGTGGGCGGCGCGCCGCCCTAAAGAACGCGCCCATACTGGGGCCCCGTAAAGGGCCATGGACCGCACGACTCCGGCATAGAGCCTACGGCAGGAGGCGTTTGGCCCCTTGAGATTGGGCAGGAGCCGCTTGAAAGCAGCCCCCGTCCGCTCGAGCTTGGGAGCCAAACGTCGGAAGTGTTCGACGAAGTTCCACCGGCTGTCGAGGACGATTCCCAGGTACTTCATCGTCGACCCGACGCCGATGCGAACCCCTCCTACCGTCAACTGGGATCCCGACGGTGGCGTGTTTCCGCGGCCATGAAAGACCATGGCCTCGGATTTGTGCAAGGCCACCTCGAGACCCAGTAGCCGGATCCTCTCCGCGACTATCGCAACCCCGCGTGTCACATTGTCGGCCGCCGCCTGGTGCGACCCCCCCTGAGCCAGGACGAGCGTGTCGTCAGCGTAACAAACTACACTGACGCCGCTGGGGAGGTCGGCGCGCAGCACCCAGTCGTAGCCGATGTCCCACAGGAGCGGCCCCAAGACCGATCCCTGTGGGACACCGCACGACATCTCTCGCCGGTTCCACTCTCCAGAGCGACCGGGGTATATGACGGCCCTGTCCGTCAGATATGCCCCGACCACACGACGAAGATAGGTCGGCATCCGGTGGTATTGGAGTGCCTCCCTGATGCAGCCCCAGGGCATGGTGTTAAACGCGTTAGCGATGTCGAGAGACACCGCCACGACAACCCCACCCCTGGACACTGCAGCCCCCGTCGTAAGGGCTCTCACGCGCATGATGGCGTCCACCGTCGAGCGCCCCTTGCGGAAACCATACTGGTGATCCGCAAGATCCGGCCCCGTCCCCACAAGGTGCCCGACGAGGCGGTTTGCAATTACTCTTTCAAAGAGCTTGCCCACCTCGTCGAGCAGCACAATGGGCCGGAATGCGGACGGAGAGTCCGCAGGGCGCCCCGGCTTCTGAATGAGGACCAGCTTCCCCGTCTTCCAACGAAGTGGGAACTGGCCTCTCTCCAAGCATGCGCTTAGGAGCCCTAGTAGTCGGGGCCCGAGAGCCTCCAGGGCCAGGACCCAGGCTTTGCCATGCAAGCCATCGGGTCCCGGGGCGGTGTTTTTGGCTTTCAGCCTGCCCACCGCCGCTCTCAGATCCACCCCAGTCCCCTCCGGAACGTCGTCGTCGTCGTTGTCCTCGTGGTCCGCTTGTGGCACCGCAAGCGGCGGAGCCATGGGCGGAGGAGCATGCTCCCCTCGCGAATCTGAGCCTGGGGACGTAGACACTAGTTGCAGCATGGAGTTTTATATAGAAAGAAATACAAACAGCTCGAGTTAGGGAAATGAAAGAAAATTATTTTAACGCTATTGAACATGACGCTTAGAACACAATAAACCAGCCAAGTGCGAGTCGGATTCGCGCACCGATGATTCCGTAAATTGCGACATAAACAGCCATATCTTTTGACTGTTGATTTCACAGCTCTAAAGGACCACAGACTTAAATCTATAGTTTTGATTTCAACTCGATATCTCAACTCGTTCTCGAGATAAATTGTCTTGACAGACACACAGACGGACAAGAAAATCATCCCATAACGGTTCCGTTTATTCTTTTTGAGATACGGATCAACAATAAAGTATTTGCGCCACATCTATGCAAACGGCCATTGCTCATAACGCTGTGAAGCATACGAGAAAGCGGCACAGGGCTGATGATGACGATGGGGATCCCATGCCCACAACTGTGTGTTGACCTCACCACATGTCATAGTCATAGTATTTTATTGATAAGGGATTCTTACAAGTCACAGTTATAATATTCGTTACATTAAAGTTAAAAAGAAATAAACAATGTCAAGTCAATAAAAAAATAAAATGTCAAACAGATTAGTTATTAAAAATAAAATAAAAAGTCAAAACCACAAAAATCTAACTCATTAATTTCCAGTCAAAGTACAAATATAAAAAATAAAATTGTCAAAGCAGTAAAACGATAGACAACATAGACAACACAGAGACATGACCAACAGTCGAGGCGCAGTCGGGGCGCGCGGGCGCGTTAGGAGCGTCGCCCACACGACATTTGTAAAGAAAATCTCGTTGGGGCGTGCCTCTTATGTGCCTGCGCCTCAACTGCACCTCGATTGTTGATCTTGTGGGCGACGCGCCTTAGTCTATTCCACAAACTATCTAATCGTGACATTTAATTTGATCACCAATTTATATTTAGCATTGAAATAATTTGTAACACCACTGTTTCCTTCCTGATATCCAAAATGGCTGCTGCTTAAATTCTTGCCACGTTTTGATATAAAGGAAGCGTTCGTGTTTGATTGTTAGTTTTTATATTGTCTAATAATGAAATAAAATATAAAGGAAAACTGCAGCCCAGAAATGTTTGCTTCCTTGCTTGAATAGTTGCAAGCGTTATAACTGGGTAGGACCTGGGTTTGATTCGCAGGTTGGCCAAAGAATGGCTGATTACAGGCAGTCAATAGCAATAACCTTTTTTTTTTAATAAAAACGTTTATTTTTATTTTAGTATTTTTAAAAAACGTTGCTCACCACATTAGAAATTTCTCCTGTATTGTGGGCACATTCACAAATAGCCAGACACGAAACAACTACCTATAGGTCATACAAATATTTGTTCCGTGTGGATATCGAACTCGCGTCACCCAGCGCAGTATTCGTGCGCTCAGCCACTGCACCAACCGTGCCGCAGTACAGTGGACTGCTTATATGTAATTTATGTGACCATTATTTACGTACATATCAATGAAGTAACTGTTAAATTTAAAGATCATATAATGTAAATATATGTCTAAATTCAGTAAATTATTTTTAAAATATCACCCAGAGGACATCCGGTAAATACAAAAGTGGCAAAATAAACGTGTTTTGAGGTCAAAAATCATACGATAAAAACGGGGCCACATCACTAGTTTATTAATTTATCAATTATTCATGAGAAAAATTTAGATTGCCACTCAAATTGGGCAATGTACTGGCCTTAGAGTGCTGGTTCAAATATATGTTTGTAAAACTTTCAAATGTTGCAACTATTTTTAAAATAATATTTTGAATTATTGATAAAGGACGGTTTTTGGGGCATTCACCTCAGTTATTTGCATTTTTGCCGCGTTACTTGTAGGAAGATTTTCAGTGAAATATTCACGCCTACATGGCTAAACCGATTTGGATGAATTTTGGTACAGAGATAGTTGGGGCCCTGGAGACGGACATTTTTTTTTAAAAGAGTTAGAAATGAGGGAGAAAGAGGGAAGAAAAGGGAAAACTTAGCTTTGCTATTACTAAGGCGCTAGGGAAAAAACTGCAGGTAGCAGGTACATGCAAATCAGAAAAGGGAACTGTGTTACCCCAAATTTAACGCGAGCGAAGCCGCGGGCAAAAGCTAGTGAGGATATAAAAATAGGTACGCCTCTACCTAACCTTTAGGAAGAGCGGTTCATCATCATCATTTTCCTGCTCATGTCCTATTCTATTTGGGGTCGGCGCAACACGTTTTCTTCTTCCATTCTCCCCTACCGCGTACCCCTATAACTTCACAGCGTCAATTAATCCTTTCACCTTCATATCATTCCTAACACTATCCATCTTTAGTCTTCCTCTCACTCACCATCCATCAACATTTAGATCCATCACTCTTTTAGTCACATGTGCTTCGTCCCTCCTCATTTCATTTCCACCAAGACAAACGTCTCCCTTTCATTTTTTCTGTAACAGGCAACTTTCAAACTTCCTGATAATGTATCTTAATTTACATTATGAAAATCATACCCTATGTATAAAAAATCCTGATGACGAAGCTGTTTACGTCAAAAACTGATACTTAATTTCACACGCCAAAAAAGAACAATTTGTGCTAACGAACTTTAATAATTGTTTTTACGCATTCCTAATGTAATTTTCCACGGTTTTTTCGCGTACTTTGAGGTAGGAACTATTCAAAGTCTATTTATTATTCTATTATTTAAAAAAAGTTTTTGTTAATTGGTGTCGAGTACCTACGTATTGTTTAATTTGTGATAGAATCGTCGAAGCGATATAAACGGTATAATGACATGTGTTGTTGCCGAGGCGTTTTTATAAAAAAAATTGAATATTGCTTACTCTACAATTTTACGAAATTTTGGTACCTAATTAAAAAACATGTTTTTTTTAGGTAAATAAATATTATAATCTTAATTATCATCTGGTACTTACTACTAAAAACAACTATTCGCAAGCTGTCAATATTTTTTTAGTCTTATGTTTCCTTTTATCTGTTGTTTGATTTTGTCTTTGTATTTTATGGTGGTCCGATAATAAAGTAAAACACGTTTCTAGTAAGTATTTATTTTATTCCTAACCAACAACTCCAACAAATCTAAGAGCAGTCAGTATTTAGAAACAAATTTCACTTTTAAAACCCGGTCGTGAAACCGCTTTAGAGATATCGATATAATTGATTAACAAATATTAAAACCTGGTTTGCGACTCGCTTTTCAAGTGAAATAACTACTGATTAATATATCGCTTCTATTGCTAAGATGGTCAAGACGTGGTAGACCTTATCTTAAGACCATCTATCTGCTCGTTAAAATCACGTTTAACAGTTGGCTGACTCGTGTTTGTTTGTCTACGGTTCATAAAAATACTACTTTTTATTTTTGAAGCGACGCGTGTGAACGCGTATAATTAACAAAATATTAACGTTAAAAAAGGACAATTTCTTAACAGAAACTTTTTTAATAGTTTTTAACAGATCAGCCTTATTTTATTAAGTTCCAGGTTCTGGCCACTTCAGCCTTTTGAGCATCAATATGACAGATTCTATGTTATCTGTGGTAAAAAAGATATCACATTTCAAACTGTCTATTAATTCGTATCAAATGTGGTGCGACTGGGATGATCTTGATACTGTATTTATTAATTATGAAACACACAGATACCTACACATGTGCCTGCCTAAAGATAGTTGCTCCGGATCTGGCTGTTTGTGTATGTGAATTTAAATGTTTGTAAACGCACTCACGATACAGGAGAAATCCTAGTATGAGAAAACGTTTTATTTTAACAAGAATAAGAAACATCTTAAGACCATGGTCTAACGTTGAGACCGAGTTTTTCTCAAGATCAAAAGTGAGATTTGTTTCTAAATACTGCCCTAAAAGGATTATTGATCATATTCGTAAAATAAATAATTAGTTAGGTAGGTTTATACCTTTGATTCGGTTGCTATGGAAGTTTCACAAACGGAAATAGTTTTAAGATAGCAATAAACCGTAAAATCTTGTTTTTAAATTCTTTAATTTGATTGGAGGCTTTTATCCTCAAAGGCAAGTCAGCCTCATCATAACTTAAACTAAATTTTAATCTAAACGACACACTCATGATACAAATTATCCATTAATCTACACTAAACAAATCAGCAAGTACAATTGCTATTTCCAGTGAGGGTTGTGCTAAAATTAGAACAAGGACCGATATCGTATTCTTTTAATTCTAATTTACTCCACAGTGTTTCTCTTTCTTTCTTTTTCTTAAGACACTCTACAAGTATATGATGAACATCTTCAACCGTTCCACACGTTTCACAGTCAGGATACCGTTAAATCTTAAAACAAAGGTTGGTAGCAGCTTTTTTAAAATTTCGAGAAATAGAGTCTTGTAAAAAAGGTTATATATGGAAACAAAACAATTCTCTTTTGTATCAAACTCGTATATTTGACCTCTCGTTGTAGTTATGTGAATCGTAAGTTTACTTTTTTTGGTACCTAGGAAGTTGTCGGCTACTTAATAGGGCATTCCTGCAATTGACATTATTACTTAGGCCTCCAGGCAGGGCAGAAGTTGACCATGGTCAGTGGCAAACCTTTATAGGTCAAAACAGTGACTCAATCTACAAAGCCTCGATAAGCACATGTGACGCAATGTGTCATGACGCGTCTGATGTTTATTGTCAAGCCACAGATAAAAAAAAACTTCTGCCGGTTTCTCGTTGGCTGATTGTGAAATTCCTCGTTGGTTATGCTTAGTTCCTTGTCTGTGGCCCGTATTCTAGAACGTCTAAATTCAAATTAAAGCGAGCTATTCTCTGAATTAGATTTTATAAGCTGTTTCTAAGTTCAGTGCTCGTTTTGAGTTCAGATTCGTTCGGAATCATCGTTTAAAATATCATCATCTGTCTAGCCTTTTCTCAACTATGGTAACAAACATAAAAAAGACAGGAACAGAAAATAGGTAAAAAGGTAATGCTTATTTCTAAAGAAACTTCTTCTAGCTTACCTGTTATCTATGTTCTATGTTTCTTATCATATTAAATGTATGAAACCGATCGGAAACTGCCGCGAAGCCAACACAACCCTACACACTGTAGTGTCTTCGTCCTTTACTCTCTCCTTGTATGTCGGCCTGACCACCTTATAAGGGGTATCGCATTACCCAGTACTAACTGGGTTGTGGAGGTCAGATAGGCAGTCGCTCCTTGTAAAATACTGATATTGAGCTGCATCCGGTTAGACTGGAAGCCGACCCCAACATAGTTGGGAAAAGGCTAAGCAGATAATGATGTTACGTTAGCTAACCATGCATTTCCATTTAAAAGCTAAATAAGTATAAAAAATTGCAGCTCCGTCGGAAATTCAAAAGTGGGTCAAATTCAACTTCTAAGATTTTTTTACATAATTAGTAACAGGCGAAGCCATTAAAAACGTGTTAATAATGGACAATATTTTAACCTCAAAAATCTGTCGCTAATAAGACTCTTGTTACCACTGTTTACATAGGCAACACTTACGTGAACGCCTAATTTCCAATGTATACTCAATATACAGTTAGAGGATCGGGGTCAATGGCCTGGTGACAGTTAGCTAGGACAACTAGAAATGGTGGTATTGGTGTCGATTTTGTTTTCACAAACTAAACTAAAGCGACTCTAACAATCACTAAAATTTAGTTTATTGATTTATTAAATTTAGATTGGGCAGCGAAAGGGTAAATATTGAATTGACACAACTTAACTACATTATATGTAGTTTGACAGTATTAATAGTTTCGTAAGTAACTCAATTTGGAGAAAATCGAAATCTCACTTTTCTGAAATTTTTCACCAATAAACTTTAAAAAAAAGTTTATCGAACTTTTTTTTAAGTTTACATTAATAAAAAAAGACGGTCGAATTATTCTAGTGGTTTATCATAATTGGTACTATTGTGTGGTAAGAAAGTAATACAATTGATAGTTCCCGAAATTTCGGCTTATTTAATCTCACGATGTTTATGAGATATTTTGATACCTTACCGGTGCATGGTATTTAAAATAATTGTTGATACAGGGTCACCCGTTTGTCAAGGTTAATTAGTAGGTACTGGACTGGGTTTTTATTACATGCCCGAGAAGCAAAATACTAACATCAGCAAAAAACGCCAACGAGACGGTCAAACTTGACTTAATTCTTAAAGATTGATTGCATTCAGCAAAATATAGTAAAGAGAATACGGTGGAAGAAGGGAAAGGACCCTAAGCTTGTCCCGTCCATCACTCGTAAATATTCGAATGATATCTTTGGGACATAGCGATCATTCTGAAAATCAGCGCTGTGCTGCGAGCTCCCATGGCACAGCATCATGCTGAGTGGTGACCTACCTGTCGCAGTCACGACGTGCAAGCTTTTTTTATTTTGTCTCATAATAATGTATTTGTAAATTTTAATTTTATTTTTTTTTGTTATTTTTTGTGCTCGTCGTAATTTGCGACTAATAAATATTTTTTCTTTTTTTCTTTCTTGTGTCGATAGGCGTTTTAGCCTATGGCTTAATTACTAACAGCCCCAACTGATACCTAAGGAGGTTCTCGTTAGGCAGCCGGATCATGGGCTTGATACAGAAAGTTGTAATCCCTAGCTACCTATCCCTACCTGGTTCGTATTTTAAGAGGTTCCTGTCTCTGGAGCCCTGACCGTCTGTATGCTAGGACCTTGTTCCCGATAACAGAGAGCTGCCTTCAAACGTCGAGAGTACCTTTAAACTAGTATTTCAAACCACGTCGTTTATAAAAGCTTACCATTATGCAAAAGTGAGCGTAATGTAGGTAGACCTACTTTAAATGATTGACGTCGAATGTCTAATTCAAATATTTGTGACTTAATAAAATACTAGCACTAGTCAAGGTTTATTAGGTAGCAGGTTAATTACACGACTGCAATTTTAACTAAGATAATTGCGGTTTATCACGCGAATTCCATTCACAGGTACAGCCGCCTGCAGGTCAAGCTACCCGAAACTGTCAATTTTTCCCAATGAACCTTGAACCTTAACGCTTTAGAAATAAAGTCGAAAATCTATCAAAGAAATCTGACTGATTGTAGTAGCTTGATGTGCAGGCGTCTGTACATACTTAGTTTTTGTTGACAGTGCATGTTCAGAAGGTTTTTAAATATAATGGTCATCCAATGCAAATTATTGCATATAATGCGTTGATTTTCGAATAAAAACATTGTAAAAACATTTTAAAAGACTACCTATGCAGTTTTTTGTCCATACATCTTGGTATGAAACAAACGACTTCAGCGTATAGGCAACTAGTATCAATTCTTTGTATTTCCTTGTAAAGGAGTCTGCTTACTAAACCGTACCATAACCTAATCGTGCTAAGAACGTATCAAGCACGGAATGAAACATGAAACGGAAACAACAAGGTATCATTAGAGCGTGACGGTGTTGGTCGGTAACGGAACAGTGTCGTGGGCATACGCTCAAGCCTGAAACTCTTAAACGTTAAACGAACACCCGCACGGTCGATTCCATACAAAAGTGCACATTTTAGTCCGATACGTTCATAGTATGGTCATGGTATGGTCTACACGGCGACACATCAACTTTTACGAAACCAGTTATTCTGAATCTATCATCGCACGGGAAATCTACGGTACGATCTGTAGTTTAGAGAGTTGAGTGTGCCTTAGAGTTTACTTATTATGTTGACTATTACGAATATTTCAAACTTATACTATTTAACAATAATATTATGTAGCAAGCCTTTTCCCTTATTTGTTGAGGTCAGTTCTAGTATAACCGGATGCAGCTGACTACAATATGTAGAATGAACAGATGCGGTCTCCAGGATTACAATGCATTTTTTTTTAAACTTGCCCCACACAGTATTTTCTCCTGTATCGTGGGTGCATTTACAAACATTTAAAGTCACATGCACAAACTATACAGACCCGGAAAACTATCTATAGGCCATGCAAATATTTGTTCAGTGCTGGGATCGAACCTGCGACACGCAACGCACCAGTCGATCGCTCAGCCACTGCGCCAACCGTGTTGCAAACGGTATCGTGGTCATGACATCAGTCAGAGGAATTTGGAGACTGGATTTCTACCCAGTTAGGAGGCAGGAACGTTGTTCCCTATTTCATGAAACTTAAACAAAATTGTCGACATGTTTAAAGGAGTATGAAGAACAAAAAGTAAACCCACTAACCCACCACCCCACCCTGGTGGGTTAGTGGGTTTTGTTGATGGTGGGTGTAAAGTTCTCCATCTTTCGTATTCAATAAAGATCCGTCGATCAGACGGATGTGATGGGTCCGATAGTTGTTGGCGGGATTTTTCATAGTTTTAGCGCTAATATAATATAAATTAGTTCTTCATTTGCATCATAGATGGCGCTGTAGTAAATTTTGTACAACAGTACTTTTTGTGTTGTGCTTTAGGTGTGCCTCCGTTTAAAGTTATAGTCGTGTATTTAAATGTTACGTTACGTGTTTAATTAAATTTTAAGAAGAACAAAGTCTACCTAAGCAAGACGAATAAGTACTACCAGTCTTGCCATAATGGTAGCTTTTACGGTCAGCATGCAACACTATGGTTTGAATCAGCGGCTCCCAACCTTTTTTAACCAGGGAAAACTATGTTTTTTTTTGTTAGCAGGAACCATCTTTTAGAATTTCAAACTTTAAGTAATGTTGACATTTCAAGTACAAAATATAGCGGCGAACTTTTTCATTTAGGAGTAAAACAGAAAATAAATTATCAATTTATACTATGTGGATAAATGAAACACTATGAATATAAAACAATATTTTATAAATAACTTTTAGTAACAATGGAACATTAATCTTTAAATTGTATAAAATTAAGTTGCTTGCGCTGTGTGTTCGCTTAGATCTTTTAAACTACTCAATGGATTTTAATGTAGTTTTCAGCAATGCTTGAGTGAAGGCGCGGGTAGCAAAAGTACTCAATAAGAACTTGTGTGTGATTCCAAAATAACAGGACGCTGGTTTCATAAAAGACCTGAAGTTTTTGTTTTTTTTTCGGTTTTTATTAGTCATATTACATAAATCTTTCTTTGACTATAGTTTTAGTTCTTCCGTTTCACCGAGCGACGCGACTCACGGTCCGGATACCATAGGTTGGGAAACACTGAATCTAACGCAGTCATCCATGCTATCATGCCGCCATGCTACCGTAACGGGCACATCTGAGGTTTAATTGACACGCAATCTTTTTTTTTGCTAAGGAAATTAGATACAAAAATAGATTTTTCGAATTAATTTCAGACGTTATTTGGTAAAGAATTATGTAAATACGATTTTGTAATAATATTCTAATTTAAAAGAGTGTCCATAGAGTTTCTTTTCCATAGAGATCAACGCTTTGGAATGGGGAACCACAGTACTTTCACAAGTTATAATATTATGTTTTGTGACCGGGACTGTAGCTTTAACATTTTGTTTTTTTGGCATTCAAAAGTGCCTGTAATGGTCTAATTGTTGTCCCTTAAAATGCTTCACTATAAGAAATATAACACAGCTTATATTTTTATACCAGGTTTCAGGTTAGCTAAAGTAGACTCATCTTTCATGGGGTACTGTTTGAAATGCTACAATAAAATACCTCCCCACATTCTTCAACTGAATGAAACGAAATTTAAATCTTGTATTAAACGCACACTATGTAGGCAAGCATATTATAAGTTGGGGGATTATATTGATGATAAAAATGCTTGGCTCAATGCTGGTCCTGCTCCTCAAGCGTAGGGGTAAACTCATTAATAAGTATCCGAAGCTATAGTGGAAGCTGCAGAAGATTGTAAGACTATCTTTGCAATGTATAGAATCAATTCTCTAGTATTGTATAATTATTAAGCCCATATGTGAGTGCTATGTATTATCATTGACTTGACGAAGACCTGGTGGTTAATAGTGTCATGCTCACTTAAATGTCTCGCTGATGGTGGCGGGTGTGTCGGGTCATTTAGCTCCCTTCAAAATGGTCGAGCTGAATGGGGCTGATCCATACGTCATGTTCGTGAACGGGCGCTGTCAGTTGGGACTGGTCATTTTTTAACTACCACGGTCATTTTTAATTTATTTAGATTTAAATTGAATTTTGTTTTTTATTTACTCTGGACGCTCTTACTGTGCACGTCTTTCTACATCGTTCTCACATATTTGTATAATCTCAACACGAATGATGTAAATACTATTTTGTAAAAATATTAGAATTTAAAAGAGTGTCCATGGAGTTTCTTGCCCATTCTTCTCCATAGAGATCAACGCTTTGGAATGAGCAACTGCAGTACTTTCACAAGTTATTATGCCTTGTGACCGGGACTGTAGATTCATTTTGTTTCTTGACATTCAAAAGTGCCTGTAATGGTCTAATTGAAATAAATGATTTGATTTGATTTGATATAGTGAATCTGGTTGCTGCATCAGACCATAGAGTTCGAAATTCAAAAGGTGTTTTTAATCAGCCTGTATTTTAGAATTTAAAAGTCTCTATAAATTACTTAATAGCTGAAGAACGTTTTTTTTTTCTATTATTTATATTCCGCATTGAGTTCATTCTGACGATGACGAAACTGTTCAAGTAAATAAATGATTTAATCATTTTTTCTTTAAACAACTCAAGCACTCTCAAGAAATGATATTAGGTGTTTTTTACCGTCAAATCTATTGTTATATAGTTAGGTTGAATAAACCATTTAGTAGACAAATGACGCACATTCAAATTCATTTTCACAGACACTAAGCGACACCTTCCTAGATAACTTCGTTGGATTTTCAACGCTGGATCAATTGCCATAAGTTGACATTCCAACTACAAAAAGATTTCAATAAAAAGGAGTTTGTGAAGTAGGTACTTTGTATGAAGTAGATTTAAAAGTGACTGATTTGTTTGTTTAAATAACGAATAACTGAATTGGCGGATACAAACAATCACGTTAATGTCTTAATGCGTCTTTATTAATTACTAGCTTTTGTCCCCTTTCCTGATTTGAAGGTACCTGCTACCTGTAGTTTTTGCCCTTGCGCCTTATTTACTCATGTCAAAATTAATAGCCTATGTCCGTCTCCAGGCTCTCAACTATCTCTATACCATAATTCATCAAAATCTGTTTAACCGTTTAGGCGTGAAGACGTAGCAAGCAAACAAACTCACTTTCACTTTTATAATATTAGTAAGGATTTAAACACGACTGGTGAAAAATATGGTGTTATGTATGTTAGACTGGTAAAATTGTAATGGACCTCATCTTTCTAAGTTTGATATCCTGTCACGGATGACGTGCTGATTATTTACTTGTCAATTTTGTTCTTGTTCCGCTGGAAAATAAATTACCAAATTTTATCGATAAATTCCTTTTATTACTACAATAACACAATCTAACAGAGACTGCTTCTAACCTAACCCGCGAAGAGCGAGTCATATTCGCGGTTCTATAAGAACCTGCAACATAAACGGTCATATCTTTTGACTGTGTATACTTAGAGGGTTGATTTTTTTACAGCTCTAACCCCCTATTACTGAAACGTCACTCAAAATGTAAGGGCTGCTTAACTTTTGAGCAGCTCTTAAACTTTAGATTTTGTATGGTCAAACGTCACTTCTGAGTCTCTGTTAAACTTAAGTGGGACTTAAATTTTGAGTGACGTTTCAGTATTCGGGGGTAAGTGACCACAAATTTAAATATATGGTTTTCATTTCAACTCAAAAGCTTTCCCGAGATAAAGGGTCTTGACAGACAGACGGACAACAATGTGATAAAATAAGGGTTTCGTTTTTCTTTTTGAACTATATAACCCTAATAACTAGAATAAGCATTTTTTGCCAATCACCAATCACCATACTAAAAGCTTTAGGCAAAAAATATGATTTTTTAATCAGTCAGTACTTTTGTATTATAACATTACAAAAAATATGACTAAAGAACTCAAAAAATCTCTTTCAACAAACATTACGGTAACCTCATTGGCTGACACACTGCTCCCTACCAACCGGTTAAAGCGACCTACAGACGGGCAAGACGTAACGTATTACGTCACGGAATGCAATCAATTATGTATTTATACCTGTTAATGTTTGTGTAGGTTGTGGCGGATGGATGGAATGTCTGGGTTGGTCTTTATGGTGGATTTTTGTCCTTGACTAGTGTTGTAGTAAAGGACGTTGGGGGATTTTAGAAGACTTTCCTATGAACTTTAATGGATAAAAAAATTACATGTATCGCAGATGATGTGAATGTGAGGAGTGTCAAGACAAAAGTAAGGAATGAGTATATTGAAGGAATTTTGAAGGTTGCGTTATAAACAAGCCATACATAGATCGAACCGATGAGCTCGTTACATCCCAAGTTTCCTCCGTGCCTCGGAAAGCGCGTTAAGCTGTTGCTCCCGGTCATTTGTTATTTGACAGTCGTTATAGGTAGTCAGTGTCCTGAAAGTCTGACAACCAGTCTTACCAAGTGCTATCGTATTACCGACTATTCATTGGGTTATGGAGGTCAGATAGGTAGTCGGTATATGTAAAATTCTGGTATTCAGCTGCATCCGGTAAGACAGGAAGCCGACCTCAAAATAGTTGGAAAAGGCTAAGCAGATGATGATGATTAACGTTGTGTAATAAAGACTAAAAGAGTGATGAGAGGCAGAGAGAGACCAAGAAGGAATGACAGGAAAGAGAAAGGAATAATAAAGAAGTGCCGTTTGACATGGGAGAATGGATCAAGAAAACAAGGGTAAGTAGATCCTGCCGGAGTTGCAGGTTGTTTTAAAGAGATACCGCGGCCCCAGAACATAAAGGGCAAAAGACGGAACATGGGTGACTTTGAGCCAGTGAAACTGCCACTCTTCCCCGCTCCGTTCGTCAAGTTATTTGTTGATTTCGCATCCATAGAAAAAGAAGGGTAGGATGATGAAAATGGTAAATGGTAGTCTCTGCAAAATCATCAGTAACAATGCGTTGATGGATTTTCTTAGGAAGCTGTGGTGGATCGAATGACCTTATACCCCTCGTTGTGCTTTGTACGCGACTGCGTGTGCGGCCACCAGCCTGATATACAATACAATGAGCTTCAGTGTTCCTTGTATAAGTGTATGCTTTACCTGGCATCTTTCCATGGCTTTTACGGACGTGTTAATATGATCAATTACTATGCTCACTCATTGAGTCACTGCTAGTAGCCATATTAAAAGATTAGTCTAGTTTTTTCTTGTTGAATAATATTGTTCTTTTCGTTCCACCTGTTAATCAGTTTTGTTATAGTTGAACTTTAAAGGTACTGGCATTTTAAGTGACATTGAGAAATAACTTTTGACACATGAAATTTAAACTCATAAATTATTTTTGTTCCTAAAGTGGTTCCATTATTTTTGTAGTTCAGTCTCTTAGTGAGACAAATGAGTGATTTTTAACACACTTTCGTTACCTTTATCTGGAACTAACTAATTATAAATATTATCAAATCTATATCGAAATATGATTCACTTCCCGATTTTCATTACGCTGAAGTTTTGCACAGTTTTTTTTAATTTGGATGACAAATAGAAAATGCGTAGTTGCCTAAATTACGTAGGTAATTCTAAATTTAATTTGGCGAGCTCCTAAATATGGCGTAATACTCAGCAAACCCTTTAATTATATACCTGAGTATCAAAAAAAATTGTCAGCCATCTTTGTGAGACCGCCATATTGGATTTAGAATGACGTCGCGTAGTTAACTGCGTATTGTCATCTAAACTAGACATGTATGCAAAATTTTAGGATGAGTACTGAACTTCTAACATTTATTGACATAGTTACGGGTGAAGCTTATCAAAGCACGTTTACAAAAACATCTGTCAAACATTACAAAAGCGAACCAACAACAAAACAAGTTGTGATAAATCGAGCATCTGATTCAGAATAAGACTATTTCAACTTTCACTAAGAGGAATTCCGGTTGCGCTCGTAACACATGATCATCTCACGCGAAATCTTAACGTTTTGCTAACTCATAACATGCAAGATAATATTTTTATCTTGATGACTCTTTGACACGTGTTAATGTGCTTTTAGTAGGTTGAGTACTGTAGGGAGTTCGTGAAAATTCGTAATTAAAATAAGTATAACATACTTTAAGGTTATATTTAGAGTTTATATTTCAATAATACATGACAGCATCATCTGAAACTATTCTATTCTATTTTTATTAATTCAAAAACACATAGGTTTTTAAACGTCGAAAGACTTTGCAAACCGGCCTGTACTGTTGAAGGTTTGATCAATGTTATTAAACCTCTACAGTATTGTCATCATGCCCATTTCTGCCGCTAGTAGGATTATCATCTATCCGGATTTATCGGGGCATATCTAGATTTTTAGCATTTTGTCAAGACTTGACATTTGTTCGAACGGCTACTTCCCATTTGGTAAACCTCAAATTATACCTACTAAAAAGTTGCGTTTGGTAAACATTTCGTTATTTCATACATTTATTCCCATTTGGTAAACTCTGTTAGTATTGTTATTTTTGTATGGTACAGTCAATGTCAAATTAATATTGAAATTAGATCAGTGACTTATATGTAAGAACAGAGCTAAAGAGTACGAATGAAGAGAACAATTCGTTGGTGTCGAAGGAGTTTGGAGTGACACCATCTTGCCTTAGTTGAATATGGCATATGTTTCGTACTGCTGTTAACGTCATTTAATTACATGAAAATTAAATGACGTTAACAGATTGCGTGGTACAAGGCTGTAAAAAATATATATCACCAAATGTGAAACCGAAAGATGAGATATTTTATCATGGGAAAGTGACTTTATATCTTGTCTTAATCTTGTTAAAAATACATTATTACAGTGATAATTTTATTTGCCAAATTCACGAATATTCTTGACAGTGGTGTCGGTGAGCAAATGGACGTAAACTTATACGAATGTCGTGTTTCTCTGTGTATTATTTTGCAGTGAAAATGCATTCTAGTAAAACGAAAAAAGTTGCTTGTACTTATCACTTTTTTCTTTTTATTGATTTTGAACTGTGTAGTGTAGTCTATTTTTTATGTTATTATTTCAAATCTGTGATTATTGTTATTTTTTATTTTTGTCGGTTTTACAGGTAGTTGTCTTGTATTATAAAAAATTGAAAGAACTGATAAAACTTGTCATTGAAGTAGTCAAATCAAACTGTGATTTTTCGTATTTTAACAAATTTTTAAGAATTGCTTGTATCACTTTATAATTTCTTGTTTTTTATTGATTTTTAACTTTATAGTATAGTCTTTTTATGTTATTATACCAAATCTGTGATCTTTGTTTATTATTAAAATTGATTGTGCATGTAGATAATTTGTGTTATAAAAATTGACAGAACTGATAAAACTTGTCATTGAAGATTTCAAATCGAACTGTGATTTTTCTTATATTTTTTAACAAATTATCAAGAATTGTTTGTGTGCCATTTATTATTTCTGTTTTTAAGTTTCAATGTGTATAATATATATACATAATCTGACTATTGTACCTGTTATTAAAAATATATGAATGTTAAATTATCAGTTTCGTGTTTTCTTTTTTACTTCACTGTACCCATTTCAACTGAAAGTTGTATGTTTACGAAATGGGATTAAATGTATGAAATATAAAAAGTTTACCAAACGCAACTTTTTAGTAGGTATAATTTGAGGTTTACCAAATGGGAAGTTTACCAAATGGGAAGTAGCCGTTCGAACTTTACTACTTCAGGGGATTTTTTTGGAGTTCACAAAAAGAACAAATAGCTATCGGTAGAGGAAACATTAAACAGTTTTTGAGTTCCGTACTTCCAATGGAAAAAAGAACCATTATAAAATTAGTTTGTTGTCCGTCTGTCTGTCTGTCTGTCAAGAACCTATTATCTTGGGAATGCGTGAAGATATCGAGTTGAAAGTCCATTTGTGCGGTGAAAATCAACCCTCTAAGTCATATATGCAATCAAAAATATATGGCTGACACGCCCTTGGCCGGTTTTGTATGTCCCAAAAAATACGAAAAAATCACTGAAAATTCTTGAGCTGACTTGAACATACGTGTGGATACAATGTTTCCAATGAATCTTACTTTCGTCTGCCAAGCATAATGACAATGACAATCGTCCCGTTTCAGGGAGGTCTGTGAACATTTGTGGTCTTTGGCAAATCAGGACACGTAGGACATACTACAATGGCAAATAATTTGGCATTACGGGTCTTATGACTAAGCGCACATTAGAATATAGGACCATAACCGAAGCCACCATGAATAGGACCGTTTGTATGGTAATTCTTTTTTTAAAACCTCTTTTTTCTCTTTGCTTAACAGATTGGAAATCCTGGTAATCCCCAAGTCGTACAATGAGTTTATTCGGGTTTATCCATATAGGGAGTTATCGACGTCGAACTTGAGATCCAGAATGCGTTCAGAATTTAAATATGATGACTTGTGGTCAGAGTTTTTATCTGGTACCGTCATTCGAGATTTTTGCCTGCTGTTTGGATGTTTTTATATAAAACGCCATGATGCAAAAAAAAATATAATTGTGGTGTTCACCGATAGCGAAGGATTAAAATTTCTGGACTGCCGTGGAATAGGTTTGACTATAGCCTACTCGGTTTCATCCAAATCCGTTCAGTAGTTTTTACGTGAAAGAGTATAAAACATCTACACACCCAGATATCCATCCACCCTACCAATTTTCGCAAAATTTGCATTTTATAATATTACTAAGATAGTAAAATTATTTATCTATGAAAATAGCACGGATTTAGATGTAGCACGGCAAAACTATTTCCTAGTCCGAACATTGGATTACTTTTATCCCTGAAGCTCATTCCCGAGGGTTGATTTCCGACCTTCACTTAAGCACCCGCGGACAAGCAGCTTGCTATAATCCGAAGGTGCATTTATGTCCAAGACAAAGATGATGCCATACATTTTAGTTTTAGGCTTAGCCTTGGGCATCCTGCCGGGGTTGCAGGTTGTTCGAAAGAGATACCGCGACCCCTGAACATAAAGGTCAAGGAGGAACATGGGTCAGTAAATGTCTGATACTCCTGGGAAGATCCTGGGAAGATATTTGACAACTTCCCATCCGTTAAAAAAAACAGCGTCAACGCGTACAGAAAAGTGATTAGTCTAAGCCTGATCATATATCCAAGGTGCCAACGTCAATGTTTATATGACTTGTCGTCATATTACACATCCGATACGCGGAGTTTCCTAGCGTACTAACAATACGTAACGCTTCAGTGTTTGTTTTGAATATGATATGTATTCAGCTGATGTAATAGATATCTTCTTCCCAGCGAAAATATTACAAGTGGTGAAGGGTCGGCGTTTTGGGGGACTGTCTTGTGTTATGACGTTAAAATAAATGACTACTATAGCACGGCCAACGAGAAGCGATACCAAATGTAAACAAAACCCATGCTAAAACCCCATCTAAAATGGCCGCCCCAATTTTGGCGAACCCGTCTCAACGTTGTCATGTTTTTGCCGGGAGAACGAGACATTACGACAAAGGCACAAGATGGAAAGAGCTAAATATTAGATTGTCAACGCCACAGTTGTTCTTTCTTTAGGTTAATGACCTTTCGTATCGCTTCTCGTTGGCCGTACTATAGTTACTGTTATAATTATCATGGACAATATCAAGTTTGTTAAAAAAAAATCTACTGCTACATCACGTTTCTTCATTTCATTTACGACTGCAATTAATCAAAGTATAATGCACTAGCTTCCTTGATAAATGGGATATACAACGCTACAATTAATTTTCAATTCAAACCAGTAATTTCTGAGCTTTGATGCGTACATGTTCCAACGTAAAATTTTCAAAGTCAAAACTTTATTGCTAAACACATTTCAATACATTTCTGGGTATTATGCGAATGTGTAGTTCACTGTGTTCTACAGATTTAGGCACGGAGATTTTAAATACAGAACATTTCATAATTACTTTTATAATAAAGGTTTAATATAAGAACTAATTGTCTATGCAATACGTAAATACGTGCCATAGTTTAATTAAACAATTATGCTAACTATTGTTTCAACGAACAATTGAATTGTTTGTGGTCATGTTTAAACAATGTGTAAATAATTGCTTTTTTTGCATAATTTCATCAATGTTTTGTTCAGGTGGCGTAATACTGTTATGTGTATTGACTAGCTTATTAATAAAAATATAAGTCTTGGGATATTTCAATATCAACTTAGCAGAAGCCTTAGTTTTCAATTTATGGATATAACAATAGAAAAAAATAGATGACATAACTAATATTAAATCTGTGTGGTGCTTTCCTAAAAATACAATTTCAGACATTAATCTGCATAGTCCTCACGTTAGATGACCAAGTTTTTTTTCTGGATCTTAAGAGATAGATACTTTGACCTCTGAGTTTGTTTCGGCTGTTTCTTCTCGGAGTATTCGGGTACGCAACACCGGACCCATATGGATTTTAAAAAAAAGACAACATAAGTTATCATCTGCCTAGGATTTTCTCAGCTATATTGGGTTTGGCTTCCAGTCTAACTAGATGCAGCTGGATACCAGTATTTTACATGGAGCGACTGCCTATCTGACCTCCACAACGCAGTTAGTGGTTAGGTGATACGATACCTATTCGTTAGACTGGTTGTCAGACTTTCAGGACACTGACTATCAGTAACGATTGTAAAAGATCTGCAAATGACAGGTGGCGCTAGCTAGTAATAACATAAGTCTAAGTAAGTAGTGAATACTTTTGAACTTCAAAATTAATAAACTTTCATCCCTTTTAAAACCGCATCTATACTAATATTATAAAGCTGAAGTGTTTGTTTGTTTGAACGCGCTAATCTCAGGGACTACTGGTTGGAATTGGATAATTCTTTTAGTGTTGGATAGTCCATTTCTTGAGGAAGGCTATAGGCTATATATATAACATCACGCTACGACCAACAAGTGCTGAGCAGCGTGGGTGAAACCACGGAGAACAGCTAGTTTCGGATAAATTTCCAAATATTCCTTCTAGGTGCTAGTTTCTAGATTGCATATAGGTGGATTTGCCTTTTTTATTTTAGCAGCATATTCAAGAATGTTATTACTAAGAATAATAGGTATTCGCTGTCATTGTGAAATTAATTTTTGTGCATAATTTCATGCTACATGCACCTCTGTGGTTGCTTTATTTTATTATTATTAGGAATGCAAATGACGGTTTCAGTTTTCTAGGTTCTTTTATTGGAATTGAAGATAAGAAGATGAATTTGAAGATCTTTAACAGTCTTCACATGTATTCTGTGGGCTGAGAGCCTGACAACCAGACCGTTATCAAGGATATAAGTTTTTAAATTGCCATGGTTACTAATATTATAATTAATACTTGAAACGGGATATTTACCATGTTTGTTATTTGTATCGAGTTTCTGATATTCCGTAAAAACGCCATGATCAGCTACCCTACCATGACGTGTTAAAGCAGAACTTATTCCGTTGAGGGAAAGGGACAGAGTTATACATCTATACATGGTGTCTAGCACCATCTCTTTCAGTCAGTGGAATAAGTTTTGCTTTAAGATGTCATAGTAGGCCTACAGAGATGAACTGTTCATCCGTGATAATGGCGTTTGCAACATCGCCGAAATATCGGATTCTCGATATAAATAACAAACATGGTAAATATCCCGTTTTAAGCGTTAGCAAGGAGTACCGTATTAATCAATTCTAACTGGGTTGTGGAAGTCAGATAGGCAGACGCTCCATGTAAACTACTGGTATTCAGCTGCACCCGGTAAGACTGGAAGCTAATTGCAATAAAGTGTGGAAAACTCTAGGTGAATGATGATTTTTAGCGAATCTTTAGAAACCTATAATAATGCCGTTTTTATATTTAAAATTAACACTTACCTATTGTTTTAATAGCACAGGTCCTGTTGGTGTCGCTTGTCTGAAAATACAGAAACAAAAGCCAATTAGTACCCAAGAAAACGCATTTATTTTCATTTATTTGTTTAGTTAATAACTATATACATCGTGTGTTCATTTAAAACATTAAAACAATATTAAATTTAACAAATGTTGAAGTTAAGTTGTATGTAATAATAATCATAGTATAGCATTATGCTAGAAGGCAAATTTTCAATTCATGTAGACGCGACTGCAGGTCAACCAACTCGTAACTATTATAACCTGATCTCTCTACTAGGCATCGCACACCGAAGTAGAGAGATCAGGTTAAAATAGTTTTGTGTAGGTTGATGTGCCGTCGTGTGTACTACAATAAATTAATAATTAATTAATTACTTATTGCTATTTATTATTATTATGGACATCGTATTCTTATTCTTAGCAGGAATTCTTTCATAAAAAGCTATATTATAAAGGTTTTTAATTCAGACTAAGACGTTATTTAATTGAAAAATACGAAACATTTTCATAACAAACTCTTGTATAATAGTTATCAAATGGCCACTTGATTACTATTATACAAGAAAACTATTAACACATTCTGAAACATTGTTGCAAATAATTAATTTATAAATGTGTTTACAACGATTTCTCGACCCAGACATAATTATTGTTGACATAACGTAACGGGGTCAAAAAAGTGGTTCCTTTATTATGATTAATAACGGTAATTTGTCTCTCTCTCCATATAGTCACACTGAAAGAAAGAAAGAAAGAAAGAAAAACAATTTATTTGGCCCATGCCACAAGTGCACACAAAATGAGATAAAGACTTAAAACTAAACGATACAAAATACAAATACGTAATTGTGTGTCTCACGGCTGCGCCAAATAGGCCCAGTTCAGCAAACTGCCGAGCAGCTAGTGCCCGACGCTGGTTTTCAACTAGACCTTAGACCTGATGTCACGGACATAAAACAGTTTTATATTTATTTGTGTTTTTGTGTATAAATAGGTACCTATATATATAGCATAACTTTGTGTAAAAAGCATAAAAAATAAATAAAAAATAAACTACTTACATAAAAAAGTGTTCGGAAAATATGGTATAGGAATAAGTAAAGGAAATAAGAACCAGAAAACTGCAAGACAAAACAAATAAATAAGTAAGTGCGTTACTACATAATAGATGCTCAGTGTCACACTCCACAGCGTCACACTCATTAGCAAGAGCTGCGCGTCCCTCGTGCGCCGGGTGTGGGCCAGCCTAATGCCATTCTGGCAATGATCGCCGACGTTTTAGAGTATAAAATGTCGGCGATCATTGCCAGAATGGCGTATATCCGATATAGTTGTCTCAAACATGACATGCCGATATTCCAATTGCCGTGAGAAAATTGTAATTGTTTGTAAGTCGGTGTGATTATGTTATTTACTTACTTTTACTTGACGAAATTAAATTGACTTTAATTTTTTATGAAATTTGAATCTGCTGACATTAATTCTAATTATAATTTATTGCATTTTATTTTAATATTCATAATTAAAATTTTTATGTTGTGTAATTTGTTTGTTTGATGTAATTTTATTGTTTTCTGATATTCCATTTAATTGAAATTAGAATGCTTGTGTTTTGAGTTTAACGTTACCACAAATGAGTCTATGTTACTTGAAATAAATGAATAATAATAATTAGCGTCACTCTCCATAGCGTCACATTCCACAGCGTCACACTCCGAAGCGTCATACTTCACAGCTTCAAACATACCCCATAGCGTGACACTCCGTAGCTTCGTGTTCTAATGAAATTTAAGTGACTTACGGTCTCGGTACTCGCAAAGCATCATTTATCCAACTATATGAGATTTTATTTACAAGGAACGACTGCCCATCTGACCTTCACAACCCAATGACTGGGTTTGGGTCTTGTACCCTGTAACAACTGTCAAAAATCAACAAACGATGCTCGGGACTAACAGCTTAACGTATTTTCTAATCCACAGGGGAAACCTGGCAATCAATGGTTATCCATCGTATCAACGTTTGCAATAACAGCTTAACATAAAGATCAACTCCAGTGACTAATTATTTGATTACTAAGCCACAATAATACTTCTCGCGCTGTAACAAATGAATGGCGCTGCTAGTGTAGACATCCTACGTGATTCAGGTCACATTTTTTTATGGCTTATGAACAAAAAATTGGTTCGAATTTACGAAGAAGATTATCAACATTTTGATCTTTCTTTTTTTCTTGATTTGTTAAATAAGGCTTAAAACACACACGGTGGAGCACACGTTTTGATTGTACGGAGCACCGCCGTGCCCTCGTAGAGGCGATCGGCGGCGGCGATCTCTTGCGTCCGGCCAAATCCTTCTGCGAAACAGTCATGCTAGTGAAGGAGGAGGCCGGGCGTTTGAGGGAGAGAACCTCAAACCAACCCAGCCGCCGTGGGAGACGCCCCGGGCGCCGGGCGCCGCGAGACAACTCCCGCCCACCGTAGATGCGGGCTTGTGGACGGTGAGCAATGGGTAGCTCACCGTCCATCTGTCTATTGACGACAGGCCTTGTCGACGGTGCGTTTGTGTTTCACGCGCGCCTCAAAGAGATGTCAGCAAAGCAGAGGGGCTTGACAAGGCCTCCGCCTGTCGGGGTTGCGGGTTGTTCGAATCAGATTCCGCGGCCCCGGAACGCAAAGGGCAATAGAAGGAACATGGGTGGGTTTTAGTCAGTACAAGTCTGACACTCCACACTTCCCCTGCTCCGCCCAAAGCGGGGGAGGTTATTTGAAAATTTCCTACCCCAAAAAAAAGGCTTAAAACAAACTTCAGTTATGTTTTTCTTGTTGTCTAATCAAATAGCAGAGATATATGAGTCCGATAAATATAAACAATACGAAGGACAAACGAGTTTCTATGTAAATATCGAAAATAATATCTTACTAATTAACAGTAGACTACTATGAATATTTGCGTCATACAAAAACTAATTAATCCTTGAAAGAAGACCTGTTAAACCTTGATATACCTCGCTAATTACTTAAACAAATAAAAATATAAGTACTTACTTTATTTATTTTAACACTGCTTGGTTTAGAAGGAAATCAGCTTCTAAGAAAATGTGAATATGTCATTTCTGAGAATGTGTGTTTTATCAATGAAATATTTTTTATTAGTAATAGTAATCCTTACTAATATTGTAAAAGCGAAAGTGTGTTTTTTTGTTTGTTACGTCTTGACGCCTTAATGGCTAAACCGATTTTGATGAATTTTGGTACAGAGATAGTTAGACCGTGGAGACGGACATAGACTAAAGCAGAGAAGTACGGGAGAAAGAGGGAAGAAAAGGGAAAACTTAGCATTGCAATTACAATAATAATATACAATAAATAAGGCGCAAGGGCAAAAACTACAGGTAGCAGTTACCTGCAAATCAGGAAAGGGGAACTGTGTTGCCCCGAATTTAACGCGAAACGCTTAAGCCGCCGGCAAAAGGTAGTAGTAATATATTTATTGGTGAAAAGCCTGATTTCCTCCATTGCTGGTTATACTTAGGCCCCTCTTTTCTTACGGCAATCTCCAAATTTCTTAAATATCTTCCCTCACTCTGGCTGGAGCGAAAGAGCGTCAAACTTGTACAGACTTAAACCTATCCTCTTTCTTCTTTTGCCCTTTGTGTTCCCGGACAGCGGTATCTCTTTCTAACCCGTAGCCCTGGCAGACAATGAGCCTAACGCCAGCCAAAATAACGCACTAATAAATGGATAAAACTCAAAGGAAAATAAATAAAAGTTAATCAAAATAAAAGCATAGACAACAATCAAGAGCATCCTCTTTAAAATTATTCAACGCGCTTTCTCCACAATATGGCGGAAATCATCTGCTGAGCAAAACGTATAGGAAACGGAAAACTGCGCTAATGTTGCCATAATGTTATTTTCTTGTACCTAGCAAGAGCAGAACTCATCTAAAGGTACCTTAACGTACTTTTAATCAAGCAACTGTGTTTATGTACCTAGACTAGCTGTGTCCCGCGGGTTTACTTGCCTACAGCGGGATAAAAAGCCTATGTGTTAATACTGGGTATAAAGTTTCTGTGTACTAAATTTCATCCTAATCCATTCAGTAGTTATTTGCGTAAAAGAGTTACCAACACAGATACCATCAACGTTAAAAACTTGACAAACACACACAAATGTTACAAGCAGAAGTTTGTATGTTTGTGTGTGTATGTTTGTTACTCCTTCACGCTCAAACGACTTAACGGATATGCATGTAATTTGGTATGTAGATAGTTTACACTCTGGATTAATCTGTGGGCTTTTTATTCCTGTCTACGTGGGTGTAACCGCGGGCGAATCTAATTTAAATGAAAAGTGCGAGCTTATTGCACTGGACATAAACCAAAAGTTCTAGATTTTGTGGGAATTGTTAAGAAATTCCTGTCTAAAAACCCGAAAACATTTTACTCAGCCTAGGAGTCGGACCCAAGAGCATAATGCTCGACAGTCGTTCTTGCAGCCACTAAATCGAGTGACAAAAGCTTAACACTTCCAAAGACGATTCGAGATTTTGACGCAGATTTCTTTATAGTACTTGCTATTATTGTATGTCATTGTCGTCATAGTATGACAATTAGTAAAGCGAAACAAACAATAGATGCACCTTACGTCCAGCAGCCGTGCTTTGAATATTAATAGCCCGGACGCTTAACTTAATTAAAGTTTTATGAATGCGATCTTCAATGCACGGAAGATGAAGAATGCCAATACGGAAATATAGGTGGCCTTTATGCTGAAAACTGTTGGGCTTCAAAAAAAGGAGGAGGTTCTCAATTCATCTAAATCTTTTACTAGCTTTCGCCCGCGACTTTGTCCGCGTGGCATAGTTACTTTGGGCTAACGCTAACTTTAACCCGCGTGATGATCCAAAAAAGATATCTTTCTCTCCCTTTTCTTCCCTCTTTCTCCCCCTTTTCTCACGTTTTTTAATTTATAGTTATAACTAGCTTTAGCTCGCTTCGCTCGCGTTAAATTCGGGGTAACACAGTTCCCCTTTCCTGATTTGCAGTTACCTGCTACCTATAGTGTTTGCCCATGCACCTTAGTTATTGTAATAGCAATGCTAAGTTTTTCCATTTTTTCCTCCTTTTTCCCTCAAATCTCACTTTAAAAAATAGCCTATGTCCGTTTCCAGGATCCCAACTATCTCTGTACCAAAATTCATCAAAATCGGTTTGGGCATTTAGGCGTGAAGAAGTAACAAACAAACTCACTTCCGCTTTTATAATATTAGTAAGGAAGTAAGGATGTCAGTGTTATTAGTACTACTCAAGTACATGAACATATAGCTAATTTAGCCAATGCCTTAGAATAGGGCAGTCGGGCCTACCAATCATATTGTCCCAATTATTTTGCATATTGTACAATCTCAGAAATTCTTTGTTTGTTCTAGAAATCACAAATCAACACGGTAACAAAAGGGGCCAGGGTCATCTCTGTTGTTATCACAGACCTGTTGTTATTGTTAAACTCGTAAATATTGCAATAAAAGTCAAGTGCGTCCAATTGACAATAAAATAAAATATTATCAGGTTTTATTCAAGGGTAGTTAAAGGTTTAAAAATAAGTGCTTTTTTGATGTCTTATTTTATTTATAAGGGTTTAAGTTTTGCCTGTGGTTTCCGGTAGTAGTCCCGTGGGATGGTAATATTGGGATAGAAATACTATTCTAGGTTATACAACGTGTTAAAATCAAATTTTATCCATATCAGTTCAGTAGTTTCCTCGTAAGACAGTGACTAACATACACACATTTTATATCTTCGCAAATTCTTAGTAAGCGGTATGCTTTAGGCTTAGGCTTTATCATAAAAGGACTTACGCTACCTGGCTGTGAGTCTCAGTATTATTAAAAATAAATAAAATCTTCAAATTTTTATTTGGTATATGTACAATATCTCTTAGGAAGTTTTATTCTGTTGGAAATGCTGTTTTTCCAATTAAGTTTTGCTTGGCTCAAAATACACTATGCATTTTGCATGCAAAGTCTGCGGTGTCTTCAAAAGTGCTCTACTTCTATCATCCTATATTAGACTGGCTTCAGTTTTTAATGTAGGAATAGAACAAATTATAATAGATATAATAGTTCTGGCTTCCGAGGTTGTCGACATTTGGGATGTGGATCACTGATTAGTGATCATTGTGCCGATAGTCGTTACAGCCAATGGCTAAATTGCCAGGAGCCTCGACCAACACCTGAGGAGGCTTTCGTTAGGCAGCTGGATCAAGGGCTTGATACAGAAAGCGGTACTCTTGGACACGGCTGGTTTTGTTAGGAGGTTCCTTTCTCTGAAGCCCTGTGCCTGTTACCGATGGGATACTATTTTTATATACCTACTAGCTTTCGCCCGCGGCTTCGCTCGCGTTAAATTCGGTATAACACACCAAGCAGACCTGCAGTTTTTGCTCTTGCGCCTGATCGATTTGTAATAGCAAAGCTAAGTTTTCCCTTTTCTTCCCTCGTTCTCCCTCATATCCCACCTTTTTTTAATTAAAATTAGCCTATGTCCTTCTCCTGGTTCCCAACTATCTCTGTACCAAAATTCATCAAAATCGATTTAGCCATTAAAGCGTGAAGAGGTTACAAACAAACAAACAAAATCACTTTCGCTTTTATGATATTAAGTAAGGATGTATTTACTAAATATTTAAATGTTTTTATGAAATATTTAAAAATATAAGCTTAAATGTAAAAAAAATTATAGTCAGAATAGGACAAACACAATGAATGCTGGAATATGGTCAGACTGCCGTGTCTCAAGAAGTACGTAAAACCGTTACTTCCACGCACGTAATCTCACCGGTCATGTCGTATTGCTGTCAAAATATTTATTGCACATAGGCCACATAGGGCACTTATAAATTTTATATATTTATATTGTAGTCGTTTCTTATAGAGAATAATCGGCAAGAAACAGCATGGCGACTCTTTTCTCGAATAGCATTATGACAAATTCAAATTTATAATTACTAATAGATTAATAAGTCTTCATTATTATTTTTATGGAAATATTTGTACGTCATAGTATGGCAGGACATGCTGGAAGTAATATTATAACATCTATTGTACCATATTCTTACAAATAAACATTTTGATTTGATTTGATAGTTAAGTACCATACATGTTTTGCTCTTGTGCCTGCTACAAATAATATTTATTCTCTTTCATGATCTAAGTTTCCGTTGATATTGGTCGACTTAACCGAAACTAGGTTGCTGCTAGTGTATTGGGCCAGACTTGTAGCAGTAATCTAAACGGCTTTACCCGTCCAAAATCGTCGATCTTACACACAATCTTGGCACATCATCTTCAATTACTGTTTTGCACAAGAATCAAAGCACTCACATACATATCCGTACTTTAGTTGGCTCAAGGGCGGGTTACACCGTGGGACGTGAGTAGCATCGGTTAAACCAAGGTTAATTTCACTGGCGGTGGTCGTAGAATACCGTATGCTACATTTTTGAGGTAGCCAAACGGTTTAATGACACTTCTAAAGTCGTGGTTTGCATGGTTAAGTTGGGCTGTTCTGTTTATTCATAAGGTATAAAGGTATGTTTTGTTTGGTAGTGGAACTAGGGATTCGGTGGCAAATTTGATGGCACACGCTATTATAGTTTTATTTATACTTGTTAATGTTAGATGCCCAATTAATTAAGTTCGTCATTGTACAATGTTTTTTACATGTAAGCCAAGTTTTAATAGATAAATAAATGTCAGATTTTTAAGCATGCTAGGTTTTATAAATTTTAGGCAGTCAGCTGCAACAACGCTAAGGGGAGTCTAGAAGACCAAAGTGAGTTGCGGCGACCCCAATAAGGGCATTAAGATGATGATAAAGATATACTGACAAGGTGCAAATAGCAGTACCTAACTAAGCAATCTCCCATATTTAAAAAGTAAGTAGTCCCACAAAGTAGATGTCTACAAAAGTTCGTATTAAAGACTAACTGCGCTCCCGTGGCGATAGAATGTACAATTTATCTTTATGAATGGTAGCCTGTGTTATTCCAGACTATAATCTACCTCGGTGCCAAATTTCATCAAGATCCGTTGAGTCATTTTGACATGAAAGAGTAACAATTAAAGATCCGTACATCCTCACAAACATTCGCATTTATATATTAATACTAGCTGTGCCCAGCGGTTTCACCCGCTGCTCACTTAGGGGTATGAAAAATAGATGTTGGCCGTTTCTCAGACCTACCCGATATGTACACAAAATTTCGTTTAAATCGGTCCAGCCGTTTCGGAGGAGTATGGGAACGAAAACTGTGACACGAGAAATTTATATATTAGATTTCAAGCTGGCGCGCGTGGCTTCGCCCGCGTGACATCGAAAAAAAAAGCATTCTATGTTAACACATACTTAGGATTTTTTTTCCAGACCCTAATCTACCTCGGTGCCAAATTTCATCAAGATTCTTTGAGCCGATTTCACGTGAAAGAGAGAGTAACAAACATCCATCCTCACAAATATTCGCATGTATAATATAATAATAATAATAATTTATTTAAAAGAAAAGACAACAGCGGTCCAATGGTTAGTAACAACTTATCAAATAAAGGGTTAGTTAAAATTTAAAACCTAAAATAATCACTATATTCTATTACTGCCCCGCACCAGCAATCGCAACCAGTGAACACGCACCGGCGCATCAGGCTTATCGGCTAGGGTTTGAAGAATGCTATTGGGGCTGGTCCTAGATCTGCTTAGCAATGAGGCAGCTTTTCTTCTAATGATAGCGTGAAAATCATCCACACGCGCTATAGAAAACATGCCCGATGCACTACAGTACCTAGGCAGCCCCAACAGCACCCTGAACCCATTATTATACTGAATCCGCAGGGCGTCTAGAGCCTTCTGCGTATAGTTAACCCACAGACCGCCCGTGTAGAACGACTGGCAAAACGCTTTGAATAAAGTTAGTTTGACGTCATTACTACAACGAGCAAATCTGTGAGCCAACATGTTGCATCTTACTGCTAGCGCCCTGCGTTCCCGTTCAATATCTACCAGATCCTTGAGGTCCTCAGTGACATAGTGGCCTAAGTATTTAAATTGGGTAACCCTATTAAGTGGCCTCCCACTGAGACATATTATGGGATCATAACATACATGCCTCTTGGGGGCCTCAAAGATCAGGTATTCACTTTTTAGCACATTATACAGCAGGCCATGGGTTGCCGCATACCTCTCGCAAACTTGTAGCATCTCTCTGATTGAGCCAGCCGTTGGACCCAGCAGCACCATGTCATCCGCATAGCTTAAATTATTGACACTAGTGCCATCTATCGAACACCCGACTGGTTTACCACTAAGCTCAACGATCAACTCATTCATATACAGGTTGAAGAGCTTAGGTGAGGTTAACCCCCCCTGCCTCACCCCACACTCCAACCTGCACGACTCAGACATATATATCATATTATAAATATAAATAAAAATTAATGTTTTTTACTTTCCATGAATTTGTAGATACACAACAAAAGTACTTGTTAAAAATAAAATATTTAGATTTTTGTAGTTGGAGCCAAACCATTATTTCTATAAGTGTGGCTTCTATACTGACTTTACACTAAAACTACGTTTAGGTTGGTATATCCACTAATGATGTTATTTTTTTATCTTGCAACACTCAAGTTGTAGCAAGTGCAGATGATAATGATCAGATAGAAAACCTTTGCAAACAAGGGCCTGCCTTTGTTTTGATTAATTAACGTGTCCGAGTAATTAAGTGAGTTTACAATTAAAATAGTCTGCTGTATTTTTATTTTTAGAATCTGATAATAATCTAGGGAATCATTTTGTTTGGTAGTGCTAAATTAATTTAAAAGTTATTTTTACAGTTGACAGTTACACAGTTGTTACAGGTAGTCAGTGTCCCGAAAGTCTGACATGGTTGTCAGACTTTCAGTCTTACCAAGAGGTATCGTATTACCCAGTACTAACTGGGTAATGGAGGTCAGATAGGTAGTCGCTCCATGTAAAATACTGATATTCAGCTGCATCCGGTTAGACTGGAAGCTGACCCCAACATAGTTGGGAAAAGGCTAGGCAGATGATGACATTACATCACGCGTGTAATACCCAAAGGGTTAGGCAGAGTTGTAGCTTCTGTAAAAGGGAGCTAGCCTACAAAACACAAACCCAGTCTTCGTCGCTGCAGCAGAAAAACCTAATAAAAAAAATTACCCGGTGATCAAACCCTCATGCTCATTACTCATCCACCCAAAACAGGTGGGATTTACCTGCACCTGATACCAAAAACCTGATAAAAAAAAGTTTAGCTAATTCAGTCTGCATCCGTGACAGACATACTAACAAGACTACATCCTTTACGAAACGCACAAACAGATGTTCTATGGAGATAATACTTGTGGAGAATAGCAAATACATGAATGCCGTACTGTTGATTCACAGGGATCAAGACTTTTGTAGTCAGTTGCATTTTGACAGTCGCTGTCAAGTGTCATTGAATGAAGAGTAGGAAATACGCTGATTTTTTCAGACTATCGACTTGGGAGTTTTAAGACGAGGTTTTAACAATTTTTAACTTTTCTGAACCTCTTTTGTCGGATTGGAACAAGATAAATATAAGCAAAAAACCATCATGAAAAATAATTTTATCGTAATAATCTTCGAACTCGACCAAAGGCTGAGTGAAAAATCAAAACACAAAAACACCACTCGATATACGAAATCAAGTTTGTGAATAGATCACCGTAGTCACATGTAGCCACAACTCAAAACACCGTGGCACGCATGCATTCCCTTTGTCAGATAGGAAATCATCAAATGAGTCGTCGTCCTCCGGGCTGAGAGGAAGAGGACTATTAGATTCCTACAGACTACCCCCGGCCGCGGTATTTCTTTTGAACCAAACCGCAACCCCGGCAGGCAGATGAGCTTACACTGTGTCAAGAACTTTAGTTAATACGACAGTCTGCAGAATAACAGTAGGGTCAGCAGAATTTATTCCTGTGTAAGAAAGAGATGGTGCTAGACACCCTGTATAGCTCTGTCTTTTTCCCTCACTGGAATAAGTTCTGTTTTAAGACGTCATTGTAGGGTAGTAGCAGTTCGTCTTGTTCGTATTGTACGTTGTAAAATGTCTATCGCAATCTTTTGGCAGTCGCTTACGACATCAATAAGCGGAGAGGGAGAAGCCGTTATGTAGCCATCTGATACTTAAAATCAAGGTGAAGTGACCACCAGTGAGTACCGGAACAGAATTGACCACCCACTCATCGTGTGGCTTAAAGGTAATCAATGTACCGTATGGTATACCTACAAGTACATTTTTTTTTAAAATCTTGGTGAGATTTGGCACAGAGGTAGATATAGTCTCGAATAACACATAGGATACATTTTTTTTTTTTTTTCGATAACACGCGGGCGAAGCCGCGACCCCCAGCTAGTATAAAATACTTGGTGAGTTCAGACGTTCGTGGGTGTCGCGGCCATGATCGACGATTTACAATGATCCACACTGAAGTTATTTTTTGTAGAGCAATATTTCAACACAATAAGTGACTTTTTATAACTTGTTGTGGTTTTTGCGTTAAACTTTTTATCCGTTGATGCCCATTTACCTCTTATAAATGTTTTCGTGAGACAAAGGCGTACAATAATAAGGCGTACGCAGGCCAAAAGCCTGCGAATTTCAAGTTTACATAACACTTCTTAGAAAAAATATTTCCTATACAAATATTCAATATCGCATGTCAATATAAACAAGACAATATCGGCCATATTTACAATGGAAAAACAAAAGACAATACACTTAACGGGAACAAGAATTGATTAGCGAATATGTGCGAGCGTCTTTTGTTTATTTAGTGTTTGCATAAGTAGTTTATATAAAGGAAAAAAATGAGGCATTGTTTAAAGATTTATCATCTAATTGATATTCTATTGAATGATAACAATTATTATCTTATAATTGCCGTTGTTAAGTAAACACGAGTCATTCAGGAATCTTTTGAGATGATTGAACAAAACAATGGCTAACGGCGAATCAAACTCGCTACTAAGAGTTCCGTACTATATTTCGACATTAACAGCCATATCTTTTGATTGCGTAGACTTAGAGGGTTGATTTTCACAGTACATAGAAACCATAGAGTTGACTTTTTTGGTTTTGATTCGATACATTTCAACCAGATACTTCCCGATCTGAATCCAATCTATACTATATACTATATATTACTATATAATATTATAAAGCTGAAGAGTTTCTTTGAACGCGCTAATCTCAGGGACTACTGGTTGGAATTGGAAAATTCTTTTAGTGTTGGATAGTCCATTTCTTGAGGAAGGCTATAGGCTATATAACATCACGCTACGACCATCAGGTGCTGAGCAACCGCGTGGAACAGCTAGTCACACATATTATTATAGAGGACGAGCCTAGCCATCAATCGTTCACAAAACGAGCCGTTGTGACTGCTAATAAAAAAATGATGATGGAAAAACCTAATAACACTTTGCCCGACCAAGGAATCAAAGTCTAACACCTCTTGCTCTGCAGTCAGGCTTGCAACTACTAGAACAACGAGGCACTATAAGGAAGTACTTGCCTTTATTTTTGTTCTGAATCTTGTCCTGGCACAAGCGTGCGGGAATTGAACCCGCAACACGCAGCGCAACAGTCAATCATTCAGTCACTGCGCCAACCGTGCCGTCATATGAACTCGGGAAACGATTTTAAATTCTGCAAATAGGAGACATAACATTCAAGAAATTAGATTCAAATTTCAAGCTCATTACCGTAGTTATTTCAACTTGACCTTAATGCTTTGTGAAGCCAAAATCTGTATGAGAAAGTTTTCACGAGAAATAACATAGAAAGTATTGTTCGACGTTTTTGGGATATTAAAGCATTTTCTGTAATTTAGAACTGTTTATCATTTTAGCTTTCTCCCCTTATGTAGATAGTTTTCTGATATTTTTGGATTTTTGTCAACCGACTCTGTGTATCACTCAAAAAGAAAAAATAAACCCCTACTATAAGATCACTTTGTTATCCGTCTGTCTGTCTATCTGTCTGTCAAGACCCTAAGATAATTCTGTAAGAAGAACGCGTTCAAGTATCGAGTTGAAACTAAAACGGTATACTTCTGTGGTAACTTGGTCCTGTGAAAAATTCACATAGTCTAAAGACATGGCCGTCTATGTAACAAGTTTGTACGGATCTCTCGGTGGAGAGACAGTTTTTATTATTTTTACGTCTGTATTGATGAATGAACATAGATAGTTTTTATTTATTTTAATGTAAAAAATATATAAACGCGGGTGAAGACGCAAGAAGTATTTATGTATCGTTTATTTTATTTAATAACATTTATATTAAGTTGTTCTGTTTTTTGCGGATGGGAAATCAACAAATAACATCACCCGCTCTGGGCGGAGCGGGGGGGAGTTGTACTGACACCCACCCAAATGTCTTCGCACGCCTTCGTCGTGGCCCTGGCAGGTCCCTCTGCTGTGCTGACATCTCTTTAAGGCACGCGTGGAACACTAACGCGCCGTCGACACGGCCTGTCGTCAATAGACGGACGGACGGTGAGCTACCCATTGCTCACCGTCCACAGGTAAGGTGTTCTTTAGAATTGACATCTCTCAAGATTAATCTACAAAATCAAATCAATCTCTGTATTTAAATTGACCAAGAAATATCTAAATATTCGATCAGCACAGATCTTTCGTCATGCATAATGCAGTTATCAAAGCCGAGCCGTAATCGATAATCTAGTGAGACAAGATTACATGATAATTGGTTTTTGACACGCAATGTAATACAGTATGCTGAGTTATAATACTATTAGAAGAAGTTATTTACAATTACTTTGATTTCAGTGGAGGTTTATAATATTATAGAGATACTAGCTGTGCGCAGCGGTTTAACCCGCTGCTCAGGAACCCTGACTTGGGGCCTAAGTGTGCTATTACAATGGTGTCAGAATGGTCGATTACTGATCGCATAATGGTTGATTTTGACAAGTTTAGTATGTAGTAGATTACCAAAATTATCAAAATCAACCATAATGCGATCAGTGATCGACCATTCTGACACTATTGTAATAGCAGATTAAGGCCCCTGGGGGTTTGTTCTGGTGGCTGAAGGCACCCAAAATAGATTACGACTGATTCTCAGACCTACCGAATATACACATAAAACTTATAATCGGTCAAGCTGTATCGGAGGAGTATGGTAATTAAAACTGAGACACAAAAATTTTAAACCTATTTAAAAAGAATATATTTTATGAATAAGGAGATACCAAATTACATAGTATATACAAAGTCGCTGTCTGTCTGTTGCTATGTTGTATGTATGCTTAAATCTTTAAAACTACGCAACGGATGTTGATGCGGTTTTTTAATAGGTAGAGTGATTCAAGAGGAAGGTTTATATGTATAATACTTCACGCTATGACTCTAAGGCGGTGACCAGCCGGTGAAACCGCTGGGCGGGTCGCTAGTATACTTTAAGTTAAATGAGGTTTGGTCCTACTAATATTATAAATGCGAATGTTTGTGAAGATGGATGGATGGATAGATGTATGGAGGGATGGATGTTTGTTACTCTTTCACGGAAACGGCTGAACGGATCTTGATTTAATTGCACAGAGGTAGATTATGGTCTCGAATAACACATAGGACATTTTTTTCGATGGAACGCGGGCGAAGCCGGGGTCGCCAGCTAGTAACAGACACAGCATGTTTCGTTTATAGCCACAGGAGTCAGGATTTGATGGCAAAAGGCTCGTCCCCCATTACATGGGATTCTATCATCACCAGCATTTTGACAGGACTCTTGTGGCCAATAAGTCTGACATAGTAGTGGTGAATCGATCAGAGTTGCGCTCAATTTTGTTGACATAACGGTCCCGCATGACGATAACCTCGTGAAAGCCGAGAAAGATAAGCTAATCAAGTATATCGCCCTAACTCGTGAGGTTGTCGACATGTAGGATGTCGACTTGGCGATCATTGTGCCGATATTCGTATCTGAAAATGGATCAATTGCCAAGAACCTCGACCAATACTTAAGTTTTGCTCTCATTAGGCGGTTGGATAAAGGACCTGATTTAGAAGGCAGCACTAAATAAAAGGTTTTAGTAATCTTTACTATCCTTACTAATATACTAATACTCATTTAGTAATATACTATTACTTATTTAATATTATAAAAGCGAAAGTGCGTTTGTTTGTTACGTCTTCACGCCTAAATGGCTAAACCGATTTTAATGAAATTTGATAAAGAGATAGTTGGAACCCTGGAGACGGACATAGACTAACTTTTTATTAAATAAGAGTGATAAATGAGGGAGGAAGAGAAAAGAAGAGAAGAGAAGAGAGAAGTAAAGGGAAACTTAGCATTGCTATTTCAATAAATAAGGCGCAATGGCAAAAACTACAAGTATTTGAAAATCAGGAAAGGAAACGGTGTTACACCGAATTTAACGCGAGCGAAGTCGCGGGCAAAAACTACTTAAAAATATATAATTAATGTCGTCAGTAACATTATGTAATAGTTTCTTTAAAAATCTTACTTTTGCAAATAAGTACCCGGAAGTCGGTGACCTTTGTTTGTGTCATTGTTTTTTTGGTCACCGATTTCTGGAAGTAACTTATTTTCCAGTCAGTTATTGCCCCATTCCAATAAACAAAAACGATTCGTTTTGCTTATGGATAGTTGTATTTTGACATAAGTCTCATAGAACTTATGTCAAAATAAAACTATCCGTAAAACGAGTCGTTTTTTGTTTATGGGAACGGGGCATTAGTCGGACTTATTGCAAAAGAGTTTAATTCCAGCCTTTTTGGTTGTGGTATGACATACAAATTCTTATCGAATATTCACTTTCCATTGCTACTTTAATATATAAGCATATCATCAACATACTGTACAAGGAAAAAATAGTATTATAGAAGACTAGCTTTTGAACGCGGCTTCGCTCGCGTTAAATTCGGGGTAACACAGCTCCCCTTGCGCCTTATTGATTTGTAATAGCAACGCTAAGTTTTCCCTTTTCATCCCTCTTTCTCTCTCATATCCCTCTTTTTTCAAAAAAATATTAACCTATGTCCGTCTCCTGGTTCCCAACTATCTTTGTACCAAAATTCATCAAAATCGGTTTAGCCATTAAAGCGTGAAGAGGCAACAAACAAACTCACTTTCGCTTTTATAATATTAGTAAGGATTTTATTATTTATATTTTTATTTTAAACTAACCAAAAAAAAATGATAAAAGTATTAAGACCACAAAAAGAATTTTTTTAAATCTAATAAAATATACAAAAAAAACAGTCGAACGAGAACCTCTTCTTTTTTTTGGAATCGATTAAAAATAAAATAAAACACGTAATGACACAAACTTAGACGCAAAGAGCAACCAGAAATTTATTAAGAGCGCAAAATTGTTTTTTTTTTTTTGCATAATTAAAGACCATTATCAAAGAAGTTTAATATCACTTATTACCTACTTAAAAGTTGTTATCGACCTAGTTATCACTTTTTTAATGCCAAAATAAAAATCAAATATGGAATTTTCAAACTAGCTGTCCTGCTCGGGTCCACCCGGTTCTTTAGTTGTTGCCCCGCTCCCGTGGGTGGTAGCGTTATGTTGTAAAGTATATGTTGTTTCCTGATAATGTAGCTTCTTATTAGTGATATTTTTTTTTAAATCGGTTCAGTAGGTTGAGGAGCTCGTGGCTAAATAAATAAATAGTAGCCGATTGGGTCGATCTTTAGGTTAAGCCGCGCTTGCCTAGGTTGGTTTGTGGATGGATGACCACCCGTTACTATACCGAGTTTCCTCCGTGCCTCGGAAAGCACGTTAAGCTGTTGGTCCCGGCTGTCTTTTGTAGATCTTTGACAGTCGTTACAGGTAGTCAGTGTTCCGAAAGTCTGACAGCCAGTCTTACCAAAGGGTATCGTATTACCCAGTATTAACTGGGTTGTGGAGGTCAGATAAGCAGTCGCTCCATGTAAAATACTGATATTCAGCTGCATCCGGTTAGACTGGAAGCCGACCCCAACATAGTTGGGAAAAGGCTAGGCAGATGATGGTTCAGTAGGTTTTGAGCCTATTCGATACAAAGAAAAAAATCTTTCCTCTTAATAGTATTGGTAAAGATATGAAACTCTTATACAACATGTAACATAAAGAGAACTCGATGTGTGCTCTCTCGGACTATGAAACTGACTATGACTTTTAGAAATTTGAATGAGTTTTTTAGGGTTACGCACCTCAAAAGGAAAAAACGGAACCCTTATAAGATCAATTTGTAGTCTATCTGTCTGACAACACCCTTTATCTAACGCGTGAAGGCATCGAGTTGAAACCATATTCCCAAATCTGTGTTTCTTTTGTGCACCGTTTCATAGAGAATGTATCTCTATCTATACTAATATTATAAAGCTGAAGAGTTTGTTTGTTTGTTTGTTTGTTTGAACGCGCTAATCTCAGGGACTACTGGTTGGAATTGGAAAATTCTTTTAGTGTTGGATAGTCCATTTCTTGAGGAAGGCTATAGGCTATATAACATCACGCTACGACCAACAGGTGCTGAGCAGCGTGGGTGAAACCGCGTGGAACAGCTAGTGAAGAATAATATGGCAAAATAATAAACATTCCTACAATAGGTACCTATTCTATAATATTTTATTTTCAATGAAAAATGCATGTAATTGTTTTAAGCAATTAATTACTGCATGGCCCCCAAAAATATTAGATTCTAAAATCTTAAAACGTCTAATACTTTTGGCCGTAACCTTTAAACTGGATAACCTTGGTTCACGATGAAGGAATGCATCGTGAGGAAGCGGACATGTCCTAGGAACACATATTCGAATACTTGATACATAGACAACACAGACGGCACCCGCGTTGTAACTCTCAACTCCGCAAGGGGCCCAATTTACACCGCGAGACGACTCCCGACTCTCGGCCACTGTAGATGCGGGCCTGTGGACGATGAGCAATGGGTAGCTCACCGTCCGTCCGTCTGGTGACAACAAGCCTTGTCGAGAAATATCAGCAAAGAAGAGGTTATTCGAAAGAGATACCGCGGCCCCGGAACGCAAAGGGCAATAGAAGGAACATGGGTGGGTTATAGTCAGTAAAAGTCTGACACGCCCCCCGATCCGCTTAGAGCGGGGGAAGTTATTGGATGATATCCTACCCCAAAAAAAGGTGTACCCGTCGTACCCCTTATAAGCCGTTTTACGACGAGGACGCCTCATCTTCCGACGAGAGTCGTATCGTTTCCAGACACGATTCTGGCCGATTTCCGTCTTATGATGATGACCCTCGTTATCTTATGCCGTTTACTTTATCAGTCTCAAAGTATTCAGCTTTATCTATATTGATAATTAGTCGTTGCCCAACGACCTTGTATCGCGTGAAATAATTATAAAAAATATTACTTCGTTTATTTTGTTGGTTTTTTTTTTTAAAAAGATGTTGCTTTTCCCTAGGAATTTCTCTTGTATCGCTGTTGTGCTTACAAAAAATTAAACTCACATACACAAACAGCCAGATCCAGAACAAAAATCTGGAGGTAATTTTTATTGTATACTAGCTTTTGCCCGCGGCTTCGCTCGCGTAAAATTCGGGGTAACACAGTTCTCCTTGCGCCTTATCGATTTGTAATAGCAACGTTAAGTTTTCCTTTTTCTTCCCTCTTTCTTCCTCACATCCCACTATTTTTTTTTAAATAGCCTATGTCCGTCTCCTGGTTCCCAACTATCTCTGTACCAAAATCCATCAAAATCGGGGTAGCCATTAAAGCGTGAAGAGGTAACAAACAAACTCACTTTCGCTTTTATAATATTAGTAAGGAAAGGATTTGTTCCGTGTCGAGAAAGAATCCGCGACACGTAACGCAGCAGTCAAACGCTTAGCCACTGGACCAACAGTGTCTTCGTTTTATTTTATGCACAATTTTTTTTTTAAATAAAAACCTAAATGACTCCTTAAAATATCAGCTATCAAAATCCCGTCGAAATCGGTCCCGCCGTTTCAAAGATAAGGCGGAACAAAAAGACAATTACGTTTAAATAAATGCATTCAGTGAATTTGAATATTTTTTTATAGACATCTGTCCCAATGGAGTTCAAAGGTTTCGGCAAACCAACAAACGACCAACATTTACTTGAACCTACCTACTATGTTCTTTTTGTTAAAAAATAAATGACACAAGAACATTATTGCAACATGCAAATGTAGGTAGATTAATTAATGCATTTTTATTAACGTTGGTACGTTTTGTCGAACTCTACCTGTATGTAGTGACCCGCCCAGCAGTTTCACCCGCTGCTAACCTCCTAAGAGTCATAGCGTGAAGTATTAAACATATAAACCTTCCTCTTGAATCACTCTACCTAATAAAAAAAACCGCATCAACATCCGTTGCGTAGTTTTAAAGATTTAAGCATACATACAACATAGCTACAGACAGACAGCGACAGCGACTTTGTTTTATACTATGTAGTGAAGTATTTACTGTTGCACTTTGTTTTCCGTCTGTTTGTCTGTCAAGACCCTTTATCTCGGGAACGCGTAAAGGTATTGAGTTGAAAAAAACCATATACTGAAGTCTGTGGTCCTCTGTAACTATTAAATCAGCCGTCAAAGTCTACGCAGTCAAAAGATATGACCTATATATAACTTCAACCGGTTTTTTTCAGTAGAGTTTAGTATGTAGAAGTATTTAAGATCATTTAGAAACTTCTGGCACCCCTAACTTATTTTTTTTTAAGCTCTGAACATTTTTGATCACGGAACTCTTACGGTAATTTTGAACTGTGGACTAATTTTGTGGTAAGTTCTACAATACCTAGGCAAAAGGATTTTTTTGCATGATAGCTATTGCTATTGCTGAATGGATTCCACAAAAAATAAATCTAAAAATGGTAGGAATAAAGACATAAAAAATAAAAACCAAAATTTCAAAAATAGTAGATACTTAAAAGAATTCTAGCTCCTAAACTACAAAAAATCGCGGAACATACATGAGGGTGATTCAGGTACCCTAAGCATAATTCATCTATTTTTTTTTCTTTGGGCGCCTATCAACTGGCCACCCTGTAGAAGTACTTGTTCTCAACAACAAACTCTCCCTTGCTAGAACAAGCCCGCGCTGCTGAGATAGTAAGTTTAAATCGGACCCGTAATAATATCACTCAGATCCAGCCTGTCCAAAGTCGCAGGTTTCGCCCTGGCTGGAGGTCTTAATTTTTAAGGCATCCACAAGAATCGCTCGGTTAAGCAAACTCCAACCTCCTAGGCTGACCTGCGAGATGCCATTACGAACAAAAAAAAAAACTACGAACTCTTTATTATAGACGCGAGTATTACATACGAGTATGCAAACATAACACGGATGTGTTACCTACTTTAACGACAGTTATGTCAAAGTCAATTTCTCTGTGTTTGATAATATTAAAAAGAACATTTGCTTATGATTTGCAAATAGGAACCAAGAACACACATAGGCAATTTAATCACAATTCTTTGCTGACTGTACCATTACTCACGAGCAATATTATTTGTAAACACTAAGTAAAATTCAATACCGAACGATTTCCTCACGCAATAACGTTTGCAATTTCGAGATAAGCTTGGTCATTAAAGTGTTGGTTCCTAAATAAAATAACTATTTGATACGCTTTAAGGTGGTCCCATATATATGGTGCATTTATTTGTAATATTTTTTTTTTAATACGTTTCCCCACTCTAGGAATTTGTCCTGTATCGTGGTTGCGTTTACAAACAGAAACTCACAAACAGACCTGGGGCCTTAATCTGCTATTACAATAGTGTCAGAATGGTCGATTACTGATCGCATAATGGTTAATTTTGACAAGTTTGGTAATCTGCTACTTAGTAAACTTGTCAAAATCAACCATTATGCGATCAGTGATCGACCATTCTGTTTTTTGATTAACGTTTTGTGGGACTGTCTCTTGTAATTTGACGTTCAAAAGGTGCATTCAGCCTAATTTGAATAAATGGCTTTTGATTTAAGATAGGCATTCTTTCATGGAGTTTCTTGCCCATTCTTCTCCATAGAGATCAACGCTTTGGAATGGGCAACTGCAGTACTTTCACAAGTTATTATGCCTTGTGACCGGGACTGTAGATTCATTTTGTTTCTTGACATTCAAAAGTGCCTGTAATGGTCTAATTGAAATAAATGATTTGATTTGATTTGATTTGATTTGATTCACGAAAATAATAGACTATATAAAATCACGCTACTAAGTAGCTGGGCAGCGGGTGAAACCGCTAGGTACAGCTGGTTTAGATAGGTATATTTGCGAAAGTTCCACAGAGCTATTAAACTAGATTTTATTAATTCACGCATCTTCTACATACAACTTCACATGAAAACAAAAATCTTGCTAAACTGCAAACGGAACAGTTAGTGAGCAATTCTTGTGGGCACTTACTTAGTTAGGTTAGAGGGGTAAAAGAGTGGGATAAAAGGAACTAAGAAATGTAATCGGTATGATGGTTAATTGAAGATTAAATGTGTCCTTGTGCGTTATATTGTTACTTATGAGAAATGCATTTTTTTACTATTTAATTTTCGCTGTAGTATCGTCTAGGTGACATTATACAGCACAAACATTTAAAAAAAAATATCCTAAACGATTCTCACGGCAAATAAAAATATATACGAACCGAATTTTACAAAAAAGATAAACGTTTCTAATAGTCCTCACTCTGTTTAGACATATTCAACGAACAATTCAATAAAATTGTTTCGTTAATATATTTTCTGTTGTTTCATTTAAGGCTATTTATGACTAAAACAATTTTGAAAAACTTTAAGTAAACTTCTTTTTCTATGAAAAATATCGTCTATCCATGATAGTAATACATCACATCACTAAACATTTATATGCGGCCATGTTACACGCATTACGCTTTTCTTCATTTTCCATTCAATTTTATTTGGTTTCTAGGCAAAAATATTTTGGTGATTAACTGTAGTAATTACTATTTCCATATTTTACGATTACGATAATATGAGACAGCTGCTCTAAAATATTCAGTCATGATTGTAAGTCGTGTTAACGTTCAAAATTAAAAAAGAACATTTTATCTTATGTCACCTACACGATGCTGCAGCGAAAACCTTTGTATTACTTAATCATGAAAATATTATAAAATGCGAATACAAAGTATTAATCAAGTCTGAAAATTTCATATCTAAAGTCATTTTCTCTTACGGTAGTTGTAAAAAATAGGTGGAAGATCAAGTGATATCTGAACGCACGAACGAATTCAATAGTTTTTTTTTAACCAAATAATATCCTTCGAAATTTAAAAACCTGTCAACAAAAGCTACTTAAGTATTTATACATTTTTTGTACGAGAAAATAGCCTCCGAAATTTAAAAATGTGTCAACGAAAGCTACATTTTAAAAAATGACTCATTCTATGATTTTTGCAATACTCAGAAACGTTAATGAAACTCTTCTTAAAAGCAGGCAACGAGAAACAACCATTCAGCCTGATATTAAGAAAATTAATCATACTAAAAGATTTGTAATTTCATTGAATTTTGCATTGGCGAAGATAATTAAATCCATTATTTATGGAGATAACGAATCAAATGGCTGGAAAATTAGGTTTCATAACCATGGCTTAAGAAGTATGCAATGATTGTTTTTTCAATTCAAGTGTATAGATAGACAAGCAAAAATGATTCAATCCACGAAATAATGACACGTTTGAGATAATAGAAAAAATGTTGTCCTTTTTATAGAGATAAGTTTTTTGGAAAAAAATAATATTTCGTTATTAACTAGCCAATTTTACCAATTTTATTCCTAATAAATCTTTTGTAGGTTTGTTCCTTGTTTGTGTATCTAGGTTCAATTTCCACTTTCATTATTTCTCAAAACGTTCAGAATTTTAAACTCAAAAAAAAAAACATATCGAAACACATAGTATTGCTGTTACTTTCAGATTACTCGCTAAAGTATCAATGCATATAATAAAATAATATTACATAAAAATTGAGAACCTTCAAACACAACTCACCGAAAAGAAACAAACGTTTCACCTCCTTTTACTTTCGTACAACACACTCACACAAAAATAATTATCAAGAAAACACGTCAATGAAACTATAATGAAAAAACACTTTTTATCTAAATCAAAATATATAAAAGAAGGCGATATGAAAAATATTTACGAAAACGGCGCGCGATTTGACAGCAATTCGGAAAAGGAACACGTTTATTTTTTTAAACGTGGCGCGGTTACCGAGTCCGAGAACGCACTGACAGCCTGGCAGCAGATCGCTCTCTCCGAAGTTGATGTAGTATAATAAACTGAGAGAGGGGACATCTTCATATGTTTTTTTTAATGAAACGATTGATATATTCTCTTATTTATTTAGATATTTATGTTGTGGGTATGACGTTTTACACTATTGTTGTCTTGTTAGGAACGAAGAACAAAGGTTTGTGGCCTGACTTGATAGAGCCCTGATGCGTAAGATGCAGTTTATTTGTTGTATTTATATACCAGTCTTGCTTTCGCCTGCGACTTCGTTCCCGTTATAGTGAAATATTATCCAATAGGAACGTTTAAATAATGATGTGCATCTATTGACAATCGGGGATGAAGCTTCTTCAAATAGATTTATGATATTTTCAAAGAAAATATTTTCGCAGACTTCAAATTAATGCACGATTTCATTCCAACGATATCAGTTTTAGTGAAATAATACAACACGATAACGTAATAATGTTAATATGATAAACAATGATAAATGTATTAATAGATTTAGATTGCATGGGTCACTATTAGAAGAAATTAGTGGTACTGATTTTATCAACAAATAATTTAACCCTACTCATAGAGATTTATTTTATTTTTTAATCGAGATTTTTGTTTTATTTTTTCAAATATGTTCAAATCGAGTGCCCTCTTTAAAATTGGTTAACATTTCTAAAAAAAAACAAGTTTTTAAATGATGTACTTACGTTTCAAAATTGGCTCACATTCATGAAAATATATTTCAAGTTTTTTAATTATGTAACTAAGTGTCACTAAGTAAATCCAATATATATTTTGAAATTATAACTGTTTTCTCCAAAAGAAAACTTTTTGTATAACTTTATGTTTCGCCTACTTAAAGAACGAACTTCAAAATTGTTTCTGAATGCGAACCTCTAACATTTCATAGCTCTATCACCGTGACAACGAAAGTGACGTCACACGAAATAAGACACCTTTCTCCGTATCGGAACGCAAACGCACCGATACTAGGGAATGCAACTAACCAATTATTATTATTGTAACTCTTATGACATACTTTCCGGTCTTTTACCTTGAATGACCTATATTAAAAAAAAGAAAACAGAAAATATCTTGGTTTTGTAACAAGCTTTTATTAACTTATCCTGTCATTATCATTGTCCTGCCCTTGTCCCATTCTATTTGGGGTCGGTGCGGTGCAACACGTTTTTTTCTTCCATTCTCTCCTATCAGACGTCACGGCATCATTTACTCTTTTCTCCTTCATTTCATTCCTTACACAATCCATCCATCTTTTCTTTGGTATTCCTCTCGCTCTCCGTCCTCCAACATTCAGATCCATCACTCTTTCAGTCACATGAGCCTGATCGTCCCTCCTCGTTACATGTCCATACCAAGACAAGCGGCTCCCTTTATTTTTTTCTGTAACAGGCGCATCTTTCAAACTTCCTCTAAATATACTAATTTTAAACTTAAGTTTTTGACCTACTTCCCGGTTTTCGATTGTTATCGTAGATTGGATCTCTCAGCAAAATGCCTGGCACAATACGAAATTCTTAGTGTGGGCCAACGTTATTTTTTTTTAAACTTATTCATTTTTTTTTTCGCTTCTTGAGCAACTGAGACGAAGTCGACTATTCTGCCAGCGTCATGTGGTGACTTCAACATAGCTTGGTGAACAGTCGAAATATTGTATACTTTTAGTAGAAAGTTTGTAGTAGATTACATTTTCAAATCATTGTCATTGAATTTGAATTAATTTAGAGCCTATTCCATAATCTGCTCACTAACTGCCCTCAAGTTAGTGAGCAGATTATGGAATAGGTAAGTGATTCTAATTTTAAGAAGAATAAGGAACAAGTCAACAAGAGAAAATGTATGGTATATCCATTCTAATATTATTAATGGAAAAGTGTCTGATATGCTGAAAACTTTTTTTAGTAATTACGAAACAACATTTTTCTTTGCTCAAAAAATGCTTTTTGTTTTTTTTTTGCACACAGACGTATCTGTGATTTTTGATGTAAATATTTATAATATGACATCATTTTTATAACATGTGAACATTATATTTAAGTTATTGATTACCTAGTTGCTGTCTTATTAAGCTTCTAAAAGTAATATATTTTCAACAGTGATTTCCTTTATTTATGTATTTTTTTTTTATTATATTGGAGTACCGTAAGGTTTATACCGCGAAATCCAGGGCCAGTCAATGAATCTTAATGTTGGAAATATGTTTGAAATATATAAACGTTGGAAATATGTTTTTGATAGTATATAGAAAAATGTAAAAAAAAAAATATGCGATCTCAATTTTTTTTAATCTAATTATAATAATTATTTTTTTGTTTTTTTTTTTTTATATTTATTTATATTAGTTTAAAGTTATATTTTAAAAAGAACAAACTCGATCTTGGATTTCTAGGGACTGCAGGTCTCTGCAGGTCATCGGTATACCTATACCGATGAAGAGTGGGGAGGGGAATAGAGGGGATAACAGCAGCTGTTAAGCCGTACCATCCTTTACCATTTCGCCGCATTTTTAGGCCCCCTATTTGAGAACCTCTGGATAAGACTAGAACGCAGAAATTTTCGTCAAATTTACGTACTTAAAATCCAAAATTTCAAGTCTGTAGGCTATTTAATTCCGAAGTTAAGGGAAAGCAAAGTTTAGCATTTATGACACTTACTCACTCACTCATGATCATCAAAATATAACTAGTAATTCCCATAAACTGAGAGAGCTGAAATTTGGTACAGAATTAGGGTTTAATGGTTACATTAAGGAAAAACCATAAAAACTAGAATAACCGAAGATTTGAAGTACCTGGTGACCCTGATTAGAAAGAACAAGAGCCCAACCAAACTATTAGAGATCGACATACTGCTTTTACAAAAAATATTCAAGTTGGTAGGCCGCTTCATTTGATGTCAAAAATCGAAGGTCAGAAGTATCTGATGAAGAACCCTCAGCTGGATTAAGCTGTGTTAGAGATATGGTAATGCCCTCTTCTACGATTGGCACATAAAAATCGACTGTCATTGCAAAAATCCAGCGTAGTGGGACATATATCTAATTTAATCTAGCCTATAGCGTCCCACTGCTGGGCGAATGCCTCCCTTTCTTCTTTTAATACGTATATAAATGAAAATTTTGGATAGGACTAGACTGGCTTTTATTTAATTATTTATTTAGAATAAGCACACCAACAGCACGGTTACATACATACAAATTGAAATAAACTAACACCTAAAAACTGCATTTCAGCAACCAAAACCACGTATCTGAAAAATCATACCTGTTGTAACTACCTATGTTTGTTAAGCGAGATAATACCCCTTACTGGTATTAGTAATTGGACGCTAGAGTCTCATTTTAGGCTGTTGTTAATTGTTCAACACATTCATTCAACATTGACAATGCTGACTTCTGCTCTCTTTTTTTTGGAGCGTCAAATCGACCACCAATGTAACATAAAATAGACGTACAGACGGCTTCTTCTATCAATGACTAGAAGTCTGTCTCTAATGGAAATATTTTTATACTGTTTGTTTTAGGCTCGCCTACACTTAAGTATAATTGAAATATGCAACTTTATCAAGCCTACAATTAATTTGTTATTGAATCTACGTTTTCCAAGTGGCAATTTTCCATCGTCAATGGGTAGCGGTTCTGGCGACAGATTGCTGCAATGGTGTCATGGAGCACCAGTTGGTTTATACCCTTGTGTACCCAAGGAACCTTAGAGTTGGCACGACTTTGACTAGAAGACTGGTGTTACATGCACTCTTGCTTTATATGGTGCCCCCCAAAAAATAAAAGATCTTAATGCGTTAAGTTAAGTTAATCCCGCCGACAAACTGTTACGCAGTTTGGCGGGTTTACTAAATGTACAACAACTTTAGTCAAAAATAAATGATTTATTATTAAAAAAAAAAAGATATATCTCTTTTTTGCAGCTTGCTTAGAATGCAATGGTGACAGCTGTACTAATCCTTCACCTACAATCTACATCAACGAGATCGACGATGATGATTATAATGAACAATGATGTAATAATGTGTATAGTTAACGATAAATTATTTTTGTAAGTCATTACCTTTTTACGACAATTTAATAAATTAACATTGAAGTTACTCAGCAAACATAATTTATTACATATATTATTTTTTTTACTATAAACACTTTTGCCCCCTTCCGCCTCTCATTTTTCAGTAAATTGTTGTTAAAAATTGTTGTAATCGAGATCGGCCAATTTTTTTTTTTAACTTTTTTATTCGAGGTTTTAACAATGCAGTCTAACACTTGATATACAGATTCATTGACTGGCCCTGGGTTCCGAGGTTTTACCATTTTTATGCCTTACGGCACTCCACTATTAGTGACTCGCGTTTGACCACTATCTCACCTGATGGTAAGTGATGATATGTTCGACGATGAAGCACGCTTACCTAGAAATAACCTATTCACTCTTGACTTGAAGACCCCCAGGTTATAGCTGTCAGGAAATACAGACTCCGGCAGGGAATTCCACTCCTTAGCAGTACGCACATTGAAAGTATGTTTCCTCTTATAAATTACATTTTAGGAGGTAAAGACTTGCCAGGGACCTACAAAAGATCTGATCTTACGCTTTCAGTGATTGGAAACCTGACAACCAGTTTGACAATCTAAAGGATATCTTGTTATTATATGATTAGAGTTTTAAACGAATGCACCATACAGACGATTCACTCGTCAATTTGAATTGAAGGATATGCAATAGATCCTTGGTTATTTACGCATCATATAGGCATGTACATAGAACATGTGTTCATGTAAATAACTACATGCTTATGTAAATAATAATATCCAGCACATTAACTTGTACATTTACATTAAGTGTTCATTTTAAGTTCATTGTAAACAGTTTACTTAATACAAAGCTCAAGTTTATGTTCCGGGTGATTTACACTGATGTTTTTAAGGTTCCGTTATTCAAAGGGAAAAACCTTTTTTTGCGGATGGGAAATCATCAAAAACTTCCCCAGCTTTGGGCGGAGCTAGGGGGGGAGTGTCAGACTTGTACTGACTAAAACCCTCCCATGTTCCTTCTATTGCCCCTTACGTTCTGGGTCGCGGTATCTCTTTCGAACAACACGCAACCCCGGCAGGCAGTGGCCCTGGCAGGTCCCTCTACTTTGCTAACATTTCTTTACACTTTGAACACTTACGCGCCGTCGACACGGCCTGTCGTCAATAGACGGACGGACGGTAAGCTACCCAGTGCTCACCATCCACAGGCCCGCATTTACGGTGGCCGGGAGTCGTCACGCGGCGCCCGACACCCGTGGCGTCTAACTCGGAAGCTGGGTTTTTGAGGAAGGAAAAACCCTTAGTTGTCAGTCTGTCTGTTTGTAAATACTCTCGGGGACCCGTGGAAGAATCGAGTGAAATCAAAACTTTACTCAAGTTTGTAGTCCTTTAGAGCTGTGGAAAAAAAACAACCCTCTTAGTCTACGCAGTCAAAAGATTCAGTCGCAGTCAGCTGTTTATGTCGCAAGTTTGTACGGAACCAAAACTTGGCTCTGTGTGATTGCCTGGGCAAGGTGCGAGGCAAGCTATAAGGGGATATGCCTTGTTCATCAGTGGATCGTCCATTCTAAACGTTATTTAATAAAACATATATTTATTATTTATATTAGTATGTAAGTTTTTCTACTTATATTGATAAAGTTTTGTTAATGTAAGTTAGTGCTTAAGTTGATATTTTTATACACTGTGTCTTCGTGTTTTTTTCATCTATCCTACTGCAGGTCTGCTGGAAGATATTTTTTTTATGAAATAAGCAGTTACCTTTGTGCTCTTTTGTCTGTGTGTATTTTTATTTTTTATAATGTTTTATGTACATAAATAAATAAATAATGAAAGAAGAGGTCTGCAAAAAAAATCTTTTACTAGTCTAGATATATCAAGGAAACTTAGATTGAAAAGATTAAGATTTTTACGTATTATGAATTTGTAGATTACGAACCAGATTTATCATATTTATCTATCCCAACTTTACCCTATTTACTCGTTTTAAGAATCTTTTAGATTGTTCAAAAATAAGGGACAAGTATTTTTTATTTATAAATTAGACTAAAAATTACAAAGATAGACCATTAAAGTTATCGTTCAATCGTTGCGAGAAAATGCAGCAAAGCGTGACGTTTTCAAAAAAATAAAAAATAGGTGTTTTTGAATAATCTAAAAGGCGGTCCTTTTTTTTTGGAAACTAGCCTATTTAGTAAAGTGGTACGGAATCCGTCGTGTGCGAGTCCAACTCACACTTGGCCGGTTTGTTTTTGCTGTGTTAAAGTTATTATTTTCAAGTGCAAGATTACTTACAACCTATTTGACTTGCAGAAATGTTTTTTTTAACCATTTTGTGAATTTCGACCCACGTCGCGTACAGATCAAAGGTTCGTCCGTCCGTGCAAGAAAAACAAAGAATTGATTAATGGCAATTATGATATTTTACAAAATTAATACTACAATTATTTATTTTTTTCGTATAAAAGTTTAATAGGTAGGTAGGTTTATAAATAACCGAAAGGAATTTGACATTTTTTTGAAAATAAAAAGATTAAAATAAAAAAAAAAACATTTCTCCAAACGTTTATTGCCTGAAGATTGTTTGCTGTAAAAAATCATTTGATTAAAGACCAAAAACCATAATGACATTATACTTGATAATAAATAAAATTTTTAACCAATAAAAATATGTGTCTAAAACAAAGGTTGCTAAAATTTGTTTGGGTAATGAAATTTTGACAAAATCTTATCGGCAAAACGGCAGGCACCCTAAATAATATACATAATATATAATTACATAGAAATAATAAAGAGGCCTCAGGGCACAAATCCAGACTCCTAAGAAATACCTGATGAAATATTGCCCGACCTGGGATTCGACCCCAGTACCACATGCCCAGCAATCGGGGTTCCATTAGTCCAACGAGTCACTCAGTCTAAACACTAAAAAAACGAGATAAAAATATATGACGTTAAAAAGTAAAGTCATGTAAATACTTTATTAGCTTTTCCTCTCATTTATTTTTCTATATTTAAAAAAAAATATATAGGTAATAATACTCCGTGATGCGCCGGTATCGAGTCGGGGTCCAAAAATACCGGTGGTCAGGGCTCCAGAGACAGGAACCTTATCACAATGCAGGCTCAATCTAGGAGTACAGCGTTCTGACACAGGCCCTTGATCCAACCGCCTAAGGAGACCTTCGAGAGATGGTCGTTAAGGCTCTTGGCCATCTGGCCATTGGCCGTAACTACGGTACAATGATCCTACTATCCTATCCTACTATATTATCCTTACTTTTCTTACTAATATTACAAAAGCGAAAGTGAGTTTGTTTGTTTGTTTGTTACGTCTTCCCGCCTAATGGCTAAACCGATTTTGATAAATTTTCGTACAGAGTTGGGAGTGTTGGGACCCTGGAGACGGACATGGGCTATTTTTTTAAAAAAAAGATTGAGATATGAGGAAGAAAGAGGGCAGAAAAGGGAAAACTTAGGATTGCTATTACAATAAATAAGGCACAAGGGCAAAAACTACAGGTAGCAGGTACCTGTAAATCAGAAAAAAAGATCTGTGTTACTCCGAATTTAACGCGAAGCCGCGGGCAAAAGCTAGTCATATTATAAATGCGAATGTTTATGAGGATGGATGTTTGTTACTCTTTCAAGTCAAAACGGCTGAACGGATCTTGATGAAATTTGTCACAGAGGTAGATTATAGTCTGGAATAACACATAGGATATATTTTTTTCGATATCATGCGGGCGAAGCCCCGGGCGCCAGCTAGTGTAAAATACCGGTAATCATCTGCATCTGGTTAGACTGGAAGCCGACCCCAACATTCATAGTTTTGACAAGGCTTTTTATTGTTGATTGATTAGATTGATTTATTTAGATATTAAATTGAATTTTGCTCTTTATTTACTCTGGACGCTCTTACTGTGCACGTATTTTTACATCGTTCTCACATATTTGTATATAATCTCAACACGAATGATGTAAATATGATTTTGTAAAAATATTATAATTTAAAAGAGTGTCCATGGAGTTTCTTGCCCATTCTTCTCCATAGAGATCAACGCTTTGGAATGGGCAACTACAGTACTTTCACAAGTTATTATGCCTTGTGACCGGGACTGTAGATTCATTTTGTTTCTTGATATTCAAAAGTGCCTGTAATGGTCTAATTGAAATAAATGATTTGATTTGATTGGCTTTTACGAGACAACGATTTTAGAAGAAAAATCTTCATCAATTTTGCAATACATCTTAATTTGCGTATTTATGTAATGTCCTTGTACAGGACTTAACTATTATTATTTATGCTTTGACAATGAAATATATTAGTTTTATGCGAAATAAATGAATGCACATAGTATTAGTAGTCTTAGGTACCTTGACCTTGATGCCAAGGGCAAAAGGAGGAACATGGGTTTTAGTCAGTACAAGTCTGATACTGCTTTTATGTTGATTATTTGTTTACTAGCTTCCCCCCGCGATTTCGTCCGCGTGGTTAGTTTAGGCTAAGATCGAAAAAAATATCTGTCTCTCCCCTTTTCTTCCCTCCTTCTCCCGCTTATCCCACTTTTTTAGCCTTTGTCCGTCTCCAAAGTACCAACTATCGCTGTACCAAAATTCATCAAAATCGGTCTGGCCATTTAGGCGTGGAGACGTAACAAAAAAACAAACTCACTTTCGCTTTTATAATATTTTATTAGTAAGGATTTCCCCATTGACAAAAAAAGGTTTACTTAACGCTTTAAAATACCTATACCAATAACAACACCTCCGTAGGTATCTGAGCCAAAAACATCGAATATTAAAAAATAAGTTCACGATTTTAAAACAAGTTCTTGGCTATTATTGACCCCAGCATACGATTCTCGTCTTTAAGGCTCCGTACCCAAAGGGTAAAACGGGACTCTATTACTAAGACTCCGCTTTGTCCGTTCGTCTGTCCGTCTGTCACGAGGCTGTATCTCATAAATCGTTATAGTTAGATAGTTGAAATTTTTACAGCTGATGTAATTCTGTTGCCGCTGTAACAACAAATACAAAAAAAAAAAACAGAATAAAATAAATATTGATCAGACCTCTTATACATATAGGAAACACAGATTTTTTTGCCATTTCTATAGATAATGATAATGAAACCTTCGCGCGAGTCCGACTCGCACTTGACCGATTTTTTATTTTATTTTATTTTGGTATTTGATAATACTTTTTAGTTTATTTCGTTTGTATATTATTTGTATTAGTACACTTCGAATAAGATTTTATTTTTTAGATGTTATCTTTGTAACCTTTCTTATTTTGTTATAAACTAAAGGTTGACTGGTTCTGCCGAGGTTGCGGGTTTACCGAACGAGATACGGCTCCTAAACACAAAGGGCAAAAGAAGGATCATGGGTGGGTTTTAGTCAGTTAAAAGCTGAGACTCCCCCGCTCCGCCCAGAGTGGTGGAACTTATTGGGTACGGAACCGTTAAAAGAGTAGCACATCGAAAACAACTAAAGTTCGAGACTCCAGGTTTTTTCTAAGAGTACTGAGTCTGACCGATAGACTGGAAAGACATTATAAAATAAGATAAATAAATAAAATAGCCTTTATTATTATGTTACAATTATTACGTCTCTATAACATTTTTACTCAAGTATTTTATAAAACGCCTTTTGCCCGCGGCTTCGCTCGCGTTAAATTCGAGTTAACACAGTTCCCCTTTCCTGATTTGCAGGTACCTGCTGCCTGTAGTTTTTGCCCTTGCGCCTCATTTATTGTAATAGCAATGCTAAGTTTCCCCTTTTCTTCCCTCTTTCTCCCTATCTCACTTAAAAAAAGTTAGCTTATGTCCGTCTCCAGGGCCCCAACTATCTCTGTACCGAAATTCATCAAAATCGGCCTTTTAGCAAAGACCCCTTCTAAAGCCATTAGAAAAATGTAAGTCATCATCATTTTCCTATCCTTGTCCCATTCTATTTGGGTTCGGCGCAACACGTTTTCTTCTTCCATTCTCCCCTATCAGACGTCACGGCATCATTTACTTCTTTCTCCTTCATATTATCATTCCTTACACAATCCGTCTATTTTTTCTTTGGCCTTCCTCTCGCTCTCCGTCCTTCAACATTCAGATCCATGACTCTTTTACGCCCGGTTCCAATAAACAAAAACGACTCGTTTTCCTTACGAATAGTTGTATTTTGACATAAGTCTCATAGAACTTATGTCAAAACACTACCATCCGTAAGGAAAACGACTCGTTTTTGTGTATTGGAACGGGGCATAAGTCACATGTGCTCACAGAAAAATGTAAATCAAGCATTATGAAAATCTGTCAAATCACCGCCTACCTACTTGTACGCATAAAAGTCGTACACGAAGTCAACTATAACCGCCGTACAGTGGGCATTATATAATTATATTTTTGCAATAGTCTGATGAAATTTAAACTTCCGTAATCTCGAGTCGTTTCGTTTGACATTTTATTGTTGGTATTTTTAATTACTTAACTACGCTGGTATTGAATTGTTAAAAGAACTTAGCCTTAACCCCGGCACACGCATTGTCCTTACTAATATTATAAAATGGCTTAACTGATTTTGATACAGACATAGTTCAGACCCTGGAGACGGACATAGGTTATTTTTTTTAAAAGATTGAGATATGAGGGAGAAAGAGGGAAGAAAAGGGAAAACTTAGCATTGCTTTTACAATTATTAAGGCACAAGGCCAAAAACTACTGGTAGCAGGTACCTGTAAATCAGGAAACCCGAATTTAACGCGAGCGAAGCCGCGGGCAAACGCGAGTTCTTTATAATTTATTCAATCACAACTCCTCATCTGCCTAGCCTTTTCCCATCTAAGTATGTTGGGGTCGGCTTCCAGTCTAACCGGATGCAGCTGAATACTAAAATTTTACATGGATCGACTGCCTATCTGACCTCCATTTCCCAGTTAGAACTGGGTAATACGATACCCCTTGGTTGTCAAACAATGACTATCTGTAACGACTGTCAAAGATTTACAAATGTCAGCCGGGACCACGGGACCAACAGCACGGAGGAAACTCGGTACGTAACGGTTGGTCACCCATCCACAGACCAACCTAGACAAAGGCGGCTTAGCTCAAAGATCGAATCTGTTTTATCAACACTAGCGAGAAACATGGGAGTCTAAAATGATAGTTATAGCAGAATCACAAATCCTGATTCCGCGATACTGATGAATTTCTGATAAGAAAAACCCAATATAAAGATGTGTATAATACGTTACAAATAAGTATTAGGACCGTTAATCCTTACTAATTATATAAAAGCGAAAGTGAGTTTGATTGTTTGTTACGTTCGCGCCTAAATTTTAAAACCGATTTTGATGAATTTTGGTACAGAGAGATTAAGACCGTGGAGACGGACATAGGCAATTTTTATTAAAGTGAGAGAAAGGGATTAAAAGGGGAGAGAATGATATATTTTTGTCGATCATCACTCGTTTTAAAGTTAGCGTTAGCCCAAAGTAATAAATAAACATGGACATGAAATTTATCTAACATGAGCGAGAAAACATTTTCTTATAATATTTTGATATGGGCATGTAATGAGGAGGGACGAGCACATGTGACTAAAAGAGTGATTTATCTGAATGTTGGAGGACGGAGAGCGAGAGGAAAGAAAAAAGATGGATGGATTGTGTAAGGAATGATATGAAGGAGAAAGTAGTAAATGATGCCGCGACGTCTGATAGGGGAGAATGGAAGAAGAAAACGTGTTGCGCCGACCCCAAATAGAATGAGACAAGGGCAGGAAAATGATGAATGATGACGAACAAAAGTTGTTGAAAAAAAATAAACCAGGGTGTCTTAAATGCCCGCTTAAGCAAAACGATTATAGGTTAATAATATCAATTGCGTTACCATAAAAATGTGAAATGGTCACAAAGTGTCAATTCACAATATCAACAGAGTCTGGGATCATTATCAGAATGTTAACGTAATTTATATTATTATCGTTAGATTCTGCCTAGTGGTCATTTTTGTACGCCAGCTCGCCAAAGGCAGGTGTTTAGCTAAACTTGAAAAACAGGTAAATTAAAAATTCAAACAACTCTATCGCGACCTTCTAATTTCTCTGAGTTCATTCCCCACTCAAACACAATACTATTGTTTAACATTGTTTTTGAGTGAAATATAAAAACCTCAAAAGTAAAAAACGGAACCTTTATCGGATCACTTTATTGTCTGTCTGTCTGTCTGTCAAGACCCTTTATCTCGGGAATGTTGTGGGTTGTTCGAAAGGCCGCGACTTCGGAACATAAAGGGCTTAAAAAGGAACATGTATGGGTTTTAGTCAGTACAAGTCTGACCCTCCCTCCCGCTCCAGCAACCAGAGCGGTAGAAGTAATTCCATAATTTACCATCTGAAAAAAAAGCCAATTACTTTTTTACACATTCTTGAGATAGGTGAATTGGCTGCAAAACCGTTCTTTTAAAAAGTGTAAAGAGGAGTGATGCTACCACGTGGGATACGAGGGGGTGCAAATAACTGGAAAGGGCAAGTACCGAAGCTGGGAATTACCATTTTATGCATGATTTGGTATGCCATTAATATTTCAGAAGTTATTTTGAGAAATACTGAAAATTAGACTGGATATTTTAAAACACTCACTGCCATCTGTCGTATTTTAGACGTACAATTACGGCATCGAGGCTTCAACTCATTATCACATCATATGTTTCACAGTCTCTTCACAACTTAGTTTGATGTAATGAAGATAGATGGCGTTAAAATAAACTTCTCTAACAACCACAACCTTTTTGCCGTCATGATCTCCTTGCTGTCAACTTTTTTATTTAGTTCTTGCTTTTAACAATAGATGGCGCTGTTTAAAAAAAGGAGTTTAACATTGAATTGTTATTTCAGATGGAGGCCCAGAAGGGCTACTATGACATCTTATAGCAATTCTTATTCCACTGAGTGAAAGAGATGGTGCTAGACATCCTGTATAGCTCTGTCTCTTTCCCTCAGCGGAATAAGAATTGCTTTAAGAGGTCATAGTAGGGCTACAGGTATGCCTTATACAAGGGCAAAGGGCATAGCTCGCCTATGCTATTAATCATATGAACGTGATAAAACTATAGTATTAAATGAAAAAAAAGTAATTTATGGTTTTATCAGGCAGTTTGAAAAGCAAAAAAATGGTGTAGGTAATGAGAATCTTATTTTTAAATTGCCAATAAAATCCATAATTACCATAATTTCGAAAAAATGTCATTGGATTTTTCCATTAGGATTTTTTAAGTAGCAGCCACGTGGTCTGAATTTGTACCCGGTTGATGGCAATAGGCTCTTGTTGTTGTTTGGAGCACCTGTGCCTAACCCCTTTTTATTACGAGAAGTTTTTCTTTTGAAACGTTGTGTTAGGTTCGTTATGTAGGTAGTTTATTATGAATAACTCCAAAAATAGATAACTGTTAAAAATAAGTTGGCAACGGGGAAGGCTGGTCATAGCTAGTCTGTAAAAGTTTGACACTCTACCCGATTGGAAATTTTCAAATACATCTACTACACCCCCTTCCCCGTGGATGTATTTGAAGATTTCCCATTCGTAAAAAAAAAGTTTGGTGAAAGTTGATTGTAGATGGCGTGTCCATAGCATAGTTCGAATTCGACCAATGAGATTAAGTAATAAAATGACACTGTCAGATTTTCAACCAATGACGATACAAGCTATGCTAGTGCCATTAGGTTGACAGTTACGGGGATTTCCCTGAGGTTCGACGGAAACGGTATATCTTGCATATATTTAAATTACCTTATTGGATTATTTATGTCATTCATGCTCTTCATCTCATCTTATTTAATGAGATTGCATCCTTGAATGACATTGAGTATACAAAAGAACACCCTTAGATATACATTTACAAAAATGATTCATTACTTAAACGTAAAATCAACATTTTACCTACTTGACCAGAATGCGGTTCTTTCCCGAACACTGATACGCTACAGACCACAGATAAAAAGATTTTTTTTTTCTAAAATGAAGAGTGTAAAAGTACCTCTATTGTAGCCTAAAGGCACATGTCTTCCGTCATAGAGAATATTTTTTGTTCTAGACCTAGGAAGTAGGAACCTTCTAGATACAAAGATATAGGAGGTCAAAGTTCGAACATTTTCAAATTTTTTTATCAATTCAAGTTTTTAATGTGTTACTTTAAATACCTCCCTTTTTATAATGGAAAATTATCAAAAACCTTCCCCCGCTCTGGGCGGAGCGGGGTGAGTGTCAGACTTGTACTGACTCAAACCCATCCATGTTCTTTTTATGCTATTTGTACTCCGAGGCCGTGGTATCTCTTTCGAACAACCCGCAACCCCGGCAGGGATTAATTACCCTTATGTCAGTAATCTGTTTACGACAATGATGTACTAGGTACAGACGCCTGCACATCAAGCTACTACAATCTGTTTCTTATTCTTACTACTGCTACTACAATCTGTTTCTTCAGATTTCTTAGATAGATTTTAGACTTTATTTCTAAAGTATTAGGTTCAAGGTTCATTGGGAAAAATTGACAGTTTCGGGTAGCTTGACCTGCAGGCGTCTGTACGATGAGGACACATCAATCGCATTTTCAGTAAAATATATTATAGTACCTTAAAAGGAAAATCGAAACCTTATAAGATCACTTTCTTGCTCGTCTGTCAAGACCCTTCATCCTGAGACTGCTTGAAGGTGTCTGTGGTTCCTTGGATCTGTGGAATCAACCCCCTTAGTCTACGCAGTCAAAAGATATGGCCGTTTATGTCGCAAGCTGGCCGGTTTTTTTTTATGATTTAGCGTCTTTCGGATTATCTGGTGTTATTCAACTATTTTTGTAGGGGACATATTGCAACCTCGAATTTAACATGTTAATCAATATTAATTGCTGTCAACCTTGGATGAAAAAAAACCTGTGCGGCAGGGGCGGGGTCAAACATGTTCTAAAAATAAATCGATGTGTCAAACTTTGTGAGAATGTTCATTTTCTTTTTTCTTCATCGCGTAGTTGGTGTCACCGTGCCTGCTAGGGTTGCGGGTTGTTCGAAAGAGATACCAAGATACCCCGGAACATAAAAGGGCAAAAGAAGGAACATGGATGGGTTTAAGCCAGAATAGTCTGACACTCCCGTCCATCCACCCAGAGCGGGGGAAGTTATTTAATGATTTCCCATCCGCGAAAAAAGGGCTGGCAGAGGTGTAAGCCTGGGGGAACACTTTCATATCGTCGTTTAACTCGTTTAATTATGATAGAGAGACGGGCCTGTTGGTCCAGTGGTTAGTGGCCCTGACTGCTAAGCCGGAGGTCGTGGGTTCGATTCCCACCCACGACAAACTTTGTGTGATGAGCATGATTGTTTGTTCTGTGTCTGGGTGTATCTATAATATGTATGTATTTATGAATTATATAAGTATGTATATCAGTTGTCTGGTTACCATAACACAAGCTCTGCTTAGCTTGGGATCAGATAGCCGTGTGTGAGTTGTCCCAAGATATTTATTTATTTATAGAGATCAAGCCTCTAGCTACTAAAAGAGCAAAAATAGAAACTTAGTGGCAAACAACTATGAGCATTCTAATGCGAAAACCTAAAAGTAATTTGCCCAATGTAGCAATCAAACCCAGTACCTTATGACCAACGACAAATCCAGACCTAAAGGACATGGCCGGGTCCTGCCCTGATAATGCACAGTAATGATTAATATATGAAAATTCCTTTTAAAATAAATAAAAAATAAACGCATTAATAACATTTGCCTAAAAGAGGCGAGAGAAAATGGAAAAAAATACAAATTTGTTCATTTGATTGTGTGGTTTTATATTCTGACATTGCATTGATTGACATTTACAAATTGTCAACTTGCGTTGATTTTATCACGCATTATCGTAGTATGTTACAATTCTCTCGCCTATTCTCTGATCATAAAACATAACCGATTGTAAAGCCCTGCATGTAGGCTTTAAAATGACGTACTGTACATCAATGTACAGACGCCTGCAGGTCAAGCTACCCGAAACTGTCAATTTTTCCCAATGAACTTTGAACCTTAATACTTTAGAAATAAAGTCGAAAATCTATCAAAGAAATCTGACAGATTGTAGTAGCTTGATGTGCAGGCGTCTGTACATGAATATTTTTTTGTTAGGTCACAGCTCCATACGAATTCCGACCGTGTCATTTGCTCAGAAACATGCAGATTAGTCTAAACGATGATTACGCCAAGTTGATCACCTTCAGCCAAGAGTTCAAAGTATTTGAACCAAACCTCAATAAGAACATCAGAATAAAATCAGAAACTCGATTTAGTGTATGCGGAAATAAGATGTTTATTGCAACCTTGCGACATCGCGGAATAAACACGTATTTATATTTATTAGATTTTTATATACATCACGTTTGATAATTTGTTTGTTCTAATAATGTAGGTGTGTAAGCTAAGTGTGTTTAACTAGCTGCGCCCCGCGGTTTCACTCGCGTGGTGATAGAATCCTTAAAGAAGGAACTAAGAAAAACAGAATAGAAATGAAATCAGAAGCGTGACAAATATATCTATCCTTAATCTTTACTAATATTATAAAAGCGAAAGGTGGTTTGTTTGTAACGTCTTCACGCCTAAATAGCAAAACCGATTTAAAAGAATTTTGGCACAGAGATAGTTGGGACTCTGGAAAAGGAGAAAGGTTAAAAAAAAGGAGAAAGGGGTGGTAAGAGGGCAAGAAAAGTGCAGAGAAAGGCATTTTTTTGATCATCATCGATATGAATAAATGCCTTTGTATGTACTGTGAAGAATGAAACACAATTATGAAGAAGCTAGCACATCTCCAACCAGCATTGGTCAATCGCTCGTCTCCGCTGCTCCTGCACGACAACGCGCGACTCATACTGCACAGCAGACGGTCTCCAAGTTGCAAGAACTGGGGTTGGAAGCTCTCCGTCATCCGCCCTACTCACCAGACCTTGCGCCTACAGACTACTACTTCTTCCAAAATTTGGATAACTTCTTGGCGGGAAAAAAAATCAATACCCTAGAGGCAGTACAAAATGCCTTTGAAGAATTTGTTGCCTCCCGTCCAGCTGATTTCTTTAAAAAGGGCATCAACAAACTGTCACTGCGTTGGCAAAGATGCATTGATTGCAGGGGTGATTACTTCGATTAGTACAAATAAAAAATTCGTTTAAATTTTTTCATACAAAATGTCTGGGTGGAGCAGGGGGAGTGTCTTCTACCGCCCTTTACGTTCCGGGCCGCGGTATCTCTTTCGAACAGCCCACAACCTCGGCACCTTGACATGCCTGGCTCAATATATACCTTATCCAAAAGTCTACTTGGATTGGATGTCAAGACTAACCTAGAAGGCTCTGCAAGGATCTCCAAGAATGGATAACTGGGTTAGGTTAGGTGGGTGGCATCTTATAATGTATTACCCCTTGGCCACAACCCACACGATTAAACGACAATCGTGTTGCGATTTGATTACTGATAAATTGCCCTGACTGGACAGGTCAACTGAGCCCTGTCGACAGCACGTTCATGTTCCACGACCGACTCCAAGAGATGTCAGCAAAGCAAAGGATCTTGTCAGGACCACCACCAGCCAGGGTTGCGTTTTTAGAAATAGATACCCGGAAAATAAAAGGTAAAAGAAGGAACATGGGTGGGTTTTAGTCAGTACAAATCTGACTCTCCACCTCCCTCCGCTCCGCCCAAAGCGGGCGAAGATTTTGATGAGTTTCCATCTGCAACAAAAGACCGTTATCTGCAAAGTCCTTTTTTTTCGGGTGCGATATCATCAAATGACTTTTGACTTTTTCCGTTTCAGGGGGTCTACTCTATTTCTACGTAAAACGAAATTGCGGCCGAAACTTCGAACGTTTTCTAACACGGTTTCATTTCATTTCATTCATTTCGAAATTTCGGACGTCCGAAGTTTATTTGACATCAAAATTTTCTAAACCTACTCTAATTCACGCAAAATGATATAGAGTAGGGTTACAAACGTAACTACTTTTGACTTTCGTTCGTTAACGAAGTTACGTTTCGGAGAAAGAGAGTAGACCCCCAGGGCTAAGTTGGACTACTGGTCGTTGGTTTTACGAGTTCTTCCCGCTATCAAGTTTTATATAAATCATTGATGTGCAGAAGTATTTGTTAATAGAGAGCAGTTTACAGAATAATCATCATTCAGCATTAGGAAGAAAAAAGTGAGTCATGATCGCAAGTCGTGCTGCCAGAGGTCGTGGGCGTTGCAGAAATAAAATTACCTATAAAAGGATTACGTAGTCTACTTTCGCAGATTTGGCTTAGCTAGGTAAGATTCCAAGGTAGGCAACGATTGGATTGCGCAATGGCAACCAGTATGTGAGATTTAGCTTTATTTTCATGGCAATTTAGCGTAACAAAATAGAAGGACTACAAAAAAATAGCAGCCTGGAGTCTGGATGACAATGGGCTGGTACCTAATTACAGAAGTGGGTCGTGAGTTGGTCCCCACCAACTGGACCCCCTGGACATTTTTTTTTAAACGTTTAGGAACACTAGGAATTTCTCCTGAATCGTGGGCGCGTTTACGAACATTTAACCGTATAGTTCGGTACGGACCCCTTCGGGGGCTCGACATTCAAACCTCCGCTGGCTCGGTACTGGCCCCGAAAGGGGTCGGACATTTAAGTCATATGACCTCCTCATTATTTTTGTAAATATTTTATTTTCTGGTTAATAAATAATATGGGTGTGCATTCATTTAGATAGTAGAATAAAAAACTCATATGTAAACGTCATTAGAAGTTCTTTAATTATTAAGGAAGTTTCTTAATTAAGTCTTATAAAATCCAAATGCGTAAATTACGATCATCGCCATATTGATGGCAGTGTAGGTCGACGCTAAAAATCATAAAAAAATGGGTTTTCGGACATTTGAACTCCACATTATTGGGCATGATTATCGTGTCCTTTTATTACGTGAAGAAATCATTCGTAATTGAACTTATATTAGTAGTGGTAATGATACATTTTGAAATCTAAAGTCGAAGTTTCGCGCCAATCGTGCTTGTTTACATTTTTAATTCCACATTATATCATATTTTCACGAATAGATTCTATAACAACTGACACAAATATCATTTCAAATATTATAAATAACATGACAATGCCCAGATCTTATCGTAATTTGCAATAATAGGGCCAATAAAACGGAATATTCATAACCACTACTAAATTCACTTTCGAAATTGACGTCCATTTCTTTTTTTTTTAATTTTGTGATGTGTAAATGCGATTATTTCAATCGATTATTTTCTTGTAAATCAATCAACTCGAATAATTAAACTATGGAATATCAGAAATTGATAGATGAAAATAAAAATTAATTTTGTAATACGTGTAAAATACTATAAATATTGATTATAATATTTTTTACGCCACTAAAAACCGATTCAACAACAAACAGTACAAACTGATCTATGGCTAAATTCGCGCCAATTTTATTTTCTGATAAAAATTCAAAAAAGGAATGCGCTCGCTGTTCAAATTTATATTAAAATGTTTATTTGCTATTTTATTAATAATTTGGTTTTGTACCTACTATTTGAATGTGAATTGCAAATAGAAATAAATAAGGTTGAAAATAGAACGCGCCAATTATGATCTTGGAAAGCACATTAAAAAAATCAGCTAAGATAAATTACATTTGTTCGACAAAATTGTTTGGTTGGATTGGTTATTTGAAAAGCGTATTCATTCTTTCCTAAAACATGTCTCGTAGGCCAAAGTGTTCTTAGAGTGGAAGCCTTGGGGTAAAAATGGCCTATAGAGGAAGAGCACAATTGAGATGGAAACACGACACCAAGAAAACTCCTGAAAAATCCAGGTTCAAAATGGACTTATTTTGAATTTGGATTTTTTTGGGTGGGAAATCGTCAAATAACTTCCCCCGCTCTGGGCAAAACGGGGGGGAGTGTCAGACTAGTACTGACTAAAACCCACCCATGTTCCTTCTATTGCATAACCCTGATACTCCCCCCCGCTTCGTCTAGAGCGGGGGAAGTGAGGCGCTCCTCAAACCAAGCCAGCCACCGCGGGAGACACTACAGGCATCGGGCGTCTATATCAATATTTTAGGGCCCCGATGTGTGCGGAGTCCCTGTCCGTCTAAAACAAGGCTCTACTGCGGAGGCATGGCTTTCTAGGTGCGGTACGGTATGGTTGTGCCGGCTGGGGTGCCTGACTAGTTACCTACAGAATTAGCATGGCCTCCTACAAAAATGACCGCCATTTTCATTCATCGTCATTCAAGAAAACAGCCAAAATCTTTTACCGCGAAACCGTTTGACAGCAAAATGTACCTCTAATCTTGGCGCATAAGAAAATAATTATAGCATAACAAAAAAGTGTGTGGGACACATTGCTATGGCTGGATTGGTGAAGAAAAACACACTGAAGGTTCTTGAGACTTGTCACTTTATTCTTGATTCTTCCTAGTTTTCTTGAGTTCTGCTGCTGCCCGCCGACTGTGTCGATCGTGAAAAAACCACCCGATTTTATACAATTTTACTTAAGGAATTACTGTTTCGCTGATTGGTCGACCAATCAGAGCGCACGAATTTTTGACCAATCAGATTAAAGAGTGGCTTCGACACAGTCCGCTTAGGTACGGCAAAACTTTACCCTAATCAGAGCCGCGTTACATTTTCGCGTTTTTCGTTGTATTTTTATATTAAAACATATTACAAATTATGTATTTCCTTATTCTATAACCTTATACCTATCAGAGAAAAATACAACATAAGCTAAAACATAACATAACATTTCTCAATAGTCGAACAATTTTATATATAAGCACTTCGTTATGTAAACTATCAGATCAAAACAAGTTCTAGTGAGAATATGTACACAAGTTCTAATGAGACACTATTATATACTTTGAAATCTATGTAAACATAAGTTCTAATTAGAAAGGAGTTCACTTTCCTAATACAAATCATTGTCTTATTAGTCAGTCTTTTCACTATACAATTATTCACTTTATATGTATACACTATTATTGTTCACTCATCCCGCACATCACTCCCGCCGTGCGACTGAGTCGCATCTCGTTCCGGTGCGGGCACGTCGTCCGTAGGCAGGGGCAGGATCACCAGCTTCCTCACTGGCCGGCGCAGGACGCCTCCCTTGGTCTGCACGTCCACCGTCCGCACGACGTTGTCGGGGCCAGGATACACAGCGATGACTCGTCCTCGTATCCACACGTTGCGGGGCAGGTTCGGGTCGACGACCTGTATGAGGTCATTCACCTTGACGTCTTGACCTCGGCCGTTGGGCTCCCGCCGGTGTTGGAGTTCGGGTAGGTACTCCTTTACCCAGCGGAGCCAGAAGACGTCAGCGAGCCTCTGTGCAGCTCGCCAGCTGGAACGGGATATGGTGTCTTGCTCGGTGAATGTGCCTGGCTGCGGCACGCGCCCAGGACCCCCTAGTAGGAAGTGATTGGGAGTCAGGGCCTCGGGATCTTCTGCGCTGACGGAGACGTGGGTCAGCGGGCGACTGTTGACGGTGTACTCTACCTCAGCTAGCAGAGTGGCGAGTACTTCTTCGGTGGGGTGGCGCTCGTGCAGTGTGGCTGTGAGCGCGGTCTTGACAGAGCGCACCATACGCTCCCAGGCGCCGCCCATGAATGGTGCCCCAGGCGGTATGTAACGCCAGGAGATGGTCCTCTTCGCGGCTTCTTCCGCCGTCATCGCGTCGATTGCTTGTCGTAGTTCTTTGTCGGCGGCTTTTAGGTTAGTGCCGTTGTCCGACCAAATCTCAGCCGGGCAGCCACGTCGTGCTATCATACGTCTGACCGCCATCACCGCTGAGTCGGCAGTGAGCGAGCCGGCGACCTCTAGATGGATGGCTCGCGTCGTGAGACACGTAAAGATGGCTACGTATCTCTTCTGTCTGGTGCGTCCGACGGTCACGGAGAGAGGTCCGAAGTAATCGACCCCGGTGAAGGTGAAGGGTCGCTTGTGATGTGCTAAGCGACACGCTGGCAGGTCTCCGGTTCTCGGGTGTGGTGGTGCTAGGGTCTTCATGCGGCAGAAGAGGCATCGTCGAAGGATTGCGCGGGTGACAGGGCGCAATCTTAACACCCAATACTGTTGGCGACATTCGTTGACTGTCGCCTCGACGCCGGCGTGATGGAGCTGCCGATGAACCGCCAGTATCCACAGCTTCACTGTCGGATGTTCCCCGTCGACGACCAGCGGGCTCTTGACCTTATCTTCTATGTCTTTGGCTGCTCGGATGCGGCTACGAAGTCGGAGGGAGCCATTGATTGACTCGATGCTGAGCTGGTGAAGGCGGCTCTCCTTTGCTACCGGCTTCCCGTTGTTTAAGTGTTCTATTTCTTCTGTGAAGGCTTCTTCTTGTGAAGATCGCATCAGGAGTTCTTCAGCTTTCTTGAGGAGTTCGGCTGTGACTGGAAGCAGGTTCAGTGTAGGTCTCTTCCTCGGTGTGGGTGCCTGTTGTTTCGTTGTCGTCGTCTTGTTTCTTTTCCACGTGGGATCCGCTTCTTTGTTTTTCTTTGTTCGTCGGTAGTTGACCTTTTGAGTGTTAGCTTTACAGAGGTCGATGAACTGTAGGACGCGTGTTGTTGCGTACCGGAGGCGGTCCCAGTTAGAGAACTTCGTCGGGTCAGGCAGGCTCTCTGTTAGCTTCAGTCTTCTCCTACTGGTTACGTGATGCGTCTTCTCTTCTTCGGAGGGTTCTTCGTCTGTGGTCTTCACAGGTTCCGTTGGCCAGGAGTCCTCTGTCAGGTAGAGAAAGTCTGGTCCTTTGTACCATCGATGATTTTTGTTGAAGGCTGTAGGTACGTCTCTTGTCGCGTCGTCGGCGACGTTCTGTTTCGTAGGTACCCAGCGCCAGTCGTTGACCTTTGAACTTTCTTCTATAGCTGCGAGACGATGGGCCACGTATGGTTTGTAGGAGCGTGACCCTGTCCTTATCCATGTGAGTACTGTTTTGCTGTCGGTCCAGAACACTTTCCTGTCGGGTTTCTTCTCGTGTTCCTCGATGACTGCTTCGGAGAGCCTGGCACCCATGACTGCTGCTTGTAGCTCCAACCTTGGTATACTGGTCAGCTTGAGAGGAGCAACCTTCGCCTTGGCCATGATTTGAGACACTCCCACTTCGCCGTCCGGTGTCACTGACCTCCAAAATAGGACCGCCGAGTAGGCCGACTCGCTCGCGTCGCTGAAGATGTGAAGCTCGAGGGAGGCGGCGTCACTGTAGTGTAGGTACTGCCGCGGTATCGCTATGTCGTGGAGACCTTTCAGTTGTCCCATCCACGACTCCCACTGCTCTGCTAAGTCTTCGTCGATGCGGTCGTCCCATCCTGTTCCTCGGCGCCAAACCTCCTGGAGTATCTGTTTTGCCCTGATGGTGACGGGCGAGGCAAATCCTAAGGGGTCGAAGAGTGACATCACTATGCGTAGGGCTTCTCTCTTCGTCGGTTGTCTGCCTTCGATGAGTGTTGCAGGTATTCTCGTCATGTTGAGATTGAACGTCAGCTCGTCGGATTTCATTTTCCATATGACGCCCAGTACTCGTTCGGTTTGTTCTTCGCTTTTGTACAGTTCTAGGTCTTCGGTTTGATCCTCTTCTCCCAGTGCTTCTAGGAGCGGTGTTGAGTTTGATTTCCACTGTTTCAACTCGAAGCTGGCCTTATTGTGTACGTCGCGTACACTCGTCGTTACATTGACTGCTTCTTCTAAGTTTCTAAAACTGTCGAGGTAGTCGTCCACGTAGTGCTTGTTCACGATGGCGGCTGCGGCTTCCGGATGAGTGTTTTCGTGTTGCTTGGCGTTCAGGTTCTTTATGTATATCGCTGTAGATGGTGAACTCGATGCCCCGAATATTAACGACGTCATTCTATATTCTTCCGGAGGTCGGTCGTCGCGTCGATTCCCGCGCCACAGGTACCGTAACGCGTCCCTGTCTTCTGTTCGTAGCTTGACCTGCATGAACATTTCCTTGATGTCAGCTGTGACCCCGATGAGATGCTGTCTGAAGCGCATGACGACACCCGGCAGCGACTGAAGCAAATCCGGACCTTTGAGGAGCATGTCGTTGAGAGCCACTCCTCTGGTCTTGGCGGCGGCGTCGTGCACAACTCGCAGCTTGTCTGGCTTCATGGGGTTGATGACCGCGAAGTGAGGCAGGTACCACGTTTTATCAGGAGTTCTCTGCGATGGCGCGGGCTCGGCGTAACCTTTTTCTATAAGAGCTTCCATCTGTTCGACGTACTTCTTCTTGAGGTTTGGGTCGCGATCGATCTTTTTTTCAATGTTGAAGAGCCTTTTGAGTGAGTTTTCATAGTTGTCCGGGAACTTGATATCTTCTTTCTTCCAGAGTAGGCCGGTCTGGTATCTCGTTTCGCTGATTTTTTCAGTCTTCTGTTCGAGTATTTGAAGCGCCTTTTCTTCTGGGTTGATGCAGAGGGCGTCCATCTCAAAGTATCTCTTCACCAGGTCCTCGAGGTCATCTTCTGCTTCCTTCATGTGTGACACGAAGTCGATCTTCTGGCCGAAGGTGTTTGTTTGGCTTCCGTGGAGTACCCATCCGAGCGGCGTGAGTGATGCCACTGGATGGTTCTTGTCTCCTTTTCTTGTTTCTTCAGTCAGCAGTAGATGCCAGTTGTCTTGACCGATGAGGATGCGCGGTTGCGCGTTGGAATATGTGAGATGTCCCTTGATGTCCGATAAGTGTGGACACTTTTCCACTAAGTCGCGTGGAACCCGTTGAGATGACACTTGTAAGTTCTTCACTGTTCTTGCTTGTACTTGCTCTTCATGGTCGTTGACCCCTCTTAGCCCGATGGTCACTCTTCTTGAAGCCGATTCCGCAGTCTTCATCTCGTTGATGGTTTCTATCTTCAGTGGATCTACGGGTCCTGTTGCTCCGATGCTCGCGGCGATGTCGTCGTCGACAAGTGTGACCGTTGATCCGTCGTCCATCAATGCGAACGTGTTGACTGTTCCCTTTGGCCCTTTCACTTGAACCGGAAGAATCTTCAGATAAGATTGCTTCTTAATTGTCCACGTCGAGTTGATGACTTCCGTTTTATCTTCGTTTTCTATCTTCTCAGCCTGTTCTGTCTTCTTTTCACTATGAAGCAGCTTGTGATGTGTGTACTTGCACCCGTTGACACCGCACGGTTTCGTTCGACAGCTATGAGTCTTGTTCCTATAACGTAGGCATCTAAAGCAGAGGCGTTTCGACTTCGCAGCGTCCCATCTTGAATTGACTTCCATTTTCTTAAATGTGTCGCACTCTGTCGCGTTGTTATGACCCGTCCCGTCGCACACGAAGCACTTCGATGTGTTGCCCTTTTCAATGACGTTGGTAACCCGCTGAGTCTTTCTCGGAGGTGCGGATGTCGACGGTGCTGCCATCTGTTCAGGCAGCGCGTAGGGTCCGCACAACTCTGCTTCTCTCCTGAAGAATCTCTCCAGCTTGATGAGGCAGGGGTCTTCTTTGGGCTGCGTTGAGGAAAAGTCGTAGTAGCGGTACCGGAGCGTCGGCGTCAGTTTGTCCACCAATGTCTTCGCAAGTTCGGGGTTGTACATATAGTTGAAACATCCCAGTGTTTTCAGTGTTGCTACGACGTTGGAGATCTTCGTGGCGAATATGCAGATTTCTCTCGGCGACTCGGTGAGACGTGGTAGACCTCGAAGCGTTTCCATTTCTAACATTGCGATTGACTCCGGTCTTCCGAACCTTGACTCCAAAGTCTTCATTACTTCCGAAGGGTGCGCGTTAGTGATAAGTAACCCTTCGACTGCTTCTCTGGCCTTACCTTTCAAATTTCTTCTCAATCTGTTGATGTTCTCGACGGCACTAAACGTTGGTTCGGATTCATAGTAGGCGGCGCGGAAGGGTAGCCACTCCTGATGCGACCCACTGAAGAACGGTAGCTCGATGAACTTGGGTCGCTGGGCGGCGCTGACAGCCCGAGTGATGGCTTCAGCTAGGAGGGCGAGGTCCCCTTGACCTCCCGCCGGTGTTTGATGAACCTCTCGCTGCTTTGGTGGCGACTCGTGGATGATCGTCGGCTCTGGTGGTGGGCGGTGCGGCTCGTTGGCGATGGCTAGGATGGGGCGAGTCACCTGATTTTCCAACCAGTTGTCCACACGGTCGTTGACTTCCGAGTAGAGGGAGACTTCATCTTCCACTCCTCCTTCGTCTTCTATATCGGTGTCTTCCGTTTCTAGCGCGGCCAGGCGGGCAGCAGCTAGTTCCACTTGAAGGCGGAGTAAATCTTCTTTTGCTTTAGCGATCTTCTGTTCCTTTGTTTTGCTATAGTTCGATCCCCCCCCTTCCCCCTTCTTGCTAGGGGGACGGAGGGCTTGCGTGCCGGTTGGTTTCGACGTACCGGCGGTGATGTTCCTGACAACCCGTTGCTTCACAGTTGAGGCTTCAGTATCACGGCGATTTTCTTTTGAGGTGACAGCGGCGGGCGGCTTCATTGGTAGTTTTGTTTTCGTACCTACGGTGAGCGTCGTTGCGGCGGAGGGTGCGACTGAGGGTACGACGGTGCCGGCGGGTTGCGGGGCGGGGGGCGTGCTGGTGGCAGCGGTCGAGGCGGTAGCGGCGGAAGTCACGGTGGTGGGATCAGTCGCCGCGGAGGTGGAGGCCTCTTGCGAACTCTCCGTGGCGGTCGTCCCCGATTGTGTAGATTCGGATGTGACTTCCGTGCTAGTACCGGTCGCGGAAGTCTCTGGAGTGGCTTCGGACGATGACGGCTTCTGTTCATTCGACTGCTTGCGGCCCCGACCCTCGGAACGCGTAACGGGCATGGCGTCGACCGTTTTTCAAGGTTACTGACGTAGATACGAGTACGTAATACGTTCTTCGAATAATAACACTATTTTCTGTCTTCACTATCTTCTATCTTCAAACACTTGATTATCTTGAATCTTGACGCGCTATCTTGAATCTTGACGCACTATCTTGTCTTGAAACACTATCTTGAATCTTGACGCGCTATCTTGAATCTTGACGCACTATCTTCTGTTTGAAGCACTATATTGGATTACGACGCGCTATCTTGAATTACGACGCGCTATCTTGATGCACTATCTTGAATGTTGACGCACTATCTTCAATTACGACGCGTTATCTTCTGTCTTGAAGCACTATCTTGAACGTTGACGCACTATTCTTCAGTCTTGAGGCACTATCTTCACTTATCCGACTGCGAAGGACCATTAATGTGTGGGACACATTGCTATGGCTGGATTGGTGAAGAAAAACACACTGAAGGTTCTTGAGACTTGTCACTTTATTCTTGATTCTTCCTAGTTTTCTTGAGTTCTGCTGCTGCCCGCCGACTGTGTCGATCGTGAAAAAACCACCCGATTTTATACAATTTTACTTAAGGAATTACTGTTTCGCTGATTGGTCGACCAATCAGAGCGCACGAATTTTTGACCAATCAGATTAAAGAGTGGCTTCGACACAGTCCGCTTAGGTACGGCAAAACTTTACCCTAATCAGAGCCGCGTTACATTTTCGCGTTTTTCGTTGTATTTTTATATTAAAACATATTACAAATTATGTATTTCCTTATTCTATAACCTTATACCTATCAGAGAAAAATACAACATAAGCTAAAACATAACATAACATTTCTCAATAGTCGAACAATTTTATATATAAGCACTTCGTTATGTAAACTATCAGATCAAAACAAGTTCTAGTGAGAATATGTACACAAGTTCTAATGAGACACTATTATATACTTTGAAATCTATGTAAACATAAGTTCTAATTAGAAAGGAGTTCACTTTCCTAATACAAATCATTGTCTTATTAGTCAGTCTTTTCACTATACAATTATTCACTTTATATGTATACACTATTATTGTTCACTCATCCCGCACAAAAAGCACGTGACAAAATGTTGTTGTCTTTCTTTTCTTATCGATATCATAGATATTTGAACAACTATAATATCAATAGTAGAATAATATGCAATCTCCATAGGTAAATTCCTCAATGGTCCCAAAACTTTTTTTTAAAGTTTACTCCATAACGATTATCGATTAGGTTGAATGCAACTTTTAAATCGTAATGATGAAACTTAGATTTACGGTCAGCACTAAGAAATGTCATGTTGCAACACAGTTTTTAGAATTTTTTGTCGAGTTTTGTATCGTGTTTTATTTTGAATTTATATGTAAAATGGCAAAAATAAGCATGCAGTTGGAATGTCACTGTTTTTATTTTGGATTTCCGATTTTATTATCAAAGCGTTGTATTGTGTATGTGCATTATTTCCAGCGTTTTTAAAGTACCTAATTTTTGGAAGGGTGTAATAATATGTATTTTACACACATTTTACAATAGATTTACACCCGTTTTATCGACCTTATGAGGTTTTTGGAAATATAAACCTCAAACTTATCATATGAAACAGCCCCGGTGACTTATTTTTAATAACAAAATTGAATGCTGTAAATTGATGAAAATTCTTGAATTTCATGACGATTCGTGTCACCCCACCGATTCAGCTGATGTGTCATGTGTCAAAATCCTGTCGTGCAGAGTGGTTAAACTCACACACACAAACAGCCAGAACCGGAACAACTATCTGTAGGCTATACAAATATTTTTTCCGTGCGGGGATCGAGTTCGCAACGCAGCAATCGATCGCTCAGCCACTGCGCCGACTGTGTCGCCAAAATAGGCCAATGGGAGCTATTAACAAATTAAACCCTTATATCAAAAAACTGTTTTTGAAAATTATATACCAGGTACATACGACGATACATCAAACGCATTTACAGTATAATATAGCCAATCTTTTAGTAGTTTTGTGTTTGGTAAGGTTGCTTATGGTAGAGTTGTATACTTGCCAAATTACAGTGTCTGTTTTTGTATTCAAAATTGTCTATTGTCTTAAATGGTGACTGTGGGTCCTTCACAATTAAAGAACCCTGGGCTACAGCCCAAAAACCTCTTATAAAGATCCGCCTGCATTATAACATGGGACTTTAAAAACAAATGACGATGAGAGTGTGATAGAGGTACACTTCTACCATAACCTAACAGAGTTTACATTCGTTATGTTTTGTTATGTAAGAATGGCAGAAGTAGTCTTGGTAGGGACGAGGGCAGGAAGATGATGATGAATTTGGCATACGAAGGTATGACTTGAGACAGCACGGTACCTAGGGTGGCGGGTTGTTCGAAAGAGATACCGCGGCCCCGGAATATTAAGGGTGAAAGAAGGAACATGAGTGGGTTTTAGTCAGTAAAAGTCCTATTTCCCCGTTACACGATGATGATAAAATCGTCATCATGAGCTCATCCGTAAGTTAATTAGTTATGAAAGCGCTGCATACCTTCTGTACTTATCTACTCAAATTCCAATTTATTTAAATCTGTTTCTGAAACATAAGCATCTGGCGAACATACGTCTTCAATGGAATTACCATAATTCCAGCTAGATTATCTTATATTATAGTAAATAACGTAGGTCGTAGAGGATCAAAGTCCAGCTGGATTAAAAAAAAACCATGACAAAGTCTTCACAAAGAGCATCCAGTATATTGACCAAGCTTAAGTGGAAAATCCGCAAAATATATAATTTACAAGACAAGCATCTGATTATACGCAATCATAGCAAAAAGTAACTATAAACTCTATGTTGTACACGTAAAAGTAGGCTTTTGAAAGGAACTTCTTGAAGGTGATCAAGGCGCAAACCTGCGCAAGAGTTATACGATTTTTATTTCAAGTTCAGTGTTATACCAACGTTCGAAGAGTTCGGACGTGTGGGCTCTTTGAATATAGAACGCGAAATTTATTGATTTAAATTACGAATTAAGATTTTTTTTAGTGTTTGTGTTGTGCTGTGCAGTTATTTTATTTTTTTAAAGTTAATGTTCCTGTGTTTTCGAAGATTGGAATTTTAAACGTGAGTTTTTTTTTTCTTTTGTAGTACTAGTGTGGGAATTTAATTAGTATTGAGAAAAAATAAAAGGTTAACATCATTGTTGTCTAGAAATCTTCCATATTTTGTATGATCATCAAGTTTTTTTTTTAATCGTTAATCAGCTAATGTCTGACGTTGTTATGTTAATCGTCAAATCTCGTCATTTATACAAATGACTAGACATTAAATTCCTTCAATATACCTTAATGATAATTATGATCGTTTACGCAATTATTGCAATGTAATATCAAAAACTACGCTCAACTTTTTAATTGTTAGAATGAGTACTCCCAGAAAAACCAGACAATCATAATTTTCGACCAGATACAAAATCATTAGGAGATCATTATGAGTTTTTTCGAAAGACTCGCCAATTCATATTGCATATTAGAAAAAGATTCGAACGCGTGACCTCTAGGACGCAATACCACCAACTTAGCTATTGAGCGTCAAAGATTACGACAGAAATTAAAAATAAATTAACTCGCAAGTTTTAAATATGAGCTAACCGGTTGGCTTTGTAAGAAAAAATATGAAAATTAACTTTGATATTTGTGTAGTTTTGTATTCATAATTAATTCGGTAAATATAGATGTTCGGTCAATAAGATAAGAATGAGGATTGACTACATTTTCTGACGAATGTTTACTAAAATCATCATTACACCTTTTTTTACGCATGGTAAATCATTAAGTAACTTCCCCTGCTCTAGTGGAGCGGAGGGGGGGGACTGACAGGACTGTAAGACTTTTACTAGCAAAAACCCATCCATGTTCCTTCTATTGCGTTTTATGTTCTGGGGTTGCGGTATCTCTTTTGAACAACCCACAACCCCGGCAGATGTATACCCCCTATTCAAAGCTCATTCTAGCACACAACTGGCAACATATAGAAAGGCACATACTGCCAACCCCTTTAAGGAATACAGTCGTGAACTTTATGTTACTCATCATCTGCTTAATCTTTTCCCAACTATGTTGGGGTCGGCCTTCAGTCTTACCGTATGCAGCTGAATACCAGTATTTTACATGGAGCGACTGCCTATCTGACCTCCATAACCCAGTTAGTACTATGTTATACGATACCTCTTGGTAAGACTGGCAGTCAGACTTTCGGGACACTGACTATCTGTAATGACTGTCAAAGATCTACAACGGACAGCCGGGACCAACAGCTTAACGTGCTTTCCGTGGCACGGAGGAAACTAGGTACGTCACCCATCCACAGATCAACCTAGGCAAGCGTGGCCTAACCTAAAGATCGACTTGAGCGGCTGCTATTATTTAGCTGCGAGGTCCTCGAATGAAGTAAATGCTATAAATAATAATGTAATGCTATACTATTCCAATTATAATATACTATTCCAAAATAAACAATTTGCCCTACTCTGTGTGCACGTATTTAAGTCGTGCCTTCGTGATAGGTCCTTCTTCTTGCATTGTTTTAAGTTTCGACACCACACGGTGAGTCAGAAACAATGAGCTTCATATTGAGTACATCTTCGGCTCAATAATTGCTGTTTGAATGGCTTTCTGCCACATTTAGAGAGGTCACTTAATATTAATTGCCCACCTTGTCTAAATTTTCATATTTGTTTGCATAGTGACATGAGTCTTGTAGCTAAGGTACAATTATGGACCCTATAAGGGAACAGCTATATAATCCTTACTAATATTATAAATGCAAAAGTAAGTTTGTTTGTTACGTCTTCACGCCTAAATGGCTGAACCGATTTTGATAAATTTGGCACAGAGAACGCTTTATTTTTTATTTACGCTCCGTGTAAATTTCTGGTATTCAGCAGCAATACCAATATATAGTCTTCTAGTCTATTTCAAGGTTTAAAATGCGTTTTCTTGCAATAACTTTTGCAAAGTTACCAATTATGTTGTGCTAGCTGTTCCTTGCGGTTTCACCCACGCTGCTCAGCACCTGTTGGTCGTAGCGTGATGTTATATAGCCTATAGCCTTCCTCAAGAAATGGACTATCCAACATTAAAAAAAAAATTCCAATTCCAACCAGTAGTCCCTGAGATTAGCGCGTTCAAACAAACAAACAAACTCTTCAGCTTTATAATATTATTATAGATAGAACAGATGTATAGATGGATTCGTGAAGGGTCTATTAATATTTTGTATGTATTTTCTCTATCTGTCTGTCGATGTCACATCTATTCTAGTAATTATTTGTTTATTTAGGATCTCCAACAAAATATACTCAAAACATTGCATAAATAATTAATAGTACATACACAATTGATTGCATTGTTGCAATTCAATCAACTCTCCCTTGTTTAAATAATAAACATAAGTATACACATAACAGTTCATAATAAGCTTGTTTGTTAAGCGGTTGGCATGGAACACTAACGCGCCGTCGACACGGCCTGTCGTCAATAGACGGACGGACGTTGAGCTACCGATTGCTCACCGTTTAGAGGCCCGTATCCGCGGTGGCCGGGAGTCGTCTTGCGGCGCCCGGCGCCCGGGGCGTCTCCTGCGGCGGCTGGGTTGGTTTGAGGTTTTCTCCCTCAAACGACTGGCCACCTTTCATAACTATGTTGGCGTCAATTCAATCATTTATTGCTTCTCAGCTTTCAACCTAGCTAAAAGCAGCTTAATACTAGTAATTTACCCGGAGCGACTGCCTATCTGACCTCCACAAACCAGTTTCTATTGGGTAATATGATGCTCCTTGATAAGACTGGCTGTCAGACTTCACACCACTGACTGTCAAAGATCTATAAATGACAGCTGGAACCAACGTCTTAACGTGCTTTCCGAAGCTTGGAAAAAACTTAGTACCTAAGTAATGGGTGCAAAATCAAAATATTTTTAATCATAAGCCTACATGGGCACTTATGAAACGTCGAAAAAAGGTAGACGGTTCAGGTTGGTCATTTCTTATTGAGAAGAACCGGCAAGAAACTCCATGGTTAATCTTTTAAAATCATTTGGTTTTACAATGTTGTTGTAGCATTGGATACAAAATAAATTAAAAGTGTCTGCATTCTTCAGTAACGGTCGGGATACGAGTCCATTCTTACTCAAGATATTATTATCTTACTAATATTATAAATGTGAATGTTTGTGAAGAAGGATAGATGTATGGATGTTTGTTACTCTTCAGAACGGCTGAACGGATCTTCATGAAATTTGGCACAGAGGTAGATTATATGGGTGAAGCGGGCAAAGCCGCGGGAGCCAGCTAGTCCTCCACAACAGTTGCAGATATACAGTTTACATCATGATAATCACAGATAAACTTTACATCATACAAAATAATCATGAGACGCAGCGATTGCGCGGTCGTCACATCATCAGTAAGAATCATTGCGAGATTCGTTTTTACGGAGTCGGATGAAATATTATGTACACTTAACCTAGTAAATATACCTACTAAATAGACTAGCTGGCGGCTGCGGCTAGGCCCGCGTGATGATCGAAAAAAAAATGGTATTCCAGACTATTATCTACCTCTGTGCCTAATTCCATCAAGATACGTTCAGCCGTTTTGACGTGAAAGAGTAACAAACATCCATCCATTTATCCTCCCAAACATTAGCATTTTTAGGGTTCCGTAGTCAACTAGGAACCCTTATAGTTTCGCCATGTCTGTCTGTCCGTCCGTCCGTCCGTCCGTCCGTCCGTCCGTCCGTCCTCACTTAATCTCTGTGACCGTTAGCACTAGAAAGCTGAAATTTGGTACCAATATGTATATCAATCACGCCGACAAAGTGGTAAAATAAAAATTGGAAAAAAATGTTTTATTAGGGTAGCCACCCTATATGTAGTGGGAAGTGATTTTTTTTTAATTTCAACCCTAACGTGTGATATATTGTTGGAAAGGTATTTAAAAATGAATAGGGGTTTACTAAGATAATTTTTTGATAATGTCAATAATTTCGGAAATAATCGCTCCAAAAGTAAAAAAACAATGTGTCCCCCCCCCCTCTAACTTTTGAACCATAAGTTTAGAAAATATGAAAAAAATCTGAAAAGTAGAACTTTATAAGGACTTTCTATGAAAATCATTTTGAACTTGATTGACACAACAGTTTTTGTACAAAAAAGACAAAAAGTTGTACAAAATAATTTCTGGACTAAGTTTGTAGTATAATCGTATATGCAAGCATTTTTTGTAACTTTGTTTACATATTTTATTATCCTGAACGTATCTTTTTTCAAACAAAAAAAGAATTATTGAAATCGGTTCTCGCAATCCAAAATTACAACCGATTGTATTAATTAGTAACCCAATTCCCCGAGAGATGGCGCTGTAGTTACTTATTCCATTGGATCGAGTATTACGGAATTGTTCGGTTGGCCTCATAACTGGGAACACTTATTGTGACGGACGGGAAACTACGGAACCCTACACTGAGCGTGGCCCGACACGCTCTTGGCCGGTTTTCAAAGAGGAAAATGATTTTACTTCCGAAAGTCAGTGACTTTTGTTGGTTTCGTTGACTTTTTTGCCACCGATATTATTTACAAAATTATGGATGTAATGGATGTAATAATGGATATAATGCCTCTGATTAGGCGGGGTTTGACCTGAGTATATAGTAAAATATTATAAATGCGAATGTTTGTGACGATGTATGAATGTATGTATGGATATTTGTTACTCTTTCACGTCAAAATAGTTGAACGGATCTTGATGAAATTGGACACAGAGGTAGATTATAGTCTGGAATAACACATAAGATTTTATTTTTAATATCAAATGGGTGAAGCCGCGGGCGCCAGTAATATTATAATGCTCTTGACATCTCCTTTGAAAATGACTTCGAGTTTATTATTGATTTAACTAGTAGCAAAGTTACATACTAATTATTCTAAGTTTAACATCAAGTAATTAGTACATTGTTAATTTGTAGTTATGAGTACGTTTTACAACACAGTAATTACTTTGATTTTGTAGCATTGAAATAATAATTGGTGGTCTCATTAATTCAGTGTTCATCCGGTCTGAGAAACAGAGCCTAAAGATAAAAAATCCTACTCAGATACTAGATTTTTAACCGACTTAAAAAAGATGAGGTTCTAAGTTTTACTACATTTTTTTTTAAATATATTTTCACCGATTACTCCCGTCAAATGTGGTCCATCGATTTTCATAATATCTACTTTTTTTGTTCGAAATTTATTTATAGAGCTTTGTTAGTTTATGAGTTAGTGGGTATCCTTAGTACCCCTACTTTGGTGTTCAATAAAACGAGGGTAACACAGTGACCCTTTCCTGATTTGCAGGTACCTGCTACCTGCAGTTTTTGCACTTGCGCCTTATTTATTGTAATAGCAATGCTAAGTTTTCCCTTTCTTCCATCTTTCTCTCTCAAATCTCTTAGCCTATGTCCGTCTCCAGGGTCCCAACTATCTCTGTACCAAAATTCATCAAAATCGGTTTAGCCATTTAGGCGTGAAAACGTAACAAACAATCTCACTTTTGCTTTTATAATATTAGTAAGGACTAGTAAGGATCTCCTGTTGCGACTACATACTTGCATCAACAACTGTCAACAAAAATGGCCTCCCGACGTCTTCCAATGTTACAACAATAAAAAAATTAACGACTAAACTCATCAACCTAAATGTAAGCGGACATGTTATTAATTAATATATTTTAGATGCCTACGTGATAAAATGTGTGATCTCGTTAATAGATTGCTTATTACGCTGGTTTTAAGAATCGCCTCAGTTTGTTAAAATCAGCATATGAGCATATGACTTGACGGGCCTGTTGGTCTAGTGGTGGCCCTGACTGCTGAGCTGGAGATCGTGGGTTCGATTCCCACCCAGGACAAACTTTGTGTGATGAGCATGATTGTTTGTTCTGTGTCTGGGTGTGATTTATCCATAATATGTATGTATTTATAAATTATATAAGTATGTATATCAGTTGTCTGGTTACCATAACACAAGCTCTGCTTAGCTTGGGGTCAGATAGCCGTGTGTGAGTTGTCCCAAGATATTTATTTATTATTATTTATTTACTGTTAGTACTCAGGCTTGCTAACAGGGAGAGAGCAGGCCCTAACGGAATTGAGTAATACATCATGAGAAGATGCCTTGTATGCCTTTTTTACGAATTTGAAATCATCACAAGACAACTCCCGCTCTGTGTAGAGCGGAAGGGAGTGTCAGACTTGTTCTGACTACTGAATAAAACCCATGATCTATCTATGTTCACTCTTTTACCCTTTTGTCTTAGGGGGGCCGCGGTATCTCTTTCGATCCAAATAAATATATTAATATTATTTTCATTCTGCAACTTATTTATACTTAACTAGCTGTGCCCAGCGGTTTCACCCGGTGCTCAGTTAGGGGCATGAAAAATAGATCTTGGCCGATTCTCAGACCTACCCGATATGTACACAAAATTTCGTTTAAATCGGTCCAGCCGTTTCGGAGGAGTATGGGAACGAAAATTGTGACACGAGAATTTTATATATTAGATTAGGTATTTGGATTACAAAAAAAAACGTGCTTTCTTCTATTTTTCTTAGCAAACCCTTTCACTTGATACCCATAATATGGGAATGCATGATAACTAAGTAGCCCAGTTTTGAGGGACCGCCATGTTGGATTTTAAATGACGTCTGCTCCATCAGACCCAATGCTATAACTTGGGGGTCTTCAAGTCAAGAGTGAATAAGTTATTTCTAGGTAAGCGTGCTTCATCGTCGACCACATCATCACTTACCATCAGGTGAGATAGTGGTCAAATGCGAGCCTATCACTAATAAAAAAAAAAAATCGGATACCGAGTTTTTTTTCAAAAAGTGTTTTTTTTATATAGGTACTGTGAAGGCAGTAAATAGAGGTTCTAATATCACGCTTGGCGATACGAAAACGAAAAATACAAGATACTCATTAGATCATGGTTACATGTTTTAATTTGGAACCCGCTAGGCAGGAAACATAACATTTTGTAAACTGCTCAAAGAAATAAAACCACACACAAACGTTAACTATTTGTGATACTTTGTATGTTCGAAGTTTATTTTTTGTTATATTGTTTGCTCGTCGTAACTGCACTGCTTAAAAAGAAACGTTGCCCCACACTAGGAATTTCTCCTGTATCTTGGATGCGTTTACAAACATTTGAACTCACATACACTAACAGCCAGACCCGAAACAACTATCTGCAGGTCATACAAATATTTGTTCCGTACGGGGATCGAATCCGCGACACGCAGCGCAGCAGTCGATCGCTCAGCTACTGCGCCAACCGTGCCGTCGTTTTCTTACCTAAATAGAGGCTTTTAAAATTAAACTCAGTGTTTAGTAATTACATTTTGTGACTGCTTAACTTAAGGTCAATATCACGCCATTCAAAATGTCGAATCAAGTCTTGTCATATTTGTATTTGAGAATATAACCATATTTCCTTGTCAAAACTACAACCTTAGCTGTCATATTCAGTAGCTATGTAAAACTGGATTCTAGAGATCAAGGCTTATATTTCAGTGAGCTTCGCTGTACTATAAAGTCTAATGTCACGATGGCGGCGCCCGGCGCAATGAAAAACACAAAATAATTATGTCACAAGAAATTGTTTTGGCTGTCACTTAAATCCTTACTGATATTATAAAAGCGAAAGTGAGTTTGTTTGTTTGTTACCTCTTCACGCTTTAATGGCTGAACCGATTTTGATGAATTTTGGTTCTGAGATAGTTGGGAACCAGGAGACGGACATAGGCTATAATATTTTTTAAAAAAAAGTGGGATGAGAGGGAGAAAGAGGGAAAAAAATGGAAAACAGCGTTGCTATTACAAATCAATATGGCGCAAGGGGAACTGTGTTACCCCGAATTTAACGCGAGCGAAGCCGCGGGCATAAGCTAGTATTTTATAAGCCCCACTTGATATCCGAACATTATATGAAGTAGTTATTAATGTTTGTTAAGTTTTTTCACTTTAAATTAATCTAGGTTTTATTATGTACCAACTTGTTGACTGAACGTAAAGGGCAATCGAAGGAACATGGGTGGGTTTTAGTCAGTAGAAGTCTGCCTCTCTCCCCCGTTCCGTTCAGAGCGGGGGAAGTTTTTGATGATATCCGACCCGCAACAAAAAGGCTTAATACAATGTAATAATTGTGAAGTATTTGCATTGTACGCAACTCTAATGTTTTGAACAACCCGCTGTAGCTTATCTTCGTGTCCTTATCCCAAGTTCACTTTGTTGTACGTCTGTCTGTCTGTCAAAATCCTTTTATCTCATATTCAAACCATATGCTGGTCCCATCTATGGTGCCATTGTGCTGTGAAAACATCAACCCTCTAAGTCTATGCAGTCAAAAGATGTGGCCGATTATGCACAAAACGACTCGCACGTTACCGATTTTCTTTAATAACATTCTCACACAATAAATCCATCGTTTCTTTGAAATATTCGTACCAGGGGGTCTACTCTAATTCTACGTAAAACGAAATTGCGGCCTAAACTTCGAACGTTTTCTACCACGGTTTCATTTCATTTCATTCATTTCGAAATTTCGGACGTCCGAAGTTTATTTGACATTAAAATTTTCTAAATCTACTCTAATTCACGTAAAATGATATAGAGTAGGGTTACAAACGTAACTACTTTTGACTTTCGTTCGAAGTTACGTTTCGGAGAAAGAGAGTAGACCCCCTGGACAGTCGGCGTTTCAACCTTATTTCATTTTCAACCTTAAAATAGGGAAAATCTAGCAGCTAAGCTTCATAGAACCTGTTTAGGTCAAGGTGCATAAGCCAGAAACCTTGACTCTACGACAAAGTCTAGTAATATTAGCACTACAAAACAAATATTATGTAGTTTCATAACTTTTCGCACAAAGGTATCTCGGTTGTCAGCCAAATGTCAATGTTCTGTATAAAACTGTACACAGTACATGACCTTATCTGTAGTTCTATTTTGCATACGGGTAGGAAATCTGAAATGTTGTCAGTTTTGAAAAGGGTCGGAAATATAGGGGATGAAGATACGATTCTTGTGGAAGAATTGCCAGTTGTTTGATTTTTGTTCTGGTTTTTTATTGTGGCGGTTGGTTAGATTTTTGGGGATTCTGGGTGGTTGTGTATAAGGTACTAGTTGTTCTACGCGGTTTCACCCACGCTGCTTAGCACCTGTTGGTCGTAGCGTGATGTTATATAGCCTATAGCCTTCCTCAAGAAATGGACTATCCAACACTAAAAGAATTTTCCAATTCCAACCAGTAGTCCCTGAGATTAGCGCGTTCAAACAAACAAACAAACAAACAAACTCTTCAGCTTTATAATATTATATAGTATATTATAGTATATAGTATAGATATAGATATAGATTAATAGGTGCATATGCGTACCTTCTTAAGGGAATCCTAAAAGGAGGTGGTAATCAATTCGCTTTCATGTTTTTTTAGAGTTCCTCATACGTTTTTTTAAAGGATTTTTATTAAAACGTTGCCCTAGAAATTTCTCCCGTATCGAGGGTGCGTTTACAAACATTTAAAATCACATACACAAAGAGCCAGGCCCGGATCAACTATCTGTAGGCCATACAAATATTTTTTCCGTACGGGGATCGAACCCGCGACACGCAGCGCAGCAGTCGATCGCTCAGCCACTGCGTTAACCGTGTCGTCAAATATTAGTAGAATATATTACTTACAGGATCACTTTGTTGACCGTCTGTCTGTCTGTCAAGACTCATTATCTCGGGAACGTGTTGAGGTATCAAGTCAGTACAAGTTTGACACTTCCCCCGACTCCGCCCAGGGTGGGGGAAGTTATTTGATGATTTCACACCCGAAAAAAAAACTCTCGATGCGCGAGTCCCACACAACAGTGTTTCAAAAGAAGTTCACGACCGACGAAGATTCTTCTTCTTGGCATGTGACAATCTGAATTGAGCCAACCCAAAAATTGGCATCGACTTTGACATTTTTAGTAGCGTCCATCACTTCCTGTGATTTGAAACCATTGATGATGTATCTAAATTCAAGTATAATTACAGAAAATCATCAAAATGCCTCCTACAAAATGATTATAGGTTTATAATGATCAAGTTCAGACCTTGCTTAATCATCGTGACGCTGCATTAGCTACCAATATACTGGTTTTTCTTAATTCTTGGAACTAATGCGTCACTAAAGATCATCATAACATAAGGCAATACACTGTAGGTATGACTAGACCGGACTTGAACTTTGTACCTTAGCTTAGTTAAATATTGACTAGCGTTTTTAGACTAACAAAGAATCTTAGGTGTTTAAGTAGAGGGTGAAAGATAATTTTTTTATAGCTTCTTTTTTTGCGAAAATTATGTTTCGGGACCGCTGTATCTCTGAGGAGTTCGTGGCTAAATAATAGCAGCCGCTCGGGTCGATCTTAAGGTTAACCCGCGCTTGCCTAGGTTGGTCTGTGGATGGGTGACCATCCGTTACATACCGAGTTTCCTCCGTGCCTCGGAAAGCACGTTAAGCCGTTGGTCCCGGCTGTCATTTGTAGATCTTTGACAGTCGTTACAGGTAGTCAGTGTTCCGAAAGTCTGACTACCAGTCTTACCAAGGGGTATCGTATTATAATTTTAATAATTTAGCCTTTTTATTTCCACATCTAATTATTACATTACAAATGATTGTTAGTTGAGTTAGTACTTTTAACTTAATATTCTAGTGTTAGTAGGGTTATTTGTGCTCTTGGGATGTGGATCCCATATGGGTAAAGGCCTCCTCTTTCTCCTTCCACACATCTCTTTCTTTAGCAATGCTCATCCAGGTATAGTATTACCCAGTATTAATTGGGTTGTGGAGGTCAGATAGGCAGTCGCTCCATGAAAAATACTGATATTCAGCTACATCCGGTTAGACTGGAAGCCGACCCCAACATGGTTGGGAAAAGGCTAGGCAAATGATGATGACCGCGGTATCTCTTTCGAAAAACCCGCAACCACGGCTGGTGGTGGCCCTGACAGGCCCTGACAGGCCCCTCTGCTTTGCTGACATCTCTTTGATGCGCGCGTGGCCGTCGACACGGTCATGAATCTTGGTGTTTGAGTGGACGAGGAAAAATAGGTAGCAACTTTTCTTTTTTAGCTTAGAAATAGTTTCTTTGCATACCTATCAAATTTTTCACCTAATTAATAATGCTCGATTAGTAGGTTGTATGACGACCTCGCAGGCCCGAAAAAGCAGTTTCGTTGTTTTTTTTTTAATCTCACGTCAATACACTTCAATAGATATTCAACAGAACAAAAAGTACTTTTGTCGTTAATTAATATGAAACTGTGATTTAGTTTGATGTTTCCCTACGCTTTGTCTTCTTATACTGAAGGAAAAATAAAGGCATGACATCCTTAAAAAGCCTAATATTAAAAATAAGATTCCGTTTCTCTGTCGAATAACCCACAACCCCGGAGTGTGAGTAAACCTTGGCAACATGTATAAGGCAATTTTCAGACAAGTCCTGCTACCCTATTCCGCTGAGAGAAAGAGACAGAGCTATACAGGGTGTCTAGCACCATCTCTTTCCCTCAGTGGAATAAGTTCTGCTTTAAAACGTCATAGTAGGCCTGCAGGCATTACTTGTTGTCACCTAGTTAGTTTAGGTAAAGCTAACTTTTAACGATATCCACTGCTACTTTATAACCAGATTCCTAGTTCTCATCTCAACCAAAACCTTCAAAGAACATCGCCTCACGCACAATTCTCGCGACCTTCAACATAAATCACTGTTTACTTGCCTATTACGAGTTGTTGGCTTATTACGTGACGTCAGTATTTCCCCACGTCCGTCCGCCCGATCATGGTCATCTGTGAGGATAGACAAGTTATGTTCATGCTCTCATTCCCATGTTTACTTTAAACATCATCATCCATACCCTGAATTAATCTGGTATGGCCACTAAATATGGCAAAAAAGGGGCTTTTACTTACTGGCTTTACAGGCTTGCCAGGGCCACAGCCTGCCGGGGTTGCGGGTTGTTCGAAAGAAATATCGCGGCCCCGGAACGTAAAGGGCAATATCTTATCCAATAATATCGTCTGCCCACCTAGTCAACGGACGACTAGCTTAGATGACTTTTCCCAGGTCTTAGACGCCATTAGGTCACAATGCTCCAGTCATGACCACTCAATGTTAGATCAAATAGACAGGGCGTCCAACACAATTTGAGTTCTTTAACGCGATTTCGAATATTGCAGAAGACAGGAATGTTAACTTGGTCTAATACCACGGCACCCAACGCCCGGATAGGAGCGTTCCTAGCTCGGTAGCTTGGAACGCTCCTACCCGGGCGTTGGGTGCTGTGAGACGATTTCCAGCAACCGTAGACGCGGGTCTCTGAAGGCTGAGTGAATGTGTAGCTGACCATCCGTCCGTCTCATGACGACAGGCCTTGACTCCTCCTTGACATCTTTACTCCTCTTTACGCAACCAGTCTGTCAAAGCACTCTTATTTTCATGATCTGACATCTAGTTATTCATGTCCCTGTCGTATTTGAAGTGCAAGAAAGACATAAGAACATGTCTAAGTAAAGCAGTCAAGCTGGTTATGATTGTAAAGGCAAGGCCTGCAGGAAACTAGCCCTTGTGAAGTAAGGAATCGTTTTTTTTTTTTAGGTAAGTGATGATGTGGTCGACGATGAAGCACGCTTACCTAGAAATAACCTATTCACTCTTCACTTGAAGACCCCCAGGTTATAGCTGTCAGGAAATACAGACTCCGGCAGGGAATTCCACTCCTTAGCAGTACGCACAATGAAAGTATTCCCAAACCTTTTAGTGCGTGTGGGTGGGATGTCTACCATGTAACGGTGGCGCATCGCCGTACGTCTTGTAGTCCGATGATGGAACGGGCTTGGCGGAATTAGGCTGTGCAATTCCATCGCACACTCTCCGAAATGTTTTGCATTCAAGGTAGATCTAGAGTTTTAACACAATGTTCTCTTTTTCGTTTGTTAATGCTTAATTTGGTGTCAGAGTTTTATGCTGTCCATGGGGATCAGTAGGCCTACCATGACGTGTTAAAACAGAACTTATTCCACTGAGGGAAAGAGATGGCGCTAGACACCCTGTATAGCTTTGTCTCTTTCCCTCAGCGGAATTACTTCTGCATTAAGACGTCATAGTAGGGTAGCTGATGTGGCTTCTAAAAATATCTCTCAGGTTTGTCTTGTTACCTCATTATGAATGAATGAATAAACTTTATTTCGCGTGGCATAGACCCATAGAAAACTAATATAACATTATTAAACATATACAGACACATTAAAACAGATTCCCTATCATTATGTTATGTTATCATTATATTATCCGTATGTAAAATAATCAACTTTCAACCGGTTTTGTTTTGTACATAAACTGCACGAAACGCCTAAACGTTATTCCGTTAGGCCAAAAATTATCATCTAAGAATAACTCTAAATTACATTTGGAGACATACACTTATGTTTTCCGCTCAGTTTTAGGGCCCCGTACCTCAAAAGGTTTTTTTTTAAAACTTTACCCTACACTAGGAATTTCTCCTGTATCGTTGGAGCGTTTACAAACATTAAAACTCACAAACACAAACAGCCAGACCCGGAACAACTATCTTTAGGCCACACAAATATTTGTTCCGTGCGGGAATCGAACACGCGTCACGCAGCGCAGCAGTCGATCGCTCAGCCACTGCGCCAACCGTGCCGTCTTGAATGGAACCTTAATTGGAACACTTTGTTTTACGTCTGCCTGTCTATTTATTTGTCTGTCTGTCCGTATGTCTTTCTGTGAAGACCATTTATCTCTGAAACGCGTAAAGGGATGGAGTTGAAATTAAAACAATATTCTCAAGTCTGTGGTCCCTTGGAGCTGTGAAAGTCTCTAAGTCTATGCTGGCCGTTTATAATTGTCGCGAATTTGTACAGAACCCTCGGGGCGGCAGTCTGGCTCGCTCTTGACCGTTTTCTTTTGTTTGAAGACTGTACCTAAAATATTGTTTTAAGAGTTTACACAAAATGATGAAAAAGATCTTTATCGTCTTTTGAGATATTTACATATTTGTTTCTGATTATCATGTCGAAGGAAGGAAGTAATATTGTAAAATGACAAAACAGGCCGTAAAGGAAGTCAGTAATTTAAACAATGTTCCGAAAAAGGCATAATTGTTGAGGAAAATCTACAAAACGAGATAATTAAATAAGATCAGTGTTAATGTCTTCAAAGTTGCTTTTTAGGGTTCCGTATAAAAAAGGGAAAAACGGTATCCTTATTGGATCACTTTGTTGTTGGTCTGTCTGTCTCTTTATTTATCTGTCTGTTAAAATCCTTAGTCTGAGAAAGAGACAGAGCTACACATTCACACTGGAATAACATTTAAAAAACGGATAGCTTTTCTTTAATGGGCACAGACCCAGTTAAGTTGTCATTTTGTGGCCATTTTACGAATTTTAACGTAATTTATATATTATCCTATTATGATTTTGCTAAAACGGCCATTTTAAACAGCCTGGTCATTCGTTCAAACTGCAACGGCTGAACTAGGTTCTATATATACAACTAGATGGCGCCCGCGGCTTCGTCCGCGTGAAATCGAAAAAAAAGTATCCTATGTGTTATTCCAGACCATAGTCTACCTCTGTGCTGAATTTCATCAAGATCCCTTCAGCAGTTTTGACGTGGAAGAGTAACATGATATTAGTAAGATGGCTGGCGCCCGCGACTTCACACGCGTGATATCGAAAAGAAAGTATCCTATGTGTTATTCCAGATCATAATCTACCTCTGTGCCAAATTTCATCTAGATCCGTTCAGCAGTTTTGACGTGGAAGAGTAACAAACATCCATACATCTTCACAAACATTCACATTTATAATATTAGTAGGACATACTCAGGTCAAGGCCCCCATAATCGAAGGCGTTATTGTTTTGTTATTATTTAATGGCTCTAAATTATATAAAAATACGTACTCGCGCTTTTTGACCATAGACAAATCAGAGCACAACGATGACGTTGCAGATGACTGCAAAGATCATTACAAACTCCTTTTAAAATAAAAAAAAAAACTTTGCACAATCACTTTTTCTCGAAGTTTAATAAGTGCCCAGTAGGCCTATGTAAAACAAAATATTTTGATCAACAATACACTTAGCATTTTCAACATTCGACGTGCGTAAGTGAAAACCTGTTTAGGTCCAGAACCAGAAGGTCTAGAGTCAAGTGCGTCATTCATAACCAGTTCAGCAAAGGAATTGAGATCCTGTTTTTTTTTTGTAGCTTTGTCGTACCTAATCATGTTTTATACGGCATTTTTATTGAGATAATGTTTTTGGCGGAAACTATTTTTTTTTTTGTTAATCCTATCCTTCACACGTCAAATCTGAATCCAACAACGTTACTCATATTCTGCCTAGCTTTTTATCACCTACATTCTGGCAGTCTTGCGCGGTTTCACCCGCGTCTTTAGTTACTGCCTTGCTCCCGTGCTGTTGTTGTTGCAGCAGATCAGCACCCTTCCAACTTTTTACCCGACCGACAAAGCCGTTGGGTTTAAGAAACTCTATAAGCATGGCTATAAAGTCCACGCTTCTTGAGCCCCTGAGTAGAAAGAGGATATCCTGTCCTTAACAGGTCGACGTGGCAATACACACGTACTCATACAATGCATACTTCAAGGCGATCCACTTGCTTAATTAGGTGTCATAATTAGAACCAGAATTTAAATGACTAATATTCTCTATGGTCTAGCGGACAAACGATTTGGGGGCCATCTTTTGTTTGGCACAACAACTGGACTAAATATTTATAATATTATTGCTTTTAATGAACGAGTTTGATACTTTGCATTTTTACGCTGCAAGAGACAATTTCTCACATTTGAAAACGATATTGGTAATGTCAAAAATATGTTAAACTAGCTTTTGCCCGCGGCTTCGCTTGTGTTATAATCGGGTAACGAAGTTCCCCTTTCCTAATTTGCAGGTACCTGTTACCAGTAGTTATTTATTGTAATAGTAAAGCTAAGTTTTCCCTTTTCTTCCCTCTTTCTCCTACATTTCTCACTGTAAAAATATAGCCTATTTCCGTCTTCAGGGTCTCAACTATCTCTGTACAAAAAATCATCAAAATCAAAAACAAACAAACAAACTCACTTTCGCTTTTATAATATTAAGAAGGATGACTTTCAATGAACGAGTTTGATACTTTGCATTATTGCGCTTCCAAGAGACAACTTCTTACATTTTAAAACGAAATTCGAAGTGTCAAAAATTTAAAATGACATAAGCTACCGAAACGTTTTGATTCTATTGGCACTTGTCTAGCTAGTTTATAATCTTCTCGAATGTATGTTGGATAAGTAAAGCCAATGACCTCTTAGCTTTTATGATTACTAAAAGTACCTAACTACAAGGCCAAACAAACTAGATAATATAGTTTCCGCATCGCTATGAAATTCAACAGTATTTTTAAGAATCTGTGCCTCAAAAGGAAAAAAAGGAACATTTTGTTGTGCGTTTGCCTGTCTGTCTGTCTGACAAGGGCCTTTATATCGCGAACGCGTAGAGGTATCGAGTTGAAATTACAAACCTCCTTGAAATTGTGAAAAAAAAACAACACTCTAACGCGCGTCGCCCACACGACCAAGAGTCGAGGCGCAGTCGCGGCGCGGGCGCGTTAGACGCGTTGCCCACACGACATTTGTAAAGAAAATCTCACATCAGAGTCACGCCGCAAAGAGATTTTCTTTACAAATGTAGTGTGGGCGACGCGCCTGGGTCCACCCTTTATAGCAGAACTTTTTATGTCATAATTTTATTTTGCATAACAACGGATGGCATAAACTTCACTTCGCAGAAAATAGTTTAGCAGACACTCATTTATCATACATTCTAAACTCATAATTTTGTAAGTCAGAATCATCTCTAGGCATAAACTTCATATGCATAATATTCAAAAAGTAGAAACATCATATCGCAGAAAGTTCATAGTCAGAATCGTCTTTTGGCATAATATATTTTATATCGATGATCATTAAACGGCAAAATTGTCATATCGTAGAAAGTTTATAGTTAGGGTCATCTTTGTCATTATAAGTTTCATTTATTTTGATTAATTATTTCTTTAAAATAATGTCATTTATTTTAGTTATTGTTTAATTGAATTTGAGATTATGTCATTGAATTCAATAACTAATTAAGTATCCTAATCTAAATAGTTCAGTTCCGGGTAACCTACTTAAAACAATCTCTTTTTCTATTAACGCAAGTCGTTTCTGGCACTCGCCGGCCGCTGCCGCGGCACCGCTCGCTTCGCTCGCTCGGCTCGTGCGTAGGAGGTCACAGTTTTAACCTAACCTAACCTAGCCATTACTGCCGCCTGCATAGTATGCCAAGTGAAATTATACCAATGAATATATTATGCGAAATTTGAACTCTGCGAATCGTAATTATACTAAATGTAATTCTGCCATCTTAAAAGTATGCCATTGTCAATTCGAAGTTTTAAACATTATGCCAAATGATAATTATACCAAATAATTTTTATGCCTTTAAAATGTTCGGTTAAAGAAAATTATGCTAAGTGTGTTATGCCAAATAAATTTCGGAGCATCAAGATTCTGCCAGATAGAGGGAACCCGACGCGCCTATGTCTACGCAGTCAAAATATATTTCCGTTTTCGTCACAAGTTCACTAGGTATTTTTCCTGTATTGCAGATGCGTTTACAAACATTTAAAGACACACATAAGCAGTCAAACGGTTTTGATTGCTTATGTGTGTATTTGTATGTCGCACAGGTAGTTGATCCGGCGATCAAGTACCTTTAGGACATACAAATGTTCGTTACGTGAGCGGATCGAACCCGCGATACGCAGCGAGCAACGAAACATTCAGCCACTGCGCAAACCGTGTCATCAATTGCACGGGGTTCCAAAATGGCCGCTATGTCAGATTAATACTATGAATTACGTTACCATTCGTAAAATATTCACAAAGTTACAATTCACCGTACAACTGCGTCTGTGACCATTTTAAGAATTTTTACGTACTTAATTCATATTATTATCCTAGTAGCTTCCGCCCGCGATTTCTTCCGCGTGGCATAGTTATAACGCTAACTTTAACCCGCGTGATGATCGAATATCTTTCTCTCCCTTTTTCTCCCCCTTTTCCCACTTTTTTAGCCTATGTCCGTCTCCTGGTTCCCAACAATCTCTCTACCAAAATTCATCAAAATCGAAATTCGTCATTTTGGAACCCCTTTTTTGCGGATAGGAAATCATTAAATAGCTTCCCCCGCTCTGGGCGGAGCGGAGGGGTGTCTGTCAGACTTTTGCTAACAAATACTCACCCATGTTCCTTCCCCTTTATTTTCTGGGTCGCAAAATCTCTTTCAAAGTTCCTTCTTTTGCCCTTTATATTATGCTTTATTATTCCTTTATTTAAACCCCCTGCTGTTTTAATTCTAAAAGTTTTTACATTACACACTACGCCAAGATATTAGTGTTAAACCAAAGCAACATACACGTGAAATCAGCTTTACGAACACGTGTTCTACGAATTACGAATATTGGCTGTTGTAATATCCACTGCTTACGCTTACTCTCTTACAATGTATCTTTATACTTGAGATATTGCCCAATTTTTTCACGGCTTCTAAATAATCTTAATGTTGCACACAATTTGCTTTATATTATTCTTTTGTGATGATTTTTATTGCACATACGTAGAACAACGTTTAACGTTTTCCTTATGTGTTGTACTGTTTAATGTTACTGATGTTTAATGTTACTGATATTTAATATTACTGATATTTTAAAACATATCATCGCGCCTTTAATATCCGAAGAGTTAGGCAGAAGTGTTTCTTATAACGTGTACTTTTTTTATTTTATAAATAAGTTGCCCAACACTATTTGTCCTGTATCGTGGGTGCGTTTACAAACATTTAAACTCACATACACAAACAGTACAACAGTCCGTTGTAATAAGGGTTGAGCCTATTGCCATCAACACGTCACTATTCTAGATTAGTTTGTTTGTGTTCACGCCTAAATGGCCGAACGGATTTTGATAAATTGTGTTACATAGGTAGTTGAGACCCTGGAGATGAACATAGGCTAAAAAAAGTGAGAAAAGGTTAAAAAGAGGGAAGAAAAGGGGAGAGAAAGATATTTAAGTTAAGTTAGCATTAGCCTAAAGTAACTATGCCACGCGGACAAAGTCGCGGGCGGAAGCTAGTAAAATATAATTCAAAGCAACATTATAATTCATACTCCAACAATAGGACTGACCAATTAACACAATGTCAATTGTTTAACTCTTGCTTAATGGCAGTTAAAAAAAATTAATAAGGAAAGTCGCACAATGAGAACTGGTTGCGACTATTGTTCTTGTCTTCTTAGGGTGCGTATGGATTAGCTCACCGTCCGTCCGTCTATTGACGACAGGCCGTGTCGACGGCGCGTTCGAGTTCCACGCGCGCCTCAAAGAGATGTCAGCAAAGCAAAGGGGCTTGCCAGAGCCTCCGCCTGCCGGGGTTGTGGGTTGTTCGAAAGAGATACCGCTGCCCCGGAACGTAAAGGGCAATAGAAGGAACATAGGTGGGTTTTAGTCAGTAAAAGTCTGACATGCCCCCCCCGCTCCGCTCAGAGCGGGGAAAGTCATTTGATGATTTCCCACCCGAAAAAAAAGGGTGCGTATGGATGGGACGATTAGTCGCAGTGTGATGCGACATTTTTTATCTATAATTCTTGCAACTAGTGTTGCTATGGTGTAACCTCGTTACTGGATAGTCGAGGTTATAGATGGTTTATATAAAAAAAAAGTGGAAATTAACTTTGCTTCCAGAAGCCGGTGGTAAAAAAGTCAACGAAACCAATAAAAGCTTCAGCTACCTTTTTTTTTTGGGCGGTTATGTATCACAAGGATGATTTTAAGCTAAAATAATTTCTGATTATTTGTGTTTGCTGCAAAAGTGAGACTTAGCTTGATTCACATTTTTTTTCTATTAATTATTGATCTTCTTCTTTAACGTGTGGTTAGTTACTAATCTAGTGTCAGAGTATCTATCTAGCACATCACATCACATCTATCCAGGACAGACTTGTGTGATGAGCATGATTGTTCTGTGTCTGGGTGTGATTTATCTATAATATGTACGTATTAATAAATTGTATAAGTATGTATATCAGTTGTCTGGTTACCATAACATAAGCTCTGCTTAGCTTGGGATCAGATTGCCGTGTGTGAGTTGTCCCAAGATATTTATTATTTATTTATTTATTATTCAGATGCCATTAATAAATGGACAACAAAAAGTAATCTTCGAGCAATACCTTAATAACAAGTTTCTTAATTGATTGATATCGTTAAATTGACCGAAAGGATTAAAATCAAGTATGTAATTTTTTTATGCTTTTTAATAAACAACTTGTTATGATTTTTTGTCTCTTATTGCGTCAAGTGTTTTTATTAATAAAACGGATTCATTTGTTTTTTTTTTTTTAAGATTCCTGTGTTTTTAAAGAATAAAAAATATACCATTTATAAAAGAATCTATACAACCAGCTTTTCTAGAGTGAACTTCAAAGTTTGGAAGAAGAATCAATCTCATGTTATGGCTATAGATTTGTTTTTTTTTGTGTAATGCAAAGACAATACCTTTAATTTTTGGGGTTGTAGGACAATCTAGTTTCTTTATTGTGTTTTCTTTTACCATTTTGGTAGCAGATGCTTAAATCCTTACTAATATTATAAAAGCAAAAGTGAGTTTGTTTGTTTGTTACCTCTTCACGCTTAAATGCCTAAACCGATTTTGATGAGTTTTGGTATAGAGATAGTTGGAGCCCTGGAGACGGACATAGGCTATTTAAAAAAAAGTGAGATGTGAGGGAGAAAGACGGAAGAAAAGAGAAAACTTAGCTTTGCTATTACAATGGTAGCAGGTGCCTACAAATCAGGAAAGGGGAACTACGTAACCCCTAATTTTGCACGAGCGAAGTCGCGGGCAAAAGCTAGTTATACACAAAGTAGTTATACAGAAAGTCGCGCAACCAATTTTAATCGCAAATCGCAATACTGACGCCCGTTCAGTCGCTAGTCCAACCAATTCCTAATGTCTCGCAAGCCTTCAAAGTAAAATCATAATTACTGACGGTAATTTCCTTTCCTTGGTCGCGAACGATCTAATTTGACTGACATTGGACCCTTTGTAGGGTAATCAAAGTCAAGGGTAATGTGGGGTAATTAGAGGTTGATTTAAAGTTATTTATTTTTTTGTGTCATCGGTAAAGGCTTATTGTTGCAAAAATAAATAGGCATACATTTTTTCTTTTGTTTTTGTAAGCCCCTAGCTGTGCCCGCGGCTTCGTTTACTTGTCTGTTTAATCAAATTAATGAAAAAGTACATTTTTACGCCATATTTTTTTTAAATTATATTTCATTGATTTGAGCCTTAGTAAAATTTTTATCAAGTGCAAATACAGTATGTCTACGGAATATTTTTTTATGTCAACATGATCTCTATTAATCTTATTATCTCTAATTATTATTAACATCTATTAAATGCAAACATAACGACCGCATAAAGCTCAGAATTTCTTTGACCTTTTTGTTGTTTTTGTCATAGTTTAAGATTTTTTAATACCAATCCTTACTAATATTATAAAAGCTAAAAACAAATATCTTTCTCTCCCCTTTTCTTCCCTCTTTCTCCCACTTAACTCAGGCTCTCCAGGGTCCCAACTATAAACAAAAATTCATCAAAATCGCAAAAAACAAACTTACTTTCGCTTTTATAATATTATAGTAAGGATTGGTATAGCTTACAGAGCTTTTAATCATCAGTTTGTCTACCCGTCAAGGTTATAACATTATGTGTATTGAACCCAAACAGTGCTCAAACATAGGACTGCAGATTGTAAAACAAGTTTATTTAATAGCATTTTATGCGAGAATTTAGACCTGTTCTAAATTGCAAACTAATATTAATTATTAAATTCTGATATCGTATTTAAAAAGGTCAGTTCGGACTGACATATTTTACTTCCTATTTAATATTATAAATGCGAATATTTATGATGATGTAAGGATGTCTGTTACACTTTCACGCCAAAACTACAAAAGGGATTTTGATAGCACGCCTTACAGGTTGTGTATGATCTGGATTACCACAGGCAAAATTTAATCGCTTGTGATAATAGTATCCTATTTTTTTTTGGGGTGAGAGTGTCATACTTTTACTGACTAAAAACCACCCATGTTCTTTCTATTGCCCTTTGCGTTCCGGGGCCGCGGTATATCTTTCGAACAACCCGCAACCCCGGCAGGCGGAGGCCCTGGCAAGCCCCTCTGCATTGCTGACATTTCTTTGAGGCGCGAGTGAAACACAAACGCGCCGTCGACACGGCCTGTCGTCAATAGACGGACGAACGGTGAACTACCCATTGCTACTTTGCCTTAAAAATGTATACTTCTTTGAATACCTACTTAAGTATGTTTTTCTTATAAATATGTTACTAATGTGTCTAAATATAAACTGATATGCAAAAAAAACGGTGTTGTAATGAGTTATTTTTGACTTCACGGATTTAATCGAGCCACTATTGACATTTGTGTCTGAGAAAAAGATGAAACAATCTTGTGAATCGGCACGATGATCAAGCTATCCAAAAAACAGGTTATACGGATCTCTCATTGTACGAAAAATCTAGACAAATTGAGGCCATTTTATAATTGAAATGTATCGCCGTTTCTACCATTTATAAGGTACACACGGCGTCTGGATTTATACCCAATTGATGGTAATGACCTTGCCATCGTCATCATTTTCCTGCCCATATCCCAATTTATTTGGAGTCATCATGTCTTCTTCTGCCATCCTTCTCAGTCACCTCCAATCTACCCTATTCGCACGGCTCCGTCTATTGTGTGGAACTTTAACTCAGCAGGCAAAATGTGTGTATACTGTAGGTACAACTTAGCCTCTTCAAGGATTTCAGGCGTGATGTAATGTGTACTCTTCGCAAACAGATTTTGTGTGAATAACAGAACTACTTCTTTTTTTCACACTTTGACAACACGGTTGGCGCAGTGGCTGAGGGATCGACTGCTTCGCTGCGTTCCGTGGGTTCGATTCGTGGGAATATTTGTATGACCTGCAGATAGTTGTTTCGGGTCTGGCTGTTTGTGTATGTGAGTTTATATGTTTGTAAACGAACCCACGATACAGGAGAAGCTCCTAGTGTGGGTCCCCACACTAGGAGCTTCTCCTGAATCGTGGGTTTTTTAAATAACCAAAAAAAAACTTCTGATGTAGTTCTCTATAAGATACTTCTGCAAACTCTCGTAAAAAAAACTTATTTATTACTGGCTATGTCCAGCAATTTCACCCGCTTTCCGGAAAGGGGCATCCTCGGAGTACCAACCACAAAGAGTATCAAAAATAACCTACGACTTATATATTGTCAGACTTATCAAATACACACAAAAAAAAGAACGGTCCAGCCATTTCGGAGGAATTCGACAACAAACATAGTGACACAATATTTTGTTAAAATAGAATCAGATATTCTTGTTAAAATAGAATCAGATATTCTTGCTAAAATAGAATCAGATATTCTTGTTAAAATAGAATCAGATATTCTTACCTGAGAATCAAGGAAAATCCGTCCATAAGTCTTTTTATAATCAAAACCATTAAATCCAAATGATCACTTTGAAACTGCTGAAGTTGTGTCGTAAAGTACCCCATGGGTTTATTATCATCCCCTCTAGGTAAGAGGGGGTTGCTAACAATGTGGTGAAAAAATATTAGCGTCACATTTGGGAGTTATATGGAAGAAAATGTGCGTTTGGAAGTTGCAGTATTCATTTTAGTTAGGGATTAGAACGGTTCGAAGAATTTAATCTTTTGAGCTCTAATTTAATTTCAGGAGAACGTCAATATTCAAAGGTATAAAACGAGCCTGTGGACGGTGAGCAATGGGTATTTCACCGTCCGTCCGTCGATTGACGACAGGCCGTGTCGACGGCGCGTTCGTGTGTCACGCGCGCCTCAAAGAGAGTCAGCAAAGCAGAGGGGCTTGCCAGAGCCTCCGCCTGCCGGGGTTGCGGGTTGTTCGAAAGAGATACCGCGGCCTCGGAACGTAAAGGGCAATAGAAGGAACATGGGTGGGTTTTAGTCAGTACAAGTCTGACATACCCCTCGCTTCGCCCAGAGCGGGGGAAGTCATTGGATGATTTCCCACCCGAAAAAAAAATAAAGGTATAAAACGAATTAATGAATCACAAAATAAAAACTTGGGGTACGAAATATGTGTTAAATAATCCAGCCATCTTTTAAGTAGGAGTCTAGAAACTAGGAAATCGTCTGTATCTTGGGTGCGTTTACAAACATTTAAACTCAACACAAACAGCCAGACCCGGAACAACTATCTGTAGGTCATACAAATATTTGTTCCGTGTGGGGATCGAACCCGCGACACGTACCGCAGTAGTCAAACGCTTGGCACTGCGCCACTCGTGTCTTCAACACACTTAAAACCTAAAAAAATGCGAGTATTTTTTGTTACCTCTTCTAATAAGAATAACTGTATAATAAATTGACCACTTTATAACAAAATAAGTAATAAACTTTTACCCCAAACGATTTTTAGTTTAATTAAAAAGTTAATCTTTAATTTATGTCAACTAATAACAATTAATTACAAAAACTACTAGATTATTCAACTTGAAAATTAAAACCTTGTCAATGCAAAAAGTACCTTGAAATTGGGATCATTAATCTTATAAATGCATGCACTAGTTGTTGCCTGCGACGTTCGTCCATGTGAATCCTTACTAATATTATAAAAGCGAAAGTGAGTTTGTTTGTAACGTCTTCACGCCTAAATTGCCAAACCTATTTTGATGAAATTTGGTACAAAGGTAGTTAGGACCCTAGAGGCGGACATAGGCTAAAAAATAATAAGAAAAGGGGGGGAAAAGGAGAGAGAATTTTTTTTTTTCGGTCATAACGCGGGTTAAAGTTAGCCCAAAGTAACTAAGCCACGCGAACGAAGTTGCGGGCGGAAGCTAGTTTATTATAAAGAAACTAGCTGTGTCCAGCGGTGGCACCCACTGCTTAGGTCCTAAGTGTTGTAGCGGTATAATACATGACCTTCTTAATAAATGGGCTATCCAATACTTAAATATATTTTCAATTCGAACCAACAATTTATGAGATTAGCTCGTTAAACCAAACAAACTCTTCAGCTTTATAATATTTTATCGAGTAAACATAGATATTTGTGTTAATAGAAATGTCGTATTCTCTAATTATTTGTGTACAGTTCGTATTATGAATCAATACAGTAAGTTAGTCAAACTAATTAGAATGGGAAGCTCAGTTGAATAGAGCTCGTCAGATCTACCGCATCCGGCTCGAAGGACTTAATTAGCACTTTTTAAAAGTTCCTTTCTTTACTAAGAAAAAGACTTTAATTGTAGCATTCAATTGAGAGTAGGGTGTTGAGTTTTAATTTGTAACTATGTGGTATTTAGAATTTAAGTTTTATTTTCTTTATTATAAGACTTATTATCAATTATAACACTTGTACATTTAAGACTTTCCACATCTTTTGTTCCTCATATACCTGTGATAAAATACGGTAATTATTTAATCAAAGAAATAGACTTCAGACACGAGTTGGTCGAAGATACGAAAAAGGGGATTCTTAGATGAGTCTGCCCTTTTTTTCTAATGGGAAATCATAAAATCACTTCCCCCTCTGGGCGGAGAGGGCAGAAGTGTCAGACTTGTACTGACTAAATCGTGACATGTTCCTTATGTTGCCATTTATGTACCGGGCCGCGGTATTTCTTTCAATTGTATATTATTACAAAGAGAGTTATTTCTCGTTAATTTGTCTGCTTAAAACTGAATATTTCCATAAATATGAAAACTGGAAAATCAACATCATTTGTGAATAACTGAGTAAAATAATATTAATTAATCTAAGTGTAGATAGAACCAGTGAAGAATCTAGATTAAAATAACAAACCTCATTGTTTATTTGAAATTTAGACTTCAAATTAGTATTCGAATTCAATTTGCTTTTCTAATATTTCTGAAAACTAAACTTTTTGATAAGAACACGCAGATCTTTAAGATTTGTGTTTGTTTTTTTTTTAAATATAACAAAAGATCCTGGCGAAAAAAAGAAAAGAAAGTAAAATATTTGAATGTTCTTAGTACGACAATTAAACAAAGAATTTAATTAACTTTTTAACATTTGATACGTGCCTTATTGTGATAAGGTTAAGGTGCTTATTTTACCTGATATTTAGTATGTTTGTTATTTCTTTCGGGTTTTGCAAAAGCTATGTTCACGGATGAACTGAAATTATCTACCCCCTTTTTACCACCCACTAATACTGTCACTTACAACTCGATTTTATTCTCGACACTTCTGGATTTTGCTCTCGACACACAAAACCCACTATATCAAGTCGCGATTTTTTTTCATAACTTTTTGGGTTTTTATCCACTAGATTCCAGGCTCTTGATAGTTGAAACCCATGATCTCGTTTGCAATTTCTCTATTTGGTAATCTCATTTGATTCTCTTTACAATCCAGGATATCCCGTTTCAAGTTTAAATAATAATGTTAGTAACCATGCCAGTTTAAAGACTTATATTTTACCTGATTCATTGTTCAACGTACACTCAACAAAAGAGATAAGTGTCCAGTCAAATACAGTATTTTTTTCTTTAAAATCAACGTTTTCGAATAAAGTTTATATTCATTTGATAGAAAACAAAGAGATAATTAAATATGAGTTGAAAACGTCGATCGATTTCTAAGAAAAAAGTCTACTATGGCATACCTGGTGATTTATCTTCTTCACTGATTGTACAGACGCCTGCAGGTCAAGCTACCCGAAACTGTCAATTTTTCCCAATGAACCTTAAACCTTATACTTTAGAAATAAAGTCGAAAATCTATCAAAGAAATCTGACAGATTGTGGTAGCTTGATGTGCAGGCGTCTGTACCTAATTTTTTTTATGATTTGGTATTTTCCAATCCAGAGACTTGCGAGCTTTGTCGATGGTTTTTTTTATAACTAACGGTATAAACTAAAATCCTCTATTATTTCAGTTCGTTTACCTTCAGGGGTAATAAAAAACTTACTAGTTGCAAGATGTTGCTTGCTAATAATATATTAGGCGGAATGACGCGTGAATTATTGTAATAAATTATTAAAGTTAACGATTCGGTTGGCGCAGTGGCTAAGCGTTTGACTGTTGTGCTACGTGTTGCGTATTCGATCCCCGTACGGAGCAAATATTTGTATGACTTACAGGTAGTTGTTCCGAGTATACTATCTGTGATATCTGTCTGATAAGACCTATTATCTCAGGAACGCGTGGAGATATCGATTTAAAAATAAAACCATAGTCTATGGTGCCTTAGAGCTGTGAAATCAACCTTCTAAATCTACGGAGTCATAAGATATGGCTGTTTATGTCGCAAATTTGTGCGGCGCGCGAGTTCGACTCTCATTTAATTTGAGTATACAATCAGTATAAACGATTTAAAAAAAAAATAACATTTCATCCGTACCAAAAAAAGTTTCATATTTTATTAAAAAAACAATTATCGTCTCTGACTGCAATCTTGGTTTCACGTACTATAGACCAATATATCAAACAATGAATGAACACCAAATTTAAATACTAACAAAAAAACTATCAGACACGAAATTCTATTGATCCTTATTTATTTTGAAAGTCAATGCACTCGAGGTTAGAGATGACTCAAAGGTTTAAAAATAGTGTTACGAAAATAACGAGAAAACATTAACAAAAAAAAACTATTGTTTGTTTTTCAAATGTACTGGAAATATACTTGTCCAATAACGTCACTGTATCAGGAACCAGGGTTGCGGGTTGTTGGAAAGAGATACCGTGACCTCGGAACATAAAGGGCAAAAGAAGGAACATGTGTGGGTTAGTCAGTAAAAGTTTGTCACTCCCCGCGGTCCCTCCAGAACGGGGGAAATTATATGATGACTAGGTTTCGCCCGCGACTTCGTCCGCTTCGTCCACTTCGTGGCATAGTTACTTCGGGCTAACGCTAACTTTAACCCGCGTGATGATAAAAAAAAACTTTCTCTCCCCTTTTCTTGTCTCTTTCTCCAACTTTGCTCACCTTTTTTTAACCTATGTCCATTTCCAGGGTCGCAACTATTTCTGTACCAAAATTCATCAAAATCGGTTTGGCCATTTAGGCGTGAAGACGTAACAAACAAACAAACTTAAGGATTACCGCAAAAAAAAACACATCCTGTAATATATGACTAATTTATTTGTATTTTTGTTACAGGTAAGTGCAAGGAAACAAACTCACCAATTCTAAGGGCTCGCGTTGGATAAAGCACGATTCTTCTCACGGTGACAAAGTATCGTTAACAACTGATTACGCTATCAGGATTAAAGGTACTACCAAACCATGATGGAAAAGAACCGACTAAGATCTTTGGACTGGAAGACTCCGGTCCGACGGTTAATTGTTAACTGACAGCACGGTTACTTAATTAACTGTTAGTTTTCATTCAAATAAATATAACTTTATTCGAAAAAAAAAACATAGATTTTTCAGAAAAATTGAACTGCATCTGAATAGCTTGGTGACTAATATCTTTTGTTGACTGTACATGATAGAATTTGCAAATCAGCAAACTTTCAAAACAATATTTTAAATCGTTGGATTTAAAGTTCTTCATATGTAACGTTTCGTCTTGCAATACGTTGTGATTCATCAGCTGAGTCATTGCTAAGTAATCATCATATGCCTAGCCTTTTCCCAACTATGTTGGGGTCGGCTTCCAGTCTGCGACTGGGAGCGACTGCCTATCTGACCTCCATAACCCAGTTAGTACTGGGCAATGCCATACCAATTGGTAAGAATGGTTGTCAGACTTTCGGAACCTGTAACGACTGTCAAAGATCTACAAATGACAGCCGGGACCAAAGGCTTAACGTGCTTTCCGAGGCACCCATCCACAGGCCAACCTAGGCAAGAGCGGCTTAACCTAAAGATCGATAGCAGCCGCAGCAATTTCTGTTTATAAAAAAAAATTGTTGTCTCTCTAAAACATGAATAAATAGATATATTTGTAGGTGTAGTAAAATATATAGGTAGGTGGTTAAGATAGGCCATGATTTTATAAAACATTATGATTTAAAAGAGTGCCCATGGAATTTCTTGCCCATTCTTCTCCATAGAGATCTACGCTTTGGAATGGGCAACTACAGTACTTTCACGAGTAATAATGTCTTGTGACTGGGACTATAGTAGCATCTTTTTTTTTGTTCTTATTTTTATGACATTCAAAAGTGCCTGTAATGGTCTAATTGAAATAAATGATTTGAGTTTGAGTTTGAGGTAGGTAAGGTTGGTAGGTTGGTTGGTAGACAAGTAGTAGATATGAAAAAGTGTATTGCAACTCATACAGTAAATAAAATAAAAAAGTACGTGTACAAATGAATGTTTAGATGGCTCCAACCTTCGGGTTTTACCTTTTGTCTGTCATAAGTAATAATAGACGCTCGGTTAGATCTTTTGGTTAAGCCGCGCTTGTGTAAGTCGATCCGTGGAGGTGTAACCAACTAACCACCCATTACTTACCGAGTTTCTTCTATAATATAAAAAAAAATCTTTTTTTTTTTTGTTATAGTTCCGTCTGACGTTTTAATCATAATTGAATTTAGATATATGCAAATTTTTGTACACCAGAAATGGATGTATATATATGAGTCTGTAACAACTGTAACATTTTTTGTGAGGACTATATTCTGATTAATAAACTCTTATTTCTTTATTTCCTCGAAAATCACGTTAAGCCATTTGGTTACGGCAGTCAATTGTAGATTTTTGACAGTCGTTAAGTACAGTTTAACAATCAGGCTCAAAAGTTTGACAACCAGCTGCCTTACCATGACGTCTTAATGCAGAAGTTATTCCACTGAGGGAAAGAGACAGAGCTATACAGTGTGTCTAGCACCATCTCATTCTCACACAGGAATTAGAACATTGTGAACATTGAATTAGAGCATTGTTTGCCCATTGTGTCACCTTATTTATAAGTTTGTCTAGTGTTATTCTTGTAACTTGTATGGTGTACATAATAAAGAATATTCTATCTATCTATCTATCTTAGAACTGCTATAAGATGTCATGGTTACCCTACAGGCTTACCAAGCGGTCTCCTATTGTTGCGGCTGTGGGTTGTTCGACAGAAATACTACGGCACTGGAACACAAAGAGCAAAAGCCTTCCTTTCCACCCAGAGCGGGAGAAGTCATTTGATGATATCCCATCTGGAAAAAAGACTAGATTAGAAGTCGACTGCCACACACAGGAAAAGACTAGGCTGACGATATAATTATAATATTATTATATTTGTCTTTTTGTTTCGAGTTTATCGCAGAATAATAACAGTATTATTCTATAATACAGTTATTTATTTGCGCTTTTTTTAATTTTAATTACAATATACAACAATATTCGTGAAAGACTTTTGAGGAAACAGTTCCAAATGCAATTAGTTAAGTCAGATTTATTCATAACTAGCTGTGCCCCGGCATGCGTTGCAATGCAATTTTGTATCTTTCTACCTACCCTACCTATCCTACCTACCCCTACCTACCCTACTTCTCTTACCGGGATGAAAAGTATCCTATGTCCGTCTCCTGGTTCTAAGCTACCTCCTCACCAATTTTCAGCTAAATCGGTTCAGCCGTTCTTGAGTTATAAGTGGAGTAACTAACACGACTTTCTTTTATATATATAGATATTATAATTAAATTAATTACTAAATATATACAACCTATAAATGTACACAAACTAATAATAAAAATATACAAGTAAAAAATGGAAAATTACAGGGCGTCAAAAAATTCGTCCGTAAATTATAATAATAATTATAATTTTCGTCTTCCGTTTCCCTTCCTTCCTAGCGCATAATTATGTTTATTCTAAGAAAACAAATGGAAATGAAAAAAAACATAAGCAAATACTCATCTCTTTGGAAGTTTACCGATTCTGAGAAAAAACGTATTTAATAACTAGCTGATGCCCGTGACTTCACCCGCATGGAGTTCGGTAATTGTCCCATTAGAGCATAATACTATGTAAAATCCTTACTTATATTATAAAAGCAAAAATGAGTTTGTATTTTTGTTACACGCCTAAATGGCTAAACCAATTTTGATGAATTTTGGTACAGAGATAGTTGAGACGCTGGAGGCAGACATAGGCTAATTTAAAAAAAAGCGAGATTTGTCTGTGAAAGTGGGGAAGAAAAGGGAAAACTTAGCTTTGCTATTACAATAAATAAGGTGCAAGGGCAAAAACTACAGGTAGCAGGTACCTGCAAATCAGGAAAAGGGAACTCTATTTCCCGAATTTAACGCCAGGGAAGCCGCGAGCAAAAGCTAGTAAAATATATTCTAGGTGTTAATCCAGGTAATAAGCTGATGTATGACAGTGATTATGTGTGACAAATTTTATTCAAATCCATTTAGTTTATTGCATGAAAGAGTAACAAACATCCATGACATCTTTACAAAATATCGGATTTATAATGTTAGTAAGATAGGATGTTTAATAAGAAAATATTTATTGATATTATGAGTCACTTTATTTATTCAGTTCAGTACCAAATACGTACAAATGTTTGTGTAACGAATTATACGAAAGCATTTAAATTAAATGGCCTTGCGTATATGTACATACTTACGCAATTTCGTGGCATTTTTGGGGTTCTGTACCTCAAAGGAAAAAACACGGATCCCTCATTGGTTTATTTTGTTGTCCGTCTGTCTGTCTGTCAAGGCTCTTTATCTCGGGAACGCCTAGAGGTATCGAGTTGAAATTAAAACCATATACTCAAGTATGTAGTCGCTTTGTATTGTGCAAGAGTCAAACCTCTAAGTCTACACAGTCAAAAGATATGGCCGTTTATGTCGCTTGTTTGTACGGAACCCTCGATGCGCAAGTCTGGCTCGCTCTTCGCCGGTTTTTTTCTCATTGGTTTTACCATCCAGTCATATATTGATAACATAATTTGGACAAATAATTGAAGGAAATGAGACCGTGACTGACCTATTATCTAATATATAAAATTCTCGTGTCACAGTTTTCGTTCCCATACTCCTCCGAAACGGCTGGACCGATTCAAACGAAACTTTGTGTACATATCGGATAGGTCTGAGAATCGGCCAACATCTATTTTTCATACCCCTAAGTGAGCAGCGGGTGAAACCGCTGGGCACAGCTAGTCCTTACTAATAATATTATAAAAGCGAAAGTGAGTTTGTTTGTTTGTTACCTCTTCACGCTTTTATGGCTAAACCGATTGTAATGAATTTTGGTACATAGATAGTTGGGAACCAGGAGACGGACATAGGCTAATTTTTATTTAAAAAAAGTGAGATGTGAGGGAGAAAGACGGAAGAAAAGGGAAAACTTAGCATTGCTATTACAAATCAATAAGGCGCAAGGGGAACTGTGAACTGTGTGTGTGTGTACCCCAAATTTAACGCGGGCGAAAGCTAGTATAAAATAAAATCTTGAATGAAAACTAGTTTTTGTTGTTATAACTTTGGCAATATGAAGAAAAGTCCCATTTATGCCTATTGCAATAAAACGGCATACTCTACTTCTACTAAGAAAGTCCTGGAAAAACCGAATAACACTTTGCCTGACTAGGGTATTAAACCCGGGACCTTCATTTGAGACCACAAGACCAACGATGCAGTAAAAAGGGGAAGGAAGGGTAGCTCATCGTCCGTCATGTCTATTGACGACGGGCCGTGTCGACGGTGCGTTAGTGTTTTACGCGCACCTCAAAGAGATGTCAGCAAAGCAGAGGGGCCTGCCAGGGCCGTTGCCTGCCGGGGTTGCGGGTTGTTCGAAAGAGATACCGCGGCCCCGGAACATAAAGGGCAAAAGAAAGAACATGGGTGGGTTTTAGTCAGTAGTCAGCTCCGCCCATAGCGGGGGAAGTTTTTGATGAGTTCCCATCCGCAAAAAAGGGTATGAATAGTTTTTTTGTTTATTTATTAAACTTTATGCACATGTGTAAACACTGTACAAAGGCGGACTTAATGCCTTAGGCATTTTCTACCAGTCTACCTTAGGGTGATGCAGAGAGAAAACATAGTAGGTGCAGGCTGCATAACAGAAATCATCTTATCAGAATGTTTATCAGTTTGTTTTGAAATTGAGTCAGTTTCTTAACAAACTGATAAAGTTTTACATCTTGTCATTGCAATTACCATTAAAGTAATACACCTTTACAATATTCGCCAATAAGCTATAGTAGTATCTCTAAACAATTTCATCCCCCATAAATCCTATGGGGTTACAAAACCATTCAAACAACATAATAACAATTTGTTTTAAAGGGGTAACATCCTTTTGTGACCACGATTTATTACCCCTAAGGTTCAGGTAGGCTATTACAATTACAATATCTTTAATTACAATCAATTTCGATAGTTTCTGTTAAGAACAATGGGAAAACAACGTGCTATTTCGCAATCCAAAATGGCGGAAAACGCCGCCATTTTGGATTTCGATTTGGAGAGAAATGGCGGTCACGGTCACGAAGTTCTCAGCTAAACGTAAGGGTGTTTGGTAAGTTTATCAATTAGGGAATATTAAAAATAGGTAACGATAGATTCTCAAATTAACCGGAATATATTTCTTAAATTTCATTAAAATCGGTCTAGGCGTTTCGGAGGAGTATGACAACTAAAACTGTGACGAAAGATGGTGGCCTTCTCCAGAAAAGAAGCCGACCAGTGGATGAAACCGCTGGGAACAGTTAGTTTTATATTATACAAGCTTTTGCCCGCGGCTTCGCTCGCGTTCCGCCTCATTTATTGTAACAGGAAAGCTAAGCTTTCGCTTTTCTTGCCTCTTTCTCCTTCATATCTCAATCTTTTTAAAAAAGAAATAACCTATGTCCGTCTCCAAGGTTTCAACTATCTCTGTACCAAAATCGGTTCAGCCATTTAGGCATGAAGAGGTAACAAACAAACTCACTTTCGCTTTTATAATATTAATAGTAAGGATGAGTATAAGATTATTGGCAGAATAATTTAGTGATATAATATGTAGGCTAGCTAAGCAAACAAGCAATCAAACACAGAAACTTTACATTATACAACATTATTATCATATCTCGTTTAGAGCAATCCTTGGCAGGCCCACGTATGGCCAGTGGCCTTAATTATGTTTACTAAGTATCGATTCAGTCTGTTGAATGTAGCCAATGTTGAGGAAAACATACACAAGTTTGGCCAACATTGCCGTAATATTCATAAACAGGAATCGAACTTAGGACCTTAGCCTAATTCGTTGAGTTCTAGGCCACAGTTTTCCGAGGTTGCGGGTTGTTCGAAAGAGATACCGCGAACATAAAGGGCAATAGAAGGAACATAAGTGGGTTTTTTAACAAGACTTTTACTGACTAGAACCCACCCATGTTCCTTCTATTGCCCTTACGTTCCGGGGCGCAGTATCTCTTTCGAATAACCCGCAACCCCGGCAGGCGGAGGCCTTGGCAAGCCCCTCTGCTTTGCTGACATATTTTTGGGGCGCGCGTGAAACACGAACGCGTCGTCGACACGGCCTGTCGTCAATAGACGGACGGACGGACGGTGGCCGGGAGCCGACTTGCGGCGCCCGGCGCCCGGGCTGACATTTCCCTCCGTTCCGCTTAGAGCGGGGGAAGTTATTTGATGATTTTATTAAGTAAGTAGTGTATTATTATAGTAAGTACTAGCTGTTCCACGCGGTTTCACCCACGCTGCTCAGCACCTGTTGGTCGTAGCGTGATGTTTTATAGCCTATAGCCTTCCTCAAGAAATAGACTATCCAACACTATAAGAATTTTCCAGTCCCTGAGATTAGCGCGTTCAAACAAACAAACAAACAAACTCTTCAGCTTTAGAATATTAGTAAGTATTTCTGAACACGTTATTAATGAGTTCCTTTACGAATCAGTAGGAATGTAGCAATGTGATATGGAAAAACCCCAAATGTAGTGTTTCGCAAACTAATTGTAGGTTGCGGTTGAAAGAACTTGAAAAAACAATATAGAGTTTTGTTTGTATGTCTTCGTCGGATTTGAAATTTGAGGTTTATGACCGAATTTCAGGTTTGCATGTCTAAAATATGAACCTAGATTTTGGACCTACAACCTGCACCAATTTTCCGCTTCCAATTACTTCTAACTAAATAAATTTATATTAGTAGTAACCTACTGTTTTTATAAAATATTGCCTCCTTTAACCAATAAAACGTGCAACTACCACGATAATCAAACATATTTTAGAAGACTTAGTTTTCATGAATTAAGGAATGCAGGGGCCTTAGTCTGCTATTACAATAGTGTTAGAATGGTCGATCACTGATCGCATAATGGTTAATTTTGACAAGTGTAGTATGTAGCAGATTACCAAACTTGTCAAAATTAACCATTATGCGATCAGTGATCGACCATTCTAACACTATTGTAATAGCAGACTAAGGCCCCTGGTAGCAGGTCTAAAATCCGGGTTCAAGTTTCATATTTTGGCGTTTTTTGATGTCACATAGGTGTGTTTTTGAAATAACTTAAAGATGATTTTGTTCATTCAATGGATTATTCAACAATTTCATCCGAAAGATTTTGGAAGTAATTCCTAATCCAATGCCTCAAAGGTTTACAAATCGCCTTCCCCACCCAAAATATTTGGTTTCACCGTCAACATGAAAGGTATCACAATTTTAAATGTGTAACTAAATATAAACCTTTTTTTGACTGGCTCAATCCTTATTCTTACCCGTCGGGGGAAGTGGGGGGGGGGGAGCAGGGTTATGTCGGACTGTAACCGACTAAAAACCCACTGTTCGTACTACTACCTTTTGTCCGGGGCCCGGGAGATACAAGTGAAAGAAACAAAGAAAGAAAGATTCGCGCGCACCCCCGACTTGTGTCAGCCCTCCTACCAGGCGGGCCAAATCTACGAAATCCAAACTTCAAATTTTATCAAATTTTACGCTTAAGCGTCGTCGACACGGCCTGTTGTCACTAGACGGACGGACGGTGAGCTATCTATTGCTCACCGTCCACTGATAAGCGTCTACAGTGGCCGGGAGCGTCTCCCGCTGCCGCTGGGTTGGTTTGAGATTCTCTCCTTCAAATATCCGGCCACCTCCTTTGCTAGCGTAACTGCTTCACAAAAGGAGGTGACCGCTTCCCATTCCCTCTCAAATTTTTTGTGAGCTAAGTAAGTTGGCAACTCCGGTAATGGAGGTAACTATGATAATAACCTCAATAATGGATACAAATAAATCTTTTAAACTAAGTTTCATTGCTTATTCAGAAAAACCAAGAGTTTACTAATACTTAATGTCATTAAGTAATACGTAAAGTTACGCCATAATTGTATATACCTCGATGCAACGTAACCGGCCAATGTTCGCAAGGCATTGGGGCCAAGGTTTGGGCCAACGGAACTCGTTTTCAAGTCATTTATTAAATTGTTTTTCATAGTTATGTCATTGGTTATACGAAATTTTAAAGTAAACAATTGAATATTGTTTATAAATACATGTAATTTGGGTAAATAGTAATGACTGACATGAACTTTAAGTATATTTTTTTTGCGAATTGTGGAATGTTTTTATATTATGAGTTACATATAGACAGATAAATACAGACTTTTAAACATACCTAAATGTTTATTTATAAATATGATTAAATAAAGAAAAAAAAGAAAAACTTTTTATTAGACTCGCACAGGAAGAAGAAAATTAAGCTAAATTAATTTATTATTCATTAATTAAACAAATTAATTTTACAAGTAATTATTTAATTGAAAAGTGTCATCGTTTTCGTCCATGGCTTCGCTCGCATTTTCGGCGGAAATTATCCCCGATCATCGTTTTAAATGTAGCACAGGAAACTTGATAATAATGTAGCTTTCTATTAGTGAAAGAACTTTCAGAATTGGATCAGTAGTTCCAAAGATTATTCCGTACATTTAAACTAATAAACTTATATTAATATCATAAATGCGAATGTTTGTGAAGATGGATGGATGTATGGATGTTTGTTACTCTTTCACGTCAAAACTGAACGGATCTTGATTAACTTTTGCACAAAGGTAAATAATTATAGTCTGGAATAACACATAAGATTCCTTCTTTTTCTTCCTTCTTTTGCCCTTTATGTTCCGGGGCCGCGGTATTTCTTTCGAACAACTTGTAACTCGCAAGCGGTGGTCCTGCCAGGACTCTCTGCTTTGCTGATTTTTTCCACCTTACAAGAAAATTATCTATGTTAAGGAATTGGGTGTACCTTTTTCTAAGATTATTTTGGATCCGCCTTTAACGATAGTATACGGAGTGTTGAATAAGCAGCTGAATAAGAACGTTTGTATGAATAAGCAGCTGGTACATTGTACACATACATATGAGGAGCTCGTGGCTAAATAAAAGCAGCCGCTCGGGTCGATTTTTAGGCTAAACCGCGCTTGCCTAGGTTGGTCTGTGAATGGGTGACCACCCATTACATACTAAGATTCCTCCGTGCCTCGGAAAGCACGTTAAGCCTTTGATCACGGCTGTCATTTGTAGATCTTTGATAGTCGTTACAGGTAATCATTGTTTCGAAAGTCTGACAACCAGTCTTACCAAGGGGTATCGTTTTACCCAGTGCTAACTGGGTTGTGGAGGTCAGATAGGTAGTCGCTTCATGTAAAATACTGATAATACTGATATTCAGCTGCATCCGGTTAGACTGGAAGCCGACCCCAACATAGTTGGGAAAAGGCTAGGCAGATGATGACATTGTACAGACGCCTGCAGGTCAAGCTACCCGAAACTGTCAATTTTTCCCAATAAACCTTGGACCTTATACTTTAGAAATAAAGTCGAAAATCTATCAAAGAAATCTGACATATTGTAGTAGCTTGATGTGCAGGCGTCTGTACATACATATTTTCCTCTTTCCCAATTCATCCCATTAAATGAGACATACTATGAGACATAATATCTGCAATATAACATTTGAAACAAAAAGCAGAATAATCATAATCACCACACTTCGTCGTAATAATTGTGTAACACTTCAATGTGGATATGCCCCAAATGGCAGCGGTGTAGCAAGTCGGTCAGCGTTAGTGACGTAGGGGCTAGCGCTTGAGCGAGTAGGCGAGTACTCGACTAGATTGACTGCGAATTCTTGCTGACTATAAATAAATAAATAAATATCTTGGGACAACTCACACACGGCTATCTGATCCCAAGCTAAGCAGAGCTTGTGTTATGGTAACCAGACAACTGATATACATACTTATATAATTTATACATACATACATTATAGATAAATCACACCCAGACACAGAACAAACAATCATGCTCATCACACAAAGTTTGTCCTGGGTGGGAATCGAACCCACGACCTCCGGCTCAGCAGTCAGGGCCACTAACCACTAGACCAACAGGCCCGTCAACGTATACTGTCGATATTTTGTAGATTTTATTTAGGGACTAGCTTTTTTCCGCGGCTTCGCTCGCGTTTAATTCGGGGTAAAACAGTTCCCCTTTTGCTGATTTGCAGGTATATGCTACTTGTAGTTTTTGCCCTAGTGCCTTATTTATTGTAATAGCAAGCTAAGTTTTCCCTTTTCTTCCCTCATTTCTCACTTTTATTAAGAAAAAGTTAGCCTATGTCCGTCTCCAGGGTCCCAACTATCTCCGTACCAAAATTCATCAAAATCCATTTTTACGGAATACGGGTTTTTACGGAATTCTCGGTGCTCGATTCCGACTCACACTTGGCCAGTTTTTTTAGCAAATTCAGCTAATCATTAGTTATCCACCAAAGATTATATTGACGGTTGATTGACGTATTCACAAATTATTTTGGAGTTAAACGTAGCTGACACAATACAGAAAAAAAACTTACTTCTTGGTTAGCAAAACTTGAAAAAGAGAGTTGTTTTTTTACTGTTGTGGTTTAAAAGTTTCGTTTGTACAAGGTTAATATTTATTTATTAAAACTTGCACATGTATACACACAATATGTTTTATGCCTCTTTGTTGGGGTGGGAAACAATCAAATCACTTCCCCGGCTGTCCGGCTCGGGGGGGAGTGTCAGACTTGTAATGACTAAAACCCACCCATGTTCCTTTTATTACCCTTTACGTTCCGGGGCCGCTGCATTTCTTTCGAACAACCCGCGACCCCAGGGACTGAATGCCTTGGGCATTTTTAAGTCAACCTTAGGCTGATTCAGATCATGGTGGTATAGAGAGCAACTGTCGCAACCCCGTGCAGGGCACGCCACAAAATTGGCAATGAGTCCCCTCTTTGAGAGAAGTGGCTGGAGAGGCCCCATGGCGTCCTCACCAGACACGGAAGTTTCAGGTGGTTCCTGCATATAATTATGCAGGAGGAAACACCCGGGTGTCACCATTGTGACGATCGCAAGGTGGAGCAAAATGATTTGAATGTACGCAAAAAAAATTGGTGATGCAGAAACAAAGTGACAGAAAATTTCAGAATATACATAAACAAAATATAAAAGTGAGATTGCTACATAACATGAATATCGATTTTGATGTATCGTTCTAAATGTTGATTCACTATATTTAAATGAAATTTGTTTCTAACATTGGCATCATACAATAAAATAAAATGATGTTTCAAATAAGATATTCATAGTGCACTCAAGTGTAATGGAATTTCTGGAGTTCTTTATCTGCGAACTCATGACCCCAAGGTTAAAATCACGACTCCTGGCTACCGTAAACGTGGGGCTGGGGATGGTGAGCAATGGGTAGCTTACCGCCCGACCGTCTAGTGTTGATACCACATTCGTATTCCACGCACACCTCAAAGAGATGACCTGTATAGCTAATAAAATGTAAACATTGTTTATTTAAACAAATATACAATGTTTAGATTGACAATCCATTATTCGTTTTGGGATATTTGTGTACCTAATCAATTTGATTGCCCATCACAATGACGCACTACGTTTTTTTTTTGGGTGGGAAATCATCAAATAACTTTTCCCACTTTGGGCGGGGAGCGGAGGGAGTGTCAGGCTGGTACTGACTAAAACCCACCCATGTTCCTTCCATTGCCCTTTATGTTCCGGGGCCGCGGTATCTCTTTCAAACAACCCGCGACCCCGGGACAACCCGAGACCCCGGATGACGCAACTACTTACTTAGTAATAATGAAATATAATATATATACACTGTTCACTGTCGACACTAGACGGACAGACAGTGAGCTACCTATTGCTCACCATCCATAGACCCGCATCTAACGCGTCTTCCGCGGCGGCTAGGTTGGTTTGAAGGTCAAAGAGAGGCCTATTACCAGCTATAGGTGAAGCAGGATTGTGGATGATGATGGCCACGGTCTAAAAATCCAACTATAAGTACTCCCAACACTAAAATTGGTGTAATTTAAGCTTGTATTTGTCGTTAGACGTTATCTAAGCTTGTGTGACACGATTTAGCCGACTTTAGACGAGTTATGACACATTCCGTAAGAACATTTATCACGACACGAGTTTGTAACAGAATGTTTTAAATTAAGGATGGGTTAGGCTAGAATGATTTGTTTTATAACTTCAATATTTCGTTAAAACCATTCCTTTTATTAATTAGCCAATAACGTGTCTCACAAAACAAAAGAACGGCGCTAAATGATATTAAATTGATGTTTATTTTGCAAGTAGGTTTTCACAAACACTTATAAACGTCTTTTTAAAAAAACTAGATTAGGCAGCTGTTTCTTATCCGACTACTCTGAGAAGAAACAGCCGAAACAAACTCAGAGGTCATAGTCTCTTTTAAGATACAGACAAAAAATCTTGGTCAACTTACATGAGGACTATGCAGATTAGTGTCTAATATGGTCATTTTAAGAAAGCACAGATTGACTGGACCTGTCGAGTCAGTGCAAGCATTTCTCAGTTATCGTGTAGCTCAACTCATAACCCAAGGAGCTCAACGACACGACGAACAATAGGTACCAATAAAAGACATTTGTGTAAGTCGCTTATAGTACAAAAACAAATAAAGTAAATAAAAGTAATGATTCATATGGTCCTCGCGATATCATGTATAGATAGATTTTTAACAGTCGCTTCAGTCATCATCTGCCTAGCCTTTTCCCAACTATATTGGGATCGGCTTCCAGTCTAACCAGATGCAGCTGAAAATCGGTATTTTACATGGAGCGACTGCCTATCTGACCTCCACAACCCAGTTAATACTGAGTAATACGATACCCCTTGGTAAGACTGGTTGTCAGACTTTCGGGACACTGACTATCTGTAACGACTGTCAAAGATCTACAAATGGCAGCCGGGACCAACGGCTTAACGTGCTTTCCGAGGCACGAAGGAAACTCGGTATGTAACGGGTGGTCACCCATCCACAGACCAACCTAGGCAAGCGCGGCGTAACCTAAAGATCGACCCGAGCGGCTGCTATTATTTAGCCACGAGCTGCTAACAGTCGCTTCAGTAGTAAGTCAAATCAAAAACATAGTAAATATCCCGTTTAAAATGCTATAAATAATTTTATCGCACAAATGAAGTACAATTTAATTGATATTAATTGAAATAATCAACGTAATGGGAACAAAGCAGAATCGGGGCGCAGGTGTACAAAATAGTTAATTTCAATTCAGCATTCAGTTAAATTTTGATTTATATATTGAAAGTATGAAATTATTACGAAATTGTTAGGTTTTCAGGTTATAGACGACTACCTGGAGCCCGCGGTTTCGCCCGTGGGATATCAAACAAAAAGTGTATGTGTTATTTCAGACCATAATTTACTTCTGAACCAAATTTCATCACGTTCTGTTCAACCGTTTTGACGTTAAAGAGCAACAAACATCCATACATATTCACAAACATTTATAATATTAGTAAGGTTTATTTCCGGTGTGTAATACGTCAGATGCTTTGTGGAACGCTCTCGTGAATTATTAGTAAACCAGTGCAAAATAGTAAACAATCGGTGTGAAAGTTACATATAACTTCTTCCAATACGCGTGTGCATCGAAATATAATATAAAAACACCATAAAAACGCATAAAAAGTGATTAATCGTGAAAGAAAATAAAACCACATTAAGTTTGAGGTTATATGTCAAACTTAAAAAACGACCCATAATCCGCTGCTATTGGTCAGTTTACCACAGTCACAGTACTGCCAACCTCAGTCAAAAGCACGTTCGGAAAAGCTCGCAAATTACGTTTCGTTTCACCATGTCTACCGAGCTGTCACCTGAGATGTCATTACTACTAAACAAAATGACAGAGCAATTAAAATTGCAAACAACAATTATAACGGAAAATATTACCACAGTTGTTTTACAGAAGCTAGATGATAAAATGAAACCAATTCTAAAAGAAAACGAAAAGTTAAGAAAGGAAGTCGATTATTTGAACAATAAAGTATTAAATCTCGAGACAAATAGCAGGAGGAACAACATTCTAATTCACGGACTCCCAGAACCCAATGAAGAAAAACATGGCGACTTGAAAACTCTTGTGATGTCTACACTAAAAGAAATAGGAGTGGAAGTGGATCTGGGTGAAATAGATAAGCTTCAAAGATTAGGGAAAAAAGGTGATAACCCCCAAAAAATTAGACCAATATTACTTGGTACAACTACCCTACAAAGAAAAATACAAATTTTGAATAACAAAAAGAAGCTAAAAGAAAACACATACATCACCCATGATTTACCAAAAACAGTGCTTTTGAAGAAAAACGATAACAAAGACAACAATAAAGTAGAAAGTGAAAAGAGGAAAAGGTCAGAAACCCCAAGTCCCGGTAGCCAGAACCCAAATTCAATTCCATCTACTTCAAAGTTACAGAAAAAAGACAAAAGGGATGAGCCTCATAGGGATGCCTTTCAGTACATGCGGGAGAGAGCATACTCTTTCTCAGATAAAAATACATACAGAAATTGACAGCAAACAAACTACTAAAACTTACAACATTCCTCCGGAAACAAGAACCAATACTAAAAATATTACTACAAAAACAAAAAAAAACTGAATCTAAATCAAAAATAAACCACATATCAAACTACTTAAGAACAACACATAATCCTCTCCCACCACGGCCGGTCACCGAGGGAGTAAGCGACCACCACCCTCTAGCAAAAAACCATAATTTCATGAATATTGCAACACTAAATACCAGAACCTTGAGAACCCCTGAATCATTACTGGAGCTGGAGATAGCAGTGAAGGATTTAAAATGGGACATTATAGGTATCAGCGAAATGAGAAGGGCAGAAGAAGTAATTGAAGAGCGTTCGGGCTTTATATTATATTCAAAAGGGGCCACAAAAGGACAGCGGGGTGTCGGTTTCCTTATAAAAACCCATATTAGGAACTGTATAATGGACTTATATGGCATATCTGACAGAATAGCAGTCCTTAATATCAAGTTACCCAGTTATAGAAGAACTTGGTCCATTATTCAAACTTATGCCCCAACGGAGCTAGCCGACAAATTAGAAATTGAAACCTTTTATAAAACCTTATCAGAAGCATTGATCACATTCTCAAATAATCATATAATACTAATGGGAGATTTCAACGCACAAATCGGAGCAAAGCAAAACCACGAGGAAAAAATAATAGGACATTTTGGATATGGTAAAAGAAGCCCAAATGGACAGATACTTGTAGAATTTTTAATGGAACACAATCTGTACCTCCTGAGTAGCATGTTCAAAAAAAACAAGAACAACAAATGGACTTGGAGATCGCCTGATGGTAAACACAGAAACGAAATTGACTACATCATGAGCAATACACCAAAAGCTTTTTCAGACACCTCAGTCATCCACAAGTTGAACTTTAATACAGACCATCGCCTGGTCAGATGCTGTCTCAGTATAAAACCACCTAAAGTCTCCAGAAAATACATAAAGAATTTATCAAAAACACCAAACGAACAAAACTTCAGGGAAATTGCTCATTCTTTGGCAAACAAATTCATGGTACCAGAAAATATAGAAACAGACTTAAACTCAAAATATAAAGAATTGGAAAAACAATTAACGTCTTATAAACCTCTTAACTCGAAAAAAAATAGATATCAATTAAGCAAGAAAACTCATCAACTAATAGAAGAAAGGAAATACTTAATGGTGGAACACCTTAGAAAGTACAATGTCAAATGCATAGCTGAACTAAGTAAGGAAATAAAAGAAAACATTAGGCGAGACCGAAAAGTTAAGAGACTTCAAACCCTAGAAAAACACATTACCAATACAGGAGGTGTACGGAAAGCCTGGAAAGAGCTAAACGAAATAAAGAAGGAATGGATACCAAAAGTTAATAGAGGAAAGAACATAGTTACACAAAGAGAAGATATTATGGCAACAGCTACACAATTCTATGAAAACCTGTATTCAGATCATCTATTACTCCGAAACTCAAACCAAGTGGACTATAACTTACCCAAGCAACGGGAGTTCGATCCAGAACCCGATATATTACCAAGCGAGGTCGAAAAGGCTATAATGAGTCAAAAGTCGGAGAAAGCCCCAGGTCCAGACAACATATCTAATGAGCTACTAAAAGGGACAGCTGAAGAACTCATTCCTATACTTACAAAACTATTTAACAGAATAATGACTACCCAATGGATACCACCACAGTGGCAAACTTCACATATTATCCTATTATACAAGAAAGGCCCAAAGGAAGACATAGGGAATTACAGGCCTATAAGTCTGATGTCCAACATCTATAAAGTATTCTCAAAAATTATCCTGGAGAGAATGAGTCTAAAGTTAGACGAAAATCAGCCTAGAGAACAGGCAGGCTTTAGAAAAAGATACTCTACCATAGACCACATTCACACAGTGAAACAAATCATGCAGAAATACCATGAATACAACAAAACTTTTTACATGGTTTTCATAGACTATAATAAGGCATTTGACAGCATAGACCACACAGCAATTTGGGAAAGTCTGGTGAGCCAAGGAATTCCGGAATCTTATGTAAACATAGTCAAATCCATATACACAAACAGCAAAGCAAAGCTACAATTAGAAGTAATGGGTCCTGAATTCCAGATAAGAAGAGGCGTAAGACAAGGAGACCCAATGTCCCCCAAGTTATTTTCTGCAGTTTTGGAGACCATTTTCCGAAAGATGGATTGGACGAACTGTGGTCTAAATATCAACGGAAGAAGGCTAAACCACCTTCGATTCGCGGATGACATTATTCTGTTCGAGGAAGATCCACATAGTCTGGAAACCATGATTCAAATGCTGAGCGACGAAAGTGCTAAAGTAGGTTTGACAATGAATAATAAAAAAACAAAACTACTCACTAACTCAGAGAAGATACACATAAAAGTTGATGGCCGACCACTTGAATATGTGGACGAATATACTTACTTGGGACAAATCATATCACCTAGCGAACAGATAAGTAAGGAGATTAATACTAGAATAGCCAGCGGATGGAGAAAGTATTGGTCATTGAAAGAGATCATGAAATCTAGAGATCTAAGTATTTCCTGTAAGAGAAAAGTTTACAACAACTGTATTTTGCCATGCATTACATATGGTTGCGAAACATGGGCACTCACAAAACATCACAGAAATAAAATGCAATTCTGCCAAAGATCAATGGAACGAAGTATGACCGGCATATCAAAAAAGGACCACATAAGAAACGAACATCTCAGACTTAAAACTAAGGTTACGGACATACTGTCCAGAATAGACCAGCAAAAATGGAGATGGGCAGGTCACATGATGAGAGACAACCAGGAAAAGTGGAGTAAAATAGTGACAGATTGGTATCCCAGAGATGGAAAAAGGAGTAGAGGCAAACAAAGAATGAGATGGGAGGACGAGCTAAAACTGACGGCTGGCCCCAACTGGAGAAGAGTGGCTCGCGATAGAGTTCAGTGGAAGCAGCTAGAGGAGGCCTTTGCCAAGAGGCACGCTGAATTAAGGGACATTTTATAAATGAGTTAAATGCAACAGATAACAAATTCAGAATTGCAAGGCTATTATTATAAGGTTTATTTATCAATTGTTTATATTACCAGTGTAACGCCGAAGCGAAAACCGTAAAATTAACCCTTTCAAAAACCATGAGAGTAATTATATCTCTTCTAAAATTGTCAAAACACGACATGTTTTGATAATTTGTCGAACCACATCGTGGTTCGTACACGGACAACTATAAGTCGAATGTTACGAGCACGATTCCAGTGTGGGTTTTCATTGAAAACTTTTCAGTTTTTCACATTTTCCTTTGTATGTCTTCGTTCCCACCAGTAATATACACATCTAAGTCACAGTGCAATTCATTATAAATAATTTTATTATACTTCAAACATACCTACATATATCATTCTATTGTTCAGTTGTCAGATAAATTATACCATACAGACTTACAGTTAAGACCTTATGGCTATAAATCAATTGATTCATCAGTACGGAAGGAACTGCATATATATTATTATAATTTTATAATAATGGTATTATTGGCCTTCAGTAAAGGAAAAAAGTGTTGACGAAATCTTTTCTCCGTACGTTGGGAGGTTATCAACTTTCTTCGTGGCATTTAAAATGAGGAAACTCAATGAGAGTTCTATAAATAAACTTTAAATTGCTCTAAAAATAACTTTCTCGAAACCGAAATGCACTTGTTCACTATGTCGCATTTGAGAAAATACGCGGTTCCCCGACGCGACGACGCTTAGGTGAAAATCTTCTAGTTACCTAAAACGTAATGCGACAGTATTTAGTAGTTGTTTTCTTTTTGCTGGGATAAGGATCTTTTTGGTCTCCACCGGAGTAATTTATTTTATGTATTTATTTCGTTTTCTAATATTCTTTCTTTTGCTCTATTCTTATATATTTTTTTAATTTTTTGTTGCTGATGGTTTTTTTATTATGACGGTGTTTCTTTTTTTAAATCAACAATTAAATGATAAATCTCCGTAACCAAACATATTTCTTTGAGACCGGTTGATAACCTCGTCCGGTTTAAGTTCTTATATTAGGTACATAGAAAACTAGCCAAATATCTATAGGTTTTTAAATAAAATATCTCATCTATCACATCTCTAAAAGTTACTTAAAAATCTAACATTTTACGGTAATTGGACCCGCTTCATGATTTTGTAAAAATATTATGACTAAAAAGGGTGTCCATGGAGTTTCTTGCCCATTCTGCTCCATAGAGATCAACGCTTTGGAATGGGCAACTACAGTACTTTCACAAGTTATTATGTCTTGTGACTGGGACTGTAGCTTCGTCCTTTTGTTTTTTGACATTCAAAAGTGCCTGTAACGGTCTTATATAAATAAATGCGTTTTTTGCGGATGGGAAATTATCAATAAACTTTCCACGCTCTGGGCGAAGCGGGAGAGAGTGTAAGGCCCATACTCCACCAAAGCGGAGAGCAGCGGAGCGGAGAGGAGATGGGCGGAAACCGACCAATCACATTGCTTTAAATCTACATCGCGTCTCTCATCTTTACTATGATTGGTTGACTCTTGCACATCTCCTCTCCGCTCCGCTGCTCTCCGCTTTGGTGGAGACCGGGCCTAAGACGTGTACTGCCTAAAACTATTGCCCTTTGCGTTATACTTTGAATTTGAGTTAAGCATAACATAACATAAACTCTCGGCTTTGTCCCAATGGGATAGGGAGCAGAAGTCACACAGAGCCAACTGCTGAGGTTACATACATACTCCAAAATATTCACTTACCGGAAAATTCGCGAACTAAACTACGGAACCAATTGTACAAGAACCACCCTCATTTGGTTAGCAGGTGTGTTTAATAGTTAATTTGGAAGCCTCATAACTTAACTATAGTGGTTAATGCAATACTATTTGTATAGTATTACCATTTGCTTGTCACATTAGTGTGTCACTCGATTCTAGGTAAAAATATAACAATGACTTTGGAATATTATTACGAAGTTCGCGGTAATTATGATGGGTCATGACATCAGTTATCCTTACTAATATTATAAAAGCAAAAGTGAGTTTGTTTGTTTGTTACGTCTTTACGCCTAAATAGTTAAACCGATTTTAATGAGTTTTGCTACAGAGATAGTTGGGAACTAGGAGACGGACATAGGCTAATTTAAAAAAAAAAGTAGGATATGAGGGAGAACGAGAAAAGAAAACGGAACACTTAGCGTTGCTATTAGAAATCAATAAGGCGCAAGGGCAAAAACTGCAGGTAGCAGGTACTGTGTTATACCGAATTCAACACGAGCGAAGCAAAAACTAGTTTACTCGCGTACTGAGAATTCCGTATTTTGCGACATTAATGGCTATATCTTTTGACTACGTAGACTTAGAGGGTCGATTTCAGAGCTTCAAGGGGCCTCAGACTTGAGTACCTATATGGTTTTAATTTCAATTCGATACCTTCACGCGTTCCCGAGATAAAAGGTCTTGACAGACAGACGGACGACACGGCCTGTCGTAACTAGACGGACGGACGGTGAGCTACCAATTGCTCACCGGCTACATGCCTGTATCTACTGAGGCCGGAAGTCGAAATACAAAACCCCTTAGTAGGGGTTTTCCAATAAAATTAATAGGTTACATTTCCACACACATAGTTTACTACCTCGAGGCCAGTGTCTTGTTGACATTATGGAAATTAATTGTAATATCGATCGTCATTCGCACGAATGCGTGCGTAGTTTATTATTATAACGTAACTAGCTGTGCCTAGTGGTTTTACCTACTGCTCAGCTCTTTAGTGTCGTAGCGTGATGATAGTAGGCTAAAGCCATTTTTGTATTATTGTCTTTCTTATTAAAATGGTTTGAGATATATGACTAGCTGTTCCACGCGGTTTCACCCACGCTGCTCAGCACCTGTTGGTCGTAGCGTGATGTTATATAGCCTATAGCCTTCCTCAAGAAATGGACTATCCAACACTAAAAGAATTTTTCAATTCCAACCAGTAGTCCCTGAGATTAGCGCGTTCAAACAAACAAACTCTTCAGCTTTATAATATTAGTATAGATAAGATTTTTATATCTTACTTTCTACTAATATTATAAAAGTGTAACGCCCGGTTCCAATAAACAAAAACGATTCGTTTTGCTTACGGATAGGTTGTACTTTGACATACGTCTCATAGAACTTATGTCAAAATACAACTATCCGTGAGCAAAACGAATCGTTTTCTGTTTATTGGAAACGGGTGTAAGTGATGTTTGTCGTCCAAATTATACTCTCCGTATACTCTAATTTATAGTCCCTTGAAGCTATAAAAAATACAAAGGCACCTTTAAGTCTAAACAGTCAAAAGATATTATCGTTTATGTCGTACTAGCTTTTGCCCGCGGCTCCGCTCGCGTTTAATTTGGGGTAACACAGTTCCTCTTTCCTGATTTGCAGGTACCTGCTTCTTGTAGTTTTTGCCATAGCGCCTGATTTATTGTAATAGCAAAGCTAAGTTTTTCCTTTTTCTTTCTCATTTTTAAATTTTTTTTTAGATAAAGATATTTATGTCTGTCTCCAGGGTTCCAACTATCTCTGTACCAAAATTCATCAAAATCGCTTTAGCCGTGAAGACGTAACAAACAAACAAACTCACTTTCGCTTTTATAATATTAGTATCTAAGGATAAGGATTTTAGTATGGAAACTTCGGTACGCGAGTCCGGCTCGCACTTAGCCGTTTTTTTAAGTTGGAAACAGTTCAAATAGCCAATTGCAAGTAAAGGTCATTGTCAATATTATCATAGCTCTTATAAAATTATGAATATTTATAACTCTCTGCATTGTTTGTTTATAACTTCCATTTTGTTTCCGCATGGATTGAGTCAAGGTTGAGTGTAGTTATTATGTTTCCTTCGTAATCTGTAAGATTATTGTGCCATAGACAAGGATTATAAGGTTACCTACATTATTAATAACCCTTTATTTCTGAAACTAAACATCCTTACTAATATTATAAAAGCGAAAGTGAGTTTGTTTGTTACCTCTTCACGCTTTAATGGCTAAACCGATTTACATGAATTTTGGTACAGTGATAGTTGGGAACCAGGAGACGGACATAGGCTATTTTTTTTAAATAGAGTGGGTTATGGGGGAGAAAGAGGGAAGAAACGGGAAAACTTAGCGTTGCTATTACAAATCAATAAGGCGCTACCGAGTTTAATGCTAGCAAAGCCACGGGCAAAAGCTAGTGAACTTATAAACAAACAAACTTTTAATCTAAAAACAAATCTATTTCTCCGGTTTAGTAATCAGCGTGTCTTGAGACACGTAGGCCTCTCCCAGCTGTTTCTAGTCTTTTCTGTCCCTAGTTTTTCTTGACCTGTAGGCCTACTATGACATCTTAAAGCAAAACTTATTCCACTGAGTGAAAGAGATGGTGCTAGACACCCTGTATAGCTCTGTCCCTTTCCCTCAGCGAAATAATAGTTCTGCTTTAACACGTCATGGTAGGGTAGCAGGTAGCTTCTCCGACTTTCCTTATGTCATCCATCCATCTTTTTGCCTGTCTGCCTCTTTTCCTTTTACCATTTCGTGGTTGCCACTCTGTTAGGATTTTAGTCCATTTTGTTCTGCTGTCTGGTAAGGTTACATTAGTCGTCTCTATTAAGCAGAACACTTGTTAAAATCATCAACCAAGTGGCTAAAAACCTTAACATACGATGAAACCGAGATTATTTTAGTTAGAATTGTATAGTGTTAAAATTGATTTGTCTAGTCAATATTGTCAGTACCTAGTTACAGTTTCATCACATGTGCATTTCAAAGAAAAAATATACACTCACTTACGCACACACATATATACATACAAACGCGCACACACACATACACACACAAGCGCACACACACTCTCACACACACACACACACATACAAACACATACGCGCACACACAACATTTAAAAACAAGTGCTGTTAATTAGTCTATAAGTTTTTCTAAATTTATCATTTGCTCATTTGTAATTTAAACAATAGTATAGTTAAGTGTCTCAATATTGTTAATATTTAAGGGAGAGAGCGAGATAGCCCCAACACAAGTATTACCAATAACTTACTAGGGGTATCTCATTTATACACAATGTAACTTTTTTGAGACAAATAAACTTTTTACATTTTTTTTTCTTCTTTGTTAAAGTTTCTTTTCATATGTAATTTTCACTGGATGAGAAATGTCTTGCCTAATTATATTTCTTTCTTAGCCTATACTACCCCATTGCTGGGTGAAACATCCTTACTAATATTATAAAAACGAAAGTGAGTTTGTTTGTTTGTTTGTTATGTCTTCACTCCTAAATAGCAAAAACGATTTTTATGAATTTTGGTACAGATATAGTTTGTACCCCGGAGACGGACATAGGCTATTAAAAGTGAGAAAAAGGGGAGAAACAGGTTCGATCATAACTCAGGTTAAAGTTAGTGTTAGCCCAAAGTAAATTCGCGGACGAAGTCACGGGCGAAAGCTAAGTTAGTGAGTAATATATAAAACTATGAATATAATTTTTTTTGTCATCATCTAAGCCTTTTCCCATCTATTTTGGAGCCAACTTCTATTCTAACCAGATGCAGCTGAATAAATAATAAATAAATAAATATCTTGGGACAACTCACACACGGCTATCTGATCCCAAGCTAAGCAGAGCTTGTGTTATGGTAACCAGACAACTGATATACATACTTCTATAATTTATAAATACATACATATTATAGATAAATCACACCCAGATACAGAACAAACAATCATGCTCATCACACAAAGTTTGTCCTGAGTGGGAATCGAACCCACGACCTCCGGCTCAGCAGTCAGGGCCACTTACCACTAGACCAACAGGCCCGTCGAATACCAGTATTTTACATGGATCGACTGCCTATCTGACCTCCACAATCAAGTTAGTACTGGCTTACCCTTTGGTAAAACTGGATATACACAAATTAAATACCTTTCGCCTTCAGGCTTTTTTATAATATTAAAATAATAACCATGGGTACATTAATTTCATAACTCAATCACCTTCAAAATATTCAAGATGCAGCGACAAGCCTATAAAATTACCCGACCACACCGCAAAAAACCGGCCAAGAGCGAGTCTGACCCGCGCACCAACGGTTCCGTATAAACTAAAACATACACAGCCATATCTTTTAACTGCGAAGACTTACGGAGTTAATTTACAGCTTCAAGAGACTACAGACTTGAGTATATGGTTTTAACTAGCTTTTGTCCGCGGCTTCGCTTGCGTTAAATTTGGGGTAACACAGTTCCCCTTTCCTGATTTGCAGGTACCTGCTTTCTGTAGTTTTTGCCCTAGCGCCTTATTTATTGTAATAGCAAAGTTAAGCTTTCCCTCTTTCTCCCTCATTACTCACTTTTTTTGAAAAACATATTAGCCTATGTCCGTCTCCAGGGTCCCAACTGTCTCTGTACCAAAATTCACCAAAATTGGTTTAGCTATTTAGGCGTGAAGACGTAACAAACTCACTTTCCCCTTTTATAATATTAGTAAGGATATCGTATCGAATCTCTACGCGTTCCCAAGATAAAGAACAGACAGACGGACAACAAAGTGATCCCAGAAGGTTCCGTTTCTTTTGAGGTACAGAACCCTAAAAACGAATTCAGCACAACCTTCGAAAACTAATTACAAAACCATTAAAACCAGTAGGAACAACTACTTAATGTACCTGTACTTCGGACCAAATACGGTAGAAGAAGACCCGATACCATCGATTGCATAATTATTAAACCATAGGGGACTGTAGCCAATCGATGTCAAGGCCGAGGCGTATTGGTATGACCATAAAGATCAGTGCCGTGTATTAATCGTCTTCCTTATAAGTTCGATAGTAATTTACTGGATTTAAAATAATGTAGTAATCGATTACAGAAGGCTGTTTATTGTGTCATTTTTATTAGCTTCTTTTTTGTGGCCGCCGTGTTAAAAGTAAGTTATTTTTATGGGTTAAATTGAATTGTAAAAATACAATTTGTTGCCTGTGAATCTGTTTTTCGGAAGGATTACCCGTCTGAAAAACAGATTATCTATACTAATATTATAAAGCTGAAGAGTTTGTTTGTTTGAACGCGCAATCTCAGGAAGTACTGGTTCGAATTGAAAAATTCTTTTAGTGTTGGATAGTCCATTTCTTGAGGAAGGCTATAGGCTATATAACATCACGCTACGACCAACAGGTGCTGAGCAGCGTGGGTGAAACCGCGAGGAACAGCTAGTCATTTATAATATCTGTTGGTTGTGCATTGTGTGTGTTGTGTTGTGTTGTGTATTATGTATTTTTGTAGACAGTTGATTTCAATTTAGGTGTGCAATAAAGTAGATTCTATTCTATGTTTAAATTTTCAAATAATCTTACGCTAGTAAAACTTAAACCGGGTACAAATCAAAGCTCCAGGTTTGTACTAAAATCTTGATGGAAAAACACATTAACAGTTAGTTAGCCCCTTTCTGGAATCGAACTCTAAACATCATGCTTAATAGTACTTGTGGTCACTAGACTTACGATACAATAATTTACGGAGAAATGAATGATGTAAAAAAGGTTTTATAACAATATCCTGCTTTAAAAGAGTGTCCATGGAGTTTCTTGCCCATTCTTTTCCATAGAGGTCTACACTTTGGAATCGGCAACTACAGTACTTTCAGAGTTATTATGCCTTGTGACTGGGACTGTAGCTTAATTTTTATTGTTATCATTGTATCAATAGTTCAAAAGTGCCAGTAACTGGCCTACTTAAAAGAAATGCTTTTAGATAATAATAGAATTAGGAAATATTAAAAATGACCAGGATTGGCCTTCCTAACTTTAAAACGTGTTTAGTTATTTAGGCGTGAAAAGATAACTGATTGTTTGAATTAAGAATTTTGTGATGAATGGGTTTTTTGAAGAAAATACCAAAACAAACTCATAATCTGTACAACATCATCATTTTCCTGCCCTTGTCCCATTTTATTTGGGGTCGGCGCAACACGTTTTTTTCTTCCGTTCTCCGGTATGAGACGTCATGGCATCATTCACTCCTTTCTCCTTCATATCACTCCTTACACAATCCATCCATCTTTTCTTTGGCCTTCCTCTCGCTCTCCGTCCATCAACATTTAGATCCATCACTCTTTTAGTCACATCATAAACTGTACAACGAGAAATAAAATTAAGTACTTATTTGTTCAAGGACCAACCAACCCATTATTGCGTACTGAATCACAAGCTTCGTAGAACAATTACCAGAAACTTAGAGTTTATATGAATCAACTTAATAAAGAGTACTCATCAAAACTTTGTAAGTTCCTGAAACTTTGAAGTAAGCTGCTTAACTAAGCTGTAACTGAAAACGTTGAAGTTCTGAAAGAGCCTGTGAAAATGACAGTTAAATTGAGACATCCGTTACGAAACTTAGTCCTGCTTTGACAAATCCCGTTCAAGAAATTTAAGTGAATATTATAATTAACTAGCTTTCGACCGCGGCTTCGCCCGCGTCAAATTCGGGATAAGACAGTTCCCCGTTTCTGATTTGCAGGTACTTGTCACCTGTAGTTTTTGCCCTAGCGCCTTATTTATTGTAATGGCAATACTAAGTTTTCCCTTTTTTCCCTCTTTCTCCCTCTCTTTAAAAATAGCCTATGACCGTCTCCAGGGTCCCAACTATCCCTGTACAGCAAACATATTATGAAACCAATATCCGGTAATTTGAAGACGTTACAATTATCATTGCGTACTAGCTCCCGGTCTTAAGTGTCGACAACTCCTTGATTATTAGATCCACTTAGCTCCCTAAAAAAGGCCAGTAACGCCTTGGTGTTTTTATATCGCAAGGGCTCTTAAACGCCCGTACCAATAAATAAAAAACGACTCGTTTTGGTTACGGATGGTAGTATTTTGACATAAGTTCTATGAGACAATGTCAAAATGTCAAAATCCTACTATCCGTAAGTAAAACGACTCGTTTTTGTTTATTGGAACGGGGCGTAATAGACTATTTCCCACCCCTTTTCTAAGAGTGGGGTCCATGAATATTATGCTATATAGCAGCTTATAAGTCTCCTATAGCGAGGCAAAGGCCTCTTATCAAACAGAGAAGGATCTTAATGTGATGGTTAATAAAAAAAAAAGAAACTGAAAACACGCTTGAGTTTATGTTTAGATTTTATTTTGCTGGTAAAGTTACCAGCAAAATGTCAATTTTATTGACATATGACGTATGTTGTCATAATTTTAATTTGTTTAGTTTTTGGCCAGTCTTTATTTTATTTTTTTGTTTTTGAAAGAGACTTTGAAAAGGGAACTTACAAGAAAATACCTAGTTTTTTCCGATGATTATAGAAGGTTTGGATAACGTGACTTAGCCAAACATGTATTCTTAATCAAATGTTACATCCATGCAAAATATCAGCTCAAACGAAAACCGGAAATTGGTTCACATATTCCAAGTTGTTTTAACATAATTACAGATGAAGCTATTTAAAACATGTTAAAAATCAATCAAAAACAACAAAAAAAAATACTATAAAATTACTAGACACACGTCACAACAATGTTGTTTCTCCTTCTAGAAATACATTCCAACACTGCGTATAATGCTATGTTATTTTTACATCTTAACGTGCATGGAAATTGCCACTTGCAAAGGTCATTGCGTCGGGAAGTCCAACGCAGCATCACGTGACTTAAATCACGTGCATAATTAAATTGTAATCCAGTTGTTGAGTTTGTAAAAGAGCCTTCTCCATTTGTAAGTGTTATTAGTTATTACTTACTAGGTTTATCATCATTATTAGCTCAGCCTTTTCGCAACTATGTTGAGGTCGGCTTCGTCTAACCGAATGCAGCTGAATACCAGTATTTTTCTTGGAGCGACTGCCTATCTGACCTCTAGAATCCAGCACTGGGTAATACGATACCCTTTGGAAGGACTGGTTCAAAAACTTTGTACTCTTCAATGAATTAATCAGTTCCATATTTTGAGTGCTATTGACTTTGAGTATAATTTTTTTTTCGAATGAAAAATCACGATTCGTGAGGGTATTTTTAGGTATCGACTAGATTCTATTTAAGTTATTATTTTTAATTAACAAGTACAAAGAAACCCGATTAAAATTTATCAATATGTGCTAAAGTGAGAAAACATACAGGCAATACAGGGATGCGGGTGGGCGATCCCTCGGATAGCGAAGACGTCATTAACAAACAATTGACGATCGTACAGATGCCTGCACATCAAGCTACTACAATCTGTCAGATTTCTTTGATAGATTTTCGACTTTATTTCTAAAGTATTAGGTTCAAGGTTCATTGAGAAAAAATGACAGTTTCGGGTAGCTTGACCTGCAGGCGTCTGTACATACTAACTAATCGATGGTGTTGTCATCGTTTTAAAAGTTTGTTAGAATTTATGGAAATGGTGGTAATTAGGGACAATTAATTCTCTCATGAATATTTTATCTTTTTTGTTTAGATTTTTTGATTATGTCATAATTATAGTATGCTTAACCACTTAACCTATATGCCTCTTCCGGATCGAACAGTGTTTTTAAATATATTTTGTATGCAGATAAAGTTATTTACATTCAATTATGCAGCTGTATAAATATCTGTATATATTTCTGCATCGAAAATTTTATTTGAAAAACTTATAATAACATAAATGTTTTAATATCAAGTTAATTGCATTTCAAACTGCAATCAAATTGAAAACATCATAATCCTCCTTTAATCGGTAGAACATAAAAAAAAACATGTACCTACAAACTTGCGTATAATTAAAAACAAAAGCTATGCGAACTTTTTGCTTGACCTAATGTCTGTGATTAGATTTTTTCCCGCAAGGATCAATGTTCAATAATGACCGGTTTCAGGCCGGTATTTTAGTCTGTGACGTCACAAGTGCGTCAGTCTTGCCAGCATTCAAGTTTGAATAGGGTATTTGACACCACCAATCAATTGATATACTTTTTATGAGCTGTCAAAACGCACTTCCCCCATAGATTTTGTATGAGACTTGCAACGATGACGTCACTAAGTTGTCAAGTCAATGATGCAACTATTTATTGATTTAAAAGCAACTAAAAATCGAATTTTAAAGTTATTTTGAAATGAATGGAGTTCTCAGGTCTAGAATAAGGTGGTTTTTCAGAAAAAATGTGTTTTTAAATTTTTGTTTAATGGTGTCAACTACCCAATTGTCCATAGATGACAAAGAAATGCAAGAGTTTTTAGTGTTCCTTGAATCGAAAAGAAAAAAATGGAACCATTATTTACTTTGTTGTCTGTTTGTCTATCTGTTTATCAAAACCCTTTATCTCGGGAACGCGTGAAGGTATCGAGTTGAAACTTGAACCATTTATTTAATAACTAGCTGTGCCCACTGGTTTCACCCGCTGCTCATTTAGGGGTATGAAAAATAGACAGAAGCCGATTCTCAGACTTACTAAATATGCATAAAACTTTTCATAATTATCGGTCGAGCCGTTTCGGAGGAGTATGGGAACGAACATTGTGACTCGAGAATTTTATATATTAGTTTTTTTTTTAATAAATCTGTGGTTTCTTGGAGCTGTTGAAAAATGGTACTCTATAGGTTAACGCTGTCTAAAGACGTGGTTTTCCTTTTTTTTAAACGTTGCCCCACACTAAGAATTTCGCCTGTAGGTATCGTGGGTGCGCTTACAAACATATAAACTCACATGCACAAACAGCCAGACCCGATACAACTATCTGCAGGTCATACAAATATTTGTTCCGTGCGGGAATCGAACCCGCGACAAGCAGCGCAGCAGTCGATCCCTCAGCCACTGCGCCAACCGTGCCGTCGTATATTGCCGGGTTTGTTTTATAAATAGAACATCATTACGATATATGGAGCCGAGTAGCAGGTGAAACAGCTGGGTACAGCTAGTATTAGTAAAACTATGTAATGAATGGTTGTCTTACTACAATATAACAGTGATTTACAACGCCATAACGCAAGACAATACACGTTTAACATAAAAGTTTATCGTTTTTTAACCCCGTACTTGGCGTAAATCTTCGCTGTTTTGCATTTTTGATACATTGTCAAACTTATTGTTAAGATTTTTTTTTAAGTTTAATTTTGTGTCTTGTTTTTTCTTTCTTCAATTTTGTGTACATTTTTGGTATGTGCAAAATAAACCTTTTTTCTTTAAAATATATGTCACAGTCAAAACAAATTTTCAGTCAAACATTAAATTTAATAAAATATTATTTTTTAAACCATTTGAAAAACTTCATGTGGAAGTTATTCGACTACACGCTAAGGGCTAACCTAACCCCCCTGTGGGGTACGAGCCTCGGTTTATGGCGTCGCTGGGGGAGGACAGCAAAAGGACAAGTTGGAATGAGTGATTTTATTTGGAGACTGGTTTAATCATAGATATAGATAGACACAGATATAGATAGACATAGATAACGCAAGGGTAACTATTTCACGTGCCAATTCACGGGCCCAACTTACTATCAAAAATCGCAAGCTGCTACTTTAGCGGTCAGTCTGCATCGGTGTGCTACTAGTTGGACGTCAGTTATCAAATTTAAAATGGTTAATTGAGTGTAATAAATATTAAAAACTGTCATCAATCACTAAATAGTAGAGATGCCACGAATATTCGGAAAGTATTCGGTATTCGGCCTATTCGGCCAATTTTTTGCTATTCGGTATTCCGCCGAATAGAACGTATTCGACCGAATACCGTATAGCAAATCTTGTAAAAAAAGACACGTTATTTTACTCAAAATAATGTATTTATTTCCAAATTACAAATTTTCATTAATCAGTGGTAAGTGTGATGGATAAAAACGAGCATTTTTCAGCGCGAACGCAACGAGAAAAACAGGTTGTGACTCGTCATATTCCAGCTAACGCGCCCTCACCAAGCATGTACTTCGCGCCGAATATTCGGCGTTTCGGCCAACAGTGTTGCCGAATATTCGGTATTCGGCCAATTCACTATTCGTGGCATCTCCACTAAATAGACGTCACATTATTAAAATATAGTGCATAAGACGTCATAGTAGGTAGTCAAAAATGGCACGCTGGGTTTACATACAGATCGTGATACTTGGATTATCTATGTCAATCTATATCTGTGGGTTTGATCTTACTGGCTCAGCATCGCGGGCTGGCTCTAGCAAGGGACGGGTGGGGAAGGCTCCGGGACGTCGCGACAGGCCTTGTCTGCGAGGACGGAATGAACACTAACGAGGCAGTCAAATTTTTTCCTGACTATTTATAACGAAAAACCATTGCATTACAAGTTTCGGGTTCCTTATTAGCTAGTGTCATAAACGGCTATATCTTTTGACTGCGTAGACTCAGAGCGTTGATTTTTGTCATAGCTCCAAAGGACAGCAGACTTGAGTATATGGTTTACTAGCTTTTGCCCGGGGCTTCACTCGCGTTAAATTCGGGGTAACACAGTTCCTCTTTCCTGATTTACAGGTACCTGCTACGTGTAGTTTTTGCCCTTGCGCCTGATTTGTTGTAATAGCAATGCTAAGTTTTCCCTTTTCTTACCTCTTTCTCCCTCATATCTCAATCTTTTTTCAAAAACAATAGCCTATGTCTGTCTCCAGGGTCCCAACTATCTCTGTACCAAAATTCACCAAAATCGGTTTAGGCTTGAAGACGTAACAAACAAACTCGCTTTCGCTTTTATAATATTAAGTAAGGATTAATTTCCACTCGATACCTTCAAGCGTTCCTGATACAAAAGGGTCTTCAGACAGACAGACAGACACCACAGTGATCTTATAAGGGTTTCGTTTTTTCGTTTGGTGTACAGAACCATAAAATGATTCGAATATCCATCCAAAAAGGTTATAATAGAATTTGAACCATTAAGTTTCGAAACTTGTTAACATAAACTTGAATTCAGAAAAACAATCTATGATTTCTTGTAAGAGAAACAATAACCTTGATTCCTTTGGTTACTGGGTATTTCTGTTGACGTCAGAGCAACCGGTCTGCGTTCATGGACTCAAGTAAATGAAGTGGTTTTTTTTATTAATTGCGAATAATATCGATCAGGTCATTGGTTACAAAGTAGGTAATTCTTTTATGTGGTTTTATTTATAAACTAGTTGTTCCACGCGGTTTCACCCACGCTGCTCAGCACCTGTTGACTGTAGCGTGATGTTATATAAGCTATAGCCTTCCTCAAGAAATGGACTATCCAACACTAAAAGAATTTTCCAATTCCAACCAGTAGTCCCTGAGATTAGCGCGTTCAAACAAACAAACAAACAAACTCATCAGCTTTATAATATTAGTATAGATTAACTGCTTCCCGCGGATTTACGCGCGTGGTCATAGAATACTCAATATATCTTTATGAATTAAAGCCTTTGTTATTCTGATATATAAGCTATATTATTGAAAAGTTTCATTAAAATCCAACCAGTAGCTTTTGCGTGAAAGAGTAACAAACATCCATACATACATCCATACATATAAACTTTCGCGTTTATAATATTAGTAGGATATGTCGTCTAGGTATTTAAATAGGATGAGTTCTTTAAATAAAAAGGTAGGGTCTACTGATTAATCAAATCTATACTAATATTATAAAGCTGAAGAGTTTGTTTGTTTGTTTGTTTGAACGCGCCAATCTCAGGGACTACTGGTTGGAATTGGAAAATTTTTTTAGTGTTGGATAGTCCATTTCTTGAGGAAGGCTATAGGCTATATAACATCACGCTACGACCAACAGGTGCTGAGCAGCGTGGGTGAAACCGCGAGGAAAAGCTAGTAAATAATATGAATTCTATACGAAGTGGGAAATTTTATTAACACGTACGGAAAATCTTATGTTGATGACGTTAGATCGGATTTAACAAAACCAGGTGATAAATATAACGGAACAAAATCTTTTAGACACTTTAGCACAAATATAAACAAATATATCGTAAAAATACAAATCGTTTAGTATAGTGTATTCAGACTAACATAGGATTATTTGAAAGAGATCACGGCGGTACCGGAACACAAAGGGCAAAAGAAGGAACATGGATGGACTGTGTAAAGAATGATTTTTAATTTAAAAGAGTGTCTTGCCCATTCTTCTCCATAGAGATCAACGCTTTGGAATGGGCAACTTAGTACTTTCACAAGTTATTATGCCTTGTGACTGGGACTGTAAATTCATTTTGTTTCTCGACATTCAAAAGTTTCTGTAATGGTCTAATTGTAATAAATGATTTGATTTGAAAAAAGATATGTTATTCATTTGGGTTACAGCAGGAGAATAATGATGATGATTTCCTATTCCATGGAATTTTGTCTAATACGAAAAAAAATTGTATGAACCTAACAAAGTTCCATGGTACAAAAGAAGAAGAGAAAAAGATTGATTTTTATATACTAGCTGTGCCCAGCGGTTTTAGCCGCTGTTAACTTAGGGGTATGAAAAATATATGTTGGCCGATTCTCAGACCTACCCGATATGTAGGTACACAAAATTTCGTTTAAATCGGTCCAGCCGTTTTGGAGGAGTATGGGAACGAAAATTGTGACACGAGAATTTTATATTAGATTACCTATTTTTATATCTTAATCTTGCTATATGGTGACGTGGTTTAAAACACGCTACGTTGGCTAGTTACTGACAATCGTACAAGCATTCTTGCAATCATTGCTAAGTGGAATCGTTCAGATACTGACAGAATGTGCGGAGACATTGTTGTCATAATCCATAGCGTTATAAACTATTAAATCCATCAGTATAATAATCATTAATTGCAAATAATTATATTTCCTTGTAATGTAATTAAATGTTTAACAACCATCTTATTTGTCTGCCTAGCCTTTTCCCAACTACGTTGGGGTCGGCTTCCAGTCTAACCGGATGCAGCTTAATATCAGTATTTTACATGGAGCGACTGCCTGTCTGACCTCCACAACCCAGTTAGTACCGGGTAATACGATACCCCTTGGTAAGACTGGTTGTCAGACTTTCGGGACACTGACTACCTGTAACGACTGTCAAAGATCTACAAATGACAGCCGGGACCAACGGCTTATCGTGCTTTTCCGAGGCACAGAGGAAACTCGGTATGTAACGGGTGGTCACCCATCCACAGACCAACCTTGGCAAGCGCGGCTTAACCTAAAGATCGACCCGAGCGGCTGCTATTATTTAGCCACGAGCTCCTCCACCTTATTTGTCTATCACATAAATTATTATAAAACATATTCTAAGATATAAAATTCTCGTGTCACATTTTCATTCACATACTCCTCCAAAACGGCTGGACCGATTTTAAATAAATTTTGTGTGCATATCGGGTAGGTCTGAGAATCGGCTAAAAATAATAAAAATAGATGTATTTTTTATACCTCTAACTGAGCAGCGCGTGAAACCGCTGGGCACAGCTAGTATTAAATAAATCCTTACTAATATTATAAAAGCGAAAGTGAGTTTGTTTGTTTGTTACCTCTTCATGCTTTCGATTTTGATGAATTTTGGTACAGAGATAGTTGGGAACCAGGAAATGGATATAGGCTATTTTTTTATTAAAAAAAAGTGGGACATCAGGGAGAACAAGGGCAGAAAAGGGAAAACTTAGCGTTGCTATAACAAATCAATAAGGCGCAAGGGCAAAAACTGCAGGAAGCAGGTACTGTGTTATACCGAATTTAACACGAGCGAAGCCACGGGCAAAACCTAGTATTTTATATGTAACTAGCTGTTCCACGCGGTTTCACCCGCGCTGCTCAGCACCTGTTGGTCGTAGCGTGATGTTATATAGCCTATAGCCTTCCTCAAGAAATGGACTATCCAACACTAAAAGAATTTTCTAATTCCAACCAGTAGTCCCTGAGATTAGCGCGTTCAAACAAACAAACAAACTCTTCAGCTTTATAATATTAGTGTAGATTATTTATTTTATTTTAATTGTTTATATAGTATTAGCAGTAGGTACACCATTGATTTTTGTTTCGTTCCGTTGTATTTGTATATTCGTACAGTCCATCCAAATGATGCCTGGAAGATATCGCTATCAGCGATAATACCGTCATTGTAACCATAGAATCAGAAATTTATGTTTCAACTTTTAGGGTGCAATAAAATATTGTCTTTTCTATTATATAATCTTACTAGCTTTTGCCCGCGGCTTCGCTCTTGTTTAATTCGGGGTAATACAGTTCCCATTTCCACATTTGCAGGTACCTGCCTCTTGTAGTTTTGCCCAAGCGCCTTATTTGTTATAACGCTAAGTTTCCTTCCCGCTTTCTCCCTTATTTTCCACTTTTTAAATAGCCTATGTCCGTATCCAGGGTCCCGACTATCTCTATACCAAAATTCATCAAAATCGGTTTTCCAATTAAGACGCGAAGACGTAACAAACAAACTCACTTTCGCTTTTATAATATTAAGCAAGGATATTTCCACGTACCAGGAGGTTAGAATTATTCCATACCTTTAAAACTTACCCCACATCACGCTTGTAATCGTCAAAGGGAGAGGTAGAGGTATAATATGATAGAACACTCATACATTACCAGTTATGTTTAAAGTGCCATGTATTAAGGAACGAGATTATTACCATGAACCAGTCAGAAATCCAGAGTAAAAGAAGCAGCCCTGTTCCATAGAAATCCTGATAGAAAAATCTTCGCCCGACCCGCGAATATAACCTGAGATCTCCCGGGGTTTCGGGTTGTTCGAAAGAGATACCGCGGTTCCGGAGCATAAAGGACAAAAGAAGGAACGTGGGTGGGTTTTAGTCACTTAAAGTCTGATACTCCCCTCCGCTCTACCCCGAGCGGGGGAAGTTATTTGACCGCAAGGTTCAGTAGTAGCATTCTCGACCACTAGGCTAACGAGATTACAAGATAAGTGCATTATTTTTTACAAGAAACAGAAGATCGTAAGTTTCTTGTACTTTGTAAATAACCATAATTGGTTGTTGTGATGTTCAAAACAACTTTTATTTCAACATCGTCAGGAAACGTTGACGTAGATTAATTAGAGGTTACTTGATAATTAATTTTAATAGTCTTTTTCTGCGGAATGTGGCTATGGTTTCCGTATCCTGGGTCTCGTATTTTTTGTTTAATCTTGTGAATCTGTGTGTTAAAATTAAAATCAAAAGTCATTTGTTATAGGCTGATAATCAGCACTGTTTGAACGTCAATATTAAAGGAGACAGGGCACCCGAATATTTTTATTTTTTTATTTTGACAGTCTCCCAAAACGCCCGCCATTTGCTACTTCCTAGTGTTTTAGCTGGAAAGAAAAAGTGGTGGAACAAACTGCCCAGTAACACATGTGTCTGTCAGGTTAGAAGAACCAGGTTTTATGTCATTCAATTGGATTAGTTAAGGAGCTTATGGCTTTACTTGCTGGCGCCCGCGGCTTCGCCCGCGTGATATCGAAAAAAGTATACTATGTGTTATTCCAACTATAATCCGTTCAGCTGTTTTGACGTGAAAGAGTAACAAACATCCTTACATCCATCCATCCATTCATCCTCACAAACATTCGCATTTATAATATTAGTAGGAAATAGGATAATAACAGCCGCTTCGGTCAATCTTTGGGTAAGCCACGCTTGCCTAGGTTGATCTGTGGACGGGTGACCACGCATTACTTTCTGAGTTTCCCTCGTACCTCGGAAAATCTCTTATAAGTGTGTACGTTTGCGCAAGCCATTGTTCCCGGCTGTCATTTGTAGATCTTTGACATGCGCTACAGGTTGTCAGTGGCCTAAAAGTCTGACAGTTCCTGTTACTATGGAGTCTCCGTATCACTTAGTACTAACAGGGTTTTGGAGGTCAGATAAGTAAGACTGTGAACCGACATCAACGTAGTTGGGAAATGGCTAGGCAAGTGGTGATAGTCAGCTACAACTAGAACAGCGACCTCAAAGGAATATTAATAAAGATCATTTTTCTATTGACGGTGATATAAAATCAACAGCATAACTTTGAAAGAACAGTACTTGTCAATTTCAAAATGTATATCACTCCATAGTGATAACATTCTTTTTACAATTTATTGGTTAAATGGTGCAAAATCAAATTGAAAGTTGTCAACTATGTATAAATAAAAAATAAAATAAAAACTCCATGGACACTGGCCATAAATAATCTTGTCTCTATTTTTTTTTATTATCAATAATGTTTTCCGTGTATACATTATGTTCATCACTTATAGTAATGGCTGCCGAGTAATTGACTTATAACCTGACATGACAAGATGCGTGCGCGCGTTATGAGAAGCGCTGTCTGACATAATGACCAGTCATTTGTTTTTGTTACGATTGAGAGGTGCAATACATGCAGCCAGGTGATTTTTTGGTTCGTTTATTTTATAAAGGTTTTTTTTTCTTTTAATTGAAGTTACTTTTTTCACATTTTTTGGGTTTTTTTGAAGTCGGTGTGTTTTTCGATAAAAGCTATAAAGATAAATTACTAGCTTTTGCCGGTGACTTCGTCCGCGTGGCATAGTTACTTTGGGCTAACGGTAAAATTAACACTCGTGACGGTCGAAAGAATTTTTTTCTTATTTTCCCCATTTCTTCCCCCTTTCTCCTCCTTATCTCACTTTAAAAAATAGCCTATGTCCGTTTCCAGAGTCCCAACTATTTCTGTACCAAAATTCATGAAAGTCGGTTTGGTCATTAAGGCGTGAAGACGTAACAAACAAACTCACTTTCGCTTTTATAATATTAGTAAGGATTTATTTAAAGACAAAACGGTTCATGTCCTTGGTAGCCCAAGACACCGACGCGTCGCAGGTCTGTGGAATGTGAGCAATGTATAGCTCACCGTGTGTCTAATGTCGACAAGCCGGGTAGACGGCGCGTTCGTTTTCCACGCGTGCCTCAAAGAGATGTCAGCAAAACAGAGTGGCTGTCGGGGTTGCGGGTTGTTCGAAAGAGATACCTCGGCTCCGGAACACACGGGGCAAAAGAAGAAAAATGGATGGGTTTTAGTCAGTACAAGTCTGGCAATCCTTTCGTATAAATTTCCATACGTTATTGGCCACAATTATAAGGCTGTCGACCTTGCGTTTAAACCTTTGCTGTGTCGGAATAAAACTCCTTACATAATTATTTATGTATTACAAATACCAAAAAAATACCATCATTAATGTAATATTTATTTTTTTGTTGTTGACATTAGTGGCTACATAATAACGCTGTTTCGATCTCCGAGGTTAAACCGCGCTTGCTAAGGTTAGTCTATGGATGGGGGACCATCATAAATCACAACACTGTAATAACCACACCACGGTTGGCGTAGTGGCTGAGCGATCGACTGCTGCGCTGCGTGTCGCGAGTTTGATCCCCGCACGGAACAAATAGTTGTATGACCTGCAGATAATTGTTTCGGGTCTGGCTGTTTATGTAGGTATGTGGGTTTAATGGTTGCAAACGCGTCCACGATACAGGAGAAATTTCTAGTGTGTAGCAACGTCTTATTTTTTTAATACGGTGGTAGCCCTGGCAGGCCCCTCTGAATACTTATAACTTAGACATAATTCTGTATTCACAAACAAAGACCGTCAGTAATCTAATCTCATTATGCTACATTACTTAGTACAGTCGGCAGAAAAGGTTAGTACCTAGGCTCGTCAGGGTAATCATTTCAGAATAGAATACAATTTATTTTATTTCGGACACAACAAGATCCATAGAGTGTAAGTAACTTAATAAATAACTGTCTAGTGTTTTTTGCTAAATAAATATGATTGTTTCTATTTCTTTTCTTTCTTTAAAAATAGTTTATTTCTTCTCATAAACCGATGGACATCTTAAACTGTTATTTATTTAACTGATTGGTTTCTATCAAATAAATCTAACTGTATTTAAAAGTAATCATGGTTTTTAAGAAAATAATAGCTGTGAGTTTCTGTCGAACCTGTTCACTTGTCTTGCTGACTGTACATACATAATACCCAATTTTCTTACGTACACAGTAAAGTAAGACGTTTTATTAAAATGAAAATTAGACGAAAATAGACCTTAAGTACTTTATTCCTGATCCATACGGGTTTTAATAGAATTTTCGTCACAAACAGTTTATTTTCAAGGTTCTTTTTACAATAATAAAGCTTTTAAAATAGACTTAAATATACATTAAAGACAGACGGTGTTTTAAAATTAATCTTGCCATAAAAACCCGTTTAAGTGGAAACCTGTTGATACAAGTTTTAGAAATTTAGTTTTACTAGCATTCGCCCGCGGCTTCGCTCGCGTTAAATTCGGTATAACACACCAAGCAGACGTGCAGTTTTTGCTCTTGCGCCTGATTGATTTGTAATAGCAACGCTAAGTTTTCCCTTTTCTTCCCTCGGTCTCCCTCATATCCCACTTTTTTTTTAATAAAAATTAGCCTATGTCCGTCTCCTGGTTCCCAACTATCGCTGTACCAAAATTTATCAAAATCGGTTTAGCCATTAAAGCGTGAAGAGGTAACAAACAAACAAACAAACTCACTTTCGCTTTTAAAATATTAGTAAGGATTAGTAAGGCTTGGACTTCGTAACTAGTACATTATTTGTTTTGAGTGACTCTTTTGCATCATCACATTGATTATTAAGGCTTCCCTGCTTAGCTAACCGCCCGTCCGTCTATTGATGACAGGCCGTGTCGACGGCGCGTTAGTGTCCCACGGCGGTTGTCCCAAAGCAGGGGGGCCTGCCAGGGCCACCGCCTGCCGGGGTTGCGGGTTGTTTGAAAGAGAAACAGCGGCCCCGGAACGTAAAGGGCAATGGAACTTGGCTGGGTTTTAGTCAGACAAGGCTGACACTAAAAAAAAAAGGCTTAAAGTAACTATGCCACGCGGACGAAGTCTGAAAGAAGAATATAAATCATTACGGGCACAACACTTCAATTCAAATGTCAAAATCTTTAACATTATAATATTCATTAGATTAACAGATTAAAATACACTCATGAATATGCATTACTATTACAACCATTATGTAAACAATTATTTTAAGTAGATAGACACATTGTTTTTACAAAAACAACATAATTCTATTGTCTCAAATATGTAAATTAACAACAAAAAAAATTACACTTTATTTGCATACAAAATTTGCGTCACATTTTTTTTTTCTATAACTCCTAGCTCCGCTCCTGTTTCCTATGTAAAATTATCTCATGGGATAAACTGATAGTGGGGTTATATAGGTGCAAGAATTTTCGAAATTCGAAACAGTGGTTTCTCCCCGCGTGGGTTTGCGGGTTGTTCAAAAGACACACCGCGGTTCCGGAACATAAAGGGTAAATGATGTTTATTTTGCAAGTAGGTTTTCACAAACACTTTTACACGTCTTTGTTTAAACTAAATGAGGCCAGTGTTTTGTATCCGACTACTCTGAGAAGAAACAGCCGAAACAAACTCAGAGGTCATAGTCTCTTTTAAGGTCCAGACAAAAAATCTTCGTCAACTTACATGAGGACTACATATAAGAAAGCACCACACAGATTGAGTGAACCTGTCCAGTCAGTGCAAGCATTTGTCAGTTATCGTGTAGCTCGACTCAAAACCCAAGGAGCTCAACGAAACGACGAACAATACCAAAAAAAGGACATTTGTGTAGGTACAAAAAGGACTATGGATTGGTTTTAGTCAGTACAAATCTGACACTCTTACAAGTTATTTGTTGATTACCCTTCGGAAGACAACCTTGACCTTTAAATTATGTAACTGAAAATATTTTCAATTTTTGGTGACCTCTATTCTGACTCTATGGCCTGAGGTTTTTTATTTGATCTCTAATTACTGACTAGTCATGTTTGTTTTGCATGGACATAATAAGTGTGCTTAGCTATGTCATTTGTGCTTTAATGACACTTAGGTCAGAGGCTGCTGACTCTTAAGTTATTACTCCTTATTTTTTATTACTACAACAGAACACAAAGATATTTTTAGGATTCCGTATCTTGAAAGGAAAAAATGGAAACCTTATTAGTACACTTTGTTTTCCGTCGGTCTCTCAAGAACCCTTATCTTGGAAACGCGTGAAGGTATCAAGTTGAAATTTAAACCGTATACTCAAGTCTTTGGGCGCTTGAAGTTGTGGCAAAAATCTGACTCTAAGTCTATGCAGTCAAAAATATGGCTATTTATGTCCCAAGTTTGTACGGAATGCTCGGTGTCCGGCTCGGACACCTTTAAAAAATAATTTTGACCAAGTTTTTTGAATCTTTTAGTTAAGTTTCCTACTGTAATGTTGTAAGATCCGTATAAATAAACTCTGGTTTTCAAACACCTTTTGAATTCACCACTAACAGCCCATTTCTCTGTTACAGTAAAAAATGCCAGCCTACGATAATGAGGGGGCGACGATATCCATGGAGGATGTCCGGGCCCCTGAAGCGCCAATCACCATCAGCACAATTGGAGACGAGCTCATCGCCAGGAGACACAAAATGTTCAAGACGCAGAAGTCTACTGTCGCTTCTAGGTAAGTCGTTTTAGTTTAACAACTTCTTGCTTTAGACAAAAGAAAAGGGTTTATTTTTCGCAATGACATAAATATTATTCGTTTCTTCATTTATTTCAGGAAATGTTCCCATAATACAAATTATACAATAATGCATAAGATTACACAGTAAAAAATAAGGGGTAATAGGTTCAAATAAAATTATTGTTATAACATTACACATAAATAAATACATTTTATAATACAAAAATACATTTTAAAAATATCATAATAATTTACAAGGTATCAAAAATATTAGGAAATTGTATTTTTTCGATGATTTTTGTGAGTGATTTTTATTATTTTAGAAAGGAATTATTTGTGAAAGTATTCTATCTGTGTCGGTTGCGTTGTCATGTTAGTGTAATTTCCAGCACATTCGATATTTTTAGCTTTAGCGTTATCTTTTGTTTCAGCAATGTATATTGATGACTAATGTGTAGATTCTTTTGTCACAAATTAAACTAAAACTACTCCCGAATTTAATGCGAGCGAAGTCGCGAGCAAAAGCTAGAAAATAATAAAGCTTGTATGAACGTTTTTGAAAAAGAAAGAATATATGCCACAGAATGTTTTCTTAAAGTTAATATAATAATATCCGGATAAGAAAATTGTAGTAAATATCCGTTTTTCACCAGAAAACAACAAGCAGTCTGTGTGAGACGAGCACACAAGAGATACGGTACACAGAAGAACCCGAACATCATATTGGATGGATTAAATATGACTGTACCTAAAGGAGCCATGTAAGTCGAACATTACCATTTTGAACCTTCTGTCCTTCAAATTTATTGTTTTATTGTATTGTAGCCTTTATTTTTCTTAAAATACAATACATTTCACTTAATGTTAACTTACATTACATTTAAAAATATATTTTACATTTTGCTTAACGAAAAGATATCTACATTTAAAATTTCATTAAACATTACGTTTGACCCTTCATCTGACATTCCATTTAACAATATAATACATTTCATTTAACGATACATCTTTTCATGTATTGTTTTAGTTTTCAGTACATTTTTTTTCATTTAACTGTAAATGTAGCATCTCAATTCGTTTAGTATCTCATTTTAATTTACAATACATTTTCCGTTTCATTTCATTTAACAATGCCTACATGTTAGAAATGATTACTAACTAAAAATCTATATTCTATTCAATATAAGTATATGTATATTTGAGGTTAAGAACAAAGTGTTTTAGTGTCTAGACACACATGTAAATGTTTATAAAAGTTAAGATATTCTCATGCGACTTATTCGCGTTTATAATTATTGTTTATGGTTTTATACATCGTATTCATTAAGCAACAATTGAAGTGGTTCCCATGACGCTCAATAATGTTTGGTAACGATGCATAACACCGTGTGAATTTTAGGCGCCATCTTTTTAAAATAACATAGTAAAACTACAGTGATACTTTTTGGTGTTCAAACGATACTGGCAGAAAAACGTTGAAAAACTAAACATTTGTTTTTTTTATTGACTGTCATACATAACAGTGCGTCATGCGGGGTTATGATTATTTTACAGCAGGCTTCTCTTATCATTAAAATCTGGATCTCTTCAAAGTTCAAAAGTATCGGTTTCTTTTAGTCAAACGTGATGCACCGCTAGGCCGCATTACCCGTGTATTTAGTATAAAAATGGCGCCAAAGTCAGAAATGCCGCCATCTTGTTTTTTTGTACTATTTCCACGAGATAATTTTATAAATGCTTATCCACAGCGGTGAAGAGTTATAATGCACTTTATAATACTCTAACATCGGTTCATGTTCGGACCCAAAGACAGTTCAAAATATTATATTTAAACACTTTTAGCCAGAAACAAAACCCGTAATAATTCTTATATTGCCACCTTTTCATATCAGGAAATGTCACAGATTTTCCCTCCAAAAATTATGTCAAAAGCGAGTCTTCTCATTTGACAAACAGCTAAGATCATTTGAGGAAATGGTCTAGGAAGATTTTTAAATAATTTGACTCAAATGGTTTGGACTAAACGATAATGTTTTCAATTTGCGGACCAAGATGGAAAAGCCTGAAAAAACACATTTGAAATTCATGAAGATGATGAAAAAATTCTTTGAATAAACAACTGTGTCCCTGTAGTCGAATTGGGGAATAAATTACTTGGAGTTTTGCGTTAGAAATGTGTGATAATGAGATTTATTAATTTTCGGTTCTTAAGTTTTTACATTATTCTATATTCACTGTGTCGTATGTATTTGCAAAGTACTTTCTGCCTTCCTCCTTACTCCCTTATAATCCCTACTATCTTCCTTATAATTATTAATATGTGTGTATTTTGTCCCAAATTTTTTCAAAGAAAACCAATACCATATAAAAGTTTCCCCAAAGTCAATTGTATTAAGAAGGAACAAGAAGTTATTTACCCAGTGTCGAATGTAGTTTATACAGCCGAACTTTTGCAATTTTTCAAACCAGTACACTTGAAGTATTCTTGTTTGACACTGTTGTGAGAAAGTTTCATGAAGTTTGGGTCCTCGAAGTCACTGTTTTATATATTAATGGAGTAAGATTTGAGAGCCCTATCAAAGCTCATTCTGCAAAGTAGTTATGCTTGCGAAGGAGGTGGCTGGACGTTTGAGGGACCTCAAACGAACCCAGGCTACGCAGGAGATGCTCCGGGCGTGGGGTGTCGCGAGATGGCTCCCAGCCACCTTAGATGCGGGTCTTTGGACGGTGAGTGATGAGTAGCTCATCGTCCATCCATTTACTGACGACAGGCCGTGTCGTCAAAGAGATGTCAGCAAAGCAGAGGGGTGCTTGCCGGAGTTACGGGTTGTTCGAAAGAGATCCTGCTTAAACGGCCATTTTAGACCCCCTCTCTCTTTTTAAATAATTATTTGTTGACAAAAAGTTCGTAGAAAAAAAAGCAATTTCAAAATCCTCAGGAAAAGCCAAGGTTACGTTTACTCCTTGAAGTTTCCTAATTACAGTCTTCTCTTTATAGATACGGTCTCCTAGGAGCATCTGGATGCGGTAAGACAACTCTGCTATCCTGCATCGTGGGCAGACGAAGACTGAACTCTGGAGAAATCTGGGTGCTTGGTGGAAAACCGGGCAGTCCAGGGAGTGGAGTGCCTGGACCTAGAATTGGGTATATGCCTCAGGTTAGTAGTTTAAGCTGTTTGATGTGCAGTCGTGTGTTTTTTTTTTAGATTTGGTGGTTTCGTATAATTTTGATTCATAATGAAGAGTTTTGAAGAGAATAATTATAAAGTATTTTATAATGGTTTTTGGAGCATTTTACTGCGGGGGAGAGTGTCAGACTTTACTTATTTCATGTAAAAACGGCTGAACAGATCTTGATGAAACTTGGCACAGAGATAGATTATGGTCTGGAATAATACATAGGATAATTCTTTTTCGATATCACGCGGGCAAAGCTGCAGGCGCCCGCTAGCCTAATATATTAGGTATCCCTGATATTGACAAAACGTCTAGAAACTTCTTTTACCACCAAGACTAAGTACAGAAGTCAATTTTTGTTCCCTTCAATAAAAGTTTCACATTATGTTCCAAAGTTTCTGCTAATGTCATAGCAATTTGTGTCCAGAAAGCGTTTCATATGACACTTGTCTCACATTACATAACATCCTAACACACAATCTATTGCTGAAGGATAACCAACCTTATTTCTTAGGAGCAAGGTGGGTTGTGGTGTGTGATCCTATCAATGTTATAGACAAAAATATATCGTGTGCAGTGAAACGAATTCGATAAGCCGTGTAACTATACACAGTGTAAGGTTTTTGAAATCGGATGATTTGTTTCAGAGATTACTTCTAACATCCAAACTTACAAACTATATCTTCTTGTAATAACTACTTAGTGTAGTGAAAATACAAATGACTGCACGGTTGGCGCAGTAGTTAAGCGATTGGCTGCCGCGCCACGGGTCGTGGGTTCGATCCCCGCACGCAACAAATATTTATGTGACTGACAGGCAGTTGTTCCGGGTTTGGCTGTTTGTGTAAGTGAGTTTAAATGTTTGTAAACACACCCACGATACAGGAGAAATGTGAGGAAAAAAAAGCCTTTGTTTGTTACTCTTTCACGTCAAAACGGCTGAACGGATCTTGATGAAAGTTGCCACAGATTTAGATTATAGTCTGAAATAACATAATGAATACTTCGTGACCCGGGCATAGCCGCATGCGCCAGCTAGTGTATGTAATATAATTTGACAATGTTATCTTAATAATTATGATATCATTTCATTTCGATGGTCTAGTAATGATGGACAAGGCAAGCGCGACTGCAAATCATCAGGTCCTGAGTTCGATTCCCGGTTAGGGCAAAGTGTTGTTGAGTTTTACTTTTAGGAATTTATCAATAGCAGCTATTAAGTTTAGATTTGTGCCCAGTTGATGACAATAAGCTTGACCACTATTACATGCAACTTAAAAAGGTAACTTGTGAAATGTGGGTGGGTATTATAAGGCACACCTTGGCCTAATCCCTTTGGGGATTAACCGCTATGTTATGTTAAGTTTTACAAACATACCCACAGACATCCTAAAACTACACAAACATAGGGTTTGTTTATGTAACTAGTACTCAGGATGAGGTAGACCCTGGTAGATAGTAGAGAGGTACATTCATGAGCAATTATATGTATACACGGAGGAGCATCTTTGCGAAGTGATTTTCGCACGGCTTAGTCGGTAAGCCGTGGTTTGGACGCAATATTTTCGGATACAGTGTCCGAATTGACACATTTTGTTTTTGAATTTACGATTCGGATACCAATGAAAAAGAGAGTTAGTACAGTCAGGCAAAAAACTTCCAACGATATCTCAATTAGGTATTGTAAAAATTCATAAACACAGTAAAGAGTTGAAAAAAAAAAAAAGTTTCTCAACGAATTTTAGTTAAGCCGTTTTTAACTATTAGTTTTGGTTTTGGTATATTTTTAAACTTTTTTACCTGACTGTACTAAACAGCTTCAATAATTTAAAGGTGTCAGAACAGTCAGTGAAAAAAATATTAAAATTTGTTCATTCGGACACTGTATCCGAAAATATTGTGTCCGAATCGTCAGCAAGCCTTTAGAAACAATATTTCGATTTTGATTTAATAATAGTAATGTAGGGTTTTTCTAACATAGTATGTTTCAAGTCTATTTATTAGTACTATTACAAAACAGGTCTTACCTCAAAAAAGTAATTATTAAATTATTTCACTGAGAAATAACTTTTAATTTTTTCTAAGTATTGACATACTAGCTTCCACCGTGACTTTAGCCGCGTGGCTTAGTTACTTTGGGCTAACGTTAACTTTAACAAGCGTGATGGTCGAAAAAAAAATTTTTCTCTCCCTTTTCTTCCTTTTTTGTCCCCCTTTTCTCATTTTTTTTACCCCATGTCCGTCTCCAGGGTCCCAACTATCTCTATACCAAAATTCATCAAAATCGGTTTGGCCATTTAGGCGTAACCAACAAACAAATTCACTTTCGCTTTTATAATGTTAGTAAGGATTGATACTCAACTGTACGTTTTGAAACTATAACCCGCACGTCATAGTACACACGACGACAGGTCAACGCATGATAACTTTTATAACATGATCTCTACTACGGAACGCACACCGTAGTAGAGAGATCAGGTTAAAATGGTTTGGTGAAGGTCGATGTGCCGTCGTGTGTACAAGTACATACATATTACCGAAGGCACAGATAATATAATACTAACGTACAGATACTCCATCTCATACAAAGAAACGCGACCGCCATAACTTGCTCATTTCTCCGGGCTATCCGGGCTATTTTTTTTTTACTCACAACGGCGCTAGATGGTGCTTGCAGCGATAGCTCAAGTTCAGTTTATTTTACAGAGAACCAATAGATGGCGATAAAACCAAACTATACTTTTGTACTGTAAACTAAGGTAGGTATATAGCCCTTTGACCTTGAAGCTTACGTCGTCAGTCACTCGGCAATCGCCATTAATAAATTCACGTTCTTTCATGCCTACTATTATATTATCTGAGGCGTGGGGTATAGCTACATGTTTTTCGGTAGACTGAGGTATTTGTTAGGTTCAGCGTAAAAGTCAACGCAAATTTTGATAATTAGGTATCAAGTATCTAAGTCAAGTTATTTATAATAGCGAATAGAGGAGCTCGTGGCTAAAAAATAGCAACCGCTCGGGTTGTTCTTTAGGTTAAGCTGCGCTTGCCTAGGTTGGTCTGTGGATGGGTGACCACCCGTTACATACCGAGTTTTCTCCGTGCCTCGGAAAGCACGTTAAGCCGTTGGTTCCGGCTGTCATTTGTAGATCTTTGGCAGTCGTTACAGGTAGTCAGTGTCCCGAAAGTCTGACAACCAGTCTTACCAAGGGGTATGGTATTAGGAACCCAGTAGGTAGGTACTAACTAACAGTCGCACGGCGCTCCATATAAAATAGGTACCTACTGATATTCAGCTGCATCCGGTTAGACTGGAAGCTGACCCCAACATAGTTGGGAAAAGGCTAGGCTGATGATTATAATATCGAAATAGGTAGGTAGCTCTTTAAATGATATTTGCTGCAAATTAGATGATTTTAAACAGGGAGTTATTTTTTAACAGACTCAGGAGTGTGTAGAATATTTTTATTTTATTTTAAATACAAGCTGTTACTTAACTAAGTAGGTAGTAATATTTGTATGTTGTGTTGGTACCTACAAAAGTAGGTAAGTATACTTACCGGCTCGAATCTTGGTCGCTAGACGATAGAGTGCGGATGACCTTGCGTGTTGTACAAAAAAAGAAATGAAAATAAAGCTAAAACGCCTCTCCAATACTATCTACCTATACCTACATCACTTAAAAATTAAAACTGTGATAAAAACCTATCACTACTATGCTTAATTAATAATACCTTTAATATAATTAATAAAAGTACGTACCTACGCTTTTACCTACTTGATATAAAAAAAAACTTAACTTAAATTAACCAAAACTCGGTAGGTACCTACCTATCTAAAAATCTATGCGTACCTACCTACTTTACCTAAAAAGATATTAAATGTAAACTATTAATAATTCGTAATTTGAACGATTACCTATTTAAACACTACCAAAATAACTAATAAGTACCTATTTTACTAAATAACAACAAAAGAAATCTAAAAATAAATTATTTAAAGACTAAAAGTCGCGGTGATAAGCATTGTCTGTCAATAAGGCCGAACACTCTGAACGTCTATTCGCATCAACAGCCAAATATTACGGTAACCGCGTCGAGCGCACACAAAAATAATCCTTATGGCATGTTCCAGTATTCATGCGCGATGGCTTATTAGCGTATTTCATGTATAACTTTGGTGTTTCTTTACCGATATATATGACTAGCTGTTCCCCACGGTTTCACCCGCGCTGCTCAGCACCTGTTGGTCATAGCGTGATGTTATATAGCCTTCCTCAAGAAATGGAATATCCAACACTAAAAGAATTTTCCAATTCCAACCAGTAGTTCCTGAGATTAGCGCGTTCAAACAAACAAACTCTTCAGCTTTATAATTACCGATATATATGATTATTTTTTTATTGTATAGGTAATAATGTTAACTATTTTTAATAAGAGATGAGTGAGAGTGTTATTAAACGTAAGAGTAGACAAATATAATCAGAAAGCTCCGAACTGCTTAGCTATCGGGAGTTACACGTGTTATTGTGAGTTAACCATTAAAGATAGACATATGCTGTCGTATGATTATTTTTTATATAATTTTAAGGAGAATATTTCCGTCATACATGATTTCTGTGTAGCTTTAACCATTAAGGCTACACACGCGACAGAAGCTTAAAAAATGGAGTAACTTCTCCCGTTTTCCCAACATTTCCCTTCACTGCTCTGCTCCTATTGATTGTAGCGTGATGAAAAGTATACTATAACCTGCCCAGGAGTATAAAGAATAATTTGACTAAGTTTCGTTAAAATCCGTTTTTGTTTCTATAACGATCATACAGACAAACAGACAAAAATATTACTGATTGCATTTTTGGCATCAGTATCGATCACTAATCACCCTCTGATAGTTATTTTAGAAATATATTTCATGTACAAAATTGACCTCTCTACAGATTTATTATAAGTAGGTATAGATAGTTTGTATTTCATAATATTTCATCAAAATAGGTATGGTAAATGGTAATATTGAGCTGTGTAGTAAAACTCAGAAAATGAAAACAACGCCATCTATTCATAGAAATAACAGTAAATGAGTTACCTAATCACAACGTAGTACAAATTGTTCTCACCAGAGCCAACACCATAATATTATTTAGAAAAATCATGGAATTTGGAACTAGGAGCCCATTATTCCTGTTTTTTGTGTTATGGGGATTTTTAAAAACAAGAACATACTTCTTCCATGGTCAAATTTAAACAGTTACACAAACTTCAAAAACAAATCGATACACATAACGCCATCTATTGATATTTTTTTGAACTACTTTTTCTTTCTTCGCAATGAGACCCCATGCCGAAGGTAATCCGGCGGATGTGTGCCATAGCCTCTGGCCGTTCACATGCTAATATTTAACACTTTATTAAACTAACAGATACTGAACAATATTTCTATTTTATATCCTAATCCTTACTAATATTATAAAAGCGAAAGTGAGTTTGTTTGGTTGTTTGTTACCTCTTGACGCTTTAATGGCTAAACTGATTTTGATGAATTTTAGTACCGAGATAGTTGGGACCCTGGGGACGGACATAGGCGAGGGAGAAAGAGGGAAGAAAAGGGAAAACTCAGCTTTGCTGTTACAATCAATAAGGCGCTAGGGTAAAAACTACAGGTAGCAGGTACCTGCAAATCAGGAAAGGGGAACTGTTTTACCCCGAATTTAATGCGAGCGAAGCTGAGGGCAAAATCTAGCAATACTATAAAAGCGAAACTTTGTGAGGATGTATGTAAGTATGTTTGTTGCTCTTTTTTCGAAAAAACTACTGAAAGGATTTTGATGAAACTTCACAATAATGTAGCTTACATACCGGAATAATACATAGGCTACAATTTATTAAGATATATTGTATATTCTATCACTACACAAGTGAAACCGCGAGGCGCAGCGAATATAATAAAGAAGAAGTCTGATACTATATGCGAGGACTTGGCGATTGGCTTGGTGTCGTCTATGGTTTTCATTTTTGATAAGGTTTTAATTATAAGCTGTAAGTCCTTCATGCTGTTAAAAACATTTTCTTTTTTGTACATAATAGATTCTGAAACTACGGTACCGATTTTAACAATTTCAGTCAATAGAATGCTATATTATTAGGAAGTAACATAGGCTATTCTATATCACGCTATGACAGTTAGCTGCGCATTGGGTGAAACCACTGGGCAGAACTAGTTAAAAATAAATTAATGTCCGGAGATTGAATATTAAGAACCAATGATGCATTCGATGGCTGTTGATAACTTCAGTGGGTTGATCATTCATGTGCTTTTAAGAGAAAATTCCGAGCACTAAGCAGATAATTATGACGACCATTGACTATATTATAGAATACTAGCTTTTGCCCGCGGCTTTGCTCGCGTTAAATTCGGGGTAACACTGTTCCCCTTTCCTAATTTGCATGTACCTTTGCCGTTGCGCCTCATTGATTTGTAATAGCAAAGCTAAGTTTTCCCCTTTCTTCCCTCTTTTACCCTCATATCCCAATATTAAAAAAAATGTTTTTGTCCGCCTCCTAGCTCCCAACTATCTCTGTACCAAAATTCATCAAAATCGGTTTAGCCGTTAAGGCGTGAAGAAGTAACAAACAAACAAACTCACTTTCGCTTTTATAATATTAGTAAGGGTGTGCCTTTACCCAGTAGTGGGGCAGCATAGGCTAAGAAAGAAATATAATTGGGCAAGACATTTTACTTCCAATGAAAAATTACAAATAAAGGAAACTATAACAAAGATGATTTTTATATGCCAAAGATAGAAGTGCTTTTTTTTGGGAAACCGGGATCTTTGGGAGGAACAGGAGCGGGGGGGGATGTATCAGACATTTACTGAATAAAACCCACCCATGAAGGGACATGGGTGGGTTTTATTCAGTAAATGCCTTTGCCCTTTTCGTTCCGGGACCGCGTATCTTTGAAAGACACAGTTGGCGCAGTGGCTGAGCGATCAACTGCTGTGCTGTGTGTCGCGGGTTCGATGATATCTGTATGACCTACGGTGGTAGCTGTTTTGGGTCTGCCTGTTTGTGACGATATAGTAGAAATTCCTATAGAGGGGCAACATTTATTTAAAAAAAGTAAAGTAGCTGAAAAAAAAAGATTAGAAAAAAGAAGTAAAGTGCTGTATTTGTGTTTTTGGATAATTATATAGATACTATTTGTTTCAGGAACTGGCACTATTCGGCGAGTTCTCCATTAGAGAGACACTGATCTATTTCGGATGGATCGCCAACATGAAGACCAGAGATGTGGAAGATCGTATAGACTTCTTGATTCAACTACTTCAACTACCAAACCCTACCAAGTTAGTATTACATCACTGATTTGAACGATTTTAGTTAAGGCGCCTCCCCGACCAAAACGCCTCGCAAGCCGTTTTTGTGCAGTTTTCTGGAGCTATCTCCTGGTTATTTAAAACGAAATAAGTAACTAAAAAAATACATTAAGTTTTTTTATAATCTTGATTCCATTATTGAGATTATTTTTTTAATTTTTATTAAGTAATTATAGAGTAAATCTCCCTACAACAAAAGCTTTTTTTTTCATTTCTCATTTCTGAGAAATAAATATCAATAACATGCATCTTCTTGTAAAGTAAACATTGTTTAATTTTGCTACTGACACTAATGGATGAATTTTATAATGAACACGCACTAAACGGTTTGGGAATACCTTCATTGTGCGTACTGCTAAGGAGTGGAATTCCCTGCCGGAGTCTGTATTTCCTGACAGCTATAACCTGGGGGTCTTCAAGTCAAGAGTGAATAGGTTATTTCTAGGTAAGCGTGCTTCATCGTCGACCACATCATCACTTACCATCAGGTGAGATAGTGGTCAAACGCGAGCCTATCAATAATAAAAAAAAAAAAAAAACAATTCGGTACAAATATTTTTTTTTAAAAACCTAAAAGTTTATTTTATGTAGATTTTTTTATTTGGTTAGGGTAGCGCCTTAAAAGTAAGGTTTTCTTTAGTATATAGGAAAGCTGCTGGAAAGCTATTGTCGATATTATAGGTCAAAGATAGTAGTGATGTTTGTTTGTAACCCTCGTCCAAGAGCGAGTCAGACTTGCGCAACGCGTGTTCCGTACAAATTTGTGACATAAACATTCATGTCGTTGTGTCTTCATTACGTACCGAACTCTAAAAATTTGAGCTATGTGCCTTGGGTTCGAACCAGAGACCTTTGACTTGACAGTGTGACGGTCACGTCACTAGGATTACCCTACCGCTGCTTCCTGTAGGTGCTAGACAGGACAGTTAAAATACCTATGTTTCTATTTGTAGACAAGTGAAGAATCTGTCTGGTGGTCAGGCAAGAAGGACTTCACTGGCAGCTGCCCTCATCCACGACCCTGAACTGCTGATCCTCGATGAGCCCACAGTCGGAGTCGATCCAGTTTTGAGACAGGGGTAAGTTAATAGGTTATTTTTTGTGCAAATAAAACCATAATCTAATATAATTATAAAATTCTCGTGTCACAGTTTTCGTTGCCATACTCCTCCAAAACGGCTGGACCGATTCAAACTAAACTTTATGTAGGTACATATCGGGTAGGTGTGAGAATCGGCCAACATCTATTTTTCATACCCCTAAGTGAGAAGCGGGTGAAACCGCTGGGCACAGCTAGTGTTACTATAAATTCCTATTAAACGCATAAGGTAAAATAGTTTTAGATATACAATGTGTCCCAGGAATAAGTGACCGCCCGGCGTTTTTTGAATATTTGTACAAAATTATTAATAATTACATTTATATTTGTGACTTAGCGGCTTTAGTTTTTTTTTTAATTTTTTTTTGCAGTTTTTTCTACGATGTTTCCTAAGTTTGTTCATCTTTTTCCAATGTAATTATTAATAATTTTGTACAAATATTCAAAAAACGCCGGGCGGTCACTTATCCCTAGGACACATTGTATAATAATATATATTTTATATAATTTTTGTACCCTATCGCAATGTTATCGTATTTTATCCTAAGGTTGACTGGTAGAGAATGCCTTATGGCATTAAGTCCGCCTATGTACCACTATTGTACATAAAGTTTAAATAAATAAATTAACTATTTTAATCTCACTATATTAGACATATCAACCGTGCAAATATATCATGCAAATATATCATGAAATTTCGTTAATGCTATAAGCCATGTACATATTTATATAAAATTAGTTTATTACATTAAATTACACAGTTAATTAATAAACAAAAAAATATAAACAATCGAAACAAGTGTTCATAAGTAAACACATTATATCAGTTTAAAAGTTAAATAATCACGCATGAAATAAAAACATGTGTTCTTAGTAATGTATGTGTGGGACTGTGTTGAACTGTTTTATGATCGTTATTAACCATTTAAATGTTTGTTTTCAGCATCTGGGACCACCTGGTAGATATCACCAAAGGGGGGCGTACAACTGTCATCATCACGACCCATTACATAGATGAGACTAAGCAGGCTGATATTGTAAGTTATATTATTTTGATACTGATATTTTGATGCTGATATTGGAATGGTTGTTGTTGGATTAAGTTGGTTGCTTTTGTCTTTAACCCTTGGGGTCTTAAAATAAATTTATCTTTTTAGTTGCTACTAGATCTTAAATCTTCAGGTATTAGGTAAATAATAATACATTTAACAATGTAAGTTTTCTAGCATTACGTGTTGCCTTATCACTACAGAGAAAAAATCTAAGGCGCGTGCACACACGACCAACAGTTGAGGCGCAGTCAAAGCGCTGGCGCATTAGGCGCGTCGCCCATACGACATTTGTAAAGGAAATCTCTGCGCCTCAACTGCACCTCGACTGGGGCGACGCGCCTAATGTGCCCGCGTTTCGACTGCGCCTCGACTGTTGGTCGTGTGGGCGACGCGCCTAAGTCGCTTTCTGTCTGTTCCTATGTATGCATAGACATTTCAAACTATGCAACAGATTTTGATGCGGTTTTTATCAAAGATAGAGTGATTCAAAAAGAAGGTTTGTATGTTTTATATTAGTAGATATCTACATTGCAGCGGGCGATGCCGGGCGGGTCGGTAGTGAATAGATAAATTACGTCAATTAAATATCGAGATTAAATAAATGTTAATTGTTTTTTACGTCTTTTAATAAGAATATGTAAATGTATAAAAAGTATGTATAGAAATGAATAAACGAAATAAAAATTTTGTTGACATAGAGATTTTACATTATCATAAGAAGCTATTCCTGAGCTAGGTGAGACTTGTGTTATTGAGAATTTTCACTGTTTATTTTAATACAATACTTGTAATTTATTTGAAGACGATTTTTGAGTATGTCTGTGTGCCCCCGTGGAACACTAACGCACCGTCTACACGGCATATTTAATACACTTACTTGATATGATAAAGAAATCTCGCCCTTCTCAGTCAACCATGCAAAACAAGAGGTATTGCTAGTGTAAAATAAACGAAATTCAATTGTTTTTTTCTTTCTTCCAGATCGGACTTATGCGAGGTGGTAGATTCTTAGCTGAAGAGTCACCTAACGAGCTGATCCGCCGCTACCAGGGTGAGAGCTTAGAAGACGTGTTCTTAAAGCTGTCGGTGCTGCAGAACTTGGGCAAGAGGAGAAGGTCCAGTATTCTTGCTGATGTGGTGGAGAGAGTAGAATTGCCGGCTATACCAGTAAGTTATCATCACTATTCTCTTGCCCGGATCTCAATTTCTTTGGTTTTTTCGTTTTCTTTCTTCCATACTCCTATCTAAGTCGTCATTTCATCAGACAAGGAGGTGTCTGATAAAATGTAAATGACAAGAATGACTTTATAGATACATTTAAAATGATTATTACCTAATGGCGACATAATAAAATGTATTAATGGACTAACTTCCGCCCGCGACTTCGTCCGTGTGGCATAGTTAATTCGGGCTAACGCTAACTTGAACCCGCGTGATGATCAAAAATAAAATTTCTTTCTCTCCCCTTATCTCTTTAAAAAAAAAGTCTATGTGCAAGGTCCCAACTATCTCTGTACCAAAATTCATTAAAATTAGTTTTGCCATTTAGGCAGGAAGACGTAACAAATAAACTCACTTTCGCTTTTATAATATTAGTAAGGATTTTTGACTCTTTTCAGAACCCAATAGATTTTTTTTTGTGGATCTTCACAAAAAAGAAATTTTCAAATAACTAGACAATAACCCATCAGTTTATGTAGTATTTTTGACTCTTTTCAGAACCCATCTGCTGTAGACCTCGAAGAAGCGGAAATTGGTGAAATATCCGGTGAATTCGGTGACAATGTCTCCATGAGTAGCAGGGGTCGCGTGGTGGTGACCCCAGAGCTCATCAACCCCATAGAAGCGATGCCCCCAGAAGAGAAGCCGTCCAGAAGCCTGGAATCGTACATGCCTATGAAGTGGCACCACATGAAGGCTTTGATTTGGAAAAACTTCTTGAGTTTGTTTAGGAATTTCGCGTAAGTGTACTTCAAATGTTTTCCATGAAACATTTCCATGATTGGCGCAGTGACTGAGTAATTGACTGTTGCACTGAGTGTAACGGGTTCGATTCCCGTTTGGAACAATTGTTTGTACGACCAACAGGCAGTTGTTTTTAAAAAAAAAACGTCCATAGGTTTAAAAAAAAAAAGTAACTATACCTGGACACCTGGGTATGTCTTTTATTGAATGTATATAATATACTCGTACGTAATCGATTACTTTTAATTAGCGTCGTGAATATTCGGTTTCATTTTTAGTATGAAATTGTTAAAAACGTGTTAATTTATTAATTTCGCTTATTTTTCTTTCTTTCCAGAGCTTTAGCCTTTCTCCTCGGTCTACCAGTCTCCCAAATGATATTCTTTTGCGTCGCCATCGGGCACTACCCGGTCGGCTTGCCGATCGCTGTAGTGAACTACGAAGTTAATTCAACGGAACCACTTTGTCATTACGACAAGAACCTCTGCCCACAGGACCCTAATACGTATGAATGGAACTTGACTAGATTCAGTTGTGAATATCTAGACTTTTTATCAAAACGACAATCGAATTTGGTGAGTTAAAAAAAAATATAACATAATAATTATAACGTAACACAACATAACATACCACATCATAACACAATACAACACAACACACCACAACAACATAGCATAACAAAACACAATCTAATACAAGATAACACATCATAACACAATACAACACAACAAAACATAACACAACAATACACATCATAACACAATACAACACAACATAACATAACATTATGCTTGTAATCCCTAAAGGTTTATACATAAGTGTATCTAATAGTACAATCAAATTTCGCAAATTATAAAGTCCGATGTAATAGGAGGCGTCTATTGCCATAACTAAGCACAAATTCAGACCAGATCCAGATTTAGAAAAATAGCATTATTATATAGCAACAACATTTTGAGGCAATTTGGGCGCATAGATATAGAGACTTGACAGATAAATATATTATTTAAGTTAAAAAAATCCTAAACAAATATGTTAGGAGCAAATCCTAAAGCGTTAGGTAAAGGTGTACTTAATTGAACATGTTCTCCCAGTAAGCCGATTAGAACACGGAATGTCGACGCATACGATGCTACAAAATTGCGATGCACGTAACGGCGAAACACTGTCTCTGCGAAGCCACTACACTTCGATGCACGTTATCGCGAAAGATTTTCACTGCGATACTACTTGACTTCGATGCATGTTACCGCAAAAAACTATGGAGCAACTTGGCTTGCGAAACATCGTAAATGGCCAAACCGATTTTTATGAATTGTGGTACAGAGATAGTTGGGTCCCAGGAGACGGACATAGGCTAAAAAGAAGTGAGAAAAGGGGAGAAAAACATTTTTTTTCGATCATCACGCGGGTTTAAAGTTAGCGTACGCCCAAAGTAACTATGCCACGCGGACGAAGTCGCGGGCGGAAGCTAGTTTTATATAGTAGACTCGCTTCGCTCGCGTTAAATTCGGGGTAACACAGTTCCCCTTGCGCCTTATTGATTTGTAATAGCAACGCTAAGTTTTTCCTTTTCTTTCCTCACATGCCACTTTAAAAAAAAATAGCCTATGTCCGTCTCCTGGTTCCCAACTATCTCTGTACCAAAATTGATCAAAATCGGTTTAGCCATTAAAGCGTGAAGAGGTAACAAACAAACAAACTCACTTTGGCTTTTATAATATTAGTAAGGATATTAGATAATTATGGAACAAAAACAAAATAGCTTGCTCTCCGTGACTGCGACATGCGAACACTCACTGCGTGAGTTCGACGAGCACTTGTCTGTTTTTTTTTTAAGTTTAAATAGACTACACAAAGTTTTAATAGAGAAGTTACTCATGCAAGCTATTAAATAGCCGGAAGCGCTGTTAATGCTCGGAGTTTCATTTATGCTGCATTTAGAGTGCCGATGCAAAAGTTTAAACTAAATAAAAGCACTTTAATACCATACAAGTTGAGTATTAGGTCAATAGTTGACGGCACGGTTAGCGCAGTGGCTGAGCAATCGACTGCCGCGCTGCGTGTCGCGGGATCAATTCCCACACGGAACAAATATTTGTATGGCCTACAGATAGTTGTTCCGCGTCTGGCTGTTTGTGTATGTGAGTTTATATGTTTGGGTGCGCCCACGCTACAGGAGAAATTCTTAGTGTGGGGCAACGTTATTTCTAAAGAAAATAAATAAAGAAAGAAATAATAGTTTCGAACTAATATTTAGACACTGAAAACACTTATTTCTGTGAAATAATTGGAGTTGAAATAGAGCTCGAAGCATACATCCACTCGGGTCCATCTTAAGGTTAAGCCGCGTTTGCTTAGGTTGGTCTGTGGATGGATGGCCACACGTTACAAACCGAGTTGCCTCCTTTATGCTGAGCTGGAGTCCTATTTGGTGCAATCTTGAGACACACCGCCCAGTAATGGGCGACCATTATAAATGTATGTGATGTGTCTAAATGCAATGCAATATGGGTCAATTTAACTTCTACCTTACTTTTTAAAATCTTTTTCTCAGTTTGATATTTTTTGTTTTAACTCCTGTAGTGTGTCTTTTGTTGCATCAAATATATGATTTATCTATCTCCTTCGTGCCTCAAGAAAACTCGGTTCTTAACGTGAAAATGGAACTCAGAATTGTTATATGTCTAGCTCTTAATCAAATCAAAAGCATTTATTTCAAGCAAGCCAGTTACAAGGACTTTCCACTGTCTATACAATAATAGTAAATTAAGCAACAGTCCCAGTCACAAGGCATAACAACTGCGAGAAGCATAGGCAAGAAACTCCAAGAACACTCTTAGATTTTAATAAAAGAAAACCTTGTTCTGTAAGTCATAAGATCGTAAATGGTAATGTTTTCCAACAGGTCCTGTACCCAGACAAAGCGACTGCTATGGATGAGGCAGCACACGGCAAAGCGCGGGCGGTGCTGGTGTTCGCTGCCAACTTCTCCGAGTCACTGCAGCTGAGAATCACTGACCCAAGGAAGGTCAACTTCTGGAACGTCAAGAGCTCTGACATGGAAGCCCATATGGATGAAACTGGTAAGCGATTCTTTATTTAAAAAAAAAGCAGTCCCAGACGTCTTGGAGTTTAGCAGAGGGACCCATCAGAGTGACCCACCAGAGTCAGTGCCTGCCAGGGTTGCGAGTTGTTTGAAAGACATACCGCGTCCGTGGAACACAAAAAAGGAACATTGATAAATGCCTAACCCTGCCTTCGTGTTAAGTTTTATACATTATTGGCCATTATTATAAGATTGAGGACGTTGCGCACCCTCGTCCAGTCAAAAAACTTCTTAGTTTTAGATCCCATCCTTAAAAATAAAGACTATTAGTTTCTGTAAGGTATGTATGTATGTAATATGTTATGGTTATGAAATATGCACTAGGACCTTAATGTTTCAGCCCCAAACGGCTACCAATAGTTAAATACTTACCGCATCTGATTTTTAATCGGTTTCTATTAAAAAAAGAAATAATCATTGCAATTGACATAAATGCAACTCTAAAAAACCAGCCAACAGTTCAAATTTGCAAATTACAAAGGATTTTTTTTACGTTCCGATCGCCTTTGTTTTCTGCCCTATTGTAATGAATTTTAATTGAAATGCATCTTTTCATGAATGGCTCACAGTATTTTTCCATTGTAAATTAAAAATTAGCTTTTGAATCAGATAAACAATGAGAACTTGTGGTACAAAGGTAGCTTTGTGCTTTAAAGGCTAATTTATTCATTTGATTTTTAGGGTTCGGTACCTCAAAAGGAAATATGTGAACCCTTAGAGGATCACATTGTGGTCTACTTTATCTCGAGACTGCGTGGAGGTACTGTATGAGTCAGAATGCTGGACTGTAAAAAAGGTGGTTGAAAAACGATTGCATGTAGCGGAGATGAGAATGTTGAGATGGATGTGTGGAGTGACAAGAATGGATAACGTAAGGAATGAGTATATTAGAGGAAGTTTGAAAGTTGAGCCTGTTACAAAAAATTAAAAGTTGGTCGTTTGTCTTGGTATGGACATATAATAAGGAGCACTTGTGACTAAAAAAGTGATGGATCTGAATGTTGAAGGAGGGAGAGCGAGGGGAAGGCCAAAGAAAAGATGGATGGATTGTGTAACAAATGATATGATGGAGAAAAGAGTAAATGATGCCGTGTTGTCTGATAGGAGAGAATGGAAGAAGAAAACGTGTTGCGCCGACCCCAAATAGGAATGGGACAAGGGCAGGAAAATGATGATGTGTGGAGATATTGAGTTGAAATTAAAACCATAAATCAAGTAAAAGATATGGCGTGTATGTTGCAATAAAATGTTAATGAGATATTTGTAATATTATCATGTTGATAGTCCGTTCAAAACCGGGCAGCTTTCTAGAAAATTTATCTCTTTTTGTAAGACCTTGAGCATGTCAAAATAAACACAACAAATAATAATGTTTTCGGTCGATCGATCCGTATATTTTCTGAACCCGTCTGAACCGTTCCTGATCCGTTATTTGATAGTAAATAAGCGTGTTTGTTTCAACGTTGACAATTTGATCCCTTAAGCCACACTCGACGGGGACCAGGATCCTAAGTAAATAAAATATTAAATTTATACCATTTTTATACTTTTATACTTACTACATATTTTTACTATAAATTTGTCTATTTGTAGTTGGTAAATAATAGAGCTTAGAGAAATATAATAAACTAGCTTTTGCTCGCGGCTTCGCTTGCGTTAAATTCCGGGTAACAAAGTTTCCCTTTCCTGGTTTGCACGTATTTTTTGTCGTTTGTAACAAGAGTGTGTGTACCGATTTTTAGCTTCATACCTTGAAAACTGCGAAATTTTTCATGTAAAATTTCATCACCTCTTTTAAAAGATTGCGGCAGATTTAAAAAAAAAATGATGCATGATGTTATTGTTAGTGACATATAGACCGCATACTGATTTTTAGCTTCCTACCCTAAAAATTTCCAATGAATGCTCTATAAAAACTTCCTCCCTCTATTATAGAGAAGTGGGGGGTTAGAAAGAGACAAAACGGCCTATGTCCGTCTCCAGGGTTTCAACTATCTCTGTGCCAAAAGTCATCAAAATCGGTTTTGCCATTTATGCATGAAGGACGTAACAAAAAAACTCACTTTTGCTTTCATCATAATAATAAGGATTTGTCTTATGTCGGGCATGCCATCGTCCGGGAGAATCAATACGACACATTATCTCCGGTTGTTCGCGTCTAGCTAACGGAGAGTACTTGCATAGACACAACCTTGTAGCCAGGATTATCCATCAGCAACTTGCTCTAAAATACAACCTTGTGGAATCGGAAGTGCCGTACTACAGGTATGAGCCCGACCCAGTTCTTGAACATGGCAATATCACATTGTACTGGGATCGCTCCATCATCACTGACAGGACTATTGTTGCCAACGAGCCTGATATAGTGGTGGTGGATCGATCAGAGCGGCTCGCAATGATTGTTGAAATAACAGTCCCGCATGATGAGAACCTCGTGAAAGCCGAGAAAGATAAGCAAATCAAGTATATTGACTTGGCTCGCGAGGTTGTCGACGTGTGGGATGTCGACTCAGCGAGCCCTGACCGCCGGTAGCTTGGACCCTGTTCCCGATACCGGTGGGCTACTATTTTTATATTTTTAAATGTTTTATTTTTTATTTTTTGTGTTTAAGAAATATTTAAAAATATAATTTTATGTAATGAAAACAATAAATGAAAAAAAAGGATTTGTCTAATTTTAGTAGAAATGTAATAAATCATACACAAAAAAAATACAATTTGATTTATAAACGTACAACACATTTCGCAGTGTGAAGAGCTTATGGCTAAATAAAAATTGTTGCTTGGGTCGATTTTGAGGTTAAGCCAGGCTTACCTAGGCTAGTCCTTGGATGGGTGACCACCCATTACATACCAAGTTTCCTCCGTGCCTTGAAAAGAGTACTTTGGTCCTTGGATGGGTGATTACCCATTACATACAGAGTTCCGTTCGAGCCTAGGATAGCACGTTAAGCTGTTGGTCCTGTCCGTCATTTGTAGATCTTTGACAGTCGTTACAGGTGGTCAGTGGCTTGAAAGTTTGACAATCAGACTTACCAAGGAATATTGTATTACCCAGTTGGTTACTTTTTTTGCTTTTCAGGTACGGAACCCTAAGAAGACAATTCAAAAATCAAATGATTATTTTAAAAAACCTGTCTTATAATTCTAATTTCTTGGGATACCAAATCAAGAGCAAATTGTAATTTTTTGGCCTTTTATAAACGGAGGTTGTTAGCTCTTTAATTAAAGTTTTGTACGGCCCCCGTTAAATCGAAGGTCCCTTCAAATATGTAGGTACTTGTAACATTTGCATTTAAATTACATTTTCATGTCCAATCACCATTGATGTTATTGTGTATTGGAAAAGGTATGTTATATAATGTTATGGGCTTTAATTTGATAGCGTTACAGTGTAATTTTGAATGGTGACCCAGGTGATAATCATGCAAATTTGTAATATCAATTTCGATATGTTTTTATTTTCTTTTCCTGAAATGCAACGTCGCCAACCAATATCCCATACTTGTAGATGCTATAGTTGATTAATTTTAGATATAAATCAATATTGGTCATTAGATTAGTACTGCATTTATTGCATGAATAAATCGCGATGTTAAACTGTCACCCTTATTGTATTTATAAGGCCTACTAATATTATAAATGCGAATGTTTGTGAAGATGTATGGTGTTTATTACTCTTTCACGTCAAAACGACTAAACGGATCTTGATGAAATTTGGCACAGAGGTAGATTATAGTCTGGAATAACACATAGGATATCTATTTTTTCTATATCATGCGACCTAAGCCGCGGGCGCCAGCTAGTGAGATATATATTTGAGACTTGTACAAGTTGTGTTGTGTCTAGTTTACAATTTTCGTTGTTTTTTCTCGTGGCCCTTGTAGTGAATTTTCCTGGTCCCTGAACCTGGTTCCTAATCCCAAGGGCGCAGTGCCTACATTATTTCCAGAGTACGGAAGAATTGCTCATACGAAACATGTGTGCTAAATTATTCCTAACCTAAAATGTAGTCCTTTTTTACAACGTAAACTTATGAAAAAGTACAAAAATGTTGCTTGGCTTTTTTCATAGTAGCCATGTAGACTAGATTTGTGCGCGGTTTATGGTAATAGGGACGAGCCTATTTCGTTATGTCCAAATCCCATTTAATAGGGGACGACCACTATTAAATGGGATTTGAACGTAACTGGTGAAGTAGCAGAGTAGGAGTGTCAGATTTTTAATAACTAAATAGTAATAAACTCATCCATGTCCCTTCTTTTGTCCTCTGAATTCCGGGGCTGCGGTATCTCTTTCGAACAAATTTTATTTATTTATTTATCTCTTTGAGACGTTCGAAGAACACGAATGCGTCCTCAATAGGGATGTCGTCACTAGAAAGACGGATCGTGAGCTACACATTGCTCACCGTCCACAGACTCCCGTCTACGTTACCGCGAGTCGTCTCTGTATTGGTTTGAGGTTCTCTTCCTCAAACGTGCAGCCACCTCTTTTGCTAGCATAAGTTCTGCTTTGCAAAAGGAGGTGACCGCTTTTCCTTTCGCTCTGGGACATGAACTGAACCAGGACCGACCGGAGAGGTCGCCAACAGCGTTAGTCTCTACGAGGACATCTATTCTGTCTCTTGTGTTTTGATGTAATAAACGCTGGAGTTTTTTTCTTTACTGCTTACAATAATAATTACGTAGTAAAGTGAAGTACGAAATTTTTTGCCGTGTAGGTCGGGTAAATCTAGGTTAGTCTAAAAAACCAGCAAAGTGCGAGTCAGACTTTCGCAGTTCCATACAAATTTACAACATAACGGCCATATACTTTGACTGCGTAGACTTAAAGACTTGATTTTCATACAGAATCAAAGGACTGCAGACTTGAGTATACAGTTTTAATTTCAACTCGATACCTCCAGGCGTTTCCGAGATAAATGGTCTTGACAGACAGACAGATAAACGGACCAAAAATTGGTCCAGCATCTTGATTGTTTTAAATTTTACTAACATAGTTTTTAAGTTTCTCCTACTAACATAAGTATTATTTTATCATTATATGGACTTTTAACTTTATGTGCCTGGTCTGAAATAAATATTTTCAATGTCAATTTCAATTTATAAGGGTTCCGTATTTGCTTTTTATAGTACAAAACCCTAAAATAATAAAAACTTCCTTAGAAAGATTTTTCATTAGATTTGATCACTCTAGGTGTGCAGTTCAAAGCGGTGCTGCTTGTCAAAAGAAAATGCATCGTTGAAACTTGAATATGTTAAACGTGGTATATTAATTTAGTGCTAAGTTTTTCCGCTTGCACAAATAACTTGGTTAAAGTATGCTCGTAATTTGTAGACTATGCAAAAACATTTCTGAATTAAAAGACTCCACTTTAACTTAAAACTAAGTTATTCTAGAAAAGTACATGTCCCAGTTAGAAAATTGCTGCCGACTTAAATTTATATCGCGACATTTTAACTTTGCAGTTGTTTTAAAGTTTTCCGTGATAAAGTTCATATTATCTAACTTACAAACGACACTTTTAGATGCTTTCTCGTGTTTTGGCAACTTTTCTGTGTTTTCGTTTGTTCTGGTCTTACCAACTGACGTCAGTAATAATGCCAAAACAAAAATGAGAATGACGTACTAAGTAGCAAAGTGGGTTATAAAGTCAAGGAAATTAGTTGTTTGCAAAATTATCTCTCTGTGTAACATGAAAGTATTTAGCATCTGACTTTCGACGGCCAGTTTTAAAAAAAGAGCGTGAATAAAAACTGTTCTTATGGGAAAACCACACAAATATTTTAAAATGTTTTAAAACCAAGCACTAGATTATGAAATTTCAAATCATATGATGCCAGTTTTCAATCCAGAATTTAAACACATTATTTTTTATTGGCCGGCGGCAATTATTAATTTAGGTTCCTGAGTGAATTTTGGCTAGTTTCCCAATTTTTTTTATCAGTCCCTCTTTTACATTATTCACTGTGTCGTAACAAGTGACGTCACACGTAACTTTAATGGGCTATATCTTTGTAATTTTTGGTCTGAATCCCTACGGAGAAAAACAAGCGTGCATGTCAAGTTCACTGTCATAAATTTCTAAAGTAAAAAAATAAATGAATGCAACCAATACGTGTTGGACCTCCGTATTTAATAAACTTTAATTAAACGTTATTTTTTTTAAATAAAACTCCTAAACTTTGATCACCCACTTTCGTACCTACTCCGTTTGTTACGTAGATTTGTTCGTTTTCCGTTTTGAGGTTAAACCCGGTCTGAGGTTAAACCCGGGTTCAGCAAAGAGATTAACCGTTTGTTTATTTACTCAGTCGTAGGCTTAAGAAGTACTGTTTGATCTTCATTAGCTGGCTTAAGTGGGTCGGAGATAAATCTTTAATAGGTATTTGCAAAGAACGGAGAGAAAGGGTTGTTAGGTAAGCGCCAGGTGTATATATACAAAAGTAAAGGTAAAGGTTTTGACGACACGATTGACACAGTGGCTGAGCGATCATCTTCTGCGTTGCGTGTCGCGGGTTCAATTGCCGCACGGAACAAATATTTGTATGACCAGGTAGTTGTTTCAGGTCTGGCTGTTTGTGTATGTGAGTTTAAAATTGTTTGTAAACGCACCAACGATACAGGAGAAAATCATAGTGAGGGGCAACATTTATAAAAAAAAAAAAAACCGATGTGAAGCCGACGCCGATGCAAACACCTTCTACCGTCAGTTGGGATCCAGACGGTGGCGTCCGAGGCCATGAAAGACCATGGCCTCGGATTGATACAATGCCACCTTGAGACCCAGTAGCCGGATCCTTTCCGGGACTATCGCAACCCCGCGTGTCAATAATTCAGGCCGTGTCAAAAGCACGCACGCCTCAAAAGGATGTCAGCAAAGTAGAGGTGCCTGTCAAGGCCAACGCCTGCCGGGATTGCGGGTTGTTCGAAAGTGATACCGCGACCCCGGTTCACAAAGCGCAAAAGAGGGAACATGAGTGGGCTTCACCCTGAGCGGGGGAAGTTATTTGGTGATTTGCCATCCGAAGCGTGTGTGACCAGATGTATAAAAGTAGATTGAAAAAAAAACCAGTACGTAAAAATACAATAATCGTGATACATGAATGAACCCACATCCTCGCGCAAGAGAGGCAATACTTTAACAGATACGTCATCATGACATTTAAAAGATCTTTATTATACCCACTGCTTGCTCCGTTCACCTTTAATTAAACAGTCAATCACGAGGTCTATTCGACCCAAAGTTAGGGGTTTTCTTAAAATTAATGTCCCATTATTAGACACGGGTTTCCGGGTCAGGTGGCTTTTATTGCTAGGGGGTAACAAATACCCCTTGCTTCCTTGTTTACTGAGCAAAGGGCGGAATTGGGTTAAATGGGCATGTTTTGTGTCTTACAGACTCCTTTAAATAGAACACGTTTTTTTTGGGTTGTCAGATATAATAAAATACATTATTAAAAAAAGAAAACTAAGCAACATGTTTTCTCGTGATTTTATTCAGCAAACCGTGTAATTAGATACCAAATACAGGGAATGAGTAAAAAAACAAATGCGCCATCTTTGGAAGCCCGCCATTTTGGATTCAGAATATTAACTTTTATTTTTAGTTTAACCTGCACAAAGATGGGTACAGAACGGCTTCTGTGCCTTAGAAAGCACACAGTCGATAGAGGTAGTCAATGGCTTCAAAGTCTGACAACCAGTCTTACCTTGTGGTACTATATTGCCCATTAATACCTTGGTTGGATCTCTGTGGTCTCTTGAAGCTGTGAAAAAAATAGTCTACGCAATCAAAAGATTATGTCGCAAGTTTGTACGAAACGGGGGGGGGGGGGGGGTTCAGACTTTTACTGACTAAAACCCAACCCATGTTCCTTCTATTGCCCTTTACGTTCCGGGGCCTTCGCGCTTGGTTGGTTTTTTTTTTATCCCGGTCTTAAATTTCCGAGATATAATGTTTGTGTGATTGTCGTTGATTTCTTTTTTTTCTTTGTTTTCAGACAAGCAAGTGGAATGGATGTTAGCCAAAGACCTTTCCCTCGCCTTTATGGAAGCCACGGAGCATTTGGCCACCGTCTGCGATCTTCCACCCAGGATCATGGCCAGCCCTGTCTATGTAAGTTTTTAATGATATCCCGGTTTCTTGGAATGGCTATTACAAAATAAACATCATTTATTGATATTTATTTTGCAAGTAGATTTCTACAAACATTTTTTCACGTTTTCTTATTTTAAGCTAGATGAGTCCGGTGTTTCGTACCCGACTACTCTGAGTAGAAACAGCCGAAACAAACTCAGATGCCATAGTCTCTTTTAAGGTCCCGACATAAATCTTGGTCAACTTACATAAGGAATATGGAGATTAGTATCTGAAATGATCTTTTTAAGAAAGCACCACACAGATTGACTTGTCCGAGTCAGTGCAAGCATTTGTCAGATCATGTGGAGTTCATCATCGTCATTTGCTTAGTCTTTCAAACCCTTCACGGGTGTGAAAATACCCCTAACCAAACCGAAAGGCACTTGTTCTTTAAGTCATTGAGATATTTACATATTTTCCGCTATGTGCAATCGTTTTTCCTCCACCTTTTTCACAGCCCAACATTCTGACCCATACAGTACAACAGTAGGCCTACTATGACATCTTAAAGCAGTTCTTATTCCACTGAGGGAAAGAAATGGCGCTAGACACCCTGTATAGCTTTGTCTCTTTCCCTCAGTGGAATTAGTTCTGCTTTAAGACGTCATAGTAGGGTAGCTGGTCTAATCACGGTCTACACACGATGTACATAATGCATGGTTGCCGACTTAATGAAGATTTTACACCCTGCATATTCTCAGATATTTCTTCGATTTGCGCTTTTTGTTGTACACTAGCTTTCGCCCGCGGCTTTGCTTGCGTTAAATTCGGTATAACACACCAAGCAGACCTGCAGTTTTTGCTCTTGCATGTGATTGATTTGTAATAGCAACGCTAAGTTTTCCCCTTTTCTTCCCTCTTTTTCCCACACATCCCACTTTAAAAGAAAAAAAAGTCCGTCTCCTGGTTCCCAACTATCTCTGTACCAAAATTCATCAAAATCGGTGTAGCCATTAAAGCGTGAAGAGGTAACAAACAAACTCACTTTCGCTTTTATAATATTAGTAAGAATATCTTTAATCTCTTTGAAAATAGCATTCTGCCTATGCCTTTGCAGATTACATTCCTGATATTGTTTAATTAGAACCAAAATAAGACAATTATTGCAGCGAGTTCTAGGAAACGCAGTGATTGCATGCACAAAGCCGCACAATTCGATGAATTGAAGATAATTCTCAAAGGACTCGTTGTTGCATGATTAATATGCTGTAACTGCACTGCAATGTGTTTTCAAATTTAAACTTTGATTACAATGCTCTATAGTGAAGATTTGCTTGTTTATGTTAGCGTAGATTACCATCTGCGCAGGAGATATTATAGTTGCGGCGTGTGTGCGCAGGCACAGGTGCAATCTCTGTTCCCTCACTCTCATAGATAGTTCGATGGGACGGTAATCCGACATGACCGGAGAGGGATCAGGCGCAGAACTAATAGCCAACTTCCAAACTCCAGTTTTTACTGTGAAATTCCTAATGGGAAAACCTAATTACACTTTTTACGGGAATGTTGCGCTTCCAACTGTGAAACCGCACTAGGAATTTCTCCTGCATCGTGGGTTGACAAACATTTAAACTTAAATTCACAAACAGCCAGACCCGAAACAACTATCTCGCACGAAACATCTATCGAACCCGCGACACGCAGCGCAGCAGTCGATCGCTCAGACACTGCGCCACTGCGTCAAAATTTGAATTTGAAACACGACTAAGAAACTTATACATTTCTTTTAGCTTTTCAAAAACTTTCACAATTGACGGGCAAAAAAATAGTTGCTGATTGATATTTAAATAAGATGTTCTACTAAAGAGTTTCTTTTGTTTTCAGTTCAACAAGCCAATCCACGGCCTGGACGTGCCCAACTTCACAGACTTTGCTGGTCCCGGTGTTATTCTAACGTAAGTATTAACATAATGCGCTGTTAGAGAGGAACATTTTATAAATTCTGTGTAATTTTTATTTTTTAAATTACAAAAAGAATTTTGATTCTTCGTAGGTCTCGGTTTTTTAGGGTTTCTTACTGGAAAAACGGACCCTTCAACCTTGGGATCACTTTATTGTTTTGTCTGTCTATGTGTCTGTTAAGACTCTTTTTCCCAGCTAAAACACTAGGAAGTGGCGAAGGGCAGGGCGTTTTTGTGGGACTGTCTCTTGTAATCTGACGTTCAAAAAGTGCTGATTATCAGCCTAATTTGAATAATGACTTTTGATTTTGATTTTATCTCGGAAACGCGTGAACGTATAGAGTTGAAATTTAAACCATATACTCAAGTCTGTGATGCCTTAGAGGTGTGTAAAAATCAACCCTCTAAGTTTACGCAGTCACAAAGAATGGCCGTTTAAATCGCAAGTTTGTGTGGAACTATTGTAACTAATGTACTTGGCCGTTTTATTTAGTATCGTTTTGTTCATGATTAAGGGATGAAAACAAGCAGGGCTAAGCGGGGCTTGCCAGAGCCTCCGCCTGCCGGGGTTGCGAAATGTTCGAAAGAGATACCGCGGCCCCGGAACGTAAAGGGCAAGAGAAGGAACATGGGTGGGTTTTAGTCAGTAAAAGTCTGACATTCCCGAAGTTATTTTATGACTTACCACCCCAAAAGAAGGGATGAAAACAGTTTCCGTTTTAGAAGCTTGTTAAAAGGTACACAGAACGACATATTAAACTATACCGTCTAATTTATGCAGATGTCTCACCGTACTGGAAATCTGAACAAAGCGAGGCAATGTTTACTAGAAATGTATAGCCTGACTTAACGCCAATCTGTCTATTAGATAAAATTATTATAGTTTAAAAAATCTCGTAATTTTCTCAGCAAGCCCTTTCATTTGAAACTCACATCATGGGTATGCAAAAGAAAAAAACCTATTTCGCCATGTTCAGGAAACCGCCATTTTGGATTTACTCGGCATGAAAGATCCGTTTCATAAATATAATTATTTTGATACATGAAAATGGGTAAATAAATGATAACAAGGATAAAAAAAAATTGACAGCTTCAGCCATATTTTATTATGTAGGCATGCAAAACGTTTAAACAAAGTCAACAAAATCAAAATATGTTCATTTCACAAAGGCCTACACGGGCACTTATAAAACATTGAGAAAAGGTGCACGGTTCAGGTTGGTCGTTTCCTATGGAGATAAACCGGCAAGAAACTCCATGGTTACTCTTTTAAAATCATTTGGTTTTACAATGTTGTTGTTACAGCGTTAGTACTTAAGTATGAGAGGACAGCGTAGGCTCGACAATAATAGTCATTGCTTACTTTATAAAACGTAAAATAAGACAACAACTTATACCTAGACAATCCTTACTAATATTATAAAAGCGAAAGTGAGTTTGTTTGTTTGTTATCTCTTCACGCTTTAATGGCTAAACCTATTTTGATGAATTTTGGTACAGAGATAGTTGGGAACCAGGAGACGGACATAGGTTAATTTAATTTAATTCTATTAAAAAAAAGTGGGATATGAGGGAGAATGAGGGAAGAAAAGGGAAAACTTAGCGTTGCTAATACAAATCAATCAGGCGCAAGAGCAAAAACTGCAGGTCTGCTTGGTGTGTTATACCGAATTTAACGCGAGAGAAGCCGCGGGCGAAAGCTAGTTGTGTATAATTTAATGATCAACACTGAACATATGCCTGGTCTTTGTCAACAGAATCGTTTTCTTCTTGGCTGTTGCTCTGACTTCTGGCTCCATGTTGGCTGAGAGAAACGAGGGTATCCTGGAGAGGTCACTGGTATCCGGAATTACTGGTAAGTTTATCTTTTTTTCGATGGGAAATCATCAAATGATTCCTTTCTATCTAGGCAGAGCGGAAGGGAGTGTCAGACTTGGTACTGACTAAACCCAACCCATATTCGTTTTTTTGCCCTCTTTAGAATCCTGCACTTCAAATTAACATTGCATTTGGCTATTGTTCTAACCTTTGAAGTTGAATGTGGATGACTATATGAGAGGAAAAAGACTAAAGAAATAATGAACAGCCGGTGTAAAGAATAATAATGTAAATAAGGTGACTGCTGAGATTACAAAGTATAGAAAAATAAGAAGAAGAAGGATGGAAGTTATGGAAGAAAAAGATATGCACCTGCTCTCCTCCCTCCAATAAGAAGAGAAGTAAATAGATATTACTACCATTTCTTACAAATCTGACACTTCCCCCGATCCGCCCAGAGCGGGGGAAGTTATTTAATGATTTCACATAACAAAAATAAAAAGGTCAATGTTTGTATGTATTACATGTTTCTTACTCCTTCCCGCTCAAACGGCTCAACGGATATGGTTAAAATTTAGTACTAAGATAGCTTATGTTCTGGATTCAAATCTGTAAACACACGTTGAAAACTTCGAAAAAATGCGGTGTTCTATAAATCAAATAAAACGTCACATTACTCAAATATGACTTATCAACGTGGGTAACACCTATAATAAATATCTATACTAATATTATAAAGCTGAAGAGTTTGTTTGTTTGTTTGTTTGAACGCGCTAATCTCAGGGACTGCTGGTTGGAATTGGAAAATTCTTTTAGTGTTGGATAGTCCATTTCTTGAGGAAGGCTATAGGCTATATAACATCACGCTACGACCAACAGGTGCTGAGCAGCGCGGGTGAAACCGTGGGGAACAGCTAGTTGCTTAAATAAGTTACGTCTAAAACGAAAATAATAACATTAATGCCAACAGATTATGAATGAAAATATTCCACCAACGCTATTTCATTAAGGACTCCTGAGGCATTTCTAAATTACCTTTCAGAAAAATACCGCCTACATATCAAAATATCTTCTCTTATGTATGAAATTCTCGTGTTACAGTTTTAGTTGCTATGCTCCTTCAAAATGGCTTAACCGATTTTTATGGAATTTTTAGGTAGGTAGGTATACCTAGTTAGGGCACGTAGGTAGGGTCGATAGAGTGGATGAAGAAGACAGCTAGTATCCTTACTAATATTATAAAAGCGAAAGTAAGTTTGTTTCTTTGTTTGTTACATGGCTGAACCGATTTTGATGAATTTTGGTACAGAGATAGTTAAGGCCCTGGAGACGGACATAGGCTATTTAAAAAAAAAGTGAGAAATGGGGGAGAAAGAGGGAAGAAAAGGGAAAACTTAGGATTGCTATTATAATAAATGAGGCACAAGGGCAAAAACTACAGGTAGCAGGTACTTGCAAATCAGGAAAGGGGAACTATGTCACCCCGATTTTAACGCGAGTGAAGCCGCGGGCTAAAGCTAGTACGTATATAAGAGATTCTAGGAAAAAGGAGTGAGCCTATTGCCATTAACCGTTCATCTAGTAGGAGGACGAGCCTCAACTGGGAACCAAACCCAGGACGTCATATTCAAACAGTCGCGCTCGCTACCACTAAACCAACGAAGCAGTTTAAACTACTATATAACTCGTTAAATCGTCAAGCAGTTAATTTTAAAACCAGTTACGGGACCCAACCTTTATCGTGTTTATCACACATCAAGCTAATAATCTCCAATATTACATGGCCTCATTTTGTAAAAAAATAACATTAAACGAGAGATCTACATTAACTGGTTTTGTATAGCTTCACGTGGCTACCGTAGTTATAAGTGGCACCTAATTACGCGTTTGCGGAACCCTAATTAGGTTTTCACCCCATGCGGGTGAGGTAACGTAGAAGCTGATAACAATTAAAACAAAGGATTCTAAAGGCACTTTTAAGGCACAATGGGTGTTTTTATAGAACTCGCTATCTGCGCCCCGCGGTTCCACTCGCGTAGTGATAGAATCCTTTCCTTACTAATATTATAAACAGCGAAAGTGAGTTTGTTTGTTACCTCTTCACGCCTTAATGGCTTTACCGATGTTGATGAATTTTGGTACAGAGATAGTTGGGACTTTTTTTTGTTCAATTTGCATTTTTTCAGAACATTTATAATCATTTTAAAATCAACTGAATGCTTTTCGACGTAAAGATGATATTCGTTTCAGTGACTAAAAACAAGAACTGGAATAGACTATTGACACTTTCCTTGAAATATATTTCCGACATCTTCAATATTTTTTTAGAAATAGCGTTATAAAAGTACAAGCACTTTCTAAAATTACTTAGAAAAAGAACTTAGTATATTTTTATGTGATCTGAACTAAAATATCAAAATAGTATATTTAGATTATAAATACTGAATTTTTGGAAGTCTAATATTAATTTAAAAGCTTTTTAGGCCGGTTTCTTTCTAAGGAAAGCTGTTTACTTTTAAAAGAAGAATTCGGAGAAACCCTATCTAACAATTTATAGTGTCCCTTTCATCTTTCAATTTTATCTCATCGTCTCTATGACAAAGAATTGTATCTCCCTTAGGTAGATACTATACTTTTTAGGGTTCCTAAGATGGTCGAACAACTGAGAAAAAAAAAATCTCACTAGTTCCACTATCGAACTAATGAATCGAAGTAATGGGAATGATCTTAATTATAGGCACACCTCTGCTAAACCCTTCAGAGATTCCTGGCGTGATTTTATGTTACATTATCACATTACTTTTGAATTTCACAACGAAAATAGAACCGTTATGTAATTGGATTACAGCAAACTGTTAAATAAAAGGTACTTTCAACTGCTGTACTGAATAGGCTATTAGCCCGGCGAATGACGTCATTAGTTTTGATATTATTGAAGGTGTTCAAAAGATAGGTTGGTAACCTTTTTGGGTTGCTTTGTCTTTTACCAAAGGGTTTAAACAACCGGGGTTGCGGGTAGTTCGAAAGAGATTCCGCGACCACGGAACATAAAAGGCACAGGGGGTAGTGTCAGACTTTTATTGACGAAAACCAGCCCATGTTCCTTCTTTTGCCCTTTATGTTCCGGGGCCGCGGTATCTCCTTCGATCAACCCGCAACCCCAGCAGGCAGTGGCCTAGCCCTCTGCCTCTGGAAGACCCCTCCCCTATGTATGCTGAGGTCCCCTTTCAGTATAGAAGTGCACCTAAGTCATACTATTGTCGTGCATACAGTTTATGTGGATCTCTCATTGTACTGCTAATCTAAACAAAGCATAACCATGTTATACTGGGTATGGCTTAATGAGGCGCCGTGTGAACCTCGTTTATTGAAGATCCTACTATATAATATTATGAATACGAATGTTTGTTACTCTTTCACGTGAAAACGACTGAACAGATCTTGATGAAATTTGGCACAGAGGTAGATTATAGTCTGGATTAACACATAGGATTTTCGATCATCCCAGACGCCAGCTAGTCCTGTTTTAATAAACTTTAATCTTTCCCAGGTACGGAGATCCTGTTCTCCCACGTGCTAGTCCAGATGCTGATCATGATCGTCCAATCAGGAATGGTGCTGATGCTTGGGTTCCTGGTCTTCGGTCTGACTATCAGGGGACCTGTTGGATGGGTCGTCGTTCTTACTTTGATGACGGGGCTCTGTGGAATGTGTTTCGGTAAGTGATTTGTGGTACAAACGGTGTAAACTGACTCTTTTTGGAGACTGTGTAAAAGCATAAAGCTAGTGGGATCGCGAAGTACGATCCTACGTCACCTATCGCTAGGCCATGGACCAAACTGCTCGCCGTCGCTCGCCGTCACTTAGCGTGCGCGTACATCGGCCATTTTTATTTGTACACCACCCAGTCCATATTATACAGTATTCATATCGAAAAGGAAGTTTCATTTGGTCCAGACCACCAGCATCACAACTGGAGCTTGTCGCTTAAACAGTAACTGTATGGAAAAATTGTTTTTGGGGTAGCGAGTTTTTATTTTGGGGTGAAAAAGGGCGGTAGAACTACAAAACATTGACTTCTAAAGGTATTTAAAGTTAAGATAGGTTTTAGGGTTTCGTACCTCAAAAGGAAAAACGGAGCTCTTTTTGTTGTCCATCTGTCTGTCTGTCAAGACCCTTTATCTCGAGAACGCGTGGAGGGATTGAGTTAAAATTAAAACCATATACTCACATCTGTGGTCCTTTGTAGCTGTGAAAAAAACAACCCTTTAAGTCTACACAGTCAAAAGATATGGCTGTTTAAACGAAGGCTCTTCCGAAATTTAACAATGTTGGTCCTTGGATGTCCAATCTTATATCTCCGTATCTAGAAAGTTCTCAGGGGCCTAAGTCTGCTATTACAATAGTGTCAGAATGGTCGATCACTGATCGCATAATGGTTAATTTTGATAAGTTTGGTAATCTACTACATACTAAACTTATCAAAATCAACCATAATGCGATCAGTGATCGACCATTCTGATACTATTGTAATAGCAGACTTAGGCCCTTGGTTAAATGATCGCTTTCCATGACGATTCCTAATTATTACTGTTGGAACTTATTGACACCGAAGAAACAAAAAACAAAAGCGAAACAATGATATCAAAGTAATTTAATCGAATTGGAATTATTGAACAAAACACGTGTAAGCACCAATAGGGTTGGTTATAAAACAAGAATCCTCTTCAATCATTTTAAAAACACGTGCATAACATCGGAGTTATTTCGTAGTTTGCAACGAAAATAAACTATCTGATTTTCCTTCTATAGTTAGGTTATGAGAACAGAGGCCTTTTTTTGCGGGTGGGAAATCATCAAATAACTCCGCCGCTCTGGGTGGAAAGGGGGAGTGTCACACTTGTACTGACTAAAACCGGGCACGTTGTTCCGAGCCCACGGTATCTCTTTCGAACAATCCGCAACCCCGGCAGGAACACGATACCTTGAGTAAGCACTTTCTTTACTCATCTCTGTTATAAATTTGTTTTTTTTTTTCTAGGATTCGTGGTCTCCACAATATGTGACACGGACAGGACGGCGACATACTTGGCACTTGGCTCATTCTTACCTATGGTGCTGCTTTGTGGAATCGTCTGGCCTGTTGAAGGTAACAATATTGTCATCTACTTTATGAATATTTTTAGTTTACTAACTTCTGGTTCTAAAAGCTTATTCGGACAACAAGAGCTTCTTTAAATTGAAGATTAAATACGGAGGTAGTTCGAAAGTCGATATCCTTACTAATATTATAAAAGCGAAAGTGAGTTTGTTTCTTTGTTTGTTACCTCTTCACGCTTTAATGGCTAAACGGATTTTGATGAATTTGGGTACAGAGATAGTTTGAAACCAGGAGACGGACATAGCCTATTTAAAAAAAAAACGATGTTTGAGGGAGAACGAAGTAAGAAAAGGGAAAACTTAGCGTTGCTATTACAAATCAATAAGGCGCAACAGCATAAATTGCAGGTAGCAGGTACTGTGTTATATCGAATTTAACGCGAGCGATGCCGCAGGCAAAAGCTAGTTTACAATAATGTCATATTGTTTACCTGGATTGTATCTTTTTTTTATTGTAATAAACTGTCAAAAACTGATTTTGAAACGCCTTGTGACGCATTGCTTCAGGTTTTGATTATTTAATTCGGGCATCGATTCCCGAATTAAAAATAATTAAACTTGCTGATTATATTTCTTGTTTTCTTTATTAGAATACTTTTTTATATTGAGAAATAATAGCGGTATTAATATTCCAATATTCCAGACAGGTAATGATGGAACTATTTTAAGCTTCTCCTCTTCAATAAACCCCAAAAATTAACCCATTTCTTTCATTCTCCAGGCATGCACTTCATCCTCCAATGGATAAGTTACTTTTTACCTCTCACCCTCTCCACTGAGGGCCTCCGCTCTATGCTGCAAAGAGGCTGGGACATCAACAAACCCACGGTCTACGCTGGCTTCATCTCTATCACCACCTGGATTGCTGTCTACCTCACAACAAGTATCTTACTCCTCAAATTCAAGAAAGGCTGAAGTGTTTTAAGCCTAATTAAGCCCTTTATGGAATTGCTCAATAAATTGTGTGTTAGTTAGTTTGCCATAGAGTAGTTTTTTGGGTAAGATTACAGAGTGACAAGTCGTAGAAGGTGTAGAACAAATAAATTAATGTAGGTTTAGTTGTCTCTTGATGATTGATAATAATAGAAGTAGTAAGTTTGGGGTTTTTGTTAGCTTATTTTATTTTCATGGACCTGAACTTTTGCTCAATTTTTTTTTAATATTTTTCAAGTTCTATGTATGTAGGAATTTTTATGTTGGTAATACATTATAATAAATTGTTCTCAATCTACGTTCGTTTTGGTGCAGGTTCATTGCAAATGGGTGGGTTTGTCATGTTATGTGTTTTATGACAAGAATTTCCTTTTCTGTTACGAGGTATTATAATAAGGACTATTAGTTACACTAGCAGCTATTGCCTTTTACTTTTTAGGTTCTGTCAGACAAATAATGACACAGAGTTGTAAGAAATGGAGTGCTCAAATTTATTCGTCACGTTTATTTTTTGCATAATTAAACCGATTACGACTTACTGACATAACTAACGCCATGTTTTACTTGAGACAACAATTTTGTCTGTCCATTTATCATAATTTTGTTTTAGATTTGCCATACCTTGTATAAAACAAAGGGAAATCATACCTAACAGGGTAGTAAAATAATTTAATTTACCAATAATTCCAAGAAACAAAATCTGGTAAAAAACATTTCATTGTGGACCTAAAAACAGTCAAGTTTGACTCTTACAAATTAACGAATAGGTATTAAATTCGTCTTATGTTTTTTTTTTTCTATTTATTTATATACGTTTAAGGTAAAGGTGATTTTGTTATGTACTTACATGTATCCATTGTAAATATTATGTAACTAATTTAGTTTAATTTATTTAAGATAACATTTGTAAGTTTTTTTTAAAGAGCTGATCTTCTTTTCTTGATACATTTTTTTTTAAATATGTGTTTAAAACTGAAATAACAATCTAAACTTACCGTTCTTCCCGGTTGTCTATCCATCTATTGAACAAAAAACCTTAACATGTGTAGGTATATGGTATATAATAGTTTGAACTAAATGTGACAAGCTCAAACGTTATATTTTAATTACAATGACATTGTGATAGTATATTTTAAGTCATTAATAAAATGATTATAATATTGTAGACATGTGTTTAATTTCCTAAAGAATCTAAACTGTTCTATTTAATTGAATACGGCAACACTCGTCTTATAACAGCATCTTCTAAAAAAAATATCCTACACCACCACCAAACCGGGACCAAAACTTCAGTTATTTTTCCAGGAGACCACTCGAGGGTAAAAAGTAGACTGTTAATGGGTAATAAGTAGGTACCTAAATAAAGTTCAATTTTGGGTGTTAGGTAGATTTTATTTGAAAAAAAAAAACACTATTACTGTTTGTATAAGAAGTAATAAACATTAAATTTATTTTAGACTAGCTTTCGCTCGCGTTAAATTCGATGTGAGGGTGTGTTTGTGGGGGTGTGTCTGTGTATCGGGAGAGTGAAAGTGTGGGAGTGTGTGTGAATGCATGAGCAGAGTGAATTATTTTAGAGAAGTATGTGAGATTATTAGATCTCTCACTCATTGAGGGATTCGTACTTGCGAGAATCCTAACTAATATTATACAAGCGAAAGTGAGTTTGTTTGTTTGTTACGTCTTCACGCCTTAATGGCTAAACCGATTTTGATGAAGCCAGAGATAGTTGGGACTCTGGAGACGGACATAGGCTATTTTTTTAAACAAAGTGGTAAATGAGGGAGAAAGAGGGAAGAAAAGGGAAAACTTAGCTTTAATATTACAATTAATGAATATTGCAACCATATCAGTTTTAAAAACTTTATTATATTTCAGATCACAATTTGTTTTAGTGTATTTTAAGGTCTTTCATGTTTACAACCATAGACCATGGCGTAAGTTGTGGTTAGTCTTAAGCGACATGATGCAGCGTTGTTGTGGAAGCTCTGCTCTGATATCCTAGCGTGGGGATTCACTGCCACCTGAAAAGAGACAATGATGTCAGTCAACCAACGGAAAGAAAGAAAGAAAACTGGTTTCTTTGGCACTTGCCACAAATACACACAACTACCTATATAATGTGTCCGGTCAAGGACTAGCGATATTCTAGATACTTATCTTTTAATATACTATTACGATACACACTTGGGTCTAATTCACTTCATCGCTTTTCGGCAGCCATTTTGAGATATTCTCTATGCGTGTACAAAAAATAATCATATCTCTCATAGTGTTGGTCTTACTGAGACGAGAATAGGTTTATTCAGAGAGCAACAATATTGTCTGTCGTTTAAATTAAGAAATGATGAGCTTACATTTTCGTAACTTTAGAAAACAAAATTAAAGTCCAAAAACATATGGAAATCAACAATAACTTAAATCAAGAAAAAAGAAGAAAAGGAAAAAAGCAAAGTTAATATTGTGTGTCTCACGGCTGCGCCAAAAAGGCCAAACAGGATAATAAGTGTTTGTGGCAGAATAATTATAGTCGCTTGGATCTTCTGGTTAAACCGCGCTTGCTTAGATTGATCCCTAGATAGTTGACCACCTATTACATATGGAGTTGACCCCGGCTGTCATTTGTCTAACTTTGATAGTCGTTACAGGTGTAACTGTGGCTTGAAAATCTGACAACCAGTCTTAGTAACAAGTATCGTTTTATTCAGTACTAACTGGGTTGTGGTTAGGCAGTCACTGCATGTAGTATATTGGTACTGGCAGGCTAAAGGCTAGGCAGATGAATATGATGATGTGCACTCCTGGACACAGGCCTTTCTCAAGTTGCACCTCATCGCTTGGATTTTTCTATACCCAATCTGATCCAGACACTTTTAGGACATAAAAAGATCCAGGGACTGTGTGACGCAATGTTGGCTTTGAATTAATAGGGTATTTTACTCTATATAAAAGAAATTCTAAGAATATACAATTCAGATAGCTTAGGCAACAAGCAGTCGGAAAATGTTAAATTTAGTTAATAAAACAACTAAATAAATATTAAAATTGATTTCAAAGTTTTCACATTTTTAGTCTGTTGTTTTACTAAGCGAAACAGTGTCCGCCATGATTATTACGTCATATGGTCATGTTAACAAAAAGTGACAACTGTCAACTGAGCAACTATTACTATTTTTGTATTATAAAACTTTACATTTTAATTTTTATTGAAATAATAGTAATACTACCATGGAAGAAATAAATACTACCATAGAATAATACTTTAAACTATAGTGAAAAATGCAACTAAACGACTGACAATAGCACATTTGTTTACGTGACCAACCGACGTCATGACCACAGAGTAACATGGCGTCAAGCGTTTTTGTGATTTTACGCGCGAAAATAGAAATTGTAAAATTGAAATGCAGTTTTATGGCACTTATCGATTGAATATTTTTTTTTTGTTTTTTTTTTGGTGGTTTACTAGGACTCTAGGAACAAAATGAGATACTTTTTAAAAATGGGTGTAACACCGTATTTTATGAAACTGTAGAGTTTGATTGGTTAAACGTGTTAATCTCAGGAACTGCCCTTTGAACCGTTTGAATTGACAAAAAGTTTTTAATGTTTTGTGTATTGAGGAAGGCTATATCATCATCATCATCTGCCTAGCCTTTTCCCAATTATGTTGGGGTCGGCTTCCAGTCTTACCGAATCTATCTGACCTCCAGAACCCAATTGGTACTGGGTAATACGATACCTCTTGGTAACGCCCGGTTCCAATCAACAAAAACGAGTCGTTTTGCTTACGGATAGCAAGATTTTGACATACGTCTCATAGAACTTATGTCAAAATACTACCATCCGTAACCAAAACGAATCGTTTTTTGTTTATTGAAATGGGGTTTTAGACTGGTTGTCAAACTTTCGGGACACTGACTATCTCTAACGACTGTCAAAGATCTACATATGACAGCCGGAATCAACAGCTTAAAGTGCTTTCTGAGGTACGGAAGAAACTCGGTAACTGGTGATCACAGACCAACCTAGGTAAGCGCAGCTTAACCTAAAGATCGACCTGAACGGCTGCTATTATTTAGCCACGAGCTATATATAGGATATAATATAACATGACGCTATAACTCGAAAAAAATTAAAAGTAAAGTTTTTACCTTAAACGTGTAGTCTCCAGGCTCGACATCAGTAACATCTACCCACTGGCAGTCAATATTGTACCTATAGACGTCAGAACAATTTACTGATATACCTGAAACAAATAACAGAAAGAGATCTAAGAAGATATATGTTTTGACGGGCCTGTTGGTCTAGTGGTTAGTGGCCCTGACTGCTGAGCCAGAGGTCGTGGGTTCGATTCCCACGCAGGACAAACTTTGTGTGATGAGCATGATTGTTTGTACTGTGTCTGGGTGTGATTTATCTATAATATGTATGTATTTATAAATTATATAAGTATGTATATCAGTTGTTTGGTTACCATAACACAAGCTCTGCTTAGCTTGGGATCAGATAGCCGTGTGTGAGCTGTCCCAAGATATTTATTTTTATTTATTATTTTATATGTGACATGTGGTATTAGGAACGGACGTCAAAAGGAAAAAAAAACAGACGGAAAACAAAGGAATCCATTTTTTTGTCTGTCTGTCTGTTTAAGACCTTTTATCTCGGAAACGCGTAGAGGTATTAAATTGAAATTAAAATTACATACTTAACTCTGTGATCTCTATGTGCTATAAAAAAATAAACCCTCTAAGTCTACGGAGTCAAAAGATATGTTGTCTGTTTATGTCGCAAGTTTGTACGGAACCAGCGAGCCTCGCTTTTTTACGAATTTTACTTCCCATGCTCTGGGTGAAGCGGGAGAGAGTATCAGACTTTCACAGACTAAAACCCACCCATGTTCTTTTGCCTTTAACGTTCCGGGACCGCGGTATTTATTTCAAACAAACCGCATCAGCAAAAGGTTGACGCTCCCTTCCACTCCGCGCACAGAGGAGTCATTTAATGTTTTCTCATCCGAAAAAATAAGTATGAGCAGTTAAAGAACACACATTATATATCCTCGTTAAGAGGACATTTGGCTCTAAATAAGGAGTTAAAAAAAAAGAAACTAGTTCGCCATACCTTGATCACCATAATTCTTGCAAGAGTACTTCTTCTCTACTCCTGGCATGCAAGTATTATCTTCTAAACAGAATGACGCCTTGTGACCTTCGGCAACCCTTAGGCCGTTCGCATCCAGGACGTCAAACGTGGCGAATACCTCCATGCTGTGGTAGTGCCTGACAGATACGGAAAGGAATATTCATTAGTTTGGGAGTTCTAATAAAACATGGAAGAGATGAAAAATAAGCAAAATATATATATAGATATATAACTAGCTTTTGGCCGCGGCTTTGCTCGCGTTTAATTTGGGGTAACACAGTTCTCCTTTCCTGATTTGCAGGTACCTGCTACTTGTGCCCTTGCGCCTTATTTATTGTAATAGCAAAGCTAAGTTTTCTCTTTTCTTCCGTCTTTCTCCCTCATTCCTGATATAAAAAAAATAAAAATAATAGCCTATGTGCGTCTCCAGGGTCTCAACTATCTCTGTACCAAAATTAAACACAATGGGTTTAGCCATGTAGGCGTGAAGACGTAACAAAAAAACTTACTTTCGCTTTTAGAATATTAGTGAGGATTTATGCTCTGGCTTCCACTATCAAGCTCCAGTATAATGAAGTAGATCTTAAAATGCAAACAAAACTCACATATGACAAAGATGCCACTGCCACAAATGTTTTGGCAGATAAGGCCTGAACTCTGCGTTGCCTGCATTCAGTGATGCTGCAGTGAAGCGGAGTAGGCGACGGGACTCATACTGCCAGTCTGGTACCGACTCCTTCATCTGGAGACAAAGTAAGTCGTGGTAAGTTCATCAGCTTTATGAGAGCTCCAAAAGATATTCTAATTAAGTAGAACTTTCAAGTACTTAGGTATTTTTTTGTCTGACGACCCTTAAGACAATTCTGATATAGAGCGGAACCGCAGGGCATTAGCCCTCGAGTGCAATATATTGTTCTGTAGATTTGCTAGGTGTATTTTTGAAGTAATGTTGGACACCTATCCTATTTGTCAACGGAATAATATTATAAAACACATGTTAAATACATAGATTATGTATATTTATTTATGTATTTATATATTTTGAATAAATTACTTTATTTTAATTTTATTGTTTGTGTAGTATTAGCAGTAGGTACACCATTGATCACCCCCCGTTGTATTTTATATTCCCCCGTTGTTTTTACTTGTGCATTAAGCTTTATTATATAAATGTCACCTTATTCAGATCTTCTGCTGTTTTTTAATTTTCTTCAAAACTTTAGTTTATTTTGGAGTCTAGATAGAGGAGCAAAAGAACGACCAACTGACCTCATAAGCGCTCTTGCTCAAGCAGTTCTCCTCCATAGCACATCGGAGCTGGAACATAAGCACATCTTGTAGATGAGCTGATCGTTCTATAGCTGACATATCGAGGATCAGATCTGCTAGTGTGTGGGTACAGACGACAGCCGCAGCGTGGCCTGGATTATGAAAAGAAAATGCAACATAATTAATGTATCTTTGAAGACTTCGATATCTGTCTTCCACAAAAAAATCTAGATTATAATACTTTGTTAATTAATTGGTTTATTATTTACTAGCTGGCGCTGCGGCTTTACCCGCGTCTTATCAAAAAAGTATCCTAAGTATCCTATTCCAGACTATAATCTACCTCAGTGCCTAATTTCATCAAGATCCGTTCAGCGTTTTTGACGTAAAAGAGTAACACAGTAAACATCCATCCATTTTCACAAACATTCGCATTTATAATATTAGTAAGCTGCCCTCTCTCTTTCTATGTGTTTTGCAAGCCTAAATATGTTTAAGTTTATTTTTACTACTTTTCTGTTTTAACAGCTTCGAATACTTTTAATACGTTGTGACAGACAGACAGACACACAGGCAGACGGACAGATAGGCAGGCAGAAAGACGGACAGGAGGACAACAAAGTGTTCCAATAAAGGTTACGTTATTTCGTTTTGAGTTACGGGACCTTAAAAACTATTTAATTTCCACGAAATCTTCTCATCAAGCTATTTAGATATCACAAGATACAACTAAGTTACACCTTAACCCTGACCACAGAAATTACTTAAACTTCTTGAAGTCAACTTTGTAAGAACTTTGAACATACACTAACAGAGATAGTTCGAATAATTTCAGACCCTCATGCATTTTTGTTCGTCTTTGACAAGAAAATGTCGATATTATGAGAAACTATGGCACCTAATATTTATGGTCTAAGAAATAATATATTGTAAGTGGGTGAGCGAACTTGAATGTGTGGAATAACTGTCAAAAGCGGGTTGGTATAGACAAGTATAGGTTCCGTACATTTCAAAACGAAAATACAGTTCCAGGTGAAAAAAATGTGAAATCATTGTCTATATTTTTAGGGTATTCGTTGCGATATTTCCTCGAGAAACTCATGGTAGCCGCTCAGATCGATCTTAAGGTTAAGCCGTGCTTGCCAAGGTTGGTCTGTGGATGGGTGACCGCCCATTACATACCGAGTTTCCTCCGTGCCTCGGAAAGCACGTTATGCTGTTGGCCCTGGCTGTCAATTTGTATGTCTTTGACAGTCGTTACAGATAGTCAGTGTTTTGAAAGCCTAACAACCAGTCTTACCAAGAGGTATCGTATGTATCAGGTTAGACTGGGAGTTTGCCCATTCTTCTCCATAGAGCTCCACGCTTTGGAATGGTCATCTACAGTACTTTCGCAAGTTATTTTGTCTTGTGACTGGGACTGTAGCAGCATCTTTTCTGTTTTTATGACATTCAAAAGTACCTGTAATGGTCTAATTGAAATCAGTGCTTTGAGTTTGAGTTTGAGCCGACCGCAACAGAAAAGGCTAGGCATTATTGCGATATTGTCCTTGTCTTCTACTTATACCTACCCAATAAAATATCATTCGTGTAATAATCGATTTATGATTTTAATTAACATTAACCTTTTCAAAAAAAGAAAAAAAATCATGGCCTCCGTTTTTCAGTAACAAAAATATTATGCAAAGAGGTTTAATTTGAAGGCTGGTTTATGTTTTGTACGGTACAGCCAGATTAGCGTAACTTTTTAATAACTGTTGTTTTCATTCAGTTCTAATATTTTTGTTTTTGTTGTTTACCTTATTTTTAAGGCGTTTAATATAGGTAATGCATATCACTATACATCACTACACATATCGAAAAAAAATGCCCCATCACTTATAGAAGAGCACTCTCTTCTATAAGTGATGGGGCATTTTTTTGCCAATGGGTAATCATCAAATAACTTCCCCCGCTCTGGGCGGACCGGGGGGGATTATCAGAATATCAGAAAAATACCCACCCATGTTCCTTCTTTTGCCCTTTGTGTTCCAGGGCCACGATATATCTTTTGAACCGCAATCCCGGCAGGCGGTGGCCCTGGCAGGCCCCCTCTGCTTTGCTGACATTTCTTTGAGTGCGCCTCAAAGAAATTTTTGTGAAACACTAAGGCGTCACGGAGTCACGCCGCAACGAGATTTTCTTTACAAATGTTGTGTGGGCGACGCGCCTAACGCGCCCGCGCCGCGTCTGCGCCTCGACTCTTGGTCGTGTGGGCGACGCGCCTAATGCGTTGACGACACGGCAGTGATCGTTGAACACTTAGACTTCAGATTAAAATGTTTTCCAGAATACTGTAGTGTACTCATTGTTGAAGAGTTAAATTAAATAAATAAATTAGATAGACAAATGTTTAGCGCAAATCCAAAGATTCCTTTTTCAATTTGTAACCCTAAAAACTTTTCTCTTTGTGTATGACTATCGATCAGAGTTCCGAACATTTTTTTGTCGCAATTTGCTGCGTAACTTCGTAAAGGCATAGAAATAAAATATTCTTATAAAGTTATTCTTTCGAAAGGAATATCAAGTAGGCTTGTAACTTGTGGTTAGAGTTGAGAACAGAAGTTATGATAAATAATGATGCAATTTAAAAGTATGTTATTACCCTTATGTAAAGAGTAAAAGCCTTTTATTCGAAATAAAAAAAAGAGAATGTTCTTAATTCAACTGCTTTTTTTTAAATGTTAGTGACCTCTGAGGTTTCGACTGATTGAACCGATTGTTTTGTTTTTTTTTTAAATTTATTTTATAGCAGGTGCTCCCGTGTGTTGCCATTTTAATATTTGGAGCGACGGCCTATCTGAAATTCACAACCCAGTCAGTATCGGGAAATATGATAGCCGTTGGTAACACTGGTTGTCAGATTTCCCGGTCTTAAACTTGGTAAAACAGTGCCTCACACTAGGAATTACTCCTGTATCGTGGGTGCGTTTACAAATATTTAAACTCGCATACAAAAACAGCCAGAGCCGGAAGAACTATCTATAGGCCATACAAATATTTGTCCCGTGCCGGGATCGAAAAAGTCGATCGCTCAGCCACTGCACCAACCGTGTCGTCATGACTGACAAAGATCACCAAATGTCAGTAGGGATTAGAGAACTTATTTAGCTACGAGCACCTCAGTTGTTATTTATTAAAAACCCAATAACACTTTGCCTAATTGGGAATCGAATACAGGACGTTATGCTCTAGTAGCGCTGTCGACCATTAGACCAAAGAGGCAGTTTTTAAACTTCATTTAAACATTCCTACCACCTACTATATAAATACGACTGTTTGTGAGGATGGATTTATGGATGATGGATGTTTGCTACTCTTTCACGTCAAATCGGCTAAACGGATCTTGATGAAATCTGGCACAGAGGTAGATTATAGTCAAGTCAAGAGGTAATTGCAAATAAAAGTTTATTTAATTTATTCACACACTATTTTGATGATTTACCAGCAAAAAAAAAAACGCCGTGAAATCCCTTTAATAGCCTTTCACGAATAAATTAATAAATTATACAATATCCCGGAAAATAACAAAATCCATTGTATTGGTGCAAAGCGAAACAGAATCCGATTAAATCGAATTATAATAAAGTACCTAATCGCATTATCCTGGACCTCCGCCATTTTAAAAAGGGACGGCAGAATAAACAAAGTGCAAATTGGAAGTGTGTTTTATAATAATTTGCTAGCTGGCGCCTGCGGCTTCGCCTGCGCGATATCGAAAAAAAAAATCCTATGTGTTATTCAAGACCATGGAGTTTCTTGCCGGTTCTTATCCATAGGAAACGACCAACCCGAACCGTGCATCATTTGACGACGTTTTATAAGTGCCCATGTATGATTTGATTTGATTTTACATAATCTACCTCTGTGCCAAATTTTATCAAGATCCGTTAAGCCGTTTTGACGTGAAAGAGTTACAAACATCCATACATCCATCCTCAAAAACATTCGCATTCATCATATTATTAGTAGGTTAGATGTATACGTTAACTAAATCAGCGTTAACTGCTAAATTACTCCAGTTCTAGTTACTAATGTGAATCTTTGAGTAATAAACTATTAAACGTGATTCAATTTGCATCCGTAATGAATTCATAATTATCTAAGTTTATGCTTCTCTCGTAGTTTAGTGAGTGTTAATTATATTAGATACGTTTAATGGAAATGGTGAATTGGCAATTATCCAATCAACCTTCTAAATACAAAAGGTTATTGTAAAAACTGTACTGACCAACGACTTTTACTGACTAAGACCCACCCATGTTCCATCTGTTGCCCTTTACGTTCCGGGGCCGCGGTATATCTTTCGAACAACCCGCCTTCTAAAAACAAATAGTTTTTGTAAAAAACTGTACTTACCAATATCACCAGGACACCTTACTTCTTCTCTGCGTTGTCTATGCCTGCAGTCAAAGAGGCTGGTCTCATTACCCTCACAGTTGATACCACTGAGCACAATTTCAGAGAAGCCATAGGCATCAGTTTGAAGAGCCTGTTCAGCATAGCCAAGCTCTAAGTGTTTGCAGACGATGGCAGCTTCATAGATTGTCCAGCCATCAGGACAGATGCTTCCCCATCTGTTGTTGTGAAAGATCTGAAAACCGGTTTCGTATGGTTAGAAATGAGAGAGATTCAATATTTTCTGAACGCACTGTAGCCAAATAATCTTTGTAATATTATGAGATAGCATTTTATTTTATTTATGTTTCTGCAACATTCTTTGAAGATCACTAAGGTTATAAGTCATACTGTATCCTTACTAATCCTTACTTCCTTACTATAATATTATAAAAGCGAAAGTGAGTTTGTTTGTTAGTTTGTTTGTTTGTTTGTTTGTTTGTTACCTCTTCACGCTTTAATGGCTGAACCGATTTGGATGAATTTTGGTACAGAGATAGTTGAGAAAAAGGAGACGGACATAGGCTAATATTTTTTTGAAAAAAGTGGGATGTGAGGGAGAAAGAGGGAAGAGAAGGGAAAACTTAGCGTTGCTATTACAAATCAATAAGGCGCAAGGGGAACTGTGTTACCCCAAATTTAACGCGGGCGAAGCCGCGGGCGAAAGCTAGTAATATTATAACAGCGAAAATTAGTTTGTTTGTTACGTCCTCACGTCTAAATAGTTAAACCGATTTTTGTACAGAGATAGTTGGGACAAGAGTTGGGGAAAGAGGGAAGAATAAGGAAAGCAAAAACTACAGGCAGCAGGTAAATCAGGAAATGGGGACTGTGTTGCACCGAATTTAACGCGAGCAAAGCCGCGGGCAAAAGCTAGTAATATAAAACATACGTGAAATTAATATAAGATCATGCCAGAAGGATAACAGTCGGTTTATCCTTTCTGAAATTAAACATTTGCGCACCACCATCTTACCTCAACTCGTCCTTCATTAAAACTGCTACCTCCAACGAGCCTCAAATTTGCCGTCTCCTCATTTACAGCGTCTCTTAGTTTTCTTTCTAGCCATGCCTTGACTATTGACTTATTGGTTTCAGGTGATTCAGAATCGTTATTGCATATAACGCCTGCAGCTTCATTTTTGTCACAATCTGAATCTCCCCAGCGGTTGAAAAGGCATTTAGAAAGAGATGTTTCATCTCCTTGGCATATAACGTCGTCCAACCAGTACTTTTCTGAAGGAAACAACATACGTTAAGAAGAGAATTTATAATTTTACTAGCTGTGCCCAGCGGTTTCACCCGCTGCTCACTTAGGGTTATGAAAAATAAATGTTGGCCGATTCTCAGACCTACTCGATATGTACACAAAATTTCGTTTAAATCGGTCCAGCCGTTTCGGAGGAGTATGGGAACGAAAACTGTGACACGAGAATTTTATATATTAGATTTTTTACATTTTCATGCAAAAAAGTCGTGTTCGTTAACAAAAAACAGCTAATTCATACAAAAAAAAATACTCATAAAAAATCTGCCGGGCAACGATATTCTTTCCACTTTTCAATAAATTTATCATTTGCCACCAATTAATAAAAATATGTATATTTTTTTGTAAGTTGTCGTAGTAATATATAAGCTTTAAAAGCGATTTTAACTTTGTCTAGGCTCGAAGGATAGAGGATTAATTTAATTAAACTACAACTGACCTAGAGTTTGTCCATACAGTCCTCCAACCGTTGCTTTTCCAGTCATGTTAAATGATTTGCAGACCACTTTAGCAGCTTCATCATCCCAAGAGTCATCGCATACGGCACCCCAGCGACCAGCGTGATAAATGTATACGTTTCCTTTAAGAATATTAACTTAAGATGATTCATAGTTTACACACTTATTATATCTTCGAATAAATGTCAGGCAAATGTGACAGTGGGCTTTCACATCAGGATCTGTTTAGTGATAGCCACGGAGTCTGAATTGTGTCTGATTGATGGCAATACGATCGCCCTTTATTACATGGGAGTTAAACATTAATAAGGTATCATGTTATGATAGGTCAGACATCAGAAATATTATATGCCTCATTGAAAAAAGGGGTCATCTAAAGCCAATTTAGTCCTTATACCAATATACCAATAAGAATGCAATTTTCGTCAGTGTATTTTCTGTTTCATTCACATTATTTCACTTTCTCATACCTTCATAAATAGTTGAACCTCCCACCAGCTTGACTTTTCCCTCTAATTTACTTTGCTTATTCAATAGTTTCTGTATAAATTCTGCTCTCAATGCTCTTTCTTGCTCACTGAGGTCTCTACCAAGCACTTTAACTGTCCGGACCAACAAGATTATCACTACTACCAAATTCAACGTGTATTTTATTTGCACCATTTTTCTTGTTTGTCACTAAGTCAGATCGTATTTTAATCACTGAGAATTTATTTAAATAACGTTTGCACAAAAACGCTTCCTTGAGGGACCCATAAAATTAACCTTTATTTTTATAGTTATTGAATGTTAAACATGACTGAAAAATCTTAATTTAGTCTCGAATATAAAATTACCACTATAAAATATAATTTATGTTACATTTTTAGACTAAAAGTTGAATGAGACACACATTGATGTCGTTCAAATGGCTTCTTAGAAACAACTGACAATGGAATTCATTCGTTTTATTGGTATATATGCCATGTAATTAATAGTTCAATGTCATGATATATGGTATGTAAAGAGTTCGCCACATGCGCGTAATTTTATATCTTTAAGGAGAAGAGCTCAATGATTTTACCTACAACAAATTGCCTTAAAATCTAAGAGCGGTTAGATCAAACCGATAGTTGCTAAATGATAACGTCACAGCTTTTTTTTAAATTGTTTATGTTAACAACTTTTTTGTTAATTTTTATTATTGTTATCTAAAACATGGTGTAACAAGCAGTTTAGTGAAGCCTATAGCTATTAACTGGGCAAAAGCCCAGTTTCCGTGCCAGTACTCAGATTCATATTTTGTTTTGTGTAATAATAAAATGATGTCCTTCCTGGCAATCCCATACTATATAAACCCCTTTACACAATTTTATATTCTGCCACCGATAACCTTGACATAATATTACAAAACAATATTATTGTAGACATTAAATAAAACGTGAATGCTAGTGTAATATAAGAATTAATTTAACTTTTCCCTTAAATTATTCTATTTATTGTAAAAAACTGCATTTAAATCCATTAAGTAATTTAAAAGATCTAAGCAAACATACAGCGGAAGTGACGTCATTTTATACTATGTAAAGATAATATACCTAATCCATTCAATCCTTACTAATATTATAAAAGCGAATGTGAGTTTGTTTGTTTGTTACCTCTTCACGCTTTAATGGCTAAACCGATTTTAGCCTATTATTATTTTTGGTATAGAGATAGTTGGGAACTAGGAGTGGGATATGAGGGAGAAAGAGGGAAGAAACAGGAAAACTTAGCGTTGCTATTACAAATCAATAAGGCGCTACCGAATTTAATGCGAGCGAAGCCGCGGGCAAAAGCTAGTATTCAATAAATACAATTAAAATCAATTTCTGAGCCTACGTACTATTTTTAAGAAGCGATTTTAAAATTTTTCATTCCTTACTTTTTGACGTGTAAAATTTGCTATGAAAGATGTTTTTTTTTTAATTAAAAAACTGGTGAAATATTACTATTTGAGAGTTTCAGAATGACGTATCTACTAAATAAGTGATAATAGTTTGTGGTATATCTCCCCACTTGTATTAGTTAACATTAAAGATCCTGTAGCTATCATTAAGAAACATCTCCTTAACAATAGCAACGTACACAACAAGGAACACTTTAGACCACATCAAACCATTTGACCTAAATATGAGTCTGTTTTGTTGCAAATGATTTCACATATTGAATTGTTTGTTCGTGTCTACGCAAGCAATTGAAAACCTTCTATTCAAGCTCACTGGGTATAAAATTGAATGGAGTGTTTGAAAAAAAATTTAGGATGACATAAAAATCTTTGTTAGAGAGGAAAAAAACTAAGAAGCAGTGTTGATGTCATCAGGTGGAGTTTGGGTGATTATTTATTACTAATTGGCTTGATTATAGTTGGTTTTATGATTAGAGTGTCCTCTATAATTATTCCTTGAAATAAATTGGTTATCCATCCGAAAACTGACCTTGACACGTTTTGTTTAACCTTGAAAATCGACTTATACAGCGGTTAATATCCACGGATCTCTTATTCGCTCTTATTTAGTTTCAGTTATCAGTCACTTCTTTATTTTTCGGTTGGTTAATCATCAAATAACTCTTCCTTCTTCGGGCGAAGCAGAAAGGTGCGCCAGACTTGTACACTAGCAAAACCCATCCATGTTCATTTACTTTTTGTGTTCTGGGACCGCGGTATCTCTTTGGAACTAAACCGGCATGTAGTGGCCCTGACGAGAACCTCAGATTTGCTGACTCTGATCTTTATGAGGCGCGCCTGGAACACGAACGCGCTGTCGACACGGTCTGTCGTTACTAGATGGACGGACGGTGAGCTACTCATTGCTCACCGTCCACAGACCTCAGTTTCAGTCACTCATAAGATATATCACCAGGCTAGTTTAAAATAACAACTTTGTAGGTAAATGAATTAAGTTGTTTTAACAAAAACTAAGTTCGTTAAATTAGTTCACAACTAACTTACCGGTTTCACTAAGTATTTTGTGGTTCTGCTTGATGAAACGGTTACGTCAAAATTAGGGAGGACAGGAAAGAGAAAAGTAGTCTTTAGGTTAAGGTAGGTAAGGTTCTTTTATTTTACTTAAACATGTGAAAAATGGATAGAGTAATGTTGTGTTCCGAGATTTTCTAGTTCCAGAAATAGGTTAAAACCAGGGATGATATAAAACTCCGTAATCGTTACCGAAATTATCGGATAACCGAAACAAAAAAAAGAAATGTTTTTTAGAACAAGAAGGCACTTACTTTTTTCTATATATTCAACTAGCGACCCGCCCCGGCTTCGCACGGGTGCAATGCAAAATATACCTAATACAGAATGTCCTTATACACAACGTTCACAGCTTTTTTGTCATTAGCCAATACAAACATGTTTTGCTTAGACGTTACTCTTGACAGCGCGACATATAATTGGCCATGTGAAAAACACTCAACACTCAAGTCTAATCCTGCAACGTTAAAAGTTTGACCCTGCGATTTATTAATGGTCATTGCAAAAGATATCTTTACCGGAAATTGTAGGCGTTTAAATTGAAACGGTAAATCTGATGGTATCAGAGGAATTCGGGGAATTAGTACATCTTCTCCGGTACCACATCCGGTGAGTATTGTGCACTCTATTATGAATTTTTTTAGTGATTTTACCAGCAAACGTGTGCCATTGCAGAGCTTAGGAGGATTCAGATTTCTTAATAAAATAACAGGACAACCTACTTTCAATTCCATTTTATGAGGAGGGAGTCCAGAAGGGTTCAAAGAATTAAGAAATTCTGTAGGAAAATGTACAGCTTCTTCCGAGTCGAGAACAGTATCGACCGAGTAGTATATTTGCGTTGGCGTATCAATTTTTGCAAGAATCAAGTTGTTTGCCTTATCTACTTGTTCGTTGGTTGGTGACAGGATGGCTCTTTCTTTGAACCAAGATAGAGTCTTACAACTTATGTTATGAATGTCAGGATAGACATTGTTGACCAAATCTTGGATGTTGTCTATCAAAACACAAAGGTTATCTAGGTTAATCCTTCCATCACTTTGAGTTAACATTCCATTGCCAACTTTTAGCAGCATCTCTGAAAAAAGCCTGTTCTCACGTGAAGATAATGAAAGCCTCATGTTAGTTTTAAGCTCTAACTTATTAACGTATGGCCAAAGGTTGGATCTTTTTAGGGAAGCATTTATTTCGTCCGCACGTGTTCCTCTAGTGACAACCGGTAGGATTTGACGAAAGTCTCCAGAGAACAAAATTGTACATCCACCCATAGGTGCATTTTTACTGCGCAAATCGCGCATTGTCCTATCCAGTGCTTCCACAGATGTCTTGTTTGACATGGTGGCTTCATCCCAGACTATTAATGAGCAGTCACGGATCAATTTTCCTGTATTGCTCTGTTTAGAAATACTACAGACGCTTTTATTATCATCGGTAGCGATTTTCAGCGGGAGCTTGAATGTAGAGTGTGCAGTTCGGCCTCCTTCTAAAAGCGTAGCGGCAATGCCGGATGACGCGACAGCTAATGCAATTTTTCCGGTGGATCTGACTTTTGTTAAAAGCAAATTAATTAAAAATGTTTTACCTGTACCTCCTGGGGCATCAAGAAAAAATATTTTTCCTTCATTGTTATCAATTGATGATAGTAATGTAGTAAATACTTTTTTCTGATCGATGTTCAATCGTGGCTCATCTTGGGCTATATTCTGTAAAAGTTTCGATTGATCGTATGATGTTTCTCTTGTGTATTCGGCACTATTCGTTAAATCTGAGTTAATATTAGCTGGCATCGGCAGTCCAAAATCATTGATCGATTTACTCGTTAGTAGTTGCACTACTTTGTTCAATTCAAATAATGCTTCATCAAATATGTTTTGGTCATATTGTAAATCATCTGAAACTAATTCTCGCCGTTGCCGAATCAGAATATCACTGGCCATATTTTCTCGAAATTTATTCCATAGACTAACAGAATCAGTTACTTGACAAAACGCAACTATCATGGCAAATAAATATCTTAATGATGTAGCGGAACTGCAAATAGCTGCTTCTGATAATGTATTTTCCCAGTGAGAATCGTCTTCCAAGAGTCCCATAGCTTTACATGCCATTTGATAAGTATTGTAAATAACACCTTGTACAGTTCTCAGGTGTGCAAAGGATGTCGGGCCTTTTACAACATGGAGTAACATTCTCAAATGAAAGCATTCGCTGTTGTTGGGATGAATCGCGTAAACTCTACCAAGAGCATCAGTTTTTTTTATTCCGGGGAAACCATCGACCGCAGTTCCTTGTTTTCGTCGTTGGAATGTTTTAGAACTCTGGTTCCATGTATAGTAAGTTGGAACTCTGTCATATGTCAGTGTTTTCGCGAAATCATCTTGAGCGCATAACTTGAAGAATGCTGTTAATGTAGTGTCCCGCGGGTTATTGACAACTTCTTGTATGTTGTTCTCAGTGAAATATACTCTTTGTCCATTTTCTAAATGAACTGCAAGGTGGACAATAGTGGGAGCTCGGTCGTGAACTTCGAATGATAAAATCCTCCATACTGCTTCAGAACTGCATATGTAACGTCCAGACTGATATGTTTCCACTTCATTTGGTGATTGTATGCTGAAAGTAGCTTGATCGCTACCTTTATTAATGTATTTAGTAACATATTGGATCGACTTTATTGAACTGCACAACTCGACGTTGATGTGGGCATCAAAAATTTTTAAAAGGAGCGGATTATGTGGAACGATCCATCGGTTATCAATATCGTAGTTTCTGACTGTGGCACTTTGCCCACCCTGATCTGGCGATCGTCGTCGATATTTGGGATATCCGTCATCGCTAGTAGATGTTTGTATTTGAAACGGCTTCGGAAATTTTTTGCTGCATTTGGAATCGCGCATACATGCAGAATTACGATTTAAAGTCCCGCAGGGACCGTGTACCATGTGTTTTTTTACTATTTCAAACAGGACAGGATCATCTTCCTTAACCGGTAATTCAGCTGAAATTACGCTGTCGATTTGATTTGGTCTAATTTTGTTCACTAACCACACCAGCAGATGTACATGTGGCAAACCACGTTTCTGCCACTCTATAGTGTACATATGACAGCGCGGCGGACCGAATATATGAGACTTGTTAATGAGGTGTAGGAGTTTCTGTACTTTTAAATGGAAGACTCTATTAACTATATCATATCTGTCTTGTGGAGTTAAATTGGTATTAATATTTTCTTTGATTTCTGGCCAATTTGGGTTACATGTTGCAGTAATGAATAAATCAGGTTTACCGTAATGTCTGACATAAGTCATTGCGTCCTGTGACTTTTCATGTAAATATCGAGGTCCACCAGTGAATGATGAAGGTAGTATAACCAACTGTCCAATGTTGTTGCTGTGTTCATTCGCCTGTAAAGCATCCTGAAGGTGAACGTAATTTTCTGCTCTCAATTTAGTTTGATTGTTACGAATGTAAGCCAATCTCTCAGATTCAATTTTTGCATATTGATCGACAAAGTATTGGTTTGTCAACATTCCATATCTAAGCAAAGAGTTGAAATTGTTTTGTCTTGTCATTATACGGTAGCAATAGTAGTTCATACACGACACTGTCTTACGCAGAGGTGCACTACTGGTTGGGTCAACTTGAGGAACATTAATGGCATAACCATCTTCTCCGCGACATAGCATCAAAGGATATTGTAAGCTGTCATAAGATCTGTGTAACTCTGATATTTTTTGCAAATTATCATCACGACTGCGCAACACAATATCTCTTTTGTCGAATTGCTGTCCAGCTATTACCACTGCTACTTCACTCGTGGACGGCGCATTATATCGCCCTCTGTGTTCTCCAACAGGAACTTTATTTGCATGGATTACGACATTATAGTCTGGAGTATCTACTGGAACACTCTCAATAGCAGTTTTAAAAGACTGAATGTAGCTGTTATGAGAATGTAACATATCTTGAAGAGATCTGATCAAATCTATATCTATTGGCTGTGCGACAATCGAACACCGCGTTGATGCTTGTGTATCTGGGTCTGCAATAAAATAAATTTGCAGAAATTTGTGATCATCTGGTCGAAGTGGTAGCAAGCTCCCAGCCAAGTGATACACTTGCCTTTGAATTTTAAATGTAGGCATAAAACCGCGCTCAACAACTTGCTTACTTTTGAAAGACGTCATTTGAAATGCGTTATTGTAACGGCGGATATTGCGTATGAATTGTTTGGATTTCGGATGATCACCCGTAAGCAGAGACTGAAGTGGTTCAGGTGGAGGAAGAATTTCTTCTAATTTTACTTTTCCTTGTAAGCAACACAAACCTTTCGATTCATCCTTGAACTTCAATGCCAAACAATATTCACACACTACTGACATAGTACCTATGGACACAATACGATCATCCTTGTAACAAATCAAAGGATCGTAATTCATGGCAGAATATTCTTTATTTACCCATCTGTGGCTGATCGGTTGTCCGTTTTGTTCAGCGTTACTATGTGTCTGTGCTGATTCTCTCGTTCTCTGTATTCGATTTCTATTCTGGCTGAGGCGAGCCTCATGCTCTACAGAGGATTCTCTGGCTCTCTGAACTCTACGTCTAACCCGATCCTGGCTGCGGCGAGCCTCACGCTCTATTGAGGATTCTCTTTCTCTCTCAGTTCTATTTCTATCTCGGAGCTGGCTGAGGCGAGCCTCGCGTTCCGTTGACGATTCTTCATCTCTTGCTGAACGTGCTCTTCTGGCATTCACTGTACTACGACCTATGTTCGCACGACGACGTCTTCCGGACATGACTTTATAATGTCTGTTCAAAATTTTATACTTAGGTACTCAGTACTTGATTAAACTCACAACTTAAAACTATACGTATGATTATGAACTAATTGCACTAATTATTGGTTAGTGCTGGAGTAAAAAATATTTACTTACTATTCGTTCGACTAAAAACAAAAGATTATCAACAACAAAATATACCTATTCTATTCAGTTCTTCTATGAACTTACTATAATTTTCAATAATTGAAAATGCTCGCCCTAATACTAAATTGCCTTAACTCTAAATTCAAATCAAAGTCTTAATGGAAGAAATACCAAGAAATATGGTTTTAAGCTAATCCTATCTAACCTAATGTACTTACAATACTACTAATATAATAATAATAATAAAAATTAAAAGATAATCAACAACAAAAGATACTTATTCTATTCAGTTTAATTAATTCTTGATATTTTCCTCGCTAGAGAGCTCCGATAAACGCGTGCGATCGCTGCAAATCATAAAGTGCTATAAGGCGAAGCGCGATTTTTTATTTTTATTTTTATGTATGGCATCTCGCAGTTCAACCAAGGAGGTTGTCGTCTGCTTAACCGGGCGAATCCTGTGGGTGCCTTAAAAATTAAGACCTCCAGCCAGGGTAAAAACTTACAAACTAAGCGACTACACGCTAAGGGCACCCCCTGTGGGGTACGAGCCTCGGCTTAGGGCGTCGCTGAGGGACAGCAAGGGACAGGCTGGATCTGAGTGATATTATTTATGGACTATTTTGACTTACTGGCTCAGCAACGCGGGCTGGCTCTTGCAAGGGACGGGTGGGGCATTTACCGGGATGTCGCGACGGGCCTCGTCGGCGAGGACGGAATGACGGCGCTTTGCGTCTGAATTTACGAAGAGTGCTAGTCTCCCTGCTGCTCTCCTGGAGCAGGGTTATAGCATCATCCGGAGTGACGAGGGTATGACGGGGACGACGAATTTTACTTATTCGCGAGGGATCGTATCGAGCGGCCGATGCGATAAGGGGGTTGCGATGTTTTAACGCGGAGTCAAAGAAGCGCTTGGTAAGGCGCTTCATGAATTGAACGACGGTGGGGATTCTTAAGTCTAAGTGAAGACTATCGTTACGGACGTAAAAAGGGGCTCCCGTGATTTTACGAAGGAATCGGTTTTGCAAGGTCTGCATCTTATGAAGAAAACGCGGGTTGGCGTGGGCGAACACGACACATGCGTATGTCATGATGGGACGAATGACCGCGGTGTATAAACGCAATTTACACTTAAGGGACAATTTGCTTTTAGCCTGAATTAGAAAGTGAAGCCTACCCATAGCAAAGGCGGCGCGCGAACGAGCCGCTTTGATATGTGCCGCGAAGGACAAGTGACTGTCGAGAATGACACCTAGGTATTTGGCTTGCTTCTCCCAGGGGATAGGCTTGCCGTACATAGTGATCGGACTGGGAATCGGGGGATTAAAGCGCGGTTTGGAGTAGATAACCGCCTGACTTTTACCGGGATTCACCTCGATTCTCCATTTCCTGAACCAAGCGCCTAGGACGTCGGCTGAGGTCTGGAGGGTACGGGCGATAGCGTTTGTACAGCGGCCAGTGTAATAAATGGCCGTGTCATCCGCGAACAGAGCTAACTGAGCTTTTTTGCTCTTGGGAATATCGCTAGTGAACAGCGTGAAGACGAGGGGGGATAAGACGGAACCCTGAGGGACACCGGCCCTAATAGGATGAGGGGAAGAAAATGAGGCCCCTATGCGATAGCGGAAGGTGCGGTTCGACAAAAAGTCCCGTAAGATGAGCACGAGACGATCCGGCACTCCTAGTGAGTACAGCTTGTATAATAAGCCGTTGTGCCAGACTTTGTCAAAAGCTTTCGCTATGTCGAAGAATAGTACGCCCGTCATCGCCCCGCGCTGGAAACCAGCGCTCATGTGTTCGACGATGCGGTGGACCTGTTGGATACACGAGTGTTCGGTCCTGAAACCGAATTGCTCGTTGGGAATGAGACTCTTAGTCTCGGCGAAATCTCTAAGTCGCTTATAAATAAGTCTCTCATAGATTTTGCCGAGTGCGTTCAGGAGACTGATGGGTCGGTAGCTCGTGGGCTCAGACTTGGGCTTGCCTGGCTTGGGGATACCGATAACAGTAGCCTCTTTCCATATCTGGGGGAAGAAGTTGTTGCTCAAGGCGCCATTGAAGATGGCCGCCAAAAGGATGATGAGCTGAGCGGGGAGGAGTTTAATGACCCTATTGGTGATACCGTCGGAGCCGGGAGCTTTCCGTGGTTGGAGCCTTTTGATGATGTCTTGCACTTCGTCGGGCGTGACGAGGGGCAGAGGGTCATCGGGGTCTTCTACGGGAGGTAGGGCAGTTCTACGTTCTACTTCTGCGTTCACCTCGTCGAGGTGACGCTTGATGACCGGTTGTGGTATAAGGCGAAGCGCGGCCATCGACGCGCTATTTATAGGCACGCGCCGCCCGGCACTAACAACTACGACCCTGCATTTTAAATTTGTAATATCTTCGGTAATATTCACTTAAATAACATGCTGTAAAAAGCATATTGATCTATAATAAATGCACAATTTATTTAAGGTACTTAATTGGATAAGGATTAATGCTGTATTGTTTAAAATCACTTCGTAAATAACCATTTTTTAGTAAAGAATAAAAATGGTTATGCTGGGTTATCCCTAACAGATAGACATATACCATCGCGGACTTTTTTGTTGAACTTTTTAAGGTGAACAATACTGTAGTACATTATTTTGGTCTATCTCGTAGGGTTCAGCCAGCGTTTGCAATATAAGCGCAAAAAAACGTGTTTATTTACGACATCACATTAGAAACCTTTAAATTTATCAGTGTTTCTCTACTATATTATGCATTTATTATACATACAAACCTTCCTTAAGAATCACTCTATCTATTAAAAAAAACCGCATCAAAATCCGTTGCGTAGTTTTAAAGATCTAAGCATACATACGGACATACAGCGAAAGCGACTTTGTTTTATACTATGTATTGATAAAATAGTGACGGACCTGTTGGTCTAGTGGTTAGTGACCCTGACTGCTGAGCAGGAGGTCGTGGGTTCGATTCCCACCCAGGACAAACTTTGTGTGATGAGCATGATTGTTTGTTCTGTGTCTGGGTGTGATTTATCTGTAATATGTATGTATTTATAAATTATATAAGTATGTATATCAGTTATCTGGTTACCATAACACAAACTCTGCTTAGCTTGGGATCAGATAGCCGTGTGTGAGTTGTCCCAAGATATTTTTTTTTTTTTTTATAAAAATAATTGGGTTTATCAACAGACTATCACAAATAAACATGATCATCTAGAAAATAATTTGTTTACCAAATTATTTTCTAGCTAGATGATCATGTTTATTTGTAACAACAACTTGACACTTATTATTTGAGTTCTAAATTCAAAAATATTTAAATTTCTTGTTTTTATTATTTTAGCTGTTTAGCGATGTTGCCTTTGTTTCTCTTTCAGTATGAAAATCATAGTTTCGTATTGGTTAATGACAAAAGTACTTTTTGTTATAATCTATACTTCTATACTATACTAATATTATATCGCTGAAGAGTTTGTTTGTTTGAACGCGCTAAGCTCAGGGACTACTGGTTGGAATTGGAAAATTCTTTCAGTGTTGAATAGTCCATTTCTTGAGGAAGGCTATAGATAGGCTATATAACATCACGCTACGACCAACAGGTGCTGAGCAGCGTGGATGAAACCGCGTGGAACAGCTAGTATTAAATATAATATCTCCTAAGTGTTGAGAAACGTCGTTTACGAAAATTTGTCACTGCTGTTCTCGGCTCTATAACACCCTCGCTTGCGGCTCATGCATTAAATCCGCTTCGGCTGCAATGTCGAAGTTTCTTCATTTGAATCAAAATGTGCTATTTTTATTTTCTATTTAAAACCACCTGAGTATTCGAACGTCATTTCAAACCGGCCTTAACTCTTGAAGGTTTGATTAAAACCTTCACAGTACTGTACAGATTTTTCCGCAGTATTTCCGATACTTTTTGTAGGGGTGACGAGAGTTACGTTAACTAACTGTTGGCTGAACAAACGTGATGTTGACAGAACGTTTTAACTAGCAATTTATGTTTTAGTGTTTGTTCAAGGTTTTCGTTATTTTTCTGCTTGTCGCAGTTGTTGGGTATGGGATTGTTCAGGGTTTCTCTATTTTTTTATTTTGGAGTTTACTCCTTAAGAATCGATTTTCATATATAAGGCGCCCGGTATGAGAAAAATCCGAGGGGCTTCTTAAGTAACGAAAATGTGTCACGTTTTTGGTGCGCACCTTTAGTGCGCAACTTTCTAATTTGACTGTGAGTGTATTAAGAGGTACATATGGTATGCTGTATAGGCGACTATACCTATATACTATATGTTATAGGGCTTGTTTGTTTCTATCAGTGTCGATGTATTTATATTGCTTTTTTTTTCATTAATTTGTGAATTTACCCTTTCATATGATTTTAATCTTTTTTCAGTTGAATAAACTCTTTTTGCGTATGGTTAGATACTCGTACTTAAGGAGTAAACTCCAGTCGTGCGTCGGAGCTGACACATACACTTTTTTATTTTTTTTAAAGAACGTTGCCCCACACCAAGAATTTCTCCTGTATCATGGGTGCCGTTTACAAACATATAAACTCACATACACAAACAGCTAGACCCGAAACAACTATCTGCACGTCATACAAATATTAGTTCCGTGCGAGAATCGAATCCGCGACACGCAGCGCAGTAATCGATCACTCAGCCACTGCGCCAACCGTGCCGTCAAGTTGAATCGTCAAAAATTTGGTTCCCTATTTTATTAATGTCGGTTAGGTGTAATATTGTTTGACAACTGTAGTTAAAACTTTTTCTGTGGGAATAGTCTTGATGAGTTTGTGGGTGCGCTGACGAATCAGGGGGTCTACTCTAATTCTACGTAAAACGAAATTGCGGCCGAAACTTCAAACGTTTTCTACCACGGTTTCATTTCATTTCATTCATTTCGAAATTTCGGACGTCCGAAGTTTATTTGACATTAAAATTTTCTAAACCTACACTAATTCACGCAAAATGATATAGAGTAGGGTTACAAACGTAACTATTTTTGACTGTCGTTAGTTGACGAAGTTACGTTTCGGAGAAAGACAGTAGACCCCCTGCTTCGTATTCCTAGCACTGCTTGCCGAGCACATTTCGCCCGAAACCGCCTTCCACTAGCGCGACGTCCTGCGGGAGCGATCTAGACGCGAACGCGTCGAAACCTATTGAAGTGGCCTACGTGACCAAACGCACTTGGGATGCGGTGCGGAGCGGCGCGAAATGAAGCGAACGCGATCAGTTGGCTTGATATTTTCGCGCGAACTGGATGCAGCGTCGTCGTGTTTTTTTAATGATGTCGGAAATTGAAAGTTTTATAAATGCTATCCAAGAACCTCATATATTATAGGATAAAAGGAATAAAAATTATCACAACCGGTTATTATCGTACCGTGAATAAGTACAACATATTTATTTATTAAGTATACAATATTAGTCCCACTTCTTCGCCGTACATACTTCTTGAGTATTTGATACTTAAGAAATGAATTTTCCAATAATATTTGTTTCCGTCCATCCATGACAAATGCATAGTGCCCACTGAACGGCGGCGTCGTCGGTGGCGGATGTGCGAGACGATTCGCGTGCACGTAGGACATAGCCGCCGCGTCGCACCGCATCGCATTGAATTCGCGTGTCACCGCTTCAAACTCGTGTTCGATTTGAACCGCCCGCGGAGGACGTCGCGTAGGCACGCGCTCGCTAACTAACTTTCTAACACCATGCAGTAAAGAATTATACGAAGATTACCGTGTATTTTTTCTCACCTTACACATTGCCTTATATCACCCCACGAATAAACAAAAAGTCTAATACCTACATGATTATATTATGACTATTTACAAGTTTAATTTTTTTTTCAGGTGGGTCATCATCTGATGACTTCCCCCGCTCTGGGCGGAGCAGGAGGGCATGTCAGTTGTACTGACTAAAACCCACCCATGTTCCTTCTATTGCCTTTTACGTTCCGGGGCCGCGGTATCTCTTTCGAACAACCCGCAACCTCGGCAGGCGGAGGCTCTGGCAAGCCCCTCTGTTTACATGTATACTTAAAGCGTCTTTTAAAGGTGATCTTCCCCTTAGTCCTGCGCCTGATCTCTCTCCGGTCGTGTCCAATTGTTGTATCATCGGACTATGAGAGTGCATCTGTACTTGTGCACTACTAAATTTAACCATTTGACATCAAACTAGCGGAGCGAAGCCGCGGGCTAAACTCGCGTTAAATTCGGGGCAACACAGTTCCCCTTTCCTTATTTGCAGGTACCTGCTACCTGTAGTTATTTTCCCTTGCGCCTTATTCATTGTATTAGCAATGCTAAGTTTGCCCTTTTCTTCCCTCTTCTCTCTCATTTCTCACTTTAAAAAAAAGTTAGGCTTTGTCCGTCAAAATCAGTTTAGCCATTAAGGCGTGAAGACGTAACAAACAAACAAACTCACTTTCGCTTTTATAATATTAGTAAAGATTACATTAACTGGTGGATAAATTATTCGGCACATATTTGTATAAAGCTACATTTTTTAATTTATTTGTTAAATATCCGGAGTCTAACGAAACAGATTATTTCCAAATTAATATTATTGTGGATCATATTGCGCTAAACGGAAATGAGAAATCTGTAGCAAATTGTGAACTGGGAGAAAATTAAAGTTTCCAGCGCCGAGTAATATTTTTCAATAGGTATCAAATTGAAAGCGTGCTTCAAAGTTCTGTTGGAAACGTTCGTTTTTGAACGAAATCGTTCGTGTTTCGTTCAGCATGGTATTGGTAATCAGGACTTGTTCAAGTTTTCCGCTTCATCATTTACTCGCTGGGGATATGGAGTATAATTTATTTTGAAGTTGTTTGGCTAAAAACTATTTGCTGAAAACTTGCGACATAAACGGCTATGTCGCAGATAAAAACAAGTTTTTTTTAGGGGCCAAATTTATTTAGTGGGATATGTCAAATCACCAGATTTGTTTAGGAAAAATATAAAATCGTGTTATTATTTGATCAAATCCCTTAGGGATTTCGTCAAATCCCTGTTTTTTTATCATATCCCTGCGAAATCTTTATCTTTTGACTGCGTAGACTTATAGATAAGAGTTTTCCCCAACTTCGAGGGATCACAAACTTGGCCTTTATAATTTAAATTTTAACTCGATACCTTCACGTGATCCCGAGATAATAATAATTTAATATTAATCAAAAAAATCACAGCACCAAGACTCCATAGACTTGAGTTATTGTGTTAATTTCAACTTGAAACCTCCGCGTTTTCCCGATATAAAAGGTCTTGACAGACAGACAACAAAGTGATAACTAACTTTCGGGTTTCGTTTTTTTCTTTGCGGTTTTTAGAGGTACGGAACCCTAAATACAAAAGTAAAGAAATAGTACATGTTCTAAATTTAAAACAGCTTAATTTATTTTTTTATCCATCATCATCTACCCTCTAAAATAACATAATATTTATACTCAGGAAATTTAGGCCCATATAATAATAGACTTACAAAGTATAATTACAAATCGGGATAGTAAATCGAACCGACACGATACGACGGGCCTGTTGGTCTAGTGGTTGGTGGCCCTGACTGCTGAGTCGGAGGTCGTCGGTTCGATTCCCACCCAGGACAAACTTTGTGTGATGAGCGTGATTGTTTGTTCTGTGTCTGGGTGTGATTTATCTATGAGAGTTCCGTACAAACTTGCGACATAAACGGCCATATTTTTTGAGTGCGTAGACTTAGAGATATGAAATTTCTACAACTCCAAGGGGCTCCAGATGGTTGATTATATGGCTTTAAATTTCAACCCGATACGCGTTCCCGAGATAAAGGGTTTTGACAGACAGATGTTCTGGGGTTCCGCTTTTAACCGACTTCCCAAAAAGGAGGTGGTTATCAATTCGGCCGGTATGTTTTTTTTTCTATGTATGTACATCGATTACGCCGCGGTTAATGGACCGATTCGCGTGATTCTTTTTTTGTTCGACGCGAAATAGTTGCCAGGTGGTCCCATAAAAGAAGAAGTGAAGAGAAAAAAGAGAAGTGGAAAGAATAAGTAGTTAGTAGGTAAGTAGAGGATGGTGTTATAAATTGCGTAAGTTATTTATTGCTTTTTAGTTGTTAAATTAATAGTTTTTAGCTTTATATATTCTATTTTAGTATTTTTTTTAACTATTTTTAGTATTTTTGGAAGTCGGTTTTTTTTAACGTAGTTTTTTTAGTGGTATGAAACAGTAAAAACTATATTTGTACCACTTCACTGCACCATGACACTGTTCGTTCACCGAAGTGTTCGACTTAGGGCATCTGAGGCCGCGGTTACGGGTCGTTCGAAGAAATGCCGCTGCCTCGGAACGTATAGAAGGAACATGGGTGGGTTTTAGTCAGTACAACTCTGACACTCCCCCGCCCCGCACCGCCCAAAGCGGGGGAAGTTTTTTGATGATTTCCCACACGCAAAAAAAAGGGGATCTGAGTCATGACGGGCTCCGATAGAGTCGTGTTTCAGCGGTTCTTGTTAGTACGTTGACAGCGTTTCCTCCTCAGCTCCGTTACCAAGTCGTCATCATCCAGAATCGGTGACTTTTTGGGTTCAGGCTTTCCAGTGGGAGTTTTTTTTATCAACGCGTCTACGCTAGCAATTTCCACGAATATGTTTTCTCAATGACGCCGACGTTTAATTCAGCTATCAGGCTAATCGGGTGTAGCAACGAATACCAGTGCTTATAAGAAAACAAGAAGAGTCGAAAATTGCTTGTCAGATATTTAGTTTTAAGACTACCAGTAAAATTAACTAACATTCAAAGAAACACGAATTACAGGGAAAGATTTTACTACACATCGACGGTCACCCATCCACATACCGATCTTGGCAAGAGACGCTTAACTTCGAAAATCAACCTCTACGTTAACCATTAAGACACTAAGTTCCAAAGCTTATTTGGTCTTACTATCTTCATTTCATAAACAAACAAACATGGCCACCTTTTCTCCTTTCGTCTCCTTTTTCCTCATTATTTGTTTCGCCGCAATTTCTTCCGGTATTCAAAATGCAGAAAGAAAAAATGACCCGATAAATTGTGGTCTCGTGCCCTAATTATAGCTACCTACCTGCCTACGTAAGGCTCTTGTCACACCGCCCGACGAGGAAGCGATTTTGCGCTTCGTGTTAGTGGTACCTAGTCTGGCTGATCGGCTACTTCAAATAAGGAAAGGGCCCATGTCCAACAGTGGACTTACACAGGCTTTTTTTTGGGGTGGGAAATCATAAAATAACTTCCCCCGCTCTGGGCGGAGCGGGGGAACTGGTGACGAAAATAAATAAGTTACACAAAGTAAGCAAGTAAATTAATAAATGACATTCTTGTAATTTAATTTAATTTGACAATTCTGTAATTTTATAAATTTTGACAGCCTGTATTTTTTTTTAAATTCCATGCTGAATTTAGTAGCCGAAATATGTAGTACTGTAATTATTTTATTTTAAGAGCAGTAAGCACCATATTTCTTGCAAATAAATGAATTATTATTTATTATTATAAAGTTACGCGAATTGTTTATTCTTCTTACTTGAAACAACTCGCGAAGCAAATCTCTGTCGTAATCGCTTAACACTCATCGTCAACAATGGCACCAGTACCTCAAATACTTCAGACGGTCACATGGAAGCCAATAAAAATGTCACACAGTATAGATCCAGCTAGATTTACGGGCGCAACAAAAGTTTTATTGGGGCCCTCTGTTACCAACGTATCTTGGACTCTTTTTCATCAAGGATCGATGAAGTTCTTTTTGTGACTTCGCAGAAGTAGGGGTCTATAGAAAATGGACTCGTTACGATATAAAACAGGATTTTTTCCTGTCATCTCATATTGAATTTTTTGGTTTGTTATATCATTGTGTTGTTTATCAATAATATAGGTGTTTTCAATACTTTATTGCGAAGTTAACTGTTAAGAAAATCTGTATGAATTTTATGGAAAGTTAAACAAGTTTAATGAAGGTACTAAGTTTTGCTGGAACTGAAATCGGAACATCCTTACTATGCTTACTAATATTATAAAAGCGAAAGTGAGTTTGTTTGTTACCTCTTCACGCTTTAATGACTAAACCGATTTTGATGAATTTTGATACAGAGATAGTTGGGACCATGGAGACAGAAAAAGTGAGAAAAGGGGGAGAAAGAGAGAAGAAAAGGGGTGAGAAAGATTTTTATTTTTCGATCTTCACGCAGTTTAAAGTTAGCGTTAGCCCAAAGTAACTATGTCACGTGGACGAAGTCGTGGGCGGAAGCTAGTATTAAAACAAACGGCATTTTCGGCTAGCGTCAATAACCTGCGCCCCGTGGTTTCACTCACTTAGACCATGGTCTAAGAGAGTGAAACCACGGGGCTTTTATCATGATAAAAACTGCATAAATGTTAACCCAGAGTATAAGCCACGCAGTCGGGGTTGCGGGTTGTTCGAAAGAGATACCGCGGCCCCGGAACATAAAGAGCAAAAGAAAGAACATGGGTGGTTTTAGTCAGTAAAAATCTGACACTCCACCCAGCTACGCCCAGACAGGGGGCAGTGGTTTGATGATTTCCTTTCCGCAAAAAAAAATATTAACTATTTCTTAGATTTCGTAAAAGAAATCCTATGTGTTATTCCAGTCTATAATCTACCTCTGTGCTAAATTTAACTAAGACCCATACAACCATTTTGACGTGAAAGAGTAATAAGCATCCATCCATCCTCACAAACATTCGCATTTGTAATAATATTACTAGTTGCGCCATGCGGCTTCGCCCACGCGATGATAAAAATGTATCCAATGTGTTATTCCACACTAAAATCTTCTTCTGTGCTAAATTTAACTAAGACCCTTTTAGCCGTGAAAGAGTAACAAACATCCATACATCTACGCATCCTCACAAACATTCGCATTTATAATATTAAGTAGGATCACTTAAGTTATAATTGGTCCCTAACTTTGATGAAATCTCCACACATATGAAACTTCGTTCAAGCTTCCTGAAACCATAAACACCCGAACTAATCCATAAGCGTCTATTTCGAAAATCAAAACCATTACTCACACGTCCAATTTGTGGGATTCCTAACAAGCTAACAATATCTATTTTGAACCCTTTATCCAAAGGGGTTGAAGATAAATCAAATAAGTTTTCAAACAATTTAGGTCTAGTTAATCAAGTCAATTTAGGCAGTCGTTGAGCTCCTTGGGTTATGAGTTGAGCTACACGATAACTGACAAATGCTTGCACTGACTGGACAGGTCCACTCAATACGTGTGGTGCTTTCTTAAAAAGACCATTTCAGACACTATCTGCATAGTCCTCATGTAAGTTGACCAAGATTATTTTGTCTGGACTTTAAAAGAGACTATGAACTCTGAGTTTGTTTCGGCTGTTTCTTCTCAGAGTAGTCGGATACGAAACACCGGCCTCATCTAGTTTAAAAAAAAATGACGTGTAAAAGTGTTTGTGAAAACCTACTTGCAAAATAAACATCATTTATCATTTAGTTGTAGAATAGTACAGAAGGTATATTCGTGACGTGGAACTGCTACGCATGGTGTCCTTGGTTCGATTTCAAGGTTGAACCATGTGTGTTGAAGCATTTTAATACGTATAAAGTTATGCGTACAGTCCACATTTATTTAAATAAGTAAGACGCTAGCCGCCGACTATCCTACTAATATTATAAACTAGCTTTTGTACGCGGCTTCGCTCGCGTTAAATTCGGGGTAACACAGTTCCCCTTTCCTGATATGCAGGAACCTGCTACCTGTAGTTTTGACCTTGCGCCTTATTTATTGTAATAGCAATGCTAAGATTTCCATTTTCTTCCCTCTTTCTCCCTCATTTCTCACTTTTATTTAACTTACTTTCGCTTTTATAAGTAAAGTAAGGATACTGTGAGAGATTTAGGCTCCAGCCCGTTGGGTATTTGCCTTATTCTCAGCTTAGTTGGTCATTATGACTAAAATGGTTGATCATTATAATGTCTAGATAAGTTTTCGTTTACAAGATAGACATGACCTTCTTAATATCTATCTGTTTTGCAGCCAGATATAACATGTGAACGAATGAATCGTTTTTGGTAACTACGAATCGTTGGCAGTAAGATAGGTATCGATTACGTAAGGTAAAATGTCCATTAAAATTCATCTGTTAATAGTTTTGAAATAAGTTGTAGATGCTGGATATGATTTTTTCGATAAATGTGATTATCATCAAACGTGCTGTGAAGGGTTTTGATGGCAAAAAATAAAGTTATATGCAAAAAAATTGCAATACAACATGCACTATAATTTTTTGCAGAATTCAATTTATTGTTTTTTTTTATACGGTACCCCACAATAGGAATTTACAAACATTTAAACTCACAAACACAAACAGCCAGACCTGAACAGTTGTCCGTGCTGGGATCGAACCCGCGAAACGTGGCGAAGCAGTCGATTGCACTAACCGTGTCGTCACAACATTTCCGGTTCATTCAAACAGTTTGCTTTTGGAAAAAGACATCTTAGTCCTGCTGTCTTTCTCTGAAAAACCAGATCTTGTCAAATACCGTCATAAACGAAGACTTTTGAAAGTCTTCGTTTAAAAATATAACGTTTTTTTGAAGAAATTTTATAAAAATCCAGGATACTAGATATCAAACGAATTTCAATATAGTTGGTAGGTCTGCACTGATTAATTAATCACAGTAAATCGGTGTACAGTGTACAGCAATACATCGGCGTCCTACCTACGTGAGATCGCTTTATTTTCTTGACAAACTGTTTTGGGCACCGTCCTTTAGCGGCACAGTATAAAGGTACAGATACCAGTACACTAAGTAGGCGTTTTGTTTTAGACATCAAGCCTGCGTACTGCAGTGGTGGCAGTTATGTTTGTTATTTTGTGTGATTTATTTAATCACAGAGAAGGTCTCTCAATTGGACGTCACTCAGTGCTCGATACTTGGTAACTCACATCCACTTGCTTGCTACTAGCCACACTGGGAAGACTTTCTCTTCACACGATCTGAATGCCTCCTCCCTAACCACCTTGCTGATTCGCAGTTTCAACCCAACAGCTAGTTGAATTACTGCCTTTACATTTATATACTGTGGTGTGGGGGACTATTTAGGACCAAACATTGTAAATTGTAAGGAACCTCTAGTTAGTATAGTTTTGTTGAATATATTTAGGGATCTAAAGAGAGCGGAGGTGGGGCGGGGGCAAGGACTGGTTGCGTTGTAATGTAATGTAATGTAATGGATAGTGGAACTTATGGAACCTCAACCTGCGTCATTTAGGAAGTCATTAATAATGGTGAAAGGTTAGACTGCCTGGTTAGTCTTGATTCCCGGTCACGTAAAAAAATATTTGGTTTTTCCATCAAGGTTTTCTCAGTCTAACAAATCTTAAGGCCCCCTTAAGATTTGTACCCAAGTGTTGTGTCTGTGCAGAGGAGCCTGACAGGGCCACCGCCTGCTGGGATTGCGGGTTGGTTCGATAAAGAAAAGGGCAATAGAAGAAACATGGGTGGGTTTTAGTCAGTACATGTCTCTCCCCCCCCGCAAGTTATTGGACTCCCCATCCTCAAAAGAAAAAGGTAACCATATGCCATATGTATATGGGTATTAAAGATTTTTTGAAAATAAACCTCTAAATCAGCAGGTTTCACAAAGGTATTTAAGTTTTTATGTAAATTGCTGAAACCCAGACAACGAAGAATTCTATTACTATCATCTTTTTCCTGCCCCTATTCTATATTATTAGGGGTTGGCGCAGCGTGTTTTCGGCATCACACCCTAAGATAGACTGGTAGAAAATGCCTAAGGCATTAAGTCTTCATATTCATATCTTTATTGCATTCCTTCTTTATTTACTTACTCATAAAGTTTATTTTTAAATAAATAAAAATTCCAAAAATCTTTCTAAATACGATACGTTTACGTCGCTTGAAGTATCAAAGTCGAAACACTATAAAGAGAAGAGAAAATAGGAAATATCTCTGTTAGTAGTTTGTTCAAAGTATGAAAAGGCATTTGTTACTTTCTTTGTTTTATTTACAGGTAACATTGGGATTGCGGCTGTTGTGAGTTTAAGAGATATTTCTAGCCCTACTCACGGCTTGTAGGAAAACAGAAACATGAACATTATTTGGGGGATAAAGATTAAATTTGTATGGTTACTAGCTTCCGCCCGGGACTTCGTCCGCAGGAGTTACTTTGGACTAACGCTAACTTTAACTCGCGTGATAACCGATTTTTTTTGATCCTATGTCCGACTCCAGGGTCCCAACTATCTCGCGAACATTTTTAGATAAAACTAACTGTGCCCAGCGGTTTCACCCGCTGCTCATTTAGGGGTCTGAAAAATAGATGTTGGCCGATTCTCAGAGTTACCGAATATGCATAAAATAATTCATAAAAATCGGTCGAGCCGTTTCGGAGGAATATGGGAACGAACATTGTGACACGAGAACTTTTATATATTAGATAAAAACAAAAACTTTGTCGCACACTAAACATTTCTCCTGCACTGTGTGGGTGCATTTACAAACATTTGAACTCACATACACAAATAGCCAGACCCAAAACAACTAACTATAGGGCATACAAATATAATATATTTATATATAACTCTAATACTGGTATTTAACTGCATCCCGTTAGATTGGCAGCCGAATCAATTTTTTTTTTATTCGAATGCTTGTTTTTTGTTTTTGATGTTACCCAAAACAGTCGTTTGGTTACTTAAAATAAATTAAAATACAATTGGGAAAAGGCTAGGCATACGAAATGAATAATTGCAATTTGTAGGTACCCGAATAAGGTTGTTCTCCTTTTTTGGCCTCCAGGGATAACATACATCATCATCTGCCTAGCCTTTTCCCAACTATGTTGGGGTCGGCTTGCAGTCTAACCGGATGCAGCTGAATATCAGTATTTTACATGGAGCGACTGCTATCTGACCTCCACAACCCAGTTAGTACTGAGTAATACAATACCCCGTGGTAAGACTGGTTGTCAGACTTTCGGGACACTGACTACCTGTAATGACTGTCAAAGATCTACAAATGACAGCTGGAACCAACGGCTTCACGTGCTTTTCGAGGCACAGAGGAAACTCGGTATGTAATGGGTGGTCACCCATCCACAGACCAACCTAGGCAAGCATGGCTTAGCCTAAAGATCGACCCGAGCGGCTGCTATTTCTTAGCCACGAGCTCCTCCAGGGATAACATACATAACATCATAAAAAAAAACATAACATAAATTTAGTTTAGCCATCATAAATTACCCTGGAAAAAGGCATAACTTAAGAGAAAAGCAAGAATTCCTCCTCCCATAAGTTAAAGGAACAAGACAAAAGTTAAGATCTGTTTTGAATCGAAAAAGTTTTTTCACCATCGCATTTTCAACGATAAAGTTTTATGCAATTAATTCAGGTACGACGTTTAAACGGGAGTTGTTGACAAAAGATTTTTTATTGCTGGCAATCTTGAAGAAGGATTCAAGCTTTGATGAAGTGCTGCATACTTTGGTAAAGAAAAACTCCATAAATCCTTACTAATATTATAAAAGCGAAAGTGACTTTGTTTGTTTATTTGTTTGTTACCTCTTCACGCCTTAATGGCTTAACCGATTTTTATGAATGTTGGTACAGAGATAGTTGGGAACCAGGAGACGGACATAAACTAATATTTTTTTGAAAAAAGTAGAATGTGAGGGAGAAAGAGGGAAGAAAAGGGAAAACTTAGCGTTGCTATTACAAATCAATAAGGCGCAAGGGGAACTGTATTACCCCAAATTTAACGCGTGCGAAGCCGCGGGCGAAAGGTAGTGATTAAATAAAAACACTTTTATTGCAAGTCACACACATACAATCAAATATATTATAGAATAATAACATATTGCCTTAGGCTTCATTGACACACTTCACAACTTATTTTAGAAGATGTTCACTAGGCGAATCTCCGAAAACGACTGACGATTTAGCCGGTCTGTTAACGTTCGTAGTATCCAATTACCGCCATTTCAATAGTGAAATGGGCGCGTTCCTGTGATTGGTTGAATCAACCAGTCAGAGAGCACTTTGAGTGTTGCCAATTAATAAAATAGTGGTATTATCGACGTACAGACTTGCAGGCGTCTGTACGTCGAAAATAAAATCTGACAGATTGTAGTAGCTTGATGTGCAGTCATCAAGCTACTACAATCTGTCAGATTTCTTTGATAGATTTTCGACTTTATTTCTAAAGTATTAGGTTCAAGGTTCATTGGGAAAAATTGACAGTTTCGGGTAGCTTGACCTGCTGGCGTCTGTACAATGTTGCATGTTAATAAATCGAAAACATATCATATTTATTATAGACGCTAACTATCCAGGAATGTACTAATTGAGTTATGAAGAATAGGGTGGAAAGTTTCTCCTTGTTTGTTTAGTAGTGTCATCAAGTCCTGTCTTGGTTTCCCAAGTCTAGAAATCAGGAATTTCTTAGAAGCAGCCTCGTAGTCTATTTTTTATAACTTCCCCAGCTCTGGGCGGAACGGGGGGAGCTTCGTTCAAAATTATTGATCAAAGCGGAGTATCAGACTTTGAATGACTAAAACCCACCCATGTTCCTTCTTTTGCCCCTTATGTTCCGGGAAATGAGTATCTTTTTCGAACAACCCGCAACCCTGGCAAGTAGTGGCCCTGGCTCCAGCGTTAAGCGTATAGGTAGATAAACTACAAGCAGATTCAGCTGCTAACTTTAAAACAGTAACTGCGGAATTCGATACAATCTAGCTGCATCCAGCAAGACTGGAAGCTGATGGTCCGACTTTTGGGTCACTGACTACCTGTAATGACTGTCAAAGATCTAAAAATGACAGACATCATGTCATTATTAGATCCTAAGCCAAGCTCTGGTTTGTCTAGAATGAAATCAATGCAGATCATTTTGATAGGTTTCATTTTTATTTTTGACTAACTTCCGCCCTCGACTTCGTCCGCGTGGCATACTTAGTTACTTTAGGCTAACGCTAACTTCATCGAAAAAAATATATCTTTCTCCCCCTTTTCACATTTAAAAAAGGTCCAGAGTTCTAACTATCTCTGTACAAAAAATCATCAAAATCGGTTTAGCCATTTAGGTGTGAGTATGTAACAAGCTCAGTTTCGATTTTATAATATTAAGTAAGGATTTGTCATGTTTATTTTAAAGAAACATTTATTTAAAAGTTTTAAAATATTGTCAAGGACAAACGTCCTTTGCTCCTCTCATCATCAGTCTTCATCAAATTGTCACATTATTTGGTATCAAAATGTGATCAAATATTAGCAATGATTGACAGCTTATTAGCACGTGACTGTATCATGAAGATTTATTAAAAGTGTATTTTTTATGAATTTTTTGGAGAACTTTAGGCAAGTTGTTAGCAAAGCTAGTGCAGTGGCTGAGCAATTGACTGCAGTGCTGTGTGTCACAGATTCGATTGCCGCGCGAAACATATATTTGTTCGGCCTAAAGGTAGTTGATTCGTTTCTGGCTGTTACCCCCGAATACTGAAACGTCACTCAAAATTTAAGTCCCACTTAAGTTTAACAGAGACTCAGAATTGACGTTTGTCCATACAAAATCTAAAGTTTAAGAGCTGCTCAATTGTTAAGCAGCCCTCACATTTTGAGTGACGTTTCAGTATTCGGGGGTTAGTGTATTAGTTTAAATGCTTGTAAAAAACACACACGATATAGGAGCAATTAGTAGTGTTAGAGCAAAGCAGAGGTCGGGGTCGGCCAAGGCCACCGCCTGCCGGGGTTGCGGGTTGTTCGAAAGAGATACCGCGGCCCCGGAACATAAATAGCAATAGAAGGAACATGGGTACAATACAAGTCTCATACACCCTTCCGTTCCGCCCAGAGCGGGGGGAGTTATTTGATGATTTTTCACCCAAAATACAGGAGAAATACTTAATGTAAAAATAAAAAATTGAGCGAATGTGTGTTCGTTACGTCTTCACGCCTAAATATTTAAGCCGATTTTGATTAATTTTGCTACAGAGCTAGTTGGGACCCTGGAGACGGACATAGGCATTATTACTCATTTTTTGTTTTTTTTAAAAAAAAAACGTGAGAAATGATAGAGAAAGAGGGAAGAAAAGGGCAAGCTTGGCTTTGCTATTACAATAAATAAGGTGCAAGGGCAAAAACTACAGATAACAGGTACCTGAAAAACAGGAATCTGTGTTACCCCGACTTTAACGAGAGCGAAGCTTTGGGTAAAAGCTACTTTTATATAAAAGAACTACATTCCGTTTGGTCACGGTTAACACACTCAATTGTCACGTGTGGCTATGGGACTCAATTGTCACGTGTGGCTATGGGACTCAATTGTCACGTGTGGCTATGGGACTCAATTGTCACGTGTGGCTATGGGACTCAATTGTCACCTGTGGCTATGGGACTGAGGACAAACAAATGAAAGTAGTTGGCTAGACCATGGAACGTGTTAGTGAAACGTGTCTATCGACGCGACGCGACTGTACTCGGGAGGAAAACATCCTGCTTAATATTATAAATGCGAATGTTTGTGAGGATGTATGGACGTATAGATGTTTGTTACTCTCGAAATAGCCCTTACCTATAAAAATATATAAATATGTGCCAATAGTTTGTTATTTAAAGTTAATTAAAGTGATTATACAAAAATATACTATTTGTGGATTTAATTAATACGTGATCTAACACTTCTTTTGCCGTTTATGTTCCGGGGCCGCGGTATCTCTTTCAAACAACCCCCACTACGTGTCGTTTAAAGTCAATGAAAACGGAAATTAATCTTTAATTAGTTCGGTAATAATTAATTTAGAAACGCAACCCACCCCTGTCATGTTCAATCAAAGGGGTTACATAAATGAGGGTAGTGTCTGATTTAATTGGGATCAATAATTTAGTACAAAATCAAATCCTTTACTGACATGACCTATTCTGCCCCCGATAGTTGAAAAGACGTATCTAACAATACAGGCAGATGCGCCTCTTTTTTTGACTCCGGCAATGCATATCTTTATATCTCTTTATATCTTTGTATTTGTATGTATGTTAGTATATTCTTATATTGTATTTAGTCATATTTGCTTTTGCTTTTATGTATTCTTTTTACGCACTGTGTCTACATCTCTTTTTATTTACTCTCCTTTCGCAGGTATGCTGGAAGAGATTTCTATAGAAATAAGCATTACTTTTGTACCTGTTTTCTATTCCTATTCATTTTTCTGTATTCAGTGTGTATGTACATAAATCGTTAAATAAATAAATAACTCAATATTGAAAAAAGTGTTAGATATCTACAGACGCCTGCACATCAAGCTACTACAATCTGTCAGATTTATTTGATGGATTTTCGACTTTATTTCTAAAATATTAGGTTCAAGGTTCATTGGGAAAAATTGTCAGTTTCGGGTAGCTTGACCTGCAGGCGTCTGTACGTCTTTTTAACTATCGGGGCAGTATTAAGTTCTTCATTGATTTAGAAATGGATTTTGTTGTAGTTTTTGAATGTTGTTGTTGTCTCGTGGCTAAATAAATAGCAACCGCTCGGGTCGATCTTTAGGTTAAGCCGCGCTTGCCTAGGTTGGTCTGTGGATGGGTGACCATCCGTTACATACCGAGTTTCCTCCGTGCCTCGGAAAGCACGCTAAGCCGTTGGTCCCGGCTGTCATTTGTAGATCTTTGACAGTCGTTACAGGTAGTCAATGTTCCGAAAGTCTGACAACCAGTCTTATTATATATCGTATTATCCAGTATTAACTGGGTTGTGGAGGTCAGATAGGCAGTCGCTCCATGTAAAATACTGATATTCAGCTGCATCCGGTTAGACTGGAAGCCGACCCCAACATAGTGGGGAAAAGGCTAGGCAGATGATGTTGTAGTTTTTGAATGTTCTTAACATGTTGAGTTCCAGTGGTTGGAAGTGGCTGTTGAGAATAAGTCCAGGGTTTGATTAATAGACTCAGATATATTTATTTGCAACAATGTATGTACAGGTAGGAATAAGATAATATATGGTTAAAGGCTTCGGCTACATTCTTCCTTTACATAATTAATGATAGATCAATACTTTATCATTAACTAGTTATTGCCCGCGGCTTCGCTTGCGTTTAATTTGGGGTAACACAGTTTCCCCTTTCCTGATTTGCAGGTACTTGTTACTTGTAGTTTTTGCCCTTGCGCCTTATTTATTGTAATAGAAATGCTAAGTTTTTCCTTTTCTTCCCTCTTCCTCCCTCATCACTCACTTTAAAAAAAAAGTGAGTGAACTTATTACTCCCGTAAGAAGTTAGCCTATGTCCGTCTGCAGGGTCCCAACTATCTCTGTGCCAAAGTTCATCAAAATCGGTTTAGCCATGTAGGCGTGAAGACTTAACAAAGAAACAAACTCACTTTCGCTTTTATAAAATTAGTATCTAAGATTACGAATATCATTTCGCAAACTCACTTTAGCTTTTATAATGTTAGTGGGTAAATATTACAAATGTCATGTCCTTAATTAACATTAATAAACACAATAGAAATAGTCATTGAAATAAATTGCATTGTTTTTAAATTATACATCTATACTTACTAATATTTTAAGCTGAAGAGTTTGTTTGTTTGTTTGAACGCGCTAATCTCAGGGACTACTCTTTGGAATTGGAAAATTCTTTTAGTGTTGGATAGTCCATTTCTTGAGGAAGGCTATAGGCTATATAACATAACGCTACGACCAACAGGTGCTGAGCAGCGTGGGCGAAACCGCGTGGAACAGCTAGTGTTTAATATAGATTTATGTAAGTAGCCGTCGTTACCGTTTTCGGTCACAGCGGTTAATTTCAGTGGAGATTACCCATCGCCGCGGGAGTTAGTATAGTTGCGGCGTGTGTGCGCAGGCACAGATGCACTCACTGTTCCCTCACTCTCATAGTCCGATGGGACGGTAATCCGACACGACCGGAGAGAGATCAGGCGCAGGACCAAAGGCTTAGTGTAATATGCACAATTTCTTATTTTTTTATAATTTCTTGTGATAATAAAATTTCTATAAAATCTGGTTATTCTAAAATGACAGACAGATGTGTTGCTGGGGAGTTTGTTCCGCCACTTCTTCTTCCCAGCTAAAACACTAGGAAGTGGAGAAGGGCAGGGCGTTTTTGTGGGACTGTCTCTTGTAATGTGACGTTCAAAAAGTGCTGATTATCAGCCTAATTTGAATAAATGAATTTTGATTTTGCACAGAGGTATCTTACCGCTAACTTGCTAACTCCGGGCTGCCACTGTGAAATTCCCCGACCTGGGTATCAAACCCAGGACTCCTTGCCTCTCACGGTTGCGACCGTGAGACTAACAGAGCAGTTTCAAAAAGGGACAGAGGGGATATGGATGGGTTTTAGTCAGTACAAGACTGACACTTCCCCCCGCTCCGCCTAGAGCGGGAGAAGTTATGTGGTTATTTCCCATCCGCAAAAAATAATAGATACAGTAACTTTTGTATGTTTACCTGTAACTGTACTGGGTTAATGGCGTGTGTATATTTTGTGCCACAGCACATACACATAAATGACACGATTTTGTTTTAATAATAAATAAAACATGAAAGGTGTCAAGGGACACCCGGATGGAACGAAGTTATTATTTATTATGTATAAAAACCTGTATACACTCAAAAAAATAATCGTCGCAACACCACACTGTTCAATGAGAAACATAAAGACGAAACGAAAATAACTGGCTTGCTTTTTATGGGAGAGAAAGAGAGACACACACACACACAGACAGAGAAACACGCGCACGCTGCACGGCTTACAACTATAGGTAAAAGTATTGTTACAACGTTTGGTCTTAAGGCGCAGTATTATGTCGTTGACCTTGTTCATACATTTTGACGTTGGAATTTACTGCATACGTTTGTCGTAAAAATACAAATAAATTTGTATAAAATTAAATATTAACTATTCAATCAAAAACAATCCATCATTGAACGCAGTTTGGCATTGGAAATTTCATTGTATACTTTTGATTATAATTACGATTAATATTGAAGAGATAAACTGCTTTAAAAGAGAATTTAGAGGTGTGTTTGAATATTTTTTTTACACATTTTAGTATATTTAATTATAATTTGAATTCCATTAATGTATGCAAAAAAGCCTTAAAAATATCATATTTTTTTCAGTGAATAAAATTATGTATGGTTTAAGAGATACACTGCGTTGAAAAACCTGATTTTTGGCCGTTCTCAAGAAATCTTCACCTTAAGCAAAAGTTGTCGTTACAACTTTTGATTTTAATTTTTTTCCGTCCCTCTCACAACGCAGGATAAGGAACCTCGTTCCAAAACCATCATAAAATATTTTCATCTCTTAATGTAATACCAATCATGAAGATTCGAACCTTTGTTACCAAAATACTAATTTGCACAGCTAACATCAGTAAAAGTGCTGACATCAACACTTAAATGCAACACCAGTCTGGGCTGTCACATTTTCTTGTGACATTTTCAAAGCGTACATGTCACTGGTTGTCACATATTGCACGATAAAATTAAAATAAAATATAAATTGTTTATGTCAACTGCATTTGAACTCCGAACGTTTTCAGTCTGAATGACATGTCCCCACAGATTCATTAAAAGCATTATGGCGGGAAAGTGTTTGAAGAAAATAAAAGCCGACTATTCCCTTTATTGCACTTAAAAATAAAACAAATTGCTGTACAAACTGGTGAACGTTTCGTTAATGCTACTAACTTAAAACGTATTTCACTCCTGAGGCTAGATTTTCGTAGATTTTGTGAAAACGACTTATTAAATCTCAGGACGAGAAAAAAGATAATTTAAAACGTGCTAGTAGTGTTACCCGTGGGGAAAAAAACATATTTCAGTTATTTTGTCACACACCTGCATTTTACCGGGTTTCCGGCTTATTGATTAACTAGCTATTGCCCACGGCTTCGCTCGCGTTATATTCGGGGTAACACTGTTCCCCTTTCCTGATTTGCAGGTACCTGCTACCTGTAGTTTTTGCCCTTGCGCCATATTTATTGTAATAGCAAAGCTAAGTTTTCCTTTTTTTGAAAAAAAGTGAGAAATGAAAAATTACCCTATATCCGTCTCTAGAGTCTCAACTACATATATCTGTATTAAAATTCATCAAAATCGGTTTAGCCATTTAGGCGTGAAGACGTAACGTTTTATAATATTAGTAAGGATTTCGCGCTTTCAGATATCATCACGCTAACAATCTTCCGAGGGTGAAGCAGTGTACAGACGCCTGCACATCAAGCTACTACAATCTGTCAGATTTCTTATAGATTTTCAACTTTATTTCTAAAGTATAAGGTTCAAAGTTCATTGGGAAAAATTGACAGTTTCGGGTAGCTTGACCTGCAGGCGTCTGTACCTAATAGACCACTAAAATTTAGCCAGTTAGATTTAAGTCCCATTTAAAATGGGGCTTATTGCTTTTAGCACAAATCTAGACTCTATTTCTAACACAAAAAAATCTAATGAAAAAAAAACCAATAACACTGCCCACCCGGTAATCGAACCCTAAACTGCTTCATTGGTCTTGTAGTCGCAAGTGTGACTGTTGAGCACGGAGTCCTGTGTTGGATCCATAGGTCGGGAAAAAAGTGATAGTAGGTTTTTTCAATCTCACTTCTTTCAACCAACTATCTCCAAGTAACTTCAAATTAAACAATTATATAGAAAGATAAATAATTTTTTTGATCCAACAAAGACACAATACAAGAATTAATAAAAAAAAACATCACACAGAAAAAAAATTAAACACATTAAAAAATAAAGTAAGGTAGACTAAGTTAAATCGATCCATAGGCATTTAGACACATCACATATATTTATTAAGGTCGCCCACTAATCAAATCAAATCAAATCAACTTTATTTGTGAACATAGGTATTACAATAAAGGTCTTATGTAGGTATACAATTTAGTCGAGCTCTATGTCCTACCAATGAAATTGGTGTAAAAATCAATTATTTTTTGTTTTTAGTAATACGTGTGAATTTACAATGCAATAAAAAGTAAAGTTTGAATAAATAATGTCAATTAAATTTAAAAACTCCACTTCCACTTTATTATAAATTCATAATAATGGGCGGTGGGCAAACTAATGGGCGGTATGTCTCAAAATTGCATCAAAAAGAAATTAATCAAAGGATGGTATTTAAACGTACTTCAATTTATTCCCATTTCGTTTACCTAATTTTGCCTGTGTTGCACCAAATTTACTGAATGAGCACCAAAATATGTTAATTAAAATATGTCATAACGAGCATCAGGAAAAAGACAGCACTACAATAAAAAAGTGTTATATCTTTATCCATTTTCTATTAATGCAAGTCGTTACTGCCTCCGCTCGCTCGGCTCGTGCGTAGGGGGTCGCAGTTTTAACCTAAAGGAGTCTACACACCAAACCCGCCGACCCGACGACACAGCCCCGGGCTTGGTGTCGGCGACCCAAATATCATATAAATATTATATGCGACATAATGTCGGCGGGCTGTGTCGGCGAGTCGGCGGGTTTGGTGTGTAGACTCCTTAACCTACGCATTTTTTTTGCATTCAGGAAAGAATATTTGGTGCACGATCAGTATTTTTGGTGAACACAAAATTTTTTCCCTTAATCAAATACATACCCAACAGACGTTAATGCAACTCTTTCCGTTTGTTGCGATTTGGTGAGTCGTAGAATTGAACCAGATGTTCGAGACAAGTAGTCATTAGTTGGAAAATTATTTAGCTAGAAGAGTGTGAAACTGGTTTTAGACCGCTTTTCAACAATTAAACTGAGCGAGGTTAACTCATTAGAACTCATTAGAACTCTCTTCACTGACAGTTTATAGTATTGACGGAAACTTTATAGTATTACTAGCTGTGCCCAGCGGTTTCCCCCGCTGCTCACTTTGGGGTATGAAAAATAGATGTTGGCCGATTCTCAGACCTACCCGATATGTACACAAAGTTTCGTTTGAATCGGTCCAGCCGTTTCGGAGGAGTATGGGAACGAAAGCTGTGACACGAGAATTTTAGATATTAGACTTTGTTGTCCATCTGTTAGTCAGTCAAGACCCCTTATCTCAGGAACGCGGGGAGGTATCGAGTTGAAATGAAAACCATATACTCTTTGTGTTGCCTTGGAGCTGTGAGAATCAACACTAAGTCTACGCAGTTAAAAGTTATTGCAGTTAATGTCGCAAGTTTGTACGGAACCCTCGATGGACGAGACCGAGCTTTCGTGCTTCAAAAAAACGGAACCCTAATAGGATCATTTTATTCTCTCATAGAGAGCAAGCCAGTTATTTTCGTCTCGTCTTTCTATTTCACATTGAACAGTGTGGTGTCGCGACGATTATTTTTGTTGAATGTATACAGGTTTTTGCACATAATAAATAATTCGTTTCATCCGGTGTCCCTTGACATCTCTCAAGTTTTTTTTTTTATCAGAAACTTCTCAGTTGCAGACGCATAGTTTGGATTTTTGGCCTAGTCTAATTCTTAGGCGCGTCGCCTACACGACATTTGTAAAGAAAATCTCGCTGCGGCGTGACTTTGATGTGAGATTTTCTTTACAAATGACGTGTGGGCGACGCGCCTAACGCGCCCGCGCCGCGACTGCGCCTCGACTCTTGGTCCTGTGAGCGACGCGCCTTAAGATTTGTAACTATAGGAATTCAGGTTATGGACATGAATTAAAATGCAGAGATTAATTTAAATACTGAACGTTATATTTATTCACTTTGAATTTATTCACAGAGAAGGTTTTGTGTCTGCTTCCTAGCACAGCGAGTTGAGAGAAAAAAGAGGGACGAATTGAGGGCAGTTGTTGCTTTTATAACAATTATAATGACAGTGTTGCTATTATTGAAAACTAAGAATCGATTCATTTTTGTATACACAAATCGACTAAATACCAACACGCCCCCTCAAAAATTAATTATAATCACAAATCAAATATTATCTAACTTGTTACAATACAATATAAAGTAACCTAAATGATCAGAACACAAAAGCCTTCAAAGTGATTCCTGGGAAAAAAAAAATACATTATGGCCCAACATTCGTTGCTAGGATTAGGAAAACCAGGAAAACCTAATCAGACCATTTCATCACAATCAAATGTTATTGACAACATTGATTAACACAACATTAATATAAAAAAAAAATATAAAAAAAAACATACAATTATTGTTTACATAGACCAAGTTCTCGTCTATGCTTGGTAAACATGACAGCTGGTAGCGGTTTGGTCAGCACATCCGCTATTTGATTACCTGTGGGTACATAATACAATTTTATTACATTGTTTTCAACTTGTTCCCTGGAAAAATGATACTTGATGTCAATATGTTTTGACCTTTTGTGACTAGTCGGGTTATTAGCTATACTAATACAGCCATTATTGTCTTCATAAATAGCAACAGGACTGACAATATTTAGTTTAACACTGATTGCAAGAGACTTTAGCCATAAAGTTTCTTTTACAGCTTCGAATAATGCCATGTACTCAGCCTCAGTCGAAGAAGCTGCTACTGACATTTGCCTCTTTGTATTCCAGGTTATTGTACAATTATTAAATAATTTAAATAAATAACCCGTTGTACTTTTTCTATTATTGACATCGTTACCACCCCAATCGGAATCTACATACCCACATAGAATACTATCAAAATTATTACACCTGCTGTATGTTAGTTTTAATTCTATTGTGCCTTTCAAATATCTAAGCACTCTCTTGAGACATTGCCACAACTCTTTACTACTGTTATTTGTGTATCTACTCAAAATATTAACACTTGCACTTAAATCTGGACGAGTACATAACATAACATACATTAAACATCCAATAAGATTGCGACAAGGTGCTTTATATTCACTGTCTATGTTTAGAGCTTCATAATTTGGTTTAGTTTCTAAAGGAGTACTTATAGGGTTGCAATCTGACATGCCGAATTTATCTAAAATGGATTTTATATATAAACTTTGATCTAAGGTAACCATATTTTGATGTCGAGTTATTCGAATGCCAAGAAATAATTTAATCTCATTTAAATCTACCATTTTGAATTTGCTCTTAAGGTAAATCTTTAGGCTGTTCATTACATGCTGGTCAGCACACATTAAAACAACGTCATCAACGTACAGTAAAACGTAAACATTCTTACTAATATCACCCATGTCTAAAATATAAATACATCTGTCAACCGAGGAATTTACAAAACCCTTTTCTTTGAGACATTGATCAAATAATTCAAACCAACATCGGGCAGCTTGCTTTAACCCATACAAAGCTTTATTTAGTTTGCAAACATAACCGTCTTTACTAAATACTCCCTCTGGAACTTTCATGTAAATTCCTTCCTTTAAAATTCCATTTAAAAATGCGGTTTTAACATCCATGTGATGAACTAATAATTTATATTGATTTGCAAAACTAATCATAAATCTAAAACTAGCTATACGAGCAACAGGGGCAAAAGTTTCATTGTAATCGGTTAAGTACTCTTGACTAAAACCTCGAGCTACAAGGCGTGCCTTATATCTTAATGGATTACCGAATTCATCATTTTTAATACTAAAAATCCATTTGCAATCAACTATATTTTTGTTTCTAGGTTTAGGTACTAATTTCCAAGTGTCATTAACTAAAAGTGAATCTAATTCAACCTGAATCGCATCTTCCCAATGAGTTTTATCACTCATATTTTTAATCTCGTGAAACGAAGTAGGTAGTTTGTAATTGATCGATTCAGCACACAATAAAACATCAGCCATTTCTTTATAAGATACGGCAGGACGACTTTTAAGCCTATCACTCCTTCTTAACTGAGAAGAATTATTGATATTTTCATTAGAACTTTGTTTATTATTTAGTATGTTCGAATCATTTAACTTACGAATTTTACTATGAACCAATTCATCAGATTTTGAATTATCTGATTTGTTATAGTCTAGTATTAAACCATCTGATTTTAACTGTACTGATTTTGAACCATCCAATTTCAAATCATTGGATTTAGTTCCATCAGTTTTAGAAGTGTCAGATTTAGGACTGTCAAAAGTAGAATTAATTGGCACTGATTTTGACATTACGTCAATATTATCAGTTTTGTTATGAAAATGTTCGATTTCATTTCCTTCAAGTTGTAACGCAGGCCTCGACTGCAGAAACATTACTTCATCTACTATGACATCCCTAACTGTTTCATATTTTTCCCTGTTTGTGTTCCATACTTTATAGCCATTTGGTACATAGCCTACCAGAATACCTTTCCAAGACTTTTCATCAAATTTAGTTTTAGTGGTTTTATTATGCACATAGACGGTAGAACCGAAAACCTTTAAATATTTTATTATCGGTTTTTTACCGTGCCACAATTCGAATGGCGTTTGTGATTGTTTCAAAGCGCGGGTAGGTGTAATATTGATTAAATATACTGCAGTTAAGACTGCCTCACCCCAAAAACATTTTGGTAATTTAGCACCGTTAATTATAGTTCGGGCTTTCTCTGTAATTGTCCTAACCATACGCTCTGAAACGCCATTTTGTTGTGGTGTTCTAGGAATAGTGAAGTGATATGAAATTCCTTTAGAAACACAGTATTCTCTCATATCATTTGAATGATATTCCCGTCCATTGTCACAATACAAATTAACCAATTTTAAATTGAATTTGGCTTCACTTTTTGCTACAAAATCTTTAAAAACCGAGAAAACATCTGATTTATATGCCATTAAGTATGTCACACAGTAGTGGGTAAATTGGTCAACAAACAAAACAAAATAACTTTTATTATCGATTGTAGAAGGAGTGATTGGCCCACACACATCAGTATGCACAACAAATAATGGTCGATTAATGTAAGTCTTATCTTTGCAGGAATTAAATGATAATCGTGTCTGTTTCCCGTTTATGCATGCTTCACACAATTTGTTGTCAGGCAATACGGTTTTAATTAAATTAACGTCATCAACCATTGAGTTATTTCTCAAGTCAATAAATTTTTGCTTACTTATATGACCTAACCGTTGATGCCATAAATCGTAATTATTATTATCACTTTTGCATATTTGAGAAACAGATCGATTTATCACCACAACAAAATCTATAGATATTAAATTGTTCACAGCCATACCTTGCATTAAGACTTTACCGTCCTTACTGATGTTAGTCCCTCGTTGATCAAAGGTTATTGTCATACCGGCTTGTTGCATCCTCGTTACCGATAGGAGGTTGTATGGTACATCGGGGCAAAATAGAACATCCTCCAGCGTACCACGTATTCCAGTATTGCTAATGATTTCCAATGTGCCTTTTTTTGGTAGCTGAAATGAATGAGCCATGTTTAGCAACTGAAATTTTTAATGGAACATTTAATTTAGTGTAGGTACTGAAAAGATCTTCCCTGTTAATTATATGATCCGATGCTCCGGAATCCAACAGGAAAGTTATTTGGTTACCCTTTGAGGCATTCGGGTAATTACCAAACATGAATGCAAATCCAGAAACTTCACTGGAATATGTTGGACCTTCAATAAGCTCCACTGCTTGAATAGTTCGCGATGTTTCTGCAGGTTTCCTTTGATTCAATCGCTTGTAATAATAACAATCATTTTTGATGTGACCATTACGTCCACAGTGGTGGCACTTGATGAAAGACTTCTTCTTAGCCTTGTACTTTTGCTGGTTGCGTTTAGGTTTTTTAAATTCTGATTTAGATTGGCTGAAATTTTTGAAAGTGTTTCCGACGTGTAGAATTTTACCAACGGTATCATTACCCTCGTTTCTTAATTTGACCTCGTGGTCCAATAACCTTGTCTTAACAAAGGCCAAGGTCAAATTATCTTCAGATAATGTCTCTATTGCAGTTATAACACCGTCATATGAAGTTGGTAACGTGAGAAGTAAGTGAGAGACCTTATCAGTCTCTTCTAACTTCGCACCAGCAGCCTGTAATTCTGTAATCAAATCATCAAAAACAGTAAAATGCTTAATTAGAGTAGTGTCACCTTGAAGTTTCAAACCCAACAGCCTTTTTCGTAGCGCCAGCTGAGTCGCCAAACTTTTTCTCTCGTATAATGCGTCTAAGTTTTTTAAGATTTCTCGTGCCGTAGACTCGTTTTTGGCAAAACCTAGGAATGAATCTGCTAAATATTCGACAATGATACTTTTGGCGATTCGGTTGCTCTTCACCCAAGCCTCCGATCGTGTTTCTGGATCCATGTCGATTTCGTTCATAACGTCCATCTCGGTCAGCAACGCTCGAATCCGGAACTTCCAAACGCTGTATTTCTCACCGTCAAACGGTTTAATGTTTCGCTTCATCTTCAAATTCTCCATGGTGACAGATTTTCAAATTATAACAGTCAGAGCCAAAACCACGTGGGTTTTGAGAAAAAATAAATTCAAACACTTACGTGAGCAGCGCAGTACTTACTAAGTGTAACTGGGCCCATAACCTATAGGAATTCAGGTTATGGACATGAATTAAAATGCAGAGATTAATTTAAATACTGAACGTTATATTTATTCACTTTGAATTTATTCACAGAGAAGGTTTTGTGTCTGCTTCCTAGCACAGCGAGTTGAGAGAAAAAAGAGGGACGAATTGAGGGCAGTTGTTGCTTTTATAACAATTATAATGACAGTGTTGCTATTATTGAAAACTAAGAATCGATTCATTTTTGTATACACAAATCGACTAAATACCAACAGTAACCAAATATTATTGCATAATGAACAGAGGAACATTCAGTCTAATATTCATACTGTAGCCCTACTATGACCTCTTAAAGCAATTCTTATTCCGCTGAGGGAAAGAGACAGGGTGTCTAGCACCATCTCTTTCACTCAGTGGAATAAGAATTGCTATAAGATGTCATAGTAGCCCTTCTGAAATAATAAACAAAATGGAATAAAGTACTCAGTCTTTATTAAGTATCACTTCCGCGTCATGCGCTCACTGCGTTAATAACCACCGAAAAGCGGTTTAGACCGGTTCTAAGCGGTTCAAACTAACTTCGTGGTCCAACTTTTAGGGTTAGGGTTGAAATTAGATTACAGCTTATTAGGAAAGTTGGTGTTGAAATTATATTAGCCACTATTGTGAGTGACAGTTAATTTTAAACTTTATGACCTTTCGCTAATTAATCTTGCTTCATAATTCTCCTGCCCTTAATCTATACTAATAATAAATCAAGCTGAAGAGTATGTTTGTTTGTTTGCTTGAACGCGCTAATCTCAGGAACTAAACTACTGGTCCGATTTGAACAAATATTTTAGTGTTAGATAGCTAATAGGAGCGCAGCACCAATGAAGAATGTTTTAATCCTATACCGCAACTAAACATCACACATCACGCCTGTAATCAGTAAGGGGTAAAGCAGAAGTGAACCACAAAACACCCACATGTGGCTAGATTAAAAACCCTGTAATAGGGGGATATTACTACCAACTTAGCACAAATCCAGATCCCGTAGCCGAAATTCTTTCTCAGAAATACGATGCGTTTAATTTGGTAGTGCCTCATTGATTTGTAATAGCAACGCTAAGTTTTCCCGTTTCGTCCCTCTTTCTCATATACCACTCTTTAAAAAAAAAAATTAAAAAGCCTATGTCCGTTTCCAGAGTCCCAACTAACTTTGTACCAAAATTAATCAAAATCGGTTTGGCCATGTAGGCGTGAAGACGTAACAAACTAACAAACAAACTCAATTTTTGTTTTTATAATATTAGTAAGAATAAGTATACCTAACTGTATTTTTTGCGATCATTACAGATTATATTTTCTTGAAGTTAAAATTTTCAAGAAAGTTGAATGACTTCTTTAGAAGAAAAAAACCAAATATTTTAAATATAAGCCTTTTGAGAAAAAAAAAAAGTTTTTTGCCCGTTACCTGTCGGCGCGAAGACGGCTGTGAGCTCAGACGAATATTAAGGCGTAGGGCTGTAACGCAGATATTACTAAATTAATTGCGTTTTTCTAGTTTTTACAATAAGATTATATTCATAGGTATCTTTTGGATACCTTGTTGTGATGCATTCAGCCTCGTTGGTCCGTCAGAGGTCATTTCGATTCCTGCGCAAGGTATTATTAGGTTTTTCGCCAGGATTTTTTAGCAGCAGTGGAGTCTTAAATTGGGCTTTTTGAAAAAGTCGCCTACCAACTAGAAAATTGTTTGATCGCAGTTGTTCGAATGTTAGTCTGGTTTCTTTTATTTTTCTTTTTTTTATAAAATCTTACCCCACACTAGATTTTTTTTCTGTATCGTAGGTGCGTTTACAAACATTAAACTCACATACGCAAACAGCCAGACCCGGAACAACTATCTGCAGACCATATAAATATTTGTTCCGTGCAGGGATCGAACCCGCACACCGACACCAACCGGCGCAGCAACAATTTATATTTTTTTTTTACTATTTTTGCATATTTCCCTATCCAAAACTAAAAAAAAACATTTAAAAATTCAAAAAATAATGACCCGCCGGTAACGGAAAGGTACAAGCTACCGGTAGTCAGGGCTCCAGAGAAAAGAACCTCCTAACATTAAGAGCAGTATCCAAGAGGTACTGTTTCAAGCCTATAATACTTTTTGAGATTCTTATTTTTCGTGGCAACCCTAAGAACACTGTTTCATTTTCACTTCAGCTTCTCCGTTTATTCAGCCTGGCGTGTCGCCATCCTTATTGCTTTAGTAATTTAAGCCTTATTCACAACATACACTGTATTACGTTAGTATATAATCTGAAGATGTTTTTATATACTACGGATATTTTGTAGTTTTTGTTTTAGGTTTTTTTGTTACATACTGATAGTAAACTAAGGAGGCTATATTGAGAAAGATAATTTATGAATGTTCTAGCTAGCGCCTGCGGCTTCGCCCGCGGAATATCGTAAAAGGTATCCTATGTGTTTTATTCGAAACCATAATCTACCCCTGTGCAAATTTCATCAAGATCCGTTCAGCCATTTTGATGTAGAAGAGTAACATACGTCCATACAACCATGCATCCATACATCCATCCTCACAAACATTCGCATTTATAATATTAGTAAGAAGTAAAATAAGATCTGTCGTGTTTATAAAGGTGAGTAGCCAAAACAACAACAGGCAACTTTGGCCTATAGATGACCTTACAGACAAACATATACAGGGTGTAACGCAACCCTTAAGGGTTACGTTACACCCTGTATATGTACGAAGTGGTCAACTATGAATACTGTGCTCTACCAAAAATTAGTTTTTCTTGGTGTGAAAAATTATGTTTTGGGGTTGAATTCAGTGTAGTTTTTCTATATATTGGTTTATTTAAAATCTTCAGAAACTGGCTGTTTGCTGTTAGTGTTTTTTTTAATTTTATTTTCACTGTTTCTTTGTTTAAACTTCTGTGCACTTGGCGTGGCGTGTGCCAAATAAACTTATTTTCTTTGTTTCTTTCTTTATGTAAAAGGTAGGTAAACATTACTCTATCATTACCATTCAAAACGAATACAATTAAGATTAACATCGACACAAGAAAAAGAAGATTCGAAACAGATTCTCTACAGATTCATCCATTTCTATAGGTACGCAAAACTCATCACCATCTAACACACAAATCAAGCTCATTACGAATCCAGTCAGCGAATGTATTGATTAATGACCTGTGACGTCACATTAACGGCGGCTCTGACTTTTCCTTATTCTTTGTGATGGTGCGAACATTAATCATTCACAGGACTTGTTCCACCCACTGCTGAGAAGGCCTATTCTCTTTTGTATCAGTAACAGCGACTTGAGATTTTCTAACATCTTACCTGTGATTCCCGAAGGGGTAAGCACAGGTGTAGGTACGTTAATTGGTACACTTACATTTCACCCGGTATATTTAAGACATATGTAAGAGCTTTGTTTTTTTTGTTAAGGGTTGGTTTCTTATGTATGAGCTTGTGTGACTTTTTCGATTCGTTATGTATTTTCTATGACGACACTTTCCTGCCGTCCATAAATGAAGTTAAAATGTATAGGCGTTTGTGTAGCTTGTATCTTTTTTTTTTAAACGTTAGTGAGAGCGAGAGGAAGGTCAAAGAAAAGATTAAGAAGGAGGAAGGATTGTGTAAGAAAAGATATGAAGGAGAAAGGAGTGAATGATGCAGTGTCGTCTGATAGGGGAAAATGGTAGAAGAAACGTGTTGCGCCGACCCTAAATAGAATGGTAAAAGGGCAAGAAAATTATGATCATATAATTTAGAAGTTTATCTTGGACATCACAGACATCGGTGACGGAAAGCATAAATTGATGAAACCTGTAAGTCTGAAATTACCAACCCGTTTTGAGTAAGCGTGGTGATCAGTGCTCATACCTCTTGCTTGAGAAGAGGCCCTTGTACAGCATCTGAATTGTAATAGGCTGGTATATCAATAAGGGCGAGCCATTTCGTGGGAGACGCCCCGAGCGTGCTGCGAGACGACTCCCGGCCACCGCACATGTGGGCCTGTCGACGGTGAGCAATGGATAGCTCACCGTCCGTCCGATTATTGAAGACAAGCCGTGTCCACGGCGCGTTAGTGTTCCACGCGCGCCTCAAAGAGGCACCCACAGGATTTGTCCGGTTAAGGTGACAAATTCAACCTCATAGATTGAACAGAAAGATGCCATTTACAAAAAAAACATGGCGCGTCTCTAACAGACTAAAAACAGAGCAGTTTGACAGTATTTTGCAATTTTTTTACCTATTCAAATGGGTAAAAATAGTTTTAGATATTTTATGTATTTTTTTGTACCTTATCACAATGTTGTCGTATTTTACCCAAAGGTTGACTGGTAGAGAATGCCTTATCACATTAAGTCCGCCTATGTACCACTATTGTATATGAAGTTTAAATAAATAAATAAATGAAAAGGCGTGTGTTTATGTGTTTAGAACTAGCAAACTAGACTTCTTTGTGAGTGGTCTCGATCGTGTTCAGTAGACTTAACATAGCGAGCTGTTCTACGTGAAAATCTCTGGAGAACAAGCAAATCTCAGCTTTTCTCTGTCAATGAATCGTAGACTCTATCTAGATAAAAATAAATACCAAAGTACACTTTAAAAGAAACGAAAGTATTTGTTATCTCAGGCATTTCAATCTTAGTCTGTATTATCTGTAAAACATTCGACCACAGATACTTCCCAAGGGAAGATATCGAAGATTTTCTTCTACAATTATTTGTTTGATAAGAAAAGATTGTCATAATTTCAATGGGAATCCCAAATGATTTGAAGAGCGTTTTGAAAACGTCTATAGAATCTCGGTACGTTTAGGTACTGTTAGGCGCGGCGGCCATTATTGGCATCGGCACGACTGAAGATTTTTGGTGGCAAATAGCAGTATACATTAACATAATGGCAATAAAGTAAAAATTTAAATTATATATGGTCGTAATAACAAAAAATACCGCTTTGGTATGCTTGAGGCTGCTGTTTCGGTAGCCTTGTTCTCAAGGCTACCGAAACAGCAGCCTACAGCAGCAACCGAAGGATGCCGAAGCATTCTTGCTTCGGCATCCTTCGAGGCAACACTCGGGGATAGCTTGCTCAAGGACGCCTCGTCATTCCTAAGAACGTTGCAGCATGCCAAAGCATAGTTTCCGACAGTGTGCGCTTGCATGTAGGATACCGAAGAATCCTGTTTCTTGCCTATGCCAATAATAGGCGCCGGGCTTAAGAGGTTTTATACCTTAGCCAAAACCTAATGCAGGCTGGTTTTGGTATGAGATTCGAATTTTAAAAGTTTTAAATAAAGAATTAAGAAGAAGACTAGAAAATGGTGTAATTCTTGCGTGATATGTACCTATCGGTGAAATCCTTACTAATATTATAAAAGCAAAAGTGAGTTTGTTTGTTACACTTCCCGCCTTAATGGCTAAACCTATTTTGATTAATTATGGTACAAAGATAGTTGGAATCCTGGAGACGGACAAACGTGGCTTTGTTCACTTTAAATTTGGGGTAACACAGTTCCTTTGTGCATTAATGAAAATAAACTCAGATTAAAATGGTTTCTCAGCAATTCATACGTTAATCAATATACCACCCGACACAGCCCCACAAAATCCAGAAAGCGCGGAAAAAAAATCATTTCGCCAGCCACTCTGGCACTTTCATCTTAAATTATTTGTTTCGTCTCACGAAAAAATACACATAAATAAATAAATAATAAATAAATATCTTGGGACAACTCACACACGGCTATCTGATCCCAAGCTAAGCAAAGCTTGTGTTATGGTAACCAGACAACTGATATACATACTTATATAATTTATAAATACATACATATTATAGATAAATCACACCCAGACACAGAACAAACAATCATGCTCATCACACAAAGTTTGTCCTGGGTGGGAATCGAACCCACGACTTCCGCCTCAGCAGTCAGGGCCACTAACCACTAGACCAACAGGCCCGTCTACATGATTGTCACCCTATCACATCACAACCCTATCGTGATTTTTTCGGGACCTCTTGTTGCCAAAGAAGACGAAGAATATTTTCTTGTATCATACTTTTTAGAGCGTAATTTTTTAGTAGTCGGCTTTTAGTCTATCAACATTTCTTTTAAAAATTGAACAAAAATGAAGAAAAAAACAAAAGAGCTGCTACTAAAAGGGTCCATCATCACTTTGTACATTTTAAAGTCACAAAACAGTCTAAAGGATATTTTATATTTTAGCAAAATATAAAATTCCGGGCACGCAGAAAGAATATTAATTTCGCTGGTAGCCGGAAAAGGCAGTTTTATCAAAGTTATGAAAGGCGTTTGTAGTTATTTTTTTATTACCAACGCGGGTGAAGTCGGACTATATGCTACACTTACACAAATAATCCTTACTAATATTATAAAACCGAAAGTGAGTTTGTTTGTTACGTCTCCACGCCTAAATGGTTAAACCATTTTTGATGAATTTTGGTACAGAGATAGTCAGGGTCCCGCCCTGGAAACGGACTTAGGCAGAGGCGGAGAAATGAGGGAGAAAAAGGGAAGAAAAGGGAAAACTTAGCTTTGCTATTTCAGCAGGCAGGTACCTGCAAATCAGGAAAAGGAATCAGTGTTACCCCGAATTTAACGCGAGCGAAGCACGGGCAAAAGCTAATAGATAAATAAAGTAGCAAAAGATTCAATATCCCGACTTTACTCAACATATTTTTTAGTAGATTGTGTGATACAAAATATGACGCTCAGGCCAAGTTTTTTCATTACAAGAAAGAATATATTACAAAATAAAGTACTAAGCTAATTACGATGTTTATTTTTCTTAAGAAGTGTGAAGTTCGTTAAATATTCTATAGGATTGTTATTGTAAAAAGTATATTATCTTATGTTTGTGATGCGTTGCATGTTTAATGTTTATTTTTATTTATTTTGTATCTTAGTGTGCTCGTCGTAATTTGCGACGAATAAATGTTTTTTATTTCTTCTTTCTTTCTTTTTAAAATATCTGTGTGCCTAGCAACAAAATTTGTTCTTAAGTTTTTGAGTGACAGAGTAACAAACAGCCATCCAGACATCATAGTAGTAAGATATAGCAGCATTTTAATAATACACTTTTTTAGAAATGGGAAAACCTAAATAACATCCCCCGCTCTAAGCGGAGCAAGAGGGAGTGTCAGACTTGTACTGACTAAAAACCCATCCATGTTCCATCTCTTGCCCTTGGTGTTCCGGGCCGCGGTATCTCTCTCCTACAACCCACAGAATTACCTCATCATCTGCCTAGCCTTTTCCCAACTATGTTGGGGTCGGCTTCCAGTCTAACCGGATGCAGTTGAATATTAGTATTTTACATGGAGCGACTGCCTATCTGACCTCCACAACCCAGTTAATACTGGGTAATACTATACCCCTTGGTAAGACTGGTTGTCATACTTTCGGAACACTGACTACCTGTAACGACTGTCAAAGATCTACAAATGACAGCCGGGACCAACGGCTTAACGTGCATTCCGAGGCACGGAAGAAACTCGGTATTAAACGGGTGGTCACCCATCCACAGACCAACCTAGGCAAGCGCGGCTTAACCTAAAGATCGACCTGAGCGGCTAATTTTTATTAGCCACGAGCTCCTCACCCACAGAATTACCTAATACCCTAAAAGCCACGCTATATCAAAACTCCCATTGTATTTCTCGATCATTTCAATGGACCCCACATAGATCCGCGCGATAGCCATTTGTCACGATATAACGAAAAATGTTTTCTGAAAATCATAAATCTGTCGCGAGGTTAACGCATCATACTCCATTGACCTTTTGTTGGCAGAATTTAGGGTTCCGTTTGTGGTTGAAAAGCTAAAGGTTTGCAGAGGCGGACCGTGAGTTTGTGGGGCCCTATTTGGGGCCTGCTTAATTAACCAAGTAAAAATCAGTTTTTTTACATAGGTACCCTATGTAAAAAAACTGATTTTGATATTTGATAGCGACACATCAAGCGCACTTCTATTTTAATACTAGCTGTTCCTCGCGGTTTCACCCACGCTGCTCAGCACCTGTTGGTCGTAGCGTGATGTTATATAGCCTATAGCCTTCCTCAAGAAATGGACTATCCAACACTAAAAGAATTTTTCAATTCGAACTTAGTACTCAGTACTTCCTGAGATTAGCGCGTTCAAACAAACAAACAAACTCTTCAGCTTTATAATATTAAGTATAGAAGTATAGATAGCCTAGCTTTTAGTTGTTTTGTATTTGGGAAGGTTGCTTATGGTAGAGTTGTATGCCTGCCAAATTACAGTGTTTGTTTTTATCCGCGCTGTCCAAACCGAGAGACGTCATTTGAAAACCTCCCAAAAACCTTTTTTTGGGATGTCATAACATTAATCCAGTTCCATAAAGAAAAATTCCTTATTTTTTAAAACTGAATACTTATCATAAAGCCTTACTTGCTTACTATACTATACTATACTATATACTATATACTTATACTAATATTATAAAAGCGAAAGTGAGTTTGTTTGTTTGTTTGTTACCTCTTCACGCTTTAATGGCTGAACCGATTTGGATGAATTTTGGTACAGAGATAGTTGGGAACCAGGAGACGGACATAGGCTAATATTTTTTTGAAAAAAGTGGGATGTGAGGGAGAAAGAGGGAAGAGAAGGGAAAACTTAGCATTGCCATTACAAATCAATAAGGCGCAAGGGGAACTGTGTTACCCCAAATTTAACGCGGGCGAAGCCGCGGGCGAAAGCTAGTAAGATAATAATTTTACCTAGTTTTGCTTTTACTAAATATATTTTAATACACTAATTTAGTTTCTATAAGATGTTCTAGCATCTATTTTTCCAGAAATCTAGTAAACGTTAAACCTACTATAATACCTACGGAACCAGTTTAAAAAAGGTTGACTTATACTTGTCAGGTATTTGGAGAAGCGGTATTTCCCCAATATACAATCAAAGTGCTACAAACGCTTTTGATTGATTTGTGAATGTAGCAAAAACATGGATTCGAGCTATGGAGCTGAATGATGTTGTTTTTGGCCTTTCTTTATATGGAGTATCTGTAAACAAGGCAATGTAATAAACACTAAGAGAGATTAACAAGCTTGTAGGTAAATTATAACAGCCGCACGGGTTGTTCTTTCAATTAGTTAATCATTTATTTCATTGCAAACACAGGTTTATTTTTGTTTTACTGTGGACACTTTTAATATGCACGGCTTGCTACATCGTTCTCACATAGTTTACCATATTAACACGAATGATGTAACCAAGGTTTTGTTACAATATTCTGATTTAAAAGAGTGTCCATGGAGTTTCTTGCCCATTCTTCTCCATAGAGCCCACTTTGGAATGGGCAACTACAGTACTTTCACAGTTATTATGCCTTGTGACTGGGACCGTAGCTTCATTTTTATTGTTGTCAATGTTTCGACAGTTCAAAAGTGCCTGTACCTGGCCTACTTGAAATAAATGATTTTGATTTTGATTGATTTTGATTTTGGGTGAATTGTACACAGTTGTAAGAAGTCTTTAAGGTTAAGCCGCGTTCAAAAAGGTCGGTCCGTTGATGGATTGGATGACCGACGCGGAAATAGATTCCAGGTCCCCATGGTCTTTAGTCGCGCTTTTGACCGTTGGACCAATAGTGCAGTTACTTACGATAACAAGACTAATGAAGCAATATTTACTTATTACTTATATAATATTACTAGCTGTTCCACGCGGTTTCACCCACGCTGCTCAGCACCTGTTGGTCGTAGCGTGATGTTATATAGCCTATAGCCTTCCTCAAGAGATGGACTATCCAACTCTAAAAGAATTTCCAATTCCAACCAGTAGTCCCTGAGATTAGCGCGTTCAAACAAACAAACAAACAAACTCTTCAGCTTTATAATATTAGTATAGATATAGATAACAGCGAATTTTGGTGAGGATGGATGTATGGATGTTTGTTACTCTTTCACGTCAAAACGGATCTTGATGAAATTTGGCACAGAGATACATTATAGTCTGGAATAACACAGGTTTTTTTTTTCGATATCACGCGGGCTAAGCCGTGGGCGCCAGCTAGTTACTAATATTACCTTATTTTAGCTCCACAAAAAAATTAAATATTGACCAACCGCTTATTATGAACTACGTACACAGCGAAGTTTGATTTTCGTATATACTTTTTTTAAATAAAGCCTACGCTTTATTTAAAAAAATACAGGACCCACGATACAGGAATAACTCCTGTATCGTGGGTGCGTTAACAAACATTTAACTCACATACACAAACAGCCCGACCCGAAACAACTATCTGCAGGTCATACAAATATTTGTTCCGTGCGAGGATCGTACCCGCGATACGCAGCGCAGCAGTCGATCGCTCAGCCACTGCGCCAACTTTGCCGTCTGCCTGCTGCCGTGCCGTAAAATGCTTTGTATGACGTCCGCTTAGTATGACGTATTTGTTATGCCCTTTCGATGTCATTATAAACGGATTCCACTGTATACTGTGGTAACTAGACGGCTAGGTGTGGTAACTGGACGGTAGACGACGCCTGTTGGTCTAGTGGTTAGTGGCCCTGACCACTGAGCCGGAGGTCGTGGGTTCGATTCCCACCCAGGACAAACTTTGTGTGATGAGCATGATTGTTTGTTCTGTGTCTGGCAGCGCCAGTTAGGTTGTGGGCAAAGAGCTTTTTAAAAAGGAACAAGAGGTATGAAGAGCAGATTAAAACTAAGTTTATTTAATAGTGAATTTTATGAGCTAAGTACATATAACAAAGGAATACTATCTTCTAATATATAAAATTCTCGTGTGACAGTTTTCGTTCCCATACTCCTCCGAAACGGCTGGACCGATTTAAACGAAATTTTGTGTACATATCGGGTAGGTCTGAGAATCGGCCAACATCTATTTTTCATACCCTTAAGTGAGCAGCGGGTGAAACCGCTGGGCACAGCTAGTCTAATATATAAAATTCTCGTGTCACAGTTTTCGTTCCCATACTCCTCCGAAACGGCTGGACCGATTTAAACGAAATTTTGTGTACATATCGGGTAGGTCTGAGAATCGGCCAACATCTATTTTTCATACCCCTAACCGAGCAGCGGGTGAAACCGCTGGGCACAGCTAGTATATTTATAGTTTCCTGTTATCACAGAACCAGGAAGCTACTCGTAATGTAATCTTATTACCTTATTACATTAAAGTACCAAGCTGCTCTTTTGTCATGTGTCATCTATGTACGGCACGGTTGGCGCAGTGGCTGAGCATTTGACTGCTGTGCTGCGTGTCGCGGGTTTGATTCCCGCACGGAACAAAAATTGGTATGGCCTACAGGTAGTTGTTTCGGGTCTGGCTGAGTGTGTGTAAAGGAGAATGACCACGACAATATGGACCACGGTTCAGAGTTGCATCAATTCCAAAGTTGTTTTAGATGGTTTATTAATTAACCAAATAACCATCTACAATTGCCTTTTTGGAATCAAAACCCGCGTTTCCAAGTTTTTTAAGAAAACGTAACTTAACCTCAAAATAGAAATATCCGTCGTGTATAGAGGTAAGTTTATAGGTCGTAGTTTGGAGAGTAGATTAATTAGCATCTGATGGGATAGAGACTTAAATAAATCAAAAAATTAATACAAAAAAGGAGAGCTGTAAAAAAACCAATAGAATTCAAAGAGATCTTTAATTTGATCTAGTGACGCTGGTAGTACTTTAAACATGTAGGTAGGTATATAATCAATCATAGTATATCTAACCCTTTAAGTAAGTAGGTAGGTATCTATACATATAGGAACAGCGAATGACTTCATTCATCATTTTCATTAAAAAAAATCATCTAAATTAGTTTTTAATATGTGATTTATAAAAAGCAAAAATTAAAATATAAAAATGAGACAATGACTGGGTAGGTTTAAACTGTCTGAGAAATCAAGAAATAGACTGATAGGTGTGAAAACATCAATAGAATGTGCTTACCTGAGTAGGAGTTATCCATGACTGTAACACATTGATCATCTGAGTAGTAGCTTGTTCCAAAGAATACCTGCGTTGGTTTCTTAGGATTGCAAAAAAACAGTTGATACACCGGATTCGCCGGCCGATTGTTCTTGTTGTCGGTATCTCATGCGAAGTGGTCGACATTTTCAGTAGCCGCTAAGTAGTAGTACAGCACAATAAAATACGAATCTTAAACAAAGTGAAAACTTCCTGGCGTAAAAACGTCCTGGCGTAAGATTCACAATTTCACATTAAAGTTAGCGATAGTGATTGAAAACAAAAAATAAACAAATAGTTACAATGAATATCACAATCACTGTGGGGAGTACGACTCGATCAACACAAAAATAACTGTAATATTTAAATCGCAATGAACAAACAGCATGCACCACGCGCAATTGACAATGACAATTCAATTTGAGACACCAACACCAATGTTGTTACTTTAGATTTTAAATGAAAATCGATTACTCGAATAAATACACTCGACACATAATTATTTCAAATGACTGATTTAGTTCTATAATCATCAATTTATTAAAAAGGTTCGATTTATATCAAACCGAAGCAACATAATTAGAAAAAAATCTATGCAATCCCGCGATTTACCTTTCCAATGACTTTACATTTATATTAATTTGTAATCGTATCCAAAAAAAATCGTTGAGAGTTGTCAATATAATTATGTACTTATTTTGATTATGCCAACACTTTAACGTAAGAAAAGCCGGTAGTAGGTAATACATTTTATCAAAACAACTTCATAACTTATTAAGTTTACAAAATAAACCCCTATACAAAATTGGCATTCCAATTGCAGAATGACTTCAAAAATAAAGAAAATAATTGTAATATAATTTTTATCTTGATGCATGAGAAAAACCAGTACCGTCAATGGTCAAGATCCTTTAAATGTTTGTAAATGCACCCACGATACAAAAGAAATTCCTAGTGTGGGGCAACGTTTTTTTTTTTTAAATAAAAATATTATAAATAAAAATGTGTGTACATAAATCTATATAAATGTGTGTAATACAAATGTGTGTATAAAAATAAATGAAGGTTATTGTAAAATAGCCGTCTCATAGTTATATAACTCTAGTTAGGAAATTATTTGATCAGTTTTATTTTTTTTTCTCCAGCGTGTGTTCGCACACACACACACACACATTCAATTCAACAATGTTTTCCTTAAAACAGTTCTTTATTTTCCCCCACTTAATTCCAAATATTTACCGTTCAAGCTAGCGTTTCCTTAACAAACAAATACACACCTTTTCTATAAGGAAAGGTGCGTAGAAAAATACGGCCAAGTGTCAGACGGACTCGCGCACCGAGATATCCGTACAAACTTGCGATATAAACGGCCATACCTGTATTAAAAAAAATCGTTCGAGGAGCTCGTGGCTAAATAATAGCAGCCGCTCGGGTCGATCTTTAGGTTAAGCCGCGCTTGCCTAGGTTGGTCTGTGGATGGGTGACCACCCGTTACATACCGAGTTTCCTCCGTGCCACGGAAGGCACGTTAAGCCGTTGGTCCCGGCTATTATTTGTAGATCTTTGACAGTCGTTACAGGTAGTCAGTGTCCCAAAAGTCTCACAACCAGTCTTACCAAGGGGTATCGTATTAACCAGTACTAACTGGGTTGTGGAGGTTAGATAGGCAGTCGCTCCATGTAAAATACTGATATTCAGCTGCATCCGGTTAGACTGGAAGCCGACCCCAACATAGTTGGGAAAAGGCTAGGCAGATGATGACCTGTATTAAAAAAAAATACGTTACTCCACACTAGGAATTTCTACTGTATCGTGGGTGCATTTACAAACATTTAAACTCACATACACAAACAGCCAGAACCGAAACAACTATCTGTAGGCCATACAAATATTTGTTCCGGAATCGAACCCGCGACACGCAGCGCAGCAGCAGTCGATCACTCAACCGCGCCGCCATCGCCGCGATCGCCAACCATGCCGTCAATCTTTTGTACAGACGCCTGCAGGTCAAGCTACCCGAAACTGTCAATTTTTCCCAATGAACCTTGGACCTTATATTTTAGAAATAAAGTCGAAAATCTTTCAAAGAAATCTGACAGATTGTAGTAGCTTGATGTGCAGGCGTCTGTACATGTAAATGCGAATGTTTGTGAGGATGGATGGATGGTCATCTATCCATCCACAAACATTCGCAATCGCATTTAAAATATTAGTAAGAAGTAGGATTCTGAAACAGCATTACAAAAACCATACATTTATAAGTTTGGACGTAGTACACGTAGCAGATTTTTATTAAACCATTTTTAACCTGGGTCCCTTAACACAGGAAAAGGCCGACAATGCTTACATTTTTCTTTTGCCTCGTTCCACACCTATCCCTTCACGTGTGCCTGGCTTATTTGAAGAACGTATTTTAGAGGAAACGTACACAAGCTACAAAACAAACACACATCTTCAGTCTATGTACAGCAGAATGGTGTACTTTCCAGACTTGCCTAAATGTATTGCAATTTTTTGATACCGTCTGTGAACATTTATGTACCTCTCTTGAAAATCCCTACAAGACACGTATTATAATAAAAAAACTAGGTGCTATTTTTTAAATAATAACGAAAAATATTTTTTAAATAAAATAAATAAAGAAAAAAAATTGTTAATTTTTACTTTCCGCAGCAAAAGCAACGAACATGTTGTTCTTGAACGAACACATGTGGTACGATATCGACTAATGTAGTTCACTTACCCACATTTTATTTTGGTTAGCAGTGCACCCGCGATACTGACATCAGAATGGCGAGTGTCAGGATGGCGAGTATACCTAATTGTTAAAATATTATTGTACGGGTTTCCAAGCCAGAACACAGATTTTAAAGACAAGTACACAGAATGTACTAAAAAACTGCAATAAATTTAGGCATATCTGGAAAGTACACCCGCCACTCTGATGTACATTTTTAACCCAGTTGTCACATGATAAACTGTCAACCATCACGACACATTGATTAAATCGCCGGCCATAACAGTCCATTGCTTTTGTTTCATTAAATAGCCTTTTGAATTGCGGCCTAAACCGTCATCAAAATGGCGACTTAATTTCGCGCGCAATGTGCGCATTTAGCGGGAATAGAGTCGTTCTTGTTTGTTTGAGGACAATGAGAGGATTTAGCGCCTCGCTCATAGCCTCGAATGATGAGACTAGCGACAAACGACACGATCGCGAGTCATTTGTTTACTTTTTTTGAATGCCATCACTTTGAAAGTCGCGGCGCGGGATTATATACAGACTAGCTTTTGCCCGCGGCTTCGCTTGCGTTAAATTCGGAGTGACACCTGTTCCCCTTTCCTGATTTACAGGCACCTGTTACCTATAGTTTTTGCCCTTGCGCCTTATTCATTGTAATAGCAAAGCTAAGCTTTCCTTTCTCTTCCCTCTATCTCTTCATTAAAATAAAATAGCCTATGTCCCTCTACAGGGTACCATAGTTGATACCCTGTAGACGGACATAGGCTATTTTTTTCTCTGTACCAAAATTTATCAAAATCGGTTTAGCCATTAAGGCGTGAAGAGGTAACAAACAAACAAACTCACTTTCGCTTTTATAATATTAGTAAGGATTATAGTAAGGATGATATCTACGGAATCCATCATGAGCAAGTCCGACTTGGCTAGTTGGTTGGTCATTGGCTGGTTTCTTGATTTTTTTCCCCACAGTCGGTCTCGCACGTGTCGTACGAGCGTCTAATTTGTGGCCAAGGTGTTAGGTCATTAGGTTTCAATACAATTGTGTTTGTTGTTTTATGAACAATGAGAGGATTTTAGGCTGTTATTGGACAGTCAGTTCAAAATTCGATTGCGATTATCAATATATATATTTGCATGAAGTCTGTTTTGTGTGGGAGGCGATTATTAAGCGTTAGATATATTTATGGGTATTGTTTTTGAGAAAAATATACATAGGTATGGTAGAATGGACATTGACGCAGAACCGGATCGAAGAACCTAACATGTCATTTGTTAATATTTAAAAAAAACACAGCTTTTTCCCAACAGCAGATATTTTTTACCTTTTTTTAAAAAAAATGTGTAGGTTGGTTTAGGGGTTCAAACGTTGGTCGGCTTGATTGATGATATTATTGTATACTTGCTGGGTCTGATTAGATGTATGAAGTTTTTCCTATATTCTTTATTTATTTGTATACATATTTTACACATTTTTAAATATTTCTTAATAAAAAAACATTTGAAAATATAAAAATAGTAGCCCACCGGTATCAGCAACAGGGTCCAAGCTACCGGCAGTCAGTGCTCCAGAGAAAGGAACCTCCTAACAATACGGAGCCGTGTCCAGGAGTACCGCTTTCTGTATCAAGCCCTTGATCCAGCTGCCTAACGAGAGCCTTCTTAGGTGTTGATCGAGGCTCTTGGCAATTAAGCTATTGGTTGTAACGACTATCGGCACAATTGATCGTTGAGTGCCGACATGTCGACAAACTCGCGAGCCAAGTCAATATACTTGATTTGTTTATCTTTTTCGGCATTCACAAGGTTCTCGTCATGTGGGATCGTTATGTCAACAATCAATGCGCGCCGTTCTGATCGATCCAGTTATTATTATTACACGTAGTTGTACCACAACTCAAAGAAAACCGACCACTCATCTGCAACTACATCATTGGACGCAGCAAAGATACACATGAACAAAACAGTGAGCTTCTCAAATTGAATTCCTTTCAGAACCACACATGAAACATTTATGAGAAATTTCTATGCAGTACAGTGGCTGGAAAAAAAAGTGTGCCAGCAGAAAAAATCGTTGAAGAATACTTTTTAAAACTTAAGTTTAACGACACGGTTGGCGGAGTGCCTGATCGATCGACTGCTGCGTTGCGTGTCGCAGGTTCGATTCTTGACGGAACAAATATTTTTATGACCTGCATATAGTTGTTTTGGGTCAGGATTTTTTTGTATGTGAGTTTAAATGTTTGTACGCACCCACGATACAGAAGAAACCCCGAGAGTGGCGCAACGTTCTAAAAAAAATAAAAAAATGATACGGATCCTTTCGTAGGCAAGTCCGACTCGCACTTGGCCGCATTTTTATTTAAACCTACAAAAAAATACTTTGTAAACAAAATAATCATTAAAATTATTATTCCTTTTGATAAAAAAAAAACTGAATTAGTAAAAAGTTTCAAACAAATTTGAACCAAAATACTTAGGGCTAAAAAAAGTTCAAAAAATATCTTTCTAACTTCCCTGTTCAATTTGATTGACTTGCAGGGACACCCTGTATGTATGTTTGTTGACATGGTTGTTATTGTTTTCACAAAAGTTTTAATAATGTTTTCATCAACAATCACTAACTAGTTTCAAACATTCTTGGTATTTCAATTATGTACTAGAACAATCTGAAATAAACTAGAATTTGATCATTTCTTCAGACTAAGCATAAGTTTTCCGCTTTAAATTAAATTTGACTCAATAAATTTATTGGAATGTCTGATGATCAATTTTAATCGAAATAAACATGAAATAACAGTTCTGTTCCAATTATATTGAAGACTAGTGATGCGCCCCGGCTTCGTACGGGTTCAAATTAGTCGTGAAGAAAATCGTTGCCCCACACTGGGAGTTTCTCCTGTATAGTGGGTGCGTTTACAAACATTTAAATTAACACACACAAACAGCCAGAACCGGAACAACTACATGTGGGCCATATTTGTCTCGTGCGAGAATCGAACCGGCGACACATCGGCGCAGCAGTCAATCCGTCAAGTGCCGTCAATTGACAGCTCGGGATTAATGGCTTAATGTAAACGGCCATATTTCTTAACTGCGTAAACTTTGACGGTTGATTTTTTTACAGCGTAAGGGACCTCAGACTTGACTAAATAGTTTTATAAAAAAAAAAACTTAGCTCCAATTTAAGCTGAGTTTTAGTTTTCGTTTATGTAGGTACACATATTTTTTAATTTTAAAAATTTACAAAAACATCCTTTCCGTTTTTTCTGCACCCCTCTGTACTTACCACACTCTCCCAAGAGATTAATATTTCATAGCGGCCGACATCCATCCCTGGTTCTTCGACTTTGCCTAATTCTGCCAAAAGTTATCCATTTTAACGTCTATTTCATAGCCCAGGGGTATTGTGGCCTAAATATCCAGCCTTGATTTGTGTAATTAAAATGGGGAATGGGGAGTGTAGCTTGATTAAAAACACGTGAATGATTTATTTTCTAGGCTAAAATTAAACCATGAAACCAAGGCCACCACCTCCCGGGGTTACGACTTGTTTGAAAGAGATACCGCGGTCTCGGAACATAAAGGGCAAAAGAAGAAACATGGGTATGTATTAAACAGTGATGGTCTGACACTACCCCCGCTCCTCCTCGTTTGAATGGATTTTAGTTAGACAATATACCCATATAAATATATTTAAAAATAAAAGTCTGACAATCCCCAATGGTTTACCTAAATTTGGCTAGTTATTAAATCCCACGTAGTAGGGGTGAGACTATTGCCATCAATGACACGGTTGGCGCAGTGGTTTAGCGAGCGACTGCTGCGCTGCCTGTCGTGGGTTCAATCCCCGCACGGAACAAATATTTGTATGACCTACAAATAGTTGTTCGAGGTCTGGCTGTTTGGGTGTGGCTGTGGGGAATGGCTTTGTTTATAAAAAAAAATACCGGGTTCAAATAGAGACACTAGGCTGATGGAAAAACCATCGGCATCGGTCACTTAATCCGACCAGAGAATAAAACCCACAACTTTGGACTCGGCAGTCGCCCTTGCATTTTCTAGTCCAACGAAGCAGTCCGGGTAAGGGTGGTTCTGTGGAGCGCTTATTCGCTTTTCCCACAAACTTTTAATTATCACGTAGGAGTGCAGATTTGTGTCCGTTCCAATAAGCATAAGCTTCTAGGTTGGTCTGTTCCCATCTACAGACCAAGCTTAACCCGATTATAGATCGACCAGAGTAGATGGCATTATCAAGCCACGACCGCCTCTTCCATTTGAGGTACAAAACTCTTATAACATTAGCACGCGTCTCAGTTCTATCTAGCATATAAAACGAATGGAGCCCAAGTCGGGGTGACGTGGAAAAAATGTAAATTTTCATGAATAGGTATTACCAGCAACACCTTTTTAAAGTGGCCACCAGACTCGACACCTACATTATATCAAAGGAAAATTATATCTTAATAGTTTCCTGTTATCACAGAACCAGGAAGCTACTCGTAATGTAATCTTATTACCTTATTACATAAAAGTACAAAGGTGCTCTTTTATCATGTGTCATATGTGGACGGCACGGTTGGCGCAGTGGCTGAGCGATTGACTGCTGTGCTGCGTGTCGCGGGTTTGATTCCCGCACGGAACAAATATTTGTATGGCCTACAGGTAGTTGTTCCGGGTCTGGCTGTTTGTGTATAAATGTTTGTAAATGCACCCACGATACAGGAGAAATTCCTAGTTTGGGGCAACGTTTTTTTTTTTTAATGTGTAAAAAAAATGTGTGTAAAAAAATCAATGAAGGCTATTGTAAAATAGCCGTCTCATAGTTATATAACTCTAGTTAGGAAATTATTTGATCAGTTTTTTTTTTTTCTCCAGCGTGTGTTCGCACACACACACACACACACACACACATTCAATTCAACAATGTTTTCCTTAAAACAGTTCTTTATTTTCCCCCACTTTATTTCAAATATTTACCGTTCAAGCTAGCGTTTCCCTATCAAACAAAATACACACCTTTTCTATAAGGAAAGGTGCGTAGAAAAATACGGCCAAGTGTCAGACGGACTCGCGTACCAAGATTTCCGTACAAACTTGCGACATAAACGGCCATACCTGTATTAAAAAAAATCGTTCGAGGAGCTCGTGGCTAAATAATAGCAGCCGCTCGGGTCGATCTTTAGGTTAAGCCGCGCTTGCCTAGGTTGGTCTGTGGATGGGTGACCACCCGTTACATACCGAGTTTCCTCCGTGCCACGGAAGGCACGTTAAGCCGTTGGTCCCGGCTATCATTTGTAGATCTTTGACAGTCGTTACAGGTAGTCAGTGTCCCAAAAGTCTCACAACCAGTCTTACCAAGGGGTATCGTATTACCCAGTACTAACTGGGTTGTGGAGGTCAGATAGGCAGTCGCTCCATGTAAAATACTGATATTCAGCTGCATCCGGTTAGACTGGAAGCCGACCCCAACATAGTTGGGAAAAGGCTAGGCAGATGATGACCTGTATTAAAAAAAATACGTTACTACACACTAGGAATTTCTGCTGTATCGTGGGTGCATTTACAATATTTAAACTCACATACACAGACAGCCAGAACCGAAACTACTATCTGTAGGCCATACAAATATTTGTTCCGGAATCGAACCCGCGACACGCAGCGCAGCAGCAGTCGATCACTCAACCACCGCGCCAACCATGCCGTCAATCTTTTGTACTTGTAAATGCGAATGTTTGTGAGGATGGATGGATGGTCATCTATCCATCCACAAACATTCGCAATCGCATTTAAAATATTAGTAAGAAGTAGGATTCTGAAACAGCATTACAAAAACCATACATTTATAAGTTTGGACGTAGTACACGTAGCAGATTTTTATTAAACCATTTTAAACCTGGGTCCCTTAACACAGGAAAAGGCCGACAATGCTTACATTTTTCTTTTGCCTCGTTCCACACCTTTCCCTTCACGTGTGCCTTGCTTATTTGAAGAACGTATTTTAGAGGAAACGTACACAAGCTACAAAACAAACACACATCTTCAGTCTATGTACATCAGAATGGTGGGTGTACTTTCCAGACTTGCCTAAATGTATTGCAATTTTTTGATACCGTCTGTTAACATTTATGTACCTCTCTTGAAAATCCCTACAACACACGTATTATAATAAAAAAACTAGGTGCTATTTTTTAAATAATAACGATACTAAAGAAAAAAAAATGTTAATTTTTACTTTCCGCAGCAACATCAAAGAACATGTTGTTCTTGAACGAACACAAGTGGTACCATATCGACTAATGTAGTTCACTTACCCCCATTTTAAATTGGTTAGCAGTGCACCCGCGATACTGACATCAGGATGGCGAGTATACCTAATTGTTAAAATATTATTGTCCGGGTTTCCAAGCCAGAACACAGATTTTAAAGACAAGTACACAGAATATACTAAAAAACTGCAATAAATTTAGGCAAATCTGGAAAGTACACCCGCCATTCTGATGTACATTTTTAACCCAGTTGTCACATGATGAACTGTCAACCATCACGACACATTGATTAAATCGCCGGCCATAACAGTCCATTGCTTTTGTTTCATTAAATAGCCTTTTGAATTGCGGCCTAAACCGTCATCAAAATGGCGACTTAATTTTGCGCGCAATGTGCGCATTTAGCGGGAATAGAGTCGTTCTTGTTTGTTTGAGGACAATGAGAGGATTTGGCGCCTCGCTCACAGCCTCGAATGATGAGACTAGCGACAAACGACACGATCGCGAGTCATTTGTTTACTTTTTTTGAATGCCATCACTTTGAAAGTCGCGGCGCGGGATTATATACAGACTAGCTTTTGCCTGCGGCTTCGCTTGCGCTAGAGTGTCACAGTTCCCCTTTCCTGATTTACAGGCACCTGTAGTTTTTGCTTTTCTCTGTACCAAAATTTATCAAAATCGGTTTAGCCATTAAGGCGTGAAGAGGTAACAAACAAACAAATTCACTTTCGCTTTTATAATATTAGTAAGGGTTATAGTAAGGATGTTATCTACGGAATCCTTCGTGAGCGAGTCCGACTCGGCTAGTTGGTTGGTCATTGGCTGGTTTCTTGATTTTTTTTTCCCCACAGTCGATCTCGCATGTGTCGTACGCGCGTCTAATTTGTGGCCAAGGTGTTAGGTCATTAGGTTTCAATACAATTGTGTTTGTTGTTTTATGAACAATGAGAGGATTTTAGGCTGTTATTGGACAGTCAGTTCAAAATTCGATTGCGATTATCAATATAATATTTGCATGAAGTCTGTTTTGTGTGGAAGGCGATTATCAAGCGTTAGACATACGGTGAGGTATTGTTTTTGAGAAAAATATACATAGGTATGGTAGAATGGACATTGACGCAGAACGGGATCGAAAAACCTAACACGTCATTTGTTATTATTTAAAAAAACCACAGCTATTTTTTTGTTAATTAACGGCACGGTTGGCGCAGTGGCTGAGTGATCGACTGCTGCGCTGCGTGTCGCGGGTTCGATTCCAAACAAATATTTGTATGACCTGCAGATAGTATTTTCGGGTTTGGTTGTTTGTGTATGTGAGTTTAAATGTTTGTTAACGCACCCACGATACAGGAAAAATCACTAGTGTGGGGCAATGTGACGGCCTGTTGGTCTAGTGGTTAGTGGCCCTGACTGCTGAGCCGGAGGTCGTGGGTTCGATTCCCACCCAGGACAAACTTTGTGTGATGAGCATGATTGTTTGTTCTGTGTCTGGGTGTGATTTATCTATAATATGTATGTATTTATAAATTATATAAGTAGGTATGTATATCAGTTGTCTAGTTACCATAACACAAGCTCTGCTTAGCTTGGGATCAGATAGCCGTGTGTGAGTTGTCCCAAGATATTTATTTATTTATTATTTATTTAATGTTTAAAAAAAATATCCAATATTTGTTGAGGCTGGTTCAAGGATTCAAACGTTGATCAGCTTGATTGATGATATTAATGTATAAATGCTGGATCTGACTGAAAAAATGTTTTTTTTTCTTTATTATTGTAGTTACACATACTTGTACCACAACTCAAAGAAAACCGGCCACTCATCTGCAACTACATCATTGGACGCAGCAAAGATACACATGAACAAAACAGTGAGCTTCTCAAATTGAATTCCTTTCAGAACCACACATGAAACATTTATGAGAAATTTCTATGCAGTACAGTGGCTGGAAAAAAAAGTATGCCAGCAATGAAAATCGTAGAAGAATACTTTTTAAAACTTAAAGTTTAACGACACAGTTGGCGGAGTGGCTGAGCGATCGACTGCTGCGCTGCGTGTCGCAGGTTCGATTCTTGCACGGAACAAATATTTGTATGACCTGCATATAGTTGTTTTGGGTCTGGCTTTTTGTGTTTGTGAATTTAAATGTTCTAAAAAAATAAAAAAAATGATACGGATCCCTTCGTGGGCGAGTCCGACTCGCACTTGGCTGCATTTTTTTTAAATAAACCTGTACCACATCAGTAGTTTTCAGAATATATGGGTAGACTAATAAAATTATTATTCCTTTTGATAAAAAAAACTGAATTAGTAAAAAGTTTCAAACAAATTTGGACCGAAATACTTAGGGGTAAAAATTTAAAAAATATCTTTCTAACTTCCCTGTTCAATTTGATCTATACTTGCAGGGACACCCTGTATGTATGTTTGTTGGCATGGTTGTTATTGTTTTCACCAAAGTTTTAATAATGTTTTCATCAACAATCACTAACTAGTTTCAAACATTCTTGGTATTTCAATTATATGCTAGAACAATCTGAAATAAACTAGAATTTGATCATTTCTTCAGACTAAGCATAACTTTTCTACAATAAATTAAATTTGACTCAATAAATTTATTGGAATGTCTGATGATCAATTTTCATCGAAATAAACATGAAATAACAGTTCTGTTCCAATTATATTGAAGACTAGTGATGCGCCCCGGCTTCGTACGGGTTCAAATTAGTCGCGAAAAATATCGTTGCCCCACACTGGGAGTTTCTTCTGTATCGTGGGTGCTTTTACAAACATTTAAATTCACATAAACAAACAGCCATAACCGGAACAACTACATGTAGGCCATATTTGTCCCGTGCGAGAATCGAACCCGCGACACGTCGGCGCAGCAGTCAATCGCTCAGCCACTGCGCCAACCGTGCCGTCAATTGACAGCTCGGGACCAATGTCTTAATGTAAACGGCCATATTTCTTAACTGCGTAAACTTAGAAGGTTGATTTTTTCACAGCGTAAGGGACCTCAGACTTGTAACTGACAGACTTGTTTGTGTCAGACTAAATAGTATGATAAAAAAAAACTTAGCTCCAATGTAAGCTGAGTATTTTTTTAGTTTTCATTTATTATAAATAATAAATATCTTGGGACAACTCACACACGGCTATCTGATCCCAAGCTAAGCAGAGCTTGTGTTATGGTAACCAGACAACTGATATACATACTTATACAAATTTATAAATACATACGTATTATAGATAAATCACACCCAGACACAGAACAAACAATCATGCTCATCACACAAAGTTTGTCCTGGGTGGGAATCGAACCCACGACCTCCGGCTCTGCAGTCAGGGCCACTAACCACTGGACCAACAGGCCCGTCTTCCGTATTCTTATGTACACATATTTTTTTTTAATTTTAAAAAGATACAAAAAAAAACCTTTCAGTTTTCTCTGCACCCCTCTGTACTTACCACACTCTCCCAAGAGATTAATATTTCATAGCGGCCGACATCCATCCCTGGTTCTTCGACTTTGCCTAATTCTGCCAAAAGATATCCATTTTAACGTCTATTTCATAGCCCAGGGGTATTGTGGCCTAAATATCCAGCCTTGATTTGTGTAATTAAAATGGGGAATGGGGAGTGTAGCTTGATTAAAAACACGTGAATGATTTATTTTCTAGGCTAAAATTAAACCATGAAACCAAGGCCACCACCTCCCGGTGTTACGAGTTGTTTGAAAGAGATACCGCGGTCTCGGAACATAAAGGGCAAAAAAAGGAACATGGGTATGTTTTAAACAGTGATGGTCTGACACTACCCCCGCTCCTCCTCGTTTGGATGGATTTTAGTCAGACAATATACCCATATAAATATATTTAAAAATAAAAGTCTGACAATCCCCAATGGTTTACCTAAATTTGGCTAGTTATTAAGTCCCACGTAGTAGGGGTGAGACTATTGCCATCAATGACAGGGTTGGCGCAGTGGTTTAGCGAGCGACTGCTGCGCTGCGTATCGTGGGTTCAATCCCCGCAGTGAACAAATATTTTGTATGACCTATGTTCGGGGTCTGGCTGTTTGGGTGTGGCTGTGTGTGGGGAAAGGCTTTGTTTATAAAAAAAAATACCGGGTTCAAATAGAGACACCATGGCTACTCCTGATGGAAAAACCATCGGCATCGGTCACTTAATCCGACCAGAGAATAAAACCCACAACTTTGGACTCGGCAGTCTCCCTTGCATTTTCTAGTCCAACGAAGCAGTCCGGGTAAGGGTGGTTCTGTGGAGCGTTTATTCGCTTTTCCCACAAACTTCTAATTATCACGTAAGAGTGCAGATTTGTGTCCGTAAGCCCAATAAGCATAAGCTTCTAGGTTGGTCTGTTCCCATCTACAGACCAAGCTTAACCCGATTATAGACCGACTAGACTAGACGGCATTATCAAGCCACTACTCCTCTTCCATTTGAGGTTCAAAACTCTTATAACATTAGCACGCGTCTCAGTTCTATCTAGCATACAAAACGAATGCAACCCAAGTCGGGGTGACGTGGAAAAAATGTAAATTTTCATGAATAGGTATTACCAGCAACACCTTTTTAAAGTGGCCACCGGGAAAGACTCGACACTTATTTAAAAGAGCTGGAAACTGGAAACTGTATAATATTATGGACTTCACCGGGAAATGCATTTTTATTACGAGCGTGAATTATTTTAAATATTTAAATTTAAATACAGCTGTTAGGACTGTGGGTTTGTAGAATTTTGTAGTTAGTCGTTTGTGTTTATTAATAACTAGCTCGCGCCCGCGGTTTCGGCTTCATGATTATCGAAAAAATAAAGTATCCTATGTGTTATTCCAGACTATAAAAACTTTATGCACAAGTAAAAACAAGAATTGTACAAAGGCGGACTTAATGCCTTAAGCATTTATATGTCTTTAAATTTTTTGCTCTAGGCCTTACATACACGAAATACCTCCTCCGCCCTACCGCCTCTCAAATGCAACCTCAGACATCACATTAAAATTTGTGTAAAATTGGGTTCCTGTTTAGGTAGGTGGCTTGTAGTTTGCATTACTTTATTTTTCTCTTGTTTTATAGCTATAAAGCCCAAACAAACATAATGTAAGTTTTACGTGTACGAATTAAATTTCCTGTTTTAACATTTTTTAATGACATAAGTATATTTTTTATGGAATATGACCAGTTATTATGAGTATAATAACTGCTGCCCGCCTTTAGATGATTTTGTCACCTTGTGGCCCTTGCTTGCCAAGAGGATACCGACCCCTGGTCTAGGTCATGCCTCAATATGTTTTCCTTCACGATTTGACCACGACATGGGACACGTCAAGTTGCGGTCATTGCCACCACAATTCCAAAACCATTCATTGAACTTATCAAGCAAAAAATAGAACCAGACAGAAAGCTCAATTAATTAATTAAAGTTTCACGATAAAACAAAACAGTTAAAAGTTTGCGGTTTTGATAAATTAGTTCAATTAGATTTTTAGAGATACGCATTCAAAGGGTAAAACCCTGTTTCTGAAGCTCCGCTGTCCGTTCGTCAGTCCATCTGTATTATCTGTCTGTCTGTCCGTCGGTCACCACGTTGTATATAATGAACCGTGATAGTTTGACAGTTACAATTTTGTTACACACAATATGATGTATTTTTGTTACAGTTATAATAATTGTTATAGCGATAACCAAAATGACAGAATAAATTAAATATTTAAAGGGGCTCTTATTCAACAAACATGATTTATTGCAGTCCATATGATTTGCAGGTACCGGCTACCTGTAGTTTTTGCACTAGCGCCTTATTTATTGTAATAGCAATGCTAAGTTTTCCCTGTTTTTTCGTCTTTCTCCCTCATTATTCACTCTTTTAAAAAAAAATACTTAGCCTATGTCCGTCTCCGGGGTCCCAACTTTCTCTGTACCCAAATTCATCAAAATCGGTTTGGCATTTAGGCCCACTTTCGCTTTTATAATTAACTAGCTTTTGCCCACGGTTTCGCTCGCGTTAAATTCGGGGTAACACAGTTCCCCTTGCGCCTTATTGATTTGTAATAGCAACGCTAAGTTTTCCCTTTTCTTACTTCTTTCTCCCTCACATCCCATTTTTTTCAAAAAAATATTAGCCTATGTCCGCCTCCTGGTTCCCAACTATCTCTGTACCAAAATTCATCAAAATCGGTTTAGCCATTAAAGTGTGAAGAGGTAACAAACAAACTCACTTTCGCTTTTATAATATTAGTAAGGATTAGTAAGAATGGTACGGAACCCTTTGTACGCGACTCCAACTCGCACTTGGCCGGTTTTTTTAATACTAAAATAAAATTCGGAAAGTTTCTGCATCTATCATCATAGACGTCCTCTAGCAAAATGAAATTTAAACAAATGACTGCGACAGTTTAGAAGCAAAGGGCAAATTAAAAGGATTTTCGGGACACCTTAGGAAAATTAAGACAAAAAAAGTGTGTGTCAGCTCCTCCTTAAGTACGAGTATCTAACCATCCGCAAAAAGAGTTTATTCAACTGAAAAAAGATTAAATTCATAATTATGAAAGGGTAAATTCACAAATTAATGAAAAAAAAATAGCAATATAAATACATCGACACTGATAGAAACAAACAAGCCCAATAACATATAGTATATAGGTATAGTCGCCTATACAGCATACCATATGTACGTCATAATACACTCACAGCCAAATTAGAAAGTTGCGCACTAAAGGTGCGCACCAAAAACGTGACACATTTTCGTTACTTTAGTAGGTTTTACCCCTCGGATTTTTCTCATACCGGGCGCCTTATATATGAAAATCGATTCTTAAGGAGTAAACTCCAAAAAAACTAATTATTTTCACCATGAAACACATAAGGACTAGGGCTGGGCCGGGCACGGTTTCATACAAAAGTGATCCGACGCGGGAACACGCGCGGGGCTCGCCAGCGGTAACACGCGCGGGCTTGTTCAGTTCGATACCGCTTGATGAAAAGCTTGTTAAAATTCTTTCGACAGAGAAAGGGCAATTGTGAAATTGAAGTATCGCTCTGTCATATGAGGCCAAGCGAATGAACTCTTTAGGCACCTGTCGCAGGGTCCTTCACATACCTACAGAGCCCACGCTTGCAGACACGCGGCGGGTGTTTGTCACGGGTGCCCGTTTAACACAGTTTCAGTACTAAAAAGTCTATAGATAAGAGATAGCAGATAAGAGATTAGAAAAACTGGCCAAGAGCGAGTAAGACTCCCGCACTGTGAGTTCCGTACAAACTTGCGTCATGAACAGACATATCTTTTGACCGCGTAGACTTAGAGAGCTGGATTTTCACAGTACAAAGGGACCATAGAGTTGACTATATATGTTTTTATTTCAACTCGGTACCTCTACGCATTCTCAAAATAAAGAGTCTTGACAGACAGACAGATGAACAACCAAGTGACTCAATAAGGGTTTCATTTTTTTTTGAGGTCATTATCTGCATAGCCTTTTCCCAATTATGTTGGGGTCGGCTTCCAGTCTAACCGGATGCAGTTGAATATCAGTATTTTACATAGAGCGAATGCCTATCTGACATCCACAACCCAGTTAGTACTGGATAATACATACAATACCCCTTGGTAAGATTGGATGGCAGACTTTCGGGACACTGACTACCTGTAACGACTGTCAAAGATCTACAAATGACAGCCGGGACCAACGGCTTAACGTGGTTTCCGAGGCACGGAGGAAACTCGGTATAATGTTTGGTTGTCACCCATCCACAGACCAACCTAGGCAAGCGCGGCTTAACCTACAGATTCACCCGATCGTACCTAAAAATAACCAAACATTTTGACCAGGAAATGCATTTAAAGAGTCTATATAGACGAGCAGATAAAATATTTAATAAGGGATACTGCAGACTTTTATCTTGTTTTCTTGTTTGCTAAGAACCAAAAAATCTCTAAAAGTATACAATACAAATATTTATTTATTTATGTACACACAAAACATTATATAAAAAAGTACAGACGCCAGCACGTCAAGCAACCCGAAACTGACAATTTTTCCCAATGAACCTTGAACCTAATACTTTACAAATAAAGTCAAAAAGCTATCAGAAATCTGACAGATAGTAGTAGCTTGATGTGCAGGCGTCTGTACATAAGGAAAAAAGAGCACAAAGGTACTGCTTATTACATAAAGAAATTTCTTCCAGCAGACCTATCTACTACAGGATAGACCAAATTAAAAAAATCTACAGTCCGTTAAAACTCAGCCGGAACTGTGATGCGGGTTGCGTCAAACGACACAGTAAACTCACTGGAGCTGTTGAATAAGGTATTTATTTCATTTGCTTTCTCTGTAGTCACTGTTTCATCTCGGGTGTACCATCACCAAAAAAAACTGGCCAAGTGGGAGTTGGACTCAAGGTTCCGTATAAAATTGAGACATAAACGGCCAACGGAAAGTCGATCTTTTGACTGCGTAGACTTAAAGGGTTGTTTTATTCACATATTAACTTATTACCTCAAACGTTCCGTTCGTTTGTTGGTTAGTGGCCCTAACTGCTGAGCCGGAGGTCGTGGGTTCGATTCCCACCCAGGACAAACTTTGTGTGATGAGCATGATTGTTTGTTCCGTCTCTGGGTGTGATTTATCTATAATATGTATGTATTTATAATTTATATAAGTATGTATATCAGTTGTCTGCTTACTATAACACAAGCTCTGCTTAGCTTGGGATCAGGTAGCTGTGTGTGAGCTGTCCCAAGATATTTATTTATTTATATTTAATTATTTCCCAACCGCAAAAAAATACATTTCAGTCTTTTTAACTATCGATAAAACAGACTAGCTTTAGACATTTATCATAAATCTAGACCACAATATAACCTAGAGCTGCAATATCAAAGTGAACTCGATATATCATACCCCAATCCCGAGACAGACCTTAATGGGTCTTGAACCCATTTAAGTCGAGAACAGGTAAACAGAGCTTCGGGTCGTGTCAGAAATTTATTGTTTCAGGGCTACCAATTTCTGTGGAAAGGAAATTGAATTTTTTTTTGGAAAACTCAAACTCAAACTCAAATCATTTATTTCAATTAGACCATTACAGGCACTTTTGAATGTCATAAAAACAAGAACAAAAAAAATGATGCTGCTACAGTCCCAGTCACAAGACATAATAACTTGTGAAAGTACTGTAGTTGCCCATTCCAAAGCGTAGATCTCTATGGAGAAGAATGGGCAAGAAACTCCATGGACACTCTTTTAAATCATAATGTTTTACAAAATCATGGATACATCATTCATGTTGAGATTATTCATAATGTGAGAACGATGTAGAAAAACGAGCACATTTAGAGCGTCCAGAGTAAAAGCAATAATTATCACGAGTTTAATAGAAGAACTAAAACAAACCGTGGTAGCTAAGAGATGACCAGTCCCAACCGACAGCGCCCATGCACCATGTAATAGGAATACATGTTGAACTGCTAGCAAAATCTGATGGCAACGATATATAACAGACTAGTTTTTGCCCGTGGCTTTATTCGTGTAAAATTCGGGGTAACACAGTTCCCCTTTCCTTACTTGCAGGTACCTGCTACCTGTTCTTGCGCTTGCGCCTTATTTATTGTAATAGCAAAGCTAAGTTTTCCCTTTTCTTCCCTCTTTCTCTCTCACATCTAATTTTTTTTTAAAGAAGTAGCCTCTGCCCGTCTCCAGGGTCTACTGTGTACCAAAATTCATCAATAATTTTAATAATAATTTCATTTAAATAATTTCATTTAAATCAATAGCCATTCAGACGTGAAGACGTAATAAACAAACAAACACACTTTCGCTTTTATAATATTAGTAAGGATTCCCACAACATCCCTGAACTACCACTACCCACCGTAGAATACCACGCCCACATAATCTTATGTTATCCTATTTTGTCTGGACGGACACCTGAAACCTGACAACCCTAATTGGAAGAGATATATTTGTCGCCTGAACTAAACTGAATGGATTTATGAACACATGCGGTCTGGATTACGAATTAAGGTTACGTCTGACGATGGAAACTATTAATAGACTCTGCTGTATGGTTTTGAAGTTTTGTGGCGGTTAAAGTTTGGTTCTTAATTTTAGAAGCATCTTTTTTAGCCTGTCACCATCATCTGCCTAGCCTTTTCCCAACTATGTTGGGGTTGGCTTCCAGTCTAACCAGATGCAGCTGAATATCAGTATATTACATGGAGCGACTGCCTATCTGACCTCCACAACTCAGTTAATACTGGGTAATATGATAATCTTTTTTTTTTATTTTATGATAGTTGTGTCCCGCGATTTCACACATATTATTTTTTTTATCCAAATCGGCATAGACGTTTGAGCGTGGAGTAACAAACGTACGTACTTTTGCTTTTATAGTTTTAGTACGATATTTAATCATGGTACCTACAGTCTTAATAGCAAAATCATACCAACAAAAATAATTTTTGGATCTCACAAAAAATTAACGAAACCCACAAAAGTCACCGACTTCCGGAAGTAAAGTTGTTTTCCACTTTTTAGTGGGTTTTCTTTTTCCTTGTTACTAAAATAATAGCAGATCATCCATAGAGACAAAGAAAAAAAAGTATTACAGACGTTAACTGATAAACTACCTAAGCAATATCAATAAAATTGATATGGGACTACCTGAAAAGTATACCATGAAAACTAAAAAAAAATTGCAAATCGGTTTAGGCGTCTTTGAGTAATCGGTGAACATCCATAAAAAAATTCAAAAGGATTGAGAATCCCTTCTTTTTTTGAAGTCGGTTAAAAATCATATCACAAATCCTGCCATTCTTAGTCTAAGTCTTTTCTTTATTTGGTTTCGGCATTCCTTTTTTTGCACGATGGGAAATCATCAAATAACTTACCCCTGCTCTGGGTAGAACGGGGAGAGGGGGGAGTGTCAGACTTTTACTGACTAAAAACCCATATTTGTTCCTTTTTTGCCCTTTGTTCCGGGTCCGCTGTATCTCATTCGAACAACCCGCAAACCCGGGTTTCGCAATAACTTTACTGACATAAAAAATAACAGACTTGGCATTTTGATAATTTTGTTAATCTACTACATACTAAACTTGTCAAAATCAACCATTATGCGATCAGTGATCGACCATTCTGACACTATTGTAATAGCAGACCTAGGCCCCAGGTGTTTCAAAGATTAATAAATCTATGTCTTTCAGTCTAGACAGTAAATGTCAGAAGATAAATATGATTGATAACAGAGGAAGTGAATAAGAAATATTAATATTACTATGGTTCTAACATGTCTGAATGTAGGTGAGAAACGATTTTGGGTGTAGTGTTTGTTAGCCCTAGATTTTGGTTTGATTAATTAAAAGGTTAGTACCGTATGAAATGTTCTAGTAAATGCTTTTATCACCAACTTCAACAAAAGGAAGAAATTTTCGATTCTATTGTTTTTTTTTTATGTGTTTTACGTCATTTCACCGACAATGATGGGCTGATTTTCAAATTTTTTTATTTTTTGCTTTTTATAGTTAAAACGTTACGTAAAAAACGTTGCCCCACTCTAGGAATTTCTCCCTTGTTCTTATCGTGTGAGTTTTATCAAACATTTTTTATTATTATTATTTTTAATTATTTTTATACAAATATTTGTTCTGTGCGAGAATCGAACCCGCGATATGCAGCGCAGCAGTCGATCGCTCGGCCACTACGCCAACCGTGACGTCAATGTTCCCTGTTTATTAAAATATATAATAAAAAAGCTGCCTAGTTGACCTAATTTGAATACCCTGGTAAGAGAAAAAAAACTTTTTGTACACTTACACTAGGATTTACTCCTGTATGGTTGCAACGGTTTTTAAAAAGAAAAAAAAAAATAACAAAAACTTTATTTGTTAACTAGCTGTGCCCTATATATGCGTTGCTATGCAATTTGCAATTTTCTACCTACCCTACCTTTTCTTTCCTATAAACCTCACGGAGCCCGAGACCTTTCCAACGAATGCAAAACCGTGGAAATCGGTTCGTGCGTTTTGGAGTTATAGCGTCAGGAAGGAAAACCCGACTAATTTTTATATAAGTAGTAGATAAGTACACAGAAAAGAATAAAGGAACACTATCTGTCTACATGTTAATTATGCATTTTGCTTTTATTTATTCCATGCAATATGAATGCATTAGTTTATATAATTACTAGCTTTTGCCCGCGGCTTCACTCGAGTTAAATTCGGGGTAACACAGTTCCCCTCTCCTGATTTGTAGGTCTAATGCGCTTGCGCCTTATTTATTGTAATAGTAATGCTAATTTTTCCCTTTTCTTTCCTCTTTTTCCCTTATATCTCAATCTTTTTTATTTTTTTAAAAACTAATGTCCGTCTCCAAAGTCCCAACTATCTCTGTACTAAAATTCATCAAAATCGTTTTACCCATTTAGACGTGAAGATGTAACAAACAAATAAAAAAACCCACTTTCGCTTTTATAATATTAGTAAGGATTCAGTTGTTAAGTGTTTATGCACATTAGTATTACCATATTCTCACTTGCAAATTACCCAATTTCGATAGGGCTTGCTGTAAGAAAACCCAATTCTGGGTTAAGCTTGCCGTTGTACATACGTTTTAATATTGCAATTTGTTTTTAAATATTCAACTATCTTCTTGTAAATGACGGGCCTGCTGGTCTAGTGCTTAGTGGCCCTGACTGCTGAGCCGGAGGTCGTGGGTTCGATTCCCACCCAGGACAAACTTTGTATGATGAGCATGATTGTTTGTTCTGTGTCTGAGTGTGATTTATCTATAATATTGTATGTATTTATAAATTATATAAGTATGTATATCAGTTGTCTGGTTACCATAACACAAGCTCTGCTTAGCTTGGAATCAGATAGCCGTGTGTGAGTTGTCCCAAGATAAAAAAAAAACCGACAAACTAACCCAAGAACTCATCTTACATAGTACAAAGAAATTAAATAACTTCTGCTTTCACATCCAGTAGTAAAATATCATGAAATCTCTTCCTGCCGAGTTATATCTTAGATAACTCTTATAACAGTGCAGTAAGGTTTCAAATCCTATAAAGGTATAATATCAAAAACACAGGATAGAAATAACATCATTATTGTTTCTCGGCGTATGTGCGATTAATGAATCAACCACAGTGTAGGGCCATGAAGTTGGCGTTGAATAAATATGTCTGCTTGCCTATGAGCTTCGCAAATTTCGATATTTAAACTTTAATTATACTCAAGTCTGGTCCCTTGGATCTGTAAAAAAATCAACTCTTTAAGTATCATCATTTTCCTGCCTTTGTCCCATTATATTTGGGGTCGACGCAACACGTTTTCTTCTTCCATTCCACCCTATGACGGCATCATCTACTCCTTTCTCCTTCATATCACTCCTTACACAATTCATCCATCTTTTCTTTGGCTTTACTCTCGCTCGCTGTCCATCAACATTCAGATCCAATTTTGTATTTTTGATTTCGTATCATATTGAGCTAAATTGGATGAGAAATCATCAAATAACGTCCCCTGCTCTGGGTGGTATGAAAGGAAGTGTCAATTTATTACTGATAAAAAAGCCATCCATCTTTCTTTTACTCTTTGTGTTCCGAACCGCGGTATCTCGTTCAAACAACCCGCAACCCCGGTTATTTAGAGTTTGGGTAGCAATTGATTCGTATCGGTCTTTAAAGAGGTTTTTAGAGTGGGCCAGTTTTTTATCTTTATTTATTAAAGAGGGTTTGTTCACATTTCGAATTCTTAATCATTACACTAAATAACCGATCCAAAAATACAGATCATAGGGTATAACTCATTGGAAAGAAAATTAAACTTGAACTAAAAAGCTTACATTTATTTTCATTAAACAATTTAATTTTCACTAAATCGCAGATTTTGAGACCCCATCTTTAGATTTTGCCAATAATATTTCTGAATTCATTCGAACTCCAGCCTTGTTTCTTTGCAAACTAAGTTGAAAATCATTCGAATTTAACTGCTTACATTCGTTAAGATGAATGAAGGTAATTTCCTTTTTCAAAAGGAGTTTATCAAAGAACCTTTGGCCCGAATGCTCCCGATCGTTCACGAATGGGTCCAAAGCGGAAGCAAAGCCGTTGTTTGTCAAAAACATGTTCTAACGATCGGTTCTGTGATGTATTGGTTGTTATGATGTAGTTAGAAATATACATTCATACTAATATTTTTTATAAAAAACCGGCCAAGAGCGTGTCGGGACACGCTCAGTGTAGGGTTCCGTAGTTTCCCGTCCGTCACAATAAGTGTTCCCAGTTATGAGGCCAACCGAACAATTCGGTAATACCCGATCCAATGTAATAAGTACCTACAGCGCCATCTCTCGAGGAATAGGGTTACTAATTAATACAAAGACGTGCAATTTTGGTGGTAATTCAACAACAATTTTTTGTTTGAAAAAAGATACGTTTAGGATAATAAAATATGTAAACAAAGTTACAAAAAAAGCTTGCATATACGATTATACTACAAACTTAGTCCAGAAATTATTTTGTACAACTTTTTGTCTTTTTTGTACAAAAACTGTTGTGTCAATCAAGTTCAAAATAATTTTCATAGAAAGTTCTTATAAAGTTCTACTTTTCAGATTTTTTTCATATTTTTTAGACTTATGGTTCAAAAGTTAGAGGGGGGGGGACACATTGTTTTTTACTTTTGGAGCGATTATTTCCGAAATTATTGACATTATCAAAAAATGATCTTAGTAAACCCCTATTCATTTTTAAATACCTTTACAACAATATATCACACGTTAGGGTTGAAATTAAAAAAAAAATCACTTCCCACTTTACATATAGGGTGGCTACCCTAATAAAACATTTTTTTCAAATTTTTATTTTACCACTTTGTCGGCGTGATTGATATACATATTGGTACCAAATTTCAGCTTTCTAGTGCTAACGGTCACAGAGATTAAGCGAGGACGGACGGACGGACGGACGGACGGACGGACGGACAGACAGACATGGCGAAACTATAAGGGTTCCTAGTTGACTACGGAACCCTAAAAAGAGGAGTTGGCTAAACAAAGACTGACTCTTCATCATCAAACAACTTCCCCCGCTCTGGGTGGAGCTGGGGGGAGTGACCGACTTTTACTGACTAAAACCCACTCATGTTCCTTCTATTGCCCTTTACCTTCCGTGGCCGCGGTATCTCTTTCGAACAACCCGCAACCCCGGCAGGCGGAAGCTCTGGCAAGCCCCTCTGCTTTGCTGACATCTCTTTGAGGCGCGCCGTCGACACGGCCTCTCGTCAATAGAGGGACAGATTGCTTCGAAAATATTTGATAAAAATTCTAACTCTTTGTTTATAGTTAGTTACTATCTTATATACCAAGTCAAAACAACCAGACTAAAACAGAAAATCCCACACAAAGAATATTTCTGAATAAAACATCGACTCTTCAAAGATTTCAGAATTCAATGTGGAAGTATTGAAGGAGGTTAGAACTCTTGAAGTCCCCGGAGACCAGAGAGAACTACATTTTGTAAATCGAATTCATGGTGAGCTGTATCTTATACCTCGGAATAAATCGAAGATATGTCATAGTTTTATTTATTTATACTTGACTAGCTATTACCCGTGACTTCGTCAGCATAATTTCGCAACAAGCCTATTTATTATTTATTAGCTATTGTCCCCGGCTTTTTTTTTTGGGTGAGAAATCATCAAATAACTTTTCCCGCTCTGGGCGGAGCGAGGCGTGTCAGACTTTTACTGACTAAAACCCACCCATGTTCCTTCTGTTGCCCTTTACGTTCCGGGGCCGCGGTATCTCTTTCGAACAACCCGCAATCCCGGGACAACCCGCAACCCCGGGTTTGCCCGCGGCTTTTCTCTCTCTAAATTTCGGGTAACAGTTTCCCTTTCCTGATTTGCAGACCAGGTACGTCCTCCCGTAGTTTTTGTACTTGCGCCTTATTTATTATAATAGCAAAGCTTAGTTGTCCCTTTCTTCCCTCATAACTCACTTATTAAAAAAAATGCCTATGTCCGTCTCCAGGGCCTCTGTACCAAAATTCATAAAAATCGTTTAAAACTATCTCCGTACCAAAATTCATCAAAATCGGTTAAACTATTTAGGCGTGGCAAACAAACAAAGTCACTGTCGCTTTTATAATATTGAAAAGGATTATATTTACTTTTTTAGATTTAGACTTTTACTGACTAAAACCCTATGTTCCATTTTTTGCCCTTTATGATCCGAGGCCGCGGTATCTCTTTCAAACCAACCCACAACCTTGGCAGTGGCCTTAACAGACCTCTTTGCTTTGCTGACATCTCTTTGAGGCACGCGAGGAACACGGAAAAGGCTTGTCGTCACTAGACTGATGGTTGCCGCAGCTTCTCTGCTTCGTTTTGTGTCCCAAAAAAAAAAGAATCTAGTGTTTAAATATAGATCTACGAATTATTGCTAGCTTTTTATGGAAACATAAATAAATGGTTTTAAGCTCGTTTTAAAACTTCTTTTTTTTGCTTTTTTTTATAACGTTTTCAGCTGTTTCAGATACATACGCATTCACTTATCTAGCAAATGTTGCCAACTTAAAAAAAAAATCTTTAAGATTTTTAGGTAGCTTTTCTGAAAATGAAATCAAGCCCTGTTTCCTTGGTTGTACTTCAGCATTTATAAGTCTGCTTAGCCCACGCCTACGCATAACCTTATCGCCTTTCAAAACAACTGTAGGCGGCATATTACACGCTCTTTTATTATTATATATGTATTAGCTAGCCCCGTGGCTTCGCCCGAGTGATATCGCAAAAAAACTATGTGTTATTTTAAACTATAATCTACCCCTGTGGCAAATTTCATTGAAATCCGTGTAGCCGTTTAGACGTAAAAGAGTAACAAACATCCATACATCCATCCTCACAAATACACCTATTTTTGTCTGGACTGACTTCAAAAATTTCAGTTGTAATAGTCAGAAATTTGAAACTTATATTTATAAAACGAAAATATAGTATTAAAATGTTATATTTAAGGGTTCGCACACAAAACTGCGAGTTGCGTCGTTGCGATGCAAATTCACAACGCATAAAACTGTGTCACGAATGCGATGCGATTTCGTGTAGCAAGGCTTCTCCTTCCACGATTCTAGTGACCATTCCTTCGGCAACCGTCAACCGTACTGTAGGCCTACCATGACGTCTTAAAGCAGAACTTATACCACTGAGGGAAAGAGATGGTGCTAGACACCCTGTATAGCTCTGTCTCTTTCCCTCAGTGGAATAAATTCTGCTTTAAGACGTCAAGGTAGGCCTGCTGAACGTATTTTCTAAACTAGGTAATTTCATGTATCGTAAAAAAAAGTGGGCACTTCTTTTATTGCTAAAAGATATAGGAAAAAAAATTTGCTCGGAATGGAGCTCGTGGCTAAATAAATTGCAGCCGCTCGGGTAGATCTTTAAGTTGGTCTGTGGGCGACCACCCGTTTCATACCGAGTTTCCTCCGTGCCTCGGAAAGCACGTTAAGCCGTTGGTCCCCGCTGTCATTTGTAAATCTTTGACAGTCGTTACAGGAAGTCAGTGTTTCTAAAGTCTGACAACCACTCTTACCAAGGGTATCGCATTACCCAGTACTAACTGGGTTGTGGAGGTCAGATAGGCAGTCGCTCCATGTAAAATACTGATATTCTTAGACTGGAAGCCGACCCCAACATAGTTGGGAAAAGGCTAGGCAGATGATGATAGGAAAATGAATCTGCAATCAGTTTGGAAGTTCATGCGATGCGTAATGCTAGCTGCGTCGCGTCGCAGTTTTGTGAACAAAACCAGATGTCATACTATGACGTCTTAAAGCCATTCTTATTCCGCTGAGGGAAAGAGACAGAGCTATACAGGGTGTCTAGCTCCATCTCTTTCACTCAGTGGAATAAGAACTGCTATAAGATATCATGGTAGCCCTTCTGATTTCTACACCATTTATTTTAAAAATACCAAGAGAAAAAATAAAATCAACATAAGTTTGAACATTCATTAAAAATAAACTAAAGTACACTACAACAACTTCTTAGTAATGAATATTCATATTTTTTACAGAAATTATATTTCGTTGGTCATTATTTTAAACAATTTTACACGAAATTTACTCTGTTATTGGAAAAGTTTTAGAAGAACTTCAGTAAATAATATTACAGAGCAAATTCCGAGAGGAGTATAAGTTATAAGTTTCTGAGTATAAGTTTATATTTTCAAAAAATAATATGATTTCGTATGCGTTAACTTTTCAACTTTTACTTTCCAATCTTTTTGTTATTTATATTTTAGGAGGGATTTATACTAGGAATGTGACGTTGATCACATCATGGACAAAAAATAAAGAGAGAAACATAAATAAAAGGGGTGTGTGTACTTATGTACACGCGTTAGAAGTTATACTTCTTTGGTGTAAAGAAAAAATACTTTGGTAACCCATCCATTTCCAAACCTTGGTGAGAGTTGCTTAACCAGGCTCCGTGTGCTAACCCATCCATTTCAAAACCTCGGCAAGGGTTGCTTAACCTGGCCCACTGTGGTAACCCATCCTTTTCCAAACCTTGGCAAGGGTTGCTTAACCTGGCCTCCTGTGGTAGCCCATCCATTTCCAAACCTTGGCAAGGGTTGCTTAACCTAGCCTCCTGTGGTAACCCATCCATTTCTAAACCTCGGCAAGGGTTGCTTAACCTGTCCCCGTGTGGTAACCCATCCATTTCCAAACCTTGGCAAGGGTTGCTTAACCTGTCCCCGTGTGGTAACCCATCCATTTCCAAATATTGGCAAAGGTTGCTTAACCTGGCTCCGTGTGGTAACCCATCTATTTCCAAACCTTGGTGAGGGTTGCTTAACCTGGCCCCCTGTGGTTACCCATGCATTTGTAAACCTCGGCAAGGGTAGCTTGGAATGTGAAATTGATTTGAGCTTAATAAAACACACCAAAAGAATATTTATTTATTATGAAACACGTGTTCTAAATATAAAAATACTAGAATATACAACATGAACATACTTACTAGAACACCTATAACTAACTTCACGATGTCGCTGTGCGCGCGCAAATCACTCTCATCATTTTTCTCCATCGCGCCAAAAGAAGTATAACTTCAAAAAAACGTCTCCCCTCACTAGGAGTTTCTCCTGATCGTGGGCGCTTTTACAAACATTTAAATTCACGTACACAAACAGCCTACCTGCTGGTCATACAAATATTTGTTCCATGCGGAGATCGAACCCGCGACACGGAGCGCAGCAGTCGATCGCTCAGCCACTGCGCTAACCATGCCGTCAACAATACTACAACACTTTTATAGCTTCGGAAAGATAAGCCAGATGCTATAAGGTACAGGCAAAACTGGTTACCACACTTGTAGGCCACTGCATACTAAATGCCAGTGGGACTGAAAGACTTTGCATTCATATTTTATAGATAACTAGCCTTTGCCCGCGGATTCGCTCGCGTTGAATTCGGTATAACACAGTACCTGCTACCTGCAGTTTTTGTTCTTGCGCCTTATTGATTTTTTATAGCAACGCTAACTTTTCCCTATTCTTCCCTCGTTCTCCCTCACATCCCACTTTATTTAAAAAAATATTTAGCCTATGTCCGTCTCCTGGTTTCCAACTATCTCTGTACCAAAAATCATCAAAATCGGTTTAGCCATTAAAGCGTGAAGAGGTAACAAACAAACAAACTCACTTTCGCTCAATTCAAGATTAAAAAAAAACCAAATGTCTATAAAATTAACATAAATGTATCGTTTGAACGCGTTCTGTTTTGTGCCAGCACTTTTTATGTATGCAAAGAGGTTTTTACATCTACCCTATTTTAATAATTTGATAATTAAAATGAAATGAACTAGCTAACTATGCATTGTTTTCTAAACTATATATATGTGTAAAATTTCAGGTCAATTGTAGACAGGAAAAATGGTCATATTTATCATCTTTTTCCTGCCCTTGTCCCATTCTATTGGATCGGCGCAAAACGTTATCTTCTTCCATTCTCCCCTATCAGACGTCACGGCATTATTTATTCCTTTCTCCTTCATATCATTCCTTACACAATCCATCCATCTTTTACTAATAAAAGTATGTTTATTAAAACAATATGAAAGAAGAAACATTTATTTATCGGAATGACGACAAAATAACAACAAAAGAAAACTTATAAGACATCACAAATAAAATGTTTAAGTTGTAAATATATCTATATATACTAGCTTTTGCCCGCGGCTTTGCTCGCGTTAAATTCGGTACCTGCTTCCTGCACTTTTTGGCCTTGCGCCTTATCGATTTGTAATAGCAACGCTAAGTTTTCCCCTTTTCTTCCCTCGTTCTCACTCATATCCCACTTTTTTTTAAAATAAAATTAGCCAATGTCCGTCTCCTGTTTCCAACTATCTCTGTACCAAAATTCATCAAAATCGGTGTAGCCATTAAAGCGTGAAGACGTAATAAACAAACAAACTTACTTTCGCTTTTATAATATTACTAAGGATAATATACAGTTTATATTATTTTTGTGTAATATCACAAAGGCACGCAAAACCATTTACAATATGAGTCTATGAAATGCAGAAAGATTTAGTGGGGTGGCAAGACTGCTTTTAATGTCTTAAATGGAGGATGAAAATATGTAAATAAAGATAATTCTTGAGCTAAAACTTGAATAAAATTATAATATATCTTATGGAATTAAGAATATCGTAGCCTTAGTATCATTAAACCTTTATTTATATTTTGGCGCGGCAAAATCTAAATACGGGGCCTATGCACACCACGTTGTATTAACACGTTCGCTGCATTACGAGATCTATCAGATCTCTTGCAGGACTTTTCTATTGTGCGTTGAATAAAATCGTGTTGTTTCACTCCTTGCGGGAGGATCTAACTTGTAAAGTTCTTTATGTATGAGTAAGACAAATAATCATATTTGCTTTCTACTTAAAACTGAATTTAAAGACATTAAAAAATAAATTAGAGATGGATTAGGTCCCTAACGCACAGTACTATAATTATTTTCATTTCTTGCGTTAGGAGATATGTCGATACTCGTGGAATCATAGGCCTCGTAGACGCAAGAGAGGAAGGGAGGGCGGCGCGGGCGCTCCGTGACTCGTGTTAGTGTTGTCCTAGCATCGACGTGGGAGCTCGCGCGCACGTTTTGGAAATAACACTCGCGTATATACGTCGTGTACGTGTTGATTACTTTTTATTAAAAATGAGTGATTTTAGAAGAAAAAAGTGTAGAAAATCTATTTGTTTTGGTGAGGTTGCCAACGAAAAATCAACACCGGATTATAACGCTACATCGTCCAGTAAAATAAAAATTTTGGATAATATTCAAATTTGCCCCCCATTGGCTAATAATGACAGTGATTCAGATTTTGATTGATTGAATTTTTAATTTATTTATTTTTTTATTAAAGACAATTCCCCGCACTAGGAATTAATCCTGTTTTTGTTTTATATTGATTTGTTGTGATTGATTATATTGAAATAAGAATTGAATATAAAAATTTAATAAAACTTTTTCAATCGACAACTGAGATATTATTTTATTCCCATCACAACTTACTACACATATTGAACTATCTTCGGTTGCGGTACGAGATACAATCGATACCTATTTTTTTTTTGGTATTTGTAGTTTATTCAAATGTCATAACTGCGTGCGAACCTAGCAAAATATAGAGCAATAGGCTATCTTTCACCCACATAATCTTTAAAATATATGTCATTGGTTTTCTCGAAGATATAAGTTATTTTCAAAACTGTATTTTTAGGAGACCGATTAGGTCTCAAACGCACCAAAGGGCAGATTAGTTTCGAGATCTTTTAGGTCTCCAAAGCACCAGCTGAAAGTTCTTTGAAAATGATGGCGCAGTGAACGTGTTAACGCGTCGTCGCCGGCGCGTTTTTATCCTGCAGAGCAGTTTGTTGTTTGTATCGATTCAAACGTGCGACACCGATTACCGTTTTATTTATAAGAATCACAAGATTTGAAAAGAGAATTTAGAATACCATTGACACGCTAATAAAAACATTAGCGTATCTATGGCCTTTTAAATTGAAACGAAAACCTAACCTGACAGACAGATGTGTTGCTGGGGAGTTTGTTCCGCCACTTCTTCTTCCCAGCTAAAACACTAGGAAGTGGCGAAGGGCAGGGCGTTTTTGTGGGACTGTCTCTTGTAATCTGACGTTCAAAAAGTGCTGATTATCAGCCTAATTTGAATAAATGACTTTTGATTTTGATTTTTTTGATTTAAAAAAAAAACACATAGGTCTACATGGGCATTTATAAAACGTCGAGAAAAGATGGATGCACGGTTCGGGTTGGTCGTTTCCTATGGGGAAGAACCAGCAAGGATCTCCATGGTAACTTTTTTAAATTTAGGTGGTTTTACAATGTTGTTGTTACAGCGATAATACGTAAGTATGAGAGGACAGCGTAGGCCTGAAGTGTGGTGACGAGTACCTACAAATTTTAGTAATATCGATCGTGTGCATGTTAACAGTCCCAATTAATGGAGGCGAGCTCATTGCCATCAACCAGACACAAATCCAGAATCTGCTGTTGAGAAATTTCTGATGTAAAACCCTATACCATTTCGCCAAACTTTTTTTTGTTTTTCGTTTGGGTAACTATTAAATCACTCTTTCTGCTCGGGGTGAAAGCTAACGTTTGCCCATGGCTTTTTCCGCGTTAAATTCGGGATAACAGTTCCCCTTTCCTGATTTGCAGGTCATTTTTGCCTTTGCGCCTTATTTATTGTAATAGCAAAGCTAAGTTTTCCCTTTTTTTCCTCATTTCTTAACTATAAAAATAGCCAAGTCCATCTCTAGGGTTTCTCATTTCTCACATTAAAAAATTATTGTCTTTGTCCGTTTCCAGGGTCCCAACTATCTCTGTACTAAAATTCATCAAAATCGGTTTAGCCATTCAGGCGTGAAGACGTAACAAACAAACTCACTTTCGCTTTTATAATATTAGTAAGGATGGTCCATGTTCGACAGGTTTACATGCTTTTATGGTGCTATCTACCGCACGAAAAACAAGACGTAATGATAAAACGCCACGGTTGGCGCAGTGGCTGAGCGAACGACTGCTACGCTGCGTGTCGCAGGTTCGATCCCCGCACGGAACAAATATTTGTATGGCCTACAGATAGTTGTTCCGGGTCTGGCTGTTTGTGTATGTGAGTTCAAATGTTTGTAAACGCACCCACGATACAGGAGTAATTTCTAGAGTGGGGCAACGTTTAAAAAAAAAAAAAACATAATCATAAACTAATCGGTGAACTTTGTGAGAAGCGCTAGTAAACTTCAGCTCAGCACAAGTTGAACAAAGAGCTTTTCTTCATAGTTAACTAACTACGTAATATCGTGCCGTGTCCGGGAAGGGATAGACATTGTACAGACGCCTGCACATCAAGCTACTACAATCTGTCAGATTTCTTTGATGGATTTTCGACTTTATTTCTAAAATATTAGGTTCAAGGTTCATTGGGAAAAAATTACAGTTTCGGGTAGCTTGACCTGCAGGCGTCTGTACGTGCAGTATAGCTACATTTTGCTTCAGTCTAAGTGTCATACATTGTACACACGACGGCAGGTCAACTTATTCTAAACTAATATAACCTGATCTCTCTATTACGGATCGCACATTGTAGTAAAAAGATCAGGATAAAATGGTTTGGTGTAGGTTGATGTGCCGTCGTGAATTGTAATTTGAATGTAACGCATTTAAAACATTCTACTGATGGATACATTGTACGAGGGGCTCGAAAGATAATTATAGAAATTAGTACCTATATTATAGAATATAGATTTTAAATATCATCATCTTTTTCCTGCCCTTGTCAAACTTGAGAAACACGAACCTTTCGACTTAAGTTTACATTATACCCTTTATTTACCGGTCAAAATCATAACCTTCCTTTTTACTTCACCACAGTCGGGTATAAATATTTAAAGGTCTTTATAAGGATAAGAAAATATTTATACTAGCTTACGCTCGCGACTTCGTGGCATAGTTATTTTAGGCTACCGCTAACTTTAACCCGCGTGATGACCGAAAAAAAATGATTTGTCTCTCCTATGCCTGATTTGCAGGTACCCGCTTCCTGTAATTTTTACCCTTGCGCTTTATTTATTGTGATAGCAAAGCTAAGTTTTCCTTTTTCTTCCCCTTTTCTCACTTTAATAAAAAAAATTGCCTATGTCCGTCTCCAGGGTCCCAAAAGTCATGTATGTAACAAAAATTCATCTAAACCGGTTTGGCCATTTAGGCGTGAAGACGTAACAAACAAACAAACTCACTCTCGATTTTATAATATTAGTAAGGATTGATTAATCAAAACTTCCACAAATAAAGCAACCTCAAGATTTATTTCCATTACGAAATATTCTTTTTCTCGAAAACTGTGACAAAATATAAGCGAAGGTGACTGAAAGCTCCGACGTCGGTAATTAAATTAGAATAATCGATTCCAATTTGGGATTTGTTACTCCAATTTGATATTAAATCAAAATATCAAATTAATATCGTGATAAAATAAAAATAGGCTGGTTTTTGTTTAGGAGCAATCAGATTTTACGACGGGAAAAATGTAATTATTTTCTCCAGTCTTCACATCTGATTGCTAAAAAAATAAGGAAAACGTGAGAGTAGAACGAGAGTCGTTGACTGAAGTTGCTCAAACCGATGTACAGTCAACGAAATAGATAAGGTCTGCAGGTACTGTTGACATTATTCCGTACAAACTTGCGACATAAACAGTTGAAGCGATACAAATGGTCATTAACCTAAAGAACAACTGTGGCGTTGACAATCTAATATTTAGCTCTTTCCATCTTGTGCCTTTGTCGTAATGATTCGTTCTCCCGGCCAAAACATGACAACGTTAAGACGGGTTCGCCAACATTCGGGCGGCCATTTTAGATGGGGTTTTAGCATGGGTTTTGTTTACATTTGGTATCGCTTCTCGTTGGCCGTGCTATAGTTTATGTTTTTATTTCAACGCAATACCGTTCCCGAGATACAGGGACTTGACAGACCTGTCAGACAGATAAACAGACAGACGGACAAAAAATGATCCGGGTCCATTTTTTTCTATTGACGTACGAAACCCTAATCTTTACTATCCTTACAAATACTATAAAAGCGAAAGTGAGTTAGTTTGTTTGTTTGTTACGTCGTCACGCCTAAATGGCCAAACCGATTTTAATGAATTTTAGTACAGAGATAGTTGGGACCCTAGAGACGGACTTAGGCTAAAAAAAAGTGAGAAAAGGGGGAGAAAGAGGGTTTTTTTTTTTCGATCATCACACGCTTTAGCCCTAAGTAACTATGCCACGCGGACAAAGTCACGGGCGACAGCTAGTAAGATCATAAAAGAGTTTACTAATGATGAAGAATACATTACATAAGCTTCCAATGCTCTTGGCTCCAGGACCATCAAGGAGCCGAGCAATGTCCTTCTCTCGATTTCTGAGAAAAAAAAACCATATCTGATGACCCTTATTTTAAACTAGCTGTTCCACGCGGTTTCACCCACGCTGCTCAGCACCTGTTGGTCTTAGCGTGATGTTATATAGCCTATAAACTTCCTCAAGAAGTGGACTATCCAACACTAAAAGAATTTTCCAATTCCAACCAGTAGTCCCTGAGATTAGCGCGTTCAAATAAACAAACAAACAAACTCTTCAGCTTTATAATATTAGTATAGATTAAACCAGAAAATAAGGAGCCCCACGGCCGTTTAGGAAAGGCTCACTAACGTGGATTTCCTTCATTCGTATAAAACAAATAAATTGTGGCAATAAGATAATAAATCCTTCTTGTCGAGGCCACAAATAGAGTGTGGGGAACGCTGGGTGCTATAAGGAAGGGGAAAAATAATTACTTTCACAAAAAAAGGCGCTGCAGATTTTCTTCCGTAAAATAAAGTGACGCTCTTCATTGTAAGGTAATAGTGCTCTTTATTTTTCTTTCCTCTCATTTTAAAATATTTCCTAAAAAAAATAAAACAAATATTTTAAAATATAAAAATAGTAGTCCGCCGGTATCGAGAGCCGGGTGGATCGCAAGCTACCGGTGGTAAGGGCTCCAGAAACAGGCACCTCCTCACAATGCGAGCCGTATCGAGGAGTACCTACTGCCTTCTGAATCAGGCGCTTGATCCAACCGCCTAAGGAGAGTGTTTAATAATAGTGCTTACTTTGCAAGAAAAGTACTAATTGAGTAATTTTGTAAATGCGCTTAGAATTTGTTATTAAACTTTTTTTCAAAAGTCCAACCAAATGCCAATGAGTCGTTTATTCTAACATAGATTAATTTGGTAATATAAAAGCTAAAAAAAACATTTTTATTTGTTCCGTACAAACTTGCAATACAAACGACCAAATCATTTAATTGCGTAGACTAAGAGGGTTGATTTTTTCAGAGCACAAAAAGACTATAGATTTGAGTAATTTGAGTGATTTGAGTAGTATTGATTTATGGTTTTAATCTCAACTCAATAGTTAAACGCGTTTCCGAGGTAAAGTTTCTTGACAGACAGACAGAGGGACATCAAAGTAATCCTGTTAGGGTTCCGTTTTTAGGATTCCGTACCTCCTAAAGGAATACCTAACCCTTATTGGATCACTATGTCGTCCGTCTGTCCGTCCGTCCGTCAAAGCGTGGAGGTAACAACTTATATCTTAATATATATAAATCTCGTGTCACAATGTTTGTCCTCAATGGACTCCTAAACCACATAACCGATTATAATAAAATTCGCACACCATGTGCAGTTCGATCCAACTTGAGAGATAGGGTATGTAGGGTATGTAGGGTATGTAGGGTATGTAGGGTAGGTAGGGTAGGTAGGGTATGTAGGGTAGGTAGGGTATGTAGGGTATGTAGGGTATGTAGGGTAGGTAGGGTATGTAGGGTATGTAGGATAGGTAGGGTATGTAGGGTAGGTAGGGTATGTAGGGTAGGTAGGGTAGGTAGGGTAGGTAGGGTATGTAGGGTAGGTAGGGTATGTAGGGTAGGTAGGGTATGTAGGGTAGGTAGGGTATGTAGGGTAGGCAGGTAGGTAGAAAGGTAGAAAATTGCATTGCAACGCATGCCGGGGCACAGCTAGTTAAAATATATATATGTATACTAGCTGCCCATGCATGCATTGCAATGCAATGTTCTACCTACCCTACCTACATTACCTACCCTATCTTTTAAGTTGAATCAAACTGCACACGGTGTGCAAATTTAATTTTAAATCGGTTTAGTAGTTTAGAAGTCTATCGTGGACAAACAACGTGATTTCTCTTAATATATAAATAAATCACGTGTCACGTTGTTTGTCTTATCTAAGGCTGTGGTTCCTTAAGTAGTCCTTATCCAACCCAGAGCCTTATGCTCAGAAGTCGATCTTCCAACCACTCGACCAAAGAGACACTGTAGATCGTTTATATTAAAATTTGGCGGTTACACCCGTTACTAAACCATCCTTATTAATATTATAAAAGTGAAAGTGGGTTTGTTTGTTTGTTACGTCTAAATGGCTAAACCAATTTTGATGAATTTTGATACAGAGATAGTTGGGACCCTGGAGACGGACATAGGCTATATTAAAAAAAAATAGAGATATGAGGGAGAAAGCGGGAAGAAAAAGGGAAAACTTAGCAATGATATTACAATAATTAGTGCACTTGGGTAAAAACTACAGGTAGCCGGTACCTGTAAATCAGGAAAGGGGAACTGTGTTACCCCGAATTTAACGCGAGCGAATGCAAAAGTTAGTAATATATAAAAAAACAAGGTAAAAAACAAGTTAGTACAACGAAATACAGATAAGGGATCATTAAGACAACGACCAATGAAAAGCTTATTTAAGTAAATGCGACCACGAATTGTTCTGACTTAAAATAGAAGACAGTTTATCTGACGGTCATCAGGGCATCTATTTAGATAACAGTAAGCATGAACGACATGCAAAGGAAACATTTTCTAAAAGTTAAGGGGTATAAATAACAGCCTGCCGGGGTTGTGGGTTGTTCGAAAGAGATACCACGGAACATAAAGGGTAAAAGGAACTTGAGTGGGATTTTGTCAGGTAAAAGTCTGACACTCACCCGCTCCGCCCAGAGCGGGGGAAGTTATTTGATGGTTTCCCATTCGCAAAAAAAAACATCACTGACGGACGGATGGTGAGCTACCCATTGCTCACCGTCCACAGACCCAAGAGAGACAGGGCAAGAGGAGAAGATGACTGTTGCTGTATAAAAGAAAGAAAAGAAAAAAAAAATTATTCGACTCGCATATGACAAAACAATAAAAGAAAAAAAAAAAGAAATATATGGCCATACATAAAAATAAAGTTGTCATTTACGAGGCCCAAAAGGCCCTTATCTAAGCAAAATACTGCAACATTAAGAAAAAAAATGGAATGCACGTGGTTTTTACGCACCCAAACCACTCTAGCTCCTCGCCATTTCATTGAAGCGCCAAAAGTGCTTGTCAAACCTATCAAGATTTTCAAAAAACGAATGCAAGTCTAAAAACACAAAAGCAATTCCGATAAAATTATAATGACCTTTACTCCTCTTAAAATAAGGTTGCAAATCGCTTGTTTTTGTGAAAGGACTATTCTGGTAAAGGTTTTAAAAATAGAAGTAGTGACGTCGTAAAGCCATGACGTTGAACGTGAATACTTAAATGGGTCGACCCCAATAGTGAAGTTATTTGGGGGTGAAGAGGGTAGCCATACGTTTTGGTGTTCGGAAAATGAGAAAATTATCATACAGATATATCCTACTGATATTATAAATGCGAATATTTGTGGGGTTGTATGGATGTTTGTTACCATTTCACGTCAAAACGGCTGTACGGATCTTGATGAAATTTGGCACAGAGGTAGATTATAGTCTGGAATAACACATAAGATGCATTTTTTCTTTTCGATATCACGCGGGCGAAGCCGCGGACGCCAACTATTTTTCCATAAAAAATTAACTAAATAAATCATGAATGATTGATAAATCATGATGGCGCTTTAAAAAGGGGAGGTAGTTTTTACGTTACGTTGTACTTTTTAACCGACTTCAAGAAAAGGAGGAGGATCTCAACTCGACTGTTTTTTTTTTATTAAGTTTGTCACGCGATTTCTCCGTCAAATGTGGGCCGATATCCAAATTCCTTTTTTAATATTCATGGATGGCTCAAACTTTCTGTGCGTATGCGACTTCTCCTCACTGACAATAGGCCACCTCCTGTCTTTTGCCGCATGCCTCCACTCTAATTTTCATAAAGAAATTGAAGGAATCCTTATTTATGGGTGTCGGGTTGTTTCAAAGAGATACTGCGGCCCCGGAACATAAAGGGCAAAAGAAGGAACCTTTTTTTTAAACTTTGTCCCAAACTAGGAATTTCTCCTGTATTGTGGGTGCGCTTACGAAGACGTAAACTCATATACACATACAGCCAGACCAGGAACAACTACCTGTATGTCATACAAATATTTGTTCCGTGTGGAGATCGCTCAGCCACTGCGCAATCGCGCCGTCAAAATGGGTGATCACATAGGTGGGTTTTAGTCAGTAAAAGTCTGACCTTTCCCCCTGCTCACCCAGAGTGGGGGAAATTATTTGTTAATTTCTCATCGGCAAAAAATGCCATGACAACAGAGTACTGTACAACTTTTAGAATACATCAGTGAGCAGAGCTCACGAAACTGAATTCTGTTCCAAAAACATATTTAAACTATTTGCTTTCAAAAGATCGCTAGCAGAAAATATCCAACCATCCAAAAATCGTGGTCACCCTATTTAAAAATGCAAAGTACTACAAAAGTTTATTGAATAAGAACAGTCGAGAACTGTCGCTAAGTTTGGACATGAAGTAGATCTTATTTCATTCTTACTTGTTTGTGGAAGTGTTGGAAAATATTTCAGACACTGGGTTGTTCCATCAAGAATTTCTTATAAGCTTCCACGGGGCTTGGATTTATGCGCTTAACAGCAAAAAGTTTTTTAAGCTATTGCATAGCTTCTATAAGGCCTTGAAGGCGGGGACCGAATACAGAAATTTCGTAACGAAAAAAACCTGACGCTCCCCACTCCGACGGGCACGGAGGTGTGGCTTGTCTAACGTCGTTTACAATACGGTCAGTTATTTCAATCCCGATTCTAATGTTCTAATAGCGTGTTTGGTAAAGAATCGGGTAGTCAATCGATATAACGCTGGATCAAACCCAAGGTCTTGTTTTTCTTTTTGCGAATTCTTCATTGGGAGTACTTTTTAAATATTATATTTAGTTTTTTATTTATTGTCTAAGTTGATAAAAAAAAATCTTTTAGCGACTTCTTTTCATTGGAAGTACTTTTTAAATATTTTATTTAGATTGTTTTTATTTATTGCATAAGTTGATAAAAATTCTATGCAATAGCTTTACCGCGGCAGTCCCCGAGTGTCACACGTATTTTTTTACGGATAGGAACTCATCAAATAACTTCCACCGCACTGGGTGGAACGGGGGGAAGTGTGGGAGTTTTACTGACTAAAATCCACCCATGTTCCTTCTTTTGTCGTTTATGTTCCGGGGCCGCGGTATCTCTTTCGAACAACGCGAAACCCATGCAGGTGGTAACCTTGGCAGACCCCTCTGTTTTGCTGAAATCTCTTTGAGGCGAGCGTGGAACACGAACGGGCCATCGACACGGCCGATCGTCACTAGGCGGACCGGACGGTGAGCTACCCATATTGTTCGCCGTCCACAGACCTACGGTGGTCGGGAGTCGTCCCGCGGCACCCGACGCTACTGAAATAGGCTCGCACCCCTATTACATGATACTTAAACATATCTGCTGACATGTAGGTTTACTATTAGATATGGTCAATAAAACTTACCAAAATACAAATGCTTTTTTCTTGTGAAAAAACGGGTTTTACTCTGAAATAAGACTTACGTTAATAAAACTGTAGAAGGGAATTGCTTTTGAATTAAGGTAAGTGTGGTGAAATAATAACAGGCAGTCGGGTCGATCTTTAGGTTAAGCCGCGCTTGCACGGGTTGGTCTATGGATGGGTGACCACCCGTTACATACCGAGTTTCCTTTGTTCCTCAGAAAGCTCTTCAAGCTAACCGCAGGTGTATTCACTTGCATCCAGGTACTCTAAGAGCCAACTCGGTCAAAGTTAGGAAAAGGCTTAGCAGATTGTGATATATACATATATTGCTAGTTACTGTATACACGTCTGCTTAACCTTATGGCTTTTAAAGTCGTGCTATTATGTACATTTATTTATTTTTACATACATATAATTACATTTTTAAATATTTCTAAAAATCATAAAAAAAAAACATTTAAAAATATAAAAATAGTAGCCCACCGGTATCGGGAACAGGTTCCAAGCTACCGGCGGTCAGGGCTCCAGAGAAAGGAACCTCCTAACAATACGAGCCGTGTCCAGGAGTACCGCTTTCTATTATGTATATTATTAGGTAAAGCAAGTAGTGTTCAATTCCTAGAAATATCGTGTTACAGGAGATAGAAGACTGGTTTGCCACGTGCCACCTTATCCTAGCCAGGGTAACTCAATCTTTAATTAGATCTAACTAGTTTGTCTTACTTTTTTCTATCACTTCTTGTTGATCAGTGAGAAGCCACGCGCTTTGTTTCTGCAAGGTAATCTAATCCCAATCAATAAATCAATCAATTATAATGTACCACAAACTACAACCTATTTTTTAAAAAAAAAACCTTGCCCCACACTAGGAATATCGCCTATATTGTGGGTACGTTTACAAACATTTAAACTCACATACACAAATAGCCAGACCTGAAACAACTACTTGTAGGTCATACAAATATTTGTTCCGTGCGGGGATCGAACCCGCGACACGCAGCGCAGCAGTCGATCGCTCAACCACTGCGCGGAACGGAAATTTGAACGCCATTGTCACACATTTGTGACAACAAACGCGTGCCCTGGACGCCAATGACACAAATATGTAATCAAAATTGACTTAAAAGCCACTCAGGCTTGGCCTTGAGAGACGCGAGAACTCAACTACGAATTATATTTAATTTGTTATGTAATATCTTTTTCTGGATTAGGTCGTCAAACTCAAACTCTTTTATGATAAACTAGCTTTTGCCCGCGGCTTCGCTCGCGTTAAATTCGAGGTAACACAGTTCCCCTTGCGCCTTATTGATTTGTAATAGCAACGCTAAGTTTTCCCTTTTCTTTCCTCTTTCTCCCTCACATCCCACTTTTTTCAAATAAATATTAGCCTATGTCTGTGTCCTGGTTCCCAACTATCTCTGTACCAAAATTCATCGAAATCGGTTTTAGCCATTAAAGCGTGAAGAGGTTACAAACAAATAAACAAACTCACTTTCGCTTTTATAATATTAGTAAGGATAATGAAGCTACAGTCCCAGATACAAGGCATAATAGCTTGTGAAAGTATTGTAGTTGCCCATTCCAAAGCGTTTATCTCTATGGAGAAGAATGGGCAAGAAACTTAATGAACAGTCTTTTAAATCATAATAATTTGACAAGACCATGGTTACCTTATTTGTGTTGAAATTATACAAATATGTGAGAACAATGAAGTTAAACGTTACATTATCAACCTCAGGTCTGGTCATTTTTTTAAGGATTGGAAATCATCAAGTAACTTCGGAGTGTCAGACTTTTACTAACTAAAACCCACCCATGTTCCTTCTTGTGCCTTTTATGTTCCGGGGCCGTGGTGTCTCTTTCGAACTACCCGCCACCTCGGCTGGTCATATTTGACTTTCAGACAACACTTAGGTCAACATTAAGCCCATCTACTCTAACCCACAATGATCCATTGAAAGGATTACATGCGAAAACCGGACCTCCCCAAGAAGCGGGGTCCACATGAAAAAAAAGCCCATCTACTAATTTAAATCGTCGTTATGGAACTTTAAACGTTAAAAATTCAAATAGGTTAAATTGCATAGAAAACCGCCAAGTATTCAGTTAGTTAACAAAAATGAACTTTTTAAAGCGCATCTCGGAAAGTCTTTAAGTAACTTGTTTACTTAAAGTTGGTACTAAGTTGCTAAGTCCCGTTCTAGGTAGAAAGTAAACAGCCATGTTTTCTTTCGGATGAGAGTTTCTACATTTTTGTTGACTCTACATTTTAGAATTCATTTTGAAAGTTGGAAAGTTTTTATTTGTTATTTTAATCTATCAATCAATCAAAATGTTTATTTGTAAGAATATGGTACAATAGATGTTATAATATTAGTTCCAGCATATCCTGCCATATTATGACGTACAAATATTTCCATAAAATTAATAATTATTCTATTGGTCATTATAAATTTGAAGATTTAAATTGTATTGTAGTTATAATATTGATTAGCATTGAATATAAGTAAGTAATATTTGGTGGATGTGGTAAAATAAGGGTTTTTTATGTTACCACTTCTTCTCATCCTAATGGCGGTGTCATTTGTCTATGCCACAGTTGGTCCCATAGCCTCTATGGGACAAGCTATCTCGGTTGTCCAATTCAAAACTTTTATAGCCGAATAATATTTCATAGTATGGCAAGATATGCTAACTAAGCATATCTTGCCATACTATGACGTACAAAATATTTTAATAAAAATAATAATTAAGGCTTACATTATCTATTGGTCACACATTATCTATGGGTCCACATGAAAAAGAAGCCCATCTACTAATTTCAATCGTCGTTATGGAACTTTAAATATTCAAATAGGTTAAATTGCATAGAAAACCGCCAAGTATTCAGTTAGTTAACAAAAATGAACTTTTTAAAGCGCATCTCGGAAAGTCTTTAAGTAACTTGTTTACTTAAAGTTGGTACTAAGTTGCTAAGTCCCGTTCTAGGTAGAAAGTAAACAGCCATGTTTTCTTTCGGATGAGAGTTTCTACATTTTTGTTGACTCTACATTTTAGAATTCATTTTGAAAGTTGGAAAGTTTTTATTTGTTATTTTAATCTATCAATCAATCAAAATGTTTATTTGTAAGAATATGGTACAATAGATGTTATAATCAGAGATGTAACGGAGCTTCGATTCCGGTTCCGTTAAGTCGGAACTTCCGATTATTATTACACTTTCGGTTCCGACTTCGGTTCCGATACTTTCGTATCGGATGTTAATCGGAGGTCGAACGAAACAAAGCGGGCGGCGCGCGACGGCCTGTGCCGAACAGGTTCGAAGAATTAAACTTTAAATTCATTAATTTTATCTTTTGTTTATTTGGAATTATGCCAATTTTTTTTCACAGTTGTTTTTTTATTTTATAATAAAAAGTAAAAATGAAAAGAATTGACTATAAATCATGTTTTATTTGTCCTTAAACAAGCTGACCCTGCCTCCGATTTCGATTCCGATTCCGATAAACCAAATTTGAAAACTCCGATTCCGATTTCGGTTCCGATAAAACTACCTCCGTTACATCCCTGGTTATAATATTAGTTAGCATATCTTGCCATACTATGACGTACAAATATTTTTATAAAAATAATAATTAAGGCTTACATTAATCTATTGCTCATTATAAATTTGAAGATTTAAATTGTATTGTAGTTATAATATTGATTAGCATTGAATATAAGTAAGTAATATTTGGTGGATGTGGTAAAATAAGGGTTTTTATGTTACCAACGACTTCTCCTCATCCTAATGGCGGTGTCATTTGTCTATGCCACAGTTGATCCCATAGACTCTATGGGACCAGCTATCTCGGTTGTCCAATTCAAAACTTTTATAGCCGAATAATATTTGGTTACAAAAATACAATGGCCGACCGACTACCAAAAAATCACTATTGAGTTTTAAATATAAGATAAAGATTTTTGTAAAAAAAAAACTTACTTTCCAAAAAAAAATCTGAAAAACTTACCAAAGTTTCGGCATCAATTCATATTATCCACATAAAGTTAAAGAAAAAATATGTATAAATAGACTTTTTTTGTGACTTTTAAACTTCCTACGCATTAAAGATAAAATTGATTTGGGATCACTCCAAAAGTTTCGATCACAAATAGAATATTAAAAGCCGGCCCAAATTGACGAAGACCTCCTTTTTTTAAAGTCGGCTAAAAAGCTTACTGTTGTTTTATTGTTTTTAATTGTTGTGACCAATTCTTTTTGAATGAGTGGAAATTGTGGGCCTTGTAGATTAATAGAAGCTTGTTAAAAGTTGTTAACTTCTTATCTTATTTTATGTTTTGTAAAGTAAACAATGATTTATTGTTGGGCCAACGCAATTGGTCGGGGAGCAACACTTGGCCGAGGAGTTTGACTTGGCCGTGAAGTAATACTTGGCTGTAAAGTGACACTTGGCCATAAAGTAACATTTGGCCATAAAGTGAGACTTGTTCATGATGGCAACATACACACAAAAACTAACTATATAAAACGAGTGACCTGTGTCTTTATTTTATATAGTCACTAGCTTTTACCCGCAGCTTCGTTCGAGTTAAATTCGGGGTAACACAAGTTCCCCTTTCCTGATATGTAGGTACCTGCTACCTTTAAGTTTTACCCTTGCGCCTTATTGGTGGTAATAGCAAAGCTATGTTTTCCTTTTTCCTCACTCTTTCTCCCTCATTTCACTTTAAAAAATTGCCTATGTCCGTCTCCAAGAACCCCACTATCTTTGTACCAAAATTCATCAAAATAGGTTAGGTTTAGACATTAAGGCGTGAAGACGTAACAAACTCACTTTCGCTTTTATAATATTAGTGAGACTTTTTTGGATAATATTTTTCCTATTTCTCAAAATAAAACAAACCAAATATATTCTAGGAGGCTTAATAACATGTCATTGTATTCTTCATCTAATATTAAGAAGATTGGAGTAAAAACAAAATAATCCTTTTCAAATCACAATGACGTGGGGGTCAAAGTTCTACCCTGTAAGACCCCAAGGTCAATGTTCGTATATGTCAACGAACGTATATGACATATGTCTTTGATATAGTACATGCTTTGTTTATGTAAGGCTTTCGAGACGTGTTTCTTATTGAAGTTATACAGTATAAATATATATTTACATACAGTTATGTAGATGGTAGGGTCAATGTCACTTTTGAATTGTTGCGGAAAATTCTGTTGTTCGATTCTTAAAACACGGTTGAGTATGAGAATGTCAAATTGTAGCACTTGAGATTTTTAGCTTAATTTCTGGTTTATACATTATGTCCGGTCATGGACTGGGAACTATAGAAAAGGAAGACTATGTCGTTACGATGAAAGTTGCATATCTTTAGATTTCAAAAGTAAAACTACGAACTGTTATTGGATCACTTAGTTGTGTTGTAAGTCTGTCAACTTATTTTATCTCGAGAACGCGTGAAGGTATCGAGTTGAAATTAAAATCATTTGACGACACGCTTGGCGCAGTGGCTGACCGATCGACTCCCGCACGGAATAAATATTTGTATGGCCTACAGATAGTTGTTCCGGGTCTGGCTGTTTGTGTATGTGAGTTTAAACGTTTGTATAAAGAGAGAGTTGTAAGAGAAATAAATTCCTAGTGTCCCCACACTAGGAATTTATTTCTCTTACGACTCTCTCTATCTCAATGTTTTATTTAGAAAAAAAGAAAAGAAATTAATGTTTACCATTTTATTAATTCATTCATTAAAAACCTTATATTCAACTGAAAAGATCAACCCTCTAGGTCCACGTTGTTAAAAGACATGGCTGTTTATATCGCAAGTTTGTACGGAACCCAAGGTGGACGAGTGTAGCACTTGTAAAAAAAAAACTTATTTAACTCAGAAAATAAAATTTACTAATTAAAATAAAGGAATAATAAGAGCAATTTCTACATCGGTTTTTAAGTAGGTAACGAAAAAACAGAATTAAGTGTTCATTATCATCTCATCATTAATTTCATGTCATTTTACGCTCTAGTACCTACAAAACGTATATATTATACATGTACAATTCACGTCCAGAGCGTCAAATTCCTGACGAACTTCTAACAAGATTATCCTCGCAACAGAGTACATTCGTGAAAGTCATATATAGGAAGTTAAATCTTAACAATTTAACACTGTTCAAAGTTAGAACTTAGTTTAACTTGACTAACTTTTGAAACAGCTAGAAGTCTTTTGAGGAAATAACTTGGTATTTTGATCGAATAGGAATGTCTAGGTTGTTGGGTTTAAAATCAAGAAGTTAGAAACATACATTCTCTCTCTTTGGTATCAATATGTTTTGCTAGCTGGACACAATACCTTGACTATACTTGCCTTGACTGGCGTAAGCAGATCGCGATTGTGAGCAAGAAGGTCACCGGAACGTTGCGGTCGTTCTATCGGCTGAAAAATATTCTCCCATCACACATTAAAGTAACGCTTGTACAGTCCCTTATCTTCCCTATTATTGATTATGCTGATGTGTGCTATTACGACCTGAATGCAGATCTCCTCAATAAACTAGACCGACTTCTTAATAACTGCATTCGATTCGTTTATAATCTACGCAAATATGATCATGTATCTGCATATCGTTCGCTCTTAAAATGGTTACCCATTCGAGAGCGCAGAGCATTGAGAGCTTTGATGACCCTATTTTCTCTTCTTAACAAACCCACTTCACCTTCTTATCTATCTTCTAATTGTCAATACTTATGCTCTGCGCACACCAAGAATCTTCGGTCTGCCTATAATCGTCTTCTTCGATGTCCTTCTCATCGCTCTGGTTTTATCAAATCTGCTTTCTTTGTCCAGGCAGTCTTCCTGTGGAATGAGCTCCCACAAAATATCAGGATGGTTACCAGTCCGTTTACTTTCAAAAAGAAAGCTCGTGAATATATTTATAAGAAGTTGGTAGAATCGTCTCGTGTTTAAGTTGTGGTTGTTGTCTTGTTATGGTCTCGTTACTTTATATAATTTTGTTGTAGGTATATATATTTATAGTTATTTATATATGTATATATATTATTATTCTTTTAAATATTTATTTTCTAATATCCTTTTTTTCTGCTATCGCACCTACTGTGTTTTGTCTCTGCATCACCCTAAGGTAGACTGGTAGAAAATGCCTAAGGCATTAAGTCCGCCTTTGTACAGTTTTTACTTGTGCATAAAGTTTTAATAAATAAATAACATTCGGTTCTATAATTTCAACGAGGGTAGGCTCTGATACCTGTAATTACAAGATATTAAGTTAGCTTAGGTATTGGCTGCAACTTTTATACCAAATAACATTATTTAGCATTTTTTGGGTTTCATTATTTTTTCAGCATTTTTTGGGTTTTAGATATCGAACTACCGGATTCCAGGCTCTAGGAATCAGAAGGTTTCAGTATCGAGTTGTGAGTTACAGTGGTACCGGTACCGAGCGCAGAAAAGGAATCAAAAAGAGGGTAGACCATTTTGTCTGCTTATAGACATCCACCCGCAATAACTTCAGTTTGTTGATCACTAGCTTTTGCTCGTGGCTTCCTTCCCGTTAAATTCTGGTAAGACGGTTCCCCTTTTCTGATTTACAGGTACCTGCTACCTGTAGTTTTTGCCCTTGCGCCTTATTGATTGTAATAGCAAAGCTAAGTTTTCCTTTTTCTTCCCTCTTTCTTCCTCATACTTCAATCTTTTTTTAAAATAAATAACCTATGTACGTCTCCTGGTTCCCAACTATCCCTGTACCAAAACTCATCAAAATCGGTTAAGCCATTAAAGCGTGAAGAGGTAACAAACAAACTCACTTTCGCTTTTATAATATTAGTAAGGATAGTAAAAACCCCGTTTAAATGTAATAAATAATATTAATTTATTTATGCTTATGAATAAAAGGTTCCTATTGTAATCCATCTTGGTACTTCTAGAGGCACTTAGTATTCTCCTTAATGCTACAATAAAACAAACTATTGTTCAAGCAAAATCAATCAAGATTCCAAATAATCTATTACAAAATTAAATGTTTTAGTTTTCTAAAGCCAGATCTTGAACTACAATTCAAATTCTAATACTCATTAATCCTACCTAACGGACACTAACTCTTGCAATTGTGTTTCTAAATTTATGCAAAAGTAATTAATTTAAGGGAACTACTCTTGGTTTTCTATCTCCAAAACCGAGAATAGTCTTTATTTATTTAACACTTCAAGCACAAAGTACAATGGCGGACTTAAAAGTCAACCTTTGTGTGATGTAGAGACAGACAGTGTTATTTTTTTTGTAATTTATATCTTTACTAGCTTTTGCCCGCGGCTTCGCTCGCGTTAAATTCGGGGTAGCACAGTTCCCCTTGCGCCTTATTGATTTGTAATAGCAACGCTAAGTTTTTTCTTTTCTTCCCTCTTTCTCCCTCACATCCCATTTTTTTCAAAAATATATTAGCCTATATCCGTCTACTGGTTCCCAACTATCTCTGTACCAAAATTCATCAAAATCGGTTTAGCCATTAAAGCGTGAAGAGGTAACAAACAAACAAACTCACTTTCGCTTTTATAATATTAGTAAGGATAAGGATATTGTATAGTAAGGAAAGGATTCATTATCAGTGTTATTTTGAAGAGATATTTCTAAAAAGATAAATTGGTGTTGATTTTGTTGTCGTTACACGTGTAGAAGTATTTAAATTCAGACTATTTTAAACCGACTTTAACTAAAGAAGGAGGTTCTCAAGTTGTCTATGTTTTTATTGTGTTTTTACGCGATTTCTCCGTCGATTGTGATCCGATTTTTTATTTTTTTGTTAATCGTAAGAGGATACATCCAAAGCCAAAAACATAGATGAAAAACATATGGGGAATTTATGAGTTATTAGCTTTTGCCCGCGTATTCGTTCGCGTTAAATTCAGGGTAACACAGTTCCCGTTGCGCCTTATTGATTAGTAACCCGCGACACGCGTCGCTGCAGTCGAACGCTTAGCCACTGCACCAACCGTGTTATCAGTTTACTCCTCGTAAATTAAAAATGAGTTAAAAGTTTATTTTGGAGTTCCGCTAAAGCCGATGGGAAATTGGGGGGTAGGGGGGGGAGGTTAATATTATATTTAGTACGGTGATACTTCCGCATATTATGTCAATCCTATGTATTTTTGGGCTGAGCAAAGGCATTTTTTTATAGTATAACTAGCTTTTGCCTGCGGCTTTGCTCGCGTTAAGTTTGGAAGAAGTTAAGTATTTGATGATTTCCAATCCGCGAAAAAAAAGTTATGATACAGCCTAGGCTGGAGGAAGCCTGTTTAGATGTTAATGTTGGGTAACAGACTCAAGTGATCAAAAGCTACATTATTATGATATTAGCTGGATTAATGACCTTAGACACCCTGTCCAAATCAGCTGACTATATGACATTAAACACCTTGTCCAAATCGGATGACTATATGACATTGAATAACTTGTCAAAATCGGCTGACTAATAAATGACTTCGAATACCTTGTCAAAATTTGCTGACTATATGCTATTGAACATCTTGTCAGAATTGGCTGACTATATGACATTGAACACCTTGTCAAAATAGGCTGACTATTTGACATTGAACACCTTGTCAAAATAGGCTGACTATATGACATTGAACACCTTGTCAAAATAGGCTGACTATTTGACATTGAACACCTTGTCAAAATAGGCTGACTATTTGACATTGAACACCTTGTCAAAATAGGCTGACTATTTGACATTGAACACCTTGTCAAAATAGGCTGACTATTTGACATTGAACACATTGTTAAAATAGGCTGACTATATGACATTTAACACCTTGTCAAAATAGGCTGACTATTTGACATTGAACACATTGTTAAAATAGGCTGACTATATGACATTTAACACCTTGGTAAAATTGGCTGACTATATGACATTGAACACCTTGTCAAAATCTGCTAAATATATAGTATAACCTTGAATCAGCTGACTGACTTCAACTATTTGCTATTCGAACAGCACTCCCAATTCACGTGATCCGTCATCATGCTGTCAGACTACATTCAAGGGCTTCCAAAAATGAATACCCACGCAAACGAAAATATAACATAATATTGTTATTTATAAGAAAATTGATGTGTCAGAACCATTCGACGTAGTTAGGAACATTGAAGAGATACCAAACAGGGATTATAAGTTTTGCGTTTGTGTTAGGGCTGGCACGAGTAAGGTGGGTGGTCGAGGAAGCGTGATATGCAAAATTTAAGCCCAATTGGTTGTGAGGAACTGATTTGAAAAATACTAGGTCAATTAATCTAAACTCTATGAAGGAGCTCGTGACTAAATAATAGCTGCCACTCGAGGCGATTTGAGGTTAAGCCACCCTAGGTTAATAAATAATAAATAAATAAATATCTTGGGACAACTCACACACGGCTATCTGATCCCAAGCTAAGCAGAGCTTGTGTTATGGTAACCAGACAACTGATATACATACTTATATAATTTATAAATACATACATATTATAGATAAATCTCACCCAGACACAGAACAAACAATCATGCTCATCACACAAAGTTTGTCCTGGGTGGGAATCGAACCCACGACCTCCGGCTCAGCAGTCAGGGTCACTAACCACTAGACCAACAGGCCCGTCTAACCGGTTAGGTTTGAACTTGGACGGGACCTTGGCCTCATTACATACAGAGTTTCTTCCGTGCCTCAGAAAGTACGTTAAGCCGTTTGTCCCGGCTATCATTTGTAGTTCTTTGACAGTCGTTACAGGTAGTCAGTGGCTCGAAAGTCTGACAACCAGTCTTACCAAACAGTTTCCTATTACCCAGTTATTAACTGGGTTGTGGAGGTAAGATTGGAACTCAACCCCAACATAGTTAGGAGAAGCCTAGGCAGATGATGCTGATATATTAGTATGTTAACTGAATAAAAGTTTATACTTATTTCTCAGAACAAGTTGCTTGCTTAGTTTTCTGATAACTTAAAGTGTTTTTTCAGTATGTATATAAAAATAATCATATTATATTTTGACACCCCTACCACCAGCAATCGCTCCACGCAATGTACATACGAAATACTTTGCGTAGGATTCTTATGTTTAACATAAATACGTGAACAAACTTTTGTTGTCGATTGTACTTACTTACACTTACGAGCATAAATACGTATACTCGTAGCTTCTTTTAAAAATGTTTTTTTTTTCGAACGTCATGAATGTTATTTAACGTTTTATGAATATAAATTATATTGTTTGCACACTGTGTAGCGGGATAAAGTTATTTCCCTAGTGGTATAACTACCCTAGGTGTTGTGGCATATAATAAGGTGTAGTTTTGCATTCTCGATAAAATTCAGGAGGTGGTCATAAAAGATATAAATCCTTACTACTATTATAAAAGCAAAAAGTGAGTTTGTTTGTTTGTTACCTCTTCACGCTTTAATGGCTAAACTGATTGTGATGAATTTTGGTACATAGATAGTTGGGAACCAGGAGACGGACATAGGCTATTATTTTTATTTAAAAAAAGTGGTATGTGAGGGAGAAAGAGGGAAGAAAAAGGAAAACTTAGCGTTGCTATTACAAATCATTAAGGCGCAAGGGGAACTGTGTTAACCCAAATTTAACGCGGGTGAAGCCGTGGGCGAAAGCTAGTAATATATATAATCAATTAAAATTACGGTACGTAGTCAACAATAATATTTTTTTGTAGTTTAAAATTACGCGAAAAGATGGGCGGCTACCGTGAGTATAAAATTATCAAATAAACACTTGCGTTTATTTGTATTAACAAAAGCATAACGTTGTGTGTTATAAGACATAGACATAATATTAGACAGACCGCATGTATTTTACGAAAGTGGCTTTTGTATTTTGCTAATTGTGTACATATTAGTGGTCGTTACTGTATTCAATGTGTAACAGATGTGTACCCGTACAGTCAGGCACATAATGTTATTATTATTTTTTTTAATTAGGTGTACGTGTCTTAAACAAATAGATAGCGAGTTTGAATGAACTTTTTATAATCACTTGTACTTAAAATTTTTGTAAACTCTTTATTTAACTTCATCTGTAACTATGTAAAAAAAAAACTTAGAAGTATATTCAATCTACTTTACAGGTTTCGATTGAGCCGAGATATTGCGCTCATTTTAAGTTTAGAGTACAATGCATGGTTAGCTAAGTGACATCATTGTAAATCCATTCTGGCAGACTCCCAAAAGTGGCCAACTATTTATGGTTACATCCCATGTCATGCATCAAATACAAGGCTTTGTTGAGAAGAATACGAGAAAGTATGAATTTAGTTTTTATCGAATAACTCATTTATCCAAAAAAAAAGAAATCTAAATTGGTAGGTGGTCAGTACTATACATAAAAGGAGTGACAAAGCGTAGCTTATAGACGCGGCTACGCAGTTGCTACGCCGTAGCACGTCGCTAAGATGGCTACGCTTTTGTAGCAGGCAAACGCTTTAATTCACTGTGTATATTATTTGTCTTGTATTTTCAGGGATTTTTTAATGACATTCGTTAGGTGGTGGTAATTTATGCAACCCTGAATTATAAAGTCAGTATATACCAGAGACTATGATAGATATAAACTACTATTACTTACTTTATAAAAGTGAAAGTTTTCCCATTTCTTCCCAAATTTTAGTTTAATTTAGTAATTGTTTGTTCTTTTATATTACAAAGTATGTTGAACATTTTCTTCCCTATTTCTCCCTCATTTCTCACTTAAAAAAGCCTATGTCGGTCTCCAGGGTTCCAACTATCTCTGTGCTAAAATTCATAGAAATCGGTTCAGCCATTTAGCAGACGTAACAAACAAACTTTCGCTTTTATAATATTAGTAATTATTATTCATCTAACTAATGTTACTCGCTCTATGCTACAGTGAAAACAGTATGGCTCCAACTTCAAAGTTTATTTATAAAGACATAAGAAAACATTACATGCATATCCAAGAAACTTCTATTGTTCATGTTATTTTCCTCGAATCATTTCCTGAGTACTGACGTAACAGAATTCTGACAAATTATTGTTTTCCTATAGTGACGTTGCCTTATTGTGATTTTGACGTCATAATTTTAAGGTATTCAGACCGAAGAAAGCTTCATCTGGCTACCCTGTTATTTGGCACAATTCTCACAAAAAAACCAGACTATCTCTTTAACAAACTGACATGGTCGCGAGATGTAAACAAAATAAAAACAAGAGCATCTGCTTACCTTTTGTTGACTTTGCGTCATAAAACTGCCGCATTCCGTGGGAGTTTTAAATTCGCAGCGTCACGCATTTGGAATGACTTGCCGCCTCCGTTCCGTGCTATAGGAACAGTTGGTACGTTTAGTTCTAAATTCAAACGACACCTTTTAAACTTACAACAGCAAACTCCTTAACATTCCAGAGTTTTGCACGTAATTATTATTGGTGAAAATGCACTGCACAACACTCACACTTCCGTAATTATTTGGATCAACAATACTAATGCGTTTTAGAACTGCAAAAGTCAACTTAACTATAATATAGGTGCCATTACCAAAACTTAGCTACTTAATTTAATTAATTTGTTCTGTAATGTTTGAAATTTGACAGCCGACCGGAGCGTGCCATAGACTCCCACGCGTTCCATCGTTTTGTCTCGTCGATAAAGATATTTGGAGCGCTGGGCTATTGTGTACTGGTCAATTTGGTAGTTTATTTTTGCATGAAGAATATTATAATTTTAATTTTGTCCATCTGTATTTATCTATTATTTTGTAATTTAATCTCTGTATCTATAATTGGAATATTTATTTATATATGTGCTCCGTTCTGTGTCCGTGATACCACTAACTGGCCCTGTCAGAATACCAGCGCTGTGTTATTTTATCCTTAAAATATCGCAGCTTATGCTGACACAGGGACCTTTTTTGGCCTCGCACAGACAATAACCTTGTCTGTACTATTTTATTTTATTTTGTTACTGTTATACTTGTTTTGTGCGAGTCCCAAATAAAAGTTTTTCTTTCTTTCTTTCTTTGTATTGACGACACGGTTGGCTGTGCAATTGACTGCTGCGCTGCGTGTCGCGGATTCGATTCCCGCACGGAATAGGTATTTGTATGACCTACAGATAGTTGTTCCGGGTCTGGCTGTTTGTGTATGTGAATTTATATGTTTTACGCACCCACGCTACAAGAGAAATTCCTAGGGTGGGGCAAAATTAAAAAAAAAAGATTAAACACAGATATTAAAGTATAGAATAATGAAAGCGCATTTTTTATATTGTGATCTTATGCTCAACAGTAAACTAGCAGCAACTACACTGACGAGATACCGAATTATAGAAATCCTGCGAATTTATTTGCTAGATCTACAAATAAACTAAGCAAAAACACCTAGATAAATAAACATGAAATCAGCCATGCCACTAACTACTAAATAATTCAGCCTAGATCTAGACTGAACCGCCGCACGCAGACAATCAATAAGTGTTCAGTGAATTTTAAATCCAGACCGAAATAGTTATTTTGTCTGATCTTCGATAGGACAATAGGTGAATTTAGTAAGGCCGACCACAGATTCAATTTGGTTTTTATTTTAAAAAGAAAAAGAAAATCTAATGGCAGAATGGGTAGATGGTACTAGATACTTTATTTACAACCATGACATATATAATAGGTATATATATATATACCTATTAAAACGTTGCCCCACACTAGGAATTTATCCTGTATCGTGGGTGCGTTTACAAACATTTTAATTCACATACACAAACAGCCAGACCCGAAACAACTATCTGTAGGTCATACAAATATTTTTCTCCACTCCGCCCATAGCGAGGGAAATTATTTGATTATATCCCAACCCAAAAAAAACCGTGGCCGCTAAAAGATGACCAGTCCCAACTGACAGCGCCCGTTCACGAACATGACGCACTGAAATAAAGTACGTTCTACAGCAAGTAAATTAAAGAAATACCTAGAATATGACAGAGACTCTCTTGGCCTATATTACAATGTCAGTGATGAAAAATTACCCGTTTGAAGATGGTGGAAATTTTGATAAATGAACGTGTTTCAACGAATGAGTTTCATATTTTTGACAGTTATTATAACGTTAAAATAAATGTGCGTGTGCTTTTGTTTTTATTAATATTTATATTTGTGCGAGTTCTTGTATGAGTTGCCGTCTGTTGGGGGTTTAATTAAAATACGACTTGTGTTGCCTTGCGGTTTATTTAGAACTGCATCCATTTTATCACCCACAAGCTTGAAAAGGAACTGGTAAAAATTATAGTTTGTAAAAAAACATAAAAACACATTTAACCTCTCAAGGACCGCCATTATTTACGTCAACTCTCCGTCAAGCAACGCCGGGCGAGCTCTTATCGTTAGCGTAATCAGATTTCAAGACTTATCTTCACTACAAACACAGTTTTAAATCGGTCAGGGTTTGGTAATACTGGTTTACTGGCACGTTTTTGTGCCGCTGGGGCTCTAGAGGTTAAGTAAGTTAAGTATAGGCTAGCAACTTTATTTCATCGCCAATGTCAATTTGATTGACATAAATGTATCATGTTATATTTAATTTAAATGTGTTTTAGTTTTGCACCAGATTGTTTTTTTGTGCGCAAAGAGCCTGCTCTATATTCTCATTGATTTCCAAACTAAACATTTTCTTTATTTTAACTTTATCATAACTTACTTCTAGTTTTATTTTTTACATAGAAACAGCATGTTGACAATAATTGTTTCATAGTTCAACGTTTCAATAATGTGCCGTCAAAGAAATATCTCAAGGCATTTGGATCAATCTATTTCATCTACCCTCCTAAAAATTCGAACTTAACCGCCATCTTGTTTTTTTCGAGCGATTTCTTAAAAGTTTATCTTCATCTACCCTCATTCAAGCGCCAAAAAAATCTAAAGTAAGGCCAACTAGCAGCGATACGAAAGGTCATTAACCTAAAGAACAACTGTGGCGTTGACAATCTAATATTTAGCTCTTTCCATCTTGTGCCTTTGTCGTAATGTCTCGTTCTCCCGGCAAAAACATGACAACGTTAAGACGGGTTCGCCAACATTCGGGCGGCCATTTTAAATGGGGTTTTAGCATGGGTTTTGTTTACATTTGGTATCGCTTCTCGTTTCCGTACTGTACTAGCAACACACATGAGATTAAATCAAACAAATTCTAATTAATATTTATACCAAGAAATGGGATACCATCAAAGAAGAGTATTAATACTATTACATTATTAGACATCTAAATAAATTCAAAATACCACAAGAAAAAGAAAATAAAGATTAACAATAAATACATCTGTTGCATTTCACGGTCACACAACAGTCATGGCAATTTAAACCTTATTTCAACGACGTAAGTAACACGACACACGCTCGCTCATGTCTATAAAGAGAGTTATAAAAAGGCCAGAAATCCTTACTAATATTATAAAAGCGAAAGTGAGTTTGTTTGTTTGTTAACTCTTCACGCCTAATGGCTAAACCGATTTTAATGAATTTTGGTACAGCAACAGTTGGGACCCTGGAAACGGACATATGCTAATTTAAAAAAAAGTGAGAAAAGAGGGAGAGGGAAGAAAGGGGGAGAGAAAAATATATTATTTTCGATCATCACGCGGTTTAAAGTTACCGTTGGCCCAAAGTAAGTATGCCACGCGGACGAAGTCACGGGCGGAAGCTAGTTATAAATACTATTATATTATTAGACATCTACATGAATGCCGAACACCACAAGAAAAAGAAAATAAAGATTAACAATAAATACATCTGTTGCATTTCACGGTCACACAACAGTCATGGCATTTTAAACCTTATTTCAACGACATAAGTAACACGACACACGCTCGCTCATGTCTATACAGAGACTTATAAGAAGGCCAGAAATAACTAATAAAGCAAACCGTCAGTTGTTTCTGAGAGCACCCCTATGCTAATACGGGGTGCGGCAATATGAGTAATAACGTCTTCGCAAGCCCACTGGGTTTTATTAAGCGAAAGAATGTTAAGACTGTTCGCGTATATTTTATTGTATTTTCTTAGGACGGTGTTATTTTAACTCGACATAATTTTATTTGGTAACAATTCTTTTTTTCTACAAAATAAAGCATTTTGATAGAGATCTTAAGGTAAATTGTCAAAACAATTTAATGTGACTTCAACCTAAAAACTCTCTGTTTTAGCTTCGCGTTCTACCCGAGAACGCTGGTTTAAGTTGCCTACCAATAACAGTCTAAGAGATACTTAAAATTAATGGTTAGGTACTCACAAGATGGTGGGAACCAGTAGGTCACCACACTATATAACTAGCATTTGTATTTCACGGTATTTACGGTTTTTTCACCACGCGCGCGGACTTTCCACACAGGCATTCCTGCTGTCGATTCGAACTCTCCGTTGCTTCATTTTGCCGTCAGGTGGCGGGAGCGATGCGTTGCTTGATTTGTTGCACGCACCGATGACGCAAGTGCCAAAATGGCTGTGTATTTACAATAGGTGGGAACGGAAGGAATTATCGAACCCTCAATTGATTTGACAGACGCTAAATGTCGTAATTACACGCATAATAATATATTACACAAGTACTATATTATAAAACCAGTTCACATACAATTGTTTTTCTAGTTTTGAAGGATTCTAATAAAATACTTCGTATTTTAAAAATGACAATTCGAAATCTGTGGCTAAAATAAACTGTGTATTTCAAAACATACCTACACATAAGAGAACACGCATCCCTTTTATCCAAGAAACCCCAAAAATGATACTCGATACGTTAATCGGAGTCCTTACCCTTGAGTGGGTGATTCTCCGGTCAATTTTCAAGGGTTATTCTTAAGTAGCGCGTGTTAACCACCTCTGATAAACCTTGGACGACAATGGCCCCTTCTCGAATTACCCTCTTGAAAAAATCTTCATAACTTTGATCGGTGTGGGAAGATAGGGTGTTCTTGTCAAGGTTGAGAGGGTTGATTGGGGCAGCCATCTTTGTTGTTTTAAGAAAAAAATTGTGTCGATGTGTTGATAGCGTTCTTGAGAATGGGGTTGCAAGTTTGAGTGTGCCATCTTTAGATTCCCAATAGAAATGATCAAAATGTATTTTTAGAAAGTGCGTGTGCTGGGTTTGAATTCAAGAGCTATGGCTTGGCAGTCCGATGGTCAAACTACAAGGATATTACTGCTAACTTTCCGTTGTGTTAAATTTTCCGTTAAAACTCCTGAACAAATTCACATGGAATTGGGCACAGAGTTCATCAGGATTCCGTACAAATAAACAGCCATATATTTTGAGTGCTTACACTTAGAAGGTTAATTTTATCACAGCACAAAGGGACAACAGACTTAAGTATATGATTTTAACTAGCTTTTGCCTGCGGCATTGCTCGCGTTAAATTCGGTATAACACAGTACCTGCTACCTACGGTTTTTGCTCTTGCGCCTTACTGATTTGTAAACGCTAAGTTTCCCTTTTCTTCCCTCGTTCTCCCTCAAATCCCACTTTAAAGAAAAATAGCCTATGTCCGTCTCCTCGTTCCCAACTATCTCTGTAAAAAAATTATCAAACTCGGCTTAGCCATTAAAGCGTGAAGAGGAAACAAACAAAAAAACTCACTTTCGCTTTTATAATATTAGTAAAAATCCTTACTAATATTACAGGCGTGACCTTTACGCGTCCCCGAGATAAAGGGTCTTGACAGACAGACTGACAGACAGACAGACAGGGTTCCGTATTTTCTTTTGGGTTACGGAACGCTAAAAATGAAATTTGAATATCGCGGTATACCCTGATGCTTTCAACTTATTGCAAACGAAAGCATCAAAACAAAACACAGAGTGACAACATAAACTTGCTCCTAAACAACAAGCTAATGACAAATGATTATTGTCCACAACATGCAACGTACTAATTACGTGTATCTTAATGAACACGAGATCATTAGCTGACTAAATGAGCATGTTCATATGAAACAGTGATATATTGATGTACCTGAATTTGTCACGTTCATAAAATTAACATTTATGTTTTGTGTAATGTACATACAGTGAAATGTTTTCGAAACGTAAATCTGAATGCTGAGCGATTATATTGCCAGATTTATGATGACACCCTCAAAGTGAATATTTCAACCAATAAATCGGATAATTCATAAATTGACTGCCTTAGCGGCTGAATATTTTATGCGACAGTCCCAAATGACGTTTTCCCGAAACAGGATCATACTAAAAACGCCTGATTTGATATATTACGCGCGAAAAAAAGCTTTTGCCGACTTAGTCAGATCTAACCGTCTTTCATTACTCTTTGTCTTCCTCATTACTCTGTTCATCTCGATTCTCTTTCTCTCATTACCTCTGGGCCACAAACTACGTACTCAAGCGACAAGCAACAATTTGTTTATTTTCTCCGCATTAAAATATGTCAAAACACTTTTATACACGCATTTATTTGCTCAACCTGTAACTAACCAATTAAAAATATTTTAGTACCTATCATTTGAACTAACTATCGATTGAGTTGTTTAGTTTGGATGGCAATGCATAATTCCGCGTTATTCTAATCTTTCAGTTATTTTGTTGTCACGCTATCGTCAAAAGTAGGTATTGGATCTCTATACGTACACAAACAGTTTTGAAATGCCTGGCACAAAACAAAACACATTTGAGTTATAAATTGGCAAAACGTTGCCTATGTTATAAGTTTGCTGGCAAAATAAATTTAGGGTTATGTGCCTCAAAAGGAAAAAAAACTGTGGTCCCTTTGTGCTGTGAAAAAATCAAACCTCTAAGTTGACGAAGTTTGGTTTGAATTTGACTTACTCTTTGGCGGTTTCTTAAAAACTATTATTATTATTATTTATTTAAATGAAATACGACGTACACACAACTACATCTGACACTGACTACAATTATTACACTCTACAGTCGCGAGTTGAAAAAATCTAGACGCTGCTGTTTTCTCACGCGTAGTATACAGTGTAGTATGCTACGCAAAATAATGCAACAAATCGCGAAAAGAATATAAATTACACGCGCGTGTCATTTTATGCAAATCATGTCGCGAGTCACATCACCCGATGTCGTGAACAGGACATTATTTCGAACTTAGTGATAGGACCACTGTGTTGAATAAGTATTTAATGTTCTGTGATTATATTATTATTGTTAAGGTGTTGCTTTGTACTTAGTACTGGTGTGGGCAGTGATGTAATTATTATGGATATGTGGTGCTTTGAAGAAAGAGCCTATCTAATTAATTATTTTCTTTTTTTCCCGTGAGAATAGTAAGATTAGATTGTCTCTATATTATGCCAGGGTCATAGACTTCATTACCGTATTTTTTTCACTCTCATTGCTGAACCAAGATGCCTTTGTTTTTTTCTTCCAAGTCTTTTCGCAAACTCTTGTCTCCCTTTACTAACCATAAATACCTTTATCTACTTTTTTTATTTATGAGATGCACTTTTTGTAACTTTTTATAACTGCACATGAAGATCAAAATGAATAACGCTATGTTGATTTTGAGATATTTTTACTCCGCTACACGAAAATACGTTTTAAAACTAAACTAGTACGCATCTATATTATAACCAAACAATATTTAAACACCCGATTATGAACAGGAACTTCCCGAAACTTTCGTGTCCTGTGAGGATCTGCATCAGGCGGTAGGTGAGGACGTCATGGCGCCTCGCACCTCTTCAGTCACTCCTCAAAGAGGGGACTTACAACCACTATTCTGGCGTACCCTATACGGGATCGCGACAGTTGCTCTCTCCATGCCACCATGAGATCGCACCGGAGGTCTGCTGAGTTGACACATCCTTTGTCTAAACATAGCGTGGTAGTGTCATTCGATGATTTTCTATCTATCTAAAAATAAAGTTCCTTCAACAAAGTCGTTATAAAGCTACCTCACAAGTGGTCACTGTATCTGTAAAGATACCCGGATCCCAGACCATCCCTTACATTAATCTCTCGGTACGATCCCCATGGGAAGTGTATGGTGTTCCTTATCGTCCGGGAAATCGCAAAAACCTGTTATTGATGGCATAATAAGCCATAACGTCTATTACATCGATTTAAAAAAAAGTGAGATGGAAGTGTACTAGATGGATAGCGCTGTCTCTTTTTAGTGATGATGGTGAAAAGTTTCACATTGTTTGGCATTAGGATCTTGCTTAGAAAAGAGATGGTGTTTTGTTTTTTTCTGCCTTCTATGTAAATAGGAGGAGCTCGTGGCTAAATAATAGGAGCTGCTTCATCGATCTTAAGGTTAAGCTGCCCTTGCCTAGGTTGGTTTGTGGATGGGTTACCACCCGTTACATGTTAAGTTTTTTCCGTGCCTTGGACAGCACGTTAAGCTGTTGGTCATGGCTGTCATTTGTAGGTATTTGACATTCATTAGAAAAAGTCAGTAAGTTTGAAAACCAGTCTTACCAAAGGGTATCGTATTACCCAATGCTAACTGGGTTGTGGACGTCATCCATGTAAATACTAGTATACAGCTGAATCCGGTTAGACTGACAGCCTATCCAAACATATTTGGAAAAAGGCTAGGCAGATGACCAACAGCTTAAAGTGCTTTCCGAGGTACGGAAGAAACTCGGTATATAACCCATCCACCGACCAACCTAGGCAAGCGCGGCTTAACCTACAGATCGATCTGAGCGGCTGCTATTTTTTAGCCACGAGCTCCTCTAGGCTAGGCAGATGTTGATTTAAATAAAAGTAAAAGGTTTAAATGTTTAGTGAAATTTGATAAAGTTTACATCTATGCTTTTTGGATGCATAAAAAAATATAGGACATCTTTCTGAGTGCAATACCAAATCCTTTATATTTTTACGTCAGCATGGTATATAAGAAGGACAGTGAGTTCACCAACATTCGAGTACTTAATCTTCGACGACTTAATATAACTGCAGACTGCTCTCTAAATGACCTTTAATTTCACGGATGCGTGTTCGTATTGTTTTCTATTAAAATTTAAAAATCAAAATTAAAAAAACAACACAAAGACCTACATGGGCACTTATAAAACGTCGAGAACAGAGGCATGGTTCGGGTTGGTCGGTTCCTATGGAGAAGAACCGGCTAGAAACTCCATGGTTACTCATTTAAAATTATTTGGATTTACATTGTTGTTGAACTACTTTATTCACTAGGCCAGCAAAGGTTAAAGTGGTAAGTTTAAAGCATCACTGTTTTTTTTTGGGGTGGGAAATCATCAAATAACTTCCCCCGCTCTGGGCGAAGCGGCGGGGCGTGTCAGAATTTTGCTGACTGAAACCCACCCATGTTCCTTTTATTGCCCTTGACGTTCCGGTGCCACGGTATCTCTTTCGAACGACTCGCAACTCCGGCAGGGGCGTAAAGCCTCATTTGCGATCACAGTCGACTGTATATGCAAGGTTTCAAACTAAAAAGTAAAACTCAAGAAAAACCAAATTAAAATTTGCTTCGTGTCCCAGTCCAAAGACCCCAGCCTAATTTTTTCCAACCTACAAAATCCGGGCTATTTTTTGTACGAAGAGACCTAGATGTCTGCTCACACCGTTAATAACGCTTTTAAATAACCCTCTGAACTAAATTAAGTGAAGGACTAAAAACCTGTCATACTCTGAAATCATAAATCAAACAGTTTTCGGTGTTAGCCTAATTTTTTCATCAGAATTTTTAGTGGACTCCAAATGGAAATTTAAATTTTAAATATACTGTGTTTTGGGTGTCTGTTCGCTTTGAAAAGCACAGATTATGCTGTCTTATTTTGTTTATCCTTACTAATATTATAAAAGCGAAAGTCAGTTTGTTTGTTACCTCTTCACGCTTTAATGGCTAAACCGATTTTGATGAATTTTGGTACTGAGATAGTTGGGAACCAGGAGACGGACATAATATTTTTATTAAAAAAAAAGTGGGATGTGCAAGAGAAAGAGGGAAGAAAAGGGAAAACTTAGCGTTGCTATTACAAATCAATAAGGCGCAAGGGGAACTGTTTTACCCCGAATTTAACGCGAGCGAAGCCGCGGGCAAAAGCTATATTATAAAAGCGAAAGTGAGTTTGTTTGTTTGTTACCTCTTCTCGCTTTAATGGCTAAACCGATTTTGATGAATTTTGGTACAGCAATAGTTGGGAACCAGGAGACGGACATAGGCTAACATTTTTTAAAAAAAAGTTGGATGTGAGGGAGAAAGAGGAAAAAAAAGGGAAAACTTAGCGTTGCTATAACAAATCAATAAGGCGCAAGGGAACTGGAACTGTGTTACCCCGAATTTAACGCGAGCAAAGCCGCGGGCAAAAGCTAGTAAGTTAATAAAATCCTACTGATATTATAAATGCGAATGTTTATGAGGATGTATGTTTGTTACTCTTTCACGTCAAAATGACTAAACGGATCTTGATGAAATTTGGCATAGAGGTAGTATAGGTAGAGGTAGTATAGTCTGGAATATCACATAGGATACTCGTTATTCGATATTACGCAGGCGAAGCCGCGGGCGCTAGCTGGTCACGCATAAAAATATGGTACCTAGTGTTTTTAAAGTGTCGTTGGATATTTATCGTGATTTGAAATAATGAGCTTCCGATATTTTTTTGACGCTGTTGTAAGTGCTATGATCACAGAGTTATTAACGTGGGTATATTGGAAGTTCATAATAATTATTTCAGACCACGGATGGCAAATCAGGAAATATCATTCCCCAATCTGGGCGGGAGGAAGTGTCAGATTTTTACTGACAGAAACCCACCCATTTTCCTTTGTGTTCTACCCTTTTTCCCTTTATGTTTCGGAGTTTTTGATGGTAGAATAGCCTTAGTGGTGATGGTCGAAAGTCGCTCCATGTAAAGATGTTCAGCTGCATATGATTAGACTGGCAGCCGACCCCAACATAGGAAATAGCTAGGCAGATGACATTTATAAACCTTTGTCATTTTTTTTTTATTTCCAGATGCGAATTAGTTCAAAATAAGATTAGTGTATCTACCAATCAAAATAGTAATAATATTTACAATGCTGAACACCATTTCTATTTCGCTTATAATTTAATGTTAAGTAGTTATTCAGATTATTGAAACGAAGTTCCTTATCGCGCGTTGCGAAAGGGGGCTAAACGGAAAAATTAACACTTTATGCTTACGCCCAAAAGTTGTAACGACACTTTTTGATATAGTTGTAAGCCGTGCTTCGTGTGCGTGTTTCTCTGTCTGTATCTCTCTCTCATAGAAAGGAAGTCAGTTATTTTCGTTTCATCTTTCTATTTTACATTGAACAGAGTGGTGTCGCGATGATTGTTTTTGTTGAGTGTATACAGGTTTTGTTGTACATAACAAATAATTACTTCGTTACTTCCGGGTGTCTCTTGACACCTTTCAAGTTTTTTTTTAATTTCAATGTTAGGATTAATTTGCTGTAGTACCAGTTTTTCTTTTATTGTCGTCTCGTCGGCGCCACCCTGTATATGTGATTTATACAAAAATACGGGCAAGAGCGAGTCAGACTCGCGAACCGAGGGTTCCGTACAAACCTGCGACATAAACAGCCATATATTTTGACTGTATAAACATGAATGGTTGATTTTTATATATTTTTATAACACAAAAAGATTACAAAGTTGAGTAAATGATTTTAATTTGAACCCAATAACTCCACGCGTTTTCGAGATAAAGGGTCTTGACCGACAGACATATGGACAACGAAATAAAACAATAAGGGTTCCGTGTTTTGCTTTAAAGTACAGAACCCCAAAAATGCCACAAGACTGCGTAAGTATGTACATATATGCAAGGCCATTTAATTTAAATGCTTTCGTATATGTACGGAATCCGAAACAGAAACATCCCTACACAGCAGATATCATACTAAACGCAACATACATTAGGAATTTCAACTCAATCTACATATGTATACGGTCTGGAAGCAGAAAAACAGCAATAATCGTATTTTACTACAAATGAATATAAATTCCGTATAACTCACGAAGTGCTCAAGCGAAATTAAAAAAGAAGAATTGCTTTTTATTTAAGCTTCGCACACATTTGTGTTGAATACAGATTTTGTATAGAATTCGGTCTTTATTTCGGGAAACATTTAATATTAAATGTGAAACAAGGAATGTTTTTTATTCCTTCTCATATAGAAATTCCGTCGTATGTATTTTTTTTTAATTCGGTATTTTTTCTTCTTGGTGAAACAAAAGGCAATTATAATAAACTAGCTTTTGCCCGCGGCTTCGCTCGCGTTAAATTGGGTAGCACCTTATTGATTTGTAACAGCAAAGCTAAGTTTTTCCGTTTCTTCCCTCAATATCCCTCATATCCCACTCCTTTAAAAAAAAAATGCCTATGTCCGTCTCCTGGCTCCCAACTATCTCTGTACCAAAATTCATTTAGCCATTAAAGCGTGAAGAGGTAACAAACAAACAAACTCACTTTTTTTAGTAAGGAAACCATGATAATGAAAACGAGCCAGCCTTCTGGTCACGAGAAGAGTCAACAAATCGCTTGGCGATTCCTTGAAATACTATCTCGGGAAGGCATAGAGGTATCGAATTAAAATTAAAAATATATTAGAATATAAGTAGAAAGAGAAATATATTTATTCAAAGTTCAAACAATTGGCACTATAAATACAATTTAAATCCTAGAAATAATGTTGGTATAACAAAATTTCGATGCCTGTACTAGGTTAAGTTAAACCTGTATCACAGGCGGTATTTTCTAATAATTAGTGTTAGGACAGTAAATTTCTTAACAATATTTAAAACATTATGACTCAAGTTTGTGGTCTCTTGTGACTGAAAATCAACTTTCTAAGTTTATGTAGTCAAAAGATATGTCTGCTTATGTCACAAGTATGTTTGAAAACTTCGGTTATAGATGTTTGTTACTCTTTCACGTCAAAACGGCTGATTGGATCTTGATTAAATTTGGCACAGAGGTAGATCATGATCTGTAATAACACAAAGGATATGTTTTTTTTTATATACGCGGGTGAAGCCGCAGGGGGCAGCTAGTATTTAATATAAAATATCTCCTTTATATATTTTTAAATATTTATTAGAAAAAAAAATCGGGAGCAGGGTCCAAAGACTTTTTGCAGATGGCAAATCATCACATTACTTCCCCACGGAGTATCAGAATTATTGTACTGACTAAATACCATATCCTTTTTATTGCTATTTACATTCTGGGGCCGCGGTATCTCTTTCAAACAACCCTCAATCCTGACGGGCGGCCATCAAGCCATTGGCCGTAACTACTATTAGCACAATGACAGCCGAGCTCACATTCCACATATCGACGATAACTTTTTTTTATTATTTGCAAGAATATGTGCGAATATAGAAATGTCTCACTCCAATTTTATTGCGTTGGTCCACACTTTGGGCCAACAGTTGGCGCCAATCACCCGCAACCTTGGGAATACAATATTTACATGCAATAAACATCCCAAGTTTAATGTTTATATTTGTAATTCGAACATAATAACACCTACGGGTATACACGAAAAGCTAGTAAATAATGTAGTTTTTTTATGAAAACTTCTTAGCGTTCCATACGAAAAAAGTGCGAATGACGCCCTATTACTAGTTTTTGAGCTGTGTTGCAAAAACTTTAAATCCATTTCGGCCGCCATAATAGAGTTTCCACACTTGAAAATGTACAAGTTTTTGTCCAAGAAACCGATAATATGAATTGTATTGTGTGGTAGTACGGTACCCAGCGTGTGCTAGTCCAACTCACACTTGGCAGGTTTTTTATGTCTAGTTTCAGATTTTATGCAGAGCAATTCCGTTTGTCGTTCATAGACATGCATCACTGGATTTTTACTGTGATCCATTTTAGTGGAAAAGTGTCGTCTGAAAATGAGATTCTTTAAGGGTATTTTACTTTTATGCAACGTGTTTAATAAAAATGTAAATTCTTGCAAGGTTTTTGATTATAGTATAAAAGTGAGCTAAGAATGACTTCAGCTGATATGACAGACAGCGAAAATGATAACGTTTTTTTTGTTGAGGATGGGACATTATCAAAAAAAAACTTTCCCCGCCCTGGGCGGAGCTAGAGAGAGTGTTAGACTTTTACTGACTAAAACCTACCCATATTCCTTCCTTGCCCTTTATGTTCCGGAGCCGCGGTCTTTTGAGCAACCCACAACTTCGACAGGCGTCGGTCCAGGCAGGCCCCTCTGCAAAATGATAACGTGACGATTGAAGATAGTGTTTGATTTAGTGACATTCTATTGATTTCAATCTAAACTCTACAAAAATAAAAAGTAAAATCTTAACACTACAAAGAAAAAAAAGAAAACTAATATTGTGTCTTACGGCAGCACCAAATATAGAAAAGATCGGGAATGAAGTACTGACGCACCTCTCCACTAAAAATACCCCAGCCATTCATTCCCAAAAAAAAAACCCACCCAACAGTATGTTTATGAATTCATTATAATCGTCTAACTTTACGATTGGTTACCGATACAACTCTCCGGCAGGTCCGAGTGGTGCCTAAAAATACTACCTTCTAACAATATACCCAACCTACAGTATTTCAGAGTCGTTCTATAATTTGTTAGGATTTGTATTGTTATTGGAATGACAACCAAATGTGTAAAAAATTGATTAGATCCTGCTAATATTATAAGGATGGTATTTAAAAGTACTTCAAATTATTCCCATTTCGTTTACCTAATTTTGCCTGTGTTGCACCAAATATACTGAATGTGCACCAAAATATGTTAATTAAAATATGACATAACGAGCATCAGGAAAAAGACAGCACTACAACAAAAAAGTGTTATATCTTTATCCATTTTCTATTAATGCAAGTCGTTACTGGGGGGGTCGCAGTTTTAACCTAACCTACGCATTTTTTTTGCATTCAGGAAAGAATATTTGGTGCACGATCAGTATTTTTGGTGAACACAAAATTTTTTCCCATAATATTATAAATGCGAATGTTTGTGTGGATGGATAGATAGATGCTTGTTACTCTTTCACGTCAAAACGGCGAAACGGATCTTCATGAAATTTGGCACCGAGGTAGATTTATTATTGGACGACACGGTTGGCTGCTGCACTTCGTGTCGCGGGTTCGATTCCCGCTCGGAAGAATTTTTTGTATGGCCTACGGGTAGTTGTTTCGGGTCCGACTATTTTTGTATGTGCGTTCAAATGTTTGTTACGCACCCACGATACAAGAGAAATTCCTAGTGTGGGGCAACGACTTTTTTTAACAAAAAAAAACTGTTTATCATCTACCACTGTTTGTCTCTGTATCACCCTAAGGTTGACTGGTAAAAAATGCCCAAGGCTCCACCTTTGTACAGTGTTCGTTTACATGAGTAATTTTAATGAATTTAATTTAATTTTAATGTCATTTAATTTTTATTTAATTTTAATATAATTTTAATGAAGAAATAAACAAACTATCTCATTATCATCATCATTTTTCTGCCCTTGTCCCATTCTATTTGGGGTCGGCGCAACACGTTTTCTTCTTCCATTCTCCCCTATCAGACGTCACGGCATCATTTACTCTTTTCTCCATCATATCTTTTCTTACACAGTCCTTCCTCCTTTTTAATCTTTTTTTTGGCCTTCCTCTCGCTCTCCGTCCTTCAACATTCAGATCTATCCATTAACTTAACTAACGTTTAAAATAAAAAGATACAAGCTACACAAACGCCTATACATTTTAACTTCATTTATGGATGACAAGAAAGTGTCGTCTTCACGAAATACGCTTACAGCGTGGTTTGGTATGAAGAGCACTCCTCGCTGATTTAGATACTAAATGCAATGTTCCTCCTGTACCTTTGTGGTTAACCCTTATTTTATGTATGAAAAATCATTAAATAACTGGCGGGTTGTTCGAAAGAGATATCGCGGCCTCGGAACGTAAAGGACAAAAGAAGGAATAATGGGTGGGCTTAGTCAGTACAAGTCTGACACTCACCGTCCCTCCGCCCAGAGCGGGGGAAGTTATTTGATGATTTCCCATTCGCAAAAAAAAGGGTTCCACTTTTGCCTTTTGATGTCAATTAATGTCAACCGTCAAAAACCTCACCCTTATAGATGTCCTCAACGTGATTCAAAACAAACCACCATCATTAAAAAGACCTTTAACTAATTCGTACAGAACCCACTATAAATATGGCGAACTTTAAATTTTACTGTCTAAGTTCCCAAACAATATTCCTAATGGTTTAAAGTTTTGAATTTATGTGCTTAAACAGTTTTGAACTTTAAATATATAAGATTTAGAATCAATTTGTTCAGATCTAAAGTCTATTAAGATTATTTTCGTGTAATCGCGTTTGGTTTTACTCGTAAATAATCTGATGTGTCGAAATATAAATGTTTGTTGCTAAAGTATAAACCAAGTTAGCTTAAACTTTAAATGATATATTTTATTGATGGATTGGGACAAAAATTGTAATATATATTATACTAGCTTTTGCCGCTCGCGTTAAATTCGGGGTAACACAGTTCCCCTTGTGCCTTATTGATTTGTAATAGCAACGCTAAGTTTTCCCTTTTTCTTCCCTCTTTCTCCCTCACATCCCACTTTTTTCAAAAAAATATTATATATAGCATATGTCCGTCTCCTGGTTCCCAACTATCTCTGTACCAAAATTTATCAAAATCTAAATCAAGGTCAAATGCCTAGCCACTGCGCCAACCATGTCGTCATTATAATCAAGAACATTTATAAATTTCTATTTTACAATTCTACGTGTCAACTCTTAGTTTCTAAAAGTATGATACGGAACCACGCAGCAGTTCTGCCGAGACACTACAGCTACCCTACTATGACGTCTTAAAGCAGAACTAATTCCACTGAGGGAAAGAGATGGTGCTAGACACCCTGTAAAGCTCTGTCTCTTTCCCTCAGTGGAATAAGTTCTGCTTTAAGACGTCATAGTAGGCCTACTGGTCCTCATACAATTTCTATAAGCTAACATGAGATTACATTCCAAGCCAAGCAGCCGTCGCCGCCGCGTGACGCGCAACAGTATAAATAAAAGTTGGTCATCAATCGATATCTTGTCAACTCAAAGTAAAGTAACGAATATACAATAACGCATCACCATGAACAGAGCGACACTGCCACCTTGCTTGGGATCAGCGCGGCAGCACCTTAGTGGCAGCACTGCGGCAACAGAACTGCCGCTTGTTGGCGAGTTCGGAATCATACTTTTTTTTTTTTTTTTTTTTTTTTTTCGGGTGGGAAATCATCCAATGACTTCCCCCGCTCTGGGTGGAGCGGGGGGGCATGTCAGACTTGTACTGACTAAAACCCACCCATGTTTCTTCTATTGCCCTTTACGTTCCGAGGCCGCGGTATCTCTTTCGAACAACCCGCAACCCCGGCAGGCGGAATCATACCTTAAGGCGGGTCTACGCTGCCAGGGTTGCGGGAAGTAGATAGCTCCAGAAAACTGCACAAAAACGGCTTGCGCGGCGTTTTGGTCGGGGAGGCGCCTTAACTCGAATCATAGTTACTCATGTATATCTCTTGTCATATAATCTCATGAGAAGTCACCTGCACAAAGCTACAACGAAAACAGTATAGTCTTTAAGTTCTTTAGAGATTTTTTACTTACTTTGGATCAAGCTCACGAATGTTCTTGCTTTGCGGCGAAAGTTAGTTTGAGTTTACTTAAGACTGTCTTAAGTGACTTTCGTGTAAAGTTTAAGTTAAGTTCTCAAATTCTTTACAGTTTACTCTTACATGTACGGTTTTAAAACTTAGTGTTGGGATTCGCCTTGTACTTTGAAACTTAGTAGTTGGTTTACAAAAGATTAGAGGTATTGTTTTCTTGTGTTGCCATATTTAATAAAAAAAAACCCATTTAATTTAAACTCCCTGTTAGGCTGCTCTCAGTTCAGCTAAAAAAAAACCTGCCAAGTTTGAATCGGTATAGGTACACTAAGATTTCCGTACTATGCTACTATATAGTATTATGAATAGAAATATTATTCAATAATATAAATGCAAATATTTGTGAGGATGGATGCATGGATGTTTGTTACACTTTCACGTCAAAACGGCTGAACAGAACTTGATGAAATTTGGCACAGAGGTAGATGAAAGTCGGGAATAACATATAGGATACTTTTTTTTATCATCGCGCGGGCACCAACTAGTAATCTATAAAAACCAAGTGCGCTCTGCCTAAGAATAGAAACTGCAAACGGTCTATGTTTCAGAGAGGCTTTCGTACCTCAAAAGGGAAAACAGAACCCTTTTTTGCGGATGGAAAATCATCAAATCGGAGTGGGGGGAACTGTCAGACTTATACTAAACAAACCCACCCATGTGCCTTCTATTGCCCTTTATGTTCTAGAGCCGTGGTATCTGTTATCAACAACCCGCAACCCCGGCAGGTGGAGGCTCTGGCAAGCCCCTCTGCTTTGCTGACATCTCTTTAAGGCACGCGTGCAACACTAAAGCGCCGTCGACACGGCCTGTCGTTAATAGACGGACTGACGGTGAGTTACCCATTGGTCTGTTATCCGTTAATCTGACTGCATACACTTTTCTGGTCTTTTTTTATCTAATTGCATAGACCCGATTTCACAAAAATAGTATTAATTAAATCAAATATTTTCTGCCTGGGCAGTGCGACAGAAATAAATTCATAAATAATTGATACTTTAAAAATCGCACTATAGGTACATATTTGATTGCAGTTATTTCTATTATAAAACGTGTAAAATAAAATGTTATTCGGTACTAAAAATAAATTCATTTCCATTGAATTCAGTTCATACTAAATATTTAGTTTTATATAAATTCAATAGAAAATTGAAATCCAGCGTTAAATCTGTTTATTTCGACGATACCATAATTACCATTTATGTAAACATATATATACGCATATTACCCAAGAGGACGTGAAGTTCGTTTTTTAGGGTTCCGTACCTCAAAAGGAAAAAACAGAACCCTTATTAAATCACTTTGTTATCCGTCTATCGTTACCCTTTATCTCGGGAACGTGTGGAGGTATCAAATTGAAATAAAAATCTAAAGTAAAATAACTTAAGTATATATGATTTTAATTTCTGTGGTCCCTTCGTACTGCGGAAAATCCAACCCTCAAGTCTACGCAGAACCCTCGATGTGCGAGTCTGACTCGCTCTTGGTCGGTTTTTTTTTCTAAGATATTACAGTTTTTTAAGACATTTTCTTACACTGAAATGTTATCGGCGTAACAATTATTATTTAAAAAATATTTACGTGGCTCTTCATTCATTGGAAAGCACAGGCATATTTCGTTTTTTAATGTGTAATAAAAGACAATTAATCAAATCTAAGAAAAATCTCGAAGACCCGACGTAATGAGAATTAATTTAATGGGAATGATGACACGGTTGGCGCAGTGGCTGAGGGATTGACTGCTGCGCTGGGTGTCGCGGGTTCGATCACCGCACGGGACAAAATTTTTATGGCCTAAGTACATAAAATTGTTCCGCGCCCACGATACAGAAAAAAAACCTACTGCAGGGCGAAGTAGTTTAGAAGTAGTTAGTTAAAGAAAAAAACAGCAAAAAAACCAAAAGATGACAATAGGAACAAACCTATCGGATATACTCGCGACCTTGCAAAGAATATTACTATGCAAGAAACGTGATAACGCTCGATTTTAGCCTGAAAACTCAACCTAGCAAGTTAGACAGTAGGATCTTAAGTGGAAAATTAGAGCTCGCAGCTAAATAAAAATTGCTGCAGCTCGAGACGATTTTTAGGTTAAGGGGCCTCCCCGACCAAAACACGCAAGGACTTTTTGTGCAGTTTTCTGGAGCTATCTACTTGTTTAAAAAAACGAACTAAGTCACTAAAAAATAGTACATTAATTAAAAAATTAAATATTTACGTAATTGGTTATTGAATGCATTGAATGAGTGACGGATTTTATACCTGCGGGAATGTTGTTATATAACTGTGCTTTTTTAAATGTCATTACTTTCTACAGTCTCTAACAGTCCATATATATAAATACTAAAATCTCTTCAATTTCATGCCACAGAAAAACAAACATACAATCAGTGCACAGCTGCATTTAAACGAAACCAGTGAGGCTACGCAGTAACAACGACGCAGTGGCAGATTGGATAGCTTAGTCTAGTTTATCGCTTAGAGCCTAGCGAGTAGCGTTGGGAAACAAATTTCATGGAATATTCGGAACTGGCCACACTACGCGCCACCTAGATATGTATGCGATGATTCTAGCCCGTACGTTTCCGCACTAGTAAACTTTAATTAATTACTGTTTGTTCCGTTTCCACAGACAAACGGTTTTGTGGGGCTTAGTTAAATGTAAGATTTGTACAGACATTGTTTTCACAAATCATCATTTTATTGCCCTTGTTCCATTATATTTGGGATCGGCGCAACTCGTTTTCTTCTTTCATTCTCTCCTGTTAGACGTCACGGCATCATTTACGTCTTTCTCCTTCATATAATTCCTTACACAATACAATCATGCTTTTTTTGCCCTCTTACCCCTCTCCATCCTTCAATATTTATCACTTACGCATTGCCTCTCCTCATCACATGTCCATACCAAAACAAACGACTCCCTCTATTTTTTTTTGTAACACACGACACTTTTATAACTTCCTCTTATATAGGTACCTACTCATTTCTCGTACATTCATCATTTGTTTTAGACAAATAAATAAATATTAATAATATCAGTTCGTATATAACCTAACGATACGGTACAAACATATTCGATAATCGATATTATAGGTACCAAACTCTTTTGTCAAATGTACACCGTATCCTCCAAGGCGAACGACCTCATCAGATGGATTCTTGGTTACAGACATCTATTTAAATATTCGAACACAGATTTAAGGGGTCAAGACAAGATCTTTGACCCTCGGGATCTTTTGTTATGCAGACCCTCGTCTTCAATGGAGGTAGAATGGTAGATTTTAAGATAAGTATCCAACGATTTGTAGCATTTGAGGAGTGTAAGCGATTCTCCTTTGTTTTCGAACACAGATTTTGTCGACCGCTTTGGTGCTCAACTGTATAAATAAAGGTATCCGTTTGTTTGTTTTAAACTACTACATAGATGCAAGGATATTCATATGCTTTTGCTCGCAGCTTTGCTCGCTTTATATTCGAGGTAACACAGTTCCCCTTTCCTGATTTTCAGGTGCTATTTTTACTTTTTGCCCTAGCGCCTTATTTGTTGTATATATAGCAAAGCTAAGTTTTATCTTTTCTTCCCTCTTTCTCCCTCATACCTCAATTTTTTTTAAATAGCCTATGTCCGTCTCCAGGGTCCCAACTATCTCTGTACCAAAGTTCATAAAAATCGGCTTAGCCATTTAGGCGTGAAGACGTAACAAAGAAACTAAGTCACTTTTTTCTTTTATAATATTATTAAGGAATGAAGCAAGGCTCCATTGGTAAATCATTTTTAACAAATGATTCTGATATTTATTTTGGACTTTTATACCTATGTGTTTGTTTATGTTTTCGAGCGTATGGCACTCGTGGAGTGCAGCTGAAAATCAGCGTCTGGTGGCAGCCTTGTGTCGCCATCTGGCATTACGCTGAGCTGAAGCCCTTTTGCTATTATTTATTTTATTTAGTTAAGGTGTCCTTGTTTTTTTTTTTTTTAATAATGCTGAATAAACACAATTTTCTTTCTTTCTTTGTATTTTTTTGAGTTTCCGATATTTAACGCTTGGTGTGTCACGTGTTTTTACCCGCTGCTCAGCTTCTTAGTGTAATAGCGTGATGTTAGTTAGAACGCTCGGTGCGCCAGTTCAAGTCGCACTTGGTCGGATATTTGTTTTTTTTTAACACTTGAAACGGGATATTTACCATGTTTGTTATTTTTATCGAGTTTAAGTGTTAATATTAGTAACCATGTCAGTTTAAAGATTTGTTATTTTTTTTAGAAAATTTTATATTTGAATTAAGACCTTTCCTTGAAATATGCTGTTTTGTTTTATACTAGGTACTATGTTTTTACAAAGACACGCGTGCCTCAAAGATATGTCAGCAAAGCACTGGGGCCTGCAAGGGTTGCAGGTTATTCAAAAGAGATACCGCGGCCCTGGAACATTAAGAGCAATAGAAGGGACATGGGTGGTTTTTAGCAAGTACAAGCCTGACACTCCCCCCCCCCGCTCCGGCCAGAGCAGGGGAAGTTATTTGATGATTTCCCATCCGCAAAAAAGCGCAGTATTGTGGGTGTCGGTGTAGTGCGCTTCATTACTAGCTGGTAAACCTTGAGATTGAACTTCTGTAGAATACCTAACTTGCAAAAATGTAGATTTACTTTTAGTTCTAAATCTAACCTAACCTAACTTCCTTTTAAAACCCGGTGTAAAACATTCCGTGTTAATACACATTTTCTTTATAAGCATAAACTACGCTATTTTTGTAGGAAATAAATACCGCTAACCTTTGGGATTCAAAGCTTAGGGAAGGTTAAACGGTTTGCCGGTATAGAAGGGTTACCATGACATCTTATAGCAGTTCCTATTCCTGTGTGAGAAAGAGATGGTGCTAGACACCCTGTATAGCTCTGTCTCTTTCCCTCAGTGGAATAAGTTCTGCTTTTTTAAGACGTCATGGTAGGGTATCAGCTCCTGACATTTTGTTTGTGCAAATGTTGAGATAAGGAATATACATGTTGGTTCAACAACCGTACTTGATGTTTTGAATTTTAGAACGCAAGAGTATCAAAAGTTGGCTCCGTCGCGGAATTTGAACTTCGTAATAGGTGAACTTAACACTAGCACTTTTCAAAATGAGCATTTTGCAAAATGATCACATCTCACTATACAAAATGCGCCCATTTTGACCCACTGTTTGGTAATAAATTTTACCGATTCATATCCTATTGTAAAATTATACATACATTACAATAATTGAAATTACCAGATGATGAATGTCGTATTTTTTTTAAACGTTGCCCCACACTAGGAATTTCACACTCCTGTTTTGTAGGTGCGTTTACAAACATTTAAACATACACAAACAGCCAGACCCGGAACAACTACCTGTAGGTCATACAAATATTTGTTCCGTGCGAATATCACCGCGACACGCAGTGCAACAGCCGATCGCCAATCGTGCAGTCAACGCAAAAGGAGTACGTAAGGATCATAGAAGTTTACGTTAAGTGATTTTTAGCTACTTACCCCCATTGAAAATAGGCATCAGTTTGTGTATGTACCATCATAATTTTCTTGCCCTTGTCTCATTATACTTGGGGTCGGCACAAAACGTTTTCTTTGCCCAATCTCCTGTGTCAAAAATCATAGCATTGTTTCCTCCTTTCTCCTTCATGTAATTCTAAGGAATTACATGAAGGAGAAAGGAGGAAACATAAACACACAATCCATGCATCTTTTCTTTGACCTTCCTTCCCTTCTTCCATCAACATTCATATCACATGTCTTTCTTCTATATATCTTTCAAACTTCCTCTTATATGTTCAGTCCTTACTTTAATTACTTTATCCTTTCTGATCACTCTACACATCATCTCAATATTCTCATATCCGCTACATAGTGTATGTTTGTATATCCTACTTCCTACTAATATTATAAACGCGAAAGTTAGTAAGGAAAAATGGATGTGTGGATGTTTGTTACTCTTTCACGCAAAAAACTACTGAATGGGTTTTAATAAAACTTTACAATAATATCCTTACTTCCTTACTACAATATTATAAAAGTGAAAGTTAGTTTGTTTGTTTATTTGTTTGTTTGTTTATTACCTCTTCACGCTTTAATGGCCAAACCGATTTTGACGAATTTTGGTACAGAGATAGTTGGGAACCAGGAGACGGACATAGGGTAATTTTTATTGTAAAAAAGTGGGATATGAGGGAGAACGAGGGAAGAAAAGGGAAAACTTAGCGTTGCTATTACAAATCAATCAGGCGCAAGAGCAAAAACTGCAGGTCTGCTTGGTGTGTTATACCGAATTTAAAGCGAGCGAAGCCGCGGGCGAAAGCTAGTTGCTTATACATCAGAATAACACGTAAGCTACAAATAATAAAGATTGTATTATTCTATCACCACGCGAGTGAAACCGCGGGGCATAGCTAGTTAATTATAAATTAGTCAATTACGAGTTCTTCTTAAATAGTAACCACATCCATTTTGCTTCTATCATCCATGGAGTGACTAGTTTCACACTAACCTCACCTTCACAGCCGTCATATTACGGGCCATTGCTCAGAACTCGACGTAAAACTTTTGGTTTTTACTAACTTTTGATAACTTCCATTCTTCAATGTTACTCTGCGGCTTCAGTGGTGGCGGTACAAACTACACTTCGTTTACGAAAAGTTGTGTTCATTTGCTTTCATTGGTTGGACGTCAAGGGTTGTGTAGAGTGAGGATGGAACTAAGCAGTCATTATAGTTGGGCAGACAGACAAAGGTAGACACTCCAACAGATTTCAATGTAATTATGTTTATGTGGGATCATCCTTAGGCGCGTCGCCCACACGACATTTCTAAAGAAAATCTCTTTGCGGCGTGCCTCTTATGTGCCTGCTCGTCAATTGCACCTCGACTGTTGATCTTGTGGGCGACGCCTAATGCGCTCGTATTTTTGTTTTGCTATTAGTAGGACTACTGAGTCAATGACCTTTCTTTAGGACTATTCCACAAATGAAACGACACGGTTGGCAAAATGGCCGAGCGATCGACTACTGCGCTGCGTGTCCATCCCCGCACGGTTTTCCCTTTTCTTCCCTCTATCTCCTTCATTACTCATAAAAAAAATGCTTATGTTCGTCTCCAGGGTCCCAACTATCCCTGTACCAAAATTCATCAAAATCGGATTAGCCATTTAGGCGTGAAGACGTAACAAACATGCATACAAACTAACTTATTTTCGCTTTTATAATATTGGTGAGGATAGTTTTAATTTCAACACGATTACTTTTCACGTTTCCTAGATAAAAGGTCTTAAAGACAGATAGACAGACAGACGGACTTAAAAGGGATCTAATAAGGGTTCCGTATTTTTTTTGTTTTTGAGGTATGCCACCCTAAAAATACTCCTAGTAAAGTTTCCTTACAAAATGAATCCAGAATATCATTAGAAATTCGTTAATTTAATCACAAAAGAAAAAAAAAACCTATCTCAAAAACGCTATTATAAAAAACCGCTATCACTCATACCCAACCTACACATCACGAACATTTAGTTTCGACAAAAGAAAGGTTCTGACGAAAAAAGATGTCAGTTTTACGAACTTAGTTGTCCGTGAAAAAAGCCTTCAGAAGTATATTTCGGCGCTGGCTGAAAATATTCAGCCTATTGTGAAGAATTCTTTAAGTAAGGTTCTCTTTTTACGGTAATATGGTCATACCATTTATTATAAGGCTCTGTGCATTTAGCCCTTCCTTTCCTTATAAACTCACTTCATACATGTTTGCTCTCCGGTTTCACCCGTTGTTCAGCTCCTCTGCATCGTAGCATGATAAAGTTATTGTCCATTCATTTCTTGGAAACATGCCTATGCAAAATTTCAAGGCAATTCAGTCAAGGATTCTCGTACTCCCATACAAACTTGGTCACCAATTTTCACCCTCATAGAGATTAAATTTTGCGATAAACTGCATCTGAAAATCTGAGAAATGAGGGAGAAAAGAGAAAACTTAGCTTTGCTATTACAATAAATAAGGCGTTAGGGCAAAAACTACAGGTAGCAGGTACCTGCAAATCAGGTAAGCGGAACTGGATTACCCCGAATTAAACGCGAGAGCAGCCGCGGGCAAAAGCTAGTTTTATAATCTTTCGCTGATCTAGCCAGTTCGTCCAGCGTAATTCTGGTTTAATCTTATTAAATGCTTTAATATATAGATCACCAGTTTACTACTCCTCAAACGTGTCCTTTTCATAAATCTTATATAATGACTACCTTTTTGGGATCCTCGTCTCCTCACTCATCCCTTGCTAGAGCCAGCCCGCGGTGCTGAGCCTGAAAATAATATCACTCAGATCCAGCCTGTCCCTTTGCTCTCCTCCCTTAGCGACGCCCTAAGCCGAGGTTCGTACCTCACAGGGGGTGCCCTTAGCGTGTAGTTGCTTAGTTTGTAAGTTTTTTGCCCTGGCTGGAGGTCTTAATTTTCAAGGTATCCACAGGAGTCACCCGGTTAAGCAGACGACAACCGAACTGCGAGATGACATTAAAAAAAAAGATCGTCGTCTTTAAGATTGGAATCCTTACTAATATTATAAAAGCGAAAGTGAGTTTGTTTGTTACGTCGTCACATCTACATGGCTAAGCCGATTTTGATGAATTTTGGTACAAAGATAGTTGGGACCCTGGAAACGGACATAGGCTAACTTTTTTGGAAAAAAGTGAGAAATGAGGGAGAAAGATTGAAGAAAAGGGATTGATCGAGGAAAAATTAGCTTTGCTATTACAATAAATAAAGCGCTAGGGCAAAAACTATCACCTCCTTCTGCGAAGCAGTACCTAATGCTAGTGAAGGACGAGGCGGGGCGTTTGAGGGATAGAACCTCAAACCAACCCAGCCGCCGCGGGAGACGCCCCGGGCGCCGGGCGCCGCGAGACGACTCCCGGCCACCCATGCCCAGAGCGGGAGAAGTCATTGGATGATTTCCCACCCGAAAAAAAGGGCAAAAACTACAGGTAGCAGGTACCTGCAAATCAGGAAAGGGGAACTGTGTTACCCCGAATTTCGTTCCCATACTCCTTCGAAACGGCTGGACCGATTTAAACGAAATTTTGTATTCATATCGGGTAGGTCTGAGAATCGGCCAACATCTATTTTTCATACCCCTAAGTGCCCAGCGGGCGAAACCGCTGGGCACAGCTAGTATACATATGAAAACGTCTTTTAGATTGGAAAAATTTATTTATTTATCAAAATCTATGAAGCATGTTTTTGACGTTATACGTACTCACGTTTAGCGTCAAAAACATGCTTCATAGATTTCACGTCACTTTTATTTAGTACTTGCTGTCTTACGCGGTTTTACCCGCGTCTTCAGTTGCTGCCCCGATCCCGTGGGTAGTAGCGTGATCTTGTATAGCCTGTGTTACTTCCTGATAATGTAGCATCCTATTAGTGAAAATTTGGTTAAAATCGGAATAGTAGTTTTTGAGCCTATTAGATACAAACAAATTTTTCCAGTTTATCTTTTAAACATCATCATCTGCCTAACCTTTTCCCAACTATGTTGGGGTCGGCTTCCAGTCTAACCGAATGCAGCTGAATATCAGTATTTTTACATGGAGCGACTGGGCAGTCGCTCCCAGTACTAACTGGGTTGTGGAGGTCAGATAGGCATCTGACCTCCACAATCCAGTTAGTACTGGGTAATGCGATACCCCTTGGTAAGACTGATAGTCAGACTTTCGGAACACTGACTCCTGTAACGACTGTCAAAGATCTACAAATGACAGCCGGGACCAACGGCTTAACGTGCTTTCCGAGGTACGGCGAGGAAACTCGGTATGTAACGGGTGGTCACCCATCTAAAGACCAACCTTTACAAGCGCGGCTTAACCTAAGGATCGATCTGAGCGGCGATCTTTTAAACATATGTTTATAAAAATTATCGTGTCACAATGTTCGTTTCCATACTCCTCTGAAACGGCTTGACTGATTCTTAAGAAATATTTATGCATATTTAGTATTATTTAGTAAGTCAGAGAATCGGATACTATCTTTTTTTCAAACTCCTTAGTGATAAAGATGGCCAACGCAGCGGGTGAAACCGCTGGGCACAGCTAGTAATAACATAACTATACTAGCGGTGCCCAGCGATTTTACCCGCTGCTCAGCTCTTTTTCTAAAGAAAGGTATGATAAAAAATAGATGTTGGCCAATTCTCAGACCTACCCGATAAATATGCACAAAAAATTTGGTGGAAATCGGTCCAGCCGTTTCGGAGGAGTATGGTAACTAACACTGTGACACGTGAATCCTTACTTCCTTACTAATATTATAAAAGCGAAAGTGAGTTTGTTCGTTTGTTTGTTACCTCTTCACGCTTTAATGGCTAAACTGATTTAGATGAATTTTGGTACAGAGATAGTTGGAAACCAGGAGAAGGACATAGGCTAAAAAAAGTAGGAAATGAGGGAGAACGAGGGAAGAAAAGGGAAAACTTAGCGTTGCTATTACAAATCAATCAGGCGCAAGAGCAAAAACTGCAGGTCTACTTGGTGTGTTATACCGACTTTAACGCGAGCGAAGCCGCGGGCTAAAGCTAGTATTATATAAGTATATGGATTCTTGTCTTTCACCGAAATAGATAGTGTTGAAAAACTTGGAATTGAGTTTGTGCAGTTTCATGACGGATTGAGTTTGGCTCCGTGCCAAGTTCGGATGAGAGCCTAATTTATATTGCAGTACCTACGTTTGTACGAAAGTTTTAGGAAAATGGATCTTTTTTTGTTTTTTTTGGCTAGCTTGGTGACATACGTGTGGTGGCGTCAACTGTGTGTGTGTGTGTGTGTGTGCTTGTAAATAGACAGTTTAGTTCTATCTCTTTTCATGGGTTGGGTGTTTTTCAAGGTAATGTATTGTATTCATATTAATTTATTTGCGTACCTTAATGTGTTTAGTAGGTGTTACGAAAAGCTAATCTTAAAACAATTTAATTTCATTTTGAAAATATCAATTTGTATTTATTATTATAACCTTTAACTTATGACCGCAGCTTCGCTTGCGTTGAATTCGGGGAAACACAGTACTCCTTTCCTGATTTACAGGTACCTGCTACCTGTAGTTTCTTCCCTTGCGCCTTATTTATTGTAATATCAATGCTAAGTTTTCGATTTTCTTCCCTATTTGTCCCTCCTATCACAACCTTTGTTCTGTTGTTGTTATAAAAAAAATCAGCCTACGTCCGTCTCCAGGGTCCCAACTATCTCTGTACCAACATTCATTAAAATCGGTTTAGCCATTTAGGCGTGAAGCCGTAACAAACAAACTCACTTTCGCTTTTATAATATTAGTGAGGATTAGTAAGGATTACTTATATTAAAAAAAAAACTTATCAGTCTTAACTAAGATTAATTTGTTGAAATAAAATATTTATTTGATAATATGTTATTGCAGTTGATTACTTGTGTGTGAATATCGTACTTGGATGAAATACTTAATCATTTATTAATTCAATTGAGATAATAGTTTATCAATTATTTTATGTATTTGCCAAAGCGGTTGGACAAGTGATTCTAACAAAGTGTTGTGTATTTTGACAAAAACTATGAATCATCTATCTAGCTTTTCTCAACTATGTGGAAGTAGGCTTCTAGTGTAACAAGATTCAGCTACAGTACGGCCAACGAGAAGCGATACGAAAGGTCATTAACCTAAAGAACAACTGTGGCGTTGACAATCTAATATTTAGCTCTTTCCATTTTGTGCCTTTGTCGTAATATCTCGTTCTCCCGGCAAAAACATGACAACGTTAAGACGTGTTCGCCAACATTCGGGCGGCCATTTTAGATGGGGTTTTAGCATGGGTTTTGTTTACATTTGGTATCGCTTCTCGTTGGCCGTACTTTATACCTATATCTGGCGTTATGAGTACTAAAAGTGACCTACACAAATGTCCTTTTTTTGGTATTGTTCGTCGTGTCGTTGAGCACCTTGAGTTGCAAGTCGAGCTACACGATAACTGACAAATGCTTGTACTGACTGGTTAGGTCCACTCAAATTTGTGTAGTGCTTTTTTAAAAGATAAATTCAGACACCAATCTGCATAGTCCTCATGTAAGTTGACCAAGATTTTTGTCTGGACCTTAAAAGAGACTATGACCTCTAACTTTGTTTTGGTTGTGCCTTCTCAGTCACATCAGCGTCAGCCTATTTGACCTCCACAACGCAGTTAGTACTCCGTAATACGACACCCCTTGGTAAGACTGGTTTTCAGACTTTCGGGACACTGAGCACGTACAACGACAGTCAAAGATCCACAAATCTCAACCGGGACTAACAGCTTCACGTGCTTTTCGAGGAACAGAAAACACGGTATGTAACGGCTGGTCACCCATCCCCAGACCATGACCTTGGCAAGGGCGGCTAAACCTAAAGATCGACCCGAGAGATCCTCCTTTCTACTATTTTACCTGTAAACACAAAATATTATATACGAATAAGCAAAAAAAAAACACTTCAGGTGATCACAGACGTAGAAACACAAATAATATTCATAAGCTCTCGTTATGCAACCAAGACCACACCGAGAAAAATATTCTGCGTTTCCATAAGTCCTAAGAAACTTTATCCTCCTACTAATATTATAAACGCGAAAGTTTGTATGGATGTATTTTACTCTTTCACGCAAAAAATACTGAATCATCATCTGCCTAGCCTTTTCCCAACCATGTTGGGGTCGAATTCCAGTCCAACCGGATGCAGCTAAATATCAGTATTTTACATGGAGCGACTGCCTATCTGACCTCCACAACCCAGTTAATACTGGGTAATACTATACCCCTTGGTAAGACTGGTTGTCAGACTTTCGGAACACTGACTACCTGTAACGACTGTCAAAGATCTACAAATGACAGCCGGGATAAACGGCTTAACGTGCTTTCCGAGGCACGGAGGAAACTCGGTATATAACGGGTGGTCACCCATCCACAGATCAACCTAGGCAAGCGCGGCTTAACCTAAAGATCGACCTGAGCGGCTACTATTATTTAGCCACGAGCTCCTCTACTAAAAATACTGAATGTATTATAAAATTAAATAATATAGATTATATACTAGCTTACGCTCGCGTTAAATTCTGGTTACACAGTTCCCTTTTCCTGTTTTTTTTTTTACCTGTAGTTTTTTGCCCTTGCGCCTTATTGATTGTAATAGCAATGATATGTTTTCTCTTTTCTTCCCTATTTCTCCCACATTTCTCAGTTTAAAAAAAAAATAGCTTATGTCCGTCTCCAGGGTCCCAACTATATCTATACCAAAATTCATTAAAATCAGTCTTGCCATTTAGGCAACACCGATTTTAACGAATTTTGGCGTGAAGACGTAACAAACAAACAAAGTCACTTTCGCTTTTTTAATATTAGTAAGGATACATCAGAATAACACATAGGCTACAATCCATATGTTGTATATTCTATCACTACGCGAGTGAAGCCGCGGGACGCATCTATATTGGTATAACATGTTTACTTAAATCAAATCTACATTATCATAGTTATGAGATTTTGTTATTACGTCGTTAGTATTTTTTCAGTTTAAAATAGTTTCAGTTGGGGTCGGAATAAAGTTCAATTTTGTCCGTGAGATGAAAGAGAATGTAAATATTTTCGCTTTCTTTATTTCTTTAGTGGTAAGCTTGTGGCTAACTAATAACAGCCGCACGGGTCGATGTTTACGAGAATTGGTTAGGTTTGCGCTTTAGAAATGAAAAACGATTGCATGTAGCGGAGATGAGAATGTTGAGATGGATGTGTGGAGTGACAAGAATGGATAAAGTACGGAATTAATATATTCGAGGAAGTTTGAAAGTTGCGCCTGTTACAGAAAAAATGAAAGGGAGTCGTTTGTCTTGGTATGGACGTGTAATGAGGAGGGATGAAGGACATGTGACTAAAAGAGTAATGGATCTGAATGTTGATAGACGGAGGGAGAGGAAGGCCAAAGAAAAGATGAATGGATTGTGTAAAGAATGATATGAAGGAGAAAGATGTGAAAGAATGAAAGAGAAATGATGCTGTGACGTCTGATAGGGGAGAATGGAAGAAGAAAACGTGTTGCGCCGACCTCAAATAGAAGGGACAAGGGCAGGAAAATGATGATGATCCGGTTATAGCCAATATGATAAGGAAAGATCTGCAGTAAAAAGTTTCCACTATCATACAATTGGTGGCGCGTAACATCAACTTTAGAATTGTATACTTTAATTTGATTTTCAACTCGATACCACCACGCGTTCCTGAGATAAACGGTCGTGACAGACAGATCGACGAACAACAAAACGATTGAGGGTTCCGTTTTCTCCTTTTGAGGCAAGGAACCCTAAAAAACGAAATCTGCGGTGATAATTTGTATTAAAGTGTTTTTTTAATAAGTAATTTCTTTGCAATCTTGCAGCCTTGTATTCAGTGGTTTTTCGTCATGAAAAATGATATTAAAGAAAGTGTTTATCGTCGTTTTCAGATCATTAGGTACCTACGTTCAAATTTAAATTTTCACAGAATCGCAGATGAAGACGAATGTTCGTTGTTTTTATTAAAAAAAATCTAGCACATTTCTAGTTTATCTTCTGTTGTTAAGTTAATATCTGCAATGATGTAGATACTATGTACACACGACAGCACATCGACCTATTCAAAACCATTTAACCTGATCTCTCTACTACGATGTGCGATCCGTAGTAGAGAGATCAGGTTATAATAGTTTAGAAAAGGTTAACCTGCCGTCGTGTGTACGTTGATAAATCATCAGCACAAGTGTTTCAGTCTTACTGGCATGACGACACGGTTGGCGCAATGGCTGTGTGATCGACTGCTACGCTGCGTGGCACGGGTTCGATTGCCGCAAGCAACATATATTTGTATGGCCTACCGATAGTTGTTCCGGGTCCGGCTGTTTGTGTATGTGAGTACAAATGTTTGTAAACGCACCCACGATACAGGAGAAATTCCTAGTGTGGGGCAACGTTTTAAAATCCTTACTAACATTATAAAAGCGAAAGTGAGTTTGTTTGTTACGTCTTCACGCCTAAATGCTAGTGCCCGACGCTGGTTTTCAACTGGACCTGGGATGTGACGGACGTTAGACAATCTATAGATTGTATATTGCAGTTGATTATTGACCCTTTTTTGCAGATGTGAAATCATCAATCTTTCCCTCACTCTGGGCGGAACGGGCGGAGTGTCAGACTTGTACTGACTAAAACCCATCCATGTTCCTTCGTTTTCCCTTTATGTTTCGGGGCCGCGGTATCTCTTTTTATTGACCCCTAATATTTTTTTTTAAATTTAAATTTTTATTTTATTTATTTAATAAATACAACTGAACATGTTACTTTTGAGTAACGTTGTTGACGATGATTCTAACTCGAAAGAAATAAATTGAAAGTGACAGTTGTAGTTGGAGCAAGCTGTGACTATAATTTTCTGAGAAACTGAGTTTTTACTGTGCCTAATAAAATTCTAGCACTTATTTTTCCCAAGTGATTTCAAGAACCTGAGTTCTTATTATGAATCGTAACTCAAAATTATATTTGACAGTAATCATTTCGTTGAGGCTACAGGAACATTGATCATAGTGACAAATTAGGGAACGCCTAGACCGCCCAGTCACGAGCTACACGCTTAAGCGATTAAGTAAATTATAAAAACAACTAGCTTTTGCCCGCGGCTTCGCGTTAAATTCAGGGTAACACAGTTGCCCTTTCCTGATTTGCAGGTACCGGCTTCTTGTAGTTTTTGCCCTTGCGCCTTATTTCTTAATATAGCAATGCTTGGTTTCCCTTTTCTTCCCTCTGTCTCCCTCATTTCTCACTTAAAAAAAAAAATATTCTATGTCCGTCTTCAGGGTCTCAACTATCTCTGTACCAAAATTCATCAAAATTCGCTGAGCCATTTAGGCGCGAACCCGCAACAAACTTTTTTTTCGTTTGTCGTAAAGACATGCGGAAAAACGCTAGTCTGAAATCGCTGAAATTTAACCTCAAACGACATGTTGTAGCGCTCCACACGCGCGAAATCGTCCATCCATATTACACTCATTTTTCCTAAGCTTTCAACAAAAGCAGACGCGCGTTTATATCAGCGCGTTGTAAATGCTACGAAAGCAGTGTAGAAGCTTGATTATAAAACGCGCGAAATCTTTGCTGCAAAAAATCAACTGTGGGGAAAGACATACACATCTTAGTGAACTTTTTTTTTGTAGAACTTGTGGCGAGACTCTTGACGCTTGAGCGTGTACCTAGTGAATTACGTTCCTGCTCTTTAAAAAAAGACTAGTCACAGGCCCTAAGTGGCTAGTAAAAAGGGCAGGTACATTAGTTTAATAAGTACTTCAGGAAATTTAGACGTAGCGAGGGTATAATTTATTTTCAGGTTGATTGCTTAAAAAAACCGGCCAAGTATGAGTCGGACTTGCATATCGAGACCATAAACTTAGTCTTGAACGGCCATATTTTTTTATAAAGTATACTTAGGGGGTTGATTTGAGGAGCTCGTGGCTAAATAATGGCAGCCGCTCGGGTCGATCTTTAGGTTAAGCCGCGCTTGCCTAGGTTGGTCTGTGGAAGGGTGACCACGCGAAACATACCGAGTTTCCTCCGTGCCTCGGAAAGCACGTTAAGCCGTTGGTCCCGGCTGTCATTTATAGATCTTTGACAGTCGTTACAGGTAGTCAGTGTCCGTCTGACAACCAGTCTTACCAAGGGGTATCGTATTACCCAGTACTAACTGGGCTGTGGAGGTCAGATAGGCAGTCGCTCTATGTTAAATACTGATATTCAGCTGCATCCGGTTAGACTGGAAGCCGACCCCAACATAGTTGGGAAAAGGTTAGGCAGATGGTATCATCTGCCTAACCTTTTCCTTTCTTTTAAAATCAACCCCCTAAGTATTTAGGGGGTTGATTTTTTCACAGCTCAAAATGACCACAGAGTTGAGTATATGGTTTTAACATGTCGATACCTCCGCGCGTTCCTGCTACCCTACCATGACGTGTTAAAGCAGAACTTATTCCGCTGAGGGAAAGGGACAGAGCTATACAGGGTGTAGACACCCTGTATAGCTCTGTCGGTTTTAACATGTTGATACCTTCGCGCGTTCCTGCTACCCTACCATGACGTGTTAAAGCAGAACTTATTCCGCTGAGGGAAAGGGACAGAGCTATACAGGGTGTAGACACCCTGTATAGCTCTGTCGGTTTTAACATGTTGATACCTTCGCGCGTTCCTGCTACCCTACCATGACGTGTTAAAGCAGAACTTATTCCGCTGAGGGAAAGGGACAGAGCTATACAGGGTGTAGACACCCTGTATAGCTCTGTCGGTTTTAACATGTCGATACCTCCGCGCGTTCCTGCTACCCTACCATGACGTGTTAAAGCAGAACTTATTCCGCTGAGGGAAAGGGACAGAGCTATACAGGGTGTAGACACCCTGTATAGCTCTGTCGGTTTTAACATGTTGATACCTTCGCGCGTTCCTGCTACCCTACCATGACGTGTTAAAGCAAAACTTATTCCGCTGAGGGAAAGGGACAGAGCTATACAGGGTGTCTAGCACCATCTCTTTCACTCAGTGGAATAAGTTCTGCTTTAAGATGTCATAGTAGGCCTACTGGTATAAGATGAGAGAGGTTAGATAAGGATTTTGACAGACAGACAACAAAGTCATCCTTTAGGGATTTGTGTTAATTTGAGGTAACCCCGAAAAAAATAGGATTTAAGCAAAGCTTTAGTAACTCCTTGCTATCATCTTCATTTTCCTGCCCTTGTCCCATTCTATTTGGGCTCAGCGCAACACGTTTTGTTTTGTCCATTCTTCCCTATCAGACGTCACGGCATCATTTAAATAAATCTTTTATTGATTAACTGCTTGCTATAAATGTCTAATAATCCAGTCTACTATCTAAAGAGAAATTTATTGTATGTTATCTTTATATTTTGGTTAAACGGCTGATCTGGTCGTAATGATATTTACATTGAATACTTAAAACCCACTACCCTTTGCTATCATTTACTTACTAGCCTATCCTGAATTAGTTACTGGTGTTATGAGTTGCTTTAACTCCCAACACAGAGTGCCTCTTCTAGCTACTTTAATTGAACCGTATCATAAGCTATTCTCCTCCATATGGCACCTACAGAGAGTTTCAGTTCGCTTGTTTTCCCCTATTCTTATTACTGCTTCTGGGATTTCAGTTTCAGAGTTCAAATCGTCACGCCTGCGTTCATTGGGCCTGCCGGGGTTGCGGGTTGTCAAAAGAGATACCGTGGCTCCGGAACATAAAGGGCAAAAGATTAAACATGGGTGGGTTTTAGTCAGTAAAAGTCTGTCACTCACCCGCTCCGATCAGAGTGGAGAAGTTATTTGATGATTTCCCAACCGCAAAAAAAGAAGTACAATCAATTTGTCAATTTTTTTTTTCAAAACACGGTAAGTAGTTAATTCTGATACCCGCTGTCAAGTCCTGTCGTTTTTATTAAATAGGAAGAGAGTCGGTTCAAAATCAAATTTCCCCCAAAGTATCCCGGTAGCTCGTTCCCGATGCTAGTGGATTACTACTATTATATTTTTAAATGTTGTTTGTTTTTATTTTATGAGAAATATGTAAAAACTTTAAAAAAATATGTATGAAATGGATATTTTAAAATGTTTTGTTTTTACTAAGTTTTGATAAGAAATATGTAAAAATATAAACGTAGGTACCTATGCGAATAAAAAAAAGAAAATAATAAAATTAATAAAATAAAATGAATTCTGTAGACTATAAATACGTTACTTTGACAAGGCCTCAAAAATAAACATCTTATTTAATATAAACGACAGGACATGACAGAGGGTATCAGAATTAATTACCTTGTTTACATATCAAACAAAACTTTACACCTTTCCTCAACATCGAAACTTGAGTAACAGGTAAACAGATTAAGAACCCCACACCTGCTTTTATTGATAAGGAAGTTTACGGAAATGTCAAACTTTAACTTTGAACGGTAAGGTTCAGTTTTGTTTGCTTTATGCGGTCCGAAGTTTATAAGTAGGTGTGGGAGGTATGCAGGTATGTACAGACGCCTGCAGGTCAAGCAACCCGAAACTGTCAATTTTTACCAATGAACTTTGGACCTTATACTTTAGAAATTAAGTCGAAAATCTATCAAAGAAATCTGACAGTTTGTAGTAGCTTGACGTGCAGGCGCCTGTACTTCATTATGTGCTAAGTCTTTTTTATCACACTTTTATTTGGTTCACTTGTAACTATGTACGAGTATGTAAGAAAATCTTGGAATCTTAATTTGACCCACTTTCCAGTCTTCGATTAGGGTAAAATTTTGCACACGCTCTGAGTTCTGGTGACAATACATGATTAGCTAAGAAACGTCATTACAAATCCAATATGGCGGCCTCCCCAAGATGGCGGACTGGCTGTTTGAAATCAACCCCCATGATATGGGTATCAAATGAAAGAGTTTGCTGTCAGGAGTACGAAAAAAAGAGTCACGTGACTTAAATCCAACTAATATTTAGTGCGTGCTAAGTGTGTTTATTAGTTTTTTTAAACTATTATATTATTTGAACTGTGTTGGGATAGGCTACATCCGTCGCCCTCCATTATTTTTTTATTAATTGGAAACGAGACGGAGGAGGCGCGTAGTGTTCCAAGCGCGTTCTCACAGATGTAGTGGGGGGTTTAAATATAAATAAATATAAATATCTTGTGACAACTCACACACGGCTATCTGATCCCAAGCTAAGCAGAGCTTGTGTTATGGTAACCAGACAACTGATATACATACTTATATAATTTATAAATACATACATATTATAGATAAATCACACCCAGACACAGAACAAACAATCATGCTCATCACACAAAGTTTGTCCTGGGTGGGAATCGAACCCACGACCTCCGGCTCAGCAGTCAGGGCCACTAACCACTAGACCAACAGGCCCGTCAAATGTCAGGTTCGTCAGGTTTGACACCTCATTCCCCCCCAGGATGTGGCCTGACTAAGTCAAGCGGGCCAGCACTAGTCCGGGGCAGCGGAAGTCACCTGTAGTGCCATAGCAGGAATATGGGTGGGTTTTAGTCAATAAAAGTCTGACACTCCCTCCCGCTCCGCCCAAGGCGGGGAAAGTTATTTGATGATTTCCCATCTGGGAAAAAAATTTACTCATAGAACATAGAAGTTCTTTTTTTTGTCGTTTAATTAACTTAGCAGCTGCAAAACGTACATATTTCGCCACCAAGATAAATCAGAGGATCAAAATGCCACGAATCGGTCAAAACAACCAATTTCATATTGTTATTCAGCCACATTTAAAGACAGTAATTCGGATTCCAAAATGGCCGAACCGTACCGAGACAGTTGATGATGATAAATATACCTTCGCTATTGTTTGTTCGGAGTTTATTAACATTTTCTTTTATTACATTCCAAGGCTACGTTCGTACTGTCGCGTGATGAAATTTTTGTTTAAACAATTTGTTTTTTCCTAAACTCTGTCCCCCTACCTTCCTCTCTTCTTTCTCCCTCTCTTTACTTTTCTTTTATATGTACTTACTAGGCTACGAAGGTCGGATAGTCAGTCGCTCCAGTTTTTTTTCGTTTTCTGAAAATATTTTTTTTTGAGTTATCTCAGTTTAGATTTAGAGTGAGTGATATTATTTCAAAATTAAAAAAACTTTTTTATAATTTGAAAAGGTTGACGATGGGACGAGCAAATAAAAAAAAACTAACGAATTGGACACATCCGGGTTCAAACAAAGCTAACTTATGCCAAGATAACCTATCCAGGCGCCGTGATAAACGCTCCGGGCGTCGGGCGCCACGAAACGACTCCCGGCCACCGTAGATGAGGGTGTGAGGTGCCAACGCGCGCCTCAAACAGGTGTCAGCAAAGCAGAGGGTCCTACCAGGGCCACCGCTTGCTAGGACTGCGAATTGTTTAATAGAGATACCGCGGCCCCGGAACATTAACGGCATAAGAAGATACATGGGTGGGTTTTGGTCAGTAGAAGTCTTACACCCCCCCCGCTCCGCCCAGAGCCGGGTATTTATTTGATGATTTCCCTCTTAGACGAAAGACCGTCTTCAACAGTAAGAGCACTACCTAATACTAATATTGACACCTAACTTTTCTTTCGCTGTGGGTTGATGTTTACAACTTGAATCACAATTTTTCCTCAAACGAATAACGTATACTAATTTTAGAACTTCTACGTTTAGTTGAGTTATTCTGAAAGTTTTTGTAAGCGTAGGCTGTTCATTCAGATAATTGAGTGGCCAAGAATTTGGACAAACAAGATATTTACAACATTTTAAGGAGAAAAACAAGTTTAAAATAAACCGAAGTTTTTACTGCTACAAGATCATCAAGGTTGTGGTGTATGATCCTTATCCTTACTAATATTATAAAAGCGAAACTAAGTTTGTTTGTTTGTTACCTCTTCACGCTTTAATGGCTAAACTGATTTTTATGAATTTTGGTACATAGTTGGGAACCTGGAGATGGAAAGGGGCTATTTTTAAAAAAAAAAGAGTGGGATATGACGGAGAAAGAGGGAAGAAACGGGAAAACTTAGCGGTGCTATTACAAATCCATAAGGCGCTTCCGAATTTAACGCGAGCGAAACCGCGGGCAAAAGCTAGTGTTTTATAAACGGGCAAAGAAGTTTGTACAGTAGTAATATACTTTCACGCTTGGAATTTCGTACAGAAAAACAAACTGAGAAGGCTCTTATGAATCGTATATAGGTACAATGTCCCGGTCACGGACTAGCGATATTCTATGTAACAAACATTTTAGTAGGTACTCAAAATTATTGATATTCAAAAAAAAACTAAAATTTTCTCACCCAATAGTTTACAACAACAATTTAAGTTTACGAAAATGTAAGCTCATAATTTCTTAATTTAAACGATATACAATATTGTTGCCCTCTGAATAAACCTATTTTCGTCTCAGTAAAACAAACACTTTGAGAGATATGATTATTTTTTGTACACTCATAGAAAATATCTCAAAATGACTGCCAAAAAGCGGGGAATTGAATTAGACCCAAGTGTATATCGTAATTATAATAGTATATTAAAACACTCGTTTCACAAGTATCTAGAACTAGCTTAAATTAAGCGTTAAATTTGAGGTAACACAGTTCCCCTTGCGCCTTATTGATTTGTAATAGCAACGCTAAGTTTTCCCTTTTCTTCCCTCTTTCTCCCTCACATACCACTTTTTTCAAAAAAATATTAGCCTATGTCCGTCTCCTGGTTCCCAACTATCTATGTACCAAATAATAAATAATTAATTCATCACAATCGGTTTAGCCATTAAAGCGTGAAGAGGTAACAAACAAACAAACTCACTTTCGATTTTATAATATTAGTAAGGATATTGCTAGTCTATGACCGGACATCTCCGTGTGGTGGTGGCGGCTGATATAGTGGATCCAATTTCTGCGTGGGTTTTCGCATCGTCCTTTGTGATAAAAAAACTTAATATCACTTTTGTTCCAATTTAAACTTTATTCCAAAGACAATGTGGTATGTCGTTCAATCAGCATATTGAAAAATGGCATTCGATCACCAGAACCAATTAGCAAATGGTTCATGAAGCGATTTTCTGTGGTCTTCGGAAATTTTCGAACATAAATTATTCGATTCGATTATTCAATATTGAATTGGCGACTACTGATAAGTTATGGATGCCGAAATTGAGTTTTGTCATTAGTTAGCTGTTTTTTAATGTTCTTTACTCTGACTAGCTTTGGGGAGTTTTGGGCTATATAACAGCCGCTCGAATTGATCTTAAGAAATAAAGGAAAAATATTTATTTTTCGCAAATTAAGACGGGCACAAAAAATAACATTGAACATGCAAATCATCACAAACAATTACAAATACATAGGTATATATACGGACAGACTAAAATAAGCTTGCAAGTCGTGACTGCGGTAGGTAGGTCACCACTCAGCATGATGCTGTGCCATGGAAGCCAAAACAGCGCTGGTTTTCAGTGGTCAACCAGTGAGTAAAACGTAAGAAAGTCAAAACATCATACATAATTATTTTAAATTCTTTAATGAATAAACAATTAATCAAATAGCATTAAATAATCGTATCCAATACTAGCTGCTCCTCGCAGTTTCACCCACACTGCTCAGCACCTGTTGGTCGTAGCGTGATGTTATATAGCCTATAGCCTTCCTCAAGAAATGGACTATCCAACACTAAAAGAATTTTCCAATTCCAACCAGTAGTCCCTGAGATTAGCGCGTTCAAACAAACAAACAAACTCTTCAGTTTTATAATATTAGTATAGATAATAATGCGTTCAGGGTATTGCTGCGACTGCCACGATGTAGTGCCTCAGCAATGTTTGCTGACGCACGCACTGTCAGTTTTGATGCATTGTGGCGAAAAAAATCTGCCTCGCTACTCTACAGGCTGCGTGGCAGTCCCAATACTATCCTGCAATCGATAGCTGACCGGGCAGACAGTCCGCTAATGTGGGCGCTCACCTATCGCACTCGATCTCTTCTAGTTATTAAGTACTAACATAGGCTAAGTCATATTGTTACTAATACACTGGACCACCTTGTAGTCTGTAAATAAATGAAGAATAATAATAATTAAGGTTAAATATCAAAATAATAAACCAATGATCCGACGTAACACTAGAACAAATAGATTGAATTTATAAATGAACATAAAGGGCCATTGCGTGTTTTTTTGGCTCGCTTCCCTCCCTTCGCGTCACTTGCTTAAGGCTAAGCCGCATGCCTAGGTTGGTCTGTAGACGGGTGACCACGTATTTCACACCGAGTTTCTTACGTGTCACGGAAAATACATTAAACTGTTGGTTCACACTGTCATTTGTACCGTATCGACAGAGTCCTCGTGTTGCACGCACGCCTCAAAGAGATGTCAGCAAATCTAAAGGGCTAAGGCCACTGTTTGCCGTGGAAGAACCAACAAGGATGGGTTTTAGTCAGTACAAGTCTGATACTCCCTTCTGCTCCGCCCAGAGCGGGAGAAGTAATTTGATGAATTTCCACCCGAAAAAAATTATAATGCCCTCTGGGTTTAGATGCTCACATGTTTTATTCTTGAGTTCTTTGTGAAGAAACATAGGTTGGGGGACCCTTCTCGACTCGGCTGTCAGTCACTGACTCACTGCGGGGCGGTATCTCTTTCTACTCATGTATTTGGTGTGGGTCAAGTGATTAAAGAGAAGCGAATTGGTGTCAAATATTTGGAATAAGAATATATAGAACAGGCTTTTCTTGCGGATTGGAAATCATCAAATAACTTCCCCCGGTCTGGGCGGATTATTTCTCGAATTCTATTACTCCTTTAACCTCTCTAGGACCGCCATTATTTACGTCAACTATCCGTCAAGCACCACCGGGCGGGCTCTTATTGTAAGCGTAATCTGATTTTAAGACTTATCTTTACTACAAGTACAGTTTTAAATCGGTTGGGGTTTTGTGGCACTTTGTGCCAGCGGGACTCAACGGTAATATTTGTTAACTGGCACGTTTTTGTGCCGCTGGTGCTCTAGAGGTAAATAAATAAGTACTAGTTTTTGTAAATAGTCTGCATATTTGGTTTAGAAACTGATTCTTTAAGATATTGCAATTTTACGCACTATTTTGTTATATTTTCCTAATCAATACTTTAGTGGGGTCCTGTTGACCTGAAGTACGACCTAGTTTAGGCGCCAGTCTCCCACAAATAAAATACTCCTAAAATTATGATTATTCCTGTATCTATGTTACATCTGAGGACATGATAAGCGCAGTGGGTGAGCGATCGACTGCTGCGCTGCGTGGTGCGGGTTCAATCCCCGCACGGAATAAATATTTGCATGGCCTAGAGATAGTTGTTCCGGGTCTGGCTGTTTGTGTATGTGAGTTTAAATGTTTGTAAACGCACCCACGATACAAGAGAAATTCCTAGTGAGGGGCAATTTTTTTTTAATCTTAAGTATTGATTGTATTTATTAGTGGAAGAGAAATAAACAAATTTATTATTATTAAATCCTTTTTTCGCAAATTTTGGACCACAGACCAAAACCCGTAGTAATATAAGGCTGGCTATCAATGTCAGGTATCGTTGTTGATCGATTTGGGCCATTAAACGGAGGCCATGACAAAAGCGATATATTATAGCCTGACAGAGCAAAGGCTTTTAAAAAAAAGTGAACATACTTTATGATATAGAAGCTGGTTTTGTGGATACTGCTATGAACGTTATTTTAGACACGTTTTTAACAGTACATTTTGATTCAAGTGAGGAATCTTTATCATTATGGTAGAGGTGGATTTCACGCCCGAGTCGCTACGAGAGGGTCTTATAGACCCTCGCGGAGGCGATCGGCGGCGGCGATCTCTGGCGTGCGGCCCTGGTTCAGTCCATGGTCCGGGGCGAGAGGGAATGGGAAGACGTTACCTCCTTCTGCGAAGCAGTAATGCTAGCAAAGGAGGTGGCCGGGCGTTTGAGTAAGAAAACATCAAGCCAACCCAGCCGCCGCGGAAGACGCCACGGGCGGCGGGCGCCCTGAGATTACTCCCGGCCTCCGTAGATACGGGCTTGTGGACGGTGAGCAATGGGTAGCACCGTCCGTCCGTCTATTGATGACAGGCCGTGTCGACGGCGCGTTAGTATTCCACGCGCGCCTCAAAGAGATGTCAGCAAAGCAGAGGACTTGCCAGAGCTTCCGCCTGCCGGGGTTGCGGGTTGTTCGAAAGAGACACCGCGGTCCCGGAACATAAAGGGCAGTAGAAGGAACATGGGTGGGTCATGTGAATCAAACTATTTTTTTCTAAACACTTACGGAGAAATTAAATAACAAAACAAAAAGAACATTGTCTGTCATTAAATCAATAAGATTTTTTTTTTCTTAGCGTTTTTTCTTTTCAAACTGAAACATTAAAAAATATGATTTTATTGTTTTTTTTTTCAATTCAATATGACGGCCTTAAGGCCTTTTTAAAAAAAATCACAGCCATTGGTAAAATCAGGAAATAAGAAAGCCCTTGTTGCGATTAATAAGAAAAAATCGGGTGTGGGGGTATAATAGGGTGTGAAATACATTGTACATTGAACCCAATCGTAGTGCAATAAGTGCCAGTTTTCAAGAAAGTATATTAAGAAGGATTTTTAAACGGACTACTTTTTAATGAAGCTTAAATGTCAATTCGAAAAACTAGAAATCTGACTACCAACCTTTCTTTTATGTTAAACGGTTTTAAAGTTTACTTTGGCGTGTCGTAATGGTCTAGAAATTAAGCGCTTCGGCTCTCATGCATGATGTTGTAGGTTCAAATCCGGACAAGTGCTAATGTGTTTTTCCCATTTCAAAGTTCACCCAAGACATCACAGAAATCGGTAAAGGAAAACATCGTGAGGAAACCTGGACTTATCCTTATCTAATATATAAAATTCTCGTGTCACAGTTTTCGTTTCCATACTCCCCCGAAACGGCTGGACCGATTTAAACGAAATTTTGTGTACATATCGGGTAGGTCTGAGAATCAGCCAACATCTATTTTTCATACCACTAAGTGAGCAGCGGGTGAAACCGCTGGGCACAGCTAGTCTAATATATAAAATTCTCGTGTCACAGTTTTGTTCCCATACTCCTCCGAAACGGCTGGACAGATTTACGCGAAATTTTGTGTACATATCGGGTAGGTCTAAGAATCGGCTAACATCTATTTTTCATGCCCCTAACTGAGCAGCGGGTGAAACTGCTGGGCACAGCTAGTTTTATTATAACAGCAAAAGTAAGTTTGTTTATTTGTTCCGGCTTCACGCCTAAATGATCAAACTAATTTTGATGAATCTTGGTACAAAGATTGAGCCTTGGAGACGGACATGAGCTAAAAAAGGGAGGAAAGGGAAGAGAACGATTTTTATTTTTCAATCATCACGTGGGTTTAAGTTAGCGTTAGCCCACAGTAACTATGCCACGCTGACGAGGTCGCGGGCGGAAGCTAGTTCATAATATTTACCAGCATATTAAATAGGGCCCTGCTTTCCTCATATATTTTTTCGCTATCTTTAAGACCCCACCCCGCAGTCTGTGACGTCACCATCCCTGCATCTACAAGATTCCACATTATTGTTTATATGACGTTACTCTCCTAGAATGTGACACATTGCTCTGTCGTCTTGACTGATAGCTAGCTTGTTATTTTTTTTTTGGCTAGAAAATCATCAAATAACTTCCCCCGCTCTGTTAATCTCAATATTATAATGTAAATGTTTGTGAGGATACATGTATGGATGTTTGCTAGTCTTTACGTCAAGACGGCTGAACGGATCTTCATGAAATTTTTCACAGAGGCAGATTATAGTCTGGAATAATACAGGATATTTTTTCGATATCACGCAGGTGAAGCCGCGGGCACCAGCTAGTGAATAAAATATATTAACAAAATTTTTACAGCCATTTTTCTTTTTTTAGAAATCTCTGCTAAAGATAGATTTTGATCCCTTTTGTTATTTTTCCACCTCAATATCGGATTTTCGATTGACTATTACCAAGAATTGTTATTTGTGTGGAAACTTGATAGTATTATACAATGTACAATGAAAATGTTGAAAATATCGTATCAAAGGATGAATTTTATATGAAACTAGCTGTTCCTCGCGGTTTCACCTACGCTGCTCAGCACCTGTTGGTCGTAGCGTGATGTTATATAGCCTATAGCCTTCCTCAAGAAATGGACTATCCAACATTAAAAGAATTTTCCAATTCCAACCAGCAGTCCCTGAGATTAGCGCGTTCAAACAAACAAACTCTTCAGCTTTATAATATTAGTATAGATCTAATATACTTTGGACGTTTCAGGCTTTTTTTTCACATGGGAAATCTGTTAAATAACTTCCCCCGCTCTGGCCGTTGCTGGCCATTATTGACTAAAACCATTCCTTGTTCCTTCTTTTGTCCTTTATGTTCCGGAGCCTCCGTATCTCTTTGGAACAACTGGCAACCTCAGCAGGCGGTGACCCTAGCAGGCTCCTCTGCTTTGCTGACATCCCGTGGTATCTCTTTAAAAACCGGCAACTGGCAACCCTAGCAGGCCGTGGTCCTGGCAGGCCCTGGCTTTAATTACATCACTTTGAGGCGCGCGTGGAACATGAAAGCGGGCTGTCATCACTAGAGAGACGGACGGTAAGCAATCCATTGCTTACCGTCCAGAAGCTCGCATCTACGGTGGCCGGGAGTCGCCTCGCGGCGCCCGAGGTATCTCCCACGACCGCTCTGTTGGTTTGAGGTGCTCTCCCTCAAACGTCTGACCACCTTCTTCTCGTATGAGAATCCATCATACCACAATTAAAATAACTGAAATAAAAAATCATTCATAAAAAAAAATACCAAAATCAGTGACTTTAATTTGATTCATCAATTATTTTGCCGACTCGATTTATTATCCATCTTTAGTGTTTTTTTTGTTCAGTCTTCCCAAGAGGTATTGTATTACCCAGTACTAACTGGGTTATGGAGGACAGAAAGGCCGTCGGTCCATGTAAAATACTGGTATTCAGCTGCATCCGGTAAGACTGGAAGCCGACCCCAACATAGTTGGGAAAAGGCTAGGCAGATGATGAGTGATTTATTAAATGTTGTTTTTTTTTGTCACACTTATAATAAGCTCACCTCACACCTATTGCCATCATCTAAGCTAGTGAAAATCCCAATGACACTTTTTCCGACCCGGAGATCGAATCCAGGCTCGTATGTAATATCCTTACGTAGGAAGACGAGATAATAGCAAATTTTCTATGACAAGCGTTTACTACATCCTTACTAATATTATAAATTGAGTTAGTTTGTTTGTTACGTCTTCACGCCTAAATGGCTAAATCGATTTTAATGAATTTTGGTACAGAGATAGTTGGGACCCTGGAGACAGACATTGCCTAGTTAAAAAAAAGAGAAATGAGGGAGAAAGAGGGCAGAAAAGGGAAAATTTAGCATTGTTATTACAATGAATAAGGCGCAAGGGCAAAAATTACAGGTAGCAGGTAACTGCAAATCAGGAAAGGGGAACTGTGTTACCCCGAATTAAACTCGAGCGACGCCGCGGACAAAAGCTAGTTTAAAATAAGTTCAACTATAAAGGCTTTTATTTTATAAACCCATAGAATATTCGGCTGTTTGCTGCACGAGCTCCTCCGTAAATATATAGTTCTGTTTTTTTTTTAACTCCATGACATTTAAACCGTAAAAAGCCGGGATGTGACACTAGTTCTACACACTCCACGCAATTTATCAAGTGCTCTGCGTCTGTAATATTAATGTAAGAGTCTGTAAATGGTCCCAGAACCTCAAGTGCCTTATAAAAGTTAACTTAGAGAATTGGAACACTGCAATAACTGTAAGCCATTAAGATAAGGGTTATATTTGTGGCTCTGTGGGAATGGGCCATCTCCCTGCACACAATGGCCTTTGTTTTCGATGAGAATGGTCGTCTGTCTCTCACTTCTTAATTTAGCTGATCATGCATTATGTCATGAATTCAAACTCAAAAGCATTTATTTCAATTAGACCCATTTTTTTGCAGATGGAAAATCTAAAAACTAAAACTAAAACCCACCCATGTTCCTTCTATTGCCCTCTACGTTCCGGGGCCGTGGTATCTCTTTCGAACAACCTGCAACCCCGGCAGGCGGTGGCCCTGAGAGGCCCCTCTGCTTTGCTGACATCTCTTTGAGGTGCGCGTTGAACACTAACGCGCCGTCGACATGGCTCAATTAAACCATTATAGGCACTTTTGAATGTCAAGAAACAAAATTTTGAAGCTACAGTCCCGGTCACAAGGCATTATAACCTGTGAAGGCACTGTAGTATTAAAAGGCAAGTATTTACAGGGCGTGTGCAGGAGGCTGCAAACTGGTCAGTTACTAAGCGGAAGCCTAGTTATGTCTAAAATAGCTGTAAACAGCTTTGAAATCGCATCATACATAAAGAAGTTATTGATGCTTTTAGATTTAGCGTGTTCTTTTTTTGCCGATAGGAAATCATCAAAAAATTTCCTCCACTCTGGGTAGAGCGAGGGGGAAAGACAGATTTTTACTGATTAAAACCCACCCATGTTACTTCTACCACCCTTCATGTCCCGGTTCGATACATTATCATCATCATCTGCCTAGCCTTTTTTCTACAACAAAGTGTGTATAGAAACTTAAATACACTAAAATTTGGACCCGAAATAACTGCAGTCATACAAATATTTGTTCCGTGCGGGCATCGAACCCGCCACACAGCGCGGTCGATCGCTCATCCACTGCGCCACCATGCCGTCATCTCTAAAAATGACGAACTCAACTGAAAACAAAGGTCTCAAAAAGCTTAGCATCACGGTGACAAGAGATTTCCAACTTACGTGACGAAATTGACAACATTTCATCAGCGGTCGAATGGTGCAAAGTTAACCCTTTCCTTTTGTTTGTGGAACACATTAACCCTTTGATGCCAACATGTAATATAGACAAAAAACAAAAGCCAGCGGTATGCAAAACAGAAATCACCATCACATTTGGTGTCCCTATAAAATCAAATATACTCCTAGTATACAGGTTGCTGAAAACTGAAGAGGGTTGATTTTTTCATAGCTTTTTAAGAAGCACATATTTTGAGTATATGGTTTTAATTTTAATTTGTTACCTTCACGCGGTTCTGAGATAAAAGGACTTTACAGACAAAGTGATTTTATAAACATTTTGAATTTCTCCTTGTCCTTCGATTTGTAGGATAAGGGGTATATTTTTTTATGTGTTTTATAATTATTATAAATGGATTTTTGTTTTTGTATTGGGTTTGATGCCTTTAGAATAAATAAATAAATAATAATTTATTTAATTTTAATGTCATCTTCTACAACCTACACACAAAAAACATAATTGAATCCTTTACACACCCTCTATATACGAGAATTTTTGTAATAACATGTACCTAAAGGGACGGTCAGTATCCTCCCTATAAAGTTTCCACTTATTTTTATAACAATAGGTTCGCGTTGACAACATAACAATACCGAAATGAAAAGGCGAAAAGCACCGCTATTTACGGTAAACAGGTTCTGAGCAAATGTAGGCGAAAAGGCTCTTTATATTCTTAGATCACATTTGGAAACAAAATAGAGATTTCTTTTGACTATTTCGTTTATGAGCCGGGGGTCTAAAATGGCTCACTTTCGCTTTTATAATATTAAGAAAGGATTTGGCTTCAGGACATTGGAAAAATTAACACTTTTACGTGTGTAAAAAGTTAGTTAACCTCTCAAAGACCGTTATTATTTACGTCAATTATCCGTCAAGCATCGCCGGGCGGGCTCTTATCGTAATCGTAATTAATTTTAAGACTTAACTTTACTAGAAATACAGTTTTAAATCGGTCGAGGTTTGGTGGCACAAATTTGTGCCAGCGGGGCTCAACGGTAATACATATTTACTGGCACGATTTTGTGCTGCTGGGACTTTAGAGGTTAAAGTATGTAACCACACAATTGCCATCATATCTAAAAACCTGTGCATTGATTTCTTATAAATGGTATTATAGTGCGTCGCGCTCGGCTGATTGCAGCGTATTGAACGACTAAGTGCACGAGTTAATAATAATTATTGTGGGTGTAGCTCACGTTCACAGGCATTGACGTGAGCATGAGCAACAAGTTTATTTACCTACGTATCATGCGTCCTACCCATCATCATCATTTTCCTGTCCTTGTCCCATTCTATTTGGGGTCGGCGCAACACGTTTTCTTCTTCTATTCTCTCTATCAGACGTCACGGTATCATTTCCTCCTTTCTCCTTCATATCATTCCTTACACAATCCATCCTTCTTGTTTTGGTACCATGCGTCCAACCCGTTTCTCTAGTTATTTAATTATTATTTTTTTGTTTTGTCTCGCAATTTTTCGTGATTTTTGTTTTACTTTTTATGGTTTTACATTAACATTTAATTTTCTATTTAAATGCATAAAAACACAAATTACAGAACTGTCTTACATCCGTCATATAACATCTCAGGTCTAGTTGAAAACCAGCGTCGGGTACAAGCTGCTCGGCAGTTTGCTGAACTGGGCCTATTTGGCGCAGCGGTAAGAAACACCATATTAGCTTTGATTTGTTTTTTCTTTGTTGTTTTAAGATTTAAGTTTCTTTAATGTTGTGTGTAAATGCACATAACATTAAAGAAAACATGTTTTTGGACTGTGAACAATGGGTAGCTCACTGTCCGACCGTCTATCGACGACGGGCCGTGTCGACGGGGCGTTAGTGTTCCACGCGCGCCTAAAAGCAGAGGATGTCAGCAAAGCAGAGGGGCCTGCCAGGGCCTCCGCCTGCCGGGGTTGTGGTTTGTTCGAAAGAGATATCGCGGCCCCGGAACATAAAAGGCAATAGAAGGAACAAGGGCGGGTTTTAGTCAGTACAAGTCTGACACTCCCTCCCGCTCCGCCCAGAGCGGGGAAGTTGTTTGGTGATTTACCATCCCCAGAAAAAAGGGGCAGAAATATGATTTTTAAACCAATCATTCGCAGTCAAAAAGCATAAGAACTTGTGGAAGTACCGTAGTTAAGTTTTGAGATCCTTACATAACGGTCCCGCATGACGAAATCCTCTCAAATCAAGTATTTTGACTCGGCCCGTAAGGTTATCGACATGAAGGGTGTAAACTCAGCGATCAATGTGCCGATAATCCTTTCAGCCGATGGCTTAATTGCCAAGAGCCTCGTCCAATACCTAAGGGATACATCCCTAGACAGCTGATCCATCGCTTGATTCAGAAAATGAGACTGCTGGATACGCCTTGTATTTGTAAGCTTTATTTATTTATTTATTTATTAAAACTTTATGCACAAGTAAAAACTGTACAAAGGCGGACTTAATGCCTTAGGCATTTTCTACCAGTCTACCTTAGGGTGATGCAGAGACAAAACACAGTAGGTGCGATAGCAGAAAAAAAGGATATTAGAAAATAAATATTTAAAAGAATAATAATATATATATATATATAAATAACTATAAATATATATACCTACAACAAAATTATATAAAGTAACGAGACCATAACAAGACAACAACCACAACTTAAACACGAGACGATTCCACCAACTTCTTATAAATATATTCACGAGCTTTCTTTTTGAAAGTAAACGGACTGGTAACCATCCTGATATTTTGTGGGAGCTCATTCCACAGGAAGACTGCCTGGACAAAGAAAGCAGATTTGATGAAACCAGAGCGATGAGAAGGACATCGAAGAAGACGATTATTGGCAGACCGAAGATTCTTGGTGTGCGCAGAGCATAAGTATTGACAATTAGAAGATAGATAAGAAGGTGAAGTGGGTTTGTTAAGAAGAGAAAATAGGGTCGTCAAAGCTCTCAATGCTCTGCGCTCCCGAATGGGTAACCATTTTAAGAGCGAACGATATGCAGAAACATGATCATATTTGCGTAGATTATAAACGAATCGAATGCAGTTATTAAGAAGTCGGTCTAGTTTATTGAGGAGATCTGCATTCAGGTCGTAATAGCACACATCAGCATAATCAATTATAGGGAAGATAAGGGACTGTACAAGCGTTACTTTAATGTGTGATGGGAGAATATTTTTCAGCCGATAGAACGACCGCAACGTTCCGGTGACCTTCTTGCTCACAATCGCGATCTGCTTACGCCAGTCAAGGCAAGTGTCAACATACAAACCGAGATCCTTGACGTCAGAGCTAAACGGAATGACCGCGCCGTCAAAGGTGAGGGGTGGCACGCTATTCAGTCTTCGCAAGCTATGAGGGCTCCCTACAATAATAGCCTGACACTTGGTCGGGTTAACCGCCACCCCGAACCGATGAGACCAGTCCTTAACCACACGTAAATTCCGGTTTAGCTCCTCGATCGCACCAGATAAGCTGTCAACACCCGCCTGACAGTACAGCTGTAAGTCGTCAGCGTAAAGATGATACGCACACTGAAGTTCGGTAGTTATGAGATCTATAAAAATAGAGAACAGAAGTGGAGATAAAATACCGCCTTGAGGGACGCCAGTTTCAAGATCACGCCAGCTGGAAGAAGAGTCACCAGCAAGAACTGCCTGCTGACGCCCCCGAAGATAAGAAGAAAACCAATCCAGAACCTCGTGAGAGACCATAAGATAGGAGAGGATGGATAAAAGGACATCATGACTGACGGTATTGAAGGCATTAGTGAAGTCAATCAACACTAGAGCCGTGACTTTAGTGTCTTCCATTCCCCGCCTTATATCGTCAGTCACTTTGAGGAGAGCAGAAACGGTACTGTGCCCGGGCCTGAACCCAGATTGGAGTGGACTGATTAGGGAATTTTGGTAGATGAAGTTGGAGAATTGTTTGTGTACACATGCCTCTAGTACTTTTGACAAAAAGGGAAGGATGGAAATTGGGCGAAAGTGACTTTATCTGGACCCCTGACTGGTAGCTTGGACCTTGTTCACGGTACCGGTTAGCAACCATTTTTTTTTTAAATATTGTATGTAAACAAAATAAGTAAAGTAATAGTTATCGGGAAAAAAATCATCTAAATCTCTGGACGTTTTGGCGACGAATTGGCATCTTCTTTGAGGTGGCAAGCGATTCAAACAGCAATATTTTCGCTTTAACAATATCATCTGCTGTGAAGGATGATGTGCACAACTGATGAACGCTCTCTTCATTCATAAACTCTAATACGTTTCTTAGAAACGCCAGAAGTTCGTTAATCACAACATTGCAATTTACACATTTAACAGTATTTAACGACATTTTTCTCGCGATGAATCACTTGTCACTTCGGCAAGTAATACGCGTCCGTGCTCAGTTGAGTAAGCTTTGCTGGATTTGATCGCCTCGTTGGTGTAGTGGTCTAAAATATGGTTTTTCAACGCGTGATGCAGTTAGTTTTGAATAAAAATCAGGCCAATATCACATCAGTAATTTCGTGCTCAAAAATTGAAACGCTCAGTTTTTTTTAAGTTCGATTTGTTTTAATCCTGACTGGATGATCTTCGGACACAAGATTGGCACTTTCAATAGTATCCATCAGCTTTGGTACGGTGTCTCTCTTCCTTTCAATCCATCCAAAGGTTGTCTTGCAAAGATCGCTTTTAGCGATCCGCTCATTGTATCACCCTATTTATAAATTATATTCTGTTATTCTTATTATTTGTATGGTGTACATAATAAAGAATATTCTATCTATCTAATAGCTGAAAGAACACAATAATCATTTATGTAACAGTACGAGATTTACACTCTAAAGTCGTCTATAAGATTGTGATAATTGGGTTGTTTGAAAGAGATACCACGTTCACGGAACACAAAGGGCAAAAGAAGGAACATGTATGGGTTGTAGCCAATAAATGTTTTAAACTCCCTTCTGCTCCGCTCAGTTATCAGTTACTAGCTTTTGCCTACTAGTTAAATTCGGGGTAACACAGTTCCCCTTGGGCCTTATTGATTTGTAATAGCAACGCTAAGTTTTCCCTTTTCTTCCCTCTTTCTCCCTCACATCCCAATTTTTTCAAAAAAAATATTAGCCTATGTCCGTCTCCTGGTTCCCAAGAATCTCTGTACCAAAATTCATCAAAATCAGTTTAGCCATTAAAGCGTGAAGAGGTAACAAACAAACAAACTCATTTATTATAATACTAGCTTTTGCCCGCGGCTTCGCTCGCGTTAAATTCGGGGTAACACAGTTCCCCTTGCGCCTTATTGATTTGTAATAGCAACGCTAAGTTTTCCCTTTTCTTCCCTCTTTCTCCCTCACATCCCACTTTTTTCAAAAAAATATTAGCCTATGTCCGTCTCCTGGTTCCCAACTATCTCTGTACCAAAATTCATCAAAATCGGTTCAGCCATTAAAGCGTGAAGAGGTAACAAACAAACAAATTAACAAACAAACTCACTTTCACTTATATATAATATAATATTATATATAAATATATATATATAATATTAGTAAGGATAAGGAAGTAAGGATTAGTAAGGAACAAAAAGATTTTTTATTTATAAAAAATAGAATATGAAACTCCACCATAATCTCTAAGGATACGGCGCGTTAGTGTTCAACGCGCGCCCTAAAGAGAACTGCCGGGGGTTGCGGGTTGTTCGAAAGAGATCCGCGGCCCCGGAACGTAAAGGGCAATAGAAGGAACATGGGTGGGTTTTAGTCAGTAGAAGTCTGATACTCCCACCGCTACGCCAAGTGCGGGGGAAGTTATTTGATGATTTTAAATCCGCAAAAAAAAGGATATTATTGTAATAATATCCTTTTTTTTTGCTTTCAAATAAATATGTCCGATTAACACGATTCATGGCCAAAAACAGCGATATTTAGGAGTCAATAAAGAATAAACACGTTGGAACGCCCGGCGCGTCTCGCGTAAATTATAACTAATAGCCGTTTAAAAAGACGTGTACCTACCTACGTCGAACACTACGACTAAGTAAAAAAAAGGGTCTTACAGACATCCGATTATTAGAAACCCAGTGTTCTCTTCAGTATTACTCAAAAGTCATTCGCTAAATAAGGCAACGCAAGGATCCATGCCTCACCGGCTTGGATGACAAAAGAGAACATTTTCCAAGGTACTCCCATTTTCTTTCATCCAAGAACACAATACGCCTTATCCGTTAAAGTTCGAGGTAAAATCCTTTCGTTTTTAGGGTTCCATTCTAAATAGATAAAAACGGGACCCTAGTCATAAGTATTTTTTTTTTCGGGTGGGAAATCATCCAATGACTTCCCCCGTTCTGGGCGGAGCGGGGGGGCATGTCAGACTTGTACTGACTAAAACCCACCCATGTTCCTTCTATTGCCCTTTACGTTCCGGGGCCGCGGTATCTCTTTCGAACAACCCGCAACCCCGAGAATAGAAGTATTTAAGTATATAGTTTACGGCACGGTTGGTGCAGTGGCTGAGCGATCGACTTCTTCGCTGCGTATCACGGGTTCAATCCTCGCACGGGAGAAATATTTGTATGACCTAAGATACAAGCAATCAAAAGTTTACTTATTTGTATCGGATATGCTCGAAAACTATTTGACCGATTTTAACCATTTTTTCACTAATAAGAAGCTGCATTATCAGGAAGTAACATAGGCAACATCACGCTACTACCTACGGGAGCGACGGGCCTGTTGGTCTAGTGGTTAGTGGCCCTGACTGCTGAGCCGGAGGTCGTGGGTTCGATTCCCACCCAGGACAAACTTTGTGTGATGAGCATGATTGTTTGTTCTGTGTCTGGGTGTGATTTATCTATATAATAAATAAAATATATATAAATAATAAATAAATTATATAAGTATGTATATCAGTTGTCTGGTTACCATAACACAAGCTCTGCTTAGCTTGGGATCAGATAGCAGTGTGTGAGTTGTCCCAAGACATTAAAAAAATAAAAATAAAGAGTAGAATGATGATTTTCGTACGGAACCAAGTACGCAACTATAACTCTTACATTTCAGTCTTTAAATACCTTTAACGAAAATCCACCTTCTAAATGTTAACGATGACAAAATCTTTTCTTTATAAAGAGCCCTATCATAAAGACGTTAATAAGTCCTTACCGTGGCTAAAGCTAAAATTACAAGATCTTTGTGCCACTCAAGGTCTTGTTCCTACGACGTTTGATGTTTAAAAAGCCGAGGGATAAAAATTGCTGAGCTAGAAAATTCTTTAGGACTAAAATCGACTGTTTGGAGAAATGAGAGCTCTGAATAAAACTGGATAAGGTCGAGTTGGACTTGTCTAATAATGGTTCTCTGTAGCAGAGGAGTCTGAAATTTCACTGCCTGCCAGGGTTGCGTGTTGTTCGAAAGAGATACTGCGGCCCCGGAACCTAACGGGCAATAGAAGGATCATGGGTGGGTTTTAGTCAGGAAAAGTCTGATACTCCTCCCTTTTCCGCCTTGAGCGGGGGATGTAAAAAAGGGGTGTGGGCTTTTTTATCCCCACCTATTTTCCTTCTTTTGCCCTTTATGTTCCGGGGCCACGGTATCTCTTGCAAACACCCGCAAAAGACGTACAATCTGATTTAAAAGCAGCTAAATATCACTCTAGCATAGTTACTCGCATACTGTAAAAACATCCGAATTGAGAACCCTGTCCTTTTTTAGAAGTCGGTTAAAAACTTATGTTGTAATATGAAGGTTTACTAAAATGTGGTACCTATTATATAGTTGCGAAAATTCACGCATTTTTCAATTTTAGCATTTTTATTTCTCTCTTATTTCATTTATCGATCTTTTACGTTTTTAAATCTTACTAACGTTATTATTTTTTATACTTTTTAATATTGTTTTTATTTTATGACTAGCTTTTGCCTGCGACTTCGTCCGCGTGGTTTAATAGTTCCCGTTCCCGGGGGATTTCCGGGATGAAAACATCCTATGTCCTTTCTCGGGTCCCAGACTATATCTGTACCAAATTTCATTGAAATCGGTTCAGTGGTTAAGGCGTGAAGAAGAGACAGACAGACGAGAATTACTTTCGCATTTATAATATTACTAGCTGTGTCCAGCGGTTTTACCCGCTGCTCACTTAGGGCTATGAAAAATAGATGTTGGCCGATTTTCAGACCTACCCCATATGTACACAAAATTTCGTTTAAATCGGTCCAGCCGTTTTGGAGGAGTATGGCAACGAAAACTGTGACACGAGAATTTTATAATATATTAGATATAAGTACGGATTCAACTTTATTACTGTTTTCAATTCCGACTATTATAACTATGTGTTTGTTTATGTTTTCGAGCGCATTGCACTCGTGGGGTGCAGCTGAAAATCACCGTCAGGTGGCCGCCTTGTGTTGCCATCTGGCATTATGCTGAGCTGAGGCCCTTTTGGCATTATTTAGTTAAATTTTAAAGTGCTCCTATTATTTCTGGCATTATTTATGTTTTTTACTTTAATGTTAAGTGTTCCCGTTTTATTTTTTTTATTAATAATGCTAAATAAACGCAATTTTCTTTCTTTCTAAAGTAAATGAGGAATAGCCCGCTGGTAGATATGCAGACAGTCGATATAGACTAAGGTCCTATTGGCGTACGGAACCATAAAATTTAAAGGTCTGAACAAAGTACTGAAAGGATCTAAAAATCTAGTTAAAATATCAGAATCGCCGATTCGATTTTTATTTTCAGTTTTGTCAGCAGATAGGTTATTTCATCTGGGCCGTTTTTTGGCTCCGTTCATTAAACCGTGTTTTAAAACACGATTTTCAATTATTCATTTATTCATTAATGTACCCACAAAATAGAATAATACAAAGAAATTAATTCAGATGAGTTTAACTCCTTGAAATCTTTGATCTCGGATGTTTTTTTAACGTTATATCTTAACAATTAGTCTCTGACCAACGTAAAAGCCAACCCTATTTTTTTGCTGCTGGCATAACATCTAATTATTTCAGTGTCAGACTTTTACTGACTAAAACCCACCCATGTTTCTTCTTTTGACCTTTATGTTGCAGTATCGCGGTATCTCTTTCGAATATCCCGCAACCCCGGCAGGCGGTGGCCCTGGCAAGCCCCTCTGCTTCGCAGACATCTCTTTGAGGCGCGCGTGGAACACTAAGGCGTCGTCGACACGGCCTGTCGTCAATAGACGGACGGATGGTGAGGTATTACTAACAAAGCCAGCCCTTGGGTAAGTATCAACTATACGTTTTCAAAATTTGCTTGAAAAGACTGTAAGCATAATTTTATGTTTATTTAATACTAGCTTCTGTCCACGACTTCGTCCGCGTGGCATAGTTACTTTGGGCTAACGCTAACTTTAACCCGCGTGATGATCGACAAAATCTTCTTCTTTTCTTCCCCTTTCTCTACCCCTTATCTCACATTTTTTTTTAAATGCTTATATCCGTTCTCCATGTTCCCAACTATCAACAACCAACATTTCTGTACCAAATTCATCAAAATCGGTTTGACATTTAGGCGCGAAGACGTAACAAACCAATAAACAAACTCACCTTCGCTTTTATAATATTAGTAAGGATTATTTTTAATAATAATTCAGGTACTTCTTTGTAACAAAACAGTCTAACTTACACAAAATAATATATAAAAGCCTTTTAAAAGTAAGGTTTCTTCAAAGAGATGTTAGTAAAATGTCAAAGTACGTTGGGATGTAAAATCATCAAATAGCTTTTCCTACTGTGGGCGTAGGGCAAGTTTGACTAAAACCCAACCATGTTGTTTTATGCCAAAGGGCATGGCACCTAAAGGTGATCCTGGGCCGCAGAATTATATACTTAAGAAGATACTAAACGAATTATGTAAATTGAGTAGGTAGTGCGTGGTTGCTTCGAAATAATATACGGCCTGTTCGGATTATTAATTACTAGCTTTTGCCCGCGGCTTCGCTCGCGTTAAATTCGGGGTAACACGGTTCCCCTTGCGCCTTATTGATTTGTAATAGCAACGCTAAGTTTTCCCTTTTCTTCCCTCTATTTCCCTCACATCCCACTTTTTTCAAAATATTAGCCTATATCCGTCTCCTGGTTCCCAACTATCTCTGTATCAAAATTCACCAAAATCGGTTAAGTCATTAAAGCGTGAAGAGGTAACAAACGAACAAACTCACTTTCGCTTTTATAATATTAAAGTAAGGATGTTCAAAGTTTAAGACAGTTTTTTTTTTAAATACTTTGCCCCATTCTAAGAATTTCTCCTGTTTCGTGAGTGCATTTACAAACATTTTCAATCACATACGCAAACAGCCAGACCCGGAACAAATATCTGTAGGCCATGCAAATATTTGTTCCGTGCGGGGATCGAACCCGCGATCGCTCGGCCACTGCGTCAACCATGTTGTCACAGATGATGTCCATAATGTTTTTGTTTTGGTTTTGAGTTGCAAAATTTGTGAGGATATACAGCGGATGGATAAAATAAATAAATAAATATCTTGGGACACCTCACACACGGCTATCTGATCCCAAGCTAAGCACTGAACTTGTGTTATGGTAACCAGACAACTGATATACATACTTATATAATTTATAAATACATACATATTGTAGATAAACGTTTATTATGATTATGGATGTTTATTGACTTTTATTTTTTTGCTTTTGTGTAATTATATTATTATTGTTTTTCCAACAGTAATGATAATAAAAGCTCGGAAGATTAACATCGAACATACCCAGTGTGGGTATTTAATTAGAAAAAAAAAAAAATTATAGCTAGCTACTTCTACCCTACTATGACGTCTTAAAGCAGAACTTATTCCACTGAGGGAAGAGACAGAGCTTATATACAGGTTGTCTAGCACCATCTCTTTCCCTCAATGGAATAAGTTCTGCTTTAAGACGTCGTTGTAGGCCTAATGGACTACACTTTATCTTAAAAGAACATGGCTGGGTTTTAGTCAGAACAAGTCTGACACTCCCCCCCGCTCGGAGCGGGAGAAGTTTACCATACGGAAAAAAGGTTGCCTTGAGAAGATCGCTTTTAGCGATAGGACCGCTTATTCTAACACCCTATTTATAAGTTGTGTTTTGTAATTGTAAAGAATATTCTTTCTTTCTACCTTGATCTTGTTAGATCCCGATGCTGCGAGACATTTATCGAACCCAACCCGGGCAAAGCAACGGGCATGAGCTAGTTTTAAATAAAAACTGGAGTGTAACAATTTGATTGTATAGGTGGCATTAATCCCTAAACAAACGATTTGATACTTTATACACTACCTATTAAAAACTAAATTATCTCAGCTAAAAGGATTTTTTCTTCAAACATCATTAAAATTTGAATAAGCTTCATAGTTCCAAGTCACTACGTTTAGAGGGTCTTAATATTTTTTGACAACTTAATTTTAAAAACCGGCCAAGTGCGAGTCGGAGAATGTTTCTTACCATCCTTACTAATATTATAAAAGCGAAAGTGAGTTTGTTTGTTACCTCTTCACGCTTTAATGGCTACACCGATTTTGATGAATTTTGGTACAGAGATAGTTGGGAACCAGAAGACGGACATAGGCTACTACTTTTTACTAAGAAAAAATGAGATGTGAGGGAGAAAGAGGGAAGAAAAGGGAAAACTTAGCGTTGCTATTACAAATCAACAAGGTGCAAGGGAAACTGTGTTACGCCAAATTTAACGCGGGCGAAAGCTAGTAATATTGTAAAGGCAAACCTTTGTATGTGTAAGTTTTAAAATTCATCACAATCGGTTTAGCCATTGAAGCGTGAAGAGGTAACAAACAAACAAACTCACTTTCGCTTTTATAATATTAGTAAAGATTAGTAAGGACTGCTAGCTCCTGAGTGTCGTAGCGGGATGTTGTATAGCCTATATCACTAACAAATAATGCGGCTTTCTGTTGGTAGAATAATTTTAAAAATAAATTCAGTAGATCTAGAGAATACTTCTTACAACCTTATAAACTTTACCTACTTATAATATTAGCATACAAAGATAAGTGTGATTTCTTTGTTTAATTTCAGTTGTCAATTTCATTTCTTCTTCATCGTCATGATCAGTTCCATCCCTAATTATTCTTTTGCTGTTTTTGTTTCGGGGCTGCGGTATCTATTTTGAACAGGCCCCACAGCAGGCAGTGGCTATGGGCCCTATGCTTTGCTGAAATCTCTATAAGGCGCGCGTGGAACACTAACGCGCCGTCGACACGGCCTGTGATACAGACCTGAATCTACGGTGGCCGGGAGTCATCTCGCGACATTCAACACCCGTAGCATTTCCCGCGGTGATCTTCAGGACCTTGTCCTATGTTGCTTGGGGTCGGTTAAACTCTTTTTTTCTTCCAAGCTTACCGACTTTTTTTAAGGTTATGTGAGGCAGAAAATGAATAAAAAACCTTTTTCATTAAAACTCTTTATTTTTGAGATGGTTTATCACAAAATTCGTAGTCCTAAACGACTACTTACGTATACTTTATTATTATTAATTGCCTAATACAAAATATCTTACAATCTAAGTCTAAATTATAATGACTAGATGAAATGATTTGTTTGTCGAAATCCGTTTTTTACATTGAAGATTTTGTAACGTGAGTCTTTATCTTACGTCGGTTTTCGACATTTTGAGAACGGCAATTGTAGAAAAAAGGCCGGAACTGCTAGGTCAGTTCCTGGTCTGCCGGTTTGTTAAATTTCGAAAATCGTACAGCTGTTAGGGCTTGGAAACGTGACAGACAGAGTCATTTTGTTTGCATATATATTATATTAGTATGAAAGTATTTTAGTAGGTAAATTCAGATAGACCATGAAATGCAACTAAAACTTGACGTTTGCTTTCTGCATAGCTTTGAAAAAGACTTTAAAAATTGCAAACGTATAATCTTGTATACAATCATGTAGATTTTGATGAAATTACAAAAACTCTTTTGAAAAAAAAAACCGACTTTAAATAAAAACACAAAAAAAGACGGAACATAAATTTACTTTCGAAAGTTGATGACTTTTTTGATGAGATTTATTTCTGGCAACTTCTGGAAGTCAATTTGTTTAAGTTTTTTTTTTATTTCAGCCATTTTAGTTTTGGTTTGATGGTATCTTACACAAATTCTTATCAACTATTGCATATCGTCCAAAGACATTAGAAGAATAAAAATGTATTATAAAAGAACTCATATAGGACCCCTTTGGGAGTATAAACTTTCGATTGACGATACGGTTGGCACAGTGGCTGAGCGATCGACAGCTGCGCTGCGAATCGCGGGTTCGATTCCCGCACGGAACAAATGTTTGTTTGGCCTACAGATACTTGTTCCGGGTCTGGCTGTTTGTTTATATGAGTTTAAAAGTTTGTAAACGCACCCATGATACAAGAAAAACTTCTTGTGGGGGCAGCGTTTTTTTTAAATGGTTCCTTCGTTTATGTCGCAAGTTTGTACGGAACCCACGGTGCCTGTTTTTTTTTGTTGGTTCGTCGATGACCCCGTACAACTTGAGACAATCCGAACTCACCCACATCGTTTCATAACAATATTTATACCGAACAGTACCAAAGTTCAAAAAGAGGGTAAAGTTAAAAAAACGCTTTGATTGTATGAGAGTATTTTCCCCTTTATTACTCAAATACAATCAAGTAAATTACTTCAAAAACAAAATGGCAGCCACTCCTGTCACACCGTTTGTTTCATTTCACGAAAAAAGCCACAGGAATTGCCAATGACGAACGAAATGTCGCGTTCACGTTGATTAAAGTTTTACACATCAAAGGGTTGTGTTGTTTTCCCCTTTAGTTTGTTTAGCATCCAATTAGATTGTACTATTGTTTAATTAATTATTTTGCTGGAAATTAGCTATAAAATAAAAGCGATTTTTTTACATTTCGCTCGTCAGTGTCAGGTTGTATATTGATTAAATTATGATTGGCGACCCAAACTGGCTTAACAGAGTCAAAATAATCAAATTGAATCATTTAACAGGATTATATGAACTTCATCTCATCATCTGCCTAGCCTTTTCCCCACTATGTTGGGGTCGGCTTCCAGTCTATCCGGAAGCAGCTGAATATCAGTATTTTACATGGAGCGACTGCTTATCTGACCTCCACAACCCAGTTAGTACTGGGTAATGCGATACTCCTTGGTAAGACTAGTTGTCAGACTTTGTTCTTTGTTTGTTCAGACGGAACACTGACTACCTGTAACGATTGTCAAAGATCTACAAATGACAGTCGGGACCAAAGTTCTACGTGCTTTTCGAGGCACGGAGGAAACTCGGTATGTAACGGGTGGTCACCCATCCACAGACCAGCCTAGGCAAGCGCGGCTTAACCTAAAGATCGACCCATGCGGCACTGCCCCAACCGTGTCGTAATAAGTATTACAAAACAAAACGACCTCGATTCATAACAATTAATACCACCTTTAAGCCATCAATTTCTTCACAGTTCTTTTACAAAAGAAAAGAGACTCGTAAATCAAAAATCCGTTGTTTTTGCAAATCATCCAACTGTCAAGTAAAATTAATGCTTTTGCGCCATTTATGTAACAAGAGCGTTAAAGTAAAGTTTAATTTTCGAGGAATTTAGGTCATTGCCTGAAACAATTTTTCTGAGTAATAAATGACTTGTCTAAATGAACGTGATTTAGTTTCATTTTTTCGAATTTTCTAGATTTTTTAATTCATTGCGTGTTGCGGTCGTCAAGTAGGATGGCACGAGGGCAAAAAGATCAGTTAAAAATGTTTGGTTAACTTAAAGTTTTATGTTTTTTTTTTTAAGCTTATGGTTACTGATTCATCACTTAACAAAGGGGCGTAATGTTTGGAGCCTTATTTTAAGCAAACAATGCCTGTGTTAGGAGACTCCACTCTTCTATTAAAAAAAATATATATATATATCAAGTTAAAAAAAAAACCATACAAAATCTCTCTCAAACTATATGGAGATGAGATCAATATAACATTATTGTATTTGAGGAATTCATACAATTTTACGATGTGGCTATCATGCTGAGCTAAACTTGACACAATTCCAAATTCCTTTAGTGTCTGTGGTATTTTAGGTTGTTATTGATTTTGCTATAAATACTTTTATTGGAATCAGACCTTTTATTCCAGATATAAAGGTGTAAAAGGAGACGCCCCGGGCGTCGGACGCCTCGAGAAGACTCTCGGCTACCGTAGATGCGGGCTTGTGGATGTGAGCAATGGGTAGCTCACCGTCCGTCCGTTTATTGACGACAGTCCGTGTCGACGGCGCGTTGGTGTACACACCAATATTTTTATCAAATTTAATTTTTAATTTTTTACTCCAAAAAAATTGTTTGTGAACAATATTATTTAACTAACTTTTGCCGCGGCTTTGCTCGCGTTAAAATCGGGGTGACACAGTTCCCCTTTCTTGATTTGCAGGTACTACTACCTGTAGTTATTGCGCTTGCGCCTTATTTATTAAAATAGCAAAGCTAAGACTTCCCTTTTCTTCCTTCTTCATCCCACATTTCTAACTTAAAAACTAAATAAATTAGCCTATGTCCGTCTCCAAAGTCCCAACTATTTCTGTAACAAAATTTATCAAAATCGGTTCAGCCATTTAGGTGTGAAGACGTAACAAACAAACTCACTTTCACTTTTATAATATTAGTATGGATGTACAGAACCTATGATTAACAGCTTCATGAAGGGTTGGCTTACATCCTGTAAAATCAGCTCAGGAAATTACTTCTTTTATTTTACATATTATGTGTATGAGAATACCTCGTGCATAATAAAAATAATGATTAGACAGCATGATAAATAAATCAAATCAAATCATTTATTTTTGCCAACATGAGTATTTGTTAATAGATGTTTTCGATTTTAAATAGTGTGCTTCTTTTTCCATATATATTTCTACATATAATTAATTATCGCACGTAGGCAACTTCTTTGTTTTTCCCCACTTTTAGCTCATTTGTATCAGTTTTATGTTTGTATCCAAAGAAAAGTAAAGAGAACAAGCATTGAGTTCAACTCATTTTTCATACGTTCAATCCAAATAATCAATTTCATAAATGAACCAATTTGTTAAAAGTTCAAATATGTTTGGAAAGAAAAAATCGCTGATTAAACATCTTTATTGAAAAGAAATATATTACGATCAGTATCTCAAATAAAACAGAAAAATAAAATAAATTCTTCGTTCAATTTCATTTAATAGACCGTACAACATAACAAATAATTTGGCTTAAATCCAAAAATTGGTTCATTTTAATAAACATTCCCCACAACAACTACAGTCATGTTTTCCGGAAAATATCCAACATTTCTGTAAAATTAATCTTAATTTTTTGGGTACACCTCTTTTACAACAATATTCTTTATTACTTTCCTGCTATAAAGCATTCTATATATTGTTTCAAAAGCTAATTAAGTGCTTTCCACCGCTAATGGGAGTTTCGTGGAAATACAAGGGTTATTTAGTAAAATTCGCTCGTTCACAATTTATGTGATGGTCATTTAGGTACTTGAATTATTTACTTTAAGAGCCTAGTATTAATATTGTTCTGATTCTTGGTATTTTATTGTACAGACGCCTGCACATCAAGCTACTACAATCTGTCAGATTTCTTTGATAGATTTTCGACTTTATTTCTGAAGTATTAAGTTCAAAGTTCATTGGGAAAAATTGACAGTTTCGGGTAGCTTGACCTGCTGGCGTCTGTACGTTTCTAACTTAGCTGGGACAAATTGAACTCAATTAATGGTTGCTAGGTTTTTTTCAGAATTCATCAATCAATCAGCCATTTAAATATCTCATTATGTTTTATTCGAAATTAAAAAGCAATTTCATCACGTTTTTCAGTTACGTTCCAATCTTATTACCATTTAAAACTTTAAAACGTTTTCGATTAAACATTTTCAGCAAAACAGTACTGTCATAAAATAATTTGAAGTCCTCATTTCGCGCAAAAACGATTTAAATGAGACAACAAAAAGAAGATGAATTTACTTTGCATAATATTAACTTGAATTCATAAATGTTGGAGACTTCCCTTCGCCAGTCATATCTTTTATTTAGTCGATGAAAAAAAGAAGTTCTCAAGTTAACTTATGATTTTACTATCAAGTCTTTGCAGGGTAATATTGAAAGCCGCTTGATATTAGTCAGTAGATTTTTCTGTTCTTTCAATTACGGATTAAGATGAGCTGGACTAGAGAATTTAATGAAGCGAAATACTTCAATATTTGCCATTGGTATAAGTAAAAGAAACAATTTAGGCTACGCTGCAAAAAGATCGTGGAAATTATGACCTGAGATGGAAAATTCTTACTAATATTTTAAAAGCGAAAGTGAGTCTGTTTGTTTATTACGTCTTCTCGCCTATATGGCTAAACCGATTTGATGGATTTTAGTACAGAACTAGTTGAGACCCTGGAGACGGACATAGGCTAATATTTTTTTAAAGTGAGAAATGAGGGAGAAAGAGCGATGAAAAGGGAAAACTTTGATATGACTATAGACGATTAATAAGGCGCTAGGGCAAAAACTACAAGTAGCAGGTACCTGCAAATCAGGAGAGGGGTCTGTGTTACCCCAAATTAAACGCGAGCGAAGCCGCGGGCAAAAGCTAGTAATGTATAACATTAAGTAATGCAGGATATCAGTAACAGTAAACGATGTTTTTGCCACCTTTTATAAGAAGAGGCTGTGCGCTGTAAAGTTGAACCATTTCGAGTAAGTATCATTAAATGATTAATTATTTCCCTAGTACAAGTGTCCATTTTGCGCAAAAGCTCTCTTCATTAATGATTAATGAGTTAGCCACTTCTCGTTAGTATAAGCAGCTTTTGATATAAATGTCGAGTTTTGTATTTTCACTAATGATCTCAATGAAGATTGTCTTAAGTTATTAAATGAGGAATGTCTTTGGATAGCATTCTTAATAATAATGTTAATTTTCATTTATTAATGCTCATTTATGTCTTCCAAAAATATCTGTCTTTCGAAGAAATCAATGTCTTATAAGATTTTAGAAAGACTGTTCAAAGAAGCAGATTTGATTTGATTATAGTTTAATGAAGCAGTGTTCAATGTTTAAAATGTTTAATTTCAAAATTAAAACGGTTTTCACCGTATTATTTGGTAATAAATAAAAGTCTACTGCCTTAAGAGCTGAACAACTATTTGGAAAGAAAATTCACGTCATTTATCTTATAGATGTTTTCCAGTCACAACGGAAATGGGTTTTCGAAATAAATCCATTTATTTTCTAGGCATTCTAGGACTCGAGTTAATCGAAGGCTTTTATCAGCTCCATTTATTACCTATACAAAATATGATTAAAACAGTAAAAATAAATGTTATGCTTATTATATTTCAGAATATGAATAGGAATGAAACTCTGCTAGACAATATTAATGTAACTTTTATTCTACACCTATGAGATCGATATACGCTACTGATGAATGACTTAGTATATATAGATGATATCATTATTGTTGCTGTACAAACATAATATTATAACAGGGCATTTTATGTTATATTAATTAAATTTAATTCTATTTACAATTTTATATGGTTATTATATTAATTGAGAACTTTCAAATAACTTCAACAAATCAGCCTCAACTTGATAATGTGATTTTTGCGAGAAATTCCAGTGCAAAATAAATATAATGAGACATTTTTTTACTAGAAATTTTAGCCTTAACATAAACTTCTGATGTTTTTATTACAATACTATCTGACATTCTATTATCGTACATAATCAAGAAATTCAATCACATTTACATTATTATGTGAGCCAAGTTTGAGCTTACTCTTAATCAATTTGTGCGATTCGTAATACATAACAATAAGCAGTTATTATATATTGGCCTTTAAGAAATTATTCTGAAAACTAAACACAAAGCTCTATCCATAACGGTAATAAAATTATCACCATATTTCCACAGCATAATTTTAATAAATTTGGTGGTCTTCAAAAGCATATTTCTTAGTGAACAACCTAAAAGGTTTTTCTGGTTTTGTAGATAAATCCACTATCATTTGAGGTCCATAATACAGCCGAGTTAAACGTAAAGAATCTATTATAATTTGCTAGTTTTGTGTTTGTGTCATATTTTTCTAAAAAAAATGGCAACCACGGTAGGTCACAAGTCACTGGTAAAAACCTGATAAATTGGCCTCTTTTTTTTGGGGTGGGAAATCATCAAATAACTTCCCCCGCGGTGCGGAGCGGGGGGCTGTGTCAGACTTTTACTGACTAAAACCCACCCATGTTCCTTCTACTGCCCTTTACTGTCATGATGGCCCAGAGGTTAAGGGCTCGCCTTTCATGCACGAGGTTGAGGGTTCCATTCGGCAAGTACCGATGTATTTTTTTAATTCATAAGTACTGTTCTAAGTTTATCTTAGACATCACAGACATCAGTGAAGGGAAACATGGACTAATAATAATACTGAAGTCTGAAAACGCCAGCCCGTCTTAAGCAAGCATGGAGATCAATGCTCGTGCCTTCTTTGTATGAGAAAAGGCCTCTGCCCAGCAGTGGGACAGTTAAAGATGGTAAAAACAAAACTTTGCACCAAGCTAGATCAGGTTAAGTTCAATGTGTTATAATAAGGTCTAGTGTACTTCAGCATTGTCGAAACTGATTTTGTGTTCAAATGTTTCTCTCGTATATTCATTTACTCAGTAAGTCAATTAAACTGTTTCGATTATAATAATAATGTTTTTTATATTAACACAAAAAAAAAACAAAACTATTTGCTATTATAACTTTAAAATATATGCCATGATTAGTTAAAACACCAATTCAACTCATAACCGAAAAGAATTTACAAATAAAAAAAAAAACACCAATTCAATTCATAACCGAAAAGAGTTTACAAATGAAACATTAAAAGGTGCGCAGAAACTCCAAACAATTAAAATAATTCACAAAACATCATACCAAAAGCAACAAAAACATTTTACGATCCCCAAACTATTTTGGCAATTTCTAACTTTACGTAGGAGCTTAATAACCGTCGCAATATAAAACCTCATATCACAGTGAACTATCTTACTACCATTTTATTACTCGTACTCAAAATGGCGGTATCCAAGCTGAGTAAGTACCAAATGAACCAGGAAATAGTAAAAAAACAACTACAAAAATAAAACTAGAAATGTCATTCCAATGGATTCATAAAACAGAGATCTGACGAAGCAAGTCAAATAATAATGCAAATACTATAAGAAAAGATGTTTGCGATTATTTACGTATCCGTATAACAAAGATAAAAAGTCACTGCAAATAAATGTAAAGCCTATCTAGTTGAGTTAGAATCGAGTATCGACTGTACAATAGAGGCAAACGAAACTTATCAGTCTATTTCGGAGATTTATACCAGTTGCTGATTCCCATTTATTTAGAACAATACACTACGCAAGTACAGACGCCTGCACATCAAGCTACTACAATCTGTCAGATTTCTTTGATAGATTTTCGACTTTATTTTTAAAGTATTAGGTTCAAGTTTCATTGGGTAAAATTGACAGTTTCGGGTAGCTTGACCTGCAGGCGTGTGTACATATTACAACGTGAAAAATAACTAACTTCCTTAACGTTTATTTCTCTTACATTTTTTTATTGTAAGCCTCCAGAACGCTACTCTGAAATCAGGCGAATAAAATGCGTATATAAAAGGATTTATTGCAGAATTGAACCACCCTAACCACGTTAGTATGTACATTAGAACGGGATTCACGTAATTACTTGGTATGAAAGGAGTGAGAAGGTAGTAAAGGAAGAATGGAAGCCAGCAAGCAACAAAACCACCTACTACCAAACTCAGAGTCTGTGCGGTTTTCGTTTCTCTACGTAACGAAGACACGCGATTATTCTCCACATGTTCCTTCATCGAATGAGTTCTTCTCATAGTATTTTTATTTTTAAAGTTAGCTTTGAATGTTACATCGTTGTTGTAGAATCTTGATTCTTTTTCCTTACACCTGTACTTCTTTTTCTTTTCTGGTTTGAAGCAGCAAGGGCATTTGTGGTCTTGTGATGAACAGTCGCTCGGTTGTGTAGAGTTTTTTGAAGTCTGCTTGGAGGCTGATTGTCGCAATGACATTTTGTCTGATCCAGATTCGGATTCGGTGCGGATGCAGGAGAGTTTTCCTTTCTGAAACAATGAAGTTTGAAAAGAATAAGATTAATATATGTTTTTTTTGTACTTTTACTTTTTGACGGCACAGTTGGCGCAGGCTTAACGGTTGACCGCTACGCTTAAGGGGTTGTCGGTTCGATTCCCGCATGAAACAAATATTTTTGTGGCCTACAAATAGTTGTTTCAGGTCTGGCCGTTTGTGTATCTATAGACAAGAGAAATTCCTAGTGTGGGGCAATGTTTTTTTTTTTTAAATGAAACACCTTAATAAACCGACAATATAGTTGTAATATTTATGAGATTTGACATATTATAATATTTTTAATGTGTATTTATTCAACAAAGATCCTTGTAACATGGAATAAAAATAGAAAGATGATGATGATGATAATTATTTGTATTTATATTGTTGTTTATTATTCGTTTATTCATTCGTATGCATTTTTTGTATATATTTCCATATTTCTTATCAAATAAATAAAACAAAAAACATTAAAAAATAGTGCGGAACCTCCTGACAATACGAGCCGTGACCAAGAGTACCGCTTTCTGTATCAAGCGTGGGGCAAAGTTTATTTAAAAAAATACATGTAATTAGTAGCAAGATAAATAATATAAACTTGGACAAAGAAAGTTTATTTTCTAGAAAATCTCAGCGTCTTCAGATTAAGTAACCTAAGTTGGAACAGTAATGGATCAAGAGTTTTAATAAAGATTTGTGTTTTGTTTGTTATTCGTGCCTCTTGGCCTAGTTCTAAGATACAGGGTGTGTCAACTGAAACTAATAGAAATACAGAAAAGTAATAAATGTATTGACGGCAAGCTTGGTGCAGTTTGAAAGAAATACCGCGGCCCCGGATTATAAAGGGCAAAATAATGAACATGGATGGATTTTAGTCAGTAAAAGAAACAAAAAAATGCATCAAAGCGTTGATCTCTATGGAGAAGAATGGGCAAGAAACTCCATGGACACTCTTTTTTTAATCATAACAATTTTATAAGAACATGGTTACATCATTCATGTTGAGATTATATAAATATGTGAGAAATATGTAGTTAGACGTGCACATTAAGAGTGTCCAGAGTAAAAGCAAAAAAGATAATAATTAATATATTAATTAATGAACATATTCTTTTTGTCTGTCTTCATTCCGTCACGTGGTAAAGTTCATGAAATATTTCGTTCAGAAATGTTTTCGTTAAAAAGTTTATTCGCAAGATCTTTATCATTTCTTTTTGTATTATTTTTATTCCTGGCTTTTATAATTGCTTTTTCAAGAAAAGATTTTAATTTGCCTACTACACGGAGTTTCCTTAACAATTTTGCCATAATATTTTCTCAATGTTAGTTTTCGAGCAAAAATCCCGTTCCGCGAAACTCACTCTGTAGATAAAATGGAGGCTAAGCTTAATTTAGTAGCTGCTTCTCTTGGAATCTTCCAGGATGTTGGTAATTTATTAGGAATTATCTTTTTAGAGTTCCGAACCTCAAAAGAAAAAACCGAAACCTTATGTTTTCTTTTTTATTTGTTTTTTTTTTTTTTTTAAAAAACGTTACACCTCTCTAGAAATTTCTCCTGTATCCATCGCTCAACCACTGCACTAACCGTGCCAATAAATAAGTAATTATATCGCTCGTTTATCTAAAAGAAAATATATTTTTATTTCTCATGTAGGTCCATGAGAAATAAAAATATATTTTCTTTGATGGGCACTTCAAAGACGTCAAGAAAAGGTGCACGGTTCGGGTTGGTTGTTTCCTATGGAGAAGAACTGACAAGAAACTCCGTGGTCTTTTAAAATCATTTGGTTTTACAATGTTGTTGTTACAGCGTTAGTACTTAAGTATGAGAGGACAGCTTAGACTCGACAATAAGTCATTGTTTACTTTACAAAACGTAAAATAAGATGAGTCTGTCGGTCAAGACCCTCCATCTCGCGAACGCGTGGAAATTTCGAGTTAAAATTAAAACCATATGCCTATGTCTGTGGTAATATTGTATTTTATTTGTTTTAGTTTTCTCTGATGTTTTAATTATAATTGGATTTAGATACATGGAAATTTTGCACACCAGAAATGGTAGAATATAATAATATGAGTCTGTAATATGAAGTTTCTTGCCGGTTCTTCTCCATAGGAAACGACCAACCCAACCGTGCATCTTTTTTCGACGTTTTATAACTGCCCATGTAGGCCTATGTGAAATAAAAATATTTTGATTTTATTTGATTTGAATAACTGTTACATCTTTTGTAAGTACTATATTCTAACAAATAAACTATTCTTTCTTTCCCTTGGAGCTGTAAGTTTACGCAGTCAAGGGTATTTTCTCGACATCCGTGTGTCACTAGCAGGATTCAGCGGAATACCAGCGTCAAGTAGTCTACCTGGCATTATGCTGAACTAGACTCCTATTTGGTGCAATCTTGAGACACACACCGCCCAGTAGTGGGCGACCGTTATAAATGTGATGTGTCTAAATGCCTATGGGTCAATCTAACTTCTACAGTACGGAAAAGAACAACTGTGGCGTTGACAATCTAATATTTAGCTCTTTCCATCTTGTGCCTTTGTCGTAATGTCTCGTTCTCCCGGCAAAGACATGACAACGTTAAGATTCGGGCGGCCATTTTAGATGGGGTTTTAGCATGGGTTTTGTTTACATTTTGTATCGCTTCTCGTTGGCAGTACTGTACCTTACTTTTTTTTAATGTGTCCCTTTTTTATAATAATTCCTGTATTGTGTCTATGCTGCATGAAATAAATGATTTATCTATTTATCTGTCTATCTATCTATCTGTATAGCCGTTTATGTCGCAAGTGTGTACGGAATCCTCTGTGAGCGAGTTAGACTCGCTTTTGGTCGGTTTTTTATTACTGGATCTTCGTCTGGTATAAAAAATATGGTGCTCATCAAGCGTTTCTTTATGTGCTTTTGTTTTATTATTTGAATAGAGGTTTTTCCTGCGTCCTTTCTTTAGTAAATACTAGCTGGCGCTCGCGGCTTTACCTGCGTGATGATCAAAAAAAAGTATCCTATGTGTTACTCTAGACTATATTCTAACTCTGTGCCAAATTCCATCAAGATCCGTGCAGCCATTTTGACATGAAAGAGCAACAAACATCCATACATCCGTCTTCACAAACATTCGCATTTCTAATATTAAATACTAGCCCGCGAACGCGGCTTCGCCCGCTTGATGTCACAATAAATCTCCGGTAGTTATTCGTATCATGACATCATCCATGATTGCACAGACAAAACCTTCGGTTTCTCCAAAGAAGCGTCAGTGAAACTCCTTAGTCGGTCATACATCCCGGCAGTAGTTAGTGTCAACTACTACAGGTTTCCGCCGGTTCTCTTTAGCCAATGAGAGCGGGGTAATAATAATATATTATTTGTTTTGTCTTGCAGTTGTCTCGTTCTTATTTCCTTTACTTATCCCTATAACATAATTATTTGCCTAACACTTTTTTTTATGTAAGTAGTTTATTTTTTATGATTTTACACAATTTTATGCTACACATATAACTTTTTATACACATATAAAACTGTTTTACGTCCGTCACATCAGGTCTAAGGTCCAGTTGAAAACCAGCGTCGGGCACTAGCTGCTCGGCAGTTTGCTGAACTGGGCCTATTTGGCGCAGCCGTGAGACACACAATTACGTATTTGTTAGTATCGTTTAGTTTTAAGTTTTTATCTCAATTTGTGTGCACTTGTGGCATGAGCCAAATAAAGGTTTTTCTTTCTTTTCTTTCTAATAATTAATACGGCTACAGTAGATAAATGAATGACCCTCTGAAATGCCATCCCCATAATAACTCTCGGATAACAAGTTCATAATCATCCAGCTCAGGTTTATAATTCAAATGATCAAAGAAGCTTTTAACTCATTTTGTATGGTCCAGTTCACCTTAAATCACTCATTCATCACAGTAACCTCCAAATTTAGATACAATTATGACGTCAACATTACTTTTGCAACTCAAAGAGTACTCGGGAAAAGAACAGCTACCCTACCATGAAGTCTTAAAGCAGAACTTATTCCGCTGAGGGAAAGAGACAGAGCTATACAGGGTGTCTAGCACCATCTCTTTCCCTCAGTGGAATAAGTTCTGCTTTAAAACGTCATGGTAGGCCTACTGCTTTTATATCATCTTTAAGATCATTGAATAGGCTAAGAATATCTCTGTGCGTAATTTCCATTTTCCCTATTCTAAATTCGGTTGTGCCTATAAAAAGGATGGATATTGACATGCTTCTATGAGTATATTTAGATGTTTAAAGGCTAAGGTTACTTAGTTTACCTTCAAGACGTTGTAAAAATATAATAACTAGCTGCCTCCCGCGGGTTCGCCCGCGTAATGATTGAAAAAAGAAGTATCCTATGTGTTACTTCAGACTATAATCTACCTATGTGCCCAATTTCCTCAAGATCCGTTCAGCCGTGAAAGAGTAACAAACATCCATACATCCATCCATCCTCACAAACTTTCACATTTATATTATTAAGTAGGATAGTGAAGTTCTATAAAAATAATCATACGTTTGTGTATGTGAGTTTAAATGTTTGTAAACGCCCACGATAAAGATGGAATTCCTAGTGCGGGGCAACGTTTTTTTTTTAAATAAAGTGTTGGATTTGATACATTTTGGGCGTAGCTATTACACCTCTGCTCACCCTACAGGAATTACAAGCGTAATGTTATGTAAGACCATTTCTTGATATAACCTCTTCAAACTTCCAAACCGACGTCAAACCGAAACGGGTTAAATAACAAACAACAACATTACAAACAAACAACACACCATCTGTTGTTTATTGACGTTAGTCATGACAACAACTCAATTTCCCACAAGGCAATATTACGTTACCCTTGTTTTTTTTCTTTCATAACGACTATCGAAGAACAGTTTTTCGATAAACTACATTTGTCAAGCCTTTTTGTAGGATTTTTAGTGGTTGTACTAATCTGTACTATTAATTGTAATATTTTTCTGACTTCCTCTTTTTCGGGGTTCCGTACCTTAAAAGAAAAATACTGAAACCTTATAGGATCACTTTGTTGTGCGTCTGTCTTTCTATCAAGAGCATTTATCTTGGAAACACGTGAAGGTGTCGAGATGAGATTAAAACCACATAACCAAAGCTGAGTGGTGACCGACCTGTCGCAGTCACGACGTGCAAACTATTTTTATTTTGTCCCATACCTATACATATGTATTTGTAAATGTTTGTGATAAGTACTTTGCATGTTGAATGTTTTTTTTTTTTGTTATTTTGTTGCTCGTCGTAATTTGCGACTAATAAATGTTTTTTCTTTCTTTCTTTCTTTCTTTCTTTCTTTCTTTCAAAGCTGTAGTTCTTTTAGAGCTGTGATAAAATCAACCTTCTACGTCGAGGCAGTCAAAAGATATAGTCTTTTATGTCGGTAGTTTGTACGGAACTCTCGGTGTACGAATCCGACTCCAACTTGACTGGGTTTTTTTTTTTGTTATTTTTTACTGTGAACGTTTTTTGCACACTCATAAACATTGTTATTTAAATGTGTTTTCTCAGTAAGTGAATTATTGTTTATTCTTGATGGGAAATAATTAAGTTCTTGAACCAAAATTAAGTCTTCACGCTAACATGCTTGAACTATGACAATACTTGGTTTTGGTATTGAAATGAAACACGAAAAAACAAACAAAAACTTGAGAGGTGTCACCCGGATGGAACGAAGTTATTATGTACAAATATCTGTATTCACTCAACAAAAATAATCGTCGCGACACCACACTGTTCAATGCGAAATAGAAAGACAAAACGAAAACAACAGCTTGCTTTCTATGAGAGAGAAAGTGAGAGAGAGAGACAGGACAGAGAAACACGCGCACGCCGTACGGCTTACAACTCTGACAAAAAGTGTCGTTACAACTTTTGGTCTTGACAAAAATCGTCGTTACAACTTTTGGTCTTATTGTGTTCCGCCCCCTTTCGCAACGCGCGATAAGGAACTTCGTTAAAGAATTATTTTTGTTCTACCATCCCATTTCCTGAACCCAACGTTGTTTTTGTCTTACGTGACAGTGTGCTCTAGACTTTGATCCCCGAGGGGTTACCCATGAGCCACGTATTCAATAAGGCACAAATAGTCGGAAGAGGAGGATAGCCCGCTACATTGCGCTGTGTCAACATCACGCGACGTTGCCAGACTTATTCTGAGTGTCTTTTTAAAATGAAAGTGCTTCGTGTCTCAGAAAATTGTGTTTTGGTACTTTGAGGCAGTACATAGGAATGTGATATTATCAATATATTGTTGGAATGAAACGATATCGGTGGGAGTTTAAGTGTTGTCGCTTCGGCTAAACAATGTAGAAAGTTTTATCGAGATTTTTTATTTTTAATTTAGTAAATAAAATAAATAACCAAACACATACACACATAAAAATAGACATGCAAACAATAAGTAGTATACATATTTATAAAAAAACGACGCCTACACTAGAAATATCTCCTGTAACGTGGGTGCGTTTACAAATAATTAAACTCGCATGTGAATGTGAGTATAAACAGCCAGACCCGAAACAACTGTCTGCAGGTCATACAAATATTTGTACTGTGCAGGAATCTTTATGAGCAGCGCATATATTATATTAGAAGTAAATAATGATTAGCGGAGTTGTGGTTTAAGCTAATCTTTAGGTATTCGCGGAAGTGAGGCTAGCTTGCTACTGGGCATGGTCTGACACAAGTACACGACAGTACTGCATCGAAAGAATATAAATACGGTAGAAAATATTTCAGTGTTTGATTTTATTTGAATGTCATGTCCACCAAAATGTAGGTTATTTTGCAGTTTTTTTTTAATATAAAAAAAAAATACAGCTCCGTGTTTGAAAAAAATAAGATATCTCTTTAGTTTATACAATTTTCTTTGTTATAGATATAAAAAATGTGATGGTTGTCACTGAAAAAATTGAGAATTTCGAGACGAATTTTTTTTTTTCTTAGTCTTTTTAAACATTTTTTTTTCGTAGTACTAGACCACTTTTGTAAACTTATTTTGTTTAACTCTTTACTTTATGTGTTGAACTAACACAGTATTTTTTTTGGCTAGTGGCATGTACAGATACGGCTAACTTTGCGACGAAAATCTAGACGTTTTACGAAGTGTTTGCTTTGTACAGCGCCTTAAATACTAAGACTCTCCACAACCGCGAGATATGCAGTCTTCAATATACTTTCTAGAAACCGACATGGGGATGCATCGAGATGTGGTTGCGATAGACAAGGGCCTCAAGGACCTCAAGATCGCAAGATTTAAGGTAACTGTATAGTATTCTCACAATGCCAATTACAACACGGAATGTTCATATACATAAAAATAATTCCTAGTGTGGGGTAAAGTTCTGCATTAAATCACTGTCAATTTTTAACAGATTTTGACAGTTCAGTAACATTATTGTGATACTAGCTTTTGCCAGCGGCTTCGCTCGTGTTAAATTCGGGGTAACGCAGTTCCCCTTTCCTGATTTGTAGGTACCTGCTGCCTGTAGTTTTTGCCCTTGCGCCTTATTTATTGTTATAGCAATGCTGTTTTTCCTTTTCTTCCCTATTTCTCCATCATTTCTCATTTTTATGCCTCCAGGGTCCCTACTATCTCTGTACCAAAATTCATCAAAATTGGTTTAAGACGTAACAAACAAACTCACTTTCGCTTTTATAATGTTAGTAAGGATTGCCGTAGTCGAGTTCTTTAAAATCTTTCGGATTCTGATCAAAACTGAGTAATAAAATGGAGGTGCTAACGTCCACCGGGAATTCGACCTACAACTGAGAACCAATAGCTTAGCCACGCCATCAAAAAACCCGTCGAAAGCTTTGAAATTGGCAATCAAAAAAACAGTTTCGACACAGAAAGTTTAAAGTGTGGGACTATCCATAAAAATCGTTTCGAGAACGATCGAATCGTTTTTTACGATAGAACGAAATCTATCGGTCGAAAATCAATTTGACCCTAACGCATGCTTGCATCCTTTTTCTCGTAAATTGCTTTTTATTAGAAACACGCTTGGCTAAAACATGTGAGAAAACACAGTTGTTTTTCCCAACTGCAAACCTGTGTTCTTAATTCTCATTCTACTATAATATGGAACTAGCAGGCGCCCACGGCTTCGCCTGCGTAATAATCAAATAAAGCATCCTATGTGTTATTCCAGACTATAATCTACCTCTGTGCCAAAATTTCATCAAAATCCGTTCAGCCGTTTTGTCTTGAAATAGTAACAAACATCCATATACATCGAACCTCACAAACAATCGCATTTATACAATTAGTAGGATTATAATATCCTTACTAATATCATAAAAGCGAAAGTGAGTTTGTTTGTTACCTCTTCACGCTTTAATGGCTAAAGCGATTTTGATGAATTTTGGTACAGAGATAGTTGGGAACCAGGAGACGGATATGGGCTATATTTTAAAATGTGATATGAGGGAGAAAGAAGGAAGAAAAGAGAAAACTTAGCGTTGCTATTACAAAATATAGTTAGGTACTGTGTTATACCGAATTTAACGCGAGCGAAGCTGCGGGCAAAAGCTAGTAATATGAAATATTTAAAATACCAACCTTACTGCACTTAGTACTGCTAGCCAGCTGCTGGTGCCTTCTCGCCACGACGCAGGATATCCTGGCATACACATACACCATCACAGCCATTGGCAGGAAGAAGGATCCCATGGCGGAAAAGACCACGTAACCAGGGTTCTGGTTGTAGCGGCAGTTCCCGTTCTGATTGTGGTCTGGTTCGTACCTGGGGCGAGAAGGTTATAAATTTCAATATTGGATGATAAGATAAGAAAATGATAGTTTTAGATATATACAATATATATCTAAAATTGGTGTATATTATATATTTTTCACAATGTTGTCGTATTTTACCCAAAGGTTGACTGGTAGAGAATGCCTTATGGCATTAAGTCCGCCTATGTACCACTATTGTAAATGAAGTTTAAATAAATAGGTAAATAATAAAATGCAGTATAAACATCACGCCTTTAATGGACAAAAAGTTTGGGCAGAGGTCTATCTATTTTACATACGTATCGCTATCACTTGTTTTTGAGCCCCAAGTAATAGTGGGCGATCTTTTTCCTAATCATTAATATTATCAACCGGGCACAAATCTAGACTCCATGGCTACGATTTAGAAACTGCTGTCAAAACCCAATAACCTGAACCTGATCTAATCCCACAATGTCAGCTCACCGCCCGTCTGTCTTTCGACGCATGCCGCGTCGACGACGGCGCGTTAGTGTTCCACGCGCACCTCAAAGAGATGTCAGCAAAGCAAAGGGGCCTGCCAGGGACACCGCCTGCCGGGGTTGCGGGTTGTTTGAAAGAGATACCGCGGCCTCGGAACGTAAAGGGCAATAGAACGACCATGGGTGGGTTTTAGTCAGTATAAGACTGACTTTCCCCCCCCCCCGCTCCGCCCAGAGCGGGGGAAGTTATTTGATCATTTTTTATCCACAAAAAAAGAAAAGTTACATATATTATGTATGTTACAAAAGTTCTGAATGAAACCGTGTTAAATTTTTATCATCATCTACAATCTCTTTAGTAGAAATAACTCCAAATTCTAAAGTACAATTTGCTAAAACATTTCATCACATAACCTAGTTGCTAAAATGTTTCACATAGCATAAAATCTAGAAATAAGATAAGAATCTTACCATTTCAGCCGTTACTAAGAATGAGCTAGCAAAAGCTGAAAAATAATGGAACTAACCTACTTATGGAATCACATTTTTTATATTTGTTTTAGTTTGAATTGGACTCTACTTATAGGTATACAATTTACTTTTAGTTACATTTGCTGAAGGACATGACATTGCAATAATATTTTGGTTCAATAAAGGTACGGTTCCGAAAGCAACTGCAGACTGCAGACGACTGTGTGGTTGATGATGCCGCTGCTGTTTTAATTCTAAACGCAATGGTTGAATATTGACGGTTTTTTTGAACAGTAAGAGTTTCAGTTCTGTCGAAATTTGCTACCATACATTATAATCTCCTACTAGCTTTTGCCCGCGGCTTCGCTCGCGTTAAATTCGAGGTAACACAGTTCCCCTTGCGCCTTATTGATTTGTAATAGCAACGCTAAGTTTTCCCTTTTCTTCCCTCTTTCTCCCTCACATCCCACTTTTTTCAAAAAAATATTAGCTATGTCCGTCTCCTGGTTCCCAACTATCTCTGTACCAAAATTCATCAAAATTGGTTTAGCCATTAAAGCATGAAGAGGTAACAAACAAACTCACTTTCGCTTTTATAATATTAGTAAGGAAGTAAGGATTGTACAAACTATTTTTGCATAATTAACTATGATACACAATAAACATTTATTAAATGTTTTATTCTTACTGAAATTAATAAGACTCTCTGTTTTGGATATTTTAGCAAAGCTAGGTCCTGTTTGGCGATATTCATATTTGTCAAACAAAAGAAATACGTATGCGCGCTTTCTTAGTGACGGCCATTGACAGCATTACAAGTATAACGTCAGCTACCCTACTATGACCTCTTAAAGCAATTCTTATTCCGCTGAGGGAAAGAGACAGAGCTATACAGGGTGTCTAGCACCATCTCTTTCACTTAGTGGAATAAGAATTGCTATAAGATGTCATAGTAGGCCTACTCATCGTAGGAGCAAGCGTCACTGTCGCACTCCACAGCAGCGTTTTCTTAGAGTTACATTAACTACTAGTGTCGCTGCGGTTTGTTATTGAAATGAGCATTAAGCAGTTTGCAGTCACGTTTAGAAGGTCAAAGAAAACATGGATGGATTGTGTAAAGAATGATATGAAGGAGAAAGTAGTAAATGATGCCGTGACGTCTGATAGGGTATGGAAGAAGAAAACGTGTTGCGCCGATTCCAAATAGAATGGGACAAGGGCAGGAAAATGATGAGTCACGTTTAGAATCGTACATTAATAATAACAAACGATATAGGTATTTGGCTGCTTTAGTAAAAAAAGAACAAAAACGTGTTTTTACTGAAGAAAATAAAAGTCGTTTTACAGTGGTTGTCGGTCGGCTATTACAGGCTTGATTTTATTTATTACTAGATTTCGCCCGCGGCTTCGCCCGCGTTAAATTTGGGGTAACACATTTCCCCTTGCGCCTTATTGATTTGTAATAGCAACGCTAAGTTTTCCCTTTTCTTCCCTCTTACTCCCTTACATCCCACTCTTTTAAAATAAAAATTAGCCTATGCCCGTCTCCTGGTTCTCAACTTAAATCTAAAATCTCTGTACCAAAATTAATCAAAATCGGTTTAGCCGTTAAAACTCACTTTCGCTTTTATAATATTAATAAGGATAAATAGAACGGCAGAGGCTAATTACACTATTTAAACAATAATTAATTAAATTCGTTCTTCTCACAGAAATTCAAACATTCTAACAGCACACCTACCATTCATCCGCAAACATATTGAAACCTGTATTCGAGTTCAGGAGAGCGTTGATAGCCCTGGGGTCTGTCCTGGGAATAGGCAACTTGGAGTACGCAACAGTACGGCAGGTTGGAATAACCAGCAAACGATGTTTCCTACCTGAAATGCTGTTGTTTAATATTCAGTCATAAACACCTATTGAAACTCCTTCCTTGTTACTGATTAAAATTAAATAAATAAATATCTTCGGACAACTCACACACGGCTATCTGATCCTAAGCTAAGCAGAGCTTGTGTTATGGTAACCAGACAACTGATATACATACTTAAATAATTTATAAATACATACATATTATAGTTAAATCACACCCAGACACAGAACAAACAATCATGCTCATCACACAAAGTTTGTCCTGGGTGGGAATCGAACCCACGACCTCCGGCTCAGCAGTTAGGGCCACTAACCACTAGACCAACAGGCCCGTCCCTACCTTGACCTATATTCTCAACATTTTCATTGTTAATCTGTTACTAGGTACCTTGTCTCCTTATATAAGCACAGCAACTACATCATGACTTTAAAGCTTATTCACTACATAGATTGATACGAACATTACGGGTCCCATACGACCCCTGTATGCATGATTGGTTACCCCGTCACGCGTGTAAGGGTTTAAGCAAGAATTTCCCTGACATACCACTTAGTACAACCCTGTTTAGCTCTCGCACCTTTGGCCGTAGGATCCCTTAATTTATCTTGCAAGGATTAAGAAGGGGTCATTTTCCTTTAAAATTGCCAGTTATTTTACATTTTATGTGTTTACAGATGATTTAATTTTACACTCTATTGCTTTCTGGGTTATTGGAGCTGAATTCAGTCCAGTAGCTTTTATTTTAACTTAGTATTTAGTTAAAACCTGCGGAGAAGGATATTTTTCAAGGTTTTTAAACTCTTGCTTGACGACACGGTTGACGCAATGATTAAGCGATCGACTGCTGCACTAATATCTTATATAAATATCTTGGGACAACTCACACACGGCTATCTGATCCCAAGCTAAGCAGAGCTTGTGTAATGGTAACCAGACAACTGATATACATACTTATATAATTTATAAATACACACATATTATAGATAAATCACACCCAGACACAGAACAAACAATCATGCTCATCACACAAAGTTTGTCCTGGGTGGGAATCGAACCCACGACCTCCGGCTCAGCAGTCAGGGCCACTAACCACTAGACCAACAGGCCCGTCAAACTGCACTGTGTGTTCGATCCCCGTACTCAATAAAAAGTAATTCAATTGTTTAAATTAAATTGCTCGTGACTCCAACTACAAGTTACATGTTGTTTTAAGCTATAAAATATACTCGAAAATGTACCATTCCGTTTTGCTAATATTCCGAAGTGTTTGCCCATTTTGGCTACCGCGCTAAACATTATGGTAATTATCCTGGTCCGGAGCCAGATTTGGAAAATAAAACCAAGGAGATAGAAAGACAAAATTAAATATTTCCGTCTCGAAATCTAAATACTTAAATAAATTCCAGTGATGGTCACGGAATGCCTAATGGCATTTGTAATAATTGAATCAACATTTTCTTGTATTAATTTGATCTTGTTTTTGCTGAAAATTCTTTGTTGGATTAAATTATTTGCCCACTTTATCACGATCGAATCTTTACATCAATTTCTTAATTGGATGATAAAAATAATAAAACATCTAAGGCGGCTATCGCTTGGCAGCTGGATCAAGAACTTGATTCAGAAAGCAGTACTTCTGGACACGGCCCGTATTGTTAGGAGGTTCCTCTCTCAAGAGCCATCTATTTTCCAACTATTTTTTATATATTTTTAAATGTTTTATTTTTATAAAAAATATGTAAGAAAATAAATAAACGAACTAATACTTCAATTTTGTTGTATTGTATCACTTGCTTCTGAGAAGGAAAACATCATGAGGAAAACAGCATTTTTATAAACGACTAGCTTTTGCCCGCGGCTTTGCTCGCGTTAAATTCGGGGTAACACAGTTCCTCTTGCGCCTTATTGATTTATAATAGCAACGCTAAGTTTTCCCTTTTTTTCCCTCTTTCTCCCTCACATGTCACTTTTTTTGAAAAAAAATTGGCCTGTGTCCGTCTCCTGGTTCCCAACTATCTCTGTACCAAAATTCATCAAAATCGGTTTAGCCATTAAAGCGTGAAGAGGTAACAAACAAACTCACTTTCGCTTTTATAATATTATTACTAGCTTTCGCCCGCGGCTTCGCCCGCGTTAAATTTGGGGTAACACAGTTCCCCTTGCGCCTCATTGATTTGTAATAGCAACGCTAAGTTTTCCCTTTTCTTCCCTCTTTCTCCCTCACATCCCGCTTTTTTCAAAAAAATATTAGCCTATGTCCGTCTCCTGGTTCCCAACTATGTCTGTACCAAAATTCATCAAAATCGGTTCAGCCATTAAAGCGTGAAGAGGTAACAAACAAACAAACAAACTCACTTTCGCTTTTATAATATTAAGTAAGGATAGTAAGGATAGTAAGGATAGTAAGGAAAGGATAGTAAATCAACTAAAAAATTCCACCGTTCTGGACGGAACGGGGGGAGTGACCGACTTTAACTTACTAAAACCAACCCATCCTTCTTCTTATGCCCTTTATGTTCCGTGGCTGCGGTATCTCTTTCGAACAACCCGCAACCCCGGCAATTGGTGGCCTAGCCAAGCCCCTCTTGATTGCTGACATCTCGTTGAGGCGCGTGTGGGACACCAACGCGCCTTCAACACGGCCTGTCATCCCTAGACGGAAGGACAGTAAGCTATCCGTTGCTCACCGTCCAAAGACACGAAGTAGATTTAAAATTCATTGAATGAATGATGATTTCTTAAGCGTGAAGGTATTTTATTGTTTTCTTTCGAATAAGTTTAACTTTTTTTTCAAAAGCAGTCATAGATTATTAAGAAAATGTCGAGACTAGTAACTTATCTCAAAAATATTAAATGGGCGGCATTGCGGTACATTGCCTACAAGAACCTATTTGACTTAATACTGACATAGCAACTAGCAACAGATGGTGCAATTCGCACACACAGAGAAACAATAATTGTTTGCGCACCGTTGAGTTTCACTAGGTACATACATGTAATAGCTGATGAGAAATTTCAGTGTTTACCAGAATGAGGATATATCGTTTCGAATAAAATGTAATTAAATGGATCGGAATACACGATAATTAAGGTACGGTAACAAGCTACGACCAACAGGTGCTGAGCAGCGCGGGTGAAACCGTGGGGAACAGCTAGAGTTTAGGTAATTGCGGAGGTGACGCTCTACGACAGTAGTGCAGCGAAAGAATAGAAATAAGGTCGAAAATTTATTTGATTATCCGCCAAAGTGTAAGTCATTTTGTAGTTTTAATTGAATTTTATTTACAAAAATACAGTTCCGTGTTAGTTAGTTAGTCTATGAAATTTCCTTTGTTATAGATATAAAAATGTGATGGATGTCGCTGAAAAAAATAGAGACATAAAAAAAACCTGGTCTTTTTAATCTTTTTTTTTCATAGTTACTGTTTTTTTAATGTATTTGACAAAACACTGTATTTTTTTTTGGTTTGTGGTATGTACAGATACGGCTAACTTTGTAACGAAAGTCTAGACGTTTTACACAGTGTTTTTATTGTCTTTTTAATAGTAAAAGTTGCAAATACTTCTGTAACAGGAACTATCTGTATTACAAAGTTTAGATTTCTTAATATTTTACGCGGCTATATACCCGCTACCGCCTTTGTTTTAAATAATTATATGAATAGTTTCTATGCAATTTAATGTTATAATAACATCCACTTAAGCCTTAGAAAAAAACGTATAGGTAAAATAGCTGAATATTTTATATAATTTTTCAGTTTCTTAAAAATCAACCGGAGCTAAGAAAAAAAATTCTTTGTATTGATTGGATTATAACCTCAAAATCCTTTTTTTTTATTTATCTATTCTGCAGCTAGTCCGATTTAAAAATAAGATCAGAAGGGAGATAACTAATAATAGAGAATAGAACACATCATCTTCTGATGCGCTTGGCTCCAAGGCCAACAATGTATGACCGCAGAGCAATGTCCTTTAAACAACTAATGGATGAGTGTAGAAATTAATTCAAAAAGTGTACATCTATCCATGTATAATTATAAAATGTTAGTTTTAAACTGAATATTTATGAACCAGATCAAAATACTTACCAACCAAACATAGGAGGACAAGTAATCGTCCCTGCAGAGATCCAGACGAAGAAGATCATGGTCAAAGCGAGCTTCTTGGACCTTCTCCTTCTAGAGTACGTCAGGGGCCTGGTCACTGCCAGGTACCGGTCCACGCTGATGGCACATAAGGACAAAATGGAGGCAGTGCAGAGCAGAATGTCCAGGCTGATCCAGATGTCGCACAGAATCCAGCCGAGCTCCCATTTCCCTGCGGATAAAGAAATTTGTGTGATTAAACTGATTTGTAAACTTGTGAAAGGGAGTCGTTTGTCTTGGTATGGACATGTAATGAGGAGGGATGAAGCACATGTGACTAAAAGAGTGATGGATCTGAATGTTGATGGACGGAGAGCGAGAGGAAGGCCAAAGAAAAAATGAATGGATTGTGTAAGGAATGATATAAAGGAGAAAGGAGTAAATGATGCCGTGACGTCTGATAGGGGAGAATGGAAGAAGAAAACGTGTTGCGCCGACCCCAAATAGAATGGGACAAGGGCAGGAAAATAATGATAAAACTGATTTGTAGAAGATTTTGGGTCATAGTGGAAAATTGTTTAGGTAACTGCTTCGTTGGTCTTGTGGTCGCTTTAGTTTACCATCAGGACATAGCTTAAAAAAAAAACTATTTGCAATATTTTTTTTAAGGTTTTGCCCCACACTAGGAATTTCTCCTGTGTCATAGGTGCGTTTACAAATATTTAACCTCACATACACAACCAACCAGACCCGAAACAACTATCTGTAAAACAAATATTTGTTCCTTGTGGGGATTGAATCCGGGACACGACGCTTAGCAGCAAACCGTGCCGACAAAAATATACATATACTGGATCTAAGATTCTGCCTTACTCTTTTGAGATTACAGGTCTAAAGTTTTGTTTACGATTTCAGATAGAAGTGTTTGATTTTATCACATTATATAGACATAGATACATAGTTACAACTAGTCAATGTCATGAAACCTTGACAACCAGTCCTACCAGTGGGTATCGTATTACCCAGTACTAACTGGGTTGTGAAGATCAGATTGCCAGTCGCTCCATGTAAAATATTGGCATTCATCTGTATCCGGTTAGACTGGAATCCAACCCTAACATAGTTGGGAAAAGGCTACGATGTGGACATATTTACTCATAACTCTTTATCAATTTGACTAGTAAGGGCACTCCTTAATCTTGGCCAAGGGTTTCTATTCCGCCGCGAGACGATTCCTGGCCACAGTAAATGCAGGCCTGTGGACGGTGGGCAATGGTTAGCCACCATCCGTCCGTCTATTGACGACAGCCTGCGTCGACGGCACGTTAGTGCATCACGCGCACCTTAGGCGCGCCGCCCACACGACATTTGTAAAGAAAATCTCGTTGCGGCGTGACTCTGATGTTAGATTTTCTTTACAAATGTCGTGTGGGCGACGCGCCTAACGCGCCCGCGCCGCGACTGCGCCTCGACTCTTGGTCGTGTGGGCGACGCGCCTTAAAGTCTAACACACCCGCCCAGAGCAGGAGAAATTATTTGATTTTCCGTGTTTTTCATTTATTTGGGTACAGGGTTGTATAAATGCTTTTAATTATTATAACTCTGCAACACACATAATAGTTACTGTTGCAATTTAAATTTTAATCAAGATACAACATCACGAAAGATATTTTAAATACCTACACTGGTGCTTCCGCCTTGAGTGCCTAAAGTGCCACATACATTACGTTCTGGACATTTTGTCATCTAGGAATTTTGGATTCTTAAAAAAAACGCCGAGCCACCTAATTATCAAACAAAGTCGAGGATAATAAATAATAAATATCTTGGGACAACTCACACACGGCTATCTGATCCCAAGCTAAGCAGAGCTTGTGTTATGGTAACCAGACAACTGATATACATACTTATTTAATTTATAAATACATACATATTATAGATAAATCACACCCAGACACAGAACAAACAATCATGCTCATCACACAAAGTTTGTCCTGGGTGGGAATCGAACCCACGACCTCCGGCTCAGCAGTCAGGGTCACTAACCACTACACCAACAGGATGTCCAACATTTCCTGATGGAATGTGAAAAGAACGGCAGAGTAAGTGATGCAGGAGTTAAAATAAAATAACATCTTTTTCTCCCCTTTTATTTCCTTTTTCTCCCCCTTTTCTCACTTTTTTAGCCTATGTACTCTTTCTCTCCCCTTTCTTTCCTTTTTCACCCCCTTTTCTAACTTTTTTTTAGCCTATGTCCGTCTCCGGGGTCCTAACTATTTTTCTGAACCTAAATTCAACAAAATCGGTTTGGCCGTTTAGGCGTGAAGACGCAACAAACAAACTCACACAAACTCACTTTCCCTTTTATAATAGTAGTAAGGATATTGGAGCTTTTATTAAAATAATAATCTATACCTTGTACGGAAGAGGCGAAACTAATTGAAGAAATAGTTGATGCATCACTATCTCCTTGTCAATGTATTTTATTTTATTTTTATTCAAATGGAACAGCAAACAGCTACAATATAAAACATAAACATCATATAAATAAACAAGACTTATTGACAATACTGCAGCCCACAACGCTGTTCACAGATTAATTAAAAGCATACATAAAGTGAACATAATAATCATCGCTACGGTAACAAAACTTAGTACAAATAGTGTATAAATGTAATATTCACGAAAGTTCGTTTAGTATTAGACTTTTAAACTTATGTAATACCTAATTAAGGTAAATTAAAATAGGTATAATAATTAATTGAATAGTGTATGATGAGGCTCGCATACCTTTCTAAGGTAAAAGCTTCTAAATAAATAAAGAAAAGAAAAGTGCTACCTACCTACATTCGCGTTCAGGGTACCACATACCTAGTAATTGAAATCTTTTGTACAATTTACACAATATACAACGAAAAACTGGCCATAAAAATATAATAAAACTAGCTTTTGCCCGCGGCTTCGCTCGCGTTAAATTCGGGGTAACACAGTTCCCCTTGCGCCTTATTGATTTGTAATAGCAACGCTAAATTTTCCCTTTTCTTCCCTCTTTCTCCCTCACATCCCACTTTTTTCAAAAAAAGATTAGCCTATGTCCGTCTCCTGATTTCCAACTATCTCTGTACCAAAATTCAAGAAAATCGGTTTAGCCATTAAAGCGTGAAGAGGTAACAAACAAACAAACTCACTTTCGCTTTTATAATATTAGTAAGGATATTTTTGTTTTACTTGAACAAACTCAATAAAAACGTAACAGCTAACTTTATATTTATGTAACATCATAAAACTGAATGCTTGCCTGCAAAGCTTTAAGTTTCCAGTTTCAACTTAGATCACTTAGATAAGTAAATGAGACATAATGTACAAGTTCGCGCAAAAGAGTTTGGCATGCATGTAGAATACGACAGGCCGTGTCGACGTTGGTATTTCTCGGTCGCCACAAAGAGATGTCAGTAAAGTATAGGGGCCTGCCAGGGCCACCGCCTACCGGGGTTACGGGTTGTTCGAAAGAGATACCGCGGCCCCGGAACATAAAGGGCTAAAGGAGGAATAGGGGTATGAAAAACGGTAGGAAAGACTATAAACGTAACTGTAATTTTCCAAAACTTCTTCGTAGCTTAAATGTTCTCTTTCGTATTTAATCCGTATCCAGTGACCCAATACAGGGTATGGGTCTTTTTCATTCCTAACTAAACCGATGGCCATTTTACACAAAAACTTAAAAAGAAAATAGACCACTTAAAACCACAAAACACGAGCGAGCTGTTTACACATAGACTAAATTAAGTGATCGTATAATTGTATACATGTTTACGAACTTAAAGCATCGAAATAAAATTCGATATGTTTAGTTTTTTTCAATTGAATATTTGGTAACACCGAAGTTCGGACTAACTTGAATAATTAATTAAATGAATTTGAATTGTAGTGTCTTCAAGTTTGTTTTAGTGTTTAAGTGCTTTTGTAACCGTATTTAAAATATTTAAGTGGATAGAAACCCTTTTTTTTTGCGGACAGGAATACATCAACCTTCCCCCACTCTGGGCGGAGCGGACAATAGACGGACGGACGGTGAGCTACCTATTTCTCACCGTCCACAGGCTCGCATCTACGGTGGCCGGGAGTCGTCTCGCGGCGCCCGTCACCCGGGGCGTCTCCCGCGGCGGCTGGGTTGGTTTGAGGTTCTCTCCCTCAAACGCCCGGCCACCTTCTTCGCTAGCATTACTACTTCGCAGAAGGAGGTGACGGCTTCCATTCCTTCTCGCTCCGGACCATAGACTGTACCAGGGCCGGACGAGAGAGATCGCCGCCGCCGATCGCCTCTACGAAGGCACGGCGTTGCTTCGTACAAGCTGGGCAGACCGCCACTGTAGCTTAGTGCCTAACCCTTAATTATTTGAGTGTAATTGGACGGCACGGTTGGCGCAGTGACTGAGTGATCGACGGCTGCGCTGCCTGTCGTTTGTTTGACCTACAGATTGTGTCGGGTCTGTGTGTTTGTGTATGTGAGTTTAAATGTTCGTTAACGTACCCATGATAAAGGAAAAATTCCTAGTGTAAAAAAACATGCATCGATTCCGAACATGTGTCAATCAAAAATAACTATTTCTTCGTACAAAATAGAGGGAGAGAGGTTTCGAAATATCATTATCGTCAGAATTATTTGTCGCTTCAAGTGTACTTGGTTTTTGGTTGAAACCGATTTTTTCTTGAAGTGCTCGTTATGCTCTGAGGCTTTTTGTTATTCGTGAAACGAAGTGGGCTTGAGGTTTATTTAAGATGTTGGGAGAGATATAGAATTTGGTTGAAGTGTACCTACTGATAAAGTAAAAAAAAATATGCAAGTTGCTGTTTTAAATGTTTTTATTGTGTCGTTTATTATGTTTATGTGTGGAGCTCGCAGCTACTTTATAACAGGCATTTGGATCGAACTTTAAGTTAAGCTGCTCATGCTTGGGTTGGTTCGTGGATGGGTGACCACCCATTACTTAAAGTAGTCGACGGGCCTCTTGGTCTAGTGGTTAGTGGCCCTGACTGCTGAGTCGGAGGTCGTGGGTTCGATTCCCACCCAGAACAAACTTTGTGTGATGTGCATGATTGTTTGTTCTATGTCTGGGTGTGATTTATCTATAATATATATGTATTTATAAATTATATAAGTAAGTATATCAGTTGTCTGGTTACCATAACACAAGCTCTGCTTAGCTTGGGATCGGATAGCCGTGTGTGAGTTGTCCCAAGATATTTATTAAAAAAAAAGTCGTTTCTCCATGTTTTGCCATTACGCGCTAAAATAAATTTTTGCGATAATAAAAAAAAGTTTTTCAGAGATCATACAACTACCAACTTTACATAGTCACGTTCCACATAAAAAAGAAACATTTTCAATATCAAAAACGTTCTCCAACAAAGTTTCTAACATCAATAAAACAAACTATACCTTTGGGTAGGCGCTCCTTTACCAATAAAGTTAAAATAAAAAAGTAACCGCGTATTTGAAAGCGATGTAAGTTGCCTTTGAGGACAATTCAATTGAGTGTGGTCCCTAGACATATAAGAATCGTGTAAACTTTACTTATACCTATTTTACTGACTGGAGGACCATCCCTAATTAGGGGAAGTTTACACCACGCACTCATAATAGGGCCTCAGGTTATCTAGGTTTAATAATAATAATAATTTATTTATTTTCGGATACTATAGTGTGTTCCATAGTGTGTTAGTAGCACGCCTTATATCTAGTGTTAGTACATACAAAAAAAAAATATAATAGAACAATTAGAGTATGAGTCACTTTGTACAGAAGATGAAAGTCCGTCAATCAAGCAGTCATCATCTCCACAAAATGCCTCAAAAAAAGGGAGAATAGACTCTCGGTAATTGTTTTTAGAATGCTGTTGTTACTGACCCGGGATCTAGCTGCCACAGACGCTATCTTCTTCCGTACGACTGCGTGAAAGCCGTCAGTACGGTTCTGTGCAAACATCTCCGACGCACTACAGAACCGGGGCAATCTCAATAAGCATTCTAAAATCATTGTTGTACTGGACGCGCAGGACATCTAGTTTAACTTTATTAAAAAAGAACATGGACATGACGAGAAAGAAGGTTTTATTGTACCTCAGTGAAAAAGAAAGTAAATCCCATCGCAGTCTTCAAAAATAATCCACCCCATTATTACCTAACCCTCGAAAACGTATAGCGGAGCTTTCATGGTAGAAAAAAACGTGGTAATTATATTATTAAAGTCCTTTCAAATTCAGTCATCAATCATCGACTAAAAAGGTCCTTTTCGCAGGTCAAACTCCTTTATGATTTTAATCGATTTTGTTTGTATGCCAAAGAAAATTTTACTAGTAAAAGTAAATGTGAATTACCGATAGATTTTACTTTGACTTTTAAAAAGTTTTGAATAGGTAGGCTGAAGTTGTGTTCTCCGTAATTTTGAGGTTATAAAAATGTAACGTTTAAGGAAGTAGATATTGTTAGGTAGAGTCGACATCCAAAGAAAAGAATCTTTGTTCTTCATGAAGGGTTTTGACAGAAAAAAAAGTTATATCTGTTAAAAATTTCAGGTGCCTAGGCTTTTAACAAGTGTGTTGGGGTCGGCCAGTCTAACCGGATGTACCAGCTTTAAACATTGAGCGACTGCTATTTTTTTATATAGGACATTTTATAGGACTACAGAACCCTAAAAAGACGAAAAATATTAAAAAAATACTGGCTCTAAATAATAATTGTGACATTGATCCTACTAATATTAAAATAGATCCTACTATATAAATAATATTATGAATGCGAATGTTTGTAAAGATGTATTGATGTTTGTTACTCTTTCGTCAAAACGGCTGAACTTATCTTGATGAAGTTTGGCACAAAGGTTGAATATAGTCTAGAATAACACATACTTTTTTTTCGATATCACGCGGGCGAAGCCATGGGCATCAGCTAGTTCTGAATAGTTTGATAACAGATTTTACGATCAACAATTTATTAAAAGTTGGGAATACGAGTCAAATACTTAAACTTCGGTTAAAAGTAATCACAAGGTTCCGAAAATATTCAATGAAATAACTTTTAATTTCAAAAGTAAATCATTTAGGTATGCCTCTGACCGTATTCGGGTATACTTAACCTTTTTTGCAAACGAAACAGCAATTAGCGAAAACCAAGTCGAGTGGAGTTCATTTTTTGGTACAAGTACCATTTGTGGGTACCCTACTTAATGGATACAATTTAGGTGAAGTACTTCCAAAAACTCACGCTACTGAGCACAATAATTATCGGAATAATTCTATTGAAATACGTTCAGTTCTTTGGAATCATTTGGAATTCTTCTTGTGTAACGATTTTAATCGATAATAATACGACGTATAATTACGATACATGTAATTATTTTACATGTAATGTCGGTATTTTTAAGTTTTTAAACCTCGAAAGGGAAACTCGGAGTCCTTTTGGATCACTTTGTTGTCCCTCTGTCTATCTGCCAAAACCCTTTATCTCGGGAACAAGTGATCGTTTCAAGTTGTTCTGTTTCAAACTCAAAAGCATTTATTTCATTTAGACCATTACAGACACTTTTGAATGTCAAGAAACAAAATGTTGAAGCTACAGTTCCGGGCACGAAACATAATAACTTGTAAAAGTACTGTAGCTGCCCATTATAAAGCCTTGATCTCTATGGAGAAGAATTGGCAAGAAACTCCATGTTATTTAATTTCTCCGAAGTGTATTGAAAAACTTCGTTTAATTCACGTGAGAATTTGTCACTGTTGTTCTCGGCTCTATAACACTCTCGCCTGTCGGCTCGTGCGTTAAGTCCGCCTCGGCTGCAATGACAAAGTTTCCTCACTTGAATCAAAATGGTGAATTATTAGGAACTAGCCTTTCCCCCCAGCTTTGATCACGTTAAATTTGGGGTAACACAGTTCCCCTTTCCTGATTTGCAGTAATCAGCTTCCTGTAGTTTTTGCCCTTGCACCTTATTTATTGTAATAGCAAAGCTAAGTTTTCCCTTTTCTTCCCTCTTTCTCCCGAATTTCTCACTTAAAAGAAATTGCCTCTGTCTGTCTATCTATCAATCTAAAACTATCTCTGTACGAAAATTCATCAAAATCGGTTTAGGCATTTAGGAGTGAAGGCGTAACAAACAAACAAACTCACTTTCGTTTTTATAATATTAGTAAGGATTTGCCTTTTAGTGAGAATTCCGCTTACGGTGTCTAAGAATATTTTACTGTGGGAAACAGGAATTTTGTCTTTATTAAAATCTATTTTAAGTAAATGTAATTATACTTTAAAGTCTTTTATATTTTAAATAAAACAGTGTCAATATGTTAAGGCCTAAATTAAATTCTTGACAGTAATATTAAAAGACGGTTCATTTGAAGTGAAGACATAATTAATTAAATCAGATTTTATGTCTTCTTCATTAATTTGCTGACTCTCTGTGTTAAGTGTTATTATCACGTTTCTTTAATTAAATACACGTCATGTTTCCTCAAATTTGCTTAGCGTTTATTGATGTAATTACGACGTTGTAAGTCTCATTTTCAAAAGCACCATATTTTCTATTATTTTATTTGTTTACTAGCTTATGCCGACGGCTTTGCTCGCGTTTAATTCGGGTCAACACAGTTCCCCTTTCCTGATTTGCAGGTACCTTCTACCTGTAGTTTTTGCCCTTGCGCCTTATTGATTGTAATAGCAAAGCTAAGTTTTCCCTTTTCTTCACTTCTTCACTCATTTCCCATTTTTTTAAACAAAACTGTATTCCTTGGTAGCGCAGTTTTATGAATGTATTTTCGGCCTGTAGCCCTACTATGACCTCTTAAAGCAATTCTTATTCCGCTGAGGGAAAGAGACAGAGCTATACAGGGTGTCTAGCACCATCTCTTTCACTCAGTGGAATAAGAATTGCTATAAGATGTCATAGTAGCCCTTCAGATGTAGTTTTGGTTTTGGGAATTGAGTGGGTATGATTGATATGACACCAAGTGCTGTCAATACTTTATTACCAATTAGCTTCAGCCCGCGACTTCGACCGCGTGGCATAGTTACTTTGGGCTAACCTTACTATAATCCACGTGATGATCGACAAAAATATCTTTTTCTCCCCTTTTCTTACCTCTTTCTCCCCCTTTTCTCTTTTTTTTTTAATATTCCATGCCTATGTTCGTCTCCAGGGTCCCAGTTATTTCCGTACCAAAATTCATCAAAATCGGTTAAGCCATTAAGGCGTGACGTAACAAACAAACAAACTCACTTTCACTTTTATAATATAGTAAGGATTATTAGTTTATTAGTAAGGATTAAACAAAGACAGTACTTAATATTTACTAGCGACCCTGATTTTAATTACATGTATGTGTAAATTTAATACATTAAGAAGAAGAACATTCTCCATGAATCTTGTGACGTAATAATACTAGCAAAACAAATCAATCTGCAGTAGGCCTACCATGACGTCTTAAAGCAGATCTTATTCCACTGAGGGAAAGAGATGGTGCTAGACACCCTGTATAGCTCTGTCTTTTTCCGCCAGTGGAATATATTCTGCTTTAATACGTCATGATAGGGTAGCAGGGTCGATCTGTGAATTGTAGCTATCCATTAATTACATACGAAGTTTTACGTACTAAGACAACAAAGTGATCTAATAAGGGTTCCACGTTTTTCCTTTTGAGGCACGGTACCATTAAAAAATAATTTCGAATAGTCTTCTACGGAACCCTATAAAGTCGGAATGATACTAGACTCTCGAGAAAACTCTTAACGTTAAACGCTAAATTAAATCTTAGTAGGTAACCATTTACTTAGGAATCACAAGTTACTCTCCACGCGATTGGAATTAATCTCAGCAACATCTCAGAATCTTACAGAAGTTCCATACGGCGATTTAGTAGTACGACAGTTGAAAGGAGATTACTTATCCTTACTATCCTTATCCTTACTAATAATATTATAAAAGAGAAAGTGAGTTTGTTTATTTGTTTGTTACCTCTTCACGCTTTAATGGCTAAACCGATTATAATGTATTTTTTCTTTTATAATATTACTAGCAACCCGTCCCAGCTTCGCATGGGTGTTACAAATCTTTGAAAATCCCCACTTTTCTCTACTATAATATGTATGTATTATACATAAAAACCTTCCTCTTGAATCACTCTATCTATTAAAGAAAACCGCATCAAAATCCGTGGCGTAGTTTCAAAGATTTAAGCATACAAAGGGACATAGGGACAGAGAAAGCGACTTTGTTTTATACTATGTAGTGATTACTTATCCTTACTATCTTTATCCTTACTAATATATTAATATTATAAAAGAGAAAGTGAGTTTGTTTGTTTGTTACCTCTTCACGCTTTAATGGCTAAACCGATTTTGATGAATTTTGGTACAGAGATAGTTGGGAACCAGGAAACGGACATAGGCTATTTTTTTTAGAAAAAGAGTGGGATATGATCCCTCATATCCCACTATTTTTCAAAAAAAAAAAAAAAAGAATAGAAAAAAAAAAAACAAAAAAAGAATATAATATAAAGAAAGAGGGACGAAACGGGAAAACTTAGCATTGTCATTACAAATCAATAAGGCGCTACCGAATATAACGCGAGCGAAGCCGCGGGCGAAAGGTAGTCCTCCATATTTTTTTGGGCTATTTTCAAAAGTCGCCGTAACGATTGGTTTAGACATCTTACATATTATGTAGATGATTGACTATTAAAATGTTTTGTTTTGTCTTTTCCACACACTGTGTCTACATTATCTCGTCCAACTTTCCTCTCGCAAGTCTGCTGGAACTAATTTCTAAAGAAATAAGTACCTTTGGGCTGTTCTGTCTTAATGTAATGTCCTGTCATGTATTTTGTGTGCATATTTTTTTTTTGTGGTTGGTGAATTGTCTTTTGACTTTTAATCAATCATTTTTTTTTACTATGTCTTGCTCTTTTGAAAATAGATAGAGATTTAGTTTTGTTGACCGACTTAAAAAGACAACGCAAAAAGTACTTTAAATTTAAATTGTGTACATACGTTACCAGATGTACAATAACGAATAAAGAGTCCCTTCCTTCTTCTTTCCCATCCCTGCATTCCCATCATTAAAAAAACCGGCCAAGAGCGTGTCGGGCCACGCTCAGTGTAGGGTTCCGTAGTTTCCCGTCTGTCACAATAAGTGTTCCCAGTTATGAGTCCAACCGAACAATTCGGTAATACCCGATCCAATGTAATAAGTACCTACAGCGCCATCTCTCGGGGAATTGGGTTACTAATTAATACAAAGACGTGCAATTTCGGTAGTAATTTTAAAACTAATTTCAATAATTCTTTTTTTGTTTGAAAAAAAGATACGTTCAGGATAATAAAATATGTAAACAAAGTTACAAAAAATGCTTGCATATACGATTATACTACAAACTTAGTCCAGAAATTATTTTGTCTTTTTTGTACAAAAACTGTTGTGTCAATCAAGTTCAAAATAATTTTCATAGAAAGTCCTTATAAAGTTCTACTTTTCAGATTATTTTCATATTTTCTAAACTTATGGTTCAAAAGTTAGAGGGGGGGGGACACATTGTTTTTTACTTTTGGAGCGATTATTTCCGAAATTATTGACATTATCAAAAAATGATTTTAGTAAACCCCTATTCATTTTTAAATACCTTTCCAACAATATATCACACGTTAGGTTTGAAATTAAAAAAAAAACACTTCCCACTTTACATATAGGGTGGCTACCCTAATAAAACATTTTTATTAAATTTTTATTTTACCACTTTGTCTGCGTGATTGATATACATATTGGTACCAAATTTCAGCTTTCTAGTGCTAACGGTCACAGAGATTAAGCGAGGACGGACGGACGGACGGACGGACAGACAGACATGGCGAAACTATAAGGGTTCCTAGTTGACTACGGAACCCTAAAAAAGGGTTATTCCGGAGAAACAATAATAACGTTCCCAGGTTAGTTGATGGTGTCACTTGTTTTTCATATCATGGAATGATAATGAAGAACCAAGCCTCGTACAACCCGAATTTATTGTCACATTCTACACTCTAAATTTCTAGAGCAATAAATCCGGGTCACTATATGAAACCTCTATATCTCGAAAACTAAAAATGGTAGCTTACTAAATTAAGTTGTGTTTAACCTCTACAGCCCCAGCGGCACCAAAACGTGCCAGTAAGTAAGTATTACCGTTAAGCCCCGCTGGCACAAATTTGTGCCACCAAACCCCGACCGATTTAAAACTGTATTTGTAGTAAACATAAGTCTTAAAATCAGTTTACGCTTATGATAAGAGCCCACCCGGCGGTGCTTGACGGATAATTGACGTAAATAATGGCGGTTCTTAAGAAGTTAATGGACAATAAAAATGTACTCCTTTTTCCGGGTGCATTTTACAGCGAAAATTAAAGTTTTGTATGGAGTTGATCTTCTGCCGCTGCCTATCTTGTATAAGTCTCAGGTGCGAGGTGTTAGCAAATATCACGATCCACTTAGCGAGAAATACTCTTACGTGATCGTATCGTTTTACCAACGAGCATGTTACAGGATTATACTTCTAATTTTGTTTATGTTTTGTAGGATTTTCTTATGTTATCCTTCAGAATACGCTCTCTCTCGCTCGTCTTTTGTTTTAAAATTATTCGTACAAAATACATTTGTGTATCGTTAATCTATTGGTTGTAAGACATATTTATTTATTTAACAATGTATGTACACACAATAAACTAGACAGGAAATTATTTATTTATTTAAAAATTTATGTACACACAGTAGGCCACACAGAAAAAAAAAACATATAAATGTTGAGTACAAAGTTACTGCTTGTTTCTTAAGAAATTTCTGCCAGCAGACCTGCAAAAGGAGATATGAGAACGAAATGTAGACGATAGTGCGTGAGAGAGTATGAAAAAAGGTGTGTGTGCCTTAACCTATTATAACTTACTTACTGCCAAGCATGAGGTTTCAGTTTCGATTCAAATGTAGGGCTATGTGTTACCGCATTTTTCAATTTCTCAGTTGGAACCCGGAGTTTGGATTCGGGTCCTGTTCATGGCAATTGGTTAGCTAGCCTTTTTCCATGGGATATCAAAAAAAAAAGCGTAACTAAAGACAGTTTTCTACTATCTTCAGTGTTTTGAAGAACAGTTAAGAAAATTGTCTAAGAGGCAAGATATTTTATGGTTTCCGGTTTGTTCGAAAAAGATATCGCGTCGCGGCCCCGAACAAAAAGGGCATAAAAAAAAACAAGGATTAGTTTTAGTCAGTAAAAGTCTAACATTCCTCTTTGCTCCGCCCAGAGCAAGAGAAGTTATTTGATAATTTCCTATCCGAAAGATAAAAAAACCGGCCAAGTGCGATACGGACTCGCGAACCTCGGGTACAGTACAAACTTGATCATATCTTTAGACTGCGTAGATTTAGAGGGTAATTTTTTTTACAGCACCAAGAAGCCACAGCCTTGATCATACAGTTTTAGTTTCAATTCGATACCTTCACGCGTTCTCGAGATAAATGGCCTTGACAGACAGACGGACAACAAAGCTTTCCAATAAGGATTCCATTTTTTCGTTTTGAGGTCCGGAACCACAAAAAGAGGCCATATTTAGTGATCTACTTTTTATGAACTTTGCCAGCCAGATTTTATTTTGTTTTATGACCCTTGATACCCAGAAAAACTTGTGGGAAATCCTTACTAATATTATAAAAGCGAAACTGAGTTTGTTTGTTTAATACGTCTTCACGCCTAAATGGGTAAACCGATTTTGATAAATTTTGGTACAGAGATATGGGACCTGGTGGGACCCTGGAGACGGACATAGCGATATTAAAAAAAGGGAAATGAGGGGGAAAGAGGGAAGAAAAGTGAAAATTTAGCTGTACTATTACAATAAATAATGCACAAGGGCAAAAACTACAGATAGCGGGTAACTGCAAATCAGAAAAGGGGAACTGTGTTACCCCGAATTTAACGCGAGCGAAGCCACGGGCAAAAGCTTGTCGGTAATAAAACATTGACAGCACTTTGGTGTCATATCAATCACACAAACTCAATTCGCCAAAGCCGAAACTACATCAGGCCGAAAATACATTTCTAAAACTACCCTAATAACCATGCCTTACGAAGGAATAAATCTGATATCTCCGCTTTTTATGAGAACTGTGGCCCTCATATTTTCTGATATATTTGAAGGGATTTCGTTTATCGAAGAAAGAAAGCGTTCACCGTGGTGCGAAGGGAAAAAAGGGTTTTTAATAACGCTATACTAAAAAAGCCGGTAAGGTTTTCTTCACAGCGTGTTAAATAGATCCTGTGTAGATAAGATTTGAACCTTATTTCATAGACGATAAAAGGCAAATAGATACTGCAGATGATTTGCCATATTTTTTTTAGTCTATTCTTAGTTTACTGTTGAGTGAGATTAAGTCAAAGCAACAATAATCAGATGAAAAGGGTGTAAAGTGAGAAGAAAGAGATACCGAGGCTCTGGAACATAAAGGGCAAAAGAAAGAACATGGGTGTTATTTGAAGCAAAGGTCCTGGCAGGCCCCTCGGCTTTGCTGACATCTTCGAGCCGTAGAACACGAACGCGCGGTGAGCTACCCATTGCTCACCGACCACAGGCCCGCATCTACTGTAGCTGGGGATCGGCTTATTATTTTATTTTATACTAGCTTTTGCTCGCGGCTTCGCTCGCGTTAATTCGGGGTAACACAGTTCACTTTGCGCCTAATTGATTTGTAATAGCAACGCTAAGTTTTCCCTTTTCTTCCCTCTTTCTCCCTCACATCCCAGTTTTTTTTTTTAAATAAAAATTATATGCCTATGTCCGTGTCCTGGTTCCCAACTATCTCTGTACAAAAAATCATCAAAATCGATCAAGCCATTAAAGCGTGAAGAGGTAACAAACAAACAAACTCACTTTCTCTTTTATAATATTAGTAAGGAAGTAAGGATTGTGAAAGGAATAGTTATAATGCGAAGCCATGTCCTGAGTATAGCTCATGTACCACATCTAGATTTTATTCTGAACTTGTTGGGTATCTCATCTTTTTTTGTGTGTCTTGAATATAAAATACAGTTCTTTCGTAGATCTTGAAAAAACTTGAATAAGTTAGATAATACTTAGAATCCAAAAACATCTGGAAGATTTTTTAGGGTTCTTTACCTAAAAAAGAAAAACGAAAACCTTTTTTGCGGAGGATGTAATTTGTCATCAAATTACATCCTTTACTCTGGGCGGAGCAGGGAGGCGGGAGACTGTCCGACTTTTACACAATAAAACCCCATGTTTCTCCTTTTGCCCTTTTCTGTTCTGGGGCTGCGGGTATCTCGTTCGAACAACCCGCAACCACGTCAGGCAACCACGTCATATATGACAGTTTATGTAGCAATTTTGTACGGATCCCTCGGTGCGCAAGTCTGACTCGCTCTCAGCTGGCTTTTGTATATAAAATACTAAAAAACTTGAAAATGAGAAGCCAGTTTACAAAGTTGGCAGAAATGTGACCATAAACTAAACACATAATGTGCATCGTTTTCGTAAAAAAGGAGGTATAAGGTAAAAAACAAGTTTCAGGCCGTACTTATTTAATTTTGTCATAATATTTTTTTTATCGTCATTCTGTTCCAAATTTGAATCAAAATGAAGATATTTTAATAAAATCTGTTCCGTTTTTGTTTCTAAAGAAGAAGTTGGGAAACTTCCTTTGATTGTTTTTGTTACAGATTCAATTACTTATATCATCATTTTATTACTTAACTGTCAAATGAAATTGGGCAGTATTTTAATTAATTTAGGGTATTCAATTATGAATTTTATCACCAATTACTGAAAAACCTTCTAACTGCTATAAAATGTTTGCATAATATAACAGAATGGTACGAAGGAGAGTTGTAACTCAGATTAACTTTTTATAATACTAAAATACAACGAATTTCGTTATGATTTAATTAAAAGTTGTCTATTCAGGAGTTAAATCACCATTGTTAAACTGAAAATAATCCTGATGGTTAACGAAAATGGTTGGAACGACAACGTAATGAAAATCCTTTTTTTAATATATATTCTTGTATTTTAAAATATGCTTTTTTTTTCATTTTCATAATATTTGCTTAGACAAGTTACAAATGCCTTGCCAGCCGTTAATAAAAGCACAAAAACGATTGCAACAGCACATTTTGATTCAAATGAGGAAACTTTGCCATTGCGGCCAAGGCGGATTTGACACCCAAGCCGCTGGGCAAGGGTGTTATAGAGCCGAGAACAGCAGTCACAAATTCCTACGTGAATCAAACGACTTTTTTCAATACACTTACGGATAAATTAAATAACAGAACTTATTGTCGTGGCGCCACAGATACAAAAGTTGATAAAATCATATTTTTAACTGAGGATTTCAAATGGTTGGTTCAGTGGCTAAGCGTTTGACTGCTACGCTGCTGTCGCGGGTTCGATCTATACACGGAACGAATATTTATATTTATGATCAATAAATAGTTGTTCCGGGTGTGACTATTTGTGTATAAGAGTTTGAATCTTCGTCAACGTACCCACGAAACAAGAGAAACTCCTAAAGTTATAACGTTTTAAAATAATATGTTTAAAAAAACAGTATTTATCCAAACCACAATGACATGAATGACAATATGAAAATTTAGTTACAAAAATATCTCACTCACCAGTAATATGAACAGCAATAGCAGGCGGCATAACAAATATCCCGACCAACAGATCAGCAACCGCCAGGCTGGTCACAAAACAGTTCGTCACAGTCCTCAACCGTTTGGTCGTCACTACAGCAGATATAATCAATGTATTACCAATAACAGTCACCACTATAAGCAAACACAGTATAATAACAACACTAATTTCAAAACAGTCATATGGCATCTCCCCACAGCCGAGTTCTACAGTTGAATTCAAAGTAACGTTAATACAATCTCCTTTGTCGTCTGTTTTGGTGATGACATTGTAGAAGTTTTGTGAGAGATTGTACTTTTCTTCGCCGTCGTTTTCTATAATGATTTCTGTTTGTGTCGGTGTGGTTGCGTTCCATTTTGGTGTTGTCTCCAGGTCTGGCACGGAGATCATCTACGTCTTGGTTCGTGGAGTGGTCTTGGCTGGCATTTTCTGTAACAATAGAATTCGTTGTTAAATTAATGTTGAAGCCGAAGAAATCATTTTTTTATTTCACTTAGGCCTACTTGGCACTTATGAAACGTCGAGAAATAATAATAATACATAAACTGTTCATTCAGTTACTTAAATAACATATGCTAGCTACACTGAGGAGCATCTTTTTGAGCAATTAATTTGCTTGTGTTAGAATGGTCCGCCCTTCGTATGTTACAAAATCTTAGTAGAGAGTGGAGAAAAGGTGCACCGTTTGGATTGATCATAATAAGGAGAAGAACCTGCAAAAAACTCCATGGGAAAACTTTAAATATCGTCTGGTTTTGCAATTTTGTTGTTACACTGTTAGTATTTAAGTATGAGAGGACAGCGTAGGCCCAACACAACTCATTGCTAATTTTACAAAACATATAATAGAAGAAGTTAACAAGCGTCTAAGAATCTACAACGCCAACAATATCCAGGATAATTTATTTCGTGAAGCCTTATGGACACATGAAAGCTACTAGGCATTTTAGCCAAACAAGTTCTAAAGTTGCCAATATCCCTGGCAGTTTCGGTGTGAAGGCTAGGCTCTATTATGGAATAAGTTTTTAAAGGAAAAAAATAGAAAATGTCTACCCTGTCCTAAGCATGACGTTGAGATTGAGGTAAGCTGAGGTTTGGGTGTAAAATATGCTTAATTTGCGTAAATTATTGTTTTCCTGTATCCAGGTCAGAATCAGACGATGCATCTTAGCTACGCCCTGGATTCTTGGGATTAAAACTAAATATTTTGCATAACATTAATTTAAACGTTATGTTTATTAGTGGTACATAGGTAGCATTCTCTACCAGTCCAACCTTTGGGTTGAAAACGACAATATTGTGATAAGGTACAATATTTTTTTAAAAGAATATACATATAACTGTTTGTTTTCAAGAACACATATAATGTCGTAGATTTCTACAAAGTAACGTCTTATTTTAAAACTTATCTTTTAAAAACAATTTTCTCGTTTGAAATTTCAGAAATTACTAATTTTAATCCTTCACAAGATTTTGTAGTTAGAGACTTTGATTTTCAACAAAGATGTTCTGTGTATTCAACTTGAACGCCAAAACTGTAGGTATTTCAGAAGTTTGAAGAAGAGGACACTTTCAGATTAGAAAACAGGTCAAAAACTAAATAAGATCTTTTCAACAACATTAATAATATTATTATCTTAACGTAAGGGTCCTGAGTCAAAATGACATAAACATGGCTTCCACAAAATTGCTAATTCGACAACTCAAACATCGTGAGTTTTTAGTTACCCTTGTATTATGAAAAAACTTGTAGGAAATTCTTACTAATATTATAAAAGCGAAACTGAGTTTGTTTGTTTGTTCTCACGCCTAAATGGCCAAACCGACGAACCACCAACCAACGAATTTTGGTACAGATATAGTTGAGACCCTGGAGACGGACATAGGCGTGGAAGATTAAAAAAAAAAGTGAGAAAAGGGGGAGTAAGAGGGAAGAAAAGAGAAGAGAAAGATTTTTTTTTATCATAAAGCGGGTTAAAGTTAGCGCTAGCCCAAAGTAACTATGGCACGTCGACGAAGTCGTGGGCGAAGCTAGTTTTTTATCAAAAAATAAATAAAAGGGTGCGTTATTTTTTGTCTCCTGAAAAAATACCTTTTTGAGTTGTCCCAGTTTAGAACTAGGTATGCGATACATGAAACTTCTCCAACATTTCAAGTTTCTAGACAGTGGTTTAATCCGTGCGTTGCCTGTCAGTTTCGAGATATAAATTATACTTAAAATGAAACGTGTTTATCTCGACTTTCTTCAGTCTTTCTTAAGGCTTATTACATATTGCATTGCTGGGTGAGCTCAGACGTTTTGTAAATAAGAAGTAAAGTTATCTTAATTCCAGTAATTTTTGTAAACGTTTTTTTTACTTCAGTGAAGTTATCGAACAGAACTCGGGGATCGCCCAAACTGTCCGTTTTTGTTTATTCCATTTATTTTTCGTTAACTTTAGTGAACAGTTCGTATTATAGAGTTTTCAATTTTCAGTTCTTTCGTTACCATGGCGGAAACTCAAAATAAATAACAAACATGGTAAATATCCTGTTTCAAGTGTTAACAATAATGTTAGTGTCTATGTCAGTTTAAAGACTTATCGTATCGTCATACTTCTGTCTTTCAACCTTATAGCTAGACATTGATCTGTTTCAGGTTCTAATGTTTTCAAAGTCTGACTGTCTTACCAAAGAGTATCTATATTAAGTGAGGTCAGATCGTCAGTGTTTCGAGGAGCTCGTGGCTAAATAATAGTAGCCACTCGGGTCAATCTTTAGGTTAAGCCACGCTTGCCTAGGTTGGCCTGTGGATGGGTGACCACCCGTTACATACCGAGTTTCCTCCGTGCCTCGGAAAGCACGTTAAGCCGTTGGTCCCGGCTGTCATTTGTAGATCTTTGACAGCCGTTACAGTTAGTCAGTGTTCCGAAAATCTGACAACCAGTCTTACCAAGGGGTATTGTATTACCCAGTACCTATTAACTGGGTTGTGGAGGTCAGAAAGGCAGTCGCTCCATGTAAAATACTGATATTCAGCTGCATCCGGTTAGACTGGAAGCCGACCCCAACATAGTTGGGAAAAGGCTCGGCACATGAGATCGTCAGTCGTTCCATGTATAAGATTGGTATTCAGCTGCATCTGGCTAAAATGGACGCTGACCCCAACGCACTGCACAGGGGCCTGCCAAGGATGCGGTTTGTTTAAAAGAGATAACCAAAAAGGGCATCAGAAAGAACATGGGTGGGTTTAGTCAGTAAAAGTCTAACAGTCCCCGGACGGCCCAGAGCGGGGGAAATTATTTAATGATTAACCATCCCTAAAAAAAACTCCAACACAGCCGGGAAAAGACAAGGCCGAAGTTCATACCTTTCTAATTTAATTTAGACATCAAAACTCGTCGGCAAAATCTTGTACAGACCACGGCAGGTCAACCTATTTTAAACTATTATAACCTGCTACCCAACTATGACGTCTTAAAGCAGAACTTATTCCACTGAGTAAAAGAGATGGTGCTAGACACCCTGCATAGCTCTGTCTCTTTCCCTCAGCGGAATAAGTTCTGCTTTAAAACGTCATGGTAGGGTAGCTGATCTCTCTACTAAGGATCGCCCACCGTAGTAGAGAGATCAGATTAAAATAGTTTTGTGTAGGTTTATGTGCCGTCGTGTGTACAAAAACAAGTTAAATAAAATTTTGCAGTAAAATAAATGTAGTAATAAAAATGAATAACGTATGCCACTTGCTCCAGTACAGACAGCTGCAGGTCAAGCTACCCGAAACTGTCAATTTATCCCAATGAACCTTGAACCTTAATAATTTAGAGATAAAGTCGAAAATCTATCAAAGAAATATGACAGATTGTAGTAGCTTGATGTGCAGGCGTCTATACATTAACAGACTTCTTATTTATTTTTGTCCGGATTAGTAGGTATTCAAGGACTCTGCCCAACTAAGACGTGGTCCTTTCATGAAACGTTTTTGCTGAAACATTTAGGTACGCATGGTTAAATGACTGGATCCTTCACACACAATTTAAATTATATTTTTCGATTTTTCTCGTGATAACACAGGTTCTGTAAACATTACAGTACATTAGCTTCCGCCCACGACTTCGTCCGCATGGCATAACTATGCAACTTTGGGCTAACGCTAACTTCAACCCGCGTGATGATAAAAAAAAACATCTTTTTCACCCCTTTTCTTAATTCTTTCTCCAACTTTTCCCACTTTTTATCCTATGTCTGTCTCCAACTATCTCTGTACCAAAAATCATCAAAACCAGTTTGGCCATTCAGGCGTGAAGACGTAACAAACAAACAAACTCACTTTCGCTTTTAAAATATTAGTAACAATAGTAAGGATTACAGACAATCTTAACAGGCCATTACATTGGAATTTACAGTTATTTTAAAGGCCGTTTACTTTCACGTATAGATTACAGGAAATTTATTAAAAATTTCTTTTTCGGATTCCGTACCTCAAAAAAAAAAACGGAAGCCTTGAAACGAAATGAAATTTATTTGCTATGAATGTAGGTACAGAAATATGGTGTTGAATAAGAGAAGGATCCAATACATTCTACTGTGAGGCATGCAACATAGGGCACGCCACAATAGTGGCGGTAAGTCCCCTCTTTGAGGAGTGGCTGGAGCAGCGTCATGGCGTCCTCACCTACCGCCTGACGCAGGTCCTCACCGGACACGGAAGTTTCGGGAGGTTCCTGCGCATCATCGGGCGGCAGGAAGCGCCCGGGTGTCACCATTGTGACGATCGCCCGGAGGACATGGTGGAGCACACAGTGGCGATCTGCCCAGCGTGGGCGGAGCACCGCCGTGCCCTCGTAGAGGCGATCGGCGGCGGCGATCTCTCGCGTCCGGCCCTGGTTCAGGCCATGGTCCGGAGCGGAGCGAGAGGGAATGGGAAGCAGTCACCACCTTCTGCGAAGCAGTAATGCTAGCAAAGGAGGTGGCCGGCGTTTGAGGGAGAGAACATCTGCCCAACCCAGCCGCCGCGGGAGACGCCCATGGCGCCGGGCGCCTCGAGACGACTTCCGGCCACCTTAGATGCGGGCCTGTGGGCGGTGAGCAATGGGTAGTTCACCGTCCGTCCGTCGATTGACGACAGGCCGTGTCGACGGCGCGTTCGTGTTTCACGCACGCCTCAAAGAGAGTCAGCAAAGCAGAGGGGCTTGCCAGAGCCTCCGCCTGCCGGGGTTGCGGGTTGTTCGAAAGAGATACCGCGGCCTCGGAACGTAAAGGGCAATAGAAGAAACATAGGTGGGTTTTAGTCAGTACAAGTCTGACATGCCCGCCCCCCCGCTCCACCCAGAGCGGGGGAAGTCATTGGATGATTTCCCACCCGAAAAAAAAAAAAAGGCCTGCAACATTTTTATATTAGTATTAATTACGAAATTATTTAAATAAACAAATAAAAGAAAAAAATATTTATTTAATATTGGGCCTTAAGGGCCATTTTGTTGTCTGTCTGTTATTAAGGGGTACCGTTTTACCCCGTACCTACTAACAGGGTTGTGGATGTCAGTTAGGCAGTCGCTCTATGTAGAATAGCTACTGGTCTTCAGGTGCATCTGTTTAGACTGGAAGCAGACCCCAACATAGTTAAGAAAGCGCTGAATAGATTATGATCGATACTTGTAAAATATTCCTTTGAACTAGAATTACCATTTATTCATTTATGATATTCTTTTCATTTTCATTTCACACACGCACACACACACATACACGCACTCGCACGCTAACACACGCACACGTCATAATAAACCTTAAAATTCTTTACAATAAATAAGGCGCAAGAGCAAACACGTGTTACCCCTAATTTAACGCGAGCGAAGCCGAGGGCAAAAGCTAGTGGTTTAATAAATTTATTCTTATTGGCGTATTAGCATCGCCATCTTGTATTGAGTAACTAGTTCTATTCAGAAAGCTCAACTCCTTTCTCTTTGTAACTTTAATTTACATACTAAAGGCGAGAACGCTCTTTTCCCGTCCATTGGTTTCATTGAAAAAGGATGTTCACCTCATTTATTTATTTGTTGCAAATCGAGTACGAACTTTTAATTGGATTTTTAGTAAATTCTTGTTCAATTTGAGTTGATGCCCTAGAATAGGTATCATTTATTTTTTTCAACTATTCTTTCAGAACGATTTTCTGTCATGGTGGCCAATTGAAACAAACCTAGTCTTTTTTTTTTCGGGTGAGTAATCATCCAATGACTTGCCCCGCTCTGGGTGGAGGGGGGGCATGTCGGACTTTTACTGACTAAAACCCACCCATGTTCCTTCTATTGCACTTTACGTTCCGAGGCCGCGGTATCTCTTTCGAACAACCTGCAACCCCGGCAGGCGGAGGCTCTGGCAAGCCCCTCTGCTTTGCTGACTCTCTTTGAGGCGCGCGTGAAACACGAACGCGCCGTCGACACGGCCTTCAATAGACGGACGGTCGGTGAGCTACCCATTGCCCAGCCGTCCACAGGCCCGCATCTTAGGTGGCCGGGAGTCGTCTCGCGGCGCCCGGCGCCCTGGGCGTCTCCCGCGGCGGCTGGGTTGGCCTGATGTTCTCTCCCTCAAACGCCCGGCCTCAAACAAACCTAGTCTTCTTCCAACTTATTTGGGGTCGGCTTCCAGTCTAAGGGGATACAAGTAAAAACAGCTATTTATACTTGAGTGGTCGTTTATTTGACAGATGTCCTTTAGAAAACCTGCTTGTCATCATTATTATCAGCCAGATTTAACCCACTGCTTGTTATAGGCTTCTTTTATACATTATCATAAATATCCTACTTCATATTATAAATTTAATGCGAATGTTTGTGAGGATGGATGGATGTATGAATGTATGGATGTTAGTTAGTAGTTACTGAGGTAGATTATAGTCTGGAATAACACATAGGATATTCATTTTTTTTTTTCGATTTCACGTGGCTAAAGCCGTGGGCGCCAGCTAGTCATAATTAATTGTCTTCTTCTTTTTCATTGTGAAGATACCACTTAAGGGAAGAGTGAGGCAGCTCTGACACACGTAATATTGTAACTTACTGAGGCTGCCTCAATTTATGTATGAAACAATGCTTTATCTATACTCATATTATAAAGCTGAAGAGTTTGTTTGTTTGTTTGAACGCGCTAATCTCAAGAAGTACTGGTTTGAATTGAAAAATTCTTTTTCTGTTGGATAGTCCATTTCTTGAGGAAGGCTATAGGCTATATATAACATCACGCTACGACCAACAGGTGCTGAGCAGCGTGGGTGAAACCGCGAGGAACAGCTAGTATAAAATAAATGTTTATTTTGTTCGTATTAAAAATAATAATACAAAATACTAACTACCTACTCGTGACGACTCTGGTCAACGTGCTTTCTGATTATCGAATATACATGGTCACCCATCCACGTACCAACCGGAGCAGATCAGATGTTATTTCGTAGCAATGTGCTTCTCAGACAGATTAACTTCGCCAATTATATTTATCTGTGTACTGTGAAGGTTTTAATCAAACCTTCAAGAGTACAGGCTGGTTTAAAATGACGTCCGAATACTCTGATGGTTTAAATAGAGAATTTAAAAATAAATAGAATAGGATAGTTTTGGAACGATGTGTCATTGTAACTGCTAAAATCACACACTAAAATATAGTATATTAAAACACCCCTTGTGTTTTAATATACTATTACGATACACACTTGGGTCTAATTCACTTCCCCGCTATAAGGCAGCCATTTTGAGATTTCCTCTATGCGTGTTCAAAACATGATAATATCTCTCAAAGTTTTGGTCTTGCTGAGATGACAATAGGTTTATTCCGAGGGCCAAAATATTTTTTATCGTTTAAATTAAGAAATTATGAGTTTGCATTTTCGTAACTTTAGAAAACAAAATTAAAGTCCAAAAAATATATGCACATCAACGAAAGTTTTATAAACTTATTTGTGGAAAAAAAATGGTAGAATGGTAAATCTATACTAATATTATAAAGCTGAAGAGTTTGTTTGTTTGAACGCGCTAATCTCAGGGACTACTGGTTGGAATTGGAAAATTCTTTTAGTGTTGGATAGTCCATTTCTTGAGGAAGGCTATAGGCTATATAACATCACGCTACGACCAACAGGTGCTGAGCAGCGTGGGTGAAACCGCGTGGAACAGCTAGTTTGTTATATAACTGCATATTCTATGCTAGTCCGTGACCGGACACATTTTATATAGTCTTAAATTATTTTCTTTCAATTAGTTATATTACCCCACACACTACAGTACCTACCCTTATAAGTAGAAGGGGGCGTCATAAAAGCTGCTGAAAGCATTAAACATTTGCAAAGTTCAAAGTTCACAATGATGTTCAACCTGCTCTGAACTCATTCTAAATACGTGAGTATTTAATGAGGTTGGAATGGCAATTTCATTTTTCATTTAAAAAATTTGACGGCACGGTTGGCGCAGTGGTTGAGCGATTGACTTCTGCGCTGTGTGTCGCGGGTTCAATTCTTGCACGAAACAAATATTTGTATGGCCCACAGATAGTTGTTCCGGGTCTGGCTGTTTGTGTATGTGAGTTTAAATATTTGTAAACGCACCCACGATACAGGAGAAACTCCTAGAGTTTGGCAAAGTTCTAAAAAAAAAAAGTTAAGAAGTGTCTATGAACTCTTGGATGGAACGAAGTTATTATTCATTATGTACAAAAAAGTCACTCAACAAATGTAATCGTCGCGACACCACACTGTTCAATGCAAAATAGAAAGACGAAACGAAAATAACTGGCTTGCTTTCTATGTGAGACAGAGGGACAGACAGAGAAACACGCGCACGCCGCACGGCTTAAAACTATAGCAAAAAATGTCGTCACAACTTTTGGTCTTAATTTTTTCCGTCTAGCCCCCTTTCGGAACGCGCGATAAGGAACTTCGTTCCAATAAAAACAACGGGGTATGGTAGTGTTAATTTCTCAGACATTTTAATTTAGATGCCTCTTTGGGCTTTCGAGGTTTTAGACACACTTTCGCCTTTGGTCGCAATCGGGGCTACTGAGTATGAGGTCTTTGATTCGATTCTGGGGTTGGGCAAATTTAAATTCGCGATTTTCAACAGAAATTTCCCACTATTAACCACGGAGTCTGGATGTGTGCCTGGTTGATGGCAATAGGGTCACTCAATTACATGGGAGTTAAATATAACAATGGAAATCTGGGAGAATTATAAGAAAAACCTAAGGCTAACCTTTCTAGGATGTAATTCTATGTTATGTAACTTTATTTTAGACTAACCCTCGTGAAATAGAAAAAAAATATCCTTAGTATTATTCCAGACATCTACCTTTGTGCCAAATTTCATCAAGATCCGTTCAGCCGTTTTGATGTGAAAGAGCAACAAACATCCATACATCCATTCATCTCTCGTCACAAATATTCGCATTTATAATATTATTATTATTTATTTTTATTTATATTTTTATTAATGCCACCTGTAGTTTTTGCCCTAGCGCCTTATTTATTGTAATAGCAAAGCTAGGTTTTCCCTATTTTTCCTCTCTTTCTCCATCATTTCTCACTTTAAAAAAATAAAAGTTAGCCTATGTCTATCTCCAAGCGTAGGCGTTAGGCCATGTAGGCGTGAAGACATAACAAATAAAGAAGTTCACTTTCGCTTTTATAATATTACTAGCTTTCGCCCGCGGCTTCGCCTGCGTTAAATTTGGGGTACCTAACACAGATCCCCTTGCGCCTTATTGATTTGTAATAGCAACGCTAAGTTTTCCCTTTTCTTCCATCTTTCTCCCTCACATCCCACTTTTTTTTAAATAAAAATTAGCCTATGTCCGTCTCCTGGTTCCTAACTATCTATGTACCAAAATTCATCACAATCGGTTTAGCCATTAAAGCGTAAATAGGTAACTAACAAACAAACTCACTTTCGCTTTTATAATAATAATATGAGTAAGGAAGTAAGGATTAAGGATTTAGTTGAATTCAAATACAAAAATAAACTGAGGATTACTCCTGCAATCCGCGAGAGTTTGAAAGAGTTGTTAATACACCCACACTTTGCTAGTTATGTTGACATTTCTTGACGTTATAGGGGCAAGAATATTGCCACGAACCTGGCTAAAATTGCGACTATAATCTAAAACTAAGAACGTGCACGTCTGAAAAATATTCACGAAAATCTTTTTAATTTATTCGAGCTCGTTAAAAAGCGATGTACTTACCCTTTAAAAAAATAATCTTAGTCCGTTTTCTGTGCAATTTATTTGCGTTGGAACGCAGACTTTAAGTTCATAGTAACTTTTCCTTTAGTTTTCTAAACGCAATTTTCTGGTGTAAATTTCTTGGAACTGACATGGTAACTAATATTATTAAGACTTGAAACGGGATATTTACCATGTTTGTTATTTATTTCGAGTTTCCGATATTTTGGCGTTGTTGCAAACGCCATGATCACGGATGACAGGTCTGTTGGTCTAGTGGTTAGTGGCCTTGACTGCTGAGCCGGAAGTCGTGGGCTCGATTCCCACCCAGGACAAACTTTGTGTGATGAGCATGATTGTTTGTTCTTTGTCTGGGTGAGATTTATCTATAATATGTATGTATTTATAAATTATATAAGTATGTATATCAGTTGTTTGGTTACCATAACACAAGCTCTGCTTAGCTTGGGATCAGATAGCCGTGTGTGAGTTGTCCCAAGAAATTTATTTATTTATTTATGAACTTAAATATCTGGATCCAATTTTCTGGCTCCGATGAATATATCTTGTAGATGAGAAGTACTTTTAAAAAGGTGGCAGAAGAGGAAGAACTAAAAAAGTCCCTGTCAAAGTTTATGCAGTAACCCTGTAAGTCATCATTTGCATGTCTTCTTCTCATCTTAAGGTCCGCTTCCAGTCTAACCGGGATGCAGCTGAATACCATTATTTTAAATTTACTGATTGCTTCACTGATCTCCACAAACCAGTTAGTACTGGGTAACTGTTTGTGTATGTGAGTTTAAATGTTTAGGAAGGCACTCACTATGCACAAGAAATAATTACAAGTGTGGGACAAGATCCTACTTCTTACTTCCTTACATATTCCGTTGGAATGTGATAGGTCGGCGGACCTAGCAAGTTCCTAGATGTTTACGCCAACCGCATAGAAACTGCAGCGTCGACATCAAGCCATGAGCCGCCGTCGACCACGGGCCGTCACGGGCCTGTGGACGGTGAGCAATGGGTAGCACACCGTCCGTGCATCTATTATTGCGTCACCGTGTCGACGGTGCGTTAGTGTTCCACGCGCGCCTAAAAGAGATGCTAGCAAAGCAGAGGTGCCTGCCAGGGCCACCGCCTGCCGGGGTTGCGGGTTTTTCGAAAGAGATACCGCGGCCTCTGAACATAAAGGGCAATAGAAGGAACTTGGGTGGGTTTTAGTCAGTACAAGTCTGACAATCCCCCCGTTCCACCGCTTCCGAAAATTATTTGATATTTGAAAAGCACTTAGTTATTTTTAAGTATATTTTTTGTCATTCCATATTCCTACTTCGAATAGGTTTCACCAATTTTAATTGTAATTAAATTAGTTCAAAATCACGGCATCGTTTACTCCTTTCTCTTTCATATCATTCCTTACACTATCCATCCGTATTTCTTTGGCCTTCCTCTCGCTCTCTATCCTTTAACATTGAGATCCGTCACTCTTATAGTCACATGTGTTTCGTACCTCCTCATTACATGTCCATACCAAACGAGTCCCTTTAATTTCTTCTGTGACAGGCGCAACTTTACATGTAAGCGTCTCTCGTAATGTTTGTTAATATTTTATCCTAATATTGTACCAAAATAGAATGCAGAGCACATTAATTCAGCCTACACTATGATGCCATAAAAATTGAGCCCTACTTCCACATAGCGTGTTGAAAACAGATAAAAGTTTCGGAAAGTTTGTTTCGTTCTGAAATAATGCTTGTTTTATGGTCAATAAGTTGTTGGTATTCAAGAGAGCCATATTATATAGGAATGTATGTAAATGTGTTGTATAACTTACGTATGTTTATTGGCATTACATGAAAGGATGGCAGTTGATTATTTTTACAACTTTATTTTTAGCTGATCCGTAATCATTGTGTGCTAAAAATAAAGTTATTTACGAACAAGCATAATTTTAGGGTTTCGTACAATTGTGGTGAGAAAATAAATGAAATGAAATGAATTGAAATGGGACCTTATTACTAAGACTCTGCTGTCCGTGTCTCATGAACCGTGACAGTTAGTCCGACTTGTACACACGATGGCACATCAATATACACAAGACCATTTTAACCTGATCTCTCTACTACGGAGCACACTCTGTAGTAGAGAGGTCGGGTTATAATATTTTAGAATAGGTTGACCTGCCATCGTATGTACTTGGATGGGTTTACCGCAGATTTTAATTTCAACTCGATACCTCTACGCGTTCCCGAGATAAAGGGTCTTGATAGACAGACAGGCAACAAAGTGGCGAAGCTTTATTGGATAACTAGCTGTTCCCCACGGTTTCACCCGCGCTGCTCACCACCCGTTGGTAGTAGCGTGATGTTATATAGCCTATAGCCTTCCTCAAGAAATGGACTATCCAACACTAAAAGAATTTTCCAATTCCAATCAGTAGTTCCTGAGATTAGCGCGTTCAAACAAACAAACTTAACAAACAAACTCTTCGACTTTATAATATTAGTAAAAAGTATAGATAAAGGTTTTGTTTTTTTCCTTTTTGAGGTACAGAACCCTAAAAATGCCTCCCTGCCATCTAAACACCTAATTTAAAGATTACAAAAAGAGTCTCCCAAACCATTCTAAAAAGGCCACTTAAGCCAAAAATAATTACCCAACCATGAATAACCGTCAAAACAGGCTCATTACACTAAAACTTTTTTGTTAAAAAACAAAAGAAAATTCACAAAGAGAAAACATAAAAGGTATCGTTGACGTTACAACGCCTTGCAAAAGAGAAATGGTTAACAATGGTAGTAGTAACGTAGGTGTACGTTTTCTGTGTCGCAATGTTTTCGTAAGAATAAAAATTTGATTGTATTCTAGATTTTTCAGAAAATAGAACATGAAAACTGGTATAAGTTTTTAAAAATGCCAAAAAGTTAACATTATTTTAAGATTTAATTAAACATGTACAAATCATGATATGCTGTAATATTTTTATTTGAATTTTAGATTGCTTTATAATTTACTAGCTGGCGCTCGCGGCTTCGCCCGCGTGATGATTAAAAAGAATTTAATTTTAGTTATTCTAGACTATAATCTACCTCTGTGCCATCAAGATCCGTTCAGCCGTTTTGACGTGTAAGAGTAACAAACATCCAATCATCCATCCTCACAAACATTTGTATTTATAATATTAAGTAGGAATTAGGATTTGCAACCATTTAATTATGTTTTTCTATAAGTGTTTTTTTTTTTTTAAAAAAGACGTTGCCCCACACTAGGAATGTTTCCTGTGTCGTGGGTGCGTTTACAAACATATAAACTCACATACACAAACAGCCCGACCCGAAACAACTATCTGCAGGTCATACAAATATTTGTTCCGTGCGGGAATCGAACCCGCGACACGCAGCGCAGCAGCAAACCCTCCGCCACTGCGCCAACCGTGCCATTAAATTTGTATTTTTTTAGAGAAATAAAAATATCCTTGACCGTAAACTGACATGGTTACTAACATTATTTTTAACACTTGAAACGGTATATTTACCATGTTTGTTTTTATTTCGAGTTTCCGATATTTCGGCGATTTAGCAAACATCATGATCACGGATGAACTGAAATTATTGCGGGTAATTTATGAGCAGACAAAACAATCTATAGTCGCCGCCAGATTAGAAAAAAATAAAGGTCGTTAACCCCCGTGTACCAATGTATTTAAACGATACGAAAAATTGTAAAGTGTAGTAGTAAAAAGTGTCGCCACACGATGTAAACAAACGTATCGCGGTACGGGGCGTCCTTGATGTGTGAGTTACAAACCTTTTGGCCAAAACCATACTTATTATTCAATCGTATTTTTTTGGAAGGTACCTAATATGTAGTACTCAATGAAACCCTTAAACCAAATTCAAATTCGAATCATTTATTTCAAATAAAAACAAAAATAGGCACATAGTGTCGTAACGAATTACATATTTTTTAATAATAATGGAACACACAACAGTCCCTCTAGCACTTTCCATTTCGGGCTCAACTTAATCAAAATCAAAATATTTTTATTTCACATAGGCCTACATGGGCACTTATAAAACGTCGAGAAAAGATGCACGGTTCGGGTTGGTCGTTTCCTATGGAGAAGAACCGGCAGGAAACTCCATTGTTACTCTTTTAAAATCATATGGTTTTACAATGTTGTTGTTACAGCGTTAGCACTTAAGTATGAGAGGACAACGTAGGCCCGACAATAAGTCATTGCATACTTTACAAAAATTAAAATAAAATAATACGTTAACAAATGTTAACAAGCGTCCAAGAATCTACAAGGCCAACCATGTCCACTCATTCACAACGAATTGGTAGAAAAGAATCTATACAAGAGTAAAAAAAAAAATAAAAAAATATTGCAAACACAAAATAACTAAGAGACGAGTCACACAATTGTGTAAAAACCGAAAACAGTAGTTACAGTGAGAATTGTGTGTCGGGAGCAGCCGTGTTGTGAGTGACATAAGTGACAATGGCAGCGGCATTGATCGCAAAAGCGAACAAGAAGGAGGGTAGACCGTTTCGCCTGCACATAAACATCCACCCGCAATTACTTCAGTTCATCCGTGATAATATAAGAATGTATGTAGTTATAGAATTATAATCATCCAAAGCATCAATACAATCTTCTAAGTTCATAAGGGTCTAGCAATAACTTTGACCTTGAAAAAATCGTTTCTCGACCTTTAGTAAGAACAATTAACAGCAAGATAACAAAATATACAAAGTTTTCGAGTATGAATTCGCTCAGTCAATCCCATGCGCAAACCAATTTGGAATGACACTCGAGACGAAGGACGCGATAGGTACTTAATTACAAAACGGTGGATAGGTACTGCACCCCTGACTTGCTCTGACGGCACACTCAGCGCATGAGTATGAGGGCATAACCTAAAAAATTAGATTTTTTGGTATGAATTTTAAAATTCGGTTATTTAAATTCATTGTATACTTCTATGAATATGAGTTAAAGCTGGATAAATAAATCCAGTTATTGCATGTTCTGCTATTGAAATATAAGTTGAAAACATAAGAAATATCGAAAAATAAAAATACAGCAAGGAAATTATTTTTGAAATGCATAGACCACAGCAATTACATATTACAATCTTTGAAATGTATTTTTTGAAGCTTAAAAAATTACCACAATTTATTCTTCAAATTTACGTATTTCTTACTTATTTCCGTTGGGATGAGTGTTTGGTATTATGAAACTCGACCGGTGCAGTATGGCCGACAGTTTTGAATGACGAGCGATCGCTAATGAAGTTTTGTGGAGTTTTTTGGTACAAGTCGGGTCAATGACTTTTAATTTTTTCTTATCTGGCGGAGACTATAGCCTCTTTTTTATTCGTTTTTTGCTAATATCGGGGGCAGCAGCTGAAAATCAGCGTCAAGTGGCGGCCTTGTGTTGCCATCTGGAATTATGCTGAGCTGAGGCCCTTTTGGCATTATTTTGTTTAATTTTAACGTGTCCCTGTGTTTTTAATTTTTAGTAATGCTGAATAAACGCAATTTTCTTTCTTTTCTTTCTTACTTTCTTTCAAATTAGATCTTGAAATTTTTAGAAAAGACTAATCTCTTTTTCTAAAGTTTTGGGGTCAACCACGTTAGCTTTGACAAATGATATTATTTTTTATTAAAATAACAGCTAAATTTTAAACAAAGATGACTACAGAACATTTGTTATACAAGTGAGTACGCAGACACAGGTACACTCTCTGTTGCCTCACTCTCATAGTCCGATGGTACGGCAATCCGACACGACCGGAGAGACATCAGGCTCAGCACCAATGGCTTAACATGCTTTCTGAGGCACGGGGGTATCTTACAGTCAGCTTCCAAACACCTGGATGCTACTGTGAAATTCCTAATGGAAAAACCTATATCACTTTTTACTGGACTCGGGAATCGAACCAAGGACTCCGTTATACCTATGTGTTTGATTATGTTTTCGTAGGCCGCAGCTGAAAATCAGCGTCAGGTGGCGGCCTTGTGTTGTACAGACGCCTGCAGGTCAAGCTACCCGAAACTGTCAATATTTCCCAATGAACCTTGAACCTTATACTTTAAATATGAAGTCGAAAATCCATCAAAGACATCTGACAGATTGTAGTAGCTTGATGTGCAGGCGTCTGTATATCTGGCATTATCCTTTTAGCATTATTTATTTTATTTAGTTTAATGTTAATGTGTCCGTCTGTTTTTTGTTTTTAATAATGCTGAATAAACGCAATTTTCTTTCTTTCTTCTTTATTTTAGCCACTACCTCATCTTAACTGAAATAAACTAAGGAAAAGAAATTGGCACGCCACTGTAAATACTTACTTCTGTATATGTTAGATTTACCGTGTAAATAGGTCTTTGCCGTGAGCTCCGAGGATTTGATACCAAAGACGTTTATCTAGTTGATATTGGCTATACATCAAACAGAAAATAACCATCTATAAAACCGTTTGAAATGTGTTTATCACTGTGCTTTTTTTCGTACAAGATTATATGTTTTTTGCTTCTTCTGCTGAATGAAAGCAATTTTCTTTCTTTCTTTCCGTACTTAGCAATCGCGTTAGCACACGCGAGATCAACAGGGTTAAATGAAAAGATTACCACAAGGTGGGAAAAGCACTGTGTTCTGCGCCTGCGATTAGTACCAATTTTCGAAGAGCTGAACAACGAGTACTGAATGTATATTTTTGGACTGTTAAAAACAAAAATACGCAAATCACACCACAATAATGATTGATGACCCGGTAGCCGCAGAATTAGGTCCCAAATGGAATATTATCATTAGTGAATATAGGTTACAGGGAACCATTCATCAATGCCTAGCCTTACCCTGAATTTATGTAGGCCTGATATTTGATAACGTTCTCTCTCATATTTTTGTACCTGATTTCTAAAACAATGTTTCATCAGCTTTCGTGATTGGTTGATCGAAATAATATGATCACACTGAATCGCCGCAGGGTCAGAAAGTTAAAGTTAGAGCTAACTATCTGGCATCTGCGGTTTTGCCAAATAAAAGTATCTATAATTTACCTCTGTGCCAAATATCATAAAGATCCGTTCAGCCGTTTTGACATGAAAGAGTAACAAACATCCATACATCCATATCCTCACAAACATTAGCATTTATAATATTAGTAGGATACTACAGCCACATTTCACCAGTTACGTTGCGGTCCTATGTAATGGGGGCGAACCTATTGCCATCAACAGGGCATAGATCCAGGTTATTGACTAGTAAATTCCTTATGAGAAAACGGAATAACACTTTACTCTACCTTGGAATCAAACCTCAAGCTCCGTGAGACGCTCCGGGCGTCGGGCGTCGCTAGACGACTCCCGGCCATCGTAAATGCGGGCCTGTGGTGAGCAATGGGTATATTCCACGCGCGCCTCAAAGGGATTTCAGCAAAGTAGAAGGGCCTGCCAAAGCCACCGCCTGCTACTGTTGCAGGTTGTTCGAAAGAGATACTACGGCCCCGGAACATAATTGAAGGCACATAGGCGGGTTTTACCATTACCTATATTCACTAACTAGCTGTTCCACGCGGTTTCACCCACGCTGCTCAGCACCTGTTGGTCGTAGCGTGATGTTATATAGCCTATAGCCTTTCTCAAGAAATGGACTATCCAACACTAAAAGAATTTTCCAATTCCAACCAGTAGTCCCTGAGATTAGCGCGTTCAAACAAACAAACAAACAACCTCTTTAGCTTTATAATATTAGTATAGATGACTAAAACCCGCCTCTTCGCCCAGAGGTGGGGAAATTTTTTGATGGTTTGCCATCCGCAAAAAAAGCTTAGCAATCACGGTTACATCATCACTATTAAGGATTATTTCTACCAAAGGATAAACCCTCATAAAATAACCTCATAAAGGCAATTCGTTCTATAAACGAACAGTATAGACCAGCAGTTTGTTGCATGATTGATCCATCAAATGATATTGCTTTCACGTCAAGATATTTGAGACTGCATATTTGACTGACAAACTTTTCATGGATTGGTAAACTTGGTGTTGGAGTCGTTGTGGATGTCTGGAGTGCCAGGCGCCAGGACTTGATTAAATGTCAATACAAGTTAACATTGATAGTTGAAAACTAGATCGAATTTTATAGTGACTACTAGCTGTGCTCAGCGGTTTCACCCGCTGCCCACTTAGGGGTATGAAAAATAGATGTTGGCGGATTCTCAGACCTACCCGGTATGTACACAAAATTTCGTTTAAATCGGTCCAGCCGTTTCGGAGGAGCATGGGAACGAAAACTGTGACACGAGCATTTTATATATTAGATGTGCTATATGGGAATGACGACAATGCAAATCGATATGGTGTTGGATTATTCGCTTTCTAACCGGCTCTTTAGTGTTCCTTACCTCATAAGAAAAAAAAACGGAACCCTTATATACACCACTTTGTGGTCCGTGTGTATATCTGTCAAGAACCTTTATCTTGGGAAAACGTGGAATTATCGACTTGAAATTAAAATTATATACTCAAGTTTAACGCTACGAGGAGGATTGAGGAGCTGATCAGCGAGATAAACCGCTGGGCACAGCTTGTATAATCCCTTATTTTTCTGTTTCGTTAACTGAATGGTCTAAAAACCACCAGTTTTAATGTTACATATATTTACATAACATAATTTTGATACGACAACAGAAAAGGGTACAATAATAATTCACCAACTTTCAAAAGTAAAGTTTTTTCCACGTTTTAGTGTTCAGTGGTTTTAAAGTTCAACGGTCCATAAAACTCCACATCACCACATCCTTACTAATATTATAAAAGCAAAAGTGAGTTTGTTTGTTTGTTTTTACGCCTAACTGGCAACACCGATTTTGATGAATTTTGGTAGAAGGATAGTTTGGGACCTTGGAGACGAATTTTTAAAATTGACTAAAAGGGGAGTAATTTTAGATCAGACTTTTTGCAATTTACAAGGTAGTACGCCAATAATCGGTACACACACTCTTAATTACCAACAATAAATACCTGCAAATCGGGAAAAGGGAACCCGTGTTACTCCGAATTAAACGCGAGCGAAGCCTCGGGCAAAAGCTAGTTTAACATAATGCATTGTGAGCTAAATTTGTACAATCCAACTCTGTAAGTTGTATTCGAAACCAAAAACCAACAAGAAACATTTAACATCCGAGTTATTTACAATCGAAATAGTTCTACTTGCCACGAAATCTGACTGACACGCGGTTTACCAACTAAACTAACATATAAACACGTGTCTACACGTCTTTCAAGCCACGAAAGTTAGTTCCAACACAATGTTACGTAGGTATCTGTTTTTGTAATCGATTCCATCGGCTCGATTTGTACCGAATGAGAACGTTCAATGGTTATGGTAGCTTGTTTGTGATGCCTTGATTTAAGTTGCTTTCTTAGCATGCATTGGTTTGACGGCACGGTTGGTGCAGTAGCTGAGCGATCAAGTGCTGCGCTGCGTGTCGCGGGTTCGATTACCGCACAGAACAAATATTTCTATAACCTGCAGATATTTGTTTCGGGTCTGGCTGTTTGTGTATGTGAGTTTTAATGTTTGTAAACGCAGCCACAATACAGGAGAAAATACTAGTGTGGGGCAACGTTTTTTCTAAACAAAAAAAAACTTACAGAAAAACATTAAAATTTAAAAAAAATTGGTCTTTGCAACTAAATTCGGAATGAGTTCTCGGATGGAAAATCATTACATAACTTCCCCCGCTCTGTGTGACTTTTACAGACTAAAACCCGTTTATGTTCCTTCTTTTGCCCTTTGTGTTCCGTTGCCGGGATATCTCTTTCGAAAAACCCGTAACCTTAGCAGGCAGTGGCCCTCTGCTTTGCTGACATATCTAAGAGGCACGTGGAACAAGAACGCGCTATCTCCCCGGCCTGTCACTAGACGGACGGACGGTGAGCTACCCATTGTTCACCGTTCACAAGCCCGTGTCTACGGTGGCCGGGAGTTGTCTTGTGTCTAACCTAACCTTACCGATTGAGCTTAGCTGAAATTTCGCTCACACCTTTGATTCTGTTGACAATACACTTACAAAAATGAGATATTTGTTTAACACTTTAAGGTACAGACGACGGCAGGTCAACCTATACTAAACTGTCATAACCTGATCTCTCTACTATGAATCGCAAACCGTAGTAAAGAGATCAGGTTAAAATGGTTTTGTGTAGCTTGAAGTGCCGTCGTCTGTACTTTAGGAGCCTACAATAATGTCCATAATATTCACTAATGTTAAGCCTTGGTTAATAAGCGCGTGCTTGTATGACCAAATTTTTTTAAGTAAACGAAACAAAGAACTGTGTAATCATTGTAGCAAGTAGCGTTCTGTGGTCTCTGCTTTTCCCCTTTGAGTAAGAAGCGTGGGTTTATGTATGTTAGCTGGAATTTTAACTTCAAAACTCAAATTCAAAGCATTTATGCCAATTACATCGTTACAGGCACTTTCGAATATCAAAAACAAATAGATGAAGCTACAGTCCCAGTCACAAGGCATAATAATTTGTGAAAGTACTGTAGTTGACCATTCGAAAACATAGAACTCTATGAAGAAGATGCTTATTTGTGACCACAGTGTCACTAAGAACATACTGCAGTTTACTACTGATTAGACATCACTATCAAAATGACAATGATCTTTATTCTCAATACAATAAAGTTCCTATTCAGTTTTTACCGACAAGTCTGTCAAATAACATTGATCTTTATGCTTATAACAGTAAGGTTGCCATTGGTTTTCTGCTGTCAGATGTTAACTTAGTGTGGGAGTATGTGACGTAATTGTATGTCTATTATGTGTCCGGATGCTGGATGACATCAAATGTCAACATTCACTGGTAATGCGACGCGAGTGGATGATGTTTACGATACTGGTTAGGTTAGTTTTGGAAGCTCCATTTTTTGGGGTGTATTTTTTTTACGAAAATTGTTTGTTCTGGGTTTGATTGATTCAATGTTTTTCCTTGTTAGTTAGATGCCAAGATACAGAATATGTGTCGATTGAGACAACATAGGTAACAAATATCAGTTTTATAAGGCTGTTTTTGCAGATGGGAAGTTATCAAATAACCTCCCCTGCTCTGGGCGGAGAAGTCAGACTGTGTCAGACTTTTACAGACTAGGCTACATTAGATTTTAATTTGGCGCCTAGTGATGATTTTATACTTGTGGGTTTAACAAATTCGAACACTGCGTATTGCACGGACGGAACCAGAGAGAGGTAAAACAAAAGAAAGGAGCGTAACCATAAACAAGATACATATACGTGGTCGTGGTGTGGAGGTCGTGGGTTCAATTCCCACCCAGGACAAACTTTGTGTGATGAGCATGATTGTTTGTTCTGTGTCTGGGTGTGATTTATCTATAATATGTATGTATTTATAAATTATATAAGTATATCAGTTGTCTGGTTACCATAACACAAGCTCTGCTTAGCTTGGGATCAGATAGCCGTGTGTGAGTTGTCCCAAGATATTTATATTTATAATTTAGTTGTTTCTCTTTTTCAGCTTTCTTATATAAAAGTGCACACCAAGTTTGGTTTTGTGTAACGATATACTATTTATAGACGATTTTAAATAACTCTGCGCACAGCCGAAGCTGAGTAAAAGACCTTGTAAGTTTTGGCTCTTACCCAAGTATAGGTCGATTTACAATATACACTGCATCTAATGCATTAAGGAGTTTCCTTTTAGGGTTCAGTACCTAAAAAGGAATAATAGAACCCTTGTAGGATCACTTTGTTGTGCGTTTGTCTGTCCCTTTTTTTTGAGAACGAGTGAAGGTATCGAGTTGAAATTAAAACCATATACTCAAAATTATTGTCCCTTGAAGCTGTGATAATCTACCCTCTAAGTCTACGCAGTCAGATCTCGTTTATTTCCAAGTTTGTACGGAACGTTCGCGACTGGGAATGGAATCCGCGACACGCAGCGCAGCTGTCGATCGCTAAGCCACTGCGCCAATCGTGTCGTCGATTTATTTTTACAATTAATCCTACTCTACTTCCCCTCCACGCAAATGTGCAAGTGAACGCCAGTGTGGTTTTTGTAAGTACAAGTCTGACAGTGCCCTCCGTTCTCCACAAGGCGGAGGACATCCACTGTGGGTATAAAAATATAGAGAACAAAAAAAAGGTACAAACGATACTTCACCCCCAGTTTAAAAGTCCCCTTGGGATAATTTTCAAGTGGCAAGTGTCATTTTATAAATTTACCTACTAGCTTTCGCCCGCGGCTTCGCTCGCGTTAAATTCGGTATAACACACCAAGCAGACCTGCAGTTTTTGCTCATGCGCCTGATTGATTTGTTATAGCAACGCTAAGTTTTCCCTTTTCTTCCCTCGTTCTCCCTCATATCCTACTTTTTTTAAATAAAAATTAGCCTATGTCCGTCTCCTGGTTCCCAACTATTTCTGTACCAAAACTCATTAAAATCGGTTCAGCCATTAAAGCTTGAAGAGGTAACAAACAAACAAACAAACAAACTCACTTTCGCTTTTATAATATTAAGTAAGGATTAATACTAGTTTTGCCCTTGCGCCGGTTTTATTGTAATATCAAAGCTAAGTTTTCCTTTTTCTTCAGTCTTTCTCCCTTATTCACACTTTTATTTTTAAAAAATAGCCTATGTCGGTCTCTGTACCAAATTCATCCAAAATCGCTTTAGCCATTTAGGCGTGAAGAGGTAACAAACAAACAAACTCACTTTCGCATTAATAATATTAGTAAGGATTTATTTTTACAAGTTGCCAACTACAGCCATTATTTTTGTGTACAATGTTTATATAGCTTGTGTTGCTCCCTAGCAACCGGGCTGTGTTGTCTATATCTATACTATCTATACTAATATTATAAAGAGGAAAGATTTGTTTGTTTGTTTGTTTGTTTGTAATGAATAGGCTCCGAAACTACTGGACGGATTTCAAAAATTCTTTCACCTTTGGAAAGCTACATTATCCCCGAGTAACATAGGCTATATAACATCACGCTACGACCAACAGGTGCTGAGCAGCGCGGGTGAAACCGTGGGGAACAGCTAGTGTGTTATAAATGTGAATTAGAATGACTGCACTGCGGAAACAATTTGTTGTTTGCATTGTATACGAGCGAGTTCATATTAACATGGTATTTGCTGAATATACCACATTTATATTAAACTAGCTAGCATCCGCGGCTTCGCCCGCGTGATGATGGAAAAAAAGTACCTTATGTGTTATTCTATTCTTCCTCTGTGCAAAATTCCATCCAGATCTATTCAACCGTGTTGACGTGAAAGAGTAACAAACATCCATACATCCATCCTCACAAACATTCGCATTTATAAATTATCTAATATGTAAAATTCTCGTGTCACAGTTTTCGTTCCCATACTCCTCCGAAACGGCTGGACCGATATAAACGAAATTTTGTGTACATATCGGGTAGGTCTGAGAATTGGCCAACATCTATTTTTCATACCCCTAAGTGAGCAGCAGGTGAAACCGCTGGGCACAGCTAGTACTTATATAATAATAGGATGTGTATATTTGTTACTCCTTCACGCTCAAATATCTTAACGGATTTGGATAAAATTGGTGTGTAAATACAGCAAAATAAAAAAAAGTAATTTATCTAAATTTGGCTGTAAAACAGCAATTTTTGAACATCACATTACAAGAGTCAGTCCCCGAAAACGCCCGCCCTCTACACCCTGAATTAACACATAGGCTTTTCATCTCGGTTTACGTGGGTGAAACCGCGGGGCGTTGCTAGTATATAATAAACATTTTATTTCGGAAATTATACATCCATATTAGACTAGTACCAGTGTACTAGTCTAATATGGATGTATAATTTTTTTTTTTTTTAAATAAATATAATATAAAATCATGAAACTTATGCATGATATACGTGTTTTACTAAAATAGTTTTCTAAGTTACAGTTAACTTACTAAAATAGTTTTCTAAGTTACAGTTAACTTAGAAAACTATTTTAGTAAAACACGTATATCATGCATAAGTTTCATGATTTTATATTATATTTATTTAAGTTTCATGATTTTATGTGCTATTAACATAGTTTTGTAAGTGTTACTAACAAAAATATGAATTTTTGTGTTCGAAATAAATAAATAATAATAATAAACGGACCATAAAATTTCCCCGCATTGTCATTCAGGAGGGAGGAGCTCGTGGCTAAATAATAGTAGCCGCTCGGGTCGATCTTTAGGTTAAGCCGCGCTTGCCTAGGTTGGTCTGTGGATGGGTGACCACCCGTTACATACCGAGTTTCCTCCGTGCCTCGGAAAGCACGTTAAGCCGTTGGTCCCGGCTGTCATTTGTAGATCTTTGACAGTCGTTACAGTCAGTGTTCCGAAAGTCTGACAACCAGTCCTACCTAGGGATATCGTATTACCCAGTACTAACTGGGTTGTGAAGGTCAGATAGGCAGTCGCTCCATGTAAAATACTGATATTCAGCTGCATCCGGTTAGACTGGAAGCCGACCCCAACATAGTTGGGAAAAGGCTAGGCAGATGATGTCATTCAGGAGACTGTTCGAGCTGCCCCGGACCCATTAGTACCCATTTACAAATATTTAAACTCACACACACAAACAGCCGAACCCGGAACAAATATCTGTAGGCCATACAAATCCGTGCGGGATCAAACCCTCGACACGCAGCGCAGCAGTCGATCGCTCAGCCACTGCACCAACCGTGTCGGCGACAAAGATATGCTGGGCAGACCCCAAGTAACGATAAGGACAAGAAAATGATGATGAAACAAATGTAATCTGGCCCTTTTTGTTTTGGTGTGGGAAAATAACTTCCTCCGCTCTGGGCAGACCGGGGGAGTGTCCGACTTTTACTGACTGAAACCCACCCATGTTCCTTCTATTGCCCTTTACGTTCTGGGGCTGCGGTACCTCTTTCGAACAACCCGCAACCCCGGCAGACGGAGGCCCTGACAGGCCCCTCTGCTTTGCTGACATCTCTTTGAGGCGCGCGTGAAACGGACAACAAACGGACGGACGGTGAGCTACGTACTCAGCCCCTATATTTAAATTTGATGACCCGTATACCGTGAAACTGTATTGTTTCCTAGTAAATATTTGCTTAACAGCTTGGTTTGTATAGAGGTGTGTTTAAGTTGTGATTAATTGTACTTGAATGTGACGTGGGTAGCATGTGGGTGTTCGGCACCTAAGTTACTTGTAACTAATGGTGTTGGCAAACTAAGTCAACTAAAATATCTAGATATATCTCAATGCTTATATTATGCTCCATTGGTCTCGCGAGATCATTAGAAAAGTTTTATTGTGTTTTTTATTAGGAACTAGCTTTCGCCTGCGACTTCGTCCGCGTGGTATAGTTACTTTGGGTTAACGCTAACTTTAAACCGCGTGATGATCGAAAAAAAAAACATCTTTTTCTCTCGCTTTCTTCCCTCTTTCTCCTCTTTTTTCACTTTTTTTTAGCTTAAGTCCGAATCCACTCCCAACTATCTCTGTACCAAAATTCATCGCAATCGGTTTGGCCATTTAGGTGTGAAGACGTAACAAACAAACAAACTCACTTTCGCTTTTATAATATTCAGTAAGGAAGTAAGGATTACACAGTAATAGGCCGGAATTTGCAAGTTGGTGGTATTATAACCTCTTACTTGGAAAAGCGCGTTAAGGCGCGGTAACAAGCTAATCCTTAGGTATTCGCGGAAGTGAGGCTAGCTGTAGACTGGGCATGGTCTGACACAAGTACACGACAGTAGTGCATCGAAAGAATAGAAATAAGGTCGAAAATATTTTGGCGTTTGATTTTATTTGAATATCATGTAAGTCAAAATAAGTAAAGGTCATTTTGCAGTTTTAATTCAATGTAAAAAAATAAAGCACCGTGTTTGAAAAATTTTAGATATCTCTTTAGTCTATGAAATTTCCTTTATTATAGATATAAAAAAAACATGATTGTTGTCGCTAAATAAAAGGAGAATTTGAGACAAAAAAAATTTTGTCGTCGTCTTTTTAAAAATTTTTTTTCGTAGAACTAGACCACTTTTGTAAACTGATTTTGTGTATGTCTTAACTTCATGTATTTGACTATACACGCAATTCCTGTTGGCTAGTAGCATGTACATATACGGCTAACTTTGCGACGAAAATCTAGACGTTTTACGAAGTGTTTGCTTTGTACAGCGCCTTAAGTCGTTAGTTCTGATCTCTATCCAATCGTGTCGGATTGCTGTCGCATTGGACTATGAGAGTGAGGCAACAGATATTTCACCTGCGGCTGCGCACACACGCCGCAACTATAATACCTCCCGCACGGATGGATAATTTCCGCTAAGATTAACCGCTATGGTCAGGATGACTATAATTAATTAGCAAATCTATTAGCGCCTGAGTGAATAGCACTAATTAGTCGCACGTATTGTGTATAACATGGATTAACAATAGCAATTTTTTAACCCGGTACTAAATTCTTTTGAAATAAACTCCTACGTCCACGCGGGTGAAGCCACGGACAATAGCTAGTTATCACTGTTTGTTTTAAATTACTTTTAACCGATAAATTAAAAAAAAATCTCTCTCCTTTTCTTCCCTATTTATCCCCCTTATATCACGTTTTTTTTTTAATTATTAAAAAAATTGCTTATGTCCGTCTTCAGGGTCTAACTATCTCTGTACCGAAATTCATCAAAATCGGTTGGGCCATTTAGGCGTGAAGACGTAACAAACAAACAAACTCACTTTCGCTTTTATAAAATTACTAGCTTTTGCCCGCGGCTTTGCTCGCGTTTAATTAGGGGTAACACAGTTCCTCTTACCTGATTTTCAGGTACCTGCTACCTGTAGTTTTTGCCCTTGTGCTTTGTTGATTGTAATTGCAATGCTAAGTTTTCCCTTTTCTTCCCTCTGTCTCCCTCAATTCCCACTTTAAAATATATATTTGCTTATGTTCGTCTTCAGGGTCCCAACTATCTCTGTACCAAAATTCATTAAAATCGGTTTAGCCATGTAAGCGTGAAGACGTAACAAACTCAATTTCGCTTTTATAATATTAGTAAGGGTTTGGCCAGATTTTCTAAGACGTATAAAATTTGTGTACACTTGACCTTTTCACAGTAAAAACAAAACCATCCTCTTCGCCACTTTCTCGTTGCATTTTGAATCGGCACGTGCAAACCCACGCGTTTCAATTTTAAATGAACACTGAACTATAAGCAATGTGCCGTTTCTTTTTTTGTACATTTCACTATTGAAAATGATGCTCGTGGCTGAATGATAGTGTTTTCCGAAGCAAGAAGAAAACTCGGTATGTGACGAGTTGTCACCCATCCACAGACCAACCTAGGCAAGCGCGGCTTAACATAAAGATCAAGCCGAGCGGCTACTATTATTGACCGAATATTTATGTGTTTTTTTCACGGCGCGTCTTGCATGTGGCAGTGTCGCCATCTTGTATTTTTAAGGCCAACTATTGTTGGCAGGTTAAAGAGGAAAATAACTAAATGAAACAAAAAAAAAACCGGCTTAGACTCACGCACCGAGGGTTCTTGCTTGCTTGTTTGACTGCGTAGACGCAGTCAGAAGATATAGCAAGGCTACTAAGAGAGTTGATTTTTTCACAACACAAAGGGACCAAAGAGTTAATAATTTCAACTCGAAACCTCCAAGGGTTCCCGAGATAAAGGGTCGTGACAAACAGATATACAGACGGACAACCAAATGATCCAATAAAATATTCGCTTTTCTTTTGAAGAATAGAACACTAAAAATAAAAACAGGCGGCATCAGATACTATTTTTTAAATTTTATTTGAAAACAATGTATTTTTTAACCCTCATAATTTTATTGTAGGCAGAATTGTTTTAAAATCTCAACGTATCTCTTAAGAGGATTTGACAAGAATGTTTCGTTACAAACGTTACCTTCTAAAATATAAGATGATAAAACGAAAATGAAGAGAATTTCTTCGAATGAGTGATTTATTTATTTACGGGGCTACGGTGTTCAGAATAATAAAGGCAAAGCTCCATGAAATCATCAGACAAATTAAATTATTTGTAAGAAATACTTTGTCAGAAGAAGAGTCTACTTCGCATTATATTTTATGTATGTATAGTTGAAGCAAATAAAATCTTTACTATTCTAAATTTGGCACTGGTAACTGGAGTTGCAGGTTGTTTCAAAGAGATATGATATTATATTGCAAAGGGCAAAAAAACATGGTTGGGTTTTATTCAGTAAAAGTCATACACTCCCCTCCCCCTTGCTTCGCCATTTCGAAATTTTGAAAAATCGATCTTTAAGGTTCTTTAAGGTTAAGATTCGCTTATTGGGGTCCGACCGTGGATGGGTGACCATTTATTACATGCTGATGCTGACCTCTCAGTGACCTTAAGTTCATTCAGTCCCGAAAGACGACATAATATAACAATTTTATATTGTTACTAGCTGTTTCACGTACACGTACATATAGCCTATAACCTTCCTCAAGAAATGGACTATCCAACACTAAAAGAATTTTCCAATTCCAACCAGTAGTCCCTGAGATTAGCGCGTTCAAACAAACAAACAAACTCTTCAGGTTTATAATATCAGTATAGATAGATATTCTTAACAACTGAAGCCACAAACATATTTATGCAATCACCTGATTTCTTATTTTCAAGTCCAAAATGAGGAAAAGAAAAGAAAAATGTTTATTTCATACAAAACTTGAACACAGTGAAACAACAAAGTTTACTAGCTCCTCGCCTATAGCCATACATGACTTCAAATATCAACCTTATTCTTTTCTGAATGAAGTCCTAATTCTCTTGCAAGTTGTCAGGTGAAGGAAATCATAAATTTGCATCCGAACGATGGTTGTTTTGTAAGCTTGTTAGTAGCTGCGGTTTTGCCTGTTGTCTTGTCAATAATATTAAGGAATTGGAATGTGCAATCGTAGCTTGCAATCAGGATTGATAAACATGAGTTTTGGTGCTAAGAATATTCCTGAAATTTGATTTTCTAAGATTTTTAAGAACATTCATCATCTGACTAGCCTTTTCCTAACTATGTTGTTACCATAAATGTACGGGTTGTAAGTAGTTAACTCCGTACAGGGTCGGCTTCCAGTCTAACCGGATGCAGCTGAATATCAGTATTTTAATGGAGCGACTGCCTATCTGACCTCCACAACTCAGTTAATACTGGGTAATACTATACCCCTCGGTAAGACTGGTTGTCAGACTTTCGGCTCACTGACTACCTGTAACGACTGTCAAAGATCTTCAAATGACAGCCGGGACCAAAGGCTTAACGTGCTTTCCGAGGCACGGAGGAAACTCGGTATGTAACAGATGGTCACCCATCTACAGACCAACCTAGGCAAGCGCGGTTAAACCTAAAGATCAACCCAAGCGGCTACTATTTATTTACGCACGAGTTCCTCATGATTTTCAAGAACATTGACAGTCAAAATTCAGTTCTAATCTGTGGAAAATAAAACAGTAATTCCTGGAGCTACTCTTCAACTAACTTATCTGCAGACTGAACACAGAACTAGGCCTTCATAAATTTGTTTATTAAATATATTTTGGTGTTATCTTTTTATACAGGTGCATATTATCCTTACTAATATTATAAAAGCGAAAGTGAGTTTGTTTGTTTGTTTGTTTGTTACCTCTTCACGCTTTAATGGCTTAACCAAAACCTTAAAAAATTTTTTGATGAATTTTGGTACAGAGATAGTTGGGAACCAGGAGACGGACATGGCTAATTTTTTTTTTTTTAAAGTAGGATCTGTGGGCGAAAGAGGGAAGAAAGAGGGAAGAAAAGGGAAAACTTAGCGTTGCTATTACAAATCAATAAGGCGCAAAGGGAACTGTGTTACCCCGAATTTAACGCGTGCGAAGCCGCAGGCAAAAGCTAGTTCAATAAATAAACTAAATAATTTTGATATTTCTAAATAAGGGAGTGTGTTGCCTGTACTTATAGTCGGCGTTCGCTTTTAAGCTGATTTAAATAAGCTTGATGGAGTGGTTCGAACTACTTAAATGAAGGTAATTTTGAGCAGCAAATAATAAATTGAACAGAAGTGTATAAGTTTTCGGGAAAATTGTAATATTATTAGTTTTAATACTAATTGATTCACCTCGTTGGTTTTTTTTTTGCGGATGGGAAATTATCAAATTACTTCCCCCGCTCTGGGCGGAGCGGGAATATCAGACTTTTACTGACTTAAATCACCCATGTTCCTTCTATTGCCCTTTATGTTTCGGGGCCGCGGTAACTCTTTCGAACAACCCTTAACCCCGGCACATAGACACTTCGTTAATCTTGCGGTCGCAAGCTCGACTTCTCCACATAAATACCTGGGTACAATTCCCAGGTTAGGTAACACCGCCTAAACCACCAAGCCATATTTCTTTTTGTGGATGGAAAATCGTCAACTTCCCCCGCTCTGGGTGGAGCGGGAGTGTCAGACTTTTACTGACTACAACCCCCCTATATTGCTTTTTTGCCCTTTGTATTCCGGGGCTGCGGTATGGAGATACTTTGGAAAAGTTTAAAAAAAACTACCTCCTATTATGTACACAGTATTATAAACGTGAAAGTTTGTATGGATGACTTTTACTCTTTCACAAAAAAATCTACGGCATGGATTTTAATGATACTTTACTATAATATATAATAAAGCTTATACATCAGAATAACATATATGCTACAATTCATGAAGATATATATTACCTACCACGCGAGTTTAACCGCGGAGCGCAACTTTTACAAATTTAAAGCATACTAAGCTGCATAAAGCCATGCTCATGTAATAATAAAAATAATTTTATTAATAATACTATGCCTAACAGTGATTTCTCCGATGTCTTGGAAATATATTATAACTAGCTGTACCCCAGCATGCGTTGCAATGCAATTTTCTACCTTTCTACCCTACTTACTCTACCTACCTTACCTACGCTACCCACCCTACCTACCTTACCTACTCTACCTACCTTACCTACCCTACCTACCTTACCTACCTTACCTACCCTACCCACCCCACCCACCCTACCCACCCTACCCACCCTACCTACCTTACCTACCCTACCAACCCTACCTACTCTACCTACCTTACCTACCTTACCTACCCTACCCACCCTACCTACCTTACCTACCCTACCAACCCTACCTACTGTACCTACCTTACCTACCCTACCCACCCTACCCACCCTACCTACCCTATCTTTTAAGTTGGATCAAACTGCATACGGTGTGCAAACTTAATTTAAAATCGGTTAAGTAGTTTAGGAGACCATCGCGGACAAACAACATGACACGTGATTTATATATTTAAGGAGATAAGATGATTATCCTCATAGGTAATTTACCTATAATCTAATCTCCTAACCCGTAGGGAGTATGGTAGAGGATTTCTGGGCTAATAAGAAAGTCGGTTGACATAGATAAAGGACTTGGAACAAGTCTTTTGTGACACGAATGAGACATCATTGTTTAGTCGTAGTTTAATTTTATACTAGCTTTTGCCTGCGGCTTCGCTCGCGTTAAATTCGAAGAAACACAATTCCCCTTGCGCCTTATTGATTTGTAATAGCAACGCTAAGTTTTCCCTTTTCTTCCCTCGTTCTCCCTCACATCCCTCTTTAAAAAAAATAGCCTATGTCCGTCTCCTGGTTCCTAACTATCTTTGTACTAAAATCAGTGTAACCATTAAAGCGTGAAGAGGTAACAAACAAACAAACTCACTTTCTCTCACTCGCAGGAACATGGGTGGGTTTTGGTCAGTAAACGCTTTTCCCGCTTCACATAGATGGGGGAAAAGTTATTTGATCATACTTCAACGGTAAAAAACAAAGGTTCGCATTCTTCAGTAATGATGGAAAACGGTGTTCCATTTTATTCAGTTTTCAATCATTAACGATCAGAAAGATATAAAAAAGAACGATAAACGTTACGTATTAATAAACGTTTATTAACTTTATTCTTTTAGGAATGAAAATATCCCGAATTTCAATGACAAATGTTGCCATTGTTAAAAAGGAAGCGCTATCTGGAGCACCTGTCGCCTTCCCAAATTATATCAGCTTAATGAACGCTTATTAACAGATATACTTTGTCTGTTCAGGTAGGTTGGTATCGTGTAGGTTTTAAGCAATTCTTCAAAAGTGCTGGCTGGTTTGCAATGACTTTCGAATACTCGGGTGAGGTGAGATTTATTGGTGGAATTTAAGTCTTTTTTTTTTTAAAGCTTGCTCCGCACTAAGAATTTCAGTTGTATTTTAGGTGCGTTTACAAACATTTTAACTCACAAAAAAACAGTCGGACCCGTAACAACTTTATGTAGGTTATACAAATATTCAAACATCAAACCCACGACACGCAGTGCAGCAGTCGATCGCTCAGCCACTGCGCCAACCGTGTCCGATGTTTCGACACAATTGCTATAATTACGGGTAAATAGCTGTTTAGTTATTGCGGGTGGATATTTATAAGCAGAGAAAACGGTCTATCCTTGTTATCTGGGCTTGAGCCTTGTCAATAAAAGTTCCGTGTCCCAGCAGTGGGGAAGTTATGGGCTGATTAAGCAATTCATAACAAGCTGTGCTTGTATTACTTAGCTTTAATTACACTAGTGTGGGTTTATTTTCTGTACAAAAATCTTTAAGAAACATTTTCTAAAATTATGTGTGTATGTCGACATGAATGAGCCACTGTTGCTACGACGTAGCTGGCGCTACGAAGATAACGCTACGGCGCGGCGTAGCAAATTCGAACCTGTACATTCAAGCTATTTAGGGGTCGAGTTATTGTGAAGATTTAAGCTTTCAATTTTATAAGTTACTAGCTGTGCCCAGCGGCTTCACCCGCTGCTCACTTAGGGGTATGAAAAATAGATGTTGGCCGATTCTCAAACTTACATGATATGTACACAAAATTTCGTTTAAATCGGTCTAGCCGTTTCGAAGGAGTATGGGAACGAAAACTGTGACACGAGAATTTTATATATTAGATTACTTAGTGATATCGACAGGCGTTTTGATAAGACATAACATTTCATTCGTAAAGGGTTAAGCAGAGCTGTTAGTTAATAGTAAACCTACCACTACCACTTATGAAATGAAGTAAAATCTCTATTTTTTTTACATAAATCTACATAATTACATTCATCATATGAATACCTTAAATAAAACACATTGACATTTTATGTTTAAGTAATAATAGAGGGCAAGCTTATTGCCATCAACTGGGCACAAGTCAGAGTCGGTACTTGGTAGAAAATTATGAGGCTAATTAATAAAATAAAATAGAGTGATTAAACATTGATGATGTTAAAGGTATGCATGTGTGAGTGTGCGTGTGTGTGTGTGTGTGTGTGTGTGTGAAAGGACTATACAATGTGTCCGGTCATGGACTAGTGATATTTTAGATACTTATGTAACGAGTGTTTTAAGATACTATTACGATACACACTTGGGTCTAATTCACTTCCCAGCTTTTTGGCAGCCATTTTGAGATATTCTCTATGCGTGTACAAAAAATAATCATATCTCTCAAAATTTTGGTCTGACTGACAAAAATAGGTTTATTCAGAAGGCAAAAATATTGTCTATCGTTTAAATTAAGAAATAATAAGCTTTAATTTTCGTAATTTTAGAAAACAAAATTAAAGGCCAAAAAAATATGCAAATATTATTATTATTATTTTTTAATTTAATAAATTTAAGTACTAGAATGTTTGTTATATAAGTACATACAATATCGCTAGTCCGTGACTGGACCCATTGTATACTAACGTCTTCATCTCCCTAGCTTTTTTTCCAAATATGTTAGGGTCGGTTTCTAGTCATATCGAATGCAGCTAAATACCAGTATTTTACATAAAGTGACTGCCTATCTGACCTCCACCACCCAGTTAGCACTGCTTAATACAATACCCCTTGGTAAGACTGGTTGTCACACTTTCGGGACACTGACTACCTGTAACAACTGTCAAAGAGCTACAAGCGACAGCCGGAACAGCTTAACGTGCTTTTCGAGGCACGGACGAAACTCGATAAGTAACGGGAGGTCACCCATCCACAAACAAACCTGAGCTAGCGCAGCTTAACTTAAAGATCTATCTGAATGGCTGCTATTATTTAGCCACGAGTTTTTCCGACTATATACTAACTTGAATAAGAAACAAGACCGACTAAGACTAGCACACCGAGGGTTCCGTACAAACTAGCGACATAAACAGCCATATCTTTTGACTGTAGTGTTAAATGATTGATTTTTTCTCAGCACAAAGGGACATATATGTTAAATATATGGTTTTTATTTCAATATATAAATATCTTAAATAAATATCTTGGGACAACTCACATACGACTATCTGATCCCAATCTAAGCAGAGCTTGTGTTATGGTAATCAGACAACTGATATACATACTTATATAATTTATAAATACATACATATTATAGATAAATCACACCCAGACACAGAACAAACAATCATGCTCATCACACAAAGTTTGTCCTGGGTGGGAATCGAACGCACGACCTCCGGCTCAGCAGTCAGAGCCACTAACCACTAGACCAACAGGCCCGTCAAAGAAAAAAAATATGATACCTTTATGCGTTCCCGAGATAAAGGTACTTGACAGACAGACTGACAACAGAGTGATCCAATCAGGGTTCCGTTTCCTTTTTGAGTTACTAAAAAGGTACAAAACCCTTTATAAAAGATCCACACGTCATCACATACCACGTAATAAAAACACATTATCCGCATCAAAAAATACTTTCAAAGGACCCATTATTTGTGAATAAACGCCGTCAAAAAGCAGCTTAAGGAATCTTATGGAAAAAAATGTTGTTAAGGTAGAAAATTGATATATAATGGATTTGATCAAAGACTTGCTTTGTGCACCCCAAAATTACTTTTTATTGCAAGTCAAAGACTTTCATGATACTGAATTATTAACCCGGTGTCAGCATGGTAGGAAATAGGTACAACAACGGCAAGGTGGGTCATAATTACCCGGATTTTAAACCGTTACTGTTCTTTACCATTTCAATTACATTTATAAAGTCAAAACTAAAAAAATAAGCTATATAAAGATCTTTTTAGTCTATTTAACAATTTATACCTACCTTACTTATTTGCGCAGTGTCTGAGCGATCGATTGCTGCGCCGCGTGTCGCGAGTTCGATCCCCGCACGGAGCAAATATTTTTATGACCTACAGGTAGTTGTTTCGGGTCTGCCTGTTTATGTATGTGAGTTTAAATGTTTGTAAACACACCCACGATACAGGAGAAATTCCTGGTGTCACATTAACTTTTTTTTTTGAAAGAAGAACTAGTGACTCGTTCTTGCTTTTGCTTTTGCGGTATTATGTATTATATATATTTAGGGTTCCATACCTCAAAAGGCAAAAAAGGAACCCTATAGGATCACTTTGTTGTCTTGAGAACGCGTGAAGGTATTGACTTGAAATTAAAACCTTATACTCAAGTCTGTAGTTTCATGGAGCTATGAGTAAAAAAAAACAACTCTTAAAGACTACGCATTGATGGTGGGCGTGGGCGTTTATGTCAAAAGTCAAAAGCCCAACACGCACTTGGCCATTTTTTTTCACTTATTTCTTTAAAAAACTAAGCCGTCGACCAAAAATGCCGAAAATCAAATCAAGATCTTTCTGCTCCGACAAAAAAAAACAACGGAGTCATCTAAAAATACAAAAACTAACTTTATTTAATATTTTATGTGCATAATCATCTATATATAGATTCGACAAAGTTACTATCGAAGTCAATAAGTTGCTTTTTTTTAATTTATAAATTTATTAAATCATCAAGAAAAGTTTGACTTTTGACTTTCCGAAGAAAACTAGACGTTCCGAATAACAAACTTAGTACAAAACAATCAAAGTAACTACGAAATTTAAATCAAGCGGGGTTTAATATAATGTGGTTTTCTTTTCTATTAATATTTTTTCAAGTAATTTATTAACAGGGTATTTATTTCAGAACTCTGTGGTTTCAGAATAACACGAATGTGACTTGAATCAACAAACGGCCTTTGGCAAACCATGACAATATATTAATTACTAAATTACAATTAATGGTTGACAAAAACTTGCTTCTAGAGTCTACAAGGATTTATGCAACATAAAATGTAATTTTGAAAGTATTTTGTTTAGTTTTATGTGCAATAGTATATAGGTTTTTTTATTTAATAACTAGCTTTTGCCCGCGGTTTCGCTCGCGTTAAATAAGGTATAATAATAAAACTCGTTAAATAGCAAAGCTACGTTTTCCCCTTTTTCCCTCATTTCTCAGTTTTTTTTTTGTAATTATTCTATGTTCATCTCCAGGGTCCCAACTACCTCTGTACAAACTTAAAATCATCAAAATCGGTTTAGCCAACCGATTTTGATGATTTTTGGTGTGGCAAAGCGTGAAGACGTAACAAATAAACTCACTTTCGCGTTTATAATATTAGTAAGGATTATTTTGCATTAATTCTATTCTTTTTCTTTCTTTAAAAAAAAACTTTGCCCCACAGTAGGAATTTCTCCTGCATCGTGGTATCGTTTTCACAAACGGCCACAACTGAAAGAACTGCCTGTGGGTTATATGATTAACTAGATTTTGCCCGCTCGCGTTAAATTCGGAAGCGCCTTATTGATTTGTAATAGCAACGCTAAGTTTTCCCGTTTCTTCCCTCTTTGTCCCTCACATCCCACTCTTTTTAGAAAAAAATAGCCTATGTCCGTCTCCTGGTTCCCAACTATATCTGTACCAAAATCGGTTTAGCCATTAAAGCTTGAAGAGGTAACAAACAAACTCGATTTCATTTTTATAATATTAGTATGGAATCCTACGACTCGCAGCGTAGCAACCAAACGCTTAACAACTGCGACAACCGTGTAGTCAAACTTTTTAAAGTTACGTTAGGATCGATTTTGTCTATCATTTGTTTGTGACAGACAGACAAATCCTCACAAACACAGACACACACAGTGACAGGTAGTTAGAAGCCCGATTTACGCCCGGTTGCAATAAACGATAGGTTATAATAACGGATAGTTGTATTTTGACATAAGTCTCATAGAACTTATGTCAAAATACCCGTAAACAAAACGAGTCGTTTTTGTTTATTGGAACCGGGCGTTAGTAATATTAACTCCTATCCAAGAATCACACTCACACAGAGGCAAAAACAACAAAAGTCAGTTTCCACAATAAATCACTCAAAAATCTCCAATCTGCATATAAATTAACGTATTTAGATAATCTCTCTTATCGTCCATCTGTATCCTTGACCTGTAAAACGACAATTAATTTAGAAAAACGAATTAAGACAGCGGCAATAAATCTGTTCGCACTCTCTCTGCTTACACTTCCTTTGTTTTGGTTCAGCATTTTGCATTGATTACTTTTTTTGTGATACTATGTGTATTTATATATTTTGACGGGCCTGTTGGTTTAGTGGTTAGTGGCCCTGACTGCTGAGCCAGAGGTCGTGGGTTCGATTCCCACCCAGGACAAACTTTGTGTGATGTGCATGATTGTTTGTTCTGTGTCTGGGTGTGATTTATCTATAATATGTATGTATTTATAAATTATGTCTGGTTACCATAACACAAGCTCTGCTTAGCTTGGAATCAGATAGCCGTGTGTGAGTTGTCCCAAGATATTTATTTATTTATTTATTATATATATACATAGGTTTTAGCATGAGTTCGCGGAATTAACGTAACGAAAAACGTAGATTTTTGTATTAAAATCGACTGCTAGGCTGTTAGTATATATTATAGATAGTTGTTTCGGGTCTGGCTGTTTGTGTATGTGACCACCCATGATACAGAAGTAATTCCTACTGTGGGACAACGTTTTTTTTAAACAAATAATAATAAATAATTTCTCAATAACGAACTCGGGGGTTAGATCTGTCCTCGGTTGATGGCAATTGGTTCGTCCCCTATTATATAGGGCTGTAGCATAACTGACAACAATTGACTGTACCATTACAGCTCTGCTTAACACATCACCGACTACAGGCGTGATGTTATGTTACGTAATGCTTATACATAAATAAAAATTCATCTCAGCACATTTTTATATTACAATTTCCTCTTATCCACACTCGTGTTTTATTGACGAATCTGAATTACTGTACACGATTGGATACGCAATACATTCGACGAGATCTTGATTACCAATTACCGTAATATTGAGACTTTGGATAAGGATATGGATTGTCATATAAATGTGAGATAATCTGTGAACGGGTCTTGGATGGAAAATCATAACATAACTTTCCCCGGTCTGGGCGGAGCGGAGGGAGTGTCATGCAGACTTGTACTGACTAAAACCCACCCATGTTCCTTCTATTGCCCTTTACGTTCCGAGGCCGCGGTATCTCTTTCGAACAACCCGCAACCCCGGCAGGCGGAGGCTCTAGCAAGCCCCTCTGTTTTGCTGACTCTCTTTGAGGCGCGCGTGAAACACGAACGCGCCGTCGACACGGCCTGTCGTCAATAGACGGACGGACGGTGAGCTACCCATTGCTCAGCCGTCCACAGGCCCGCATTTACGGTGGCCGGGAGTCGTTGCAATGCCCTGATAAGACTAGTTGTCAGACTTTTGGGATTCTGACTATCGGTTACGACTGTCATCGATCTGCTTATAACAGCCGGGAATATGTCCTTAAAAATATATCTACTATTTTATTATAAAGAGGAGAAATTTGATTGTTTGTTTGCATTGAATAGGTTTCAAACGACTGGACCAATTTGAAAAGTTCTTTTACCATTGGAAGCCGACATTATGCCTTATAAACGTAGGGTATACTAGGTTTTGCCTGCGGCTTCGCTCGCGTTAAATTTGGTATAAGACAGTACCTGCAGTTTTTGCCCGTGCGCCTTATTGATTTGTAATAGCAACGCTAAGTTTTTTCTTTTCTTCCCTCGTTCTCTCACATATCCCAATTTAAAAAAGAAAAACAGAAAGAGCCTTTGTCCGTCTCCTGGTTTCCAACTATCTCTGTACCAAAATTCATCAAATTCGGTTCAGCCATTAAAGCGTGAAGAGGTAACAAACAAACAAACTCACTTTCGTTTTTATAATATTAGTAAGGATAGCATCAAGCTACTACTTACGGGAGTCGGGCAGTAACCAAAGTCGCGCGCGAAACCGCGCAAAACAGCTAGTATACATAAAAAAGAAACAAAATATCTCTTTCTTACCGCAACCAGTAGGTGTAAGGGCATGCGTTTTAATTTCCCGCTTCGTTCACACGGTAACCTTGTCAGTGCGTAATTTATTGGCGTTCAAAATGTATAGGGTTCGCTGCTACAAGGATTATCTGCTTATCCTGTTTGAGGGAGAGTTTTTAATTTGTTTTTTTTTTCTAAGTTGTTTATATTGGAAGCGTGGATTATGTTGAATTGAGTTAAGGAAATCGGCTTTAGGCTGTGAGCATTGAAACCTGGTAAATTGTATTTTTTGTCAACACTAAAACTAGACGACTATTTACACTCACACAACAACAGAATGCTGGGCTGTAGAAAAGGTGGATGAAAAACGGATGCATGTAGCGGAGATGAGAATGTTGAGATGGATGTGTGGTGTGACAAGAATGGATAAAGTAAGGAATGAGTATACTAGAGGAATTTTGAAAGTTGCGCCTGTTACAGACGCCTGGATCTGAATGTCGATGGACGAAGAGCGAGAGGAAGACCAAAGAAAAGATGATATGAAGGAAAAAGGAGTAAATGATGCCGTGACGTCTAATAGGGGAGAATGGAAGAAGAAAACATGTTGCGCCGACCCCAAATAGAATGGGACAACGGCAGGAAAATGATGATAAATGATGACAACAATACCTTATTGCATGGTGTTTACGAAAATAGACATTAGTGTACGTTTTAAATATGGCCGACAAAAAAAAAAGCTAAGTTATATAGTCAAGTATATAATTGCAGCTAATTGAGTTTCTAGACCCTGCATTATCTGTGTATATAATTATATTTTTGATATTTATAAATAACTTGTCTTTTTTTTAGACCATCTAGTCGCATTGGGTCAAGAAAAAAGGAAACGTGTAATGTGTTTCACACTCATCTTTTTTGTTTTTGGGTAGGAAATCATCAAATAATTTCTCCTGCTCTGGGTGAAGCGGGGGGGATGTCGTAGATGAGAGAGTAGTACTGACTTAAACCCACCCATGTTCCAACTACTGCCCTTTATGTTTCGGGGGTCCCGGCTTCGGTACCTCTTTTGAATAACCTGCAACCCCGGCAATCGAAACTGAAAATAAATAACAAAAATATAATAATAGCTAACCTATAGCCGACGATGACTTTTCATTAAATCCAGCTCGGCCAAAATGACACAGCTTGCTCACTTGATTCAAAATGTATCCTTCTTTCTATGCTTAACACTCGCCTTTTTTATGCTAAAAAAGCCACATACCCGATTCCAAATCGTATTGAATCGTCTATGAATACTGGACCAGAAGGGCTACTATGACATCTTATAGCAATTCTTATTCCACTGAGTGAAAGAGATGGTGCTAGACACCCTGTATAGCTCTGTCTCTTTCCCTCAGCGGAATAATAATTGCTTTAAGAGGTCATAGTAGGGCTACTGATCTGAAAAACATTTAACCTAATAGTTTTAGCGAACAGTTTTTGTTGATACAATGATGCCTAGGTTTTATTCGACTAGACAATGGCCATTCATCTTTCACGAACGCACAGACGAACAAGGCGAAGTAATGAGTTGCAGATGTTTTTCATCTAGATTTTTCTCAGACTATTGTTAGTATTCCCAAAGCCTAAAGACTGTATAACATTACAAGATGGCGCCTGTGGATTTGCCCGCGTGATGAACGAAAAAAAAGTACCCTATGTGTTTTTCCAGAATATAATCTACATCTGTGCCAAATTTCATGAAGATCCGTTCAGCCGTTTTTACGTGAAAGAGTAACAAATATCAATACATCCATCGTTACAAAAATTCGCATTCAAAATATTACTAGCTTTTGCCCGCGGCTTCGCTCGCGTTTAATTCTGGGTAACACAGTCCCTCTTTTCTGATTTACAGTTACCTGCTACCTATAGTTTTTGCCCTTGCGCCTGTTGTTTTTGTAATAGCAATGCTAATTTTTCCCTTTTCTTCCCTCTTTCTCCCAAAAAATAGCGTAAGTCCGTCTGCAGGGTCCCAACTATCTCTATACCAAAATTTATCATTCAAATCGGTTTAGCCAGTTAGGCGTGAAGACGTAACAAACTAACAAACAAACTCACTTTCGCTTTTATAATATTAGTAAGGATTTTGTTAAGAAATAAAAGCTTTATTCCCTTATCGTGTAGTAATACCCAGGAATTACTGGGTTGTGGAGGTCAGATATGCAGTTGCATCATGTGAAATACTAGTATTGGTTGCTAGGCTAGGCAGACAACGCTTAACCACTGACGACAAGATTGGCGCAGTGGCTCAGGGGGGTGGTTGTGGGTTCGATCCTCGCACGGAACAAATACTTCTATGACCTACAGATAGTTGTACCGAATCTGGCTGTTTGTGTGAGTTTAAATGTTTGTAAACGCTCCCAAGATACAGGAGAAATCCTAGTAGGCCACGTTTTTAAAAAAAAACCTGACACCAGAGTTTTATGACACCCATGGGTCCCCGACTTGGCTTTCCATGCCGTCTTAGGTATATTTTAGTTCCTGCCAGATCTTTGTGTGACGAAACATAAAGGGCAAAAGAAGGATTAGATTCAGATCTTTACTGACATAAAACCAATCATGTGATTGGGTTTATGTCAGTAAAAATCAGCTCAACCCAGAGCGTGGGAATTTATTCATGATAAATACACATAATCTTGTAATCTTGCATGGTTTACCATGCTACAATATTATATTTATTTTTCTCAGTGATAAACACATTTCAAACGGTTTTATAGATGGTTATTTTCTGTTTGATGAAGAGCTAACATCAACTAGATAAACGTCTTTGGTTTCAAATCCTCGGAGCTCACGGCAAAGACCTATCTACACGGTATATCTAACATATACAGAAGTAACTACTTACAGTGACGTGCCAATTTCTTTTTCTTAGTTTATTTCAGGTAAGAGGTGGTCGTGGCTAAAATAAAGAAAGAAAATTACGTTTATGCAGCATTATTAAAAACAAAAACACAGTAAAACTTTAACATTAAACTAAAGTATATTGACTTGGCTCACGAGGTTGTCGACATGTGAGATGTGGACTCAGCGATCACTGTGCCGATAGTCGTATCTGCCAATGGCTTAATTGCCAAGAGCCTCGACCAATACCTGAAGAGGCTCTCGTTAGGCAGCTGGATCAAGGGCTTGATACAGAAAGCGGTACTCCTGGACACGGCTCGTATTGTTAGGAGGTTCCTTTCTCTGGAGCCTTGACCGCCGGTAGCTTGGACCCTGTTCCCGATACCGGTAGGCTACTATTTTTACATTTTTAAATGTTTTTTTTTTATGATTTTAAGAAATATTTAAAAATGTAATTATATGTGGAAAAATAAATAAATGTACGAATAACTAAATAAAATAAATAACTAGCTTTTACCCGTGGCTTCGCGACGTTAATGACGGTTCTTGAAAGGTATAATGAATAATTGAATAAGTTAATTCAGCCAGCCATTCAGCCGGAAATATTAAAATCATCAAAGACCCTCCTCTTAAAATACGCAAAGTTTAAAAATACAAAAAATATAACAATATTGAACATCTACTTTAACCTTTCCACGTTCCTTCTCATTGAAACTCATTCTAAATATAATATCAATTGAAAAGAGATCTTATTACATCGGTTAATACTTAACAAAATTGAATGTGATCGTTCAATAAGCAATGAAGTTTGGATACTAAACTGATTGGGACCGGCTGTAGTACACAGAGTAGAATTTACAGTAGTTCAACTTTGTATGACGTAACTGATAACCATAAAATGGGCTATTATAGTTTTAATTCCTACTTATCCTACTAATATTATAAATGCGAATGTTTGTAAAGATGGATGTGAGCATTTTTGTTACTCTTTCACTTTAAAACGGCTGAACGAAAAAATAAGTATTCTATGTGTTATTCCAGATTATAATCTACCTCTGTGCCAAATATCATCAAGTTCGGTTCAGCCATTTTGACGTGAAAGAATAACAAAGATCCAGACATCCATACATACATCCTCAAAAACATTCGCATATATAATAACTAGCTGTTCCACGCGGTTTCACCCACGCTGCTCAGCACCTGTTGGTCGTAGCGTGATGTTATATACTTCCCCATGAAATGGACTATCCAACAGTAAAAGAATTTTCCAATTCCAACCAGTAGTCCCTGAGATTAGCGCGTTCAAACAAACAATCAAACAAACAAACTCTTCAGCTTTATAATATTATATTAGTATAGATCACAGATAATATAATACTAACGTACAGATACTCCATCTCATACAAAGAAACGCGACCGCCATAACTTGCTCATTTCTCCGGGCTATCCGGGCTATTTTTTTTTTACTCACAACGGCGCTAGATGGTGCTTGCAGCGATAGCTCAAGTTCAGTTTATTTTACAGAGAACCAATAGATGGCGATAAAACCAAACTATACTTTTGTACTGTAAACTAAGGTAGGTATATAGCCCTTTGACCTTGAAGCTTACGTCGTCAGTCACTCGGCAATCGCCATTAATAAATTCACGTTCTTTCATGCCTAGTATTATATTATCTGAGGCGTGGGGTATAGCTACATGTTTTTCGGTAGACTGAGGTATTTGTTAGGTTCAGCGTAAAAGTCAACGCAAATTTTGATAATTAGGTATCAAGTATCTAAGTCAATCAAAGTTATTTATAATATCGAAATAGCGAATAGAGGAGCTCGTGGCTAAAAAATAGCAACCGCTCGGGTTGTTCTTTAGGTTAAGCTGCGCTTGCCTAGGTTGGTCTGTGGATGGGTGACCACCCGTTACATACCGAGTTTTCTCCGTGCCTCGGAAAGCACGTTAAGCCGTTGGTTCCGGCTGTCATTTGTAGATCTTTGACAGTCGTTACAGGTAGTCAGTGTCCCGAAAGTCTGACAACCAGTCTTACCAAGGGGTATGGTATTAGGTACCCAGTAGGTAGGTACTAACTGGGTTGTGCTCCTCCTCAAATTGTGGAGGTTAGATAGGCAGTCGCACGGCGCTCCATATAAAATAGGTACCTACTGATATTCAGCTGCATCCGGTTAGACTGGAAGCTGACCCCAACATAGTTGGGAAAAGGCTAGGCTGATGATTATAATATCGAAATAGGTAGGTAGCTCTTGAAATGATATTTGCTGCAAATTAGATGATTTTAAGCAGGGAGTTATTTTTTAACAGACTCAGGAGTGTGTAGAATATTTTTATTTTATTTTAAATACAAGTTGTTACTTAACTAAGTAGGTAGTAATATTTGTATGTTGTGTTGGTACCTACAAAAGTAGGTAAGTATACTTACCGGCTCGAATCTTGGGCGCTAGACGATAGAGTGCGGATGACCTTGCGTGTTGTACAAAAAAAGAAATGAAAATAAAGCTAAAACGCCTCTCCAATACTATCTACCTATACCTACATCACTTAAAAATTAAAACTGTGATAAAAACCTATCACTACTATGCTTAATTAATAATACCTTTAATATAATTAATAAAAGTACCTACCTACGCTTTTACCTACTTGATATAAAAAAAACTTAACTTAAATTAACCAAAACTCGGTACCTACCTATCTAAAAATCTATGCGTACCTACCTACTTTACCTAAAAAGATATTAAATGTAAACTATTAATAATTCGTAATTTGAACGATTACCTATTTAAACACTACCAAAATAACTAATAAGTACCTATTTTATTAAATAACAACAAAAGAAATCTAAAAATAAATTATTTAAAGACTAAAAGTCGCGGTGATAAGCATTGTCTGTCAATAAGGCTGAACACTCTGAACGTCTATTCGCATCAACAGCCAAATATTACGGTAGCCGCGTCGAGCGCACACAAAAATAATCCTTATGGCATGATCCAGTATTCATGCGCGATGGCTTATTAGCGTATTTCATGTATAACTTTGGTGTTTCTTTACCGATATATATGACTAGCTGTTCCCCACGGTTTCACCCGCGCTGCTCAGCACCTGTTAGTCATAGCGTGATGTTATATAGCCTTCCTCAAGAAATGAACTATCCAACACTAAAAGAATTTTCCAATTCCAACCAGTAGTTCCTGAGATTAGCGCGTTCAAACAAACAAACAAACAAACTCTTCAGCTTTATAATTACCGATATATATGATTATTTTTTTATTGTATAGGTAATAATGTTAACTATTTTTAATAAGAGATGAGTGAGAGTGTTATTAAACGTAAGAGTAGACAAATATAATCAGAAAGCTTCGAACTTAGCTATCGGGAGTTACACGTGTTATTGTGAGTTAACCATTAAAGATAGACATATGCTGTCGTATGATTATTTTTTATATAATTTTAAGGAAAATATTTCCGTCATACATGATTTCTGTGTAGCTTTAACCATTAAGGCTACACACGCGACAGAAGCTTAAAAAATGGAGTAACTTCTCCCGTTTTCCCAACATTTCCCTTCACTGCTCTGCTCCTATTGATCGTAGCGTGATGAAAGGTATATTATAACCTGCCCAGGAGTATAAAGAATAATTTGACCAAGTTTCGTTAAAATCCGTTTTTGTTTCTATAACGAACATACAGACAAACAGACAAAAATATTACTGATTGCATTTTTGGCATCAGTATCGATCACTAATCACCCTCTGATAGTTATTTTGGAAATATATTTCATGTACAAAATTGACCTCTCTACAGATTTATTATAAGTAGGTATAGATAGTTTGTATTTCATAATATTTCATTCTATCAAAATAGGTATGGTAAATGGTAATATTGAGCTGTGTAGTAAAACTCAGAAAATGAAAACAACGCCATCTATTCATAGAAATAACAGTAAATGAGTTACCTAACCACAACGTAGTACAAATTGTTCTCACCAGAGCCAACACCATAATATTATTTAGAAAAATCATGGAATTTGGAACTAGGAGCCCATTATTCCTGTTTTTTGTGTTATGGGGATTTTTAAAAACAAGAACATACTTCTTCCATGGTCAAATTTAAACAGTTACACAAACTTCAAAAACAAATCGATACACATAACGCCATCTATTGATGTTTTTTTGAACTACTTTTTCTTTCTTCGCAATGAGACCCCATGGTATAGATATAAGTAAGTAGAAGTCAACGTCAAGCACTTTTAAATAAAAGCGATCGACCAATAAATATATAGAGCAGGTAATTTCCGTTTTGTAAAAACCAATATGACATAATCCCACGTCAATTTTTCCGAGAATTCTACACTTCTCGTCATAGACTATAACATCAGGGACACGTTAGATTTGACAGCAACTTTGATCACTGCCTTATAAAAACAGATCCCGTGAAGTTCACTTACAATATCAACCTACACAAAACCATCTTATACAAATATTCAGTGGAATCCGTTTAAAATGACATCGAAGGGAAATAACAAACATGTCATACTAAGCGGACGTCATAAAAAAGATTTTGTGCGATATTAACAATCTCCTGTTTTCGTCAGTACCTAAGTATTTAGTTTTTAGTAGTATTTAGTTTAGTTTTTTTTTTGTTGTATTTTTATTTTCTTAAAGTCCATCCAAAGGTTGTCTGGAAGATATCGCTATTAGCGATAAGACCGCCATTGTAACCATAGATTTAGCACTTTTTTTATAAAACAGTTTGTCTTTTAAATTTTTGGTGTGCAATAAAGTATATTCTATTCTATTTATTTTATTAGAGAGAGAAAAAATAGAAATAAGTCAAAAATAATAATATAACACCGAACACTCTCAACAGTGTTAGGTATAATGTCAGTCACTACATCAACTGGACACAATTTATTAAAATGGGTCATAATAAGCGAACTGTCACTCAATGCGGAGTCATTATACCCGACTTTGTTTAAAGAACTTTAAATGAAAACCAAACATTGCTGTGTCATAATAAGCGGTTGGTCATTATAAGCGGAGTCATTATAAACGGATTCTTCTGTATATATATTTATAAAACTTGAAAACTTATATACTAATACACATTTACTTATGAAATAAAAGAATAAATACATTTGTGTGTTTAAAAGTAAATTTCTTACAGTTTTTTTTATTACCAAAGTGTGTGTGTGTACTTTATTGTTGAAAGTGCGTAAGATTTGGATATAAAAACCCTATACTATCCCACTTGTGACAGTGTTATACTGTGATGGTTGTGTTTCAAGTCTCATTAAATACAGCTAAGTACCATTATTTGACATAAAGCTGCCTTCCTGAACTCCACAACCAAGTTAGTACTAGATTATACATATGAAATACCTCCTGGTAAAATTGATCTTTCGGGCCACAGACTATCTATAACCACTGTAAATCGTAATCAACAGAAAAAACCGGCCAAGAGTATGGCCGACGAGGCAACCGACGGGCCTGTTGGTCTAGTGGTTAGTGGCCATGACTGCTGAGCCGGAGGTCGTGGGTTCGATTCCCACCCATGACAAACTTTGTGTGATGAGCATGATTGTTTGTTCTGTGTCTGGGTGGGTGTGATTTATCTATAATATGTATGTAATTATAAATTATATAAGTATGTATATCAGTTGTCTGGTTACCATAACACAAGCTCTGCTTAGCTTGGGATCAGATACCCGTGTGTGTTGTCCCAAGATATTTATTATTTTTATTTAGTACTAGCTTTCGCCCGCGGCTTCGCTCGCGTTAAATTCGGTATAAAACACCAAGCAGACCTACAGTTTTTGCTCTGGCGCCTGATTGATGTGTAATAGCAACGCTAAGTTTTCCCTTTTCTTCCCTCGTTCTCCCTCATATCCCACTTTTTTAAATTGAAAATTAGTTCCCAACTATCTCTGTACCAATATTCATCAAAATCGGTTTAGCCATTAAAGCGTGAAGAGGTAACAAACAAACAAACTCACTTTCGCTTTTATAATATTAGCAAGGATGAAACCCTGGGTATCTTTATGTCGCCATATCTTCTGAGTGTGTAGACTCAGAGAGTTGAGTTATAAACAGTCCAACAGACAGACTACATAGTTGAGTGAGGATTTAATTTAAACTCAATTTCTTTACGCATTCCCGATATAAAGGGTATTGACAGACAGGCAGACGAACAACAAAGTGATCAATCCATCAAATAAAAACTATTTTTATTTCACATAGGGCCTACATGGGCACTTATAAAACGTCGAGAAAAGATGCACGGTTCGGGTTGGTCGTTCCAAAATCAAAATCAAAAGTCATTTATTCAAATTAGGCTGATAATCAGCACTTTTTGAACGTCACATTACAAGAGACAGTCCCACAAAAACGCCCTGCCCTTCGCCACTTCCTAGTGTTTTAGTTGGGAAGTAGAAGTGGCGGAACAAACTCCCCAGCAAGTTTCCTATGGAGAAGAACCGGCAAGAAACTCCATAGTTACTCTTTTAGAATCATTTGGTTTTACAATGTTGTTGTTACAGCGTTAGTACTTAAGTACGGAACTTAAGGCCCGATCCAATAAGGGTTCCGTTTTTCCCTCTTGAGGTACGAAACCCTAAAAAGACTTGTTTGTGTACGCGTGCCGTATAATAAATACATGATTTATATATTACTAAAATGTCCAATAAAACATTTACGAAACAGATGGCAATGTTCCTGCATAAATCAAGATCTCATGGCCTAATTTTGGGCAGAATTTATCGACAGAATGAACAATACAACTATAGGCAGAATAAGTCTTACGACATTTTGACGTAGGTCGGCTTGAACGGACAAAGGAACATCAGTTACATGTTCATTGTGCTATGAAATAAAGCGCATTACACACTGAGCACGCCGGGCCGCCGACAGAGCCCGGCGACACGACACGGTGGCCTGTATGAAATGAATCATGTCGGCAACATGAGCCCGCGCGTGATGCCCGCCCACGCGTTGGCGACTTGGGAACGCCTGCGCTCAGTTGCCCGGCGACGCTCGTCCTGTAGTGCTGACTGCCAAATAAATAGCTCATCTCAAGCCGCCGACATCCATCTAGACCGATGACAAAAAGTTCCCGACATAGTATGTCGGCGGCCCGGCGGGCTCAAAGTGTATTGCGCTTAACATCTCGGTAACGACTGTGTAGTTTTGGGTGCAAATATGACATTGGTATGGAATAATATAAAACAATGAGTCTTTATTTGCTTTCGAATATAGGTACATAAAATTTACGCCTTGAACCCGAGTTAGGTGTGCAGCATAGAGTAATGGCTTAGCGAATATTGCAAAATACAACTAATACTAACTCATTTATCATTCGACGGCACGGTTGGCGCAGTGGCTGAGCGATTGACTGCTGTGCTGCGTGTCGCGGGTTCGATTCTCGCACGGAACAATTATTTGTATGTCCTACAAATAGTTGTTTTGGGTCTGGCTGTTTGTGTATGTGAGTTTAAATGTTTGTAAATGCACCCACGATACAGGAGAAATTACTAGTGTCTAACAACGTTTTTTTTTTTAAGAATATAAGAAAGATTTGTGTCAGAGGGGCCTGCCAGAGCTACCGAAATAAACCGTATACCGTTTTCCCGGAACAGAAAAGGGCAAAAAAAGGAACATGGGTGGGTTTGAGTCATTAAAAGTTTGAAGCTCCTCCCCGCTCCACCCAAAGCCGGGGAAGTTGTTTAATGACTTCCCAATTGTAAAATGAAGCTCATTACTAAAAATAAACCTTCTTATTGTTTTATTTGATGGCTCAATCGGATTGTCAAATAAGAAAGATTTCTGTGAGGTCGTCGAAAACGAAATAGCAATAAAGAACAGTGTTCACGAGCGAACGATTGCGTACCAGGTTTTAAGGGATGACGCACACGGATGTGAGACGGTTCTATTTTCGTATTTATCTGTCGGTTATATTTTTGGTATACTAAAATACGAAAATACTATTATATTTTACTTTGCCATGTGTTACACATCAAGGGCGTCAAAAGAAATTGTTGTAATTTATGGAATTGTGAAAAATTAATAAATATTATATCTATGTCATTAACAATTAATTTCCTTATGTAATACTAGCTAAGCTTCTGCCCACGTCTTCCTCCGCGCGGCATAGTCACTTTGGGCTAAAGTTAACTTTAAACCGCGTGATAATCCAAACAAAAAGATTTCCCCTGTTTTACCTCTTTCTCCCCCTTTTCTCTAGCTTATTTCCGTTTTCAGGGTCTCAACTATCACTGTTCCAAAATTCATCAAAATTTGGCTATTCAGGCGTGAAGACGTAACAAACAAACAAACTCACTTTCACTTTTATAATATTAAGTAAGGATTCTGATTAAGATTAGTATGATGGAAAATGTTGATATTTTTATGAAAAGTCATACAGATATCAACTATTTCATTCATAGTGGCTCGCCCCAGATTCCGCGCAAATGCAACTTATTGCAATCGTGCAGAATCTGGGGCGCTGCTCGTAAATCTAATATATAAAATTCTCGTGTTGCGATGTTTGTTACCAAACTCCTCCGAATTGGCTAGACCGATTTTTATGAAATTCGGGTAGGTCTGAGAATGGGCCAGGTCTATTTTTCATACCCACTGAAACCGCTAGGCATAGCTAAAACGTTACCCCACACTAGGTTTTTTTCCTGTATCGTGGGTGCGTTTACAAATATTTAAACTCGCATACACAAACATCCAGACCCGAAACAACTATTTGTAGGCCATACAAATGTTTGTTCCGTGCGGGAATCGAACCTGCGACACGCAGAGCAGCATTCTATCGCTCAGCTACTGCGCCAAATACAATTTGGCGCAGTAGCTGAGCGATAGAATGCTGCTCTGCGTGTCGCAGGTTATATATAAATAAGCCGCGCCAAGGTATATACAGGGTGGCCAGTTGATAGACGTCCAAAGAAAAAAATTAGATGCCTTATGCTAAGGGGTACACGAATTACCCCCATGTATGTTCCGCGATTATTTGTAGTTTAGGAGCTAGAATTATTTAAGTACTTTTTTCAAAATTTTCACCTAACATTGGTTTTTATTTTTTATGTCTTTATTCCTATCATTTTTAGATATTCTTTTTTGTGGAAACTATTAGCGATAGGAATAGCTACCATGCAAAAAAAATCCGTTTGCCTAGGAATTGTAGAACTTACCACAAAATTAGTCCAAAGTTCAAAATTACCATTAGAGTTCGATAATGCAAAATGTTCAGAGCCTAAAAAAAAAATAAGTTAAGGGTGCCAGAGGTTTCTAAATGATCTTAAAAACTTCTATGGACCTTCAACAGACAAAATCGGTAAAAAAATATAGAGCTTGATCTGGGATTATTTCCTGTAATTAGCGTTGATAGCAATAAAGGTATTTTTACAGTTATTGTTATAATTTGGGATTTCTTTATTTTTGCCACTTTTATGATAAAAATGATGATAAATTAAAACACGTTACAAAAGGTTTTCAAAGTGCCGCCTTACCACAGAAATGCACAATCTACATCTACGGAGGAAATTGTCTTTTAGTTGTAAACCATGTCTCGTCTCAGTGTTAAGTTAACGTCTGTCAGCAAAATTGGTAATTCTTCAAGAACTCTTTGTAGGTGGCTCCATCGAGCTTGGACAGCGGTCTGGCTATGGATTCTCCATAGTCCGCTATCGAGAATCCTCATTCCGTAAGACCATAAAATTTTCAACACCACTTCAGTGTGAACATGTGGTCCGGCGTTTTCAACGGTGAACTACCAATTACTTTACGACCACCATTCGAGCTGCCGTCCAGGCTCGTGATGGTACGCACGGGACACTAACAATGAGGAAGAGCTAAAAGGGAAAATTGAAGAAGCGGGAAATGTGGCGGGCCTGTTGGTGTAGTGGTTAGTGGCCCTGACTGCTGAGCCGGAGGTCGTGGGTTCGATTCCCACCCAGGACAAACTTTGTGTGATTTTTTAACTTTGTCTGGTTACCATAACACAAGCTCTGCTTAGCTTGGGATCAGATAGCCGTGTGTGAGTTGTCCCAAGATATTTATTATTTATTTATTTAATGTTGTAAGAAGTAACAGAGAAGCCTTTAGACTTTAGGCAACTAAAAGACAATTTCCTCCGTAGATGTAGATTGTGCATTACTGTGGTAAGACGGCACTTTGAAAACCTTTTGTAACGTGTTTTAATAAAATTTGTAAACTATCTACCGTATTTTTTTATCATAAAAGTGGCAAAAATAAAGAAATCCCAAATTATAACAATAACTGTAAAAATACCTTTATTGCTATCAACGCTAATTACAGGAAATAATCCCCGATCAAGCTCTATATTTTTTTACCGATTTTGTCTGTTGAAGGTCCATAGAAGTTTTTAAGATCATTTAGAAACCTCTGGCACCCCTAACTTATTTTTTTTTTAGGCTCTGAACATTTTTCATTATCGAACTCTAATGGCAATTTTGAACTTTGGACTAATTTTGTGGTAAGTTCTACAATGCCTAGGCAAACGGTTTTTTTTTGCAAGGTAGCTATTGCTATCGTTAATAGATTCCACAAAAAAGAATATCTAAAAATGATAGGAATAAAGACATAAAAAATAAAAACCAATGTTAGGTGAAAATTTTGAAAAAAGTACTTAAAAAAATTCTAGCTCCTAAACTACAAATAATCGCGGAACATACATGGGGGTAATTCGTGTACCCCTTAGCATAAGGCATCTAATTTTTTTCTTTGGACGTCTATCAACTGGCCACCCAGTATAAATAATGTATATGTAAAAAGTAAATACATTTATGAAAGAATCTGTCGTAAGATTTATGTATGTTTGCAACCCTATCGCTTTTATTGAGCCCGTGGTTTCAAAGAAAAAACATTGCGACTTCAAATTAAATTAAAGTAATAACGACTTCTAACTAACCTTTGCAAATTTAAATTAGTTAGCGAAACTTCATAAACCTGATTGGATTACATTTAAACATGATAAATAATCATAGATTTTTGCACGTAAAATCGCAAATTATTATCAAATCAGCAATTCTATATCTTCACCGGCTTTTCCATATTTTTGCAAAGCACAAACATTTCGTCCAAAAACCCTTGTTGACAAAATGAACAACGCATTATACATTAAAACCCAGATTCCAACACTTAAAAGCTTATGAATAATTTAACACTACGCAACAGTCGGCCTATATTAATTTGGGAACACCCCCTTAAGTATCACCTACCCTTATTAGGGATGAGAGCATATTATTAATCCCGTAAGCCATCGGTCCCACTGTTAGCGAGAAAGCGAGAAACTCATCATTCGCCTACCCTTATAGATCGATAGATAGAATATTTTTTATTATTTATTCTGTACACCATACAGGTACAACTTATAAATAGGGTGACACAATGGGCGGTCTTATCGCTAAAAGCTATCTTTTCAAGACAACCTTTGGATGGACTAAAAAGAGGAGAAACAGTACTGTATTAAATAGTTGTCAGTTTTTCATCATATTTAGTAGTTTTTACCTCTCTTTACTTTTGTATATTTTCTATGTATGTATATTTGTATTTATTATTAATATAATTAACATTTCCTGTCACATTGCACCTACTATGTCTTTGTCTCTACATCACCCTAAGGTTGACTGGTAGAAAATGCTCAAGGCATTATTAAGTCCGCATTTGTACAATGTTTTTGTTACTTGTGCATGAAGTTTTAATAAATAAATAAATAAATACTGTAGGTAGTCTGTATCAATTAATTTGAGTTCACTTGCAACATGTCGTCTTCCATACTTCTGTATTTCTCGTCATCAGACCCCTTCTTTTTAGCTAAGCCATCCTTCACACTGCACATCCATCATTTTTAGGATTCCGTACCTCAAAAAGAAAAAAACGGAACTCTTATTGGATCATTTTGGCGTCCGTCTGTCTGTCTTCCAAGACCCTTTATTTCCTTTGTAAAGGGCAATAGAGGGAACATAGATGTGTTTTAGTCAGTAAAAGTCTGACATGCCCCCGCGCTCCGCCCAGAGCAGGGGAAGTTATTTGATGATTAACCACCACAAAAAAAAAACAGGAACTTGTGGAGGTATTGAGTCTGTGGTAGAGTGAAAAATCAACTTTCTAAGTCTACGCAGTCAAAAGTTATGGCCGTTTATGTCGCCAGTTTGTACGGAACCCTCGGTGATGACAATGACAATTTTCCGGCTTTTTTTGTCTTTTCCTACTACGAAAACCTAAACAAGCCGAGAAAAATAAACAGATTCAGTATATTGACTTGGTTGGTGCGGTTCGACTTATAGGATGTGGACTTAGGCTGGTATTATTATTATTGTGTAAACTTAATACAACATCTAACAATTATTGTGTGAACTTAATACAACATCCTTACTAATATTATAAAAGCGAAAGTGAGTTTGTTTGTTACCTCTTCACGCTTTAATGGCTAAACCGATTGTGATGAATTTTGGTACAGAGATAGTTGGGAACCAGGAGACGGACATAGGCTATTTATTTTAAAAAAGTGGGATGTGAGGGAGAAAGAGGGAAGAAAAGGGAAAACTTAGCGTTGCTATTACAAATCAATAAGCGCAAGGGGAACTGTATTACCCCAAATTTAACGCGGGCGAAGCCGCGGGCGAAAGCTAGTCTAACAATAAGGGACATGTTCCAAATAAATGTACGTTTTCTTTCTAACTATATGCGCTTCTCCCTTATCGCTGACGGTAAGTCCGGTGCCTAATTAATACAAAGTCTTGCGCATTATTTATTGCGCTCATTAAGATTTTGGAATTTATTTTTGGAATGTTTGTTGAGAGCTGAAAATTTATAGCATGTTATATAAGACTAGGTGTTCTACTTGTTAAGATTAAGATAATACCTATGTATGTTTTCTTGCGAAAATGTTGCAAGGAAACATTTGTTTTATTTTTAAGCTATTGCATAGCTCCTATCGCGGGACTTGAGCGTGGAGACTGAATTCAGAAATTTCTTAAGGAAAAAACCTAACACTTTCATCTATACTATATACTATAATCTATACTTATCTATACTATACTAATATTATAAAGCTGAAGAGTTCGTTGGTTTGTTTGTTTGAACGCGGTAATCTCAGGAAGTACTGGTTCGAATTGAAAAAATCTTTTAGTGTTGGATAGTCCATTTCTTAAGGAAGGCTATAGGCTATATAACATCACGCTACGACCTTCACGGTGCTGAGCAGCGTGGGTGAAACCGCGTGGAACAGCTAGTAATATATAATATTATAAAGCTGAAGAGTTTGTTTGTTTGTTTGAACGCGCTAATCTCAGGGACTACTTGTTGGAATTGGAAAATTCTTTTAGTGTTGGATAGTCCATTTCTTGAGGAAGGCTATAGGCTATATAACATCACGCTACGACCTTCACGGTGCTGAGCAGCGTGGGTGAAACCGCGTGGAACAGCTAGTAATATATAATATTATAAAGCTGAAGAGTTTGTTTGTTTGTTTGAACGTGCTAATCTCAGGGACTACTTGTTGGAATTGGAAAATTCTTTTAGTATTGGATAGTCCATTTCTTGAGGAAGGCTATAGGCTATATAACATCACGCTACGACCTTCACGGTGCTGAGCAGCGTGGGTGAAACCGCGGAGAACAGCTAGTTACGAATGCGATCAGTTATTTCAATCACGATTCCAATGTTCTATTAGCCTGGTTGGTAGAGAATCGAATTGTCAATCGACTTGAAGCTGGATCAAACCCAAGGTCTTGTTTTTTTTTCAGCGACTTCTTTTCATTGAAAGTACTTTTTTAATATTATATTTAGATTTTTTTTATTTATTGCATAAGTTGATAAAAATGTTATGTAATAGCTTTACCGCGGCAGTCCCCGAGTGCCACACGTATTTTTTTCTTAGGTTTCTCTATGGCCAATATTAAAAGCTGTGAAAAAGCATAACTCGTTTTAAATTTTTCATAATATATCTCAAAAGAAAAATTAATGGAACCTATTAGGGATCACTTTGTCGTCCGTCTACCTGTATGTCTATCAAGACCTTTTATCTCGAAAACGAATGGGGTTATCCAGTTGAAATCTCTTTTTTATATAATTATCGTACTAATGCGAATGTTTGTGAGGATGGATGTATGGATGTTTGTTACTTTTTCACGTCAAAACGGCTGAACGGATCTTCATGGAATTTGGCACAGAGGTAGATTATAGTCCGGAATAACACGCTTTTATGCGGGCGAAACCGCAGCTAGTAAACTATATACTCATATTCGTGGTCTTTTGGAGCTATGAAAAAATAAAACCTCTAAGTCTAAACAGTCAAAAGATATGGCTGTTTATGTCATAAGTTCGAGTAGCACCTTCTGGAGAACCCGCGCGAGTCCGTCTGGCACAACTACGGTTTTTCTTCCAGTGAAGTTGTTTTCGGTAGGTTGATTTGGGTCCGGTTAATGGTCATTGATTACAAGGGATTTTAACATAAACGGTATAATGGAAATTATTAAAAAAAAACTGGGAAAACAGACGAGATACTCCTTTTACTTTTTCTGGTACCAGCTTTAAAAAAAACCCATTTAAATAATAATTTTAGTACACACGACGACACATCAACCTACACAAAACTATTTAAACCTGATCTCTCTACTACGGTGTGCGATCCGTAGTAGAGAGATCAGGTTATAATAGCTTAGAATAGGTTGACCTGCAGTCGTATGTACATTCGTAAAAATATATCCAGTTTTACAAGAATAACCTCTGTTTACAAATATTTGAAACTTTGTGTTGGTTAGAAAAAAAAATCCAGAAAAAAGAAAATCTTACACACAAAATATTTTGTACTCTGACAACCCTTAACCAACTGTTAAAATATTTGCCAGAAAAAGGGTGCAATTTATACAATTCACAGCTACCTTTTGCTCCATAAATATAAAATGAGGTGGTCACTGTTCGACCCTTGTTCTTTACAGATAAGTACTTTCAATTGTAGTACCTATATTTGTTTTTCAAAAGACTTGTGTGGATGTTACAAATTAAATTTTAATATTGTATAGTATCTGGGTAAAATAAAAAGGTAACATAGAAGTAGGATTTTGCAGAAAAAAAAACAATGCTGTTTTTTTTATAAAAAACGGTTTCTCTCTACAGGAAATGACCAGCCCTAACCGTGTACCTTTTCAGTCCGGTCCAGTTGAAAACCAGCGTCGGGCACTAGCTGCTCGGCAGTTTGCTGAACCGGGCCTATTTGGCGCAGCCGTGAGACACACAATTTACGTATGTTATTATCGTTTAGTTTTAAGTTTTTATCTCATTTTGTGTTGCACTTCATTTTCGTTGGCATCGGCCAAATTTAATGTTTTTGCTTTCTTTGTTTTCTTGACGACTTTGTAAGTGCTCATGTATGCCTATGTGAAATAAAATAAATAAATTTGATTCTTAATATTTATAACCCAATATTATTTTTGTACACAGTGGTAATCGTGTGTACAAAATAATTGAAAAACACTATTAAACACGGAATATCTGTTATTTGATTTTTTTTTTAAAGATTGCTTGTAAACAATCCACACTAGTGTGTGAGGTGTTTAAAAAAAATATTTTTACAAATTTATTTCTTCCAAAATAACAGAATTTAAACGTTTCTTATTCATTACCCGTTTAACGAAAGATATCGTCAAAAATGAAAAAATTCTACCAATTTAAAATAGCTACAATAAAAAACAAAAGTTTATCTTAAAAACAGCGAACAAATTGCCTACATTAATTTAGCTGATCATCAAATGCATGGACAGGCTTATCTGCTAACAGTTTCCGAGCAATTTACTGAAATTTTCATTAAACATGCCTCTGAAATTCAGAAACGAGGAACATTTATTCGACGGTATTCACATGGTTGGTTATGGGGACTAATTGGAATTAAGTTTTCAGTTAAATTCCATAATGGGTTTATATTGGTGTATGAGTTTGTCTTTGGTTAAAACAATTTTGATTAAAATTAATATTATTATGAAGTTCTTCTACTTTTATATTTTATTATAAGACGATATATTTTGTGGTGTAGATAATCTTGAAAATTACTCATAATTTAAAATTATATTTGGCTGGTTGAAACAAAGATCGAAATCGAAAATTTTATACGCAGGCCAAGACGCGAGTAGAACCTAGTGCTTTCTAAAGATTTCATTTACAAAGAAACGTGAAGTCAATCGCTACGAATGCTACGAATTTCGTAGCACTGCTACAACTTTGAGGAATACACAAATTGAATGAAAAAAATATATTTTAGTTTGCCAAGATGTTTTTTTAATGATTATTCTTTGTCCCGCCAGTGATTTCCAAAAGGTCTGTCTACGATCTATTAATCAATTGTTTTTTGTAATAGTTGTCAAATCACATATTTATAACTAGCTGTTCCACGCGGTTTCACCCATGCTGCTCAGCACCTGTTGGTCGTAGCGTGATGTTATATAACCTATAGCCTTCCTCAAGAAATGGACTATCCAACACTAAAAGAATTTTCCAATTCCAACCAGTAGTCCCTGAGATTAGCGCGTTCAAACAAACAAACAAACAAACAAACTCTTCAGCTTTATAAAATTAGTATAGATTATAAACTTTTTTCTGAATAGTAACAGCACTGATAGCAACAGCTGTGTGACTTATCTCATATAGTTTATATTTTTTATGATATTTTTTTTTCTTCTTGTTTAGATTCTTTTTTTACCAATTCGTTGTGTATGAGTGGACATTGTTGGCCTTCTTCTTATTTTATTTTGTGTTTCGTACAGTAAGCAATGACTTATTTTTGGGCCTATGCTGTTCTCTCTTATTTAAGTACTACCGCCGTAACAACAACATTGTAAAACCAAATGGATTGTTTTTAATAAATAAAAATGAGTGTGAAATGGTTTTATTTCCAAACGCATTTCATAGCCCCTTACGGTATTTTACAAGTATGTATCATCCTAGTGTTCCATTATTGGAACGGTCACAAAAAAAGAAATATTTTATGTAGGTGTCATTGTACATCTACAAACATAGGTACCCTAATCCGATTTTTATAAAAATTTAACAACTTTTACTATTCGGGATGATAGGATTACGAGCTCACTCACGTTTAATAAAATAAAAGTGAGTGAAAAATTTATTTTACATAAACATATTAAACGTGTAATGGAACTACGTAAATGCGATGAGTTTTAAAAGCGTAAATACGTTGCTTTCAGCGCTAAAACGCTGTTAATAATTTTGTGCTGTATATTTTATCATTTCAAGGTCTATATGAAAGAGGGCTTGTATGTAAAAACCGGTTGTTAGTGACTTTTTTAGGGATCAAACATAAATAAATGTCGGTCTTTATTTGTTTTGAGCACATATCATTAATCGTTTATTCATTTACATATATATTTATATCTATCTAATTTATAAAATTCTCGAGTCACAGTGTTTGTTAACTTACTAGTACGAAACGGCTCTACTGATTCTTATGAAATTTTTTATGCTTATTCAAGAAGTCTGAGAATCGGCCAACATTTATTTTTCATACCCCTAAGTGAGCACCGAGTGAAACCGCTGGGCACAGCTCTCTATAAATGTACTGTCTTGTCAATTATTTTGTGTGCATAAATAAAAATAAAATAAAGAATACCTACTAATAAAAAAAAAAAACATACCTACATGGCAACACAGTGCCACCACAAAGCTTGCCAGAGGCGCTTGCCAGAGCCTCCGCCTGCCGGGGTTGCGGGTTGTTCGAAAGATATACCGCGGCCCCGGAACGTAAAGGGCAATAGAAGGAACATGGGTGGGTTTTAGTCAGTAAAAGTCTGACACGCCCCCCTGCTCCGCCCAGTGCGGGGGAAGTTATTTGGTGATTTTCCACCCGAAAGAAAAAAAAAGGGCCACCGCAAAGGTGAACCGGACAGGCATTTTTAAACACAATGTGTAGAAATATTAAAACCTTATTACAAAGCAAATCGGGTACCTTTTTAGGACCATAATTAGTCCACACTCAGCAATTACGGTACTAGCCTACCTACTGAAGTACTTTCTACCAACAATACAATATAATGAGGACTCATTTTAAAAAAAACATGCTTTTGTTAAGAGCTTTGCATATTTATGTATGAAGAATTGAAAAGGTAATTGGGTTTTAAGCGATGTGATTTCTATTGTCTTCTTGTAATTATTTTTTGTATTGTGCCAGTATAATGGTCATGAATAATTGTAGAGCTAGCTATTGCTTGCTACTTCGCCTGCCATCAAGGTGCCATTTAACATATTATAGGCAAATGGAGTTATAAATCAATAAATATCTTGGGACAACTCACACACGGCTATCTGATCCCAAGCTAAGCAGAGCTTGTGTTATGGTAACCAGACAACTGATATACATACTTATATAATTTATAAGTACATACATATTATAGATAAATCACACCCAGACACAGAACAAACAATCATGCTCATCACACAAAGTTTGTCCTGGGTGGGAATCGAACCCACGACCTCCGGCTCAGCAGTTAGGGCCACTAACCACTAGACCAACAGGCCCGTCAAACTTACTTACTACTTTAGTTACTTTTAAGTTTACAATATTAGCATTACACTATAAATTTAAATAATAAAAATAATACAAGGCCAGGCCCAGGAGTATAATCTAAGTGGGTTCAAATCCGGGCAAGCACCAATGACTTCAAACGTACTTTTTAAGTTTTTCTCGGACATCACAGACATCTGTGAAAAAAAAAGCAACGTGAGGAAACCTGGACATAGACATGACTGTCATTAATATGCGTCTGAAATCGCCAACCCATCTTGAGCAAAATCAAAAATCAAAATCAAAATATTTTTATTTCACATAGGCCTACATGGGCACTTATAAAACGTCGACAAAAGATGCACGGTTCGGGTTGGTCGTTTTCTATGGAGAAGAACCGGCAAGAAACTCCATAGTTACTCTTTTAAAATCATTTGGTTTTACAATGTTGTTGTTACAGCGTTAGCACTTAAGTATGAGAGGACAGCGTAGGCCCGACAATAAGTCATTGCTTACTTTACAAAAAGTAAAATAAAATAAAATAATACGTTAACATAAGTTAACAAGCGTCCAAAAATCTACAAGACCAACCATGTCCACTCATTCACAACTAATTGGTAGAAAAGAATCTATACAAAAGTAAGAGAAAAAAAAATATATGCAAAAACAAAATAATAACTAACAATCGTGGTTATCAATGCTCGTGCCTTCTTTCTATGAGAAGAGGCATTTGCCCAGCAGTGGGATGTCACAGGTTATCAGTAACAGTATAGTACCTTAAAAAATTCAAAGCATATAAGCCACAAATCTAACAAAATCAACACACTTTGCCCCACACTAGGAATTTCTCCTGTATCGTGGGTACGTTTACAAACATTTAAGCTCACATACACAAACACACAGACCCGACACAATCTGTAGGTCATACAAATATTTGTTCCGTGCGGGGATCGAACACGCGACAGGCAGCGCAGCAATCGATTGCTCAGCCACTGCCCCAAACGTGTCGTTCCCTTAATTAATCAATTGTTATTCATGGGGCTACATTTTTTAAACCTTTTAGCCAGTCACGGCAGGTAATTTGTGGCACTGATGTCAGTAATCTGGTTCGTGAGCTGAATGGCAATACAAATGCTGAAGGAATACAAATCAATTGCATTTACCTTCCTTGTTGTTTCAGGGGCAAATAATACCAGCCGCTTCTCAAGATTGTTCTTCAAGTTTAGCCGCGCTTGCCTAAGTTAGGCTATGCTTAGATAACCATATACCGACTTTCCTTCTTCCCTCGGAGAGCATGTTAAGCGGTTTGTCTCGATGTCATTTGTAGATCTTTGACAGTCGTTACAGATAAGTTTATTTCTTATGTAAATGTGTATTAGTATAATAATAATAAACTTGGTTTATTTATCTCATCATAATAAAACAGTAGGTACATAGCCAAAACATTACTATTATATAGATATATATAGATACTAGCTTTCGCCCGCGGCTTCGCAGGTGTTAAATTTGGGGTAATACAGTTCCCCTTGCGCCTTATTGATTTGTAATAGCAAGCTTTTCTTCCCTCATTCTCCCTCACATCCCACTTTTTAAAAATAAAAATTAGCCTATGTCCGTCTCCTGGTTCCCAACTATCTATGTACCAAAATTCATCACAATCGGTTTAGCCATTAAAGCGTGAAGAGGTAACAAACAAACAAACTCACTTTCGCTTTTATAATATTAGTAAGGATTATATAGAGACTGGTATCTGTGCTAGGTAAACCTGATTATATTAGTGTCTGTATAAAAAGATACGTTTTCGAAAACGAATAGTTTTATATAACTTTTGTACCTTATCACAATGTTGTCGTATTTTATACAAAGATTGACTGATAGAATGCCTTATGGCATTAAGTTCGCCTATGTAATAGTGGTACATAGGCGAACTTAATGCCGCTCAAATAAATGAAGTTTAAATAAATAATATTCAGTGTTTTGAAAGTCTGACAACTGATCTTACCAAGGGGTATCGTATTAGCCAAAACTAACTGGGTTGTGGAGGTCAGATAGCTGCTTATGAGATACTGGTATTCAGATGCATGCGGTTGGACTGGAAGCCAACCCCAACGGATGTAGTTATTAATAGTTACTAAAAGACTTGGTAGATAATGTTGTTTGACTGCGTAGACTGAGACTAGGAACTTGAGTATATGGTTTTAACTTCAATTTGATGCGTCCATTCCCGAGATATACGATCTTGACAGACAGACAGACAGATGAACAACATAGTGATCCTAAAAGAGTTCCCTTTTTGACACGTTCAGGTCAAAACAAAACTAACCAAAACAAAATTTATTAAGACGTACAATAAATTAAAAAAAAGGTTCTCTTTTACGGTAAAGTAGGTACTGTATTTGTGACCATAAACGGCTTCATGAACAAAAGGTGTTGAAAGTGTCAAGTAGTGCTCTAATAAACACCAATGTGTTTTGTTTACAAAATCTGTCTCTCATTTAGAAAGAGAAGCCAATTCACACAAACAATATTAACGGTTTGAAAAAAAAAACAGCATAATTTGCCCTTATAGATATACCTTATAGATACCTTCACGCACAATTCCCACCCGCCCCTCGAAATAACCTTAAAAAGTAACATTATTTATTGTACACAGTCATGCCAAGTTCAACCCGGTACAGGTAAATTATGCCAGTGATCTTGGCTAGATCGTGCCCTGGCTTTCGATAAGGTAACGTTGCTTGAATACGAATCATTGGCACGTTTTGAACAACCTGCTTATCGGGGAACATCGACTAATGTAGTCCTTGGAAGGAGAAATGTTTCAAGTCATTTTCAAGTGTTTTTTTATTAAAAATCTCAAACATTTTTTGAGTGTGTTTTAATACAATACTAGCTTTTTCTCGCGGCTTCGCTCGCGTTAACTTCGGGTTGACACAGTTCCCCTTTTTTGATTTGCAGGTACCTGCTTTCTGTAGTTTTTGTCCTTGCGCCTTATTTATTGTAATAGCAAAGCTAAGTTTTCCCTTTTCTTCCCTCTTTCTGCCTCATTTCTCATTCTTTTTAACAAAATAGCCTATGTCCTTGTACAGGGTCTCTACTATCTCTGTACCAAAATTCATCAAAATCGGTTAAGCCATTTAGGCGTGAAGACGTAACAAACAACAAACTCACTTTCGGTTTTATAATATTAGTAAGGATTACTATTGAAGGCATTGTCTCCTTCTTTAATATTTAAAAAAAACCTTTGAAAATCGGTTCGCAATTGAAGGCGCTACTAAAGCATATTTTTACTAGTGTTGAAAAAACATATCTTTTCGTATCCCTATTATGGTACCGAATAATAGGGATGTACCTACGGTATGGCAATTCTACCCCAAGTCAATAATGTTATACCCAAATATCGCAAAATTCCTTTAGCTTATCCTCAGTTTCTTTAAACTTGCCTAACGATAATACGAATTGTCTAGTCACTTAAGAAGCAAATTCCACCTTTGACCCCCATATCCCCGATTGGAGGTCTAAATGGTTTTTTTCGTCGTCTACCTGTACCTTTTAACGAAGACGTTAAAACTATTCCTGAACGAATCTATTTAAGTTTGGAAAATTCTCATAGGGATTTTTTTTATTAAAAGCTCTATAATTGCTTCATCATCTGCCTACCCTTTCCCCGGGGTTACCTTCCAGTCTTACCGGATGCAGCTGAATACCAGTATTTTAAACGGAGCAACTGCCCATCTGACCGCCATATCCCAGTTATCCTTTGGTAAAACTGGTTGTCAGATTTTCAACATACTGACTACTTGTTACGACTATCAAAGATCTACAAATGACAGCCGGGACCAACAGCTTAACATGCTTAACCCGGAGAAAACTCGGTACGTAATGGGGGGGTCACCAATCCGCTGACCAACCTAGGCAAGCGCTGCTTAACCTAACGTTCCATTATCGCTTAAGCCACAATAAAAAAATATAAACGTGAAATGCTGGTGTTGGAAATACCGCCGGATAATCTGGTCTCCTATAATCTTGTTACACATCGGACGATATAATGCACTTAGGTCTAACCTGTCGGGGCAATTGGCGATGTTGTGGTAAGCTAAGAATACATGTTGCTAAAGTTTTATACCTAATTATTTTATGGAGTTACAGCTTCTGTAGGTAGATCACGAAAAAAATGCTCTGAACTAGTTTCCGCCTGCGACTTCGCCCTCGTGGCATAGTTACTTTGGGCTAAACTATAACTCGCGTGATGATCGAAAAAAAAAACTATCTCTCTCCCTTTGTAGTCCTTGGGAGGAGAAATGTTTCAAGTCATTTTTAAGTGTTTTTTTTTTTTATTTAAAACTAGCTTTTGTCTGCGGTTTCGCTCGCGTTAAATTCGATATAACACAGTACCTGCTACCTGCAGTTTTTGCCCTTGCGCCTTATTGATTTGTAATAGCAATGCTAAGTTTTCCCTTTTCTTTCCTCGTTCTTCCTCATATCCCAGTTTTTTAAAATAAAAATTTGCCTATGTCCGTCTCCTGGTTCCCAACTATCTCTTTATACTGTTTGGGTTTCCCTACGAAAATTGTAAAAAAAATATACTTTTCTATTTATGTTTTTCAATGTTACCTTGTAAATTTCAAAGGCAACGAAACAATCCGAGAACATAAATGCAATACTTTGATTAAAGCTCTTCAATTTTGTAGAAATAGTATTTTTTCCTAAATACCGTTTCTAACTTCTAAACCCTGTGCATTATTCAACATGAAACTTATAATGATCGCTAGAAAATTTTATGATTGTTTTTTTTTTGCAGAAGTGCTTTTTTTAAGTTTGAGAATACAAATATAGTTTTTGATTTGCAGAGAGGCTGCTAGAGCCACTGCCTGCTAGGCACAACCCACAAAGGTTGTTCGAAAGAGATACCATGGTCTAGTAACACAAAGAGCAAAGAAGAGTAAAGAAGAAAGAACATCGATGGGTAAAAGTCCAACAAAATAAAAATCTAAATCTAAACTAATATTATAAATGCGAAAGTAACTCTGTCTGTCTGTCTGTCTGTCTCTTCTTCACGCCTAAACCACTGAACCGATTTTAATGAAATTTGGTACAGATATAGTCTGGGACCCGAGAAAGGACATAGGATAGTTTTCATCCCGGAAATTGCCCGGGAACGGGAACTATTAATTCACGCGTACGGTTCATACATTCAAGTTGCGGGCAAAAGCTAGTATCTGATAAAATACTACTAAATATCGCTGTTTTTTTTTTCGGATGAGAATTCATTAAAAACTTCTCCCACTCTAGGACAGATTGGAGTCGTTCAGACCGCATATAATATTTTAATCAACACACAATCTGAAACTGTCCTGATAAATGCAAAAAAACAAATAAGAAAATTTTAACCTCGCTTAAATTATGTAAAACTTTGACGTTCCCATCTGAACTTTCAATATTTACTGCAATCTCATGATTGAAAACCCACTTGTGTGCCTCGCATACAAATACAGTGCCAAAAACTACCCACAAATACATGCAACATCGAGATGCATTCACGAAGCGAGCTCCACATTTCGAAAGTACTCTTTCAAATATTTACAACCTGTTTGATGAACGCGAGCTTCGTAAACGCACTCTGTAAGTAGGTGCTGTGGTATAAATAGGATAGGTGAGAATATCATCGATGTCTATAAATCTTTGGTAAGTATGTAGGAATGTTCAACGTGTTTCTCAACTAGGTACTCTCTATACAGGGTAGTATCATGTGTTCAGTATTATTTCTGATCATTTCAAACCATACCACACGGATGAGTTTGGTCGGTAATTTTAAAAAATATATATATATTAAACTAGCTGCGACTTCGTCCGCGTGGTATAGTTACTTTGGGCTAACGCTAACTTTAAACCGCATGATGATCGAAAAAAAAATATCCTTTTCTTCCCCCTTTCTCCTCGTCATCTCACTTTTTTTTTTAATTAGCCTAGGTCCGTGTCCAGGTCCCAACTCATCAAAATCGGTTTGGCCATTTAGGCGTAAAGACGTATCTAACAAAGAATCAAACTCACTTTCACTTTTATAATATAATAGTAGTACTCTTTGTTTTAGGCTGATATCCTGTGTTTTCTCTTGAGTGTGCATAAATTATTTAAATAAATAAGGATGAAAAATATTTTACAGTTTTTTGTAGAAAAACTAAGTAATTTTGGGGTTCCGTAACTCAAAAGGAAAAAATGGAACCCTTATTGGATCACTTTGATGTTAATTTTTCTGTTTATAAACACCTTTATTTTGGGAGCTTGCGGAGGTATTGTATTGAAATTAAACTCAACACTCTTGTCCTTTAAAATCCACCCTCTAAAAAATGGCTATTTGTGTCGTATATTTGTACTGAACCCTCGATGCGCGTTCGTGGTCAGTTTTTAAAATAATGTATGAAAATTATTTGTGTTCAGCCTAGGCTAGCGCAGCTTAACCTGAAGATCGACTCAAGCAGCTGTTACATATTTTACAGCCAATTCCTAAAAAGTTACACTCATAAATCTACACAAATGAAAGCATTTTGCAAAATATTCGCTTGAACAGAAACATAATTTCATAAGGCTGGCAAGGCCGACCTACATTCAGACAGACGTAGGAAACCACAGAAAACCATTTTCTCACCACAAGTTCTAACAAGATACACGCGATGAAGGAGGAACGAATGGAATATAATATACTAGCTTTTGCAAGCGGCTTTGCTTTCGTTTGAGGGTAGCACAGTTCCTGATTTGCAGGTACCTGCTACCTATAGTTTTTGCCTTCGTCTTATAGATTTGTAATAGCAACGCTAAGATTTCCTGTTTCTTCCCTCTTTCTCCCTCACATACCACTTTTTTTTTTTTTTAAATTGTATTGTGTCCGTCTCCTGGTTTCCAACTATCTCTGTACCAAAATTCATCAATATCAGTTTCGCAATTAAAGCGCGAAGAGGTCACAAACAAACTCACTTTCGCTTTTATAATATTAGTGAGGATTTTCAATATAGGTAAATTTTAGGAATAGTGTTTTATATAACCAGAGCTGTCTTCAGAGCATTTGTACTAAATATCTTTGGTATTTATTATCGTCGGCCATAAACTGAACACCTAGGGTATCAGTGAAGTAAGTAAATATACATGCTAATGGAAAAAATAATTCAAATATATGGACCCTAAAGGTCACAGCTCATTAGAGCCACCCGGCACCCACTCCGCACCGCCTCGCCTCGTGCGGTTAGTATTCTTGATATTGACTTGTATGGGTATGCGCTCACTACATCAACTCCGTAGCGTCACCGGATTGCCTCTATCGTAAGCCGTCCACGCGCGGACGGCGGGTGGACCACTCGGTGACAACTCGCTGCCCTGCGTTGACTGCGCATCGCCAACGCGCGGGTCCGAAGCGGACCGCGCGCTGCCCGCGAGTGATTCACGCGAGGACGATACGTTGGCAATGCGCCGCCTAATGCCAATTGTTAACAGACTACTCGAAAATTCGTGGACTAAGCGACGTCCACTCGTTGACCACGCGGCGTTCACTCGTTGACCACGCGGTGTTCACTCGTTGACCGCGCGGGGTTCCCTGGTTGATCGTGCAACGTTTTGGTGATAACGTGGCGTCCACCCGTGAACCACCTGTCGACAACGAGTGGACGCCGTACGACGAGGCGGTGCGGGCTGGGTGCCGGGTGGCTCTAATGAGCTGTGACCTTTATCCAGAGAAATGAGACCGAAATCAGTCACGATCAGATTAGGCTAACTACACATCTTCCGGAATAACATCAACGATCTATCTTAGGATGGATTCGAGGATATTATGATCCTAATTCTATTAGATAGGCTCTTTGAGATTCCGGTGATTACTGTCTTGTTACGACAGATAGGCGTCATGAGCTTGTGCCATTATCATTTGCAGGGCTGGTCTATATTTCTTTAGAAAATATCAATACATCAAGAATAAATAAAATAATAAATATCTTGGGACAACTCACACACGGCTATCTGATCCCAAGCTAAGCAGAGCTTGTGTTATGGTAACCAGACAACTGATATACATACTTATGTAATTTATGAATACATACATAATATAGATAAATCACACCCAGACATAGAACAAACAATCATGCTCATCACACAAAGTTTGTCCTGGGTGGGAATCAAACCCAAGACCTCCGGCTCAGCAGTCAGGGCCACTAACCACTAGACCAACAGGCCCGTCGACTAATTCCGTACTAGGCAACTATTGGTGTCTGTCTTAAGAACGGTCTAGAAGTTTCCTTACACAAATTTACCTTGCACTAGCACAATCTAAGCTTGCATACTTTATTCCGTTTGGGGAAGTATGTTTAAAAAAAAAACGTTGTTCTACACTAGGAATTTTTCCTGTATCGTGGGTGCGTTTACAAACATTTAAACTCACATACACAAACAGTCAGACCCGAAACAATTATCTGTAGGTCATACAAATATGGTGCGTGTAGGGATCGAACCCGCGACACGCAGCGCAGAAGTCGATCCGGCCAACCGTGCCGTCAATAGATAGATATTTATATATATCGTTAGATATTAAAACAAGAGCCATTTAAAACTAACCTGGTACATGCATACCAGTTCCAAAAGACAAGTTACAATTTTAAAACATAACATAGTACACCAATTTTTATTTAATTAGTTTGAAATATTGGTTGCGGGTTGTTCGAAAGAGATACCGCCGCTCCGGAACATAAAAGGCAAAAGAAAGAACATGGGTGGGTTGGAAAGTAAAAGCCGGACATCCCCCCGCTCAGAGCGGGGAAGTAATCTGGTGTTCTCCCTTACGCAAAAAAAAAGTTTTAAATATTCACTGTACGGTCATCAACTATTTCTCACTTTTGCTTGTTTCCCATTCACTCACAGAATAAGTATTCCTAAACTAGAACTATAAAGAACTAATTTCAGTAATTTATTTAATTAAAAAAGAAACGTACTCCGCTTTTCAATAATACCCTTTATATCAGAAATAGGAGAAAACTCTTGAACTTTATTTTTATTGAAGTTCGCTTTCCTGATAGACATTTTACCCGCCCACATGTATTTACTTCAAATAAGCGTTACATCTAAAAAGATTTTTTAGAATGTTTAGTTTGATTTCTAGGACAAGTCATTAATTTGCAAGCTAAAGTTCGTACACTCTAGCTCGTGTTAAGGAGGAGTTCCAGGATAAAGAATAACAGTCATTAGAATCTACACCTATTCATGTTAAGGTAAGAAGTAAGAAGCTAACCTTTAGGAGGTGAGGCTAGCTGCAGACTGGACGTCGACTGATACAAGTATACGACAGCAGTGCATCAATTCGATTCAAGTCATTCGATAAGGTCGAAAATATTTCGGTGTTTGATTTTATTTGAATATTATGTCCGCCAAAATGTCGCCAAAATTCAATTAAAAGTCATTTTGCAGTTTTAAGTGAATATTTACAAAAATACAGTTCCGAGTAATAATAATTTTAGATGTCTTTAGCTTATGAAATTTTCTTTGTAATAGGTAGATATAAAAAATATCATAGTTGTCGCTGAAAAAATTGAGTTGTATACTGATTAAGTCATTTTTTTATGTATTTGACTTTACACTGTATTTTTTTTGCCTTGTAGTACGTACAGATACAGCCAACGAAAATCTAGACGTTTTACAAAGTGTTGGTTATGTATAGCGCCTTAAGTGACGCTTGCCTAAGTTGGTCCGTAGATAGGTAATCATCCACTACATATCGAGTTTCATCCGTGCTTCCCAATCACGTCAAGCCACTGGTCTTCCTCCAGTCATTACAGGTAATCAGTGGCCCAAAAGTGTGACAAACTGTTATAAAAATAAAATGTTCCATAAAAAATACCTACTAGACCAACAAAAAATTTTTTTTGAAACTTTGATAACGTTCATAATCATGACTACATTATTTTTAAAACAAGTATCCTTACTATCCATACTAATAATAAAAGCGAAAGTGAGTTTTTTTGTTACGTCTTCACGCCTAAATGGCTGAACCGAATTTGGTACAGAGATAGTTGGGACCCTGGAGATGAACATAGGCTATTTTTTTTAAAAAAAGATTAATATATGAGGGGGAAACAGGGAAGAAAAGGGAAAACTTAGCATTGCTATTACAATAAATAAGGCGCAAGGGCAAAAACTACAGGTAGCAGGTACCTGCAAATCAGGAAAGGGGAACTGTGTTACCCCGAATTTATTATATACGCGGATATTTTGTATATTTTCACAAAAGCGGGACCCACCATCTTTTGTACGTTTTATAAACTGGTTAAACCTCGTTTCCTAGTCAACTTATGGGACTGGTGCCATTTGCAATACTAGATCATGAGATTAAAACAATAAACCTATTCTGCATACAGCCCAAACTTGTAATCCAATCTAGAATGTAATACTAAACCCATTATCCAATTAGATTGCGGGAATTCGGCCGGCAGACTACATTAGCTAATGAGACGTTGCCACGTCACGGATTGTCAAATTAGATAGGAGTTATGGCTGAGCTGTCAGATTTGAATTTAGAACTTAGAATTGAAATCAAAGGAGTCTTTGATTATTGCTATATTTTTTTCTTATTGAAGGAGGTTGCTGATGATATGACGAGTTATAGACATTTTTTTTTCTCCGTAACTAGAAGGTTAGGGGGCAAAAAAAAAACGACCAAGAGCTAGTCTCATCTACCTCTGTGCCTTTCATCAAAATCCGTTATGCCGTTTTGACGTGAAAGAGTAACAAACATCCACACATCCATCCTATTAAACATTCGCATTTATAATATTAGTAAAAAGTATTACTAATACAGTAAGATAGCTGGTGCCCACGTGATATCGAAAAAAAACGCACTGGTCGGAGTCGCGCACGCCGTAAATAAACGCCGTTATTCGATCGCAAATCGCTTCGTTCCGCAGCATCCCCCGAAAATCGACCAATCACCTGCTAAGGGTGGTCAATATAATATAATAATTGGTGAGGATTGAAACAGTCCGATCCACATGTATTGGCTTGTGTGTGTGTGTGCTGTGTGGCAGGCTGTGCTTGTAACGTCTTCACGCCTACATGGCTAAACCGACTTTGATGAATTTTGGTACAGAGAATATAGTTGGGACCCTGGAGACGGACATAGGCTAACTTAAACTTTATTTTTAAAAAAGGGAGAAAGAGGGAAGTAAAGGGAAAACTTAGCTTGGCTATTACAAGTATCAGATACCTGCAAATCAAGAAATTATTGTTGTCTTTGAAACGTAACGTTTTAAAAAATTTGGGTCTCATAAAAAACTTGATTTACATAAGGCTAATGCGTGGCCATTATTTAAAATAAAATAAAATGGCGGATGTGGATCGGACTGTTTTAATCCCTGTTGAACTTCAAGTACAAATCCAAGAAGAGGTAGGTATTGTTTGTTTAATGTCGTATTAAAGATTATTTAATTAGTATTCAGAATGGTGGCTGGTTGACATTTTCCCAAAATAGAGACAAATGGAAAGAATTAGAGGAGGCTTTTACCCGAAAAGGGTTCGTGTAAAAGGAACAGCTAGAAATATAGTATACTAGCTTTTGCCCGCGACTTCGTACGCGTGGATTAATAGTTCCCGTTCCCGGGGGATTTCCGGCTTGAAAATCTATCCTATGGCCTTCTCGCTCGGGTCCCAGACTATATCTGTACCAAATTTCATTAAAATCAGTTCAGTGGTTTAGGCGTGAAGAAGAGACAGACAGACAGGGTTACTTTCGCATTTATAATATTAGTTTAGATTTAGATAACAAACATAATTATAAACTAACCTAGTTTAAGTAATCTACTAACACTTTGAAATGTAAAACATACTTTTATACTGAAATAAAAACCTTTATTATTATTATTATATTCAGAATGGTGATATTTTTAATGGCTTTTTTATGTATTTTATTTGTATTTTTGCATTGGGTTTGATGCCTTTTATAATAAATTAATAAACAGCCATATCTTTTGACTGCGTAGACTTAGAAGGTTGATTTTTTCACAGCACATAGGGACTACAGACTTGAGTGTATGGTTTTAATTTGAACTTGAGACCTTTACGCATTCCTGAGATAGTTCTTTCTAACAGTTTCTAGCATACACAGTTATCGGCTGTATAACATCACGCTACAATAGTTGGGAGCTGAGTGATACCGCTGCGCACAGCTATAGGCCTACTATTATGGCTTTTTTTTTCATGTGGGAAATCATCCAATGACTTCCCCCGCTCTGGGCGGAGCGGCGGGGCATGTCAGACTTGTACTGACTAAAACCCTCCCATGTTCCTTCTATTGCCCTTTACGTTCCCATTGCTCACCGCCCACAGGCCCGCATCTACGGTGGCCGGGAGTCGTCTCGCGGCGCCCGGCGCCATGGGCGTCTCCCGCGGCGGCTGGGTTGGGCAGATGTTCTCTCCCTCAAACGCCCGGCCACCTCTACTATTACGTCTAAAAGCAGAACTTATTCCACTAAGGGAAAGAGATGGTGCTAGACACCCTGTATAGCTCTGTCTCTTTACCTCAGTGGAATTAGTTCTGCTTTAAGACGTCATAGTAGGGTAGCTGGTCTCATATATATTCCGTACACTACATCTCTGCAAAATGAAGAAATCGTAAAACACCTACATTACCCCCCCTGTTAGGAATTTACGACTATTTTATGACACACTTAACGGAAACTTAACAAATATATCTTTACATTGCTTTGATTTATTTTTCTTTTAGGGTTGTAAAATATTATTATGGTTTTGCTAGATCGGTTTTTAGGGTTACGTAACACTAAAAATAAAAACATAACCTGTTACATTTCAAACCGTTAATATACAAACCGTTAATATATAATGAAGGAACGTGAAGGTTAAAACAAAATCCAAATTTGGGTAAATTTTCAAAAAGCGGTAACTTCGAGAGAACTGGTCGTACGGGAAATAAAAAAAAACAGAAAGTTGTAGCTCCAAGTGTCTGGTTTTTGGATTAGAACTTAAATTTTTTTTTAGCCTTCAAGGTTTTTGAGTAATCTTAGAAAAAGCATCAACCAATAAAAACTTTTTTTTTTAGTTTTTTTTTTGTTCTACAGGCGTGGAAAAAATGGTGTTTAGTTATTCATTATAAGGATCGGATACTTTGTTCATTTAGCTTCAATTTCTTATTTTATTCACCTTGATACGTCCAACTCGTTTTGACGGGCCTGTTGGTGTAGTGGTTAGTGGCCCTGACTGCTGAGCCGAAGGTTGTGGGTTCGATTCCCACCCAGGACAAACTTTGTGTGATGAGCATGATTGTTTGTTCTGTGTCTGGGTGTGATTTATCTATAATATTTATGTATTTATAAATTATATAAGTATGTATATCAGTTGTCTGGTTACCATAACACAAGCTCTGCTTAGCTTGGGATCAGATAGCCGTGTGTGAGTTGTCCCAAGATATTTATTTATTTATTTACCTCCTGTCTTTGACTGTCAAAATCTCAGTAACCAATGATTGCATAGAAAGTTAAAGGTGATTGTCGCATGAATTTAAAAATGCAACAAAAAACGGCCTTTGGTGGTTTTTTGGTAAGTCAAGCGCTGGCTCAAAGATATTGAGGAAAACACTAATGTTAAGTGTGCCATTTACAATTAAATATGTCCACAAAAACTCTACAAAGAGCCAAATTTCGACGGCACGGTTGGCACGCTGAGCGATCGACTGCTGCGCTGCGTGTCGCAGGTTCGATTCCCGTACGGAACAAATATTTGTATGACCTGCAGATAGTTGGTCCGGGTCTGGCTGTTTGTATAGTGTGGGGCAACGTTTTTAAAATACTTAAACTTACCTCTGTGGTCCCTTTGTGCTGTGAAAATCAACCCTCTAAGTCTACGCAGTGAAAATATATGGCTGTTTATGTCGCTTGTTTGTACGGAACCCTTGGTGCGCGAGTCTGAATCGCTCTTGACAAGTTTCTTTTTTTTAAATGCGCGTGTATAGATTTTCATGAAACGACGCGACGTCACATTAAACATGACATGACGTACCACGATGCGTCGTTTTATAACTGTCGTGGGCATGTACAGACGCTTGCACATCAAGCTACTACAATCTGTCAGATTTCTTTGATAGATTTTCGATTTTATTTCCAAAGCATTAGGTTCAAGGTTCATTGGGAAAAAATGACAGTTTCGGTAGCTTGACCTGCTGGCGTCTGTACGTACTTTGATTATTTTAATGAGTTTTATATTAAATTAAGAAAAAATGTTAGTCGTAATGACGACGAGCACTCAAACTGCGAACGCGAACGCATATTAAATACTCGTTCTCGTGACTTGCAGTGTAAGTGTACTTACTGCTCTCATTTTAACATTTCAACTATATTCCTGTTAGCTAAAAGCAAGATTCATTGCGTTATTTACTTTGTCGAGCATTCGAATAATCCAAACCTACAAAGCAATGGATTAAGAACGTCTTCAAAAACTCCTTCGAGTTTAAAGTGTGTAAGACAATAAAGTTGTTGCTGTAAAGACTGGCTTTTACTTTGGCCAAAGAATTAGCAATGCCATTCAGTAATAATGCCAGTTTTAATAGCTTGCTTGGGCACGTTGCCAGTACTGACACTTTTGCTTTGTGCTAACGATTTTGAGGCTCTATTTTGGCAAAAGTTTCGTCTAAGAGCCTTTGAAAAACTTTGATTTAAATTAAATGGAATGCAAGCCCTTATAGCAAACTTTTAGAGGAAGACAAAATAACCGCTTCAGAAGATCAAGCTTTCAAACATATCCTACTTTAATCCTTACTAATATCCTTACTAATATTATAAAAGCGAAAGTGAGTTTGTTTGTTTGTTTGTTACCTCTTCACGCTTTAATGGCTAAACCGATTTTGATGAATTTTGGTACAGAGATAGTTGGGAACCAGGAGACGGACATAGGCCATATAATTTTTATTTTAAAAAAGTGGGATTTGAGGGAGAAAGAGGGAAGAAAAGGGAAAACTTAGCGTTGCTATTACAAATCGATAAGGCGCAAGAGGAACTGTGTTACCTCAAATTTAACGCGGGCGAAGCCGCGGGCGGAAGCTAGTAATATTATAAAAGCGAAAGTGAGTTTTTTTGTTTGTTACGTCTTTACGCTTAAATGGCTAAACCGATTTTGATGATTTTTGGTACAGAGATAGTTGGGACCCTAGAGCTGGACAAAGGCTACTTTAAAAAAAAATTGAGATAATAATATGAGGGAGAAAGAGGACAGAAAAGGGAAAACTTATCATTGCCAATACAATAAATAAGGCGCAAGGGCAAAATGTACAGGTAGTAGGTACCTGTAAATCAGGAAAGGGAACTGTGTTACCCCAAATTTAACGCGAGTGAAGCCGCGGGCAAAAGCTAGTAATATTATAAATGCGAATGTTTGTGACGATGGATTTATGGATGTTTGATACTTTTTCACGTCAAAACTGCTGTTTATCAGTTCTACAAGAACTGATAAATCTATCTTTTGAACAAGGCGTGTTTCCGGATATTCTCAAAATGTCTATTGTTCGTCCTCTGCATAAAAAAAATGATAAAATGCAAATAGACAATTACCGACCCATTGCACTTATACCGATATTTTCCAAAATATTCGAGAAAGTAATGAACAGACGACTAAGTGACTATTTAAACAAGTTTAAAGTAATTCGAGAAGAACAATTCGGATTTCAAAAGAGCAAGTCAACGACGTTGGCAGCCTATGGGCTAGTGAGTAAAATTTTAGCTAAAATTGACAAACGCATACCAGTATCTGTAATTTTTTTCGACATGTCCAAAGCTTTTGACTGTGTGAATCACAACCGACTGATTAATAAATGTGAAAAACTAGGTATTCGAGGACCAGCCTTGAATTGGTTAAATAGTTATTTGACAAATCGAACTCAATGCGTTGAGATAAGCTCTTTAGATAATGCTAATTATTTGAAAACATATAAGTCAACATATAAAAATAGTAGTTCTGGTGTGCCCCAAGGGAGTATATTGGGTCCGCCTTTATTTTTACTGTATATAAACGACTTGCCTTATGCAATAAACCATCAGTGCATTCTTTTTGCTGATGATATCTCATTAATTATAACCCACGAGCAAAAAACCACTGCCAGTACTCATAATGGTGTACTTAACACGGCTGCAAATTCTATCTTGGAGTGGCTTAACAATAATAAACTATGTGCCAATATTGCAAAAACTAAATTTATGACTTTTAGGTTTAATAATTCCGAGAAAATTGTATATGACGTAAGAGCCGATGGGCAGCTCATTGAGCCAACCGATCAATATAGATTTCTCGGAATATTGATCGATCAGCACTGCAACTGGAAGGGTCATATAGATCTAGTATGTAGTAAAATTAATAAATTCGTATTCGCATTAAAGAAATTAAGACGAATTGCTAGCGAAAAAGCGGCCCTAACGGCATATCACGGATATGTCGCTTCCGTTCTCAGATATGGTCTTTTGATTTGGGGAAACTCTACAAATATAAATAAAGTGTTTCTTGTTCAGAAAAAATGTGTAAGGGCAATATGTGGCATTGGACCTTTAGAATCGTGCCGTCCACTATTTAAGAGACTTGGATTGCTAACTCTCACTAACCTGTATATTATGCAAATGGGTGTATTTGTTAAAGAACACCCAGAGTTATTCGAAACTTTTGGAGAAAAAAAATTGTACTCTAGTAGGGATCCAACAATGCTTAGAACAGCTTGCTGCAAAAGTTCCTTGTATCAAAAAAACTGTAGCATGATGGCAATACGGGTCTTTAACAAAATACCAAAACGTATAAGGGAGATTCGATTACTAAGACTATTTAGAATAACATTACGTGAGTGGTTGTTAGAGAAATGCTATTATAACTTAAATGATTTTTTTAATGACAAGAATGACTTTACAAAAACTTTTTAATGATTATAACCCAATGGTGACATAATAAAATGTATTAATTAAATTAATTATCTAATGAAATTATGAAATTGACTAGAACTGAAAATTAATGAATGCCAATCAATATAGTATCTTAAAATAATTAGGAGTAAAGTGTATGACATAGTATTTTTCAATCGCAATCTGTATTAAGTAGTATAAATTAATTTTAAATGACATACCCAATATTTGTATACCTAGTAATGGTGAAACATGTTGAACTTTCCATTATTGTATGTACCATCCTCCACACCATGTTTTTGACAAATAAATTACTTTGACTTTGACTTTGACTTTGAACGGATCTTGATAAAATTTGCCACAGAGATAGATTATAGTCTGAAATAACACATAGGATAGTTTATTTTTCGATCAGCACGCGGGCGAAGCTGCGGGCTCCAGCTAGTTTTTCATACTTTGAACACAAGTTTCGTTTTTGCACTGGTACATAACTTGATACTGTTCCTAGTCTTTAGTACTTCGATTGGGCTCAATGCCAGGTTACTGGAAGAAATATTTGATTTTCTGTTTTGGTTTTTACCCAACTAGTTTTTGGGAGCTTTTGAAAACCTTTACTTAAAGTAAAATGGAATGTGTGTAAGTAAACATTACCTTTTTTGTGTGGGGAGTGTCAGAATTTTACTGAATAAAACCCACTCATGTTCATTATTTTGCCCTTTTTATTCCGGGGCCACGGTTTTTTTTTCAAACAATCCGCAATCGTGGGCCTCAAGTCTGCTATTTTATCTAACTTAGTCATTCCAACACGATCCCACTGTCATTGTGTTACAAGTTCGTAATCTGCTAAATTACAATGGTCGATCATTGGTCGGCCAGTGGTCTCGTAATGGAATCGTAGCAGAATGACATTGTAGTATTGCCATTATTATAAAACCCGTTGGTAGAAATGATTTTCGAAAAACTACTACCACATTTTAAACGTTTATTCAACCAGATTTTATTTAATATATTTTTCCTGTCCCGATGCATTTTATGTTAACACGTTTAGTCAACTTAAAAAATATAAAATGATGATTTTAAAATGATATACATAATGCATCCTAACCAAGCCAACACTGAAATTTGTCAGTTGACAATATTAGAAATGTCATTTCATAACTTTGTTTACATTTGCATCACAGTGAGCTTCGTTTTCTATTAAAATCGCCGTTTTTGACCATGAATACTGACTCTGGTGATTCTCCTATACCTGACGACCACGGCTTGAATATGGATTCCGCTCTTGCTGATAATGACAACTGCCACGATAACATGAATTTGATGTCAGCACCTATCGAAGACCCGGCATACAATCTGATTCGAGTTCTTCACTGTGAACTGTTGCAAGTGGATATGTACGCTGTGTAAATAAATTGTAATTTTTAACATATCAAGATTGCAAAGACACCTTTTGGAAATTGTCGAAGTTTGATCTCTCGTAAAAACATGGGTTGGACTGTGGACATCAACAGGTACTTAACTATAACAAGTCTACAACTGTAATGATAATATGCAAATATGATTCAAACTACGATACCTTGCAAATAAATACATAATATTGTTTTTTCTTTTCCAGTCAGTTACAAGACAGTGATAGTTTGGTGTGACATGCATGTTGGACCAAAGCAGGAATAAAATCAGTCAGGGAACAAGTCAACACTCAACAGTCCACATTTTGTTATTGTTGTCCACATTCATATCTCTATTAGCTGTGGCACCTCTCTTCTAAGGCAAAGGGCATATTTGCTGAACATTGATATACCACAACGGTAAACCAAATAAGGAATGTGATTGCATATCAAATTGCACCACAACCAGGTTAAGATAAGAAGACAAACTATACTATTTTTAGAATCCTATTGAATGCAGTAAGATTGCTCTAAAATGTTAAAAGGCTAACATTATATAATTTTTTTTTGCAGCCTGTCTGTGTGATACTCAATTTTTGACAATGTTTTAGTTTATGATGAATTAAAATGTTTTCTATTAATACATTATTATTGTTTTATTTTCAACTATCTGTAATATTGAAATAGTATATTTAGCTTTTATATTTTATGTAGGAAGAGTTTTCAATACTTGTGTAGGGCACATAAAAATAACCTTATAGTTTGGAAACTCCAATGTTTTTCAATAATTTTCAATTAATTTTCTTTTATTACTATATTATTTGGGGGGCATACTAATATCAACATTCAATGTTGCTTGTGGGCACTCAGGGCCTTAAGTCACTTTGGCGGCTTCGCATCCCTCTTTATGAGTAATACAAATTTTGTAAAACAACTCAATAATGTTTTAGCTCTCACAGTCAAATGTGATATTAATGTCAGTTATAAGCAACTAACGTTAACCATATAGTTCTGTACAGACCACAGAGTACATTTTATATACGGACCCCTTCAGGTACTTTACATTCAAACCTCCGCTGGCTCGGTACTGTACTGGCCCTGAAAGGGGTCGAATATAATAATAATAATAAATAATAATAATAATAAATCATTTATTTTTGGACCAAAGTTGTTTTACATTTAGTAAACCCGCCAAACTGCGTAACAGTTTGTCGGCGGGATTAGCGCTTGTTTATTAAATTGGTTCACATGCCATCTAATTAAAAAAAAAATTAATACAAAAACTTATGAACTAGAAAACATAAAAGAAAAACAATAATAATTAGTTACTTAGTGGGTATTCCCCCAGCCTGCGCCAAACTCTTTAAGGAGAACAGCTTTTAATTTGTTTTTTAATGTTTGTTTAGACATTCTACTGTTATCCTTTCTTAGCCAGTCAAGGTTATTGTAAAGTGTAGGGGTCAAATACTTGTTGGTTCGTTTGCCATAGTAATTTTTCACTGGTGGTCGGATTAGTTTACGTTCTCTGACGCTTCTAGTATTGTACCTATTGTCCACATATACTATTACATACACATATATATATTTAAGTCACACCACCACCTCATTATTTTTATAAATATTTTATTTTCTGGTTAATTGTATAACGGGCTGGTGTCCGCAACTCCACGTCTGAGGCGCGTATTTTGCGTATGGGCAGTTTTCTGGTTAAAAAATAATATGGGTGTGCATCAATTAAGATAATAGAATTAAAAACTCTTATGTAAACGTCATTAGAAGTTCTTAAGTTATTGAGCAAGACGCTTGTAAAGTCCAAGACCGTAAATTACGATCATCGCAATTTTGATGGCAGTGTAGGTCGACGCTAAAAATCATGAAAAATGTGGTTTTCGGACATGTAAATCCACTTTATAGGGCATGAATATCTTTAATAAATATTCTTTAGCTCGTCGTGAACATATTTCTCCAATCAATACTCCACAAACACGATGGATAGCAAACACTTTTTTGTCAAACCGAGCTACTAAAAGCAATGACTGCACAATGACTTTGTAGTGGTAGATCAATGATCAAAGGAACTGTCAAAATTTTAGCAGATTACCGCAAGCGTCAGTCATTCGTTTGTCATTATGTACGAGATTACCATTCTAAGCAATTTCTTTCAATGGACTGTCAGTGACTGACCAGTGGAATGTCATAATGACGACAGTGTATTAGTAGATTACCAAACTTGTCAAAATCAACCATTATGCGATCAGTGATCGACCATTCTGACACTATTGTAATAGCAGACTTAGGCCCCTGGCAGGCCCCTCTGCTTTGCTGACATCTCTATGAGGGGCGCGTGGAACACGACTCTTCACTAAACGGACGGACGGTGAGCTACCCATTCCTCACCGTCCACAGTCCCACATCTCGAGCCGAGAGTCGTTTCGCGAAGTAAACACTACCTTTGATTGCCTTCATCCATTTGCCTTTAGACTAACAACCAATCATGCATGACAAAGTTGCTATATAGGTGTAGTACAATTGCCTTATACACAAGAACATTCTAGAATTGTCTGCCGATTCATGCTCCCAAACATTGCTCTGTTCCAATATGTGTGGGCGCCTGGAGTGATTCATACGTTAGCGAGGCAAATGGATTGATTTCTGAGTGCATTGGCCATTGAGACGCTCGTGGCAAAGTAATAGCAGCTTTGCAAATCAATCAAAGTTTAAGATACGCTTGCTACGGTTTGAAGATCAGTGTCCATCTGTTACAAATCGAGACTGCTTTTGAAATTCAGAAAGCAGTTTAATGACACGGTTAGCGCAGTGGCTGAGCGATCGACTGCTGCGCTGCGTGTCGCGGTTTCGATCCCCTCACGGAACAAATATTTGTATGGCCTACAGATAGTTTTTCCGGGTCTGGCTGACCGGCCCGTGGACGAAGTTGCGGGCGAAAGCTAGTTATTTTATGATTACACTGCCTCGTAGATCTATTTTGGTCTCAAGTGCGACTGCTAAGTATGAGGTTCGAATCCAGGGACGGGCTAAATGTTTTTGGGTTTTCTATTAAGACTTTCCACGGAGCCATGGAATCTGTATTTCTCCCTGATTAATGGAAATAGACTCACGAAAACGTTGCCACATACTAGGAATTTCTCCTGTATCGTGGGTGCGTTTACAAACATTTAAACTCACATACACAAACACCCAGACATGGAACAACTACTTGTCATTCACACAAATATAATATGTTCCATGCGGGGATCAAACCCGCGGCACACGGCGTAGCAGCCAGTGTCTTAGCCACTTCACCAACCGTACCATCAAACATTTAACAATTAGACACATTACATACATTTATAACGGGTGGTTGTTTGCAGAGGGCCTCCGCCTGCCGGGGTTGCGGGTTGTTCGAAAGAGATACCGCGGCCTCGGAACGTAAAGGGCAATAGAAGGAACATGGGTGTGTTTTAGTCAGTACAAGTCTGACATGCCCCCGCGTTCCACCCAGAGCGGGGGAAGTCATTGGATGATTTCCCAACAGGAAAAAAAAAAGAAAAAAAACGGGTGGTTGTTTCAAGTCCACTACTGGATGGTTGTCTCAAGGTTGTATCAAAATAGGAGTCCAGCTCAGCATATGGTGGAATACTTGACATAAGTCGTTAAACTGGCATGGTCACTAACATTATTATGAAAACTTCTAACGGGATATTTCCCATAAAATATCGCTACTTGATACAGTGAATTTTGTGTGTCGAGAATAAAATCCAGATGTGAGTGACGGTGTCAGTAGTACCAAAAGCAATAAAACGAATAAAGAAGAAGGTAGATCGTTTTGTCTGCTCATAAACATCCACCCGCAATAACTTCAGTTCATCCGTGATTATGGCGTTTGCAACATCGCCCAAATATCGGAAACTCGAAACAAATAACAAGCATGGTAAATATCCCGTTTCAAGTTTTAACATTAATCGAATTTTCTCGACTTCCCCCGCCCTGGGCGGAGCGGGGGGGAGTCTTAGTCTTGTAATGTTCCTTCTATCGCCCTTAACGTTCCCGAACTGCGGTATCTCTTCCGAACAACCCGCAACCCCGGCAGGAGGATAAAATAGGATACCTGATTTTGGTATCAATAAAATACATTGTAGGTAGAAGGTAGAACATAACAAACTTCCACATAATTCAGTGTTTTGACCATCAACTTAATCTATTTCAATGTACTATGTTACCTATCTGTTTGTCAGTGATAAACCTTTTTGATGGTGTATTTTTAGTGTTACAAAGAACCCATTAACCGCTAATGGTGGTTTTTACAAAGATATATGGTAACGAATGAGTATTTGTGTTTTTTTTTTTGGAAATTGAGAATGTATTAGATACTAGCTTTTGCCCGCGGCTTCGCACGCGTTCCCCTTGCGCCTTATTAATTTGTAATAGCAACGCTAAATTTTCCCTTATCTTCCCTCTTTCTCCTTCACATACCAATTTAAAAGAAGCCTATGTCTGTTCTGGTTCCAACTATCTCTGTACCAAAATTCATCACATTCGGTTTAACGGTAACCATTAAAACGTGAAGACGTAACAAACAAACCAACTCCCTTTCGCTTTTATAATGTTAGTAAGGAATTCTAGTACAAAGTACGAAGATTAGAAAAAAATAATGTCGACTGTCAAATTAATTTACTAATTAAAACTTTAAGCGTAAGTAAAAAACTATACAAAGGCGTGAATTTGTCAAAGCATTAAACCTTGATAAATTCACATTCGTAGATTAGAAACAAAGTTTCATTCTTGGCGTCCTTCAGAACAAGCCCAGTGGCCCAAATATGTCCATTATTTACTGTCCAATGCAGGAACTATGTATTTACTTAGGTCACATCCCTTACATCCAACTATATATAAAATTTAGCCCATATATCTGAATACCGCTGACCCACACATTACAATTTTACAACATTTTGAGAGCGCTTGCGTTGTCTGAAAACCCTAAACACACATTGAATGCGTACTAAGAATCATTTGACTATTTTCCCTCAGTTAATTTAATACCTTTTGTTTTTGAGATAGCGTTGGGAATCGGTTGGCAGTTAATACTGGACAGTGGTTAATCCCTTAGGGCTTTTGTACCACTGTCAGCGAGGTAGCGTCTGATGAATTTTTAGTTTTCTTTCAAAATAAAAAAAAAACATATAAAAAGCAATTTTGGTGCGTGTTGGCATTTGGCAATTGCAATCCTTACTTAATAATTATAAAAGCGAAAGTGAGTTTGTTTGTTACGTCTTTACGCCTAAATGACTAAACTGATTTTGGTGAATGTTGGTACCGAGGTAGTTAGGACCCTCGAGACGGACATAGGCTAATTTTAAAAAAAAAGTGAGAAACGAGGGAGAAAACGGGAAGAAAAGGGAAAACTTAGCGTAGTTATTATAATAAATAAAGCGCAAGGGCAAAAACTACAGGTAGCAGTTACCTGCAAATCAGGAAAGGGGAACTGTGTTGCCCCGAATTTAACGCGAGCGAAGCCGCAGGCAAAAGCTAGTTAGTGTATATTTTTGGATTTTATCTGTAATCTTACTTCCTATAATAACTCGAATAAAAGTTTGTTTGTGTGTGTAAGTTTGTTACACCTTCTCGCCCAAGCGGCTTAATGGGGTTGGATGAAACTTGGTATGTAGATAGCTTATACCCTTTTTTTCGTATGGGAAATCATCAAATAACTTCCCCTATTCTGGGCGGAGCGGGGGAAGTGTGAGAATTTTACTGACTAAAACCAACCCATGCTCCTACGACATGCTTTATTCCTGTTAGACTCAACCATTTATTGTTAGACCTTACCTTTTGCCCGCGGCTTCACTCGCGTTTAATTCGGGTTAACACAGTTCCCCTTTTATGATTAACAGATACCTGCTACCTGTAGTTTTTTTTCCCTTGCGCCATATTTATTGTAATAGAAACGCTAAGTTTTCCCTTTTCTTCCCTCAAATCTCAATATTTAAATAAAAAATACCCTGTGTCCGTCTCCGTCCGTATCTCTGTACCAAAACATTAAAATCGGTTTAGCCATTTAGTAGTGAAGACGTAACAAACAAATAAACAAACTCACGAAGTAAGGCTAACCCGCTTACAGTCAGCAGTTGAACAATACCCTTACGTTATCTACAGACACAAAAGTATAGAGTAATCCCTCGGGATCTGATCTTTGTTGTTCTCCAATACGGGTTAGGCTACGTCCGGCAATGGATTAGGCACGTTAATAAGTCGATGTGAAGGTAGGCTGTGCCTGACAGCTATATCTATCTCTTTCAGTCGGATTAGGTTGGGCATTGTTCTAGAAAAGAGGTATTAAAACCGAATCTAGATCATTTTCTTGTTTTATTGGATTGAGAAGGTTTAGTGTGGTATTTAGTAGGATGAAACACAAGACAAGATTGAGGTCAAGAATAAGCCCATTTAAAGAAAAAAATAGGCAAAGTGCGAGTCGGACTCGCGAACCGAGAGTTCCGAACAAACTTGCGACATAAACGGCTATATCTTTTTTTTTGGGGTGGGAAATTATGAAATAACTTCTCCCGCTCTGGGTGGGAGCAGGGGGACGTGTCAGACTGTTACTGACTAAAACCCACCCATGTTATTTCTATTGCCCTTTACGTTCCGGGGCCCGCGGTATCTCTTTTGAACAACCCGCAACCCCAGCAGGATGTTTAGAGGCTTGGTTTTTATCCAGGTCTCCGGGTGATGACAGATTTGAATATTTTGTTTTATTTTTAACTCGATACCTCTATGCGTTCCCGAGATAAAAAGTATTGATAGACAAATTGACAAACAAAAAAGAGAACCTATTAAGGTTTCGTTTTTTTCTTTTCTATTTTGGTAAGGAACCCTTAAAAAGAATATTGGTTGAGTTACTTAGTTAGATTTACAGAATGCTTATCTGCCGACTTCGTGAAAGATAAGATTATATTCAATATATATCGTTAGTATAGTTTCTTTAATCGTCAAAAGTACAATAAATACAAAGTGCCTAATGATAAATGATATTTATTTTGCAAGGAGTTTTACAAAAATTTTTAGCTCTTTTAAAAAAAAAATTAGATGAGGCCGCTGTTTCATACCCAACTACTCAGAGAAGAAACAGCAGAAACAAACTCAGACGTCATAGTCTCTTTTAAGGTCTAGAAATCAACCAAATCTTGGTCAGCTTACATGAGGACTGCAGATATGTGTATGAAATGGTATTTTTTTTATAAAGCACCTCACAGGTTGAGTGGACCTGTCCAGTCAGTGCAAGCATTTGTCAGTTAACCCACCCTTTGCTAAGATCTAAATAACCACACTTAGTTAGCAATAAAGAATTTGACATTGGCTCTGACTTTGAATAACTCAAGGAGTTCAACGACACGACGAACAATACCAAGAAAAGGACATTAAGATTCGTACACACTTCTTACTAATAATAAACAACATCATACAAATCTACAAACATATTTTTCCAACCGTAATCCGTACTAAGCTACCGCCAACTCAGCAATAGGTAATGATGATAATAAAACATAGGAAGAGCACTGGGTTTTCTTGTCACGTCAGCGCTTAAGGATGTTGCATCAATCAACTCGGTGATTTATCAAGCTTTCGCTGACAGGGTGCCAGAACTTGTAGGATTTTCAAAGCTCAGCTCACTGCCAAGAAATTAAGATTGGATGTAAATGCACTTTCAACAAAGTCTCAACGCACTTGTTTGTCGCATCATACCTGAGAACGTTCTAGTTATAAGGTACTGAAAGTCAAAGTTCTAACTTTTTCATTCGTTTTTAAATAAAGAATGAAAGCTTATATGTTTATTCGGTAGGTCTGATAATCCCTGCCGGGGTTGCTAGTTGTTCGAAGCTACCGCGGTCCGGAACATAAAGGGCAAAAGAACATGAGTGGGGTTTAGCCAGTGATAGTCTGAAAATTTGGAGTCCATTTAATTAGGGTTCCGTAGTCAACTAGGAACCCTTATAGTTTCGCCATGTCTGTCTGTCCGTCCGTCCGTCCGTCCTCGCTTAATCTCTGTGACCGTTAGCACTAGAAAGCTGAAATTTGGTACCAATATGTATATCAATCACGCCGACAAAGTGGTAAAATAAAAAATGTGAAAAAAATGTTTTATTAGGGTATGTAAAGTGGGAAGTGATTTTTTTTTTTAATTTCAACCCTAACGTGTGATATATTGTTGGAAAGGTATTTAAAAATGAATAGGGGTTTACTAAGATCATTTTTTGATAATGTCATTAATTTCGGAAATAATCGCTCCAAAAGTAAAAAACAATGTGTGTGTCCCCCCCCCTCTAACTTTTGAACCATAAGTTTAGAAAATATGAAAAAAATCTGAAAAGTAGAATTTTATAAGGACTTTCTATGAAAATTATTTTGAACTTGATTGACACAACAGTTTTTGTACAAAAAAAAAAAGTTGTACAAAATAATTTCTGGACTAAGTTTGTAGTATAATCGTATATGCAAGCATTTTTTTTAACTTTGTTTACATATTTTATTATCCTGAACGTATCTTTTTTCAAACAAAAAAAGAATTATTGAAATAGGTTCTCGCAATCTAAAATTACCACCGAAATTGCACGTGTTTGTATTAATTAGTAACCCAATTCCCCGAGAGATGGCGCTGTAGGTACTTATTACATTGGGCCCGATCCAATGTAATAAGTACCTACAGCGCCATCTCTAATTTTTTATTATAATTATTACCGAATTGTTCGGTTGGCCTCATAACTGGGAACACTTATTGTGACGGACGGGAAACTACGGAGCCTACCCTAACCCTACACTGAGCGTGGCCCGACACGCTCTTGGCCGGTTTTTTTTTATAATTATGTAAAGGGTAAAAAATCTATAAAAAAAGTTTTTTTAGAAGTCAGTTTTTTTCCCCCGCTCTGGGCGGAACGGGAAGGAAATAAATATTTCTATTTTATTGATTTTAATTTAGCTCCTTAAGATGCCACGCAATTAAAATAAAAAGAATATGGTCACACTCACTCATTTGTAACTGTTCACTGGCTTGACAGAAATGGCACGTGTATTGATGGCAACACTTTCAATTTATTTATTGTACATTCACCGTCCCAGGCTACAGCACTGAAAAACCATTAATCAAAGATTTCCTCTGTTTTCTTTCCATCAGGGAAGATAATATAAAAAGTAATTCTTAGCACATGATAAGCACCTTTTCTTACTTTGTCGTGATGTTTTATTTTCGTTGTACGACGATAATTTTAATTAGTTCCTCTTGAGCAGAGGCGCCAGAAAATAATAATGTCTTTATTCACGACTTACGATCCTTGCTGACAAATGTTGCGAAACATGTTTTTTTGCAAAATTTTGTAGAAAGGTTAATTTTCTTTTTTTTTAGAAATCTAAATGAAGTAAAATGCAATTCTCGAATTCTCTAAGATTAAAAATAATGCATATTTTCACGCGTTATTAAGATAGGTATAAGGTTATGATTATTTGAAAGTAATAATAAGGGGATCCACTTATTACTTTCAGGTACGGACCCCTTAAAAAATATCGCAATGACAGGAAAAACGGGTTCTTCCCGGTTTAGTTGTAGATGTTTTACACCCTTCATACTCCATCATCATAATTTTCCTGCCCTTGTCCCTTTCAATTTTTTTTCTTCCATTCTCCCCTATTAGACGTCACGGCATCATTTACTCCTTTCTCCTTCATATCATTCCTTACACAAGCCGTCCCTTTTTTTTCTTTGACCTTCCTTTCGCTCTCCGTTCTTCAACATTCAGATCCATCACACTTTTAGTCACATGTGCTTCGTCCCTCCTCATTACATGTCCATAGCAAGACAAACGACTCCCTTTCAATTTTTCTGTAACAGGGGCAACTTTCAAACTTCCTCTAATGTACTCATTCCTTAATTGCAATAGAAGGAACATGGGTGGGTTTTAGTCAGTACAAGTCTGACGTCCCCCCCCGCTCCGCCCAGAGCGGGGGAAGTCATTGGATGATTTCCCACCCGAAAAAAAAAAAAAAATTTACTCATTCCTTACTTTATCCATTCTTGTTACTCCACGCATCCATCTTAACATCATCTCCGCTACAAAAATACACCTTTCATACTCCAAACTTTGAATAAAGCGTTTAGTTGTCAAAGAGAAGTCAGCACAGCAGAGGGGCTCGGCAGAGCCTCCGCCTGCCGGGGTTGCGGGAAAGAGATATCACGGCCCCGGAAGGTAAAGGGCAATAGAAGGAACATAGGTGGGTTTTAGTCAGAATAAGTCTTAAACTCCCCCCGCTCCGCCTAGAGCGGGGGAAGTTATTTGATGATTTCCGAGACGCAAAAAAAAGCGTTTACTTGTCTATGGTAACAGCACACAGACAGGGAACTTCGAACACAAAGCCGCCATCTTAGAAATAAGCAGGCAATATTTTCCTTCAACTACAAATATGGCACCAAAAACCTATTAATACAACCTCTACCTTTTAGACAAAGACAAAATGGCCCTAAACTCGAAAAAAATAACGATAGATGTCGAGTATTAGGATTACAAATGAGCTTTATTTAAGGCCTTTATCCCCGTCAAGAGGGGTGGGTTTGTCACTTATCACCCTTGAACATTGACAGGGGTGAAATATGCCTGTACTGGAAGTCTACTTAATGGTCAACAGGACCCTTGAATCGAGTATTCGTCGATTGTCGATTTTTGCCTGTGTGGGAACTTTTGTACGGTTGACAAAAGTTGTTTGGAATGGTGGTGAGAAATAAATATCTTTACACTGGGGTAAGCATTATTTGTTTCGAATAAAATACACAATGAAGCTACAAAAAGTGATCTCCGTGGTATTTCAGAAATCTTCTTCTAAGCGTGTCGTTTTTTTAATAAAACTTTGCCCCTCTCTAGGAACTTCTCCTGTATCGTAGGTGCGTTTACAAACATTTAAACTCACATACACAAACAGCCAGACCCGGTACAACTATCTGTAGGCCATACAAATATTTGTTCCGTGCGGGGATCGAATATGTGACAGTCGAACGCCTGTGCGTTCGACTGTCACATGCACCAACTTGTGCCACTGCACCAACTGTGTCGTCAAAATTTTAAATAAATTTGTTAATTGGCTAAGATTCAGCTATGCGAAAATTGCTCGCTGAGCAGCCATAAGATCGTCAAGTGCGTAAGCGTCAGGGCATGCAGTCCAAGATGAAGTGATGAGTCATCATGTATGGAGAGTGCATGGAAGAAACCTCCCCGAGTGACGTAGGTACTCTACTACCTCTGAACCGTCTCCCTAGGTTGTGGTTTGTTCGAAAGAGGTACCGCGGCCCCACAACACAAAGGGCAAAATAAGAAAGCAACAGGGATGGGATGTAGTCAGTAAAAGCCTGACCCTCCTCCCCGCTTTGCCCAGGGCGGGGAGGTTATTTGATAATTACCTATCCAAAAAAAACAAAACAACCGACTTAGCCGATTGTTAGATACTTAACAACGATGCCAAATTCTAAGAAACTAAGATCATTCATATAATGTTCCTACCACCATCTAAAGAAACACAACAAATCAATAGACGGGCCTGTTGGTCTAGTGGTTAGTGGCCCTGACTGCTGAGTTGAAGGTCGTGGGTTCGATTCCCACCCAGGACAAACTTTGTGTGATGAGCATGATTATTAACGATCTGTGTCTGGGTGTGATTTATCTATAATATGTATGGATTTATAAATTATATAAATATGTATATCAGTTGTCTGGTTACCATAACACAAGCTCTGCTTAGCTTAGGATCAGATAGCCGTGTGTGAGTTGTCCCAAAATATTTATTTATATTTAACTAGCTTTTGCCCGCGGCTTCGCTCGCGTTAAATTCGGGTTAACACAGTTCCCCTTGCGCCTTATGGATTTGTAATAGCAACGGTAAATTTTCCCTTTTCTTCCCTCTTTCTCCCTCACATCCCATTTTTTTCAAAAAAATATTAGCCTATGTCCGTCTCCTGGTTCCCAACTATATCTGTACTAAAATTCATCAAAATCGGTTTAGCCATTAAAGCGTGAAGAGGTAATAAACAAACAAACTCACTTTCGCTTTTATAATATTAAGTAAGGATAACCCCCACAATAATACCTAGTTTCTGTCAGACGATTTCTAAACACACTTAGTCAATGCACTCAATATTTAATAGGTCATAACTTTACCCCCTACAAGGGGTGAATCGAATAGGCAACTTAATCCCTGAACTGTCGTAAAAGCGACTAAGGCATTATTTAGTAGAAGGCTAGCGTAGCTGGCAGTTGTATTGACTACTAAAACCTATATGGACAGACTTGGCAAGCTAACCTAACAATACCTATGAATTTAACAGCTTATTGTGGGGAGTGGATTCTTAGAATTTGTCACAAATATTTCAATTTTACAGAATCCAGTTTTGGTTAGTAGTTTTCCCTTCTCTTCCCGCTTTTTCCCTCATTTCACACTTTAACAAAATAGCCTATGTCCGTCTCCAGTGTCCCAACTATCTGTGTACCAAAAGTAATCAAAATCGGTTCAGACAGGCATGAAGACGTAACAAACAAACTCACTTTCGCTTTTATAAATTTTAGTAAGGATATTCTGTACCATGTATTCTATATTATATTTACCAATATTATAAAAGCGAAAGTTTGTGAGGATATAATTATGTAAGTATATTTGTTGCTTTTTCACTCAAAATCTACTCAATGGATTTTGATAAAACTTCACAATAATATAGCTTACATGACAGAATAACACATAGGCTACAATTTATATAAATATTGTATATTCTATCACCACGCGAGTGAAACCGCGTTGCCCAGCTATTATTACAATAATTTATTCAATCCCGCCACATCCTTTTCGTAAAACTTTCAGCCTTCAAAGCTATGAAACAAAAAATCAACCCACGCGAGTAACCCTTAGGTCACGTTCCTCCCATATTAATAACCTAAGTTTTGTCCCTATTCCGTGACATTTTTCTGTTAGTGACAACCCTGAGTTATGAAACTTGTCACAACTTTCTGACGAGAAACAGGAAAGAAATGAAAGAAAAATTCATCAAAAAATTCTTTTGTATTTTTTTTTTACAAGAATTTTTCTGTTTTAAACGTCCAGTAACATCGGATTTGAAACCGGAATATTTAATGACATCAAATCAAGATCAAATCGCGAATTTAAATGCTTCTTTTGGGTTATCTCGTTCCATCCTTGACCTTATCTCTGTCTTCTGGACAAGATCTTAGTTTAGAGAATGCCCATCTAATCTTTATATATATAATTCTTCTGTGAGTGTGTATGTCACTGAACTTCTCTCAAACGACTGGACCGATTTTGATGAAATTTTTTGTGTGTGTTCAAGGGGATCTGGGAATGGTTTAGATTCACAATTTTGTCCGGCAGATGGCGCTGCATCACATTTTTTTGTAAATACGTAGCGAAGCACGTACCGAGCCGCTAGTATATTATAAACAGCTAAGTCAAAATGACCACACATATACTATTCTCTCTGTTTCATCCTCCATCGATCGTTGAAATATGTACGAGTTGAGCTGACCGGTCACCGTATATGTACACACGACGGCAGGCCAACCTATTCTAAACTATTATACCCTGCAGGCCTACTATGACGTCTTAAAGCATAACTTATTCCACTGAGGGAAAGAGATGGTGCTAGACACCCTGTATAGCTCTGTCTCTTTCTCTCAGCGGAATAAGTTCTGCTCTAAGACGTCATGGTAGGGTAGCTGATCTCTAGAGAGATCAGGTTAAAATGGTTTTGTGTAATTTGATGTGCCGTCTCGTGTGTACATGTCCATCTATATCCTAGCGCCTAGCCTATTCCAAACACAATAGTTGGCGTTTAGTATAACGGAATGCGGATTTATACCAGTATTTTACTTGGAGCGATGGCCTATCTGGCTTAAACTACATTGAGATTGAGTCCTTAGCTCACCGTTCGTCCGTCGATTGACGACAGGCCATGTCGACGGCGCGTTCGTGTTTCACGCGCGCACCAAAGAGTTGTCAGCAAAGCAGAGGGGCTTGCCAGAGCCTCCGCCTGCCGGGGTTGCGGGTTGTTCGAAACAGATACCGCGGTCCCGGAACGTAAAGGGCAATAGAAGGAACATGGGTGGGTTTTAGTCAGTACAAGTCTGACACGCCCCCCGCTCCTAGAGCGCCTAGTCATTTGATGATTTCCCACCCGAAAAAACAATGCAAGTCTGCCTAACTTTCAGGCCACTGACTACCTGAAACGTCAACAGGACCCTTAAACCTTGTCAACGGCTTAACGTGTTTTCAAGGCACGGAGATATCTTGGTATGACCTATTACGGGTGGTCACCCATCCACAGACTAACCTAGACTCTCCTCTAGCAATCATGCTGACCTGAATTGTGTGTAGTTTCCCTAAAATAAGTTGTTACTTTAAAAGGGAAAGGTCAACGTCTTTATTTTTGGCTGATAGGAAAGGTCACTGAAGTGTTATGTAAGGAGTTGATGCGGTTGCGAGTAGTTCGAAAGAGATACCGCGGCCCCGAACATAAAGAGCAATAGAAGGAACATGGGTGGGTTTTAGTCTGTACAAGTGTGACACTCCCACCGCCTCGCCTAGATAAATCAGTCTAGCATTTTTAGGGTTCCCTATCTCAAAAGGTATAAAAACGGAACCCTTATTCGATCAGTTTGATGTCTGTCAAGACCCTTCATCTCGGGAACGCGTGAAAGTATCGAGCTAAGTCTACGCAGTCAAAAGATATGATCTTTTATGTCGCAAGTTTGTACGGAACCCTCTCGGTGTGCGAGTCCGTCTTCGCACTTGTCCAATTTTTTTGTTTAACTTGTTTTGGACGGAGTGGGGGGAATGTCAGACTTTTACTGACTACCATATCTTTGATCAACCCGCAACCTCAGCAGGCAATCCGTCTAGCCTCTCTGCTATAAACAGTAAAAGCCAAACAATGTTTGGTGCAAAACCTGCTTTTATCTATCAGCTATTAAATAATATGTATGGCCGCCATTTTGAAAATAAAATGGCGGAAGTAGGACAGGCCAAATTATTCAAAGACCGTTCGAAATTGCATCCAGTTACATTAGACAATGACTGTAATTATACCTACACGTGTGTTTCACACTATCAAATGCTTCTGTCCTTTTGCGCCAAACGACGAACAGAATGTTTCTTTTTTAGGATCCCGTTCAGTTAAGTGGGGAGATTTCAATTATTTACTAGTTGAGGGACCTGTTTTAGTGTGCTGAAATCTAACGGAAATTAGATTTTTTACAAAATAGGTTAAGCTACTTTTAGAGAGATCTATGGATGAGTAGTTTTTTATTATACATGACACTCCATGCTTTTATTGTGTCGAATGTCAGAAACTGTAAAGTCTAACAGCCAGTCTTTTTTTGTTTGCAGATGGGAAATCTTCTAATTACTTCCCCCACTCTCGGCGGAGTGTCAAACTTTTACTGACTAAAAACCTGTGTGTAAGTTTTTTTTGCCCTTTATGTTCCGGGGCCGCGGTATCTGTTTCGAAAAACCGCAGTGGCCTTGGCTGGCCCCTCTGAAGTAGTATGGTATGATCTTTAGATTATTGTATTGTATTGTATAACGGGCTGGTGTCCGCAACTCCACGTCTAAGGCGCGTATTTTGATCTTTAGATTAATAAGGCCGTTTACATTCTGTCCTTTAATATGGCGTGCAAATATATTACAGACTAGCTTTTGCCCGCGGCTTCACTCGTGTTAAATTCGGTTCCCCATTCCTGATTTGCAGGTACCTGCTACCTGTAGTTTTTGCCCTTGCGCCTTATTTGTTGTAAAAGCAAAGCTAAGTTTTCTCTTTTCTTCTTTCTTTCTCCCTAATTTCTCAATTTTAAAAAAATTGCCTTTGTCAATTCATCAAAATCTGTTTAGTTATTTAGGCATGAAAACGTAACTAGCAAACAAACTTGCTTTCGCTTTTATAATATTAGTATGGGATTAAATTAACCATTTTCAATTTTATTCTAGAATACTAACAAATGTACCTAACATTCTAAATATCTAATTCATTCTCAATCTAAGACCTATTTCGGTCTAGATAATTTTACTTCACCTCTGAGTCTATTTATACCTAACTTGTCTCCGCAAGTTTAGGAACCCACATCAGAGAGCAATCCTTTCTGACAGAAACCTATTTTAACCTAATCCTTTATTTTTTTGTCTATCGGGCTATTGCTGGACATCTAAATTGAATTTGTGTTGTAGTATTCTTTACATGTAGTACATACTAGCTGTTCCACGCGGTTTCACCCACGCTGCTCAGCACCTGTTGGTCGTAGCGTGATGTTATATAGCCTATAGCCTTCCTCAAGAAATGGACTATCCAACACTAAAAGAATTTTCCAAATCCAACCAGTAGTCCCTGAGATTAGCGCGTTCAAACAAACAAACTCTTCAGCTTTATAATATTTGTAGTACATATTTGTGTAGTGCTTTTTTTGGGGTGGGAAATCATCAAATAACTTCCCCCGCTCTGGGCCGAGCGGGGGGCAGTGTCAGACTTGTACTGTCTAAAATCTACTGATGTTCCTTCTATTGCCCTTTATGTTCCGGGGCCGAGGTATCTCTTTCGAACAACCGCAACCCCGGCAGGTGGAGGCCCTGGCAAACAAACGCACCGTCGACACGGACTGTCGTCAATAGACGGAAGGACGCTGAGCCACCCATTGATCACCGTCCACAGGCCCGCATCTACGGTGGCCGGGAGTCGTCTCGCGGCACCAGACGCCCGGGGCGTCTCCCGCGGCGGCTGGGTTGGTTTGAGGTTCTCTTCCTCAAACGCCCGGCCACCTCCATCGCTAGCATTACTGCTTCGCAGAAGGAGGTGGCCGCTTCCCATTCCCTCTCGCTCCGGACCATGGACTGAACCAGGGCCGGAATTTGGATAGTGCTCAAGTTGATATTATAACACACTGTGTCCATGTGTTTTTTTTTATCTGTCCTATCGCAAGTCTGCTAGAAGAGAGAAAAGAGATTTCTTTATGAAATAAGCAGTACCTTTGTGCCAAATTTCATCAAGATCCGTTCAGCCGTTTAGACGTGAAAGAGTAACAAACATCCATACCTACATCCAGTCATCCATACATTCATCCTCACAAAAATTTATAATAATAGTAGGTAGGATCAAGTTGAAAATCACATTCACCAACATTAGATACATAATCCTCTACTTTGTTTCGAAACGATTAAAAACATCAACACGCTGAAAACAGTATCAAAACAACATCTCTTACAAAATTAATTGCAACAGGGTCGGATTACAAAGTTAATTTTACTCAACAAAAAACCTGTCAAGTGATTGTTGTAGCGAGCGTCGAGTTCCGTACGTATGCAGAATTTTAAGCCGTTGATGCGAGAATGACAAATAATAATAATTACGTATCTGTTTTATGACGTTTTGCACACTTGTATCTGTCAATTCAAATGGCAAATGCGAGTTCACTCTTCTTAGTTTGAATTATTGTTTTCGAAATGTTTATACATTAGCTTTTGCCCGCGGCTTCGCTCACGTTAAATTCGGGGTAACACAGTTCCCCTTTTCTGATTTGCAGGTGCTACCAGTAGTTTTGCCCTTGCGCCTTATTTATTGTTGTAGCAAAGCTAAGTTTTCCCTTTTCTTTCCTCTTTCTCTCTCACATCTAATTTTAATAATAAAATAGCTTATGTCCGTCTCCAAAGTCCCAACTATTTCTGTACCAAAATTCATCAACATCGGTTTAGCCATTTAGGCGTGAGGACGTAACAAACAAACTCACTTTCTTTATCACTTTATTATAAAAGTAAGGATTTATTTCTTAGGGCACATTCAATGATTTTAATAATTAAAGAGATATGATGAATAGGGGGTCTAAAATGACTACTTTAGAAGAATTATAATAGGATAATAATCAAATTAAAACATAAAATAGACACAGTTAATATGGTGAATTATCACTTTGTGACCATTTTACGAATGGCTCATATTATTAATCTATTATTATTCTTGATGGCTAAGTGACTTTTCTCTTCTTGCTTGCTATCGCTACTTAATGAAAAAAACATGTGAATAGAGGAGTTGTGACAATTTTACAATAACCCTCATGAACCTGTGACGAGTTTACACATATTTTTTATACATGTGACGAATTTACTTTTAATGTATGGATTTTTCAAAATATGACGAATTTACTTCGGACTTCTGACTTATAACTCCTAACCGGCCGTTTTATTTGGTATGAAGTGTTTCATCCTACTTCCTATATAAATGATTATTAATGCAATTTTTTGTGAGGATGAATGTATGGACTTTTGTTACTCTTTCACGTCAAAACGGCAGAACGGATCTTGATGAAATTTGCCTCAGAGGTGGATTATAGTCTGGAATAACATATAGGATACTTTTTTATCATTACGTGGGCGAAACCGCGGGCGCCCGCTAGTACTCTATAGAAAAGGGAAAATCCTCCGGCAAGGCGAGTGCTGAGTCTGTTGGACTTCTGCTCAACAGTGATAGTCGGGTTTCATGGTCTTGACGCATTGATTGTTAGATTTTTTTTTTTTGCTTCGGATACCCACACACACACCCCACAAGGGTGTGTGGGGTGTGTGTGTGTATATATAGTATACATAGTCCCATTTACTACTGAAAAATATTTTGCACGCACTCCGCTGAATGCTGACTTTTTATTATTGGCCATTGATAAATCCGGTAGGTACCGTTTTTTGTGTATTGGAATAATAGCTTTTTTCCAACTGTGTTATGGTCGGTTTTAAAACGGAAAAAGAAATCTTTTGTATTGGTAATTAAATGCTGGGCTTTAAAAATGGTGGATAAAAACGATTGCATGTAGCGGAGATGAGAATTTTGAGATGGATGTGTGGAGTGACAAGAATGGATAAAGTAAGGAATGAGTTTATTAGGGGAACTTTGAAAGTAGCGCCTGTTACAGACAAATTGAACAGGAGTCCTTGGTATGCACATGTAATGAGGGGAGATGAAGCACATGTGACTAAAAGAGTGATGGATCTGAATGTTGATGGACGGAAAGCGAGAGGAAGGCCAAGGAAAGGTGGATGGATTGTGTAAGTAATTATGTGAAGGAGAAAAGAGTAAATGATGTCGTGGCCTCTGATAGGGGAGAATAGAAGAAGAAAACATGTTGCGCCGACACCAACTAGAATGGGTCGAGGGCAGGAAAATAAATATTAAAAATAAAATATTATTTTGAAATATGTGGAATGGTGAATTCAGGTTTTATATGTGACGAGAAAATGTTAAAATAAAATAAATATAATCTATACTAATATTATAAAGCTGAAGAGTGTGTTTGTTTGTTTGAACGCGCTAATCTCAGGGACTACTGGTTGAAATTGGAAAATTCTTTTAGTGTTGGATAGTCCATTTCTTGAAGAAGGTTATAGGCTATATAACATCACGCTACGACCAACAGGTGCTGAGCAGCGTGGATGAAACCGCGGGGAACAGATAGTACTTTCTATAATTAGTAAAATATTGATTAAAAAATTTGGTAGATAGTACGCAGACTTTTTTATCAACGAAACCCCAAAATTCGTGTTTCAACAAAAAAAATGTCTCCCCTTAAACGAAGGGCAGGCTAAATTAAAGCCACTATGCTAATTAAGATATGCTAAATTATAAGATAAAAAGCTATAGGGCTACTAAACACGAAGTCGTTTCAACTTAAGCTCAACTTAGGCTCAACTTTGGTCATTCAGCTTTTGAGTAACTTGAGCTTTGTGTAATTATTTTTGACCAGAGTCAGAGAGGTAAACTTAAACTTTTAATGAATGGCTTAGAGTTAGATGATATTACACCTGTTATTCCAAAAGGCGTAGGCAGGAGTTAACGTATGGACGTGGGTGGGCTTTTGAGGTAGAGAACCTCAAACCGTCCCAACCGTCGCGGGTGACGCCCCGGGCGTGAGGCGCCGCGAGACGATTCCCGGCCACCGTAGATGCGGATAGGAAATCATCAAATAACTTTCCAAGCTCTAGGCGGAGCAGGAGGGAGTGTTGCAACAACAAATGTGTGGGTTTTAGTAAGTACACCAGCTGTACTGACTAAAACCCACACATGTTCTTTCTATTGCCCTTTATAATAAATAAATAAATATCTTGGGACAACTCACACACGGCTATCTGATCCCAAGCTAAGCAGAGCTTGTGTTATGGTAACCAGACAACTGATAAACATACTTATATAAATTATAAATACATACATATTATAGATAAATCACACTTAGACACAGAACAAACAATCATGCTCATCACACAAAGTTTGTCCTGGGTGGGAATCGAACCCACGACCTCCGGCTCAGCAGTCAGGGCCAGGCCACCACTAGACCAACAGGCCCGTCAAACACATGTTCTTTCTATTGCCCTTTATGTTCCGGGGCCGCGATATTTCTTTCGAACAAACCGATACCCCGGTAGGAACGAGGAAATTTTATATGAATAGAAATAGGTATAATTATTTTAGTTAGAAACCTACATATTTACTTGTCTTATCTGGAACACCTATAAAGAATTGTATTACGTACTAATATTAGAAACTTCATGTTCTAAGTTTCCTTACAAAGAAATGCAGTAGTTACGTCAAAACTTGATTATTAGATACTTATGTAAAGTTGAGATAACTTGCTCTTGCATCTTTAGCTTAAGAATACTTCTTCATTTTCATAGTTAACGATTATTGAAATAGTTCCTTTAATACTTAAAGGATTATTAGATATGAATATTTTGTATGTTTTTTTTTTAATATTTCTTCTTTACCTTTTATATTTTTGAATACTTCTTTAAAATATCAGCATGGAAACAAAACATTAAATAAAAATGAATAAAAATTTTAGGCCACCGGTATTGGTATCGTTTTAATGACGAATGTCTGCAAAGTATTAAATACCAAACAATAGTTTTTCTCCACTATTTCGAGAAATTCTACACACTATCTTCCGTTAGCCAGCTATCTTTCCCACACATACGTTTTAAACATTTCTTAATCTACATACAATTCGTTTTTTTGAACGTCTTTCCATTTCATCAAAGTGCTATATTTGTATGGATTTGAATATAGCAAATCGTCATTTTTAAATTTCTCTGCTAACTACATTATATTATTATATAATAATTTGCATCGCCCATGCCAAAGGCTTATTTGAGAACTGTGGCATATTTTCATAATTCTATTACAATAAAAATAAGACGCAACGGCAAAAACTACAGGTAGCAGGAACCTGGAAATCAGGAAAGGAATTAATACGAGCGAAGCCGCGGTCAAAAGCTAGTATAATATAAAATATAATCTTAAAGTATTATAAATATGCGCCCTTTACTAGCTCTGTCTATATATATAAATATACTAGCTGTGCCCAGCGGTTTCTCCCGCTGAGGTTTAGGGGTATGAAAAATATAATTATGTTAGCCGATTCTCAGACCTACCCGATACGTACACAAAATTTCATTTAAATCGGTCCAGCCGTTTCGGAGGAGTATGTGAACGAAAACTGTGACACGAGAATTTTATATATTAGCTTATTTTATTACTAGCGTATATCCTACAGTAACCATCCACGTTCATTATTAAAAACTTTTCTCACGACATTTTCCTCAGTCCTCCGCATGCCCGACCGTATTACCTACTTTATTATCAATTTTCATACTTTAATATTTATACCACATACTTTTCGGAAAATAAACAGCTTCAATTGTGATTTATGTATTTCCTTGCTTAAGTAATATATTGGGTATTCAAGGCGCGGTACACAGTTAAGGAAACCGCCAAATATTTTAAACTAGCTTTTGCCTGCGGCTTCCCTCGCGTTACATTCGGGGTAGCACAGTTCCCTTTTCCTGATTTACAGGTACCGGCTATCTGTAGTTTTTGCCTAAGCGCCTTAATTATTGTAGTAGCAATGCTAAGTTTTCCCTTTTCTTGCCTCTTTCTCTCTCATATCTCAATCTTTAAAAAAAAACATAGCCTATGTCCGTCTCCAGGGTCAACTATCTCTGTACCAAAATTTATCAAAATCGGTTTAGCCATTTAGGCGTGAAGACTTAACAAACAAACTCACTTTCGCTTTAAAAAAAACTTACCTATGTGTTATTCCAGACCATAATCATGGCATTTCAATGGTGTTATGAAAATTATAAGTATTTTATAAGAGCTTTTTCAACACTTAACTCCAAATGGAAAAACCGGCCAAGAGCGAGTCAGACTCACGCGTTGAGGGTTCCGTTCCGTACAAACTTGCGACATAAACAGCCATATCTTTAGACTGCGAAAACTTACCCCCGAATACTGAAACGTCACTCAAAATTTAAGTCCCACTTAAATTTAACAGAGACTCAGAAGTGACGTTTGACCATACAAAATCTAAAGTTTAAGAGCTGCTCAAATGTTAAGCAGCCCTCACATTTTGAGTGACGTTTCAGTATTCGGGGGTTAGAGGTAAATTTTTTTATAGCACAGAGGAACCGTTGAGACAGACTGACAAAAAAGTGGTCCAATAACGGTTCCATTTTTTTACAAAGTCAAAGTCAACCTTATAATATTAATTTATTGTCCGTCTGTCTGTTTGTCGAGACCATTTATCTCGGGAACGCGTAGAGTTAAAAACCAATTTAAAAACCATATACTCAAGTCTGTGGTTCCTTAACACATTACTTGTGCCATCATTTTCAAAGAACTTTCAGCTGGTGCTTTGAGGGCGTAAAAGATCTCGAAACTAACCTACCCTTTGGTGCAATTTAAGATCTAATGAGTCTCCTAAAGATACATTTCATACTTAACGATTGATCCGCAAGGAGTAAACCAAGACGATTATATTCATCGCCCAATACAAAAGTCCTGCAAGAGATCTGATAGATCTCATAATGCAACGAACGTGTTAAAGTTGTGATATAACCCTGCAAGCATACTAAGTCCATTTATTTCGCAATTTTGTACTTTGCTGTACAAACCCTCGGTGTACCAGTCCGACTCGTTCTTTTTTTTTCGGTTGGGAAATCATCTAATGAAATGAAAAGACTTGTACTGCCTAAAACCCACACATGTTCCTTCTATTGCCCTTTACGTTCCGGGGCCGCGGTATCTCTTTCGAACAACCCGCAACCCCGGCAGGCGGAGGCTCTGGCAAGAACGCGCCGTCGTCAATCGACGGACGGACGGTGAGCTACCAATTGCTCACCGTCCACAACCCCGCATCTACGGTGGCCGGGAGGCCGACTCGTAGCCAGTCTTTTGGAATCAGATTACAAAGTACAAAACATTAAGTCGTTCACTCACAGCCCAATTACCCCCACTGTTGGATGTCTCTCTTTGCTTGTGCCAAGGTCTAGATCTTAGTGCTATCCTCATCCATTGTATGCCTTGGATGAGGATAGCAACTTTCGCAAGCTTGGTAATCTGGTGCCAAGCAACACGTTCTTATGCAAGTAGGGCCAAGTTATTTTACAAATGACGTCAAATTTCATCTGTTAATAAAACAGACAAATTACAGTATATGTTTGTATTTTGACTGCATTTATTTACTTTGGAAATAAAGCAGTAAAACGATTTTATCTGTAACGAATTTTAAAAAAGAAGAAGCATTTATACTTTTTTAGAATGTTTAACCGACCTTATTAGTATAAGTCAAAAATAATTTATATGAAGATCTATAAAACCTGAAAGTTCAATAACAAATATTTATTATTATTAATTTTTAAACCCAAATAGCACCGATGAGACATATTACAGACAATCAAACATTTAAATCCTTACCCACAAATTTAAATCTAATCAAACTATAAGCCTAATCGCTTGTCCCTAACCGTTATCAATCACAATTAAACTCACCCTGTTCAATTTAACTAGTTAAACACAAAACTTTCACTAAGTTTCAACTCACTATTAAACCACTTTCAATTTAAAACAACACTTATACAACAACAACAAAAAAGAAGAATTTAAACCAACTTTTTTTTTCTTAAAAACCTCACTTAATATACACCAGTACTTTTTTTGAATATTCAAATACTTTTTCCTTTTTCAAAATCGTTCGCAAGTTACAGTTGTTTTCAATAAAATGGAAGCTCAGGCGACATCCATTCCCGACCGCGTCTGAATAGCTACTGAATCAGAAGCTCTATTCGGCGCAAGTTTCAGGCTGAAAACTTTCATAGGCAAACGAACTATGTCGTTCACCTCGGTTTCGTTTATACCATGGAATAAGATTAAGATTTTGGATAAATAAATTTAAGTATATTAGAAAAGCTAACTTGGATTAGAGACGTGTGATGATCGCTTAAAGCAATTTAGGTTTACTTAACGAAGAAACTTTATTTGTTTTGTGTTAATTAAAACTAATTCTTATAGAATAAACTAATTAACTAAATATAAACTAACTTAATAAACTAAAGGCATCGTCATTCGGAAATGAAAGCCTTTTGTTTTTTTTTATTCAAGCACAAACAAATGTAGTCTTCATTTTCGCAATCAGTAAATAAATAATCAGTAAGTAAAACCCGAAAATCAGTTAATATGACTTGCAGGATAATAAATCCGTTGGTCTTCGTAGTCACCATCTTTATCTCTTTTTTTGCACTTATTCGAGTACTTTCTATAGCATTTGTTTGAGTACCTGCTAAACCACGGATGACGCGGTGAATGTTGCAAGAAGTAGCAGCTTGCAGGCGGCTCAAGAACGCACACTGTAGCACTGTAGGCCTTTGTCCTGTAGTGAATGTCCATTGACTGAAACTATGATAAATAATATCTTAAAACTACTATATAATAATAAATTCATTAGTTTTCGTAGCCGCCATCTTTATATTTTTTTAGCTTAGCAATTGTTCAAGTACCTGCTATAGCACTTGTTAGAGTACCTGCTTTAGCACTTGTTCAAGTACTTTCTTTTACACTTGTTCAAGTACCTTATTTTACACTAGTTCAAGTACCTTATTTTAGACTTGTTTGAGTGCCAGCTATAGCACTTGTTCAAATACCTTCTTTAATACTTGTTCTAGTACCTGCTATAGCACTGGTTTGAGTACCTACTAAAGCACTTGTTTGAGTACCTGCTTTAGCACTTGCTCAAGTACCTTCTTTAACACTTGTTTGTGTACCAGCTATTGCACTTGTTCAAGTACCTTCTTTAGCACTTGTTCGATTACCTGCTATAGCACTCGTTCGAGTACCTGCTATGGCACTTGTTTGAGCACATCGTGGTTGAATGACGCGGTATATGTTGGAGAGAGTAGCTGTTTGCAGGTGGTTCACACACTGTGGCACGGTGGACCTAATCCTGCACTGAATGTCCATAGGTTGAAATGATGATGAATAATATCAAACCGGCACGTGTAACAAACATTTTATCTTCGGCAGACAAAGTAAATAATAATACCGTTTCCTATTAACAGAGTACATCCAACGTATAATGTACATATAAAGTCAGCCATCTGTAAACTGATAACTTGGAAGGTATGTACAAACGACGTATCCAACGTTGTTTCTCTCAGATTTCGTTCATTAAAATCAGTAAGATGTCTAGAATTTATGTTTTATAGGTGACTAGCTTTAACACAGTTCTTCTTTCATGATTTGCAGGTGCCTGCTACCTGTAGTTTTTGCCCTTGCACCTTGTTGGTTGTAATTGCAATGCTAAGTTTTCCCTTTTCTTCCCTCTTTCTTCCTCAATTCCCACTTAAAAAAAAAATTTGCTTAAATCCGTCTCCAGGGTCCCAACTATCGCTGTACCAAAATTCATTAAAATCGGTTTACCTATTAAGGCGTTAAGACGTTACAAACAAACAAACTCACTTTCTCATTTATTAATATTAGTCAGGATTAAACATGTTTCCTATGAGAATAGACGTGGTATCTAAAATTTTCGTCTAGTTAGGGATGTGGCACTGTGTCTTGATATGTTCCATCATTTATGAGGTTAAAGAAAAACAAAAGCTTTAAGAAAAACGATTCCAGAAACCGGTCAAGTGTAAGTCGGTCTCGTGCACCGAGGGCTCCGTACAAATTTGCGACATAAAAGGTCATCTTTCGACTGCGTAGACTTAAGAGAGTTGATTTTATCACAGGTCTTAGGGATCACATACTTAAGTATAGAAATTTAATTTCGACTCGATATCTTTACGCGTTCCTGAGGAAAAGGGTCTTGACAGACAGACCGACGGACATCGTCCTTTTGAGGTACGAATCTTTAAAAAATACCAGTCAGTTTAAAACAAATTTAGCTTCAAAAGTCGGTGTCTTTTTTTGTTTGTTAACTCACTATAAGGGTATACCACTTCACGGTGGAGCACACAGTGGCGATCTGCCCGGCTTGGGCGGAGCACCGCCGTGCCCTCGTAGAGGCGATCGGCGGCGGCGATCTCTCGCGTCCGGCCCTGGTTCAGGCCATGGTCCGGAGCGAGAGGGAATGGGAAGCGGTCACCACCTTCTGCGAAGCAGTAATGTTAGCGAAGGAGGTGGCCGGGCGTTTGAGGGAGAGAACATCTGCCCAACCCAGCCGCCGCGGGAGACGCCCATGGCGCCGGGCGCCGCGAGACGACTTCCGGCCACCGTAGATGCGGGCCTGTGGGCGGTGAGCAATGGGTAGTTCACCGTCCGTCCGTCGATTGACGACAGGCCGTGTCGACGGCGCGTTCGTGTTTCACGCGCGCCTCAAAGAGAGTCAGCAAAGCAGAGGGGCTTGCCAGAGCCTCTGCCTGCCGGGGTTGCGGGTTGTTCGAAAGAGATACCGCGGCCTCGGAACGTAAAGGGCAATAGAAGAAACATGGGTGGGTTTTAGTCAGTACAAGTCTGACATGCCCCCCCGCTCCACCCAGAGCGGGGGAAGTCATTGGATGATTTCCCACCCGAAAAAAAAAAAAAAAAAAAAAGGGTATACCACTTATAGTGAGTTAGTCAATAAAAAACAGCATTCAGTGTAGTGCGTGCAAACTTTTTTGCTGGTAAATGGGGTTACGTGGGTGTGTGTGGGTAACCAAAACAAAGTTCAATCAATGAGTGAGGACCATGAAAAACCCAACTTTCACAGTTGGGCAGTAGTCCAACAGACTCAAGACTAGCCTTGTCGGAGGATTTTCCCTTTTCAATGCTGGCGCCCGCGGCTTCACCCGCATGTTATCGGAAAAAACAGTATCCCATGTGTTATTGCAGACTATAATCTACCTCTGTGCCAAATTTCATCAAGATCCTTTCAGCCGCTTTGTCGTGAAAGAGTAACAAAGATCCATACATCCATCTTCAAAAACATTCGCATTTATAATATTAGTAGGATTGTTTACATTTACAACTGGCATCTGGCGGTTTTAAAACAAATATATTCTAAATAAAAAAGCAACGAGCCGAAAAGAAATTACGCACCAGGTGGAAAATACTGGAAAACTGCGGTGCGCTCAAAACTGCAATTGTACTCAATTCTTTTATATTTGTGTACATACATATTCTGATTCAAAACCGATGCTGAAATCCTTGTTTTTCGCTTTCCGACCATATTTTTGTACCGAGTCGGTACAATAGCTTTTGATTGCTAGAAATTTGTGTAGGTACCAGGAATTTAAAAATGGCTGCCATTCTTTTGTTTTTTTATTGTGACTGGTCGCTTGCAAATGGAATGCTATACGGATATGATTTATCAAAAGACTTCTCTGTCAAAGGGTGTTTAACCCTTTTTTACGGATAGTAAATTATTAAATAACTTCCCAGCTCCGGGCAGAGTGGGGGGGAGAGTCAGACTTTTACTGACTAAAACCCACCCATGTTTCTTCTTTTGCCCTTTACGTTGATTATAGTCTGGTATGATGGAAAAAAAGATATCCTGTGATTAACTCAGGATATCTTTTTTCACGCGGACGAAGCCGCGGTCGCTAGCTAGTATTATAATTTTTTTTTCGATCATCACGCGGGCGAATTCACGGGCGCCTGCTAGTTATATACCTAACACTGAAAAAATAAAAATAAGTTTTTGCCTTGGGTTCGAACTAGGGACCAATGACTTATCAGCTTACTACTTGCGGGGCTTACGTGGCCAGAGATAACACAAGCTAGAGAGGTGTGGAAGGAGAAAGGGGTATTCCCTTTCTCCTTCCACATCTCTCTAGCTTGTGTCTAGCTATGGTACACAAAGTGGGCTAGAAGAACAACACCAAATTTCAAATTTCAAATTCATACTGATTTATTGTTTGTCACAGATTAAATATTAGTTCTTACTAGCTGTGACCAGCAGTTTCACCCGCTGCTCACTTAGGGGTAGGAAAAATAGATGTTGGCCGATTCTCAGACCTACCCGATATGTACTCAAAATTTCGTTTAAATCGGTCCAGCCGTTTCGGAGGAGTATGGGAACGAAAACTGTGACACGAGAATTTTATATATTAGACTAGCTGTGCCCAGCGGTTCCACCCGCTGCTCACTTAGGGGTATGAAAAATAGATGTTGGCCGATTCTCAGACCTAACCGATATGTACACAAAATTTCGTTTAAATCGGTCCAGGCGTTTCGGAGGAGTATGGGAACGAAAACTGTGACACGAGAATTTTATATATTAGATTATTATCACGAATTAGCTCGCTGTAACATTATTTTAAGCTGCACAATATTTAATGTGTCTTTCAATGTTCGTTTAACATTAAAATCATATTTCATCCGAAGTCAACGTCAATTATTCACCTTCGTAATGCATATTAGTTGTTAATTAACAGATATTTTACAAATTAAATAATAGATTGAATCATACAAATTAACTTATTCATTGACTAGCGTTTGCCCGCGGTTTCGCTCGCGTTTGAATTTTTTGTAACGCAGTTCCCTGTAGTTTTTGCCCTTGTTCCTTATTTATTGTAATAGCAAAGCTGAGTTTTCCCTATTCTTCAGTCTTTCTCCCTCATTTCTCACTTTAAAAGAAAGCCTATGCCTGTCTCCAGGGTCCCAACTATCTCTAAACCAAAATTCATAAAAGCCGGTTTAGCCATTAAGTCGTGAATACGTAACAAACAAACTCACTTTCGTTTTTTTTTAATTTTAGTAAGGAAATAAGGATGTCATACAAAATAACTAAATTACACCACGTATTAATACATAAATGTACCGTCTATATTTACCAAATTACATCTTACCTGATAAGCTTAAAGCTCCGTTAATATAACTACAGTCCTGTTCTGTAATAACTCACAGTTATTGCCTGTAATTTATTATTTTCCTTCCATTCATTATGAAATACTGCCTTCTTAATTATGTACACGCTTTCAGTTGTCTTAGTGTGATTATGTGCGGTGATGTGATAATTTTCGTTATTTTATTTGTATTCGTGTTTTATCATTTCTTTTAACGTATCAGAACATCACGCCTGTAATTACCAAAAGGGAGAGCAGAGGTGTACCTAGCAAAGCGGGCACCCCGACAGGCGTTGGCCTGCCGCCTGCGGGGGTTGCGGATTGTTCGAAAGAGATACCGCGGCCCCGGAACATAAAGGGCAATGAGAGGAGCCTGGGTGGGTTTTTGTGTGTACACGTCTGACACTCCCCGCCGCCGCCGCTCCGCCCAGGGCAGAGGAAGTTATTTGATGAATACTCATCTGCAGAAAAAACAGCGCTCGAGTGTATACATATAACTTCCCACGGGCTCCGCCCAGAGCGCGGGAAGTCATACGAAGATTTACCACCCCAAAAAAAAGAGGTGTACCTGATTCAAAGAGATGTCAGCAAAAGCCTGTATGGCCACTGCCTGCCGGAATTACGGGTTGTTCGAAAGAGATACTGCGGCCCCGGAACATAAAGGACAAAAGAAGGAACTTGGGTGGGCTTTTGTCAGTAAAAATTTACCCCCCTCCCCTCCGCCAAGAGCGCGGTAAGTTGTTTTGCAAAACACTATAGTATAGACAGCATACAATGTGTCCGGTTACGGACTAGCGATATTCTATGTACTTATACGTTAAACATTCTAGTACTCAAAATTTATTTAAAAAAAAAACTAAGTACTTACCATTTTTTTCACAAAAATGGTTATAAAACTTTTTTTTAATTTGCATATTTTTTGGATTTTAATTTTGTTTTCTAATGTTACAAAAATGTAAGCTCATAATTTCTTAATTTAAACGATAGACAATATTGTTGACCTCTGAATGAACTTATTGTCGCCTCAGTCAGACCAACACTTTCGGAGATATGATTATTTTTTGCACACGCATAGGGAATATCTCAAAATGGCTGCCAAAAAGCGGAGAAGTGAATTGGACCCAAGTGTGTAGCGTAATAGTATATTAAACACTCGTTACATAAATATCTAGAATATCGCTAGTCCATGACCGGACACATTGTATATCTATAGAAAAGAATAATAGTTAATAAATAACCTAGTATTTAAAAACTACAAGCGCACCGATATTTCGGTACAAACTTGCGACATAAACGGCCATTGAGTCTACCATGACGTTTTAAAGCAGAACTTATTCCGCTGAGGGAAAGAGACAGAGCTATACAGGGTGTGTAGCACCATCTCTTTCCCTCAGTGGAATAAGTTCTGCTTTAAGACGTCATGGTAGGCCTACAGATCTTTAGACTGCGTAGACTAACGCCCGGTTCCAATAAACAAAAACGACTCGTTTTGCTTAAGGATAAGTTCTATTAGAACTGAAGTCAAAATACAACTATCCGTTAGCAAAACGAGTCGTTTTTGTTTACCGGAACCGGGCGTTAGAAGGTTGATTTTTCAGAGCTCTGAGAGACGCGTTCCCGAGATAAAAGGTAACAAACCAAGATCCTATAAGGATTACGTGTTTTCCTTTTTTTTAATTGTAACAAGCGCTCACCAAAATTAAACCAAAGATGTTTCCGCGTCATTACTCGTCACTTACATCTGTGTCTACCCTCAAACGATTTAAACATTATATGTCTACCTGGATCCATCCAATTCATCGTAACTATGATTACAAGCCCTGATTTCCCCCGGCGAGGGACACTGGACAATTTCAGTTTGACACAATGAAAAATAACCGGCTGTCTGAAAAAAAAAACAGAATCATCTTATTTTCAGTCCTTTCAACGGCGCCATTCAAGAATGAATGAATAAAAATTTCATCCAATGTGTTTTTTGAACAAAGGAAACGTGCTTGTTGTTTAAAAATCTGTGACAGTTATGATAAATGGTTCCAAAATAATTATTCAAGGTACGTCTGAAGCCAAAATACAATATTGCTGAGCATATATACACTGTTGATTGGATGATATCAGCTTGTCCCAAAGTTTGGTAAAGGCCCCTTCTCATCTCATAGTGGCATGGGGGGAGTGACTATTGCAACCCCGTGCAGGGCACACCATAATAGTGGCGGTAAGTCCCCTCTTAGAGGAGTGGCTGGAGATGGAGAGGCGCCATGGCGTCCTCACCTACCGCCTGCCGCAGGTTCTCATCGGACACAAAAGTTTCGGGAGGTTCCTGCACATAATCGGGCGAGAGGAAACGTCTAGGTTTCACCACTGTGACGATCACCCGGTTGGCTTGGTTAAGCACAGTGTGGGGGACTGCCTAGCTTGCGGAGCATCTCTGTATCCTCGTAGAGGCGATAAATCTGGTTCTTCTAACCTGACAGACAGATGTGTTGCTGGAGAGTTTGTTCAGACACTTCTTCTTTCTTCCCAGCTAAAACACTAGGAAGTGGCGAAAAGCAGGGCGTTTATGTGGGACTGCCTCTTGCAATGTGACGTTTGAAAAGTGCTGATTATCAGCCTAATTTGAATAAATGACTTTTGATTTTGATAGGCGGTGGCGATCTCTCACGCCCGGCCCTGGTTCAGTCCATAGTCCGAAGCGAAAAAGAATGGGAAGGGGCCACTTCCTTCCATAAAGCAGTTATGTTAGCGTCATTATTAGTTGGTTATTAATAACTAGCTTTTGCCCGCGGCTTCACAGGGGTAACAGGCTACCTAAAAAAGTGTTTTTGCCCTTGCCCCTTATTTATTTTAATAGCAAAGCTAGGTATTCCTTTTTATTCCCTCTTTCTCCCAAATCAAAAGTTGTCATGTCCGTCTCCAGGGTCTCAACTATCTCTGTACCAAAATTTATAAAAGCCGGTTTAGCCATTAATGCCCTATGAGACTTTTTTTTTTTCGGGTGGGAAATAAAAAACCCACCCATGTTCCTTCTATTGCCCTTTACGTTCCGAGGCCGCGGGATCTCTTTCGAACAACCCGCAACCCCGGCAGGCGAAGGCTCTGGCAAGCCCCTCTGCTTTGCCCGAGAGTGAGCCCTATGAGACTTATGTCAAAATTTAACTATCCGTAAGCAAAACGAGTCGTTTTTGTTTATTGGAACGGGGCATAAGTCGTGAATACGTACCTAACAAACAAACTCACTTTTGCAAAACGAAAGTAGATGGCGCTTCAAGCTTCAATGTACAGGAAATACAAAATGGATGTGCCGTGCAGTTCAATAGGTACACATAAAACGCGGCCGGCCATGGTTGCAATATGTTGTCTGAATAGTGGTGGGCAATTATCTAATTTACGAATATCGAGTTAGTAATATTCATTTGTTTTTTACTATCATTCTGTTCTCAGATTTATAAATAAAACCGGCCAAGAGCGTGTCGGGCCACGCTCAGTGTAGGGTTCCGTAGTTTCCCGTCCGTCACAATAAGTGTTCCCACTTATGAGTTTATTATTTGTTTGAACACTAGAGAATTGTATTTCCTAATTAATACTTTTTTAAATAATTTTGGATTGCGAGAACCGATTTCAATAATACTTTTTTTTGTTTGAAAAAAGATACGTTCAGGATAATAAAATATGTAAACGAAGTTAAAAAAAAATGTTTGCAAATACGATTATACTACAAACTTAGTCCAGAAATTATTTTGTAAAACTTTTTGTCTTTTTTGTACAAAAACTGTTGTGTCAATCAAGTTCAAAATAATTTTCATAGAAAGTCCTTATAAAGTTCTACTTTTCAGATTTTTTTCATATTTTCTAAACTTATGGTTCAAAAGTTAGAGGGGGGGGGGGGGGACACATTGTTTTTTACTTTTGGAGCGATTATTTCCGAAATTATTGACAATATCAAAAAATGATTTTAGTAAACCCCTATTCATTTTTAAATACCTTTCCAACAATATATCACACGTTAGGGTTGAAATTAAAAAAAAATTCACTCCCCACTTTACATATAGGGTGGCTACCCTAATAAATCATTTTTTTCCAATTTTTATTTTAGCATTTTGTCGGCGTGATTGAGAAACATATTGGTACCAAATTTCAGCTTTTTAGTGCTAACGGTCACAGAGATTAAGCGAGGACGGACGGACAGACAGACATGGCGAAACTATAAGGGTTCCTAGTTGACTACGGAACCCTAAAAAGGAAAAGTAGGTGACGAGAGCATGGATATGTGCAATATTTTTGTCAATCATGACACTAAGTTTGCCCTTTGATATTGAGAACATTAATATTAAACACATATACTTGAATACATGTGTATAGCTACGATTCTGCCTATTCTTACAGGAGTCTGGAGAGTTATGGTATGTACGTATAAGCGTTACATGTAATGTAATAAAAAATAAAGCTTTTATTTGATAGTTTTTCCAGGACCAGGAAGTATTTATATGCTATAGGTATTTCATTTTGTTACTTTTAAGGAAATTAACTAATTCAATTCATCACGACACTTCAGAGTTGACCAGCGGCAGCGGGTAAAACCGCTGGGCACAGCCAGTCCTTACTATATAACATTATAAAAGCGAAAGTGAGTTTGTATGTTTGTTACGTATGCACGCCTAAATGGCTAAACCGATTTTGATGAATTTTGGTACAGAGATAGTTGAGACCCTGGAGACGGACATAGGCTGGTTTTTGTAAGAAATGAAATAGAAAGAGGGAAGAAAAGGGAAAACTTTATGCTATTACAAAAAATAAGGCGCGAGAGCAAAAACTACAGGAAGCAGGTACCTGCAAATCAGGAATGGGTTAACTGTGTTACCCGGAATTTAACGCGGGCGAAGACGCGGTCAAAGGCTAGTTACTATAAAGCCGATCATGGGGAAAAGGGACCATTTTCCAGTCAACCTCTCTCTTCGAAAGTTTCTATTTATCTAATTCTCATTCAGGATTTAGGATCATTCAAGTCTTTTACTATAACTTGCAAAAGGTAACAGCAGCAACCGAACAACAATCTTAGCGCAATGGTAATAAAGATCACTTCGATTTTAACTGCGACTAAAATGCAATTCACTGTGGTTTAATATATTAATAGCACTCTGCATTGTCTTTTTAGCGAGGCATAGCTAGAACTAAAACCGCCATATTGATTTTTTTAAATTCAATTTTCAAAAATATTTTACGAATTTTTAGCAAAAGCCCATACCAATGTCAAAAATAACACCATTGCAACTATAAATATACTTTGTCTAGTATTTTTTTAATGCCATGCAAAAATAGGTTTACAAGTTATGAGTAAGTCGTCGACAGAAACTGGACCACAATTTCGACTTAAGAATCGTCGGCCCATTAGCTCAGTTGGTTAGAGCGTCGTGCTAATAACGCGAAGGTCGCGGGTTCGATCCCCTCATGGGCCATGATCTTATTTTTGTGTCTGAATGAAAAAAAGATTTTCGGTGGTTTTTTGTTAAAGAATCTAGCTTAACCTCAAATAATTACACAAAATGTATTTTCAAAAAATGGAGTGACATGTGGTCTCGCGAACTGTCGACCATTTGGCAAGAGTTTTCTTTGAAAAGGAGCCTCGATCAGGTTTCATGACTCGACCGTTTCTAACCCCCGAATACTGAAACGTCACTCAAAATTTAAGTCCCACTAAAGTTTAACAGAGACTCAGAAGTGACGTTTGACCATACAAAATCTAAAGTTTAAGAGCTGCTCAAATGTTAAGCAGCCCTCACATTTTGAGTGACGTTTCAGTATTCGGGGGTAGGACTTATAATTTTCCATTTTGTTCCTACTTTTAAGCAGTAAATAATAATAATATATAAAAAATTAACCCTTGACATTTGACTTGTAATTATTGGTGTTCCTATATTTAATAGTTTTACCTTATATGTAATAATAGCTATCACATCTGGAATACTGGATTAACTTACCGTGACTAATTCAATTTCGGATTTAATTAGTGAGAATCCACCTGAAATTACCTTATAACTGTCTGCTTTTGAGCTTAAAATGCAATTATTCTATAAGATTTTTGACAAATTGTAAAAAAAAATAACATCCAGTATTAACCATAGATATTAACATTCTTTTTAAAGTAATGAAAATTTTATAATAAATATAATATATATTAAGGGTATGAATCCATAATACTTTCACAAGTTGTATATCTTGTGCATGGAGCTGTAGCTGCATTTTTTTTAAATTCAAAAATGTCTGTCATCATTTTCCTGCTCTTGTCCATTCTATTTGGGGACAGCACAACACGTTTAAATTGGCGTCATCACTCGCCTGTAATTTCAGGAGGGTTAAGCGGAGATACTTCGCCAAGTATGTTTTAAACACACTCAGAACGTGACACACCAAAAGTTGAAAACTAAGGCTAGGTTCACATTAGGTCGGACCGACAGTTTTGCCGTTGGCCGACAACCGGATCTTACTGTTTACACAAGAAGCTATAGGCGCCCTATACAATGCAGTATGTCTATATTCTCCACCATTGTCTCGTCAGAAATCGTGGCCGGGTCCTCACCGACAGTTTTATCGGGTCGGTACGCGTTGAACACCGGTTCCGGTAAAACTACAGGGTACGACTACGAAAACAATTTGATTTATAACTAGACTTATAAAATTATCGATACCTTCAAGCTCATCCCTATGAGTTTATTATTAAATTAATACGATAGAGGCTAACCAACGCATCGTTTGGAAAACAAACAAGGTTTTAGCATGAGCTGTTTACTGTGGCTTAAATCCGGTCACCAGCTTTTGCAACCAGCGGATGTTGTTATAATACAAATAGTATAGGTCAAAATAAAAATATTTTACTTCACATAAGCCTAAATTTATTTCGTGGTGGCATAGAGAGAGCTACTGTGCATGGCAAATGGGGGTGATAAGTCTTTGAGAAGTAGCTGGAGAAACGATACCTAGATAGTTATTTGGTACTATAAGCCGCGTCGCCCACACGACCAACAGTCGAGGTGCAGTTGAGGCGCAGGCACATAAGAGGCACGCCGCAACAAGATTTTCTTTACAAATGTCGTGTTCTAAGATGTTTTATACCTTAACCAATGCTGGCTGGTAAGCCATGACGTTCTAACACACAGGTCGTTTTAAAGAAAGAAAGAAAATATATTATATATATTTGGACATTGTCCCTTCTTCAGTAATTTGAAAAATCTTTGTTATACCGATAACTTAGCCCCACACTAGGATATTTCTTGTATCGTAGGTGTGTTTAAACTCACATACACAAACAGCCACACCCGAAACAATTACCTGTAGGTCATACAAACATTTGTTCTGTGCGGGGATCGAACTCGCGACACGCAGTGCAGCAGTCGATCGCTCAGCCACTGCGCCTACCGTGCCGTCGAACATGACATCAGTACTTGTACCATTTTTTTTTTATTAGTGATAGGCTCGCGTTTGACCACTATCTCACCTGATAGTAAGATGATGTGGTCGACGATGAAGCACGCTTACCTAGAAATAACCTATTCACTCTTGACTTGAAGACCCCCAGGTTATAGCTATAAGGAAATACAGACTCCGGCAGGGAATTCCACTCCTTAGCAGCACGCACAATGAAAGTATTCCCAAACCGTTTAGTGCGTGTGGGTGGGATGTCTACCATGTAACGGTGGCGCATCGCCGTACGTCTTGTAGTCCGATAATGGAACGGGCTTGGCGGAATTAGGCTGTGCAATTCCATCGCACACTCTCCGAAATGTATCCATTTCCGTTTACTATTTATACATACTTTTATGATCTAGCAAATTGTTTCTGCGCGTGTTTATAAATACTGTTACAGCCAAGAATTTACGATGTTTGAAGTGCCGTCGGCCATTGAGAAATGTATTTAGAAATAACTTCACTCAAAGTACACAAAATCAACAATTTGTAATATGTTTTAGACATGTTTTCTGAACTATTTCGTTTACCTTTTTGACAAGTTTAGACAACTATTCGAGAAACTATGTAGAAACAACATTTATGTTATGAAAACCAAAACCTCCGTGTTTCTATAACGTGTTGTGTTATGTGATTGTGTGTATATGGTATGATTTCAGCAATTATTGTTAAAACTTATTATAATGTGATGATAATCCTATAACATTAAATCTATGAATCTATACTAATATTATAAAGCTGAAGAGTTTGTTTGTTTGTTTGTTTGTTGGAACGCGCTAATCTCAGGGACTACTGGTTGGAATTGGATAATTATTTTAGTGTTGGATAGTCCATTTCTTGAGGAAGGCTATAGGCTATATAACATCACGCTACGACCAACAGGTGCTGAGCAGCGTGGGTGAAACCGCGTGGAACAGCTAGTCAACTATAAAATTGGAATGCCTAAACAGGCAACTAAGTCCTTAGAACCTACCCTTTGTTAAGATCTAAATTACTACATTTAGTTAGTAATAAAGAACTTGACTGTGACTTTGACCGATTAGTTCTGTCTTTGTTATATAAATAAATAAATGATAATAAATAAATAAATATCTTGGAACAACTCACACACGGCTATCTGATCACAAGCTAAGCAGAGCTTGTGTTATGGTAACCAGACAACTGATTTACATACTTATATAATTTATAAATACATACATATTATAGATAAATCACACCCAGACACAGAAAAAAACAATCATGCTCATCACGCAAAGTTTGTTTTGGGTGGGAATCGAACCCACGACCTCCGTCACAGCAGTCAAGGCCACTAACCACTAGACCAACAGGCCAATCATACAACTAATAAGTTGTATAGTTTTAATATAGTTTAGGTCCCGGCCGTAGCAATGCCAGCGTTTCAGAAGAAGATGAAGACACGTGTAGTGGTTAAACTTTCAAGGAACTATAATTATTTGATACTACGTTTCTACAGCTAATCCTTACTTCATATTATAAAAGCGAAAGTGAGTTTGTTTGTTACCTCTTCACGTTTTAATGGCTAAACCGATTTTGATGAATTTTGGTCCACAGATAGTTGGGAACCAGAAGACGGACATTGGCTATTTAAAAAAAAAAGTGGGATGTGAGGGAGAAAAAGGGAAGAATAGAGAAAACTTAGCGTTGCTATTACAAATCAATAAGGCGCAAGGGGAACTGTTTTACCCCGAATTTAATGCGAACGAAGCCGCGGGCAAAAGCTAGTCATATTAAAAAAGCGAAAGTGAGTTTGTTTGTTACCTCTTCGCGCTTTATGGCTAAACCGATTTTGATGAATTTTGGTATACAGATAATTGAGAACCATAAGCAGAACATAGGCAATTTTTTTTTAACTGGGATGTGAGGGAGAAAAAAAAAAAAAAAAAAAAAAAAATGCATTTATTTCAGTAAGTTTTTACATGTAAGTTGCCGGGGCTTCCCAGAAAGTAATCGAAAGATACTTGTGTTGGGAAAGCCTCGCTCTTCCGATGGAACATAAATTTAGGCTTACTACACCAACAATATGAGTAACAATAATATTACAAAAGTTCCTTAAAAATTAAAAATAAGAAAAATAAGCGTGAAGTGTGTGTGTGTGTGTGTGTGTGCGTGCGTTTGTGTGTGCTAGCGTGTGTGCGTGCGTGTGTGTTTGTGTGAATGTGTGTGTATGTGTGTGTGTGTGTATGTGTGTGTGTACGTGTGTGTGTGTGTGGATGGTAGTTTGATTTGGCCACATAACTCTATTAATTCGTTATGTGAGGTATGTGAGTACATTAAGCATGTATCAAATTCAAGTTACTGTAAGTAGGATTTCCTCCACATCTTCATAATTAAGAGTAAGAAGCCATTCAGTCAGATTTTTCTTACACTCGTACAATTGCATGGGGTATATATTAAGGATACGGTTAATTTTATTATAAACACGGGGGGCTTGAGCCAAATTTTGCCGACTAGCAAAGACGGTACGAGTGGGGTGTGTAGGGGCTACTATATCGCACCGCCTTTTCCTAAGTTTAGCATTGTCGAAAGGTAATGTTTTGTGGTATCTAAGTGTCATGTGTAGGATATATAGTTTCCTGACGGAGAGAAGCTTAGAAGTTGCATATAAGGATTCAGTAGAAAATCTAAAAGGCTTACAGTACATAACTTTAATCAGGGATCGTTGCGCCCTCTCTAGATCTATAAAGTATGACTTAGCTGCACCTCCCCATACTGAAATGCAATAGATAGTTACTGATTGGGCTAGTGCAATGTATATTTTATTCAGCAGCTCAGTACTCATAACGTGTCTAAGACGTTTGAAAACCCATATAAGCTTTCTCACCCTCCCTATAGTTAGTTCAAGGTGAGGGTACCAGGTTAACCTTTGGTCCACAATAATTCCGAGGTATCTAGCAGAGCTAACTTTCTGAATAGTCGGACAACTGTGAGTACAATTACAAGGACTACGACAGGAGTGAATTTTAATTTCAAAGTCAGGCGAAGGCTGCGCGTTTAAGTACGGGGCGAGGCATACGTAGTTAGTTTTTTGGGTGTTTAAAGTAAGAAGATTCTTACTAAGCCAGTGACTAACTCTAGCTAGACCCCCTTCAGCCACCAACCTAACACTCTCCCATGTCTTAGCAGTAAAAATAATAGCGGTGTCATCGGCGTAGGACAGTATCCTCCCACCGACGCTCCTTAGGTTGCAGAGGTCATTTATATATATCAAAAAGAGCGTCGGGCCGAGAACACTGCCCTGCGGGACTCCAAATGTAACGTTTTCTTCATCACTGAGAAAATTACCAATCTTTACCGCCTGCTTTCTATTTTGTAGGTAACTGCTGAGAAGGGAGAGAGCAGAGCCTCGGAATCCTATCCTCTCCAGCTTGCGTATCAGTATCGGGATAGAAACTGTGTCAAAAGCTTTCTTGAGGTCAAGAAAGACTACTAGACATTTGTTTCCCCTATCTATTTCTTTTGTTATTGTGGATGCAAGATCCATGGTGGCATCCTGAGTCGACATACCCTTCCTAAACCCATATTGAGAGGTAGATAAGATGTTGTACTTAGTCAAGTAGCTTATTATTCTAGAGTTCAAAAGCTTCTCAATGATTTTAGAAATAGAGGTCAGCACAGAGATAGGTCGATAGTTGTTAGCTTCGTCGCTATCACCTCCTTTATACACAGGGGTGACAACGGAGCGCTTAAGAAGATAGGGGAAGGTTCCGGAGTTGAAACAAAGGTTGGCAAGGTCTCTGATCAAAGGAACCAAGATCTCCTTAGCTTGTTTTAAGAAAAGGGTAGGGATTCCGTCCCAACCTGGTGAACTCCCCGAGTCTAGGGCCGTCAGGGTATTTTCTACTTCCATCTCAGAGGTGTCTAATAAAACAAAAGAAGACAGATTATCGGTGTCCGTGTCAGTTGGTTCCAGAGGTACGAAGCTATTTGAGATATTCTGAGCCAGGGTTTGTCCAATATTAATAAAAAACTTATTTACATGGTTGGTTGAGGCTTGAGAACATGATTTTATCTTAAGCAGGTTACCATTTGAGCTTTTGGGTGGTTTGTAATGGGTAATTTCATTAATGGTTGACCATAATGCCCTAGGGTTTTTAGCAGATGCTGTAATTTTATCTTTATTGTATTTATTTCTTAGTTTTTTAATAAGGTTTCCACAGAAGGTTCGGTATCGTTTGTAAGTTATTATTAAAATTTGGTTTAGGGGGTTTGCTTTAAGTTTTAGGTAGATTGTATTTCTTAGTCTAATACACCGTAAGGCACCTGTGGTTATCCAGGGTTTTATCCTTCTTTTGCTATTCGTGACTATTAAATTTTTGGTGTTGGAGAGTACAGCTGACCTGACCATCTCAATCAGTGCAAAGGCGTAAGTGTCCGGATCTTTAAAGACATTGAAGAAGGATGTATCAGTATTTATCAAACTATTATGAGCATTTTCATAATTGATTACGGTTTTGTGCTTTTGAGGTACCGTATGTCGATACTTATTTGCGATTGATAAAAGAATAAAACAGTGGTCCGTTACAGTTGTATTTAAAACTGCCGTACAAGCCTTGTTCCTATGTTTGTCCAGGCTCAGAAAGACATGGTCAAGACAGCCGTTTCCTCTCGTTGGTAAGTTATGAGACGGCAACAGTCCATGCAGTGATAGCATATTTAAATAGGTTAATCTATTATTTCTTTCTTGATTAGTATCTATTGGGGAAACGATTAGGTCAATGTTAATGTCACCCAAAAGCAAAACGTTTTTCCTAGTTGTGATATTCTCTAGATAATTATTGAGAGACGTAATGAAATTACCTGCATTTAGGAAAGAAGGTGACCGGTAGATACCTAGTATGGTGTAGTTTGTTAATTGTAACTCCAGACCCGTAGCATTTACAAGATTAAGTTCTTTAAATTTTACTGTTAAATTATTTTTGATGTAAGCGACTATGCCATCACATTGATTAATGTGATTTTTTGTTTGAAATGATGTGTAATTAGCTAATTGCGGTATGTTTTTGTTAGGGTTTAGCCAACATTCTGTAAGAATCAAAATATCTATTTCACGTTTTAGTTGCGCCAGAGTGAGTTGCAAATCGTCAAAATTTTTGTATATGCTTCTAATGTTTTGTGTTGATATACTTAGATTATACGTAGACTTTTCTAACACTATATTTATTTCCTGTATACTGCCCTTAAGTGAATCCGAGGGCTCAATTTGATCAATTTCATTCAGCGTATCAAAACTATCCATTTATAAATATTAAATTAGAACTCTTGGGGTTGCAACTAGGGTAGTTGGATAGTATAGTTAAAAGCAGGTCAGGTCCGTGTAAGTATAACAGTGTAATGATGAATACTTTGTAAGAAAGTTGGGAGATAATTGGTGTGGGGCCTGTTATGTATTTATAATGTTTATAATATAGGTTTACTCTTTTGTCATTAGGGTAATAGGAGACTTGAATGTGTGTAGATAAATTTAAATTTTGTATATGTTTTTGTTTGTTTTGATGATTAGAGTGTATTATACGTGGGTTACAAAGTTGGTAGTTGTAGTTATAGGGTAAGAATAGAGAAAACTTAGCGTAGCTATTACAAATCAATAAGGCGCAAGGGGAACTTTTTTACGGGCCTGTTGGTCTAGTGGTTAGTGACCCTGACTGCTGAGCCGGAGGTCGTGGGTTCGATTCCCACCCAGGACAAACTTTGTGTGATGAGCATGATTGTTTGTTCTGTGTCTGGGTGTGATTTATCTATAATATGTATGTATTTATAAATTATATAAGTATTTATCAGTTGTCTGGTTACCATAACACAAGCTCTGCTTAGCTTGGGATCAGATTGCCGTGTGTGAGTTGTTCCAAGATATTTATTTATTTATTATTATTATTTTACCCCGAATTTAACGCGAACGAAGCCGCGGGCAAAAGCTAGTAGTTTCTAACCTACTATTATCTCAAGTCTACACAGAGTTCGGAACACCTTGCAACCACCACACCTGCACCAATAAGCTTACCGATACGTTGGAAACTTCGGAGACAAAGTTTTAATGTTTATTGTGACTGCCAGTAATCTAACTGGCACCTGGAGTTTGTAAACTGGGACACGACAAAACTGGTTTGTGACAGAAATAGGTAAGTACAGACGTCTGCACATCAAGCTACTACAATCTGTCAGATTTCTTTGATCGATTTTCGACTTTATTTCTAAAGCATTAGGGTTTAAGGTTCATTGGGAAAAATTGACAGTTTCGGGTAGCTTGACCTGCTGGCGTCTGTACGTTGGTCATTTTTTTTTTACTAAAGTAATTACCTATGTTTCACAGATAAAATTCTGATTCTGACTATTGGAATGAATTGACAAGATTATAAAAGAAAAAGAAGCTAAAAGAAGAACAATCTAGTTTTTTAGAGAAAAATAACCCAGCGTATTTATTTAAAACTTTAATTAAAAACAAAGGTCATCGCTTGTTCCCTCCACATAGTTAACCTTTAGATTAAACGCTTAACCGCAGGGTATTCGTTTTTGTCATTTTAATTAACTTTGGTTAAGTTTAAACTGGATTATCTGCAACAGTGTTACATGAGTTTTAAACCCTTTTTGTTTCAGGTAATCTTGGATTAAATAAATACAAACGGGTTTTTTGTACCTAGAATTTGTGTACTGAATAATTCGGAAGATTACAAAATTAAGATAATTGGAATTAAAATTGCTAACTCGCACTTGTAAAAGGTGTTGATTACCAACAAGGTAATCAATTCAATACAACCCTACCATCAAGATTTCTCTGCGTTTCATGTAAGCCTATGTGAAATTGTTTCAGGAGGTTCCTGCACATAAACGGGCGGGAGGAAACGCCCGGGTGTCACCATTGTGGCGATCGCCCGGAGGACACCGTGGAGCACACAGTGGCGGTCTGCCCAGCTTTGGCGGAGCACCGCCGTATCCTCGTAGAGGCGATCGGCGGCGGCGATCTCTCGCGTCCGGCCCTGGTTCAGTCCATGGTCCGGAGCGAGAGGGAATGGGAAGCGGTTACCTCCTTCTGCGAAGCAGTAATGCTACCGAAGGAGATGGCGTTTGCGGGAGAGAACCTCAAACCAAACCAGCCACCGCGGGAGACGCCCCGGACGCCCGGCACCGCGAGACGACTCCCGGCAACCATGGACGGTGAGCAATGGATTTCCGTTTCTCACTTGTTTTTTGTTTTTGCGGATGGAAATCATCAAATAACTTCCGGGGGGTTTTAGACTAGAACTGACTAAAACGCACCCATGTTCCTTCTATTGCCCTTTACGTTCCGGGGCCACTGTATCTCTTTCGAACAACCCGCAACCCCGGCAGTAGGTGGCCCTGACAGGCCCCTCTGCTTTGCTGACATCTCTTTGAGGCGCGCGTAGAAAACTAACGCGGCCTGTCCTGAATAGAAGACAATTTTAAATTATTAGTACAAACTTTAATTGATAAACTTCCCCGCCAAGTATTATGTCTTTTCAGACTAGGTTTACGAATCGATAACCAAGATTAATGGATCATTTAAATGTGGGTAGTTTAGAAACAATCTACTGTACCGTTTAAGTACATAGTTAAAATATAAAACGAACCTCTAACTGTGTTTCTATAGCCGTAACAGCTGGCTTTGAGATTAAATATTTGAACATGAATGGGTTAGACTGGAACATATTTAGGTTATGCTAGGCAACATTTGTACCACTTTTTTAGGGATGGGATTTCATCAAATATTTGTCCCCGCTCTGAGCGGAACGGGAGTGTGGCTTTTACTGACCAACATTTTTCTTTTGTTCTTCTATTGCCCTTTGAAACCCGCAACCCCGGCAGGCAGTTACCCAGGCAGACCCAGGCAGGCTCCATTGCTTTACTCACATCTATACTATATGTTTAAGGCGCGCGTGGAACAAGAACACGTCGGCGATAGGTCCTGTCGACACTAAACGGACGAACGATGAGCTACCCATAGCTTGTATTTCCTAAAGGAGTTTGTAGTACTGTGCGGTATATAAGTACCTGGCAACACATTTCAATAGCTGAATTATGTGGAAGGCATTGCCAAAGAAGATTGTTAATGAAACATCGGTAGGAAATGAAAACAGAAAAAATCGGAGACATTTGATATCGACAACACGCATTGGGCTTACGTAGTGTATAATTCTTCTAAAGTAGGCTATTCACACCCTTTGACGAATAGAAAGTATGTTTTAAAAACTACGAAAACTACAAATAAAAAAAAACTCCGAAAAAAAAATATCTTTGTCTTTTTGTATGTTGTTGTAAAACGGTTTTCTTTACGAAAAAGTCTTTTAATTTAGCCTTTTTAGTTCCACACACAAATTCATCGAATATTCATTTTTCATTGCCATCAATAAATATTGTCTATATATAAGAAGAAGAAAAATATGTATTGCGGAAGATAACTCATCACATAGACTACCGCAGCAATGTAAAAGTCTAGTTAAAATTTAAATGAGACGAAAAGGAATTATAAAAGTTATTTTGAAAAATTGGCCTACTGGCGGTGAAAATCATGTAGGTACCTAACATACAAAACAACACAAAAAAACAGTCCCTAGGTGAGCTCTTAGGCCACTACTTTACCTCCTCCATTTTTCTCGCACAGTCGGTTAGAAAAGCTGTAGAAAATAAAAGCAGCATCTTGCACCGGGAACAGGCCTTTAAATTGTTTCAAATTTCAACCTTGTCATTATAATTATTCAATCCTCCAGCCCTACATATTCGTAAACATCTACCTATATAAAAAATGCAGGCACTGTTCTCATTAGGGTTGCCAACCGTCCCGGATTTTCCGGGACGTCCCGCTTCTGGGTCAATTTTGAGCCGTCCCGCCGTGACCCCTTGCGGGACGCCTTTTGTCCCGGAAATCAGTGATACTTCGATATTAGTATCTAACTCGTACCAACTACACTAATTCGTTACACATTATTACATTTTTTAATACTTTCGCAATGCGTATTTCGCGCGCTAACGGTGTTCGTTCATCTCGCGGGCGAGTAGGTGCGTTGCGCGGGGGCACTACTCTCTCGTTCGCTCGCTCGTTCCGCGCCCGAGCCGCCCGCCCCGCAGCCCGCAGCTGTGCCGCAGCGTTGGCAGTCGATCTCCGTTCGTGCGATAGATACTACGCAGTTCAGTATTGTACGTATTTGGTGTGTTTGGGTTGGACTTCTTTGCTTTGCTTTGCTCGATTGACTGTGGTTTGGGTTTTGCTAATAATGTCGGACACTAAAAGTGATAGTGAGGAAGAAGTAAAACGAAAGAAACAAAAAAGGCTTTGCGTTTACCGCGACCAGTGGGAGAACACCTTCGATTTTATAACGAAAGATTCAGCAAATGCTCATAAAGCTTTTTGTAAAATATGTCGCAAAGGATTTTCTATTTCACATGGCGGTCAAAATGATATTAAAAGGCATTCAGCAGGACCAGATCATCAGAGGCTAGAAAAATTAAGCAAGAAAAATCAAACCTTAACTATGTTTTTGAATCGAGACATTTTGACTACAGATGACGAGAAAATTATAGCGGCGGAATTAGTGCAGGTTTACCACGGCGCTAAACACAGTATTCCGTATACGACTACTGACTGTAACGGAAAATTATGTAGCGTCATATTTCCCGACTCGAAGATCGCTAACAAAATTTCACTCGGAAGAACTAAGGCAAGTGCCATTGCATTTAATGTACTTGCACCAGCTTCGCTAGAAGATATAGTGAACAAGTTAAAAGATGACATTTATTTCAGTATTTCAACTGACGCATCCAACCACGGCAACATAAAATTGTTTCCCATACTTGTACGATTTTATACTCCCGTTATCGGACTTCGTGTTGCTTTATTAGATTTTTATGAAGATCCTAACGAGAAAGCCGTAGATATCTTTACAAATTTAAAAACCAGATTAGAAGGGTTTGATCTAAAAATGGATAATATATCTAGTTATTCTGCAGATAATTGCAATGTGAACTTTGGAATACATCACTCGGTTTATCAGCTTCTTTTAAAAGAAAATCCAAATATTTTGCCTGCAGGATGCCCAGCTCATCTTCTGCATAACATTGTAAAACATAGTATGCAGAGGTGTGACTTTGACGTAGAGAATTTGGTGTTGAAAGTGTACGGGCACTTATCCTACCACTCCCAAAGAGTACAGAAACTTAAAGAGTTTTTTATGGACGCCGATTTGGAATACCAAAATATAACAAGACATGTAACCACTCGATGGCTGTCGTTGTATCCTGCCGTAGAAAAGCTTTTAGGCAGCCTTACAGTTTTGCAAGAATATTTTTTGTCACTTGGAGATAACTGTCCTGTCGCATTATTAAAATATTTTGATGATGACAATATTAAAAAAACTGAATGCTATCTTGGCTTTTTTCACAATACGCTACGAATGTTTCAAGATGCTATATTGCTTTTAGAGAAGGAAGAAGTGCTATGTTGCGAAACGTTTGACATTATTAATGGCTTACGCAATAAAATAAAACAACGGATTGACGATGAGTTTCTTGGTTTTGCTTGTTCTAATGCAATAAAAAATTTAGAATCTGAAGATAAAGAATCAACAAAAAAGAATCTTATGTTGTTTTACAAAAACGCTTTGAAATATTTAGAAGATCATTTTGATTTTTCAGACAATAATCACCTGTCAGTATTGAGAATATTCTCATTAAAGTCGATGTTTAGTTTTTCGGAACTCACAGAAGCTGCAAGCAAGTTAAAACTGATTGATCGATTGGATATGGATAAACTTTACGATGAGTATTGTGTTATTAAGGATATGTTAAATCAATTAATTGAAGAAAAACAACAATCAGCCCCTGAAAAAGTATTGAGTGCTTATGAACAATGGCACAAATTATTTAAGTCCATGAAAGAGGCACCTGGCTTTCTAAATATCTTCCAGATGATGTCTTCAATACCGCCTTCAAATTCATCCGCAGAGAGAGTATTTTCTCTCTGCGGAAATGCATGGACAGACAGCAGAAATAAGCTGTCTGTGGAACACGTAAAGGCAGAACTACAAATAAAAATTAATTTAAAAAAAAAGTGCACTGAATTTTATGACTTTGTATTGCAAAATAAAAACATATTAAAATGCGCAAAATCGCAAAACAAATACAGTTTCAAAAAGAAACCATGAATAAAGATTTAAAATGTAATGTTTGCCAAACACTTGTATTGTTTTTTTTTTTAAATTAAATGACTAAGCAATTGTTCTATAGTGTTTTATTCTCTGTTCACTGCTTGTACTCTTGCTGGACAAGAATCACTCTACTTTCTACGATAGGTTTGCCAACACTCCCCCCCCCCCCCCAAGTTTTTTATCTCTTTTGGCCCCCAGGCAAAAATGCGTTGCTACGTCCTATGGGTCCCGCGTAATATACCCAAGTCCCGGATGTCGAGCTGGGTAATCCCGGAAATGCTTTTTTTGGAGTTGGCAAGCCTAGTTCTCATGCAATAATACCTACAGTCGCTAACACATTGCGCCCTAACAAATAAGCTACTAAAATCCAGTCGCGGAGCAGGAAGAATTTCGTACAATGACCTCTTTACCTACTGCCAGTGGTTACAAACATTTTTGTATTACGTGTAGCTTACAGGAAATATTTGAAGCCAAAAAAAAATAACTTACTAAATAAATTATGTACAGTGTAAACTCTTTTAGCTGTAGTTCGGTTTTACCCGCGTCTTTAGTTGCTGTCTCGCTCCCGAGGGTAGTAGCGTTATGTTGTATATCTTATGTCACTTCTAGATAATGTATATTAGTAAAAAATGGTTACAATCGGTCCAGTAGTTTTGAAGCCTATTCGATACAAACAATCAAACAAATCTTTCCTCTTTATAATATTGGTACAGTTTAAGTAAGTAGGCAATGTAAATAAAACATTTTTTTTTTTGCGGATCGGAAATCATCAAAATAACTTCCCAGTGTCAGACTTCTAACTTTTTGCCTTTGGGCCGCGGTATCCATTATTATTTATTCATTCATTTAACAATTTGCATTGCGTTTGAATTAGTCCTACATTAATGAATTTGAAAAGCCTAAAAAACAATAAATAGTGAATTGAAAACAACAGAAACAATAAATAATCTATACTAAAATTATAAAGCTGAAGAGTTTGTTTGTTTGTTTGAACGCGCTAATCTCAGGGACTACTGGTTGGAATTGGAAAATTCTTTTAGTCTTGGATAGTCCATTTCTTGAGGAAGGCTATAGGCTATATAACATCACGCTACGCCCAACAGGTGCTGAGCAGCGTGGGTGAAACCGCGTGGAACAGCTAGTAATCAATAAAAATTTCGCTAAACAGTAATTATTATAAATATGATGACAATATCAATATCTCTTTCAAACAACCCGCAACCCCGGAAGGCAATGCCCTGGCAGGCCCCTCTAAATGAAACCTTACACCCTCCCTATTATAACCAGCAATGAATAGCTAATAGCATATTGACGGTTGATTTACGTCATACTGTGGCGTAACGTAAGGATATTAGATTTTTTATTAACAGATAAAATTACTTTTTGTTCCAGATCTATTCTATTTTAGGGAATATTGAGTGATATTTTTTCCGTTATATAACGGTTTCATAAGATTATTTGATTTGAAGAGATGTTTTTAACTAATATTTACGTGGTATGTAGAAAAATATGCTTGTTTCGATTGTGGCAGTTCGAATTGCTGCAAAAAGCTGTAAAAGGGTATGAATAAGACGATCAGGGCGTCGAGAGACGATTCCCGGCCACCGTAGATGCGGGCCTGTGGACGATAAGCAATAGGTAACTCACCGTCCGTCCGTTCCGAAGGAACATGAGTGGGTTATAGTCGCCATGAGAAAAGGGGGAGAAAGAGGGAATAAAAGGAGGGAGATTTTTTTTTTGATCTTCACGCTAATTAAAGTTAGCGTTAGCCCAAAGTAACTATGCCAAGCGGACGAAGTCGCGGGCGGAAGCTAGTCATTTAATAAACATCATTTATAATTTAAAAGGAATTGTAAGTTTGCACGGAACCCTCGGTGCGCCAGTCCGACTCGCACTTAGCCGGTTTTTTAATGATTTCTTAACTGAAACTTCCACTTAACCGAGTGTTGAATTCGTAATTTGAGTCTAGACAAAAAAAAACTTTAAGTAAGCAATCTTATTTCTATTTTATGACTACAAAAAGATACTATCAGATTTACTCAACCTAATTTCCCCAAGGATTGTGTAGTTCAAAAGGCGAACTTCCAATAGCATTTTTATAAAAAAAAAAACGAATTTTCCGGGACAAGACGGAAAAATATGAGTATTAAATATTCTAATATTTCCTTAACGAGAAAGGAACGACAATTTATATTGTTAGGGCCGCTTCCTTATATTTTTTATTCTTAGAGGAAAAATAATTTGCTTTCCTTTGAGTACAAAGAGACAATAGAGCGCATATCAGTTACCTGTGATTATACTGGTGTGAGTGACAGCTGAAGCAGATAATTTTGTTGCTGAACATCGTTGGTATATTCTCTTTTTATACATTACTAGCTTTTGCCCGCGGCTTCGCTCGCGTTAAATTCGGCGTATACACAGTTTCCCTTTCCTGATTTGCAGGTACCTGCTACTTGTAGTTTTTGCTCTAGCGCCTTATTTATTGTAATAACAATGCTAAGATTTCCCTTTTCTTCTCTATTTCGCTCTCACATCTCACTTTATAAAAAATGCCTATGTCCGTCTCCAGGGTTCTAACTATCTCTGTACCAAAATTCATCAATCAATCGGTTTAGTCATTTAGGCGTGAAGAGGTAACAAACAAAAAAACTCACTTTCGCTTTTATAATATTTGTAAGAATTAAAATTATCAGTGTTTTATTATTTAAGTATCCCACTATGAAACAAAGTTCTCTTTTATATTGATTTATTCATCAATCAGGAATCGCTTCGCTTCGCGCGGACTCCAAGATTCAACCAATCACAGAAGAGGCGACTCCGTGATGTAGACCCCAATCAAATCAATGTGATTGGTCGGGTATTTGCACGTCTCGTCTCCGCTTCGCTTGCTTTCGCTTTAGTGGTAGGTCGGACGATAAGAGCCTTATGAACGTAGAATCTTGTCGACGCAAGAACAGTTTGAACCGATCGCCTGGTTTTGGTGTACTCGATGTGACTTGCAATTAATTTACACGAAAGTAAAGTTTTTTTCTAATGGGTCGACTTAGGTCTAATTTTGCTCTCTTAAGAAGGTACACATATTTCAATGGCCAATGTCTCAAGTATCAAGGAGGTAATGGTCGATAGCTTGTCAAATGCATACTCTAAGAATGCGCGTTATTTTTCTAAATTGTGTGACAAGGATCCGGTTCTGCTCCGAGATGGGCTTTTTATACCGATTTGGGAATTAAAGACAAAATGCCGTCAGTTTGTGTTGCTTAAAATATAATAAACTAACATTTGCCCACGGCTTCGCTCGCGTTAAATTCGGGGTAACACAGTTCCCCTTTCCTGATGTGCATTTACCTGCTACCTGTAGTTTTTGCCCTTGCGCCTTATTTGTTGTAAGTTTTCCCTTTTCTTCCCTCAATCTCCCTAATTCTCACTTAAAAAAAATAGCCTATATCTGTCTGCAGGGTCCTACCTATCTCTGTACCAAAATTCATCAAAATCGGTTGAGCTATTTAGGCGTGAAGATGTAACAAACAAACTCACCTTCGCTTTTATAATATTAGTAAGGATAAAGCCAGATGATCGACCGAACATGGTGTAATCGACCAGGATGCATAATGTGAGACAGCAAAATAAATATCACATATTGGTAATACGAAAATTTGCAACAAGAGACGCTTTTTTATAACAATGCTACCTTTTCCGGAACAAGCGTTACTTTCTATAAGTACGGCCAACGAGAAGCGATACCAAATGTAAACAAAACCCATGCTAAAACCCCATCTAAAATGGCCGCCCGAATGTTGGCGAACCCGTCTTAACGTTGTCATGTTTTTGCCGGGAGAACGAGACATTACGACAAAGGCACAAGATGGGAAGAGCTAAATATTAGATTGTCAACGCCACAGTTGTTCTTAAGGTTAATGACCTTTCGTATCGCTTCTCGTTGGCCGTACTTTACCGAAAGCTTACAAAATAAGGAAGTCCTTTTGTAACTTGCACGTAAAGCTTCATAGGTACATTTATTTAGAAAAAACCGCCTCAAAAAAATGTGTCCAGAATTTTCCATATCACAAGCTTTATGTCGACGTCTTCGTTCAAAGACATGACTGGCGCAGTGGTCGAGCGAACGACTACTGCGCTGCGTGTCGTGAGTTTGATCCCCGCACGGAAAAACTGACAGATAGATAGATAGATAGATAAATCATTTATTTGATGCAATAAAAGACACAATACAAGAATTAAAATAAAAGAAAACATCACACAGAAAAAAAAATGGAACACGTTAAAAAAAAAAGTAAGGTAGACTAAGTTAAATCGACCCATAGGCATTTAGACACATCACATAAATTTACTGAGGTCGCCCACTAATGGGCGGTGTGTGTCTCAAAATTGCACCAAAAAGGAGTCCAGCTCAGCATAATGCCAGGTGGATAACCTGACGCTGGTATTCTGCTGAATCCTGCTAGTGACACACGGATGTCGAGATAATGTGCGTCGAATATTATACAGGTGGGTTGTCGGTAAGAAAGTCATTGAGTTGAAATATGTACTAAAAATAATAAACTTGATTATCACAGCATAGGTAATATGTGTAATGAATTACTGATATTTAGTAAGTTGTATGGAGTGTGTCTAGACTTGTGTTTGTACGAGGTTACTTGTTCATGTAGGTATCATTATGTTGCAGTTTTTATCATAATGTACGGTGAGTGTAGTTGTAATGTGTTTCGTGTATTGTGTAACATGTATTGTAATGTGTAATGTGTTTCGTGTATACGTTTCATTTTTCAAAGTTAGTGTCTGTTGTTATAGGACAAAGTGAGCCGTTAGGACCAGAAAACCCTCTATATTATGGAAGTGTTGGTGACGGTCAGGCCCAGTTTCTTCTGAGCGTCGATCAGATACTGCCGTAGTCTATTTCTAAAGGTACCGAGTGTTTTTAAATTCCTTATCGGCGGGGGAATGTTGTTCCAACATTTGGACGCGGCGTACCTGAAACTGCCTCTGAAGGCTGCCGTCTTGTGCACTTCTGTAGTGAGTTGCTGAGAGCACTGTCTGATCGTGCATTCTCTTCTACTAGCGATCCAGCTCAGCTTTTTGTAAAGATAAGCCGGCTCTTTGTGCTTAATAACCCCAAACAACAGACATGCTAAATGTAATTTACGGCGTGACTTCATTTTAAGAATGGAGTGTTCATTTAAAAAAGGTGTTATATGGGTTCTAGGCGGAACTGAGAAGCAAAATCGCGCACAAGCGTTCTGCACTCTCTGGATCAGTCGCTCAGTCCTTGCCAGTAGTCGAGGACCGAAAACGGTATCTCCGTAGTTCAGGTTAGAGAGTACTAGTGACTCAACTAGTCGAATACGCAGCTCTTCCGACAGATACGGCCTTATGTTGTACAGGACCTTGAGCCTATAAAAGCAGTTCCGCACCGACTCTGCCACGTGACCTTCGTACCTCAGCTCAGCATCCATAAACAGACCCAGATTTCGTGCCTCACTGACTCGACTGACCGACTCACCCAATAGAATAACTTTGAGCTCTGGAGGCAAACCATTTACTTGGTGCTTGGTTCCGAGTAGCATGTATTTAGTTTTGATCGGATTAAGTACTAAACCATTACTTTCGGCCCAGCATGCTATCCTTCCAAGATCCTCATTCAGATCCTTTAATGCTCCCTCATATTCATCAGGCTTGAACGAGATATAGACTTGTATATCATCTGCATATATGTGGTATTTGCAACACTGTAGTGTTTTAATTATGTCCGCGCAATATAAAATAAAAATTATGGGGCCAAGTATGGAGCCTTGCGGGACTCCCCTGTTTACAGAGACTGGTGATGAGGCAAGAGTTGTTCCATCGCTCAGACGTATTTCGACACGTTGTTCTCGATTGCTGACGTAACTTTGGAACCAGCCTATTGATTCTTTGTCAAATCCATAGTATTGTAGCTTGGCTAGGAACAGATCAATGTTTATACAGTCAAAAGCCCGCGAGAAGTCCAACAGGACTAAGAGTGTGCATAGGCCTTTGTCTTGTGCAGCAAGGATGTTATCTGTCACATCCAACAAGGCCGTGCAGGTGCCACGTCGCTTACGGAACCCTGACTGTAGTTCCGGTAGAATATTATTTTTTTCTAAATAATGTGAAACTTGCTGACATACTGCCTTTTCCAATACTTTAGATAGACAAGGTAGAAGACTTATAGGTCTGAGGTCTTTGAATTCAGTAGGGTTACTTTTTTTTGGGATTGGTCGAACAATTGCTACTTTCCAGATGTCAGGGAACGTTGAAGACACAATCGAGTAATTCACTATGTCTGTGATAGCTTTTAGTGTTTGCGGAAGGGTTAACATCAGCATATTCAAAGTAATTCTATCGCAACCTTCAGCATTAGATTTCAGCTGACCAAGATATCGAAACACTTGTTCCTCAGTTACTGGCTGTAAGGTGAAAGATGCCTCGCTAAAACGGTTAGACACAAAAAAAGCACGCTGTGATAAATTACAGTTTGGATTGCCAGGTACACTCAAGAAATGGGAATTTAATTGGTTTGCATCTCTTAAATAAGAAGAGAGATCGCAGATCTGCTTAACTGGCAATACATCTTTTTTTAAATTTTTCCATAGTTCTTTAGGATCTTTAATTTTGTTGTTTATATTATGATTAAAATAGGCAACTTTTTCTTTAAATAGGGAGCTTGTGACCAGAGATTTTAGCTGTTTATAATACGTTTGACAGGTAGTTGTTTCTGGTTTGGCTGTTTGTGTATGTGAGTTTAAATGTTTGTAAATGCACCCACGATACAGGAGAAATCCTCCATCCTAGTGTGGACCAACGCTTTTTTTAAAAGAAAAGAAAAAGTAAAGCTGTCTGTTTAATTCCCTGAATTGTGTAATTTTCTAACAAAGATCAGTTACTAATGGTGAGGTGGACATTTACCAAATAAAACTTTTAAAAGTTCTATTCCTCCAAAAGCACCCAGTTTGTAACCTAAGTTATCGCAGTCGAAATTTTGCAAATTAGGTCACCCATTTCAAGGAATGCACCCAATTAATTTTTTTTTCTTTCGAGTACTAGTCTTTTGGCGTCAACACTTACGAGTACTTCTCGTCAAATTCATAACTATGGAAGTCGTTTTTTAATTATTATATTTTTACGGATTGGATAACATACAATTATTTCCTCTGCTCTGGGCGGATGGGGGGAGTGTCAGACATTTACTGACCGAAACCCACCCATGTTTTTTTCGTTAGCCCTTTATGTTTCGGGGCCACGATATTTCTTTTGAAACCCGTAACCGCGACATGATTTTTGAACGACTTCAAATAACTCTTTTACGAATTCACTACAACGCCTTCCCAAAATCGTATCCGTGTAACTCAATCGATTCTAAATCGAATCAGATTAAGTAAGGGTCTACCACAAAGCTCCGCTTCACTCAGGACAAGAACCAGAGTATACCCCAAAATAAAATCCCTTTCAATAATCTCATTTACCACTCGATACTTTTAGGGTAAAAGGAATGTTTAAATATCAGTGTGATTTTGGGAAATCTGCGGTAAAGTAAACTCAATAAAAATATGTAAACGAACTTCCTAAACTGAGTTTAGTAACTAAACGCAAAAATATTTCTGGGAAATTACTTTTTTTGGGGCGAAAAATAACGTTTATCTATACTAATATCTATACTAATATTATAAAGCTGAAGAGTTTGTTTGTTTGTTTGAACGCGCTAATCTCAGGGACTACTGGTTGGAATTGGAAAATTATTTTAGTGTTGGATAGTCCATTTCTTGAGGAAGGCTATAGGCTATATAAAAATACGCTACGACCAACAGGTGCTGAGCAGCGTGGGTGAAACCGCGTGGAACAGCTAGTTTATTATAATCGTTTAGTTTTAAGTCTTTATCTCATTTTGTGTGCACTTGTGGCATGGGCCAAATAAATGTTTTTTCTCTCTTTCTTCCTTTATAATATGACCAAATGTAACGCGCTCAAAACATTTTGCTGATGAATGAATTGTATGCTAAAAATTAAATAGTACTTAATTCAATATTGTCCCCTTTATCCGTCGGAATCGAAAATTACCATAGAATAGAAAAATAGGTAGGTAGGTATACTTGTACCGGCCTATTTTTGTGTAGTGTGATGTTCTTAGTGGACACTTACCCTAGGTACATTCTGTAGAGTTTATTCAGATAACTGACAAATGCTTAAACTGACTGGACTCAATCTACTCAATCTGTGTGGTGCTTTCTTAAAAAGACCATTTCAGATACTATCTGCATGGTCCTCATGTAAGTTGACCAAGATTTTTTTGTCTGGACCTTAAAAGAGACTGTGAGTTTGTTTCGGCTGTTTCTTCTCAGAGTAGTTGGGTATGAAACACCGGCTTCATCTAGTTTTAAAAAAAGACGTGTAAAAGTGTTTGTGAAAACCTACTTGCAAAATAAACATCATTTATCATTGGTCCCAGCTAAACCACGGAGTGTGTTTTTAACAGCCAAAGTTTTTTTTTATAAACCGTTTCTCAACATTAACAAAAAGAAAATACTCATACCAACCAAAGTTAAGCCTTGATTAATGGTTTCAAATAAAAAAAACATCCAGGATTATAATATTGGTTCATGTAAATTAATGTAAATCGTTTCCAAATTGAAGTAGACAGGTACGTAACAATAAACAACAGTTTGACAACGTGAACCGAGCAACAACACGATATTGAATGGAAATGACGTAGTCGCTTCGTTAACGACGTAAACTTTGCATGGCGTTGACACTACACAGTGACGTCACAGAAATACAAGTGAGTTTGGCACTTTGCGTCGAACTGCAGAGATCTGAAGGGTTACCATCACATAACATCTTATAGCAGTTCTTCTTCCTGTGTGAGAAAGAGATGGTGCTAGACACCCTCTATAGTTCTGTCTCTTTCCCTCAGTGGAATAAGATTTACTTTAAGACGTCATGGTAGGGTGGCTGTTACACCACCGACGAAGAGCTAAGAATCGGTCGGCACATTTTATTTATTAACATAATAATATATACATTTTTTTAAACTCTACCATTTTTTCTGAGTGATGCGTTTACAAACATTTAAATTCACAAACACAAACAGCCAGACCCGGCACAAAACCTATAAGATCATACAAATATATGCTCCAATTGGCGTCAGCTTGGCGCAAGCAGTCATAGCGGATTCGCATTACGTCAAACTGACAGTTTTACTTGAACAGCCATACCCAGTCAACCTACGGCAAAACTGTCAAACCGACATATTGTGAACCTAGCTTCAGTTTGATTTTGACGGTACAACGAAGTGAATCAAACTAAACTACATACAAGGGCCATATATAATTTAAAACTGCTCAATGGTGAACAGAGCAATTATATAGTCTACTAGCTGTGCCCTGCGGTTTCACCCGCTGTTCACTTAGGGGTATAAAAAATAGATGTTGGCCGATTTTCAGACCTACCCAATATGTACAGACGCCTGCACTGTCAGATTTCTTTGATAGATTTTCGACTTTATTTTTAAAGTATTGGGTTCAAGGTTCATTGGGAAAAATTGACAGTTTCGGGTAGCTTGACCTGCAGGCGTCTGTACACAAAATTTTGTTTAAATCGGTCCATCCGTTTCGGAGGAGTATGGCAACGAAAACTGTGACACGAAAATTTTATATATTAGATTTGTATGTATTTGTATGTATATGACCGTCGAAATGCCAAGTCATATGTCATACCACTGTTTTTTCCGTATTGTATAATTATAACTTGCTTTGGTGACGTCACGTCACGTCTAACAGATATTTCTCGACGGCATGTTCAGCCAATTCAGAGACGCAAGGGCCCAATTTTAAGATGATTTTTATTCAAATTTACACTACTACCTTATTTTACTGCCTTACCTGTGGGGTGGCAGAAAATGTTTTTACCAAACCATCTATTTGACTAACGAATTCTACACTCCTGCCACAATTGACCTTTGCTCCATTTTTATTGAATTCTGTACTTTTACAGGCGGGAAATGAATAACTGAATGTTTCGTAGCACAATAATACAAGAGCTTTGATTTTGATAGGGCCATTCGCAGTTCAAGTCTCTGTTGAGTTGTTATACTGCTTAACCGGATTATACTGTGGTGGTCTTAAATGAATTTAACCCGCGAGCACTCGCGCTATGAGCATTTTGCTCACAGTAAATTTAAAACACGCACCATTTTGTCAAAATCATTCGTACGTACATCGTTCATTTGGTAGCTGAGTTTTGTTCCCCCACCCTTGTATGCAGTTCGCTTCTCGCTAGTGCGCGCCGGTAACCCGGAGGAGGTGGTTTGTTATGCCGTGTACCATCAGGCGGCGTTTTGCTCATCGCGCGTGTATCGACGTAAGTACTTTTTTTTACTCATGATTTATTTATTTTTTATCTTAGCGACAGTTTTTCTGCTACTTTTATGTAATATTATGATTTTAAATTACTGATATAATGATCTATTATTTATTTCTATTATAGATGGATCGTAATCAAGGGGATGAACAAATTTTGGCATGGTTGATGGAGAAAGGTTTGGAAGACATTGAGGACCCGTATTTTAGAGCCGATGATATTGAAAGCGATCGAGGCAGTGAACATAGTCATCATTCCACTAACACCGAGCAATCGTCATCGGAAGTAGAAGGTGAGATTTCTTTAATTTTACCGGGAAATCAGCTGTGTTACGTAGGCAAAGACGGGTGTACAAAATGGAACTATAATCTACTTCGTTCCAATGTGAGAACAAGAGCTCACAACATTGTCGAAAAACAACCAGGGGTGAAACCAGTGGCTAAATTCATATCCTCTCCAGCAAGTGCTGAAACGTTTTGCACCAGATTCTGAGTTACCAGAAGAAGAAAAACCAAGTGGTATCTGCGCGGTTTGCCCAAGACGCAAAAATCGCAAAACCAAAAAGAGCTGCATTTACTGCCAAAATTTTTTATGTACCGAGCATAGTCGTACACTATGTGATATGTGTAAATCTCGCGTATATGATGAAGATTAATTATTTATACATAGTTAAGTTTTTTTTTTTTTAATGTTTTTTTTTGTTTAATTTTTTCCGTAAGGTAAGGATAGGAACTAAATTGCCAGTCTTCTAAGGCAGCCCTTAGAAGACTGGCAATTTAGTTCCTATGGTTGTTAATTAAAATAAAAAAGATTAATATTGTTAACTTTTTGAATATATATTTTTTAGAATAAATAATATTGTGTATTTTATTTGATAAAATATGTTTTTATTAATATTTTTGTGTTAAACTTGCATTTATTGACATTCATAAACGTGAGCAAAATGCTCCACGCGCGAGAACTGATGTAATTTCTTGAGGCGCGAGTGCTGGCGGGTTAAGGCCCCCGGCCACGGTCCTGTGGACGGTGAGCAATGGGTAGCTCACCGTCCGTCCGTCGATTGACGACAGGCCGTGTCGACGGCGCGTTCGTGTTTCACGCGCGCCTCAAAGCAGAGAGGCTTGCCAGAGCCTCCGCTTGCCGGTATTGCGGGTTGTTCGAAAGAGATACCGCGGCCCCGGAACGTAAAGGGCAATAGAAGGAACATGGGTGGGTTTTAGTCAGAGTACAAGTCTGACATGCCCGCCCCTCCGCTCCGCCCAGAGCGGGGGAAGTCATTGGATGATTTCCCACCCGAAAAAAAAAACCGGCTAGGGCATAACGCAAGAGAAAAGACAAGAACTGTGTACATGCACTTTTTACAAAGCTATAAGCATCAAGCCTATCAGCATCTGCCTAGCCTTTTTTCCAAATAATTATGTTTTTTTAAGGATTGTAAATCATCAAATAACTTCCCCGGTCACTGGAGACGGACATAGGCTATTTTTTATTAAAAGTGGGATATGGGGGAGAACGAGGGAAGAAAAGAGAAAACTTAGCGTTGCTATTAGAAATCAATCAGGCGAAGGGCAAAAACTGCAGGTCTGCTTGGTGTGTTATACCGAATTTAACGCGAGCGAAGCCGCGGGCGAAAGCTAGTCCTTACTAATATTATAAAAGCGAAAGTGAGTTTGTTTGTTTGTTTATTTGTTTGTTTGTTACCTCTTCACGCTTTAATGGCTAAACGGATTGTGATTTTGGTACATAGATAGTTAAGAACCAGGAGACGGACATAGGCTAATTTTTAATATTATTTGGGATGTACCAACTTGGGTAGATCAAGGGCCCTTCGATAGAATTTGACGAACCGGTTGGCGCAGTGGCTGAGCGATCAACTGCTGCGTTGGGTGTCGCGGATTCGATCTCCGAACGGAATAAATATTTCTATGGCCTACAGATAGTTGTTCCGGGTCTAGCTGTTTGTGTATGTGACTTTAAATGTTTGCAAACGCACCCTCGATACGGGAGAAATTTAGTATGAGGAAAGGTTTCGTAAAAAAAAGATTTGCCATTTTCTGCTTGCATGCTGGCTCACAGGCACTGTATATACACATATTTGGCATAATAGAGTCATAGCATCTAGGATGACGTGAGGTTACCAAAAATATCGTGATCTCCTATAGGCCTGACGTCTTAGAGCAGAACTTAAGGTCGCTGCACACAGCGGGCGCGACGCGGCGGGACGGGACGGCGACGCGACACTGAGCAGTTGTAATGTACTAGATATTACGGACGACGCCACACAGAGCCGTCCCGCTCGACGCGACGGTAACCGTCGCGCCACGCCGCCGCCGCGCCGAGCGGGAATACAAGTCAGAAGCGGCGGGGACGGGCGCGGCGGGACGCGAGCGGCATAGGCAGTATAAAAACAGTATACGTTCGGCGTGAATGGGCGCGACGGGACGGGACGTTATCGCGCCCGCAGTGTGACCGATGCCGCCGCGCCAGCGCCGCGTCGCCGCCCCGTCCCGTCGCGCCCCGTCATGCCACGCCGGCTGTGTGCAGAGACCTTTATTCCACTGAGGGAAATAGATGGTGCTAGACACCCTGTATAGCTCTGTCTCGTTCCCTCAGTGGAATAAGTTTTGGACATCATGGTAGGGTAACTAGTCTACAAACAACGTCACTGACATTGACACTCTGACAGTCAAAAACTGTCTAAAACGTCACTTTAATATTTCGAAGTTCAGGTCAGATTTTTGTGGTTAACTTAGGAAAAATTTCAGTAATTCAATCAAAATGAAAATAAATTTTCGTCCCAGTGCAATAGACACTTGTTTGGCTTCAAACTGTTTGAAGTCCGCGTTAACTTACGAGCCATTTTTACAGCGATTTCAACGTAAAAATAGTTGTGAGTAAGTATCTATAGTTTCAAATAAAATTTTGGTATTTTGAATTTTGAGTAGCTCTGATCTAGTGGTACCGGTACCGTCTTACGAAGGTCGAAATGAATTTGAACTCAGAGACAGTAATTGAAAACATTTTGAGGAAACTGGGGTGTCATAAGAACCAATAAAAACCGGGCAAATGCTGAGGGTTCCGTGCAAACGTAGGTATAATAGGTAACTAATGAAAATACCGAACATTACGGTAATGAACTTTTTTGAAAGACGAACTTGACATCTGCGGGTCTTTGAATGGTGAGCAATGGGTTCACCATCCGTCCAGTGACGAATGACGGCGCGATAGTGTTCGCGCTCCCTAGAGAGATATCAGCAAAGCTGAGGGGTCTGCCAGGGCCAGCGCCTGCCAGGGTTACGGGTTGTTCCAAAGAGATACTGCAGCCCCGGAATATAAAGGTCACGGAACATAGAAGACAGTAGAAGGAATATGGGTGCGTTTTAGCCAGTAATAATTTGACACGCTCCCCACGCTCCGCCTAGCGGAGCGTTTCCCATCCGTAAAAAAGACAAAACCTTGGGCAGAAGGTAAGTATTTTATATCATGAAAGTAATATAAAAATTACTTTTTCAGATACATGGGATGTCGTCAACCGAAACATTTAATCTGTTTCAAACAATGGACTACCAGTATGGTTTTGGATGTTATTTGTAGTGCACGGAACTTGAAAATGCGATTGTGTAATACCCATCATCAGAAAATGGTTCTTATAGAGTTCAAAATAGTCTTTCTTCTATTGGGTTATTTCATTCCTTTGTCTTCCTAAAGACAATATTGAGGTCAAGAGTAGGCCAACTTCTTACAAAAAGAAAATACCTATTCCATATCACGGTTGGCTCAGTGGCTGAGCGATTGACTACAGCGCTGCGTATTGGGTTCGATCCCCGCACGTAACAATATTTGTATCACCTACAGGCAGTTGTTTCGGGGCTGTTTCTGTATGTGAGTTTAAAAGTTTGTAATCGCACCCACGATACAGGAGATATTCCTAGTGTGGGGCAACGTTTTACTTAAAACACATGTTAGTAATACATCCATATGACATATATACAAACACACAATATGGCAATTGTCACAAGACTCATATAGAAGTGTGGGACCATATTTTTGTTTTAAAAATCCTCGATAGACTCCTCTAGTGACTAAAACCACACGGTGTTCCTTCTCGTCACTTCTAGCTGGGGTGTAGGGACACAATTGCATTCTACACAATCGCGGTGTAGAACAAAAAATATCACAAGGACTTGATACCAAGTTTGCGTTAACCTCTAGAGCCCCAGCGGCACAAAAACGTGCCAGTAAACAAGTATTACCTTTGAGCCCCGCTTGCACACCAACCCAACCGATTTAAAACTATATTTGTAGTAAAGATAAGTCTATTAAATCTAAATCAGATTACGCTTACGATAAGAGCCCGCCTGGCGGTGCTTGACGGATAGCTGACGTAAATAATGGCGGTCCTTGAGAGGTTAAGGGTAGGTTCTTTAATACACACTGCTTATAACTTATAATAAAACTATTTCAGAACATATTAACGAATGCAAAAGTGATGATCCTTCAGGAGGTAAACCAACCTATTTTAAACATGGCGGTCTCCAAAGCGGCCTCTCTCCTGGGGGCCGACGATGTTGGAATAACTGACAGTCTGATTTGGGATAGTGATTACACAGGCAGGTAAGTGTTGTTTTATCAAATACAAGCTTCAGCCCGCGACTTCGTCTGCGCGGCATAGTTATTTTGGGCTAACGTTAACTTTAACCCGGGTGGCGATCGAAAAAAAAATATTTCTTTCCCCATTTCTTCCCTCTTTCTCCCCCTTTTCTTTTTTTTTAGTTTATGTCCGTCTCCAGGGTCCCAACTATGTCTGTACCAAAATTCATCAAAATCGGTTTCGCCATTTATGCGTGAAGACGTAAAAAAAAAATCACTTTCTCTTTTATAATATTACTAGCTTTTGCCCGCGGCTTTGCTCGCGTTGAATTCGGGGTAACACAGTTCCCCTTTCCTGATTTGCAGGTACCTGCTACCTGTAGTTTTGCCCTTGCGCCTTATTTATTGTAATAGCAAAGCTAAGCTTTCCCTTTCCTTCCACTTTTTCACTTTAAAAAATGCCTTTGTCCGTCTCCAGGGTCCCAGCTATCTCTGTACCAAAATTCATCAAAATTGGTTTTTCCATTTAGGCGTGAAGATGTAACAAACTCACTTTCGCTTTTATAATAATTATTATGGTAAAATATCTAACTTCGCAAATCTAATATATAAGATACTCGTGTCACAGTTTTCGTTCCCATACTCCTCCGAAACGGCTGGACCGATTCAAACGAAACTTTGTGTACATATCGGGTAGGTCTGAGTATCGGCCAACATCTATTTTTCAAACCCCTAAGTGGGCAGCGGGTGAAACCGCTGGGCACAGCTAGTATAATTATAAGACCTTATGGACTATTTTTCTAAACAAAAAGATATTATTATTAAACAAGACATCACGCCTGTGCCCCCAAGCATAAACGCACGCGCATGTCCACGAAAAGACACTCATTGTACCTACATTTTTGTCACATATTTGTGTCGTTGGCGTCCAGAAGGGCTACTATGACATCTTATAGCAATTCTTATTCCACTGAGGGAAAGAGATGGTGCTAGACACCCTGTATAGCTCTGTCTCTTTCCCTCAGCGGAATAAGAATTGCTTTAAGAGGTCATAGTAGGGTAGCAGGTCACGCGCTTGCTTCTCACATATATGTGACAATGGCGTTCTAAAGGTTAAAAGAGGCGGGTTTTTAAGTAATAAGGTTTCTATCTTAACACTAGCTGTCACCAACGTGCTTTAAAAAAAAAGTATCCTATGTGTTATTCCAAACTATAATCTACCTCTGTGGAAAAATTCTTAAAGATCCATTCAGCCGTTTTGATGTGAAAGAGTAACAAACATCTATAAGTACCTACATCCATAGGTACATTCTCACAAATATTCGCATTTTTAATATTAGTAGGAAGTAGGATCAACCAGGCACAAAGCCAAACTCCGCCCTACTGAGAAGTTCCTAAAACACTTACCCCTTCCTCATTTGCTTCGTGGTGCTATGTGTACAAGATGAGTTTTATGATAAGCAAATGACATCCGACCGTAACGTGGTAAAATACTCTTCAGATCGACTGTACAGTTAGCAAAACAGATAAGTTACCAGTCTTATTTTTTTGCGGATGAGAAATATTCAAATAACTCCCGCTCTGATCTGAGTGGAGCAGGGGGAGGGTCAGACTTTTACTGACTAAAAACCCACCCATGTTCTTCTTTTGCCCTTTATGTTCCGGGGCCGTGGTATCTCTATCGAACAACCCGCAATCCCGGCAGGAAGTAACCAGGCTTAGTTTATTTATTCTTAGAAAGCAATGGTGGACTTCAACTTTTAATTTTTTGTTTTAATGTACTGTTTGTTTTCTATCAAATAAATGTAATAGGCTAGTTTCCTATTTTTGTAAATCCGTCTTTTTTGATTAGGTATTCAAAAATAAGAGTCACGTATTTTTTTTAAAGTCTTGCGTTATTTAATTTTTTAGCAACAAGTTACGTCACACGTAAACTTTAATGGGCTATTATATCTGTGTCATAGACGGACTAAATAAAATGTAATTACTTTGACCCTGGAAACTAACCCTATTTTATTTGAAAACATTCATGGAATTAAAAAAAAAACAACTCGTCTGACTAGCCCAGTTACTCATCTATTAAGCTGACTGTACATTACTGATTTCATTTCCAGAATATTCTCAGACATGGCGGATATAATATTTGTGTCGACCAAAACACATCAGTGCCTTCAGCGTTTCGCAGACAAATCCTCGGTTCCTGTCTTGTGCATGCAGTCCAGGACACACGCCAGTATTTTGTCTCTAGCTACTGTCATGACTATAATGGTAAAGTATCTGTTGGCGTGTTGCCATTTTCCGAGCTAGCGCAGCCATTTTGTTTCTTTTTTTCCAACAGCAACCTTCTAAATATGAATCTAGTGCTAAAACGACTTTGCATCTTAATATTATAAATCTATGTACCAATATTATATTAGAGGAGATTGAAGCTAAATAGTAGCAGCTGCTCAGGAAGATCTTAAGGTTAAGCCACGCTTGCTAAGGTTGGTCTATAGATGAGTGACCACATACAGAGTTTTTTCTGTGGCTCGGAAAGCACGTTAAGCTGTTAGTTCCCTGGTAGTAAGTGGTCAAAGTCTGACCAGTCTTACGAAGGGGTATCGAATTTCCCAGTACCTACTAACTGGGTTCTGGAGGTCAGATAGATAGTCGCTCCATGTAAAATACTGATATTCAGGTGCATCTGGTAAGATTGGCACCAAATAAGTCAGGAAAAAGCTAAGCAGCTGATTTACTAATATATAAAAAAAAAAGTTTGCAAGTTGTAGGGGTCTACTGAAGGGCTACTATGACATCTTATAGCAATTCTTATTCCACTGAGTGAAAGAGATGGTGCTAGACACCCTGTATAGCTCTGTCCCTTTCCCTCAGCGGAATAAGAATTGCTTTAAGAGGTCATAGTAGGGCTACTGATCCGATTCGGAATATAATGCCGCAATCAAAAGTTCGTAAGAAATAACTATTATATTACTTTTTCATATCCTAATTAAAATTTTAAGAACTCTACGAAACAATAACACATGACAACACGGTTGGCGCACAGTGGCTGAGAGATCGACTACTGTGCTGCGTGTCGCAGGTTCGATCCCCGTACGGAACAAATAATTGTAAGACCTACAGGTAGTTGTTCGGGTCTGGCTGTTTGTCTATATGAGTTTAAATGTTTGTTAACGCACCCTAGAAATTCCTAGTGTGGGGCAACGATTTAAAAAAAAATAACTCAGGGTTGCAAATGCGACTGTTGAACATGAAATCCACCTGGTCCATGTGAGTTTCATGCCTTGCCCCGAAAGGTTGTAAGTACAGATATGAAAAAGAAAAAAAGAAAAGATATGGCCTATCAGCCGGACACAAATCCAGACTTCATGGCTGCTTCTTATGTAAAACCCAATAACATCTGGTTTAAATTGTTTTCAGGAAGAATTTGGTAAAATTAAAGGTCTAAACATTGCATGGGTGGGGCCTCCACATCCAGTTCTGAACTCTTATTTACTATTAATGCCTATGCTTGGAGCTAATATTAGGTTCAAATGTTGTTGCAAGGTAAGGTTTTTCGTTTTTTTTGCACTAAAAATATATGGCAGTACCTATAGTTCTAAAATCACGCTTTAGACTGAGGTTCTTTAATTCTTTTAAAAACCCTTTCATTCGATCCCCATATAATGGAAATGCATAAAAATAACTTGTGGCGACACAATTGTGAACGTGGCAAAAAATACAACAGCGCCATCTATGCAACCACTAAAGAAATAACTGCGAATTCCTACATCTCGCAAGCAGAGTTATCCGCGAGTTAAGACTATACGCGAACCTGACAACGACTGTGAGGCAGTGGCCCACCAAACACGACCCCCGTCTGGTAGGAGAGGATCCTCCCTTTTTTATAGGAGATGTAGAGTTATACATCCTATTCTTCTATCCCTCCCTATAAACCAGTCCGCCATCTTTAGAAGACCACCATATTGGATTTGAAATTACGTTGCCTTGCTTACCTACATCTAATCTAAACATGGTTGGAAAACTTCAGCTAAATCAGAAACCGTGAAGTGCATTAAATAACACTTTTAAGATTTTTTTAGGAAGAAGAAAGAAAGCCAAAACAGTAAAACAAAATATTAAAAAAAAGAAATGTTATAAACAAAAAGAACACACACAGCAGTTATAGAAATATACTTTCTTTGATATTGTTCATCGTGTCGTTGAGCTCCTTGAGTTATGAGTCGAGCTAAACAATAACTGACAAATGCTTGCACTGACTGGACAAGTCCACTCAAATCTGTGGTTCTTTTTTAAAAAGAACATCTGAGACACTAATCTGCATAGGAAGTAGACCAAAATTTTTATTGAGACTGCAATCTCCGAGTTTTTCGGCTGTTTCTACTTAAGTAGTCGGGCGCGAAACAATGGCCTCATCGTGTTTGTAAAAACCTATAGCACGGCCAACGAGAAGCGATACCAAATGTAAACAAAACCCATGCTAAAACCCCATTTAAAATGGCCGCCCGAATGTTGGCGAACCCGTCTTAACGTTGTCATGTTTTTGCCGGGAGAACGAGACATTACGACAAAGGCACAAGATGGAAAGAGCTAAATATTAGATTGTCAACGCCACAGTTGTTCTTTAGATTAATGTCCTTTCATATCGCTTCTCGTTGGCCGTACTATAGTTGCAAAATAAACGTCATTTATAATATATTATTACTTCCACACTTCCCTATTACTCGGCATCTCAGTAGTCACCTCCTGTTTAACCACATCATATTTCACCATCATTTAAAAAAATATTAAAAAGCAAAAATATAATCCTCAGGATTGTCCTGTCACTCCGCTTCTTATGAAAGCCAGCAAGGAGATGACGGAAAATTCCACCACTACAACACAGCAGTGCCTGGATGTGGGCACCGTTTTAAGCGATGCATCCGTCATTATAGCAGGCCCAACATGCAAGAAAAAAAATAAACTTCAGGAGTTTACGCTTACTGCTAAAGTAAGTTTAATAATTACACTTTGCCGCTGTGTGTAGTCGAGTCAACATCTATGGAAAATCCCCCGACGGGGGGAGGGGAGGGGCAAATATCGTCTAAAATTATCTGGTTGCATAGCGTCCTTATTTTCGCATTTCCGTGCAGAAAGCTGTATCATGCATCTTAAAATCTCAATCGCCCCCTGATAAGAAAAAGTCATGTCTTTTCAAAAATAGGAGAAAAGTAATTTCAAATCTATTTTAATCAAAAGTCCCAGTTTTCCAATTTTCAGTAGAATATTTTATTTTGTAATCTGTACTCTCCCACTATAATATCGTTAGCCTACATTAAATTTGAATGGTCCAATTTCAGAAAAAAACCCTGTATTTCAAGAAATCAAAGAATCATTTTCTCGGAATAAAATGTTCGCCTGTTTTCAGGATATAAACGCCAAAACACGTTGTCCCTGGATATTCCTCCACACGTGTCCCAGAGGAGCTGAAGTGGACAAACAACTCTTTGAGCACAGTAACGCAAGGACGTTTCGTGCCTTTCAGAATATGCACTATATCGCTGCTGCATTAATGGCCTATCACATCAAAGATTATACGTTTTCATAACGCAACAGAGAGTTTTTGTTTTTTTTTCCTTTGATCCTCATTCTAGTAAACTTAAGGATCAATTTGACAGCAATACAAAAGCAATTTGGAGTCAAAAATGGACACAAACACAAATCAATTCGACAGTTTTGCAAAATCTGCTACCCTAGCATGACAATTTAAAGCAGAACTTATTCCACTGAGTGAAAGAGACAGAGCTATACAGGGTGTCTAGCACCATCTCTTTCTCGCACAAGAATAAGAACTGCTATAAGATTTCATGGTAACCCTACAGAGGTAAGATAACAGTGGTACCAAACGCTGGCAGAATATATAAGATCAATAGATATGGGCTCAGTGCTGAAAAAAAATAGTTCTGAAAACAATAAACTTAAATTGCATCATATGAATGATGCAAGAAGTGTGACACTAATTATTGATCATAGAGTATAAGCAGCTCTTATAAAATAAATAAATATGAACACCATTTCGGCAAAGCAAGATGTGAAGTTATACATTTTTTTTTATTGTGATGTGGGTTTAATTGTGAAAAGAGATACCGCGACCCCGGGCCATATAGGGCAAAAGAAGGAACATGGGTGTGGTCTAGGCAGAGCGGGAGAATTATTTGATAATATCCCATTCATAAAAAAAGATTGGATATCATTTGAATAAAATAAAAAAAAGATAATTAAATCATGTTTTATTATAATATAAATTGACTACTTAGTAACTATCTACATACTTAACATTACAGCATTGAAACTGTTAATATTTTGTTGTCTTTTTGCAACACAAACATAACTCTAAAAATAGTTAAACTACAATAGTTTTGGCTTAAAAACCTTTTATAAAAATTAAAGGTTTATATTATTTTTGATACTAAACTTTTTCACACTGCAATGAATTTCATCTCTGCTCTCTATCCCTAGTCATTTTAATTGTTTTGATTACCATGAATTGAATTTAACAGTTCCTACATATATAAAGACATTTTGAAAAAGGCTTTTTTTAGACAAGTATTATAAATACAACGAATAAGTGTCGTAGAAACAGTCATCTATCAGTTTTTCCAATAAAATGTGAAAAAACAAAATAGCATTTAATAAAGATCTTGATACTGTTTACTTGATATTTATTATTGCTTATAGAATTACTTCTAGGGTATGTTGAACAAAAGTTGCGCTCTTCTGTAGACCTCTGTTTTTTGCTTACCTTATGTATGTAGGAACCGTCGAATTATATGTTACTAATTCCATTTTAGATTGAAGTAATAGTCCTTTTGACCGTTTCCATTGGCGCTAGAGATATTCTAGTACACAAGTGCTCTTGAAACGGTGATGCAAAAACATTGAGGAAATGACCATGACATACAAACAAAAGGTTAGACATTTATAACATTTGTATGCCAACACATAGGCCGATGGAACGGAAACGGAACGGAATAACACCGCTATCTCTTCCACAGAGAGGCATGTGTCCTAGCATTGAAAACATTATTGTCTTCATACTTTAGGCATAATAGTCTAACAAATATTAACAATTTCAAATACAACCTCTTTAAACTATCCTAATCAGTAGCATGTTTGAACTTTCCTCTCATGAACTTTGGAAGTGGTACCACACCGGGGCAAGGAACTTGGCCATAGACTTCACAGAGGCATGGTCGCTCACAACCAATACCGAAGTTAGCAGGATTATCCTTCTTTTCTGCAGCTATTGATTCTTGTTCTAGTATGTCCTTTGATTTTCCTGTAAATTAAAAGGATGAATGTTAAATGTTGTATGTGAACAGTTCTAATAAAGTATTTTTGTATACTCTGTAAAAACAACTGGGACGAAATTGTGTACAAACCTTGAGTTTTAAAGTAACTGCTTATTTTTTTAACAAAATCCTTTTTCGAATTATAATACAGGTGCAGTTTAAAGAACAATGTATTTTATTGCCAAGCCACTCATTTAACTTTAAGTTTTGTGGCGTAATTGTGCCGTTGGCGCCCAGGGAACGAGCTTGCTTGTCACATATATGTGACAATGGTGTTCAGAAAGTCAAAACTTGTCAAGTGGCTGTCTACACCCGTGTGCTGTTAGTAAATTGACCTTAGGATTTGTAAGGTGAATCACTAGTGGCAGCACAGAGACCTTATTCGTAGGTACATAAATAAAGCGAAACTCACCAACAGTATTAATTAAATGTTCCAATATTTCTTCTTTAGACTTATTATCAACATCAACTAATATCTTTCTTCCATCTTCGAAATAACACTTAATGAATGGTGAAGGAGTAAGATTCTTTAACGTTGCTACCTGGACATCAGGGTTTTTGTATTGAATTTGCGGCAAATACCAGAAAACGAACTCCTTTGCCCCAAGATTGTTTTGCCCATTTATATTGTAAGCCACTGAGAATATCTTGATTTTGTCTTTTAATACTAGTTTGCCGGCATTCAAGTAGTTAAGTGTACGTCGAATAGGTGCTCTTCCTTTCATGAACGGCATTTTAGTTTATAGTATTTTATTTGATTTGTCTAAATCAGAATAACCTAACAAAATTGGAATCTAACCTCAAAATCAAATTGCACTAGATGTCAATGTCAGTTTGACAACTACTCCTGTATCACAGACAACGCAGTTAACATTCCAGTTTACATTTAACATTTTTAGAACACCTTAAACGTTCAATCTTGCGCTTGTTCAATGATTTATGATCATGGATGTTCATAGAGGAATAAACTGTATATTTTATTTTATTTTATTATTATATGTACTATTTACAGTCCATTTATTGATTTCTATACATAAAATTACATTTTTAAATATTTCTTAAAATCATAAAAAAAAACATTTAAAAATATAAAAACAAAATACCCGACTGCACACTAAAAAAAGAGTAAAACAAGCCCCACAATAATATTGAGCAGGCGGGGACCAACAGAGGCTTATTTATAGTCATTTCGGTTGTGCACCATTTAGCAGAATTTTCGTTGGTGGCGGTCAAGGTGGTCCCCGCCTGCTCAATATTATTTAGTATTATTATTAATATTATTAGTTCTTCTCTTTGGAGCTCTAACTGCTAGCAGTTAGAGCTCCAAAGAGAAGAACCTCCTCCAAAGAGACAACAGGGTTCAAGCTACTAGTAGCTTGAACCCTGTTGTCGATACCAGGTGGGCTACTGTTTTTTGTATTCTTTGAGTTTTTGAAATAAATAATTATGTAAAAATATAAAAAAAAATGTGTCAAAATAAATAAACGATAATAATTGTCACTCACAAATTTAATTCAAACAAAATTTAATTTTTTCAATGTTTCTTTCCTTAATTTAAAAATCTCATTTTAACAAATACCTATGTACCTTTTTTTTAGAGACTTCCGTTTTTTTTTTGTTGGGTTAGTTCTATAATGCAGTCTTTTGGATGTGGTATATTCTCACAGAAATCATTGTCGCTAGTATCATTCACCAAATTACCCAATCAATGTGATTAAAATTTAAATGGAACTACCCTACGCTTTTTTATCAAGTGGAAATTATGTCTCCTAGTCAGTAGACCGCAACACAGAAAATAACCTATATCGAAATAACCTATATAGGCCACGTCATCGCTTCATATCTGACGACTTGGGGTAAAACAGAAACTCGTTGTTTGCTGTCGTAAAACAATTTGTTTCTTTGGTTGTGGTTGTTGAATTATTTTCGTTAGACGGTTTAAAGTCAGGCCAAATTGTAAGCAGTCAATTTGGCGTGGCCTTATTTTTAGAATGATATAATTATTATTTTCTTGGAACTACATATCATTGTACTGTTCTACTGCTACGCTCTTGTCATATTGACAAGATATTAGCTTATTATAATAAGAAAGAGCAGCGATTTTTGCTATAAAACACACAAAAAGTTCCTTTTGTAAGAAGTTAGAAACAGAGAAAAGATAAAGTAACTATTGTCAAAAAAAACATTGCAAACCCTGATGCGTAGATTTGATCGCTGTAAGTATTCTACTCTTTGGTATAAACTTCACGAATCAAAACTGTCAAGAGCTGAAGAATATTAGAACATGGGCACAAATTAACCAAAAATAAATCACAGTACCATCCGTTCATAAAGTTCCAACAGTGAAAATGTAACCAACATCAATACCTAGCCAAAATGATATCCGACTGTCTTGGGTAGGTAAGCCAACAAGATACAATGAGTAACAAATCTAAGTCCAAATGCAGTATTGTCAAGAATCCTTGCAAATACTGCCTTGGCCAAGTAACTAACAGGAATGGATTACAATGCCAAGGTGCTTGCAAAAAATGGGCCCACTACAAATGCCTCCACTACACGCCAGGGAAGATTTCGGATATCAAAGCCGGTATAATCAAAGTAATGTGCCCGTGTCCCGACTGTGTAACGAGTCAGGCAAAAGAGTATTTGACAAACCCTCCTTATACATGCTCGAACCAGAAATGTCCAGGAAACGCCAAGGGTCCAGTTAAGTGTGAAATAGAGGAATGTCCCTCAAATAGAAAAAGACGGCAAGACATGACGTGTTCAACTAGGACATGCAGTGACGATGCAGCAGAAAGTCCTTGGAAACCATGCCCTGCTCGAATTCCAAGTGCTCAGTGTTCACCAATCCCGAAAACATTTAATCCTTCGTACTGCAAACCTGTTAAGGTGCCTAAGAGACGAAGGGTAGTCGATGTGCCCTGTTCCGGTAGCAACAGTTCGTCTGAGTGTCCACCACCACGTAAGTTCCCTGCCTCCTGAACCTTAACCTGTTTTATATTTTTATCTGCCAAGCTATGGGACCAGGGGATGACTACAAAAACGGTAGAAGGCATGCGTGAACATATTATAAAGTTACCCGTCGTCCTAAATGGCAGAGCGCGTACGATACGTTCTCGTCGTGCGATGAAAATGGTCTAAATAACATTGTGTTCACGTTATAACACCTGTGCTCACGTAATAGCTTGCAAACTTTAATTAGGATACTCTGAAAAAATCTATACATTTGAATTCATTGCACAACGAAAATACATACTGTCATCTTACGATCGATAGCCAAATAGGACAACGCTTTAGAAAGCGGGTAACTACAGCTGATACGACCTCTAATACAGAATATACTATTCTGCTTCGACCCCAAGTGAATGACAAAAATTTCCAACCCCTCTTGATTATTTGATTTGCTTGATTCAGAAGTTAAGTTATGTTTTCATAACATAATTTTTACACTGTCGCTGTCCTATGCCCAACAACTTTCACCATTTCAGGTGCCAAAATAGAATGTGACGAAGAAGAAGGAGGGAAAGACCAGAGAGCAATGGTAAATGCTCTGAATGAAATGAACGGTACAGTCGGCATGCTGTCGAGTCAAATAAAGGAGTTAATCTGCAAGATAAACAAAATAGTGGAGAATTAAGGAAATTAGCAAAAAATAATATGTTAGACAAAACAGAATAAAGAGTTTCTGAAGTATTTTTTAGTTTTTAAATTAAAAGTCTAAAGCCATAATCCGCAACCACCAGCGGCAAACATAACCGCTATGACAGACCAGCTATTAGACTAAGACCTACGTCGCAGACGAAGACACCGTTTTCGTCTGCGACGTAGGTCTTGGTCTTAGGCCTCTTGTCGACGGCACGGTTATTCAACCGTACCTACGGCATGTTAGCCGTACATGACAAACTTATGACGATCATCTGGAAGACACGGTGGACTAAAATGTGGTGGTCTGCCTCGCTTGGGTGGAGCACGGCTTTGGCGGTTTATCGGCGGCGGCAACCTCTTGCGTCCGGCTCTGAGTCCATGTTCCTTAGCGAGAGGGAATGCAAAGCAGTCACCTCCTTCTTCGAAACAGCCATTAGGAAGGAGGTGACTGCACATCTGAGGGAGAAATTGGGAGAGATACTCTAAATAGTTCGGGTGACCGTGTGTTGCTACTGTCATTGGCTGTAACTTTAAAGAGCGACAAGACTAATCTTTATATCGTTTGCCATATATATTTTTTTTTTAATATAAAACAGAAAATAATTTACGCTGCCGTAGAAACTAGCTAGGTCACGTTCGCATTTAAAGTCGCAACTATATTGTCGCTTGCGGTTACTGTCATCCACAATCGATACACCACTGATGCTTGCGGTCAACCGTCTCCTTCATGAGTTGATGGCTTTGCATATACACCAGTAGATAGTATTGATTTGGTTTGTCATAGCGACTAGTCTACGAAATTTCCTTTAAAAAACATAGCATACGTTTGGAATTTTTTCTTTCCTGACAAAATCACCTTTTCTTTTCTCTTCGTTTCTTGCCAAAAATCCGCAAATGATGACGAGACCGTTGTTTTTTTCAAGCATTACAATATCTGCAGCTGCCCTTTTACAATATAATGCAGAAGTTTGCCGCAACTGCAATTGTTGTAGTAACAGACCGCTATAACGTAGTAGGTCGATTTCAATTTAGATTTGCTGTTAAAACGGTAACTGGGAACAATAAGTCTTTGTCTACCAAAGCATTTTCATTAAGATTTGGTCTATGTTTTTTCTGTTCCGTGGGTCTCTCAGTCAGCTTTGCCATCCGTCGATTTCAACTTTGCCCCACACTAGGAATTTCTCCTGTATCGTGGTTGCATATACAAACATTTAAACTCACATACACAAACAGCCAGACTCGATACAACTATCTGCAGGTTATACAAATATTTTGTTCCGTGCGGAAATTGAACCCGCGAAACGCAGTGCAGCATTTTGAAATTACAGTCGGGCAATCAAACATCGAACTACTTGATGTAATTATCTCACTTTACTAAAGTCTCGGGCGGGTCAAGGACAGGACTTGACCTACGAATACAACCAGAGTAGAATAATACGACAGAGGAGGTACATACTTCAAGCCTCCAACGAGGTCTATATTATACGTGACAGACTTAAGTTTGACAGAAAGCAAAAGAAAGAAAAAGAATACGTACAATGTCAATGTCAAATTAACATCAAAAAATTCACGATGCCCGCTAGAAAATATCATAATTTATTTAAAACAGAAGCCTAAAACATCAACCATGGTAACTGTTTTCAAAAAAGGTTTAATAAGTTTCTAATCACAATGTCAAAAAAATGCAACAAAGTAAAAAATCCATGTAAGATTTGCCTAGGAGTGGTAACGCAGAAAACAGGCTTACAATGCCAGGGCGCCTGTCAATGTTGGGTGCACTACAGCTGCCTGAACTACACTCCTGGTAAAATTAAAGATATAAAAGCCGGTATCATCAAGGTAACGTGTCCCTGCCCGGATTGCAAAACATCTCAGCCGAAAGAATTCAGGACCGACACGCCTTACAGTTGCACTAATTCCATGTGTCCTGCAAATAGACCTCCAAAATGTGATAACTACAAGTGTCCAATCAACGACCCGAAACATGCCCCAAAGCCCATGTGCGCGCCGGCCCCATGCGCTCTTAGTAAATGTGGAAAAAATAACTGTAAAGAATACGGTAGTCCACGCTTAGCAACCAACCCTGATCCACCACCACTTATCCCGCCGTGTAAGCCTGACGGGTGTGACGCCAACCCGATACTGCCAAAGTGTCCTTCTGGATGTTCATCAACGAACGATATGTCTGGGGACTACGGAATTTATCAATCGAGGACATCTGGTGCTGCCAAAGGCCAAATGCCACCAATGCATGTGGTCGAACAAATGTGTAATACAGTTGGGCAACTCACGAATCAGATACAGCAGCTAATGCTTCAGATGAAACAAACAGTCAATGATGGATCAGGACCTCCTCCGAAATCAGCGTGTCCAAAACCATGTTTCTGTCCTGGCAATCCGGGTCGACGATAATAGCAACATATTAGTTTTTTCATAACAATTTATTCATAATAGGTAATACTTTTTTAAAATATTTTGGAGTCTGTTGCCATGTGAACTATCTCCTGGTCTACGTTTTATGGCGACTTCGCAATTAGTTTTATCTTCAGTTTCAATGCTTTTAAAAATATTTTCGTAAACATCGTGAATAAAATAAATGTTTGAAATATTTTAATATTTTTTATTTTGTGATCACTTCATACATCTCTCATTCTAGAAGGTTAAGAAAGTTCACGTCGAACAAGTTTAGAAATGGAACTCAAATGGAGTTAGGAAGGTACGGTGATGGTGGATGGAGTTTTTTGGAGGATCCTGCACATAATGGGGCGGGAGGAAACGCCCGGGTGTCACCATTGTGACGATCGCCTGGAGGACACGGTGGAACAGTGGCGGTCTGCCCGGCTTGGGCGGAGCACCACCGTGCCTTCGTGGAGGCGATCGGCGGCAGCAATCTCTCGCGGTCTCCTCCTTCTCATGCTAGCGAAGGAGGTGGCCGGGCGTATCGGGGCGAGAACCTCAAACCATCCCAGCCACCTCGGGAGACGCCCCGGGCGTCGGGCGCTGCAAGACGACTCCCGGCCACCGTAGATACGGGCCTATGGACGGTAGGCGATGGGTAGCTCACCGTCCATCCCTCTATTGACGACAAGCCGTGTCGACAGCGCGTTAGTGTCCCATGCGCGCCTAAAAGAGATGTCAGCAAGCCGGGGTTGCGGGTTGTTCGAAAGAGATACCGCTGCCCCGGAACGTAGAGGGCAATAGAAGTAACATGGGTGGGTTTTAGTCAGTACCTATAAGTCTTACGTACGTGACGTGACGTAGTTATTTGATGATTTCCCATCAGCAAAAAATAAAACCATTGATGATATTGAGCAGCCATGATTGATCTTTTTTCTTTTGCGACTATTTGCTTATTGTACATTTGCGACTTAATTTGCCATGCTCATCTTAATTCATGATCATGTTACTTGAGGTCGTCTTCTTCTATTTTCCCCTGTCACGCTGTCGTTTGGATCGGAATGGTGGGCAGTGAAGAAGATGGACATGTGGTGAGGACAAAAAATATGTGAAAGATTGAGGACTCTTTCAAATTAATATTGATGCAAAGAGATCAACATTAATTTCTATACATCGCTCTTTTACGTGCGGTTAGACCTCCCCGCCACGTAGTAGAAACAATATCAGTAACCAGATGGATACGTAACCTAAACCCAGGTGTAAAAACTTAGTGGTCTGACTGCCAAGTCGTGTCTCAAGTTTGGACCTACGTACAGTCAGCATCAAAAGTAGATGACCACATTCAAATTTTCAAAATCACTGTGCATTATATCACCCATAAATCGACCCGACCATAATCGACGGTCAACAAGATAGAGCGCCAGTATTGAATGAACATCATTAGAGTTCAAAATTAACTGAACACTACTCATCAAAGGTCACTAAACACCATTATGTCAAAAATTGCCCATCGTTATAATATCCGTAAATATAATTTAACAAGCGCCCGTATTACACCGAGTGTCATGTTTGCGCTGTTTGCCATAGGTACCTTTAGTGTCCTTATTTATCTGAGTGCCATGTTTGCCCTGCTTGCCATAGGTGCCCATAGTGTCTTTATTGCATCGAGTGCTGTTTGCCTAGTTTGCCATAGGTGCCTTAAGTGTCCTTATGTTTCTGAATGTTTTGTTGGCCCTGATTGCCATAGGTGCCCATAGAGCCCTTTTGCATCGAGTGCCATATTTGCCCTGTTTGCCATAGGTGGCCATAGAGCCCTCATTGCACCGAGTGCCATGTTTGCCCTGTTTGCCAAAGGTGCCCATAGTGCCTTTATTGTATCGAGTGCCATATTTGCCCTTTTTGCCATAGGTGCCCATAGCGCCCGTATAACACCAAGTGTCATGTTTGCCCTGTTTCCCATCGTTGCCCATAGTACCCATTTTGCACTGTGTCCATGTTCGCCCTGTTTGCCATAGGTGCCTTAAGTGCCCTTCTTTATCTGAGTGCCATACTTGCCCTGTCTGTCATAGGTGCCTATAGTGCCCGTTTTGCACCGAGTACCATGTTTGCCCTGTTTGCCATAGGTGGCCATAGAGCCCTTATTGCACCGAGTGTCATGTTTGCCTTGTTTGCCATAGGTGCCCATTTTGCACAGTGTGACAAGTTGCTGTTTGCTATAGGAGCCTTTAGTGTCCTTATTTATCCGAGTAACATGTTTACCCTGTTTGCCATAGGTGCCTTAAGTGTCCTTATTTTCTGAGCACCATGTTTGCCCTGTTTGCCATAGGTGCCCAAAGAGCCCTTTTTGCACCGAGTGCTATGTTTGCCCTGTTGGCCAAAGGTGCCCATAGAGCCATTTTGCATCGAGTGCCATGTTTGCCCTGTTTGCCATAGGTGCCCTAAGTGTCCTTATTATCTGTGCGCCATGTTTGCCCTGTTTGCCATAGGTGCCCAAAGAGCCCTTTTTGCACCGAGTGCTATGTTTGCCCTGTTTGCCAAAGGTGCCCATAGAGCCATTTTGCATCGAGTGACATGTTTGCCCTGTTTGCCATAAGTGCCTTTAGTGTCCTTATTTTCTGAGCACCATGTTTGCCCTGTTTGCCATAGGTGCCCAAAGAGCCCTTTTTGCACCGAGTGCTATGTTTGCCCTGTTTTCCAAAGGTACCCATAGAGCCATTTTGCATCGAGTGCCATGTTTGCCATAGGTGCCCTAAGTGTCCTTATTTTCTGAGCACCATGCTTGCCCTGTTTGCCATAGGTGCCCAAAGAGCCCTTTTTGCACCGAGTGCTATGTTTGCCCTGTTTGCCAAAGGTGCCCATAGAGCCATTTTGCATCGAGTGACATGTTTGCCCTGTTTGCCATAAGTGCCTTATGTGTCCTTATTTTTCAGAGCGCTTTGTTTGCCTTGTTTGCCATAGGTGCCCATAGAGATATTTTTGCACCGAGAGCCTTGTTTGCCCTGTTTACCAAAGGTGCCCTAAGTGTCCTTATTTTCTGTGCGCCATGTTTGCCCTGTTTGCTGTAGGTGCCCTTAGTGTCCTTATATATCCGAGTGCCATTTTTGCCCTGTTTGCCATAGGTGCACATAGTGCCGTTTTTTACCGAGTGCCATGTTTGCCCTGTTTGCCATAGGTACCATAAGTGTCCTTATTTTCTATGCACCATGTTTACCATGCTTGCTGTAGGTGCCCTTAGTGTCCTCATTTATCCGAGTGCCATGTTTGCCCTGTTTGCCATAGGTGGCCATAGAGCCTTTATTGCTCAGAGTGCCATGTTTGCCCTGTTTGCTATAAGAGCCTTATGTGTCCTTATTTTTCTGAGCGCCTTGTTTGCCCTGTTTGCCATAGGTACCATAAGTGTCCTTATTTTCTATGCACCATGTTTGCCATGTTTGCTGTAGGTGCCCTTAGTGTCCTTATTTATCCGAGTGCTATGTTTGCCCTGTTTGCCATAAGTGCCTTGTGTCCTTATTTTTATGAGCGCCTTGTATGCCTTGTCTTTTTGCACAGTGTGCCCTGTTTGCTTTAGGAGCCTTTAGTGTCCTCATGTATCCGAGTGCCATGTTTGCCCTGTTTGCCATAGGTGGCCATAGAGCCTTTATTGCTCAGAGTGCCATGTTTGTCCTGTTTGCTATAAGAGCCTTATGTGTCCTTATTTTTCTGAGCGCCTTGTTTGCCTTGTTTGCCATAGGTGCCCATAGATACCTTATTGCAACGAGAGCCATTTTTGCCCTGTTTGCCATAGGTGTACATAGTGCCGTTTTGCACTGAGTGCCTGTTTGCCCTGTTTGCCATAGGTGCACATAGTGCCGTTTTGCACTGAGTGCCTGTTTGTCCTGTTTGCCATAGTTGCCCACAGAAGCCTTTTTGCGCTTTTTTTGTCCTTATTTTCTGTGTGCAATGTTTGCCCTGTTTGCTGTAGGTGCCCTTAGTGTCCTTATTTATCCGAGTGCTATGTTTGCCCTGTTTGCCATAAGTGCCTTGTGTCCTTATTTTTATGAGCGCCTTGTATGCCTTGTCTTTTTGCACAGTGTGCCCTGGTTTGCTTTAGGAGCCTTTAGTGTCCTCATTTATCCGAACAGGGCAAACATGGCACCATTTTTGCCCTGTTTGCCATAGGTTCCCTTATAGCCTTTATTGCACCGATTGTTAGGTTTGCCCTGTTTGCTGTAGGTGCCCTTATTGTCCTTATTTATCCGAGTGCCATGTTTGCCCTGTTTGCCATAAGTGCCTTAAGTGTCCTGATGTTTCTGAATGTCATGTTGGCCCTGATTGCCATAGGTACCCATAGAGCCCTTTTGCATTGAGTGCCATGTTTGCCCTGTTTGCCATAGGTGGCCACAGAGCCCTCATTGCACCGAGTGCCATGTTTACCCTGTTTGCCATAGGTGCCTTAAGTGTCCTTATTTTTCTGAATGCCATTTTTGCCCTGTTTGCCATAGGTGCACATAGTGCCGTTTTGCACTGAGTGCCATGTTTGCCCTGTATGCCATAGGTGCCTTAAGTGTCCTTATTTATCTGAGTACTATGGTTGCCCTGTTTGTCATAGGTGTCCATGGCACCCGTATTGCACCGAGTGCTATGTTTTGCCCTGCTTGCCATAGGTGCCTTTAGTGTCCTTATTTATCCGAGTGTCATGTTTGCCTCGTTTGCCATAGGTGCCATAGAGCCTTTCTTGCATCGAGTGCCATGTTTGTCCTGTTTGCCATATCTGCCGTTAGTGTCCTAATTTATCCGAGTGCCATGTTTGCCCTGTTAGTCATAGGTGGCATAGAGCCCTTATTGCACCGAGTGCCTTGTTTGCCCTGTTCGCTATAGGTGCCTTTAGCGTACTTATTTATCCGAGTGCCATGTTTGCCCTGTTTGTCATAGGTGCTTATATAGTACTTATTGCACTGAGTTCCAGGTTTGCTCTGTTTGCCATAGGTCCCTATAGTGCCCTTGTTGCACCTAGTGTCATGTTTGCATTGTTCGCTGTAGATGCCTTGTGTCGTTATTGCTCTGAGTGCCCTGTTTGCCTTTAGTGTCCATATTGATCTGAGTGTCATGGTTGCCCTGTTTGCCATAGGTGCCTTTAGTGTCCTTATTTATCTGAGCGCCATGTTTGCCCTGTTTGCCATAGGATTAGAAATGTCAATCCATATCATAAAAATTAAACCCGCATTTTAATGTAAAATTATAACCAAAGTTTTTATTTCTGGGTGGTTTAAAAAAATCGGGTTACTCTGAGTCGTGGTGTTAACCATATTGAGGTTATAATTTGATTAGATTTGGAGATCATTTAAAAAAAATATATAATAAGTAAAAGGGTGGTGAATTACATTTGCATGTGTCTACTTAGTCTATATACCAAATACATAATATACGTACCGAAATACACACATAAAACCCAACAAATATTTCATTTTGTTCAGGGACTTTAAAGGCGAAGAATGTTACGCTTTTTTTACTATAAGTTTGTTTAGTGACTATTGAAAAGTGATGGTCACCTACTATGCTCTTTTATGAAAATCATTCATTTCTGGCGCTCGTCATGTTGATCGATTTAGGTGTAATACGGTGTACAGTGATTTTGAAAATCTAAATGTGGTCATCAACTTTTGATGCTGACTGTACCTCTGATACAAGTGCATTTCAAATTTATTACAAAATTACAGCAATGAAAGAAAACATATGTGAGGAAACAAGCCGTCAAGAAATATCTCTTAGGCATTGGAGAAACATATTTTGACGGTATACAATCTTTGAAACCAGCTTAGGCACCAACCACACGTAAGAGAAAAGGAAGAAGGCTGCTTCTATCGAAGCTACGACCTCTTTTTTCGTGTGGAAATCCTCGATGGATGTCCTCCGCCATGGCGGAGGGGGTCTGTCAGACTCCTTCTGCCTAAAACCACATGGTGTTCCTTCTCGTCTCTTCTGGCTGGGGGACACAATCGCATTCTACACAATCACCCCAACAGTGACGGTTTGCTTGCGGCTAACCCCTTCTCAGGTAAATGCGGAGTGAGCTACTCCTCTCCCTGTCATTCAGGCTTCTTCTTCTTTCAACAGACTTCCCCAAGTCCATTGTCAGCAGGCCATTTTACGGGGGATGGAAGAGGGCATTGTCGGCACTCCTCCTGATCGAAACTACGACCTGACTCAAGGTCAGTTTTACGACCGACCCGTGAAGTCTTCTATACTCACCGACCTTCAATGTTTAGATGAGGGTTGTAAACGGAATCTCATCTCGAATTGATTTCACAAACTTGTCGACTTCGAAATAAGTCGACCACAAGTTCTAACGTGTATATTATGTGAATGTAATTGCCAATCAAACTTGTTTACAAGTTGTCATCTGTCGAATTTGGTGTGAATATTAACTTTGGCGAATAGTTTTGAGCCTGTTAACGAGAAGCTGAGGTGTTGAGGGTTCTAGGTATTGAGCATCGAAATTGTTTGTAATCTGTTTCTAAACAGGTTGATTGGCGTAAGCTTACCTGTAGTATCTACGTCGATGATATTTATAAGATCTGACTGAACTAACGCAACAAAGTTTTGTGTGTGAGATCAACCTTTAGCACATCTACATTTTAACTGAGACAACTCAAAAATCGTTTTTTTTAGTTATCCTTGTAGTCGAATACTCGGTGGTCATACACAACCATTGACTATTAAGTTTATTTCTCTTTGTACACAACTGTCTAACTTAACACAATTTTCATATAGCGAAACAGTGACATTTTACAACATTTTAATATAAAAAAACTTTTTTTGTGAAATATAAAACCGACTTTAAAAAAAAACTAAATAGTGGAATATAACTTTACTTCCGGAAGTCAGTGCCTTTTGTTGCTTTCGTTGACTTATTGGCGCCGTCAAATAAGTTTTTTATTTCAGCATTTTTATTTATGGTATAATAATATAATTATCACAGTTTTTTTTTTTATCGAGTAAGTATTCATTTTCCATTGTTACTATAAGATTAGCAGATCATCCATATAGATATATAGAGAAAAATATATGTATTATAGACGATAACTCATAAACTACCTAAGCAATATAAATAAAATTGACTATCACACAAAAAAGAATTTTGCAAATCGGTCCAGGCTTCTTTGAGTTATCGGTGAAAAATACATAAAAAAAGATTCCGACGAATTGAGAAACTCCTCCTTTTTTAAGTCGGTTAAAAATTAATATAATATGTATTACTAGCTGTTCCACGCGGTTTTACCCACGCTGCTCAGCACCTTTTAGTCGTAGCGTGATGTTATATAGCCTATAGCCTTCCACAAGAAATGGACTATCCAACACTAAAAGAATTTTCCAATTCCAACGTCCCTGAGATTTGCCGTATATTCCCAGTCGCCCCCGCAAGGATTGCCTCCGGAGGCAAATGGGAATAAAAATTCCCAGGCGACTGGGAATTTTTATTCCCATTTGCCTCCGGCGGCGACTGGGAAGTCATTGCCCCCACTTCAGTTTCGCTGTACATTGCTTTCTCTATCGTACAGAATAAAAGGTTTTGTTGGTTGAGAGGTGGTGGAGAGGGTGAATATCCATTGTTTTTCTTATCGCTAAACCTGTTTTAGGTAACACCACGCATGCTGATTTAAACTTTATGTAGTTTCCATTACAGTCCCTTTTTTATATCTTGGTAAAGTATCTCAAGTAGGGCTTTCAATACCGGTTTTACGGGATCCCGTAATACCGTAATCACGGATTTATTTTGGTCTTTTTTCAATACCGGTACTGACGAGCCAATACCGTGATTACGGTATTACAATCATTTTATAATTTTAAATATTAATTAGGTAATATAGTTAATCTACTTAAGGAGGTCGTGGCTAAATAATAGCAGCCGCTCGGGTCGATCTTTAGGTTAAGCCGCGCTTGCCTAGGTTGGTCTGTGGATGGGTGACCACCCGTTACATACCGAATTTCCTCCGCGCCTCGGAAAAGCACGTTAAGCCGTTGATCCCGGCTGTCATTTGTAGATCTTTGACAGACGTTACAGGTAGTCAGTGTCCCGAAAGTCTGACAACCGGTCTTATCAAGGGGTAACGTATTACCCGGTACTAACTGGGTTGTGGAGATCAGATAGGCAGTCGCTCCATATAAAATACTGATATTCAGCTGCATCCGGTTAGACTGGAAGCCGACCTCAACGTAGTTGAGAAAAGGCTAGGCAGATGACGATGATTATAGTTAACCTACTTACACGTTTAAAATATAATAATAATAACAACAAGAAAGTCTCAAATACAGTGAGGATATGACTGATATGCCGATAGAAGAACCTTCTTCTTCTTCTTCAAGTTGTGAAAATGAAGACACGTTCATACAAAAGCAATTAGAAAAGGAGATTTCTAAATTGCCTAAAAGTGAGGATGCTGCCTCGGCTTTAACACAAAGCACTGATTTTTGATCAATAATAATAATTAGAGTAGAGATGTGTGTCTTTGAAACTGCTGGGGGTGGATGTGAGATATTTCTATCGGCGGCATACAAATATTTACTGTCTGTTATACCGACAAGTCTTGAAGCAGAGCGTGCTTTTTCGTCAGCAGGCTAAGAAGTTCGTTTTCTTATTCGACCTTATTTTCTTTTTTGCGATCACAAAAAACGAAAATATCTTTTGATTAAAAATGTTTCAATATTATGTATTTAAGTTTAGATTTTTATTATTGTTTGTCAGCAAATTTGCAAAATACTATTTGATTTAAATTGCCACTTGTTTAATTTTGGATTTTATGATTGTTTTTTTTTTTTAATTAATATAATTATAGATCTCATTATCGTTGTAATTTGCATATTCTAAGTTAGTTGCCTACCGCGATATTACATGTAGTTTAAGTTTTAAACGTTTATAAACCCTAGTCCTATAATCAATCAATACCAAATTGTTATGCCAATAAAAGAGAATAAAGACTCATTAACCATTAAAATACGTATTTAAATGGTTTTATTAATGCCCTAATTAAAGCTCTTATGAACCTTAGAAGAATCCCTTAGAAGGGATGATAGTCAAGCGCTAGTTTTTTTTTTTAAAAAAAAGCTTGAAAATTTTGAGTTCAATACCGTGATCACGTGATTACGGTATTGAAATTTCTAATACCGGTACTAATACCGGTATTGAAAAAATCCGGTATTTGAAAGCCCTAATCTCAAGCACAAGAGGACAACTGAGACAGAATACTATATAATATGATTGATGACTACTACATAATCTGTGGTTTAAGTGTTTTGAAATAATATTTTTAATTAGTTTACTTGGTAAATTATTCTGAACACACACTCTAGGTACATGTTTCAATAAAAAAATGGGTTTATTCATAACTAGCTTTTGCCCGCGACTTCGTCCGCGTCCGCTCCCGTTTTTGCGACATTTTTCGTCACTGGTCATAGAGTGATGTTTTATATAGCCTATTTTCTTTTCCATGACAAAGCCTATATGCATGCCAAATTTCATCAGAAGAAAGAAGAAAGAAAGAAAACATATTTGTTCCGCCATTATAGACGCACACATTTAAAAACAAAAGAAAAAAAAATCATCAAAATCAGTTCAGTTGTTTTTTACGTGATTAAGTAAAAAAACATCCACACTTATAATATAGAGTTAGTGAACTCCAATGCTGGTGACGTAACCTACGACAAACTTATTACTTACAGTTAGTACAGTAGCCGGGTCTAGGTATCGAACCGCAAAATTAAGTTTGTTTTTTATTTTATATATTTCCCGGGATAAAATGTACTTAGTAGGGTGCCCAGGATACTAAAGAATAATCAAACAAAGTTTCATCGTAATCGAAGCAGTAGTTTTTGCGTGATGCCTGAACAAACAGACAGACAGACAAAAAAAAATTAATCACATTTTTAGGTTCGGTGTCGGTCTAGTAACACCATCTGCTACTTATTTTTTTGATTTTTTAAATGTACAGAATTTTCACTTCTACAGATTAAGTATAGATATAAACATTATTTTTATATTTACGTATAACATTTGGATACGCAAGGTAAAATACCAAAATCTATGTTGGAAACTTTATTTCAATGTTATCATCAATCAGATAGATGTAGGTTTGGAATAAATTTCCTTATTATTTTATACTTCACAAGAAACAAAGCAATGTATACCGAAACTGAAGTGGGGGCAATGACTTCCCAGTCGCCGCCGGAGGCGACTGGGAATTTTTATTCCCATTTGCCTCCGGTGGCAATCCTTGCGGGGGCGACTGGGAATAAACGAGATTTGCGCGTTCAAACAAACAAACAAACAAACTCTTCAGCTTTATAATATTAGTATAGATAATGTTCATAACTTCTCATACAAACAGTATTTTACTGTTTCAGCTCTTGAAAAAAAAAATATTGAGTTATTTTATTTATTTTAGTCCTGACACTGGACTTAATAATATAGGCTAATAATACTAAGTATATAGATCTGGCTCGCAAGGTTGTCGACCCAAGCGAATACGGTAGTCATTGTCCTGATAGTCGTGTCGGCCTATGGGTTAATAGTCAATAGCCTCGACCAACATCTGAGGGGGTTCTCGCTTGGCAGCTGGATCAAGGGCTTGATTCAGAAAGCAGTACTTCTGGGCACAGCGCGTATTGTTATAAGGTCCCTGACCACAGGTACTTTGGTCCCTTTTCCCGATGCTGGTGGACTAGTGTTTTTATATATTTTTAGGGTTTTGTATGTACCTCAAAAAGAAAAAACGGAATCCTTATTGTATCTCTTTGTTATCCGTTTGTCTATCAAGACCCTTGATCTCGGGAAATCGTGAAAGTATCGAGTTGAAATTAAAACCATAATAATTAACTCTGTGGTCACGTTATCTTGTGAAAAATTAACCCTTTAAAACACAGCAAAAGATATGTCTGTTTATGTCGCAAGTTCGTACGGAACCTGTCGGTGCGCGAGTTGGCTCATTCTTGGCCGGTTTTTTTTTACAAAAATACTAGCTGTACCCAGCGGTTTCACCCGCTGCTCACTTAGGGGCATGAAAAATAGATGTTAGCCGATTCTCAGACCTACCCGATATGTACACAAAATTTCGTTTAAATCGGTCCAGCCCTTTCGGAGGAGTATGGGAACGAAAACTGTTACACCAGAATTTTATATATTAAATAATATGTGTAAAAAAAATGGCCAAGAGCCTCGACGACGTCCCTTACTACCGACATTTTATATTTTCAAATTGTTTTGAAATATTTAGAAATGTAAATTGTGGCAATATTACTGTTTTTATTTACTAAATCAATTAGTCGGAGTCAGATGACACCCTTGGGGTAACATCATAGTAATTACAAAGCCTGTCGATTCAAACCATAATTAAACCCTCGGGAGGACTGTTTTACCCGGAACTTCTCAACTGACATTTATTGGGACGTAGGTACGCAAGTGTGATTTCGATGGTTTTTTTACACGTTTTAAGAGACCACAGACTTTTTTTTCTTTATTAGTGACGTTGTTCCACACTAGGAATTTATGTATCGTGGGTGCGTTTACAAACACAAACAGCCAGATCCGGAAAAACTATCTGTAAGCCATACAAATATTTTTCCAACAACTAAGTGATTTTAAAAGAGTATATATGTCTAAAAAAAACACTGGGGCTAATTAAACTCCAATTACAAAGAAACTGTTTAATCCTTACTAATATTATAAAAGCGAAAGTGAGTTTGTTTGTTTGTTTATTTGTTTGTTTGTTACCTCTTCACGCTTTAATGGCTAAACCGATTTTGATGAATTTTGGTACAGACATAGTTGGGAACCAGGAGACGGACATAGGCTAATTTTTATTTTAAAAAAGTGGGATATGCGGGAGAAAGAGGGAAGAAAAGGGAAAACTTAGCGTTGCTATTACAAATCAATAAGGCGCAAGGGGAACTGTATTACTCCAAATTTAACGCGAGCGAAGCCGCGGGCGAAAGCTAGTGAAAAAATATATCGTGCTTACAGTGCGAAGGTTGATGGTAGAATAATGACATTAGGATGTCAGGCCACAGATAATATAATACTAGGCGAACGACTGAATGAAACGCCTGGCAGAATGTGAATAGCACGATGAGGGATTACTGAATGGTAAATATATTTCTATAAGGAGCTATGAGCTCGTGGCTATAATACAAATATTTTTTCCTTGCGAGAATCTAACCGCAGCGCAGCAGTCAAGCTTAACCACTGGGCCAACCGTGTCTTCAAATATATTTAGGGTTTCGTGCTGCACCAGAAATACCATGACATAAATGAACAACGGGCTTTCCAAACAATAAGACGAAGACGGGGTGCTCCCTTGGAGTATTAATGAGACCAGCTTCTGAGTCACCCCTCTTCTAAATATGAATAGTGAATCCATACTGATATTAAACCAACCTGAATATTGTCATAGCTATGGTGCGAATACCAATCCTTACTAATATTATAAAAGCGAAAGTGAGTTTGTTATGTCTTCACGCCTAAATGGCCAAACCGATTTTGATGAATTTTGGTACGGAGATAGTTGAGACCCTGGAGATGGACTAGGCTAACAAAACTGAGAAAAGGCGAGAAAGAGGAAAGAAAAGGAGAGCGAAAGTTTTTTTTAAATTATATCTTATAATTATTATATCCTATGTGTTATTCAAGACTATAATCAGACTCTGTGCGAAATTTCATCAAGATACGTTCAGCCGTTTTGACGTGAAAGAGTAACAAACTTCCATACATCCATACAAACATTCTCATTTATAATATTAGTAGGATAAAGTTATTTAAACCTAGGTACACCTCTTACTAGCTCTTCGGAATCTCAAACTGCAAAACGTAATGTTATGAAACTTAAGCTCATTCATACTCTAAGCTACACAAAGATATTGAAAGTTTTCTCAGTGCTATATTTTTTACTCGTCTCAACGCGGAGCGTGGCTGTAAGTAGTTCTCATTCTTGGGTGCTATCGATTTTAATTTTAATGATTATTGTGATTTACGGTACATAAGCTAAAGTTTTTGTGTATTTTGTGTAGGAGCTCGTGGTTAAATAATAACGGCTGATGTTGAGGTTAAGCCATGCGTGTCTAAGTTGGTCCAAGGATGGGTGACAACGCGTTACATAGCGTTTTCTCCATGGCTAGGAAAGCATGTTAGGGCCTTTGGTCTTGGGTGTTATTTGTAGATCTTTTACACTCGATAAAGGTAGTCAGTGGCTCGAAAGTCTGACAACCATTCTAACCAAGGAATATCCTATTATCCGGTTATTAACTAGGTTTTGGAGGTCAGATGGGCAGTTTCTCCACCCTACTATACGAGTATCCTTACTAATACAAATGATAAAAGCGAAAGTGAGTTTGTTTGTTTGTTACGTTTTCACGCCTAAATGGCCAAACCGATTTTGATGAATTTAGTTACAGAGATAGTTGAGACCCTGAAGACGGACAAAGGCTATTTTATTTAAGTAAGAAAGAAGGAAAACAACGGAAAAATTAGCTTTGCTATTACAATAAATCAAACGCTATGGCAAAAACTACATTTAACAGATAGCTGCAAATCAAGTAAGGGGAACTGTGTTACCCCAAATTTAACGCTAGCGAAGCCGAGGGCAAAAGCTAGTATGAATATGACCATGAGCATTAGTAATATTATATTTTATACTGTGGCAATGTAATACTTTAAAAATCATAAAGTTTATACTGAAGTAATTATTCTTCTACTAACAGTTTTTCAAGAGCTGTCATCATCATTTTCCTGCCCTTGTCCCATTCTATTTGGGGTCGGCGCAACACGTTTTCTTCTTCCATTCTCCCCTATCACACGTCACGGCATCATTTACTACTTTCTTCTTCATAATCATTCCTTACACAATCCGTCAATCTTTTCGTTGGCCTCAATTTTTTTTAAGAGCTGTCTACTACATTTTCTACCTTCAAAATTATGAAATCACGAAGTCAACCGATACTAATGACCTGGTAAAATTAGATGGAGTCTGCTACCCGGCGGTCAACTTAATTAGGACGGATTATAAGATTAACTTCGCGTGAGCCACTTTGTCTGGCGAAATTAATATTCAATCTTCATAAAATTAGGAACATTACTTTTTGAACTTTCGTTCTAAAGTGAGGAACTCGCGATTTAATAATAACAGCCGCTCGGGTCGATTTTTAGGTTAAGCTACGCTTGCATAGGTTGAATGGTAAAACACACTAAAACTGTCTTGTATAGATTTTTTTTCTCTGTTTTATAATAATGTTACCCCACACTAGGAATTTCTCTTGTGTCGTGGGTGCGTTTACAAACATTTAAACTCATATACACAAACAGTCAGACCCGGAACAACTATCTGCAGGCCATACAAATATCTGTTCCGTGCGGGGATCGAACCCGCAACACGCAGTGCAGCAGTGATCGCACAGCTATTGCACCAACCGTGTCATTTAAGATCTTGACAGTCGTAACATACGGTGCCCCGAAATTTCGGACTGGGTTTCCACAACCCAGTTTGTACTGATCAATGTGAAATTTGAGCTAAAAATTTAAGTATAAGATCTCTTTGCGTACACAAAAAGTTCTGGCATAAAATAAAACACCATTCAAATTATCACAACATACTTTTATTATAATCAAATTGACATTAACTATGAAATAGGTTAAATAACTTCCCCCACTCTGAGCGGAGCGGTGGGGAGTGTCAGACTTGTGCTGACTAAAACCCACCCATGTTTCTTCTATTGCCCCTTTATGTTCCACGGAGTTATTTTCGAACAACCCGCAACCCCGGCAGGTGATAGCCCTGCAGGACCCTCTGCTTTGTTGACATCTTTTAGAGGCGCGGGAACACTAACGCGCCGTCCATAAAGCCTGTTGTCACTGGACGGACAGACGGTGGGCTACCCTTTGTTCACCGTCAAAATCTATACCTACCCCCTTTTTTGGGGTGGGAAACCATCAGATAATTTCCGGCGTCAGACTTGTGCTGACTAAAACCCACCCATGTTCCTGACTGCCTTTTATCTTCCGAGGCCGCGGTATCTCTTTCGAACAACCCGCAATCCCGGCAGTTCCCCCTACCCTTACTTAATAAAATAACTCATCACAATTCATCCCCAGGCATTGCCCGTGATATACCACATCCTACAAAGGTTTAGTTTGTTTTGTCGATGTTCATTATATCGCCTGAGGCTCTTTCTGGTTCCTTGAGTTTGTATTCCAAGTTTTGTATGTAAATATGGATTCGTAGTTCAAAGTTTCAATGCCGTATTGAGACGGAAAAATACTCAACGTATGTTGTATGATTTGAAGAAATAGAGTACTTAGGAACGGACGTGGCAAAACATTGAAAGTAATAAACGTTTTGGAACGAAATTCCTTATCGTGCGTTGCAAAAGGGGGCTTGACGGACAAAAAAAAGACCAAAAAAATTAACTATATAACTTTGTTTAGTGACTTTTGAAAAAAACTTTTGATGGTCACCTACTTATGCCCTTTTATGAAAGTAGATTTGTCTAGTTTCCTTATTGCTCTGAGTGCCCTGTTTGCCATAGCAGCCTTTAGTGTCCCTATTGATCTGAGTGCCATATTTGCCCTGTTTGCCATAGGTCCCTTTAGTGTAATTATTTATCTGAGTGCCATGTTTGCCCTGTTTGCCATAGGGGCCCTTAAAGGGATAGAGATCTTTTCTACCAACCTACTTGGACCGAGTGAAAATGCATAAAAAAAGCATGGCAGGTAGCTGTCAACGCCTCTTTTTCTTTTTTGGTTTAAAAACAAAAGACGATAGAAGAATATGGTGTCAGTTATCAATTGCGCTTTAGTGACAAATGAACATTATAATGCCATTTAATCTAATATATAATATTCTCGTGTCACAGTTTTCGTTCCCATACTCCTCCGAAACGGCTGGACCGATTTGAACGAAATTTTGTGTGCATATCGGGTATGTCTGAGAATTGGCTAACATCTGTTTTTCATGCCCCTAACTGAGAAGCGGGTGAAACCGCTGGGCACAGCTAGTATACTATAACTTTCTTTAGTGACTTTTGAAAGTGATGGTCACCTACTTATGCTCTTATATGAAAATCATTCATTTCTGGCGCTCGTCATGTTGATCGATTTAGGTGTAATACGGTGTACAGTGATTTTGAAAATCTAAATGTAGTCATCAACTTTTGATGCTGACTGTACGAGTCCATGAGTTTAACAGTAAAGATAGACAAAGAAGGATAATTTTGCAATTACTTTTTATCTTTTAGACGTTGCCCCACACTATGAATATCTCCTGTATCGTGGGTGCGTTTACAAACATTTAAACTCACATACACAAACGACCAGACCCGAAACAACTACCTGTAGGTCATACAAATATTTGTTCCGTTCGGGGATCGAAACAGCGACACGCAGTACAGCAGTATATCTCTCAACCACTGCGTCAACTGTTTCGTATGGAACACCCTTACTAGAATTAATACTTACATATCTTAATTACTTGTTAGTTCAATAAGGACTAATTATTAATTATTCAAATACATCATTAAGATATCTAGGAACTCAAAGGTCCTCATTATAATCTTGTAAAGCACTTCTACTTGAATTAAGTACCTTATTGTAACTACATAGGTTATCGCTTACGTAATAGTTTTATTACCTACTAGCTTTTTACCGCGACTTATTTGATTATTTTTTTATTGAATAGGTAATAATGTTATTTGTTTTTAATTTGTTATGAGTGAGAGTGTTAAAAAACCGGTAAGGCTGCACACGCGCTGCACGGAAGCTTAAAAAATGGACTAACTTCTCCCGTTTTCCCAACATTTCCCTTCACTGCTCTGCTCCTACTGATTGTAGCGTGATGAAAAGTATGCTACCTGCCCAGGAATATGAAGAATAATTGTTGGTACAAAGTTTCGATAACGAACATAAAGACAGACAATTTTTTCTGATTACGTTTTTGGCATCACTATCGATCACTAATCACCCCCCTTTTTTGGGGTGGGAAATCATCAAATAACTTCCCCCGCTCTGGGTGGAGCGGGAGGGCGTATCAGACTTTTACTGACTAAAACCCACCCATGTTCCTTCTATTGCCCTTTACGTTCCGGGGCCGCGGTATCTCTTTCGAACAACCCGCAACCCCGGCAGGTGGAGGTCCCGGCAAGCCTAGTCACGCCTTGATAGTTATTTTGGAAATAAATCTCATTTACAGATCTGACCTCGCTACAGATTTATTATAAGTAGGTATAGATAACTTAGTAGAATTATGTTGTAACATGTCACGTTGCACTTGCTTTCAATTATATATGATATGCTGGATTTATTTGGATGAAAAGAGAAGGGACAACTGGCACAATCAATGCCTAAAGGTCGACGACATGGTTGGCGCAGTGGCTGAACGAGCGACTGCTGCGCTACGTGTCGCGGGTTTGATTCCCGCACGGAACAAATATTTGTATGACCTGCAGATAGTTGTTTCGGGCCTGGCTGTTTGTGTATGTGAGTTTATATGTTTGTAAACGCACCCACGATCCAGGAGAAATTCCTAGTGTGGGGTAACGTTTTTTTTTTTTAAAAAAATCTCTCACTGCATCTTATCCCAAAAAATAAGTTGTTCATGAAACAGTCTGATTGGTTATGTTTTTACAGACACAAAGACTTACCTGGACATATTCCTGGAACAAAGTATTATCATCCAAATATTAATTCTGCTATACAAGAATCAAATCTACAAAACACAACGCAGAAACCCATCACACCATCTCAATGTTAACCTTGCAGCCAGTTCATGGGCTTGCCATCATAATATTTGGCAGGTCATGGCCAAATGGTGGTAAAATGTGAGCCCATTCAACAGTGAATAACAGCGACTGTACCTATAGTGACTACAAACGTTATATTTATTGTACGAACAGGGGCCTTTTTTTTTTTTTTTTTTTTTTCGGGTGGGAAATCATCCAATGACTTCCCCCGCTCTGGGTGGAGCGGGGGGGCATGTCAGACTTGTACTGACTAAAACCCACCCATGTTTCTTCTATTGCCCTTTACGTTCCGAGGCCGCGGTATCTCTTTCGAACAACCCGCAACCCCGGCAGGCAGAGGCTCTGGCAAGCCCCTCTGCTTTGCTGACTCTCTTTGAGGCGCGCGTGAAACACGAACGCGCCGTACGAACAGGGGCCTAAGTCTGCTATTACAATAGTGTCAGAATGGTCGATCACTGATCGCATAATGGTTGATTTTGACAAGTTTAGTATGTAGCAGATTACCAAACTTGTCAAAATTAACCATTATGCGATCAGTGATCGACCATTCTGACACTATTGTAATAGCAGACTTAGGCCCCAGGTAGTCTGTGCAATGTACTGCCGGTCTTTCCGCTTCCCGATGAAAATAATTTGAATCTCATTCTAGTGAATTGGTTCCTTCTGGGTGCGCGTGCGCCATCTAAGGCTGCGTCATCACTCCTCATCTGGCGAGTTGCTGACAGACATAAGCCTGTTGTTTATTAAAAAAAATTAAAACCAGGAAATTATAACGTCTCAAGGAAATTGTTATTATTTTCTTTGCTAATTGTTAATAATTAGCAAAAAAAGTTAAACCCTAAATTATAATAATTTCAACGAGGGTGGCCGCTGATAGAGGTTTCCGGCTTCTGGGACCGCAATGAACTGGGACCGCGGTCCCAGTCGCCGGATCCGTAAAAAAATAATATTTTTCTTCCAGCGACTGGGACCACTCAAAGATAACTTCAAAAAATCTATTATTCAAGCCAAAATTAGTACAGTCAAACGAAAAAAAATATAAATCATTTATAATTATGAATATCATTGACTCGTTCTAGACATGATTTTATCTTATGCGCTTAGTAATAGACACAAAAAGAGAATAGCATTGTATAATACTATCCCACTCTAACTCGAATCCGTTTTGCCTGTCGATTTCAAGGTCAGGTAGCCCTTTTGTTATAAACGGGAAATTTGCACCGCCCGCCCGATGACTGGCTCAGCCAATTACTGACAAGAAGCTTATCAGTTTAAGAAAGTCAAGTTTTGCATCAGACAGTGTCATATCAGATCATTGTAAGATACTGCGCTTAATGTTTGTTGCAAATTGTGTGATGTGAGTGGTGGTGTAGTGACTTTATTTAATAGTCTGCAGGTATGTAAAACAATTTTTTATTAACTTATTTGTAAACAAAACAAGCTAATAACGGGGTTAAACGACGTGGTTACAAATATTTATACTTTAGAGCGCTTCTCATTTTTGATGAGACTTTTTAATATCACAAAAAAAATGTCTACTGGATTACCAGTTAAAGACTGATTTTGTAATAAACAATTACTTTCTGATTGTTAATTATTTAAAAATTGTTGATTGTTATGCACGATTTATGTGTTTTTTTTTTTTGTTGATTGTTGTTAACACGATCTAAGTGTATGTTTTAATTACGAAAGTTTTAACTAACAGAACTGTAGTCAGTGGTTGTTTTTCTTATATCAATAAATGATGTTTTTAAATCAAAAAGGATTTTTCTTCAATTGTTACATCTAAAAATTTTTTGTTTGACTGTACAGTTTCTTTTCTTTCAGTTATCATATAAGTGGTCCCAGTCGCCGGAAGAAAATTATTTATTTTATACAGATCCGGCGATTGGGACCGCGGTCCTAGTTAATTTCGGTCCCAGTCGCCGGAATCCTCGCTGATACCTATAATAATAAAATAATTAGAAGATATCTAGTTAGCTTAGGTATTAGATGCAACATTAATATTCAACATTAGGTAGGTACTTACCTTTTGGCATATTTGTATTGTAAATTATATTTGCTTTTTTGAAGGTGCAAAAAAACTATTAAAAAATATTATATTTATTTATACGTCCATACATTCTTACAAACATTCGCATTTATAATATTATATTAGTAGGATATAGTAGGAAGGATTATAATTGTTTAGTTTTCTTTTATGTTCTTTCTGGATGGTGTCATTTAAAAAAAAACCAATCAATTTTCAAATAATTTCTCCCACTCTGTGCGGAGTGGAAGGGAGTGTCAGACTTTTACTGACTAAAATCCATCCATGTTCCTTCTTTTGCCCTTAATGTTTCGAGGCCGCGGTATCTCTTTCAAACAACCCACAAGTTCGACTGCATAGGTCTTAGACAAAAAAAACCTAATTGTAAAAGGTAAAAATACACACATCACATAGACATCGGGGCCAATCCTCGCTAAAAAGGAGTTTAGTCTTCGACAATAACATTGGTGAATAGACTATGACTACTTTAACTCGTTACCCCCTCTCATCCACAAACGTGTTCTAGCAGTAATGAAATCTACCGCGGTCCAGTCGTTAAACCTACGCAGTTACGACACGTGCAGTTTGCTACTCACAAATGTCCATCGTTCTTTTAAAAGTGAAGTTTTAAATAAAATGTTTAAGTTCTACGAAAGTCCTTTGTTGAGGCAGTATGCTGTTGTTATTGTTGGTGTGTATTATTAGTATTATTTACTGTTGTTCCTTGTTTTTTTTTTAATATTCTATGAGTGTTGTGTTGTGTTAAAGTTTATTGCTCAAGGTAACATTGATTTATAAATTTAATAAGTATCGGTAAGTGGTATACAAATTCATTTAGAGATTATGCAAATGAATAAAGTGGATAACATTCGCGTGAAATGGAGTCAAGTTTGTAAGTAGATTGTATATACTAAACATCATAAGAAACAACGCGGACCGTATTGTAAAAATATTGGGAGTATTTATTTAAAAAAAAAAACCGTTTATTGTACAATGATATTTAAGTTATAAGTAATATGAATTCGTTTTTTTTTCTAATACGTCACGACGACGACACGGTTGATCAAGTGGCTGAGCTATTGACTGCTCCGATGCGTGTCGCGGGTTCGATCCCTGCACGGAACTAATATTTGTATGAGATGTAGTTGTTCCGGGTCTGGCTGTTTGTGTCTGTGAGTTTAAATGATTGTAAACGCTCCCACGATACAGGGGGAATTTCTAGGACGGAGCAATGTTTTTTTTTTTTAAAAAAGAAAGAATGAACACAATTTTGGCTACTGATAAAATAACACACTGACTGAGTATGACTATGTCGTTCTTCCTTCAAAATACCATGTCAGATACTTCCGCATTAATTTCTTATGACCTAGCTGAGGTTTCGTCTAGTCTAGACTTTAAATGTAATTGAAGAGGTGTTTTGCCATGTTTAGATTTTAAACATAACTTTAGTGACCGTCTAGTTGGTTAGTGGTTGGGAGCAAGAGTGCTGAGCAAGAAGCCCTGTGTTCGATTCCCGGGTCGGGCTAATTGTGTTTTTCCATCAAGGATTTCTCAGTTGCAACCACGGAGTCTAGATTTGTGCCCAGGTGATGGCAATAGGGTCGCCCTTTATCAAATGGGACTTAAACATTATTAGCGAAATGTGGATGTACTATTAGGGTTTACCGTCGAGAGTTTATTTTAAATATACTTTCTCAATTTCGTAGCCTACAGCTCGGGTGTGAATTCCGTTTAGGCCGCAATGACAAAGTTTCCCTACTTAAATTAAAATATACCTTTTTGGTATTAAAGGTGTTACATTGTAATTCCTTAAGTGTATTTAATGAGTATTTCCATAATTACATAATGAATACCTACGTATGTTTTATGTTAATTAATTAATATAAGTTATGAACTAAGTAATAATTATACAAAACTTGAAATTAGATCCATTAGTGAGATAAAAAGTTTAATGCACATTTAATTTAAAAGGTAAATTAAATTTAATTAATAACGCAAAGTTTTACTCCTCGTATTTATTAATTAGCATATAGTTGTGATGTAAAAACAATTAAAACTTATATTTAGGATGCAATTATTCAGTATTCGTAATGAAGTCTCTAAAACTCTAATGATTTATTGAAAAAAAAAAATAGAATTTTATAATTACTAGTCTTTTTAATATCAACATAATTTTGCACTTAAATTTGATTGCTGTACTGTACCTAAATATACGAAAATTTATTAACTAATTGTTTATTTCAGGTTTTAACCCATATAATTATCACAATGTATTGTTGAATTAAATATTAACATCGGAGGAGCTCGTGGCTAAATAATAGCAGCCGAACGGGTAGATCTTTAGGTTAAGCCGCGCGTGCCTAGGTTGGTCTGTAGATGGGTGACCACCCGTTACATACCGAGTTTCCTCCGTGCCTCGGAAAGCACGTTAAGCCATTGGTCCCGGCTGTCATTTGTAGATCTTTGACAATCGTTACAGGTAGTCAGTGTTCCGAAAGTCTGACAACCAGTCTTAGCAAGGGGTATCGTATTACCCAGTACTAACTAGGGCTGTGAAGGTCACGCGACGTAGAATACAGATATTTAGCTGCATCCGGTTAGACTGAAAGCCAACCCCAACATAGTTGGGAAAAGGCTAGGCAGACGATGATGATTGTTAAATTAAATTATTACATTACAATATAAGACAAAAATAAATTATCCTACTACTATTATAAAGGCGAAAGTTTGTATGTATGGATGTATGGATGTTTGTTACTCTTTCACGTAAAAACTACTGAATGGATTTGAATGAAACTTTACCACAATATAGCTTATACATCAGAATAACACATAGGCTATAGCTTATACATCAGAATAACACATAGGCTAAAATTTTTAAAGGTTTCTAATGTGAGGTCGTAAAAAAACACATTTTTTGCGCTTACATTGCAAACGCTGACTGAATCCTACAAGATAGATCAAAACAATGTACTACAGTATTGTACAACTTAAAAAGGTCTACAAAAAAGTCCGTGATGGTATATGTTTATCTCTTAGGAATAACCCACAATAACCATTTTTTATCCTTTACTTTGTACGAGAAATAATGGCTTATTTACGAAGCGATTTTAAGCAATACAGTATTAATCCTTATCCAATTAAGTATCTTAAATACATTGTGCATTTAATAAAGATCAATATGGCTTTTTACAGCATGTAAATTAAATAAATATTTTCGAAGATATCACAGATTTAAAATGCAGAGTCATAGCAATTTCGGCGATAAATACTGTTTCGGTGATAAATACCGGCAGCGGTGCCAGGCGAAGGGGCGTGGGGGGAGCGGGGTAGGTGCGGTGGGGAAGAAGTGGCTCATCGCTGAGTTAGAGTAAATATGTTCCTTGTCGCTGAGTGCGCGACCCGAACGCGGGCAGACGCGTGACGTGAGGGCAGACGTCGTTGACGGTTGTGTCCGTTTTGCGAATTTTCATGGCACTAGCGATTTGATAAAAACGTATGGTCGCCTACTTTAAGTAATATAGGTCTAAGGTTAGTTATTGCCAGGTTTCTTTTTGGTTAGGAGTTACACGTACAAAAAGATACTTCATTTTTACGAATTACTTCATTGATAATTCAATTACTATATAGATAGGTTACTTACAGTTAATTATAACAAACTAGCTTCCGCCCGCGACTTTGTCTGCGTGGCATAGTTACTTTAGGCTAACGCTAACTTTAACACCTGTGATGATCGAAAAAAAAAAATATCCTTCTCTGCCCTTTTCTTCCTTCTTTCTCCCCCTATTCTATTCTCACTTTTTTTTAGCCTATGTCTGTCTTCAGGGTCCCAACTATCTCTGTAACAAAATTCATCAAAATCGTTTAGGCCATTTAGGTGTGAAGACGTAACAAACAAACTAAACTAGAATAGTGCCGAGTTGATGGCAATAGGCTCAACCCTTATTACAACGGACTATAACACAAATGCGCATTTATTAGTGTGTCACCTTAGACAGAAGTGTATAATATCCTTATCCTTACTATCCTTACTCCTTACTTATCCTTTACTAAATCCTTACTAATATTATAAAAGCGAAAGTGAGTTTGTTTGTTTGTTTATTTGTTTGTTTGTTTGTTACCTCTTCACGCTTTAATGGCTAAACTGATTGTGACGAATTTTGGTACATAGATAGTTGGGAACCAGGAGACGGACATAGGCTAATTTTTATTTAAAAAAAGTGGGATGTGAGGGAGAAAGAGGGAAGAAAAGGGAAAACTTAGCGTTGCTATTACAAACCAATAAGGCGCAAGGGGAACTGTGTTACCCCAAATTTAACGCGGGCGAAGCCGCGGGCGAAAGCTAGTAATATTATAAAAGCGAAAGTGAGTTTTTTAGTTTGTTTGTTTGTTACCTTCACGCTTTAATGGCTAAACCGATTTCGATGAATTTTGGTACAGAGATAGTTGGGAACCAGGAGACGGACATAGGCTAATATTTTTTTGAAAAAAGTGGGATGTGAGGGAGAAAGAGGGAAGAGAAGGGAAAACTTAGCGTTGCTATTACAAATCAATAAGGCGCAAGGGGAATTGTGTTACCCCAAATTTAACGCGGGCGAAGCCGCGGGCGAAAGCTAGTTCAAAATAAAATTGGATTACAATTAACAAAGTACATCATATGACATTACAACGCCTTAACAAGTACATAAATCGAAATATAACAGACACTAACTGATTATTACATGCACATAATCGAGTCAGGAACGATGCTTTGAGCCTCCCCGAGTTTCTGCCCCTAGATTTACCTACCAATATCATGCACACGGGTTTCTCATTGACGTCAATAACCGAGGATGAAGGAAAACGTCTTGAGGATACCAAGAATATGATGATCATGAAATCAAAGTAGCATTTGATGAGGAAACGTGTGGTCAATTCTCGATCTTTCTTCTTTAAAAACGCTTATTTCAATGCAGGCATTTTTGAAATGTCAAGGAGTAAAATAAGTTGGCTTATAGCTTAAATTTATTCAATTGCTTATTTTTATATCAACCGATGTTATTTCTACCTTAAAAAGATATCAGTTGTGTGCAAAAAAATGCAAGGTTGGCGCAGTAGTTAAGCGATTTGCTGCTGCACCGCGTGTCGCGGGTTTGATCCCCGCACGTAACAAATATTGTGACCGATAGGTAGTTGTTCCGGGTCTGGCTGTTTGTGTATGTCAGTTCAAATGTACGATACAGATTTACGAAGAAATTCCTTTAGTGGGGCAATGTTTTAAAAAAAAAAACTTTGCCCAACCTGAGAATCGTACCAGTACCTCATACTTAGTAGTTCCAGTTGTGTCATATGCACACATATAACATTTGATAAGCACATGGAAACTTACCTAGTAATGTAATCAACACTTCTAATTGTTTATCTTTCATTCAAATTGCCAATTGAAAATATCTACGTAATAACTACTAATACGAGGGCGGGATGTAAACAAAGTAAAGACTCTGAGAAGTCAGCAAAGCAGAGGAGCCAGGGCCACCGCCTGCCGGGGTTGCGGGTTGTTCGAAAGAGATACCGCGGCCCCGGCACATAAAGGGCAATAGAGGGAATATGGGTGGGTTTTAGTCGGTACAATCCCGACCGCTCTGACCAGAGTAGGGGAAGTTATTTGACGATTTCCCATCCGCAAAAAGAAAAAAAAAATTGGTGTTGCCAGGTTCCAGGATCCCAACTATCTCTCTACCCAAAATTCATCAAAATCGGTAAGGCCGTAGGCGTAACAAACAAAGAAACTCACTTACGCTTTTATAATATTATTAGTAAGGATTAGTAAGCGCATAGTCACACAGTTCGTCATGATATTCAGGCTAATAACCCGCATATAGTACCTACACAAAGTGACGTATTCGAACCTAGCAATTAACAACGTCACGTATCAAAGGAAAGTAAGACGTCGTCGTGTAATGTAATAAGACTAATTTTCGCGTGAGAGGTTTCTATCCATATTTTTATTTAATCAAGACAGAAAAACGCTGTCCTCTACGAGTATACAATGTGTCTGGTCATGGTCTAGCGATATTCTAGACACTTATATTACGAGTGTTTTAATATACTATTACGATACACACTTGGGTCTAGTTCACTTCCCCGCTTTTTGGCAGCCATTTTGGGATATTCTCTATGAGTGTACAAAAAATAATCATATTTCTTAAAGTGTTGGTCTTACTAAGACGAAAATAGATTCATTCAGAGGGCAACAATATTGTTTATCGTTTAAATTAAGAAATGATGAGCTTCTTTTAACTAACTTTAGAAAACAAAATTAAAGTCCATAAAAATATGCATATCAACGAAAGTTTTGTAAACCGTTTTAAAAGACTGATGAAAAATGGTAGTTCTTTTTTGAAAATCAATAAATTCACGAAGAATGTTTGTTGATAAATACATAGAATATCGCTAGTCCGTAACCGGACGCATTTTAAACCCCTCTGAACGTTTTCGGCCACAGTGGGCAATATCAGCGTAGATATTATAGTGCAGGCGTGTGTGCGCAGGCACAGTTGCACTCTGTGTTTTCTCGCTCTTAAGCCGTGCGCTGCGTTAGGCGTGGGTCCTGGGGGTCTACTCTAATTCTACGTAAAACGAAATTGCGGCCGAAACTTCAAACGTTTTCTACCACGGTTTCATTTCATTTCATTCATTTCGAAATTTCGGACGCCCGAAGTTTAATTGACATTAAAATTTTCTAAACCTACACTAATTCACGCAAAATGATATAGAGTAGGGTTACAAACGTAACTACTTTTGACTTTCGTTCGTTAACGAAGTTACGTTTCGGAGAAAGAGAGTAGACCCCCTGCTCCTGATCTTTCTCCGATCGTATAGGTTACCGTCCTATCGGACAATAAGGCCGTACGCTGCGTTAGGCGTGCGCACGGCGCGGGCGCCCGCGTGGCGTGCTGTTTCGTGTAATCTCATAGATCAGCGCTGCGTGCAGCGGGTCGCCCGCTTAACGCAGCGCACGGCCTATAACATGAAACAGCACGCCTGATACGATCGGAGAAAGATCAGGAGCAGAATCAAAGGCTAAACGTGCTCTCCGAGGTACGGCGGTATCTTACCGCCAACTTCCAAACTTCGGGCAGCTACCGTGAAACTCTTAATGGAAATCCAATAACTATTTTTGGCCAAACTGGGAAAGGAACCCAGGACCCTGTAATTACGATGATGACGTGATGACCCCCGCTTGAGATCACAAACTGAGCAGTCAAACTACTACTGAACACTACTAAACATAAGCCTCTGTGATTCCAGCTGCTGGGGCTTTTGCATTTTATAGCAACAATGTTGTAACAAGATAGATAGATAGATAGAAGATAGAATATTCTTTAATATGTACATCATATAAGTTGAGGAGCTCGTGGCTAAATAATAGTAGCCGCTCAGGTCGATCTTTAGGTTAAGCCGCGCTTGCCTAGGTTGGTTGGATGGGTGACCACCCGTTATATACCGAGCTTCCTCCGTGCCTCGGAAAGCACGTTAAGCCGTTGGTCCCGGCTGTCATTTGTAGATCTTTGACAGTCGTTACAGGTAGTCAGTGTTCCGAAAGTCCGACAACCAGTCTTACCGGGGTATAGTATTACCCAGTATTAACTGGGTTGTGGAGGTCAGATAGGCAGTCACTCCATGTAAAATACCTAATGATATTCAGCTGCAACCGGTTAGACTGGAAGCCGACCCCAACATAGTTGGGAAAAGGCTAGGCAGATGATGATGTACACCATACAAGTTACAAGAATAACATTAAACAACTTATAAATAGGGTGACACAATGGGCGGTCTTATCGCTAATAGCGATCTTTTCAAGACAACCCTTGGATGGATTTAAAGGAGGAGAAACAGTACTGTAGGTAACAACTACATTGAAACCAAATGATTTTAAAAGTGTAACCATGGAGTTTCTTGTCGGTTCTTCTCCATAAGAAACGACCAACCCGAACCATGCACCTTTTCTCTACGTTTTATAAGTGCCCATGTAGGCCTTTGTGAAATAAAAATATTTAGATTTTGAAATAAATGTTTAGCCACGAACTTTATCTTTAGATAAAATCCTTACTAATATTATAAAAGCCAAAGTGAGTTTGTTAGTTTGTTTTTTACGCCTTCACGCCTACATTGCTAAACCGATTTTGGTACAGAGATAGTTGGGACCCTGAAGACGGACTTAGGCTAACTTTTTTTTGGAAAAAAGTGAGAAATGAGAGAGAAAGAGGGAAGAAAAAGAAAAACTTAGCTTTACTATTACAATAAATAAGGCGCTAGGGCAAAAACTACAAGTACCTAGCAGCAAACATAAAAAGGGGAACTGTGTTACCCCGAATTAAACGCGAGAGAAGCCGCGGGCAAAAGCTAGTATCAAAAATTCAGCATTTGCCTATACAATACAATTAATTTTATTCAGAATTAGTTATGATAATCCCTGAACTTGGCCGAAAAAAGTGTATATTGTACTTATATGACATTTCTATAGATCCTTAGATATATAGTTCCTTTAGTACTAACTGATGACCCCAGAAGATAATGATCATGACTTTAAATATCTCTTTGTTTGATGATCAAAAAAGCAAATATTATATACATACGAAGTTTTAAATAAATACTCGGTTATATTCGGTAAAACCAAAGATTGTTGTTTATTTGTATAACTAGGTATTTAAAGTCAACTTTAAACTTTAAAACGTGTATTTATACTTTAATTTCCATTACTAGAATGTTGCGAGGTATCATTTAGAACAAACATATTTTTTTACAATAACGGGCCCTTTTTCTTGCGGATGGGAAATCATTAAATAACTTCCTCCGCTCTGGGCGAAGCGGGGGGAGGGTCAGACTTGTACTGACTAAAACCCACCCATGTTTCTTCTATTGGCCTTTATGTTCCGGGGCCGCGATCTCTTGAGAGCACGGCGATGGTCCGCCAAAGCTGGGCAGACCGTGGTGTTACCACGAATTTATCGCGAGCGAAGCGGCGGGCAAGTACCTATTATATAAATCTAATTTGTACAAAATCAAATTAAATTGGCTAACGAAACCCCAAGATGTCGTAAAAAAATCAGAACAAACACACTTAAATAAGTGTACGACTAAACGCCGACAGACACTACGCCGACAGACTGAACACCGACAAGGCTTTACTTCGATGGGACTCTTCGCCGACAGGACTCTTCGCCGACACGGCTCATCAGCGACGCAATGGGTAGGTTAGGTTAGGTTAAAACTGTGACCTCCTACGCACGAGCCGAGCGAGCGAAGCGAGCGGTGCCGCTCCAGCGCCCGGCGAGTGCCAGAAACCACTTGCATTAATAGAGAGAGCCATGTCGGCGAAGAGTCCTGTCGGCTAAGAGTCCCGTCGAAGTAAAGTCTTGTCGGTGTTCAGTCTGTCGGCGTAGTGTCTGTCGGCGTAGTGTCTGTCGGCGTTTAGTCGTACACTCCACTTAAATAGACGTAAAAACCCAAATGCTTTGTTTTAAACAAAACAGTGCGAAATTTTTCACATAGTTCAGTAATACTGAACAATAGCGTGATTCATTTTACTCTGTAATGTGTATACGAGGTAACGACTAGATTTTGGTTGTTTAGAAAATGTACCGTTTTTTTTAGTTTGGGAAATCATCAAATAACTCCAAAACTCGAACATAGCACACTTTATTAACACTTTTGTTTCATGGGTAATCATCAAATAACATCCACCGCTCTGGGCGGAGCGGGCGGTTGTTCGAAAGAGGTAACGCAGCCCCGGAACATAAAGGGCATAAGAAAGAACATGATCGGGTTTTAGTCAGTAAAAGTCTGACACTATCCCCCGCTCCGTCTAAAGCGGAGCAATCATTTGATGATTTCCCATTAAACAAAAGTGTTTTTAAAGTGTGCTATGTTCGGGTCTTGGAGTTATTATTAAAAGTCAGTTTATCTTTAAGATGATTGAAAATAACACGGTGAATGCTAGCCATACACTGGACCAAACATTGCTAAGTTTACACCATTCAAATTAAATTATTGTTTTTTGTTAATATTTCTGTCTATATTCACTCTTCTTCTTAAAAAGATATTTTTAAATATTTCTTAAAAATAAATGAAAAAAAAAAACATATAAAAATAGGTGTCCGCTAATAATAGGAGCAGGGTCCAAGCTACCGGTGGTTAGGGTTCCAGAGACAGGAACCTCCTCACAATGCGGGCCGTATCGACGAGTACTGCCATCTGAATCAGGCCCTTGATCCAACCACCTAAGGAGAGCCTTCACAGATGTTCGTTGAGACTCTTAGCAATTAAGCCGTTGGCCGTTACGACAATCGGCACAATGATAGATGAGTTTACATTCCACATGTCGACAACCTCGTGTGCCAAGTCAAGATGTTTTAGTTGTTTCTCTTTCTCAGCTTTCTTTGTTAATATTAATATTCAACATCATCATATTACTACTTATAACATATAACATTAAAATGACCACACACTTAAGTATCTGGTTTTAATTTCAGTCGATATCTCTACTCGTTCCCGAGATGGTCTTGACAAACAGACGGTAAACAAAGTGATCTTATAAAGGATCTGTAGGCCTACTATGACATCTTAAAGCAGAACTTATTCCACTGAGTGAAAGAGATGGTGCTAGACACCCTGTATAGCTCTGTCCCTTTCCCTCAGCGGAATAAGTTCTGCTTTAACACGTCATGGTAGGGTAGCTGTTTTTCCTTTATAGGTTCGGCACCTTAAAAGCAACTCAAGCATGCAAATATTAGAGTTCCAACTCAATTGAATGATTAGGATGTTAATTCAGAGACACAAAGTTCGTAGATTGTAATTGTTAATTAAGGGAAGTTGACAATTTGTTCCCATCACGTTAACTTTATTTTACGTGTTTTGTGTGAGAAACTGCTAAGACAGGATGTCATTCTTGTGAAACAATTATGGCATCATCGTGATAACTTTGACTCCGTCTGTCTGACTGTCAAGGCCCTTTATCTCTGGAACGCGTGAAGATATAGAGTAAAAATTAAAATCGTATACTCAAATTTCTGGTCTTTTAGAGCTGAGTAAAAATCAACTTTCTAAGTCTACACAGTCAAAAGCTGTAGCCTTTTATGTTGCAAGTTCTTACGGATGCTTCGATACGCGAGTCCGAGTTGACCGGGAAGGAGAAAATAAATTTTGTAACTTCACTGCTCTCAAAAGAAAACAGCAACCAAACAGACCAGAGACGCAGTTTTTACGGGACTGCACCTCAGATCCAAACTCTATTCAAGGATTTCCAAACTCCAGCAATAGATTTTTAGACGGAAAAAGATAAAGACCAAAATTTGCAACGAAAGTGTCGTTATGTAAGCCGAGTGGCGTACGCGCCTTTTTCTGACTGTCTCTCTCTCTCGCTCGCTCTCATAGAAAGCAAGTCAGTTATTTTCGTTTCGTCTTTCTATTTCGCATTGAACACTGTGGTGTCGCGACGATTATTTTTGTTGAGTGTATACAGGTTCTTTGTACATAATAAATAATAACTTCGTTCCATCCGGGTGTGCTTTGACACCTCTCAAGTTTTTTTTTTTAATAGAAAACTCCGTGATGACTAAGTTAAAAAAGTAAAGCGCGTTCACTTGAGTTTTGTTTGTTTTTGGCCTGCTAAAATCTTACTCACGTGAACGCACTTTAAATAGTAAATTACGTTTACAAATGTAGGAAGTTGACAATTTGTGTCAATCATTTTTGTACAACTGCTATTAGGTATTCACGTGTGTTGCTTCTGTATTGTGTAGCACTCAGCGCAATGACATGAAGATCGAGAGATGAATAGATGATAGTTTAACTAGGATGTGATACGATTATTTATTTATATATCTATACTAATATTATAAAGAGGAAAGATTTGTTTGTTTGTTTGTTTGTTTGTAATGAATAGGCTCCGAAACTACTGGACGGATTTCAAAAATTCTTTCACCTTTGGAAAGCTACATTATCCCCGAGTAACATAGGCTATATAACATCACGCTACGACCAACAGGTGCTGAGCAGCGCGGGTGAAACCGTGGGGAACAGCTAGTAATATTATAAAGAGGAAAGATTTGTATTTTTGTATGTTTGTAATGAATAAACTCAAAAACTACTGGACCGATTCCAATAATTTTTTCACCATTAGAAAGCTGCATTATTCAGAAGTAACATAGGCTATATAATATCACGCTAGGTCCTATAGTTGTGGAGCAGTAACCAAAAATGTTTTAAAAACGGAGGAAAAGTGTCGTTTCTGAGGCCTTCCGTGGCGTGCGCTGGGCATATAGTTAAAGTTATACAAAAATGCTCTATGGATGAATTGTTCATCTTAACATTCTTTTTAAAAAAGTCTGCGAGAGCATATGTCTACCTTTTATAGTTTACCCATAACAATCGTTTTAATGAATGGTTCAATCCTTATAAAAGTTTGCTCTAGATAACTTTTGAATTGTTCAATCGGTTACCTTATGACTATTAATTCATCAAAAAGATACCTATTAGGTAAGTACTTACCTGCTATTTCAAAAATACATAAAAAAAGGCCCGGGGCGGCGCGCGGCGTGAAGTGACTAGCCAGCCGGGCAACGCAGCGGTGCGGGTTTGTGGTGATTCTATTATTTTGTTTCCCCTCGGAACCTCTCAAATTATGGAACCCTTATAATAACGATTTGTGTCAAGATATCAGACACATAGCCCAAGAAAGAGGTCAACAAGATTTTAATGTTTATAATGAAGGTTTGATACAGATCGAAAATAAACTTTTAGAACTGAACGATAAAAATTTGGTAGACTTTGGGTTACCCTCTCCGAATCGCCCCCTACAAAATGTAGTTAATGCCATACCGAGCTCTACATACGATGTTAACGAGTTATCAGTATATGTCAACTCAAATGTACCCAAGTTGGTGGCAGATCAAAAAATTGCGTTCGATGCTATAATTGAAAGTGTGATCAACAACAAAGGTAGACTATTTTTTTTGGACGCGCCTGGCGGAACAGGTAAAACATTTCTTGCCAATTTAATATTAGCCAAAGTACGACAATCTGGAAGAAAAGCACTGGCGGTCGCGTCTTCTGGCATTGCTGCAACTCTATTAAATGGTGGGAAGACTGCTCACTCGACCTTTAAATTACCGTTGTCTGTGTCATTAGAACAACAATCGGTATGCTCAATCCGCAAAAATGGTCCACTTGGGAAGCTCTTACAGGACACTTCACTGATTATTTGGGATGAGTGTACCATGAGCCATAGAGCTCACGTGGAAGCTGTGAACCGCACATTAAAAGACCTCAGGAACTCAGGCAATGTGATGGGAGGCGTAACCTTTGTGTTGGCTGGAGACTTTCGCCAAACACTACCGGTTATAACTAAAGGTACACGCGCCGACGTTATTAAAGCGTGCCTCAAATCATTACCTTTGTGGCAATCAATTAAAACTCTAAATTTGCGCACAAATATTAAAGCACATTTAAGTAACGACAACAATGGAAATTTCTCACAAAAAATACTTCAACTTGGAGATGGAAAACTACCATCGCCAGTTGCAAATAGCTCCCAAGTATCGTTGGACAATGAATTGGCTCAAACTGTTAACAGTCTAGATGTTCTTATAGACACAATCTATCCCGACATTGAAAATGTCACAGAACGAAATTTCAATTGGCTCTGTTCGAGGGCGATAGTGTCGCCAAGAAACGATTCCGTAAATGATATAAACAGAATGATTATGGAAAAAGTACCAGGTGATTTCAAATGTTACAAATCTATTGACACTGTGTGCAACATCGAAGATGCAGTACACTACCCACAAGAATTTTTAAATTCCCTCAACCCTGCCGGCTTGCCACCCCACGAACTAAAATTAAAAGGAGGTACTCCTATCATGCTTTTGAGAAATTTAAGCCCTCCCAATATGTGCAATGGCACAAGACTTTTGATAAGGGAATTACGAGACAATGTGATTGTAGCAACAATCATCACTGGGCCCGCGGCCGGACAGCTCGCTCACATACCGCGAATCCCGATGATTCCGACGGATTTACCTATATCCTTTAAAAGGTTACAGTTTCCTGTGAAGACATCGTTTGCCCTTACGATAAATAAATCACAGGGGCAAACTTTTTCGATTGTTGGCGTCGACCTAAGAAAAGAGTGCTTTTCTCATGGGCAGTTATATGTAGCCCTTTCTCGAGTAGGATCTCCTAAAAATCAATATGTTTTGTTAGCACCTACAAATACCACTGCAAACATAGTTTACAGTGAAGCCTTAAAGTAAAATGTAAATATTACGATAATTTGATCAAACACATAAAACAAAGTCCTTTAACAAAAAAAAAAAACAAAAATCTTTAACAAAAAAAACCTTAAAACAACAAAAAAAAACCTTAAAAAAACAAAAAACTTTAACAAAAAAAAACCATAAAACAATAAAGAAAAACAAAAAAAAATGAAAAGATGTAAATATTTTTCAATAAATGTAAAATAACAATTTAAAAACAAACTTTTACCTCAACCAAAACAAACAACAACAAAATAGGTAGGTTCCTATTTAAGAAGAAAATAATTAATTAAATAAATGAAATAAGTAAATGAAGTCCGGAAAAATGTTTTCAAAAGGTGAAGAGAGGAGAATAAATATAAATAAAACGTAAAACTATGTAAAAAATCTTAAGTCCCCCCGTGCGAAGCCGGGACGGGCCGCTAGTATATTATATATATATATAATACTAGCTGTGCCCCGGCATGCGTTGCAATGCAATTTTCTACCTACCTACCCTATCTTTTAAGTTGGATCAAACTGGACACGGTGTGTAAATTTAATTTAAATCGGTTAAGTAGTTTAGGAGTCCTCGCGGACAAACAACGTGACACGTGATTTCTATATATTAAGATTTATATTATTAAAACTTTATGCCCATGTAAGTATAAACACTGTACAAAGGCGGACTAATGCCTTGGGCATTTTCTACCAGTCTACCTTAGGGTGATGCAGAGAGAAAACATAGTTGGTGCAGGCTGCAAAACAGAAAGTGTTTCGAGAAAACATTAACAAATATAATATAACGATAAATACTTAAATGCATACATACAAACAAAATAAAGTCAAGAGAGTTATAAATACATGGGGAAAAACTAATAACCATTTAATTTGGAGATGAATCTGCCAACTTTCTATGTAAATGTTCCCGAGCTCTAACTTTAAAAGTGAACCGATTGGTGGCCACCCTGGTATTTAGAGGGAGTGCATTTCAAAGGAAGACCGCCTGGACAGGAAAAGAAGTTTTAAGAAAACCAGAGCGATGAGAAGGACAACGCAGAAGACGGTTATTGGAGGAACGAACGATTAACGGGCCTGTTGGTCTAGTGGTTAGTGGCCCTGACTGCTGAGCCGGAGGTCGTGGAATCGATTAACACCTTTATAATATGTATGTATTTATAAATTATATAAGCATGTATATCAGTTGTCTGGTTACCATAACACAAGCTCTGCTTAGCTTGGGATCAGATAGCCGTGTGTGAGTTGTCCCAAGATATTTATTATTATTAATATCGTGACGACACATAGAATCCAATGTCCACCGCAAAGGTAACTAAAGAGTCTTCTTTCTCCAAGTGAATCCTGTAATCCAACATGCTAAGCAAACAAAATATCCTCACTAGTGTCCTGCACAGTGCGTTCAGGTTGCTGATGGCTGACAACGTAAAGCACATCATTTCTTGGCCCAGTGGCTGAGTGATCGACTGCTGCGCTGCGTGTCGCAGGTTCGATTCGCGCACGGAACAAATATTTTGTATGACCTGCAGATAGTTGTTTTGGGTCTGGTTGTTTGTGTGTGAGTCTAAATGTTTGTAAATGCACCCACGATGTGATGACTAGGATAAATTCTAGTGTGGGGCAACGATTTTTAAAAAAAAGGAAGGATATGTTTATTGATTACTGAATTATTATGGTTTTATCATGTTTTATTTATTTTTTGGATAACTGAATTCATATGGTTTAAACACCAGTATAAATCATGTGCTTTTTAATTTGCAAATTAAGTATGGGTAAATTGACTTTTTGAGGAGCTCGTGTTAACTGGGTTGTGGAGGTCAGATAGGCAGTCGCTCCATGTAAAATACTGATATTCAGCTGCATCCGGTTAAACTGGAAGCCGACCCCAACATAGTTGGGAAAAGGTCAGGCAGATGATGATGATCTGTGTACATCTTAAGTTGGAGATCCTTAATAAATAAATAAATAAAAATAAATTATATAGTTTATTACTTCTCTTTCTCTTGCATGCCTGTCTATGTTTAAGTTTACCTTTACTACATTTGTTTTAACAGCTTATAATAGCGAATTTATAATTTCTAATATTAATGATGTGGAAAATGTCGTAGGTAATACATTTATAACTATTGTGTACTTATAACTTAGTATAAGATTAATGTAACTATAACTGTTAATTTTTCCAAATAAATAAAATAAAATAAAAAAAGAATATAGTTTTTTTCTAGTAAACATCATGGTGGTTTCTGTTTATAAACACAGCGAGACCGATTCCAATGGTGTTGACCATTACAACACATTGTGTTGTCAAGGCTTTTGCTCACAATTATCGGTTCTATTGTTTTGTTACGAAATGGTAGGCGTACTATTACTACTACGTTTTATTATACATAGTTTGAAAAACTTAAAAGAAACGTTTTAATGTGACGTCATTTGTATTTTTTTTTATTTCTCGTATTTTCCCAAATGAACAAATGTTAATATAATTTTCATTTAAATACTAAAGGACATTATTTTATAAAATAATAGCAATTATTTATACTGACGTAATGATAAAAAAATGTGTTATTCCAGACTATAATCTAACTCTGTGCAAAATTTCATCAAGATCTGTTCAGCCGTTTTGACGTGAAAGTGTAACAAACATCCATACATCCATCCTCATAAACATTCGCATTTAGAATTATTAGTAGAAAAGTAAGATAATTCCGTTCATATACACAATTATTTTTTTTATTATATTTAATAAGGCCTCAAAACTTTTTATGATAAAAAAATCAACGACCGTCGACCATAGGGCAAATTTATTATTCTTGCTGTTTTTAACTAGATGTTAAGTCCTTTAATTATAGTCTTATACCTTATACCATACCATACCTTATTATACCATAATTTTAAAGAAAGAAATTCGAAATAATATTATTTGAATATTTGAAAATCAATGTTGATTCAAAAGGAAAAAGGATTATATTTTTGTCTAGCATAATATGTAATAGTGTACTCATTGTTGAAATTCAAGATAAGAGAAGAAGGTTTGTACAAATGGTGCGCGGAGGCAGTACACCGTAGGGGAAATCCGCGACAGACCTCTAGCGCGATCTCATGGTGGCATGGACAGAGCGACTGTCGCAACCCCGTACAGGGCACATTTGATGTATTTGATGTGCAGTAACGAAAATTTTTACTAGCTTAGGAATTATAAATAACTAAATTGTACCTAATAAATTTTAATTAAATAAATGTATAATTAAATAATGTATTGTAAGGTTATGTAATTACAATTGAAATGTAATATTAATTGTATTACAATTGAAAATTATATAGTACAGGTTAACATTTTTTTTTACTCGTTTGTTATTTACTTATGTATTTTTTGAATTACAATTACTAACATCATATAATTAAATTAATTACTAAATATATACAACCTATACACAGACTTATAATAAAAATATATACAAGTAAAAAATGGAAAATTACAGGGCGTCAAAAAATTCGTCCGTATCGCCGTCAACAGGTAAAGTGCCCAGAAGGCTGGCAGCATTACCGCGTTGGATGGCAATGCTTATTTTTTGTGCAAAAAACAGGCCAGCCCTCTGGTCAAGAGAAGAATCGACCAATCGACCAGTTATAATTCAATAAAATAATGTAATGAAATTTTGTAGAAATGAAATGTATTTATGTAATAATGTCATTATCAGTAATAAAGGCTATTAATTTGAGTTTGAATTTGAAATGATAATTTTATATTTATATTCATTTATATTATTTTTTCAGTAAACCTAAGCGTCCTGTGCACTGGAGTAGGCCTAGCCTGGCCATCACCAGTTCTGGTGAAACTCAGCGATGAGTCGCAGACGATACTGCCACGGGCTATCACTGCTGAGGAAGGATCATGGATTGTGTCCATTGGGTTCTTGACTGCGATTGTTGGTAAGCTATATTGATTGTACAGGTAAATATTTTACTAGCTGTGCCCAGCGGTTACACCCGCTGCCCACATAGGGGTATGAAAAATAGATGTTGGCCGATTCTCAGACCTACCCGATATTATGTACACAAAATTTCGTTTAAATCGGTCCAGCCGTAAGCGTGTTTCATCGTCGACCACATCATCACTTACCACTAATAAAAAAAAAATATTATAAAAGCGAAAGTGAGTTTGTTTGTTTGATAAGTCTTTACGCCTAAATGGCAAAACCGATTTTGATAAATTTTTGGTACAGAGATGGTTGGGACCCTGGAGATTTTTTTTTAAAGTAGCTATAATCTAGTATTTAATATTTCGGTTAAGACATTCATAGGTATTCTTTTCCTGTTCTCACACACTGCTGTCTACGTTTCTTTCTTCGCATTTCCTTTCGCAGGCCTGCTGGTAGTTTTTTTTTGAAATAGTAAGAGAATAGTAGTTTTTTTACGGTACGGATAGCGCAGTGGCTGAACAATCGACTGCTGCGCTGCGTATCGCGGGTTCAATCCCCGAACGAAACAAATATTTGTATGATAGTTGTTTCGGGTCCGGCTGTTAGTGTATGTGAGACATATAAACTCAGTCTTGATACATGAGAAATTCCAAGTGTAGGTGTGTAAAGTATTTTTTTTACTTTTGCACTATTTAACTTGATAGACAAGTTACTAACCCTGCTCTGGTTTTACTATCATCTTATCGAAGATTTGCAAGATTAAAGTATTTGTTAAAACATTCACGTTGACCTAAATAGTTGCCAAATCTGTACTATGTAAACAAACATTTTATATTTTGCATTATTACATACAGTAAAAGTATATCTACTATCTTCTATTTACCTAGGTATTCTAAAAATCCTTGCCCCACATTTTTAAAGTGCGCGGTTGACACAAATCAAACTTTATGGCGCCTCGGAAGTGACCTACGAGTGACTGTTTGTGCATTAAGGCCCGGTTCCAATAAACAAATCAAGGGGGAAAAAGCGCTGGCCGTTTCACACTTTTTTTTCTTTTTCTAGAGTTATGCGGACTTTTTTTAATCCTTTATTTTTTTTTAATTTCAGCAAGCATGTTAATTGGTACAGTCCTTATAGACCGACTAGGAAGGAAGCCGTTCCTCATCTTAGTGATATTGCCTAAGTTTGTAGCTGGCTTCGTGTTTATATATGCCAGTGAAGTCTGGATGTTGCTGCTCGGGAGGGCCTTAATTGGCATAGCTGATGCCGGCGTCTTCACTATATTGCCTATGTATGCTTCGGAGATCGCTAGTGTAAGTAGCATATTTAAGACTAGCTTTTGCCCGCGGCTTCGATCGCGTTTAATTCAGGATAACACAGTTCCCTTTTCCTGATTTGCAGGTACCTGCTACTTGTAGTTTTTGCTTTAAAGCTTTTTTTATTGTAATAGCAAAGCTAAGTTTTTACTTTTCTTTCCTCTTTCTCCCTCATTACTCACATTACTCACTTTAAAAAAAAAAAGTTTAGCCCTTGGCCGTCTCCAGGGTCACAACGACCTCTGTACCAAAATTCATAAAAACCGATTTAGCCATGTTTACGTGAAGACGTAACAAACAAACAAACTCACTTTCGCTTTTATAATATCAGTAAGGATTACTTTACGGAATTTCGGGTTGTTGTGTTATTGAGGCGATCTATTATAGGACTTAAACATTTTGTCCGGTCTTTTTTACGTTAATCTAAAAAGATTCAAAAGACTAGCTCGTTATTTTTTTGCGTAAGATAAATAAGTTATGTATGTACATTTCCTAGTTTACCGTTTGTTTGTTTTTTTTAAATAAACTGACTATAGACGGATTTCATCGTACCATTTGGTTTTTACGTTAGCAACTTATCAAAAATATTTGCATTTTTTGACAAATTGACATAGGTTTTTTTTTAATATGATGACCTGATTTTTAAACCAAGTAAAAACCTTTTTAAACTCGTGGTCATGGTTGATGGTGGTTATCTCACTCATAAACCAAATTATTATCATCGGAGTGATATTAAGATCTCTTAGGCATAATGCACGACTTTTTACACATGCAGCCTGTGGGCTAGATATAATATACGAGTACTCGGATCTCTTATTGAAATTGAAAATATTTATTTCAGACCAGGCACATAAAGTTATAAGTCCATATAATAATAAAATAATACTTATGTTAGTAGAAGAAACTTAAAAACTATGTTAGTAAATTTTAAAAACAATCAAGATGCTGGACATGCATGAGCGAAAAAAGCTTTCTTAAAGCGCTCTTCGCATTTTATGTAATGAAGCGTCCATCAGCATCCTTGCTGGCTGGGCAAGACAGCTCCTGAAGTGCATCGGACATGTTTGCAGACGCTCACAAATGCAATGTAATGCTTCTACAAAACGATGCGGAACCGTTATGCATCGATATTCAGTAGAGTGTGGGCAACAGCATCATAAACATAATCGCTGGCAGATTGCACTGCGCTTATATAAATAGCTGTTGCGCCATGTCACGTATGATGGCGCAATAGTTTATGTTGTTAGAGATTTTTTGTCACTAACATAGAATTAAGTTGTACTCTCATATGAGTCATGGTCACTTAAATTAAGAGATTTACATTAAGTATATTCTATACTAGCGACCCATTCCGGCTTCGCACTAGTGCAATGTAGAAACTGATATCACATAGGTATGAATCTTCCTCTTGAATAACTATATGTATTGCTGCAAATTGCATCAATTTCCGTTAAGTTTTTTTTTTAAGTTGCCCCACACCTGGAATTTCTTCTGTATCGTGGGTGCGTTTACAAAAAAATATATACACACACACATACACCCAGACTTGAAACAAGTACTGTGTTAGTCATACAAATATTTGTGCCGTGCGGGGATTGAACCCGCGAATGCAGCACAGAAGTCGATTGCTCAGTCACTGCGCCTACCGTGCCGTCAAACTTAGTCAGTCTGAAAGAATTTTATGACAACTGTAACGTTTCAAAAAAATTTAACGTGGACTTGGGTATTTATTGTCTAACTTGTAAAGAGAAAACTAGATAAGAAAAAACAATACCTTTATTTTACTGGCCTGTATCGTGTCTAACTGAAGGGCAAAGACCTCCCCTTTCAAAATCAAAATATTTTTATTTCACATAGATCTTCGTGGGCACTTATAAAACGTCGAGAAAAGGTGCACTGTTCGGGTTGGTCGTTACCTATGGAGAAGAAGCGGCAAGAAACTCCATGGTTACTCTTTTAAATTCATTTGGTATTACTATGTTGTTGTTACAGCTTAAGTAGCTTTCTTTTTTTTTTGTTTTAGTTGTCTCTGATGTTTTAATTATAATTGAATTTAGATAGATGCAAATATTTGTACACCAGATATGGTAGAATATATGAGTCTGTAATAACTGTAACATCTTTTGTAAGTACTATATTCTGACAAATAAACTTTTCTTTCTTTCTTTCTCCTTCCACACCTCCCTACCCGTGCGATCTCTGGACATATACGCCTCGCAAACTTGATCAGGGGGGCGTAAAAAATATTATAATGGTTCACAGTTAATAATTTGAATTGTCACTTTGATACCATTTTACGAATGGTAACGTAATTCACAATTATTATTAACCTATTATGATTCTGGTTAAGCTGCCATTTTAGACCCCCAGATCGTCAACCTCACGTTGCAAAGGTCGACCTCAATGGTGGTCTAAAACTACATATATTACGCCTTAATAGTCTCACTTATTATTATAAATGCAAATGTATTTATTATAATTAATGGATGTATGGATGTTTGCTACTCTTTCACATCAAAACGGCTGAACAGATCTTGATTAAAATTAGCACGGAGGTAGATTATGGCTTGGAATAACACATAAAATCCTTTTTTTTTCGATATTACGCGGGCAATACCGCGGGCTCCAGCTAACTTACTAATATTGTTTTACTCTTTCACGTCAAAACGGCAGAACGGATCTTGATGAAATTTGGCACGATGATTATGGCCTGGAATAACACAAAGGATACTTTTTATTTCGATATCACGCGGGATAAGCCGCGTGTACCAACTAGTACTTACCTATTACTTTTTAATTCCAGAAAGAAATCCGTGGCAGCTTAGGCACCATTCTACAAATCATGTGTTCCTTTGGAATTGTCACCATGTTGTCGATGGGTCCTTTCATATCCTATACTATGCTGAACATGATATACACAGGCTTCATTATCCTGACTACCATACCGCTGTTCATCGTACCTGACGGACCCTATTCTTTGTATTCAAGAGGTACGTACAAATCTTGACATCTAAACTGTGGCTCATTCGTCAACTCGCGACTCATAAACTCGCGACTGCACGCGAGTAAGCACCTTCTTATTTTACCTATTTTTGTGGTGAGTGAAAATTTGAAGTATTTACAGTCATCTACAAAAGACAAAACACTCGCGTCAGATTTTCACTCAGTCGCGAGTTGTCTACAACACAAATAGGTGAGTAACAACAAAACAGATGAGGCGCGAGTTGACGAATAAGCCTAAACTGTGAGTCCTAGGCCCGGCGCTCATTATCGGCATCGGCACGACTGACGATTTTAGGTGGCAAATAACAATATACATTAACATAATGGCAATAAAGTAGAAATTTCCATTATATATGGCTGTAATAACAAAAATACCGCTTCGATATGCTTGAGGCTGCTGTATCGGCAGCCTTGAGAATGCTTCGGGATGCTTCGGCATCCTTCGGTACGCCGCCGGCATCATTTATTTTGACTCACACACAAACACAATCGAGGTAATACGATATGAGACGCTTCGGCAAGCTACAGGACGGTGCGGCATGCTTAAGGACGCCTCGTCATCCCTAAGAACGTTGCAGCATGCCAAAGCATAATTTCCGACGAAATAAGCGCACACTGCGCTTGCATGTAGGATGCCGAAGGATACTTTCCTTGCCGATGCTGATAATGAGCGCCGGGTCTTAATGTAGATAGGTAAAAGGACTAATTGTACTTATTCAGTTGGTTTGGTATTAATATGTGATGAGGAGGTATGAGGCAATCGGTCGTGAAGGAGATCGTAGAGAAAGTTTTTGGTATGAATGTGGATGGGTATAAGAGTAGGTTAGTAGTAATAGTAGTAGGGTCAGCAAAGCAGAGGGGCCTGCCAGGGCCACCACCTGCCGGGGTTGTTCGAAAGAGATACCGCTGCCCCGGAACATCCATCCTCACAAACATTCACATTTATAATATTTAACTGGGATTTATAATATTAGGTCGGTTCAACTTGACGGATTTCCCTATTGATGTTTTTTCAACGAGTTTGGCTTACAGACGTTCCCTATATAAACAGTGTGAACCATGAGTGTTTATTTATCTTGTATTCTTTTGTTTTTTATTGTACTGGATTTGGATCTATTTGACACAATGTTTGTTATAGCATTTTGTCTCTAATATTTATCATATATGTCATGCATACCTGTTGTTTGCATGGTTACTGAAATGCACTTTTTAGATGTTAGTTTATTTTTGAATTTATTTGTATGTAACCGTGCTGTTGGTGTGCTTATTATAAATAAATATTAATATACTATATATTGTGTGAACAATGTAACGCAAGGTAAGCGAAGGTACCATGGAAACGATCTCACAAAAAATAACCTGCACGTAAACAATACATATTATCATAAATTCAATTGACTAGAAATTTATTTCCAACACGTTTCGTCTCCAAGACGTGACAAAGACAAAGAAATAATATATTTTATGAACATTTTTGTTGGCTCAGGCTAGTACACGACGATCGAAAGAGATTAAATTCTTATTATACCAGAAAAAAGATTTATGCTTGAAACATGGGATACAAAAACGAATAGTTGCTGTCATGGGCCATAATCTACGTTCGTAGTTCAAAAATGCAATTACAAGTCCAACTACTTTCGAGTTTTTGCAATAACAATATTATTTTGAAATTTACGTCTTTGCGTCATTTTGAGGTACAACTTTGTCAATGGTATTAGTCATTCTAAAATTGACTTAATGTCCTCTAACACAAAGTTGTCGTGAAGTGGAGCACGGATTTTGATAAACCGAACACATTAAGATAATTTCCCTCACTGCTGCATTTAGGAAGATCCTTCACACGTCTTATACCATAATCTAATCATTCCTATATATTCAATTTCAGGTCTCAAATCAGAAGCCTTAAAAGTCCTGACATTCCTTCGCGGCTCAGAATCAATAGCCAACGAAGAGCTAAAAGAATACGACTTGGCATCCGAAACGAACAACAGCAATATTTCCAAAAAGGAAATTTTGACAAACCGGCTGTTCTTGAAATCCTTAATTCTGGTCCTCGTTTTGGGTCTGGGATCTCAGTTTGTTGGGTTCAATGCAGTGACGTTCTATCTGCAGACAGTTTTGGAGTCTACTCAGACGTCAGTTAAACCTGAAGTTGCATCAGTGATTATTGGATTGATCCAATTGTTTGCTAGTTTCTGTACTACTCTGGTAACTGATCGGTTTGGGCGGAAGCCGATTTTGACAGTCACTAATATTGGCATGGGATTAGGAATGGTGAGTTTATCTTTTAACTAGCTTTTGCCCGCGGCAAAATTCGGGATAACACAGTTATCCTTACCTGATTACGTTCATGCTACCTGTAGTATTAGGTAGGTACATGCTACCTGTAGTTTTTCCCCTCCGCCATGGCGGAGGAGATCCATCGAGGATTTCCTCATTTAAAAAAGGTCTTAACAAAATTAAAATATTGGCCGTTGAGTTAAAACAATAGTTTTGAATTGATACTACATTTTTACAAAACAAAAACATTTAGCGATAATAACAAAAGATAATAAAATTAATAAACATAAAAATCCTCTTGCATACGTCAGTAAATAAAATCACAAAGAAGTTACAAAAAATGTTGGTAGGTATGTCATTAGTAACTTGTAGTTCCCACGATTAATTACAAAAATAAAAGGGTTTTTTTTAATGCAGTTTAATGTTAATTTTGCTTTATTTCTCGGAATAAAAATTACTAAAGAAGTGTTGGAGACACTTAAAAAAATATTAACTAAGTAGATGCCAAATTAAAAAAAGATGATTCATAGTAATAATTAAAATATGAAAGAATCTGTCTATCCGTTCACAATGTTGCACACCCAAACAACTGAACACATTTTAATGAGGCAAACGTAATAACGATGATTGGAGTTAGAACGAAAGTATAGTTAAATCCAGTACTAAGTTCCTATGAGGAGTTCGTGGCATAATAATAATAATAGCCACTTTGGCGATCTTGAGGTTAAGCTGCGCTTGCCTAGGTTGGTCCATGGATGGGTGACTACCCATCACATATCAAATTACCTCCGTGCACCGTTCACTTTAAGCCGCTGGTCTTTAATTTTTAGATCATCGACAATCTGACAACTAGTCTAACCAAGGATTGTCGTCTTACCCAGTATTACTGGGTTGTGGAGGTCAGATAGGCAGTCGCTCTATGTAAAATACTTACTTAGCAAACGGTTAGTCAGATGATGAGTAAATTCAAAATTTAATTAGGATAATTTAGACTTCGAAATGAGCAAAGCATGCCTGCGGTTTCGGTCATATCTAGCTTAAGCAAGTATGCGCCTCAAAGAGACGTCGAAAAGCAAAGGGGCCTAAAAGCCACCGCCTGTCGGGGTTGCGGGTTGTTCGAAAGAGATACCGCGGTCCCAGAACATAAAGAGCAAAAGAAAGAACCTGGGTGGATTTTAATTGGTACTTCATACCCCATACTTAAGCGTACTTCTTAAGGACACATTTGGACATGTTCTTGGAATGCACCAAACCCACCCAGGACTTTCTTTTTGGGGTGGGAAATCAAATGACTTCGCCCGCTCTGGGCGGAGCTGGGGGGAGTGTCCGACTTTTACTAACTAAAACCCACTCATTTTCCTTCTATTGCCCTTTACGTTCCGGGGCCGCGGTATCTCTTTCGAACAACCCGCAACCCCGGACCCAGGGCTTTAATCTGTATAAGTCTAGTACTAGGGAGCGGAGTTATTTGATGATTAGTAAAACCTAAGTATGCTTATATCTAATATATAAAATTCTCGTGTCACAGTTTTCGTTCCCATACTCCTCCGAAACGGCTGGACCGATTTAAACGAAATTTTGTGTACATATCGGGTAGGCCTGAGAATCGGTCAACATCTATTTTTCATGCCCCTAACTGAGCAGCGGGTGAAACCGCTGGGCACAGCTTGTTACATATAATAAATACATTTTTTTTTGTTTCAGTTTGGCCTAGGATTGTTCTTCAAACTGAAAGAGAAGGAGACAGTGGAAGGATTCCTAAACTATTTGCCGCTAATATCACTTATATTGGTTGTTTATTGTTATAGTGCAGGTAATATATTGCAATTAGTTCTTTATTTACGTACACACAACATATTTTTTGACGGCACGGTTGGCGCGGTGGCTGAGGGATCGACTGCTGCGCTGCGTGTCGCGGGTTCGATTCCCACACTGAACAAATATTGGTATGACCTGCAGATAGTTGTTTCGGGTCATCTGTTTGTGTATGTAAGCTTATTTGTTTGTAAACGCACCCACGATACAGGAGAAATTCCTAGTCTGGGGCAACGTTAAAAAAAAAACACGATATTACGTTAATACAGTCTTCTGTGAAATTTCTAAGCAGAAAAATCAAAACCTTGGTTACGTCATTAGTGTCGAGGTGGAACCTCATGTGAGAACAAATCGAAGAACGCTATAGCTATTAATCTGTAATTAAACCAAACCTTTTTGTTAATTTTTCAGGTATCGGCTCCTTAAATTGGGTAATCAACGCGGAACTCTTTGACGATCCATCAAGAGGGATTGGAACGTCAATTTCTCTTATAATATCAACATTTTTCCTTTTCTTAACAACTAAGTATTTCGCCTTATTCTCGGCAGCCATTGGTCCAGCCAGTACATACTGGATTTTCAGTGTAAATTGTATATTGTTATGTTTGTTCGTTATATTTTGTATCCCTGAAACGAAAGGCAGGAGTTTCGCAGAGATTCAAAACATTTTGCGAGGGAAGAAAGAAGATATTAAAGTAAAAGTAGACGATACATGTTAAATTAGTTTTTTGTTTTTTTTATTTAATAATAGTGTGATGGAGTGTTTTCAATGATTTGATTCTAATCCGTACTAATATTATAAAAGCGAAAGTGAGTTTGTTTGTTTGTTTGTTACCTCTTCACGCTTTAATGGCTAAACCGATTTTGATGAATTTTGGTACAGAGATAGTTGGGAACCAGGAGACGGACATAGGCTTTTTTAAGTAAGAGTGGAATATGTGGGAGAACGAGGGCAGAAAAGGGAAAACTTTGCGTTGCTATTACAAATCAATAAGGCGCTGCCGAATTTAACGCGAGCGAAGCCGCGGGCAAAAGCTAGTATGAAATAAAGGTTGGAAGGTATTTGATTGCTAGGCCACTAGTATATAATCACATTTTCAGAAAACTCAGTAGAACCTATTTGTAATGTCAAGTCATTGTGATATTATCATGACGTTATAAAATAATTCCTGTGGAAAAGGAACAGAGCTATATAGGGTGTCTAGCGCCATCTCTTTCTCACACCGAAGTAATATTCAAAGAATCCTGAGCACAGCATGAGTTCGCGGCGTTACGTGAGCAAATAAGTATGTCGATTTTTAAATGGTAAACACAATTTTATTTTCCTGTACCATTTTAATGATTGCAAAAAGCACAATCTGTATCATCTATAAATATGAATAAATTGTAAAAATGACGAAAAATTGACATGTGAAGCGGATATTTTTAATTTTTTAACCAACTTATAAAATGGAGGATGTTCTCTATATTACTATATTTTTTGTTTGTCGTGCTATTTCCCGTCAATTTAGTGCAGATATTTTTTTTTAATTTATGCACCTACTGCGTGTTGGTTTGCAATATAGATGCCCTGGAACGCAAAGGTCATAAGTAGAAACATGTATGGGTTTTAGTCAGTACAAGTCTGACACTATCTTGTTACACTTATATTAAGTTTGTCCGTATAAACATAGTTCGTGGAAATCAGATTTAAAGCCTTTCAGTTATGGAACAACACCGGCTGTATAATATCCGAAAAGAAAAAATAAACATGAAACACAAAATAGTTGTAATCATAAATACGTATGACTGTGACCTGTGATAAAAATCATCATGTAAATAAATTATTTGTAATTACCGTAGTCAGTTTTTTATTACATCCCTACAGGGTGAATGCCATAAATTAGCAGTAAATTAAAAATGGTTATGAATGCACAAAATGGGTAATATTTTTAAACTCGACTGTGATTAAATGAATTGCAAGGTTTCAAAAAAACTCGAAAGGAAGGGTACCTATTTATAATACCTAGATTTCTGAATGATATGTAACAAGAAAAAGTAGTAATTGCAATTTTTTTTATTGACAAAAACGTACAGAATGTTGTTATAATTTGAATCTGTATGTGCCAGTTTTTTTTAAACTCGTTGTACACTCAAAGAGGTCTTATACCTAATTTTTACCTACTAGACATTATTTAATAATTGAAAGATTTTAATGTTCTGTCATCTAAAGGAGTCTACACACCAAACCCGCCGACCCGCCGACACAGCCCGCCGACATTATGTCGCATGTGATATTTATATGATAATTGGGTCGCCGACACCAAGCCGTGTCGGAGGGTCGGCGGGTTTGGTGTGTAGACTTCTTAACCCGCCAGCACTCGCGCCTTAAGAAATTACATCAGTTCTCGCGCGTGGAGCATTTTGCTCACGTTTATGAATGTCAATAAATGCAAGTTTAACACAAAAATTTTAATAAAAACATATTTTATAAAATAAAATACACATTATTTATTCTAAAAAACTATATATTCAAAAAGTAAACAATATTATTCTTTTTTTTTTAATTAACAATCATAGGAACTAAATTGCCAGTCTTCTAAGGCAGTCTTACGGAAAAAATTAAACAAAAAAAAAACATTGCGTCTTGGGCAAACCGCGCAGATACCACTTGGTTTTTCTTCTTCTGGTAACTCAGAATCTGGTGCAAAACGTTTCAGCACTTGCTGGAGAGGATATGAAATATTTTGTAACTGGCTTCTTCTTTGGATATGTGGCTGTGTTAGTTGCAGAGCTAGTTGTTTCAAGTAGTCTCTGCGCGTGATGATTATACCCGTATTTTCTTTATAAATTATTTGACTGTTGATTCCGGCTATGTTTAGGATCGTGAAATTGAAGAAACCTCACCTTCTACTTCCGATGACGATTGCTCGCTGTTAGTGGAATGATGACTATGTTCACTGCCTCGATCGCTTTCAATATCATCGACTCTAAAAGACGGGTCCTCAATGTCTTCCAAACCTTTCTCCATCAACCATGCCAAAATTTGTTCATCCCCTTGATTACGATCCATCTATAATAGAAATAAATAATAGATCATTATATCAGTAATTTAAAATCATAATATTAAATATATATATATATATATATATATAATATTAAAATTAAAAGTAGCAGTAAAACTGTCGCTAAGATAAAGAAATAAATAAATCATGAGTAAAAAAAAGTACTTACGTCGATACACGCGCGATGAGCAAAACGCCGCCTGATGGTACACGGCACAACAAACCACCTCGTCCGGGTTACCGGCGCGCACTAGCGAGAAGCAAACTGCATACAGGGGTGGGGGACGGAACAAAACTCAGCTACCAAATGAACGATGTACGTACGAATGATTTTGACAAAATGGTGCGTGTTTTAAATTTACTGTGAGCAAAATGCTCATAGCGCGAGTGCTCGCGGGTTAAAGCGCAATACACATGAGCCCGCCGGGTCGCCGACATATGTCGGCAACTTTTAGTCGGCGGTCTAGTTGGCGGCTTCACTTAATACAAGTCGGAAAATTTGGTCAGCGGCATGTCGGCGGCTTGAGATGGGAAATTTATTTGGCAGTCAGCACTACAGGTCGAGCGTCGCCGGGTAACTGATCGCAGGCGTACCCAAGCCGCCAACATGTCGGTGAGCAACACGAGCGGGCTCGTGTTGCCGACATTATTCTTTTAGTACAGGCCGCCGGGTTGTGTCGCCGGGCTTTGCCGGCCCGGCGGGCTCAGTGTGTATTGCGCTTCAGCTAAACATGAATGCTAAATTGGAATTCGGGAAGTGGGTCAAATTAAACTTCTAAGATTTGTATACATAGTGGCGAAGATGTGAAGATAATGAAAACTTGGTACAAAAAGTCAAACAAACATTTGTCACCGACTTTATTCTTTCTCCTTATCAACAATTTTCCTTCCCATCTCCTCTTGAATTTCAGCAAACGTTTTCCCCTTAGTCTCAGGTATAAAGAAAAAAATGAAAAGCGCAGTAATAACACAATTACAGCTAAATATCCAATAAGTGTTGGCAGCCCCTATTGCAATGGTGACGTAAGCGAAGTACTTGATGGTAAGGAAAGCGGTGAAGATGGCGACACCCACGCCTGCTGAGGAACCCGTTGCTCGAGCTGGTCCGTCGAATAACTCGGCTACTACCATCCAGAATATGGAACCCATACCTGGAAAAGAACAGTTTTGTTTGAAAAAGAACGAGATGTGCCCAGAAGTTTCACTCTATACTGACGCAGAGTGATGTTATACATATTATTATAGTCTACTAGCTTTTGCCCGCGTTTTTGCTCGCGTTAAATTCGGTATAACACAGTACTGCTACCTGCAGTTTTTGCCCATGCGCCTTATTGATTTGTAATAGCAACGCTAAGTTTTCCCTTTTCTTCCATCATTCTACCTCATATCCCACTTTTATAAATAAAAATTTGCCTATATCCGTCTCCTGTTTCCCAACTATCTCTGTACCATAATTAATCGAAATCGGTTTAGCCAATAAAGCGTGAAGAGGTAACAAACAAACAAACTCACTTTCGCTTTTATATTGGTAAGGATTAATTTCGTCAAAGAATGCCTACGCAAAATTTCAAGTCGATCCAGCGAAGGAATCGTTCTCTCATACAATTTTATTTCTTTTAAATAAAGAAGGACTTTTGTATTCTACCTGCATTAAAACAGAATACAACGAGCACCATTGAAAACAGAGGCAGGTAATTCAGGAACCCTCTGATTGGAACAGCGTCTTGCTTCAATTGGAAGAACGTACCCAGTCCAAGCTGTGAACAGAACGTGCATCATCACAAAACTAAATTAATTTCGAGTTTTCTCCGAAACATACCACGTAGGTTTCTAATGGTATAAACTTTAAAACATTTATTTCAAGTAGGCCAGTTGTCAGTGTTGACCGGTTTTTCTAAATTAATGTTAAGTTTACTCCAAAAACCTAATCGATTACCTAGGTAACTAATGGTATAAATTTTAAAATCAAAAACATTTATTTCAAGTAGGCCAGTTCCAGGTACTTTTGAACTGTTAAAACAATGACAACAATATATGAAGCTACAGTCTGTGTCAAAAGAGAATAATAACAGTTAAAGTACGGTAGTAGCTCATTCCAAAGCGAAGATCTCGATGAAGAAGAATGACTCCATGGGCTGGACACTCTTTTTCAGAATATAAGTATGTAGTTACAAAGCCTTGGTTACATAACTCATGTTGAGATGGTAAATTATTTGAGAACGATGTCGCAAGACGAGCACGTTAAAAGTATCCATAGTAAACAAAAAAATTAAGTAAGAAATTAAAATATAGATCTCAAATAAGCCGTGGTGACTGAGAGATGACCAGTCACATCTGACAGCGCCCGTTCATAATCATGACGAATGGATCAGAACCATTCAACTCATACAATTTTGAGAGGAACTAAATGATTCGACCCACGCGCCACCATAAGCGAGACATTTAAGTAAGCATGACATGGTTTCAACTCCCAGTGCAAAATAAGGTAAAGAAAAGACAAAAAAATATATAAAAAGTTATATCTGAATGCGTATGGTTAATTCCAGCTTCAAAAGAATGGTGAACCGGTTAGGTGACGCGTTGTTAATAAAGGGTGGTTCGCTAATAAAATATGATTGAAGAATCATCTTACCATCCCAACAGCCATTACGAACAGTGACGTCAACAACACAGGTTTCCTTCCGAATTTATCCGTCAACAGGATCGTGCAGAAGCAAGCCACAAGCTGTATGCACCCACACACTATGGAAGCTATTTCTTCGCTCACGGAAGTGTGCGTGGACTCCATAACGGTCTGCATATAGAACATTACTGCACTGAATCCTATTAGTTCTAGAAACGCACTCAAGAATATGACTTTTCCCAACGTTTTTAATGTCGTCTTGTCTTTAAAGATATCCTTCTTGGTTAGTTCCAACTTGTTTAAAGAGTATAGTTTGTACTCCTCGTTGGCTAGGTCTTCTGAGCCTCGAAGGTTGTTTAGGAGTTTAAGGGATTCGTCTTTGCGTCCTGGAAAATAGATAAGTTTAGTTATATTATAAGCCATTCCCACTGTCATAAGATTATTAACAAAAAGTAAGGGTGTGTATAAATGTATGCAGTCTCTGCACAGTCTATCGGTCGGCAGTCTTATTGTATATGCTAGCTTTACTTCAAAGAATTCCAAGATCCGTGTGCTATTTAATGTTTTCATTGCCACCATGATTTGAGTATGTTTTAATGAGCTGAATTATGTTGTTACCCAGCAATATTTTTTTGTATAAATTTAATTAGTTTGATGTAGTTTGGTCCGTTTACGTGGGCCCGGTCATCATCATCATTTTTCTGCCCTTGTCCTACTCTATTTGGGGTCGGGACAACACTTTTCTTCTTTCGTTCTCCCCTATCAGACGTCACGGCATCATTCACTCCTTTCTCCTTCATTTCATTCCTTACACAATCCATCCATCGTTTCTTTGGCCTACCTCTCGCTCTCTGTCCATCAACGTACAACCTGTATGAAGCTAATATCTGAATGTTCATTTCATCATTCATAATATTTATTATATTGAGATATCCAATAATCAAGACTTAAGTTATAATACAATTTTGATTAAACACTACGATTCTCACATGACACCAGCTGGTCATGAAATAAACACTGTGGAAGTAAGATTGGTGTCTATAAAAGATAATCTTCAAGTTTATCTGTTCAAACAAAGCTATTAAGGGAATCATTTCCAAAAATAAAGCTAGGTGACATTGGAGCTAGTGCTCTAATCTTCATTCTTGTCAGTAACTATACTTCGGACAACAAACCACTTGAAACCTTATTCCAAAAGTAATAAAGATAAATTTGTTTATGAAAACGTAGTAGAAACATTTTAAAACAATAAGAAATAAAACTGAACCAAATAATTTGGTCTTACCTCTAGAATACAAGTAATATGGTGTTTCTGGTATAAACCACATAGGCACGGTGATGGAGGCAACGATGATGGTGAAGATCAGATGCAGGTTGAAGTACGACATGAAGGGACCGATGGAGAATACGATCAGCATCCCCAGTGCTGAAGCCACTTGAGATATCGTGCCGAGAGCACCACGGACTTCTTTCTGGAAAAATGTTTTTTACTTTGTTAATTAAGAAGGTGATGAGATATTAAGAAGGTGTGCTTAGGTACACACTTTTTTTTGGTAAATTTTACTATTGGTGAACTTTTTTTAGACCTTTTAGTGCCAGGGTGAATTACACTTCACCGTGGGATTTGGAGGCGATAGTCCTCGCGCGCCTGTTTGAGTGGCGCGCGGAGGCACTACACCGGGGGGAAATCCCGCTGCCGCGGCAAGTTGCCCCTCGGCGGGCAGACCTCCGGTGCGGTCTCATGGTGGCATGGAGAGAGCGACTGTCGCAACCCCGTGCAGGGCACCCTCTTTGAAGAGTGGTTGGAGAGGCGACATGGCGTCCTCACCTACCGCCTGACGCAGGTCCTCACCGGACACGGAAGTTTCGGGAGGTTCCTGCACATCATCGGGCGGGAGGAAGCGCCCGGGTGTCACCATTGTGACGATCGCCTTGAGGACACGGTGGAGCACACAGTGGCGATCTGCCCAGCGTGGGCGGAGGACCGCCGTGCCCTCGTAGAGGCGGCGGCGGCGATCTCTCGCGTCCGGCCCTGGTTCAGGCCATGGTCCGGAGCGAGAGGGAATGGGAAGCGGTCCCAACCTTCTGCGAAGCAGTGATGCTAGCAAAGGAGGTGGCGGGGCATTTGAGGGAGAGAACATCTGCCCAACCCAGCCGCCGCGGGAAACGCCCATGGCGCCGGGCGCCGCGAGACGACTCCCGGCTACCGTAGATGCGGGCCTGTGGGCGGTGAGCAATGGGTAGTTCACCGTCCGTCCGTCGATTGACGACAGGCCGTGTCGACGGCGCGTTCGTGTTTCACGCGCGCGTCAAAGAGAATCAGCAAAGCAGAGGGGCTTGCCAGAGCCTCCGCCTGCCGGGGTTGCGGGTTGTTCGAAAGAGATACCGCGGCCTCGGAACGTAAAGGGCAATAGAAGGAACATGGGTGGGTTTTAGTCAGTACAAGTCTGACATGCCCCCCCGCCCAGAGCGGGGGAAGGCATTGGATGATTTCCCACCCGAAAAAAAAAGGGTGAATTACACTTGGTCGGTTTTTTAGTGTGATATCACAACTTGATTACTAATGACTACATGTATTTGTAATGTGTTTGATACTGCAAATACCATTGAAGAAAGTTATAAGATAAAATCAATGTACACTCACGCTAGCAATCTCCGAAGTATACGCAGGAACCGCGGACATAACTAAGCTGTTAGCTAATCCATCGATAGCCCTGCCAAACAACACCATCTCGACATCAGTGGCGAACATGAGCGAGAGACACATCACTAGTCGGGGGATACCGGCGATGATGATGCAGGCCTTCCGGCCAAGGCAGTCTACAAGAAAACCTGCGGCGCAGATCGCTGGAAAAAATAATAAAAGTTGTACATTTTGTTGGGATTTTCTGTCGCCAAATTTCCTAAAAGGTTTTAGTTGTAGGATAGGTCGCTAGCTTACTCCGTTGTTGACAAGAAAAACTTATTTGCGTCTGTATTTGTTGAATTATATTATTATTATATAACTAGCTTTTGCAGCGGTTTCGCTCGCGTTAAATTCGGGGTAACACAGTTCGCCTTTCCTGATTTACGGGTACCTGCTACCTGTAGTTTTTCCCCTTGCGCCTTATTTATTGTTATAGCAATGCTGAGTTTTCCCTTAACTTCCCTTAATTAAACTTCACTGCAGGCAAAAGCTAGTAGATACATAAACCTTTCATGTTTAAATTTTTGAAGAAAAATCAATATGACTTACACACAGCCCCAGTGAGAGATCCTATGGACACGATCCATGAGCCTTCTTCTGCAGTGATCGGTCTTGAGAGAACTGTTTGTGTCGCATTATTTAACTTCACTAGTGCTGGTGATGACCAGGCCACGCTCAGACCCAAGGTTATATAGGAAAGATTTGCTGGAACAGAAAGATGACCACGTGGGTAACTCTTTAGTTTGGTTCTAACTGGACATCTCTTGCGGGGTGACTTAAAAATTCATCAGTTTACTGTTGAAACTTCGAGAGTGTTCTATTTTATTTATATACTAGCTTTTGCCCGCGGCTTCGCTCGCGTTAAATTCGGGGTAACACAGTTCTCCTTGCACCTTATTGATTTATAATAGCAACTCAAATTTTCCCTTTTCTCCGCTCTTTCTCGTTCACATCCCACTTTTTTTTAAATAGCCTGTGTCCGTCTCCTGGTTCCCAACTATCTCTGCACCAAAATTCATTATAATCGGTTTAGCCATTAAAGCGTGAAGAGGTAACAAACAAACAAACAAACTCACTTTCGCTTTTATAATATTAGTAAAGATTACATAGTACAATGTATTACGGTATTTTGTTATGGGGACGGGCTGCAGACATCGATTCTATTTTCAATCTGCAAAAAAAGCCATCAGAGCCATATAAAACCTGAGTCGGTGCGATTTGATTTAAGATCATTAACATTATGACGATACATTGTCAATAAATGCAGATTTTATGTTACGTAGATTTATGTAATAAAAAATCTGCATATTTTAGGTAAAAGTCCAAATATAGACAACACTATAAATAGGTACTAATTAGTATAGCCAGGCTTTAGTACGCTAACGTACTTTCATGTGGCCAATGCTGGCTGACTGATGACTGATGCATCAGTCAACTTATTTTCCTAACTGCATAATCATGCGCGGCGTCCAATTTGTGCGGTAAGTAGCCATCGGCGCGGCTGATAATATAGTGCAAGCTGCGCAGGCACAGGACCAAGGGTTTACCGTGGAACGGCGGTATCATACCGCCATCTTCCAAACTCCGGGCTTTTACTGAGAAATTCCTAAAGGAAAACCCCAACAACACTTTGGCTCAACACACTTAATACAGACACTTCTCCCCACTTTTTGACCAGGTATCAAACCCAGAACTCCATGCAAGGGAACAGCTAACAACAAGTACTCAGACTTATGTATCTATGGAGTAGACACCAAAAATCACTTAGAAATTTAAAACACTAACCAGTTATGATAATTAAATACTGCTTTAACACAGGACTTCCAAATGCGAACATCATTTAAACTAAGAAAATATTTTTCATCTGTGGATATGATTCTCGTCTCAACAAGAGAATGCAATGATTAAACATGGCGTTAAGCGTTTTACTTACTTTTAAGGTTAAACACATTAGGGCCTATGCACACCACGTTTTTTAAACGCGCCGTCCACGCGCGTTTTGGGAACGCGCGTCGCCGGCGCGTTTTTATCCTGCAGAGCAGTTTGTTGTCGTTTGTATCGATACAAACGCAACGAGGGAAAGGGAAGTGTGAATCTACGCTAGTAGCAATCGATTTGGTGCACCGCACGTCTTTGGAACAAAAAAATGGAGCCTTTCGACACAGAAAACTTCATAACTGAAACTCAAAACCGGCCAATATTGTGGAATTTACGATTGCCGGATTATTCGTCGTTTGCAGGCTGCGTCTGACTTGCGTGCGTATCGCGTCTGTATCGCTACAAACGCGCGTCGACGGCGCGTTTAAAAAACGTGGTGCGCATAGGCCCTTAAATAAACGATGGGCATCGAACAAATCCATGGTTGTCGAATGAAAATTGCTGTAGGTAGTTACCAACTATGTACTTTTGGTAGATGTTAGTACATATTAGAGACAGAATGATCACCATTCTCACTAACCAGAAACAAACGTCTTCACTTAAAAAGTTTTTTAACCAACAAACCCACAGAACAAGGACTCTTTTGATGATTTCCCTTGAAGTACCCTTGACTGAAAAATTACTTGGCTTATTTACCTCAAAAGATGGAGAAGATTTAAGGAAAACGACTCTTCAAGTTGAAGAAGAAAAAAGTAAAAGCGACGAATATGGACAACCCTATTTCTTCATGAAATCCAAACTAAAAACAAATATTATTTTTATCTGCATTTTTTAAAATGTTTGTGTAACTTGGCTATAAAAACTCGGGGTATATCATTGCATTTACGTTGGCTAATCCGATAATCCGCTATGTTTGCTGCTTTCGGCTGAGATAGTGAGCGATACCTATGCTATTGAGATAAGATACATTTCACCGTGATATTCTATTCTCGCTTCGTTCTGGTTGAGTAGGCTTTAGCCTTATAGCCTTTCTTTTCTAGACCCTCCTGATTCGGAACGTCATTCCTCTCACAATTATTACAAGTCTATAGCTGTTCACTGCCGTTTGCACCTATCGGAACTGACGGCGTCCACAGCCTACGTCCTCAGCACCTAAAGCACCTTATCTGCTCAGGCTCCGTGAAAGCTGATGAGTTGCTCTTGAATGAGTTCAAATTAAGCTCAAGCTCTTCAGCAAAGTGAGTGGGGCCGTCACCAACGTAATGTACAAGGCAAATGAAGGGCCGATGTGTTTCACGCGCCTCAAAGAGATGTCAGCAAAGCAGAGGGGCTTGCCAGATCCTCCGCCTGCCGGGGTTGCGGGTTGTTCGAAAAAGATACCGCGGCCTCGGAACGTAAAGGGCAATAGAAGGAACATGGGTGGGTTGTAGTCAGTACAAGTCTGACATGCCCCCCGCTCCGCCCAGAGTGGGGGAAGTCATTGGATGATTTCACACCCGAAAAAAAAAAGGCGCCGATGGGTGGTGGGAACTGTTTATCGTCTGACAGCCATAATTGGTTGTATTCATTTTATGGTGAGGTTGTTTGGAAAAAAAGCAGTGCCAGCTAAGTTACGGTTCCAAAAGGGTCTGTCCGACTGCCGATCTTGCTATATCAACCTACTTGCCCCCTGGAAAGGGTGATGTCACCCTGAATGTGGTGAGCAATGGGTAGCTAACCGTCTACTGAAGACAAGCCGTGTCAAAGGCGCATGTTCCACGCGCGTCTCAAAGGGATTTTAACAAAGACGAAATAGGGTCTGCCCGGGCCACCACCTGTCGGGATTGCGGGTTGTTTATTGAGATACCGCGGCCCCAAATCATTTAGTCAGTAAAAGTCTGACATACCCCCCTGCTCCGCCCAGAGCGGGGGAAGGGTTTTGTTCCCCATACGCAAAATAATGGGAATATTGTAAAATATATGGTGGCTGCTTGTTCTAGTGACTGCTTAACATAAAGTCCAGGGTTCGATACCCTGGTCGGGCAAGTGTTATTAGGTTTTTCCATTAGGAATTCCACAGTAGCAGTCACTAAATCTAGATTTGTGCTCAGCTTTTGTCGAAAGGTTCTTTCCCTATAGAAATAGACGTAACCTGGCGAAATATGTCCTGTTTGGTATATCTCTGCCTATCCTTTCGGGGCGTGAAGTTTCGTTCTGTTAAAAATTAGGAAAGCCAAACAAACAATTATCATACTTATAACTTTATTCTTTCTCCTTCTCAACATCCTTTACAATTTTTCTTCCCATCTCCTCTTGAATTTCAGCAAACGTTTTCCCCTTAGTCTCAGGTATAAAGAACAAAATGAAAAGCGCAGTAATTACACAGTTACAGCTAAATATCCAATAAGTGTTGGCAGCCCCTATTGCAATGGTGACGTAAGCGAAGTACTTGATGGTAAGGAAACCGCTGAAGATGGCGACACCTACGCCTGCTGAGGAGCCGGTTGCTCTAGCTGGTCCGTCGAAAAGCTCAGCTACTACCATCCAGAATATGGAGCCCATGCCTGGCAAAAAAAGATCAGTTTTAGTAAAGTGATATTAAGTCAAGCTATACATTGCCAGAGGAATTTTTAGAGGCGTTATTATTTATACATATATTAAATGGGCCCCCTAATATCGACGATAAGAACTAAAGCAAAAGAAGTATGTTAACTCTCAACTTAAATAGACCCGGGCTACATGAACTCAGACCTGGGCTATATATACTCAGACCCGGGCTATATGAACTCAGCCCCAGGCTACATGAACTCAGACCCGAGCTATATGAACTCCGCACTGGGCTATATAAACTTGGGAACAGGCACACGCAGGCAGGGAATTCCACTCCTTGGCGGTGCGCATAACTCATTATGAGACATCATGACTCTGTTCCCATATAATTAGTAGCGAGTCTGTTCCATCTCGTCCAAATCAAGTCTCTGGGCCACCATGAATCATTTAAAGATTCCTGATGGGGAACCTACACTGCTCTATCCGACGAAAATCCTCAGAGTTCATCAGATCCGAAATTTAAAAGATAATAGAAATATTTTGATTTAGTTGTCAGAATTTTCAAAATCGTGGTAAAAACAAGTTGAAATCCTCTTCAACTTCTGCCCCGTAATCCTGGATCACCTTCCTTTTTAATGCCTTGTGACATTATATTGTACTAGCTGTGCCCAGCGGTTTCACCCGCTGCTTACTTAGGGGTATGAAAAATAGATGTTGGCCGATTCTCAGACCTACCCGATATGTACACAAAATTTCGTTTAAATCGGTCCAGCCGTTTCGGAGGAGTATGGGAACGAAAACTGTGACGAGAATTTTATATATTAGATTAATTTATATTTTTTTATTACTATGACCACGCTGACATTTTGATGTATATGTGTATGTCTTTTTATAATTTCAGTTATTTGCCAAATATTTTAAATTTAGAATTGTAAACCTTTGCATGCCCATGTGACGGTAAAATATGTAGAACTTTACTATAAAACAACAGCTATTCAAATACTCAAGTTTGTAAAAAAATAAATTATTTGATTTTGATTTGATCCGTAGTCCGGGTTCAACTTGGAAGATCTCCTGGTTCGATGAGGTCTCTTCTTAATTTATTTTCCAAATGTATAACTTATAATTATAATTTCATATAATATAATTTCAAGTCGATCCAGCCAAGGAATCGTTCTCTTAATCATTTTTTTTTTTAAATAAAGAAGGACGTTTGTAGCATACCTGCATTAAAACAGAATACAACGAGCACCATCGACAACAGAGGCAGGTAATTCAGGAACCCTCTGATTGGAACAGCGTCTTGCTTCAGTTGGAAGAACGTGCCCAGCCCAAGCTGTGAACAGAACCGGTATTATCATCATAACTTTTTCAAAATCAATTTCGAGTTTTCTCCAAAAACCTAATCGACCACCTAGGTGTCTAATGGTAAAAATTTGGAAGGTCGAAAGAGATAACGCGGGTCCCGGAACATAAAGGACAATAGAAGGAACATGGGTGGGTTTTCATTACGCCAGTTTCCAAAATCATTTTATTAATCCGTTGCTCGTCGAAATTAGACCAAAAATTACAAAGATATAGCCCATTAAAGTTGCCAAAATATGCAGCAACGCGTGACGTTTTGGTCTAATTTATAAATGAAAAAAAACGTGCCCCTTATTTTTGAATAATCTAAAAGACGGAATAAATGGATTGTAATTACTTAGACCCTAAAACTATCCTATCATATAAAAAAGCTATCTCCAAAACCATCGAACCGATTTCAATGACACTTGTGAAAATGCATGGTCAATTCCATCTTTAAAAATAGGAACGATGGACCGGTATCGGAATGGTCCCTACTAGTACTCAAATATGATTGAAGAATCATCTTACCATCCCAACAGCCATTACAAACAGTGACGTCAACAATACAGGTTTCCTTCCGAATTTATCAGTCAACAGGATCGTGCAGAAGCAAGCCACAAGCTGTATGCACCCACACACTATGGAAGCTACTTCTTCGCTCACGGAAGTGTGCGTGGACTCCATAACGGTCTGCATATAGAACATTACAGCACTGTATCCTATTAGTTCTAGAAACGCACTCAAGAATATGACTTTTCCCAACGTTTTTAATGTCGTCTTGTCTTTGAAGATCTCCTTCTTGGTTAGTTCCAACTTGTTTAAAGAGTATAGTTTGTACTCCTCATTGGCTAGGTCTTCTGAGCCTCGAAGAATGTTAAGGATTTTTAGGGACTCTTCTTTGCGTCCTGGAAAATAATAAGTTTAGTTATATTACAAGTAATCATTACTCTTATCCTTACTTAACACTATAAAAGCGCAAGTGAGCTTGTTTGTTTGGTACGTCTTCACGCCTTAATGGCTAAACCGATTTTTATGAATTTTGGCAGAGATAGTTGGAACCCTGGAGACGAACATACTATTACTACTACTATTATTCATAGAATTATTTTAAAAAAGTGAGAAGCGAGGGAGAAAGAGGGAAAAAAAGGAAAAACTTAGCATTGCTATTACAATATATTAGGCGCAATGAATTAACACGAGCGAAGCTGCGGCCAAAAGCTAGTAAGATTATAAAGGGGAAAACGTATATGCGTGTGTGTGTTAATTACTTCTGGCCGCTCAAACAATTTCCAAAAATTGAGCGATTGGTGATATTGAAGTTGGTGCTGTAATCTACATTCTTGCTTGCAACGACCCACTAGAAAGGGTAATAAAGGTAATAAAGATAACTTTGACAATGACAAAAAAAAACGTAAAAAAAAATTAAAACCGATGTTTTTTTTAAATTATCCTCATTAATTATATAAGATTGTAAATTTTAAGGAATAGAAATTTATATTAAGGCTTAAAGAGTCACTTGTGTTTTGCAAATACTTTTTTTTATTTCAGCCATATTAGTTGTGGTATGGTGGTCTCACAAAGATTCTTTTCCATTGCTACTAAGATGTACATCGTCCAAATCCTTACTAATATTATAAAATCGAAAGTGAGTTTGTTTGTTTGTTTGTTACCTCTTCACGCTTTAATGACTAAACCGATTTTGATAAATTTTGGTACAGAGATAGTTGGGAACCAGGAGACGGACATAGGCTAATTTTTATTTTAAAAAAAAGGATGTGCGGGAGAAAGAGGGAAGAAAAGGGAAAACTTAGCGTTGCTATTACAATTACTCGCGCCTTATTATTCAATAAGGCTCAAGGGGAACTATATTACCCCAAATTTAACGCGGGCGAAGCCGCGGGCAAAAGCTAGTATATAATAATAAGATATTTATTATAGAAGATAACTCATAAACTACCCAAGCAATATGGATAAAATTAATATGGGACCCTCTAGGACCCCTCTTTTACAACCAAAAGGGTATACCTTTTGATTGAAAAAGAAGTTTTGGGAACGGAGAAATCGTGTAATAAACACAATCGAATTGAGAACCTTGTTCTTTTTTTTTAAATCAGTTTAAAAACCGAACCAAATAAGCCATTAAATGAATCATTTCCTAAAGCAAAGAATGATGCTCACATGATGCCAGCTGGTCATGAAATTAACACTGTGGAAGTAAGATTGGTGTCTATAAAAGATAATCCTCAAGATTATCTGTTCAAACAAATGGCTTTGTTTAAGGGAATCATTTCCAAAAATAAAGCTTGGTGACATTGAAGCTAGTGCTGTAATCTACATTCTTGCCAGTAGCGATACTTCGGACAACCCACTTAAAACCTTATTGCAAAGGTAATAAAGATAACTTTGTGAGAAAGAAGTAGAAAAACAGTAAGAACAAAAAATTCAACCAAATAAGCTGCTCTTACCTCTAGAATACAAGTAATATGGTGTCTCTGGTATAAACCACATAGGCACGGTGATGGAGGCAACGATGATTGTTAAGACTACATGTAGGTTGAAGTACGACATGAAGGGACCGATGGATAACACGATCAGCATCCCCAGTGCTGAAGCCACTTGAGATATCGTGCCGAGAGCACCGCGGACTTCTTTCTGGAAAAAGATTTTTTACTTTGAGTAACCTTTTTCTTTACATTACAACTTAATTACTAAAATGCGTCTGATACTGCAAATTTCCCTGAACCAGAGAGTTACCAGATACAAGATAAAAACTACCTATTAAAAAGTGAAAAATAACTTTACTTTTGGAAGTCGGTGACTTTTGTTTCTTTTCGTTGACATTAATGCCACCGACTTCTGGAAATTAAGTTATTTTTAACTTTTATTTTTTTTCTGAAATCAGTTATTTTTTTTCAGCACTTTTAGTATTATAGTGTATGATATTATCACACTTTTTTTACCGAGTATTCATTTATTTTATTGTAACTAACAGATATTAGCAGATCATCCATTTAGACATGGAAGAAAAGATAATTATACAATGTATTATAGAAGCTTACTCAAAAACTACCAAAGCTGTATAAATAAAATTGATATGGGACCACCTCAAAAGTACCTATAACCTTTCAAACAAAAAAGGAATTACAAAAAGAGTTTACAGTTGGCGGAGTAATCGGTGAACATACGTAAAAAAAAAACCTAAAACCTCTTCCTTTTTTGAAGTCGTTTTAAAACTAGGTGTACTTACACTGGCAATCTCCGAAGCATAAGTAGGAACCGCGCATAAATGTAAGCTATTAGCTAATCCATCGATCGCCCTGCCAAACAACAGCATATTGACATCAGTGGCGAACATGAGGGAGAAACACATCACTAGTCGAGGGATACCGGCGATGATGATACAAGTCTTCCGGCCAAGGCGGTCTAAAAGAAAACCTCCGGCGAAATTCGCTGGAAAAAATAAATAATAAACTTGTCAATAATTGCGAGAAATTCGCTACTGAATATCTAACTTTCTAAATGAGAAGTTGAATCCAGCAGTCATTCATGACTGCTCCTTTGACCGGAGTTCTTCAGGGGTCTATTCTCTCCGTAACTCTTTCCCTCCTGCACATCAATGATTTCCTTGTTCCTGGTATTGTTGGATTCACAAACGTGTATACAATGTAACGAGTGTTTTAATATACTATTACAATACACACTTGGGTCTAATTCACTTCCCCGCTTTTTAGCAGCCATTTCGAGATATTCTCTAAGCGTGTACAAAAAACAATCATATCTCTCAAAGTTTTGGCGACAATAGATTTATTCAGAAGGCAACACTATTGTCTATCGTTTAAATTAAGAAATGACGAGCTTACATTTTCGCTAGTCCAGAATACAAAATAAAAGTCCAAAAAATATGCAAATCAAAGAAAGTTTTGTAAAAAAAAATATTGTGAATAAACATGGTAGAATATTTTTAAGTCATTAAATTTGAGTACTAGAATGTTTGTTATATAAGTTCATAGAATATTACTAGTCCGTGACCGGACCCATTGTATATCACTGTCTTGGAGAAAGCTATGCAACCAGAGTAAAAGCCAGCGATAGTGAAGTGCCTTCATGAAGAAACGAAGTCAATCTCTCCTCTTCATAAGTCTTGTCTTTAAGTGGGGAGATGAAAATCTGATTAGTTTTAACGCTACCAAAACCCAAGTATGGTTATTTACCTCCAAAAGAAGAGAGTACATTCTGTACAAGTAATCGACCGTTGAGTGCGAATTTGAACTACGGTGCCTACATTGCGCCCTTCTAAACCAAGCCATCACAAAGTAATTTTTACATCTTCTAATATATAAAATTCTCGTGTCACAATTTTCGTTCCCATACACCTCCAAAACGGCTGGACCGATTTGAACGAAATTTTGTGTGCATATCGGGTAGGTATGAGAATCGGCTAACATCTAGTTTTCATGCCCCTAATCGAGCAGCGGGTGAAACCGCTGGGAACAGCTAGTATTTATGTATATAAAAAATAATATGACTTACACACAGCCCCAGTGAGGGTTCCTATGGACACGATCCATGAGCCTTCTTCTGCAGTGATCGGTCTTGAGAGAACTGTTTGTGTCGCATTATTTAACTTCACTAGTGCCGGTGATGACCAGGCCACGCTCAGGCCCACTGTTATATAGGAAAGATTTGCTGGAACAGAAACATGGTCATGTAGGTAAGTATCTACTGAAATATTTGAACCAACGAGCGTCCCTGTGTCCAAGGTCTTGAACTGATCATTAATGATGATGTGTTCAAGCATATAAAGAAAGAAAGAAAGAAAAAACATTTCTTAGTCGCAAATTACGACAAGCAACAAAATAACAAAGAAAAATAAAATAAACATTCAACATGCAAAGTATCACAAACATTTACAAATACATATGTATGGGACAAAATAAAAATAGTTTGCACGTCGTGACTGCGACAGATCGGTCACCACTCAGCATGATGCTGTGCCAGGGAGCCCACAGCACAGCGCTGGTTTTCAGTAGTCAACCCGTGAGTAAAACGTTCGGAAGTCAAAACATATCAATCATAACATTTGATATTTCAAAATCACATGTCTATAATGACTTCATGCAAGGCAATTTTTGAAACCTCTTTTTTATAAAATTTGCAAATGTGAATGTTTAGTTCCTACTCAAAACATAAAAAAATTTGGGCAAGATAAGAGAGAAGATAAGCAACTTGTTATAAAAGCGTATTCTGATAATAAGAAATGACTGTTTTTACAAGTTTGGGTATGACAGCGACGTGAATTTATATATTACAAGTCACTTTTAATTATAAGAAGCCCTCGGTTTTTGCAGACAAATAAAATACACTTTAAGATATAAACTGAAGGTTTAGTAAAAAGAGAAGGAACTCTTGAGCGTATTTTACTGATCGCGCGGACTGCCATCTTTTGTAAAACTTATTCAAGCGGAATCCACATCTTGTCATAAGATATAATCTGTACTGTGGATATAGCAAGTAAAATAATAAATATCCAATGGTATAATAATACCAGCTATTGCCTTTGCTAGGTTGGTACCTAACCCTACATCAGTTAACTGTTTAGTTTTCCTTACTGTATTACTAAACAGCTAAGCTTAACTTACCCAAACCAAAATTAAAGCAGTTTGTGAACAATAAAACTAAAATAAACAAAATTAAACATTATTCTCTTTTAGCCAATTTTGAACAAAATTTCTATGGATTATCAAACTTTCATCTTCAGAGAGATTCGGCGTCTAGCAGAAGTTGACATTAGAATGGGCACCACTTATAAGATTCTCTCCAACAGCACTTTTGTCTGACTCTAGAATCAAACCAATAACCAAGTGTGATTTATCTATAATATGTATGTATTTATAAATTATATAAGTATGTATATCAGTTGTCTGGTTACCATAACACAAGCTCTGCTTAGCTTGGGATCAGATAGCCATGTGTGAGCTGTCCCAAGATATTTATTTATTTTATTATTTATTACACCCAGGACTCCGTGATCAGCAATTATGGCTGCGAGACTAAAAGGGCACTCAACAACAAATACTCATACTTATGTATATCCTGCTAGAGTTGAGGTTTGTTCGAAAGAGATACCGCGGCCCCGAAACATAAAGGGCGAAAGAAGGAACATGAGTGGGTTTTAGTCAGTAAAAGTCTAACACTCTCCTCCAGAAGAAGAAGAAGAAGTTTTTTGATGTTTTGAAGAAAAAGACTTGTGTCTATGGAGTATGCAGTGGCTGAGCGATTGACTGCTGCGCTGCGTGTCGCGGGTTCGATCCCCACACGGAACAAATATTTGTATGACTTACAGATAGTTGTTCCGGGTCTGACTGTTTGTGTTTGTGAATTTAAATGTTTGTAAACGCACCCACGATACAGGAAAAATCCTAGTGTGGGGCAACGTTTAAAAAAAATACACCAAAAATCACTTAGAAATATAAAAAAAAACACTTACCAGTTATAATAATTAAATACTGCTTTAAAACTGGACTTCCAAATGCGAACATCATTTAAACCAAGAAAATATAACTTGTCATCTGCAGATCTGATTATCGTCTCAACAAGAGAATGCAATGATAATTACATAGCTAAGCGTTTTACTTACTTAAGGTTAAACACATTAACCAAACGGTGTGCTCCAACAAATCCATGGTTGTCAAATGGAAATTTCTGTGGTTACCAAATATGTACTTTTAGTTGATGTGGAGCTCGTGGTTAAATAAATAGTAGCCGCTAGGGTCGATCTTTAGGTTAAGCCGCGTTGCCTAGGTTGGTCTGTGGGTGGGTGACCACCCGTTACTCGGAAAGCACGTTAAGCCGTTGGTCCCGGCTGTTATTTGTAGATCTTTGACAGTCGTTATAGGTAGTTAGTGTTCTGAAAGTCTGACAACCAGTCTTACCAAGGGGTATCGTATTACCCAGTATTAACTGGGTTGTGGAGGTCAGATAGGCAGTCGCTACATGTAAAATACTGATATTTAGCTGCATCCGGTTAGGCTGGAAGCCGACCCCAACATAGTTGAGAAAAGGCTAGGTATTTGTTCCGTGCGGGAATCGAACCCTCGATACGCAGCGCAGCAGACGATCGCTCAGCCACTGCGCCAACCGTGTTGTTATACACCACCGATTACACCGGTTACTTCGTGATTACTGGGCTGTTAAGGGGTTTTTTTATATAATAGAATAAGCTCTCGCGATGATATCATAATTATGAATTTTATTTCCCTTGCTTGAGTATTTTATAAGTTAGACTTCTTGGTCTTAGTTGATGACATGAGCGTTCTATTGCAACTTTATATTTACTTTTTATTTACAGATACAATGAAAATTAATTCTTGACAAGTGCATGCATGTGGACACGCTTGTTAAGAATTACAAATACATGCCAGCATAATTGGACGCACCCTTTAGGGCAGATGCCTGTCGGGGTTGCGGGATTACTCGAAAGAGATACTGCGGTCCAGTCAGTATCTCTTTAGAGTAATCCCGCAACCCTGGAACACAAAAGGCTAATTTAAAGCTAAGGTTTTACCTCCGAATACTGAAAGTCACTCAAAATGTGAAGGCTGCTTAACATTTGAGCAGCTCTTGAACTTTAGATTTTGTATGGTCAAACGTCACTTCTGAGTCTCTGTTAAACTTAAGTGGGACTTAAATTTTGAGTGACGTTTCAGTATTCGGGGGTTAGTCAGTCAAAGTTTGACGTAAGTTTAAAGCTAAGGTTATAGTCAGTCAAAGTTTGACATTTCCTTGCTTTGTTCATAGCAGAAAAAGTCATCTGATTATTTCCCATTCCAAAAAAAAGCTAGATAGGTATCTTCATATTTGGAGTTTCCTTGGCAGACAAATGATTACCCTAGTTTTCCAAGGTTAAGATTTAAAGAGAATGACTCTTAAAGGAAACGCGACAAAAATCAGACAACCCTATTTCTTCGCAAAATCCAAACCAAGAACAAATAATATTTTTTATCTGTATCTTTAAAGTTTTATTTATGTTACTAGGCTGTTAAAACTTGGGTTAAATCCTTGCATTTACATTGGCTAATCCGATAATCCTTTATGTTGCAATATTTGCTGCTTTCAATGTTAATACTGAGATAGTGAGCGACACCTATACTATTGAGACAAGTTCCAATTCACAGTGATACCTTATTCACGTTTTCTCCTGGTTACTAAGGCATAATGGCCTTTAATTTTCTGAACCTTCTGATTCGAGATTTCACTTCCTCACTATTAGAAGTCGAAAGATGTTCACAGCCGTTTGCGACGCGCGCCTGTTTGAGTGGCGCGCGGAGGCACTACACCGGGGGGAAAACCCACTGCCGCGGCAAGTTGCCGCTAGGCGGGCAGACCTCCGGTGCGATCTCATGGTGGCATGGAGAGAGCGACTGTCGCAACCCCGTGCAGGGCACGCCACAATAGTGGCGGTAAGTCCCCTCTTTGAGGAGTGGCTGGAGAGGCGTCATGGCGTCCTCACCTACCGCCTGACGCAGGTCCTCACCGGACACGGAAGTTTCGGGAGGTTCCTGCACATCATCGGGCGGGAGGAAGCGCCCGGGTGTCACCATTGTGACGATCGCCCGGAGGACACGGTGGAGCACACAGTGGCGATCTGCCCGGCTTGGGCGGAGCACCGCCGTGCCCTCGTAGAGGCGATCGGCGGCGGCGATCTCTCGCGTCCGGCCCTGGTTCAGGCCATGGTCCGGAGCGAGAGGGAATGGGAAGCGGTCACCACCTTCTGCGAAGCAGTAATGTTAGCGAAGGAGGTGGCCGGGCGTTTGAGGGAGAGAACATCTGCCCAACCCAGCCGCCGCGGGAGACGCCCATGGCGCCGGGCGCCGCGAGACGACTTCCGGCCACCGTAGATGCGGGCCTGTGGGCGGTGAGCAATGGGTAGTTCACCGTCCGTCCGTCGATTGACGACAGGCCGTGTCGACGGCGCGTTCGTGTTTCACGCGCGCCTCAAAGAGTGTCAGCAAAGCAGAGGGGCTTGCCAGAGCCTCTGCCTGCCGGGGTTGCGGGTTGTTCGAAAGAGATACCGCGGCCTCGGAACGTAAAGGGCAATAGAAGAAACATGGGTGGGTTTTAGTCAGTACAAGTCTGTCATGCCCCCCCGCTCCACCCAGAGCGGGGGAAGTCATTGGATGATTTCCCACCCGAAAAAAAAAAAAAAAAAAAAAAAAAAAAAAAAGCCGTTTGCGACTTCCAAAGCCGATGGCCTTAACGGTCTACATCCTTAGTACTGAAACGACCGGAACATTTAACCGTGATATCTTAATCTCGCTTTATCATGACGCCATCTGCCTAATTTTTCCCCAATTATGTTGGCTATGCTTCTATTTCCAAAGGTAGTGGAAGGCCAAGGAAAAGATGGATTGTGTAAGGAATGATATGGAGTAAATGACAGGGGAGCATGGTAGAAGAAAACGTATTGCGCGGACCCCAAATAGAATAGGGTAAGGGCAGAAAAATGATGAGGCTTCTATTCTCTGCCTGCGTCTGTGTTCTAGAACACATATAGGAGGAGGAGGACATATATATGTGGGATCCAAGTCACGAGTTAAATGGTAAGAAGCTAATCTTTAGGTATTCGCGGAGGTAAGGCTAGCTGCAAACGGGTGGTTGTACATTCGTCACAAAGTAAATTCGTCACGAAAAAAAGTATGTGTAAATTTGCCACAATTCTAATTTATTTTCAATATATTAATTTTGTTTATTGTAAATTCGTCACATAGGTTTTATTCGCACCGATAGCAAAAAAATAAACAAGAAGTAGAATAAAATGTTGTATATTTTTCTACTTAACAACAATCACAGTTCTCGAGTGAACGATTTGCCTAAAACTTAACAATAATAAGATAAACAATAGAAAAAAAAATCATAACAATTATCATATTTTTTTTTTAAATTTAACATGAAATTTATAAAGAATCACAGATCTCGATTTGCTGACTTGCTTAGAACAATATAAATAAATATAATAACCTTGCATCTACGTAAAAATCTCAAATGGCTGGTATGCCCGTAACATTACAAATAATAAGAAAAATAATTAAAATCAAAATATTTTTATTTCACATAGCCTACATGGGCACTTATAAAACGTCGAGAAAAGGTAAAGTCTTTAATAAACCTAAAACCTACATAAAAATCACAGACACAGACAGCCGCTGATTTACGAACAATATTACAATTATAGGAAAAATAAACATCACACTTTTTTTCTTAACCTAAGTAAAAATCACAGTTTCTGAGTGGCTGACTTGTTTATAACTATATAAAAATAATAGGACTTATAAGTATAGAAACTATGTAAAAAACTATATTTTAATGTAATATATTGATTGGCAATTAAATGTTAAGTCCATGTTTTTAGAATGCCAAAGACATGTAAAATTCTTGAATTTCCAATCTATATATTATTCAGCCTTCTTTTTTAGTATATCAAGAAATTGAAGCATTTTAAAAACATGTAACATATAATTACTAATCAATATATTACATGCGCTAAAAACTTGCTTGCTATCGCTACTTAAAGAAGAAAATATGAACCTGTGACGAGTTTACACATATTTTTTATACATGTGACGAATTTACTTTCAATGTACGGATTTTTCAAAATATGACGAATTTACTTTGTGACGAATGTACAATAACCCCTGCAAACTGGGCAGTTTTTTTTTTAAATAAACGTTGCCCCACATTAGGAATTTCTCCTGTATCATGGATGCGTTTACAAATATTTAAACTCACATACACAAACAGCCAGACCCCAAACAACTATCTGTAGGCCATACAAAGATTTATTCCGTGCAAGGATCGAACCCGCAACACGGAGCCCATCAGTCGTTAGCTCAGCCAATGAGCTTATCGTGTTGTCATTGTAACTAGCTTTTGCCCGCAGCTTCTCTCGCGTTAAATTCGGGGTAACACAATTCCTCTTTACTGATTTGCAGGTACTTGCTACCTATAGTTTTGCCCTTGTGCCTTATTTATTGTAATAGCAAAGCTAAGTTTTCCCTTATCTCCCTCATTTCTCTGTACCAAACTTCATTAAAATCGGTTAAGCCATTAAGGCGTGAAGACGTAACAAACAAACAAACTCTCTTTCGCTTTTAAAATATTAGTAAGGATTTCTTACTAACAGTCGCAGTGTCTAGATTCGTGTCTAGTTGCTGTCAATAGGCTTATCCTCTATAACAGGGTACTTAAACTGGTTAAATATGGGTCAAATATACAATGCCTAACTTTCCGGTGATTAGAGGCTTGATGTTCAGTTGAAAACATGAAAATCAAACAAACAATTATCATACTTATAACTTTATTCTTTCTCCTTCTCAACATTCTTTACAATTTTCCTTCCCATCTCCTCTTGAATTTCAGCAAACGTTTTCCCCTTAGTCTCAGGTATAAAGAACAAAATGAAAAGCGCAGTAATAACACAGTTACAGCTAAATATCCAATAAGTATTGGCAGCCCCTATTGTAATGGTGACGTAAGCGAAGTACTTGGTAGTAAGAAAGACGAAGAAAGTGGCGACACCTATGCCTGCTGAGGAACCCGTTGCTCGAGCTGGTCCGTCGAATAACTCGGCTACTACCATCCAGAATATGGAGCCCATGCCTGGAAAAGAACAGTTGTTGTTTTAGAAAGCTTCTTAAAAAGACCATTTCTGGCACTGATTCCGGCTACATGATATGATTGATGTTTCGGCTGTTTCTGCTCAGAGTAGTAGGGTCCGAAACACTGGCCTCATCTAGTTTTTTTTTTTTAAAGTCGTGTAAAAGTGTTTGTGAAAACCTATTTGCAAAATAAACATCATTTATCATTATCATTTAGAAAGGAACATATCCTTTTCACCCCAGCGTTTTCACCCTCTGCTGAACTCCTTATAGTCGCAGCGTGATGTTATATGGTTATTAATTTCGTGGAAGAATGCCTACGCAAATTTTCAAGTCGATCTAGCCATGGAATCGCTTTCTCTCATACAAAATTTGCCACCCTGTTTCACCTCGTTAGGGAATGAATTTTCAAAAATCCCGTCTTAGTGAGCACCTACGTCTGAAAAGAATCCCCCATTTTGAGACTGTAGTTTCTGAGATTTTGTGATGAGTGAGTAAATATTTTTTTCTTTATATCTTTCTTTCTTATCTAATATATACAATTCTCGTGTCACAGTTTTCATTGCCATACTCTTCCGAAAGGACTTGATCGATTTTTAGGAATATGTATTTTCGGTAGGTCTGATAATCGGTCGTTATCTATTTTTCATATACATTTGTGAAGAAGTTTTCAGAAGCGGAGCTGTGCCTAGCGGTTTCACCCGCTGGGCACAGCTAGTATGTGATAAATAAAGATAGTACTGGTCGATCTGCAATTTAAACCATGAAGAGGGAAAGTGGCGTTTCAGCATCTTTCAGCAAAATGTATCATCATCAACCACAACCTTTTTTTATGTGGAAATCCTCGATGGATGTCCTCCGCCATGACGGAATGGTCTATCAGATTCCTATTGACTAAAACCACATGGTGTTCCTTCTCGTCACTTTACCCCATCAGATCGTCAACCACAGCCTGAATTAACTCCTTGCTGCGTATAGGCCTTCTTTATGTACCAAGTTACAAGATCTTACGCTTGTTTGCAGTTGTTTGTTCTATAGGTAAAAATAAAATAAAATTACCTGCATTAAAACAAAATATGACAAGCATCATGGACAGTAGAGGTAAGAAGTTCAGGAATCCTCTGATTGGAACAGCGTCTTGCTTCAATTGGAAGAACGTGCCAAGTCCAAGCTGTGAACAAAACGTGTATCATCATCATAAACTGCTTTCTGTTCTCTTCTTTCTAACTTAATTATTGACTCAAGCTTTGAATTTTATATATTAGATTGTTATTTTTTACAAAAATCTGATCAATTTTTGTGTCGCTGGTACGACTGTTTTTATATTGTACTAGCTTTCGCCCGCAGCTTCGCTCGCGTTAAATTCGGTATACCACACCAAGCAGACCTGCAATTTTTGCTCTTGCGCCTGATTGATTTGTAATAGCAACGCTAAGTTTTCCCTATTCTTCCCTCGTTCTCCCTCATATCCCACTTTTTTAAATAAAAATTAGCCTATGTCCGTCTCCTGGTTCCCAACTATCTCTGTACCAAAATTCTTCAAAATCGGTTTAGCCATTAAAGCGTGAAGAGGTATCAAACAAACAAACTCACTTTCGCTTTTATAATATTATAAGTAAGGATTTTTATAGAACTTTGCTACCGCGTCTCCGGTTTCACCGCAAATATCGGTTCCAGCTGCATGTTTTTGGGCTAAGATAACAGGATACAAGGTGGGGCATGATTTGCGACACACCACCACAACCACATCCCGCTACTGTTTCATTGAGATAGCCCTACATAACGACGGTTTTCAATAGTTAAATGCAAACTACACGTCACTGTGTTCCTGCAGGCTAATGGTGGCTTCGCAACCACCAAACAAATTTCAATAAAATTTTGTGCATGTGTAAGATTAGTTAGGAAAGAGACAGAGCTATTCAGAATGTCTAGTGGCATCTCTTTCACACACTAAAATAAGTCTGGTAACCTACCTTGAGTGGTATAAAATGAGATTGAAAAACCATCTTACCATCCCAACAGCCATTCCGAACAGTGTCGTCAACAATATAGGTTTCCTTCCGAATCTATCCGTCAACAGAATCGTGCAGAAGCAAGCCACAAGCTGTATGCACCCACACACTACAGAAGCTACATCTTCTCCCACGGAAGTCTTCGTAGACTCCATAACGGTTTGCATATAGAACATAACAGCATTGTATCCTATTAGTTCTAGAAACATACTCAGGAATATGACTTTTCCCAACGTTTTTAATGTCGTCTTGTCTTTGAAGATCTCCCTCTTGCAGAGTTTCAGCTGGTTTAAAGAGTATAGTTTGTACTCCTCCTTGGCTAATTCTTCTGAGCCTCGAAGGTTGTTAAGGACTTTTAGAGATTCTTCTTTTCGTTCTGCAAAAAGGTTAAGAATTTAGTTATTTAATAATCAGTAACTATAAAAAAGTAATAAGCCTTTTGTTTTATGGTCTGTTTATAGAGGACTAGCTGGCGTCCGCGACTTCGCCCGCGTGATATCAAAAAAGTATCCTATGTGTTATTCCAGACTATAATCCACCTCTGTGCCAAATTTGCTCATGATCCGTTAAGCCGTTTTGACGTGAAAGTGTAACAAATGTTCATACATCCATCCTCACAAACATTCGCATATATAATTTTAGTAGGATTTGGGAGAACTTCTAAGCATTAACATTTTTTGGTTTTGGTTTCGACTCCCATAATTGTGCAAGTTTGTGTAAACTGTGCAAGTATGTCATTTGTGTCTATGTACCCACTATCGCAAAACACGATTAAACTTTAAATAATTAAGCAGAAACGAAACTTTAGGGACAACTAGTTAATAAGGTTGGTAACACTGTTAAAAAAAAATAAAAGGTTAGGTAGTGGTAATTATGAATAGGAGAAATCATGACAGGTGAAACAGAAAAGGGTGAACATGAAAAAATAAAAAAGGTCTTAGATGATGTGGAGAGATACAAACCTAATAAAGAGGATGACATTGGCGAGATCTATAATTATGTTATCGTAGAAAGTTATAAACAAGATATTTTGTTGGTATGGCTCAGAAAGGGTGGTTTCGAAGCCATAACCGGGACACTAAAGTCCTATCAGATAAGACCTATACCTTTAAAAGAAATAAAAGAGATATAGTTTGCATATTTAAAGCTATTGATATATTCATTTTGAAAGATTTAACATACTAAATTTAATATTATCTGCAAATCTATAGTTTAATGAAAGACGATCATCAATTACATCGTTTCAAATATAGACCTCGGTAACATTGAAACTGGTCCTGTTATCTACACTCTTGTACTCACAGTAACTTTACATGTAACAAAAACCAATTAGAACCCTTATTACAAGAGTTATAAGGATCACTGTGATTTTGGCAAAATGGTAATGAAAGAACTGAACCAAGTAAGGATCTTACCTCTAGAATACAAGTAATATGGTGTCTCTGGTATAAACCACATAGGCACGGTGATGGAAGCAACGATGATGGTGAACATCAGATGCAGGTTGAAGTACGACATAAAGGGACCGATGGAGAAAACGATCAGCATCCCCAGCGCTGAAGCCACTTGAGATATCGTGCCGAGAGCACCACGGACTTCTTTCTGGAAAATAATTTTTACTTCGATAAACAGATTATTAAGAAAATGTGTTTAGGTACAAACTTTCTTTTGGTGGAAGAATGTGTGGAGATTTATGAAGTTTCTTGGTCATTCTTCTTCATAGAGATCTTTGGTTTGGAATGGGCAACTACAGCACCTAATCAGTTGCAGTAATCTTGAGCTAGATGCACGCCTTATTTGTTGGCTTCCTGGCATAAATTAGCGCTCCGTTCATTAAACATAAGATCACTATTTTTTTACCTATTTTAATAAATAAAAGGGATTTGATCACACAACAGATGGACATCGCTGTTTCGGCAACTTTCATTCAGTTGCTACCAGCCACTGCTAGTGTGTAGATCGTCGCCCCAGCTAGTCTGAGGGCACCCCACTCACGCGGTATATAATAAACTCAAAACTCGAACACAAAGCATTTATTTCAATTACACCGTTACAGGGACTTTTAAATATCAAAAAACAAAAAGATGAAGCTACAGTCACAAGGCATAACTTGTGAAAGTACCTTAGCTGCCCATTCCAAAGCGTTGATCTCTATGGAGAAGAATGGGCAAAGAACTCCATGGACATTCTTTTTGATCATAACATTAAATCAGCTAATAAATTATTTTTAATAAAATTTCTGATCGGTATTAAAACCAGATCGATTTTATTGAACAGCAAACTTTAATATTATGACGCTGATGATTTTTATCAGCATAATCAGAAGTAATTATAAAGCTAGATGCAGACAGATATCTGCACTTAAATGTAATGAATGTTGCGATTATTTATAATCTGGTAATGTCGTAAGCGATGTATATCTGTCTGTCTAGTCTATGTATTACTGAAGTACTTGACACAGTCATCGTCACGACTGCGGACAAAGTTGCTTCACATTTGTGTACATTAATACAAACTATCTAAATACATAAACTAATAATAAGAGTATGTACAAGTATCAAAACGGTAAATTACAGGGCGTCAAAATTTACATCCACATCACTGTCAACAGGATAAGTGCCCAGAAGGTTGGCAGCATTACCACGTTGGATGGCCAGCCATTTTTTTGCAGATGGGAAATTATCAAGTAACTTCCCCCACTCTGCGCGGAGCGGGGGGGAGTGTCAGATTCGTACTGACTAAACCCACCCATGTTCCTTCTATTGCCCTTTACGTTGCGGGGCCGCGGTATCTCTTTCGAACAACCCACAACCCCGGCAGGCGGTGGCGCTAGCAGGCCCCTCTGCTTTGCTGATATCTCTTCGAGGCGTGCGTGGCACACTAACGCGCCGTCAACACGGCCTGCCGTCAATAGACCGACGGATGGTGAGCTTACCATCCCCAGGCCCGCATCTACGGTGGCCGGGAGTCGTCTCGCGTTGCCACACGCCCGGGGCATCGCGATGTTTCGCACGACCACCTCCTTCGCTAGCATAACTTGTTCAATGCCTCTGATATTGTTAATGCCCATGAACCACTTTATAGGTAAGTGCTTGTAAAGTTGTCAGTACAAGTAAAAACTATGTATACTCACGCTAGCAATCTCCGAAGCATAGGTAGGAACCACGGACAAAATTAAACAATTCGCTAATCCATCGATAGCCCTGCCGAAGAACAACATCTTGACATCAGTGGCGAACATGAGAGATAAGCACATCACTAGTCGGGGGATACCGGCGATGATGATGCAGGCCTTCCTGCCAAGGCGGTCCATTAGGTAACCTGCAGCGCAGTTCGCTGGAAAAAGGAATTAGTTTTGTATAAAAAAAAAACATTGTTAGGCCGTTGGCAACTTTCGTGGACGGATTTCCTAAAAGGTTAATTAAAAAAAAACCCTATTTGTTATTCAAGACTATCATCAAGATCAAGATCCGTTCAGCCGTTTTGACGTGAAAGATTAACAAACATCCAAACATCCATATAATATTATATGAAAACTAGCTATTACCCGTGACTTCGTGCGTGTTAGGTTTGCGATTTTGCCTTTCCATATAACCGTTCTATTCTTATGTATGAATATAAATTTAAATTCAAATTCAAATTCAAATAGGTTTATTCGTTTCACATAGGTAAAAGTATGTTAATATACATGGTGTTAAAAAAATATAAAAAGTGTATCACTATGTGCTGCCCTGCAAGGCGTACGAATATTTTACATTTATAGTAGTGCAGTTTGTAGTTTATGTGAGTGTGAACTAATTATAACAGCCTACTACCTAATACTACAACAAAATAAATCTTTAATAAAATATACATTTAACAAAATACAAAAAAAGTTAACAATAACAGTCTCGTGTTGTAATGTGCTAATACCTTATGAACTAAATGTTAGTGTGGTAAATAAGTTAATATATAATTTCTTTTATTTTTCTTCTAAGTATTCATTTATAGTATAATAAGCTTTTCGAATTAAGAATTTATGAAGTGATTTTTTGAACGTACTGAAATCTTTTGCTGCTTTTATTGGCTTTGGTAATTTGTTGAATATTTTAGGTGCCATTCCTAGGAAACTTTTTGAGTATAGAGCTGTTCGATGGGCATGTGACTTAAGTGCCCCTTGGTGGCGTTTAGAGGAAACGGTTTCGAATTGGTTAGGGTTATTTTTGATAAACAGTGCAACTTCATAAATGTAAAGCGAAGGAAGTGTCAATAATTTTGAGTTAATAAAATATGGTTTGCAACTGTCAGTGTTTTCAATTCTACATACTGCGCGAAGGCACTTTTTTTGGGCTTTAAAGACCGCTTCCTTATCTGTACAATTACCCCAGAAAATTACTCCATATCGTAGAGTTGTGGAGACGTATGCGTGGTATGAGGTTAGGACTGTGCTGTGGTTTGCAACCTTACTCGAATTGTGTAGGGCATAGCAATATTGGTTTAGTTTTTTTATTTAATGCTCACTGTGTATTTTCCATGTCACGTGCTTATCTAACCAAAGACCAAGAAATTTTGTATTTTCTACTTTAACAATGTTGTAATGTTCATATTTAACATTAGGATGTATTGTATTGTTTCGCTGATTAAAATGCATGGTATGTGTTTTTCCGAAATTAATTTTAAGGTTGTTATTGGTTAACCATCTAATAATTAAACTCAAGCTATCATTGATATCACATTCATATCTTTCTAAGTTTTCTCCTATAAATATTGTGGTACAGTCATCAGCAAATAGAGTCATGGGATGTTCTATAGTTAAGGGTATATCGTTTATATAACATAGGAATAACAACGGACCTAGTACACTGCCCTGGGGCACACCGTAATTTATAAATCTTTGTTTTGATAGATAGGATTTTTCTGTTTTGGTTATAGGGCATACTTTTGCTATTTTAGTGATTTGTTTTCTATTGACTAGGTATGACTTAATTAACTCTAGAACATTGCCCCTAATTCCAAGCCGACTTAATTTTGTGAGAAGGATGCTGTGATCTACATAGTCGAACGCCTTCGTCATGTCCATGAATAATGCTGAAACTGGGATTTTGTTATCCATGTTTGTAATAATATTATTTATTAATTCATAAATGGCCATATTAATGTTTTTATGCTTTCTGAAACCATACTGTTCTTTAGTTAGAAGATTACTTTTTTCAAGAAATGAATAAAGGCCGTTATAGATCACTTTTTCGATTATTTTGGAAAACACAGGTATGAGAGCAATGGGCCTATAGTTATTCATATTTTGTGTACATTCTTTTTTGTGAAGAGGTTTTATAATAGATAATTTTAGATCTTCTGGGAATATTCCACTATCTATACATACGTTTGCAATGTAACTAAGAGCTGGAGAGATTTCTGTGACTACGTTTTTTATAACATGAGTTACAATTTCATCAAAGCCACAACTGTTAGTATTTTTAAGAGTAAGTATAATTTTATGAATATCATGAGGACTAGTCGGTCGTAAGAACATTGAATTAGGGTTGGAATTAATTGACGAAAATGTGTAATCAGTATTGTGGTTGTGTTTGTTTATTGGTTGAACTTGGTCAATGAAATAGTTATTGAATAATTCAGCAATATGTTTTGGTTCTGTGATGCATTCATTATTCTCTGTAAGTATTTTAGAAGGGTTTTCTTTTGGGTAATGAGTTTTAGATGAGTTTATAACTCTCCAAGTTGCTTTGACCTTGTTGTCAGCACTATTAACGTAGTGACTGTTTTGTGTCTTTTGGGTTAGTTTGATGATTAATTTAAGTCGCTTAGAGTAGGTGTTATAAATGTTTTTATTCGTTTCGTTTCGTTGGCGTCTTAATTGCCATAACATTTCACGCTTACGTTTACAACATAGTTTAATACCCTTCGTTATCCATTTCGGAGTTTTTGAGCATTCATTTTTAATTCTAACTATGGGGAAGCAAAGATCGTAGAACAATTTAAACAAACTATAAAATTCACGGAACGCATCATCTGGATTTGTGTAATTGTAAACTTGACTAAAACTAAGGCTTTGAAGAGCATTCTTAAATTTAAGCATATTTTCTTGACAAAAATCTCTTTTGAAAGTATACCAGTGTGTTATGGTACATGTTTTTTTAACAGGACATTTTGTGATTTGAGCCGTATGGTCGGATATAGCTAAATCCAATACCTCACTAGTGCTGCCTCTGATGTTGTGTATTATGTTGTCGATACAGGTACCACTATCTAACCGAGTTGGTTGACGAACACTCAATTTCAAACAATAGTTATAAAGAAGATTTTCAAATTGTGTAGATGCTTTTGAATTTAAACTGTGTAACCCTAAACTTAACGCGAGCGAAGTCGCAGGCAAAAGCTAGTGATATATAACTTACAAATAACTCCACAGATGGCTCCTATAGACACGATCCATGAGCCTTCTTCCTCAGTTATCGGTCTTGAGAGAACTGTTTCCGTCTCGTTCTTCAACTTCACCAGTGCTGGTGATGACCAGGCCACGCTCAGACCCACGGTTATGAAAGACAGATTTGCTGCAACAGAAAAATTGAGGTTACAGGAATCACGTCCTTACCATGGATATGATAATGACATTGAGCATTATTATGACATTACTAGCTGGCACCCGGGGTTCCAACTATCTCTGTACCAAAATTCATCAAAATCGGTTTAGCCATTAAGACGTGAAGAGGTAACAAACAAACAAACTCACTTTCACTTTCACTTTTATAATATTATAGTAAGGATTCCAGAGTATAACTTACCTCTGTGCCAAATTTCAGCAATATCCGTTCAGCTGTTTTGACGTGAAAGAGTAACAAACATCCTTACATTCATTCTCAGAAACAATCGCATTTATAATATTAAAAGTAGCATTATAGGATATTCGAACTTAAAAAGTTTGTATTTATGTCTGTGTGTATGATCATCAAATAACTTACAAGGGGCATAGCAGGGGGGAATATCAGACTGACTAAAACCCACCCATGTTCTTTCTTTTGCCCTTTATGTTCTGGGGCCGCAGTTTTACTTTCGAACAACCCGCAACCCTTGCAGGCGGTGGCCCTGGCAGGCCCCTCTGCTTTGCTGACATCTCTTTGAAGCGCGCGTGGAACACTAACGTCCGTCCATCAATAGACGGACGGTATAACTTTCTCCCCTCCGCTCAGAGCGGGGGAAGTAAATTAATTATTTCCCATCCGCAAAAAAAGGGGTGCCCTTAGCGTGCGGTCATCGATTTTAAGAAGTATTTTGTAGCCCTGTAGGCCTACCATGACGTCTTAAAGCAGAACTTATTCCACTGAGGGAAAGAGATGGTGCTAGATAACCTGTATAGCTCTGTGTCTTTCCCTCAGTGGAATAAGTTCTGCTTTAAAACGTCATGGTAGGGTAGCTGGTTACATGACTGTTTTATTCATTTATTTGACAATAAGGCGGACATTACTCACAAGATACTCTCCGAGATGAGATTAGACCCGAGATTTTTCTGATAAAACCAAAATTAAGATCAAAAGACACTTAAGAATACAAACAGACTCACCAGTAATAATAATTAAATACTGCTTTAAAACAGAACGTTTTAATGCGAACATCATTTAAAGTTAGAAAAATATTACTAGACATCTAAAGAGACGAGAATCATGTTTCTCGTCTCAACAAGAGAACTAACTGATAATACGTAGGTAAGTGTTTTATTTACATAAAGTTAATATTGCAATCACCTAACGACGGGCTTCTAACAAATCCATGGTTGTCGAATGAAAATTGCTGTATTATAATTAACAATTAGCTTGAAACGGGATATTTACCATTTTGTAATTTTTTTCGAGTTTTCGATATTTTGGCGATGTTGCAAACGCCATGATCACTCATGAACGTTCATCCGTGATTATGGCGTTTAAAAAAAATAACAAACATGGTAAATATCCCATTTCAAGTGTTAATTATAATATTAGTAACCATCATCATCAATTTTTTCCCAACTATGTTGGGGTCGGCTTCCAGTCTAACCGGATGCAGCTGAATATCAGTATTTTACATGGAGCGACTGCCTATCTGATCTTCACAACCCAGTTAACACTGGGTAATAAGATACCCCTTGGTAAAACTGGTTGTCAGACTTTCGGAACACTGACTACCTGTAACGACTGTCAAAGATCTACAAATGACAGCCGGGACCAACGGCTTAACGTGCTTTCCGAGGCACGGAGGAAACTCGGTATGTAACGGGTGGTCACCCATCCACAGACCAACCTAGGCAAGCGCAACTTAACCTAAAGATCGACCCGAGCGGCTACTATTAGTAACCATGGCAGTTTAAAGCAAAAATGCTGTAATCAACAAAAATGTACTTTTAGGTTGTGTTAGGAAAGTCCTAAATCGAGGACACACACGCAGCAGCTACAAAATATACCAAAAAAACTATCTACAAACAGAACTCATATATATTTTAGTAGTATGTCGAATGTTCAATACTGTGTTGTTTATTCTTCCACATCTTCCCAGCTAATGTATAAGAGTTATATTTGGATTGAATAAAATAGAGACGTGTCGTCAATTTTTTAGAAAATACAAATATTAACTTTCCCGACGTTTAACTTTTTCGATGTGGGTATCGAACTCAACTTGCTTCACACTTGCTTCAGCTAGACCAACGAGCCGTCACATATTTTATACTAGCTGGTACCCGGGTTTACGCTATGTCCTAATTAGCTGTCGCAATACGACACAACATCTGTTGTCCAACCGACCAACCAACGCAAAAAAAAATAAACAAAGCGCTTTGAATGGATCTGTCCTAACTGGCAACTTGCACGGACGTGCAACGTCGCATGTGTTGGTCGCACGCGTTTGAATTTCAAACCTGTTCTATTTTGTCGTGTCGTTCGCTTGGAAACCACGTGTTGTTTATTTACAAAAATAAATAATTCCAATGATTCTTTAATAACATAAATACAAGGAAGACCTATATTGTGGAGTAAATGTAAAATTAATTATTGTTTTCTCGTAGTTGACAGTACAGATGGTGAAATTCGCCAAATTTCATCCTATCTATATGTCTTTTGTACTCGTTCACGTTCGTATTTTTGTTGAATCGTTAATAAATATTTTAAATAACAGTTTTCACATAAGTAAAGCACAGTGCCCTTTGACAACGCCAGCTTGACGACTGACGTGACGACGACAGTTCAGTTTGGACACAATCACATTGTCGTACGACCAACTTGATTCGTTTTGTTGTCGGCAGTGCGAGCGACCGATTTTGTCGTCGAACGACTTAACCAGTTAGGACGTAGCCTTACCCGCGTGATGATTGAAAAAAAAGTATCCTATGTGTTATTCGAGACTATGATCTACCTCTGAGCCAAATTTCATTAAGATCCGTTCAGCCGTTTTGACGTGAAAGAGTAACAAACTTCCATACAGCCATCCATCCTTACAAACTTTGGCATTTATAATATTTTTATAGTAGGATAGTAAGTAAGTGTAGTATAGTAGAATTATTCCCCTTGCAGTTGGGGAATCATTAAAAAAACTACCTAGTGTCAGACTTTTTCTGATTAAACCCACCCATTTCACTTCTTTTATCCTTTATGCTCCGGAGCCACGGTATCTCTTTCGAACAACCCGCAACCCTGGCAGGGGAGAAGGACTCTTCAGATCTCAAAAAAGAAAAGATATGAAAGAAAACACTACGAAAATCAGACAACCCTATTTTTTGGCTTTACCAAATCCGTTTCATCTAGTTATAAACAAGTTAAATAAAAGCTATTGAAAAGACAAATAATGTTTTTAATCTGTACCTGTGTAAAAAATATTTGTGTTAGTATAGGCTGACCGCTTAACTGAGGCCGTGTCGCGATTGTTACTTTGACTATTTAAAAGAGGTGACAGACAGAAGTATGATACTACATCTAAGGATCAATTAGTTCAGCCAAGTTTCAGGCTGGCTAAAAAATACTCAGCTTTTATGGGATGCTGTTTAAAAATGTAATAAAAAATATTCTCTCTGTATACCATAGATTACTAACACTAGTTTGTAATTAATTGTATTCTATTTACAAATATGGATGTAATCGCAAGATAAATCTCAAACAAAATAATTATTATTATTATACCACAACTAAATTTAGGCAAGCATATTATCATTAGTTGCAGGATTATATATTGATGATTATAGTTCCCTTCAAAATGGTTGAGCTAAATGAGGCTGATCCATGTATGAGGTTTTTGATTTGAAGTTTTAATGTTTTACTTAGGATGCTGTTGATGTGCACGTCTTTCTACATCGCAGCATCTGTAGATCTTGTAAAATTATTATGATTTAAAAGTTTCTAATGTGGCAGCTACAGTAATTCTGTCTGCCTTATAATTGAAACTCTTGGTCTTCAAAAGGCCCGTTATGGTCTATGTAATTTAAATAAATGCTTTATGTTTGACTTTTTGGCGGTCGTCAACAACCCTCCTGTACCGCGCAACCACCTCAGGCGCGGTCTCAGATAAACGGTCGGCCTATACTGTGGAAGCGTAATGATTCGGGTTAAATCTTTACGTTAACTTTGGCTAAGCCGATAATCCGCTGTGTGACAATATTTGCTGATTTCAATGATATTGAGTGACCCCTATGCTGTTGAAATATGATTCATTTCACCGCGATGTCCTTTTCTCGCTTTGCCATAATATTTTTTTGTTTTTTAAAAAGCCTGCCTCACTCTAGGAACTTCTCCGTGGGTGCATTTACAAACATATAAACTCACATACACAAACAGCCAGATTGTATTTGCCTAGCCTTTCCCTATCTATCTTGTGTAGGCTCCCAGTCTAACCGAATGCATTCTTATGCCAAATGTATTTTTTTACCTGTAAGTTGCAAGCTCGACTGCTCAATGTGGAATTCTGCTACCCTACCAGAACGTCTTAAAACAGAACTTATTTCTCTGAGGGAAAGAGACGGAGCTATACGGGGTGTCTAGCACCATCTCTTTCTCACACAGGAATAAGAACTGCTATAAGATGTCATGGTAACCTTCTGGCCTTGATTCCCTGGTCGGCCAACGTGCTCCTTGATTTTTTCATTAGAAATCTCAAGGTAATAGCGACGGAGTCTACATTTGAGTCCATTTGAATCTCGGTGTACTATTAGGAATTCCCCTTGGGGGATTTCAGGTGAAATTTGATATCCTTCATCACGTACTTTCATCATGTCCACAACGCATTTGACGGGCCTATTGGTCTAGTGGTTAGTGGCCCTGACTGCTGAGCCGGAGGTCGTGGGTTCGATTCCCACCCAGGCCAAACTTTGTGTGATGAGCATGATTGTTTGTTCTGTGTTGGGTGTGATTTATCTATAATATGTATGTATTTATAAATAATATAAGTATGTATATCAGTTGTCTGGTTACCATAACACAAGTTCTGCTTAGCTTGGGATCAGATAGCCGTGTGTGAGTTGTCCCAAGACATTTATTATAATTATTATTATTTTTATTTACCTACTTAAAAATTATGAGCTGTTAACCAGCTGCTTCGTACTCTACTCCCTCGTTGATCTCGTAGTCGTAGTATGATTAGATAAGAGAGTTCCTCAGTTCACCAATCTGTTAATCATGTATTTTTGTTTTATCTTTATACTAGCTATTGCCCGCGGCTTCGCTCGCGTTAAATTCGGTATAAGTTTTTGCCCTTGCGCCTTGCGTATTGATTTGTAATAGCAACTCTAAGTTTTCTCTTTTCTTCCTTCGTTCTCCCACATATCCAACTTTAAAAAAAGCCTATGTCCATCTCCTAGTTCCAAACTATCTCTATACCAAAATTCATCAAAACCGGTTCAGCCATTAAAGCGTGAAGAGGTAACAAACAAACTCACTTGCGCTTTTATAATATTAGTAAGGTTTATTTCCTTCTGTCGCTGTGTTTGACGACTAGATAATAACGTTTACATATTACCATATAGACAGATAATACCTTAACAATCCGTCGTGATATAATCCTCAATCCAAGTGCGATATGATAAGGGCTAAGACTACAAACGATACATGGTTATCTATTGTGAAATGTTTTTCGCGTGAAGAATCTTCTCACAGAGAAGAACAGAAAACTGACTTAAATGTGTTGTTTAGCCTCACTAATATTATAAAAGCTTAAGTGAGTTTGTTTGTTTGTAACGTCTTCACGCCTACATGGCCTAACCAATTTTGATGAATTTTGGTACAGAGATAGTTGGCACCTTAAAGACGGACATAGGCTAAAAAGAATTGCAATAAGGGGGAGAAAGAGGGAAAAAAAGGGGAGAGAAAGATATATTTTTTTCGATCATCACGCAGCTTAAAGTTAGCGTTAGCCCAAAGTAACTAAGCCACGCGGACATTTTTTTTTAAGTGATAATTGAGGGAGGAAGATGGAAGAAAAGGGAAAACTTAGCTTTGCTATTACAATAAATAAGGCGCAAGGCCAAAAAATACAGGTAGTAGGTACCTGCAAATCAGGAAAGGGGAACAGTGTTACCCCAAATTTATCGCTAGCGAAGCCGCGGGCAAAGAGATACCGCGGCCTCGGAACGTAAAGGGCAATAGAAGAAACATGGGTGGGTTTTAGTCAGTACAAGTCTGACATGCCCCCCCCGCTCCACCCAGAGCGGGGGAAGTCATTGGATGATTCCCCACCCGAAAAAAAAAAAAAAAAGCCGCGGCCAAAAGCTAGTGTGTAATAAACTGACTTTGATGTTACTAATCTTAGATAGTAGATTGTAATGAATGAACGATATAAATATTAAGTAAACTATTTAGTTTCTGTGAATAAGGAGTCACAGCTGTCATTTGTAGATTTTGTTTTTGAATGGCCTCGATCGATATATCTACAAAGTCATTTGTAAATCTGTGACTAACGAGTCACAGCTGTCATTTGTAGTTTTTGTTTTTGAATGGCCTCGAGATATCTACAAAGTCATTTGTAAATCTGTGACTAACGAGTCACAGCTGTCATTTGTAGTTTTTGTTTTTGAATGGCCTCGAGATATCTACAAAGTCATTTGTAAATCTGTGACTAACGAGTCACAGCTGTCATTTGTAGTTTTTGTTTTTGATTGGCCTCGAGATATCTACAAAGTCATTTGTAAATCTGTGACTAACGAGTCACAGCTGTCATTTGTAGTTTTTTTTAATGGCATTTCGCAAGTCAACCTATGATGATGTTTCCTGCTCAACCGGACTACCCTGAGGGTTCAACTAACACGCAAGGGGTGCGGGAATGAGTCTCGGGCGTCAAGTCAGTTGTACATCTTTGACAGTCGTTTTATAGTCAGTGGCGTAAAAGTCTGACAAGCCATCTCTCAAAGCATAACTTAAAGAGACAGAGCTATACAGGATGTATAGCTTCATCTCTTTCTCACTGACTTCATAGTCAGCAGGATAACTCAAACTCGAACGCAGGCGTGGCAGGCTCTTTTGAAGGTCAAGAACCAAAACGATGAAGCTACAGTCCCGGTCACGAGGCATAATAACATGTGAAAGTACTGTAGTTATCGATTCCAAAGAGTTAACCTCTATGGAGAAGAATGAGCAAGAAACTCCATGGAACTTCTATGGAGTTTCTTGCCCATTCTTTTTTTTACATTTCATCCTTTTTATATTATAATATTTTTACAATCATTGACTAGAGACACAACATAATGGACAGGCCCATTAGGACAGAGAAGAAAAGGAAGACCAAATGTAGGCTGTGTAGACGACATCATAAAATAAGCAGGTACTTAATGGTTACGAGTGGCTGAGAATAGAGAGCACTGGTCATCTCTGGTGGAGGCCTTTACCTTTCATGGAGAAGGTTCTTCCTACCAAAAACCTTGGAATAATAATGGCAATTCCTGTTTAATTAATTAAGTCAATTGTTCATTTTTTAAACGTTTTCCCACTCTACTAATTTCTCCTAACATTTAAACTAACTAACAACTATCTGTAAGCCAAACATATATAGAAACGAATCCGCGACACGCAGCGGAGCAGTCGATCGTTATGCCACTGCGCCAACCGTCTCGTCATTATTCAATCAAATAATTTAGATCAGATATTGTCATTGTATCACAATTTAATGAAAAGCAAGAATTAAAAGGCTTTTTTTTACAATCATCAGCAGACATGCCATTCATCATTGCGAGATGTTTATCACCAAATAGTGTAATTTTCCTTATTCTTTATTATCACAGTGTCTGTATTTGTTCAAATCTGTGATGATAATGATATTATCCAGTTCAGACTGGATAATAATTGGCCTATTGAACGGATAACACATCTGTTCAATTGCACAATATTATGAAATATTATATAAATATATTTATGGTTTTTTTTATAAATTATGTCGCAATAATATTTGTTCTACTAGCTTTTGCCAGCGGCTTTGCTCGCTTTAAATTCGGGGTTATTTTTTCGTAAGTGACAAAAAAATAAAAAAAATCGGTAGACACACTACCGATTTTTAGCTTCCTACCTTGAAAACTGCGAAAAGTCCCATATAAAATTGAATACCCTTTTTTAGGGGTTGGGGGCAGATTTCCAAAAAGAAATGATGCACGATGTTTTTGTTAGTGACAAATAGTCCACATACCAATTTTTAGCTTCCTATCTTGAAATTTGCTCCTTACAAAACTTCCACCCCCTATTTTAGAGAACTAGGTGGTTAGAAAAAATCAAAAAGTAACCTATGACCGTCGCTAAGGTCACAACTTTTCTGTACTAAAAATTCATTAAAATCGGTTTTGCCATTTAGGCGTGAAGACGTAACGAACAAACTCACCTGTCGCTTTTATAATATTACTAGCTTTCCCCCGCGGCTTCGCTCGCGTTTAATTCGGGGTAACACAGGACCCTTTGCGCCTTATTGATTTGTAATAGCAACGCTAAGTTTTCCCTTTTCTTCCCTCTTTCTCCCTCACATCCCACTTTAAAAAAATATGTAGCCAATTGCCGTCTCCTGGTTCCCAACTATCTCTGTACCAAAATTCATCAAAATCGGTATAGCCATAAAAGCGTGAAGAGGTAACAAACAAACTCACTTTCGCTTTTATATATTAGTAAGGATAAGTACCTAAGGATATAGATATATTTTTGAAAAGATATGGTAGTCTTTAAGATTATAGACCGTAATCTGTAGCCAATAGGAAAACTTTCAGCTTACTACCGGTTTTGAGTACTTATTTAATACAGACATACATCACGAATGTGAAAATTTTGTTCATCTGTAACATTTTCAATGCTACACTGCTGAATATTATTTAATGAAATTTAGTTTAGCTATACTGCACTAAAAATAATAAACTTTTACTTTAACACATGAATTCCACACGCCTATCCTTACTAATATTATAAAAGCGAAAGTAAGTTTAAAAACGAAAGTGAGTTTGTTTGTTACCTCTTCACGCTTTAATGGCTAAACCGATTTTGATAAAGTTTGGTAAAGAGATAGTTGGGAACCAGGATACGGACATAGGCTAATTTGTTTAAAGTGGGATATGAGGGAGAACGAGGGAAGAAAAGAGAAAACTAAGCATTGCTATTAAAAATCAATAAGGCGCAAGGGCAAACACTTCAGGTGACAGGTACTGTGTTTTACCGAATTTAACGCGAGCGAAGCCACGGGCAACAGCTAGTTTTCTATAAATGTGAAACACTGGGTATTACATGTATTCCCCCCGACCCTTTGCTCAAGCCAGCCCGCGATGCTGAGCCAGTATTTCTTAATCCCCCAAATAATGGAACTTAGATCCAGCCTGTCTCTTTGCTACTCCCAGCGACTACCTAAGCCGAGTTCCGTACCCCGCAGGAGGCGCCCTTAGTATGCAGTCGCTTATACTAAGGCCAACTAGCAGCGATACGAAAGGTCATTAACCTAAAGAACAACTGTGGCGTTGACAATCTAATAATTAGCTCTTTCCATCTTGTGCCTTTGTCGTAATGTCTCGTTCTCCCGGCAAAAACATGACAACGTTAAGACGGGTTCGCCAACATTCGGGCGGCCATTTTAGATGGGGTTTTAGCATGGGTTTTGTTTACATTTGGTATCGCTTCTCGTGGGCCGTATAGTTTATAAGTGTTATGACTCTAGCTGGAGACTTTAATTAAAAATCCCCCAAATAATGGAACCAGCCTTTCCCTTTGCTGTCTTCTCCCAGCGACGACCTAAGTCGAGTTCCGTACCCCGCAGGAGGCGCCCTTAGTATGCAGTCGCATAGTTTATAAGTGGTATGCCTCTGGCTGGAGACTTTAATTTAAATCCCCCAAATAATGGAACCCAGCCTTTCCCTTTGCTTTCTTCTCCCAGCGACGATCTAAGCCGAGGTACGGTCCTCGGCTTAGGTTACCCTTTGCAGGGTACGGTACCCTGCAGAGAGTGCCCTTAGCGTCCAGTCGCTTAGTTTATAAGTGTTATGCCTCTGCCTGAAGGCCTAAAATAATAATAATAAATATCTTGGGACAACTCACACACGGCTATCTGATCCCAAGCTAAGCAGAGCTTGTGTTATGGTAATCAGACAACTGATATACATACTTGTATAATTTATAAATACATACATATTATAGATAAATCACACCCAGACACAGAACAAACAATCATGCTCATCACACAAAGTTTGTCCTGGGTGGGAATCGAACCCACGACCTCCGGCTCAGCAGTCAGGGCCACTAACCACTAGACCAACAGGCCCGTCAAATGCAAGGCATCCACAGGACTGACCGGTTAAGCAGATAACGACCTCATAGGTCAAACTGCGAGATGCCATTAAAAAAAAAAGTATTCTTTAAGCAATGAATGAAACAGTTAAGTAGTCTAAAGCCTATAGACAAACAAACGACTTTGATTCATAGATTAGGGATCGAGATAAGGCACGCACTTCAACAATAAAATTAGAGATTAGAGATATTGATAAGACACTGGTGCAATTACAGATTATTCGATAATTAGCGTTTTAATGAGTGGGTGAGTAATTGAGGCTGTTTATTTTAAGTGGTTCTGCACAAAAAATGTTATGCGAATTTTGAGCTCAGACTGAATTAGAGTAGAACAGAATATTATTTAGTACTAGCTTTTGCCCGCGGCTTCGCTCGCGTTAAATTCGGGGTAACACAGTTCTCCTTTCCTGATTTCCAGGAACCTACTACCTGTAGTTTTTACTACTTCTACCTGATTTATTGTTATAGCAAAGCTAAGTTACCTGTAAGCTAAGTACCTCTTCACACTTTAATGGCTAAACCGATTTTGATGAATTTTGGTACAGAGATAGTTGGGAACCAGGAGACGGACATAGGCTACTTTTTTATTTAGTGGGATTTGAGGGAGAAAGAGGGAAGAAAAGGGAAAACTTAGCGTTGCTATTACAAATCAATAAGGCGCAAGGGGAACTGCGTTACCCCGAATTTAACGCGAGCAAAGCCGCGGACAAAAGCTAGTTAAATAAAAAAAATCGTTTGTAAATTGATGATACAAAAACTTAACAAAAAAAGGTTTTAATGGCAAATTATTTTTGCTACCTATCCCAAATCGATAATCAGATTCGTATGTTTTGGCTCTCTGAAATTCTATAAGATAATCGACAATAACGCAGATAAGTCAGTTCAATACATTGTGCGAAAATACACGGTATCAAATTATGTCAGAATAAATATATTATATTTTTTTTCTGAAGTGCAGGCTGTATGTGAGTGGACATTGTTACCATGGGTGTAAAGTCAGCCGAAATTACTACAAGCATAAATAAGCAATTGTTGATAGCAGGATGTTGTAAGTGGTCATCTTATTTTTTTGGGTTTTGTACCTACAAGGAAAGAAAGAAAGAAAAGTTTATTTATCAGAATATAGTACTTACAAAAGATGTTACAGTTATAACAGACTCATAATTCTACCATTTCTGGTGTACAAATATTTGCATGTATCTAAATTCAATTATAATTAAAACATCAGAGACAACTAAAATAAAAAAAAACACAACACTATTTTTTCACTACTAAAGATTATTTCATAAATTAGGTATATTTATTTTTCAAATAAATGAAGTTAGGAAGGAAGAAATAGAACCCTTTAAGGATGTCTTTGTTATCCGTCTGTCTGTTTAGGACCCTTTATCTCGGTAACGCGTGGTGGTATTGATTTGAAATTAAAACTATACACTAAAAATCTGTGGGCCGTTCTAAAAACCATAATATATTCTTACTTAATATTATAAAAGCGAAAGTGAGTTTGATTGTTTGTTTGTTTGTTACCTCTTCACGCTTTAATGGCTAAACCGATTTTGATGAATTTTGGTACAGAGATAGTTGGGAACCAGGAGACGGACATAGGCTAAAATTTTCTTGAAAAAAGTGGGATATGAGGGAGAAAGAGGGAAGAAAAGTGAAAATATAGCGTTGCTATTACAAATCAAAAAGGCGCAAGGGGAACTGTGTTACCCCGAATTTAACGCGAGCGAAGCCGCGGGCAAAAGCTAGTACATCATAAATACTGAAAATTTGAACATACCCCTCGGGTAAGTTTTAAAGTGTAGACCTCTGACTCTTTTAATCAATTTCAGTATACGTGGGACAGATTATAGTGGGGTATAACATGGGTTGGACAGGACCAGTGCTGGCCAAGCTCCAGAATCCTGATGAAACACCCTTTGAGGGGGTCATCAACGATGCTGAATCAGCATGGATTGTCTCCGTGATTGCTCTTGGAAGTGTAATAGGTATGTGTACTGAAAGAATACTTTTTAACCGATTTTAAATGCAAAAGGAGGTTCTCAATTCGACTGTATTTGTTTGTATGTTTGTTACGCCATTTCACAGCCAATTTTCTGTCTTAACGACGTTTTAATAATCAAAATGGTGCTCTCGAAGGGGTCCAATATTAAATTTATCTATATTGGTTCGGTAGTTTATGAGTTACTACTAAAAGATATAAGTATATTATCCATTTACATCGCAAGATAAATAATGTAATTTAGAAGATAACTGATAAACAACCAAAACAATACAGATAAAATTGATATGGGTTCTTTCCGGGTGTAAAAAATGAAAATCAGCAGGCAAAAATTGCGTAATCCTTACTAATATTATAAAAGCGAAAGTGAGTTTGTTTGTTTGTCACGTCTTCACGCCTAAATGGCTAAACCAATTTTGATGAAATTTTGGCGCAGAGATAATTGGGACCAAAATCCTGGAGACAGACATGGGCTAAAAAAGGAGAGAAAAGGGGCGAGAATGATATTTTTTTCGATCATCACGCTGCTGAAAGTTAGCGTTAGCCCCAAAGTAACAGCCACGCGAACGAAGTCGCCGGCGGAAGCTAGTAAACCTATACAATGTGTCCCAGGGATAAGTTACCGCCCGGCGTTTTTTGAATATTTGTATAAAATTATTAATAATTTCATTTATATTTGTGACTTAGGCTTTAGTTTTTTATGTTTTTTTTTTTTGTAAAGACGCGTGACGTGCTGCAGTTTTTTTTACGATATTTCCTAAGTGTAAAACATTTATTAAATAAAAAACAAAATTATAATTCGAAGAAAAAATAACTCTTCTTTTCAGTTTTTTCAAAATATATCTAAAAAATTCCCCCTTAATATCACATTTTTTTGATTTATGAATTAACTACATGAAATTTCCTACAATAGCTCAGGGGCCTTAAACTGTTATTACAATAGTGTCAGAATGGTCGATCACTGATCGCATAATGGTTAATTTTGACAAGTTTGGTAATCTACTACATACTAAACTTGTCAAAATCAACCATTATGCGATCAGTGATCGACCATTCTGACACTATTGTAATATCAGACTAAGGCCCCAGAACAATGTTTGCTACTAATTTCAAACAAAAGCAAAAGTACAGTCAGTTGAAATTTGACTCCCATACTCAGTAAAAAAGAGCAAAGTCTTCAAAGCTAATTAAAGCTGGTTTTGACACTGTTAGAAGTTTTAATATCCATTAGATACTTTTTTTATTAGATGTAATAAAAATTTAAGCGTCTTTACAAAAAAAAAATAACAAAAAATCGTAAAAAAATCTAAAGCCACTAAGTCACAAATATAAATGTAATAATTAATAATTTTGTACAAATATTCAAAAACGCCGGCCGGTCACTTATCCCTGGGACACTTTGTATAAGTAAAAATATACCTGGCCCTTTAGCAAAACTGCAGTCGGCAGCAGACGACAATCGTTATCGCTCAGCAGTCACTAATACATTTTCAACTTTATACCCTAGCGCATATAGTTGAAATCTATTGACGTTTACATATCGTTTTTGTTTCTTTCGTTCTTTATCGCTCAGCAGTCTTTAATAGATTTTCAACTATATGCCCTATAGCCAAACAGCAGACGACACCAGACGACAATCGTTATCGCTCAGCAGTCACTAATACATTTTCAACTGCTGAGCGATAACGAACGAAAGAAACAAAAACGATATGTAAACGTCAATAGATTTCAACTATATGCGCTAGGGTATAAAGTTGAAAATGTATTAGTGACAGTTGAGCGATAATGATTGTCGTCTGCTGCCGACTGCTGTTTGGCTAAAGGGCATTAAGGGTCCCATAATATTTTTATCTATATTGTTTCAGGATTTTTTGAGAGTATCTTCCATAATACACATTTTTCTTTAAATGGTTAAGGGTGATGCTTGTATGTATATTGTATAATAGCAATGGAAAATACCATTAATTTAGAACCGAAACTTCTCTTTTTTTTTGACGGGCCTGGCCGGTCCAGGTCTAGTGGTTAGTGACCCTGACTGCTGAGCCGGAGGTCGTGGGTTCGATTCCCACCCAGGATAAACTTTGTGTGATGAGCATGATTGTTTGTTCTGTGGCTGGGTGTGATTTATCTATAATATGTATGTATTTATAAATTATATGAGTATGTATATCAGTTGTCTGGTTACCATAACACAAGCTCTGCTTAGCTTGGGATCAGATAGCCGTGTGTGAGTTGTCCCAAGATATTTATTTATTTATTTTTTGACGCTATTTTTTATTTATTTATATGTTAGTTAATTCCATAAAATTTGTCGTAGTATATTAGAGGAAGTTTGAAAGTTGCGCCTCTTACAGAAATAATGAAAGGGAGTCGTTTGTCTTGGTATGGACATGTAATGAGGAGGGATAAAGCACATGTGACTAAAAGAGTGATGGATATGAATGTTGAAGGACGGAGAGCGAGAGGAAGACCAAAGGAAAGATGGATGGATTGTGTAAGGAATGATATGAAGGAGAAAAGATTGAATGATGCCGTGACGTCTGATAGGGGAGAATGGAAGTTGAAAACGTGTTGTGCCGACCCCAAATAGAATAGAACAAGGGCAGGAAAATGATGATATTTATTTAATTTTCAGGTCCCTATTTTTCCGGGTATCTCTGTAACGCGGTGGGCAGAAAACCTTGCCTTTACCTGGGTGGTGCCACCTTCCTGCTTGCTCTCACAATGTTGGCAGTTGCTCCGAACTTGGCTACAATATATGCTGGCAGGATTGTTTCTGGTTTTGCTACCGGAATAATATTTGTTCTAAATCTGGTCTACATTGGAGAGATGGCGTAAGTACCAATCATAATAAAAAGGATTCGAAGTCTTTCGTATGAGACATTCGAGGGCTGTTTTTTCTGCGGATGAGTATTTATCAAACAACTTCCTCCGCTCTGGGCGGAGCGGCGGAGAATGTCAGACTTGTACCAACTAAAAACCCACCCATGTTCTTTCTATTGTCGTTTATGTTCCGGGGCCGCGGTATCTCCTTCGAACAACCCGCAACCCCAGACACTCTTGCGCTTAGATTAGATTAATACTTATATTCATAAGTTTATATATATATTTTTATATTAGTAGATATAATACTTTTTTTGTTTTTTTTTTTTACTTTTAGTAAGTGATTGAACTGTCAAGCATGAACAGCTATTATGTCCTAGCAATTTAAAGTATTCTAATTAACGGTAATCTGTAAACAGCACTGTGGGATATTATTATTAAGTTATATCTATATCCCATTATGTAGCTGTTTGTCAAACTAATAATAAAAATATATACAAGTAAAAAATGGAAAATTACAGGGCGTCAAAAAATTCCTCCGTACCGCCGTCAACAGGTAAAGTGCCCAGAAGGCTGGCAGCATTACCGCGTTGGATGGCAATGCTTACTTTTAGTGCAAAAAACAGGCCAGCCCACTAGTCATACGTCAGCTGTTTGTTGTTCCAATTAATAAATTAAAATAATGAGAATGGCAATAAAAGAGTGAGATTATTCATTTCCATCTGCTTTTGGTATTTGGAGCCAATGTTAGCTATGCTCTAAGGAGAAATTGAAGTCATATTTGACCATCATCATCATCATTTTCCTGCCCTTCTCCCATTCTATTTGGGGTCGTCGCAACACGTTTTCTTCTTCCATTCTCTCCTATCAGACGTCACGGCATCATTTACTCATTTCTACTTCATATCATGCCTTACATAATCCATCCATCTTTTCTTTGGCCTTCCTCTCGCTCTTCGTCCTTCAACATTCAGATCCATCACTCTTTCAGTTACATGTGATTCGTCCCTCTTCATTATATGTCCATACCAAGATAAACGACTCCCTTTATTTTTTTCTGTAACAGGCGCAGTTTTAAAACTTTGACCCGAAGGTTTAAAAGACTTAAAGAGTGGATATTGGAAATATTTTCATACAAAAATTTGAATCCCAAATATTTTCGATTTTAAGATACGAATGCTACCTGACAAGCAAGCGTCATGGCATCTATCCCGGCTTTACCCTTACATAAATGTAATGTGTTAAATTACCTGATTCTATTTTTTTGTTGAAAACAGGTGATGAGATTGTTTAGGTTTATTAAAAATGTTTAACACAAAGCACCTCTTATCTAGTCATACGCCAAAATTATTCTCTTGCACAAGTCAGAAAAGTGATTCTCAGCCCTCGCATCCTTTTCCCACTCCTCTATACTCATACTTTACAATTATACAAACTCTCTCTCTCTCATTCGCTCTCTCTGTCTTTCTTAAACCATACTTGAATACGTTATTTTCTACATCCTAACTTACGGAGTATACTTAATCTTAAAATACGCTCAGGTGTCGGTCTATACCCTTTTTCCGATACTATACACAAATGACAGAATCAATAAATTCAAAACTTTCTTCTTCTTTACAGGTCAACAAGAATTCGAGGCACATTGCTAACACTGACTGGATTTTCCAATACAATTGGTGTACTGCTAGCATACGTAGTAGGTCCGTTCGTATCCTACTCCGCAGTCAGCTGGGTAGGAGTGGCTATAACCGGCATTTACCTTGTCTTAGTATTCTTCTTCGTGCCTGAAACCGCTGTGTATCAAATGATGAAGGGTAAGAAAGTTTTTGTTGCAAACCATAAGCTCATATTTTGTTTCTTACGGGGATATCTTCGATTTGTTTTTATTGTGAGTTCCAATATTTCGACGTTGTTGCAAGCGCCATGATCGAGTTGGTGGTAAAAATTGTTAATCATGGGAAATAACCCGTAAGTGAGAGTTTAAATATAGTTAGAAAGCTTGCTTTGTTTAGTCTTTTTAAGAATGGGTAATATCATGAAATAACTTCTGCCGCTCTGGGCGGTCTGCTCTCCACTCTAGTGTCAGACTTTTGCTAACTAAAACCCACCCATGTTCTTTCTTTTGCCCTTTGTGTTCCGGGGTTGCACTGTCAAAACTAAAATAACTGTCAAAAGACCGTGGAAACCATCAGGTCACGAAATAAAAAGATGCGAAGACATAAACCCACATTAGGTCCACGCGGTAGATAGCCCATCTAAGCGCACAAAGTGTAATGAGCCAAGTAGTAAGAACGTTATGTTATAAAACAAATTTTAATTATTACAAACAAATGAAACCAATCCATATTTCTTTAATTTCAGGCAAAAGAGAAGAAGCATTGGCCAACCTCACATCCCTTGGCAGGCAAGATGAGATAGACGAAATAGTAGCACAAGCAAATGAAAAACCCAAATCAAAGATGGCTCAATTGACAGAATTGTTTACAGTCAAATCGAATAGAAAAGCAGCTTTTATTATAATTTCGCTAAACATTATGCAACAAGCCAGTGGAGTAATCGCTGTGATGTCATTTATTACGATCATTTTTGACATGACGGGTTCAGAGATGGAGTCTCATATATCTACAATTATTATTGGTTTGACTCAAGTATTTGCGGCAATTTTTGCTCCGATACTTGTTGAGAGAGCTGGAAGGAAGTTATTGTTGTTGGTATCTACGGCTGTTTGTTCAATTAGTTTGGTATGTTTATCATTGTTTTCGTCTGCCTTACGTACCTTTAATTTGTGTGCTGTACCGTCGACGGCCCGTGAGTGTTCCACGCGCGCCTTAAAGAAATGTCAGCAAAGCAAAGGGGCTTGCCAGGGCCACCGCTTACCGGGGTTGCGGGTTGTCGAAAGAGATACCGCAGCCCTGAAACATAAAGGGCAATAGAAGGAAAATGGGTGGGTTTTAGTCAGTACAAGTCTGACACTCGACCCCGCTCTGCCCAGAGCAGAGGAAGTAATTAGATGATTTCGCATCCGCAAAAATAAAAGGAGATTTTAATTTTTTAATTAGAAAGAAATAAAAACCGCTTATTAGCTTCGCATAGGTCAAGACAATAAAACAAAAATATACGCGGTAAAGCTATTGCATAGTATTTTATATCAACTTATGCAATAAATAAATAAAAAATCCGAATATAATATTATAGTATATATAATTATAGTCGATCCAATGAAAAGAAGTCGCAAAAAAAAAAAACAAGACCTTGGATTTGATCCAGAGTAATGTCGTATAACTATCCGATTCTCTACCAAACACGCTAATAGAACATTGGAATCGTGATTGAAATAACTGACCTTATTCGTAATGAAATTTTTTGTTAGGCTTTTTCGTTACGAAATTTCTGGATTCGGTCTCCACGCTCAAGGCCTGCGATAGAAGCTATGCAATAACTTTAAAATTATTAAAAAAAAACAACAACATGGTATCCTTACCTTTGTATTACTTTCCATGACTTTTTTGTTGATTGTTTCAGGCTGCTCTTGGTGTTTACTTCCATCTGTACTTGACTGATCATCCAGCTGCTGATGACTTACAATGGCTATCGCTTGTGTCAATTATGCTGTTCTTCATAGCCTATTTCAGTGGTTAGTGTATTTTTTTAGCTATAATCCTACTAATATTATAAATGCAAAAGTTTTTGAGTATGGATGTATGTTTGATCCTCTTTCACGAAAAAACTACTGAACGGATCTTGAGGAAATTTGACACAGAGGTAGATTATAGTCTGGAATAATACATAGAATACTTTTTTAACATCACGCGGACGAAACCGCGGGGCGCAGCTAATAATATCATAAACGCGAACAATCTCAGAAACAGAAATCGACTGAAACAGGAACTAAAAAAGAAACAGAAAGGCAGAAACTAGAAAACGCCACCAAGAAATATCTTAGTATATTTATTTTCTTCTACGTCCATTATAATATTAATTTGGCCATCATGTCCATTATGTCCATTCTGTGTTCCACCGGACCTCACTGCAAAGTCTACCTAATCAGTGTACTATTAGAACGACCCTTCCCGGTCTATCCCATGTGTTTTGTTCGACAACGATGAAAGGCACATGAAGCTATTTCGCTCGGAACGTATCTCTCCATATGAATTTAATAAACGAATTCAAACCCAGATACGTTTGAGATAAAGTTCATTTAATTGATTTTAACATTTCATTTGTATCTTCTAGTGTGTACATATCTTGCTTGTTCCGAAATCACTATAGCGACACGTGTATCACTTGAGCGTGTTAAATCTGGCTTGATCCAGATGTTCAGTACGCAAGAATTCTCCTTGAGCTTAGGATCGATATGGCGTTTTCACACATCCTTATGCATACTGAACATCTGGGACCAAAGATGACCGGTTCCTCTATGTCCGCTTCAAAATAATATTGTTTTTCTTCTTTCCAGGTTTCGGAATCATCCCCAACACATTCATCGGTGAAATGTTCACCGACACCTGCAGAGGCTTCGGTGGTACATTCACTGTCAGCATCGGCTGGGTGTTCGGCTTTGGAGTGTCGACAGCCTTTGGTTACATGCTACCAGCATTAGGACCTGCTTTGACCTTCTGGATATTTTCAGGCGCTTGCGCATTTTCGTTCTTCTTTAGTTTAGTCTTTGTACCTGAAACGAAAGGAAAGAGTCTTTTTGAAATACAAGTGCTCTTAGGTAGATGATTTAGTTTTAATGACTGTGATATTAAATGTTAATTTATTATGTTTATTTTTTTTATTTTTCTGGATATATCTTGAAATATTACGGGAACAATCATCAAGGTATCAAATTCTGAATTGGGTAATTCAACAAAGAACTACAGTTGGCCACACTAACCTTACACCGATGACGGTAAAAGAAGAAGACGCTCCAAAATTTTCGCATGACAACGATAAAATCAAAGAATTGATTGATGATCTTATTAAGCATGCGATGATAACAGAGCTCATATGGACATTGATTGGTTATGGGAGACCATAACGCAAAAATAGGCACCAGAATAACATTTGTCAACACAAATCCTTACTAATATTATAAAAGCGAAAGTGAGTTTGTTTGTTTGTTACCTCTTCACGCTTTAATGGCTAAACCGGTTTTGAAGAATTGGTACAGAGATAGTTGGGCACCAGGAGACGGACACATTTTAAAGTGGGTTGTGAGGGAGAATGAGGGAAGAAAAGGGAAAACTTAGCGTTGCTATTACAATAAATAAGGCGCAAGAGGAACTGTGTTGCTCCGAATTTAACGCAACCGAAGCCGCGGGCAAAAGCTAGTATTAGGATATTTGTGTTTTCAAACCACACATTACTCGGGACACCGTATCTAGCGAGGGCAGCTGTTTCTGGTACTTGTTTACGGGCAGAACCTAAGTCTAGGCAACAGATTTTTTCACAAGAAACCCCACCGTCGTTGGCCTAGGACTTGGTTTTTTCCTGACGAAAAATTGTACTTAATGTAGTTATTTTTACTAGATATATATATATATTATATTCTTATAACTTGTTACTACTATTAATAGTTATGATTTATACAACAATACTGTACTTTAATATTTTTTTTAAACTTTTCCCTACACTAGGATTTCTCCTGTATCATGGGTGCGTTAACAAACATTCAATCTCACATACACAAACAGTCAGACCCGGAACAACTATCTGTAGGCCATACAAATATTTGTTCCGTGCGAGAGTCGAACCCATAACATGCAGCGCAGTAGTCGATCGCTCAGCCACCAGCGCTAACCGTGTCGTCAACTGTGGAAAACTCCAGATAAAATGTCTTTTCGTTTATTATCTTAATATGACTTTGGTATTGTTAGCTGTAGTCACCCCAACCTTATCAAATAAAATAAAACTGCTAGCCAAAATATTAAGACCCATAACACACACATATTGACACATTTTTTTTATTATAAATACATAAATATTATTGTTATTACTCATTATGTAAAAAAAAATGTTGGTTAACCTGTAATTGGCAACTGTATAAGTACAATACTATGTAATTTTTATTTTTTAAGATATTTTTATACAGAAGCTGTTGGTGAACTTTTTAATAAATAAATAACAGAAAACAAAAGAAACTCAACAATTGCACAATCCACGTTTTTGAGGGACGACAGACTTTCAGTCTTTACGATACAAAGACTTTGATCGTAAAGTAAATATTAGAAGCATACGATATGAAGAAATGACAACACAAAAATCGCTCATGCTTTTCAGCTCATTTTTTTACAAACTACCCCTTCCTAAAATCAGCCATGCGCGGAATGAGATTAGGTTTCATCACCATATTTGGTTTGTATGCAGCATATTCTAGACTTTTTAGACTAATACAATGTGTCCGGTCATGGACTAGCGATATTCTAGATACGAGTGTTTTAATATACTATTACTAGCTGTGCCCAGTGGTTTCACCCGCTGCTCACTTAGGGTTATGAAAAATAGATGTTGGCCGATTCTCAGACCTACCCGATATGTACACAAAATTTCGTTTAAATCGGTCCAGCCGTTTCGGAGGAGTATGGGAACGAAAACTGTGACACGAGAATTTTATATATTAGATGATACACACTTGGGTCTAATTCACTTCCCCGCTATTTGGCAGCCATTTTGAGATATTCTCTATGCGTGTACAAAAAATTATCATATCTCGTAAAGTTTTGATTTGATGATGAAAGATTGTTGACATGACTGAAAAGAAGCTGAAAAAGATAATTACAGCTGGTTTTCATCTTGGTCAGAGGCATTAAAAGACAACATAGCACTGGCAGTCAGTCCCTTGGGGATTTGGTTGTTATCAGAGGCAATAAAATTATGAAAAGACTGTATCTATATACAGCGTGAACTTCAATGTCGTCTCTTTATTTGGAAAGATTTCCTCATTGGCTTTGTTCGAGCAGTAATTAAGGATTATACCTTTTATTAAGGTTTTATTTTTATTGCATGACACATACAATGCAGGAAGAATTGTATGAGTACATGGACACAAATCCTATTGGATAATGTTTGATTTCAAGGTCCGCCGGTGATATATATATGAAAATCGGATGCGGTATTATTAGCAGTACTTAATGAATGTAACTAATGGCTCGATTTTTGGATTAATACTGAACTAATTGACGACACGGTTGGCGCAGTGGCTGAGCGATCGACTGCTGCATTGTTTGCCGCGGGTTCGATCCCCGCACAGAACAAATATTTGTATGGCCTACAGGAAGTTGTTTCGGGTCTGGGCTGTTTGTGTATGTGCGATTAATGTTTGTAAACGCACCCACGATACAGGAGAAATCCTAGTGTGGGGCAATATTTAAAAAAAATATTGCTGGTTGGCTTACGGGTCGCAAGCGCAGCTGCTGAGGTATATCTCAGTAGCATCCATGGGACCAGGATTTTCGTAGCAATAGGCTCTTTCTTACACATCATCATCTGCCTAGCCTTTTCCCAACTATGTTGGGGTCGGCTTCCAGTCTAACCGGATGCAGCTGAATATCAGTATTTTACATGGAGCTACTGCCTATCTGACCTCCACAACCCAGTTAATACTGGGTAATACGATACCCCTTGGTAAGACTGGTTGTCAGACTTTTGGAACACAAAGTAACGACTGTCAAAGATCTACAAATAACAGCCGGGACCAACGGCTTAACGTGCTTTCCGAGGCACGGAGGAAACTCGGTATGTAACGGGTGGTCACCCATCCACAGACCAACCGAGGCAAGCGCGGCTTCACCTTAAGATCGACCCGAGCGGCTGCTATTATTTAGCCACGAGTTCCTCTAACACACAGGCTCTTTCTTACACATAACTGGCGAAATGTGACCTAATTTAATGTCCCGCTGTCTTACTCTTTTGGGTAAAAAGTATGATGTTATGTTACGTAATACATACAACATCACACTTGTTTGTCTGCGTTATCAAGATTTAACTAATACCTATCTTTTGCCTTGATTGGAATAAAAAATACGAGATTATTCCGTCATTTTTATCTGCTGTACTATCAATAGCAGTGATGTCTTACCGGGCATTGTTGAAATCTCATTACGGTATGAACAAATTTTTGGGGAAATAGTACTGACCAAAGTAGAGCGTTTGTTGCTCAAAAAAAATGTATTCGAGCTATTTCCGGCATTCCATCGGATGAAAAATGCCAACCTATTTTTAAAAATCTTGGCCTGTTACCTTTGCCTTCATTGTATCTGTATGAAGTGTCTATGTACGTACGAAAGTAGGTATTTCGAAATGTGTAAAAAAGTAGAAGAAGTAACCTCACTTAGTCGGCGTGACGGATTATTCCGAACCTGACCCGGTCGCGGGTTAGGTTAGGAACTTGAAAAAAACTATAACATTTATTCCGAACGTAACCCTCTTCCTAACCTGACCCGTTGTATCATTCCTATCGTAACCCGAATTTCGAAAAAGATACTTTTCCCTCTTACTCTTTCTGGAAATTAAAAGTAGCTATCCTTATCAGATATGTGTGACTCTAAGAAGACTAGAGGACACAAATTTGTGATATATCGAACAGAAAATGAAAAGGGAACGCTACTCTTGCGTTAAAAGAAATTACTAATTTGTTTGTTTCTTTACTTTACTTGTTCGTTTGCCCGGCGTACGTGTACTGTTAGACTTCGGAATAATCGGGCGTGACCAGTACCAACACAGACTAGTATTTGGAGAGATTTGTAGGCTAGCAAAATACAAAAAGAGCTGTCTACCTATGTGTGTGTTTATTTAACAAATTACCTACAAACTTAAAAACGTTAAACTGTAGGATGTATAAGGTTAAACTGTATAATTGGTTAACTCGATACAATTTCTATAGTATTAATAAATTTCTGGAACATAGACTGTAGGTTTCCCTTTTTGTTTGTATAATTTGTAACGTTTGTTTAGGTACTTATAAGTCAGCATGCTTTAATTCTAAGTAAAACATGCTGGTCCTTATACTTCTTTCAAAAACTTTGTATATCGTGTTTTTCGCAAATAAATATACTACTGGACGGTCCTGTTGGTCTAGTGGTTAGTGGCCCTGACTGCTGAGCCGGAGGTCGTGGGTTTGATTCCCACCCAGGACAAACTTTGTGTGATGAGCATGATTGTTTGTTCTGCGTCTGGGTGTGATTTATCTATAATATGTATGTATTTATAAATTATATAAGTATTTATATCAGATGTCTGGTTACCATAACACAAGCTTGGGATCAGATAGTCGTGTGTGAGTTGTCCCAAGATATTTATTATTAATTTATTACTACTATAATATTACTAATAGACTCTACAGTTGAGCCCAATAACTTGAATAATTTAATGTCTTTGGTTGAGCCAATGCATAAAAAAACAGCTAAGAGCAAGTCAGACTCGCGCACTGAGACGGTTCCGTATAAAGGAGATGCCCGCTTTTTGTATGGACGTTGGTTTTTTATTCCGAGAAGCATCTAACCAGCATCAAAGTCTACTCAAATAAATAGGACAAAAATATGGAGTTTAAAAGTTAAAACTACTGAAACAACACTTTTAAACCCCTCCATTTAAGTGAAAAGTTATGAAATAATAATTGATGTTATTACTATTTTATTAGTAGACGCTAGGACTTAGGGCACAGGCTAAACATTGTCAGTAGTGACTCAAGCTCCAGCCGGTTTCTGGCGCAAAGGTAGTCCATTGCCATCCAACGCGGTAATGCGGCAAGTGTAATGGGCACTTTTGCGCCAGGAATAATCAGGGGCGGGTTATTTAATTAGTATTGACATGTAATTTTGATCAGAAATGATGTTATATAAGTTAATATATTTTTTATTAGTTTTATTAGATTCCCTTAAAAAAAAATCCATCACCCTGTGACAATGTCATATTTGACGTATTATTCATCTGTCTCTGGTGTTACGTATGTGCCAACATCAGAAAATATAATATAACGTTTTTTTTTTCGGGTGGGAAATCATCCAATGACTTCCCCCGCTCTGGGCGGAGCGGGGGGCATGTCAGACTGTATTCGACTGATTGTACTGACTAATAAACCACCCATGTTTCTGCTTTTGCCCTTTACGTTCCGAGGCCGCGGTATCTCTTTTGAACAACCCGCAACCCCGGCGGATAATATAACGCTTCAAGTTAACTCGGATTGAGAGTCGTGTGATTCGGGAGTTCGATAATAACAATTATTTTAAACTGAGATGGTTACTAACGGGATATTGACCATGTACCTGTGTTATTTGTTTCGAGTTTCCAATATCACTCATGTTTCGCCAGATATATTTTAATCTAAATAAAATTCTAAAATTATTACAATTTCAAGTTTTAGTTTTAAGTAGCTCGTGGCTAAATAGTCGCAGCCACTCACGTCGATCTTAAGGTTAAGCCACGCTTGTATAGATTGGTCTGTGGATAGGTAACCACTCATAACATACCGAGTTTCCTCTGTGCCTCGGAAAGTACGTTAAGCTGTTGGTCCCGGCTGTCATTTGTAGATCTTTGACAGTCGTTACATGTAGTCAATGTCCCGAAAGTCTGACAATCAGTCTTACCAAGGGGTATCGTATTACCCAGTACTAACTGGGCTGTAAAGGTCAGATAGGCAGTCAATCCATGTAAAATACCGATGCAGCTAAATCCGGTAAGATGGGAAGCCGACCCCAACATAGTTAGGAAAAGGCTAGGAAGATGATATAAGAATTTTATGAAGGACATCATTAAATTAATTTAAAATATCTAAAATTTTTTTTCTTTAAACTTTAATGTCAACCTTGATTTTAATTGATCTCTTGTTAGATGACTTGAAGTAGAATCACTTGAATTATGTTAATTGCAACAAGATTTTGTACATAACACCATAGTAACAGTGCTTTCTGCATAATTAATAAATTTTAATTTGAATTGAAGGGGCTCTAATAAGGGTGAATCTATTGCTATCAACCGGGCACAAATCCTGGTTACTACAGAGAACTTGCTAAAAAAAAGAAAAAGAAAACCGACGGAACGGTTGGGGCAGTGGCTGGGCGATCGACTACTGCACTGGGTGTCGCGGTTTCGATTCCCACAAGGAACAAACATTTATATGACCTACAGGTAGTTGTTCCGGGTCTGGCTGTGCGTGTATGTGAGTTTAAATGTTTGTAAACGCACTCACGATACAGGAGTAATTCCTAGTGTGAAGCAAAGGTTAATACACGCAGTAAACACGAAATTGTAATTCCCAAATTTTGATTAACAAAAACTAGCAAGTCATTTCTAATAAACAGCATAGACGCTTTTATAACAAGTTGCCAAAATCAGTTTTAGAACTGACAGATGGAAAGTTTAAAAACTACATAAAACGTGTCCTTATTAAAAAAGCATATTACAAAATCAAGGACTACGTTGAAGATACAAAAGTTTGGCTATAGGTCCTTCTGCGCACGCGGCTTCCCTGGATGTCTCTAACTATTCTCAATCTTATTTTTTTTGTGATCTCTTTTAATCATTTTTTTTTGCAATACTTGTCAAATCACATATTTATATCACCCTTTTTCTGAATAGTTACAATAATGATAGCAACATCTGTGTGACTCGTCTCATAGTTACTATTTTTTTTTATTCTTGAATAGATTCTCTTCTTGTAGATTCTTAGACCATTGTTAACTGTGGTTATTTATTATTTTATTTTACTTTCTGTAAAGAAAGCATTGACATATTGTCGGGCCTACGCTGTCCTCTCATACTTAAGTACTAACGCTGTTACAACAACATTGTAAAACCAAATGATTTTAAAAGAGTATCCATGGAGTTTCTAGCCGGTTCTTCTCCATAGGAAACGACCAACCCGAACCGTGCATCTTTTCTCGATGTTTTATAAGTGCCCATGTAGGCCTATGTGAAATAAAAAAAATTGTTTAATTAAAACACGGGAATCGAGCCCAGGATCTTATGCTCAAAAGTCGAGCTAGCGACAACTAGACTATCGAGGCCGTAGAGCGAGATAACGAGGTGACGAGGTTTGTTTTCAATAATGAACGTGCAAAAATTCTCTTGTCATAATATAATCAAAGCGCCTAATACCAACTTTTATTTATTTTTAGGCATGAATATGTAATTAGATAAAATCGATTACGAAATTGTTTGGTACGTATAAATGAATTGTTTTTTTTAATGTTTTTGATAGTGTAGATAAAAGTTGAAACTAATTAAATAGTCATCATCGCGGTGGGCGTGATTTGATTTATTTTTTATATACCTTTTTTCTAGGTTTTACCCGCGTCTTTGCTCGCGTTAAATTTGGGGTAACACAGCTCCCCTTTCCTGATTTTCAAGCTACCTGCAGTTTTTGCCCTTGCGCATTATTGATTTGTGATAGCAAAGCTAAGATTTCCTCTTTCTCCCTCATATCCCAATTTAAAAAAAAGCCTACGTCCGTGTCTTGGGTCCTAACTGTATCCATACCAAAATTCATCAAAATCGGTTTAGCCCTTATAGCGTGAAGAGGTAACAAACAAACTCACTTTTGCTTTTATAATATTAGTAAGGACTAGCTTCCACCCGCGACTATGTCTGCGTGGCATAGTTACTATGGGCTAACGCTAACTTTAACCTGCGTTATGATCGAAAAACAAATATCTTACTCTCCCCTCTTTCTCCCCCTTTTCGAATTTTTTTAGCCAATGTCCGTCTTCAGGGACCCAACTATATCTAAACCGAAATTCATCAAAATCGGTTTGACCATTTAGGCATGAAGATGAAACAAACAAACAAACTCACTTTCGCTTTTATAATATTAGTAATTATGTGCCTAGCGGTTTCAACCTCTGCTCAGCTTCTTAATGGTGTAGCGTGATGTTATGTAATCTATTAATTTCCTGAAAAAATACCTTTTAAAATGTCAAGTCAATCCGGGCAAGGAAACGCGTTCTCCCATACAAACTTTGCCACCCTGTTTCGTCCCCTTCGAGTTTGAATTTGGCAAAATTGCTTCTTAGTTGCGTCCTACTTACCTACGTCCTAGAAGGGTAAAGATATTCCAAAATTAAAAAAATTGTAGTTTCAGAGATTTTGTGATAGTTGAATCATTGTTTTTCTCTTTTATATACCGCACACCTAGATCTGAGACATCTCAAAAAGGTTATTTTCAGGAGAGGAAAAACTGTATGTGAGACGGCGCTATAGTGCTCCACGCGCGCCTCAAAGAAATGTCAGCAAAGCAGAGGAGCCTGCCAGGGCCACTGCCTGCCGGGGTTGCGGGCTGTTCGAACATAAAGGGTAATAGAAGGGACGTGGGTGGGTTTTAGTAATTAGTCTACGGTCGCGCCATACACCTCGTCACGTGGGCCTAATAGTAAAAATGCTAGATCAAACTTAGAGTTCTACCATAGCTTTAGGTAAGGAACATAACTAGATAGTTTTTGATTTGTTTTTGTTTTTATTGTTTGTTATTTGCCACGAAGTTATCGTCCAGCGGATGACGATGTGCTCGCATCCAGTGGACTGAAAATAACTGGCGAACTATTTAGACACAACTTTGTTTGTCATATTTGCTTTCACTCCGGCCGCTTTTAATGTGCACGTTTAACTACATCGTTTTCACATAATTGTATTATCTCAACATGAATGATGTTAGATCCTGTTAATCCTTACTAATATTATAAAAGCGAAAGTGAGTTTGTTTGTTCCCTCTTCACGCTTTAATGACTTAACCGATTTTAATGAATTTTGGTACAGAGGTAGTTGGGAACCAGGAGACGGGCATAGGCTATTTTTTTTATTAAAAAGTGAGATATGAGGGAGAACGAGGGAAGAAAAGGGAAAGGTTAGCGTTGCTATTACAATTCAATAAGGCGCAAGGGCAAAAATTGCAGGTAGGTAGTAGGTACTGTGTTATACCGAATTTAACGCAAGAGAAGCCGCGAGCAAAAGCTAATTGATAATAAAAGGTAATTAAAAAATGTCGCTTTCAAAAGGATAAATAATGCTTATTGTGGGTTATCCTTAAGAGATAGATATGGTATATGTCTATCTTTTCGCAGACTTTTTTGTTAACCTTTTTAAGGTGTACAATAATACTGAACCAGATACAGTCATTATTTTGATTTATCTCGTCGGTTTAGCCAACGTTTGCAATATACCTAAGTGCCAAAAAAAACTTATTAGTATGTCCCTACAATAATATTATACATATAAACCTTCCTCTTGAATCACCCTATCTATTAAAAAAACCACTTCAAAAACCGTTGCGTAGTTTTAAAGATTTAAGCATACATACATACAACATAGCAACATACAGACAGCGACAGCGACTTTGTTTTATACTATGTAGTGATAGTGAAGATAAGGACTTCTAAATCCTAAAACCAGATCTCTTAAGGCGCGGCAATAAGCTAATTTTTAGGTATTCGCGGGAGTGACGCTAGCTGCATACTAGGCATGGTCTGACACAAGTACACGACAGTTTTGCATCGAAAGAATAGAAATCAGGTCGAAAATATTTCGGTGTTTGATTTTATTTGAATATCATGTCTGCCAAAATGTAGGTCATTTTGCAGTTTTTATTGAATATACATATAAAAAATACAGCTCAGTGTTTAAAATTTTTTAGATATCTCTTTAGTCTATACAAATTTCTTTGTTATAGATATAAAAAATATGATGGTTGTCACTGAAAAAAATGAGAATTTCCTTTTTAAACATTTTTTTTTTCGTAGTACTAGACTACTTTTGTAAACTTATTTTGTGTAACTCTTTACTTTACGTATTGAACTATACACGGTATTTTTTTTTTAGCTAGTGGCATGTACAGATACGGCTAACTTTGCGACAAAAATCTAGACGTTTTATGAAGTGTTTGCTTTGTACAGTGCCTTAATTTTTAAGTTTTAAATAGGCACCGAGTGCCAATAAATTAAGATAAAGAATAAGTCTCCTTATAAGTAGTAAAAACCCACAATTTATTAACTATGACGATAATCTAATTACCAGTCATTGTACATGTAGCCATAACATTGTAAAACTAATTATAATTAAAAACAAGTTTCTATTTGTATTGATGAAATCGGAAATACATGAAGATTATAATTCCAGACAGCAAAATGAAATTTCATAATATGTCGTAATTTTTATATCGAGATCCTGCGCATTACTCATTAATCAGAAATATCATTTATTGATAAAAAATTATAATACCCGTCACGTGAATAATAACAGTCCCTCTTATTGAGCTGCAGGCATTTATTTTAATACACCAATAAAAAGCCTTCATAAATGGCATTACTGAAATGCTCGAATGCTTTAGGTAATCATATTATAATCTTTGACATCTCAATAAAAGTTTGACATTGAACAATAATTTGACATTGAATAGAACACCGATAATATTTATTTAACTGACATGCCACTGTAATTTTAACTATTTAATGTTTGTCTTAAAAATTATGTTTGTCAGCAAATATTATAATAAGGTTAAGAGATCTACAATGTGTCCGGTCATGGACTAGCGATATTTTGGATAGGTAGGAACTTATGTAACGAGTGCTTTAATATACTATTACGCTACACACTTGGGTCTAAGTAATTCACTTCCCCGCTTTTTGGCAGCCATTTTGAGATATTCTCTATGCGTGTTTAAAAAATAATCATATCTCTCAGTGTTCGTCCTCGTGAGACGAAAATAGATTTAGGTATTTAGAGGGCAATAATATTGTCTATCGTTTAAATTAAGAAATGATGAGCTTACATTTTCGTAACTTTAGAAAACAAAATTAAAGTTAAAGTAAAAAAATTAGCAAATCAACGAAAGTTTTGTAATTTTTTTTGTGAAAAAATTTGTACTAGAATGTTGGTAATAGAATATCGCTAATCCGTGACTGACCGGACACATTGTATATTACACATTATGAGACAATGTAGATATTATTATCATCTAGCTAAAAATAGTAGATGTTATCTTTTTTAATCAATTACGAGCGCATCTTTTATCACTACATGTAACTATATTATAAAGCACTAGCTTTCGCCCGCGGCTTCGCCCGCGTTAAATTTGGGGTAACACAGTTCGTCTTGCGCCTTAGGTATTGATTTGTAATAGCAACGCTAAGTTTTCCCTTTTCTCCCCACTTTCTCCCTCACATCCCACTATTTTAATAAAAATTAGCCTATATCCGTCTCCTGGTTCCCAACTATCTCTGTACCAAAATTCATCAAAATCGGCTTAGCCATTAAAGCGTGAAGAGGTAACTAACAAACAAACAAACTCATTTTCGCTTTTATAATATTAGTAAGGATTATTAAATACCTATTGTAAAAATGTCTACACATTGTCACGAGAATCATAAGAAATTTTACTGACGACAATCAATTGTCGTCAACACAATTTCTTATCGTAGTCATTCGGTAGATATAGTACTAATATATCATATTATTTTTATACTAATAGTATTGTGAGATTTAAGATAATGTTTTGATACTAGATTTTCGTTTTTCTAAGCCCGCGTCCACACACAGTCCTTTTTCCCGCATCCACCGATTTAAAAAAAAACGAAGAGATTCTAACTTCGTCAATTTTAAGGCGATCTCCAAATTCTTAGAATACACTTACTCAAAAACTGTCTCTTATTGCACTTCAATTAGGTTCAACCTCCAAAAAAACTAAATATACTTCTAGAAGTCGGTGGCAAAACAACCGATGAAACAAACAAAGTCACCGAGAATTGGAAGTTCCTTTTTGCTAAACAATAATCCTTTTTGCTAAACCATTATCTTACCTAGTTTTCAGTGGCAGTATGTATAAACTTTCATAGAATCATTAGCATTATCATAGGCTTTTTCATTTATTTTTATTAATAAGACCAGTAGGGTTACCATGACATCTTACAGCAGTTCTTATTCCTGTGTGAGAAAGAGATGGTGCTAGACACACTGTATTGCTCTGTCTCTTTCCCTCAGTGGAATAAGTTCTGCTGCACTCTTAATGTCAAGCTGTCCGAAGCAGTCGACTTCTTCGGACCACGGATAGCGATGTGGAGCCTTATAAGGAGTGCCCAATAGCAAGCGTGGCGATCTCGAAGGTGGTGTCATTTAGCAAAGTATCTATGTTTGATGATGGTAGCAATTGAGGACAGAAACCCGACTCCCAGTCGCCCACAGCTCTTATTGGTGGACGTATTAATAAATAAGGTTATTCCGTACCAACCGATATTATTGTAATTAAATGTTTATATTTTAGTTGTGTATTTTATTTTTGAACCTGTTTTATAACAAAACAGAATTTACGACTAAAGGACAAATAATATATTTAAGCTAAAATAAACGATAAAACGACGAAAGTGATTGAGGAATCGACTGTTGCGCTGTGTGTCGCGGGTTCGATCCCCGCACGGAACAAATATTTGTATGACATACAGGTAGTTGTTTCGGGCCTGGCTTTTTGTGAATGTTAGTTTAAATGTTAGTAAACGCATCCACGATACAGGAGAAATTCCTAGTGTGGGGTATTTTGTTTTTTAAAGAAAAACATGTCTGAGATCCAAGCAAACAATATACATTTGAATTTATTAATTGGAGAGCTCAGCATTAATTGGCTCCCAGAGCAGGAGGTATACAGGGTGTCTAGCAGACACCCTGTATAGCTCTGTCTCTTTCCCTCAGTGGAATAAGTTCTGCTTTAAAACGTCATGGTAGGATAGCTGCAGTTTTCATAATAAAATGGCAATTTGATAATCCAGTGAAAGTTATCTATAAGAAATAGTAAAGGACAATGCCCAATTTTGTGTAAAAGTTCGGCTCTTCTTGCGCCTCGACTGAATTATCAGCATAATATAGAAAAAAAATCTTTCTTCTAACACGTTCGTTGCATAACGAGATCTATCAGATTTCCTGCAGAACTTTTATAATGTGCTTTGAATATAATCGTGTTTTTCACTCCTCGCGGGAGAACTTTTAGGCCTCCAAAGTATCAAATGAAAGTAGTTTGAAAATGATGGCGCAAGGAACGTATTAATTCCGACGATATTGAAAATACTAAGCTTCGAAACAATACAAAAAAAAAATAAAGTATACGTGAAATAAAAGTTATAAATAGATTTTTGCATAAAAACGGAAAAGCTGCAACCTGCTTTAAAGATTTTCTTTCAGAGGGGCCTGCAAGGGCCACCGCCTGCCGGGGTTGCGGTTTGTTCGAAAGAGATACTGCGGCCCCGGAACATAAAGGGCAGTAGGAGGAACATAGGTGGGTTTTAGTCAGTACGAACTCGTACTGACTAAAACCTTGATTGAACTTGATGATTAACCGCAGAATAATCATACTTTTCTTTGAGCAAAAGTCACACACCTATGGGTAAACATTGATTGCTTTTATAAATAATTAAAAAAAGAACTTTAATCATATTATCAATCCATTAGAATAAAATGCATTGTTGAAAGACAAAAATAACAATAATTTTACAGGACAAAATAAAGATATTGAATTGTTTGGTTTGAAACAGTAATGTATTATTTTATTATCATTCTGTTTTCTTATGATGTCTACTGCCTATCAGCTGCCTTATCATCGTCTTGATACGCCCAATTGGTTTAAAAAAATAGGTATTTATTTTGTCTATTGTTTCAAATTTGACAAAATTGGTTCCGTACAAAAGTATGGTTAGTATTTTGCTGATTTTTACTTTATAACATGACAGTAAGATTAGTACCTACATCAATACTTTCACACAATAAAACTTTCAATACATTCAACCATCATCATTACGGGTCTGCGGACTCCATTATATTTGCAAGACGAAACGGATGCAGCTGAATACTCTTCCACAACTCAGATAACATTGGCTGAACTATTGAATCAAGAATTTCGGGCTACTAACTTAAACGTCTTTCTAAAATCTTTTTCAATGATGTCCTTTTCCATAACATTTATTTAACAATATAAAATAAAAGTTGTAATACTAGTTCTTTTTAAATTTTATATTATAACTAGCTTTTGCCCGCGGATTCGGGGTAACACAGTTCTTCTCTCCTGATTTGCAGGTACCTGCCACCAGTACTTTTTGCCCTATCCGCCTTATTTATTGTAAAGGTAAGTGTTTCCTTTTCTCTTCAGGGACTCAACTACCTGTGTACCAAAATTCATTAAAATCGGTTTAGCCATTAAGGAGTAAAGACGTAAGAAACAAACCCACTTTCGCTTTTATAATATTAAGTAAGGATATAATGATTATAACACAATATGTTGTTATAGGAACTTATTTTATGGCAAATAAAAGTTATAACTAATAAAATATTATAACGAGCGTTATTAGTATACATGATAATAGTGCAAGTAGGTACCTAAATATTATGAGGGGGAAGACTATGGAAAACAAAAATAGTATTTATTTAAATTAAGTAGTATTAATTTAAATTAAATAGTATTTATTTAAATTAAGTAGTATTAATTTAAATTAAATAGTATTTTTTCAAATGAAATAGTATTAATTTAAATTAAACAGTATTTATTTAAATTAAACAGTATTTATTTAAATTAAATAATATTTATATAAATTAAATAGTATTTATTTAAATTAAATAGTATAATTTATTTAAATTAAATAGTATAATTTATTTAATTAAATAGTATTAATTATTTTATGGAAAACAAGACAATAAACGTCCAGCCCTTGTTTCATCCATTTTTTTCATTGCCCTTTAACAACCGTCTCGCTATCATTTGCTCCTCTCTCTTAAATTATTCCTCAGATAATCTATTTACCGTTTCCTTGGTCTTCCACTCCATTACCATCTAGCAACATTAATTAATATCCATTACTTCGCGAGGGACAGAGACAGAGCTATACAGGACGTCTAGCGCCATCTCTTCCCAAACTGGATTAAGTACCTATCACTTCAAGACCTGTGACTTGCAAAATAGTAGTTTTTAAATATTTTATTTACCGTACTTATCCCTAATTTATTGTCTTGCGATTGAAAATATAAGATAATTATACATGTATATAAATATATCTCTCTTTCTAAAATAGTAATACTAAGTTATAAATACTCAGTTAAATACAGTGTGCAAATAAAAGTGATGCTGTAGCACCATCTAGGTTTTTTTTTTATTATTTTAAGCGTAGAGAGGACAGACACAGAACAATGGGCACCGAAGTGAACACAAGTTTAAGAAAACAATATTTAATTGCATCATGTTGTAAGTACTTCCTATTTTATTTCTTAAAACTGTAGTCATTTATTATTAACTGTAGTCATCATATTTTGTAGTCAATAATATCGTAATTGAAATAATAATATATTTAATAAGAAATAGGTAAAATTAATAAAAAAAAATGTAAACAAAATCAATTTTGATTTTTTTTATATTTTTTTTACTTTGGGTAAAAAATAATTGTCGAAAAAATAATTTTGGTCGAAAAAATAATATCTTTCTCTCCCCTTTTCTTCTCTCTTTCTCCCCGTTTTCTTACTTAAAAAAAATAGCATAGGTCCGTCTCCATGGTCCCAACTAGCACCAAAATTCATCAAAATCCGTTTCGTCATTTAGGCGTGAAGACGTAACAAACAAACAATCAAACTCAATTTCGCTTTTATAATATTAGTAAGGATTAATAATAAAGGAATTCGTATTTTTTTCTTATAGCTCAAACTCAAAAGCATTTATTTCAATTAGACCATCACAGGCTCTTTTGAATGCCAAAAAAAATTAAGCTACAGTCCCGGTCACAAGGCATAATAATTTGTGAAAGTACTGCAGTTGCCCATTCCAAAGCGTTGATCTCTATGGAGAAGAATGGGCAAGAAACTCCATGGATACTCTTTTAATTCATAATAATTTTACAAGATCATGGATACATCATTTATGTTGAGATTATAAAAAAATGTGCGAACGATGTAGTAAGACGTGCACATTGAGAGTCTCCAGAGTAAAAGCAAAAATGACAATAAAAATAAATATTAATTAAAATAAACCATGGCAGCTAAGAGATGACAAGTCCCAACTGACAGCACCCGTTCACGAACATGACGCATGGATCAGCCCCATTCAGCTCAACCATTTTGAAGGGAACTAAATGACCCGACACACCCGCCACCATCAGCGAGACATTTAAGTGAGCGTGACACTCTCAACCAACAGGGCATCGTCAAGTCAATGTTAAAAGAACAAAACACTCACATATGGGCAGCAAGGGATCAGGACCAGCATTGTGCTGAGCATTTTTATCTTCAATATAGTCCCCCAACTTATAATATGCTTGCCTAAATAGTGTGCCTTTTATACAAGTTTTAAATTTCGTCTCATTCAGTTGAAATATGTAGAGAGGTATTTTATTGTAAACAGTAGATACCCCATGAAAGATGAGTCTACTTTAGCTAACCTAAAACCTGGCTGAACTAATTGATCCCTATTTCTAGAATTATCTTCTGCTATCTGGGTTACGTATACAGTAAAACTAATAAGGTATTACAAATATTTAGAAATGCAAAACTAAAATTACTGACTGCCTGTTCAATTTAAACTATAATGATACTGATAAAATTCTTATTAAAACCTAAACATACAATCACACACCCAAACTACACATCTGCTAACATTTGTCCCGAAATGCAGAAATACCCCGACTTACGCTACCCCGTTTTACGCGAATTCGGAGATACGCGTTTTTTTTTTTGTTTGCCGCGCGCATCGGATCTCTCGCTCCGCCTTCTCAGTGTTCACTTTATGACAGGTTTAAACGTGTTCCGCGTGGAAATGTTTTACGTGCGTAGTGCGTTTTACTTATAATCTATAATTATGATATCTAAAAGAGGAAAAAATGAGTCATATGAGCCTAACATTAAAAGAAATACACATATGTATTTACATGCTAAGTTGAACCCCGACTTACGCGAATTCGGCTTACACGGCAATTATTTTAAGTACAGTAATACCCCGGACTTACGGGGTATTACTGTACTTAAAATTACAATAAGTTGATATGATACTAGTAGTTTACTACGCGCTTAGTACATATTAACTTAGCTTAGGCACCAATCTCCCACAACACATACCTACTCATTTGAATTATGTATTAATTAATGTCAAATTTGAACAATGTTAAACAAATAATAATTTATGCATATTGTGGTGAAAAAAAATACACACATTTACCTATCTAAATACTTGTGTCTGTCACCTCTTTTACTAAATAGGTGCAAATTTTTCATGACATATTGATGTTTTCATCAGCATCATGTTTTCGTTTTGCTGAAAAGATTTTGACAAAATTTCACTACCCAAAGAAATTTTAGCAACCTTTTTTCTACCATTGCAATATTTCAAACGATTTTAGACGCATATTTTTATTTGGTAAAATTTTTACTTGGCAAAATATTATCAAGTGTGATGATTTGTTACAGCAAACAATCTTCAGACAAACGTCTGGTGAAATGATTTAATTTCTTTATAATCATCAAACTTTTTAATAACTTTTTAAAAAATATGGGTAAGGTTAGGTTAAAACTGTGACCTTCTACGACTTGCATTATTAGAAAAAAGAGATTGTGTTTGGTAGGTTACCCGGAACTGAACTATTAAGATTAGAATAATTACTTATTTAAAAAAAATATGGTTATGTTAGGTTAAATCTATAACCTTCTACGCACGAGCCGAGCGAGCAAATAGCGAGCGGTGCCGCGGCAGCGGCCAGCGAGTGCTAGGAACGACTACATTTTATAAAGATATATAATAGGGAATAAAATGCTACTTATTTTATTTTGCATAAATACTTTTATTCCAACTGAAATATTTCACTAAATAAAAATATCAGTTAATACTGTCGCAGTTGGGCAAACAATCTTACATTAACCAACATCACTTATATTTAACGGGTGTAAAAACTCCCATCACGAACTCAAAAGTGACTTGTCAAATCAAAATCAAAAGTCATTTATTCAAATTAGGCTGATAATCAGCACTTTTTGAACGTCAGATTACAAGAGACAGTCCCACAAAAACGCCCTGCCCTTTGCCACCGCCTTCGAATGTCTCCCGTCATTCTAATATTTTTTTTGTTCTGGAAGATATTGGAGGGTCAAACTTCCAACTTTCTCACTTTTTATTAATGCAATATTGTATGTAGTCTTTAGTCTAAATAGCCAGTGGCAATGATAGCCTGGTGGTCTGATTATTGGACTGCCAAGTCATAGATCCCGAGTTCGAACCCAAGGCACTTGTAATTAGTGGCGGTAATTAGTTGCGGGTTGTTCGAAAGAGATACCGCGACCCTGAAACATAAAGGGCAATAGAAGCAACATGGGTTTTAGTCAGTACAAGTCTGTTACGAGAAGTATCAGACTTATACGAAATACTTACTCACGACTTCTACTGACTCGCCCGCTCCACACGCCATAATAGTGGCGATAAGTCCCCTAATTGAAGAGTAGCTGAAGAAGCGCCACGGCGTCCTCACCTTTGTGACGGGGCTCTTAGTCTAGTGGTTAGTGGCCCTGACTGCTGAGCCGGAGGTCGTGGGTTCGATTCCCACCCAGGACAAACTTTGTGTGATGAGCATGATTGTTTGTTCTGTGTCTGGGTGTGATTTATCTATTATGTATGTATTTATAAATAATATAAGTATGTATATCAGTTGTCTGGTTACCATAACACAAGCTCTTTTTAGCTTCGGATCAGATAGCCGTGTGTGAGTTGTCCCAAGATATTTATTTATTTACATTATTCATTTATTTATTTTATTATTATTTACTTTCCACCTGAGGCAGGTCGTCACCGGACACTATGTGGACATCTATTTGCTTGACCTGGGTAACGAAACCTGACGACCACTGGATAAACGAAACAGGTTCGAATTTTAACTTTTGGAACGAAGTCTGATCGCGCATTTCGAAACTTAAACTTAAACTAGACGGAAAAAATTAAGACCAAAAGTTGTAAAGACACTTTTGCTTTAGACCAAAAGTTGTAACGACACTTTTTGCTATCGTTGTAAAACGTGCGGTGTGCGCGTGTTTCTCTGTCTCTCTCTCTCTCTCTCTCTCCCATAGAAAGCAAGTCAGTTATTTTCGTTTCGTCTTTCTATTTCGCATTGAACAGTGTGGTGTCGTGACGATTATTTTTGTTGAGTGTATACAAGATTTTTGTACATAATCCTTACTAATATTGTATAAGCGAAAGTGAGTTTGTTTGTTACCTCTTCACGCTTTAATGGCTAAACCGATTTTGATGAATTTTGGTACAGAGATCGTTGGGAACCAGAAGACGGACATAGGATAATTTTTATTGAAAAAAAAAAGTGGGATATGAGGGAGAACGAGGAAAGAAAAAGGAAAACTTAGCGTTTATATTAAAAATCATTTGGGCGCAAGAGCAAAACTGCAGGTAGCAGGTACTGTGTGTGCAGGTTCGGTATACCGAATTTAAAGCTAGCGAAGCCGCGGGCAAATGCTAGTAAATAATAACTTTGTTCCATCAGGGTGTCCCTTCAAACCACTCAAGTTTTTTTTTATTACAGTATACGTAGGCCAGTTGTCAGTAGGTTTCACAATGGGCTGGCCAGCCCCAGTGCTAGCCATGCTGCAGAACCCTGATGAGACACACCTTGACAATGTCATCAGTGATGGAGAAGCATCCTGGATCGTGTCATTTATTTTTGTTGGGACCATTTCAGGTGAGTTTACGAGTTTATTTCCATCAGCGTACTAGCGCTGTGGAGGAGCTCGTGGCTAAATAATAGCAGCCGGTCGGGTCGATCTTTAGGTTAAGCCGCGCTTACCTAGGTTGGTATGTGGATGGGTAACCACCCGTTACTAACCGAGTTTCCTCCGTGCCTCGGAAAGCACGCTAAGCCGTCCCTTCTGTTATTTGTAGATCTTTGACAGTCATTACTTTGTGTTCCAAAAGTCTGACAACCAGTCTTACCAAGGAGTATTACGTATCACCCAGTGCTAACTAAGTTGTGGAGCTGCATCCGGTTAAACTGGAAACCGACCCCAACATAGTTAGGCAAAGGCTAGGCAGATTATGATACTATGATGTTGTTGTACTGTTTTAAAAACTCCCTTTAATTCTTTATTCTCAATTTTCCAGGTCCCTATGTCTCTGGCTACCTCGCAAACGTGATAGGCAGAAAGCCTTGTCTATATCTTGGGGGAGGCGTTCTCCTAGTTGCCTTTGTTGTAAAGGCCCTAGCCGTCAATTTGGCTATGATATACGTGGGCCGCATCCTATCTGGGTTAGGCAATGGAGTTATATTTGTGACAAATCTCGTCTATATTGGAGAATTTGCGTGAGTACTTTTGAATCAATCCTCATCATCCAACAGAGATGCTCAGTAATGTACTGCTGGTGTACAGACTCCAGCAGTACATTACTGAGCATCTCCACGACGTTCCACTTGTCAGGCAACACCACTGCCCTGCCTCGGTTTCCAATCTCAAACTGGATGCAGCTGAATGCCAATAGTTTTCATTGATGGCCATGGCGACTACATATGCCATGGTTGTCTGACTGTCGGGTCACTGCCTCCTGTAACAACAGAACTGTCAAAGATCTTTCGTTTCGTGTCGGTCTTAACCTGCTTTCTAACTTTCTTGCAGTTAACATAAAATCAACTTGTCTTTTATCCTTGACAGCGGGAGAATTCATTTGATGATGGTTTTAATTTCAACTCGATAACTACACGCTTTCCCGAGATAAAAGGGTCTTGACAAACAGACAGACGGACAATAGATGATCCAATAAAAGTTAGTTTTTTTTTACGCAACCATTATAAGACTCTACGTTATTAGCACACTCACAATACTGTACCAGTCCTCCGTTATAGGGAGTCTCAGTCTCACTGGTGAGAAACATTGTATATACAATAGCGATATTCTATCACTACATAGTATAAAACAAAGTCGCTGTCTGTCTGTTGATATGTTATATGTATGCATAAATCGTTAAAACTATGCAAAGGATGTTGAAGGTTTATATGTAAAATACTTCACGCTATGACTCTTAGGAGGTGAGCAGCGGGTGAAACCGCTGGGCGGGTCGCTAGTCGCTAGTATGTAACTTATATAACAAAGATTCTAGTACTCAAATTTATTGATTTAAAAAAATACTACAATTTTTTTGTCACAAAAAAGTTTACAAAACTTTCGTTGATATTTTTTTGGACTTTAATTTTGTTTTTTAAAGTAACAAAAATGTAAGCTCATCATTTCTTAATTTAAACGATAGACAATATTGTTGCCCTCTGAATAAACCTATTGTCGTCTCAGTAAGAACAACACTTTGAGAGATTTCACGCCTTAATGGCTAGACCGATTTTGATGAATTTTGATAGTTGGGACTCAGGGGACGGAAACAGGCATTAAAAAAAAAATTATTGAGTTATGAGGGTGAAAGAGGAAAGAAAAGGGAAAACTTAGCTTTGCTATTACAAACCAATAAGGCGTAAGGGCAAAAACTGCAAGTAGCAGGTACCTGCAAATCAGGAAAGGAGAACTGTGTAACCCCGAATGTATTACGCGACCAAAGCCGTGGGCAAAAGCTAGTCTAGAATATCGCTAGTCCATGACTTGACACATTGTATACATTTTTTTTTTCAGGTCAACCAGAATTCGAGGCACCCTGTTAACTTTGACAGGATTCTCCAACACTTTGGGAACACTGATTGCATACACAGTGGGACCATATGTATCGTACCCGGCCATTGGCTGGCTGGGCGTGGCTATATGCGCGCTATACATTGTGTTAGTCTTTTTTTTCGTCACTGAATCAGCTGTATATCACGTATTGAAAGGTAAAAAATTGGTTTTTTTTTTTAATAATGTTGCACCACATTAGGACTCCTGTGTCGTGGGTGCTTCTACAAACATTTAAACTCACATACAAAAACAGCCAAACCCGGAACAACAATCTGTAGGCCATACAAATATTTGTTCCGTGCGGGGATCAGACACGCGACACCCAGCGCGGCAGTCGATCGCTCAGCCTGTGACAACCGTGTCGTCAAATTGATTACTATATCACTCTGTGTGAGCCGTATATGATCAGAGGGGCTTGCTAGGTCAAAGAGATACCGCAGCCCCGGAACATTAAGGGCAAAAGCAGAAACATGGGTGGGTTTTAGTCAGTAAAAATCTGACACCCCTCCCGCTCCGCCCAGAGCGGTGAAAGTTAAAAGGGCAAAAACTACAGGTAGCAGCTACCTGCAAATTAGAAAAGGAGTACTGTGTTACCCCAAATTTAAAGCAAGGCCGCATGCAAAAGCTAGTACAAAATAAATCTGATTACAGGCAGAAGAGAAGAAGCGATGGAAAATCTTATATCACTTGGTAGAAAAGACGACATCGACGAAATTGTAGCACAAGCGAATGAAAAGCCAAAATCGAACATGGCTCAATTGACTGAAATGTACACAGTCAGATCGAATCGAAGAGCAACGTTTATAATAGTTGTGTTGAACATAATGCAACAGCTAAGTGGAATAATTGCTGTGATTTCCTTTGTTACGATCATTTTCAATTTGACGGGATCTGAAATGGAATCGCATATTGGTACAATAATCATTGGTGTCACACAATTGGTTGCGGCGACTATAGCTCCCGTCTTTGTTGATAGAACGGGAAGGAAATCTCTGTTGTTGATCTCGACCGCTGGTTGTTCATTAAGTTTGGTAAGTCCTCTTTGTTTTGTATAAGTGTTGACGCATCTGAGCTCTTCAGGAGCCTGAAATATTCGTCACAGCAACAAGCTACGATACGTACTGCTATAATATAATATCCTTACTATAATATTATAAAAGTGAAAGTGAGTTTGTTTGTTTCACGCATGCCTCTTCACGCTTTAATGGCTAAACCGATTTTAAAGAATTTTGGTACAGAGATAGTTGGGAACCAGGAGACGGACATAGGTCATTTAAAAAAAAAAGAGTGGGATATGAGCGAGAAAGAGGGAAGAAACGGGAAAACTTAGCGTTGCTAATCAATAAGGCGCTACCGAATTTAACGCGAGCGAAGCCGCGAGCATAAGCTAGTAATATTATAAAAGCGAAAGTGAGTTTGTTTGTTACCTCTTCACGCTTTAATGGCTTTACCGATTTTGATTAATTTTGGTACAGAGATAGTTGGGAACCAGGAGACGGACATAGGCTATTATTTTTTTTTAAGTGGGATGTGAGGGAGAAAGAGGGAATATAAGGGAAATCTTAGCGTTGCTATTACAAATCAATAAGGCGCTACCGGATTTAACGCGAGCGAAGCCGCGTTCAAAAGCTAGTAATATTATAAAAGCGAAAGTGAGTTTGTTTGTTACCTCTTCACGCTTTAATGGCTTAACCGATTTTGATGAATTTTGGTACACAGATAGTTGAGACCCTGAAAACGGACATAGGCTAGTTTAAAAAAAAAAGTGAGAGAGAAAGAGGGAAGAAAAGGGAAAATTTAGCTTTACTATTTCGATAAATAAGGCGCAAGGGCAAAAACTACCTGCAAATCAGGAAAGGGGAACTGTGTTACCCCAAATTTATCGCGAGGCAAAAGCTAGTTAAGAATATTTTTAAAACCTTTTTTATTTTCCAGGCTACTCTTGGAGTTTACTTCTTCCTGTACAACACTGATCATCCAGCTGCAGACAGTTTACAATGGCTTTCACTCGTGTCCCTCATGTTGTACTTCATTTCCTATTTTGGTGGTAAGTATTTCAATGATAATGGTTTCGTTCGCAAAATAGTCGGAAATTATCACAAAAATACTTAAAAAAAATACACAATAAAAAACCTCTTACTGCATCTCCTGTTTTGGATATGATACAAACAGCCAGGCCCGGAACAACTACCTGTAGGCTATACAAATAACTTGCACCAACGATGCTGCAAAGTTAAGCTTTGGAAAAGCAAGAGTCATCTCTTACAAAGACCTTTTCCACCACCAGTAAAATTATGACAAACGTTCCATTTGACAGGAAGTAGGCTATAAGTCTGTACTGTAGGAGCTAAGAGGAAATACGTAATTAAAACTATAAGATTACACATTTTAGTGCATAGTTTCAGCACAACATGTCATACAATCAAACCAAGGCTATGTCTTGATCGGCGGCGGCGATCTCTCGCGTCCGGCCCTGGTTCAGTCCATGGTTCGGAGCGAGAGGGAATGGGAAGCAGTCACCTCCTTCTGTGAAACAGTCTTGCTAGCGAAGGAGGTGGCCGGGTGTTTGATTAAGAGAACCTCAAACCAACCCAGCCGCCGCGGGAGACGCCCCGGACGTCGGGCGCCGCGAGACGACTCCCAGCCACCGTAGATGCAGGCCTGTGGACGGTGAGCAGTGGGTAGCTCACCGACCGTCAGTCTATTGACGACACGACAGGCCGTGTCGACGGACCGTTAGTGTTTCACGCGCGCCTCAAAGAGATGTCAGCAAAGCAGAGGGGCCTGGGCCTGCCACGGCCGCCGCCTACCGGGGTTGCGGGTTGTTCGAAAGAGATACCGCGGCCCCGGAACGTAAAGGGCAATAGAAGGAACATGGGTGGCTCCGCCCAGAGCGGGTCAAGTTATTTGATGATTTCGCAACCCAGAAAAAAAATCTCTGTTTAAAAACTTGAGTATTCGAATGATTTTGCAAATCAGCCTGTACTGTCAGACGTTTGATCAATGTTATCCTCTACAGGACCTAGGCTTAGTGCTGTCTACCACATTATTTTTGCTAATCAGGACATTCTTCTCTCCAGGTTTCGGCATCATCCCCAACACATTCATCGGTGAAATGTTCACTGACACCTGCAGAGGCTTCGGTGGTACGTTCACGGTCACCATCGGCTGGGTGTTCGGCTTCGGAGTCGCTACTGCATTTGGCTACATGTTGCCAGCATTAGGACCAGCAGTGACCTTCTGGATATTTTCTGGCACTTGCGCTTTTGCGTTCTTTTTTAGTCTTGTATTTGTACCTGAAACGAAAGGAAAGAGTCTGCTTGAAATCCAAGAGCTTTTAAGTAAATCTTGGCTGTGATATTAGACATTAAATAGTTATTTATAAGTTTTGGTTTTATTGTTGACCCCATCCAAAAAGAAAGTGCTGTCAATCCTTAGGTGTGCCGCTACAGAGAAGCCTGCCAGGCCCACCACCTGCTGGGGTTGCAGGTAGTTCCAAAGAAATACCGCGGCCCCAAAACATAAAGGGCACAAAAACACATAAGATAACACAATTATCGCTAAAAGTGATGCGGAGTGGCAGATGGTGGATAAAGAAAATAATTTCCATCCCAAAGGCTTTTTATCCTACTAGCTGTCTACTACCCGACTGACTATCTACTCCCCGTCGGTTCCTCTGCCTGCCGGGGTTGTTCTGATTGTTTCGAAAGATACTGCAGCCGCGGAACATAAGGGGCAAAATAAGGAACATGAGTTTTAGTCTGTAAAAGACTGACACTCGCCACCGCTCCGCCCAGAGAGAGGGAAGTTATTTGATGAATTTCCATCCGCAAAAAAAGGTGTTGTTAGGAGCTTGTATAGGTAAAGGAGAATCCTCCGACAAGACGGGTGTGCTGGTAGCCACCGCCCGACAGTTGTTTAACGGGTGCTCGTATCCTTAACTCGCGGATAACTCTGCTTGCGAGATCTAGGACTTCGCAGTTAGTTCTTCAGTGTTTGCATAGATGGCGTTGTAGTACTTTTTGCCACGTTCATATTTGTGTCGCTACTGTACGTATTACTTTTTCGTGGTATGGTCTGGTTACTTGAGACTTGAGCAATGTCTTAAGATATAACTCTTCATAGCGACAGCTTATAAATAAATAAAATATAAAAGCTTTTTATTTCCAGTAAATTTTCATTTTTTAAGATCTATGTACCTATGTGTACGTTTTGTTTGGTTTAATTCTTTGATATTTATTTGTCTCTTACTAAACTTACTCTTAATTTTTTTTTTTTTGAGCGGGGTAGCCTTTCCTTACTATGAATGATGAATGAATGATGTTTATTTTGCAAGTAGGTTTTCACAAACACTTTTACACGTCTTTTTTAAAAACTAGATGAGGTTGGTGTCTCGTATCCGACTACTCTAACTCTGAGAAGGAACAGCCGAAACAAACTCAGAGGTCATAGTCTCTTTTAAGGTCCAGACAAACAATCTTGGTCAACTTACATGAGGACTATGCAGATTGTGTCTGAAATGGCGTTTTTAAGAACACAGATTGAGTGGACCTGTCCAGTCAGTGCAAGCATTTTTCAGTTATTGTGTAGATATAGGCCTCATAACCCAAGGAGCTCAACGACACGACGAACAATACCAAAAAAAGGACATTTGTGTATTTCGCTTTTAGTACTGAAACTGCCAGACTATCGTCAAAAGTAAATAAAAGATATGATCCACATGGTCTTCACATTCACAAATAAACATGCTGGGGTCGACCTCCAGTCTTACCGGATGCAGCTGAATGACAATATTTCACATGCCTATCTGACCTCCACAACCCAGTTTATAACTGGGTAAGTAATACGAAACTCCTTGATAAGCTTGATTAGATAAGATAAGATGATTGTATTTATTTCTAAGTATAATGGTACATTTAGTTGTTACATTATACATAATACCATTGCTGATGTAGAAATATTAATTATGCTAAGTGCATGCAAATCATAGATTACAATTAAATTAATTAATGAAATCGTGTATGTAGTATAATTGCTGAATATTCAGCTAAATCAATTCAGATTAATTTCATTAGATTATTCGTTATGTCAAAATAATAACTATATATAATATATAGTTATAAATAGTTGTATTTTTTGACATATAAATATTATTTATATGTCAAAAAATACAACTATTTCAAAAAATAAAAAATGCTCTTATATCTGTATAAATATTTTTTAAGTGTGTTTATTTGTATAAAAAGAATATCTTCATTTATTTATATTAAAAGAATAAGTATCTGAAAGACTGAAAAAAAAATTGCATGCAATGATTGAATTATAGAGTATAAATGCCAGTTGTATGACAATAAAAAAATATAATAAATTACCTCCTGCTCTCCTAATTAGTAATATTCCCGTATTACTTATTAATACTTTAATTACTTAGTATATTGTTTGCTTGGATCTCAGACATGCTTTTCTTTAAAAAACAAAATACCCCACACTAAGAATTTCTCCTGTATCGTGGATGCGTTTACAAACATTTAAAGTCACATACACAAAAATCCAGACCAGAAACTACTACCTGTATGTCATACAAATATTTGTTCAGTGCGGGGATCGAACCCACGACACGCAGCGCAACAGTCGATCGCTCAACCACTGCTCCAACGGTGCCGTCAAAGGTTTATTTTAGCTTAAGTATATTATTTGTCCTTTAGTCGTAAATTCTGTTTTGTTCTAGAACAGGTTCAAAAATAAAACTCACAAATTTAATATAAACATTTAATAATAATAATATCGGTTGGTACGGAATAACCTTATTTATTAATACGTCCACCAATAAGAGCTGTGGGCGACTGGGAGTCGGGTTTCTGTCTTCAATTGCTACCGTTATCAAACATAGATACTTTGCTAAATGACACCACCTTCGAGATCGCCATGCTTGCTATTGGGCACTTCTTATAAGGCTCCACATCGCTATCAGTGGTCCGAAGAAGTCGACTGCTTCGGACAGCTTGACCTTTCCTGCATTAAGAGTGCAGCAGAACTTATTCCACTGAGGGAAAGAGACAGAGCAATACAGGGTGTCTAGCACCATCTCTTTCTCATACAGGAATAAGAACTGCTATAAGAAGTCATGGTAACCCTTCTGATCGTATTGCGCGGTACTCAATGATCTCATCCGTCGTGCTCATGTCATCGCTGGTGAGCCAGATCTTTTAGAACTAGCTTGGGAGCATCTATGGCAAGAGACCAGATGATATGCCATGTAAGTTGAGTAGGCTGTTGGTGTGGAATGCAACTTTTGCGATGCCCCATCCCACCTTTTGAGCACGGCTGCGCTGTTGCTAGAGCTAAAGACCTCAAACGACGCAAATATCATAACTTAATTGGTACTTAAGTTAGTGTTTGAGCCGTTTGGGGTTGAAACACAAGGACCATGGAGTCCGAGTGCTCACCTCATTTTTCGGTATATTGCCAAGCGGTTAGTCGGCTCTTCGCGTGATCAGTGGGCTGGCAATTATTTTGGCTAAAGAATCAACATTGCCATTCAACTTGGCCAGACTTCTTTCTGGACACGATTTCTTTGGACAGCGATGTGGGCGTTTTTTTTTTCATGCCCTGTGTTTTTTTTCCATTTTAATATTTGTACTTTTTTCATTATTATTTTGCTTTTGAAAATTCTGTCACAACCAAAACAGTACCTATTCAAAAGTGATCAAAAAAGTTATAAGTAGTTTGGAAGGGTCGCTGTTACCGAAATCAGTAAGGAATATTTTATTATTTTAGAAATTATAGTGGTAGTCATAATAATATCAGAAGTTCGAAGCCAATCATTTACTCAAGAGCTCTTGAATTTCCAAAAGACTCTTTCCCTTTGTCTCAGGCACAAAAACGAGAGTAAACACGAATGTTACGACGCATGCGCTGGAAAACATAAAGAAGATGATACTAGGACCCCATGCTGGCAGCATGTAACCAAATGCAGTTGACACTATGAAGCCGAACACCCAGCCGACAGTGACCGTGAACGTGCCACCGAAGCCTCTGCAGGTGTCCGTGAACATTTCACCGATGAATGTGGCGGGGATGATGCCCAAACCTGGATGAGAAAGAAATGGTTTAAGTCAATTTTTTTGGGACTGGCTAAATACCTATTTTGGAATGTCACGGTCAAGATTGAAGAAACTGGAAGTCATGTGCTAAATCTATTGGTTTAACGTTATAATCTTCTAATATATAAAATTCTCGTGTCACAATTTTCGTTCCCATACTCCTCCGAAACGGCTGGGCCGATTTAGACGAAATTTTGTGTACATATCGGGTAGGTCTGAGAATCGGCCAATATCTGTTTTTTATACCCCTAAGTGAGCAGCGGGTGAAACCGCTGGGCACAGCTAGTTATCTATAAATTGTGACACATATGCGATTATTGGATAGTCTCGTACTGGTTTCGCGTTGGAAATTACAGCTCATTCCCTCTCAAAGGGTGCCAAACCAGTGGCAATATTGAAAACTTTGTATGCTATTCCCATGTCAAGTCTACAAGGTACTGCTATACTTATGAGCACCAGCAGGGACGATTATTCTTATACAAACCTTGGCAGGCAGTGATGAAATTGGTTGTCTACCTTCCAGTATCCATTAAAATTTTAAAATCATATTTTTAAACGCTTCAAATATTATGTTTCAAGTCACCTTCATACGAAATAAAAACAAAATCGGTACTCATACGTTGTCGTACACATGAAAAGTATTACTTACCACTATAATATGCCATGCAGAAGACCATCACAGATACTAGCGAGAGCCATTGCAAGTTGTCAGCGAGTGGGTGACCAGAGTTGTACAAATAAAAGTACATTCCAAGAGCAGCCTAAAAGTAGATAAAAATATGTAAAAACGGCCTAAAAATAATAAATAAAAGTAGTAAATAAAGCTTAAAAATCAGCCAGGTAGCGCGATGAAAGTGACTGAAAACTTGTGGTGGCTTACTATGGGCACATGATACGGAGGAATTAAGAAAATTTAGTGATAAAAGTACAGAAAAACCCAGAAATGATAGATGGACTGTGTAGAGGTTAATACAGCAAGGATTATTAAGAAATTATTTGAGTTTGGAAAAAAAAGACATGCTATGGCCACGTACGTACTCCCTTTAAGATTTTGGAATAGGGTTTGGAGAATGATGTTGATGATGACTAAAGTACAGCTTTAGAAGGCTGGTATCTAGATAGACTGAAGCCGATACCGATATGATTGGTTGCAAGTTGCAGGCAGAAGATGAGATTGATGCCTTATGGCTAAAGAAAAATAAATTTGATGCTCACAAAAATGAACATACCAAACTCAATGAACAAAGTGCCGAAGACGCCAACAATAATATCTTTCTTCCAGTTCTATCAACAAGCACAGGAGCAATTATCGACGCAAACACTTGAGTAGCACCGATGATCATAGTAGATATATGAGACTCCATAGTTGATCCAGTCAATTCGAAAATTACAGTAACAAAGGCGGTAACAACCATCATACCGCTGAATTGAACCAAAATATTTAATGTTATTATTAAAATCGCAGCTTTTCTGTTCGTCTTGACCGTGTACATTTCAGTTAATTGAGCCAGTTTTGATTTTGGTTTTTTATTTGCTTGTGCTACTATTTCATCTATGTCGTCTTGTCTGCCGAGTGCTTCGAGATTAGCCATTGCTTCTTGCTTTTTACCTGAAATATTAAGATTTATTTATTTCTTATCAAAACTTAGATATTTCTACAAATCTTTAAACGCTGTTATAAACGATAATTTGCTTTGTTTGTAGCTTTGAAAATTGTTATCATCAATATTAGGGACTGATTGCCGAGGTTAAGTGATTAATTATTTGCTAAGTGATGACCTACTTGTCGCAGTAACGACGTGTAATCTATTTATTTTTTGTTCCATATTTGTATTTATAAATGTTTGTGATGTTTTGCTTAAATACTATTTTTTCTTTCTATTAACTTTTTTCGGATAAGCAGAAATTATTTGAATTTGTGTTATAGGGGAAAACTACTTGTATTTATCAGGATTTAAACGAAGCAAATGTCAGAGCTGTGTAGGTGGTTACATACTGGTCTAACACAATATGAGCTTCATCGTCACGAGAATAAGCAGAATTGGTTGCTTTAACATTGATCTTTATTGCCAGTTCTGAGGATACGATTTATCATCAGATTATAATAATAAGTTAAAATGAGTCCTTAATGCTGTTTTACAGTTTTTACAGCGAAATTTGCGATGACGTGTTTTTTCAATATAGCTTGTCTTTCGACAAAAGCCTCCTGCAAATACTTTGCTCTTCCTGTCTCTTACAATTGTATTCCATTCTGGACCAGCAATTCATTTATTGATTTAACTTTCTTTCAAATATATTAAAGTGGTACCTCAGGGATGGCCCTGGGGTACTACTTTGATAATATTGTAGTACATTTAATTTTTTTCTTTCTTAACATTGATACCTAACCATTTGCATTTGAGTGCACTCCTTTAATTTTAGTTATCTTTTCTATTTAAAAAGATAAAAAACATCATAATGTGTATTATGTATAACATACAATGTTTGATTCTGAGAGAACCTCTATGATTGTCATAACGTGTAAAAATAATTAAAACTTACCCTTCATTACTTGATACACTGCACTTTCAGTTACAATAAAGAAAACAGCAATAAGGTACAGAATAGTCAAAGCTGCGGCTATCCAATTGACTACTGCATACGATACATACGGTCCTACAGAATACACTGCCATAATACCCAATGTATTTGAGAACCCTGTCAGTGTTAACAGTGTACCTCGGACTCTTGTTGACCTGGAAGGAGAAGGAAGTATCCTATTAAATGGTATACAAAATATATAGTTTTAATCCCTCGAAAAAGTTCTAGGCTTTGATGAACATGCAATTGGTTTTATTTCAAAAACTATTGAAAAGTTGAAAATTACGTTATATTTTTCATTCATATATATTGTTAATTTAATGTTTAACCTCTTGCAGTTTTTAATTATTATTTTGCCCGTAAGCTGTGATATTACATACCTAATTGTGAATTTTAATGTTTTATTATGTATTACGTAATTTTTTTGTGTTTAAACTTAAATAAAATCAAAAATAAAACATCCTCGTCCGTATTTAATCTTTTTGGGGCTAACTGTACTTTTTTATGTTAATGATCTGATACTCACGCCATTTCTCCAATATAGACGAGATTTGTGACGAACAACACTCCGATACCCACTCCAACAAGAACCCGTGCGACGTAGATTAGAGCCAAAGATTTGGCAACTGCCAGCAAAATGTACGACAATGCAAACATGGCACCACCAAAGTATAGGCATGGTTTTCTACCTACCACGTTGCAGAGGTAGCCAGAAATGTAAGGACCTGGAAAGATAATAATGATTATTGACCAAGGAGGAAAGGTTCTATAGTCCTTCTGATCGTTTTTGGCCACGGCGGTCATTTGCCCGGGAGATATACAAATATATGTGTGCAGGTACAGGTTTATTCTCAACAGAGAATAAACCTGTACCTGCACACATGTAAATGAGGGAACACCCTCATTTACATAGTGCAATGGGACGGCAATCACACTGCACAAATGTCGTTTTCTTGGTATTGTTCGTCGTCTCGATGAGCTCCTTGGGTTATGAGTCGAGCTAAACGATAACTGACAAATGTTTGCACTAACTAGACAGGTCCACTCAATTCTTAAAAAGACCATTTCAGACACTAATCTGCCTAGTCCTCATGTAAATTGACCAAGATTTTTGTCTGGACCATAAAAGAGATTATAACCTCTGAGTTTGTTTTAGCGGTTTCTTCTCAGGGTAGTCGGGTACGAAACACCTGCCTCATCTAGTTTTTTAAAAGACTTGTATAACTCTTTTTGAAAACCTACTTGCAAAATAAACATCAATTATCATTTAAAATAAATGACGGGACCTTACTTTCTAGAGGTTGGCATCTTTGGTGAACTCAAAAACAATCACAATTCAAATTGTACCTTTATCTAAATATTAATTACCTCCAACTAGCCCCATAAAAGAAATGGACACAATCCAGGCTGATTCTGGATCAGAGATGACTCCTCCCAAGGGTGTCTCATCCAGTGACTGCAGTTTGGGAAGAACTGGTGCCGTCCACCCCATTGTGTAACCCACACAAAACTGTCCCAGGTATACTGAAATTACATAACAATAAGGAGTTAATGGATGTGAAAGATATGGCTCGTCATATCAACAATGGAGGTGACAGCTAAGATGACGAAGAAGAAAATTATGAAATACAGAAGTATGGAAGATGGAGGCCGGGTGCACTGACCCAAAATAAAATATAGAAATAAGTTTTGGAGAATTTTGAGAACGTGTAAGTAAGCCTGCTAGCTTGCCGGGGTTGCGGGTTGTTTGAAAGAGATACCTTGGCCCCGGAACACAAAGGGCATCAGAAGGAACATGGATGGGTAGTCAGGACTAGTCTAGTCAATAAAATCTTTATTGTATTATATGAGACAATCTAAGAGAGTAACTTAATAATAGCCTACAAGTCAACAGTTGTAAAATGGTAGATGTAACATAGATTTTTTGGCAGGGTTAGATTGTCTTCGGACTGATTCGCCCTATCCCTTCGTACTAGTCTGTATTAAAAGCGGATAATCTCCCCCACCCTTAGAACAACAGATTCCCACAAGGTTCCCGTATAAAGCGCCATAAGCCAAATAAGCGCGACAAGATATTAGTATTAGTTCTTAATTTATGTCATAGAAGGCGGAGTAGTCATTTTTGTACTGTCAACTGATATGAGTGACTGTGACTACTGGATGTGAGTTGGCTATGGCTCTTTTTTATTTCGCACCGTAATTTTATATGAATCATTCTACCCTTTTTTCGGATGAGAAATCATCAAATGCCTTCTCTCGCTCTCGGCGGAACGAAAGGGAGTGTCCATCATGTTCCTTCATGTTCTCTTTGTGTTCCGCGGCCACGCTTTGTCTTTCGAACCAAACTGGAGCCCCGGGTCACTTCACCCTAGTTTAGACTAGTCAGCGCTTTTAACCGACTCATAATCGACTTTCCAGAAAAATTGGCGACTACCCAGTATTTTTTTACGAATAAGGCACAATGTTGCCTGGCGAAAAGACTGGTGGATCTGAATGTTGATAGACGGAGAGCGAGAGGAAGGCCAAACAAAAGATGGATGGAATGAATGAGAAAGGAGTAAATGATGCCGTGACGTCAGATAGGCGAGAATGGAAGAAGAAAACGTGTTGCGCCGACCCCAAATAGAAAGAGACAAGGCAGGAAAATAATGATGATTGCCTGCCAAATGATTATGACAAATACAGAAATACTTACAGCATGCTGCTATCAAATATTGTTTTCTTATACTTATATCAACTTCGGGATCCATAATTGATTTTTTTTTCTCACAAACCAAAAAAATGTCGCTGTGGTATTACACACCGGATGGATTTACTAATTCAAGATAAGGTATGAAGCAACAACAGATAATTTTACTTTTATATCAGTTTTTCAATGAATGAAATGTTCGATAACTGCTTAGGGTTATTTGGTAAATTCCAAGTTGTTGTTTACACCTGTTATCTTTGACAAACTGTGTTAGCGTTTCCTTTGTACCTGTAAGTCTTCATAATTGAAAAAAACTTTTTTCAATATATTCTGTACTAGCTGTTCCACGCGGTTTCACCCACGCTGCTCAGCACCTGTTGGTCGTAGCGTGATGTTATATAGCCTATAGCCTTCCTCAAGAAATGGACTATCTAACACTATAGTAGGGGAGCCCACGATGCTAAATGGGGATTTACTCGAGCGTCGTAGAGACCTATTGGGATGCAAAGCTTAGATGATAAGAAGAAAAAAATGTTATATGATATATACCGTTACATCGGTGGGGGAAGCGGCTATAGATTTTTAAATATGTAAACAAAACTGTTGCATGGACATCCTCGAGCGCGTCAGATATTGATAGCATCAATGCCCTATGTATTTTTAATAATGTACGTATGTTAATCTGATCGTTTGCATGATGGGGGTGGTTGTATTTAAGGGTTGAAAATGAAAAAAAAAAATTAGTCGAGCGCGTCAGATTTTCTAAGGGAGTGTTAAGTGCACCAAAAAAAAGCTCTCATTCACTAATCTGACGATTTCGATGGGACGCAAACTCGCGGCCATTTTCATAATGTGCAAAAAAAAATCGCCATTTTGAAATACTCAAGCGCGTCAGATTAAGATATATGTGTAATAATGTAAGATATTTATGTTCTATACGTACTGTCTCATAATCTGACGATTATGTAGAGGGATTCGCCTAATCTGACAAAAAAAATGACAAAAATGTTTCTACCGTAAATTTAATTGTTTTTGTAACGTACTTTCACTACAAAACACACATTTCAAATTAATATCACTCATATTAAATGTTTATAAACTTTAATTCACTCAAATAATATTAAAATAGCAAAAAAAACCAAAACGTTGGAAACACGTTGTAAACAGTATGCCACGAACGAGTCTTTATGATCAGCTGTGATGGCGTCATGGCAACAGAAACCAGAGTGGGGACGGAGTGAGAGAGTAATAGATAGAGAAAGAGTGAGAGAGGAATAGAAACGCGGAGAAGGAAATGTAGGCATCACGCAGCTGCACGCATTTAACTTTATCGACGAATTTTTGTTATTTCGGCTTGTGGAAATCGTCAGATTATATATTTTTCATTATTCTTGAATTACTGCCTTCAAAATAAAAAAAAATTTAGCTACGCTCGAGAATGTCGAGATGACGTTTTTTTTTTACAACTTTGTTGCCCTCCCCTTTTTTTACGTCACTCTCAAATTGTCAGATTAGAATATACACTTTTTAGGGTGTAATTAACTCACCCTACCTTAATCTGACGCGTCTTCTTCGTCGTCGAATTTCTGATGGTCAATTTTTTTTTACTTATCTGATCCTGTATCCTTCACGGGCGGCCTTATATATGGGCCTCATGTTCTGTGGAGGTACTTAACTGGGTACAAGGTATCCCCCTGTATATTAATCTGCCGCGCTTTAGTAAATCCCGAAATCCCCGCTTGGGCTCCCCTACTACTAAAAGAATTATCCAATTCCAGCCAGTAGTCCCTGAGACAACAAAAAAACAAACAAACTCTTCAGCTTCATAATATTAAGCATAGATTAAGTAGATGGATATGCATAGTTATACCAGAGGTATGCAGATGATGACGAGATTATAACAAAACCTTGGAGTGAAGATAAGAAGAAGTATTGGAAAATGTAGTGTAAGACATCAACAAGGTCTTGCATCATCAAAAGGCAGAAAACAAGATTTTTTTTACTGTTGGGGGGTGGGGCGGGAGGTAGTGTCAGACTTTTACAGACTTTTAGTCATTTTGTAAAAGTTTGACACTCCCTCCCGCTCCTACGCATGTTCCTTCTTTTGCCCTTTTTGTTCCGGGGTCACGGTATCTCTTTCGAACAACCCTGGCAGGCGGCAGCCCTGGCCCCTCTGGTTGGAAGACAAGGACAAGGAAACCATATGTTCAGCAGTGCCAATGGCTACGTTTATTGATCTCAACACACTTCTATTTCTGTTGTACGGAACCATGACTACCTATATTCAATATCGAATGGTTGTATCAAGATAATAATATCAAGATAATACATAAAAAAAGATAAATAAACCAAGTATTTATTTTCTTAGTCATAAATCTTCGACAGCTATTACCTCTATGGTATTTTTAGGATCAGAGTTACAAGGTCATTATTTTTTACGAGCCTGTTCCCCGCTATTCCTGGACAAAAGAGTTGGCGTTCTTTCTTTCTCCCCTACTTCAATTTCTCGGGAACCCAGGGAAATGGACAGTTCTGACAGAGCTTTTCCAGTTTGTCCCTCTATCTCCTTCATCGCCTGCTGCCACCCCGCCTTTCTTGGCTCTTAGGAATTTAATATTTTATCTGCTATTTTATAACACAGATTAGCATTCTTTTTATAAGTTTTATATTCTTATCATGTTGTATCAGTTGCCAAGCCTTCGCCCTATGTTGGGGTAGGCTTATATCTACTCTCCCCTAGTATGCGCGGGCACACCTGTGTGGTATAAGTCAGTACAAGTTTGAGAGACACCTCCGCCCTCCCCATAGCGGAGGACATCCATTGAAGATTTCCACATCGACAATAAAAAAATAATTCTCACTACTTAAAAATTGCTTCTTCACATAAAAAAACCGGCGTTCATTGAGGATTCAGTAGTTTGCGATATAAACAGCCATATCTTTTGATTGCGTGGAATTAGAGGGTTGCTGATGAATGGACAAAGATTAAAATCATAACTCCTTAAACTTCTTGCAACAACATTATTGCAAGCGCTTTTTTGTTGTTGATTCACTGGTTTAACTATTAGGAAGGAAGATTTTTTTATACTAGGCTTTTTTGCGGATGGAAAATCATCAAATAACTTCCCCCGCTCTGGGTGGAGCGTTAGACTTGTACTGATTTATACCCACCAATGTTCCTTCTATAGCCCTTTATGTTCCGGGGCCGTGGTATCTCTTTTAAACAACCCGCAATCCTGGCGGTGGCCGTAGCAGGCCCCTCTGCTTTGCTGACATCTCTTTCAGGTACGCGTTGAACACTAACGCGCCGTCGACACGGCCTGTCGACAATAGACGGACGGGCGGTGAGCTACCCATTGCTTACGGTCCACAGGAAGGTTTTTTTTTATACTAGGCTTGCGATGGGCTGCAACTCCCCTGATGTGAAGCAATGATGCGGACTAAGGTAAAGATGCTTGCCTAGAAGAAACAGATTCAGTCGAACTTTGAAGAGATCAAAATTATAATGCTCAGGAAACAGAGAAACCGGGTCCAACAGACTATATAGCACACAAAAAAATCTGAAAGGATAACGCGTCAGGCTGTTCGGATTCAAAGTGTCTCCATAATACGTCATTGAAGTAAAAGAGCCACAAGCATTTAATGTTAGCTAAGCCTTTAGTCCCAGGAACCAAATCAACAGTAGACACAAAATCTGCAAAATACTCGGTAGAATACGTCTAGAAGAAAGTATTGATGCCCAGAACGATATTTATATACTTGAAGGTGATGGAGTTGAACCACCTATTATCACTGAACCTCTAACCTTTTCCTCATAAAATAACTAGGGTGAAAATGATACCTGAGAACCTCTAAACGGGGGTGACTCCCAAAATAATGAGTTGTTGATCATTGGTCAATTGCCTATTACCTAAATTTCGAATCTCAGTTCTGACAATAATCATAAGTTTCCCATTAGCAATGGGTGTTTGGAAGTTTACGTTTAGTTAGGGACCTTCATAACACAGGTAGTTTGAACAGTTGGTTTATATTTTTGGTCACATAATCGTCCCATGGGGCAAAGAGACCAATGGGCACTTACAAATACATCGATTTATTTTCAACACACTAGCCTTTCTCGTGACTTTGCTCAGGTTTTTTACGGAAATTAAATCGCGGTAGCTTTTTACAAATCAATCTTAAGAAACTCGGGGGTAATGCAGCTTTTCTTTAATGAAAGAATTTTCATAATCAGATTTAGAATTTAGTTTCGAAGATACGTCCTACAAACTTACAATCACATTTCACCTCTTTATAATTACTATTACAATTTTTGGAACGAAGTTCCTTATCGCGCGTTGTGAAAGGGGGCTAGACGGAAAAAATTCTTACGAAAAGTTGTCACGACACTTTTTGCTATAGTTAGTTTAGCTGTGCGGCGTCGCATGTTTCTCTGTCTGTCTGTCTGTCTCTCTCTCTCTCTCTTATAGAAAGCAAGCCAGATATTTTCATTTCACCTCTAAATTTGTTAAAAGAATAAATCAATAAATTTGTAAGTTGGGCACTTATAAATTTATTAGTAGGTTGAAATCAGAATCAAAAATGTGGACTGATTTATGTTTGTCAATCAATCGCACCTTTTGTGTTTGGTTCTAGAACAGGTTTAGAAATAAAATTACATCAGTTAATAATCACAAAATATTTAATCATAATATCACAAATCCACAGCCATTTATTTACTCAAGAGCTCTTGAATTTCCAAAAGACTCTTTCCCTTTGTCTCAGGCACAAAAAAGATAGTTATGAAGAAAGTTATAGCGCAGGCGCTGGAAAATATATAAAACATGACACTAGGACCCCATGCTGGTAGCAAGTAACCGAATGCTGTCGTCACTCCGAAGCTGAATGCCCAGCCGATGGTGACCGTGAACGTGCCACCGAAGCTTCTGCAGGTGTCCGTGAACATTTCACCGATGAATGTGAAGGGAATGATGCCCATACCTGGAAAAAAAGAAAATGATTATTTGTTGTACGTAATTTGCAGCTTACCAATACTGTCAAAATCGGTATAACTGGTTGGTTCGTCCTCGGAAAAGAAGCTAAGCTGTTGGTCCCAGCTGTGGCATCATTTAATCCTTTCTCTTTCACATTCTTTCCTACACAGTCCATCCATCTTTTCTTTGGCCTTCTTCTCCCTCCATCAACAGTAATAGATATGAATGTTATATCTATCACTGTTTTAGTCAATTGCATTTCGTCCCTCCCTATTAAATGTCCATACCAAGGCAAACAACTCCCTTTCAATATTTCTGAAACAGGTGCTACTTTCAAACTTTCTTAAATATAGTCCTTTTCCTTATTCTTTAATTTATTTCTTTACAAATTTATGATTATTTCCATTATTGTCACTCTATACATCCATGTCAACATTTTAATGTCATCGTCAAACAGCATGCAGCGTCCATTATCAACAGGAAGAGGTAAGGGCAAATAGCCGACCCTTGGTGCAGACCCGCTGCAGATCGGACTTGTGTACACAGCTTTCTACTTAAAAGCTACCGTTCGTCACATATCACGTAAATATATTAATTGAATAGTTTGTTTTGACACAATACTCTCGTTAAATTCGCCTTCAAAACAACCAAAAAAAAACAAAATATCTTCCAGATACCACAAGTAAACAAACACATGCATACGTTAAAAGTACTTACCATTGACATATGCAATCCAGAATATCATCACTGATACTAGCGAAAGCCATTGCAAGTCGTCAGCGAGTGGGTGTTCACAGTAATACAAATGAAAGTATATTCCAAGAGTGGCCTGAAAAATTAATAAACAAGTCAAAGGTGTTGCCAAGAGCTACAAGAGGTCCCTAAGTCCCATGTAACATGGGGCGAGCGTATTGTCATAAACTGAGCAACAGACACTGCTGAGATGATAAAAAATTTGAACGAGTCAACCAAACGCAAATGCATTCATCCTAAAAGTATCGTATGGGAACACTTGAATGCAAGACACACAGGAACTGTGGTAGGAGAAAATGAGGCATTCATCCAACAGTGGATAATTCCAGGCAAAAATTATTATGAAAGAAAGTATTGCGTCTGCTACGGCTTAAGAAGGTTGAAATCTCGATAGACTAGAAACCAATCCCGACAAAATTGACATATTTCAGGCAGACAATGAGATAAATACCAAAATAAATACAATAACAAAGATGTACTTACCAAACTTAAGGAACAAACTGCAGAAGATGCCAACAACAATATCTTTCTACCAGTTCTATCGACAAGCACAGGAGCAATAACCGATGCAACCACTTGAGTAGCACCGATGATCATAGTAGATATATGAGACTCCATAGTTGATCCAGTTAATTCGAAAAACACGGTAACAAAGGTGGTAACAACCATCATACCGCTGAATTGAACTAAAATATTTAATGTTATTAATAAAATCGCAGCTTTTCTATTAGCTTTGACCGAGTACATTTCAGTTAATTGAGCTAGTTTTGATTTTGGTTTTTTATTTGCTTGTTCTACTATTTCATCTATGTCGTCTTGCCTGCCGAGTGCTTTGAGATTTGCCATTGCCTCGTCCTTTTTACCTGAAATAATAAGGTTTATTTATTTCTTATCAAATCTCAGATCTTTCTACAAAATCTTAGATGATCTTATAAATTAATAATTTACTTAATCATGTTTGTAGCTTTGACAACTGTAATCATCAACATCAGGGACCATCTCCGGGGGTTTATTAACTTTATTTTAGGCAGACATTATTTGCGTTTGACTTATCATAACTAAGTTAAATTCTGAGAAATCTCATAATAATACATGATTGTCATAACGTCTAAAAACAAATTAAACTTACCCTTCATAACTTGATAAACAGCAGTTTCAGGTACAATAAAGAATAAAGCAACAAGGTACTCAATAGTCAAAAACGCGGCTAGCCAATTAAGTTTTGCATACGATGCATACTGCCCAACCATGTACACTGACACAATACCCACTGTATTTGACAACCCTGTCAGTGTTAAGAGTGTACCTCGGACTCTTGTTGACCTGGAAAAAGCAGGAAATATCCTATTAAATGTTATACAAATTATATAGTTTAAATTCCCTAAAATGGCTGGAGCCATTGCATTGCATTGCATGATGCAGTATCGCCGCTTATATGAACATGAATTTTTAAACGACTTCAAAAAAAAAAGAAGGAAGTTCTCAATTCTACTACATTTTTTTATATTATATTAAACAGAACTATTGAAAAGTTGTTTTTTATTTTTATTTTGCTGTGAATGTTACATAATATTGTTAATTATATGTTTTAAACATATGCTTTATTATATAATTGTTTGTTGTTCCAAATAAAATAAATAAAGTGTAAAAGATTCGGGTTCATATTATTTTTGGGGCTGACTGTACTTGTAATGCTAGTGATGATCTGATACTCACGCCATTTCTCCAATATAGACGAGATTTGTGACGAACAACACTCCGATACCCACTCCAACAAGAACCCGTGCGACGTAGATTAAAGCCAAAGATTTGGCTACTGCCAGCAAAGTGTACGACAGTGCAAATATGACAGCACCAAAGTATAGGCATGGTTTTCTGCCTGCCACGTTGCAGAGGTAGGCGGAAATGTAAGGACCTGAAAAGATAATAAGGGTAAATGACCAAGCAGGAAAGATTTTATTGTCGCCAATCTCAGCGGGGAAAAGCCATCTGCGCGGGAGACATACACAAGTATACAATGAGACGATCATCGTAATCACGAAAAATATTCTGATAATTCATACAAAATTTCAATACCTATTCGAGCCAAATATATGCAACAGCATTTTTTTCTCGTTTTTAACTCTGTGATCTCCGTCAAAACTATACCTTTAGCTAAATATTATTTACCTCCAATAAGCCCAATATAAGAAATGGACACAATCAAGGCTGATTCTGGATCAGTGATGACTTCTCCCAAGGGTGTCTCATCCAGTGACTGCAGTTTGGGCAGAACTGGTGCCGTCCACCCCATTGCGTAACCCACACAAAACTGTCCCAGGTATACTGAAATTACAAAATAATAAGGAGTTAATGAATGTGAATGATATGGCTCGTCATATTAGCTAGAAGGAGGTAACAGCTGAGATGGCGAGTAATTGAGAAGTAATGAAGATGAACGCATGGTGCGCCGACTTAAAATAAAAACCTAACTAATATTATAAAAGCGAAAGTGAGTTTGTTTGTTTGTTACGTCTTCACGCGTGAATGGCCAAAACGATTTTGATGAATTTTGATAATGATGTACAGAGATAGTAGGGACCCTGAAGACGTACATAGGCTAAAAAAGTGAGAAAAGAGGGAGAAATAGGGAAGAAAAGAGGACAGAGAGATATCTTTTCATTCGATCATCACGCGGTTTAAAGTAAGCGTTAGCCCAAACTATGCCACGCGGATGAAGTTGTGGGCGGAAGTATTGGAGAATTATGAGAACATGAAAGTAAGCCTGCTAGCCTTGCAGGTTGTTCGAAAGAGAAACCGCGGCCGCGGAACACAAAGGGCAAAAGAAGGAACATGGATGAGTTTTAGTCAGGACAAGTCTGACAATCCCCCCAGCTCCACCCGAAGTTGTTTGACGACTAGGATGGCTTAGTCTAGACTAGTCAGCGCTTTGACTCTCCCGACGAGTTTCTACCAATAATGCACAATATTGCCAAGGGCAATGAACACAAAATACCAAAATACTTACAGCATGATGCTATTAGATATTGTTTTCTTATACTTGTATTTACTTCAGAATCCATTATTACGTAAATTTTTTCTCGCACAACAAAAATATATCGCTGTTATGATGCACACCGGAATGATTCACTAGTTCAAGAAGACTGTATGAAGCTACAACAGTTTAATTTACTTTTATATCATTTTTCACTATAAATAAAACGTTCGATAGCTGTTTAGGGTTATGTGGTAAAGAGGTTTTCGTTATACCTTTTGTGTTTGACAGACTAACCCATCGTTTCCTTTGTGATAAGTTCCCATAAGTCTACATAATTAAAAAAGCTGGTGGTGGTAAAGGTTGCCTTCCATCTGGCAGAATCTTTATGCTCCGAAATTTCTTCAGCATAACACACTGGGCATATTCTTTTTTAAACGAATATTTCAAAGACATAAAAAATCATCTTCGTGCCCTTGTCCCATTCTACTTGGGATCAGCGCAACACGTCTTCTTCCATTCCGCCCTATCAGACGTCACGCCATTATTTACTTCTTTCTCCTTCATATCATTCCTTACACAATACATCCATCTTTAAAAATTAAAAAATATTTGGTATAATTTTTGTTTGGCCGCAAGTTTATATATCCATATTTACAATGGCATTCTTTTAAGATGGCAGTATTTTATTTGGTATAATTACGTTTGTCCAAGTTAAATTCCACATAATTTCGTTCAGCATAACGTAAAAAGGTAGACGCGGTGGTAAAATGATAAGCTTACTTACCCCAAAAGGATATTTTTTGTCGTACACCCTGTATTAAGGAGATACTGTTAGACATAATAATATTAAACCAAAGCAAGGCAAATGACGACGAGATTCTAACAAAACTTTGGGTTTCAGAACAAGTATCAGAAAATGTATATCAACGAAGTGTCTAGATCATTCTGGATGCTAAAGGCAGAAGACAAGGTCTTGTGGCGAAGCTTGGGATAAGCGTATAATGGCTACTTTTATTAAATTTTATATCAACACATTTCGATTTCTGTTGTACGGAACCACTATCTACATATATTCACTATCGATTGGTTGTATCATGATGATACACAAAAAAATAGATAAAGATGCATGCAGAATATCTTGACTTCACATTGTCTTAGTCATAAATTTCCGATGGCTGTTATCTCTGTGGTGTCTTTGAGATCAGAACAAGGCCATTTTTGCGAGCCTGTAACGCGTTTTTCTTGGACAAAGGTCTACCTGCTCTACTTCCATTCCTCGGGAACTGGAGGGTCTACGAGAAATGGATAGTACTGACGGAACTTCTCCAGTCCGTCCCGCCATCTCCTTAATGGCCTGCCACGAGAGCGCTACCGCCTAAGAGCCAAGTAAGGCGGCCCTACTTGGCTCTTAGGAACCTAATATTTTATCTGCTATTCTTACACAAGTTACCAGTCTTCAGAGTTTTATATTCTTACTAGCTTTCGCCCGCGACTTCGCCCGCGTTTAATTTGGGGTAATACAGTTTCCCTTGCGCCTTATTGATTTGTAATAGCAACGCTAAGTTTTCCCTTTTCTTCCCTCTTTCTCCCTCACATCCCACTTTTTATAAAAAAAAAATAGTCATGTCCGTCTCCTGGTTCCCAACTATCTCTGTACCAAAAATCATCAAAATCGGTTTAGCCATTAAAGCGTGAAGAGGTAACAAACAAACAAACTTACTTTCGCTTTTATAATATTAGTAAAGATAGTAAGGATCATGTTATATCATTTGTCTAGCCTTCTCCGGACTATGTATATGTATGTATGTATGACTATCTATTTCGAATCCCAGTTCTGACAATAATCATAAATTTCGCAGTAGCAATGGGTGTTTGGAAGTTTACTTTTAGTTTTTATCTGTAGTTTAGGGACCCCCGTAACTCAGATAGAACTTTAAACTGTTGGTCCGATATTTTTGGCCACATTATCGTCCCATGGGGCTAAGAGTGCCATAGGTATTTATAAATACATTGATTTATTTTCAACACACTAGCTTTGCTCGCGACTTTGCTCAGGTTTTTTACGGAAATTAAATCAAGGGAGCATTTAAAGAACTTTTCTTAAGACACTGGGAAATAATGCAGCTTTCCGTTAGTGAAAGAATTTTCGTAATTAGAACATTAATTCCGAAGATACGTCCTACAAACTTACGATCAAATTTTAAAAAGGTTTTATGTAAGTTGCGCGCACCAATCAATTATTCAATACAATGTTCTGCGCTGGAATGCACTTCATCTACTTCACTTGGCTTAAGCCCGTGTTATCAGCACTTCCCGGTTAGCCGTTAGACTATAAAATGTAGGCGCAAAATTAAAGTTATAGTTGTAGACTGATTTATTTTTGTCTTTTGATCTTGTTGTAGAATAGATTCAGAAATGAAATACACCTATAAATAATTATAAAATATTTAATAATAATATCACAAGTTTTTAGCCAATTATTTACTCAAGAGCTCTTGAATTTCCAAAAGACTCTTTCCCTTTGTCTCAGGCACAAAAAAGATAGTTAAGAAGAACGTTATAGCGCAGGCGCTGGAAAATATATAAAACATGACACTAGGACCCCATGATGGTAGCAAGTAACCGAATGCTGTCGTCACTCCGAAGCCGAACACCCAGCCGATGGTGACCGTGAACGTGCCACCGAAGCCTCTGCAGGTGTCAGTAAACATTTCACCGATGAATGTGGAGGGGATGATGCCCATACCTGGCGAGAAAGAAGAAGGTTATTTGTTGTACGTATTTTGCAGCTTACCAATACTGTCAAAATCGGGAAAATTGGTTGGTTCGTCCTCGGAAAAACGCTAAGCTATTGGTTCCAGCTGTTATTTGTAGATCTTTGACAGTAGTTACAGATAGACAGAGTCACTAAAGTCTGGCAACCTTTCTTACTAGCGGTTATCGTTTAACCCAGTACAAACTGGGTTGTGGAGGACAGATAGGCAGTCGTTGCTTGTAAAATACTGGTCTTCAGTTGCATCTGGTTAGACTAAACAGATAATGATGATGGTAGGTGTGTCCGACATCGTTTTATCTATCAATAATGAAATGTACCATTTCTGGATGGGCCCAATCTGGATCTGCGTACACAGCCCATTCCAAAAAAGAGAAGAACAAAGAAGGCGATGGAAATATTAAAGTCTATGCTACGCTCGTATCAAATCTTACGGGCATCGTTAAATATTTCCACGAATAAGTTTGTCACTGTAGCTACTCAGTCCATTTTTTGGCCCTTGGTCGCGTGAACTCATATAAAACGAAGTTAATTGCACAGATACTACGTAGCATAACTGCTATTTGCTTTTTATTGTTTTAAAGAAATAAAACAGTTGATCATCATCTTCTAGCTCTTGTCCCATTCTTGTGCAATTCTGTCAGACGCCACGGCATCATTTAATCCTTTCTCCTTCATACCATTTCTTAAACAAGCCATCCATATTTTCTTTGGCCTTCTTCTCACTTCATCAACAGTGATAGATACGAATGTTATATCTATCGCTGATTTAGCCGCATGCGTTTTGTCTATACCAAGACAAACAATTCCCTTTATTGTTTTTTGTAACAGGTGCAACTTTCAATCATCCTCTAATATACTCTTTCTTTAATTTATTTTTTTACAGTTTAAAAAATAATTCCATTAATGTCACCCCAGCATGCACTAGGGATGTCCCCTTCCTGGATATTCGACGTGAGATATTACGTGAGTATTATCAACAGGAAGAGGTAAGGCCAAATAGCCAACCCTTGGTGCAGACTCGCTGTGGACTGGACTTGGGTACACCGCTTTCTTCTTAAAAGCCACCGTTCGTCACATAAAACAGTAAATGTATGTATTAGTTAAATAATTTGTTTAGACATGCATCTATTGACTTGTTATCTACCTTACAATCTAAATTACATAAACATTTCACATACGTACGTTAAAAATACTTACCATTGACATATGCAATACAGAATATCATCACTGAAACCAGCGAAAGCCATTGCAAGTCGTCAGCGAGTGGGTGACCAGAGTAGTACAAATAAAAGTACGTTCCAAGAGTGGCCTGAAAAAGGAATAAAAAAAGTCAAAGCTACTGTAGCCAAAAGTCTTGAAAGTGGCCGCGTAGTACAAGAGGTCCTTAAGTGTAATTTGGGCCGAGCATACTATCATTAACTGAGTACAAATACAGACACCACGACTGATGAAAAATTTGAATGAGTCAGTCAGACGTAAATCCCAGGCAGATTGTTTGATTTATCTCAATAAATCAAACAATTGAATAAAAACTCTTAAACCTAAAGCAAAAGAAAAATATGTTTGAAGCTCAGAAAAACAAATACGAACTTACCAAACTTAATGAACAAACTGCAGAGGATACCAACAACAATATCTTTCTTCCAGTTCTATCGACAAGCACAGGAGCAATAATCGATGCAACCACTTGAGTAGCACCGATGATCATAGTAGATATATGAGAGTCCAAAGTTGATCCAGTCAGACCGAAAATCACCGTAATAAAGGCGGTAACAATAATCATACCGCTGAATTGAACTAAAATATTTAATGTTATTAATAGAATCGCAGCTTTTCTGTTAGCTTTGACCGTGTACATTTCAGTTAGTTGAGCCATTTTTGGTTTTGGCTTTTCATTTGCTTGTGCTACTATTTCATCTATGTCTTCTTGTCTGCCAAGGAATGTGAGATTGGCCATTGCTTCTTTTTTATTGCCTGAAATAAGAAGTTTTTAAATATTTTGTTGTTAATATCTTTCCAAAACTAGCTTGTCCTCTGAAAAAGGCCTTTTTCACCTATCTGTGTTTCGGGACTGATAACTCTCTTGACTTCTAATTTTTTCCAGTTTTTCATTTATCGATGTTTCCTTCCCAAATGAAAGATATTTATATGGGGTAATGGATGGAATCGTAAACCAACCCTTTATCATTCTGCCATCTATTATTCTAGTCTATTTCCATTTAAGTATTTCGCCTCCTGTATCCAATCTCAAAATTTAGTTATAATTTTTTTAATTTAGTTCAATATTATGAAATCTTAAATGTTTCTATAATTTTTTTCTTGCAATAAAAATAACATTAATGAAATTAAAGTAAATTGATAGAAATCATATGCATGATTGTCATAACGTCTAAAAGGAATTAAAACTTACCCTTCATAACTTGATAAACAGCAGTTTCAGGTACAATAAAGAATAAAGCAGCAAGGTGAATTACATTTAAAGCCGTGGCTATCCAATTGATTGCTGCATATGATACATATGGTCCTACTGAGTACACTGTCACAATACCCAATGTATTAGAGAACCCTGTCAGTGTTAACAATGTACCTCGTATTCTTGTTGACCTGGAAGAAGAAGTTGATAGCATTTTGTTTAATGTTGTTATTTTTTCTTAGCTTGTTGATGGCGATCCAAATTTAATCAGCCCAGAAGTACAGTTTGCACTTTCAGCAGCATCTATCAATTCTAATTGCCCAATCTTTAGTGGAACAGCACCAAATACTTCAATATGGGAAAGAGATGCAGCTAGACGTCCTGTATTACTCTGTCTTTTTCCCTTTTTTTTGGGTTGGGAAATCATCAAATAACTTCCCCCACTCTGGGCGGAGCGGGGTAGGGGGGGGAGGGTGTCAGACTTGTACTGACTCAAACCCACCCACGTTCCTTCTACCGCCCTTTATTATCCGGGGCCGTGGTATTTCTTTGGAACAACCCGCAACCCCGGCAGGCGGTGGCCCTGGCAGGCTTCTCGAAACTTAAAACCTACACTTCTTTTTTTGCTGGCCTATCAAGTGTACCATTGCTTGGCAAAGGCCTCTCCTTACTCCATCCAAACCTCTCTTTTGTGCGATGTATATACAATTAGTACTTATGTATAGTTCCTACTTCAGTTGATCATGTTAATATGTCAGCTTGCTATGACTCACGCCAGTTCTCCAATATAGACGAGATTTGTGACGAACAACACTCCGATACCCACTCCAACAAGAACTCGGGCGACGTAGATTAGAGCCAAAGATTTGGCAACTGCCAGCAAAGTGTTTGACACTGCAAATATGACAGCACCAACGTAAAGGCATGGTTTTCTGCCTACCACGTTGCAGAGGTAGCCAGAAATGTAAGGACCTGGAAAGAGAATAATTTTGGGAATTATTGATTAAATAGGCTAGATGTAAAATGAAAACTAGGGGGCTAGGCCTCGTTTTGTACCATTTCAGGTACAGTGAGAGATCCGAATAATCTGGTTTGTGTAGTTTGATTCGTCATCGTGCTTACATCCTTACTTCCTTACTAATATTATTTATAAAAGCGAAGGTGAGTTTGTTTATTTGTTACGTCTTCACGCCTAACTGGTCTAACCGATATTAATGAATTTTGGTATAGAGATAGTTGGAACCCTGGAGATGGACATAGGCTAAAAAAAGTGAGAAAAGGGAGAATAAGAGGGAAGAAAAGGGGAGTGATGGTTTTTATTAACATCACGCGGGCTTAAGTTAACCTTAGCCCAAGGTGCTATAAATCTTTATCAGTGATATCATCGTGTCCGTGAAAAACAAATCAGACTAAAAAAAAATATTACCTACACGAGCCAAATGTATGGAACACCATTATTCTTGTTTCCAAATCTGTGATTACCATCAAGTTGTACCTTTCGCTGAATATTATTTACCTCCAATAAGCCCAATATAAGAAATGGACACAATCCAGGCTGATTCTGGATCAGAGATGACTTCTCCCAAGGGTGTCTCATCCAGTGACTGCAGTTTGGGTAGAACTGGTGCCGTCCAGCCCATTGTGTAACCTACACAAAACTGTCCCAGGTATACTGAAATTACAAAATAATTTTAGGGCGTTTATAAAGCTGGATGATATAAAACCAAATTACAATCCCTGCTAGCCAGGGAAGTCAAACTGAACAAGTTTGTGTTACAATCATTCATGTGTCAAAATTTTACACAAGTTTCGCATGCAATTGGTTGTTGATAAATCACTAGGACTATTATTGGAACGAAGTTCCTTATCGCGCGTTGTGAAAGGGGGCTAGCCGGAAAAAAATCTTACGGAAAAGTTGTCACGTTACTTTTTGCTATAGTAAGCTATTGTAAGCTGTGTGGCGTCGCATGTTTCTCTGTCTGTCTGTCTGTCTCTCTCTCTCTTTTAGAAATCAAGCCAGATATTTTCATTTCTATAGGAACTTCGTTCCATCCGGGTGTCCCTTGACACTCTAATTTTTTATTTATTCATATGTCCGTACATCGGAAAGTACGTTAAACCATTGGTCCTGCGCCTAATCTCTCTCCGATACTGTAGTAATGTCGTCCATTGGACTATGAGAGTGAGAGAACAGAGAGTGCATCTGTGCCTACGCACACTCTTTCACCCTACAATACCTTCCGCGCAAATAGCTAATATCCTTTAAGATTGGCTGCTAAGAACGAAAACGGAAAAACATAATTTTCTATTTTACAAGATGTCTTTCAATTTTAGTTTATTACTCGTTTCCGAACGCTACAATGACTATGCGCGACTCTCATGATTGAAAATTTAAAAAGTAACTATCTTTCGCATTGAACAAAATTGCATTTTGTTCACTGTTGTCACGCTAAAAAATCTACTTACTACGAGTGCTTTTTGAGTCCCGAGCAAGCGAAGTAACCTATGATTAAAACTCACAAGCCTAGCGAGTGATTCTCACGTAGAATCCTGAGTGAAGTGAAATTTGAATAATCTACCTCTGGTGTAACACACATAACTTTCCACTTCAGCAGCAAGAGTATTCTTATTTATTTATTTAAACTTCTTGTACAATAGTGCTACATAGGCGGACTTAATGCCATAAGGTATTTTTGATGCTGAAGAAGAATATTACTCTGACCTCATCACGCAACGTAGTGTATGTTCTACAACTCACATAATCTTACACAATTATAATATTAAGTAGCTTTTGCCCGCGGCTTCGCTCGCGTTAAATTTGGGGTAGCACAGTTCCCATTTCCTGATTTGCAGGTATCTGTTACCTGCAGTTTTTGCCCTTGTGCCTTATTGATTGTAAATAGCAAAGCCAAGTTTTCCCTTTTCTTCCTTCTTTCTCCCTCAATTCCCACTATTTTTAAAAAAATAGGCTTTGTACGTCTGCAGGGTCCCAACTATCTCTGTACCAAAATTCATCAAAATCGTTTTAGCCATTAAGGCGTGAAGACTTAACAAACAAACAAAAAAACTCACTTTCGCTTTTATAATATTAGTAAGGATGTCCTTAACACAAGCTAAAGATTTTATTCATTATTTCATGATTTCATGTTTTTTTTTCTTTTTCGTGCGGTACTTGCCTAACTTAAATAAAACAATGAACAGAATTGAAATAACGTTTAGAGGCGCGTTGTGATTGTTTTTGTCGCTCGCTTTGTTTTCTCACTGACGGAGAAACAAAGGTGAAATGACACCGCTAAACAGCCTAATATTCTAATTAAAAAAAATATTTTTTTTTGAATTTCGATCTCAAATAAATATCGATTTGTAATCATAAGCAAATTATTTTATACTGATCGTGTTGATTTGTGATATTCTTGATAAACACAATTCCAATTTTAAAAATATACATTGAAGCCTTAAAAACATGCACCTCTTTACTCTTTAAAAAAAACACCGCCAACTATTTTATTTATTGTTCTATCTTTCGTGAAATCAGAAAAAAATAAAACCCACGTTGCGATTAATGAGAAAAAAGTACGCGTGTGATATAGCATGTTGAACCTTATCTTAGTGCAATAAAAGCCAATTTTCGGGGAAGTGTATTAAAAAAAACTACTTACAACATGCTGCTATCAAATATTGTTTTCCTAAACTTGTTTTTACTTCGTCATCCATAATTATATATTATTTATTTCTCAAAAATAAAATAATGTCGTTATTTCGCACACCGCATTGAATAGTTGGAGATAACTGTATGATGCACACACCAGATGTTATTGCTTATATCTCATTTTTACTATGAATAAAACATTCGATTGGTATTTAGGGTTACTTGGTAAAGCCAAGAAATCATCTCGTTTTTGGTCATATGGAGAAGATTAGTAAAAGGTGTTAGGTGTGTGGAGTTTCCTCCGTGCCTCGGAAAGCATGTTAAGCTGTTGGTCCCGGTTGTTATTTGTAGATTTTTGACAGTCGTTACGAAAGTCTGACCAGTCTTACCAAGGGCTATCGCATTACCCAATACTAACTGGGTTGTGGAGGTTAGATAGGCAGTCGCTCCATGTAAAATACTGATATTCAGCTGCATCCGGTTAGACTGGAAGCCGTTCCAACATAGTTGGGAGAAAGGCTAGGCAGATGATGATGAGAGGGAATGGGGATCGGTCATTTTTGCGAAGCAGTTATGCTATCGAAGGAGGTAGCCGGGTTTTTGAGGGAGATAACCGCAAACCAAACTAGCAGGCGCAGGGGACGGTCCGAGCCTCGGGCGCATATTTTTGAGGCACGCGTGGAGCACTAACGCGCCTTTGACAGGACCTGTCGTCATTGGGCGGACGGACGGTGAGCTACCCATTGCTCACCGTCCACAGACCCGCATCTATGGTGGCCAGGAGTCGTCCCGCAGCGCCTGACGCCCGGAGCGTCTCCCGCGGTGGCTGGTCTGGTTTGAACCTGCGGCAAGGCTTGGGGTACGCTAATGTCAAGCTGTGAATCTCTACGTACATTGACATAAAACACTTTAACTGTTATACGGAACCTTTATAAATATTCGCTATCGAAGATGATAATAGGGTGGAGAAAAATCTCATAGCAGAAAGATAAAGACAACAGGTATCTTGACTTCATTATGAAATCACTGATATCGGTTAACTCTATGATGTTGTATTGGATAAGAGTTTATAAAGCATTACGACCTCTTTCCAGTTCTGGCAGAAACTGTCTAGTTCATCTCATCATCATCATCATCATCATCATCACGCTATATTAGTCCACTGCTGGACATAGCCCTCCCCTAATGAGCGTCATAGCGCCCTGTCTTCAGCTTGCCGCATCCAGCATCTACCTGCAGTCTTTCTCAGTTCATCTCACCATCTCCAAATTCAAAATTCCTAAAAAAAACAAAACTTAAAAAGTTAAGCATTTTTAAGTCTTTTTTTTTTCATCTACATTATGGCTTGCCGCGAAGGAAACTGGGAATGAGTAGCCATATAACTTTTTATTAAAAATAAAATATTTTTTACACGACCGCGACGTCAAAAAAAATGTTTTGGCTAACTACGTGATGTCATTTTATTTTCTGACTAAAAATACGGAAACACACTCAGAAATCCTAAACATTTTTAAAGACCAGGCAATATTTTAGTCAGGAAGATCTGACTAAGACATTGAAAACACACAACATTGAACAAACATTGATAAAGCTGAACCGATGAGTTTCTAGAAAACATTTTGTTTTGGTTTGAAAACCACCCAGGATGGGTACGCAGCTTTTACTTTGATAGATAAACGGTGAGAAATCTAGTGAAACATCATCCAAAAAATTCAAACCCTTTTTTATGGTTTTATAGAAAATCATCAAAATGACATCTCCTGTTTTGGGTAAAGTGGAAGATAGTGTCAGACTTGTACTGAATTAAAAAGCGATCCATGTTCCTTCTGCTGCCCTTTGTGTTCCAGGGCCGTCGTAGATCTATCAAACCAATCTGCAGTCCCGGCAGGCAGTGGCCCTGACTGGACCCTCAGATTTGCTGACATAACACCCCAATTTTTACCCCACAGACCCGCATCTACGGTGGCCGGGAATCGTCTCGCGACACCCGACGCCGGAGTGTCTCCTGCGGCGGCTGGGTTGGTTTGAAGTTCTCTCCCTCCGTCCGGTCACCTCCTTCACTAGCATAACTGCTACGCAGAGGGAGGTGACCGTTTTCCATTCCCTCTCGCTCGAATCACGAGAGAATTATGTGCAGGACACCCCGACTCCTGTTGGTTTTAGGTTTTTCAACCCGCTTGAAACAATTTTTTATATTTGTTTTCCTTACTGACTAATATTATTACTAAACGGTCATAATCTCACTCATAGCTCATCATCACCATTTTTTTAAATACTTATATGTCGTTAGTAATCTTCTTCGAAATGCTAAGGCCTTTAATCTGAACAATTAAGTCACTGATGGATAAGATATCGGGTGGAAATAAATGACTTAACACTACACAACACAAGTGCTACCTCGGGGTTACGGGTTGTTCAAAAGAGATACCGCGGCCCCGGAACATAGAGAGCAAAAGATGGAACATGGGTGGGTTTTAGTCAGTAAAAGCCTGAAACTCCGCCCAGACCGGAGGAAGTTATTTGGTGATTTCCCATCGGTAAAAAAGAAAACTCAGCCCTGACTCATGAGTTTAGTGTTCCGATTTCCATGTCGGATAATGTGTTATTATTTTTCATATCAGTAACTAGCTTTCGCCCGCGGCTTCGCTCGCATTAAATTCGGTATAACACAGTACCTGCTACCTGCAGTTTTTGCTCTTGCACTTTATTGATTTGAAATAGCAACGCTAAGTTTTCACTTTTCTTCCCTCGTTCTCCCTCATATCCCACTTTTTAGGGTTCCGTAGTCAACTAGGAACCCTTATAGTTTCGCCATGTCTGTCTGTCCGTCCGTCCGTCCGTCCGTCCGTCCGTCCGTCCGTCCGTCCTCGCTTAATCTCTGTGACCGTTAGCACTAGAAAGCTGAAATTTGGTACTAATATGTATATCAATCACGCCGACAAAGTGGTAAAATAAAAATTGGAAAAAAATGTTTTATTAGGGTAGCCACCCTATATGTAAAGTGGGAAGTGAATTTTTTTTTAATTTCAACCCTAACGTGTGATATATTGTTGGAAAGGTATTTAAAAATGAATAGGGGTTTACTAAGATCATTTTTTGATAATGTCAATAATTTCGGAAATAATCGCTCCAAAAGTAAAAAACAATGTGTCCCCCCCCCTCTAACTTTTGAACCATAAGTTTAGAAAATATGAAAAAAATCTGAAAAGTAGAACTTTATAAGGACTTTCTATGAAAATCATTTTGAACTTGATTGACACAACAGTTTTTGTACAAAAAGTTGTACAAAATAATTTCTGGACTAAGTTTGTAGTATAATCGTATATGCAAGCATTTTTTGTAACTTTGTTTACATATTTTATTATCCTGAACGTATCTTTTTTCAAACAAAAAAAGAATTATTGAAATCGGTTCTCGCAATCCAAAATTACCACCGAAATTGCACGTCTTTGTATTAATTAGTAACCCAATTCCCCGAGAGATGGCGCTGTAAGTACTTATTACATTGGATCGGGTATTACCGAATTGTTCGGTTGGCCTCATAACTGGGAACACTTATTGTGACGGACGGGAAACTACGGAACCCTACACTGAGCGTGGCCCGACACGCTCTTGGCCGGTTTTTTAATAAAAATTAGCCTATGTCCGCCTCGACGTTCCCAACTATCTGTACCAAAATTCAGCAAAATCAGTTTAGCCATTAAAGCGTGAAGAGGTAACAAACAAACTCACTTTCGCTTTTATAATATTAGTAAGGATTCTCAGTAGAAGCAACAAAGTCTGGATTTGCACTACGTTTGTTGGCAATAGCATCACGGTGTTATCCTGGCGGGTACGTACCGTGGTCCTTTAACATAACTAGCAATATTGGGTGTACTACGTAGGTACACTTTTGTCTTTTGTTATTGGTTAAAAAAAAACGGAATGTATCCTTATCCTTACTTCCTTACTAATCCTTACTAATATTATAAAAGCGAAAGTGAGTTTGTTTGTTTGTTTATTTGTTTGTTTGTTTGTTTGTTACCTCTTCACGCTTTAATGGCTACACCGATTTTGATGAATTTTGGTACAGAGATAGTTGGGAAACTAATATTATAAAAGCGAAAGTGAGTTTGTTTGTTTGTTTATTTGTTTGTTACCTCTTCACGCTTTAATGGCTACACCGATTTTGATGAATTTTGGTATAGAGATAGTTGGGAACCAGGAGACGGACATAGGCTATTTATTTCAAAAAAGTGGGATGTCAGGGAGAAAGAGGGAAGAAAAGGGAAAACTTAGCGTTGCTATTACAAATCGATAAGGCACAAGGGGAACTGTGTTACCCCAAATTTAACGCGAGCGAAGCCGCGGGCAAAAGCTAGTGTATGTATAAATAGTGGAACTTTTTAGTGTCCTTAAAGTCAATAAGGTATCTTATTGTAAATGTTTAATGCCATACCGACGAAGCTTTTGTTAATAAAAGGGCCGTTTTATGTTGTAAGTTGGTAGGTACATAGGTAAGTTAGATATCCTTACTAATATTATAAAAGCGAAAGTGGGTTTGTTTGTTTGTTTGTTACCTCTTCACGCTTTAATGGCTAAACCGATTTTGATGAATTTTGGTACAGAGATAGTTGAGAACCAGGAGACGGACGGACGGGTTAATATTTTTTAAAAAAGAAAAAAGTGGGATGTGAGGGAGAAAGAGGGAAGAAAAGGGAAAACTTAGTGTTGCTATAACAAATCATTAAGACGCAAGGGGAACTGTGTTACCCCGAATTTAACGCGAGCGAAGCCGCGGGGGAAAAGCTAGTTATTAATATAGATAAAATAGTTACGTCTTTTTGATTTCAAACAAATAAATTTTCGTTTGCTTTTGTAAACGGCTGCTTTCGAAAATGGCTGGAAATGTCAAAATTTATTAAGTAACTCAGCATTTATGTCACACACACAATGTTCTTTACATTTGCTTTTAAGAATAGATTTCAAAATATAAGGGCAAATTAATAATAGAATAGTTTTCTCGTTATTGTCTGTTTTTGTTTTAGCCGTGAACTTTATTGTCACATAATTATATCCAAGTATTCTAGAGAGGACAAGTCTTTTCGGGAGAAATGAGTCAACATTGAGTCCATCGTGTTCCGGTTTAAAGATAAAATATATTCTTATGCATAAATAAGAAAAACCAATTTATGATAATATAGCTTATCACAAATTGGTTTTTCTTATTGATGCAACAAAGTTTGGTTAGTCAGCCTCCGAATAATAAATCCACTTCAAAATATAATTTTCAACTTCAAGAATCAGTGACTAACTGAATTGAACTTTAAATCAGAAGAAATAAAGTCAATTTTCGTTTACGTTTTCCAACTTCTAGTTTTATCTGACAGATCTGTAATTTCAGTTTGTCGCTAACTGAACTGACATGACTCATTTGCACCGAACCCATTTAAAATTTAAGTTTATCTAAACCCCGCCTGTGAGGGAGAAAACATCAAGCCAACCCAGAGACGCCCCGGGCGCCGGCCGCAAGACGACTTCCGGCCACCGAAGATGCGGGCCTGTGGACGGGGAGCAATGGGTAGCTCACCGTCCGTCCGTCTGTTGACAACAGGCCGTGTTGACGGCGCGTTCGTGTTTCACACACGCCTCAAAGAGATGTCAGCAAAGCAGAGGGACTTGCCAGAGCCTCCGCCTGCCGGGGTTACGGGTTGTTCGAAAGAGAAACCGCGGCCCCGGAACGTAAAGAGCAATAAAAGGAACATGGGTGGGTTTTAGTCAGTAAAAGTCTAACATCACTTCCTCCGCTCCGCCCAGAGCGGGGAAGTTGTTTGATGATTTCCCACCCAAAAAAAAAACCCCGCCTGTAGTTTACTTTACTTTAGAAGTCTGACAACATTGATCAAACCTTTAACAGTGCTGGCTGGTTTCCAAATACGTTCGAATACTCCTGAGTACTTATTCGATTTTCAAATAGAGAATAAAAAAAGAATAGAATGACGTAGGAATTGTGTGACATATAATATAAACTAAAAAATATTTTCTTAAAGTATTTCATGTTCTTTTAATAGGTACACTTAAAGTGTAGGAGATTGACACATACACCGAATTAAAGCTTTTAAAAACCCATTTTTTTTTTAGCGGCCAAAACAAAATCGGTGCTGTGAGAAAAAAGTTAAACGCCATAATACTACCTATATTATTATGTCATCAATGACAACAAAATCTTCTAATTTAAGAAATACCTACAAGAAGAATAGTTAATTGAGACGCAGATCATTTTATGGCGATTAACGCCGTTTAACACAATAATTATGTGATATTTCTTTTACGACGGATTATTTCTTTTCTTTAGAGCTTGTCAAAAGATTGTTTTTTTTTTTGTTAAGGCCATAAGCAATTCGGTGCCGAAAGAAAAACAATAAACGCCATATTGTGTTATTACTGGCAACAAAATCTTCTAATTCAGGAGATACATGGAGCGTCGGTAATTTATACAAAGAACTTTGCATACGAAAGGACATGTATTGTCTGCTTACCCCTTCAGAGATTACAGTCGAGAAGATATTGTCTTCAAATTTTAACAACCAGATCAACTCATGATAACTGTTACATAGAACTTGGATTGTTTCTCTATTTTACTGCGATGCTTAGTAAATCATTGAATTTTTATTTAGAGTGAATCTATGTTCGCATTAACTATTACCAACATTGCACATCACATTTAGGCTTTAACTTAGATTATACCTATTATTATTTTTATTTTGCTTGAGTATATTCTCAATGTTTAATAACCTTTTTTGTTATATTGATGTGTGTTAGCGATTAAGTGGCATTAATGAGGACCTCGGATATCCTTATTATATTATAAAATATTATAAAAGCGAAAGTAAGTTTGTTTGTTTGTTACGTCTTCACGCTTTAATGGCTAAACTGATTTTGCTGAATTTTGGTACAGAACAGATAGTTGGAAATAAGCTAATTTTTATTTTAAAAAAAGTGGGATATGAGGGAGAACGAGAGAAGAAAAGTGAAAACTTAGCGTTGCTATTACAAATCAATAAGGCGCAAGAGCAAAAACTGACACGCACTAAATGACTAAACCTATTTTAATGAATTTGGATACAGAGTTAGTTGAGACCCTGGAGAAAGAAAGAGGGAAGAAAAGGGAAAACTAAGCTTTGCTATTACAATAAATAAAACGCAAGGGCAAAAACTGCAAGTAGCAGGTACCTACAAATCAGGAAAGGGGAACTGTGTTACCCCGAATTTAACGCGAGCGAAGTCGCTTTCAAAAGCTAGTCATTGTAAAAAATCTTGTTTTTTTAAACCGTTTCAGGTAATTGTGTTGCTAGGAGTTTGTTCCTCCACTTCTTCTTCCCAGCTAACGATAACCCTTCGCCACTTCCTAGTGTTTACTAGGACGAAGGGTTGTCGTTTTGGGGGACTGTCTTAGGTGATGACGTTCAAAAAGCGCTAATTATCCGCACTATTTGAATAAATTACTTTTGATTTTCATTTTCTGGCAAACGATGGGATATGTCTGCCAGTCATTAGTATTAATTTTAAAATAAAACAAGAATTTAATTATCTTTTTTTAAACGATTTCCATGAGATTTGGAAAAGCACAACAATTACCTAGTTGGAGTATCGCAGAATCAACAAAGCCTCATGGACCAAGGTCCATAGAAGTTTGCTACTAAGTAATAATAGCTAACTTATTGCTGATTTGCCATCAACCGGGTGTCATAATATATTTTCTTTGGCTTTCATGAAAAGAATAGCGAATTATGTTTTTTTCTTCTACGCAAAGTAAATAACGAAACGCAAGCTGTCGATGTCATGCATGTTGACGTGAATGTTTGACATTGACAACTACTCTAGAAAACTTGTTTGTTTACAAATTGCAAGTCGAAATTACTAAAAAATACTTATTTTGTGACTATGGAAGACGACGACTATTGGAATACAAGTGAAACAAAGGCCAAAGCGTTCAGTTTTGATGATGATGTGGTACGTAAATTCAATGTATTTTAAATCTCTATGTAATTATTAATTTCGTCATCACTCTTTTATTAGTGGAATAAAGTACTGGCATCAATTCTACTAAGTATTAATTATGTTGTACTTATTCCTAACTAAATGTAAACGAGGAATTGAGGGTATAACAAAATAAAACTGAGTGTTTTATCTTCATTTCAAGTCAACCTAGATCTTTCTCACAACATGAATAAATAGCTTAGAAACTTTTGAATTCTTTAGTTATTAATTCCTTTGTTACTGTATTCTGTCAGCCCATGATATCATGGTATGTTCTATAGCTGAACAAATGCCTCCTTTTACTCCTTCCATTACTGACAACTGTTGGCTGGTACTTTGCTACAGCAATATGTTTTCAACATATCAAGTGAATCAGTTTGTGAAATGTACAAAAAAGCCATTAAATTTAGAAAAACACAAGTCAAACCAAAAACTTAAAGAACTATTGTGTAAATCAACCTGTGTAGTAGATTTTGAACTATCTCACACAGACAAGAGCACTCTGCCTCAGCAGTCCAAATATCACTGACTAATATCTAGGTAGTTGTTCCGAGTCTGCCTGTTTGTGTTTGTGAGTTTAAAATGTTTGTAAACCTAACTAGGGAACTGGAGAAATTTCTAGTATGCACCAACATTTAAAAACAAAAATAAAGGTTATATTGCTCATGCTAAAACCATTCTACTAGTTCACAATCAGTTTATCACTTATTTCCAGTTATCAACGCAAGAGATCCTGGCCATCGGTCAAAAGTCATCAGGACAGAATGAAGAGAGCATCTTCAGTAATCTCAGCATCACCACTGTCAAGTCAGCAGCTGTACCACTCAATAGTTTGGTGTCTTCTAAAGTATTAGATTTGAGTAAGTTCCAAATCATCATAAGTATGTAGTAGATGCTATACTTAATGCACTTGACTCGATGGCAATGCTCATCCAGTTGCTAGCCATCCTGCGGAAATTGACACTCTAGCAAGCTTAATAGGTGTTGTACCTATGCTTGCTTTACTTGTTACCGGCCTCATAAAGAACTCACAAATTCACCTGAAGTTCTGAGTTCAGTAAAGGATGAAATAAGAAAAAGGTAAGAAAAACATCTTCAACACCATTCGAATCCACTAGCAGTGCAGCTTACTATTCCTGACACCCTGAATTGCCTTAAAAGACATAAAATCCTGAACCTGGACTGCCTACAATGAGCTACCAACAAAAGAGTCAATCCCAGTAGGGAACTGACTCTGCATGCCACTCAATCTGTAACAACACATCTGCTCATAGTCAAAAGACTGATTGCAAAAACAGGAATTAAAAAAAAAAAAATGTTATCGGCCAATGATGATATTTTGAGGTTAATAAAGCTCAACAGACTGCCTTGTTGGTTGTGTGGTTGACAGCACGACTGCTAAGCAGGTGGTCTTTGGGAAATTATTTGAGTTTTTCCATAATATTTGCTTAGTAGCAGTTACAGAGTCGAGTCTGCAATATGCTTGCGCCCAATTACAAGGGACTTAAATATAACTGGCGAAATTTGGCTGTACTATTAGGAAAGACAAATATGTTTTTGTTTTGTTTGTTTTTTAAATTAGGTAGAAATTATGAGATTTGATGTTTTATTTTTTAGATTTATTTTTATTAGTTGATAGCTTCACTGTCGCATTAGGTTAAGGCCTGTAAGGATAGTTGTAAGAAGGATAAATAAATCAATAAAAAAAACTATCCGTTTGGGGGGAGCCCAAAAAAATCCTCAGCTGTCACAACTGAGAGTTTTACAATCTGACTTGCTTGTTAGTTAGAATCTAATAAAGAAAAAAATACTGTTGTGTTTGTTGGTACTGTGCGCACTTGTGGCATGTGCTAAATGTATTTTCTTTGTGAGTTAGTGTGTCCCAACATTTGCAAGGATGTGTGTTACCAACATTGTAGAAATAAATAAAAATCCTTCTTTAGAAGTGAGAATTAAGGCATTGAAATCATAATTGACTTCCAGCACATTAATCTATGACATATTACTATTACATCATTCAGATTTTGATTTCTTTCGTTCCCAGTCCTTCTAGCACAATCTGGAAAGGATCCTTCAAAAGAAACCAAGCAGGAACCAGAGGAGACGGTTCCTATGACCCTCCAGAGATTGACTCTTGGTCGGAGCTGTTCCTTGCATGTCCACCGTAGCATGAGGAGTAAGACTGAACTGTTGGATGGAGCCCTCGCTATTGGTGATGGGAATGCTGTGCTAACTGTAAGTTTTGAGTTCATTAGCTTCTAAGCTCTAAAGCAGTCACGGCCGTCATCCAAACTAATATTATAAATGCGAAAGTAACTCTGTCTGTCTGTCTCTTGTTCACGCCTGAACCACTGAACCGATTTCAATAAAATTTGGTACAGATATAGTCTGGGACCCAAGAAAGGACATAGGATAGTTTTCATTCCGGAAATCCCCCGGGAACGGAAACTATTAATCCACGCGGATGAAGTCGCGGGCAAAAGCTAGTTTGTATATATATTTGTTAACCTTCACAACTAGAAAATGCGCCAAATGTCGTACAGCCAGTCTTTCCAAGGAGTATCATTATATTAACTAGCACTAGCATGGTAGTAGGAGGTCACACAGGCAGTCGCTCCAGGGAGCATCAATTATATTACCCAGCACTAACTCGAAAATTAAAGTCGGTGATTTTTGTTTTTTTTTTTCATAAAAATTTATTTGCCACCGACTTCCGGAAATAATCATAATTACCCATTTTTGTGTTTTTTCGGATGTCAGTTATTTTTTTCAAGTTTTTTAGGAAGTCCATAATTTTTTTTTGCACAAATGTTTTTATTTCAGCATTTTTAATTGTGGTGTGATGGTAGATACCATTAAAACACAATTTCTTATTGAGTATTCATTTTCTATACCTAAATATTAATTTACTTAAAGTAGAAGAAAAACATGTATTATAGAAGATAACTCATGGATTACTCAAGCGGTATAGATAAAATTGTACCAAACATACTTACCAAATTTACGGAGAATTCGCGAGAAATCACACAAAAATAGGCTATATTTTTGTGTGATTTCTTCGTTCTTAAGAACCATTAACCAACTATTTTTGAAGTCAGTTAAAAATTAATTAAGCTTTCATATTTCATTTCATAAAGCACGTTACCTTTGAAGTCCATAGAGGAAACTCCGTATGTAATAGATGGTCACCCATTCACAGACTAACCCAGACAAGCGCAGCTTAACCTGAAGATTGATCCGAACGGCTGACATTGTTTAGACCCTTTATCAACAAACTTGTTAAACCAAACTTTTCTGTCTGTTCTCTTTTCCAGGTGGTCCTCTTCCTGATCCAGACGTTAAACAAGAAGCTAGTATATGAGTTGCTATCATCAAGACCCGTGGCTCTCAACCACTACATTGCTTTCTTACAAAATGAGGGAAAAATCACAGAACTGACTGATTTGCTGACGTAAGTCATTTGTTTTTTATGCTATGGAACGCGTATAGTTTACTAGCTGTTCCACGCGGTTTCACCCACGCTGCTCAGCACCTGTTGGTCGTAGCGTGATGTTATATAGCCTATAGCCTTGCTCAAGAAATGGACTATCCAACACTAAAAGAATTTTCCAATTCCAACCAGTAGTCCCTGAGATTAGCGCGTTCAAACAAACAAACAAACTCTTCAGCTTTATAATATTAGTATAGATAGGCAGAGCAACCTATCTGCCATTTCTGCAAGTTTTATGTAATAGGGGCGAGACGGCCCTATAATCGGCCTCAAATCCAGACTTCAGTGTCTGCTTTTGAGGGATTGATGATGGAGAAACCCGGTCTCACTCTCTCTCTAACTCTGTGAAACTCGGTCGTGTCCCTCCGACCGATGCTCTAATGAGAGTTATAAGACAGGTGAACTAAGAATAGCCACTACAGGTTTTGTGATTTCATTTATTACAAGCTGTGCCCAGCGGTTTCACCCGCTGCTCACTTAGGGGTATGAAAAATAGATGTTGGCCGATTCTCAGACTTACCCGATATGTACACAAAATTTCGTTTAAATCGGTCCAGCCGTTTCGGAGGAGTATGGGAACGAAAACTGTGACACGAGAATTTTATATATTAGATATCCCTTCCGGGTATGCGGGTTGTTTGAAAGAGATACCGTGGCCCCAGAACATAAAGGACAATAGAAGGAACATGGGTGGGATTCACTCAGTACAAGTCTGACACTCCCCCCCGCTCCGCCCAGAGCGGGGGAAGTTATTTGATGATTTCTCTTCCGCAAAAAAATATTGGGAAATTTTTTGTGTTTTTTGGAAGTTTGTTTTTTTTTTTATCATACATTAATTGTGGGTTTATATACTATTGTGTTAATGTTTACAGAATGTTGGGTCGCAGTCCAGAGGCAGCTGTAAGTATTTATTTATTTATTTATTTATTTAAGGACAACCAACAAAGCTACACCAACATACATGTTAAAACGCTCACATCTTTACAAAATGTAGTGTAGCCTTAATTAAAGGCTGCCACGGCATGCATTGAACATAGAGTAGGAACTACAGTTCCTCACAAAACGGATTTTACTTATTTATTATTTTGAGATCCTAATTAAATTAAAAGCTTAATTAAATTTAATTAATTAATCCTATTATATTCAGCGGTGTGCCAAACCACCACCATTAAAAAAAGGAAAAAAAATAAAATATTAAAATTAAATAATACGTGAAAAGGTGAAAAAAAAGTAAAAAAAAAGTAAACAATAAAAAAAGTAAACAATATGAAAATATGCCATTTCATTCTTCTGATAATGCTTTATGCAAGACAGACTTGATTTTATGGTAAGAATAAGACATATCGATATCTACACTGGGTGAGCGTGACAGGCGACTAAATTGATCCTGCATTCTATTAATAGCGGAAAAATGACCCAAATTGGTTTTAAAGCCCTTACCGCGGAGCAACCAATATCTAGACTTACGAGCAAGTTTGTAAGGTACATTTATGTTTATTTGACTCAGCAAATGCGGACAATCAATGTAAGTGTTTATTATTTTGTATAGAAACATATGATCAAGGATCACACGGCGATTTTCCAGACTCATAAGTTTGAAGTGTTTCAAGCGTGAGCTATAGGTTGTTAAATTCTTGATCATATTGCAGTGATATGACAAGTGCCAAAGAAATCTTTTCTGCACTGATTCTATACGACGTTTATGTATTTCGTAGAATGGAGTCAAAACTATGCTGCAATATTCTAAGCCTGACCGTACTATGGAGTTAAAGATTGCAATTTTGGTTGAGGCGCGCTTAAAATCTTTACAATTTCGCTGAATGAAGCCTAACATCTTAAACCCTTTATTAGCAATTTTATCAATGTGAACATGAAATCGAAGCTTATTGTCAATGTAAACACCCAAATCTCGAATCACCTCTTTCTCCTCGATAATGTGATCATTAATTTTGTACTTGCGAAAATACGGTCCTTTTTTCCTAGAAAAATGTACGTGATTGCATTTGTCAGCATTCAGTAACATTTTGTTGTCCGAACACCACTGGGAAAAACGATCCAAGTCTTCTTGGAGTTTATATGGATCCTGATTGCACTCAATTCGTTTTATAATTTTTAAATCATCTGCATATAGGTATATCTTTGAGTGTGCAAAACAAGAAGCCACGTCGTTAATGAAAATGTTAAAAAACAGTGGACCCAGATGGGAGCCTTGGGGTACGCCTGAGGGTGTCAGAAACAGATTTGACGAATAACCGTTTAACACAACTTTAGATGAGCGTTTAACAAGGTAAGATTCACACCACTGCAACAAGCTTCCCGCAATTCCGATTGTGTGTAATTTGTTAACTAGCATTTTGTGGTCCACCTTGTCAAACGCCTTGCTAAAATCAGTGTAGATTACATCTACAGGTGATCCACGGTCTACGGCGTCGACCTATATGTCGAGTATAAAAAATCTTATCCTACTAATATTATAAATGCGAATGTTTGTGAGAATGGATGTATGTATGGATGTTTGTTACTCTTTCACGTTAAAACGGCTGAACGGATCTGAATGAAATTTGGCACAGAGGTATATTAAAAATAGTCTGGAATAACTTTTTTCGTCAGCTAGTCATTTAATATAAATTAAATAAACACATATTTTCAACAAACTACTACAAAGTAAATTAACAATATCTTTTTCTTTAAATATAGAAATAGTTTTTTTTTTAATTATAAGCAAAGCATTCATTTCAAAGACCATTTCCGAACTTTCTAAGAATTGGTCAATCCCAATGTAAAAATAGTTGCCCTTACTAAGTGTGTCGAGAATAACAGCCAATATAATAATTAAAATATTAATTTTGTTCTAGATGTACCAATACCAACACGCCGTGAAGACTCAAGGCAACAACATGGACGCTCTTTTACGAAAGCTGACCAATTTGTTGGCCAACCATTTCAACCAACCTGGGGTTGATCAACACCAGGCCAAGATGATTGCTGACTATGTCAAGTTGTTAGGTAATATTGTGTTGTGATTATCATCATTCATGAATCCGCTCTCATTCAAATTAACTTTAGTAAACTTTAGTAGTTAAGTAGAGGAGCTCGTGGCTAAATAATAGCAGCCGCTCGGGTCGATCTTTAGGTTAAGCCGCGCTTGCCTGAGTTGGTCTGTGGATGGGTGACCACCCGTTACATACCGAGTTTCCTCCGTGCCTCGGAAAAGCACGTTAAGCCGTTGGTCCCGGCTGTTATTTGCACATCTTTGACAGTCGTTACAGGTAGTCAGTGTCCCGAAAGTCTGACAACCAGTCTTACCAAGGCGTATCGTATTACCCGGTACTAACTGGGTTGTCGAGGTCAGACAGGCAGTCGCTCCATGTAAAATACTGATATTCAGCTGCATCCGGTTAGACTGGAAGCCGACCCCAACTATGTAGGCTAGGCAGATGATGAGGAGTCCACTCTCATCCAGTTGCTACCAGCCAGTCTACGTAGATCGTCGCTCTACCGAGCCCCTTACCTTACGTTTTACGCTTTTTTTGTTTTATTTTTGCGGGTGGGAAAACACCTAATAACTTCCACCGCTTTGGGTGGAGCGGGGAGGAGTGTCAGACTTGTACTGACTAAAACCCACCCATACATATAGTGGGTATTCCTCACGGAATAATACAGCTCCCAGTATTTACGTATTTTTAAATATTATAATGGCCCATAAGGCTCTTGAAGGTGTAGTTCGCGAGCTTCAAAAGTTAGTGAGTGATCTCGTAATTAAAATCAGTGCGCTCGAGTGCAAAATAGATGACCAAAATGCAATAATAGCGGAACAAGTTCTATCGCTAAAATCATTAACGTCAGCTGTTGAGGGTACATCGAAATTAGCGCTCTCAAAGCAAGCCGATGCCAGTGTTCAAGATAGGTCAGCGATTCCAGCAACGCAGCGACCGGTGCGTCAAGCGCGAGTTAATTCGGTCGCTAAAAACCAAAAGGAGTACGCAGCCGTTGCAAAAAAGTCAGCCGCTGTAAAAGCAAAGACCGATGATGACGTAGGTGAGAAAGGACGACTGGAGCCAATGATTACGGTGGCAGCTAACAATACAAATCTCACTCCATCCACTAAAACAGTAGCGTCATCGTTGGAGTGCGAGGCCACGAACCTAGCGGTAAAGCGCTCGGAGGAAATTATTAATACCGAAGAAGGCTGGCAATTGGCCCGTAAGAAGCGTTATTCCAAGCGGCGCGTGGTTACTGGTAACGGTCAAGAAGATGATGAGCTCAAAACAGTAGAAAAGCTTAAATTTATACAAGCTTGGTCTCTTAAACCGGAGACGACGGAGCAAAACGTTTTAAATTATTTAAATAAACTTCATGGCTGCGAGCACTATTCTGTGGAAAAACGAGAAATAAATGCTACAAGACATTCAGCCTTCGTAATTGCCTTCCCAGAGAGCTTGAATGAGAAAATAAACACGCCAGCGGCATGGCCCGCCGGTGTCAAGTTGTCCGACTGGTTTCCGAGGCGTCCCCGCGGGCAGCGGGGGGACGCGAGCTTCAAGATTCGCTCCGGTGACAGCGCGCGCGCAGTCGCCGGGCGCTCCTCTTCGTGATCAATGTGCGCGACCACAAAACAGGCATGAGAACGTATGGTGTCGGAATGATGATAATAATTGTACCCGTTCGCTTAAGATGGGACCAGTGTGCTCGAAATATAGTGTAAATAAGGACAAAGCTAGTATGGGTAAACCTAAATATTCGATAGATCTGTATTATCAGAACGTTAGAGGTCTGCGTACGAAGTTAAAAACTTTTTATAATAATATATTAGGCTCAGTGGTAGACTTAGTAGCCATAACTGAAACTGGAATCAATGATTCGGTGCATGACGGTGAACTAGCTCCGATGGGATACACAGTACTAAGATGTGACCGCGCAGATGGCCGTAAACATGGAGGGGTCATGCTAGTGTCTACCCCGCATAGTGCTCTCGAGTTACGTAGGGTACCATTGCCTGATAACGCAAACTTGAACCAACACGCGTTCGAAATGGTCTGTGCCACAGTTTATCGCAAAAGTAGGTTTTTGTTTCTATGTTGCGTTGTGTACATTCCACCTAAAACCATTGAAAGAGAATATATGTATATGTTTTACTTACTAGAACAGTTACGTACTGATTATAACGAAGTTATTCTTGTTGCGGATTTAAATATGTATTCAACCAACCAGGATGTTCAATGTTATTATGAATACTTTGTCACCTTCTGTGGGTTTCGCCAGTGTAATAGCATTGTCAATTGTAACAATCGCACGTTAGATGTAGTCCTCACTTCTTTGCCTGAAGATGATATCGTGGTTAGGGAGGAGCGCGATGAGTGTCTGTCTTGCATTGACCCACAGCATCCGCCGGTGCGAGTTAGTGTAGGTCGTGCGCGAGCGACTTCTAGCTTGGGTGGCCCTGCGCCGCAGACATCTTCTGCTTGCTTACCGCGGTGGAACTTTGGCAAAGCGGACTTTAATTTGTTGTATACGTCGCTTGCGGCGGTAAACTGGAGCGCCCTGTATGAAGCGAGCAATGCCGAGGAAGCATACAATATATTTTATGAGTTATTCTACGAGGTTCTAGATGAAAGCACTCCGAGAAAAAGGTCGAAAGGGGACGCCTCTCGTTATCGCTTTTTGGCACAGAAATTTTAAGAAATCCGGTTCATACAACGACTACAGTAATTTTTCTTACTATCGTTCTATGGTTAAAGATAAAATAAATACCGCTTATTGTAACTTTCAGAATCGTATTGAACAACAGTTTGTAAAAGAACCGAGGTCTTTTTGGGGTTTTATAGGTAATAAACGTGCCAAACGTAGTAAACCTAGAATTATTAAAAATGGTGAGCCGTTACCGGAGCATGAGTGCGCCCAGGCATTCGCTGATTATTTTCATTCGGTTTATGGGGAGGTGGCACCGCGGCTGGACGCGGCCGCCGCTGGGGTGGCGGCGCCCGAGGGTGGCGCGCGCATCCACGTAGGTCAGCTGTCTCTCATTGAGGTGCGCGCGGCGCTCGCGCGTCTCAAGCCCAAGCGGTCGGTTGGGCCAGACGGGGTGCCACCTTACATTGTTAAAGATTGTAGGAGTGTATTGGCCAGACCTCTATGGCATTTATTTAATAACTTTCTACGGGAATGCTCGTATCCGGACGGCTGGAAGCTCACTAGGGTTACTCCAGTACCTAAAGGCGCTCCTTCTTCTGAAGTCAGTGGATATAGACCGGTTGCAATATTGTCAGCATTTGCGAAGGTTTTCGAATCTGCGTTGTGCTCTTGTATCCATTCACAAATAGGCGCTCAGTTGAACGACGCGCAGCATGGTTTTCGAGCGGGCCGCAGCACTAATTCGAATTTAATGTGTTTTATGAACCAGGCCGCCCCAGTGCTGGATTCAGAGGCAGGGGCCCAACTAGATGTCGCTTACTTCGACTTCAAGAAGGCATTTGATAGCGTGGACAACGACATTCTGTTACGTAAATTTGCAAAAGCTGGTTTCACTCCGGCTCTGCTAAAGTTATTTGCCAGTTATCTAGGAAATCGGAAGCAAATTGTGGAATACGCTGGTTTTACCTCGAACTCGTATTGCACCCTTACAGGGGTGAGCCAGGGTACTAATTTAGGGCCGTTAGAATTTATTATAATGGTTAATGATCTTCCTGAAATTGTTAAAGTTGCTGGTTGTTTACTATTTGCCGACGATCTGAAGTTGTTCATGCGGATTAGTGATCAGTCGCACTGCGATGTGCTACAACGGGACATTGATCGTGTAGTAGCGTGGAGTGTAGAGAATAAACTATGTGCAGTGTAACTACGTGCAGTGTCATGTCTTTCACGCGAGCCGTGGTTCCGCAACATCACGAATATAAGATGGACGGGCAGGTGATGCCAAGGGTAGCTTCGTTACGTGATCTTGGGGTCATATTCACCGAAAATCTGTCGTTTCGCACGCATATAGTTCAGGTGTGTAAAAAAGCCTTTAGAAATCTTGGATTTGTAATCCGTGAAACACGTGACTTCACAGGCACGGCGGCAGTCAAGTCACTGTATAATGCCCTAGTAAGGAGTAACCTTGAAACGAGTGCTATCATCTGGAATCCATCTGAAACCAAATACTGTCAGATGGTAGAAAAACTGCAAAACAAATTTACCCGGTTTTTGTATATGAAGCAGTTTGGAGTCTACCCATATTATCCACTTATGTATCCAACTCTCTTTGTAATAGGGATGGTTGGATATTATAAGTTGGAGGTAAGGCGCAACCTTGCACTGACTAAATATGTTTTTATGGTTTTTCGGGGTATGCTAAATAATCCGCATATACTGGAATCTTTGGGGTTGCTCGTTCCAAACAGTAGGCTGCGGCAAGGGCCAAGAGAAAGGCTGTTTAAAGTCCCGGTGGCACGAACAAACTTGTTGAAGTTTGCACCAGTGGTTCGGGCAATGCAGATACTCAACAGCGTCTCTCTAAAATTGGATATCTTTACTTGCTCTCTGGCGGAATTCCAGAGGGTAACACTTAATATATTGTCTTCCACCTAACCTATCTCTAGTGCTGGGTAGAGTAGAAAAATATGACTACATTGTTAAATTGGATTTGATCTGTAAAACAAATGTAAGTGTGAATAGATAAATAAATAAATAAATAAATAAATGTTCCGTTACGTTCTAGGGCCGCGGTATCTCTTTCGAACAACTTTATTTAGCCTATATTTTCTGACTACCTTCCGCCCGCAACTTCGTCCGCGTGGCTTAGTTGCTTTGGGCTAACGCTAACTTTAACCCTTTAACTTTCAACAGAATCGTTTGTTTGTTTGATACGTCTTCACGCTTAAATTGCAAAACCGATTTTGATGAAGTTTGGTACACATATAAATATGCTACTTTAAAAAAAATGAGAATTGAAGGAGTAAGAGGGAAGAAAAGGGAAAACTTAGCTTTGCTATTAAAATAAATAAGGCGCAAGGGCAAAAACTACAGGAAGCAGGTAACTGCAAACCAGGAAAGGGGAACTGTGTTACCCCAAATTTAACGCGAGCGAAGCCACGGGCAAAAGCTAGTACTTGTATAAATCCATAATGTTTAAAAATATATTTCCATAAATAAATTCAAAAATTACGATTAAGAGGACAGGTAATAATATAATGCTCTTTCAATGTGTTTTTAATAGAGAAATGGAAATTAAATGTTACTTGTTCAACAGAATGGCAGAAACATGTAAACAAGCCGGATTTAGGGTACAAGTCCGTGATACAGTGGCTGGCTCACAATTGCACGAACCATTGGAACGAGGGCGCCGGCAATGTGATGTCACCACTCACGCTGTGCCAACGACATCAGGTAATTTACCATCATAAAAATAAATATCTTGGGACAACTCACACACGGCTATCTGATCCCAAGCTAAGCAGAGCTAGTGTTATGGTAACCAGACCAGAGTAATTTATAAATACATACATATTATAGATAAATCACACCCACACACAGAACAAACAATCATGCTCATCACACAAAGTTTGTCCTGGGTGGGAATCGAACCCACGACCTCCGGCTCAGCAGTCAGGGCCACTAACCACTAGATCAACAGGCCCGTCGCCCTATGTCGTCGATTTACCATCATGCTATTATTCTTTAGAGGGGTAGCCTGCACATCAAGCTACTACAATCTGTCAGATTCCTTTGATAGATTTTCGACTTTATTTCTAAAGTATTAGGTTCAAGGTTCATTGGGAAAAATTGACAGTTTCGGGTAGCTTGACCTGCTGGCGTCTGTACATCCTTATTTCGCTAGTTATGTTTTTAAGTCTTATGTAATAGGGTGCGAGTCTATAGCCATTAATTTGATTGTTTTGCAATTTCTTTATTTTTAACATATACAAAACAGATAAATGACATTCAGATCTTACCCTAAAAGCATTAAAAACACATTATTCAGTATTTTGTGCAGGCTTTTATAAAACACTAGCTTTTCCCCGCGGCTTCGCTCGCGTTAACTTCGGTAGCGCCTTATTGATTTGTAATAGCAACGCTATGTTTTCCCGTTTCGCCCCTTTTCTCCCTCATATCCCTCATAGCCTATGTCCGTCTCCTGGTTCCCACCTATCTTTGTACCAAAATTCATCAAAATCGGTTCAGCCATTAAAGCGTGAAGAGGTAACAAACAAACAAACTCACTTTCGCTTTTATAATATTAGTAAGGAATTAGTAAGGATTTAAAAATACATACAAAATGTAATGTAAAAATCTTTCTTTACACTTTATTACACTTAATAAACTGCATAGTTTATAAATTAACGAATTCAAGTTAGTTTTGACACAATAATAATATTTATCCCAAGTGTTAATGAGTTACGTAAACTAAGTGATTCGTTGTAAATCTCCCCACATTCAAATGAACGTCAAAAATAACCCGATCGTGTAGTCGCATCGTTTAATTTTTTGTTTCATTAACTAGCCACAATAGCAACCTCCGGTCTGCTACTGAGAAAAAGCCAAGTTTCCAAAAATAAAAAATGTTCGTCTTTTAAATTATTCAAAAATAAGGGACACGTAAATTCGGGGTAACACAGTTCCCCTTGCGCCTTATTGATTTGTAATAGCAGCGCTAAGTTTTTCGTTTTCTTCCCTCTTTCTCCCTCACATCGCACTTTTTTAAAAAAAAATAGCCTATATCCGTCTCCTGGTTCACAACTATCTCTGTACCAAAATTCATCAAAATCGGTTTAGCCATTAAAGCGAGAAGAGGTAACAAACAAACTCACTTTCGCTTTTATAATATTGTTAAGTAAATTAAGATATGGCCGTTTATGTCCAAGTTTGTCCGGAACCCTCAGTGCGCGAGTCTAACTCGCTCTTGGCCGCTTTTTTGACTAAGTTTTGCTTTTTTTTAAACAACCCACATTATTTTTTTCAGATAACTCCTCTACAGTACGACTGGGTGGTGCTGAATGTTCACGCCAAATCCCACAAGTGGGACATAGTAGAATCTCTGTTTACTAAGAAAGTAAGTGCTCCAAAACAAATTAATTAAAGATACTAAAATATGCATACAAAAAATGCAGTAGATTTGCCGAATAAAAAACGCTCAGTTAAACTTTATTTGCGATTTTCAAATCATAATGTGATAACAACAAGGATTTGTCATGAGCCAAAATGGACTGCCATGCCACAAACTTTAATAATCAAATCATTCTTTTGAACAAATCAAGTCATTTATTTGAACAAACCAAGTCATTTATTTGAACAAACCAAGTCATTTATTTGAACAAACCAAGTCATTTATTTGAACAAACCAAGTCATTTATTTGAACAAATCAAGTCATTTATTTGAACAAATCAAGTCATTTATTTGAACAAATCAAGTCATTTATTTGAACAAACCAAGTCACTTATTTGAACAAACCAAGTCATTTATTTGAACAAATCAAGTCATTTATTTAAACAAACCAAGTCATTTATTCGAACAAATCAAGTCATTTATTTGAACAAACCAAGTCATTTATTTGAACAAACCAAGTCATTTATTTGAACAAATCAAGTCATTTATTTGAACAAATCAAGTCATTTATTTGAACAAATCAAGTCATTTATTTGAACAAATCAAGTCATTTATTTGAACAAATCAAGTCATTTATTTGAACAAATCAAGTCATTTATTTGAACAAATCAAGTCATTTATTTGAACAAATCAAGTCATTTATTTGAACATACCAAGTCATTTATTTGAACAAATCAAGTCATTTATTTGAACAAATCAAGTCATTTATTTGTACAAATCAAGTCATTTATTTGAATAAATGAAATCATTATTTGCTTGAGTATGAGTAATATGAAAAATGGTAAAATAATAGTCGTTCTTTCAACCATACCTAACTTTAGAGGTGAACAAATACTACAGACATTTTTATGTTGAAATATAACTTTTATAAATAAAATATATAGGACTAGCTGGCGCCCGCAGCATGGCCCGCGTGATATCGAAAAAAAAAAGTATCCTATGTTATTCCAGACTAAAATCTACCTCTGTGCCAAATTTCATCAAAACCCGTTCAGCAGTTTTGACGTGAAAGAGTAACAAACATCCATACATCAATTCTCACAAACATTCGCATTTATAATATTAGTACGATGTGGACTCGGCGATAGGATAATGGCATGTGCCGCCGTTGATTGTGCCCCATCTCTCTGGTCGTGTCAGAAATAAAAAAAAGATGGGTAATCTCCGCTGAGGTTGACCGTCGAGACCGTATTTGTATGGTGCATGTACATCATCATCTGCTTAGCCTTTTCCCAACTACGTTGAGGTCGGCTTCCAGTCTAGCCGGATGCAGCTGAATATCAGTATTTTACATGGAGCGACTGCCTATCTGACCTCCACAACCCAGTTAATACTGGGTAATACGATACCCCTTGGTAAGACTGGTTGTCAGAATTTCGAATACATACATAATAAATAATATTCTGCTCTCAGGACTGGTTCGGTCGTACGACAGTTTCATCGAACATCCCCATAGAGACCCTACTGGCCCGCCTGAGCGAGTTGCAAGCGAGCAAGCAGCTGCTAGCGAGCTGCGTCAACAAGGTCGCCAGCAGTGATGACCGACTGCGCCTGGCGCATATGTATAAGGTAAATAAACATTTAGAATCGATCTTTATATATTACTAGCTTTTGCCCGCGGCTTAGCTCGCGTTAAATTCGGGTTAATACAGTTCCCCTTTTCTGATTTACAGGTAGGTACCTGATATCTGTAGTTTTTCCCCTTGCGCCTTATTTATTGTAATAGCACTGCTAAGTTTTCCCTTTTCTTCCCTCTTTCTCCTTCATTTATCAAACTTTTTTGAAAAAAAAAGCCTATGTCCGTCTCTAGGGTCCCAAATATCTCTGCACCAAAATTCATCAAAATCCGTTTAGCCATTTAGGCGTGAAGACGTAACAAACAAACAAAGTCACTTTCGCGTTTATAATATTAGTACTTAAGGATTTTGATTTTGTATTTCTGTGGATGGGTGACCACTCGGTAAGTATCGGAGTTTTTTCCGTGCCTCGGAAAGCACGTAAAGCTGTTGGTCCCGGTTGTCATTTGTAGATCTTTGACAGATGTCAGTGTCTCGAAAGTCTGACTATTAATCTTACCAAAGGGGTATTCCGTATTACCCAGTATTGTTGGTCACCTATCCACGTCCCTTGGGAAACGTTATTTAAACTTGAAAATCAAGCGAGTGATTGTTATTTATTTATATTACAAATTCTTGCGCACTATGCATTATAGATGCTGCGGACATTATTTACCATACCAAGATTTACTTGTGAATTATAAGCTCGCAACACTTGAAAGTAGACGTAGGTATTTGGAAGCCGTGAATCTATATAATATTGTAAGGAATACATTTGACTGCATGGAACTGTCCAATATGATATGTTATGCGGTTCCTAGGACGATCCACAAGCGAAAGGCCCGCGCTGGCAAATTAATTTCAGTTGGTATTTGCAAATCCAACTCAGGCTTGCGTTCGCCTGTTCGCAGAATGGTCGATTCCTACAATAGCACTTTTGAACATATCGATATTTTTACATGTACTCCCCATAAGTTTAAAAGTCTAATACTAAACGAACTTTCGTGAATATTACATGTATACACTATTTGTACTAAGTTTTGTTACCGTAGCGATGATTATTATTTTCACTTTACGTAGGCTTTTAATTAATCTGTGAACAGCGTTGTGGGCTGCAGTATTGTCAATAAGTCTTGTTTATTTATATGATATTTATGTTTTATATTGTACCTGTTTGCTGTTCCATTTGAATAAAAATAAAATATTAAATAAAATACTAATAAAGGACATGTCTAAAATAGTGATGAATCTGATGTTGAAGGACGGAGAGCGAGAGGAAGGTCAAAGAAAAGATAGATGGATTGTGTAAGAAATTATATGAAGGAGAAAGGAGTAAATGATGCCGTGACGTCTGATAGGGGAGAATAGAAGAAGAAAACGTGTTACGCCGACCCCAAATAGAATGGGACAAGGGCAGGAAAATGAATGAATAAATAAAATATTAATATTGACTGCCTCGTTAGTCTAGTGGTCGCCAGCTCGACTGCTAAACATGACGCCCTGGATTCTATTCTGGGGTTGGACAAATTGTGATTCAGAAATTCTTAGTAGTTTCTTAGTGATGGTAATAGGCTCAGCCCAAATTACATAGGCCTATCAAGAGTGGACTTGCATAGGCTGATATGATGATGTTATAAGCCACTGCTGAGCATGAAGACCTGGGTTCGATTCCCGTTTTAGGCAAAGTGTTATGGGGTTTATCTAACACTAATTTGTATGGTATGTAAATAAAGAAATAAATATCTTGGGACAACTCACACACGGCTATCTGATCCCAAGCTAAGCAGAGCTTGTGTTATGGTAACCAGACAACTGATATACATACTTATTTATAAATACATACATATTTAGATAAATTACACCCAGACACAGAACAAACAATCATGCTCATCACACAAAGTTTGTCCTGGGTGGGAATCGAACCCACGACCTCCGGCTCAGCAGTCAGGGCCACTAACCACTAGACCAACAGGCCCGTCAAACTGTAACCATTAACCGATAACCCGATAACCTGCTACCCTACTATGACCTCCTAAAGCAATTCTTATTCCACTGAGGGAAAGAGACAGATCTATACAGGGTGTCTAGCACCATCTCTTTCACTCAGTGGAATAAGAATTGCTATAAGATGTCATAGTAGCCCTTCTGTACCGTATGTTAAACTGTAACCATTCCTTCACAGATCCATGCTGTAGTAATAGAAACATTAGCGAAGCAGAAGGATAGGGCGGCGATCACCAACTACAAGATGACTCTCAACCCTCAGTCTGAAGAGTATATTCTAGCTGAAAACACTTTGAGGGATAATGTAAGTTCACCTTGAATGAACATCATATTTTTTAACCATTTTTTTTGCGGATGGGAAATTATCAAATAACTTCCCCGACACTGGGCTGAGTGGTAGCAAGGGTCAGACTTTTACTGACTAAAATTCCACTCGTCTTTTTCCCTTTCATGTTTCGGGGCCGCGGTATCTCTTTAGAACAACCCGCAACCCCGGCAGGCGATGGCCCTGGCAGGCCCCTCTGCATATTTCACCTTTTGCTCTATAACTCAGGTTGATATTGAGAAAATCAACCAGGCTGAAGAGGAAGGCCGGAGAGCTGGGCAAAGATCGTCACTTACTGGACGACTGATACAAATATGTCCACAGACTAGATAGAATTCACCGCAAGCGACTCTTTACTTGTCAGTCTCACTCTTTTGGCATAGACAAACATTGACGTTTCACTAACCTCAAAGTTTGTCTATGCCAAAAGAGGTAATGAAAATTCTATTCATGTAGATATTATACAGGGTGGGGTTCGCGGACATGTGGCCAAGTGCTACTTCCCGGTCAAGTGTTACTCTCCGGCCAAGTACTCCCCAGCCATGCGCAACTCCACCAACAAGTGGCCAAGTGTTACTTCATCCACGATCTGATTTAGTCAATGCTGTTTGGCGGTCAAACATGGTATACTTATCGCACAGTGTATAAGTAGTTAAAAAGATTAAAGGCGAAACCTTTGCCCAACAGTGGGAAACATAGGACACACGTCACACAGCAGCGACGTTTTTTTTTGCATCTACATAAAAAAAAATACATTTGGTCAATTGAAGTCGCTAATTATGTTTTTTTTTATTGCAGTCCATTAAATGGAAGAATTGATAATGAAGACTACAGTATCGGCAAGAAAAGGAACATTTAGATTTGTATTATTTATAAAAAGTGAACATAATTATAATATTATTTTTTAAGTAATAAATATGATAACAGATCTTTTATAATAATGTCATATAATTCGTTAGTTCTTATAAAACTTTTATGAAAAATATTATAGTGTCTATAAATGAAACCTACTTTAAAATAATAGATAATAATTTAACTACTTTTTTTGTTATTTTATGTACACTTTTAATCAGAAATATGTGAAAATGAATAAACGGGAAACCTTCTCATTGAATTTTGTAATATATTTGTTTACTTATACTAATATATCGATTTTTAAATTAACAATACCTGTTTCTCATATAATATTTTTTGCAATTTTATGAATATATTCATATCGTGGATGTTTATGATTCTGCTTGTTGCAAACTATTTCACTTAAATGCTATTATGATAATTGTGTTTTTGTTTTAAAAAAAACGGCCAAGAGTGAGTCAGACGCAATGAGGGTTCTGTACAAAGTTTCGACATAAACAGTCAAATCTTCACACATATGACAAAATGCTAAAAGAAAGTGAGAAAAGTCGAAGAAAGAGGGAAAAAGGGGAGAAAGAGGGAAAGAAGGGGATAGAGATTTTTTTTTTCAATCATCACTCGATTAAAGTTAGCGTTAGCCTAAAGTAACTATGCCAGGCGGACGAAGCTAGTATTCTATAAGATTTAAACATAACAGACAAAATGTAAGACTGCTTTTCCCTTTGGTAATTACAGGCGTAATGTTAATGCTATTTGTAATTTCACCTGTAGCGACATTACAGTTCCAACGACGTCAAGCGCCATCTATAACACAACTGAAGCACTAACTGACAATCCCTGGATCGCGCAAAATCAAAATTAGAAGTCATTTATACAAGTCATATTTTTTTTTTCTCTTAGAACACTGTATCTTAAATGTCTGTGCAGAAAATGAATATTTTTTTTTGTTTGTTGAAATATTTAAAATTATTAAATCTCTTTGCAGGGTCCTATACAACAATGATAATTACTGATATAATCTCTAGCGTTTCATGGTCTACCATAGTACCTACGTGATATTGGCAAAATTGTGGTGTCTCTTTCCACAAACGCCATTAAATAAATAAGTGAAGTGATAATCAGCACTTTTTGAACGTCAAATTACAAGAGACAGTCCAACTAACTGCACAGCAAAGATAACTATAAGTATACAGGTAAAGAGTGCCCTCTTACGGCATTTTTATGCCAACTAAAGTAGACAGTGGCGCCTCTACATTTTGGATCCGAACTAATCCAGCGGCTATATAGCTATAGTGGTATATTGTAGGTGCTGCAAACCTACACATCTGTCTGTCAGGTAAGAAGAACCAGATTGTATACAATTTTGTTTATCACAAGGTAGGTTTAAGAAATAATTCATTAAATATTACATATCAGTTAGCAAACACCAATTATGTAGGTACATAAAAATTTACCCAAGCATAAATAAATTAAAAAAATCCTCCAGTTTAACGGGTGTGCTTACACGTACAGTGAAGAAGTCACAGGTAATAAACTAGGACCATAGTACAAAAGAAATAAGGTAATCATAAAAGGGATTACTAATAATACGCAAGTAAAGTTATCCGTGAGTTAAAACGATATATAAGAACCCAACAATTACTGTTGGGTAGTGGCCTACCAGTCTGAAGATCTGTTCTATAAGAGATGACGAGTTTCACAACCTGTTCTTCATATTCCTTAATACCCCAACCTTAAAACTAACTGCCATCGTATCGTCACACAAAACAAACAATGAATCATCATCACAAAACCCTTGAGATGTAACAAATTGACATTCAGTACAGAGCGACGACAATGACTTCAATAAAAAATCGGCTTTATTACCTCTCAACCAAGGTTGGATTCAGTTTGCCACTACCCATGAGTCATATTGAACTTAAGGAAAACGGTCTAAAAGTGATTTTCCTTTTCTGTTAGTGAATGACCTTCGTTGTTCTGTTTTGAGAAAAACCAAATTGTTAGCTTGATAAAATATTCTTGTCTTCTCCAGAACATATTTCTGTCAGACTCGTTATTCTAGTGGTTATAAGGTCTTGGTTTCAATCCCCAAGTCCGGTAAAGTGTTATTAACCCGTTGAATGTAGCAGAGAATTACAAAAAAATAATATATAAAAATAATTACATAAATAAATGAATTAGAAATCAATAAAAATGCCATTAAATAAATAAGTGAAGTGATAATCAGCACTTTTTGAACGTCAAATTACAAGAGACAGTCCAACTAACAGAAGGGCTACTATGACATCTTAGAGCAATTCATATTACGCTGAGTGAAAGAGATGGTGCTAGACACCCTGTATAGCTCTGTCTCTTTCCCTCAGCGGAATAAGAATTGCTTTAAGAGGTCATAGTAGGGCTACTGCACAGCAAAGATAACTATAAGTATACAGGTAAAGAGTGCCCTCTTACGGCATTTTTATGCCAACTAAAGTAGACAGTGGCGCCTCTACATTTTGGATCCGAACTAATCCAGCGGCTATATAGCTATAGTGGTATATTGTAGGTGCTGCAAACCTACACATCTGTCTGTCAGGTAAGAAGAACCAGATTGTATACAATTTTGTTTATCACAAGGTAGGTTTAAGAAATAATTCATTAAATATTACATATCAGTTAGCAAACACCAATTATGTAGGTACATAAAAATTTACCCAAGCATAAATAAATTAAAAAAATCCTCCAGTTTAACGGGTGTGCTTACACGTACAGTGAAGAAGTCACAGGTAATAAACTAGGACCATAGTACAAAAGAAATAAGGTAATCATAAAAGGGATTACTAATAATACGCAAGTAAAGTTATCCGTGAGTTAAAACGATATATAAGAACCCAACAATTACTGTTGGGTAGTGGCCTACCAGTCTGAAGATCTGTTCTATAAGAGATGACGAGTTTCACAACCTGTTCTTCATATTCCTTAATACCCCAACCTTAAAACTAACTGCCATCGTATCGTCACACAAAACAAACAATGAATCATCATCACAAAACCCTTGAGATGTAACAAATTGACATTCAGTACAGAGCGACGACAATGACTTCAATAAAAAATCGGCTTTATTACCTCTCAACCAAGGTTGGATTCAGTTTGCCACTACCCATGAGTCATATTGAACTTAAGGAAAACGGTCTAAAAGTGATTTTCCTTTTCTGTTAGTGAATGACCTTCGTTGTTCTGTTTTGAGAAAAACCAAATTGTTAGCTTGATAAAATATTCTTGTCTTCTCCAGAACATATTTCTGTCAGACTCGTTATTCTAGTGGTTATAAGGTCTTGGTTTCAATCCCCAAGTCCGGTAAAGTGTTATTAACCCGTTGAATGTAGCAGAGAATTACAAAAAAATAATATATAAAAATAATTACATAAATAAATGAATTAGAAATCAATAAAAATATTAGTAAAATCCTTTTATCCTAAAATATTTTAAAGTCAGCAGTAACAGCAAAAAGCGCCAAAATAAGGTCTCTGACCATGTCAGAGGGACACGAGCAGAGCAGGAGGGTGATTTTAGTCGGTTCGAGTCCGACACTACCTCGACTGTCCCATTATCTGTGAGGCAGTCGAGGTGTCCGTGGGGAGACCCCCTCTTACCAAAACAAAAAAAAACAGTTGAATGTCTTTAAGTTCCTACGGGGGAACAAAAGACAAAATGCTACAAGTGTCATAAGTACCCACAGGGACTTTATACGGTGTAGCTATCGGTTTAACGGTAATTTTTTTTCGATTATTCTGAAGGCCTACATTGCTAAAACGTTACTCAAAAATTCTTCGAATTTTCGCGCGTTTATTGTGACAGTCAACAGGTTAAGAAATTCCATTAAGCAATTTCTCAGTAGCAATCACTGATTCTGGTTTTGTGCCCCGTTGATGGCATAAACTGCTCACTTTCTTTTTCTTAGTATGGGAAATCGTCAAACAACTTCCCCCGCTCTGAGCGGAGCGGGTGGAGTGTCAGACTTTTACTAACTAAACCCATCCATGTTCATACTTTTATGTTCCGGGGCCGTGGTATCTCTTTCGAACAACCCGCAACCCAGGCTCGCCCACCTAATGGAACTTAAAATCATAGATAACTGTCGAAATATGAGTGTAGGTATTAGTAGACACACCTCTGCCTAAACCGTTTACATATTACAGGCGTGATGTTAAATTATATTGAAAAGTACCTTCTACTTTTTTTATGAATGAATGATCGCGAGCTTGTTCAGCGCGTGACCAACAAACAGTAGATTGTGTTAATTACCTTCAACGTCTTAACAATTAACACGATTCTTACATTAAAAGTTACGTTGTTCTGTAGTTAACAGATTGTTGACTTGCCTTGGTGTCTAAAAAAGAACAGGGGTTCAATTCTCAATTTATAATCGTATTCTCCTGTTTTCTTCCTAAACAATCCCTCATTTTTCATCATCATTTTCCTGTCCTTGTCCCATTCTATTTGGGGTCGGCGCAACACGTTTTCTTCTTCCACCTATCAGACGTCACGGCATAATTTACTCCTTTCTCCTTCATATCACTCCTTACACAATCCATCCATCTTTTCTTTGGCCTTCCTCTCGCTCTCCGTCCATCAAAATTCAGATCCATCACTATTATAATCACATGTGCTTCGTCCCTCCTCATTACATGTCCATACCAAGACTTTTTTTTGTGGGTTGCTAATCATCAAATAACTTCTTCACTCTGGGCAGACCGGGAGGAGTGCTAGACTTTTACTGACTCAAACTTATGTTCCTTCATTTGGGCTTTGTGTTCCAAGGTCACGGTATCTCTTTCTAACAAACCGCAACACCGGTTAATAATGTCACTACTTAGAGCAATTTTTTTTTCATGATATAAACGTCTTCTATAGACATGTCCCTGTTATTTTTCTGTTTACCACCAATTGTAAAAAAAAACTGACTATGCAAAATTTACAAAAACAAAATCTGGCCAAGTGCGAATCGGACTCGCACACGAAGGTTTCTGTACCATTATCTATGAAAACAGCAAAAAAGTCGCAAGTGTGTACGGAACCCTAGGTGGTAACTGGTAACTAGAGGTACAGCTTACAATCTAAAAACTAATACCTAGCATTCCACACCTGTTGTTCTCAACAACTCGTTATGAAACTGATAAGAAAGAAGGCCATGATAACCTATCTTTTAGCTGATAAAAATTAAGGTAAATATTATCCGATAAATAAAACGTTTTAATAATCAACAGCAATATAGCGATATTCTGGTAGATTGTTGTCAAGATAATCAAGTCAAAAATGTTTAGGTTCCTATTTAGATAACAAATAAATGTAATAAACACTACCATAGATACTGTATTATACCTAATTGTTTCCTTTGTCCATTAGTCGGAAGCGCGACTTTGGACCATGACTTCCTGGGTTCGTCACCTTGGTTAGGCAAAAGGTTATTGGGTTCTTCCTTCAGGTTATTCACAGTAGCAGCCAATCTGGATTTGTGTCCGGTTGATAGTGCACTAGGGTCACTCCAAATATCATAGGGCATTTTTTTTGGGGTGGGAAATTAACAAATAACTTCCACCGCTCTAGGCGGAGCGGGGGGAGTGTCACTTGTAATACTAAGTAAAACCTACTTATCTATGTTCCTTCCATTGCCCTTCATGTTCCGGGGCGAAACGACCCCCGGCCACTGTAGATGCGGGCCTGTGGGTGGTGAGCAATGGGTAGCTCACCGTGTGTCGACGGCGCGTTAGTATTTCACGCGCACCTCAAAGAGCTGTCAGCAAAGCAGAGGGGCCTGCCAGGGACACCACCTGTCGGGGTTGCGGGTTGTTCGAAAGAGATACCGCGGCCCCGGAACATAAAGGGCAATATTTGATGATTTCCTATCCGAAAAATAAATTCTACGTTAATTGATAAATATTTGGACTGATATCCTTATCAGTTGTAGCACCTACACAGTATCGTGGCTTTTCAAGGTTTTTATTAAGTAAATAGTTTCATATTAAGTAGGCACTTAAGTTACTATCTCTATGATTTAGGTACTTAATTGAAATGAGAACCTATGTCGTAAAAATTAAAGTAGTTTTTCGTCTGATATCACCTTTTGAACGCCATTGTTATAATGTGATAAGCAAGCGCAAGCCTTGGAAACCAGCGCCACAACAATACATTTAGTAGTTAGTATTTTTTGTTATGGCGGCAACAGAAACCATCTTTGAAAATGTCAATCGTCTAAGCATCACGGTTCATGTGTTATAGCCTGGTGACTGATGGACAGCGGTGTCTTAGTGATAGGGTCCCGTTTTACCTTTGGAGCCCTAATATCATTACGCCTGTATCCACGAAGGATCAACCAAATATAAGTCTTTATACTGACATGGTTACTAACATTATAATTGACACTTGAAAATCACGCAATAACTTCAGTTCATCCGTGATTATGGCGATTGCAACATCACCGAAATATCGGAAACTCGATATAAAAAACAAACATGGTAAATGAGAAAAAGTGTTTATTATAGGATCAAGCAAAAGATCCTAATAGCAGGCATAGCAGGCTCCATAATTGATTCTATTCAAACTCAAAGCATTTATTTCGATTAGATTATTATTACAGGCACTTTTGAATGTCAAGAAACAAAATGATGAGCTACAGTCCCGGTCACAAGGCATAATAACTTGTGAAGTACTGAAGTTGCCCATTCCAAAGCATTGATCTCTATGAAGAAGAACAGGCAAGAAACTCCATGGACACTCTTTTATTTAATATTTAATATAATCCATAGAGTATACAGGTGGCGAGTACCACCTGTATACTCTATGGATTGCATTAAATATTTAGTCTTTATCATAAATAAAACTCATCATCAACAAGAACACATAAACGTAATTATTATTTAATTAAATAAAACACTTAATACTATTGTTCGTCTCCACAACCGCAGCATCCCTCATCAACTTCGACACCACACATTCTTAAGAGGAAGACAAAACAGGTGACACATAGGAGACACCTGAGGATCTTGCCACAAGAGCCACAGTCACAGCTGCACGAGCAACACATCTTCGTACAGTTTTATCAGTAAGTACTAAAACACAAATCCTTGCCACAGGACTTTTGCACGATTTTCCACAGTTACACACCCACCGTTTGCACAACACTGCTTAGTTTATGGTACTATCTACAATTTAACTGAAATGAGTTTATTCGACGGTGACACAGTGTATATCGTGCGTCACGTACACTAATTTGAATAGAATGACTTGGTGACGATACCGCGAAGCGCGGAGTAATGACGCATAATTTTGTTGTCCTAGTATTAATAGTTAGTGTAGTTATCAGTGGCGCTATCTACGGACAACTTACGTAAACAAATGATAAGATACAGGTAGGCGGTTATTTGCTTTTTCAGTAATTTTTGTGACTGTATTTCCTTGAAAAGTCTGTTATATGACTCACCATCGACCAACTGGCTTAGCACAGGTGCCATGTAGATACCAATTTACTAATATTTGTATCTACATGGCGTGCGCCCTCGGCTTCGCCCGCGTGATATCAAAGAAAGAAGTATCCTATGTGTTATTCCAGACTATAATCTAACTCTGTGCCAAATTTCATCTAGATTCGTTCAGCTGTTTTGACGTGTAACAGTAACAAATATCCATCTATTATAATACCTATTAGTAGGATTAAAACTTCCCTTTGAATCACTCTATGTATTAATCGTATCAAAATCCGTTGCGTAGTTTTAAAGATCTAAGCATACATAGGAACAGACAGACAGCGAGAAGCGACTTTTTCATAGTAAACAGTGATAACAGCATAACTTCACGCCTGTAATTCTGAAAGGGGTAGGCATAGATGTCCTAATAGTGCAACATCCACATTTCGCTAGTTAAGCTTAAGTGCAATGTAATAGTGACCGAGCCTATTCACACACAAATCCAGGCTCCATAACGGACGGTGGGCAATTGGTAGCTCACCGTCCCTCCGTCTAGTGACGATAGGCTGTGTATTCGGTGTGTTGTGTGTAAAGAGATGTCAGCAAAGCCGAGGGGCCTGCCAGGGCCACGTCCTGCCGGGGTTGTGAGTTGTTCGAAAGAGATACCGCGGCCCCAGAACATAAAGGGCAAAAGAAGGAACATGGGTTGGTGTCACAGCAAGTCTGACACTCCCTCCCGCTCCGCCCAGAAGGGAAGTTATTTGACGATTTTCTATCCACAAAAAAAACAAGGCAAAGTTGATAGTATTCTGTTAGTAATAGTATTAGTTGTGTGTGTACGTGATGATATATTGTAACGAATGATTCATTGAGTTAGCTAGGAATCTAATATCCTTATCCTTACTAATATTATAAAAGCGAAAGTGAGTTATTTTGTTTGTTTCGTCTTCACGAAAATTTTGGTACAGAGATAGTTGGGACCCTGTAGATGGACATAGACTAACTTATTTTTAAAAAATGTAGGTAAGTAATGAGGGAGAAAAGGGAAAACTTAGCATTGCTATTACAATAAATAAGGCACAAGGGCAAAAACTACAGGTGGCAGGTACCTGGAAATTAGGAAAGGGTAACTGTGTTACCCCGAATTTAAAGCGAGGCGCGAAGCCGCGGGCATAAGCTAGTTTTCATATTTCCAGTTATCAGTGATAACTGAAAATATGAAAATGTATCATAAGTAAACACATGCATGACTCACGCCATTCAATACAGAGCTATGTTTTAGACGGACCGAAATTTTTTTTTCGTGGTCTTTTTAAACATTTTTTTTTGCGGAGTTCTAGACCACTTTTGTAAACTATTTTTGTTTAAGTCTTTTCTTTGTGTATCTGACTATACACTGTATTTTTTTTGGCTTGTGGTATGTACAGATACAGCTAACTTTGCGACGAAAATCTAGCCGTTGTACAAAGTGTTTGCTTTGTACAGCGTCTTAATAAAAGCGGAGGCGACGGAACACCATGTCATGCGGTCAAAAGTCTGAATCCATCACGAAGACCTCGTTAACAGTGCGGTACCAACTCATGCGGAAAATTGACGTGGCGATGGCGGCGCGACACCAGCTAGGATAGTTTCCAGGGTCAAATTAAGTACATTCTATTTAGTCAGTCTTTTAGATTATTCAAAAATAAGGGACACGTATTTTTTTATTTGCAAATTGGAACAAAAATGACAAAGATATAGCCCATTTAAGTTACGTGTGACGTCATTCGTTGCGAAAAAATGCAGCAACGCGTGACGTCACAGAAGACGGTTTTTTTTAACTAGCCTTTTGTAACCACGATTGTTGGTGTGGTGCAAGTGAGACAGGCAAAGAATATTATCTATAACCTATTAAATAAGACACTGCGAGTTCTTTGGCGCCCTGTAATTCTTTTTCACATTTTCATAATTCTACGTACTTACATATTTTTGTATTTATGTAAAAAATAAAGCTTAATTTAATAATAAAAAGACACACACTCGTGGATAAGTAATAAGAGCCGCACGGGTCGATCTTTACTGTTAACCCGCGCTAGCCAAGGACGATTTGTGGTTGGCTGATCCATTACATACAGACTATCCTCCTTGCCTCGGAAAAGCACGTAAACCGTCGTCGCTCTCGGCTGTCAGTTAAAGGTCTTCGCCAAGTGGCCGGATACTCTGACAACCAGCCTGACCAAGGGTTACCGTATTTGTACTAACTGGGTTATGGAGACCAGATAGGCAGTCGCTCCATATTAAATACTGGTCCTCCCCAACAAGGTTAGGAAAAGACTAGGAAGATTATGATAGAACTATTGCATCTGTTTCAGTCGTCACCGGTTCCGCAGCAATCCTCATCGATTTCCATACCACACAATTGCAAGAGGTAAACACAGCAGGTGATGCATAGCAGACACCTGAGGCACCTGCAACAGCTTCCGCAGCAAGGAGAACAGCAAGGAGAGCAACAACACATTTTTGAAGAATCTTAGCAGACTTCTTTTCCAAAAGGATTTTGCACGAAGTTGCAAAGTTTATCGATCTTGGAATCCTGCACAATTATTCAACTTTCCACAATTATTGTTTAACTTTATTTGCTTTGATTATAAATATTTTAATAATCTAAGTTTATTTGCATTGGTGAATTTTATTTGAACAGCAAGCATAATTTTAGTTGTTTTTTCGCGACGTGCGGCGTTTTCAAAAAGTAAAATTTGGATCAAAAGAAAGTCGATGCACACATCTGTCTCAAAGAGTAACTTCAACTCTTCATTAATGCCTTTTATTGACGATCTCAAAGACTTAAATAAACCAAAATATTATAACTTTAATAAAATGACAGCTGACAGCCAAACTGCAGACATAGGATTTGGCAATACTGCCAGCCTGATGGAATTGGGACATACCCTTTGATTATGGTACACCCAAAGAGATTTTTAAAGACACAGCGAATATTAGGACTATTTTCGATCCCGAACTTTTTAACAACAGTTCCCCTTTGATGATTTGCAGGTACCTCCTACCTGTAGTTTTTGCCTTAGCGTCTTAATTATTGTAATAGCAATGCTAAGTTTTCCCTTTTCTTCCCTCTATCTCCCTCATTTTTCACTAGTTCAAAAATAGCCTATGTCCGTCTCCAGGGTCTCAACTATCTCTGTACCAAAATTCATCAAAATCAGTTTAGCCATGTAGGCGTGTAGACGTAACAAACAAACAAACTCACATTCGCTTTTATAATATTAGTAAGGATGAAAGACTTACAGCTTAAGTAAGAGAACATAACAAAACTTTGCAATATAGACTGACAGCCAATTACAAGTCTTCACCTATACACACCTGAACAGAACACCAAAACGAAAATAACTACTGCAGAAATTACTGCAGGTAGGTAAACATAGGTAATTTGAAGAATAATTTTATTGAGTCCATATTATTTGAGTATACAATAACAAATAAATAAACTAAATTAAACTAAAATTATTAAACATACTACCTAACTTATAAATTCGTCCGTGCGTCAATAAATTCGTCCTCAACGCTGTCAGGTGACAATGTCCCCAAGAGACAGGCCATGTTGCCACGTTGTATGGCAACACTAAGCCTCTGGCCAAAGTAAAAGTCATCCCTTGGGTCACGGGAAGTGTTAACCAAACGTTTTGAAATTTCCTTAAAAAGGCTGTGGGCACAAGGACCCCACGGTCCATTTAGTTAATTTGAATGTCTTTGGGTACACCATAGGTAAGCATAAATATAAATAGACACTTTGAATTGTATTGTCAAAACTTATTTGACGTAAAAAATCCACGACCTCAAAGAAATTATGATAACGAAATCAAGGAGACGCAAACGATAGAGATTACAGAAAACATGTAAACTATAGCAGTGTGGTTCTTTATAATCTATTACACTATTGCAATTGACCAAAAGTCTGACAACCAGTCTTACAAAGGGTTATTGCTTTAACCGTTACAGAAACTGGGTTGTGGAGGTCAGATAGGCAGTCGCTCCATGTAAAATACTATACCGATAATCCGGACAGTCGATCGCAATATAGCTGGGAAAAGGCTATACAAATGATGATGACCTCACCATAATAGTGAGTTTCTAAGTTATGATTCAAATTCCATCCAGCCATCCTTCCGTAGCCAATTACCAGGGTTCTCCAAGTCACATTAAACGACCAGATGAGGTACCTGTAGGCATATGGGAAGACTTAGATGTGTTGCTGCAACTTCTGTGGTAGTCTAAGATGCATCTTCTGTTTTACTTGCATAGCATACATGTGCCATTTATGCGGTATTGAGTGCGACTGTGCCTGTCCAAAATGCCATTGTTGTATACCTGCTGGTTATGATGATTGATCAATCAAAAATTTGTTTTATTTTCTTATGCAAGTGTTGAAAACGTGCCTCGGAAAGCACGTTAAGCCGTTGGTCCCGGCTGTCATTTGTAGATCTTTGACAGTCGTTAGAGATAGTCAGTGTCCCGAAAGTCTGACAACCAGTTTTACCAAGGGGTATCTTATTACCCAGTAACTGGGTTGTGGAGGTCAGATAGGCAGTCGCTCCATGTAAAATACTGATATTCAGCTGCATCCGGTTAGACTTTCCAGTCTTCCAGTTCTTCGGCTTCCGCTGACCCCAACATAGTTGGGAAAAGGCTAGGCAGATGATGAAGTGTTGAAAAACGTCTTTTGATAAGTGCGCGTTTGTTGTTGCATTCAATTAGGAGATTCGAACACGCCAGTCCGCGCGGTCGGGCGTTGAAACAGTTTTCATGTCGCTTGTTGATGCCTAATGGCTACAAGTAAACCGATGCGGCCGCGGTCATCGACAGTTTAATTAGCAGAAGGATCACCACGACCCGTAGAGTATTCATTCTCATCATTAATAAAAAACCGGCCAACGGTGAGTCACGCAAGCAGAGAGCCTGCCAGGGCTACCGCCTGCCGGGGTTGCGGGTTGTTCGAAAGAGATACCGCGGCCCCGGAACATAAAGTACAAATCTGACACTCCGCCCGCTCCGACCAGAGCAGGGGAAGTTATTTGATGAATTCCTATCCGGAATAAAGGCCGTGACAGGCTCGCGGTCAGGAGTGTTCCGCACAAACTTGAGACAAAAACAGCCATTTCTCTTGGCTCCGTAGACTTAGTGGTTGATTTTTTCCACAGCACATAGGAACCACCGAGTTGAGTATATGATTTTAATTTCAACTTGATACCTTCCCGCGTTTCCGAGATATACTGTGACAACACATTATATCTCGCTAAACGCGGGAAGGGAAGACGGGCAACAAAGAGGTCTAATAAGGATTCCACTTTTTCCTTTTGAAGTACGAATCCCTAAAAATGGATGTTGAGACCGTAGCTGCCACCAATAATTCGTCAGTGCTCATATTAGCCATCGTAACAAACGAGAAACAAAACTGCAAGAACCACGGTGTACTCTCATTTGTAACTTATACGACGATAATACCTACTAATATGTCGTCGGCAGACGTGTGGACAGCCGCCGGATATTCGTGATGTAACCCTTTGTTGCGTGCCACAAGAACCGACAGCAAATGGATTGGTGGCAGACGCCTGTAACGACGTTAAATACTTACCACAGACCAGCTTATTACCTTGTCTACACGTCGGCCGCCGTGACATCTACGGACGCGTCGGCGCGTAGAGCACGCTTAACATATGTTCATCACGTGTTCACCGCCCAACTGCGCGGACTGACGGTTAGAGCCTTCACCCACTGCAACTTTTAACGACGATAGTCTTCCTGTTATTGCTGGCTGTAAACCTTCGTTTTTGTATCAATCCTATCGCAATGCACCTTCAAAATATTGTCGTTGGCGAAGGCCCTTAGTAATTCCACCTCGAGTGCAAACAAACTTTACACACTTGCATAAAAATGTAGATAAGTACCATTTTTTGATGTTTACAGTTTAGTTGTGTTTTTAAGACTGGCAGCTAAGAATCTCCTTGGAAAATCGCTTCTCTGCACAAGCTACAAATCAAGAAAAAGAAAACATATTTCGGGTCAACTGCATAAACACAATATAAAGGCAGGACACTGATTTCAAAGTAATGATTCAACATTTATCCCACCATCCTTTCGTCCCCAATCACCAGGATGCTACAAATAATCATAACCGACCTGATGAGAGTCCTGTAGACCTATGGGAAGACTCAGATGTGTTGCTGCAACTTTTTTGGTAGTCTAAGATGCATCTTCTGCATAACTGGCATTATCTACCTGTTCCATCTTTGCGGGATCGAGTGTGACTGCGCGTGTTGGAAAAGCCATTGTTGTTTTCCTGAGAATGATGATCATTGATCAATCAAGTATTTGTTTTATTTTTCTTTTGAATGAAATTAAATGTTTCGCAAAATATTATTTTTTAATTTCCCGAAAAAGATTTAAATGATAAATGATGTTTATTTTGCAAATAGATTTTCACAAACACATTTTTGTTGTAAAACTAGATGAGGTCGGTCTTTCGTACCCGGCTACTCTGAGAAGAAACAGCCGAAACAAACACAGAGGTCACAGTCTCTTTTAAGGTCCAGATAAAAATCTTGGTCAACTTACATGAGGACTATGCAGATTAATGTCTTCGTCTTTTTAAGAAAGCACCACACAGATTGAGTGGACCTGTCCAGTTAGTGCAAGCAGTTTTCGTGCAGCTCGATTCATAACCCAAGGAGCACAACGACCCGACGAGACATACCAAAAAAGGACATTAGTGTAGGTCGCTAAAAGTACTCAAACTGCCAGACAATCGCCAAAAACAAAAAAAGGAAATAAATGTAATGATCCGCATGGTCCTCACATTCACAATACACCTGCCTGCCTAGCCTTTTCCCAACTATGTTGGGGTCGGGTTCCAGTCTAACCGGATGGAGCTGAATATCAGTATTTTACATGGAGCGACTGCGTATCTGACCTCCACAACCCTGTTAGTACTGGGTAATGCGATACCCCTTGGTAAGACTGGTTGTCAGACTTTCGGAACACTGACTCCTGTAACGACTGTCAAAGATCTACAAATGACAGCCAGGACCAATCGCTTTAAGTGCTTTGCGAGGCACGGAGGAAACTCGGTATGTACTTAACAGGTGGTCACCCATCCACAGACCAACCTAGATAAGCGTGGCTTAACCTAAAGATCGACCCGAGCGGCTACTATTACTTAGCCACGATAATCAAATAAAAAAATAAAAAATATTTACAAAAATATCGGCTGTGATACTACTGTGTACTCGATAACGTGTTTTGCAAAATAGATACGCCAACGTTTTTTTAAAGAAGAGAAGAGTACAGCTGTTGGCCCAACAGTACTCTTCTCTTCTTTAAAAAAAACGTTGCCCAACACTAGGAATTTCTCCTGTATCGTGGGTGCGTTAACAAACATTTCAACTCACATACTCAAACAGCCAGACCCGAAACAATTATCTGCAGGTCATACAAATACTTGTTCCGTACGGGGATCGAACCCGCGAAACGCAGCGCAGCAGACGATCGCTCAGCCTCTGCACCAACCGTGTTGTCAGTACTGTATCCGGGGCAGCGGGTTGTTCGAAAGAAAAATTGCGGCCCCAGAACTTAAACGGCAAAAGAAGGAACATGGTGGGTTTTAGTCAGTACAATAAAATACGTGGAAGACTAAAAACTAGGTATCCTGCCAGGCTCAGGAACCTAACTGCCTCATCTTTTATCAAGAATGAAACGTATTCTTAGGATAATTACTCCGCAACTTAAGCAAAGCGCAAAAGTTATAAATAAAACAACAAAAATTAAAACGTGAATATATTGCACATCATGTGGTATGCTTTCTCCAATGAACGTTGAAACCGGTGTCTCGAAATAACTGGTCGATATCGTCTTTATCTAGGTTTAATGATCCGGGCTAAAACAATTGAAAACATTTCTTTTTCAGTCAGTAGTCTGATATAAACACCACCAGGAATTAATAACAGGTTTTTTGTCGGACCATGCGACTATGCTCAGGATTCTACTTAAGAATCCTGAGCGCAGTCGCATCGTCCCAACATCTGAGCGTAAGCTAGTTTTTGCTTTTTTTGAGCTTAGTCGCATAATCTGACAGAGAACCAGAGTTGTTGATAGCTCACAAAATAAATAAGCTGAAGTGGCAAATGGGCTTGCCATTTAAGACATAGAACCGACGACCTTGGAGTGGACGTGTTCTTGAGTGGAGACCGCGCATTGGCAAGCGTAAGTTGGGACGCCCTCAGGCTTGGTAGAGCGACGATCTGCGCAGGGTGGCTGGTAGCAACTGGATGAGAGTTGCCGAGAATCGATTGGAGTGACATGCGATTGAAGAGGCCCACCGATATATGTAGATAGACATAGATAACGTAAAAGTAACTACTTCGCGTGCCACTTCACGTACCCAGCTTACGAACAAAAATCGTAACCTGTTACTTTCGCGCTCAATCTGCTTCGGAGTGCCACTAGTCGAACGTCAGTTATCAAATTTAAATTGGTAATTAACCAATTTAAATTTGATAACTGACAACTGACTAACTGAGTTATCAAATTTAAATTGGTAATTAACCAATTTAAATTTGATAACTGACGTGGCGTGTAATTTAATTTAAAAACTGTCGTCAATCACTATAAAACGTTACATCACTAAAATATAGTGCATGAGACGTCATAGTAGGTAGTCAAGAAATGGCACGCTTGATTTTCTTGCCCATTCTTCTCCATAGAGATCTACGCTTTGGAATGGGCAACTACAGTACAATCACAAGTTATTATGTCTTGTGACTGGGACTGTAGCAGCATAATTTTTTTTTTGTTTTCATTACATTCAAAAATGCCTGCCTGTTTAATTGAAATAAATGATTTTGATTTTGATTTCATACAGATCATGAAACTTGCGTTATCTACCTATGTCAATCTAGATCTTAGAAAAGGCATCTGTCCGGTAGTGGTCTGCTGAAGCTGTGATGATGAACCAAAAGTTGATGAAATCAAAACTTACAATGTATTCTTTCCTAAAGATTTTATCTGCGGACGTACAGGTGAGTAGAGCATTTGCACCTGGCCTGTAACAATAAGTCGTTTTAATTATCGCTCATCGATATGTGTATCCTGCCAGCCCTAATCTGTGGTGGTCCGACCTGATCACACGCTGTATCGCAAAAGTTCCATGTTGGAGTCTGCCAAAGAGTAATGGAACGCAGCATTCAAGGTGTGAGGAGAACTGATAAAATTTGAAACAATACGCTGCGTTTGAAAAAAGGATTTACAGACGTAGGGCTAAAAGCTGCCAAGCTCAAATGGGATTGAGATTGGGAGGGTCACGTGAACCGCATCCATAACGACCGTTGGGCGCAAAGGTCTCTAAGATTTGGGTGCCTGCCTAAAGGTAGACGGCGCCGCCGAGCCAGGCTTAAAAAAACCGGCCAAGAGCGTGTCGGGCCACGCTCAGTGTAGGGTTCCGTAGTTTCCCGTCCGTCACAATAAGTGTTCCCAGTTATGAGGCCAACCGAACAATTCGGTAATACCCGATCCAATGTAATAAGTACTTACAGCGCCATCTCTCGGGGAATTGGGTTACTAATTAATACAAAGACGTGCAATTTCGGTGGTAATTTTGGATTGCGAGAACCGATTTCAATAATTCTTTTTTTGTTTGAAAAAAGATACGTTCAGGATAATAAAATATGTAAACAAAGTTACAAAAAAGCTTGCATATATGATTATACTACAAACTTAGTCCAGAAATTATTTTGTACAACTTTTTGTCTTTTTTGTACAAAAACTGTTGAGTCAATCAAGTTCAAAATGATTTTCATAGAAAGTCCTTATAAAGTTCTAGTTTTCAGATTTTTTTCATATTTTTTAGACTTATGGTTCAAAAGTTAAAGGGGGGGGACACATTGTTTTTTACTTTTGGAGCGATTATTTCCGAAATTATTGACATTATCAAAAAATGATCTTAGTAAACCCCTATTCATTTTTAAATACCTTTCCAACAATATATCACACGTTAGGGTCACACTTCCCACTTTACATATAGGGTGGCTACCCTAATAAAACATTTTTTTCAAATTTTTATTTTACCACTTTGTCGGCGTGATTGATATACATATTGGTACCAAATTTCAGCTTTCTAGCGCTAACGGTCACAGAGATTAAGCGAGGACGGACGGACGGACGGACGGACGGACGGACGGACAGACAGACATGGCGAAACTATAAGGATTCCTAGTTGACTACGGAACCCTAAAAAGGTCGCGAGACGATTTTGAGGCGTGTCTTGGGGCTGGTTCGAGGTGGCGCAGTCGAAAAAAACCTGGCAGGATATAGGACGAGGCTTTTGCTGAGCAGCGGGACAAACAATACTTACCAATAAAAAAAAATATTATTGCATTCCATTTAAAAGTGTCCATGAAGTTTCTTGCTCATTCAGACGGCCGGAGATTTACGCTAGGGTGAATCATTACACTAATCTATTTACCTATTAAGTCTTATTTCAACACTTCAGCCAAGTTATCTATGCAGATGCCAAAACACAATTAAAATAAATGTGCGAAAATTGACATATGTCGATGTAATATTTTTGAAATGCCACGCTACTTTGGGCTGCATACTTAAGCTGGTGATACTGTACCTACACTGTATCTGTATTTATTTTTGATAATGCAATAGTGCTTGAAATCTATTTCGAATTAATACTTTGTGCTAATAATCGTTCATAAACTTTTCTCAAACAAATAGCGATTATGCGAAGTCTTTTTTTTAGAGAATTTTCAGGTTTATGGCCCTGATGAGAATGTGTATTTAGGAGAAGGTGGGACTGACATACGCATTGCGATCATAAATGTCACTGAATTAATAAAATTATAAAAATGGTACATCTGCATTTTTTCTGCAGCAGCTCAAAGTCTGGATTTGAGTCCGGTTAGTTACATAGGCTCGTTAACCGATTACTGATAAATGGAATTTTGAAATATGTAACTGGCGAAATGTTGCAATTACCACACCCTTGGGAGAAACCAGCGAGATGTTATCTGATTCCGTTCATCTACCAAGGAAGCAGGAGCAGAAAAACGTTACCTTGGACGCCTAATCCTTGTTTGTCTCCATCTTGGATGTTTATTCATTTCCTGAAAATATTTTATTGGTCATATATTATTCCGTCATGATTATTATAATCTTAGTTACCATGGAGTTTCTTGTCGATTCTTTTCCATAGAAAACGACTAACTCAAACCGTGCCACAGGCACCTGTTCTCGACATTTATAAGTGCCCAAATATGCCAATGTGAAAAATAAAACCTTTTTTTTGGATTTTTTAAAACGGTTTTGATGTCTGTCATATTATTTGGGTGAGCACAAAACTGAACCAATGCGGTACCGTGACGCACACCGCACCAGTGGAAACGCGCCCTAAGATGTCAAAATGGTTGCCAGGGTTGGTGTTAGTGGGGTTGCAGGTTGTTAAAGTCTAACACTCCCTTCCGCTCAAACTAGAGAGAGGGAAGTGATTTCATGATTTCAAATAAAAAAAATACTCATATTTCCCAAGCAAGACGATCATTGACGAAGCGCATACTTTTTCTAGGAGCAAATCAAATCAAAATATTTTTATTTCACATAGGCCTACATGGGCACTTATAAAACGTCGAGAAAAGATGCACGGTTCGGGTTGGTCGTTTCCTATGGAGAAGAACCGGCAAGAAACTCCATGGTTACTCTTTTAAAATCATTTGGTTTTACAATGTTGTTGTTACAGCGTTAGTACTTAAGTATGAGAGGACAGCGTAGGCCCGACAATAAGTCAATGCTTACTTTACAGAAAGTAAAATAAAATAATAAATAACCAAAGTTAACAAGGGTCTAAGAATCTACAAGGCCTACCATGTCCACTCATGAGCTTTATACAATAACAATCAAAAGTTACTTACATCATGGTCCATACTATCTTCTCTAATTATAAACTGATATCTCTCCTCAGCATTGTGCGGTATCTGGAATATACATAAATATTCTTACCACTTATTACCATGGAGGTAGGCAGAGGCTAAAGATTAGATACTAACAACATGTTCTTTAATAGCGCGCCGGTAAACTTCAGTTGTGGTGGGGTCCAAAGTCTCCGTGATCTCACGGCGAGGTATTGTCAATGGAATAACTTCCTCCAAGTTTTCAGCATTCTCTTGATGATGGCTGAAAAAAAAACATAATCCGCTGCGTAAATAGTGTAATAACCAAAAAAGTGTCATAAAAAAAGAAGCGGATACAGTGAGTTTCGTGTATCGAGAACATTATCGAGGTATGAGCGACAGTGGTAGAGGTAGGTACTGTGCGCAAAAAAAATATCAGGAAGAGGGTAGGACGTTGAAAAACATAGTACATATACCGTTTTAAGTGTCAATTAAAAAAGGTGGATGAAAAACGATTGCATGTAGCGGAGATGAGAATGTTGAGATGGATGTGTGGAGTGACAAGAATGGATAAAGTAAGGAATGAGTATATTAGAGAAAGTTTGAAAGTGGCGCCTGTTACAGAAAAAAACCGGCCAAGAGCGTGTCGGGCCACGCTCAGTGTAGGGTTCCGTAGTTTCCCGTCCGTCACAATAAGTGTTCCCACTTATGAGTTTATTATTTGTTTGACGTTGAACACTAGGGAATTGTATTTTATTATTATCCAAGTATGGGAACAGTGCGTAAACGTGGTGCGAATGACTTAAACTATTATATAAACTATCATAGACCCGTAATATTCCATTGATGTAATGAATGCAAATCCAATGCCCCTTCTCCGCCATATATAATTTGAAAATGAGACTTGTTTTGAGGCACAGGCTCTATTAGTTCCGGCCCGGAGTGTCTGTGTGACTTCTCTAGGCCGAAACGATGTGTGTTGGGAGGGCTAACACAAAGGCTCGCACAGCGTCGTCCTCAACATGATTGATTATCACTGTACAAAATATACGAGTACATTTTAATACCGGAAAAATCAAAATCAAACCTCGACGACTAATTAAATTATGCACTCATGAATAAAATCACGTTTATCTGTAAGTGCAACTTATTTTACCACGGTAGGTCATGAAAGCACGGAAAATCTTAACATCGACTTTTAAAAAAATGACGTCATTACACAACGCCATCTATCGAACCATTTATGAACTGGTTTTTACCTTAACATTTTGATGGTGTTCAAAAATGAATTGTAGTTTTGTTCTAAGGAGAGGACGGACGGACGGACGGACGGACGGACAGACAGACATGGCGAAACTATAAGGGTTCCTAGTTGACTACGGAACCCTAAAAATAAAGGGAGTCGTTTGTCTTGGTATGGACATGTAATGAGGAGGGATGAAGCACATGTGACTAAAAGAACGATGGATCTGAATGTCGATGGACAGAGAGCGAGAGGAATGCCAAACAAAAGATGGATGGATTGTGTAAGGAATGATAAAAAGGAGAAAGGAGTAAATGATGCCATGGCGTCTGATAGGGGAGAATGGAAGAAGAAAACGTGTTGTGCCGACCCCAAATAGAATGAGACAAGGGCAGGAAAATGATGAAGTGAAATAACTGCTCCGTTAGTCTCGCGGTCGCAAATGTCAAATGTTTAGAAAATAATGTAACTGACATTATTTTTATTAACATTACTTATAGCTGCGTTATTTCTATCGAATAAATAAATAATTTATTTTTATGTCAGCCTTTGTTCAAACTCTTTGTAGAATTATGAAATACTACTAGCTTTTGCCCGCGCCTTCGCTCGCTTTAAATTCGGGGTAACACAGTTTCAGTTTCCCTTTCCTGATTTGCAGGTACAAGGCTACCTGTAGCTTTGCCCTTGCGCCTTATTAATTGTAATAGCAATGCTAAGTTTTCCCTTTTCTTCCATCTTTCTCCCTCATTTCCCACTTTTTTTTTTATAAATAGTTGGCAAATGTTTGTGATATTTCACCAAACCTATTGTGTATTTTCAAGGTATGTGTTATTTATTGATATCGAAACCATTAAACATTAGTGTCACCTTTTATCTAAATAATATCTGTGCAAGTCTATGAATGATAATCTATGTTTTTGTCTGTGGATTCTCTCTCTGTTCCGTGTGTCTTTTGTGAGTAATACAGCTGCGTTAAAACCTAACTCGTTTTATTATTTCTAATAGGTTATGGGCCCGTGTTAAATTATTTTATGTTAGTCTTCTACTTCTCCAAGTTATTTTGTGTAGTAGTAGTGGTGTTTCATTTTATTTCAGTTTATACCCTTGGGAATTAAAGAAATTTAAACCTGTAGTGGCTATTTTTACACCTGTCCCAATTAACAACTGAAAACTTCGGCCTCGCTCGGAGGGTAACGAGCGAGTATCACAGTACTCACCGCCACTCTCTAAAATTAGGCTGATCAGGTGTCGTTCTCCATTCGTTCCACACGGTGGTTTCAAACGGATTGCCTTGGAACGTGCTCTGTACATGTTTGTAGTTGACATTCTGCACTCTGACCCGAGTTTTCATTTCTATCTCGCGGTTAACCTGTTGTTTTAATGTCGCTTTACTTGTTGGAAGAACTGTAAAAAAAGTCGTGTTAATTGGTAATCATTATATAATAACTAGCTGGGACCAGCGGCATATCGAAAGAAAAGTACCCTATGTGTTATTCCAAACCATAATCTACCTGTGAGCTAAATTTCATCAATGTTCAGCAAAGAGACAGGCTAGATTAGAATGATGTCATTATTTAGGGACTGCTTTGAAACTACTGGATCAAAGGAGCGGTCTATCTAAGCCCATCCTCCTTAGAGCACCTTAAATTATAAATGATGTTTATTTTTACACGTCTGTTTTAAAAACTAGATGAGGCCGATGTCTCGTACCCGACTACTCTGAGAAGAAACAGCCAAAACAAACTTAGAGAGGTCATAGTCTCTTTTAAGGTCCAGACAAAAATCTTGATCAACTTACATGAGTAATACCTATGCAGATTAGTGTCTGAAATGGTCTTTTTAAGAAAGCACCACATAGATTGAGTGAACCTGTCCAGTCAGTGCAAGCATTTGTCAGTTATCGTGTAGCTCGACTCATAACCCAAGGAGCTCAACCTTAGGTAAGTTACTTTTTTTCAGAACTAACATAGGTATATAGGTACTACCTTGTGAGACACCTTACCTTCCATATTTCTAGACTTGTCATGAAAGTCTCTCATAGTTGTAGGCTGATTCTTAACATTGAACCGTCGTTTTTCAGATGTCGAAAACCAGGTTATGGCTCGTGTAACATCTGCTAATTCAACTGTCAGAACGTTTTCTTCTTCATTATCTTCATAATTATCCTCCATTTCTTCTAATTCTACGGGGACGGGCGTACGTACCTGGTGAAGGAGTGAATCAGTGATAATAGTTATAACTTGACCAATATAGCTTGAAATGCGGTGCGATTTGGAACTGCGATTGTAATGTGTGAATTTGGCAGATAGATGGCGCTTTTCTAAGTAAACAAGTTTGTGCTACGTTTAGTTTTAATACGGTGCGTCATGGTTTCTTAACAAGGGTTATCGTATTTGAGTTCACCAGATAGCGCCACTGGATAGTACCTACCTAAGGTCCTGTCATAAATTCTATTCAGTACCAAGAGCCTTATAAACCGCTATTTTATTACCTTGCCTTTGCCCACGGCTTCAGTCGCGTTAAATTCGGGGTACCACAGTTCCCCTTTTAGCTTTAAGCCATCTTTTATCATAAGAACGTTATTGATTTTTCCCGTGGAAACAGTACTTTTTTCGAAAAAAGTGCTGTTAACACATCGACTAAAATGTGACTTACTGTAATTATCATAAGCGCCGCAGACCTGACAACGTATAAAATATGCAAAATTTCAGGATGATTGGTTCAGAGGTATAGGCCTGAGAAGAAAACTTTAGAGCAAGCAAACAAACATACTTTTGCATTTTTAATATAAGCTAAGATAACAGCTAAGATTCGTGAAAAACGAAGACGGCGGCATTAGTTCTGACGATGGCCACGCATCAAAAGAACCAAGACGCAGTTTAGGTAGAACCAGAAATCATCTTAAAGAATACAAACCGGTGCGCAAAGTAGTGGGTACGCTGTCCGTGGCCTCCTCGCCGTGTGGATAGGACAAGGTGCCACGGGCCCCGACACCAGCGTCTTCTGGCCCAGCATGTTGGTGTGGGAGAAGTCACACACAAGGAGTAGACGCGAGTGGTGGACCCCATGGCGGACCGCACCGCAGCCGACACCTTGGAGGTTCCATACTGCTAGTTGACTGAAGTGTCCCCATACTGTGCCTCTGGGAAGATATAGATGGTAGAACAAATAGCAAGATTCGAAAAGTCGTTTGTCAAAGGAGTTTGCTTGTTCTATCACGACTGGCGCCGCGGCTGTGCGGTGATGTGCTGCGCTGCGAATCGCGGCATGGCTCATAAATAGTGGTTCCGAGTCTGGCTGTTTGTTTTTGTGAGTTAAAATGTTTGTAAACCGACGAATCATAGTGTGGAGCAAAGTTAAAAGGACTCGCACATCGAGGGACATACACTGCCATATCTTTTGACTGCGTAGACTTAGAGATATGATTTTTAACTTTAAGGAACCACAGACTTGAGTATATGGTTTGAATTTCAAATCGAGACCTTCATGCGTTCCCGGGATAAATGGTCTTGACAGACAGACGGCTAACAAAGTATAAGGGTTCCGTTTTTTGAGGTACTGGACCCTAAATACACTGGTGTCCCTGTACCTTATGTACCTTCATTCGGCCAGTTAAATTTAGACATCCCATCGTGTCCCCAACCTAAAACCTCACGCTTTTCAGTACCGCTTACAGTCATAAAGACGCAAGTCTATACTTTTTTGTTCTTGTTTTCTTTATTGGTCCTATACTCACTTAGCTGTAAGCCTAAATGGCGCAGTCAATTGTTTTGGGTGCACGCGGCGCCTCTCGCCCCACCACGCGTCCAACACGCGTCGTATTGCACGTTGAGCGCTCAGCACGTCAGAGTCGCTGGAGCGTCGCCATCGCACTTCACCGACTGTCTGGCCAGCGTAGGGGTAGCGTACTGGAAGAAGTAGATTGGCAACTAGGTAAGCCTTTTTGTGAACATCCCTTTAGCCTTATTTTGTGCAGAGGAGCCTACCAGGGCCACTGTCTTCGGAATTGCGGGTTGGTTGAATTAGATACCGCAGCTCCGGAACTTAAACGGCAAAAGAAGAAACATGTTAAGATGGGTGGGTTTTGGTCGGTAAAGGCTGAAACTCCCCTACGCTCCACTCAGAGCGGAGGAAGTTATTTGATGATTTAAGTACCATCCGTTAAAAAACCTTATTTTGTTCCTGCTCATATGGGGGGAAGTGGAAGTTATGTTTTTACTATATAAGGAGGGATCCAACACAGTAGACCTCTACTCTTTCATGACTCCTTGTTCTTCAGATCCTGTGACTAACAACAAAACTGAATACAGCAATTCATACCTGTTGCTCTGCAGTCGTCATGTACAAAATGACACTGGTCTGATAATCTTTGCGCTAAGAAAGCCAGCTCTCGATCCCATTCCTGTAAAATGAACGAGTATTTATTTAAACCACATGGATAGGATATCCCATCTCTTTTTCCCATAAAAGTATGTAGGAACCGCAATGCCATCTGCTGATCCCTACTTACTTATTTCCGTCGCCCACGTTCATAAATCTGGTCCAAACTCACACCGGTTGGAAGTACTATGCACTTGACCTTTCTGAATAACCTCACAGAGTCGCCATGTATGGCCTTCTAAGGCAGACCTTGTGAATGCTTAGTTCAACGAAAAAGGTTGCTGGAAATAAGGTTATGCCTTAAGTATAAAAATAAAAAAAAATATGAGCCAATCGTTGTGAACGATTTGGTTCGCCTATTATAGCAGAACGTTGTATTTGGAAAAAAAGAAAATTAGGAAAGTCAACATTTGTTTATTGTTACGCCAAATTAAAGCATCTATTTGAACGGTACTGTTCGAATGACATTTGTGTTGCTGGGGAGTTTGTTCCGCCACTTCTTCTTCCCAGCTGAATGCTAGGAAGTGGCAAAGGATTGACGGCACGGTTGGCGCAGAGGTTGAGCGATCGACTACTCCCAAGTAGCACTGGAGGTTCAATAGCGGTTGCCTATTGGTACACAATTATTCTTTAAGCTGTCAACGTAGGCAGCGTATGGGCTGTATAGTGTGCTATACATCCCTTTTACCACCGATTTGGGCACAAATTATTCAGCCTTAAGTTCAGTAGTGGTACACAGTAGCAGAATAGTAGCATTTTAATGGCAGTTTAAGAGGGAACATGTAGTCTTAAAGCTGATCAATAGCACTACATAACATTCCATGTGGTTCTTTATACAGCCAAGAGAGTGTAAGTAATAAACGAGTGAACAATTATACAACCTCTGTAGTGATTAAAGCTCAAAAGTGTACCCCAGAAACTATTAGTGGTATCCTTTTCTCCAAATTATCACTTGAGTACCACTCTTTGTAATAAATATTTGTTTTTTAAAAGATGCTCGCGTGAGTGTCTATTATTTTCGATAAATATTAGTGGTAAGTATATTCTGTGTTTATTATATTCTAGTGTGTAAATATTATGGGTAATGTAAATTTATTGTGAAGTATATACATATTTAGAGTTAAAATTTTCACGCGCTTCAGGAACAATGTATTTTTAACAATAAAATCTTTGTAAATAAGTAGAGATGAACAATGCAATTTTTCTTAATTGTATTTTTATGGCATCAAAATCAGTATTATGGTTTTGTATTTGAACATTAACCACAACATTAATCATTAAAACTCTGTAGTATGTGATACAATCAAAAATAATTTAGAATTATTATAGATTATGAGTGAACAAAATGGTGGTAACTCTAAATTTATTTTGCGGCCTCTTTAAAGTGTCACATGTACCATTATAACGTCGTGAGCTCTAGAAAGTTTCACTCTGTGTCCCATTTTAATGTCAATTTCTGTACAACATATGGTCGCCAGGCTCATATTCAACCCCGGGCTGATATGCAATTCTTTAACAGTTCACGTGAATACCCTTTTAATATTTTTTAGCATACTACATTTTAGAGATCCGCATTGAAAATTTAAAGTTTTTTTAAATACCCAAAGTAAGTCTTCGACAATAAACGCAGTAGGTGGTTTAATTGAATGAATAGAGATTTGTGAATGAATAGAAAATGAATTCAGATTTTTCCACAGTTATGAGACATAACTATGGAAAAATCTGAAGAAGAATATTTTGGGCCTCCCATAAGAGTTAGATATAAAATGATCGATCACCTTGTTGTCTTTTTCTTTCAGATTAAGCCATACGCCTCACTAGGAAAGTTGTTCAGCATGAACAATACTATCACCTAGCTCATGATTATTACTACCTTTTTAGACTTTGTCTATACAAAGTGTAATAAAAGGAGTGATAGTAACTAAACTGACAAGACTGATTGAATTATAAACGAGTTATAATGTTAAGTAATCATGTTATTATTATTTTGAAAATGAAAACTTACTAGATTTAAGCATTAATATACTTCAGGTGCCATGTTACCTGTATAAAACTGACTAGACTGATTTTAAATTATAGTAATAAATTTATTCTATTAAGTTCTAAAATTGTTACTATTAAGATATAAAAATAAAAAAAAATATTCAGACGTCAAACTAGTAGAAAAAAAAATTCAAAGTCCAGAGTACTGGAAAAATCCTCGCTATTTTTGTGATTTTTGAACCTCCTAAAATGACTCACACACAAGAAGAGTTGTGAATTTAAATAAAAACAAACTATAAGAAAGTCAATCTTTAGGTTTTATTAAGTTATTTAAAAATAAAAATGATTAAGTTTTCGTAAAGTTGTTTTATTCTTTTAATGTATGTAAAAAAGGCTGAAATATTGAAATTCTTTGTATTCAATGCACACTAATTTACACCTAATATCTTTAGGTTCTAAATCAATTCACCATCAATCAGTCAAAAAGTCAGCATAATTGTGCCCATGCTCACAATTATGCTGACTTTTTGACTTGTAAATGCCAAGATGAGACGATTTTATTGGATATGTAAAACATCTTCTGTGTTATTTATTTTAATACCTCTCATTGAAATCTTATTGTGCTCATTTGATATGTAGTTATGTACGGAACCGTCAATAATAAAGTCTGAATTCACACTTGAAATCGTTTTGTTGGTGTCAGTTTCATATGTACTAATAGGTTGCTGTTCAATGTATTGATTAGAATGATTATTTTGTCTTATTATCTGAATCCACCGGTTCTCACTCTCTTTTTCCAATTGTTTCTATTCATTTTTTGTTATTTTTACGTCAGCGCGTGTTTTTATTAATCGTTGAAGTGTTAAAGAATACCACATTCATTTAATTATTCAGCTCAGAGGATAACATCGTAGTAGTCGTGAACAAATAATCATCTGTTAGTGTTATGAAATATCAATAGTGGGGCGTGTGATATACCTTACACGTTTATGTGAACTTGTTAAACGCTCCTTAACAGAATAATATAAAGTCTGATTAGTATATCACAAACTAGACTCGCTTACAGCAACAAGATGAATAACGCTCCATAAAAGAATCTGCTTTATAGCTTTTGGCTGCATCAATGTTCACATGTGTTGTATTAAAATGCCAGCCGTATAATGTTGTACATGTGGACCTTTAACTAGCTCATGCCTTATTTCTCGCCTCTTAAAATGCTCTTGTTTATCTTTTAAAATGAAAGCTGACTAGAAGAGTAATGTTATCCTATTATAACACCAATAGTTGCTTAATATGTCAATTTTTTGCACCTATACACGCCTCATACAGGTATAAGTGACTTTGTTCACTTTAATACAGCTGATGAACCACGTGTGGCTAATTTTAATGTTTAGAGTTCACCAGTGAACTAAATGTGTACTATTAAAGACAACAAAATGCTACTTGGGCTGCGCTGCGTGTCGCGGTTTCGATTCCCGTACGGAACAAATATTTGTATGACCTACGGGTAGTTATTCCGGGTATGGCTGTTTGTGTATGTAAGTTTAAATGCCTGTAAACGCACCCACGATACAGGAGAAATTCCTAGTGTGGGGCAAAGTTTTTTTTTAAAGAAAAAGTAAAGGTGGGTGTTTTGGGTGACCATCTTGTGTAATGACGTTCAAAAGTGCTGATCATCCATCAGCCTAGTATGAATAATAAAAATTTTGAAAAGAAATGTAATTGTGACGCACTATTCGCATCAGAATAAATATAAAAAACATGCGTTAGAGTATTAGAGAGGTAAAACTCACAACTAGCATCATGATTTCTGGTTTAGGAAGGTGCACGCCACCGCGGACCCTCTCGTTGCCGTTAGCAATACGTTGGCGACGTCTGTAAATGGCGCCAGCATACAAATAGGTTATGGATATTAACAAAAAAGACTAACAACTTAAAAATATAAAAGAAACCCAATTTGATAGACTATCAAACATTACAAAGTGCGGAGTGACAAATTTTTTTTTTTTTTATGAAGATTACTAGCTTTTGCCCGCGCCCTCGCTCGCGTTAAATTCGGGGTAACACAGTTCCCTTTTCCTGATTCCTTGCAGGTACCTGCTACCTGTAGTTTTTGCCCTTGCGCCTTATTTATTGTAATAGCAAAACTAAGTTTTCCCGTTACTTCCGTCCATCTCCCTCATTTTTCATTTAAAAAATATGCCTATGTTCGTCTCCAAGGTCTCAACTATCTCTGTACCAAAACTCATTAAAATCGGTTTAACCATTATAAGCGAAAACGCAACAAACAAACAAACTCACTTTCGCTTCCAACTTGACAAACTGTCGAACAATACGGTGTTGTTTTTTATGAAGATTACTACCGAAGCGCATACTTTTTCCGGTTTAATTGTAAGTAAGTACTTACAATATTTTTTTTTTAAATGGAGTCTTGAAAATGGACACCATTTATACGCAAAAAACAAGTTCAAAAACGACTGAATTACCTGTTTAGATAATGTGTGACGAAATTCTTCAACTCTTTTGTGAATTTAATTGGTGTGTAACCCTCGCAGGATCGTCCAGGGCCCGCCTAAAAAGATGTGGTATTTATTTATAAAAACTTTATGCACAAGTAAAAAAACTGTACGAAGGCGGACTCAATACATTGGGCATTTTCTACTAGTCTACCTTAGGGTGATGCGGAAACAAAACATCGTTGATGCACCTATAAAATAGTAGCAATAGTAAATACTTGCAAAATATAAGAATAAATTTAGATACCTACATATTATGCTGGGGTGTAAAAAAGGTGGATGAAAAACGATTGCATGTAGCGGAGATGAGAATGTTGAGATGGATCTGTGGAGTGACAAGAATGGATAAAGTAAGGAATGAGTATATTAGAGGAAGTTCGAAAGTTGTGCGTGTAACAGAAAAAAATAAAGGGAGTCGTTTGTCTTGGTATGGACATGTAATGAGAAGGGACAAATCACATGTGATTAAAAGAGTGATGATCTGAATGTTGATGGGCGTAGAGCGCGAGGAAGGCCAAAGAAAAGATGAATGTATTGCGCAAGGAATGATATGAAGGAGAAAGGAGTAAATGATGCCGTGACGTCTGATAGGGGAGAAAGGAAGAGAACGTGTTGCGCCGACCCCAAATAGAATGGGAGAAGGGCAGGAAAATGATAACATATAAAAAAGAGGTAAAGAGAAGAACTAAGTACTATAACTTTATTCTGAGATGAATCAGCCGACTTCTTGCGTATAGCATAATAGGCAAGAGGCAATATTAATGCCATAGGTATATCTATACAAATATTATAAAGCTGAAGTTTGTTTGTTTGTTTGTTTGAACGCGCTAATCTCAGGGACTTCTGGTTGGAATTGGAAAATTCTTTTAGTGTTGCATAGTCCATTTCTTGAAGAAGGCTATAGGCTATATAACATCACGCTACGACCAACAGGTGCTGAGCCGCGGGTGAAACCGTGGGGATCAGCTAGTCTATAATAATCTTTACTGATACTTTTTCTAGCAATGCTAGACACCCTCCATACAACTTAAATAACATTCATTCATTACACATATTGCCTATACTGTGATAATCAAGTTTATTATTTTTAGTAAGTATTTAAATTCGAAATCTTTCCTACTGACAACCCACCTACATTATACTCACTGCACATTTTCTCGACATCCGTGTGTCACTAGCAGGATTCAACAGAATACCAGCGTCAGGTAGTCTACCTGGCATTATGCTGAGCTGGATTCCTATTTGGTGCAATCTTGAGACACACACCGCCCAGGTAGTGGGCGACCTTTATACGTGTAAGTGATGTGTCTAAATGCCTATGGGTCAATCTAACATAGTCTACCTTACTTTTTTTAATGTGTTTCTTTTTTTTCTGAATGTTTTTTTTTTGTATTAATTCTTGTATTGTGTATCTATCAATCTTACATCAGGAAAATGGCAAGCTACATGTTGTCCCTTCCCCTGGCAGAGTCTCCGGTATCTGACGGCGCAGTACTGATGGTCCTCCGGTACAGCCACCACCAGACTCGTCAACGACATCCACAGTAAGGTCCAGCGGCACATGGTTTGTTTAGCTGGAATAGATCTTGCGTATTGAGAGGAAGCATGGTTTTCACTACAGCTAAGACGAGAGGAGACGTGCAATAAGCAGACGATCACATTGGTATAAATCCAAATTTATCTCTCGTCTCCTTCTGTGATTAGTCGAATCTAGAAAGTCAACGCACCATTTTTGTGGATGGGAAATCAACAAATATCTTCTCCCTCTCTAGGCGGAACGGTCAGTAAAAGTCTGACACTTCCCCCGAGTGTCAGACTTTTACTGACTTAAACCCACTCATGTTTCTTCTATTGCCCTTTATGTTCCGGGGCCGCAGTATCTCTCGGAAAACCCGCAACCCCAACAAGCGATGACCTTGGCAGGCCCCTCTGCTTTGCTGACATCTCTTTGAGGCAAGCGTGGAACACGAACGCGCCGTCGACACGACACCTGTCATCATTAGACGGACGAACGTTGAACTAGCCATTGTTAATCATCCACAGACCCATGACACTGTGTCCCCCTTTTAGGGCTCATTGACGGAGACGATAATATGTCTGACTGTATGATAGCGTCCTCTCCATAAATAAAGAAAAAAGGCAACGCGCCATGAGACGCTACGGCGCACTCGACGCGCAACGCACCGCCGACGACTAACTACTACCAGCTTTATATACAAAAACAATAATCACATGACTCACCATTTACAATTGAGATAACTTAGAACTATAATAGTACATAATATATGAATACAAACAAAAAAACAGACAATACTACATTACTTTCACATAAAAATCCATCAAAAATAGAACAGGCGGTAGGATGGCCGGCTGATTACAAGTCCTACAAATCTGACGTATTGTTATTATGACGGACCAAACGTCAGAATGGCTTCAAGAAGGTTCTATTTTAGCTCTACCACACTATTCCCTAACGCGCCCGCGCCCCGTCTGCGCCTCGACTCTTGGTCGTGTGGGCGACGCGCCTAAATATTCCCTTTACTGTGGGCGATGAGCAATGGGTAGTTCATCGACCGTCCGTCTAGTAACGACAGGCCGTGTCGACGACGCGTTAGTGTTCCACACGCGCCTCAAACAGATGTCAGCAAAGCAGAGGAGCCTGCCATTGCCACCGCCTGCCGGGGTTGCGGGTTATTCGAAAGAGATACCGCGGCCCCGGAATATAAAGGGCAAAAGAAGTATCATGGGTGGGTTTTAGTAAGTCAAAGTCTGACACTCCACCCCACTACACCCAAAGTGGGGGAAGTTATTTGTTGATTTCCCATCAGCAAACATGCTTATATTTGACGGGCCTGTTGGTCTAGTGGTTAGTGGCCCTGACTGCTCAGCCGGAGGTCGTGGGTTCGATTCCCACCCAGGACAAACTTTGTGTGATGAGCATGATTGTTTGTTCTGTGTCTGGGTGTGATTTATCTATAATATGTATGTATTTATAAATTATATGTATAACTATGTATATCAGTTGTCTGGTTACTATAACACAAGCTCTGCTTAGCTTGGGATCAGATAACCGTGTGTGGGTTGTCCCAAGATATTTATTATTATTTATTTATTATATGCAGTGGAAATGGTATCCGCTGGTTTTTTCAATTATCCTTTGAATATACAAGCTGTCGTTTTGCATCCTTGTCAAATTCAAAGAGGTGAGTAACTATCCCATTTTGCTGTTGTTATCGTCATGTGGAAAGTGAACTCGGCTATCATTGTACCGATTGCCGTAACGGTCAATGACTTGATTGCTAAGAGCTTCTAGAAACATCAGTTGAAGCTTTACTTAGACGTTTTGATCCAGGGCCTGGGGGTCTACTCTCTTTCTTCGAAACGTAAATTCGTTAACGAACGAAAGTAAAAAGTAGTTACGTTTGTAACCCTACTCTATATCATTTTGCGTGAATTAGAGTAGGTTTAGAAAATTTTTATGTCAAATAAACTTCGGACGTCCAAAAATTTCGAAATGAATGAAATGAAATGAAACCGTGGTAGAAAACGTTCGAAGTTTCGGCCGCAATTTCGTTTTACGTAGAATTAGAGTAGACCCCCTGATTCAGAAAGCAGTACTCCTCGATACGGCCCGTATTGTGAAGAGGTTCCTGTCTCTGGAACCCTAACCACCGGTAGCTTGGACCCTGCTCCCGATACCAGGGGAAACCTATTTTAAATGGTTTTTAAATATAAAAAAAAAAACTTAGGCTTAAAAGTGAATAAAGTAGGTACAACACAGATCGATCGATAATTTTCTTCGTATATTGTGTATATTTTTTCCGTGCCGAACCCGCGACAGTGCGGGGATCGAACCCGCGTCACGCAGAGCAGCAGTCGATCGCTCAGCCACTGCGCCAATTGTGTCGTCGAATACTTACAACGACATGGGATAACTACCAGTGCACACTGGGGCCATTTGGATTACGGCTTATTTATTTTCAAAGCCTGAATCCATGCATTGAGAACAGGATAGGCTGAGCATTACAAATCCTTTTCAACAAGTTTTGATTAGGTTCACAAGTAATTATGTAAAAAAAATCTTAAGTTACACTTGATCCATTAGTCGGTTTCCGATTGAGCTGCAATTTTGCATACTTACATGTTTTATTTTGATGACAATGCATGGTTAGCTAAGTGACGTCTTACTTAGCCCAATATTTCAGCTACAAATTATGGCGGATTAGTAATTTTTTATGGTTCCGTATCTTCGTAAAAAACGGAACCCGTTTTTGGATTACTTATTTGTCTGTCTGTCTGTTTATCTCGGTAACGCGTGAAGGTATCTAGTTGAAAAAACTATAAACTCGAAGTTGGTGGTACCTTTGGGTTGTGGAACAAGTCTCGCAGTCAAAAGACGCCATTTGTACGGAACCCTCGGTTCTCATGTCCGACTCGCTCTTTGCCGATTTTTATGCATACCGTGATACGGGTATAAAATAAAAGAGCTATTTTGCTGACAAACCAGAATACGAGACAACTTTTTTTTTAAACTTTAATATTATTTAAAAAAAAAATTGCCTACCTAAACTACACAAAAACCATTTTTTTTTCTCGCCGTAAAAACCATCCTTGGACTTCAAAAAATATTAAAAAAGAATTGATAAAAATGTCCAGACGTTGATGAGTTATGCGCTTACCAACACATTTTGCGATTCATTTCTATATTATAGAAGAAGTCATTAATGTCAGCTATCTCTGCATTGTAAATATTTTCTAGTCTGTAGTTGTTTATTGTGAATGTGAGGACCATGTGGATCATTACTTCTATTTACTTTATTTGTTTTTGACGATTGTCTGGCGGTTGAGTACTATTAGGGACCTACACTAATGTCCTTTTTTGATATTGTTCGTCGTTTCGTTGAGCTCCCGACTCATAAGAGTCGAGCTACACGATAACTGACAAATGCTTGCACTGACTGGACAGGTCCACTCAATTTGTGTAGTGCTTTCTTAAAAAGACATTAATCTGCATAGTCCTCATGTAAGTTGACCAAGATTTTTTGTCTGGACTTTAAAAGAGACTATGACCTCTGACTTTGTTTCGGCTGTTTCTTCTTAGAGTAGTCGGGTACGAAACACCGGCCTCATAGTTTTTAAAAAGACATGTAAAAGTGTTTGTGAAAACCTACTTGCAGAATAAACATCATTTATTGGTTTTAGGATTAGTGGCCGTATTTATGTGTATCATGCCCGACTTCACCAAGTTGCAGCGAACCATAAACAATAGCCAATATTATTGGACTCTCAGATATTGGACTGTTATAATTTCAACTCTTAGTACTGAGCCGGACGTTTTGTATTCTAGGCATTTCACTAGGTGTCGCTTGGTTTTAGTGAAAACAAGCATAGGATTATTATATTATTCAATAAAACCCACAAGTAAATAAAGCTGTTTTAATAATTTAAATCTTTTTATTAACTGAAATAAATCTTAAAAAATAATTGTTTAACACTGTTCTCGCTTAAAAGGTACAATACTATAATATATTTATAAATTAAAATACTAACTTAAAGCATAAAATAATAATATTATACTTTTTTATAAAATAACTAGCTGTTCCCCACGGTTTCACCCGCGCTGCTCAGCACCTGTTGGTCGTAGCGTGATGTTATATAGCCTATGTTACTCGGGGATAATGTAGCTTTCCAAAGGTGAAAGAATTTTTGAAATCCGTCCAGTAGTTTCGGAGCCTATTCATTACAAACAAACAAACAAACAAACAAATCTTTCCTCTTTATAATATTAGTATAGAAAACTAAAATTTTAACAACAATTTATTCTTATCAACGTAAGATTTAAATTTTTAAAACAGATTAAATTATATTGTCATTTATCTAAATTAATCAAACTTTATCGATACGTGAGATTTTTAATTATTACAATTAAATAAATGCATGTTCACAAGACATGATCAAATCATAAGATTTTCATACAAAAATAAGATTCAAAGTTAGCAAAATTAACACATACTGCTGTTGTTTGTTAATTGTTTTAATTATATGAAATAGTTCGTCAAAGTACTTGAAATCAAATTTGACCACAGTGGTATACATCAAGCTTTAAATTACCAGTATATCATGAACTCGCTTTGTATCGATTACCCATGCGATGATAGATCGGCTTAAACTGGTTTTGTATAGCTTGATTGGATGTCGTATGTTTACGAGCATTTTAATATAGTTGCAATCACATGAAAGTTAATGCAACCCTCTAAGTTTGTTTAATCCAATTAAATTACCATTCAATAGAACCCTATTGAATGGTAATTTAATGGGAATGAAATTGAATCATATTAATAATTTATAATAGTCCATGGGTGGGAGGGAACAGAGTTCACCTGCGCCTGCGCACATACTTGTACACCGTAATGGTAACAAAGCGAAAATATTGACTCAAGAGTTTATATGTATAATATCCCAGTCTACGTGAGTGAAACCGCAGGGTGCAGCTAGTTTACTTATAAACCATAAGGGCATAAATTAATGGCATACAGTAGAGAGCTTTATTTGCCCAACGAGGTTTAATAAGTTTACAAATCGCCTGAGAAAATTTAAAATGTCGTAAAGAGCCAGCCTGCTTTTGGAATTACAACGCTTGTCTGAAGGTCGTAAGTTGAAAATCCAATACAAAATTCAAGATCCCCTTACGATATTTTAAACTTATATCGAAAATTATTATACATAACATATGCATTGCTCCAATACATATCTGGCATTTTGTTTTGAACATTTTAATAAAAAATTAAAGATATTTTATCGTCAAAATTGTTTATTATTATTTTCTGACGCGTCATCATTTCGCCCGTGCAAATCTGTGCCTTATATATGCTAACATATAATTTAAATTCCATTGCTGTTCATTGAAAATATTTCATATTACAGATTTATAGAAAACGTAAATTCTCTGCTAACACTGAGATCAAATGACTGCTAATTAAAAATGATTCATTTAATTTTGACATTCACTGAACTTTGGCATTTCGCAAAATGACCATCACATACGACATATTTCAACGGATGCAATAAAAAAGTAAAAAAAAAACGAAAATTACACTTATTTTTACCTAATATTCTGAATATCGATACTTTTTACAAATTCGCGATGATATTTTAATTATAATTAATACTAAATAAGGCATAAAAAATATTTATGTTGGACTAAAAACGATTTATTAAGTTGCGTACAAAGTTAGCTTGTATTATTAATAATTATTTTATTATTTAGATAAAATACGTCTTTTACATCTAAGGCTATAATACAAAAATGTGTGTGAATGTTGTGTCTGGATTCCAAAACATTTTTAAACTTTCTCAAATAATGCATAAAATCATATGATTTTCACCTATTCTCTAATTGGGTATTAAATATTTATTTATTGCATGTAAAATATCTCCTAAAGTTAACATTTTTTTTTAAAGTTTAACATTTTAACATCACCCAAAAAAGTTTCTATTCAAATTGACAACGGGTGTAAAAAAAAAAAATTACAACATGTTCTAAAACATCATCACTTCAAATCCAGCACAACATTCACCAACTAAATGCGTTCACACAAACAAACAATAAAACATTATATTTTACATCATTTACAATTCAGTCGTAATAAAAATATGAATATCGTAGTCTTATCGAAAGCGGCACTATTTACATCTATTTATTATAATGTAGTAGTGACTTTACGTATAGATAACATTACTTATTACTATTTAACTGTCGGCTTAGCGGTTTAACTTAGTTTAAGAATAAAGTTTAAACTGATAACTCGATACTGGATAAACTCTACCGTGGTCAAAGAACACAGCTGTAAAAACTTTACAGATGAAATCTATATCTTTACCTTTTTTTTTGGAGTGGGAAATCATTAAATAACTTCCCCCGCTCTGGGCGGAGGGGGGAGTGTCAGACTTGTACTGACTTAAACCCACCCATTATCCTTCTATTGCCCTTTACGTTCTTGGGCCGCGGTATCTCTTTCGAACAACCCGCAATCCCGGATATCCTTACCCTTAAGCAGTAAGGCCTTAAGGGTAGGGTACCGATTATGTCTAGTACCAGGCTAGCCCGCAAACGACATTGCTCAGCGTCCATACATTGTTGGCCCTGAGCCAAGAGCATCCGAAAATGATGTATTGTACTCCCTATCATTAGTAAACTCCTTTATGATCTTTTTTTATTGTGAACAGATAGAAGCAGAATATAATTTAAAAAAAATGTACTTAGGGTAGTGCAGACATGTACTGACTAAAACTACACCCGTGTTCCTTCTTTTGCCCTTTATTTTCCGGGGCCGCGGTATCTCTTTCGAACAACCCACAACCCCGGCGGCACTTTCACCTTAAATACGTAACGCCGAAGGGCACTTGTTTTTCCAGTCATTTTTATTATTTTAGATCTTCTAGTTACATAGATTTTCAACGTCAAAGTTCCAAAGCTTTCACAAGTATTATTTTCAATTTACAAGTTTTCAGTAGTTGTTGATAGGACTTTTGTTGTTAAAAGGACTTTTTGTTGTAAGTACTTTTTAATGGGACTTATTGTTGATAGGACTTTATGTTGAAAGGACTTTTTGTTGCTCGAACTTATTTCTTATGTCTCAATTCTCACATGACTTACTCCTGACTAAAATACACTAAGTTTTTGTTACTTTAAACCTCTTCTTACTAAGTTAAACAATCAAACAGACAACACATTGTGATGATACGCATATATTACATCGTTGTCTCCTTATATTCAACATAGATCAACGCATTATAAAAACTATCATAAAAAAAACTACGCAAAACTCTTTTATGTGAAAAATTGTCTTTTTATATTGGCTCTTTTTGATAGGCCGATGTCAATTCTAAAGAGGATTTTAAGAAGGTAGAGACAAACAATAATGGTCCTTATTACGCCTTTTTTAAGTTTGGAGTTCAGTCCTCACAATATTGTTGAACCAACTTCCAAAAATTAAGAGGGGAAAGTCTTAAGATTTTTTTTAGTCAATTTTATATTCTATCAATATCGTGTATGGTTTGGAGTATGGAGGTAATAAGGTTCAAAATCACTTGTCAAACCCCTTTTTATCTTTTAAATAAACATTGACATCACCCTACAAAACACCGTGTATTAATATAATTTTGCAAGCATTTCATTTGCTAGCACTTATTTCATTGAGAAAAATAAATATTTTATTAATTACAAATATCGATACTCGAATGGCTTAGAATCGATTAACGGTATCACTAGGACTAAACTTGATTTAGGTCTTTGCACATAACACAGACTAGACCTATATACAACTCGAAACAAAGTAAAGCATCGAAATATGAGTCTTATATCGCGTTCCTTACGGTAGAAATTTAAACGTCATAATATACCAGATGAACGATAGCGACATCTGCAACAGCAATTTGGAACTAAAACTTAAAGCAACGAGTCGCGAGAAATGAAAGAAGGGGGTGGCTTTTGCCTAGCTGTGAGACGGAGGTTAGAAAAAGCAATTTGATATTTATGATTACACGACGGGATGATTTTTGGCTGTTAGATTTATACCCTGTTTCTCACGTCATGTCTAAATGTGTAAAAAAAATAGTTGAAAATACAACCGTATAAAAACTATTTGGAAAAAAGGGTACTTCCAAGAAAACACTGAAATGACGGGAAATGATTTTATTTCCAAAAGTCGGTTACTTAGGCTTGATTCATTGATTTTTCTGCCACTGACCTCCGGAAGTAAGAAACTTTCAATAAAAATAATTTATGATTTAAATGGTTTTTTCATGGATGCCATTTTCTGAACTGGACCAAATTGAAATGGGACCACACGGAAAGAACGAGCTTTCAATTAAAAAAAAAACGAATCTGTTCACCCAGTCGATAGTTTTGATGTAACAAACATTAAAAAAAACAATGAGGATATTCTCCTTATTTTGAAGTCGGTTAAAACAATATGGAACTCTCTTTTCAATGTTTTACTTTAATTCTAGTAAGAATAGAGTCTGTGTAATGTTCAAAGACCATTTGAACTGGTACAGTTTGCGGATTTGCATTTTATTTTTTAAGAACGTTTATTTAATTCTTTTACACCTCAATTCATACAAGATTCGTTCCTTATATTATAGGCAGCAAAATTATTAATGGCAATTGCTATTTAATTGCCTGTAAGCACCATAGACAACCCTTAAATTAACTTCACATATTCCCTCAAGAACACCGACATTACTTAATTCATTCTTCTAATTCTAGGTTCGGCAGACATAACCACATAAGTCAAGCTTATGTTGTTTATAATATCGTTAGATGTGAAGAGAATGGTATATGTGGTTTCGTCCGAAGACCTTAGAATTTATACTAGCAATATCCAGTTTAAAGATTATTACATTATACCATCACGCCTTTTCTCTCCGAAGGATAACACAGAGGTGTACTGAAAAGTCCCCCATATTTCGCCAGTTATGTTCAAGTTTCATATAATAGGGAGGGGGGGGGGGTCTATCTTCATCAACCAGACATGAATACAATCTCTGTGCCTTTTTTTTGCTGATGGGAATTCATCAAATATGGGCGGGCTCTGGGCGGAGTGGGGGAGTGTTTAATGACTAACAATATGGGTAGGCCACGTTCCTTCTTTTGCCTATTACGTTCCGGGGCCGCGGTATCTCTTTCGAACAGAAACCCCGACAGTACGCTCCGTGTCGCTACTATTAATAGAAAATTAGTTTAGTTTTAATCCTTACTAATATTATAAAAGCGACAATGAGTTTGTTTTTTGTTACGTCTTCAAGCCTAAATGGGTAAACCGATTTTGATGAATTTTGGTACAGAGATAGATGGGACCCTGGAGACGGACATAGGCTATTTTATTTTTAATTAAAAGTGAGAAAGAGGGAAGAAAACTTAGCATTGCTATTACAATAAATAAGGCGCAAGGACAAAAACTATAGAACTGGGAACTGTGTTACCCCAAATTTAACGCGAGTGACGCCGCGGGCAAAAGCTAGAATACGATAAATAAAAAGATTTTAGACTACACATAACAAAATGAGGCATCTCAGGAACGTCTGTCTACCCTTAAGAGGACTAAAGGCGCAATGTTATGTTAAGAACACAAGATCTTTACAATGTGGACCGACGATGATGGAAAAGGTCACATCAATCATCAGTTATTCCAAAAAAAGAAAAAACATTTTTTATCAACTTATCTAATTAGCTGCCATTTTGTTTTTTTAAACTCATTCAACAAACCTGCAAACTAGACCAGTCGATAATAAGCCCTTAAAAATAAACGTTACGAAATATAAATAAAAAATGCAATGAACTTCTAATTCTACGAACGCAGTCCAATTTTTTTAAAGCAATGAGGTTTATGCTTTTTTGGTAGAAGACGACAAGAACCATATTTTTGTTCATAGTTTGATGGAATTAGAACTCTATTGGGATTGCCATAACGTCAGTATTATTTTAATGTTAAAATGTGGGAAAGAGATGGTGCTATACATCCTGCATAGCTCTCTCTTTCCTACACTGAAATTACATTAAAACAACCCTGCATTATGACGTCCTGGTGAAGCACATGACGTACAAAACCTTTATATTTACGAAATTGATACCTGTTTTCATTAACATTAAGTGACAACCAAAACAACCACTATTAAGACCGCTCTGTTGAATTTATAACGCTCTGCATTCTGCCGAGAGTTGAAATTACAATCTATACTAATATTATAAAGCTGAAGAGTTTGTTTGTTTGAACGCGCTAATCTCAGGGACTACTGGTTGGAATTGGAAAATTCTTTTAGTGTTGGATAGTCCATTTCTTGAGGAAGGCTATAGGCTAAATAACATCACGCTACGACCAACAGGTGCTGAGCAGCGTGGGTGAAACAGCTAGTAATTCATATTTTAGGCATCCCTTTAAAGTTGAGGCGTTCGTTTACATTTCGTTTTCATTTTTCTCCATTCGCAAGTCTGCTTAAGAAATAAGCAGTAACTCTGTACACAAATTATATCGTACATCTTAATCTAAGCTGAGACAATTCAAAAAAGGATTTTTTAAGAAAAGAAAATAAAAAGTTTGTATCAACATTTTTTTTTTTAATATAGAGGTTGTACATATCACTGAGTCTTAACTGTGTTATGTAAGATAATCGCATATGATCATCAAGCAAACAAAAAATGGACGACACGGTTGGCGCAGTGGGTAAGTGATCGACTGCAGCACCGCGTGTCGCGGGTTCGAACCCCGCACTGAACAAATATTTGGCTTATCTGGCTTTGTGTTTGGATGTTTGTAAACACACTCACGATACAGGAGAGATTCCCAGTATGGGGCAAAGTTTAAAAAAATTGAATACAAATGTAAAAAAAAACCCGATTATTGAGTTGTCTCAGCTTAAATCTAAGTAAGCGATATGTTATTGTCCTGTGTTTTTTAATGTTTGCAAATTAACAGTAAAATAATTCTTATAGCTGCCACGGTTTATTTTAATTAATATATAAATACAAGCTGTGCCCAGCGGTTCCACCCGCTGCTCACTTAGGGGTATGAAAAATAGATGTTGGCCGATTCTCAGACCTACCCGATATGTACACAAAATTTTGTTTAAATCGGTCCAGCCGTTTCGGAGGAGTATGGGAACGAAAACTGTGACACGAGAATTTTATATATTAATCTGAACGCTCTTAATGTGCACGTCTAACTACATCGTTCTCACATATTTGTATAATCTCAACATGAATGATGTAAAGCATCATCTTGTAAAATTATTATGATTTAAAAAGAGTGTCCATGGAGTTTTTTGCCCTTTCTTTTCCATAGAGATTAACGCTTTGGAATGGACAACTGCAGTACTTTCACAAGTTATTATGCATTGTGTGTGGGACTGTAGCTTCATTCTTTTGTTTTTTAACACGCAAAAGTGCTTGTAATGATCTGTTGAAATAAATACTTTGAGTTTTTTTTTTAATATCGCTTTGTGTCAATGAAATACAGGAGCAATTTTAGTAGTAGAGTGAAATAAATTGATTCACTCTAAGGAGGTGTCATTTAAGAAGTTATAGGAGAAAAATAAGATTTCAATTATTTCCTTTACACGGCCCTGCATCAAGCTATACGTATCTAGTATACCTTGATTTCGCTTTATATGAGCTTCCCGTACGATGAGAGATCAGCGTATACTGGTCTACATAGCTTGGTTGATTACTCGTGTGTACAGTCAATAAAAAAAATAAGTAACCAGACTAGTCAATAGTAAATTAAAACAAAAACCATGAATATTTTTGAATAAAGTAAAATTTATATTTGATATAAATCAAACAGTTCATTAAATAAATTAAACTTTAGTTGAAGACGACTGTCTCTGACGAGTCAGCTCACTTATCATTTTTATTGACTGTACATCGAAAATATGGTTTTGAAATTATTTTGATTAAATAAAAAGGGGTTGAAAAATGGTTCCGCCGTCTCCCCCCATATATCACAACCCCCAATAATTTTACATTACACCCAATATCTTGCAACTAGCTCTCTAAACGTGCAGAACGTTTAAAAGTGATACAAATTAGAGTATTTTGGCAACATTCAGTTATGGAAGTGTAAGTTAGTACAGTACTTATTCCTACTATGTTTTTTTATTAGTATTATTTTTATACAAAACTTGAAATCAACGTTGTTGATGTATTTTTAATATGAAGCGTGGTTTAGATTTTATTTTAGCGGTACATTCTTATTTATATTGATGATTCGTTGAGGACGATATTTTTAAGGTTTTTTTTTAAGGAATAAATTAAATGATTGCATATTATTAAAACGTTTTAAATAACTTGTGATTCAAAAAAAACCTTAACATCTGATATTTGGGGCTTAAACATTTGAATGCTGAACCTGTTTAAAACATCGTTCAGAGTTGGTCAATTTACTGTATTTCCAAAGGGTATATTATCCAGTATTAACTGGAGGTCAGATAGGCAGTCGCTCCATATAAAATACTTAAATTTAGCTGCAACAGAAGAGACTAGAAACCGACCTAAACTTGCGAAAAGTCTAGGTCACCCATCCTCGAACCAACCTAGCCAAGCGCGGCTTAACCTGAATTATTTATCCACGTGCCCCAAATGCAGCACCATAAACAAAATTATACCGCTAAAATCAATGTCTAAAACCACGCGTGTATTTCCATCTGGGCATTATTTAATGTCATACAAACCATACAGTACATTATTAACTGAGTATTATAATTATTTGTAAAATATTACACTTTGAGCAATGCACTACTTGTGTCCTATGTACAAAGTTCAATACATACATTGTCTATATACATCGGTGTCCGTATCTGAAACAATTAAATGTTCAAGTTAGTTTTTTTTTTTGAATAGCTGCTCTAAAATAGTGATGGAGAGCGAGAGGAAGGCCAAAGAAAAGATGGATGGATTGTGTAAGGAATGTTATGAAAGAAAAAGGAGTAAATGATGCCGTGACGTCTGATAGGGGAGAATGGAAGAAGAAAACGTGTTGCGCCGACTCCAAATAGAATGGGAAAGGGGCAGGAAAATGACGAGCTGCCTTGTTATTGGAATTTAAACTGTAAGTTATTTGGTAGAAAGACGAAACTTATCAACGTTGTGCTTTTATTAGGAAGTTGTCAAATTTATCAACGCAAAATGGGTTTTAGTCCGTCAGAACTTTATGGCTAGAAATCGGAATACTAAGAGTATCAGTGCTGGTGTCAAGATAGGAGGACCAATTTAGTTAATTGTCTTAATATTGTTTTTCAAGACGCTTTATCTCTATAACACGTGGAGGTGTCGAGTTAAATTAAAATTACTCGACTCTGTGGTTTCATGGGGCTGTGAAAAAAAAATCTACCCTCAAGTGTACGTAGTCAAAAGATATGGATGTTTATGTCCCAAGTTCATAAGGAACCCTGGGTGCGCGAGATCGACTTGCAATTGGTCTTTTTTTTTGTTTCGTTGTTCTTTTTTGACCTATTTGTTCCATGCGAGTCCAATAAAAAAAAATGAGAGGTGTCAAGGGACACCCGGATCGAACGAAGTTATTATTTATTATGTACAAAAAACCTGTATACACTCAACAAAAATAATCGTCGCGACACCACACTGTTGAATGCGAAATAGAAAGACGAAACGAAAATAACTGGCTTGCTTTCTATGAAAGAGAGAGCTAGACAGACAGAGAAACACGCGCACGCCGCACAGCTTACAACTATAGCGAAAAGTCTTAAGCAAAAAGTGTCGTTACAACTTTTGGTCTTAAGCTAAAAGATTTCATTTCTTCCGTCTAGTCCCCTAACACAACGCGCGATAAAGAACTTCGTTCCAAAATAATGTCCTTATTTGGAAGCTAAACGGTGCTTCCAATTACTTGGAAAACCGTCGTTCAGATCAGACATTACCATAAAAAAACTTTCTTTTTTTGTTAATACCTAAAGGCATTAAATAACATACTTAAATGGATAACAACTTAATGAAACCACGGAATGATTTACAAATAAACGAAATACATAATTAGGTGTTACCTGTGCTGCTTTGTAGTCAGTGATGTCGCGGTCGCTTGGCGCTGGTCATGGGCGGGTGCTGCGCGTGGTGGCCCAGCGTCACGAGCGCCGACGCCACGGCCAGCCCGCCCAGCGGCGGCGCGCGGCCCGTGCCGCCCGTGGGCAGCCGCACCAGCAGCGACAGCACGGCCGCGCGCCCGCCGCGACACGGCTCCAGCGCCACGGGCGCCGGTACGCCTGCGCCTGGGACAACACCACCGGCCATAATCGTAATTAAATTGTGTAATTTTTTTTTTTTTTATTGTTGATAGGCTCGCGTTTGACCACTATCTCAGATGATAAGTGATGATGTGGTCGACGATGAAGCACACTTACCTAGAAATAACCTATTCACTCTTGACTTGATGACCCCCAGGTTATAGCTGTCAGGAAATACAGACTCCGGCAGGGAATTCCACTCCATAGCAGTACGCACAATGAAGGTATTCCCAAACCGTTAATTAATTACCTTTTTAACACCCTTGTTCGTAAAGCTGATGTAATTCCACCGGTTTTAAATATGTAAAGAGGGTCATAAAAAACGCGTGTGTTATCAAAGCAAATAGTTAAGTTATAGTCCATACAAATTCCATTACAGTATTATTTGCCATTTCAAATTTGGAACTGATCGCCGCCGCACGACTCCAGCTAGTGAGCCGCGCGCTGTTGCTATTTAAATTTCGAACTAATCGCCGCGCGGCGCCAGTCAGTAGGCAGCGCTAGCGCGCTGTTAAAATGGCGGGAAAGCAACAGTGTGCATTCACAGATTGAGTTTATTTAAAATGATTTTTTTCTGTTTCCTCGCAAATTTATGTTAAAAAACGACGTACGATATACGTGGGTATTGGTTATAACATGCTCGGCTCAATTACGCCCTCGCTTTCTGGGCTGAAATTCCGACTCGCATGTTATAACCATCTTAACGCACTAATATCGTAATGTACTATTACAAAGTCGGTTATATCCCATTCAACGACAATGCTAAATGACGTTTAGTCAGCAAGATCTGGTCATCATTTACTACATTTGGTGGTCGAATACAATTTAAAGTGCAGTCGTGACTAAAATAGCTGGTACTATTGTAATTTTAGACATTATTTTTCTGGTGTTAAGTAGATATTTTTGGTTACATAACTAAGGGTATCAAAGCATTTTATGGTGGTCATTATATTTAATACCATTACTTATTTTGAGATGACTAACATTTTGTGCATATATTTTTAATATTGACATTTATCTGACATTATAAATAATCTAATGTAATCATTGTTATTGTGTTAATTACTTTATATGATTTAATTTAATGTACTTAACTTTTGTAAAAAAAAAATTGTATGCCTAACGGCGGATCATAGATAGTTTCTGACTTCCTTATTATAACATCTATTTTTTACTTGTGTTCACAAAATAAATTAATTAAACAGACGAGACGGTACGTCGCATCTGAAGGTCCTTTAAGATTATACCGTGCGAAAGCGGAGTAAGGGGCAGTCATTGTTGTCCTTTCGTTTCGAGTGTATCCACAAAATGCAGAACTTTGAACCTCCCTCTTTCATGAAAACAAATGCTTTACAAGCGAATAGTTTTAACGTCTGATTTCAAGTTACAAATAGTTCAGATTTGAAGTTGTACACAAAGTAAAAAGAGAGAGAAAGTTGGGAGAGTAGAATAGTTGTATTTTAGTTATTAGATTAATTTTGTTTTAAATAAATGTTGTCCCACACTAGTAATTTCTCTTGTATCGTGGGTACGTTTACAAACATTTAAACTCACATACACAAACAGCCAGACCTGGAACAATTATCTGTAGACCATACAAATATTTGCTCCGTGCGGGAATCGAAACCACGAACACGCAGCGCAGCAGCTGATCGCTCAGCCACTGCGCCAACCGTGATATGTTTTTTTTTTATTTTGATTGGTTTTGTCCAGTACCAGTCTAATAAACAATTATTCTTCCTTTCAGAGTTGTCATTAAAAAGTTAAACGGTACTTACCGGCCCCTCCCTTCTCGAGCTCGACGCATACTTGGCTGAAAGGCCGCGATGCCATCTGCTCCATCTCCACAAATAGCCGCTGTCTTCTTCTGTACATGTCGTATTTCTAAACAATACCATTCAAATTATCAAAATGAAAATGTCTACAAATATTGGCGTCATTGAGTAAAGAATATTGGTAAGTCCACTTCGTCATAATAAAAAAATGTATTTAATTTCTAAACTCAAGTCTATATCTCATCGAAAGATAAACTATAGTACGGCCAACGAGAAACGATACCAAATGTAAACAAAACCCATGCTAAAACCCCATCTAAAATGGCCGCCCGAATGTTGGCGAACCCGTCTTAACGTTGTCATGTTTTTGCCGGGAGAACGAGACATTACGACAAAGGCACAAGATGGAAAGAGCTAAATATTAGATTGTCAACGCCACAGTTGTTCTTTAGGTTAATTACCTTTCGTATCGCTTCTCGTTGGCCGTACTATAGCTGACATAATATCACACGTGTAATTCCTGAAGGGTTACGCAGAGGCCTAGCAGAACACTCACATTTAACAACCGTGTGTTATTTTGCCGGTTCAATTTAACACTTATGTAATAATATTTGTTACTAGCAAGCTTGCCATGCTAGTGGAGTTATTTGACTGAAATAAATGGTTTTAGAGGTCCGTACCTCAAAAAGAAAAAAACTGAACTTTTATTTAATAACTTTGCTATCCGTATGTCTGTCTATCTGACTGTCTGTCTGTCAAGATCCTTTGTCTCGGGAGCGCGTGGACGTATCGCGTAGAATTAAAACGATATACTCAAATCTATGGTAGCTTTGTGCTGTGAAAAATCAACCCTCTAAATCTACGCAGTCAAAAGATAGCAGTATGTCGCAAGTTTGTACAGAACCCTTAGTGCGCGAGTCTGACTCGCGCTTGGCCGATTTTCTTTTTAATTTAATATACCCTGAGCAAAACGGTGAAAGGTGGTCAACCGTCAATGTGCGCGATAGTACGTATAGGTTAACCTGATTGATTCTTAGCTATAGGTTCCGACAGGTGGCGTTGTTATCGAAATACAGCAAAGGACAGAAAATCTGGCCAGCTAGTTTTACACAAAAACATTTAAAAAAACCAACAAACCTGCTTAATCTTCCACAAGGCAGCAGCCACAAGCAGAAGCAGTAAGAAACAAGAAGAGAACGTGATGAAGAACTGCTGCAGATTCAGCTTGGGGTACTGGGAGAACGAGATCTGGATCCACAATGGCGGCCGGAAGTCGTACACGTACACGAAGAACGTCGTCAGCGTCACGTTGTCTTCGACACCGAACGCGTGCTCGGATTTCGCGAATCTGATAAGCCAGAGAGGACATGTAATCAGCTTAGATATGGAGAATTTCAAATGTATAATATTCGATTAAAAACGTGAGTTAGTTTGTTTGTTACGTTGTCACGCCTAAATGGCCAAACCGATTTTGATGAATTATGGTACATAGATAGTTGGGACCCCGGAGACGGACATAGGCTAGAAAGGGGGAAAAAGAGGGAAGAAAAGGGGAGAGAAAAATATATTTTATCGATCATCACGCGCGTTAAAGTTAGCGTTAGCTCAAAGTAACTATGCCATGCGGACAAAGTCGCGGGCGTAAGCTAGTAAGAATATAAGTGTTAGTCTTTGGTTTCACTGTTAACTTCTTTTCTTTTAAATAAATAAATAAAAGGGAACATGTCATAAGAGAGGACTTTATACGTTTTGCTTTTTTAACAGCGAACCCAGGGTCTCAAGCTTAACAGACGCGCTAGACCAATGAGGCCGTAATATTAAAATTTCGTCTAAAATACCTATGTGTTTGGAACAAACTTGTGTTGTTTAAAGAGTACATTAAACCCGACACCGCCGGGCACTGACAGATTTTCTAGTATAACGTCAGTCCGAGTCCCAAGTCCGGAGCTGCGTCTGCAATTTGTCCGTACAACGAACACACTGTGTCTTTTTACAAAATGTTACAGGATTGATGAATCAAAGTATTGCATATACATATTTGTATTCCATTTCTATACGTGTTGACTTGTAATTGGCTTTCTGTTTCTATGATTTCTTTTCTTTTATGTTATGTTTTTATTTAGCTGTATTATTTTTGGTATTTTGTTGCCTGTTAAAATACTAAGTATCATTTGAAAAACGCATTTTCAAACTCTTATATAATATAAAAAAAAAACATTCAGAAAGCGGATCCTTATGTAAAAAGTAATAAATAAAACACTTACTTAAACCTAAAATTAGTGCAATTAACATCACTGAAGAGCGTCCTCTCGGCTGGATCACTCCTTGTCCTAACGGTGAGATTCATCCGAGCATGAGCAGAGCAGGTGATGCTAAAGTCTGCGTCCACATCAGGTTTGACGGGCGCGTTCCTGAAGTTTATGGCGGAGAGATGGCGGTCCTCCTTTTTTGATAAGTTGAAGGTGAACTGGTAGTCTACTGCAAGGTCATCTGTGGGAAAAGAGTTTGTTGGAGAATTTAAAGAGCCGTGAAGTAGGGCTGGCTATTTGGAACCCCTGAATTTCTAGAAATATTTTTTTTTTAGGTTATCAACCTTATTTTTTAACGAGTAAATAGACACCCGGTTCTTATAGCTTTTATTTTTTTTTTCTGATGGGAAATCATCAAATAACTTCCCCCGCTCTGGGTGCAGCGGAAGGGAGTGTCAGACTTGTATTGACTAAGACCCACCCATGTTCCTTCTTTTGCCCTTCGTGGTCCACATCTCTTTGAGGTGAGCGTGGAATAAAAACTCGCTGTCGACATGACCTGTCGTAATAAGACGGACGGTCGGATCTTTCCATAGCTCACTGTCCACAGACGCCGGGAGTCGTCTCGCGGCACCCGACGCTCCGAGCGTCTCAAGCGGTGGCTAGGTTGGTTTGAGGTCCCCTCCCTTAAACTTCCGGCTACTTCCTTCGCTAAGATAACTGTTTCGTAGAAGGAGGTAACCGCTTCTAATTCCCTCTCGCTCCAGACCATGTACTGAACCAGGGCCGGAGGTAGATAGATAGATAGAATATTCTTTATTATGTACACCATACAAATAACAAGAATAACATTTAACAACTTATAAATAGGGTGACACAATGGGCGGTCTTATCGCTAAAAGCGATCTTTTCAAGACAACCTTTGGATGGATTTAAAGGAGGAGAAACAGTACTAGTAGGTAGTCTGTGGTGTAAGTAACATTTTTCAAAATTAATAGCTACATTTAAAAAAAAAAACTTTAATATACATTAGGAATTACGTTAGGAGGTCTTTTATACCTTTAAGATTACTTACAATAACAAGCTCCCTTGTTGTAGATATCAGCGTGGTAATGGTTGGTGTTGTCACATTTGTCACATCTGTCGCCCGCCAGCCCCTTCGTGCTGCAGTAACAGCGGCCGGTGTCGGGCGCGCAAGCTACAGCTTGAGAGTTGCATTCACATGCTGGAACAACAATAAAAAAAGTAATTATGGAGTACTAGCCTTTGCCCGCGGCTTCGCTCGAGTTAAATTCGGGTAACACAGTTCCCCTTTCCAGATTTACAGGTACCTCCTACCTGTAGTTTTTGCCCTTGCGCCTTTTTTATTGTAGTAGCAATGCAGGGTGCCAACTATCTCTGTACCAAAATTCATAAAAATCGGTTTAGCCATTTAGGCGTGAAGACGTTACAAACCAACTCACTTTCACTTTTATAATATACTTAAGGATGATATAAAATTTGTTTTCGTTAAATATTATAAAACACTAGCCCGCCCGCGGCTTCGCCCGCGTGGTGATAAAAAAGTAAGTATCTTAAGTGTTATTCCAGACCTTTGTGCCAAATTTCATCAAAATCCGTTTAGTAGTTTTATAATGAAAGAGGATCAAACACACATCCATACTCACAAACTTTCGTATTTATAATATTATGTAGTAGGATTTGTAAAATGCATAAGAATAACAACGGATACAATTATAAAATCAAATTAAAAATCGTATCAGAGTTTAGAGTTGTGCAAATAAAATTTCTAAAATATTTTCACAGAATCAGAGAAATGGTGAATTTTCTATAGTTTTGCTATTAAATAATTATATTGATTTATGCACACACAAAATACATGACAGGACATTACATTAAGACAGAGAAGCACACAGGTACTGCTTATTTTATTAGAAATTTCTTTTAGCAGACCTGCAAGAGGAAATTTGGATGAGATATGTAGACAGTGTGTAGAAAAGACGTGTGCATAACAGGAATTCTTATAATTATCAATCATGAAACAAACATACATACAAATTAATACCATATATACTTACCTAAAATATTTACAAAATAAAATATAAATTTAAAAAAAAAAAACTGGTTATTTATTTACCACCATGTAGTTCAGTTTCAATTAAATTAATATTATAAAAGCGAAAGTGAGTTTGTTTATTTGTTTGTCTGTTACTTCTTCACGTCTAAATGGCTAAATCGATTTTGATGAATTTTGGTACAGAGATAGTTGGGACACTGGAAACTGTTTTTTTTAAAGATTGAGATGTGAGGGAGGAAGAGGAAAGAAAAGGGAAAACATAGCATTGCTATTGCAAATCAATAAGGCGCAAGGGCAAAAACTGCAGGTAGCCGGTACCTGCAAATCAGGAAAGGGGACCTGTATTAGCTCGAATTTAACGCGAGCGAAGACGCGGGCAAAAGCTACTATCAAATATAAGATTGAAATTGCAACCTTAGCGAAGCATTATTATATAGAATAGGCAGATAACTCACGTTGGCACACCCCCCCGTTGAGCGGGCTGCCCCAGTGGCCGGGCGCGCACACGTCGCAGTGCTCGCCCACTGTGCGGCCCGCGCACGGCAGCACGCAGCGGGACGCGCTGTCGCACACCGAGTGCCCGTTGCACTGGCACAGCGGACACGCCGTGAAGTGCCAGCTACACCACGGAACATAAATGGCTAATAAGAATTTGACTGATATCATTTCTTGGCGTGTTATCGTGGCAGTATATTTTTCTATGATTGTTTAATGTTTTAAATGAAGTTTTTAGTGCAGCGAAGTTCTCAAAGGGTTAGTGACTTATTGACGCAAAATCGATTTGTCACCTCTTTTAATTCACATTGGAATTAAGTCTGTCTTTATCGTTTTTACTGACTGGCTCAAGATGAGTCCGCGCCGTCATCGCACTCGGTAGGTATGGAACACTCACCGATGCTGCGCGCACACCTTAGGCGCATGCGGTCTCCTCGCGCCCCCCGGCAGACACAGGCCGCGCCCCCCGCCCGCGCCGTCGTCGCACCAGCCGCAGGCGGGCTCGGCGCGGCAGGCGGCACACGACACGTGCGCGGCACAGCCCCGCGCGGCGCCGCACGCGCCGGCCGCGCCGCCGCCGCCCGACGTGGACCACGCGCGGCAGCCGCCCAGCGGGAACGACGCGCCGTATGCGTTCTATACACATACAGACAATTTATGCAGCGACAACTAAAATGTGCAACATAATAAACGCAAAACCTCTTTGTGTGGTACCTGAGACCATGAAACTGAACAACTTTTGTTCCACAATGCATGACATTCGCCAAAAAAATACTTTGTATAAGAACTGTGGTAATAGGTATTAAAAGAACAGATAGCGCCAAAACACACACTATAACGCAGGTTGCGGATGTTGGGGCAAAAACTGCCAAACTAAACTGGATGTGAGTTGGCCTGGCCACGTATTTGGTCACGGATCGTCACTCCTGCACACCTGATAGAAGAAATCGCCGCCGAAATAGATTGCGGCGAGAATGGTATGACGATCTGGGGGCCAATTCTCGATTTTAGAGATGGTGTCGAACTCGAAAAAAATGTCTAATGACGTAATTTTTTCGACAAATTTTAAAAGTTGCTATTCTGGGATCTCGAATTCGACATTTGTCGAAGGTTGACGTTCGAGTTCATGTCGAGTGCTTCTGAGCAGTAGAGATGTCATGTCGATTGTAGAGATATGTCATTTCTGAGTGAGTTTGTTGATTTTTTGTTAGATTGTTATTGCGTTACATTGCAATTAAAAACTTCAGATTAAATAAAAATGTAAACAAAACAAAAAACAATTTTCAAAGGTTTTGAAGGAACTGAAAATTCTTCAACTGTCAAGCTGATTATTTTTAGACTAAACGTTTCGTTTTACATAAAGAATTAAGTTTGATCAGCGTTTTAAAACAAAATCATTTATTCACTTATAGTTTAATTAAAATGGAACGTACGATTCTTCCTAATGGTAACATTATCTTCACTCGACTCGACATTTTGACATTTTCGTGAAATTTATTTCTATTTTGACTGAGAATACGGAATTTTGTTCATTTCGACATGTTTTGGGAGAGATAGAGGTATTTTTTGATAGACATAGAGATAGACTTTTACTCTCGAACTCGAGATAAATGGCTAAAATCGAGAATTGGCCCCCTGATCTCGTTTCCGGGGCGAACATGGCCAGAGATCGCACAACAGGTTTAGAAGGAGAAAAAGGAGACCTTTGCCTCAAATCAAATCAAATCATTTATTTCAATGAGACCATTACAGGCATTTTTGAATGTCATGAAAACAAAAAAAAAGATGCTGCTACAGTCCCAGTCACAAGACATAATAACTTGTGAAAGTAATGTAGTTGCCCATTCCAAACCGTAGATCTCTATAGATAAGAATGGGCAAGAAACTCCATGGAAACTCTTTTAAATCATATTATTTTACAAAACCATGCATGCCTAGCAATGGGAAACTTGATTTGAAAACATTTGTATAGAAAAAAAGTTATTTTTTTAATCATAAAACAAAAGTTGCTCGGTCCGAACGACCACCCGGGAGGTCCTGGGCTAATTATGTTATAGCCTGTATACAAGGAATCCCTGGAAGTATGGATCCAATCGCCGCAGCTGTGACAATGTCGGTTAAATTATTATGTTCTTAAAGTTAGGACCAATTTAAGATTTTTCAATCGCTTCCGGTATCCGCATCAGTCTACAGCGAAAATAGTTTAAGAGCACTATTCAACGGTGCACTTGGATTTTTCTTCTGCATGACATCTCGCAGTTCATCCTAGGAGGTTCTCGTCTGCTTAACCGGGCGATTCCTGTGGATGCCTTAAAAATTAAGACCTCCAGGTAGGGCAAAAAACTTATAAAACTAAGCGACTACACGCTAAGGGCACGAACGGGCAGAATGAGCCTCGGCTTAAGGTGTCACTGAGGGAGAACAGCAAAGGGACAGGCTCGATCTGAGTGATATTAATTGGGGACTGATTTGAACTTACTGGCTCAGCAGCGCGGGCTGGCTCTAGCAAGGGCGGGGGTGCACTTAGAACAGGTGGACAAGCGTGGGACTCTTACTAACGAACGTTACCTTATCGACGCACCGTCCGGCTGACGCGCACCAAATGCACTCCTCGGCGGTGCAGTTGGCGCACGTCTGGAACGTGGAGCACGGGGCCGCGCATGGACCTGCTGCAGCCACACTCCTGGGGAGTAACAATGTGCTTGTAGATTCATAGGAGATGACTAGGTAAAGCAATAGCGGATTAAGGTAAATAGAGACAGACTCAGGGGTGAAAAGACCAATTCAGAAAGAGGTTTTAACTTTTATCGAAGGAGAAGTAGTCAGCAGAAGATATAAGTAACCAGGTTATGTTTTAGCGTATGGCACTCGTGAGCTGCAGCTGAAAATCAGCGTGACACTTGTGTTGCCATCTGGCATTATGCTGAACTGTGGTCTTTTTGGCATTTATATTTTTATAAAGTTTAATAAAAAATAAACGCATTTTCTTCCTAATATTTATCTCTGTCTGTTCCTATGTGTGTTTAGATCCTTAAAATTTCGCAACGGCTTTAGATACGGTTTTTTTTATTAGATAAGGCGATTCAAGAGGAAGGTTTACAATAGGGTATTTTACTCCATATGAAAGAAATTCTAAAAATATACAATTCAGATAGCTTAGGCAACAAGCAATCGGAAAATGATAAATTTAATTAATAAAATAACTAAATAAATTTTAAAATTGATTTCAAAGTTTTCACTTTTTTTAGTCTGTTGTTAAAAAGCCAAACAGTGTCCGCCATGATTATTACGTCTTAAGGTCATGTAAACAAAAAACTGACAACTGTCAACTCAGCAACTATTACTATTTTTGTATTATAAAACTTTACATTTTATTTTTTATTAAAATAGTAGTAATAATACCATGGAAGAAATAAATACTACCATATAATAATACCATAAACTATAGTGAAAAATACAACTAAACAGAAAGACTAATAACAGCGCATTTGTTTACGTAACCAACTGACGTCATGACTACAGAGTAACATGGCGTCAAGCGTTTTTGTGATTTTACGCGCGAAAATAGAAATTGTAAAATTGAAATGCAGTTTTATGGCACTTATCGACTGAATATTTTTTTTTTGTTTTTTTTTGGTGGTTTACTAGGACCCTAGGATCAAAATGAGATACTTTTTAAAAATGGGTGTAATACCGTATTGCACCTGTGCAAAACCGGGGCGTGTCGCTAGATTATTAAGGGTCTCAACAGACTGACAGATGGACAAAAGTGACCCTAAAAGGGTTTCGGTTTTCCTTTTTGAGGTACGAAACCTGTTAAGACTGATGTTGCAGGGTTTGGTGCAACAGAAACACACTTGAAATTACAGAAAACGTTTATTAGGTTCTATACCGGGAACCAAAATGGCCGCGTGCGCAGAAAAGAAATTGGGGTGCGCACTGATTGACGTTTGGTGGCAGACTGGCGGAAGACCATAGTGAGACAAGCTTGTCAGTGTGTCCCGCCTTTAAGCTTAAAATAGTGATACTTATTTACTACATACTTAAGTATAAATACAATTTATTTAGGATTGATTGAGCTAATCGCTAATAAAACCCTAAAGAATTGACTTAATCTAGACAAACTTTTACAGTTCCCACTAAACAACAAATATTGGTTTTGTCTTACCTGATATCTTCCGATGAATTGACTGGTTTACACTTTATCGTGTCGTAGTCCCAGAAACAAGCTCGCTGGCTCAATTCCTCGGATCCCTGGTGGCATAAATAACATGTTTTAGGGTACTAGCTATTTAACTCGATGCCTCTAAACATGCGAAGGAGGTTGCTGGACGCTTGAGGAAAAGAACAACCAACCGGAGATGCTCTGGGCGTCGGGCGCCGGGAAACGACTCCCAGCCACCGTAGATGCGGGCCTATGGACGGTGAGCGATGGGTAGCTCACCGTCCGTCCGTCGACGTGACGACAGGCTGAGGAACCGCGCGAGTGATCCACGCGCTATGCGCAATGACTGATCTGAATGACGGTCAAGTACTTGGAAGCAACGTTTAGCATCCAAATAAAGAATTCATTTTTTTGAAACGAAGTTCCTTATCGCGCGTCGCGGGCAGGCTAGGCGAAAAAAATTAAGATCAAAAGTTATAATGACACTTTTTGCTATAGTTGTAAGCCGTGCGGCGTGCGCGTGTTTCTCTGCCTGTCTCTCTCTCTCTCTCTAATAGAAAGCAAGCCAGTTACTTTCGTTTCGTCTTTCTATTTCGCATTAAACAGTGTGGTGTCGCGACGATTATTTTTGTTGAGTGTATACAGGTTTTTTGTACATAATAAATAATAACTTCCTTCCATCCGGGTGTCCCTTGGATACCTCTCAAGTTTTATTAATGCATAGAGGTTAACTACGTATACAAACAAAAACTTACATGTGTATGATAGTGTTGATGCGCTAAACATGCTGCGCACGAGTGGTATCTCCCGCACGCTTCCCGAGGTGATTCGCTGTCTGAACCACACTCTTCTATTGACAACGCCATCTGGTACAAATAACTTGACATTTAACATCTAATGTATAAAATTCTCGTGTCACAGTTTTCGTTCCCATACTCCTCCGAAACGGCTGGATTGATTTAAACGAAATTTGTGTACATATCGGGTAGGTCTGAGAATCGGCCAACATCTATTTTTTATACACCTAAGTGAGCAGCGGGTGAAACCGCTGGGCACAGCTAGTAATACAGTAAATTTTATAAAGCTCTATCAACATCTGTCTAGCCTTTTCCTGAATATATTGGGGTCGGCTTACAGTCTAGCCGGATGCAACTAAATACCAACATTTTAAATGGAGCGACTGCCTATCTGACCTTCACAACCCAGTTAGTAGGTCATCATCTGCCTAGCCTTTTCCCAACTATGATGGGGCCCGCTTCCAGTCTTACCGGATGCAGCTGAATACCAATATTTTACTTGGAGCGACTGCCTTTCTGACCTCCATAACCCAGTTAATACTGGGTAATACTACCCTTGGTAAGACTGGTTGTCAGACTTTCGGACACTGACTACTGTCAAAGATCTACAAATGACAGCCGGGACCAACAGCTTAACATGCTTTTCGAGGCACGGAGGAAACTCGGTATGCAACGGGTGGTCATTCATCCACAGACCAACCTAGGCAAGCGCGGCTTAACCTAAAGATCGAACTGAGCGGCTGCTATTATTTAGCCATGAGCTCTTCCCAATTAATCCAGTTAGTAAGTACTGGTAAAATGGTACCCCTTGGTAAGCCTGGTTGTTAGACTTAGCAGTCACTGTCACTGTGTATAAAAACTGTTTTAGCTTCGAACAAAATGCAAAGCGTTAAAAGTGAATGTATTTTAAACCATGCAATGATTGGAGTTGGCGTCCAGTCTTATCGGATGCCTGTAGGCTATACAAATATTTGTTTCGTGTGGAAATCGAACCCACGACAAGCAGTGAAAGTCAATCGTTGAACGATTGACCTTGCTGTATATACCTTCCAAAAAAAATTATGCACTATGTTTTTGTTAGTGACAAATTAATAGTCCGCATACCAATTTTTAGCTTCCTACCCTGAAAATTTTGGAATGCTCCATAGAAACTTCCACCACCTATTTTAGGGAAGTAGGGGGTTATAAAGACACAAAAAGTAGCCTGTCCGTCTCTAGGGTCCCAGCTATGTCTGTACCAAAATTCATCAAAATCGGTTTTGCCATTTAGGCGTGAAGACGTAACAAACAAACTCACTTTCGCATAATATTAGTAAGGATTGCAAATGTTTGCGCTAGGTTTCATGATAACACTCTCGTGAAGCGGTCTAGTCCCATACCTGGTGCGTGTGCCGCACGCAGTACATAGCGGACGGGTAGCACGCGCCGCACCACGCGCAGCGCGCGGCCGTGCACGCCGCGCACGACTCCGCTGACGTGCAGCGACGCTCGTCTGCGGACAGTACATAACTAGTACACGATTGACACATTAACATAATGACGCCTGTATTTCCCAAAAAGTTAAGCAGATGTGTAAATATAGGATAAACCAAATATATAGCTAAATTGAAGGATTCAGTGGGTGATCGCGACAATAGATCGTGGTGGAGCAAATTGAACTGTCTAACATGAAAATATGACTAACTAGCTGTCTTGCGCGGTTTCACCGCGTCTTTTGTTGCTGCCCCGCTCCCGTTGGTAGTAGTGTGATGTTGTACAGCCTATGTTACTTCCTGATAATGTAGCTTCATATTAGTGAAAAAGTGGTTAAAATCGGTCCTATAATTTTGGAGCCTATTCGATACAAACAAACAAATATTTCCTATTTGTAATATTAGCATAGATAATAAAAAGGGAAAATAAAAACAACAAATGTAAACATGAAAACATAAGGACTTCAGAGAACGCGTAAGCACAGCCGTGCGTGGAGGTGTCCAACAGCTGAGTAGTCTGGTGGGAGGGGGGGGGGTCCGTCGACTGTCCCCGCCGCCCCCGTCGTCCACTACGCCAGCACGCGGCGATGTAGAGACAAGCGGTCTCAACAGTGGGGTTACTGTAATAACGTGCTTACCCTTACCAAACCTAGGCTCCGTGAGACACGCCTTCACAGTACCGTCGAAAGACTCCTTCCAGCCAACTTCTTCTAGCTGAAACAAAATAACATGTTTGTTAGGAACACTCTCAATCAATTCTAGAATAATTGTTGTAAGTATGTAGTAAATAAGCGACCCCAAAAAATATGGGACAAGGGCTGGAAAATTATGATGATGTTTTAGCTTGGAAGACTAACGGCCCGTTCACGACCTTGCCGCGGTGAGCGGCGGCGAAAGCGGTAGCGGCGAGCGGTGAGAACAAACGTATGGAAATGTATGAAGCACGCCACGAGTCGCCGCTCATAGCGAAAACGCGCGCGGTTTTGTCCGAGCGATAACAAACATACAAATATGCATTTTTAAAAACTTTCGCATTTATAATATTACATTCTTGGAGAGTTATATGTTCGTATTCCAACATTGTACATGTGCGCGGGTTCACTCATTATGTTTGGGGGCTTTAATTTGGTTATTTATTGCTTGAGTATATTCTCAGTGTTGATTTTCTTTTTAATTTGGTATTTTGATGTGTGCTAGCGAACATGTGGCCATTCAATTAAATGTGGTATAGTAATCCTACTAATACTATAAATGCAAATGTTTGTGAAGATGTATGAATGTTTGTAACTCTTTCACGTCAAAACGGCTGAACGGATCTTGATAAAATTTGGCAGGAAGGTAGATTATAGTCTGGAATAACACTTGGGATTTTTTTTCGATATCGCACGGGTGAAGCCGCGGGCGCCAGCTAGTCTTTCATAAGTGTAATGTGTACCTTGGATATTACTTTATAAAGTCACTAGCTTTCGCCCGCGGCTTCGCCCGCGTTAAATTTGGGGTAACACAGTTCCCCTTGCGCCTTATTGATTTGTAATAGCAACGCTAAGTTTTCCCTTTTCTTCCCTCTTTCTTCCTCACATCCCACTTTTTAAATTAAAAATTAGCCTATGTCCGTCTCCTGGTTCCCAACTATCTATGTACCAAAATTCATCACAATCGGTTTAGCCATTAAAGCGTGAAGAGGTAACAAACAAACTCACTTTCGCTTTTATAATATTAGTAGGGATTTCATCAAACAGTTGTATTGCTGGGGAGTTTGTTCCGCCACTTCTTCTTCCCAGCTAAAACACTAGGAAGTGGCGAAGGGGGCGTTTTGGGGGAATGTCTTGATATATATGTATATTGACGTTCAAAAAGTCCTGATTATCAGCCTAGTTTACATAAATGACTTGATTTAGTTACCGGCAAGCAGGCTCTATCTCTCGCTCTCCAGACGCACGCGACAGCCGTGTGCTGCGCTGCAGTGAGGCACGCGGCTTCGGTCGTGTGGCGCGCGCAACCCTCGCCTGCCTCGAAGATGAGCGCGTCTGAACGGAGGCGCCCGTCGAAACTGCAACATATTTACGTATTTTAGACTTGCGAAAAAGAAGATATCTGGATAAATATAATGACCACCAAAAAACACCTTTACATCCTAAGTGTAGCTTAGCACTAAGCTTAGTATTTCTTTTTAGTAAAATACTAGACAATAACTACACGAAACATGTATCAAAAAGGACCTGGCTTTAGGTTGGTTAGGTTCAAGGGGGATGGCGGGGTCATGAGAGCAGGTAAAGCAAGCGAAATAAGACCCGTCATCCTCTTCGTGTTAGAGTACTTTAGAAACAGCTGCGTATGACTACACCTTAATTGGATTTGGTTTAATGAAATGTTTTAATTTCGGTGATAATTAACTATTTTGGTAGAATAAAAATGTTTTTATTTATTAAGTTAATATTTTATAATCATTATCTAGTATTGAATTAATTTAATTTGCATGTAAGAAGTTGTCTGCTTTTGCAGGTGGAAAATCATCATATAACTTCCCCTGCTTTAGGCCCCTGCTCCGCCCATAGTTTCAGACGTTTACTGACTGTGTATACCCACCCATGTTCTTTCTTTTGTCCTTTATGTTCCAGGGTCATGGTATCTCTTTAAAATTATTAGCAATCCTTGAGAAGATGTCTGTTTGGGTTCAAACTCACACTCGTAGGTCCCGGCTGTTAGTGACAGAGAACAAAACATGAGTATGACTCACCCGGCGTGTATGACGACCGTCCGTCGGTCCCGCAGCAGCAGCGCGGCGGCGGCGTGTGCTGCGCGCGCGCCGGCCGCGGGCGGGGACGTCGCCCACCACACGCCACATCTGGGATGGGACCACCACACTTTATATAACTCCTAAGTGTGCTAGCGTGATGTTATACTAAGTGGTTAAGATAATACGACGTTAAATTAAACTACACATACCTCTCTCGACACTGGTGGAGAAGGTGAAAAGTGAAATCAAGGTCATCAATATGACATATCGAGTTGTACTTACTAGCTCTTTTCATGTGACAGTTTTGTCAATAAATGCACCACACAGAGGGCACAAACAACAACGTATTACTAATAACACTATGCCCGACCTTGGGAATCAAACCAGTACCTTTGAACTGAACAGCGATACGTTAGTTGAACAAATTGGACTAAAAGTACCCTATTAAATTCCTAGATATCCGTTAACTCACTTATTCCACACTAGAGCATCCAACACAAACATTGGTGTAAACTCACCTCTAAATAGACTTAGTCGAGAGATGAATTGTTTTATAAAATCCGCATCACACGTTGATATACACCATGATTCATTAAATTCCTATAAGAACCAAATACTGTCTCAAAATCAATCTCCTAAGGACTTGTAGTTTTAGAATTAAGCCACCTACATCTGGCAACTTGCCTACCCAAATTGGCTTCTATTGTTTTTAATTTAATTTTGATCTCATTTGTTTTTTCTTTTGTAACAAGTTTCGTATTTTTCCGTAAGTGTCTTCTGTTATACCCTAAAAAAATAGTATTTTTTGTTGTTTTTGTAGTAGTTTTTTTTATTATAAATACATAAATATTAGATATTGTTATTACTCATTATGTAAAAATTTTGGTTAACCTATAATTGGCAACTGTATAAGTCAAATACTATGTAATTTTTATTTTTTAAGATATTTTTATTCAGAAGCTGTTGGTGACCTTTTAATAAATAAATAAATAGAAGTACCTCATGCTCAGCAGTCACACTTACAACTACTAAACCAACGAGACAGTCGGCAAATAAATATATGATTAATTAACTCATTACATTACCTGACATCATACAGCAATGCTCCTGCAGAGTAACACTTAGAAGCGACAGGGTTAGACACCAGGGCAGCTGCACTGTCGTTGTGAGCATTTCCCCCAAAAACCAGCATAATGCCTAGAACATAAATAATAATAAATCGTTTATCAAATCAAGTATATTAACTTGGCTCGCGAGGTTGTCGACATGTGGGACGTGGACTCAGCGATCACTGTGCCGATAGTCGTATCTGCCAATGGCTTAATTGACAAGAGCCTCGACCAATACCTGAAAAGTCTCTCGTTAGGCAGCTGGATGTTGGGCTTGATACAGTGCGCGGTACTCCTGGACACAGCTCGTATTGTTAGGAGGTTCCTTTTTCTGGAGCCCTGACCGCCGGTAGCTTGGATCCTGTTCCCGATGCCGGTGGGCATCGGGAACAGGATCCAAGGATCCAATCAGAATTTATTTATGATTTCAGAATTATTTAAAAAATAAATATATGTTAGTTAAACAATAAATGAACAAAATCGTTTATTAATATAAAAAAAAACTTTCTCTAGAACCCTGACCTTAGCTTACACTTAGGTGATTTAAAAAAAAAACATTTAAGGAACAGTCCTTACGGCCCGTTCACGACCTTGCCGCGGTGAGCGGCGGCGAAAGCGGTAGCGGCGAGCGGTGAGAACAAACGTATGGAAATGTATGAAGCACGCCACGAGTCGCCGCTCATAGCGAAAACGCGCGCGGTTTTGTCCGAGCGAATCGCCGTAGCGGCGCGCGGTGCGGGGAGCGGCGGGATCAAAAGTACAAGCGAATGAGTGCGACGAGTGCGACGCTACGAAACAGAGCAGTGCGGACAGCGGTGTAGGTGGGACGGACTCGGCGGCAAACTTATGAACAAAATATTTTAGGCAATTTTGTGGCGGTAATGGATACCGAGGCGTTTATAACAGAAATTTTAAATCGACCCCCTATATGGATGTCAGACATCCCCAACACACAACAACATATTTTCTGTAATCTTCGTAGGTCATGAAATTCGCCATTTAAATATCGTTCTTTATTAAGTTCGTGCACTCCTTTTCTCATATTAAGAATATCTTGTTTTAAAAATATACTGTTCTCTAAACAAAGAAGGGATTATTTTGATAACGCCATTATTTTGAGTACGTTCTGACTACCTAAATCCGTCCACCTCGGCCGCTGCCGCTCGCCGCTACTGAGAGTAGGTGGCGTGTAAAACGCACCGCTTGCCGCCGCCGCGCCGCCAGTCGCGCCGCGAGCCGCTAAGACCGAAGTCGTGAATGGGCTCTTATACCGGTTATACGGAGATGTCGGACTCGCGCACCGAGGGATTCGTACAAACTTATGACATAAACGGCCATAGAGGGTTGATGTGATCCTACTACAATTTCTTTTCATTTTTTTACCATTTTTGAAGGCTTCGGCCCCGGTCTATAATAAATATTTGTGTATTAAATTTACCTGGTGTAATAAAAGTAGCAGAATGTAAATATCTAGGAGTAGGCGCCGACTGCAGAGGGCGCCACAGTCTTAACTCAGGGTCGTACTCGAATAACGAAGCTGATGGGGCCTGCACAAAATACATAAGAACATAAATACGCCATTTTCACATTTATAATTAATTTTAAAATAAGCACACCAATAAAATGTACAATAAGTAATTATAATCTAATTTTTAAGTTTAAAAGTGTATCTTTGAAATATACATAGTTAAGTACTTTATTTGGTAATCATATAATTATAATATGCATTATTACTAAAATTATCAAGATTTAAATTCCTCAATACTTGAACCAATAAAGTTATTCGTCAAGAAATGCTTGCATGATGCAAATTTTATAGAAAATAGGTTTTATTACATGGACATAAAGCTTTCTCTGGGCGACAGAACCCGAACTCTGGTCATAAGAGTAATTCGTGGTGTACCTGTGTGGCCTCGGACTCTGACACGAGTCCCCCGTGCACGTACACCTTGCGCGACAGCCCGTCCCACGCGGCCGCGTGCGCGAACCCCGCGCGCGCCGCCCAGCCGCGCGTCGCCGCCACCGACCACACGCCCTCGTCCACGTAGTACTCCTGGAAATTTAAGATTGTCCAAAAAACGTAGTTAAAATGGTGAGAAGCTTCTGTAAAGCCAATTGGCAGAGGTAAAACGAGCGCGCTTTAATATGGGACTGTCTTTCGATATAATTTGTCCACCGGCCATGGTCAAACAGAGTCTGAAAACCATGTTTATTATCTATAGTACGGCCAACGAGAAGCGATACCAAATGTAAACAAAACCCATGCTAAAACCCCATCTAAAATGGCCGCCCGAATGTTGGCGAACCCGTCTTAACGTTGTCATGTTTTTACCGGCAGAACGAGACATTACGACAAAGGCACAAGATGGAAAGAGCTAAATATTAGATTATCAACGCCACAGTTGTTCTTTAGGTTAATGACCTTTCGTATCGCTTCTCGTTGGCCGTACTATACACATGTTTTTGCAAATAAATGAATCTTGAAAAAAAAAAACTTTGGACGGCGTTTGAACGAGATCATAACTTCAGGTGGAGCTATCCATGAGATATTCCCGGCCGCCATAGAAACGGGTCTGTGGTCGGTAAGCAATGGGTAGCTCACCTACCGTCCGACGACATGACGATAGGCCGGGGAGGAGTTAGCGTGTGTTCCACGCGCGCCTTAAAGAGATGTCAGCAAAGCAAAGGGCCTGCCAGGGACACCGCTGGCCGGGGTGAAGAGTTGTCTGATAGAGATACTGCGTCCCCGGTACACAAAGGGCAAAAGAACTGTCTTGCCGCTGAGTAAAGTGCCCCAAATTCCTTTCATGAACTCTTTTCCAGTGCGTCCTCGAACTAGTCTTCGCGGTCATCTCGCCACGTACTTTTGGGCTGGCCTCTGCAACGCCCTCCGTCTCCCGGACAGACCTCGTGTGGAGATTTTTGCGCATGCGGCAGACTTATATATTTCCTTTTTTATTTTACGTTACCCCACACTAGAAATTTCTCCTGTATCGTGGGATACAGCGATATGCGTTTAAAAACATTGAAACTCACATACACAATCAGCCAGATCCGAAACAATTATCTGTAGGCCATACAAATATTTGTTCTGTGCGGGAATCTAATCCGCGACACGTAGCGCAGAGGTCAAGCGCTAGGTACTGCACCAACTGTGTCGTCAATTAAATTTAATATTTTCTGAATACGAACCTGAACTAAATGTAGGTACCCGTAATGTGGCGAATGCCCAAAGAAGACTAACATCACAGGCTTCTTGGTGACGCCCAGATACACTAGTACTGCTGTGTGACCTGATACGTGGAGACCTCCTGGAACAATAAAGCACAAGCATTAAGGCGCCACCCCGACCAAAACGCCGCGCAAGCCGTTTTTGTGCAGTTTTCTGGAACTATCTACTTGTTATTTAAAACGAATTAAGTAACAAAAAAAAACATGAAATTTCTTTATAATCTTAATTCTTTTATTGTAGATTTATTTTTTATTTTTATTGAGTAATTATTTAGTAAATCTCCTTACAACAAAACCCCAGAAATGAGAAAAAATATCAATAACATGCATCTCCTCGTAACGTAAACATTCAACTATGACTACTGACACTAATTGATACATAATTCTATAATGAACAAGGAACAAATATTTTTTTCCAAAAACCTAAAACTTTATTTAATATAGAGTTTATTCCAAAAAATTGGCATTTCTCTCTACTGTTACTCCTATGGGGCAAAGAGGGAACGAATGCTCAAGGTTATTTGCGTAGAGTACGGCCGTAATTGATCAACTCTGTCTACGCATCGTCAACACAATGTCATCAGTCGTGACTGAACAACATTAGTGCAAAGTTCAGCCGTGTCGCGCCGCCACTGTCCTACAATCAATATGTCGGTCAACGTATACGCATCCTAATCACCCGCCTGATTTGTGAACCCTTTGAATTTCGGAATATGCGCCTAAAGAAGCTATCTGAAAAGTATTTTCATTTAATCACCAAACTCTAAACGGTAAAAATAATGCGAGAAAGCATAGCGCGGCATAGCGTAGGAAATAAAATCTCCACATTTTTTTAGGGGTGGGAAATCATCAAATAACTTCCCCCGCTATGGGCGGAGCGGGAGGAAGTGTCAGACTTGTACTGATTAAAACCAGTTCATGTTCGTTCTTCGAACAACCCGCAACCCTGGAACTTTGTCACCTCTGGGACAAAAGTGCAATAGCAAAAATGTATGGCTTGTTGGTTATTATATACTACTCCCATTCACTAAGGTTCTAGTAGAACAGTTGAGTTTTTCCGTTCGTTAACACAATTCTTTTAAGATTCGTTTGGGACATTTTGGCCAATAGGGTATTGTATGATGAGAGTTTGATGGTTAGATAGTGCACCGGAATATGTTTGGAGGTATTGTGTTACCCAGAGACAGGTCTATGGAGGTCAGAGAGGCAGTAGCAAAATTCTTCAACATATAAACCAGCTAAGAGCTTCAGACTCGCGCACCGAAGGTTTCGTACAAACTTGCGACAAAACCAGCTATATCTTTTGACTGCGCAGACATACAGGGTTGATTTTTTTATAGCATAAAGGGACCACCGAGTTTGATAAACGGTTTTAATTTAAACTCGATACTTCACGCGTTCCCGAGATAAAGGGTCTTGGCAGACAGACAATAGAGTAATCCAATAAAGACTCCGTTATTTTTCCTTTTCAGCTATGAAATCCTAAAATCAAGGCAAATAATGTGCTTGAAAAATATACAAATTATCAAGTCGCACATTACAGCTTACAACAGTATACCTAGTGCAGCAGTACATAAGGTGCACAGTCGCTTACCGCAGTGCTTGAGCGGCGCCTGCCTGTGCGGGGAGCACGTGACGGGCGTGGCGTTGTGCCACTGCGGCCGCTCACTGTTGAGGCGAACTCGCCAGATCTCGTTCGTTACCTCGCCGGCTCGACCTTCTAGGCCCGCTAGGCCACCTCTGAAATAACGAAACAAAATGGATTAAAATATCTATATTATATTATTTCCTTGGTCACAGCATCACGTGTGAACGGAAAGTGGACCAATTTTGTTAATTCTTTTTTGTTGTGTTGGTTATTGTGCAGAGAGGGTTTTCATGACAAAACAAAAGTAGGTTAGACCAGGTACCGTAGGTAGGGTAGGTAGGTAGTTAAAAACAAAAGAGATGAAATGAAGAAGAATATGATGCTAAACTTTGTTTTAATTCGGCGAAAAACTCCAAGCTTGGAATTAGCTACGTTGGACCCGCAAACATATGAGTATATATGCAGGGAGTAGGTAAATTAGCATGCATAGCACGCAACACTATGTTGACTCGACGACCATGAAGCCTGGAACTCTCGGGGCGACTGAGGACCTATTCACCCACGAGAATATTCGGTATTACCGTTATCAATGGCGAGGCTTTTATTAAAGCCGGAAAGCTTAGCGAACCCTAGTAGTTTAAAGATTATTGAAAAGTCTGATTTCTGTTGAAAAAACTTATAGGCGAGATCATAAAAGCTAAAAAGCTTAGCTTGCCGAAATAGTAAAAGATTCTTGGACAGTTCGATGGCTCAATGGGCATGCCCCAATTTAACTTAGTACTTTTATGTGGTCTGCTTACCCTCTCTCAGGCTCGTCGGAGATGACGACACCGCCGTAAACGATCAGCTCGTGGCCGTACAGGACGGCCGAGTGTGCGAACCGCGCCGCCGGACTTTCATATGTGGGGAGTACTTCCCATTCTTGTTCCGCTGATTTATATCTGGAAACAAAAAATAATCGAGATAAGTGGCATATTCAGAACGACAACGGTATGAAGGTGGGACATAAGATTTGTTTTAATTCCTATCCTGGCATATGATCCCCAAAATATGCGTAACAAACTCAGACATCAAGGTTTTCTTTCAAGTCTAGACATTGAGAAGTTTATTCCTGGTTAAAATTAAGAGTTGTTACGTTGTACGGCTAAAAATATAAGTTAAACAGTCGATAGTCATTGACTAAGCCGAAGCATCAAAGTTACCGAAGTATAAACGGTTAGTGAGTACATTATTTTGAAATTACCGATGGAAAATCATCATCGGTAATTTAAAAAAAACAACTGTTGGTTCATACATTTTTGCTATTGCAGTTTTGTCCCAGAGGTGACAACGTTCCAGGGTTGCGGGTTGTTTCAAAGATATATCGTGGCCCCGGAATACAAAGGGAAGAAGGAACATGGATGGGGTTAAGTCAGTAAAAGTCTGACACTCCCTTTCGCTCCACCCAGAGCGGGAGAAGTTTTCAATGACTTCCCAACCGAAAAAAAGAGATGACAACGTTATGGCACGAACCTAGTCGAACAAACTTGTACAGAATATACTTGGGTTCATTATTTACCTGTACAAAAACTCTGCAAACGCGAAGGTTTCTCCGCCGACTCTCAACAGATCGTCTCCATAGGGCAGCAAGACGTGCGCGGCCACGGGCGGCGTGCGCACCGGCCAGTCCGCCGCCCAGCCCGCGCGCCACGCGTCGCGCGCGCACGCCAGCCCGCGCTTCAGGCCGCTGCACGCGCAGCCCGACATAGTGCACGTGCCGCCGCCGTACGCTGCGTTACATTCCTCTGGAGAGAAGAGAAGTAGATACGTTTTTATATGTCTTAAACATAGTATAATGGTTTAACAAACTTATAATGCAATGTCCACGTGTTTACCTATACAGAATATCTCATCAATTATCTATTTTGTTAAAATTAATAGTTTAATAAATCAAATAAAATCAGTAACAACAGCTATTGACATTTTTGTGTACCACAACTAACTAATAATTCTATTTATAATCTGTCTGTAAGTCATTTATAATCTGTGTAATCTAAAATGAATGAACGACGAACGTGCACGGGGAATGAATGTTTCCTCATAAAATTTAGTAATAATTTTATAATAATCAGAAATCAAAATGAAAAAAAAAATTGAACTTGTTTTCGCACATATTTTCAGTAATTTTTAAGCAAGTATACATTTATGTATGTTACCAAGTTTGTATAAAATAAAATATAGGACGTAAACGCGGGTAATGTGTAAATAAGGTTCTCAACCATACTAATGGCCAACGCCCCCTTTACATGCCTTTGCAGGTCTTTGCGCCCCATTTGCAGGTCTTTGAGCCCCCCCTTTGCAGGTCTTTGCACCGCCTTTGCTGGTCTTTGGGGCCCCTTTGCAGGTCTTTGCGCCCCCTACTTTGAAAATCCCTGCTGTAGACGAAGTCATAGAAGATCTATATTCAAAAAACTACTAACAGATCTGTGACAGACACATTATCAAAGTGTGGTAATCTTAAACTAGAACTAACACAATAATTACCTGGACACAGAGGCTGGTCGCAAGCAACTCCTGTCCACTCTGGTTCGCATCTACACGAACCGTCTTCACATTCACCATGATCTGAAAAATACAAAACAAAAATCTGAGGTATTTAGGCATGTAGTTTCAGAGGGCCCTTTTTATGCGGATGGGAAACCATTAAATAACTTCTCCCGCTCTGAGCGAAGCGGGAGAAGGGCAACAAGAACGTATTTTTTGTCTGGCTTACACTGTCCTCCCATAGTTAAGTACTATTAGCGCGTTAGTACTTAATTATGGGATCTAATTAAAAACCAAATGATTATAAGAAGTTCCAAACCAAATTTTAATTAAAAAATGTTTACAGAAAACTTCAAAAACATAGCCATGAGCAATAAAAAACAAGAAACTCTTGGTGTATTTAGTTTCAACAAGCTTAAATTAATAAACTGGTTTAAACAGGCCTTTTTAATAAACCACTGTATTTCCTATCTCCACAGCCGAACACAGCCCCTTCCCCCCCGAAAACATAGCCATGAGCAATAAAAAAACAAGAAACTCTTGGTGTATTTAGTTTCAAGCAGTGGCGTAATTATAGACTGGCAAAATGCCACGGGCCCCCGACCCAAAAGGGCCCCGGTCCAAGAGGCCGCGAGGTCAGAAATAGTTTTTCTTTTTGTTCGTGAGTATTTTATTTTACTTGGAAAGTATAATTTATATTGTTTTAACTAAAGACTTTAATTAGACTAAAATTGTTATTAGTGTTTGATAACTACTAAGTGGTTTACTAAAATTAAACTAAGTACAGCGTGACGATTTTGACTGACTTTACCTTGGGGCCCCCAATAAATGCATTAGCCACGGGCTCCAGTTGGTATAGTTACGCCACTGGTTTCAAGCTTGAATTAATAAACTGGTTTAGACAGGCCATTTTTTTAATAAACCACTGTATTTCCTATCTCCACAGCCGAACACAGCCTTTTCCCTTCCCGCCCCCTCCATTCTCATCCAACCACACAGAAATGTATACTTACTAGAACAATTAGTCCTATGATCATTTGAAGGGCAGGAGTAAGCAGCGTACGTCACGTTAAACCCCTCCATCGCGTACGCATCATCGCTGAAGAAGTGCAGTAACGCGCTGCCAGAACGGGCTATCACCTGCCTCGTCCAACTTGACTCTCCATTCTCTAGGACACCACTGGAATAGAAAACAAAATGTTTGGTTAGTTAAAATCGCCTCTAAAAGGTAAACCCAATGAGTAACCTGAAGAAACCTGTATTTTTTCAGGCTTTCCATACGGTAAAAAGAGATCCTCTGGGTGGGGTTCTCTCGGGTGAGTGATCTCCCTTTTTTGTCTCCATCGCTGATAGCCCTCAATTTGGCATTATTATTTCATTTAATGTAGTCCTTTTATGATGCAAAGTGTTGTGACTTCCAATGTCTTCTCTCATTTTCAACAAGATTCAGTTGTCAAAAATTGCAGATACGTAACATAACGACTGTTATCCCCAAACGGTTAGACCGACGTGTACCTAATAGTTGTATCAATAAGGTACAAATTGCAAATGGAATTGTGAAACTAGTGACAAGACTAATGTGTGTATAGAAACACATCTGGGTTTCATAAAAGCAACAAATCCGTCTTCTGCCATCATGTGTAATTCCAGCTCTTGAATCTCACAACAGCTGTGATTCGCTGAGCAAAAAAACCCACAGCCATGTCATAGATAAGGTTAGCTAATTCCAGAAAACCAGTTTGAATAACATTAACTCTGGTTTTCCCAGAAATCGATAAAGTTTTGACGAATTTCGGGATCCCGGACGCGGCCTATTGACCCGAGATCTTCACATATCGGAGAATACTGCGAAATCATTAATGAATGATTTGAATTATTTATTTAAACTTTATGCACATGTATAAAAAAAACAATGTACGAAGGCGGACTTAATGCCTTGGGCATTTTCTACCAGTCTACCTTAGGGTGATGCAGAGACAAAACATAATAGATGCAGGGTGCATAACAGAAGGTATTCGAAATAATTATATATATTTACAGTTAAAATATAACGATAAATACTTATATTCATACATACAAAACAAAATAATAAAAAAAAATGTAAAGAGAGATAAAAATACAAAAATTAATGAAGAAAATCTAACAGTCATTTAACTTGGAGTCGAATCTGCCAGCTTCTATTTTATTCAATTAAGTACATACATAATAACTTTAGTTACAGAATACATCATAGAAGTTTTCTGTGATATGACTTACAGCGGTTTGACTAAAACCTTTCCGGTTAATGAGGGTTCTCACGAAAATTTATCCAAATAGTTGGTGCCACTATGGCAAGAGGTCCCAATCCCAATAATCCGCGCTGTCAAAGCGGCAAAAGTTTCCTTTCAGTGTTTGATTATACCTGTTTAATTTTATTTAAAAATGGATAATTCATGTGCATATGGACAAAAAAAAGGTTGCTGAGTTAAAACTTGAGCTCAAAAGAAGAGCAATTAGAGAACTTATACAACATTGTGGTATTTCGATTCTGAGATAATATACATATATTACTAGCTGTGCCCAGCGGTTTCACCCGCTGCTCATTTAGGGATCTGAAAAATAGATGTTGGCCGATTCTCAGACATACCCGATATGTGCACAAAATTTCGTTTAAATCGGTCCAGCCGTTTCGGAGGAGTATGGGAACGAAAACTGTGACACGAGAATTTTAAATATTAGATTAGTGTTGTTTACGACTTAATTATATAAAAGTCGCTATGGTTTCTTTACCTCGATTGCTATAATAAGCAAAGTCTTTTTTTTTTTAAAAAATAGCTATCATAATCTAGAACAGTATACAGTTTTGTTTTATTTAAGACCCTACTAGTATACACAATAAGGTCAATCTTTAAGTGCTGAGTGTCGTCTAAGGTGTTCGGCATTTAACAAGTGTAAGTACTTATTTCATTTTATTAAAAAATCTGACACGAATAGGTAAATTTATAGGCGCTATGACACTTTTGACAGGTTTCTGAACCTGACCTCTCAGTGCTGCCGCCTAGTGGGTGTCATTTCAGAAAACCCTCATTGAATGAGTTAGGACAGATTATAACCGCATACGAGTTACAATTATGACGTTGCAGATACATTTTTTTTTTAAATGTTGCCCCACACTATGAATTTCTCCTGTATCGTGGATGCGTTTACAAACATTTAAATTCACATACACAAACAGCCAGCCCCGGGACAATTATCTGTAGGCCATATAAATACTTGTTCTGTGCGGGAATCGAACCGGCGACACGCAGCGCAGCAGTCGATCGCTCAGCCACTGCGCCAACCATGTCGTCAATTATAATTAGCATCATCAGCCTAGCGTTTTTCCTCTAACGTTGAGGTCAGCTTCGAATCCAACCGGATGTATTATTCATATTCATATTCATATCTTTATTGCATTCCATAATGTCTGAGGATCTTAAAATAGGCTTAAAGCTAAGGTACAATTATGGACCCTGTAGGGCACAGCAAACAAATTAAACAAATTCTTAATATTAATTACCAAATTATAAATAAATTATTCATATTGAAGTTAACAAAAAATATACTTATTCTAATAAAATATTAAAAAACTAAATTATAACAAAATAAAATAAAAATTGAGATCAATGGGAACACATTGTTAAAATTTAAATTACAATTTATTCGTATTTATTAAATACTTTACAATAATAGTAATCTATCTATCGGCTAATAATGTTTAGTGTCTGTTTGTGTTAAATATATTTGTTTGTCATTTATGTATTCGTTTATTGAGTAATATGCTTTTTTAATCAATATTTCTTTAAGTTTATTTGTAAAAGTTCTGTCGCTAGTTTCGTTTTTCATTGTATCTGGTAGTTTATTAAATATTTTTATAGACATTACGTAAGGACTGTTAGAATGTAGTTTCATGCGCGAAGAGGGTAACATTAACATGTTTTTGTATCGAACAGAGCGGTCGCTATGTTTATCACCGCGGGTTGTAAAAAAGTTCGTATATTTTCGGACGAATTTGCATATTTCCAGAATATATATAGATGGTAGGGTAAGTATTTTATGTTTTACAAAGAAAGGTTTACAACTGTCGGTTTGTTCAATATTAACTACAATACGAATTAATTTCTTTTGGAGAATGAAAAGTGTAGGCGCGTCTGTGCTATTTCCCCACATAATAATGCCGTAGCTGAGCCATGCATGAGCATAGGCGTAGTAAGTGGTAAGTGCAGTTTGCAAGTCGGTAGTTTTTTTGACTTCTCGAAGAGCATAACTGAATGTCGATAATTTTGACCGTACTTTTTTTATATGAGGTTTCCAAGAAATGTGTGTCTATTGTGAGTCCTAATAGCGTGAAATCGTTAACTAGTTCAATTTTTGTGCCGTTCGTTGAAAAATTGACTGGTAATGGTGATTTTTGATGGGGGTAGAAAGTTATTAGTTTGGTTTTTTTGTAATTAATCTCAAGGTTGTGCTCGTCCATCCATTTTGATGTTTTGGTAAAAATTGTGTTTAGTTGATCATTTACATTATTGTTTGTTTGGTATGTAGTTAGTAGAGAAATGTCGTCTGCGAAGAGCACACATGGCTCTTCCATAATTTTGGGGAGGTCATTGATGTAGATGATGAATAGAAGACATCCAATGACACTGCCTTGCGGTATTGATGCATTTATAATTTTCTTTTCAGATCTGACTTGAATTATTTGTTTTTGGTCCTGGTTGAAATATTCTATTTGCACATATTGTTCTCTATCCTTTAAGTAGGATGCAAACCATTTATGTGTTGTTCCACGTATTCCTATTCCGTATAATTTGTCAAGTAAAATTTTGAACCGTACCTTGTCATATGCCTTTGTCATGTCTAAAAGTATGCCAATGGGATATTTTTTATCATTTATAGTGTTTAGGACTTGTTGCATATATTTATAGACAGCTAAAGTTGTTGATCGATGTTTCCGAAAACCGTTTTGACCTTCGTCAAAGATTTTATATTTTTCACAAAAACTGTATACCCGGTCGCACATAGCCTTTTCAAAAATTTTTGAAGCCGTGGGTAGAAGAGCTATAGGCCGGTAATTATTGGGATCAGTTTTTGAATTTTTCTTAAACTGTGGTTTTATAATAGCCTTTTTAAGTTGATCAGGAAAGATACCTTCATCAAATGATTGATTTATTAGTACACAAAAAGGCACAGTTAATTCATCTGCACACTTTCTAATCAGGGATGGCGGTAGTTCATCTATTCCATGACTTTTTTTGTTTTTTAAATTTTGTATGATTCTGTGTGTTTCTCGATGGTCTATAGGTCTAAGAAATAAAGTATTTTCAGAGGGGCTGAGGACAGGCTGACCGTTTGCCTTCCTGCCATCAGGGTAGGTGGTTTCTTCGCCAACTGATGCAAAAAAATGATTAAATTTGTTTACAATTTGTTTTGGATCTGAAACTAAAGTATCATCTATTTCTAATTGGATATTATGTCTTTCAGTACGCGTTTTTTTATTAGTCCGTTCGTTCACTATATTCCACATAGCTTTAACTTTGTTTTGAGAAGATTTCATTTTCTTAATGTAATGCTGTTTTTTAGACGTTATCACCGACTGCTTTAGTATTTTTTCGTATTTTCTATAGTAATTTTTAATGACTGGATTTTCGGATTTAATACTTAACATTTTTAATAACCTTTTGTTTGTGCACGAGATCTTTATACCTTTAGATAACCAATACTTTTTATAGTGTGTTTTCAGTTTTATTTTTATTTTTGGGATAGTTTCGTTTAGTATATTAGTTAATAAGCCGTTAAAAACATAATAGTTCTGATTTGCATCGTTACTTTCTATAATAATATCTTTCCAGTTAACTGATTTTAATGCAGATTTAAAACTTTCAATATTATTTTCATTGAACAATCGTTTTTCAACATACCAACTGGTCTGGTGCTTTGGTGGTTGCGGTATTTTAAATTTTATAGACGTTCCGCAATGATCTGAAAAACCCAGTTCTTCTACAGATGTGTATAAATCTCCGTTTATAAAGTTTGAAAATATTAGGTCTAGGCAAGTTGACGCTGTTTGTGTAATGTGTGTGGGATCTTTTATGTGTTGTGTGTATTTGTATTCGGACATAAGTTCTAAGAAAGCGTCAACTTTTGAGTTATTTTTAAGGATATCTATATTAAAGTCACCACCGATGACTGTGTTTTGTTTTGTGTATTTATTATTTATATAGGTTAGTATTTGTTTTAGTTGGCTTTTAAAAATATTTTCTTCTCTTCTGTTCCAGTACATTGTTACTATTAGCAAATTTTCGTTAGGTAATTCAATAGCGCAAACTTCTAAAATATATTCTAGTGACATCTCAGTGATATCTCTTCGTTCTATATAATCTTTGTGTTCTTCAAGTAGGATGCATACTCCGCCACCTCCACGGTTTTCTCGACAGAAAGATGCTGCGACTTTGTAGCCGCTAAAATCAATCATGCTTAATTTATCTTTTGAGAGCCATGTTTCAGTAATACATATAGCCTGATATTCCTGGTTTTCATTGACGAATACTTCCATTATGTGTTGCTTATTAAATAGACTTTGGATGTTTTGAAATAAAATATTAAAATGTTGCTCTTGATTTTCGAAATCTAGTGGCATCCTTATATTCTCGAAATCTACTGTCTTTATATGGGTCACTGCTATTTATAGTTTCAGTTGCGGGTGGAGGGTATGATATTGTTTCGTTTTTGTCACTTATTAGTTGTCCTTCAATATAGAGTTGATTATTTCTGATTACGGCTTGCTGTCCTTTATTACGTGCAACAAGCATTTTATCTCGCAAGGCTTTCCTCTCATTCCTTGCTTCCTCGTTTAAAAATTCAGAAGCAAACAGTCCCGTTCCTTGGAAATAACGGCTATTTTCAGTAATAAATTTGACCATTCTTTTGCTCAAAAGTTCAATTACCACTGGCCGATTTAGATTTTTATAATATCTTCCAATCCTGTGGGTATCTTCAATGTAGCCTAGTAAATCTATTCCTAGAATATCCCAAAATATAGCTCTGATTCTTTCATGTAGATCTTCTTCAGGTTCATTATAGATTTCAGTAAGTCCATATAACACAATTTTCTTAGCATTGTTTTCAGGTATACTATGTTTTATTATAGGGGGGGTTGGGTCAGAATTGAGTTTTTTTATTTCGTTTTGCAGTATTTCAGTTTGATTTTTCAGTTTTTCTATTTGGGTGTTAATTTTGTCTATATCATTCTTTCGTTGCTCGTTTTGTGAGAACAGAACGCCAGTATCTTGTTTTATGTCTTCTTTTAGTTTTATTATGGCTTTATTTATCTCTGATTGAATCGTAGCTTTTATTTCCAGTATTATTTGTGTATTATTTTCCCTTAATTTAGTAGTAATCATTTCACTCAAGTTCTGTAGCGTTAGTTCAGCTTGGTTTTCATTCTCTAAATTTGTTTTATTGTACATTGTTTCGCCGAGTATACTTAGGTCTTCCGAGTAAAACGTCTCATTTAAGTGGTTTTGAGTTGGTTTTTGACGCTGAGTAATATTAGGCTCCGGAGTTGTTAAGTTGGTATCTACTAGTTGAGATCGTACTGGTGTGTTTGTATTATTATTTTTGGGTTTTTTGCACCGACATTCTTGGCATTCCCAGGTTAATTTACATTTGCTGTTCATGCGAGCATGTTATTCCTTTGAGACGTTTGAACATTCGAGGTCATAGTATTTCTTACAGTTTGAGCAAGTTAGGTATTGTAGATAAATACCAGTTTTTTTGAAACGTTATACTGTCTCACACTAAAACGAAATTTTGAAAAATAATTATAACTTTATGGTTTCGTTGGTTTGTGACTAAATTAAATAAATCAAATGGATAGGTATTTCAAGGTGAAGCCACACTTGCCGATATCTCTCCGTGGATGATTTCGTTCTGTTCTCCCAGGTGTTGGTCTATAATAGTGATCAACATTGGTAATAGACTCGCCTAATTCGTGAGTATTTATTGAAAGTTTTAAGGAATACGGAGGAATTGGGAGAGTCCATTAGAATGGACTCTCCCATTTCCTCACAAACTCACTTTCATAATATTAGTAAGGATTAGAATCCTTACTAATATTATGAAAGTGAGTTTGTTTGTTACGTCTTAACGCTTACATGGCTAAACCGATTTTGATGAATTTTAGTACAGAGATACAGTTGGGACCTTGGAGACGGAAATAGGCTAACCATTTTTTTAAAGTGAGAAATGAGGGAGATAGAGGGAAGAAAAGGGAAAACTTAGCATTGCTATAACAATAAATGAAGCGCAAGCGCAAATCAGAGAAGGGGAACTGTGTAACCCCGAATTTAACGCGAGTGAAGCCGCGGGCAAAAGCTAGTAAGGAATACATATTTATAAATTTGAAAGTGACTCTTAATTTACCCGATTGTCAAAAGGAAAAAGGTTATTTGTCGAAATACTTTAAACCGGGGTTGTTCGAAAGAGATACCGGGGCCCCGGAACGTAAAGGAACATGGGTGGGTTTAGTGAGTAAAGAAAAAAAAAGCCTTAAAACAGATAACAAAAAGACAGATCGGATTGCACTGAAACTAGGCACAGAGGTAGACCATGACCATGACATGGACTTATTAACCCAGTAGCGGGTTTCCGTGGAATAATTTTAGACCTAATCTCAACTACCTACCTAAGCAATAAATAAAATTGAAATGGGAAGCGACAACTTTCTAAGAAAAAAGAATCTCCAATCGGTTCACCCAGTCAAAACTATGAATTGAGCACCTCCTGTTTTTTTTTAAGTCGGTTAAAAACGGGATGTCGACATATTACACACATCTACCACCCCCAACAGGAAATACAAGCGTAATGATATTATATGTTAATTGGATGATTCAGTACTCGCAAGCAATTCGTTCGCAAGCTAAAATACGAACAAGTTAACAATGTAATCAATTGAATAAGTTGGGCCTGAACTCTGACATAACGATTCATTCATTTTGTTACAAAGTACGTTTTGACTGTCACTGGCCTTCACGATTTGTCACGAAAAAGCAGATTACAGGTTTGTTTAGCGATCTCTTTTAAGATATCCTTGCAAATATTATTAACTAGCTTTCGCCCGGTTTTTTCGGTTTTTTTTAGCCTATGTCTGTCTTCAGGGTCCCAACTATCTCTGTACCAAAATTCATCCAAATCGGTTCAGCCATTAAAGCGTGAAGAGATAACAAACAAACAAACAAACTCACTTTCGCTTTTATAATATTATAGTAAGGATAAGTAAGGAGTAAGGATAGTAAGGATAAGGATATTATACACTTCTGTCTAAGTTGACACACTAATACTTGCTTTTTATAACATAAATGCGCATTTGTGTTATAGTCCGTTGTAATAAGGGTTGAGCCTATTGCCATCAACTCGGCACTATTCTAGTTTAGTTAGTTTGTTTGTTACGTCTTCACGCCTAAATGGCCAAAACGATTTTGATGGATTTTGTTACAGAGATAGTTGGGACCCTGAAGACAGACATAGGCTAAAAAAAAACCGGCCAAGAGCGTGTCGGGCCACGCTCAGTGTAGGGTTCCGTAGTTTCCCGTCCGTCAAAATAAGTGTTCCCAGTTATGAGGCCAATCGAACAATTCGGTAATACCCGATCCAATGTAATAAGTACCTACAGCGCCATCTCTCGGGGAATTGGGTTACTAATTAATACAAAGACGTGCGATTTCGGTGGTAATTTTGGATTGCGAGAACCGATTTCAATAATTCTTTTTTTGTTTGAAAAAAGATACGTTCAGGATAATAAAATATGTAAACAAAGTTACAAAAAAAGCTTGCACATACGATTATACTACAAACTTAGTCCAGAAATTATTTTGTACAACTTTTTGTCTTTTTTGTACAAAAACTGTAGTGTCAATCAAGTTCAAAATTATTTTCATAGAAAGTCCTTATAAAGTTCTACTTTTCAGATTTTTTTCATATTTTTTAGACTTATGGTTCAAAAGTTAGAGGGGGGGACACATTGTTTTTTACTTTTGGAGCGATTATTTCCGAAATTATTGACATTATCGAAAAATAATCTTAGTAAACCCCTATTCATTTTTAAATGTACCTTTCCAACAATATATCACACGTTAGAGTTGAAATTAAAAAAAAAATCACTTCCCACTTTACTATAGGGTGGCTACCCTAATAAAACATTTTTTTTCAAATTTTTATTTTACCACTTTGTCGGCGTGATTGATATACATATTGGTACCAAATTTCAGCTTTCTAGTGCTAACGGTCACAGAGATTAAGCGAGGACGGACGGACGGACGGACGGACGGACGGACAGACAGACATGGCGAAACTATAAGGGTTCCTAGTTGACTACGGAACCCTAAAAAAGTGAGAATAGAGTAGGGGGAGAAAGAAGGAAGAAAAGGGCAGAGAAGGATATTTTTTTTCGATCATCACAGGTGTTAAAGTTAGCGTTAGCCTAAAGTAACTATGCCACGCGGACAAAGTCGCGGGCGGAAGCTAGTTTGTTATAATTAACTGTAAGTAACCTATCTATATAGTAATTGAATTATCAATGAAGTAATTCGTAAAAATGAAGTATCTTTTTGTACGTGTAACTCCTAACCAAAAAGAAACCTGGCAATAACTAACCTTAGGCCTATATTACTTAAAGTAGGCGACCATACGTTTTTATCAAATCGCTAGTGCCTTGAAAATTCGCAAAACGGACACAACCGTCAACGACGTCTGCCCTCACGCGTCTGCCCGTGTTCGGGTCGCGCACTCAGCGATGAGCCACTTCTTCCCCACCGCACCTACCCCGCTACCCCCACGCCCCGTTCGCCTGGCACCGCTGCCGGTATTTATCACCGAAACAGTATTTAATTTATCGCCGAAATTGCTATGACTCTGCATTTTAAATCTGTGATATCTTCGAAAATATTTATTTAATTTACATGCTGTAAAAAGCCATATTGATCTTTATTAAATGCACAATGTATTTAAGATACTTAATTGGATAAGGATTAATACTGTATTGCTTAAAATCGCTTCGTAAATAAGCCATTATTTCTCGTACAAAGTAAAGGATAAAAAATAGTTATTGTGGGTTATTCCTAAGAGATAAACATATACCATCACGGACTTTTTTGTAGACCTTTTTAAGTTGTACAATACTGTAGTACATTGTTTTAATCTATCTTGTAGGATTCAGTCAGCGTTTGCAATGTAAGCGCAAAAAAATGTGTTTTTTTACGACCTCACATTAGAAACCTCAAAAATTGTAGCCTATGTGTTATTCTGATGTATAAGCTATAGCCTATGTGTTATTCTGATGTATAAGCTATATTGTAGTAAAGTTTCATTCAAATCCATTCAGTAGTTTTTACGTGAAAGAGTAACAAACATCCATTCATCCATACATACAAACTTTCGCCTTTATAATAGTAGTAGGATAAAAAAAATTGTCAAAATAAAACCGATTTCCAAAAAAAATACTAAAAATTGGAAAAAGCTTTACTTCCGCAAGTCGTTGTCTTTTTTGTTTCAGTCACAGCTGTACTTAACAAGCTAGCAACCCTATCCCTTTTTTTCAAGATACATATTCCATCAACAGACTTGACGACACGGTTGGCGCAGTGACTGAACGATTGACTGTTGCGCTGCGTGTCGTGGATTCCATTCCCGCACGGAACAAATATATTATATATAATATGTATTATTTAATACTAGCTTTTGCCCGCGGCTTCGCTCGCGTTATATTCGGGGTAACACAGTTCCCCTTGCGCCTTATTGATTTGTAATAGCAACGCTAAGTTTTCCCTTTTCTTCCCTCTATCTCCCTCACATCCCACTTTTTCCAAAAAAATATTTGCCTTTGTCCGTCTCCTGGTTCCCAACTATCTCAGTACCAAAATTCATCGAAATCGGTTTAGCCATTAAAGCGTGAAGAGGTAACAAACAAACAAACTTACTTTCGCTTTTTATATCTAGTAAGGATTATTTTGTATGGCGTACAAATAGTTATTTCGGGTTTGGGTTTGCATTTATGTAAGTTTAATTGTTTGTAAACGCTTTTATATTTCCCTAGTGTGGGACAACGTTTTTTTTTAAAGGACTAGGACTAGAAAAGCATCGAGTTAGACCTTTAACATAACAACCACAGCAATTGCGATTCTATTCCCTTAACCTAAAGTGCTTACCTGAACACAGCCAACAGTTTCTCCGCTCTCACGCTGTCACCGTCGTACACATACAGGTGATCCCACCCGCACTCCGTCGCGAAGCTCTCTAGGCGCACGCGCAGAGGCGGTGGGGTGGGACCAAGGCGAGGCGGCGACAGTAACCAGGAACATTGTGTACTAACGCTATAGTTCCCCGGACCGTCTGTTATGAAGCCCACTGGTGAGGTTAAACTGGAAAGAGAAAAGATTGAAATTTTAAAAGAAAATAGTATTAAACACAGTTAAGTAAAGGTGAAGTTCGTAACTCCTATTTGGGTCCGTCTACCTATTAAAAGTCATAGTAATTACTGTTAAGTTTCAAGTGTTTTTTTTATGTATTTATTAGTAGGTATATTTCATTCGTTATATTGTGTATTAGTATCTGTATTTAATAAGTATATGTATACGATTTTGAAAACAAATAGTTTTCTAAGTATTATACTAGCTTTTGCCCGCGGCTTCGCTCGCGTTAAATTTGGGTTAACACAGTTTCCCTTTTCTGATTTGCATGTACCTATGCTACCTGTAGTTTTTGTCCTTGCGCTTTATTTATTACAATAGCAAAGCTAAGTTTTCCCTTTTCTTCCCTGTTTCTTCCTCATTTCTCCCTTTTGTTTAAACAAAAATAGCCTATTTCCGTCTCCAGGGTTCCAACTATCTCTGTACAAAAATTCATTAAAATCGGTTTAGCCATTTAGGCGTAACAAACAAACTCACTTTCGCTTTTTATAATATTAGTATTTTTTTTTTATAATTTTTGTGCCCTGTGTGTTATGGCATTAAGTCCGCCTATGTACCACTATTGTCCATGAAGTTTAAATCTAATATATTAAAATTCTCGTGTCACAATTTTCGTTCCCATACTCCTCCAAAACCGCTGGACCGATTTGAACGAAATTTTGTGTGCATATCTGGTAGGTCTGAGAATCGGCTAACATCTATTTTTCATGCCCCTAACTGAGCAGCGGGTGAAACCGCTGGGCACAGCTAGTATTTAATATATTTTTTGTATCAAATCAAAAAGCTGTCGTATTTTTACCCAAAGGTTTGTAAGTTTGTTTGTTTGTAAGTTTAAAATTAAAGTAATTGTTTCGTTGGTCACAAGATCTGCTGGGCTTAAGATACTGGGTTCGAAGTGTTTTTGGATTTTTCTATCGAGATTATCTCAGCCGCTTGGCAGCCACGCAGTATGCATTTTTACCCAGTTGTTGCCAAAAGGCTCGCCCTCTATCCTAGATCTTCGAGGATCGCAGGCGTGAGGATATTTTTCAAAAATAGTTGAGGTTATTTGTAGACTCAACTAGCTTAGCACTGATCACTGCCAATGTTGACGGGCCTGTTGGTCTAGTGGTTAGTGGCCCGGCTCAGCAGCCGGAGCTCGTGGGTTCGATTCCCACCCAGGACAAACTTTGTGTGATGAGTATGATTGTTTGTTCTGTGTCTGGGTGTGATTTATCTATAATATGTATGTATTTATAAATTATATTTAAGTATTAATATATCAGTTGTCTGGTTACCATAACACAAGCTCTGCTTAGCTTGGGATCAGATAGCCGTGTGTGAGTTGTCCCAAGATATTTATTTATTATTTTATTGTGATATGAACTTTATAAACAAAAGGATAAAGTTGAAAATTGACTGCATACCTCTTATTACTTGTTTTTGGTCCATGTATTGCCATAACGTGAATGAGACTTATTGCAATGTTTATAAAGTCTAATTTAGATAAATTATGTGACAAGTCTATGTATGAGATTTGTATTTTCGTTATAGAAACTTGATCAAAATTTGAATTTGTTTTGAATCATAGATTTTCAGAAACAGGTCAAACGGTAGATTTTAAATGGTATTTGCTTCTAGTTTGAGAAAAACAAGTATGTGATAATTCTATTCTTCAAAAGATTGACCTTCAAACAACATTATTATTATCTATGTAAAGATGGCAATATTAATTAAGACAAGAATGGTTGTCACAGTCAATGTGACATTACTAGACTAATAATACCTACTATAGTTATTATAATAATGAGGAAAGATTTGTTTGTTTTTTTTTGTATCAAAAACTCTCTAAAACTACTGGACCGATTTTAAACATTTTTTCACTAATATGAAGCTACATTATCACGGTACCACCAACGGGAGCCAGGCAGCAACTAAAGACGCGGGTGAAACCGCGCAAGACAGCTAGTTGGTAATACGACGACGGCACAACTGGCGCAGTGGCTGAGCGATCGACTGCTGCGTTGCGTGTCGCGGGATCGACCCCGCACGATTCAAAATAATATTTTTATGACCGACACGTATTAGTCTGGCTATTTGTGTTTGTGATCTGATTGATTGATTCATAAGAGGACCCACGATACAGGAGAAATTATTAGTGGGGCAACGTTTAAAAAAAAAAAACCGGCCAAGAGCGTGTCGGGCCACGCTCAGTGTAGGGTTCCGTAGTTTCCCGTCCGTCACAATAAGTGTTCCCAGTTATGAGGCCAACCGAACAATTCGGTAATACCAGATCCAATGTAATAAGTACCTACAGCGCCATCTCTCGGGGAATTGGGTTACTAATTAATACAAAGACGTGCAATTTCGGTGGTAATTTTGGATTGCGAGAACCGATTTCAATAATTCTTTTTTTGTTTGAAAAAAGATACGTTCAGGATAATAAAATATGTAAACAAAGTTACAAAAAATGCTTGCATATACGATTATACTACAAACTTAGTTCAGAAATTATTTTGTACAACTTTTTGTCTTTTTTGTACAAAAACTGTTGTGTCAATCAAGTTCAAAATAATTTTCATAGAAAGTCTTTATAAAGTTGTACTTTTCAGATTTTTTTCATATTTTCTAAACTTATGGTTCAAAAGTTAGAGGGGGGGGGACACATTGTTTTTAACTTTTTTAGCGATTATTTCCGAAATTAATGACATTATCAAAAAATGATCTTAGTAAACCCCTATTCATTTTTAAATACCTTTCCAACAATATATCACACGTTAGGTTTGAAATTAAAAAAAAAAATCACTTCCCTCTTTACATATAGGGTGGCTACCCTAATAAAACATTTTTTTCAAATTTTTATTTTACCACTTTGTCGGCGTGATTGATATACATATCGGTACCAAATTTCAGCTTTCTAGTGCTATCGGTCACAGAGATTAAGCGAGGACGGACGGACGGACGGACGGACGGACGGACAGACAGACATGGCGAAACTATAAGGGTTCCTAGTTGACTACGGAACCCTAAAAAACCATTAGACAAATTACAAGTTCTTGGCTTGCTCGAAAGAGATACCAAGGCCTTGGAACATAAAAGGCAAAAGAAGGAACATGGATTGGTTCTAGTCAGTTAAAGTCTGACACTCCCTATCTCGCCGCCCAGAACGGGGGAAGTCAATTGATGATTTCCCATCCATAGAAAACAAAAAGTTACAATTTCCTGCCCCTTATTGCCAGGCAATATCAAAGTAGGTAAATCAGCTATAAACCAAAATATTAATCAGTCCATGAAACAGGTTTTTGAAGATTGTGTCGTCATTAGAGCCATAGCTTTTCCTGTCTGACATCCTTACTAATATTATAAAAGCGAAAGTGAATTTGTTGCGTCTTCACGCTTATATGGTCAAACCGATTGTGATGAATTTTGGTACAGAGATAGTTGGGATCCTGGAGACGGACGTAGACAAAAAACAGTTGGATAAGGGGGAGAAAGAGGGCAGAAAAGGGGAGAGAAAGATATTTTTTTTTTCAATCATCACGCAGGTCAAAGTTAGCCCAACCCAAAGTAACTATGTCACGCGGACGAAGTCGCGGGCGGAAGCTAGTTTAATAATCTCATGACACAATAAAAATACATTTTCCTTTTGGGAGTCTAAAGCAATTTGGTAAAGTATGGGACGCTTATAGTCCAGTTAACTAACTATAACTATGTGGTTAAGCAGAAAGACAGTCAACAGTGAGTTGAACAGCGAGTGGAACTACCAAAAAAAATAAATGGGAAGCTCATCATTAACAGTTTATGATTCACAAAAAGGTTAAACACCTTTATTTAAATGCATTGTGAAAAAAAAAACTGATAGTATTGTATTTCCAACACAAAAACGTTGTCCCTGCAATGTTAATTTTATCACAGACAGATTATTCAAATCAAAACATGGAACAGATGTAATTGACAACGCTTTTTATTTGCATAAAACAAAAAGTTTATTTTACTAACTGATGACCACTGTTATGTGATAAACATGTAAATAATATCAGTAGAGGTAACAGCCTTGATTTATGAATTTTAGTTCATAGGTTAATTCCCGGGCAGAAAACTTTACTTTATAAAATGTCATTTATAAATTACTGCGAAGGGCAGGGCGTTTTTGTGGGACTGTCTCTTGTAATCTGACGTTCAAAAAGTGCTGATTATCAGCCTAATTTGAATAAATGACTTTTGATTTTGATTTTGATTTTGATTTTGACTAAATAAAATCCTTAAGTACTAATATTATAAAAGCAAAAGTGAGTTTGTTACCTCTTCACACTTTAATGGCTAAACCGATTTTGATGAATTTTGGTACAGAGATAGTTGGGAACCAGGAGAAGGACATAGGCTATTTATTTTTAAAAAAAGTGGGATATGAGGGAGAAGGAGGGAAGAAACGGGAAAACTAAGCGTTGCTATTACAAATCAATAAGGCGCTACCGAATTTAACGCGAGCGATGCCGCGGGCAAATGCTAGTATAATAATAAATAAAAAAAATTACTAATCATTTATAAACTACACAAAGTGTCTCTCACCACCATTCTTCTCAAAAAAGGTAAAGGAAAACATTTGAATATGGGTTATATGATCAAGCCCACACTTGGTCCACTTGGTGGATTACAGCATACAAAGAATTTCATAAAAAGAAGACCTCCGTCCCAGCAGTGGAGACAATAAGCGAAAAAAACTATGTAAAAAATATGATGCTGGCGAGATTATCTTTTTATTGGTACTTATAAATCATTTTGTCCTGACTGTCCATCCACAAAGCAGAAACCACAGGATGGATTGTGTTAAAATTTGCCATACTTACAGATAATTATTATGACAATACCTACTAACTATATTGCCCATGACCTTCATTTGTATGAAAAAGTCCCTGTTTGAATCTGTTTAACAACTTTGTTGACAGTTTCATAGTTTTTGAGTAATGAGGGAGAAAGAGGGAAGAAAAGGGATAGCAGGTACCTATAAATCAGGAAAGGGGAACTTTGTTACCCTGAATTTAACGCGAGCGAAGCCGCAAGCAAAAGCTAGTTGTAATTGTAGTAGCAATGGTAATATCAACCTATACAAAACAATTTAAACCTGATCTCTCTACTATGGTGTGCGATCTATAATAGAGAGATCAGGTTTTAATAGTTTAGAAGGTTATAATAGGTTGACCTGCCCTCATGTGTACATTGCAAAGAGGCTGTTCAATATTTTTGCTTGTTATAATAATTAAGGTATTCAAAAACATCTTTTCCTCTGGCATGGGTAATTATAATTTGCAAATATTATTTCCTGATGATTTATTTACAAAATATTCATGAGAAACATGTGACAAGAAGTGTTATTTAAATATATCATCAAGCCTGTAAACCTCTAAGGTTACGCAGACATATAAATCTCCTTTAACAACCCAAATATAAGAAGACATCCTGAGAAGGGTGACCAGAAATCCAGACTGCGCGTTCTCATTGAGCAGCTGGGTCAGGTGTACATCTCTCTGCTTCTATGATCCACCACCATGTGTATGGGGCTTGGAAGTATTTGAATCTTGTTCCTAATAATACTGAGCTACTATTTTATATTTTCTTTATAAATATATGTTTTCTCAACTCAAAACTTAATGAAAAAATATTAAAAGGGAGAGACATTAAAGTATTCTGTGTCAATCCAGAATATAAACTATCTTGATACCAATTTTCATACAATTCTGTTAAGTTGTTTCAGTGTGAAAGTATTAACATACATACACACACAAAACTTTCGTCTTTTTATTAGTGTAATACTACATTAACATAGTTACAGTAATGGTTTGAAGTGTGATTGACCTTTAATATTTGATTTACTCTAGAATAATTTAACAGGAAATAAATCATTCTAATCTATAAAAACCCGTTGATATGGGTTTATGTAATAAAATTAGCCTGTTTCCTGCGTAACAAGATTAATTAACCAAATAATGTCAATTATAATATTTAAGGAAATTTGTTTAGTAAAAATTAAAACAAAGTTAATTATTACTTTGAATGATTTAGGCTTCAACCATATCTAGCATAATAATGGGTTTGACTTTTTGGTAGGCTAGTTTTTTTTTTCCTAAAAAAATCTCTCGCTCTTGGCGAAGAGGAGTGGAGTGTCAGACTTTTACTGCCTTAAACCAAGGCATGCTCCTTCTTTTGCCTTTTGGGTTCCGAGGCCGCAGTATCTCTTTCGAACAACCCGCAAACCCGTCAGGCAGTGGGCCTGGCAGGCCCCAATGCTTTTCTGCATCTCTTTGGAACATAATCACCTCCTTTTGCGAAGCAGTTAAGGAGTTAAGTTAGCAAATGAGGTTTCTAGACGTTTGAGGAACTTCAAACCAACCCAGCCGCCGCGGGAGACACTCCGGGCGTTAAGCGCCGTAAGACGATTCCCGGCTACTGTGGACTGTGGGCAATGTAGCTCACCGTTCATCCATCTATGTTGAAGTTGGCTTACAATTCAAACAAATGCAGCTTCATACCAGTATTTCAGATGAAGTGACTGCCTATCTCTTACTCAATACCCTTTCAAAAGACTGCTTGTCAGCAGTCAAAGATCTAATGAGGATTCTGCTTTTTGCAAATAACTTTCATAGAAGCCTTAAAGCTTGGATTGCACTTGAAACTGACTTTTCTTCATGATTTTAGGGTTAGTGACTAGTCCATATTATGTCCCAGAAGCTTGCCATGTAGTCGGCTTATAGACACACTACTGTCTACGTAAGGATGCTTCATTCAAGGTGACATTCCATTTTTGGTTTTACTCTAGACACTTTCAATGTGCATGTAATTCTACATCACTCTCACATAAATGTCTAATATCAATGCATGATGCATGATGTAACTATTACTGTGTAAAATATTTTGATTTAAAGAGTGCCCATAAAGTTTCTGGCCCATCCTTCTCCATAGAGATCTACCCTTTGGAATGGGCAACTACAGTACTTTCACAACTAATTATGTCTTGCGACTGGGACTGTAGCATCACCCTTTTGTTTTTATACAACATCAAATTGAAATAAATGCATTTAGTTTGACTTTTCCATTGTTTCCTTCTACTTTACCTTACTGTACTTTCTGGAAAAAGTTTAGGTGCATATGCACCTACAATATACATAATATGTAGTAGGTTTATTCAATACAAAGCATCCGTGGCCTACATTGCACTTAAACTACACAACAATAAAAAAACAGATTGCATAAAACAATACCATAAGTTATATTCATTATTTCTTATAACAACAATCATATTGTAACTATCATTCATGTTAATGGGTTTTTATTTAACTGTAAAACAATGAATAAGTTGGCATACCAGCTATATGACACATGAAAGGTATTTAATACCTATGTAAGCTCACAGTAAACATTAATATCTCTCCCTGATTTCACATCTGACAAGACACAATAGGAATATATCAGATAACCTAAAAACTTTTATCAGACAAAACAGCTGATCTAACATTAGAGAAAAACTGTAAATAAATAAATGATAAACATTATCTAGCATTTATTTACTGATAACATTTCAAATAGTTACATTTCAGTTTGCTGTGGTTTTGGCAAGTTTTTTTCACTATTTCGCCATAGAATTTTCCTTTTAAAACACTAATGCAACATTCTAAAGGTTATTCTAACTAGGTATTGTTAGATGGAAAACAAGTTGCAAACATTTTCCATTACCATGTCGTAACAGCGACTTCGACCTTCAGAATAACACTCGGGATGGAGGAAAGAAGCCAAAGTATATAATTGGATAATCCTCGCGGGCTTTCTCTTGCAAATTCTACTTAACAACCAGTAAGGCGCGCCTCAAAAAGAGGTCACTGAACCAGAGACACCAAAAAGTATCACAGCCACTTTAGAGGTTGAATGCAGGCTTACTTGACTTTGCCGCCGCAGAACTGACACTCCGGACCCTGCCAACCCTCGTAACACACGCACATATCATTTTTACAAACACCGTTTACACAAGTATGATCTCCACACTTAGACAGAACACCATCACAGAACAATAACACTATGAGCACTGAACACAGGAATGGTGAGAACCATGAACATTTTCGTCTGTATTTAGATTTAAATAGAAATAAAAACATTTGTAGCGATTCTACCATTTTGATGTATGCATTTTCAACGAGTTTTATTAGCGCGGACGTAAAAGCGGTTTCGACGTCGCGTAGTTTCGTACGGTACTAAATTTGGGGTTGTCATGCTATGAATAACAAAGTACCTCAATTTTAACAAATTAAACTTTCGGCTGGTTTACTTTTTTTACCTATGTGGTGGAACGTAGATTTTGCAGTCATTGTACCGATAGTCGTTACGGTTAATGGAAAACTAGCTGACATCCTCGCTGTGTCAAGGGCAAAAAGCAGTACTACTGGACACGGAATATTTTAAGGAGGTTTTTCCTAGGCTTTTAGACCTTAAAGCTGTAGTGCCTGATGTGTTAAAAGAAACAGAAATGAAAAATTGGCTTTCTCAAAATAGGAAAACAGTTACAGGTTATAAAAAAATACATCGCTTTTAACAGAAAATTTAAAGGAGGTCAGCCATTGCCATGTTGAATGGCAATGCTATTTGGCTTAAGAAGGTGGCAGCTCGCGGTTCGCGTGAAGAATTGATATTTATACCACTTAACTAAATCACGAAAGACAATGTTGACCCCATTGCCATGTTTCAACCCTTAACAGGCCCAGCAAATCACAATCAATTATTACCATCTTCTTGTTACAAAGGACTGCGCTGGGGTAACCATTGCCAGTTCTAAAAATCAGACACGCTAAGGTAGACGAAAAACATAAAAAAATACTGAGAACCGTGTATTACAATATTAGATAGAATGGGACAAGCTGCCCTAGTATATGGCAAAATCTTTATTACTGGTAACACTAAATTGACATTATGTGAAGCAGGGAATTTAACGATTATAGATGCGTTCACTGTTCTACCGCAGACGAATTTGGAATACAAAAAAGTAATCCATTGTTTACTAATCAATTGATTTAATTATTTATTAAGCAGATGAATATATAGCAAAATTTTAAAATCAAAGTTAAAATAGTGTGTTTCATAAAACTCTTTTATTTAGCGCCATCTAGTACAGAAATGGGCTAACAAAACTTTTTAGTCCTTAAAAAATGCAATAGATGTCACTAGACGGGAAAATAACACGCATCTCTTTAAAAAAAACATTACAAGATGGATTATTAAAATTTATACTATCTCTTACCTTAGTACTTTTAATTAATAGTTGTGTCACTTTTTATCTTCGGCGGGTTCCTCACTAAGGAAAATAAAAACAGCCATCCATTATTTTTACTTGGCTTGCAAAGAAAAGATGAATGACAGAATATTCTTTTGTGAAGATTTTTATTTTTCAACTGCGATTTTTCTGTTTGTTTTCGTTAAGTGCAGCACCTAATTAGTTGAATGTAGGAGCACTTAAATTAAAATGAATGGTTTCTTGAGTTAGTGTTTTAATGTGGGCGCGAAATAAAAATGTGGGTATTTATATTAAGTAGTTAGCCTATTTTTTTTAATAAAATGGAACGGTAGTGGGTTCTTGTAAAGGTATGAAGATGATAGTAAATTGTTTTTTTTTAATGAAAGCAGATATTTACTTAAGTTATTAAAAACGTTTTGTTAATAAATGTTAATCGGTCAAAACTACTTTGGATTGGTGACAGTCAAAATCTTCATTTTCTCTATTTAAATTGTATTTCTTAGAACGCTTCATTCATAATTAAGGAAATCTATCGTTAATTAAAGGTAGAATAACTACTAAGTAAGTTCACGAAGTTTTTCAGAGTATCCCAAAAAAGCCTAACAAACCTCATAAGTTTTTCTCCCTCATAACCCACTTTAAAAAAAAGCCTATGTCCGTCTCCTGGGTCCCAACTATCTCTGTACCTACCAAAATTCATCAAAATCGGTTGAGTCATTAAGGCGTGAAGAGGTAGCAAACAAACAAACACACTTTCGCTTTTATAATATGTATTAGTAAGGATAACGAAATTACGATACATACTTGGGTCTAATTCACTCCCCCGCTATTTGCGGCCATTTTGACATTCTAGTAAACTTATCTCCTCCACTACAGAACTACGTAGGGACTATCATTGATACGAGCATGCCCCGATGGTGAGAGAATGTCATGCTCACTTAAATGTCTCGCTGATGGTGGCGTGAGTATCTAGTTCCTTTCAAAATGGTTGAGCTGAATGGGGCTGAACCAGGCGTCATGTTCGTGAACGTTCTATTTGATGCCACGGTTTAGGTATATTAATTAATTTAGTTTTTTTTTATATTAATTAATTTAGTTTTTTTTTTATTGAAATTTTAGCTTTTACTGTGGACTCTCTTAATGTGCACGTCTTTCTACATCGATAATTCTCACTTCCTAACTAATATTATAAAATCGAAAGTGAGTTTGTTTGTTTGTTACGTCTTCACGCCTAAGTGGCCAAACCGATTTTGATGAATTTTGGTACAAAGATAGTTGGGACCCTGGAGACGGACATAGTCTAAAAAAAGAGCGAAAACGGGGGAGAAAGAGGAAAAAAGGGGATAAAAAGATTTTTTTTCGATCATCACGCGGGTTAAAGTTAGCGTCAGCCCAAAGTAACTATGCCACGCGGACGAAGTCGCGGGCAGAAGGTATGTATTTGTATAATCTCACAACCCGCAACCCCTAACCCAGCCACGTACCTAACAAGTAATCAATTTTAAAATATAAAAATTCTAAAAATAGCTTTAAAATGTCCACCGATAAAGCGCGCCAACCCGCCGAAAACCCGTTAAAAAGTAGGTACACCCATCAGATATGGTTGACATGGATATGTGTTGCTAACGTGAGGCTCGCGTGCCGGTGCCACCGGGCTGTGTGACGTGGCCTATTCTAAAAACTGTGATAAATTCCACTTCCTACTAACATTATGACTCGTTGGCCTCGTGATTACCAGCGCGACTGCTGTAGGGAAAAGAGCGATATTGAGTACTAGCTATTGCTCGCGACTTCGTTCGCGTGGAATAGTGACTTCCATCAGCACGGATCATAGGAACAGCTCGACATTTATGGTACTGAATTGATGCCGACTTTTGACCAATTGATGGCACTGTATGTCCGGAATAAATTATTTATTTTTTGTAATAAAATCTATCCTATGTCCTTTCTCAAGTTCCAAACTATGTCTGTACTAAATTTCATACAAATCGGTTCAGTAGTTTAGGCGTGAAGAAAAGACAAACAGACAGAAAGACAGACAGACAGAGTTACTTTCGCATTTATAATATTACTAGCTTTCGCCCGCGGCTTCGCCCGCGTTAAAGGAGAATGACCACGACAATATGGACCACGGTTCAGAGTTGCATCAATTCCAAAGTTGTTTTAGATGGTTTATAAATTAACCAAATAACAATTTACAATTGCTTTTTTGGAATCAAAACCCGCATTTCCAAGTTTTTTTAGAAAACGTAACTTAACCTCAAAATAGAAATATCCGTCGTGTATAAAGGTAAGTTTATAGGTCGTAGTTTGGAGAGCATATTAATTAGCATATCTGATAGGATAGAGACTTAAATAAATCAGTACTTTGCCTCGATCAAAACAAAAAAAATGTAATATTTAAATCGCAATTAACAAACTTAGCATGCACCACGCGCAATTGTCATTGGACTTTTTGACAATGACAAATTCAATTTGAGACACCAACACTAATGTTGCCACTTTAGATTTTAAATAAAAATCGATTACTCGAATAAATACTTAATAATTATTTCTGATATGACTGATTTAGTTCTTTAATCATTAATTTATTAAAAAGTTTTGATTTATATCAAACCGAAGCAAGATAATTAAAAAAAAATCTATGCATTCATTCATTTGTATCGTTAGCCAACAAAATGAAATTGGTTTTGAAAGCAAAATATTAATACGACTACTGTGTGTGTGAAATACTAATTATTTCACACCACAGTAGTATCATCTCACTTTATTATTTATAAAAACCTCGCGATTTACCTTTCCAATGACTTTACATTTATATTAATTTGTAATCGTATGCAAAAAAAAATTGATTACAGTTCTCAATATATTTACTTATTTTAATTATGACAACACTTTAACGTCAGAATAGCCGGCAATTCATTTTATCAAAACAATTTCATAACTTATTAAGTTTACAAAATAAACCCCTATACAAAATTGGCATTCTAATTGCAGAATGTCTTCAAAAATAAAGAAAATAATTGTGATATAATTTTTATCTTGATGCATGAGAAAAACTAGTACCGTTGATGGTCATGATCCTTTGGGGTAACACAGTTCCTCTTGCGCCTTATTGATTTGTAATAGCAACGCTAAGTTTTTCCTTCTCTTCCCTCTTTCTCCCTCACATCCCACTTTTTTCAAAAAAATATTAGCCTATGTCCGTTTCCTGGTTCCCAACTATCTCTGTACCAAAATTCATCCAAATCGGTTCAGCCATTAAAGCGTGAAGAGGTAACAAACAAACAAACAGACAAACTCACTTTCGCTTTTATAATATTACTAGCTTCCGCCCGCGGCTTCGCCCGCGTTAAATTTGGGGTAACACAGTTCCTCTTGCGCCTTATTGATTTGTAATAGCAACGCTAAGTTTTCCCTTTTCTTCCCTCTTTCTCCCTCACATCCCACTTTTTTCAAAAAAATATTTGCCTATGTCCGTCTCCTGGTTCCCAACTATCTCTGTACCAAAATTCATCAAAAACGGTTTAGCCATTAAAGCGTGAAGAGGTAACAAACAAACAAACAAACAAACAAACAAACAAACAAACAAACTCACTTTCGCTTTTATAATATTAGTAAGGATTATTATTATTACTAGCTTTCGCCCGCGGCTCCGCCTGCGTTAAATTTGGGGTAACACAGTTCTCCTTACGCCTTATTGATTTGTAATAGCAACGCTAAGTTTTACCTTTTCTTCCCTCTTTCTCCCTCACATCCCACTTTTTTAAAATAAAAATTAGCCTATGTCCGTCTCCTGGTTCCCAACTATCTATGTAGCAAAGTTCATCACAATCGGTTTCAAACAAACAAACTCACTTTCGCTTTTATAATATTAGTAAGGATTATTAGTTTGGATTTTCATTAGCAATTTCTCAGTGACAGTCTGGAGTTTGGAACCTGGAATGATAACACCGTGCTTTGGAAAGCATGTGAAGCCTTTGGTGCTGAGCCTGATGTCTCTCCGGTCGTGTCGGATTGCCGTCCCATCGGACTATGAGAGTGCATCTGTGCCAGCGCACACACGCCGCAACTATAATATCTCCCGCGCAGATGGGTAATCTCCGATGAGAATGGCCGCTATGGATAAAAACGGTGAGGAGGATATAAATGCACAAGTTTGTGAGGATTTATGGATGTATGTTACTTTCCAGCAAAAAATATTGATGAAATTTCTCACATAAATAGTGTATAACCTGGATTGACACATTCACGTTTCAAAATTTAAGCGGGCAGAGCCGCAGGTAATAGCCTATTAGATTTTATTACCATAGAGAACTAAGCGCGAGTTCCTGAGTCTGATTGCCTGGTCGGCCAAACTGTTAGTGGTTTATCAGTGCTGAATTTTATGACAATCTAAAATCAAATGTCGAACGCACTAAATTATCGAGCGTTCGACATTTCCCGATCTTAGACTTAGATAATAGACCCCACAATGAAGCTATTCTAATGTAGTTTCAGCTCTCTAAGCTAAGCTTAAAGGTCACTCGATATTTTAGTTAATGAACTAAATATGCAATGACCTTTGTTTAATAGTTGCGTTCCTAATTATAGCTTTAATGATATTCGGTTTTACGGTTCCGAGTATCTCAAAAGGCAAAGAGCGGAGCCCCTATAGGACCAGTTTATTGTTTGTTTGTCTCTTTGACTGTCTGTCTGACTGTCAAGACCTTTGATCTCGGGAACTCGCGGAGGTATCGAGTTGAAATTATACCATATACCTTCCAGTCTAGGGTCCCTTGGAGCTGTGAAATAATCAACCCTCTAAGTCTATGCAGTCAAAAGATATGGCCGTTTATGTCGCACGTTTATACGGAACCCTCGGTGAGAGAGACCAACTCTTGGTTTTTTTATTTACTGGTTTTTACCCGCGGCTTTGCTCGCGTTAAATTCGGTATAACACAGTACCTGCTACTTACAGTTTTTGCCCTTGCGCTTTATTGATTTTAATAGCATCGCTAAGTTTTCCCTTTTCTTCCCTCGTTCTCCCTCATATCACACTTTTTTTTAAATAAAAATTAACCTATGTCCGCCTCCTGGTTCCCAACTATCTCTGTACTTACCAAAATTCATCAAAATCGGTTCAGCCATTAAAGCGTGAAGAGGTAACAAATAAACAAACAAACTCACTTTCGCTTTTATAATATTAGTAAGGATTTGCTGGTTTAACATAATTAATATATTACAGATGATGCAAATCATAAATTCGTTAAAGTTTTACCGCGCAGCATAATCATAGACAACGACTTATAGAAGTGTAATTGTTCTTGAAACTTGCCACGTAGCATCAATAAACAATATTTATTGAAAAAATACTTAGATCAAAATCAATCAAAATAATTTTGTTACTCAAAACTCACTCACTTATAGAACGTCGAGATAAGGTGCACGGTTCGGATTGGTTGTTTCCTTTGGAGAAGAATAGGCAAGAAACTCTATGGTTACTCTTTTAAAATAATTTGGTTGTACAATATTGTTGTTACAGCGTTAACACTTAAGTATGAGAGGACAGCGTAGGCCCGTCAATAAGTCATTGCTTAGGTACTTTACAAAACGTAAAATAAAACGAGAAATTAACAAATGTTAATAGGCATACCTATAGAAATCTACAAGGCCCTCGATGTCCACTCATTCACGAAGAATTACTAAAACAAAAATACTAAGTAAATAAAACAAATGACAGATGTTGCCATTAGTATACAAAAGTTATATAACTATTGTAAAAAAAAAAAAACTAATTAAATAAGGGAAAAAATTTTGTGTTCACCAAAAATACTGATCGTGCACCAAATATTCTTTCCTGATTCCAAAAAAAATGCGTAGGTTAGGTTAGGTTAAAAGTGCGACCCCCTACGCACGAGCCGAGCGAGCGGAGCGAGCGGTGCCGCGGCAGCGGCCGGCGAGTGCCAGTAACGACTTGCATTAATAGAAAATGGATAAAGATATAGCACTTTTTTATTGTAGTGCTGTCTTTTTCCTGATGCTCGTTATGACATTTATTTGATGAGCAAATTTAGTGTGCAATTCAGTATTTTTGGTGATAATTTCGAATATTTTGATTGAAAAAAGGGGATTTACAGTTAAAGTATTAAATACCATCCATTAAATAAGTGTCATAGCATAGTACTGGCCGTATATTTCCGTAATTCTATCCCTCCATATTGAAAAAAAAAAAAAAAAACTCGATAACACTAAAACGCAAAGGTATTAGTATTTTCAACGAAAACAGTAACATTTTGAACTAATGCTCTGGGTACATGCGATGGACACAGAAAAGTTAATTTTTAGGGTTAAAAACGTATAATTGTGACCATTCGAGTGGTTTTTTAAGCTTTATTTCTGATAATTATTGTGTGGTTATGGCTTCAAATTGTTCCTGGGGTTTTAAAAAAGGAAAATTCATGGGAACTTCCAGGTTGAAGGTAAATAAGTAAATGCTGGATTCAAGTGACCATGTTTTTCGCATGCCTAACTATACATTTCATGTTTACATGACATGCAATGACAGGGGTAAGCTCGGTTAAGCCGCGCTTGCCTAGGTTGGTCTGTAGATGGGTAAAAATGAACACCCATTACATACTGAGTTTCCTCCGTGACTCGGAAAGCACGTTAAGCAGTTGGTCCCGGCTGTCATTTATAAATCTTTGACAGTTGTTACAGGTAGTCAGTGTCCTGAAATTCTGACAACTAGTGTAACCAAGGGTATCGTATTATTCAGTACTAACTGGGTTGTGGAGGTCAGATAGGCAGTGACCTCCAAGTAAAATACTGCCATTCAGCTGCATCTGATTAGAAAGTTGTTAGTTCCAAAAAAGGGAAAAGTCTAGGAAGATGATGAAGCCGCACTGAATGCGTGGTGGATTACAGCTCACATCCTTTCACTCTTGACCTCCATCTTTTCTTGAAGACAGAATCACGTTGATCATGCAACGAGCCAACCCAAAAGAAACCTATTAACTTGCGAGTTAAATAGATCCAAGCCATATGAACTCAGGGACAAAAACGCAGGCAAGGATTTCTACTCCTCGTCTGTTCTTATGCTAAAAGATGCAGCAAAGCGGTTCGTGGAAACGTGTTGAATATCGACAAGATATGGGTGCTCGTAGTCGAATTAGCTCGAGAATTCTGAACCTGGATGTATAACATCAGCATGATCAGCTACCGTACCAAGACGTCTTAAAGCTGAACTAATTCCACTGAGGGAAAGAAACAGAGCTATATAGGGTGTCTAGCAACATCTCTTTTCCTCAGTGAAATAAGTTCTGCTTTAAGATGTCATGGTAGGCTTACAGCTCGTAACATTCCACCTCTTAGGATAAAAGTTTCTGCGAGATGAGGAGCGAGTGGGAATGCCAGTGGTGAACCCACTGTAGGTTTGTGAACCTTAAACCAACCCAGTCACCTCGCGAGATGCTCCGGGCGTCGGGCCCCGCGAGACGACTCCCGGCCACCGTAGATGCGGGTCTGTGGTCGGTGAGCAATGGGTAGCTGTTAGACGGACCATGGTCCTTCCGTCTAGTGACGACAGCCAGTGTCGACGACGCTTTCGTGTTCCACGCGTCTCAAAGAGTTGGCAGCAAAGCAGAGAGGCCTGCCAAGGCCACTACCTGCCGAGGTTGCGAGTTGTTCGTATAAAGATACCGTAGTCCCAGAACATAAAGGGCAAAAGAAGTACAAGTCTGACACTCCCTTCCAGAACGGAAGGAGTCATTTGATGGTTTCTAACTCATAGGTACTCGTATTTCTTCAATTTATCATTGAACGTTACAAATATCTATGCCATAATTCCAAGATAGCAAAGCATCAGGTTAACCAAAGGTCTCGGTCAATATTTCAATAGACAAGTTCCTACGAGAAAGGAGGTTCCACCGCCATTTTAAACTAACCTTTTTGAATGCTAAAAAAACCATCAGCGTTTTTATATTCCCTCAACTGTCTTTAACTAGAATATTACGTGTTTTTAGGGTTCCGTAGTAAACTAGGAACCCTTATAGTTTCGCCATGTCTGTCTGTCCGTCCGTCCGTCCGTCCGTCCGTCCGTCCTGGCTTAATCTCTGTGACCGTTAGCACTAGAAAGCTGAAATTTGGTACCAATATGTATATCAATCACGCCGACAAAGTGGTAAAATAAAAATTTGAAAAAAATGTTTTATTAGGGTAGCCACCCTATATGTAAAGTGGGAAGTGATTTTTTTTTAATTTCAACCCTAACGTGTGATATATTGTTGGAAACGTATTTAAAAATTAATAGGGGTTTACTAAGATCATTTTTTGATAATGTCAATAATTTCGGAAGTAATCGCTCCAAAAGTAAAAAACAATGTGTCCCCCCCCCCTCTAACTTTTGAACCATAAGTTTAGAAAATATTAAAAAAATCTGAAAAGTAGAACTTTATAAGGACTTTCTATGAAAATCATTTTGAACTTGATTGACACAACAGTTTTTGTACAAAAAAGACAAAAAGTTGTACAAAATAATTTCTGGACTAAGTTTGTAGTATAATTGTATATGCAAGCATTTTTTGTAACTTTGTTTACATATTTTATTATTCTGAACGTATCTTTTTTCAACCAAATAAAGAATTATTGAAATCGGTTCTCGCAATCCAAAATTACCACCGAAATTGCACGTCTTTGTATTAATTAGTAACCCAATTCCCCGAGAGATGGCGCTGTAGGTACTTATTACATTGGATCGGGTATTACCGAATTGTTCGGTTGGCCTCATAACTGGGAACACTTATTGTGACGGACGGGAAACTACGGAACCCTACACTGAGCGTGGCACGACACGCTCTTGGCCGGTTTTTTTTTTATAAAACTAGCGCCAAAACTGGTCACCTGCCTACAATTTTTGTATTACAGAGGCATGCTCGCGTGTTGTGCTCGGCATTTTGTAGTGTAAGTACGTTTAATTGTTGTTTTTGTGATAAATAATTAAATATGGTATCGTGGCGAACGGGTTAGATTTGGCTGACGGGGGGATTGTGTCAGTGTGATGGGTTGTGTTTAGGTGGTAAATATTAAGGTGGAAGCCAGGGTAGCCTGTAATATTCTATTTTTTTTTCATGAAATACCAAGTCATTCAAAAGGATTGTATGAAATCAGAGGGCTCTACAGATGATTTTAATGATTAAGTGTCTTTTAATATATAAAATTCTCGTGTCACAGTTTTCGTTCTTATACTCCTCCGAAACGGTTGGACCGATTTGAACGAAATTTTGTGTACATATCGGGTACGTCTGAGAATGAGCAGCGGCTGAAACTGCTGGGCGCAGCTAGTCTAATAAATAAAATTCTCGTGTCAAAAGTAATTCTGTAAAAATATAAACGTAAAGTACTTTTGCAAATTATGTTTTGGTCAAAATACAGTTTGACACTGAATTTAATCAAATTAAATAAATATTTTATTTGTAGTTCTAGCAGCCACGGAGACTGGTTTTGTGTCCTGGCTTTGCCCCATAATACATGGGACTAAAATATAACTGATGAGATGTCGGTGTAGGCCTCTGCCTAGCCCTTCGGGGCTTTCAGGCGTGATGTTATATTCATGTTATTTGAAGGGCCTGTTGGTCTAGTGGTTAGTGACCCTGACTGCTGAGCTGGAGGTCGTGGGTTCGATTCCCACCCAGGACAAACTTTGTGTGATGAGCATGATTGTTTGTTCTGTGTCTGGGTGTGATTTATCTATAATATGTATGTATTTATAAATTATATAAGTATGTATATCAGTTGTCTGGTTACCATAACACAAGCTCTGCTTAGCTTGGGATCAGATAGCCGTGTGTGAGTTGTCCCAAGATATTTATTTTATTTTTATTTACTTATTATATGTCATCATTTTGCTCCACAACCAGATCATGTTGTCAACTAATTTCGTTTGGTTTATACAAGTTTTTTGACCCCACCACACAATAATTTAACAATGGGGGATTGGTGGTAATTTGGTGCATTTTCAGTGTGCACTCATGGATTACTAAGTGCTTTGACCCTCGCATTGTAGACTAGTGCACTTAAATGAAGACTAATTCAGATCATTGGGGCATTGACATTTTGACATAGTAATAAACTAGCTTTGGCCCGCGGCTTCGCTATAATAGGGTAACACAGTTCCCCTTTCTTAATTTACAGGTACCTGCTACCTGCAGTTTTTGCCCTTGCGCCTTAATATTGTAATAGCAATGCTAAGTTTTCACTTTTCTTCCCTCTTTCTCCCTCATATCTCAATCTTTTTTTTTTAAAACAATATTCCGTCTGCAGGGTCTCTACTATCTCTGTACCAAAATTTATCAAAATCGGTTTAGCCATTTAAACTTGAAGACGTAACAAATAAACTCACTTTCTCTTTATAATATTTGTAAGGATTCTTAAATTTTTAACACATACCTCCTTTTTAAAACATTCCATGGCGACGTCAAACAAAAAAATAAATAAATGACATTATGGCATTTAGTGACAGGTTGACAGGAGACAAACTTCTACTATTAGTCAATGGTACGAAATGGCCTTTCCCATCAGTTAACTTTATATCAATTTGCAATTGCTTTTTAACCGTTTCTCTGTAGCGTATTAATTCGTAATACCTATCCAGGGAATATTATCTTTGTTACGTGCAGCGCCTTCCGTCTTTGTTTTCCAAAATATTGATCAAACTATATTTTTTTACTAGCTGTTCCACGCGGTCTCACCCACGCTGCTCAGCACCCGTTGGTCGTAGCGTGATGTTATATAGCCTATAGCCTTCCTCAAGAAATGGACTATCCAACACTAAAAGAATTTTCCAATTCCAACCAGTATTCCCTGAGATTAGCGCGTTCAAACAAACAAACAAACAAACTCTTCAGCTTTATAATATTAGTATAGATTGTATATTTTTGACCTTAATCTGGTCAAGATAAGGTCGTCAATGGTACGAGATAACACAGAAGAAGAAGCCTTTCATTTCGCGACTTGAATGGATCATCATCATTTTCCTGCCCTTGTCCCATTCTTATTTGGGGTCGGCGCAACACGTTTTCTTCTTTCCATTCTCCCCTATCAGACGTCATGGCAACATTTACTCTTTTCTTCTTCGTATAATTCTTTACTCAATCCATCCATCTTTCCTTTGGCTTTCCTCTCGTTGTCCGGCCGTCAACATTCAGATCATCACTCTTTTAATCACATGTGCTTCATCTCTCGTCATTACATGTCCATATCAAGACAAACAACTCCCTTTATTTTTTTCTGTAACAGGCACAACTTTCATACTCATTTCTGACTTTATCCATTATTGTCACTCCACAGATCCATCTCAACATTCTCATCTCCGCTACATGCAACCGTTTTTCATCCACCTTTTTTACAGCCCAGCATTCTGACCGCGACTTGAATAGATCCGGGCTAATTATGATTTTGGAAACACAGACGTATCCAGGGGATTTCCAAGTATGTTGTGGTCGGCATTTGGTCGGTCCGGGTGCAGCAATACTAGTATTTTATATGAAGCGATAGCTTATCTAACATCCAGAACCCCGACACTGGGTAGGGTTTCTTTTGCGTGTTGAAAATCATCAAATAACTTCCGTCGCTCTGGGCGCAGCGGGTGTGAGTGTCGGATTTGTACTGACTAAAACCCACACATGTTCCTTCTATTGCCCTTTATGTTCTGGTGCCGCGGTTTCTCTAACCTGCAACCCTGACACACTGGGTACCATGAGACCTACTCCTTGAAAAGTTTGGAAAAAAATTGTAGAAAGGACGAGGTTGTCGTGTGCTTAGCTGGATAATTCTTTGGATGCTTCGAGAGTAACGCCTTGTGACGCCTCCAACTATGGCAAAGACAGTTGTTGTCGGGTTTTCGTATTAATAGTATTACCAGCTTTTGCCCGCGGCTTCGCTCGCGTTATTTCGGGGTATCACAGTTCCCCTTTCCTGATTTGCAGGTACCTGCCACTTGTAGTTTTTGCCCTTGCGCCTGATTGATTGTAATAGCAAAGCTAAGATTTCCCTTTTCTTCTCTCGTTCTCCCTCATTTCCCAACTATAAAAAATATTGCCTAGGTATGTCCGGCTTCAAATTCGTGATACACAGTTGTAGACAAACAAACTCACTTTCGCTTTTATAATAATAGGTACTAGCTTTTGCCCGCGGCTTCGCTCGTGTTAATTTCGGGGTAACACAGTTCCCCTTTCATGATTTGCTACCTGTAATTTTTGCCCTTGCGCCTTATTGATTGTAATAGCAAAGCTAAGTTTTCCCTATTCTTCCCTCTTTCTCAATCATAATCCAAATTGTTTAAAAATAAAATTTGCCTATGTCCGTCTCCAGGGTCCCAACTATCTCTGTACCAAAATTCATCAAAATTGTTTTAGCTATTAAAGCGTGAAGAAGTAATAAACAAACAAACAAACTCACTTTCGCTTTTATAATATTAGTAAGGAAGTCACAGATAACTTAAACCGTGATTTAGAATTGTTAAATTGAATTGTGAAATGTTAGTTCTTCAATTGTGCCATAGATGGCGCTGTCGTACTTTTAGTACGATGTTGCTGTAGAACTTAGTACATATTGTGCCTCTACATTATCTTTAGTTGCTGCCCGGCTCCCGTGGGTAGTAGCGTGATATTCTATAGCCTAAGTTACTTTCTGATAATGTGAATGAGCTTAGTATTACTTAGTGATAAAAAGATTTTTTTATGGGACCACCTGGCAGCTATTTCGCGTCGAACAAAAGAAGAATCACGCGAATCGGTCCATTAACCGCGGCGTAATCGATGTACATACATAGAAAAAAACATACCGGCCGAATTGAGAACCTCCTCCTTTTTGGGAAGTCGGTTAAAAATGGGTAAAATCGGTCCATTAGTTTTGGAGCCTACTCGATATAAACAAATCTATCTTCTTTATAATATTATACAGGGTGGCCAGTTGATAGGCGTCCAAAGAAAAAAATTAGATGCCTTATGCTAAGGGGTACCCGAATTACCCCCATGTATGTTCCGCGATTATTTGTAGTTTAGGAGCTAGAATTTTTTTAAGTACTTTTATAAAAATATTCACCTAGCATTGGTTTTTATGTCTTTATTCCTATCATTTTTAGATATTCTTTTTTGTGGAATCTATTAGCGATAACAATAGCTACCATGCAAAAAAAATCCGTTTGCCTAGGCATTGTAGAACTTACCACAAAATTAGTCCAAAGTTCAAAATTACTATTAGAGTTCAATAATCGAAAATGTTCAGAGCTTAAAAAAAAAATAAGTGAGGGGTGCCAGAGGTTTCTAAATGATCTTAAAAACTTCTATGGACCTTCAACAGACAAAATCGGTAAAAAAATATAGAGCTTGATCGGGGATTATTTCCTGTAATTAGCGTTGATAGCAATAAAGGTATTTTTACAGTTATTGTTATAATTTGGGATTTCTTTATTTTTGCCACTTTTATGATAAAAAAACACGGTAGATAGTTTACAAATTTTATTAAAACACGTTACAAAAGGTTTTCAAAGTGCCACCTTACCACAGAAATGCACAATCTACATCTACGGAGGAAATTGTCTTTTAGTTGTAAACCATGTCTCGTCTCAGTGTTAAGTTAACGTCTGACAGCAAAATTGGTAATTCTTCAAGAACTCTTTGTAGGTAGCTCCATCGAGCTTGGACAGCGGTCTGGCTATGGATTCTCCATAGTCTGCTATCGAGAATCCTCATTCCGTAAGACCATCAAATTTTCAACACCGCTTCGTTACAAAAGGTTTTCAAAGTGCCGCCTTACCACAGAAATGCACAATCTACATCTATGGAGGAAATTGTCTTTTAGTTGTCTAAAGGCTTCTCTGTTACTTCTTACAACATTTCCCGTTTCTTCAATTTTCCGTTTTAGCTCTTCCTCATTGTTAGTGTCCCGTGCGTACCATCACGAGTCTGGACGGCAGCTTGAATGGTGGTGGTAAACTAATTGGTAGTTTACCGTTGAGAACGCCGGACCACATTTTCACACTGAAGCGGTGTTGAAAATTTGATGGTCTTACGGAATGAGGATTCTCGATAGCGGACTGTGGAGAATCCATAGCCAGACCGCTGTCCAAGCTCGATGGAGCCATCTATAAAGAGTTCTTGAAGAATTACCAATTTTGCTGTCAGACGTTAACTTAACACTGAGACGAGACATGGTTTACAACTAAAAGACAATTTCCTCCGTAGATGTAGATTGTGCATTTCTGTGGTAAGGCGGCACTTTGAAAACCTTTTGTAACGTGTTTTAATAAAATTTGTAAACTATCTACCGTGTTTTTTTATCATAAAAGTGGCAAAAATAAAGAAATCCCAAATTATAACAATAACTGTAAAAATACCTTTATTGCTATCAACGCTAATTACAGGAAATAATCCCCGATCAAGCTCTATATTTTTTTACCGATTTTGTCTGTTGAAGGTCCATAGAAGTTTTTAAGATCATTTAGAAACCTCTGGCACGCCTCACTTATTTTTTTTTTAAGCTCTGAACATTTTTGATTATCGAACTCTAATGGTAATTTTGAACTTTGGACTAATTTTGTGGTAAGTTTTACAATGCCTAGGCAAACGGATTTTTTTTGCATGGTAGCTATTGTTATCGCTAATAGATTCCACAAAAAAGAATATCTAAAAATGATAGGAATAAAGACATAAAAAATAAAAACCAATGCTAGGTGAATATTTTGATAAAAGTACTTAAAAAAATTCTAGCTCCTAAACTACAAATAATCGCGGAACATACATGGGGGTAATTCGGGTACCCCTTAGCATAAGGCATCTAATTTTTTTCTTTGGACGCCTATCAACTGGCCACCCTGTATAAGTAGGTATAGATAGGTAATATACGTGTCGAAAAAACTCTTTGAAAATTGACTGTATTTTAGTACCTAATTCTTTTTTTTCTATTCAAGACGCCTTTTTTTCTATTCAAGGCGTCTCAAATATAATAGTTTTTATTTAATTACTAACAATTTATTGATTTTTAACCTAACTAATATTATAAAAGCGAAAGTGAATTGGTTTGTTTGTTACGTCTTCACGCCTAAATGGCTTAACCGATTTTCATGAATTTTGGTACAGAGATAGACGGACAAAGGCTAACTTATTTTAAAATAAGAGAGATTGAGAGAAGAAAAGAGAGAACTTGGCATTGCTATTACAATATACTAATGCAAAAACTACAGGTAGCAGGTACCTGCAAATCAGGAAAGGGTAATTGTGTTACTCCAAATTTAATGCGAGGGAAGCCGCGGGCAAAAGCTAGTAATAAATAAGTTTCGGAACGTAATTAGCTGAAGTTGTTTGCACTAAGTACATTGATACAGATCTCCTGTTTGTTGGTGTGAAGTTAGCAGAGGTCTGGCTTTTCTTACCCGACTGCCAAATAATGGTTGTATTAATTTAACCAAAGAATCAGCTACCCTACCATGACGTGTTAAAGCAGAACTTATTCCGCTGAGGGAAAGGGACAAAGCTATACAAGGTGTCTAGCACCATCTCTTTCACTCAGTGGAATAAGTTCTGCTTTAAGATGTCATAGTAGGCCTACTGCATTGCCATCCAACGCGGTAATGCTTCCAGCCTTCTGGGCACGTTTCTTGTTGACAGCGATGTGAACGTTAGATGGTCTACCACAGTACCTACCTGATATTGGCAAAATTGTGGTGTCTTTTTTCACAAACGTCATTAAAAAATCAAGTTAACTGAAGTGAACTATTTTCTGCCGGGGTTGCGGGCTGTTCGAAAGTGATACCGCGGCCCCGGAACGTAAAAGCCGATAGCAGGAACATGGGTGGGTTTTAATCAGCACAAGATCTGAAATTATTTGATGATTTCCCACCCAAAAAAAAAAAAAAAAATTTAACATTAAGTACACATATTTTCGGTGTAAGTTTGTAAACAATGCTCATAGAAATTCAATTTTTTTTCTAATAATAGTGAGGAGGTTCATTTCTCTGGAGGTGTGAACCACCTGCAGGCTACCTTGCCCTTGTTCCTGATGCCGATGGGTCTTCATTTTTGTTCTTCGTTCTTCATGTTTGATATGAAAATATTGTTTTAATTTTAAATGTTTTTAAGTCAAAAAATGTATGCAGGAATTCTTATTTATTCGCTGGCAGTCATCGTAGCATGTGTTTCATATATTTGTAACAGTAGTCAGTCTCCTCCCGATTCAAATTCTGAGCCTCCCCATACGAATATATTATGATATAACAAGATTATTACAAACCCTGTAACCAATTTTTTTGGTTCACTTTTTCAAAAGTCCATCAAACCATCGCTATCCCGTTCTATCTATATATTCCTTTCAAATAAATCCTAGACTTTGAAAAACAAAAAAAAGTCACAAACCGACGCCGAATTGGCGGGCCGAATCGTCCCTACGCAGCTGCAATACCAAGGTCAGTGGCATTGTGCGCGAGAGTGCATTGCCCAAACAACTGCACGCCGCGAAAATGTGCACACACCCGTGCAAAGTGCATGTGCATAGGACTGTGCAAGTGTGCGTGATCGCACGAACTCCCGACAAAAAGTATCCGAATTGCGTGGCATAGAGTACGTTGTTGTCAGATGTGATAGTCCAAAGGGTACAATTTTTAAGAAACTATAAACTTTAACTTCACTAGTGTTTTACAAAAGGATAGACTCGATTTTGCATCCGTCCCCATAGCAAAATACCATATGACATAAAATGTACATCCTACATTATGTAGGATCAAATCAGTTGTCAAGTTGTAGTTTGACAGAAGGACAGTAAAGATCTACTTCACTGGTTGACTTTTTTTTTTTATTGAGAATGAACGCACTCTTGACCTCGATCTCGCCTGATGGTAAGCGACAGATGAGGTCTACGATGGAGCGAGAGAAGATGCTATTGACTCTTGTTTTGAAGGCAGACGGGTCGTATGTGGTAGGGAACACAGAAGCCGGTAGAGAGTTCCACACCTTGGCCGTGCGCACAATAAATGTTGAGGAAAAGCGCTTAGTACGACAAGACGGTATATCGACCAAGTACGGGTGGTACCCTGCCGTGTGTCTGGTAGCCCGGTAGTAAAACGGAGATGGTGGTGATGGTGGACGTAAATAAATATGTCTTCTCAATTACCTGGACACCGTCCTCACTCAAGAAGCTATGTTTAATAGGATTTTTCTAAATGTATCTGTATTTAATTCGTCACAAAAAGTACAATTTTTGGGACTTTCGGCATCATCACTAAGCTAAGTCCTCTCAGAGGTCTGTAAACCTTCCTCAATAAATTCCATCTAACCCTATTCTTCGTCCCGCCCATCTACTCTTTGGACCTACAAATAAAAAACTGCCAACCAGTCAAAGTACCCGAATTACATACAAACGCACACATACAAGCTTCAAGTCAAGACTAAGGTCATGGCTACTCTTTTGGCGACGATTCGGCTCATTTCGGCAGGATTCGGTTTCGTTCGGCGCGCGCGCAGGGTCAGGGTTGGACGGTGATTTCTTTTATTATTTTTGTTGTAGACGGAACTCTTTTGTGTTGGATCTTTTTAATATTGAGGTAGGTTTATGTAATGTATGTATGTTATGTTTTATTTTTAAAGGCGTTAGATGCAGAGGTAGGTAGTATGTTTTTTTTGTGTTACGATGTTTGAATGTTCTTTTTTGACTGTTGGGTGGGGTACTGGAGTAATGTAAGTTTGGAAACTTGATTTATTACTGGAGGAGAGATTTATAAGTAAGTTCACAGTATTCAGTTGATCAATAGGGATTTATTTCTTGAATTAAACTAATGGATAGTACGTAGGTTTTTATTAAAAGATTGTATTATTCTCAAGCATAGAGATAAAACGGACCTAGCTACCAGTTTAAAAAATTTAAAATTAAGTTGAAATAATAACCACGATACAGTGTTTTTCCTTGTTATATTCATTAATTCATAACCCATATTTTATATTATTTAACCGGTCCCTACATTTTTTTCAAATATTTATTGTTGCAATCCCAAACAGAAGTCATAAAAGAAATAAAGACAGTGGTAGGCCTACATTCATTATTCCAATTGTATAACTCAAAAACATACAATACAATGCTACCTGACTTAAAAACCAATGATTTAAAACTTACCACAGAGTAAATTTAAACGTAGCATATTATTTTATTTACAAAAATAGATTGTACATTGCCCTTAGCAAAAATAACCATCAAATTGGTCCCGCTTCGAACGGGTTCCATTTTATTTTTTTCAGCGGTCAGCCATCTTGAAATTTTTACTTTTTTATAATACCAAAACCGAGGCCTTGCTTGCAAGTGGTCCGCCCGCTGGCGACGTGAAAAATGCTTGTGGATCGAAATAACGATTTAGTTAAGGAAGCCCGTTATTTGTGGTTGAAATTATCTTGCTACTGTGTTTTTTTTGTTAGGGGGGTTTTGGGTTCCCTAAAGTGGTGGTGAAGTTTTTGTAATTATTATTCTTTCTTTTTTTTCTCCTTGACTTAAAAGAAGTTTATATTTTCCACAACAACGATTTCAGCCAGAGTGATATAACCTTGTCTGATAGTTTATGCCATCGTTGTTCCTGATAAAAATCCTTAGGATCAGTTTTTGTAAAAAAGGAATATCTGTACTTCTTGTCAGTCTGCATGTATGCTTCCATCGTCATCATTCAAGTCACAACTGGTGATTTTTTTCGTACCTACGGAATTCAATCCAACGCAATGCCAGTCATCACCAAATTTCTGTTAATACCAATATTTTCCTACAATACAAATATCCGAATAAGATAATAAATGACATTTGGTAGACGCGAACTGTCAAATTAGCGCGGGTTTTTGTCTTTTTGGCGGGAAACCAAAATGGCCGGCGGACATTTTATTGTTATTCTACTTGGTTGTTATCTAGATTACATCCGTTTATTTATAAAATTACAGGTTGAGTATATTTTTAATTTCATGTAATTTGTTAAGGAATCAATAGAGTTACGAGCGGGCGAATTGAGTCCGGCTTATTACAATAATTATACAATACTTATTTTTAATGTTTTGTAATTTATTATGACGATGTAATTAATTTATGACAAAATGTTATGGTTTATCGAAATATTATGGTTTTCAGTCATTTTTGGATCTTTGAACTTTTGAAAATAGCGTTTTCGAAAGATTAGATGTTCGGCCTGATTTTTGCAATGATAATTTTTAACTAAACTTGTCTTTGTTTTTAAAGTAAGTAGGTACTTAATTCAGAAATAGAAATTCAGTAATAAATGATAGCTTTGATGGCTGTCATATGTAGATCTTAACAGTCGTAATAGGTAGGCCCAAAGTCTGACAACCAGTCTTTTGCGGATTGGAAATCATCACCCATGTTCCTCCTATTGCCCTTTATGTTCCGGGACCGCGGTAGGTATCGCTTTCGAATAACCCGCAACCCCGGACTATAGCCTAATGATAGATGGACGCACAGCGAAGTCTTAGCTGAACATGCAGATTATAGGTTGATTGTAGACTTCGCATAATTTTGATAAAAAGTTTTTATTAATATCTAGTGCTAATGAATTTGAAAATTTGATTATGAAATATTTTTTTTTTAAATGTAGATATTTGTATGATTGAATAACTTGACTAAATAAACTTTATTATGAATACTTCTTGCTTTTGCCCTCGACTTCGTCCGCGTGGCATAGTTACTTTGGGCTAACGCTAACTTTAACCCGCGTAATGATCGAAATACACAAGTTAAAGTAAGCGTTAGCCCAAAGTAACTATCCCACGCGGACGATAGCTAGTTATTTTATAAATGATCATGTTTATTTGTTATATTCTGTTAATACCTAAACACAATTAAGTATTTTTTTTTATTAAAATAATATATAATGAAGATGTCAAAAACATGCCCCTTTCCTTAGTTTTAAAAAAGAAAATCACCGCCGGCTATTTTTATTTGAGCAGTTGTATATTGTCATCCGTGATGAAATCACAAAAAAAACGTCCTCGTTGCAATTAATTAGAAAAAAAACACACGTGTGAAATACATTGCATTTTAAACCTAATCGTGGCGCAATAATAGCGAGTTTTCATCGAAGTGTCAACATCTGCCTAGCCTTTTCACCAACCTAGGCAAGCGCGGCTTAACCTAAAGATCGACCCGAACGGCTGCTATTATTTAGCCACGAGCTCCTCGTTTTCATCAAATATTAAAAATAAATTGGAATAAGGAATATGATCTAATTCTCTCAAAGTGGTTACAAACTCAAATTTTCTGTTTAATACTTACTTTTCTGACATAGATTCTCTCTCACCGCAAGTTCTGCACCGGATCAATATATCTGCGTCCACTTTTGTCGATGCAGACTGATTTATAATTAGGTATTTTTTATGAAAACCCTGGGCCATATCTGGTGAAATTTCCTACTGGCTTTTAAATGGTTAGTTGGGGTTTTTTGATAGCACACATAAACGGTAACAGACCGCATGGAACTCGCCGTGTGTGAGTGACCATGGATTAGTACGACTTTTGTTTGTATCATGATTTAAGAACATTTCTAACGTTTTCAGCTATGACGTCTTAAAGCAATTCTTATTCCACTGAGGGAAAGAGACAGAGCTATACAGGGTGTCTAGCACCATCTCTTTCCCTCAATGGAATAAGAATTGCTATAAGATGTCATAGTAGCCCTTCTGGTTATAAGTAGATAGGTACATATTGTACAGCTCATCGATTCAATGGCTTTAGAAAGACCAAATTTATTATTGACTAGCTTTTGCCCGCGGGTTCGCTCGCTTTAAATTCGGGGTAACACAGTTCCCCTTGCGCCTTATTGATTTGTAATAGCGACGCTAAGTTTTCTCTTTTCTTCCCTCTTTCTCCTTCACATACCACTTTAAAAAAAAATAGCATAACGTCCGTCTCCTGGTTCCCGACTATCTCTCCTACCAAAATTCATCAATATCGGTTTAGACATTAAAGCGTGAAGAGGTAACAAATAAAGAAACTCACTTTCGCTTTTATAATATTAGTATAAGGATATATTCAAAAACTAGCAGAACAAGAAAAAAACTGACTTTCATTTTTTTTTGGAATTCGGTTTTTGGCTAAAATTGTTTTATTTGCAGCTTTTTTAGTTGTGGAATGATGGTACCTCACAAGTTTTTTTTTCATTGATACTTAGAGATATTAGCATGTCGTCCATGTACATTAGAAGATAACATAAATATAAAAAGATAACTCATAAATTACCCAAGCAATATAGATACAACTCATACATGTAGCCCTTCGGGAGTATACCTACCTTTTCGATTAAAAACAGAATTTTTGAAAAGCGGCCCACGATAGCCGGTGAAATCGCGTAAAAAAAAATCAGTCAAATTGAGAACCTCCTCATTTTTTGAAGTTTGTTTAAAATCAAAAGTCATTTATTCAAATTAGGCTAATAATCAGCGCTTTTTCAACGTCACATTACAAGAGACAGTCCCACAAAAATGCCCTGCCCTTCGCCTGTTGTAAATGTTATTCAGTTTCATGGTCCGAGAGACCACACATGAGACGTAACGTTTATTATGTTACACCTTACTTATCACTATGTTGTTATCCCGAAAGTGTTCAGCAGAGGTGTAGGTATGAGAAGGTACGTACTGGCATTAATATTCATGACAACTTTAGCACACAAGCGACAAGCGACATGCAGTCAGCTGTCTTTTAAAATTACAGAACAGGCAGTTGTCACCTTCCCTAGATAAGTACTTAGATTGTACCTAGATGCACTAGATATGCTAATTCCTACTAACAGGCTTGTGCGTGAAATAAAACAATAAAAATTTCAACAAATGAAAGAAATTTATTGTATACAGGTTTTAAATATCCTCGCACGTCATTACACCTGCCTAACCAGACATTTCATTATGATATTTAACGTAAGGTATAAAGATCCTATAGATAAAAAGGACATTACATATGAAAAAACATTACTTTTTCACTTCAAAATCATCCTATTCAAGTTACAGTATAAGTAAGAAAACAGTATTTTTACAAACATCGGCTACAATTCCACAATTTCAAATCAACTTTTTTTAAGTCGCCAAGCGACAGTTTTGGACGTTTGTTTAATTTTTTTTTTATCAAAAATTCAGTCGAATCTTCGTAAGCTTAGCTTCTCAATTTTTTTCACCATCCTAAAAATTTGACTAGATTTAATACAATAGTTGTGGTGTGCCAATCACATTTTATTCGCCAATTTTTTTACGATTTTCGTTCGTTCATGATATGGGTTCTGAAATAACCTATAAACATCACTTTTCTTACTGAGGAATTGAAAGATATATAATATTTTTATAATTTATAATAAAAATAATTATGAGTCGCTTAAATTAAACTCGAAATCTAATCATCTGTTTATGATTTAAACAATAATAATAAAAACTAAAGGAACAAAATAACAAAAAATAAAGAGGCGAGTAAGGTATATTGAAAAAAAAATATTTCATTAAAACTTGTACTCAATAATTAAATAACAATATTATAATTTGATCTTGTTAGCTCATTTCGCAGTTTATATATTATAAAAAAAAAACGTGAGCCTTTATCGATTCATTAGGAAATAACAGTTTTATCTAGCTTATATATTGGTCCATTACCTAACTGATTTCATTTTTAAATCACAAAAAGAATCCCAATAATGAATGTTGCAAAGAAAACATTTTAAGAAAATGTTCCTCAGCAGTGTGATGTAGTATTTTTAAGCGTTAATTCAAAATAAATACATCAATATAGCAAATACCTGATTCGCTATCGGTTTCAATAAATTTATAACATTATAGGTATTTAATATTTCTAAAATTAAATGCTTCTTGTTGTACATAATTTTTTTATAAAAAAAAATAACACGAATGTGGAACATTCGCGAACTGTGTCTAGCAAGACATTAAAAAAAAACTTTCATTCAATATTCTATACCTTTCCACGATAATGCTAAATGTCAATAATAATAAGTCAATTATTGTAATAATAGTACAATAATAATTAATGTTTTAAAATTAACCATCTAGAAATACATACAAGATGTACAAGGGAAAACAATTAGTGACGACAATAGGTGATTCTTACATTTATAGAAACGTCGGCGTGCAACTATACACAGATAGACACAGTGTTTAAGTAGAATACTAAGTTTAACAATTCTCCCGTATGATCGAACAAACACGGTGACACGGTGTATAGTTGGAGACCGGCCCGAAGTTAGGTACAAACAACTTGTGTCCATAAAAATGCTTCGTTAAAACAGCATCCAGCAATGTCTTTTACGAGTAACTCGCGAACGTAAACGTTCAAATTCAAAGATCGAATTCTGTAATTCGAAAGTCGAATTTAAAAATTGTGTTATTGTTTGCAGTTCGTTCGGATACGTGTACATGAATAGACGTATCTGATACGAATAGCAATGCCGCGGTCACATAAAGATATATAATTAATTAATGATTTAATTAAAATGCAACTTTCCCTTCATTGTCTTTTGTTCCTGGACCAGTTGAGGACCGTTCAAGACTAACCTAACCCTTACGGAGAATTTATTACATTTACGAAAAAAAATTAACAAGAAAATATTAAAGAATTGCTACGGACTACCTATTTAATTGAAAAGTACACTACGATATTAACTAAAATTCTTAAACTATGTGGAAAAATGATTGAACAATATACAATAAAAATGATTCACTAATAAACCAGTGACCTCTTCAGTGTTCAAAAAAGCCTGTTGTTTTCAAAATACACGTCACCAAAGAAATGTGTTTCAAGAATTATGGTATAACTTTGCATCGCTATTTTGAAATGAGGTATTTGAACGGAGGCATTTTTTTGTTGTTGTAAATATTTTGTTACTTCTTTGGTTTCATGTGATTTGATAACAACAGTTTTGATTCTGTCTTTCTCAAAAAATAATCAACGTTACGGAAATTATTTAAACTGATCATTGTAGCATGCTATTTAGCGCGCTACGTGAGTTAGCGCGCTACGTTATTTAGTGCGCTACGTTATTTAGCACGCTACGTTATTTAGCGTGCTACACGTTATTTGGCGCGCTGCGTTATTGAGCTTGCTTCTCTAATTAGGATTCCCTCGCTCGCCTCGCCTTGATGATTATTTTAAGTAGTAGAGATCACTGTTAATAACATTTTTAAGTGTTAAGGCGGTGTATACCATTTGTACCGACCGAGCCAGTGCCCCAGCACTCGGCTTTTTCTACTACATATCAGTCGCAACTCTCTTTAACCGGGAATAGAACCCCAAACACTTTGCACAAAAACAATGAATGTATAACATTTCAATATAATATGACAAATTAATCATATATAAAGGTTATTTTTATAAAATTAAGCCACTTAAAAATTAACTAACGTTACAAAATAAGATTAAACAACATAATTATTTGTTCCCGATGAAAAAAAAATAGTTATATTATTAACTAAAAAAATCTAATAACATTCTAATCGGAATGTTGAATATTATCTAAATTCTCTTTGCAAATTGTCCCATCCTATGTCTGTACAAACTTATACAAAATAACCGTTTTGTTTTAAGCTATTAGATCAACAAATGTCAGGCATAACACACAGATTCGTGTACGTATTTTTGAGAAAAAAAAAGTTGTTCGATTTTTAACACTTCAAATTTTTCGAAATGCGGTCTGGTAGGGATGTCAACACGACGGTAAATAATCTTATATTTGTTTTCAATATACAAAAGTACTCATCACTCAGATACATAAATGCACATAACGTTTATAGATTAACTTTTTTAAGATTAAATGCTAAAAAGACGTCGAAAATTATGCACAGAGAAACAAAAGTGAAAGACATGCTATCGACTAGTTTAAAATTTTGAATATAAAAATTTTTGTTTTTTTTTTACCTGTAAGTGAGAGAACTCGACATCTCGCCATAGGGATATGTATTTGTTTTTGGATAATGACGTCAAATATCACTTGTATATAATAAATTGTTTTGTTTCGGTCCGAAAGGATAATATAGTTAATAGAATATGATGTCGAAATGTCGAGGACAATCTCATGTACTTCTATTTTGCACATCACTTGTGGTCTCCGAAGAAAAATGTACGACATTAAATTTTAACTTGTATATAATATAATTATGTATATTTTAATTACATACATAATACAAAGACTTCTTAATTTCCATGAGGCGCACATGTACACATATCTTACAATAAGTATCGTATGATAATTTTATATCCAAATAGTTTTTACCTAAATTTAATTCTGGGAGAGCGTATACATTTTCATCTCGTACTTCCATAATATATTTTTGATTGAACACCAAAAAATTTCACAAATTTGAAGATATCAATTATTTTTTTTGAGGATTTTTGGGCTAATTTAAATTTTTAAAGTCGACAAGAATATAATAATGATTATCCACATTTTGTATAGTCGATAAAACATTTAAAACTTGGACCATGAAAAATAAGAATATTATCTTCTTAAGATACAATAATAGTACATAAAATATATAAGTTCACTAGATGTATTTAATGTACGTACGTGTATATAATGATGGGGCCCGGCGGTCCCCGCAGGTCGTCAAATCGTGATCAAACCGCACTCGTAATACCTAAATATCACATTCAGTAATATGGAAATCCACGTGTTAGCTTAGACACAGTTAAAATTACTATTTTATACAAAATAATAATTGCACATAAGTCCGAACATAGCTCCGTGAAGGCGAAGCCCAGCTGACGGTTGAGACGCCATCGCTCTCTACCACCAGTGCCGCCTCTGTCGGCGCGACGACGCGACAACGCGACGCGACACGACGCGCGACGCGACCAACAATACCACAACCGCACTACCCGCCAATAGCGCTAATAATTTCATTCAATATATTACCTATCTAATTATAAAAACACCGCACAAAATCTGCAATAGTTCACTTAAAAATCGATAACATTTACACTCATAGCTAGCTTTATAATTAATTTGTTACATTGTTTTTTTTTATTTACTTAAAAATTATTTTAAATAGTTAATTTTATAACGTTAACTTTTGGTTGTCTTTTACTTAAAAACAAGGTCAAAACTTCAGGCTCTCTGGATTTGCGTGAATTTTGGACAACCCTGGCGCCGCTTGCAACGTGCAGTGTCGTTCTACCCTACAAAGGTTTCGATCTAATTTGAATTTAGAAGACAAAGTAAACGGATTGTGACCGAGCGTCACGTAAGCGAGGAGTTACAGAAAACGAGAAAGTTCATACTAGGTACCTACTCGAACTAATTTTAAGATTAGTGATTAACGTTTACGTTAGGTACATCAACGCGACTGCAAGCCACAACCGACGGCATCCGAATCTCTGTCATGGGACACTAAACACTATTATAATATTGTGATATTGCATTAGTAAAGCTGTGATATATTGAACTGGTTGTGACTTTTAGGTAACTATTGTGATATTTGGTGATAATGTGTCGATGTGGATACGTGTGTGTGAGGACTGTCCGGACTGACCGAGGAAACGGAAACGTAAAGAGGAGACACTACATACTGCCACGGAGAGCGACGAGTCACCCGACACACGTCGATACGAGGAGAAGCCTGCGACTAAGTTATTGTCACTACAACAGTATACACGGATACGCGAGTCTCGGACGACAAACCTCAGCGGGCCGTATCGCACTAGCGTGAGTCGGCGAGCCGGCGGAATGTACTTTACATAATATTATCACAAAGACTGAGGAGATCGGGACGCGCGGCGCCACTAGGCGCGATCGGGCGGCGCCTCCGGGGGCGGCGGGGGCTCGGCGGGCGGCGCGGGCGGCGGGGTGGGCGTGCCCGAGCGCGGCCGCAGCTTGTCGGCGCGCAGGCGCTGCACGGCCTCGCGCATGTCGGCCGCCAGCGCCTGGTCGCCGCTGCCCAGGCGCGCGCGCCGCGCGGGCGGCTCGTCGGGCGCGGCGCGGCGCTCGGGCGCGGCCGCCAGGCGCTGCAGCAGCGCCGGCCGCTCCAGCGACGAGCGGATGATGCCCTCCAGGAACGAGCCGTTGGCCGGCGGCGGCGCCTCCTCGCGCAGGCGACGCATCATGTGCGAGGCGTACAGGTCCGGGGCGGGCGGCGGCGCGAACCCGCCGCCCGGCCAGAACGGGTAGCCGGGAGGGTAGCCCGGAGCTTCCGGCCCGTTGAGTCCGTTAGAGAACGGCTTCGTCGGTGGCTTGGGCGGCGGCGGCTTGGGCGGCTGCGGCTTGCCGGCGTCCTGCGGCGGCTTGGGCTCGCGCTTGCGCGGCCGCATGAGGTGGCGCTCCTTCACCTTGTACTCGAGCGTGGAGTGCGGCACGCCGTAGTAAGAGCCGGCGCGGTGCACGGACATCTCCCCGCGCTGCACCGCTTTCACCGCTTCCACCAGACTGTCACGGTCGTAGTTCCGGTACTTGCCGCGCTTGGGCCGCGTGCCCTTGCCTCCGGCGGCTGGTTGCCCGTTGTTGTTGGGCATCTGCTTAGAGTTGCCGGGCGCCGGGTAGCGCTGGTTGTCTGGCGGAGTCTTGATGACTGACACATGTCGGTCTGGACCTCGCGCATACATCAGGTCACTTTGCTGGTGCTGGTGGTGTGGTCTATCTAAAGGTTGCTGGAACTTTTGGCTGATGCTTTTTGCGATGACGTCACTGAGGGACGTGAAGAGGTGTTGTGTAGAGGGAGGGTCGGCGAACACTGAGGGCGGGAGCAACAGCTGTGAGGGTGGCTTGAGTGAGCCTTGTCCCGTGGGGAGCATCGGTGTTATAGGCGCTATGGGGCCTTGGTGTTGCCCAGCCGGGGATGGGCTCTTGTCGTCAGGTGGGGGGAATGTGGGTATTTTGAGGATGACGGAGGGAGGCGAGTCGGCACGATCGGCATCGCTGTCGTTGTCGGAATCGGCGTGGTCGACGATGGAGCCGAACTTGTTGAGTTTGTTGCGCAGCGTAGAACGCGGGATGCCATAGATGAGGGCGGCGCGCCGGGTGCCCAGCCGGCCTGACTGGATGTCCCGCACGGCTGACTGGAGCTCCTCTTCAGTGTATGCGCGGCGACCAGAACTGTTGCTGGCGATCTCGTGAACTGCTCGCTTCAATCTACAACAAAAGTAAAATAACATGAATATCCAGCTAAAAACATTAAAGTTAAGGGTGGAAGAAAACACGGAATCCCGCAGTTGGTTCGCAGTGGACTGCAACTGCTGGATGCAAATGGTTTAAAGAAGTCATCAATCAAGCTTTGCAAAGTTCATTGCTTTGCCCAGGTGTCTTCCAAAGAACATAGTTCAAAATTTCAACCCTCGCTTTGTAGTCACATCTAGACATCACACCCAATATTAAAATGAAACTACTCCGTGAGCTAAAATAATATCTTCATAAATATCATTTTCTACCCGAAAGAATTCAGAAGAATGTAGACGCTGTCCTGAATATGCAACGGGATAAATCAATAAACTTTGCATACTGAACGAAATTCTGAGACACAAAAGAAAAAAGAACCTCTCATCTTTTTTGTTCACAACGTTCGTTCGAAAGTGAATTCGTTCGTCAGACTCGTGTCCTTATCATACGATGAGACGGTGACAATGTTCTGACTCACAAATGGGTCTGGTCAACAGCCCACAATCGTCTAAATTCAATATTTCAAAACCGTACGACGCCGTTTTAATCCTAGATAACGCGAAATGCGAAATATTTACTCTCGGTCTCGCCGATAACGGACCACTATGAATGCATCTTTATCATACACCCTACCCTCACACACTAAAGGAAATTCAACTTTACTACCTTTTAATAGAGTATAAAATTTATTGGGTGCAGCTGTCGTCTTCGGTTTCATCTTGAATTGTGCTTTCTTATTTTTCGAGGAGGGTTTCACAGGAGTTTCAGTTGTGTTGTTGGGTGGTAGGGTATGTTTTTGCTTGGCTGTGTGTGTTCGAGGATGCAAGGTCGATGCTCCAACAGACTATCGGTGCATTTTTATTTGTTTTGGCGAGTCATGCGACCCAGATCGCAGACCCAGAGAATGAATTTATTCAGTTATCGATTTGGTATTGTGTATAACATCGGTTCAAACTGGCTTTTTATATGAATAGTACTCAAGAGGCAAATGAGTTTAATAACTTTGTTGAAGACGGGATATTAGCGGGGTCGATGCATCGGAGAAGATTGTATTATTGTGTTGTGTCATATCGATTCTTTGTTTGACAACGGGGATACTTCTTTGGTGGTAAATTAGCATCTGGACAAAGTACTGTTAAATTGGCAATCAAAGATAAAAAATATATATTCAATGTACCACCACCGAAATCTTATTTCTTCGTTAATACGAAGAAACAAAGAGAGGGTCTTCGACCAGCAATTTGGAAGCTTCGTGTAAAGTTGCTCTTCTTTCAAATGTATCTGTTCCTAAATTTAATTCTTCTCACTCGTAGTCTTGTACATTCAAACAAAAATAAGGACAAAATACATCAAAACTATTATAACGCTTCCTATATTTTTCCTCAATGCATTCGGGACACGTAAACGCAATTGCACGGAGTAAAGCTCTTCAATGTCGCATTCATTATTGGAAATATACTCTGGTACTACTCTATAAGTACCTTTAAAACCCCCTCCCTTCCCTCTTCCCTCGTAAATGTCTTTAAGAACAAAAGTAAGTGATTTTAACAGGTGCATACACTTGTGCTTTGATAAGATCTGAGAGGGAACCTGTTTTACCGGTTGTGTCCGCTAGATGGCAGAGGTTTGGCGTAGAATGTGAGATTGTTACAGTTTCATTATGATTAAGTGATGAAGATGTGGAATGGTTAGACTGTTATCTTAGACTGAGAATGTTTAAAGGTTTTAAGGTTAGATTTGCTTGAGGATGGTTCTTTAAATGCTTTTAAAGCAACAGAAACCAGGATAAGTCTGGGTTAAACCAAAAATGTGACCAAGATTTGTGGTCTAGTGAGTAAAATAGATGAACAGCTAACCTACCATGACGTCTTAAAGCAGAACTTATTCCACTGAGGGAAAGAGACAGAGCTATACAGGGTGTCTAGCACCATCTCTTTCTCACACAGCCCTACAGTAGGATAAAAAAACCTGGTAAACAATTTGTAGGAAACACTCCAGTTTAGTGAAGCAAACGATGCCTGCAGCCTATGTAATCTCGAAATGATTTGGCACTATAATAATTTGACGCTGTTACCCATTTTTATGAACCACCGAATTGAACTAGACTAAGATGAAATGACATACCTACCTAATCACATTAAATTTTATTCTACAACATTTTAGTCGCGATTAAAGATAGTCCAATTTAGCTGGACAGCCTCAATTTTTGGTGAAAAGCGTCAATTTCAGAATAGTGAGATTACGATTTTCTCTAAATTTTGTAGCTGAAATATCATTAATGCTGTCAAACTATAATAAAAATTTGTCACTTTTATCAATTTCAGAAAAGGAACACCAATAAACTAAATTTTAGTGATTTTTCGAGTAGTTTTAGTTTGTGACAACAGATAAAACACCATTGCCAAATCTTGTGCAAGATTTTAAATGAAACCCTTTCTAATCTCGTTAATAATATTTCCCCAAACTTAAGATAAAAAAAAAACAAAGAAACATCATATGAGAACAAAACAATATTTTTAAACTGCGCATTAAAAAAAAAATAACAAGGAACAAACACTTAAAGAAGTTATCATAAAAAAGTAAAGAAATTCTTATTTCATCACGCGTGATTCAGTAAATAATAAGAAGTCTTTGAACGTAGGTTTTGCGATAAACGCTGTGCCTTTTGCAATGTTGTTAGAGCTAAACTGGAGCATTGACATTGCTGTAGATATGGGTTCCTTGACTTTGAAACTATGCTGGAGACTGACTGCTGTCAATTTGTTGGTTTATTTTTAACGGCGATGTGAAATGAAATGGTTGAGATGGTTTTAGTATTGTCTATGAAGTGTCTTGTCTATTCTTTGCCATACAGATTTAAATTTTGGAATGGGCAACTGTTTTAAGTACTTTCACAAGTTATCATGCCTTGTGACTGGGACTGTAGCTTCATATGTTTGTTTTTTAAGGTTCAAAAGTAGTTTAATTTAAATAAATGGTTTTAGTTTGAGTTATGGTAGTCTTAAAATTGTAAGGCTTGCAGCTTAAGCATGCGCAGGATAATTTTGTAATCATTGTAAAAGTCTTGTTAAATAAGAGGTTCCTAACGTCCATTGAAGTTAATAGATAGTTAGCAAGCCTTCTTGAAACTATAACCATCTCTAAAATTAAGAAAGAGTGGCTCCAAGACCTCAATAATTCAGTTAGATTCATGAGAACTCCCACAAACCATATGTCTCCACCGACTCAGATAACAGCCATCAAAATAATAGAACCCGATACAAACTAATAAACAACAAAACAAATTAAACAATGACATATTATTTTTAATGAATATGTCGCGATAAAATGGCGTCAAATGAACATCTGTAGAAGTGACGGCGTTAGCTGTCAAAAGTTCATTGACCCGCGTCGATCGTTCAAAGTTTCGTGTTTTAATGGGTGCGTTCACGTTGCTATTGTTTGAGTTATCCAAGTAGGTTCCAATAGGAAGTAAGATTATTACCAGTCCATTGCGAATGTGATCGTGTTATGAGCAATGGTGCTGTGGCGGTAGCGTGGAGAATTGTTAATGCTACATGACGTTGTAAAAGTGCTGGTGGAGTTTTTAGAGTGATTTTTAGTTTCTGGTCTTGAGCTGGGATTGGATTACCTGTGCGACAGGACCACCTGTGCTGATCATGAAACTGTGATTGGAAAATCCTGGCAAAAACTAGCATCTAGAGAAAATTAAACTTTTATTGGGTTACATAAATTGCTACAGATAAGATTAAGACAACCTTGTTGAAATAAGAAATACCTACTCTCTCACAAGTTCATAACATCTGCAGCCCTGGTACATATAGCTTACATTATTACTTATTTGAATATCTATATCTATCTCTTTTTGTGAAACCCGAGATTTTACAAGACAATTATCACATTTAACTAACCTCTATAAAAAACTTCGTAATTTATTGATCAAGGATTTTTGCGCATATCTTAAATCTTCGTTTTTGTATCACCATTAACAGTTGATTTTGTCATCACAGATTGTAGATTGAGTATTTGGTTTTAGTTTTAACTCGATACCTTCCCCGTTCCTTAGGTTAGGTAAAGGTTTTGACAGACAGATAACAAAGTAATCTCAAACTAATAAAACTCACCTTAAACGCATTTATTTCAATTAGACAATTACAGACACTTTTGAATGTCATGGAAGCAAATAAAGATGCTGCTACAGTCCCAGTCACAAGACATAAGAACTTGTGAAAGTACTGTAGTTGCCCATTCCAAAGCGTAGATCTCTATGGATAAGAAACTACATGGACAATCATTTAAATCATAATATTTTTACAAAATCATGGATTCATGTTGAGATTATACATACATGTGAGAACGATGTAGGAAACCGAGCACATTAAGAACGTCCAGAGCAAAAGCAATCAATAAGTAATCCTTTCAAGGTACAGAAACTTAAAAACAGAGGCGATGCTATCTTAGAATATAAAATTAACATTTTTATACCACGTTTCATATAAAGAAACGTAGATCCACACTGCCCAAGGGGTTCGAGTATCGATTTAAACAAAAAAAAACTAGCTAATCAGATCCTTATTCCCCACAAAATAAGCAAAGAGGATGTCGTTTCCAGACATTAATCTATTTAAGCCGGCTTCGTTCGTATTTCCCGATACCTTATAGGAAAGAAAATAGATCTTTTATTTTCAATTTCCTCTATGTTTTATTTTCCTGAGTTTTTAACAGGATGGTTCGAAATTAATTCTTTGAAAAATAAATAACCTCTTAATATTATCTAAGGCTAAAGAAAAGATGGATAGATTGTGTGTGTGTGAGAAAGGAGTAAATGATGCCGTGACGTCTGAAAGGGGAGAATGGAGGAAGAAAACGTGTTGCGTCGAACCTGAATAGAATGGGACAAGGGTAGGATAATGATGATGATTATGATCATCATCATCTATTTTGAGGTCAGCTTCCAGACTAACCGGATGCAGCTGAATACTAGTATTTCGCATGGAGCGACTGCCTATCTGACTTCCACAACCCAGTTAGTACTGGGTAATACGATACTCCTTGGTAAGACTGGTTGATAGATAATCAAATTCACGTCCAATCACAAACAATTCATCCCTGTAATGGTCAAATAAATAAGGTTGTGTGCATATAATACGCAGTTAAAGGCACATTTACATTAAATTAAGGCCAACAGCTAATGTGTAATCCAATTTAGCACGTTTACCTAGATTAAAGTGATAATCCCCTTTACTAATCGGTCACTTTGATGGCTACAATTAGTTTTTATGTTGTTCTAGTGGCTTTTTCCATGGTTTGAGTTGAGGAATTAAAGGTAGTGTTTGACATTATAGGGTGTAGGTTTAATGATGTGTATTCGTATACAGGGTGTCTAAGGTATAGTCACTTTTCGCACATTCAAAAGTGCCTGTAACGGTCGGATACATCTTTTCAAGGGTTCCGTATCTCAAAAGTAAAAACGGCACTCTTTATTTGCGGATGAGAAACCATTAAATATTTTTTGATGATTTAGGGGGAGCGTCAGACTGGTACTGACTAATACTCACCCATGCACCCTTATTAGATCACTTTGTTGTCAGACTGTCGGTCTCTCTATCTATATGTCTGTTCTTCTTTTTCTCCCTTTATCTCGGGAATGCAGGGATGTATAGAGTTGTAATTAAAACCAAATACTCAAGTCTGTGGTCCCTCTTTGCTGTGAAAATAACCCTCAAAGTCTACGCAGTTAAAAGATATGGCCGTTTACGTTGCAAGTTTACACGGAACCCGGTGCGAGAGTATAACTCGCTCTTTGCCCCATTGTTGGGTAAACGCCTTTCACATTTCTTTCCAACTGTCTCGATGTTTTGCATCCTCTGGTCAATCGCTTCTTTAGTAATCTTGGGATAATTATATTTTGAATCTGTGTAATCATAAAATAGGTTAGGCAGACGCTTACCTGTTATCCAAATGCTTGGAGTCAGGAGGTGGTGTACCACTGGTGCTGGAGGTAGACTTGGCACTGAGGTCCAGGGGCTGTTCCGCCAGGTTGGGGGATGAAGACGCCGGCGCCTTCTCGCACACCTCCTGGGGTAGCCTGGGGAGAGAAAACATTAATTAGGACACTAGAAAAAAACCTCAGTAATAGGACTTGTCAAGATTTCTAATCAATACATAATAATTAACTGAACGCCGTCTCTTATTTTCTTAAGTTGTAATAACATTGCTTAAGCCACAAAAATGTTTTTTTAAAAGCAAGAAACAAAATCTATCGTATGTAAGTTCTTTAAAAACAATAGTTTTAAATATGATCTAGGTAATCATATTTTATCTCAAATTAGGGCCAAAAACGTCCTCAAACCAACCCAACCGCCGCGGGAGACGACTGAGCGTCGGGATTCACGACTCCTGGTCACCGTAGACGCGGGTCTGTGTCAGCAAAGCAGTGGTTGTTCGAAAGAGATACCGCTGCCCCGGAACACAAAGGGCAAAAGAAGGAACTTGGCTCTCGACGTACTCATTCCATCCTCAAGTCAGGAAAAGATTTCAGCATTTCTTTATTGCTGTTGCTATTAAGTTTTCAATATTATTTTGGCATTAAATTAGTCTTAATTACCTCTGCAACGCGTAATATAACAAATCATAACTAAAACACATATCATACGGTCGCCACGAAAATTCGGATTTTTTTGGAATCATTAGATACCAAAAACAAAACACTGTCGAAAAATTCCAAAAATAAAATAATTTTTGACACAATAACACATACACACGATGCACTCGACAAAATTCGGCACTCATTATAAATACTTATTGGAAAACTCGATCTTTTAATGAAAAATACGAAGGGTTATTCTGAAATTTGTGGGCTTATCTCTCAGATAAGAAAAAGGGGTGATTGGCTTGCAACTCATTGATGTTGCTATTTCAACAGATATCTATTGTATTTGTAGATTTTTATCAGTTTTTGACACTGTTTTTTTTAAACTGATAAGTGTAATAAACACGAGTCAAAACAAAATAGAAAAATATTTTTTGAATGTGTCAATATTTGGTTGATATGACGTTCATTTTTTTTTAATTTAATTTTTTGAGTAGTTTAACATTATGCCTGTATGATTGACATTAATGAAGGGTGAGGTAGAGGTGTACCTAATTATAGTACAACTACCTTCCGCCATTTTTGATTAAGTCATATGTAACTTGGATCCAGCATATTGTAATCAAGCATAACTAATTTTACGTACTTGGAAATCCGCAATTAAATTTTGCCTGACCCGGAATTCGAACCTAGGACTCCGTGTTCAGTAGTTGTGATTTCGACCACTATAGTCCAACGAGGAAGTCATTAATGTAGGTTATATTTATAACAATTTTATTAACTTAACATATTTTTAACTAAACTATTTTTTTTTTCAGAATATCCCTAAAAAGTGCAATAATTATATTTCAGCCATTATATTATTAATAAACGCTGAAAATGTGCAATTTGAATTCATTGGAACTTGTGTCATTTATTCAGCTGTGTACCAATGTATTCTTAACGTGAGCTTTTGTTTAATATTTACATAATTTTAATGAAAATGTGTGTCGCGATGCATTTAGTATTGTTTTTTAATTTTAATATTTCACGGTGAATTTTAGGTTATTGACTCATAAAGTAGAATGACAGGTACTGACCTTCCTCTATGATAATTTGTTAAAGAATACAAAGTATCTACCTATCATTTGTTTCTTTACGTAATTTCGACAATTTTCTCTGGCTTATGGGGAAAAATAGTTAAAAAAACCCTTTTCTTTCATTTTTCTTAACAAAACCTTTCATTTGAAATCCATTTCATAGGAAAGCATAAAAATCCTAGTCCGCCATCTTTGTTGTCCGCCATGTTGGATTTAGAATGACGTTTAGAACGCCGTATTGTGTTTTATAAAAACAGATTGAATGACCAGATGTATGAATGTGTATGAAGAGCAAGGTTATAAGGAAGGTAGGAGCTGACGTTCTCCGTTTTACCCCTACATGAAAAAAAGGCTTATATTCATGTGAGAGCTGAAAAGTGCGGTTAATTATTTTTTGTTCAGATTTCATTTTTTTTTTGTTTTATATTGTATGCGCTTGTGGCATGTGTCATATTGTATATATATTTTCTTTCTCTATAATATGAAAAAAAACAAGGATTTGAAAATAAAGTACCAAAACGCGCAGTGGTGATAGATCCTCGTTCTATCCCTTTATGAGAAGAATCTGTTAGTAAATTTTGGCTCTTATATACTTATCGTAAGACTGATATTTAAATAACATACATACAATTAATATTTGAGGGCAATGCCTAAACACAGCTATAGACGTATACTTTTGACATTTACGCAAACATTTGTGCTGATAAAGGTGTCAAAGTCATGTCAATGTCAATTAGTATTGCTAAATCGTTATCAGTTTATGAATGTAAACTGCTAAACTTAGGTTTCCTAATAAACTTAGTATCTGCTACTGCTCACTTATATGAAAAATAGATGTTGGCCGTTTCTTTGGCTTACTGAATATGCATAAAAAACTTCGTAAGAATCGGCTGAGCCATTTCGGAGGATTATGGTAACTAACACTGTGACACGAGAATTTTATATATTCAAAAGAATAAAAGTAGAAAGTAGGATGATATAACCATCATCATCTGCCTAGCTTTGGTCCAGCTTCCAGTCTTACCGGGTCGATCTACATGGAGTGACTGCCTAATCTGGTTCCTATTATTCAGATAGTACTGGTTCCTCGATATTTATGACTGGAAACTTCTGGAAAGTGATGTGAAAGGGGGATCGGGGTGCCGGGGTTGCGGGTTGTTCGAAAGAGATACCACGGCCCCGGAACGTAAAGGGCTTCCCCCGCTCCGCCCAGAGCGGGGGAAGTTATTTGAAGATTACCCAACCCAAAAAATAGGGGGTTCGGGGTAGTATTTTCTTGGGAGCTTTTCCTATTATTTATTAATACACTTACTTTATACTTTAGACACTCACGGTTCCAAAACGACCAGACTTTTAAGGTCGTAATTTTTAGTGTCTCATGCTTGACGTTCTTACAAACAAAAGCGAGTCGGGTCCTCGCGCACCGAGGGTTCAGTACAAACCTGTGACATAAACAGCCATATCTTTTGACCGCGTAGAATTAGAGGGATTTTTTCACAGCACTAAGAGACTACTTATATATTTAAGTATATCTTTTTTAATTTTAACTCGATACCTCCACGTATTCCAGAGGTAAAGGGTCTTGACAGACAGACGGACAACAAAGTGATCCAGTCAGGGTTCCGCTTTTTCCTTTTGACATGCGGAACCATAAAAACAACTTCATATCTAAGCAGCACGATTAATGATCAATATTCGTGATCTCCAATAAGATTAGCAGTTCACAATCGTGATGTTAGTCCATATCTAGAATCTTTTAATGTAGCCTTGAATGAACTGAACCTAATAGTGCATGTAAATGAATTGTTTGTCGTTTTTTGGAAATTGGTTTAATTGTTGTATTGTAAGAGGTTTTATATAACCTAAGCAATGCTGGCTGATAGAGCATAACGTTCTAATACTCATGTCGTTAAAAAAAAAAAGAGAATAGGATTATGGCTCTGAAGTAAGACATGTAAATTTGAATGATTTAAAATATAATCCTTAAACTATTATTTGCGCTTTATTTAACTAGATTAAAACGTAGCCATCACAGTATCTACACAGTACGCAACATTTAAGAATTTACGAGACAACTGGTTTTAAAGTATGAGACAAAAAAATCAATTCAATATAAAGCTAGGTATCTAGAATGTACAGATCATTAAAGGAGGTGTTTTTTAAATCTATTGAACGTTTGAATCTAGTTTCTCATTTGTTACACAAATTCAAAAATAACAAAACTCCTTTATTTTGCCTCATCTTCTTCCTCTCCATAGAGATCAACGCTTTGGAATGGGCAACTACAGTACTTTCACAAGTTATTATGCCTTGTGACCGGGACTGTAGATTCATTTTGTTTCTTGACATTCAAAAGTGCCTGTAATGGTCTAATTGAAATAAATGATTTGATTTGCCAACGAATTCTTCTAACATTTAGTACCTACATTTATAGATTCCGAATTTTCAGCGAGAACTTTCTTTTATTTATTTAGTCATCACCTAGGCTCAAGGCTTCTTTGAGGCATTGTTTTACCAGCGTACGTGTATTTCCCAGTAAGTTATAGTTTACGTAACTCCCATATGTCTTTCTCAACCACAAAATTGGCGTTCACCTTTCATACGCCTACAACTGTCACTTGCCCAGGGCAGTAGCTGACCACTAGTGCTTTTCAAGAGTGGTCTGCATACCTTATGTTATACCATTTCCTACGAACATTATAAATTGACGGTTAGCGAAGACCGTGTGTGATATTTTGACAAAATACTTTTACATATAAAAAAAACAACTGTCCCACACTATACGAAAACCTCCTTAAGAGAATCGATATATTTTAGGTTTTTTTTTATTGTACCAGTTTCAGTAATACGTGTTGTAATCTTTTTTTTAATCTAAATTGGTACCTATTCTAATTTTTAGGGTTCCGTAGTCAACTAGGAACCCTTATAGTTTCGCCATGTCTGTCTGTCCGTCCGTCCTCGCTTAATCTCTGTAACCGTTTGCACTAGAAAGCTGAAATTTGGTACCAATATGTATATCAATCACGCCGACAAAGTGGTAAAATAAAAATTGGAAAAATATGTTTTATTAGGGTAGCCACCCTATATGTGAAGTGGGAAGTGTTTTTTTTTTTAATTTCAACCCTAATGTGTGATATATTGTTGGAAAGGTATTTAAAAATGAATAGGGGTTTACTAAAATAATTTTTTGATAATGTCAATAATTTCGGAAATAATCGCTCCAAAAGAAAAAAACAATGTGTCCCCCCCCCTCTAACTTTTGAACCATAAGTTTAGAAAATATGAAAAAAATCTGAAAAGTAGAACTTTATAAGGACTTTCTATGAAAATTATTTTGAACTTGATTGACATAACAGTTTTTGTACAAAAAAAAAAAGTTGTACAAAATAATTTGTGGACTAAGTTTGTAGTATAATCGTTTATGCAAGCATTTTTTTAACTTCGTTTACATATTTTATTATCCTGAACGTATCTTTTTTCAAATTAAAAAAAGAATTATTGAAATCGGTTCTCGCAATCCAAAATTACCACCAAAACTACGGAACCCTACACTGAGCGTGGCCCGACACGCTCTTGGCCGGTTTTTTTAATTTCACAAATGTACGAAAATGGATTGAATTAATTTGAATACCTACGAAAAACATAATATTTATACTAAAAGTTTTTACCCGCGACTTTGCTCGCGTTATATTTGGGGTAACACAGTTCCCTTTTCCTGATTTGCAGGTACCTGCTACCTGTAGTTTTTGCCCTTCCCTCTTTCTCCCTCATTTCTCACTTTAAAATAAAAGCTATGTCCGTCTCGAGGGTTCCAACTATATCTGTACCAAAATTCATCAAAATCGGTTTAGCCATTAAAGCGTGAAGACGTAACAAACAAACAAAGTCACTTTCGCTTTTATAATATTAGTGTCTACAGATTTCAATATTGTAACTGTTTTTTATCCAAAATAAATAAAGTAATTCCTTATCTACTACTGTTATCCCTTTTTAGTCGTACAGAAACACTATTCGAAAAACATGTTAGTATCATATATTTCATGTTATTCATATAGTTTTTCAGCTATATTTACTTATCCTCTCGACCTACAGCCGTTTGACGACCTTTATCGTCCTATTTATTAAATATAATTGTGTGTTTGTTTTCGACAAAGTATTGCTAGCTGCTATGAATCAACCTTTGTTGTTTTTCATATAGCAGCTATTGTTTGCGCTATTTATACTTTTTTTTTTTTCGTTTAATTTCGTTTTAGATGTTAAAAAGGACACTTTTTAAATGTCATGCTTTATATTACGTGGTTATTGACGAAATTTTTATACGTAGGTACGTAATTGTCGCGCTGAAAAGGATAAAAAATGTTTATTGTGGGCTATCCTTAAGAGATACACATACACTATGACTGACTTTTATGTTGAGTTTTTTAAGGTTTACAATACTGTAGTACATTATTTTGATTTATCTCAAGGGGTTTAGCCAGCGTTTGCAAAGTAAGCGAAAAAAAAATGGTTATTAACGACATCACATTACAAAACTCTAAACTTACTAGTATTTCTCAATAATAATATGCATGTATTTTACATATAAACCTTCCTCTTGAATCACACTATCTATTGAAAAACCGCTTCAAATCCGTTGCGTAGTTTTAAAGATTTAAGCATACATACAACATACCAAAAAATTATAGACGGTATCCCTTTGGTATATACATTTTTGGTAAATATTAAAATACATAATTATCGTAATATTAATCAGAGGAGCTCACGGCTAAATAAAAACCACCGCTCGGATCGATCTTGAAGTTAAACCACGCTTGCCTAGGTTAGTCCGTGGATGGGTGACCTGATGCATTAAATACATTAGTACTTTGTACTTTGCGTTTCCTCCATGCCTCTTAAAGCACGTTAAGCTGTCGATCTCGGCTGTCATAATATGTAGATCTTTGACAGTCCCTACAAGTAAATAGCTCCATACCATATACTCAAGTTTGTAGTCCCTTAGAGCTGTCAAATAATCTTCCCCTTTAAGTCTACGCAGTAAAGATTTGACCGTTAATATAGCAAGTGTGTACAGAACCTTTGATACGCAAATCCGTTTCGAACTTGGCTTTAATGTAAATAAATAAATATCTTGGGACAACTCACACACGGCTATTTGATCCCAAGCTAAGCAGAGCTTGTGTTATGGTAACCAGACAACTGATATACATACTTATATAATTTATAAATACATACATATTATAGATAAATCACACCCAGACACAGAACAAACAATCATGCTCATCACACAAAGTTTGTCCTGGGTGGGAATCGAACCCACGACCTCCGGCTCAGCAGTCAGGGCCACTAACCACTGGACCAACAGGCCCGTGTTGAGTGTGTCTGTGTGTTTATTAGTGGCAAATGCCTGACAAAAATGTTTTCTCTCTTTCTTTAAGATATTACAGGATTTCTATCACAACATAGTACAACACAAAGTCGCTGTCAGTCTGTTGCTATGTTGTATGTGTGCTTAAATCTTTAAAACTACGTAACGGATGTTGATGCGGTTTTTTTAATAGGTAGAGTGTTTTAAGAGGAAGGTTTATATGTATAGCACTTCACGCTCTGACTCTTAGGAGGTGAGCAGCGGGTGAAACCACTGGGCGGGTCGCTAGTAAAAGATAAACTTTTAACCGACATTCCACAGTTATTTATAGTATCTACGGGCCTGTTGGTCTAGTGGTTAGTGGCCCTAACTGCTGAGCCGGAGGTCGTGGGTTCGATTCCCACCCAGGACAAACTTTGTGTGATGAGCATGATATTTTGTTCTGTGTCTGGGTGTGATTTATCTATAATATGTATGTATTTATAAATTATATAAGTATGTATATCAGTTGTCTGGTTACCCTAACACAAGCTCTGCTTAGCTTTGGATCAGATAGCCGTGTGTGAGTTGTCCCAAGATATTTATTAATTATTTTTATTTTAGTTAAAAAAGTGCGTTTCACATCTGAACTACGACAACAGTAAACATGATAACATTAATCTTACTTTTATAGTTGTCATCCGGAGTACCTTTACCCTTATTACATCAAAGTAATTGCAGCTGTCATGGCCGCCTAATTTCAAATGATTATATCTCCAGGCGTTACCTTAGGCTGCATACAGACTGCGCGTTTTTACAAAGTTTTGCGTGGCTTTCGTAAATTGTGATAATCTAAGAATCTATCAATACATATGAATATTATAGAAGTTTTTGAGACTAAAAAGTCTCTAAAAATCGTCAATATAAAATTGCTTAATGTTTCGGAAACGTAAATATTTTTTGAAGACTCATCTTTCTTCCTTGTGCCATTTTATTTGGGGTTGGCGCAACACGTTTCCTTATTTCATTTTCCACGCAAATTGTCACGCCATTTACTCCTTTCATTTACCTTTCCTTTCTTTCATTTACTTCTTCTGCCTTCATATCATTCATCACACAATCCATCCATGCTTTCTTTGGTCTTCCTCTCTCTTACCATCCATTTAAAAATCAAATTTATGAACAGTGAGTTTGTGGCAAGACTTCTTTTAAATTTAATAACAATCATATTTTTTGTTCTTTCCAACAAGAAATGTCGTATGCTGTAGGGAAAACATTCTAAACTAATTCTAAATCCTTACTAATATTATAAAAGCGAAAGTGAGTTTGTTTGTTACGTCTTCACGCCTAAATGGCTCAACCGATTTTGATGAATTTTGGTACAGAGATAATTTCCCAACTATTTATAGAGATATGAAGGAGAAAGAGGGCAGAAAAGGGAAAACTTAGCTTTGCTGTTATTACAATAAATAAGGCGATATGGCAAAAACTACAAGTAGCAAGTACCTGTAAATAAGGAAAGGGGAACTGTGCTTCCCCCAATTTAACGCGAGTGAAGCCAGGTGCAAAAGCTAGTTGTTTTATAAAACTTTTTGACCAAACGCGTTCTTAAACCACGCGTCTTTCCAAAAACATCTTCGTCTGCCGATACCCTTAGTGCTACATAACTTACACCGTAACTAACCTTTAGTACGAAACACTATACGTCATGCAAACCATTAATTTTATAATTATCTGACAATGACAGGAATACCTTGAACTCTGCTGAACCACTTTTGAAAAGGTTGCGTACAAATAAGGTTTATGTAAATGGTTTAAATGTGATCCCAAATAGGTTAAAGTTACGGGTAGACCTATCTATGAATTGTTTGGTACTATTTTGAATTAGAACAGATTTAAGTAATAATATTAATAAAATATATATATTAATATATAATATTAATAATATTTTTTTATTTTTTTTATTATTGATAGGCTCGCGTTTGACCACTATCTCACCTGATGGTAAGTGATGATGTGGTCGACGATGAAGCACGCTTACCTAGAAATAACCTATTCACTCTTGACTTGAAGACCCCCAGGTTATAGCTGTCAGGAAATACAGACTCCGGCAGGGAATTCCACTCCTTAGCAGTACGCACAATGAAGGTATTCCCAAACCGTTTAGTTGCTTTGGCGTAGGAAAGTATGCATTGTAAAGAAACTATTTTAAAAATACCGACTTCTGAAAATCACAAAAAAAAACTCGTAAAATTATTTTACTTCCGGAAGTAACCTTGTTTGATACATCGATTTTTTGCCAGCGATTTCCTTAACCCATTAGATTTCCTTAACCATACGTCTTTCGAGAATTTTCCTTTTCTATAAAAAAATCATTTTGTAGGATACAAAAAAAAAAACGAGCAGTTCGTTTTTTTTTGTATCCTACAAAATTATTTTCTTAAGACTCCTTTTTTTAAGTCGGCCATAAATTGGTCAAAATATGAAAGATGTGCATAAATGACATCCGAAAAAAAAGTGTATACTTCTGCTAAGCTCACGAAATTTTAACACCCTACATAACATCAACACGCCAGTTATCCGGAGTTAGGTAGAGGAGAGGAGTTAGGTAGAGGTGTACCTAATATAATACACCCACAATACTAGCTATATAAGTCCCTTATAAAAAGGGGCAAGGCAGAATCCGTGACCGAGCATCCTACATTTATTCAGTATTCAAAACAAACATAGGTACCGTCAGGTGTCTCCATTCCAAGCTAGTGGAAACTACCCCATTCTGTGTCACAGAAACTGAATCAATTCCTATTGGAGTCAGTTTCTATTGTGTACCACTGAGCATAATGTCTTACCGCTGAATTTCCATCGGTTGCAAGTTGTGGCGTTTTCACGTCTCGCGTAATGAACGGAGACATTGTCGAACTGAACAAGTGATCGGCAGGGAGGACGGGGGAGGGGGAGGGGGTTGGGGACCGAGGGTATTGCGATTGGAAAACGTTTATAGATGTGGTCGAAGATGGAAGATTTAAAAGTGAAGAAAATTCGCATTACAATTATTTAAACTGAGACAACAATAAAAAACGTATTTTTTTTTTGGTTAAGCATTATGTGTGTTATCTTGACAAACAGACAGACGGACAACAAAGTATCTGTCTCGATTCTTCTGAGGTACGGAACCCTAAAACCTAACCTAACATAAGTTTGTAAATAAAAATTTGTAAAAGCAAAATAAACATCCTACTTCCTACCAATCCTACTTACACTATTATAAATGCGAATGTTTGTGAAGATGGACATATGGATGTTTGCTACTCTTTCACGTTAAAACGGCTGATCTTAGTGAAATTTGGAACAGAAGTAGATTATAGTCTGGAATATTTTTCGTTGTACTGAATACGAGGAAACCATTTTAGCATCGATTTCCCTCTTTACTATCATCATCATTTGCCTAGCCTTTTCCCAACTATGTTGGGGTCGGCTTCCAGTGTAGCCGGATGCAGCTATCAGTATTTTACGTGGAGCGACTGCCTATATGACCTCCACAACCCAGTCAGTACTGGGTAATGCGATACCCCTTGGTAATGGTTGTCAGACTTTCGGAACACTGACAAACTGTAACGACTGTCAAAAGTCTACAAATGAAAACCGGGAACAACAGCTTAACGTGCTTTCCGAAGCACGGAGGAAACTCGGTATGTAACGGGTGGTCACCCATCCACAGACCAACCTAGGCAAGCGTGGCTTAACCTAAAGATTGACCCGAGTGGCTGCTATTATTTAGCTATGAGCTCCTCTCGATGTCCCTCTTTACTGTATACCTCTTCAAACTTAAACAGCATCTGAAAAGTTTCTTTCATCTCGTTCCTCTATATAGCACAGTTACTGACAGACGTGTCCGTCCCACAAAGACCTTGGCGTGATGTTATTGTGTGCGTACTAAGAGACGTGGGCTCAATACTGAATTTGTATGACATTCAGACATTTTAGTATTGGAAGAGGTGGGTTGTATGAGGGTTTAACATTTTGTTATAGTGGCTGTGATTGATAGGGTCAATCAGTACCTAATTACTGCTTTCAGATTTCGTTTTGTTTATTAAAAAGAATTGGGTAGTTTCCTGGGTCAAAGTAATTACATTATATTTAGTCCATCGTTTAGAATATTCAAAATAAGGGATATCACTCTTTGCGAAAAAATGCAGTAACGCGTTACGTCACACGTAACTTTAATGGGCTATATCTTTGTAATTTTTGGTCTAATTTACAAATAAAAAATGACGTGACCCTTATTTTTGAACATTCTAAAAGACAGACAATTTTTTTTTTTGAAACCAGCTTATTAAGTGACTATGGAGTTATCTAGAACAATGTAATGCCATGATTAAGTAGGGTTACTTAATGACGAGCTATTTGCCAAGATCTGAGTAAAAAAAGCTATGTGCTCTTTCTTTTTAGGGTTCTGTAACAAAAAAGAAAAACGGAGCCCCTATAGGACCATTTTGTTGTCTGGCAAGAGTCGGACACGCTCACTGAGCGTTCCGTACAAACTTGCGACATAAACGGCCATATCTTTTGACTGCTTAAACTTAGAGAGTTGATTTTTTTACAGGGCTAAGGAATCACAAACTTAAGTATACGGTTTTAATTTCAAGTTAATACCTCTTTGCGTTCTCGAGATAAAGATATCAAAGTGGGTAAGGATAAGGGGTCCATTTTTACCTTTTAAAGTACGGAATCCTTAAAATGTACGTCTAAATAAATCTACAAAACAAAACGTTCAGAAAATACAAAGAAACACACTCAAATAAGGTTTAAAATCGGTTTATGCAGCCAAAGGAACGAATCTCTGAGTGAGGGCGCGCCGGAACTGAGATTGTCGGCGACATATCCGTTGTAAGTAGCAACCGACTGTGGCTTCTTATACTGCGATAAGAGGTTTAGATACACGACGGTCTGAAGGGGTAAGCAGAGATTTAGGTGGTTTGTGGTTCAATGGAATTTTGTTCTTAAGTAATTTGATTTTTGATGCTGTTATAAAATTCTGTTTCAGCAAAGTATTGTGGATATCAACCTCTCAAAGACCGCCATTATTTACGTCAACTATCCGTCAAGCACTGCCGGGCGGGCTCTTGTCGTGAGCGTAATCTGATTTTAAGACTTATCTTTACTACAAATACAGTTTTAAATCGGTTGTGGTTTGGTGGCACAAATTTGTGCCAGCGGAGCTCAACGGTAATACTTGTTTACTGGCACGCTTTTGTGCCGCTAGGGCTGTAAAGGTTAATGAAGAATGAGTTAGCAGGACGTGGCTTAATGATAATAGGCGCAATCTTCGAACAAAGGTTTAAGCTATGCTGGCTAAGGTCGGTCTGTTAATGGGTGATTAAAAAAAACCTAAATCAAAATCGCTTCATCCGTTTAGGAGCTATGATATTACAGGCGGACATATAAATAGAGTCATAATATCCCTCCTTTTTGATCTGGTGTAAAAACAGCCATCATTAGATAAAAATAAATCGTTACTCTAAAATATTCAAATTAACGAAACAATTTACCTTAACAAACATTTAAATATAGACAAAAGAACGTTTGAATATTATGACGTCACGACACCCGTCATGGCGGAGATGGATCAACAATGGCGGACGCAGCGGCGCGAATTCAACTAAACGTATTTAAATTACAAATTGAGAACCTTGAGGTTGCACCTGATACTGAATACTGTATGTGTGTACTTACAGAATTGTATTAAGTGTTGTTCGTATAACAAACGAGGTTTCTGTGAAGAGAATAGAGTTGTAGAACTTAATAAATGGTGTTGAAAATTAAGTACAGCTTTAAAAGGAATGTTAGTCTTGACTCAGTCTCATATTTGTACTCAACGAACAGAACATGTTAAGATTATAAAAGTGTTCATGAAATTTCTTCCCCATTCTTTTTAAAAAAGAGTTTTTTTTTGTCTGGGAAATCATCAAATAACTTCCCCCGCTCTGGGCGGAGCGGGGGGAGTGTCAGACTTTTACTCAGTAAAACCCACCCATCTTCCCTTTGCGTTTCGAGGTCGCGTCTCTGTTTCGTACAACCCGCAATTTTAAAAGATGTTTACGTTACGTTTTCGAATAAGCAACAACAGCACTTTCTCAGTTATTAAGTCCCGTGAAAAATGACCTAATTTTTAGGGTTCCGTATCGCAAAAGGAAAAAACGGAAACCTTATTTATAGGATCTCTTTTTTGTCCGTCTGTTAAGACCATTTATCTTGAAAACGCGTGGAAGTACCGAGTTGAAATTAAAACCATAGATTTCAGTCTATACTCACTTAGAGCTGTAAAAAAATCAACCCTCTAAGTCTACGCAGTCAGACGATATGGCCGTTTATGTTGCAAGTTTCTACGGAACCCTCGGTGAGAGAGTCCGACTTGCACTTGTCGTTTTTTTTTATATTTATGGCAATTCTACAGTGTCTGTTAATGGAGGATTTGAAATAAATGCTTTATGTTTGAAATATTTGGCTGCATAAACCGTTTTTTTCAATGATGGACTAGGCCTATATAATACTGGGATGTGGTACTCATGGGCGCAGTACGTTTTAGTGTTAAAACCCTATCTTCTATTATAAGGTGTAAGGATCTCATTCTCAGAACCCACATACCGCAGGTAAGTCGGTATACTACAGTACGGCCAACGAGAAGCGATAAGAAAGGTCATTAACCTAAAGAACAACTGTGGCGTTGACAATCTAATATTTAGCTCTTTCCATCTTGCGCCTTTGTCGTAATGTCTCGTTCTCCCGGCAAAAACATGACAACTTTAAGACGGGTTCGCCAACATTCGGGCGGCCATTTTAGATGGGGATTTAGCATGGGTTTTGTTTACATTTGGTATCGCTTCTCGTTGGCCGTACTGTAGGTACTCATAAACATCAATAATTATGAGAATAACTGCATCCGATTTATTCCCATAAAATATATAATATTTCAACAATCTTATTGTGAAAATAGATGCTTTAATAAACGTTGTTTTAGCTATAACATCCTCCTATGTTTCTATGTGAAAAATCTATTTGAATGATGTGACTGCGAAATATATCGTCTTTAAAGGTACAGGAAGACCAAAGAAAGGATGGATGGACTGTGCGAATGATGGTTATGATAGAAAGCAGCAATCCTTACTAATATTATAAAAGCGAACGTGAGTCTGTTTGTTACCTCTTCACGCTTTAATGGCTAGTTGGGAACCAGGAGACGGACATAGGCTTTTTTGCCTATGCCACCCAGAGTAACAATATCAGGACGCACTAAAGCAATACACCTTTCTTTTTTTTTTCGGGTGGGAAATCATCCAATGACTTCCCCCGCTCTGGGTGGAGCGGGGGGCATGTCAGACTTGTACTGGCTAAAACCCACCCATGTTCCTTCTATTGCCCTTTACGTTCCGGGGCCGCGGTATCTCTTTCGAACAACCCGCGACCCCGGCAGGTAAGCAATACACCTTAAGTTTCGGAAAGTACAGTGTTATGGAAAGTAAGTTATTTGAGGTATGTATATGTGTGTCTGATGTTAAATTTGAAGACATGTGACATCTATTCTTCAGCTCTAAGCCTACGTGGTGGTTAAAGACCTCTCAGAAAGACAGGTTGTCTTTTTTTCAAGAGAGTAGGCAGTTCCCATGTTCCCATGTTCCTTTTTTGCCCTTTATGTTCTGAGGCCGCGGTATTTCTTTCGAACAACCCGCAACCGCGGACAGCCTGTGTTTGTGTCTAACGGTTGTCACTATATCGGAAGGTATTGTAAATCAAAATAATTGGCCATCGTCCAGATTTCCTCCATTAGCAAGTATTCTGGTCACATAACCAGAAACGATATGAATTCTAATACAAGGCTACCGAAGGTTGGATTTTAATACAATTGACGTTAGGGGATTACGTTGAAAATTTATAGTTTTCATTTTATTGATTGGGAACTGTGAATTTGTTCGAATAATGTCTGTTGTAGGGGTAATATTATCGTTCAAATTATTTATTTGAGGACGCTTACTTATGACAGCGTTTTATTTGAGGTTTATTTTATAACTAGCGGCCCGGTACGTGCTTCGCTACGTATTTACAAAAAAATATGATGCAGCGCCATCTGCCGGACAAAATTGTGAATCTAAACCATTCCCAGATCCCCTTGAACACACACAAAAAATTTCATCAAAAGCGGTCCAGTCGTTTGAGAGAAGTTCAGTGACATACACACTCACAGAAGAATTATATATATAAAGAAGATTATAGACCCCTACCTATTTGTTGAGTGTTTTTTTTTTATTTTACCAGAGCATAAGCTATTAAACCAAAAACAAGTAGGTTATTATCAAGTAGGTCATCATGCATTTTTTATGGGAATTCATCAAATAACTTCAACCGTTCTGGGCGGAGCGGGAGTGTTAGACTTGTACTGACTAAAACCCACCCACGTTCCTTCTTTTGCTCTTTACGTTCCGGGGCCGCGGTATCTCTTTCAAACAAGCCGCAACCCTGGCAGGTGGTGGCCCTAGAAGGTCCCTCTGATCATTTATACATCACATACTTTTGAGGAAGAAGTAAAACATTGCCATAGTAAACTAGGTGAGTATTTCCGTTAATTTTTTTTATTTTGTAGTTCCTTGTCAAGGAAGGAATATAGTTGTTATCCACAGGTTCTATATGTTTCAAAGAAGAAAGATATAGGTCAGGGCCGTCAGGGTTTAGGCAGTAAGGTTATTTCCACATGTTTTTATAGGCTACTGTCATGAAATTTTCTCGAGGCTTTAAGGAATTCAGGCTGTTAAAGAAATAAACATTTATTTGGCACATGCCACTAGTGAACACAACATTAAACAAAAAAAAAATACCGAAATTTAAACATAAAAACTTGAGAGGTGTCAAGGGACACCCGGATGGAACGAAGTTATTATTTATTATGTACAAAAAACCTGTATACACTCAAGAAAAATAATCACAGGAACTGAACAGGTTCGACACAATTCAGATTTGCATTGTCTCGAAAAAAGAAGAATGGACAATTTACAACAATCAATGGATAAAAAACAACAAAACAACTGATGGACAGGATTCATTTCAGAGGGGATTTCTGTCCGCCGGACAATTAGTCCACCATCAGTTCGGGCCCTTAGATAATCAAGAAGTCTTTAGTGATAAAGGTAGGTATATATATATACATGTAGCTATTACAGAAACCTGATTAGCTGGATACGACTAGTAAATGAATCAATCCAATCTCTCAGCAATTTCAAATATTTTATTTATACATGAATTCTTAATGAAAATTGCATCGCAATGGACGTAGCATTATTCAATGTCGTACGGACAAACTTGCGACATAAACAGCTATATCTTTTGATTGCGTAGTCTAATAGAAAAAATAATTAAATAACATGGGCAACTACAGTACTTTCACAAGTTCTTATGTCTTGTGTCTGGGACTGTAGCAGCATCTTCATTGTTTTTACGACCTTCAAAAGTGCCTGTAATGGTCTTTTTGAAATAAATGCTATGAGATTGAGTTTATACAATCTCGCGAAATAGTAATGTAGTGCTCCTAACTAGATCATAATGACCTATGCTTTGGTGGCGTTTTGGAAAGGTGAATAAGTTGTTAAGTGCCCTACACGGGGTTGCGACAGTCGCTCTCTCCATGCCACCAAGATATCGCATCGGTCTGTCCACTGAGCGGCGATTTGCCGCGGCAAGCCTTTATACCAAAGACTTTACATTAGGCTTGAGGGTGGCAAAAGAACAACCCATAATCAACCCACTACTGACTGGGTGAAGGTTCAAAGTTTAAAGGTTACCATTGTTAATCAAGAATCAAACATTAATCGCTTATTGTTCTACAAAATCTTTGGCTAAAAGGCTCTGATATTTCGCCTTTAACTTTATATATTCAATGCCATTAGAACGGAGCCATTCATAAGATGTATAATTTTGTGAACATCGTAAATCCTTTTGGTTAGCCTTGGTGCCCCCTTAAGACAGGGGTTGGCTACCTTTTGGAAGAGAAGACCAAAACCTAAGAATTTAAAACAAAAAAAAAAAAGTTATGAAAGAGCCACATTTTTTTTTCAACTGACTTCTACATTTGGGAAACGTTCTTTATTTGACTGTTTTTGTAATATTGTTTGTAATGCGATTTCTTCGTCAGTTTTAGGTTGAGTAAACTCTCGAGGCGTTTCTCGTTTTTATTTATATTAAGAGTAATATGAACTTATCAATACAAAAGTCTTTATTTTTCAAATCTAGCAATTACATTTGAACCACTACGGATTAGTTATAAATGACTCAATGTTGATCACATTTTGACCTATCGCGATACTTGCACGCGTTCTCAAGATTCAGGCTCTTGACAGACAGACAGACGACAAACAAAATAATGCAATAAGGGTTAATTTTTTTTAGTTATGAGATACGAAACCATAAACAAAACTATGTATTTTTGTATAGAGATACGCATTTACCTTTATATTACTAGGCATACATCAAATCGTCTATATTGAGGTCAAGGTAAACACTATTCATTGTTGATTTTTCACTCAATAATAAAATCATGGTGTTTGTAAAATTGTACGTTAGACGATGTGAATTATGGCTGTGATCCTTGACTGGTTGAGAGATATTATTATAGCTTAGAAATTGTTTGGAACACGTTTTAATATTAATGTTTTGAACTAAACTATCTTAGCAGTGGGTGATGATTTAGGACTTATTTTAAAGTAGTTTTTAGTCCCTGCTTCTCGAGCGCATAGAGGTCAAAAATAATAAAAAAAAAAACGTACTACAGGTTTATACCTGTAATACGTTTTTTTTTTATTATTTTTGAAATATCCTATGACCTAAATTAGGTCAAGGTTTAACTGTGTACTAAAATAAATCGGAATTGGTTCAACAGTTAAGGTGTACAAAAAATCGGACACAGTGAGTTTTCTTTTTTCTTATAAATAAAATTCTTGTGTCACACTTTTAATTGCCATATTCCTGCGAAACGACTTGACCGATTTTTATTAAATTTAACATGTATATTCGGTAGGTCTGAGAATCGGTCGCAATCTGTAGGTACATATATATCTCGTCTCTCCAAAAAAGGAGTTGAAAGGAGTGAAACCGCTAGGCACAGCTAGTTTATTTATAGAATGGAAGTATCGTTATAAGTCGAATCATTCTAGATACTTCCGATTTGGCACAGAACTGGCATTTACCTTAAAAGAAGTATCCTTGTTTGTTTCCTTAACAAAGAATTTCAAGACTACACATATAACATAACGCCTGTTATACCCTAAAGGTTCGGCAGAGGTATACCTAATAGTAGGCACACCTACACTTCACCATGACGTTTGAGCCCACGTAATAGGGGGGAGCCTATTGCCAGCAAACGGGCACAAATCATCCGAAAACCGACCCTAACATAGTTGGGAAAAGGCGAGGCAGATGATGATGACTGAAGTCTGTGGCAGTAAAAATTAATAAAGACTATTATTGATATTGAATTTGCTGGTGGTTTAATAATAGTACCCGCTCGAGTCGATCTTTAGGTTAAGTCGCGTTTACCTAGGTTGGTCTGTGGATGGGTGACCCTGCGTTACATACCGAGTTTCCTCTGTGCCTCGGAAAGCACGTTAAGCTGGTCCCGGCTGTCATTTGTAGATCTTTGACAGTCGTTACAGGTAGTCAGTGTTCCGAAAGTCTGACAACCAGTCTTACCAAGGGGTATCGTATCACCCAGTACTAACTGGGTTGTGGAGGTAAGATAGGCAGTCGCTCCATGTAAAATACTGGTATTCAGCTGCACCCGGTTAGACTGGACGCCAACCCCAACATAGTTGGGAAAAGGCTAGGCAGATGATGATATGAATTTATAGCAAACCAGGTACATTTTTTCGACGTACCTCCTTCTTCTTCAAATTCTCACGACTCTTGTATGTCATTTAAGTGCCACATAACCTATCAAAATCTACTTCAACCATAAATAAAAACAATAGACTTACCTCTCGTTCTGCCTATGCACCATCCGCTGCATCATCCAGGGCTGCGACATCGGCGGCGGCGGCACCAGCCCGCTGCCGAGCGCAGCCAGAGCCGTCAGCATCTGCTGAAACTGCAGACACATGTCTGTGTAGCCCTGCTTGTGACATCTCTTAAGATTAACACACAGATAACTTAGTTTAAAGATGCAGGAAAAATATGTAAGACATTGAAATGGAAATGGGCAGGTCATAGTTAAATGAAAGTAATGGGAAATGGACAAAAACAATAACAGAATGGTACCCTAGGGATGGGAAAAGAGCGAAGGACGACAATCAAGACGCTGGGAAGACGAGTTAAAAGGAATTGGTGGACCAAAAAGGATGAGAATCGCGAGAGATAGGGAAACATGTTGAAATTTTTAGAAGAGGCCTGAGTCGAAAGACAAACTGGGGAAGCTCGTACCATTCAAAATATTAGTCTTAAGAATTAAATGTAAGAACTCAGAAATAAAGGCTTATTTTATTTTATTTTAACTTAGAAAAAACCCTTTATAAGGAGTTAAAATGGATACAGGCGGAGAGAAAGACGCTTATGGCTGCCTGACATGCAAAGTGAAAGAAAAATTAAGAACAACACAAAAGATAACGGAAAATTAGGAAAATATATAAAATATGGTCAGAAATTATCAGACAAGTAGCGCAGGCTTTAAAATTTAAATGGCAATGGGCCATGTCTCGGGCCCAAAAATATATGGACCATTAAAGTTACACGTTGGAAAGGGCCACTAGGAAAAATAAATAGAAAAATAAGAAAAAGAAAACGGTGGACTGATGATATTGTTCAAGAAGTAGGACAAAACTGATAATGCTTTTGCTTTTACTCTGGACGCTCTTAATGTGCTCGTTTTTTTACATCGTTTTCTTACATTACATAATCTCAACATGAATGATGTATCCATGGTTTTGTAAAAATATGACTTAAAAGACTTTCCATGGAGTTTCTTGCCCATTCTTTTCCATAGAGATCTACGTTTTAGAATGGGCATGTACAGTACTTTCACAAGTTATTATGTTTTGTGACTGAGACTGTAGCAGCATCTTTTTTTTGTTTTCATTACATTCCAAAGTGCCTGTAATGGTCTAATTAAAATAAATGATTTGATTTGATTTGATGACGCTCCCTAGAGAGAGAGAGAGAGATATCTAGAAGAAGAAAGACAAGACGTTATCCCATCCCAGGAGCAAAAATAACCCAACTAACACAAGATTAATAAGTTACAAGTATTAATCTCAACTAACAAACATTTGAAAAGGATGAATTTTCGTGTGATAAGGAACAACATTCACCTTACTACAATAAAGGACTCGAGAAGAAGCAAGGATACAATGAAATATTTTCAAGAACAACCTTTTGTAGCGGTAAATTAAATATCATAAAGTTTCGGAAAAAGTTCAAGGTTCATATTATTCAGTTCTGTGATGGCTTCCGTATTAAAGAGCCAAATTGGGTTGTATAAACACTTGCTTCTTTCCAATGATATTATTATTAAAGCTAGCACGTATTGGCCCACTGATGGTCTAAGGTCGCCCTCCATTCCTAAGATTACGTTTCTGTGCTACTTGTTTCAAATTCTCAAGGAAGACATCCAGCTCATGTCGATCCAAGACTATAACATTTATTGAAGCTGTAAAAAGGTCACAGATTATACGAAGGGACTAAGGCCAAAGACAAAGTGTAATTCTGTGATAGATAGTTGTTCCGGATCCGTTGATACTGTATCGAAAAGATTTTATTCAAATGGTTGGTAAGTCTTTGTATAAACAAAATAGTCTTGAAAATGATTGTCTTTTTAATTTCATTACTCTTGCCCTGACTTTTAATGAAGTTATCTACTTATCAATTTGATTAATAAGTAGTTTGAATACTGAATACTGCAACCCGTTACCAGAATCCCTTGCTACTCCCAGTACTATCTCCGTAAATTATATATTCGAGGAGCTCGTGGCTAAATAATATTAGCCGCTCAGGTCGATCTTTAGGTTAAGCCGCGCTTGGCTAGGTTGGTCTGTGGATGGGTGACCACCCGTTTAATACCGAGTTTCATCCGTGCCTCGGAAAGCACGTTAAGCCGTTGGACCCGGCTGTCATTTGTAGATCTTTGACAGTCGTTACTACAGGTAGTCTGTGTTCCGAAAGTCTGACAACTAGTCTTACCAAGGGGTATAGTATTACCCAGTATTAACTGGGTTGTGGAGGTCAGATAGGCAGTCGCACCGTGTAAAATACTGATATTCAGCTGCATCCGGTTAGACTGGAAATCGACCCCAACATAGCTGGGAAAAGGCTAGACAGATGATGCATCCAACTATATTTCATTTTTATTTTGCTATGTTTTACTATTATTGTTTGTGTATTTAATTTTCTTAGCTTTCATGTCTTATGTACGACAGATAACTTGTATGTATGGTATTTACCGTTAGTATAAGTTGGTTATTAATAAATAAAAGATAAGTACTCGTCATAACTGTCTTTTTTATTACAAAATATCGAACGCTAAATTTCACTTTGTCTAAGCCTTTTAGTTCCTTACGTCATCTTAACAAACTGCTTGGAAACATACCTGTGCAATAGTCTGTGGGTTCTGCGCCTGCAGCTGGAGCAGGTGCTGCAGCAGAGGCGGCGCCGACGCCGGGCTCTTCGCCCCCGACACCGAACTGCTGTCCGACTCCGATGCGGGACTCTGTGGCAGAAGATACAGAAGTTTGAGAAGATGGACTGGCACTTATGAGGAGGTGGATCTATTGCGCGATAGACGACAGTTCCTTATTTAGATTTGGGGTTGGCGCAACACGTTTTCTTCTTTCATTCTCCCCTGTTATGGCATCATTTCTCCTTCAATTACTTCCTTACACAACCCAATTTTCTTTTGGCCTTCCAATCCCTCTCAAATTTACCATCTATCCATTCTTTAATGGATGGATCGACCACAAATTAATTGGGAATAGGGGCAAAAAAAAACTCTAGTTGTCATGGTTTTTTCTTGATAAAACTGTCTTTAGGATCACAGGTTTGTTTAGTGATACAAACCTCAACACGTAGACATAACAAATAATTTAGATCTTAATTATGAAATTGCATAACCGGAACCAATTCTATTCCAATTTAGAAATTCTGATCTATCATATTGACCTAGTGCAAGTTAGCTTTGATGTTGACCAATATTCGGGTTCTTGTGATTGCAATTAGAAATGTTTGGACGGACCCTCGGTTTCAATATGGCATTTTCCTATAACCTATGTCTTTTGGATGCAGTTGGAGTTTGATGTTCTTTGACAGTCGTTACATGTAGCCATGGCTTGGAAGTCTGACAGCCAGTATTTGCAAGAGGTTACGCCATTAACCAGTACTAACTAGGAAGTTAGATAGGCAGTCGCTCCATACAAAATCCTGGTACGCAGCTGCATTTGGTAAGACTGGAAGAGGATTCCAATACAGTGGTTTTTTTTTTAAGAAAACCTTGTCCAACTCCAGGAATTTCTCTTATATCGTGGGTGCGTTAATCCTTATCCTTACTAATATTATAAAAGCGAAAGTGAGTTTGTTTGTTACCTCTTCACGCTTTAGTGGCTAAACCGATTTTGATGAATTTTGGTACAGAGAGAGTTGGGAACCAGGAGACGGACATAGGCTAATATATTTTTTTAAAAAGTGGGATGTGGGTGAGAAAGAGGGAAGAAAAGGGAAATCTTAGCGTTGCTATTACAAATCGATCAGGAGCAAGAGCAAAAACTGCAGGTCTGCTTGGTGTGTTATACCGAATTTAACGCGAGCAAAGCCGCGGGCGAAAGCTAGTAAATATATAAACTCGTACTCAACACTGCGCCAACACTGCCGTCTATCAATATATGATCACAAAGTCATCTAAATACATCTACAACATATTTCATTGAAATCCCGCAACTAGTCTCATAAGTTTCATCTCCAAGTAACCAAACCGCATCAATCAACGTAATTATAATCTAAATCAAATGCCGGATATAACCGTCAAGTCATTGTAATCAAGAGTTTAGCGTCTGTAAGCTGATTAAAACAATTAACAAGTCAGATGCAATCCACAAGGCTAATTTTGATCGCTAATAGCCTCTTTACGTGAGGACATGGTCCTCTTTTCCGGTATTTCGCCACTGACCTCATTGGTTGAGGAAATGTAAATCGTAAAAGAATTTTCCTTAGAAATATTTGATGCTTATCTTAGTTTTGAAATCGGTTTTTGTTCGAATGATTTCTTAGTCGGTTAAAACCTGTTTTCCTTGTCATTCTTGGGTTTGAATTCGTGAGAGTTTTCATTAATAAAGTGTTTTTAGGATTTTGTACTTCAAAAGAAAAATTTAACCCTTATAGGATCACTAGGCAGATGAAAAGGTGGGAAGATGATCTTCCCAAGGGTTAGGTGAACAATGCTGGATCGGCCAAACTGGAGGGATTTGAGGATAGCCTGACCTGACAGCTGCTAAGAAAAACAAATGTAGATATGCCATACACATATAGAAGAATAAAGTATAGATAAATATTTTATAGTTAAACTAGCTGTGCCCAGCGGTTTCACCCGCTGCCCACTTAGGGGTTTGAAAAATAGATGTTGGCCGATTCTCAGACCTACCCGATATGTACACAAAATTTCGTTTAAATCGGTCCAGCCGTTTCGGAGGAGTACGGTAACTAACATTGTGACACGGAAATTTTATATGTTAGATAATAGTGATAGTTTGCAATTTAAATCTATGTTACACAAATAACAAATTGTAGGTAGCTAATACTCTAAATATTCACTAATAACCACTTTGTTGTCCGTCTGTTTGACAAGAGCCTTTATCTCGGGAACACCTCGAGGTATCGAGTTGAAATTGAAACCATATACTCAAGTTTATGGTCCTTTCGAAGCTGTGAAAATATCAACACTCTAAATTTTGCGCAGTCAAAAGATATGGCTGTTTATGTAGAACTGTTTTTTGCTCGAGCCCAACTTGTACCTGGCCGGATTTTTTATTAATTCCCTCAAATGTCGTTAAGTTCCACAGTGAAACTTATCGAATGCGTGTATAAAAAAAAAAAACTCGACAATCAATGAGTTCAATTTTGAAAATGGAAGACTATGAAGCCTTGGGAAGATATCAAGGCTTTGAGTAAAAAGTTATCAACTTAACTAAATAAGCATTCCTATAAATATAAGCGGTACTCCTGGATACGGATCGTGTTGTTAGTAACTTGGACCGATATTGGTGAGCTACATTTTTTTTATAACATATTTAAACATGAAAAAAAATAAGAAAGAAAATGAATAAACCAACCTATAATAATAAACCTTGATTGTTAAAACTCTTTGATAAAACATTTGTTTTTAAATGACAACAAAATAAATAAATGCAAAGAGTAAGCATTTCCTTCAACAACTAAGGAAATAAAATACACAGAATTTATTCAACACATTCAATATTCACCAAAAAGGCATTAAACAGTACCGATATAAGTTTAAAAACAATTACTTAAACAGGTGTTTATTAAAAAAGGCCAAATTCAAAAAGGACTTAATACAATAAAGCTTGTACACAATATTACTTTGTATTTAATAGTTCCGTTCGAAATAATATTCGTGCTTGTAATCTGCTCATCGTCACTATTTATTACGTTAATATTGCGTGTCATTTATTGATATAATCTATGGTTAATAGGCAACGAAATTGCCATTTTAGAGACATACTTTTTTTTAAATATAGGTTCTTGTTAAAAATTGTATTTTCTACGTAATTGCAACGGACTTTAAATGTAATCTTTTGTTGTTGTTTCAAAAATAATCAAGTAATTATCTACGCTTTGATTCTATATTTTTTTTTAAGGATTTCCTTGAACTCTTAGTAATTAGAAAACCAGCAAGACTTTGAACCATCGATTAGAAGACTTGTGACTACCATTACCTAGGTTTAGGCCGAGTGGTGGAGCCCTATCTTCTTCACAGAATGGAGCCCGGAGTCCTAACAGTGGGTCACACATAACAGGCTGATTGCGTGATTGTGATACTCAAGGTATATTGGTCTTTGCCGCGGTTGCGGGTTGTTCAAAAGAGATATCGAGGCCTCAGAACATAAAGGGCAAAGAAGGAAAGAAGGAACAAAACCCACGTTTTAGACAGTATGTGATACATAATAACAATGCGACTACGCAGACAAAATGGCGTTCAAAAGTATGATTGTCAAAAGTAGTAAACATTATAATGCTTCTTTGACGTATATTGTGGTTTTTATCTTCAATAAACCTTTGTAGAAGTACTAAGGATTGTATCGAGTTGTTGAACAAATAATTTATTTTGAATCGTTTAATTTATTGCGTTTTTAAACGTTTATAATACAAAACCACATATTTCAATATAATGGGTTTTATTTAATTAATTGCACATTGCTTTAAGATTACGTCATATTTTATTTTATGATAAGGTACATAAAGGTACTGATTCCTTTGTGGTTTTTGTATATTTGGAAAAACAAACTTAAAATAGTCAAAATCAAAGCATTAATTTAAATTAAACCATTACAGGCACTTTTGAATGTCAAGAAACAAAATGAATCTAGTCCCGGTCACAAGGCATAATAACTTGTGAAAGGACTGTATAGTTGCCCATTCCAAAGCGTTGTTGATGTTTAGCGTTGAGTCATTTTTAGTACTTTCGTCGGCTTACCAAATATCAACCGAATTCATCCATTTTCGCGTATGTTGGAGTCGGCTTGCCAAACTACGGACTGAAGAAATAAAATGCTAATAAACATTGTTCGACCTCTTCTTTTCGGATGGAACTCATTAAATAACATCTCCCGCTCTGTACAGAGTGGAAGAGAGTGTCAGACTTCTACTGACTAAAACAAATACAATGTTCCTTCTTTTACTAACTACAGTACTTTCACAAGTTATTATACCTTGTGACCGGGACTGTAGCTTCTTCATTTTGTTTCTTAAAATTCAAAAGTGTCTGTAATGGTCTAATTTAAATAAATCCTTGAATGAGTTTGAGTTTCTTTTTTGCCTTTCTTTCCTTTCGAACAACCCGCAACCCTTTCAATTGCCACACGTGGGAATAGAATCCAGGATTACATGCTCAGTAGCGCAATGTGTGTAAAAAAAACTTAAATAATTCATGTAATAAATAGTTTCAATTTTTTTTTTTTTTTGCAAGCGACTACTATACGAACAAGGCAATGATAACAATTAAAACAATCGAAATCAGAGTATTAATTAACGCAACCATGACTTCAGTTCGTGTTCACGGACTCTGAACATTGGACTTCGTACTTTTGATTAAATACTTTAAATGTTTTGTTTATATGGATAGAAATGAGCGGCGGTTTTTGTTACCATATCTATACTAATATTATAAAGCTGAAGAGTTTCTTTGTTTGTTTGTTTGTTTGAACGCGCTAATCTCAGGGACTACTGGTTGGAATTGGAAAATTCTTTTAGTGTTGGATAGTCCATTTCTTGAGGAAGGCTATAGGCTATATAACATCACGCTACGACCAACAGGTGCTGAGCAGCGTGGGTGAAACCGCGGGGAACAGCTAGTTTTTGATAAAATGTCAACATAACATATCATTACGCATATAATCGTCAAAGGGTTAGGCAGAGTTATAATCTCGTATTGTTTCCACGGTTTTTCATTATGTACCTATCTATTCATAGACAAATAAAACGACATGCAAAGAGGACATCGAAATTACACGACGGGCCTGTTGGTCCAGTGGTTAGTGGCCCTGACTGCTGAGCCGGAGGTCGTGGGTTCGATTCCCACCCAGGACAAACTTTGTGTGATGAGCATGATTGTTTGTTCTGTGTCTGGGTGTGATTTATCAATAATATGTATGTATTTATAAATTATATAAGTATGTATATCAGTTGTCTGGTTACCATAACACAAGCTCTGCTTAGCTTGGGATCAGATAGCCGTGTGTGAGTTGTCCCAAGATATTTATTTATTTATTTACACCAGTTTTTTTTTTTTTATTTAACTATATATGTACATACTGAACACAGTAAAGAATACAGGAACAGAAAATAAGTACAAAAGTAATATTTAATTCTTAAGAAATCTTTTCCAGCATATCTGCGAAAAGAGAGTAAATAAAAAGAGATGCAGACACAGTGTGTCAAAAAAAGAGAGTGCGTAGACTGAGATATATGATTTTATCACAAATCAAGGTTATGGTAAATGGTTTTAATTTCAACCTTCACGCTAGCCTCCCGATGTAAAGCGTCTTGACAAGCAGACGGACAACAAAGTGGTTCAATAAGGGTTCCGTTTTTCCTTTTGAGGAACCCTGTTGCGGGTTGTTCGAAATAGATACCGTGGCCACGGAACGTAAAGGGCAATAGAAGGAACATGGGTGGAATTTAGTCAGTACAAGTCTGACACGAAGAGCGGGGGAAGTTATTAAATGATTTCCCACCCCCCAAAAAAAAGGTACGTTACCCTAAAAATATACATGCTATGATTAAGTCTAAAGTTTCAGGCAGTTTTATTTAAGTCCTATTCATAGATGACGAGCCTTTTGCCATCAACTAGATAGGTACACAAACTCCGTAGCATTTCTCACCTTGAATTTATTTCTACAATAAATTTTCCACTATCCTAAAAGAAGTATCCGAACAGGTATTATCCTCGCGAGGCGGAGCAACCAGTTGGGTTCACCTTGACGTTTTGCTAATCACGCCCGCCTTGAATATTAACTAACAGCTTGTTTAGATTCGCGTCATTGCCTACATAAGTATCTATATACGTTTGTATTTAAATAACTCGTGTATACTTTGGTTTTAGCAACGGTATGGGAGATGTGTCTGAGATTTGAGGCGCAGTTTGCAAAATTGCTGTGAAATCGCACGTTGCTATAATATCACTACATAGTATAAAACAAAGTCGCTTTCTCTGTCCCTATGTCCCTTTGTATGCTTAAATCTTTGAAACTACGCCACGGATTTTGATGCGGTTTTTTTTAATAGATAGAGTGATTCAAGAGGAAGGTTTTTATGTATAATACATACATATTATAGTAGAGAAAAGTGGGGATTTTCAAAGATTTGTAACACCCGTGCGAAGCTGGGACGGGTCGCTAGTCAAAAAATAAAGAAGTGTCATCCGCCTTGTGGTTTGTGGTGGTTCCTCTCTCAGAGAAGAAACCTGAGTGTCAGGTTCCTACCCTGAGACTCAGGTTTATTCGCCGTTGTTGTGGGATCACCATATTATTGACAATTCATGTCCTATGAGTTTCGATTTCGGGAGATTATCATGTTGATGAGTTAATACGGAAATAATTTCAACAATTTAATACTTCATAATAGCTTTATGAGTGGCAAAGAATTACAAGTGACAGGGAGTAATGGAAAAAACTGAAGAAGGCCTTTACCCATATCCCAAATGCGAACTAACATAATTAATAAGGAATATAAAACTACGGACATATAAGGAACAAAAAATAAGCATCTAGATGTTATTTTAAGGGAAATGGAAAATCAAGGCCTTTTTATTCGCTTTTAAACCGTAATTGAAGGCTACAGGAATCTGAATTTCGTGACGTCTGTAGGTAATGTCTGATCGTTGGTCTATTCGGGAAGTAACAAGACTTTTTCAACGATGAGTTGTGAATAAATATAATTTCGTGCTTGTGATTGTGTTACGATTTGGTCTAGAATAGATAAATGAAACAGATTTTCATGGTATTCAAAGATCCTTAAAAAAGAAGACTAAGGCCGCATTCTATAACGGCCAATCAATGAAAACGAAAACATTGGCGTTCAATGTATAGGTACCTACATATGTTTTACAGTTACGTAGATTTATAATAATTGACTAGCTTTCGCCCGCGGCTTCGCTCGCGTTAAATTCGGTATAACACACCAATCAGACCTGCAGTTTTTGCCGATTGATTTGTAATAGCAACGCTAAGTTTTCCCTTTTATTCCCTCTTTCTCCCTCATATCCCACTTTTTTTTTTAAATATAAATTAGCCTATGTCCGTCTCCTGGTTCCCAACTATATCTCTACCAAAATTCATCAAAATCGGTTTAGCCATTAAAGCGTCAAGAGGTAACAAACAAACAAACTCACTTTCGCTTTTATAATATTAGTAAGGATTTTGTGAGTAAATGAGAGAAAAACTAAATACAAAAGATGTAGTTTAGAATTAGACACTTTTAGCACCTTAATAAATATCATACACACTTTTCTAAATTAAGGTTGTTATTGATACTGACTTGAAAAACCTTAAAAGGAGTTTACTAAGTGAAGAGTTATTTTGTTGATTGCTGACCCACGACTATTTAGAACTCTTAGGGCAGGGCAACTATGTCAATGGCATTTATCGTAACTTATTCTTACGTCACCCGTATAAACACGAGCAAAGGTTAAAATAAAAAAGGAATTTACAAAATATAATTCTAGGACCGTAAATGAAATTATTACGTACACCGTGTAATTCCTATTCATTTCTTTAATAGCACTAGATAATAGTACGAACTTAACAACCAATCCACAATAAGTGACGGGTTCAAATCCCAATCTATTTTTTCTAACGGCCCAACCGTTCCTAGGATTAAAAAAAAAAAACGTTCGAATTACGAACAGCTGCTTATTTGAACTTGGAACGTAAAAACTGGCAACATAATTTGCCGCTCGCCAAATGGTGGGGTCTACATTCTAATTCTAAACTCGCGGCCTCCACCAATAGCGGGCGAGGACGACCCAACATGGCCGCCGTGGGAACCGGTTAATGGGCCGTTTGAATTTAGAATAGTATTTTTATTAATGCGTTCGAGAACAATTGGTTTTTTTTTCTTTTAGTTCTAATTCGGTGTTCATTAGAATTAAGGGTTTGGCATTATGTATATGCTCGTATACATAAATATGTTAAGTAACTTATAATGTTTAGCATATGCTAATGGCTTTTTAATAATAGGTAATTATTGTTCGCTATCGATAACTTCATTTGAATGCTATAAAAAGGCTTTGGCAGATGTTTCTATAGAATAACGTGCACTTATAAAAGTTTCTTCAACTAACGTTTTTTTACTCTATTAGAAAATGCCAAGTTTATGGCTAAAATATAAATTGTATTAATTGCGACAGACCTTAAGTAGTTGCTGATCCAATTTGGAGCATAACTGAATGTTCATTAACATTGTAAGACCAAATCTTAAACGTTTTGGTACATTGTTAATGCATTAATAAATGGAACTGACTCTTAACGGTTATCCATTTAGTACTTATGCGCCATTTTGATTTTTTGCAATCAGAATTTTTTAACATCTGAAGTTAAAGTTGAAGTCTAGATAAATTCAGGCCGTTTTAACAGGTTTTTTTTTGTATGGTCAAATTTTTAATTTTATTCAGCGTGGATGGGAAATCATCAAATAACTTCTCTCGCTCTGAGCGGAGCGGGGGGGACTGTCAGATTTTAACTGACTAAAACCCACCCATGTTCCTTCTTCCCTTTATGTTACGGGGCCGCGGTATCTCTTTCAAACAACCCGCAACCCAGCTCGCCAGCTTATTCTTTAAGTTACTACGATCTTTATAGGACCTATCTCATTTCTAGCATTCATCTTTCATAATTAAGAACTTATCGGTTCATTTCTTTGATATCTTTATACATTGGTTTGTCTATTAATTAAAATATGGTCATATAGCGTCTGTTACTTTTAATATTTAGCAACTGTAATGACCTAAAATATGAGATGAACATGCTACTACGAAATTAAATGAAAATCTTTTATCATGACCAAAAGAATCTATACTAATATTATAAAGCTGAAGAGTTTGTTTGTTTGTTTGTTTGTTTGAACGCGCTAATCTCAGGGAGTACTGGTTGGAATTAGAAAATTCTTTTAGTGTTGGATAGTCCATTTCTTGAGGAAGGCTATAGGCTATATAACATCACGCTACGACCAACAGGTACTGAGCAGCGCGGGTGAAACCGTGGGGAACAGATAGTAGATTGATAAAAATATAATAGCATTAGCAATCAAAGGCAGGTTTAGGTGGCATAAAACCTAATGAAACTGAAACATAGATAATAACCAATCGATATAGAAAAGAAGAAAACGGCGAAATCATTTAACTGCGTAGTCTTAGAGGGTTGATTTTTTTACATCTCAAAGGGACTACAAATTTTAGATTACGGGTTTAATTTCAACTTGATATCTTCTCGCGTTCCCGAGATAAAGGGTCTTGACAGACACTCAGACAGATAGACGGACAACAAAGTGATCTAATAAGGGTTTCGTTTTTTTCCTTTTGAGGTACGCAACCCTAACTATAAAGAATAGAACACTGAAGTGGAGAATAATGTACTGTCTAGCTAGAGAGTACAGTATTCTGATAAATAATTGCAGAAAAAGTCTTTAAAAATATTAATTTGGATTTAAGTAAAATGTGTTAATGAACGCATGGTCGTGGATTTAAGCGAAAAGAAGATAGATAGGTATATATTGCACTGATCCTAACTAATATGGTAAGTACAGTTACAGAAAGATGATAAAACGAGGAGGAAGATCATTCATCATCTTCCTGCCCTTGTCCCATTCTATTTGGGGTCGGCGCAACACGGTTTTCTTCTTCCACTCTCCCCTGCCAGACATTACGGCATCATTTACTCTTTTCTCCTTCCTATCATGAAATACTAATCTATACTAATATTATAAAGCTGAAGAGTTTGTTTGTTTGTTTGTTTGAACGCGCTAATCTCAGGAACTACTGGTTGGAATTGGAAATTTAGTGTTGGATAGTCCATTTCTTGAGGAAGGCTATAGGCTATATAACATCACGCTACGACCAACAGGTGCTGAGCAGCGCGGGTGAAACCGTGGGGAATAGCTAGTGACTAATAAAACAAAACACATCGACACCGCTACTAATCCCCGATTACTTTACCCACCACTAGAAAAGCGAGGTCATGCTAAACTAGACATGTTATCAGTTGTACTAGCATAGTTTAAGCTATTGATAACCCACGTTATCTGAGCCAAGGTCGTCATTAAGTAGAATTAGGTATTCCTGACGTAAATACTAAACATATTTACGTAGTAGAACGTTAAGCATTTAACAATAAAATGGCAGAATATTCCAAGGTATCGAAAAGAATTTGGTTGTGTTAGGTCGTGAATTCGTTGCTAAGTTTTTGTTTGTTATGCCAAAACTTTAACGTAATTTTAAGTATAAGTTAACATGTAACATGCGGTATTATTCTTATTTTAAGCTACGCTTACTGCTTCATAATTTATTTGCAACCTTTAATTGCGTTTTTCTCTGTAAGTGAATTTAAAGAATAATTTATTGTTCTGAAAAAATACATTTGTAACATTGTAGGTATCCTGAAACTCACTCTAGGATTCCCTGTGTCGTGAGTTCCAGGCTCCTTCGCTCCGTTTACAATTTTAAGTAATGTGTGTCTTAGCACTAGGAATATATTAAAAAAAATTAAAGTAACAAAATCAAAAGAATAGGTACTCAATTTTATGTTTTTTTTTATTATTTTGAATATTATTTGAATTTGTAATTCTTTTGAGAAAATAAATATCTTTAACCTTAAGTCTACTAGATTTATTATATTAATATGGCGCTTGCATAGTAGTGATGACAGCATTTTGAAGATGATTGCTTTCAGATGACGAACTGCCCTTTCCTGAGCTACTGGGTAACATAATTAGAAATAAGTACATACTTTATTTCCCACTAAAATTTAAACAGACCTATGATCAGCGCTGTTCATAGGTCTAAAATTAATAAAATTGTAAACAGCAATACTTACTAACCTAACAATTATTCTTATATATTATGCTTTAGATTCAATGGTTTACTAATTACGTACTTGTGACAAAAAAGACTACACCTATATTTTGGTGAATAGTAAATTGATGGAGAAAATCATAAATAAGTTTCACATACAGACACAATATTTGGTTGTAGCAAATACTTACTAAGTTTAAATATTTTTTATCTATCTAAATCCTTCACTGAGAAAATAGATGCGTTGTCCTAAAATATGTTGATAATAAGTAAATATTACGCTAGAACTAAAATGTGTTAAGATGGAATAGAATTGATTCGATTCCATCTATTATATTTCAGACCAACGCAACTATTTTAAACCAACGTCACGATATTTTAAGATTATGCCAAAATGACATTTTTCATAACTAGGTTTAGTCATTTAGTAACAAAAGCGTACATAACAAATATTATGTATTATTTTCATTTGCAATAAAAGCCGCATTGCATAACTAGTTTTTCAAACTCGATGACGAAAGCGTTGGGTTGATACAAATCAAGAGGCTGGAGGGCCGTGAGCTTGGCGGCTCATATCAAGTGCTGTGAGAGAATATTAGAAAATTAAATGCGTTATTTGAAAAATAACCGTATTTCTTTTGAAATATGATCGTGATTATGTTGTTTGTTTTTTAAACAATCCTTACTAATATTATAAAAGCGAAAGTGAGTTTGTTATCCTTACTAATATTAGGTATAAAAGCAAACGTTAATTTGTTTGTTTGTTTGTTACCGACCGATTTTGATGATTTATAGTACAGAGATCGTTGGGACTCTTTAGACGGACATAGGTGCAGAAAAAGGTAAGAAAGGGGGAGAGAAAGATATTTTTTTTCAATCATCACGCGGGTTAAAGTTAGCGTTAGCCCAAAGTAACTATACCAAGCGGACGAAGTCGCAGGCGGAAGCTAGTTTGTTTATTAAGAAATAGTGATTACTGATTGGGTTACCATTTTCTGTCTAGCATTTTCCCAATATTATCCCTATGTTGGGATTGGCTTTTAGGCAAACCAGATGCAGTTGAATACCAGTACTTTATATTATACTTTTTATTTTTATATCTGACCTCTACAAGCCTGTCAGTACAGGGTAATACGATAACCTTGGCATACCAATGGTTCTCATTGTCCTCCTCTTCTGGTTGTCAGATATTTGGACTACAGACTGCTTGTAACGATTGTCAAAGACCTACAACTGAAAGCCGCGATCAACGGCTTAATGTGCCTATCACCCATCTATAGATCAACCTAGGCAAGCGCGGTTTAACCTGTAGAATGATCGGGACGTCTATTATCATTTAGCCGTGAGGGCATGATAATAAGAGTTATAATGATGATGAAATATAACATGTCGTCTTTACAACTCTGAGTAAAAATACTGGCACAAACAACAGATAATGTCAAAAAAGAATAATGACAAACTCAGATCCCAGTCTCTTAAATTTAATACTGGCCACATCAGGGGGACCATTTAAAATGAATCATTTATGTATGCACATTACATATTGTTTGTATTTTTTAAATATTTTATAAAGGCGCCATAGCCTGCACAAAATATATAATAATATCTGTTGTAATGCTTTTAGAATAAGATCTGAATGTCATTGTCTGTTTTGTTTATGTTAACTATAAAGAAATTTCAATCAATCAATCAATTTATGTACCTATGCTGAAAGCCTTTGCATCTATGGTCGTGAATGAAGATTATTAAAAAAAAAAACTTCAACTGTCATCTCCTTCTTCATCCCTATTAGATTAAGAAGATATTGACTGATGAGGTTACAGTCACTAGAGGAGAATGGAAGATGAAGACATGCTGTGCCGACCACAAATACATTGGTATAAGGACAGAAGACTCGTGCATATTGGTGAAGAAATTGAAGAAGTAGCATGTAACCTTACTAATATTATACCTGCGAATGTTTGTGTATGGATGTTTGTAACTCTTTCACGTCAAAACGACTGAACGCATCTTGATGTTTTTTTTTCTATCATCACGTGGGTGAAGCCGCGGGTGCAAACTAGTCTAATATATAAAATTCTCGCGAAGTTTGTCACCAAACTCCTTTAAAACGGTTCTACCGATTTGTATGAAATTTTGTGAACATAATGGGTAGGTCTGAGAATCAGCCAACGTCTATTTTTCATACCTCTTTTCAGTGATGGGGCTGAGCAGCGGGTGAAACCGCTGGGCACAGCTTGTGAAAATATATGAGTTAAATTTAAGGAAGAAACTATTAAAATATGATTTTTAACAAGTTAAGAAAAGCATTGTAGAGAATGTGGTTCTGAAAAGTCTAGATGGAAATGTTAGTTCTCAAAATATTCTCTCTGCAGAAGAAAATATTCACTATGGATATTTTTAAGAGAGCAACTTTAATGTCTTTAAAACATATTTGTACAAAATATCTGAAGATAACATTTAACTAGGATTTTAAACTGTATTACTTATAATTAGAAAATAAGTCAATCTACGTTTGCAAGCAAGTTAATAGACTTTGGATGTCTTTTTTACTAATAGTTCGAATATTATTAAATTGCTAGAATAGTTATTTATATTTTACAAATAAAGAGTGCTTAGTAAATTGCGAAAAAATGTCATCAAGTTTGAGAATATTGGCTTGTCTAACATAAAAAAATAAACAAATTAAAGAGTGTTGTTGTCTATGCTACAATACAGTGAATACAGAATGAAAAAAAAAGAGATCTCAGAACGTAAACAAAAGAAGCATGTATCATTATCGACTAATCACTCGTCAACATGCATTAATGCACTTAATTAATAGCAACCAATCAACCTATTTCAGTTTATCTTAACACGTTACAGAAAAAAGCAACAAAAACACGACTGACGCATTCAATCTAAACATAGTATATTTCATGTTTGAAACTAATAACTCCAACTAACCATGAAATCGGCTCATGTTGCGTTTAACATTTCACACTCCATAAAAAACACTCGTACAAAACGCACACTTAACATCGGATGCTTAAACAGAACAAGCCCGTCAGAAAAAAAAAACAAATCGCAATCGTTTGTCAAAAATTGACGTAAAACGTCAAAATGGTTTTTTTTATTTTCGCGAGCGGCAATGATTAGTAAAAGCGTTCGTTCTGCGAGGCTATTTGGCCGCACGTGTTTTGCCGAGGGGTGGGTCTTGCACGTGAAATTTCCCAGGTTTCCACCCTCCGCGGACCGCCCCTATAGGCTTTTCTGTCCGGCCTATGCTGTTTAACCGATCGGCTTGCGAGGGCCGTGGAGTCGACTAGTCTGTTTATTTCTTTTTTGCACTGGGGGTTACTAGCTTCTATTTTTATTTTTGTATACCGACTAATAAAGGTTCAAAATTGAAACTTTTTCTAAATGCAAACAAAAAGTATTGTTAAAAACGAATCAATTGCTGTAAAATTTACAATTCTAATGAAACACGAATCATTAAAAGTAGATCATCGTAACGTTACAATTATCAACGAGTGTATTTTGAAAAATCTAAAGCGATAGTATGATGTGAATTAATTTCATGCATCGCCCACTTTTCCTGTGCAATTATACTCAATTCTTTCATAGTTTTTAACAGCCAAACAATTGCTGGTTTGTGTTAATTTTTATACAACACGTAAATGGTAGAATTAATTTACATTTTTTTATAATTTCTTCTTCTTTTGAAAGTTAATTGTGATAGTACATGTGGACAGGTGTGCTCGCTTTATCATGAAAGCTGTTTTGATGAATTAGCTTTTGAGAAAATAGTTTTTTTTTGTTTAAACTAGAATTAAATTGATAGGTTGGACCTGAAGTTTTTTCTCATTTATTTTCTACTAAGATATTTTGTTGACTTTACTGAAATATTAATAAAACTTCATAAATTACAAAAAATCTCACCTTGATACACATTATCCAAGTTTCTGTAATAGTTGATTAAAAATTCACAACGACTTCCAACCTACGATTCAATCAAAAACACACAATTTCGTTGATTACAACTCATTGTTTGTTCTCCGAATCCAATTTCAAAGAAAACTTCAATTTACATTTCAATTAAAAACTCGGCTCCACGCAATTTAATAAACGCGAACAAAATTAATTACCACAAGTAGGAACAACACATTAAAAAAGTACACTCAAAAAGCACAAAGAGACAATGTCCACTCCACTCTCGGCTCTGTTCTTACACTGCCTACTTTTCATGCTCTACGCCTACACATTCACTATTTCAGTAACAACACAACGTGGAAATGAGAACTCGACTTTATTTTTGCTGAAACAAGGTTGAGAATACATTGCTTTTTGCGAGCCACGCACCCCATCTCTTTCGCGCGTATTAATCAAAATACCGACTCTACTTTGACGTGGAATCGTAGAAAATGGATAAGCCATTGTTTTCTAAATTGAAACTATGGTTTGCACGACCGTTGTAAGATGGCCCCTTTGCATTCGTGTGTCGTCGAGATATGTTCTGGATGTATGGAGAAGAGGGGTCTTGAGAGTCTGGCTGTGTCCTTGCTTGGTTTAGACAGAATACATAATTGCTATTGCTGGCTAAAGGTTTTACAATAAAGTGTAATTACGGACGGACAATGATTACAATGTTGTGTTGTTATTAAGATGATAGCATTTAGATCTTAATTATATTAGCTCCAGTTTCAAAGGCATTAAAGTCTCATTTTATTGCATACCATTTAAAGATGAAACAGTACCGTCAGTGAAGGATATTGAGAATAATTAAATTAGTTGGTAATTGGTTTTTATAGCTAGCTATAGAATCGAATTGGTTTTTATAGTTACCCATGGAATCCAATTGTTTTTTTAGCTATGGATTTTTTTACTTATCCTGTTTTTTAATTGTATCTAATATGTAGTTCATTCTTGATACTTCCATTGTTTTAATACAACTCCATGTATTATCTATATCTACCATAATATAGTTAATAAAAATAAAGGCATTACAATGATTTATAACTATTTTACTAGTTTTTGACACAGAACGAATTAAAACAATATTCAAAGAGGTTATTTTAAACTCTGAATCATTAACTGCCCCACGGTTGAGTAATTAATAAACACATTAATTATTAAACAGACAATGGAAGCTTTCCAATTGCAGTGTTTTTTATTGATAAATCTACGCATGAAAGCTAAAAACAATAAAAGCAGCATTAAGAACCTAACCTTACTATTTTTGCAAGCCAATGACGCGTAAATCTTAATGGACGCAAACAAACGCATTAATCACAAATCAAAAACAGATTTATTTCCACAAAAAAAGAAAAAGTCATAACTCTATTCCCTACGAGATTGATGCCAGAAACAAGAACCATAAACAATAAAAAAACATTCCACACATAGTCTATGGTATGTTTTTGCCGCCAAAGTAATAATTTTGTTGTGATTGCCTGTGAGTTTCCCATGGGTGTACAATACTACCCTGTAACTGTGCTTCTATAATTCTATGGTAAACCCTATAGTTTCTGTATAGCTTTGTCTATTATTTTGGATTTCAGTACGATTTTTTATATTCGTATTATAACGTTAATTTATTTATAAGTCGTGTGACTGATCTGATTAGAAATCCGCTGTCTGTATTAGGTTTTTTAAAACCTATCATGAACACGTAATTATCAGGGTGTTTGGTGCATTTTTTGAAAATAGAACTCGGTAAAGGGAGGAATCCTTTCTGCCTTTTCAGCTCTAATAACTCATTTTTGCCGGGATATTTTTCTCATATACATTTGGAAAAAACAAAATTTCTAAACTTCAATTTGCATTTCAAAATGCATTTGAAATCAAACTGTGTGTGTATTTTTTTGTAATTACACAGTTAAAAAGAAAACTTAAGAAAAGACTAAACCTAAGTGCAATATATGTTTATTTTAAAGAGGGTATATCGTATACCCAACTTCTCGAAGAATAATTCTTACAAACACATTCTAAACAACCAACCTCTTACCAACAACGAACCAATTTACAAATCGATTATATAAATATGTAAACATCATATTGAAATATAAAAAAACTAGTGAAGAACCAAGAAAAATACAGGCAGTTATTACTGGTCACAGCTGACTGTCTGTTAACAAACAAATGTTGCGTTCGCTCTACTAAGCTTTACTTACTTATTTATTTAAAAAAAAAGCAAAAGAGTACAAAGGTACCTACTGGTTATTTCTTAAGAAATTTCTACCAGTAGACCTGTGAAAGTAGATATGAGAATGAAATGAAGACGATATACAGAAACTCTTTCATCAGTCATCACTGACCCAAAATTATAGCCTTTTCCAGCAGCTTAACTGGAGCGATTACAAACCATATAATATGATTATTAATATATGGAAAAAGGAAAAACAATGTAAATGCTCGAGAACATTTGCTTAAGAAGCTGGCAGATTCGTCTCCTAATTAAATGGTTGTAGTTATTCTTCATGTATCTTTGTATTTTTAAATTAATTGTAAATATTATTATTTTTCGAATTCTCGCTGTTATGCACCCTGCACCTACTATGTTTTCTCTCTGCATCACCCTAAGGTAGACTGGTAGAAAATGCCTAAGGCATTAAGTCCGCCTTTGGACGGTGTTTTTTTTAATGTGCATAGAGTTTTATAAATAAATAAATAAAATCCAAAACAAACAAGCGTTTAGTCATTTTAACAAAGTCTAAAGATTTTTCTCATAATTCTATGTTCATCGTGACTTCAAAACGTAATGCATTATTTATTAATTAACAACAAAAAGATGACTTAATGAATGATGATTGATGATGACATTCGTGCAATTATTTTTTTGAACTTTGCAACTAGGCTACATCTGTAGGCTATTAGGTATTAGCAACGCTAAAACCAACAGCAATTTTATAACGAATTGTTATTTATTTAAACTACATGTACAATACGTAGGTAGGCCCTAAACCCACCTACGTATTTTAATGCCTCGTGGCAGTTAAGTCTGCCTATACTTATATAGACCGGCTTAATGCCACGAGGCATTCTTTACCAGTCAGCATTTGGTTTAAATAAGACATCATATTACAAATCAATCAAATTCTATTAAAAAAACTATCAATTCTATTTATAGTCTATGTGATGCAACGCCAGGGCGCACATTAATCAACAAAACATACTCTTGATTTTTTCTTTTCGTGAAATTCAGATATTTTCGTTTTATTTGAGACTCAGGGATCAATATCTATACGATTAAAGTTGCAACAATAAAAAAAATAACAGTGATATTCAAAATTTTAAATTATTTATAAGTATGTCTTTAAAAATATAAGATGAATAGAATATCATCTTATATTTTTAAAGAAATGCAACATTTTACCAGCCAGCTACAGCCATAGACAGTCCCTTTTAATATTATCTGTAAATTTTGAATCTAATGTTAATTCAAATTTGGAAATACTTTATTATAAACAATCCTACATCAAATATTTGCTCTTCAAAAGACCTATAGAAAAAAAATACCTAGGTATCTGTTCTCCGTTAGTTATACAAAAAAAAAATACCTTTCTATTCTCCGTTAATTAAATTTATTGACTAGAAATGACAACCCCTTACACAAATTAATCTCAAAAATTCAGAGAGGTTCAAGACCTAGTTGAGGAAGACCAGAGAAACGATGGATGGACCATGTCAAAGATGATGTAGCAAGGAGGGAGGCAACTGCTTCTGATGCCAGTCTAAGCTGAATCAGCCCAAAATTAGGCAACAAGTTTGGCGTTTTTAGTGGCGTTCATATACTCCTGTGATATGCAAACAACAGTACAAGCATGACAAGATGTCCCATACGCCAAATACACGCGCCAAATCAGCCCGTTATACAATACAATGACAAGATGTCAAGTATTCCATCGTTTGTGAAATAACCCCACATTAACACTTCCAAACAGAGTTATCCGTGGTTGCGGGTTGTTCCAAAGAGACACTGCGGCTACGGAGCATACGGCAAAAGAAGAAACATGAAAATTTTGCCAGTAAAAGTCTGACACACCCAACCGCTCCGCCAAAGAAGAGAGGCAGAGTCTATGAATTTCCATAACAACAGGTTAAAAAAAAAATTGAGGTGTCAAGGGACACCCGGATGGAACGAAGTTCCTATAGAAATGAAAATATCTGGCTTGCTTTCTATAAGAGAGAGAGAGACAGACAGACAGACAGAGAAACATGCGACGCCGCACAGCTTACAATAGCTTACTATAGCAAAAAGTGTCGTGACAACTTTTCGTAAGATTTTTTCCGTCTAGCCCCCTTTCACAACGCGCGATATGGAACTTCGTTCCAAAACAGTCGAAGAATGGTTGTTTTAAACAACCTAACACGTGTAGCAGGATGCCAGTATTCATCGATTCTTCAAATATTCCACCATGACTAACGGCTCCGAGGTCCAAAGGCCAAGGGCTCACCATTTTGAGTCACACGATGATTCGCGCTGCATTCTTATGCAATAGTTCAATGATATCATATGCAATGAATTTGTTTTTTTTTTGTGAGAATGTCTTCCTCGTATATAGTGCTTCTAGTAAACAAACGCTACCGAGTACTTGTGTAAATTAATTTGTTCTATTTGTCGTTGTAGGTTTTGTATTGTATAAATCCAGGTTAAAAACTATCTGTGAGTCACATTTTGTCCCAATTCGTTTTGTAGTTTTTGCGTGAAAGTGTGACTAACATTATTAACTTATTTATTTAAAAAAAAACGAATTTCTCCTGTGTCGTGGTTGCTTTTACAAACATTTAAACACACATACACAAATAGCCAGACCCGGAACAACTATATGCAGACCAAATACTTCTCTATTTGTGTCGTGCGAGGGTCGAAATTGCGACACGCAGCACCGCAGTCAAACGCTCAGCCACTGCGCCAAAAGTCAATAAGCCATAAACATTGTATTTCAATTTAGATTGATTTATACTCAACATTACAGTATCCAAAAGATACACACGTGATTAAGAAAATAATAAAAAAATCAACTAGGTCGGTTGGTTTTGTCACATTTCTAAGGAACTACAGACTGGAGTATATGGTTTTAATTTTAGCTTGATACCTCCACGCGTTCCCAAGATAAAGAGTCTTGACAGACAGACCACAAAATGATCCAATAAGGGTTCCGTTTCTTCCTTTTGAAATACGGAACCCTAAAAAGCGACATCTATCAAGTCTTTCTCTCTATTTTAACAATAAAAACTATTAGCTTTTGCTCGAGACTTCGCAGTGGGACACGGGCAGCACGGGGTAACACGGGTTTCCTGATTTTGCAGATATTTTTCGTTGGTAGAGTGTGTGTACCGATTTTTAGCTTCCTACCTTGAAAACTGCGAAAAGTCCCATATAAAATTTCTCACTTAAAAAAAAGTCTCCAGGGTCCCAACTATGTCTGTACCAAAATTCATCAAAATTGGGTTCGCCATTTAGGCGTAAAGACGTAACAAACAAACAAACGAACTCACTTTCGCTTTTATAATATTAGTAAGGATTAAAAATCATTGTAAAGATAAATCTCCAATCTTTCAGCTGTATCGACACCACATGCCGACCACATCACACACACACATAAACACGCGGCTATTACATCGAACATCTGGCAAGCTGGTCGTGTTCAATCTAGTCCCTCAGTTTATGTTAGTACCCGCTATAGCTGTCCGTAATAACCTAGGCCAGGTTATAGCAACACCTGTGCTTGTGGTGGAATTTGAGTGAATTAGGAAAGTTGTGCGATAGGTATAGTGACGTGAAATATAATTTGGGATATGTTGTTGAGAATTTTGATTGACAAAATTATAACTGCTGTTTGGTCGATTGGGGTTAAGCCGCGCTTGCCTATACTAGGTGACCTTTACATACAGAGTTATCTCCGTGCTTCATTTTGGTCTTTATAGTTTTTGCATGTCAGTGACTCGAAATTCTGATTACCAGTCTTACCAAATAATATTATTGTATTACCCGGCTACGAACTGGGTTGTGGAGGTCATATAAGCAGTCGCTTTGAGTAAAATACTGTTATTCAGCTGAATTCTGTATTCGATACCACTGCAAAGTTGTTAGAAATTATAATCAGACAACTAGGTAATTGAAGGAAGTCAAAATACTGTAGTATGTGCTACTACAATCTGTCAGATTTCTTTGATAGATTTTCGACTTTATTTTTAAAGTATTAGGTCCAAGGTTCATTGGGAAAAATTTACAGTTTCGGGTAGCTTGACCTGCTGGCGTCTGTACATACAGGTTTATTTTTAATCAATTTAAAAAAAGGGACCATTCTAGAACAGAATCCATCGACAATCCTAACAACATCTTCTGTCTCCCTAACCAAAAAAAAAAGGAATGAAATCGGCCATTAACTCACCATAGCGCCGCCCGGCCTGTTCTCGCCCCCTCCAGGCTCACCATCTGTACAGAAGTAACATTTGTCCTGCGGCTTCCAGTCTGCTGGTTCCTCGGTGACCTCCAGCTTGGGCTGGGTAGCAGGCCTCTTGATCAGCGACTCTAGGATCGTCTCCGGCCGTCGAGCCACCTTCTCTTCCACCCTTTCCTCCTTTGCTTCGTCCTCGTTTATCTGTTCTATAGTCTTGATCTTCAATGCCGGAGGAGGGTCGGTCTGTACCGATTCCTCGTCGCTCGATAGTTCTGCCTCCCCCCGTTTTGGAATTAATGCGTCCTGATATAGTTTCCATTTTCTTCGACCCATCAACTCCTCCGCCACCCGTTCTAGACCTGGAAAGAGAGATAGGTTTGTTTTAGAAAAATAAATTTTAAAAAATTGAAGAAGACGGAGAAATTGTTTATGTTGGGTATTATCTCACAAGGAGAAGAATGGACAAGAATCTCCATGGACACTTTTTTCACGTCAAACTAAATATTATACATAGACAATATTATTGCTTTTAAAAAAGCACAATATAAAAAATAAAAATAGTGAAACACACACTCGAGACATGACTTTCAACGTTTCGAATTTCAACCTATAAATAAAATCAAAGGTATTAAAATAACATCAAAATCATGCATAGTTTAACCTAAAATCTGTCATTACCATAAACAGTAAACATACTTCATTACATTGAAAGTGCACAAAGATAATAAAATTCACAGTCTTACGACTTTGTTATTAACTAATAAAACTTTCGCGCGACCAAAAAGTCGTCGAACTGTACTTGCAATTTATAGCGGTGTTTTCGTCTCTAGTAAATAATTATCGAATATTAATTAATGAGCTTATTTATTGCGGTCGATAAACGGTCTTGGAGCTACTGCATAAATGGGTTAGGTAGAGGCTATAGTGAGAGCGGGGAGCGGGTTAAATAAAAAACGACGATTTGGATGATGCACCTCTCTCGCTTCTTCATAGTTTCGATGATCGTTTTATATCTGTTTTTTAAGCTTTGACCAGAGCTTTAACACATTGATGGGATAATAACAATGGCTTCGGACATATCCTTCATCTTTCTATACAAGTGCTTCGGTTTTAAAAAAACGCAAAAGTCCTTTTGCTCATTTTTCTAGGGCGAGGTACCTTCTGTTAAATTAAAGTGCTCTGTGTCAAAAAAAAGTGTCTGTTCTTAACCAAGCAAAACCTTATAAATAAAGATAATGCCATAAATTAAATGAAAATCGAACGATTGCTTCAATCCTTAGTAAAAATACGCTAAACTTGAGAAACAAGACTAATTATTATATCACAGAAAAGAAATTCTCTTCAAAACCACATCGTGTTATAAACCCCAGCAATCAAAGATATAAGATCAAAAATGACGTTAGCTCATAACTATCAAGCTGTCACAACCAGATAACATCTGATGAGTTAACTAGCTGTGCTTCTGACTTTACTTTTAAAATAGATATGTTACGATTAGCCTTTTATTATGGCCGAGTGTATTCTTTAATTGGGCTAACTGAATAAATGTAGTTTTATTTGTATTGGTTCTTTGTACGTGTTTATAAATTGGTATTATTGAAAACTTGTTAAAAAAACCGGTGTGTTATAATTTTGTTCACAAATATTTATTAATATGCATAGTTTTTACACAATTCACCATAACATTTAAATACACTGTTGTAGTTATGTCGCTCATTATCTTATTAATTCATCAAGAATCTATCTCTTCACTTTGGGATTTTATAATACATAATAAAAAAGTATTAATTATATATTTCAAATTTTCTTTTATTGTGAAAATATCATTGCAATAAACTTTGATTCTTGCTGTAAAATTAGTATAATTTAGAACATTGTTAGTTAATTTATACTATTTATCTAACTTGTCTAAAAAACTATCAGCAAACGATATAGTTTCGTTCAAAGCTTTCTCTCCCGCTAACAGTATGACCTTATCCTTACCCTCATACAACAATATAAAATACCGTCTCCTCCGGTCGATATCACGTCAAAACCTCGGCCAAGGGCCGAATTACTGTTTAAATGTATTTTTCATACATTATATCGATTGCTGCATAAATAATTGCATCGTTCAAAAGGTTCACTGCACCTCTTATCTATTTCAAATAGTTTATTTGTATTTCTTGTTTATTTTTTTATTGTGATTACCGTTACTGACTCAGTCTGAAGGCGATGTGACAGACCTCGTTGAAGATGAACAGGACAAAATCAACTATTAATGGCCTTGTTGGCTTAGTCGTAACAAGAGCGACTTCTGAACTTGAGGCCCTGGGTACGATTTCCAGGTCGGACAAAGTGCTATTTGGATTTTTTATTAGGAATTTCTCAGTGGCAGCCATGCAGTCTTGATTGATGCCCGATTAATGGCAATAGGATCGGCCTCTTTTACACGAGACTTAACTGGTGTGATGTGGGTTTACTATTAGGAACACCTCTTTGGGCTTTGGCAGGTCACTCTGTTTTGCTGACATCTTTTGGAAGCGCACATGGAACACGAACGCGCCGACTACACGGTCTATCGTAGGCGTCATTGCTTACCATCCACAGACCATCGTCTACGGTGGCCGGGAGTTGTTTCACGGCACCCGATGCCCAGACTTTCTCTTGCGGCAAGATGAAACTGTCCTGATGAAAGATCTGGAAATCTTGGGGATTTTTCTCAACAGAAGGATAACGCAAGGTAACAGTAAAAATAAGTAGCCTTAGTGATTTGTTTGTTGTTTTCTATAGGTAGGTAAGGCCGTCTTTGGAGGTAAGAAGCTTTTAAAAGATTTGTCGAGGAAGGGCAAGAGCCAAACACTCTCTATTTAAAGATATAAGTATCTTTCGTTGCAGTTGGTTATGAGTTTTATGTCGTAGAGATCAAAATATAAATTGCAACGTTTAGACTCTACGTTTCTATTTTTTTCTTGCCACATACGTTGTTTTATTACAATTTGTCACTTGGTCTTTATTTTACAAATTATAACGTAGGTAATTTATGTGTTTCTTAAATAATTTTCGGCCCATATCCCACCAAAAGGTAGGTCCTGTTTTCCCTGCTAGGCTTGCCGGTTATTTGAAAGAAATATTTCTGCCCCGGAACATAAAGGGCAAAAGAAAGAACATGGGTGGGTTTTAGTCAGTACAAGTCTGATACTCCCCCCGCTCCGCCCAGAGCAGGGGAAGTTATTTGAAGATTTCATCATCAAAAAAAAGATCCAGTTTTCTTATTTTCGGAGAGTAACGGGATCATTGAAGGGAGAAACTTTTCATACATCATTTCATCACGGATAGTAAGAAAAGTTTTTAACTTCTTCAACTTAATCTTAAGTACACTGACAAACAACTTCGAGCCTGACTTTGAGTGTACCACTGAGACTCCAAACTTGGAGTGTACAAGAATAATTATTTATTTAGGCAAAAAGAAAGCATCATCATCATCGTCTTCCTGCCCTAACCCATTCTATTTGGGGTCGGCATAACACGTTTTTTTCTTGTACCCTATCAGACGTCACGGCATCATTTACTCCTTTCAAGGCAAAAGGAAAGCGTTTTTGAAAATTCATGTCCTGTCATCCACCAAGCGTTTTCCCAATTATGTTGGAGTCGGCTTCCAGTCTTACTGAATGCAGTTGAATACCATGTATTTACATGGTCCTATCTAATCACAGCCCAGTTTGTATTGGGTAATGCGGTACCCAGGGCAATATGAGATCTACGGCGATAACCCTTAATAAGCTGACCATTACTCCTGCCAAAGATCTAGAAATGACAGCCGGGACCGTATTTACGTGCTTTCCGAGGCAAGGAGGAAACTCGGTATATAACGGGTGGTCACCCATCTACAGATCACTTTTGGCAAGCGCGCCTTAACCTGAAGATCCACCCAAGAGGCTGTCAATATTTAGCTACAAGCTAAGTTATTCCCAAATGGGATTGAATAGTTGGTTGTTTAGAAGATCCTCCATTTTGTACAAGACGCCACGTTAGAGACACTGTCAGTATGTTCAAACACTCATTTTCCTAATATAACCTCAACATAACTAGCAACTAGATAACATAATTTATGCAGCCCACTATACCAAGTGCAGTAGGCTGATTACAAAATACAGTACCCTGCTCTTGCAGGTATTACTGCAATTTGCTGTCGCTGCCAATGTCAAGTTGCAAAAACGACATCACTAGCTCTTAGGACAGGTCCCATCGACGGCGATAAATGGGAAGCAAGAACTCGCTACACTAAGGCCAACTAGCAGCGATACGAAAGGTCATTAACCTAAAGAACAGCTGTGGCGTTGACAATCTAATATTTAGCTCTTTCCATCTTGCGCCTTTGTCGTAATGTCTCGTTCTCCCGGCAAAAACATGACAACGTTAAGACGGGTTCGCCAACATTCGGGCGGCCATTTTAGATGGGGTTTTAGCATGGGTTTTGTTTACATTTGGTATCGCTTCTCGTTGGCCGTACTTTAGATCAGTTCGTGGCAAAAAAATAAGACGCACGGTTCGACCAAAGCTTAAGTTACGTTGGTCCGTTGAAGTGTTACCATTAATGCTGCATGTACGAACAAGCACGTCAAGCCAATCGTTCGTTATTTATAGATCTTTGACAGTTGTTAAAGGTGCCCCGAAAGTCTAACAATCAGTCTTCCCAAGGAGGTTTCGTACCACAAAAGAAAAAATATTGGAACCATTATATGCTCCCTTTGTTGTTCGTCTATCTGTCTCGAAAGACCCTTAATCTCAGGAACATGAACGTCCTTTGGACCTGTGAAAAATCAAAGTCTGGACTTCGTAGTCTGGTGACTGCGTAGACTAAACGCAGTCAAAATATGATATGTCTGTTTATGTCACACGTTTGTACGGAAACCGCAGTTTGACTCACACGTGGCCTGATTTTTTTAAACTTATTTATCTCTTTTTCGGCATTTTTATTTGTGCATTTTTGGAGCGAGTAATTCGCCAAACGGTATTCGCGTCTTCTATGGCGGTGAAACCAAGCCTTATGGTCAGTTGTAGAAACTGGTTTGGAGCTAAAGCTAGGCTCACATGGAATTAGTACCGCGGGATGGAATTGATTGTGGACTTTTTGCGTCGACATATCAAAATGTTATAGCGGATGTTTATTATGCTATACTAGGATTACCTGTGGCTATGTCTTTATGTCTGTATAAAGTATTATCAATATTTCGATTATCAGAAGTAATTATTAATTACGTCCTCATTTTATTCAAATAAATATCTCAAACGTTCTTGAAATAGACAGATTACAGACTGACAGACTTATTCAAAATATGATATTGTTTGAGCTCTCTTTTAATTTTTTTTTTTAACTAATGTGTGGGTTTATTAATTAAAAATGTTAATTACTTAAAGAACATCGTAGTGCTTACTGGACACCGGACAGCACATTTCACGCAATGTACCTCGACTAGAACACACACAGACACATCAAACTTTACATTTCCAGTATAACATGGCCTCAATTTCAATAAATTCCCAATACAATGAGAGATCCGCATGAAATGGTTTTGTATAGATTGATTAGTTGCCGTGCGTGCGGTGTGAGGAAGGCTTAATACTAGTTTCTTATGAAGAAATATGAGGACGGTAATAAAATAGTTCGCTGATAATTTATCTCAATATTCTCTATAAGGGCTTAGTATTGAAGATTTTATAACATTCGGTCCAATTTAGATCAAGCATGAAGTTAGTCTTAAGGAGTTTAATAACCTGTTTATTTTCCCGTTATTGAAGATTTTCAATTTTTTACTGTGCTCATTTGTCATTCGTTTTAATTTGGCAGTTTTTTGCCCCAATTCCCAATAAGATCAGGGCCAAAGGATGACTGTAGCAAAAATTGATAGCTGTCCTATTTTCTTTATTTTTAGGTGTACCATTTCAAAGTACCGACTGAAACTAGCAACCAAATGTGTTAGTTGACCTGCTTATGTTTATGCTACCTTAGTAGGTACCCAACAAATTTTGATGATGAATAATCCGAAGCGCTTTGACAGCTAGCAGGACTAGGTCTGCGCGAATAACGTCCCACACAGTGGAAGCCTGTCCCAGCTGTGGGAAAGCATTACACAGATTATGTATACCTATGTTAACAACCATTAAGATTACCATAGACCGTAATTTTCCCGTAAGAGCGCCTTACGCAGCAGCGTAAAAGTATATCGTAAAAAAAAGAACGCGTCATCATTTGAATTGCAATCATAAAATGGCGCGTATTAGCATAGACTATAAGAAGTGCTCATTGTCTATTGCATCCGTTCGGGGCCGTCAACCTTTTGTAACTGTTATTGTTTTTGAATTAGGAAGAGATTTTTGTGAGGTTCGGATTTTTTTTTTTTTTTATTAACGTTATAGCTACAGGTTATATAATTGTATTCTCTTAGTGTAAATTAAAACAAAATTGGCATTTAAAAAATTTTTACACTTATAAAAACCATGCAATAACTCCTACTTACAATTTTAAAAGTGTTATGGTGCTGATAACTTTTGTAAAATATATAGTCTTTGTCGAATCCATTAAACAGTTTTTCTTGAAAGAAACTCATTTATTCAGTATAACTAATAAAAATCCTCATTAAACTCTACAATAAAACGAATCCTTCTACACTACAACAGTTATTAGAAAACAATTTTTCCGCCTCATTACTGTTCCCGTAACAGAAAAAAAAATTAAGAACCCAAGTAAAAAAAAAAACTGTAAAACCAACCGTTCTCCACAATTTCCTTTACCAAAGTATTTTAACTGAACTAAACAGAACCAAGGTGGTTAACTGAAGCAGAACCTCCACATGTTAATATTGTAATTAATGGACGCCGTTGAACTTCCATAGCGTGGAATAATAAAAAAATAATTACATATTAGACTCGCTTCCAAGTAAATCGGAGTGGCTAATGTGTTTTGAAAGCGAGAATAATCTCCGGACCGTACGATCTCCGGCAAAGGTAAGCAATCGCCTAATTGTTGCATAGATCTAGTATTTATTTGTGATGTTTCAAATTTCTAGGGTAAAGAAACGATGATTGGACTGATAAGGATTTCTCCCTGACTGGATTGCGGGTTGTTCGAAAACGATATTCACGGCCCCGGAACATAAACGTCAAAAGAAGGTACGTGGGTGGGTTATAAAGTAGGTACTAGGTAAAACTCTGACACTCCCCCCGCGCGCAAAGATTGGGAGAAGTTATTTGATGACTCCATTCCTTAAAAAAACAAAGTAAACTGTGATTTTAACAGCTTTCAATTTTTACTGAGTAAAGAACACAGGAACACAGATTCTATAAATATTTAGTCTACCGAACCTAGAAACGTGTTTGCAGTTTTTGAAGTTCCCGTGGGAATGAAAACTTTTAAGCGAAGCGGGCGAAATCGCGGTTATTTCTCTAGTGATTACATTGGTGATCTGACTGTGCCATTGTTGTTTTCATTCATTGGTAAATAGTTTTGTTTTAAAGATATTTTCTTAGTTTTAAATGTGTTTTTTTAGGTATAAATTGGCTTGCGTTTGGCTATAAGTCGCCTAATATAATAACTACGAAGGGTGGAGATTAACAGCTAAATTACAACGTTCATACACTTAGCACCAACGTCAGAACAATCAGTGAACATTTTCAACAAATAAACAGACAATGACATTTATTTTCTCAAACCACTTTTTTCACATTCAACAATGGCCAATTTGAGCCGCAGTTTATAGGTAATAGAACTTCAATTATTTAAAAATTGTCGTAGTTAACAAAAAGGATGCACAAAATGGCGTGTTGGAGGCGTGATAAACAAAGGATGGTGTGTGAGCGTGTTCTGACTACCGATTGGCTAAAACTACGATTAGACTGGTCTATCTCAAGGTCGTCATGAGTCAGTTTGCATTTGTGTATGCGTGCCTGATTGTGGGGTGTAATACGTGAGAGCTAGCGGATGCTGATGGCTAAGGTACATGCAAAGAACAAAGTTTTGTTAAAATTCTGACTATAAACTCCAAAATATTACAAAAACAACTCCAAACAATCAAACCCAGCAGAAGTCAAGTTACTTGTAAAAGAAGTACTCGATTTGAGCCACAATGAGTCATAGAACATTTCGGATAAGCCATTAGATGGCCTAAGGTGAAGGCTATCAAAACAGACCTTTAGTAGTAATCCTATAACACATTGTGACTGAATCACACAAACCGAACATAAGGTGTGAACAATGACTCAATAGCAAATTAAGAATGGCACCATTCATTTGAAAGAACACAAAGGTTTAACTGTACTATAGTAAAGTTATTATGAAATACCATCCGCTCAATCAGTAGATATTTTTCACTTCCTTTTTATACCAATCATTTTGTTAACTGGCTTACTTCTAGGTTGTATCTTCATGACTCAGTCAATTATTTGAATCAGTGGAAATCGTCTCGTTTATGACTTGAACCATGCAACAAGTGATTCAACGCGGAAACAGCCGCTGTCCTTGTTTGGCACATCGCGAATATGCGCACGGAATTGCACATATTATTCGCTTTTAATTATTTATCATTATTAAATAAAGTCCTTCTCAGGGTTTGCTGCATTAGTTTCAAGTTTTTTTCTAACATCATTATGGATACGTGTTTTCACCTTATAAGGTTCCCAAGTAATTGTAATAAAAGTGTAATAAAAAATGGTGGCCACACTTGACATATTCTTGCAAGTTACAAAAACTTTAATCGTGGTATTTACGTGGATTGTATGCCCTTGAAAATTGTTGTAAATATGTATGTGAATATGTTAATATTTGCGGTTTTATTACGAAATGTTTACTTGAGTAGAATATTGAATTTAGCATAGGTGTGAGTGATGGTTGTATTTAGCGAAAATAAACGCGATAAATATTTATAGAATACTAACTGTGCCCAGCGGTTTCACCCGTTGCTCACTTAGGGTTATGAAAAATAGATGTTGGCCGATTCTCAGACCTACCCGATATGTACACAAAATTTCGTTTAAATCGGTCCAGCCGTTTCGGAGGAGTATGGGAACGAAAACTGTGACACGAGAATTTTATATATTAGATTATATTATAGCTCTTTGCAACCTTGAAAGTAATATCTTTTAAAATATAACTTAGTATATTGCAGACAAATTCATGCTCAACGTTGGGTCGCTCACGTGAGACTTAATAATAAATGGTGAATTGTGGGTGTGTACTATTATTGCTCTGGCTGGAGGTCTTAATTTTTAAGGCATCCACAGGAATCGCCTGATTAAGCACACGACAACCTTGAAGGTTGAACTGCGAGACGCCACTCAGAAAAAAGTGTACTTATAAGAGCCACACACCTCTGCCCAACCTTTCGGGAATTACAAGCTTAATGCTATGTTAAGTTAACAAAAATAACCATGTGAATCTTAGCTCCAATAGAAAATTCTCGATGTAAAATATAATGAGTGCAAAAACAAAAGTCTTGCAAGACATATGCCAGGTGGAACCGGTTTTGAATCTCGGTAAAGACAATTGCCGGCCGGATGTAGTGCATCTCAGCCTCGTGGGGCACTTGATCTTGTATCTGTACCCTTATCTAGATGGCTGTATTGAGCTACAAGCTTGAATATAAAATTATATTGGAATTAGTAAAACGAAGAAATAAGAGGATGGTCTGTGTGATAATCCTTACTAATATTATAAAAGCGAAAGTGAGTTTGTTTGTTACGCCTAAATGACCAAATCGATTTTGATGAATTTTGGTACAGAGATAGTTGGGACCCTGGAGACGGACATAGGCTAAAAAAGTGAGAAAAAAAGGCGAGAAAGAGGGAAGAAATGGGGAGCGAAATAATTTTTTTTTTTCGATCAAAGTAACTATATGCCACGCGGACGAAGTCGCGGGTGGAAGCTAGTATGGTTATAAAGAAGATGACTGATAAGAAGACGAGTAATAGAGAAGGGAATAAGCACTAAAAGGCATTTTAAAATAATGATGTTCAGCTGCTTCCAGTTAGACTGGAAGCTGACCCCAACATAGTTAGGAAAAGGCTAGGCTGATGATGATGTTTTTCGCGGTACTATATGACATAGACAAAAGAGGGTATGATGTACTTTGATATTTTATTGCCTTCATGCGAAAGAATTATTCGGAACCGGTTTTTTTTTTAAATCAAAGTTAATAATGTCAAAGATATTTTTTATTTTGACTTCTGTACTTTGCGCTAAAACCTCGTGTTTATTTTTTACTCTCATATTTTTCATGTTCACTATATTACTGAACAACACGCAAGAATAAGTAACTGAGTTGAGTTATCCATAGGTTTTTATATACTTACATGACGACCATTGACTATATCAATTACTACAGAAAAACTGTTATGTATTACTTGAGGTAACAAACTTCTTCATACATAGCTCAACCTCATATGTGTAATTACTGCGTCGCCAGTTAATATTCGCGTGAATTAATGAAACACAACGAGAATTGACGAAAAAATATCATAAAAAACTTTATTACCATGAAACATTGTTTATCTATATTCCATCACGTCGCGGCACACGCAACCACGCGTAGCCATGGTCATGGAAAAAATAAAACCCATCGATCATAACCTATGATAACAATTATAATTATTAAAAAAATACGACGTTAATGCGTTATATAATTAATTCAACCGAAATACATGACAAAGAACAAAATAAGAATTAAAAAAAAAACTTCTATGACATAAAAGGTTACAGACCCCTGGAATCGAACGCAGGCCATTTGAATGAGGAATTAGAATAAGATGGCAAAAAATATGAGCATTAGAAAGAGCGGTGCGACCAGTGTGCGAGCGAGACGGCCGATATACGTGGGACGCGATTGGCTGACCGCTTTTTATGCCTTAGTTCCCCTAATCTTCATTTCGAACAACATCTGCTACGCTAATGTTTATTCGAAATAGTTCTTTAAATTTATAGTATTAAGATCTCATTTGCAATTCCCTAGTTGCGTCTTTTGTTGCTTTTTCACATCTATCTATCGCGCGGTCGTTGCACGCAAGTTGTTATTTCAATTTTTAATACATCTCCCATCGAATGGGTTCCTTTTAAGGTCAGCGTTTGTTGGAAAAAGGCTCACAATGTTTTTTTTATTATAATTATTTTTTGCTGGTCACCTATTGGTGGGCAGATGGGTATAATAATGGTTGGAGGGATGTTTTTACGTCAGTCGTTTTAGTTGAAATAAATGTGCGACCATAAGGAATCTAAATTATGAGTAGGAATATTATTTTGATGTAGTAAGTTGATAACTATTTACGGTGGACAGTTAAATGAGTTTAATTTATGGTTATTCTATGGTGTTAATTTGACACAACAATAAATATTATATTCCTTTTTTGAAATAAATGTTAATGACTCTTAAAAAAACTTAAAGGTGTTTTTTATTCTACCGTTTGTGTGGTTGTGTGTTTATTTTAAAAAGCTGCAATAGTCAGGTATATAGATATTTATATACAAAGTGTTATATTTAGGTTCTAATCAATACAAAGTTTCCTAGAACTCATTAGTTTGTAAAATATTTAAAAATCTAAAACAAGGAAACAAATTGAACTGTGCTGTGTTCTTTACCAATCTTATTTTGTAATTAAAATATTTACAAAATAAGATTGGTTAATTTAATTACGTATTGGTTGCGTTTGTGTATAGACGTTTCGTTTCTCCATTATTTAACTAAGAAGTAAATTTTCCTACAACAATAAATAGGTTTTTTTAAATTTCATTTAATATAAAGTAAATCTTATTTAAAATTTTGGATAAAATAGTCAAGTGAGAGTAATTTATTTGAAAATCGAAAAAAAAACAGAACTATCGCCTTTTATAAAACAACCCGTAAAAAGAGATAATTTTAATAACCTAGACAAATACCTACCCACAAGTGATCGAAACGAAAGATAGAAAAATTACAAATGTACCGATTACTCCAATTAGCTTCACAAGTTTCCAACTAGAGCTGCCCTGAACGTGGAACGAATAAATTATCGATAACAGTTTTATCGATATTATCGATAGGAACTGTTTCACAAGAGTTTTTGTAAAAGGTTGAGCGCGCATGCTTTGTAAGAGCGTGTTCACATGGAGATGTTTTTATTTATTGTGTTTGATACATCATTATCTGCCTAGCCTTTTCACAGCTGTAGGTCGACATTTATTATTTTTGAACCAGTATTTTGTGTGGGACGATTGCTTATTTGACCTCCACTGGTTATATCACGATACCTTTTGGTAAGACTGGTCTTCACACCTCTGAGTTTCTGACTACCTATACCCAACAAATAGAAAATTGACTGTCAGAAATTTGACTTCGTGTTTTAAAACATACCTATCATTTACATATTTTAAAGAGTTTTTATTCTTAAAATTGACGGTAGGTTATATTTTTTTAAAACAGTTTTATTTTTCTTCTTTTTATCAATTATTTCTTACGTGATACAATAATCTTATCACAGCTTAGTTTTTGGTAGTCCTAATTTTGCGATTTGTTTTTAATTGTTAGCAACCTAAAACAAGATTTAGATCCTTTTTAAATCCCAACTTGGAAGTGCTAACAACAGCTAGTTCAACAGGACCACGGCAATTCCGCAAATCATTTCGCACTTAAAATGACAATAATCTACGTAAATAACGAGGTGACAGAGCCCACGCGCTCTCATTTACTTCCTCCAGTCGTTTTTATGGCTTCCAAAGGGTTTTAGGACTGGCACAACAAAGCTGAACCGCCATTTTTTCGAAAACAAATGACGGCTATAATTTAAAAAAAAATATATATATATATATATGTTGAAGAGTTGCAGCAGTGGCGAAACTAGGATTTTTGAATTAAGAAAGTCAGTAGGAATGGAGTAATAGGCACCTATTGACATGGCTTGCTAAAAATCACTTAAAATACCATTTTTTTTTAAATAAAAATTCCTTGGCCCACACTAGAAATTTCTCCTGTATCGTGGGTGCGTTTACAAACATTTAAATTCACGTACACAAACAGCCAGACACGGAACAACTACCTGTAGGCCATACAAATATTTGCTCCGTGCGGGAATCGAACCCGCGACACGCAGCGCAGCAGTCGATCGCTCAGCCACTGCACCGTGCCGTCGATTGTACTGCTATTTTTTTTTCAAAATAGCATTAAGATTGCTTGAATTGAATAGCATAATCAGCCTATAATGTCCTCACTGCTGGTACTCAAGCCTCTTTTCTGTGAGAGGGATCACTCCCTCTCACAGAAAGGAGGTCGTAATCCACCTCTTCACTTCGTAATCAATCGCTCGAATTGAATGCACAATTTTCTGTTAAAAGCCTTAAGGAGGTATTGTAACATTTTGTGAAAGAGAGAGAAGTTGGGTTAACTAAGCTTGTCTTTTTTATAGGTAAGACTAGCTGTTCCCCGCGGTTTCACCCACGCTGCTCAGCACCTGTTGGTCGTAGCGTGATGTTATATAGCCTATAGCCTTCCTCAAGAAATGGACTATCCAACACTAAAATTTCCAATTCCAACCAGTAGTTCCTGAGATTAGCGCGTTCAAACAAACAAACAAACAAACTCTTTAGCTTTATAATATTAGTATAGATTGTTATTCAGAATGGTAAATTGGTGTCTTAATAATCCCACCTTTAGTCCGTCTGACATAGAGGTGCTGAGGACAAAAGCATTTGATTTGATACAATCATCACTAGCTGCCTAGCCTGTTCTCAGCCTTTAGCTTCTAGTCTAATTGGATGCAGCTGAATTCCAATATTTTACAAGGACCCACTGTCTGTCTGACCTCCCCAACCTAGTTAGACACTCTTTGATAAAACTGCTTGATAGACTGTCAAAGATCTAAAAATGACAGCCGGAACCATTGGCTTAAAGGACTTTCCAGGGCACGGAGGAAACTCCGAATGTAAGAGATGTTTCACGACTTTAAGCCATCGCGGCTTAATCTGAAGATCGAGCCGAGCGACTGTATTACTATATTTAGGCTCGAGCTCCTCGATACAATTAAGACATTTTTTTTTCTTTGCGGATGGGAAACCACCAAATGACTTCCCCCGCTCTGGGCGATGCGGGGAGGAGTGTCAGATTTGTACTGACAAACCATGTTCCTTCTACTGCCGTTTTTGTTCCAGGGCGGCGGTATTTCTTTCGAACAACCCGCAACCCGGGAAGACTTATACACACATATACGTTTTAATACTCTTAGTACTTGAGCTAGTAACTCGCTGAAGTTAAAAGCCTCGTTCCAACCGTGTTTCTAAACAAAGCATAAATAATTACAGAAGGAAGGTAGGTATCGACGTGTAAGGTTTAATGTATTAATCACCATAGATTAAAGTTATTTTTAACTATGTTATTATACCTGTAATGGTTGCCGTAAGAATGATTTAAAAGTCTTTAAATCAATTATGATGTTTTTTTTTATAATTTTACAGCACTTAGAGAAGTGTTTTTTTATATTTAAGTAGCAGTTATTCTGCTTGAAAAAGTATAATTAAAGATAAGTATTACAGCAAAAACGAAATAAATAATTCTTATATTCAGACGAACCGTTTACCAACTCATTTCACGAACATTGCCTTTAAAACGTGTTAAAATAACAAACAATTAACCATACCTATAGAAAAGATTATACATATAAAGCCGAGAATCGTTGGAACAACAGAGTTTAACAAAAAAAATAAGTCTATAAATTATGACCCCATCTAAAAGCACTTAGGATGCCAACCACCATAATTTTAAAACACCTTACAAACTCGTTTCTATATTAGAATACTTATTTCTAAGCACCTGCTTATTCCAGTACATTTTCCATCATTTCTAGATGAAAATTAAATACAATTACAGTTAATCGCATCAATGACATTTAACTAAGTAGGGAGTGGGGGACGCAGGGGTACCAACGTAACAATGCTACGCGTCAATAGACATCAGAACTTCAAGCAAAAAATGCAATAATTTTTGCATTTTTCGTACAAAAAATCCAATTCGATTAAATTAATAAATCGATAAGATAGAGGGAAGCTTTTTTTTATGAGTTTCTGATCAATATTATTTTAAGAATACAGACAGTAGGTATTCTTTAAAAATATTGATCAGAATAAAAAAAATTGGACGGAAATGGTTTGTTTTATAGTAAGTAACTAATCTTTAGAAGTCAACTTCAAGTTACTCAACGAACAATTCTCTAATTTATATCATGTCCACACAAAAAAGGTCAAGCTTCTTTGTAGAGTACCTACCACACAAGACGATAGCGTGATGGCAACTTTTTAACGTAAATAAAAAAAAACTTATTACAAAATTAAAAAAAAAAACTTAAATTCCTAATAAACTGAGCTTTAAACATGACATCAAAGAATTCTGTATTCTGATTCGCGATAGTTTCTCACGGTGTCCGCGCCCGCTCGTCGGTGCGTAACGAAACCGCTACCTTATATCATTACTACTTCAAAACTAATTGTACACAATTAGAGTGCCTTTCTTTTAGATTGCAGCTTTAAGTTTGAGAGTGCCTGTTGCGACGGTAAATAGGGCTTATTTTGAAGAAAGAATGAAGGAGACAGACTATGAAGTGTTTGTGAAATTATTGGAATGTTGGTATTGTTTTAGAATTTGGAGCGAAAAACTGCGTTCGATTTTTAATATTTCGTGTTTATTTTTTAAAGGACGGATTATGTGTACTAATGGGAATATCTGTCAAGACGGTTTACAATTTAGCAACAATTGATATTCACATAATCGATTCATAAAAGTTACGAAGCTTATTTTAAAATATCGAAGTCTATTTCACATCAATTATTTTCAAAATATAATATCACAATAAAACTATAATAGTTACCACGATTTTAAACAGACCAATTTTTAACAAAGGCATTGGGAAACCAAGTCTGCGAAACGCGTTCATAATATTATGTTTAACTTACTGTTAATCATGTAAAAAATCAATTGAATAGATGACTAGGCCGCAGGTGTTAGTTATGCAATAATTAAACTCGTGAACTATTTTAATATAAGCAGCCATTGTACCAACTTGACGACACGGCTGGCCATTGACAACAAAACTTTAGCGGAACTATTTTCATTGAAATTGTTTCGGTATTTAAACTACACGATATTGATTTTATTCGTGGTCAGAATATCATACGGTTTCAACGAAACTTTGCGTTTGATGCGAATTTTGCCGGACAGCTGCGGCTTATATTAAACATGTTTTCATTCTGAAGTGTGTATGGACAAGATATTTAATGAAAGAGAAGTTTCAAGCTTAATAACTTTTCGTCGTTTTGAAGCTTGTAGTTTTCTGTTAGTTTAGTAACTCAAAGTTGATTTGCGTAAAAGCATATTTTATGAATTTATGTGACGTTAGTTTCGGGCTTTCAGTAAGTTACGCAAACTTAAATTGCATGCACATTTATAAACTACAACTACTCTAACTCACTTCTACTTACTTCGCTTTCTCTTTATTCTGCTTAAATTATATTTTAGATTAATTTGCTGACAGGTTAACACTACAAAGTCACGTATATTTACAGTAATGGCATAATAAACACCGATTTCTTTTAAAATATTTTAGTACCAATCCAAAACCATTCTATAATGTGTCTTAAATTACTTTATAACCGGCACGAAATTAAGCACGCCTCACACACAACGACTGCCTAAGAACCCATAATTTAATAGTTGAACGCAACCATAACTCGTAATTTCACAATGTTGGCATCACTGCCTAATGACAGTTGGAAGCGCGCGCAAATTCCAAAATGGCGGCCGCAATAAAGAAATGATGGTGCGTTTCAAATCATACCGAATTAACTTCTTTTGTTAACTTGAAACTTGAACTTGTTGTGGGGAAAACTTTGTTTCCGCGTAATACCCAGGAAAATTACTTATTAAGACAAATACATCGTGAAATCATCTAATGCGTCTACTGTGAATCATGGTAGGTAGGTAGGTAAAGGCTTAGAAAAACGGTAATAAAAATCATTGATAGAGTAATATAACATCAGACATTATGCAATATAAATCACGTGTTCAAGTTCACTGTTTTTTTGTTATTTCAAAATTTTCCGTGAAGCTAAGGAAAATGTAATTGTTGTTTGGGAATCACATTAAACAGTAACGTACGGAATTGTAAGTGCAATCTTACGAAATCGGACAATGACTAGAAATTTATTCAGCTATATATCATTTGTCTTACAGTTCTTCTTAGTTTTTTCTTATTACGATTCTTTCCAGTAATTATTACATCGATAAAAAAAAAAACGACTAGTTAAATAAGCAACAACATCGAGATAAATTTTGGCAGCTCAATCAGGAAGCCATTTTGTTTTTCCATTAGAAAAACTCTTAAGCCGGTCCACACATCATACAAATTGCAAAGTCAATCAAAATAGTACTTAATCCTTTAATAAACATAAGACGCAATTCATCTTAACTCAGCGAATGCGTCGGCAGATACCCACAGATTAGAGATCGGGGGTCAAAGACTTTCTATCGCCTAAATAGCGAAACTATAAGCATTGTGAACTTAGGAGACATTAGAAAATTATGTGCTGTAATACCTATATCATTATGTGTTGTTGATCTTTGTCCCTGCGAAGATGTGGCTTGAGAAAAACTTTTATTTGAAAATAGTTGCCATCTCAAATGGTGGAATGGAACTAATAATATTTTCAACCCAAATAGCATCCAATTGAAAGGAGTAAAAAAGAGGAAAGTAAGAGAGATGAAAATATTGTGTGGTAATCGGTTGATATGTGATGCGTGGGAAAGAGGAAAATGTCCTGATAAAAGTTTTGAGTATCAACGTGTCTCATTAACAGAGAGAGTAGAGGAAGTCCAAAGAAACGATGGATTCTGTGAAGAATTTTAAAGAAGTGTCTGATAAAATAAGGAGAAATAGATGAGTATGAGCTTTGCTGTCTTACGTTCCGAAATATTGAAAGATTCCGAGGCTGTTGGTAAAATCAACACTGGTAAAATAAGGCGCGTACATGATAATTATAAGAGTGATGGATCTGAATGTTGATGGACGGAGAGCGAGAGGAAGGCCAAAGAAAAGATGGATGGATTGTGTAAGGAATGATATTAAGGAGAATTTACAAGGGCAGGCAGAAATGATGATAATTTATTGACATATAAAAAAATATATGTCAAGTTCTTATTTTAAAAGCAGAGATTCTGCTATCAAACTTCCATCAATAGATTGATCTTAGTTGCTATTAGTCAATGTCATTATAAATCTCACTAAAGTAGCTAAATACAGCAGTATAATGAAGGATTTTTTAACGTTAAAGTATACGAAACTTTCTAATCATTATGGAGTATTATAAATTATCAAAATGAAGCATCGAAATGCTAATGAAAATTAATTAAACGAATAAACGTTATATCAAATAGAACATGGAAATTAATAGCGTTTCCTTTTGTAGCTCTTAACTTAAAGAAAGTTTATAGCTTCCATATTTTACGATTGGAGAAAATCTAATTAGTTTCATGTTTTTGTTTAAATTCTGTCTGCCACAAATATAAATGAAATTGGTCAAGTGATGTGTGGTAAGGTATTGAAAAGGATCGTTATCCCGACTAAATTGGGTTGGCTTTCGAATGGCTTGGATTGTGTTAGGATGACGATGTCGAACGAGGAACGAAAAGCGAGTGAATAGTTAAGCAACGGCACAAAGAAGAACATGTAAAATTTCATCCCTTCTTTTGAGGGATTGGGGGAAGATTTACAAAAAAAATGATGCACGATGTTTCCTACCCTGAAAATTAAGGAATGCTCTAAACAAACATCCACTCCCTATTTTAGGGAAATGGGGGGACGGACATAGGCTACTTTTTATTCCAAAAAGTGGCCTATGTCTGTCTCCAGGGACCCATGTCTCTCTGTACCAAAAGTCATCAAGGCTTTGCCGTTTAGGCGTGAAGTCGTAACAAAAAAACAGACTCACTTTCGCTTTTATAATATTGGTAAGGATTAAATGCCAGAGAATGATGGATGATATCAAATGTGTTGTGAAAGAAGACATTTTGTGCCCGACTAACCAGAGATGAGGGCCGAAGAATTCTAATTCATTCCTTGTTTGTCACTGTTGAATGATTAGTTCTTAAGATTATTACAAAGAGGCTCACTGTAACAAAAATCTAAGGTACCTATACAATATTTAATACATGTTTCATTATTAATTTTACATTAAAATCATTTAATGATGATGATGAGATGTCATAGCAAGAATTACCTCATCGTTTCTATTCGAAATTAGTGCTTAGTTTACTACTATCAATACTATATATTAGGTACGCTTCTAAATAACAACGGAAATATAATTCCATTTACTCTAATTAACGGTATACTGTTCTAAGTAAACTACGTAAATTGGAAAAACCGACGAGTACACATTATTGATTAATTATATACATATGTACAAATGCGTTCAAATTCTAGCCAATAGCAAAATGTAAACATGCATTAACTACTTAAGTTGGTACCTACGTAATAGTTTTTGACTTTATTTTCCGGTTAGTGTTATTTGTTAATACCAAGGTTTTATGCAAATAATTTAAATTGCAGTTGCATTCACAGCGAACGTGTCTGAAGTCTATGCATATTGCCATAAAACTGTTGACTGTCACATTGGCAATGCATATGAATTTTGGCCTCTACTTCTTCAACCTTTTTTACTTGTTTTTTTTTTGTTTGATGTACCAATAGAACTGCTTTTAATAGTTGCCAGTGCCATCATTATTATATGAATAGCAGTGGCGTGTCTAATAACTAATATCGCTACTAATGAATAATTAGCTCTTGAACCTAGAAGCAGGTGTTAGTAAATTAACCTCAAACCAACCCAGCCGCCGAGGGAGACGTTCTGGCGTCGGTCGCCACGAGACGACTCCAGCTGACGTAGATGCGGGTCTGCGGACGGTGAGCAAAGAGTAGATCACCGTCGTCTAGTGATAGACTGTCGACGGCGGCGCGTTCGTGTTCCGCGCGCGCCTCAAAGATTTCATGAGGTACATGTATGGGATTTAGTCATTAAAAGTTGACACTCCCCCCCGCTCGGCTCAGAGTGGGGGAAATTAGGTGATGAATTCCGATACGCAAAAATAAACAAACCAACCCTGCTGTACACCTAACAATCCCAATCAACATGACATAAGCAACGACCTTCATATACACACAAGGGTGTCAACAAAAGTGCGCACAGATAATGCATAGATAGATACGATGCATTCGTGCTACGCTCGTAACTATGATGCCACAGTATGTCATGGCCGTCAAACATGTGCTAGTCTAGGTATACAGCTGTCATTTGTTTTATTATGTTTGGTAAGGAGGACCAGGGAGGCGAGTCGAGTTCATGGGAGGACTTAAGCTGAGGGAGAGATTCAAGTTGAAAAGTTTTTCAAATTTTTGTTTTTTTTTGCAGCAGCTTGGCAGTTTTACTTTTAAAAATCGAACACACGGCTTAATGTTTCTTTTATTTTATAAATCATTCTACTTTTAAATTCTTTTGACCACGAGGGAGTCTGTTTATTACAAGGTTAAATGTAAGTTAAGAAACCTTTACAATATCAGGGTTTTATGCGTGGTGACTGTTTGTTGAAGTATCTGTTTGTCTGTCTATAATTTTAATAGCATTCATACTTTTTGAATTCAATACAGAAATGCTGCGCTGAGGCAAAAATTAATGTACAAAACAGAGAAGGTGTTATTTTCCTGACGCGCCCTTTTTTTGGGTCTGCTTACCTTACCTGCTTAACTGCCTTCTATTTCTTTGGGATTCTAGATCGTAATTCTACGAGAAATTAACTAAAGATACGCACTGCCTGTTCTTCTTAGTATCAAACATACAAATCAGTTACACTTTTTAGTTGATGAAGAATTCAGAACACGTTTTTAACCAGTTTTATTGCTGAAGGTGTCATGATTTTTGGTTTTAAGCGCTTACAACTTTAGTTAGTCAAATTCGCAGAACGTTCTAGAAAAAATATTTAAACGAATTTAAATATTGAAAGTGTTTATTTAGGCGCCATTTTGTTTGTTTATAAATAGTATAGAGATTTAGTCCATTTGTAGGTAGTTCGTTTATTGTTTTTTTTTTTTACATAGAATTAATTTTTTTAATATTTCTTAATAATAAAACACAAAAAAAAACATTTAAAATATAAGGTAGGTAGTTATTATAATTTTTTTCGTAATAAATAAGTTGGTATACACCATTGGAAGTTCATGAACATAATATTATACGATTTTGTAAGTTTTAACGACTGTGTTTTATGACGTTTTCCTTCCGCCAAGTTATATTTTAAACAACTCTGGAATCGATGCGTTATTTACTTTCTGGAGTTATCAAATGAACTCTTAATGCCATTTTTTTCTGTTTCACACATTACAATCACCTTTTTTTCTTTTGTTTACATTTTTGATATAAGTATGAGTTAACCCTACACGATTACGATATACTTAGGTACGAAACGGTTTTAAAAAAAAATAGGTATTAAAAAAAACATAAATATAAATCCTTCGACCACAAAATAATTGTCTTTGCCGTCAAATTAATTAAAAAAAAGAACTTACAGCACATGCACCACTAAAATTTCTAACAAATACCCACTATAACAGCTAAACCGTAACTATTCTATAAATGTACAAACTAATATAGTAACGCCCATTTATCATACCAAAACCGACCAATGCCATGTCAACTCGTTTAACAAATTATTTGCTGTCACACCTCCACAATATACCCCTCTAACACAAGCGCACAAAGTTCAAAATCGTATATTCTAAAGTTGTTTAGATATCCGTGTCGGTGTGTTGATTCTAATGACGCACACAGCTGCGCCAGCGCACGATTGCCTGAATGGGGACGCACACATGCGAGCGCACGCGGCGAATGTCACGAAATGCAGCCCGTTTCTAGGTTAGATCATGCGCGCGCGCGTGTGAAGTGACCATGAGGTTGCGCGGACTGTTTTTCGTGTTTTCCTTCTTTGGTTTTTTGTGATTGGTTGGTTAGATTTCTGTCGGCGTTTTTGTTTTAATAGATAAGATTGTGTAGGTACTTAAATAGGTATTATTTTCATATACTTGAAAATATTGAGTGCCGCCATTAACCATTAAGAGCTAAGTTTACTAAAGTGCGTACATCTTGTTTTTACGGATAGCCTTTATTATAAATTTTCAGAGTTATTTTAAAAAGTAATAAGTCTACAAGTATTCAGTAGGTAATTGTCGAAATATTTGTAGCTTTATCTATATCAAATGAAGGGACACAGGTAATGAAAAAAAAGCAAACATGGTGCAAAATCCAATGACTTTCATCCTTTTAAACTTGAACGCCACAACATAAACCTGCCACGCCGAGAAATTCATTTTACGTACATTTTTGTTACATATTTGCATCGTTGTCGTCCAGGGCACGCGCTTGCTGGCCACACATATGTTACAATAAAATTCGAACGTAAAAAAAAATTACAGAACCAATTTAGGCTTGTCCAAGAAGGTCCTATTAGTTTAGTAGTCAAAGCTTTACTATGCGTAGATATTTAGGTAAGTTATGCTCCGAGTTGACGCTATTTCGGATGAATAGTGCCTAGATTGCATACATAGAATAATTTATCAACATACAACCAAGATCCTTCTAATTTACTATTCCAGACCACACTACTGTCAAATGTTATGTGGAGAGAGATAGATAGATAAAAAGAATTTTCTTTATTATGTACACCATACAAATTATAAGAATACATTATAATTAACACTTGAAACGCCATGATCACGGATGAACTGAAGTTATTGCGGGTGGATGTTTACGAGCAGACAAAACGATCTACCCTCTTTCTTATTCGTTTTTTGCGTTCGTTACCACTAACACTGTCACTCACAACTCGATTTTGCTCTCGATACACAAAACTCACTGTATCAATTTGCGATCTTTTATGGCGTTTGCAACATCGCCGAAATATCGGAAACTCGATACAAATAACAAACATGGTAAATATCCCGTTTCAAGTGTTAATTATAATGTTTGTAACCATGTCAGTTTAAAGACTTATATAAGAATACAACTTATAGGTATATAGGGTGACACAATGAGTGGTATTATCGCTAAAAGCGAGAACCTTTTCAAAGCAACTACAACAACTTTTAAGATTTATAGAGGGTAGGAGAGATAGAAAAAATATAACAAAATATCAACGCTTGTAACCTACGCAAAGGTTAGGCAGAAGTGTACCTAGTAGTAGTACACTCACATTCTGTTTGTTTTGTTTCAGTTCAATTTAATAAAAGTTTCGCTTGGCCAGCGGGGCACAAATCCAGACACTGATTGATTTTTAGTTTATTTAAATGTGAGTTTATTTAAGTTTTTATTTTAATTTATGTATAATTATGTGCATTTATAGTATTTTTATTTACACAATCATTGTAATTTAACTAACTTTGATTGTAATTTTTCTTTAAAAAAAATTACTATTTAAAATGACCAAGCCACACCCAGATTAATCCTTCACCCATACCAACTTCTTCAAAGTAAAAAAAAAACTACGTCAAAATGTACCAAATCAGCCAATCCTTGTCCTGGTCCGGTCCCAACCATTCTCCAGTGCATGGAGTTCCTCCAACTTCTTAAGCAACCACCTCCTTGGCAACCAGAACTGATAAGTATTATATTGTACACTTCTGCCAGTCCCTTTGGTGATTACAAGCACAATGCTATATTATTGTGGTCCATATGAAGTCAGCCCCAATATCAAGTCCTATAACAACCCCAATATTAACCCATTCAACCCAAAACAGGTTTAAACTAGGCCAACCCTGCTCCTGTCCCGCCAGCCTCCATCGCATGGAGTCCGTCTAGTGACCTTGTGCGAGCGGCGGCGGCCTAGACCGCGCTCCGGAGCGCTTTATTTACTGCGCCCGCGCATCAGGCGGTGCAGACAGATTTTATAGCTAGTACAGTGTGGAGATTGTGAACCTTATTGTGGCTGCGTGGCTTTTAACGAGACACGAATATGATGTTAATTAATAAGTACGTTTATTTATCATCATACTGTACTCCTTGAAAGGGTAGGTAGGGATGTAATTACCTATAACTTTAACCCATATTTTGCTGTTCAAATATCCAAATTACAATGAGAGGCAGATTAGAAATGAAACGAATGTGACTAAAAGAGTGATAGATATGAATATTGATGGATGGAGAGGGAGAGGAAGGCCAAAGAAAAGATGTAAGGATTGTGCAAGGAATGATATGAAAGAGAAAGGAGTAAATGATGCCGTGTCGTCTGACAGGGGAGAATGGAAAAAGAAGACATGTTGCGTCGAACCCAGATGGAATAGGACAAGGGCAGAGAAAATAATGAATGTAAGCAGGTTATAACACAAGAGGAATATATATATAGCATAGGGTTAATAATAGAACAGTGCGATTATACAATCAGAAGAATGTTATAAGAGAAGAAAAACAGTGTTTATTTTAAATAAAATTGTGATTTTTGCGGATGTGAATTCATCCACCTTAGGTTTGCCATCCCTGATGCTGGTTTTATAGGCTGTTCAGTTGTGTCGTTTGCAAACATTCAATCACGTTAATTAATAGGGTCAACAGTTTAATTAGTAATGATTTATGGTAGCATTTTGTTACTGTTTTAGTTTGTGGTCTATTACTCTATGTACTAGAGGTCTGTGGTTGTGGATTTTTATGCAAGCGTTTGGAGAAATGTTAGTATCAGAATAATGACAGTATAAAGTTCAGTGACATTATTAGTAAGATTATATTGAGCTTTCTTGCTAGGCCAGGTGCTAAATACATTATGCTAACATAATTTAAAATAGCCATCAATATTCTTTAAATAATTGTTAGTAATATAACGATATTTAGCGCTAAACATTTTTAGTGAGTTATAGCAATTCGAGTCACTTACACTACAGCTCACTAAATGTTTGTTTTGAAACACATACATTAATTTATGGTATATTTATGGTTAAAAGTTTCTAAAACAAAATTGTAAGATTTCTATGTCTAGTATGTATGAATAAATCATTGTGCCAATATTTAAGAGAGCCTAAATACAATAGTAGATGTATTTGGCTTAGGTTCTTAGAACTGTTTTTAAATATCCTTACTAATATTATAAAAGCGAAAGTGAGTTTGTTTGTTACGTCTTCACGCCTACATGGCTAAACCGATTTTGATGAATTTTGGTACAGAGATATTTGGAACCCTGGAGACATAGGCTAACTTTTTTTAAAAAAGAGTGAAAAATGAGGGAGAATTAGGGAAGAAAAGAGAAAACTTAGCATTGCTATTACAATAAATAAGGCACAAGGGCAAGAACTACAGGTGCCTGTAAATCAGGAAAGGGGAACTGTTTTACCCCATATTTAATGCGAGTGAAACCGCGGGCAAAGCAACTTTATTTGAAGTCAATGTTTTTTTTTACTAATTAAGCTTGCGTATGGCAACTCCACTGATCTGAAGCGATGATGCAGCCTAAGGTGTACCACACTTCCGTAGAAGAAACCGATGAATCAAACTTTGTAGTATATTGAAAGCAAGCTACAAAATTAACAAACTAATTAACTATAAACTCCATCAATTTAGCTTGGACAGTTAAATTCTAAAATCAAACCAAAGTTAAATTCTAAAAACCAAGAACAGTATACATTACAGTCACAAATACCTTAAGAATAAACTCAAGAATTTCACAAAATAACATTCAAACATATTCAAATATTTATGGTCCTCAGTTTTATGCAAATAAGGCCGTATACCTTAGTCTATGAACAACAGAACAAACAATTCGTCAAAATTAGTTGTTTCTGCAAAGTTTATTGGTAGTTAGCACGTCGTTTAGTTTGTGTGACCAGTCAACTGAAACCAATTGATTGTCTGAGTAATTAGTGTTTGTGTGTGAATGAATTTGTTGAAGAATTTTGAGAATTCCCTCCATTTTTGGAAGGACGGATTTGGATCATCATGTGCGTGTCTGAGTTCCGGACTTGAGACGAGAAGTCCGTCGGTCACAACTACAATATCAATGCTTTATATAATGACTAGCTTTCGCCCGCGGCTTCGCCCGCGTTAAATTTGGGGTAACACAGTTCCCCTTGCGCCTTATTGATTTGTAATAGCAACACTAAGTTTTCTCTTTTCTTCCCTCTTTCTCCCTCACATCCCATTTTTTTACAATAAAAATTAGCCTATGCCCGTCTCCTGGTTCCCAACTATCTGTGTACCAAAATTCATCACAATCGGTTTAGCCAATACAGCGTGAAGAAGTAACAAACAAACAAACTCACTTTCGCTTTTATAATATTAGTAAGGATTTTTTCGAAAACGGACGTGACGTTTAATTAATTAGTGAACTTATAAGGAATTCAAAATATAATGTTCTTTGCTTTTTTTGCTTTGTTCAATGCTTTGCCTCTGGCTGGAGGTCTTAAATGCAAGGCATCCACAGAACTGGCCGGTTAAGCAGATCATCATAGGTCGAACTGTGAGACGCCATTAAAAAAAATTGATGTTCCCCCGTTTCGCTCGCTTAAAAACATACTCTAAAACAATTGGGTAGTTGACACCATTAACCAATAATTTAAAAACACAATTTTCCTGATTGAACACCTTATTCTAGACCTGAGAACTTCATTCATTTCAAAACAACTTTAGAATTCGATTTTTAGTTGCTTTTAAATCAATAAATAGTTGCATCATTGACTTGACTGAGTTGCATCATACAAAATCTATGGGGGAAGCGCGTTTTGACAGCTCATAAAAAAGTATATCAATTGATTGGTGGTGTCAACTACCTTATTGTCTAACAACCCGTTTAAAAATAGAACAACTCAATTTTACTCTTTAAAAATCAGGTCACCCAAATATCAGTGTTGATAAAGATCGACCAGTGTTAGAACAAACCCTGGCGACCACACAATTAACAGTCGTTTATCAACATGACAGATAAAAGCTCGTTAGACTATCGTGATGCCATTCAGGTCATTTCAGAGTCATACTTCAACGTCACTTGGAAAAAAAACTAGTGCAAATTAGGAGGATTGGTTGGCTTAATTTTTTATATGGCAGACTAGGTTTTACACGTGGTTTCGGCTGCTTGGAGATTGGAAATAATACAACAGGAGCTATAGGGATAGAAGCTATCCTATATCAACACCCCCTCGCTCGAATGGGAGTGTCAGACTTGTACTGACTAAAACCCATCAATGTTTCTTCTTTTGCGCTTTGTCTTAAATGTATACCTTGGATATTACTTTACAAAATCTGGTTTTTCAAACCGATCCGACGGTTGTGTTACTGGAGAGTTTGTTCCGTCACTTCTTCTTCCCAGCTAAAACATTAGGAAGTGACAATGAGGTGTACTTATAAGTACATCTGAGATAATGGTCTAATTTCATCCTAATCTGTTCAAGGGTCAAGAATATGATGTTTCTTTTTATTGTAAAATTAGTTAGGAAGGCATTGGTCAGTATCTACTACTTGAAGAATTAGGAATTGAGTGTTTGGCAATCAGCTTCAGACCTAAATCCACCTCCTCATTCACCCAGTTCCTCTTCTTATCAAGTTACTGTGAAACTTAATTTGTGTGGATCAGATAGATAAGTCTTTTCATTTAAAATACTGGAATTTAACTACACCTGGGGCCTTAGTCTGCTATTACAATAGTGTCAGACTGGTCGACCACTGATCGCATAATGGTTAATTTGGACAAGTTTGGTAATCTGCTACATACTAAACTTGTCAAAATTAACCATTATGCGATCAGTGATCGACCATTCTGACACTATTGTAATAGCAGACTAAGGCCCCTGGTTGATCCTAACAAAGTTAGGAAAAAGCATTGATTATAAGTTCCCCCGTTGTTAGTACCTGCCTACCCTCAAACGACTAACAGCGAGATAACAACAAGGTCATCCTATTTGCCTTCAATAAAGGTTTCATGTTAACTAAATGTTAACACTTCAGTGATGTCACTAACTGTGTCAAGGTATTTGTAGTTAATACCGTAAATATATATTAAACTAGCTGTGCTCAGGGGCTTTGCCCACTACTAAAGAGGACTACCCTTTTTTGGCGATGGTAAATCATGAAATAACTTCCTCCGCTCTGGGTGGAAAGGGGGGAAGTATCAAACTTGTACTGACTAAATCCCACCCATGTTATTTTGCCCTTAATGTTCTGGGACCGCAGTATCTTATTTTTAACAACTTGACAGAGGGATAACTTTAAAGAGAGCCATCCTTTTTTATCGATGGGAAATCATAACTTCCTCCGCTCTGGGTTGAGCGAAAGGGAGTCAGACTTGTACCGAGTAAAACCCATCCATGTTTCTTCATTTAGTTTTTTATGAAGGGGCTGTTTTCAAGGGCCATCCTTAGAGATAAATTTCAGATAGAAAACCAGTAACAATTGTTTAATATTTTGATGTTTCCTAAAATAAACATACAGGTATCTTTTTTACATTTCATTATGGATTGCCAACAATTAATGGTATTTGACAGTTATTCCTCCTTATAGTAATTAACAATCTAAACTTTCTTTTATGAACGTTAGAAATAATGGGCATTTAACAATCATCATAAAATCGACGTTATTAGTAAAAAAGCGCTAGTTTTAAACCAAACTCGTTTTACAGCTTCAAATATTTAAGTAGAAATAGTGAAAACTTCTGAATATACTTTCTATTTAACATTATATCAAACTGTATAGATGTATTAAGAGAAAACGATACATTTAAAATTGCTATCATCAAATCTATTATTTCTCAGTTATTTTATTAATTAGAAGTTCTACGTCATGCAATTAGCAGTAAAAATCGAATTAGGTATATGTTTAGCGATATTTTCACCAATTATGAATCGAATTTGTTGATTCTTATTTTGTTCGGATAAATATTATTTCGCTGTAATCCCGTTAAAATAGAAAGATGATGTGTTTCTGATCTGCGAAGATTTATAATGGAACTCTTATTAATTAATTACACGACACGGTTGGCGCAGTGCTGACCGATAGACTGCTGCGCTGTGTATCGCGGGTTGGATTCCCGCACAGAACAAATATTTGTGTGACCTACAAGGTAGTTGTTTCGGGTTTGGCTGTTTGTATATGTGAGTTTAAATGTTTGTGAACACACACACGATACAGGAGAAATTCCTAGTGTGGGGAAAAGATTGAAAAAAAAATGATAGACAGCAATTCTGTGTGAATGTATTGCTTACAAAATTGTATGATTTTATATAGTTTATTACAACTTTAAATGGAAAAACAAATAGAACCCGTTTGGAAAAAATAAAACCGACTTCAAAAACCACCAAACAGTGCAAATAACTTTACGTATATTTATTTATTTAATAATTTATGTACCTACACACAGGAGAAAACATAAGAGAAAAACATAGCAAAACATAAACTACAAAGGCACAGCTTATTTCAAAAGAAATTAATAAAGAATTTCATAAAAAATACCCGTATTACTCGGCATTATTTGCCATAGAATCTTTTAAAAAATATTCGGTTTTTAAAAAGAAGTAATAGTTAAAATAGTAACACATTGCCGACGGAAAATGAAAGCCGACGGCTTCAAGTAGATCTATTAAAAACCATAACTTATTTAATCAAAGATGTTCTAATCAATTGATGCTTATGAAATCATGTGATCCTAGTTATATATAATATTTGAGAGCGGTTTGTGTGTCTACAACAGCTTTTAATAGGATTGACATTTTCAAAACACTATGTCATGTTTAAAACTTAATGTTAATCATTACATAAGTACGTCGTATAAGTATTTCATAATTTTAAATTATAACATTTTGAATTTAACATCATCATTATCGCTGATAATCTAATTTTTTGTCTATGCTTTTAGTTTTAAAACCATCGTAAGACAAAATATTCATCACCCATCATATACATACATTACAGAATCCTTACTAATATCATAAAAGCGAAAGTGAGTTTGTTTGTTGGCTGTTGTTTGTCTTCACGCCCACATGGCGAAATTGATTTTGGGTGATTTTGGTTCAACATGAATTTGAGATAGATGGGACCCTGGAGACGGACATATGCTATTTTTTTAAAAGAAGGAGAAAGAGGGAAGGAAAGAGAAAACTTAGCATTGCTAGTACAATAAATAAGGCGCTAGGGAAAAAACTACAAGTAGCAGGTACCTGAAAATCAGGGGGACTGTGTTACCCCGAATTTAACGCGAACGAAGCCGCGGGCAAAAGCTAGTTGAATATAATAGTGAAATTCGGGGTTTCTTATGAATAAGATGTTGCTACGCCACGCTACGCAGTGCAGCTACGGCGTAGCGAGACTTTTTTAACTAACGTTCTTTTTCGTAGAGAGAGAAGTGTAGCCATCAATTAAAAGGCAAAGATTACTGTTGTTTTTTTATCGTTGAACTAACTGATAATAAGATGAACATGTTTTGATATGCACAAAAAATATAGCTCTCCTGATCGTATTTGGCCACGACGGTCAATCTTTGCAAAGATAAGACATCTACGCGGGAGATGTTATAGTGTAAACGAGTGTGCGCAAGCACAGATGCCACTCTCTTTTCCCTCACTCCATAGTCAGATGGGACGGCAATCCGACACAACCGGAGAGAAATCAGGCGCAGGACCAAAGGCATAATGTGCTGAACGGCACATAAAATATCAAGTAAACGAATTCATAGACTAAAGTTACATTATAAATAGTCATGAAAAGGAGTTTCTATTCATAGCTCTGTAAAATTAATATGACATTTACCGACATACAATTGTGTTTATTTATTGCTCCGCTTTACTGGTCTGACCTTCAACGAATCAACGATCTGAAGTTAGAATTTAAAATTGTACTATTTCATGTTTGTTGACGTGATGATTGAGAATCATTTGTGTATTGGATGCAACAAATATTGCTACGGGTTTGTGGATAACTATTTGAGACTCTATAGATACTATATTCAAGGTTCTAAATTCAGTGGTAATTGTTTCCGGGGTAGTAAATGTCAAAAACTTGTATGAAATGTAGCATTGGAAGTTCTTTGAGAATTTAAAATTAGAACGCAAACTTAACAATGTGGAATTGACAATGTGATAATGATATCTCAATAAGATTATATTTTCACTAGTTGTGCCCACCGGTTTCACCCGCTGTTCAGCTCCTTAGTTTCAAAGTGTGATGGTATATGGCCGATAAATTTTGTGAAAGAATGTTTCAAGTCAATCCGGAGAAGCAATCGCGATCTTCCATACAAGCTTTTCCAACCTATTTTTTGCCCTTAGGGATTGAATTTTGCAAAATTCAGTGTCAGTGAGTACCTACGTCTTAAAATAGAATCGTCGGTTACGGGTTTAGAAAGAGATACCGCAGCCCCTGAACATAAAGGGCAAAAGAAGGAACATGGGTGAGTTTAAAAAACTTCGCCCGTCGGAGCGGAGGAGGAGGTCCTCCTCCTCCTCCTCGGACCTCTGACCTCCGACAGGCGAAGTTTTTTGATCATTTTCCATCCGCAAAACAACCACACCTACAGTAGACATTATAGAGACACTAGCCCGCAGCATGGCTCGCTTGAAGGTCCAAAGGTCCCACGTGAACGCACTATACCCTAATCCAGGCCATGGTCATTCCGTGCGCCAAATATAATTCAAATCTAAACTACCCTTAGTCCCTTTATCTAGGGTTGTCTAAGTGACATCATCTGCCTAGCCTTTTCCCAACTAAGTTAGGGTCGGCTTCCAGTTTTACTAAGTGCAGCTTAATACCAGTTTTTTACATGGAGCAACTGCCTATCTGACCTCTACTAGGCAATTGAAACTGGGTAATTATGCCTTTAGGTAAGACTGGTTGTCAGACTTTTGGGACACTGACTACCTGTAACGACTGCCAAAGATCTACAAATGACAACCGAGACCAACAGCTTTACGTGCTTTCCGAGGCACGAAGGAAACTCGGTATGTAATGGGTATTCACCCATCCACAGACCAGCCTAGGCAAGCGCGGTTTAACCCAAAGATCGGCCCAAACGGCTACTATTATCCAGCCACGAGCTCCTCAGGGTTGTCTAAGTGACAAAAAATTAAAATCCATACTTAAAGCACAACAAAGGGCATCAAATTTTTCCTGAAGCCAATCTCACTCCTCTAACTGTATCTTATTAAGGTACTAGCTTTCGCCCGTGGCTTCGCCCGCGTTAAATTTGGGGTAACATAGTTCCTCTTGCGCCTTATTGATTTGTAATAGCAACGCTAAGTTTTCCCTTTTCTTCCCTCTTTCTCCCTCACATCCCACTTTTTTCAAGCCTATGTCCGTCTCCTGGTTCTCAACTATCTCTGTACCAAAATTCATCAAAATCGGTTTAGCCATTAAAGCGTGAAGAGGTAACAAACAAACTCACTTTAGCTTTTATAATATTAGTAAGGATACATGGACTCAAGGCAATCAAGAAGATGCAATCTTTAACAATAGACACTAAAATATACTCGGCATATCGCCCATTGTCACTATTTCAAGTAAAATACGGAAACAAGTGAAGATCTCCTTGCAATAGCCTTGGACAGTCTTAGAATGCAAGATTTCTTGATTCTAACAATATTTTCCTGAAGAGTTTTCGCAAGGATTTTAAATTGAATTGTTGGTCATACTTTTTTTTGCAGATGGTAAATCATCAAATAACTTCCCCAGCTAGAAAGAGCGTCAGAGTGTCACCCATGTTCCTTATTTTATCCTTTATGTTTCGGGGTCGGAGTATCTCTTTCGAACAACCCGCAACCCCGGCAGGTGGAGGCCCTGGCAGGCCCTCTGCTTGCTGACATCTCTTTGAGACGCGCTTTAAAAATGGAGTCTAAAACAGCTAGTTTAAACCATAGTCGGGGCTTCAATTTCATGACTTTACACAATCTCTAACTGTAGCTAAACATACTATCAGCGAGGTTGAGTCAAAAACATCACATTTCACTATGTAGGGCCCTGTTATCAGTATGATAAGAGGATTACCGCGTCTCCAACTAACTGATAACATGTTTCATATGGATTATACTCACTAAATGCCGCTTTCAACTTCAAACAGTCATAAAAGGTATTTGTTTTATGTTTAAAATATAACCTAACCTAGATGGGGATTGTTTTAATGGGTGATGCTGGTCTCATTACAGACAGACAGACAAGAAAACTACCTATACTGAATCGAGGGAGACAGAGAACAGTGGAGTGTGGAGAACTATACGTAATTTATAGCGCATAAAATACTTAAAAAATATGTTTGAGGTTATACACAGTTACATTTCACACAATAATGAATAAAAAAAGGCAAAGCCTTTCTATTCCTTCTAAATTTAAAAATTTGAATTTTCTAACGTATTTAATTTGCAAACCAGCCTGTACTCGGGTTTGGTGAAGGTATGAAACCTCTTCAGTACTTATGAGTATGCGGATAGCTCCTGTTGCGAGGAAAAGATTATCATCATCTGCCAAGCCTTTTCCCAACTCTATAGGGGTCGGCTTCCAGTCTATTCAGATGCAATTGAGTCCTAGTATATTACATGGTGCGCCTGCCTATCTAACTTCTAACATCCAGTTATTAATTGGGTACGGTATTCCTTAGTAAGACTGGTTGTCAGACCACCTGTGACCAACATCTTAACATGCTTTCCGAAGCACGGAGGAGACACACAGACAAGTCTAACCCAGAAAAATCTAACTCTCTTGCATTATCATGTCTGTTTAAAATCATAATAAGGTAAATCACCTGCTACACTTCAGTACAACAAGTGTCGACCATTACAACAATATAATCACACACGTAGACATTGCCTTTCATTAAACACTTTGACTGCCCATCAATTATCAATTAGTAGGGATTGCAGTTAATGAATGACCTACGTTACTGTGTATCAATCACTATATTTATGGTTAATGACATTTTATACAGTTAAAAGTTGTGATGTTACATTGTATGCATGTTACTGTGTTATGAATTATGTCAGTTATGTATTTGTGTTAAGATGAAATTATTTCTAATACGTTTGGCCCGTAATAGTCCTTACTATCCTTACTAATATTATAAAATCAAAAGTGAGTTTGTTTGTTACGGCTTCACGCTTCAATGGCCAAACCGATTTTAATGAATTTTGGTACGGTACAGTGATAGTTGGGACCCTGGAGACGGACATGGGCTTTTTTTTAAAGTGGGAAATGAGGAAGAAAGAGGAAAGAAAAGGAAAACTTAGCTTTGCTATTACAATCAATAAGGCGCTTGGGCTAAAACTACAGGTACAAGGTACCTGTAAATCAGGAAAGAGGAACTGTGTTACCCCGAATTTAACGTGATTGAAGTCGCGGGCAAAAGCTTCAAAGTTCAATCACCAGAAAATCTTTTAAACTCAAACCCCAACACATATTCGGAAAAAAAACTAACCTTAAAAGACCTCCAACACGAATTTAGTCATCTAAATTTAGCTCACAGATCGCAGTAGAACTAAATAAATATGTAATTACATACATATAAGGTATTGGTGTCGAGCGCCAAGGGCGGGACCTTGTTAACTAGATTATTTTACACTACTCTTGAATGTTCTGTGACACACAAATATAGGTTTTATTTTTTTTTGTGGATGGGAAATCATAAAATATTTTTCCAGCCATGTTTCTTCTTTTGCCCTTTATGGTCCGGGGCCGCGGTTTCTCTTTCGAATAATCCACAAACGCGGCTGGACCTAACTACCCTAATTTGAAATAAATGCTTTAATTTCATGTTTTGCTTTCATTTTGAAAGATATGTACTTTAGTAAATAATTTGTGAAATACCGGTTTGTATGAGTCGTAAGTATATGTGCAGTTTAAAGCTAATAATATTCCGTGCAGGTTGTAAAGAAGTTTATTTTTAAGCTTAGCTTTCTTTTACGTACTTGTAATCTAGTTTCCGAACATGTTATCATATTTTTTTATTCTAGGAGTTATTTAACAATACAGTTACATACCCAGGGTACTGTTTTCGGGGAAATTTTCTTCTTACAAATTAGTGAATAATTCAGGTGGTTAAATGTCCATATTTTTGGGTTTTTGTGAGAAAATCGTTTCACATGATTCACTTTGTCTTCTTGCCATTCAATATACGATTTCTGGGTTTGTTCTGCAAAAAATCACATTTACTTTAGCACTAATAACTTATTTTACTAAATATATTGGGCAACGTTATTAGTAACCCTTATATGTTGTGTTTTCGAACGTAACCGGTACTAGTGCTTCAATTTGAACATCCTATGTGCATTACAAAACCTATTTCCTGCAATTGCCTTCAACAACTTGCGCTGAATTTAAAGTAGGGACCACACTTTACTCTGTGATTCTCAGTCTATTTAGAAAATTCGTTTTAGGAAACAAAAGTATTTTTGTCCGCCATTTTGTATTATTTACGCGCGAAAATGTGACAGCTGTCACAGCTGAACATTCATCTTTGTTCACAATTCAAATTATATAAATTGTTCATACAACTGGGCATTCCAAATAGGGCAGCATAAGGAGGAAACTTTTGCCTATTAATACTAGGTAAACTGACTAAAACTAGCCAATTGGGTAATCTGTTGATTCTAACAGCCAACCACAGAGTAGCAGTGATGATTAATTCCTATTAAACAGAAAAAAATGGCGTCGATCAAGGAAGCTATAACAATTGTATTCGTGTTGTCAATATTTCTTGGTTTTTCAATAGTTGGTCAATGACGTCATGTTATGATGATCCATTGGGTGTTATTGTCTATGCACATAATAGATTAGGGTATGTAAAGACCCTGAATGCACCTATTATACCCACTTATTCTTGGATAATAGGTATAATTTGTGTTCTGAACATATTTTCATTATGAAAAAACAATACTGGCTGACTCTGTGCCCATTGAAAAATTACCTACATAAAAATACAGTCATATTTACATACAAAATGTTCTATTTAATGTTCTAGCGCAACCATTTCATATTTCTTCGAAGGATGCAACAAATATTGACCGGTTTTGCATTAACATACAAAACACAACCAATCATATTACCGCCATTTTGAAAGAAGGTTCTTTATCGTCGCCAAAAGTCAACATCGTTACGGGAACGCGCTTAGATACGGAACCGTTTGGGCCGTTATCTAACCGTGAAAAAAAACCCAACGCCCGCCCACCGCACTACTTGCTTACGGTATTTCGAACGGGGGAAAGAGATAGATTGCGGAGTTTTCCGTACAAAAGAACGGGATAGATATATTTTTGTGCGTGCGTCCTCAACGCTGACTCGGTAGTTTGTTTGGCCTAAATGACGGTTTTATTATATTAATTGCTTCTATAATAGTGAATTGTTTTGTTAGAACGTTTGAATGCTTTTTTGTTTTTGTTTTTGCCGATCGAATTAGATGTTGGTGTTTTCGTGTTGGAATGAATTTAATTAGTAATTAAGGTTTCCTGTTAAAGATAAGATGATTTAGTTTCTTTTCCTATATTGTTAGTTAAGCTATGCGGTAATTAAGTTAATTATAACTGCAGGATTACGTAATTTCTGTTTGAGTCCTAATGCAGTTGTGTTTGCTTATTTACATTTTTGTTACGTATCCTGATGAATTTTCTAGTAAATTAAGAAGAAACTGCACTTCGCAGAATCTAAGGTAAATTGCAGTATCCAAACAAGAAGTTTTTTTTTTAGATGAAATGTTTGAGTAAACTCAAAAACTTCAAGACGCTTCTCATTGGAACTTCAAAAACATATTTCATTTGAACTGTCTTAAGAAAGTTTATTAATTAAAATAACTTTAGATGTATTTCAGTTATTTGATATTTTCTTCTTACATAAAACGACAAATAGAGTTTTTGAGAGCCTAGTCTATGGTTAACGGAATGGAGACTCACTGTTTCATACATGGCGCTTAATAAAGCAAAAAAAGGTATCATCATCAACCTTTATACAAAATAAGGAAATTAAAAATGTTACCTTATTATCAGAGCTTGTAAAAATGTCCAAAAAAATATTTCAGACTAAATTGATGATTATCCTTACTTAATATTATAAAAGCGAAAGTGAGTTTGTTTGTTTGTTTGTTTGTTTGTTTGTTTGTTACCTCTTTACGCTTTAATGGCTAAACCGATTTTGGTGAATTTTGGTACAGAGACAGTTTGGAACCAGGAGACGGACATAGGCTAATATTTTTGAAAAAAGTGGGATGTGAGGGAGACAGAGGAAAGAAAAGGGAAAACTTAGCATTGCTATTACAAATCAATAAGGCGCAAGGGGAACTGTGTTACCCCGAATTTAACGCGAGCGAAGCCGCGGGCAAAAGCTAGTGTTCTATAAATAAAGAACCTTGCAGCGCTTTTTGTGAAAATTATTCATCATCGCTTGACAGCCCAGCCAAAATTACAGAGCCAAAGTTTTCAAACGAAACGTAACGTTCAAAAACAAGCTCATTTTTTACCATTTTTAATCATCGTGCTCTCGTTAACAGTAGTACCAACTTACAGAGTCAAAAACATGTTTTTTTTTATCACAAAGACATGCCACGGTCTGATTATTTTCACATGAGCTACTTTAGCATGGGAACCTGACACAGCAGCTAGCCAAATTACTGATGTACCGTTGTATCGTGCTGTTTGTGGTATTTGGCAAATGAACAGTGTTGCTATCAAATTATTTTGGAGCAATGATTACAAAATAATTTTCAGTGTCTACACTATTGTTTACACTTAAACTCAAAGCATTTATTTTAATAAGGCCATAACAGGCTAATTTATATCAAAAACACAAAAAGATGACACTACAGTCCCAGTCACAAGGCATAATAACTTTTGAAAGTACCGTAGTTGCCTACCAAAGCCTAGATTTTTAAGGAGAAGAATGGTCATGAAACTCCGTGGAATACTCTTATGAATCAAAATGTGACAACATTAGGTTGTCAACGTCATGTTGAGATTAAACATTGTGAGAGAGGTGGGAAAAAGGCATTGCCAAAAATTTGCTGTTAAATGACTAAGAGACTTTGCCAAGTTAAACGTTCAAGACTATTCTGTAAGAGGTATTCTCATTATCTTTTATAGATTGGGTATGGGCCTTAATATGATTGAGTAAGACATTTCTATAATTTACCCTATAGTGGTATCATCAACAACTTAAGTGGTCCCAGAAATCAACAATGCAACCTTAATTTTGTTATAGCAACTGATTAAATCAAAGCCAACGATCCTGAATTCTCAGCTACCAAACTGCTCATTAAATTGATGATCTCACCACACAAAACCGCATAATTTGGTAGTATAATCCCATATTTAATGTAGATAATCCATCTGTAGGTCAGGTACCATTACGGCGACATTACGAACTAACAAGCTCTGTCCAAGGTCAGATATAAGTAAACAAATCTGAGATCTAAAGTATCTGCGCATAAGGTTAGGTTAATCTTGGGTTAAGACATTTTAATATTTGCATTTAAATGGCTTGAAGAACCTTACCAAACTTTAGGTAATGCTGCACAGGATCTGCCGTTTCTTCCTAACAGTAGATTACTGCTCGTAGAAGTAAAAAAGGTCCCAGAAAAGTACTACGACAGAAAACAAGAGCGAGTCAAACTCGGGCACCGAGGGTTCCGTACAAACTTTCGACTTATAAGGCTATATCTTTTGACAGCTTAGACGGAGGACAGGAGGACAGCACAGATGTTTGTTTTTTACAGCACAAAGAGACCATAGAGGTGAGTATAATGGTTTTAATTTCAACTCGAAAGCTTCATGTGTTCCCAAGATATAGGGTCCTGGCAGATAGACAAGACTGTCAGACGGACAAAATGTTTTTGTGCTTGTGACCAATAGGTACCAGGCAATCAGTATAAACTAAACGCCAATATCATGTCTACTTATATAGTTATACATCTTTGGTCATCACCAAACGGATATGACTCGCTCTATCAACTATCAAATCAGCAAAGACCTTGGTCACATACATACATACATACAGCATAGGCAGAATTTTGAATGATCATTGCCTTAAAGAATAAGAAGATTTGCAGTTATGAATGTGGAGTCTATATAAGTCTTTAATTAAACTGACATGGTTACTAACATTATAATTAACAATTGAAACGAGATATTTACCATGTCTGCCATGTTTTGAAACAAACATGGTAACTATCCCGTTTCAGGTGTTAATTATAGTGGAGAACATATGCTTAGAAAATTAATAATAGATTTTGTGAAAGATGATAATGTGGCTATATAGGAACGGAATACTAATACAGATGAATGGGAGAAGACATACATTGAGATAAGTAGAAGAACAATTATTATGATTAAGAACAAAAGAATTATGCAAGAGTGACAAATATTCTGTGTCTACCACTAAGGAAAATGGTTATGTAGGCCGGTGTACCATTAAGACATCTCTGTCTCACCCAACGGGGACAGCTGGTGTGATGTTAAGTTTATGAGTAAACTAGCTTTCGATCGCGTTAAATTTGGGGTAACACAGTACCTCTTTCCTGATTTGCAGGTACCTGGTACTTTTGGTTTTTGCCCTTGCGCCTGTAGTTTTTGCCAATGATTGTAATAGCAACGCTAAGTTTTCCCTTTTCTTCCATCTTTCTCCCTGATTTCAAACAGGGTCCCAAGTATCTCTGTACTAAAATTCATGGGTTCAGCCATTAAGGCGTGAAGCGCATAACAAAAAAACAAACTCAATTTCGCTTCTATAGTATTAGTAAGGATAAGGATAAGTATATGTGTGCCTAAGTATAAATGTAAGAACTGGTCTCCACAGTCAAGCAGATTGCTTACGCAATATAAGACGATTCTGATATCTTATCATTCACAAACAAATTAACAGGAATTTCAAACGAATTAGACATCATAAGTACTAACTCAGCTGTTATCAGTTGATGCAAGTGTATATAATTTATGAATGATCTTAAGTGTTCTAGCTATTTGCGCTAAGTACCTAATTAGTTAAAATTTTGAAACATAGCTGTAAATAAAAAGGTGAACACATCAGAAGAAACAACTGACAGTTGACAGCTATTGTTTCTTTTTTCAGTTCAAAAATATTTGAAAATAGAACTTGGTTTGGAATGACGAAAATATGGGACATTATGTATCAAGATTGATGTCAACGGAAGGCCCTTTGAATGTGAAAAATATATGTATACTAGCTTTTGCCCGCGGCTTCGCTCGCGTTAAATTCGGGGTAACACAGTTCCCCTTGCGCCTTATTGATTTGGAATAATAGCAACGCTAATTTTTCCCTTTTCTTCCCTCTTTCTCCCTCACACCCCACTTTTAAAAAAAAAAATAGCCTATGTCCGTCTCCTGGTTCCCAACTATCTCTTTACCAAAATTCATCAAAATCGGTTTAGCCATTAAAACGTGAAGAGGTAACAAACAAATAAATAAACTCACTTTCGCTTTTATAATATTAGTAAGGATAAGTAAGGATAGTAAGGATTTCATGATTAAGATTCAACAGTCGGTTTTACGGTAAAGCGAATATAGCGTATTTGTCAATAGGATGGGCAAAAAGAAGAACTGGAGCGCGAGAAGTAATGAGAAGTATTATATTTCTGTCTTCATAAAACAAACTGTAATAACCAATATGTCTGACAAGGATTATCCCTAAGAGAACAACGGGGTTTGTGAATCATTAGCATTAATGACGTAGTTAGAGTAAACAATAGTTGAAAATCAACCGTAAACTTAGTATCCCTCACTAGTACAATCATGTCAGAAAATTCAAAATGGCGGCGCAGAACGTCAATATTCAAACTAATTTTTGGTTTGCAATAGAGCTGCACTTGACTGTGATATGTTATCACCGTTATCACGGCTGATAACAGCCCGTATTAGCATTTTATCAGCTTATGTGTTACTTATATACGTAGGTTAGGTATAATGTTGTGGATTGAGTGTGATTATATAGGTACATAGTTATAGTATTGGGTGTTGGTCTATTTGTAAGAACTTTAGAACAGTTCAATTCCATTGAACTGTTCTAAAGATTTGGTGGTAAATAATTGTGATATCATACATCTAGTTAAAGCAGATAGATTTTGACGTAAACATTTCAACCCTGCAAGTGGGGAGGACAATGAATATTAAGTTAAATAAGTTTTCATTACACTCTAAGCCTTAGTGTGGCACTGTTAGAATTTTAACTCTGTGTCAAGCTGTTGAAGATGAGATCCCAGGGAACCGGAACAATAAAGGGCACAAGAAGGAACATGGTTGAGTTTTAGTCAGAAAATGTCTGATACTCGCTTCCACTCCGCCCAAGGCGGGAAAAGAATTGTTGAAATTCCAGTACCTCTAATAGCTTAATCTTCTGCCTAGGCTTTCATTTATCTGTCGCCTACAAAAACCTGGTTAAACTGGCAATGATCAAAGGTTTTCCACATGTTAAAAAAATCAACCAACAGTCTCTATAAATGTTCGCATATTATCTTCAAATACAATTAAAAGCATAAATTAACTGATATGCAATATCACAATTTGCTAAAAATATAACAATCAGAACTCAATATTCAGTTTCATTTCAAAATAAATCACACAATACCCTCATTTCTGAACTGAATAAAAAGTATGTCAATGTTCTCGAAATAATTTCAATAATTCATTAACGAAACAAACAAATAAATGGCCGGACGAAAAAAGGACAAAGAGTTACACACACAAATATAAAATTACGTATAGGTAGAGTGCGCCCATAAGGGTGATGCTACACTGAAAGCGATGCGGTAGAGACTATGAAGCTATTAATATATAATAGGGACAACGGTTGTCAGCAACAGTTTGAAAAGACTGGTTTTACATTACGCCTGTAATCCCTGAAGGGTTAGGTAGAGGTGTACCTAATGGTACACCCCAATTCGCCAGTAATGTCAAGTCTTAGGGGCAAGCCAATTGCCATCAACTGTGCACAAAATGGGCTGGCTGGTATTATACTTCAAAATAACTAATATGGTTAAGTTTCATATGTATTTTGGTCAATATAGGACTATGTTATTGGACAATTTCTTTGATGAGAATAAAAAAAAACAATTTCGTAGTTATGCTTGAAACTCACAATATATTCTATGTTGGTTCAATAGAAGGAACATTGGTGGGTCAGTACAAGTCTGACACTCCACCCCCACTTCGCCTAGAGCGGGGGAAGTTATTTGATCATTTCCCATTCGCAAAAAAGGTACTATCTATTATTTCAAATGTAGCTAAAAAAGTTGAGCACATCTCAACTAGTTAGAACCCCAAAATTGGCGCTTTGAGTCTAAAAATGGATATCCATGGAAAACCCCTAAAGGTGAAGGCTCATCTGAAAGGGATTCCTAATTATACAGCAAACAGTAAACAAACAACAACAAAGTCAAATATATGCAAATCGGCAACATTGTGCAATGTTATAGTTGTACTTAATTAATTTTATAAAAACATAACAGGCTTTCTTTTCTTTATATTTTTTGTGGATTGTAACCGGTCCCAGTTAAATACTAGTATCTGACTTGAAACTTTTAGTTATTCTGACCTCCATAACCCAGCTTCTGGGTAATATTAAAAGAGTCAATAAAAATTCAACACCATTATTTTGTTTTCGTTAACTTACTACAAAGTTAAAAATAAATCGTTCTGCATAGCTTGTACTACTACACAAACCTAACCAAAAACAAAAGCTTTGTCCATGAACCTTCACGCCAATTGAACTGGGTCAGAGCAGACATAATGCTCACAGCGAACATAACATTACACTTGATAGTGGCGCCACTGTCTACGTCGAAACATTACCGACGTTTCAAACTCTTAAACTTAATTTAGTTCCCATTTTCGCCGTGTGTTGATATTGACTTGGTTAGTGAATAATTTGGTGATAGACCTTCAGGAATAAAGGATATTGTTATGGTCGTGTTGCTTGAGTGTTTTATTTTAAACAAATATAGTAGCAACGATAAAAGATAATGTATATTTGTTAGTAAGTAAGATAAATTACTTATCATGTCTTACTAAGAATTCCATAAATATTTACCAATATACTTGACAGAACTCAACGACGAGCTCTTAATATTAACAGCCAGTTGGGTTGATCCTTAGATTAAGCCGTAAGCGACTGCCTATCTGACCTCCACAAGCCAATCAATACTGGGCAATATGATACCCGTTGGTAAGACTGGTTGGACTGTAACGACTGTCAAAGATCTTCAAATTACAAGCGGGATCAACAGCTCAATGTGCGTTCCGAGGCACGGAGGAAACTCGGTAAGTAACGGGTGGTCACCCAGTCACAAACCAACTGGGCAAATGCTACTCAACCTATACCACCTATAAACATAACAATAAAATTCATCACTTATCTCCGAAACTCACTTAAACTTCCAAATTGCCTTAAAACTCCGAAACTACTTTAGAAATAAAGCAATTCACAAGTTCTCAGAGCAACACCTAGGTTAGTTCGGTGTATATTGCTAGAAAAATGTCTGGCTAAAGAAAATGAACTTTCTTAAAAAGTAAAAAGTCCTGACCTACGAAATTACTTCCTCGGACAGTGCAATAAAACTCTTTGGGGAAAAGGTCGGGTTGCAGTGCCAGCGGGAATGAGGGATTTAAATATTCATGAGAGGGAAGCGGTTCATTTAATTGTTTTTTTTTTAATTATTTTTGAGATAAATGACTTTGATATTTTTCATAATTTGCCCAAGAGACGTTTGAAGATTAAATCAATCTGTAAATTGATTGACTTCAAATAACTTGTAGAAAGAAAGCTTAGATAGAAACGGGACATCGACGAATACATATAGTTGTTTGGCAAGTTTGTCACAAGATTTCATCTCACAAACGAAACTTTCACAGATTCGTCTGTAAATCTTCAAAAATATCTTATTGGATAACCGGAAGATTTTGTTTTTATTATTTCTACCTCTTACTTTCTAAACCTGGACGGACACCATTTAGTTTTATATGTCGCAATACTCGTAAACATCAATTACGAGCACGCACTTAAATATTATAATTATTATTACACAGTGCTTAACGTACTTTAAGCTGATTTTATATGATTCAGGCTGTATGTTTTATGTATTTATGAGGCAGTAGACACTAAAACTGATTTTGTGGCGAGAAGCATATTTAGGAAGCGTACGTATGTAAAGACTTGGGGTGCAAGGACCTTATTTCCTTATGAAAACTAACATTAAATAGGCACTGAGATTGTAAACACTCAAACAAGTTAAGATATCGGCAGGGGAAAAAAATTATAATATTCTTAAAATATTTATAAAATAGTTTTTTTATTCAAATATGTTCAACTCGTTCTTCTAATATGTCAAAGTTATTTATTTGATGAACACAGGTAAATATAGTACATGCTTTTATGTTTATTTTCTTGTTATTTTATGTGCTCGTCGTAATTTGCGAATAACAAATGTTTTTTCTTTCTTTTTCTTGTTAATTCATAGTATTTTATTAAAATATTCATAACACAAACTCATAATCCAACCAAACCGAGATAAACCGCAACATTAATATCAATAAGCGATTAATCGCTGTCACTGGGACCCACCCCTGACGGGGGAACAAGGGTCGTCAGCGGGATGGGAAGAGCGGTCAGGGGGAGCGACATAGGGTGGAGGGGGGTGTTCTAGGAGCGTAATTGGGACTTTTTCTTTGGACTTCAGCCTTTTGTTTTGCAAAGTGACTTCTTTCTTATGTCGGGGAGCCGGCAATCGATTGAACGAAATGAAGGTTTATAAAACTATTCGAAAGTGCTGGAATATTTTGTTGAAGTTTGAGTGAGTGAATGAAAGTGGAATGTTTTTGGGATTGTGAAGGTATTAGCATATTCCTTGGGAACAGGACCTACGGAATTCTAATTTAAGTTAAGGTGTGGTGAGAAAATTGTATTGTGATTTTATAGTGTCATTGACAGCTTCACTCAAATAGATTTTTCTAGATTAAGTTGTTTAGATAAGTCTAGCATAAGCTGAAAAAACTAGCCCAGTGAGAATCGGTCTCGCGTACGGAGGATTTCGTATAAACTTCCGACGTAATCAGTCATATCTTTTGATTGCATAGACTTAGAGGGTAGATTTTTTCAGAGCTCCAAGGGAACACAGCATTGAGCATAGGGTTTAGATTTCAACTTGACACCTCAACGCATCTCCTATATGTTGTTTGACTGACAGACAAAAAGGAACAGAACCTGAAAAAAATATGATTTCTGTGATAAATTCTTGTACATTAAAATAAGTTATGGGAGTGAAATTTAACTCAGAAAATGGCCAGTTTAATATACAAAGCTCCAAACTACAGACTCCTAATTCTCCATAGCTGTTTTTACAACAAAAACAAACCAGCTTGATCTTTCACAATGGTCTCAAACTTTTATGCTAATCTAGCCTGTGCTGTTTGTGTGTATGTATGTATGGTACGCGAAACAATATCTATTGTAATTTAATGAGCCAATTCGGATGCGACCCAAGTATTCTAATTCTGAGTTCATTTTAGTTTGCAAGCGAGCTAGGGTTAAGAAACGAATTTTAAGATCGAACGAAAACAAAACACAACCGTTTTTTTTTGTGTCTGGCTGATCGGTTCTTTGTGTATTTTGAAAATGGAACAGAGAATGGAACTTTATGTTTTTCATCTAATGGTTAAAATGTTTGGTTATAGTAACATTTTGGATTCAAAACTCTCATCCAATAAAAATTTTTCAAAATAGTATCTATTAATTAATTAATTTTAATAACAATTTGTGAATTTTTAATAGATATATTATACCTATAATTTAAAATATTTGTATGCCTATTTTCAGGCAGAATGTGCATGGCTCACTCCTATTTCTCCATCTGTATTTTATTGTAACCCACATTCGTTGCAAATAAATAAATGATTTGATTTGATTTGAAATGGGTATCTAAACTCAGAAAAACAACATAATGTCGCCTGCTTCTATCTAAAATCCATTGTAAAGTTAAAATATCAGATTTCACACACAACAAGAAAAATATATAGATTGCTCACCCTGTAAAAATAGATTATGTTCTGAACAAATAAATGATAATGATGCTTATTTTGCAGGTAGGTTTTTAAAAATACTTTTTTTAAACTAGGTGAGGCCGAAGTTTCTTACCTGACTACTCTGAAAAGAAATGGCCGAAACAAACACACTTATTGAGTAAATTAAATTGAAGGAGTTTAATCCCAAGCTTTTTTATCTTCAATGTAACGATTAATATAATAGTGGGTTTTTAGACATAGCTCATGTTTTATATCAGACTAGTTTTCGCCCACGGTTTCGCTCGCGTTATATTCGGTATAACGCTAAGTTTTCCCTTTTCTTCCCTCGTTCTCCCTCAGATGCCAGTTTTTTTAAATCAAAATTAGCCTATGTCCGTCTCCTGGTTCCCAACTATCTCTGTACCAAAATTGATCAAAATCGGTTTAGCCATTAAAGCGTGAAGAGGTAACAAACAAACAAACAAACTCATTTTCGCTTTTATAATATTAGTAAGGATTTACACACTCCTACAATAACAAGCCAAATCAAAGATTATTCAGAAGGAATACCTATATTCCGGCAGACAGGAGCATCAATCTGTCTCTGATTACAGTTAAAAGCGCATTGAACTAGATATCGTGATATATGTAGGCTATTGACTGATTTGGTCTGTTGTGTTAAAGTAGGAGTAACGTCTTAGGAGGATTTGTGACGTTATTGACCAATATTCGGATAGTTTTCGTGTCTTTGAAAATGGAAGGCAGCAGGATGAAGTTTATATTCGTCAATACCATTTGCTAATCATTAGAGAATGATTAAATGAAACGTTTAAATGAAGATAGGTGATCATTTTTTAAGATTTATTATAATGCATTGTGATAAAGTTTTTGTATCTATCATTTTCTACCATAAACAATAAAAACTAATCCTTACTAATATTATAAAAGTGAAAGTGAGTTTATTTGTTTGTTACGTCTTCACGCCTAATCCGATTTTGATGAATTTTGGTACAGAGATAGTTGGGACAATGGAGACGGACATAAGCTATTTTTTTAATAATAAAATATGAGGGAGAAAGAGGGAAGAAAAGGGAAAACTTAGCTTAGCTATTACAAATCCATAAGGCGCAAGGGCAAAAACTGCAGGTAGCAGGTACCTCCAAATCATTAATAGGAAACTGTGTTACCCGAATTTAACGCGAGCGAAGCCGCGGGCAAAAGCTAGTACCATTATAAAGGTCAAAGGTTTCTTTTCAAACATAGAAACAGCAATTGTCCACGAATTTCAAACGTCCAATAATCCTCAAATACCCCTTCCCCTTCGATTATTTTAACCCCCATTGACATCTAATGGCAGATAATGACGTCAACAAGAAAAACCTTTTCGGCCACAAGTTTTTCCAATCCACATTAAAACCCAGTATTTTTATCTGTGCTACCCATCTCTGTCCCACATATGGTAATTATAGAAGGCTAAATATCCTATGTCTCCCTCACTCTCTCAGTTCTTATTTCGATCACGTTCAATTATTAAACCGTTCTGATCTAATTAACAAATGCCAATTTAGTGAACTGAATTAAAACTAGGAAATGAGTGGAGACGATTCTGTCCTATTTTTTTTTATTTGTCGAAGATACTGTGGTCTACGTGTGTTATTTTTGGTCTTATTACTTCCCTGACAGTAAAGATGAGTTGAAATTCGATTGAATTCGGTGGTTTACCTGATTTGACTAACTTTGTGTGTTTTATAATTTTTTTCATCCCAAGATATGGATTGACTGACATAATGTTTTGAAAATTAACGACTATTTGTGGGACATCCTTACCAAGGTATTGGTTTGAAGAAAATTCAATAATAAGTAGCGATTCTAATCAAAATAAATGACACAAGAAATAAATAAACTCAACAACTGCTCCATTCTTGGCCCTATTCCACGATTACAGCCTTGTGGAGAAGTCGCGTAATTGGAAATATAGACATAAGGTTAAACATGTGATTATTTGTGTTGGGCTTGTGAAAAACAAGCGCACAATATGGTTCTTAAACGTGCTGTTGTTCCTTAGAAATGTAAGATAATCACACTAATATTAGAAATGCGAGAGTGAGTTTGTTTGTTACGTCTTCACGCCTAAATTGCCAAACTGATTTTGATGAATTTTGGTACAGAAATAATTGGGACCCTGGAGACGGACATATGCTAAAAAAGGGAGAATAGGGGGAAAAAGTGGGAAGAAAAGGGGAGACAAAGATATTTTTGTTTCGATCATCACGCTGGTTAAAGTTAGCGTTAGCCCAAAGTAACTATGCCATGCGGACGAAGCCGCGGGCGGAAGCTAGTTAAATTATAATATTATAAATGCGATAGTTATTTAATTTTGTATGGGTGTGTGTTTTCAGTCTTACCAAGGCGTATATGTATAGTATAACTGCGTTGTGGAGGTCAGATAGGCAGTCGCCGGTGACGCTGGAAGCCGACGCCATCTTAGTTGGGAAAAGGATAGGCAGATTGTGATGTGTGTGTGTGTGTTTATTTTGCAAGTAGGTTTTTACGCGTCGTTTTCTTATAAAACTAGATGAGGCTGGCGTTTTGTACCTGACTACTCTAAAAAGAAACAGCCGCAACAAACTCAGAGGACATACTTAATCTCTTTTCAAGACCTGACAAAAATCTTGGTCAACTTACATGAGGACCATACAGATTAGTGTCTGATGAAAGCATCACACAGATATGAGTGAACATGTTTAGTCAGTGCAAGCATTTGTCAGTTATCGTATTACTCCATAACGTCTAGACCAATTTGCATAAAATTTGGTAAAAAGATAGCTTATATAGATACTTTATGATGTGAAACCGTGGTTAAAAATAAAATATGTCTTCGTCTTCAAAAGACCTTTCCTGGGGTTCCTATTAATATTTTCGTCAGCTTTAAAACATACAATTTCAAGTTAACTCCACGATCTTAAATCCCACAACCACTTACACCCACCAACCAAATGCCTGGCAACATTACAACCAAACCTCTCGATCTCGTAATACCTAGAGATCTGCTCAGCCCGATATTGATTGTAAGCTGGAGTAATATAATTATCTGGATGGGCGGTGGTATGGCATACAGACATAACTACCTATAGGTGGGCCGTACAATGCCGAATTACAACAAGGAGATTGAGGGGAATGGGGTAAGATATTCGTTTAAGGGTGAGTTTGGAGTGAGATATATTGTCAAGATTTTGTTGAAGAAAACGTAGATCCTTAGGTACTTTCTTACTTAATATTGTAAAAGCGAAAGTTAGATTGTTTGTTTGTTATGTCTTCACGCCTACATGGCTAAACCGATTTAGATCAGTTTCAGTTCTGAGATAATTGGGACCCTGGAGACGGACATAGGCTAACTTTTTTTTAACAAATAGTTCGACATGAAGGAGAAAGAGGGAAAAAAAGGGAAAGCTTAGCTTTGCTATTACAATGAATACCTACTGCAAGTAGCAGGTAAATCAGGAAAGGGGAACTGTTCTACACCGAATTAAACGCGAGCGAAGCCTCAGGCAAAAGCTAGTAAGATATAAACTTTACATTGGGAAGTCGATAATTTTTGTTAGTTTCATTGAGATTTTTGTTATCGACTTCTAAATAATAAGAATACCAACCTATAATTGTCTCACTGCTGGACAAAGGTGTCTTCTCATACAGAGAAAACAAAATGTCATTTATAACTTGTTGGAAAAGTTTTTTTAACGTTTTTTTAATTGTGATATCTCACACAAATCTTCGTCAGGGATCTATTTGTTTTTTATTTATTTTTTATTCTATATTTTCTAAATTGTAACTAGAAGTTATTGGCACATCATCCTCAGAAACGAAAAAGAGAAAAAAAAAACAAAATAAATGATTGCAAATGAGAACAAGACTACAAAAAAGAATCAAGTACATGTTTAAAAACTGACCATTTCTCTATTCAAAAATGGAACAAGAAATTCAAGACTGTAACGGGAAGACAAACCAAAGAGACCTCGAACTCTCTATCGAGCACAGGCGATATTCATAAACAGCCTACGATCGTTTTATTATCTGTGCAGTGATGACACCCACACCGGTACGTGTCCCACCGGCATGCATGTGGATTATAAAGAAATACAAATTTCATGTTACAGTATTTTTTGACGGCTTAATATTTTATTTGGTACCAAAACACGGTCTGAGGAATTGGGTTATTGGAAAATGTTTCATGTTTTTTCAAGGTTTAAGGTTCACAATATTGATTGTTATTGTGTAGTGTGTTGCCTATTTTTAATCAATAACCTTGTTTTTTTTCTCTGTTGCACCCAGGGAGTCTGGACTTGTGCCCAGTTATGACAATATACTCGCCCTTCATACTATGGACTACTACTATTAGATGCAGTTCTGTTCTACCCTTTGGGACTCCAAGCTTGATGTTATATTTAAGTTTGTTTTCTCAAAGAGCTTACAAAAATGAAATGTGTAAGTGCCTGTTATTTCGTGAAAGATGTGGTTAGTCACAATTTAAAAACTCACTCGTAAATAAAAAAGCAAAAACCATAGAGTTTAGGAAAAGTAGCATCTGACACCATATGAACTATTTAAAAAATCTAACCAGCCAGAGTGATTTATTCTAAACTTAAAAACCAAGTAACACAAACTAGATAAAACAGCTAATAATAAAAACAAAAAAAAAAACGGTCGCCACTCACACATACAAAGTCACACACAGACAGACAATAACGGGGCATCTTTGCTAGTGTGTGTGCACCCTAGTAATTTTTCGCCTAGGTCCCTGTCTAGCCCGAATCGAGGCTAGGGAATAGGGTGCGCCTAGATAAATGTACCGATGGCATAGAAAGCACATCATTTGTATCAATATTATTACTATAATTTAAAGTTTTGTATGACTAGATGATTGTAATTGAAGTGAAAGTACTGATGAAGGCTTTGTGTGGTTTTGTACTTACCCTTCTAGAAAAAAGGAGTGATTCGAAATTTTGTTAACAAAATATTTACACAATTTTCATTGTGAGTAATTGCGTGATTAATGCAATGAAAATGATTTTTATTAAAATTACTGATGGTTAATATCCGAAACATAACAAAACTTTTGCATTAAAATGACTATTACCTAATAATCAAAACAACAGTTTTATCTAAATATTTTGAAAAAATCATTATACTTACATTAGCATAGAACTTTGCGTTTTATCAATTTACGAGTATTTTTAGTCATCTAAGAAAGTAAATACACGTCAAAAAATATCATGAAATCTGAATTCAAAAGATTTATATATTTATGCAGTTTTTAATTAGAGCTTTTTCACATTTTCCTAGTGTTAATCAGTAGCATGGTGCCTCAAAAGACATCAGAAAATTTAAAAATCACTCTTGCCAAAAAAAAGTAATTAAAAAAATATAATTACCGCCTAATTTGCGAACGCTACTGAAACCGAACCCTTTCTACAACGATTTGTTTTAGAGGTCGTCGCCCTCACGCTGTCTGTTTCTAACACGAAGGATTCCGTATCCTCTGTCTCACTCGCACACGCATAGGGAAACACGACCTACGGAACCATGGAAAGGAAGAGGTTTTTTTTTCAAACCGGAAGTTTAGTTTTTGGTAATGTCTGTGTGAAATATGTAAAGGGGATTTTAAAGCAAAAATATAAACTGGAATTTATAAATTTTTAGGAAATATACTTAACAATGTATTTATCTTTTATTTTTTGTAGTAGCCACGGAGTTTGGCTATGTGCCCCGTTAATGACGACACGGTTGGCGCAGTGGCTGAGCGATCGGCTGCTGCGCTGTGTGTCGCGGATTCGATCTTCGCACGGAAAAAAAAATTGTATGACCTACTGGTAGTTTTTTCGGGTCTGGCTATTTATGGGTTGTTATGATATCATTATATAAATAACCAAGGACATATCCGGATCACTTGAATGACTTTAGATGACACTTAGATGACTAGTCATAGTTCCCTGTTCTAAATCAATCATAAAAAAAAATGTTCTAACAAAACCTGCTTAATTTTTGAAAAAAATAATTAAGTATAATCCCTTTCTACCTTAGAACAAAGAAGTAGAAGAACAAGAGAAAAATAGAAGAGCTGAGGAGAACTTACACAGGGTCTTTTAAAAGATATCTCTTTCATTGTAGTCTTTCTGTTTTCAGGGATCTTCTGTGAAAATCTTTTGACAACTCATCTTAACTGAAACAAAACGTTGGATGGACTGTGTGAAAATGAAGAAGATGATATAGTTATACAGGAGGTGAACGCTAAGAAGATGCGTAATAACGAAGAATGGAAGTAGAAGACATGAAGTGCCGACCTCAAATAGATAAGAATAAGTGTGACAGAATGACGACCATCTTTAAAAAAGAACATAGACATTCTTCTTCTGCCTTAGAGCCAGTTTCCTGCCTGCTTAACATTCCAGAGTAACCAACAAGATGATTATAAGACCGTTTTTTTTTGCGGATGAGAAGTCATCAAATAACTTCCCCTACTCTAGGCGGAGCAGGGGGAGTGACAGACTTTTACTTACTTAAACCTATCCATGTTTTTTTTGCCCTTTATGTTCCGGAACCGCGGTATCTCTTTCGAAGAACCCGCATCCCCGGGTTATGAGACCGCTTAGATCTTTAGTACCACAATCCAGGAGAAAGATTACATAATCGTAAGTAATAAATTCTGGATGAAATGAATAGCCCACTGCTGGGACACTAGCCTAATCACAATGATGATGCAGTACGGGTTGGTAGACTTCACATGTCTTCAAATAAATATGCATCTTACTAAAAACAAATGAAAAACTAGATTCAGAATAAATAAGTATGAATTTGAATTTAGTATGCAATAATGACATTTCTTGTCTGTAAAATAATATAAAATGTGACATTTCTAGTATCAAGAAAAGTCTGAAGCCATATCTGATAGTTTATTTTTTTGTTAAAACCGATATTTTTGGGGTTTTCTTAGAGGGCAATAAACTCTTGCTCAGTCACGCTAAGGGTCGAAGTATGAAGCACGTGGTTTCGCCAGGATTCGCCCGCAATGATATTGGCAAAGAAAACCTTGTACAAATTATTTGAGCTTATGAAAAAAAAAACGTATGAATTAGTTGTTTTACCTACCAATATTTCAATTACCAGCATATTTTCCTCAATTTTCTTATCATATGGCCACTGCTGCGCACACACATACGTACATATGTACCTTTCCTTATAGCTAAATACTTACTAATAAAAAAACACAATAAGCAAGATGGCGATGCAAGTAGAAGTACTCAAGAATTTTGTTCTGTTAGTTTCCTTCCTCCCACCCGATTGACGCGCCAGAATAGGAGCTCAAGTTATGACTTAAAGTTACTCGTAAATTACTAACACAACTAATGTGGGGCAGGTGAAACAGAACTTAATATATTCTTCCTTTAAAAATAATTACGCAATATTTTCAGCCATCTTTAAATTTCTATTTTGTCTATGACCAATAAAACAAGTTACACAGTTCGTTTTTAATTACAAAAGTTTTTTCATCCCAAAAATAAATCAATTTCAGTGAAAAAACTAAAATTTCAAAAAACGAACGGCCTGCCATTGGCGTAGGTCAGTAACCTAACCGTCATTCATTCCAATTTCAAACTTGGAATTCCGAGCGAAGAAGCTACGCACACGAGCGCGCGGCACGCACACAAATTGGGAGGGTTTAATTTGTATTTATGTAGGGCACGCATACATACGCGCGTTATATGGGTCGGCTCACAAACACAATGAATGTTTTTGACGAGTCATATAAGACGGTATTTATAATGAATTATTGTTGTTTTGAAATGGATTAATCGTTTGTAGAAGAGCAATGAATATTCCGTTTTGAATCAAAACTATTTCACTAATAAATTAAGTTGTTAAAATCTGCCAAAAGTTGTATAAAACATGTCTAACAACACTCCCAGACAAGTCCGTAGGCGGGCATGACATAAGACTCAAGTGATCAGCCTCAAGCTAATCTTTTAAAGATACGGCAGCCGTCAGCGGAAAACATTGTCCCGTAGACATTCCGACTGACATTCGTCAAGGCAAACGACCTATTTCGTCTGCATACAAATACACTGATGTAAGCATTTTGGTAGCGCATACTTAGCTGCAACTTCACCGTTAGTAGCCCACCGAGAATTTAGGACATGTTTTTTGGTGTTATGCAACCGCTAAGCTAGTTTTCTTCGAATGAAATAACTGTACTACAATACACTAACATCTAGAAATTTAGTGATTTAATCGTACACTATGATAACACGATTACGTATTACGGTTTAACCTCGCGATCGCAATGTCATTATCAATTACATAACATAACTGAAGTCGAATGTAAATAACCTTCTTCAACATAATGCAAAAAAAAACGCAGCTGTCAAAAATTGTAAACAAGAACAAACGTAAAAAAAAGAATTCGTTCGAAATTCGCCGTGTCGTCATTTGCAAGGTGTTCAGTTGGTTGTGTGCGTTTAGGGCACACAGACGTGTCGTGCGTCCGCTTGGGGTAGGTTAGGGACGGAATTGGGGTGGGCTCCGCGCCGAATGTTCAACAGCGTTGTTTGTGATATTGTCGGGTTGTAAGATGTTGGCGTAATCTGAGATTTTTTTTTTTTGGTTATTGTTGCGAAAAGGGTTACTTTTGGCGTAGATGATAATATTTTGCTTAAAAAAACATACCGATTGATTAAATTGCATACTTGCATAATAATAAAGTAAAATAATTAGGTAAATAAAATTCTCAGACTTGTTTGTTTCTTTTAAAGGTATTACCAATAGAAATACTTCGAGAACTACAAGAAATAATTGATGGATGATGTAACAAACGACCCTAATAACGTGAATGTTTCTGCTGAACAAAAAATAAAACGGATGAAATTAAAAATAACTTTACCAATTTTCTAAAGCATTAAATAACTTGATTCCCAATACTGATGAAGGTATGAATAATAAAATTTATTCCTAGTACTTCGTTTACACTAAATTATTGAACAAGGAGAATTATTTGCGCCAACAGTTTACCTATAATTCCAAGTAATTTCTTATTCCATATTCAAATGTCGTCTAGGTACATAACGGCGTTAAAAAACTGCCCGTAACCGCTTCGATCCGGTTTAAACGGGACAAGTTTCGGACCATTAAGCCCTGGCTGACATTTGCGCGTGATAAAACGCGTTTAAAACTAAAATATTGAAGCGTTCGTATATGGATTAGATGGGTAGGAACTAGGTATTGAGAACCTACCACTATGTCCTTACAGTATTGCTCTAAGCTTACTTGGTGTGGGAAAGAGATGCAGTTAGACGTCTTGTATAGCTCCATCTCTCTCACACACAGAAGTAATAGTGTAAGAGCTGGTGGTTTACACCCTGATAGGTTAGAATTTAGTTAAATAGTTACCTACCTTCGAAACGCTGTGACTGCGTTAATTTGATCGTGATTTATGAAACTTTGTATATTTAGATTCAAAATTATCTCTAAATACAATGTAGGTTGCAAATCAAAGTCACTTGGTGTTTATTCGGCTGTTAAGGGACGCATTATACACTAGTATGGTAAAAGGAAATGTTTCCCATACTACATTCGAACTGACAAAGTCATCCGTTTTGCTGAAATACCCAATTACTTGTTAGAAATTTGATAAAACCCTCAACATTTAATCATATCTAAGTTTTTCAGCACTAACTGACATTCAAGATAAATATTATCCATCACCTGTCTCAAGATTCAATTTAAATATATTATTTATCTTGTGTATCAGAGCAAGCTGCCTCTTGTATTACAGGTTGACAAACCGCTCGCGTCTCCGAATGACTTGTCATGTAACATTCATTGGATTGACAGCGAACGACGATTGTCTGACGTATTGACTGCTACGATGCTCACAGAAACTGCTTTTTACTCCTTTTACCATTTTAAATTGTAAAATGTTTAAATCTTTATATAGTTGATGCTGAAGCATTGACAAAAGTCGTTATTTTATCCCGCAGAATACAGAAAACCCTATTTTAATATAAATTACTTAAATTCGAAACAAATGACATCAGAAAATTCCTTCATATCGATTTACCATTATTATGTTATCGTAAAAACGTGTCTATAAACGAACTTCAAAATACAATTTTATGAAAACAACTACGAGCAAAGAAAAGGCCAGACCACCTTAAACATTAATTAAACTGGCAATCAAAACAAACGGGATACATAAACCGGTAATAAGAAGATATATAAAACAAAAATAAATAACACTGACATCATATTCCTATTCTCACAGAACATAAAAATAGCTTGGTATCAACTGTCGGAGTGAACGATCTTCGGGTGTTTCAAAAAAGGAAAAAAAAATAAAAAATTGTGCAACGGCCAATGCTCTTGGTCGCTAGTGGAATACGCGCTGTGGCAAAAAAGCGGGGTCGTTGCCCGTGTCCTTCGCTCGCGTTAGTGTGCGTGTCACCGCACGCACGCACACACCTACAAGCTCGCATTTTTCCCGTCCGCACACAATTTTTTGCTAGTGTGCGTAACGCGGATGCTTTTGAGTGCGTTAACACGTAGGACGCACGCAAAAAAGCGTGCGTTAGGACCGTCGCACACTTACGCACCGCAGTGTGAGTTGAGGTAGGTTGCGTTAGGAGGATATTGATGGAGTTTATAAAAAAGGTTTAATTTTTGCAAATTATTGTTGGAGGCGGTTTGGCTACTTTTGAGAAGGTTTGTTGAACTGCTGTTAGTTAAGTTGCTTGGTTGTTGGTTTTATTTAAGACTTAGTGTTTCATCATTATGGTGATTAATGGAATTTTTAACCATTGCATGTCAAGTTAAATTATGTGCTCTGTTGAACACCGATTGCTGGAAAAAAGAAAAAAAAATGTGTTGGTTAAGCTGCCTGTAATCTAACTAAAATCATAGGATTTTGAATAGATATTTGATCATTTTTCTTATTTAATTTGAATATTATTTAGACGTAAAACAATTCGAAAAAAAACAGATCAGATTTGTTATTAAATTTATACCCAATAAATTTTAAACTTTCGGCATTTCTAGATCACGGTCAAAGATAACGTTCGAAATAGGCCTACTTTTTTAAAGCAATAATTTTCATACGAAGGGATGCGTGCCGTAACCCGCAACGATGACTGCTTCACCTTTATCGGAGTGTTGCGTGCACGGTGCGGGCGCGGCTGCCTCTTAATTTTGTCATTAGAAGTCTATAATGTGGACCAAATTGCAGCAGTGATTGCCCGCGCTTTTTGCTTCGGCAAATCGCTTCTATTTTCGAAAATAGTTGGACGAGAATATCAGGGCATCTTTTTTCTTATTTATTTGTAACAGTTGTTCGAAGTTTAAATAATGATTTTAGTGTATTCCTTGTTTTGGATTCTGTCTACAGATCGAGATTTAAAAATGGTTTTCGTTTAAAAATAAATATGGTGCATTCAGTTTACGGTAGGTACCTACTTATATTATTAATATTTGTTTAAATTAAGTGTTTTATAGTTCAGTTTTGTGCTTGATAAAGTATTATTATTTCGCAATTTCATTGTGATTGCTTTGTATTTAAATCTAGTACTTAGCTGTTATTTTGTATGCGTAGTAAACTTTATGTGTTCAGATTACCAAAACATACAGTAAAATCTCGTTTGATTTTAAAACTGAGAACACGTGGTTTCCCGTCGCAATAAGATTTCTATACTATTTTTATTTAATGGCAATTAAAGCCCATGTCGGCTATTCTGCCAATGTAAATAGTGAATTTGGAATAGCAAGTGTGGGAAGTCTAAAAAACAGCTAGACGGACCACTATTGAAAAATGTAGGTACCTACTTAGTAGTAAAAAAAATGTATTCGATTGACATTAGCTACCGAAAGCAGTTTTCATCTATTATCATTATCATATGTAATGGTGCTATTTCCAAACAATTTTTTCTTCTGTATTTTACAAAAAACACGTTTTGTTTAAACGACTAAGCACCACACTGTGGCTGCACCATCCTACAGTTTCCACATTAAACCTGCCCTCCAATTCACCGAAAATAAACTTAAAAAGCCAACAAAACAGTACTAAAACCACAACAATCTAGCTAAACGTCAATTAGGATAAAGTCGTGCGCACACCAAGTGCAAACAGCGCTCGCAAATAAGGGCTGGTTCACATAGTAATGCATGGGCGCGGTGCTGGTGTTCAAATAAAGTTTGTGGGTCACGGGACGCGTGCGATCCAATCACGACGTTGCAGTTGCTGAAATGTATCTGTGATAATATGGTTTAGTGTGAAAGTTAATGTTATCTCTAGGTCAGTGTGGTGGGCCTCTAAATCTCAGGAAAAACGCCTGTGGAAGAGTAGTAAGACCTAGGCTTACCAAGCTGTCTAATTGTTTCCCTTATGGTAATTTTAAACTAATTTATAGTATAAGTGTGTAGTTTAGTTTAAGTTATGATGAGGCTGACTTGCCTTTGAGGATAAAAGCCTCTAATCAAATAAAAGAATGAAAAAAAAATTAGAGGTGTCAAGGGACACCCGAATGGAACGAAGTTCCTATAGAAATGAAAATATCTGGCTTGCTTTCTATAAGAGAGAGAGAGACAGACAGACAGACAGAGAAACATGCGACGCCGCACAGCTTACAATAGCTTACTATAGATAGGTATACTAGATTTCTTTCCGTCTAGCCCCCTTTCAGAACGCGCGGAAAACAAACAGTTTTCTACATATTATAGCATTGCACAAAATTACAGCAAATAAGATGAGTAAATGTATAACCAACAACATTTTATAAAAATAGTTAGTTACAAGAAACAATGCGACGTGCGCTTAAGTACAACATAATTATATCATGTGTTTTTATTTCATCTATTATGCCAGTCAAAAAGGTGAAAAAAAGGTATTCAGGAAAACTTAAATATTTCCTCCAATTATATATTACTAGCTTTCGCCTGCTTCACCCGCGTCAAATTCGGGATAACACACTTCCCCTTCCCTGATTTGCAGTTACCTGCTACCTGCAGCTTTTGCCCTTGCGCCTTATTGATTTGTAATAGCAAAGCTAAGTTTTCCCTTTGCTTCCTTTTTTCTCCCTCATATCCCACTTTTTTCTTAAAAAAAAAATGCCTATGTCCATCTCCTGGGCCCCAATTATCTTTGTACCAAATGTCTACAAAATCGGTTTAGCCATTTAGGCGTAAAGACGTAACAAACAAACAAACTCACTTTCGCTTTTATAATATTAGTAAGGATAAGGTACTACGCCATAGAGTAGTGAGTTTACTGGTGTGGGAGTAAGCAGTCCTGTAGGTGTGAAAATAACACCGTTTGTAGAACACGTACGGTTCAATCACGAGATCCGTCTAACAAGAAAAATATGCAGTTAAATGCATCGTTTGACTGTTGTCATATCTGATTCAGACGACACGAAAATTACTGTCTTGTGTGGGTTTCAGTGGACTATATAAGTTTGTGTGATGGCCCTGATATTATTTAACCAGTTTTTTTAAGTCACAATGTTTGTTTGTTTAGGTCAAATCTTTAAAACTCTTGTCCCGAACTGATTGAGCCGACATATTTGATACACTTTTAGATTGTAATAAGTAATTTGTAGTAATTAATAATTGCTATCAATTTTGGTTTTTGGTATAGTAGCGAAAAATCGTGTTTTGTTAGTTATTTAAAACACTAACATAATTCCAATCCCCATATGTTATATTCGTAGTTTTGGTTATTAAAAAACGACTACCGTAACACTTTTTAGGGTTCAGTACCCAAAGGCATTACTAAAACTCCGCTGTTAGTCTGTCACCAGGCCTTATTTTATAAACCTTTATAGTTACACAGTTGAAATTTTCACAGGTGATGATCTATTGCATGGGTGGGTTTTAGCCAGTACAAGTCTGACACAAGGGGGAAATTATTTGATGATTTCCCATCCGCAAAAAAGGGGGCCTTTCAAAAAAACATGACTTTTTTCCCGTTTTTATAGATAATGGCACGGAACTATTCGTGCGTGAGCCCGACTCGCACCTGACCGGTTTTTTTATCATTAACAAGTTAAATACTAATTAAATTATATCTGAGAAGCAAACACAAATAACCAAATAGAAGTAAACCATTATTTTAATAGGTTATATTAAATGTTAATTAGAAAATATTAATGCACCAACTTGAAAACAGGAAAACCTTGATATCAATGCAACGTGCAATGTTAACAAATAAAATAATTGCATGCAGTTTGATACATAATGTACTTTAAGCTTTGATGATACGGAAATTATTAATAATGTATTCAGCTTACCACAAACATATCAAGGATTGCATTATTTTAAAAAATATATTGTCTATGACATATCGAAATTGTGTGTTTGTGAAAACTTGTAGGAAACGAATAAATCAATGACAGTTTTTTTTTAAAGGCCATATTTGCCATACTGTAGAGGTTTGATAACATTGATCAAACCTGTGCCAGTACTGGCTGGTTTGCGAAGACATTCGAAAACTCAAGTTTTTAAAAAAAGATTTTGAAAGAATAGAAGGGCATAGCCTTGTTTTTATTGTGTGACATGTATTGCTTAAATTAAGAACTAAAATATAATTAAATAATTTAAAAGTATTTTATCTTGTTTTAATTACGTATTACGTGACTGTAAGTCATGAGGACAGGCCTTTACCCAGTAGTGGGATGACGCAGGCTAGCAGCAACAGTAACAGTTTTTTTTTATAAGTTTAAACTGTAAGTATAATGTGCAACTTTGAAGTTTAAACTATCAATAGGCTCTCTAAATTCATGAAAGCAGCAATAATAAGTGTTTTAATTCTGATATTTAGCTGCATGTAATTAAACTCTAGCCCTCAAATAATGATGTTTTATGAAATCATGAGCTTAATGGCTGACAGAACTGTTGATAACAGATACAATATCAGGTAAAATAGTACGCCAAATTGACCAGATAAATGTAACATTTAGACAAGAAATAACCAGAGGATAAAAAGGTAATTTTAAACATAGAAATTTAGTACTTGTTATAAAAATAAATTATTTTACACGTTCCTTTATTTTTGCAATATGGTTTTTGACTGTCGTTGAACTATATGCACTTAATATTATATATTACTAGCTGTGCCCAGCGGTTTCACCCGCTGTTCACTTAGGGGTATGAAAAATAGATGTTGGTCGATTCTCAGACTTCCCCGATATGTACACAAAGTTTCGTTTGAATCGGTCCAGCCGTTTCGGAGGAGTATGGGAACGAAAACTGTGACACGAGAATTTTATATATTAGATGTAACTTCAGCCACGGCTTTATACACAAACATAACAACTTTAGAAATTTTGGGGCGGTCCGTACCTTCAAGAAGCTTCATTACTCTTTCAAGCGTGCCATTAACAAGGGAAGTCTTAAATTGATTTACATTTGAGCTTAAGTTGATGTGAAAGCTCAATCGGTCATTCTACGTTATACTCGGAAAAAAATGAGCATTCGCTCGTTTTGTATAAAGAAAACATCTGCGGCATTAGCCTATAGACTTTTCCCGCCCCAACATGTTAAAATAGACATTTAAGTACTTATTTGAGAACCCGGGTTTTTGCACAGTCTTGTCAATAATTTATTGTTTTTTTTTTCTATTAAATTTAGTTAATAGTAAGTCTTGTATTTTTTTTTCTTTTGTTTCTGTTTTATCTTGTGCGAATCAAAGAAATACTTTTTCTATCTGGATTAGCCTCTAGGTTTTTGTGAGATTTTAAAATTTTCGTTATGGTAACCCTATTAAAAAAAATACGATGCACCAAAACTAGCATGAGCGTCACTCGACCGCACCTTCCCAATCTAATTAAAGTAAGAGCTTGGTGTGCGTCACGCTTTAGTGCCGTGAGATACGCAGTGACGCGATGTTTTAATTTATTGGGGGTGAGTAGTGTTGGTAGGTTAAGGAGCTACAAGAAATGTTTGAAAATATTTGTTTTCGAATGGTACATAGTACCTTCAAAGGTATGAAAAAGGCTCCAAATGAGGAAAAATATATAAAACGGATAAAAAACTCCCTTATACTGTATAAATCGGGTCCACCCTTTATAGCAGAACTTTTTATGTCATAATTTTATTTTGCATAACAACGGATGGCATAAACTTCACTTCGCAGAAAATAGTTTAGCAGACACTCATTTATCATACATTCTAAACTCATAATTTTGTAAGTCAGAATCATCTCTAGGCATAAACTTCATATGCATAATATTTAAAAAGTAGAAACATCATATCGCAGAAAGTTCATAGTCAGAATCGTCTTTTGGCATAATATATTTTATATCGATGATCATTAAACGGCAAAATTGTCATATCGTAGAAAGTTTATAGTTAGGGTCATCTTTGTCATTATAAGTTTCATTTATTTTGATTAATTATTTCTTTAAAATAATGTCATTTATTTTAGTTATTGTTTAATTGAATTTGAGATTATGTCATTGTATTCAATAACTAATTAAGTATCCTAATCTAAATAGTTCAGTTCCGGGTAACCTACTTAAAACAATCTCTTTTTTCTATTAACGCAAGTCGTTTCTGGCACTCGCCGGCCGCTCCCGCGGCACCGCTCGCTTCGCTCGCTCGGCTCGTGCGTAGGAGGTCACAGTTTTAACCTAACCTAACCTAGCCATTACTGCCGCCCGCATAGTATGCCAAGTGAAATTATACCAAATAATATATTATGCGAAATTTGAACTCTGCGAATCGTGATTATACTAAATGTAATTCTGCCATCTTAAAAGTATGCCATTGTTAATTCGAAGTTTTAAACATTATGCCAAATGATAATTATACCAAATATTATTTATGCCTTTAAAATGTTCGGTTAAAGAAAATTATGCTAAGTGTGTTATGCCAAATAAATTTCGGAGCATCAAGATTCTGCCAGATAGAGGGAACCCGTATAAATCAACTGTGCAGAAAAATTATCATTTTTAATATTGTCTGTATTTATTTTAATAAACAATAGATAAATGTAAAGAATATTTCTGCAATATTAAAGAGCATAAATAAGAGTAAGTGCATAATATATTTTACATTATACATATTTTTAGGATGTTTTTGGTGCCTTTTTTAGGTACAAGGTACCATTTGAAAAACATATATTTTCAAACTCTTTTTGTAGGGACTTAAGCAGTTGAGTTGAGAAAATTTGTGATGGTTTAGTGTGTGTGGGTTTTTTTATAAGATGCATCAAAATATAGAACAAAGATCGTGAAAATGACAGGTGTTTTGTGTGGCGTGACTGAATATTTCTACGAATGTTATGATACGTGTACACCACTGACCAGATTGAGTATTTCACAACGTTTCAATAGGATTTTATTTTTATCGGTTATTTTCATTTTTTTTCTAACTATCATTGAATACCAGGTCAGTTATTAAGGTTAAGTATAGTAGCATTTCAGTGTCATACAACAAAATTTTTGATGTCCTTACATTCTAGAGTGATTTATTTTATATTTAGAGAAAAAGTAGCACAATGACAGTCAAATTAATTAGACTTTTACTATTCAATAAACAACTGGTCGTCCATCTTGCATTGTTCGCATGTTCTTAATTCAAAATGTAATATTTATCCATAAATTCTTTGTATCATTTGTTTTGTTCTTCATTCAAAAGGTTTATTTTTCTTTCTTATTACACTAACTCAAAGAAAAGTAATGTGATTTATTTTGTTTGTAAATTTATTTATTTTATATCGGTGACTGGAATGTATTGGAACCTGTAATTTGTATCTGTATTATGTAGATACAACTTGCTAAAAATACAGTCATCACCGATTTTAGCAAATGTTTTTTTCTGTTTATTGATTGAACATGTTACTTTTACAATTTATTACCGTATTGAAATTCAGATTTTTTTTTATTATTCAAGTAAACCCAAAAAAACTGAAGAACCTTCATAATTATTATCAACAATATTTTTAACGGCACTAGTAAGAATTCTTAACAATCCAATTCCAAAAACGATCATCATACCAAATCAAAAATCGAACACTTCCGAGCGTTCCCCAAAAAACAGCCAGCAAGAAATGCATTAACGAAACCCGGCGCCAAAAAAAAAACAAAAGCAAAACAAGAGAATATCGCATCTAGCCAAGAATCATCGAACACACAAAAACAGGTCATTGTCGAAAGTCACCGGAATCGAGAAGCCCCGCCCGCTCGCGCCATTGGGCCTCCCAACCGACGCACTTCGGAATTTTAACAAAAACCCAGCCTAGTTCCGCCTTCTAAAATGTTTTTTTCCGCACGCCAAAATGGCGGTGCCACTATTTGTTTACAGATAGTATTGTAGATTAACTTTGCTTTTTAATAGAGCTTTCGTAGCGTTTTATCTGTACGTGGAAAATTGTGGCTTTTGTTTTTTTTTTGTGTTAGTTTGGTGTGTGGATAGTATGTTGCGGGCTTTTGAGTTTTTGGTGTTCGAAATATTGCATATTGTGTTAAATTGTATTCATGTATATGAGAAATATTATAACAAAACTGACCTGGTAGTTTTTTATTAGCTAGGCGTAGTATGTGAAACGTCAAGCGTTTTTTCCCAGCTGTAATTTTGAAGGTTTTTGCAAGTGTTTAAAACGGTTATTGCTTTAAAGTTGACATAGGTACACCTAGTTTAACACTATCTGATGAAACCGACAGAATGCCAGTTTCAGAGTCTGATAAAAAACAGTTTGTAGTAAGTACATCTTCAATATCTTGATCCATCAATGCTAAAGCATTTTCAGTTAATTTACTATTAAAACCACACGCAAAATACAGCAAAAGCATTAACAAACTAAGAAATAAAATAGCTCAGGACAAGACAATCATCTATTCAGCCTAATCTGTCAAAAACACACAACATAAACACTGGCTGCAAAAAGTGCAATCCGTTGCCTTTTTTACGCCTACGCCATGCGATATGCATGTCTTGTGGACTAGACGTTATGTCTGTGACGTCACAGTAGCGTGGTAAACACGTGGCGTGCCCATATGCTCAGCACGTGCTCAACTCACAAGTGAACGGAGATTGTCTTAAATTAGTTAACTAATGTGTTCTAAGTTAGTTTTGTAGAAGAATGTGTACCTTATTCATTTAAAAAAAAATCGTGTCAGTTTTATTGTTCTATTTTTAAAACGGGATCTGAAGCCTCTTTTGAATTTCATTTCGGTTAGTCATTGAAAGGAAAATAAGATGGCGACAACGAATGTTTCAAGGTGACATCTTGACAACAATATTGTATTGTCAATAAATTGATATCGTAGCCTTACTGTCACGTAACCGTACAGTCTGTTTCTCTTTGCCTTTAACTTCCAAAAGAACCTTACAACCCAGTTAGTACTGAGTAATACGATAGCCCTTGGTAAGACTGGTTGTCAGAATTTAGGGCCACTGACTATCTGTAACGACTGCCAAAGAATTAACTCTTTTTCTTACACATAGATATTATACTTTATTACTTTTAATTAAATGATTTTTCATAGACAATAATTTTAACTGACATCATTCACTATGGTCTGACCCAGGATTAACTATCAACTCACTATGTCTAGAATATCTTCTCCTAAGTAGTACAAGATTTCACTATCGCGCAGCATCTGTGGCGTTATGCCAGAGACTAATTTGTGTTCTATTAGCAACTGTCTATATGATGCTAAGTTATTTAAATTAGGGGTAAAAAAAAAGAAAAAGAAATCGGTATGGAAAGAGTAAGTTCATCAACCTATATAAGACCGGTCATCGTACGGGAAATCTATGGTGTACGGTCCGTATTTGAGAGATCCGCATGAATTGGTTTTGGTACCTATAGGTTGATGTGTGGTTTTGTGTACGCCGTTCCTACAACCGTATCTGCTTTTGAAAAAGTAATTTGTCGTTGGTTTGATAATTATAAAAATGATGTCTAGGCTGGAGAGTTTTTTAGTTCAGCTCCGTAGCTTCGATTTTAGAAATAGACTTAAATACTAATTAGAGAATTCACAACTTAATACAAGTTGAAATAATCAATATCATCAAACCTGCCTAAGTCTTGCCGGGTTGGAGGTTATTCGAAAGCGATAAAGCCCCTAAACACAAATGGCAAAAGAAGAAACAGGAATGGGGTTTATTCAGACAAAGCTAGAGATTACCTCCCACTCCGTCCAGAGCGAGGGAAGTTATTTGATGACTTTCCAACCCTAAAAATGGCAGCACCTAGTAACCTTTTTACCCGCTCAATATCAGCCGATTATGTAGATCTACAGGTCAAGCCGTGTTTGTCACAGTTGTGGATGGGTAACCACCCAAGGCATACCGAGTTTCCCCCGAAATACGAAACACTTTGAAAACGATAACGAGATAGGATCTACAAAAGCTAAACTAAGGTCAGATTTAAACAATACACGTGCTCCTCTGCCTATAAATAAGGGCTAGGAGATGTAACCTGTTTTACAATCCCATAGATACAGAGAAAGTATTCCCCAGCATCCAGGGAGCAAAGTTTATCTCACGCGGTAACGTTTCACTCTCGTTGACAACATCTGGCGGCATGCCAGCCTCAATTTGGCGACTATTAGCGGCTATCTGTCAGTATGTTTGTCACTGTAGTATTTTGTGAGAGAATTTCGTGGGGTGTATGTTAGATGTAGAGGTTCCAAGGTTTTCAAAGTACCTAGGTGGTGGGTAAGGTACATGAAGCCTGGCAGAAGCAAAGGGAGGGATATACGAGGGGCGAAGACTCCAGTTGTAGATGTTGTTAGTAAGGAGAAAAAATGTCAGCAATTAGACGAAGTAGGTTTTGCTTAACAATTTTTTTTAAACACCCGAAACAACTATCTGTAGGCCATACAAATATTTGTTCTGTGCGGGGATCGAACACGCAGCATAGTAGACAACCGCTCAGACACTGCGCCAACCGTGACGACGCGTTCACAAAACAAAATTAAAAGGAGAAATTGTAACCTAACAAGATACCCTTTAAAACCTACAAACAAGAAATCTTAAGGAATGTAAATTTACTGGAAATAAAAGGCTTTTTAATTTATGTCCAGCTAATTATATTAAGTACTTGCTGTTCCCCACGGTTTCACCCGCGCTGCTCAGCACCTGTTGGTCGTAGCGTGATGTTATATAGCCTATAGCCTTCCTCAAGAAATGGACTATCCAACACTAAAAGAATTTTCTAATTCCAACCAGTAGTTCCTGAGATTAGCGCGTTCAAACAAACATACAAATAAACTCTTCAGCTTTATAATATTAGTGTAGATTCATAATATCGATAAGAAACAATTTTTTTGAAGAAAAAGTCTAATGAAAACAAAGGTCTCGAGCTTTTTACCCAAAATTCATCTTTCAACCCTGCCCTACCCCACTATAGCGTCCTGTCCAAACTTCTAGCCAAACAAATAGCCTGTCTGCATTGTCTTCTGTCTAAAAAGTACAGACACGCTCGGGATCTTTGACCCTCAAGATACACTGGGATTAAGGAAGCTAAACTGGATGGATGCGGCATAAAAATTTTGGGTACCTAATTGATTAGAATTAGAAAAAAGTTTGAATGTGACTGAGTTGGGTATTAATGTTTTACATTTTATAATTATTCAAGCAAAATTCAAAGCAGAGGGGCCCTGACAAGGCACTACCTGCCAGGATTACGGGTTTTTCGAAAGAGTTAACGCAGCCCCGGAACATAAAAGGCAAAAGAAGGTACATGATGGGTTTAATATTGTTATTTGAATCGAGAAAGTAACGTGAAGATAGGTAGTCAATAGAGAAATACCTTGACACAATCTGAAATGGCTTATATAAAAATAAGGCATCATCATTCTCCTGCTCTTCTTGTCAACAATTTATTGGGGGTCGGCGCAGCATTTGTTCTTCTTCCATACTTCCCTATTACTCATTACTTCCTTACTTGTCATGCCATCCATAAAGTAAAGACACTTGCTCATTTAAACAACTAAGTCACAATTTCGACTTTTCCACACCACCCAGCCTACACACATTAAAAAAATATGACAGAAAAAGACTTGTACAGACGCCTGCACATCAAGCTACTACAATCTGTCAGATTTCTTTGATAGATTTTCGACTTTATTTCTAAAGTGTTAGGTTTAAGGTTCATTGAGAAAAATGACGGTTTCGGGTAGTTTGACCTGCTGGCGTCTGTACAATGCCGCTTACAAACTAACAATATCTTTAAAATACAGGCCTTATGAAACTGACTATGACACTACTTATTAACATTTATTTTTAATTTAGACAAAGCATTTATTTATTAGTCTTTGTAGTATTTTTTTTAACCTTGAATGAACAATTAAATTAATTAACAATTTTGTATGTCTTTCGGCGGGACATTGTAAGGATCATTTTTTATATAACATCATAATATTGTACCCGGTGTTCACAAAATTAATAAATGAATTTGAATATTTCAACATAACTCCGTTTGGTAAGTATTGAAATGAACTCTGATACCCAAAGTAAGATTAAACTTGTGTTATATGACACCAGTAAAAACCCGTACAAATAAATAAATAAATATCTTGGGGCAACTCACACACGGCTATCTGATCCCAAGCTAAGCAGAGCTTGTGTTATGGTAACCAGACAACTGATATACATACTTTTATAATTTATTATACATACATATTATAGATAAATCACACCCAGACACAGAACAAACAATCATGCTCATCACACAAAGTTTGTCCTGGGTGGGAATCGAACCCACGACCTCCGGCTCAGCAGTCAGGGCCACTAACCACTAGACCAACAGGCCCGTCAAATCAATCAAGACACCAAAAAAAATCATAATCCACGGCTTATCCATTAGCTTTGTTCATCTCAACCCGCCTGCCACCCCAGGCGATCTCACCCCAGCATCTTAGCAGTTTTATAGGTCGACGTCGAATCGTCCACTCGACCAGTATCGATTTACCCTCCCACTCTCTTGTTACTAATATTTCATGTCATATTTTTCGGTGTTTTCATCTATTCGAGCTTGTTGTTTTGTGTTTTAGTTTGGCGGGAATATATCTAGCTGTTAGCGGTAAGGCTTGAGAGCAGCTATGAATGTATAGACAACAGAAAGAATAATAAAAGTATTTGCTTGGTACCAACACTTTTAAGATGCATGGGGTTGCCAAGTCATCAATGTGTTTTTTTTATTGTACAGTTTCATCTCTTAGTGCGCTGCTATAGGTGGCTTTTGTAGGGAACCTGAAAGTCTTCTGTATTATTTTGGAGGTTTCAGTATAAGTATATACCAGTTTCTTAAGCATTAAGCTATGAATTTGAAACTTTTATTAATCTTGTACACTCGACGGCATGGCAACCTATTCTAACCTGATCTCTCTACTACGTATCGCACACCGTAGTAAAGAGATCAGGTTAAAATGGTTTAGTGTAGGTTGATGTGCCGTCGTGTGTACCTTTGTCAGGAAACTTGATTTTGAGTCTTTTGCACTGATCAAGGACAATAACTATTCCTTAATTATTTCTTCTTGTATAAAAGCGATGCTATGTAGTGGCCAGTGTCTTCTCTTATTTAAAGTCATTATTTGCTTAATGTTTTTTATGTTGTGTCATGTGTCTACATCTCTTTTTATTTACTCTCCTTTCGCAGATATGCTTGAAGAGATTTCTTTAGAAATAAGCATTACCTTAGTATCTATTTTCTGTTCCCGTCTTCTTTTCTGTAAGTATCTATATAAATAAATTGCTAAATAAATACACTTTCAAATTTAGGACAATCAAGCTCTACAAAACCAGCTAATACGAATCTCTTATTGTACAGGAAATCTATACAACGCAATGCCATAAAATACTGAAAAAGTTTAGCTTCATATGCCGCCAAGTGTAGTAATCATTAACATGACCAAACCCTAAACCAAGTTTTTAAACTTCCTGATTAAAACGCAGACAGCTATAAACTTTAACAATAAGACTTTACCTACGCAGTACTTACTACGCAAGAACTTAAGATAATGTAGCTAAACAATGATAAAAATAAGTATTAAAGTTAAAGTAACTAGATATAAAATGTCAGGAACGTTGTTTTCCGTTGTGAGGTTATCGCCCTGATTCGGTACGTCATAACCAGACGGACGGGTTCTAGTATTGACTGCTGTAGACTTTTTTACTTACATTCAAGTTTGATATTGGATCGTATTTTTGTTTTAACCTCTAAAGCCCAAGCGGCACAAAAATATGCCAGTAAACAAGTATTATCGTTGAACCAAACCCCGAAAAAAACTGTTATAACTGTTTTTAAGTCTTAAAATCGTTTTTGAACGAATGTTAAGAGCCCGCCCGGCGGTGCTTGACGGATAGTTGATGTAAATAATGGCGGTTCTTGAGAGGTTAAAATAATAATTTGAAGTGATGGTTTTTTGTTCTTGCTTATGATCATGTGGATGTATGGTAACATTGGTAACTGTCCCCATGATCATGCTATTTTTTTTTATGAATGGTCTCTTGCAGTTCAACCTGGGAGGTGGTTGGTTGCTTATCCAGGCAATTTCTGTAGATGCCTTGAAATTAAGGCCTAAAGCCAGGGCAAAAACTTACTAACTAAGCAACTACACGTTAAGAGCACCCCCCGTGGGGTACGAGCTTCGGGTTGAGGCATTGCTGAGAGAGGACAGCAAAAGGACAGGCTGGATCTGAGTGATATTATTCAGGGACTGGTTTAAACTTACTGGGATCATGTAACCGGGATCAAAGTATCCTGTATATAATTCAGGTTATAATAATTAAACTATCTATGTGCTAAATATACTACTTATAAGCTTCATTTTTGTATGTCTCATTTGTCATGGTGAAATTAATAAAATAAATTGTGCTGTTATTACAAATCATTTCTGCAAGCATATGTGTGATAAAATAAGCTTGTGATTTGCATGCCTCAAGGTGTAATATGATTGGACAACTCTATGTAATTACCCATTTATGCAAATATATGATTAAGTATGAATTATAAATTTCATCCAAATACGTTCAGTAGTTTTTGCGTAAAAGAGGGCCTGATGCAATGTAAACGCACTTTATTTGATTATTTTTGCATTATTTGTTAAAACACGCGAACTTTTCAGGGTCTATTTGTGTGCAAGCGAGCCGTTCGTTTTAATAAGTTAGGTTAGAGCATGCTTAGTGTATATTATCGTTTACATTAGATACACCTCTGCCTAGCTCTTCGGGGACTACAGGCTTGATATTCCGTTATGTAACACAAAACTGTCTCATTTCCAATATCATACCGACCAAAATCCTCCCCACTCAACGTCTATCAAGTATCAAGTTTACACACTTGAAATTACTACACATTAAAGCGCAAACTTGATGAGCACATAACTACGTGAACTGGCAACATTGGTTGGTCGTATCTTACCTTCGTTTATGGTTGCTTGGTGAGTTAACCAGGTCAAATAATGGTTGGCTACCTAAGATTTGATAGAGGAAATGTAGGGATGACTTTGCAAGTCTATGAGTGACTTTATTTCTTAGGAAAATTGGTAAAGGTGGTTTTTAGGAGGTTCCATACCTCAAAAGGGTCAAACGGAATCCTAAAAGCATCATTTAGTCAGACTGTCTGTCAAAACCCTTTCTCGGGAACGCGTGGAGGTATCAAGTTGAAATTAAATGCTTATACTGGCCGTACAGGCCGTTTATATCGCAAATTTGCACTTGATCGGTTCTTTTCTCTCTATAACATGAAATAGATACAACTAATGAATTGTAGGAGTTCAAAACACTGGTGTATTTCAGAGTTATCAAGGTACCCACTAAGTTAATTAATTTGTGGAGGTCAGATAGGCAGTCGTTCCATGTTAAATACTGGTATTCAACTGCATCCGGTAAGATTGTAAGCTAAACTTAATAAACTTGGGAAAAGGCGAGGCAGATGATGAGTGATTTTGTAAGCTCAGTTTTGGAGAAATCGCAGCGAAAAATAATTCTGGAATGTCTACAGACCTATTACGATATTCAATTATTTAATTTGCCTGAGTGACAGTGGTTGCCAAGATAATCTCTCATCTCAACGATATCGTCTAAATTGAAGGTAAGATCTAGATAAGGGTCCTACTACATCAGGTACAAGTCGACTATCACAGCAGTACTACAAAACCAAAAGTGTGTTTGTTTGTGTGTATGTGTAATTTTGTTACTCCTTCACGTTGAAATGGCTTGATGGATTTGAATGAAATTTGGTATGTAGATAACTTGTACCCTGGATTAAAACATAGCCTTTATATACCCTGGTTTATGCAGGTGAAACCTAGGCGCAGCTAGTCAAAAGTATGTCAAAAACAAACACAAAGGCTACTTTTTATCGAAGCAGTTCGCTTTCGTGTGAAGGACAATTACCCAATTACAAACGAGCAAAACCGCGGCTATATACTAGTAGTTTTATTACTAAGGGGGATTTACAGCCAAAAATGATTCAACATAGCCAAACAATAAATATTTTAGAAAACTCCCAATACAAACGACGAATGTTTCATTAAAATAAACCAATGAGTTTCATAGATGTTGACAAACAAACGAACACACACCGGAATTCCGTATGTTAAATCATTGTAATTACTAATTTTATTGTTGACTCCACGTCATTGTCACTTCCTCGGTGTTCACGCTTATAATTAGTTAATTAAATGATTAATATGTTAATTAGGATAAGAATAGATTTCTTGTCTTTCATTTGTGACGTGACTTAGGAATGGTGGTCCTTGTGTTTTGTAATTTTAAATCAACCTGCCGGGGTTGCGGGTTGTTAGTAAGATATTGACGACACGGTTGACTCAATATCGTTTGACTGCTGTGCGTGTCGCGGGTTCGATCCCCGCACGGAAAAAATATATGTATGACCTTCAGATAGTTATTTTGGGACTGGTTGTTTGTGAATGTGATTTTGAATGTTTGTAAACGCACCCACTATACAGGAGAAATTCCTAGTGTGGGGAAAAACTAAAAAAAAATAAAAAAAAATATTTTGCGGCCCCGGAACACAAAGTTCCAAGAAAGAACAGAGAGAAAAGACTAGTCAGGACAACTCTGACACTGACTCCCTTCCACTACGCCCAGAGCGAGGGAAGTTATTCGATGATTTCCCGTAAGGCGCGTCGCCCACACGATTAACAGTCGAGGTGCAGTTGTGGCGCGGGCGCATTAGGCGCGTCGCCCACACGACATTTGTATAGAAAATCTTGTCTCTCCGTGCCTCCTTAAAAAAATGGGGAGTCATAAAGTTTCCTAGGCCACCAATCGATTTTTAAGCTTTTCGTCATTGTAACTTAGCAATGTTTTAATCCCCAACTATTAATTTTTAATTTTGCATTTACGTCTATTTTAGATGACAATGCATATTTAGCTAAGTGACGTCATCCTAAACTTCAAATATCGGACTAATAATTTTGTCTACACCCCTATGATATGGGTGTCAATTAAAAGAGTTTTGTGGGTGGAATACGACACCAGAAAAAAACAATATTTATTTGAATGCCTCAAAAGTTATCACGCAGAAATAATAAACAAGTTCCATAAACTCACACTATGTAGGATATAATAACGTAACCAATTATTTTCGTAAAGTACATTTATGACGTCTCTCAGAATAATAATGGGCTTATTATTTATTTATACATATAACAAACGTAGGTACATGAAAAGTGCAGCAACCTCAATAAGTGCGACGAACGACTCCATAGTTTATATTATTAACACTTTGTGACTCATAAAAGGCATTTATTGAACTGATAAAACTGTGACCTTATAGTAATGATATCGATGGAAACGTATGGTTGTTTTATACTAGGTAAAACACTCGGTTTTGTTCGTGTTTTAAAGTTAAGCATCGTCATCCAAACTGGCAGATCTCAATCAAAATGGCGGGTAGTTCGAAGATACCGCGGCCCCGGAACGTAAAGGGCAATAAAAGGAACATGGGTGGGTTTTAGTCTGTACAAGTCTGACACTCCTCCCCGCTCCGCCCAGAGCGGGGGAAGTTATTTGATGACTTCCCAAACCAAAAAAAAGGGTCTCTTCCTCTCTCTTGTATCCTCGTAGAGGCGATCGGCTGCGGTGATCTCACGTGCCTGGTTCAGTCCATGAAACGAGGAGGAATGGGAAGCGGTCACCTCCTTCTGCGAAGCAGTTATGTTAGCGAAGGAGGTGGCCGGACGTTTGAAAGAGAGAACCTTAAACCAAACGAACGAGACTCCCTCCGGCCGCGAGATGACTCCCTGCCACCGTAGATCAGCAGGTCTTTGGATGAGCAATGTGTATCTCACCGTCCATCCGTCTAGTGACAACAGGCTGTGTCGACGTTCGAGCTTGTAAGTTCGTAAAGAGATGTCAGCAAAGCAGAGGTACCTGCCAGAGCTAGCACCTGTCGGGGTTGCGAGCTGTTCGAAAGAAATACTACGGCCCTAAACACAATGGAAAAAAGAATAAACATGGATGGGTTTTAGTCACTTGAAGTCTGACACTACCTTCGCCCACGGAGGGAGAAGTCATGGTTGATTTTCTCACAGCTCCATGGAACCACAGAGTACCTATATGGTTCTAATTTCGACTGGTTACCTCTACGCTTTCCCGAGATAAAGGGTTTGGCGAGACAGACAGACTGACAACAAAGTGATCTTATAAGGGTTCCGTCTTTTCTTTTTAAGGCACGCAACCCTAAAAAGAAAAGCCTCTATACATAAGTCTAGTTTGCATCAAGCAACAATATATGAAAATCATTACAAAACATATCGCCAAGTTTAGTTGCTTCTTATACGTGTGTATACAAAAACAAACTTATTGATACTATTTATAGAGTCTGTTATATTTTGTTTATTGTATTTATTTGCCGGGTTCAATATAATTGGTCATTGTTTGAAATCGAAATGTATTTTAATACGCAAATAAATTGAATTTTGTGTACGTAAATGGCCCAGTTTTTATAACTTAGATAATGTTGTGTGAATATGTTACTATCAGTATTGTTTATTTTTACTGTTTTGTCTATCTTACTAGCTTCCGCCCGCGACTTCGTTCATAGTTACTTTGGGCGAAAAAAAAATATCTTTCACCCCATTTTCTTCCCTCTTTCTCTCCCTTATCTCACTTAAAAAATGCCTAGGTCCGTCTCCAGGGGCCCAACTATCTCTGTATCTACCTAAATTCATCAACATCAGTTTAGCCATTTAGGCGTGAAGACGTATACAAACATACAAACTCACTTTCACTTTAAGGATTCCCGTCACGAGGTCGCTCCCTATAGCATAGTTTTAAAACCATAACTGGTGAAATGTGTGTAGGTACTATTATTTACACCTCTGCTTAACCCTTAGGCGACTACAAGACTGATTATATAGTAACATTTTCTAGTAAAGAAAAAGCATTTCAGTAGCCAATGATTATTTTATAGAGTGTGATTCAATATCTGGCTGGCACTTTTACAAGCTATCTTCTGACTAAATCAAACTATGAAAAACATCGGGTATTCCCTAACACACGTAGTATCTGTATTATTGACAAAACCATCAACAAAACAGCTCATAGCGTTAAAAATATTCTAAACATTTAAATTATTTTAAAATGAGAACGCATTACTCAACATCATTCTCATTGTGACCACATAGAAACCACATATCAGCCGGTTTTCCATACACTGACTAATGAACAAAACTTGTACAGATAAAATATAAAAAGAAGAAAGGCAGAATGACTGGCAACCTAAGCCAATCGAATCAAAAAAGATACTCTACGCCCACAATTCAAAAAGCGAACGCGACTCAAAAGCTGTCAAACTGCCCGCGCTGACGCATGGTGGTAGGGTTGGCAATGGTTTCAAAAGAACTAAATGTAACTGATTTTCTGTATATATTTTTTTTATTTTACTGGAAAATTGAAGTTTCCTCCACTATAGGTTAAATTTTATATTAAAATTTCGTAATCATAAAAAGGACAGTGCATCAAATGCTGAAGAGTTTGTTAAATTAATGAAACGCGCTTATTTCAAGAACTATTGCTGTTTTAGTTTTAGTGTTGGAAAATCCATTTATCGAGGAAGGCTATATAAGGAGCTAAAAGACGTTTCCGAAGTATGTAGAAGTAGTGACATGTGCATGTTTTTTCAGAAAGAGAGTCCTGAAGGATAGGTACATTGCCAACAAAGAAACTAAACAAGACCTCAAATTCATTATTTGGTTTTTAGCAATACATGATTTCATTTCAGGTCATAAAAGAATAACGCTCGTTTAATAACTCATAAAATAATAACTCATTCTCTGCAGATATTTATCACAGTTATTTTCTAACAGTAGCTTGGCCATAATCAGTTTCATCAGCAAGGAGGCAGCCCTGTGCAAACCTGCCCTGCCTCAACCGACGTCCAAACGCGTCCATTTTATGCGTTCGTTTTTTGAAATCACTAAAAGAGGTATGACAGGAATATCAATGCATCAAATGGTCAGATTTACAACAAAAAGTTTGGAATTTTGTAATTCTTATTTTGAAAATAGCTTCTTTTAATGAATAAGTCAAAGAAATTATTAGAGAGAGAAATGGGACGAGCGAGAAGATATCTTAAGAAAATCTCTTTAAGATTAACAAAAAAGGGTAAAAGAAAGAATATAGGTGGGTTTTAGTCAATAAAAGTCTGTTACACCCCGCCGGTCCGCCCAGAGCGGGGGAAGTTATTTGAATATTTCCCACCCACAAAAAAAAAACGGTTCCTTGTGGATCGCTTGTAATAAAATTGTGTAACAAAAATATTTGCATGTGTTCATCAAATATTTTTGATTTAATTTGTCGGACATAGCCTCAAAATCATCCAGTAAGCATGTTAAACTGTCTCAACCGCAGTGTTTTATAACAATTATGTTTTAGCATTAAAGCCTTCCCATTGGTCAACCCTACAACTCCGGCGCAAGCGGCCATTCACCGTCTCTCATTTTGTTTTTTATCCCACAACCCCGCATACAGTGAACAGAAAATACGCTTCTGTGTTCGGGTGACGACGCCTGTTATTATCTTGTGAAATATAACAATAAATAAATTCTATTTATCTATGCCATGAATTCACTTGAGTAAGGTTTTTCGTAAGAAGACTAAATTCTGGGTTAACAACACTATTGACAGCTGTCATTTATTAGCAGGCAACTTCAGACCATAGTTTTTTTTTTACTTTGCCTTAAGGAATTGCTCATGTATCGTGGGTGCGTTTACAAACATTTAAACTCACATACACAAACAGCCAGACCCGAAAATCTTTGTTTTTAATTTCGTTTAATTATGATACAAAATAATAATATTCAATTAGTTGTTTTTAGCTTTATTTTCAAAAGTTTCTTTCTTGCTAGTTGCTAAGTAAGTACTTCAATTATTTGATTCTAAAATCCGCTGTTTTTGAACATAATTAAATGTATTCCTAAACAAATATAGGTAGAGAGACATTGATATTGATGAAATTGAGATTTCTGTGGAAATACTCCAGTAATGCTTGCAGTTTCAATAGCACTAATTGATAGCACGTATTCGTTATTAATTAGTTTAAGATACTAATTGCGAATTGACAAGCCAAAATTACTTTGGTGTGTCAGGGAGATTTTCTGATAATTCTATCTAGGTTTATTTTATGTGTTGATATCTAGATTTATAGTATGTGTCCAATTCTATAACACCTTAGTCTAGACACAGAAATAAAATGGCGGCTATGACGTATGACAGCCAAACGGACAGGATGAATGTGTAAGAGTTGTTTTTTTGCTATTTAGTATGTAACCCTAAAAACTACGGCTAAACGAATAAATTAGACCTTCTAAGTTTGATGATTCAGAAATACCGACTTCTAAAAGGAACAAACTGGGAAGTGGAAAGTAACTTTTGTTAGTTTCGTTGACTTTTTTAACACCGACTTCCGGAAGTGAAGTTATTTTCCACTTTTTTGTTTTTTTTTTGGAAATCGGTATTAGTTTTGCATTTTTAGCTATGGTATAATGGCATATCACATATTTTTTATTACATCGAGTTTATAATTTATATCGAGTATTAATGAATACTCGAAATAAATTACATTTTCATTGTTACTAAAAAAGATTAGCAGATCATCCATATACACATAGAAAAATAAATGTATTATAAATAATAATTCATAAACTACCTAAGCAATATAAGATTCATTGTTTACTGATTCAGAAAATAACCTTCCCTGCGACTACCGTGAGATTCAACAACAAGGAAGTTAAAAAAACTGTAATTTAAAAAAGAAACATTCTTCCGAGATCAAATATTGGCATTTACGAGTAAACCCAAAAGTTCATTGTTGTCCGCAAAATATCAAGGTTTTAAAATCGATATCAAGGAAGATTAAATAGCTGATTATGTAGACTGAAATAAAAAGTAATAGTCTAATAGCTGGCGCTCACGTGATGATAAAAAAAGTATCCTATGTGTTATTTCGGACTATGATCTACCTCTGTGCCAAATTTCATCGAAATCCTTTCAGCCGTTTAGACGTGAAAGAGTAACAAACATCCATCCATCGTCATAAACATTCGCAGTTATAATATTAAAAAGTGGGAAGTAGGATGTGTTATTTATTTAACACTTCAAGCACAAAGTACAGAGGCGGACTTTATGCCAAAAACATTAAGTAAGTAGTGTTAGGCTAACCTGATGCTATAAAAGCTTAGCTCCTTACTTAATTGATACTTACCTCTATTTAATTTCTATGACTATTTACAAACAATACACATGTTTACTCAGAGATTTTTTCGTAGAAATCTTTTTAGGGTTCTGTTTCCAAAGGGAAAAACGGGACCCTATTAATAAGACCCTGCTGCCAGTCCGTATGTCCATCCCCTTTCCTGATTTGCAGGTATTTAACGTTGGTAACAAAGTGTGTGTGTACCGATTTCTAGCTACCTTTTAAACTGCGGAATTTCCCATATAAAATTTCATCCCTCTTTTCTTTAAAGGGGTTGGGGGCGATTTCCAAAAAAATTAAGCACGACGTTTTTTTTAGTGAAAAATAGTCCGCTTACCAATTTTTAGCTACCTACCTTGAAAATTGCGAAATGCTCCATATAAACTTCCACCCCCTATTTTAGGGAAGTGGGGAGTTAGAAAGAGACAAAAAGTAGCCTGCATCCGTCTTCAGGGTCTTAACTATCTCTAAACCAAAATTCATCAAAATTGGTTTAGCCATTTTAGTGAGAAGACGTAACAAACAAACAGACTCTATTTCGCTTTCTAACTATTAATAAGGATTTATCTACACTAAAAACAAATCTGTAAAACTAATTTAGGTTTTCTATTCAGTCACCTCTACTTATATCCTCCGTGAATACGGGCGTGATATATTGATACTTTCATCTTTCATCGTAGATCTGTTAAAGTCAAATAAACAGATAGACATCTCTATCACATTTAGTATTGATTCCACGAAGTCATAAATACGAAGTTCAATCCCAAGTAAAATGTTATCTTCTTAGCAAAATGTCAAGGACAATCCTTTGAAGGAAGATATTTTAATCTTGTTACCTACATACAGCCTTGGCGATTTTATATACCTCATCATTATCTAGTAAGAAAAAAAAGACAGATGATTTATTATAAAAAAAGTTTTTAAGTGTAAGTTTATAATAGGCACAAAAAATCAAATCGGTAAATCTTGAAAAAAAAGGTATTATTGTGTGTCTCAAAGCTGGGCCAAATAAGGGTCAATCTTTAGGTTAAGCTGCGCTTGCCTAGGTTAGTCGTGGATGGGTGACCAAACATTACTCAACGAGTTCTGTCCGAACCTCGGAAAGGACGTTCAGTCGTTACAGGTAGTCAGTGGGCCGAAAGTCTGACGACCAGACGTAGGGATAATCAAGGGTTACCTTATTACCCAGTACTAACTGTGTTGTAGAGGTCAAATAGGCAGTGGCAGCTGACTGCATCCGGTAAGACTGGAAGCTGAGCGAAACACCTAAATGGCTAAAACGATTTTGATGAATTTTGGTACAGAGATGGTTGGGACCCTGGAGACGGCCATAGGCTAATTTAAAAAAAAATGAAAAAAGAGGGAGAAAGAGGGAACAAAAGAGGAGAGAAAGATATTTTTTTTTCGATCATCATGCAGGTTAAAGTTAGCGTTAGCCCAAAGTAACTAACGAAGTAAGTAACTAACTACACGTAGGAAGTCGCGGGTGGAAGCTAATTAAAAATAAAAGTAAAACAAGGATGTTGTTAGATCAAAATAGAGACCCTAAATAAATCTATGCTATTTTCTCAGAAAAAATCCCGAAAAGGTCAAATCTATTTTTAATTTCATCCCACGTATTGTATCGTTCGGACATCTTTTGTGCTTTTCACCCTACAGTAATAACGTTCGATATAAACTTATGGGCCGTATCTGATGGACCACTGGAGTCTGAACCAAACAGGTTCTAGTATTAAAGACGTCTTCGGTAGCTTTGGGCAGAACGATTATCTACTAGGGTTGTGCCTAACTTGTAGAACGGGAATATACAGAAAATGGAATGTTGGTAGTCGCTTTCTTTGTTATATATACTAATATTATAAAGCTGAAGAGTTTGTTTGTTTGTTTGAACGCGCTAATCTAAGGGACTACTGGTTGGAATTGGAAAATTCTTTTAGTGTTGGATAGTCCATTTCTTGAGGAAGGCTATAGGCTATATAACATCACGCTACGACCAACAGGTGCTGAGCAGCGTGGGTGAAACCGCGTGGAACAGCTAGTTATGTATAAACGAAACGAATTTCATGAGCGACTGTATGTTTTCTCGTGCACTTTCAGTGAATTCTATAGTTTTATCCAATACTAGCTGTCTTGAGGAGCTAAATAATAGCAGCCGCTCGAGTCGATCTTTAGGTTAAGCCGCGTTTGCCTAGGTTGGTCTGTGGATCGGTGACCACCCGTTACACAACGAGTTTCTTCCGTGCCTCGGAAAGGACGTTAAGCTGTTTGCCCCGGCTGTCATTTATAGATCTTTGACAGTCGTTACAGGTAGTCAGTGTTCCGAAAGTCTGACAACCAGTCTTACCAAGGGGTATCGCATTACCCAGTAGTAACTTGGTTGTGGACGTCAGATAAGCAGTCGCTCCATGTAAAATACTGATATTCAGCTGCATCCGGTTAGACTGGAAGCCGAGCCCAACTTAGTTGGGAAAAGGCTAGGCAGATGATGACTAGCTGTCTTCCGTGGTTTCACTCGCTTCTTTGGTTACTGTCCCGCTCCTCTGGGTAGTAGCGTAGTTTTATAAAACCTATGTTACTCTATACTTAATAATGTAGCTTTTTAATGGGAATTTTTTTTGTGCAAGACAATGAGAGAGAGAGGAAAAGGCGAATTTTATTGTTATGTTTAAGTTTCATTATATTATGGCTCTAAGTACTTAGAAATTAGGAGTTTTTATTCCATTTTTTCTTTAAAGTTAAAATATACAATTTGATAGCTGCACTGTCGCATTACGTTAAGGACTGTATAGTTAAAGTTAAAAAACTAATTTAGGTCGTATTAAGATTCTTTATGATGAAGAATTACATAGGTTAAATGTTCCTTAGTTGCATCTGCCTTCACTTTTAAAAAAGATTGACAAATAACCTCCTCAGTAAAAGGAAGTAAACATCAAAACAAAATAAAGTAAAACGTACTTAAATAACATTTTCTCAGATTGTGTAATCCAGTGACATACCCGCCAACAGGTGAACCCACTAAACTATGTCAATGTCAATCTCATAAATATATACTTTAGCGAGAAATGATAGAATTTTAGATAAAACTGTTCTTATGTTGCGCACGTGCAAAAGGACTAATTCTTTGAAGTTGAAAACTGAAGTAAAGTTCTGCTCTATGGTTTGAAATTTGAATTTAGAATCTTGGGTTTAGATTAAGGAACGATGAGACTGAGACTATTTCTATGCTCTTCGGAGTCTCTAAAAAAAACACAAAACCTTTTGAAAGCGATTGTCATTTGACCGTCAAGAAAGCACTTATTTTAAATATTAACTTATTTGAAAGAGAACTTAGAAGTATAAGGCTTTTATCAGACTGTGAATGAAAGGTTGGTTAAAAAGTTCTCCATATTTCGCCATGTCTCTTAAGATATTAAAAAATTAGCGTTATTAGGTCGTGACCTAATAACGCTAATTTACTTTGATTAATTTCAAGTGATCCGTATGTTTCTATATTTAGAAGTCATTTATAATTGGCAAAACTTATACTTTTTTATGCAAAATTTCATCTCAATCAGTATAAAATAGGACACAAGAAACTATAATCCCTTCAAAACTACGAAAAATCGTTCAAAAAACCCCAAAAACATTCAAACTTTTACCCATTTTCTTACTAAACGAAAGGGTAAGTGACCTCTCTCACGTCGTACATTTCGGCCGCCTTCAGCCTTACAGTAAGGAATACGCTAGTGGGGTAGGTCATGTCAACCGGTTTCCCTCCACGCCGCCAAAACAGGATATATATCAAACTTCAGTGAAAGCCTTTTACGCTTAAAATAAACTGGCAATACCGTTTTTTTTTCTTTAACGGCTTAATTTAAACTATTTTCAATGAATTCTAATTTCAAAACAGCGTATATCGAAATAATATAAAAAAGGAATTTATAATTTTCAAACGCGCCATAGATAAAATAAGAAGGCAAAGGCAACAAACGAGTAATGCCTTAGAACCGGGCAAGACCTTTTTGTACAAAGTCTTGTTTCTCGTTTTAAACTGTAGACGGATGAGGTGCATCAGTTTTTACTGAGAATTTATTTTGTGCGATAGATATTACTGATCCGAGCCTGCAGCCATTTTGATTTTAGTGTTGCTACTTGAAATTGCACGGTCTTGCAGGATAATGTTTTCATATTTTGTTTTTCTTGTTTTAAAATGGTTTTTAATGCGTTGAAAGTTGATGTTGTAAGTGATTGTGGTTTTTAATGAAACTATTATTGGATTTTTAGTAAAGTTGGGCTGTTAATGTTTTTGTTTTTGTTGTTTAAAGACAAATATCTTACTAAATCTATACTTAGTATCTATCTGAGCATAGACGTTTTAGTTACAAATTAATACTAATGAGTTTGAATTCAAAACTGAAGTCTATTCCTTTGTGTACAGTTTTTTTTTGTTTCTACTTATCAACTGTCGTAACATTTTTGAGTCATCATATTCTGCTCAGACTTCATCTATCTACAGTTTGTCAGACTTGAGGCTTATTTAACTACAAGTAACAACATAAATAAATAACATTTCATTTAAATCATACGTCAATTTGTACCGAACAATATGGCTGACTCAACATTCATATTTAACATCGTGTCCTTCGCAGTTTTTGATACTTCACTGTACTTACAAGTTTATTTTTAGAATTCTGATTAATACACAAGCTCGCAGAGTTTTTGGGGGTAAGCAGAAGACACACCGACATTTGTAACGGTCCTTTTGTACAGCATGTGTCAGAAAGGGTGGCCTAATCTGAGAGTATGGTATAGTATGGTTACCATGACATCTTATAGCAGTTCTTATTCTTGTGTGAGAAAGAGATGGTGCTAGACACCCTGTATAGCTCTGTCTCTTTTCCTCAGTGGAATAAGTTCTGCTTTAAGACGTCATAGTAGGGTAGCAGTTTATCTAACTGAACATCTCTCTTGAAGGGATTTTCACGAAAAAAAACAAAAGAACTACTATGACCACGTTTTTGTATCTACATACAACTTTCAACTCTGTTTGAAACGAAATACGATTGAAAACTAAAGTTATAAACAAATAGTGACGAAGAAAACTAATTAATCACAAAAATATTTCGTTATTCACTACAGATTGTTTAAAAATTCGTCGATGCAAGCGACAACATTGTATCGGGAACAGTTTAGCATATTATTTACAAACACACACGCGTAATATAGTAAATTGTTTACTATTTGTCCGTGAGTAAAGTAAATAGGAAGTTTATTTGATGAATGAAAATTGCGCTTTTGGTGACACAGTAAATTATATACATATTTGAGTGGCAATATAATCTAATTAATAAATATTTTGGAAATAAAAAACATTTTTAAACAATCTCTAAAGCAACTAAAAGCTTAAACTTAGGATTCTTAAGTACCCATAAATAAATAAATAATCTTTATTGGCACAAATTATATAAACATTAATATCATAAATGCGAAAGTTTGTTTGCAAAAACTACTGAATGTATTTTAGTGAAACTTTACAATAATATAGCTTATACATCAGAATAACACATAGGCTACAATTCATAAAGATTATATGTTGTATATTCTATCACCACACGAGTGAAACCGAGGGGCGCCGCTAGAATTCCCTAGCTCCTGCACTAATGTAGGTATACTGTATTACAGGAGCTAGTGTGTTCCCCTTATATTACATCTTATTTATGGCTTCCAAAGATAAAAAAGCAAGTCAAAAATACTTAATCCTACTTCCTACTAATATTATAAATGTATGGGTGTATGGATGTTTGTTACTCTTTCACGTCAAAACGGTTGAACGGATCTTGATGAAATTTGGTACAGAGGTAGATTATAGTCTGGAGTATTACATAGGACACTTTTTATTTCGATATCATCTGGGCGAAGCCGCGGGCGCCAGCTAGCAGTAAAATATGGCTATTGGCTTCATTTATTTTCAAAATACTCTAAAACATAGCTCTCAAATGATAATAATAAAGGATTCACCCATTTTTTTTAATATCGTCTTTAGTAAGAAAGCTTAAGTATAATGAACTTCAGTTCTTTAAAAAAAAAAATTCTTATCTTCATTATACGCCAAAATACGTATGTTAGACAACGTTATATGTAAGAAAAACCAATAAATTAACGTTATTTAAACATCTATTGAAAGAGCATAATGCCTTTATATTTCTAAAATCAATATAATGACATCCTTTTAACCTTAAATAAACAATAAATAAAAGGAAGAACTTATTAAATTTAAGTGTATCTACCGGATGTCGACGAGAAAGGAAAGGGAAACGTAATTCTTGTAGAAAAAGATTTTCTAAGCATTATAAAAGCTTTCATTAGCTATGAAAATGTCTTTTACAACGTTTATTATAAATTTATCCTATAAATTAGCTTTTACAAACCTAAGGCGTTCAGACCAAAAGCTTATGTCTATGGAAAAACTAGTTAGATTTCTCGTTTATCTATCTCGGAATTGAATAACGACACGGTTGGCGCAGTGGCTGAGCGATCGACTGCTGCGCTGCGTGTCGCGGTTTCAATCCTCGCACGGAACAAATATTTGTATGACTTACAGTAGGTGTCTTGGGTTTGGTTTTTTGTGTATGTGAGTTTAAATATTTGTAAACGCACCCACGATACAGGAGCAAATCCTAGTGTGGGGCAAAGTTTTTTTTTTTTTTTTTTTTAAATGCGACTTTCTTTAGTTTTCTAGTCTGTTTCCTTAGTTTTAATTTGGTTTGCACTTAAGTACGATGACAGCATTATATAATTAACTTTTTAATTGAGAGTTTTAATACCAAACAGTTCTCAAAGAATAGTTTTCAAAGAAACCTTCGAATTTAAAACGCCTTTCACAGTCAAAACCCCCAAAAATATAAAAAAGGGAAACCTTATAGCTGACCCGACGTAATTAAAGGACAACCACACCATCTGCTTCAAGACGGACGGAAAACAATACGTCCCGGCATCCAGACAGTAATCGAATGAACGACGAAAAAAAAAACGCACGTCGCTTTCGCCGCCCGTCTGAATGACCTCATTTTTGGGCATTCTTCTTTTTTTTTTTGGACCAGTTATTATTGTCTGCAGAAATGAGTGTTTAGTTAGTTGAGCCGTGGTTGGGGTTAAATGGAATTGGTGAAATCAAGGATTCTGAAAGTCTTGTATTGGTAATTATCAAGTTTGTATGAAAGATGATCATGTCTTAACCTTTCTTCTTAGCGTCGTAAAGTCTATACAATGTGTCCGGATGTCTATGGACTAGCGATATTCTATGTACTTTTAAACACATATTCCAATACTGAAATATCTTGATAAAAAAAACTACCAGTTTGATTCACAAAACAGTTTACAAAACATTCCTTATTTTGGATATTATTATATTTTTTGGACTTTAATTTTGTTTTTTAAAGTTACGAAAATGTAAGCTCATCAATTCTTAATTTAAACGATATACAATATTGTTGCCCTCTGAATAAACCTATTATCGTCTCAGTAAGACCAACGCTTTGAAAGATATGATTATTCTTTGTACACGCATAGAGAATATTTCAAAATGGCTGCCAAAAAGCGAGGAAGTGAATTAGACCCAAGTGTGTATCGTAATAGTATATTAAAATACTCGTTACATGTAATAGAATATCGCTAATCCATGACCGGACACATTGTATAAAACTCTTTGGGGCCAGTAGATTATGTCCTACTCAAATACAAAATACAAAATGTTAACGTAGGTCATTATGTAGGTAACTTTGTTTTCTTGTAATTATCACACTCTTATTTTAAGTATCAATAGTCTTTAACCATGAACACAGTTCTACAATTTTAAATCAAGAACAACAAAATCCAAACCATCATTGGCACATTCCATTTTCAAACCACAATATCGTCGTTCGAAATTCAAATAGTGAGATCCGTTAGCGGCCAGTATTTCGACTGGTTTGGTTGCAGTAGGGTAGCTGCACCTGTCTCGGCCTAGTGTCCACAACCTAGATTCACCGCACGACCGTAGAATGCAGGTAGATTTATTTTAATCGCTTTATATTTACTGTTACACCTTGTTTTGGAAGTGAAATGCTGTGATCTAGAATAAAATATTCTGTTGAGTCTGACAGATAAATCAAATAAGATTCAAATATCAAATTTATTAACAAAGAGCGTAACTATGATAGAATAAGAAAGAATAGAAGTCATGTCTTATCTTTAAGAACAGTGTAAAATTTGGTGGACAATTTTACAACCATTGTAAGCTACCAATTTGCTATGTTTTGGAGATTGAAGTTTGCCAAACTTTATCCGTATAAGGTTATCCTTAATAGATAGATAATGACAGAATATTCAAAACTTGGTCCTTCAAAATGAACTCCAGCATATAAAAAGAATGTGACAATTAAATTAATGGCTAATAAATAAATTAAATGGTAAGCACTTAATAATCCTATATTCAGTAGTTTAATGACGTAAATATATTTTTTCACGTTTAAGGCAGTTTGTATCATATTTATGATCGTTAAACGTAATAAAAAAATTAAAGAAAGTAAAAAAATACTGGCAGCTATGACAGGTAAAGTTTAACTACCTTGGTGAGAAATTGAGGTGATAAATTGGGTAAGTGGTATTATGTGTAACTAGCTGGCACCCGCGGCTTCGCCCACGTGATATCAAATCCATCCATTCCCGGGAACCTTTTAGTTACAGAAATATTGGGGGTCAAAGTTCCAACATTTTTGATGTCATAACTTAAGTAGGTACCTCCCTGACCCCTGTACATCTACATCTAATGACACTAAGTTTACTAAAAAAAAACGGTTCTCATCAATATTTGAGAGTTTTGAGAGTTACTCAGAGGGGCCTGCGAGGGGTTTTTCGTAAGAGATACCGCGGCCCCGGAACGTAAAGGGCAATAGAAGGAACATGGGTGGGTTTTAGTCAGTAGGTACTAGTCTGACACTCACTCCCTCTCTGCCCAGGTAAGGTATTTGATGATTTCCCATCCGCAAAAAAAAGTGTAGAGTTAATCTATCTATACTAATATTATAAAGCTGAAGAGTTTGTTTGTTTGTTTGAACGCGCTAATCTCAGGGACTACTGGTTGGAATTGGAAAATTATTTTAGTGTTGGATAGTCCATTTCTTGAGGAAGGCTATAGGCTATATAACATCACGCTACGACCAACAGGTGCTGAGCAGCGCGGGTGAAACCGTGGGGAACAGCTAGTTTGTTTTATATACAGAATGCATGCTTGACGATTTTGCGAAGGGTTAGTTCACACCCTGTGTTAGATTATAATATTAATTTTAAAAAGTAAGGTATATAGTCTATTAAAGTAACAAGAGATATAGGTAGCCACATTTACAAGGTCTGTGGCGTCCTAGCTAGGTTATGCGGTAACCTGTATTAAGGTTCAACAGCCCAAGTTCCCATGACAAGATTTCAGAGACATTGCTTTACGATAATGATATTTATTATTATACACTTAAGTTTACCATCTTATATTAAGGGTGTGAAGTTCGTGTGTATTGTAAGTCTTTAAACTGACATGGTTACTAATATTTTAATTATCCCGTTTCAAGTGTTAATTGTATGTGTATTTGTATATAATAGAACACGAACCTATTGCCATCAACTGGCCCCAAATACAGACTCCCTGCTAATATATAAAATAGTAACACTAACATAGTAAATAAATAAACATATTATGTTACTAATACACTAACAAATTATGGATTCTACCGGGTCTGAAAAAAGTTTTTTTTTAATACTGACAGAACACCAAAATTATTCTTACTAAATTATGCATTAACCTCTTAAAACCCATTTAAAATTATACAAATATATAATATTTAAAACGAAAATTACAATATTTATTAAAATGCGCCCACAAACCGCTATTTCGTGTCAATATCTAGAGCGCTACGCTGCGCAGGCGTCTAATATAAATATCAGCGAGTTAGGCGGGAATAAATTCAACATGGCCGCTTGATAGTGAAGCGGTTGTGACATTGAACGTTTTGTATACTACCTATATGTTGTAATAGTGTAGATACTTTGATAGTTTCAAATAGATAGTTACGTTTAGATATCTGTATTGATGTTGCAGTAAGTACCTATTTTTGTATGTATAAGGCTTGATGAAATGCGATTACTGAAAAACATTTACCGAATTATTAAAAATCTTACCCGTAATTTTATTTTTGCTTATTTTATTGCTAATGCATTTTCTTATATTAGGTACTTAACTTCTTTTATATATATTGACACTTTTACAAAATTGATTGCGAATTATTGTTTCTTATCGCCATCACAGTTTGATAATTGAAATTGAAAAATAAAATGATATTTACATTTTTTTAAACATAAAACTTTTTTAATAGGGTTTTAAATATTACCATTTAAAATAGAATTGACGCAAATTGTGTAACGCGATAAGAATTATAGCTATTTAATCGTTATCATAGTTCAACTCACTTCGACTATTTATGACTAGACCGGAAACTAACGCTTAAAAAAAACAATAAGACATATTGCATTTAATCTATTGACGCTAAATTAAAATGGATGTATTAAACTGCTTTAAGAAAAATGATAAACGTCTTTAGTACAGCAAAAAAAAAAACATTTTAAAAAAATCTAAACAAGTTCAAGGGTTTTCCAAACCATTTAAATGTTTATATCACATAATAGGGCAACCTAGCGCCATCTATCGTCAAATTAAGCAGACGTCGACTAGATTGTGCAAGCGCGACTTTCGCCTTGGCCCCTGCGCAGGCGCACCTAAATACCCGCCACGTCCGCTAGTAACTTGCATAATAATCTACTTTGGAAAAACATTATTGACCTTCTAAATTATTTTTGATCCTTGATTTATGTGGGGTCTACAAATGTGGATTTTTTTTGTCTAAATATTTATAACTGACGCTAGGGGTGTAAAATATTTCGAAAAATTACTTTTATACAAATATGTGTATAATTGTTGAAAGGCTCATAATTTAGAAACTTTTGGAAGAAAACATAGTTAAAAGTCTGAATACAAAATCAAATCAATCACAATTCAACACCAAATTAAATACAAAATTAAGACATCCAAGCGTTAAAACATACATAAAACTAGCAGGAACATAGTTCAAAACTAAGACATCGGCCATGCGTAGCCTTCAAACGAGTCTGAATTCAAGATGGCGGTCCATAAGGCTAGCAGTTGTAGGTTATGTAGTAACATTGACAGTCGTTGCGCCTGCGCTTGCCTTGGCCGCGCGCGCAAGGACCCGGCTGCAATTGAAGGGCGCGAACTTGAATTTGGTTGATGTTCTTTTTATGAATTTTAGCGATTTTTGCGTTTTTGAATGAAGAAAAGAGAAAATAAGCACTTTATGAGTAAAAATGTTTTTTTCTTTTTTGATGAATTTTTTATTTAAATTATATATAGCAAGTAGTTTCTTTTTGTTTTTTAGTTGATGGCTAGAAGATTAAATAAAGAAAGAGCTTTATAACCACGAATAAGACATGAAATCATGCGCTTGCGATGACATAATTGCGTTTAAACCCAATAGGTACCATTTTATAAACGAAATATTCAAAGTTATTTAAACAAAAGCTGAAGAACTCGTTTATTTTTCACATTGGCAACGATCTTTTATGTATTGACGATAAAATATAGGTCATATGACTGTGCCAGTGCATACATAAGTACATTACTTCCTGAATGCAGATGACCTTATTTTTGTTTTTTTTTATAAATAACTTGTTTTTGTCAAACGGTGATAAATGCCGACTGATTTGTTAACCAAAATATGTTATATTTTACATTTTATTTGATTTACCCTTAATGTAGAACCGTTGGTTTCTATTTAGAAACCAACGGTTCTACATTAAGGGTAAAATTTATAGATTTGTCGTTATTATCTATATTAGCTATATAGGTATTCTTAAAAAAACAACATGTGTTATCTACATGAGGTTAAGGTTTGTTTAAAAAAACTCATCCTACAGCATTATTTTTTAAATTATTATAACTTCTTTATTTGTATGTGTTTTATTAATAAAATAAAATATATTAGAAGTACATAGCTTTGTTGTTTCTACCTTTTCTACGTAATAATACTATCAAACTTACAAAAGCGCGTTGAAAATAAAACCCCCAGTAATCTTATCAGAAGCAATGAAATATTATTAGTCATTGTACCTATACAATTAATCAATTAATTAAAATTTTAACAAATAAAAAATGTATCGCGAAGCGCACGTCAAAAGTTCCGACGGCTTTATTTTAGCCTACGATTGCGCGTAAAGCTTCGTAGCACCGGTAATAACTCATTTATTTCACTAATAAACAATTTTTTGACTATCTATTAGTTTTATTTATTATTAAAAAACAAAGAAAATTTACAGTTTGAAGTTATTTGACTATTTGAGAAAAGTTTTTTCGTAAATCCCAAAAATTCGTTGCCAAAAAAGTTTAAACTTCGAATTCCGAAATGTTACAACCTCTTTTTTGTTGCTAACACCTGTATAATAGAAATAAAAAAGAAAATTTGAAAATAGAATCGTTTTCTCTATGCCGTCATTGGCCTTCGATCAAAATATAGGTTGCAATTTATTAACGCACACATGTGCGAGGTTACGCACACTCGCACAACGTTGCAATGTTAAACGAACGTAGTCATAGAAAAAGAGTGGGACAGATGAACGATAACGAGTATAGGTGGGGAGAGTGGAGGGGGGTTCGTAAGAAAACACAAAAAAATGTGCGTGAACCCTACGCACACATCCACCGTTATGCGTGCGTTTACATATGCACCGCACGGACACCCACACCACTTAAAGTCAAGGAGAACGCAAGATTAAGGGCACACATTATTGACTTCGAAATTCAAAAATTCATAAACGTTCTTTGTTTAACGCGCCAAATTGTACTCACATGCGTCAGAGGTGGCCGGTTCCTCTTCCGTCCAGTTTGACACCTCGGTAGTAATTTTTGTAAAAAAAAGAAAAAAGTTGCAATAACAAATCCGCGTCACCTCGTCATGTAATCACAAATCCATTCAGCCGTATTTCACAGCGATAACACTGTCACAGCATAATATATTGTAACACATCACGACAGTCACTTTTCACAAAAATATTCCTTTACTACTTATTTAATACTAAATAAAAATATAGTTCGGGTCCTAAGTTTCCATGTGATATGTGTCTTGCATCTCAGCAAAGTGAGCCGCACTTAAATACGAGGAGAAATTCGGAAAAACTCACTAAATCCCAAAATATTTTTCTTAGATTTTGTTTTGTTTTTGTCGAAGCCACTACGCGATGATATGAATAATTTTTTTTTATAAAATATAGTCTGTGGTCAATATTTTTTTTAAGATATTTTTGTTTATTTTTCGGAGGTTTTTAGCGGTTATGTCGCGTGTTGTGGTCCAGTTGTGTGCCGGGAACGGAAATGCGACGCTCCACCGATTGTGCATAGGCGGGACTGCACTGAGCGCGCACACCGTACTAGACGGCGTGCGTACTTAGCCATTACCTTGTATTTACTGCGACCGAGCGCGCGCTCGCCCAGTCTTGATACTCGACGCTGACAGTAGTAAATGTGAAAAAAAAATGCCGAAAAATCGGAAGATTTTGGATGAAAATGCAATTAATAACAATCAGTAACACTAGCAATAGTCAAAAAATATTTTGAACTGACTTTTTACGATAAAATTACATTTATTTTCATAGTTTTGCACTTTAATTCAGACTTTTACGAAGGTTTCACACAAACAACATAAACTAAATATTATTTTAGTCACACCAAATCTATAGGCAATAAAATCCTTCAATTTAAATCCACAATTCAATATTAATCACTGCTACGACCACAATCGTTTCTATACCATGCCTTTCCTCGTTCGAAAACACAGTTGAGCACTGTTAGCTCAAGATCGCTCAGTCGTACTATAGCACAACTACACTGACAGAATGCAGTATCGTCGGTACGCGTGCGCCTGTGTGAGTGTCCCGCGCTTGTATGAACCTTGTACATTTCAGTTCTACTGACTTATCTTACACTTTGTAATAATCCAAATGACATCTAACTTACTGTGTAATGTATTAAAAACCTCCAAAAAATTTTTGGAGCCAGAATTCGATTTTTATTCAAAAAATAGTCCATCCTCGTCTACTGTGTGCATGAAAGTTGAGTTTGTGTGCAGTTTTTTATCGTTTTTTTCTTCGTCGTGTGGGTGCGTTCGATTGTATAGGAAGGCGAGGGTGTGTGCCGAGTGCACACAAAATGCAGTAGTGTGTGTAGTTCTTATAAGAAAATGGTTCAGTGAAAAATTTTGTTGGAATTCGTAGAGATGGCGCTGTAACTATGATGAACGTAGCATCAAAAAATTAGTTACGGGCTCCGCGTGCGATTTTACTGTCTATCTTTCTGAATATAGGGTTCAAATTTACGTATATAACATTTAATGCTTTGTTAAATTCGTTTGTGACTTTTCTGGCGGGCGTGAGGTAATCGTAGATGGTGATTAGAACTATTTTGATCTGATAAAACACTTGAATATCGTCTAGTTGCGTTCCTTATCTATACTAAGCCCTACGATAAGGGTTTAATTAGTTATATTCATTTTAATATCGCTCAAACTTGGTTTTATAGCTAATTTTACCGTTGTTGGAGGAAGCTGAAGTCTGGTCCGCTTAAACATAATCTTGGGGGGTGTTATTTCAGCAAAAAAAGTGTCATTAAATATGCAAAAAGTGTAAGCCGCCGTCGGGCTACGAATTTTAAAGTCTTAAGCTTAGTTTTAGAGCTTATGAAGAATGAGACGCGGTTTAAATCAGCGATACTTAAGAAAAAGGAATTTGCTACGAGACGGTTATCGTATGATAGCTTTTTCAGAGCTATTTATTGTGCTGCGAGATTACTGATACAATGTTTTTGTAGACAAATTTTGTAGTGAAACGGTTAATCTATACTAATATTATAAAGCTGTAGAGTTTGTTTGTTTGTTTGAACGCGCTAATCTCAGGGACTACTGATTGGAATTGGAAAATTCTTTTAGTGTTGGATAGTCCATTTCTTGAGGAAGGCTATAGGCTATATAACATCACGCTACGACCAACGGGTGCTGAGCAGCGTGGGTGAAACCGCGTGGAACAGCTAGTAATAGATACTTTTCGTGTATAACATTGCCTTTTGAGATCGTTTTATGACAAAACTAGCTGTGTCCAGCGATTTCACCCGCTGCTCAGCTTCTTATTGTCATAGAGTGTTATATAGTCTACTGGCTTTTACCCGCGGCTTCACTCGCGTTATTTCGGGGTAACACAGTTCCACTTTTCTAATTTGCATGTATCTGCTACCTGTTCCATGCGGGAATCGAACCCATAGTCGTTTGTGAACATTAAAGTGATTTTTGTATAAGTATAATATTTTGGAGATGGTCTTAGATTTCTATGCAATATGTAAGTACCTACACACGTTTTGGTCGACTTAATAAATGCGACAATACACCTAAAGATGAAGGATGAAAACGTCATAAAATTTCGTAGCCACGCCTCTTGGTTCGATTCCCACCCAAACTTTGTGTGATGAGCATGATTGTTTGTTCTGTGTCTGGGTGTGATTTATTTATAATATGTATGTATTTTTAAATTATATAAGTATGTATATCAGCTGTTTGGTTACCATAACACAAGCTCTGCTTAGCTTGGGATCAGATAGCCGCGTGTCAAGATATTTATTATTTTATTTACCGTTTATACCAACTTCGAAAAAAGGAGGTTCTCAATTCGAATGTATTTTGATTGTATGTTTAGGTTGTAGATAGCTTGTATTTTAGATTGACACCTAGGCTTTTTATTGCATTGTGCGCGGGTGAAACCACGGGGCCCTGCTATTGATGATTTAATTTTGCAATTAGCTTTAATTAGTAGCTGAAATAGATTTCAGATTGAAATGATAATAATTGTTAATGTCATCAGTGACGATGGTCAAGGAGTTGATGATGATGTCAATAGTACAAATACTATTATGATAAAAATTATATAAAGATAATTATTTTTTTCTTTATGTTCGCATAGACAATTTTTTCCCATTTTTGTAAACGTTATTGTGAGATTGATGTTTATATTAGTGTTTATGGTCACCTTATGTTTATTATACTATATGATAATAGGTCATTTTAATGTTTTAGCTATTGAGAGAAGCTAGACCTGTAAATGGTGCCTATTTAGGTATCAGACAATGGTAGCTCTCTTGTGAAAATAAACCTATATGGATAGTTATAATAAATAACCGGATGCAGTTAAATACCAGTATTTTACATGGAGTGAGTGCCTAACTGACTTCCACAACCCAGTTAGTACTGGGTAATACGATACCCCTGGGTAAGACTGGTTGTCAGTCTGTCGGAACACAAGATCTTCAATTCACAGACGGGACCAACGGTTTAGCGTGCACTAAGGAAACTCGGTATGTAATGGATGGTCACTTGACAATCATGACTTATCATAAAAGATCAACTGGTGTAGCTGTTAATATTTAACCACGAGCTCTTAATTCCACTTGTCTATACTAATAATATAAACACAATACAAATTGTTTGTTTGTATCGAATAGGCTCCAAAACTACTGAACCGATTTTAACCATTGCTTTACTAATAGCAAGCTACATTACCATAAAGTAACATAGGCTATACAACATCACGCTACTACCCACGGGAGCGGAGCAGCAACTAAAGACGCGGGTGAAACCCCGCAAGACAACTAGTTTCTTACAAAAACTAACTGAAAAAAATATCAGTAGATAACAGTATTTACTGAAAATATGTTTCCTATCAGAAACAGTCTGTTCAAACTCGTCGACAAACGGATGTAAGCTTCGATGCCTCAAATCAATCCATACAAACATAGATACAATTCCTAGAAGCCAAGATGCCGCCATCTTCTTAAGAAAATACCTTTGGTAGACTTCGTGGAATTATTAAGCTAGTTTAGTTGGAAGTTAATTTCTATTTTGATTTCATCTTGAATATTAGAGTAAGACGTAACTTCACGCCTGAACACATTGAGTTTGTTTTTTCTGAATGGCATTTTGCAGTTCTACCGAGGAGGTTGTCGTCTGCTTAACCGTGCGATGCCTTAAAAATTAAAACCTCCAGCCAGGGCAAAAACTTGCCGTGTCGACGGCGCGTTCGTGTTTCACGCGCGCCTCAAAAAGAGTCAGCAAAGCAGAGGGGCTTGCCAGAGCCTCCGCCTGCCGGGGTTGCGGGTTGTTCGAAAGAGATACTGCGGCCTCGGAACGTAAAGGGCAACAGAAGGAACATGGGTGGGTTTTAGTCAGTACAAGTCTGACATGCCCCCCCGCTCCGCCCAGAGCGGGGGAAGTCATAGGATGATTTCCCACCCGGAAAAAAAAAAAGGGCAAAAACTTACAAACTAAACGACTACACGCTAAGGGCACCCCCTGTGGGGTACGAGCCTCGGCTTAGGGTGTCACTGAGGAAGGACAGCAAAGGGACAGGCTGGATCTGAGTGATGTCAATTGGGGACTGATTTGAACTTCAGCAGCACTGGCTGGCTCTAGCAAGGGATAGGTGAGACATATAGAGGGATAAATAGAGGTTTATTTATAGTCTCCACAGGTTTCTAATAAACTGGTGAAATGTGGTACTGCGAGGTACAATTCTGCCCAACCCTCCATGGGTTACAAGCGTGTTTTTATGTATTACTTTACTAGATAAATGTCCATGTAGGCTTGGCTGTCTCAATTAAGAACCGCCCCTTTTTAGGATGTGAAATTATCAAATAACTTCCCCCGCTCTCTTTGGAGCGGGTTGCAGTCACTTTTACTGACTAAAACCCATCAATGTTCCTTATTTTGTCATTTGCTTTTATGGAATCTCTTACAAACAACCCGCAACCCCGACAACGCGTCCGTGTTCCTCGCGCTTCAAAGAGATGTCAGCATAGCAGAGTGGCCTGTCAGGGCCACCGCCTGCTTGCTTACATTATAATTGTTCATTGCTATCAACTTAGATAGATAGAATATTCTTAATTATGTACACCATACAAGTAACAAGAATAACACTAGACAAACTTATAAATAGGGTGACACAATGGGTGGTCTTATCGCTAAAAGCGATCTTTTTAGGACACTTAATCCTTACTAATATTATAAAAGCGAAAGCGAGTTTGTTTGTTACGTCTTCACGCCTCAATGGCTGAAACGATTTTGATGAATTTTGGTACAGAGACGGACATAGGCTATTTTTTTAAAAAAAAGATTGAGATATGGGTGAGAAAGAGGGAAAAGAAACTCAGCATTAATAAATAAGGCGCTAGGGCAAAAACTACAAGTTGCAGGTAGCTGCAAATCAGGAAAGGGGAACTGTTTTACCCCGAATTTAACGCGGGCAAAGCCACGGGCATATAAATTTCAACATAAATCCGTTGTGAATCAAATATCGTCACAAACTTAATTATTTATTTATGTAAGTACCTACACACTGTGGACATCACAGGAAAATAACATATAATATTTGAGTACCTACCTACATAGGTACTACTTATTTCGTAAGAAATAACTAATACCATCCATTATCTTCACGCTATCACCAATAAGAGTTAAGCAGATAAAATTTCGGACGAAAAACAGATCTACAGAAGCACAAACAAAACCCATAAGCTTGTGTTCATCAGACTAATTGAAACAATAATGTTCCTGAGATAGGATCGCACACACACACTCACACGGACGAAGGTCGACCGTAGATCGCTATTGAGTTAGGTATAGTGTACAGGCTAAAAGTTGTTGCGGGTTGTTCGAGGTCCGCAGCCCTGAAAAACCATGGGCAATAAAAGAAACATGGGTCGGTTTTAGTCAGTTAAATTCTGACATACACCCTCCGCTCCGGGGGAAACGGGAGAAGTCATTTGATGATTTACCATCCGCAAAAAAAAAGGGTAAAAGTTTCAACTTTACTTATGGGTTCAATCAATAAAAGAGTTAAGTTACTAAACTTATCAGATACCATTAAAATTCTCCTAAAAATCATCTTTTCTCTGCTTTTCCATGCTAAGTACCTAATTTGGGATGCCAGGGCCACTGCCTGCCGAGGCTTCGGGTTGTTCGAAAGAGATACCCGGCCTCAGAACACAAGGGGCAAAAGAAGTTACCTACTTGGATGAGTTTTAGTCAGTGCAAGTTTGACACACCGTGCCTCTCCACCCAGAGAAATCATTTGATGATTTATTTCAAATCAGGAAAACAAAAAATGCACAAGTAAGTATCCACTAAAGAAATACAGATAGCACTTTTACCAATTCTCATTCATTTTGAAATATATCATATTATTTCAACATTTTCATCTTCAGGTTCTAATTGACGACACGATTAACGCAGTGGTTGAGTGACCGACTGTTGCGCCGTGTGTCGCAGGTTCGATCCCCGCACGGAACAAAATAATTATTTGTATGACTAGGTACAGATAGTTGTTTCGGGTCTGGGTGTTTGTGTATGTGAGTATAAATGTTTTTAAACGCACCCACGATACATGAGAAATTTCTAGTGTGGGGCAACGAAAAGAAACTGTCAAAGCGCACCGCCCATACATAAGCCAGATGTTTCTAAAAGCTAAACCACGCTACATCTAAGACCTTTAAAGTGCTAATGAGCCACATAATTGACTAATTAGTGTCGTAATGTTTTAATAACAACAGCCTCTGCCGCTGACGAGCTCCTTTCCGCGTTTTTGTCGCTATACGTGGCGAGGAAGAGATCGATTTAATGGAAGCGATAACTGATGAGTGTAGTTGACGGGGAATATTGAGCGTAGTTGTTGACTTGACTCCCAAAATGTAAGTTTTGAGATTCGAAATTATAAAAAAAAAAAAACATTGGGCTACATGGGCAGTTTTCAAACGTCGAGAAAAGGTGCTCGGTTTGGCTTGGTCGTTTCCTATGGAGAAGAACCGACACAAAACTCCATGGTTAGTTTAAAAGGCGTTCTTGTGACAGCAATTTAATTTATACCCATCATGTTAGCTATTTGTAACGTGATTACTGCATTTCTGTATATAAATTACACCTGAAATCTAGAAATTATACTAGGTACATACAGATGAACAGACTCGCTGTGTCTGCTTCGAACATGTTTAATTAAAGTTGTATCTGTGTGGGTTAGATTTAACTTGTAATATGGCTTACATTTAACATAATCTACCTTTACCTAATAATAAAGTTATTTGCTTACCTGTGTTAGTACTTAGCTGTCGTGAAGTACTATTTCTGGTAAAAAAGAAAGTTTATTTCGCTATAAAACCTTTACCAACGCAACAGCAAAAATGTGACACTCTTTGTTACGTATAAATAAGTCTGTGATTAACGCACACACACCGCTAACCACACCCAGTAAAGCTATATCTTTGTACAAAAATGTAGGTAAAGCTATGAAAACGCAGCTTGTTCGCGGACTGTTCACCTATTACGTAATAATGCTTGGCAGTTTTCCTGTTTCCACTATTATGTGCTAAACTAGTTTAAATAGGAATTTAAAATATTCTTATAATTTTAAATTATGGCTAACTTTATTTTCAAATGGTGGAGAAAAAGATGTTTTGGTTTAAAAAGTAATACCTTGCTTACTGCACTTGTTTGGTAATAAAATTAAGTAGTCTAGTCGTGCTTTAATCCTGGCTGTCATTAGTAGATCTACCGCAGTGGTTATAGTAGAGCTATTTTCTAAAACAGACAACAAAGGGATCCAATAAGGGTTTCGCTTTTTCCTTTTTGAGATACGGAACCCTAACACAAAAATTTTATAAGACAGATTTTCTCGCAAAATATTCGAGAGTAGTCTTTAACTAGTAGGTATCCTTGTTCACATTACTCATTAACTCGTTATTTTTAAGATTAAATCAAATTTCAAGAACGAAATTCGTCAATTACTTAACTTAAGCTTTAGAAGTCGGCAAGGTTTTACGTTACGGACTTCTGAACCTGGCTGGTTATTGTAGTGTTCACTAAACTCAAACAAAACAAAAAAAGAATCATCGAAAATTGATTCACAATAGACGAAGATATAGCTGAACATTCTTCCTATAAAAAACCGGTTAAAAGTAATTTCTCGCGGGGTAGATGGATCAATGACCGGGGCTAAAATTAAGTTTTTTTTTTCTCAACTCTTGAAACTTCATCCCTCAAAACATATTTTTTTTTTGTCGCGTTCATTTTTATGGCTTCGCTGTTTTGAACCTTAATAAGTTGCGAAACGAAAGTAAAAGAATTCGTAGAATTTTCCACTCTCGAGTCGGAATTATTGTGAAATTCGTGTAATTTTAGATGGATTTCGGAATCGAATTAAATGTTGTCCCAGATTTTGCTGCAACCAATTTTCGTAGTATTTCCAGGAACTTTTAATGGGTTTCAGTGCTTTTTCGTAAATTTAGTTTCAAATAGTATAATTGTTTTGTAGAATATTGGATTTATTTCGGGTTCTCAATAAATCAAATTAATATTGTTTAAATCTATAAAAAACAACAATGGAAATACTCACTTCCTTGTTTAAATTACGCAACAAATAATATCCAACAACAATTTAACATGACGACATTCCAAAAAAAGGCCATTGACAACGTGCCAATCTTTTTCCATAATATTTTTTTTATTTTTCCGCTACTCGAACCTACGTCGCTCACAGGATCGAATCCCACGTATATTAACCGCTGAACCGAAAGGTTGTCATTTACAAACCAAAACTGTCGAACAAATATTCGAATGAAAAATGTCCAACGTAAAATATGGCGAAATAAGATTTCGCGTAATTCGTGAAACGGTTGTTTGGTGAAACCTGGGAAGTTATTACGTAAATTATTTGTAGACTGGTTTCTCTATTGTTATTAGGATTTATTTTATAGACATAATGCCGTTTGTTAGTTGCCATATGAAAAAAAAAGCCTTATTTTTAATTTGTTTCTTAATAAGCGATAAAATACTTCTTAAGTGTGACATGCTGCAACATGAAAAGCCGAAAGAAAAATGAATGTCTATTTTTAGTTGGTATTTAGATGTTAAATAACTTGACATCTATCCGTTACACAAAGTATTCTTGAAAATGGAATCCTTAAGAAAACTCTTTGTATGCCGAAGGTACCAAAATAGGCACTGAGATAACAGAAACTAGAACAAAAAAGTACTTCCGTTCGAGACGCCATGACACTTTTTTGTCGATCTAAGATGGCGAATGACGTCTACACGCTAAAACAAAAGAAAGCCCCACCCACTCATGCAAAAAAACACAACACATAGGCATGCATGTTAAAAAAATTAAGCAATATGCTTTAAATTGCTGCGGAAACTGCGAAAAAGCACGAACGTGTTAAATCAACAGTGGCAGTAAATCAACAAATAGGAACAACGAAAATCCCGAATTCATGGGACCGGCGGGGAGTATACGTAGAGTAATCCCGGCACAGCGGGCATGCAAACTCGTAACAGTGCCACATTTACCGGGGAAGGCATCAGACGAACACTTGTTGCTTGCGAATGCCAACTTCACGTTTCCAGACGCCGGCAAACTTCGCCAACCGCCACCAATTACTCCCACAACCGAATTAGAATTCCGAAACCGAAATTCGATTTTCAAAATTGACTTTAACCAACTTTCGCGTGAACTTAGCAAAACTTTTTAAACTGTACACGAGTATAAATATAATTTAAATTTAATAACCGCAACGAATAACTGGCTAATAACAAAATATCGGATATTTAAAAGCACCTATATATTTCACTGAACACTTCACCACGGCGTCTTGGTCTTAAGACGTGAATTCGCGACGCACTTACAAGACGTTCGTTCTAAAATTTGAATTTTGGGGCCCGGCGGTTGGTAGAACTGTTTGAAAATTTTTATGCACTTGTGTTGTAAAGTAAGAATTTTGAATTTAGTTTTTCGGAAACGTTAGCCGTAGTTGGTGACTAGATATTGAATAATTTAGCTCCTGATTGCGGGGAGAGAAGTTGCATTTGTGCACGCCGTCCCGGTTGCAACAGGTTGTTTGGCAGAGAACAGTAGGGCGCATGCGCGCTGCCTCGACCAAAGCACCGCTCTATAATGGTCGCAGTTGAACTTCGATTAAGTGCGGGTTTTAGATTTTTGTTCCAGTTTTAGGAAAATAAGAGCAACCCTTCGTAGTTTTACTAAAAAATACCACATGAACGCATCTATTTATCGTAATGAATAAGATGATAAGGTTTATGTTATCGTAAACTGGCAAATCCCAAAATTTATAGTTGTAACAATTAATCAGTTTTAGGAACTTTGTTTCTGACTTTTTCAGAGCTTCTACCCTGACCGTTTACCCTGGTTGAGTTTGGTGTGTTTATTTTTCAGACAGAAAACAAACTCTTAGTAACTTTAATTATGTAACTATAAAACACAAAATTGACAATGTCTGAAGTCTGGTTGTGCATGGGTTCCCCAGAAACAGATTGAAAACATAATCATGCTGGTTTTTTTTCATTTGGTAAGAGCCTAACTTGGTGAAAGAGTTTATATTTATGCCACGGGCTTCTGAAGTTAAACTTAATTAAGTATCAAGAATTGCAAATTTTTAATGAAATCTCCCTTTTAGCTTACGAGTTAGTAAAATAGGTTTTCTTATTCTGGGAAATAGTACCGCTTTTTCTTAAATTATTTTGTTACCTGGTAACAAACTCTTTTAAACTCCTGACTGAAGTATCTTATAGGTCCAAGGACACATTAATGGAACATAATTTGACTGAATTCGACGGATTATAAGGAAATGTCTCTACATGCAGTATATACCAACTTACATGTACCCTATGGCGCATTTTAGTTGTTAATAAATTATCTGTTTAATTTGACATCTAGTTTTAAATATAGTTCACAAGAAAAACTGAACTCACGTCTTTTTCTCATTAAGGTCGATTTTGTCAAAGCAGCTTCCCTTTTACAAATGATTTCACTTATTCTAAGAATGTACCAATATTTAACTTCAGTTAACCTTCCACCTAATTATTAAGAAACATAATTGGATTATATTCAAACATTCCACACAACTAGGTATAAAATAAATATTCATATAGGTATTACTAGCTGTGCCCAGTGGTTTCACCCGCTGCTCACTTAGGGGTATGAAAAATAGATGTTGGCCGATTCTCAGACCTACCCGATATGTACACAAAATTTCGTTTAAATCGGTCCAGCCGTTTCGGAGGAGTATGGGAACGAAAACTGTGACACGAGAATTTTATATATTAGATATTGAAGCAAAAAATTCCTTTGCATGACGTCAAATTTGCGGCTATTGTAGATCGCTCCCTGCAACGCTCTTGGCCTCCATAACCACGTGTAGAATTAGGTACAGCGCTACGACTAAAGTCTTATCTCTAACGCCAAATTCTAATCATTTCTTATCACCACGAGGAGGTTTAGACTCTAGCTGGTGATACTGGTGATTAAGTAAAGATGTTGTATTTCTGTCATTATTGTTTATGAGTTATGCTCTACCGCAATATAAAACCTAACTGTTAGAAAATACTGCATATTACAATATACTGTTCAAAAAGACGTCCCGCTCACCCAAACTTGCCGTGGCTCGATTGGTTTATCGATAGACTACATACAGCCTTATGTCTAGTGCCGAATTCTAATCACCACGAAGATTATTATGACTAAACTCTTTGTGGTGATGATATTTAGTACTAAGACCAGTTTAGAATCAGATACAGCCATATACGATTTTGTGTTTTTTTGCGGGTGTGAAATTATCAAATAACTTCCCCCGCTCTGGGCGGAGCGGGGGGGCAGTGTGACACTTGTACTGACTAAAACCCACCCATGTTCCTTCTTCTTTTATGTTCCGGGCCCGCAGTATCTTTTTTGAACTGCGTAGACTCTAAAGGTTGATTTCTTCACAACACAAAGAGACTACAGATTTGAATATGATTTTAATTTCAACTCAATAACAACGCGGGTTTCTGAGATAAAGGGTCTTGACAGACAGGCAGACGGACGTCAAAGTTCGACAGAACGGTTGGCGATCGACTGCTGCGCTGCGTATCGCGATTTCGATTCCCGCACGGAACAAATATTTGTATGACCTGCAGATAGTTGTTTCGGGTCTGGCTGTTTGTGTGTGTGAGTTTAAATGTTTGTAAACGCACCCACAATACAGGAGAAATTCCTAGTGTAAATATAATCCAATAAGGGTTCCGTTTTTTTTCTATTGAGTTACGGAACCTTAAAATAACGTTATATAGCCGTGTAACAATGCAAATACAGGCGGCTACCTAAAAATTTCCGACTGACCTCTGACCTAGTTACTGAAAAATATATCAGCCTCTCATTCCGAGGTTCAATTATGTTAGGTATGAAAAAAGTTACTAATAGCCACTTGTAATACACATATCGTGACGTCATCTTACAATTGCTTGTTTAAAATACTATTTTTAAAAACAGAATATCATAAAAAGCAAGGGTAGGCCGCGAGAATTCAAATTTTGTTTCTTTTTTTTAATTTTAGAATTCAGTGTAGAGCCGGGGTTTCGGGGTGTTCCCGGATTACGGGCTGTTCGAAAGACACACTGCGGCCCCGGAACATAAAGGGAGAACAAAAGAAGGAACATGGGTGAGTTTAAAAGCACCCATGTCCAAGTCCAGTCAGTAGAACTCTTACACTCCCCCGCTCCGCCCAGAGCGGGGGAAGTTATTTGATCATTTCCTATCCGCAAAATAACCACACCTACACTAGACATATTATAGAGACACTAGCCCGCAGCATGGCTCGCTTGAAGGTCCAAAGGTCCCACGTGAACGCGCTATATCCTAATCCAGGCCATGGTCATTCCGTGCGCCAAATATAATTCAAATCTATTCTACCGTAAAGGCAATAGATAGATCACCGCTTGCCAGTTTGCGGGTTGTTCGAAAAAAATACCGCGGCCCTGCAACGTAAAAGGCGATAGAAGGAACATAGGTGGGTTTTAGTCAGTACAAGTCTGACACTCCCCCCCGCTCCGTCCGGAGCCGTGGAAGTTATTCGATGTCTTCCCACCCGCAAAAAAGATGGATTAATAGGTACAGATAGATAGGAACACCGACAGATTGATAGACGAAACATCGAAGTATGTTTCAGGCCCAACAAAACAACCGGTATAAACGACCAGACAACTTAAAACCCAACCTGCCATAAGGTACACAAGAGAACGCAATAACCCTCTAAACTCGGTTCAGAAGCTCTATATAACCCTAAAACTAGATTCGCAATAAGGCCGTAAAACAAATAAACACACAAACAAAATTCATACAAGTTGCTGTATAAAATTTTCACGAACTAACATTTCGGGAGTAAATAAACGACAGAGACTTAACTTCCCACTCGCACTCTTGGTTAGAACGACCTTTACAGTCAATTTGAAACCGTAAATAATTGCAGTTAGAGTTCAATCTTGTAATACCTTTACTCATAATATGCAGAGGGACCGGCTTCATATTCGCGCTACACGGTAGTAGACTGTGTATTTGTGTGCGTAACTTTCATATGCTTTAAATCTACTAACTTCCAAGTTCAGCATACTTTAACTTATTGTTGACTAGCTTCCGCCCGCAACTTCGACCACGTGGCATAGTTACTTTGGGCTAACGCTAACTTTAACCCGCGTGTTGATCGAAAAAAAAAAAACTTTCTCTTCCTTTTTTTCCCTCTGCCTCCCCCTTACCACACTTTTAAATTAGCCTATATCCATATCCAGGGTCTGAAATGTCTCTGTGCCAAAATTCATCAGAATCGGTTTGGTCATTTTGGCGTGAAGAGGAAACAAACAAACTCACTTTCGCATTTATAATGTTAGTAAAAATGATGAACAGAAATACTAATACTCGAAAAATGTTTACTCTAGTTAGTTGGCTTTTAAAACGTACATATTAAATCCCAACCTGAATTTGCAATTATCCTCGCTACCGTATAAAGTTCGGCCTCTGTCACAAATATTCTCCTCTGCCAACACTGTTGCTTCAGTGAACGAGTATGTAACTGGTTCCACTGGATATTTTTAGTGTGGCAAGATAAGCACAGGTTTCGTTTAGTGTTGCTCTTTTATAAGCTTGTGAGTTCTGACAAAATGGAGGGAATTTTTCGTTAGTAATTTATAAAATGGCTGACTACCTGTCTTATTGTAGAAGCTTTTAATGTGAGCGTTGAAGGTCTTTTTAGATAAATTCTTGTTTTAATATTAAGGGTTTATTTCGAATATCATACTTATCTATGAATTTATTTTAACGTTTCAATTTACGATATTCGATATTTGAAAAAAAAATGAGTGGTACTTCGTAATTTGAATTCAATATTCTATTACTCAGGCACTAGATATTAAGTTTTTTTTTTTAATTTTGATTTATTGTCGATGATATTTTTTTTAATCCGTGATCTATCTCAAAATCAATTATCCATCCATACATCGTCGTCCACAATTCAGGTGAGCTACATACTAACATACCCATCATGAGCCAACCAATAAAATCAAGGATGTCACTCACCCAAAATGTAGACCATGTTCTTAGTCCAGCGTTGCAGTTCCTTGCGTATCGCACGACGTTCTTGCTGGCACCGCGCGAACGAGCACTCCGCCATGGCCCTCGTGCGACAACCCTGCAAAATGAAAAGGCGGTTAGACTCAGAAACTAAATTATAATGTGGGCACACAATGACTAATCAAACTATGGGAAACCAGTTTATGTGGATCTCTCATCGTAAGTGAAATCTATACAAAGCTAAGCCATGGTATACTGGAAATGTTTAGCTTGGTGTGTCGGCCTTGTAAGATTATTTCTATACCACAAACTGTAAAACAATGCTTTTGAGACTTAAACGAAATAACGTTGGATTCCCGAACGAATTCAAACTTTATACCTATTAGACCATTTTTTTTGCGGGTGGGAAATCATCCTATGACTTCATGACTTCATTCATCATCCTATACTTCCCCGCTCCGCCCAGAGCGGGGGTTTTTTTTTAATATTTTATGTAACTTATAGGTACGTGAGGACTTGTAATTAGCATGCTGTTATCTATGGATCTGTTTTATTTTTGATATGTTTTTTTAATATTCTATTATAAGCTATAAGTTCTCCATGACGTAATAAAGAAATATAATCAAAAAGACTCGGATGGCATTCTTTCTTCTTTCACATATCGTAACATCATTCATTCTTTTGCCTTTTATTCAATTTATTTTCGGTGCAAATTGTTCTTGTTCTTCCAAATTTTTTTATTTCTTACTAGCGACCCGTCCCAGCTTCGCACGGGTGTAACAAATCTTTGAAAATCCCCACTTTTCTCTACTATAATATGTATGTATTATACATAAAAACCTTCCTCTTGAATCACTCTATCTATTAAAAAAAACCGCATCAAAATCCGTGGCGTAGTTTCAAAGATTTAAGCATACAAAGGGACATAGGGACAGAGAAAGCGACTTTGTTTTATACTATGTAGTGATGATCTTCTTGCCGTACCAGTCTTCACACAGTCAACTCATCGTTTCTTTGACCCATTCAAATTCATATCCAAAACCTTCTTCACGACATATCATCATTAAATTCAAGAGAAGCATCTAGAACACAAGACTTCAAAACATTTAGTCTACACAAACAAAATAATCCTGTATTACGTTCAATGCACCCAAAAGATCGCTAATGAATGAATGATTGAATGAAAACAAGACGTTCAGAGACGCACGAATGAATGACATCATAGAATTTGTAACATCTGTGAGAAGCTCCAAGATTTTCGAGAAACTCGAAATTGTGTTTGTAAAGTCTATCTTGTCTTTGATTCACTTTGGATCATTGGTTACCAGAAATGTGCAAACATCATTATTATTAAGGGAATTCCGTAGATTTCTGAAGAGTTTATAATGTTTTGAATAAGTCAAAGCATTGATATCAGTAGGCTAGTTTCCAAAAAAAATGAGGGACACGTATTTTTTTATTTGTAAATTAGACCAAAAATGACAAAGATAAAGTCCATTAAAGTTACGTGTAATTAATTTGACCGTGGAATCCACCCTATTATATTTCCATTATAATTCCTCTAGCGTTTAATTTGCGGAATCTTGCATTGACAACAGATAAAGTGTCATCATCTGAAATCTGAATAACCTTTTCCAAACTATATTGGGGTCGGCTTCCAGTCTAACCGGGTGCAGGTGAACATATTTACATGGAGCGACTGCTTATCTGACCTCCACAACGCAGTAAGTACTGGGTAATACGACATCCCTTCTTAAGACTGGTTGTCAGACTTTTGGGTCACTGATTACCTGTATCGACTACCAAACATGTATAAATGACAGCCAGGATCAACTAACGTACTTTCCGAAACACGATGGAAACTAAGAACCTACATAATGATGGGCATCCATCAACTTACCTTGGCAAGCGCTGCTTAACCTTGAAAATCTACCCGATCTTAATCCTTACTTCCTTACTAATATTATAAAAGCGAAAGTGAGTTTGTTTGTTACCTCTTCACGCTTTAATGGCTGAACCGATTTGGATGACTTTTCGTACAGAGATAGTTGGGAACCAGGAGACGGACATAAGCTTACAGCTGACATAATTTTCATTAAAAATAAAGTGGGATATAAGGAAGAACGAGGAAAGAAAAGGGAAAATTTAGCGTTGCTATTACAAATCAATCAGGCGCAAGAGCAAAAACTGCAGGTCTGCTTGGTTTGTTATACCGAATTTAATGCGAGCGAAGCCGCGGGCGAAAGCTAGTTAATTATAAAATCTTCGAAAATAAATCTAAGCTATTCTTCTGTCAACCCTCAAAACTATTCTCGAACATTCTACGTTTGACGTAAATCGTTTATAGTACAGATTCACAAGTAACAACAATAATATTGGACAGTCACGTTCATTTTCATTTGCACAATGGATATAAATTCGTTCTACAAAACCTTTGATCCGTACACAGAAATGTTTCCCGCGAAAAATAAACCCCAATATTTTGGTCGGCTTACTGAATATTTTTGTCACTACAATATGAAAATGGGAATCGGAATACTCAAAATTAACAGGTATTTTTATGCTGTTATAAATAAATACCTGTTACTTGTTCTCGAAACCTATTACCTCAAAATGTCAAACATTTTGAAAGCCGAGGTCAAACTTAATTCAATTCAGCCCCAGCGATCGAGTCGGCCCACTAACTAAAATTTCATTAACTCGTATTTCCTGAGCGCGCCCAGCTATCTTCGAATATTGAAGTCGGCACCCCGAGCAAAATAAGAAGTGAAACTCTATTCAATTACTATAACATTCATCGAAGTATCGAACCCGCCGGTCAATGAACCCGAAAGGAGCTAACGAAATTCTACGAAAAACCTCCGATCCTCATCAAGAACACCCGACACCCACCGAATATACCCGAACCACCCGAATCTGGCCCCCGAATTCTTATTTCAAACTCCAGACGAACGGGGGGCCGGGGGGTATCGCGAAACTATTCTTATTTTAAAATCTCTCTCCACGGAATATGCCACGAAAGAGGTTCTTATTTTAAAAATATCACGCTCCACCGAAATTTTCTTATTTTAAAAACTTGAGGGGGGTGCGAACGTTCTTCCGAAATCCACCGCCCTCCGCCCCCCTCGGGGGCCCCTCGGTGGCCAGTTATGATATTCTTATTTTAAAAATCGCTCGAAGCGTTCCGATTCTGTTATTAAGATGTTGGTGTGTGCAATCTTTTATGAGGCCGCTTGTACGTGAGCCGGGATCATCTAAGACACAAAGGGGTATTTCGCTAAACCCATACATTGTTATGGACCGCATCGAGGTCGTTCAGTCTCGCGATAACAGTAATAATAAAACTTGAAAATAAATAGTAAATCTCCATTCGCCATCCCTGACCTGACCCAGTTGCGAATTATGTAGCCGATTCTCGATTCACATAAATTGTAATTCCTAATTTCGCTGGTAACGAAGTGCGAGTAGACGATTGGAAATTCAAATTTTCGTATCGTGAATTTCGATTAATGCATTTCGCGCGAGGTTTTGACTTAGAGCGTGGGCACATCTCTGCGTGATAATGAGATTGCTTGTATTAGGGCATAGCCTGCAGACACGTGTAGGGTATTGATTTGAAGATTACGTGTACAAGGAACATGCCTTGCCTACACCTAACGTCTGTGTCAACCGCGTAGAATGCATTCACATCCACATTCGATTCGAAAACAGAATAAGCTCATCTATCATTTCGAATTATTCAAACTGAAATCTCAATTCTAAAACATATAAAAAAAGAGTTTTAAAATTCGAATCGGCGACCAATAACGCTTCCCGCCAATTTCCATGGCTGTCAAATTTGGGGCCGCAGCGCCCGCCACCCTTCCCAGATCAATTTACGATAACTCGGTTTGAGCTCCGTCCCGCTCAGCCTTAAGACGGAGCCCTATCCCCATCTCCCCGCGGATAAGTTCTAGAACTGGGCAACTCTTGAGCGGCAACACCCGATACATAGAATGTGTATTTATTTTTAAATATTTCGTTTAGAATTATTACGTTACTGTTTCCGACGATGTTGTCTTTTGTTTGGGATTAATTGAAATTGAACTGACAGGTGGTTTGGAGAGATTCGGGTACTGCTTTCAATTTGGGTCAGTACCAAAATAGGTTTAAAATGCCAACTGAAATTCAAAACTTTTTCAAGGTGTCATTGTTCTGTAATTCTTTAATTATATAGTTCATACCTATGTCTTCTATTTAAATCTACACACGAGCTATTTCAAAAACAGAACCCCACCCACGAATACAAATCGATCCGTAGCCCCTATCTATTCGCCAGAATATCATTATCAAGCCCCCTAGTAAATAATACTGACCCTATTTCTACTAGATACCGTATTCTATCGTACAGCAGTCGCGAGACCATTCTCTCACGCGGATATGGCCCGGGACTTATTTTTAACTGTTGTGTGCGTCTTGGGTGTGTGTGTGTGCATGGGGGTGGGGTGTGCGTGTGTGTGCGTGCGTTTGAAATATTCCCCCGTAGCGTGGCGCGGGGAATTGATGTTTTTAATTAGTTTCCAACGGTTTTCGTTGGTGGCCTGCACTGCTCGATTTTTACTATTATTTATTAAATTAATTTATATTTACAACAGCGCTCGATACTTCGATGCGCAATTAAGAATAAGAATTTCAATGTGTCGATATTTACATAATGGAACGCTGCATGGAAACTTTAAATGAAACACACTATCCGTTGAACAATTTCGTCAAAGTTAAACTAAATATAAAACAGGGCGAGTGGAGTAACCCGGTACATTTCCTGAAAACTTTCCTTTGTAGGCGAAAATTCAATAGGCGGGAAGTTCGGTCGCGCCTGTGCCAACCGACACCCATTGTGCGCCCTAACGGACATTAAAAAGTGTCTAATAAAAAGTATGAGAGCATGACGAAATATTCCACTCAATGTGAATCGTGGACACATTGATTTTCACATGTATTTTTAGATAGTAGTTTCAGATGATTAAATAATTTTCTAAACGCTTTTGTCTATGTAAAAACTGCCGAATAAAAAATAAAACTACGAATTCGAATTCAGATTTTAACATTCAAATCTCGCAGCCAAATACACCTGTTCGAATTTAAATTCGATCGTATGGAATGCATTCGTTGTCATAGAATAACTTTAAGCCACGTTTAAATATTGAGCAACTGTTATTTTGAGCGTAGTTTTATATGTAGTTATGTTATTCTGTGTCAACTATGGAATTTGACACAGAGTAAGTTTATTTAGTTGATAGAGATGGTCGGACTGGAAATTCGTCGAGTATTTTGTACACATTTTTGTTAGGCTGTATGTAGTTGGTATACCTGTTGCGTTGTGCTTTTGTTTTTGTTGATCGCTAGTTTTGGTGCTGGCCGCCGTTTGATACGAGTTTATCATGAACCGAGTAAAGGCTTATACGTTGTTCATATTTTTTTTATCCGTTTTTGTGCGAATTTCGAACGTCGGTTTTCGCACTTGGAAAATTTGTTTTATGAACAGGTTTAGCGGAACGGTTTTTGTGCCAGTATTGGATGATATTTTAGTAGTGTTGTTTTTTTTAACACTAGCTTTTTCGGATTTAGAATAGAATGACCACTGATTTATCACAGCTCTTTTAGCCAGTAATAGTGATGCTATTTTATCATTACCCGTTTCATTATTTCCGTACAATCCCTATGGTTTTTTTGTCATAACTGGCAATGAGTCTTCAAGCCACTGTAACTTAAATAGTGACAAGTAATGTGTAAATATTTATGTTGAGCTTCAAAATGCACGAAAGACTACAATAAGTGAATTTAAAGCCAGACTAAGTTTACTGTAGGCTGTGTTAAATTTGCATGGCCGCTTTCAGACCTGTTGCGTTGCCTGCTGTTAGTACATAGATTTATTTGGTGACAGAGCTGGATTCTCTTCCATCTTGTTTACTGAGTGTAATTTCAGTTTGGATGATGTATTATTATGGTACGTGGTTTACTATTTGGGTGTTTGTGTAATCTACAATATTGTATATTTATGTCTAGGTTAATTTAATTCTATAAATTAAAAGATTGACTTAAGTTTGAATGCCGTCATTCTTTATTTGAATCACAGAAAAAGTATCGACGTCGTCTACCGAACTCTTTATTAGACATTCGATTTTCAAATACAAATTCATTCAAATAATTTATAAAAGTGTTATTAAAATTTTTGAATCACAAACACATTCACAATCATTTCCTTTTACCAGCCAGCGCCCAATTTCGAATAATGAAAAGAAGAAAAAAAATTAGAGATGACCAAACCATATCCCGAAAAAGTCTTATCCGAGTTTATCCCAAGTTCGTATAGGGTGACGGAAGTGGGGGGGTGGCTGGTGGGGGTGCTCCTCCGCGCCTGTGTGAAAGAATGCCGGAGAATCAATACAGCCGTGCACATTAAATTGGCCAGGGAGAGGGAACCACCCCTCGTCAATTTTTTTCGGTAATTTTAGATGTTTAGTTTTTTGTTTGAGGGGTCGATTACGATTATGTAGTTTAGGATTAGGAAGATAGTGTTTTAATTATCTGCCTTATTAGATTTTTCATACACAGTTTATATTTAGAACAACAAAAGTTGAGTTATTTAAAAAAAAATGAAAAAAATACTCCAAACGAGACTATATGTTTAAAAAAATAAGAAAGAACACAAAACAAATCTTAAAGAAAAAAAAAAAACGATGGAACATTTTTTAAATTTGGAATTTTTCCTCTATAATGTTTACGTTTCCATAAATATCACAGACTGAATACTTTATAAGTATTTATAGTTCTATGCCAGTATAATATTCAGTGAAATTCTTCAATACTTGAAGATATTTACACAAGACAACTGTGTATAAAGGCTATTGAGTTCTAGTTTGATTTCGTCGGAAACGGAAGGCGTCTTCGGTGAAAGCCTGTTGCTTTTCTGAGTAAGTTGCGGCTCAGAAGTTGTGTTGAAGAAAATAAGTGTAAACTTATAGAAAAGAGGTGTTATTTCATTTGGTTATAAGGAAATTTGTATTTACTAGACCATGTTGTTTTAAATTATATTTTACTAGCTTTCGCCCGCGGCTTCGCCCGCGTTAAATTTGGGGTAACACAGTTCCCCTTGCGCCTTATTGATTTGTAATAGCAACGCTAAGTTTTCCCTTCTCTTCCCTCTTTCTCCCTCACATCCCCCTTTTTTCAAAAAAATATTAGCCTATGTCCGTCTCCTGGTTCCCTACTATCTCTGTACCAAAATTCATCCAAATCGGTTCAGCCATTAAAGCGTGAAGAGGTAACAAACAAACAAACAAACAAACTCACTTTCGCTTTTATAATATTAGTAAGGATTTGCTTTGAATGTTATTTTTTTTTTTCTGTGCCTGTCGTTTTTACGACTAATAAATATTTTTCTTACTCTATTATTTAAAAAAAGAAAATACTTATATTTGAACACAGTAAGTAGGTTAGTTTTTTTTTCAAAATATTTAATCTTGGTAGAAATAAGTGCTTAAGTACTTCTTTAAGTTTGAAATTGACAAGTTTATGACTTACTTGAAACAAACCGAATCAACTTTTTTTTTACAAAGACAATTTCTTTTTTTTTATAAGAAAAGCCGTACTTACCTGTCTTTTTTGTTGTAATTCGATATGCGAGTCTAGTTAAAACGTAAGAATAATAAACACGTAAAAATAAATCGTAAGATTGGATTCCTTGATCATTTAAACATATTTTTAAAATAAGAAGAGCAAGCGCGACCGTCGCAATATGGACTTAGGTACGCATTTCTTTAGCCCCTTCACTGGCGTGCGCCCCTGGTCACAGAATAAGTAACAGTTCAGGCCCGGTTATTCATGGAAGCCAACTAAACAAATATTTCTGTTAAAAGTAAGTTGATCGAGTAAATCAACCTATTATTTTTCAATTAATATTAAAAACATTACAACACGACTGTTATCTCTAAAGAGTTAGGGCATGCCGTCTCTTAAGACCTGGGGGTCTTAAGAGACGGCCTGCCCTATCTCTAAAGAGTTTGGGACGGGGTCCGCACACGTCAAGCGGACTACACTAGTCCGGGGCAGCGGAAGTCGCACTTGTTTTCGCTGCCCCCTGACGCAAGTGTGAGCAGGAACAACGGCGTGGTTTTAGTCAGTAGAGTCTGACAGACCCCTCCGTCCTCCCCAGGTCGTGGGACATCCATGAGGATTACCACATCGACAACAACAAAAAAAGGCAAACGTGCATTTTATCGGGTTGCGTGTTGTTTGCCGGGGTTGCGGATTGTTTGCCGGGATTCGGGTAGTTTGCCGGAGTTGCGTGTTGTTTGCCAGGGTTGCTCGAAAGAGATACCGCAGCCCCGGAACATAAAGGGCAATGGAAGGAACATAGGTGGGTTTAAGGCAGTACAAGTCTGTCACTCCCCCCGCTCCAGAGCGGGGGAAGTTATTTGATGATTTCCCAATGACAAAAAAAAAGACAAACGTGTACTGCCCTAACTCATCAGCGCCTATTGCCATCAATCAAACCTGTTAGGGCTCCGAATCTGATACTGAGAAATTACTATATCTATTTTGGAATAATAATTAAGTTATTAAAAAGCACCTTTTCGCATAAAAAGCACAATTTCGAATAACAATGGCGGCTGCTAATTTCAGTCACAATCAAAATAACAAAGTATACAAAAACGTTATAAAACACCGACCCATTTTCTTAGTGCTTAATTGTCACGGAGGGAGAAACGAGGAAAAGTGAACAAAAATAGCCCAAGTTTTCTTTCCGCAGACTGAAAAATCTTAACAAAAAACTCGAAATAAAGGGTAGAAATGAGCCATCAGTACACTAACAATGGTAGGAAAAACAGTCGGGTGAAATTGGTCATAATGAGTGTCTTCTGGCCCACCTCCCCCCCCCCACCCTCGTCTTCCCCTTTGGGTCAAGCGGGGAAATAAAATTTTAAATTGAAGCCGTGAAAAAGACAAAAATGTTGGGACCGGGAGAGTTACGGTCGGGGCACACCGAGCTTAAATTTTATTAATTTCTTACTTTTGCCAAAAAGCAGAAAAGGTGAATGAATCGTCTTGAAGCGTGTAACTAAAACATATTTTTTTATTAAGTAGATATTCGTTAGGTAAGTTGTAATACGTCGAAAAAAAACTTGATTATCCCAGGATAAGCCTCTCTATTGGTTATTCTACGGTTGAGTTTATTATACATATATTTAACAATGTGATTTGAAAGACTTAAATAGAGCGGATTGGAAATATTTTCATTCAAACATTTTGTTCCTTTCCTAATGTCGTATACATATATACACTTTAGACAAACAGATTTGTTCATCTTGTTCCGTTTATTGTTCAATGAATATCGTTGATAATTTTAATTAGATACTTATAACAACTTCTTTATCAAAATATGCCCTAGGTAGCTGAAATGGCATGGTGTAGACCAATCTTTATAAGAAATGAACTACGTCTAGGGAGAAAATGGAAATTATTCAACGAATTTAGTATAAATGTATATGTGGAGTAATATACATAATCTTTTATACATTTTAAACGACTGTCGAAAAAACGGTACTTTTTCATTCTTGAACGTTTGAAATTGTAATGTCAGCTATTCGAAATTCGGAATTTGTAAAAAAAACGTTCGAACTGAATTCTCTTTGGTCTTGCTGCAATGATTCTTTATTCGAAATGCTGGGCTTTAGTACTGTTTGGTTCGTATTTAGCCTTTGTTGCTTTGTGTTGTATTCTGATATTGTTTAACGAATTTGCTTTTGGTACCGTTTTAACCGTTCCTAAATAAAAGTGCGGCGCGGTGTACTTATAATAGAGTACGTCATACTTACTTTGAAAAACTGTCTTTAGTAACATTCTTCTTTTTTCAGTAATCAAATCTATGCTAGTAGATAACTAACAGCCCAAAAAATCCAACAAAAAATACCATGATATTGAAGAAATTACCTTGTTATTCTGATAGAATTTTCCAGTGTACAGAATATTATAATCTAGACTGAATCGACCTCGTCGAACTAGGTAAGTAGGTACTACCTAGGTACGAACGGGTGACGTTTCGTCCTTACATCAAGGTTACGTTGGAATTTATGTTCAAATCGTACTTACTTTCAACCATGCACAAATTCGGGTCAATACTTTTTTGTAAAATGGAATTTAGTTTATGGTTTCAATGTCTTTTTTTACCGATTTTGCTGTTACATCAAGGTAATGTTTAAATCGCACAAAATGAAAAAATATAATTCAATTTTTAACCTCTAGGCCACGTTTTTGTGCCGCTGGGGCACAAAAACGTGCCACTAAACATGTATTACCGTTGAACCCCGCTGGCACAAATTTGTGCCACCAAACCCCGACCGATTTAAAACTGTATTTGTAGTAAAGATAAGTTTTAAAATCAGATAACGCTTACAATAAGAGCCCGCCCGGCGGTGCTTGACGGATAATTGACGTAAATAATGGCGGTCCTTGAGAGGTTAAAATGATAATAGGTAACTTAAAACTGAACACAAAAAGAAGATAATTATTGTGTGTCTCATGGCTGGGCCAAATAGGCCCAGTTCAGCAAACTGCTGGCAACCAGTGTCCGACGCTGGTGTACGTTTTTAAACAAGTAGTAGGAACTGGCAACACGGTTTACGGTATTGACGACATGATGGGCGCAGTGGCTGAGTGATCGACTGCTGCGCTACGTGTCGCGGGTTTATTCCCCGCACGGAACAAATATTAGTATGGCCTACAGATAGTTGTTCTGGGTTTGGCTGTTTATGTTTGTAAACGCACCCACGATACAGGAGTGTTTTATGGCATTGTCTTTTGTAATTTGACGTTCAAAAAGTGCTGGTTTTCAACCTCGTTTGAATAAATGACTTTTGAGTCAGTGGTCAGAAAGCTTGGCAACCAGTCTTACCAAAGGTATCATATACTCCAGCTCCAACTGGGTTGCGGTCAGATATTTAGTCACGTGTGTGCAAGTTGAAGCTGATCTTAATATAGTTGGGTAAAGCCTAAGTACACACGACGGCAGGTCAACCTATTCTAAACTATTATAACCTGATCTCTCTACTACGGATCGCACACCGTAGTGGAGAGATCAAATTAAAATGGTTTGGTGTAGGTTGATATGCCGTCGTGTGTACATAAAATACCCTAAAATGTAAGACACTAAGTAAAATTATACATTCCCACACTAGTATTACAATCTCTTTGTCAGTATAAATCCATTAAAATTAAACTTATCTTACAAAGCATTTCAATTTGCATATGTCTGTTGCCAAAATTAATGGTTGGCTTCATTTAATTAAAACCACTTAAACTGCGAGCTTTAAATGAAAGTAATTCACTTTTATTTGAGTGCCCTTTATGTTTTGTTATTCAATTTTATGTAACATAATTAACATAATACATTATCACGAATGTAATCCCCAAAGAATTAGGAAATGGTATATCTTAAGCGCAATACACATTGAGCCCGCCGGCCCGCCGAAATATGTCGTCAACTTTTTGTAGGCGGGCTAGTTGGCGGCTTCACTTAATACAAGTCGGAAAATTTGGTCAGCGGCATGTGCCGCCGGGCATGAGATGAGAAATTTATTTGGCAGTCAGCACTACAGGTCGAGCGTCGCCGGGCAGCTGAGCGCAGGCGTACCCAAGCCGCCAAGCCAACATCTCGGCGGGCAACACGCGCGGACGCATGTTGCCGCCATGATTCTTTTCATACAGGCCGCCGGGTTGTGTCGCCGGGCCTGTCGGCGGCCCGGCGGGCTCAGTGTATTGCGCTTTACCGTACATATACTCACAATATAGCGTTATAGTTATGTTTAAGTTAATAAGTGTTCGATTCATATTGTCAAATTGATGGTAGTTGGTAAGTCATCACCAAACCTGCCCTCGACTTTCGACTCTCATCGCGACGACCGCCATTGTAACCATTTTTTGTTTTATTTCAATTTTGGTGTGTAATAAAGCATATTCTATTCCATAGGATACTTTTTTAGATCATCACGCGGGCAAAGCCACGGGCGCCGGCTAGTTTAGATTAACTTTAGTGTGAATAACACAGACATTAGATTTTGTTTTTTTTTTATCTGCCTTAGTATTCACCCCCAGAGGGATCTATGGGGGTTGAAAACCACATACGACCAACAAGAAATCCCATCCCTGCCGATATTAATCATATTCATTAAAACACAAGTAATTAGATCACAGCAACCTAGCTATAACACATAATGAATCAATGTAATTAATAAAAACATATCGCCCGCTTCGGGGCAGCTCCCCCCCTTGGACACACAGGCGCCCGATTCTCCCCTATCTTCGGACGTAACACACACAAACTAATAATTAATCATCCGGCGTCTTCCCACTTTTCTTGCCCCCTTTCCACCCGTATTTAATTCCTCGTACAAAACACCCCAACCTCCCCTTTTTTTTACTCTCCCGAAGTGTTTTCATTCTGCTCAGTCTGAGTAGAAGCGGGGTTTTCTGACTACAAATTGAATTTTGTGGTTACTTGTGAATATTTCAACGTGTAGCAGGATATTAAGCGGTCTGTACACCTATTTGTATGTACGTATTTAGTTATGTTTTTGTTTCTTTAGTTTACTAAGTTTCTGAAACCGTAATGCAAGCATTTCGAAACCCTAGTAATTCTATTTAAGTAGGTACCTAATGAAATACCGCGGCCCAGGAATGTAAAGGGCGATAGAAGGAACACGGTGGGTTTTAGTCCATACAAGCAGAGAAAATTGTTTGATGATTTATTTATTTATTTATTTATTTGGTTCACCAACTATTGCATACACTGTATAAACAAACTTAACAAGCAAAATAACAGGACAAAGTGTAACAATCACTTATAGGTAAACTCTGCATGCACACAAAACGTTGTTGTAGTTTACAAAAAAATAAAATTAAAGACTATGGACCTAACAGATAAATTAAACTAAATGTAAGCAAAATTCAAGACAAACAGATTAGAACATTGCAAAAATATATATTAAAAAATAAGAAAAACATTAGAAATAAGAAAAACATTAACAACAAAAACAATCCAACCCAATGAGACTCGATGGAACAAAAAAATAGTTTCATATAGCCTAAATTCAGACAATGCAGGGCTTGGGACTTATTGTTCGGGGAGATACTTATAAAAACTAGCTTTTAAATTGCCTAGACTGTCAAAATGGAGGTCGATCCGATCACTACAGTCATTTACAACCCTGCAAAACCTGGCGTAGGGTGAATGAGCACCCAGAACCGTTCTTCTTTGCGGTGGGCAGAGTGGAGTTATAGGTTTTCGGGGAATCCTGGACGGCGCACGGAAACTAAAATTATTTAATATTTGCGGACAATCAATTTTATGCGCCATAATGATGATTTCCCACCCAAAAAAAAATTAAAAAGTAGGTAGGTACCTAATTCTTCATCTGCCTATATATCTTTTCCTAACTATATTGGGGTCGGATTCTATTCTGTACAGATGCATCTAAATACCAACATTTTAAATTGAACCCGCCTATCTGATCTCCGAAGCCCAGTTAGTACTAGGTAATCCGATAAATCTTGGTAAGACTGGCTGTCGAACTTTTGGGGGAAGATTGACCCAAGCTGTTCTTAATATTAATCCACGAGCTTTTTTCACAGTAATTAACACCTACAATTAAGCTCATACACAAAATAGCGAGTGATATATCCAGGGAGATAAGGTTGCGAGTTGTTCGAAAGAAATACCGTGGCCCCGAAACACAAAGGGCAAAAGAAGAAAAATGGGTAGTCAGTAAAAGTCCGACACTACCCCCGCTCCGCCTAGAGCGGAGAAAGATATTAGCTGCAATCCCATCCCTACAAAAAAATCCGAGAAATTTCGAAAATATTGATCTTACTAAATCATAAAAAATACGACCAAAACATGTCAAGGAATCAATAATTTAAAATATTAGCACTACCTCTGCCAAACTCTTTAGGCTTAACAGTCGTAATGTTACGATATCTTTTTCGAAAGACATACGTACGCCTAAAATCACATCCCCTGAAAAAGTTACCCTCTTCCAAAAAATACCCCTACTTACTCCTCATTCTTCGTCTGATACAACACTATAAACATCTACTATGAAATATATACACGTTCATACTCTTGACCCGCTTGGCAAGTTGCCTGAAACAGGAATCAAATCTGTGACTTATCTCAACAGGTACCTGTACATTCATTGTAAGTTGTTATTCATGCTTTTGAGAATGTTGCGAGTATAAACAAGGATTCTTATGTTTTATGGGGTGGGCAGAGTTGAAAGGGCTTGGGAAATCGTTCAATATGGAGTGGTTATTCATTATGCTTACTAATATTATAAAAGCGAAAGTGAGTTTGTTTGTTTGTTACGTCTTCATGCCCAAAGGGCCAAACCGATTTTGATGAATTTTGAAACGGAGATAGTTGGGACCCTGGAGACGGACATAGGCTAATATATATTTTTTAAAGGGGGAGAAAGAGGGAAGTAAAAGGGAGAGATACACATTTTTTTCGACCATCACGCGGGTTACAGTTAGCGTTAGCCCAAAGTAACTATGCCACGAGGACGAAGTCGCGGGCGGAAGCTAGTAACAAACATAGTAATCTCTCCAGATATGTGGCTTGATGAAGGTTGTAGAAGACTTCTGCCTAACATTTATAAAATAACAGGCGTGATGGATTGCAATGGATATGTCTGCCCGTAGACAAAGCAAAAGCAGACAGTTGTATTTTTTTAAATTGGTGTTTTCGTTTCTCTTACCAATAATTGACTAATGCCCCGTTCCAATAAACAGAAAACGATTCGTTTTGCTTACCGATGGTAGTATTTTGACATACGTTCTATGAGACGTATGTCAAAGTACAACTATCCGTAAGCAAAACGAGTCGTTTTTGTCATTAATGGCTTTCGACCTCAAACATTATCACAAAAGATACAACATCCTTACTAATATTATAAAAGCGAAAGTGAGTTTGTTTGTTACCTCTTCACGCTTTAATGGCTGAACCGATTTTGATGAATTTTGGTACAGAGATAGTTGGGAACCAGGAGACGGACACAGTCTATTTTTTTTAAAAAGAGTGGGATATGAGGGAGAAAGAGGGACGAAACGGGAAAACATTACCGAAGTAAACGCGAGCGAAGCCGCGGGCAAAAGCTAGTATATCATAATTCTCTTGTAATTATGCCAATGGTCTGTGCAACATGTGTTTCTTCTTTCATACCTCTCCTCTCAATATCTCGTCATCACAGCAATTAACTCCTTTCTTACCATATTATCTTTCACACTGTCCATCCATCATTTCTTCATACTCAAATCATAACAAAGAAAACTAGTTAGTATTTTCCATAAGAAAATACTTATAGAAACCCATTTGAAGCCACAAAGGCTTTTTACGTCAGTATTAAACTGCCTAAAGTCACAGTTATTAATACATTTATTTCTCTCATTTTATTAACTACTATTATTTAAAAACTACAATTTATTTATTGTTTAAAAACAAACGTTGCCCCACACTAGGATTTTCTCTTGTATCGTGGTTGCTTTTACAAACATTTAAAGTCACATACACAAACAGCCAAACCCGAAACAACTATCTGCAGGTCATACAAATATGTTTTCCGTGCGGGAATCGAACCCGCGACACACAGCGCAGCATTCGATCGCTCAGACACTGCGCCAACTGTGCCGTCAAAATAATAATAGACATTAACTAATATAAAAAGATAAAATCATTACTGCAGGGCGTGAAAAAATCACACTAATAGGTATTACAAAGATAGCTTTTCCCTGGAAAAACCCATAGGTTACTTTTCATCCCAGTCTACCTGGTGCGCAGCAAGTCAATAAACCCAACTCATCCCGCGCAAAACCACACAAATCTATTTCAAATTCCCACTGTCAATATTTCACGACAATAGATCCCAGCCTACCCCAACTTGAATGGTGTTTCATGTCCCGTCACGGCGTCACACCAGGGCAGTGAGACGCCCGATGTGGGTTACTGTAACATTCATGTTACTGTAACACAGGGCTGGTCAACCTTTTTGGAACAGCGTGAAACCCCACAGAAATGTTAAACGACGCCATATTGTGTGCCAATAATTTGAACTTAGGGATTAAATAATCTAATTAATTCATTTAATAATTTAGAACAAATATTTGTATGACCTGCAGCTAGTTGTTTCTGGTCTGGTTGTTTGTGTATGTGAGTTTAAATGTTTGTCCACAGATACAGGAGAAATTCCTAGTGTGGGGCAAAGTTTTTTTTTTTTTAAATAGGTACAAGTAAATATTGTTCACTAAAATCACATTATTTTCCACAAAAAACATAAGTAAAGCTGTTTTGAAATCATTCGTAATATTTATTGTACTTTTTTATCTATCAAATAAACTAAATTGTAAACCGTTTTACAAGGTGGCGTGCCCAAAAAAATTAAGCCACCAATGTCTGTCTATCAAGACCCTTTATCTCGAAAACGCGTCAAGTTATCAAGTTCAAATTAAAACCGTATACTGCTGCCCTACCATGACGTCTTAAAACAGAACTTATTCCGCTGAGGGAAAGAGAGAGCTATACAGGGTGTCTAGCTGCATCTTTCTCACACAGGAATAAGAATGTCATGGTAACCCTTCTGAAATCTGTAGTCTATTAGAGATGTCAAAAAATCAAACGTCGAAGTCTACACAGTCAAAAGATGTGGCCGTTTATGTCACGAGCTTGTGGAGAACCTTCAGGTTGGCCATCCCTGCTGTAACATGTACCGAACTGGTTGCATTACAAGCAGACACAAACCGTGTGATGTGTATTGTTTAGAATGACATTTCTGAAGTGTGTGAAGCTCGTGTTTTGTTTTAATATAATAATTTTCTGTGTTATATGATACTGGCAATCTAAACTATCATACTACTCTTACTAATTATAAAAGCGAAAGTGAGTTTGTTTGTTACGTCTTCACGCTTAAATGGCTAAACCGATTATGATGAATTTTGGTACAGAAGTAGTTGGGACCCAGGAGACGGACGGACTGCTTTTTTAAAGGAGTAAAAAAAGTGAGAAAGAAGAAAAAGTGAAAGTGGGAAGAAAAAGAGAGAGAATGTTATTTTTTTTTCGATCTTACTGAAGGTTGGAAACGGATACAGGCTAATTTTTTAAGTGGAAAATGATGGAGAAAGAGGGAAAATTTAGCTTTGCTATTACAATAAATAAGGCGCAAGGACAAAAATTACAGGTAGCAGCTGCACCTGCAAATCAGGAAAGGCAAAAATGTGTTACCCCGAATTTAGTATACGGTTTTAATTTGAACTCGATAACTCCACGCGTTTCCGAGATACCTAAAGGATCTTGTCAAACAGACGGACAACAAAGTGATCAAGGGCTCCGTTTATCATTTTGAGGCACAGAACCCTAAAACGTTATATGAATGTTTGCAACTCTTTCACGCAAAAACTGCAGAACTGATTTGGATAAAACTTGGTTCACAGATAGTTTATAAGGTGCATTAATTACTTTTAGTCTCGGTAGAACGATTCCGTAGGATAATTACCGAACTACACGCAGACAACGCTGTGTGGTTGAGCTAGTTATATCCTAAAGAGATAAAATTTGTTTGTAAGTTTGTATGTGAAAGTTAATCTTGAGAACTATTGATTCGCTTCCCAAAATTCTTAATCGTTTTACGCCTGTAATCCCGAAGGGTTATTTAGAGTTCTACCTAAGAGTACACCCATATTAAGTCTCATTTAATATAGGACGACCCTATTGCCATCAACCAGGCACAAATCCAGACTCTGTGGCTGTCATGGTGAAATCCCTTATATAAATACATAATCTATAACACTTTACCTAACCTTGTGTTCTCACCAAAAGCATGCGTTCTATCAATTACCAATGAACATCTAAGAACAAAGGAAAAAATGGCAACACATATTGATTAACCGCCAAAGACATGGACTGGTATCCCATTGATTAGTTCTTAAAGAAAAGTCTTGCTTTTACATTATTAGACATTCTTACACACATACAAATACATTCATAATATAGTTAATCTATGCAAATTTGCGGTTAAAGTAGCAGACAGACTCCAACGTCCCAGCCAAAAGCAGAAACAAAAATAGCATAAACCAAAAATCATATAAACCATGGCAACCAAAAATCTAATTAACCCAACCTAACAAAGAAAGCTTTGTAACATCTTAGGGATAGAAAGAGAGAGGAGACCACGAGAAAAATGCATCCTCCACCTCCAGGGGGAGCCCACCCCCAGGGTGGCTGTATACATTTTTTCTTTTCCTTTTCTTAAGACGAAAATTTGTTACGCTTTTTATACTTATACACCCGGGGTGGTTCGCCCCCGATCGATAGAAGGGGGAGAATGCACCCGTTATCACTACCACCCCTTATCAATTTTTCGTGCAGTTTTTGCCTTATTATATCGTACCTACCTTCATTTTAATTATTGGATATATTTCTATATTGTGCTGAATTGTTAAGGGTGTAGAGTTTAAAATTGTGTATGAGGGATTTGAGACGTAGGTAAGTGAGATTAGTATAGTATGGATTTTATTGTTTTTTTTTTTTTTTTCTGTGGTCATGGAGATTCTTTCTTGTCTACTTTAAGAAGCTAAGACAATCTTAGGAGATTATTGTGAGGCTGTATGTGTATACAGGACTTGATGTGTCATTGGGGGAACCTGATACACTCGTAAGGTTCCATATTAAGATGGAACTAGGTCACGAGACCAATGTCTCATTTCTCTGTTCAGTGGGTCTCTTAGAGCAGTGCCTAATCTAAGCGAGAGATTTCTGACATGCCCATGGAGAGATGTTGCAATGCTAAATTAGTGAAACTTAAATAACTAACGATAGTTAATTAATTGATGAAATTAATCCTCTAAACTCCATAAAATTTTTTCGTGAACTTTTGGACCTAAATTGGAATTGACGGCAAGGTGACTGAGTGATGGGCTGCTGCGATGCGTGTCGCGGGTTCGATTCCCGCACGGAACAAATATTTATATGGCCTACAAATAGTTGTTTCAATATGTGAGTTTAAATGTTTGTAAACGCACCCACGATACAGAAGAAATTTATAGTGTGAGGCAGAGATTTTATATAAAAAAAAACTGTTCTTATTAATTAGTAAGTATTTTTTTGTTGATTTCTATTGCAGGGATGGACTTTCTTTTTTAATGTAATGGTTTTATTAAATGACATTTTACATTTAATTTTTTTAAATGACTTTTTGTTTGAATGAGTTGATTTCTTTGTTTGTTATTTTTTGTTTTTAGACATGTATTCTTTATAATTATTAATATAATTATAATAATATAATTTATTAATGTCACGTACTTATATGACTTCTAAGGGATTCTCCCTTACCGATAAAAAAACAAAACTATAAGATGGCTGTCTCTCAAGAAAAATACCGTAACGAAATTTAACATTTTCAGATCTAGATATACAAAATCTTAAACACTTCAAAACCTGGAATTAACAAGGCGTTAAAGACAGCAAAATAAAAAACCACATTTATTTTAAAGCAGCAAAAAATAATATTAAAATATTATTTCGCTAGAGCAAGTTTTAAATGGCCTGGCGAAATTATGAAGCGCCACTTTACCGTCAAAGGGTGACTTAAGATAATTTCAGTCAAACGTGTATCTTTGAGCTCAGAGATTAGTGGAAGGAAATATGAGATTTTATGGTGATATAATGTTTTTAGTAGCTCGTGGCTTAGTAACTGGCGCTCTGGTCTATTTTGAGGTAAATCCTTACTATTATAAAAGCGAAAGTGAGTTTGTTACCTCTTCACGCCTAAATGATTTGATGAATTTTGGTACAGAGATAGTTGGGACCTTAGAGACAGACGTAGGCTAATTATTTAAAAAAAAAGAGTGAACAATGAAAGAGGAAGAAGGAAAAAAGGGAAAACTTAGCATTGCTATTACAATAAATAAGGCGCTAGGGCAAAAACTACAGGTGGCAGGTACGTGCAAATTAGGAAAGGGGAACTGTCTTGTCCCGAATTTAACGCGGGCAAAGCCGCGGGCGAAAGCTAGTTTTAAATACAAAAAAAACTGGCGCACCGAGGGTTCTGTAGAAACTTGTGACATAAACGACTATATATTTTGACTGCGTAGACTTAGAGAGTTGATTTTTTCATAGCATAAGAGAACTACAAACTTGAGTATATGGTTTTAATTTCAAATCGATAACTACACGCGTTTCCGAGATAAAGTGTCTTGAAAGACAGACAGACGGATAACAAAGTGATTCAATAAGGGTTTCGTTTTTTTTACTTTCTAGGCACAGAACCCTAAAAAAAGCTAACATGTGTCTCACGGCTGTGCCGAATAAGCCTAGTTTAACAACCAGACCCGAAACAACTATCTGTAGGTCATACAAATATTTGTTCCGTGCGGGGTTCGAACCCGCGACACGCAGCGCAGCAGTCGATCGCTCAACCACTGCGCCAACTGTGCCGTCAAGCTAATATACTTACAGACATACTCTCATACATACATACACTCGAAAAACATAACCGTCCTCTCCGCAGTCGGGTACGTAGACAAGACAAACGTTAAAACAGTTTCTGTAATTGCAAAGTTGACTAAGTTAGCTCAAACTGGCCACTAACTTGTAATTATCTTGTAGAATCATATAAAAATAAACTTCTACCATCCGGCTTGTAGCTACTGGTATGAATAATTAATTAATTACATACTTATGCATGAAATCTTGCACGAGAGCGAGAAACTCGAAGCTAAATAATAACAACCAATCGGATCGATCTTGATCTCATCGAACATATCGAGTTTTCCCCCCTTGTTTCGGAAAGCACTATAAACCGTTGGCCCCGGCTGTCATTTGTAGATCTTTGACAGTCCTTACAGGTAGTCAGTGGCCCTGAAAGACTGACAACCAGACCTTGTCAAGCGTAATCACATTTTTTTTAAATGTTGCCCCACACTAGCAATTTCTACTGTATCGTGGGTGCGTTTACAAACATTTAAACTCACATACACGATCAGCCAGACCCGAAACAACTATCTGCAGGTCATACAAATATTTGTAACTAATTATGTTGCGGATGTCAGATAGGTAGTCGCCAAATACTGGTAGGTACTCAACTGATTCCGATTAGACTGGGAGCCGACCCCAACAGAGTTGGTAAAAGGCTAGGTAGATGATGAAGCCTAGGCTTAATTAGTGAATCCTTTGTCAGTAATACGCCGGGATGAAATAAAATGGTTTTCTATATTTTACTCAGAGTTGTAGTGATAAGGTGTGTTGTATTTATAATGATCTGTTTTTCTGACTAAAAACCACCTGTTCCATCTTTCGAACAACCCTCAACCCCGGCAGGGGTCCTGATGACCTGTAGCATGCTAAACGGTTAATTCTGCTCTGCGCGGAAAAATGCGTTTAGGAAATTACTGCCGTAATTACAGGCCTCTCGCAAAATATACGTAAATGCTCTTGATATTAGTCACAAAATAGTCAATGCTTTAGCAGAAAAAAAGGAGTTTATCGTAGTTCCCAAGAATTTGTCAACAAAATAATCATTGAACCTTTCATGGAATTGAAGATTGAGGTCATGTGTTTATTTAATATGGTCAGTTCCTCACACAATGACCCATTGAATTCCATAGACTACACCCTGAAAAGGAATATAAACACATCTTTTCATAAAAAAAACAACAAATATCGGAAGACCATGGTAGAACAAAAACATATAATATGCATATCTAACAAGTTTATAATAGATAGCCATACGAAATACAAAGACAACGTTATTCTCATGCAAAACAGAATTATCAACACGAATTTACATCGTTTGAAAAACGCACAAAACCGGTCATTTAATTAAGTAACAGAAACAATGACACTGGTTGCGTTAGCGCCGGTCGCCATCTTGAATTTTCGTCCAATCGCCGCGCTCTGTGCAAGGTCACCGGCAATGTCAAAACTGGCGCGTAGCTTCCTAGTAAATCGTCTAGGCCAATGATTGTTACTATGACAGATAGGAGGCCATTTTGTTTTTAGATAACTCGTTTTATCGGTACAGCGTGGGTGAGATAAGTTAAAATGATAAAAAGCTGCACTAAATGAGTTTTGATATCAAATTGTGTGTTAGAATATTGTTAGATGCCTTTTATTTGTGTAGGTAATGTCTCTGTTCTTTACAAAGTTATTTAATTGTCAAGTATTTTCGTTTGCTTACCTTGTTGTCATTTATTTCGCTAAGTGGCGAGATTTTTATGTAATAAGTACATATATTTTTACTGTTTAATCATTTACTCCATACAAGTCAATGATTCGATCTGTCGTAGTAATCGGAATCTGCCTACTTCATAAGATGGATGAGAAACGATTGGATACAGCAGACATGAAAATGTTGAGATGAGACTAAAATAGATAAAGTCAGAAATGAGCATATAGGTAGTTTGAAAGTGACGCCTGATACAGAAAAGAAAAAAGGGCGTCTGTTTTGGAATATACACAAGTATAGAGAGAAGGGACGAAACGCATGTGATTAGAGATAAGAATGGTGAATATAAAGGTTGATGGCTGAAGAAGTAAAGAAAGACCAAAGAAAAGATGGATAGATTGTGTGAAGCATGATATTATGAAGGAAAAAGCAGTAAATGAAAGCATGGCTATTGACAGTGGAGAATGCGAGAAAAAACGTGTTGCGCCGACCCCAAATAACATGGTACAAGGCAATGAAGATGCGCCGTATCGACGACGCGTAGATGTTACATGCGCGCCTCAAAGAGATGTCAGGAAGGCCCTTGAGGAGGGCCAATTCCTGCTAAAGTTTCAAGATGTTCAAAAGACATACCGTGTGTATGTCATTTGTGTTCCGGGGCCGAACACAAATGACAAAATAAAGAGCATGGATGGGTTTTAGTCAGCAAAAGTTTATCACTCCCCATCGCTCCGCCCAGAGTGGTGGAAGTTGTTTAATAGAAAAAGGCAAGAGGATGATGATGAAATGATTTATTCTAAACTGTGATAAACGTGGCTCCCAAATACATTCACAAACTCGTTTGCATTGAATGTTTTCTTATCAGTTTTCAGAATATCTGCATAACCTTGCATTGTCTTACGAATCTAATGGAAATATGAATTATGCTCGTCAATGTTAGACTTTGTTTTTCACCAATATTATGTAACTGATGTAACATCACACATGTAGGGTAATACGATAACCCTTGGTAAGACTGGTTGTCAGGTTTTCAGAACACTGACTACCTCTAACAACTGTCAGAGATCTACAAATGACAGCCGGAACCAATAGCTTAACGTGTTTTCCGAGGCGGACTGAAACTCGGTATGTAACCGGGTCACCCATTCACATATCAAACCTGGCAAGCGCGGCTTAACCTAAAGATCGACCCGGGCGGCTGCTATTATTAAGCCACGAGCTTCCCCTCAATCATCATTATTTGCTAACCCTATTTCCATTTCCATATGAACGAGTTTTTGACATAACGCTACTGGCCGTCTTATAGTGACCAAAATTTCGTTCCTCTGCATCAAATAACTTCAAAGCAAAATTTTCCCAGGAAGGATACTAACCTAACAAAATATTGTATAACCATAACGGGCTCAAAACAAACGGGCATACCGCTAGTGAAAGCTTCACCTCTGCCCTTAGAAACTACGCGTCGCCCAGTGAATCTGTAATTTGTAAATCGTATATGAGAATTTTTACCGCTGTGATTTTGATTTTCTTATACCTATAGAATTTATGAGGGTAGTTGCCAAGGACAAAGTAATTTACATTCTATTTAGTCCGTCTAAATAAAAAAATTTAGAGGTGTCAAGGGACACCCGGATGGAACGAAGTTCCTATAGGAATGAAAATATCCTGCTTGCTTTCTATAAGAGAGAGAGAGACAGACAGACAGAGAAACATGCGACGCCGCACAGCTTACAATAGCTTACTATAGCAAAAAGTGTCGTGACAACTTTTCGTAAGAATTTTTTCGGTCTAGCCCCCTTTCACAACGCGAGATAAGGAACTTCGTTCCAAAAATACGTGTCGTGTGTGTATTTTTCATGGTCACTTATTGCTTTATTTGTAAATTTGACCAAAACTTACAAAGATATAGCCTATTCAAGTTATGTGAAACCACTCGTTCCGAAATAATGCAGCAACAACTTTATATCTTTGTAATTTTTATTCTAATTTACAAATAAAGAAATACGTGACCCTTAGTTTTGCTTACTTAATCTAAAAGACGGACTAATATTTTTTTTGAAACCGAGCCTTTTGCCTCGTTCGTCTAATGAGAAAAAGAAAATAAGTTTATTCGGCACATGCTACAAGTGCACACCACATTAAACAAAGAAATAAATAAAAACATAACCACAATTAAAAAAACACAAAAATGTAGATAAATAATAAATATCTTGGGACAACTCACACACGGCTATCTGATCCCAAGCTAAGCAGAGCTTGTGTTATGGTAACCAGACAACTGATATACATACTAATATAATTTATAAATACATACATATTATAGATAAATCACACCCAGACACAGAACAAACAATCATGCTCATCACACAAAGTTTGTCCTGGGTGGGAATCGAACCCACGACCTCCGGCTCAGCAATCAAGGCCACTAACCACTAGACTAACAGGCCCGTCATATGGTTATTGCGTGTCTCACGCAGTCGTGAGACGTGGCACAGTTGCCAAATAGGCCCAGTTCAGCAAACTGCCGAGCAACTAGTGTCAGACGCTGATTTTCAACTGGACCAGTGTTACGGTTTTGGAAGGACCTGGGTCCGAATTCTGCAATGTGTTATTAGGTTCATCAATCACAAATTTGTCAGAAGCGCCCACGGAGTCTAGATCAGTGCCCGGTTATGACGGTAAGTATGCCAAAGATTTGCAAGTCTCAGTTAACGACAACTTTTTTAAATAATCCGAAGGTAGTAAGCAACCGTTTAAGGTGGGAGGCCAAGGCTGCAGATTCCTGTTGTTTTGGCTAGTAATGAGATGTTTTTGAAAGGCACAGAATTGGGGTTGCGGGTTGTTCGAAAGAGATACCGCGGCCCCGGAACATTGAGGGCAATAGAAGGAACATGGGTGGGTTTTAGTCAGTAAAAGTCTAACACGCTCCCCCGGTCCGCCCAGAACGAGGCACAGAATTAGAAAGAATAGAGGTTAGATAAAACTTTAATTGATGAAGACAAAAAATCGATCTAAAAAGGATTACGATCTTTTTCTAAATAAAAGATGTTTTGCTTGAAAACTGATCCAAAGAGTGAGAATATGTATGAAAATTCCACTTGTAAGAGCCAGGACCAAAGGCTTAACGTGCTTTTCGAAGCACGGAGGAAACTCGATCAATGACGGGCCTGTTGGTCTAGTGGTTAGTGGCCCTGACTGCTGAGCCGCAGGTCGTGGGTTCGATTCCCACCCAGGACAAACTTTGTGTGATGAGCATGATTGTTTGTTCTGTGTCTGGGTGTGATTTATCTATAATATGTATGTATTTATAAATTATATAAGTATGTATATCAGTTGTCTGGTTACCATAACACAAGCTCTGCTTAGTTTGGGATCAGATAGCCGTGTGTGAGTTGTCCCAAGATATTTATTTATTTATTTTAATGTAACTTGTGGTCACCCATTGTTAGAACAACCTAGGCATGTCTTAACATAAAGATTGACCAGAGCGTCTCCTCTAAAAATTAAACATCTATTAAAATATTCCTCTTCAATGATAACCAAGGCAAGGCATTTGAATGGTTTTAGTAATTTCCAGGTCTGAATTCGAATTGGAACAAACTCGTTTAAAGATTAAGCCGGGACAACAGCAGTTTGCCCGTGAAATGCAACCCGGTTACCGAGCCAGTGATGTGACGCTATCGATATAACTTTATAACGATAATTAACATTATAGTAACAGGTGTTTTTGGAGGGAATATTTTCAAGCGTTTGTTTTTTTTTGGTTGGGCTTCCTGATGGTTTTATCTATCAATCTAGGGGCGAGCCCATTCTTATATTATTTATCAACTGGGCACTAATCTAGAACCTATGTCCGCTATTAGGAATTTCTGAATGAAAATACCAATAGCTCTTTGCATGACACGGCAATCAACCCCAGTCCCTCATGCTCAGATGTCGCGACAACGAGACAATCAACTCAGTTGCATAAGCAAGTATTGAAACTTGTACGCAAAACATTAATAACGTTAAAAGTAACGGTTACCGGCTAAAGCGGTTATTTTCTAAATTTTAATGATGCTGCTATTATAAAGTTATGACGGGTTAAGGGTCAAAGTAAATATACTTTCTCCTTAAGCTGTTAGTTTTAGCAACGATGTGCCAATGTTTTAGAGGTTAGACATATTTATATTTAATTAGTATATAGAATAGAAAAGGATAGTTTTTTTTTTCATTTCGGTCACAACAAGATCCATAGAGTTTATGATTATGATTTATTAAGAACCTTTGGATCTATCGAATTTATATATAAAAATAGAATAAAAGAAATAGATAAAAACTTTTGGTTTTTTTTATTGGGCTGTTTACAAATATTTAATACTACCAATATTATAAATACGAATGTTTGTGAGGATGGATGTCGTGGTAAAAATGTGTGTTTTGTCCGTCACTAGACGAAATTGTTATGATAACTTTCATTGCCCAAAAATTTAAACTGTCAAAAATAATACGATAAAGATTTTTGGGTCATAATTACCTCAAAAGTTTATAGTTTAAGCAATCGACTCTTACCCATCCCTATTTATTTTAAATTGCGTTATATTACAATCAGAGTATACAGCCCGGTGCATTTCCTACAGCGCTGAAACTTTCAGTACGCCTGACAAAGAATTTTCAGTCTACTCACATACACGCCATTTCACCCCTTCCTTCTTCAAGAATAAAGACCAGTCTCCTTTGTACTATCTAAAGGTTTTCTATTTTGTTTTCGGATGCAACTTATTTGTGAAAACAGGAGTGAAAGAGACGGGTAGAGGGGTGTTTGGTGAGTGTGAGAGGGATGGAAATACACTAAATTTACGAAGCCACAGGTGGTGTACCTCGGGTACAGGTTCAGGAAGCATTGGATCGAGATTATTTTAATCTTAAAGAAAACTGTCGTTTGAGTCTTAAACATAGTATTGATCGGCAAATCTTAGGCTGTACAAGAGTCTGTTCTCGTCTAAAGTTGAATTATAACAGTTGTCTAAAGCCAAGCTATCTGATTACCCTTTTGGTTAATTGGTTAAAAAACAAGATAATACGGTGTCTTGGCTCATCCATCACCGATATATACCAAAAAAACTCCTTTAACATCATCATCGGAATTGTTTCAAAAACAACATGAGACATCATCATCATTTTTTGTTTTTTAAATGTTGCCCCACACTTGGAATTTCTCCAGTATCATGGGCGCGTTTACAAACATTTAAACTCACATTCACAAACAGCCATTAACCTGCCCTTGCCCTATTTTTTTCGGTAGGTAAAACATATTTTCTCATAGCTGTGTCCTGCAGTGTCATTCTCGGTTCCTTAGGGTCGTACTGTGACCTAACATTCTATACTCTTCCTCTAAAAATGGGCTATTAAATAATTACTAATATTATAAAAGCGAAAGTGAGTTTGTTTGTTACGTCTCACACCTAAATGGTAAAATGGCCATACCGATTTTGATGAATTTTGGTACAGAGATAGTCGGGACCTTTGAAACGGACATACTAGGCTAAAAAAAGTGAAAAAAATGGAAGAAAAGGGGAGAGAAAGATATATATTTTTTGATCATTACTCGGGTTAAAATTAGCGTTATCCCAAAGGAACTATGCCACGCGGACGGAAGCTAGTAATATATCATTTTTTTCATTACATTTCCTCTAAAACCATCTCTTATTGCATGAACATTAAGATAAAAAATTCTATGTATTTCACACGAGTACTTTTTTTCTCATTTATCACGACAAAGGCTTTCATTTTTACTATATTCATCCCATAACAACTAACAACTGTTCAAATCCGTATAGGCGGTAGGTTTTTTTTTAAAGCAATGGCGCGTTTTATTTTAAGGCCTCGTTCTTCATAAACAGGGTTATCCTTCGTACACTCTTTCCTATTTTAGTTACACTGTTGAATATACTACAAACTAAAGCTATTCAGGGGACAAAGCAACCCCGAGCGTCGGGCACCGCAACACGACTCCCGGCCACCGTAGATGCGGGCCTGTGCACCGTCGGTCCGTCTATTGACGATAGGCCATGTCGACGGCGCGTTAGTTTTCCACGCGTGCCTCAAAGGGCCAATGGTCAAGGGGCCTTTCGGGGCCACCACCTGCCGTGATACTGCGGGCCCGGAACGTAAAGGGCAATAGAAAAACATGGGTGGATTTTAGTCAGAATACGTCTAACATTCCGCCTAATATCCCATCCTAAAAAAAAGGACTAAGCAAACGTTTAAATATTCTAAGACTAAACTACCCTTACAACCCACACAGAACTCGTATATTCTAAGCTAGTAATAACAGCCTAACTCAAAACAAAGAAAATTTCAACGTAACGAAAAGACAGGCCACTTTTGATAATTAAAAACTAAACTTGTCTATGCCAGCCGTTTACCTCATGACATATGCTAGTTCCCATGAAAAGTTCAGTCTATAAAAAGGTTTTTAAGTGGACTATTTGCTTTGTCTCTGGTATTCGATTGAAATAGAGTTGTGCCGTTGCTATTTTTATTTTGCTATGTAAAGGTAACCCCATCATAGGATTCCTTTTTCGTTTTTTTACGATTCAAAAGTTTTTGGAGTTTACTCCTTAAGAATCGATTTTCATATATATAGTAAGGCGCCCGGTATGAGAAAAATCCGAGGGGTAAAACCTACTAAAGTAACGAAAATGTGTCACGTTTTTGGTGCGCACCTTTAGTGCGCAACTTTCTAATTTGGCTGTGAGTGTATTAAGACGTACATATGGTATGCTGTATAGGCGACTGCACCTATATACTATATGTTATTGGGCTTGTTTGTTTCTATCAGTGTCGATGTATTTATATTGCAATTTTTTTCATTAATTTGTGAATTTACCCTTTTATATGATATTAATCTTTTTTCAGTTGAATAAACTCTTTTTGCGTATGGTTAGATACTCATAGTTAAGGAGTAAACTCCAGTCGTGCGTCGGAGCTGACACACACACTTTTTTTTTTGCTTTTTTGGTTTATAGGCCGACTACTACGCGTTGTGGGAATTGTGTTGATGTTCACCAAGCGGTCAATGACTAAGCCTATGAATCATGACACAACAACTACCGTACCGCGAAGCTACCTCAGGCACGGTCTTGTTAAGCAGTCGGCTTATAGTTAAGTTATTTCTATGCTAAAAATTATTGTACTTATAAGTTTGGTTTGTAATAAATGCAATGCAATATAAAACTGCACTAAGACAGTTTTCTATTCATTTTCTATCATACTCCATCTTCATCATCATTTAAGAAACAGAAATAATTTGAAATTCAAATAAGATGAAAAAAACGACTTCCACAATAAAATTGCTTCCAGAAGCCAGTGATGAAAAATTTATTGATTCTTCGTTTTTTTTTTGCCATCGGCTTAACAAACTTATTTTAGTCAGCCTTTTTAGTTGTGGTATGCTGAAAATTCACACAAAACCTTATCAAGTATTCATTTTCCATTGCTAATAAACGATATACTACATTATAATTACCCAAAATAATATAGGATTCTTTCGGCAATATACCCTTTCGATTACTACAAGAATTTTGAAAATCGGCCCAAAATTAACAGAGTAATCGCGTATGAAACATTTAAAAATACGTCAAATAGATATCCTTCTTTTTTTTTGAAGTCGGTTTTTAAAATTGTTTTTAAATCAGCCCAAAACTCAACAAGAGAAAACTTTATTTCCAACTAGCTGGCGCCCGCGGCTTCAACCTGCGTGATATAAAAAAATACCCTTTGTGTTATTCCAGACGTATATTAATGTAACTCTGTGCCAAATTTCATCAAGATCCGTTCTGCCGTTTCGACGTAAAAGAGTAACAAACATCCATGCATCCTAAAAAACATTCGCATTTATAATATTAGTAAGATAAATATTGCAATAACATTCATGTATATTATTTGCAAGACAACATCGGTCCTACATATATATGACCTAGAATACAATATCCTATGTATCAGACACTTTGAATTTTATTGATCTAGATTCAAGCCTTGCTTGACAATAATTCGTTGCCTGCAGAATTTTTAGTGCGAATTACTGTTTCATAATTTATGTTGCTGCAAATTCATGCAAGTTTCTACTGGTGTGGCCTTCGGTTGCTGTAGTATTATTTTTCTTTGGTATTTTCCTTATTTTTAGGGTTCTGTACCTCAAAATGAATAAACTGAATCCTTTAATCACTTTATTGTCCCTTTTATCTTGAAAAGTAAGTAGATGGTATCGAGTTGAAATTAAAATCCTTAAGTCTACGCAGTTAAAAAGTTTGGCCGGTTATGTCGCATGTTTATGTACAGAACCCTCGGTGCGTGAGTCCGACTCGCACTTGGCCGTTTTTTTGTGTGGATTTATTTTTTTAATCATTCACATACTCATAAACGAAATAAATAATAATTGTCTTTACAAAAATAATGTTTTGTTAATTTATTAAAGTTATTTTGTTACCCAATCTTGCTTTCTTTATGATTATATGCTTTCTATATGACTAGACCACACAAAAAACTATTATTGTTATGTCAAACGTTACATAGTTTTTGTAGAAGTATTTTTTATTGCTAAGTATTCCTTATACACAACTGTACAGATGACACGGAAAAAAGATATTTTCAAGTATTTATACTTGAAAATATCTTTTTTCCGTGTCATCTCGTAGAAGAAAGAAAATGTTTATTTGGAACTTGCCACAACAAAATATTGAATAAAAATTTTAAATATCTTACTAATATTATAAATACGAATGTTTGTGAGGATGGATGGATATATGGCAGTACGGATGTTTGATACTCTTTCACGTCAAACCGGCTGAACAGATCTTGATGAAATTTAGAAGTCAATAATTTTTTTAAATATCTTACTATTATTACAAATGCGAATGTTTGTGAGGATGGATGGATATATGGCAGTACGGATGTTTGATACTCTTTCACGTCAAAACGGCTGAACTGATCTTGATGAAATTTGGCACAGAGGTAGAATATGGTCTACCTACTGTCTATGTCTCTGAAAAAAACAATGTTGTAAGTTGAGGGATCCCCTATGTCAAGAAACAAAACAATTCATAACAAAAAAAACGTAATGCCAAACTAATAAACGATAAAATAATTGACATAAAAGTCGTACGGTATAAAAATTGTACATAATTCGATAATCGATTGAGCCTTCAGTTTTTATAAGTCTGATATCATGGGAATCGGGGCAAGTGTTGAATTCATCAAGCCATTTTTGCATGCTTTTAATTTTTCCAGTTATTCTGTTAAAGAAACTTGCATTATAAATGTGAATTTTCATGGAAATTCATTGTTTAACATGGGAATTTCTGGTCGTATTTTTGTGACTGAATATTAAGGAGAAAGGAGTGAATGATGCCGGGACGTCTGATAGGGGAGAATGGAAGAAAACGTGTTGCGCCGACCCCAAATAGAATGGGACAAGGGCAGGAAAATGTTGATTTTTGTGACTGAATCAGATACAGTTTGTCCTAATTTAAAACACTTAGATCCCTCAATAACCTGTCTTGTCAAGGTGTACTACATTCCCTTGTACTGGACAATTGAGATCAGATAGGCATTCGGTTAGACTTGAGGCCGATCCCAACATAGTTGGGAAAAGGCTAGGCTGATGATGATAATAAAGTCTGTGGAAATCAAACTTCTAAGTCCACGCAATCGAAAGATATGGCCGTTTATGTCACAAGTTTGTACGGAACGGAGCGACTGGCTATCTGACCTCCATAACCCAGATAGTACTGAGTTATACGGTACCCCTTGGTAAGACTGGTTGCCAGACTCTCGGAGCACTGACAGGTAGTCAGTGTTCCGAAAGTCTAAAGTAACGACTGTCAAAGATCTACAAATGACAGCAAGGACCAACAGCTTAGCGTCCTTTCCAACGCACGGAGGAAACTCGTTATGTAACGGTGGGTATCCATCCACAGATCAACCTAGGCAAGCGCGGCTTAACCTAAAGATCGACCCGAGTGGCTGCTATTATTGAGCCACGAGCATCTCTCCACAGACTTCAGTATATGATTTAAATTTTATCTCGATACCTCCTCGCGTTCCTGAGATAAAGGGTCTTGACAGATAGACAGACGGACTAAAAAGTGATCTTATAAGGGCTTCGTGTTTATACTTTTGAAAGTACGGAACTCTAAAAACAAAACTTTGATCTTCGCCAAACAAATGGTGAAGAAAATCAGAAACGAAACAAACGTAAGTATTGAAATAGATTGTAATTGTATGTGAAACAAACAGAATAGCCTTGACGCAAACATTGGAGAAATGGTAATGGGACAGAACTAGGTCTACTTAATTAAATTTCAATGACGACGCGTGAGCCAAACGTTTTGAGCGTGAAACACGTTTCGTTGTGGACCTATTTAGAACACTGATGGCTTATAAATTGAGGCTGAGCACTAGACAAAACTGTACTGCAGAATTTCAGCGCAAGTTCCTTTAAATGTAGACCATGAAATTGCTTGCATTTTGTTTAGGTACGGCGAATCAGTGGGGACAAACCAAAATAAGTAGGGCAGGAGGTAGGAGTAGCAGTGGCTGGAGAGGCGTCATGGCGTCCTCACCTACCGCCTGACGTAGGTCCTCACAGGACACGGAAGTTTCGGAAGTTTCCTGCACATAATCGGGCGGGAGGAAACGCCCGGGTGTCACCATTGTGGCGATCGCCCGGAGGACACGGTGGAGCATAAAGTGGCGGTCTGCCCAGCTTGGGCGGAGCACCGCCGTGCCCTCGTAGTGGCAATCGGCGGCAGCGATCTCTCGCGTCCGGCCCTGGTTCAGTTCATGGTCCGAACGCGAGAGGACGCAATGGGAAGCGGTCACCTCCATCTGCGAAGCAGTCATGCTAGCGAAGGAGGTGGCTGGGAATTTGAGGGAGAGAACCTCAAACAACCAAAGAACCAACCAGGTGCCGCGGGAGACGCCCCGGGCGCCGGGCGCCGCGAGACGACTCCCGGCCACCGTAGATGCTGGCCTGTGACGGACGGTGAGCTACCCGAATTAATGTGAATAAGGTAAATGATAGAGTACTAAATGATTTTAAAACTACAATGACAATTGTTTGTGTATCTTGTCACCTATAGAGCGTTTGGGCTAAACATTAAGGAAATGCGTCCAGAATTGTGTTTCATTTAATATCAATCACTTAAATCAAGAAAACAATCTCCCAACATCCACAATACCCTGCAGGTGTACACTAACTGTTGCTCCTCGCTTCCGTAGCTACACCTACACGTAGAGATGGACGTACACGTTAAAAACAGTCGTATTGTATTGATTTTGTTCGATCCGAGCCAGCCAGGCTGGGTCTAAAGACTGCACTGTGCTAAGATCTCGAGTTTGTACACTACTGGAGGTAAATGCACTCTGTATTGTTTTCAAGGAGGTTCATGAAGAAGTTTTTTCTTTATAGGTTTGTTGTTAGAAGATGTAAAACGATACATAATATGTGGAAACTTGTGGAAAACAGTGTTTAAAGTGCCTGTAACTGGCCTACTTGAAATAAATGCTTTTTAATTTGATTCAATTAGGAGACTGGATGCAAAAATCCGTGATGCGTTGACCCCAAGTAAAATGGGACATGGGCAGAAAGGCAGGTGTTGATGTTGTGAATAAGTGGTAGAAATTGCTTTTCATCTTGTCTTGTAAAGTATCTCTGACGAGATTCCAAAATAAACTAAACAAAGTTATAAGTTTGAACTAGTTTCTGTTTTGGAGATTCTTTCTAGATTCGTGTTTGGAAGTTTTATAGTTCTAGAAAGAAGTTTAATCAACAGCATTTTGGAAATAAAATTGCATTTTTTTTTTAATTTAAAATGTCATGAGTGCTGTAATTTATTTTATTCATTTTATGACGGAAAGTTTAGGATCTACGTTTTATTAATTGTTTTAAACATTTATTTAAAGCGTTTTTTGGCAGAGCAAAACCATCTAGGCTGCAAAATATTACCAAAACTTTAGATCACTAATCTATTTATCTACTGACATTTTCCTATAATAAATTTTCATATGTATCATTGTTATATATAGGTATTGTCGAATTGGTTTAAGAATTGTTTTTTTTTTATATTTTTACATAGTTTTGTAAGTGTTACTAACAAAAATAGGAATCATTTGGTTTAGATATAAATAAATAATTAACATTATTAATATTACATCATAAGAACTGCAATTACAAGTATTTCAATAATGTAGGTAGTCTATTTGACCCAATTTTACCGACCATGTACCTATATTGCTCTATAATTTTAGAAAATAAACATTTTATTTCATTTAATATGTCAAACTTTATCTTTCGGAGTAAAATGTTCCTTAACATAAAAAGACAAGGAAGGATTCTTCAAGCAGACATGTTCCAGTGGGCTACCTGCCCCTGACGGGAGTTTAAGTTTGACTGTTCCACAAATAACTCAGCTTGCGATATATAGGATTTCCGTGACGTCATCCGTAGTTCGTACGTAATGTCGTAGATGGAGCCACTGAGCGTTCCCCACTTACCTACCTTGGCAGGTGATAGGAAATATTTGTTCGATATGGGATCCTATTATACTATTATAACCCTACTAAGCCTATCCTATGCTACTTCCAACTTAATATTAGATATAAATGAGAAAGTTTGTAAGTATGGATGTATGTTTGATCCTCTTTCACGTCGAAACGGCTGAACGGATCTTGATGTAATTTGGCACAGAGGTAGATTATAGTCTGGAATAACATATAGGATACTTTTCTTTCGATATCACGAGGGCAAAGCCGCGGGCGCCAGCTTAATATTATAAATGCGAATGTTTTTTAGGATATATGGATGTTTGTTACTCTTTCACATCAAAACGGCTGAACGGATCTTGATGTAATTTGGCACAGAGGTAGATTATAGTCCGCAAAGCCGCGGGCGCTAGCTAGTGCATAATACATGACGTCAGCCGTTTACACTCCCACGCATGTTGGGCTTCTATTTGTAGGCACAGGCTACGTATGCTAGTTCTAGTATCGATGGACTATTAAACGTCAGAATGAGTTATTTTTGGATAGAGGTCGGATATCTTCGTTAACTTCCTCGCTGGTCGGCATGCTGGACGCATGGACGACTTCTGAGAATTAGGACCTGGGTTTGATTCCCCGGACAAAGTGTTAGTGGGTCTTTTTCTTTTCAAATGCAGCCGGCTGATGACAATAGACTCACCCCCTTTTACCCCCCCCCCCCTATTTTTAAAGGTTCTGAAAATGATTTAGTTTATAGTACCTACGTTTAAAAAACTGTCACCGAAATATGTTTTGAACAAGATTTGATATTCAGTTTCTGAGATATAGGCCTTTTTTATCAAACTTCAGCCGTAACTTTGTTCTTCATTACTGGCTGACTGGACAATGGTCCACTCAATCTGTGTGGTGTTTTCTTAAAAAAAAACCATTTCAGACACTAATCTACATAGTCCTCATGTAAGTTGACCAATATTTTTTTTCTGGACCTTAAAAGAGACCTCTGAGTTTGTTTCGGCTGTTTCTTCTCAGAGTAGTCGAATACGAAACACCGGCCTCATCTAATTTAAAAAAAAGACGTGTAAAAATGTTTGTGAAAACCTACTTGCAAAATAAACATAATTAATCATTTAAGTAATTACAAAACATGAAAAAGATTGAGAAAATTCTAAAATTTCGTTCTATTGTCTCGCAGACAACGTTTAAAAAGGGTGGGGTGGTGTGTCGTGAAAGTGGGGCGAATAAAATCAATAGGGGGTGTAGCACCACCCCGCTAAGTGAGTGAAACAGATCGGCCGGACGAAAGTCGGACGGACGGTTCAAAATCGGACACCCGTACTGACGACAGCTGTGTTTTCTTTTTCATATAGGTTTTTAGGTTTGTGTTGTCAAGTTATTTTTACAAAGGAGCTTCTTGAGATGGTGGTTCGAATCCTTGCTAATATTATAAAAGCGAAAGTGAGTTTGTTTGTTACCTCTTCACGCTTTAATGGCTAAACCGATTGTGATGAATTTAGGTACAGAGATAGTTGGGACCCAGGAGACGGACATAGGTTTTTTTAAGGGAGTAAAAAAAAAGTGAGAAAGTAGAAAAAGTGAAAGTGGGAAGAAAAAGAGAGAGAATGTTATTTTTTTTTTCGATCTTACTGAAGGTTGTTACATACAAACTAGCGACATGAACGGCATTTTATTAAAAAAAAAGTGAGAAATGAGGGAGAATGAGGGAAGAAAAGGGAAAACTTAGCTTTGCTATAACAAATCAATAAGGCGCTAGAGCAAAAACTACAAGTAGCAGGTACCTGCAAATCACGAAAGAGGAACTGTGTTACCCCGAATTTAACGCGAGACAGCCCGCGGCCAAAAGCTAGTTAGAAATAAAAAACACGTTTTGTCGTAGTTTTTCTGAGCTAACTCTTACATTTAGGTAATACCTTTAGCTATCATGGTTAAAAAAAATAAGGAGTAAGGCCGTCAATAAATAAACACTAAGTATATTAAGCAAGACTTACCAAACCGGAAGCCAAGCATAACTTAACTGAACCCGATTTAAGCCAAACTAAGTTCATAGTTTTGTCCTTGATGGTAATTCCGTTAAACTTGGTCCTCCATGGTATTATGTAAGCATAAAATGACGTATTAAGTTATAAACTGTGAACCAATCAATTATAAACAAGAACATTTATCTTATACTGGCGAAGCTGCTATCCTATGTGTATCAAAATTTGTAATAAGGCTAGCTTTTGCCCGCGGCTTCACTCGCGTTAAATTCTTTCGTTCGCGTTACCCCATATTTAACGCGAGTGAAGCCGCGGGTAAAAGCTAGTTTTAACAGAAATTACTTATCATCCCAATACGGTGGAATATTCGAGAAAAAAAAACGCGAAGTGTAATAATAAGTGCGATGCCAAAAGAGAACAGAACAACAACATTACGTCAAAAATGACCACAAAATCAAATAAGATCCAAATGATAAATGTCAAATCAGTTTCCAGTTGGTGAAGAAAATAATAGTGTTATGTGTAAGCAAACAGCAATATGTGTTACATGTGCTGAGCGTTTGCGAAGCCCGTCTGAATCAACAAGTATGAATCTACTGCCGGGTCAGATTTATAGTCCAGCCGGATTGTTGGTTTTCGAGTGTCATTACTTTTCCTAGATTTCGGTAATAACAGTAGTGCTATGGGCGAACTTAATGCCATGCCATAAGGCGTTCTCTAACAGTCAACCTTTGAGTAAAATACGATAACATTGTGATGACAAAAATTATATAAGCTATATAATATAAAAGTATTTGTTTTCAAAAACGTATATACTGGTACTAATACACATACATAAAATAAACTAATAAATATCTACATTTGAAAAAATCCTTGCTTGTGAGATGTGAGTTCCAATTCGAGTACAAATGTGCTTTTACAATTCAAATGTACTTTTCGAAGTTTATCTTGGACATCAAAGACATCGAAGAAGGTGAACATCGTGAGAAATCCTGAACTTACAATATTAAGAGTCTGAAATCGCCTACCCGTATTGAACAAGCGTGGGGATCAAATACTTGTGCCTTCTTTGTTGAGAAGAGAACTTTCCCAACAAGGACAATAATTGTCTGGTATTGACAGTTTTGTGATCGGTGTGGATGTGGTTATTTATAGGCTTGCTATGAGATTAAAACTATTGTATTTACGTCATACATTTTACAAATATAACAAGTCTGTGTTGGCTTCGATCTTTCTTAGCGAGTGAAGGCAAGTCAGCTACTTGGTCAGCTACTTGGTTGGGTCATAGATAATTTATCTATGACCCAACAAGTAAATATTGTCTAAGCTATATTTAAAGTAACTCACTTAATTACTGTCATCATAAATTGAAATAATTTAAATGACTTTCAAAAAATGTGGATAGATCTGGGAAACCAATTAATCTAAAATCCTTTTTGTATGAAAATTTATCTTAACTTTGCAACTTCACAACTATAGTTAATTTTTCCGACTTTGCAACCATCTAAAAACATATTCAACCCAAAGCGTTCCGAGATCCTGCACTATGAATACAACCCATCACCCTTGGTTGGCGCTACTCGCAGTTCGCACACACACACACACACACAAACTCACACAGACGTCACAATATTGGATTTTGTTTATGCAAAATGGCTTCACATCCCATACCCTTTAACTGTTAATTAAATTATGAATACTAATTAGTTTCCGATTTAGAATTAAATGGATTTGTGGTTACTGGAATGTGGATGAGAAGGGATTCGCAATCAGGGATTAATTACTTTATCCTTTGACGAAAGTTTTCACGGGTAGCAAATTTTTTCGGGATGGAAAGTCATGAAATTAATCGTCCCGCTATTGGCGGAGCAAGAGGGGGTGTCAAAGTTTTGACGACTAAAACCCATCCATGCACTTTGAATTCCGGGACCACGATATCTCTTTCGAACAACCCACAACAGTAGGCCTGGCGGGCCCCTCTGCTTTGCTGACATCTCTCAGTCTGTCGTCACTAGACGGATTTACGGTGAGCTACCCATTTGATTGCTCACCGTCCACAGAACTGCCTCTACGTTGGCCGGGAGTCGTCTCGCAGCGCCCGACGCCCAGAGTGCATCCCGTGGCGGCTGGGTTGGTTTCAGGTTCCCTAAATCAAACGCCCGGCCACCTCTTTCGTTGACACGGCTTAAGGAATCATTTGAGTTCGGAAAACTAACATTTATAGACTAACTAGCTTTCGCCCGCGGCTTCGCCCGCGTTAAATTTGGGGTATCACAGTTCTCCTTGCGCCTTTTTGATTTGTAATAGCAACGCTAAGTTTTCCCTTTTCTTCCCTCTTTCTCCCATGCCTTATGGATTTGTACTTAATAGCAACGCTAAGTTTTCCCTTTTCTTCCCTCTTTCTTCCTCATATCCCACTTTTTCAAAAATATTAGCCTATGTTCATCTCCTGGTTCCCAACTATCTCTGTACCAAAATTCATCAAAATCGGTTAAGCCATTAAAGCGTGAAGAGGTAACAAACAAACAAACTTACTTTCGCTTTTATAATATTAAGTAAGGATAGTACATACATGTTTGGTAGAAATATATGAAGGCCAATTTCACTTAGGGGTATGAAAAATAGATATTGGCCGATTCTCAGACCTACACGATATGCACACAAAAGTTCATACAAATCGGTCCAGTCGTTTCGGAGGATTTTGGTAGTAGATACCACGACTTATGTAGACCGAAGGATATGCCATAAGGTCGCCATAGGATATCCGAAAGGAAGTCAGTTTCAGAGATAAACTAAATAAATACGCCAGCAATGTTAATATTACTATTTTATTTTCAGTAGAATCTTTTCAGGGAAAATATGTTGTATGTCGCAATAAAAAGCGAAATTAGAAAAATTGCAGTGGAAATGTGTTTCTTGTGAAGTAAATATGTCTTGCTTTTTTTTTTGCATGAGAAATCCTTACTAATATTATAAAAGCGAAAGTGAGTTTGTTTGTTACGTCTTCACGCCTAAATGGCCTTTAATTTTGATGAATTTTGGTACAGAGATAATTGGGACCCTGGAAACGAGACTTAAAAATGATTGAAAAATGAGGGAGAAAGAGGGAAGAAAAGGGAAAACTTAGCCTTGCTATTACAATAAAAAAGGCGCAAGGGCAAAAACTGCAGGTAGCCCAACTGTGTTACCCCGAATTGAACGCGAGCAAAGCCGCGGGCAAAAGCTAGTCATCAAATAGATGCCTCTGGGCGGAGTGGGGGAGGGGGGGTTAGCCTTTTACGCACTAAAACCCACCCATGTTCCTTCTATTGCCCTTTATGTTCCGAGGCCGCGGTATATGTGTATTCCTGGAAATTGAGCTATTAAGTAAAAAAAAACATGCCAAGTGCGAGCCGGACTCGAGCCCCGAGGGTTCCGTACAAATTTGCACATTAAACGGCCATATCGTTTGAATGCGTAGACTTAGAGGGTTGATTTTTTTTTCACAGCTCTAAGGGAATTTAAGGAACTTGGGGATATAGTTTTAATTCTAAATCGATACTTCGCGTTCCTGAGGTCTTGACAGAAAGACAGACGGACAACAAAATTATCTTATTAGGGTTCCGTTTTTCCTTCTGACTTACGGAACTCTAAAAATGTCCGGTTTTCCCACGATGTTTTATTTCCTTCGGTTACTTCCTCAAAATCCCATGACAAACGTTTTCAAAAGACGAACAATACCATGACATCAGCGTACAAATGTTTCATAGGACGTGGATTTCATAACATCTATTATTATAAATCTATTTGGTCCTAGACTTTAAAAACAACTGCTTTTGTCATTATGACCTTCGGGAAATCGATTATAATAGGTCATGTTTTCATAGCTATATTGGACCTAGGCGGAGGAATACAAATCTTATTGGCTAGCTAACCACTGTTTTTTCTAGCACTCTCTTATTAAATTTACCAGTAAGCACAAATGTTTAGTTTGAATGACAACGCATGGTTAGCTAAGTGAAGTTTTAAGAGAACAATGTATAGTTAGCTAAGTAGCGTTTTTTAGCTGGCAATGTAATTTTAGCTAAGTAAACTATTTTTTATTAATTGGAATATTGGAAAGACGACCTAGTTAACCACGCATTGTCATCCAAACTAAACATGTGTGCAAAATTTCAACTTAATTGGGTACCAGAAAGTGCTTCAAAATTAACTTCTAAGATTCGATTACATATTTACAGGATGAGCTTGCGTGTTAAAAACAGCAAAAACGAACCGGAAAAAATGTACAGGGAAAGTTATCATTATGCCTATAAATTACAATATTCAAAAACTAACAAATAATATTCTAAAATAACTCCCACGGACAATAGGTGATACCTGATATAATAATATATTTTTAAGGCAAAGGAAAAACGACATCTATTTCAAAATATTGATGTATTTTCCCCCCTACTATTGGCGACCAAATCCGTTTGATAACGTCATAATTGAAAACAAGATATTTTTTTTTACGTTGCCCTTCATTAGGAATTGGGTAGTTGACACCATTAACCAATAATTAAAAAACTTTTTTTTTCTGAAAGAACACCTTATTCTAGACCTGAGAACTCCATTCATTTCAAAATAACTTTAAAATTCGATTTTTTGTTGCTTTTAAATCAATAAATAGTTGCATCATTGACTTGACAACTTAGTGACGTCATCGTTTGCGAGTCTCATACAAAATCTATGGGGGAAGCGCGTTTTGACAGCTCATAAAAAGTATATCAATTGATTGGTGGTGTCATCTACCCTATTTCTCCTGTACCGTGGGTGCGTTTACAAACATTTAAACTTACATAAAAAAACTCAAAATCCGGTGCCATTGCAACATATCGACCTAGACAAGGCCTTGTACAAATGCAGTTTTGTCTAAGCTAGACGAATTGCAAATACTTATGCATTTCAAACATACTTGTATTATAAACTAGCTGTTCCCCACGGTTTCACCCGCGCTGCTCAGCACCTGTTGGTCGTAGCGTGATGTTATATAGCCTATAGCCTTCCTCAAGAAATGTACTATCCAACACTAAAAGAATTTTCCAATTCCAACCAGTAGTCTCTGAGATTAGCGCGTTCAAACAAACAAACAAACTCTTCAGCTTTATAATATTAAGTATAAATTTGACAGCAGGGTTAGCGCAGTGGCTGAGCGATTGACTGCTGCGCCGCGTATCGCGGGTTCGATTCTAATATTTGTATGGCCTACAAACAGTTGTTTCGGGACTGGCTGTTTGTGTATGAGAGTTTAATTGTTTGTACACGCGGGTGCGTTCTAGGATTTTTTTTTCCTGTATCGTGTGTACGATACAGGAAAAAAACCTAGTGTGAAGCAACATTAAAAAAAAGTGTTTTTACAGACAGACAGACAGATAATAATGATCCAAGAACGGTTCCGTTTTATTACTTTTGAGGTACGTAACCCTAAAAAAACGCACGATGAAAACGCAAATTCTATCAATAGCTGAGCACGCAATTATAGGCTTTATTGCAAAACACTGCTGACTCACTTTAACCGAATATTCAATTGTTTGGTATGACATAGTGACCATACTTACTAATATTTTGTGGTAATAGTCAAATTGATAATTTTTGCAATGTTAGGTTCCAATCCAAATTAATAAGTACTAGCTGTTCCACGCGGTTTCACCCACGCTGCTCAGCACCTGTTGTTCGTAGCGTGATGTTATATAGCCTATAGCCTTCCTCAAGAAATGGACTATCCAACACTAAAAGAATTTTCCAATTCCAACCAGTAGTCCCTGAGATTAGCGCGTTCAAACAAACAAACAAACTCTTCAGCTTTATAATATTAGTATAGATTTAGATTATAAATGTAAAGTAAGGCTGTCTGTTTGTTTGTTACCTTTTCTCGACTAAACGACTGATCAGATCATAATTAAATTGGCAAGAAGATAGATTTTAACTTGTACAAGGACATGAACAGGCTTTATATTATCACGCTAAGAATTTAGGGGGAAAGCAGTCTCGCTTTATATTCAAATTCTTCGACTGTTCGATAACTGACAATTGTCATGAAATAGTACATTACAAAAAAAAAACGACTATAGGCAAATTGCGAACCTAATGCGTACAAAGTCGAAATAGTAACAGAATTGCTGATGTAATATACCGCAGTTTTAAATAGTAAGTACGAATCTTGGTAAAATATTGGTTGGTTTGTTTTTATAGGCATATTTTGTTTTGAACAATAAAAACCGCAGCTGTGTTTTTTTCAATACAAATATCATAACATTACGCATGTAGTTCCAAAGGTGTTAGGCAGAAGTGAAGCTACCTAAGAACCCATAGTTTACAAGTTAGGCACGTGTAAGGCTAGGGCCTCCGCCTGCCGAGGTTGCGGGTTGTTCGAAAGAGATACCGTGGCCCCGGAACAAGAGCAAAAGAAGGAACATGGATGGGTTTTAGTCAATAAAAGTTTGACCCTCCGGAAGTTAATTTGACGATTTCCCATCGGCAAAAAAGGGGTGAAACTATTGCCACTAAACGAAAATTCTTCAAGAATTTACTGTAAAAGAGAGCAAAGGAATTCCAAGCAAAGGTTGGTCGACTCTTCTCGTGACCAGAGGGCTGGACTGTTTTTTGCGCAATCATTAGCATTACCATCCAACGCGGCCAGCCTTCTGGGCACTTTTCTTGTTGACTGCGATGCAGACGAATTTTTTGACGCCCTGTAATTTACCATTTTTTTTTTAATTTATTTCTCAAATTATTTTTGTGTATTTTAAACAATATTACTCGACTCAATGCGCTTTTTTTCTTACAAATAAATACACGTAAACATTATACTACATATTTTAACAAAATATATACTGTACATATTTTTTAGTATTTTTAATATTTATCTAATTAGTGTCTATTTATAGTTTGCAAATAGTAATTAAATTAATATAGTTGAATAAAACTCTCATATGTACCTAAGCGTTAAAAGAAGAAATTCCTGTCAACAATCACACGTTATAACAAAACAAAATATTTGAGGCTACGAAATAGTTATACAGCGATGTAACAAAAAGAGAGTGTTATATTGCACGCGGTCATCTAATTGTTATACAGGTTGTAGACGCCGCCACTAACGGTTATTGTGTACGTAAACTGTAGACTAGTAGTGTCACTTGAGTTTGCTTAACATTTTAAAATGCCGACCAAGAGCGAGTCAGACTCAAAATCAAAAATCTAAATATTTTTATTTCACATAGGCCTACATGGGCACTTATAAAACGTCGAGAAAAGATGTACGGTTCGGGTTGGTCGTTTCCTAATGGAGGAGAACCGCAAAACTCCATAGTTAGACTTGCGTAATGAGGGTTTCGTAGGTCCATACTTAACTTTTTTTAAACGTTGCTCCACACTAGGAATTTCTCCTGTATCGTGGGTGCGTCTACAAACATTTAAATTCACATACACAAACATCCAGACCCGGAACACATACAAATTTTTGTTCCGTGCGAGGATCGAACCCGCGACACGCAGCTCAGCAGTCGATCGCTCAGCCACTGCGTCAACCGTGTCGTCACACACAAACTTGTGACATCAACAGTCATATCTATCGACTAGAATTAGAAGGTTGATTTCACGGCACAAAAGGACCACAAAGTTGAGTATATAGTATAAATTTCAACTCCATATCTTCTCGCGTTGCCGAGATAAAGGGCCTTGATAGATAGACAGACGGACAACGAAGTGATCTAATAAGGGTTACGATTTTTTCCTTTTGAGGTCCGGAACCCTAAAAACCTATTTCAGAGCGACACTGACGCTCTCATTCGACGGATGACAATGACAAAATGACACAATTGTAAATACAATATGGCGGACTAGATATTTTTTATGCGTACCCATGATATGGGTGTGAAATGAAAGCGAAAAAAAAATTGAGAGGTGTCAAGGGACACCCGATGGAACGAAGTTATTGTTTATTATGTACAAAAAACCTGTATACACTCAACAAAAATAATTTTCGCGACACCACACTGTTCAATGCGAAATAGAAAGACGAAACGAAAATAACTTTTTTTTTTTTCAAAGTCAAAACTGGCTTGCTTTCTATGAGAGAGAGACAGACAGGGGCACGCCCGTAGTAGCTATTTAGTAATCTGTGGTACGGCTAACAACTATAGCAAAAAATGTCGTTACAAATTTTGGTCTAATTTTTTTCCGTCTAGCCCCCTTTCACAACGCGCGATAAGGAACTTCGTTCCAATAAAATGGCGAAAGTTTCTGAAACTATAATATTATAATGACACACAGACAGATGTACCCTTCAAATACTGTACAATAATTTCTATACACATTAGAAGTTCAACATTCTAGCAACACAATACCTTTTATTTTAGCCATAATATCTGATTGCATGCGAAATAATTAAGTATTGTTTTCACACGCTAGTTTGTGCTGAGTCGCGATATTTGATATTTAGGACGAGACGAGATTTTTGTTTATATTTTTATTTAGGTTGATACCATCGTTAGTATTAGGTAGGTATCGCGTATTAAGCAGTCTAATTGAAGTTTACAGTATTATTTTATTGTATATATACAAAAAAATCTAATATATAAAATTCTCGTGTCACAGTTTTCGTTCCCATACTCCTCCGAAACGGCTGGACCGATTTAAATGAAATTTTGTGTGTGGGTATTTTTCCTAGCCCTAAGTGGGCAGCGAGTGAAACCGCTGGGCACAGCTAGTAGGTATATAAAATTCTCGTGTCACAGTTTTCGTTCCCATACTCCTCCGAAGAGGCTCGACCGATTCTTATGATTTTTTATGCATATTCAGTAAGTCTGAGAATCGGCTACTATCTATCTTTCATACCCCTAACTGAGAAGGAAACCTGAGCAGCAGGTTAAACCGATGGGCACAGCTAGTAATATCTAATATATGTATAACTTCGCTTATTTGTAGGGTTCCTTATCTGAAAAAGAAAAAAGGAAGCTTTATAGAAGCACTTTGTGTCCGTCTATCTGTTTGTCAAGACCCTTTTTATCGGGAACGCGTGGAAGTATTCAGTTGAAATTGAAATTGGCACCAATTTTATCTTTTTACTTCCAGCCCCAAAATTGTATGAAAGCGTATCCGTCTCTTTTATAATTTTACTAGGATTAACTTACACTTTTCTTTGTTATTTTCTTATAAATGTCTAAAAGTCATAAGTACATTATTATAAAAAAAATACCAGTCTAATATCAAACAGAAATATTATCAAACACTAGATACTGACCTTAGTATTACATAACCATGATTCAAACACGTGTCCTTTCAATCTAGGCACGAAATATAATAGCCTATCGCTCGGCCTAGGAATGGACACAAGGTCTGGGATCTAGGCCGACTAGTTTTGGCTAGCTAAGTGAGTCTTATTAGACGGTGTTACAGACTGAATGATTAGCTGTCTCGGAAGGCTGACGTGTCGATGTTAAAGATGAGAAAGAAAGCAAGAAAATTGATAATTAAACTCACACAGGACAATAAAACAGAAGTAAATAATAAATATACCACAAACAAATCAGTTTACCCGTTTAAGAGCTACAGTGTCACAGACAGACACGCATCAGAGGGGCCTGCCAGGGCCACCGCCTGCCGGGGTTGCGGGTTGTTCGAAAGAGATACTGCGGCCTCAGAACATAAAGGGTAGTAGAATAAACATGGTTGGGTTTTAGTCAGTACAAGTCTGATACTCCCCGCCGCTCCGCCCAGAGTGGGGGAAGAAGAGACGGAGATATTGGTCAGACTCGCATTTGGCTGATTTTTTTTTAAATCCAAAGTTTTGATGTTATAACTTAAAGTACCTCCCAGACTTTGTACAATTTATTTAATTCAGCATAATGTTATGAGTAAGTTTAATAAATAAATATCTTAGTTTTGTTGAGTTTTGCAGAAAAATGTGATATTTCTCTACAAAAAAGTCCTTTGCCAGCAAATCAAGTTTGGGCAGATTTAAGTGATATACAAAATGCATGGTTGACGTCTTCGTGAAGGATCCGTTTACACCCTGTATTTTTAAGGGCTATCAACTGTTGTCTTACAATTTTGCTTGACAGTAAGATTTAATAAAATAAATAAATATCTTGGGACAACCAACACACGGCTATCTGATCCCAAGCTAAGCAGAGCTTGTGTTATGGTAACCAGACAACTGATATACATACTTATTTAATTTATAAATACATACATATTATAGATAAATCACACCCACACACAGAACAAACAATCGTGCTCATCACACAAAGTTTGTCCTGGGTGGGAATCGAACCCACGACCTCCGGCTCAGCAGTCAGGGCCACTAACCACTAGACCAACAGGCTCGTCAAAATTTAGTAGTTTTAATGTTGCTAGTCCTTACTAATAGAGCGAAGTGAGTTGGTTTGTTTATTTGTTACGTCTTCACGCCTAAATGGCTAAACGAATGGCGATTTTGATGAGTTTTGGTACAGAGATAGTTGGGACCTTGGGGACGGACATAGGCATTTTTTTTAAATATGAGAAATGAGGGAGAAAGAGGGAAGAAAGGCGAAAATTTAGCTATGTTATTAAAATAAATAAGGCGCAAGGGCAAAAACTTGGTGTTGCCAACAGATGTCTTCTTAAAGAGCATAATCATAACAATAATATAGTTATTATTTAATTCTCTGAATCTAAACACAAATTATATTAGCCTATCGCTCGTTCTAGAATGGACACAAGGTCTAAAATCTAGGTCAACCAGTTTTGGTGCTGAACTAAGTTGCTATACCTATGTACAGACGCCTGCACATCAAGCTACTACAATCTGTCAGATTTCTTTGATAGATTTTCGCCTTTATTTCTAAAGTTTTAAGGTTCAAGGTTCATTGGGAAAATTTGACGGTTTCGGGTAGCTTGACCTGCAGGCGTCTGTACAAACGAGCGGTCAGCGCGTTTTTCGTTTAGGTTTTGTTTCGTTTTAGTTATTAAATAAATTATGAATACATAACATAATTGTTTAAGTAATTAAATAAATTATGATTAGGTACGTTAAACTTGCTATATTTTAGGGTAAGTAGAGATTATTAGTCTCAATGATAGCGTCATAATCTGCCTAGCCTTTTCCTAACTAAGAGGGATGCAGTTGAATACCATAAAGCGATTAGCTATCTGACCTCCATATTCCAGTTAGTACTGGGTAATACGATACCCCTTGGTCAGACTGGTTTCACTGTCAGTGATTGCCAGAAAAGATTTATTTTTGTTACCATTTTTCGATCATATTTTTGAGGTATAGACGATTAATGGGACCCCCATTTAATACCAAAAATTACCATTAAACCATTACCATTAAATCCCATGTTATGACAATATTGGTACTTTTAGAAAAAAAGTGATTTAGCTAACTAAGGTATAGGTATTTTTTATATTTATTAGTTTATTTTATAATATATTTGTGTATTATCCGTATAATATAAGTTTCAGAAAACAAATTGTTTGTTGTTTTGAAAACAAATATGTTGTCGTATTTTACTAAAAAGTACCTACCAATATGGTACTTTTTAGGAAAAAGTGATTTACTTAACTAAGGTATATTTTTTTATATTTATTAGTTTATTTTATAATATATTTATGTATTAGTATCTGTTTAATATAAGTTGGAGAAAACAAATAGTTTGTTTGTTGTTTTGAAAACAAATATGCTGTCGTATTTTACCCAAAGGTTGACTGGTAGAGAATTCTTTATGGAATAAGTCCGCCTATGTTATACCACTATTGTAAATGAAGTTTAAATAAATGAGACAAATGATTTTTTCCAAGAAGTACTAGGTTGGCATAATTTCAAAGTATTACATACTTTATGAAACGGTCTGCTATAGTAAGCAACGAATACTTTTTCAATAACAACTTGAATTCATGCTAGCCTAGTACTTTTCGACATTACTACTCACTCAACTAAAACTGTCAAAGAATACTGACAATCAACTTCCTCATACCATATTCCTTTGTCAGCCTTTTCCAGAATTATCCCTAAATAAATTAACAAAATGAAGTTATTACGCAGAAAGGCTTAGAGTTAACGATGTTGTAGAGTCAGCTGCTTCCTTTCCATTCGTAAATTATATATAATTGTGGCTATTGATTAGTTACTAACAATAGTCTTGAAAGGACTTTATATGTATTTAATATTGTTTGTTTAGTTAACATAAAATAATGATTAAGGGGTCTAAACTGGTTGCGGGTTGTTCGAAAGAGATACCGCGGCCTCGGAACGTAAAGGGCAATAGAAGGAACATGGGTGGGTTTTAGTCAGTACAAGTCTGATACTCCCCGCTCCGCCCAGAGCGGGGGAAGTCATTGGATGATTTCCCTCCCGAAAAAAAAAATAGGGGTCTAAACAAGCCGCTTTCGCAGAATTATATTAGGGTACTAAAACAAATTATGTCAAAACTAGCTGGACAAAAAAAAAGTATCCTGTGTGTTATTCCATACTATAATCTACCTCTGTGCGATATTTATTCAAGATCCGTTCAATCGTTTAGACGCGAAAGAGTAACAAATAATAAATAAATAAATATCTTGGGACAACTCACACACGGCTATCTGATCCCAAGCTAAGCAGAGCTTGTGTTATGGTAACCAGACAACTGATATACATACTTATATAATTTATAAATACATACATATTATACATAAATCACACCCAGACACAAACAAACAATCATGCTCATCACACAAAGTTTGTCCTGGGTGGGAATCGAACCCACGACCTCCGGCTCAGCAGTCAGGGCCACTAACCACTAGACCAACAGGCCCATCAAATACACAATATACACACATCCGTCCATCCTCACAAACATTCGCATTTAAGTATAATATTCGTAGGGTTGAACGCCTAAACGCAATAAACGTTTGCAATATGAATGTTTAAGATGTAAAGACCGACATGCATCTGACATGCCAATATCGAATTCCTGTAAAACATACCAAGGTAATATCAGCTTTAAAATAACTTCAAAATTATGATAATGTGCACAAATAATATTTAGTTGCAGCCAAAACCACGAAAGCACACAAAAATACTGTAAAGTAGGTGAATGCTTAGTTTCCTTCGACACGCTACATCGCTATTACTTGCTAAAATGTTATCGCTGAAAATACTGGGTTCCGTATTTTGGGAACAAAGGTTGTTTCTGTTTGCAAAATCCAAAATTATGGTTTTTTTTGGGCATTTGGCTGGTCAATGTCAAGTTGTGCGTTGATAACTGCTCCCTTGCGACAGTTAAGTACGGGGTCCGGGGTTCGATTTCCACGTCGGTGAGTGCGAATGCGACTCGGACTAGCGCACCGAGAAGGGCAGGGTGTTTTTGTGGGGCTGTCTTTTGTAATCTGACGTTCAAAAAGTGCTGATTATCAGCCTAATTTGAATAAATTACTTTTGATTTTGAGAGTTTCGTACAGACTTGCGACATAAACGATCATATCTTTTAAAAGCGTAGACATAGAAGATTGTTTTATTCACAGCCCTAAGGGATTATAAATTTTGGTTATCATCATTTTCCTGCCCTTGCCCCATTTTATTTGGGGTCGGCGCAACACGTTTTCTTCTTCCATTCTCCCCTATCAGAGGTCATGGCATCATTTACTCCTTTCTCCTTCATATCACTCCTTACACAATCCATCCATCTTTTCTTTGGCCTTCCTCTCGCTCTCCGTCCATCAACATTCAGATCCATCACTCTTTTAGTCACATGTCCTTCATCCCTCCTCATCACATGTCCATACCAAGACAAACGATTGCCTTTCAATTTTTCTGTAACAGGCGCAACTTTCAAACTTCCTCGAATATATTCATTCCTTACTTTATCCATTCTTGTCACTCCACACTATATAAATTTTGGTATATAGTTTTAATTTCAACTCGTTACCTTAACGCGAGATACAGGGCCTTAACAGACAGACGGACAACAAAGTAATCCTATAAGGGTTCCATATATTCCTTTTGAGGTGCGGAACCCTACGCTTAATAGACCTAAATAGAAAGCCACGTCAAAACGGATCTCTAAACCCAAAAATGGAGTAAAAAGTCCAGGTTTCAATAGCATTCCCACTTGGTTAGGCCACGACACAACACCGCTTCTCGTTTTTCGTCAATAGCTCGTTGTTTTTCGTCGTTGACTTGCTCGTTTTTCTCGTTTTACCTCGTCGTTGGCTACCGGGCGCGGGCGACCGGACGGCGCGGCTTTCAGTTTTTTCCACGAATTTTACTTACTCAAAGTGGGTAGGTAGCGATTTACGAAATTTTTCCGTGTTTAGTGTGGAGTGGAGTTGTTGTTATTGTTTTGGGCAACGCGTACCTTTTTTAAAAAGGTATTCTTACCAAATTATAGAAAACTAGCTGCGCCCTTTGGGTTCACCCGCGTGGATCGCGATAAAAATCTAAAATTTGGCTACGAATTGGCGCTTTATTTCATAACGCAAAGCCAGAGCGAGATAGGCAGAAATCTACCTTACTAGCTGGTGACCGTGGCTTTGCACGCGTAATATCGAAAAAATAAGTATCCTATGTGTTATTCTAGACTATAATCTACCTCTGTGCCAAATTTCATCAAGATCCGTATATATCCGATACACACACATTTGCATTTATAATATTAGTAGGATAGTAAACCAACATTTCGCCCGTTATGTTCATCACTCATCATTTCCCTGCCCTTCTCCCATTCTATTTGGGGTCGGCGCAACACGTTTGATTCTTTCATTCTGCCCTATCAGACGTCACGGCATCATTGATTACCACGCTTGCTCAAGATGCGTTGGCGATTTCAGCTTAGATTAATTATAAGTACATATTGATTGAAAAATTGAGAGGTGTCAAGGGACACCCTGTTGTTATTTATTATGTACAAAAAACCTGTATACACTCAACAAAAATAATCGTCGCGACACCACACTGTTCATTGCGAAATAGAAAGACGAAAAGAAAATGACTGGTTTGCTTCCAAGTGTTTAAACACGCGCACGCCACACGGCTTCCACTATAGCAAAAAGTCTCGTTCCAACTTTTGGTCTTAAGCAAAAAGTGTCGTTACAACTTTTGGTCTTAATTTATATATAAGGAACTTCGTTCTAAAAGTCACATTAGTACTTGCCCGGATTCGAACCCACAATCTCATATATGGGAGACGACGCGCTTAGCCTCTGGGCCATCACGACTGTCATTGATTAGAAATTTTAAATTACGTCTTTTTAGCGGTAACACAGCTCCATGGCTTTTCGTCGCGATCCATTTCGGCTAACTAGTTACTACGGCGACTAGATGTACCTAGTCAAGTGTTTCAGTATCGCGACAGTTTCGTGAGTATTCGCGTCGGCTCGGCACTATTCGTAACCATTCGGAACTACTCGTGACGCGACGCGACATTCGGGGAAATTGCGTTTCTTTTTTGTTTTTCATTAAACGACAAAGGAAATTAGGCTGCATGAAATGGACAGTGCTTTTTAAAGTAATTCTGTGAACTCGGTTATTTCGGTAATAGCTCTAAAAATTATACTGGGAAATGGGGATTACAATTACAGCGGTTTCAAGGTATACCCCAAAAAAGGTTTGGCCATCTGGAATCCAAATTTTTTTGGTAAAAGGCTAAACAGATGCTGATGAATCTGCATTCTTATACTTGCATGAAAAACATGTTGCGTATGTTTGTGAAGATGGATGGATGAATCGATTGTTTGTTACTCTTTCACGTCAAAACTGAACGGATCTTGATGAAATTTGGCACAGCGGTAGATTATAGTTTGGAATAACATATAGGATACTTTTTTTTATATCACGCGGGCGAAGCTGCGAGCGCCAGCTAGTGTTAGATAAACCACTAAAATTAAAAAGCAACATTCAGGAATTTGCAAAGTTTTATACTTATTTAGTTTCAGACTCATATTACACCACTCAGTTAAGCAAGGTTAGGCCAACTATTTTCGTTTTGTGGCGAATATTCTGTCCCACTGCTGGGCAAAGGCCATTCCTTTCAAACTCTTTCGTTGCTCTACCTTCATCGAGTACCTATGTCGAGTCCATATCATCATGCCAACGTTTTCTGGTCACTCGTCTGTGACGACGACCGTCTTCAGACAACTAATACATACATGTATCCTGACTTCCTGACTAATATTATAAAAGAAAAAGTGACTTTGTTTGTTAGTTACGTCTTCACGCTTACATGGCTAATCCGATTTTGACGAATTTTGGTACAGAGATAGTTGGGACCCTGGAGACGGACGTAAGCTAAATTCATTTAAAAAAAGTAGCAAATGAAGGCATTTTTTTTTTCAGAAAGAGGGAAAATAGGGAAAACTTAGCGTTGCTATTACAATAAATCAGGCGCTAGGACAAAAACTACAAGTAGCAGGTACCTGCAAATCATGAAAGAGGAACTGTGTTACCCCGAATTAAACGCGAGAGAAGCCGCGGTTAAAAGCTAGTAGGTACATACATAAAATAGGGGTACAAAGAGGAACTTCAAAATAAGTAAAGCCACGCTTCCCTAGTGTGGTCCGTGAATGGGTGACCACCCATTACATACCGAGGATCCTCCGTGCTTCGGAAAACACGTTAAGCCGTTGGTCCCGGTTATCATTTGTAGATCTTTGACAGTCGCTACAGGTAGCCACTGGCTCGAAAGTTTGACAACTAGTCTTACCTAGGCATATCGTATTACCTAGTATGAACTGGATTGTGGAGGTCAGATAGGCAGTCGCTCCATGTATAATATTCAGCTGAATCCGGTAATACTAGAAGTGGACCCCAACACACTTGGGGAAAGGCTAGGCAGATGATGATAGATATACAAAGACTATTTTAATCATCATCTTTTTCCAGCCCTTGTCCCATTCTATTTGGGGTCGGCGCAACACGTTTTCTTCTTTCATTCTCACCTATCGGCATCATTTACTCCTTTCTCCGTCATATCATTCCTTACACAATCCATCCATCTTTTCTTTAGCCGTCCTCTCGCTCTCCGTTCATCAACATTCAGATCCATCACTCTATTAGTCACATGTCCTTCGTCCCCATGTCTATACCAAGACAAACGACTCCCTTTCAATTTTTCTACAGCTTTCAAACTTCGAACAAAGTCAATTTTAATTTTTGCGATAAATCTTCACAAAACATTTAATCACACTGAGAGATGTACAGTCCTAGGCCTATGGACTACTATTTCCTACCTTCAAATTACACCAAGTCTACCTACCCACCTTACATTTATCCCTTTTCTCAATCCAACCCCCGTTTTAAACTCTTTTCGTTCCATTTTGGCAAAATTGAGTATTTAAGTTCGCAAACCGCCTGTAAAATTGCACTATCCGTAATTATCCTGAAAATTTTCAACTGAAACTCGCTCTGAAACAGACTGTTGTGTAGGTAGTTGCATGTTTTTGTGAAAACTATTACGGTATGACGTGTCACGATTTTCGTACAATGCCCTGTTATGTGGGTTGTTGAAGTGTCATTGTTTAGTTCATTTATTGGTTTTTATACATATTATTACATTCTTAAATATTTAAAAAAAGCAGAAATAAAAGTTTAAAAATATAAAAGTGTCATTATTTTTTTGATTCTTTATTTATGTACTAACTGGCACCCGCGGCTTCACCCGGAAAAAAAGCAGTCCTATGTCTTATTCCAGACTATAAAACTACCTCTGTGAAAAATCATCAAGATCCATTCAGCCGTTTTGATGTTATAGAGTAACAAACATCCATACATCCATCCATCCTCACAACAAATGATAAAGATGTTTTATAGACAACCTAGTTTTCAGTTTGGTAACAGTAGAACTTGGGGTCATTAAACAATTATTGAGAAATACTTAAATTGTTAACCACCCGCCGCTGTTCGACCGAAGATTAATGGTGTGTTGATAACCGAATCTTCGACAAAACAGCGAGGATATCATTTTGGAGCGAACGATAAATTAGGGTTGAACGAGCGAAGCCACTGCTCGAAGAGCTTTGATGAATGTGGACATATCTCCAACCATTGTTTTTTTTTTTTTTTTTATTATTGATAGGCTCGCGTTTGACCACTATCTCACCTGATGGTAAGTGATGATGTGGTCGACGATGAAGCACGCTTACCTAGAAATAACCTATTCACTCTTGACTTGAAGACCCCCAGGTTATAGCTGTCAGGAAATACAGACTCCGGCAGGGAATTCCACTCCTTAGCAGTACGCACAATGAAGGTATTCCCAAACCCTTTAGTGCGTGTGGGTGGGATGTCTACCATGTAACGGTGGCGCATCGCCGTACGTCTTGTAGTCCTATGATGGAACGGGCTTGGCGGAATTAGGCTGTGCAATTCCATCGCACACTCTCCGAAATGTAACCGATAGAAAACCGAAAGGCTGGCCTGGGTTCTCCATGTTTACTCATGGAGAACCGTCTTTATTGAGGAAAATTTAATGTTGTTGACGTTTCCCGTGAACCAAGGGCTGGCTTTTACTTTGGCCAAAGGCTCTGCGTTGCCTTATAACGTGGCAACGCGGCCAGTCTCTAGACGACGTTGCCAACTGACAGCGTTGATGAAGAATTTTCTGGCGCTATTTTTAATTTATTTATAATTTATGTAGTTAAAGTAAAGTTTTTGTAGTAAAAGTCTGACACTTTCTCCCTTCTTTTTTTGGGGTGGGAAATCATCAAATAGCTTTCCTCGCTCTGGGCGGAGCGGGGGGTGGGAGAGCCAGTAAAAGTCTAACACTCCCCTCCGCCATGGGTGGCCATGTTCCTTCTACTGCCCTTTACGTTCCAGGGCCACGGTACCTCTTGCGAACAACCCGCAACCCCGGGACAATCCGCAATCCCGGACTTTCTCCCCTCTTTCAGTTATTTGAAGATTTCCCATCCACAAAAACCGACCACAAGACAGCGAATGTTCCAGAATATGTTGCTTATCTCAGTAAAAAACCGTACCCATTTTATTCGGAAAACACGTGGCTAAATATACACAAACACAGGCACAGTAAAGGAGCTATATACACTCGCTAGGTGCAGTCAACAGGTGCAGCAGATCGGTACAGTTTGGTACAGTTTGGGTAGTTCTGTAATCTCGACAGATTTTCCTGACGACGCGGCTAGCTACCGTGAGGACTGGCGGGGACACAAGTGCTAGAGAAATATTTTTTGGAAAGACGTTTTTGTATTACTTGTGTCATACAATGTAAACTAGCAATAATAGCTACGTTTCGAAATTATTTTGTCGTCGTGAAGCATAAGTTGGTGCCTATATGTTTTTTAAATTATTCTGAAAGCCAACAAACCTAATATAAACACAGTGAATACAAAAATTCTAATTCAAAATAATTATAAAAATTTAAATATATAAATTTTGGAGACATAATATCCTTAATAACCTCTAGTATAACACATTATCTAGTTCTAAAACTACAAATCGATAAAAAGACAATAAAAATCGTCCTACTTCTGTAGGACGACTTTTATCAAACCATACTGGTAACTTTAAAAATAAATTTATTAGATGATCATTTGAAATATCCCTTTCAAAATCAGGCCCTTCTGCGACACCTCTCTCTTAAAAGTCTTGGCTTTAAGATTCAAAAATCCAAAGTATTATTAGTAAAATTTCAAACGGGATATTTACCGTGATACCGATATTACGGCGCCATTTCAAACACATACAAACAAAAGTTTAGAGAAACTAAACAAATCTCCGAAACACTTCTGTCGACGACTGTCTCAACTTCCGGTACCATTGTTGTGTCTGCGTTTCGGTGCCGACTGCGAGTGCCGACAACCGACACAGTACACACAGATTTTAGTTCAACACGGTTTTACACACCGAAAGCCGAAAGCCGAACGTATGCGAGAATGGGAGCTGCTCTATTTAGTTGGATAGAATAAATAGGGGTGTTCTCTGTTGTGCGGTTTGATAAGATGAGGTTTATTCTGGGGGAGAATTTTGGAATAAGGATTTTGAACTTAAGAGCGGATAAATATACGGTACAGATTGAGTAGATGCAGTCAGCAAGAGATATAGTAGACTGGCTAGTTAGTTTTCCTGTTTTTTTTTCTTAGAAATTGGTGGACGTCTTCAGCTTAATTTTTTTTTTGAACATGTATGTAGAACATGTGAACATGTATATAGTGTTTTATGAAGATTCAGACTCTCTGAACGGTTTTTTTTTTAATTCATATTTTTTTAAGAATAGAACAGACTGTATGTGTCGAGCTTGTTTACAAGGTTCAAAATCCTTATGCTACAATTCTCCTTCAAAATAATAAACCTAAGTAATTATTATCTTTCTTTAACTATGCGTATTGGAAGATCAGAAAATTGGAACTGTAATGAAAAAAAAGAAATTTGTATTTCTTAAATTGCCTAGCATTTTGAGGACCATGATTTCATACTCAATTGGTTTCGGATAGCCGATAGTAACGCATAATGATGAGGTTAACCTCATGGGTAATGGACTTTTTGGCAGACCCATTGGGAATAGACTAGGTTCTTTTTTCAAGAAACGAATATGAGCAAGAGAATGAAGAAAAGAACGGCCAGTAGTGCACACGACTAAATAAAGAACGAATTGAATGAATGAATGGAACAAAGTGAATGTATTTTATTATTTTCTCTAACAACCCTTCCAACCAGCGTACAGTCACAAACAAAAGCGTCTCTCATTTAAATTAAACAATACTTACATATTTACGGCCGCCGAGTTGGTATCGAAACAAGTCGGAACTTTAATTTCCTAACGCGAAGCTAAAGCCGACGCGTTTCAAAGCGCTATTTATTAAATAATTCTCTTAACAATTCTGGATTTGTCTGTACTGCCGATGTGACAGCTCATTTATTTTATAACTGTGTGGCCGTTTGCGTAACAGGTTGTTATTTTGTTAGGTTTATGTGTTAATGCGGGAGTAAATACTAGTTTCTCTGAATTAAAATGCTATTTTGCTAATTTCCAGGTTTATCTGGTTTTACAGTGTAGGGTTTTGGGATGGGACGACTAAGTACGTTTTGAGTAAATTTCGATTTGCATTCACAGATATTGTAATAGTCAGTTTCAATCAAATAGCTTTATAATTAATATTACTTTACGAATTTGATACTTGTAAGTATCTAGATATTTTATCTCGTTTATTCATTTTTAGGTTTTTTTTTTGTTTTATGTGCACTTACTTACTTTACACGTAAAACAAAAAAACATTTAATTTTTATTATTAGTGTAAGTATTATTGTTGTTTGTAAATAATGTAGGTACATCGTCGTTAACAAAAGTATATCAAGTTAAAAGAAGCTGTTGGACTAATAATTAAATCGTGCCAAAGCAGTTAGTTGCACATGAATACTGGTTCAAATCAAGGTCATCCACACATCATAGACGTGCACCATAGACAACGTAACATCATCAGAGTCAATCGTGCCATAGAGCACGAAGTTATGGCGGCAAAACCAGAAATGCTCCTCGACTTGTATCTAAGTATTCCTACAAACAGTTTTCTTTTTATTAAGAACTAGCTTTCGCCCGCGGCTTCGCCCGCGTTAAATTTGGGGTAACACAGTTCACCTTGCGCCTTATTGATTTGTAATAGCAACGCTAAGTTTTCCCTTTTCTTCCCTCTTTCTCCCTCACATCCCACTTTTTTCAAAAAATATTAGCCTATGTCCGTCTCCTGGTTCCCAACTATATATGTACCAAAATTCATCACAATCGGTTTAGCCATTAAAGCGTGAAGAGCTAACAAACAAACTCACTTTCGCTTTTATAATATTAAGTAAGGATTGTCTTTTCAGAACATTATGTTAACTTTTGACCGACCACCATGGATTGCGAGTTGTTCGAAATAGATACCGCGCAAAATAGGAACATGGGTGGATTTTAGTCAGTAAAAGTCTAAAACTCTCCCGAGCGGGGGGGGGGGGGAGCAGGTTTTTGATGATTTCCCATACACTAAAAAACCGACCAACATCATTATTCACCACGTTCCTGATTTCTTCACAACTATATTAGGGTAGACCTCCAGTGTAATCAGATGCTGTTGTAAGACAGTATTTTACATGGAGCGACTGCCTATCTGACCTCTACAACCCAGTTAGTAAGTATAAGGTAACACAAAAACCCTTTGTAATACTGGGACACACCAACCAAACCAAATCTTAATTTTGAAGACGATGGCTTCTAGTTCCCAAAAGGATTAAAAACTCTTCTCACATAAATATCAGATTTTTCCTCAAAATGTTTTCCTGTATTAAAAGTCAATGAAAATCGTACATCTATCGATATAAGACTTAAAATCGTTCAAATGAATTCTCAGTCCCAAATACAGTCATCGAAATCGAAAGATATTTCATTTCAATAGTTATGGTGTAATCAATATCGGTAGATATTTCAGTTCCACAGTAATAGCCAAATTAATATTATCGGTAACGAAATGACAGCTGAATGCGCAATTTCCCCTTCGGTCTTGCCGTTCATCCATTAACCAATTAGTTCACTCCCAAATATTCTACAGCGGAAACAATAAAACAGAATTCAATCTGTAGATCATTACAATAATCGGCAATCAAATAATGGCAAAGTTACAAATACATTCAATAGCAAAGTGAAGAAACCTTATGTCAAAACAATAAGCATCAGACTAGAGTAAATAAAATTTTACAAACAGCAAAAGCAAACGTTGTGGTTCGCCGAAACCGTTCTGAATTCAAACATCGTGTCGCGTGTCCTTCCGCGGAATTGGCGCGGAAATTTTTGTTATCTTTTCGTGTTCCCCGAACGGATTTTAAATTGAGAACACAAATGTGAGAACGATAAAATGTCGCTTTGTTTATGGTTTGTTCCAAGTTCCAAATACAAACAAGTATTCGAAACCACGCCTCACTGAGCATGTGGGTAGGAAAACATTCATGAATGATGAAGAGTAAAGGGCAAAAGACTACCCATATGAAGGATTTTAAAGTAATTGAGACATTCATGAATGGAATTTCAAACACGGTCAGTATGTCATCATCTTTCTGTCTTTGTCCCATGTAACTTATGATCGGCGCAACACGTGTTTTTCTTCAATTCTCCCCTGTCAACAGTAGTGTATCATTAGCACCTTTTTCTTTCGGAGCACGATTGCTACGCGAAATTAAAAAAAAAAAAGTGGTTCTACTTATAGTGTAAGTATTAACACCCTGGTTTGACACTTACCTTCGTTGAGGTCATCTAAGTTTTGCAAAATTCTAGCACGTTGCAAAATGTGACGATATTTGTATCCATATCATGTATGGGATGTTTGTATCTAGGCCGAGTTTCGACGGCAAATAACTCAATTTCGGAGGGCGGAAATTCGCCTAAACTAGATTTGCTTTGAACTTTTGAAGTGAATTCCCATGGAATAGCTGCTAATAAAGGCTTGTAGGTCACTTTTAATTCACTTTTGGCTAAATTTTCTATGTGCTTGAAGCGTAACGATGGGCCGAATTACTATGTAATTTTCTTTGAGTTTAGGAATCCGAAAGAATTTTTGATTTAATCAATATTAAAATAATGTATTACTTTGTTGTTGGTCGTAAAAAATGATCAAACCGACAAGATGATATTTTGTCTAGAAATGAATATTGAACAGCAAGGGTTTTTATTTTAAGGGTGTTCCCCGTTTCTTTTAGACTAGTACAGCGCACTACGGAGGCATCAATTCTCGAATGCTGAGCTGAGTTATTTCGTTTTGAAGTTATGCAGTTCAAGACTAAACCGTTTGGATGAGAAGTCTGGGCTATTATAGGGGAGATAAGAAGTAGCCTCTTCTAATGAATACACTAAGAGTTCACTTACGCTTGTCATGGCAGTAATTATGTCTATATATCCTCTGAGTATGTCAATTAATCGACTGATTTGCTGATTGACAAGAATTTCAGAATGCCTTCTTGGGAACTGAATTAAGCAATCAAATCGCTTTTTGCGGTTTTTCTGCACGAGGTTTTAAAGATAACATGTCAACATAATATAATAGAAAACATGGAGAAGAAGTAGAACGTTTCCGGCATTGCACACAATTACCAACACAGAATTTCCAAAAATATAATTAAGGTATGCTCGGAAGATATATGTACGACAATCGAGAGACAATCAAAAGACACTCGTCTTCCATGGTCGAAATGATTATTATGTCGCTTTTAAAATCGTCTAGATCGTTTGGTGCATAAATTAATGCTACAAGAACACGTTAGAAGAAAAAAATAAGAAAACTCAATAGACATGGTACTTTTCCCAAACACTATTCTCTAGCCTAACTCTAGTCTTAGTCTAGTTTCCGTTAGTCAGAAGCAACATCTTAGGGCCCCAGCGTCGTGTTGCCGTATACCCAGCCAGTGATAAGAGTGCATTGTTTTATAATACGTATCGATTTCTTCAGGCAGGACCGATCGTTTTCGTACAAGCCAATGTTTACAATGGGTTCCCTCTAACTGGCAGAATCTTGATGCTCCGAAATTTATTTGGCATAAAACACTTAGCATAATTTTCTTTAAACGAATATTTTAAAGGTATAAAACATATTTGGTATAATTATCGTATGGCATAATGTTCAAAACTTCTAATTAACCCATTACTTCCCAAGCACCGAAAACATTGGAATTTTTTGATGAAATCTTGTAATTATGATCCTAATACGTCAAGAAAAAATAATATAATACAAAAATAAAAAAATAAATACCATTTTTGCTGAGTCAGCATGTCCTATAAATAGGACAATGGGGACATGTGTTTGGTAAAAATGAAAGTTAACAATTATAGGAAAATCAACTTTATTTGTAAATATGTCCACAGACAGTTTCAGAAATAAACATGTATGAGCTTATTTTGCATTATAAGGTATAAAACAGTCACTGCAAAGTGTTTTTTTCACATTTAGCACAAAAAGATGAACATATTTTTTTTAAAACCTTGTCCTTGAAAACTTTCTGCGATATGACAATTCTCCCGATTATCGATGTAAAATATATGGCAAAAGACGATTCTGACAGTGAACTTGATGCGATATGATGTTTCTACTTTTTAAATATTATGGATATGAAGTTTATGCCTAGAGATGATTCTGACTTACAAAATTATGAGTTTAGAATGTATGATAAATGAGTGTCTGCCAAACAATTTTCTGCGAAGTGAAGTTTATGCCATCCGTTGTTATGCAAAATAAAATTATGACATAAAAAATTCTGCTATAAAGGGTGGACCCGTTTACAATACCTTATGATATTGTTTACGGTAAGAGAATTGAATTTTAGGGAACCCGAAAAAACAACGTTGTAGTCACAAAAGTGACTGCTTACCATGGAATCCCGTTCAATTCCCTGGACTTAAAATCTCTTCTTTCTTATTTTATTTGGTATTTGGTACTGTCATTGGTATACTATAAGCCCCTTGTGGGTCTGACAGGTTTTTTTTTATATATTGCTAAATATGATATTAATGAATAAGTTTAGTTTCATTATGTTTTAAGTAAAAAAATAGAACTTAGTTAATGTTTTTAATCGCCATAAAATCGCATTTTTCATAAACTGTGATTTGGAAAACCATTTGCTACAGAAAAATGTATCACAGTGGCCTGAGAAACAAATGATAGCCTTCTCATTAAAAATACCGCCTGGGCACACACAAACAGTTAAGTACCCTTACCCCTTCGTAGAAAGTACTAATTCATGGATGCATGGTCCCTAATTAAGATCCCGGCGAACAAAAGACATACGAAGACCTCAAACATAAAAACCACCGTTTAATAGCCGACTAAGTAAAACTATAGCCCTTTATTAACTGACTATAATGAACCAATGTATCCGTGAGAACTACGCACGCGCGAAACCAAAGCTAAATAACGCGGTAGCAGCAAATTCAATGTAAAGATCAAGACCTTTATTACGAGCAACGTAAGAAAATGACAGCGGTTGCGCGCCATTTGCAACCTTATCCATTCATAATCTACACGCAAATTAGCGAAAATTTACTCTAAAACAAAGTGATAGAGCGCAAATTACATGTTTGCAAAACTAGTTTTTGTTTAGAACGGTTGGAAATGTCAAACCTTAACCTCAAAACCGTGACGCGGGCCGCCATGTTAGATGCATTCGGCTCCGTTCGGAGTTACTCGGCTAATGTCGAGAGCGCTTGTTCGACTAATTTAAATTGACCTGTTGCGCGGACGGCTGTTTGAATCGTTCTGATGTAATAGATGAATGTTAATGGTTGGCGGGAGGTCAAGTTAAGCTGGAAAGCGTGTGGGAAGGGTGCTATTGAATTAGATAAAGACACCTTGTATCTTGAACTATTTGATAGTGCGCAAGATAGTTGTATCCTTGATAGAAGCTACTATTATTAGATTTTTTAAATGCCATTCTGTTATTTAATTTTATATGCAATGACATCATCTTTTAATGGGGTGTTATTAGTTTAAGCAAGGCTATTATTTAACTGGTTAATTGTTCTCATTAGTAACCACTTATTAGAAGTGATTAACATAATTCACAAGTGTTAAGATTTATGGCCATTACGAATACAACCTTAAAAATGATTCCTCTTTAGAACTGTTTATTAAGAAAAAAAAAATACACCGATTTAGTTCAGAGCATCTGTATTACGACTGCACATAAAACGACCATTATATTTTAATACAACTTTTATGCTCACATATCTAGTCATAGTAATAAAATTTCTAATGGGCAGCTAGGCCAAAAAATAAAAAATATCTCCATCATGTAGAGCAATTTACCGTGCGTTGCCACTGCGCATAGGAGGGGGAACGTAGTGCCGTGTGACGAAAATCTAACATCACTCAACTCAAAACATCACATGTCACCTTCTTTGCCAAACAAAACCAAACTTTATGCGTAAGACTTTAAAATCAAGTATGCAATGTGAGAAAAATTGCAGATGGCGGGTAAATTCTATGTTCAAAAATGACTTGGCGAGCCTAATGACAAGGTTAAGTGTATGAAACGCAAGAAACTGGTTCTAATACACGCCAGGCTGTTAGTGAATAGACAAAAAATTGGCGGCCATCTTGAATTGTGGACTGATGAGGCTTCTTGTTTGAAGCGGACAGGAAAGCTAATTCAATTTTCGAATTGCAGTTTTTTTTTTAATGTGCGTTTGTTTTATAAGTTGCCTGTTATAAAAAAAAAACATGTAAAAGTTTCTTTATTCAATTTTGTAATAAAATCTATTAATTTTAATGTTATAAAATAATTAAGAATGCTTTTTGTGTCTGAGCGAACAACTTAAAATATTTTTTTTTTAATGATCGCTGTAAGAATAGACTGCCAATTGATCACATGCTCAACTGCTGAGCAATGAAGTCCTGGATTCGAATCCCGTGTCGCGAAAAATGTTTTTGAGTTTATTTAACCAAAACCTTCTTAGTAGCAAACCGGAGCCTTCATTTCTGCCAGGTTTATGGCAATAGCCTTGGCGATTAAAACATTATATGTAACGTAACTTACGTATGTGATAAATCTAACTTTAATATAATATTATAAATGAGGTTGTATGGATGTTAGGATTAATGGATGTATGGATGTTTGTTACTCTTTCACGTCAAAACGGCTGAAGCTGAACAGATCTTGATGAAATTTGGCATAACGGTAGATTATGGTCTGGAATAACACATGAGGTATTTTTTTTTCGATATCACGCGATCGCAGCCGCGGGCGCCAGCTAGTCTTCTTATTAATAAAAAAGACTTAATATTATGGGTATTATATCTATTAGTAGATGCACCTCTGCAAAGCCTTTCGGGGTTTACAGGCATAATTTTATGTGTTAAAATCCACAAAATCTGCAAGTTACCAGGTAGTAACAACTGATTTTAATTTAATATTCCTTTCAATACAAACGCAAAAGAAAAACGGTTACTTAGAATCCTGCGCACGTTTTAATAGCATTGATACACAATTCATCGTCCATTGGTCGATTACTAAACACTTATATGTACTGCTTGTACATAAATATTAACATAAGTCGATAAGTATGGTTTAGTATGTTTTTATTATAGTAAAAGTTTTTTTGGCCGCAATTCTCCCGAAGCGGTGGTACAGCCTATGCTGGAGCATACCTTGAAATAGATTCACTCGAACTTTGAAGAGATCTAATTTATAATGATCAGGGAAAAGAAGCTGCTGCTAGAGGTTGGTCGTATCTATAGACTGTCGGTATGCACTATAATAATATAAGAGCTAAGTCCATACTGATATCTTAAAGAGGAAATATTTTTTTTGTGTGTATGTTTGTAGGTACAGAATAGGCTCCGAAACTACTGGACTGATTTTGACCATTTTTCCGTCAATAGAAAGCTAAATTATCAAGAAGTAACATAGGCTATGTATCATCACGCTACAGTACTTAGGAGCATTTTTTTTTTCGAAAGATTTACTTTTACGAAACATTATCTAATTAAAAACACCTAAAATGCAAACTTTTCTATAGAACTTGGGAAAGTGATAAAATCACCATTTTTTAAAACAACCAAAAATCACGAAAATATTTCTTTTCCACAGTGTAAGTGAAAAGCATCGTGTTTGTAAGTGGCACTTACTCTGCGCACACGCATCGCGGCCGCCTCTGATCGTTACCGAGAACTGCTAGTGGCGCCACCTGCCACTCTTGCATCAAGTTACTCTCACGACTACCTCAACACCGCTACCTATGCTTACGACAGAAATATGTAGGTGTTATATTGATAATCCAACTGCGCATTTGCGTCCTTTTGAGAAGCCAGTTCTTCAGCTTCTTAAATAATTGGATTGTTAGACAATTTAAACAAGACGCGTTTAGATTGACTTTATACAGGGTGGCCAGTTGATAGGCGTCCAAAAAAAAAAATAAGATGCCTTATGCTAAGGGGTACCCGAATTACCCCCATGTATGTTCCGCGATTATTTGTAGTTTAGGAGCTAGAATTTTTTTAAGTACTATTTTCAAAATTTTCACCTAACATTGGTTTTTATTTTTTTTGCCTTTATTCCTATGATTTTTAGATATTCTTTTTTATGGAATCTATTAGCGATAACAATAGCTACCATGAAAAAAAAATCCGTTTGCCTAGGCATTGTAGAACTTACCACAAAATTAGTCCAAAGTTCAAAATTACCATTAGAGTTCAATAATCAAAAATGTTCAGAGCTTAAAAAAAAATAAGTTAGGGGTGCCAGAGGTTACTAAATGATCTTAAAAACTTCTATGGACCTTCAACAGACAAAATCGGTAAAAAAATATAGAGCTTGATCGGGGATTATTTCCTGTAATTAGCGTTGACAGCAATAAAGGTATTTTAACAGTTATTGTTATAATTTGGGATTTCTTTATTTTTGCCACTTTTATGATAAAAAAATACGGTAGATGGTTTACAAATTTTATTAAAACACGTTACAAAAGGTTTTCAAAGTGCCGCCGTACCACAGAAATGCACAATCTACATCTACGGAGGAAATTGTCTTTTAGTTGTCTAAAGTCTAAAGGCTTCTCTGTTACTTCTTACAACATTAAATAAATAAATAATAAATATCTTGGGACAACTCACACACGGCTATCTGATCCCAAGCTAAGCAGAGCTTGTCTTATGGTAACCAGACAAAGTTAAAAAATCACACAAAGTTTGTCCTGGGTGGGAATCGAACCCACGACCTCCGGCTCAGCAGTCAGGGCCACTAACCACTACACCAACAGGCCCGCCACATTTCCCGCTTCTTCAATTTTCCGTTTTAGCTCTTCCTCATTGTTAGTGTCCCGTTCGTACCATCACGAGTTTGGACGGCAGCTCGAATGGTGGTGGTAAAGTAATTGGTAAGTAGTTCACCGTTGAGAACGCCGGACCACATGTACACACTGAAGTGGTGTTGATAATTGTATGGTCTTACGGAATGAGGATTCTCGATAGTGGACTATGGAGAATCCATAGCCAGACCGCTGGCAAGCTCGATGGAGCCACCTACAAAAAGTTCTCGAAGAATTACCAATTTTGCTGTCAGACGTTAACTTAACACTGAGACGAGATATGGTTTACAACTAAAAGACAATTTCCTCCGTAGATGTAGATTGTGCATTTCTGTGGTACGGCGGCACTTTGAAAACCTTTTGTAACGTGTTTTAATAAAATTTGTAAACTATCTACCGTATTTTTTTATCATAAAAGTGGCAAAAATAAAGAAATCCCAAATTATAACAATAACTATAAAAATACCTTTATTGCTATCAACGCTAATTACAGAAAATAATCCCCGATCAAGCTCTATATTTTTTTACCGATTTTGTCTGTTGAAGGTCCATAGAAGTTTTTAAGATCATTTAGAAACCTCTGGCACCCCTAACTTATTTATTTTTTAAGCTCTGAACATTTTTGATAATCGAACTCTAATGGTAATTTTGAACTTTGGACGAATTTTGTGGTAAGTTCTACAATGCCTAGGCAAACGGTTTTTTTTTGCGTGGTAGCTATTGTTATCGCTAATAGTTTCAACAAAAAAGAATATCTAAAAATAATAGGAATAAAGACATAAAAAATAAAAACCAATGTTAGGTGAAAATTTTGAAAATAGTACTTAAAAAAATTCTAGCTCCTAAACTACAAATAATCGCGGAACATACATGGGGGTAATTCGGGTACCCCTTAGCATAAGGCATCTAATTTTTTTCTTTGGACGTCTATCAACTGGCCACCCTGTATATTTTTGTTAATTGAGCATATTATAAATTTTAAATATTAATATGGAATCTATACTAATATTATAACTCTGAAGAGTTTGTTTGTTTGTTTGAACGCGCTAATCTCAGGGACTACTGGTTGGAATTGAAAAATTCTTTTAGTGTTGGATAGTCCATTTCTTGAGGAAGGCTATAGGCTATATAATATCACGCTACGACCAACAGGTGCTGAGCACCGTGGGTGAAACCGCGTGGAACAGCTAGTAATATATAATATAATATTATAAAGCTGAAGAGTTTGTTTGTTTGAACGCGCTAATCTCAGGGACTACTGGTTGGAATTGAAAAATTCTTTTAGTGTTGGATAATCCATTTCTTGAGGAAGGCTATAGGCTATATAATATCACGCTACGACCAACAGGTGCTGAGCAGCGTGGGTGAAACCGCGTGGAACAGCTAGTAATATATAATATAATATTATAAAGCTGAAGAGTTTGTTTGTTTGAACGCGCTAATCTTAGGGACTACTGGTTGGAATTTCAAAATTCTTTTAGTGTTGGATAGTCCATTTCTTGAGGAAGGCTTTAGGCTATATAACATCACGCTACGACCAACAGGTGCTGAGCAGCGTGGGTGAAACCGCGGGGAACAGCTAGTATCATATAATATACTTTATTGCACTATGGTAGCAACGGCGATCTTTTCCCTTACAGCGATATCTTCCAGACAACCTTTAAATGGACTGTACGAATATAAAAATATAAGGGTAGTCAACGGTGTAGGTACTGCCAATAAAAAAACAACAAATCTTTATAGATATTAATTAATTGTAGTACCAAAAAAGAGACATTATTGCAATATCATGCATGCCTTTTATTGACGGGCCTGTTGGTCCAGTGGTTAGTGGCCCTGACTGTTGAGCTGGAGGTCGTGGGTTCGATTCCCACCCAGGATAAACTTTGTGTGATGAACATGATTGTTTGTTCTGTGTCTGGGTGGGATTTATCTATTATATGTATGTATTTATAAATTATATAAGTCTGTATATCAGTTGTCTGGTTACTATAACACAGGCTCTGCTTAGCTTGGGATCAGATAGCTGTGTGTGAGTTGTCGAAAGATATTTATTTATTTATTATTATTTAATCTTCATATGTATTTACATTAAAGGTCAAATTCAAATTCACTTATTTTGTGAACATCACTAAAAAATATTTTTTTTTTGCACTAAAAGTTTTTCATTCCTTCATTCTTCAGCAGTGTATATGTCCTCGCTATTCTTTAAGCACAAACTTGACAGAAACGTGGACAGTCAACAACATAACCTTGCTACATCAAACTCAAACTATGATTGCAAAAAACTAGATTCCGTTACTGGTCAACGGCCCCAAGCAGCGGTACTACGAAACTATAGCTACCACCATCAATATTAGCATATTTGATTGAACGATAGCTTGAAGATTAGATCGAATATTGTTTTTTTTTTAATAAAACGTTGCCCTACACTAGGGAATTCTTCTGTATCGTGGGTGTGTTTACAAAGGTTTAAACTCTTATACACAAACAGCCAGACCCGAAACAACTATCTGGAGGTCATACAAATATTTGTAACCCTAACCCGCGACACGCAATAGTAACAAACATCCATACATACATCCATCCATCCACACACATTCGCATTTATAATATTAGTAGGATTCTATCACCACGCGAGTGAAACCCCGGGTCGCAGCTAGCAATACTATACCTCCAGATTTATTGTCTAAACCGTCAGTATGTGAAATTGACTGACGGCTTTTCTTTCCTCTGATCATTTATAATCTGGATATCTTCAAAGTTTGAGTGAATTGGTGTCTTCTCGGCAAGCGTGCTCTACACTACGCCGGATCATCGAGCATCGATCGAATTGAGGCCAAAAGCAAGTTTTTAAAGTACTTATTATTTATCAAAATCTAAGTGAAAATTCCAAGCTCAATGGAGAACATACTATCCTGAATGTTAAATGATGTTTATTATGCAAGTTAGGTTTTTACAAACCCTTTTACACGACTTAAAAAAAAACTAGACGAGGCCGGTGTTTCGTACCCAACTACTCTGAAAGAAACACCCGAAACAAACTCAGAGGTATTCTCTTTTAAGGTCCAGACAAAAATCTTGGTCAACTTACATAAGGACTATGCAGACTGTCTGAAATGGTCTTTTTAAGAAAGCACCACACAAATTGAGTGGACCTGTCCAGTCAGTGCAAGCATTTGTCGGTTATCGTGTAGCTCGACTCTTAACACAAGGAGCTCAACGACACGACGAACAATAGCAAAAAAGGACATTTGCGTAGATCCCTTATAGTACTCAAACTGCCAGACAATCGGCAAAAACAAACAAAGTAAATAAAATTAATCATCCGAATTAAATTTCAAATTCTCTCGATGTAACACATTAATTTCCATTTCGAATAGAATAGAATATACTTTATTGCACACCAACATTGAAGAAAAACTCTTTTATAAAAAAAAATACTTAATCTATGGTTACGATTATTGCAAACTATGGCAATTATTATGGTCAGAAAACTAGTTTTAAGTACGAATGCACTAACAAAGCATGACGGCTAAATATTCATAGAATATGCATAAGTACATAAAACATGTCCTGTATCAATGCAACTGTATATAACAGACGGTGTATATAAGGAAAGAATAATTTAAAATAGTTGAGAAGTATCGTCAACAGACTGTAATTACATAATTAGATGCTGTAGGTACTGCTAACAAGGTTCTCGTTATGACTATTATTATTTCTAACTTGAATTATGTCGTAAAAAATTAGAACGGCTACCAGTTAAAAAAATTGGGTTCAGAAACGGAAAAAACGAAACCCTTATATTATCAGTTTGTTGCCTGTCAGTCTGTCTGTAAAGACAGAATTTCAAGAACGTATGGATCGAGGTATCGAGTTGAAATTTAAATCGTATACCCAAATATGTGGGCCCTTGAATCCGGCTCTGCCCAGCCTTTTCCTAATTACGTTGGGGTCGGCTCCCAGTCTACCCAGATGCAGCTGAATATCAGTATTTTACATGGAGCGACTACCTATCTGACCTCCACAACCCAGTTAGTACTGGGCGATACGATATCCCTTGGTAAGACTCGTTGTCAGGCTTTCGAGACACTGACTAGTTGCACAGTTGAAGTTTATAAAAGCTTGTCAAAAAAGGCCAAGCTAATGAAACAAAACAGCGATACTTCGAATTTGTCAAAAGGAATCCTCGAATCAATTTGCCTGCAAAATTGCCCTAAGTTCTTTACCAGCTAGTCCCGGACGATGAACCACAGTAAAGCATGACAATTTACGTGTATCGATTGTCCAACCCGAATTGACCGGCACGAATAATAAATGCACGTTTGGACATATTTCTTGTGGATCGATATTCCCTTTCGTGCAGCTAACAGATTATGGTTGACATGTATTTTTTAAAGAGTCGTTGTTGGGGGTTGTAAATAGAAATTTGGATCATGGTGAAGTTGGATTTAATGGCGTTTTGAATCTTATGGTGGCATGGAGACAGTGACTGTCGCAACTCCGTTTAAGGCACGCCACAAAAGTGGCAATAAAGCTCTTTTGTTCGAGAGGTGGCTGGAGCCACGGCATCTTCAGTAAAGATTGCGGGTTGTTCGAAAAAACTACTGCGAGAAATGTTTTCGAAGAAAAAACATGAACACATAATGAGCAAGAAATCGCAGTATGTTTTAAAGTACAGAGAGAGGTATTGTAAAAAATGGGTGTCAGACTACGTCAATTCTATAAGAATGAAAATCCTAAATACTAGAATCTAGTCTCGCAATTCTAACAAAAATGTTGACAATAATAGCAGTTTATAATGAAAAACTGTGACAATGGATAAATTGGTAACAACATACTTGTATTGAAAGTTACTACAATAAATAGGTAACTATAAACACAACTGCTACCTACCACATCACTTAAAATAGGCTTAAATTTAAAGGATAAGTAAAGTTTAAAATAAAAACCTTTATGACGTCAATGACCACTAATATCGAAACAAACGAATATTTATTTAAACTTCATGTGAAATAGTGGTACATAACTGACTTAATCCCACAAGGCATTCTCTTCCAGTCAATCTTTGAGTTAAATACAACAGCATTGAGATAAGGTACAAAAAAAACAGAAGCTAATACACATATACAAAATTAAAACAAAATCTAATGAATACATAAAAAAAAAAAACAAAAATAAGACCATACCACATCCATGCTGTTAAATCTATTAACCTAACAACTGAAATTGTATCAGCGACGGTCATGAATGAGGCAAAAGGAGTGTAGTGTTATAAGGGTTGTAGCAGATGGTGTTCTATAATTTCTGCCACGGGGAAAAGAAAAGTTAATACATGTTACCATGTGTATTTTAGAGGCAACGATGATAGAAAAGAAAAAAATTAAGCATTGGCAATGGACGTTCATAACAACACTGATGCATGCCTTTTGAAGCCATCGTCTAGTCCTTATTCGTATAGTGTCTATGTTATATTAATTGATACACACTTTCACTGGATAGAAAATAAATATCTACGCTAGATTTTTTAAACTTGTTAAGTATTTATCTAATTCTATAAGGAATCATAAGCAATAAAGCTCAGTGTTCCTCGGGGAGCTGTCATTGGTCCATAGCTTTTCCAAAATTAAATAAAATTCCTCATTTTGACAAAAAATATAATTAACGATCAATAAAACATAACGGTGACTTTATAAAGGCAATGAAATAAGGAAAGTATTTGCGTAAATTAAACACAATTGTTACTAGCCTAATAAAGTTGATAAATATTTAGGTAGCATTTTGGTAGTTTCTATCAAAAATGGCAGTTATTTTTGGGTATATTTCTCATTAGCACTACCTACACGGCCGTATGTTAATTAGGAATTATTAGTTATGCCCTCATGATATTTAGTATCCTATGTGTTATTCCAGACTAGAATCTACCTCTGTGCAAAATTTCATCAAGATCCGCTTAGCCGTTATGACGTGAAAGAGTAACAAACAAACAAATATCCTCACAAACATTCGCATTTATAATAATTAAAGTAGGATTCTTCAGGTCTTGACACAGAGATAGATGCCGAGTAAGACATTCGTCTTTGCAAAATCAAAGGTTCTGACGGCATAGTTCTGGTGCTAGGCTGTCAGAACATATCGCTCTGGAATATAGTAGCTATAGCATTGAGTAAGTCAACAATCTCTTAAATTCTCTTCTGAAAAGCTTGTCAATTCTGTTCAAAATCGTTGAAACCCTCAGGTGAAATTTAAAATGGTCGAACATAGTTATACATCAGAACACCGACTATTTTACATCGTTTTTCAATTTACCTTATCGATATAATAGTATTAATAGATGCGGTTTAAAACTAAACGTTTCACACTAACCACACAGTCACAAAACTACAAATTTTACAGGTAAGCAAACAAAATAATTACTCTGTTTCTATCAAATAATGGACTCTGTGGTTTCCTTATTTGTCATACAATTTTGTGGGAATATTAATGTGACCCACGAGTTATTCTAAAACATGTTTACCCATAAATGGGTATTCCCTAATTTGCCGTATTTCGTTTTATCTGAGCCCGATATTTTAGGTTTTTAAGGTAAATCATTGTTTTAAAAGCAAACTTGACTGATAGTGCTATCAATACCCTGCTTATTTTGGAAATAATAAATGTTGATAATATTAAGATCAAACTCACGTTATATAATGGAATAATTCAAAGCATACCGTATCTGTATCTTTAGTATAATTACAAAGATGAAGAAGCCGAAGAGCAATAACAAATGAAAAACAAAAGAACGACCTGCTTGATTATGATAATGCTGATCTGTGTGTCAGCAGATTGGCGGTAAAACCATGTTAAAAAGTGGATGATTCTGAAACTCTCAATCTAACCTATAATAAAAATGTCCTAGCATGAATAGTGATAAGGATATACATTCTGATGACAATACTATCGTAGCAGAGAAGAATGGAAAGAAAGAAGCAGCTATAGTAGCAACTGGATAGTTGAAGCTAAGGATTGTTTGGCGTGTAATGGGAGACACTTCTCAACATGGTGGTGGTTTAAGTTTATTTATTTCTTCGTTCTTAAGACAACATCACAAAATAACATTTAGTTTAGTGGGTTGTACAAACGCCTGCACATCAAGCTACTACAATCTGTCAGATTTCTTTGATAGATTTCCGACTTTATTTCTAAAGTATAAGGTTCAAGGTTCATTGGGAAAAATTGACAGTTTCGGGTAGCTTGACCTGCAGGCGTCTGTACAAAGGAGTAAATGATGCCGCGACGTCTGATAGGGGAGAATGGAAGAAGAAAACGTGTTGCGCCGACCACAAATAGAATGGGACAAGGGCTGGAGAATGATGATGGGTTTGTTGTTGAATTTCCGAACTCTTAAACTAGGTTCCTACGTAGACCCGTATCTCATGAATCGGAGATTTCGGCAACATTTAAATAAAACAACCATGATATCCCTATTGATTTGCAAATGTAGTGAATTATTATTGCAATTGTGGCAAAGACGGGAAGAATATTACCTCTTTTTTTAAAATTATTCCTGGGCCTCGTTAATGAAAAGAGTTGGTGTGCATTGTAGTGATGTCCCTAATTTTTCACGAGAAGTTATTATGAATAGTCATTGTGGGAAGGCACATGACTAAAACGTAATTTGGACATTCCCGCTAAGAAACAATAGAGCAGCGGTTAAAGTTAATTACCGTTGCAAAGGAAAGACATGACCTATTATAATATTTGGTCACTCAAGCCCTTTTCTATCTAAATATTAGTTTTCTGATAGCTTTTCTCTTCTTCCTTATTTAAGGATTGGAGCGGTTTCTCTTCCATTTAAACCTTCTCTCTAAGACAAAACGTTATCATTTACTTCTTTTTAGGGTTCCGTACCTAAAATAAAACCCTTATTGGATCACCTTGTTGTCCATCTGTCTGTCTGTCAAGACCCGTTATCTCTTGAACGCATGAAGGTATCAAGTTGAAATTAAACCATGTACTCAACTCTATGGTCTCTTAATGCTGTGCAAGAAATTAACCTTCTTAGTCTACGCAGTCAAAAGATATGGCCGTATATGTCTTAAGCTTGCGCGGACCTCTCGGTGTGCGAATCCAACTTGTTTATTCACACCATCACTACATCATACCATTCACTCTGTTTTATGTCTGTCTCCTCTTCATCCATCTAAATACCAGAATCTACTAATGCAATTTCACGAAGACTGATGCTACCCATCTCAACAAATTCTTCTCTAGAACACTTGAACATCAAAACATCATCCAAATCACTGTCAACGAGAAATGTGTTCAAAGAAGAAAAGAAAGAAAATACGTTTATTCGGCAAAAAATTTTTTTTCGAAAACCAAAATAACCTAAATTTAAAAAGTAATAATAAACTTAAAACTAAACAAACAAAGGAAGATAATAATTGTGTGTCTCACGCTTGCACCAAATAGGTCCAGAACTTTGGCTAATTTGGGAAGCGATGCTGCTTGTTTGGTTAAAAAAATGGGCTAGCCCTCTGATCATGTGACTAACTGCTTTGTGAAACCTTGGAGACTAGGCATTTGGACTTCACGGCCACAATTTCCGATTGAACTCAAAAAGGAGAGGGTTAAGCAAATCGATACGACACAAGGAATAAACGACAGGGTCCTCTGCCGGATATCTAATCGTCATCAGTACCTAGGCTAGAATTGTTTATATTACAGAAGTCACGTGAATTAACACTATCTTTTGTTTTAAAGACAATCGGACTTCCTTGAACCGGTGACTATTGAATTTAGTTTAGAGGTGAGTTGATTCTTGTGATTCATTGTGAAGATTATTTGTTTTTGTACCTAGGACATGATGTTTTTTTTTGTTCATGTCTGTCAGGAAAATAAAGATTTCATCTGTGTTTTCGGACGATATTTTTTGAGTTGCTGTTTTAAGTAAATTTAATTCAGTACCTATCCAACTATTCTTATTTTTTGTCACAATATTATTTCGTGTGACGGCATTTTTATTTCATTTGGCTGCTTTTTAATCGACATTAATGGATGTGTCTGAATAAATTCATTCTTTAAAATTTACGTAATCTAATATATAAAATTCTCGTGTTACAGTTTTCGTTCCCATACTCCTCCGAAACGGCTGGACCGATTTAAATGAAATTTTGTGTACATATCGGGTAGGTCTGAGAATCGGCCAACATCTATTTTTTATACCGTTGGGCACAGCTATAGAAATTCAAATCCTTAGTCTTGAAGACAAACCTTTATCAAAGTTTAGTCCAATTTATCGTAACAACCTTAGTTACCCAGTAGCTACTAGATATAATAGTATCACTTCACTAGTTCATGATCAGCCTGATCTATGGTCATATATAATGAGCCGGTTTCCCGCCATTCACTAACTACCTAGGTACCCTCGGACGGTAAAAACTTGTTGCGACAACTCGATATTTTTCTTTGTTCTTATTTCAATTAAAGAACCGTTTATCGTGTATCCTTTTTAGTGAGATTCTTTTTGTAAAAAATAAAAATAAAGTAAGGCTGGCTGATAATAATTTGAAATGTTTTAATATTAAGAGAATTTAAAAAGTTTTGCTAACAAAAGAGTATTAGAAATTCGTCATTGAAACTCCATCGAGTCGAACTTATTATCGCTGCAAACCTAGGCAAACTAATAGGTTAGCGTTCCTATACCTACGCTGATAGCACGAAGGCCAGTCGTGAGCACGCAAGGCAACGCACTACAAAAACACTCATGTGTCCTACCAAACAAAAATATCTTTCAGCAAGTTCGTCAACCCAAAAATTCAACGTCACAAACAAAACAGTACCTATATTATCTTAAAAAGTGTGTCAATAAGCACTCTTTTCCCTCGCAACGTCCAGTGGGAACGAAGTTTGCGATAGTCACATGGGTGAGTTTGCAGGCGCAATCTAGCAATGCAACTCACACGCAGCAACTTCACTACGCTCAAATCATCAAGTTCATAGATTAAGATTGGCGTCCATAGAACTCACTTAATAAATTACAAACTAGTGTTTTCAATGACGTTAATATTTTTTTTAATGTACTTACCTAAAGTCCATGCAGTTTCTGTCCATATGCACATAAAATGTTCCTTCTCGTTTGTTTCTCCATTAAATAATAGTTCACTAACACTATATCCTAGTTTTATCTAAGTTTGCACTTTGACATCACAATATTCCATAAGTTTTGTACGACAAGGCACTATGGCTACATCACAAAATTGAGCAAAGTGAAAGAAAAAAATAGTTTCACTTTATGAGGTCATCGAACGCGCGGTCGCGACTATTCCGCTGCATTCGAAAATGGAACGTTTTGAACACACTCACATGGAGTTCGGAAAGTAAATTCGGCGGGATTCGCCACCGACTCGGGGTCCATTCGGTGGATTTTCGTAGATTTTCGTGTCGGATGATACGCGAGGCGCGTGCGGGGACAGCTCGCGCGCAACTGAAGATTGTCGTAGGTTAAGTTAGGAAAAAAACACCGCTAGCTCAATTTTCCGCGTTACGCCCGCCACAGTTTCTCCGCGCCAAAAACTATTTGCACTGTCACACATGACGCCGACCCCGAAGGGGTAGTCCCATAAAAAATCACAGTCCACGAGGTTGCTATTGTTTTGACAGCTCCATGAAATACAACCATGTGTATCTATGGAGAGCGGGAATGGGACGAAGAGGGCGCCACCGGTCGAAACGCAGTCGATTAGAAAAACAAACCGCTATTAACCAAATAAACTAGCACAGCGCGTAAACACAACGAAATTACTGCCACTTTTCATTATATTTCGCTATGCACCGGCCCGACGTCACCTAAATGCAGACGCTCGAAGTTATGTTCGTCTCTTTCCCACGCGTGTTGAGCGGACATTTCTAAATTCGAACATTCTGAATTTGAATTTGAACTGTCATCTTTTGATGTGTTTTATGAGCAGTTTTAATTTTTTTTTCTGATCGTGTGTGCGCGGGCGAAGGTGCACACATGCGAGGTATCGCACTTGTACTGAGCCAATGAGCCTAGATGACATTCGCAGAGGCTTAAACTCGCAAGTTCAGACGGATGCGGCGTCAATAAACTTCGATGCGATGGTGCGTTTGTAATGTGCGAACGATGTAACTTTATATCTGTTATACTCGTAGGCTGGACCTCATCGGTTACGTCATAGGGTTTCGTCGCTTCAAATTATCGAGGAAACTCTCATTGTTCGTTAATTCTCATAATTATCTTCAATATCATCGCTTCAATGCCACCTCCTACCTATAGACAGCTTATTCTATTTCTGTTCACGTCTAGCTTCTATTGCATCTCCAAATCCAATACGTAAATCAACGATTTCTACATCTGTGTTCATGACATCAGCAATATAATGTAGGCCATAGAAATGTGGAACTAGCATAATTTCAGAATCTTTCAATACTTTCCTAAATAATGCAGTTTTTGCATCCACTGACCCACTTGAAAATTGTTGTGATTATGCGCGTACACTTATCCATCGACAATTATTATTGTTTATTGATAAAGTAATAAATGAAGACTTATTCGATATACTTTCTCTTTAGATAAGACTGTAATGTTAATAATAGTCATCGGTCAAGTATTAACGTGTAGTTGTGGCACATTTATCGAAATACCTAAATGTTTTAAAATAGTTTCTGTATTCGCCAAGTCTACATCAATATCTACAAAAGAAAAAAATACTTTTTTACACTCCAAGTGTTCAGAATCCCACAAGAAATCATCGATTTAGGTTTGATTCTAGATCAAACTGGAAAAAAAATCTACGGAACAAAATTCTCTAAATATGAAGAATCACTGACCCAAAATCCTTCATCCAGACACTTGAGTATAAACTTCATTTCTAGCTACAAGTTTGGGGTTGTAGTATTTCGAGAAATCGCCAAGCGGTTGGTCGACTCTTCTCGTGACCAGAGGGCTGGCCTGTTTTTTGCACAAAAAATAAGCATTGCCATCCAACGCGGTAATGCTGCCAGCCTTCTGGGCACTTTTCCTGTTGACTGCGATACGGACGAATTTTTTGACGCCCTGTAATTTTGAATTTTTTACTGGTACAAATTTTGACTCATTAAAAATCTTCTAACCTCTAAATGTCAGACCAATCTCCAAATGAAAGAACCTCAATATAGTCAAGAAATGTAATTGTGATCTAAAACAATTCAAAGTTGACCACCATTGTCTCATTCATTGTTAAGCAAAAACTCTTTGCCACTTATCCTTCCTTAACTGTCCTTTTCAAAACTACTGTTATTAACACTAGGTAAGACAAAGAACGTTTGTTATTAAAACAGATTTTATTCATTAAATACCTTAATATCCAACCTACCATGTCATGCGTCAATATTATAGATTATGTACGTCAGTTTCCGTTCAGAAAGTTAAACTGTATGAGATTTTTTTCTCTCTATTACAAACTACTGAAACTCTCATAAGCCAGAATGAGCAGTAACAAACAGATTGTGGAATCAATTCAACTGTTTTCAAATCCCGCAACGAAATAGACGTAAGTAGAAGAGAACAGCGGAGGAGTAAGAACGACATAATAACGATTACACATAGCCAATCCTATTGAAATAACTTCGTTTAATCAACTCAGACTGTTGATCTTACAACTCCCAAGTTCTACCGTCCAACCTTCTACATCCTGTTGTTTGTGCTTACCAGTGTTTTCAATTCGCCATTGGTGAATAACTGCACCCTTTTAAACCCCTGCAGTCTTACTGTCAATGTCATGGTACTGCACCATGATCCTTGATCTTGACAGATTTTAAGTAGACTCTTTGAGATAAGGGAAAATTTTCTTCTTCAGACTTCTCAAATATTTTCTTAAATGATCTATCAAGATTGACGCAATCCTTCAGGGGGATTATGTCAAAACAATTTGACTTTTCCGGTATCGAAGTCATTTTGCCTAGTACCTTAGGATATGCTCAAATAATCTTAATGAATCCTCTGTCTTAACTAATCATTGCCAATTTTAACTTGAACCTCGAAATCCTTACTTCCTTACTAATATTATAAAAGTGAAAGTGAGTTTGTTTGTTTGTTTATTTGTTTGTTTGTTTGTTTGTTACCTCTTCACGCTTTAATGGCTAAACCGATTTTGATGAATTTTGGTACAGAGATAGTTGGGAACCAGGAGACGGACATAGGCTATTTATTTTTTTAAAAGAGTGGGATATGAGGGAGAAAGAGGGAAAAAACGGGAAAACCTAGCGTTGCTATTACAAATCAATAAGGCGCTACCGAATATAACGCGAGCGAAGCCGCGGGCAAAAGCTAGTAATATTATAAAAGCGAAAGTAAGTTTGTTTGTTTGTTACCTCTTCACGCCTTAATGGCTCAACCGATTTATATGAATTTTGGTACAGAGATAGTTGGGAACCAGGAGACGGACATAGGCTATTTTTTTTAAAGTGGGATGTGAGGGAGAAATAGTGAAGAAAAGAAAAAACTTAGCATTGCTATTACAAATCAATAAGGCGCAAGGTGAACTGTGTTAACCAGAATTTAACGCGAGCGAAGCCGCGGGCAAAAGCTAGTATAATATAAACGTTCAAGATTACCTACGTGAGCTCCCAGTCTTTTCCTTTACGTAATTTATTGGTATCATACTGCCACATGATGCTCGTGGACGACGCATCTCTTGCAGATTCTACACTCAATTTTTTTTTTCTTAAAAAAAAGAGTCTTTCACGGCACACATGTTCAAATTTTTGAATACAATTAATTTACTAACCCAATGCTTTTTAACGTGATGAAATTCTTTTGTCCAACAAAGAAAATAGTTTTTCCAAAAAAAAAATGAAATGACAAAAGTATTGTGTGCTCCGCAATCAGCTGCTTTTTATTTTAACAAGCAATTTAAAAACGCAACAGCGAGCACCAAAAAGTTCAAGAACGAATACCTACATTTAGTAAAGCTGAGTCATTGGAGTCTCAGATCAGGAAATAAGTCTTACAAAAAACACGAATATTTTTTAGGCAACGTTCTTAAAATTAAATATTAAATACATGTTTGGAAATCAGTTATCTTCGCTTATATCCTCTATTGTCTTTGGTCCCAAATTTGAATGTCATAGAAACAGGGAAGAACTACCTACCTAAGAAATACGAAAAAAATCATGGAAGAAATTAGCAAAAGTAATTAAAAGTCATAATTTTAAACATCTACAAATTATTTTTAATTCCCATCTATTACACGATACAATTCCTCAAAAGTTTAAATGCATAGACAATAACTCGAAAAGGGCGGTAAAAATGCATCCCAAAATGAAATCAGATCAAGCGAAAACGAAAATCGAACTGCATTCAGCCAGTGAAAGTGTCGCTTAACTTTTTTTTAAGCTCGCAAGTCCTGCCGAATGCATCGCACATTCAGCCTCGGTGGTGTCATCGACCCCTGTATTCGGTGGCCGCCATTACGTTGGGAAAGGTCAGGCACACACACATATTGACAAAATTGATTGTTTGTGTGCGTGTCTGCTTTTACTTTCAATTTATTGTGTGTTTAAATTTTGCGAATTTAATATTTTGGTTGGTTTGAGTGGCGTTCCGATTTCCCTTTTGTTTTGTTTTGGTTTGAACAAAGAGTTGAAAGGGACGGTTTTTATTGTGGTTTTTAATTTGAAATTTTTGGTAGATTTTGAGAATTAAGAGCTTCTAATTATTTTTAATTTCAAACGTTTTAGTTTTCGGCGTTATTGTCCATGTCAATTTAAAAAGTTGGTAAGTAGTTTGAATTTTTTTTACCTAGAATTTCGATTGCCCTAGAAACTGCAAAAATCGTTAGATAGATGAAGAGTACCTACATAAATATCTCAGTAAAATTAAAAAATAACCATCACCATTTTTCTAACACCATAATTTTCTTAAAATCATCCCACCTCACAATATTTACCCTACTTCAAAAACTCCAATCATTTTATCATTACCAACAAGTTCAAATATATACTTACCTACATATAACTACATTATATTGTATATCTTTATAACCATCACGTTGCTATCAAATTACGTCACATGATCGGTCACAAATGTCAAACACAACATTAAAAAAAAAACTGCCAAAATTAAGTACAACCACGAAATTCATTGATAAGCTATCTTATCAGGGCCTGACCAAGCCAATTCCAACAGTGTTGTCTGGGGTCAGGGTTTTTGTCCATCTCTTTCACTCGTAATAAAATTTGTATTGCTTTCTCCCTCACACGCAGAATAATGCACATAATATGTTTGCTCAGTTGTTTTGTGTTCGTAATTTAAAATTTTAAGGGTTTTCGTAATGTCGTTTTTGCATGTTGGTATGGGCTGTAAGTACCTATAGTTGGTAATGTTTAGAGGTAAGATTAATGTCACAAAGAGGGTAAGCAGTAGCGGTAGTGAAATACGTATTCGATCTTGAAAAACGTTTCATCATAAAAATGAAAGTTGAGAATTCTTCTAAAAGAAATTAGGAGCAGCTCCTAATATGTATGACATATAGTTGATCAATTGTGTCTTAATAGGGCTTAAAGATTAAATTAAGAAATTGACATAACTCTGTCTTATTCTTCAGTGTAGTTTTTCAACATCAAAGTGAAAGTTAAGAATTCTTTCAAAAGAAATTAGTAGCAGCTCCTAGTATAGAGTTGATCAATAGTATCTTAATGGGGCTTAAAGATTAAATTAAGAAATTGACACAATTCTGTCTTATCCTTCTAAGGAAATACGTTTAAAGTCTTAATACATTGTGCTGATGAATGCATTGGTTAGTACGGGCGTCGGTTAGGGATTTTAAGGCGCAGTATTATGTCGTTGACCTTGTTCATACATTTTGACGTTGGACTTTACTGCATACGTTTGTCGTAAAAATACAAATAAATTTGTATAAAATTAAATATTAACTATTCAATCAAAAACAATCCATCATTGAACGCAGTTTGGCGTTGGAAATTTCATTGTATACTTTTGATTATAATTACGATTAATATTGAAGAGATAAACTGCTTTAAAAGAGAATTTAGAGGTGTGTTTGAATATTTTTTTACACATTTTAGTATATTTAATTATAATTTGAATTCCATCAATGTATGCAAAAAAGCCTTAAAAATATCATATTTTTTTCAGTGATTAATTATGTATGGTTTAAGAGATACACTGCGTTAAAAAACCAGATTTTTGGCCGTTCTCAAGAAATCTTCACCTTAAGTTGTGATATTACTAAAAATCAAAACTTTGACTTCCAATATCGACGGCACGGTTGGTGCAGTGGCTAAGCGATTGACTGCTGCGCTGCGTGTTACGGGTTCATTCCGAATAAATATTTGCATGGCCTACAGGTAGTTGTTTCGGGTCTGGCTGTTTGTGTATGTGAGTTTAAATGTTTGTAAACGCACCCACGATACAGGAGAAATTCCTAGTGTGGGTCAACGTTTTAAATAAGAAAAAAAATCTCTGTGAATAAAAGGTTGGCCGGTATTTTCTATGACAAAAATGTTTACATAGAAAATACGTGATGTCGGTTTTGTCATTGTTACTTTTAAACCTTGTATACCTACTTATATTCAACTAACTGTCGCCCGCGGCTTCACCCACGTGATATCGAAAAAAAAATGCCCATGTTTTATTTCAGACTATAATCTACCTCTGTGCCAAATTTAATCAAGATCCGTTCAGTCGTTTTCACGTGAAAGAGTAACAAACATACATACATCCTCACAAATATTAGCATTTATAATATTAGTAAGATTCAACTATATTACAGTTCAAAAATCCCCTTAATTGTCTCTAAAAGTAGTTAATAACATCGTCCTTCATCACCCTAACAAATATAAGTACATATCTAAACATAAATAATATCTATATGTATAAACCAAAGTGCTGTACAATATCGCTATACATTACATACATTCGCACCACACAACAAAACTCACGAAAAGTTCACTTCTTTATTTAAAAAAAATATGTTCTTAAATTAAAAACAAAAAAAAAAACAATCAGTTGTTTTCGTACTTGTTCAAAGTTCAAGGCGAGGCCCACTCGCTTCCTTCTACAAGTATTATATATTTTTGTACATTGCAATCGTGACAATTCGGCGATAATTTTTGACTGTATTTTTATTAATATTTCAGTCTCGTTATCACACAGAAACCAGATAAAAACTTGAGCTATTGAACGTATGTGAATATGTGTATGTTAATGTTAGATCTGGTCATTCTACTGTTCGGGCCTGTGGACGGTGAGCGATGGGTATCTCACCGTCCATCCGTCCATTGACGACAGGCCGTGTCGTAGGCGCATTAGTGTTCCACGCGCGCCTCAAAGAGATGTCAGCAAAGCAGTGGAGCCTGCCAGGGCCACCACATGCTGGGGTTGCAGGTTGTTCGAAACATAAAGGGCAATAGAAGGAACATAACAAAGTGCTGTACAATATCGCTATACATTACATACATTCGCACCACACAACAAAACTCACGAAAAGTTCACTTCTTTATTTAAAAAAAATATGTTCTTAAATTAAAAACAAAAAAAAAAACAATCAGTTGTTTTCGTACTTGTTCAAAGTTCAAGGCGAGGCCCACTCGCTTCCTTCTACAAGTATTATATATTTTTGTACATTGCAATCGTGACAATTCGGCGATAATTTTTGACTGTATTTTTATTAATATTTCAGTCTCGTTATCACACAGAAACCAGATAAAAACTTGAGCTATTGAACGTATGTGAATATGTGTATGTTAATGTTAGATTTAGTCTTTCTACTGTGCGGGGCTGTAGACGGTGAGCAATGGGTATCTCACCGTCCATCCGTCTATTGACGACAGGCCGTGTCGTCGGCGCGTTTATAAAGAAAATCTCACATCAGAGTCACGCCGCAACGAGATTTTCTTTACAAATGTCGTGTGGGCGACGCGCCTAACGTGCCCGCGCCGCGACTACGCCTCGACTCTTGGTCGTGTGGGCGACGCGCCTCAGTGTTCCACGCGGCCTCAGAGAGATGTCAGCAAAGCAGAGGGGCCTGCCACGTGTTCCCGATGTAAAGGGTTTTGACAGACAGACAGGCGGACAACAAAGTGATCTAATGAGGGTTACGATTTTTCCTTTAAAGGTGCGGAACACTAAAAATCTTTAAATTTACATTTATCTCTTCACTTCACACGCAACTAAACCACAGAGCTAGATAAAACTTGTGTTCTTCTAGTTTCAATAGTTAATGGCCTAAAAACCGAAAATTAATGACGAACTCCCAATTAAAACTTTAACGAACAACACACACTAACGACTTTGCCACACCCTTTCCTCTAAACTCATTATTACAATAATTGTTAATTGCTTCAAAATAAAACAGAGTCCCTTCAGTCAGTGAATTATTTTGTAACTTTTCCTTGTTTTGAACAAAGTTTGTTAATTGTGACACATTTGACCGCGTTGATAAGTGTGTTACTAAATTTTGGATATCAAGAAACCATTTTGTTTTGTTTACCGCCAATACTAGGTAAGTTATCAATCACTAGCTGTTCCCCACGGTTTCACCCGCGCTGCTCAGCACTTGTTGGTCGTAGCGTAATGTTATATAGCCTATAGCCTTCCTCAAGAAATGGACTATCCAACACTAAAATAATTTTTCAATTCCAACCAGTAGTCCCTGAGATTAGCGCGTTCAAACAAACAAACAAACTCTTCAGCTTTATAATATTAGTATAGATTCATTCATCATTTTTTGGAAAACGTTGCCCCACTCTATGAATTTCTCATGTATTGTGTGTGCTTAAACATTTATACTCACAAACAAAAAAAAAACTAGACCCGAAACAACTATCTGTAGGTCTTACAAATATTTGTTCCGTGCTGGGATCGAACCTGCAACACGCAGCGCAGCAGTGAATCGCTAAGCTACTGCGCCAACCGTCCAAAAATCCTTGTAACTGTAAATGCATATATTTATAACCTTGTAAGTTCAATTGCACTGGTATATTTAAATCACGTATTTAAAGTTCACACTTCATAATTAAACATAATATTGTCTAAATATTCTTATAAATATTGATTTACAAATAATTTGTGGTTTCCATTTTCAACGTATTTACTTTGAAATTAGGTACCTACTTGAGTTGTTTTAAAAACCTCGCAAGTCGTAATTCAGTATTTAATTTTATAGCCACAAAAAACCACAACATCATATAGATTCTATAGAAAACGAACCAGTGTTTTTCGCATTGAAAGCCATTAAAGAACTTCTCCCGCTCTGGGTGGAGCGGGGGGGGAGTGTCAGCCTTGTACTGACTAAAACCCACGCAAGTTCCTTCTATTGCCCTTTATGTTTCGAACAACCTGTAACCCCGGCAGGCGGTGGCCCTAGCAAGCTCCTCTGCTTTGCTGACATCTCTTTGAGGCGCGCGTGGAACACTAATGCGCCGACGACACGGCCTGTCGTCAATGGACGGACGGACGGTGAGCTACCCATTGCTCACCGTCCACAGGCCCGAACAGTAGAATGACCAGATCTAACATTAACATACACAGATTCACATACGTTCAATAACTCAAGTTTTTAACTGGTTTCTTAATGATAAAGACTGAAATATTAATAAAAATCTATAATGCCCTTTATGTTCCGGGGCCGCGATATCTTTTTCGAACAACCCGTAACCCCGGCAGGCGGTGGCCCTAGTAAGCTCCTGTGCTTTGCTGACATCTCTTTCTCAACCGAACACGAACACGCCGTCGACACGGCCTGTAGAGCCTTGTCTTTCTATTTTTCCTTCTAAGCATCTTCTAATATATTTATTATACTAGCTTCCGCCCGCGACTTCGTCCGCGTGGCATAGTTACTTTGAGATAACTCTAAATTTGACCCACGTGAGGATCGAAAAACAAATTCTCTTTCTCTCCCCTTTTCTTCCCTCTTTCTCCCCTTTTTCTTAGCTGATGTCCGTCTCCAGAGTCCCAACTATTTCTGTACCGAAAGTCAACAAAATCGGTATGGCCATTTAGGCGTAAAGACGTAACAAACAAACAAACTCACTTTCGCTTTTATGATATTATTAGTGAGCATAGTGAGGATTATATGTATTAATATATTTAAATGATTTCTGACGTAAGCTAATGTTAGGCAAACTTAATAAAATAACATATAAATCCTCATTTGTTTCGGAAAATCCCACCAAAGGGGCTTAACCGCTATAACAACGTTCTTGTCCTGATAATTCGGCATTGTTTGCATAAGAATAACATAAGCCTACAGATACCTACCAAACTCGAGTAACTACATACATATAGGCTTAGAAACAATATAATTGTTAACAAAAATTAAGACAAAATAAGTACCTAATTGATTCATTTCTATTGAAAAACAACTTTGTTATTGTTTAGACGAATCGTCTACTTTCGACATGACTGACGTCTAAAACTATAGTAGCAATCAAACGACGCTCTATTTCGAAAAACTAGATCTAGACAAAACGACCTCAGTAGGCTAGGCATTGGGAATTGAACCTACAACTACTTACTTAGAACCTCGAACAGCAATATACAGAAGAACAGGGGCTCTAAAATGGCATCTTAAACAGAATAACAATCCTTACTACTTAAGTAATATTATAAAAGGGACAGTGAGTTTGTTTATTTTTTTTTTATGAATATTGGTACAGATATTCGATATAATATTGAATGAGGTCGTTCTATATCACTTACTAGCTGGCGCCCGCGGCTTTGCCCGCTGTGATATCCTATGTGTTATTCCAGACTATAATCTTCCTCTGTGCCAAGTTTCATCAAGATCTATTCAGCCGTTTTGACGCGAAAGAGTAACAAACATCCATATATCCATACATCCATCCATCCATCCTCACAAACATTCACACTTATATTATTAGAAGGATTAAATCAACATTATTTATGGAAAAGAGAACATTTTTACTAACAGCTGTTTTGGGTTCTATAAATGCATTTCCTATATTAACTTTTGTTAACTTCATATTTTATTTCACGTTTTGTAAAGTAAATAAATAAATAAATATCTTGGGACAGTTCACACACGGCTATCTGATCCCAAGCTAAGCAGAGTTTGTGTTATGGTAACCAGACAACTGATATACATACTTATATAATTTATAAATACATACATATTATAGATAAATCACACCCAGACACAGAACAAACAATCATGCTCATCACACAAAGTTTGTCCTGGGTGGGAATCGAACCCACGACCTCCGGCTCAGCAGTCAGGGCCACTAACCACTAGACCAACAGGCCCGTCAAAGTAAGCAATGACTTATTGTCGGGTTCAGATACACTGTCCTCTCTTAAGTACTAACTTAACAACAACATTGTAAAACCAAATTATATTAAAATACCGGTTCTTCTACATATAAAACGACCAACCGTGCTTTTTTTTATTGTTAATGGCATTTCGCAGGTCAACCAAGGAGGTTGTCGTCTTCTCATCCGGGCAAGTCCTGTGGATGCCTTAAAAATTAAGACCTCCAGCCAGGTTAAAAACTTACAAACTAAGCGACTACACTCTAAGGGCACTCCATGTGGGGTACGAGCCTCGGCTTAGGGCGTCGCTGAGGGAGGACAGCAAGGGCAGGCTGGATCTGAGTGATATTATTTATGGACTGAATTAAACTTACTGGCTCAGCAGCGCGGGCTGGCATTGCAAGGGATGGCTGGGGAACCCGAACCATGCACCTTTTCTCGGCGATAAAAATAAAAAATATTTTGCGTTTCGTCATCACACTTTCGTCCTCTGTCTCTGTTTGTACAGACGCCTCAAGCTACTACAATCTGTCAGATTTCTTTAATAGATTTTCGACTTTATTTCAAAAGTATTAGGTTTAAGGTTAATTGGGAAAAATTGACAGTTTCGGGTAGCTTAACCTGCAGGCGTCTGTACTAAGGTCCACTCACCTTATAATCTGGGCAAGTGTTTTATATTGTGGTACCAAAGTCGATTGACCAACCGCTGCAGCCGAAGTTCTTCGCAATTTCGTTGTTGTCACTTTTCTGGGACACCACAACCTGGCCCAGTAAGGTTACCATGACATCTTATAGCAGTTCTTATTCATGTGAGAGAAAAAGATGGTGCTAGACTGTATATGTATATATAGCTCTGTCTCTGTCCCTCAGTGGAATAAGTTGTGCTTTTAGACGTCATGTTGTTGACAATGTACAAATGTGAACCAAAACTGGTTATACATTCTTGCCAAATTTGCTCCTTTATTGAATGTGTGCTCTGAAACTTCTGATCAATTGATATCGAGAAATTGATCCTTGATTTGATGTGCTTTTATTAATACCAGGAACATGCTGTACCATGCTGGAAAGCGTTACCTCTTCGTTTTGTGCTTCATATGGTTAACAAGGAATTGTTGCTCTTACATATTTCATCAAATCTGCAATGTTTTGATAGATTTAAGCTGACTAGTAGATATATATTGCTATTTAATTTCTTCAATTTCACTTCTAATCCCTGTTAAATCCTTGAGAAATTTGGTTCAATAGTATTAACGGTAGTTAATGCAATTTTTTTGCAACAACACTTGTTGTATCATCCAGATGTGTTCGTTTTAATAAGCTTATGAAATCTTCGAACTCCCATTTTCGCCATTCTTTCTTCCTTGTAAATATTGCGTTTTGGAGTTGTAGTAACGCTTCGAACAGTAGGTTATTTTTCGTCCACAATTTCACTATCCAAGATGGCAATAATACAAATCCGAATCATGCTATCCTCGTCCATGATGTCTAGTTCCTTAAACATGATAACTATCACTTGGTTTAAAACGACATTACATCTTCTAGATTCTACTGTGTTCAAGGAATTCATCCTGCACTTAAAACTTGCCACGTCCGATCGGCAATACACGCGACGCGATACTCATGGTACAGTTTTTGGTGCCTACTTTTCGGGCCCCAGACCTTGAGGGTCTACGAACATTCCAGAGGACCTTGAGAAGAGGCAACGGCTTTTGCGTTTCGCTTTTAGCCCCTGACCATAAAAGAGGGGTGTTATAAGTGTGAAGTGTGTATTTGTGTGTGTCACATCGTAGCTTGCGAACGGCTGAACCGATTTTGATTATAGTTTTTTGTTTGTAAGTTATTTTTTTTTGTAGAGACGAGAAATTATCAAATAAATTTGCCTGCTCTGGGTGGAGAGGGGGAATTGTCGGACTTTTACTCAATAAATCCGTCCATGTTCCTTCTCTTGCCCTTTGTATACTGGGGCTGCAGGATCTCTTTCGAACAACCCGCAACCCCGGCAGGACAACCCGCGACCCAGCAGGTAAAAAGATGTTTTAATTGAGAATATTCACAGCTATTTATTACAATACTAGCTGTGTCCTAAAGAAGAAGAAAGAACAAACAATATACCTTTCAGTAGCTTATGTGTTATTCTGATGTATAAACTATTTTATTGTAAAGTATTATTAAAATCCATTCAGTTGTTCTTGCGTAAAAGGGTAACAAACATCCATACATTCGCATTGATTATAAATTAACAAACAATAAATAAATAAAATAAATGTAAAATAAATTGTTCATTTTTGTGAGCATAGACCAATTTTATTAAGATTACTAGCTTTTGCCTGCGACTTCGTACGCGTGGATTAATAGTTCCCGTTCCCGGGGGATTTCCGGGATGAAAACTATCCTATGTCCTTTCTCTGGTCCCAGACTATATCTGTACCAAATTTCATTAAAATCGGTAAAGTGGTTTTGGCGTGAAGAAGAGACAGACCGACAGACAGACAGAGTTACTTTCGCATTTATAATATTAGTTTAGATGTATATAACTGACAAAAACATAATAAAATAAAACTAAGTAGTAAGTCAGTATAAATAATTAAAATGTAATTTAAAAAAAGAACTGTATCTAAAAGCGTAATGTCATCCGAATATGATTAAAAGTCAACGGTTTACTGACACGCCGAACATCTGGGTCAATATCGGCTGTTTATTGATTTCGTACAATAACAACAACCAATATAACATATTACCACTTTTATAGACTAAAATAATAGACTAGAAATCAGACACGACACTTTTTAGGGTTCCCTTCTGTTTCATGTTTTTCTGTTACCGATTTTTGGAACGAAGTTCCTTATCGCGGGTTGTGAAAGGGGGCTAGACGGAAAAAATTCTTACGAAAAGTTGTCATGACACTTTTTGCTATAGTAAGCTATTGTAAGCTGTGCGGCGTCGTATGTTTCTCTGTCTGTCTGTCTGTCTCTCTCTCTTATAGAAAGCAAGCCAGATATTTTCATTTTTATAGGAACTTCGTTCCATCCGGGTGTCCCTTGACACCTCTGATTTTTTTTTAAACTTTGCCCTGCACTAGGAATTTCTCCTGTATCATGGGGTCGTTTACAAACATTTACCCCCGAATACTGAAACGTCACTCAAAATTTACGTAGCACTTATATTTAACAGATATTCAAAAGTGACGTTTGACAATACGAAATCTAAAGTTTAGGAGCTGCTCAAATGTTAAGCAGCCCTTAAATTTTGAGTGACGTTTCAGTATTCGATGGTTAAACTCACAAACACAGACAGCCAGACAAATTGAAAACTAGGTTGTCTATAAAACTTCTTTTTAAATTATTGGGTTTCGTACTTTAGCAGAAAATAAACGTAGGCGCGTAGGATCACTTTGTTGTCCGTCTTTCTGTCTGTCAAGACCCTCTATCTCAGGAACGCGTAGAGGTATCGAGTTGAATTTAAAACTGAATATTTAAGTCTGCGGTACTTTTCCCAACTATTTTGAAGTCTGCTTCCAGTCTAACTGGATGTAGCTGAATATCAGTATTTTATATGGAGCGAATGCCCATCTGACTGATTACCAAGTTAGTACTGGGAACTCTGATCACTTCAAGGTCTCTGAGATGTTTGGCACTGACTAATGGACTACCACCTGTAACGACTGTCAAAGATCTATAAATGACGAAATAAAACCTTATTATAAGCAAATGCATCTGCCAGGATTGCGGGTTGTTAGAAAGAGATGCCGCGGCCCCGTAACATAATGGTCAAAAGAAGAAACTTTGGTTGGATTTAGTCTGTACAAGTCTGAAGTCTGAAGTGTATTGTTGATTTCCCATGCGCAAAGAAAAATGCTGGTAACTTTCTACAAATACCCTGAATGGGTCTAACATTTGTGGGCAAACAGGAATGAACGTTTATTTTCTATCAATTTACTGGCACATGTAGGTACCTATATACAAGGAAAATGATTTCCTAGTAACGATACTTTTAATTGGTTTAGGATTTGAGGGAGTCACAGAATAATATTTTGACAAAATAAACACGAATTAATTGATTTCCTCATCTGAAGTTACATGCGTATGAAATGAGTCAAGGTCAACCGACTCTTCATCTGTTTAGCCTTTTCTACGTTACATGATATTAAAATTTTGCTAGTAGGTTTTCACAAACACGTTTTTTTTTTTAAAACTACATGAGGCCGGTGTTTCGTCCCCGACTACTTTGAGAAGACAGCCGAAGCAAATTCATGGTAGATAGTCTCTTTTAAGGTCCAGACAAAAATCTTGGTCAACTTACATGAGGACTATGCAGATTATTATTGTTTTTTATCGTGTCTGACCGTGGCTCCACTTGCTTGGGCCCATCAGAATATCGGCGACATGGCTACCATGTTGAGATACTGGCCTTTTGGCCTGGTATAGGACCAATTTAGTTGGTTGTCTTTTTTAATATTGCATTTTTGATGTTCTTTTTTAACCGACTTCAAAAAAAGGAGGAGGTTCTCAATTCGACTGTATGTTTTTTTTTTTTTTGTGTTTGTTACCTCATAACTCAGGTCTGAGTGAACCGATTTTGATGATTCTTTTTTTATTCGAAAGCTGGTGGTTGTCGTTTGGTCCCATAAAAAAAATATCAAGATCCGACTAGTAGTTTTTGAGTTATCTTTAATAATACGTATTAGATTGACTTCGTGTACGTTGATGATATACTCATTCGTCGATTATATTTTAGAAGTTGTCGAAGACAAATGATCAAAAAATGGTATGTACTACTATGGTTTGGAAGGTCATCGCAGTAATTTGGTGATAGATCTTCAGTGATATACAACGGCACTCTTTAATAAATGACAGCAAATCTGCCGTGATTGCTGCAATCACATGTATAAGTATGGGTTTCGCCAGGGTAGGCAGGCGAGTGGGAGCAGGGTGACCGTATCCCCTAGGGGATGATGCATATGATTTCTGAATTGGTTTAATACTAAAGCATAATATAGATACTTAGTATTTAATCTATAGCTTGATGTGGAACTAAAAATTGTATCTAAGACGGGACTAAAGCTAAAAGTAAAAACTTTTTAACCGTGTTTGCGTATTATATCATAATACTATAACTAAAAATGTTGAAATAAAAACTTTTTAGTAAAAAAATAAAACCGACTTCTAAAAAAAACTAAAAAACTAAAGTTATTTTCCAGTTTTTAGTTTTTTTAGAAGTCGGTTTTATTTTTTTACTAAAAAGTTTAAATTTATTTTGTTTTATTGTTTTTTCTTGTGGTAGTCTAATAAATAGTTTTCTTCCTCTTCTTAATTACCAGTATTATTCAAGAAGCGATTGCATATCCTAGCTGCATAAGGTTTTGATGTTCTTTTTTTAAATTAATATAAATATTTATTATACCGTATTAAATTAAGAACTATACAAATATGATAATATTTTGTGACCGCAGTGTATTTGGGACGACTTACAAGGAAGGAAGTTGTTTTGTATATTTTGCGGGTATTTGTTTGAATTTGGTTATAAGATTGAAGGTAATATAATATGTTATGTTTATTTAGTTAAGTAAACAACTTTACTCAAAATACATGGTTTTGGAAGCCGACTAGTTGCGGAGCACCGCCGTGCCCTCCTGGAGGCGATCGGCGGCGGCGATCTCTCGCGTCCGGCCCTGGTTCAGGCTATGGTCCGGAGCGAGAGGAAATGGGAAGCGGTCACCTCCTTCTGCGAAGCATTAATGCTAGCAAAGGAGGAGGCCGGGCATTTGAGGGAGAGAACAGGCCAACCCAGCCGCCGCGGGAGACGATGCGATGCGAGGATGCGGGCCTGTGGACGGTGAGCAATGGGTAGCTCACCGTCTGCCCGTCTATTGACGACAGGCCGTGTCGACAGCGCGTTTGTGTTTCACGCGCGCCTCAAAGAGTGTCAGCAAAGAAGAGGGGCTTGCCAGAGCCTCCGCCTGCCGGGGTTGCGGATTGTTCGAAAGAGATACCGCGGCCCCGGAACATATAGGGCAATAGAAGGAACATGGGTGGGTTTTAGTCAGTACAAGTCAGACACCCCCCCCCCCCGCTCCGACCAGAGCGGGAGAAGTTATTTGATGATTACCAATGCGCAAAAAAAAACTCCAATTTACTAAACATGTCAAAAGCAGTAAGGTAAAAATAATCGACTTCGGAAGTAAAGTTATTTACCACTTTTTAGATTATTTTTGGTGTCATCAAAACGGATACGGGACGTTTTGACGTGGCATAAAGTATGGTCGTTGATAATGGGCAACTCCAGTACTTTCACGAGTTATTATGCCTTGTGACTGGGACTGTAGCTTAACCTTTTACTTTTGACATTCAAAAATGCCTGTGGCAGTCTAATTGAAATAAATGCTTTAAGTTTGAGTATTGCGTAGCTAGTATAAAACTTGCAATAAAGAATAGAATCGTTTGGAACGAGTTATTTTTTTTTTGGTGTTTTATAAATAATTATTTTAGTGCAAATAGTTTCATACATCTAGTTAACTTTATTGTGATGTGTTTTCAGATGAATGGATTAGAGTCATGCTAGTACGTCTGGTGTTTTGTGAAGCAAAGTATGCAAGAGTGTCCATTGTTTCATGTTAGTTTTAATTGAACTTATTGTATGTTGTTTACTTGATATTTTACTTCTATTTAATTTTCTGTTTCTATGTTAATTATTGTAATGCGTGTTATACCATTTTAATTTACTATAATAACTAAGTAAGTATCTAATATATAAAATTCTCGTGTCACAGTTTTCGTTCCCATACTCCTCCGAAACGGCTGGACCGATTCAATCGAAACTTTGTGTACATATCGGGTAGGACTGAGAATCGGCCAACATCTATTTTTCATACCCCTAAGTGAGCAGCGGTTGAAACCGCTGGGCACAGCCAGTAAGTAAATAAATTAAGATCCAGTAACTGGGACTGTACCTTCACACTTTTGTTTCTTGACATTGAAAAGTGCCTGTAAGATTCTAATTGTTTTGAAATTGAGATGCAAACAAACTAGGTCATAAATACCTGAAGATAAAGCCATCATTTTCATCCAGACTTAGTCATTCATTAGCAGGTCCTTAGCCAGATTGGCAACACTCAACCCAATTTCATAAGTAAATTAAATAGTTTTTTTTTTATTATTATTCTTAAATCATCACGAATTTACACTTCAACACCGGTCGAATTTTGTAACAATACTACAGATCTTTCCGGGAAGCTTTAGGTACCTACCTATATACATAAAGTACCTACTCTATGGTACTTATCGACTAATTTTGTTTTTTTTTTTAATAATTTGATAACGACTGCAGGTCACATTGTAGCGCATGCTGGCATCAACGTCATTATTCGTTGAGCTCTTATTTTTTTTCTTTTTTTTTAATGTTCTGCTATTTGCCAGACTGATTTTATATTTTGACAACACGGTTGGCGCAGTAGGTGAACGATCTGTTGCGCTGCGTGTCGCGGGTTCAATCCCGGCACGGAACAAGTACTTATTTGTGTGACCGACAGGTTTCGGTTTTAGTTATTTGTGTACCTGTAGGAGTTTATATAGGAGAAATCCTAGTGCTACAATAATAATAATAGCCTTGCAATTCTGAATTGGTTATCTGTTGCATTTAACTCAATTATAAAATGTCCCTAATTCAGCGTGCCTCTTGGCAAAGGCCTCCTCTAGCTGCTTCCACTGAACTCTTTCGCGAGCCACTCTTCTCCAGTTGGGGCGACCCGTCAGTTTTAGCTCGTCCTTCCATCTCATTCTTTGTTTCCATCCCAGAGGTGGAAAAAAAAGTGCTAATAACAAATCCCAAAAAACAGAATAAATAAATATTTAAGAGGCTCCCGTGCAAAAAACATGACTTTTGCTGTTTTTAAAGATAATGGTACGGATCTGTTGGTGTCGACTTTGAGTATTACCGGATACAACTGAATAAGTACCAGTATATTACATGGATCGACTGCCTATCTGACCTCCACAACCCAGTTAGTACTGGGTAATACCATACTCCTTAGTAAGACTGGTTGTCAGACTTTCGAGACACTGACTACCTGTAACGACTGTAAAAAGATTTACAAATTACAGTCAGAACTAACAGCTTAAAATTTCATCAAGATCCGTCCAGTAGTTTTTTCGTGAAAGAGGATCAAACATACATCCATACTCACAAACTTTCGCATTTATAATATCACTAGCTTTCGCCCGCGGCTTCACCCGCGTTAAATTCGGGATAACACAGTTACTGTTTCCCTTACCTGATTTGCATTTACCTGCTACCTATAGTTTTTGCCCTGGCGCCTTATTTATTGTAGTTCTAAGTTTTCCCTTTTTTCCCTCTTTCTCCCTCATTTTTCACTCCTTTTTTATGTACGTCTCCAGGGTCCCAACTATCTCTGTACCAAAATTCATCAAAATCGGGTTAGCCTTTAAGGCGTGAAGACGTAACAGACAAACAACCTTACTTTCGCTTTTATAATATTAGTAAGGATCTATACATATAGGAGGAGTAGGATATTAGTAGGAAGTAGGATTGCAACTGCTGTTTTTTGTTTTTATGGCATTCAAAAGTGCCTGTAATGTAATAAATGTTTTGAGTTTTTGACTAGGTATAAATAATAAAATAATAAATATCTTGGGACAACTCACACACGGCTATCTGATCCCAAGCTAAGCAGAGCTTGTGTTATGGTAATCAGACAACTGATATACCTACATACTCATATAATTTATATATAGACAAATCACACCCAGACACAGAACAAACAATCATGCTCATCACACAAAGTTTGTCCTGGGTGGGAATCGACCTCCGGCTCAGCAGTCAGGGCCACTAACCACTAGACCAGGCCCGTCAATATAAGAACATAGAAGGCGCAGATAGTTCTACAAAACGGACCTTACAAAGGATGTGGCATTTCTTGAAACGAGGCTCCACATTTACTCTCTGATTGAATGAGAGATGATGAAAATCCTTAATAATATTATGAAAGCGAAAGTGAGTTTGTTTGTTACCTCTTCACGCTTAAATGGCTTGGTACAGAGATAGTTGGGAACCAGGAGACGAACATAGGCTAATATTTTTTTTAAAGTGGGATGTGAGGTAGAAAGAGCGAAGTAACGGGAAAACTTAGCGTTGCTATAACAAATCCATAAGGCGCAAGGGGAAGGGGCTGTGTTACTCCGAATTTAACACGAGCGAAGCCGCGGGGCAAAGGTAGTTATTATTATTATAAAAAGGTAAAGTCTGTGAGTTTGTAAGGGGTAATGTCTGGATCTACTGAACTGATTTTGAAATTATTTAAGTAGGTACCAATAGAAGGCCACGTTGAGTGCCATAGGCCGTTACGCTCTGCGAGTAATGGCGTTCACGACGTGCAAGTTTCTGTTTTATTTTGTCCCCATTATGTAGATATACTATATTTATGTAAATGTTTGTGATGCTTTGAATGTTCAATTTTTTTTTGTGTGCTCGTCGTAATTTGCGACAAATAAATGTTCTTCCTTTCTTTCTTTGTAAGCCTCTAAAACTCAGGCAGTAAGTTGGTTTGGTTTTAAAAAATCTGTTTCGATTATTGAAATTGTATTTATTTAGGTACAATTCTAATGTCAAAAGAAAAAACACTTATAAAATTTGAGTACAAAATTACTGCTTATTTGAGATGAGATATGATTGAGATATGAGAACGAAATGTAGACAAAATGTTTTAGTGTTAGAAAGCCCATTTATCGATATAGGCTCTAAAACTATATTATAACGTGGCCCCGGAACATAAAGGGCAATGGAAGGAACATGGGTGTGTTTTAGTCAGTACAAGTCTGACACTCCCCCCGCTCCGCCCAGAGCGGGGGAAGTTATTAGATGATTTCCCACCCCGAAGAAAAAGGCTATAGGTATAACATCATGCTACAACACTAAGAAGTTGATGTGAAACAGTTAGGCACATCCAGTTAGGCATAAAAGCGAACTGCATTGTCACATATTTCCAAATGTCTCATCTTCACAAAACATGCATTCCCAAACATTATCTTTTACAAAATAAAAACGTACATGAGTATGAATTGCATACAAAAACGTGTTTTTTGACATTGAGGACGAACGTGGAGCCACTATACTGATAATCTGATATCGGTCGCGATAAAAATATAAATTGGAGTAAAATGATAAGAGGTCATCGCCTCTAGGCGCGAGCCTTTGTTGTGATAACAGAGGCTTTTAGTCTGGGAGGTGAGTGCCGTATTGTGTTATTAAATTAGTAATAGTGCTTCTGCTTACACCTATTTACATACAGACCTATAAATATTTTAATCTCCTTTTGATCGATTATTAAATTTATTTCTATGACATATTTTTTTTTATATTTTTACATAATATTTCTTATAAAAAAAAAAATATAAAATAGTAGCCCACCGGTATCGGGAACAGGGTCCAAGCTACCGGCGGTCAGGGCTCCAGAGAAAGGAACCTCCTAACAATACGAGCGGTGTCCAGGAGTACCGCGCACTGTATCAAGCCCTTGATCCAGCTGCCTAACGAGAGCCTTCTCAGGTGTTGGTCGAGGCTCTTGGCAATTAAGCCATTGGCTGTAACGACTATCGGCACAATGATCGCTGAGTCCACGTCTCACATGTCGACAACCTCGCGAGCCAAGACAATATATGATTTGTTTCTTTATCTTTTTACTAGCTGTTCCCCACGGTTTCACCCGCGCTGCTCATCACCTGTTGGTCGTAGTGTGATGTTATATAGCCTATAGCCCTCCTCAAGAAATGGACTATCCAACACTAAAAGAATTTTCCAATTCCAACCAGTAGTTCCTGTGATTAGCGCGTTCAAACAAACAATCAAACAAACAAACAAACTCTTCAGCTTTATAATATTAGTATAGATTATTATTTTTGTAAGTTAAAAAATCTCAAGGTCTCATCAATAATTGTATAGGTACCTATTGTTTCACTATAGAGGAAAAAGACTGAACCCCACGACACATGTTATCCTAGTGTGGGGTTTATGGTCATTTAAATTATGTAGGTAGGTACCTATGTCCTTTTTTGTAGAACAATAAATAAATAAACATATTTTCGTCATTTTTTTTGCCAGCTTTCGTTGTCCCTTTAAAAATAGAAGTAGTCGGTAAATGAATGGAGTTTTTTTGCGAAAAATGAAAGGAATCAATCCCTTCCTGACTGGCCTTCTTACTTAAAACATAAAAAAGAGTTGGAAGTGCATATTTTAGGTACGTTTTTGGCTAATTAGTATTTAATACTAAGGCTAAACATTGGACACAAACGATATAACATCTTGCATGTTATACAATGTTCAAACAAACAAAGGAATCTTTGTTCTGCCACCTCGTTCGTGGTCCACTAGACCCCGCTTCCAATTTGTTCGGCATGCGATAGTTTGAAGAATATTAATTAAGTCCCTCTTTTTGCGGATGGGAAACCATCAAATTACTTCCCCCGCTCTGAACGGAGCGGAAAGGAGTGTTAGACAGACTTGTATTAAAAAAAATCCACACATGTTCCTTCTGAAACCGCGAAGAAAGAAGAATACCGCGATACTTAGGCTTACCTCGATACTCTTTCAAACAACCCGCAACCCCGGCAGGCAGGCCCTCTGCTTTGTTGACAATTAGTGGTTGCCTTTTTTTGGGGTAGGAAATCATCAAATAATTTCTCCCGCTCTGGGTGAAGCGGGGGGGCATGTCAGATTTTTACTGACTAAAACCCACCCATGTTCCTTCTATTGTCCTTTACGTTCCGGGGCCGCGGTGTCTCTTTCGAACAACCCGCAACCTCGGCAGGCAGCTTTGCTGACAATTAGAGGAGGCCTTGGAACCCGTTTTTAGCACACTTTCATAAACAGTTTGCCCTCCAGCTGTCCAAACTGACGAACATTATGACTAAAGGCTTCGAAGAAATATTACGAAACGAATTGGGCAAGCGTTCTCGTTGAGGAAACTGCTACCTAAAATCTTTCGGGCGAGTACCCACTGACGCACAGTGGGTATCACGTGAGTATAGAGTGGTTTTAAAATTTCCATCTTGTTTGTCTGTCGCCCTTTTCCGCGTTCTAAATTTAAATTAAGTAACTATTTAGTGGGTAAACCACGAAGTACGAGATTACAAGGGTTACGTCATTAACGAATTGTGTCAGTTGAACCATTTATTAGGTACGTTAGGTATCCGTTGGTATCCTCATTTTGATGAAGTAAAATAAGTTTAGCCAAGGAAGGGCGACAGGCCGTGTCGACGGCGTGTTCGTGTTTCACGCGCGCCTCAAAGAGAGTCAGCAAAGCAGAGGGGCTTGCCAGGGCATCCGCCTGTCGGGGTTGCGGGTTGTTCGAAAGAGATACCGCGGCCCCGGAACGTAAAGGGCAATAGAAGGGACATGGGTGAGTTTTAGTCAGTACAAGTCCAGAGCGGGGGGGCATGTCATTGGATGATTTCCCACCCGAAAAAAAAAAAGGAAGGGCACAAAGGCAAGGGGAGATACCTATATTCTTATAATCTATACTAATATTATAAAGCTGAAGAGTTTGTTTGTTTGTTTGTTTGAACGCGCTAATTTCAGGGACTGCTGGTTGGAATTGGAAAATTCTTTTAGTGTGGGATAGTCCATTTCTTGAGGAAGGCTATAGGCTATCACACATCATCATCACGCTACGACCAACAGGTGCTGAGCAGCGTGGGTGAAACCGCGTTAAACAGCTAGTAATTAATAATAATTCTAACATTATTTTTAATAACCATGACCACACACAAGTTCAAGGAACTCATTTATTTCGTTATCACTTAGGTACGTTGTGCTAATCAGTAAATACGTATAAAAAATAAGCCTGTCTGATAAGCACATACTAGACACAACAAGCCCAAACAAAAACATGTCTCAACATGTTTGTCGTTGCGTTGGTTAGTTGCGCGACAGTGGCGCAACTAAGAAATCGCTGCTACCTCTCCGGCTTTTCCTAAAACGGATTGACAATTGACAGCGTTGCGTCTATTCAAAGTTAGTTTCTTTAGGTTATTTAAATTTATTATTGCATGCTAGATCCTGTAAGTGATAAAAAACCAGACAGACGGTGATTACAATACTACCTAAACAAACAAAAATCGTCATCATGAGACAATGACGTCATCAGTTATCCTTGACCAAAAACGTGATGATGTTATTAGGTATTGGTATTTTACAAAGCCTTGAGACAGAACAGCGGGCTTGAGGACATTACCAGTTAACAGTGTTGAGGACGAACTTTTTGACGCTAGTTTTCAGTCAATTTATAAGTAAGTTTCTTTACGCTATTAGAATTTACTATCATAAAATGAACCCTAGAGACGCAAAACTCTGTAGAGGCAAACCAACAAAAATAATCGTCGCGACACCACACTGTTCAATGCGAAAGAGCGAGAAACACGCGCACGCCGCACATCTTACAACTATAGCAAAAAGTGTTGTTACAACTTTTGGTCTTATTTTTTTCCGTCTAGCCCCCTTTCGCAACGCACGATAAGGAACTTCGTTCAAAAAGCCAGACAGACCGTGATTACAATACTACCTCAATAAACAAAAATCGTCATCATGAGACAATGACGTCATCAGCGTTCCTTGGCCAAAAACGTGATGATAAAATTTTTTTAGGTATTGGTATTTTAAAAAGCCTTGAGACAGAACTGCGTGGTGGAGCGATGTGGCGCAACGTTGAGGCGACATTGCGTAGGTCAGTAACGCCACGGTTTGATAGTGGCTTTAGGTAGTGGCAGCATAAAACATGTCTGGAAATACTGTGAAGGTCGTTCCAAACATTTTATATAATTACTAGCTGTTCCACGCGGTTTCACCCACGCTGCTCAGCACCTGTTGGTCGTAGCGTGATGTTATATAGCCTATAGCCTTCCTCAAGAAATGGACTATCCAACACTAAAAGAATTTTCCAACCAGTAGTCCCTGAGATTAGCGCGTTCAAACAAACAAACAAACAAACACTTCATCAGCTTTATAATATTATTAGCTGTTCCACGCGGTTTCACCCACGCTGCTCAGCACCTGTTGGTCGTAGCGTGATGTTATATAGCCTATAGCCTTCCTCAAGAAATGGACTATCCAACACTAAAAGAATTTTCCAATTCCAACCAAGTAGTCCCTGAGATTAGCGCGTTCAAACAAACAAACAAACAAACTCTTCAGCTTTATAATATTAGTATAGATAGATCACATTTATTAATCGTTGTGGGATGAGTGATGGATGACTTATTGGCCATGCTGAGAAACCTTTCATGTCCTCGTACAGGATCGTTAATAGTTTGGGTTTTTTTTAGTTTGGTCGCTTCCTTTTATTTTTTGCAATTTGGACAGCATGGTTGGTGCAAAGGTTGAGCTTTCGACCCCCGTTCGATCCCCGCACGGAACAAATATTCTTACGATTTAGATTCGGAAAAATGGATAGATACCTACTTAATGGTAGGTACCTAGTTATTTTTTTTATTCCTACTTTCTTTTTTTGGCGTCTCTGAAAGTGGTCCCTTCTTCAGTTCTACTCCATCATTTCCAGCCCTTGTCCCATTCTATTTGGGGTAAGCGCAACACGTTTTTTCTTTCATTCTTCCCTATCCTACCAGGGTAGGTACTAACTCCTACCTACTCCTTTCTCTTTCATATCATTCCTTACACAATCCATCCATCTTTTCTGTACCACTAGTATATTAATTACTAGCATTCGCCCGCGGCTTCGCCCGCGTTAAATTTGGGGTAACACAGTTCTCCTTGCGCCTAATTGATTTGTAATAGCAACGCTAAATTTTCCCTTTTCTTCCCTCTTTCTCCCTCACATCCCACTTTTTTTAAATGAAAATTAGCCTATGTCCGTCTCCTGGTTCCCAACTATATACCAAAATTCATCACAATCGGTTTAGCCATTAAAGCGTGAAGAGGTAACAAACAAACTCACTTTCGCTTTTATAATATTAGTAAGGATAGTAAGGATATTTTTACTCTCAAAAATTAACCAAAATAATAAATTAACTTGACAAAATTGCAAACCATACATCTATAAATAAAATATACGTCGATGTCTGCATGTATGTGTCGCGATGCATCATCAAATCCAAGTTCAATGCACTCGGCTGATTCACGACTCTTTTTGTATGCATCTATCTCTTTCACGTCCACCTTATCATACATATCGCTATCTCTGTCTGGCGTATGACAAATTAGTGTAGACTGTAGAGATTTCGTGATAAAACTGTTTGCATTTAAATTTTATATTTTTATTTGTTTTAACTTTTACAGATGGCCATGTTTGTTTGAGATTAACTAAGTGAGTTGTCAACGTTGGTAATATTGTAAATAAGCTTGAAATGGTTTTTTATTTAAACAAAGAATAACCTCATGTTATCTTTTAAGGGAATTTACATTTTCTGAATAGAACTTAATAAACGTTACTTCAAGTTTATGTTTCCTAGTACCTACAAATGAAACACCCAACATTCCAACAATGGGTATAAAGCCAGAATGACCAATACTGGGACACACTACTGGGTTCTCCTCTCTATGAAACGGAATTAATAATATTATAAAAGCGAAAGTGAGTTTGTTTGTTACGTCTTCACGCCTCAGTAGTTATACCTACAAATGAAACACCCAACATTCCAACAATGGGTATAAAGCCAGAATGACCAATACTGGGACACACTACTGGGTTCTCCTCTCTATGAAACGGAATTAATCCTTACTAATATTATAAAAGCGAAAGTGAGTTTGTTTGTTTGTTTGTTTGTTTGTTTGTTTGTTACCTCTTCACGCTTTAATGACTGAACCGATTTGGATGAATTTTGGTACAGAGATAGTAGGGAACCAGGAGACGGACATAGGCTAATATTTTTTTGAAAAAAGTGGGATGTGAGGGAGAAAGAGGGAAGAGAAGGGAAAACTTAGCGTTGCTATTACAAATCAATAAGGCGCAAGGGAAACTGTGTTACCCCAAATTTAACGCGGGCGAAGCCGCGGGTGAAAGCTAGTAATATTATAAAAGCGAAAGTGAGTTTGTTTGTTACGTCTTCACGCCTCAGTAGTTAAACCGATTTTGATGAATTTTGGTACAGAGATAGTTGGGACCCTGGCGACGAACATGGCTATTTTTTTTAATTGAGATATTAGGAAGAAAGAGGGAAGAAAAGGGAAAACTTAGATTTGCTATTACAATAAATCAGGCGCAAGGGCAAGCTCTACAGGTAACAAGTACCTACCTGCAAATCTGCAAATCAGGAAAGGGGAACTGTGTTACCCTGAATTTAACGCGAGCGAAACCGCGTGCAAAAGCTAGTGAGCTATAAAACTTAGAAACACAATTTATTTAGATACTTGTGGTTGGTGCAGCATGTTATCTTCTTCCATACTCTTATATTTCTTGCTTTTTTTCTTATCAGACGCCTTCTTTGCTATATCACCCTTCACACAATCCACATCCTCTCCTCTTATAACATTCATACTCAAAACTTTCCTGGCGAAATTTTCCAAAATATTTTTTACATGGCAACACAATGTCAGTTATAATAACAAAAAAAGTTAGATACTTATCATTGTTTGATTTCAAAATTAATCAAATCAAAATGCTTTACTGATTACGGAAAACACTACAAACTAAAAAAAAAATACATTTGAATTCGGAATGCTAAATTCAAAAATTTCGCAGTCACCAATTTAACGCGTTCATTTATTTCAAGCTTCTAATTTTAAAACTAAGGCATTGCAAAAGGAAAAAATTGCATCGTTATTTTACGTTGAACTGTTATTGAGTTAAAATATTTAGTTTATTAGTTATTGTTGCACAAATATTGCACGTTATCGGCGAGTCAGTGACCCTTTCCGATAAAGGTTTCAGGTATTGCTGTAAACTGTAAATAACGGTTTATTTTCAAGGCGTTGGCTCACTTGATTAGTTGCAGTTTAGTTTTTCAACTGGTAATAACTTTAATACCTAACTGTAATAAAATTTTGTTTTATTTGGCCCTTGATTCTAGAGATTTCTTAAATCTTTACATGAAAATAATATTATCTCCGACCTGGCCATTTCTATGAACTGGATGGATTATATTCTATTGCTATAGGACGCATAATTAGGTCGTCTCTATACCTAAAGGGACTAAGCTAGAGTTTGTATTGGTATTTAGCCTTTTTTTCGCTTAGGAAATCATCAAATAACTTGGCTCGGTCGGCCCAGAGCGGTGGCAGACTTTTACTAATTAGCCATGATTTTTCTTTTGCTTTTTGCAACCCCGCAAGGCCCGCAACCCCGGCAGGCAGTGATCCTAGCAGACCCCTTTGCTTTGCTGCCCATTGCTCACAGACCCGCGTAGGTATACGGTGGCCGTGGCGCCTATCCAGCCACTTCTCAAAGAGGGGCCTTATCGCCACTGTTGTGGCGTGCCCTGAAGCATATACAGTATATACCTACATAAGTATCATTTGAACACAGTCGTAGGAAAACCCAGAAAACACTGCCTGCTTTTTTTTCGAACAGTCATGTAAAGAATCTTGCTAAAAATATGTTTTAATAGTAATTAAAAAAAAAAAACTACATGAAATTCAACTCTCAAAAGCCAAACACAATAAAAAAACAAATCAACCCATCACCCGCGCTTCGAACGCAACAGATACAAAATTCAAATTACTTTCACCGCCGAAATGCGTATTCCATTTACGAACATCCGTCACAATTTCACAGAACGGGGACAGCCGAATTCGATTCAAGGTCGTTGTGGTAGGTCAGTGTTGTGACGTCAAAGGCGCCCTCCAAAACGTGGGGTCAATGGCCTCGGTACCGCGGAAACTGTGCTGTGCGCGGACCGAATGCGAATTGGGCTGTCTCTGTGTGCGTGCGGCCGGGGACATACGACGGGGTTCCGAGAAATATTTGGAGTTATTCGGATGTCGGTTTACGCTGGGGTTCTGTGTGTAACAAGTAGCTAATTTGTTTGGGAAGTAGGTCAGATTTCATTCATGTTGAGTTGGACACCATTATAAGCGTGCTAAGTATTAATTTTTATTCCAACTTTACAAGTCGGTGACTGACAGCGACTGTCAAAGGCCGTTTCATACGCCTACTTACCTAATAATGGCAATGTTTTCCAGAATAAACTGCGTTTAAAATAGCAGTCTAGGCGCTAAACCCACCTGCAGAATAAAATAGAATAAGTATTTACTTTTTGTTTATCACGTGTAGGTATATCAACAAAACAAAGGAGGTAAAATTTAAAAAAAAAACATCTCTAATACATAATAATATCCCCAGGGACAAATACCAAAAAAAAATATAAAAAAAAAAAAATCTTTGTTTAAAAGTTTTGTTACAGCATCTTTTTCACGACGAAATTCTCGTCGAGCACTAACCCCAATGCGTACTTACTACTTACCTACGTATTGCGTAGCCTCCCCATTATTTCACGTACAGACACAGTGTGAATGTGTGCGTTGAGTCGTCTGGCTTCGCTAGTGTGCGCACAATTCGGCTAAGCGGACACACTTGAGTTATTTCTTTATTACGACAATCATTTTAGGGTTATATTTTATGTGGTCAGTGGTTTTTCTTGATTACTTACTTCATAATTTTGATGTTATGCTTGATTAGTTGGTGGTTGACGGGGTAGACAGAAGTGTTTAAAACACCCATATTTGGCAGAGAATCCCGTACTTAATATGGTTGAGCAGTTTCCGTTCTCCTTGTTCGTTTTTTCTTTGCTTTGGGTCGTTCCCATCTTGAAACGGTTTGACAGTATATTTGACAATCTGCGTCCATGCCACTGGACGTTGTCTCAAGGCAGTGGTTTCATTTGATATTCATTTGATTAGTCGGCATAAAAAAGTAATTCGCCCGCCATATCGAATTTAGAACTACGCCACTTAGCTAGCTATCATCCAAACTCAACATGCACGTATGAGAAATTTTCATGAAGTAAATATAGGTAGGTACTTCTTCAATTGTTAGTTTTAGATTATCACGTTAGGTTAAATTAAAAACTTAGATATAAAAAAGCAGGCAGGCACCGGTGTTCTATATTTAAAACATGAATTAGAAAACGCCATTAAAGTCACATTCACACCTGCAGCCACTTTCAAACCTCTATTCAATTAATATTTAAAACTGTCTTAAAAATTCATTTCTATATAAATATGAAACAGCGACGCTCAAAGTAATCCTTTATGGCGGCGGCCATCTTAAAATAAAAAGCATAATAAAGAATATAACGAGTCCGGCCCGTCTAGCAGGTTTTAGTACAAAAAAAATCCAAGATGGCCGCGCGCCAATCATCTAACGCGGTTCAAATTTCGGATGCGCAAGAGTGGGGCTGAGTACCTATGTTAGACGCACAATAGAAACGTGTGTGGCTTTGAATTTGGGGTCCATGATTAGATGGAAGTGTACGATTGGATGATGGCGTCCATTTTGGTTATTTGTGTCAAAATGGAGTTTTTATTAGGATTTGATCTTTGTTTAAATATTCGTAGAGATTATGTGTTGTGCTATTATTTTTTATTGCTGTTGTTGTGACGTTTGTTTTAGTAGGTGGGTAGGTATTAATCGTTTTGTTACTAATTATTAACTCATATCCTACAATTACTTAATACCTTTTAAATAAACTAAAACAATTAAACTATCAAACAAAAGACTATAAAAGGGCATAAAAACTTCGTCCTCAACGCTGTCAGCTGGTTATGTAGGTAAACGAGAGACTAGCTGCTTTGCTAGGTTGTTTTTTTAATTAATACCTAAATAAAAATAAACAATATAAATAAAATCATGTTTTTCTTACTGATATTATTTTCGTTGCTCGAGAAAATCAACCATGCACATAGTGTCTATCTATACTATCTATACTAATATTAGGTATAAAGCTGAAGAGTTTGTTTGTTTGTTTGTTTGAACGCGCTAATCTCAGGAACTACTGGTTGGAATTGGAAAATTCTTTTATTGTTGGATAAGTAGTCCATTTCTTGAGGAAGGCTATAGGCTATATAACATCACGCTACGACCAACAGGTGCTGAGCAGCGTGGGTGAAACCGCGTGGAACAGCTAGTGTCAAATAAAATCTAATCTAAATATAATATTTATGAAAGGGAAATCATTAACTCTCTCAAAAACTATAAATATTAGTGCTCACTAACACGGGATTTTGCAAATTTCCATTCTTGAGGGGTTGAAACAGGGTGGCAAAGTTTAAATGAGAGAACGCGATTCCTTAGCTGGATTGCTTTGAAATTTGCAAAAGCATTCTTTCACAAAATTAATAGACAATATAACATCACGCTACAACACTAAGAAATTGAGTAGGTAGCGAGTGAACCCGCTAGGCACAGCTAGTAGATTTTAAAATACACGCACACACCTACCTACATGCAGTAAATAAAATAAAACTACCAATGACATTAGACAACACTATCTAAAAAGACCCCACCAACTACACAAATTTATCAATTTATCAATGACAGCCAAAAAAATACGACCAATCACAGACCATCACTCTAACCTTCTATTTTTTTCTAACACAACAACGACCAATAGCAAACGCCCAAATTTCGAAGATGCGCCCGAGTGGACGAAATTTTTAAACGGGTTAGACGCACACAGACGCAACGTTCATGAAGGTTAGCGTACACTGGCGTGCGTGGTAATAGAGTGACTGTTGTGTGAAATGTCTGTGTGTGTGTGCCATTAGCATTTAGTGAATAAGTGTCAAGTGCGAATGGCTGTGAATAATTTATTTTGTGTAGTTTTCGGTGATTAAATATGTATGTCTTTATTCAAATTTATTTTATGTAAATTGCTTTGTGTACAGTGATTATGTTTGACTATCTACGTTATTAAGGCACAAGGTCGATCTAATTGATGGTTCTTAATTTTTTATTTAAGACTAGCTTTTGTCCGCGGCTTCGCTCGCGTTAAATTAGGGGTAGCACAGTTTCCCTATCCTGATTTGTAGGTACCTGCTCATTGTAGTTTTGGCCCTTGCGCTTTATTGATTGTAATAGCAAAACCAAGTTTTTCCCTTTCTTCCCTCTTTCTCCGTCATAGCTTACTTTAAAGAAATATTAGCCCGTGTCCGTCTCCAAGGTCCCAGTAATCTCTGAAATAAAATTCATCAAAATCGGTTTGGTCATTTAGGCGCGAAGACGTAACAAACAAAGACAAGGATTTGACGACAGTAAGAAGGTTTTAAGTAACGATGGCCAAGGATACCTAAGAGTATGAGAAGGTAGAGATACTTACAATGGGCTAAGAAAGGACGAAGACTAAAGAAACTTTGTATGGACTGTGTGAAGGATTACCTACCTATATGGATAGAAAGTGGTGATGACGAGGGACCGAGTAGTTTGGAAGAAGAATACCTACTGACATGCTGATACGACCTCATTTATATAGGGATGTAGGTAGGGAGGATATGAATGATGACAATGGTCTATCAAACAAAAATGAATTTTGCAAATCGTGCCAGGCGTCTTTGAGTACTTAATCGGTGAACACGGAACATACCTACCTACATAAAAAAAAGATTTCTACGAATTGAGAACCTCTCTTTTTTAAGCACAAAAGAATTATGATTGATACTTTTCAACAATTCAATTATTTTTATTGGTTGTTAACAATTAGTGAAAGAGTCTCACCCTGGGGCGATCTAACCAAACAACAGACACATTGCAGACCCAACACAACTGCTGTACAATTTAGTGCACTGAAGTGTACACTGGAGGACAAAGTTATGGGAACGCATTATTTTTTCGCGATATAAGTAGGTGGAGAGTTGATCAAGGAAGTCATGGTTCTGTTTATCTTCAAAAATCTTTTAGTGTCAAGAATCGTACTGACTGAGGAGATGTGCAGTCTAATTCAACTGCAAAATTGTTTAACCTTTACTAATATTTTGTTTTCAACGATTTTTTGATATTTTTTTTCTAAACCTTTGTGTGCGAAACTGTCTTTTGTCAAATAGATATACCTACACTATAATTATTACCTTTAAATAAGCACAGTGTAGTTACTGACATGTGTTCCCATTATAATTTCTAGTCTAATTATATACGTGAGGCCCTTGTTGTTGACTTTTATTGGCTTTCTGTTGTCTATGATTTTCTTTTATTTTGTAAAGTTTTCATACAAGTAGATGTAAGTCTTCCATAGAGTAATAAATAAAGGCATTTGTTTAAAACTTCAATAGGTAGTACCTAATAAACTTGAAAACATCTGCAACAATATAGGTATCTTTGTGCAATCCCACATACTCTAATTTTAAAAATATATAATTACAGTAACTAGCCCTACTGGAGAAAATAGGATCCAATATTAATCTTCCTCACACAATAAACATTGCTGTTCCCTTCACCTTGCCCGCCAGTGTATCTACAAGTACAGTGGGCGCGCAATTTTTAAGACTAATTATCGTCGTACGTCAGTGTCGCACGGTGACACCACATATTTTTCGTTGCTAACTGTACATGTAGCACTAGTTCCCAACCTTGTATTGTTTTGAGAGTATTTGACAAAAAGTTTTGTTCCAGCTAAAATTACTTAGATGAAATTACTAAAATTACCTATATACTTACTGTAGTATACAAGGTAATAGGTACCTACTGCTAATTACGCTTCTTACTTGGCTTATTGGTAACGCTAATAATAATCGTAGTACTTTCTTATTTTCAAATATCTATATACATTAATAACGAAGGCGACAGACAATGCTAAAGAAATCCACATAGGTAAACTGTAAACAGCGCCATCTATTGTCAAACTAAGGAAACAGCTTAGACAGTCAAATCAATCATTACAATAACTTCTATCCAAACTGGCTATTGAGAAATTATTGGCGTTCGATGTTTAAAAAAAATACTCGTCGTAAGAATCTCACAGATTCCAAATTACCAGAAAGAATCCACAATGCAGAATTAGCGGCTCATTCCCACAATAAAGTCGTACCCACACTTGTAGCACATTATTTGCCGTTATTATTAATAGTGTGTCAGCGTAAAGCTGTGTGCCTACATACGGAATGTCCAGGGGTCACGATTATTGTGTCACCGGGTACTAGTGGCACCATGATTTTGTTTTATTGGAGACTGTCCCAAATCTTAAAGTTTGTACAAGGTGGCGCCATCTATGCTGACACATACGAACTAAATTAACATATTATGGTGGAAGCGCCAGGGTATCCCACGTAACTTAAAACGACAATAGACGAAGGAGATAGCGGGATGAGTTGGACTTTCTTCATCTGGATTGATGATTGGCCTATAATCGTACTAGACCGCGAAAAATGGAAGAAGGGAAGGGAGGTCTTTGCCCTGTACTGGAACAATGTGGGCTCTTAATCATAATAATTATCAATTTGTAATTGCAATATCTAATGTATTTCTGTTGATATTTTAAAATATCAATTTCTGAATGATTTGCCCAAGCATTATGAGCAGGCGCTAAAATTGCTTTGGGAACTGTTAGGTTATTTATTTCGAATAGTGCTTTGCCTCTTATACTATTGCACCTTTTTGCCACAGGGACTAGGCAGGTGTGTGCTACACTTCACCCACATTATACCAGTTGTGATATGTAAGCAATTCTCATGTGTTAAAGGAAATCACTTGACTATTAAAGTTAGTCTTTCGGCATATCGCCAAGCGATTGGTCGATTCTTGACATGACCAGAGGGTTAGCTTTTGGCCTAAGAATAATTATTGCCATCTAACATGGTAACAGTGCTGTCAGCCTTGTGGGCACTTTTATTACTGACGGCAATGCGGACAATTTTAACGCCCTTTAATTCCATTCCATTCTTATGGGATTCATAGTTTGTTAAAATGTATAAAATGCATTTAATTATTTATTTTTATATTTATTAAATAAACAGAGAGAACTATAAATACAATTAAAGTAGAACTAAGTACTAATATAATTATTTAATAGGTAAGTAGGTACTACTAGTCAAGCAGAACACAACCTATAAACTATTTAGTTTCTTTGGCGCAATGATGCTATTGTTTCACCATTTTCCTCAACTTAAAGGCTCTCACCTTATTTGGAAACCACTTTGATAGTGACCAATTAATAAAATACGCTAGAAAGGTACATTTATTTTATTTGTTTAATGTATTCATTCGTTTATTTAATTAGCATATAAGTACCTATTTCAGTTTTCAAATTCAACTATTTAATAGGATGCAGGGTAATTGGAACAAATAGGTTGGTAATCCTTACAAATATTATACAGGGTGGCCAGTTGATAGGCGTCCAAAGAAAAAAATTAGATGCCTTATGCTAAGGGGTACCCGAATTACCCCCATGTATGTTCCGCGATTATTTGTAGTTTAGGAGCTAGAATTTTTTTAAGTACTATTTGCAAAATTTTCACCTAACATTAGTTTTTATTTTTATAAGCAAAAGTGGGTTAGTTTGTTTACGCCTAAATTGCTGAAGCGATTTTGATGAATTTCGGTGCAGAGATAGTTGGGATCTTGGAGACGGACATAATATAAAAAAAAAATAACAAAAGGGGAAGAAAAAGGGAAGAGAAGGGGAGAGAAAGATACATTTTTTTCGATCATCACGCGGGTTAAAGTAAGCGTTAGTCCAAAGTAACTATGCCACGAAAGCTAGTATGTATTATACCTATTCTTGAACCCTATCACAATATTGTGGTATTTAACCGAAAGGTTGATTGGTAGCAGTGGCGACGTGTCCATATAACACTACGATCGAGGTCGCTTATAAAATATATAATCTCTAGGTCAACCGTACAAACTATAAACGTTCGTCTTAACGCCTACAACAATAAAATACCGATAGCAAAATCGCAATCCGAAAAATACCGAGTTATTTAATCTTACGACGACATCATAGTTTGCAGACAAGGTTTAACCTCTAGAGCCCCAGCGGCACAAAAACGTGCCAGTAAACAAGTATTACCGTTGAGCCCCGCTGGCACAAATTTGTGCCACCAAAAACTTAAGTTTCGAAAATAAAAAATAACATGCTGTACAATTAGATCGTGATACTCCAAACATGACGATTATATAAACTCAGGACATTTTTTTTTTAAATATTGTCATAACTCCGGCTTTTGAAAACGTCCAGCCTTCGCCACAGATATAAAGAATGCCTTGTGGCATTAATATCACGATTATACATGATGATTAAATGAATAAATTTCAATTATTTTGTATAAATTAGGTTTTACAAGTCATGTTCTGTACTAGGCATATGATTTAGTACCTATGTTTATACCACAATTATTCATATTATGTCTAGTTTGTGGTTTAAACTTTTAAAGATTGTAATTTAATTTTCCTTACTTTCAACTTTGTAAAACAATAGACCATTATTGGATACGAAAACAATCCCCAAAAGATATTTAACCACTAAACCTTATTCAGAACCAATTCTAAAAACTTACCAACCAACGAAGTACTTTTAGATAGGAATTTTTGTTTGTTCAACGACTGTCCACGGAAAGTACCTATGACATTACTCATTGCCATAAGTAAAATAGGTACCAATAAAATTCTACATTTATATTAAAACTAGCTTTTGCCCGCGGCTTCTAAATTCGGGGTAAAACGGTTCGCGTTAAATTCAGGGTAAAACGGTTCCCCTTTCCTGATTTGCAGGTACCTGCTACCTGTAGTTTTGCCCTTGCGCCTGATTTATTGTAATAGCCATGCTAAATTTTCCCTTTTCTTCTCTCTTTCTTCTTTACTAATCAATCTTTAACAAAAATAGCCTATGTCCGTCTCCAGGGTCCCAATTATCTCTGTACCAAAATTCATCAAAATCGGTTTAGCCATTTAGGCGGGAAGACATTTAGTGTGATAGGACAGTCCAGCAGCCTCCGGACGTATGGTCACCCAGCGGGAGAAAGTCGCGACACCAGCGCCCAATTAGTTGCGCGACTGACGCTTCCCGCACCGTTTAGCTTACCTTGCGATTTATTATTTTGATAGTATGTGGAATTCCGTTTTGCCGTTAAGGCCATTCAGGAAAGTTAATTTTTAACACGATTTTATGAGCTTCTAATTATAAAAATATGTAAAAAGATCTTATAAGTTAAAGACCAGCTTTCCGGTGTCCAATTGAGATGAGATTTTGCACACATGTTTAGTTTAGTTGACAAGGCATGGTTAGCACAGTAACGTCATTCTAAATTCTCATGATATTATGATAGTCTGGAATAACACTTAAGTTCTTTTTTCGATTTCACGCGAGCAAAGCCGCGGGCGTCAGCTAGTTTGACAGCGTTAGCCTTAGACGAATGATGCCGTCAAGCAACATTAGACCTAAGCAGTTTTAAAGTCCACATAATAATATTCATATATTTGCAGAGCAGCCTGCTAGGGCCACCGCCTGCCAGGGTTGCGAGTTGTTCGAAAGAGATACCGCGGCCCCGAAACGTAAAGGGCAAAAGAAGGAACATGGGTGGGTTTTTAGTAAGCACAAGTCTGATACTCCTCTCGAAGTTTTTTGACGATTTCCCATCCGCAAAAATATATATTTTTAAAAAGTAATTTTTGTTTGAAAGTGTAGGTATAGATACTTACTTCTTTCAAACATAAAATATCCAAATCGATCCAGGTTTCTTCGATGATTGAGACGAGTTTAGAATCTCCTCCTTTTTTTGAAGTAGGTTAAAAATCCTCTATGTACCACCAACAAAAATGTACAACAACCAAAACCGAAGGTCTTTGCCTAAATCTTGGTCAAAAGAGAACAAAAACAATTCCAGTTCGATCGTGTCGTGACTAACTTGTGATTCTATAACAAATAAGTCAACTTTCGTATTTGCGTCGGCTTCAATTCGGATAGCTAGATAGTGGGCTGTATGACTGTCGCTTTTGTAAGCGAAATCTGATGGAACCACGGAGTAGTGCTGGAATGGAGAGTCCGTCGCCTCAGACAGTTGTGTTGTTGAGCAGTCAGTCCCGCCATTTCTTCTTTCCAGCTAAAACACTAGGAACTGACAAAGGGTACTTAATGGGACTGTCTTCTGTAATTGACGTTCTAGTTTGAATATTTTCAATATTTTTAAGATTCAATTGTATGTAAATTATAGGTATTTGTTTTTCATAGTATTTAAATGAAAAACAAAGTGACTGCTGCCGTTTCACGAAAAAGGCCCATATCTCAAAAAAATAATTGAATTTTGTTCTAAACAATTTACGTTGAAAGTTTTTTACGTTCTACGAAACTTTTAAAATTAGTTGCGATTACCTCTAACTATTTAATCAAGAAAAAAGTATTTTAGAAACCACTGTTTCAGCTATCGGTACACCCCTAAAAATTATACATATTTATGTATAATTAATTAAATTTTACAAAATTTTCGTATAGCGGTTTATAGAAAGCACTTTTGTGGAGTTTCAGACTTTTACAGACTAAAACCCACCCATGTTTCTTTCGTTTGCCTTTAATGTTCAGGGGCCGCAGTATTCTGAATTTTCGAATAACACGCAAAACAGGCAGGCAAAGGCACTTACTGTTAAATTGTTTGGTTCCGTTACAAAATGGCTAAAAAGAAACCCTAAAAACATCACTTTGTGTTCAAACAATGAGTAAAACTAACTCGTATTATTATTTGCTATGAAGCAAATATCCAGTCCCATTCAACTTAAATCTCGTTGCAATACACAAATAATAAGAGTATGTTCAATACCAATACTTATCGTTTCTAAATCTGTGCTCCGCACATTAGCACTCCATTTGTGTCTACTCTGTGGCTAGATCTTAATTCTGTCTGCTAGGGAGAAAGTTGAGAGTCCGACTATTTTTATGTAACTCACCAACTAAATAAGTGACGGAGTCTTGAAAGAAATTAAAACATATTGAAGCATTTCTGCTCTTGCGTTTAGTCCAAAACAAATGAAAATTTTCCTTTTTTCCTTGTTTAAAAAAATGCATTGAAAGATATGGTGCGGCCAATCCTGGGTCGTGCTGTCAGTTTTACCATGTCTTCAGTCATATTTTAGTTCCTAGTTTCCTCCATGTTAAACCGTTGGTCCCGGTTGTCATTTGTAGATCTTTGACAGTCGTTACAGATAGTCAGTGTCCCGAAATTCTGACAACCAGTCTTACCAAGAGGTATCGTATTACCCAGTACTAACTGGGTTATGGATGTCAGATAGGCAGTCGCTCCAAGTAAAATACTAGTATTTAGCTGCATCCGGTAAGACTGGAAACCGACCCCAAACATTAGGAAAAGGCTAGGCAGATGATGATGATTGTATATTTGTTTAATAAATAAATTCTCTATTAACTTTAGTGGTGTTTACTGCGTCTTATAATGTTGTTGCTTACACTAATCCTTACTAATATTATAATAGCGAAAGTGAGTTCGTTTGTTTGTTACCTCTTCACGCTTTAATGGCTAAACCGATTTTGATGAATTTTGTTACAGAGATAGTTGGGAACCAGGAGATGGACATAGGGATATAAAGGAGAAAGAGGGAAGAAAAGTGAAAACTTAGCGTTGCTATTACAAATCAATAAGGCGCTAAGGCAAAAACTGCAGGTAGCAGGTACTGTGTTATACCGAATATAACGCGAGCGAAGCCGTGGGCAAAAGCTAGTTCTTTATAAATTGATTAATATTAGTTACTTAACTCAATAAAATGTACCTCGGGAAGCAAGTCGTACTTCTGACCTGCTGACTGGCTAATCTTTAAAACAGGAGCTAATCTTCACGCCAACCTGCATAGTCAACAAGACTGAAAAATATTTTGCTGAATGCAAAAATATATGCTTGCGTGAATGAGGTAAGTTTAGCGTTTTTATAATAAACTAGCTTCCGCCCGCGACTTCGTCCGCGTGGCATAGTTAATTTTGGCTGACTTTAACCCGCGTGATGATAAAAAAAAAATAGAATATTCTCTTCTTTTGCTTCCCTCTTTCTTCTCTTTTTTCTCACTTTTTTAGCCTATGTCCGTCTCCAGGGTCCCAACTATCTCGGTACCAAAATTCATCAAAATTCGTTTGGCCATTTAGGCTTGAAGACGTAACAAACAAACTGACTTTCGCTTTTATAATATTAATAAGGATGGTAACTGTGCAGCAAATGAAACCGCTGGACACAGCTAGTCTATACCAAGGTAAATAAAAGAGAAAATCACTGACTTACTCATCACGAAATCTTAGAAACTAAAAGTGTTAGGACTTCAAAATTTTGCATTGGGGATCTTTTTAGAACGAAAGTGCTCTAGGATTTCGCAAAACTCAAGCCCTAGGAGGTGAAACTGGGGGGCAAAGTTTGTAGTGGAGAACGCAATTCTTTTGCCGGATTGAAATTTTGAATAGGCATATTTTTTAAATTGAGAAATAAGGGAGAAATAGGCAAGAAAACGGAAAACTTAGCTTTGCTATTACAATAAATAAGGCAAAAGGGCAAAAACTACAGGGACCTGCAAATCAGGAAAGGGGAACTCTGTTACCTCGAATTTACCGCGAGCGAACCCGTGGGCAAAAGTTAGTAAAAAATAAAATATATAAGTAATAGACTAGCTTTTGCCCGCGACTTCGTACGCGTGGATTAGTAGTTCCCGTTCCCGGGGGATTTCCGGGATGAAAACTATCCTATGTCCTTTCTCGGGTCCCAGACTATATCTGTACCATATTTCATTAAAATCGGTTCAGTGGTTTAGGCGTGAAGAAGAGACAGACAGACAGACAGAGTTACTTTCGCATTTATAATATTAGTTTAGATTTAGATTACGACCGATTTCAAAAAAATCGGCCAAGCCGTTTCGGAGGAGTAAGGCAATTGATACGAGAATTGTAAATTTAAGATGAGCAATAAAATACAGATTTAAGCAATTTAAAAGTAACCAAACCCATGCTGTCAAGGTAAGGAAGCTCCTTGAGAATTAATACTGCGCAATTTATAATGCTCGACTAAAAATAGTGTTGTGACGACTCGGCAATTTGGCTGGAATGTCGCAATCGTCTGGCGCCCACATTGCCCTAATAAATAGGGATGTGATGTCGAGGACTAATGTCTGGTGTACTAAATTGTGACTGCTGGTTGATTTTGGGTACTTTTATACATCAAAATAAGAATAATTAATTTAGCTTTTACCCCGGACAGAGGTTAAGTATAGCCATACAATGTGGCAACGCGGCCAGTCTCTTCATAATCAATTGACAGCGGACAAACTTTTTGACGCCATTTTTTAGTTTGTCCGCGTGGCTTAGTTACTTTGAGCTAACGCTAACTTTAGCCCACGTGATGATCGAAAAAAAAACTTGCTCTTCCCTTTTTCTCACTTTTTTTTAGCCTTGCTCCGTCTTCAGGGTCCCAACTATATCTGTATCAAAATTTGTCAAAATCGGTTTGGCCATATAGGCGTGAAGACGTAACAAAAAAAATAGGAAAAGGGGAAAAAGAGGGGGGGAAAGGGGGGATTTGTGTAGACAAGCAGTGTGCGCATCACTATTAACTAATAAACTCGTCTGGAGTCACGACACACGAGTATCGGGGCAGGATGCCGCGATTTATACACCAAATAGATTTACAAGACACCAAATAGGTTTATGTTCCAAATGTACATTTATGTATGACATAATATTTTTATCTGATTTCAAAGAAGGACTCTGAATTCTGAATTGGATTTTTTTTTTTATGAGCCCTTGAGCTGTAAAAATAATAACCCTCTAAGTCTACTAATTTAAAGGCATAAAAAATCCGTTTAAGTCACCATTTTTTATGAAACCCTCTGTGCGCGAGTCCGACTCGCACTTGCCGGTTTTTAGGGTTCCCTACCTCAAAAGGAAAATACGGAACCCTTATATTCACTTTGTTGTCCGTCTGTCTGTCTGTCTGTCTCACAAGACCCTTTATCTCGGGAACGCGTGAAGGTATCGAGCTGAAATTAAAACCAAAATCAAACCCCGGTTTTTTTTTATTCCCAGATTAGTCGAAAACGCTTTGACGGATTTGGAAAATATTTTTTTTGCTTAAAAAGGTATTCTTCCGAGGTGGTCCCATGGTCAACTTGTCAGGGTCGGATAATGGGATCCTGGATAAATCGAAGGTTCTCTTCAAATTAATATAATAAGCACACTTTGAAACGTATTTTTTTTATAGTTACTTGTGCATTTGTATAGATTAAAAACATATACTAGACGTACCTATTTGTTTTAAATAATTCATTGGTTTGTTTTGTATTGACAGGATGTTACAGAAAAAAAAAAAAATAAGGATGTGCCGACCACAAATGAAGGGAAGGGAAAGAGAAAGCCAAGACAGAAGAATGTTACTGCTAATCCTCTAAACTGCTTTTTCACTTTATTTTTTTCCGGATGGGAAATCATCAGAGGTAGATATTTATTGACTAAATCCCATTCATGTTCCTTCTTTTAGTCTTTATGTTTCGGGGCCGCGCTATCTCTTTCGGACAACCAGCAACCTTGGCAGGCAGTGGCTTTGTCAGGCCCGTCAACTTTGCTGACATCTCTTTGAGGCGTGCGTGGATCACACTTCTAACAAGCCTGTTGTCTAGACAGACGGACGGTGAGCTTAACATTGCTCACCGTCCACAGACCCGCGTCTACGGTGCGTCCTGCGGCGACTGGGTTGGTTTGACTTCCCTTCGCCTCAAACGTCCGGCCACATCCTTCGCTAGCATGACTGCTTTGCAGAAGGAGTTGACCGCTTCCCTTTCCCTCTCGCTCCGGACCATGAACTGTACCAGGCCCGGACGCGAGAAATCTTTTCTACAAGGACACAGCGGTGCTACGTCTAAGCAGGGCACACCGCCGTAGTGTGCTCAACTATGTCCTTCGGGAGTTAACTGTTTTTTCATTTACAAGCACTATTTAAAAGAAAACAAATATCATTAGTTTTCATCATATACGTCAGTCAATCCCCTGACTGCACATTAAGTAATGTTTAAGGTAAACAGTGCAGGCATTGCGCTCCTAAGGCTTCCGTTAAGTCAATTTATTTCGCGACCAACCGAACATTCTAGTAGCTTCACTTCTTGTTAATTAATATCTCCATGAAAAGTTTCTTTGGCAAAATCAGAACGTTTGTTTTGTTAAAACACGCTAGTTGACGCCACTGAAATTATTCATAGAGAAAAGTAAAATGGTAACAATACAGTACAAGGAAAAATATACTAGATGGCGTTAGTGGCAATCAAAAAAATATTTTGATATACTTATAATTATTTCAACATATTTATTAGTAAAGTTTGTGCTATGAAAACACGTTTAGAATTCTGTAGGGTTAAGCAGACTTTTGCAATATAGAACCTTGATCTTGTAAAAATATTAAAGTTACAAAGAGTGTCCATAGAGTTTCTTGCCCATTCTTCACCATAGAGTTCTGCGCTTTGGAATGGACCACTGCAGTGCTTTCACAAGACTAACGGTCTTATTGAAATATAAGCTTTGAGTTTGAGAAAAAACGACGAAAATAAAATTTATAAGAACGTGCCAATTGATATTCTAAGCTAACTTAAATTCTGCAAGAAGTTAAAACTATATCGTGTTGTTCCAGGATTACCAGACTCAGCTCAATAACATTATTTTGCATGAAGCGACTGCTCATCTGACCTCCACAAAGTAACAACCACAGTATCATCCATAGATATCAGAACTGCCCATCAGAGAGGGGCCCATCAGAGAGGAGCTCATCAGAAAGGGGCCCATCAGAGAGGGGCCCGACGCAGAGAAGCCCATCAAAGAAGGATAGGAAATATAGTAGGAGTAGGATATTAGTAGTATTTATAACACGACCTAAACCCACGTAACATTCGCACCACGTACTCGTGCTAGATCATTAGTTTCTAAAAACTTCCGAATCAGCAAGGAAATCGAACTTGTACTTAACGACACTCTACCCGCTGGGCCTATAGTGCTCTGTTTAGCAGTATTTTGTGCGACAAATCTTATTAGCAACCGTGACGTAACTGTGCGCGGAGCCTTATCGTGATTCACTTAATCCATAGCATATTGAGGAATGTTAGTACTTCAGTTGTTGATGACCAGTCATAGTTTAGCGAACCCTGAACTGTGTGACTGCAGAGCATGACGTCTGGGTTCGATTCCCGAGTCATGCAGTGTTATTTGGTATTTGCGTTAGGAATTTCTTAGTAGCAGCCTGGATTTGTGGGGCTGTTGATGGCAAGCTCGTCTCCAGCTACATGGGACTTAAAGCAAAAGTGGTAAATTGTAAAAGATATAGTTAAAGAAGGGGATGGCACTGATTGCTGAGATACAGGATCCTTCCTAGTTCAGTATCAGATAACACTTAGTCGTATTTTGTATAGCTTAAGGAAATAATATTTTCGGGAAACCGTAAAACTTTTATCTTTATAAGAAGAAATCAGTTGTGAATTTTGGTTAGTGCGTAGGTACATGACTGTACATTTTCATGGTCATGTTTAGCACACCTCTGCCTAATCTTCGAGGATTACAGGCGAGATGGGGTGCTCTAAAAGTGGAAAAAAAAAATTTGAGGTGTCAAGGGACACCCGGATGGAACGAAGTTTCTATAGAAATGAAAATATCTGGCTTGCTTTCTATAAAAGAGAGAGAGAGACAGACGGAGAAACATGCGACGCCGCACAGCTTACAATAGTTTACTATAGCAAAAAGTGTCGTGACAACTTTTCGTAAGAATTTTTTCCGTCTAGCCCCCTTTCACAACGCGCGATAAGGAACTTCGTTCCAAAAACAAAATGGTGGATCCGACGAAATCTTGTAAAATAGCCGTTTCCTCTCGATAGGTAATAGATGTTCAAATGCACTATCTAAGTTTGAATCAATAAACGAGGGTGCTTATGATCCTGTCAGGGCCACTGCCTCCTGGGGTTGCGGGTTTTTTGAAAGAGATACTGTGGGCACGGAACATTAAGGTTAAAAAAAGGAACATGGATGGGTTTTAGTCAGTACAAGTTTGACATTCCTTTCTGATCCGCCCAGAGCGGGGGAATTTATTTTGATGATGTCACATCCAAGAAAAAAAAAGGTGCTATCAAAGTGGCATAAAAGAGCAGTTTTATTTTTATTTGTAATGCAACCTGCCTGGTTTCGGCATGGATGTTATAGGGTTATTCAGTCTTCCAAGCACCCTGGCCCTGTGTATTGACAGTGCGAAGACCGTCAGATTATTTTTAGGAATTTAGGAGTCATCTGCTAGTACCCCTCCCTTTTTTACGGATGAGGATACGGAGCGGGAAGCGTCAGATTTTACCAGACTAAAACCCACCCATGTTCCTTCTTTTGCCTTTTATGATCCGGGGCCGCGGTATCCGTTTCGAATAACCCTCAACCCCGGCAGGCTGTGTCCTTGGCAGGCCTCTATGCTTTGCTAACATGTCCTTGAGGCACCCGTGGTACACGTCGACACGGCTTCCTAAACCATAAAAAATAGAAATCGCAGAAGCACATGTTACAACAACCATTAAAAGTAAAAATTAATAAACGCAGAGCTCGCCATTAGAAAGTAAATAACGCATAAGTTTAAATACGAATGACAGAACGAGACCACACTCGATAGTCATTTAAATGTAACACATATCGACCGGAGAATGGGAAATGTACGGAACGTACAAACGTGGATAAGAAATCAGTTTCTATGGGTTTATAAAGTACTACTTAGCTTTTGTCCGCGGCGTTATAATCGGGGTAACACAATTCCCCTTTTCTGTTTTGCAGGTACCTGCTACCTGTAGTTTTTACCCTTGCGCCTTACTTATTGTAATAGTAAAGCTAAGTTTTCCGTTTTCTTCCCTCTTTCTCCCTCATTTATTACTTAAAAAAATAATTGTCCGTCCTCAGGGTCTCTACTATGTGTATGTACCAAAATTCATTTAAATCGGTTTAGCCATTAAAGTGTGGTGACGCAACAAAGCAAACTAAGTCACTTTCGCTTTTGTAAGGAAAGGATATTATAGACGTACATCTATTATGAATCGCATGAGACTAGAAAAGTAATTAACTTGAATGTTGATGAGTAGAGAGTGAGAAGAAAAATAAGGAAGCGACAAATTTATTAGGATCGTATGAAGAATGATATAAATATTGCGTGACGGTTGACAAAGGAAAATGGAAGAAAAAAACGGGTAGCGGGGACCCCAAGTAATTTGGGACGAGAGCAAAAACATTACAAGTCTTATAGCTTAAACCTAACACATGGGGGAACGCGGAAATATCATCCATTTTGTCAAATCACACAATAATCATTGTATTGTACGCATTGTCCACACTGTCCAGCAACAAAAATTTCGCCGTAAACATTAGCTGTGAATGAAATTAACCACAATGGTGTTCTGACACAGCCAAAAGGTAACGTGGCAGAACATAGAAGATGGCTGGATGAGTCGAACTAAAACAAACGGCCAGTGGTCCACATTGGCTGGAATAGAAAGGACTGAATATCATTCCTTTGCCCACTAGGATAATAAAGAGACAATGTCAATAGATGATTAGTATATTATTTAAAGAACTTTCGGATAGGTTACAATCCGTTACCCAGTTGGAGTTTAAGTGAAAATCAAAATCTGTAGTGTTAATTTCAAAAACATAGCGTAGTATGTGAAATTGCTGTTTAATGAGAACTTATTTTAGCAACGCCACCTGTCTGTAAACACGGGTATAGATCGGACCAGATATAAGTTAAAAGAAAAAAACTTAAGAGGTATCAAGGGACACCCGGATGGAACGAAGTTATTATTTATTTTGTACCAAAAACCTGTATCATTCAACAAAAATAATCGTCGCGATACCACAATGTTCAGTGCGAAATAGAACAAAAATAACTGGCTTGCTTTTTATTAGACAGAGAAACACGCGCACGACGCACGGCTTACAACTATAACAAAAAAGTGTCGTTACAACTTTTGGTCTTAATTTTTTTCCGTCTAGCCCCCTTTCGCAACGCGCAATAAGGAACTTCGTTCCAAAAAACTTAGTTTCCTCTGAATGATTCACCAAACAGTAAGGACTCTCATGGACGTTAATTTCATTTTGATTCAACAAATTATTTAAGTGTCTCTCTCAAAAACCATAGCCACGTATATCTTTCTTATCCACGTAAACGAATCCAAGCATTCGTATTACCACTAGCATACCATAGTTTCGCCGTGGCTATTTTCGCTGGACACTATCGCTTACTGTCGGATGTCGTCGCGTAACTTCGTGTGTTTCCGTGCGTTAGGGGGGGAGCACACCAACCAGGGAGAGAAGTAGGGGGGAGTGGGCTAATAAACGATTATTATTTTTGATATCGGGAAATGGATGGTGGAAAGATTAGAAATGGGTGCGTTTGCGATAGGAATGTTGTAAAACTGTTGTTGGGAAGGTTTTCTCGTTGAGAATTTGTTTTTTAAATGATAATGTATGTATATCTCTCATAATCGCTTTACATATTTACTTGTTGACTACTCATTTGGTAGGTTTCTGGTTTGGGTAGGTAATTAATAATAGTTTATCTATATTTTAGACTTAAATACACACGTTTTTACAAAGGGTGTTTAGGGTTGTTAGAAATATACACTTAAACTTTTTTGCAAAATAATCAGACTTCCAAAAAAAAAACTAAAAAGTGGAAAATACAAGGCGCCTCTTTCGAACAACCCGCAACCCCGATAAGCATTGGCCCAGGCAGATCCATCTGCTTTGCTGACATCTCTTTGAGGCGCGCGTGGAACACTAACACGCCGTCGACACGGCCTGTCGTCACTAAACGGCTGGACCGTGAAGTGTGAACCACTGGAAGTATACCCTTACGAAGAAGAAAAGAATTAATGAAAATCGGTCTAGAATTGGCGGAGTAATCGATGAACACACATAACAAAAATACGGTTGAACATACGACCTCATCCTTTTTTGAAGTCGGTTAAAAATAACCAGATGTCAGTGTTTTGTTTACTAGCAAAACACATAGGTAATCTATTTCCTATTTCTCTTCGGGTTTGCTACCACAGGCCCTGCTCAATAGAATAGAATATTTATTCAAAGTTCAAACAATTGGCATTAAAAATACAATTAAAATCCTAGAAATAATGTTGGTATTATATCAAATTTCGATGCTAGGTTAAATTAAACCTGTATCACAAGCGGCATTTTCTAATAATTAGTGTTAGGACTAACTTCTTCAATATACTTGTTCCGGGTATGGCTGTTTGTGAATGTGAGTTTAAATGTTTGTAAACAGACCCACGATACAGCAGAAATTACTAGTGCGAGACAACGATTTTTTAAAGAAAAAAAAAATTATGTTTAATTTTAATCTCTATGGGGTTTGTATAAGTTAATTAGCTTTCGCCCGCGGCTTCGCTCGCGTTAAATTCGGTATACTACACCAAGCAGACCTGCACTTTTTGCTTTTGCGCCTGATTAATTTGTAATAGCAACGTTAAGTTTTCCACTTTCTTCCCTCGTTCTCCATCATATCCCACTTTTTTAAAATAAAAATTAGCCTATGTCCGTCTCCTGGTTCCCAACTGTCTCGGTACCAAAATTCATCAAAATCGCTTTAGCCATTAAAGCGTGAAGAGGTAACAAAGAAACAAACAAACTCACTTTCGCTTTTATAATATTAGTAAAGATTTTTTATGCTCTCTGTATCTCTTAGGCACGTATGTGTATTGGTTCTTGTTAACATAAATAGGTCCATATATGTAGGTAGCATATTTCTTCTCCCCACAACGACGTATATTGATTCATTTCGGAAAACCTCTAAAAGAGGTTTTAAAATTTTAACACGCCTCGTTCACCTGTATCCGTCTATATAGACACGCCACTAACACAGGTCCTCGATTCCTTTTGACAGCTTAAAAAAAAAAAAAAAAAAAAAGTATGCAGACATACGACAGACGTGTCATAAGAATCTGTCCTACCGAGTCCCCTTTTTTTTCGGGTGAGAAATCATCCAATGACTTCCCCCGCTCTGGGCGGAGCGAGGGGGCATGTCAGACTTGTAGGTACTGACTAAAATCCACCCATGTTCCTTCTATTGCCCTTTATGTTCCGAGGCCGCGTTATCTCTTTCGAACAACCCGCAACTACCGAGTCCCCTTAAATAAAGATAAAAAAAAAAGAATCTGTCCTATCGCAGGTCTGTTGGAAGAGATTTCTAAATGTTATAAGCAGTTCCTTTGTACAGGGCACGCTACAATATTGGCGGTAAGTCCCCTCTTTGAGGAGTGGCTGGAGAGGCGTCATGGCGTCCTCACCTACCGCCTGACGCAGGTCCTCACCGGACACGGAAGTTTCGGGAGGTTCCTGCACATCATCGGGCGGGAGGAAGCGCCCGGGTGTCACCATTGTGACGATCGCCCGGAGGACACGGTGGAGCACACAGTGGCGATCTGCCCGGCTTGGGCGGAGCACCGCCGTGCCCTCGTAGAGGCGATCGGCGGCGGCGATCTCTCGCGTCCGGCCCTGGTTCAGGCCATGGTCCGGAGCGAGAGGGAATGGGAAGCGGTCACCACCTTCTGCGAAGCAGTAATGTTAGCGAAGGAGGTGGCCGGGCGTTTGAGGGAGAGAACATCTGCCCAACCCAGCCGCCGCGGGAGACGCCCATGGCGCCGGGCGCCGCGAGACGACTTCCGGCCACCGTAGATGCGGGCCTGTGGGCGGTGAGCAATGGGTAGTTCACCGTCCGTCCGTCGATTGACGACAGGCCGTGTCGACGGCGCGTTCGTGTTTCACGCGCGCCTCAAAGAGAGTCAGCAAAGCAGAGGGGCTTGCCAGAGCCTCTGCCTGCCGGGGTTGCGGGTTGTTCGAAAGAGATACCGCGGCCTCGGAACGTAAAGGGCAATAGAAGAAACATGGGTGGGTTTTAGTCAGTACAAGTCTGACATGCCCCCCCGCTCCACCCAGAGCGGGGGAAGTCATTGGATGATTTCCCACCCGAAAAAAAAAAAAAAAAAAAAAAGTACCTTTGTACTATTTTATCTGTGTGTATTTTTTTTCCATTATTTGTGTTTTGTGTGGACATAAATAAATAGGTAAATGATCCTACAAATATTATAAATGCGAATGTTTGTGAGGATGGATGGATGTATGGATGTTTGTTACTCTTTCACGTCAAAACGGCTGAAAGGATGTTGATGAAATTTGACACAGATTATAGTTTCTTTTTTATTTCACGCGGACGGAACCGCGGGCGCCAGCTAATATTAAATAAAAGGCTTGCTTTTTTGACTGACGTGTTGGTGTAGTGTTAGCGCGACTCTTGAGCATGAAGTCCTGAGTTCGACTCCTGGGGCGGACAAAATATTTCTAGTAGCAAACGAAGCCTGGATTCGTCGTATGATGGACCTTAAAAACGAGAAACGTATCGTATTCTACATGAGTGACAATCTCCCGACTTCCAATAGTACCTCAGTACGTCTACAGCTAATGCAGGAGGCAGTTACGAGCACTCCCAATTTACGACCCCCATAAACCCACAACGCTCAGTCGCACCTAAGTTCTGTAACCATACACACCATGGCTCCCTTATTACAGCGCAAGCTAGCGGGATTACATAAAACTGTCATAATATTACTTAATTTATCTTTCATGGGTGATGTGTCCTGTGATGTACTAAAGATGCTTGATTCATTATTGTGACGAGGTTTTACGTTCACTTTTTAAGACAAAGATTATTTCAGCAAAGCAGAGGGGCCTGCCGGGGCCACGGCCTGCTGGGGCCACCGCCTGCCGGGGCCACCGCCTGCCGGGGCCACCGCCTGCCGGGGTTGCGGGATGTCTGAAAGATATCTCTTATATCCTGTATCGGTGCCGCGGTGTATTGTTAGGTATTTATTATGATACTAGCTGTTCCACGCGGTTTCACCCACGCTGCTCCGCACCTGTTGGTCGTAGCGTGATGTTATATAGCCTATAGCCTTCCTTAAGAAATGGACTATCCAACACTAAAAGAATTTTTCAATTCCAACTAGTAGTCCCTGAGATTAGCGCCTTCAAACAAACAAACAAACAAACAAACTCTTCAGCTTTATAATATTAGTATAGATAACATTACGCCTGTAATTTCCTAAGGGATATGTAGAACTAGCTTTTGCCCACGGCTTCGCTCGCTTAAAGTTCGAATTAACACAATTCCTCTTTCCTAATTAGCAGGTATTTTTCGTTGGTAACAAAGGTTGTGTACCGATTTTTAGCTTCCTACCTTGAAAAATCTGAAAAGTCAAATTTCACATCCTCTTATAAGGGGTTGCGGGCAAATTTCTGAAAAAAAAATGATGCACCAAGTTTTTGTTAGTGACAAATAATCCGCATTCTATTTTTTTGCTTTCTACCTTGAAAATTGCGAAATGCTCCATACAAACTTCAATCCCTCATTTTAGGAAAGTGGAGAATTAGAAAGAAACAAAAAGTAGCATATATCCGTCCCCAGGGTTCCAAATATGTCTGTACCAAAATTCATTAAAAACGGTTTTGCTATTTACGCGTGTATACGTAACAAACTCAATTTCACTTTTATAATATTAGTAAGGATTATACTGTAACTATTAGTTCACCCACATTTCGTCAGTTACGTTTAAGTTCTATGTGGAAAAAACCTAATAAAAGTGCTCGACCCGGGACAATTTCAGATTACTTAATTTACATTCTGCTACCATTTTTTTGGAATCTGTGTCCTCGACGAACCTTGTCTGATCGTTGACTTAGTACTACTATTAATATTAACTTACAGTCAAGTATCTACAACTTGACAATAAACTGAAGTATCAAATACGTACGCGTTTCAATTTTTTTTAGTTCCTAAACTTTCAACACCAAATTAATCTGAACCCGACCAATATTGACAGCTGTCACTGTCATTATATAATTTTGACAGTGACAGCTATAGTCAGTGGTTTAGATGCTAATCCAGACTTCCTTCACGTTTTACTTACAATATTTACTTTTAAAACATCCATCCGTCTTAAGGCTTCCCTATACACTAATTAATGAAGAGTGAACAATTCGGTACAATAAAACTAAATTCCAGATTAAAATAAATCGTAGTTCAGTTAATTACTTTGAAAGGGTCCGCCATTTAAGGGGATTAGTGTAAAGGCTAATCTAGACAAGTAGTAAAGCCTGTCTGATTGCCGTGAAACGTCTCGTCTAGTTAAAGTTTTATTGTGTCGTCGTACGGCTAAAGCTTTCAAATTGAACAATTACAAAGTTAATTTCTGTGTCCTGGATTTTTCAATTTGTTTGGAAGGAGAGTTTGAGTAATTCATCAAATCATTCTACAATCTACATGCCTAAGGCTTAAGATGGTTAATCTGTAGAAAATCAAAATAAACATTTCTTTAACTTTTTCAGCAATTCGTCTTACGTTTCAAATATTTTGGTTAAGATCTCGTGGAGCTCCTGGCTAAATAATAGCAGCCGCTCGGGTTGATCTTTAGGCTAAACCGCGCTTGCCTAGGTTGGTCTGTGGATGGGTGAGTACCCGTTACATACCCAGTTTCCTCCGTGCGTCGGAAAGCACGTTAAGCCGTTGTCCCGGCTGTCATTTGTAGATCTTTGACAGTCGTTACTGGTAGTCAGTGTCCCGAAAGTCTGACAACCAGTCTTACCAAAGGATATCGTATTACCCAGTACTAACTGGGTTGTGGAGGTCAGATAGGCAGTCGCTCAATGTAAAATACTGATATTCAGCTGCATCCGGTTAGACTGGAAGCCGACCCCAACATAGTTGGGAAAAGGCTAGGCAGATGATGATGGTTAAGATCTGATTGTGGTGTTATGAGATATTCAATGAAACTATTCAATAATGAACAGTACCTAAATGTGGTTTACAGGCGTTATGTTATGCAATGTGAAAGCCATTTCGAAGCCTGAATATAAAATAGTCAAAAAGAGGATCGAAACAGATCGTAATTAAAATTACTTAAAAAAAAGGCAACGAGAATTAAATTAACAACTTATTTATAAATAAGTCAAAATAAGATCCGAACAGATCTTAATTCAAATTACTTTTAAAAAACAAAACAACAAGCACAGAGAATTAAATTAACCATCCTATAATTCAAATCCGTTTCCCACATCATTCTCTCGGAAACGTAAAACTTTGACCAATGTGTAGTGAGCCACAAAAATGATAAGGTACACAATTAATGCCCGCTCGGGCAGTTTGGCCAGTAACCCAGTGGGCTTATGGGGCCCGGCTGTGATCATTGCCCGGCAGATATTGCCCAATCGCCACGCTTCGAACGATGCACTGTGACAACTCATACCGTCTGCATAAGCTGAATGATTTTGTGGTTAAATTATTGTTTAATTATTATTGTTGATTTGTGTTTACGATCTCTGGATCTTATGCAGGAGTTGAAAACATTTGTAAATGTAAACTGGAAAGTGGGTTTCATTTAACTTGTTGAAATTTAAGTTAAATTAAGTTTAAGGTCTTAAATCTTATTTTTGTTAACTTTTTATCTTTTTTAAAGTAAGCAGCGACTTATTGTTGTGGCTGTTACATAATAACATTGTAAAACGAATTATTATTAACTACTCTTGTTGAAAAGGCCGTCATTGTGGCATACCAGAGCGGGGAAAAGCATAAAAGTAATTTAGCGGAAAAGTAACTTTGTTTTTATTTTTTATTTTTGTCTATTACCAACGAGTCTACAAATCCTTACTAATATCATAAAAGCGAAAGTGAGTTTGTTTATTTGTATGTTACGTCTTCACGCTAAAATGGCTAAACCGATTTTGATGAATTTTGGCACAGAGACAGTTGGGACACTAGAGACGGACATAGGTGAAATAAGAGAGATGGAGGGAAGAAAAGAGAAAACTTAGCTTTGCTATTACAATAAATAAGGCGCAAGGGCAAAAACTACAGGTAGTACCTACGTACCTGCAAATCAGGAAAGGGGAACCGTGTTACCCCGAATTTAACGCGAGCGAAGCCGCGGGCTAAAGCTAGTTCAAAAATAAATGAAAAAGATAATTTTGTAAAATATTCATGTAAAAAAAAATATAATTAGATGAACGGCATTTTTTAGATTTTCCCCGCATTTGTTTTAGTTTTAAAACTTTTTCTCTTTTTTTTTAGTGCCTTCTGTAACCTTTATTTGCCGACAATTTCCGTAGTAATTCTAAAATACTTTAATTATTTATTCTAAAAATACCCTGCCCCACAATTCACACGTTTCTGCCGACGCTACCCATTCTAAACTCACGTAAGCGTGAGCCTTCACGCCGCGACACACGGTGACCAGCAGAGCTATGGGTGAATGTCCGCGGAAAAAATATCCCGGCCCTATGTTTATCATCTCTGTTTTCTTGAGATCAATGACCTTTTGTGGGGCTTTTGAGCGAGTGGGTGAGAAAAAAGGTGTTATGTGTTTTAGGTATACAGGAATGTGTGTACCCGATGAAATAGAATATTAGAGTGATGCCGATGATTATGATTATGCCGTGTCGTGGTGGCCCAGAGGTTTATTACTTACTTATTCAAATCAAATCAAATCATTTATTTTTGCAAACATGGATAATTTTACATAGATTTTTTCGTATTATATAATAAGGTCCTCCATATTCTACCGTCGTATGGGCATGCAAATAATATTAATTATTAAATTTAAAAGAACAAATTATTTAATATTAAATATAATATAAAAAATTGATTATAAAAACATACATTATTATTTATGAATAGTTTAAGTATTTCAGGCATTAACCCATATAATTATTACGATGTAAGTAAGTATTGTTAAATTAAATTATTACAACACAATCCTACTATGTATATCCTACTAATATGTTTTATAAATGCGAATGTTTGTGAGGATTTCCAAATATGTTAGGGGCAAGAAAGCCCTTATCTTTTATATTTGGGGCCTTTATTAACATTTACTCCTCCTTTATATCGTTCCTTACCCAATCCATCTATCTTTTCTTTGGCCTTCCTCTCCTATTCATCCTACAATATTCAGATCCATCACTCTTTTAGTCACATGTGCTTCGTCCCTCCTCATTACATGTCCATACCAAGACAAACGACTCTCTTTCAATAATTCTGTGACAGGCGCAACTTTCAAATATAGAAAATTAAATAGTTATTCAAATTAAGAATGGAAACCTAAATTCATCTACCTATTGCAATAGACAAACACACCAAACTCTTTTAAGACTACATTTAAAATTAAAAAAAAAACGAACCAAAAACAATATTTCCAATTTTAAACGTCCCGTCCATATGATAATGAAAGAGCGCAATCGAGCGCCCTCTAACGTCCATATTAGGTATAAACCAGTTTAGATCTAAACACATCTGCCACTCCGCCTGGGCGGCAGGTGCTTACCTTATTGCTAGTGCATCTAGATATCTAGCTACCTAGCCTAGGTCGTAGGCATTAGAATCTAGTGTTTGAGTTTATAGATACGAGTTATTGTGGATTTTTAAATGTTGATGGAGAAACAATGTTTAATAAAATCGGCCAATTGCAAATCGGCAAAAAACCGTTTACTATATTTTTGCCCACAATGTACACAATGCTTACGACTTCAGCCAAACCCTTCAAGAAATACAAGCTGAACAATATAATTTAAAAAGTTTTAAATACAAAATGGAGGACCACTACCTACATTCAGGATTAAAGCCAAGCGATTGTTTAAATTTTTCTCGAACGAAGATTTCGCTCCGAAATGTCAAGTTATTGCTAAAGCTCATGGAGTCAATGTTTCATGAGCTGCGCACGCGACGCGCAACTGGCATATCTCAGATTTTAAGATTTTTATCTCATTGCGTTATTGTGTTGTGGTGTAACTCTGGTTTTAAATTTTTGTTGTGTTTATGCAGTTTAAGATAATGTTGGTGTTTTCTTAGGCCATCCATCGCGGGAGACGCTCCGGGAGTAGGGATCCTCGAGGCGACTCCCGGCCATCTTAGGTGTGGGAGTGTGGACGATTTTTAACGGGTAGCTTACCGTCTTTCCGTCGACGTAGCGTTCGAGTACCTCTAGACACGACAGGCCATGTCGACTTCACGTTCATGGTCCACGCGCGCTTTCAAGAGATGTCAACAAATCTGAAGGGCCCGTCAAAGCCACTGCATATCGGGTTTGCACGTTGAGAGATTCTGCGGCCACAGAACTTAAAAGAAGGAACATAGATCGGTTTTAGTTAGTACAAGTCTGACACTGGTTTCTACTCCACCCAAAACGGGAGAAGTCATTGGATGATTTACCACTTAAAAAAAGCAAAACGTAGGTACTCTTATTCGAAGAAACTGCGAATTTGAACCAGACTCTAGAGGTGATCTTCCAATCCCCCGATTAGAAGATCACGGAGATAATGAAATTCCTCTCCTCTAGCTAGATAAAGGTTAATTTTTTTAGCCTGCTACCCTACCATGACGTCTTAAAGCAGAACTAATTCCACTGAGGGAAAAAGACAGAGCTATACAAGGTGTCTAGCACCATCTCTTTCCCTCAGTGGATTAAGTTCTGCTTTAAAACGTCATGGTAGACCTTCTGTTCTGTCCCTGGGCTTTGTCCAGGTGTAACGATAGTTTCTATTCCTTTCCAACTCTTTCGGTGTCTGGCCTTCTCCAGCCATTCAGTCAAGAATGAGTCCTAATCGTCACGCCAGCATTTTGTTGAGGTTATCTCGGTGACAACGATCTCTTTTCTGATATAAGTAATTGTGGTCAGTAAGGCGATAAAATGTATTTTGTGTAAAAGATAAAATTAGACAATAGGGTATTTTACTCTATATGAAAGAAATTCTAAAAATATACAATTCAGATAGCTTAGGCAACAAGCAGTAGGAAAATGTTAAATTTAGTTAATAAAATAACTAAATAAATTTTAAAATTGATTTCAAAGTTTTCACTTTTTTTAGTCTGTTGTTTTACTAAGCGAAACAGTGTCCGCCATGATTATTACGTCATATGGCCATGTAAACAAAAAGTGACAACTGTCAACTGAGCAACTATTACTATTTTTGTATTATAAAACTTAACATTTTAATTTTTATTGAAATAATAGTAATAATACCATGGAAGAAATAAATACTACCATATAATAATACCATAAACTATAGTGAAAAATACAAATAAACAGAAAGACTAATAACAGCGTAATTTTTGTACATGACCAACTAACGTCATGACCACAGAGTAACATGGCGTCAAGCGTTTTTGTGATTTTACGCGTGAAAATAGAAATTGTAAAATTGAAATGCAGTTTTATGGCACTTATCGATTGTTTTTTTTTTGTTGGGGTTAACTAAGACCCTAGGATCAAAATGAGATACTTTTTAAAAATGGGTGTAATACCGTATTTCGTCAATGTTGACGCAGTGGCTGAGCGATTGACTCAATTCCCGAACGTAACAAATATTTGTAAGGCCTACAAGTAGTTGTTTCGAGTCTGACTGTTTGTGTATGTAAGTTTAAATGTTTGTAAACGCACCCACGATACAGGAGGAATTCCTAGTGTAGGGAAACGTTTTTTTTTAATGTTTTTAAAATTTCTTTAAGATTAAAACGTACCCTGGACAATTTGCCCCTACCACTTTACTGATGAAGTAGATAATAGTTAAATAATGGCTGATCATAGGCATCCTCCATCCTCTGGCATCTACTATACCTGTCATTAAGTATAATATTTCGAGCCGACTATACTCTATAGGTACTTATACTACATCAGATTTAATTTATCTTTCAAAATGAGTGCATAGTGAAAAGTCGTCTAATAAAAAAACGGTATTTTTTAAATTCCTCACTTACCCCTATCGTGCTTACGAGCGCGCTGCGCTTGCGCCGCGAATTCGACGCGGCCTTGACGCCGGTCGGCGACTCGGCGCAACCGCGAAAATAAAACCAGCGACTAAATTGACGACTTTTGCAGTTTTGTATGGACGGTCTACTGACCATGAATACATACGAATATAATATAGTAGTTATATATAGTATAATATGAATATAATATAGTATATCATGAATTACGATCAATGACCTTATTTAACTATAATATATATTAAATAAAGACTTATAAAATTTGTGTACATAAGTACCTACTGTTTATTTATTAAGAAACTAGCTTTTGCCCGTGGTTTCGCTCGCGTCAAATTCGGGGTAACACAGTTCCCCTCTGGTAACTAAAGATGCCTATCATAATGTATTGATTTTATGATGCTGTCCAATTAAAATTGTTGCTATGGGCGTGCAGTTCAATTAATTCTATATGAGATGTCAATAATTGCCTTTGTGGTGTAGTGGATGTAAGCTCATGCTCAGCAGTTGCGCTTACATCCACTAAAACTTGACTTGGCTTGGCCCGGGTCAGGTAAAGTGTTATTAGGTTTTTCATCACGGATTTCTCAGTAGCTGGCTTTAGGCTCACCCCTAATATATGGCGAAATGTGGGTATTTATTTATTAATCCTTACTTCCTTACTAATATTATAAAAGCGAAAGTGAGCTTGTTTGTTACGTCTTCACGTCTACATGGCTAAACCGATTCTGATGAATTTTGGTACAGAGATAGTTGGGACCCTGGAGACGTACATAGGCTATTACTTATTTATTTTTAAAAAAAGGTTGAAATATGAGGAAGAAAGAGGCAAGAAAAGGGAAATATTAGCATTGCTATAACAATAAAAAAGGCGCAAGGGCAAAAACTACAGGTAGCAGGTACCTGTAGGTAAATCAGGAAAGGGGAACTGTGATACCCCGAACTAGAAGTAGTAATTCTTTGGGAATTAAAGGTGCAATATTATAAAAAAAAAACTAAAAATTCAATTTCGGCCAGCTCCTTCATTTACTAAGTTTAAATTTAGTGCGCAAATTTCGATCTAATGAAAATTATTTTCGTTCAATAAGAATCGTCTCTCTATAAATGTCAATTGGCTATTTTATTTATTTACTAGCTTTTGCCGCGTTAAATTTGGGGTAACACAGTTCCCCTTACGCCTTATTGAATTGTAATAGCAACGCTAAGTTTTCCCTTTTCTTCCCTCTTTCTCCCTCACATCCCTCTTTTTTAAATAAAAATTAGCCTATATCCGTCTCCTGGTTCCCAACTATCTATGTACCAAAATTCATCACAATCGGTTTAGCCATTAAGCGTGAAGAGGTAAAAAACAAACAATATCACTTTTGCTTTTATAATATTAGTAAGAAAGTAAGGATTGTTTGACGGTTCCTAATTTCATTTTATAAACTCGTAATAAGAATGTAGGTTATGGTTTGGGCAATAACCAATGAAATTTAGTGTGTTGTCTAGTTGGAATAAACATAATCTCATTGGTTTACAATAAATGACATTACCTGTCAAGGAACATGAAATATTTGAATGTCTTCTCTTTATTTTTTTTAAAATTAAGAACCCTTAGTAGAATTAGCTATAACAAATTTAAATACTTAGCTTATAGCTTTAAGAAGTAAAATTATGCAATGTTTGTTCGTTTGGTCTGGTAGTTACAAGGAATTCTACGAATCAGCTGAACACTTTTCCATCATGTTTTTAAAAACACACCTGCAAGCCCTACGTTTTTATTTGACATTTTTATTCATAAATTATTAATAAAATGTTTTTTTTTTTAAATACGAATATAATCTAAGACATAATTTTCTAAGATTTATAACTGGCAGCATATTTTTTATTTTTACAAATAAGACATCAAATTGTTTAATTTTATTTTTATTACAAGTAGATATCTACTTAAATTATTTTACTCATAAATGGTAATTTTCACATAAAAATAACCACTTTATAGACTGTATAACAAGTTCGTATGTTCTTTAAATAAATAAAAATAGTAACAAAAAAGTTTTCAACCAAACTGACTTCACCCTGGGGGTCAATGGCCTTAGACGCGTCATTCTTATATTGGCCGCTTTTTGGCCGGACGAAACAACGGAAATATACCTGTCTTGCTCACACCCATTATGAAACATACACATTTTCGTGTGCACAATGAATACCGATTATCTCATTCACGGCGTTCGCTTTTTGAAATTTTGCGTCGATGTGCGTTTTTACGTTTATATGTGTGCGTCACAAAAATTATCTGTCCCGCGCTCTGCGATGCATTCAAATGGCGGTTCGCGCCAAAAATATCTTTTTATTATGAATTTTTATGATATTTTGTATTCAACAGGCGTGAGGATGCATACGATGTCATATAAGTTTGTGTTTTTAATGTATTTTTCGATAACGTTGCTGTTGTGGTAGGTCATGTATGTAAGGATGTTGTCCGTGTGTGCGTCGGCGCGTGATTCGAATTTCGGCATTCTAATTAATATCGAACCGGATTTTGTGTTTGAACGCGCCATTCTTGTTTCTCATTGGTTAGACTTTTTTTTTATACGGCAGCAACTTCCCGCCTTATCGTTTTTGAATGTGGCTCTAATTCTTATTTATTACTTAGGTAATAGCTAACATGGAAGGATGGAAAAGCAATTAAGCTTGACTTATAATTATGTGCCTAAACGTCTATATAATGTAACACTATACCTACATGCAGAATATTTTCTTATTACTTTAGATATCAATTCATTTTTATTACACCTAATTAAAAAATGTGACTGTAATATTTTTATCGAACTTCGCAAATGGTCGCAACTCAAAAAAAAAATGTTTTTGTAAAAATCTAAATTAACATAATTTTTTATTGCTGCCCATAGACAAGCACAAACCAACCCCACAGCGTTTCTAATTAAATTCAAACAACACAAAGAGGTCTAATTAAAAAAAAAAAAAAAGGTTCAGTTACGGCCGATCAGTCGGCCATAAAATCTCAATGTATAACGCAACTTGTTCACACAAGGTTCTTGACCGACACCACAATAAGTGAAGTCGGTATCCCGTCACCTGCTGCAACAAAAACACAAACCGACCCGAACCGGTCCGGTCTAGTCCGCTCCGGACCGGCCAGAGTGATTTAATGATAGAAACACGGTTTTTAGGTACGGTCTCACGATTTTTAGATTGTTGGGCTTGATTTTTATGGATTACTAGCTTTTGCCCGCGTTAAATTTGGGGTAATACAGTTCCCCTTGCGCCTTATTGATTTGTAATAGCAACGCCAAGTTTTCCCTTTTCTTCCCTCTTTCTCACTCACATCCCACTTTTTTAAAATAAAAATTAGCCTGTGCCCGTCTCCTGGTTCCCAACTATCTCTGTACCAAAATTTATCAAAATCGGTTTAGCCATTAAAGCGAGAAGAGGTAACAAACAAAAAAACAAACTCACTTTCGCTTTTATAATATTAGTAAGGATGGGTTTTTTAAAAAAAAAAAAACTTTTAGGTTCAGAAAACGTCGACACATGACATACCTACCTACATGATTTAAAGAACAATACAACTTTTTATGACATCCACACGAAGAATGTCTTCAATGTCTCAAAGGAGCTCGTAGCTAAATAATAGTAGCCGTTCGGCCCGATCTTTGGGTTAAGCCGTTTTGCCTAGGCTAGTCTGTGGATGGGTGACCACCCGTTACATACCGAGTTTCCTCCGTGCCTCGGAAAGCACGTAAAGCTGTTAGTCTTAGCTGTCATTTGTAGATCTTTGACAGTCGTTACAGGTAGTCAGTGTTCCGAAAGTCTGACAACCAGTCTTACCTAAGGGTATCGTTTTATTGTGGAGGTCAGATAGGCAGTCCGCTCCATGTAAAATACTGGTATTCAGCTGCATTGGATAAAACTGGTATCTGACCCCAACATAGTTGGAAAAAGGCTAGGCTGGTGATGATGATGTCGACACATGACAAACCTACTAACATGATTTTTGACAGGCCTGTTGGTCTAGTGGTTAGTGGCCCTGACTGCTGAGCTGGAGGTCATGGGTTCCATTCCCACCTAGGACAAACTGTGTGTGATGAGCATGATTGTTTGTTCTGTGTCTGGGTGTGATTTATCTATAATATGTATGTATTTATAAATTATATAAGTATGTATATCAGTTGTCTGGTTACCATAACACAAGCTCTGCTTAGCTTGGGATCAGATAGCCGTGTGTGAGTTGTCCCAAGATATTTATTATTTATTTATTTATTTTAGAGAACAATCAATGTAATTCTGTCTCTTTTTATGGCATCCACACGAGGAACCGCCCCTAAGACCACCCACTGACCGGAATGTCTTTGTAATCCTGCCGAGGTTGTGGGTTATCCGAAAGAGATACCGCGGCCCCGGAACACAAAAGGCAAAAAAAGGGACACTAGACTGAATAAAACCCACCCAGGGTTTTATTCAGTAAAAGTCTGACATTTCCTCCCGCTTCACCCAGAGCGGAAGAATTTATTTGATTTCTCATCTGAAAAAAAATAATTGGCTTTATAGCAAGAGGAACCCATAATTAAACTTTTAAAATCCCATAAGGATTAATACACATTAAACGTTAAATGCCATCGCATTATAATGCGTATCCTAAGTGGATCGATTATCACTGTCATTTTAAATTAACCACAATTTTTTACCCCCTTCTCATTATACCATTAAGTATTTACTTAGAAAACACTTTTCAGATCATAAAATATATTAAAATTTACATAAAAACGTACCAATATCCATATTTGGGAAAAAAAAACACCTTCAGCCGTCAAACCGTCACCCATTTCAATAGATAATTAATTTAAATGTTTAATTAATTTTATGCAAACAAACCTAGCTATATAAATTTATGCTGAAACGAAGCTGAGCGTAAATTGCAAAAATAGCTATTCAACTTCTCGGTCATTACCCCTTGAAACTAGGACCCTCGCAGATTAGCGGGAAAAAAACTAAAATGGCGCTTTGTTTTGTTTAAAACCAGTGTTGGCATAAAGGGTGGTATTTTCATGATTTTAGTTAGAAATCCGACGTTAAGGCTCCACCAATAGCCGCGCCCCTGTCAGCGATAGATAGGGGATGAATTTTATAAAATAAGCTAAAAGCGCTTCATAGACAAATCGTTAAAGCGCTTTACACTTCATAAAGACAAACTCACTTTTTTTCACAAACTCATTCACATCTCCAAACGCGAAAAAAACACCAAAAAATGACCGTCGCAAACTATAAGTTTAATCAAAATAAAGCCTTAAAATCTACAGCCTTGTCTATAAAGCGCTTTTCGCTGCAAGGGTGCGAACTGCCCCTAGCTTGCATCTAGGTCCCATCCCGAGCGTTTACACACATTATTGCAGTTTGATGAATTGCGCCGCACGCCGTCACTAACGGTCATTCAACTTAGGAAATGTATCACTAAGGATATCCCTCGGTGAGGTGGACTGGAGAAATTAAAAAAAAAAAGTGGAAATAATCTATGGTCGAACAAAATAAGTTGATTGACAGCTGGGTAATTGGGCATTGAATGTTCAATTGTTTTTTGTGATGAACCGTGGCTATGACTTACGATTACCAGTCTTTACAAATAAATCATAAATTACACAATATTTTGGAAGATCAGCCTAGAGTTTCGTAAAAAGAATTTTTTTTTGGAAAAACAATCGATTTCCTCCTGTTTTTCTGTAGAAATTGATTACAAAAACTACACGTATGCCACTTTGTCATTCACGACAGTTGCTTAAGAAAGTTGGTACAAAAAGTTTGATTGCAAAAAAGAAATAAATAAATGTTCTATTTTAAACATCGAATCTTTGAGATCATGAAGATCCCATTTGAAAACTTCTCGGTTGTAAGATGTAGCATTACAATCTACAGCTACCTAGCGCCACCTATCGTCTTGACCAAGGCATAAAACAAAACTGGCATCAATCAGTTTTTTTTTCTAAATATTCCAAAAAGTAAGTCATAGGCAGCTTACATCCCGAGAACGGTGTTACCCACCAAAAAATATAAAATGATGAATTTAAATTGACATATTGAATTGAAGCATTGACATTAAAAAGTTTTCGGGAGTTCGCCCAAAAAGAAACGGATTGAACGACATTTGCATTGGTAGGCGTACCTACCTACAATATGAATGGCTAGAAAATTACCCCGATTTTTTCACTTTCATACTGCTTACGTAGGTACGTACGTCTATAAGAAGATTGGTTCTTCTCTCAAAATTTTGGATATAGTAAAATGCTTTAAATATGCATAGTCAAATGGCACTTTAATGAAAGATGTTGATGTTTTTAACAGGACTGTAGGTAGTTAGGATCAGTCTTTACATGAGAAATGATAGCCCAAAAGACTTTTATGAGACTTAAACAAGGCGAAGATTAATGAAACTCTTTAAAAGCACCAAAAACTGTTTAGGGAACCGCCAAAAAATATTCTGATTACTATAGGAACAGTATGCAAATATTTTAAAAAAAGAATCTCGACTATAAATTCGAGGGAATATTATTAATTAAATATTCACCGCCAAAACTAAAGCTTCGAAATTCAAACTGCTAGAATGCCCAAAAAAAAAAAAGAAATGTGCTACCAACCTTAAACTTTACTCGTAAGTGATTGGTGTAATTAAAAATCGTTCAATGAACTTGGCATAACATAACTAACCTACGGCAACGTGTCCTGTGTTGTGTTTGTGTGCGTTCATTTCGTGAGTTCATTCACCTTGCCAGTTGGGGAAGTTGGGAGTAGGGGAAGGCGTGGAGAGGCTGTTGAGAACTAAAGATTTTGTTTAAAAATATTAAGGTCAGTGACTCTGTCAACTTCTGTTTACAGAATAAATAATTTAAAAAAGATACTGTTGAAATTCAAACATTTTGAATACGGTAAATTTAAATGTTATGAATTAGTCATGATCTGATGACGACAATCGCTTCATTTAATTTACAGTTATCGTGTCAAAAACAAGCATTTTCATTACGGTAATTTTTTTTTAACTAGAAATGAGAGTAAATAATGAATAATTGGGAATGTTTGTGAGGATGGATGTATGGATGTTTGTTACTCTTTCACGTCAAAACGGCTGAACGGATGTTGATAAAATTTGGCACGGAGGTAGATTATAGTGTGAAACAACACATAAAATATTTTTTTTGATATCACGCGGGCAAAGTCGCGAGGTCCAGCTAGTAAAATATATAATAATAAATTACATATTTCACACACTATTTCATCTCTACCGTCCCACTGTCCGTCCGATATTTAACCAAGTCGCGGAGTTGCATTTTTGCCATACACGCACTTAATGCACGCGTGTGCGTGTGCATGTACTATGCACATACACACGCCACGCACACTTTGTGCGTATGATGGACGCTTTACTTTTTTTTTTCTTACACTCTGTACACACTGGCCGAAGGAACTTTTTAAGATTATTTAAATTTTAAATGATTCGAGAATTATTTTTGTTTCGAATCTTTTGTGAGACTTTGTCGGATATTTTTGTTGTTTTTGTGAAGGTGTATCACGCTTGTTTTTTTAAAGGCGTTTTTTCGGAATGGTTTAAGGAGGGACTACTAAGAAAAAGGGGTTGAAATCAAGTGGGAATCGACCCCCGGATGACTATTTCATTTGTGACACTGCACGACGGCACACGTTTTGCTGACAGAAAAGTTTTAAGTACCTATAAGTAATATGTAAGGATTATCATTTTGTAAAAAATGGTCCGAATCACAACCTTCACATTCGGCAGTCTTACTAAATTTGCAACTACTACACTTAGACAACTGTGCCATGAAATAAAATAAAAGAAAAAAAAAGTTATATATTTAAGGCAAGAAACCCATACACAACTATCATTACAAACCAAGAATTTAAAAAATAAGCATAGTCTCATGCCACAGATTCGATCAGAACGATCGAATCTGTGGCATATTAAAAAAAAATAGATTTTAATGTCATGTTTCGCAATTGGAATGACATCACCATACAAAACTTCGGTAACGGGACTTTTTGTTCAACACTAACCTACTCGTAAATGAAGCACAAATCGAACTAAAATCCTCATCAGTAACACAAAAGAGAAAATTGACATCAATTATGCCATCACCACGCTTTTGCTGTTATCCCAATTCATTTGTGGTCGTAGAATGTCTTCTTGTTCCATACTCCTCTATTTCTCGGCATTTCATTGGACACCTGCTTTCTTACGATATCATTCTTCACACAGTCCATCAACCGTTTCTTTGATCTTCCTCTACTTTTATATCACACTAGTTTCCACCCCTGACTTCGTCCGCGAAGCATAGTTACTTTAAGCTAACGCTAACTTTAACTTGCGTGATAATCGAAAAAAAAAACTTTCTCTCCCCGTTTTCTTCCGTCTCACTCCCCCTTTTCTCACGTTTTTTTTAGCCTATGTCCGTCTCCAGGCTTCCAACTATCTCTGCACCAAAATTCATCAAAATCGGTTAGGGAATTTAGGCGTGAAGACGTAACAAACAAACTCACTTTCGCTTTTATAATAGTAGTAAGGATTCTTCGTCAGTAAATCACATAACTTACAATGATACATGGCATCACAGTTCCAGGCCATCTCCACAGATAGCGCATCTATGGCAGTTAAGTACCAATCCTAAATCTATTTGAGTAAAACACACAACACCTCCCTCCAGCAGTCGGCTAACACAATGAGCACCACACCTAATACGTATCAGTTTACTCGTGATGTCCGGTGTCCGTCCGTGCGGTATCGTCCGGTATCGCCCGGTGGCGCTTCCGTCATCGTATTGTTTTTACATTCTAATTTTATCGCATTACACTCATCTCGCCGATTTACTTTGAAATTTCGTTTAAGGTGAAGATATCTTGAGAACGGCCAAAAATCAGGTTTTTTAACGCAGTGTATCTCTTAAACCATACATAATTTTAATCACTGAAAAAAATATGAAATTTTTAAGGCTTTTTTGCATACATTGATGGAATTCAAATTATAATTAAATATACTAAAATGTGTAAAAAAATATTCAAACACACCTCTAAATTCTCTTTTAAAGCAGTTTATCTCTTCAATATTAATCGTAATTATAATCAAAAGTATACAATGAAATTTCCAATGCCAAACTGCGTTCAATGATGGATTGTTTTTGATTGAATAGTTAATATTTAATTTTATACAAATTTATTTGTATTTTTACGACAAACGTATGCAGTAAAGTCCAACGTCAAAATGTATGAACAAGGTCAACGATATAATACTGCGCCTTAACGAATATATCTCGACTTTCCTATCTATCTATCTGCTTAGCCTTTTCCCAACTATGTTGGGGTCGGCTTCCAGTCTAACCGGATGCAGCTGAATATCAGTATTTTACATGGAGCGACTGCCTATCTGACCTCCACAACCCAGTTAGTACTGGGTAATGCGATACCCCTTGGTAAGACTGGTTGTCAGAGTTTCGGAACACTGACTACCTGTAACGACTGTCAAAGATCTACAAATGACAGCCGGAACCAACGGCTTAACGTGCTTTCCGAGGCACGGAGGAAACTCGGTATGTAACGGGTGGTCACCCATCCACAGACGAACCTAGGCAAGCGCGACTTAAACCTAAAGATCCACCCGAGCGGCTGCTATTATTTAGCCACGAGCTCCTCACGAGTTTAACGACTATGTGTGAAGATTGAAATGGATATTATGTCAAACTACGCACATAATATTACCTAAACATCTATTCCTTGTCTCCATGGAGTTTCTTGCATATTTTTCTCCATAGAGATCAACGCTTTGGAATGAGCAACTACAGTACTTTCAAAAGTTGTTATGCCTTGTGACCGGGACTGTAGCTTCATTTTGTTTCTTGACATTCAAAAGTGCCTGTAATGGTCTAATTGAAATAAATGATTTGAGTTTGAGTTTGAGTTCTTGTATGGTTAGGCAGAAGAGCACTCACATTTCGCTAATTATGTATAATATACATGTAACTGTGGAAGTGGTCAGCCTACGAAATGGTGGATGGATTATAAGGAACTAGCTTTTGCCCGCGGCTTCGCTCGCGTTAAATTCGGAGTAACACAGTTCTTCTTTCCTGATTTGCATGTACCTGCTACCTGTAGATTTTGCCCATGTGCCCTTATTTATTGTAATAGCAAAACCAAGGTTTCCCTTTTCTTCCCTCATTACTCACTTTAATATATATATCGACGGTAAAAAGGAAGTAGGGCATAAGCGACATTTTGGTCAAAAATGAGTTATATATGCCATCATACGTAAAATTTTCCGCTCTTTCAAATGCGCTTACTCCCATGGCTCTACGATGACTTTTTTGGCGTTTATGCCCTAGCAAAAAAAAACATTTTACTAGTATTATTTTTCGTAACCGACGAAAATTCAGATAATTTTTTCTAAAAAGGTGTTTGTACCCCTACAAAAATGACTTATTTTGGGTTTGTTGTCGGTAATGCTTTTTTACTTCATAAGGGTGTCGAGGTTTCGGTTGCTTATGCCTTTTAAGCTTTTCCCTCAAAAAGTACAAACGTTGTTTATAGCCTACTTCCATTTCATAATTTAACGTAGCTATGGCGCTTGTACCCTATATACAAAATTCATTTTCGTATTACTCTGTCGGCTATACCCTATTACCATTCAGTACTTTATGACAGCTATGTAGGTTATGCCCTATTACCTAAATTTATTTTAATATCACACTGTTGGTTATACCTTACTTCCGTTTACAATATAAATACAGTTGTGTCGCTAATACCTTATTATTTAAATTAAATTAGATATCATGGTGTCGATTATAACCTACTTCCACGTTTTACAATCATACTCATACGTCACTTTTACTGCAATACCCAATAAGAATTTAATTACGAGTCGGTGCTTATGCCATTTGATATCACATAAAAACTTTTTAACAAAAAATTGAACCGACGAAAAGTGAAAAATAAAAACCTTTAATCTAATTAGTGTGAAATTTTTGACTGTTATTCAAATTTAATTTTTTTTGGCTTTTTAAATAAAATATTGTCTTTTGCTATCTAATTTCCTTTTTCGTCGATTTTTTGTATACTTCGACACTACCTACTAGATATTTGGTAGCTATTATTTTAAATCCACATTAGTTGCTTTTGATATTTAATAAAAACCCTTGATAGGCGAACAGACGCGTAAGATGATGGATTCGGGGATGGAGCTTCGATAAGAATGTTTCTTACCGTCAAACAGGTTGAGAAGTACTAAGATGACTACCATAAATTCGAAACACTATCGAGGGAATAGACCTCCAGATATTTTAGAGTGTGATACGTGACTTAGAAAAGTGTAACACCTAATAACACGTCCCCGTAAGTTTACGAATACGAAACACTTAACAACGAATGCACGCTACCACGAAAAACTTAAAGCCGTAGCAATGTGATCTCGAATAACGAAATCTCTAATGTTCCCTTTTTCGAAACACTTAACAACGAATGTACGCTACCACTAAAAATTGAACACCGTAGCGATGTGATCTCGAATATCAAAACCTCTAAAAGTCATCGTAAAAAGTCTTTATTCATATAACAATCAACTAAACAGAGAAAATCAAACCAATCAACCAAATCAACAGTTTTTCCATGACAATACAACTAACCAAATCCAACATTGAATAAAAACTTTAACTAAAAATCAGTTAACGTTTAAAATAGCACAAGTATCAAGACCGTCTAAAAATGTGGTTAAGTCGGTCAGCGGTGATGCCATGATTCCACCTCATTTTGTGAAATAGGAACAGTGGTCCCTATTGAGCTATTTACAGACTAGATGTCAGGCGGAAACAATGGAGGCACTTTTTGTTTTTGCAAGTTTGTCTGTAATGTATCGAGGTTTTGAGTAGTCCTTTTCTTATAAGTTCCATTGATATAATATTTGGAAAACCAATCAGTGACTTTTACTGCATCCTTGGGTAGTACCTTTTCTTTTAGTATTTCAAAAGCTTCAGGTATCTCTTCTGGCTTTAAAAAGCCACAATCATTGTCACAGTCCTGAACCAGAAGCAATGGATGACATAGAATTGAGAGCTAGGTTGAAAAAACGAGCGAAGCATAGTATGGATGGACCGGCACAGGTTATACAGGCGGCGATTCAAGATATTCCTAGTAGAAGTGCCCCCTACTTACCCAGTATAAATGCCTGATGATACCTGAGGCTTTTGAAATACTAATTAATGAGGTCTGAAGTTTTTAATAAAGTTCAAGTAATAAGCCCAAGTGGCGTCATACTGTAGGGAACCTCTTTTAACTGACTTCCATTACCACCGCCAGAGCTTTGATGACAATCATACTCCAGCAAGGCATCAATAGTTCTCATCGAGGTACATGAAATGAGCCTAAACACAAATACAGCTGCTGTAAGTTATTGAGAATGTATAGTAAATACTTCCCATCTCCATCATCAGACCTTCTATGACCGTAACTCTCCAGCTAGGTCTAAAGATCACGTCAAGGTACATTAAATGAGCCCAAACACGATTTAGCTGCTATAAACTGTTGAGGACGTCTTGCCTTCCGTCTCCTTCGTCAGATCTTCAGTGACAGTAATTATCCAGATTGGCTCAAAGTTCTCATCAAGCTTAATAAAACGAGCCCAAACACAATAATTATAGCGGTTGCAAATTGATAAGAACCTCTTTCAAAAGCCTTCCGTCTCCATCGTCAGACCTTCAATGACAGCGCTATTCTACAGCTAGGTGTAAAGTTGTCGTCAACGTGCACGTTATTATCGTGTTTCAAATCATTTCATGCATGAAATGAGTTGAAACACGATAATATCGCTGCTTTAAACTGTTGAGGACTTCTTGCAAAGTGTTTTCCGTCTCCATCATCCATCATCAGATCATTTTGACGCCGTATTGCCATCAGAGCTACGTATATGTTTCAAATTTAAACAAAAATCAGTTCACAATTGCAAATTTCAAATCATTAGACATCAATCAGTAAAAAGTTATGCGTGGCCATACATAAAAAAAATATACATGTCGAATTGAGAACCTCCTTTTTTTTCGTCGGTTAAAAAGTAGGTTTTAAGCGCGTCCCTTGTCTGAAAAACACTGCCGAGTGCTGTGACGGCGAGAGCACTATAATGTTTGTTACTTTTTTAAATGTTTAATACATGTACCTACCTATTATGGATACATACCAAGTTTTCGTAATTGATTCTTAAGTTATCTACTTACTAGCTGCAGTATTATTGTTTCCAAAAATGATTAGCATCAACCTGCTAATCATTTAACCAACCTACCCACTTTTTTTAAGTAGCTTTGACCTACTATCCGCTTGTTAATAAATAGGTAGGTAGGTGACATGAAAATGAGTATAATGACGAACTATCATCTTTTAAATCTACCATTAAGTGTAAATTTGAATTACTTGAACGGGTAGGGTATAACTAAAGCAGACCCCTAAGACTAAGGACTTTACTCTTTTTGAGTACCTACTGACCTTAGTCTTTTTCTATAAAAATCGACTCCCTAAAATACTTATAAGGTACTTCATTCTATTTTACGAGTTAGGGGCCCAATTACAGTGTAGTGTAATACCCGTTTTAGCTCTTATTCTGATGAAGGATCGTGTTGGTTACGCTACTTCATTATTTTTGGGGTGTCTTTTCATCTATATTTCCATAGACTCATGCAATGCCAAATGTTGATTATCCTTCTTTTCCTTTGCTTTCAAGCGACATTGTGTATCACTTATGTCTTATATCCTGTTATTGTTTTGAAAGCCGACTGTTTCTTGTGCTCTATTACCTTTTGTACAACCACTGTGAAAAGTACCTTATCCTTCTTTTCCTATAACTCTTATTTAACTGTCTAGTCTCTTATACCCTTTTACCTTGCGATGTGAGAAATCAGTATGTCTCTTAGGCTTCTTATCCACTATTATTTTATTTTGTCATTTGTATCTTATGCCATATTTCCTCATTGGAAAATTAAAACCTATTGTCATAAGCGACAAAAACCACTTTAAATAGCGTCAAATGATTAAACCTAAAAATACCTGTAACTGCTCTATTTTTTTCTGATTTTATAACTGTTTTAGTTTTCACGATATCTTAATAAATGACAAAAATACGTCGGTTTTTCTAAAATTTAAAACTTTGAACGGCTCTCCTGAACATTTCACTTTTTGTCGCTTATACCCTATTTCCTTTTAACCGTCGATATATTGTCCGTCTCCAGGGTCTCCCAACTATCTCTGTACCAAAATTCATCAAAATCGGTTTAACCATTTAGTCGCAAAGACGTAATAAAGATACAAACAAACTAACTCACTTTCGCTTTTATAATATTAGTACGGAAGGAGAAAGGAGTAAATGATGCCGTGACGTCTGATAGGGGAGAGTGGAAGAAGAAAACGTGTTGCGCCGACCCAAAATAGAATGAGACAAGGGCAGGAAAATGATGACTGAGTAATACGATACTCCTTGGTAAGACTGACAGACTGTTGTTAGACTTTCGAACCTCTGACTGCTTGTAGTGACTGTCCAAGATCTACAAATGAACGGCTTTATGTAGGTACATTCCGAGGCACGGAGGAAACTCAAAAATTAAAAGTTAAAAGTTTGACGATACGGTTGGCGCAGTGGTTTAGCGATCGACTACTGCGCTGCGTGTCGCGGGTTCGATTCCCGCACGGAACAAATACTTGTATGGCCTACATTGTTAGGGGTCTGGCTGTTTGTGTATGTGAGTTTAAATGTTTGTAAACGCACCCACGATACAGGAGAAATTCATAGAGTGGGGCAACGTTTTTATTTAAAAAAAAAACAGACTCGGCCGATGAACAGTACTTTTTGAACGTCATCACACAAGACAGTCTCCCAAAACGCCCACCCATCGCATTCGGTAAGTAAAGAGTGGTCATCCATCCACGGATCCACGGAGCAAACTACACTAGCTCTGCTTAACCTCAAGCACGACCCGAGCGGTTCATATTATTTAGCCCACAAGCTCGTCAACCCAACACACAAACTATAGTACCTACTTTAATTGCCAGCTCAGCGTCTGAATCAAAATATAAATAGCGGTATGAATGTCGCTGTTCTCAGTAATTAGAAGTTGTTGAGTCGAGCCTTGTGCCTTGCGACTCTAGTTGGAGATGGGGCAAGGTAAAAGCGAACAGCGGGGGAGATTATTTAAGTAAAAGTTTTGCGTAATCTCACATCTGTAATTCTTAAAAGATATTGAAAGATAGATATACTTACATATAATTATATTCTATACTTATTAATAGTCCTTACTAATATTATAAAAGCGAAAGTGAGTTTCTTTGTTTGCTTGTTACGTCTTCACGCCCTAGTGGCTAAACCGATTTTGATGAATGTTGGTACAGAGATAGTTGGAAACCAGGAGACGGACATAGGCTAATTTTTATTTAAAAAAGTGGGATATGAGGAAGAATGAGGGAAGAAAAGGGAAAACTTAGCGTTGCTATTACAAATCAATCAGGCGAAAGAGCAAAAACTGCAGGTCTGCTTGGTGTGTTATACCTAATTTAACGCGAGCGTAGCCGCGGACGAAAGCTAGTGAATCATAAATAGAACGCTATGTCTTGCCATCAATGGCGTACAAATGAATGCTGTATAAACATTAATCACGATGAAGAGACATTCAAAATTTAGTATTAAAACTCCAGTAAAACAAATAAAATCCATTTTTAAGTCCCACCTTTAACTAAATAAATTAAATTTAAATAGAATAAAACAACAAGATTAATAACGAATACAAAATATAAATTTCAATGTGTCTCTAAATTAAAATAATACGAAACATTCATAATTAATTAACAATAATAATAAGTCATTTTTTTGTTCATATTAATTCATCATTTAAAACTTCATCCATCCATCATTAATTAATTAATATTATGAAGAGGAGAGATTTGTTTGTTTGTTCGTATCGAATAAGCTCTAAAACTACTAGACCGATACCTTTTAAGCTACATTATCAGATAGTAACATACGCTCTTCAACATCACGCCACTACCCACGGGAGCGGGGCAGCAACTAAAGACGCGAGTGGAGCGGCTGTAAAGAGAATCTTTATTAGGTTTTTAGAGGTTTGATATTTGAGGAGGTAAAATCTATAAGTTCATAAAGCAAGCAATGTGACATGTTTTTTCTTTGCCTAAATATGTTGGAGTTGTAAATAATTATTTTGTTTGGTCCACATCAGACATTTTTTGTGGATGTGAAATCATCAAATAACTTCCCCCGCTCTGGGCGGAGCGGGGGGGGAGTGTCAGACTTTCACTGATTAAAACCCACCAATGATCCTTCTTATACCCGTTATGTTCCAGGGCTGCAGTATCTCTTTCTTACAACCCCCAACCCCGGACCACATCAGGCTTGGGATCTTATTAAATTCGGAAATGGATATATACATTCAGTAAATTAGAAAAAAATACCTAATATCTTACAATCGCTACCTCTTATAACTTGCAAGCGATATTCGGCTGTGCCCCTTATTTCGGTAGCTCCTCCAATTATCCCTAGATTCGTTCACGTGTGAATAATTTTAACGAATTCAGCACTTCTTTTGATCTATGTAGTTTTATAGTTTTAGAATAGTTTCGCGCTTATAAACTTAAATTATGCTGAAGGGTTAAAACAAAGGCATAGGGGCATGCTTTGTGCAGTAATTAAGCAGATTGTACCCTTAGGAATTAAAAGGAAGATGTGAATACATAGGTGTATTTTAAATCTATTTGTTAAAGATGAAAATATCAGTACTGAATGTTAATGTATAAGTAACTGACACATTTGTATTTTTCTTTTTATTAGCAGCACCCCTCGGTTTCTCTCGTGTAGTGATAGAATTTACAATATATCTTTATGAATTGTTACCTATTTGTTATTCTGATGCTAGCTATATTATTGTAAAGTTTCATTAAAATCCATTCAGTAGGTTTTGCGTGAAAGAGTAATAAACATCCATACAAACTTTCGCGTTTATCTTCTAATATATAAAATTCTCGTGCAAAATTTTCGCTCCCATACTCCTCCAAAACGGCTGGACCGAAATTAAAAAATTAAAAAAATCTCATGAAATTTTGTGAGCATATCGGGTAGGTCTGAGAATCGGCCAAAATCTATTTTTCATGCCCCTAACTGAGCAGCGGGTGAAACCGCTGGGCACAGCTAGTAATATTAAAAAAGTATAATAGTAGATACTGTGATGGTAGGAAGTAGGATTTAAAAAAAATACTTTGCCCCACACTAGACATTTTCCCTTTATCCATACTAATAATATTATAAATGAGAAAGTGTGTGTCTGTTTGTTTGTAGGTCTTTGACGGCTACACGAAGCGACGAATTGACGTGATATTTTAAGTGGAGATAGTTAAAAGAATGGAGAGTGACATGGGCTACTTTTTGTCTCTTTCTAAGCCCCCACTTCGTTAAAATGGGATGTGAACGCGAGCGAAGCTGCGGGCAAAAGCTAGTAGTAATAAAATTGCAAATTGACCATTCACGAAGCTGCGCTCAACTAAGTATTCTTCAATTTAAACTATCCAAAAGTTATAGTTTCACGCAAAACATTGTGCTGGCGCATCCATTGAATATACGAGATTTGAGAGGAATTTTAAACAAAATTATGACATTACAAAATTTAGGAAAAGAATGTAACTTCCACACCTAATATCTCTGTAACTAGAAGATTTTAGATAGATAGAATATTCCTTATTATGTACACTATACAAATAACAAGAATAACATTAAACAACTTATAAATAGGGTGACACAATGGGCGGTCTTATCGCTAAAAGCGATATTTTCAAGACAACCTTTGGATGGATTTAAAGGAGGACAAACAGTTTTAAGGGATGGTCTAAAGGTGATCGTAATTATTTTTATGAGCCAGATGTGTCCCACAGCAGGGCAAAGTCGTCCCTTCCATCCTTCCATTTTCCTGTCGTTTGTTGTTTGGGCCCAATCCTTTTCATGAAACTCCAGCTCGTTATGCCATCACTTTCTGGGTCTACCACCTCTCCAGGTCCTGTTATTCGGAACCCAATCAGTTTTTACTTTGGCCCAATTTTGTTGTTACCTTGGCCCAATTTTGTTGTTACTTTGGCCCAATTTTGTTGTTACCTTGGCCCAAATTTCTTGTTACCTTGGCCCAATTTTGTTGTTACCTTGGCCCAATTTTATTGGTACTTTGGCCCAATTTTCTTGCGACATGCGGCAGCTGTAGCTAGCCCAGTAAATGGTAAAAATCGTCGAACTTATGAGTAACGTTTTAGCGAGGCAGGCCTTCATCAAAACGAAGATTTTACCGTTAAACCGATAGCTACACCGTATAAAGTTCCCCCGTGGGTACATAAGACACTTGTACTATTTTTTCTTATGTTCCCCCGTAGGAACTTAACGACATTCAACGGGTTAAGGTTATTTTAACCCTTTATTGCAGTAGTAGTAAGTCGTTTTAAGTGCGAGACGTATAATACCAAGTGATTGAAGAACTTAGAATGTTTTACCAGTCCATTTTACATCACCATTAAAATCCACGAATTCATTAATTCGGGGCGCTGAAGCGTTCGCCGAAAATGAATTGGAACGAAAACCATTAGATTAGAAGGGTGTTGGATTAGAAAAAAACAGCCAAGTGCGAGTTGGAACGCGCCCGAGGAGTTCCGTGCCATTATCTAATAATATAAAATTTTCGTGTCACAGTTTTCGTTCCCATACTCCTCCAAAACGGCTGCACCGATTTGAACGAAATTTTGTGTGCATATCGGGTAGGTCTGAGAACCGGCTAACATCTATTTTTCATGCCCCTAACTGAGCATCGGCTGAAACCGCTGGGCACAGCTAGTCATTATATAAGACTAGCTGGCGCCCGCGGCTTCGCCCGCATGATATCGAAAAATAAGTATCCTATGTGTTATTCCAGACTATAATCTACATCTGAGCCTATCAAGATCTGTTCAGTAGTTTTTTTCGTGATAGAGGATCAAACATACATCCATACCTACTCACAAACTTTCGCATTTAAAATAACTATAAGTAGGATGTCTATAAGATGTAGGTATCCATAAAAATGGCAAAAAAGAAAATTTGTTGTGTGGCTGTAAGGGGGCTCCCCTTAAACATTTATATTATTATTATTTTTTGCATTTTGAATTGTCTAACCATCACGGTTCATGAGCTACCGTTTGGATACAGACGAACAGCATAGTCTTAGTAATAGGGTTCCTATTTACCTTTTGGATACGGACCTCTAAAAAAATAGGTCAGACAAGACTTTCCAAGAAGACCTATTAACACCATTAATTTCAGGTTTAGTTCATAAAAATGTACTAGTTTAGATAATGGACTAATGGTACAGACGCCTGCACATCAAGCTACTACAATCTGTCAGATTTCTTTGATAGATTTTCCATTTTATTTCTAAAGTATTAGGTTCAAGTTTCATTGGGAAAAATTGACAGTTTCGGGTAGCTTGACCTGCAGGCCGTTGACGTATTCTTGTAAAAAAAAAACTCTAAATAAAACAATTCGACCTAGAATTACTCCCACAGGAACGAAACGTTCCTGAAATTGAAAAACTTTCGACGTGGAAGAAATACCTACGTACACTACCTTCTATTTAGTAGGTAGGAAGGTCGGGGTTGACGGTTGTTCGAAAGAAGATAAAGGGCAAAAGAATTAGCTTGGATGTGTTATAGTAAGTAAAAGCCTGACACTCCGCCCCGGGCAGCAGGGGAAATTTTTCATTATTTCCCATCCGAAAAAAAAGTCGGCCTCGCGCACCGTGGGTTCCGTGCAAACTTGCAACATAAACGGCCATATCTTTTGACTGCGAAGACTTAGAGATATGAGTTTTCCACAGCTTCAAGGGAATATAAACTTTAGCAAAAGGTTTTAATTTCATCTTGATACCTCCACGCGATCCTGACATAAAGGGTATTGACACATAGACAAGCAGACAGACAGCAAAGTGATCCAACAAGGGTTCCGTTTTTCTTCTCGAGTTCGGAATGTCAACCTCTAGAACCCCAGCGGCATAAAAACGTGCCAGTAGACAAGTATTACCGTTGAGCCCCGCTGGCACAAATTTGTGCCACCAAACGCCGACCGATTTAAAACTGAATGATAAGTCTTAAAATCAGATTACGCTTACGATAAGAGCCCGCCCGGCGGTGCTTGACGGATAGTTGATGTAAATAATGGCGGTTCTTGAAAGGTTAAAAAGGTAGGTAGGCCCCCAAAAAGAATATAAACTGTACGTACAATGAACAGTAGCCCTACTATGACCTCTTAAAGCAATTCTTATTCCGCTGAGGGAAAGAGACAGAGCTATACAGGGTGTCTAGCACCATCTCTTTCACTCAGTGGAATAAGAATTGCCATAAGATGTCATAGTAGCCCTTCTGCTACTAAAAAGGCCACACTACTAGAATAAAAACTGCTTTTTGTCGTTTATTTAAAACCAAACAGGTTTTAATCGATTTCATGCTCTAGAAAACCTTTTTAGAGGATTATTTTTGAAGTTATTTCAAATGGAATTGACATTTCTCCGAACCTCTAAAAATAACCAACTAAAAAGAGATTAATCCTTGGCAAAATTGTGGTGTCTCCTTCACAAACGCCATTAAATAAATAAGTGAAGTGAAGTGAGATTAATACGTGATATTGGGGAAATTGTGGTATCTCTCGTCCACAAAAACCATTAAGAAAGAGTTGAAGTTGAGATTAAATTACTGGTATAAATATCTCTTTGAGTGAAAAACCAAAATGTCGTCGGCCCGCACAGAGAAAGTTCACCAGGAGTTGCTGAACAAACTCCTGTCTGATTCGGTGATGGAGTGCTTTCGGACGCCAACATTGTCTTCCGAGTCCTCAAGCTCTTCCGGAACTAGTGTGGAAGCGGGTAGGTAGACCACCAAGCCAGTGGCAGTACCATCCTTACTAATATTATAAAAGTGAAAGTGAGTTTGTTTGTTTGTTACCTCTTCACGCTTTAATGGCTAAACCGATTTTGATGAATTTTGGTACGGAGATAGTTGGAAACCAGGAGACGGACACAGACTATTTAAAAAAAAAAACGGGTGGTATATGAGGGAGAAAGAGGGATGAAACGGGAAAACTTAGCGTTGCTATTAAAAATCAGTAAGGCGCAAGCGAAATTGTGGTACCCCGAATTTAACGCGAGCGAAGCCGCGGGCGAAAACTAGTAAATTATAAGTGGCTAGCACGTTTAACCTACAGCCAGTGTTCCGAAACTCTGACAAACAGTCTTACTAGATATCGTTTTACTTAGGGCCTTATCATACTAGCGAATTGCGAGCGTCTTCAAAGCGAAGCGGGCGCGCAACGAATACGTTACGGGCGCGCAATGAACACGCCGCGCATGCGCTGCGAATTCATTGCAGACGCGCAACGAATTCGCCGCGAATAGCACCGTGGACGTACGTTACTGTGTGTATTTTGCGTCGTTAACTTGCTACAAACACGCGACGAAAACGTTGCGAATTTGCCGCACGTCCGCGACGTCTTCGCTGAGCAGCCGCGGCGTGTTCGCGACGCATTCGCTGCGCGCCCGCTTCGCTTTGAAGACGCTCGCAATCCGCTAGTATGATAAGGCCCTTAGTCCTCACTGGGTTCTGAAGGTCAGATAGGCAGTCGCAGTATGTAACGGGTATGTGTATGTGATAACCCATCCACAGCCCGACCTAGGCATGTGCGGCTTAACTTAAGGATTGACGGCACGGTTGGCGCAGTGGCTGAGTGATCGATTGCTTCGCTGCGTGTCGCGGGTTCGATTCCCGCTCGAAACAAATATTTGTATGACCTGCAAATAGTTGTTTCTGGTCTGGCTGTATGTGTATTAACGTGAAACGTGCACCCACGATACAGGAGAAATTCCTAGTATGGGGCAAAGTTCTATAAAAAAAACTGTGCGACTGTTTTCTATTTTTTTTGGGCACTTTATTTGCCACCACTTAAAAAAATACCCTAAACCAGGTCCAACAGAGGTAGAAGAAGAACCTGAACCAGAGATAGTTGCGGAAGAGGAAACGAAGGTCGTCATCGAGGAACCAGAGCCTGAGTTGTTGCCAGTGATGTTCCCCACGCCTTCCCTACGTCTCGTCCTTTCTGATCGTGCTAGGATGATTGAAAAACAGAACAGGTAAATAAACATTGCAACTGACTCGTTTAACTGACGGATTTAGAACTTACCGAACCTACTTACCCAGCCGCCTCGGGAGATGCTCATGGTGTCGGGTGCCGTGAGACAAATTCTGGCCGCCGTAGATGGGGTTCTGTGGACGGTCAGCAATGAGTAGCTTACCATTCGTCCGTCTGGTGACGACAGGCCATGTCACCGGCGCGTTAGTGTTCTTTATCCACGTGGACCTCAAAGTAATGACAGCAAAGCAGAGGGGCCTGCCAGGGTCAGGGTTACTGACTAAAACCCACCCATGTTCCTAGAGTACATAATAAATAATAACTTCGTTTCATCCGGGTGTCCGAAAATATAATTTACAGGATACACGTCCTCCCAGAAGAATTTAAGACCGATATCAACCCAGATTTAATCCCGAAGATCCATTCCACGCCGCAGCAGAAGTACATCGATATTCTGGCAGATCTGACGGGATGCACCAGGTACAAGAGCAGTAGGGCCGAGTTCTGGTTTCTGGACACTCTAGCCAATCTTTTAAGGAGGGCTCAGGAGGACGGATTAGGGAGACGTAAGTTTTAAAAATACCATCGGAACGCTTCTTGTTGTCAGGGTTCAGTTGCTAAATGGTAAAATGGGAACCCTTATAGATTTACCCTGTCCGTTTGTCACAGTAATTTTTCTCAAAGACTTTTGGCACTTCATAGTTGAATTTTGGAGGGTAGATACCTTTTATGAACCGCTACACAAATATGATGAAATTAAGGTTGAAAAAAAATGTATTCGCTTAAAATTCAAATTCAATATGGAAGTCAAGGTTTAAAAAAACAGTTTTCACGATTCATACTTCGCGTCAGGACCTGAACGACCATCCCCGGGCGCCTACATATTGATCTAGCCTTAACTTACAAGTGACAAAAAATTTCATTACAGAAACACAAGCAATTTTGATTCTATGGTTCTGCGAGTGGATGAAGGAGATGCAACACTTCGATGCAGCTGACAGGAATCGTATGATAAGGAGGTTTGAGGTATTTCCACCACCAAAACCACCAAATCTTAGGTCTTAGGTCATTTTTAAAGATTTAGATATGAGCATTGCTATTTCAATAAATAAGGCGCAAGGGCAAAAATCAGAGGTAGCAGGTACCTGTAAATCAGGAAAGGGGAACTGTGTTACCCCAAACTTAACGCGAGCGAAGCCGCGGGCAAAAGCTAGTTTTTGATAAATTCTTGAAAAGCCTGACATAGCTGCAATTAGCCCCACCCGAGCCGACCTAATCACGAATCAGAGATAGTTTATGAACGGGATTTTCCGATCGGCACTAGTTGAATACTTTGGTGTGCAGCAAACATTGCTAAACGGCAAACACAGCAAAGCGGCCATAGATGGTTTTCACGCCATCATGCGCAAGCGATGCACCTCCATCATGCGCAGGGTATACGGCAGCCCAACAGAGTCCTACGCACTATAACGGACAGGTGGAACAGCCCCATACTGGGACATCGGATACGCCTACGTTCAAGTATGGCGTAAAATTTATGATTATTTTGCTTTTGTTTTTCTGGTAAATTTAAGCACTAACATTAGCTTTTTAAGTTGTGTGTTGTACTAACCTAATGGACTTTGTCTGCAATAAAAGATTTTTTTTATTTAAACGCCCAAAGTGCCGTCTCGAACTAGTATGTAGCACATTTATGTTAAATCATGAATTCTTATCAATAATTCCCTATATCTTCATAGGAGAACATGTTAGCAGCTTCAAAGTACATAGTCGAGATGGACAAAATACCTACGCCCGCGCAAATTGGGGTGTCCCACAAGGCACAAGAAATTCAAAAACGCCAGGACCCCCCAGCTTCGCGAGTAGAGCCTACGCCAACAGGCTCTAAAACGAGAGTAAAGTTTGATGGTGTCGGACCGGCCTTCGAGTGCTGTATTCGAGATCTTGCGAAGATAATTCATTACATTTTTGATCTGTTAGTATATCTTTGACTTTTCTGGCAAACATATACTTAACATCTATAATATTTGTATGCAAATCGCCAAGCGGTTGGTCGATTCTTCTCGTAACCAGAGGGCTGGCCTGTTTTTTGCCCAAAAAAAATAGCATTGCCATCCAACGCGGTAATGCTTAATAATAAATAAATAATAATAAATATCTTGGGACAACTCACACACGGCTATCTGATCCCAAGCTAAGCAGAGCTTGTGTTATGGTAACCAGACAACTGATATACATACTTATATAATTTATAAATACATACATATTATAGATAAATCACACCCAGACACAGAACAAACAATCATGCTCATCACACACAGTTTGTCCTGGGTGGGAATGGAACCCACGACCTCCGGCTCAGCAGTCAGGGCCACTAACCACTAGACCAACAGGCCTGTCAATGCTGCCAGCCTTCTGGGCACTTTTCCTGTTGACTGCGATGCGGTCGATGTAATTTACCATTTTTTACTTGTACATATTTTTATTATTAGTTTGTTTGCTTAGTTAGTTCTGTTTAATTAAAATAAATATGTTAGTTGATAAGTATTGAGAAGTAAGAAAAGCGACCTCGTTATTGTCGTTTTTCATGTCATTAAGCCGTTTTAAGCGACAGGACAAAATAGAGTACCAGCGTCAGGTTCAGTAGCCCTACTATGACCTCTTAAAGCAATTCTTATTCCGCTGAGGGAAAGAGACAGAGCTATACAGGGTGTCTAGCACCATCTCTTTCACTCAGTGGAATAAGAATTGCTATAAGATGTCATAGTAGCTCTTCTGGTCAGTTCTACCTGGCGTAATGGCTGGACTGCCATTTGGTGCAGCCATGATACACACACCGCCCCGCAGCGGCCGACCGTTCCGAGGCGGAGACCTTTCGCGTCCGTCCCTGGTTCAGTCCATAGTCCTGGGTTAGAGGGAGGGTAGCCATCATCTTCTTCTTCTGCGAAGCAGCCATTTTAGCGAAGGAGGTGGCAGGATGTTTGAAGGCCACAACCTCAAACTAAAGCGGGAACGGGGCGCCGCAAAACAATAACTTCTGGCCAATGTAGATGCGGGTCTGTGGACGGTGAGCAATGGGTAGCTCACCGTCCGTCCATCTCGTCACGACAGACCGTGTGAAACGTGCTCGTGTTCAACGCGCGCCTCAAAGAGATGGCAACAAAGCAGAAAGGTCCGCCAGAGCCACTGCATGGGTTGCTGGTTATTCGAAAAAGATGCCACGGCTCCACTAGAAGAAACATGGATGGGTTTAAATCAGTTAAAGGATGGCACTCCCCCTAGAGCGGGGTAGCGGAGTTATTTGATGATTCCCCATTCGAAAAAAAAGCATTCGACTCTTAATAAAGGAATGGGATGTGTCTCTGCGTCTCTGCCTATGGGTCATATATCTTTTTAAATACTTATATTTTCTTTTTTCACCTTTCTTGATGATTTTTTTATGTTGATTACCTGTGGTGTGTTTTGTTGATGCATCAAAGAAATGATTTACCTATCTATCAAGCCCTCTTACATACGGGTTTGTGTCTAAGCTTAAGGACCTTGTAAGCCAATATGCTGTGGGTTGCGGCCTCGGAACGAAAAGGGCAATAGAACATGGGTGGGTTTTAGTCAGTGAATTCTGACACTCCCCCCCTGCTCCACCCAGATCGGGGGAAGTTATTTGATGATTTCCCATCTGCAAAAAAAAAACAGTTGCTGTTATTCTAATAATTGTCTTAAAACTCTATTTTATCCTCAGCTTCAGCACCGACTACCAGTACAAACTTATTCGTTCAGTGTTCACATTCATTCCTGAATACTCGCTGACAGAAGTACCCCACCAGCTACAGAACCCAAAAAAAAGTTATGTCCCTCTCAAACCCAAGAAACCTGAGAAGTCTCCTAAGCATAAAGAAGAGAAACCCTCCCCAAAACAGAAAAAAAACAAAGTTAAAGAAGAGCCATTTAATCGTGAATATTTGGAGTTTCTCGAGGTTAGAGCTGTCTAACGTTTGCTTGCTTTCTGTTTCTCCATGTGGGAAGACTCGTAACGGCACTACAAAATTAGCACTGTAGCGCCATCTATTCCACAGCTTTAGAAATAACTTACAATACACACGGCAGCAAAATGAGATTTAGCTCACCGCCTGAAACAAAGCGTAATTATTTTTTTCAATCAAGAGAGCCGTTACTCACCTTTGGTGACCTACAACCTAAAATTTAATTTCTGTGAGTCCCTCACCACGCTCAGGATTAGAATCCTGAGCGTGGTGAGGGACTTAAAATATTTCGCTGTGGTTGTGACTCATTCAGCAATCCCAGCAAAAAATAACTTTTCTCTCGAAGAGGAAGGCCAAAGAAAAGATAGATGGATTGTGTAAGGAATGATATGAAGAGTTAATGATGCCGTGACGTCGAAGGACAGTTGGATTTTGACATAAGTTCTATGAGACTTATGTCAAAATACAACTATCCGTAAGCAAAACGAGTCGTTTTTGTTTATTGGAACGGGGCATTACTCTTTTCTCCTTCATATCATTCCTTACACAAACCATCCATCTTTCACCTTCCTCGCGCTCTCCGTCCATCAACATCCAGATCCTTCACTCCTTTAGTCACATGTGCTGTGTTCTACAAATAAAATTGAAACTTTGCGTTGATATATTTTTTTTAAATCCTACAGAAAAAAGCCGAAGCGGATCGTTTACGAGACGAACAAGAACAGTTGGAGAATGAACAATGGAACCGGAAAAGTCACATTCTACCGTTAGGCTTCGCGGTCACTGAGGAGTTTTTCAACAAATACTGGCCACCCAGTCCTCCACCGGAGCCCGTCCCTGAACCCTCTATACCGTCGAAGAAGGGGAAGAAGAGCAAGAAGTAAAAGAAGAATGAGATGAACAAGGGGAATGGTAAAAATGAAACGATAAGAAGAGTCGTCAATCGTCCCCTGCTTTTGAATGTTTAATTATCTGTGGTCAAAGCATCAGGTTTTCTTCCTAGAGGAAGACCATATACCTAAAAGATACATGGATAGTGTGAAGAATGATAAGAATAAAATTAAGTTTTCAAAGTACAGACGCCTGCAGGTCAAGCTACCCGAAACTGTCAATTTTTCCCAGTGAACCTTGAACCTAATACTTTAGAAATAAAGTCGAAAGTCTATCAAAGAAATCTGACAGATTGTAGTAGCTTGATGTGCAGGCGTCTGTACCTTTGTCATCAAATTTTAATTTGATTTTTCCTCGCGCTGTCTCCTCTCACACTGAAGGAGAAACACAGGCATGATATCGCTAAGTAGCCTAATGTTATAATAAGTTTTTTTTTTTTAAATTTTGAACTTAAATATCATTTTGTTGTTATAAACAAATACTTACTAATTTATTTATTTATTTATTTATTTAACGATTTATGTACATACACACTGAATACAGAAAAATGAATAGGAATAGAAAACAGGTACAAAGGTAATGCTTATTTCTATAGAAATCTCTTCCAGCATACCTGCGAAAGGAGAGTAAATAAAAAGAGATGTAGACACAGTGCGTAAAAAGAATACATAAAAACAAAAGCAAATATGACTAAATACAATATAAGAATATACTAACATACATACAAATACAAAGACAAATATACCTATAACTTAAATACAATATAAAAAATATAATAATAAATACCTATGCAACTATGGTGAAATTGAAAGATAATGTTCTTTTACTCTTCTCTTAAAAACTGAAACAGTTTGGCAGTCCCTAATGTCAGGCGGAAGCGAATTCCACAACCGCACAGCGTGAACAGTAAAGGAGTAGGAGTAGAAGTCGGTAGAGTGGGGAGGGGGTTTGAGGAGATTCCTAAGGTGCGATCTACATGGAGCATCAGAAGGACGGAAATAGGAAAAACGCTCCTGCAGATAGAATGGCGTTTTAGGGTTGTGAAGGATGTTAAAAAGCAAACACAATATTCGAGAGTTCCGGCGAAGTCGAATTGGGAGCCACTTAAGTATTTTGCGAAAGTTGGAAACATGATCATATTTTCTAAGGTTAAAAACAAAACGGATACAGATATTTTGCAAACGCTCAAGTTTATTTAAGAGCTCCTCGGTGGCATCCAAATAACAGGCATCGGCGTAGTCTATGATGGGCTGGATGAGAGTCTGCGCAAGGGAGATTTTAGTCTTCAGAGGCAGAAAGCTCTGGAGACATTTGAGCGAGTGGAATGTGTAATGCACTTTTCGACTCACTTCTGCAACCTGGAAAGTCCACGACAAATATGAGTCCATAATTACCCCCAAATTCTTAGCCTTAGTTGCGTAATTAATCTGAACTCCATTCAGACAGAGTGGAGACAGCGACGCAACATCGAGCCTGTTACGCATATACCTGCCACCGATGATCAAGGCCTGAGATTTGTTAGGGTTGATCAGCAGTCCAAAGGAGCGCGACCACTCACCAATTAAATCCAGATCCTTGTTCATGGCAGATACCGCCGCTTCAGCATCTTCCCTCACAAAATGTCGGTACAGCTGCAAATCGTCGGCATACAGATGGAAGAAGGAAGCAATGACTCTGGTGACAGAGTTGATGAAAATAGAAAAAATGAGAGGAGAGAGAACGCCACCCTGAGGCACACCCGCATCAAGTGAGCACCAATCAGAAAAGGATTCGTCAAGACGAACACGCTGCGAGCGGCCTTTCAGATAGGACTCGAACCAAGATACAGTGGAAGAAGAGAAATTAATAGATTTGAGGATCTCAAGAAGAATGTCAAAATCAACAGAGTTAAAGGCGCTGCTAAAGTCCAGAAGTACGAGTAGAGTGAGAGATTTGCGGTCCATAGCGCAGCGGATATCGTCGGTAACCTTTAAAAGAGCCGTTACAGTGCTATGACCAGGACGAAAACCAGATTGGAAATTGCTCAGAAGGCTATTCCTAGATAGGAAGGCGGTGAGCTGCTGATGTACAATGTGCTCAAGAACTTTAGAGAGATAAGGAAGTATGGAAATGGGTCTGAAATCGGTTGGAGACACTGGGTTTGGAATTTTAGGTAAAGGGATAATATGGGCCTGTTTCCAGACCTTGGGAACAGTGCAGGAAAACAAGGAGTAATTAAAAATGTGAGTCAATACGGGAAGAATAGTGGGAAGGATAGGAGCTATCATTCTTGAGCAAACGTGGTCATTACCAACTGCAGAGGAGGAAATGGCACAAATAGATTTCTTAACCTCACACTCACTTACTGGGCTTAAATTAAACGCAGAACATTGCGGCAAAGGCAAACCGGACAGTTTATTCAATGTAGCTGACTTGACCTGTGGATCCAAAGTTACAGGGGGTAGTGAGAAATGATTGTTTAGAGCGCACAAGTCAATGTCAGTTCCAGAAACAACTGGAGATTTGCCAATGCCAACAGTTTTTAGAAACTTCCAGACTTCTGTGGAGTTACGGTTGTCGAGAGAATTGTGGAAGTAGCGTTTCTTAGCATCTCTACACAAACGACTGCAGCGATTACGCAACATTCTGTACGCAGTTAGATTGCGTTCAGAAGGACAGCGCTAATATTATAAAAGCGAAAGTGTTTTTGTTACATCTTCACGCTTTAATGGCTAAACCGATTTTGATGACTTTTAGTACAGAGATAGTTGGGAACCAGGAGACGGACATGGGCTAATTAAAAAAAAGTGGGATATAAGGGAGAAAAAGAGAAGAAAAGGCAAACCTTAGCGTTGCTATTACAAATCAATAAGGCGCAAGGGAAATACTCCAGGTAGCAGGTAGGTACCTGCAAATCAGGAAAGGGAATTGTGTTATCACGAATTTAACGCGAGCGAAGCCGCGGGCAAAAGCAAGTAAGTATGTACATGTAAATACACCGCTGTCTAATCCTACAACGATGACCGGACCGTAATGTTATGTTTTGTTTAATTATAGATATAATTACAAATAAAAATAATAATAAAAAAAACTTAACTACAGGTTACAGTTCATTTAATTTCCTATATTTTACATCACTGACAACTGGTATTAAATGTACAAGAATAATGTATTTTTATCAGTTACCACTGTTTACGCAAAATATCTTCATTTACATATGAATTGTGCTTCATACTAACTGATATTAACTAGGCAGAATGCTTGAGCTTATGAGCTGAATTAAAAAATAATAAAAAAACGACTTCATGAAAAGATTTGATTTCCCTTTTGTAAAGGTTCGTTCACACAGGAATCCGTTTTTGTTCGGCGATAATGGATGTAACACTGGGCCCATAGCCAAACAGCAGACGACAATCGTTATCGCTCAGTAGTCACTAACACATTTTCAACTTTATACCCTAGCGCAGAGATGGCGAACCAATGGCACGCGTGCCAATGACGGCACGTGACACAAAGAATTGGGCACGCAAACAATTTTAATCATATTTTTATCTTACTATCATTTTTTTAACTCGCCCGAGAAATTCATTATTTTCAGAGATGAATAAAATTAATTCGCTTAGAAACCGTTTGGCGATGACTCTACTAGTCAGTAAAAAAAGTTTCGAATTGATAGTAATTATTTTCCTAATACAATCACTTAGTCAAAATTATTTGATGGCACGTCTGTGGCGTCATTCAACATTTATTTAGGAAAAATGGCACGTTGGTTCATCAAGGTTCGCCACCCCTGCCCTAGCGCATATAGTTGAAAATCTATTAAAGACTGCTGAGCGATAACGAACGAAACGAACAAAAACGATATGTAAATGTCAATAGATTTTCAACTATATGCGCTAGGGTATAAAGTTGAAAATGTATTAGTGACTGTTGAGCGATAACGAGTGTCGTCTGCTGCCGACTGCTGTTTGGCTAAAGGGCCTGATCTGTTTTATCGGATCGCAGATGCACGGAGCACTAGAAAATTGCATGCAGTAGCGACTGATCCGAAAAAGACAATCAAAATCATTTATTTCAAGTAGGCCAGTTACAGGCACTTTTGAACTGTCGAAACAATGACGATAGTAAAATGAAGCTACAGTCCCAGTCACAAGGCATAATAACTGTGAAAGTACTGTAGTTGATTCTGTGTGAACATAGGGTTTACATAACTAGTGAAATCAAAATTGTACAATTATATCGTAGATTATTTTTATCATGGTTCGTCTGTCTGTGGTAAATTTTGTTACAGAAAAAAAAAACAATTTTCTAAAATCAATGTTAAATAAACAGAATGTTCAAATTAGGTGACTAAAATAATTAAATGCGAATTTGAATACTGTAAATCTGAACACCGTTGTTTAACATCTATATATAGATAGATGGCTAATCAGCTCAAGCATTTCGTCCAGCAAAGAAATAATAAAATGCCTTTAATACATACACTAGAATTCCTAATACATATGTACATCGATAAGTTCATAAACTTATATACTAAGATACGACACATAGATTATATTTGGTTAAAATAGAGTTTTAGTCCTTTCACAGTTATTTTTTCCATTGAATTTGCAACTTTATCCCTCTTACAATAAGATTGCGATTGAGATACTGCCATTGACAAGTCCGTCTGAACTTAATTTTCAATACAATAAGGTTGCTTTTAAGTTGTCAGTACTACAAGGCTGTCACAATCGCAGTGATCCTTATCCCCATTAAAATAAAGTTGTTTTTGGATATAAAATAACTGAGAAAAGACAAAAAAAATACTTGTTTAACTATCATAAGATAATATAATATATACTGCAGTCGATAACAAGACAATATTTTAGACAACCTCCTCCTCTTTTGAAGTCGGTTAAGATTTAATTGGCAACAATATTTACCTATAGCACTCAAAATTCGACGCTAAATTATCTTTAGCGATGTTGACACACATTCTCGAGCAGAATAAATTATTTTAAAATCGATACTTTTGAAAACCCGCCGCTCTAATTGACTCAAATTATACGAAAGTTACCGAGAACGAAGATTGCCGAACACGAAGTTTGCCGATCGGCCCGACTCGAATGAAAGCTGAATTTGAGTAGTAATTACGGCGGTTCAGCTGTCTTGGTCAATAAATACTGTAACATGAGGCGGATCCAAAAATGTGTAACCACTAAATAATTTAGAAAAAAAAATTACTACTTAATAATTAATTAAACACAAATAAATCACATATTTATGGAATTACAAGATAAACACTTGTCTAAAAAAAATATTCGACATTGAACTCTGTGGACTCTGTGGTAAGACATGAGGGCTCTTCCTAATAATAGTCAATTATTATCTAGAAAGGGGTCATATCAAAATAGCTAGCGAAACCCCTCAGACTTAATGGGCAAGGGTATGAATATCTCAACGTTTCAAAACAATAAAAAAGCGTTTTTCGAAACTTCTATTTGAACTAACAAAAACAACGGGGTTGCGGGTTGTTCGAAAGAGATACCGCGGCCCCGGAAAATAAAGGGCAATAGAAGGAACATGGGTGGGTTTTAGGCAGTACAAGTCTGACACGCCCCCCCGCTCCGGAGAATAAGGGTATTATCATCACAATGTTCAGATTTATATACCTAACTTATGTGGAGTTTCGCTAGCTACGTTGATTTATTTAGTATTTCAATTGTCCCGCGATGGTGGCATTGCAACTAAAATCACGATGGCGTTGCTTGCATGTCTTTAAAAGGATTAATTTTTGCTTCTCAATATATTTTGTCCCGTTACAGAAGTACAGCATAAGTGGAAAGTTCTGGAATATAAACTAAACTGGCACTATGGTCAACTTATATAATTATATATATTTATTATAAAATATTGCACCTAAATATTATGTGGAAGTTAAATTCTTGTAGATACGAAGGGATATCGACGCACAAACTGTCACCACGCGTCTCCAGGTAGCACGGAGGATCGTTTTAATATCATTCTGGTGTGAGAACGAGTCAGAGCTATACAAGATGTCTAGCGCCATCTTTTTCCTGCACTGGAATACGATTAATGCCCCGTTCCAATAAACAAGAACGACTCGTTTTGCTTACGGATAGTTGTATATTGACATAAGTCTCATAGAACGTATGTCAAAATACAACTATCCGTAAGCAAAACGACTCGTTTTTGTTTATTGGAACAGTAGGCCTACTATGACATCTTAAAGCAGAACTTATTCCACTGAGTGAAAGAGATGGTGCTAGACACCCTGTATAACTCTGTCCCTTTCCCTCAGCGGATTAAGTTCTGCTTTAACACGTCATAGTAGGCTTACAGGGCATAAACCAATATTGTTTTAACCTTTTCAACGCCATTGTCACCTATGTATGACAAGCAAACGCGTGCTCTGTATATGAGTCTGTCTGTCAAGACCCTTAATCTCAGGAACCCATTGAGACATCGAGTTGAAATTAAAAGTATATACTCAAGTCTCTAGTCCCTTGAAGCTGTGAAAATGAACCCTCTAAGTTTACCAGGCCATTGATGACGGTTTTTTTTAACATCATCTTTCCATATTTTACCACAGAGACAAATTGTGGTCAAGAGTAGGCTCAATACAAACACAAAAAAAACGTGGTCTGACTAGTTTGTGCGTCTGTCCCTTTCGACTCTCTAAACTAATATTATTAATGTGTTTTGCAGTGAAATTATTATGTAGTACATGTATAAATGCTAAATTATTTATATTACATTAATATAACGACCAGTGACTTTGATTCGAGTTTACTAATCAACTGTTAATGGCAGTTTAAGAGTTTTTTTTTTAATATTATAGCTTATTTTTAAAATAGGGATTTAAAATTAAAGTTTTTATTGATAATGCTTGTTTTTGTAATTGAACAAAAAATTTTAAAATTTTAAATTTTAAAAAGTCTAAAATGTTGGTTTAAAGAATGAACACGATTGTAGCAGGTGGCGTTGTGTCATTTCTGTGAACCACTCGTGAAATTTGACACAATAGAATTTTTATAAGTAATAGCAGTCAAATAAACTTTAACTACAAGAAAATTGAGCGATCAACCAAATTGTGAGCACTACCGTGCAATGAGACGATTTAAATAGTATTTTATATTAATAATTAACTTTTTTACCAATGATATGAAAATCAACAATTTCCTAATATTGTATTTACAAAGTTTGTCATTTTTATATTACTAAAAATATTTTTAGACCGAAATCTGATACATTACTGCAGTTTCTTTGTCTGTACAAAAACAAATACCTAAATAAAATTTAACTAAAGTTTTTTTCATTACAAATGATTATTTTAGCGAATCTGTCAGAAACAAAAAAGTTTCAACGAATCTCCAAACAACATATATGTATCAAACATTTTTCCTTAGCATGTATTGTCTGCAGAATACTCCAGGGGGCAGTGGGTGCCAGAAAATCGCTGATAGAGGCCTAGGAAACATTATCATGATGACTTAGAGGAATTATTCAGAGATTAGTGGAATGTAACGAGTGGGGACTTTTGCCCATGCCAGACGACTCCCGGCCACCGTAGATATGGGTATATGGAAGGTGAGCAATGGGTAGCTCACCGTCTAATTCGATAACGTGACGACAGAAGAGAAGACGCTTTCGTGTTCCACGTGCGCCTCAAAGAGATGTCAACAAAGCAGAGGGACCTGCCAGTCACTGCATGCCGGGGTAAAGGGTTGTTCGAAAAAGATATACTGACAAATGCTTGCACTGACTGGACAGGTCCACTCAATCTGTGTGGTGCTTCTTTAAAAAGACCACTTCAGGCACTAATCGGCACAGTCCTCATGTAAGTTTTTGTCTGGACATTAAAAGAGACTGACCTCTGAGTTTGTTTCGGCTGTTTCTTCTCAGAGTAGTCGGGTACGAAACACCGGCCTCATCTAGTTTTAAAAAAAAGACGTGTAAAAGTGTTTGTGAAAACCTACTTGCAAGATAAACATCAATTATCATTTATCGATACCGCGGCCCCAGAACATAGAGGGAGAAAGAAGGAACATGGGTAGGTTATAGTTAGTAAAAATCTGACACTCGGCCCCGCTACATTCAGAGCAAAGGAAGTTATTAAAGTGAAACTTTTATTACATCGTCTCAAACTTTTTCGTCTGTATATTGCATGTCGAGTGACGGTCGGCCGCGGAGTAGAGACGTCCAAATGTCTATAATGTGAAAAAATGTTTCACTTTTTACCGTGGTTTCATAAAACCACACAATGCTTTTATTGACGATTTTCCATTCGCAAAAAAACACCTTTGTCCAGTAATGAGACAATACAGGCTAGGGAAAAAAGAGTTATCATACATTAATATTGTTTTATTTTCTAATAAAAATTAAATCAGTCTACTTCATATATTGGAAAAAACAACACCTTAGTCTTGTGGAATTATAATTTTGGGAAAAAATTGAGCATAAATCATGTCCCATTTCTAGGCAACATCTCATTGAAGAAAATTGGAATAACACATATCACATTTCAGATATTTTTCCTACTTAAACATTACTAAAGGAAGTTTATTTGTTCGTGAGACAATAATATGATTATTATTAAAAATATTTTAATTAATTATTTTAATTTTACATTCGTTATTGCATCGATACTGATATATTTTGATACAGGTGATTTATTTAAGACTAATAAAGTAATTCAATCAGGTAGTGAAACTTTCTGTAGCATCAATATTTGGGGTCAACGACCGTTTAGTACAGCTAGTTGATAAATAATTATGTACTCCTAATATAATTATACACTGATTGTATTTATAGAGATCTGCTAGTTACGGCGACAAACCCAGAATTAAAAAAAAGCGCGAAATGGTATTCCGCATATTTTTGAAGTCGTTACTCTACACTAGAAATTTCGCCTGTATCGTGTGTGTGTACGTTTACAAACATTTAAACTTACATACACAAACAGTAGAGTCAGACCCGAAACAACTCCCTGTAGGATCAAACCCGCGACACGCAGCGCAGCAGTCGATCGCTGAGCTACTGCGCAAGCCAATATGTCGTTGATATGATTTAATTATTAAATAAAGTAAACCTGGGTCAAAATATAAAGCGTACAATCGGTATCGATACAAAAACGAACTAAAGATTATTGAGAATTAAATTCATAATATTCACAGGATATTATACCCTATGGTCATAATAATATAGACGCCGTATACAACATTAATTTTTACTATACACAAAACCCGAAACACGTATCAAGTATTTTAATTTAAAGTATATTATGTATTAAATTAAAGAACCGTACCATGAAAAATCACAAAGTTATAAGCTTTCTTTTCTTTAAAAAAAAAACCTTACCGCACACTAGGAATTTCTCCTGTATCGTGGGTGCGTTTACAAACATTTACACTCACATACACAAACAGCCAGCCATTTCTATGAACTACAGGTAGTTGTTTCGGGTCTGGCTGTTTGTGTATGTGAGTTTAAATGTTTGTAAACGCACCCACGATACAGGCGAAATTCCTAGTGTGCGGCAACGTTTAAAAAAAACCGTGCAGGTATTAAACCCGCAACACGCAGCGCAGCAGTCGATCGATCAGCTACTGAGCTAACCGTGTCGTCAAGCTTGTTGTGTTACCTGGTTGTCGGTACCTGCACACGGTCACCGCGCGTGTCTAGTGTCGTTGTGCACTGCCGTGCCTTATCATTGCGTATAGCTACTCAGTAATCATCTGCCTATCCTTTTCCCAACTATGTTGGGGTCAGCTTCTAGTCTTAGGTCAGATACTACTGGGTAATACGTTACCCCATGGTAAGACTGACAGACTACTGTCAGACTTCGTATAGCTCAGTAAACCTTTTTAAAATATTTTTGGAACAAAATATAACATGGTGAAAAATTATTGAAATCGATTTAGTTACTCATTCTGAACAAAACTGTAATCAGGTTTCGTATATACTAAAAATAATGTTATATAGTTTTCGTAGGTATATACAGTCTATTATAAATGCAAGATCAACTAACGTATTATGAAATACAAGGTTTCATGCTGTTCTTTTTGGAATAAGTAGAACTCTTGGCATGGATGATGATTAGAGATGGGATATTCGGATAGATATTTTACCTAAAGCTGAAATTGGATATTTTGGAAAGCACTTATTTATCTTAAAAAAAAACCTTGACACCATTAACCCCTCGCGCGTCAAAGTGTCACACTGGGTGCAAAGTTTTACTTGTGCCACAAATGTCGCATTTGCACACGGGTGCAAAGTTTGAACCGCTGCTGTGAGTGGTTTTCATATTTTAGACATTTATTTTTAAAATTTATTTAAAACTCATAAGGATTCTGGAAACATCATATATCGATATAACATATATCGATAATTATATTTTACGAAGTATTCGTAATATATAATTATCGATATAACTATGAAATCTTCGTTTTTCCGAAGGTCTAACCAAAATCAAAAATTCATTCAAAATAGCTCGACGTTTGGGGCACTTTACCTACATTGTTAGCAATCGCGCGACGGTTTAACCAATAATGTAAAAACACAATTTTTCTGAAAGAACACAAATAACTTTAAAGTTCGATTTTTAGTTGCTTTTAAATCAATAAATAGTTGAATCATTGACTCGACAACTTAGTGACGTCATCGGTTGCGAGTCTCATACAAAATCTATGGGGGAAGCGCGTTTTGACAGCTCATAAAAAGTATATCAATTGATTGGTGGTGTCAACTACCTTATTAAACGTATTCTCAACATGTCATATTGACGTTTGACTTAGTAACTGAGAAAAAAGAAAACTATTATCCATTCCATCTTGACACCAAAGAGCTTTTTAACTTAATTATGCCACAAAAATGAGCAACTTTAATGAATGTGTTCTACTTATCCCAGAACCAGAAAATTACCAACAATACACATTAAGATACATCTTAAAACTGATAGATATTAACACCATGAATTGGCAAACATACATACAAGTTACATCTATTATATTAATATGCACAATAATGCCACTTAAATAAGAAAGCTCGCAGAGATCTGCCAACTCCCCATGGGGCCGGCGTGATGATACGAAATACAATTCCGAAACTGTCCTGAGATTCTTTTCGTAAATGCTGCTTTTTTTTTGTTGGAGAATTTTATTTATTTTTTATGCATGGCAACAATGGTTTCGTGAATAATGTTGCTATTTTTTATTTACAGGCAATACTAAAAGGTAGTGATTCAAAAATATTACTTTCGTTGTTTCCATATTACTTCCATCGTTGAGATATATTTCTATTTAAAAATAATTAATTATTTGCAGTGACAAAATTTTAATTATTTTCGGTGACAAAATTGGAACTATTCGTAACATTTAAAACAGTGTTTTTTTTTTAATAGTGTCAAATTATCAATCAGAAACTAGAAATACAATCTCATATATAAAATTCTCGTGTCACAGTTTTCGTTCCCATACTCCTCCGAAACGGCTGGACCGATTTAAACGAAATTTTGTGTACATATCGGGTAGGTCTGAGAATCGGACAACATCTATTTTTCATACCCCTAAGTAAGCAGCGGGTGAAACCGCTGGGCACAGCTAGTATAATAAAGAAATATAGCTGTTTCAGAAAGATGTATTTAGTTGGATCGTCTATAATTCTACATTCTCTATGGAATGTGGTTTACATGGTATGCTTGCATACAAGCAATGAAGTGATTGCCATTAAAAAAACAAAACAAAATAAAATTCTCAACAAGTCTAAATCAAATCACCTTAGTTAAAAGTCGATGGCACAAGTTCTATGCATTTGTTTGTTCACGACCTCCATGGCATATGGCAGTCGTGGTTATGTAGTCCAGTTTCACACAATTTTGTACCCTTTCACTCACGAATTAGGGTTGAGAATCGTTTGAAAAAGTCGTGAAACTCTAGTTTTTACACAATTTTGAAACCTATCCTTCACGAGTTAAGGTTGAAAATCCACAAAATGGCACATTTAATGTGTCAAAAATCACTACGGAATCTTTTAGAGTTGATGGCACATCAGACGCAAGTGATTCCTGTTTTTGAAATCCATTCACACTTCACAAATGTTACCGTAGTTAGTCCCAGTGGTGGTGGACTCACATGTGGAGTGTGGGGGGCGCGGGTTCGAGTCCCGTGCGAGGCTCTGAGTGCTACAGGAGCGCTCGTCGACACTCGTCGCGGTATGCGCCCAATGTGCCCCTGTTTCAGGTTTGCCATCTGTAATTTGGTTGAAAATTTTATTAGTTTGAGAGTAGAATAATAGTATAATCCTTACTAATATTATAAAAGCGAAAGTTAATTTATTTGTTTGTTACGTCTTCATGCCTACATGGCTGAACCGATTTTGATGAATTTTGGTACATATATATTTGGGGATGAACCTGGAGACGAACATAGGATACTTACTGCTTAATTTTCAAAAAAAGATTGAGTTATGAGGAAGAAAGAGGGAAGAAAGGGAAAACTTAGCATTGCTATTACAATAAATAAGGCGCATGGGCTTAACTAAAGGTAGCAGGTACCTGTAAATCAGGAAAGGGGAACTGTGTTACCCCGAATTAAACGCGAGCGAAGCCGCGGGCAAAAGCTAGTAGTTTAATTAATTTAATAAAACAACCAACTTGCTCCTAAGCTTCTTAGCAAACCCTTTAATTTTATACCGATATCATTGGAATAAATAAAAATTACTAGTCCGCCATCTTTATTAGCCCACCATATTGGATTTTAAGAACGACTGCATTCAGCTAACCATGTATTGTCATACAAACTAAACTACGACGACGGCACGGTTGGCGCAGTGGCAGAGCGATCGACTGCTGCGCTGCGTGTCGCGGGTTCGATCCCCGCACGGAACAAATATTTGTATGACCTGCAGATAGTTGTTTCGGGCCTGGCTGTTTGTGTATGTGAATTTGAATGTTTGTAAACGCACGATACAGGACCTAGTGTGGGGCAACGTTTAATTTAAAAAGAAAACTCTTATACCAAATTTCTTATACAAAAAACTGGTTTAAATTAAAATTAATTACAATAACCAATTTTATTATTTGCGTCAATACCAATTCAAAGAATTAAACCAAAGATTTGTGTGTATAATCTAAAATGGTTGTGGCGATGTCCATCCCGTTCATTCATTCATCATTCAATCTTCCTTTTCTCAATTGTTGTTTGTTTCCAGTACAATCGTATCCAGCAACCAGGATTACATGGTGTATCGGTCTGGTTATTGAGCTGGCCATCGGCGGCGGAGACCTCTCTGTTCCGACCCTGGTTCAATCCATGGTCCGGAGTAAAAGGGAACGGGAAGCCACCTCAAGTAATGGTAGCGAAGGAGGTAGCTGGACGCTTAAGGCGCGTCGCCCACACGACCAACAGTCGAGGCGCAGTCGAGTCGCGGGCGCATTAAGTGCGTCGCCCACAAGATCAACAGTCGAGGTGCAGTTGAGGCGCAGGCACATAAGAGGGACGCCACAACGAGATTTTCTTTACGAATGTCGTGTGGGTGACGCGCTTTACGCGCCCGCGCCTCGTCTGCACCTCGACTGTTGGTCGTGTGGGCGACGCGCCTAAGGGAGAGAATCTCAAACTGTCCCATCCACGACGGCAGACGCTCCGAGCGTCGGGAGTCGCGAAACAACCACCGTAGGGCCTATGGACGGTGAGCAATGGGTAGCTCACCGTCTATCCATCCAGTGACAATAGGGCATGTCGACGTCGCGTTAGAGTTCCAGGTGCGCCTAAAAGAGATGTCAGCAAAGCAGAGGGGTGCCAAGGTCACCGCCTGCCAGGGTGGAAGGTTATTCGAAAGAGATACCGTGGCCAAGGAACACAAAAGGCACATTGATGGGTTTCAATCAGTACAAATCTGGTTCTCCCGTCTACTCCGCCCAGAGCGGGAGGAATCATTTGATGATTTCCTATAAAACAAAAATAAAGGCTTTCGAGCTTCTGATCCACCCTTACCAAAGATCTAGAAATCTTATCTAGGAACAACTGCTTAACGTGCTTCCCGAGGAACAGCGGAGACTGGGTATGTCATGGAAGGTCAAATATAAAAAGACCGAGTTCTGCAATATTGACAGCACGATTGGCGCAGTGGCTAAGAGATTAACTGCTGCCCTGCGTGTCGCAGGTTCGATTCATGCTCCGAACAATAATATGCTACGGGTCTGGCTGTTTGTGTGATTTTAAATGTTTACAAACGCACCCTATACAGGAGAAATCCCTAGTGTGGGCAACGATATTAAAAAGTAATGAAGTTGGCTTGACTTTTATCACGATTTCTGATCATGTCGCTCCACTGACATTATCTAACATTTCACCTGCCTAGCCTTTTCCCAAGTTCTATGTTTGGTACTGCTTCCAGTCTAACCAGATATAGCTGAATACCGTAATTTTACATCAATTGACTGCCTATCTGACCTCCACAACCAGTTAGTACTGGATAATACGATTCTTTAAGACTAAATATCGGCTACTGACTACCTATAACGACTGTCAAAGATATACAAATGACAGCCGGGACCAACGGCTCAACGTGATTTCCTCGGTATATCGGCTTGGGTGGACACCCATCCAAGAAGTAACCTGAAGATTGACCTATACTCTTACATTTACATCCACTTAAACGTATCCACATTACCTCATTCTCAATACAATCCTAAGTCCAGCAGTGGGCCGCATCCGGCAATGTGACTCCTACCTGGCTTTCTGCAACTCAATCTGCCCCTCCAGGGTCTTAGCGAGGTAGATCACGAACAGTTGGGATAGGGCCACCCCTAATGCTACGGACGCGATGGTGTACAGGTTGCGCTCGGCCCAGGACCGGACGATTTCGATGCAGCCGCTCGTCCAGACCCGTTTGCTTGCTTCGGCCACCTGGGAAATGAGAAAGGGATTATGGAAAACTAGTTGGTAAAAGGAGAAACCTAGTCAATCAGTTGACATTTTTAAAGAACGCCCAGTTTAATGTCAGCTGTCAAAACGACACTACATAAGGCGTGAGTGCAGTCTTCAGTGTTCGGTACCAGCGTTCGACGATGCCGTTGCTTTGCGGGTGGTAGGCAGTAGTACGAGTTCGGTCTACCCCCAGCAGTTGTGCGAGGTCTCGGAATAGTTGACTTTCGGACTGTCGTCCTTGGTCAGCCGTTATTCTTGCAGGTATCCTTCGATCCTTGCTAGTAAGGATGACTCCTTACTGGCAAGGATCAAACGATGGCGCGTTGCTGTCTAGCCGTGAGATGAAAATGGTCAATGAAAAATTGCCCGTGTTTCCGCAATGTCTTGGAGTTGCACTCTCGTAGAAATTTTAACAGAAACACTCTTTATCTTATAGCCGTTCTATTTTAACGTATGTCCTGGCAGTTCAAACTTTTGAAGAATTTGAACATCTTACATAATATTATAAATGCGAATGTTTGTGAGGATGGATAGATGTATGGATGTTTGTTACTCTTTCACGTCAAAACGGCTAAACGGATCTTGATGAAATTTGGCACAGAGGTAGATTGTCATTTTTTTTTCGATATCACGCGGGCGTCAGCTAGTAACGCAATACTGTTCACCCCCACCCCGTGAAAAATAATATACATACAAACAAACGGAGTTACAACTGAAAGTTTAGTTTCGATGTTGATCATATGACATGAACCCTCTGTATATTTTTTTTGGAAATCATCTCGCTGTTCAACCTATGAGGTTTTACAGCGAGAGTTTAGTTTTATTCTATAGGTGCCTTGAGAATAAGGCCTCCAGCCCCGCCTATCTCCGGGGTTGCGGGTTGTTCGAAAGAGATACCGCGGCCCCGGAACGTAAAGGGCAATAGAAGGGACATGGGTGGATTTTAGTCAGTACAAGTCTGACATGCCCCCCCGCTCCGCCCAGAGCGGGGAAAGTCATTGGATGATTTCCCACGCGAAAAAAAAAATACCCCACCTATCTTCAAATCAACCCGCCGCCGCGAGACATATGGGTGTCGGCCCCACGAGACGGTTCCCGGCCACCTTAGACCGGGTCTGTGAGTGTCTGTCCAGCGATGACAGGCCGGGGTAATAGCGCGTTAGTTAGTAGTTAAACGCGCGTCTCAAAGACATGTCAGCAAAGCAGAGGGACCTGCCAGGGGCACCGCTTGCCGGGGTGAACAGTTGTTCGAAAGAGATACCGCAGCCCCGGAAAACAAAGAGCAGGTAGGAACATGGGTGGGTTTTAGTCAGTAAACATCTGACACTCCCTTCAGGTCCGCCCTGAGCGAGAGAAGTGATTTGATGGTTCCCACCCCAAAAAAAGGGCAGGTTTGGTGGGTTTTAGTCAGTCAAAATCTTACACTCCCTTCAGCTCCGCCCAGAGCGAGAGAAGTGATTTGACGATTTCCAATCAGTTAACGATATTTAAAATCCTGTACTCACCGGATAGTTCTGAACTCCATACCCGCACATGATGTTGACCAGCCCTGAGGAGATGTCGGTCGCGTTGATGCAGCATGAGAAGGGAACTCCGCAGCGCTCCACGGACGGAGAGGAGCAGTTGAAGTACTCGTTCTTCGACCAGTCCATGTAGCCGTCTGAGGTTAGCCCGCAGCAGTGGAACTGGAAGAGCAGACAAAGAAATAGAGATCACAAGAAAAAGAGAGAATAAAGTGAGATTGAGATTCCCGAAAACGTGGTACAGTACGGCCAACGAGAAGCGATACGAAAGGTCATTAACCTAAAGAACAACTGTGGCGTTGACAATCTAATATTTAGCTCTTTCCATCTTGTGCCTTTGTCGTAATGTCTCGTTCTCCCGGCAAAAATATGACAACGTTAAGACGGGTTCACCAAACATTCGGGCGGCCATTTTAGATGGGGTTTTAGCATGGGTTTTGTTTACATTTGGTATCGCTTCTCGTTGGCCGTACTTTAGTCATATTCATTTATTGATAAGAGATTCTGTTACGTCATATAGGTAATAAATACATTAATAATTTATTGTAAATAATACATGTCGACTTAAGTAGTATAAAATACAAATACTTTAAATTAAAAAAAAGTGAAATTAATAAAGATAAGATGGAAAAAAAGAAAACAACAGATTCAGTCGAATTGACAACCACTTCCTTTTTTGAAATCCTTACTAGTATTATAAAAGCGAAAGTGAGTTTGTAACGTCTTCACGTATAAATTTGATGAATTTTGGTACAGAGATAGCTGGGACCCTGGAGACGGACATAGGATAAAAAATAATAGGAAAAGGGGGAGAAAGAGAGAAGAAAAGGGGGAGAAAGAGGGAAGAAAAGGGGGAGAAAGAGGGAAGAAAAGGGGAGAGAAAGATATATTTTTTTCGATCACCACGCGGGTTTAAGTTAGCCCAAATTAACTATGCTACGCGGACGAAGTCGCGGGTGGAAGCTAGTACAGTATATTCTATTCTATACTAAAAAAACCAGCCTAATAATCAAATCAAATACTCACATCACTCTGAGCAAAATCGATGAAGTTCTGCAGATCAGGGTCATCTCTATACGCGTGGACCACTCGTTCCGTGAAGCTCTGCTCCAGTAATCCGTGGAGGGAGCGAGGGAACACGAACCCGCAGACAGCGCCACCCATCTCAACCAGGAACAGGATGAGCAGGCAGAGGGAGTACTGTACACGAAAAGGGGTTTAGAAAATCCTTACTAATATTATAAAAGCGTAAGTGTTTGTTACCTCTTCACGCCTACATGGCCAAACCGATTTTGATGAATTTTGGTACAGAGATAGTTGGAATCATGGAGACGGACATAGGCTATTTTTTTTTCAAAAAAGATTGAGATATGAGGGAGTAACAGGGAAGAAAAGGGAAAACTTTGCATTGCTATTACAATAAATAAGGCGCTAGAGCAAAAAGTACAGGTAGCAGGTACCTGCAAATCAGGAAAGGGGAACTGTGTTACCCCGAATTTAACGCGAGCGAAGCCGCGGGCAAAAGCTAGTTATTATATATATCTTAAATTTTTCGTAAACTTTTACACAACTTTTTTATTAAATTGATGAGGTCGGTGTTTCTGGCCCGACCACTCTGAGAAGAAACAGCCGAAACAAACTCAGAGGTCATAGTCTCTTTAGGTCCATACAAAAATCATGGTCAACTTATATGAGGACTATGCAGATTAGTGTCTGAAGTGGTCTTTTTAAGAAAGCACCACACAGGTTGAGTGGACCTGTCCAGTCAGTGCAAGCATTTGTCAGTTATCGTGTAGCTCGACTCATAACCCAAGGAGGTCAACGACACGACGAACAATACCAAAAAAGGACATTCGTGTAGATCGCTTTTAGTACTCAAATTGCCAGATAATCGTCAAACACAAGTAAAAGTACTTAATGATGTTGGATCACAACCTCACGTCCTCACATTCACAATAAAGAAAAAAAAAAAAAACAGGATTTAATTAATGAGATCATATTTTTGATTGGCGTGGGAAATCACCAAATAACTTCCCCCGCCCTGGGTGGAGCGTCAGACTTTTACTGACTAAAACCCACCCATGTTCCTTCTATTGCCCTTTACGTTCCGAGGCCGCGGTATCTCTTTCGAACAACCCGCAAATGAGATCATAACAAAGGCCACATTCAAATAGACAAACTCTAAAGCTTTTATTTCAATTATCCCCGAATACTGAAACGTTACTCAAAATGTGAGGGCTGCTTAACATTTGAGCAGCTCTTAAACTTTAGATTTTGTATTGTCAAACGTCACTTCTGAGTCTCTGTTAAATTTAAGTGGGACTTAAATTTTGAGTGACGTTTCAGTATTCGGGGGTTAGACAGGCATTTTTTTATTACAGGCACTTTTAAATGTCAAAAAAAATGAAGCTGAAGTACCAAACAAAGCATAGTACTGTAGTTGTCCATTCCAAAGCGTTGATCTCTATGGAGAAGAATGGGCAAGTCCATGGACACTCTTTTCAATCATAATATTTTTACAAGATCACGGTTACATCATTCATGTTGAGAAAATTTGTAACGAATATGTTCGAACAAATAATGTAAGAACGATGTAGTTAAACGTGTAAATTAAGAGCGTCTACAGTAAAAAGAGAGCAAGAATTTAGATTTTTTTTGCGTTGCCCCACACTGGGATTTCTCCTGTATCGTGGGTGCTTTTACAAACACTTCAACTCACATACACAAACAGCCAGACCTGGAATTACTATCTGTAGAAAATTGTTGTTCCGTACGGGGATCGAACCCGCGACACGCAACGCAGCAGTCCATCGCTCAGCCACTGCGCCAACCGTATCGCCCACAATAAACAGGAAAACTCGAATACAAACATAATATTCGTAATGTTCAGAAAATTCGTAATATACTTCAAGAACGAACTCGTTGCAGTCGGTATACGTGGAATTTATTTGATTTCACTTTACTTTACCGAGGCATGTGATTACAATTTTCGTTTTAATTAGGCCCAACTCTTCTAAGGGATAGCTGTCCTGATTTGCAGGTACCTGCTATCTGTAGTTTTTGCCCCTACGACTTATTGCTTGTAATAGCAATGCCAAGTTAGCGTTAAACCGAAATTATATTATTTATTATTTTGATGTAGCATTACTAACAGCTATGTTTTCCTCAGACTAAGTAACTGCTATTAAACAGGTAAAATGTACAACCGAAAAAAGAATTTCCAACAAAATAACGATGATTTTCGCTGATGCATTTCAAAAATGTTGACCAGGCAGGAGGAAAACATAAGGAATGTAGTTATAAATCATATTTAATTTAAGAACATGACCTAACTCATAACACCACCCACTTATTTATTTGACTGGAAAGACCAGAGGGCTACCTAAAACGACGACGACGTTAGTGCAGTGGCTGAGCCATCAACTGCTGCGCTGCGTTTCGCGGGTTCAATCCCCGCACGGGACAAATATTTATATGGCCTACAGATACTTGATTCGGGTCTGGCTGGTTTGTAAGAAAAAAAATTTCACCCATCCACAAACAAACCCAGACAAGAGCAGCTTAACCTGAAGACTGATCCGAAAGTCTGTTATTATTTAGCCAATAGTTTAATGTGTCCGTTAACAACAACCTTATAAATATACGCTAAGTATAGACGACTTGATAACAACACAAGCTACTGGTGTACTGATAAGAAGCAGTTAACACCACACTATTGTCATACTAATAAATAATACGGACGACAATTTGGGTTCCTTGCAAAAACAGTTATTTGCTAAATGTTTTGGAATAATTAAAATTGCTGAATGAAATTTTTGCCGAATTGAAATTTTTTATAGGAAACGACTAATCCGAACCGTGCACGTTTTCTCGACATTTTAAGTAATCTATACTTGATATTATAAAGCTGAAGAGTTTGTTTGTTTGAACGCGCTAATCTCAGGAAGTGCTGGTTCGAATTGAAAGATTCTTTTAGTGTTGAATAGTCCATTTCTTGAGGAAGGTTATAGGCTATATAACATCACGCTACGACCAACAGGTGCTGAGCAGCGTGGGTGAAACCGCGAGGAACAGCTAGTTCTACATAAACTTTCATGAGACACTGCTTTGTTTTTGGAATCCAAATCATCAAATAACTTCCCCCGCTCTGGGCGGAGCGGGAGTGACAGACTTATACTAACTAAAACCCATCCATGTTCCTTTTTTTGTGGTTAGGGGCCGCGGTATCTCTTTCGAACAACTCGCAACCGCGGCAGGCGGAGGCCCTAGCAGGCCCCTCTGCTTTGCTGACATCGTAGTTGCGCATACAACTACTAGACTCAACAAGGCAGAAAGATTTTCAAATTTTCTTTTCTTTAAATAAACTCATTTTTATTTCTTTTCTATCCTTCTTAAAATAATTTAAATTTAAATAAATTTATGCATGTGGTGGTAGCCTGTAAGTACTTAATTGTTGCACTTATAATAGTATCTCGTGTAATTTTAAATGAAATGTAAGACGCATCGCCCACACGACCTACAGTCGAGGCCCAGTCGAGGCGCGGGCGCATTAGTTTTATGTGTAACATTGTTGGTTAATAATTAAATTAAAAAATAAACAATTTTTATTATTTTTTTTTACTTACAAACTTGAGCAAGCACGTGTTTTCTCGGAGTGCGCCGACGCAGCCCGCGAAGCTCACGACGAACACGACGGCACCGAGCAGAGCGATCAGGAGACTTATGTTCAGCATTACATCGTAGACGGTGTCCAGCTGCAAAGAAAACAGAAAAATCTGTATTGTCTGCTGTTCAAAATAGCGACGATTTGGGAGGGTAATGGAGTCATCACATTTCTTACGTAAGATCACAAAAGTGCGCAAACTTGAGATCCTTGAAATGTCCCGCAATTTTACTCGTGTGGTAATACCGTGATAGAATGTACAATATATTTTTTATGAATTTTAGCCTACGTGTTATTCTGAAATGTAAGCAATATTATTGGGAAGTTTTATCAAAATCCATTCAAAAGTTTTTGCGTGAAAGAGTAACAAACATACATACATCGTCACAAACATTCGCTTATATAATAGGAAGGGTATAAAATTGTCCTGCCACGGTGTCTTCGTCTTTTAGTAAGTCGGGCGGGTAGTCGCCCGACTTATTAAAAAACTGGTGAGTTTTAATCGTTAAAGTCTATATAAAATATCAACTTCGTACCAAATCAAATAAAGTTAATTTCAAAATAACTTTTACTATTGAAAGAAATAAAAAAAATGAAGTTGTAGCGCTCACTGAACTTTATTTGCAAGGATTAGAGTTGCTTTTAACTACAGCGTGATCTAAAAAAGTTTTGGTCAACAGAACGATGCACGATGTGCAAATTAGGGCCAGTTGCATCTGCGTTAAAAAGACGTTTTGTAATAAATGCGTCATTGGTTATTTAACAAAGTTAAACGTCTGAATGTAGGATTGCCAACCATCCTTACTAATATTATAATAGTAATAATATAAATTTATAATATAAAGCGAAAGTGAGTTTGTTTGTTACCTCTTCACGTTTTAATGGCTAAACCGATTTTGATGAATTTTGGTACATAGATAGTGGGGAACCAGGAGACAGTCATAGGCAATTTTTTTTTAAAAGTGGTGTATGATTGAGAACGAGGGAAGAAAAAGGTAAACTTAGCGTTGCTATTACAAATCAATAATTTATAATATCGCTTCTACTTTGTTTTTGGTAATTATACTTTATACTTTTGCATACAAATAAAATAAGTGGAGATACTTTATTTTCAACATTTACTGTGATGCTTTCACTGAAAGAGTTTTTATCAGTAATTAATCTTAAGAGGCGACAAGAGAGAAATAGAGCGTCAATAAATTTAATTAAAAACGAATTGTTTACTTATTTATTTAAATTTTGAGTGCCGAACAAGCTTTGAAACATTTAAATATAACAAAAAGTTGTTACTATAATATGCTAAAAGCACACAAAAGAACGTTTTTAAAGCAATTAATACACAAAATACTTTATTTTCTTTCAAATACTTTTTTTCCTATCTAAACGGTTTTTTTATCAAAAAAAGTTGGCAACCCTAACTGGATGTTATGTAAGTGAAGAAGACATTCTCGTATTTTGTCCCATCGACGCAACATTTTATGAAACGTTACTGTAAGGCATCGTCCTACCAGGGTTGTAGGTTGTTCGAAAGAGATACGATGGATTTGACGACACGGTTGGCGCAGTGGCAGAGATCGACTGCAGCGCTGCGTGTCGCGGGTTCGATCCCCGCACGGAACAAATATTTGTATGGCCATAGTTGTTTCGGGACTGGCTGTTTGTGTATGTGAGTTTAAATATTTGTAAACGCAACCACGATACAGGAGAATTTCCTAACGTAAGGCGATGTTTAAAAAAAAAACAAAAAGTATGGGAAATTAGTAAATAAGTTCCCCCGCTCTGGACGAATCGGGGGTAGAGTTTCAGGTCAGCATGATGCCGGATGGCAACACAAGGCCGCCACCTGACGCTGATTTTCAGCTGAAGCCCACGTAATCTATTTCTTACACCAATTTTATTGCGTATTTTATTTTTTGTCTACTTATTGGAAATCATCAAATAACTCCCCCCGCTCTGGTCGGGGCGGAGACGAATTTTAGACTTGTACTGACTAAAAACCCACCTATAGTATGTTCCTTCTTTTGCCCTTTAAATAAATAAATATCTTGGGACAACTCACACACGGCTATCTGATCCCAAGCTAAGCAGAGCTTGTGTTATGGTAACCAGACAACTGATATACATACTTATTACTTATACAAACAATCATGCTCATCACACAAAGTTTGTCCTGGGTGGGAATCGAACCCACGACCTCCGGCTCAACAGTCAGGGCTACTAACCACTAGACCATTAGGCCCGTCAGGCATTTAGATTCAGGGGCCGTGGTATCTCTTTCGAACAACCCATAACCCCGCAACTAGTTTTAGGAGATTATTAACTTATATTATAGGGACAAATCGATTCGTAAAGCAGTCACTACTCATATTAGGCATTTTACTTATCAAAGAATAATACTATTAAACCAGAGCATGCAAAAACCGCTGAATTAGATAAAATTTTCCTTGTTCTCCAAAAAAACAAAATGATCAAATTATAGGTATCTAATTTGACCTTTGTTGTACCTAGTCTATCTCTGTGATAAGAGTCTGAATGACGGGAAAAATGGACCCACATCCGTTATGACACATCTGTTTTTTTATTGATTAAGACTATTTGGTTTTGGTAGCGAGTTTATTTTGACAATATGTGTAAGCATAATGTATAAAAAGTGCTTAGTTTAAACTTCGAGGTTCTGAAATGGCCGCTTCTTAATAGGATAATTAATTAATTAATAAGGAGAAGTAAGATTATTTTCCACTTTTAGTTTTTTTTTTGGAAGTCGGTTTTTGTTTTTACAGATTATAAATAGGTAGTAAAATGTCATTGTATGTAAATATATACTCCCGGACTCCTAAATCGAACCACCTAGCATAATGATTTAGTAACGTCCATAACTTTAAAAAATTGTTTGGATGATCAAAAAGTTTTTATGCAATTTTGTAGTTGGCATACCTATTTGTCGCCTTGGTTCTAAATTTAAATTGGTAATCTCGAAAAACAAATGAAGAGCCGTAGTTGTTGTTGTGTTTAGGAAACCTGAACAATACAGAAACTGTAAATAAGAGCTTTGATTATTGTTTTTTTCGTATCTATGGGTTGAAAAAATTCCTCAATTGCTTCTGTCAATTTTTTTATCGTTTCTGGTTTGAAATTATGGATACTTCGCCTGAAGTAGCGGCTCAAGCTGTGGCTCTTCTTCAGTCCGGTTTAAGCCAGAGAAACGTGAGTACGCAACTCCACATAAGCCGATCCGCTATTCTAAGAGTGTACCACAGGTTCTTAGAGACTAGGGGATATGTTCGTCGTTTACGTGGACCACGACTTCGGGTAACAACAGAACGACAGGATCGATTTATGGTTACAAGTTTGAGAAATCGTCACCTCACTTCAGTCCAGATCCAGGAACAGCTTCGAGACTTTCATGGAGTAGCTATTAGTGCTGGTACTGTGAGGAGAAGACTTGCAGAACAAAACCGCATAAGCCAGCCAATGGGCCCAAATTAATATGCTAGGTGGCTCGATTTAGGAGTCCGGGAGTGTATATTAGATGATATACATATTAGATAGTTGCGCATGATCACTGAGCATTCAAATACGTTGGTAACTAAAACATCATGATTTTTGAGTTTTCTCCGTTTAGGTCTAGGTGTGCAATCCTTACTAATATTATAAAAGCGAAAGTGAGTTTGTTTGCTTGTTACGTCTTCACACCTAAATGGCTAAATGTGCGTTTCAATAACCATAAACGACTCGTTTTGCTTACGGATAGTTGTATTTTGACATTAGTTCTATAAGACTTATGTCAAAATTCAATTCTTCTATCTTTATTCCGTAAGCAAAACGAGTCGTTTTTGTTTATTGGAACCGGGCTAAGCCAATTTTCATGAATTTTAGTACAGAGATAGTTGGGATCCTGGAGACGAACAGAGGCTATTTAAAAAAAACCGGCCAAGAGCGTGTCGGGACACGCTAAGTGTAGGGTTCCGTAGTTTCCCGTCCGTCACAATAAGTGTTCCCAGTTATGAGGCCAACCGAACAATTCGGTAATACCCGATCCAATGTAATAAGTACCTACAGCGCCATCTCTCCAGGAATTAGGTTACTAATTAATACAAAGACGTGAAATTTTGGTGGTAATTTTGGATTTCGAGAACCGATTTCAATAATTCTTTTTTTGTTTGAAAAAAGATACGTTCAGGATAATAAAATATGTAAACAAAGTTACAAAAAAAGCTTGCATATACGATTATACTACAAACTTAGTCCAGAAATTATTTTGTACAACTTTTTGTCTTTTTTGTACAAAAACTGTTGTGTCAATCAAGCTCAAAATAATTTTCATAGAAAGTCCTTATAAAGTTCTACTTTTCAGATTTTTTTCATATTTTTTAGACTTATGGTTCAAAAGTTAGAGGGGGGGGGACACATTGTTTTTTACTTTTGGAGCGATTATTTCTGTAATTTTTGACATTATCAAAAAATGATTTTAGTAAACCCCTATTCATTTTTAAATACCTTTCCAACAATATATCACACGTTAAGGTTGTAATTAAAAAAAAAAACACTTCCCACTTTACATATAGGGTGGCTACCGTGATAAAACATTTTTTTTAAATTTTTATTTTACCACTTTGTCGGCGTGATTGATATACATATTGGTACCAAATTTCAGCTTTCTAGTGCTAACGGTCACAGAGATTAAGCGAGGACGGACGGACGGACGGACGGACGGACGGACGGACGGACGGACAGACAGACATGGCGAAACTATAAGGGTTCCTAGTTAACTACGGAACCCTAAAAATGGATTGAGATATGAGGAAGAAAGAGGTAAGAAATGGGAAAACTTAGCATTGCTATTACAATAAATAAAGCGCAAGGGCGAAACCAAAGGTAGCAGGTACCTGTAAATCACGAATGGGGAACTGTGTTACCCCGAATTTAACACGAGCGAAGCCGCGGGCAAAGGCTAGTAATACAATCAATGTTATGAATAAACTTACTTTTATTAGTCCTGTGGCTTGCCATTTATCGATGAATGCATAAAGACCAACCGCTATCAGCAGACCCCCGAATAACTGAAAATAAAATAAATTGATTTTAGGTACAAATCTACTTACCCCCTTTTCAGGGGAACACGCATGAAAAACGTTGCCCCACACTAGGAATTTCTCCTGTATCGTGGGTGCGTTTACAAACATTTACATACACAAACAGCCAGACCCGGAACAACTATCTATAGGTCATACACATATTTGTTCTGTGCGGGGATCGAACCCGCGACACGTAGAGCAGCATTCAAACGCTTATAGCCACTGCGCCAACCGTGTCGTCAAATTGGACATGTTATTTACAATAAAAAAGTTTCTTTAAGTGTTTTTTTTTATCAAAGCAGGTTGAAGTTCTCAAATTATCAAAATCTTTTTATATTAAAGTAATGACAGGAACAGAAATATAGGTACAAAAGTGATGCTTATTTCCAAAGAAATATCTTCCAGTATACTCTCCGCTAAATCAAGATAGCTTAGTTCCAGGTTAATATTTGATGTTGTTATATTAATAATATTGTTTTTATGTTAGCTAGTTATTAATACCAGTTATTTAGCAACATTTATTATATTTCTCTAAGCTCTAACTATTATTTACAAACTACAAATAGATTATATAAACTAATAATAAAAGTATGTTCCTAAGGAAGCTCTCTTTAGGCAGCTGGATCAAGGGCTTGATACAGAAAGCGGTACTCCTGGACAGGGCTCGTATTGTTAGGAGGTTTCTTTCTCTGGAGCCCTGACCGGTAGCTTGGATCTTGTTACCGATACCGGGGGCTACTATTTTTATATTTTTAAAAGTTTTTAAAAAATATTTAAAAATGTAATAATTATATTAATAAATGAACGAAAAAAGTATGTTCAAGTATAATGTGTGTAATGTGTATATTCCAAATCATTCTTCGCAAGCATAAAAGCTCGGAATTTGATGCGAGTGCGGCTAATAGTCGCCGACCTTATAATGTCTGTACCACACAATTCTCCTATACCGCTACTGCCCATAGAAATTATAATTTTGTCGGAAGCCACTTGTATAACTTGATTAATAAACATTGCAGTATATTTTCTCTCACCACAAAATTATGTAAGGTTAAGGTTTACAACTGGCTCCTGAGTCTGAATTATGAAGAGACAGAGAAGTTAATTCAAATTAATAATATAATGTAAATCTTTACAAACTCACTCACACACCCCCACACATTCTTCACTAACTTACATACACTCACGCTTTCATCACACAACCACACTCACCCACATAAACGCCATACTGAGGCTTTTTTTTCTTTATTTGTGTTGTATTTTTTATTTTATTCTTTTAATCATTTTAATTTAATGTGTTTTAACTTAATATGTTTCATTAAAACCACGTCTTCATTTTATTTAAATTGAAAGGAACTCTGTAGGTAAAACATGAGAGAGCACTGGTACCCATAACACAAGTTAAATCTTACCTTGGGTGCCAGGGTTCATTTCACTACTTACCAATATGATGTATGTTCAAATTTTAAAGACATTGTTAGTTTGTAAGTGGTTTTGTACAAATCTCTTTCTGGCAATAAATATTTTATTATTTTTTATTATTTATTTATTATATATGGTAAATTAATTACATGGCGTCAAAACATTCGTCCGCATCGCTGTAAACAGGAAAAGTGCCCCGAAGTCTGGAAGCAGTACTTTGTTGGATAGCAATGTTTATTATTTGCCCCAATAAAGGGCAGCACTCTGGTCATGTGAAGAGTCGAGCAACGGCTTGGCAATATCTCTAAATTCTACGTGGGCACACCATGACCCTAGTATTTCAACCCCAAACAGCTCAAACACATAACTACGACTCAAATAAGGAAGGAAGGATAAAGTTATCCTAGTTAGGCTAAGTACTACTGGGACTGCCCTTGTTTTTAGATGATGTGACTCATTAGAATACCTACTTATTTATATTTAATTAATGCAGTATTACTTGCATTATTTAAAAAGAAAAGTTTTTTTTTACTTGTTTTATTTTCAGTAGCCCAAATAATTCAAATGTCCTTCAGACAAACAAGGTACCAGGGGGGCCATATTTGCTTCTGCCCTGCCAGAGATGACATATGGTGTCATCTCTGACAGATATTAAAATTTAAGGCCAATTAAATTAACTTTGTGCCAGTTCCTCAAGCTTGTTAAGCTCCTCAAGGCATATAAGGATTACTTAAATAATGCAAGGATTATGCAGGCAGCATTCAGATGTTTCCACCTACGGTACCCGCTTAGGAAAAATGTGTGTTTCTGTATAGATTATAATTAATACCTTCTCACTGATAATCTAACTAATTGACAGAAAAAGGAAACAAAGTGCTACACATCAATTTGATTCTACTAATTTTATCAATTTTATGCATGGTTACAGGAAATACTAGTCAAATACCCAATTTAAATCCCACTCAATTAGATAATAGTGGGATTTGAATATTTTTTCCTATAGATAAGGAAAAGATTTTTAATATTGTGTATTATTAATTTGTCCTACTTATTTAACAATGTGTTTATTTCATATTCGTAACTCTATGATTTCCTTATCTTGACAGATCGGATTATTTTCATTTGACCATGTGTAAGTTAGAAAATATACCACGGTTGTAAAGTTGTTGTTTTTGCATGGTCCAAGAGACCACACAGGAGATCTTCCATTAATTTTGTTACAACTTTTATCTGATAATATATTATTTTAACATTATAAACAAGATATTGATATTTTTTACTATTTAAATATCATAAAATAATGTTAGTTATTAATATTATATTTATAACTTCTTGTTTTACCTGTAACATTGCACATGGTAATGAATGCTATGTACTAACAAAAAAATAAGTATGTATAAAGCAGAATTATTAAGTGATTTGAGATTATCCATTTTAATAATCTATTATTCTAGGTAGGTAGACAGCTCCCAACCCAAAAGAATTAAACAACAAGAAAAAGGACTGAAGTTCAACTTCAACTCTTCAGTAACGGCTTTTGTGGACGAGAGATACCACAATTTTGCCAATAACATGTGTACTGGTAATAAACTATCTAATGCTGGACAATATTTAGCAAGTAATAACAGTATTTTAAGAAATATAGCAACAATAAAAGAATATCATTGCAGATATAGATTATCAATTGAAGATAGAATGACAGAAACAGAAAAGAGAAAAAAAAAACCATCCATAGAGTTTTTTTTTTCTTTCTTCTTTGGCAACTGATCCAAAAAGTTACAACTTAATTTTATTAAGACTGAAGTTCTTCAATAATAAACTATGACATCACAGATGACATCTCTTCTGAGAATTTAGTAGTGATGCACACTGAAGGCATTTTTTCATTGTTATCTCAAATAACAAGACAGTTTAATATTGCTTTGCCTTCCTGTTAGCAAAAAGGAATTGATTTCTCGATTATTATGACTACTGTCCAATTGTTTATGAGAATCTTTTGTCTTCAACACATAGATATATCAGAATTAAAAATTTAACTTTTTTATTTTGAACAATAAGCATTTTTATCACATTATCGCTACAAAGGAAGGAACAAAAGAGGACGGATGCGGTCGAGAATTGACACTGTGTGGCAGATTTCCCATGGTTACATGTTTCACCGAAAACAATGATTCACATACAAACAATCATGAATGAAATCTCGAAATTCTTTACTCTCTAACATTGAAAAAATAGACGAATTTCACTGAAAAAATCTACTTTAATTATCATACTTCTAAGTCATCAAAATTAAAACAAGTAATAACTCACCCAGAATATAAAATTCAATACAAAAATCATGTATTTTACACATCCGCTCACGTATGTGAAGTTCGGTCCTCGGCGACGATGCATTTTGATTTAATTTTCCATAAAACAATCACAAGTGAAAACAATACACGAGCCAATGTTTATTTTTGTTGTTAATATTAATTTACTTGTTTAAAACTCCACATTATTGGCGAATGAGTAATCAACGTCCTCCTCTGATTGTTCTTCTGTCACTTTTGACCATAGAGAAGGATGGAACATCGGAACATTGACATTTTGCACAGACAACAAAAAGATTTATTTATGGCTTGTAAAAGAAAGATAAGTTTATGCTTTGTTGTTGTTAGAATGTATGTGCATGTATGCATATGGACCACAGAGTACAGTAATATAAGCGGGTAATACGTAATAGAGTAATTTCATTCGCTTCAGATTGCATGCATTGTTTGAAGAGCAACAATAGCCCGCGAAATTCAAATTTGCAGGTCAGGCATGTCAAGTTGTTTGTTGATCAAAATATAAATCGCGACGTAACAAATTTTTCAGAGTGTCATGAGATAGTCTTTTAATGGAATTGAATTAACTAAGAGGGTTATATTGATGACTTTTATTATTATTAGGTAGGTACTGTTGGGACTTCAGTGTTCTTTAATGAAACTCACTTATCGGAGTATGGTGATTTAATTCAATATTATTTGGTAGAGCGCGAGGTGATCGTGCTGGTGACAGTTTTATATAGGTACACAAGTGGAAAAATAGAATAAAAATCTCAATTAGTTGAATCTGTCAAAACTTTACTTAGAAAGCCGCAATATCTATAAATTCATAAAAAAATTGAATATTAAAGAATGCTTCTAAAGTAATTTATAATTAGTAATTTAATATAGAATAAAAACATTATTTTATTAAACATAAAAAATCCTACAAAATCTTAATATAACCCCGGATCCTATAAGTTTTATCCACATTATTTTATTGTCCGTATGTAAAAGTTACGTTGTTTGACGGCTGAACAAAGAAAAAAAAACTCTATTGACAACAAATGGAAGTAGACAAAACACTTGTAACTGTCTTTTAATCATTTCACAATAAGCACAATGAAAAAATAAACACTGCCTTCATCAGTGACCTTCATCAATGGTCATGGTCATAGATTCAGGTTCATATTCGTAGTCAACGTAGCGGTTCTTGATGATGTGCTTGTACACGAACGCGGACTTTCTTGGAGTGCGTGTGCGTGCGGGGTCTTCGTAATCCACGTGGTAAAGGCCGAAACAGGCACTGCGAAGAAACAATAATTATATTAATTGCTTAAATCTTTTTGTTTTGTGTTTGGCTTTGCACTATTCGTGCTTACTGTCATTGACAATATATTTAAGAGATTAAAAACGTGGAAATCGATTCCTAGTGAAACGAAAATGAGACAAATTGTTATTAAATAAAAAATACATAAAATATCAAATTTACATTTATAAAACTATGATAAAATAGAAAATTTACGCAACCAAGCCCAACAGTATACACAATACAATTAAATTATTTACATGGCCGTTTAAATAGCTATACCCTTATTGACAAGGAAGAGTGCATAGTAGATACTCTTGCTTAACTTTAGCAGTTTTACTTTTCACATCCCCAGTAAGATCCTCTTACAGTAACGACTTATACCCAAGTACTTTTTATCATAGATGTGCCCTTTTTTTTCGTATGGTAAATCATCAAATAATTTTCCCCGGTCTGGGTGGAGCAATGAAACGAAATGTCAAAGCCAAATATGAAGAAATCAAAGCCATACTCACATGTACCCTTCCAACCACTCCATGTTATCCAACAGACTCCACGCCATATACCCCTTGAGGTTCACACCAGCGTCCAGAGCATCCAACATGCTCTCCATCGAAGCTCTGTAGTACGTGATCCTGTCATCATCTATCAGCCCACTGTCAGGTAACGTGGCCCACCCGTTCTCAGTGATGTAGATTACTGGGTTGTTGTATTTCTCCTTTAGGTAGGTCAGAGCGTGATACATGCTATTTGGAGCCATCTGAAAGACAATATTTAGATACTTTTCTTCTACATCTACCAGAGCATCTTGGATGAGTTTGCGCGTTGCATTGTCATCTCTTGTCACGATAAGACATATTAAACTCAAGATCAAGTGCGTACACTGTAATTTATCATAGTATCTCATCGGCTACAGTTTGTCAATCAGTCAGTTATAGATACTTCTCACACACGAAATATCATTACACTTAATATCTATATTACATAATAAGATAACATTATTATTTTTATACAAAAATAAGGAAGATCTTCGGGTCCAAAACTCTCTACCTAGCCACAAGAGTAGACTCCCGCCTTTAATATCCTGAGGTTTTCCAAAGGTGAAACCAATAAGATCCTTTTAAGCAACAGGATCAACTGGTATCAAAAAAGATATGTGTGAAAAGGCCAATTTTCTCGCAAAAAAAAAAACCATGAATGTAGACCGCGATTTAAAAAAAATGGTTAATCTCCAGTACCGACTTTTCTCTAGCTTACTTACAAAATTCCACGATGTATTTTATAATTCAGATTCCAATGTAATCTGTATGTAGTGATGAAAAATCACTTACTGCAAGCCAAGGTGACGCAGATTTCGGCCAGTCTTCATCCCAATAGTAGCCAACATCTGTATCATCCTGCATGGAGGGCACAGCATGCACTCCTTTATGCTCCGTAGCTGATGCCAAGACTGTGGTGTAGTGGTTCACGCCGAAGAAATCTGAAGATCCTCTGACGAAAGCCTTCTCTTCTTCTGTGAACTCAGGCAGGCGGGACCGGGAGAATCCTTGTGCAGCGCTCTTCGCTGCGACTTTGTCTGACAGCTCCTTTGGAAAACCACCCTCGGCAGAGAAGATGGGTTCAGCGTATAAGCCCCACTGGGGAAACAAAAGAATCATTTCCTGTTAAGTCTACAAAAAAAAAAACTATGCGCTCGTCTTACCAAGGGGTATCATATTTTATAATACTAACTGGGTTTTGGAGGTCAAATAAGCAGTCACTCCATCAATTCAGTGATGGCATCATTCACTCAAAGGAGTGAATGATACCGTGACGTCTGATAGGGGAGGATGGAAGAAGAAAACGTGTTTCGTCGACCCCAAATAGAATGGGACAAGGGAGGACAAGGGCCGAAAAATGATGATAGGCAGTCACTCCATGTAAAATACTCGAAGAGATCCCAAAGTTGGGAAATGCTAGGCAGATGATGATTTTAACTTCACCAGTAACTAAAAATTAATAAAACCTATTGATTGAATAATTATGTAATTTCGAATTCAATATAGTGGACTCCCAAACATGGCAGACTATGTAGTTATGTTTTATACATCCTCATTATAATTTATGGGTATCAAAAACGGTATTCCGAGAAAAATACGATAAATAAATAGTAATAAATCAATAGCTATAAACTAATCAACGCTATTATAGTTTTGTATACTTATAGATTTTTTATTTTCTAGTTGCAGAGCATGATTGAAGATTCCAAAAGAATCATTCAGGATTAGTGCAGCCACAGCTATATCTCCTATAAAGTCAAAAGTATTTTTGTACCTGGTTTTGACGTAAATCTTCAGCAGCAATTTGATCCTCAGCAGAATCAGTGCTCGGTGCAAACCAGTTGACACTAATCGTGATACCGCATTGCCCCTTCTGCGTCGGTCTGAACTCTTTATCGTACAAGTGGTAGGCTTTTGCGTGGGCAACCACCAGGTTCTTGGCACACAAGTAAACACCCACACCAGACGTGTTCAAGTAAGGAGCTTTGTTCAAGTCTTCAAGACCTTCACAGCAGATTTCTCTAGGCTCGTTGAAAGTGATGAACATCTTGACTCTGTCTCCGAAATTCTCGAAAACAACCCTCGCGTAGTCCTCAAACCAATCGCTGAACAGAGGGTTCATGAGACCTCCTAGTTCCTGCAGTTTTTGGGGCAGATCCCAGTGGTATAGAGTAGCCATTGGAGTGATGTTGTATTTCAACATTTCGTCGATTAAGTTATTGTAGTACGCGATGCCAGCTGGGTTGACGTTGTTAGCCATGCCTGTAGGTAGGATCCGGGTCCAGGCGAAAGAGAACCGGTAAGCGTCCAGGCCTAACTCCCTCATCATCTCTACATCACGCTTGTAGTTGTGATAGGAGTCGGCAGCAACGTCGCCGGTACTTAAATCTTGAACAACAGTAGGGTTGGTATGGACCAGGTGGTCCCAGATGCTTTCGCCTTTGCCTGAAAAGATTCAGAAAAATGTTGTGATCCTTTCTCATGCGTTGGGCAGGTCAAGTCTGATCGTAATTATATTCTACCTGAGTTCAAATACTACACGAAATAAATCAGCTGCTTACCGTCTTCATTCCACCCTCCCTCAATCTGGTAGGCAGCAGTGGCTGCTCCAAAGAGGAAGTCATCTGGGAACCTTCGCTGCTGCCTGACGGTAGAGCTGTGACAAGCTGCCACCAACAAACTAAAACCACGGATTTATTTTAAGAAGACGATGCTAACTTATACATAACAGATAAGCAAAATGAAGATTTTCAAGGACAGACCAAATGTTAGTTGTTAAAGGGATATAAAATGATAATATACAGGAAACAAAGATACCGCCGACTTACCTAAACACCAATAACTTCATCTCTACGATACCGTACAACTACTCCGTTAGCAATGCACCGTGTTTTCGAAAACATTGTTATATCTCTTCTTTATCTCAAAATTGGACCACTTCAACTATCTCAGATCTGTTGGAATCTGCGAAGATTACTATGTGTTATGTAATTTATCTCTATTAGAAGGAGATAAAAATAAATCCGAAGCCGAGCCCAACAACAGAAGTTACTAAGATTATGCCAAAAAAAACAGAATGAGCCTTGTATTGTATTGTATTGTATAATGGGCTGGTGTCCGCAACTCCACGTCTGAGGTGCGTATTTTGCGTATGGGTGGGAATATTATTCGATCCACCCCAGCTCCACGAGAAACGTCAGCAGCGCCTTGGTGTTGCTGACGATCTCGCGAAGAGTACCTGGGTTACCGAAGTACTTTGCTCTGTATGGGGCAACCTCGCTGGGCAGTGCAGAAGCACGTGGGCTGCTGTTTCGTCTACCTCCATGCAGGCTCGGCACAGTGGGCTGTCTGTGACTCCTATGACAAAGAGGTGTTTATTAAAAGAGCCGTGGCCAGTAACGGCTGCTGTAATTAGAATGAGCCTTGCTTCAGGGTCAATCTTTAGACTAAGCCGCGCTTGCCTAGGTTGGTCTGAGGTTAAGCTGATGGTCCCGGTTGTCATTTTTAATCTCAATAGTCGTTACTGATAGTCACTGTCCCGAAAGTCTGACTACCAGTAGCTATTATACTATATTACCCAGTACTAAGTGGGTTATGGAGGTCAGTTAGGCAGTCGCTCTACGTAAAATACTGGTATTCAGCTGAATCCGGTTCGACTGGAAGGCGACCCCGAAATAGTTGAAAAAAGGCTAGGCAGGTGGTGATGATGGTTGAGCCACATAAATAGCAGTTTTTGATTGTTTTCGCAGAGTGTAAAGTGGAAGATAATATTGTTCGGTGATTCACTCTATCCTCCCTCCTGGAATGTTTTACTCAATGATTTTAAACTATACCATTTTACACACAGGCAATCATTGTTACTAGAGATGGACCCAAGTTCGTTTCACATTCGACAATGCTGAAGTTCGGCTACGGAATTTCGGTAGTCATCCGAAGTTCGGTTCATGGACCGAATATTTGGTTCACGTCATGGTCGGGCGGGGTTAACCGTATAGTTCGGTACGGACCCCTTCGGGAGCTCGACATTCAAACCTCCGCTGGCTCGGTACTGGCCCCGAAAGGGGTCGGACATTTAAGTCATATGACCTCCTCATTATTTTTGTAAATATTTTATTTTCTGGTTAAAAAATAATATGGGTGTGCATTCATTAAGATAGTAGAATAAAATTCTTAAATGTAAACGTCATTAGAAGTTCTTTAATTATTGAGTAAGTTTCTTAATTATGTCTTATAAAATCCAAATGTGTAAATTACGATCATGGCCATTTTGATGGCAGTGTAGGTCGACGCTAAAAATCATAAAAAAGTATGTTTTCGGACATTTAAACTCCATAATATTGGGCATGATTAATGTGTCCTTTTATTACGTGAAGAAATCATTCGTAATTGAACTTATATTAGCAGTGGTAATGATACATTTTAAAATCTAAAGTCGAAGTATCGCGCCAATCGTGCTTGTTTACATTTTTCATTCCACATTATATCACACGGACGCGAATAGATTCTATAACAAATGAGACAGATATCATTGCAAATATTATAAATAACATAAACATGCCCAGATCATATCGTAATTTGCAATAATAGGACCACTAACACGTAATATTCATAACCACTGCTAAATTCACTTTCGAATATGACGTCCATTTCTTTTTTTTTAATTTTGTGATGTGTAAATGCGATTATTCCAATCGATTATTTTCTTGTAAATCAATCAATTCGAATAATTAAAATAAGGAATATCAGAAATTGATAGATGAAAATAAGAATAATTTTGTAATACGTGTAAAATACTATAAATATTGATAATAATATTTTTTACGCCACTAAAACCGACTCAACAACAAACAGTAGAATCTGATCTATAGCTAAATTCGCGCCAATTTTATTTTCAAATAAAAATTCAAATAAGGAATGCGCTCGCTGTTCGAATTTATATTAAAATGTTTATTTGCTATTTTATTAATAATTTGGTTTTGTACCTACTATTAGAATGTGAATTGTAATTAGAAATAAATAAGGTTGAATATAGAACGACCTTATTATGATCTTGGTCAGTAAAAAAAATCAGCCAAGATAAATTATATTTGTTCGACAAAATTGTTTGTAGTATGGTTGGATTAGTTATTTGGAAAGCGTTTTCATTCTTTCCTAAATCATGGCTCGTAGGCCAGTGTTCTTGGAGTGGAAGCCTTGGGGTAAAAATGGCCTAGAGGGAGACCACAATTGAGGTGGAAAAAAAACCCCGGTACACGACATCAAGAAAACTCCAGGTACAAAATGAACCTATTTTGAACCTGGAGTTTTCTTGATGTCGTGTACCGGGGTTTTTTTTTGGGTGGGAAATCATCAAATAACTTCCCCCGCTCCAGGCGAAGCGGGGGGAAGTGTCAGACTTTTACTGACTAATGTCCACCGATCGATGTTCCTTCTTTTACTCGGGGCTGCGGTATCTCTTTCGAACAACCCGCGATCCCAGCAGGACTACCTACTGGGGTTGCGGGTCTGACACTACCCCCCGCTACGCCCAGAGCGGGGAAAGTGAGGCGCCACGGCATCCTCACCTACCACCTGACGCAGATCCTCACCGAGCACGAAGGTTTCGGGACGTTCCTGCACATCATAGGGCGGGAAGAAACACCCAGGTGTCACCAATGTGACTATCGCCCGGAGGACACGTTGGAGTACACAGGCAGTCTGCTCTTTTGAGCGGAGCAACGCTCTGTCCTGGAGGAGATGGTGATGTTTGAAGGAGAGAACCTCAAACCAAGCCAGCCACCGCGGGAGACGCTACAGGGATCGGGCGCCGCGAGATGACAACGACTTTTTGTTGAAAGTTGTTAAACTTTCGGATCGGATATTTGATGATTTCCCATCCAAGTGGCGCAAGACCGATATAAATAAGTTCCTAAAGAATTCCTGAGAAGTCTATGAGAAGGCCTCTTTTAAAGTCCTAAAGAAGTCCTTAAATTCCAAAAAATAGAGATAAAAATACTTTTGAGGGTTCCGTACCTCATAATAAATAACATAACCCAAATATCAAATCTGTGGTCCCTTGAAGCTGTGAAAAAAACAACCCTCCAAGTCTACACAGAGAAAAGATATGACCGTTTATGTCGTCAGTTTGTACGGAACTCTTGGTGCGTGAGTCCGACTCGCATTTTGCCGGCCTATTTTTAATAGGCTAAATCGCTTACTGCTACGCAAAGGTCTCCTTATTAGCATGACCTAAAAAATTGGTTGCCGCGAAACCGTTTGACAGCAAATGTGCCTACCAAATCTTGGCGCATAACAAAATAATTAAACCATAACAAAAAAGCACGAGACAAAATGCTGTTGTCTTTCTTTTCTAATCGATATCATAGATAGATAGAGTAATATGCCATCTCCATAGGTAAATTCCTCAATGGTCCCAAAACTTTTTTGAAAGTTTACTCTATTACGATTATCGATTAGGTTTAATGCAACTTTTTAATCGTAATGATGGAACTTAGTTTTACGGTCAGCACTAAGAAATGTCATATTGCGACACATTTTGTAGTATTTTTTTGTCGAGATTTGTATCGTGTTTTTTTATTAATTTATATGTAAAATGGCAAAAATAAGAATGCAGATGGAATGTCACTGTTTTTATTTTGGATTTCCGATTTTATTATCAAAGGGTTATCTTATGTATGTGCATTATTTCCAGCGTTTTTGAAGTACCTAATTTTTGGAAGGGTGTAGTAATATGTATTTTACACACATTTTACAATAGACAATAGACGAATACGCTGTTTTATCGACCATAGGAGGTTTTTGGAAATATAAATCTCAAACTTATCGTATGAAACAGCCGCTGTGACTTATTTTTAATAACAAAATTGAATGCTGTAAATTGATGAAAATTCTTGAATTTCATGACCAAATTCGCGTCACCCCACCGATTCAGATGATGTGTCATATGTCAAAATCCTGTCGTGCAGAGTGGTTAAACAAATAGTTAGTAATATTCAAAAGACAGACTAGTTCTGCTTTTTGTTAACTACAGAAATTTTTGTCACATAAGACCTGGAGAAATACTTTTTTCGATTCTATTCTTGAGTTGTCATTTTTTCTTCACCCATTGACATTTTGTCCTTTAGATTTTGCTGCTTAGAAGAGCACTTGGTGTTTTCACGCGAGAATAACAGTTTTGCGATGTCGATAGTGAATAACAGCCTACTAGATGTAATAAGTGTTATGTCCAACTCGCAGATGGTTCGACAGTGCAGACGTAGAACCGCTTCGATTGCTACAACTAAGGGTTTTCTAAGTCCATTTTCTCAGAGCACTTGTGTATTTTCAGTACGACTAGAAAATTTAAAACTTGCACATGTCGCAATTGTCACACATGAAATGTGAGAGGTACCGTGAGGAGGGGGGGGGGGTTAGGTACGTGATTGAACATAGTTTAGCCGAATTCGTTATTCGGCAGAAGTCAGATACGGTCCATCTCGAATTGTTATCAGATTATTTTTTAATTGTAAATTGTTAAAGTAATGAGGTTCGAAGGCCCAGCTAAGAAAATAAAAAGAAACTCACTTAGCCAATACAATTGCTTGGAAGCAGAAATATAACTATTGATAAAACAATTGGCTTTTAATCAAATAAACAATCAATAACAACGCAAAAATTTACAATTTCTTCTTCAGTGACCTTCATCGATGGTCATGGTCAAAGATTCAGGTTCATATTCGTAGTCAACGTAGCGGTTCTTGATGATGTGCTTGTACACGAACGCGGACTTTCTAGGAGTGCGCGTGCGCGCGGGGTCTTCGTAATCCACGTGGTAAAGGCCGAAACAGGCTCTGCAAAAAAAGGACAACACAGTTAAGACTTATTATACTATTTATCATAGATGGTGCCCTCAGCATTCTTTCAAATCGAACTGATATAGTTGTTTTTGCACTTACCGCATAAAACTATACAAAGGTACGATATACAGTATGAGTAAGAGAGACAGTACTATTCAAATCTCAATATCAACGAAAAGGATAGGTATTTTATTTTGCGCGGAATACCGAAATATCAAATCTTTATTTAAATCTTTGGTTTTTATAAATGTAGGCTTCACATTAGGTTTCTTTAAACAAAGCGTGTCGGGCCACGCTCAGTGTAGAGTTCCGTAGTTTCCCGTCCGTCACAATAAGTGTTCCCACTTATGAGTTTAAAGGTGGAGGAGCGTGCATCATTGCACGCTCTGCGGCACGGCGGCGGGCGCTCCGACTTGTGACTTGTGACGGTTTTTAGCGCGAACACAAAGGGGAGCGCTCAAACCTCGATGACTAATTACATTATGCACTCATAAATAAAATTACGAATATATTTAAGTGCAACTTACTTTACCACGGTAGTTCATGAAAGCAAGGAAAATCTTGGCATCGATTTAAAAAAAAATGACGTCATTACACAACGCCATCTATCGAACCATTTATGAACTGGTTTTTACCAACAACATTTTGATGGTGTTAAAAAATGAATTTTAGTTTTGTTCTAAATTGCCTTAGCATGTTCTTATTAGAAGTTTTATGTAGTTATAAGATACCGCCAATACCAAGGAGAGACCAACCGAACAATTCGGTAATACCCGATCCTATGTAATAAGTACCTACAGCGCCATCTCTCGGGGAATTGGGTTAATAATTAATACAAAGACGTGTACAAAAAAGTTTTCGGTGGTAATTTTGGATTGCGAGAACAGATTTCAATAATTCTTTTTTTGTTTGAAAAAAGATACGTTTAGGATAATAAAATATGTAAACGAAATAAAAAAAAATTACTTGCATATACGATTATACTACAAACTTAGTCCAGAAATTATTTTGTACAACTCTTTGTCTTTTTCGTACAAAAACTGTTGTGTCAATCAAGTTCAAAATAATTTTCATAGAAAGTCCTTATAAAGTTCTACTTTTCAGAATTTTTTCATATTTTCTAAACTTATGGTTCAAAAGTTAGAGGGGGGGGGGGACACATTGTTTTTTACTTTTGGAGCGATTATTTCCGAAATTATTGATATTATCAAAAAATGATTTACGTAAACCCCTATTCATTTTTAAATACCTTTCCAACAATATATCACACGTTAGGGTTGAAATTAAAAAAAAAATCACTTCCCACTTTACATATAGGGTGGCTACCCTAATAAAACATTTTTTTCCAATTTTTATTCTACCACTTTGTCGGCGTGATTGATATACATATTGGTACCAAATTTCAGCTTTCTAGTGCTAACGGTCACAGAGATTAAGCGAGGACGGACGGACGGACGGACAGACAGACATGGCGAAACTATAAGGGTTCCTAGTTGACTACGGAACCCTAAAAAGGACATGAAATCTACTTACAAGCCGAAAACTACAATAAGTTTTGTACTACGTCGTCTGTAATACCAAGATTGTCTGCGACATTCAATTGTTTTTTGCGAATATCTTAAGATTTTAATTTTGCTGGTAACCCAATCTTCTACCTTATGAAGAAAAGTACAAATGCAGCCAAAATGAAGACTTATTTTGGATGCTTGTTTTTTTATTTGGAATGTTGGTCCCACTTCTGGGCTAAGGCCTACCGACAATTTACTTTCCAATTCTGTCGGTGGTTTGCCTCCTCTGTCCAATTCGGTAGGAAGGTTCTTCGTTCTTCGGTTCTTCTTGCCCGTGTTTTTGGGCCTTGGACAAAGGACGGTGGGATACTTGTAACAATATAAAAGCCGTACTCACATGTACCCTTCCAACCACTCCATGTTATCCAACAGACTCCACGCCATATACCCCTTGAGGTTCACACCAGCGTCCAGAGCATCCAACATGCTCTCCATCGAAGCTCTGTAGTACGTGATCCTGTCATCATCTATCAGCCCACTGTCAGGTAACGTGGCCCAGCCGTTCTCAGTGATGTAGATTACTGGGTTGTTGTATTTCTTCTGTAAGTATGTCAGAGCGTGATACATGCTGTTTGGAGCCATCTGAAAATGAAAAAGGAAAGCATTAATTATGGAAGGAGTTAGTTACTTCTTAAATCTTATTGAGGGAAACGGCAAGGATACTGAAAGCTGCAGCTCTACAATATTTTGAAAAACCCTGTCCAATCCGAAGGGTGTATATTGTTACACCAATGACATTATAAAATAAAATATTGATGAAAGTACATACATTTTGAAAAGCATGATTTATGTGCTCAATTACCATAATTTTCCTAAAATCTAACAAAGTTTTGAAAAGCCACCATTTTTGGCATTAATTTGTTCGATAGTCAATTATTTGTTTATGACGATATTAAACGAGAAGTGACCGCAGTGTCGTTGCCCCCGTCCCTGTGTTGCCATCTAATTATGTTTTTTTCATTTAAGCAAAGAAGATTACATAAATATAATCTAATCTCGATAGCTACCCTCACGGACCGGACACCGTTTTTTTGTCATATTGAATATTTTTTGCTAATTGTACTTTCAAAAACTTGTGAACGCAGATCTACATTCCTTATGAAGTTATGGTTAGTCTCTTAAAACCGTTGTTTTCCAATCCAATTGGTAGGGTATCAGCTCTTCCACCCAATCTCAAAATTCCACGATGTACATATATATAACATACATACATTAATATACATATAAAGACTTAAGCAGTAGTCACAAAAACAACTTCTTTGCACCTTCATGATTTTTTTTCACGACTTCTGAGCAGTATGCCCTTTTTGTATTTTTGTTATAGAAGATTTTTACTATAAAATGATTGAAATTTTATATGTGTACAATCTGGGGCACAGTCTCATACTTTTTTTTGGCCACGCCCTTTTAATTTCAAATGACAAAATATATAAAAAACTACAAACTGCAAGCCAAGGTGATGCAGATTTCGGCCAGTCTTCATGCCAATAGTAGCCAACATCTGAATCATCCAGCATGGAGGGCACAGCGTACACCCCTTTGTGCTCCGTCGCTGACACCAAAACTGTTGTGTAGTGGTTCACGCCAAAGAAATCATAGGATCCTTTGACGATAGCCTTCTCTTCTTCAGTAAACTCGGGCAGGCGGGACCGGGAGAATCCTTGTGCGATGCTCTTTGCAGCAATTATCTCTGATAGCTCCTTTGGCCAACCACCTTCAGCTGAGAAGATGGGTTCGGCGTATATTCCCCACTGGAAATGCAAAATGATCAGTTTTCTATTGTGTCCGCTTGAGCTGAAATCTTGCATGATTTTTTTAAGTTAGGATGCTAATACATTATGAGTGTCGTTATTCTAAATTGAAAATCGCGGAAACCTAAAGAAGGTGAACTATTTTTTTGTGCATTTCCAGGACATGGTCTTTTTGATTTAAAGAATGTCCTGGGTTTGCTGAGAAAAATATTATAGATAAAATATTTTTTTCAGCCGACTCATTTGTTATATAAAGTGTATCATAGATTTTAATGAAATAATTTACGTTTCGCTCCTACAAAGCTATCCCCAAAATAATTGGGAAAACACTAGACGGACGATGATCTCCTACAAAGTCATAAGTAATTTTCACACCGTAAATTGATGCATGACTTCAGCAGCGATTTGATCCTCAGCAGAATCAGTACTCGGTGCAAACCAATTGACACTAATTGTGATACCGCATTGCCCCTTCTGCGTCGGTCTGAACTCTTTATCGTACAAGTGGTATGCCTTAGCGTGAGCAACCACTAGGTTCTTGGCGCACAAGTAAACACCCACACCAGACGTGTTCAAGTAAGGAGCCTTGTTCAAGTCTTCAAGACCTTCAAAGCAGATTTCTCTAGGCTCGTTGAAAGTGATAAACATCTTGACTCTGTCTCCGAAATTTTCGAACACAACCCTCGCGTAGTCCTCAAACCAATCGCTGAACAGAGGGTTCATGAGACCTCCTAGTTCCTGCAGTTTTTGGGGCAGATCCCAATGGTATAGAGTAGCCATCGGGGTGATGTTGTATTTCAACATTTCGTCGATCAAGTTATTGTAGTACGCGATGCCAGCTGGGTTGACGTTGTTAGCCATGCCTGTAGGTAGGATCCGAGTCCATGCGAAAGAGAACCGGTAAGCGTCCAGGCCTAACTCCCTCATCATCTCTACATCACGTTTGTAGTTGTGATAGGAGTCAGCAGCAACGTCACCGGTACTCAGGTCTTGAATGATGGTAGGGTTGGTATGGACCAGGTGGTCCCAGATGCTTTCGCCTTTGCCTGAAAATATGCAGAAAAATGTTGTGATATTAGTACTACTAATATGAGTACATTAATTGAATGGTGAATTAAGTTTGGTGGCTGGATAGGCAAACTCTGATTGCAATTATATTTTACTAGCTGCGCCCGCGGTTTCCCCAGCGTAAACCGGCCTAAGATGTATCTGGATACCAAACATCCATATTCGTAAAGCCGTTTGTGCGTAAAGGAATAACAAACATACACACATACAAACTTTCGCATTTGTAAAATTAGTGTGATTCTATATGTCTGAGTTTTAATCGAAACAAATCAGCTTACCATCTTCATTCCAGCCCCCCTCAATCTGGTACGCAGCTGTGGCTGCTCCGAAGAGGAAGTCATCCGGGAACCTTCGCTGCTGCCTGACGGTAGAGCTGTGACAGGCTGCCACCAATAAACTACAACCGACAGATTTAATTCAAAAACTTTAGAAACAAATATTTGTTCCACTGTATGCTTCACTTAGGGGGTAAACCCTAGGGTAGCTTGCGAAAATCAATTCGGTTTTTGAAATTACATTTGGATTTGCGGGTTATTCTGGCGCTCAGTTCATATCGTATCGGGTGGTGTAATAAGCCTTAATAAGGCTTATTACACCACCCGATATGAAGGGCCCTGCATCCAGGGTGGGCGTGTACCCTAGTTAGTGCGGCGCTTATTACACTTCTCTGCGAATTGGGCCCTAACTCAGTTAATACGCGAATGTCTAGAGAGATAAACGTATTGTCGCATTTTACATTATGCCGTCGGTAGTCAGTATCGAAACTTCAAAAAATTGCTGTAGCAGTGACAACCGTGCTCGCAACAACAAATATTAAGGTATTTGCGGTTACGTGAAAAGCTTTCAACCTGCACTATTCAAAAGGATTTCGGTTGACTTCGTAAATCATCCAAATAATATTCCGATATGCTACGCACTAGTCGCGCGGCAACTGAGCTCCCTAACCGCCCTAAACGTTATTACATTACCCAATCTGCAGGGCGCTTAGGGAGCTAGGCAGATCGGGATGACCCGATCGCCCTAAATCGGGACACTAACTCCCTAAGTCTTATTACACCACTCTTAGTTAGGGTTAGGGTCCCTCGAAATTGGGTGGTCTAATAAGGCCTTTAAATTGATTTAGATTCAGTTCGCAAAACAAATGACATCCGTTTTAAGAAGTTCGCACTTGACCTTGAAGGTAGTCAAAGTGAATTTGACGACACGGTTGGCGCAATGGCTGAGCGATCGACTGGACTGCACTGCGTGTTGTGGGTTCGATCCCCGCACGGAACAAATATTTATATTAAAAAAGCGCTTCATCCTTTCCTCTAAAAACTAACTTGCTGTGCCCGACAGGGTCCATAATTGTTTCTCTTCAATTACCTACCAGCCTTGTATACATTATGGGATGCAATAAAGTATTGAGTATTTGTATAATATACCTACCTACAGATAATAGTTTTGGGTCTGGCTGTTTGTGTATGTGTAAATGTTTGTAAACGCAACCACGATACAGGAGAAATCCTAGTGTGAAGCAACGTTTCTTCTGCTGAGGTTGCGGGTTGTTCGAAAGAGATACCGCGGCTTCGGAACGTAAAGGGCAACAGAAGGAACATGGGTGGGTTTTAGACAGTACAAGTCTAACATGCCCCCCCGCTCCGCCCAGAGCGGGGGAAGTCATTGGAAGATTTCCCACCCGAAAAAAAAAAAACAACGTTTCTTAAAAAAAATATGTTAGAACCAACCAACTGTTAGTTGCATGCTCCAATTTTTTTATAACACTCCCATAAAAAAAAAACCTGGAAGGGAAATGAAAAAAGAAATGTTTTTGTTACAAACGCTGTCGCGTCGTACAAACCACTCGTCAAATCATTGACGTACCTGATCACCAGTAACTTCATGTCGAGGGTACCCTGCAACCACTCACTTGACAATACACCGTGTTATCAAGAACATTGATATATCTTTCCTTTATCACAAAATTGGACCACTTCAACTAACATCTGTTGTTGATCTGTTGGATTCTGGGAAGATTGCAATTTGTTGTGCAATTTATCGCCATCTGTATAAGGAAAACCTATGTAATCAATACCTAATTTAAAAAAAAAGTGTGTGTTTCAGCTCCGACGCACGACTGGAGTTTACTCCTTAAGTACGAGTATCTAACCATACGCAAAAAGAGTTTATTCAACTGAAAAAAGATTAATAACATAATTATGAAAGGGTAAATTCACAAATTAATAAAAAAAATAGCAATATAAATACATCGACACTGACAGAAACAAACAAACCCAATAACATATAGTATATAGGTATAGTCGCCTATACAGCATACCATATTGTACGTCTTAATACACTCACAGCTAAATTAGAAAGTTGCGCACTAACGGTGCGCACCAAAAACGTGACACATTTTCGTTACTTTACTAGGTTTTACCCCTCGGATTTTTCTCATACCGGGCGCCTTATATATGAAAATCGATTCTTAACGAGTAAACTCCAAGGAACTTGCGACATAAACGGCCATCTCTTTGACTGTTTCGACTTAGAGGGTTGGTTTTTCATAGCTTCAAGGGATAGTCTCTTGCAGAAATGAAAAAAATCAACCCTCTAAGTCTAGTTTTGACCATATTATGATTCTTATTTCTACTTGAAACTTTTAAGAGTTCCTAAACAAAGGGTCTTGACAGACAGACGGACAACAAAGTTATCCTATAAGGGTTCCTTGTTTTCATTTTGAGGTGCGGAACCCTAAAAATGACACTTACATCATGGCACCATCGGTGACCATGATCACCAGATATATATTTATATTTTTACTAGCTTTATATATTTATATCAGGTATATATTTATATTTTTACTAGCTTTTGCCCGCGGCTTCGCGGGTAACACAGTTCCCCTTGCGCCTGATTGATTTGTAATAGCAACGCTAAGTTTTCCCTTTTCTTCCCTCTTTCTCCCTCACATCCCACTTTAAAAAAAAAAAGTTATATAGCCTATGACCGTCTCCTGGTTCCCAACTATCTCTGAACTAAAATTAACAAGAGGTTACAAACAAACAAACTCACTATCGCTTTTATAATATTAGTAAGGATAAGGATTGGTAATTAGCTTCCGCCCGTGACTTCGTCCACGTGGCATAGTTACTTTGGGCTAACGTTAACTTTAACCCGCGTGATGATCGAAAAAAAATATCTTTCTCTCCCCTTTTCTTCCCTCTTTTCCCCCTTTTCTCAAGTTTTTGGAAAAAGAAATATCCTATGTCCGTTTCAAGGGTCCATTATCTTTTATTCAGGGTTTTATTATCTCGTTATGGAGTTAGATATTTTTGTTATCTTTTAAAACAGATATATTGAAGTGGTTTTGTCAATTATACAGGAAATAATCAGGTTGACTCATCAACAAACCCTACTTTGTGTGAGCGAGCTAAACGCTGACACCGAATAATTTGGGATAAAATGTATAATCTTCCGATAATGCGTTTTATGTAATCCTAATCTTATCTAGTTCCACGACAACTGTATTAAGTTATATGATGATACTTATCTATTTTTATTTTTGAAGAACCGGTATTTTTGTTGTTTATTGGGGACTAGCTTTCGCCCGCGATTTCGTCCGCGTGGCATAGTGACTTTGGGCTAACGCTAGCTTTAACCCGCGTGATGATAAAAAGATATCTTTCTCTCGCCTTTTCTCACATTTTTATTTAACATAGCCTACATTTTTTGCTCAGTGAGAAATATGAGGGAGAAAGAGGGAAGAAAAGGGAAAACTAGCTAGCAGTTGCTATAACAATAAATAAGGCGCAAGTGTAAAAACTACAGGTAGTAGGTACCTGCAAATCAGGAAAGGGGAACTGTGTTAGCCCGAATTTAACGCGAGTTAAGCCGCGGGCATAAGCTAGTAAGATATAAAGGCTCCTATATTAAAACATTTTTATCTGCACCGCATCTAGAAAAACATGTCGAATATATGAAGTGGTCCAACTTTGAGATAAATGGGACTATCTTAAAGTGTTCGCGACGCGTTGGTACATTAACTAAGTATACGGAGTCATTCTACGATATCGTTGTTATGAAGTTACTGGTGTTCAGGTACGTACGTTTATATATCTTATTTAGTGTTATGTTTTTATACAGGTATATGTAATTATACTTATATATATGTGTACCTATGTTTGTGTTAAGACATTCATATTTTAGTAACTATTCCCTTCCTGCTGGGTAGCAGGAAGGGAATAGTTAGATACTAAAATATGAATGAAAAGTGGAATAAGTACTGTCTACGTTTATTTCTTCATATTTCCTCTCGCAGGCCTGCTGGTAGAAATTTCTTTAGAAATAAACTGGATTTTTTTTATGATGTTTCCCTGTGTTTTCTCCGGTGTGGACATAAATTATTATATGAATAAGTCGTTTTATTTTACGATAGTGTTTTTAGAGTTCCGTAACTCAAAAGGAAAAAATGGAACCCTTATATGAGGTTCACGTCTATGCCCGTCTGTTAAAACCCTTTATCTAGTGTTCGACCGAAGCTTCGATTTCGGCCAGTTTCGGCTAAAAAATCTTGTTTCGGCTTTAGTTTCGGTTTCGGCATAAAACGGCCAAATCTACGACCGACCCCGATTGGCCATTTAAAAAAAACTGCCCCTCTTAACAAACAAGTGAATCACGACATTGGCTGTGATAGAATTCATTCATTCATTTGACGGGCCTGTTGGTCCAGTGGTTAGTGGCCCTGACTGCTGAGCCAGAGGTCGTGGGTTCGATTCCCACCCAGGTCAAACTTTGTGTGATGAGCATGATTGTTTGTTCTGTGTCTGGGTGTGATTTATCTATAATATGTATGTATTTATAAATTATATAAGTATGTATATCAGTTGTCTGGTTACCATAACACAAGCTCTGCTTAGCTTGGGATCAGATAGCCGTGTGTGAGTTGTCCCAAGATATTTATTATTATTATTTATTCAACGTGCCCAACATGACCGATCACAGTGCGTAAACTCCCGAATCACGGCACGGCTGGTGCAGTGGCTAAGCATTTGACTGCTGCGTTGCGCATCGAGGGTTAGATCCCCACGCGAAACAAATATTTGTAAACCTGCAGATAGTTGTTCCGGTGTGGTTGTGGCTGTTTGTGTACTTATGTGAGTTTAAATGTTTGTTAACGCACCTACGATACAGGAGAAATTCCTAGTGTGAGGGAAGAGTTAAAAAAAATGTTGTTTCATATTTTTCCCAGTTTGTTGGTGGCAGTCTGCCACAGTTCTACCGTGAGGCAGCAGCGAAGGTTCCCAGATGACTTCCTCTTCGGAGCAGCCACTGCTGCTTACCAGATTGAGGGAGGCTGGAATGAAGATGGTAAGTCTACCATGTTACTGGGCATGTAGTGATACTCGTATATAGTTATATTAAATATAAATAAATATTACTGATTTTAGGGTTCGCTAGCTCGAAGGAAAAAGTGAACCCTTATAGGATCATTTCTTGTCCGTCTGCCTGTTAAGTAAGACCCTTTATCTCGAAAACACGTAAAGGTATCGTGTTGAAATTAAAACTATAATATATTGAAATCTATAGTTTCTTAGAACTATGAAAATCAACTCTCTAAGCCCATTCAGTCACAAGATGTGGCCATTTATATCGAAAGTTTTATCCAGCTTAATGTACTAAGCGCATTTCAACGCAAGTTAATAAGGACATATAATATTTTTTGTTAAAACTTAGTAATAATAAATATCTTGGGACAACTCACACATGGCTATCTGATCCCAAGCTAAGCAGAGCTTGTGTTATGGTAACCAGAAAACTGATATACATACTTATATAATTTATAAATACATACATATTATAGATAAATCACACCCAGACACAGAACAAACAATCATGCTCTTCACACAAAGTTTGTCCTGGGTGGGAATCGAACCCACGACCTCCGGCTCAGCAGTCAGGGCCACTAACCACTAGACCAGGGGTGGCAAACCTTTATGGATCCACGTGCCATTGTCCCATAAGAAATGCTTAGTTATTTTAGTCAAGTGCAATAAGAAAAACAAGTGGAATGGATAGATAACAATTTAATAAACATCAGTTTTGTATCTTGGTCACTGATAGACAGGCATTCATAGGTCGAAATATGGTTAAAATAGGTGGCGTGCCCAAAAAGTTCGTGTCACGTGCCATCTTTGACACGCGTGCCCTATATTCGCCATCCCTACACTAGACCAACAGGCCCGTCAAATAAGGGTTTTAAAAAAATGGTATTTAAGTTTATATTAGAGTTGTTTCTAGTTGCAATGTTAATCGAGTAGTATTCAATAACGTCGTCAATTTGTTGACCTTGACAATTAACTGTAATGTTTCCATATTTCCTAGCCATTTCTTGATTTGTTAAGTATTTAGATAGTGTCCAATTTCGTAAACCAAATTAACGAATTTTTTTATAAAATTTTCAGGAAAAGGTGAAAGCATCTGGGACCACCTGGTCCATACCAACCCCACCGTCGTCCAAGATTTAAGTACCGGTGACGTCGCTGCCGACTCCTATCACAACTACAAACGTGATGTAGAGATGATGAGGGAGTTAGGCCTGGACGCTTACCGGTTCTCTTTCGCATGGACTCGGATCCTACCTACAGGCATGACTAACAACGTCAACCCAGCTGGCATCGCGTACTACAATAACTTGATCGACGAAATGTTGAAATACAACATCACTCCGATGGCTACTCTATACCACTGGGATCTGCCCCAAAAACTGCAGGAACTAGGAGGTCTCATGAACCCTCTGTTCAGCGATTGGTTTGAGGACTACGCGAGGGTTGTGTTCGAGAATTTCGGAGACAGAGTCAAGATGTTCATCACTTTCAACGAGCCTAGAGAAATCTGCTTTGAAGGTTTGGAATATATGAACAAGGCTCCTTACTTGAACACGTCTGGTGTGGGTGTTTACTTGTGTGCCAAGAACCTGGTGGTTGCCCACGCTAAAGCCTACCATTTGTATGACAAAGAGTTCAGAATGACGCAGAAAGGGCAATGTGGTATCACTATTAATGTCAACTGGTGGGCTCCAGATACTGATACACCTGAAGATGAACTAGCTGCTGAACTTATGCGGCAATCCCAGGTGAGATGGCTATATTTCTCATTATCTCTTTAGTTCTTACTGATGATTTTGCATTTAAAATTAACCAAATCACTGTTGTGTTGTGGACTGACCGCCGAAGTGTGGTGAAGGGTTTATTGGGTTAGGTATTTGGACATTGATGTAGGTTGTCACAAAAAGAGTGATGGATCTGAATGTTGATGAACGGAGAGCGAGAGGAAGGCCAAAGAAAAAATGGATGGATTGTGTAAGAAATGATATAAAGGAGAAAGGAGTAAATGATGCCGTGACATCTGATTGGGGAGAATGGAAGAAGAAAACGTATTGTGCCGACCTCAAATGGGAATAAACGGGACAAGAGCAGATAAATGATGATATAGATTGTCACTGAAAACACGTTTAAAGTGTGTATTACTCATTTCTAACACTTAATGCTGTTAGAATCTCACGATGCTATTAAGTTGCTATGAGAAGAATTTAAGATTTAGATCGTAAAATTTTCTTATTAACTGTCACTTGTAAATGCACGTGTGACAGGGTAATAATGGAAGAAGGTAAACGTGTTGTGCTGAACCCACGTAGAATGGGGTAAGGGCAGTAAAATGATGATCACACGATATTCCAAATTGATCACTATAACAAACACCAATTGAACTACAATAGGTAAATAAAATAAAAACATATAAACAAAAGCCTTATATATCCAGTTCTACAAATGAATACACACATGTTGTTTCCTACCTAAACTAAATAAAAGACAAATTAAAATCCTTACTTCCTTCCTATCCTTACTAATATTATAAAAGCGAAAGTGAGTTTGTTTGTTTGTTTATTTGTTTGTTTGTTTGTTTATTACCTCTTCACGCTTTAATGGCTAAACCGATTTTAATGAACTTTGGTACAGGGATAGTTGGGAACCAGGAGACGGACATAGGCTAATATTTTTTTGAAAAAAGTGGGATGTGAGTGAGAAAGAGGGAAGAAAAGGGAAAATTTACCGTTGCTATTACAAATCCATAAGGCGCAAGGGGAACTGTGTTACCCCGAAATTAACGCGAGCGAAGCCGCGGGCAAAAGCTAGTAATATTATAAAAGCGAAAGTGAGTTTGATTTGTTTGTTTGTTACCTCTTCACGCGTTAATGGCAAAACCGATTTTGATGAATTTTGGTACAGAGATAGTTGTGAACCAGGAGACGGACATAGGCTAATTTTTATTCAAAAATAGTGGGATGTGAGGAAGAAAGAGGAAAGAAAAGGCAAAACTTAGCGTTGCTATTACAAATCAATAAGGCGCAAGGGGAACTGTGTTACCCCAAATTTAACGCGGGCAAAAGCTAGTCTACTATATATAAATAAGTCGGGTTTTCCTTCCTAACGCTATAACTCCAGAACAAACGAACCGATTTCCACGGTTTTGCATTCGTTGGAAAGGTCTCGGGCTTCGCGAGGTTAAAGAAAAGGTAGGTAGAAAGGTAGAAAATTGCATAGCAACGCATGCCAGGGTCAGCTAGTCTACTTATGTAATTTAAATTAACTCACTATAAACGAGAAATTAATACCTATCTATAAAATTAACTTACTGTACATCTAATTTAAATAATATTAAAAAAACAATACCATCCAGAAAAGGGGAGAAAAAATTGAACTACAATAAGAAAAAGAATTATACATATAAATTCTTCTTGCAGAGGAAATTTCTAGTTCGCTCATTGCAAACTCATTATCCTTATGAACTTCCAGTGGGGCTTATACGCTGAGCCCATCTTCTCAGCCGAAGGTGGTTGGCCAAAGGAGCTGTCAGACAGAATCGCTGTAAAGAGCGTCAATCAAGGCTTTACCAGCTCCCGCCTACCTGAGTTCACTGAAGAAGAGAAGGCTTTCGTCAGAGGATCTTCAGATTTCTTCGGCGTAAACCACTATACCACAGTCTTGATATCAGCGACAAAGCACAAAGAGGTGTATGCTGTGCCCTCTTTGCTGGATGATACAGATGTTGGCTACTATTGGAATGAGGAGTGGCCTAAGTCTGCGTCACCTTGGCTTGCAGTAAGTGGTGTTGGAGTAGAGTAAGAGTACAAAACAATCCTTACTAATATTATAAAAGTGAAAGTGAGTTTGTTTGTTACCTCTTCACGCCTAAATGGACAAGCTAATGTTGGAACCCTGGAGACGGACATAGGATATTTTTTTAATGAAAGGGAGAAATGAAGAAGATTTCTTTGAAGAAGAAAGATAATAATAGCAAAGCTAAATTTTCCTTTCCTTCCCGAAAAGGAAAATTTAGCTTTGCTATTACAATAAATAAGGCGCAAGTGCAAAATCTGCAAATCAGGAAAGGGTAACTGTGTTACCCCGAATTTAACGCGAACAATGCCGCGGGCAAAAGCTATATTTAATAAAGATTGTAATCATGTTTATCAGTAGAATATTTACAAAAAAAAACCTCATCATGTATTAGAAAATAATTCGCTGATAACAACAAATCGTCACATTTTTTTTTAAACCGTTGCCCCACACTAGGAATGTCTCTTGTAGCGTGAGTGCCTTTACAAAAATTAAATTCACATATACACAAACAGTCAGACCCAGAACAACTATCTGTTAGCCATACAAATATTTAATTTTGTTCCGTGCGGGAATCGAATCAATTGCTCAGTCACTGTGCCAACAACTACAACTTTTTATATTTCTAATTTTAAAAAAATATATGTTTAAAATATCCTTTTTTATCTTCTTCTCTTTCCAAGATGGCGCCAAACAGTCTCTACAACGCTTTATTTCATCTGAAAGAGAAATACAACAACCCGGTAATCTACATCACTGAGAACGGCTGGGCCACGTTACCCGACAGTGGGCTGATAGATGATGACAGGATCACGTACTACAGAGCGTCGATGGAGAGCATGTTGGATGTCCTGGACGCTGGAGTGAACCTCAAGGGGTATATGGCGTGGAGTCTGTTGGATAACATGGAGTGGTTGGAAGGGTACATGTGAGTATGGCTTTTACATTGTTACAAGCATCCACCGTTGTCGTCACCGAGGCAGGCCCAAAAAAAGCTGGCAAAAAGACTTCCTACCGGATTGGACAGAGGAGAAAAACCACCGACATAATAGGAAAGTAGGCCTTTACCCAGAAGTGGGACCTAAATTCTAAATAAAAAAACAAGCATCCATAATGAGCATGTTGGATGCTCTGGATGCTGGTGTGAACCTCAAGGGGTATATGGCGTGGAGTCTGTTGGATAACATGGAACATGTGGTTGGAAGGGTACATGTTAGTCGATTAAACATAATGTATCTTAAAATTGAAATAATAGATGACAATCTAGTCAGCTCAAAGCTTGGCAGTGATAATAACGCTTGTAAATCTCGAAGGGTCTATCTCCATATTTTACTAAGTATGTTTAAGTTTACTCTTCAGTAAATATACAACATACAATGTATTTCACAAGCCTGTTTTTTTTTCCGCAACGAGAGCTTATATTTTGCAACAGAAACAACTGTTCCATTCCCTATAATCGGATCACTGTACCTGGCTCCATAACACCCTCGCCTACAGCTTGGGTGTGAATTCCGTCTCAATCACGTGTGTACTACATATTGTCACAACTCTCTGGTTAGGTCTATCAAAATATTGACCTCTTTATTACATGCATATGTTAAGATTAGAAAACTACATCGTATTTTACGTAAAACAAGCTAGTTTAGCTGTTTATTTGATGAGCAGATTATCTTCTATGAGTATTATATTATACTTTGTATGGGCGTTGATAGTCCTAGTTTATCACCTGTGACTTCTTCACTGCACGTGTAAGCGGGCACACCCGTTAGACTGGTGAATTTATTATTTAGACTTGGGTATTTTTTTTATATATATAGGTAATTGGTGTTTGCTAGCTGACATTTGTCAATGAATGAATAATTTCTTATCTCATAATTTACGGAATTGTATAAAATCTGGTTCTTCTAACGGATATGTTGCCGGGGAGATTGTTCCGCCACTTCTTCTTCCCAGCTAAAACACTATGAAGTGGCGAAGGGCAAGGCGTATTTGTGGGACTGTCTCTTGTAATGTGACGTTCAAAAAGTGCTGATTATCGGCCATACTTTTGCAGCTATCTTCGTTTCTTTTTTTGTAAATTAAACAAAATTGTTATTTTATATGAAAAATTCCAGTTCCCAAATCCAGATAGACTTCGAATTAACTTGTCTCTATTTGATAGAACGATAAGGTGAACTAACAGCTAAATTAGTAGGGTTACCATGACATCTTATAGCAGTACTTATTCCTGTGTGAGAAAGATGGCGCTAGACACCCTGTATAGCTCTGTCTCTTTCCCTCAATGGAATACGTTCTGTTTTAAGACGTCATGGTAGGGTAGTAGTTACCAACGAATAACTGTGTGTTATTCTGCTTTTCACAGAGCTTGTTTCGGCCTTTACCACGTGGATTACGAAGACCCCGCACGCACGCGCACTCCTAGAAAGTCCGCGTTCGTGTACAAGCACATCATCAAGAACCACTACGTTGACTACGAATATGAACCTGAGTCTATGACCATGACCATCGATGAAGGGCACTGAAGACTTTTTTGTTTGTAACTTTCACATACCTACTTCATTAAAAATAGAAAATATCTGTTTTCGTTTATTTTTCACCAGCGCGTAACATTTTGATCTATTTTTTTACATGTGTGACGAAGACAATGCCTTCTTTTTATTGATATCAAATTGAAGATTGAGTTTGCAGAGAAACCCTATGGATAGAAGTTACTTCTTATGTACCTAATGTTATCCGAATCTATCTGATAATACTTTTTTTTTAATAATATATAGTACATACATAAAACAAGATCTTTGGTATTCTGCATTATCTATTTGTTTTTATTTTTTGCAAATTATATATTTAGAGACCCGTCTGCATAAAAGTGAACTCAAAAGATGAAAACTAAATCATGTAGAAAATAAGAAAATAAATAATCCATTAGATAACACGTGCTGTGCTGTGCGGAAGTATCCATTTTTTTGCCCATTTATTGTCTGTTTAGTTGTCAATCATAAAAAATTATTTGGCGGCAATATTTAAAAAAAAAACTCCGCGGTTACAAAACCATAGTGCGATCTAGCTCGACGTTCACGCCATCTATGGAGAATTACAATGACGTAGTGGACGCAGGGATTCGAGTCTTGATTTCGTTACATTAACAATCCTTTTTTTGTAAAAAAAACATTTTTTTACAAACAAGTTTTATAAGTATTTCAGCATTTTTACTTTTGCTATAATGAAAAGTACACATATTTTTTTATCGAGTATTCTTTTTCTATTGTTACAAAAAATGGCATATCATCTATACATATAGACATAGAGAAAACCATAGGTATGTATTATAGACGATTACTCATTAACGCCTGGGAAGTATAACCTATCAAACAAAAAAAGAATCTTGCTAATCGGTACAGGCGACCTTTGAGTAATTGGTGAGTAATCGTATCGTAATTGAAAACCTCCTCCTTTTTTTGAAGTCAGTTAAAAATAAAACCCGTCTGCATAAAAGTGAACTACCACGATTATGATAAGTGGAGTGCATGTTCTTATGAGAAATAAATTTCTTTAAACCGAAAACTTAGCGTTGCTATTACAAATAAATAAGGGAAAAGGGCAAAAACTGCAGGTACTGTGTTATACCGAATTTAACTAAACTACTAAAGCTAGTAATATTATAAAGTGGAAGTGAGTTTGTTTATATGTTTGTTACGTCTTCACGCCTTCACGGCCAAACCGATTCTGATGAATTTTGGTAACTACAGAGATATTTGGGACCCGGGAGACGGACATAGGCTAGGTAAATGGGAAGATTTTGCATTGCTATTACAGTCAATAAGGCGTAAGTGCAAACATTACAGAAAGCAGGTAATTGCAAATCAGGAAAGGCGAACTGTGTTACCCTTAATTTAAAGCGGGCAAAACCGCAGGCAAAAGCTAGTTTTTATATATTATTTTTTTATAAATACATTTTATATAACGCCATCTTAAGGCTAGACTGATAAATCGATTTAAGATAAAGATAACTCGCTTTGATAAATATCTCTACTTTCATACAACCGTATCCAAGTGGTCCACTTATCTTAAAACTTTCCTACTAAATTTTAGGTGTGGTCCACGGTCTGGTAAAATCTTAAAAGGGGTTCCGTACCTACCTTATTTTATTTTTTCAAAGCAAGAGTTACAGTTGTTATTGCTGTGGACCGGACTTGTCTGTTGAACTAACCATGTTCATCAGTAACAGCCAGTTTCTTCATCAAAAGTAACAGCCAAAGTAACGTTATAAAGTAAAAGTAACGGTCTCATCAAAAGTAACAGTCAAAGTAACGTTATAAAGTAAAAGTAACGGTCTCATCAAAAGTAACAGTCAAAGTAACGTTATAAAGTAAAAGTAACGGTCTCATCAAAAGTAACAGTCAAAGTAACGTTATAAAGTAAAAGTAACGGTCTCATCAAAAGTAACAGTCAAAGTAACGTTATAAAGTAAAAGTAACGGTCTCATCAAAAGTAACAGTCAAAGTAACGTTATAAAGTAAAAGTAACGGTCTCATCAAAAGTAACAGCCAAAGTAACGTTATAAAGTAAAAGTAACGGTCAAATTCGTTTCTTCACGATTTTAAGTGTCAGTTTTGCTATGACTTTTGTCTTTAACTTTTACTGCTCATTGAGGAGCTGTCAAAGCTAAAGTCACTGTCATTTTGGCTTATTCGTCAACTCGCGCCTCATAAACTCGCGACTGCGTGCGAGTTAGCACCTGTTTGAACTCATCGCGAGTAAAATTAGAGAAAAATAGGTAAAATTAGAACCTATTTTTGTCAGTCAAAACCGACTTAGAAAAAACTTTATTTTTTTGGAAATCGGCTTTTTTATTGCTTAATCATTTTTTGTTTCAACCTTCTTAGTTGTTGTATGATGCTATCTGACAAAAATTCGCGAGGTTCAAATTGGACACTCGGATGAAACCTGTATGTTTGAACTCATCGCACGACGAGAACACATCGCGTTATCGTACGATCGCTTCCAATTAGGATGCCGCATTAGTGTGTACCAAAATAAAAATAAAAATGGCCACGGAGTTTGCAACAGAACCCTAAAGATAAAAGTCACTTCTTATGTAATACTATCCGAGTCTGTCTGATAAGTTTTTTTTTAATAAATGCATCCGTGGGTAGGTAGGTACATAAAACAAGATGTGGGTTATTCTGCATGATTTTGCTGTTCTATTTTACAAATGAAACATTTAATTTTACAAATCCGACTGCTAAATACTAAACTAAAAAGATTTAGAAAAAAGAAAATAAAGACTCCAATAGATAGAAAATCCTGATAGAAGCAACCGAGTTTTATTTTTGTTCTAGCTTTTGCCCGCGGCTTCGCTGGCGTTAAATTTGGGGTAACCCAGTTCCTCTTTCCTGATTTGCAGGTACCTGCTACTTGTAGTTTTTGCCCTTGCGCATTATTTATTTTAATAGCAAAGCTAAGTTTGCCCTTTTCTTCCCTCTTTCTCCCTCATTTCTAATTTAAAAATAGCCTTTGTCTGTCTCAATCCGTCCGTCTCCAGGGTCTCAACTATCTCTGTACCAAAATTCATCAAAATCAGTTTAGCCATTTAGGTGTGAAGACGTAACAAACAAACTCACTTTCGCTTTTATAATATTAGTAAGGATTTGCCTTTGAAGTTTTAGTTTTAAGCGTCAATTATAAAGAAAAATATTGGCGGCAATATTGAAAAATACAACAGACTCCGATTAAGAGTTCACTCGACGCCACCGCCATCTATCGAGCATTGCAACAACTCGCTGGACGCAGTCATTCGTGTTTTAATTTCGTAACATTTCATTTCTCAATACCACAGAAGCGCAGCCGACAGAAATAACTAGTTTTATTCTCAAAAAAAAAACCATGAACTTGTAAAAAGATACAAGATAAAAGTCAACTGATGACAAACACTTGAAACCGTCCTATTCCAAAGATTTAAGATAAAATGTGTCACAAAGATCAGCACGGTATATAAATGTAACAAGATTTGCAAGCCCCTTAGTGCTTCAATAATATCGCTGATATGAAGCTACTAGTGGTCCTAAGGTTGGTACGAATTTAGAATAAATTGATAATATACTTTTTACTTAAAATTTGTACTTTTTTAAAGTATCTAAATAGAAATAGCTATGCAAATTCAATTGTAATTTAAGTGGTTCTCATTGTTAATCAACTTGTAACAAAGGAGGAGGTTATGTATTTCAACACCGTCGTCTATTTTTTATTTATGTAGACTGAAAATCCGTGCTTGCTGAGCCGATTTTCGTGATTCTATTTTGTTTTAGTTGAGGAAGCCGTAGTGGTCTAATATCTTTAGAGTCTTTGATAAAGCACTTTGTGCGTTAATCCCCTTTCATTAATGTGTATTTTTCTTCTTGGCTTGTTAATGATAAGACCGTAACAAAAAACATCTTGATATGTTGACACAGTGTGTAGAAAAGAGAAAACAGGTAAAATAATAAATTATCAATCATGAAATAAACATACAAAAAAATATTCCACATATAATAACTGATAGAGTAAATATATAGATACCTAAAATATATAATTATGCAAAACATCATAGTAGGTATTTTGCTTGTTTGTTGACTTTCAGCCACTGACTTCCGGAAGTAAATTTATTACAAGTTTTTGTCCAGTGTCTGTCTATAGTCTAAAACTTGCAACTTTAATTAAATATTGGTGTCGATTCTATCTTAAACTAAACTAAAACTACTCCAAAATACGCAAAAAAAAAAAAATTATTCCTGTCAAACAAAATTGATTAAATTGACACAACTTAGCTATATTTAATAGTTTCACCAGATGATATGATAGTTTATTCAGAAAAAATGGTAATCTCGCTATTCTGATATTTACGTTTTTCATTAAAAAAAATGGTTGTCAATCTAAAATGAACTATCTTTAATCGCGACTAAAGTACTGTGAAATAAAATTAAATGTCATTAGGTATGACGTTTTAAGCTTAGTCTAGTTTAATCCGTTGGTTCAACAGAATCGCCACCATTATGTACTTCCCTTTTCGGGGATCTCATCACTGTCTTTTTTATGTAGTTTGGTGGTAGCAGCCTGCTATGGTTCAACCGTGAGGCAGCAGCGACGGTTCCCGGATGACTTCCTCTTCGGGACAGCCACTGCTTCGTACCAGATCGAGGGGGCGTGGAATGAAGATGGTGAGCTCAGCACATTTACCTTCATTTGTTGATGATGAAAGATACGCAAAAGACCCTGAAATTTGCTTGAACACTCTGATCGTCTTAAATATATAGAACTCTGATCCATTTGATTTGAACTTTGAAGGTCATAAAATAAAACTTATTTCTGAACCTTGTCTCTGCGTGTTGTTATCAGCGCGTGACCTAGAACTTAGTACAGTAACAATCGGAAGAGATAAAGCTATTTTATCAGACTAATCTCTACTAACTGCAATATATTTCACAGGCAAGGGAGAAAACATCTGGGACTACATGGTCCACACCAACCCCACCGTCATCAGAGGCCACACCAATGGCGACGTTGCTGCTGACTCTTATCACAACTACAAGCGTGATGTCGAGATGATGAGGGAGTTAGGTCTGGACGCCTACCGGTTCTCTCTCTCCTGGTCTCGGATTCTGCCTACAGGCATGGCCAATGAGGTCAACCCAGCTGGCATCAAATTCTACAACAACTACATCAATGAAATGTTGAAATACAACATCCAACCGTTGATAACTCTATACCATTGGGATCTCCCTCAAAAACTCCAAGAGTTAGGAGGATTCGCGAACCCCCTGTTCAGTGATTGGTTTGAGGACTACGCGAGGGTTGTTTTCGAGAATTTCGGAGACAGGGTCAAGTTGTTCATCACTTTCAATGAGCCCAGAGAAATCTGCTTTGAAGGCTATGGAGCCAGTACCAAGGCTCCTATCCTAAACTCCACGGCTATTGGAACTTATCTGTGTGCCAAGCACTTGGTCGTTGCTCATGCTAAGGCCTACAAACTATACGATAGCGAATTCAGGGCGGCGCAAGGAGGCCAGTGTGGTATCACCATCAGTGTCAACTGGTTTGGTCCAGCTACTGATACTCCCGAGGACGAAGTTGCTGCTGAACTTAGACGACAAGGCGAGGTATGATTGTCATTTCTTTGTTTTTGCCAGTATTCTAATTGACTCGACCAAGGCCTAAAATAAAAAACAAAAAAACGTTCGTTTTAATTTGATTTTCAAGATCTTAATGATGTTTTCCAATTTCAGTGGGGAATCTACGCCCATCCCATCTTCTCCGCTGAAGGAGGTTTCCCAAGGGAGTTAGCAGACAAAATTGCTGAGAACAGCGCCAAGCAAGGCTACGCCCGGTCCCGGCTGCCAGAGTTCACTGAACAGGAGAAGGCTTTCGTCAGAGGAACTTCAGATTTCTTCGGCGTGAACCACTATACGGCATACCTGGTATCGGCTACTGAGCGTAAATCTGCAGTCCCAGTGCCATCTCTGCAGGATGATATGGACAATGCTTCCTTTTCTGATGATGAATGGATTAAATCTGCGTCCGCTTGGCTGACCGTAAGTGTTCTTTTATATATATTTTCTGTTGATTAGCCGTCACATCTTTGAAACCGATATTTATTGAAGTAAATGTAATTTCTTCCTAGTTGGCACCGGACAGCATCTTCAAAGCCTTCAGCCACTTGAGGGAAAAATATAACGACCCAATCTTCTACCTCACTGAGAACGGCTGGTCTACTTGGGAGGGCAAAGACCTGATCGATGATGACAGGATCCAGTACTACAGGGCTTCGATGGAGAGCCTCCTGAACTGCTTGGATGATGGTATCAAGCTGAAGGGATACATGGCGTGGAGCTTGATGGATAACTTCGAATGGATGGAGGGATACATGTAAGATTTTGGTTTTCTTTCTTCATATGCAACTGGTACAAACTTGTTTTTCCTGAACAACACGAGTTGTTTCTAAAAAAATATTAGCTGGGGAATTCTGTGGAGAAACTAAATAGGATATCTTATTCACAATAACAGTGAATTTGGCAAACAGCATGTCGATCATATTTCAATGATTATTACTTTATGATTTTTTTCTTTTCACAGTGAGCGTTTCGGCCTATATGAAGTTGACTTCGAGGACCCCGCACGCACGCGCACCCCTAGAAAGTCTGCTTTCGTGTACAAGCACATCATCAAGAACCGCTACGTTGACTACGAATATGAACCTGAATCCATGACCATGACCATCGATGAAGGACACTGAAGTCTTATCGGTATCTGTTATATGGCAGTGTTGTGGCGTTTAATTAAAAGTATTTTGAAATAAGACTAAAAGATTTTATTGCCTCGTTCCTCAACTACCTTTAAAACAACATTGGTAAATAGTGACTGTCTTGACAGCAATCATGTGATGAAACAATGAGTGACAAGATTTTTGTGACAAGATTATATTAGCTTTACTTGTAACTGTATGTAAGTAAGAAAATCTTGAAATCTTAATTTGACTTGAAAATTGATTTGAAACGCACCCCCATGATATGGGTATCAAATGAAAGGGTTTCCTGTCAGGAATACAAAAAAATTGTCACGTGACTTAAAAAAGAAACGTGTTTTTTGCTTTTAAACTAATTACTTATTTTGTTAATATAAACCTACCTACAGTAAACAACTCGGGTATTTTGCTTTATCAACTTGTTCTTTTATGCATATTTTTTTTAAACCCGACTGCCTATTAATTGATGTTATAAAGATGAAAACAACATTATGCAGAATAAAGTAGAACCCGAAAGATCACGCTCTAAATACCCCTACAAACACTTGACATCGTCGACAGAAGATTTATATTATGATGAATGCTACTGAAAGAGCCAAACTGCTCGCCAAATTTTTGGTAGACTTAAGTTAGTTGTCATCGACACATTCAGGTGGAGAAAATAAAGCAATAGTTTTTAAATTTTACTGTCTGGCCCATGACCTACCTATAAATTAAGAAGTTTTATAAATAAAACCGGCCAAGAGCGTGTCGGGCCACGCTCAGTGTAGGGTTCCGTAGTTTCCCGTCCGTCACAATAAGTGTTCCCAGTTATGAAGCCAACCGAACAATTCATACAAAGACGTGCAATTTCGGTGGTAATTTTGGATTACGAGAACCGATTTCAATAATTCTTTTTTTGTTTGAAAAAAGATACGTTCAGGATCATAAAATATGTAAACAAAGTTACAAAAAATGCTTGCATATACGATTATACTACAAACTTAGTCCAGAAATTATTTTGTACAACTTTTTGTCTTTTTTGTACAAAAACTGTTGTGTCAATCAAGTTCAAAATGATTTTCATAGAAAGTCCTTATAAAGTTCTACTTTTCAGATTTTTTTCATATTTTCTAAACTTATGGTTCAAAAGTTAGAGGGGGGGGGACACATTGTTTTTTACTTTTGGAGCGATTATTTCCGAAATTATTGACATTATCAAAAAATGATTTTAGTAAACCCCTATTCATTTTTAAATACCTTTCCAACAATATATCACACGTTAAGGTTGAAATTTAAAAAAAAAACACTTCTCACTTTACATATAGGGTGGCTACCCTAATAAAACATTTTTTTCCAATTTTTATTTTACCACTTTGTTGGCGTGATTGATATACATATTGGTACCAAATTTCAACTTTCTAGTGCTAACGGTCACAGAGATTAAGCGAGGACGGACGGACGGACGGACGGACGGACAGACAGACATGGCGAAACTATAAGGGTTCCTAGTTGACTACGGAACCCTAAAAAGAGGTACCACATTCTCAGGTATAGAATTCACAGAAGAAGGTTATATTATAGCAGTATTTGACGTCACGGTTGGCGCAGTAGCTGAGCGATTGACTGCTGCCCTGCGTGTCTCGGATTCGATCCACGCACGGAACAAATATTTGTATGGCCTACAGATGGTTGTTCTGGGTCTCGCTGTTTGTGTATGTGAGTTTAAATGTTTGTAACCGCACCCACGATACATGAGAAATTCCTAGTGAGAGAAAACGTTTAAAAAAAATGTTCGGTAGACAAACAGAAAAGTTGGGAGTCGTTTGTCTTAGTATGGAAATGTAATGAGGAGGGACGACACACATGAGTCTAGAAGAGTGATGGATCTGAATGTTGATGGACTGAGAACGACAGGAATCCCAAAAAAAAAGATGAATGGACTGTGTAAGGAATGATGCCGTGACGTCTGATAGGAATAGAATGGAAGAAGAAATGAGTTGCACCAACCCCAAATAGAATGAGACAAGGTCAGGAAAATAATGATGAAATGATGATGGTAGACAAACTGTATGTATTTTATTAAACAAATACATGTTATAGACATAATTGTATAATATTTTATTAAATACAAATTATTCGATGCACTCTCCGTCTTCTGTCTCAAAAAAGTGAATGAAAAAAGGTTTAAAAAAATAAGTTATTGCAAAATTTTAGAAAGAAGAAGAAAATATATTTAATTGTCGCAAATTGTCACAAAATCACAGAAAAATTAACATTAAACATGCAAAGCATCACAAACATTTACAAAAACATATATTGGACAAAATAAAAATAGGTAGGTTGACTCAGCATGATGCTATACGTTTTACTATTTCATCATCAGAGGATGATGATGATGAAATAGTAAAACGTATAACGTATTATGTATTATTACGTGTAACGTATTATTATAATTCATTTATTATATTAAACATTATTTTATGACGTTCAATAATTTACGAAGCAGACTCTAGATGAACGAACGGTGTTAAGATATACAGGGTGGCCAGTTGATAGACGTCCAAAGAAAAAAATTAGATGCCTTAGCTAAGGGGTACCCGAATTACCCCCATGTATGTTCCGCGATTATTTGTAGTTTAGGAGCTAGAATTTTTTTAAGGACTATTTTCAAAATTTTCACCTAACATTGGTTTTTATTTTTTATGTCTTTATTCCTATCATTTTTAGATATTCTTTTTTGTGGAATCTATTAGCGATAACAATAGCTACCATGCAAAAAAAATCCGTTTGCCTAGGCATTGTAGAACTTACCACAAAATTAGTCCAAAGTTCAAAATTACCATTAGAGTTCGATAATCAAAAATGTTCAGAGGATAAAAAAAAAAAAGTTAGGGGTGCCAGAGGTTTCTAAATGATCTTAAAAACTTCTATGTACCTTTAACAGACAAAATCGGTAAAAAAATATAGAGCTTGATCGGGGATTATTTCCTGTAATTAGCGTTGATAGCAATAAAGGTATTTTTACAGTTATTGTTATAATTTGGGATTTCTTTATTTTTGCCACTTTTATGATAAAAAAATACGGTAGATAGTTTACAAATTTTATTAAAACACGTTACAAAAGGTTTTCAAAGTGCCGCCGTACCACAGAAATGCACAATCTACATCTAAGGAGGAAATTGTCTTTTAGTTGTAAACCATGTCTCGTCTCAGTGTTAAGTTAACGTCTGACAGCAAAATTGGTAATTCTTCGAGATCTCTTTGTAGGTGGCTCTATCGAGCTTGGACAGCGGTCTGGCTATGGATTCTCTATAGTCCGCTATCGAGAATCCTCATTCCGTAAGACCATAAAATTTTCAACACCACTTCAGTGTGAACATGTGGTCCGGAGTTCTCAACGGTGAACTACCAATTACTTTACCACCACCATTCGAGCTGCCGTCCAGGCTCGTGATGGTACGCACGGGACAATAACAATGAGGAAGAGCTAAAACGGAAAATTGAAGAAGCGGGAAATGTGGCGGGCCTGTTGGTGTAGTGGTTAGTGGCCCTGACTGCTGAGCCGGAGGTCGTGGGTTCGAATCCCACCCAGGACAAACTTTGTGTGATTTTTTAACTTTGTCTGGTTACCATAACACAAGCTCTGCTTAGCTTGGGATCAGATAGCTGTGTGTGAGTTGTCCCAAGATATTTATTTAATGTTGTAAGAAGTAACAGAGAAGCCTTTACACTTTAGACAACTAAAAGACAATTTCCTCCGTAGATGTAGATTGTGCATTTCTGTGGTAAGGCGGCACTTTGAAAACCTTTTGTAACGTGTTTTAATAAAATTTGTAAACTACCTACTGTATTTTTTTATCATAAAAGTGGCAAAAATAAAAAATCCCAAATTATAACAATAACTGTAACAATACCTTTATTGCTATCAACGCTAATTACAGGAAATAATCCCCGATCAAGCTCTATATTTTTTTACCGATTTTGTCTGTTGAAGGTCCATAGAAGTTTTTAAGATCATTTAGAAACCTCTGGCACCCCTAACTTATTTTTTTTTTAAGCTCTGAACATTTTTCATTATTAAACTCTAATGGTAATTTTGAACTTTGGACTAATTTTGTGGTAAGTTTAACAATGCCTAGGCAAACGGATTTGTTTTGCATGGTAGCTATTGTTATCGCTAATAGATTAAAAAAAGAATATCTAAAAATGATAGGAATAAAGACATAAAAAATAAAAACCAATGTTAGGTGAAAATTTTGAAAATAGTACTTAAAAAAATTCTAGCTCCTAAACTACAAATAATCGCGGAACATACATGGGGGTAATTCGGGTACCCCTTAGCATAAGGCATCTAATTTTTTTTTTTTGGACGCCTATCAACTGGCCACCCTGTATATATTTTACAAGTTTCCATCTTATTATCTTTTACTAGCTTCCGCCCGCGACTTCGTCCGCGTGGCATAGTTACTTTGGACTAACGCTAACTTTAACCCGCGTGATGATCGAAAAAAAATATCTTTCTCTCCCCTTTTCTTCCCCTTTTCTCACTTTAAAAAAAAATAGCCCGTGTCCGTCTCCAGGGTCTCACCCTAGGTTTTTACCTTGAAAATTGTGAAATGCTCCATACAAACTTCCATCCCCCATTTTGAGGAAATGGGGGATCAGAAAAAGGTAAAAGTAGCCTATGTCCGTCTCGAGGGTCCCAACTATCTGTGTACCAAAATCGTCAACATCGGTTTGGTCATTTAAGCGTGAAGACGTAACAAACAAACTCACTTTCGCTTTTATAATATTAGTAAGGATTCTGATTTTGACCAATCAATCAATTGCGCAGAACCGCAGGCGGATATAACTAGTTTTATTCGAAAAATACCATGAAACAACATAAATGTCAACTGATAAGAAACACCTGCAATTTCAGAGAAGATAAAATGTGTTATGAAGATCATCACGGTACCTATATAAATGTAACAAGATTTGTCAGCCTCATAGTGCTTCAATAATATCGCTGATATGAAGCTAGTGGTGGTCCTAAGGTAGGTATCGATTTTCTTTATCAGGCGTCCGGCCCTGGTTTAGTCCATGGTCCGGAGCGAGAGGGATTGGGAAGCGGTCACCTTTCTTCCTTCTGCGAGCCTCCTTCGCTAGTCATGCTAGCGAAAGAGGTAGCCGAGCCTTTGAGGAAGAGAACCTCAAACCAACCCAGCCGCAGCGGGAGACGCCCCGGACGTCAGGCACCGCGAGACGACTCCCGGCCACCGTAGATGCGGGTCTGTGGACAGTGAGCAATGGGTAGCTCACCGTCCGTCCGTCTATTGACGACAGGCCATGTCGACGGCGCTTTAGTGTTTCAAGCGCGCCTCAAAGAAATTACTGCAAAGCAGACGCCTGCCGGAGTTGCGGGTGGTTCGAAAGATATACCGTGGCCCCGGAACGTAAAGGGCAATAGAAGGAACATGGGTGGGTTTTAGTCAGTACAAGTCTGACATCCCCCCCCCCCCTGCTCCACCCAGAGCGGGGGAAGTTATTTGATGATTTCCCACAAAGCCGCTTTAACAGAACCATAAATAGGATTACGTTAAAATTCCTAAAATGGTCAAAGTCACAGTTAATTATACGATTTATTTTCACTTTTTAACCATTTTACGAATGATATCGTAAATTATATTATTAAGTGAGTCTTGTTTTTTACCTATTAAGATTTTGCTTTATTGAACCGATTTATGTGATAAAAGCTGCCACACAAATTTTACAACCTTTGGTTTAATCTCATCGTTGTCCTTTTTTATGTAGTTTGGTGGTAGCAGCCTGCTATGGCTCGACCGTGAGGCAGCAGCGTAGGTTCCCGGATGACTTCCTCTTTGGGACAGCAACTGCTGCCTACCAGATCGAAGGGGGCTGGAATAATGATGGTAAGATGTCTAAATTTACCTTCAGTTATTGATAAACACTATTAAACGACAAAAAAAGTATAATTTATTCTGGTTTAAGCTTTGACGTCCTCAAAACATTAATAACATTTCTGAAATATAACTCTGATATAACAGGTTAATCTCGACTGAAAATGTTTTTCACAGGCAAAGGAGAGAATATCTGGGACTACCTGCTCCACAAAAACCCCACATATGTCACAGACCACAGCAACGGTGACGTCGCTGCAGACTCCTATCACAACTACAAGCGTGATGTCCAAATGATGAGGGAGTTAGGCTTGGATGCTTACCGGTTCTCCGTCTCTTGGTCTCGGATCCTGCCTACAGGCATGGCCAATGAGGTCAACCCAGCTGGCATCGAATTCTACAACAACTACATCAATGAAATGTTGAAATACAACATCCAACCAATGATAACTCTATACCATTGGGATCTCCCTCAAAAACTCCAAGAATTAGGAGGATTCGCGAACCCCCTGTTCAGCGACTGGTTTGAGGATTACGCGAGGGTTGTATTCGAGAATTTTGGAGACAGAGTCAAGATGTTCATCACTTTCAACGAGCCTAGAGAAATCTGCTTTGAAGGCTATGGAGCCAGTACCAAGGCTCCTGTCGTGAACTCTACAGCTATTGGAACTTATCTATGTGCGAAGCACTTGGTCATTGCTAATGCTAAAGCCTACAAACTATACGACAGTGAATTTAGGGCGGTGCAGGGAGGACAGTGTGGTATTACCATTAGTGTCAACTGGTTTGGTCCAGCAACTGATACTCCCGAAGACGAATTTGCTGCTGAAATAAGGCGTCAAGGCGAGGTATGATTGGCATTTATAAATATGTTTTGAACTGTACTTCAGTACTAGGCTAAGGCTAAAAATTCAAGAACTTTTTATTTTCAAGACTAAAATCATGCTTTCCAATTACAGTGGGGAATCTACGCCCATCCCATATTCTCCGCCGAAGGAGGTTTCCCGAAGGAGTTAGCACAGAAAATTGCTGAGAACAGCGCCAAGCAAGGCTACGCCGGCTCCCGCCTGCCAGAGTACACTGAGGAAGAAAAGGCTTTCGTCAGAGGAACTGCAGATTTCTTCGGTGTGAACCACTATACGTCACAACTGGTGTCGGCAACTGAGCGCAAAACTGAAGTTCCTGTGCCATCTTTGCTGGATGATATGGACAATGCTGCATTCTTTGATGATGAATGGCCTCAATCTGCGTCCGCTTGGCTCACCGTTAGTGTTCTTTTATATTTTTTTTCTGTGGAATTTGAAAGGATAGTCGTAACGTCTTTTGATTTTGAATTAGGTAATGTTCACCCCACTTTTTGGAATAGATATCTACCAAGATCATAGAACCAAGAGGTTCTGAATTTATGTTTTTTTTTAAAATAAACGTAATTCTCAATTATTTTTTTTCTAGTTGGCGCCGGACAGCATCTTCAAAACCTTCAGCCACTTGAGGGAACAATATAACGACCCAATCTTCTACATCACTGAAAACGGCTGGTCTCAGAAGGGCAAAAACCTGATCGATGATGACAGGATCCGGTACTACAGGGCTTCGATGGAGAGCCTCCTGAACTGCTTGGATGATGGCATCAAACTGAAGGGATACATGGCGTGGAGCTTGATGGATAACTTCGAATGGCAGGAAGGATACATGTACGGCTTTAGTTTCTTTTTTATCTACTTTTTTCTGGGGCAGTATGAATCATAAAAGAACTAGCTTTCGCCCGCGACTTCGTCCGGCAAAGTTACTTTGAGCTGACGCTAACTTTAATCCGCGTGATGATTGGAAAAAAAGAATTTTTCCTCCTTTCTTCCTCTTTTCTCACTTTTTAGGGTTCCGTAGTCAACTAGGAACCCTTATAGTTTCGCCATGTCTGTCTGTCCGTCCGTCCGTCCGTCCGTCCGTCCGTCCGTCCGTCCGTCCGTCCTCGCTTAATATCTGTGACCGTTAGCGCTAGAAAGCTGAAATTTGGTACCAATATGTATATCAATCACGCCGACAAAGTATGTGATGAATGTTTTATTAGGGTAGCCACCCTTTATGTCAAGTGGGAAGTGTTTTTTTTTTTAATTTCAACCCTAACGTGTGATATATTGTTGGAAAGGTATTTAAAAATAAATAGGGGTTTACTTAGATCATTTTTTGATAATGTCATTAATTTCGGAAATAATCGCTCCAAAAGTAAAAAACAATGTGTCCCCCCCCCTCTAACTTTTGAACCATAAGTCTAAAAAATATGAAAAAAATCTGAAAAGTAGAACTTTATAAGGACTTTCTATGAAAATCATTTTGAACTTGATTGACACAACAGTTTTTGTACAAAAAAGACAAAAAGTTGTACAAAATAATTTCTGCACTAAGTTTGTAGTATAATCGTATATGCAAGCTTTTTTTGTAACTTTGTTTACATATTTTATTATCCTGAACGTATCTTTTTTCAAACAAAAAAAGAATTATTGAAATCGGTTCTCGAAATCCAAAATAACCACCGAAATCGTCTTGCACGTCTTTGTATTAATTAGTAACCCAATTCCTCGAGAGATGGCGCTGTAGGTACTTTTTACATTGGATCGGGTATTACCGAATTGTTCGGTTGGCCTCATAACTGGGAACACTTATTGTGACGGACGGGAAACTACGGAACCCTACACTGAGCGTGGCCCGACACGCTCTTGGCTGGTTTTTTTTAGCCTATTTCCGTCTCCAGGGTCCCAACTAACTCTAAACCACAATTCATCAAAATCGATTAGGCCATTTAGGCGTGAAGACGTAACAAACAAATAAACAGACTCACTTTCACTTTTATAATATTAGTAAGAATATTTGCTTATGCCGCGCCGATTTAAATTACATGTAGCCAGATGTTAGTAATCAAGTTAGAAAGTAAGTAGATAACTGCGAAGATACATTATTTATATTTTGGTGAAGTTGAAGAATATGTTTAACATTGACGTTTACAAAGGACATCTTCGGATTTCAATGTCGAAGTGGATACAAGGCACAAATAGGGAATTCGGCAAACAGCACGTTGAAAATCAATCGACGGAAACCTTATATTTTCTTTTATTTTCACAGTGAACGTTTCGGCTTGTTTGAAGTTGACTTCGAGGACCCCGCGCGCACGCGCACTCCTAGAAAGTCCGCGTTCGTGTACAAGCACATCATCAAGAACCGCTACGTTGACTACGAATATGAACCTGAATCCATGACCATGACCATCGATGAAGGACACTGAAGCCTTATCAAAATTCTATCAATTGCCGTGTTGTGGTGTTTAATTAAAAGTGTTTTACTGTAAAGTTTAAGGATTTGATTATCTACCTAATTCTGCAGCTATTGTGTAGTAAAAGTAGGTTTGGTTTCGACCTTAGCAGTAAATCTGCCTTTGTTTAATTTAACATACAAATGTGTCACAAAAAGAGGTCAGTAACTAATATATTTTCGAGTCGTTTAAGGATGAAAGCTGTGAGCACTAGGCCCGCTAGCACTAGGTCCACCGTGGAGTCCTAGTGCTCACAGCTTTTCAAAGAAAACTCCGAAACATTTCTCGTGCCCCAGGGGCAGGGTTTTACCTTGGCCAGAGGCTTAAGTTGCCATAAAACGTGAAAAGTCGCCAGTCTCTTAGGAACGTTATATCCAGACAGCGTTGAGGACGAATTGACGCATTGCTGCATGGTTTTTTTTAATTTCTCATAATTTAAATACTTCATTTGTAAATTTTGAGGGTTTTGTTATGAACCTTGAAGAGGAGCTCGTGGCTAAATAATAGCAGCCGCTCGGGTCGATCTTTAGGTTAAGCCGCGCTTGCCTAGGTTGGTGTGTGGATGGGTGACCACCCGTTACATACCGAGTTTCCTCCGTGCCTCGGAAAGCACGTTAAGCCGTTGGTCCCGGCTGTCATTTGTAGATCTTTGACAGTCGTTACAGGTAGTCAGTGTTCCGAAAGTCTGACAACCAGTCTTATTAAGGGGTATCGTATTACCCAGTATTAACTGGGTTGTGGAGGTCAGATAGGCAGTCGCTCCATGTAAAATACTGATATTCAGCTGCATCCGGTTAGACTGGAAGCCGACCCCAACATAGTTGGCAAAAAGGCTAGGCAGATGATGATGGTTGCTAAAGTAGGTAGTTAGTTTTATAGATAACAAGGTCGGTATTTCTTTCGACCACGGTAGGCAGTGGCGCTGGGAGGTCCCTCTGTTGCTGACATATCTTTGAGGCGCGCGTGGAACACAAAAACGCCATCGACATTGCCTGTCATGCCTAGACGGATGGACCGTGAGCTACCCATTGGCCACCGTCCACAGGACTCGCGTCTGCTGTGGCCGGCGCCCGGAGCGTAACCGGCAGTGGCAGTTTTGGCTTGAGACATACCCTTAAACGACGGGCTACCTGGAGCTGGCCGGACGTTTAAGGGAGTGTGTCAAGCCTGCACAGGATTATATTATACTAGGTTTATCTCGCGGCTTTGCTCGCGTTAAATTCGGGGTAACACAGATTTACAGGTACCTAATACCTGTAGTGTTTGCCCTTGCGCCTTATTTATTGTAATAGCAATGCTAAGTTTTCCCTTTTCTTCCTTCTTTCTCAGTCATATCTCAATCTATAGCCTATGTCCATCTCCAGGGTCCCAAGTATCTCTGTACCAAAATTCATCAAAATCGGTCATTTAGGCGTGAAGATGTAACAAACAAACTTACTTTCGCTTTTATAATATTAGTAAGGGTTTCAGTTCGTGGTAGATAAGCACTGAGGGCCAATATCAACATACCTACGTGACATTATTGTTATAAATAAGTTGTTGGTACTACAAAATATCACGATGACTAGACTCTTTTTAGCATCAACTTGAATGTCAAAATTATCCGTCGATCCATCTTTATCAAAGATATTATCCTCCCTGCAAGGCATGAAGATGTTAATCATGAAATTTGAAGTTTGGTATGAGTTCCGTATGATATTTACATTATAATTTATCTGTACCAAATAATAAACCTTTGTTGTTATGTATGTAATATTATATAATATGTAATATTACATAATAATCCTTACTAATGTTATAAAAGCGAAAGTGAGTTTGTTTTTTGTTTGTTACGTCTTCACGCCTAATTTAGGCGTGAAGACGTAAAACGAAGAATGAAGACGCTAAACTGATTTTGATGAATTTTGATACAGAGATTGTTGAGACCCTGGAGACCGACAGGCTATTTTTATGTGAGAAAAGGGGGAGAAAGAGGGAAGAAAAGGTGAGAGAAAGTTTTAGCCCAAAGTAACTATGCCACGCGGACGAAGTCACGGGCGGAAGCTAGTTAATACTATAATAACTACTTTACAATTCGTAAAATAGTCGAAGTGAAAATCACATTTTTTTTTTAAATTTTGCCCCACACTAGGAATTTCTCCTGTATTGTGGGTGCGTTTACAAACATTTAAACTCACATACACAAACAGCCAGACCCGGAACAACTATCTGTAGGTCATACGACGGACCTGTTGGTCTAGTGGTTAGTGGCCCTGACTACTAAGCTGTAGGTCGTGGGTTCGATTCCCACCCAGGACAAACTTTGTGTGATGAGCATGATTGTTTGTTCTGTGTCTGGGTGTAATTTATCTATAATATGTATGTATTTATAAATTATATAAGTGTGTATATCAGTTGTCTGATTACCATAACACAAGCGCTGCTTAGCTTGGGATCAGATAGCCGTGTGTGAGTTGTCCCAAGATATTTACTTTATACAAATATTTGTTCCGTGCGGGAATCGAACCCGCGACACGCAGCGCAGCAGTCAATCGCTTAGCCACTGCGCCAACCGTGTCGTCAATATTAACTACGTCTGTGACAATTTTATGAATTTTAGCGTAATTTATATTGATTCTGCTAGAGCTGCTATTTTAGGCTATATTTTTCAACTGAACCCTTTGGGGCTGGCTTTACCCACATGTTACATAATGTGATCTGGGTACTTGACTCTTGATATCCGATAACAAGCTACGTAAACATAAATATTTTATATAGAATATGATGGATAAACATTATTTTTGTTTACCTACTCACTTTCAGAATGACGTAAAATTCTCTTTCAAAAAAGTTAATACCAACACACCTTCCTGCCGGGTTTGCGGGTTCTCCGAAAGAGATACCGCGGGCCCGGAACATAAAGGGAAATAGAAGGAAAATGCGTGGGTTTAGTGAGTACAGTCTGAGACCCGGTTCTTTCCCCTGCTCTGGGCGAAGCGAGGGAAGTTATTTGATGATTTCCTACCCGAAGAAAAGGAGTAAAAAATTGATTACGTGGGCTGCAGCTAAAAATCAGCGTCAGGTGGCGTCCTTGTGTTGCCATCAGGCACTATGCTGAGCTGAGACCCTTTTGGCATTAATCATTTTACTAAGTTAATTTTCAAGATATTTCTGTTTTTAAATAATCCTTACTAATATTATAAAAGCGAAAATGAGTTTGTTTTACCTCTTCACGTCTAAATGGCTAAACCGATTTTTATGAATTTTGGTACAGAGATGGTTGGTACCCTGAAGACGGACATAGGCTATTTGAGACAGACATAGGGAGAAAGAGGGAAAAAGGGAAAACTTAGCATTGCTATTACAATAAATAAGGCGCAAGGGTAAAAACTACAGGTAAGTAGCAGGTACCTGAAAATCAGGAAAAGGGAAGCGAAGCCGCGGGCAAAAGCTAGTGCTGAATAAATATTTTTTTTCCTTATTTCTTTCAATGCAACCCATTTTCAGATCTACTGAATCCTTACTAATATTATAAAAGCGAATGTGAGTTTGTTTGTTTGTTTGTTACCTCTTCACGCTTTAATGGCTAAACCGATTTTGATGAATTTTGGTACAGAGATAGTTGGGAACCAGAAGACGGACATGGGCTAATATTTTTTGAAAAAAGTGGGATGTGAGGGAGAAAAAGGGAAGAAAAGGGAAAACTTAGCGTTGCTATTACAAATCAATAAGGCGCTAGGGGAACTATGTTACCCCGAATTTAACGCGAGCGATACCGCGGGCAAAAGCTAGTATAAAATTTCATAAAATCAATCAAGCTATTTCGTATGACTGTGGCAATTAAAACTGTGACACAAAAAAAATTAGAGGTGTCAAGTGACACCCGGATGGAACGAAGTTCCTTTCCTTCTATAAGAGAGAGAGAGACAGACAGACAGACAGAGAAACATGCGACGCCGCACAGCTTACAATAGCAAAAAGTGTCGTGACAACTTTTCGTAAGGTTTTTTTCCGTCTAGCCCCCTTTCACAACGCGCTATAAGGAACTTCGTTTCAATATCCATCAGATTTAAGTAAGTAGGTGCAAGTCCAATGCAAGCAAAACCGTGGTCTATTCAAGTCTATCTAAAATTGACAGTTTTTCAATAGAACATTGATCACACAAAATTGAGATAAAAAACAACATAGATAACAACATAGAGACAGTGTAAGCTGCCCCTTCAGATTATGTGTACGTTAGGTATATAAATTGTAAATAAATTATAATAATCTGCTTAGTGTTCTAAGTGCCAACATGAAGCTGCTTGTGGTCTTAAGGTAAGGAAATCGATTAAAAAATAATACCTATATTGTCCTCCTGACCGGAGATTAGCAATCTGCGCGGGAGTTGCGGCATGTGTGCGCAGGCACAGGTGCACTCTCTGTTGCCTCACTCTCATAGTCCGATGGGTCGGCAATCCGACACGACCGGAGACTAATTATCAACACGATTAATATAGGTATAACTATGGTCAAAAAGCACTACCTCTCTCCTTATACAACAACATGAATAGTTCTTTGCTCTTCATGATTATTATTTTATATGTGTATTATATGTATTTATATATAAGTATATGATTTTGTAATTTTTTTTAAAAAATGTTTGAAAATTAATTTTGAAAATGTTACGCCACAGACTACAGACCTACAGTACTGTTTCTCCTCTTCTTAAATCCATCCAAAGGTTGTCTTGAAAAGATAGCTTTTAGCGATAAGACCGCCCATTGTGTCACCCTATTTATAAGTTTGTCTAGTGTTATTCTTGTTACTTGTATGGTGTACATAATAAAGAATATTCTATCTATCTATCTATAAATAGCTGTTCCCCGCGGTTTCACCCACGCTGCTTAGCACCTGTTGGTCGTAGCGTGATGTTATATAGCCTATAGCCTTCCTCAAGAAATGGACTATCCAACACTAAAAGAATTTTCCAATTCCAACCAGTAGTCCCTGAGATTAGCGCGTTCAAACAAACAAACAAACAAACTCTCTTCAGCTTTATAATAATAGTATAGATAATATATAATATTTATATAATATATATAGTATAGATTACTAAAAATATTAGTCCAGTAAAAATTTCCAGAAGTTTTGTGAATGCCGCCACAAAATATACAACAAAGATAAAGAAGTATTATCAATTGTTTTAGAAGATCTCTCGCGTCCGGCCCTGGTTCAGTCCATGGTCCGGAACGAGAGTGGTAGGCGGTCACCTCCTTCTGCGAAGCAGTAATGCTAGCGAAGGAGGTGGCCGGGCGTTTGAGGGAGAGAACCTCAAACGAACCCAGTCGCCGCGGGAGACGCCCCGGGTGACGGGCGACGCGAGTCGACTCCCGGCCACCGTGGATACGGGCCTGTGGACGGTGAGCAATTTGTAGCTCATCGTCCGTCCGTCTATTGACGACAGGCCGTGTCGACGGCCTGTCGTCCAGCAGAGGGGCTTGCCAGAGCCTCCGCCTGCCTGTTCGATAGAGATACCGCAACCCCTTAACTTAAAGGGCAATAGAAGGAACATGGGTGGGTTTTAGTCTGGAAGTCTTTAGATGATTTTCCGCCCGAAAAAAAGGGAATAACTAAAGGTAGCAGGTACCTGCAAATCAGGAAAGTGGAACTGTATTACCCCAAATTTAACGCGAGCGAAACCGCGGGCAAAAGCTAGTAAAATATATGTTTATCATCAAATCTTAGCGGTTGTCAAAAACCAATAGTAAAAGTGTGTTTTGTCTAATGCAGTTTGGTGGTGGTAGCCTGCCACAGTTCCACCGTGAAGCAGCAGCGAAGGTTTCCAGATGACTTCCTCTTCGGGACAGCCACCGCATCTTACCAAATAGAGGGCGCGTGGAATGAAGATGGTGAGTCAACTGTTTCGTGACTACTAACCTTAATTTAAGAATATAACGTCGCAGTTTAGATAAGAAAATGATATGGTGGATTTTCCAGCTAAAGTCTGACACTCCCTCCCGCTGCGCCCAGACTGGGGGAAGTTATTTGATGATTTCACATCCGCTTATTCCGTTTAGGGGTCGAATTTGTCCTGATACTAATGCCTTTTCAATACCTCTCTCCAATATAATTATTGTTTTGATATCTTGTATCATCTTCTTTTCAGGAAAAGGAGAAAATATTTGGGACTACATGACCCACACTAACCCGACTGTTATCAGAGACGCGACCAACGGTGACGTCGCTGCTGACTCCTATCGCAACTACAAGCGTGATGTCGAGATGATGAGGGAGTTAGGCCTGGACGCTTACCGATTCTCTATTTCTTGGCCTCGGCTCCTGCCTACAGGCATGGCCAACGAGGTCAACCCTGCTGGCATCGAATTCTACAATAACTACATTAATGAAATGTTGAAATACAACATCACTCCAATGGCAACTCTATACCACTGGGATCTGCCCCAGAAACTGCAGGAGCTGGGTGGATTTGCAAACCCTCTATTCAGCGTCTGGTTTGAGGACTACGCGAGGGTTGTGTTCGAGAATTTCGGAGACAGGGTCAAATTGTTCATCACTTTCAACGAGCCTAGAGAAATCTGTTATCAAGGCTACGGAGGTGATCTAAAAGCTCCTATTCTGAATTCCACTGCTGTAGGAACTTATATATGTGCTAAGAACCTGGTGGTTGCCCACGCTAAGGCTTACCGCTTGTATGACAAAGAGTTCAAACCGACGCAGAATGGGCAATGTGGGATCACCATTAGTGTCAATTGGTTTGGTGCAGCCACCGACTCGGCTGAAGACCTGCTGGCTGCTGAGCTGAAGAGACAAGGCGAGGTAATACAAGAACAATCATTATTCATTTTTATTTTTAGTTTCCAAAGTCAAAGTAATTAATTCACGTAATTTTAATGGGCTATTTATTATCTTTGTAATTTTTGGTCTAATTTACAAATAAAAAATATGTGTCCCTTATTTTTGAATTAAATAAAAGACGGACTAATTTTTTTTTGGAAACTGGCCAATTGGAGATCTTATATGAATGCCTTTTTCAGTGGGGCATCTACGCGCATCCAATCTTCTCGTCCGAAGGAGGTTTTCCAAAAGAGTTTTCTGAAAGAGTGGCTGACAAGAGTGCTCAGCAAGGTTACTCTCGCTCTCGTTTACCTTCATTCACTGATGAGGAGAAGGCTTTAGTCAGAGGAGCTTCTGATTTCTTCGGCGTGAACCATTACACAGCCCGATTGGTGTCGGCCACAGAGCATAAAGATGTGAATCCAGTGCCTTCTCTGTTGGATGATATGGATGTTGGACACTATGTGCCTGATGACTGGCTTACATCGGCTTCGTCTTGGCTTGTGGTAAGGATTATGTCCTTAACTGTTAACAATTCGGTCCAAAACAATTCTAAAGATGACATAATCAGTAATAGGGTGAAATCTCCTTCATAAGTTCTCGACTAAACTCGCATTTTCTTCTTTAGACGTGTTCCTCTGCGCCCAACCTTATAATTATTTTTTTTAGGGTTTTTTGGGAACCGGAACCCTAAAAATGAAAAATACGAAACCTTTTTAGATTCACTTTGTAGTCCGCTTGTCTGTCAAGAACATTTATCTCGAGAATGCGTGGAGGTATCAAGTTGAAACCCTTACTAATATTATAAAAGTGAGTTTGTTTGTTTGTTACTTCTTCACGCCTTAATAGCTAAACCGATATTGATGAATTTTGGTACAGAGATAGTTGGGATCCTGGAGACAGACATAAGCTATATATTTTGTTTTTTTTTATTTTAAAGTCGGAAAAGAGGGAGAAAAGGGAAAACTTAGCTTTGCTATTACCACCAATAAGGCGGAAGGGCAAAAACTACAGTTAGCAGGTACCTGCAAAGCAGTAAAGGGGAACAGTGTTACACCGAATTTGACGCGAGCGTAGCCGCGGGCAAAAGCTAGTTAAAACCATATAATCAAGTCTGTGGTCCTTTAGAGCTCTGAACATATCAGCCCTCTATGTACACACGGCAACAGATCAACCTATACAAAACCAGTTTATGCGGATCTCTCATTGTACTTGAAATTTATGGTGTACGATCCGTTGTTGAGAGAGCAGCGTAAACTGGTTTTGTATAGGTTGATCTGTTGCCGTGTGTACTCACAGTCAAAATATATGGCCGTTTATGTCGAAAGGCTGTATGGAAACATCAGCTACCCTACTATGACCTCTTAAAGCAATTCTTTTTCCGCTGAGGGAAAGAGACAGAGCTATACAGGGTGTCTAGCACCATCTCTTTCACTCAGTGGAATAAGAATTGCTATAAGATGTCATAGTAGCCCTTCAGTGTACCAAACTGATTCGCACTTGTTTTTTTTACAGTTGGCTCCAAACAGTATCTATAACTCCTTAACGCATCTGAAGGAGAGATACAACAATCCAGTATTCTACGTCACTGAGAACGGCTGGTCCTCAAACCCTGACGGTAGCCTTATGGATGATGACAGGATCACGTACTACAGAGCTTCGATGGAGAGCCTCCTCAACTGCTTGGAGGACGGAGTGAATCTCAAGGGTTACATGGCTTGGAGTCTGATGGATAACTTTGAGTGGATGCAGGGTTACCAGTTAGTATTTATTTTTAATTTTCCACCCATTAGGTATTTCTCTTGTATCGTGGATTTTACAAACATTTTTCTTTTGGGGTGGGAAATCATCAAATAACTTCCCCCGCTGTGGGCGGAGTGAGGGGGCGTGTCAGACTTTTACTGACTAAAACCCACCCATGTTCCTTCTGTTGTTCCCGGGCCGTGGTATCTGTTTCGAACAACCCGCGACCCCGGCAGGCTTTTACAAACATTTAAACTCACAAACACAAACAGCCGGAACAACTATCTGTATACCATACAAATATTTGTTCCGTGCGGGGATCGAACCCGCGACACGCAGCACAGCAGTCGTTCGCTCAGCTACTGCTCCACCGTGCCGTCAAAGTATGACTTTTTGATCTTAAATTAGTGTTAACATCTGTTAAAATATTAATACCACTTTTTCCACAGAGAGCGTTTTGGTCTGTACCACGTGGACTTCGAAGACCCCGCGCGCACGCGCACTCCTAGAAAGTCCGCGTTCGTGTACAAGCACATCATCAAGAACCGCTACGTTGACTACGAATATGAACCTGAATCCATGACCATGACCATCGATGAAGGACACTGAAGACTTTTATATTGACGTTGATATTATTTACTTTTAAATTAAATGCATTCAATTTGTTTGAGTATGTTTTTTTCCCCATGGGTAGAGTTTTTATATGAACATGATTTATTCAATGTCCGTAATAATAGAACAAAATAAGTCGCGATATAAACAACACGCGCTTGAATTATAAATAGTGTAACCAACACAACTTTCGATATAAATGCTATCGTTTTATACATTTTATGTATTGTTTAACCTATCAAGAGCTGCCACTATTTACGTCAACTATCCGTCAAGCACCGCCGGGCGGGCTCTTATCGTAAGCGTAATCTGATTATAAGACTTATCTTGACTACAAATACAGTTTTAAATCGGTCGGGGTTTGGTGGCACAAATTTGTGCCAGCGGGGTTCAACGGTAATACTTGTTTATTGCCACGTTTTTGTACCGCTGGGGCTCTAGAGGTTAAAATATAGTCGTGTTAGTTGTTAGCTTTGGAATGAGTATGTGATATGTAACATACTCATTCCAAACCTATGCTGGCCCTATAGCCAAACAGCAGTCGGTAGCAGACGACAATCATTATCGCTCGGCAGTCACTAATACATTTTCACCTTTATACCCTAGCCATATAGTTGAAATCTATTGACGTTTACATATCGTTTTCGTTTGTTTCGTTCGTTATCGTTCAGCAGTCTTTAATAGATTTTCAACTATATGTGCTAGGGTATAAAGTTGAAAATGTATAAGTGACTGCTAAGCGATAACGATTGTCGTCTGCTGTTAGGCTATAGGGCCAGTTCTACACTTTTTATTCATTCTCTATTTAAAAATCTGAGTATTCGAACGACTTCGCATATCAGACTGTACTGTCACATGAGTAGATAAACGGAACAGAGACAAAGCTTCCTAAGAACGTCCAAAATTGTTACCTATTTTGGTAGGGTTGTCACAATAGGTAAATACAAATAAAGAAAAAAACTTTTGTTGAATAGTTTTATTATTCAGTATTATATAATACTTTAGAAATTACTTAATCTAATAATTTTCTTTTTATAATTTGCCCACCCACATGCCTACAAATGATTAGTAAAAGCTTGTGATAATAATAAAAAGGTAAAAACACACCGTATAGTATCCTCTTCTTATAAAAAAAAGGATCATGCAATACAATAAAAGTATTTACTTGAAAAAGTAAAAATCAAAGATTTAATTACCTATTGTGCTCCTTGGGATAGTTAAAGTATGATATATTTTTATTTTTTAAAGTATTATTCATACACACAGTACAATAAACAACCGTTATTATTAATAAAATACCACGTTTTATATTAAAATATTCAAAATGCAAATAACAAAACAAAAAACGTGCGTCGCACGAACCCTGAGATTGTCAACTGGCTGTGCCTACGTAAACCGGTTTTATCCAGTCTCGCCGCGTACGCGACAGGCGGCCAGTGGTCACGCACACATGCTCCGCGCGCTTGTAGTAGTGCAACCGATTCGTGCGGTTGTATGAAGCTTTGTCTCTGTTCCGTTTATCTACTATGTGGTACTGTTGAAGGTTTGAACAATGTTATTAAACCTCCACAGTACGCACTGCGTCCAATCAAGCTTTACAAAACCAGATTATTTATCTCGCGTTGCATGGCATCTCTTTCATAGAAAGAAAGAAAGAAAACAAGTTTATTTGGCACAAGCCATAAATGCACAGACAAATAAAAAATTATGAAACTTAATCCTAAACACAAATAAAATAAAAATAATGTGTGTCTCACGGCTGCGCCAAATAGGCCCAGTTCAGCAAACTGCCGAGCAGCTAGTGCCCGACGCTGGTTTTCAACTGGACCTTATATGGTGATGTGACGGACGTAAAACAGTTTTAAATGTAGTATGTACTACATTGGTAACAGAACAGATCCATTTTAGAAACAGAGCAGCTCCATCAATATCCTGTTTTTGTTTTGTATAACGTTGCCCGCAACTAGGATCGTGGGTGCGTTTAAAAATATTTTAATTCACATGGCCTACAGGTAGTTGTTGTGTATGCAACAACTACCTGTAGGCCTTTTTTTTCCGGTGGGAAATCATCCAATGACTTCCCCCGCTCTGGGCGGAGCGGGGGGGCATGTTAGACTTGTACTGACTAAAACCCACCCATGTTTCTTCTATTGCCCTTTACGTTCCGAGGCCGCGGTATCTCTTTCGAACAACCCATAACCCCGGCAGGCGGAGGCTCTGGCAAGCCCCTCTGCTTTGCTGACTCTCTTTGAGGCGCGCGTGTAACACAAACGCGCCGTCGACACGGCCTGTCGTCAATCGACGGACGGACGGTGAACTACCCATTGCTCACCGCCCACAGGCCCGTATCTACGGTGGCCGGGAGTCGTCTCGCGGCGCCCGGCGCCATGGGCGTCTCCCGCGGCGGCTGGGGTGGGCAGATGTTCTCTCCCTCAAACGCCCGGCCACCTCCTTTGCTAGCATTACTGCTTCGCAGAAGGTGGTGACCGCTTCCCATTCCCTCTCGCTCCGGACCATGGCCTGAACCAGGGCCGGACGCGAGAGATCGCCGCCGCCGATCGCCTCTACGAGGGCACGGCGGTGCTCCGCCCACGCTGGGCAGATCGCCACTGTGTGCTCCACCGTGTTACCTGTAGGCCTACCATGTCGTTTTAAAGCAGAACTTATTCCACTGAGTGAAAGAGATGGTGCTAGACACCCTGTATAGCTCTGTCTCTTTCCCTCAGCGGAATAAGTTCTGCTTTAAGACGTCATAGTAGGGTAGCTGAAGGCCATACAAATATTTGTTCGGAATCGAACCCACGACACGTGGTGCAGCAACTAATCGATCAGCCACTACGCCAACCGTGCCGTCAAATTCGTTATTATACTGTTACCGTAGAGAGCTGATCTACGGTAGTTGTTGTTCCCTGGCAGAATGGAAGGCTGCACGTGTAGAAGATTACTTCAATAAGTACGGACAAGTCCACGATAAAACTGCAGCATGGCTGATTAATTTATCTTCTTCACAAAATGAGATGGTGACTGCACCTACTTCAGATAAAAACAAACTCTCTCGTATCAACATGATTAAATCATCCGTTGCTTCATGTTTGTCAAATATGCAAGGCTTACTTAATATTATAAAAGTGAAAGTGAGTTTGTTTGTTTGTAACGTCTTCACGCCTAAATCGTCCAAACGATTTTGATGAATTTTGGTACAGAGATAGTTGGGACGACCCTGGATACGGACATAGCATAAAAAATAATAAGAAAAGGGAAGAAAGAGGAAAGAAAACGGGAGACAAAGATTTTTTTTCGATCATGAAGCGGGTTAAAGTTAACGTTATCCCAAAGTAACTATGCCACGCGGACGAAGTCGCGGGCGGAAGCAAGTAATTAAAAAAATTATAAATGCGAATGTTTGTGAGGATGGATGGATGTATGAATGTTTGTTACTCTTTCACGTCAAAACGGCTAAACGGATATTAATAAAATTACGCACAGAGGTCGATTATAGTCTGAAAAAACCGGCCAAGAGCGTGTCGGGCCACGCTCAGTGTAGGGTTCCGTAGTTTTCAGTCCGTCACAATAAGTGTTCCCATGCGACGGCTTTTAGCGCGAACACGAAGGGGAGCGCTCAAACTTCGACGACTAATTAGATTATGCACTCATAAATAAAATTACGGATATATTTAAGGTGCAACTTACTTTACCACGGTAGGTCATGAAAGCACGGCAAATCCTAAGAACGACTTTTAAAAAAATTACGTCATTACACAACGCCATCTATCCAACCATTTATTAACTGGTTTTTACCTTACCATTTGATGGTGTTAAAAAAATGAATTTTAGTTTTGTTCTAAATTGCCTTAGCATGTTCTTAATAGAAGTTTTATGTAGTTATAAGATATAAGATACCGCCAATGCCAAGGAGAGACCAACCGAACAATTCGGTAATACCCCATCCGATGTAATAAGTACCTACAGCGCCATCTCTCGGGGAATTGGGTTATAAATATTAATTAATCATTTTGGATTGCGAGAACCGATTTCAATAATTCTTTTTTTGTTTGAAAAAAGATACGTTCAGGATAATAAAATATGTAAACGAAGTTAAAAAATGCTTGCATATACGATTATACTACAAACTTAGTCCAGAAATTATTTTGTCTTTTTTGTACGAAAACTGTCAATCAAGTTCAAAATAATTTTCATAGAAAGTTCTTATAAAGTTCTACTTTTCAGATTTTTTAAACTTATGGTTCAAAAGTTAGAGGGGGACACATTGTTTTTTACTTTTGGAGCGATTATTTCCGAAATTATTGACATTATCAAAAAATGATTTTAGTAAACCCGTATTCATTTTTAAAGACCTTTCCAACAATATATCACAAGTTAGGGTTGAAATTAAAAAAAAAATCACTTCCCACTTTACATATAGGGTGGCTACCCTAATAAAACATTTTTTTTCAATTTTTATTTTACCACTTTGTCGGCGTGATTAATATACATATTGGTACCAAATTTCAGCTTTCTAGAGCTAACGGTCGCAGAGATTAAGCGAGGACGGACGGACGGACGGACGGACGGACGGACGGACGGACAGACAGACATGGCGAAACTATAAGGGTTCCTAGTTGACTACGGAACCCTAAAAACACAGAGGATACTTGTTTTTTCGGTATCACTAGTTTAATATACAACATTATTTTTAGTATATGCGAAACCTGAATATAGTTTGTTCAGAATAAGTAACTGAATCGATTCCAATCATTTTTACACCATGTTATATTTTTTCCCAAATATAATATTTAAAAAAGTTTATAATATCGACACAATTGACACAAATGAGATCCTTGTTTATTGTCTTATGACACACCTAGGAAGACAAACGCATTATAACCTTATTAGAACTTTATAAAACAAACAAAGGGAAATTATAACTTACGATCGACTAGCTGTCTCCCGCGGCGCCGCGCCGCCTGCGTGTTTTCGAAAAAAACGTATCCTATGTGTTATTTCAGACCATAATCTACCTCTGTGCAAGACTGGTTGAGTGTACTGTAAGACTGGTTGTCAGACTTTCGGGACACTGACTGTCTCTAACGACTGTCAAAGATCTACAAATGACAACCGGGACCAACAGCTTAACATGCTTTCCGAGGCACGGAAAAAACTCGGTATGTAACGGGTGGTCACCCATTCACAGACCAACCTAGGCAAGCGCGGCTTAAACTAAAGATCGTCGTGAGCGGCTGCTATTATTTAGCCGCGAGCTACTCTTAAATATATATCCATAAATACACACATATATTACGCATGAGAATGTTGAGATGGATGTGTGGAGTGACAAGAATGGATAAAGTAAGGAATGAATATATTCGAGGAATTTTGGAAGTTGCGCCTGTTACAGAAAAAATGAAAGGGAGTCGTTTGTCTTTTTGTCTTGGCATGGACATGTAATGAGGAGGGATGAAGGACATGTGACTAAAAGAGTAATGGATCTGAATGTTGATGGACGGAGAGCGAGAGGAAGGCCAAAGAAAAGATGGATGGATTGTGTAAGGAATGATATGAAGGAGAAAGGAGTAAATGATGCCGTGACGTCTGATAGGGGAGAATGAAAGAAGAAAACGTGTTGCGCCGACCCCAAATAGAATGGGACAAGGGCAGGATGATGATAGTGATTGAGAGGACAGGTTTATCTCCATACTGTATATCTATCTAGATACCTCGGTTTCTGACCCTCCTTTTCTTTTGAATGGACCATAAACAAGTTGTCAGAAGAGCAGGAGAATGATGAATTGATTTTATTATTTATTTGTTCTAGAAAATACTAAAATTTGTAACATATCACATGAAAAACTATTAGGAACAATACTTGCGGTATAAAAAGTAGGTATGTATTACTATAAAGAAATTACAGAAAACTGAAAAGATTGAGATAAAACCAACAAGAAAACATAGATAGTAGGCTAAGCAGCAACAGATAAATGTGTCTGTTAATATAAATTGTAAAAACATCATAATAATCTGTATAGTGCTTCAAGGAGCCGACATGAAGCTGTTTGTGATCTTAAGGTACGAAAAATATAGATAAAAAAGTGTGTTGTTTTATTTTTTTAAAGAAAAATAAAGTGTATGCTTACTAATATTGTAAAAGCGAAAGTGAGTTTGTTTGTTTGTTTGTTACCTCTTCACGTAAACGACGAATTTTGGTACAGAGATAGTTCGGAACCCGGAGACGGACATAGGCTAATTTAATAAAAAAAAGTGTGATGTGAGTTCTCCTTGCGCCTTATTGATTTGTAATAGCAACGCTAAGTTTTCCCTTTTCTTCCCTCTTTCTCCAACACATCCCACTTTTTTAAATAAAAATTATAGCCTATGTCCGTCTCCTGGTTCCCAACTATCTATGTACCAAAATTCATCAAAATCGGTTTAGCCATTAAAGCGTTAAGAGGTAACAAACAAACTCACTTTCGCTTTTATAATATTAGTAAGGATTGTACGTTATTTCAAGTATTTGTACTCTATCCTTTATAGCTGGTATAAAACAACATTTTTTTTTCTTCCCTTCATCGCCAATGAACTTTTTATACCCGAAACGTGCTCGGAACAAAATGAACAAACTCACTTTCGCTTTTATAATATTAGTAAGGATTGTACGTTATTTCAAGTATTTGTACTCTATCCTTTATAGCTTGTATAAAGGATTTTTTTTCTTCCTTTCATCGCCAATGAACTTTTTATACCTGAAACGTGCTCCGAACAAAATGAAGTCGAATCAAATTACTTTTCATTTCAATGTTTAGGAAATGTCAAAAATGTTGTCGGAGACCAAAATTAAAAATGTGTTCTGTTTGGAGCAGTTTGGTGGTGGTAGCCTGCCACAGCTCCATCGTGAGGCAGCAACGAAGGTTTCCAGATGACTTCCTCTTCGGAGCAGCCACCTCATCCTACCAGATAGAAGGAGCTTGGAATGAAGATGGTGAATCAATTATTGTTACATCAATTAATGACAAATAGGGCAAAAAAATACGTGTGTCACTCGGGCACTGCCGCGGTAAAGCATAGCATTTACATAGCATTTATTATCAACTTATGTCATAAATAAAAAAAACTTATGCAATAAATAAATAAAAAATCTAAATATAATATTTATAAAGTACCTCCAATGAAAAAAAGTCGCAAAAAGAAAAAAATACCATGGGTTTGATCCAGAGTAATGTCGTTCGACTATCCGATGCTCTACCAAACACGCTTATAGAACATTGAAATCGTTATTGAAATAACTGTACCGTATTCATAATGAAATTTCTTGTTAGGCTTTTTCGTTACGGAATTTCTGGATTCGGTCTTTACGCTCAAGGCGGCGATAGAAGCTATGCAATAGCTTAAAAAGAGAATGCATACATAGATTAGTCGTGTTCTGACCATGATGACAAACGACAAAAGATAAATAATGCTTCAATAATTATCATTGCTATAAATACTGTACACTTTTCAGGCAAAGGAGAAAGCATGTGGGACTACATTATCCACAATAACCTGACCATTATTAAAGATGGGACCAACGGTGACGTCGCTGCTGACTCCTATCATAACTACAAACGTGATGTCGAGATGATGAGGGAGTTAGGCCTGGATGCTTACCGGTTCTCTATTTCTTGGCCTCGGATCCTGCCTACAGGCATGGCCAACGAGGTCAACCCAGCTGGCATCGAATTCTACAATAACTACATTAATGAAATGCTTAAGTACAACATAACCCCAATGGTAACTCTATTCCATTGGGATCTGCCCCAAAAGCTGCACGAATTGGGAGGATTCGCGAACCCTCTGATCAGCGAATGGTTTGAGGACTACGCGAGGGTTGTGTTCGAGAATTTCGGAGACAGAGTCAAGATGTTCATTACTTTCAACGAGCCTAGAGAAATCTGTTTCTACACCTTCGGAGGAACTGTAGGACCTTATTTATGTGGTAAGAACCTGATGGTGGCCCACGCTAAGGCTTACCACATGTACGACAAAGAGTTCCGACCGACGCAGAAGGGACAATGTGGTATCACAATTAGTGTGCCCTGGTTTGGTGCAGCCACTGATTCTTCTGAGGATCAGCTAGCTGCTGAGCTGGTGAGGCAAGTCCAGGTAATACGAGAACAATGGTGAGTAAATTTTCTATAGAATTCAAATTCCTAATATGACCTTCTTCTGCAGTGGGGCATCTATGCACATCCTATCTTCTCGTCTGAAGGAGGCTTCCCAAAAGAGTTTGCTGAAAGACTGGCTGAAAAGAGCGCTCAGGAAGGTTACTCCCGGTCACGTCTGCCTGCGTTTACTGATGAGGAGAAGGCTCTAGTCAGAGGAGCCTCTGATTTCTTCGGCGTGAACCATTATACTTCACGATTGGTGTCAGCGACTGAACCTAATGGAGATGATTATGAATCAATCCTGTTGGATGATTTAGGTTTTGGTAGTTATGTTCCCGATGACTGGCTTGCCTCCTCGTCACCTCGACTAGTGGTTAGTCTGAAGCTATTATAATCCTTACTGATGTTATAAAAGCGAAAGTGAGTTTGTTTCCTCTTCACGCCTAAATGGCTAAACCGATTTTGATGAATTTCGGTACAGAGATAGTTCGGACCCTGGAGACGGGCACAGGAAATTCTTTTTTTTAAAAGAACAAAGGAAAAAAGGGAAAACTTAGCATTGCTATAACAATAAATAAGGCGCTAGGGCAAAAACTACAGGTGGTGAGTACCTGTAAATCAGGAAAGGGGAACTGTCTTATCCCGAATTTAACGCGGACGAAGCCGCGGGCGAAAGCTAGTCATTGTTAAAACAATACGTCTTATATTTTTTGTATCTTAACTATACAAGTCTGTCTATTTACAGTTGCCTCCAAACAGCATCTGCAACTCCATAAGCCATCTCAAGGAAAAATACAAAAACCCAGTATTCTACGTCACTGAAAACGGCTGGACCTCAGGTCCTGAAGATGGCCTTATGGATGATGACAGGATCACGTACTACAGAGCTTCGATGGACAGCCTCCTCAACTGCTTGGAGGACGGAGTGAATCTCAAGGGTTACATGGCTTGGAGTCTGATGGATAACTTTGAGTGGACACAGGGTTATCAGTAAGTAGGGTTTACTTACTTTTGTAGCGCTTAGGTGGTGTGTGGTAAATAATACTCAAGATGTAATTAGGTGTAACGAGTTATATTGAGGTAGCGAATGGACTGAGGGTTAAGTACAGGAATATGTACAAGGCATAATACTAAAATATAATGGTGGCAGTAGCAGGTCTCCCGTTACATATCCACGACCAATAGGAACGAGCTGACATTATACATATATATGTGTGGTGGCGCGTCGTTCGCAATCGTAGATGTCTTGCTAGGAGCGCGCTAAGCAGTGTCGAATACGTATGAATACCCCCCGCGGGCGCGTAGGGCTCTAATACTCGATTGTGACGGCAGCGGACGGATGTGCTGATGCATTGCAGCTACACTTTTTTTGGATCAAAGACATTTATCTCTCGAAGAACATACAGTTTACTTAAAGAGAAGCTTAACTAATAAAGTAATTCGGCAGCACGTTTGGCGCAGTGGCTGAGCGATTGACTGTTGCGCTGCGTGTTTAGGGTTCGATTCTTGCACGAAACAAATATTTGTATGACCTACAGATAGCTGTTTCGGGTCTGGCTGTTTTTGTATGTGAATTTGAATGTTTATAAACGCACCCACGATATGTGACAAATACCTAGTGTGGGGCAATATTTTAAAAAAAAAATTGTATAGTTCAGGCCATGCAAGAAACTGAACATCATAGTGTCAGTGTTTAGTCAAGTCTTTAGTTTATGTTGGTCTACTATTCTACGGTTGAATTAGAATTGAATTGAATTAATACGGTATAGTTACGGTTACTCTTTCTACCAGTAACATCAGTATTATACCTGAATAAAATTTAATTTTGTAACTTTTTCTTCTTCTAGAGAGCATTTCGGTCTTTACCACGTGGATTACGAAGACCCCGCGCGCACGCGCACTCCCAGAAAGTCCGCGTTCGTGTACAAGCACATCATCAAGAACCGCTACGTTGACTACGAATATGAACCTGAATCCATGACCATGACCATCGATGAAGGACACTGAAGACTTTTATATTGACGTTGATATTATTTACTTTTAAATTAAATGCATTCATTGTGTTTGAGTAAGTTTTATTCTACAAAGATAGCCTTCTTAACTAGACATGGTTTTCTCAAAGCCCGCAAAAATAGTAGGTACAATATTACGATAGTCACAAGATAAACAACGATTTTTTATTAGTAAGTTAGTGAATCACGCCATGACGCTTAAAAACGTATCGTGACAAAACAAATCATAATCATTTATTTCAATCAGACCATGACAGGCACTTAAGAATGTAAAAAAAAACAAAATTTTAAAGCTGCAGTCCCGGTCACAAGACATAATAACTTGTGAAAGAACTGTAGTTGCCCATTTCAAAGCGTTGATCTCTATGGAGAAGAATGGGCAAGAAATTCCATGGACACACTTTTAAATTAGAATATTATTACAAAATCGAATTTACATCATTCGTGTTGAGATTATACAAATATGTGAGCACGATGTAGAAAAACGTGCACAGTAAGAGCGTCCAGAGTAAAAACAAAAATAAAATCTAAATCAATTTTAAATGAACCGTGGCGTCTAAAATGTCGTGTTGTTTTCTCACGATCTGTAGAATCTACATTAATATTGAGCGATCGACTGCTAGGCTGTGTGTCGCTGGTTCGATCCCCGTACAAAACAAATATTTGTATGTCCTACAGATAGTTGTTCCGGGTCTGGCTGTTTCTGTATCTATGTTTGAATGTTTGTAAACGCACCCACGATACAGAAGAAATTCCTAAGGCAAGCGCACTGCCCGCATCAGCGCTTCACATCAGGCAAAATGTTGCTAAAAAAAACTTGAGAAGTGACAAGGGACACCCGAATGGAACGAAGTTATTATTTATTATGTACAAAAAACCTGTGTACACTCAACAAAAATAATCGTCGCGACACTACACTGTTCAATGCGAAATAAAAAGACGAAACGTAAATAACTGGCTTGGTTTTTATGAGAGAGAAAGAGACAGGGAAACACGCGCACGCCGCACGGCTTACAACTATAGCAAAAAGTGTCGTTACAATTTTTGGTCTTAAGCATAAGTGTCGTTACAACTTTTAGTCGTATTTTTTCCGTCTAGCCCCCTTTCGCATCGCGCGATAAGGAACTTGGTTCTAAAAACAAGTTTAACCAACCACTACCGGAGAGACTTCAGTTCTTACCCGTACATAAATACTTATTGAATTATTACATAACGAACTTTATCCAACCACAAATTCTAGTTTACCTTTCCCCCATATTTAAACAAATCTTTATCATTCATTGCTCTTTCCATAATTGAAAACCTTATCAAAATCCGTGGCAAGGTTTATATGATAAATGCTGACAAACAAACAGACGCGAACTTCGTTTATATTATCTTTTGCTTATATTATATTAGCTTTTGCCCGCATCTTCGCTCGCGTTAAATTCGGGGTAACACAGTTCCCCTTCATGATTTACAGGTACCTGCTACCTGTAGTTTTTGCCCTTGTGCCTTATTGATTGTAATAGCAAAAGCTAAGTTTTCCTTTTATTCCTTCTTTCTCCCACATTTTTTTGTTTTGTTTATAAAATAGCCTATGTCCGTTCCCAGGGTCTTAATTACTATCTCTGTACCAAAATTAATCAAAATCGGTTTAGCCATTTAGACGTGAAGACGTAACAAACAAACATACAAATAATCAAACTCACTTTCGCTTTTATAATATTAGTAAGGATTATTCTTAGTTAATAAAAAGAAAATTAAAGTTGTTCCAAATAATTTTTAATTAGTACAAGTGTAAGTAATTTAATAAAAATAACGTTATATGTTTTAGCAGCGTGTAAATATCGAAATCAATAAATGTTAGGCACTGGTATGTTGTAAGCAAGCACAAAATTTAAACCATACTAAAACAATTTTAATTTTTATGGTTCTGTACCTTAAAAGACGTACCGAAAATACGGAACCCGTACCGTACCGTACCGTACCCTGAAGTATCCTACGATACTCAAATCTGTAGTCCCTTCAAGTTGTAAAAAACTCAACTCTCTAAGTCTACGCAGTCAAAAGATATTGCCGTTTATGTCGCAAGTTTGTACGGAAACCTCGGTGCATGAGTCCGACTCGCACTTGGCCGTTTTTTTTTCTAGGGATCCTACGTGAAAACCCCTTTAGCGTCAGTATTCTTTCCAGTCTGTTTTTAAAACATTCCCGTGGAATGATTTCCCACTAAAACAGGAAGCAAAGCCGCGGGCATAAGCTAGCCAGACAAACAATTTTGCACGCGACAATTTACAGACAACAAAAAAATATGTCCTTGACATCAAAATACACAATTAACAAATAATTAAAAGAAAACATGACGAACAAGATTGATAAGCGCTAAGCGATATCTTATCACTAGATAGTGGAACGAAGACTTATGTAAAACCCGTCAGTTTTCATTATAACAATGCGCGTCGTGGTACTGTGTTTATTGAAGTAAGAATTTTATATAACAGTATTAAATTATGTAGAATATTTTAACTAGTTTATGTGTGTGATAATGATGATGTGATGTGTGGAGTGACGAAAACGAATAAAGTAAGAAATGAGTATACTAATGTAAGGTCAAAAGTTGCTCCTGTTACAGAAAAATGGAGTCGTTTGTCTTGGTATGCACATGTAAGGAGAAGGGACGAAGCACATGTGACTAAAAGAGTGATGGATCTGAATGTTGATGGATGGAAAGCGAGAGGAAGGTCAAAGAAAAGATAGATGGATTGTGTAAGGCATGGCATGAAGGAGAAAGGAGTAAATGATGCCGTGACGTCTGATAGGGGAGAATGGAAGAAGAAAACGTGTTGCGCCGACCCCAAATAGAATGGGACAGGGGCAGGAAAATGATGGTGAAATGTGTGATAATTAGTGGTTTGCTAGAGTGAGGAAAATCGACCTCTTTATTGTGATGTGTAGGAATACAAAATCTTTTCAGGTAATGTGTTTAAAGTGTAATAAAGGGAACTATTTAAGGAAATTAATACTACTATACCACACATAAAAATAAAAATAGTTAATAATCCAACTTAAGCTGTATTGCACTACTGTATTCCAAAGATATTTTGTGTATAATAGGATAAGACTGTGTGACTTTTAACCGACTTTAAAAAAAGGAGGATGTTTTTAATTTAACTCTATTTTTGTTTTGTTTGTTACGAGGTATGTCTCTCGCCTCTTTTCTAAATTCTTTTTATAATCAAATACTTAATTAAAAAAGGGTATCCCCATATTAATTTTATTAATATTGCTTCGGTAGCTAGATTCTGAAATAAGTAACAAAAACGGGCTTGAAACAGAATATTGATTGTTGACAGCACGGTTGGCGCAGTGGCTGAGCAATCAACTGCTGCGCTGCGTGTCGCGGGTTCGATTCCCGCACGGAACAAATATTTATATGATCTACAGATAGTGGTTTCGGGTCTGGCTGTTTGTGTATGTGAGTTTCAATGTTTGTAAAAACGCCCACGATACAGGAGAAATTAACTACGATACGGGGACAGCGTTTTTAATTTAAAAACAAACAAAAATATATACGAAAAGCAAAGTAAATAGAAATATAAATTTAAAGCCCTTATTTTTTGCAGTTTTTATTTAATCAGACCATTTGTATTCAAACTCAAAAACACTTGATTACAAACAATAATTGCGGTGTTGTAATGGAAATGTGTAACCAACAAGATAATTATGTTCACATTGGCAATGATATTGTTATTTCTGCTGCCCTACCATGATGTGTTAAAGCAGAACTTATTCCGCTGAGGGAAAGGGACAGAGCTATACAGGGTGTCTAGCACCATCTCTTTCTCACACATGAATAAGAACTGCTATAAAATGTCATGGTGAGGTCGCATCACACGCGTCTATTAAACAAATAATGGCAGTCACGGTCGCTTGGAACGATCGGTTGAAATAAACTATAGATACAAAAGTAACATATGCATGCTAATCAATTAGTGTGGATCTTAATAAATACAGTCACACTATTCGAACGAAGGTTGGGTCCACGTTTGTCGAGGTATGTCTGAAGAAGTAATTGTTATTTGATGATTTCATCCGAAAAAAAGGAAAAATCTGACATACAAATATTGACATTAAATACAATACCTTCTGAACCAAAATCAAATCAAAATCATTTATTTCAAGTAGGCCAGTTTGTTAGAATAATGTAGAAATTAAGTTAATATTACTTTTGTATTTTGTTAGTAATTTGTGGTCAATAGTATAAGTAGTTGCGATGATGCCTTTTAAGTTGGTACGACTGTCATCATAAACCATTGACCACTAGATGGCGCTTCTTTTGTTTGATATGTTTCCATTTTATCAATTCATTTTAAAATAGAATTTATATTCATAATAATGATTAATTAATTCCTGAAATATTATATTACGATAAGTCGAATACGTAAAACTTAATCTATAATAAAATTGTTTGTCTTATATTCATATTACCCGGTTGTACCAACCAAAGTGGCGCGCAACATTCGAGTTGTCAGTGTGGCGCGTTAGTTTTAAATTTAGTCGGTTATGATCGATAAGTAAGCAAGGACATATTGTCGGGCCCGCGCTAGCCTGTTATACTTAAGTATTAACGCTGTAACAACAATATTGTAAAACCAAATGATTTAAAAGAGTAACCATGGAGTTTCTTGCCGGTTCTTCTCCATGGAAACAACCAACCCGAACCGTGCACTAGCAAGTCAGTGGAATAAAGTATTTAGTTGAATTTAAAAGTGAGTTTTACTGTACGAGTCCAACAAGTTACAGACACTTTTGAACTGTCAAAACATTGGCAACAATAAAAATGAAACTACAGTCCCATTCACAAGGCATAATAACTGTGAAAGTACTGATGAGAGAGAAAGATATTTTTTTTTCGATCATCACGCGGGTTAAAGTTAGCGTAGGCCCAAAGCTGTTGCGGGTTGTTCGAAATAGATACCGCGGCCTCGGAACGTTAAGGGCAATAGAAGGAATATGGGTGGGTTTTAGTCAGTACAAGTCTGACCGCTCCGCCCAGAGCGGGGGAAGTCATTGGATGATTTCCCACCCGAAAAAAAAAACCCAAAGCTGTGGTCAACTATGCCTAGCGTAAGCCCAATTATGCCACGCAGACGAAGCCGCGGGCGGAAGCAAGTTATTTATGATGCTTTGTATGTTCAATGTTTATTTTATTTTTAGTAATTTTGTAACGACTTATAAATAAATGTCTTTTCTTTCATTCTTTCTTTCAGTCTCCTCGTCGTCATCGGCTCCGATGGCTGGACGGACAACAGGATACGGAAGTTTCCCCCCAACTTCCTATTTGGTGCTGCCACATCTGCCTACCAGGTCGAAGGAGGCTGGGATGCTGATGGTAAGGACTCATCTCTTTATAAACACGTTTTGATGAGCATCATCTGGAAATATATAAAAAAAAAACTTTGAAGTTAAATTTGAACAACTTTGAAGTTGGTTTGAGTTTAGTCATGAATGCTATCAAACTATAATATGACTAGCAGGCGCCCGTGGCTTCGCCCGCGTGATATATAAAAGTATCCTATGTATTATTTCAGACTATAATCTACCTCTGTGCCAAATTTCATCAATCATCTGTTCAGCTGCTTTGATATGAAAGAGTAACAAACATCCATACATCCATCCATCCTCACAAACATTCGCATTTATAATATGTACTAGCTGTTCCACGCGGTTTCACCCACGCTGCTCAGCACCTGTTGGTCGTAGCGTGATGTTATATAGCCTATAGCCTTCCTCAAGAAATGAACTATCCAATACTAAAAGAATTTTCCAATTCCAACCAGCAGTCCCTGAGATTAGCGCGTTCAAACAAACAAACAAACTTCAGCTTTATAATATTATATATACTAGCTGTTCCACGCGGTTTCACCCACTCTGCTCAGCACCTGTTGGTCGTAGCGTGATGTTATATAGCCTATAGCCTTCCTCAAGAAATGGACTATCCTACACTAAAAGAATTTTCCAATTCCAACTAGTAGTCCCTGAGATTAGCGCGTTCAAACAAACAAACAAACTCTTCAGCTTTATAATATTAGTATAGATATAAAACAAAATATTATAAAATAAAATAATAAAGTATAGATTACTAGTAGGATTAAGTTGAATCACTTTAAACAATTTCAGAAGAGGAAATGTCGTTTAGCTGGAATAAACATTGTTTTGTAATTTAAGAGTAGTTTAGTTTGTAGTGAAAACAAAAATTAACCAATGCGTGGTCATCTTGGTTTCGTAATCTTTCTCCAATTATTAAAAAAGTGGTCATTTTTTGCGGATGGGAAATTATCCAATAACTTTCCCTTCGACCTGGGCTGACCGGGAGGGAGTGTCAGACTGACTAAAACCCACCCAGGTTGCTTCAATTTATGTTCCGGGGCCACGGTAAATCTTTCAAACAACCCGCAACCCCGGCAGGCGGTGTCCCTGGCAGGCCTCTCTGCTTTGCTTTCATCTTTTTGAACACTAACGCGCCGTCGAGATGGCCTGTCACTGGATGGACGGACGGTGAGCTACCCATTACTCTCCGTCCATAGGCCCTTAAAAAAACGCGTAAAATCTCTTTACGTACAATTTTTTTTTTGCGATAAACCAGTACAAAATAGATTACTTACATGTTACAAGATAACTTTTTACCTTTAATTAATCAGTTAACAAATTTGTTTATCTCATGACAATGCTTTATTTTAAGTCTTATCTTTGGAGAAATCCCAGCCATCTCTTAATAGCTGGTCCTATCAGATATCGTAATACCTACGTGGTTCTAATAATCTTTTTAAAAAACTAACTCACCTTGCATGTGTGCGACCACACACAAAATTGCAAACACTCTCATGCATAACGCACCCATCATTCTTTCAGATAATATCCTACTATAATATTATAAATGCGAATGTATAAGAGGATGTAAGGATATTTGTTACTCTTTCACGTCAAAACAGCTGGACGGATCTTGATGAAATTTGGCACAGAGGTAGATTATAGTCTGGAATAACACATAACATATATGTTTTTCGATATCGCGCTTGCAAAGCTGCGGGCGCCAGCTACTCCTTATTTAATATTTTAAAAGCAAAAGTGACTTTGTTTGTTTTTTTGTCCGAATTCGATGAATTTTGGTACAGAGATAGTTTGGACCCTGGAGACGGACATAGCCTATTATTTTTTAAAAAGATTGATATGTGAGGGAAAAAGAAGGAAGAAAAGGGAAAACTTAGCTTAGCTATTAAAAATCAATAAGGCGCAACGGCAAAAACTGCAGGTAGCAGGTTCCTCCAAATTAGAAAAGATCTGTGTTAGTTACCCCAATTGAACGCATATAAACGTCTGTATATTGAGAGACAGACGGACAACTAAGAGTGAGTCCTGTAAGGGTATAAGGGTTCCGTATTTTTCTTTTTGAGGTACGAAACTTTTATTGGATAACTTTGTCCGTCAGTCTCTCTCTCAATCACGATCTTTTATCTCCAAAACGCGTAAAGGTATCCAGTTGAAATTAAAACCAAATACTTACAACTCAAGTCCTTATGAGGTTTACAAAGTCAAAATACATAGAATAGAATAGAATAGCATTTATTGCAAATATGGGTTATCCATACGTAGGTGGTAGTAGGTTTAAATCGGTTATACCATTCAACATGCAAACATTATCTAATATATAATATTCTCGTGTCACAGTTTTCGTTCCCATACTCCTCCGAAACGGCTGGACCGATTTAAACGAAATTTTGTGTACCTACATATCGGGTAGGTCTGTGAATCGGCCAACATCTATTTTTCATACCCCTAAGTGAGCAGCGGGTGAAACCGCTGGGCACAGCTAGTCATTTTATAAAATTGTTTAAATTCTTATACATTAAATTAATTAAATAAAAGTAATTCTCATTAAATAAAATTATTAAAATCCAAATTGTCATTAAAATGATCAACTTAATTAAGAAAAAAAAAACAGAAAACAAAACATAATTAATTCATTAAAAAAATTATTGATTTCGATTTAGTTTGATATATTAGTCCGTTAAAAACTCAGCAACACTGCCCGCGGCTTCGCTCGCGTAAAATTCGGTATAACACAGAGTACCTGCTACCTGCAGTTTTTGCCCTAGCGCCTTATTTATTGTAAAAGCAATGCTAAGTTTTCCCTTTTCTTCCCTAGTTCTCCCTCATATCCTACTTTAAAAAAAATAGCCCATGTCCGTCTCCCGGTTCCCAATTATCTCTGTGTACCAAAACACATCAAAATCGGTTTAGCCATTAAAGCGTAAAGAGGTAACAAACAAACTCACTTTCGCTTTTATAATATTAGTAAGGAAGTAAGGATTTACGAAGTCTACCTTTAAATTGTAACTCGTTTAAGTCTTTCCAAGCATTTGGCAATTTATTATAAACTAGCGACCCGTCCCAGCTTCGCACGGGTGTTACAAATCTTTGAAAATCCCCACTTTTCTCTACTATAATATGTATGTATTATACATAAAAACCTTCCTCTTGAATCACTCTATCTATTAAAAAAACCGCATCAAAATCCGTGGCGTAGTTTCAAAGATTTAAGCATACAAAGGGACATAGGGACAGAGAAAGCGACTTTGTTTTATACTATGTAGTGATAACTGGGGCCGTGCAATAAATACTTTTACGCATCATAGTCGTTTATAACGAAATTTTGTACGGAACCTTGAAAAACGAAAATCATCTAAAACCCTTTTTCCAGGCAAAGGCGAGAGCATATGGGATAGATTCGTCCACGAGAAACCAGAAATGGTAGCGGACGGCAGGAACGGTGACATTGCAAGTGACTCCTACCATAATTGGCAGAGAGATGTGGAGATGTTACGAGAGCTGGGCGTGGACTACTACAGGTTCTCCATATCCTGGAGCAGGGTACTGCCTACTGGTAAGAATGAAGTGAATTAATTGATTAATTTAATTTGACGGGCCTGTTGGTCTAGTGGTTAGTGGCCCTGACTGCTGAGCCGGAGGTCGTGGGTTCGATTCCCACCCAGGACAAACTTTGTGTGATGAGCATGATTGTTTGTTCTGTGTCTGGGTGTGATTTATCTATAATATGTATGTATTTATAAATTATATAAGTATGTATATCAGTTTTCTGGTTACCATAACACAAACTCTGCTTAGCTTGGGATCAGATAGCCGTGTGTGAGTTGTCCCAAGATATTTATTTATTTATTTTACCTACCTTTTAAGTTTATTTTATTCATTTAATGCACAATGTACAGACGCCTGCACATCAAGCTACCCCAATCTGTCAGATTTCTTTGATAGATTTTCGACTTTATTTCTAAACTATTAGGTTCAAGGTTCATTGGGAAAAATTGACAGATTCGGGTAGCTTGACCTGCAAGCGTCTGTACACACGACGGCACATCAAGCTACACCAAACCATTTTAACCTGATCTCTCTACTACGGTGTGCGATCAGTAGTAGAAAGATCGGAAGAGTTACCATGACATCTTATAGCAGTTCTTATTCCTGTGTGAGAAAGAGATGGTGCTAGACAGCCTGTATAGCTCTGTCTCTTTCCCTCAGTGGTATAAGTTCTGTTTTAAGACGTCGTAGTAGAGAGATCAGGTTATAATAGAATAGTATAGGTTGACCTGCCGTCGTGTGTACACAGTTACACAGTTTGACGACACAGTTGGCGCGGTGGGTGAGCGATCGACTGCTGCGCTGCGTGTCGCGGGTTCGATTTCCGTACGGAACAAATATTTGTGTGGCCTTCAGATTGTTGTTTCGGGACTGGTTGTTTGTGACACACTAGGATTTCTCCTGTATTGTGGGTACGTTTACAAACATTAAAACTCACATACACTAAGTGTCCCTTGACCCCTCTCAAGTTTTTTTTTTAAATAAAACATTACCCCACCGGTATCGGTAATCAGCCGGCGCGGGCGGTCAGGGCTCCAGAGATAGGAATCTCCTGACAATACGAGCCGTGTCTAGGAGTACCGCTTTCTGTATCAAGCCCGAAGTAGCATAGGCTATACAACATCACGCTACTACGCACCGGAGCGGGGCAGTAATTAAATACGCGGGTGAAACCGCGAAACAAACAGGTCCTTACTAATATTATAAAAGCGAAAGTGAGTTTGTTTGTTACGTCTTCACGCCTAAATGGCGAAACCGATTTCGATGAATTTTGGTACAGAGATAGTTGGGGCCCTGGAGACGGACATATTTTTTTTTAAGAGATATACGTGGAAAGAGAAGGGGAGTGAACTTTTTTATCGATCATCACGCGGTTTAAAGTTAGCGTTAGCCTAAACTAACTATGCCAGGCGGACAAAGTAACGGGCGGAAGCTAGTATTGTATAATTTCATTCATCATTGTAAAAAAACTCCGGAAAAATATAGGATACTCAAACGTAATCAATAACAAGTTTTATTGTCTAGTTGGTTTGTCCTCGGTTCAGCTCGCTTTAGGTTATCAATTATTAAATTGATAACCTAAAGCATCTGTTTATAACTAAGAAAGATTATATTAAGACAAAAAAAAAATTAATTTCATTATGTTCGTTTATTTATTTCTATATACATATTTTTTTATATTTTTACATATTTCTTATAAAAAAATTTAGAGGTGTCAAGGGACACCCGGATGGAACGAAGTTCCTATAGAAATGAAAATATTTGGCTTGTTTTCTATAAGAGAGAGAGACAGACAGACAGAAAGAGAAACATGCGACGCCGCACAGCTTACAATAGCTTACTATAGCAAAAAGTGTCGTGACAACTTTTCGTAAGAATGTTTTCCGTCTAGCACCCTTTCACAACGCGCGATAAGGAATTTCTTTCCAAAAAAAAAATTAAAAAATATAAAAATATTAGCCCACTGGTATCGGGAACCGGATCCAAGCTAACGGCGGTCAGGGCTCCAGAGAAAGGTACCTCCTAACAATACGAGCCGTGTCCAGAAGTACTGCTTTCTGTTTCAAGCCCTTGATCCAGCTGTCTAACGAGAGCCTCCTCAGGTGTTGGTCGAGGCTCTTGGCAATTAAGTCATTGGCTGTAACGACTTTCGGCACAATGGTCGCCGAGTCCATGTCCCACATGTCGACAACTTCGCGAGCCAAGTCAATATACTTGATTATGTTATCATTTCGATGATTATAATGGGCTAATACTTGATAGCATCGACAAAAAAAATACCGTAACAGCTTGGAATACATTTGTAGGGTTCCGTATCTTAAAAGGTAAAAGCGAAACCCTTATGGGATCACTTTGTTGTCTGTCTCTCAAGAACCTTTATCTCAGGAACGCGAGGAGGTATCGAGTTGAAATTAAAACTCAAGTTTATAGTTTCTTTGTGCTGTGCAAAAATCAACCCAAAGTCAAAATATATGGCCGTTTATGTAGCAAGTTTGTACAGAAACTTCGGTGCGGATTCCGAATCGCATTTGGCCGGGTTTTTTTATTAAACAATTATTCAAAATTGGAATTTCTCCTATATCGTGGGAAAGTTTACAAACATTTAAACTCACATACACAAACAGCTAAAACCGGAACAACTATCCGTAGGCCATAAAAATATTTATTCCGTGCGGGAATCGAACACGCAGCGCAGGAGTCGATCGCTGCCGCTGCAGTCATGCCGTCATTGCGACAATTTTTTTTCTTATAGACCACAAGCTTTTACCCACGGCTTCGCTCGCGTTAAATTCAGGGTAACACAGCCCCCCTTTCCTGATTTGCAGGTACCTGCTACCTGTAGTTTTTGCCCTAATGCCTTATCAATTGTAATAGCATCGCTAAGTTCTCCCTTTTCTGCCCTCTTTCTCAAACATTTCCCACTTTTAAAAAAAAAATTGCCTATGTCCGTCTCCAGGGTCCCAAATATCTCTGTACCAAAATACATCAAAATCGGACAAACAAACTCACTTTCGCTTTTATAATATTAGTAAGGAGTTAAGAAACCTAGGGTCCAACTGACAATCATTTCAGCAGTTTTTTTTGTACTTTTTTACAGGATTCGTAAACGAAATAAACGAAGCAGGTTTTAAGTACTACGACAACTTGATAGACGAACTGCTCAAATACAACATACAGCCAATGGTAACACTCTACCACTTCGACCTTCCCCAAGAGTTACAAGACCTGGGAGGCTGGACCAACCCTCTCTCCGTAACTTGGTTCGAAGACTACGCTGGCCTGGTCTTCCGAAGATACGCGGACAAAGTTAAATTCTGGTTAACAATGAATCAGCCTAATACCATTTGTATAGAGGGATATGCAAGTGAAGGCATGGCTCCCGGTCTTAATATTAAAGATGGCGGCGGTTATGAATGTGTAAAGAATGTCTTGCTAGCTCACGCGAAGGCCTATCGGCTGTACGAGAAGGAGTTTGAGAAGGAGCATCAAGGTAAGGGCGTTGGTGACAGGTTTTTTTAAGAATAGGGTAGTTTCAAGTAGCTTATCGCTTTCGACGGGCCTGTTGGTCTAGTGGTTAGTGGCCCTGACTGCTGAGCCGGAGGTCGTGGGTTCGATTCCCACCCAGGACAAACTTTGTGTGACGAGCATGATTGTTTGTTCTGTGTCTGGGTGTGATTTATCTATAATATGTATGTATTTATAAATTATATAAGTATGTATATCAGTTGTCTGGTTACCATAACACAAGCTCTGCTTAGCTTGGGATCAGATAGCCGTGTGTGAGTTGTCCCAAGATATTTATTATTTTTATATACTTATTTAAACTTCATGTATAATAGTGGTACATTGCTGAACTTAATTGCATTTAAGGCATTGATAAATGATAAATGATGTTTATTTTGCAAGTAGGTTTTCACAAACACTTTTACACGTCATTTTTTTTTTAAACTAGATGAGGCCGGTGTTTCGTACCCGACTACTCTGAGAAGAAACAGCCGAAACAAACTCAGAGGTCATAGTCTCTTTTAAAGTCCAGACAAAATAATCTTGGTCAACTTACATGAGGACTATGCAGATAGTGTCTGAAATGGTCTTTTTAGAAAGCACCACGCAGATTGAGTGGACCTGTCCAGTCAGTGCAAGCATTTGTCATTCTCTACCAGTCAACCTTTGGGTTAAATACGACATTAATATATAAAAAAGGAACTTATACAGATACTTATATACATATAAGTACAAATTAAAAAAAACGAACACATACAATTAAAAAAAAGACGAAACTTAACAGTAATTACTGTGACTTTTAAAGTGAAACTTTGAACTTTTTCGTATGCGTGTTGCATGTCGCGTGACGGTCGGCCGCGGAGTAGGGACGTCTAAATATCTATAATGTGAACAAAAAGTTTAATTTTTACCGTGGTTTCATTAAAACCACACCATCTTTTTTTTACTATCTGGTATGAGTACAAACAAAATTGAACTATGAAAATCTTATTACTTTAATTAATTCAAATGGGCAATGACACACAGGAGGTGTCGACTTCTCGTCCGTATTCGCGTCAAAGAGATGTCAGCAAAGTACAGTGGCCTGCTAGGGCCACTGCCTGCTGGGGTTGCGGGTTGTTCAATAAAATACCACCGCCTCGTAACACAAAGAGCAAAAGAAGGAACATGGATGGGTTTTACCCTTAGAGGATTACAGGTGTCATTTTATGTTAAGTACACACGACGGGACATCAACCTACACAAAACCATTTTAACCTGCTACCCTACTATGACGTCTTAAAGCAGTTCTTATTCCACTGAGGGAAAGAGACAGAGCTATACAGGGTGTCTAGCACCGTCTCTTTCCCTCAGTGGGATAAGAACTGCTATAATATGTCATAGTAGCCCTTCTTGCCCTCTACCCAAGTCGCAAACGATAATCGTAAACGCTCGGTAGGTACCAATAGATTTTCAACTTTATACCCCAGAGCCTTAAGTTAAAAATCTATTAAAGATTTCTAAGCGTTAGCGACTGGAAAGAACGAAAACGCTATGCAATCTTCAATAGATCTTCAACTTAAAACCAAGCACATAAAGTTGAAGATCTATTAAAGCCTACTCAGCGTTTGCGTTTATCGTTTGTTACATGGCTACAGGCCCTGATCTCTTTACTACGATGTAGAATAGACTTAATTCAAACAAATCACGAAACTAACACGTACGAAGTTGAGGGATACACCTGTCTATGCGTTCGTTTCAGGCAACGTTGGGATAGCAGTGTCAGTGAACTGGTTCGACCCACTCAACAACAGTACGGAGAACGTGGAGGCTACTGAGAGGGCGAGGGCGTTTGAGGTGATACTCCACGACTAATAATAATTGGTGACTTGTAATACAAGTGTTTTACTACCTACCACAGGCACCAGTGATTCACAAATTTGTATTAATAAAAAAATTATTTAAAAAAATCTTCGTAGTAAAAAATTGACGGGCCTGTTGGTCTAGTGGTTAGTGGCCCTGACTGCTTAGCCGGAGGTCGAGGGTTCGATTCCCACCCAGGACAAACTTTGTGTGATGAGCATGATTGTTTGTTCCGTGCCTGGGTGTGATTTATCTATAATATGTATGTATTAATAAATTATATAAGTATGTGATATACATACTTATATAATTAAGTTGTCTGGTTACCTTTTATTAACATAAGCTCTGCTTAGCTTGGGATCAGATAGCCGTGTGTGAGTTGTCCCAAGATATTTATTTAATTAACCGACTTGCAAAAAAAACTAATAAGTGGAAAATAAGTTTATTTCCAGAAGTCGGTGACTTTTGTTCGTTTCGTTGACTTTTTTGGCACCGACTTTCGGAAATAACGTTAATATCCATTTTATTTTTTGGAAGTCGGTTTTTTTTACAAAAAAGTTTTTTTTTAATTTGAGACACTTTTGTAGCATATTACTGTTTTTTTTAATGTTTCCGAAAACTCCAAACAGTCTTCCAGTAAGTTTATATAAAAATGTTTGCCTGTTCCAGTTCGGCATCTACTTGCACCCCATATGGGGTAAAGATGGAGACTTCCCACCCCTCCTTAAGAGTATAGTGGATAAGAAGAGTAAGGAGCAAGGTTTCCAAACTTCCAGGCTACCCAAACTATCTGCTGCTGAAATACAACTTATTAAAGGTATGTTACAGCCCTGTCATCATCATCATTTTCCTACTCTTGTCCCATCCTATTAGAAGTCGGCACAGCGCGTTTTCTTCTTCCATTCTCTCCTATCAGACGTCACGGCATCATTTACTCCTTTCTCTTTCATATCATTCCTTACACAATCCATCCATCCTTTTGGAGCCTTTGGGCCTTCCTCTCGCTATCCGTCCACCAACATTCAGATCCATCACTCTTTTAGTCACATGTGCTTTATCCCTCCACATTACATGTCCATACCAAGACAAATGATTCTGACAATTTTTCTGTAACAGGCACAACTTTTAAACTTCTTCTATAGCAAGGCCAACGAGAAGCGATACCAAATGTAAACAAAACCCATGCTAAAATGGCCGCCCGAATGTTGGCGAACCCGTCTTAACGTTGTCATGTTTTTGCCGGGAGAACGATACATTACGACAAAGGCACAAGATGGAAAGAGCTAAATATTAGATTGTCAACGCCACAGTTGTTCTTTAGGTTAATGACCTTTCGTATCGCTTCTCGTTGGCCGTACTATAATATATGTTGCAGCTCTGTAATGTTCTTTACTAAAGGTTACAGCACCATGCTAGGATAGACACCTCTTTGGTTCTTACTAAGGGCTAATTTATTTCATGTTTGTCTCATTTTCTATTTATTTATGTACACGAGACGGCACATCAACCTGTACTAAACCATTTTAACCTGAGCTCTCTACTACGGTATGTGATCAATAGTAGAGGGATCTGGTTATAATAGTTTAGTATAGGTTGACCCGCGTCGTGTGTACACACAATAGACAAGATAGAAAAAAAACATATTAAATTAAAGTTCAAAGGTACTGCTTATTGATTAAGAAATTTCTGCCAGCAGACCTGCGAAAGGAGATCAGATATGAGAACGAAATGTAGACGATAGTGTGTGAGAGAGTACGAGAAAAATATGTGTGTGTGTGCTATAACCTATTATAAACGTTCACATCTAAGTAAATATATAATTTTCTAAGATTATTACGAAACTAAACTAAACTTATAAATAAATTGAAAAAATAGCGTCAAAAAATTCGTCCTCAACGCTGTCAGTTGGCAGTGTTCCCAAGAGACTGTCCGCGTTGCCACGTTGAATGGCAACGCTAAGCCTCTGGCCAAAGTAAAAGCCAGCCCTTGGGTCACGGGAAGACGAGCCGTTTGGGGTTGAAACTCTGGGTCCTTGTGCTCACAGCCTTTTTAAGGCAATTTCAAAACGTTTGGTTGACACTTTCCGTGACCCAAGGGCTGGCTTTTACTTTGGCCAGAGGCTTAGCGTTGCCATTCAACGTGGCAACTGGCAACGCGGCCAGTCTCTTGGGGACATTGCTAACTGACAGCATTTTCTAATATTTCTTCTTTTGTTTTTTTTTGTGACATTTCATATTTCATGCCGTAAGCCAATTCAAACTATTTTATTATTTATAATTTATTTAATTTTACAGGCTCCGCTGATTACCTAGGAATGAATCACTACACCACTTTCTTGGTGCAGCCGAGTAAGACCAAGTACGATGCTCCCTCGTTTGAGGATGATCGCGACACGGAGTACACGCAGGGTCCTGAGTGGAAGCCCGCCAAGTCTCCGTGGCTGAAGGTAGGTCATCACTTGTCTAGACTTTTGTCATGGGAACTATGTTGGGATCGGCTTCCAGTCTAACCGGATGCAGCTGAAAATCAGTATTATACATGGAGCTACTGCCAGACCTCCACAAGCACTGAGTACCCCTTTTTATCGTATAGGAAATCATTAAGTAAATTCTCCTGGGTGGAGCGGAGGGGAGTGTCAGACTTGAACTGACTAAAAACCTACTCATGTTTCTTCTTTTGCACTTTGTGTTTCGTGGCCGCGGTATCTCAAATTTTGAATGGTTTATTAATTTTGCTATAATGTAATCGCATCACCCCGTCTTGCCCCCCCTCTCCCTTTTCTTATAAATAATAATCTAATATATAAAATTCCCGCGTCGCGGCGTTTGTTACCAAACTCATCCAAAACGGTTGAACCGATTTATATGATTTTTGTTTGCATATCGAAATTCGAATAGGTCTGAGAGTCGGCCAAATGATCTATTTTTCATACCCCTCTCCAGAAAAGGAGATGTGCGGCGGGGGAAACCGCTGGGCACAGCTAGTTTTGATATAATATTAATATTTCATCTTCGAAACTATCCATTCGATTCCTAGAACTGATTCACTAATGGTAAGGTATCTAATCCCCTAGTCATAAGCTACATTCAGAACCTTCCCGAGGAATCATTGCAAATATAACGCGAGCGTAGCCAGCAGTACAAGCTAGTGTCAATTTAGAAAGCCAAAATCTTCTTAATGTATATCATCGTTTCTAATCTTCTATTTCTTTCCAGAGCGCCCCCTACGGCATCTACAAGGCCTGCATCCACTTGAATCTGAACTATGACTACCTCCCCATCATCATCACGGAAAACGGCTGGTCTTCCGACCTTGGGCTACGGGACGAGATAAGGGTAGACCACATGAGGGCCTACCTCGGGGCCTTGCTGCTGGCCATGGAAGATGGGACTGAACTCAAAGGTTATACCGCTTGGAGCCTCATGGATAATGTGGAATGGACTGCCGGGACCAGGTTGGTAGATTGTGGAAGAGGTTTTATTTGAAGCTTTGTGATTTTGATAGTGGCAAATGGAAAAACGATCTGTCATCATTTAAGATGACATTAAAGATTATCATTTAATTGGTTCCTAAACGTTTGATTGAAAATTACATTCATATTTCTTGGCTAGACGTGTTGGTGTTGTTTCTGGAGATGGTGAATTTATAACTAGTCGTGCCCAGCGGTTTCGCCCGCTGTTCAGCTCGTTAGGACCGTAGCTAGATGTATAGCAGATGTATAAGCAGAGATATGGCGAAGCGTCACGGAAAGTATTATGCTTCCACATTTATGGTGCTTACGCCCGGTCTATAAAATTCACTGCCATCTTCTCTGTTTCCTGGTCATAATAATCTGGAGCTCTTCAAAGTTCGAGTGAATTGGTTTCTGAAATACAAGCGTGGGTTCTAAGGCTTTGGCCCCTAGACCAAACGCAACTCTACGCGGCCAAATGCAAGCCTATTTAGCAATTTAAAAAATGCGCAGGAACCGAATGATTTACTACATCCAAAGCGAGTGCGCTATACAAAGGAATTTGGGATTTCCACCGCCTATTTGCGAAAACGCAGCAGAACGATGCGCGTTGAACTAACTTCACGAGCGACTGGATGTTATATTGTAATATTTATATTAATAGCAAAGCTAAGTTTTCATAACTCACAATAAAAAAAAATTAAGCTTGTGTAGTGTGTACGTCTTCAGGGTCCCAACTTACTAAATTTATCAAAATCGGTAACAAACAAACAAACTCACTTTCTCTATTATAATATTAAGTAAGTTAGTTATGTAAGACCATAAGGAAAGAGATTTTTTTTTGTATGTTTATAATTAGGTACTTAAAAATTAAGAGATTTGATGTTAAGCGTTTTAAGTTTTATATTATTTTTATTAGTTGATAGCTTCACTGTCGCATTAGGTTAAGGCCTGTTAGGATAGTTGTAAGGAAGATAAATAAATAAACAAAAAAATATATATTTGGGGTACGGGGCACGTGGGCACGACACGTTTATCTGAAAAAGGAGGAAAGTTCTCAATTTAGGTTTACTTTTTTACGCGATTTTTCCGCCAATAGTGGGCCGATTTTGCAAATTTGCCGAAGAAGTTCTAAATATATTTTTTCCATATTGCTTACGATAGATACGGGAGTATGGAAGACAAATAAAAACCTTTTTAGCAAAAAAAAAAACGATTTTCAAAAATGGAGTTGGTTGTTCCTCAATTTTCTGTGGACAATCAGGGACTTTCTATCCTCTTCCTCTTACCTCAAATTATCTGTCTTTTACTGTTGCCAGTCAATCTTCACTTAATCAATTGTCTTTCCATCCAGCGAACGCTTCGGCCTCTACGAAGTAGACTTCGAGTCAGAAACTAAGAAGAGAACCGCTCGTCTCTCCGCGCTGGTGTACAAGCACATCATACAGAGCCGGATCGTGGAAGATAACTGGAGCCCCAGTAACTTGAGGATAGATATCACTACTACTAAAAATGATAAGAAGAATATGAAGGCTGAGTTGTGAACCTAGCATTAAATAAACCTACCTAACTGTGACCCACTGACTTTAACCTAGCTGTGTTTTCTCTCTGCATCATCCTAAGGTAGACTGGTAGAAAATGCCTAAGGCATTAAGTCCGCCTTTGTACGGTTTTTACTTGTGCATAAAGTTTTAATAAATAAATAATAAAAAACCAGACAAAAACCATTCAAACTTGCGACATAAATCTTTTGACAGCGTAGATTTAGAGATATGATTTTTAGATTCACAACACCGAGGGTCTACAAACTTGAGTGAATGGTTAAAATTTCAACGCAATACCTTTACGCTTTTCCGAGCTAAAGTCTTGACAAACAGACAAACCGAACAGACGGACAACAAAGTGATACTTTAAGGGTTTCGATTTTTTCCTTTTAAGATACGGAACCCTAAAAATCAAACTTTAATATTGGATGACCCACTTTTTTCACTAATGGGAAATCTATTAAGATTCACTTGTATCATAAATTGCTACTCACTGGACTCATGGTAAAACAGTCATTTTTATTATCCAAAGAGTAAAACAGCTGTCCGTCCGTCTGTCACCACGCTGTATCTCATGAACTGTGACAGTTAGACAGTTAAAATTTGCACAGATGATGTATTTCTGTTGCCGTTAAAACAATAAATATTTTAAAAAAATAAGGGGGAGACCCCTTTTCACAAACGGAACATTTTGTGTAATCATACCGGACTAGGTGGGAATGTATTATGTATGTAGTTTTGTATTTTTATAAAATGTACTTAAATAAATACTATTAAAACATTTTAATATTTTGTTTCATTCACTCACATATTCATAGTGCAAGCAAAACTCATAGATAGTGTCATGGCGTAAAGAGTTCTTATTTTTATTCTTTAACTAGCTTTTGCCCGCGGCTTCGCTCGCGTTAAATTCGGTAGCGCCTGATGGATTTTTAATAGCAACGCTAAGTTTTCCCGTTTAGTCCCTCTTTCTCCCTCATATAATCCCACTCTTTTTTTAAAAGAAATATGTACGCCCCCTGGTTCCCAACTATCTTTGTACCAAAATTCATCAAAATCGGTTTAGCCATTAAAGCGTGAAGAGGTAACAAACAAACTAACTCACTTTCGCTTTTATAATATTAGTAAGGATAAGGATGTACCACCAAAGACGAGCTCGTGGCTAAATAACAGCAGCGGCTCGGGTCGATCTTTAGGTTAAGCCGCGCTTGCCAAGGTTGGTCTGTGGATGGGTGAAAACACGTTAAGCCGTTGGTCCCGGCTGTCATTTGTAGATCAGGTAAACAGTGTCCCGAAAGTCTGACAACCAGTCTTACCAAGGGGTATCGCATTACCCAGTACTAAGTGGGTTGTGGAGGTCTTATAGGCATTCGCTCCATGTAAAATACTGGTATTCAGCTGCATCCGGTTAGTCTGAAAGCCGACCCCAACATAGTTGGGAAAAAGCTAGGCAGATGATTATGAATGTACCTACCACCAAAACCGTTTCTTCACTCACTCGGCTGAAGGTTTGTTATTTTTCAAACTATTGTACGTAATGTACCTTTATTGCGGATGGGAAATCATCAAAGAACTTCCCCCGCTCTGGGCGGAGCGGAGGGGAGAGTCAGCCGCGTCATGTCCCTACCTTGAATTATATTTATTTTATTTTTTATAGTATGAATTTGTAAGTGATATTAAGATTACTATTACTTTTTCATTTTTACGCGTCACAACCATATATTTTTATACAACTTTACTGGTATCCATTTGTTAGTTGCCAGTTCTCTTGATAACAAATAAATATATTATATCCTTAGCCAAACTTAGTAATTTAAATGTGAGTAACACGGTCACTTTTCAAGACAAAACGGCTGATCGGATCGTAATATAATTTAGTCACGAGGAAGATTTCAATTTGGGAAAGGACACAGGCTATATATACACGCTCACCCTATTTATATATATGCACGCTATATAGGTATATCATGCTAATAACTTAGGGGAATAAGCAAAATTGCATATTGTTCAATTGTGTAACAAGTGTCCACATGTCAAACAGTTGAAAAAATATCATGACATACATATATTGTATATAGCATGGCAAATCGCGAATTCGCGGGTAAAAGTTAGTGAGGAAAAAAGTCATCTATCAGTTATCTTATCAGACTAGTTTTTAATGCTGTGACATCTAACGGAAATTTTATGAACTACTTTATGACAGGTTATCTCATTTGTTAGCAGGGCCAATAGTATATACTTACTCCAACAGATGGCTCTACTCATTCTAGTTACAAAGTATTGTTAACAGATGGCGTTCCTAGTTCAGTTTTAGTTACAAAATTGGCTGTAAAAATCTTTTGATGTTATTTTTTGTTAATTATTTAAAATAGAATTGAAGAATACCCCTGGTTTTTCCCGCTTTTCGTTTGAACAGTAAATGGTACACCACTGGTAAATGGTAAATGGTACCGTAGAAATAAGATAAATCCCTTTAGGCGGTTTGATCAAGGGCCTCTTTCAGAAGACTAGTCCTCGATACGGCCGGCATTGTGAAGAGGTTCCTGTCTCTGAAAACCTAATCACCAGTAGCTTGGACCCAGCTCCCGAAACCGGCGGATTTGAACATTCAAATTATGAGATGAAACATGATAGAAGATAAACAATAAATAAGCACGCAATGCTTGAAGTCTAATTATAAGCTAAAATGGAAAAAAATCCCTAGATACCTTGTCGTACATTAATAGATTATTTGGGAATGTTACGTAAGTACTGTAAGAAATTGTTGGTTATCCGTAAATAAAAGAATACCTATTTAAATACATTAAGAAGTTCATAATTACAGCAATACACGTCACACACTCCTTAAGCCATTCTCTTCTTTCCTTTTTTAATTCTCTTTTTAAAATCTTGAGTAGGTATTCCAATTTCAACGTCTTTGCAAACCAGCCTGTACCTACTGTTAAAGGTTTGATCAATGTTATTAAACCTCTATAGTCCCTACGTAATCTTTCGAACCTAGTGGTTTAATATACCTACTTACTTTGTTATATGCAAGAGCTATGCTTCTTCTCTATCAAGATATGGGCCTGTTTCCAAAATTCAAGAAAAAGAATATTAACTTTCAAACTCTTTATTTCAATTAGACCATTTGAATGCACTTTTGAATGTCATAAAAACAAAAAAGATGCTGCTGCAGTCCCAGTCACAAGACATAATAAGTTGCGAAAGTACTATAAATTTCAATCTTAAAAACTCAAAAAGAACCTCTCCAAACCTCTTACATACCATAACTAATCAAAACGACCAGATTTTGAAACACTCAAGTACAATACACTACGTACAAAATAAATAGGTAGCCACTACGAATCAGCAAGCATTTAGGGGTTAATTTTCTCCCACACAACTAATTTTCGACCATATTTCTTGGTGCTTAAAGTTGGTTTTCTTTTGTCTCTGTCTCCGAATATAATATTTGCCACCCGCAGAGAATGTTTGGGAATAGTTTTTTTTAACCCTATTGTTGCGATTTTTTTATTTTTATTGTAAATAAACTAAATACCGTATGTAATATGTGTTCAAATTGGATTGGGGGCCTGTCGTTATAATCTTTTGTTGCCTTTGTTCAAAGTTTTATTTTTTGTTGTTATAGTAAGTATTTAGTTTTCATAAATAAAATACGATTATGTTGTTGAGAGATAAACGAAAATGAAAGTAATGCCGCTTACATTTTTTTGTTGGTGAAATGAAAAAAAAAATCAAAATAATTTTTATTTCTCATTGGGCACTTAAACGTCGAGAGAAGATACACGGTTCGGGTTGATCGTTTCCTATGGAGAAGAACCGGCAAGAAACTTCATAGTTACTCTTTTAAAATCATTTGGCTTTACAATGTTTTCAGCGTAGGTCCGACAACACAAGTCTGACACTCCGCTCTGCTCAGAACGATTTTTTTGAGTTTAGAATTCAAATAAATGCCAATGTGTTGTTAAAAGAGAGTTATTTTATAAATTACCAAGTTCATTTGTGATATTCCGTTGATAAACAAATAAAAAATAAAAATGAAGTTATGAACATGCAACTATAATTGCTATAATAAAAAACTGAATTTATATATATTACGATTTGTTTTAAGACATTAGCTCCAGTATTTTCTCGCACATACGGAAATGACGATACGGAACAATTTATGGCTAATGGCGAACACAACAGACTCTAAATCAAACATACTATCTAGTCAAGATGATTTTCTTGCCAAGCGTCCCCCATCTTGAAAACAATCCTCCCACACCTCATGAATAAAAGGTAGAGGTCTACCTACCCACATACATATACCGCTGTTTTCACGTATGATACAGGGGGGGGGCCTTTTATTATATTTGTAGGATTGCGTCAAAAATGTATGGGATGTGACGTGTGCGTAATATACATATTTATATGATAATGGAGAAAGGTAAGTGTGGAGAGGGATTCTGGTATAAAATATTGCTTTTATCATCATTTTGTTCATCATATATCAAATCTGGTTCTTCCAACCTGACAGACAGATGTGTTGCTGGGGAGTTTAGAAAACATTAGGAAGGGGCGAAGGGCAGGGCGTTTTTGTGGGACTGTCTCTTGTAATCTGACGTTCAAGAAGTGCTGATTATCAGCCTAATTTGTATAAATGACTTTTGATTTTGATTCTTTTTATACAAAACCTCTACTTAACCGACTTCCATAATTGTTACTGGAAATCACAGCACAATTTTTTTTTTTTAAAGACTGGCCCACACCAGGAATTTCTCCTGTATTGTGGGTGCGTTTACAAATATTTAAACTCACATACACAAACAGCCAGACCCGAAACAACTATATGTAGGCCATACAAATATTTCTTCCGTGCAGGAATCGTTTCCGCGACACTCAGCGCGGCAGTCGATCGCTGAGCCACTGCGCCAATCGTGTCGTCAAAACTATACTCTTTTTTTTTGGATAGGTAATCATGCTTCGGACAACTTGTGTCCAGACTATTTAAAGACTCCCAGCTCATGTCCAGGGGCGAGATTTTCAGCAAGCCACACTAATTGATTCTAGTGTTAATGTCATTTCTTACAAAGGTAGTCTGAAAACCAGTTTAACTTAGGGTATCGTCGTATCGTGTTGGCGTGCCGATGGCATGCTCGTGTTCCTCGCGGGCTCTAAAGAGATGTCAGCAAAACAGAGAGGCCTGCCAGGGCCACTGATACCAGAGCCCCGGAACACAAAGAGGAAAGAGGAACACGGTTGGCTTTTCATGAATGGAAGTCTGATACTCTCTCCCGCTCCGCCCAGAGTTGGAATGAAGTTCCTTATTGCGCGTTGTGACACTTTTTGCTTAAGACCAAAAAATTTAACGACACTTTTTGCTTAAGACCAAAAGTTGTAAAGACACTTTTTGCTATAGTTGTAAGCCGTGCGGCTTGCGCGTGTTTCTATGTCTGTCTCTCTCTCTGATAGAAAGCAAGCCAGTTATTTTCATTTCGTCTTTCTATTTCGCATTGAACAGTGTGGTGTCGCGACGATTATTTTTGTTTAATGTATACAGGTTTTTTCTACATAATAACTTCGTTCCATCCGGGTGTCTCTTGACACCTCTCAAATATTTTTTTTTTTAATAAACTGCTTTTTTATTCTTAAATTGCAACGGAGCCCACTTATCCTATGACATCGTAAAAGCCGTCTCCACACCTTCACAGCGTCCATCCATCGCCAGATACAATGATATACCTACTCCTCGGAGCCCTCAATCCCTCTAAACTTCAACCATAAGAAATCCGGTGAGTAGCTTTCCTTATTACATTACGGTATTATATCACCGTCTTTCTGTTTGTGCTGATATTTTTGACGGTATTAGCCGTTTAGGGGAGAGAGAACACAGATTATGTTATGGTGACTGTGGTGTTTGTGGACGTATTGAAGATCATTATGCAGTTTGCCTCGTGAGCTCGTGGCTAAATAATAGCAGCCAATTACAAAAAAAAAGGTTTTTAATTCAAATTCTGTAGTTACTGAGATTAGCTCGTTCAGATTAACAAACTCTTATTTATAATAATAATAGTATAAATAAATTCAGTAGGACCTTATTGATTTGTAATAGCAACGCTAAATTTTCCCGTTTCGTCCCTCTTACTCCCACATATCCCACTCTTTAAAAAAAAATTGCCTATGTCCGTCTCCTGGCTCCCAACTATCTCTATACCAAAATTCATTAAAATCGGTTTAGCCATTAAAGCGTGAAGAGTTAACAAACAAACTCACTTTCGCTTTTATAATATTAGAAAGGATTTATACACTCTAATCACACTCAAATGCAGGAGCTATCACTAGTCTCACCGTAACAGACAAATCCAATTTCGTAATAACACATTAACTACTAAACCGCATGAAAATGTATGCTTTGATCATATTCCTTTATTTTTTTAAGTATTATTATTTCCTCAGCTCTTACGGGTAATTGAATCGAGGGTAGATCGTAGACTGCAGTATGTGGGTAACTTATTGAATAGCTTCAAAGCTAAGTTTTCTGTAGCTATATAACTAGCTTTTCCCGCGGATTTGGCTTCAATTTTGTATATATTCTACTTCCATATTTACAAAAGGAAAGTCATAGTCTCCCTTGTTTGTTGCTAAAACGAAAAAACTTACCGAAATGAAACCAAATGTAAGCGTTTGTGGAGAGATGCTTCAGGCGTCGGGCGTCACAAGATGACTCCCGGCCACCGTAGATGCGATCGACACGGTGAACAATGGTTAGCTCACCGTCCGTCCCTCTATTGACGACAGGCCATGTCGACTACCCGTTAGTGTTCCACGCGCGCCTCAAAGATGTGTCAGCAAAGCACAGGGGCTTGCCGGGGCCACCGCCTGTCTGAGTTACGGGTTGTTCGAAAGAGATACCGCGGCCCCGGAACATAAATAACAAAAGAAGGAAAACGGGTGGGATTTAGTCAGTCTGACACTCCCCTCGTCCAGAGCGAGGGAAGTAACAATGATTCTCAATCCGCAAACAAAAAGCGTTTGTAAAGATTTGGTCTGATAATGGGTTTATCTATACTAATATTATAAAGCTGAAAAGTTTGTTTGTTTGTTTGAACGCGCTAATCTCAGGGACTACTGGTTGGAATTGGAAAATTCTTTTAGTGTTGGATAGTCCATTTCTTGAGGAAGGCTATAGGCTATATAACATCACGCTACGACCAACAGGTGCTGAGCAGCGTGGGTGAAACCGCGAGGAACAGCTAGTCAAAAGCATAACCAGCGAATCATGAGTACTTGTCTCTGCCTATCTCATCTTCGAATATAGGCGTGTTGGTATATAACAAAAAGTTTTTATACCGTCGGCCAATTCAAAGACTCATAAGTACTTATAGATATCTCAATAAATTCACAAGTACGTAACAAAAGACGCTAATTCCTTTCAACTGTGGTCACCTTTATTGTGCTTGGTCGTAATGATACACAATAGATATTATAATGTATTGCATGATGTCCGTCTGTCCAGATTATACTAAGAGGAAGATCATCTTTGTGTTTTTTTTTTTGGTTAAGCCCTTTCAGATCAGCGTTGCGAGTCGTAGCGGTTTTTATTCGAAATTTTGAAATGAATTTTTGTTTCTTAAATGAATTTGAAAATAACGTTAGTTTTATGATACTTAAATTTGAACTAATATGACCATTTTGTAGAAAATTTATCGAGATAAATGATTTTATGGTAAGTAATTTGTCTTTTATCGTAATATAATATGTAGGAAATTTGTAATAATCCTAAAGTTAATCAGAGTTGTAAGGTTAGTTGAATAATTACATTAACAAAAGTTTATTATTATAAAAGGAGAAGAAATTGATTAATTTTAATCTTGGGCCTTTCACATTACACCAAATTTAAAACCCCTTTCTTTTTTTTATTAAAGGGCTTTGCGGTGCAGAGACCATTTCGCCCAACATTCCAATCGTTTAAAAATGTTAAACACATAAAGATATTATAATACGTTTAGCGTAACTAAATAGTAACACAACTAGGCCTAAAAATAAACCGTAAACATTCCCCAAACCGTCCGACATTCTCATCGTATGAAACGCCTTAACACAAATTTTTCGTCGAACCTCGCAACTAAGGCATTGTGCACAAGGGCCATTGTTGATTATTTTCGTCAATACCCGGTCAAGTGTGAACTTAATGCGATATGCTACTTAGTATTGTGTCGAGTGCTTCGGATTAGCTTTCAAGCAACCGACGTGATCTTAAGAATTTATTATAAAAGCGTTTATAAAACGATTTACTGGACCGAACTGTGTTTTTCTTTCTCATAGTGTAGGAGATCGTGGCTAAGTAATAATGGAATTTAAGGTCGATCTTCAGGTTAAGCCGCGCTTGCCTAGGTTGGTCCGTGGATGGGTGACCCCCAACAACGTTTTCAGGATGCTGTTGAGGTTGCCGCAGCGTTGTAGTGCGTCGGGAAGGTTTGCTGCAGCTCACACGGATGGCTTCCATGCCATCATGCGCAAGAAAGTGGCTTTCTTAGCCAAAGCAAAATAGTATAGTATAGATATTAGTATAGATAACAAGCTTGATTTTATTTAATGACTAGCTTTTGCCCGCGGCTTAGCTCGCGTTAAATTCGAGGTAACACGGTTCCGCTTTCCCGATTTGTAGATACCTGCTACTTGTAGTTTTTGCCCTTGCACCTTTTTTATTGTAATAGCAATGCTAAGTTTTCCCTTTTCTTCCCTCTTGCTCCCTCATATCTCAATCTTTTTGTAAAAACACATTGTCTGTGTCCATCTCCAGGGTCCCAACTATCTCTGTACCAAAATTAATCAAAATCGGTTTAGCCATGTAGGCGTGAAGACGTAACAAACAAACCAGCTAACTTTCGCTTTTATAATATTAGTAAGGACTAACTTCCGCCCGCGACTTCGTCCGCGTGGCATAGTTACTTTGTGCTAACGCTATCTTTATTAAAGCACCAAACTGCTTAGCTATCGGCAGTTACACGTGTTATTGTGAGCCAACCATTAAAGATAGACATATGCTGTCGTAAAATATTTTTTATATAATTTTAGGGAGAACATTTCCGTCATACATGTATTCTGTGTAGCTTTAACCATTAAGGCTACACACGCGACGGAAGCTTAAAAAATGGAGTAACTTCTCCCGTTTTCCCAACATTTGCCTTCACTGCTCTGCTCCTATTGATCGTAGTGTGATGAAAAGTATACTATAACCTGCCCAGGAGTATGAAGAATAATTGTACCAAGTTTCGTTAAAATCCGTCAAGTAGTTTTTGTTTCTATAAAGAACATACAGACAGACAGACAAAAATTGTACTGATTGCATTTTTGGCATCAGTATCGATCACTAATCACCCCCTGATAGATTTTGGAAATATTTTTCATGTACAGAAGTGACCTGTCTACAGATTTATTATAAGTATATAGATGTGACTGGCAATTCAACTTCGATCATCTACCTGAAAATATTTAGTGAGAGGCCAGTAACACACTACCCCTAAAACGCACAGAAGACACCACCATTGTTATTTATTTGTGTAACCCGATATCAATGTTTACTCCGTCGGTGTTAAGTCGGCGACAATCGTCACAGATCGTACGAAAGATTAGCAGGATTACTTTACTTTACTTTACTTTGAAAGTAAAAGTGTTTTTGAGATTTCTAAAGAGAGATAGTTTAGGAGTGGCGCAAATTGCGTATGTGTTCACGGGTTTACAGATAAATAGAGGCTTTTAAAGTTTTTTTTTTATTATTAGTAAGTTTTAAGTTGAGTTTTTGCAATAATTTGAAAGTAAGTTTAAGTTGTTGATTTTTCTGCTTTGTGAAATCTTTATACGAAAACAATCTGGCATTATAAAACAGTAGGTTGTGCACTGTTATTTTCTTAACTAGCTTCCGCCTGCGACTTCGTCCGCGTGGCATAGTTACTTTGGGCTAACGCGAATTTTAAACCGCGTGGTCATCGAAAAAAAAATCTTTCTCCTTTTCTTCCCTCTTTCTCCCCCTTTTCTCACTTTTTTTAGCCTATGTCCGTCTCCAGGGTCCTAACTATCCCTGTACCAAAATTCATCGAAATCGGTTTTGCCATTTAGGCGTGAAGACGTGATGGACATAGACTATGTGTTTTTAAAAAAATATTGAGATATGAGGGAGAAAAAGGGAAGAACAGGGAAAACTTATCGTTGCTATTACAATAAATAAGGCGCAAGGGCAAAAACTACAGGAAGCAGGTACCTGTAAATCAGGAAAGGGGAACTGTGTTACTCCGAATTTAACGCGAGCGAAACATCGGGCAAAAGCCAGTGTTTTATATCACTTTATCATTTGGTAGAAAACAAAATTATTTTCTTAATACGAAAATTCACAATGAAATTACGTCAACACACATCCACTTAAAAATCCATACAAGACATACCAATACATCTACCTGATGCAATTCCGCTAATCTCTGCGCATGCCCATAATAAAAAGCCGAGCATTAATCCGTTAAACACTATGGATTGTCACCGACTTAGCGAGGCAAAAAAAGAGTATTGTGTGTTTTGAAGAATGGTGAGTGGTGCTTGACCACCGAGGATTATTTGGATGAAGTTACTGGACCAGAAGGGCTACTATGACATCTTATAGCAATTCTTATTCCACTGAGGGAAAGAGATGGTGCTAGACACCCTGTATAGCTCTGTCTCTTTCCCTCAGTGGAATAAGAATTGCTTTAAGAGGTCATAGTAGGGCTACTGGTATTATTGTAAAAAATTATTCATCAACGTTTCCCGAACCTTGTACTTAGGGTTGCCAACCATCCTTACCAATATTATAAAAGCGAAAGTGAGTTTGTTTGTTACGTCGTCACGCCATAACGGATATACCGATTTTGATGAATTTTGGTTCAGATAGTTGGGAACCAGGAGATGGACATAGGCGTTTTTTTTAAAGTGGGATGTGAGCGAGAAAGACGGAAGAAAAGGGAAAACTTAAAGTTGCTATTACAAATCAATAAGGCGCAAGAGCAAAAACTGCAAGTAGCAGGTACTGTGTTATACCAAATTTAACGCGAGCGAAGTCGCGGGCAAAAGCGAGTACTTTATAATAATGTATCCTACTTTATTTTTGGTAATTATACTTACTTACTTTATACTTTTTGACGGCACGGTTGGCGCAGTGGCTATGTGATCGACTGCTGCGCTGCGTGTCGCGGGATTGATTCCCGCACGGAACTAATATTTGTATGACCTGCCTATATATGAGTTTAAATGTTTGTAAGCGCACCCACGGTATAGGAGAAATTCCGAGCGTGGCGCAACTTTTTTTTTAACATAAAAATAAAATATAACTTCCACCGCTCTGAGTGGCGCCCTCTCCACTCAGGAGAAAGTTGAAGAAGAGAGTGTCTGACTTGTGTTCTCGACGCTGTCCTCTCATACTTAATAATAATAATAAAACAGTTTATTTAAACTAAGAGATCTTAGAAGTTAAGTACTAACGCTGTAACAACAAAATTGTAAAACCAAATGATTTTAAAGTACTAACCATGGAATTTCTTGCCGGTTCTTCTCCATAGGAAACGACCAACCCGAACCGTGCATCTTTTCTCGACGTTTTCTAAGTGCCCATGTAGGCCTATGCGATACAAAAATATTAATGAAAGCAGTCCTTAAAAAATTTTAATGAACAAACAATTACTAAATTAAACTAAAATTATTAAACTAAACTAAACTTATAAATAAATAATAACTCAAAAATATTAAGATTTTAATTGATTCTAATTTAAACCCATCGCTGTTCCTTATTTTGTGATCCGGGGCCAAGGTAACTCTTTCGAACAACCCACAACGCCGTCAGGCAGTGGCAGGCCCCTCTGCTTTGCTGACATCTCTTTGAGGTGCGCCTGGAACGAACGCCGTCGATACAGCTTCTAATTTGCCCTAACAGCTATTTGGCACTGTCGGCTAATCTTCGTAAACATTGCGCACGGTGGACTGAGCGCCGAGAGTTGTTACCAGCCCCTGTTTTTAATGACAAACTGTTCAAGCGTGAGTGTGGTAGCAGTGACAGTTGTCGTCATTGTCGATTTAGGTGTTTTTTTTTTGTCTTCATTTATTTGGAGACATTTAAATGATAATCGCTATGAGTAAGGTGTTTTGGTAAAGAAATCATATTTAGTGCTTAAATGTGTAAGAAACTCAGACTTCTAGTTACTTGATAGTAAAGCGTGTGTGACTTTTGCATACAAAACAGTTTTTTTTTTGCGAATTACAATTACTCGTAGAACTAAAGTTTGTCAGTTCCACGGCCTACATTCAGAACAATACCGGTATTTTACTGGGAAATACGATATTCATTTGTGAAACTGGTTGTCAAACTTTCAAGCCACAGATCTAAAAATAACAGCTGGGATTATGTTATGTATTCGTCAATCATCGTTCTCTTGTCCCTATTCCAAATTACTTGACGCAGCATATCTATACTAATATTATAAAGTGAAGAGTTTGTTTGTTTGTGTGTTTGAACGCGCTAATCTCAGGGACTACTGGTTGGAATTGGAAAATTCTTTTAGTGTTGGATAGTCCATTTCTTGAGAAAGGCTATATAACATCACGCTACGACCAACAGGTGCAGAGCAGCGTGGGTGAAACCGCGTGGAACAGCTAGTTCTGTTATATTTACGTCAATATTGCATAAAATTCCTTGGACGACAATGACCCACCCCACCTCACTTTATCTCTTCACACACTTATCTCCACATCGGCGTCACTACAATCACTGTCCTACCATTATTTAGTAAAGTATTGTATATCGGACTGGTGTCGGCTGCGTGTATTTTGTAATGTAACACTGTGTTTGTTACAAGTTTCCGCTAAGTGAAGATACTTAACAGATTAGCAAGCGTTATAGTAGGATTAGGATCTGTGAAGATTCTTAAGTAAGATGCATTGCGTATGCTGTCGTGCCTGATAGTTTTTTTTTTAAATGACGTAGGCAACGTTTTTTTTTCACACTCGGAATTTCTCCTGTACAAACATTTAAACTCACATACACAAACAACCAGACCCTAAACAACTATCTGTAGGTCATACAAATATTTGTTCCGTGCTAGGATCGAGTCCGCGACACGCAGCGCAGTAGTCGATCGCTCAGCCACTGCGCCAACCGTGTCGTCAAGTGTCGTGTGTTTATCAAGAATAGGAATTGAAAAAGGTTCGAAAGTGTTTTGCTGTAAATTAAATAAATAAATAAATATCTTGGGACAACTCACACACGGCTATCTGATCCCAAGCTAAGCAGAGCTTGTGTTATGGTAACCAGACAACTGATAACATACTTATATAATTTATAAATACATACATATTATAGATAAATCACACCCAGACACAGAACAAACAATCATGCTCATCACACAAAGTTTGTCCTGGGTGGGAATCGAACCCACGACCTCCGGCTCAGCAGTCAGGTCCACTAACCACTAGACCAACAGGCCCGTCAAATTAAATCGACCAATAGCGAGTTCCGTACAAACTTGCGACATAGACAGCCATATCTTTTAAAAGCGTAGACTTAGAGGATTGACTTTGTCACAACTCCAAGGGGCCGTTGCGTTGACTATATGGTTTTAATTTCAACTCGATACCTTCACGAGTTCCGGAGATAAAGAAAGGGTCATGACAGACAGAAGGACGACAAAGTGCTCAAAATCCAAAAAAGGTTCCGATATTTTTTCTTTCGGGATATGGAACCCTAAAAATAACTACAAGTTTTGTCTGCGAATGACTAGTCCCGGGCATGGCCTAGTTTTGACTATATATATATAACGTTTGGTCTTCAAAATCTGATTTCTTGTTCCGAAGCAGAATGCTTGTTAAATTATCAATTGTTTTATTAACGCGGCCAGACTTGGGGACATTACCAACTGACAACGTTGAGGACGCTATTTTTTTAGTTCATTTATGAGTTGATTCCTTTAAGTTATTTTAATTTGTCAAAAAACAGCTTATACAATTAAATATAGACTAGTTTGAGACCGCTAAGAAATCCTTACTAATCCAAACTTTCCAAACTTAATATTATAAATGCGAAAGTAACTCTGTCTGTCTGTCTGTCTGTATCTTCTTCACGCCTAAACCACTGAACCGATTTTAATAAAATTTGGTACAGATATAGTTTGGGACCCAAGAAATGTTAAGGATAGTTTTCATCCCGGAAATCCCCCGGGAACGGGAACTATTAATCCACGCGTACGAAGTCGCGGGCAAAAGCTAGTAATATTATAAAAGCGAAAGTGACTTTGTTTGTTTGTTACGTCTTCAAAATCTTTCAAAATCGATTTTGATGAATTTTGGTACAGATATAATTGGGATCCTGGAGACGGACATAGGCTAGGAAAACTTAGCTTTGCTATTACACTAAATATGGCGCTAGGGCAAAAACTACAGATAGCAGGTACCTGCAAATCAGGAAATGGGAACTGTATAACCTCGAAATTAAAGCTAGTCAAAAAAAATATTTTTAATACACTCACGAGAACTCACTGTGAAACAAACATCAACTTACTCCAAAAAGTATAATTAAGCATGAGAAAACCAACCCATTATACACCATACTGAACTACGTAATCAATACCTTTTTCAACAATTACGAAAAAGCCCTCCTAACAAGGGTATCACAATTATTATCACTATTAATACACCAAAAAAACATTGTTACCGGCCCTGTGCAGTCTGTAGTACGTACTCGAACCTAAGGGCAGGCACGCGCCGCCCATTACGGCAGTAATTCTGTTTAATTAAATAAAACGCACGAATATGCTGCGTGCCGTGTGAAACGGCTTTAGTGGGCAGAGGTTGAAAAGGGTTGTAGGTGATTTTGGATATTAATTTACGAAAAAATGGTACCTTTATGGGATCACGTCTGTCTGTCAAGGCCCTTTATATCAAGAACGTGTGGATGTAGCAAATTTAAATGAAAACCTTGTGCTCAAGGTTGTGGTCCCTTGAAGTTGTACGAAAATCAACCCTTTATGCAATCAAAAGATAATTATGGCCGTCAATGTCGCACGGAATACGGAATTCTCGACGTGCGACTCCGACTTATACATATATTAAACATAAAATACAATAACAATTCTTACTAATTTTATAAAAGCGAAAGTGAGTTTGTTTGTTACCTACATCTTCACGCCTAAATTGCCAAACCGATTTTGACGAATTTTGATAGGTTGGGACCCTAGAGACGGACATAAACTATTTTTTTTAAAAGGTTTGAGATGTGAGGAAAAGAGAGGGAAGAAAGAAGTAAACAGGTACCTGTAAATCAGGAAAGGAGAACCGTGTTACTCCGAATTTAACGCGAGCGAAGCCGCGGGCAAAAGCTAGTATAAAATACAATATTAACAATAATGTTAAAATTTTTAAAAACCCACTTATTAAATTGTGCAATTTTATTTAATTCCCAGTTAATTTCCCTTTTTTTTCATCGATCCCATACACTTTCAATAGATGTAAGTGTGCCGCGTGGCGTCCCATGCACCGCTCGACAATAAAGCGCCCCATTCACTCTCATACTCAAGAGCATTATCGTACACGTCGGTAATTTTGTAAAGGTTTATGCGATTTTTTTGAAAAAATAACAAAATACAGTTTTTTTCCATCCAAGCATTATTACATACTAGCAGGCGCCCGTGGCTACGCCCGCGTGATGATCGAAAAAAAGTATCCTATGTGTTATTCCGGACTTTAATAATCATGGCCAATTTCATCAAGATCCGTTCAGACGTTTTGACGTGAAAGAGTAACAAACATTAATTTGCACGTTTCCGAGGCACGGAGGAAACTCGGTATGTTACGGGTGGTCACCTATCCACAGACCAACCTAGACAAGCGCAGCTTAACCTTAAGATCGACCTGAGCGGCTGCTATTATTTAGCAACAAGATTTAAATAAAAAAACAAACAGTCTTAGAACCTCCTCCAGTTGGGCTACTATGACATCTTATAGCCATTCTTATTCCACTGAGTGAAAGAGATGGTGCTAGACACCCTGTATAGCTCTGTCTCTTTCCCTCAGTGGAATAAGAATTGCTTTAAGAGGTCATAGTAAGGTAGCAGGTTCTCAATTCGACTGTTTTTTTTTAATTCCTCAAAAGTATCTCTGTGCATTTTACCCTAAAAACTGTGAAAACAATAACGGCTTAAATATACGCATTAAAAAGATATGGCCGTTTATGTCGCAACTTTGTACGGAACCCTTGGTGCGCGGGTCTGACTCGCACTTGGTCGAGTTTATTTTAAGCAAATGATAACTTGTTAATTATTTTAACTATCTGATATTGCGGACTATATTTAACAACTAGCTTTTGCCCGTTGCCCATTGTATGGGTATGTCTTGTATGGAATTTTAAGTGGATGTGTGTTGTTGTTATTACAATGTATATTTTCGGAATAAGAAAACAATTTGGTTTTCTACCAAATGACCCAGTTGTAAGTCACAAAAATTCACTAGATTTTGCCCGCGGCTTCGCTCGCGTTAATTTCGGTGTAACACAGTTCCCCTTTCCTGATTTGGTACCCGTAATTTTCGCCCTTGCACCTTATTGATTGTAATTGCAAAGTTAAGTTTTCCCTTTTCTTTCCTCTTTCTCCCTTATAATCCAAATTGTTTAAAAAGAAAATTAGCCTATGTCCGTCTCCAGGGTCCCAACTATCTCTGTATCAAAATTGGTTTAGCCATAAGGCGTGAAGACGTAACAAACGAACTCACATTCGTTTTTATAATATTAGTAAGGATATCAAAGACAAAATCATCAAAAATCATGGAGCTTGGACCTTAGTCCGTTCTTTTCTTTTTCCGTAGTTCGTTGGTGCCTATGGATCTAAATAGGTTTTAGATGTGACTGGAATGAAGTGATAGAAACGAAGTATGCTTTTCAAAACACTACAGTCATCTTCAAAACCACACAATAATAATTGAGAACCACAGCTTTCATAACCACAAAACCTTGAAATTGAACTAAAAACCCCTCAAGTATCACTTCTGAAGCCAATTTCAATAAATCGTCATCAGCAACTCAATTCCTTGCGCAATAAAGAGGTTTAACTTGGTCACCCCCCTCCCTCTTCAGCTGTGAATTACCCCCACCGCCGCTGTCTTACAAAACCCTTGTGAATAGGGTGGGTATTATTTGAGAAATGTGAGGATTTTTTATTGTAATTCTTAGCTTAGCTAATTTCTAAAAACAATACTCACTCACACAGACAGCCAGACCCGAAACAATTACCTGTAGCCCATACAAATATTTGTTCCGTACGGGGATCGAATCCGCGACACGCAGGGCAGCAGTCGATCTAGCTTACCTACTGCGCCGTATCTCCATCCATCAACATTCATATCTATCACTCTTAAGTTACTTCATTAAATGTCCATCATTTAATGAAGTAACTTAAGAGTGATATATACCTTGGTATGGACATCTTCTGAAGTAACTAACGATTCCCTTGTCTTTTATATCCAAATTAGTATAGATGGGATTTTTAGGGTTCGTAACTCAAAAGGAAAAAAAACGTAACACTTATTAGATCACTCCATTGTCTGTCTGTCTGTCAAAACCTTTTATCTCGGAACTGCGTAAAGGTATCAAATTGAAATTAAAACCACATACACGTCTCTCACGTCCACTTAAGTCTGCAGTCCTTTGAAGTTGTGGAAATATCGTGTCTCTAAGGCGCGTCGCCGGCGCGGACCCATTATGTGCATCGCCCACACGACATTTGTAATTACGTTGCGGCGTGCCACTTATGTGCCTGCGCCTCGACTGCGCCTCGACTGTTGGTCGTGTGGGCGACGCGCCTAAGACCACGCAGTCAAAAGATATGGTCATTGTAAGTACAGAAGCCTCGGAGTGCAAGTCCGACTCGCGCTCGATTCTAGTAACTAGTACAAATTCCACACGATTGTTGCCCAAAAAACCGTCATCATTCGATATGTTGCAGTCAAAACTCTTAACTATTTAAAAATAATATTGACTGGCAAAATCAGTCAAAAGCACTTTTGACTGGCAAAATCAGTCAAAAGCACTTTTGACTGGCAAAATCAGTCAAAAGCACTTTTGACTGAACAGGTTGGTCAAAAGTGGTTTTGACTAAAAATTTTTGGTTTTTAGTACTTTTGACTGCAAATTTGCATTTAAAAGTACTATTGACTGACGCTCTTCGTCAAAAGTAGTTTTAACTGCAATAAAGCATCAGTCAAAAGCACTACTAACCTGACCAGACGACCGGAAACGACCTGCATTTATAGAAAAAAGAGATTGTTTTTAGTTGGTTACCCGGAACTGAACTATTTAGATTAGGAGGCATTACAATCTTTTTAAGACTTTTGACTGATACAACCAGTCAAAACCACTTTTGACGGAATCACTTAGTCAAAAGTACTTTTAACTGTTATTTTAGACAAAAGTACTATTGACTAAAGCATACGGTCAAAAGTACTTTTGACTGATTTTGCTAGTCAATAGTACTTTTGACTGATTAAGAGTTTTGACTGCAACAGATACAGTGCTACCGAAAACCGACTAATTCCCTTTGACACTAATAGTTTTACCCGGACCTGTCCTACAGTAGCGTACCACAGCCTGGCAACCCTTCCAGTAGGGCTTGTATTACGCGGCATTCCAATTTAGCGGGTAATGTGGACGGCTTTCAAGTAACACTGTTATTTTGTGCCAGTGTTTGTACAGATTTGGTTCTTTTTTTTATTTTTCTCTCCCCTTTTCTTCCCCCTTTTCTTACTTTTTTTAGCCTATGTCCGTCTCCAGGGTCCCAAATCCCTCTGTATCAAAATTCTTTAGAAATGGTTTGGCCATTTAGGCGTGAAGATGTAACAAACAAACTCACTTTTGTCTAAGTCAAAGTCAAAACTTTTGTCAAAGTCAAAGGTTGTTATTTGTTAAACATAGGTGTAAAAGGTCTAAATGCAAAGTAGGTGTCTCCATGTTTTGCCGTTAGCGGCGTACAAATATTAAACAAAATTAAAATTAAATTACAAAGGCGTTAGCAGCAATCTACCTTAAAAATGACAAAAAAACTAATTAAATTATATTTTTTGTTAAAAAAAAAATTTTTTCTTAAAAATAATAGCTTATTTAATAGTTATAGGAAAATCACCATTAATTATCCATTGAGCTTGTATCGTCATCCAGATACTCTTTAATACTATTGTATGCCTTTTATAATATTAGTAAGGTTAGTAAGGATTTTATTTTTATATAAGTATTTATTAATATTTACTTAAGTATATAACAACAAAATTGTTACACCACAGACTACCTACAGTACTGTTTGTCCTCCTTTAAATCCATCCAAAGGTTGTCTTGAAAAGATCGCTTTTAGCGATAAGACCGCCCATTGTGTCACCCTATTTATAAGTTGTTTAATGTTATTCTAGTTATTTGCATGGTGTACATAATAAAGAATATTCTATCTATCTATCTATCTAATTATCTAAGTTTATAATAGGTTAAGGCATACACACATATTTTTCTCGTACTCTCTCACTTACTATCTTTTACATTTCGTTCTCATATCTCCTTTCGCAGGTTTGCTGGCAAAAAAATCTTTGGAAACAAGCAGTACCTTTGTACCTTGTACACAACATATACCCCATGTGTTGACTGGTAGAGAATGCCTTTACGATACACTATTGTACAGACGCCTGCACATCAAGCTTGATGTGCAGGCGTCTACTACAATCTGTCAGATTTCTTTGATAGATTTTCGACTTTATTTCTGAAGTATTAGGTTCCAGGTTTATTGGGAAAAATTGACAGTTTCGGGTAGCTTGACCTGCTGGCGTCTGTACATGAAGTTTAAATAAATAGTTCTTGGATTTAGGACAGTTGACTTTTGCAGTATTTCAGAATGATTTGTTCCGTATTTTTCTTATTTAAAGGTAGCCAAATATGTACGTGCAAAAGTTAAGCGCAGCTTGGAATCGGCGTCGTAAACTAGTTTTATTATAACGATGTATTTTGGCTGAGTGTACGCCTGGATTTGTCACTGGAGTTATGCATAATGTGGAGCTGACTGTACTTTGAATAAAAGGGGGGAAATTAATTCGTTTTATTTTTTAAATGTAGTTTTTTTAGATAATTACCTAATGATCTTTCATTAATATTACTCTGTGAGTACCTACAAAATTAAATCACATTAAACATATTGTACTAAATACCTAATTAACTTTGATAGAAACTGACAAGTTTTCTTTTTTTAAATCCCCAAACTGTCGAAACAAAGAGAATATCACGACAAAATTAAACTGTTTTGTTTTCAACCACCAAATAAAAAAAAACAAACCTATTTCTAATTTTAAAAAGAAAAGTCACATCTCTACAAAAACAACACATAATAAAAACGAAATGAAATAAATAAATTCACACCTAACTGGAAAACGACGGTGGCAGAGAAAGTTAATTTGAAAATGGAATCAGCATAGTCGACCAATGGCGGGGGTGCCCGAGGGACGGTCGACCAATCGCGGCGCGGGGATTTTCGCGCGCTGAATTTTTATTAGCTGAGATAATAACGCGCCATTTTCCGACAGGTCCCCTTTTTCGTTTAGGATTCCGTAAGCGTATACGAGAAACGGTATTGAAATAAGTAGGTGTTTTTGTTGGTGAACATTTTATGCATGAGTTGTGATAAAATCTTTCTTTGTCCAAACGTTACATGATAAATAGATGTGCATGCTGAGATTTCTATAATTGAAGAAGCACATACAAGTCCTAAATGATAAATATTTATCCTAAATTAATACAATAGAGTTTCTAGAATATAACAGTATGGACTAGAATATACTTTATTGCACACCAAAAGTTGAAACACAACTATTTTACAGAAATTGCTAAATCTATGGTTACAATGGCGGTCTTATCGCTTATAGCGATATCATCCAGACAACCTTTGGATGGACTACTATGAATATAAAAATATGTATAACGTGGGTTAGTCAATGGTATCTAGCTACCATTAAAACAGTTATTTATTCCTTTGGTGTTTATGAATAGTAAGAGTTCTGCCAATCGCCCTACCAAATTCAAATGTCTCTTATAATCTGACTGAAATGAAAACTACGGGATTATGTAAACCTAAATAGGTTGACCTAGACTTATTTATTGATCACAAACACAACATTTATTTTTAATTTATTTGGGAAAACAAACGGTTACACATACAGTATTGCACAAAATGACAGTTATAGTTTGAGTAAATAATGATCATAAATAAAATAATTACAAGATACAATACGACGTGCGCTCAATATTCAATACTAGCTGTTCCACGCGGTTTCACCCACGCTGCACAGCACCTGTTGGTCGTAGCGTGATGTTATATAGCCTATAGCCTTTCTCAAGAAATGGACTATCCAACACTAAAAGAATTTTCCAATTCCAACCAGTAGTCCCTGAGATTAGCGCGTTCAAACAAACAAATAAACAAACAAACTCTTCAGCTTTATAATATTAGTATAGATTATAGTACAGATGTACAAGGAAATTAAATTATTTGTCTTTGTTTACACCAAACAGGCATACAAGTTAAAAAGAAAAAAAAATCAAGAAAAGACAGTTTAACTCCTAATGCGAGGCCATGATTTTATAATAATGGTTTTTTAAGAACGCTACCGTCATTTGAAATATCGCGTTACTAAAATCTGCAGAACCCTCTGTCATATCTCACGCGACTCGTCGCTAACAGCGCTATATCTCAGTGTTGCCACTCACGAAATAGGAAGTGACGTGTATGTGCGCGGTGACACGATGTCGATTACTGGATTCTATTCGATTTTCTATGTTTGTCACACTGCGAATATAATTAAGGGGAGGGGCGTTTTGTGTTGACATTTTTCATTTCTTTTCTTTGTATTATGTGACTTTTAGTAATGTTTAACGTCGTATACATGTACGACTGTTGCTTTTTAAATTTTGGTAGAATTTAACGTGTGTAGGGACACGTAAAATCCTACTAGAATTTAAAAAGCTTTGTTTTTTTTTAACACGTTCGCTGCATTACGAGATCTATCAGATCTCTTGCAGGACTTTTCTATTGTGCGTTGAATAAAATCGTGTTGTTTCACTCCTTGCGGGAGGATCTAACTTGTAAAGTTCTTTATGTATGAGTAAGACAAATATACATATTTGCTTTCTACTTAAAACTGAATTTAAAGACATCAAAAAATAAATTAGAGATGTATTAGGTCCCTAACGCACAGTACTATAATTATTTTCATTTCTTGCGTTAGGAGATATGTCGATACTCGTGGAATCATAGGCCTCGTAGACGCAAGAGAGGAAGGAAGGGCGGCGCGGGCGCTCCGTGACTCGTGTTAGTGTTGTCCTAGCATCGACGTGGGAGATCGCGCGCACGTTTTGGAAATAACACTCGCGTATATACGTCGTGTACTTGTTGATTACTTTTTATTAACAATGAGTGATTTTAGAAGAAAAAAGTGTAGAAAATCTATTTGTTTTGGTGAGGTTGCCAACCAAAAATCAACACCGGATTATAACGCTACATCGTTCAGTAAAATATTTTTTTTGGATAATATTCAAATTTGCCCCCCATTGGCTAATAATGACAGTGATTCAGATTTTAATTGATTGATTTTTTTATTTATTTATTTTTTTATTAAAGACAATTCCCCGCACTAGGAATTAATCCTGTTTTTGTTTTATATTGATTTGTTGTGATTGATTATATTGAAATAAGAATTGAATATAAAAAAATAATAAAACTTTTTCAATCGACAACTGAGATATTATTTTATTCCCATCACTACTTACTACACATATTGAACTATCTTCGGTTGCGGTACGAGATACAATCGATACCTAATTTTTTTTTGGTATTTGTAGTTTATTCAAATGTCATAACTGCGTGCGAACCTAGCAACATATAGAGCAATAGGCTATCTTTCACCCACATAAACTTTAAAATATATGTCATTGGTTTTCTCGAGGATATAAGTTATTTTCAAAACTGTATTTTTAGGAGACTGATTAGGTCTCAAACGCACCAAAGGGCAGATTAGTTTCGAGATCTTTTAGGTCTCCAAAGCACCAGCTGAAAGTTCTTTGAAAATGATGGCGCAGTGAACGTGTTAACCCACCCCTATTTCTTCTTTTGCCCGTTTTGTTCCAGGGCCACGGTATTTCAATTCAACCCCTAGTAAGGTGAAAAATGGTGGCAAATTTTGTATGGGAGAACGCGATTCTTTGGCCTGATTACCTTGAAATGCATCTACACGACACTAAAAAGCTACACAGCGGGTGAACCGCTGCACGCTGGGCACAGCTAGTTACTTATATACCAGTTCAACTTGTTTAACATATTTCTATTAATCCTTACTAATATTATAAAACGAAAGTGAGTTGGTTTGTTTGTTACGTCTTCACGCCCAAATGACAAAAAAGATGGAGATATTTGGGAGAAAGAAGGAAGAAAAGGGAAAACTTAGCATTGCTATAACAATAAATAAGGCGCCAGGGCAAAAACTACAGGAAGCATTTACCTGTAAATCAGGAAAAGGGAACTGAGTTACCCCGAATTTAACGCGAGCGAAGCCGCGGGCAAAAGCTAGTTACTCATAAAGCAACAACAAACATAAAAAATAAATGGCGCTCATTCCAATCCCAATCCAAACCCCATTCACAAACAACTTCAGACCGTTCGAAATTCAAAATAACCGCGAGGTCCACAACAATACTCAATGAACGAGTTCCTATTTATAACAAAAAAAAAAGAAGAAAATCCAAGATGGCTACTTTGAAACTTACATAATACAATTTCGCGGGGCTTGTTAACTTATAAAATGTTTCTGAGTTGATAGCGAAGTTTCTATCCGGCTATTTTCCGCCCCCGTTCGTTCAATAGGGGGTGAAACAAAGGGGATGGAAGAACCCTGGACCGAAGGGTAATTGTTGCCCACAATTGTTTTAAAGCTTTTAAAATTATTATTTTTGCTTTTGTTTTGTGAGAATAATGGAGTTTATTGGTAGACGTTTGTTGTGTACTTATAAATAATAATTGTTTTGTTTACAACCTTTCTTATTTACGTTAAATTTGGCTAATTGGTTATTGTCAAGTAGCTATTTATGAATTAGTAGGTAAATTAAAAGTAGGTTCTAGTTGGTGTAGTGGTCACGATTGGTAAGCATGTCGTCTTAGGCTGAATCCCCGGGTCGGGCAAAGTATCATTGGGTTTTCCATCAGAAATGTATCTGTATACGACATGAGGTCTGGATTTATGCCCGGTAGAAGGCAAGAGGCTCGCCCCTATACCTAGGTACTTTTTATTTGGATGGGTTATCAACAAATAATTTCCTCCGTTATGGGCGGAGTAGGGGGGAGAGAAAGATCTTTGTACCAAAATTCATCAACATCGATTTAGCCATGTAGGCATCAAGACGTAACAAACAAACTCACTTTCGCTTTTATAATATTAGTAAGGATTGATTAATTAGTAGGATAGAATAGGATGTAATAACGATTCTCCAATGAAATACACGCACTAAATAAGCACAATGTTGATATTGTCATCAATAAAAGTTTCACAAAGAATTTCCCTCGCATATTGAAACTGGCAACTCCACCAAATACGTCTCGTTAAAAATTTAACGTAGGAAAAAAAACAACAAAAAAAGGCAAAGGAAAAAAAGTGTGAATCATAAAATTCACAACTCGTTCGTTCGTGGAGTTACAGGCAGGGTGTATGGAGCGTTTCCTCCGCCCGCGGCGAGCGCCGGCGACGGCTAATTATTTCCCGCCCTTTCCGTTTCCTACCCGATCAACGGTTTCAAACTCCGCTCTCGGAAAAACTCCGAATTCGAATTTGAAATTTTTTGAATGTGGAACGTGGGAGTTTTTAACGATACCTATACAAACATTTAGGTATTGTTAAATGTAGAAATAATTTATTTTAATTTTTTAATAAAATTTTGAAATTATAAAATACTTACGTGATCTCGCCTGTAATGAAGGGAAAGCGACTGAAGACGCGGGCACAGCTAGTCCTTACTAGACTTAAATTATAAAAGCGAAATTGAGTTTGTTTATATGTTTGTTTGTTACGTCTTCACGCCGAAATGGCCCACCCGGTTTTGATGAATTTTGGTACAGAGATAGTTGGTACCCTGCCGACGGATATAAGTTAATTTAAAAAAGTGAGTTAATGGCTCCCCCTAAACTCACCTTTTTTTTAAATTACCTTATATAAAAAAAAACCTTTTTCTTATTTTTAAGGCAAAAATATCTTTCTCTTATTTTTAAGGGAAAGTTATTTTTTCTCCATCATCACGCGGGTTTAATTTAGCGTTAGCCCAAAGTAACTATGCCACGCTGACAAAGTTACATATATATCTACACTAAGAAGTAAAGGAAAGATGACTCGAAACAAGGCCACAATATATTGTCTCAAGCAGCGTCCCGATTGCGCTGTGATCAGCGCCTCATCTCAAGACACGCCTTCATTATGTCGCTTTGTTTTAAAGTTCCACAGAGAATTGCTTCGTTCTCATGTGTCAGACGGCTGGGAGAAGTTTTGTGTTAGTATTGTACTTATTGTTTGTGGCGTATTGAGAATATTTGAATAAGGAATTCAAAATGGCGCCTTGTTTTTGATTCTCTCGTTATTTTTATCAGCTGTTATTGGTTTTTAAAAGCTTTTTCTATGTCGTTTTTCTTGGTAAATGTAATAATTTGTTTTGTGCAAAAGTTGGTCTGCTTTTAAAATTATTAACGCACTTTTTGAAGTAACTAACTAAGGTAACGTTCCAAAATGATTAAATGTTATGTTAAGAAGCCAGCGTTTTCCTTTTTTTACCCTTTGCGTTCTGGAGCCGCGGTATCTCTTTCGAACAAGGCCCAGGCAGGCTCCTTTGGAGAAATCAGTCTCGGTTTTGCGATTTTACTTGTCTTCCAGAAAATTCTTTTTAGACAACAAAAAAAACCTAATTAAAAGAATCAGGCGTCGCTTTGCCGAAATCAATGGCATAAATGAAAGCGTTACAACTAAAATATTAAGTTAGGAAAAGCGTAGGGTTGGGTCGATAGATACCGTGGCCGCAGAACACTTAGAGCAAAAGAGAAACATGGATAGGTTTAATACAAGTCTGATACTCTCTTCCACTCCGCCCAGGGCTAGAGTCATTTGCAGAAATAACATTAAAAAAAAAGTTTTGTATGTTTATTAGTCTTTTAAACAAAAAGTGCTTATCGAATTTGGATGGCACGCAAATAATTTATGACCAGCTACCCTACCATGACGTGTTAAAGCAAAACTTATTCCGCTGAGGGAAAGGGACAGAGCTATACAGGGTGTCTAGCAACATCTCTTTCACTCAGTGGAATAAGTTCTGCTTTAAGATGTCATAGTAGGCCTACTGGAATAACCCAAAAATACTTTTTACCCCGTTAGTATGATCCCGTGAGGCAATTACCAAACCCTATGCTGGCGAAGCCGCGGGCATAAGCTATCATAATGTTTTTAAGTTCAGTATAATTATTTCAAAATTACCCTCTATTTACTACATAAAGTTATCCCAATCAAAATCCATTTAATATCTCCCTAAGTACAGTCACGTCCATAATGAATGTGACGTGGCAAGCGGGCGGGTATAATGACGCACACAAGTGTATAAGTTGCGTGTAAGTAATTACTGAGTCTCTGTGCAACTTTATTTATTTCGGCGGGTCGTCTTCGTCTGAGATGAGAGGGGTTAGTGGTGTGAGAGATTTTGATACTTGAATATAATTATGATCTTTAATTTATAAAACCCAAAAGTATAATAATTAAAAGGTATAGAGGATTTTTAAAGGTGACCTAAAGTAGTGATACTTTTAAAGAAGGAAAGTATTCTTTGTCTAGTATTCTGAAGGTTACTCCAACTGCATCGCTGACGACATTATTACTGTCTATGTATTTTTTTGTAGGGATGGGAAATCATCAAATAACTACTTCTGTTCTTGGCAGAGCGTTACACTATGAAAAATCTTCGGTATACGGCAAAACCAACTTTCAACAATGAATGAAACTATCAACTCGCCAGTAGAACTCCCCAAACGCCATACGTAATCTAGCTTATCATCTTCTGGTTACCGTATACTTATTTGATATATTTTTAAATAATTGAAAAGCAAATGCATCGACAATAAAACTACGACTTTCTTTTTTTTTATTATTTTGTGTCAGCTAATTTTAATTTCGAGGCATTATTCAAATATTTTGCAATTTTTTTTTAAACATACTCATGTTTTACAAAATAAATACATCTTTATCTTTGATATTTAAGTACCTTATTTTTTATAAATTCTATGGTAGCATGTCTACCAGTAATATAAGTAAAAAAAAAACTAGACACAGTATAAGCAAATGAAATACTCACAGAAAGTAACAATCATATCGTTCCATCCTACGCAACTTTCCCTTAAAATTCTGTTGCTGTTAGCTAAATGACCTCGGAATCTACATGAGTCTATTCACAATATGACCTTCACGGTAATTATCATGCATATCAATTAAATAGCAAGTATCAACTAGTGTTAGTGCGACTATAAGAGTTTATTCATGCTCTTTAGAAGAATATCTCAAAGGTGTAGCTAACTTACAATATACGGTACAGTCGTGTACAAAATAGTTTATGAAAAATTAACTTAAAAACACACATATTGTTGGCATTGGTGGAAAAGTATGAAATGATGCTGGTGTTAGAACGTGGAGATTAGCAGAAGAAAAGAGAGGTCAGAAGGGCTACTATGACATCTTATAGCAATTCTTATTCCACTGAGTGAAAGAGATGGTGCTAGACACCCTGTATAGCTCTGTCTCTTTCCCTCAGCGGAATAAGAATTGCTTCAAGAGGTCATAGTAGGGCTACAGCTACCCTACTATGACCTCTTAAAGCAATTCTTCAAAAGTTTCTTCAATAATTCAAAAGAGACAGAGCTATACAGGGTGTCTAGCACCATCTCTTTCACTCAGTGGAATAAGAATTGCTATAAGATGTCATAGTAGCCCTTCCGTATCCAGCATTGGGTAAAATCACGCTGTGAATAATGATAGGCGATGATATATCGAAAGTATGTTGGTTGGTAACATTTTTTCGGCTATACCATTGAACCAATCATCCTGAAATTGTGCATATTCGTTGTCAGGTGTACTGAAACGGACATAAGGTAAATAAATACTGTATGGCAACTGCAATGACGCTGTTATGATAGTAGATGGCGCCACCTGTCTTTCGAATTTATTTATATCTATTATTACAAGCAGAGTACAACCCGAATTGATTGTCACATTCTACACTGACGCAAGCGAAGCCACGGACAAAAGTCAGTTTCTTATTTAACAGTTCTAAATAAGTCGTAGCTTAAACGTCAAACAAATTCGTAAATACGTCATACCTATGATTAATAAAAATCTATAGAAAACATTTCTGCAGACATACAGCAAAGTAAATGGCGTTCCATTACACAAAATGAACACCTTAAACACTAAACCACTCAGCACTCACACAAAATCTTAATATAAAATATAATTTTCTCTGAGCCATCACCATTTCTGTGCTCCTATATACTTCTTATAAGACGTCGCCGCACCGCAGCGAATTCGGGCGCTGTTTAACATTTAAATGTTGAATCATACTTGGTATCATACCCTCCCCCCTCGCCCCCCACCACCCGCCTCGACGTGGATAAGGTGGATAACGCCCGGATTATTATTATTATGCTGGTTGGGTTTTGTGCGTGATTGTACTTTTTTTGCGATTAGTTGGTTTAAGGTGGGCTTATGTTGCAGAGCGGCCTGCCAGGACCACCGCCTGCTAGGGTTGCGGGATATTCGAAAGTGATAGGCCCTGGAACATAAAGGGCATAAGAAAAACCATGGGTAGGTTTTATTCAGTAAACAGTCCGACATTCCCTCTCGCTTCTCCCAGAGCGGGGGATGTTATTTGCTGACTTCGCATTCGCAAATAAGGCAGGCTTAGGGTTTGTAGTGTTGTGTAAGATTAATTCGGTAGGTTCTAAGTACTGAAATATTTACTACGGTCGTGAATATGGCTTTCTAGGTTATTGGAAATCGTCGAAGAAAATAGGTAATACTCTGAAAAGTAATCTTTAAAGCGAGGGAGATAGAAACACTATTTTAGTTTGTTGCCGCACACGGCAGCATCGAGGATGCGTTAGGCAGCACCATTCGGATATGTTTTGGAAAAGTTTGATTCCGTACTGCCATGTTAGGTTCAATCCTAACAGTGCGAGGAGAGGACTACCTCGTTGGTCAAGTTACCGCAAGCACGGCTGCTGACAATGAGGTCCAGGGTTTGGGTCAAAATGTTATCGATTTTTTCCTCAGAAATGTCTCAGTAGCAACCAAGAGCCTGGATTTGTGCCAATCTTCAAAATAACTGGTGGCTAGGAATTCCTCCTGTGTCGTGGGTGCGTTTACAAACATTTAAACTCATATACACAAACAGCTAGACCCGAAACAACTACCTAAACCATCTGTCATACAAATATTTCTACAAATATTAAATATTCCGACAAAGCCAGCCAGTCTTAAAAAATACTGTATCTATTTATTCTTTCTGAGTAATCTTACTTCATTTGATCACTCTAAAATATTCAGCAAGTCTGCATCAAAAGTAAGCGCCATTAAATAACTAAATAATCCCAAAATCTTATCCACCCTAATCTCATCTCATCCCTATTTCAGTGAAGAGCGTCGCAAGAAAGTAAACTCAAGTAAATTTTAAGTAATAAGGAACCCCGCTAATCAGGCAGAGTTGGTTAATTACGATTAATACGCCCCCAATGTCCGAGTGCCGGCGGAAACGCCCGAACGCTCACGGAAACAGCCGAGGATCCAGAGATGAATATCGTTCGTGTTCTATTGGTGTTCTGGAGAATTTTGAATTTTAAATTACGCAGATCGGATAGGTTGGGTTTTAATGCCTACTTTCGGATACATGGGTAGTTTTGCCTCTTCTTAGGTTTTCAGTAGTCTTTGTTTATTTCACTACTAGCTTTTGCCTTAAATTCGGGTACCTGTTACCTGTAGCTTTTGCCCTTGCGCGTGATTTATTGTAATAGCAAAGCTAAGTTTTCCCTTTTCTTCCCTCTTTCTCCCTAATAACAAATTTTTATTAAAAAAAAATAGCCTATGTTCGTCTCCAGGGTTCCAACTATCTCTGTACCAAAATTCACCAAAATCGGTTTAGTAGGCGTGAAGAGGTAACAAAAAAACAAACTCACTTTCGCTTTTATAATATTTGTAAGGATAACCTGTAATGATGGTTTGTCCCATGTAATAGGGGCGCGCTTAGATATTAAATAAAAAAAAACTTTTATTAACAGACTACATTGGCCCACATTGTGTTAGTATTATCATTAAAACCTATGTTAGTACTTGTAGAGAAAAAAAAGAAATAAAAACATTGATTGCCATCGACCGGCTACAAATGCCAAACTCCGTAACTGCAACTTCAAATTCTAAATAACATATACAGAATAGAGATTAATAACACATTTTTAAAGTGAAACGTTTATTACATCGTCTCAAACTTTTTCGTCTGTGTGTTGCATGTCGCGTGACGGTCGGCCGCAGAGTAGGGACGTCTAAATATCAATAATGTGAAAAAACGTTTCACTTTTACCGTGGTTTAAATAATAAGATTCAAATATGCTTAGCTATGACAAAATATAAACCTTTTTCGTATTCTAGTACTGCAGTAGGTATTATAACAATTTCATATACCTATAAGTAATTTCAATTTGACATGTTTGGCACAGAGGCTCAGCGTTTCACTGCTGGGGTAATTGTGTAGAATGCGATTGTGTCCTCGCACCCCAGCCAGAAGTGACGAGAAGAAACACCGTGTGGTTTCAGTCAGTAGGAGTCTGACAGACCCCGCCGCCATGGCGGAGGACATACATCGAGGATTAAAAAAAAAAGTGGCTTAGCGTTTGACCTCTGCGCTCTACGCACGGAACAAATATTTGTATGGCCTACAGATTCGGTCGGTTCTAGCAGTTAGTATGAGTTTACAATACAGGAAAAATTCTATGTGAGGAGCTCCAATGCTTTTTTTACAAAAAAAAAAAAACATTATTCCAAAAAACACTTAAAAGAAAAGACCACTCTGCGCCACTAACTAATCTATTTCAACTTCGCTGATTCCAAGTTTAAATTTCATCCCCTCGATAGAATCATTCGTAAATTTGAATTAAGAAATTGGATTGGTGTTCTCTTGTTTAGGTGTAATCAAAAGATTTGAGCGGGATAAGCTTAGTGACAAGCCGGCTTCGAAGGAAGAGGTCGTGTATTTTGTCATTTTATTTGGTTTTACTTAATTAAGGGGCGTGATTATCGTGGGGTTGGAGTTATGATTGATTAATTAAAATTTAAATCCAAAATGTTATTGAAGATAGTCGCCGATGTTGTATTTTTAGATATACAAATCCTTACTAATATTTTAAAAGCGAAAGTGAGTGTGTTTGTTACGTCTTCACGCCTAAATGGCTAAACCGATTTTGATGAAATTTGGTACAGAGATAGTCGGGATCCTGGAGACGGACATAGGCTATTTTTTAAACTGAGACATGAGGGAGAAAGAGAGTGTAAACCCTAGATTACACATATTATGCTACGTTTTTATCCTTCCGTTTAGGTACGCGGGTAAAACTACGTTCCACAGGTAGTAGACACAAATAATAAAAAAAATAATAAAGCCTTTTATTCCATGCAAAACACGTTACAGTATTGTAAAAATAATGATTTACAGAATTAAATAAATTTCATTAATTAACATATTATTATTAAACTACTAGTAGATACAAATATCCAACGAAAACCTTTAGCTGTATTCAGTCACAACAAATCCTTACTAATATTATAAAAGCGAAAGTAAGTTTGTTTGTTTGTAACGTCTTCACGCCTAAATGGCGAAACCGATTGTGATGAATTTTGGTACGGAGGTTGGGACGCTGGAGACGGACAATAGGCAATTTTTTTTTAAAGATTGATATATTTGGGAGAAAGAGGGAAGAAAAGGGAAAACTTAGCATTGCTTTTACAATAAATAAGGCGCAAGAGCAAAAACTGCAGGTAGCAGGTACTGTGTTATACCGAATTTAACGCGAGCGAAGCCGCGGCCAAAAGCTAGTATAACATAAATTAATTCCAAACTCAATAACACGGCCACGTCAAAGCACCACAAACACACGTACGTACCATCAGTTATTTACAGTACCGCAGATTCTACACAAAACCCGTATCAATGCGAACAGATATATTACTAACTGTCGCCGACTTAGATGGATCGATGAATGGTAGCACAAAGAGATACATGGGAATGCCATCAGTTACGAAATAACGTTAGGTGAGGTACATGCTGTGTATGAAGAATGAAGGCTTAAGTCTTCTACACACTGTTTGCTAGGCTATGAAGAATAAGCAGAGGAGATTGTTAGAGCCACAGCTTGCCGGGGTTGCGGGTTTCGAAAAATACCGCGGCTTGGAAATATAAAGGGCAAATGAATGAATTTGGGTTTTTATCAGTAAAAGTTTCACACCCCTTCCCGCTACCAGCCTGCCAGAGCCACCACCTGCGGTTGTTTGATAAATATATAAAGAGATACCGTGGCTACGAAACATAAAGGCCAAAAAAAGGAACATGGGTGGGTTTTTGCCAGTAATAGTTTGACACTCCCTTTCGCTAAGCTCGGAGCGCGGGAGGATATTTCTGAAAGAGAGAGAGGGAAGAAACTGTTACAGTCAAGTCGTTTTCTCTACAAAAACTGCGATTAAACGTTTATATTTTATAGTTTCATTCGATTTTGTATATATTTTTTTCCGAAACATCGATGTGGATCCAATAGAAAAAGTTGTTCAAATTGATGTTCTAAATCACAACCTTTTTTGCGAAAACGAAATCATCAGGAGTGTCAGAATTTTACTGAGTAAAACCCACGCATGTTCCTTCTTTTGCCCTTTATGTCCCGGGGCCGCGGTATCTCTTTCGAACAACCCGCAACCCTGGCTGAATCACACCCTGTTGTATGACCAAACTTACTCTTTCTTCCTCTTCCTCTCCACCCCTAAACAACTCCTTACCTCTTTCTTTGTCGTAAGACGCATGTCGCTTGAGCGCCTAGTTCGTGGCCAAGGGGTTAGCTTTATATCGCTTGCAGTGTCGTACAATCTTAACTCGCCCTCCTCACGTTTTCTGAGAAAATTTCTCAGGTATTGGTTATGAAAATGAAGTTATTCCACGTAATGGATTAAATATTGAAAGTGATAGAACGATGGTTTTCATATTATTGAGTGAAAATGGTTTTTATTTTAAAAGATTTTGAGAAAGTATAGTACTTTCATTCTGTTGGTGCTGACAATTATTAGCAGGCGCGCGCGGTTTTGCCCGAGTGATGATCGAAAAGAAAATATCCTTCGTATTATTCAAGACTATTATCTAACTCTGTGCCAAATTGCATCAAGATCCGTTTAACCGTTTTGACGTGAAAGAGTAACAAACATCCATACGTCCATCCTCACAAATATTCGCATTAATAATATTATTGTAGTAGGATCTTTGGCAATCGTTACAGATAGACAGTGAGAGACCCGAGAGTCTGACAACCAGTCTTACAAAGGGTTATCGTATTGTCCAGTACTAACTGGTTTGTGGAACTTACATGTAAAGTACTGGTATTCAGCTTCTTATGGTTAGATTGGAATCCGACAGTAGCCAAATAGGCAAGTACAGACGCCAGCAGGTCAAGCTACCCAAAACTGTAATTTTTTCCCAATGAACCTTGAACCTAATACTTTAGAAATAAAGTCGAAAATCTCTCAAAGAAATCTGACAGATTATAGTAGCTTGATGTGCAGGCGTCTGTACATGATGATGTATTTTACTTTCTTTGTAAGTATCGATTCTATGTGTACCTACCTTTTGGTGGCGTGGTTCATTATTTTTGACATGGCAACAACGTAACATCTACGCATCTGCCTTATTTTTCGGAATAGGATTCATTAAATAAGTTCTCCCGCCATAGGCGGAGAGTAAGGAAGTGCCAGACTTGCACTGACTAAAACCAATCCATGTTCTTTCTTTCGCCCTTTGTGGGGACGTGGCATCTCCTTCGAACAACCTGCAACCGCAGTAGGCAATGGCTGCGACTAGCCTTTTTCAGTTAATGACATCTCTTTAAGCCGCGCGTGGAACACAAACGCCTCGACACGGCCTATTGTCACTAGACGGACTGACGACAAGCTGTGATGAATTCTAATTCCAACAGCTTAATCATGAATTTGTACTACTCATTTTTAAAGTTCTATGCTGTAATATTCACGCACAATGTAAATTGTAGTTGTAGAAATGAAATGTATTGAAATGTACTCTGATAATGACCTGCATCCCTTTAAACTGGAAGCGGACCCTAATAAAGTTGAAAAAAGGCTAGGCAAAGTGATGATGATAAATGAAATGTATGAAAATTAACTATTCTCCGCTAATGAAAAAAATACAATTACAGGTTTCATAAACGAGATCCGACCTTCTAATAATGTTATTGTAGCAGCTTTTTACCTGAAACAGCCCTAAAGACAGGCTTTTAGAGACAGAGCGCCATAACACATATAAAACCTTCTCAACAGTCACAAAAGCAGGTACAATTTGAATTTTCACGCTGTATTTGAAGCAATGGCGTCGTTGCAGTCTTTGAGCCTTTGTAAACGGACCTCGGACGTCAATCAGACAAATTGGACGCCCAAAGAACGTTGCGTTATGCCTAGGCCATGAAAATGTCGCTTACTAGGCGCACACCGCGGTTTCGTCCTTGGAATAAAAAAGTATCTTGGGTATAAACTATGTTGATAACAAAATATTCCATCTTAACCCGTTATGCCGTTTGAGCGTGAAGGACTAACAAACATACACACACATACAAACTCTTGCCTTTATAATATCAGTGTGATTTAGTGTGACGTCGTTATTCGCTACAGGCGTCAAAAACAATAATTTACATTAAAACTATTATCAATATAACTATGGTTTAAATTGTTTTATTCATATTCTTTATTGCAGACAAAACAATAATATACACACAAATTACAATATAATGCTTATGTACAATGGCGAGCTTTACCCAGAATTAGGTTTTCTTACTGCAAACCAATTAAAGGGAAAGGCGAAAACGCTATAAGCGAACGTTTCGTGGCCCTAGCCTTAGTGACGTGTGTTTCCAACGGAAACCAGCCTCGTTTGAGCCGATACTTCATTTTCACGTTCGATTTTATGAATTTTGTTTTTTTTTTCTTCTTTTCGGCCTGTAATTTTTAGCTTTTGAAAGTTTGATTTCAATGGAACATAGTTTGCTTTTTCGGTGTTTTTATTTTTAATTTACACGAGTGTGAATTACTCCGAAGGCTTTTAAACTTTCAAAGCATATTTTGTGACGAATAAGTTCACTTTTAGGAGTAATTGAGTTAATTAACGCCAATGAATTACTCATACACAAATGTCCTTTTTTGGTATTGTTCGTCGTTTCGTTGATTTCCTTGGGTTTTGAGTCGAGCTACACGATAACTGACAAATGCTTGCACTGACTGCACAGGTCCACTCAATCTGTGTGGTGCATTCTTAAAAAGACCATTTCAGACACTAATCTGCTTCTCATGTAAATTGACCAAGATTTTTGTCTGGACCTTAAAAGCGACCATGACTTCTGAGTTTGTTTCGGCTGTTTCTTCTCAGAGTAGTCGGATACGAAACGCCGGCCTCATCTAGTTTTAAAAAAAGACGTGTAAAAGTGTTTGTGAAAACCTACTTTTTCTTTTTTTTCCATTTAAGTGGTTCTTTTAAAATGTTGTTACAGTGATTTAAATCTTGCACAACGTCATTAAGATCGCAAACTAAATGTATACTGCGTTGTTTGACACTTTACGTTAAGGACAATGACCCAGAGCATTACAAACGAAACAATGGAACCAATTTATTTAACACCGAATGCAATAAACATCAAATCACTTAGCCTACAACAAAGCAGCATCTCATCCACAAATCATACAACACTAACATCAAATAACTAACTCTAATCGTACCGGCAGCTAAAAGCAATCAATCACCCACATATGGGCCTTAAAACCTCCTTTCCAATTACACCCCTCGTTATTTCAATCGGGCAACACTAAATTACCGAATAACATGTTGACGACAAAACGCTTTTCAATCTGCACTAACAATATCGCCCAAAAGATCCCCTTTTTGTGTGCGCCCCGCTGCCAATCTTGGCAGATTGCTTTTTTTCTTTTGTCAGTTTTGAATACGGCTCGCATGTACGAATACGTTCTTTGTAGATGATTAAATACTGTACACGGCGGTATTGCCAGATTAAAAAAGGAATTTGCGACCTTTTTGGCGGGGAGTTAAGGTTGAAAGAGGATTTTGGCAGTGGTAAATTGTTTATGGTTTATAAGTAAAATGCGGATTGGTTATTTAATGGTTTCTTGATTCGGGCGATTTTGTGTGTGATGATTAATTTTGTTATCGGTTCACTTTGGATGGTGATCGTATGATGTAAGGTTTAATCTGAACTGATTTATTTGGTCAATGACGAGGTTATAGGCTTATTTTCCTGATTAAGTTCTTTGACAAGTCTTTTAATAGTCACAATGGCATAGTTTAGGATTCTCGGGCAGTACGTTAAGCTGCTGGTACTCCGGAGTTGCCATTTATTTGAAAGTCATACCGCGGCCGCGGAACATACATGGCAATAAAGGAACATGGGTGAGTTTTAGTTAGTAGTCTGACACTCCCACCCGCTCAGCCCAGAGCGGGGAAGTTATTTGATGATTTCCCAACTGATGGTCCCGGCTGTCATTTGAAGGTCTTTGAGTCGTTTCAGATAGTCAGTGACCCGAAAATCTGACACCTAGTCTTATCAAGGGGTATTGTATTACTCAGTACTAGCTGGGTTATGGAGATCAGATAGGCAGTTGCTCATTGTAAATACTGGTGTTCAGCTGCATCCGGTTAGACTGGAAGCCACCCCAACATAGTTGGGAAAAGGCTAGGTACACACATCCATTCCAACATTTTAATAGTCTGAAATTCTTTAAAAATCTGTTTAAAAAAGTACGAATATTGTAAGTTCATAACATTGCCAACCCCCACATAAACACATTACATCTGAAGCATAAACAATTTTTCAAACACAACACTCTCCTTTATTAAGTCGGTGAATAATCTCCAATACCGATACTCCAGAGAGTATATTGTTAAAGAAATAACTTTTAATATGAAAAATGGGATTATCATATGAAACCAGTGCCTTTTTGCTATTGATAAACGAAACCAGCTCAAAATCAACATTGAATTCAACCTCACAAGGTTGAAAATTCAATTTCAGCGTGTAAATTGACAGCAAATAGAATTTTGATATAAGAATACTGGCACAAAATAAGTTTGCGGCTCCAAAAACAAATCACAAGCGAAAATAAACCTTATACAAACATAAATAAAACGCTGTAACAGCAGGTACCGAAGAAAACCTGAGTTTGTTCAGATCCGCATCTTTTAGAAAAGTTGACACCTCGTGAAAAATTGTTAACATTTTGTGAGTGGTTTATTTCAATAAATATGAATGAAGTTGTAATGTTATTTGATATTTTTTTGTGTTATTTATTTAGATTAACAAAGTTTTGTTGTTATAACGGTGTCGGAATGTGTTAATAACGTTAATGGTGACGTGATTGCGGATTATCATAATCATTTCCCCGCCTTTGTGCCATTCTGTTTGGGATCGGCGCATTATGGTCTTCCATTCTTCCTTTTTTTTTGGGGTTATAAGTCATCAAATAACTTCCCCCGCACTAGGGGGAGCAGGGGGGAGTGTCAGACTTTTATTGACTAAAACCCACCCATGTTCCTTCTTTTGCCCTTTACGTTCCGGGGCCGCGGTATGTCTTTCGAACAACCCGCAACCCTGGCAGGCGGAGGCTCTGGCAAACAGACTTCACGGCTTCATTTACTCTTTTCTCTGTCTTATTACTCCTTACACAATCCATCCAACTTTTCTCTGGCCTTCCTTTCCCTCTCCATCCATCAACATTCATATCTCTATAAGTCACATTCGCTTCGATCCTTCATTACATGTCCATACCAAGGCAAACGACTCCTTTTCAATTATAAAGAGGATTTTAGATGATTGTCTTGAAAATGTATAATTGTAGAAAGTTTTTCGTCAATGATTAAGTGCTATTTTAATATTTTTAATTGCGTTCAATGAAAAGATTCTGCGAATAAAGTTAGAATATTTATTTAAAAGCCTGAGATATAGTGTTAACTTAAGTAAGACTCAGTAAGAACTATGATTTCCAATAAATATTTTTTTGTAAATGTCTATTGATAATACTTTTAATATTGTTAGGAGGTTCCTCTATTGACACTTAGTGGTCCATATTAAATGGTATGCTTGTTCACTTCAAACTTACAAAATCAAATTATTTACAACAAATACAAATTAAAAAAATAAGAAACAAAATAAAATAACAAGCTTGCATTCCAAACACAAAAAGCTGCCTCAAACACAACATTTAAAAAAAAAGAATATATTTTATTTAAAAAAAATATAAACAGAAACTCCAATCTAAAATGGAACGTCTATCCGTTTTTTTTTTCAACGACCATTGACAAAGGCACAGCCGTCAAATGCCATTGCTTAAATGAGAAGGCAGTCATTCGCGAATGTGGTGGAACGGAAAAATCATCGAGCGAAAATGTCATCGGTTCGCCCCGTAAAATAGTACGACTGTCCTGGGGTAGCACTGGGTATAATATTTTTTAAAACCACGTTTTATAAAATGATTACCTTGTTTTTTAGTTTCACCTTTTAAGTGATGTTCATCAGAAAGGACATGAATGTAATACTCGCAACTACTTCTTAAAAATACCATTTTCCAACCTACGGGCTTCTCGTACAGAACCGTACATTCATTAATATTTTGGTTAACGAGGTTTATAAAAAAAAAACCTAATAAATGTTTGACACATTAATCGATAAGCGTGTTAGTCAAATAATGAAAACCAAAACTAAGAATGTATATTTAACTAGCTGTGCCCAGCGGTTTCACCCGCTGCTCACTTAGGGGTATGAAAAATAGATGTCGGCCGATTCTCAGACTTACTGAATATTCATAAGAATCGGTCGACCCGTTTCGGAGGAATATGGGAACGAAAATTGTGACACGATAATTTTAAATATTAGAGTAGCTGTACCCAGCGGTTTCACCCGCTGCTCACTTAGAGCTATGAAAAATAGATGTTAGCCGATTCTCAGACCTACCCGATATGCACACAAAATTTCGTTAAATTGGTCCAGCCGTTTTGGAGGAGTATGGGAACGAAAGTTGTGACAGGAGAATTTTATATATTAGATAAATAATTCCTAATGGTCACTTACCACGTTTTTACAGAGTGTACAAGTAATCACCGGAGTACTGAGCGTTCACAAAATGGCGTGAAATGCGAAACAACGACAATCCACCTACAATGTACCGTGGCTTTAATACACTCTGACACTAAATAATATATTTTTCACTAGCTTTCGCCCGCGGCTTTGCCCGCGTTAAATTCGGGGTAACACAGTTCCCCTTGCGCCTTATTGATTTGTAATAGCAACGCTAAGTATTCCCTTTTCTTCCCTCTTTATCCCTCACATCCCACTTTATTACAAAAAATGTTAGCCTATGTCCGTCTCCTGGTTCACAACTATCTCTGTGTCAAAATTCATCAAAATCGGTTAAGCCGTTAAAGCGTGAAGAGGTAACAAACAAACAAACAAACTCACTTTCGCTTTTATAATATTAGTAAGGATAATTTAATAATTAATGTTGGGATCACAAGAGCTATTACTGATCTTGGATTCCAGAATTTAAACACTGCCGTAAGCTGTGTTCCTCTGGGTATACACATTTGCTTGGCACCTTATTTCAAGAATATATTAATGAAGGCCCCGTCCAAAAAAAAAACGTTGTCCCACACTAGGAATTTCTCCTGTATCGTGGGTGCATTTGCAAACATTAAAAGTCAAATACACAAAAGACCTGAAACAATTACCTGTAGGTCGTACAAATATTTGTTAGATGCGGGGATCGAACTCGCGACACGCAGCGCAGCAGTCGATCGTTTCACAACTGCCCCAACCGTGCCGTCTCAAGCCGTCGTGCCGTGTTGTGTAGACATCACAGGAGCTGATGGACGCTCTTGCCAAATTTTGGGCTGACTCAATTCAGATTATCATGGACACGTAAAGAAGGACTGGAATATCATTAGGAAACAGCCTGGTGGCTGAATCTGTTACTGATTAATGGCAATAGACTCTTATAACATAACCTAACTTTATAAACTAGTCTAGACTGATGCTGATAAGATTGAAATAAACATTGCTTGTTCGTATCACAAGGAATATTAGTTTTTTTTTATTTGCGTCGAAAGAACTAGTCATTTATACTTTTTTTTACGGATGATTTAACTTTCTCCATCCTGGGCGGAGCGGGACGGATAGTCAGACTTTTACTGACTAAAACCCACCATTTTTTTTCGGGTGTGAAATCATCAAATGACTTCCCCCACTCTGGGCGGAGCGGGGAGGCATGGCAGACTTTTACTGACTAAAACCCCGCATGTTCCTTCTGTTGCCCTTTACAGAAGCATGGAACACGAACGCGCCGTCGACACGGCCTGTCGTTACTAGACGGACGGTGAGCTACCCATTGCTCACCGTCCATAGACCCGTATCTACAGTGGCCGGGTGTTGTCTCGCGGCGCCTGACGTCCGGCGCATCTCCCGCGGTGGCTGGGTTGGTTTGATCATCATTAATACTTCTCATCACATTCCTAATTTACAAAAACTCGTAAATATGTTATATTTTTTATTGCTTTAGAACACCCAAAAAAGCATTTGAACGCTGAAGGCTCAAATCAAAAAAAAGAAAAAACATATTTGAAACGAGTGCATTTCAAAATTCAATCTTGGAACACGAACGTTAGAGAAGTTTAAATATTTGAGATTGGAACACGCGACGATTGGAAGATGCGCGTTTGAGGTGCGCTGCGCTGATTAGGGCGTGGAGAGCATTAGGTAAGCCCTCCTTCGCAGGGCTGCCACAGGGAGAAAATAGTATGGTTTTTTGTGTAAGTGCAATTTTTTCATTCTGTATTCGTAATAAAAGAAGCTGAGAAGATTTGAGGCTATATCCTATCCTTGTATAGTACTAATAATATATCCTACTAATATTATAACTGCGAATGTTTGTAAGGATGTATAAATGTATGGATGTAAGGTGTATGGATGTTTGTTACTCTTTCACGTTAAAACGGCTGAACGGATCTTGATGAAATATGGCACAGAGGTTGACGTTTTTGAGTTGACATATTATTATTGACACATTTCATGAGTTGAAAATACTGGGAATCTGTGGACGTAAATCCGTCATATTCAGCGCGAAGAACTGAAAATTTATTTTATTGAAATCTAAACTAATATTATAAATACGAAAGTAACTCTGTCTGTCTGTCTGTCTCTTCTTCACGCCTAAACCACTGAACCGATTTTAATGAAATTTGGTACAGATATAGTCTGGGACCCGAGAAAGGACATAGGATAGTTTTCATCCCGGAAATCCCCCGGGAACGGGAACTATCAATCTACGCATACGAAGTCGCGGGCAAAAGCTAGTAATTCAATAAAATGCAGGAAGGTAGCAATGGTAATCTTTCTTTATAAGCAAGGGACAATGACACCCAGCTCACAACCATGTCGCTGGGCCACAAGACCACAAGTGACACGCATGTTGCAACAAACAAAGAAAAAATCGGCCAAGAGCGAGACTAAGACTCGCACACCATGATTTCGTTACTTTTTTTTTTTTAACTCTTCCCTACACTTTGAATTTCTCCTGTATCGTGGGTGTGTTTACAAACTTTTATTCACATATATAAAAAGCCAGACCCGAAACAACTATGTATAGGTCATACAAATATTTGTTCCGTGCGGGTATCGAATCCGTGATACTCAGCACAGAAGTCGATCGCTCAGCCACTGCGCCAACCGTCTCGTCAAACCGTAACATAGTTGCAATAATGGCTAGGCAGTAGGCCTACTATGACATCTTAAAGCAGAACTTATTCCACTGAGGGAAAGAGATGGTGCTAGACACCCTGTATAGCTACAGAGCTATACAGGGTGTCTAGCACCATCTCTTTCCCTCAGGGAAAGAGACAGCTCTCTCCCTCAGTGGAATAAGTTCTGCTATAAGACGTCATGGTAGGGTAGCAGGTCACTAAAAGCAAAAGCAACCGTGCCGTCAATTGCAATAAATAAATAATAAATATTTCGGGACAACTCACACACGGCTATCTGATCCCAAGCTAAGCAGAGCTTGTGTTATGGTAACCAGACAATTGATATACATACTTATATAATTTATAAATACATACATATTATAGATAAATCACATCCAGACACAAAACAAACAATCATGCTCATCACACAAAGTTTGTCCTGGGTGGGAATCGAACCCACGACCTCCGGCTCAGCAGTTAGGGCCACTAACCACTAGACCAACAGGCCCGTCATTTTGTGACATAAACAACCATATTTTAAGACTGCGTAGATTTTGAGGGTTGATTTTTTCACAACACAAAAAAAAACAGAGTTGTGTTTATGGTTTTAATTTCAATTCGAAGGGTCTTAATAGACAGACAAAGACAAATACGGACAACAAAGTGATCTAATAAGGGTTCCGTTTTTTCCTTTTGAAGTAAGGAACCCTAAAACCGCATCGATGAAAAAATACCACTCTCGATGGATGTCGATGAATGTTGTTACATTGGATTTGAAAAGACAACTTAGGCGTTGTCCTACTTGGCAAGAATTGTACAATGGCACTGGAGACTTGCGAGCTTTAATTACGGCACTATATAATTAATAGATGCTACGCTGCGTTTCACGGGTTCGATCCCCACGGAACAACTATTTGTATGCCCTACAGATAAAATAAAAAAAAATTAAATTTAAAAGGACGCTAAATGAAATTTTAAATGTGAAATCTTATAACTCGATTGTCGATTTTCTTAATGGTGACTCATTCATTAGCTGATTGACATAAAAATTGAAATCCTTGTAGACTTTCTTTTTTATTTAACACTAGCTTTCGCCCGCGGCTTCGCCCGCGTTAAATTTGGGGTAATACAGTTCCCCTTGCGCCTTTTTGATTTGTAATAGCAACGCTAAGTTTTCCCTTTTCTTCCCTCTTTCTCCCTCACATCCCACTTTTTTTTAATAAAAATTAGCCTATGTCCGTCTCCTGGTTCCCAACTATCTATGTATTAAAATTCATCACAATCGGTTTAACCATTAAAGCTTGAAGAGGTAACAAACAAACAAACTCACTTTCGCTTTTATAATATTAGTAAGGATTATTTAGCATTAATTTATTGTTCTTTATAACTGAGACGACGCTAACATTTTGATTTTTGATTTTTATTTTTGGATTCTAGTAATATGCCACATATTTTAATTTGAAAATTGAAAAACGTTTGCATGCCCATGCGATGGTAAAATATGGAGACCACCATACACATGTTTGCAAAGATATCTATACTATCTATACTTACTTATAATATTATAAAGCTGAAGAGTTTGTTTGAACGCGCTAATCTCAGGAAGTACTGGTTCGAATTGAAAAATTCTTTTAGTGTTGGATAGTCCATTTCTTGAGGAAGGCTATAGGCTATAACATCACGCTACGATTAACAGGTGCTGAGCAGCGTGGGTGAAACCGCGCGGAACAGCTAGTTAAAGATGAGATGATTGTTGTTCCGGGTCTGGCTGTGTGTGTATGTGAGTTTAAATGTTTGTAAACGCACCCACGATACGGGAGAAATTCTTAGTGTGGGATTTTTTTTTTTGTAGTGGCGCCCAACATAAAAAAATGATTCATAGAACTCAACATCAGTAGGCCTACCATGACGTCTTAAAGCAGAACTTATTCCACTGAGGGAAAGAGATGGTGCTAGATACCCTGTATAGCTCTGTCTCTTTCCCTCAGTGGAATAAGTTCTGCTTTAAAACATCATGGTAGGGTAGCAGTTCGGGATGACATACATAGGTCAATTGTTTTCTCATGCCAACAATAGATCTAGTTTCTGTGTATTTTCTAGGTTTTGTTTTTTTTTTATTTCTTCTTTTTAAATCTCGTACAACCTTGCGTGTCTCTGTCTGCGTCGTGATTGGAGCAGGCGTCGCGAACCGCTGGGAAATCAGCGGCCACCGCCACACAGAGTTTATTCGACGCTTGAAGTCTACCATAGACTAGGCATGTTATTGAGGATTTATTTTTAACTAGCTTTTACCCGCGGCTTCGTTTGCGTTAAATTCGAAGTAACACAGTTCCTCTTTGCTAATTTCCAGGTACCTGCTACCTGTAGGTTTTGCACTTGCGCCTTATTTATTGTAATAGCAATGCTAAGTTTTCCCTTTTCTAACCTCTTTCTCCCTCATTTCTCACTTAAATATATCCGTCTCCAGGGTCTCAACTATCTCGGTACCAAAATTAATTTAAAATTGGTTTAGCCATTTAGGCGTGAAGACGTTACAAACAAACAAAAAAACTCACTTTCGCTTTTATAACACTAGTAAGGATTTTAAATTATCTCATTGATTTCAAATGTTCGAAAATAGAACCGGTTAAAAAACCTTGAAAAAAAAAAACTTTGTCGTTAGTCTGCTGGTCGACTGTTAAGTACGAGGTACTCAATCGACTAAATGGTATTGGATTTTCCCTTCAGGTATTTCCTAATGGATTCATGATATGTACCCGGTTGATGGAAATAGACTCGCCCCTATTACATGAGACAAAACTGGTGAAATGTGGATGTACCCGGTAGGTACACTTCTGCCTGCACCAGCGGAGATTAGAGGGGCCTTAGTCTGCTATTACAATAGTATCAGAATGGTCGATCACTGATCGCATAATGGTTAATTTTGACAAGTTTGGTAATCTGCTACATACTAAACTTGTCAAAATCAACCATTATGCGATCAGTGATCGACCATTCTGACACTATTGTAATAGCAGACTAAGGCCCCTGGTATGATGTTATATTATCATCAGTCCTTGACTTTAAGCTGTTCTACATTGCCAAACAAATAGCAGTACATCAAATTGTGTTACCGCATCTACGCCGTAGACCGCTGCGTAGCACCTGCGTAGCAACGTGCTACGGTCGTAGGCGCCTACTACGAAGATTTTTTAGCTTTTGCCCGCGGCTTCGCTCGCGTTAAATTCCGTATAACATAGTACCTGCTACTTGCAGTTTTTGCCCTTGCGCCTTATTGATTTGTAATAGCAACGCTAAGTTTTCCCTTTTCTTCCCTCTTTCTCCCTCATATCCCACTTTTTTTTTTAAATAGCTTGTCTGTCTCCTGGTTTCCAACTATCTCTGTACCAAAATTCATCAAAATCGCCATTAAAGCGTGAAGAGCTTACAAACAAACTCACTGTCACTTAATATTAGTGAGGATTAAAGAAACAATGTAGTTTGGTACAATTTTTACGCAGTCAGATTTTATAATTTTATTAAATAATTATTTTTGTTATTGTGGTACGGAACCACTAAACGTAAATAATATAAAAACTTTTGATTTGTTATAAAAAACCACGTTGTTTTAATAGGCGGGCAACGGCAACATCGCGACATCGCGTCATGTCGCACTGAATCTCGTTGCTCCGTGACATTAAGGCCGGCGGGCTTTATTCGACACCTGAGTTATCATGTTCAGGGTATTTAATTTCTACTTTCTCTTATCGAAAAAAAAAATATCTATCTCTTCCCTGTTTCTCAATCTCTCTCCCTTTTTTTGCTTTTTTCCCCCTTTTCTCACGTTATTTAGCCTATTTCGACGGATATATGCTAAAAAAAGTGAGGAGTCCAGGCTTCCAACTATCTCTGTACCAAAATTCAACAAAATCCGTTGGGCCATTTAGAAAGAAAGACGTAACAAACAAACAAACTCACTTTCGCTTTTATAATCTTAATAAGGATTGTTCCTTCAAATAATTAAATAAGCGATACAAACTAAATATTCACAAATTACAAAAAAGCGGTCAAGTGCGAGTCGGACTCTTGAACCGAGGGTTCCGTACAAACTTGCGACATAAACGGCCATTTTAGTCTGCGTAGACTTAGAGGGTTGAGGCACGGAGGAAACTCGGTATGTAACGGGTGGTCACCCATCCACAGACCAATCTAGGCAAGCGCGGGTTAACCTAAAGATCGACCCGAGCCGCTGCTATTATTTAGCCACGAGCTCCTCTACTACTAGTCCTACTAATATTATAATTGTGAAAGTTTGTATGGATGTATAGATGTTTGTTACTCTGTCACGCAAAAACTACTGAATGTATTTTAATGAATCTTAACAATAATATAGCTTAAAATCAAGTATATTGACTTGGTTCGCGAGGTTGTCGACATGTGGGATGTGGGCTCAGCGATCATTGTGCCGATAGTCGTTACAGCCAATGGCTTAATTGCCAAGAGTTTCGACCAACACCTGAGGAGGCTGTCGTTAGGCAGCTGGATCAAGGGCTAGATACAGAAAGCGGTACTCCTGGACACGGCTCGTATTGTTAGGAGGTTCCTTTCTCTGGAGCCCTGACCGCCGATACCTTGAACCCTGTTCCCGATGCCAGTGAGCTACTATTTTTATATGTTTTTTTTTAATAAGAAATATTTAAAAATGTAAATAATATGTAAATTAATCAATAAATTAACGAAATATAGCTTACACATCAGAATAACACATAGGCTACAAATCATAAACATACACTGTATATTATATCACCACGCGAGTGAAACCACGGGGCGCAGCTAGTATTTCATAAATAAATTAAAGCTACGCCAACACAAGTACTTCGCTGGCCGAGTCCCCGCGGGCCAGTACAGCGCGATATGACATCGCTTAATTTCATGTTCAATTCCACGCGAAAACAGTGTCGTCACGCGAATTTTCACTTTTAGTTTAATTTATAAACGAACTAGATTTTGCTCGCGGCTTCGCTCGCGTTAAGTGCGGGGTAACACAGTTCCACTTACGCCTTATTGATTTGTAATAGCAACGCTACGTTTTCCCTTTTCTTCCCTCACATCACACTTTAATATAAGCTTATGTCCGTCTCCTGGTTCCCAACTATCTCTGTACCAAAATTCAACAACATCGGTGTAGCCGTGAAAGCGTGAAGAGGTAACAAACTCACTAATGAGGATGTTATGTTACCGATGCTTACCTCTAATCTTTAAAGAACGCTGTAAAACCATATTTAAAACAGTATGATTTAAAAAGAGTAACCATGAAATTTCGCAGGCCGTGTCGACTTCGTGTTCCTGAACCACCCGCGCCTCAAAGAGATGTTAGCAAAGCAGAGGGGTTTGCCAGGGCCACCACCGGTTACGGGTTGTCCGAAAGAGATACCGCGCGACCCCGAAACATAAAGGACAATAGAAGGAACATGGGTAGGTTTTAGTCAGTACAAGTCCCCACCGCGCTTCACAATAAAAAAGTGCCCATGGCGAAAATAACATTGTTGGCGTAGATTTTTCTTTGATTTATATTTTCCTCACTATATCACGCCTGTTATCCATGAACGATTAATAATAATAATAATAAATATCCTGGGACAACTCACACACGGCTATCTGATTCCAAGCTAAGCAGAGCTATTGTTATGGTAACCAGACAACTGATATACATACTTATATAATTTATAAATACATACATATTATAGATAAATCACACCCAGACACAGAACAAACAATCATGCTCATCACACAAAGTTTGTCCTGGGTGGGAATCGAACCCACGACCTCCGGCTCAGCAGTCAGGGCCACTAACCACTAGACCAACAGGCCCGTCAGATTATACAGAGATGTACCTAAAGTACACCTGCATTTCGCAAGAGACGTTTCATTTTCATGACACAGAGGACGACATAAATCCAGATTGAAATAGGACATAAATCGAACCACATACAGAGGAGTCGGTAAACCAACGAGGCATTCAAAAATAAATCTAAGGTACCTCAAAAAAAGATAGTTATTCATAAACAAACCCCAAAGCAAAACCCACCCTATGTCTTAGTAATAAAAACACAAAGTTAAGTACACTTATTACGTCAACATGAACCACTAACCCTTCAAATGCCACCAAATATCAGAACCAACAAATATCATAGACTAAATAACTATAAAAACAGATTGGTATCGTAATTGTGTTCCGATTTGACACTACATCGCGTAACCCTCTGTTGGAAATGGATTACGATGTGTTAGCGAACTATCACAACAGTGGCGGTGGTAGGGTTAGGTAGCTTTATAGTGACAATAAATGAATGGGTTCTGCAGCTGATTTAGAATTACTTAACACGATTTAAAAAAGGAACACACCTTTTTTCTTTTGCTGGTTTACTTTTTGGTGTGTGTTTTTTTTAAGCTGCCAGGACTGATTTGTTTTTTTTTTTTGTTAAATGGATATTTTCCCAATTTAAATGGGAGCACGGTTTTTTTAGTAAAGTTCTGATGCTAGTCTTCGGAGATGTAAATTTGAAGTCTTTAATAATGAACAGCAAATCTCTTGATGACAGTAAATAAAAAAACTGAAGCAAAAAGTCACCTTTGAAGCTAAATTAAGTTATTATTCACTTTTTGGTGTTTTTATAGTTGGTTCTATTTTATCCATTTTTTGCTGTGATTTAACTCAGATATATGATTGAATTCTTAAGGTGTTATAGAAATACTGCGGGGTCAAAGAGTTTAAAAAAAAACACAATAAATAAAAATCTGGTGTAGTGGCAATCTAAAATTTGTCAAATATGACTTAAAATTCGAAATGTTTAGCTGACAGTATTTTAATTATATATTTTTTTTATTTATATAATATTAACAGAAACGCCGGATAAATTGTGTCAAAAATGTTGTAGCTAGGAAGCAGGTGTAATTAATTAATTAATTTCATTACGCAAACAAAAATAAACCATCTTATAAGTAAACTATAAAATTGCGTCAAAGAATTCATAATCCATTATAAAAAAAAAAAAACAATATAAAAGATGAAAGTGAATCTGTCTGTTACCATCCAGTCCTGTTAACGGAACCCTAAAAATCATTACTTTAGCTTCCCCCAAAAAGCCATTGAATAACATTTTAATTTACACATACTCTGTCACATTCTACAAAGGAATTTCAACCGTATCTTTTACAGTTTAAATTGCATAATAGTATTTTGATGACCCTCTTAGCTTAAAAAAACTGGTAGTGGATTATGCCTTTTGATGAATTGATTTAAGAAGCACTTTATGAGCTTAATCTTTTCACATAGATAATATCTGCGATGCTCACAAGTTGTGATAAAAATGTATTTAATGGCCTCTGATAAAAAAACAAACAAAAAATAGTTAAAATAAAAAAAAAACGTTAGACAGCCAGTATTGTCATTCGTATTGATATTTCGATAACTGTGTCGTCCCGTGCAGTTCAAATTAAGGCAGCCATTTTTTTTAAATAGAAGGAAGAAGAAAAATGGTAAAATATTTGAACTTTTCGCGGCTTTTTGTCAAGTCATGGTCTTGACATATTTTGAAATTAACTGATAAATATATTTATAAATAAAAATAAATTTACAGGCCACATTCTCTTTCAGTTCAATTACCCTTCTGAGTGCAAATAATTTACAATCAAACGACATAACGTTCAAATTACTAATAAAATAAATAAATAAAATTCATTTTATTCAAGTACTCATACTAAGTAACAATATAATTAATCAAATCAAATCAAAATAATCATAGAATTAGTAAGGTAGATTTTAAAATCAAACGAATTATCTAAAATTACTATTGCAATAACCAAATTTAAAATAAATGTGTTAAAACAAATAAATGTCAAAATACAAGTTAAATAAATGATAGATCATTTTTTTATTTTAAGTTGCCCATTTCGACATCTTTTACGAATAAGTAAGTAAACCAGATATCACACCCCATAAAATCACTTATCTTCAACTAAATACTCAATAATCTATTCATAATGAATTATGTTCCAGAAGGCATGTCTACATACCCATTTCTAAATAAAAAGAGGGGTTCCAACAAAAATCATTTGAAACCAAAATGAAAAAGGTGTCAAAGATCGAATTTACGATTCATTTTAGTTAATCCATATGGAATGGGGGACTCTAAAAATGAAACGACACTCGACAATGAAATCTGTACGGTTGAAATAGGGTTAGTTTTGGTGTGGGGTGTCTTTGTGATAGATTTGATAAAATAGTGAATGCGTTTTGTAAGTGCCCATTGTGGCGACAGATGGTTCGTGAGGGAAGAGGGCTAGGGTTTGATTCCCGTAAGGGATCATTTCGTTGGGGACACTAGAATAGTTATTGGAATATAACGCGACTTCGTCCGCGTGGCATAGTTACTTTGGGCTAGCGCTAACTTTAACCCGCGTGATGATCGAAAAAAAACTTTCTCTTCACTTTTCTTCCCTCTTTCTCCTCCTTATCTCACTTTTTTTTTAAATTAGCCTATGTCCTTCTCCAGGGTCCCAACCAGGGTACCAAAATTCATTAAAATCGATTTAGCCACTTAGGCGTGAAGACGACAAACAAACAAACTCACTTTCGCTTTTGTAATATTAGTAAGGATATTCTAAATATTTTATTTAGCATGGAGCATACACCTATAAATCGTCGAGAAAAGCTGCCACCCCGAATGTGGTGCACGTTTCCTATAGTGAAAAATCGACAAGACACTCTATGGTAACTCTTTTAGCATCTGTATTGTTGTTGAAACAATGGCGGTCTTGTAACTTGTCGTGCATAGTTATTTTAACTTCTTTAGGAGCCCAAATATGATAAAAATAAATAAATAAGAAAACCATTGACTGTTGGTCATGTTCCAGTTTTCTTTTTGTTGTAACAACAATCAATTTTACTATTTTATATTATTTTGAAACTTGAACATATTTTTATTATTTAGTTTATGTGTGTTCGTTGCTTTTTACTTCAAAACTTGCCAGAAAAAGCTTATAAATGTAATTGCAAAAATATGTCCTCAAAAACACTCTAGCGTCAACAGAATAAGTCCGAAACAGGAACAATCCATAAAACTAATCATTCTTAAGGGTAACTCGAGCCAAAAGCCATCCGTGGAACAATTTTATGATGTTTTGTCATTCACAACTGGGAATAGGGATATCTCTTTAATGGACCCAATTTAGGGTTACGTATACAAATTGCAAAGCTTCCCTGTTGCTGGAGAAAAGCGCTGTAATCACTGCACTTAAAGAAAAATGGGGAATACTAGTTTCGGGGTTTTAAATTCGGGGTAACATGGTTCCCCTTTCCTGATTTGCAGGTTTACCTGTTACCTGTAGTTTTGTCCTTGCCCCTGATTTATTGTAATAGCAAAGCCAAGTTTTCCCTTTTCTTCCCTTTTCTCCCTCACTTCTCACTTTAATCACTATATCCGTACCAAAATACATCAAAATCAGTTTAGCCATTAAAGCGTGAAGAGGTAACAAACAAACAAACTCACTTTCGCTTTTATAAGTAAGGATGTTCAATGTTTTTTTTTGTGTGCACGTCGTAATTGCGTTAATTTTTTTTTCTTTCTTTCGCGAGAGTCCCAAAAGATTCCTGCGACACTGTTATTAGTTTTTGTTAGGACATCTCCTTTACCGATTACTTAAATAAAGTAATCAAATCAACACCAAAACATATTACACGGAACCCTCATCCATGCACCCCTAACATACATCAGAGCACATCACTACATCACAAAGTAATAAGTTTAACTGAGAGGGTGGCAACACTAATTAAACGGTGATTCGGTGTTGCCAGCTATAATGGCCGCTGATTTTATTTATTTGTTTGCTGGGTTGGTAAATGGTTATTTTAATAAGTTAATAGAAGTTTTTGATGCGGCCGAATTCCCTCCGAAAAAACTCCCTGTAATTTTCCATTTTGTACTTGGATGTACATATTTTATTATTAGTTGATGCCTATATTTAGTTTATATGCTTGGTTAGTTAAATTGATGTAATAAATGGAAAAACTTAAAAAAAAAATGGAAGTTTTGAGAAATAAGATTGTTGTAGAAACTTTTTAGTTTTTTTTTTCGTACTGTTTTTTTGCTCGCACTTGTCAATACACATTTACTGACTAAAACCCGCCCATGTTTCATTCTTTTGCCCCTTATGTTCCGGAGCCAAACAATATCTTTAAAACAACCCGCAACCCCGGCAGGCGGTGGCCCTGGCAGGCTCTTCTGTTTTGTTGACATCTCTTTGAGGCGCACGTGGAAGATGAACGCTATCTGACCTCCACAACCCATTTAGTACTGAATAATATGATACCCCTTGTTAAGTCTGGCTGTCAGACTTTCGGGACACTGACTTTTTTGAAACGATTGTCAAATATCTACAACTGACAACCAGGACCAACGGCTTAACGTGCTTTCCGAGGCACAGAAGAATATATATATAATGGGTATTTTTTTTATTATTTTACCTATCCGTGTATTAACCCAGACAAGCTCGGCTTAACATAAAGATCGACCCGATTAGCATATTTATACAATACTAGCTTTTGCCCGCGGCTTCGCTCGCGTTAAATTCGGGGTAACTCAGTTCCCCTTGCGCCTTATTGATTTGTAATAGCAAAGCTAAGTTTTCCCTTTTCTTCCCACTTTCTCCCTCACATCTCACTTTTTTTTTAAATATCCTATGTCCGTCTCCTGGTTCCCAACTATCTCTGTACCTAAAAATCATCAGAATCGGTGTAGCCATTAAAGCGTGAAGAGGTAACAAACAAACTCACTTTCGCTTTTATAATATTAGTAAGGATTGGCTAACTGGCCACTTAGACAATTCCTCTCCTTCACAAGCTCAATAAGGTCGCCCCACTACCACTTCAAATCAAATCTAACCATTGATTCATAAACAAACATCTCAATTCGAATTTCGAACGGGCTTATTCTAAATTCAAATAGACATTACTGTCTGGAGGGAATTCAGTGGGAGCGGCGCACACTGGGTCGTTTTTTTATTAAGAAAAAGCTGTTCACACATAAAAAATATATTTGTTAAAATTTGGTCAAACCGACACGGACCGCTTATTTCCACTACCCGGTATTATTGTCACTGACAGACAATAACTTCTTTAGATACTTACGTCTATTATCAATCGGCACGATGCGGTTTTGGGTCGCAGTTTGTCTAATCTAGTTGGGGTAACAAAACTTTCGAACTAAAGTCATAAATTTTAGTTTTGTTAGAAAATATTCCAAGTATCATGATAGAGAACATAAAAGAGATAGGTAACTATACATATAATGAAAGAAAAGACATTGTCCAAGAGCATATAGCAAGAGCAGAACAAATAATGAACATGGTATTTTTTTTATTTTATTGATTTGTTTTTCTCTAATAGAAACCTTCTGCAAACTTAAACTTGTTTACAGAAGTTAAAAAAATGCATTCATTACTTCTGAGGTGGTATTTAGCTGCAGCAGTTCTTGTATAAAGTGACATAAATTCCATCATCTTCAATCATTCCGACCCCATCACATCACAATTTACCAATCAAAACCAAAACTACACTTACATACATCAATTACATAAATCGACCACTGTGCGCCGTTCCTACCGGAGCTATTACACGACCGGTTGGCCAAATGGCGCGAAACCCGACCCCTCCATAGACAAAACAATAATATTATCTATGGTCTGTTCTGTAATGAGGCCGAAAATAATGAGGTATGTTGTCTATGCTCGCTTTTTAAAAGGTAAAGTAATGCTGGTATTTAGATGAAATTCTCACATGTCGTGGAGTCTGATGGAATACATATTAACGCTCTTTTTTCGGATGGAAAATCATTCAAAATCAGAAATCAGTGTCAAAGTTTTAATGGCTGAAACCTATTCATGTTTCTTCTTTTGCCTTTTCTGTTTTAGGGCCGCGGTATCTCATTCCAACAACCCCGGAATGCAGTGGCCTTGGCGGGCGCCTCTGCTTTGCTGACATCTGTTTAGACGCGCGTGGAACACTAACGCACCGTCGAGACGGCCTGTTGTTACTAGACAGACGGACGGTGAGCTACCCATTGCTCACCGTTCACAGACCCGCGTCTACGGTAATCGGGAGTTCATACCTATTTGGTCTGATACAGTTTAGGTATTCGCTTGTAGCTTATAACAACACACACTTAGAATATAATTTTAAATCATCCTTACTTATATTATAAAAGCGAAAGTGAGTTTGTTTGTTTTTTACTTCTTCACGCTTTAATGGCTAAACTGATTTTTATGAATTTTAGTACAAAGATAGTTGGGAACCAGGAGACGGACATAGGCTATATTTTTTTTAAAAGGTTGAGATATCAGGGAGAAAGAGGGTAGAAAACGGAAAACTTAGCATTGTTATTATTTTTAAAGAGTGGGATATGAGGGAGAACGAGAAAAGAAAAGGGAAAACTTAGCGTTGCTCTTACAAATCAATAAGGCGCAAGAGCAAAAACTGCAGGTAGCAGGTACTGTGTTATACCGAATTTAAAGCGAGCGAAACCGCGGGCAATAGCTAGTCTTATATAAATTCACGCCTGTAATCCACGTAGGGTTAGGTAGAGTTATACATCACATGCCCACATTTTGTTATATTTAAGTCCCATGAAATAGGGTGCGGACCTGTCTTTTTTATTTGTGCGAAAATCATCATAAAATAAGGTAACCTTTTTGTAACATTATCTCTACAACCAGATGATATGCAAATACTTAAATGATTAGTTTTGGTTTGGTTTACCATATTTTTTTTTTTACAAAATACTTTTAATGGACACAAAAAGAGGAACATCCTTACTAATATTATAAAAGCGAAAGTGAGTTTGTTTGTTTGTTTGTTACCTCTTCACGCTCTATTGGCTAATCCGATTTTGATGAATTTTGGTACAGAGATAGTTGGGAACCAGGAGACGGACATAGGCTAACTTTTATTAAAAAAAAAAGTGGGTTATGAGGGAGAACGAGGGAAGAAAAGAAAAACCTTAGCGTTGCTATTACAAATCAATCAGGTGCAAGAGCAAAAACTGCAGGTAACAGGTACTGTGTTATACCGAATTTAACGCGAGCGAAGCCGCGGGCAAACGCCAGTCTTATATAAAATCACGCCTGTAATCCACGTAGGGTTAGGTAGAGTTATACATAATAGGACACACACATTTTGCAATTTATATTTTAGCTGTCTTTTTTATTTGTGCGGATGGGAAATCATAAAAAATTAGGTAACCTTTTCGTAACATTTTCTCTACAATGATTTGCGAATAAATGATTAGTTTTGGTTTGGATTACCATTAAAAAAAAACAAAATACTTTTAATGGACACAAAAAGAGGAACATCACTAAAATAATTGAATGTCCTCTCCTACCCTATTTAAGCAGTGGTTCGAGTAATGTACCCTAATGGCCGGCGCGTATACTCGCAATTTGCGCAGTCGGGATGTCGCCACCCCTGCTGATATTACCAATATCTTCTTATTTAGACATCAAAACATTAACTCGGCTGTGACTAGTTTAAAGGGGAATAAATATGATGGATTGCTGGTAAATGTATAGTTAGTAGTTGTATTGTTTTGGTGGTAACTATACAACACAATTATCAAAGAGTGTTTCTGTCACCGTAGAATTTTCAACGTTAAAATAATCCTACTTGCAAGATTATATTGCAGAAAACTTTTTGGCGAAAAAAAAAACAGACTTCCAAAAAAACACCATAAAGAGGGAAATGAATTTGACGGCTCGGTTGGCACAGTGGCTGAGCGATCGACTGCCGAACCGCGTGTCGCTGGTTCGATCCCCGCATGGAACAAATATTTGTATGACCTACAGGTAGTTGATTCGGGTCTGGCTGTGTGTATGTGAATAGCCTCTGTCCGTCTCCAGGGTCCCAACTATCTCTGTACCAAAATTCATCAAAATCGCTTTAGCCATTTAGGCGTGAAGACGTAACAAACAAACAAACTCACTTTCGCTTTATAATATTAGTAAGGAAACAAAGATAAAATATAAATAAATAAATATCTTGGGACAACTTACACACGGCTATCTGATCCCAAGCTAAGCAGAGCTTGTGTTATGGTAACCAGACAACTGATATACATACTTATATAATTTATAAATACATACATATTATAGATAAATCACACCCAGACACAGAACAAACAATCATGCTCATCACACAAACTTTGTCCTGAGTGGGAATCGAACCCACGACCTCCGGCTCAGCAGTCAGGGCCACTAACCACCAGACCAAGAGGCCCGTCCAAATATGGGAAAATACTCCTCCACTTTCGCTTCTGTCGATTTTCGCCAGCAACCCGCCAACCCCTTTCACAAATTCTCGCCCGCGGCTACCAAACGGTGTACTTCACCAGTTACTTTAAGTCTGAACGCACTTTTAGTAATGATGGCCAGAGTGACTTGGTCTGCCCTGCCTGTCCAGATTTAATTGATCGTCATTTGTTTTTATAAAATACTGTTCTAGAGGTCTGACGATGCTGGTCAGGTTCTGGGGGGATCAAGAAAATAATCGAACATTTTTAAGCAATTAATATATGTTAGAAATGATGTATGATTCATAATTTGAGATTTTTTTATTTCTCTCACGAAATTAACTACTATTTTACAAACTATAAATATACATAAACTAAAAAAAAATGGCAAAATGTAGGAACTTTGACCACTAATATATTTAGAAGGTCCCCGGGTATAGTGTAGAACAAACAAATATCGCAATTACGTAGTCTCCCCGAATACGTGCCTCTTTTTTATGCGGATGGAATATCATCAAATAACTTCCCCGTTCTGGGTGGAGCGGGGAGGAGTGTCAGATTTTAACTGACTAAGACCTATCCATGTCCGGGGCCGTAGTATCTCTTTTGAACAACCCACAACCCCGGCAGGTGGTGGCCCCAGCAGGCTCCTCTACTACGGATCACACAGTGTAGTAGAGAGATCAGGTTAAAATGGTTTTGTGTAGGTTGATGTTCCGTCGTCTGTACACTCACTTTCATCAGTTATGGCAAAAGTTAATATAATCAAAATCAAAATATTTTTATTTCACATAGGCCTACTTACTATACATGGGCACTTATAAAACGTGGAGAAAAGATGCACGGTTCGTGTTGGTCGATTCCTATGGAGAAAAACCGGCAAGAAACTCCATGGTTACTCTTTTAACATCATTTGGCTTTACAATGTTGTTGTTACAGCGTTAGTCCTTAAGTATGAGAAGACAAAGTAGGCCCGACAACAAGTCATTGCTAACGTTACAAAATGTAAAATAAAATCATACGTTAACAAAAGTTAACAAGCGTCTAAAAATCTACAAGGCCAACTATATCCACTTTTTGACAACGAATTGGTTAAAAAGAAACTATAAAGATTAAGAAAAACCATTGCAAAAAAAATTACTTTATGAGTCAAGTCACACAGATGTTGCCATCAGCTGAATACCAGTATTTTATATGGAGCGACTGCCAATCTGACCTCCATAACCCAGGTAGTACTGGGCAATACGATACCTCATGGTAAGACTGATTGTCAGACTTTCGGGACACTGACTACCTGTAACGACTGTCAAAGATCTACAAATGACAGCCGGGACCAACACCTTAACGTGCTTTCCGAGGCACGGAGGTAACTCGGTATGTAACGGGTGGTCATCCACAGACCAACCTAGGCAAGCGAGGCTTAACCTAAAGATCGACCTGAGCGGCTGCTATTATTTAGCCACGAGCTCCTCTCATCAGAATAAGTACCAATATGTCATTATTTTCATAAGTTCAGTGACTTCGTTGATATACTCTGTGTACGGAGTTAACCTTTAAAAAGTAGAAGATGAAGATCCAACATAATTTCATATTTGACACCCACGCAAGAAATTTCCTTGGTAACAACTTTTCACAACAAAGGTTAAATAAATATGTGATTTGACAACTAATAATAGTAGTTATGTTCACCTCAGTACTTTGTGCTTAAAGTATTAAATAAATAATTTAGGGTGCTGGCCAATAGCATTGAGTCGACACGAATTCGGACCGGTAAAGCAATACCCTACGTTTTATTTCTTATGACATGAATATGACTCTTGCAAAAGTAACAATATGAGCTAATGTAAATTGGCAAGACTGACTACTAAAGCTACAACCAAGACATTCTGGACATTCCAGTATACTACATCTTTGACTAAACCAACCTTGAACATAACCAATTACAGTTGAACTGTGTTTTAGTACATTAAGTTGGTAAATAGAGGTCTTTTTAAAACGGAAACTGGATAATCAACAATACAAGTACAGTTGACCTGTATTTTGATACAAAAAGTTGGCAAACAGAGGTCTCTTGAAACCAGCCACTGGATAACCAAAAAAACCAGTAACAGTAGATCTGTGATTTCTTTCAAAACGTTGCCAAATTGAGGTCTTGTTAAGCTGGTGGTCTGCTACCACAGCTAAAAGGTTTGTGTAAGTGAGTGGGCAGGGTTCAAGGTAAAGTGGTCATCGTTTATATGAAACGTAATTACCCTTGTGGGGATTATTAAATACGTTGTGTTGGCTAAAAGCTATGGACAATTATCTGTGGGGTGTAAGTGTGTTGTGGGGGTGTTAATATGTGTGTGTAGGGTGTGCATATGTATTCATACATAGACTTATAATGCTAACGTTTTTTTTTCTGCAGAAAATTTTAATCGGCCAAGGTAAAGGAAACACACCCCAGGCTAGGTAAAGCTTTCAAACCAACACTACCGCTACGGGAGAAGCTCTGGGCGTCGGGAGCCGCGAGATAACTCCCGGTCACCGTAGACGCGATCTGTGAACGGTGAGCACGAACTCTTCAAAGAGGTGACAGTAAAGGCCTGCCAGGGCCACTGCCGGAATTACGGGTTGTTTGAAAGAAAGAAAGAAAAACTTTTATTTGGGACTCGCACAAAACAAGTAAAAATAGTACAGACAAGGTTATTGTCTGTGCGAGGCCAAAAAGGTCCCTGTCTCAGCATAAGCTGCGATATTTTAGATTTAAAATAACACAGCGCTGGTATTCTGACAGGGCCAGTAAGTGGTTTCACGGACACAGAACGGAACACATATGTTACGCATGGCCAACCTTAATAGATCGCTGCATCGGCATACCTGCATATACATTGCACACGGCACCTACGGGCACGAAACGCAAGCTCAGCATAACGTGACCAATTGACGTCAATCGAACCTTTCCATAGAAACTTAAAAACGTGGAGCGGCACTTTTGGATCTGACATCGACCAATTGACACTTTAGTATAATTAGTCGTAATTTCAATACTTTGTAATACAGTAATAAATTAGTTTATTAAAATAAATTTGCATTTTTTTGGATCCTCCGGTTGCACCCATCGTAATTGGCGCAGTCGGTAGGATAGTCCAGTAAATTCAGTGAATCGATCACCGACAACGGGCTATTCGAACCTACGGGTGTGCGGCTACGGAGGAGTATCCGAATATCGATACCACAGAGAGATGCAGATTTGGTAAGTACCTAGATCTACTAGAGTTGCTCGCCTTCCTATATTTTAGTATCCTTTGTGTAATTTCCTTTTTCTTCTGTGTTTCCTTTGTGTTAATTTCCTCAAGTGTTTCTATTAAACTTTCAAAATTTTTCACCCACGTATATCACGGACTCCTAAGTCGAGTATTTCTAATAGGAACTCGCAAATCGATGCGAATAGGAATTTAGATACTATATTAGAAGATAGTGTAAGTGTAGAATCTTACTTAATTATAGAGAATAATTTAACTAACAAAATGAGTACCGATTTGGTAGATCAAGTTTACAAGGCCTTACGCCTCGTTCCCGAATTCGACGGGAACCCGAACGTGCTCACGCGGTTTGTACGTTTATGTGACCAACTTGTCGCGCAATTTGTTAAGGCAGAGCCAGGTTACGAACTAAGTAATTTATCCTTGTTGAACGGCATACTTAATAAAGTTACCGGAAATGCCGCCCGCACAATAAATTCAAACGGCATTCCCGAAACCTGGCAGGGTATTAGAAACGCCCTGATTAATAACTTCTCGGACCAGCGGGACGAGACCGCCTTATACAATGATTTGGCCCTGTTAACGCAAAAGAATTTATCACCACCGGAATTTTACGAAAAGTGCCAAACTTTATTTAGTACAATTATGACGTATGTGACCTTGCATGAGTCCATATCTACTACCATCGAGGCCAAACGGGCACTATATAAAAAATTAACCCTACAGGCATTCGTTCGTGGCCTAAAAGAACCTTTAGGCTCGCGTATTAGGTGCATGCGACCCGACACCATTGAAAAGGCTCTCGAGTTTGTGCACGAGGAAATTAACACCATGTACTTACAGCAGCGTAATGACCATTTGCCGGAGCGGAGACCTGTGCAGTCTACGTCTTCATTTAATCCCAGTACGTATCAGATTAAGCCATTTAATTTGCATACTCCACAGCCAGTCACTTTTTCAGCGCCGTTTAATCAGCCCGGTCCCTCTAAAAGTTTTTATCAGCCACAACCGCCAAGGCCAATGCAAGCTTGGAGACCCCAAGTGCCTTTCAATCGCGGTCCCACGCGAACCCAACAAATGTTAAGCGCACCCCCGCCTAACTATAGGCCCCAGAGCAACGTGTTCCGATTGCCTCAACAAAGGTCTAGTTACACGCCCATTAATAATGGCCCTAAGCCCATGAGTGGTGTAAGCCATTTTGTTCCTAAACCTATGCCGAGACCTTCGACAGGACATGACTGGACTCAACAAGGAAATCCACCTCCCAGTAACTTCTTTAAGACTCGTGAGATGAATGTTAACGAAGTAGACTTTTACGACTATTATGAATACCCTGACTATGCCTATAATGACTATTACGACCAGTTCTACCCCGTACCTTACAATTACGAACCTGTGTATGAGCCACTAGCTCATAGTGATTATGTTCCTGTGCACGTAGAGGAGCATCAGAATGTGCCTGAAGGAACATCTGCCCAAGGAACGTCTGCTGAAGGCCAGGATTTTCATACAGCCCCGAAATCAGACAAACCAAAATAGAGATTAACTTGCAAACCCAGAGACAACTTCCATTCATTCAGATTGCTAATCCACCCATTAAACTATTAGTAGATACCGGTGCGAACCTATCTTTTATTAGCCCGAACGTTGTAGAAAGATTTTATCATCATATCCAGTGTAATTATGAGCCTTTCGAAGTCACTAACATCCACGCGACAACTCGTAATAATTATTCCATTACTATACCGTGCTTCCCGGAATTTAAAGAAACCTGTGACATTACCCTATACATTTACAAGTTCCACAATTATTTCGACGGCTTAATAGGCTTAGATTTACTAGAAAAGTTAGAGTCTAATATAGATTTAAAGAATAAGGTTCTTGTTACACGTAATTCATCTAATCCCTTGCGAATGTATGATTCACGTAATTGTAATCTTTACGAGGACATAGTACCCGCTAATTCATCCAAATTAGCTAGAGTCCCCATTAATCTTCATGATGGTGACGTAATAATATCAGAGCAGACTATTTCCAACTGCACTATTTGCGACTGTGTTACTTCGGTTAAAAATAACCGTGGCATCATAGAAATAATTAATCCAACTAAACATGATGTAGTTTTCTCAATGGATAGGCCAGTTACCGCGGAACTTTTTAACGAGCAAAGCGCGACTATCTATCAGCCTAGCGATCGCGTATCCGAGGTATTATCAAAACTACGCACTGACCATCTGAATCCTGAAGAACGAGCCAACTTAGAATCTCTTTGTGCACAATATGCTGACGTTTTCTATATCGATGGTGAACCTCTAACTTTCACCAATAAGATAAAGCATAGTATTCATACCACCGACGAATTACCTGTCTATACTAAGACCTATAGATATCCCTTTGTTCACAGACAGGAAGTTCAGGATCAGATTAGCAAAATGTTAGACCAAGGGATAATCCGTCCCTCGCAATCGGCCTGGAGCTCACCCATCTGGGTAGTTCCAAAAAAAAGTGATGCGTCCGGAAAGACTAAATGGCGCATAGTCATTGATTTTCGTAAAGTCAATGAGAAAACCCTCGATGACAAGTACCCAATCCCCAATATCAATGACATCTTAGATAAACTTGGTAACTGTCATTACTTCACAACTCTAGACCTTGCAAGTGGATTTTACCAGGTAGAAATGGACCCAGCCGATATTCACAAAACGGCCTTCAATGTAGAACATGGGCACTTTGAATTTTTACGCATGCCCATGGGTCTCAAAAATTCTCCATCCACGTTTCAACGCGTGATGGATAATGTCCTCAGGGACCTCCAAAATGTAATATGTCTCGTATATCTGGATGACATAGTTGTTTTTAGTGTCTCCTTACAGGAACACATCATAAATTTAGAAAAAGTATTCAAGAGATTAAGGGAATCAAACTTTAAGATCCAGATGGATAAGTCGGAGTTTTTAAAGCTTGAAACTTCATACTTAGGTCACGTAATAAGTAAGGACGGTATTAAGCCTAACCCCGATAAGATCATTGCCATCCAGAAATTCCCTATTCCTAAGACAGCTACCGAGATCAAACGCTTTTTAGGCCTGTTAGGATACTATAGGAAGTTTATTCCTGACTTTGCGCGCATTACGAAACCCATGACGCAATGTCTCAAGAAAGGTTCTAAGATCACCTTCAATGACCCTAACTACATCGACTGTTTTGAAAAGTGCAAATTACTACTGACTAACGACCCTATACTGCAGTACCCTGACTTTTCTAAGGAATTTGTGCTTACGACTGACGCATCTAACTTTGCCATAGGAGCTGTCCTTTCTCAAGGACCTATAGGACAAGATAAGCCCTTAGCATACGCGTCTAGGACATTAAACTCCAGTGAGATTAACTATAGTGTAATCGAGAAGGAGTTATTAGCCATAGTTTGGGCTACTAAATACTTTCGTCCATACTTGTTTGGGAGAAAGTTTAAGATAGTTACAGACCATAAACCCTTACAATGGGTTATGAGCCTTAAAGAACCAGGCTCCAGACTCACACGTTGGAGACTTAAGCTGAGTGAATACAATTTTACTACAGTATACAAGCAAGGCAAAAAGAACACTAACGCCGACGCATTGTCACGCATTGAAATCAACAACGAGGACGCTATGTCTATAGCGGTAAATGTGTCTGAAAAGCCTCACTCAACAGTAGGTTCTGAAACACTGACAGCCCCTACAAACAACCCTGACATACTCGACAACTCTGACACAGCAACTGTTCACACTAGTAACGAAGCCCCTATTCTAGAAGTGCCAATATCGGACGAACCCCTAAATAAATTCAATAGACAAATCTGTTTTGTACTTGTAGGCGATATTAAAAAACGACCGACAGTGAGTAAGCCATTTGAAACGCATACCCGAACTACCATTCAACTATCTGAGTCTAACTTGACTAACGACGTTATTAATGCAGTTAAAGAATATGTGAACCCTAAAGTCAAAACCGGTTTAATCATCCATCCTCCTCTTGCCATGTATAAAATAATCCCCATAATTCAAGACAACTTCAAAAGCTCTTCAATGAACATGGTTCTAACTAAAGTTGAATTAGAGAATGTTAAAGACTACCTGCGTCAACTCTTGTTGACGCAGGTAGTCTTCATTCATCATAAAGAAATACCACGAAGGTAAAACAAATCATCGCGGTATCACTGAATGTTACTTAGCCTTATCTTCTAAATTCTACTGGCCTAAGATGAAAGAACACATCTCCAAGTACATAAATGAGTGTACTATCTGTGGTCAGGCTAAGTACGACCGTCATCCCATTAAGCAAAGATTTAACATTGTACCACCCCCTAGTAAACCTTTTGAAATTATCCATCTAGATCTGTTCACAGCTCAAACAGAGAAATTCCTTACCATTGTAGACGCTTTCTCTAAGTATGCACAAGCTTATCACCTTAGAGATAGCACCGCTTCAAGTGTAGTACAAGCTCTACTTGTATTTTGCACCCACCATGGGGTCCCACTGACTATTGTCACGGACGGAGGCCCTGAATTCACAAATCAGATTTTCTTAGAATTCAGCCGAACTCATAAAATTATTCACCATAAAATATTAGCGCATTCCCCTAACGACAACGGCATAGTAGAAAGGTTCCATTCTACCATTTTAGAACATCTTAGGTTATTGAAATTAGAGAGACGAAATGAACCAGTCGTTAATCTCATGCCTTATGCCATCTTAGCGTACAATAGTTCGATCCATAGCTTCACAAAATGTAGACCTTTGGACTTGATAACTGGACACTTTGACCCTCGAGACCCAATAGATATTGACCTATCTGAACACTTGCTGCAACAGTACTCACAAGACCATAGGAAACGAATGAGTCAAGTATACGACCTTATTAACCAGACATCCTTACATGACAGGACACAACTGATTGAAACCCGTAACAAGGACAGAGAACCCGAGAAGGACTATACCCCTGACCAGCAAATCTTTGTACGCAATCCCATGGCGTCTCGACAGAAGCTAGCCCCGCGTTATACGCAAGATACTGTACTCGCAGATCTTCCAATCCACATCTATACGAAGAAGAAACGCGGTCCAGTAGCAAAATCTCGCCTTAAGCGAAGTCCTAAAGATCCCACTTTGTTACAGGATAATACTATGGCTGATGACCCTACATCCGGCCCAAGGACAAGAGATAACAGTTGAATCACTTGACAATGGACCAGGACTACTTCCCTTCAAATTAGGAGCGGCAAAGATCGTTTCCCATTTCCATTCTTTCCTAAGTCATATAGATTTAGAGAATATCCATCTTCAAATTGAAGTGGTAAAAACACAGATGGCTGAATTAAGTCCCCTAGTTAACAATAAAACCTTATTCCTATTCGACCCTCATCTGAAACATCTCAATAGTAAAATCAATTTAATTACTAGTAAAATTAGTATGTTTGAATCAACTCGTAGTAAAAGAGGCCTTATCGACGGTTTGGGTTCTGTAATAAAATCAATTTCTGGTAATTTAGACTACACCGATGCACTTAAATACGAAAACGCCATAAACACCTTACGTAATAATGAGCATAAATTAGAATTAGAAATTAATAACCATGTTAGTTTAAATAGTAAATTTATTTCACGTAGCTCTCAAATAATAGATAGTATAATTTCAAATCAAGATAAGATGAACAAAGCACTAAACTTAATTTTGGAAAGTAACGCTAATAGGGATACAGATTTAATTAAATACGCCCATCTGGCCCAACATCTGTTAATCTTAGGAGATAATGTAGAAGATCTTTATGAAGAATTACGAAGTTTAGAGAACACCCTAACATTTATTCGTGCGTCGAGTACCCCGTACTCTTTATTTAATTTAGATGAAATTAAGTATATGTTAGGTAAATTAAGGATTTTATATGCTAATGACGAAATACTTGACGTAGAAATTAGGCATTTTTATGAAATAATTAAACTAGGTTACTTCTATTCTAATAAGCAGATAGTAGTAGTTATAAAAGTCCCGATAGTTGTTTCCTCCACATATAATTTGTATAAACTTTCCCTTGTTCCTAACAGAAACCACGAAACTCTTATACCACCCTCACCTTTCGTAGCACTCTCTAGCTCAGACTCTAGGTACATAGAGACAGAATGTCCGAAGGTAAACTCCATATATCTCTGTGAGTCAACAGCCAACCTACAAATCCAGAGCAAACCAGATTGTATCCAGCATCTCATAGTCCATCAAGAACTTCAACCCAGCTGCAAGCTGACACCCGTAGCTCTCACCACCGAAGCCCTGGAAACCCTGGACGACAAGCATTATACCTTAAGTTTTCCCGTACCAACAAAAGTGAAGATGTCTTGCGGTCAAGAACAATATCGGACCCTACGAGGCAGCTATTTGGCAATCATTCCCCTCAACTGTAACCTGAGAACACCCGCCTTCACTATCTCCAACACTGACGACCACATCAAAGGACATGTCGTGAAGATCATTGAGATGCCCCTATACAACGAGTCGAGGCCTGAAAATTATCCGAAGCTCATCCTAAATTCGCCAAATCTACAAAAACTTCACACTCTTAGCAACGAGATAGCGACGCAACTGCCTGTACATTTAGATGACGTCACCGATCCCGTCATTTACCACACTACTATACCCATGTACCTCGCACTATCCGGTACATGCGCACTCATCGCCACTCTAATCTATCGTCGGCTACGCATAAGGAAAGCATCCAGAGAAATCACAGAAAACTTCAACAGCAACCCTGAAGTCGTCTATGCCATCCCATCACCACGCACTATCAACCCAAGCCAAATAAGGATTGACCCAGGATGTCTACCAGCGACCATCTTGAACAAGTCCATCGATACTCGCTGTTCTACGGGGGGAGGTGTTACGCATGGCCAACCTTAATAGATCGCTGCATCGGCATACCTGCATATACATTGCACACGGCACCTACGGGCACGAAACGCAAGCTCAGCATAACGTGACCAATTGACGTCAATCGAACCTTTCCATAGAAACTTAAAAACGTGGAGCGGCACTTTTGGATCTGACATCGACCAATTGACACTTTAGTATAATTAGTCGTAATTTCAATACTTTGTAATACAGTAATAAATTAGTTTATTAAAATAAATTTGCATTTTTTTGGATCCTCCGGTTGCACCCATCGTAATTCATACTTAAATAAAAATTCTTATTATAGATACAAACATTGCAAAATAATAAATAAAAGCTAATGGACAAAAGTATAATCAAAAAAAAAAAAATAGTGCAAGTTTGAAAAAGATACCGCGGCCCCGGAAAACAAAGGGCACAATAAGGATCATGGCTGGGTGTTAGTCAGCATAAGTCTAACACCCTAGCCCAGAGCGGGAAAAGAGATTTGATAATTTCCAACCGAAAATTCCAAAAATGCAAGATGGCGGCTAATGTGACTTCAATATTATATTTCTGACGTTTGTCTTCAATAACACAAACAGAATACGGTATAATCTAGACCCTCTACTGAACCATATTATATATGTGTAGTCATGACACGGTGGGCGCAGTGGCTAAGCGATTGTCTGCTGTCGAGTATGTCGCGGGTTCGATCCCCGCACGGAATAAATATTTGAATGGCCTACAGATAGTTGTGTTTTTAAATGTTTGTGAACGTACATAATCATAATCATTATCACAATCATTTATTCATTTGTAAGACATAGGTAGTTACGTTAACAGCTACCCTACCATGACGTCTTAAAGCAGAACTTATTCCACTGAGGGAAAGCGACAGAGCTATACAGGGTGTCTAGCACCATCTCTTTCTCACACAAGAATAAGAACTGCTATAAGATGTCATGGTAGCCCTTCAGGTTGTTCTAAGTAAAGCTCGTTCTTGCTATGTCTGGTCATACAAATTAAAATATATAACTTAATAATCCAAATTTACCAAAATAAAATAAAAAACAAAACATTAAATGTCAATCATCATCATCTGCCTAGCCTTTTCCCTACTATGCTGGGGTCGGCTTCCAGTCTAACCGGATGCAGCTGAATATCAGTATTTTACATGGAGCGACTGCCTATCTGACCTCCACAACCCAGTTAGTACTGGGTAATGCGATACCCCTTGGTAAGACTGGTTGTCAGAATTTTGGAACACTGACTACCTGTAACGACCGTCAAAGATCTACAAATGACAGGCGGGACCAACGGCTTAACGTGATTTCCGAGGCACGGAGGAAACTTGGTATGTAATGGGTGGTCACCCATCCACAGACCAACCTAGGCAAGGCTTAATCTAAAGATCGAGCCGAGCTGCTGCTATTATTTAGCCACGAGCTCGTCAATGTAATGTCAATCAAATTTTTTAAATTAAAATTATTTAATTTTAAAAATTTGTATGACATTTGAAATGATACCAAAATGAAACCACGATACAGAAGTTCCTAAATGGTACCATGGTATTGTTCCTTCCTAACAATACCATGACATTTAAAGAACCAAAAAACCATCTTAAAACACTTCCAACACCACCAAACTAACACAGTATATACCAAAGTAAACGAAATTAACCAAACATGAAAGTCCATACAAAATAAACACACAAGGCGCATCACAATGCACTCAACTACAAAAGACTCAGCCATTCGATCATTTAGCTACTGTTTATGATCATTAAACTACCCCAAACACCCCCCACCTATGGGAATACCCCCATTCCCCAGCGAATACTCTCATTGGGGGACCAAATGTACCAGAAAACGGGTCTTCCATAAAATTGGCCATGTTTATCTAACAGTTGTTGGGACAATTTTTTTATTAATGGTTTCTGGTCTCCTGTGGTTACAATGTTATGATGGTGTAAATAGATCAAAGTGTTTTTCGCGGTTTTATTTTTAAAGGAGATGTTCGATTTTGGGCTAGAAATATGTAGGTACTCTGCATAGATAATAAAATAAATAAAAAAAAAAAATAAAAAAAAAAAAAAGCCTTTTATTTCCTTCAGAAAATACACACTTACAAAATTAGTTTTTTTTTTTTTTATAGTATCAAAAGTTTTAATAACACAAATAAAATTTAAATAAGTTAATAGTTCCAGGTTTTATATGCACGTTTTTAATACGTAATATTATGTTTTATTATTCTGTAGGAACCCCTCTGCAGGTAAAGGCCTCCTCCAAAAATAGCCAGTTTTCTCTGGATTGCGCTATTTGCATCCAGTTTGGACCCGCTATGCGTTTTATTTCGTCCTCCCATCTGTTGTAAGGTCTCCCTTTCTTTCTTTTGCCCACTGGCCCCCTCCATTCTGACACTTTACTTGTCCACCTGTGATCTTGCAGGCGTGCTATGTGTCCGGCCCACTTCCATTTTAACGCCAGAGCTTGTGCTAAACCGTCTGTTGCTTTTGTGATGTTGCGTATTTTTGTATGTCTAATTTTATTTATTCTCTTAATGTTAAGCATACTCCGCTCCATTCCTCGTTGGCACGTTATAATTTTTTCTTTGACGTTTTTGTTGAACTTCCATGTCTGACAAGCATAGGTTAGGCATGGTATAAGGCAGGAGTTCATGACCTTTGTCTTCAGTTTAATTGGCAAGTTGCTCTTAAATATTTGCATAGATAAAAAGGAAAAAAATAATAGATTCTCATAAATATACAGTTAAATTGGTTAGATTAAAAGAACAGTAGCCCTACTATGACCTCTTAAAGCAATTCTTATTCCGCTGAGGGAAAGAGACAGAGCTATACAGGGTGTCTAGCACCATCTCTTTCCCTCAGTGGAATAAGAATTGCTATAGGATGTCATAGTAGAGTAGCAGGTATAAAAAAATAATTACCTATTTGAAAAGTTTTTTAGTGAGATAACCCTATTTTAAGGTAGCCATGACAGTGGTTATGACGTTTGATTGACGAGTGTTGAGTTAGTTGTGTTGTTTAAACAAATTAGCGGCCAAAACCATGTAACTAATCTAGCTGCAATAATAGGACTACAAAAGGATTACAAGATATGCAGACGCAAACAAGTAGTATGTACGGAATTCGTGTTTTATTTTTTCTCGCAGTTATAAGTTGACACACTACACATCAATCAAATGTCATTGTCAAAATCACATTTCGCTTATTACTGACCACCGTATTTATTAGTAGTTGTGTTGCTCTCCTTGGCCGAATTAAATTGGATTCACATAAAAGCGATGCCAAAATAAAGGTTAACACAAAAAAACGTTAACCATACTGTATAGTGATATAAGGATGTTAATAGAGATGGCCCAAACTCCATACATTTCTGGAATATCTTCTTTGTATGTTTTTTTGGGCTGTCATTGTTTGTAATCACAAAAATGTCATTTATGACGGCGCTTTGATTGGAGGAGTGTCAAGAAATGTCAAGGTGGTGTCAAAGAATTTAATTTGCGATCTTGATTAAATTAACATTAGATTCATATTTTTATTTTTTATCTTGCACACTTGTTTTTTCAATTCACTGGACACACTGGCAGAATAGTCGACATCGGCTCTAATTGCCATTAATTAAAAATAGAATAGAAGAAATGTCAAAGATGATGGTTGACATTTTTTTTGTCAAAAAACGGGGTTTGACGTTTTTTGGCGCTGATGCAACTCCGGGCGCTTCTTGCACGCGACCGTCGGACGAGGAAGAAGCCGTTCGCATCACGCTGAAGCAAGAACGTGTTCGGTGGAGCGTCGCTATCCTTACTTAATATTATAAAAGCGACAGTGAGTTTGTTTGTTTGTTACGTGGTCACGCCTAAATGGCTAAACCGATTTTGATGAACTTTGGTACAGAGATAGTTGGGACCCTGGAGACAGACACAGGACACACAATTTTTTTTAAAGATTCAGATATGATAGAGAAAGAGGGAAGAAAAGGGAAAACTTAGCATTGCTGTTACAATAAATAAGGCGCAATGATAAAAACTAGAGGTAGCAGGTACCTGTAAATCAGGAAAGGGAACCTGTGTTACCCCAAATTTAACGCGAGTGAAGCCGCGGGCAAAAGCACGTATAGAAATAAACCTATATTTTGTGCCAGACCACTACATCAATTAAGCAGTCATTTGACACAATGTTTTTATATCAATCCGTATTTAATTCGCTAACTAAACCAACAAAATCCACAGATTTAAATAAAACATTAAGATAACTCAATGATCACTAATAAACCAACAAACAAATTGCTACCCCACAATATGATATTACCATAACACCCCTAAATGGGGCAATAGGGGTGAAGCAGGGGTACAAAAGGGGCACGGGGTAAAGTTACATGATTTAGCTATTACTCCCCCCTAAATGCTGGCGCTTTTTAATTCTGCGTTAATGGGCACATGTGATTATGAGTTCTGCCAAAAGTCTTCTGTAGAATGAATGGTTCCAATAAAAACTGGATTTCTTTTGTACATAAATATAACATTGTAACAGAGTGGGTATTTTACCTTCTCTGTTACCTTAGCCTCTTTCCTTTTAGATCAACATTGATTCAATTTTTTAAAATATTTTTTTAAATAAAATAAATAAATCGTTTATTTATAAAAAGGGGGCACATATACAATAAAATAAAGCATTTAACAAACAAAAGAACACAGTTGCTTAATTGCCTGAACTAGGTTGGACCTGTGTTTCAGGCTTAAAAAGAGCATTAATACTAATTTCAAATAAATAAATTAACAGTAATGTAAAATTAAAGTATCATAAATGGAAAATATTCATATTTCGAATTTCATTCTGTCATTTCATCTCCAACAGTCATTTTTTCGCTCATTACGTCTTTCGATTTCGGCTAGCAGCAACTTGTGCTAGTTATTGTGTTTTTTTTTAATAAATTGATCATATTTTTTTTTTAAATTCTCCATAAAGATCAGCGTTTTGGAATGGGCAACTACAGTTCTTTCACAAGTTATTATGCCTTGTGACAGGGACTGTAGCTTCATTTTGTTAGACATTCAAAAGTGCCTGTACTGGTCTAATTTCCTGCCGGGTTTGCGGGTTGTTCGAAAGAGATACCGCGGCCCCGGAACGTAAAGGGCAATAGAAGGAACATGGGTGGGTTTTAGTCAGTACAAGTCTGACATGCCCCCCCGGCTCGCCCAGAGCGGGGGAAGTCATTGGATGATATCTCACCCGAAAAAAAATGGTCTAATTTAAATAAATGCTTTGAGTTTGAGTTTGAAGGGTTCGGCAGAGTTGTACATAGTTGTACACCCACATTTCAGCAGGTATGTTTAAGTCACATTTTATTAGGAGCCAACTAATGGAGCACAAATCAAAAAACCCGCGCGACTGCTACCGAAAAAATCCTGTTAGTAGTATCCATTAGTACTTTGCTCAACATATTAATAGAACCTAAGACTTACGAATGATTAGACGATAAAACAATATATTCATGATCAAGTCGACAACAGAACGTTTCTGCTACAAAAGCTTCATCGATAGAACTTTTAATTCATGACCGAAACGACGAGAAAATCCTTCACCAAAGAAGAATTAGTCAACAAAGCCTTGTTGATGTGGCTACATGGCCACTGTAGATGCAGGTGAGCAATGGGTAGCTCACCGTCCGTCCAGTAACGACAGGCCGTCTCGATGTCGCGTCATTGTTCCACGCGCGCCTCAAAAAGATGGCAGCAAAGCAGAGGGGCCTGCCAGGGCCACCACCTGCCGGGATTGTTCGAAAAAAATACCGCTTGCGCGGAACATAAAGAGCAAAAGACGGAATATGGGTGGGTTTTAGTCAGTGCAACTCTGACATTCACTCCCGCTCCGCCCAGAGCGGGGAAGTTGTTTGGTAGTTTCCCATCCGCAAAAAAAAAATAAGAATTAGTGAACAAAGCCTTGTTTGAGTATGGAAAGGTGGTATGTATTTCGTCTTGTACAAACACAATCAACCCTTATGTTATCGACATTAAGATTCTTTATTGATTAAACAAAACAAAGATCCAGATTAAAACATGATCCTTAGGTAGATAAATATTTAAGATACAATCGCTTGTAATACTGACAATACATGAAGATCAAATGTTTATTAAATGAACGATCCTTATAATTTAAAGCACATATAATAATACAAATTGTAATGTTTGAAAAATTTAAAGGTTCGTCTATACTGTCTTAACCCTGAGTCAATTCTCATTATGTTTGTGAGGATGTATGGATGTCTGGATGTTTGTTACTTTTCACGACAAAACGGCTGAACGTATCTTGATGGATTTTGGCACAGAGGTAGATTATGGTCTGGATGAACACATAGGATACTTATTTTTTTGATATAGCCGCGAGCGCCAGCTAGTTATCCATAAATGAATCCGCCTCTATCGGAGTTCCAATAGAAGCGGATTGATCGAATTGATCCGCTATGGACGGAGCGGGGTCAGTGTCAGACTTTCACTGACTCAAACCTACCATGTTACTTCTTCTGCCCTTTCTGTTCCGGAGCTGCGGTATCTCTTCCGAACAACCCGCAACTCCTGCCCTGACAATCCCCTCTGATTTTTCGACATCTATTTGAGATGCGCGTGGAACACGAAGGCGCCACCAAAACGGCAGCTGAGGAAAGGTTGACTTGAAATTTACACTACATCATCATTGTCTATTCTATTTTCAATAAGAACTACATTCCAAAACACAATGACTTATTTAAGTAATACTCATAGACTTGCATGTCTGACTTGTTCTTTTTGAGTTTCGCAAATAAATAAACTCAAACCGAGGCACACACGCAGTGTAAAATCACCTTAACCCACCCACATAGTTTGAAAATCAAGCGTAATACGTAACTGGAGCCTTAGGCAACCATAATTAACGACTTCAAAGCGGACTTACATCGTTATCGTTGCGTTATTTGTAACGTTATTTATAACTAGGTTGTGTGCACGCGTATGGTTTTTAACAATGTAATTGATAGCTGAGCTTTTACAAATTAATTTGGGTTTTTTGGCTCGTGTGAGCAAAAATTCTGAATGCTTTATTTATTTTTTATTTGGTTTTAAAGTGAGTTAGTGGTTTATTGTGATTTTTGTATGGTATGTTTTAAACCGACTTCAAAAAGAGGAGATTCTCAATTTGTCTGTATATTTTTTTGCTCTGACTAACTGTGAGCCGATTTTCAAAATTAGTTTTATAATCGAAGGAGAGAAGAAATAATTTTATCTATATTGTTTTGGTGCTTTATAAATTATCTTCCACAATACATATTTTCTTCTTATGAATATGGATGACATGCTTTATATATTTAAGTAGAATGGAAATAAAAATGGTGCTACAGTCCCAGTCACAAGACATAATAACTTGAGAAAGTACAGTAGTTGGTATGGTACAAAGGTACCTAATGAGCTGGACATTCATAAAATAAAACAATTATTAAAACTGACGTGTTTTTTATCGGTTTTTTAACAGTTATAAAATGCGCAGTAAGGCCGTTAATTTTTTCACAATATCGACATCACTATCATCCACATTCTGACGTTACCCACTGCTGCCTCTTTTTGCTTGTTCCAAGCTCCACGTTCTCGTGCTAGCCTCATCCAGGGTATAACCGCAACAGCAGCAATGTCGTCAATCCATCCCGAAGCTGGACGTCCAACACTTTTCTCACCAGCCCTAAGACTCCACTCGGTCACAGTATTACTCCACTAACTATTTCAAGGTAAACCTTAATAATTATGATCAATTCACATTTTTTTTTACAATTAATGGCTTAATTGCATCGTTAGGCAGCTGGTTCAAGGGCTTGATACAGAAAGCGTTACTCTTGGACACGGCTCGAATTGTTAGGAGGTTCCTTTCTCTGGAGCCCTGACCGCCGGTAGCTTGGACCCTGTTCCTGATACCGATGGGCTCCTACTTTTTGTAATTTTATAGGTTTTTTTTTATATTTACGAGATATTCACATAGAAATATAAAAAAAATGAATAAACGGATCATCAAAGATCATCTTTTCATTAGTAGTTATCTCTGTATTGCTACCAGTTGTCACCATAATCATCTGCTAAGTTATTTCCTAACTATGTTAGGGTCGGCTTCCAGTTTAACTAGATGCAGCTGAATACCAGTATTTTACATGGAGCGACTGTCTATCTGACCTCCAAAACCTTGTCAGTATTGGGTAATACGATACCCCTTGATAAGACTGGTTGTGGGGCACTGATTATCTGTAACGACTGTCAACGATCTACAAATGACAACCGGGACCAATAGCTTATCGTGCTTCCCGAGGCTTGGAGGAAACTCCGTATGTTACGGGTGGTCACCCATCTACATACCAACCTAGGCAAGCGCGGCTTAACCAAAGATGGACCCTATCGCCAATAATTCACTAGCTACGTCAGCTGTCACCAATGGCTTTTTAAACTCCTCTCGGGAGCAATCGAGACCATCAAACATACAACAAGGTATTGTAAATCTAATAATTGTCATCCGCATACAGTTATCTTGTCCAAACAATTATCACACTGCAATAAACAACAATGAAATCGTCAACCAATCGTTATTATTGCAAATTACCGCCATCTGCTTTACTTTGACAGATCCCAAAGGGTTTTGGCGCGCTTCTAACAACTGCCATCTTGCGACCATAGACAAACATTTGCAATTTTGCGCGCCATTGATTCTAGTTTTGTTAAATTAGCCGGATTTAATCCGTTTTTAGTTACAATGGACCTTTTTTGGTCAATAACTGTTTTCTTTATTTTAAAATATGATACGGTTGTTTTTTTTTTACTTTTGTGTTTAGTTTTCGGTGCCTTTTGAGTGGTCTTGTGGAAAAGTTGATTTTTAAATCGTTTCAAGTTTATTATGTCAGACGGTTCTGCTCTATGCTATTAGATTGCTGATTAAAGCCGGTTTAAAGCCACCAAACTCCATGGAACATCTTTTTGTAATTTTACGAAACATAGACGAAACGTCTTGACAGATTTTCATAATGTTTTATATGTATATTCAGTAGGTCTGAGACGGACGATCGGTGATGTGAAGTGATAAGGGTGGCTAAGCAGCGCAGAAACTAAACTGAACACAATATAAAAATTGCAGTACCTATCGATACCGATGTAAATACCCAGTAAGCTTGACAATCGTTATTGTTGATAAACCGTCACTTTCGTCCTCAAATCACGCACAATAAATATTATTCCCAAATCACCATACAGCAAAAAAAAAACATTTCCATCAAAGATCAACAGTGAGTACTCGAATCTGCTCCCATTAGCAATCAATACCGATCATTTACCCGCTGGACATACAACAAAAAGCCTCGCCACACGGACTGCCGGCAGCGGTGCGTGAAATATAAGAGCACTCTACAAAAGGGCTAATAACTCGTGTGAAGCACCCTTAACGCTCCCTCGGTTTGTGGTGGAGGTGAAAAGAGGTGGCGGCTAGCGGAGCGGGAAGCGATTAGGTAAACTATAATTATATTATTTACTAGCTTTATCCCGCGGTTTTCATCCACTTAGACTGGGATATTATACATATAAATCTTCACCTTGAATCACTCTATCTATATATTGCTGAAAACAGCACTGAAATACGTTGAGGAGTTTAAAAGATCTAAGCAAACAGAAAGTCGAAGCGACTTCATTTTATGCTATGTAAGGTCTAGATTTATTTTTTGAAATATCTCATCAAACATTGTCTTCTGTTTTATTCAAAACAATATTTATCTAAAAACAAATAAAACTCAGTTTTTTTACAGTTCCGAGGGACGAGACTTCAATATATAGTTTTAATGTGGCAGACAGACAGACAGACGCGCAATAAACTAATCCTATTAGGATTCCATTTTTTTTAGTCACTTTCACACATCATATTTTAAACTATAAACATGTGTAAAGGTGTTAACACATTACCGACTATAAGTCGGCAGTATGTTAAATACACCACGTAAATCGCAAATCGCGACCTCTCATAACTTAACCCACCCAAAACCGAGCCGGCACGAAAAATATGATGTTATCTTTATTCTGATCGGATCTTTGTCGGGCGAAGTCGGGAGCTATTGTAGTATACAGACGATTTTTTTACATGGCGTCTGTATTTGTTACTATGATGGGAGCCATTGTTTTCTATGGGTATTAATATTATTTTGTGTTTGTCTGCCGACGGTAGCCGGGTCGAGATTTTTTTTTGTAACGGTATTAAGTTGATTTGTATTTTGAATAATAAGGAAGATGATCGATATGTTTGTTAAATTTTATGGAGGAAAGGCCACTGTAGACAACAAAATTAAAAAATTCTTTTCATTTTTGCAATTTCCAAGGCAGTATCATGTTGTTTGTTGGTTAAAATATGGTTTGCAAAGACATTCGATTGCTCAAATTTTAAGATAATAATTTAGAAAATCTAGTAAGGCATAGCTTTGTTATTCAGTGTGTGACATGTATAGGAGAAATATGTATATTTTAAAGTATTTTATGTTCTTTTATTTTTAGGCTTACAGTACTAAAATGATTTGATTGTATATTTCAATTAAATGCGCATATAATACTTTTAGATTATAATTTAAATCATATTTTAAGTTACATGTCACACTTTTATCTCAAACCTATGCTTATGATTTTTTCTAATTCTCTCTTTTAAAACGACCTGAGTATTTGAACATTATGGTAAACCAGCCAGCATTGGTTAGGTTATAAAACCTCTAACAGTGTCTATATGATCAAAAACCAATAAAAACATACTACTTGAGGCTGACCTTTTTCCATTGCAAAACATTTTTATTTATTACCAAAAAAAACCTTCATGAATTTTGGTACAAAGATAGTTGGGACCCTGGAGACGGACATAGGCCAATTTTTTAAAGTGAGAATTGAGGGAGAAAGAGGGAAGAAAAGGGAAAACTTAGTTTTGCTATTACAATAAATAAAGTGCAATTGTAAAAACTAGGTACAGGTAGCTGGTACCTGCAAATCAAGAAAAGGGAACCGTGTTACTCCGAATTTAACGCAAGCGAAGCCGCGGGCGAAGCTACTATCCTATAAAAATTCCGAAACTTAGTCTGTTAGTACTAATGGAAAGACACATCAGCGAAAGGTATGTTTTCGCTTCTTTTAGCATACCAAAAGCCTTGTTAAATAAACTGTAAAACTCTAATAATAATGTCCAATAAATCACAATCACACAAACCCAAAACACACCTTTATGATCTCGAGGACACGGCTGAAAATCGACTAATCAAAAAACATTTCTCTCGCTAAAACCTAACGTGTATGGATGTCGACGTGTGGGGTGTATGGACGTGTATGGCCGTGTATGGCCGTCGAGCGGGTATAGGACCATAAATACAAGAGTACGACTAATGACTGCATAACTGATATTTACGTCGGATGGGTATTCCTGTTGCGGTTAGCGCGTTCGCTACTCAAAATTAATTCAGACTAGGCTGAGGCTAAGCGTCTATCAAACATCAAATATTACATTAGGTTGTTTGTGGAGGTTGATTTTAGTGGTGGAAAACTAGCTAATGCCCGCGACTTCGCTCTGTAGTTTTTGCCCTTGCGCCTTATTTATTGTTATAGAAAAGCTAAGTTTTTCCTTTTCTTCCCTCTTTCTCTCTCATTTCTCACTTTAAAAAAATTGCCTATGTTCGTCTCCAGGGTCCCAACTATCTCCGTACCAAAATTAATCGAAATCGGTTTATTTATTTGGGCGTCAAGTCGTAACAAACAAACAAACTCACTATCGCTTTTATAATATTAGTAGGGATGTACCTACATAAACAATATGTATGATGTAGATATATCCATGTCGTTTAGTTGTGAGGTACCGATGACTCTCGGTAGTTGAGCGGGTTTTAAAACAGTTCAGCTACCCTACCATGACGTGTTAAAGCAGAACTGATTACGCTGAGGGAAAGAGACAGAGCTATACAGGGTGTCTAGCACCATCTCTTTCACTCAGTGGAATAAGTTCTGCTTTAAGATGTCATAGTAGGCCTACAGGTGGCGATGCCGGCACAATTCTTAAAGAACAGTTTATCCAATATTGATACATCTAACTAGGGTGATATGGGGAAAATGAGAAACAATACAATTTACAATTGTAATTGAAAGAAATTTCAACAAGTAGCGCTCATGATCTTTTGAAAGTAATCATAACAATTGGGAAAAAATATTTTCTTAACCGATTTTTAAAAAAGGAGGAGAGTATCAAGTCGAGTAGTTTTTTTTTGTTCGAAACAACTCCTGTAGACAATTCACAAATGTTTGCGAATAGACCTATAGGTAGTTGTTCCGGGTCTGTCTGTTTGTGCATGTGAGTTTAAATGTTTGTAAACGCACCCACGATACAGGAGAAATTCCTAGTGTCGGGCAAAGTTTTTTTTTTAATTTACACTACACTTTTTTTGCGTATAGGAAATCGTCAAATAACTTACCCCACTCTGGGCGGAGCAAGGGGGAGTGTTAGACTGGTACTGACTAAATCCCACCCATGTTCCTTATATTGCCCTTTACGTTCAATACCAAATACTCCATCCGCAACGAGAGCAATCCCCACCGAAGCCATAGACTCCGTCCAAAGTAATATATGTTGAACAAAAAAAAGCAGCCAGTCCGCAGTTATCATTGTAAAATGAATTAAAAGAGTTCGCCTAAAAGTACGGTTTCGGCAAAGGATTGAATAAAAATGATAAAAATGATATACGATGGCTCGTGCAGGCTTGATGCGAAAATATCTCGGCTTATAGAGATGGGACGCGATGGCCGTGTGTTAGTCGATTTTTTTTTATGTTGATCTATAAAATTTGGAATATCTATTAAAGCTTATTGAAATTGAAATTGGTTGGCCTTGTAGATTCTTAGACTCTTGTTAACTTTTGTTTTGTAAAGTAAGCAATGACTTATTGTCGGGGATACGCTGTCCTCTCATACTTAAATACTAACGCTGTAATAAAAACATTGTAAAACAAAATGACTTTAAAAGATTTACCATAGAGTTTCTTGTCGGTTCTTCTCCATAGGAAACGACCAAACCGAACCGTGCACCTTTTCTCGACGTTTTATAAGTGCCCATGTACGCCTATGTAAAATAAAAATATTTTGATTTCAAGTTTGTATTCAACAGGATATATCATATAGAGACAGTAACATACACTAGGTATAAAAGGAGAGCTCAGAGCTTTAATGAATATGCTTTTAATTGACTAAAGTGTGATGCAATATCATTTTTAGAATTTACTTAAAACATTGTTAAGTATATTTTACCGTGATTTACTCTTATGATCCTAAAATACTATAACAATTTCACAATTTTAAATGGTCACGGAACAAAATGATCATTTTATCGATAGATTTTTCACAGCACTAGGTCATATTTAGTAAATAAAGATGCTTTCTCGCTAGTCTGGTGAGGTTTAAGTTATGAATATTTATGATGCAATTACAAATTTTGAAAAAAAGATTACTGGAAAGAGATTATTGTCAAACAGATAACTGGAATAAGTCATTGAATATTAGGTTTTAAATATCACAATCAATTTTAGGCCAAAATTATTGAGAAGTTCCTTATCGCGCGTTGCGATGGGGGCTTGACGGAAAAAAATAAGACCAAAAGTTGTAACGACACTTTTTGCTATAGCTGTAAACCCTGTAGCGTGCGTGTGTTTCTCTGTCTGTTTCTCTCTTTCTCTCTCTCTCTCTCTCATAGACAGCAAGCCAGTTATTTTCGTTTCGTCTTTCTATTTTGCATTGAACAGTGTGGTGTCGCGACGATTATTTTTGTTGAGTGTATACAGGTTTTTTGTACATAATAAACAATAACTTCGTTCCATCCGGGTGTCCCTTGACACCTCTCAAGTTTTTAATAGTTTATTTTTTATTTTATCTAGTCTCTTTCATAGCTAAATTAAACTTCTAGTCTAGCCTAGATACATCTGTCAATCATTATTCTACATGGAGCTACTGCCTATCTGATTTCAACAACCGAAATTACAGAGTAGGTAATAAGATAACTTGTCTTACTAAAATAACTGCGACAAGGGCAGAAGTATTTAAAAGGGTTGTGATCCAAAAGATTAAAAAAAAGAAATGACTTCAAAAATTTAAAAAATAGTTAAATACTGAGCAGTATCTTCCCAGAATCCTTACTTAATATTATAAAAGCGAAAGTGAGTTTGTGTCTTTGTTTGTTTGTTACCTCTTCATGCTTTATTGGCTACACCGATTTTGATGAATATTGGTACAGAGATAGTTGGGAACCAGGAGACGGACATAGGCTACTTTTTATTTAAAACTAGTGGGATAAGAGGGAAGAAAGAGAAAACTTAGCGTTGCTATTACACATCAATAAGGCGCAAGGGAAACTGTGTTACCCCGAATTTAACGCGATCGAAGCCGCGGGTAAAAGCTAGTAAGATCATAAAGGGCCGATCAAATCATCCCCGATTTTTTTACTAAACCAGGACCTTGATCATACCCCACATCCAGTGTAAAGCCCTCTCAACACACTCGCCTCCCGAACGAGCGTCAAAAGAATTAAAAAGTGCCCCAGTACTCCGCAGCGAATGGTAACAAAAAACGCGAATACAGCGCAGTCAAAGTAACGTTATTAACGTTGGCTTTGAGCTAAGATTAATGTTCGAAGCTACCTCCAAATTGGGGCTTCGTCCGATCAGCTAGAAGGCGTATTTTTTTAAGTACATGTGTACATTATAGATTCAATTCTCTAGTATTGTATAATTATTAAGCCCATATGTGAGTGCTATGTATTATCATTGACTTGACGAACCCCAGGTGGTTGTCACTTTGACGGGCCTGTTGGTCCAGTGGTTAGTGGCCCTGACTGCTGAGCCGGAGGTCGTGGGTTCGATTCCCACCCAGGACAAACTTTGTGTGATGAGCATGATTGTTTTTCTGTGTCTGGGTGTGATTTATCTATAATATGTATGTATTATAAATTATATAAGTATGTATATCAGTTGTCTGGTTACCATAACACAAGCTCTGCTTAGCTTGGGATCAGATAGCCGTGTGTGAGTTGTCCCAAGAAAAGAAAAAAAAAAAAGAAAGATGTCTCGCTGATGGTGGCGGGTGTGTCGGGTCATTTAGCTCCCTTCAAAATGGTCGAGCTGAATGGGGCTGATCCATACGTCATGTTCGTGAACAGGCGCTTTCAGTTAGGACTGGTCATGTTTTAGCTGCCACAATTCATTTTTAATTTATTTTTACTGTGGACGCTCTTACTGTGAACGTCTTTCTAAATCGTTCTCACATATTTGTATAATCTCAACACGAATGATGTAAATACGATTTCGTAATAATATTCTAATTTAAAAGAGTGTCCATGGAGTTTCTTGCCCATTCTTCTCCATAGAGATTAACGCTTTGGAATGCAACTACAGTACTTTCACAAGTTATTATGCCTTGTGACCGGGACTGTAGCATTAACATAAAATTTTTTTGACATTCAAAAGTGCCTGTAATGGTTTAGATTTTGTGGTATTATTTGTAAGGAAAGTCTGGTGTATGAAGATGGATCGAGGAATAAGAGTACAGGAAAAACAAAAAAACAATGGATGCACTGGGTGCAGGATGATATGGCTAGAAAGAATGAAGAATAGAGAAGCATAGAAGAAGTCATCCTGAGCCGACTCTAAAAATCTTATGCGAATAAATATTCTTCGTAATATTGAAAGCCGTGACCGAAAACGGCTAGGAGTATTATTATTATAATTAACACTTGAAACAAAATATCAGAAAAAAAACATTGCCCTACACTAGGAATTTCTCCTGTACCATGGATGCGATACAGTAGAAATTCCTAGTATGGGGCAATGCATTCTTAAAAAAAATGATACCGCGGCAGAAACGGCAAAAGAAGGAACATGGATGGGTTTTATTCCGTAAAAGTCTGACACTCCCACCCGCTCCGCCCAGAGCGGGGGAAGTTATTTGATGACTTCACAAAAGAAAAGGTAGGGTGCAGCTCCCAGACTTCCCAGCTTCTCAATACCCAGATTACTCAAACTTTAGTATTTTATCATTAGTACAGCTACCCCTACCATGACGTGTTAAAGCAGAACTTATTCCGCTGAGGGAAAGGGACAGAGCTATACAGGGTGTCTAGCACCATCTCTTTCACTCAGTGGAATAAGTTCTGCTTTAAGATGTCATAGTAGGCCTACTGTCTGCTTAATAGTGCGTCAATGCAAATAAAATCATTACGATTTTAGAGGATTACACTAATCTCCTTAGTCAATTGAACATTAACAACCTCGCGTAAAAAACGACTTACCAAAAACTAACTAATATTAAAATATCATCACGCGCACATATCTAGGGGTAAGCAGAGATGCGTATCTCCACCATTTGAAATATCATCCCTTAATGTGCGCCACGCGCCCCCGCCGGTGTTGCCATTTAAATAAAATTACAATTAGATACGGAGTGTTTTGACCACTGGCAACTGCTTTATTCATTTAGTTTTAACTGATAAATTATATTGTACTGCTCTGTAGAGTGTGGACTTGGGTCATTTTTTTATTATGTCCTTTTTTTAGGTTCTCAGAGAAGGAATAACAAAAGGTTGATGAAGTAAAGCTTTAGAAGACCTGTTACAAAGTGGATTGATGACTTTGCGAAGGATGTTGCGTTATGCTGAGCTGGTCTCCCATTTGGTGCAACCTTGAGACACACCACCCAGTAGTGGGCGACCGATATAAATGTATGTGATGTGTCTAAATGTCTATAGGTTAATCTAATTTCTACCTTTCTACCGGTGTACGATTTATCTATCTATAGGGACTTCGTATGAAATATATAACGACCTCAGCCAGAATCCGGAGTAAAAGTGAAAAGAGACTACCAATTATAATTATCTATACTAATAATATTATAAAGCTGAAGAGTTTGTTTGTTTGAACGCGCTAATCTCATGGACTACTGGTTGGAATTGGAAAATTCTTTTAGTGTTGGATAGTCCATTTCTCGAGGAAGGCTATAGGCTATATAACATCACGCTACGACAACAGGTGCTGAGCAGCGCGGGTGAAACCGTGGGGAACAGCTAGTTAGAAATAAATCAGAACATCAATCGTCAAAAAAAATGTAGATGAATATATAGGTAAGTCTATTCCGTTTTCGAGATGAAAAGTAGCCTATGATCTGACGGTAATTTTTTTAGCCACCTATAGATTTTTGGACTGCCCCACTGCTGGGCCAAGGCCTGACCTAAATTATTTCTTTATTAGTAATGTATTAAGTATAGCTGTTTTTCTAATAATGGGAAATCATCAAATAGGCCGAGCGGGAGTCAAACCTTTACTGACTAGAACCCATCCATGTTCTTTCTTTTTCCCTTTATGCTTCGGAGCTGCGGTATTAGGTATAGGATACTTTATTCTATGAAAAATAGAGAGAATCTTCTAATGTATTGGAAATCTGTCTGTGTGTTTCTTTTGGACATAAAATTACACCGCAATTTATGCCCCAAGTCCCCAAACTACGTAGTCAAACCTCACATACATCGGCCGTCCCACTAAGGGGTGACAGAATTAATGTCCGATGCCCACGGCCCTTGAGTATTAATTGTTAAAAATCGACCATCCATTCACTTGAAGCTAAAACGTGTATTAATGTTAATGGAATTTTAGACTAACTAATATATTTATGTCTTTGTCAAAGTCATCGTTCTAAGTTTGAAAAAGAGAATAAATATCTCGAGGAAATAAAAAAAAATGAAACAAAAACAAAGAAAATGTGCCAGATTTATTTAATTTAAAATTTAACAACTCAAAGGCTGAAAAGAAAAGCGATTTTAAGTTAAAAAAAAAAACAAACTATAATTCTGAAGTCGGTGATTTTTGTTTGTTGCATTGACTTTTTTGCCACCGAATTTTTGGGAATATAATTATTTTACACATTTTTGTGTTTATTGTTGTTTTTTTTTTGGAAAACAGCTCTTTATTCCAGCTTTTCAAGTTTAATATGATAGTATCTCATACAAATTGTTGTACTAAATGTAAATATAAAATCGGACGGATCGGTAATTACGAAGTTATGACATAACAAACAATATGATTAAAATGATTTTCCCACCTCCTTTTTATAAGTCAGTTGTAAAATAAAGGTAGTAGAGAAGATATAACTTGTTCTCGTTAAAAGGACGAAAAAAACTTGTTCAATTTCGGTACATTTAGATTTCTCAAACTAACAAAATTTAATTTAAACCAAATGAAACAATAAAACTTATTCTTATCTACAACTTCAATAAAACATCAAAAAAAAAACCAGCAGATGTCACTGCCATAACAATTAAACTAAAGGTGACATTCTCACCCCTGACATTGACATCTCACTTTTAATATCCCTAATGCTAGGCAACTAATTATACGTGTCTATTAATCGACTATAGCTCGTAACGGATATACTGAACATCACTATTGTGATGGTAAATTAAAAGTAATAAGTTGCGACACTATTTCTATTATAAACCGTTATTTTTTATTATGTTTTTTCTTTTCCTATTCATTATTTGAGTTTAGTGTAGTTTTGATATTTTGAGGTTATACAATAATTTACATGTATCTCCATGAGAGCTTTTACGATACTGGTGCACCCACCAGTATCGTAAAAGCTCTCGGTTCAGTTTAATTTCTTCATTTATAAGAAAATAACGCTACGATAAATAAAGACTAAGTACGTCGTAGATCTAGATTGGAAATAGATATGAGCGTGTTATAAAGACTAAACAAAAGTTAATTAAACTTCAATATAAAATCCAGTTCCACTTTTTCAAGTGCAGTTAAATGTGAGTCGAATCTAAGAAATTATCACACAATTCTTCTCGTGATCTGCAAAAGAAATAAAACGTCGAACAAAAAAAACAAGTATTAATACGTTTTAAAATATAAAGTGATTCGTTTCTAATTTCAATCAACGACTCTATAAAAGAGCTTTTGAGTAACAATTTATTTCTAAATATCATAGACTACCTCTAAAATGTACCTTATTGTTCAAGCTATTAGAATTGTAATGCAAAGTCTACAATCAAATAAATATCTATGATTTAGAAGCTTTGTAACACGACCCAACACTATTTACCTATTCATTTTTCAAAAAAGGAACTTAACGCCCAAATCGACGCGTTAATACTCAACAAAAGGAAAAATAAACGGCTTTGTGTAATTCGACCAACTAAGGTTTACCGTCCTCTAAAAAAAGTATTACTTTATTTAGAAGCTGTTAAAGACGATTTTAGGATAAAATCTTGTTGTACAGATGTATGAATATCGCAGTATACAATGCAAAAAAGAAAAATACGGCTCCCTACGTTTTTTAAAGATGTAATTCGTAGTTTCAAATTGCGAACGCGGCATTCTTATTTCAAAACAGCGAGGTGTCATTGGACACTCCCTCTTAGGTATGGCAACAAGAAAATACTAATCGCATTTATTTTAGTTTGAAATTGCAGACAATTTTATTTTATTTAAATTAAAAAAAATATTCGTAAGAATACACATCTTCAGTCAACATTTAAGCAACGGGTACAAGTAAATCTTTTCACAAACGTACACATAAATATCAGCATTTAATACCGGCGCACATTAAATCTACCATTCATGATAATTTATTTAAGCTTAATAACAATTGAATACTCCATTTTCCAATTAATTTTTAAACGATCACATATAATGGACAGTAAATTGAAAATATTTCACAATAGATGGCGCAAATAATTATATCGTATTACTGGAAAAGCAATCAATCAAGTATTCTGTCTATCACACGAATAATTAAATGAAAATGATCGAATTCTATATAAATTTAAGTGCCAATTACGGTTCGCTACACAATAAACAGTACTTCGGTTACTTCGGTGCTTTTCCGTGTAGTTTATCATTAATTTATTGTTGCGGCAACATTTGATTTATTATGGTTTATTTTGTATTTTCAGTGTTTAAAATGTTTGGTGAGACATCAATTTGTTTTGATTTAACTAATTAGTGGTATTTAAATTTTGTTGGCATTGATGTTATTTGGTTTTGTTTGGTAATTGGATAGATTTGTGAGTTTCAACTTGTTTTAATTAAGATATCTTTAATTTTAATTTGATAGTGTACCAAAATAATTACCTGTCATACTATCTAAAGCAATGTCCATCAGTTAAACGACTCTATATATTATTTACTTTAAATTATATAGTATTCAACAACAGTACATAAGATTACACACTACCACAGAAGCTTTTCCACTATAATTTAAATTTTGAGTACCTAAAAGTACGCATCAGTACTTTCTCCCAGCCGTACCTTGCACGCTGCATTTGAAATTGGAATCGTATGTTTATAAAATGGCCGCTCATTGTCGCCAGTTTGACACCACTGAGTTTAATGTTTGAAACACATCGATCGGTGTGATAAGTTTTTACACATCCGTATTAGCAAGCTTTAGAAACTTTAAGATAAGGACTTCTGTATTTAAAATATGACCTATACATGTGTGAGAGTTTTATTTTACCGTGATTTAGATACGAGTTTTTTTGCGTGATTTTTGAAACAAGGATTTCAATAGTCAATTAATGAAAAAGAACATTCTTTCTTTCTTTTTTGGGTGGTTAGTGTCTAACCTGGTGTCAGAGATTTTATGCAGCCTTACAAATAAAATAATGTAGAAGTTGGTCAAGAATTGAGAATAAAATTGTTTGGATTTAGGAGACCACAAACAATGAATGCATTAAGAACAAAAAAAAACAAAAAAAAAACGGAACCCCTATAGGATCTATAGGTCTGTCTGTCAAGACCCTTTATATAAGGAACGTGTGAAGATATAAAGTTAAAATGTGAGTTGAAAAAATCAACCCTCTAAGTCTACGCAGTCAAAAGATATGGCCATTTATGTCGCAAGTTTGTACGGAAGTACGGAACCCTCAGTGTGCGAGTCTGACTTACTCTTGGCCGGTTTTGTATGTTTTTGTGTCGAAAAATAACGACGGAATATTGGATAAAAACTGTTTGGTGAAAGATCGGACAAAATGGACTGCAGACGGTTTTGTCTCCGACTGTATTTCAATTCAACATCGGTTAAAACCGGACTCCGAAAAATCCAGTGTCGCTGACCACCGGGTTTGTGTCATCGGTTTTTTGGACTTCGTACCGATGAAGTATAATTCGCTCCGTTTGACCTTTTAACTGTAAACTTTAAAGCCTCCTACGACACATGGGATAGACTGATTAAATGCTGAGAACTTGCCTGTTATTTCTTAGGTAAACTATTTAATAAACCTCAAAATCAAAATATTTTTATTTCACATGGGCACTTATAAAACGTCGAGAAAAGATGCACGGTTCGGGTTGGTCGTTTTCTATGGAGAAGAACCGGCAAGAAACTCCATGGTTACTCTTTTAAAATCATTTGGTTTTACATTGTTGTTGTTACAGCGTTAGCACTTTAGTATGAGAGGACAGCGTAGGCCCGAAAATAAGTCATTGCTTACTTTACAAAAAGTAAAATAAAATAATACGTTAACATAAGTTAACAAGCGTCCAAGAATCTACAATCTACCTATCAGCTACCCTACCATGACGTCTTAAAGCGGAACTTATTCCACTGAGGGAAAGAGACAGAGCTATACAGGGTATCTAGCACAATCTCTTTCTCACACAGGAATTAGAACTGCTATAAGATATCATGGTAACCCTGCAGTTATTTATAGCTTCTGCGCTCTTAACAAAAAATCGGCCAAGTGCGAGTTGGATTCGTGCACCGTGTTCGTATAAACTCGCGATATAAACAGCCATATCTTTAGACTGCGTGGACATAGAGGGTTGATTTTATCACAGCTTCAAGGGACTATAGACTTGAGTATATGGTTTTAATTTCAACTCGATACCTCCTCGCGTTCTCGAGATAAAAGGTCTTGAAAGACAGACAGGCGGACAAAATCGTGATCCTATTAAGTTTCTGCTTATTCCTTTTGAGTTACGTAAACACAACTACTTAGGTAAGTGATAAATGATGTTTATTTTGCAAGTAGGTTTTCACAAACACTTTTACACGTCTTTTTTTTAAAACTAGATGAGGCTGGTGTTTTCTACCGACTACTCTGAGAAGATACAGCCGAAACAAACTCAGAGGTCATAGTCTCTTTTAAAGACCAGACCAAAAATCTTGGACAACTTACATGAGGACTATGCAGATTAGTGTCTGAAGTGGTCTTTTTAAGAAAGCACCACACAGATTGAGTGGACCTGTCCAGTCAGTGCAAGCATTTGTCAGTTATCGTGTAGCTCTACTCATAACCCAAGAGCTTAACGAAACGACGAACAATACCAAAAAAAGGACATTAGCGTAGGTCTCTAAATAGTACTCAACTGCCAGAATCGTCAAAAACGAAAAAAAAAGTATATAAAAGTTATAATCCACATGGTCCTCACATTCACAATAAACTAATACCGTAAATAGGTATCATAGACATTTCTTCTCTGCAACTAGACATAAAAAACGCATTAATCAACTCCTGCAAATACTTAACATCCAATTAGTCATCAAAATGTACGCTGGTCACTAACCAGCGTGGATGAACAGCATACTGTCCTTATCAACCATCGCCACGACTGCGTAATTGGATTTGTGCCGCGCCGCGTTTCAACATAAATTACGCATTAGTGGAAACGCACCCTTAATTGTTTTGGTATTTATTTCCTTACTAGCTTTTGCTAGCGACTTCGCTCGCGTTAAATTCGGTATAACACAGTACTTGCTACCCCTTGATTTGCAGGTACCTGCTACCTGCAATTTTTGCTGAAAATAAAAAAAAAACGCCAAATTTTCCCTTTTCATCCCTCGTTCTCCCTCATATTCCACATTTTTTAAATAAAAATTAGCCTATATCAGTTTAGCCATTAAAGCGTGAAAAGGTAACAAACAAACTCACTTTCGCTTTTATAAGATTTTAAGGATTTCCATAGAAAATTATTGTGGTGGCTTCAAAACCCACCCATGTTCCTTCTTTTGCCCTTTACGTTCCGGAGCCACAATATCTCTTTCGAACCACCCGCAACCCCGGCAGACGGTGGTCCGGCAGACCCCTCTGTTTAGCTGACATCCCTTTGAGGCGCTCGTGGAACTCTAACGACACGGCTTGTCGTTACTAGAAGGCTAGACAGTGAGCTACCCACTGGTCATTGTCCATAGACCCGTTTCTACGGCGAGTCTCGCCCGACGCTCGGACCGTGTCCCGCGGCAGCGGCTGGGTTGGTTTGGGGAACTATATAAGCTTGACTAGAGCTTTGATCACACTTAGGCGCGTCACCCACACGACCAACAGTCGAAGCGCGGATGCATTAGGCGCGTCGCCCACACGACATTTGTAAAGAAAATCTCGTTGCGGCGTGCCTCTTATGTGCCTGCGCCTCAACTGCATTTCGCCTGTTGATCTTGTGGGCGACGAGCCTAAGGCCCGGTCTCCACCAAAGCGGAGAGCAGCGGAGCGGAGAGGAGATGTGCATGAGTCAACCAATCATAGGAAAGATGAGAGACGCGATGTAAATTTAAAGCAGTGTGATTGGTCGGTTTGGGCCTTATGCGCCCGCGTCTCGACTGCGCCTCAGACTGTTGGTCGTGTGGGCGACGCGCCTTAGTTCATCAAACCTACCAGATAGTTGTGTTGCTGGAGAGTTAGTTCCAGCACTTCTTCTTTCGCCACTTCTTCTTCCCAGATAAAACACTAGGAAGTGACAAAGAGTGGGTGTTTTGGGGGACTGTCACGTGTAATGACGTTTAAAAAGTGCTGAACATCAGCCTACTTTGAATAAATGACTTTTAATTTTGCCATACCAAAAAAAAACGATGTTGACGCGTATTTACATTGTATACATGGCCAGAACGCAGCCATAGGAAACTGCTCGCGTATACTTTGTAATGCACTTTTTAAATTTGTGATTACAAAGTATACGCGAGTATTTATGTACTGCTGTTGTATACTTTGGAAGACTTTGATTAAAAAGTGATTTCCAATCAATACGCGACTAGTTTGACACCCTAACGTTCTAGTCATGTACATATTGAAAATACGCGACGCCAACAGTACGATACGTCGCTCCATGAGACACTGATGAGTTGATAACCGTACGGTCGAAAACTGTAAACGTTTCATGACACCAGGTAACCATAAGAGAAAGCGCTCGAATTGCACACCACAATATTCCCGGAAATTGCATAAAAAGGAATATAGTAATTAGCGCACACGACCGGCATCACTAACAAAATTCCATAACTCATTAATTAATTATTTTATTGCATCAAATTAACGTCACAACCTAACATGTTAAACTTAGTATCGGTCAGTATAAATACTCACTTAAAATGCAAACTTTAATTAATAATAAATTATAAACAAAAATAATACACATTTTTCGGGAAACATGCCGTGATGATCCGCCATAAATTATTTAAAATTATGTTTTTTAATTTAACTTTGTACTTTTTATCGGGATGCTTAATTAGATTCGTCCAAAATATCGTAGTATGGGGTTACTAACCATATGTTTTTCGGGGAAGCCATCTTGATTTGTCGAATGCGTAAGAATTCACCCTTGGGGCATATATGATGGGTTTGCGGTAGTGACGATAAAATCGCGACATGATGTATTATTTTTTTATAATTTCTTGATTTTGTTGCGGTATAGTTAGCAGTTGTAAAATGACCATGTAGTGCTGTTGACCGTACTAATGATTTAAAAGGATTATGCCAGTATACTCTTTTTATATATTAATTAAACTAACTAAGCATACAAACTAAATATAGACACAAACTAATAATAAAAATATGTACAAATAAGAAATTGTAAATTACAGGGCGTCAAAAAAATCGTCCGCATCGCAGTCAACAGGAAAAGTGCCCAGAAGGCTGGCAGCATTACCGCGTTGGATGGCAATGCTAATTTTCTGGGCAATAAACGGGCCAGCCCTCGGTCACGAGAAGAGTCGATCAACGGTTTGGCGATTTCTCGAAATACTACGTGGGCACTCGGACCCCATGACGTAACTGACTTTTTATTGCTACTGCTCCGGTTTTCTGTTCTGTTCAATTGCATATTTTTGGGGTACCTCAAAAGGTAAAACACCCTTATAGGATCACTCTGTCCGTCTCTCAAGACACAGGAACGGTTTTAATTGCATCTAGTTGAAATTAAAACCATATATACAAATCTGTTGTCTCTTAAAGCTGTGTGAAAAAAAAATCCTCTTAGTCTATGCAGTCAAAAGATATGACCATTAATGTCGCAAATTTGTTTGGAACTCTCGATGCGCGAGTCGCATCTTGGCCGTTTTTTTGTGGTTTACAAACTCACATACACAAACAGCCAGATCCGGGACAACTATCTGTAGACCATACAAATATTTGTTCCGTGCCGGGATCGTTCCCGCGACATGGAGCGCAGCAGTCAATCGCTCAGCCACTGCGCCAACCGTGGATTTTATTATGGGATATGAAACGGTTAAATTGTTTCCCCGGAACTTCATCGAACTTTAACTTTTCTGGTGGTTCTTTGGATTCGTATGCAGGCTTGTCCCAAAAAGACCATCACAGAAAAAAGTACCTTATTTCATTCAACGTAAAATTCATTTAAAAGTATTTGCATTCAACAAAAGCCACAGAGGCTACCGATTAATTAAAACTTAACTAACCGAAATAATAACCCCAAACATCGTTGTTCTAAGCTTGTCAACCCTAAATCGCTGGCCTGCGCCGGCGCACGCTTCGCCCCCAAAAATTCATTATCGCGCATCGTTGAATTAGATCTAACCACGAGATAGTGATGTAATAACGGTCTTCTGTGTGTTTGTTTGCAGGCAGCGGGTTAAATTGCGCAGGAGTTGATAATTTGTGATAAGTGGCGGTACGGACGTAGATTGGTGGGAGTACAGCTGGTTAATGGGAAGGTTAAGTCAATAGACAATTATTTTCAATAGGTTGATGATAAAAACTATGCCATAGAATAGACGATAGTTATCATTTATTTTAACTCGTCCTCTGTTTTTGGATCTCATGACGGTGCTGTTGGTCAAATAAAATAAAAAAAGAGGTACCTATCGTATTATAAGTTCCTACATAGAATATCGCTAATCCGTGACTGAATATATATAGATATAGCAAAGCGCTTAGTGAATCGCTTAGAATACTCAATTCTGAATAACAAAAATGACAGGCGGTACATTACGACCTTATTACTCATTTTCGTTAACAAATCATAACAAAAATAACGCAATACCGTCTAAGTTAACAAATTACCAAAAGAAATATTAAAATAACAACATAATTATGCCTGATAGCCAAAGTATTTGGCAACCAATAAGGCCCGACATGATCAGAAAGGCGCGTTCAACTCGATAGAGTCAATTAACAACTAGTATATTGACCGCGATTAGAAGCGCGTTAGTGTAAGTTCTTGTCTTAATTTGGGCAGGTGTATGGGGACACACCTGCCCAAAACAAGACATGAATATAATTGATTTAACACAATTTTATTTTTATCCTGTAACTTAGTTAATAAACGAAGAAGTCATATTTGACTTACTTTTCAGTTGCCGATTGGGAGAGTTGTCACAGATTTAGTTTGAATGAAAATGGATAAGTGACGTCTTTCTTAATATAATAAAACATTTATTTTCAGGCATCTTAGGCCCATAGATATACACCTTACAGACAAACATATATATAGCTAATACAATTAAAGTTAGTAAATAAATCCTTAACAACTATGTTAGTAGCACTTCACTGCACTATGTCACTGCGCGTTCATGTGGCACTTGTCCGTGGAAGCGCCGGAACACTACTCACTGCGGCTCACAAAAAGGCGAAATCAGAATCATTTATTTATTCGTAAACATAGGTGATAATAATAAAAGTTCTTAAACATTATATAATGCGGTATGTTTTGTCAGTTGACAGAGAAATATATTTAAAAAAAACGCTGTTCAAATTCATACCAAACTCTAAAGTTAATTCAAATCGAAAGAATAATTAAACATTAAAAAGTTAATGTAAATATTAAAAATTAAATCAGCATTATAGAGACTGGTTATGGATTTGAATGTTGAAGGACGGAGAGCGAGAGGAAGGCCAAAGAAAAGATGGATGGATTGTGTAAGGAATGATATGAAGGAGAAAGGAGTGAATGATGCTGTGACGTCTGATAGGGGAGAATGGAAGAAGAAAAAGTGTTGCACCGACCCCAAATAGAATGGGACAATGGTATGAAAATGATGGTGATGATTATAGAAATTGGTCATTAAGAAAGTCGTCTAGAGTTTAACGACTTTTTTTAAGCAGTAACAAGTCAAGCGATTTTTTTCGAACTAGTTATTTTTAGGCATTGCCATGATATGGGTTCGTGCCTGACTGACGGCAATAGGCTCGCTCCCTATGCCATGGGACTTACACATAAGTGGCGAAATATGAGTTAACACGTTCGTTGCATTAAGAGATCTATCAGATCTCTTGCAGGACTTGTATTGTGCGCTTAATATAATCGTGTTGTTTCACTACCTGCAGTGAGAAAAGTATGAGAAACCTGTATCTTTAGAAGACTCATTAGGTGTCAAATGCACCAAAGGGTAGGTTAGTTTGGAAATCTTTTAAATGAGGTACGCCTTTGCCTTTCTTTTCAAACCTTCGGTGATATGCGTGCCGTGTATGTAAACACTTTATCTATATTTTTTTAACTCTGACTTTTTTTGTAATCCTTATCCGTACTAATATTATAAAAGCGCAAGTGAGTTTGTTTGTTCGTTACGCTTCTTCACGCCTTAATGGCAAAACCGATTTTGATGAATTAGGTTTTTTTTTTTTTTAAATTAGGATATGAGGGAGAAAGAGGGAAGAAAAGGGAAATTTTAGCTTTGCTTTGCTTTGACGGGCCTGTTGGTCTAGTGGTTAATGGCCCTGACTGCTGAGCCGGAGGTCGTGGGTTCGATTCCCACCCAGGACAAACTTTGTGTGATGAGCATGATTGTTTGTTCTGTGTCTGGGTGTGAATTATCTATAATTGATGTATGTATTTATAAATGATATAAGTATGTATATCAGTTGTCTGGTTACCATAACACAAGCTCTGCTTAGCATGGGATCAGATACCCGTGTGTGAGTTATCCCAAGATATTAATTATTTATTTATTATTACAAAACAATAAGGCGCAAGGTACCTGCAGGAAAGAGGAACTGTGTTACCCCAAATTTAACGCGTACGAAGCCGCGGGCAAAAGCTAGTAGAAAAATAATATGAATTACTTTAAAATTCTTAAAATGGACACAGACGCAGTTTATATTGTGAATTGTCCTAACGTAATTCATATTACTAACCTATAAAGATTCTGCTTAATCCGCCATTTTGACTCACTGTAGACAAGATAAGATTTTCATGCATAGGCAGTCTTTTTTTTTTTGCGCGGCCATTCTCCCATGTGTGCCGCTAAAATCTCCATGCTCATCAACTCTTGCGAAGTCTTGCTTTAGTTGCTCGTGTACAGTCACACTAAATAGCCAGTAATGGCGCGATCGTCAGAGAGCCGCGTGGAACCACTCCACGTTATTAGAAGTGGGTGAAAATTACTGCGCGATCCTTAAGGGGAAGCCGTACCAAATATCTTTATCTTATATAAAATGCTCGTGTTACAGATTTAGTTGCCATTCTCGTTTGTTTTCAGACGAGAATGTCAACTAAAATGGTTTGACTGATTTTTATAAAATAATGTTATGTATATTTGGTAAGTTTGAGAATCGGTTGTAATCAATTTTTTATACACCTAAGTGATAAGGGTGGCAATAGAGAACCAGCGTCGGACACTAGTTGCCATTTTGGCGCAGCCGTGAGACACAATAATGATATTCAGTTTGTGTTTAGTTTTAAGTTTTTTTTTTTTAAATTATGTTTAGGTACTTTTTGTTTGGTTTCTTTGTGAGGCCTTGTAGTATGTGCTAAATAAACGTATTTTTCTTCATTTTTTATTCAGAAGGACACTTGTGCAGCGGGTGAAACTGCTGGGAAAAACTAGCTTAATCATATTTTTTTTATTTTAACACCACTCCGTATTATATATATAAAAAATAAAATTAAAAGTTAAGTTTGACCCACTGTCCAGTTTCCGATTGAGATACATGTTTAATTTGGATGACTGGTGAATACATATAAGCTAAGTGATGTCATTATAAATCCAATATGGCGGACTGTCAATGATACAGTATGGCGGACTATGTATTTTTTTTATAAATTCCCGTTTTCATTCTTTCGTTTTTTATGGTAAGACTAGCTTCCACCCGCGTGGTATAGTTACTTTGAGCTAACGCTAACTTTGACCCGCGTGATAATCGAAAAAAAATCTTCTCTTTTCTTTTCTTCCCTCTTTCTCCTCCTTTTCTCACTTTTTTTTTAATAGCCTATATCCGTCTCCAGTGTCCCAACTATCTCTATACAAAAATTAATCAAAATCTGTTTGGTCATCTATTCGTGAAGACGTAACAAACAAACTCACTTTCGCTTTTATAATATTAGTAAGGATAAGGCGTTTCATCTGGTGTCAGAGTTTTAATGTTAGCCATAAATATGTAAAAATGTAAAAAGTTTTATGATTAGAACCTGAGAATGTCTATCTGTCGATTCAGTTATTGCTTTGCTCTCTAATATTAAAACGAACTACCCCTTAACGATAGCGAAAAGTGTACCGATTGTAAATACAAACGTTGCACGACATCCGCTCGTTACACAGACGAGCGCCTATTTACTATATAGTAACGTTATGTACTAAGTATTAATATGTTTAAATTGTAGGCGAAGAACGCCCAGCGATTAGAAACGAATTAAGGCGAGGTATATATTTTTTTCTAGTAGAGCATATGAACAACAGCAAAAAATCAAAACAGGATATAAATTAGTTGCCTCGATATAAAAAAATATCATGAATGTGACACTAACCAACTAACACTAAGTAATTTCAAATGTCTATGAAAATATAATCGGAAAAGTATTCGAAAGTTACATCCTTACTATATACTATACTATACTATCCTTACTAATATTAAAACCGGCCAAGAGCGTGTCGGGCCACGCTCAGTGTAGGGTTCCGTAGTTTCCCGTCCGTCACGGAAAAAAATACGTTCAGGATAATAAAATATGTAAACGAAGTTAAAAAAATGCTTGCATATACGATTATACTACAAACTTAGTCCAGAAATTATTTTGTACAACTTTTTGTCTTTTTTGTCCAAAAACTGTTGTGTCAATCAAGTTCAAAATAATTTTCATAGAAAGTCCTTATAAAGTTCTACTTTTCAGATTTTTTTCATATTTTTTGAACTTATGGTTCAAAAGTTAGAGGGGGGGGGACACATTGTTTTTTACTTTTGGAGCGATTATCTCCGAAATTATTGACATTATCAAAAAATGATTTTAGTAAACCCCTATTCATTTTTAAATACCTTTCCAACAATATATCACACGTTGGGGTTGAAATTAAAAAAAAAATATCTTCCCACTTTACATATAGGGTGGCTACCCTAATAAAGCATTTTTTTGAGTTTTTTATTTTACCACTTTGTTCGCGTGATTGATTTACATATTGGTACCAAATTTCAGCTTTCTAGTGCTAACGGTCACAGAGATTAAGCGAGGACGGACGGACGGACGGACGGACGGACGGACAGACAGACATGGCGAAACTATAAGGGTTCCTAGTTGACTACGGAACCCTAATAAAAGCGAAATTGAGTTTGTTTGTTTATTTGTTTGTTTGTTACCTTTTCACGCTTTAATGGCTAAACCGATTATGATGAATTTTGGTACAGAGATAGTTGGGAACCAGGAGACGGACATGTGCTAATATTTTTTTGAAAAAAGTGGGATGTTAGGGAAAAAGAGGGAAGAAAAGGGAAAACTTAGCGTTGCTATTACAAATCAATAAGGCGCTACCGAATTTAACGCGAGCGAAGCCGCGGGCAAAAGCTAGTAAAACAATAAAGTTCGTTTTTAAAAGAGCTCGGTGAAAAGATATTTTTACAATTGTTACATTTTTTTTGTTATTAAAGCAAACCTATTTTGTGGTTGGAAAGTTGACATACACCCAAAAACTTGACCAATGGGCGCTGAGAGGGCCTTAACGGTTATAATGAACGTAACAGGCAAAACTATATTATTTGTTTGGAAAAGCTCACGACAACGTTTCGTCACCGACCAACACCGTAGCGTGCCATGAACGTAACGTATCGGATATATGGGTAAATGCGTGAGGTATCAGCGGTGACAGAAGGTTGAAGAATGTAGGGATTAATCGCGGTAGATGACCATTCGAAACCCGTTAAATAAAACGGTAGGAGATATGACGCTATTAAAACGTTCTAGTGGGCATTGTAAGTAGTCCGTGTCATGTTTCTTTCTGCGTCTGATCCGTTCATAGCACGGTTATAGTATGATACGGTGTACTGGGCAAACTCTTTTTAGTTCAAAGAAATGTCAGGAAATCTGAGGAGCCCGTCAGGGTAACTTGCCGGGGAACGCAGGCTAATTAAACACTTTTTTATTGACTCATAGCTTAAAAATAAAGTATTTCTGCCAAAAAACTTACTAATATTATAAAAGCGAAAGTGAGTTTGTTTGTTTGTTTGTTACCTCTTCACGCTGTAATGGCTAAACCGATTTTGATGACTTTTGGTACAGAGATAGTTGGGAACCAGGAGACGAACATAAGCTAATTTTTATTAAAAAAAAAAGTGGGATATGAGGGAGCACGAGGGAAGAAAACTTAGCGTTGCTATTACAAGGTCTGCTTGGTGTGTTATACCGAATTTAACGCGAGCGAAGCCGCGGGCGGAAGCTAGTACTATCATAAAATTCTCTAGCGATAGATAGTTATTAATTTCATGTTCATTAACGCACAAATTAAAAAAGTTGAAACGGTATTTGCACAAAAAAAATATATTTTTAATATCGACTACCTATATTTATTTTAATTAACAAAATACATATGAAAAAAATATTTCTGCATGAAAATAATGAATTAAGAGGTTTGCATATATTTTTTTGGGTTTTTTTTGCTGCCCTTTTAAGGTGCTATCATAAGGTACCATTTGAAAAACGTCCCTTTACGTAGGGAGCCCCTTAAACTAAGAACTAACTAGTCCACAATGATCTTTGTTAAAACTGAGTTAAAAATAAGCTACAACTTTTAGGAAGATTTTTTGTTAGTATATTAAACAATTTTAAATAATTTACTCATTAACCTTTTCTTTTTGTGTTTTTCAGTATTTTCAATCTTATTTTAAACTACAGTATTATTTAGAAAACATTATATTTACGCGATACGTATATTTCGCTTTTAAATAAGTAATTATGATACTTACAAAGAGTACATTATTACATTCAACAAACCTCAAATATTAATGTGCTATCCACTTTTTTATATTAAATTGTTTAAAGTATCATTGTTTTTCACGCGTCATTAACTCCAATAATTGTTAAGTACTGTATTTTTAACTAAACACGCCATTAACTGCTCCGTTGCGGTTCAAAGTTAACCCTCGAAAATGTATCCGAAAACATTATTACAACACAATAACATTTGTTTTGAAATGGAAAGAAAGGAAAAGACTTTGACAACTCAGAATACCTATCAATTCTATAAATAAAACTTTATTTCCTAAAACATGAAGTCCAAAATCCTTTAAAGATAATTTCTAAAATACTTAATCAACTTAGCCGCGTATACAAAATCGATTATCATTTTCAAACGCATCTGCCGTTCCAAATTTGAATAATTACAAGTTTTAAATACAAACACGTATAACTTGACCAAGTTATATTGCGATTAATAATGGCGCTAGTGTCTTTGTCAAATGTGAAATAAAGTGAAAAGTTTCATATATAAATTTTAGTTCCGTATTTTTCCGTCGTCATTAAAACATGGGTAGTGTGACATCGAGTTTGCCATTAAGGACTTCGTGTCGTGTTATCTGTTACAATAACTGACAGTTCACCTAAATTACCTCTTAACATGTTATTAATTGATACTGTGGAGTTTTTTGGACGTTTTCAAGCAATTAAAAGGTTAATGTAAACAATATGATACTCCGGGGGGTGATAAAGGTTATTTTTTTAAGTATCCAATATTCTTTCTTTTGCTACAAAATTGTATTTTTTCTATGCACCTAACTTAAAACTATTTTCAACCAAATATATCAACATTTTACAGAGTGATCATTTAAAAAATTGGCATTTCTTGGATAGAAAATTAAATCGTCAAATCAAAAATATGATCCATTAATTTAACATCCATATCTCATGAAAAGAATTCTCATTAGCAAATGAAAATCAAAGAAACAGCTGCACTTAATAAAAACTGAAATATGGCGGGCGCACGTTCCAAATTCAATTTCGATAATTAAGTGACAGTTGATAAAAACAACATGGAGTATCCCCGACGCGCGCCGAACGACAATCGGAGCGTGCCAACACTTGCAAGCACGCGCGATCAACCGATAAAAACCCACCATTTTTAATTAAATTGAGATTCCTCGACGCACTAACTTGATCTAATAAAGTCATAGATGGCGCTAAAATCACCCACAAAAATCAAAAGGAAACTAGAAATCAACTAGGCAGAGTGCACTTTCCCTCGCCCAAAAAGAACATGAGACACTATCAAACTTTCAACGCCAGTTTTTAGAAATGATATCATACCATAGCAATTATAAGGTCCATTTTAACACAAAATTACGGTATGGCGTGACGTTTCCGGGGATGCATAACGGTAATTAGAGGATTGTCGTGATAAACCAATGTAATCTCTATTACTTAACGATAAAATCCAAATTGCTTTATGATAATGGCGGGGCGTTCGTGACATGGCGTCGTTTACGCGGTAAAACAGACTGTTTTGTAACTTTTTTACGACTGGTAATAATCGAATTAATATCGCGAATCGCTTAATTAAATTGATATATTTGTGAATGGTCAGTTAATGGCGATAACGTATATTAATTAAATTCGATGATTGATCCAATGTAACGTCATTCTTAATGTGCAAATTATCGGAAGCGGGAATTACCTTAATTTGTATTTGTTTTATTAATTCGTTCATGAATGAGTAGATAAGTTTATTTCGTAATTAATGAGACAAGAAGTAAATTAAATGTTTTATCACAATTTGATATAATGAAATAACTGTATTGGTAAAGTTTAATTTAATTTAGTAGCTTTTTTTTATTTTGTTTTTCAAAAGTGCCTGTAATGGTCTAATTGAAATAGATGCTTTGAGTTTGAGTTTGAATTAGAGAATCACAACAATATATACTTGTTCGGAGGAGCTTGTGGCTAAAGAATAACATCCGCTCGTGTCGATCTCCTTCTGCCGCGTCTGTGGAGGTCGGTCCATGTATGATGACCAGTCCATACCGACCATTAGCTTGCCTCGGAAAGCACGTTATGCTGTAGGTCCCGGCTGTCATTTCAAGGTCTTTGATAGCTGTTACAGATAGACCTGAAAGTCTAACAACCAGTATTCCTAAGGGGTATCGTACTATCTCGTACTAAGTAGGTTGTGGAGGAGCTCTGCTTGAACAAATATTATTAAACTAGCTTTTGCCCGCGGTTTCGCTCGCGTTAAATTCGGGGTAATCCCCTTGCGCCTTATTGATTTGTAATAGCAACGCTAAGTTTTCCCTTTTCTTCCCTCTTTCTCCCTCACATACCACTTTTTTAAAAAAAAAACGTCCGTCTCCAGTTTCCCAATTATCTGCACCAGAATTCATCAAAATCGGTTTAGCCATTAAAGCATGAAGAGGTAACAAACAAACTCACTTTGGCTTTTATAATATTAGTAAGGATTATATTATTTAAGTGTAAACGGTTAGACTGGAAGCGGACTTCAACACAGTTAACATGCAACCGTCTCGAAGTACCACTGTTTGGTTGTCAAGCCCCAGTTGTTCTTCTTCTGTACTTCCTTTTCCATATGAAGACTGTATAATTTTACTGGGTGGAATACAAATAAAAATGGCCGATGTATGCGCACGCTAGGCCAAGCATTAGATGATGCGTTTAAATGACGTAGGATCATATCAATCCCACTGCAATTACAAGCTGGACTGCAATCAACTTTTTGAATTCAAATGTACAGACGCCTGCACATCAAGCTACTACAATCTGTCAGATTTCTTTGATGGATTTTCAACTTAACTTCTAAAGTATTAGGTTCAAGTTACCTTGGGAATTGACAGTTTCGGGTAGCTTGACCTGCAGGCGTCTGTACTTTTCAAAGTTTATCTTTGACATCACAGACATCGGTGATTGAAAACATCGTTAGGGACCTGGATTTTAATTAATATAAGTCTGAATTCGTCGACCCGTCTTGAGCAAGCGTGGTGATCATGGTCGTGCCTTCTCTATTTGAGAAGAGGTCTTTCTTTGCCTAGCAGTAGGATGGTAAAACACTCGTATTACTTTATTTATTAAAGAGGACATTTAAAGAATAACTTCTTTCTATAACCTTATCAAAAGTTTTCATCCTTACCTAAGATAAATAACCCCTCAAACTAACCCTGCCGACGTGAGAGACGCCCCAGCGTCGGGGGCCGCGAGACGACTCCCGGCCACCATAGATACGGGCCTGTGGACGGTGAGCAATGGGTAGCTCACCTCAAAGAGGTTGCGGGTTTTTCGAAAGAGATACTGCGCCCCCGGAACACAAAGGGCAATAGAAGGAACATGGGTGAGTTTAAGTCAGTACAAGTCTGACACTAAGTTCTTTGATGATTACCCATCCGCAAGAAAAGATATATAACCAACATATTATAAGCTACACCACAAAAATTACCAACCTTCACACTTTCCCTTCCAATGTTGCCAGCGTTAAAAATAACATTACCCTTGTAAACCAGGCTTTACATCCGGACCGGAAACGCGCCTCCCACACCGGACGCGACCGGATACGGAGCTGACGTGTTAGTGGCGACGCCGCGTGCCAGCGTTTAACTACCCTACTTAATTTTTTGGCATCCTGATTGCCTGATAACATGGCACGCGCAATGATCCCGAGTGTAATTTAATTATTTTTACTGTTTTGTCGAGTTGGGGGATCGTATGGTAATTAGAACTTCATTTAAAGGTTTCTTGCTGGTAAGGAAAGTCTCTAAGCGTGCGTTTCAGTGCTCTTTTATTTTTTACTTTAGTCTATGGAATAGCAACTTAATTTCGAGTAAGATTATGGTCTACAATCGAGTGATTGTTATTACGGTTTTTCATTCACTAGATTATCTCAAAACTGTAGCTTTTTCCCGACTATGTTGGAGTCAGCTTCCAGTCTAACCTAATCTGCCTGGCTAATAATACTATCTGATCGCCGCAACCTGTTTAATACTGGGTATTACGATAAGCGATCTCTTGGTAAGACTGGATTTCAGTTTTTTGGGTCACTGTATCTGTAACGATTGTCAAAGATCTACAAATGATACCAACGGCAACCTGTAGTATCCTTTATTAAAAAAAAATGTTGCCCCACACTAAGAATTTCTCCTGTATTGTGGGTGCGTTTACAAACATTTAAAACTCACATACACAAATAGCCAGACCCGGAACAACTACCTGTAGGTCAAACAAATATTTGTTCCATGTGGGGATCGAACCCGCGTGACCGATTGATTCGAGGGGCTGTTTTTGAAAAGCTAAGAGCTCCTCAAAATTCGGAACTGTAGGCCTACTATGACATCTTAAAACAGAACTTATTCCACTGAGTGAAAGATATGGTGCTAGACACTCTGTATAGCTCTGTATCTTTCCCTCAGTAGAATAAGTCCTGCTTTAAGACGTCATAGTACGGTAGCTGATCTAAATGGCCAAACCGATTTTGATTAATTTTGGTACAGAAATAACTGGGAATCTGGAGACGGACATAAGCTTAAAAAAAGTGAGAAATGAGGGAGACAGAGGGCAGAATAGGGGAGAGAAAGAATTTTTTATCGATCATCACGCGGTTTAAAGTCAGCGTTAGCCCAAAGTAAGTATGCCATGCGGACGAAGTCGCGGGCGGAAGCTAATCTAAAATAAACGACACAAATATTGCATACTCGTTTTATTTTCTCGCCTTACCTCAGCATAATATTACAATTAAGAAGATCATTCAACTACTATCAGTAAATAACATTAATATTTTAGAATTAAGCATTGTTTTTTATTAGTATTTATTTAGGCTAGCAATATTACAGAATTACATTGAAGCAACATGGCAACACAGTTTATAATTATAAAACATAATATACGATTAGAAATCAATCGATTTCTCTCTGGATAAATATTTAAAAATACTGTGGTTAAAAATACTTAAAAACAGTAAGTAACACAGTTTAAGTTAATCTTAAAAATATTTACAATATTCTGAGCATTTTGTTCGTTTACTTTTTAATTTTGTTTTTTTTTTCTACAAAGGTCGCAATGATTTTGCGTTCTTTTTGATATGCCAATTTACAAGAAGTAATTAAGAAACGTCAAAGAATAAGCTAGCGAAGTTTAGCAATATACAAAGTTACAGCGTTAATGAAAAATAGTAGTACAAACAATGATAGCTTTTAAAAACTAAGTTTAGTTACAAAGTTCCAAAGCATGTCAGAAAAAACTGGAGAAAAAAAGTAAACTGTCATTTACAAATTAATACAAAATTTTATTATTAAACTGCGACTAGACAACGACTACAAAATTACAAAAAGTAAATCAAATAAAACAACTACGGACTGTTCACAGATAATTTTTTTCTTCCTATTAAGTTGGATAAACTGAAATTTGAATGAGTCCCTATATTTTTTGCACATACTTCAGGCTGGCCAACTTAATGGCAAGCGGTTTAAAATCTGTGAACAGACTAAAACTCGAAAGCTTACATTTAAAAAACGAATACTCAGTTCTTTCAATAGCTATTATTTACAAAACTTATCCGCAAATAAATAAATAGTTACATTACATGGAGGATTTAAAACATTCTTATTTACATTAATGTACAACACGGAATTACATTGATCTTTGTACGTAACATTTTGTCGAATCAATTTACTACTTATATTTCTTATCAACGACATAGGCTTACCACGAACTTTAGACCGTTGCCAGTTGAAATCTAATCAAAGTAGTACGGACTCATTGGCTGTGGACTTTGACAAACACTTTTATACATAACTAAAGTATCCAATCTGCCCGTACCAGTTTGAAATTTCCATTTTAACGCAACATTTATACCAATCTCATGCTCGCACTTGTAAATTCAAAATAAGCGCATAACTTGGATTATTTATCAAAGTTTATGGTACAACCTTTAGTACTACCTACTACACACACAATTCATTCAACCAAGCCACCAGACCATCGACAAAAAAGACCACAGATCACAAAAAAGTCCATCTAACACGTCAGTAAAAACCTCTTTAGTCCATAAAGCGTATAGAACGTAGTACTACGCCGTTGCAATTTATCTAGCACGTAAATAAAATGGTCAAGGCGTGTTTGGATAAGATTAGAATCCATGGCAATGTTGGTCTGGTCATAAAACCTTTTAGCGTGGTCACTAGCTTTAATTCAACAAGTTAGCTGATTGCTTGTTCTTACTTGGATTTAAATTTCGAAGACCATAAACAAGAGGCAGAACAGATTTAAACTTTGTTATTATGGAATTTGATAGTACTTAATAATTATTATATTAATGTGACACAATAATGGTGATGTTAATTTTGACATTAATGGCACTAGTATAGCTAGTTTATTTCAGTTCAGTTCATTGGTTGAAAATATGTTATTGTATTTTTTTTTCAATATAGTGTAACCTCGTTGGTCAGATTGAAACTGAGCTTAAACGCCATCTATCTCAAACTTAGACAGTCCTTTCTGTTAGACAAGTCGGAAAGCTGTCAAAATACCATGTCCCTTTTTCAATCACACTTGGTTCTATAAAGTCCTAAGTTCTCGTCTTCCGAGAAAACCGTTACCAGTAGAAAGCAGGGGTTTTTATTATATTTCCACAATCGGCACTTGTCAAGAATTCGTGCAGACCACAATTCAAAAACCTGTCCATTCCAATATCTATCCAAACACGTCCCACCAACACTCAACCTATACAATAAGTTACATTTGAACGATTTGGCAATTAAACTCCCAACATGACTAGTCCCCGCACTGACTTCATTTAGACACATCCGTCTTGGCCATGTTCAGAAATGTCCGTCCTCCGAGCGTGCGGGCTCGAGCGAACACTACACAAGGCTGGACAGCGGAGCCCTGGACGTCACAGGGGACGCTGGCAGCTGCTGCAACTGCTGAGGAGCTTGAGTAGGGAAGTACACCCCTCCAACTCCATCGTTGAACTGAGGGTGCAGCGGCATTGGTGTGTGAGGCATGGATGTCGGTCGAGACTCATGGTACAAGATGGGTACGCGGACCAGTCTCTGGGCAGCATGAGCCATGTTGGCAGCTTCTAATTCCGCCGCCAACTGCCTCTTCCACTTGTTCCGTCTATTCTGGAACCAGATCTTCACCTGCGTCTCCGTTAGGTGTAAGGACGCAGCTAAACCAGCCCGCTCTGAACTGCTGAGGTACCGTTTCATATCAAAGGTCTGTTCTAGTTGAAAGACTTGGGACCTGGAGAAGACTGTCCGGGTCTTCTTCTTTCTTTTACCCAGATTCGCATTGGGGTCCCGCTTTTCGTCCTTATCAAAGTCGTCACTTTCGTCCACGTCAGGGTCTGAGTCCTGAACGTCTGGTTGTTGAGGGTAGAGGGCTGGATGTAGGCGGGGGGAGCGGGGCGAGGAACGGGAGGGGGAAGGCGGGGTGGGCGCTCGTGTTGGGCTGCGTATGCGAGGGGAACCGCCTGCTGAACCTTCTTCGTTGGTGGTTGAGTCTTCTGCAACAAGGGTGTGTCTGTTAGTAAGAATAAAGACTCATTTAGATTACGTTAGACTAGTTTTTTATAACCAATGTAGGTAGTATGGTCTAGAACGAGTTTCTGGTTTGACAGCTTTTCGTTAGCTTATGTCAAATCAAAAAACTTATGACGTTTGCATTATATTATAGATTATTGCTGCTGATACAATGTAATTTTTCTAAACTTACTAAACGGGTACAATACGAATATCATAAATTTGATTAGCATTTTTATAAAATGGTCGTCTACTTTAAAAAAAAAATACAATTCTTTTTATAAACTACAAAACGCGTTCGTATTCTAACCGAACCCGTCAAATTGCCCATTCATAGGCGTTGTTCGATTTGTATTAAGCTTAAATCGACTAACAGTAATTGGATATGTCGCTACAGTCCCTTCAAATTTATATTACCACTCATCTTACGTCGCTGTGAACTTTAAACACATTGTAATAAGGTAACTTTTGGGTTGGCTACCACTGACAAGTCCATCAAGATCGCAATGAGCTTAATACTTGTGTTAATAAGGTCGATGTTCGATTGTTGGAAAAAATCCGAGTATTCTAACCACAAAGAATCCTTATTTGTTAATACGCACTGATTTGTTCTAAGCTCTATTGACTTAACAGGGTGTTGTCTAAGCAATAAATGTATTCGTTTGGTTGAAGTTGTTTTATTTAATTAAGTTAAAAGGAGGAAGAGAAGTGTACTTCTATTTGAGGAGGCTTGCAGCACAGGTAACCAAAAAAGTGATGAATATGGGAGACCAATGCTAACCCCCGAATACTGAAACGTCACTCAAAATTTAAGTCCCACTTAAATTTAACAGAGACTCAGAAGTGACGTTTGACCATACAAAATCTAAAGTTTAAGAGCTGCTCAAATGTTAAGCAGTCCTCACAGTTTGAGTGACGTTTCAGTATTCGGGGGTATGATGGATAAACTGTCTGAGAAAGATGTATGTATGTGTAAAGGAAAAATGAGTAAATGATAGCGTGACGGCAGGGGATAATGTTAATAAAAAACAATATAACCTCCAAATCAGAAGAGGCTTACAATCAAACCAGAATCAGAGACTATAACTTAATTAAAACCAGTTCCTGACGCGATCAGACCAAAGACTAATAAGCATAGTTCAATTCAAACTTTATGGCGCCTCGGAGTTTAGCAACGAATGACGGTCTGCGCATTTTATAGTGAAGATATCAAATTAATATAACTGCAAACAGAGGAGTATGAAAACATTGTACGGATTCATTTCAAAAGTTATGCTTAAGAGCCAATCAAAAGTCATTTATTTAAATTAGGATAATCAACACTTTTTGAACGTCACATTACAAGAGACAGTCCCACAAAAGCGCCCTACCCTTCGCCACTTCCTAGTGTTTTAGCTGGGAAGAAGAAGTGGCGGAACATACTCCCCAGCAACACATCTGTCTGTCAGGTTAGAAGAACCACATTTTATACAATTGATAGGAGCAAGCATATTGCAATAAATCTAGACAGAGCAATTCGTGATCGAAAAAATATATAGAACTTTGGTCAACCTGGGAAGCAAACCTAGACATCAGGTTCATAAGGATCATTAGTGATCAAGAAGTCGTTGATGGAAATAAGCTCGCCCCCTATTACATGTGCCTTTTAACATAACTATTGAAATTAAGATGTAATACTAGGTACATATCTCCTGCCGGGGTTGTGGGTTGGTCGAAAGAGATACTGCGGACAAGAAATTATAAAGAGCAAAAGAAGGAACATGGGTGGTTTTTGGTCATTCCAAGTCTGACAGTCCAACCCCCCCCCCCCACCCCCGGAAGTTATTTGATTTTGATTTATTTCCTATCCACAAAAAAGTTACCTACACCTCTACCTGACTGAAAATAATGGCTGAACGCGAATATTTGCAACCTCGACCACGTAATTAAAAATAATTTAAATTTCGAAAATGGAACGGCTCTCTATTGTGATTTACACTTGTATGAATCACTTCATTCGAATTAGATATACTTACATTGCACTTTCCACCCTAACACTCTCGAAATAAAGTTCAATTCTAAAATCCCAGTGGTCTTTCTAAGTTTAAACAATGATAAAACCAGCATAATGAAGTTCTGCACCCTGTATACAAGAGCCTTGATTTGAAAGCTCTTGTTTAGTGGTTCCACAACAATACACAACCAGTGTAAGTTGACCTGTTATTACACAGTTTGGGTTCTAACAAAGAGGTTATTCTCACTGGTTGTTAGTGATGTGTGATTTGCATTGATTTTAGAAGCCATGCGAGTAATCCTGTGTTAGTGCTCGCTTGCTGTTTACACAACCGCTTACGAGTTAAGCAGTTTACGAGTTTGCATGCCGAGATATTATTCAATAATTAGCTACGGAATTGTTACGCCGAACTCCAAGTTTTTGCATAAAAATACGTCAATTATTTGTATCTATGGGCAAACAATCAATTATTGATAACTTATATGAGGGACCATGACTTGAGAGCGGTGTTTTTTTTTTAAGTATTTTTAAATGTATTAATAAAATGCATTTTTGCGATGCCGGAACACCTCCTTGCTATCTACTTTTGAATGATTCCTCGGTCATCATTTCTGTGTTAGTTTTTTTTGTTTAGTGGAATTTTGTGTCAATGATTATGATGCACGGTAAAACTCAAATGCGTAAGTATATGATTTGAAACATCTTCATCAAAAAACAAATATGAGTGATAAACATGAAAAAGAAAAACATGATAAACATGAATAATCACGCTATTACCCAAGGGATTTTCAAAATAACCAGGAGTCTCTTGATAAAATCTTAACATGTTTTAATTAAGGCGACCAAATACTTTGTCGGTTTTAATAATGAAGATGTTAATATACCATTTAAATTAAACATTCATAATCTTGCAGCTTTCCCTACGATGTTCATTTAACAAACATCTTTTGAAGTTTGGCACCCCACACCTGTGCCCTCGTCAATAATCACAAAAATTAAAAAAAAAACACTCCTCAAAAACCGAGCAATCAAACAAAACAGCGTTCCGTATAAACCGCATTCGAAAATTAAAACGAGCGCGCGCGACATCACTCTAACATAGCGTCGACACCGCATTTGGCGCGAACTGATTCGTATACGAAATGTCGTGGGTGCGAAAGAGATGGATATACATTTGTTGTTTCGTCAGTAATTGCGCTGTGATGGCAGAACAGGGTTGTTAGATCATGTTTCAAAATTTTCCCCATTTTTTTGTAACTTTTTCCCCATCTTTTATTCAAACAACCTATGTACTTTGTACTTTCGGTTCCCGTTTGATGCGTGACACGATGCAGTCGGCGTTCCTTTTATACGCAAGTTATTACAAATGACTAATAAAATTAGAAAAAAAACTCTGGGTTTCCTATTTTATTTCTCCGAAATTTCCCCAAGAAATATTTTTTCCCCATAACAGGGAAAGAAGTCCCCAACCTACCAACACTGTGGCAGAAAAGCATTGTTCGGTCGGTTGTGACCGCGTGAAATGGCGAAGCTTTTGTTTCGTCAGTGAGATGGGTTTGGGAAAATTAAAGCCGCGTCGGGGGCAGAGCATGTTACGGTGATTGCTTGTTTAGAGGTAACGTGTGCCTAGTGTGTTTATGTTAGTTTGTGATGTCAGTTATGTTGACAGCTGTTGTTGGGGTACGTTTCATTGGAATAATTTTGTTAGTTAGGCCGTACGCGGTGTTAAATTGAGATTACCGTTTTTAGGCGCGGTCAGATTGTTGAACGGTTGCGAATACTGATAACCTAAACTGTCAGAAATAAAATGTCAATATTTGAAAGACTAGACTTGGTTTGACAGATGTAGATGATTTTGGGAATGAGCCAATGACAAGACATTATTGTAAATCTTTTAGAACAGCCTCAATAATCTTCAAAATAAATATACCTACGTAGTTCTTTAAAAACAAACTACTAGCTGGTAACCGCGGCTTCGCTCGCGTCAAATTCGGGGTAAAACAGTTCCCCTTTCCTGATTAACAGGTACCTGCTACCTGTAGTTTTTGCCCTTGCGCCTTATTTATTATAATAGCAATTCTAAGTTTTCCCTTTTCTTTCCTCTTTCTCCTCCTATCTCAATATTTTTTAGCCTGTGTCTGTCTCCAGGGTCCCAACTATCTCTCTTCGAAAATTCATTAATATCGGTTACGCCATTTAGGCGTAACAAACAAACAAACTCACTTTCGCTTTTATAATATTAGTAAGTAAGTAGGAATTGTATTGTATATTTTTGACAGTAATTTACGTATATACAGAATTATAAAACTGTGACAACCAGCCTCGGTCAAGGCCGCAAGCTCCCTAACTGGGTTGTGGAGGTCAAATACCTAACTGCTGGTAGGTACTGGCTGCGTCCAGTTTGTGTAGAAGGAGGATCATCATAGTTTTGACAGGACTAGGTAAATGAGATAAATATACTAAGTATGGTGTGATTCTCGCTCCAAAGACGTTTTTTAGAGATGGGAAATCATCAAATAACTGCTCCCAGAATTTTACTGCCTAGAACCCATCCATGTTCCTACTTTTGCCCTTTTTTGTTTCTGTTGTAGACATCATCAGCCTAGCCTTTTCCCAACTATGTTGGGGTCAGCTTCCAGTCTTACCAGATGCAGCTGAATACCAGTTTTTTAAATGGAGCGACTGCCTATCTGACCTCTATAACCCAGTTAGTACTGGGTAATACGATACCTCTTAGTAAGACTAGTTGTCAGACTTTCGGGACACTGACTACCTGTAACGACTGTCAAAGATCTACAAATGACGGCCGGGACCAACAGCTTAACGTGCTTTCCGAGGCCCGGAAGAAACTCGATATACCCATCCACAGACCAACCTAGGCAAGCTCGGCTTTACCTAAAGATCGACCTGAGAGGCTGCTATAATTTAGCCACGAGCTCCTCACTCTCGCTCTTCTCTTCTCGCTCATTTTGTAGACAAACCCATTTAAATACATTTGCGAAAATGGCTAACAACAGCCTAGAAACTAAACCAATTTAACACAGGCGGTAAGGATCACCTAGAACGGATTGTCTTATGTACACACGACAGCAAGTCAACCTATTCTAAACTATTATAACCTGATCTATCTACTACGGATCGCACACCGTAGTAGAGAGATCAGGTTAAAATGGTTTTGTGTAGGTTGATGTGCCGTCGTGTGTACCTTCCGATAAGCTTCAATGTCGACAATTAAGCCATAATACCTCTTGACATAGTGGGGATAACTGACAATTAAACCAGATCTCAAGGTGAGATCAAACTGCGCAAACCGGACTGTAGGCACCAGATATTTCTAAGTACTGAATTATATGGAATCCGCTACTTTAGATGCAAAAGACACTAGGTTGAATCTTTCTGCATCATTTGAGCAGGGCTTTGGCTACTCTTATTGCGAATATAGAATGCACGAACGATTCAGACTAGGGGATATTTTTGTTAATTGCTGAATTTGAACCTATCAACCGAAAAACAGACACTCATTTCTTAGTCAGTACATCTTTATTCTTTAAATACCTTACATTTATCACAACATTTATCCATGTATCACAATACATATTTATTGTACGAAGGCCGCCTTAATGCCGTGGGCATTTTCTACCATTCAACAAGGTGATGCAGAGACAAAAACAGCAATTTGACAGAGAATTTCGGTGTTTTTTATTATTTTTTTATAGGTATGGTATATACGACGGGCCTGTTGGTCTAGTGGTTAGTGTCCCTGACTGCTGAGCCGGAGGTCGTGGGTTCGATTCCCACCCAGGACAAAGTTTGTGTGATGAGCATGATTGTTTGTTCTGTGTCTGGGTGTGATTTATCTGTAATATGTATGTATTTATAAATTATATAATTATGTATATCAGTTGTCTGGTTACCATAACACAAGCTCTGCTTAGCTTGGGATCAGATAGCCGTGTGTGAGTTGTCCCGAGATATTTATTATTTATTTATTTTATATACTACACAATCTTACTTTAATATTATGAATGCGAATGTTTGTGAGGATGGATGGATTTATGGATGTTTGTTGTTTTGTTGTTACTCTTTCACGACAAAACGGCTGAACCGATCATCAAATTTGGCACAAAGGTAGATTATCGTCTGGAATAATACATAGGATTTTCAACATCACGCGAGTAAAGCCGTGGGCGCTAACTAGTAAGAAATATAGGTATAGATAGTTTTCTAACTAGTTTTCGCAGTCACTACTAAAGCAGTCAAAAATTTTACACTCCTAAGAGCGGGTTCGCGTTAGTTTCAACCGACAGTTTTACCGGAACAAAAGTGTTTGATGTATATGTTCCACATTATTTGTTTCACATTATGATGACATATCGGCAACGACACAATTATTGAACGTTCAGCCACGATTTCTATCGAAACGGACATAATATTGGTACCTATACTGCTTAGCGTAGGTCATATCGGCTTGTAATGTGAACAGTTAGACCCGTTAGGTCAACGGCAAAACCATACATCCAACCTTATGTGAACCTGGCCACTGGACATACGTTTCCCAATTAAAAGCAACACTACACCATTCCAAATTCGAACTGCACACTCGAAACAATTTTCAAATAAACGAAAATCACTACTCGACTTGACAGCAGTTTGTCAAAACGCATACGTCATCACTAATCCTTTCAACCCGACACCAAAATCACGTCGGTAACTCGATAGTCTCGATACATCGCATAGAATCGATTAGGCCTGGACGCCCCACTAGTGCGCTAATCTCTGCCGGTAGCTTGCTGACATCATTTATTATCTGTGGCCGACTAATAGACAGTAATGGCTGTGTTGTTTAGAAATTACGCGGGAAAATGGGAATGGATTTTCTGGGGTTGGGTTTCAGTTTATATTGTTGTGTTTTGTCTATTTATTTTAGGAAGGCGGTATCTTTTGTATGGGAATAGTGAATTGTTGACGATAAGCGATTAGGTTTGTGAAATTTGATACGGTCACCTGAACACTTAGTGTAATTTTACGAATTAAAACTTGACCCGTACTAATTTGCTCAAAGTATAAGGTAGTATTATAGTTCGTAAATAATATTTTAATTCTATAGTATTATAAATTGTTATTTTGTTAGCATATTGTTAATTATATTGTGCATGCTGTGGTCTCCTGTAAGTGAAGGAGTGCACCTACTTGATACTATTGTCGTCCATAATTTAAGTTAAATGATCTGTGTACATCTTTTGTTGGAGATCCTTAATAAATAAAAAATATACATAGATGTAATAAATCCATGTACATTATTTACAAACTATAAATATACTTAAAATATTAATAAAAGTATGTACAATCAAGTAAAATGACTTGGCTCGCGCGGTTGTTGACATTTGGGATGTGGACTCAACGATCATTGTGCCGATAGTCGTTACAGCCAATTGCTTAATTACCAAGAGCCTCGACCAACACCTGAGGAGGCTCTCGTTAGGCAGCTGGATCAATGGTTTGATACATAAAGCGGTACTCCTGGACACGGCTCATATCGTAAGTTCCTAACTAGCATCTGGGAGAGCCCTGACTGCCGGTAGCTTAGACCCTGTTCCCGATACCGGTGGGCTACTATTTTTTAAATGTTTATTTTATGTTTTTATCAAAAAATATTTAAAAATGTAAAATTATATGACTGTGTAAAAAATGAATAAACTGATTTAATAGTATGTACCTACCTGGTATCGAAATGGATAAATAATTACCGTCCGTCAATGAATTCATCCACATTGCTGTCTTTAGAAAAAGTGCCTAGCACTATTTCCATCCATCCAACAATCTTATTGGTTATTGAATATTAACAGTTACATTGAATAATCTACGTTTAATTTATCGCATTTAACAATGACTATGTTACAAAAAAAAACCTTACAATAAATGAAAGTTAGGCAAATCATGAAACAAAATGTCATTTCTATGACTCTCTAATTCCATCAGAATTTGTCCATCTAAGTGAATTTACAAAAAGCAATTCTTTTTCTAAACTAGTGCCTGTAAATGGCCTGATTGTAACAAATATCTCTACGACCACAGACAATACAAATTGACCAGACAATACCATAGACAATATAAATTGACAGAGATACTGCTTTGATGCCGTCTCCCAAAACTTGTATACCATCATCATTTGCCTTTGACAGTTACGGGTTCCATTTGATGGTTTTCAAAGTAACTAGCTTACTAAGTTGAGGATAACTTGACTGAATAATAGAGGTTTCTAAACTGAACTATTTGGTTAAATGGTCTTGAACGGCCGTAGTGATTGAATTCTCACAAAAGCAATTCTGATTTTGGTTTGGATGGACAACTATGGATAAAAAGAAAGTTACGACGTTTTTAAAAACAATAATAAAGATAAACTAATTTTAAGACTTATCTTTCCTATAAATACAGTTTTAAATCGGTCAGGGTTTGGTGGCACAAATTTGTGCCAGCGGGGCTCAACGGTAATACTTGTTAACTGGCATGTTTTTGTGCCGCTGGGGCTCTAGAAGTTCTTGTTAAGTAAGTGACAAAAATGCTTTTTTGTCACTTTCATGTGATTTGATTTTATCCCCGCGTATGGTAAGGTATGAAGCTGCTTACACTACAAAAATCATCATTTAAATACTAACCTCTAGGCGGCGTAGTTCTATCCTGCGGTCGTTGCCAGTACCATGGCGCGGGCACCAAACCACCATACCTCCCTGCGAGAGCGCTCCATTGTGATATCAGGCCCAATCTGTAACAATTAACACGGATTAAGATAAAGAAATTGGCAAAATAGTTAAATGACTGGCTGCTAGTATCGTGGGCTTGGTTCGACACGAATGAATTAATAATAATTTAATATTTTACTTTTATACCCAAATCGACTGCCTATCTGACCTCCACAACCCAGTTAGTACTCAGTAATACGACACCCCTTGGTAAGACTAGTTGTCAAACTATTAGGTCCCTGAATACATGCTTATAAGAAGTCTTAGACAGGAATAAAAAGTCTAGTCTATATAAGCGGGTTTCAGAGAGAGCTTAACCTCCCAAGGACCGCCATTATTTACGTCAACTATTTGACAAGCACCGCCGGGCGGGCTATTATTGTAAGCGTAATCTGATTTTAAGACTTATCTTTACTACAAATACAGTTTAAAATCGGTCGGTTTGGTGGCACTAATTTGTGCCAGCGAGGCTCTAGAAGTTAAACGGTTCTTGTTAAGTAAGTGTCTTTATTCCATTGATGAATCCTTACTTAATCCTTATCCTTACTATATATAATATATAATATAATATAATATATATAATATATAATAATCCTTACTAATATTATAAAAGCGAAAGTGAGTTTGTTTGTTTGTTTGTTTGTTACCTCTTTACGCTTTAATGGCTAAACCGATTTTGATGAATTTTGGTACAGAGATAGTTGGGAACCAGGAGACGGACATAGGCTAATATTTTTTTGAAAAAAGTGGGATGTGAGGGAGAAAGAGGGAAGAAAAGGGAAAACTTAGCGTTGCTATTACAAATCAATAAGGCGCAAGAGGAACTGTGTTACCCCAAATATAACGCGGGCGAAGCCGCGGGCGAAAGCTAGTAATATTTTAAAAGCGGAAGTGAGTTTGTTTGTTTGTTTGTTACCTCTTCACGCTTTAATGGCTTAACCGATTTTGATGAATTTTGGTACAGAGAGAGTTGGGAACCAGGAGACAGAAATAGGCTAATAGGAAATAGTTAATAAAAGTGGGATGTGAGGGAGAAAGAGGGAAGAAAAGGGAAAACTTTGCGTTGCTATTACAAATCAATAAGGCGCAGGGGAACTGTGTTACCCCAAATTTAACGCGAGCGAAGCCGCGGGCAAAAGCTAGTTATGAATAAATATAAATGTCGCATAATCTATTTGACTTGTTTTTTTTTTTAATTTATTGGCTCATGACATTAATTATTTTTTATTTATTTTTATTGTATGCTTTTGTATTACTCTGGCTTGACTTTTTGTGTCGATAATTGTATTATTTTGATTGGATTGGATTGTATATTAGACATAAATGTTTAGAGTTTATTTTTTCAGTCGCTTAGCTGACAAAAAATATCTTCAAATTAGACCTGTTTAGTTTTTCAATCTCCTTAATCCAAATTAGTATATATGACTGAGCAAGGTTTGTCATATTTTTTTAAAGTAACCTAATACTCATATGACATAAGCTTGTCACACAGCGGCTGTTAAAATCCCATTAAACCGTTATAAGCTTTACTGAAAACGCCTTAAAAATGACTTGTCATGTATTTTGTTTATTCAGGTACACAATGACCCGTAGTTAATTGGTTTAGTGAAGTATGTAGGTTTAGCCTTGTCTTAACTTCGACGGGCCTGTTGGTCTAGTGGTTAGTGGCCCTGACTGCTGAGCCGGAGGTCGTGGGTTCGATTCCCACCCAGGACAAACTTTGTGTGATGAGCATGATTGTTTGTTCTGTGTCTGGGTGTTTTATCTATATTTATTTATCTATAATATGTATGTATTTATAAATTATTTACGTATGTATATCAGTTGTCTGGTTACCATAACACAAGCTCTGCTTAGCTTGGGATCAGATAGCCGTGTGAGTTGTCCCAAGATATTTATTTATTATTATTATTAACTTCGATTTGTTCCATTTATTAGTAGTATTTTTTTTTTAACTGGGCCCCACATTAGGAATTTCTCCTGTATCGTGGGTGCGTTTACAAACATTTAAACTCACATACACAAACAGCCAGACCCGAAACTACTATCTGCAGTTCATACAAATATTTGTTTCGTGCGGGAATCGAAGCCGCGACTCGCTGCGCAACAGCCAATCGCTAGGCCACTGCGTCAACCGTGCCGTCAAAATTAAACAGTTGAAGAAGTCAAAGGATCTTGTTCTCCCGGATAATGCGTGATATGCGTGATTTTTTGTTGATGACTATACCTGGGAATATTGGGGGTCAAAGATCCAACTCTCTTTTAAAACGCCATTGTCACATATGTGTGACAAGCAAGTGCGTGCCCTGGACGCCAACGAACAAATATGTGACAAAACTGTAGGTAAATTGAGTTGATTGATGTGGAGGGCACGCGCGGACGTTTATGCTCTGCCATTGAAGATGTAAGAAACACTAGTATTTAAAAAAAAACAGTTGGGTTTTAGACCAACCAGGCAATGTACTTAACCTTAATATAACTTCACGTTTGTTATATCCAAAGGGCTAGGCAGAGGTGTACCTAATTATACACTTACATTTCGCCTGTTACTTTTAAGTCCCTACTGCCATCAATCGGGCAAATCCTGACTTCGTGGCTACCACTGAGAGATTGGAAAAGGAAATATCCAGTAACACTTAGCCCAACCTTGGAACCCAGGACTTCATGATCACCAATCGCGCTTGACGACTAGACAAACAAAGCAGTCCATGACTAAAGGTACGTTAAAAACCGGTGATGCCAAAACAAGAATACACAACAATTTCGAAACATGAAAACTACTTTCGCGCTTTAACCCCTTTTTGCAAGTTCAAGTAACCGGTAGCAGGATGCCAAAAAACGCAAGATGATAAAGAAAAATCGTAACACTTAATTGTTATCACAGCATGCCTACTTCCAGGGTTGTGGGTTGTTCGCAAGAGACCGGGGCCCCGGAACATAAAGGGCAAAAGAAGGAACATAAGTGAGTTTTAGTCAGTACAAGACACTGCCCTCCGCACCGCGGAGGAACTTGAGAGCGGGGAAAGTTCTGTGTGATGATTTTCAATCCGAAAAAAAGCATACTACTTACTACTACTTCAAATATCGTCAGTTCCTTTAACATGTATGTATGCAGTCAACACAATATAGCATAATATTAACTACCATCATCACGAGCTTTTTTTTTGGGGTGGGAAATCATCAAATAACTTCCCCCGTTCTGGGCGGAACCCCCCCGTTCCGCCCAGATCCGCCAGTGTCAGACTTTTACTGACTAAAACCAATTCATGTTCATTCTATTGCCCTTTATGTTCCGGGGCCGCGAGCTTTACTTACAAAATTCACACCAACACAAGAGACGAAATCACAGAAACTAAAAACCAGACTACCCACAAAACAAACTAAAGAAAAACTAACCAATATAAAGTAAGAGGCACCATAAATCAGTGGCGGAGAGAGATCGGCGGCAAAATGTTAGATTTTAGAGTAGTCCTTATTGTTAAGAACAAGCTTTCTCGCTTACCGACCGATTGGAGGCGCGTATAAATATCGATTGTTGCCAAAGAGGATTGCAGCACTACGCTCTGGGGACGCGGTAGTTGTTTAGTGAGGGGGGAGTGTCGATAGATTTTTGGATTAAGTGTTTGGCATGACAATGATTTTAACTGTTTAGTTCAGTAGGAGAGAAAGAGATGGTGCTAGACACCCTGTATAGCTCTGTCTCTTTTCCTCAGCGGGATAAGTTCTGTTCTGCTTTAAGACGTCATGGTAGGGTAGCTGGTGGTCTAAATGACTACTTAATCAGAATCCACTATTCGTGAAATGGTCACAAAATGCCAATTCACGGTATTAACTGCGTCTGTGACCATTTTAAGAATTTTAACCTAATTTATATTATTATTTTCTTTATATCCTTTTTATATAATGTTTTGTATGTACATAAATAAATAAATATGCTTTTATGATTCTACTAAAGCGGTAATTCTATCATGCTTTTAGCATCCATACAACAAGTGCAACTTGAATAAATGTTTCTGCCAACATTTATTCCCCCAAAATGATTTCCATACAAGAAACTATAACAAAACAAAATCATACTAATAATCATTCTATAAGCACTAATTAATAAAATTCATAAACAATTTGTTTCACAAACAAACTATTCAACACAAACAAGTAACCCTAATGAACGTAGCAAATCACTAAAACACAATCAAGCGGTTTACGCTTCTACGAAAATTGCTACGAGCTACGGCGTAGGCGTGCGTAGCTCGTAGCAAACATCTACGAATTCGACGACTAATGAATTCGCTACGATATACGACTTTTTGAAGAAAAATATTGTTTTTATGAAAATTCGTTATTGATTTCCTAGCTTGTGGGATTTTTTATTGATACCAATCCCTTATATTTCGATAAATCGACTATTTTAAATCCCTATTTCCCACCACTATAAAAATCGATCCCATATTTTCCCATTTCCCTGCAAGTTTATTTTTTATCGATATTCCAAATAACAATAACGATTGCGAGTCTTTTATCGACTATATTTTATTGTTGGAAAGCGCCGAGTGTAGTATAATGGGGAAATGAAAAAATGCTCGTTTTCTCGTACAGCGCTTATTTTTAAAAGTGCCCTTTGTTGGAAGATTTCAGTGTTGTCACTTGCGGCTTGGATGGCGGAGCCTGGACCAATGTGTTTACACAATGGGACATAATGGACGCACTTGGACGTCGCACCTAGTTTAGAATTTTCTAGAAACCTAGTCGCAGAATAGATTTATTATCAGATCACATCGGATCTATTAGAAATATATTTCTTGTTTGTGCTAATAACTGGATATTAAGTCATTTTGGAATTGTGACATTTAATAAATAAAAAAAATTAAAGAGCGTGTTAGGCCGAAGTGGATTTCCCAGATTTAATCAAAACGTGCTATAAATCCACTTATCCGAAAACAAAACAAAGTAATTCCAAACTCAATCCCAACAAACAAACCAATAACCTCGAAATAAACCAAACAAAAATCAATAAGAAGAAGAAAAAACATACATAAGAGAGAAGAAAATCTAAAAAAAAACCCGTCGCCCGGCATTACCAATTCGGCTCCACAGTAATCCAGGCGGCGTACTCCGAGCAAATTCCATTACACGATAAAACGACGCGCTGAAACGGAGCACTACGCCGCCGTCTGATTGGTCGGCACACCGCGCCGTGATTGGCCCACTCACTAACCCCGCCTCCCTCTGGGGGTATAAAAATCGATGCTCGACGAACACGTTATTCTTTTTGGTGTCGCACGTCCGCCGACACTTCTCACTTGTTACTAATAATAGCGCTTGTGCTATCTTTTTATAGCTTTAAAGTGTTTAGTTGTATCTTGTCCGTTGAGGAGGCATCCCGTTTCTTTTGTTGGTAGGAGTATGCTTTTAAAAGCATTGTGTTCTTTTCAATTTCAGGTTTAAGATGATAGTGTTCGGTGTAAGCGAGGCCACTCTGGCGCTGGACAATAAGCCTTTGTGTTCTCAGAGTAATGTTGTGGACGCAGATGGGTCTTATAAGCATGTTGTTGTTACATACATTAGGGAGGGAAATTTTATCGATAAAAGACTACTGAAGTTTGAAACAATAACTATTGGTACTGTCTAGTGGCTTACTTGTATATTTGCGAGACTGTATCTAACTGAAAAATTCTCAAGGAGGTGAATATTTTTATTAAAATCTTCTTTGTCGGGTGGTAAGTGCCTAAGACGTTGTCAGAGTTTTTATCCCACCCTTGGACTTGAAACCGAGCTTGATATACTTTTGAAACATATCTCTCAGACAAACAAAGACACAAAACAAAAATACCCTTTTTTTTCTTCACCGAATAAAGTCAAGTGTTAATAACACGTCTTCATTTTTCTGCCCTTGTCTCATTCTATTTGGGGTCGGCGCAACACATTTTCTTTTTCCATTCTCCCCTATCAGACGTCACGGCATCATTCACTTCTTTCTCCTTCATATAATTCCTTACACAATCCATCCATCTTTTCCTGCCTTCAAAGTGAAAATTATACAATACGCACATAGTTCCGAAAAACGATGTCTCACTCTAAGAATTTAACCTGCTTCATGGTCTCAAACATGTAATCTTAAATACACAAACAGCCACCCCGGAACAGTTACCTGTAGGCCAAACAAATTTTTGCGCCGTACGGGAATCAAACTCTATACAACGATACCTAATCGTGCCGTCCCGAAAATTTCGTGCCGAGCTAATTACCATTGTCCATTCACTATTCTAGTTAACTAAAATACCCTAATAATAATTCTTCACAATAAGTTCAACAACATAGCTTAAATCATGCTTAACGACAATCATTTTGTTACGAGGCACACATTTGAAAATCAGTATTCAATTAAACTTCGTTCTGAATTTCTGTGAAACAATGATGGTTTTAATGCGTCTCAATAATCACTGAATACTACGAATTTCACTGTTATGAAAATAAATATAAACATACTTAAATTCACGTCTTTTTCCTCGAAGACCTTGGAAAAAGGCGTGAGTGAAGCAGAATCTATAGAGTGCCACCTGCTGGAATCCTTTTGCCTGTTCCACATCCATACATCTGCTACCCAACCATGACGTCTAAAGCAGAACTTATTCCACTGAGGGAAAGAGACAGAGCTATACAGGGTGTCTGGCACCATTTCTTCCCTCAGTGGAATAAGTTCTGCTTTAAGACGTCATGGTAGGCCTACTGGTCTTACACGCACGACGGTTGACCTGACCTTTTCGAAGAACCTGCTATTACTCCATAAACCGTACGTCAGCGTACAATGATTTCAGAGACCTCGTGCCACATGTTGAATTATAAATTTTCCAATAGCAGTCTGTATTTGTGCCTAGTTGATGGCAATAGGTGCGCCCCCTATTACAGGGAACTAGTGAAATGTGTTTGTTCTAATAGATACTCCTCTACCTTACCTATCGGACACATAGGCGGAGGTTACGCCAGGAGTGAAGATAAAAGTGAAATAATTTTAATGGTTAAACACTGATACCGCTTTATTTCGTGTAAAATTGATTGAAATAAAATCATTTTAATGAAAATAATTTGCTCACGTTAATTCATAACCTGAGCAAATTATCGCTGCAATTAATTATATTATTTATTCATGGTTATTTCCTCAATCACGATATAATAAATACGTGGTCGGGAAGGTAATTGTATTAGTAAATGATTTGGTAATTATGTTATAATGATAAAAGTATGAAAAGAGACTTCAAGGCCAGGGCCACCGCCTGCCGAGGTTGTTGGTTATTCGAAAGAGATACCGCGGCCCCGGAACATAAAGGGCAACAGGAAGAACATGGGTGGGTTTAGCCAGTACAAGTCTGACACTCCCCCGGCCAGAGCGTGGGAAGTTATTTGATGATTTCCGCAAAAAGGGTATGGTATGTAGTGCAGGTCTGTTGTCGGTAAGCAATGTTCAGCTCGTGCGTCCGTCTAGTGATGTTCTTGTTCCACGCGCGCCTCAAAGGGCTGTCAGCAAAGCAGACGGCCTACCAGAGCCGCCGCCCGCAGCCCAGAACATAAACGGCACAAGAAGAAATATGGGTGGTGCGTCAGTGAATGTCTAACACTCTCCCAACCACAAAAAAAGGCTGTGGTATGGTCCACACCACCAAGAGGAAGTTAGTTAGTCGGACAAATCGGTTGCAGGGCGTTAAGGTACGGGGAAACGAGTTTTTCGGAAGATATACCGCGGCCCCAGATCATAGAGTGCAAAAGAAGAAACATGGATGGGTTTTAGTCCGTAAAAGTCTGACACTCCAGTAACTTTATGTACCTTAAACAGTAAGTTAACCTAACTTATAAAATATAACCTAAAATATAGTATTAATAAACTCTTCCTCGACGCAATCAACCGGTAATGTGCCCAAGATACTGGCGGCTTATGATCAAGGTAATAGATAGATAGATAAAAATATTATTTGATGCAGCAAAAGACACAATACAGGAATTAATACAAAAAAAATATTAAACAGAAAAAAGGAACACATTAAAAAAAAAGTAAGGTAGACTAAGTTAGAATAACCCATAGCCATTTAGAAACATCACATTCATTTATAAAGGTTGCCCTCTACTGGGCGGTGTGTGTCTCGAGATTGCACCAAATAGGAGTCCAGCTCAGCATAATGCCAGATACCTGTAGGCCTACTATGATATCTTAAAGCAGAACTTATTCCACTGAGTGAAAGAGATGGTGCTAGACACCCTGTATAGCTCTGTCCCTTTCCCTCAGCGGAATAAGTTCTGCTTTAACACGTCATGGTAGGGTAGCTGACGCTGATATTCCGCTGAATCTTGCTAGTGACACACGGATGTCGAGAATAGCAGCGGCGAATATTATGTAGGTGGGTTGTCAGAAGGAAAGATTTCGAATTTAAATACGAAAAATAATAAACTTTAAAAGCGGCCACCAGCTTTGCCCAGCCCTTGGCTCACAGGAGTTTATTGAAGCTGCTTATTTATAAGCTGGAATAGGGTAGTAGACGCCACCAATCAATTGATATACTTTTCATGAGCTGTCAAAACGCGCTTCCCCCATAGATTTTGTATGAGACTCGCAACCGATGACGTCACTAAGTTGTCAAGTCTATGATGCAACTATTTATTGATTTAAAAGCAACTAAAAATCGAATATTAAAGTTATTTTGAAATGAATGGAGTTCTCAGGTCTATAAGGTGTTCTTTCAGAAAAGTTGTGTTTTTAAATTATTGGTTAATGGTGTCAACTACCCAATTACTTTATTTAAACAACACCACTCTTTCACGAAAAGTCAATCATCACATTCTACTGGAACTCTCAATATCAGACTTAAACGAAATAAAATACTTTCTCCTTAAAACATTCACATCAAACAAGAATTTCAACTCTTTATAAGAAATCGTTGAAGTATAAAACCGATCTCCCCTCAACCCTGTACATAAGCCGCATTCCTTTGTAAAAATCAAAACACCCCTTATATGAAATCGTCTTAACCAATAAGTAGGTAAGCACAGCTCCCCTTAACTTAAGATTGTATATAAACTGAGAAGATTGGGTGGTACAAGTTAAGGGATGAAGAGAGATGTAAAGATAGAGAATGAAAGAGACGGAAAATATTGCTGTCTCTTAGACTAAGCTAATTGAGTAATGCCCCGGGCAAGTAACGGGGCATTAGTCTACTTACATTGATTTAAGGATCTTCAGAAGTGACAACTTTTAAGGTTACTCACTGTTAATCACAGTCTAAGGTAGACCAATGACACTGATCAAGTTCAAGAGCTGTCTGCCCATTTGTTTTAGCCCTAAACTACATCAAAATTAGGTAGATTGACTTGGCTTGGACGGGTCTAGACGTGCTATAACATTTTTTTTTGTAGAATGTGATCCTGAACTCACACCAAATACTTGAACATTTACACAAAAGCAATGGTGGTAGGAAATGTCTTGAAGTATAAAACCCGATGTCATGATTCTGCCGCTCTTAAACCAAATTATATCTTAACAGACGCCGCCTTTCTTGCCAAGTTTAGTAAACTCACATATAACAATACCAAAGTTCACTTCACAGTGAATCTAACAACAAATACGTAGAGACAAAATGTCTCCCGCAACCGCTGCCACCTTGGACCACACCCCATCGCATTAAATTATTTACATTTAACGCTCTCGTCGAAGTGGCCGGATAGACGCGGGGACGCGCTCGACATGTCCGCTCTTTACGCTATTAGCTCGTAAGAGGGGCTGCATTTACCGTGGTTTAAGAGGAAATTGGATGAATATTTGGGTGTGATTCGTAGCTAAGGATGTAATTACTGCAGAGTGTGGCTTTTAAAGTTGCATTGGGTTTTCGAGGTCAAAAAAACGTGTAGTTTGGAAACGAGTAAGTACCCAATTGAAGTTTCCTGGTTCGTATTTTTAACCTACTTGCAATGACACCTATAATCGTTCTGTCTTTCTGTCAAAAATATAATCATTGTTTTTTTATGATGAAAGCAAGTTAGATGGATTTGCAAGCCTCTAAAAGTTTTACTTGTTTTGGTAGGTTGATCTTTCCCACTCTTGCACAAAGGCCTATTAAAATTATTTGCTGATTATTCTTGAAATAAACTGATTTGTATTTGATTGTATTTATACGAACTCCCCATTCCTTCCACTTTTCACGATGTTGCGCCTCTTTCCACCTATTAAAGAAAAAGCTATTCATAGTTATTTGATGTTTTCCCATCCTTCCTCCTCGGCCTTCCGCGACTCCGTCTAGCTGTCTCAGGGCTCCAGTTTTCCAGGTAGATCCTTCCGAGTACTACGCACCTGACTTTTGCAGAACCTCAACATTAAGGTCAGTTCTGAGACGTTGTCAGGGCGTGACAATCGCATAAAGAACAAAAACAAGATGGCTCAATCCACGAAATTTCATCAACCAAAATACCTTTTTCATGCCTCAGATCAAGCAGTGTAAATATAGATATAAAAATCAATAGATATAGGTTAAAGCTGGCTATCCCGCGGGATTCCCGGAACCTCGTAAATAACTCCAACGACACATAATACGGGATCAACGCCGTCCCGGTTTACGAGGGGACGAGTTCATCCCAAAGTCTGAATTTTGTTCGGATTTCGGAAAACTTGACGGTCTCTGCCCCATGTCGGGTAGGGGACTTCAGTATATGTGATAGGTTTTTATACAAAACTATATATACGTAAACTATGCCGTAGGGGTTAAGCAACTCAAAGAAGAGTCAATTCGGTTGCGGGCTGTTCGATAGAGATAACTCGGCCCCGGAACATAAAGGCCAAAAGAAGGAACAGGTGTAAAAAATGGGGTTGAAGCAAATTAGTTCAACCAACGCTCTCTAATCTGTAAAATTTATATAAAAAAGAACATATAAGAAGCTTGGCAAAATTCTTTATAACTATAAAAACAATCAATTTTGCTTGACTTTGCATAGATTCGGCCAACCTCTTTCAGAAATATGCCTTAAAAAATACAAATTACCACCTACTAGTATTCCTAAAGTAAATAGTTAACACGGAAATAAAAACTTCGAAAAATCTCTAACACTTCATAAAAAAACTGGGACATATGAATATTCAACAACGTCCTTCACGTTAAAAACACCAATTAACATCAAAACCATTTACTTAATTAGCAACAAAATGCTTTTAAAACAAAAATTATTCACCCTAATTCGTCGTAATCTCTAAATAAATTCACGACGTATTTTTTACTTAATTAGTAGGCTGTCAAAACAAGGATGAACACAGATTAGGCATGAAAAAAAAGTTTTCAAAGATGGCGGACACAATGACAGATCGTTTACACAAATACAAAATGTCCCGCCACTGTAAATTAAGATGGGGAAAGGAAAAGGCGCGAATAAATGTTTAGTCTTACAGATGTTGGGTTTTTATGGTGTTTCCTTGTAAATGGCGAGATTACTTTTTTATTTTGGGGTGCAGACACCGTGAGGATTTTCTCCTTTGTTTGTGATACTTTGTTTATGTCATCATTTATTTTTAAGTATTCTGAGTGTGCTATGACAGGGTTTTATGAGTTTGCATGCAAACCTGTTTTTTCACTCAACATATTTTTTTGGCTGTTCTACATTATTTTCATACCAATAATATGTTCTGAATGAAAGAAAGCAAAACAGTAAATGAACCGATGTAGAACTTAACATTCCTAAAGAAATAAAATCACTCTGAACCAAACCAATCACTAGCCAGCCAGTTCACCGATCAATTTCAATTCAGATTTCTAAGTTCCCAAAAAGATACTGTAATATCTTTATTTCTTATCTAGAGTACCTACACTATATAAGACACCAATCACCAACACAATTAATTACTCTAACCAAAAACTAATTAACCTAAAAACAAATCATCAAAAAGCGCGCCAAAACTTGGACGCCATCTTGTTAATTCTGTCAGTGAAAGTCCATCCAATTTGTAATTTGTTACTCTCTTACATTCTTGCCCCTATTCGAAGGGTTTAAGGGGTGTTGAAGATAAAAAGGGATGTAGGGATGTTCTTTAAGACAGCTGATTACAAGGGGATGTCGGGGCGTATTACGGTGGATGTAAGGATTCAGTTTTACGTCAGTTTGGATGTTTAGAAGCCTGGTAATGACTTGCGTGAAAAAGGGAATGTTTTTCGTGTAGTTTTGGGACCGTGTTTAGTTTTATTTGTGTAAGGTTTTGTTTTTGATAAAAAATACTGACAGTTCAGTTTTGTCATTAATCACTGAATAAGTAAGAAACACTGTTTGAAGTTCTCACAGCTCAAAACAGTGTGATAAAGGATTGGCAATTATTTTGAGCTTACAGAAGAAATTCTGTAAGTAAGAGGAATATCGACGCCCCCAAGGAATAAACCTGTATTATACTATTACTGACTTTTTACTGTTATACCATTTTCGGTATCTATGGGTCGGGATACACTTATGCAATTTTTTTCAATTTTTTTCTGCGGTAATTTCCAACTGTTTTCCTTATAACACTTTTGTTCTTTGGAAATTTTCCATTTCTTATTTACTAGAACAATCACGAAAAACATTATTACAAATTAAATTCCGTGGTTTTATTTCGGTAAAGTAATATTACAGTAAAGTATTTCGAAAAAAAATCCGGCTAACGCGATTACCGGTTTACTATAGTAAATTTAGTGGTAGACATTTTCGGTGATGCACTGTTACATGTAGAATGAACTGTGGCAGCAAATTTGCTTCTTCAGAGAGGCAAGAGTTATCTGATAAATTTTATAAGCTTTTTGATTGAAAACGCTAATGGATGCATATTATTAAACATACAAAAACCGAAAATATCAAACGAATGACTCTAGAATGGAAAAATAATCGCACACAGACTATAAAATATTTTTTTTTCTTTAAATAATGTAGAAATTCTTGTTTGTAAGAAATTTTCCTAAACACTGTAAAAGTTAATGAACAAATGGTATATCAGCAATAGAAAAATTTTAATTAGACGATGGGATTACAGACTTAAGAGGTAAGCACACCAATACAACTCGAAAAATAAGCTCCAGCACGGAATCGAGTATTGAGAAGCATACCTATTTCCTAAAGAAGAGTCTCACTATACAAGAAAAAGCTCAACTCGACAATATTTGTCACAAGACCTCAACATATCAAAAATGTATCGTTTGCACACTGAGTGGTTTCCACAGCAAAATTATGTTGAAGTTACGATGGCGACAAAACGTCAATATGAAACCATTTTTAACACAACATTTAACTACTCATTTTTAAGCCTAAAAAAGATCAATGCTCTACATGTTTTGTATATGAGCAAGCCAGTCCATCAGAGAAAGAGTCTTTAGAAGAAAGCTATAGACGTCATTAAAGTAGGAAAAAGAGAATTTGGCAAATTAAACACGAAGAAGGAGTGACAATTGACAAAAACGATAGCACCTATCTTCGACCTGCAAAAAGTGTTAAGTATTCCACAATCCACTGTTGGCATTTTTCACTACAAACGCAAGTACCCTGTGTACAATTTTACTATTTTTGACGCTCTACGTAAAAAACTGGCTTTACCAAATCGCATAACGAGGCTGCATAGAAATTGGGAATTGTTTATTGCAATTCTTAAAAGTGAACAGGAGCGAAGTATTAACAAGATCTGTTTTTATTCGGATGGTTGTTATGGCTAAAATAAGAACAGGTACATTTTTGCCTTATATGCGTATAATGCAGCAAAATCTTTAAATTTGTCTATAACGAGACTGAGAGACTGGACATGGCCGAGACTCGATGCATGCCTGTATTGAGAGGAACATGAGAAATAAGTTTATTTACACACCTGATCAAATATAAAACAAAGTCTCGGCAGAAAAATATACTATGATATAATTGGAGCAAACAGATATGTTAGACATAAAAAATTTGTGAACCCTTTGAATTGTCGTCACGATATAGATTGGAATACGATACGCTGGTCTGATGTAATGGAAATTCATGTGTCATCATCCCAACAGCACATGGTTTTCTTTAATATGATTTTGATGAGGCACATTCTAAATTAAATATTTCAAATTCATTTCAAACTAAACGACTTTGGCGAAAACCTAAGACATACGCTCTGATAGAAGATACTGTATTGGCACGTGCTTATCATCAACCTCTTCCTATAAGCAAGGCGTTGCATAGGTACAGATTTATTGTCTTTGTGCAATAGTGGAGAGATTTCACGGTATTACCACGCATTTTAAGAACCCTTAATTTCGGTAAAAAATAGTGATCGCGATGATACTGCCACTAATAATACCGATTAGTTATTAGTGTACTTGGCTACTTTTGTTAAACTTTTACTGATTGTTATTTGTGATCTATATGAGAACTTTGTTCCCAATAAACGTCATAATTTTAATAAGTTTTGTGTTTATTCTTTAATTATTCCTTCAAAGATACCAACAGCAAATTTATTTTATATAATCGTTTTCAATCATTACGATAATATGACTACCAAAAATCTTCTACAAAAAACGGGTTACTCTACTTTACCCTTTTATGGTTATTTAAAATTTTACCACAATAAGTCGGTAACTGAACATTACAATCTAACTCTGTGATGAAAAAATACGTTTAATAATCCAGTAAAGCAATATTATGCCCATAATTTTTAAGAAAATTACAAGAATAATTCGGTAAGTAAACATTACTGGAATAATATTGTTAAGTCAGGATCGTAAGATATTGATACCTTAAAAGTTATATGAAACCATTTTCGGCAATATGTATTTTGGTCAATAACTAATTCTGTGTAAATTGAATAGTTACACTTAATATTATAAACTATTTGAGTAAAAATTAGCTTTTCCGTCATATATCAATGTTGTCTGGATTACCTTTTGTTGAAGAGATATATCCAAAAAACACTAAATCATTTTTCCAGTAAAATTTGATTTTTACGATTACCGGTTTATTCCCCGGGGACGTCGATATGTTTTCGTTAGTTTCATTAGTGTTTCTGTACTTCATATGTCATGTTGATTGTACAGGTGATATGATATTCGTCAATCAAATACCGTGGGTAGCGTCATGTTGTCAACTTGCTTCGTGGTGACTCTTCACATGCTCTGAGCAATTTCATTCATGATTTTTTTTTTTGGATTGTGATTTTATTTTGTCTGCCGTTCTATTACAAAATAAGTCTTATCTGAAAGTACAAACCGCATTTTTCCACCAGAAAATGGTTTTTTGAATTTTGGTAACTGTGTAGGTACATGTTCGTCGTGACTGTACAATCGATATTTCAGATACAAATTGTTAGTATTTAATAAATAATGTTTTACCACCGTTCAGTTTTATCAAAGTGCATTTTAAAATGGCTACCAATCCTTTCGATCAAAAATTGAGCGATAACTTTTTGTTTTGATTCGCAAAATGAAAAACAGAAATGGATGTAATTTTTAATGTATTCTCTTAGTGTAGGACGGATTTGTGAAATAACAGGTACATTTTTTGTTTTATTTTAATTTATTTTACGGGTTCCGTACCCCAAAAGAAAAAATATAGGACCACTTGGTTGTCCATCTGTCTGTACTGTCAACACCCTTTCTCCCTTCTCGTGAAGCTATCAAATTGAAATTAAAACCATATACTCAAGTCTGTGGTCCGAAGAAGATGTGATCTACTACTGCGCTGCGTGTCACAGGTTCGATCCCCACACGAACCAAATATTTGTATGGCCTACAGGTTGTTTCGGGTCTGATTTGTGAATGTGAGTTTTAATGTTTGTAAACGCACCCACGATACAGGAGAAATTCTTAGTGTGGGGTAACGTTTAAAAAATGAAAGAAAAATTGGGGCAATGGCAATAAGATGGGATCAGTTGGTCTCTACTCTGGAATGGTCAAAATTATGAAGACAAAACTACAGTCCCTTCACAAGGCACAATAACTGTGACAGAATTGTATTTACCCATTCCAAAACATAATTTTATTATGTCTATGGAGAAAAAATTGACAAAAAACTTGGAAATGTAATAAACTTAATCAGAAAAAAATCCTTACTAATATTATAAAAGCGAAAGTGAGTTTGTTTCTTTGTTAAAATGAGGGAAAAGGGAAAACTTAGCATTGCTATTACAATAAATAAGGCGCTAGGGCAAAAACTACAGGTGGCAGGTACCTGCAAATCAGGAAAGGGGGACTGTCTTATCGCGAATTTAACGAGGGCGAAGCCGCGGGCAAAATCTAGAAATACATAACTTTAATCGATCTAATGTAACCGATAATAAATAGTCCATTCAAAATCACCCAAGAAATAAAAACTTTAATTAATTTAAAATTTCTGTGTAAAATCCTTCAACTCAACTTTACAAGCGATTGGAAACTCGTTAGCCCTGCCCGAGAGCTAATAGTCCAGGATATTACGGTGAACTTGCCGTACTTATCCCAACTAGGTTTAAACCGATCTTTTACGGACTGTGCTGCGTTTAGACGGGGCAGTTACTTTATGGAAAGTCTTCGTAGAAATGCTTGTTTTGACAGTGATTGTCACGTTCAGGCCCTGTAGTTGTGTAGTTGTAATCAAGTATGTTTGTTTTGTCGTAATATCTTTACAAAATCTACATACAGCAAACAACACACACAGTCATTCAGTGTGTGACAATCTCGAACAGTCTCTTGAATGTCATTGCGGGGTAATTTGTGTTTTGTCAAACTTAGATGTTTTACTAACATCGATTTTTTAAAGTTCATTATTATGAATATAAAATGATACACGAAATAAAATGATTATTATTTTTAAATATGTACAAATACAGTCTTCAAATAAAATTGGTTCACTTTGCTCATAGGAAGACAGAAATATATATATTTTTGCACAAACTATGTCAACAGAGTTACACCCTTTATTTATGATAGCAGGTGTGTAACATTAGGTATTAAAAATAACGTTTATGGCGCAATAAAGTAAACATAATTAGAAAAAACGTATTAGTAAACTAATATTACTTACAAAACTGACCAGCCTTAATAAACTACATTGTAGCAATCATCGGCCAGTCTGTAATTACGTAACTTGTGCATAAAAGGTTTTACTTATAAAATAAACAGGCTACAAACTAATTTTTATTTATTAAAAACTACTAAATCAATGCAGTTTTAAAGAGCATATTTTTCTGAATAACGTCTTTGCAAAGACAATGAAACTTTTTCCTTGATTACAGATTAAAACGACCATTTATTTATTCCGCAAAGAATATTTTTGTTCTACATGAAGTCACATGCCTTTTCTTCTATGAGCAAAATATCGTTCGGATCTTAACCTTATTTTAAAAAACTTAAAAACTTATTCTTAACTTAATAAACAAGATAATTTCCATTAACATTGACTTAACTCATTACTCTCCTCACCACTCCCCAAGCCAGCAGACAGTAAAGTCAAGTTACTCGCCTACACAAACCCGCATTCTATCTGAGATTAAGTCTGCCACAACCGCGTCGGTCGACCACCGATCGATCCGAACATTATACCCGACAGACAAGTGGCCAGTTACTCGCCTTGAATAGATTACCGAGTTTAAACACTCCTCTATTGTTAGTGGTTGTGTTGGGGCTGAAGTGTAATGTAGTGCTGGTGGGAAGGAATGAACGCGCGGTCTTGGTCATAACCTAGGTTTAAAGCAATTGGTTGATAACTGAGAACTAATAAATGACTTTTAATTAGCAAAATAGATTTAAACAAGCCCTTTTACAATTGGCTAGTTTCCTAAAAAAAAAATATTAGTCCGTCTTTTAGATTATTCAAAAATAAGGGACACGTATTTTTTTATTTGTGAATTAGACCAAAAATGACAAAGATATAGCCCATTACAGTTACGTGAAACGTCACGCGTTGTTGCATTTTTTCGCAACAAGTGACGTCACGCGTAACTTTAATGGGCTATAATACACATACACCAAACACAGAACACCAAAGAGGACCGAAAGGCGAAAGACCGAAACATGAAAATCAAAATTTGACTCACCTGGACAACATAGCATCATTTGCACTCCCAAAATGATTCGCAGCCAACGCTGCCTCCAGAACATTCGACTCTCTTCTCGGCTCTGTACGGTTCAAAATCGAACTGATAGAAAAACTCGTATACGGCGCACTGCCCGTCGCCTTCTCTTCTTTGTCCTTCTTCAACTCATAGAAGGGGCTCTTTTGGTCTTTTCTTGTTGGAGAAGATGTGATGTCAGGGCTGCTCGCCCCGGAGACTACGTTCACTTCGATGTCCCGGTCATCTTGTGAGGAAACGGGCGAGTCCATCTTGGTAGTTACTGCTTCATTTTATGATGACCTGGCGGGATATGAAATAAGAGTTTTTAAATTAGTGTTAAATATGAAATTTTAAATTAGTGTTGTAATTTTGTTCAAAGGTTAAAGTTTTTGCTGTCTGTGTGTTCGAATTTGCTCAGAAACTACTTGGCAAATTTTGGTACCGTTTTGCTGGAATACAAGCAATCATAGGTAGCGTAGGTGTACTAAAAACGACATCATATTTCGCCAGTTATGTTTTAAGTTTCATGTTATTAGGGGAGACTCTATTGCCATCTGCTGCTTTAGAGAAGTTCTTGATGGAAAAGTTCAACATTTCTTCCGTCTAGGAATTTGAATATAGAATCGAATGCGCTTGCAACATTTAGACCGACGAGGCAGTCTATACAATGATAGCATCTCTATCTTATATAGTCTACATGCAAATACCTCCTATAACTCTACTTGTGTTAACCCTCTCTGACTCATTTTTTGCCATACCATCTTTCACAAAACTGGGATTTATTAGATTTGGACTGGAGATGATTATAAAAAAAATACAATAAATTAAGTAGTAATAATTAAGTAATAAGGTAATTCTGGGTTACCTAGTGTTGCTAGTTATATTAGTGTATAGAACAACACTAAAATATATATTACTGTTACTTTCACTGAGATCGACAGTTTTTTGGTACTAGTTCGTTAGTTCGGAATTTAAACAACGAGCTACAGAACACGATGACGGTATAATATCAATTATTTGAAATTTTGATGCGTTTGTACGGTATGTTGCCTACAGTTTAAACAATACTAGCTGTTCCCCACGGTTTCACCCGCGCTACTCAGCACCTGTTGGTCGTAGCGTGATGTTATATAGCCTATAGCCTGCCTCAAGAAATGGACTATCCAACACTAAAAGATTTTCCAATTCCAACCAGTAGTCCCTGAGATTAGCGCGTTCAAACAAACATACTCTTCAGCTTTATAATATTAAGTATAGATTAGTATAGATAGAGGGTAAACCCATAAAACTCTAGTCTTTACTTGCAACCCGCTCCTCAAATACCGTCCACAACCGAACTAAACTCCACTAAAACATAAACCAATGAAACTTCAGATCTTCTAAACTAAAACTTAGCCTCCTAAGACGTTTAACATGATCTATAATTCAAGATATTTAAGTGCCTTATTGTTCTAAGCTTTATTTACTCCCGTCCCGCGGGGACAGGCTAATATAACGAGGGTTTCAACCCCCATTGTTTGAATTATAAATGAATTATAAGGATTTTGGATGAAAAAGAATTTTGATGTAAGATAATCGTGTTATGGGTTTCAGACGTTTTTGAGATGATTTTAGGCAGTGAATCCTTTTATAGTCTTTTTGAATCTGTGAACCAGCTAGGTTAGACGGGGTTGCGGGTTGTTCGAAAGAGATGCCGTGGCCCCGGAACATAAAGGGCAAAAGAAGGGACATGGGTAGGTTTTAGTCAGTCAAAGTCTAACACTCCCCCGAAGAAAGAAGAATGGAAGGAGAAGCCATGATGCGCCGACCCCAATTCATTTGGGATAAGCACAGAAGAATGGGGACGGGCCTGTTGGTCTAGTGGTTAGTGGCCCTGACTGCTGAGCCGGAGGTCGTGGATTCGATTCCCACCCAGGACAAACTTTGTGTGATGAGCACGATTGTTTGTTCTGTATCTGGGTGTGATTTATCTATAATATGTATGTATTTATAATTTATGTAAGTATGTATATCAGTTGTCTGGTTACCATAACACAAGCTCTGCTTAGCTTGGGATCAGAGAGCCGTGTGTGAGTTGTCCCAAGATATTTATTTATTTTATTTATTTAATGATGAAGAGTGTGTTCAATTGGTTTTGTTGTGTGTCTAGTCTTCAACTTCAGAATATCACTTTTAAAAAAAACCCCCGCGACACGCAGCACATCAGTCGATCGCTTAACCACTGCGCCAACCGTGTCGTCAATCTCTACCAGTCTCATCTCGCGATCTATTCATTTCACAAAAACCATAATCACTATTTCACAGTAAAACAGATGATATTGTGGACGCTTTTACTTTTCGAGTAAGAAATCATCAAACGACTTCACCTGCTCCATGTTCCTTATTTTGCCCTTTATGTTCCGGGGCCGCGGTATTGCTTTCGAACAATCCGGGAGGCGGTGCCCCTATCATCTGCTTTGCTGACATCTATTTCATATCATTGTCAACAATATACAGGCCGTGCCGTCGACGCGTAATACAATATAATAATTACAGCCCAATTTATTTACAAAATGTTTCACACCATTTCCAATAGACCTTTTAAACCGATTGGAAAAACGATTCGGAAAATCAAATGAGATTAAATTTAAAAGGACACTATCAGATACGGGCCAGCCGCATGTTTACAATATGGCAATTTAATGATAAATGCCATGAAAGTGCCGCTGAAATGCCATGCTTTCAGTTCCAACCATTCCTATATTCACCGTTGAGTTTTTACTGAACTGCAATGAGTTGTATTACAGTGAGGTTTTCCGTATTTTTATGTGAATGTGGTATTAGATTTTGTAATATTGGTTCTGAAATTGATGTTTGATTAAATGTTTTGTGATTAGATATTTGATCGATGTCGGGTTTTCTACATGATAGAAAACATGAATAGGCTCTCACTGTTTTGTTTGATTTGGGTTTTGTAAATGATGATATGATATTTTGTTCCATATTACAGAATAAATCTTCTTTAAACAAAATGCTTTTAAAAATACAAACGTAGTAGCCCAAGGGTATCGGGAACGGGCTCCAAGCTACCGGGCAGTCAGGGCTCCAGAAAAAGGAACCTCCTAACAATACGAGCCTTATGCAGGAGTACCGCTTTCTGTATCAAGCCTTGATCTAGCCGCCTAACAAGAGCCTCCTCAAGTATTGGTCGAGGCTCTTAACAATTCAGCCATTGGCAGATACGACAAAATGATCACAGAGTCAAATAATATTCACTTGTTTTGGTAAAGGATAGCCGCCATTACCGGCCACGGCTCTTTTAATAAACACCTCTTTGTCTTAGGAGTCACAGACAGCCCAGTGCTGAGTCTGCATGGAGGTAGACGAAACAACCCACGTACTTCTGCACTGCCCAGAGGTTGCCCCATACAGGGCAAAGTACTTCGGTAACCCAGATACTCTTCGCGAGATCGTCAGCAACACCAAGGCGCTGCTGACGTTTCTCGTAGAGCTGGGTTGGATCGAATAAAATTCCCTTCCATACGCAAAATACGCGCCTCAGACATGGAGTTGTGGACATCAGTCCGTCATACAATACAATACAATTGATAAAGAATATCGTGAAGAAACCAAACATACATAAGCGATATCTCTCGACGGCATGTCAAGGAAAACTCTAATAAAAAGTTGATAAACAGTTTAAACGCAACTGCTGCAAACCACCTACATTTTTCAACTAATTAAATATGTGCGGAGGGTAATTATAATTGGAGGCACGCGTGTGATCTTTGATAAACATGTCGGGGTCTCGTGGCTCGTGGGCGGCTGGCCCTTGTTATTGCTTCGAAGGAGGTAAGATGTTAGTTGTGAAGGGGGAAATACTGATGTTTAGACTCTATACTTGGTTTTTGAACTAAAATTTCATTTCGAGAATATCGTCTGTATTTTACCCAAAGTAAAAGTTTGAAATTATTACTTACTTAATCACGAGGTTAGATATAACTATTAACTATAAAAAACATACAAAAAAATCACAAAGCATTCTCATCTCACTCTCATCAGTTAAAAATAAAAGGTTATTTTTTATTCTATTTTGTTAGTAGCTTCCGCCCGCGATTTCGTCTGCGAAGCATAGTTACTTTGGGCTAACGCTAACTTTAACCAGCGTGATGATCTGAAAATGCCTATGTCCGTCTCCAGGGTACCAAATATCAAAACAATCAAAATCGGTTGGGCCATTTAGGCGTAAAGACGTAACAAACAAACAAACAAACTCACTTTCGCTTTTATAATATTAAGTAAGGTTGAAAACGTATCATCACGACTGTAATTCCCGGAGTGTTAGGCAGAGGTGTACCTAATAGTATACCTATATTGCGACAGTATTAGTACAGCTATTAAAGAAAGTCAGTGTCCTTCAGAAAACCTGTCTCACCAGTTGGTATCGTATTACCCAGTACTAACTACTAAAAGTTGTGGAAGACGGATAGGCAGTCGCTCCATGTAAAATACTGGTATTCAGCCGCATCCGGTTAGACTGGAAGCCGACCCCAACATGGTTGGGAAAAGGCTATAAAGATCATGATTTCCGCTTTTTGCCGATTATCCTTACTAATAATATAAAAGCAAAGTTTGTGAGGATGTTTGTAAATATGTTTCTTACTCGCTCATGCAAAAACTACAAAATGGATTATGAAGAAATATTCTTTACATATATTTCACAATAATAATAGCTTACATATCAGAATAAATCACTTCCTTAAAACAAAACTCTACAAACAGACGAACAAAAACTCATTTTAAACACTAGTGTTCATTACTAAATACTTTGTTAAAACATAATGATAATTTATAAGTAGCCAGTTATGATAACACAGTATAAAGGTACGTATATATCGTGTAAAAAGGTAATATGCAGACGATCGCGGCACTGGGTCACGGCTTGCGCTCGTAAATATGGCTCTTTATGACTGACCCGGCGCGTATTAGCGAAGAATTGCTTATTTATTCATAATAATATTAGTTAGCTTTTAAATGTATTTAATGTTATTAGTCTTAGAGTGATACGGACTTATTTATCATACAAAAATTGAGTTTATAAACTTTTTAGTACATTTCAAGATATCAGTATTTTCTTTTGTTAAGAATCTTAAACTAATAACTGATTTGTGTCCATAGTCAAATTAAAACATTAAAACTTTTTTTTTTGAGTTTGCATTGTTGTTCGAATACGGGTTAATACCAATTAGTTTCAAGTTTATCTTCAATATCACAGACATTGTCTGTACTTATCATCATCATCATTATGCTGCCCTTGTCCCAATCTATTTGGGGTCGGCGCAACACTCATTCTTTCCACTCTCATTTTCCCTTACGAGACGTCACGGAACATGCACTTACTCGTATAATCTATACTAATATTATAAAGCTGAAGAGTTTGTTTGTTTGTTTGTTTGAACGCGCTAATCTCAGGGACTACTGGTTGGAATTGGAAAATTCTTTTAGTGTTGGATAGTCCATTTCTTGAGGAAGGCTATAGGCTATATAACATCACGCTACGACCAACAAGTGCTGAGCAGCGTGGGTGAAACCGCGTGGAACAGCTAGTAATTAATATAACCCTGAAATCACCAACCAGTCTGGAGTGTGGTGATCAAAACGCTTGCCTTCTCTGTATGAGAAGAGGCCTTTGCCCAGCTGTGGGACAGTTATAGACTAGTATTATTATAAACTACAATCACTTATTGAGCTTTATCTTATCCTTACTAATATTATAAAAGTGAAAGTGAGTTTGTTTATTTGTTACCTCTTCACGCTTTAATGGCTACACCGATTTTGATGAATTTTGGTACAGAGAAAAAAGTGGGATGTGAGGGAGAAAGAGGGAAGAAAAGGGAAAACTTAGCGTTGCTATTACAAATCAATAAGGCGCAAGGGGAACTGTGTTACCCCGAATTTAACGCGAGCGAAGCCGCGGGCAAAAGCTAGTAATTAAAATAAATCTTTAATTTAATTTTAAAGATTTATTAAAAAGTTCTAAGACTATTTAGACATCGTTATTAATGAGGGTAGCAACTAGCAAGCCCGAATATAGTGCTTGGCAAACAAACTATTACCTACCAAAAGCTATTTTTGTTTAAAATAACTGTCTATTCTAAAATCATTTACAATAATTATATAGTAACAGATACCTACGCAAACTTACTAAGAGAGTGGATCTGAATGTTGATGGACGGAGAGCGAGAAGAAGGCCAAAGAAAAGATGGATGGATTGTGTAAGGAATGATAAAAAGGAGAAAGCAGTAAATGATTCTGTGACGTCTGATAGGGGAGAATGAAGAAGAAGAGAAGAAAACTTTTTCCGCCGACCCCAAATAGAATGGGACAAGGGCAGGAAAATGATGATGATGACGCGTTAATGTTTTTTAACCCCTGCATAATATAAGACTAAATAAGCGAAGCCACGTTCTACCGCTAGTCAATACAATCGCAACAAACAAGATGGCGATATAATTAGGTAATTAAATGGCGGTAACACGCATGCCTCGCGACTATCAATCAGATTACATGCTAGTCACTAATATGTTATGCTAAGTGACGTTTAAAGGTTTTTGGGGGCATTAAGGTATTTAAGTTTAGGAGTGTGTATTTTGAAGTCTATTAAAAACCCGGCCAAGAGCGAGTCAGCCTCGCGCACCGAGGATTCCGTACAAAATTGCTACGCAGATTACTATATACTGTAATATAACAACATTTTACAACCAAATTATGTAATCAAATCAATTAATTTTAATGTTGAGATTTAATTATAATATTTTCATTTTTGATTTTGATTTTAAATGTAATTTTGATAATTTTATTTATTTGATTTACGTGATTTTATATACCTATTATTAACATAGTTTTGTAAGTGTTACTAACAAAAATATGAATCTTTGTATTCGATTTAATTAAATAATAATAATAGTACTCCTCGATACGGCTCGCATTGTGAGGAGGTTCCTCTCTCTGGAGCCCTAACCACCGGTAGCTTAGACTCTGCTCCCGTTACCGGCGGAAACCCATTATTTGCTTAAGAAATATTTAAAAATGTAATTTTAAGATGGGTAGTTAATAAAGGAAATAAAAATAAAAATCATGGTCACTTATAAAGCGTCTAGAAAAGGTGCACGGTTCGGGTTGGTCGTTTCCTATACATAAAGAAGAACCGGCAAGAAGTGAGGACAGGCCGTGTCGACGCATTTGTGTTCCACGCGCGCCTCAAAGATATGTCAGCAAAGCAGAGGGGCCTACCATGGCCACCGACTGCCGGAGTTGCGGATTGTTCAAAAGAGATACCGTGGCCCCGGAAAATAAAGGGCAATAGAGAGAACATGGGTGGGTTTTAGTCAGTACAAGTCTGACACACCCGCTCTGCCCAGAGCAGGGGAAGTTATTTGATGATTTTCCATCCGCAAAAAAAAGGCAAGAATGATTAAATTATCGTCATCTCTATAGCCTCTTTTCAGGTCGGCTTGCAGTCTAATTAGACGCAGATAAAATGTAAAGTAACTAGCTTCCGCCCACGACTTCGTCCGCGTGGCATACTTTTGGCTAGCGCTAACTTTAACCCGCGTGATGATTCTTCCCTCTTTCTCCCCCATTTCTCACCTCATTTTAGCCTATGTCCGTCCCCAGGGTCAAAATTATATCAGTATTAAAATTTATCAAAATCGGTTTGGCTATATAGGCGTGAAGACGTAGGAAGACGCAAACGAACACTCACGTTCGCTTTAATAATATTAGTAAGGATGTTTCTACATCTAGATCTTAGTTCCGAAATAATAAGGTTACAAACAGTATTATTAGCACAAATCTTAGACCTCAAACGATTGTTTTACAACCATCAACCACATTGTGTTGGCAGTAACAAAATACCAAAGATAAAATCACAAACAACGCCGGGTGTTCTCGATTCAGTGACGCGTAATCGAAGTGTAAACGATACTTTTTATCGATTAGCCTTTGTACAACGCTATGCCTTTGGCTTTCAAGTTTTTAATTAAAAGTTTACGTTAAACATTTTTATTCTGTTGTCATAATAATCTTTGTGGCTTGGGAATAAGTTGTTTTTTTGCTAAATTTCGAGTAGTTCTATTATCAGAGCTACTTCAATAAAGATTTGAATGCGGAATTTCCAAGATCGGATTGTATTACATTTCAAATTACTCTACAAATAGTTTTGTTAACGATAACTTAACACAAATGAACCAAAAATGGTGTTTTAAACACTGACATTAATCAACATACATATTCAATAGAAATCAAGGCTTTAAATATTGATACATTTCAGTGATTTTTCTTGAATTTTAAGACCATTTTTTTTTTAATTAAAAGTGCTACCCAAAATAAATAATTCGGAAAGAATTTACTACGAAATAAAAAGTCGCGCTAGGTTTTAAGTTAGTATTCGTTAGTACTAATGTAATAACAGATCACTCAATTTACTAATTATTAGACATTTCACCTGGTGGTCTAAAATGGCCTAGAATCATTGCGACTGTGACCAATTGAAGAATTTTAACGTAATTCAAAGTATTATCTTATTATAAGCTAACGAGGAGAAGTTCGTGGCTAAATAATAGCAGCCGCTCAGGTCGATCCTTAGGTTAGGCCGCGCTTGCCTAGGTTGGTCTGTGGATGGTGACCACCCGTTACATACCGAGTTTCTTCCGTGCCTCGGAAAGTACGTTAAGCTGTTGGTCTCGGTTGCCATTCGTAGATCTTTGACAGTCGTTACAGATAGTCAGTGTCCCGAAAGTCTGACAACCAGTCTTACCAAGAGGTATCGTATTACCCAGTACTAACTGGGTTATGGAGGTCAGATAGGCAGTCGCTCCATGTAAATACTGGTATTCAGCTGCATCCGGTTAGACTGGAAGCCGACCCCAATATAGTTGGGTAAAGGCTAAGCAGATGATGATCCTATTATAATGCTACAAAAGTGACTATTTTAGACCCCCTGCTCCCGTGCAACATTTAACGTATTTCCAAAACACATTTCACCAAAACTTAGGTTACAAGATTGTAGGCAGATGTTCATTTGAAGATACCATCGTTTTGTGTAGTTTAGTGTGTAGTAAAGTTAACCCTTTGCATGCTAATCGCGGGACAGTGTTAATTCGACCGGCTTACAAACCGTAGCGATCAGACGGTTAGATTAGATTTTTGTTTTCTAATTTCCTAATGTCAATGTGGCGTTTTGAATTTGGAAGGTTTACGTTTCATGTCATACAATTAATGCTAGTTGGCGCCTTTTGCAAAACATTTATAAATATTAGTTTCTATTTCATAGTCGCTAATCACAGAAATCAATTGTTTTTAAATAAAATGTAATACTAATTATAGATTTTATTTGAAAACAATTTAAGACTGTGAAGTCAAGTTTAAACTCAACTCCCATTAAACTATCCTTTACACTGAAAAAGCAACTTTTTCCCTCAACTTTATATAGGGAAAAAGTTGCTTTCTCTATCTTTCTTTCAATTGTTAACGAAAAAGTGATAGTAAAACTTTGAGAGCCCTCTTCATTCACTGCTTGATTTAAACAGCATTCAAGTAACAAGCCACAAAAACCTAGGTGGAAAAAGTACAGAAGTTATTTTTAAATGCTACCTTCCGACTACCAAGATACTTGCTTTAAACAATATAATGTTGACCTCAAATTTGAGGACAGAGGTGAGGTCGATGTTGGGACGTGCAAACCCAAAAGAATCCTACTTATACCAATTGAATAGAGCAATATGAACTCTGGCACTCACATTCCTAAGCAGTGCCCATAATAAATGATGTGACAAAACGGTTCAGTACATCTGGACTTGTGATGGCTCTCACTGAGGTCGCGGAGCTCTTGGGCACACTCACAGAAGGACAGTCCGTAAAATACTGACAGACATGCAACTTTGCAGTGGTACGTTTTGACGCTTTTCCTGTCAAAACCACTGTCCACGTTCCACTTTTAGAGAAGGAGGGGACCGTAATGTCATTTAATCCTTCTCCTACTATCCTATCGCCTAATATTATAAATGCTTTTTGAATGAACGTTTGAATGAATTTATGGATGTATGTATGAAAATTCACACACAGATAATTCATAACCTGGATACATAAGGAACATATAATACTTTAAATTCCGATAAAACGAGCCCGTGGACCACTTATAGAACTATACGCGGGCAACGGGCGTGACTTATTTTTCTTTAAAATTATGACAAACGTTACACTACGGTGTAATAGACACCCGGTGACGTCCACAACGCATCTTAGTTAAAGGGTTATTTAAATTATACTTTGTAATGCAGTTTATGGCTTAGCGGTCGGCTGTTAAAAACTCATTTATAAATTAAAAACATAGTGCGAGTTGAGTGAGCTGGACACTTTCAATTAGCTATAGATAAGTACGACTTAATTAACTACAAATTGTTTTGTTTTTTTCACCAATAAATATCTAAGGACATTGATCAAGGAAATGGTTATAAATCAGGAGTGCGTTTATGACCAGTTTCTTGACAGTAATTGTTTTGAAATATCTGAAGGTTAAAATGGTTGTTTAAGCAGAATCATAATCCTACTAATATTATAAATGCGAATGTTTTTGAGGATGGATGAATGTATGGATGTTTGTTACTCTATCACGTATCACTAACAGCTGAACGGATCTTGAAAAAAATTGGCACGGAGGTAGATTATAGTCTGGAAGATCATAGGATACTTTTTTTTCGATTTTACGCGGGCGAAGACGGGCGCCAGCTAGTGGGACGCAAAATATAACAGGCAAAATAAGGGTGTGCTATTAGGTACACCTCTGCCTAACCTTTCGCTATTACAAGCGTGATATTACATTGATGACGTAGGTAAGTAAGTACCCAAACACGCCGATTTTCATACAGTTACATATACTATCAAAACAATTAGCTACACCCTAATTTTGGCCTTTAAAAAAAGTCTAATTAAAAAACCGATTTGTCAGGCAATAAAAAAGCGTAATACATAAAATATTAATTATTAAAAGTGTTAATTAGTAAGTGGTATATTAAACGAGTGACAAGTGTCATGGTCGGTAGCTAATGACAGTAATATTGTGTCCGTAGAGACTTGCGTTTAGTTTCAAATAAATTATCTATGTGACTTCTACTTATTTATGGTTTTTTATTGTTGGGAAGCAAGGACGTGTCGTGTTTTCGATGTTGTGGATACAAAGAGGCTAATAATTTGAGTAATATTGTTATTAATGTCTGGAGTGATTCATAGGTTTATTTAGCTAGGGGTTTATTATGACCCGTATTAACCGTCACAAATCATCAAGAACCGTTCAGCCGTTTTGACGTGCAAGAGTAACAAACATCCTCACAAACATTCGTATTTATAATATTAAAGTAGGAAGTAGGATGTACCTAATAGGGGGACGACCCTATTGTCAGTAAATGAGCGTAAAACTACACTCCATTTCTAGAATTGGGAAATTCATAATTTAAAAAAATTATGGCGATATTCCCGGGTCCTCATTCTCAGCAGTCCTGGCGACCATTTGACCAGAAAACCAGACCTCTCTCTATCATCTCCAACTACATGAATATTTATTTTGTAAAACCAATTTAATCTATTTTAAAATTAAAGACTTATTTTTAACCATTTGATCTGCGTTATGTCAATAACGGGTACTTTTATACCTAACTTGCGTTCGCAGATCAAATGATTTTTGATCCGCGTTCTGTCAAAATAACGGAATTGCACGAATCTACATTCAAATTTAAAAGTTAATCGAAAATTACAGAACAATAAATGCGTAGAGTTTTTTTTAATGTTGCTTTCATTTTATTTATCCGCCGGTAATAAAAAAATTATAAATTTATTTGAATAAAATACAATTTTCACATGTATAAAGGACCATTACTTGAGAACGACTCGACCGATTTGGTATTTTATTTGTCAGGTTTAATTTTGACAACTTTTTTTTTTCTCTACTCTTTTATTAGTAAAATGAAAAATAAATTATTACGAAAAATAAAATGGATGACTAAAACAAAATATATATATAGGTGCAAAACCGGACGCTATCTTTAAAACTTATTTACAATACTAACAAAAGCAAAATAAGCGTTTTATTATATTTATAAGACTTTAACCAATAGAAATATATCAGAAATGTATCACTTATTCAAACTAGTTATATTAAACAAAGAAATAAGAATATTTTATCATAAAGATCTTTTGCTAACAACTTTGATAATCAAGCAAACTGCTACGAAAACGCTACGCGGTGCTACGGATGTGCTACGACCAAAATACTGATAAATCAAAAATCTGTATTTTCCTAGCCATATCTTCCGTCACTATCGGATAAACTTAATATCAACCAATATCTACCTACCTATAGAAAAACGTAAACTGCGTCATCGATTTTTTGTTACTTACAAATAAAACCGTATAAAGCGGTTTGCCTATTATAGATCTCTCTCATCTCTAAAAAAATCTTTAAATAACAAAAATATATATGTTATCATCCTTTCAATGAAGTTATCTACCTACTTTCTCAAATTAATTTGGTTGATACAAAACTACGGGAAGAAAATATATGATGAAAAGTGAACAGGAATAAATACCTAACAAACTGCCCACGATAAAGATTTAAACGCGTTTGTCTTAGACAACCATCTTAGATTAATTCTTATCATATCATTTACTCGCATTTAAACCACCTTTCTCGAAAAAAATGAGGCAAAATCTTTAATAAATAAATAATACGTATGATTTTTAAAATTAACCCTAAGGTACGTTCAACGTTCTAAAAGTAACTGGCACAAATAGGCTAAAAGCCTTAAACGTCACAAAAAAAAAACTAACCTGTCAAAAAATCAGCAATTCCCTCCGTTTACTTAACATAGGCACACTACTCTATTAAACATAACTTTTGTCTTATAAAAACACAACACAGAAAAGTCCTTTTAAACCACTGTATTTTTAAAAATCGAGTCAACAAGAATTGTTAATGTGACATGCCCGTAGAGTATCGAGTTAGCGCGTCACCGCGGGTGACTGTACCACGGCTACTGATAAAACTACCCTTAGATTTTGGGGCGTCACTCTTTGCAAGTACCACCCCTTATATCAACCAACCATGTACCTTATACCCATCCTTTTCCTACTCAAATACCAAGATATATAACCAACACTTTTTGTTTAATATTCAACCTTATGTAGAGATGTTACGGTTGGGGTAAACTGTATGATAAGTTTGTTTTATTTAAGGTAAAATCATCGATCGTTAAAGTGGCTGTACTGAGTCGACTCTAACACAATTAAGGGTCCACACTTAGCTTTTAAATCGCTGAAACGGTTCCCGTGTTTTTGTTAAATTTCGTGAACTCTGGTTTATAATGGCGAATGTGGTGGAACGCTACTTGTTTCAGACTGTTTTAGGTTATTTATATAAAACTATTTAAGTTTAAATTGTATGCGAATGGGATTCTCTTGTTGTTCAAGATTTTGTTTCGGTTTTAAAGCTTGAAGGTGATTGTCGTTTGAATTTAGAAGGGTGATTAAGGAGAGGTTCCATTTTTTCATATTTTAGCATCTCGCGACATGTAATCTGGATTATAATCAGCCAGTTATTTAAATGTCGAGAATCTATTTTAATAATAAATAGACAAGAAAAGGTGCTTTGGAAGAGACACTATTTTTTTTCCTTTTTTTGCTATGATATTTTTTATATTTCATACATTCGTTTGATTCCTTTAAGAACAGATCTTTCTACTTATGTTCTAAGCCAACCAAAAAATAAATATTTTCAATCTTAATTAATTTATAAGAAAATATTTCTTTAATGTAATAAAATCCCTATAGCATTAAGTCTACCTTTGTACAGTTTTAACCTACTTCAAAAAAGTAAGAGTTTATCAATTGGACGTAATTTTTTATGTTTGTTAGCGCGAAATCTCTGTCGACTGTGGACCGAATTTCAAAATTATGTTCCATAATCGAAAGGGTTATGCTCCCGAAGGTATCCCAAATGAATTTTATCTATATTGCTTGGGTAATTTATGAGTTATCTTCTACAATACATAGTTTTTCTTGTAATGTATATGGACGACATGCTAATATATTTCTTAGTAGCAATAAATAATTAATACATGATAAGAATTTGTTCGGCAAATGAATCTATGAATCAAACAAAAGTCACCGACTTCCGACTTCCGACTTTCATTCTTTTAATGTTTTTTGGAAGTCAGTTTTTTTTTGGCAAAATGTTTTTTAACTTCATATAAATCTTTGAATCAAACAAAAGTCACTGACTACCGGAGCTTAATTTATTTTCTGTATTTTTAGTGGTTTTTTTAACTTATGCACAAAGAGTTAATAAATACATTTATATGTATTTAAAAATCTATAGATAATTTAGGTACATAGATACTCATAGAAACCAAATAAACTAGCGCCGCCATTGCACGGACCGATTCTCTCAGATACATTTTGTTTTGGGTAGGAAATCGTCAAATAACTTCCCCGACTCTGGGCGGAGCGGGGGGGAGTGTCAGACTTTTAGTGACTAAAACCCACCTATGTTCCTTCTATTGCCCTTTGCGTTCCGGGGCCGCGGTATCTCTTTCGAACAACCCGCAACCCCGGCAGGCGGAGGCCCTGGCAAGCCCCTCTGCTTTGCTGACTACTCCTTCAGATACTTCATTAGTGTTTTTATGTGTTAGTGTCCTTGACCGGCTTGCGTATTGTTTTTACTGTCATCTGTTCGGAAACATGTTTTATATTCTGTCATAATATAATCTTAAGATAACGTAAGTGTCAATCTAAACTAATATTATAAAAAGAAAAGATTTTTGTTTGTACCGAATAGACTCCGAAGCTACTGGACCGAGTCTAATTTTTTTTCAAGGAAGTAGCATAGGCTATCCATATGAGGACCTCGTGCCTAAATAATAGCAGCGGCTCAGGTAGAACTTTAGGATAAGCCACGCTTACCTAGGTTGGTCTGTGGATGGGAACCACCCGTTACATACCGCGTGTCCTCCGTGCCCCGGAAAGCACGTTAAGCTGTTGGTCCCGGCTGTCATTTGTAGATCATTGACAGTCGTTACAGCTAGTCAGTGTTCCGAAAGTCTGACATCCAGTCTTATCAAGGGGTATTGTATTACCCAGTGAAAACTTGGTTATGGAGGTCAGATAAGCAGTCGCTCCAAATACTGGTATTCAGCTGCATCCGGTCAGACTGGAAGCCGACCCCAACATAGTTGGGAAAAGGCTAGGCAGATGAAGAGCGTACGCTATACGACCTAGAATATATAAGCTGTTTTTTTGTTTGTTTTGTGTGAGTCTAATAAATACTTTTTCTTTATTGAAGGATGTTTTGAGTGACTAGTCACATCGTTTAATTCCCAGCTTAGGCAAAGTGGTATTGTAAATACCATTCTCAATTGATCTATAGTACCTACGGCCAACGAGAAGCGATACCAAATGTAAACAAAACCCATGCTAAAACCCCATCTAAAATGGCCGCCCGAATGTTGGCGAACCCGTCTTAACGTTGTCATGTTTTTGCCGGGAGAACGAGACATTACGACAAAGGCACAAGATGGAAACAGCTAAATATTAGATTGTCAACGCCACAGTTGTTCTTTAGGTTAATGACCTTTCGTATCGCTTCTCGTTGGCCGTACTATAGATAGAATATTCTTTTGACCGTCATTATTTCCTTAGGAAGTTTGAGTAAGGTTCTCGTCAAAAGTTTTTAATCGACCTAAGTACAAGGCTTTTGTCATTCTTTAGAACAATGATTTAGGGTCAAATCTAGGTGTCTACAAAACCGTCATCTGATCGTTTTCAAAACAAAATGCAGGGACGCTAAACAAATATTGCACACAATGGCGATAATTGTTTAGCGCTACTAAAATACGCGTACCTATGTTATTTTATTATTTCATGAAAGATCATACGCCGGTTCCATTTAATTTAACAACTATCTCGAAGGTATTCAAGCACTGATACCACCGTAAGAACATAAAAGCTCTGGATCTCAAACATAAAGGGCTAAAGAAGGAACATGAATGGGTTTTAGTCAGTAAAACTCTGACACTCCCGCTCCGCCCAGGGCGAGGGAAAGATATTTGATGATTTCGCATCCTCGAAAAAAAAGGTATTAAAACACAATGTACCGATATCATCGAAGTATATAGTATAAAAACCGACGGGTTAAAAGCAGTAGCAATGATTTACATAAATACTAGCTTTCGCCCGCGGCTTCGCCCGCATGATATCGAATAAAAAGTCTCCTATGTGTTATTCCAGACTATTATCTACCTCTGTGCCAAATTTCGTCAAGATCCCCTCAGCCGTTTTAACGAGAACGAGGATCAAACATACATCCATACTCACAAACTTTCGCATTTATAATATCAGTAGGATAGGAAGAGACAAGTTCTCCCTTGACTCCATGATGTCGCCCGCGTTCTAAGTGGCCCGCTTACCACATCTTTTTTATTCTAGTTCACTGTTGCATAGGGTAGATTCCGTCCGGATTTTTCTAGACATCCGACTCTTTCGGCCTCGGTCCTTGCCATGTATCCCGATTTTATTAATTATAATTTACTAGGTTTTGCCCGCGGCTTTGCTCGCGTTTAATTCAGGGTAATACAGTTCCCCTTTCCTGATTTGCAGCTACCTGCTATCTGTAGTTTTTGCCCTTGCGCCTCATTTATTGTCAAAAAGCTAAATTTTCCATTTTCTTCCCTCTTTCTCCCTTATTTCAAACTTTTTGAAAACAAAAATTAGCCAGGGTCCCAACTATATTTAAATACCAAAAATCATCAAAAACGGTACGGCAATTTAGGCGTGAAGACGTAAAAAACAAACTCACTTTCGCTTTTAAAATATTAGTAAGGAATAAACCTCTAAAAATTAGTTTTTTTTGCCTTTGTCTGCTCGACTTTTCGAGATTTTACTATTCCTAAAATTATAACCGTAAGTTCTAACCCGTCTTACAGAGGCGTATTGGTGTTGTGAGGTAGCGTCCGGAACTTACTAGATTTATTTAGGCTGTTTTTGAGATGCAGAAGATTATTTCTGCGAGAACACACTTTCGTAGATCATCATGTCCAGTCGTGTCCTAGTTACCTATGCTAGTTAATTTGTGGTTGGCGTAGCAGACATGCTACGCCAACCACAAAAAGAAGACATCCTTCTTCCATTTAAATCCATTTGGAACCATCATTCAGTATGAATTCACCAAGTCGAACGATTTCTAGAAATATTTTACAAAAAAAATACAATGTGCAGAAGTATCATGTACCTACTCCCGTTTAAAAACCGCTTTAAAATCAGAGATACTAAAACTCACAAACTATTAATGACACTCTACTTCACAATCCCTACCAACTTCAGAAAAAAAAAAACAAAACATAGATACATAAATTAACCACTACATTATCTGCAGAACAAACTATCATAACAACTCAAGTCACTAGTCTAAAACCGTATTTTTCCACAAACAATTTCACCCCAGGTACTCGTACTTACTTCAGCCAAAGTGGAGTTCACTTTTCCTTATATCTAAATAGCCCGAGGCTAAGGCAACAGCTACAATAAATAGCCCCGGCCTTAAGGCAGCGACTACACTGTCTAAATTAGTGTGGTGCCCGCGAGCAATTCCGTTGCGTCCCCGCCTGTGTGATGTCGCCCTAATGACTAATTTGCGCTTATAATTGCCCTTGTAGGTACATTTGGGGTGGCGTAAGCTAGGAATGGTGGAAAGGTTTAGTTTGTTGAATAAATGGCGATTGAAGGGGAATTTTGATTAGGGAGTTAACTTATTTTAAGGTAGAGATGACTTAAGTACCTAAGGTTTTTTCTTTTATAAAATTACAAAACAGGGTAATTTTGCAAAGGGTTAAGAAGCGGTACAAACCGATTTCGACAGATACCCATCTTATTAATAATAATTTTTATTATTATTTAGTAATTATTATGTAACTAGCAAATGCTTAGTCTTTGGGCAAATTAAGAAATAATGCCGAGTACTCAATGGCAGTTCTTATTTATGAGGAAAAATCCATGGAAAAACTGCAATAAAATTGTCAAGTTTTAAATGTTGATGCGGAAAGTAACGACTATCAATCACGCTTTTTCAGGGCCTGTAATAAAACTATCCAATACTTTTGCAACCGCATTATTACTCTCAAAATAAGTTCTGACAATCAAATGTTGATTTTATAACTGCAGAATGAAAACCTTCAGAACAGTTTATTTCGTATCAAGTTTTCGGCCACAACTAGCGCCACCTTTATTTTGCTCACCACTTCTTGAATATTGACATCTATGTAAGGTACAGAGAAACTAATGTGAGTTTCATTCATCATGTAAAATTTATATCAGCGCCATCTATCAGATGAAAGCACGAACATCCACGAATTTGAAAAACTGCCATCTATTGGATGGAACAATTTGCGTGCACTGGTAAAACTACGATCTGTTGTTTTTCGGAATTCGAATTTAAGACATGAAAAATCTTGCGTTCCTCGCATTTAAAACAAAGTTTGCCAAAGTCGGAGTAAATTCGAATTTGTATTCAGCCATTCAGAGCTTGTGATCTATTAACTCCACATATTTTTTTTTTATCGTATCGTATCGTATCGTATCGTAGGCGCGTTTAAAAAATGAAACTCACATACACAAACAGCCGAACCGCTTTGTCAATGCTGCCGTGTCCACTGATATTCCCGCTGTTTCTAGCTTGAACCACAGAAAAGAGAACATAGAAAAATGAGAATCCGTGCTGCAAGATGAGGTTCATGCCTTTTTAAGGGTTCTGTACCTCGAAGTGAAAAAACGGAACCCTTTTTGGATAACTTTGTTGCCCGATTGTCTGTCAAGACCATAGAAATATTATAAGCAAGTCAGTAGTCCCTTGTAAAAATGATATGGCCTTTTATGACGCAAGTTTGTCCGGAACCCTCGGTGCGCGAGTCTGACTCGCTCTTAGCCATCAAATAACTTCCCCCGCTCTGAGTGTCAGACTTTGACTGTCTAAAATCCACCAATGTTAATGCTTTTGCCCTTCATGTACTAGGGCCGCAATATCTATTTCGAACAACCCGCAACCCCGGCAGACGGTGATTCTTGCAAGCCCTTCTGCTGACATCTTCTCATTGAGGCGTGGAATAAGAACACGCCGTCTTGCCGTCACGAGACGGACGGACGGTGAGGTACCCATTGCTCACCATCCACAGGCCCGCATCTACGGTGGCCGGGAGTCGTCACGCGGCGCCCGACGCTCGGAGCGTCTTCCACAGCGGCTGGGTTGGTTTTAGGTTTTATTCCTCTAAAGTCCGGCCACCTTCTTCGCTAGCATAACTGCTTTGCAGGAGGTGACCGCTTCCCATTCCCTCTCGCTCCGGACCATAGACTGAGCCAAAGCCGGACGCGAGATCGCCGCCTCTAATCGCCTCTACGAGAACACAGCGGTGCCCAAGCTGTGCAGACCGCCACAGTGTGCTCCACCGTGAGATTCAACCCTTGTTTGTGCTTACTAATAATGTTCCGTTTGACCTATTAGCCGCCCCGGTTTGTTTTAATTTATTTATTTATCTAATAGATTACCCTTGGTTTTGCTTTACTCTGGACGCTCTTAATGTGCTCGTTTTTCTACATCGTTCTCACATGTATTTTTGATCTCAACATGAATGATGTATCTGTGGTTTTTTTTTTTTTTTTAATCTTCTTTATTTAAGGGATTTTTGTACACAATAAGCGACGATGTCAATCCCATCGTACTTTTTTCAATGTTTACTTACTTCTTAAATTAATTTAACAAATTATTATAAATGACCTACTGTTACTTAACTTAACTTAATTACTTATTTATTTAATAAAAAACTATACAAAAATTTTGCTGCTTTAGATGAAGGTTTAGCTAAAATGCCGTGGAACACTCCAGCATCTATTATAGACAACTTCATCCAGTTGAGAAGTGCATTTCTCTTGAAAGTATGTCGGACACATTCCACCAACACATGTTGTACATCCTCTTTCTTACCACACACCTCACAGTTAGGAGAGTTAGATTTTCGCATGAGGTAAGCAAAATTATTTAATGGCACATGCCCTGATCGCAAACGATGTGCAGCAACAATTTGAGTACGATTCAGTTTAGCCCCAGCGAACCAAGGTATATGAGGAGGCTCACATTGTATACTTTTATACCAGATTCCTTTCAATTTAGATCTTTCATTAAAATGCTCCTTCCAAGATAAATTGTTTATTTTTCTAAATTTACTTAACATTTCCGAATAGCTGGGTAATATATTTAGTGTTTGTGTGCCTAATAGAATGGCATCTTTAGCTAATCTGTCAGCCTCCTCATTACCTGCAAGTCCAACATGAGACGGTATCCACTGGAAAATTATTTTTTGACCTGATTGGTTAAAATCTTTTATCTGGTCTAAAATTTTATACGCAACCGTTAAACCCTTACACCCATTGTGTACACACTTAGAAATATGTTGCAGGGCACTCTTACTGTCAGTACATATTACTACTTTATTCGCATTACGTTCTTGTACATATTTCAAAGCCTCAGAAATGGCAAATAGTTCAGCAGTCATAATGGAGATGTGTTTATTCAAACTATAAGTTCCATGACACTTGTTTTGTAAATCACAAAAAGCTGCACCTACTCCGTCTGATGTTTTGGACCCATCTGTGTAAATGAAATTCCAGCCCGTATACCTCTCCCGTAATTCATTAAGGGCGTTGTATTTTAAAGAATTAATGTCATAATGTGATTTTGGAGCAGTAACACTAACTAGGTTACATTTAATAATATCCTTAATATCTATGCTGGACACCCATGTCTTCAAAGTAAACATTAAACCTGGATACGAAGAAGAAATCTCGTCAGCTCTTGTCATACTGTGTGAAGTAACTAGCAGAGGTTTCTTCTTCCTATTCCAGTAGCTATTTTCCATCATACTACTAAGATCTGTTATCACACTGGTACAAACATCGTTTGACCTGGACTGTAGCTTTAAACAAAATTTTAAAGAGAGGTATTGCCTTCTAATGTGTAAAGGAGGTATACTCAACTCACTCTCCATTACGTGTATTGGGGTAGACTTAATAAAACCACCGATTATTCTTAACGCTAGATTTTGTAGTTTTTCCAATTTGTAAGTGTGACTAATTGCAGAATTATCGTACAAAAAACATCCGTAATCAATTCTACTCCTAATAAGGGCCATGTAAAGTCTACGCATATGACTAGGGTGAATACCCCATGACGATCCCACCAGAACTTTGAGTAACTGAATTTTTTTCTGTGAACTCTCGTACACTTCGTTAATATGCTTCCCCCATCTCAAACACTTGTCCAGCCACATTCCTAAATATTTAATACAATCAACTGCTTCTAAAGATCTGTTGTTTATTTTAATATCAACGGAAAGCCTTCTGCGTCCTCTGGTAAATATACATAATTTTGATTTATTGCTTGATAATTCCAAGCCTAACTCGTCTATTGCTGTTACAAATAAGTCTAAAGCTTGCTGCATATTATTAACACTATCATCTATTTTACTATTATTACAATATAATACAAAGTCGTCAGCGTACTGACTGAAGCAAACGTTATTGTTAATGTTTTGACAAATATTGGCAGTAATCATGTTAAAGAGAAGGGGGGATAAAGGATCACCTTGTGCAATTCCCTTACCAGTCCATCTTATATACAGTCTGTCGCTTTCGTCAGCTTTTATAGTGAGATGTCTTTCTTTTAGAAAGTTCCAAATATAAGAACAAATGTATTTTCCAACTTTCAAATCATTGAGGATTTGGACAACTCGGTCAATAAGAACGTTATTATAAGCTCCTTCAACATCCAAAAAAGCAGCTACAGTTGGTATATTTTTGGTAAATCCAATTTGTATTTTAGTAACCAACCGTGCGAGACTATCATGACACGAGTGATTTCTTCTGAAACCAGTTGTACTAGGAGCTAGTATTTTATTATATTCCATAAACCATTCTAGTCGCTTCAGGATCATGGAGTGGAAAATTTTACACAGACAAGATATCAACGCGATTGGACGGAGCTTACTATCGGAACCGCTACTAGTTTTAGGAATCGGTACTATATAAATGTCTCGCCATTGAGAAGGAACCGATGATGTTTTAAAAATTAAATTATATATGTCAAGTAAATATTTTTTTGCAGCAATAGGCAAATTAAAAATCATTGAATATGTAATATTATCTAAACCTGGGGATGTATCTTTAGCTTTAAAGCATGATTCTAACTCCTGTTTTAAAAAATCACAATTTAGCGGTGACTCATTGTTATCAAATATGGGTTTTAGAGTCCTTACAAAGTCTGGAGCCAGTGAATTCAGTAATTCTTCTTTTTTTCCATCCGATGAATAAGATCTCGTCTGCCTAAAACCTTTCATCCAACGCATTTTTCTCCACATGATTGATGAAGTTGTAGTTTCATCAATACTGTCACAGAAATTATATGACTTAGATCTAGCTTGCCTTATGATCTTTTGGCTTTCAGAAATTTTAATATTAAGTAAATTTAAATTTTGAGGTATGGGGTTTTTTCTAAAGTTTGTTAAAGCTAGACGACGTTCGGCTACCACTTTAGAAAGTTGCTGGTTCCAATATACTTTTGGTGTAAATTTACGAACTGGATTATTGCAAAGTTTTATAAATGGAATTGTTTTATCGGCAGCTTTACTAACTAGGGTATTCAAATAGTCATACATACTTTGTACGTTGTCTGAAGGCGGCGGAACGTCTACAAAATACTTAGAAATAATTTGACGGTAGTTGGCCCAATCTGCTTTTTTTAAATTTCGTCTTAAGGTAATATTATTTATGTCGGGGTATTTGAAGCTAATTTTTACTATAAGATGGTCACTACCCAGGCTTTCACTACTAACACTCCAAGAACCATTAATAGCTATGTCTGTGGTACAGAAAGAAACATCAGGAGAAGTTTTTTGTAAAAAACCACTTACGAGCTTCATCCTAGTGGGATCGCCATTATTTAATGAGATAAAATTGTTTTCAATTGCAGCTTCGAACAATTGTTTGCCCCTAGAATCATTTTTACTGGACCAGCATGTATGATGTCCATTAAAGTCGCCGGCAACAATAGTGTTTTTGGGAAATCTTGAAAAAATATGTTCCCAATCTAATTGAGAGGTTCGAACAGAGGACGGACAATAGATGGAAATTATATTATGAATTATTTTACAGTTAAGCATTTTAATGTGTAAAATTTCTATACCTGCGTTAGTCACACTTATAGGAACAATTAAAGTTTTTAAAGATTTGTGTGAAATAATCGCTACTCCTCCGTATGAGTCATGCCTGTCCTTTCTATATACATTATACCCACTTATATTTATGTGGCAATCTGCATCCAGCCACGTTTCACTCAGAATAGCGACATGGATGTTTCCTCTATTTAGTAATAACTCTAAATCAATTAATTTTGGCTTAAGGCTCTGAGCGTTCCATTGGTAAATATTGATATTAGTAGTAGTAATGTGAATATTATCCATTTATGATTAATTTAAAAAGTTTACTTACAATATCCCAATCCTTAAAATACGAAACAACATATAACATAATTTCTTCTAATACAAATCTTACGACCTTCTTCATCTTTTGTTCCAATGAACAATCTGTCAACACTAAGTCTTTAACTTTATTGTAAAACTTCCTTAATTTAGGTATATTTTCGTTTTTATTGAAAACTTCTCCTGCTGTTTCTTCATGATTCTTCTCTTGCTGACCTGGTTGTTCATGTTGGTTTGTATTGCCCTTTGACTGTTTTTTTGTATTCTCATTCGGTTGTTTCTTCTTCTTCTTCTTATTCGATTTGGGAGTAGCTCTATTTTCGGAACCTTCTTCGCTTTCACTTACTTCTTCTAATGAACTCAAATCCATGTAGGTATTGACTACATTAATTGATGGTTCTAGGGGTACCAGAGCATCCTTGTAGCTTCTATTTTGAGAAGAAGAGGGAGAAGAATGAAGTATTTCCCCAACTTCAGCACTGACACATGTGACTTCATTACTTTTTTTCATCTGTTTCAAGTATGAATCTAGCGCCATCTTGTAAGAACATTGGTCTTTACTCATTATGTCCCGAATCATTCTCTCTTTAACATACATTGGACAGTTTTTATTTAATGCCATGTGCGGGCCCTTGCAATTAATACATGAGAACTCCTCAGTTTCGCAATTATCATGTCCTTTGCCACATTTAGGGCATACAATTTTTTGGGTAGGGCAAAAACGTTTCATGTGGCCATATTTCCAACACCCTGAACACTGCGTTACAGGGAAAATGTATGATTCAACCTTAAAACGACACCCATATCCATATATATGTGAGGGTAGTGTTGCTCCTTTAAAAGCGATTCGAATAGCCTCACTGTCGATCCATTGCCCATCTTCAGTCAATCTTTTAAGTCTTTTGACCGCGTAAATATCTGATTCACTTTGAAATATTTCCGCAAGTTCCTTTTCTTCTATCTCCAAGTCAATATTTCTGACAATGCCATAAATTATACTTAATTGGTCTGTTCTTTGACATCTAAATTCTAATTCTTGGAATTTTTGGCAATTAAGTAATTTATTTGCATCTTCAATGTATTTAAATATGATAAACATTCTGTAAGAACTTTTATATTTGATTTTAAGAATGTTATTTATATTTTGAGACTTCAATAATTTAGCCATCCCAACCATTTTTGGAAGTACCGTCTTGGATGTAAGACATACTTCGCAATATTTTGTTTGTTGTGAATTATTTTCACAAGTACCCTCATTATCCTTACAATTGCCATTGTTTGAATTACTTCGTAATAATCTTTTCGCTTTTCTGGTCACGGTCGTAAAACCATCATCTTCCTCGATAATTTCTTCACTGTCTTCTCTCACTCTCTTCTCAACATTTCTCTGAGTCTCATTTTCCACATTCATCGTAGATTCAATAATTGTTTCTTCCCTCGTATACTCGATCATCTCTTCATTTATAACATTTCCATCTAGTGTACTCGACTCCGCACTCAAAGATCTTCCAAATCTATCCATTGTCTAAATTATTATGTAACATGTAGATAATTTTAGAAAAAAGTGTCGCGACAATATAAGCAAGACGTCTGCACGTCTCAGTCGTCAACGCGAACTCGTATCTGTGGTTTTGTAAAATATTATGATTTAAAAGAGTGTCCATGGAGTTTCTTGCCCATTCTTCTCCAGAGATCTACCTACACTTTGGAATGGGCAACTACATTACTTTCACAAGTTATTATGTCTTGTGAATGGGACTGTAGCAGCATCTTTTTTTTTTTGTTGTTCTCATGACATTGAAAAATGCCTGTAATGGTCTAATACTCTAATTGAAATAAATGATTTGATTTGATTGATCCTTAACGACTATTAAAATCGATGGAGTAACAAATAAAAAATCGCATAATTATGTCCAAAATACTTTTATTTATCAACAGCTTTATGTATAAAACATTCTCACTATGTACTATCAACACTATGTTGGACTTTCAATATGTACTACAACCCCGTAGTGTATGAATCTGTACGAATTTCGAATCTATTCACAAGCGCATAAGATTCAAGCCAAGCGAATAATGTATACCCGCATTTAAAACATTAAAATAAGCTACCGTCGAATTTAAAAGAATGTAGAACCTTGTATAACGGTTATTTTTTAATATTTTCAAATACGGGTATAATTTCATTCTATTTATTCAATTTCCATAATTTTGGATAACAATTCATTTTAAAGAGTAGGAACGATAAGTTCCTTAACACATTATGATTCCCTATGGCGCTATTGTGCGTTTTTCTCCCTTTTCATTCATTATATTCTTTAACATTAAATATTAGTTAATTTTTTGACAAAAGCGCCACAGTTGTTATGAATGTATTTAAGGTCAATTTATCATTTTTCACATACTTTTAAATCTTAAGAGCTAACAATTAAGATTTATAAAACCGAAATGTATAAAATTCTTATACAAAACTCGTGTTCATTATCTGAATATTAGTCACAAAACGAAATCAGTATGGACACTACACCATCATGTAATACCAAAAAAACAAAAATTTAATGTTTCCTATTATCGTAAGTCTTAACAATTCCTAAATGCTACAACAAAGCCATGATCTTATTTTTAAAGAGTATTGATTCTATGTTCGTAATGACTCGTTTAGCTGATTAAATTTAAAAATACGTACAAAATTATGTACTACATAGTCTTTTTTTCATTCACGTTACTTATCATTCCTTAGAGCTTAAGTTTACGTTTAGAAAAAAAAAATATCTGTGCAGGCTGTTAGGACAGCTGTCAAAATTGGCGGGAAAACTTATGTCAAGTGGGCCATACACTTGTCAATTTACCGTCAGATGTTGTTGCAAACCGAATGGTAGGTGATACAAGTTGTTACACAGTTTATCATAATAGGTATGTCTATATTTACAATACATCAATGTACAAGGAAGGGAATTACTGAACATCGATAAAAAAAAACTGTAAATTGCCTAGTGTACGGTTAACCTTATACACAAAGCGATAGAATGCTAACCTTATGACATACAACAATTAAGTTGACTTTAAACTGTCGGTGGAACCAAAATTCGGAAATAAATTATTATATTAATACTAGTGGAAATCAAAACGTATTTAGTTACAAAAAACAAAACTTTGTATTAATTGAAAACCAATTTATATAACAAACAAAAACCTGATTAAAGTGCAGTATATTTTTTTAAGTTTTGGTTGCCTTTTTCATAACTTTAGTTAGCTAGCCAATAGAAACTATGCAATAAAATCTTTAAACTTAAAATCATTAAAATAAGCTTAACTTTACGTTTAAATAAATTATCACCACAAAGATAAAACAAAAATATCATCTAGTAACACTGACTAGATTTGAAAATGAATCTAACTGCTGTTTTCTACCCTGGCAACTCAAAGCAAGCTCATGAAATGTTGCCGGTTACTGAATCTGGGATAACTATGTGTTAAAAAAACCTATATTAAAGTATTGTCAAGTATTTATTAACAATTCCTTTGGCAATTTCTATTTTAAAGTTGAAGTTGAGTTTCGGTATTATACTATTTGAAATTGGAACTAAACGTGACTTAAAAGTACAACCTATAGTGGCGCCATCTTAACTGCTTAGTTTGTAAATTACAATTGAATTGGTCTAGACAAATATATGCAAAACAAGGCTAATGTTGCAACCTAAATCGGTTATATTCTACATGAGCTGTACAATTACATAAATAAGAATTACAGAGGATTTCCTACAAAATTCAGGTGAACATGAACACGCAATTGAAACGTGACTTAGTTTTCTAAATCGTCAAAAAAATGGGATTTAAGTTCAAAAAGATTCCTTATTTAGGATTAGATTCCCTATTTTTTTTTAGTCACAACGAATTTTATAGAAATAGTCATACAACATAGTCTAGTGTGTGTAAATTTTAATCATTTTTCTTCTCTATTGCTTGTGTATAACTATTGGCTTATATTGGGTGATTCGATCATTTAATATGTGTATAATAGGAACAGTGTTTTTTTTTTCTAATTTTGGCACTTACAATCTCAATGGAAGCTTTATTATATTAAATGGTCATCATAAAAGTATAATTGTGCAAGATTTTTACTTTTAAAGTAAACTAAAGCAATGGCCCTGATTCAAACCATACTAGGACATGCTATCTCTTAGTTACAGATAAAATTAGAAAGAGATGTCAAAAATGACAGCTGTCAGATTAGATTGCCGCCTAAAAGCACGCTAAAGCATATTTGCTGACATTTGTATTTTTTTTTCTTACTGAGCATATCAATAAAAGATAGCCAATTAGTATAGATCCATCAGAGCCATTTTCAATTCCTATCTAGTCTTTTTAGATGTCTTAATATTTTTTATTTAGTGTAACTCTATAATATTGTTATACATACACATAAATTACAACCGAGAGGTTAAGTAATCCATAAGATATTATAAAGTATTGGTAACAGTAGTTAAATGAATGTAATACATACATAAAATTAAATATTTGGAAAATGAAAAAAATATTTACATAATTTCAAATTTACTGTGGTTATGTTAGCCTCGGCTTTGGTTCATGTTGCAATGTGCAGCGTTTGGGGCGAATGCTGCAGTCTTACGTTGAGTTTCCACTATTCCTAAGCAACCGAGAACCAATGCCTGTTGGAATTTCAGTCGCTGCTGATTTTTAAGGCTTGCGTTTGAGTATCATTTTAAAAACAGTAGGTTAAGCATCATGAGTCAGTATGGTACCTCTACTCTTAAGTTTTTGGTTATTTTGAAGTGAATTATATTAATAGGAAAGAGATTATTTTTCCTAATGGTCCCAGTATTTTCCTTTCCAGAGGGCACAGTTTATAGAATTTCTAAATTAATACAAATGTATGAGTTAAAACTGGTACAAACTATTTATTTTCAGACTTAGCTACAAAGTAGCTTTAATCACTGGTTGGTTAATCATAGTATCTTGATAGACAACTGACAACATGCTGAAGTAGCGTATTGTAGCATAGTAAAAGTGTTTCCAATAAGTAAGGTGAACGCACACAATATCTTGCATGAAACCAAAAAATACTACAGCATGAGTGAACAATACTATTAAAACGTCAAACAGATACGTACAACCCCCCAAGAAGCGGGGTCCACATAAAGAAGAAGATGTCAAACAGAAACATGATATTTTTCCAATGCCAATTTCGAGATAAAGTTACTTGCAACACTCACAAGACATATGCAGCTATCTCCAGCAGTAAACCATGAAAAGACCGCCTTTCTTGGCAGGCAATGTAATGCAAACGACAAAGCAGTAAAGAAAAGAGTTTCTGAACAATTTGCGAATATTTACGCGGCAACCAATAGGGAATGAGACATGTCATAGTTCAATACGGACTCAGGACAGTTTCTTTCAATCAGATTACAAAATATTTGGCCGCTGATAAACAGTTGCATCATTTATCCGACTTACTCTTCTACTATTGTCTTGCAATGATGATGTCTCATGTACAATCCGTAGTTGAGAGATCTGTACAAACTGGTTTTGTAGAGGTTGTTGAAAGAACAATGTACGAAAGCAGTATGTCTTTGTTTACTTCATCATTTTACTCTATGGTCGAACCCTAACTGTCAGAAAACCAGAACATAATTAAAACTAGGCAGCGCCAAAACTTAAGATATTATTTACAAAGAGAAAAAAAACAAAATATTTACATCCATGAGGTAATCCAACAAAATTATAAACTAATTAACTACAACAAAACGGTAATGAAGAAGCCAGTGACATTTTGTGGTTTTCAACAAGTATGGAACCAATAAAACTATTCTCAAAAATACTAATTTTAAATAATACCTTACCTAATTTTGGGGTATTTCTGAAAATGTATCAGTGAAAAAAACGTGTACGAAATAAAAATTATGATGACGGACTACCACTAAATGCCACAACTCATGAGCAAGTTTTGTTTACGACACATTACTGTCTTTTAGATTGCACATCTAGGTAACTGTCACTTTGACAGCTGTCATCCTTGACAGGCGCTGTCATTGCACACACTCCAGCTTAAACCAAAGTTGTTGAAACAGACAAACCATTTACACATGATTGGCCCATATGTTATAAGAATTTCATGAATAATTCGGTTGTAAATCCTAATTCATATAATCTCACTCTTTTGTTTAATAATATTTTGACCTGACACAATTTAAATAAATTGACAAGGTACACATAGCCGGGATAATATAAATGTCAATCAGTACGTAATATCATCTTGTATACATTTTTAAATCATTTTAGTCATACTAAATCACTTAACTACTATGACTGAAAGTTCTACCGAGGTATGTGTTAAAATACTAAAGTTTAATGCTTACCGAAAAAACCATTTTTAATCAGAAGCCAGCGTCTAGTAAATAACACAAAATTTCACAGTCTTATTGAACTAAATCACTGTCACTTGAATCACTGAGGCTGAATCTGATTCATGCCTTTGCCACTAGATTAAGCCAACTATCACTTTGACAGCGAATGTCAGTGCCATGATGATTGCCCGGCCAAGTGTGAGTAACTGTCAAGGCTTGGGATCATCAGGGCGTTTCATCTCATTCTTCCGTTGGCTGAGTTTCTTCTTCATTTCTAGAAGCATTTGTTCAAAGGACATGTTATCGTCTCTTCTTATTGGTGGAGGCGCTGCCTGGCCATGGAAGGCGCTTTCCGTGTATTTGGCTTCGAGACCATCTGAAAGAGAATGAATCATCGTTTAAGCTTTGATGTAAATATTGTTTGAAATAGATAGGGCTTCTAAGAATTATACCGAAAATATAGAGCAACAATAAGTATGAAGGAATACACAATCACTTGCAATTTGCATGTCATTATATTAAGCCACTATTATACGAACTTTTGTAACCATATTTATCTGCAAATGCATGTTTTTCTTTGACTTTAACACTGTACATTTGTAAAGGTGTATCCATAATGCATTGAGCGTCGTTTTCAATTTCCAACAATCGACTGTAAGCCAATCGTCTCAAATCCAACAGCATGTTTAATCTCATTTCAAATAGTGACAAGGTAAACGTCCAAGTGGTTCAAGAACCTTGTAAAACCTCAACTCACCCAGATCAGCGTAACTCTGCCTGCAGAAGGCGCGCCTGCCTCCGAAGCCGACGTCGTACTGCGGGAACGTGCTGGACGCTTCCACGGCCGACCAGGCGTCGCGGGCGCGCTGGTACGTCACGAAGCCGTACCGAGAACTATACGACATATTATGAGGAATGTTAAAGAGAAGACAAAAGAAACTAGGTTCATCAGATACAGTCGAAATGTTATCCAAAACTTATGGCGCGTCGCCCACACGATTGGCAGTCGGGGTGCAGCTGAGCGCGGTCGCTTTAGGCGCGTCGCCCACACGACATTTGTAAAGAAAATCTCGTTGCGCCTCTTATGTGCCTGCGCCTCAACTGCACCTCGACTGTTGATCTTGTGGGCGACGCGCCTAATGCGCCCGCGCCTCGACTGTTGGACGTGTGGGCGACGCGCCTTAGAGTCACTGAAGTACAGGTTGTTTTCCAAATAAAGGATTGTCGTACTTGTACTGACTAAAACCCACCCATGTTCCTTCTTTAGTCTTTTATGTTTCGCGGCCGCGGTATTTCTACCGAACAAGACGCTAACCCGACAGGATAGTACAGGCTTATTTAATTTTACTATGATATAAAAAAATATTCAATAAAAAAAAAATACTTTTAAGTGGCCTAATGATGGAGAAGGCACCTAACAGAAAGAAGATTTAGTGCAAACGTGCAACTAAAAAACGCAGCAGAACAAAAGTTGAAGCTTTGGCTCTGTTCATCTTTCTGTGGTGGGATGTTCGTGCGGAAACCCGAAGATTATAGAAGCGCATACATTTTCTGGTTTAATTATTAACATTATAATTTACAAAACTGATGATTACATTGAGTTAGGTCGTCCCATCGGCAACCTCATCTCTGTCCTAGGACAAACTTAGAGAGAGTAGGTGAATTTAATAATGGCTTCAATTTTGTTCTCCGTTGTCTTTTTAAAGACTTTTGTTTTATTGTTTTGACCTGTGCGAGTGTATTACAAAATTTTTCTGTCTTGCATTTTAAATTAAAAAAAAACAAGCTAAAAGCGAGTCAGACTCACGCACCGAGGGTTCCGTACAAACTTACGACATAAAACGGCCATATCTTTTGATTCCGTAGACTTGATGGTTGTTTTATTCACAGTTCTAAGGGACCACAGACTCCGGAGTTGCGGGTTGTTCGAAAGAGATACCGCGGCCCCGGAACGTAAAGGGCAATAGAAAGAACATGGGTGGGTTTAAGTCAGTACAAGTCTGACATGCCCCCCCGCTCCGGCCAGAGTGGGGGAAGTCGGGGGATTGGATGATTTCCCACCCGAATAAAAAAAGGGACCACAGACTTCAGTATATGGTTTAATCAACTCGATACCTCCACGCGTTGCCGAGATAAAGAGTCTTGACAGACAGACGAACAACATAGTGATCTATAAAGGTTCCGTTTTTTTCCTTTTGAAGTAAGGAACCCTAATATAGGTACAAAACAACAATCGTTACTAATAATAATATAATAAAAGCGAAATTGAGTTTGTTACCTCTTCACGCCTTAATGGCGAAACCGATTTAAATGAATTTTGGTACAGAGATAGTTGGGACCGTAGAGACGGATATAGGCATTTTTGTTTAAAAAAAATTGAGATATGAGGGAGAAAGAGGGAAGAAAAGGGAAAACCTGTAAATCAGGAAAGGGGAACTGTTACCCCGAATTTAACGCGAGAGAAGCCGCGGGCAAAACCTAGTGTAAAAGAAATTTAATTACCCATCCTCCTTGCTATGAAGCCGCACTTCCACCACATGTCCAAACTTGGAGAACTGGTTCTTGAGCGTGAGTTTGGTGACATCCTTCTCTAGACGGCCCACGAACACTATCCGACGCTCTTCTACTGGCGTGTTGCTTTCTCTGTAATGAAAGGCAGGGTTAATACTGCTTCTGGCAACTGCCATGTAGCTAGTTCCAAGCATCCTCATCCTGGTTGAAAATCTGGTAATCCTAACTTAATTTTAAAAGCGAAAGTGAGTTTGTTACGGGTTGACGCCTAAATGACCCAACCGATGTTGATGGATTTTGGTACAGAGATAGCTGGGACCTTGGAGACGGACATAGGCTATTTTTTTAAGTGAGATAATGGGAGTGAGAGGAAAGAAAAGGGGAGAGAATATTTTATTTTTTCGATCATCACGCGGATTAAAGTTAGCGTTAGCCCAAAGTAACTGTGCCACGCGGATGAAGTCGCGGGCGGAAGCTAGTGTCATTATAGATTACAAAATACTTAACAGTCGTTGGTCACTTTGGGGCTAAGCTTTAGTGCCGCCATCTACAAGTAGGTTTTAACAGTTATCCCAATTACTTTTTTTTTCTAAACGCTTCCGTAGAAGACGTCACTAGCGCCTGTCATTTGTTTACATGGGTCACGACACTTGTATTATTTTTATTGCTACTAATTTTAAGTTGAGTTGCGAAAGGTGAATTCCCCCTGTTCAAAATCCAAATTCGAACAATAATTACAAGAAATTCTGCTTTCGTATTTTGCTATTATAAAGTTTTGACGTAAGGTAAACTATTTAATTTGCAGAAGATTTCTCAATAAGTAATCGGACTACATACAAAGAACGTGCCAAGTGCGAGTGGGGCTCGCTTACCGAGGAATCTGTACAACATAAATGGCCATATCTTTTGACTGCGTAGACATGAGGGTTGATTTTTACAGCACGAAGGAACCACAGACTTGAGTATACGATTTTAATTTCCAATCGGTACGACCTCGACAAACAGTAAGACGTACAAATAAGTGATCAATAAGAGTTTCGTTTTTCCTTAAAAATAAAGTTTTTTTTTAAAAAACAATCAAGTTTCATAGGTACATTTTTTTCATGGATTAACAAAGGTTAAGTATTCATCATCATCATTTTCCTGCCCTTTTTCCATTCAAAATCAAATCAAATCAAAAGTCATTTATTCAAATTAGGCTGATAATCAGCACTTTTTGAACGTCAGATTACAAGAGACAGTCCCACAAAAACGCCCTGCCCTTCGCCACTTCCTAGTGTTTTAGCTGGGAAGATGAAGTGGCGGAACAAACTCCCCAGCAACACATCTGTCTGTCAGGTTAGAAGAACCAGATTCTATTTGTGGTCGGCGCAACACGTTTTCTTCTGCCATTCTCCCCTATCAGACGTCACGGCATCATTTACTACTTTCTCCTTCATATCATTCCTTACACAATCCATCCATCTTTTCTTTGGCCTCAACTGACTATCAACATTCAGATCCATCACTCTTCTAGTCACAGTCACATCCACAGTACAATTAATTTTAAAACAATTGTCAAAAAACTCACCTATCTTCCGAACTAAAACTCCTATAACCTTTCTGGTTGAACATCTCATCTCGCTTGTAAGGGCTGCAGGATCCTCGGGATCCTCTCGACTTCCTGGAGCTGGTGGATGATGAACTGGATTCCGACGATGAGGACGAAGACGATGTTGAACTGGAATAGTCAGTTGGTGATTAGATGGGCATCAGTGATTTGCAGTTATTTATTTATGAGAGATTTTGTGAATTGATAGGGGTAATAATTTTCAATTCCTTAAGAATGTTGGATACGACAAGTGAACTTTGTTTCAGTGATTTGGTTGTGAAAGCGTATGATAGTCTAAATAAATAAATAATTATATGAACAAAACACTATTATTGATTCTTTATAAATTACGCATAGAATTATGACCAATTATTTAAGGATTTTTTTTATTTGGTCATTTATTTTTTCAATAAAATAAATGCAATAAAGGAACAGAATTTGTTGAAAATTAAGAGAAATTAGAAGTTTGAGAAGTTTGAAATTTAAGGGGTATACGCTAAGCCGCACAATCGAATTCTTGAATAGAAACAACTGGAAGTCGCTTTTGGCGAACAGTGGAATGACACAGTCTCACAGTATAAATATTACGCAGGCTACCTTTACTTTTTCGCCTAAGAGAACTAACTCAATGGTTGTGAAACAGGAGAAAAACGCTCCCTTTTCTCGAAAGAAAGTCGTTAAAACAATTGAACTTTTACATTTCGCCATGATTACTCAAGGAAACCATTTAAAAGGGTACTCTCCACGTGCCATTGTTTCACCACGAGTTGAGCCACGTGTTAGTTCACGGGTTTAGTCGACCAGAACCCTTATTACGTAACGTTGTCGCAATTAGAAAACGCTTTACACAAAAGCTTTTTCTAAGCTTCGTTATAGCTTTTTGAGTTTTTTTTTTGTACAGGTCTTACAAAACATCATGCCTGTAAAGTTTGAAGGGTTAGGCAAAGTTGTAGTACACCCACATTTCGCCAATTATGATTTGAAACATGTATTACTAAAGCATTAGATGCCACTTCCACTTGAAAAATTCATTCTGTATACTATATAGTTGAAAAAAAAAACATACTTGTAATTGAATTACCTTGTTTCTATTTATATTTAGCTTCCTACAAAACAATTACAAGGAAAACTATGCACTAAAACCTGTGAACATGCCTTAGTGTATTTTAGTGACTAAACATTTGGACTTTTGTCTCCTGTGACTTCTTTTTCTGATACGAAAGAATATTCAATATTCTTTAAGAGGTTTTTAAGGTCAACTGTAGTTATATGATTTGTATTTGTGGCTTTTATCCAATTAATACTGCGTTATATTTATGATACCTTTTGGTAAGACATGTTAGTTTTTTCAGGATACTGACTATCTGTAACGATTGTCAAACATCGTCAAATGACAGCCTGGACCAACAACTTAACGTGCTTTCCGAGGCACGAAGGACACGCGGTATGTAAAGTGGCCCTTACATACCGCGTGTCCTTCGTGCCTTGCCATTGCCATCTAGGCAAGTGTGGCTTCACCTTAAGATCGACCCGAGCGGTCGCTGTTATTTGGCCATGAGCTCTTCCATTATCTACAACGGTGACTGCTATTTTTATTTTCGTGGATGGTAAATCATCGATTAAACCCACCCATGTATGGTATCTCTTTCGAACAACCCACAACCCCGGAATTGTGACTGCTTACTTCCTATTTTATACATGAGATTAGTCGGAAAAATAAAACATGGACAGCAAGATATATTGTCATTCCATTTTCCTAGAGCTTATTTCTCTGTGAACTCTTTTTTTAATAATAGGCTTCCGATTGGCCACAACTCGCCTGTTGCGAAGTGATGATGCGGCTTAGGGTGGAGCACTACGCGCGATAAATCATGTTCAATGGCTACTTAGACATGCAAAATCGACAAAAAAAATATCTAACGAGTAACAATTCGCAGTGTTAGTTGTACACGTACTACTGACAGCGATTACCACATGTGTTTCTAATAATCACTAAATTTAAATTGCTGACGATTTCTCGCCAGGAGTTCTAGAAATTAGGGCGAGTTAACACGTGTTTAATTTTCTTTTTATACTTGGATCTATTGTCAATCTTTTATTTACATACTTGGGAACACAGTATAACGGAAAATATAGACTCCAAAAATACTAAAAAGTGAGATAATTTGAGACAGAAGACGAAAGCATGCTTCTAAATATGTAACTTGTAGTGACCTTATCTCAAAATTCCTCCCTATACAAAAATCGCTAAAGCAAAAGATGCTTACCTAGATGACGAATCTGAGCTTTCAGAAACCGTCTGTTTCCTCAACGGCGGGGTCATTGATTTCGCCATTTTCCTATCATTGCCATTCGTATGAGGACTTGGCTTCGTCTTTCTGGCAACAGGACTCTTTGAACGAGTCTCTGTCGGCCTCGAACGAGATCTAGACCGAATTGAACGATCGCGTCTAATAGAGGGTGATCTTCTTTTGTGGTACGGGGATCTCGACCTACGTTTCCTTATGTAGGGAGAATCAGACCGTCTGTATCTCCTGAAGCGACCTCGGGACCTTGAGCGACTACGGCTGCGACTGCGACTACGCGACCGTCTTCTACGACCGCGTGACAACGACCTTGACCGCCGTCTGTACTTAGAATCGTATCGGTCTTTGGACCTAGACCTCTTTTCTTTTGTCTCTGTCCGGTCTGTTCTTACTTCTTTAGGTTTAGATACCCTATCTTCTGGTTTCGTCTGCTTTACTTGACGGTCGTCGCTTTTCCGTGATGGACATTCATCACTGGATAAAGACATATCACTGTCGTTTCGCTTTCTGCTCACTGGGCTGGCTCGTTCTTTAGGCGTTGGGGCTAAGACTGGCAGTTCTGCGAATTCAGCTACTGGGTCAGTTTGTACGACCATGCTGGAAAATTCTGGTTTACTTCTATGCTTGCCTAAATGTAGGATGACTTTGTCTTCTCCATGTTCAGCCTTAGGATCGTATTCTCTTACTATCCTCGTCTTTACAAATCTGAAGTCACGTTTCTCTTGTGGCGACTTAGGTTTGTGTCTTTCGTCATGTTTTTCAGCCTCTTCGGGCGCTTTCTTCATGACTACGTCCTGGATACTAGAGAACAATGAATTGCTCAATATTTTGGTCTCTACTTGTTTCCCCACACTTTTCAGTGTAGCTGTTATATCTTTGTATCGTTCTTTGTCTATTTTTATGTCTGAATGCTTTTTCTCGTCAACTGGGCTTCTTTTGTCTCTTTTGACATTATCAAATACGTTCTGCTTCAGTACATGATCAGACTTTTTGATTTTGAAATTAATCATAGATTTGGATTCAATTGTTGTTGGAGATGTAGCTTTTAATACTTTCTCAACAGGCTCTTCGACGTGACTAAACATATTTTCTTCAGTATTTGTTCCTATACTTACGAGAATAATTTCTTCATAATTAGCTGACAATTGAGGCTTTTCCTTAGGTACTGGCAAAATTTCCGGTTGGCTCATTCCTACAATTTTCATCATTTCGGCATCGCTAATCAACGGTTGCAATTGCAAATTCTCTACTTTAGGTATCTTACTCATGACTATATCTTCGTCTCTTTTCCTCATAGCCTCAGCCTTTTGTTTCTTTGTGTTCATCAGTATTTTTCTAGAAGCCTCTTTAATTGGGTCGAAAAGTGTTTGTACGTTGTTCACTTTGCCAGTCGTGTTTAGTAAACCGTTGGGAGGGGTCTGTGTTATTGGACATTTGACCACTTTGTCGAGTAAGGGACTAGGCATGTCTGGGAATATCGCCTCTGGACTTACGGTCGCAGAGCTGTTATTCGAACAGACGCCTCTTCTCAATTTATATTCTTGTAGGTTAAGTTTCTTTTTCTTCAGAGGTTGATCAGCCTCCTTTTTGATAGTAACCTCAAGCATATCCAGCTTATTCAGTTCATCGTCAAACGGCCTCTTTTCCGTTTTGGGTTGCAACGCCTGAGGAATCTGTACATCTTGCTTATTACTAAACAATGCTGTATAAAAGTTTTCATTTTTCGGACGGGGTTCTTCTTTTACAGTAACAGTCTCTACATTATTTACAACTTTACCTTTGCTCCTATCTAATTCCTTAATATTTTTTTCCTGTTTTTCTACATTGTTCGTTTTATCACTAACACTATTTTTACACTTGTCTATATTTTTATCCTTCTGAGAGTCTACGTGATCACAGTTTAGTATAACTTCAGATTTATTTTTTATAGTTAACTTAATGCTACCATTAGAATTTTGACTACTATTATCACTCGCTTTAGAAGCACTTTTGATCATCACAGAACTGTTGGATTTATCTTTAAAACTATCGGGCGCACTGTGGGGTGGGGACAGTTTTTTACGACAGTTCGACTGGACTGGCGGTTTCACACTCGGCTTTACACTTGTTTTCTTTTTAGCGTCTATATCGTCTGGTTTTGCCACTTTTTTGTTTTTCGCGTTTCTGTCAGTCTCCTCGTCACTACTGAGATGGTACACTACTTTTTTACTTTTACACGACCTATGTCTTGAGTTTAATATTCTGCTATTGCTAGACAACACTTCCGGTTTGAGAAGGCTCTGCCCGCCCTTGAGGTTGGGCAGACTGAGCCGCTTTTTCGACGAACAGTAGTCATGGTCCGAGTGAACTGGACTTTGTGACCGCCTGACGGTAGTGTTAATTGGCGTCGGCATCTGTAATAACGTATTGCGATTGAATGTGTCCTTTAACTTGACCTGAGAAGCAATCAGCAAATTAAGATACTTACCAGTATTTGCCGCATTTTATTTTTATTTAGCTGCACGCCCGCGTCTTGAAGCCTCATACCGTTTGTCAAAGCGTTCTTATTGAAACTCTTGATTTTTGGTTCTTCAGTTTTGACTACTGGTATCACTTTTTTCTTTGTGTTAAGTTTTTCTGTAGCTTCAAACTGTTCCAGTAAAGAGTTCAAGTTGTTTGCTTCGAGAACCGGTATGACGGTATCGTTGCAAGACTCTACGTCCACAAAGTCTTCTAATTCACCCTTTGAATCTGCTGTGGCTTCCTTTTTTATGGGTGTTTTCTCTATGCAGAAATCTAAAACAGTTGGTATTGGGGTGGATGTTCGTTTTAATGGAGGCAAATCTGCAATAGGTGGTGCAGTTTCGATGGTAGCTTCAAGTGGCCTTTCAATTTCCATGTCTTGATGACTCAAATCGTCTTCTTCGGGTTCAGCCTTTGGTTCAGTTTTGTGGCCGGTTATAAGAAAGCTGTTTACGTCTTCATCTGTCAGTGTTCGTGGCATGTCGTCACTTTTATTAGCATTCTCCGACTTGTCTTTGTCGTTATCAAAAGCAAGGTCAGAAAGATCTAAGTTTAAGTCTTCAAAGCTCATGCAAGTTTTCACGTCATCAATGTCCATGCAAATGTTTTGCATGGGAGATTGTGGAACTGAACACGACTTTTGTATGTGCCTGAATTTGGTGTATGTCATGTCTTCTAAAAGATATCGTTTTAGTTCTTCGATGTTAGGCAGAACTTCTAAATCGGACTCGTTTATTGACACATCAGCGACATTCTCTGCGTTCTCCTGGTCATTTTCGGGTTCATTTTCAGTTTCAATGTTTTCTTCTACATCTTTCTTAACTTCAGTAACAAGAAATTCTTCTACATTAGGGATAGGAACTGGTATATGAAACTGTGTGCTCTCTTCTTCGGGTAACTTGTGTTTTATGAAAAAATCGTCTACATTTGGCACTGGTATCGTTTCTTTACCTTTATCCTTTATGAAATATTCGTCTACGTCTTTCACAACGGGACCATCTGTGTCTAATAGGTGTTCGTTGTTATTATTTTTAATGAAATATTCATCGACATTTGAAACTACTGGAGTGTCTAAATTAATATCTAGACCATCCTGACTTCTATTCCGTTCTTGATAATTGACTTCTCTGTAGCTACTATCATCTCCGTTTATGCATTCTGTTTCAACGTCTTTTTCACTGATTACATAATCTACAGTAGAGTCTATATCGTCATCTGAAGAAGCTTCAATTAGGTCTAAATCAGGGTTGACCGTGTAAACAGTAATGACATCATAATCATGGCCTTCTACTAAAGAATTGTCTTCTATACTGTTAGATCCGATCATTTGTATATTATATTGTGAATTTGAATGCATTGCATAGTTGTCATCATCGACTTCGATAGTATCGTCGTCATCATCATCATCATCATCATCGACATTAACCTCGTGTACCAGTATAGCTTCTTCGAGTTCCTCACCGCTGTCGTCTGCATTCTCTTGCACTCCATTTTCTTCTAAGTCTTCCATACTTTCTTCTAGACCGGAGCTTTCGTCGTCCGAACTAGTGTCTTGACTCGATTGTGTTATATTCATCTGGAATTAAAGAACCAAAGTTTATGCTTGATCGTAACTTGGAAATTGTTTTATAAACGTATTGCAAGCATAAACCCTTAAATATAGGATAGCTGTGTATACTCACAGTCTGATTCTGGCACCAATCGCCATTGCTGCTGTCCACAGAATGCCTCGGCTGGGGCACACTGATCTGAGGATACTCGGGACTGTTCTGGTTGCAGCTGCTTTCGGAAGACAGGGAGTCACTTTTCATACGGAGGATCTTGTGGCCGATGGGACGGAATCGCGCCTGGTGATACGTATTTAGGATGTGCGACTCCATGTCTGTGGAAGAGAGAGATACAATTAAATTATTTTTGTGACTTTGCCCACTTAACAATATTTTATGTACAGGAAATGTGTTTTATGGTTAGATTCTCAGACATTATAGCATAGAATTAAAACTGAAGATACGCTAGATTTAGTGCCACAAAACAAAAGTTACGGTACAGCTCAAATTGATGTGAATTCGCTTCAATTAATTGAAGCAATACCTCAAACATTTTGACAGTCGCCTTTGCACAAGAGCTAAATAGTCTACCCATAATATAACACGCATGATATTCTAGAATGACACCGAGCGACGTTATTGTCACAAACGTAGAAATATAAAATAGATAAGGCTAGCTGCCACTTCCTGACTAAACCATGGGAATAAACGCCAAGAATTAATTCCGTTTTCCGGCCATTAAATTCTGCTTGTTACGTTATCATCGATCGTAAGTTTAAAATAAGTGCCGCATTGGGATCAGCTATGTGTGTAAGTCTAAACCCAATGTGATTTATTTTTGTTAAATTATAAGAGTTAAGAACAAAATCAAAACTAATTTATTCAAATTAGGCTGATGACCAGCACTTTTAAACGTCGTTGGAGAAGAAAAAGAACGAAGAAAGACAACAGGTTTATTGGGCACTTGCCACAAGTACACACAACAAACTTAAATCTTACTTAACACTAAAAAGAAAATAAAAAGAAAGCTAATATTGTGAGTGTGTCTTACGGCAGCGCCAAATAGAACTGGGCGTTCAGCAAACTGCCGAGCAGCATTATACAAGGCAGTCCCCCAAAACGCCCACTCTTCGCCACTTCCTAGTGTTTTATCTGGGAAGAAGAAGTGGCGGAACAAACTCTCCAGCAACACAACTGCCTGATAGGTTTGATGAACCAGACTTTAAAAAGTAACATCCAAGATTCAGAACAATATCGCACAATCTTTATGCAATCTTGCTTGAGCCATATACGGCGTCCTTTTTTGTTCAAAATGCGTTTGACTGTCCCATCGTTCCCCTAATACAATATATATCTCATATCTGGGCCATGCACCTGAAAATACTCTTCACTTCATCACCATTCAGGACAAGATATGCGGCGCTAGCGTCTCATTTACGCATACATACTTCATACATTCGACAGGCCTACGCTGGACCACTGCCAGATGTTAAGGCACTTAACATCGAGCAGAATATAAAAGACAGGAACAAACAAAAGCACGATATTTGATACTCCTGTAGCTGTATGATTGATCCACAAAAAAAACTGTGATCATCAGATACTGATCACCAACTACAGCCTTCTGCGTGATGACTAGGAATTTCTCCATAGGAAACGCACAACCCGAACCTTGTACCTTCTCTCGACTATAATTTAGTGCCCGTATAGTCACTCTATAAGTGCCCGTGTAAGCCTATGTGAAATAAAAATATATTGTGTCGATTGATTTCATAAGCCTAAAGATTCGCGATAACAATTTCTGGTAAAACCATGTCCTAGCCCGACAACACTTCTATTACTTATGACACAATATCCGTCATATTTGTTTGGGTAAATGTAATCTCTTAATTACAAGTTCGCGGTAGGTATCTGAATCATTGTTTTCTTCAGAAGATAAGCAAATGAGATAAAGATGTATTTATCAACAAAATACTAGAATTTATTCTTTTGTACGATAAAAAATGTGTGCTAATTTAGGTCATAAATTCACAGAAGCCATTTTGGTCCGCCATATCGTGACAAAGTAATTTTCGAACATAAAACACTTTGTTTATTGTATGAGTGTCAAAAATATGTTACCTAACAAGTTTTTGTCGAAAATGGCCAAACACAGATGACGTCATTCTTTAGGGCAACGATTCCCAAAGTGGATTCCATCATTCGCGGAACCCCCTTTACAAGAGCTTCGTGAAATTATTTAACGGGCATTTTGTCTGTAAGTTTGTACTTTTGTTGCTTGTTATTTTTCTGTAGACAAGTTTCTTATTTTCTTAAATAATGTTGCCCTACACTAGGGAATTCTCCTGTATCGTGCGTGCGCTTACAAACATCAAACTCACATACACAAACAGCCTGATTCGGAACAACTACCTACCTGTTAAAAAATAAATTGTTATACTTTTAGAATGATGCTAATAAAAGCTTTTGTTTGTATTTAAATTACAGTATTGTTTAATTGTAGTCATTTGATACCGCCGCGGCGTTCCATTAAATAAAAAATAAAAGTGTTGGATGTTCCGTATCTTTAAAGTTTGGGAACCCTTGCTTTAAGGCATTATTACAGGCTGCCCTACTTAAATGGGTCTGGGCAGGACATGTCTGCCAAATATGTAACGTAATGGAAGCCCAAATATTATAAAAGTTGGTGCCTAGACAGAATGAAGGGAAGGCGAGCTCGTAGACAGAACCCGCAGGAAATGGCGGGCCGAATAGAATGGTTTTTAGGGTTCCGTACCCAAAGGGTAAAACGGGACCCGATTTCTAAGACTTCGAAGTCCGTCCGTCTGCCCGTCTATCACCAGGCTGTACATCATGAACCCGTAATAGTTTGACAGTTGAAATTTTCACAAATGATGATATTTCTGTTGCCACTATAACAACGAATATAAAAAAAAACAGAATAAAAAAAACATTTACAGTAAGAAGTAATTAAGTAAGACTTGAAGCCGACCACATAGTTTGGAAAAGGCTAGGCAGATGATTATTTCACTACATTTGGGAAAGCAAAATATCTAAGATCACGAACGAGACGTCGGCGTCGTGACGTCGTCTATCACAACTTATTAGTACCTAGGGAGATGTACAGAGCGATGATTGCGTAAGGACGGTATATCTCATTCAAACGACGATAATATAATACTGCAATCTGGAATCAAAGTTACTGTAACCGTTTGGCCACAATCTACAAGCTACGAAACGGATAAAACAAATGAAAGAAGCTTTTTAGAACATGTCACCGCAATGCGACGCGACGCGCCGCGATTCTCACACTACTGAAACAAGTGACACAAACGACGCGTCCGGTGACGCAATTCGCATAACTTGAGGTCGTGGACGAGGTTTAAGATCACTCTCAAGACCCAAAGCGATTTATCGTGGCTACACCAATGTCATTTTAAATTACGAGAATAAATGTTTTAAACCAATATATTTCGTGTTCCTTACGCAAACATACTACGTATCTTGTCACCAGTTGATAAAACCTTTCAAGATCAATGTCAGAGGCGTTGAGAGATAAAATGCATTACTCGTAAGTATTTAGTAGTCTGATGAGGATTGTGAGTTTGTTTCGAGAAGGAGCCATGTATTCGAAAGGAGATTGGAAGATTTACGAATCGTGGCTTATCTCCTGCCATTTTACTTCGTTTTCAAAATAGCGGCCAAGTTTAAAAACTAAATTAATCAACGCTCCGCTAGTTCACACGATGACCTCTAATATGTTTACACGTAGCAACTTTTAAACGTGATCTCTTACTGTATTGATTAATAGTATTTGCGAAGCCATACTGTTAAGATAAACCTTTTAATTTCGCTAATTATACATTATAATAAGCTTTCCCCGGCCTGTAGTATCCGTCTCATGGTTCTAAGCTACCCCTCACCCAACCCAACCAATTTTGAGCCAAATCGGTTCAGCCGTTCTTGAATTATAAATAGTGTAACTAACACAACTTTTGTTTAATACAGATTTATCAGCGCTATTTTTTTTAGGGATGGGTTATCATCAAATAACTTCCCCCGCTCTAGGCGGAGCTAGGGGAAGTGTCAGACTTGTATTGTCTAAAACCCACCCATGTTCCTTCTATTGCCCTTACATACCGTACAAATGAGTCTTATAAATTGCCTGATGGTTCTCATCACCGTCTCATCTTGCTTTCGATTCTCATCCAGCGACACTCGAGAAACCCTCTCATGTAGAAGGGTCTTTAATACTGTTGAGATTTTATGTCCGAGTGCATATACGCTCCAGTTTATACAGAATTTGCAACCGAACACGCATCTTCGACCTACTACTTTCACCCACTTTCTCAAATGAAACGAGTCACGTGTTCGATTCACATTTTTAACCGACTTCCCAAAAAGGAGGAGGTTCTCAATTCGGCCGGTATGTTTTTTTTCTATGTATGTACATCGATTACGCCGCGGTTAATGGACCGATTCGCGTGATTCTTCTTTTGTTCGACGCGAAATAGCTGCCAGGTGGTCCCATAAAAATTTCTTTCAGTTTGATCAAGTAGTTTTTATTTTATAAGCATTATTGTTATTTGGACGATGATCTTTTAACGACACTTTGTATATTAGTATGTCGATAACTTTAACATTTCTTATCTGATTTGCGTAATTCTTTTTTTGTTCGTTAGGGTACATGTTCAAGTTGGTACCCTGGTCATCTAGTCAGCATATGATGATGGGATCCCAAGGAAATCAAGAAGAACACTCAATTTATAAGCATATAACTGTTACGTTTCAGACAATATCATACAGTTTGTTCAACTATTTGCGTTTGATGATGATTTCCTATGGATGAGCTGATGATGGAAGGTACAACTCCTCAAAGGTTAGGAGTTCAGAGAAAATTCTTTCGAAATTGTACGTACATATGGATAGAGAATAGTATTCCTTGGGGCTATTAGGTTGGCCTTGAAGATAAACCTCATTATTAACGTTTAAGTTTAATAGTGTTAAATATTTTTCTGTGATTGTTATTTAATAAACAATAAGCGAACATTCACATCATAGCCTACAGCCCTGTTGCCCAGAGTAACATGGGTGTGCGTTCTCCGCCTGGTGCACCTGAAACATCAGATATTTCGCGACGAACAAAAAAACATTACGTAAATCGGTACACACGTAATAAATGAAAACCAACAAAAAGAAGAGAAAACATACCACCCGAATTGACAACCTCAACTTCAATGATGTCGGGGAGGAGAAATTTGAGCCAACACTATTTGAATGCTATGTAATAGGGATCTATATTTTTTGAGGCGCGCAGCACCTTTCGTGAGCCTAACCATAGTTAAATCACTAAAAAGCAAAAAATAAAAATAAAAAACTACGTTAAAAAAAACCGACTTCCAAAAATACTAAAAATAGTTAAATAAATACTAAAATAGAATATATAAAGCTAAAAACTATTAATTTAACAACTAAAAAGCAATAAATAACTTACGCAAATTATAACACCATCCTCTACTTATCTACTAACTACTTATTCTTTCCGCTTACTGCTTGGTTTGAAGTCGGTGCCAAGCCATATATATTAATAACTCTAAATTGAAGAACTAAATCGTAGCATAAACCAAGAGCATGCGTCTGAAATTTTGAATTTTAAATGTTAATAGTGCCAAAAACTTTGTCAACCTTATTAAATCATGGAGAATCTTTAACACCGTGATTCAGATCTAGCGCTTAATAGCACAACACGTCGTGATATCTCTTTTACATTATAGATGGCGCTAATTACTTTTTTGTATAATGTTAATTGTACATTTGCTAATTATGCTGTGGTTTGGCACCGACTTCAAACCAAGCAGTAAGCGGAAAGAATAAGTAGTTAGTAGATAAGTAGAGGATGGTGTTATAATTTGCGTAAGTTATTTATTGCTTTTTAGTTGTTAAATTAATAGTTTTTAGCTTTATATATTCTATTTTAGTATTTATTTAACTATTTTTTGATAGCCAAATTATATGATCTACAATTTTTGAACCGACGTTAACAATGTTGATGACAGAGAGCGAGAGGAAGGTCAAAGAAAAGATAGATGGAATGTGTAAGGAATGATACGAAGGAGAAAGGAGTAAATGATGCCGTGACGTCTGATAGGGGAGAATGGAAGAAGAAAACGTGTTGCGACGACCCCAAATAGAATGGGAGAAGGGCAAGAAAATGATGATGATATTAACAATGCCGAAGGTTTTTTATTTAAGCAGTCTTGGTTTGTTTGCATTACGCGTTACCCCAAAACTAAGCCGAATTTGATGAAAGCAAAATAATGTTTAAATGATGTCTCCTTTTCTTACCGGATCATAGAACATACCAACCATAGAATTTTATTGATTCAAGTGTTTTATTTAACACAAACGATATTGAAGTCGACACTTTATCATTTGCTTGAGTTATGTAAAATTCCTTTCTAGGAATAGAACCACGTGTTAAATTATATTATAACCGTTTTGAATAAGTGGTATTACAGGTGCCACTCGAATTTCGAGGCTCTAGCTAAAGCATGAGGGTATAAATGTAACGTGAATACGTCAATTTTAAATGTAAGCAATATTTTAAGTGCCCTTTTTGGATGGGTAGTCATCAAATAAATTCCCCCGCTCTCGGCGGAGGGGGGGGGGGGGGGGGCGACGGGTGTCAGGTCTTTTACTGGATAAAACCCGGCTATGTTCCTTCTTTCGAACAATCTGCATCCCTGGCAGGCCATTCTGGGGGGTATTCTCGGAATTTCTATACACATAAACAAATAAATAAATAAATATCTTGGGACAACTCACACACGGCTATCTGATCCCAAGCTAAGCAGAGCTTGTATTATGGTAACCAGACAACTGATATATTACATACTTATATAATTTATAAATACATACGCGTTATAGATAAATCACACCCAGACACAGAACAAACAATCATGCTCATCACACAAAGTTTGTCCTGGGCGGGAATCGAACCCACGACCTCCGGCTCAGCAGTCAGGGCCACTAACCACTAGACCAAGAGGCCCGTCACTTGTTCCGTGCGGGGTTCGAACCCGCGACACGCAGCGCAGCAGCCGATCACTCAGCCACTGCGGAAACTATGCTGTCATTTTTATGTCTGCACCGACAAAAATCGTTTCGGTAGCAGAAAGTTTTACCGGGTCGCCCTAATCGGAGGAGCGGTTTTGAAATACCTATATTATGCCAATATGCATCAGACAACGTTGTTGTTCTGGTAAAACTGGGAAGTTTATGAAAATTTACCAAAAAAAAAAACCTTTCAATTATAAAGCTCCATAACCGTGGCTTAGACCCTGTTCCCGAAACGAGTACCTACTTTATTTTATTAATGAGTAATATATTTTTAAAAGTTTCTTTTTTGAAATATAATAAAGTAATTTAGTTTGTTCGCTTGCAGACTAAAAGAAATAAAGCAAAATTTTATTGAAATCTGCAATTAATTACGGTTGAAGAAAGGTTTGAGATAAGGAAGTTATGTCGAAGATATTAACACATTCTTAATATAATTTAAAATCAGTGATGTGATCGATTATTTGAAGCCCTGTAATTCCGTTCCCATTTTGACACTTATTTATATTATATCTTTAGTCTATTTGTAGTTAATATATAATGTAATGATCAATTATATTGAATAAATATACATGTAAATTTTTGGCCAAAACCGTTCTTTTATTATTCACAGCCAATTTAGCTAACAGGATAAGACATTTTTTCATACCAGTTAAACACAAAAACAAAATGAATCATAGATTAAGTAAGGTTGTGCAATGGAACTCCATGATTTTGAAATAGCTAAGCAATAACTGGCCACAAACAATTGACATTTGACAAACCCCAGCTGATTTAAATGTCAAAAAGACAATAATAATCAACAAAAAAAAAACAACTAAGAACATAAAAATTGAAAAATCTGTTTAAAAAATATATTTAATTACTATTTTACTTTAAGATATCATGCTGTAAAATTAATACAAGGTATGGTAATCATTTTGAATCATAAAAAAACAACATTAACTTACATAACATCATACTTCCCTAACCCTTAGGATGCCCTAAGGGTTAGGGAATGTGGGTGTACCTCAATACTCCACCCACATTTCATACCTATTACATGGAACTTACACATAACTGTCCTATTGTCATAAAATGGGCACAAACCTAGATTCTGTAGTTGCTAATGAGAAATACCCAATGGTACAACACAATTAGGCTGGGCTTGACCCGGGAATTGCATGCAGGACCTCCTTCAGTTGCAATTAATGAGATAAAGATATTTTTATTTTGTAAAACATGAGTATGCATAGAGTTAATAAAATATGCAAAGTTGCTACATGTTTTGCCATTCAAGAATGGCATACAATTATTCTGTTTCGGTTTAAACCATGTGTTGATGTATGCAATTTAATGTATAGGCAAAACTTAACAGTATTCTCAGATGATATTTATTATTATTGGAAGACCATCGTCATCTAATCAATTTTAAATAGACACCTGTTACTATGATAGAGAAGAATCATTTGAAGACACTTTCTTATACTTAGGCGTTACCCCTTATAGCGATAAAGCTGCGTTAGCGCGACGTTATCGTCGCGAGTTTTTAGTGGCCAGCATTCGCGCTGCGACTTAGCAACATTAACGTCGAGTCAACGCGATTTTATTCAAAGTTGCGTTTAGCGGATGTGACGCTTGCCACTAGAAAGTCTGCTCTTACGCCACTGGGATGGCGGCCTTAAGTCCCTTTTTTTTGTGTGGGAAATCATCCAATGACTTCCCCCGCTCTGGGCGGAGCGGGGGGGCATGTCAGACTTGTACTGACTAAAACCCACCCATGTTTCTTCTAATGCCCTTTACGAACAACCCGCAACCCCGGCAGGCGGAGGCTCTGACAAGCCCCTCTGCTTTGCTGACTCTCTTTGAGGCGCGCGTGAAACACGAACGCGCCGTCGACACGGCCTGTCGTCAATTGACGGACGGACGGTGAACTACCCATTGCTCACCGCCCACAGGCCCGGGCCTTAAGTCCCTTAAGTAACTTATACTTGTTCAAAGTATCCCTTATTGCCAGAAGGACTTCACATGTTGCTTACTCCTATCACCATCAAACTGTGCTTAAACAACACTTATTTTCTAAATTACCTTATTAATATGGGAATTAATTTCAAAATCGACAAAATAATTTCTGATATTTTTGGAACAAAGTAGTGATACAAATACAAATAGGCTATGTCTAGAATACTAGAGTTAGCCTATGACCTATTCGCACATTTACATAGTAAGGAAACCAGCATGCCCAGGATTTTCTTGACACTATGTTATCTAAGACAGAGCCCCATGGGCAACGTAGAAACTACCCACCACAATATTCCCTAACCTAACCTAAAGAACAAGAACATTTATCAGATAAAATAAAAAAAAAATTAAAAACAACCCAGCTAATTTTCAAATAAGTTGGGGTTGCCTTCTAGTGTAACTATAGGTCATCATTTTCCTGCCCTTGTCCCATTTTATTTGGGGTAACTATAGGTAAACACCAATATTCCAAATGGAGCAATTGCCTACCTTCTCTACAAAGTTGCAGGGTAAAATGCTACTCCTGACTGTCCGGTAAACATTAATTTTTTTATTAGTGATAGGCTCGCGTTTGACCACTATCTCACCTGATGGTTAGTAAAATCTAAGAAAACTGTAATTAATACAACAAAAAACAAACTGAAACTATTGGAACAAGCAATAAAAAAAAATTGAGATCAATAACAAACAAATGCTCAATCTCTATTGAGGTATAGGCCTTCAACTTTTTGTCTACCTTGACTATTTTGCAAACTCGTCAATGTGTTTTCCTTTGTTCTTTTTTTTATAATCAAAAAATAAGAACTGAAATTGATGTGACCTTTTTAGTTTTAAAATAGCAATGCGGTTATTAAATTTGTTAAAACGCAAGTAATGTCTTTTTTAATAAATAATAAGCTAATCTAAAAAAAAAACTAAATAAAAGTGCAACTGAAGGCACAATACTCAGTCAAAGACTAAGAATTGAAATTCCATCAGTATAATAATATATACATATATGCATTCAATAAAATAAAAAGCACCACAAGTTAGTTGATATTGTAGGCACTTCAGTAAATAACCAATAGTATAAAACAATTAGGCTGTTAGGAAGTGTTAAGGTTAGCAAAACTGAAGGAAAATGTTAATTATATGTAAAATATAGCTTTATTTGCATTCCACATTTAAATGTCTCAAGTCTCCGTCCTTTTGATGAATCATTTGATTTAATTAACCGTTGTACGCTTCTTTGTTTTTGTGCAAGTTAAGATCATATCGGAAACTGCTAGACTTGTTACGAAAAAACTTTTCTCATGCGGCACGGTGAATGAACTTGCACAAGTTAACAATGAACTGTTGTTTATGATTTTAATTAAAGCGTTGGTAAAGGAATTAGTGGTTGTTTATTTGGATTTAGAACAATAAAAACAAAGTAGTGGTCTTTTAGAACTTGGACATTTTTACTAGAACTAGGTGGTTCCTAAGTGAATGCCTAAGCAAAAGCATGCTGTAAAGGTGCTCCCACACCTGGAGCATTTACTTGTAATGTAACATTTGAGGTTCACTTGTTTCTGTACAAAATCGAATCTTGAATTGTTACATTACAGGCAAATACTCCCGGTTTGGGAGCACCTTTAGAGTATAATCTGCTTAGTGCTGAAACACACCAAAATCAAAATCAAAATATTTTTATTTCACATAGGCCTACATGGGCGCTTATAAAACGTCGAGAAAAGATGCACGGTTCGGGTTGGTCGTTTTCTATGGAGAAGAACAGGCAAGAAACTCCATAGTTACTCTTTTAAAATCATTTGGTTTTACAACCACAACTCTTATATGAAGGCATTTGTTTAGGGGTCACGGGTGTTAAAGTAAGATTGACCCATCCAACTGGAGAAAATTACCTGGTCTTTTTGACTAAATTTCAATTGCTTTACAAACAAAGTTACGCAGTTCACAATATGACATGGTGAATATGTTTTAAAAAGCTCAGCGGTGAATTGTGACAAAAATCTGACTCTGGTAAATTAACAAAAATTCTAGTAAAATATGTATGGGTATGGGCAAATTATTAAGAATTACTTAAGAAGAACACATCTCTAACCTTATGTAGAATATGGATGGGATTAAGTTCAGGAGATATTATGTGGCAACTGAGTAATTGGTAGGAATTAATTTTATAGATTTTTCAATGTGAGTTGTATTTGATTCTAAACAGTCACAAACTAAAGAATACCTGAGATTGAAGAGGTTTAGTCTTACTAACTTAATATATACAAAGAAACTAAACATTACTTTAGTGAATGATAAACTTTTCTAGTAAATAAACTACATTTTTCTTTTAACATGTGCTACCTAACCTAACCAACATAAATTAGTTTAAAACTTGATAAGAAATTCTATTTTGAGGAAGAAATTGTTGTTTTAAGTGTGTTAGTAGTTTTTCTAGCTTTTAACATTTTAATCTAGAAATGTCAGTTACCAATACTACCTGTTTATTTCCTTGTCTTTAAGAAAAGGCTTGTGAAAAGTTATTTTACCTGCAAGTGTCAGCAGTAAGGATTTTTTTTTAGGTTATGTGTTTATTATGATACATAGACTTCTGATTTGTTTAAAGAATACAATATATGGGAATGGCATAACCTTATTTATAATATTTATAAATTAAAGGTATTGTAAAACTCACAAAACCAGACCCTAAAGTCAAATGCCACTATTTTAAACCCCATGGCATTTCAATGTTATGTATTTTAAAACTCAAATGAAATGATTTACCTTATAGTTTTGCCACAAAAGAAACAACATGAAATTGCACATTTACACATCATGTTTACATCTCCAAACACAATTATCAGTGAAATGAAACCCTTTGCAGTTACACCTTTGTAAGATTTATCTTAAATCTGACGCCAAAAACTCTCCATACCAACTGCCGTCACAGATAAGGACCAAAATAATCTCGACTAACTGTCAAGCCATGTGTGAAACCGAAATATTTTCACGTGACCGATTCAATTTCTGCTCTAAATGTACTCAACAGCTTCACTCACTTCCAATACCCGTAATAACACGCGCACCGACCAGATAACGGTTAATCCGTCGTATTGCTGTACTTGCAAAAAAAACTGCACTAAATACAATCGCGTTTTTAGGTTAGGTTCACAGAACCAGATTTTTACATTTTTAACCACATTTTGAAGCACAATACACCCCAATTATGTCTTTTATAGGTTTTTTCACCAAATATTATAAGTTTATAGCCAAAATTGGTTGAATAAACAATGATTATGCGAGATGAATCGCCCGCGCGAACCTAACCTTGATCACGGCACTCTGATAGATTTCTAGTTCAAGGTCCTATGAAAGAACTGAAAAGTCACATGAAGGCGTTACACAAACAAAACTGAAATATCATTGCGACCCGCACAGAAATCTATTTTAAGACAAACAACAGATGAAAAAAGCACTAACCTTTACAACCTCAGGTGACGGCTTTATCCATGTAATTTTTGTTGCGGTATTCAAACACTTTTAACACAATATACACAGCACAGAAAGCACAAACGTACGTTTTTAACACTTTCCAGATACACTACGGATAATTAAAAAAGGTTTTTCGTAAAAAAATTAACACTTTTCACGAAACATCACATGTTACGAACTTCACGACAGCAGAACTGTGTGTTGCCATAATTTCTTTCACTATTTGTCATTGTCGAGGTTGAGTTGACAAGTTTGATCGCCAAAATAATAATCGATTTTTGCTTTAGTTTTCTGTAAATAATTTTGAGAAAGTAAATGCATTTTAGAATTGAAATCAAATTTAATAAACGATGCGATTGTTTACAACCTTTAAACGTATTTGTATGCAATTAACGTTTTTCAATCAAAGAGAAAACATAGGCATTCGTCACGAAACATGTTTTCGCATTAGAATACGTTAAATTACGTACCACGTAAAACGACCAACAGGTCAACGCGTTAGTAGGGTTGTACCGTGAATGCAATTAAAACACTATAAAATATGCATCCGGATTATTAGGATGCCAATTTTATTCAATTCAACGACATTTATTGCGTTATTTGCATTGTCAAATGCTTAATTTTTTAAAGAACATAGGTACTGACTAAAACCCATTCATGTTACTTTTTTGCCCGTTGTGTTCCGGGGCCGCCGTATCTCATTCGAATAATCTGCAACCCCGGAAGGGTCTGTAACACCGGCAGGGCAACTCCACAATTAAGGCACTGTGATTCACTAATATTAGTACTATTTACAATTGAATACGAGGCCTTCAATAGATAAAATATCTTACAGATGTCTCCGAGCATTAATAGCAATAATTCAAGTGAGGGCATTTCAGCCTTGGAAATCAAAGCAGAAGAATCTGTTCCAGCATCCTTAGGTCGCTTGGTTGACCCAATTAAAACCGAAGCACCAGAATTGGCATTTTTGAAATGCATTTGTAAAGCACACGACGAGGTATGTTGCTTTAGTACCTGTTAGCATTTCAAGTAATATCGTTTATTAGCTACCTGGTTTTGAAAAATTCTCAACTGGTCTTTAGACGCAGGTTGGCTGTAGCAACTAAGACTTGCTCGGGTGGAACTTTATAGATGACTGGCTAAATATCACAAACAATGTCACAATCTACCATAAGAATTGTTTCTGTCCATCAAATATCATTGGACGCTCTTAAAGACGCCAAATTCGTTCGTGAATTCTGGGTCAATTTAATTTAGAATGCTATCGATGCTATACTGTTGACTAAACGACTTACATCAATTTATTATAATATATTATTCAGTAAATAAAAAAAGGGAATTATTTCAGCCGCTCAAGGGCTCTAAGTTTTCGAACATACTCAACTTTGTTTTATATATTAAAGATGTGACCATATCGCAAACACATATTCACGAACTACATCCCCCTTAAAAGTTTTTATTTAAAAATATTGTTCTAGGCTTCGAAAGTGAGAATTTCTCCTGCACACGTTGAAGAGATTCTAAGGGAAAAGGAAAAAGAACTGCGAGAAGAATATGAGAGGATATTACAAAAAGAAAAGCAACAATTAAAGGACAAATTTAACTACATCTTATTGTAAGCATAAAAATATAGTACCTATATAATTTTGACTTTTCTAGATTGTATAAGATTCTGAAAATATTTTTTATTTTATATATCATACAGAAATGAACAAGCTCGCTCATCCTTCATGCTTCGGGAAGCACACAGGGAAAGGCAAGAAAAAGTACGTGCTCTACAAACACAACTACAATGTAAAAACTTAACAGCTTTAATGTATGTTATGTGCACAGAAAGAAGAAGAAGTAAATTGGAAAAACTACAGATTATCGAAGGTACATTCTAAAGCTAATTTAATCATAAATTTCCTATTAATCTTGTTAAATAGAACATCCTAAGAAATATAATGGTTTATGCGTAGTGATTCATACTGATATCGATACCAGATACAATTTCGATAGCAAAATCGATTTAATCCGTGTAACTCAATAGAACATCCCTAACCGACGCTTTGTAGGAACATTTATATTTATATCTGGCAACACTGACAGCAACGCAATCACCACACCACGCAGGTTTATTTTGTGTGCGTGAAACGAAGTAAAATCTCGCGCACTATTTTCACCACACTGAAACATTGGCAATTCGTTTAAGCTATCTTTACACTTTGCATTATAATTACGAAATTAGATAAAAAATATTCACGCGGCAGGCGCATTATTATATTGGCAGAGCTGCGAATTACTTTGACGTTTGGCATTTCTACGCCTGTTTACCGGCTCTGGGCAATGATCGATTGATCGTATTGTAGGTGGTGTGGATAAAAGACATTACAAAAAATGTTTTTTTCAACAGATTATTCGACTTATATCGAAGTATTGCATGATATACTGACTCGAGGGCAGCAACTGATTCTTCATTTATCCAGAGGGTACAAGACAGCGGCTAGGGTGGATCATGAATGGCGCGAAAAAATGAAAAAAGTCGTTAGCCAGGTGCCTGCTTTACACTACAACTAGGGCTTACCCACTTAGTTTTATTTAATTTAAATGAATGTTTCATAGGTATTTTGTTCTACAAAAACTCCATGTTGTATTGAAAACTTGCCAGTTAAACCATCATCTGCCTAGCCTTTTCCCAACTATTTTGGGGTCGGCGTCCAGTCTAACCGGATGCAGCTGAATATCAGTATTTCACATGAAGCGACTGCCTATCTAGCCACGAGGTTGCCGACCGCTGATCTAAACATTTACAGTTTTTTGCTTTTTATTTTTATCTTGGGACAACTCACACACTGCTATCTGATCCCAAGCTAAGCAGAGCTTGTGTTATGGTAACCAGACAACTGATATACATACCTATATAATTTTTAAATACATACATATTATAGATAAATCACACCCAGACACAGAACAAACAATCATGCTCATCACACAAACTTTGTCCTGGGTGGGAATCGAACCCACGACCTCCGGTTCAGCAGTCAGGGCCACTAACCACTAGACCAACAGGCCCGTCAAACACAGTACCTATAACATGGCAAGGGGGGGGGGGGAGTTTCAGACTTTTACTGACTAAAACCCATCCATGTTCTTGTTCTTTTGCCCTTTGTGTTTTGGGGAATCGGGACCTCTTTCAAATCACCTCGGCAGGCCCCTCTGATGGTGACATCTCTTTGAGGCGCGCGTGGGACACGAACGCGCCGTCTACAGATCCGCATCTACGGTGGCCGGAAGTCGTCTCGCGGGTGTTCAATTGTTGTTGTGTTGATCAATTTTACAGCAGAAACGTTATCACCGCCATTCTTTTGTTCTTATGCCGATGTTGTATTAGGGGCCAGCGGAGCATTTTCTTCCCCCATACTTCTCTATTAGTCGTTTTTACGAAAAAAATACATAATCATCATCATATTGTTTTTTTTTTCGTTCTCCTCTGTCAATCGTCACACCAGCATTTACTCCTCTTTCATTCATATCACACTATCTATCCATCGTTTTACGGTAAAAAAACGTCAGCGTCAGGTGGCGGCCTTGTGTTGCCATCTGGCATTATGCTGAGCTGCTCCCTAGCATGACGTCTTAAAGCAAAACTTATTCCACTGAGGAAAGAGACAGAGCTATACAGCGTGTTTAGCACCATCTCTTTCTCACACAGGAATAAGTACTGCTATAAGATGTCATAGTAACCCTGTTCAGGCCTTTTTAGCATTACCTACTTATGTTATTTTGTTAAGGTGTTCCTGAATTTTTTGTTTTGGTTTTTAATGCTGAATGAACGCAATTTTCATTCTCTTTCTAATTAAGTAACAGACGCAGAATCGGATTGTGAAGATAAGGTATGACATACAGTATTTATAGTAGGTACATATGAGCTTATCTGAAACTGTTATCAAGACCATTCAAGGTCGATCAATGAAGATACACCAAGATAAATATATAAGCCAAAAAGAGGTTGCCATGACTTCTTCGTGGGAAAGAGATGGCGCTATACCTCATATACAGCTGTCACTTTCACACACTAGTATAATTATATCATTACAACTTGACTGCTCTAGAACTTCATTGTAGAAGGGTTACCATGCCATCTTGTAGCAGTTCTTATTACTGTGTGAGAAAGATATGGTGCTAGATACCCTGTATAGCTGTGTTTCTTTCCCTCCTTGGAATAAGTTCTTCTAGATCATTGTTGGTCCAGTTTCAATAGTAACAAGCCAGTAAACGAGAAAGATCGAGTTTCCGACTCGTGTAAAATATCGTGTGATTGTTCCTTAAAGTAATTCTCCTCTCTAACCCAGAGAGTCAAGAGTTGCAGGTTAGATAGGATCCAGAAACAGATGCGGTTAGTCAGCTGCACTGGAATCTGATCATATGCACATTTCGCTCAAAGATTTTTAAAAAAAAAAACGTTGCCCCTCACTAGGAATTTCTCCTTTATTGTGGGTGCGTTTACAAACATTCAAACTCACATACACAAACAGCCACACCCGATACAAAAATTTATTCATTCAATCATTAAAATACTTTTGCTCGGGGATAGAACCCGCGACACGCAGCGCAGCAGTCTATAGCGCAGTCACTACGCCAACCGTGCCGACAAAAACGTAGTTTGACCTTTTATTCGATAGATTTCTTACTTGATGTCTCATACTGCCGATTTTAGTTCTACCAGTGACCGCTAGAGGCACTGTAAAATTTACCATACAAAAAAATAACGCGGCGTCGGTATCGACTAGCGACGAATATTATTGGTTTAAGGCGCGTCGCCCACACGACCAACAGTCGAGGCGCAGTCGAGGCCGGGCGCGGGCGCGGGCACGGTAAAGAAAATCTCGTTGGGGCGTGCCTCTTATGTGAGATTTTCTTTACAAATGTCGTGTGGGCGACGCGCCTAACGCGCCCGCGCCCCTGCGCCTCGACTGTTGGTCGTGTGGGCGACGCGCCTAAACTCATGGTAGAGCTAATGTTGCAATTGTGGTAAATCTGACCGCATTCGGTAATAGTGGCTAATATCAGCTGATTCAGATCAGCCGGGACAGGAGATTATAGTGAAGCACATGTGTACAGGCTACAGATGAATTTCTTTTCCATCTCTCTCATATTCCGATTGGACAGCAATCCGGGTTACTGGGGAGATCAGAGACACTTTCAACCCTCGAAGTTAATAAAGTAACTAAACTTCATATTTCTATTCATTTATTTGCGTACTATAATGTATGCAGGTGTTACAAAAGGCTTATAATTGTAGCACACCACCTTTTGCCCGCGGCTTCGCTCGCGTTAAATTCGGGGTTACACAGTTCCCCTTGCGCCTTATTGATTTGTAATAGCAACGCTATTTTTTCCCGCTTCTTCCGGCTTAAAAATAGCCTATGTCCGTCTCCTGGTTCCCAACTATCTCTGTACCAAAATTCATCAAAATCGGTTCAGCCATTAAAGCGTGAAGATGTAACAAACAAACAAACTCACATTCGCTTTTATAATATTAGTAAGGATTTATAGACCCTGTTAGAGCACAGAAACAGTCATTTATCATTTTGCTTGCCCTTGTCCCATTCTATTTGGGGTCGGCGCAACACGTTTTCTTCTTCAATTCTTCCCTATCAGACGTCACAGCATTATTTACTCCTTTCTCATACATATCATTCCTTACACAAGCCTTTCCTTACTTCCTTACTAATATTATAAAAGCGAAAGTAAGTTTGTTTGTTTGTTTATTTGTTTGTTTGTTACTTCTTCACGCTTTAATGGCTTAACCGATTTTGATGAATTTTGGTACAGAGATAGTTGGGAACCAGGAGACGGACATAGGCTAATTTTTATTCAAAAAATGTGGTGAGGCAGAGAGTGATGTGAGGGAGAAAGAGGGAAGAAAAGGGAAAACTTAGCGTTGCTATTACAAATCAATAAGGCGCAAGAGGAACTGTGTTACCCCAAATTCAACGCGGGCGAAGCCGCGGGCGAAAGCTAGTCCATCCATATTTTCTTGTGTAGCCTTCCTCTCGCTCTCCGTCCTTCAACATTCAGATCCATCACTCTTTTAGTCACATGTGCTTCGTCCCTCCTCATTTAAGCAACAGTGTTAAAATTAAATAGATATCATCTAAATGTTAAAATATAACAACATCACACATTTTTAGTTTGATACCTATGTATTACAATTACATAGAGAGACCAGTTGTGCCCAGCGGTTTCACCCGCTGCTCACTTAGGGGTATGAAAAATAGATATTGGCTGATTCTCAGACCTACCCGATATATACACAAAATTTCTTTTAAATCGGTGCAGCCGTTTCGGAGGAGTATGGGAACGAAAACTGTGACACGAGAATTTTATATATTAGTTTTTTTTTAGTTAGTTACTTAGTTTTTTTAAAGTGAAACTTTTATTACATCGTCTCAAATTGTTTCGTTTGAGTGTTGCATGTCGCGTGACGATCGGCCGCGGAGTAGGGACGTCTTAATGTCTATAATGTGAAAAAAAGTTTCACTTTTAACGTGGTTTCATAAAACCACATAATCCTTTTTTATATTTTTACTAAAAACTTTATTTATAATTTAGAAAATAGGTTAAAACATAAAATATACTCATTATTATAATGATGTATTATCGTAAATATGTTTAATAATCATTTATTATTTAATTAAGTAGTTACACAGTATATTCCATCCCCCAGTTCATGGCTTTCATCTACCACTTCGCGGGTGGCGATCCTGATACGAACCAGTACCTCATAGACCTGCCCAAGTTGCTGAAGACCGAAGCACCGTTAGACATCGACCCGGACGAAGACCCTTGTGATTGTGACGATGATGACTCCCTTTTGGATGGACTTGGCAACGATGAGCGTAGATACTGTTTTTTACCTGTTCCGTACCTCCATACTGTAGAAAAACCGGAACCATTGTATTGTATAACGGACTGATGTCCGCAACTCCACGTCTACCACAAAACCCCCCGTCCTTTGTTTCCGTCTGTCGATCGTTAATAATAATCGTCAATCGACGGACGGACGGTGAACTACCCATTGCTCACCGCCCACAGGCCCGCATCTACGGTGGCCGGGAGTCGTCTCGCGGCGCCCGGCGCCATGGGCGTCTCCCGCGGCGGCATTTAGATGCACTATTAGGTTCAGTTCATTCAAGGCTACATTAAAAGATTCTAGATATGAACTAACATCACGATTGTGAACTGCTAATCTTTTTGGAGATCACGAATATTGATAATTAATCGTGCTGCTTAGATATGAAGTTGCTTTTATGGTTCCGCATGTCAAAAGGAAAAAGCGGAACCCTGACTGGATCACTTTATTGTCCGTCTGTCTGTCAAGACCCTTTATCTCGGGAACGCGAGAAGGTATCCAGATGAAATTACAACTATATACTCCACCATATACTAAGTCTTTATATTTACGGAATTAACGGTTTATGTCGTAATACCCAAAGGCAATGGAAATCAAAACCTAAAGGTTACTTCCCGGTGAACCATTTTTATGAAATTCGGCAGGAAGCAATATAATAGAGCACCCGAAAAGGAAAAAAAAACGAAAACCTTAAAGTAGATGCATTACACAAAAAACTATTAAACATTGAAATAGTTTTTTTCAAGGTATACTGTATCTCACTGTACTCGGGGGCCTGTGATTCACATATACTCAAAAAGCTTATAATGAGAGCATTCTTATACTGGATAAAATGACTTAGCCTATGTTAGAACTTAATAACTAGAACAGAACGGTTACCATGACATCTTATAGCAGTTCTTATTCCTGTGTGAGAAAGAGTTGGTGCTAGATACCCTGTATAGTTCTGTCACTTTCCCTCAGTGGAATAAGTTCTGCTTTAAGACGTCATGGTAGGGTAGCTGATCGGGAGCGATTAGTTAGCGCTCACATATTAGAGGGCTGTCTGCCCGGTCAGCTACCGATTCCAAGATAGTGTTGGGACTGCCACGCAGACTGTGGAATAGCGAGGTAGATATTTTACACCACAACGCATCAAAACTTACAGAGCGTGCTTCAGCTAACATTGCTAAGGCACTACAGAATACGCACTCTGCGTATCCAATATAAAAATACGTTCAGGGTATTGCTGCGACTGCTACGCTTCTTCCAAAGTTTTTAGTTAGCTTTTTAGGGTTCTGTAGTCAACTAGGAACCCTTATAGTTTCGCCATGTCTGTCTGTCCGTCCGTCCGTCCGTCCGTCCTCGCTTAATCTCTGTGACCGTTAGCACTAGAAAGCTGAAATTTGGTACCAATATGTATATCAACCACGCCGACAAAGTGGTAAAATAAAAATTGGAAAAAAATGTTTTATTAGGGTAGCCACCCTATATGTAAAGTGGGAAGTGTTTTTTTTTTTAATTTCAACCCTAACGTGTGATATATTGTTGGAAAGGTATTTAAAAATGAATAGGGGTTTACTAAGATCATTTTTTGATAATGTCATTAATTTCGGAAATAATCGCTCCAAAAGTGAAAACAATGTGTCCCCCCCCCCTCCCCCCCCTCTAACTTTTGAACCATAAGTCTAAAAAATATGAAAAAAATCTGAAAAGTAGAAATTTATAAGGACTTTCTATGAAAATCATTTTGAACTTGATTGACACAACAGTTTTTGTACAAAAAAGACAAAAAGTTGTACAAAATAATTTCTGGACTAAGTTTGTAGTGTAATCGTATATGCAAGCATTTTTTGTAACTTTTTTTACATATTTTATTATCCTGAACGTATCTTTTTTCAAACAAAAAAAGAATTATTGAAATCGGTTCTCGCAATCCAAAATTATCACCGAAATTGCACGTCTTTGTATTAATTAGTAACCCAATTCCCCGAGAGATGGCGCTGTAGGTACTTATTACATTGGATCGGGTATTACCGAATTGTTCGGTTGTCATAACTGGGAACACTTATTGTGACGGACGGGAAACTACGGAACCCTACACTGAGCGTGGCCCGACACGCTCTTGGCCGGTTTTTTTTTTAATTAGCTAGTTTTCAGACCTAGTTTATAAATTATTATATAGATATTTACCATAGTTTATAGTTTCAGATATTTTTCATAGATTATTTATTTTTTCTCTAAAAGTATTTTTATAACGTCTTATGCTGTACATTTATTGATTCATTTAAAATAACAACACATGAGAGAATGTAATAAAAGTTATTTGGTCCAAATACGACAACAAACTAAAAAGTTATAACATTCTTAAGACGATAATTCAAATAATTTTAAACAACAATACGAAAAATCGTATCTGGATACTAGTGAAACTTAGGACATGGTGTCTAGGTCTTAAAACTAGCACATGACCCCCTGAATCTCCCAAAAATTTTTGTCGGTCCAATGGCCAAATACCCTTTATGAGCAGATTATGCTTTGCTAACCCAGCCTTCCATTTCTTCACTACAGCAAACACTGAAATCAAAGAATGGTGGCAAGATTTGGACGCAGAGTGTAGTCCATTCATTATGTATGGTGACATGGCTGATTTCAAGCCTGATCAAAGACGAGAGGTTCTCAGATGTATGAAGGCTCTGAAAATAAAGGCCAAGAAGACTGCGCCCAAAGAATGGAAGGAATTATGTATGTATAGTGATTTTTTATTTGGATTTCCAACAGAGAATGCACAAATAACATGATTACAAAAAAAATACAAATAGGAGCTGATTACTGTGTTCCCCCAATTACAGGACACCACAGCTTTCACTTAACAACTAGTTACAAAAAAGTTTGACAAGACAATAAATTTGGGGACATTATAGTTTCGTAGATTCTTTTTATATACCGACTTTTCAATTATCAAGACTGTGGTGCTCCGACAATTCATTGTAGTTTCTGCAGTGCCTTGGCAGAACGGCCAAGTGACCGAGGTTGGTTATAGATCTTGGCACGTTGAAGAGATTATAGCTACACTTCCTCCTTAGGCGAGCTGGAGCGATGTGTGGTAATCACGATGGTTTTAATCGGTATTGTATGTATGAATGTAGGTATACAATGTTTAGTATTATCTTAATGTCATAACGCCAAGCGCCTGAAAACCCTAAGCCTTAATGCTTAATGAGAACAGCGGAGGCCCCTCTTTTCCTGTTGGATAATTATTAAATATCTTCCCGAGTCGTTGCGCAGCTGCGGAGGGGGAAAGGGTGTCAAAAATCCATGTTCCTTTTGCCATTTGTATTCCGGCGCCGCGGTTTTGTTTTACTACAGCAAACAGTGGCCCTGGTAGACCCCTCTGCTTGTGGAGGTCCCTGCCTTGCCTAAACTCAGTGAGGATCTTTACTTTGTGTATTTTGTACATCACCTCTTCTCTATAAACGGTGAAAGAGATTTTTTTAATGGCATCTCGCGGTTCAACTTATGAGGACTACCCTGAGCGTGCTTTGAGAGTAAGGCCTCCAGCCAGAGGCAAAAACTTGGTGAAAGAGAATATCCGACCTCCACAAATCAGTCCTGGGTAATACGATACCCCTTGATTAGATTGGTTGTCTGACATTCGGGACACTAACTACTTGTAACGACTGTCAAAGATCTTAAAATGACAGCCGGGACCAACGGCAGCGTGCTTTCCGAGACACGGAGGACACTCGGCATGTAAGTTCTCATCTTATGGCTGGCTTAGATAGGCGTGGCTTCACAGGATCGACCCCTGCGACTGTTATTATTTAGCCAAAACTCCTTTTCCATCTTCGAGATAAATTAACTTTGCCGAATTTTAGAACCTGTCTTATTTTTTTAGCCATTAGGAACATGTACTTGAAATCCAAGTGCGCCCATTTGGATAAAATCAAAACGTTGTACAAAGATAAGATGCCCATCCCTATAAAGTGGGAATGTCTACATTCACCAGACAATGGGGAACTGAAAGGCAATTCGAAAATGGTATGTGTTTGATTTAAGAATAGTATTGTTCGTTTTTTTTTTTGTATTTTTTATTATTTGTAGTTTTGAGTTATTTCCAGTATAACAGGTTTGTTTACTCAAGAGAATGATTAACCAGTATTCCTAGTACCTAGTGTATTAAAATAGTTGGTAAATAATCCCTTTAATTCGTGTGTAAATATTCATGGTTGTCGTCATGTAATCGCCGTAGGATCTGTAAAGCCAGCAGTACACATTGAGCCAAGGTATTGGGCCAAGATAATGAATTCCCAATGTCGCTGTATACACATTGGTGTCAATCATTCTGCATTAACGCTTGGATAAAGATGGACGCATAGTCTCTTGCCGCCGCAATCTATTTATACAGTGCGTTTAATTATTACGTCAACCAACTAAATACGACGCCAAAGTGTGAATACTGTTCACGAAGTGCGCCAAGATCCTTGGATGTGTGAACAAAAAACCGACAACATTCGGTTTGCTCGCCAATGTTGGCGCCAACCGAACCTCGCTGTCAACATGCCGCCTCTACACTTTGGGCCAATAGGCTGGCCCAACACCTTGGCCCAATGTGAACTGCGGGCTTTAGACTCTTGCGGACTCTTTTGCATGCCATCGCCTTTTTACGGTACGTCAGCCCCGACGCCAGGCTTACCAAAAAGTTATACGATGTGTCCGGTCATTTACTAGCGATATTCTGCATACTTATGTTACGAGTTTTTTAATATACTAATACGCTACACACCTGGGTCTAATTCACTTTTTGGCAGCCATTTTGAGATATTCAATAAGCGTGTACAAAAAATAATCATATCTCTCAAAGTATTAGTTTTACTGAGACGAAAATAGGTTTATTCAGAGGGTAACAAGATTGACTATCGTTTACATTATAAACTGATGAGCTTACATTTTCGTAACTTTAGAAAACAAAATTAAAGTCCGAGAAAATTTGCAAATCAACGAAAGTTTTGTAAACTTTTCTGTGAACAAAACTGGTAGTTTTTTATAAAATCAATAAATTTGAGTATCTACTAGAATGTTTATGTTATATAAGTACATAGAATATCGCTAGTCCGTGGCCGGACACATTGTATAATGTGATAGGCATTTTCGCAAAGGAAGGGACATTTGCAATTATCTACATTATAATAAACTTTCGTTGTCGGTGGCGTCTCAGCCACGCTACGGTTTTGCAAATTAAGTGGTCAATAGCGTTCAAAGGCTTAAACCATACCAGTGTCCCATTTCGTAACTTCTGGTTAGGTTCAAGCATATAACCCTGAGTTGGCGTCGCGTGGTGTTTCCGCGTACCTCTCATATAAAATAGCAGGGAGAGGAGTAGCCCACTCCTCCCCTTTACCTGAGAAGGGGTTTACCGCAAGCGACACTACGATTGTGTAGAATGCGATAATGTCCCCGCACCCCAGCCAGAAGTGACGAGAAGAAACGCCGTGTGGTTTTAGTCAGTAGGAGTCTGACAGACCCCTACGCTATGGCAGAGGACATCCATCGGGGATTTCCACACGTAAAAAAAAGTTAAGGGCCAGGAGATAATGGCAACCTCCACAATCACCCCAGCAGTATCGATATGCAAAGAGGTAGAAACTGCGAGTCCAAATGTGTCGTGTTTGTTTTGAAAATCTCACAGAAAATGACATTTTGTCAAATGTAGGTTTACCAAAGATTATTAAAATTTGTACATCATAGTGAGAATTCTCCAGCGTTTGATAGTTTTTTAACAGTTTGCACGTGATATTGGCAAAGTTGTGGTATCTCTCGTCTTGTAGGCCATTAATGAAGAGTTGAAGTGACAATGAGAATTAGGGGACCCTTTTGCCCAGCCGTGGGATAGCAGGACTTGACCAAACCAGGATTTTTGATCTACAAAATGGAGTGCGTATCAATGTCTATCCTCATCGCTCTCTGTCTCGCACTTTCCCAGCTGTGGTGGAGTGGTTCACAGTCCAAACGCATATAGCTGCTGAACATCAATGTTTTACTTGGAATGTGTTTACCACTAAATCCCTCTGTGTTCCTTTCTTCATCTTGTGGTTAGTCCTTAACCTGGTTTCAGAGCTTTTATTTATTAAACAGTTGGCATTTTTTGCCGATACTATCCTTTCCTTACTAATATTATAAAAGCGAAAGTGAGTTTGTTTTTTTTGTTACCTCTTCACGCTTTAATAGCTAAACCGATTTTGATGAATTTACAACAGAGATAGTTGGGAACCAGAAGATAGATAATTTTTTTTTAGTGGGATATGAGGGAGAATGAAATAAGAAAAGGGCAAACTTAGCGTTGCTTTTACAAACCAATAAGGCGCAAGAGCAAATACTGTGTTATACCGAATTTAACGCGAGCGAAGCCGGGGGTAAAAGCTACTATACTTTAACCGCCCCCGCTCTGAAAGGGACGGGGGGGGGGGTGTAAGACTTGTACTGACTAAAACCCACCCATGTTTCTTCTATCGCCCTTTATGTTCCGGGGCCGCAAAGCATTAATAACCGCAGAGGGGCTTGCCAGGGCCTCCGCCTGCCGGGGTTGTGGGTTGTTCGAAAGAGATACCGCGGCCCCGGAACGTAAAGGGCAATAGAAGAAACATGGGTGGGTTTTACTCAGTAAAAGTCTGACATTCCCCCCCCCCCCGGTCCGCCCAGAGCGCGGAAAGTTATTTGATGATTTGCCACCCCAAAAAAAAATAGCATTATCTACCAGTAAACCTTTGGGTTAAACGCCAAATGTTTTCATGCCACCCATGGGTGACTTGGCTTGGCTTTGCTGGTTTCCTCAAGATGTTTTCCTTCATTGAAGTAAGTGATAATTATTAATTATACACACGCACGTAAATCCGAAATATCTTCGTACGAGTCTCAAGTTCACACCTATGAGTGGGCAGTCCAGCGATCACGCCACTAGGCTTTCACTGCGGAACCACCCTTGGTAAAACTGTAAATAAAACTTTTTGTGTTCCCTTTAGTCGATCCCGGCCAATAATCGAGCAGCGAGTCTAGATATGCGAGGGACTATGGGCTCTATTCTCAAGATTATGTGAGTTGTTTTTACTCTTTACTATTGTCATCATCTGCCTAGCCTTTTCCCAACTATGTTGGGGTCGGCTTCCAGTCTTACCGAAGCAGCTGAATATCAGTATTTTACATGGAGCGACTGCCTATCTGAACTCCACAACCCAATTAGTACTGGGTAATGCGATACCCCTTGGTAAGACTGGCTATCAGACTTTCGGAACACTGACTACCTGTAACGACTGTCAAAGATCTACAAATGACAGTCCGGACCAACGGCTTAACGTGCTTTCCGAGGCACGGAGTAAAAATCGGTATGTAACGGGTGGTCACCCATCCACAGCCAACCTAGGCAAGCGCAGCTTAACCTAAAGATCGACCCGAGCAGCTGCTATTATTTAACCACGAGCTCCTCTCTTTACTCTCTTAACTATTGTATACCTTCATAAATATATTCCCCAATATTTAAAATAGATAGCTGCTCTATATATGTGGGTCTAGTCATTTACACATTTAACACAAACAGCCAGACGTTTCTGTATATGAGTTTAAATCTTTGTTAACCCACGATACAGCAGAAATTCCAACGTTTTTTTTTAATCTCAATAATATAATTGCAGCACTTGTGGGCCAAATCCAGCGCCCATTCCAACGAAGACAGAACTCCTTGGCGCGAGGGACTCCATAGAAATCGCATCCACGACTAGAGTGGTAAGAATTATTTAAATATTTGAATCAACATACTACCTGACACCGACGCGAAAAGCAAAATAACCGTCTAAGTGCGAGTCGGAGTCACACACAGTGGGTTCCGTGCAAATTTGCGACATAAATGGCCATATCTTTTGACTGCGTCGACTTAGAGGGTTGAATTTTTCACAGCTCTAAGGGACCATAATTTTGAGTAGGTATATGGTTTTAACTTCAACTCGGTAACTAGATAAAGACAAAGAGACGGACAGCAAAGTGATCCTACAAGGGTTCAGTTTTTAACTTTTAAGGTACGGGAGCCTAAAAACTGACGGGCCTGTTGGTCTAGTGGTTAGTGGCCCTGACTGCTGAGCCGGAGGTCGTGGGTTCGACTCCCACCCAGGACAAACTTTGTGTGATGAGCGTGATTGTTTGTTCTGTGTCTGGGTGTGATTTATCTATAATATGTATGTATTTATAAATTATATAAGTATGTATATCAGTTGTCTGGTTACCATAACACAAGCTCTGCTTAGCTTGGGATCAGATAGCCGTGTGTGAGTTATCCCAAGATATATTTTTTATTAACTTTACGCCTTGATGTTTTCACCTAAATTCAGAATCTTAAATCTAAATGCATCTATAAGTAACCTGTCTAATTTAAGGTTGGATGTGAGCTATAAAACCTTACAGTTCCAATCAGCTAGATTAACTGAACCTACAAAATGTTTTCAGCGGATGTCTTTAAGATCGGGATTAGAAACCCATCACCAACCTGAACAAAATGTTGTTCTTAACATCGGAAAGAAGCGGGTAAGTTTCTTTTAAAATTTTCATACCATGACGTCTTAAAACAGAAGTTATTCCACTGAGGGAAAGACATGGTGCTAGACACCCTGTATGGCTCTGTCTCTTTCCCTCAGTGGAATAAGGACGTCATGGTAGGGTAGCTGAGCGATTGACTGCTGCGCAGCGTATCGCGGGTCCCGATACTGTGTATACCCTAATTATCACAGTAGTTACCCTATTGTTAAAAGTAGGTACCCTTTTTTAATGTTGTTACCCTAATATTAATAATTGTAGGTACCCTAATTCTACCTGTAAGTACCCCGATCCAAATTTTTACATCTTTTCGTTTTAAACAGACATCGACGTTCGCTGATTTTCATCATGAAGAAGAGGAGTCAACTGTGGAGCTGCAGTAATATATTCTATTTTTTTTATTAATAGTTTAGCAGTTCTTAAGAGTAAAGAAAGAAAGAAATAAAACTGTTTACTTGTCGCAATCACGACGAGCAAAAGAATAAAAAAAAAATGAACATAAAAAGCAAAACAAACATTAAATTTATTAATACTTATTGGAACAAAAAAAGAGCTAGCACGCAGTGATTGCGTCGACAGTCAGCACGATGCTGTGCTATGGGAGCCCACAGCACAGCGCTGGTTTTCAGTAGTCAACCCAAGTGAGTAAAACGTACGAAAGGCAATATAGGTACAGACGCCTGCACATCAGCGTTACATTAATTGTGAAATCTAAGCAATCAAAGTTGTGTTGATGGTAAAAAAAATAATTTTGATGGGTAGGTATGTCTGAAACGTGACGCTTTAGAAAATTTGGTGTCATATATAATTTTTTTGCATTTTTAGTATTAATATAAGTATTAAAATATTTTTCTTAAAAAATAGCGGAAGCGACACAGGTCGAATTACTAAAAAAGATTTTAAATATCGAAACAAAAAGGCATGTTTGGGATGGATCATAATTTAAATTTAACGGGGTTTAACACACCATTCTGAACGCCATTTGTTCATTTTTTTTCTTTAGTAGTAATAAAGATCGGCTGTTTCCTACAAAAGTGCAATAGTTATAAAGTCAAACAGAAAAAATAAGCAGAAGCAACCAGGAAACAAAAAATAAGGAAAGTGGAGTCGTACGACTGGTCGTCCGTCTAGCTTTGTCCAAGTACAGATTGCGTCCGGTCGTGGTCGTATTGGTCGTGGCTGCGTCGTATGCAGTTCTTTAGAGGTGACCAAACCATCGAACAAGCAAAAAATTTACTAATGCAATGCCTTTAGGTATTTGCTGTTAAAAAGGGTGGGAACGTGTCGCTTATTAGAACATTAGGAGTTGATGCCAGCTATTGAATAATACAGGTTGTATGCGTAACTATTTTAACCTCTCAAGGACCGCCATTATTTACGTCAACTATCCGTCAAGCACCGCCGGGCGGGCTCTTATCGTAAGCGTTATCTGATTTTAAGACTTATCAAATTTGTGCCACCGAGGCTCAACGGTAATACTTGTCTATTGGCACGTTTTTGTGCCGCTAGGGCTCTGGAGGTTAAAAATAAAACAAAATGGCGGAAAATAGAAGGCCAACTGATTCAAAGTCGTTTCTCCTTACAGACAACCCCGGAGCGATCCAACGGCAAAGAATTCAGCGGCAAGCAATGGACATAGTTCTACTGACCAGATGTCCCTACTTGGGTATGTAAATAATATCAAAGTCTATTGATGGCTAGTAAGCCAAGCTATTAATATTAATTCTGATCAAAAAGCACTACCTCTCTCCTTAAACAACAATATTAAATATTTCTTTGCTCTTCATGATTGTTATTTTAATATTATATGTATTTATTTAAAAGTATTTGATTTTGTAAATGTTTTAAAAATTGTTTGATAATTTATTTTGAAAAATGTTACGCCACAGACTACCTACAGTACTGTTTCTCCTCTTTTAAATCCATCCAAAGGTTGTCTTGAAAAGATCGCTTTTAGCGATAAGACCGCCCATTGTGTCCACCTCATTTATGAATTGTCTAGTGTGAATAACACTAGACAATTCATAAATTTTACTTGTATGATGTAAATAATAAAGAATATTCTATCTATCTTCTATCTATCTATTAATCTATTCTGCCTTAGTTCTTTTTACAAAATAACATAAAAAAAATAATTAACTGACATTTCTTTTGATTTCGTTCTCTTCAAAGGTTTGTTTTTCACAGCTCTAAAAGAACTCAGCATTTGGTAGTAATTTTAACTCTATACCTCAACACGTTCTCGAGATAAAGGGTATTGACAGACAGACGGACAACAAATTGATCCCATAAAAAAGGGTTCCAATATTTTTCGTTTTGCGCTATGGAGCTCTTAAAACTGCTGGATGTGTATTCTTCTTCTAGCGTGTTGATGACAATCTAAATTGCGACAACGCAAAAATTGGCGACGAGTCTCGCGCTATCAGTAGCGTTTATCAGCAGCTGTGATGAGCAAGCAACAAGTGTCCCATCGTTTGTGGGGAAACACCACATTTATACTAATATAGCTTTTGCCCGTGGTTTTCCTCGCGTTAAATTCGGGTTAACACAGTTCCCCTTTCCTGATTTGCAGGTACCTGCTACCTGTAGTTTTTACCCTTGCGCCTTATTGATTGTAGTTATAGCAAAGCTAAATTTTCCCTTTTCATCCCTCATTTCTCACTTTTTATAAAAAAAACAACCTATGTCCGTGTCCAGGGTACCAACTATCTCTGTACCAAAATTCATTAAAATCGGTTTAACCATTTAGGCGTGAAGACGTACCAAACAAACAAACTCGCTTTTGCTTTTATAATATTAGCAAGGCTAACTTGTCTTTTCTTATGCGCAGGAGTGCTCATACCGACAGCCTACTAATGGTACAATCTCGGCATCCAGAACAGGACCACACGATCAACTACGAGAGGGTATGAAAATTATGAAAATATCGAATTATGAAGATCTCACACACTCTCGTGTGAGATCTTCATTATTTGAGTTTAGTTAATTAATATAAATCGTTTTTCTTTGTTTGATTTCAAGGCTTTATAAAAATACTAGCGACACGCCTCTGCTTCGCACGAATAAATAATAAATAAATATCTTGGGGCAACTCACACACGGCTATCTGATCCCAAGCTAAGCAGAGCTTGTGTTATGGTAACCAGACAACTGATATACATGCTTATATAATTTACTAGCTGTGCCCAGCGGTTTCACCCGCTGCTCACTTAGGGGTATGCTATAGATGTTGGCCGATTCTCAGACCTGCCCGATATGTACACAAAGTTTCGTTTCAATCGGTCCAGCCGTTTCGGAGTAGTATGGCAACGAAAACTGTGACACGAGAATTTTATACATAACTAGCTGTGCCCAGCGGTTTCACCCGCTGCTCAGTTAGGGGCATGAAAAATAGATGTTGGCCGATTTACTATATAAATTATATAAGTATGTATATCAGTTTTCTGGTTACCATAACACAAGCTCTGCTTAGCTTGGGATCAGATAGCCGTGTGTGAGTTGTCCCGAGATATTTATTTATATTAATATCAAACATATTGCCGTTCTCTTGAATCACTCTTTGTATTAAAAACAAGCATATCGAAATCCGTTGCGTAGTTTTTAAAGATCTAAGCAGACAAATGGATTTTATACTATGTCTTAATGATATTAAGAAATCAGTTAACCAAAACATTTGCAGCATACTGACACTTTGCTGATACTAATTTTGCAGGCGCGAAAAACATCCTTTTTATTTTTATACAAAACTAGGTGCCGCCCGCGACTTCGTCCGCGTGGCGTAGTGACTTTGGCCTAACGTTAACTTTAACCCGCGTGATGATCAAAAAAAAAATCTTTCTCTCCTCTTTTCTTTCCTCTTTTGCCCCTTTATCTCACTTTTTTTTAAATTAGCCTATGTCCGTCTCCAGGGTCCCGACTATCTCTGTGCCAAAATTCATCAAAATCGGTTTGGCTATTTAGGTGTGCAGACGTAACAAATAAACTCACTTTCGCTTTTATAATATTAGTAAGGATATGAGGAAATTTTTCAAATCAATAAACAAAACCGGGGACCGGTTAATCCGGTTAAAAGTTAAAAATTGCCTATGTCCGTCTCCTGGTTCCCTACTATCTCTGTACCAAAATTCATCCAAATTGGTTCAGCCATTAAAGCGTGAAGAGGTAACAAACAAACAAACTCACTTTCGCTTTTATATTATTAAGTAAGGATTGCATTTTAATTAAATATTAATAATCTAAATTTGTATGTAATGTAATTTATTTGTTTGATGTAATTTTATTGCTTTAATTTTTTTTTGTGTTTTGTGTTTGATGTTACTTAAAATGAGTCGTTTCGTTACTTTAGATAAATAAATATATATTCTCCAGGTGTGCCCCATGGAGAAGTGCCAAAACCTGCATATGGACTCCTTCATGAGGTCGTTGCCAGCGTACATGACAGCCAACCCTTTCACGAACTTCGAGCAGTCCTTTGAGGAGTATCAGACTTGCACACCAGGTACAAGTATTTTTATTAGGATAGCTTATTCATATGATATCGCTTTGATTAGCGAACCTGTAACTAAAAAAGCAAAGATACACACATGCACACACAAACACATCTGCACACCCAGTCGCACACACCCATTCACACACTATTTTATTTGATTTTTCTGTTTTATGTTACTAAGTTTTATTTTGTTTAAATTTTATTTGTGGTTTCTTTTTAAATTAGGTTTTTTATTTTTATTGTTTTTTTTTCTTTTATTGTGCGCCACTTTTACTATTTCTAACCTGTTATTAGAGAGCGGGACTTTCTTCTACAATTATATCTTTTAATTAAAAGGTTGTACAAGTTTCTGCAATAAACCTTTTTATTTATTTATTTTATTTTATAACAATACAACATTCCTTGAAAGTTTATGAACCATTTCCCAGGTCCTGATTAAGCTGTAATTCTGCACTTCTGTACATGTTTATATTAAATGGCAATGCTTGTTTCGTTAATTGCCGTCGTTCTATATCCAAAATGTCGGACTCCCAAAAAATGAGTTTTTTTTTGCTTTGTTATAACATGTGTATCAAATGAAAGAGCTTACCGAAAGACTACACGAGAAAAGATTGTGTTTTCGATTTTTTTAAACTACAATATTTCTCAGAAATACAAAAAAAATATATGGCAGATTTTTGCTGGGAGCTGCATATAATCTGGGATCTACTAATGACTCTTGAACCAACAGAACAACTGGAGATGCTGCAACAACGCCTAGACAACAAGATTCAGAAGGATTCCAAAAAGCTACTAGGCGATGAAAGCGGTCTGCAAAGTCCTCTTTCGGAGTGGTTCAGCACTGGCGTGGCGGTACAGACCTCAAACAGCGATGTCATGCCACCCTGTGTCTGCCATGACAAACCCTTGGAGTCACCCCCGCCCAGGGACTTTGTGCTTAACCGTAAGTATATATTGCGGCCGGGGTTGCGGGTTGTTCGAAAGAGATACCGCGGCCTCGGAATGTAAAAGGCAATGGAAGGAACATGGGTGGGTTTTAGTCAGTAAAAGTCTGACATCGTCCCCGCTCCGCCCAGAGTGGGGAAAATCATCCCACCCGAAAAAAAATATATATTGCGGGGCTTTTATTCCTCCGGGCGGAGTGGAAGGGAAGGTCAAACTTGTACTGACCAAATCCATCCATGTTCCTCTTTTTGCCAGGGCCGTGGTATCTCTTTTGAACAACGGCAAAAGATTGCTGGTCTACCACCACCTTTTATGGCAGCATTTCTTTAGTTTGGGGATGGGTAGAGCTAAGCAGGTCGTATATATCTCTATACCATTGAAAAGTGAGATAGCTTAGGCTCTTAGCTTTAAACCCATTCGAAGATCTTCACACATAACGGAATGCAAAGACAAGTCGTGCGTGCCTAGGTTGGTCTATGGATGAAAAACTCTTTAAGACATTGGTCCCAGCTGTCATTTATAGATCATTGACAGTCGTTACAGGTCGTCAGTGGCTCCAAAGTCTGACAACCAGTCTTACAAAGAAGTATCGTATTACACAGTCATTACATAGTAGGCAGAAGATGACTTAAATTTTTATTTTTTGCCAGACCCGAAACATCTACATGTAGGTCATACAAATATTTGTTCCGTACGGGGATCGAACCCGCGACACGCAGCGCAGTAGTCGATCGCTCAGCCACTGCGCCAACCGTGCCGTCGAAATAATTAAACAGCAGGGGTGGTGGACCTATTTACCGCAAACCACATGCCCCGCCCCTATCCCCTTCCTTCCACTTGACACCACCAAAACGACACCACCGGTGGTGTCGTATGGAATCTCTAGTCCATATGACACCACCGACTATTAGTGAGGTTACATACAAAGTTGTTGATATGAAAACTCCAATTAAGATTAACCAGTTTCATTAATGAGGTACGTCATTTGACAAAGTTTATATTTAAAGATTTTTTCCCGGAAAAGAAACACTAAAAGAAAAGTTCATTACAAGCACGTAACAACAATTGTTGCTGGAAGACTAGTTTTCCGGTCCGTTCTTTAATACCTACATAACTACTTACTTCACTTAAATAAAAAAAAAAAATTATAAACTCTGTTTTATTAATTATCGTTTAATAACTATAGATAATTTAAAATAATTAATTGGGAGCTGTTTGTCAAAAACATGCGTTTCTGGACATCACTAGGGTGGTGCCATATGGACTAGACATTCCAAACGACACCACCAGTGGTGTCGTTTTGGTGGTGTCAAGTGGAAGGAAGGCCCTATCCGCCCCCTTAGCCTAAAAGCGTGCACCTGCAACCAGTTCCATAGTAACTAGTTCCGTTTCATATCCAGTGGCTGATCTGGAGCTCGTGAAAGTAGCTATGGACGCTATTCACAAGGAATGCTTCTTCAGCGATAAAATTGATTTCGACCGGTTCCATCTAATAGGGACGGAAACGGATGGTAAAGAGCACAAGTGAGTTAATGTTGTTATTTATTTTTATCATTGGTGGTCTCAATTTCTGGGTCGGGCAAAGTGATGATGAGTTTTGCTTTAAGGAATTTTTAGATGCAGCCCGCACTGAAAGTGCGGGGTGCACTTTTCGAAAAAAAAGTGCATAAAGCCATTGTTTCTAAATCTTGATACGTTGAAATCAATAGATCCCATCATGTAGTGGAAGCCCACATTAAATAAGAAAATACCTCCTCTTAGAAAATCCTGGGTTCAAGAACAAATTCATTATCTATACTAATATTATAAAGCTGAAGAGTTTGTTTGTTTTTTTGTTTGAACGCGCTAATCTCAGGGACTACTGGTTGGAATTGGAAAATTCTTTTAGTGTTGGATAGTCCATTTCTTGAGGAAGGCTATAGGCTATATAACATACGACGACCAACTGGTGCTGAGCAGCGCGGGTGAAACCGTGGGGAACAGCTAGTTAAAAATATGACCACTTTGTGTTAGATGTAAATGATTTTGGTCTCGTGTAATACAGACCATCTGCATCTCGTGTCTTTGAATTCCTCGCCAACGCTCAGGATTCTACCTTAGATTTCTTCGCTTGCTCGGGACTCCAAATCGCACATGCACTAAAAAATACTTTGCTCAAATACTCTATTGTTGCACAAATAACTATTGTAATTTTTAAGGTTCCGTACTTCAAAAGGTAAAAACGGAGCCCTTATTGGATCACTTTGTTGTCCGTCTGTCTGTCAAGACCCTTTATTTCTGGAACGTGTGGAGGTATCGAGCTGAAAAAAGCCATATACTCACCTTTGTGGTCCCTTTCTGCTGTGAAAAATTCAACCAAGTCTGCGCAGTCAAAAAACGGAGCCCTCGGAACGCAAGTCCGACTAGCATTTCGCCAAATTTGTTTATTATGTTTCAATAGACACCTACTGCTATTTGTCGTAGGCCCGGCGCCAATTGTCGGCTGCATCGGCACGTCTGAGGATTTTAGGTGGCAAATAGCAATATACATTAACATAATGGCAATGAAGTAGAAATTTCTATTATATATGGTCGTAATAACAAAAATGCCGCTTCGGTATGCTTGAGGCTGCTGAATCAGCAGCCAGCATCGCGAAGCATTCTGTTTCGCGATGCTTCCTGCTGCCTTCTGCATCCTTCGGTACGCCGCCGGCGTCCGAGGCAACACTCGGGGATAGCTTGCTTAAGGATACGATATGAGACGCTTCGGCAAGCTACAGAACGGTGCGGCATGCTTAAGGACGCCTCGTCATTCCTAAGAACGTTGCAGCATGCCAAAGCATAGTTTCCGACAGTGTGCGCTTGCATGTAGGATGCCGAAGAATCCTGTTCCTTGCCGATGCCGATAATGGGCGCCGGACCTAATGTCATTACATACGTATTTATTTCAGCTATGCAACGCCATCAAAAACCACCTTTAACATTTTTTTATTTGAGATACCGCTTTTCTGCTTAGCACAGCAGTATGGCTCTGTTCAAACCAACATTAAATTAAAACATTATTTTTAGGCCAGAGCAGAATCAGAATGATGCAGTATTCAAACAAGGGAGATACCAAGAAATTACAGATATACTCAACAAGCATCCCAGCCTCCTTGACATATTCCAAGCCAACACAAAGTAATTATAGAAACTTTAGTGTAAACTTTTTATTTCTAAATCAATAGTAACAAACAAACTAAAAGCTATTAAAAACATTGAATATAACAGACGTATTTTATATCTACCACTTATGAATATGTAACATAATTTAGAAGTAATTCCTAATTTAGGGAAGGAAGATACCAAATAAATTTTTAATATACTTAAGCAGACCTTGACATATTCCAATTATAACAATCAAACTAAGCCTTAATAAAAACATTGAATATAACAGACAATATTTTTTATATCTACAAACGTAACATAATTTAGAACACCCAAAAAATATTTATTTAATACAAACACGATCACGATTTTTTTTTAAATCTCTACAAACATGCAGTTATTGTGAAAATTTCTATGTGGCTTTTGTTATCTTTTATAAATATTTTTGTAAGCCAAGCACAACAAAACACACTTCCAGCGGTAGGAGCAGTGCTCCCTAACTTACCAATCCAGTAAGGCCATCTGTATATTCCATTTGATTCAGAGTTAAATCTTTTGCATCTGGCTGCATTGACTCATGTATGGTCGTTAAATTTTCTTGTCTCATAACACTGTCTTTGAAATCTTCAAATATTTCTGGGTAACTTTCCAATTTCTCGGTCGGCAGTGACTTGTTGCTCACTTCACTGCCCAACTCTATCTCTTTGAAGACATCGGATTTGATTCTGTCCACAGTGTCATTCATTTCTGTTACAATGACATCAGTGAGGCTAGGAATAGAGATAGTTTTAAATGATTCTTTGGCTATAGGGATTTTCGAATCATCCATTTTACTTTTTGACCCTATGATTTTAAGGGAGTTTGTTGTTTTGACGGGCATAATAATGCATTCGTGTTTCACGTCAAGGTTTGAAGATACACTGTCAGAATTAATAGTTAAGTTGCTTGTTAGGACTTCTACCTCCTTTCGCCAAGTTTGTTTTCTTTCTAGCTGCTTTTGCAGTTCATCTATTCTTTCTTCTTTTAGTTTAAATAGACTGTCTAGGTGATCAACCTGTATGATAGAAATAACAGAATGAAAAGGAGTTCGAATAATTTGGTCTACGTAACTTCAACCACTTTTCAAAAATAACTTTTTACGCAAAAAACCCGGCTCAAAGAGCTCAGTATCGTGATCCATCGGAAGATTTTGTCTCATACAAAACTTTTTTGTATTGTTTTAATAAAAATTGCCCTACACTAGGAATTTCTTCCGTATCGCGGGGGCGTTTACAAATATTTAGACTCACATACACAAACAACCAGACCCGGAACAACTACTTGTAGGTTATATAAATACTTGTAGGTCATACAAATATTTGTTCCGTGCGGGGATCGAACCCGCATTGATTAATTAGCGTTACCTTATTAACTATTGGCGGAAATTACACAAAGCCAGGCTTCATACAAAAAACCCCCAACCTCTTTTGTCGGTATAGTTCCTTACTAGCTGGCGCCCGCGGCTTTTCCCGCGTGATACGGTATCGTGATATGCCCAAGGCATTAAGTCCGCCTTTGTACAGTGTTTTTTTTTTATACATGTACATAAAGTTTAATAAATAAATATAGAAAAAAGTTTCCTATGTGTTATTCCAGACTACAGTCTAGGTACCTCTGTGCTAAATTTCATCAAGATCCGTTCAACCGTTTTGACGTGAAAGAATAACAAACATCCATCCTCACAAACCATTCGCATTTATAATATAGTGAGTAGGATCCAAGCAAATACTGATATATAGATTGCTATTTATATTAAGCCCCTCGACTATTCATTCTTCGCTATGAACATTTCCACTCACTTTCTGTTTGAGAACATCCGCAGCTTCCTTTGCATCTTTCAGCTCTTCTTTGAGGGTACAGTACATTTCGTAGCTGATCACCTTCTGCTGCACAGTCTCCAACATACCGTTGACCCTTACTTTAATTGGTACCATGAGTACATGATCTGAAACATTATTTTCACTTATTTTAGTCTCTTAGTTTTATAATTCTTGCCATGAAGAAAAATATTCTCGTCTTGAAATCAGGATCTTATGACGAAATTTAATCTTATTGCTACGGACCTAGAGTATACATTATCGTTATCGACACAAGGAACATATCTCGACGAACTGTCTAGATTCTGAGATTCTGTCAGTGCTAAAAATAGCTAAATAGCTGTGAGTATAATAATATGTTCACAATCATTATCCATCATGTCCCAAAACGACAACTCAGCAAAACCTAAAGACCGGGGTTGTGGGTTGTTCGACAAAGATACCGCTTCGGATAAGTTCTAGTCAGTAAAAGTCTGACACTCCCCCATTTGATGATCTAATATATAAAATTCTCGTGTCCATAAAATCCATCCATCTTTTCTTTGGCCTGCCTCTCGCTCTCCGTCCATCAACATTCAGACCCATCACTCTTTTAGTCACATGTGCTTCATCCCTCCTCATTACATGTCCATGCCCATCAAGACAAACGACTCCATTTCAATTTTTCTGTAACAGGCGCAACTTTCAAACTTCCTCTAACATACTCATTCCTTACTTGATGAATGGGCAACATAGAATAATAACAGTACTTACCATCATCTCCGCAGGCTTCGTAGTAGCTACCGCCGCTGGACATGTTCTGTTCGGCGTCCCTCATGGACTTGTTCATGTCCTCGTCACGACGAATTTTATCACGAACTGGAAGGACGACACAAAAGAGGTTTTTTTGTGATTCCTCCATTGGTTTAAGGCATGTGTAAAAATAAGTAACTACTTTAAAAGCTTTGATGTATTTACAGTACATGCCACAGTATGCAGATGGCAAAATGTTGGTAAAACTGTCAATTAAACGTTAGTAAAGAAAATGTTTTTATTCCATCCTTAGCCCGACTTCACCCACTGTTGGGCATAAGCCTCTCTTTCCTTGTGCTAAGCTCCATGTTCAAATGCCATCCTCATCTAGATTTTACCGTCGTCAGCCTATTTCGTTCAAACACTTCTCTTTACATTGCTTAGACGCGGCCAGAAGGGCTACTATGACATCTTATAGCAATTCTTATTCCACTGAGGGAAAGAGATGGTGCTAGACACCCTGCATAGCTCTGTCTCTTTCCCTCAGCGGAATAAGAATTGCTTTAAGAGGTCATAGTAGGGTAGCAGGTCTCAGTTTTATTCCACCTCCCGCCACCGCACCTTGCCAGGTGACCTTTGCCAGGTGAAAAAATCCTGACGCATACCGCACAGTTGACGGCTTGGTTATGTGGGGCTTGCACCCATTAACCACCGTGATCGTAGGTTTAAGAAGAGAGTAGTCTCGATGGTGAGCCGCGAGGACTGCAAAGCATGACATTCGGAAAACTCTTTTGGCGATTTCTAGGCTCACCTGAGATATCGTCATCTCTCTTGAGGGCCGTGCAATGCGCCGGCGAAAGAACCGCCGACTGGCAGATCCTAAGGCGGCGTCAGTTCGCCATATTACCTTCTCCGCCACTCTGTAGCCCGGTGACCTGCTTAACTCTATTTAAGTTCCATAAAAACTTATTAATATCAGCGTACCCATAACCAGAACCCTCTCAATGACTCCCGGCGCACAGTTAGCCAGCTGTTCCATCGTGTTGCAGCACAGACTCAGCTTGATCTTCTTCAGCACCTTTCTGTTTAGGGTCATCCAGTTGTTGAGCTTCAGCGAGTGGCTGTTCCGCGGTGGGTAGTTGTGCATGTCCACCAGTTTTGGGTAGTGGATGCTCAGGATTTCTGCTAGGAGGACTAGTGGAAGAAACAATAGATGTGTTAAGAAGGTTTTGTTTATTATCGTTAAATAACTTTTATCTAAAGAGTAAATGGGACGTGTCCATACAAAAACTGTCAAAATGACAGACGTATGCGTCGGATAAAGCTTAACTGGCGATTGAAAAATCGGTCCTTAGTTTTTTTAAACTACTCAACAGATTTTGGAGTTTTATTTTTGCCCGCGGCTTCGCTCGCGTTAAATTCGGGGTAACACCGTTCCCCTTTCCTGATTTACAGGTACCTGCTACCTGTAGTTTTTTCACTTGCGCCTTATTTATTGTAATAGCAAAGCTAAGTTTTCCCTTTTCTTCCCTCTTTCTCACACATATCTCACTTTAAAAAAAAATTGCCTATATCCGTCTCCAGGGTTCCAACCACCTCTGTACCAAAATTCATCAAAATTGGTTTTGCCATTTAGGCGTGAAGACGTAACAAACAAACATACAAACTCATTTTTTGCTTTTATAATATTAGTAAGGATATCTCAGCGGTTCTCTGTGGAACTCGATTTCCAGGGGAACCCTGGGCTACCTTTTCCAGTACCGGTCAATGTCGAAGTTAATCCGCCCCTGTCATTGCAACAATTTTTTCCTAAGCCATACCTGGGAAGTTTCTAGTTGCGTCAACAATGAGGATGAAAGATCTAATTTAACACAAACAACAGACATTTATGTCAATTTGATTGTTGTATGTTGATTAAAATATGAATTGCGACTGTAACTGAGTTTTTTGTTAATACCGACCTATGTATTGACTTTACTTTAAATAAATAAAATTGGGAAAAAAAATTGTGGTCACCAAAAATACTGATTGTGCACCAAACATTCTTTCCTGAATGCTAAAAAAATGCGTAGGTTAGGTTAGATTAAAACTGCGACCCCCTACGTAACAGCCAGTAACGACTTGCATTAATAGAAAATGGATAAAGATATAACACTTTTTTATTGTAGTGCTGTCTTTTTCCTGATGCTCGTTATGACATATTTTAATTAACATATTTTGGTGCTCATTCAGTAAATTTGGTGCAACACAGGCAAAATTAGGTAAACGAAATGGGAATAAATTGAAGTTCTTTTAAATACCATCCAATAAAATTTCTTTATTTCAGATAATTGGTTAGGGAATTAGTTACAGCATATGCTTATATACTATGTTAGTGTTATTAGTACCTACTACATGAACCTATAGCTAATTTCACCCAGTGCCTTTGAATAGGGCAGTCGGGCCTACCAGCAATCATTTTCAGGATGCTGTTACGAGTGTTACGCAAGCGTTGCAGTAAGGAAGCCGCTTTCTTGTGCATGATGGCATGGATGCCTGGATACCCCACACTACCCTACCCACAGTAAAACGTCAAAAAAAGTTATCTTATAGCTCGCTCGTTTCCTTGCAATATGTTTTGTGTTCAGAGTGCGGGTGCAAGCGACTTGGTGAAGGGACCGGTAACTCCATGTTTGTGGACCACATCATTCGATTCTACTCGTTAAGCATGCCTAGAGCTATAGAGATTTGTATAACATACTAATGACGAAGGAAAACAACAGCGAATTAAGAACGGTTCAAAGACTAGAAAGAGCCTTACCAGCATCTGAAAAATCCCGATTAATTTTCTTCGTAGGTCTCGATAGTTTAAAAGTATCGACCCATGCTAACACAGATTCAATTTCCGATAGTGGTATCGGAGAGTCGAAATTGGGCGTCATGTTTCATTTAAATAATATTGTTAATAAATACTTATATTTATATTCTTTATTTTATTCAGTATTGATTGTTTGACGGGATAAATTTCGTGTGTGATAAATGTTAGAGGTTGTCAGATTACGTTTTTGTGTTTTTTTGAGCCAGTATTTGTTAGAATAGTAAAGAGGTTTTTATTTTTAGAAGAAACTCCTTGTATGTAAAGAGTTTAGACTGTATAATACATATCTTGGTGTTTGGTGTCCATCACACTGTGTATGTTGTTTGCAAGTGAATTTCTTTGCATGACAGTTTAGGAGCTTGCTTGCACCGTTTGTTTAAAACTCGGTCCATATTTATTATAGCACTAGCTGTTCCTCGCGGTTTCACCCACGCTGCTCAGCACCTGTTGGTCGTAGCGTGATGTTATATAGCCTATAGCCTTCCTCAAGAAATGGACTATCCAACACTAAAATATTTTTTTATTTCGAACCAGTACTTCCTGAGATTAGCGCGTTCAAACAAACAAACAAACAAACTCGTGTGTTATTCTAAAAAATGTGTTATTCTGATGTATAAGCTATATTATTGTAAAGTTTCATTAAAATCCATCAAATAGTTTTTGCGTGAAAGAGTAACAAACATCCATACAAACTTTCGCGTCTTATAATATTACTAGCTGTGCCCAGCGGTTTCACCCGGTGCTCACTAAGGGGTCTGAAAAATAGATGTTAGCCGATTCTCAGACCTACTCGATATGTACACAAAATTTCGTTTAAATCGGTCCAACCGTTTTGGAGGAGTACCTATGGGAACGAAAACTGTGACACGAGAATTTTATATATTAGATAAGTAAGATACATACTTTTGCACGCATTATGTTATTTATCATACTTAATATTTATAAATGGTCAAAGATATTCAAATGACAGTCGAGACCAACGTATTAACGTGATTTCTGAGACATGGATAGATAATGTAATGGGAGGTCACCCATTCACGGACCAAACGAGGCATTCGCGGCTTAACCTAAGGAACGATACGAGCGGCTGTTATTTTTTATGTGCTTATCATTTGTTATTAAACACACTAGGAATTTCTCCTGTGTGGGTACGTTTATAGTAAACTAGCTTTCGCCAGCCGCTTCGCCCGCGTTAAATTCGGGATAAGGCAGTTCCCCTCTACTGATTTGCAGGTACCTGCCAACTGTAGTTTTTGCCATAGCGCCTTACTGTAATGCTAAGTTTTTTTTTGTCTCTCATTTTACAATATGTTTTTTAAAAAAAATAGCCTATGTCCGACTCCTGGGTCTCAACTATCTCTGTACCAAAATCCATCAAAATCGGTTTCGCCATTTAGACGTAAAGAGGTTGTTACCTGTACTTCGGTAATAAACAAACAAACTCACTTTCGCTGTTATAATATTAGTAGGTAAGGATAATAATAAAATCTTTATTGTATAATATGAGACAATCATAGAGAGTAATTTAACAATAAAAACAAGTCAAGAGCTGTCAAATGTGTGTGTTTTACAAACATTTAAAGTCACATACACAAACAGCCAGACCCGGAACAACGGGGACCGAACCCGCGACACGCTACACAGCAGTCGATCACTCAGCCACTGCGCCATCCGTGTGTAGAATGATTAGGTTGCAATTAATAAATAATTATTGTATATACCTCATTATGCTTATAAGCAGTTAAGCTTTTTATTTAACGCCACCTCGTTAAATAAACCATTTGAGATTTTCTACCGTTCCATTAGAAAGCACCATCTTGTGGAACACGTCCATCACATAAAGTGCATCGTATTTACTACATAATGTATTATATACCATTATAACTTGAACCCTCTCCTCTCTGAATCCCGAAAGATTTGTGAAGTTAGATGCAGTTACGTGTGTCAATCTAGTCTGGTCATAGCGGTGTTGTAACTGTACATTTTCTATAGAAATCCAGCTTTCTATCGTTTGTGTACGAAGTGACATATGTGTACCGTTTGTGTTAAGTATTCATGGCTAAGTTATTGATAAATGAACAAAGGAAGGTCTTGGAAATATACTGTGGTAAGTTAGCGAACGATAATGGGTTTAAAAATGCTCTCTCCTCATCATTGCATTATTTGAAGATTTAAAAAAAAAATGTTACGTCACACTAGGAATTTCTCCCGTATTCTGGGTTTTCACAAACATTTAAACTAACATACACAAACAGCCAGACCCGAAACAACTATTTGTAGGCCAAATATATGCTCCGTGCGAGAATCGAACCCGCGACACTTAGCGCAACAGTCTATCGCTCAACCACTGCGCCAATCGTGCTGTCAAAGAGTCAAGTTCCGTACGTCAAAAAGAAAAAAAAATAGACCCTTATTGGATCACTTTGTTGTCCGTCTTTATCTCTGGAACGCGTGTAGGTATCTAGTTGAAATTAAAACCATGTCAAGTCTATGATATGTACAGACGCCTGCAGGTCAAGCTACCCGAAACTGTCATTTTTTCCCAATTAACCTTGAACCTAATACTTTTGAAATAAAGTCGAAAATCTATTAAAGAAATCTGACAGATTGTAGCTTGATGTGCAGGCGTCTGTACCTTGGAGTTGTATACAAATCTAATATCTAAGTCTGCGCAGTCAAAATACTTGGCTGTATATTATGTTGCAAGTTTGTACGGAGCCCTCGGTGCGCGAGTCTGACCAATCTGACTCTTGGCCAGTTTTTTTTTTGTTGTGACCATACCAGGACCTTGCTAGTGGAGATATTAGAGGTCAAAGGACCACTAGCAAAGTCATGGAGATTTGGAGGTGTTTTTTTACCCGACTGCGTAATAGAGGGTTATGTTTCTCGAGCTTATGTAACTATGATACATGTCTAGTTAATTATTTGGCACGCTAAACCGTTTAACGGAGTTGTTTTTGTTTTGTTTGTCAAATTAAAAAAAAAACAAAATGGAAGAATTTTGGCGCCAAATTGTGTTTAAAATCAATTTATAAAATTAGATTTCTACAAAATCTATCGATTTTGTATCTATCTATTATATTATAGGCTATTGAAATAAAATATTTAATTATTAAAAGGGGATTACGAATTTTACACACTCTCTATTTTTGAATGAAAATGAAAAATAAAAATAAAGTAATAAAAAAATAATTAATTCATAAAAGATAAAAAAAACCCGTCCGTGTAAAAAACATAATGGATATAATGATTTAAGTCTAGATTATTTAATCGGCTCCGACTGTTGCAGTAATTAAATTGCTTTCAACACTTTTGAAGTAATTTTGTGAAAGTCAATTTTAACGCATAAAAATCTAAAAGTCCTCCTCCTTTAAGATTTTTATTAATCTGTTGAATACATGTTTTTAATGTTATGAAACATTAAAAATATCCCCATGCCCCCTGTATTATTTACGGCACGTTCGTTTTCCACGCGCGCCCCAATGAATGTCAGCAAAGCAGAGGGGCCTGCCGGGGCCACCGCCTGCCAGGGCAAAAAAAGGAACATAGGTGGGTTTTAATCAGCAAACGTTTTACACTCCCCCAAAAGAAGGAACATGGGTGTGTTTCAGTCACTAAAAGTCTGACATATCCGCTCCGCCCAGAGCGGAGAAAGTTATTTGATGATTTCCCCTAATAACTAAAGTAAATTTAATAAATTTAACCGTCAAAAATTTTATAGTTTTAACTGAAAACCATATAAAATTAAATGGAAGATGAGGCATTGTTATTAGATACGTCACCTTACTAATGTTTAGTGATGGGATGTATTGCTACGATGGATAGTCGATATCCTTACTTAATATTATAAAAGCGAAAGTGAGTTTGTTTGTTTGTTTGTTACCTCTTCACGCTTTAATGGCTAAACCGATTGTGATGAATTTTGGTACAGAGATAGTTGGGAACCAGGAGACGGACATAGGCTTATTTTTATTTAAAAAAGTGGGATGTCAGGGAGAAAGAGGGAAGAAAAGGGAAAACTTAGCGTTACTATTACAATACGGCGCAAGGGGAACTGTGTTACCCCAAATTTAACGCGGGCAAAGCCGCGGGCGAAAGCTAGTTTTTATATAAAAAGAAGTTTACGTTAAAGTATTTTTTTAGTCATCTTTAGTCTTAAATAAAACAACAGAACATACATTACGATTAAATTTTATTGAATAGTTCGTTGAATGTGTCAAAGCAGACTCTAGACCATCAAAATCATTTATCTTCTTTTCTAAACTTCGATTCAAGTATGTTATTATAAGTTACATATATAAAAATAATAATGATTAAGTACTTCATTATTATTTTTCGAAGCGAACAAGATTTTTGCTGTAAAAATAGTTAAGAATTTAATTGCTTAATGTTTTCTTTTTTATAAAATTACTAGCTTCCGACCGCGAGTTCGTCCGCGTGTCATAGTTACTTAGGGCTAACTTTAACCCGCGTGATGATCGAAAGAAAATGTTTTTCTCTCCCCTTTTATTAGTCTATGTCCGTTTCCAGGGCCGCAATTATTTCTGTACCAAAATCCATCAAAATCGGTTTGGCCGTGTAGGCGTTAAACAAACAAACTCACTTTCGCTTTTATAATATTAGTAAAAATGTCTTGTCATCTAATGTCACCTGCACAATGCTAAAGCAGTAGGTATACCTACCTACCTGCAGTCCTGCACCTAGTTTATGGCAGCCATCTTGAATCCAAAATGTCACTTTCTACAATTATTTGCGTTTTCACAATGCGCTAACGACGCGGAGGACGGTGAGATGACAAGTTTCGTTTTTGTACAGCGGTGTACAATTATTTTATACTCAAGTTTTTCTTTTGAATAAAGCTTTTGTGTAAGTTTTATTTTTTATTATTCTATTATCAAATAACATTCTTGTACTCTGGGTGACAGGATGAACATTTTCAACTGGATCCGTCCAAAGCATTGCAAGAGAGGCTGCGCTTGCACCCGAGATGAGTGTGGACGCGTAACCAGACTATGTGTGTGGGTTGCGGATTGGTTCGAAAGATATACCGCGGCTCCTAAACACAAGGGGAAAAAGAAGGAACATGGATGGGCTTTAATCGGTAAAAGTCTGACACCTTGTGCCTTGGAAGGAGCCTTGGAGTAAGGATTTTTCGTCTCTAAGAGCCTTTTTTCGTATGGGAAATCATCAAACAACTTGCTCTGGGCGGAACGTTAGTCTACTGATTAAAACCCACTGTTTCTTCTTTTGCTATCTTCCGGGCCGCGGCATCTCTTTCGAATAGCCCCCGACCCCTGTCTAGCGACATACAGACGACAGAAGCCTTAGTCTAGGTTTTATACAAGGAATATCACATTTGGTAGACCAGTCAATACTTTATACCCACATTTTTTTATACAAAACACTTTTCTACATAACTGTACAAGCCGTTGTGTTAAGCGCTGACTCAACGTTGTTAAACGTACAATTTGTGCAACAAAGTGCACTAATATTTACTTAGACGTTAGTTTGCAAGCCTACACGGCGTTGTTTACTCTTCAAAATAGCCCTTCGCCTTGTCTTTGTCATGAATGTTAGCGAGGATTTTTAAATATAGAACCCGTTTACATTAAAAAAAATACCATATATTACTGTGAAGTAGTAGTAAAAAACAGAAAAGATTACGGAAAGGTAGAAGTTTGTTCAATAGGGTAGTTGACACCACCAATCAATTGATATACTTTTTATGAGCTGTCAAAACGCGCTTCCCCTATAGATTTTGTATGAGACTCGCAACGATGACGTCACTAAGTTGTCAAGTCAATGATGCAACTATTTATTGATTTAAAACCAACTAAAAATCGAATTTTAAAGTTATTTTGAAATGAACTCCATTCGGAGTTCTCAGGTCTAGAATAAGGTGTTCTTTCAGAAAAATTGTGTTTTTAAATTATTGGTTAATGGTGTCAACTACCCAATTGTTCACACTGTACAAAAGTCACAGATAGAAGGCGATAGAAGAGCTCAGGAAGAAAGCGTAGACACAGTTATAGTTTAAAGCACTATGTAGCACATCTAGATACAATTACTTAATCATTCACAAAACCTATCTGTCCTGAAGGGTTGCCATGACATCTTATAGCAGTTCTTAATCCTGTGTGAGAAAGAGATGGTGCTAGACACCCTGTATAGCTCTGTCTCTTTCTCTCAATGGAATAAGTTCTGCTTTAATACGTCATGGTAGGGTAGCTGTTGCTTGCGCATCTCAGGAGCTGATAGACGTAATGTGCCCAAAAGAATGGCCGCGTTGCCACTTTATATGGCAACACTTAGCCTTTGGCCAAGAGACGTGGGTCTGTGGACTGTGAGCAATGGGTAGCTTTCCGACCATCAGTTTAGTGACGATAGGCCGGGGAGACGGCGCGTTCGTGTTCCAAGCGCGCCTTAAAGAGATGTCAGAAAAGCAGAGGGGAATACCAGGGCCAGTGCCTGCCGGGGTTGCGGGTTGTGCGAAAGAGATACCGTATCCCCGGAACATAAAAGAAACATGAGTGGGTTTTAGTCAGTAAAAGTCAAACACTCCCCCCGGTAAGCCCAGAGCTGGGAAATCAGGTATTAGCTGATTTCCCCAAAAAACAACACTACAGTACGGCCAACAAGAAGCGATACGAAAGGTCATTAATCTAAAGAACAACTGTGGCGTTGACAATCTAATATTTAGCTCTTTCCATCTTGTGCCTTTGTCGTAATGTCTCGTTCTCCCGGCAAAAACATGACAACGTTAAGACGGGTTCGCCAACATTCGGGCGGCCATTTTAGATGGGGTTTTAGCATGGGTTTTGTTTACATTTGGTATCGCTTCTCGTTGGCCGTACTGTATATTATTTAAATAATCCATCACCATAATGTTTCGAGTGCGTTGTTGAAGATGATTTTTCACCCCAAAAAAGTCATTTCTCAAAAATAATATTTGCTTAGAATTACAGTAACTTAGAGCGGGGTAAGTTGATGATTTCCCATAAGAAAAAAAAGGTAAAAGCCGGCACTTGGGTCAAGTTGGGTCTTGGGAAGCGTCGACTAAGCGATTTGCTTAGTTCTTAGAAAGGCTATGAGTTTGAACACTTAGGCCCCAGAGTTAAAACCCCAAACGGCTCTAAAATATAGTTTTCACAAAGGTTGCATATTACTTCATTGTTGTGAATATTACTAGAAGAGAGTATAATGAAAGTAAGCAACGAATCGCCTGCCTCTTCTTAACCGTTGAACTATTCTTTCGCAAACCAAAATTAAACTCAATATCCTATCCATACTAATATTATAAAAGCGAAAGTGAGTTTGTTTGTAACTTCGTCACACCTAAATGGCTTTGGATTTTGATGAATTTTAGTACAGAGATAGTTGGGACCCTGGAGACGGAAATAGGCTATTTTTTTAAGTGATAAATGAAGAAGGAAGAAAAGGGAAAACTTAGCATTGCTATTGCAATAAATAAGGCGCAAGGGTAAAAACTACAGGTAGCAGGTACCTGTAAATCAGAAAAGGGGAACTGTATTACCCTGAATTTAATGCGAGCGAAGCCGCGGGTAGAAACTAGTAAATAGATAAGGCAGAGTTACCAGTCACAACAGTTGACGACTTAATAATGACATTTTAAGAAGTTCCTGGTGGTGACCCTGACTGATCAGTGGTAATGTGGAAAGCAATGTTCTAAGTTCAAGTTGTTTATCTGCATAATACATGTTATAAAGGTGTTATAAACAATAGAAGTACTCGGTATTAAAACCGAGTGAGGTGTGCAAATACATGCAAAGTTAATAGGCGTGACGAAAGATTTTAAAATCCTCTTCCATAATGTAGGTACACTTTTACTTTTTACAAAAAAGCCTTTATTCCGGTAATAAACTTAAGTTTAACGAAGTTTGAAGCCATTTTTCTCATAATTTTTCAATAGTGCCCGAAAACAGCTCGCATGTGTCATGGCGTCGGCATGACGTCACTATTAAGTAAACATGTCAATGTGTCTTTAACATCATCACATAAAATATATCAATAACCGTGACGTCATACGCTGTGATTGGTGTTTTATGCAAAATGGCCGGTTGCAGTATTTTAATGTTTTATTTTATTGAAAATCTTAATAATCTGTTATATTTAAATAAAACTAAACCTGTGTTTAATTTTCTTTTAATCTGACTTCTCCCCTAAAATCACTGAATAAAATATTTTTAATAAATAGATAAATATCTTGGGACAACTCACACACGGCTATCTGATCCCAAGCTAAGCAGAGCTTGTGTTATGGTAACGACAACTGATATACATACTTATATAATTTATAAATACATACATATTATAGATAAATCACACCCAGACACAGAACAAACAATCATACTCATCACACAAAGTTTGTCCTGGGTGGGAATCGAACCCACGACCTCCGGCCCGTCAAATTATATAAATTCAACCACAATTTTAATAAAATCAAAATCAAATTACTAATTGAATCATGTAGGAAACCCAGAGAAGGTTTCTATCTTTTAGAACTTATTTATCACCCGACTTTTGCTGCGCAAAGGGAAAGGAAGGGTTATGCTTTTAACAGTCTATGTACGCACGGCGACCATAGACAGTTAATCCATACAAAAACAATTTATATGCGGACCTCTCGCTGTATTAGAAATCTGAACAAAACGAGGCCAAGTTAAACTGGAAATGTTTTTGGGATAAATACAGTTATATAATCTATTAGTAGAATGCAGAAAATAAGGAGGAATTAGGAATATCTTGAGGCTTAAGAGTAGCGGATTACCAAACAAACAATGAATAAATTGTGTTAAGGATATTTTCATACATTCCATCCATTGTTTCTTCGGCTAGAAGACAGCTATTTTTTTCGGATAGTTTATCATCAAATAAACTCTCCTGGTCTGGGTGGTAGAGTGTATTAGACTTTTACTTACTAAAACCCAACCTTGTTCCTTCTTTTGCCCTCTGTGTTCCGCGGCCGCGGTATCTCTTTCGAACAACCCGCAATCCCGGCAGGCGGAGGCTCTGGCAGGCCAGTCTGCTTAGCTGACATCTCTTTCAGGCGTGCGTGGAATAAGAACGCGCCGTTGACACGGCCTGTCTTAACTAGACGGACGGAACCTGAGCTGCCCATTGCTCACCGTCCTCAGACACGCATCTACGGTGGCCGGGAGTCATCTCACTGCGTAGTATGAAACTAGAAGACACGCTGCGAAGACCACAAATAAATAGGATAATTGCAGCAGAATTATGATGACAATTGAAACAATTCTGTCAAAATCATCAAAATTGGGATATTTACATTTTAGAATGTAACTAACTGTACCCAGCGGTTTCACCTGCTGTTCAGACCATTCTTCTCTGTTATGGGCATGAAAAATAGATGTTAGCCGATTCTCAGACCGACCCGATATGCACACAAAATTTCGTTCAAATCGGTCCAGCCGTTTTGGAGGAGTATGGGAACGAAAATTGTGACACGAGAATTTTATACAGGGTGTTTGGAAGATCGATGCAAAGCCGTGAAGCAGACCTAGTATAGACTATTTAGAACCATTTGAACCTAACTTGTCTTCGGCGAAGTGTGACTATTTTTTTTAAATCAAATTTTAATGATTTTTGATGATAATCCTAAAATTTTGCAGTTATTTGCAAATAATTAGCCAGTTTGAAAGATAAATCATTTATTTTTTTAATTTATTTTATTAAAGTAATGTCTGAACAATCAAACGAAACATGATTAAGGCATCTGTGTCATGAGAATTTTTTTTTTTAGACAGTTGAAGTTAATACTTCTGTTTTTAGATTAAGAAAACAGATTTTTGACAGTTTAAAAAAAAATCACGGATCGTGCTTTTTCTGTTCAAACATTTTTAAAGACATGCCTAGTTATTAGACTTTCTTTTGAGGTATCAATTACGCAGATAGCTTACAAATTATTGAAATTAGGATCTACAAACTAAAGTGAGGGAGAAAATTAAAATGTATCGGTGAAATAATTAAAACAAAGGCTTTATAACAGCTTATGTCTGACCGGCCCCACTGCGAATAGCGTGATCATAGATTATTCACACACGTTTTCATTTTCCAATAGCTCTATCTTCAAAGTTATAAAGATTAATACACACTGTAAGCATTTTATCGCTGCCGCTACATAGCATTGTAAGGTCGGGTGTTTAGGAGACTAATGAAACGCATAAGGTTTGAGAATACACTGACTATCCTTACTAATATTAAAAGCGAAAGTGAGTTCGTTTGTTTGTTTGTTACCTCTTTACGCCTAAACCGCTAAACCGATTTTGATGAATTTTGCTACAGAGATAGATGGGTACCTTTCTTTAAAAAAATGAGAAATGAGGAAGAAACAGGGAAGAAAGGGGAAACTAAGCATTGCTATTGCAATAAATAAGGCGCAATAGCAAAAACTACAGGTAGCAGGTACCTGCAAATCAGGAAAGGGGAACTGTGTTACCCCGAATTTAACACGAGCGTAACCGCGAGCAAAATCTAGTTTATTATTTGGTAAAACAAACATTAGTACGTTAAGTATATTATAGTGTTGTGTTATCATGAAACTGAACAAATATACTATCCACAACATTTTCCACAGATTAAGCAAGTTTTGCACTGCTTTATTAGTAAAAACTTCTAATCTATACTAATATTATAAAGCTGAAGAGTTTGTTTGTTTGTTTGAACGCGCTAACCTCAGGGACTACTGGTTGGAATTGGAAAATTCTTTTAGTGTTGGATAGTCCATTTCTTGAGGAAGGCTATAGGCTATATAACATCGCTACGACCAACAGGTGATGAGCAGCGTGGGTGAAACCGCGGGGAACAGCTAGTACCAAATAAAGCGTTATGTATTTGTATTTTGTAAAAATAAGCCCATATAATGTAAAAAAAATCCGCAACCCACGCGATAGTAATCGCATCGTACAGCTCGCATTGTGACTTCCACCTTATAATAGTATTCTCTAACGAGATTCAAACGCCAAAGACTGTCAGTGTTAGTTCGTCAGCCGACTGATTCACACGCGTGGTTCTTAGTGCAGTGGTTATAAGGTAACGAGCCTGAAAAAATAATCAAAGAAAAAGGTGAGTCTATAACTTCACGCCTGTTATTACTGAAGCTGTAAGCAGAGGGTCAGGAATGTTTTGCCAGTTAAATAGAAGTCCTATGTATTAGGGTGCGCCTATTGCCATCAACCAGGTACATCCAGGCCGCTACTGACCAGAGGGGTCGGTCAGGGCCACTGCCTATTGGGTTTGTGGGTTGTTTGAATAAGATACCGCGGCCCCGGAACATAAAGGGCACAAGAAGGAACATGGGTGGGTTTTAATCGGTAAAAGTCTGGCATTTCCTCCGCTCAGCCCAAAGCGGCTATTTGGTGATTTCCCATCCGTCAAGAAAGCCGCTACTAATATTATAAAATATTTCACACTTTGAGACGGGATATTTACCGTGTTCCTCATGGTAAATGAAACTTTGTGAGAATTAATACATAGTACCTATTTCTTGTAAAAACTTTTCTTTAACAAAACTAGCGACCCACCCCAGCTTCGCACGGGTGCAATATAGAAACTGACATTATACATATAAACCTTCCTCTTAAATCGCTCTATCTATTGGTGAAAACTGCATTAAAATCAGTTGAGTAGTTTAAAAGATCTAAACGAACAGACAGTGGAAACGACTTTATTTTAAACTACTTACGTAAAATAATGGGTTTAACACGCCAGATTAACGTAAAGTGACAGTTTATTCAACAATTTTCGAGATGATACAATATATTACGCTAACCATTATGCACTCATTTGACGACAAGGTTCGGTCCCCGCACGGAACAAATATTTGTATGGCCTACAGATAGTTTTTCCGGGTCTGGCTACTTGTGTATGTGAGTTTAATTTTTTTAAACGCACCCACAACACAGGAGAAATTTCCAGTGTGAATAATCAAAATATGATTTATTAATATATTAGACTACTGACCCATTGTTAAACGATTTTGAAATCTAATCGAAAGCTCTAATCTCATAGATACATTATTAATTTATTCATTACTTCATTTTAAAACATGCCGTGAATTTTGAATTTTAAAATTAAATTCAAAAATCGTACTTTTTAAAATTTCTACACAAATTATTACATCATATTTTCCATATTTATTAATTAAACAACGACATATTGGGCCTACACTGTCCTCCTATATTTAATTAATAAAGCTTCAATACTTAGTAACATTATCTAATATATAAAATTCACGTGTTTCAATGTTAGTTACCATACTCCTCCGAAACGGCTGGAGGGATTTGTGTGCATATCGGGTAGGTCTGAGAATCGGCTAACATCTATTTTTCATGTCTCTAACCGAGCAGCGGGTGAAACCGCTGGGCACAGCTAGTAACAAAGTAAAACCAAACCAAAATTTTGATTCAATTCCGATTACGTTTTCGGTAATGATCGAAGGTTTTTACATTCTTTTTTCTACTTTTTCTATAGGTACACCTCAACCGCATAGCATGGCATACATATAGTATTTATCCCTTTTTTTCTATTTAGTTTCTTATTTTTAACATGCCTGTATTAGCTCAATTCACCTGTAACTGACAAAATTTTGAAGCTAATTTGACTTTTTCCCGCTTTTTTATCAAGCTAAAATTTTGCCGACTTGTTTAGTTTGGATGACAATGCCAAATCCAATATGGCGGACTACTAAAGATGGCATTCTAGTCTTTTTTTTCAATAATGGGTTTGCATGAAAATCAAATGAAAAAGCGTTGTTTTTATATCATATTATTTATTTTCCTCATTTCTTAAAAATGTGAAAGGTTGCATGCGCTACTGATTTTGAAGAACATTGCGCTTTCCCTTGTAATTATGCTTGTAATTAATTAATTTTCTATTAATTATTAATTTAGCGCGGTGATGATCATTATATAATGGTTGTACATTATTCAGTGGTAGCATAGATATTAATTGTTAGGTTTCTATTAATTTGATCAAGATACCTTTCAGCAAAGGCTAGGCAGTTCAGTAAAAGTTTTGTATGATCAATACAAAACTGTTACTGAACTGCCTAGCCTTTTCCTAACTATGTTGGGTTTGGCTTTCAGTCTTACCGGATTCAACTAAAATAATTTTACATGGAGCCTTTCCGACCTCCACAAACCAATCAATAACTTGGTTATTAACACGACTCTTAATTTTTTGATTAAAAAAAACGTTACCCTACACTAGGAATTTCTCCTGTATCGTGGGTGCGTTAACAAACACTTATCCCACATACACAAACAGCCGGACCCGAGTCTGGCTGTTTGTATAACCATATGTTAGGTCATACAAATATTTGTTACGTGCGGGGATCGAACCCGCGACACGCAGCGCAGCAGTCGATCGCTCAGCCACTGCGCCAACCATGTCGTCATGCGACAATAATAGAGAAATGACGTCTTCTTTATTTAACATGTGTTTGCAACATCCGACATCTTGTTGGAAATGTTTTGTGTCAACATTTGTAGTGGAAGAGAAAGTTAACTTAGAAACAATTTTGCCTACGCATTGTGTACCTTACGCAAGAACGGATAATCCAAGACTGACAGACATAATATTACCAACCCATGTACAGACGCCTGCAGGTCAAGCTACCCGAAACTGTCAATTTTTCCCAATGAACTTTGAACCTTAAAACTTCAATAATAAAGTCGAAAATCTATCAAAGAAATCTGACAGATTGTAGTAGCTTGATGTGCAGGCGTCTGTACCTACCTTTTCTTTTTTTCGGAAGGGAAATCATCAAATAACTTCCCCTGTTCTGGGCTAAGCGGGTGTGTCAGACTTTTAATGACTGAAACCCACTCATATTCCTTCTTTTGCCCTTTATGTTCCGGGAACGCGGTATCTCTCTCAAACAACCCGCAACCCCGGCAGGAACTGCAACTTTGGCAGGAACGCATGTACCTGGCATCGTTTTCAGTCTCGTGCCAAAACAACTCAAAATTGTAAAATTTAAATAACTCTCGTTTTAATGTTATGCAGTATTCACGTTTTGATTTATATGAAGCAAAGTTAAGGATTACTTAAAAGTACCTATAACATAACAAATTCTCGAAAAATAAATAACGGCGCAGTAGCTGAGCGATCGACTGCTGGGTGTCACTGTTTCGATACCCACCCGGATCAAATATTTGTATGACCTACAGGCAGTTGTTTCGGGTCTGGCTGTTTGTGTATGCGAGTTTAAATGTTTGTAAACGCACCCACGATACACAAAAAAATCCTACTGTGGGGTAACGTTTTTTTCTGCTAGATAATGGATGAATCGATTTTTACTAAAAGAAAAATCGTAGAATTCGGTAAAATACTACAACTTTTTGCCCGACCAACCGACCGGGGCAAAGGAGCAGTCAACCAACTGACTATTCTGACTATAAAAAGAAGTAAAAAGGACAATTCTAAACAAATGTGATACTAAAAATGCATAGCTAGTGAAGGGCATCATTTAGTAATAATGAAGACCAAAAAAGTTGCGGTTTCGTAAACTGTATTGCGTCAGACCGTCATTCATGAGTTGAATAACAATACACGTTAACCATCGAACAGCTCTATACTCAAAAAGTTTCCTAGGAATGGCACCTAAAATATTCAACAAATTACCAAAGTCTATTAGTCAATAAAAGCAGCAAAAGATTTCAGTACGTTCAAAAAATCACTCCATAATTTCTTAATTCAAAAAGCTTATTATACTATAAATGAATACTTAGAGGAAAAATAAAATAAATTATATATTAACTTATTTACCACACTAACATTTAGTTCATAAGGTATTAGCACATTACAACACGAGACTGTTATTGTTTACTTACTTTGTATTTTGTTAAATGTATATTTTATTAAAGATTTATTTTGTTGTAGTATTAGGTTGTAGGCTGTTATAATTAGTTCACACTCGCATAAACTACAAACTGCACTACTATAAATGTAAAAATATTCGTACGCCTTGCAGGGCAGCACATAGTGATACACTTTTTTTTTATTTTTAACACCATGTATATTAACATACTTTTACCTATGTGAATCGAATAAACCTATTTGAATTTGAATTTGAAACATTTCTGTGCGGGAAAACACGGAACTAAAATAAATGTACCGAACTTGACATTTAGATGCATTTTTTCTTGACAAGCAGCGCCACCTTGCACACTTAAAGTGGTCATACTAGGTATATGCTAGATAAATTGCGACATTACGATTTTTTTCTTGTTGGGAAATGAGGGAGAAAGAGGGCAGAAAAGAGAAATCTTGGGTTTGGTATTACAATCAATAAGACGCAAGGGCATAAACTACAGATAGCAGGTACCTACAAATCAGGAAAGGGGAACTACAAATTTAACGCAAGCGAAGCCGCGGGCAAAAGCTAGTACCCAATAACCTTTTGCCCGACCAGAGAAACGAACTAGTAACTCATGCTTAGCAGTCTCATTTATATCTCTCACTATACTCCGTGGTTGCGGGTTGTTCGAAAAAGATACCGCGGCACCGGAACGTAATGGGCAATAGAAGGAACATGGGTGGGTTTTAGAAGTCTGACACTCCCCCCCGCTCCCAGAGCGAGGGATATTATTTGATGATTTCCCATCCGCAAAAAAAAAAAGATTTTAAGATTTCGTGATGAGCAAGTCAGTGATTTTCTTTTTTATTTAAATCTAAGGCTTATTGGACGATTCGCACGAATTTAACTCGCACAAAACGTGCGAATCGACTCCTTTAAAACATATTATTTTTTCTGTAGTCGATTCGCACGAATTTCATTTATTGGCGTGCGAATTGACACCCTCACAAATATGTAGTAGGCTATTCGCACACATTTCATTTTAAGGTTTAAAAAAATTAAAGTACAGTCGTATTCAGCCATCACTGAAATAAAAACAAAAAATAATCGAAGTTTAAGTAACAGTAATTCAAATTGTGATTATAGCCCTAGTTCTAGTTTTATGATTAAAAGTTTTATTGTTATAATTATGAGAACTGTGTATTTTAGGTACACTTCTGAAAAACATGTTTTTGTTGTACCAAATGTTCGTCAATAATAAATATAAGAAAAAGTTGTTAATTATATATATACCTACCTTATTAAAAAAGTAAATGTTTATGTAATGTGAAAAAAATGAAAATTTTTGGTACTTTTATTATTTATTACGCGGTTAGTGGAGTAGTAGTTTGTTAGTGACACTTATTTATTATTCTGTGATCGATATTTGCTCATTTTTAATCCTCAAACCACGAGCTTAGAAGATGTTTAGTACTTAGTTTTAATTTTAATACAGATATTGTTGATTATAGATTGTGATTTTATTTTCTATCTATTACGAGTAAAACATATTTGACCTTACTAATTCTGTGCTCAAGTGTACTTTATCTTAACTGCATTTCATAAAAAAACAATATGTGTGCGAATAGCCTACTACATATTTGGGAGCGTGTCGATTCGCACGCCAATAAATGAAATTCGTGCGAATCGACTACAGAAAAAATAATATGTTTTAAAGGAGTCGATTCGCACGTTTTGTGCGAGTTAAATTCGTGCGAATCGTCCAATAAGCCAAATCTAATATATAAAATTCTCGTGTCACATTTTTCGTTCCCATACTCCTCCGAAACGGCTGGACCGATTTAAACGAAATTTTATGTACATATGGGGTAGATCTGAGAATCGGCCAACATCTATTTTTCATACCCCTAAGTGAGCAGCGGGTGAAACCGCTGGGCACAGCTAGTTTAAATATATAGAAACCTTACTCTTACGCAAAAACTTATGAACGGATTTGGGAATACAGTTAGATCAAAACCTGGAGATACCGCGGCCCTGAAACGTAAAGGGCAATAATAAATAAATAAATATCTTGGGACAACTCACACACGGCTATCTGATCCCAAGCTAAGCAGAGCTTGTGTTATGGTAACCAGGCAACTGATATACATACTTATATAATTTATAAATACATACATATAATGGACTACCTGTTCCACGCGGTTTCACCCATGCTGCTCAGCACCAGTTGGTCGTAGCGTGATGTTATATAGCCTATAGCCTTCCTCAAGAAATGGACTATCCAACGCTAAAAGAATTTTCCAATTCCAACCAGTAGCCCCTGAGATTAGCGCGTTCAAACAAACAAACAAACTCTTCAGCTTTATAATATTAGTATAGATAAATCACACCCAGACACAGAACAAACAATCATGCTCATCACACAAAGTTTGTCCTGGGTGGGAATCGAACCCACGACCTCCAGCTCAGCAGTCAGGGCCACTAACCACTAGACGAACAGGCCCGTCAATAGAAGGAACATGGGTGGGTTTTAGTCAGTACAAGTCTGGCCCTCCCCCCCCCCACTCCACCCAGAGCGAGCGAAGTTATTTGTTGATTTTCCATCTGCAAAAGAAGACCATTATGTACTAAGTGACTTGAATATCAAATAACAATGTATTTAAGTATGCTACGTATCAAATTAACAACATTTCTCAATAAACCACAGTTTGTAATTGTATTCAATGGTCATTGACCTTGTACAGGTGGGTCGATGACCTCAATTCAACAAATGCTCTATAAAATGCTCTCCACAAATATGTGCGGTTTTAAATTCTTAACCACACACACACACAACTCAAACTCAAAGTATTTATTTCAATTTGACTATTAAAAGGCCCTATTAACCGACCTCACAACCGACCGAAGTTCGGATTTGACTGTATGATCTTTTTATTCTCGATTTCTCAGTCAATTAAATGGTGGTCCCATATCAATTTTTACTTTTACATACTTATTCCTTGGACAGTTTTTTTTTTTACTTTGTTGATGAATTAATTAAATTAAATTAGATAAAGTTTGATGAGTTATCTTCTATCCTACTAATATTATAAATGCGAAAGTTTGTGAGTATGGATGTATGTTTGATCCTCTTTCACGAAAAAACTACTGAACGGATCTTGATGAAATTTGGCACAGAAGTAGATTATAGTCTGGAATAACACATACAGTGATTATATAGCAATAGGTAGATTATTTTCGACATAATACACAATAGTGTCCACGTTTGCACAGCGCCATAGGAATCAAATATTCATTAGTATCTGGTATCCAACACACGACACAAAAGTGTCCACGTTTGTGCAGCGCCTAAATCTCCTAGGCTTGCCCGACAGCGGCTCGTAGCACATTGCGTAATTTTTCACTGGCCTAATGTTTATTCTGTTTGATGTCAATTCAAATCAAATGATCTAAAATGCTTATTTATGTACATTTCAATGACTTGGGCCTCTAAATTTTTATGTCAGAATAGAAAGTGAAGCTGTTCGGTAAGTGTACCACGAGATAGTACTACCGGAATTAAAAGTATCATAATATAACACCCCACACACCCTCACTCAATAATAATAATAAATAATAATAAAATATTTATTTGCATAAAACATGGTATACAATGGTCTTAAATACTTATTTATAAAGCACAAACATGTTTAGGTAGGATATAACAAAGCATGCAAAATGTTAAAGTTAGGCGAACATGGAGGCGCCCACAACATGAAATTTTTATTCATCAATATTTCTTATCTATAAATTCTTTAATGCTATAAAAACGATGCTCCACTAACCATTTATATAATGTTGTTTTAAATAATTTTGTGTTCAATGTTTTAAAATGCCTCGGTATTTTATTATAAATACGCACACGCATAGCAAGACAATTATTATTGTATTTAGCTAGTCTAGGCAAATCACTCAATACTAATTTATAGGGGTCTCGTCTATTCCGAGGATTTACATCATTATATATTATCTCATACCCCGCACACATACACACTACTTTTCCCTACACTTAACACATTCACACCCCAAGTAACACGTGCGAGCAAATACTGCCCGCCCATCCCATAACACGTGTTGAATTCATGTTTGTTTTTTTTTTTAATTGTATTTTTAATTTGTCTATTACCTACTTTGATTTGCTTTTTTAATCTTTATAAGACATAAATAATAATTATGTAACATCGATTTATTAAGGGGAAAACAGTAGCTCCTGTAATACAGTGTATAACACTAACGCAGGAGATAAGGTATTCATAAATGTGTTTGTAATTTTTTTATGCAAATAAAGATTATTATTATATATTATTACTAGCTTTTGCCCGCAGCTTCGCTCGCGTTTAATTTGGGGTAACACAGTTTCCCTTTCCTGATTTGCAGGTACCTGCTACTTGTAGTTTTTACCCTAGTGCCTGATTTATCGTAATAGCAAAGCTAAGTTTTCCCTATTTTCCCTCATTTCTCACTTTTAAAAAAAGTTAGCCCATGTCCGTGTCCAGGGTCCCAACTATCTCTAGTCTGTACCAAAATTCGTCAAAATCGGAACCTTTATCTCGAGAACACCTGGAGATAGCGAGTGACAATTAAAACCTCCTTACTCACGTCTTTGATCCCTTAAAGTTATGAAAAAATCACCCCTTCAAGTATACGCAGTTACCGGGGTTGCGGGTTGTTCGAAAGAGATACTGCGGCCCCGGAACATAAAGGGCAATAGAAGGAACATGGGTGGGTTTTAGTCAGTACAAGTCTGAGACTACTAACTACTAGCGTAGTTACTAACAGTAACAAACAATCAAGCCATATTTATAGGTCGAAAAAAATATCAGCGAGTAAGCCATCATCATCCAAGATACCACACTTAAGTACAAACGACTTTTCACTAAAGATTCGAGAAAAAAACCACTGTGTTATTCAATAGATTACATAAGTCACCTTTTCTAATTGAAACAAGTTTTTTTTTTAAACCGGAAGGGCAAAGATTGAGTCACTCTTACTTTTATAGCCAGTAGATACAACATAACTTATCAATCAACCTTATGTTATGTGCAACTTATCGTGTATTCAAATTAGTTAATTAGTAATCTGACGTAGAGACAGACAAATTACAATAAAGAACTAATAGTTTTATAGAATTTGGAAACAAAATAACAAAGTTCTAAGATTGTAACTTCTGGTGTATTATTATTATTTAATCTGTGGTCTGATCACTTCTAATTTGTACAAGGATATAAAGTCAAGTTTACATTGATGAAGTTATTACTAAATATTTGACGGCACAGTTGGCGCAGTGGCTGGACGATCGACTACTGCGCTGCGTGTCGCGGGTTTGATTCCCGCACGGAACAAATATTTGTATGACCTGCAGATAGTTGTTTCGGGTCTGGCTGTTTGTGTATGTGAGTTTAAATGTTTGTATACACACCCACGATACAGGTGAAATTCCTAGTATGAGGTATTAAAAAAAAAATTGTATCGGAAAACCCAAGATGTAGTTTCAGCTCTGTAGTTTCGGTATCTCATCGAACAACCCGCAACACCGGCAGTCAGTGGCCCTGGCAGGCCACTCTGCTTTGCTGACATCTTATTCAGGACGCGTCGAACACGAATGCGCACTCGACGCTAGACGGACGGTGAGCTACCCATCGCTCACCGTCCACAGCCCCGCGTCTATGGTGGCCGGGAGTAGTCACATGCCACCCAACGCCAGGAGTTTCGCTCAGGAGGATGAGGGAACAAATCTCTTGACCCACCATGAAATAAATTTAAACTAATACTGCTATAAAGTGGTAGTGGTAGCCTATTTGTATTCTATAGATGGCAAGACTTGGTTGTTTGACAAGTTACTCCGCCAAAGTGAACAGGGCTTAATGATTTTTTGTATTCAAATAATAATTTGTAGTCAGCTAATGGCTTAAAGATTCCTCAGTAGTTTACACCAGTGTGTTATAGATGGTCATGAGTGCAGTTGAGAACGCGTTTTCCGGTGTACTTTTATATTATATATAATTATTTTGCTCACTGGTAGTCTTGAAAAATAATATCTAAGTATTTAATTACTTGAGCAGATTTAGTTTAGACTGTGTTGGACGTGGTTCGAAGAAAAAGATTGTGTTTTCATTGTGAGTATTTTTGTTTGTTATTTAACTTGATTAGGGATTTCCAAAACATTTATCGCGCTAACGGTTTCTTAACTACTTAGATAGGTTCAAAATCAAACTCAAAACATTTATTTGAATTGAACCTTAGATACAGGCACTTTTGGATGTCAAAAAGACAAAGATAGTCAAAGTCACAAGGCATAATGACTTGTGAAAAGACTGTAGTTGGTAAATGATCAATGAGTTCTGTCATGATGTCTGCCTTCCTCTTGGAGAATACATTATCGGCGTGATGTTTACGTTCAAATTGAACTTTACTCTTTCCTGAACCTTGCTCAATCACATCCTTATTAATTCTCTCTACAATAAAGTTGAGTTTTGAATGGGTACTAATCTCGATCAATGTTCAAGGCACCCACTAAATGATTGCATTGCAAGACAATACTATATCAAACTGCTGACCTTCACAAATCATTCCAACAATGCTAAATGGCATTATGTTACGAAATTATTTAATTACTCATCAGATCACGTAGGTTCCTGCTGAATTTAGGTCATAAGAATTAATTTGTGTTTTGTTTTACTTCAACCTAAATACGAAATAGAACAAATGGTCATGACTTTATGATGGTCACATAATAATGTTAGTCAAAACATATTTCAATGGATATTTTATAAAAAAAAAACCGGCCAAGAGCGTGTCGGGACACGCTCAGTGTAGGGTTCCGTAGTTTCCCGTCCGTCACAATAAGTGTTCCCAGTTATGAGGCCAACCGAACAATTCGGTAATACCCGATCCAATGTAATAAGTACCTACAGCGCCATCTCTCGAGGAATAGGGTTACTAATTAATACAAAGACGTGCAATTTTGGTGGTAATTCAACAACATTTTTTTGTTTGAAAAAAGATACGTTTAGGATAATAAAATATGTAAACAAAGTTACAAAAAAAGCTTGCATATACGATTATACTACAAACTTAGTCCAGAAATTATTTTGTACAACTTTTTGTCTTTTTTGTACAAAAACTGTTGTGTCAATCAAGTTGAAAATAATTTTCATAGAAAGTTCTTATAAAGTTCTACTTTTTAGATTTTTTTCATATTTTTTAGACTTATGGTTCAAAAGTTAGAGGGGGGGGGGACACATTGTTTTTTGCTTTTGGAGCGATTATTTCCGAAATTATTGACATTATCAAAAAATGATCTTAGTAAACCCCTATTCATTTTTAAATACCTTTCCAACAATATATCACACGTTAGAGTTGAAATTAAAAAAAAAATCACTTCCCACTTTACATATAGGGTGGCTACCCTAATAAAACATTTTTTTCAAATTTTTATTTTACCACTTTGTCGGCGTGATTGATATACATATTGGTACCAAATTTCAGCTTTCTAGTGCTAACGGTCACAGAGATTAAGCGAGGACGGACGGACGGACGGACGGACGGACGGACGGACAGACAGACATGGCGAAACTATAAGGGTTCCTAGTTGACTACGGAACCCTAAAAAATACAACTTTAAAATAAAATTGCCCATACTAGGAATTCTTCCTGTATCGTAGGTGCGTTTAAAGACATTTAAAATGGTATACACAAAAAGCCAGACTGAACAAATATCATCATCTGCCTAGCCTTTTCCCAACTACGTTGGGGTCGGCTTCCAGTCTAACCGGATGCAGCTGAATATCAGTATTTTACATGGAGCGACTGCCTATCTGACCTCCACAACCCAGTTAATACTGGGTAATACGATACCCCTTGGTAAGACTGGTTGTCAGACTTTTTCGGAATACTGACTACCTGTAACGACTGTCAAAGATCTACAAATGGCAGCCGGGACCAACGGCTTAACCTGCTTTCCGAGGCACGGAGGAAACTCGGTATGTAACGGGTGGTCACCCATCCAAAGGCCAACCTAGGCAAGCGCGGCTTAACCTAAAGATCGACCCGAGCGGCTACTATTATTTAGCCACGAGCTCCTCTCCGACTAATACATTTATTATTTGGTACTCTGAACAAATATCTGCAGACAAAAATTTGTTCGGTGTGAGGATTGAACCCGCGACACGCAGCGCAGCAGTCGATCGCTCAGCCACTGCGCCAACGCGTGTTGTCAAAGCTTTCAACAAGTCAGTCTGCTGCCTCCTTGATCTTCTAAGTCAGAAAGAAGTACGACTGCAGCGTGGAGGCAAAGTAAACTAAGTACACCATCATCATCCTCTGCCTAGCTTTTGCCAAACATGTTGGGACCAGCTTTCAATCTTAGCTGCCTGAATCCCAGCATTTTACGTGGAGCGACATGTCTACCTATCCTCGTCAGCCCAGTTAATGGGGAATACAGTACGCTTTTACTGTCAATATGGAAATCCTAAAGGGAGGGGTAAGTCAAATGCGACTTCCTCTGCCTCGTACTAGTGCTGGCCCGTTTGACCAAAGCGGGCCTTATCCGGGGGAATAAGGTGTTAAGCAAGCAAAGTAGTGGGGACACTACCTTTCATAGAGGCGCGGAACTCTACGTGCTGTCGCGCCGGTACAGGTCCAGTGTGATGGGGGGAGACGGATGTCCCGGAATCCGTCTCCTAGTACAACCTAAGTTAACTTAGTCCAATAACACAATATTCATGCCAATGCCATGCCCCTTGTGAAGAGACAATGAAGAGACCTCAAAGGTCAATGTTCTTAGGTAATTAGAAGTCAAGGCAGGTAACATTGCGCGCGTTTATCTGATGGTCATAGACAGGTCATAGATATAGTTAGGTAATCAAACGTGATGACTCGGATTGATTGCAGAAGAGTAGCACCGAAGCGGAGACAAGATAAGAGGAGAAATGACGTGTTATAAAACATCAATAGAATTTCGTTATTAGCACTTCTCGCCTCTACTTAACTTTAGTGGGTATTAGACCGTTTAGGACACTTATTGAATAAGAAAAAAAGCCTAGACTAGGCCAGAATTGACATAATGGGTTCCGGATAAAAAGGATTGATCCGGATTGACAGAAGAGACTCAGGATTTCGTTGTGGGAGGACAACTTTTTGTTTACGAGTGAATCATATGAATTGATCGATCGATGTAATCTACTGTAATGAGATTATTTATTGTAAACAGTCATTATTTCGATTGAAAATTATTGAAGATCGTCGTATTGGACGGATTAGAGAGGAAGCGGAGGTAATTGCACCCATTGCTTCCCTCTGTATCGATCTGCTATCCGAGCCTGAAGAGACTAGATGTCTAATATTAAGTTTTATCAAATGGACTCTCAGCTCGACTCGTACATACCATACATGACCTAAGTTCCTAACGATGCATTTATCTTCAATTTTCTCTTTAAAAAGTGGTACCAACACTTGATTAACCATATTTCCCTCTCTTTCCAGACATGATCGTCGCCGAAGCTTGGAAAGCAAGCTACCTCTACTGGGTCTTCCCGGTACTCATAATCGCAACAGTATTCGCGGTCCTAGGTCTCTTCGGAGTCATCTTCGCGATCAGACTCTTCGCCAAGTACACTTGTGGACGGTTCCGCAAGCCAACCAGGATGGATGGAAAGACCGTGATTGTCACTGGATGTACCGGTGGCATTGGGAAGGAAACTGCGAGGGAATTGGCTAAGAGAGGAGCCAGGGTCATCATGGCTTGCAGGAATTTGGAGGTTGCTGAGAAAGTAAAAGGTGATTGTTTAATTCAGTTTGCGGATAGGATGAATTGGTATGGGTTTGGTCTCGTAGGATAAAACTACGAAAGCCGAAGAAATTCATGCTATGGCGAAACAGTGGGTAACAAAACGTGACTCCATCCAGATGTAGCCATCTAGATGGTGACCTGTTTCAGTGTATTTTACTTAGGATACTCACTGGAGTTAATTTTCATGACCATTCTTGCGTTTTTATGATAAAAATTAACACAATCAATTAATTTTTCCAGCCGACATCATCGACACAACTAAGAATACGAAAGTCATAGTCAAGAAACTGGACCTCAGCTCCTTCGCATCCATCAGAGAATTTGCCGAAGACATCAACAAGACTGAGACAAAACTGGACGTTTTAGTCCACAACGCTGGTTATGCAGACACCTTCAAGAAAAGGAAGACAGTTGATGATATTGAGATGACCATGGAAACCAATCATTATGGACCATTTTTGCTTACACATCTTTTGATTGATCTGCTGAAGAAAAGCACCCCGTCCAGAATAGTGGTGGTGGCGTCTTCTTTGTACCGTCTTGCAGCTTTCAACACAGAAAACCCGAACCCAGTTGATACCCTGCCAGGATATCTTTATTATGCTTCAAAGGAAGCCAACATACTTTTCACAAGAGAACTTGCACGAAGACTGGAAGGTACGGGCGTGACGGTAAACTGTCTACATCCCGGCTTGATAGAAACCGGTATTTGGAGCTCTGTCCCTCCTCCGCTGAACTGGTTCCTGTACCCAATATCCAAATGCTTCTTTAAGAACCCAGAACAAGGTTGTCAAACCACAGTCATGTTGGCAGTTGACGAAAAACTTGAAAATGTTTCTGGGAAGTACTTTTCTGATTGCAGAGAAAGTTCTTTGTCGAGTTCTGTCAGTAATATGACTAGAGCTAAGAAGGTTTGGGAGATTTCTGAGAAAATGGTCAAGTTGGGTGAAGATGATCCTAGGATTTAAATATCTGTGTGAAGCATGAACGATGTATTTATTATAGAGCCGTACAAATGACGATTTTGTTAAAGAACTATTTAAGTATAAGCAAATGTTTATGTTGCATTGCATTCGACATTTCTGAGATAGTCATAATACAATATAATATTGGTTGTAACGTTTATATACAAATGTGTAACAAAGTATACGATGTATTTTAAATGCTAATGTTTAGTAATTAAAGTTTTATTTTTTAATTTGTGTTTCCTTTTCTACATATACATTCAGATCGAAAAAAAAATAAAGATCGGTTTATATTCATTTTATTAGTAAAACTAGTTACATAATGGATAACAATTAACAGCTAATGAAGTAAATTAACTAATATATCATACTTTATGATTGTAAAGCTTTTAAAAGTAATCAGTTACACACTCTAGCCATACTTACGTACACAATGGCGAAATATAATTTAATAAAACAGTTTAAAAATTATTTCATGTTAATAGTTATTCTACGAATGAGGCAAAAAGGGGTAAAAATAAACCCTATAACAGTAACACAATGTCGAAAGTACTTTGACTACAGATTAGCAACTCCAAAGATAATCTAATTTTGTTTGACAGAAAAAATATATCTATATAGATGTGGTGTGTGACCAGCAGTGCTAATATTGTAGGCTAATCAACTGCCTAGTCTTTTCTAACTATATTGAGATGGTTTCCAGTCTAACCCGATGCAGATGAGTGCTATTACTTGATATGGAGCGACTGCCTGACCTCCACAACTCAGTCTGGATAATATGATACCCCTTACTTGGATTGGTTGCCAAACTTATAGGCATTCATTTTCTTTGTTAATTATTTTGCCATTTTTAACAATTTTTTTTTTTATTATTATATTTATTCAGAGTATTAAATAGAAATACGTTAAAATGTGCCTTACATACACCACTCTGTGTTAGCCATTAGATTCTTATACAACGCAAAAATAAATATATTCATCCAGACCCCAACTGGGGTAAATAAACACATAACCATTCATCTCACCCATTCATGCAACATTAGTCTTTATTATTGGGTTTTTTTATAGAACTTACTAGTATTATCCTGTGCTACGTGCATTGTTTTGTTATCGATATTCACTATGCTACATTTCACTTCACTAAATCTAGAAAAATAGGCTATTTGTTAAAGAAAGCTTAACATATTATTGCTATTTCCTTGTTCACAGTAGTTTAAAAGCTATATTAATTAAAATGGAAGATTCTAATAGATAAAGATAGTGTTTTTTATCCCAACTTCAAAAATACTGGATTTTAAATATTAAATGCAATACTCCGTAATTTGAACTTATTTTTTATTAGTCTATCAAGTCAAACTGGTCTAAAAATGTGTGGTCTACACCCAATGCGGTCCCGAGACTTTCTCGCGGTTTTCTGCAAGGAGGATCGTCGTCAAAGCTAATCTGATCCAAATAGTCAGAAGACTTCTTCGGAATCACACTGCAACTTGGACTTAAGAGATCAGGTAGTAAGACCCTATTTGCTGTGAACACATCTACGTTAACAGTGTTGAGATTTTCTTTTTCTTCTACAATAGTTTTAAATTCATTGCCTTCTTCGCAACTTTTATCGCACGGCAAGACGCTAGCTCTAACTTTCTTAAACCTATTGATAATTTTCTCTAAAGAACTTGTTTTTCTTATCAATTGAGAATTTGATTTCGGTGTTTCAGTCTTAATATCTTCTTTTTCTAGAATATCCTCTTGCAGTTTTGGGACATTTAGATCAGCAAAATGAACCTTATTTGAGTCTTCCTTAATATTTGTTAAAACTTTATCTGGTTCAGGAGTTATAGATATTGCAGGTAGACTGGTGGCATCAAATATTTTTCTATTACTTTCAATTCGCATGACACCTTCAGGAGTTCCATAGCTATTATCATTTTCTAGAGCTAAGATGCCAGAAACTTCTAGAAGTGGACAGTCTTCTTGCATGACAGATAGTTTCCTTGGAATCGGAATCTTAGACTTGGCCTTCTTTTCTCTGTGATCAAAGAGATTTGGTGATGAATGACTTCTGAACAAACTGTTACTATCCGTTGACGCCACTGATTCATTAAATAACCCGCCTTTCTTCACATTCACATTTTCTGGTCTCTCAGTCTTATATTTAAACTTTTTGGAGCTACTAGACTTTTTCGTTGACAACAACCTCATTATTTGTTGTTTTGTGAATCCCGAGGAGCATTCTGCTATAGTCTCATTGTTTCTATAATTTGTTTGAGAGAGTATTGACATGTTCAAGTTCTGTGTTGCATTTGGACGGTCATAGGAACTGATGCGGAAGGATATGAGACTCTTTAAGAAGTCGTCTCTCGGTCCCTGATAGAATGGCGCGATGAGTAAGGACCGTGATTGTGGTTTAGCAAAAGCACTGGCTCTTCTGCGCAAGTTGAATTGATGTTTGGTTATGTTGAGCGGTGTGAATGTGTCAAATATAATTTGAGACTGCAAGTCTTTGCCCATCTTTAGGTCTGCTAGGTCAGGTAATGGTGGTATTTCAGTAAATTCCTTCAGGGATATTGACTGGTTGTAGGATATTTGTGTTGGCTGAAAAAATAACAATTAATAGTCAGAATAAATAGAAATTTGGGGGAGGCCTTACCAAACAAACCTATCAAAAATAATTAGTATTGATTACAAAATAATGGGATAGTGATATATTATTTGCAAATTGATGTGACTATAATTAGTGTATGATTATGAAATGATACTAAAAACTTTATTGTAAATAATGCCTGAGTAATTAAATAATTATTTAAAAAAAAAAAACTTAGAAGCCTAATGCATTAAGCCTGATGAAAAATTCATTATGTTTTCAAGTGACACAAATATTTTGAAAAGACCATAAGTGCCGAGACAAGAAAAAAAAAATTGTATTTTTTTAATTAGTGCTCTTCTCATCCCTCAAATTGGTTGGCTTTACACCTGAGCTTCATTTTATTTAACAGAACCTCAATTTTTCAGATTTTATTTAAATCTTTCTGTTTCAAAGCTGAACTATATGAGTTCCAAATAATAACAGGAACTCACCTGAAGTTTCGTTTCCGCATTCATCACACGGTCCAAGAGTATCCTCATAGCAGACACAATCTCCGTAAAGTTCCGTCTCCCACCATCCAAGTACTCATTAAACTTGTATATTTCATCACCAATTTCAGCATTTTTAAGCATAAAACATATTGATATAAGAAATGCTCTAATAAGGTTTGGGAAACTTAATTTATCATCTTTCACAATATTTTTGAGGATATATTTCTGTTCACTGTTGACTTGGTTTTGTAATTCTTTTGTGCATATTTCGTCAGTTTTCGGGTTATACTCTAATGTGTACGAACTCTTATCTGCTTCTCCTGTTTGTCTAGCTATCAGCATTTCAGTGTTGTCTCTAGTCTCTGTACAAATTTGAAGGAATGGTTTTATTTTAGCATTCCATTCATTTTCTAATTGAATGATTTTGTTATCGGTCTCAGTTAACCAATCATCGAAAATAGAAGGAGTTTTATTAACATCTTTTATTTTTAATATTTCTGCTTTTGTTTTCTCATCTACTTCATGTGTTTTCAAAAAGCCATCAACTATATCATCTAAATATTTTTGCACATTTAATTCAGTCATTTTGTTCTCCATATCAGTTATTTTCTTACGGAACAACTCAGCTATTTTCTCCATAGCTGTTCTTTTACACAGATATTTCGAAAATTTACTGGATATTGTCACTGTTTCTTTTTCAATGTTGTCAATAAAACCTTCTTTTTTTGTTTTGTAATCCTCAGTCATGTTCTCATACAGCTTCATTTGAGTATCCTTGATCATTTTGGACATTAATATTTTTTGGATAGCAAGTTGAGACATTTGAAATATCAACATGGTGACTTTGTAGCAGCTGGGGTTGACCAGGTAGGAAGACATGACTGGTGCCAAGTGACCCTTGTTGCTGTAGTCGCTAATGAAGTTAGAGAGCTCGTTCCTGTAGGTTCTCTCAGTTTTTGTATCGTATAGTGGCCATGGTAATGAACTAGAAGCCTGTGTGTCGATTATCGACACCAAATAGTAAGAAAGGTGATTAAAGAAGTTTTGAGTAGGTTTTTCCAATGAATTCTCCTTGAATACCTGCCTGTTGAGGTCTGAAGGCATTTGCTGCAGTTTGCTCAATATTCCCAAGTTCAAAATCGTCTCCTTCTTGAATGAGACAACAAGGTCTCTTTGCATCGCTATTGTAGCCATTTTAACACTTTGTTTTCACACAGATGCACTTTTTAACACGAAATCGTTTATTTTTAACAACGTTATACACTAGCATAAGGTTTCAAACCATATTTTAGAGAGGTTTTACAATATTTTAGAAATAATAACAAACACCACATACGCATTTTTTGGGTTGAATTCAAATTGAAATGTCAAATTTTCCGTTGATGCCACGTAGTGTTGTCCGATTCGGATTCAATGAAAATCGACTTGTCAACATAGTGTAAAACGATATTAATTAAAGTTTATAATTTTAATTTATTTAGGCTGTAAACATAAAGTTAAGATAAACTTCTGTAAAGATAAAGTTTTCTTTCAGTCTAAAAGAGAAAATTAAATGTTGAGACATTTATAATATACTACCACAAAACTTAAAGTTAATCATTTAAAAAATAGAATATATGTATGTGTGTACGTTCTGTATTGTTGTTTCTTCTAGGCTCTGCCTATCGCTTAGTAAATAAAAAGCAAGTTTTATTTAAATAATACTAGATTTTACCCGAGGCATCGCTCGCGTTAAATTCGAGGTAACACAGTACCTAGCTAGGGGAACTGTGTTCCTGATTTTCTGGTACCTGCTATCTGTAGTTTTTGCTCTTGCGCCTTAACTATGTCCGTCTCCAGGGTCGCAACTATCTCTGCACCAAAATTCATCAAAATCGGTTAAGCCATTTAAGCGTGAATACGTAACAAGCAAACAAACTCACTTTCGCGTTTATAATATTAGTAGGGATTATACGCTAATAGTCGAGTATTACAAGCGACTATCGAGTCAAGCACGTCATACATTTTTGGACAATTTGGTTTCGTTCAGAAACCTTAATAAATAATCGTGCCCACTTTACCTAAAACTTAAAATTTCATTCAAAAACGTTCATAATCTATCTCAATGGTTTCAGTCCAGTTAACATCGCAAAGGCTTGTTACTGCTCTGTTGGTCTCGCAGTGGTAATCGTGAAGTTGAGCATGGGATTCTGAGTTCGATTCTCAGTACGGGCAAAAAGTGTTATTGGCTTTTTCCATTAGGAATTTCACAGTAGCAGCCTGAAGTTTGAAAGTTGGCGGTCCCATCGGACTATGAAATCGTGGGAACAGAGAGTGCACATGCATGTGCCTGCGCACACACGCTTGCACGATAACATCTCCCGGCCGGAAAGGAAGACTGAAGGTCTCTGCACACAGCCGGCGTGGCGTGACGGGGCGCGGCGTGGCGGGGCGGCGACGCGGCGCTGGCGCGGCGGCATCGGTCACACTGCGGGCGCGATAACGTCCCGTCACGCCGACCGTATACTGTTTTTATGCCGCTCGCGTCCCGCCGCGCCCGTCCCCGCCGCTTCTGACTTGTATTCCCGCTCGGCGCGGCAGCGGAGTGACGCGACGGTTACCGTCGCGTCGAGCGGGACGGCTCTGTATGGGGTCGTCCGTAATATCTAGTACATTACAACTGCTCAGTGTCGCGTCGCCGTCCCGTCCCGCCGCGCCGCGCCCGCTGTGTGCAGAGACCTTAATACTTCTAGTGATGTGTTCTGTAAACAGAATTTTTGAACGACCAATCAAATTTAACGTTCCTTTACACTCATGACGGCAGAAGAACTTTACAGAAATGTAATACAAGAAACTATTTTTGAAATATTTTTTTTTACCCAAATTGACTCCATTTTATATTGATTACATTTTAATCATATGAACTTTATGATATTATTTAAGCGAAACGACTAACCTGTTTAGATGCGTGAATCGAAACATTCTAACCTCAAAAATATTTCAATTTCATTCGCGGGGAGCAAACAATAATCACGTGTTTGTTTCTCCCCGAAAAATGAAAATAAACTGAAGTAAAACCAGCAAAAATGGTGCGTAATATCCTTATTTTGTCTGATCAAAATGTGCGGTGGGTGTTAGTGATAAAGTTTTGTGTAATTTCAGAGTAAGTTGTATGTTTTGTACGAGCACAGCGCAGGCTTTGCGCTGTTTAAAGTCACCGAGTTTGAAGAGCTTGCGGCTTTCCTGCCTCAAGTTGAGGAGTCTGTGACTGATTTGCAGCGATTCAACTCCGTTGTGACGCTTAGCGGGTTCCAGCCATTCAAATCAGCGGTGGTCGCTTTGGAAAATATCAATGCGGTGTCCGAAGGTTAGTGCCCGCGTGTTATTGAATATGTCGTCCTACACCATGCTTGTTTGATACATAAATGGAACGAATTTGTACGCAATGAACAGAAATGCTTAGAAAATCCGTAAATTATATTATTTTTCTCAGGATTGACCTTATTTCCGAATCATGCCAGTAGCAATTTTATAACAAATATATAACTTTATTATACCATGCGCAATATAAAACTATTTATGTGAGAATGATTATTTTGTTGCAACATCTGCATATTTTCAAACAATGGCAAATATCTTTTGTGAATTTACATATTCCTGACCAAAATATACAGATACACAAAAATAATGAATATAAAGGAACTATATATTATTAACACACAGTCATATTACTATCTTTATCACTCCGCCCCTAAGACTACCCACTGACCCAAAAATGTTCTAAACAAAAACATTCAAACAAGTATACACATACCCATTGTAGACAAGTTAGTCAAAAATGCTGAATGCTCACAACAAGCAAGGCTATTAGTTTTACCAAAAACCCAGACTAACTATGGCAAAAAAATGCTAACATTTGAAGGAGCACAGCTATACAATAGGAAAAGCTCACACATAAGAAACCAATCATTCAATGCATTCAAAACCCACCTTAGCTTGTACTTATTCGCAAACTGGAAATAGCCCCAGAAGAAAAGAGTTTTGACTTGTTTTTAACGGATGTTGTCGAACCTAATTTATGCCCCGTTCCAATAAACAAAAATGACTCGTTTTGCTTATGGATAGTTTTATTTTGACATAATTAAGTCTCATAGAACTTACACAACACAACTCGTTTTGCTTATGGATACTTAGTTGTATTTTGACATAAGTCTCATAGAACTTATGTCAAAATACAACTATACGTAAGCAAATTTGGAATGGGCAACTGCAGTACTTTCACAAGTTATTATGCCTTGTGACCGGGACTGTAGATTCATTTTGTTTCTTGACATTCAAAAGTGCCTGTAATGGTCTAATTGAAATAAATGATTTGATTTGCAAAACAAGTTGATTATGTTTATTGGAACGGGGCATTAGTATTTAAGTTATAATTATTGTTCTGAAGTAACTGACATGTTATGTTTTTATTGAGAATAAAGATCTTTAAACCTGATTGTCTAACAGGAATTCTACCAGAAGACTTGAACCTGTTCCTGGAGGGAGCGCTTCCGAAGCGCAAGAAGCGTAGCAAATGCACATTGGGTGTGTTGGACCCCAAGTTAGGGGCAGCTATCAGCGAGGCCCTGGAGATTCCATGCTCACACACTGGGGCTGTTCCAGAGATTCTAAGAGGTTAGTACTTAGTCCTTTTTATGCAGGTTTAAATGTTACATGTAAAACTGTAGCAAACTTAGAATTTTTGATTTTTACAATACTATAGGTATTTGGTAAAACCCACCCATGTTTCTTCTTTGGCCCGTTATGTTCTGGGGCTGTAGTATCTATTTCGCACAACCCACAACCCTGGTTTGAGAGCTGCCACACCTAAGAGTCGTCACATTAATGTACAATGGTCCATTGGAAGGATCAAGTGCGGAAACCTTACCCCCCCCCCACCCAAGAAGCGGTTCCACATAAGAAGAATAAATGCTGTTTGATTGCAAATTTTCTCCCCTACGTCCTGTTGGATTGACCAGCCATACACATGCTGCTTAGTTGGTTATTATTCTGTATATTATACAGTAGTTACAATCATCGACTAATCTTAGCACACTTTGATCTATTGCAGGTGTTCAAACTCATCTTGTGGTAATAACAGTAGTGCTAAAGTAAATGCAGTAATATCCACACATGTACCTAAATAATAAGTGTATTGTGTATGAAATATGCTGCTACATGTTTTTATATATTCATTCAGATAACACATTTATGTTTAAGTTGGTCTCACACTCGCTCACAACGCCAAGCAATCAATTGTTATATTCATAAATATAAGTCATAAAAGAAATTATAATGTCATAATAAAATATTGTGTTTTATACAATTATTCATCAATATTAATGTCGTTTTTTCTAAATGGTACAAAACATTTTTTTTGTAGCTTTCACATGCATATATAATCATTATTTTACGCTAGACTCCATATTATTCACTAAGTAGTAACATTTTTGGATTAGGTATTATTTTACCCTTTTTAGGAATATTGTTTTTTTTTAAGTTTAAAACTCTCTTCTTTCCCTCAGGTATCCGCCACCACTTCCACTCTCTAATCAAAGGTCTAACCCTGAAAGCCTGCAGTGTGGCACAGCTCGGCCTGGGCCACTCGTACTCCCGAGCCCGTGTGAAGTTCAACGTGCACCGTGTTGACAACATGATCATTCAGTCAATAGCACTGCTGGATCAACTGGACAAGGATGTCAACACGTTTTCTATGCGGATAAGGTAAATGAAGACAATTTCTATTGAAAAGATAAACATAATTGTGCTGCTGTTAACCCGTGGGTGAAGTAGGTACGTGTGGGAGGTGAGTGAAAGCTGATGTTCGTCACCGTTGTTTACTCACTGAAGCGTACATGTACAAAGTTTATAGAATCAAGGAGAAAGGCAAACAAAGGAAAGCGGCACGGTTGGCGTAGTGGCTGAACGATTGATTGCTGCACTGCGCGTCGCGAGTACGATTCTCGCACATTACCCGCATATTTCGGGTTTGGCTGTTTGTGTATGTGAGTTTAATTGTTTGTAAACGCATCCACGATACAGGAGAAATTCCTAGTGTGCGGCAACTTAATTTAAAAAAGCCGGAGGAAAGTCACAAAGACAAGATAGGCAGGCAGAGGCAAAAAAAAACTAACTTAAGTTTTTTTCATACGGAAACCGTCCGATAGTTCAGACATTTAATAATACTGAACGCACTAGAAGGGGTTAGGCAGAACTGTAGCCCATAGTATTGCCTATATTGTCATTTATGTTTAAGTCCCATGTAACAACTGGGCACAAATCCACACTACATCGGCTATGGTTGCTACTGAGAGATTCCTGATGGAAAAACAAAAATACTTTGCCTGAGTCGGATTGAACCTCGTGCATATCAGTTGCGATGGTGACCACTAGACCAATGCGGCAGTCACTGTCCTTGTCAGTTAAGGTAGAAACAAATTATGAAAACTAACTTCAAAACTTCTTTTTCACAGAGAATGGTACTCCTACCACTTCCCAGAGCTGATCAACATCGTCCCAGAGAATCAGCTATACACCAAGTGTGCCGAGTTCATCAAGGACCGGAAGACGTTAAGTGAGGAGTCTGTGGAACCTCTGACAGAGATCCTTGGAGACTCTGAGAAGGCCCAGGCTATCATAGATGCATCTAAGATGTCTATGGGAATGGATATTTCGCCTGTTGATTTGATTAATATCCAGATGTTTGCCGGAAGAGTTGTTGCACTCAGTAATTATAGGTAAGCTGCAGAAAACGATTATTTGATGATTTCCCAATCCAAAAATAAAACATAGTAATGTTGTTTGTGCATTTTATTTCATTATTTTTTAGTTTGTGTAAAGTGTTTTTGCCAAAGTGTTGCATGCCAAGAGGTAAAATAGGGCTGATTCTGTTTTTCCTTTATTTACCACCATCAACTGCACCCATATTTGCAAAATGACGTATCTTTATCTTTGAATGAGTAAAAAATAATTAATAATTAGATTTTAAAAACCGAAAGATATGGCCGTTTATATCGCAAGTTTGTACAGAACCTTATTTAATTTGCTGCATCCAAATAAATTTATTTACTAATGAATACTTTAAACTTTCAGGAGGCAGATATCTGAGTACCTGCACACAAAGATGGAGTCTGTGGCTCCGAACCTGACCACATTAGTTGGTGACCAGGTCGGCGCGCGGCTCATATCCAAGGCCGGTTCTCTCACCAGCCTTGCCAAGTACCCTGCATCTACGCTGCAGATTTTGGGTATGTACTACAATACCTCTTGCATTTACAATCTCTTTTCTAGAGTTCCCAGAGACAAAATAATGGCAAATCAAGTATAATATTTTTTTTTGTTGTGTAAAAAAAAGTATTGACTGTTGGGCTGCTAAATCATAGGTCCTGAGTCCAAACCCAAGGCATGCACCTCTGGGGTTCCGGGTTGTTCGTAAGAGATACCGCGACCCCAGAGCGGGGGAAGTTATTCAAATGATTTCTCATCCGCTAAAAAGGCACCTTTGATTTTTCGTTGTCATGTGCGTATATATAATTATCACATGCTTCGGTGAGGGATACCTTGAGAAAGAAAGAAAGAAAAAATATTTATTTGTCCCAAATTACGACGAGCACACAAAATAACAAAAGAATAGACATTAAACATGCAAAGCATCACAAACATTTTAAAACGTTTAGAAACCAGTTTGCCAGAGATATTTTCACAAAGTCATGTTAGCCAAATCAGAGGCCTATGACAGGCATAGAAACCCTGACACCACAGATTTCACGATAAAGAAATTATATAACAATTTATAATACTTTTCAATGCCGACTTACAGCTAAACATGATTCGACCCAAAAGACTTAATATCCTGTATGCTATTGTATGTATCCAATGTTTAAACAAATCTTATCTTATCTTCATATAGGTGCCGAGAAAGCGCTCTTCCGCGCCCTCAAGACCCGCTCAAACACGCCTAAGTACGGGCTCCTGTACCACTCCACGTTCATTGGGCGTGCCGGCGTCAAGAACAAGGGTCGGATCAGTCGCTACCTCGCCAACAAGTGCTCCATAGCGTCCAGGATCGACTGCTTTTCTGGTAAGGAATACTCATCATTCTATGACCTTCCATCTTGCACTGTATGCCCTGCGCATTTGGTGAGCTTAGAACTGCATCAGTGAGTGGAGTTCGCGTTGAATTCTGAGCCTAACGTACTTGAACTTCTTCTCATACCACCCTGCCTTTACCTCAATTTATTTGGGGTTGGCGCAGTAAGTTTTGGTTTTCCATACATCTCTATAAGTAAAGAATAGTTAGACCTAAAATTATAGTTATGTAAGATTTTAACTAAATTTTTAAAAGGAGGTTGTATATTCAACTAGTATGCATGTTGTGCAGTGCACACAAATATCTAAAACGACTGAACCAATTTTGATTCATGACTAAAGTAACTTGTAATTTCTTTAAAATCATTATAAAATGTTCCTATTTTAATGGCATTGTCACAAACATATGTGTGACAAGTAAGCACATACCTCGAACGCCAACGACACAAATATGTGACAAAAATGTAGATAATAGGGTGGCTGGGAGCAGACGGTACACGCCTGCTCTGGCGTTCTGAAGGTTAAGATATGGAAGAAGACATGCTGCGCCGACCCCTAACAAATAGGGATAACGGCATGACGAATATGCACACTTTGATCTATTGCAAGTGTACCCTGCACTTGTGGTAATAACAGTAGTGCTATATTAAATGCAGTTGTATCCACATATGAACGCCAAAATGCGTATCATGTACTAAAATTATTGCTACAATCTATTTCTACAATGTGAATAAGTATTATTCCTTGTCGTCTGAAATCTATATTTTCTAATATATATAAATCACGTGTCACGTTGTTTGTCCGCGATGGACTCCTAAATTACTTAACCGATTTCAAATTAAATTTGCACACCGTGTGCAGTTTGATCCGACTTGAAAGGTAGGATAGGGTAGGAAGGGTAGGTAGAAAGGTAGAAAATTGCATTGCAACGCATGCCGCGGGGCACAGCTGTTAATGTATAGCAATTTTCTCTTTGGTATAAATTGTATAAGTTTACGTTAAAGTGACTATTTCCTTATTACAGAAATCCAATCTTCCGTTTTCGGCGAAAAGCTACGTCAGCAAGTTGAAGACCGTTTGAAGTTCTACGAAACCGGTGACATTCCCAAGAAGAACATTGAAGTCATGAAGGAGGCCTTGGAAGAACTACAACAGACTGTTGATGCCGAAGCCAGTGCCAAGAAGAAGAAAAAAAAGAAGAAGAAGAAGGACGAGGAAGTAGCCATGGATGAAGATTAGCTGTCAGCGTGACAGTTCTAATGTCAAGTGACGGTTTATCTTCCAATGTCAAAGTGACAGTTCTTTTTATAGCTTTAGGACATAGTGATTGCATATTTTTCAGATAAATCTATTGATGTGACCTCTTTTGCAGTTAATACATTATTTTTAAGGATTTTGTGTTTCATTTTTTTCTTTCCTATACATATAATGCATGTCGAGGTCGCGATCGTGTTCCACGCGTGTTCCTTAAGATACCGCGGTTTCGGAACACAAAGGGCAAAAGGAGCGGATAGGTTTTACTAAGTAGTAGTCTGACACTTAAAAGCCAAAAGTCTAACCGTTCTATCGAAATGGTTCGCAGCTAACAATCTCTCGAATGAAAATGCAATAGGCATAAAACTTTCGGGTAGGCTCTGCTCAGCTGCATATGCAGTAAAGAAAATAAGGCATTTAACTGATGTACACACAGCTAGGTTAGTATACTATGCTTACTTTCACAGTATTATGTCCTATGGCGTTCAGCTATGGGGATCAGCAGCAGACGTCGATTCAGTTTTCATATTACAAAAGAGAAAATCGGGGGCTTTTCAAAATTAGGAGCGACTACTTTAATATTAATACAATCAGTAAACACGAAATTGTAATTGCGAAAAACTAGCAAGTATTTCTAATAAACAGTAGGTAAACGCTTTTATAACAAGTTGCCAAAGTCAGTTATTGAACTGACAGATGATATTAAAAAAGAATATTACAAAATCAAGGACTATACCTATTGAAAATAAAAAAAAATGGCATTTGGTAGCTCATAAAAAGCACACTAAAAGCTATTCTCAATCTTATTACCTGGGTCGGGCTCATACCAGGTCGATCACTGATCGCATAATGGTTAATTTTGGCAAGTTTGGTAATCTGCTACATACTAAACTTGCCAAAATTAACCATTATGCGATCAGTGATCGACCATTCTGACACTATTGTAATAGCAGACTAAGGCCCCTGTAGTACGGCACTACCGATTCCACAAGGTTATGCTTTAGAGCAAGTTGCTGATGGATAATTCTGGCTACAAGGTTGTGTGCGTTCGCGCAGCGGAATGTTGTTGAATTTAAATATCTTGGGACAACTAATAAATAAATATCTTGGGACAACTCACACACGGCTATCTGATCCCAAGCTAAGCAGAGCTTGTGTTATGGTAACCAGACAACTGATATACATACTTATATAATTTATAAATACATACATATTATAGATAAATCACACCCAGACACAGAACAAACAATCATGCTCATCACACAAAGTTTGTCCTGGGTGGGAATCGAACCCACGACCTCCGGCTCAGCAGTCAGGGCCACTAACCACTAGACCAACAGGCCCGTCGAATTTAAATATTTTAATTATGCAGATATTTAGTGTATGACGTCGTGTAATTGTGTATGGTAAAAAAAAAATTGTGCATGCAGCCATTGTGGAGAAGTTCACCAAAAACTGATTCCGCTGCGCAAACGTTCGCCCAGCGGAACTTTTTTTGAAATATAGCCTTTAGAAGAAAACTGATGTGTCTAAAAATTAGTGTGAATTTGTGTGTAATTGTGTATGTATAAATAAAATTTGTGCATGCATAAACTTCGGAGATATTCAAGTTTCCGCTGCGCGAACGTTTGGCCATTAGCTAGTTTTCATATAAAGCGCTTACATAAAGAGCTGTAGATTTTTACACATATTGTTTTGAATTTGTGTATATTTGTGTAAAAAACAGATTTAGAAAAAATCGCAGGGCTTAAAAGATAAAAATATAAACGTCAAAAACGCTTGTTAGGTCGTAGTTCTAAAAGTCTGCACTTTGGGGTCTAGATTTTCACGTTTATACAAACCTTGTAAGTGTCTGCAACATGTTGCCAAGTATCAATGATGTTCCGTTAGTAATTAAAGAGTTATAGGACAATTTACCATGAATAGATCACTGTTTACAAAGCAGTCAAATATCACGACATTCTAAAGGAATTACATGGTAAAATGTATGACCAATAATACGTGTATTCATTCAACTATTCACATGCAAAATTTCATGTCATTAAATTCAGTAATTAAAGAAAAACAATTAAAATACTGACGAAGCATCGAAAACCTACATAACCCGACCAAGTTCGGATGGCTACAAAAAAGCGGCCACATATTACACACAAATTCACACTAATTTTTAGACACATCAGTTTTCTTCTAAAGGCTATATTTCAAAAAAAGTTCCGCTGGGCGAACGTTTGCGCAGCGGAATCAGTTTTTGGTGAATTTCTCCGCAATGGCTGAATGCACAATATTTTTTTTTACCATACACAATTACACGACGTCATACACTTAATATCTGCATAATTAAAATCTTTAAATTCAACAACATTCCGCTGCGCGAACGCACACTACAAGGTTGTGTCTATGCAAGTACTGTTCGTTAGCTAGACGAGAACAACCGGAGATAATGTGGCGAATTGATTCATCCGGACGGTGGTATGCCCGACAAAACCTTCAGTTTTTCCAAAGAGATCCCCGGAACGTAGCCAGGCTACGGACGCTGATTGATCTACATCGGGTCCATGTAGGGCCCGGAAAAAGCGTCCGTGGAGCTCCTTAGGCCCATACTCCACCAAAGCGGAGAGCAGCGGAGCGGAGAGGAGATGGGCGGAAACCGACCAATCACATTACTTTAAATCTACATCGCGTCTCTCATCTTTCCTATGATTGGTTGACTCTTTCACATCTCTTCTCCGCTCCGCTCCTCTCCGCTTTGGTGGAAACCGGGCTTTACTCTGCTACCTCCGCAGGGAGGTATGGCATCCACACTCAGTATTATTACACAATACCGCGTCGAGCGCACACAAAAATAATCCTTATGGCATGATTCAGTATTCACGCACGATGGCTTATTATCGTATTTTATAGGCCTGTAGCTGTCATTCATAAACTGAGTTCGCTAGTTGAAAAACATTATAAATAAGAAAGAAAACATGGACACCAATGTGAACTGAAAACAGCAAATCTACTGTCAAAACAGTAGGGTTGGTAACACTGTCTGAGGTAATTATGTTTACAAAAATGGCGGCTTTTGTTCCGCCATTTTGAGTCAAGTAAAGTACTGTTTTTTTTTTAACTAGAACGTTCTGAGTTCAAATAAATCAAAAAACGTATGATATCATCTTGTATTGTAAGTTCACTTTCTCTTAAACTTAAGTAATCATCCAGTGATAGCGAGATGCTCGCTGCAGTTAATCTTGACGTTGATGTTGACGCACGCTAGCTGCGTCACGAAGAACTTGAAGATGTAGGGGATGGCGATGGAGACCAGGCTGCCGTCACCACACAGGCGACAGGTTTCCTTGTTCGTTTCGCTCTTGCCGATTATTGGACCAAGGAGAGTGCCGCATTTTGAGCAGAGGATTGCCTAAAAGAGAAATAATTAAAATATTTAGCTTCAATCCTACAAAGAGTAGCGTGGACTACAATGGCCTGTTTTCCACTTGTCATCTTTGTAAAAGGTTGTGTTGAAAATCCTACTATCTATACTAATATTATAAAGCTGAAGAGTTTGTTAGTTTGAACGCGCTAATATCAGGGACTACTGGTTGGAATTGGAAAATTCTTGTAGTGTTGGATAGTCCATTTCTTGAGGAAGGCTATAGGCTATATAACATCACGCTACGACCAACAGGTGCTGAGCAGCGTGGGTGAATCAATAATATAAATGTGAATTTTGTGAGCATGGATGTATGTATGGATGTTTGTTATTCTCACGTTAAAACTGCTGAACGGATCTTGATGATATTTAGCACAGAGGTAGATTATAGTCTGGAATAACACATAGGATACTTTTTTCGAACATCACGCGGGCACCAGCTAGTCAACTATAATTTTCTCTATACAGAGGCGACTATGGCAAAAAACTAAGTTTTTTCTACAGACTGATTAGTTTTTGGGTCAACCGGTTGCGTGCGCCACAGTGTTCCCAAACTACTGCAACTCCCGAAAGCTAGAATAAACACTAGCAACCACCAGAAAAGCGATATCGCAATGTCCCAGACAAACAATTTTAATGTCTTGGAACCTGCAACGTTATTTCTTCAAAATAGTAGGAAATACTTAATTTCTACTTTCCTCCAGTATGAGATAAAACAGAAAAGCTGCGTGTTGCGGGTTCTATCCCCAGAACAAGTATTTGGTACAGGTAGTTGTTACGGGTCTGACTGTTCGTGTACGTGAGTTTAAACGCACCCACGATACAGGAGAAATTCCTAGTGTGGGGGCAACAAGTTATTTGATGATTTCTCATGCGAAAAAAGGCATAGTTAGTTTGTCCTCGTTATCGTCGTACCTCAGTCTTGTCGGAGCAGTGGAACAGTCGGTCGTGCAGCAGGAAGGCGGCGCCGTGTGACGCGAGCGCGTCGCGTTCCATCTCCCCGAGCCTCACGCCGCCGCCCCGTCGGCGACCCTTCACTGGTTGCCGCGTTAGTGCGTCCACTGCGCCTGTTGTACGGACCTGGGTGGAAGGAGATATATTTGAAAAATAATATCATAAGATAAAGTAGACACTATTATTTCTCCTGTATCGTGGGTGCGTTTACACAACATTTAAACTCACATACACAAACAGCCAGACCCGAAACAACTATCTGCAGGTCATACAAATATTTGTTTCGTGCGGGAATCGAACCCGCGACACGCAGCGCAGTAGTCGTGTAAATATTCATTTATTTGTATACACATATGTAAGACGATACATAGGATATGCACATATGGATGGAAAGAGTTTAAAATTGTTGGTTCAACATGTTTTGCCTTTTTCAGCGTACAAAATAGTTCCCAATCCTTACTAATATTATAAAAGCGAAAGTGAGTTTGTTTGTTACCTCTTCAAGCCTTAATGGCTAAATCGATAATAAACCGCATACTTTTCTCATAATATTCTTTTTGTACTTTTACCCAGTGCACCGCGATATTTGTATAATTTATTCACTTAGATTTTGGACGCCATCGTGTAACATTTGTACCTAAATTAAAAGAGTAATTAAGAGGGACATTATCAAAAATATAAGTACCTAAGGACTTGGTGCATTTTTAGAGTTTTGCACTGTGTTGTGAAATAAATTGGCTCCAGTAGAACTTATTCTTTTCGTTTTTAACCTCTAGAACGTGCCAGTAAACAAGTATTACCGTTGAGCCCCGCTGGCACAAAATTGTGCCACCAAACCCCGACCGATTTAAAACTGTATTTGTAGTAAAGATAAGTTTTAAAATCAGATTACGCTAACGATAAGAGCCCACCCGGCGATGCTTGACGGATAGTTGACGTAAATAATGGCGGTTAAAAAGACAAACGGGGTCGGCCTTGTAACAGTACGATACCGTCATACCAAAAGTTGTAACTGTATTTAACACCCAATATTATCTTAGCCTATAATACCGACCTGCCACTTGTCTGAAACCATATGCCGCAACCTCTGGTAATGGATGACTCCATAGAATATGTCGGCGTCCATCTCCCGGCCGTCGACGCCGCTGTACATGCGCTCTGTGCCGTAATAGTTGTACCCCGACGCCTCCAGGAGGCGCCCGAAGTAGTTAATAGCTGTGTCCTTCTCGTTGAAGCGGAAGGGAGTAGCGTCGTGTACCTTTGGGGTGATAGATTCTTTTTATTATGTACACTATACAAACGATGACGAATTATGATTAACCGGGTACATCCAGGCCGCTGCTAGCCAGATGGGCCTGCCAGGGCCAGTGCTTGCCGGGGTTGCGGGTTGTTCGAAAGAGATACTGCGGCCCCGGAACATAAAGGGCACGAGAAGGAACATGGGTAGGTTTTAGTCAGTAACAGTCTGACACTCTTCCCCGCTCCGCCCAGAGCTGATAAGTTATTTGATTATTTTGCACGGTTGGCGCAGTGCTTTTCTGTCTTAATGTAATGTCCTGTCCTGTCATGTATTTTGTGTGTGCATAAATAAATAGGTAAATAAACTTTTCCCCACACTAAGAATTTCTCCTGTATCGTGGGAGCGTTTACAATCGTTTAAATTCACATACACAAACAGCAACAACACCACCAAATCAACTATCTGTAGGCCATACAAATATTAGTTCCGTGCAGGAATAACCGGGAATTGAACCCGCGAAACGCAGCGCATCAGTCGATCGCTCAGCCACTGCGCCAACAATTCCGTATGTTTTGAATAAAAAGAAATAAACTCACATGTCCATGTATACTGGCAGCTTTCCCCGCCATGCACTCGATCATCATGGCGATGGTCATTCTGGAGGGGAAGCCGTGAGGGTTGAACAGCACGTCAGGCACCAGCCCCGACTCCGTGAAGGGCAGGTCTTCGGCCGCCCACTTCTGGGAGCAGATGCCTTTCTGGCCAGCTCGGGATGCGAACTTGTCACCTACTGTTGGGTTGCGCTAAGAAATAAAACAAAAATTTTAAAAAATACCTGAGGTACTAAAAAAAAATTTAAAGACATCATTTTTTAAATTTATTTATTCTGTAGAACGCTGTTACTTAGCGCTGCCTCTTTAACAATCAACCCAGTGTGAATTTTTATATTTTGTAAAGTTAGTGAAAACCTAATTGCAAAATAAACATCATTTATTTACCTGTAACCTTAGCATAACGCAGGCCTTCTTGAGCGGTCGTGAGCTAAAGTCCCCGCACAGCCGTACACTGTCAACAAACACTTCCTCTTTGCCGTGGTATTTGCTCACTATGAAGATACTCTTCTCGCCGTCGTAGTAGCTGTGGGAAGATTGATCATGTTAAACATGTAGTAGGTACAGTGGGAACTTGGGATATATGGTACGATAACGATTGACGGGCCTGTTGGTCTAGTAGTTAGTGGCCCTGACTGCTGAGCCGGAGGTCGTGGGTTCGATTCCCACCCAGGACAAACTTTGTGTGATGACCATGATTGTTTGTTCTGTGTCTGGGTGTGATTTATCTATAATATGTATGTATTTATAAATTATATAAGTATGTATATCAGTTGTCTGGTTACCATAACACAAGCTCTGCTTAGCTTGGGATCAGATAGCCGTGTGTGAGTTGTCCCAAGATATATTTTTTTTTTGAAGTTATACTTCTTTTGGCGCGATGGAGAAAAATGATGAGAGTGATTTGCACGCGCACAGCGACATCGTGAAGTTAGTTATAGGTGTTCTAGTAACTATGTTCATGTTTATTCTAGTATTTTTATATTTAGAATACGTGTTTCATAATAAATAAATATTCTTTTGGTGTTTTTATTGCAATAGCTTTTGCATAGACGAGGTTTGGAAATGGATGGGTTACCACACGGGGGCTAGGTTAAGCAACCCTTGCCAAGGTTTGGAATTGGATGGGCTACCACAGGAGGCCAGGTTAAGCAACCCTTGCCAAGGTTTGGAAATGGATGGGTTACCACAGGGGGCCAGGTTAAGCAACCCTTGCCGAGGTTTGGAAATGGATGGCTTACCACAGGGGGCTAGGTTAAGCAACCCTTGCCAAGGTTTGGAAATGGATGGGCTACCACAGGAGGCCAGGTTAAGCAACCCTTGCCAAGGTTTGGAAATGGATGGGTTACCAAAGTTTTTTTTCTTTCCACCAAAGAAGTATAACTTCTAACGCGTGTACATAAGTACACACATCCCTTTTTTTATATGGTATGGTATAAAAACCTTCACAGCACTTAGAGACGTAAACTTCATGGTCATTTAAGAAGAATGCCTGGCTTTTTAAATAAAATAATATTATCATTGATTTCATAATAAGACAGAGCTTGAGGGCTTTCGAAACATGGTTTACTTAATATTATAAAAGCGAAAGTGAGTTTGTTTGTTTGTTTGTTACCTCTTCACGCTTTAAGGGCTAAACCGATTTTGATGAATTTTGGTACAGAGATAGTTGGGAACCAGGAGACGGACATAGGCTAATTTTTATTAAAAAGAAGTGGGATGTCGGGAGAAAGAGGGAACAAAAGGGAAAACTTAGCGTTGCTATTACAAATCAATCAGGCGCAAGGGGAACTGTATTACCCCAAATTTAACGCGGGCGAAGCCGCGGGCGAAAGCTAGTTAAAATATAATTTTGAACAAATACATCTATAGTATTTTAAATCACTTTATATTAAATGCACATCCCGAGTGCAGTGTATCCAATTTATAGATATGTAAACACTGTCTCACGACCACAAGCGGTCAGAGAACTGTCACTAATGTCAACTGTCAGTTAGCAAGATGGCGGGAAATTGGAGGCTAAAGACGTACCCTGGACTGGGGCGTGCTGGTGAGCCTGTGATGTAGTTAGTAGCTCTGCTATAAGCGGATACTACATCGGGTATGATGGCAGGTCAATCTATTCTAAACTATTATAGCCTGATCTCTCTACTACGGATCGCACACCGTAGTAGAGAGATCAGGTTAAATGCTTTTGCGCAGGTTGATGTGCCGTCGTGTGTACCTATGCAAAGATTCTTTAAATATATATATATATATATATTTAAAAACGTGGCACCAGGAATTTCGCCTGTATCGTGGATGCATTTACAAACATTAAACACACATACACAAACAGCCAGACCCGAAACCACAACTTGTATGTCATACAAATATTTGTTCCGTGCGGGGATCGAACCCGCGACACGCAGCGCAGCAGTCGATCGCTCAACCACTGCGCCAACCGTGTCGTAATATTTTGGTGTAGTATTTTTAGTTTGCCACAACAAGCTCCGCTTGCAATACAAATTAAGTTTAACATTTATTTTAAACATTAGAAGAAGTCAATCTAAATCAAAAGTCATTTATCCAAATTAGGCTGATAGTCAGCACTTTCTAAACGTCAAATTACAAGAGACAGTCAAAACGCCCACCCTTCGCCACTTCCTAGCGTTTTAGTAGGATGCAGGAGGGGCCAGGTCTACGTAAGTCTTACCAATAGAAAGGATCCTCAGGCCTGACCCTGGCGCCGACAGCGGGCAGGCCGTCATCATCGATATGTTCCGCGAGGTCCGGCTTAGAAGGGTCGCGGCAGAAATAGGACGCGGGATGCGCCAGCTCTATGAAATCCGCTTTGTATACGGAGCCGGCAGCGAAGCCCCGCTCGTAAGCAGATTTGTTGATTATCATCGCGTCTTCCATATCGTAACCCTGGCATAAAATATAGGCTAGTTATGATTTTTTTAAAAACGTTGCCCCACACTTGGAATTTCTCCTTTATCGTGGGTGCGTTTACAAACATTTAAACAACAACGACAATCGTTATCGCTCAGCAGTCACTAATACATTTTCAACTTTATACCTTAGCGCATATAGTTGAAAATCTATTAAAGACTGCTGAGCGATAACGAACGAAACAAACAAAAACGATATGTAAACGTCAATTAGATTTCAACTATATGCGCTTGGGTATAAAGTTGAAAATGTATTAGTGACTGCTGAACGATAACGATTGTCGTCTGCTGCCGACTGCTGTTTGGCTAAAGGGCCAGGTCATATAAATATTTGTTCAGTCAAATTTCTGACCCCACCCCCCCCCTGCACGGGGGAAAGTTTTTCGATGATATCCCACCAGCAAGAAATTAAAATAGTGGACTTGTACTCACAGTATAAGAAATAACAGCGACGATAGCATTAGTCCCACACGGATAGTCATCCAGCCCAATATTGTCATAATGCGTGGCCCTGAACAGAGGCGTGGCCGGGGTTTGGAGACGGTACAGCTTGGTCTCCGCGTTGGTCACCCACGTGTGGATCGGAGTACCCATTGTTTGCTTACCCATCTGACATTGGTACATGTTACTGGAAAAAAAATGGTTTTGGTTTGAGACAGATGGATGATAGAATATTCTTCCTCGTAAATTTATTTATTTTTCCACATATAATTACATTTTTAAATATTTCTTAAAATCATAAAAAAAAACATTTAAAAATAGTAGCCCACCGGTATCGGGAACAGGAATAATCTTTATTATTATTTACACCATACAAATAACAAGAATAACAAAAAGTGACACAATGATAAATGATGTTTATTTTGTAAGTACGTTTTCACAAACACATTTACACGTCTTTTTTAAATATTTGAGGCCGATGTTTCGTACTAGCAATTTTCAAATTTGTAATAGCAATGCTAATTTTCCCTTTTCTTCCCTCGTTCTCTCTCATATCCCACTTTAAAAAAAAAAGCCTATGCCCTTCTCCTGGTTCCCAACTATCTCTGTACCAAAATTCATCAAAATCGGTTTAGCCGTTAAAGCTTGAAGAGGTAACAAACAAACAAACAAACTCACTTTCGCGTTTAAAATATTAGTAAGGAAGTAAGGATAAGGATGTCAATCTCGCTATTCTAAAATTGATGATTTTTATCAAGACAGAGGTTGTCAACCTAAATCGGACCATCTTTAATAGCGACAAAAAAATTGTGGATGTGATATTGGTAGATATGTTATTTTATTATTAGTCTAGTTTAATAGGGTGGTTCGGAATATCCGATAGGATAGAATCGGCACCAATAACTGAGTATGCTTTTCAAAATGGCCGTCGAGATATTTAATTTAAATAATTGATTTTCGTTAATGGTCAGGTCTCATAGTAAACTCACCGTGGCGACTGGTTACAATCAGGCATCGGCACCAGTTGGGCCAAGTTGCTCATGAACGCGGTCTCCGATAACTCCAAATGGGTGGTTTTACCTGGAATAATAACGTTTAACCATATTAGGAGAGGTCGATGACCGGATGCTTCGCTTAAGTGGGTTATGTTCTAAGCCAGGGATGGCAAACAAATGATACGCGTGCCATTGACGGCACGTGACACAATATTTTGGGCACGCAATCAATTTTAATCTACCTATTATGTTTTTACTTGCTGGTTCGATACATTTTATCAAATATGAATAACATTGAAGATTCGTTTAGAAATGATGACTTTGACGGGCCTGTTGGTCTAGTGGTTAGTGGCCCTGACTGCTGAGCCGGAGGTCGTGGGTTCGATTCCCACCCAGGACAAACTTTGTGTGATGAGCATGATTGTTTGTTCTGTGTCTGGTTGTGATTTATCTATAATATGTATGTATTTATAAATTATATAAGTATGTATATCAGTTGTCTGGTTACCATAACACAAGCTCTGCTTAGCTTGGGATCAGATAACCGTGTGTGAGTTGTCCCAAGATATTTATTTATTTATTTAATAGAAATGAGTTTCGAGCTAATTATTTTCTCGATAATCATTGGTGATTTTTATTTAGGTCAAAACTCCACATTTCTTAAGGAGAAATGGCACGTTGGTCCATAAAGGTTCGCCACCGCTGTTCTAAACTAAGCTATGCCTTTACCTTTAAGTACCTCATTGTGTATGACGGATATGCCGATATACATGAGTTTCATGGTACCGATGACCTCTAGTTCTACGATGAGAGGTCAACGACCGGACGCTTCGCTATAGTAGACTATATTCTATTGTTTTTACCTTTAAGTATCTCATTGTGTGTGACGGCTATATCGAGGTACAGTTGCTCCATGGTACCGATGAGCTCTAGTTGTCCGGTGGAGAGGTTGATGACCGGACGCATCATGCGTGCTTCGCTCGTCATTAGAAATACGCCCGCGAATTGGGAGCAGATCTGGGAACAATATACGTTGACATCAGAGACGCGATTCCCGTATTCATAGGAACGTAATTACTTCAAACTCGTCTGATGATCAGGACTTTTTGAGCGTCGTAAAATAGGTGAATGAAAAACGATTCCATGAAGCGGAGATGACGATGTTGAGATGGATGTGTGGAGTGACAAGAATGGATATAGTAAGGAATGAGTATATTAGAGAAAGTTTGAAAGTTGCGCCTGTTACAGAAAAAATGAAAGGGAGTCGTTTGTCTTGGTACGGACATGTAATTAGGAGGGATAAAGCGCATGTGACTATAGGAGTGATGGATTTGAATGTTGATGGACGGAGAGCGAGAGGAAGGCCAAAGAAAAGATGGATGGATTGTGTAAGGAATTATATGAAGGAGTAAATGATGCCATGACGTCTGATAGGGGAGAATGGAAGAAGAAAACGTGTTGCGCTGAACTATATTTTACTAGCTTTACGCTGCTTATTATATTTTACTAGCTTTTGCCCGCGGCTTCACTCGCATTCAATTTGGGGTTGGCATGTACCTACTACCTGTAGTTTTTGCCCTTGCGCCTAATCTATTGTAATAGCAAAGCTAAGTTTTCCCTTATGTTCCCTCTTTCATGTCCGTCTCCAGGGTCCCAACTATATCTATACCAAAATTCATCAAAATCGGTTACGCCATTTAGGTGTGAAGACGTAACAAACAAACAAACTTGGTTAAATAAAGTTTAATTGATATTCCAATAAAATAAAAACCCCACCTGTTTCTTGGGCACAACTACAATCTCTGTAGTCATAGGCACCTCTTCGCCCTTGATCTTCAGGGTCCGAAGGTAGGCCGCAGACTTGTCCACCGTATCCTCTGCGAAGTAGCCCACCAGCCGGCCGTCCACGAACACTGGGTACTTGTACACGTCGCGGGAGAGGGGTGTCTGGGCTACTGAGCTTATGGCTTCCATTCCTGTTCAAGGAGAAATTAAAAGTTTCTATATAGGATTTTTAATTTCACATAGGATAACTTTTATCTCAGTAGTAACGAGCCCGTGGGACAATTTGGCAGTTTCCAGGTTCAAAGTAATTACATTCTACAAGTACGGCCAACGAGAAGCGATACCAAATGTAAATAAAACCCATGCTAAAACCCCATCTAAAATGGCCGCCCGAATGTTGGCGAACCCGTCTTAACGTTGTCATGTTTTTGCCGGGAGAACGAGACATTACGACAAAGGCACAAGATGGAAAGAGCTAAATATTAGATTGTCAACGCCACAGTTGTTCTTTAGTTAATGACCTTTCGTATCGCTTCTCGTTGGCCGTACTGTATTTAGACCGTTTTTTAGATTTTTCAAAAATAAGGGATACGTATTTTTTTATTTGTAAATTAGAATAAAAATTACAAAGATATAGCTTATTAAAGTTACGTGTGACGTCACGCGTTGCTGCATTTTGTCGCAAGGAGTGACGTCACCACACATAACTTTTTTTGGGAAACTTGCCCATTGTGAGTTTATTTCTTTTAATTTAAAACATAGGACGATACGGTTGGCGAAGTGGCTTAGCGATCGACTGAACAAATATTTGTATGGCCTACAAATAGTTGTTTCAGGTCTGGCTGTTTGTGTATGTGACTTTAAATGTTTGTAAACGCACCCACGATACAGGAGAAATTCCTAGTGTGGGGCAACGATTTACAAAAAGAATAAAAAAACTATAATAAAAATTAATCTCTGAATTTTTTGCTAAGTAAAACAGCTGAACCGACTTCGGTTATTCTTTTTTGTTGTGTTGGTCAATGTCAGAAATGGGTTCTTATTAAAAAAAACCGGCCAAGAGCGTGTCGGGCCACGCTCAGTGTAGGGTTCCGTAGTTTCCCGTCCGTCACAATAAACAACATTTTGATGGTGTTAAAAAAATGAATTTTGGTTTTGTTCTAAATTGCCTTAGAAATTGTCCTAAATTGTCTTAATAGAAGTTTTATGTAGTTATAAGATACCGCCAATGCCAAGGAGAGACCAACCGAACAATTCGGTAATACCCGATCCAATGTAATAAGTACCTACAGCGACATCTCTCGGGGAATTGGGTTACTAATTAGTACTTTTGGATTGCGAGAACCGATTTCAATAATTCTTTTTTTGTTTGAAAAAAGATACATTCAGGATGATAAAATATGTAAACGAAGTTAAAAAAATTGCTTGCATATACGATTATATTACAAACTTATTTTGTAAAACTTTTTGTCTTTTTTGTACAAAAACTGTTATGTAAATCAAGTTCAAAATAATTTTCATAGAAAGTCCTTATAAAGTTCTACTTTTCAGATTTTTTTCATATTTTCTAAACTTATGGTTCAAAAGTTAGAGGGGGGGGACACATTGTTTTTTACTTTTGGAGCGATTATTTTCGAAATTATTGACATTATCAAAAAATGATTTTACTAAACCCCTATTTATTTTTAAATACCTTTCCAACAATATATCACACGTTAGGGTTAAAATTAAAAAAAAAATCACTTCCCACTTTACATATAGGGTGGCTACCCTAATAAAACATTTTGTTCCATTTTTTATTTTACCACTTTGTCGGCGTGATTGATATACATATTGGTACCAAATTTCAGCTTTCTAGTGCTAACGGTCACAGAGATTAAGCGAGGACGGACGGACGGACGGACGGACGGACGGACGGACGGACAGACAGACATGGCGAAACTATAAGGGTTCCTAGTTGACTACGGAACCCTAAAAATGGTTAGGTAGGGTAGGCAGGGTGGGCAGGGTAGCCAGAGAAAAAACCGCTTACCACAGCAAGAGCTAGATATAAATAGGTATACTACTTACCGCATCGTTCCAAGACTTGTGGTAGTGTTTCTATTTGTTTTGAATCGGCCGGCTGTGTTACCTGGAGAAGAGAACAGAAAACATTTGTTTATTTAAACTTCATATATATGAGTGTACAATAGTGGTACATAGGTGGACTTAATGCCATAAGAAATTCTCTACCAGTCAACCTTTGGGTTAAAAACGACATTGTGATAGGGAACTGTTGAAATTAGTAACTCAAAATACTCTAGTTTAATTAGTACTCTAGTTTAAGTTATCTGTGGTGTTCTTGGTTTTGGTTATGCAATGTATGCAACCCAATAAAAAACTTACTTCCGGTTCATAGTCGAGCACTTGAATACGTTTGTTTCACTTCCATCCTAAATTCCAAATTATAATAGGAACAAAAATAACTATTTGTTTTCGAATACTATATACTTATAATATTATAAATGCGAATGTGAGTTTGTTCTCTTCACGCTTTAATGGCTAAACCGATTTTGATGAATTTTGTTACAGAGATACCACGTGACGGATATAGGCTAATTAAAAAAAAAAGTGGTATATGAGGGAGAAAGAGGGAAGAAAAGGGAAAACTTAGCGTTGCTATTACAAATAGTTACTATCTCAATAAGGCGCAAGGGTTAAAACTGCAGGTAGCAGGTACTGTGTTATACCTATGCTAATAAACTAATAAATGCGTTAAAACGAGACACACTAGTCAATTTAACTGTTAGAGCGAGTTCACATTAGGTCGTACCCGGCAGTTTTGTTTTTCTGTCGGCGAGGACCCGGCCACGATTTCTGACGAGACAATGGTGGAGAATATAGACATACTGCTTTGTATAGGGCAGCTATACTTTCTTGTTTGAACAGTAACATCCGGTGGTCGGCCAACGGCAAAACTGTCGGTCCGACCTAATGTGAACCTAGCCTTACATAATAGGATAGTTGACACCACCAATCAATTGATATACTTTTTATGAGCTGTCAAAACGCGCTTCCCCCATAGATTTTGTATGAGACTCGCAACCGATGACGTCACTAAGTTGTCAAGTCAATGATGCAACTATTTATTGATTTAAAAGCAACTAAAAATCGAATTTTAAAGTTATTTTGAAATGAATGGAGTTCTCAGGTCTAGAATAAGGTGTTCTTTCAGAAAAAGTGTTTTTTAAATTATTGGTTAATGGTGTCAACTACCCAATTGTACATTACCTGTGCAGTCATAGTGAGATGGTTGAGCAACCCGCACGGGGCTCCGTCGGGCGTGTGCACGGGACACACGAAGCCCCACGCGTCCGGCAGCAGCTGACGAGCTTCAGTCGTGCGCATCTCCATGAAGAACGAGCCTCGGTGGATGGACCTGCACGGATATATCAAAACATTTTATTTTATTTCACATAGGACTACATGGGCGCTTTTTAAATGTCAAGGTGCATGGTTCGTGTTGGTAAAGATAAATATTAATTTATTTGTTCAAACATGTGTAACATGATACATTATGCATATGAACATTTAGAAGATGGAACAGGTTTAAAATGGTTGGTTAAGCATGTTTTGCTGATATTAAAGTTCCGTTATTTATTAATAATGTTGCCCAAGACGTGTCTTCAGAAGATATTTCTACTTACATTCGGCAGAAAACTGGTCTCCAGATCTCTTTAGAGAGAATAAATTTCTAGAGACAGAGGGATTATAACGCTTATAAAGTATTTGTTCCAAGACTTAAGTTAAATGTCTTCATGGATGCTAAATTATGGCCTGATGGAATTTCATTCCGTCGCTTTGTAAACATTGCAAACAAAATGATTAGCGATAACGAACCTACAAAATGAGTGCAACGCAAAATGAACAGTGTATCATGTTTAGTTTTTAACTGTAAATCGGTTAAACGATCTATAGATGGCATGAATATATTATATGGATAAGCAGATAGTATAGCACTGCAGAAAACTTGGCTTATGTCATAGGACCTAAATTGTCTTGGAGGAATTGATGCTGGTTTTTAGTTACACACACATCGCAAGCACATCGGCAGTGGACACGTCTGCGGACTTGCTACATGGCGGGCTGCTTTGAATGTTATGGTGGGGTCGCACTATTATGGAAGAAAAGTGCCTTTTCTTTTACGGGGATATTTAATTGCCCGCTTATCGGGAATAACAGGCAAGAAACTACATGGTTACTCTTTAAAAATCATTTGCAAGCGTCTAAGAATCTACAAGGCCAACAATGTCCACTCATTCACAAAGAATTGCAAAAAAAAAACAATGTATATGAAACTAGTGACACAAATGTTGCCATCAGCATTATAACTAGTTGCGGGTTGTTCGAAAGAGATACCGCGGCCCCGGAACGTAAAGGGCAACAGAAGGAACATGGGTGGGTTTTAGTCAGTAAAAGCCTGACAGCCCCCCCGCTCCGCCCAGAGCGGGGGAAGTCATTTAATGATTTCCCACCCGAAAAAAAAAGCATTATAACTACGAAGCGAAGGTTGTATAAATATTTGATTTGACAACTATAGAACTTACTAGCTGCCACCCGCGGCTTCGCCCGTGAGATATCGAAAAAAGAGGCTGTGCGTGTGAGGTGTGTTATTCCAGACCATAATCTACCTCTGTGCCAAATTTCAGCAAGATCCGTTCAGCCATTTTGACGTGAAAAAGTAACAAACATCCATCCATCCTCACAAACATTCGCATTTATAATATTAAGTAGGATATTATTACACTAGCTGCGGCCCGCGGTTTCACAAGCGTGGTGATAGAAATACAATATATCTTTATGAATTATACCTATGTGTGCCTATGTGCTATTCTGATGTATAAGCTACTAGCTTTTGCCCGCGGCTTCGCACGCGTTAAATTCGGTATAACACTACTGTGTTATACCGAAGTACCTGCTACCTGCAGTTTTTACCCTAGTGGCTTATTGATTTGTAATAGCAACGCTAAGTTTTCTCTTTTCTTCCCTCGTTCTCCCTCATATCCCACTTTTTTTTTTAATTTATTACATTAATGCGTGAAGAGGTAACAAAAAAAAACTCACTTTCGCTTTTATAATATTAGTAAGGATATTAGTACGGCTATTACTGTAAAGTCATTAAAATCTATAAACTATAAGTCATTAAAATCCATTCAGTAATATTTGCATGAAATCCATCCAGACAAACTTTCGCGTTTATAATATTAGTAGGATATTTAATAAATAGATTAGGAAACTAACTTGAAATGGGACATGTATCGCATCCTGTTGATGTTCTCCGCCACGATGGTGAGTCCCTTGTACTGCGCCAGGTTCACGTTGTTGGACGGCGCGTTGCCCGTCGCCAGGAAGGTCTCCATCTTCTGCTCCAGGTTGCCAGAACTGCGCAGGATTTGTTGAAGCTCATGCTGAGGAAATTACAAGTGTTTAGGTAAAATATATAATTTTAAATCTTATTTTTTTTTTTTAAGTATGTCTACTGGGTTCCAACTATCTCTGTACCAAAATTCACAAAATCATTTTAGCCATTTTGGCGTGAAGACGTAACAAATAAACTCACTTTCGTTTTTTATAATATTAGTAAGGATTTTAATTTTACAACAAAGGAATATAGAACCACATCTTTTTTTAAAAGAACTGACCTGTCCAATAACAAGTTTCTTGGTGGTCTTGGCCTTCCGCAAGACCTGTATCCTCACGATGGAGACCAGTTGCTGCAGTCGCTCCTTCAGAATCTGAAGGTACAAGTGGCCGCCAACAAGAAGCTCTTGCATCATTACAGCGTCAGCACCTTCCACCTGGTAATCAAAACTCTGATTAGCTGAGAAGGGTGCATTATTTGACCTCCCTAACCGCCATCATTTTGTTTTATTAAAACTAGTTAAGGCCCGCGGCTCCGCCCGCGTGGAGTTTAGCTTTTTTTTTTCATTTTCCAAATACCGTACAAAATTGCAACATAAACAGCCATATCTTTTGACTGCGTACACTTAGAGGGTTGATTTTTTCAGAACACAAAGGGACCACAGATATCTAAATAATAAATATCTTGGGACAACTCACACACGGCTATCTGATCCCAAGCTAAGCAGAGCTTGTGTTATGGTAACCAGACAACTGATATACATACTTATATAATTTATAAATACATACATATTATAGATAAATCACACCCAGACACAGAACAAACAATCATGCTCATCACAAAGTTTTTCCTGGGTGGGAATCGAACCCACGACCTCCGGCTCAGCAGTCAGGGCCACTAACCACTAGACCAAGAGGCCCGTCTAACAGAGTAACGTATAACAGAGTTCAGTATATGGTTTTAATTTATAGTCGATACCTCGACGCGTTCCGGAGATAAAGGCTCTTGACAGACAGACAGACGGACAAAAAAGTAATCCAATAAGGGCTTCGTTTTTTTCCTTTTGAGGTATGGAACCCTAAAAATAGTGAGATTGTCCTCACCTTACACTTATTCTGCACCAAGTCATACAACTTCTGAGCCATAAACACCAGCGCATTGAATTTATCCTTGTGGTCCTTCAGATGGATCATGACGCAGCGGTCCAGCAAGAAGGCCGCCGCGTCCAAGTCGGAGGCCCAGGGCGGCAGCTCGTACAGCTTGGGACGGAACATGCGGCCTAGGTAGGAGAGGCAGTCGTTCGACGAGTGGAGGCCTTCTTCGTGAAGCTCGCGGAGCATGTTTTGAATACAACTGTTGAAAGAATATTTTCTTAAAGGATTTTCAGATTTAACCTATCTTTTTTTATGTAGCATCATAGTTGTAATCCCCGATAGGTAAGCTGAGGTGTACACATCATAAGTTGATGACCACATCCATATTTCAAAAACTCATGAAAACAATATTTATACTAATACTAGCTGTTCCTCGCAGTTTCACCCACGCTGCTCAGCACATGTTAGTCGTAGCGTGATGTTATATAGCCTATAGCCTTCCTCAAGAAATGGACTATCCAACACTAAAAGAATTTTTCAAATCGAACCTTCCTGAGATTAGCGCGTTCAAACAAACAAACTCTTCAGCTTTATAATATTATATAGTATAGATTATAAAGAGGAAAGATTTGTTTGAATCAAATAGGCTCTAAAACTACTAGACCGTTTTTAACCATTTTTTCACTAATTGGAAGCTACATTATCAGGAAGTAACATAGGCTATACAACATCACGCTACTACCACACACTACCCAAGGGAGCAAGGCAGCAACTAAAAACGCGGTCCGATCCAAAAAATGTAAACATTGCTTTAAAAATTTCAACTCGATACCTTCACGCGTTACCGAGATAAATGATCTTGAGAAACAGACGGACGGACGGGCGGACGGACGGACGGGCGGACGGACAGACAGACAAAGTGATCTATAAGGGTTCCTTTTTGAGGTACAGAACCCTGCAAATTTTAGCATAGATCTCGACTTACTTAACATAATACAGGTCATTCTTCTTTCCATGCAACAGCAGCCTGTATATATAGTGGTCAGGCCAGTCTACCAAACACTTCATGATGAGTAGGAGGGGGGCGTAGTACATCATCTTGCGGTAGGAGAACATTAGCTTGCAAGTGCCGTTATTTAAGAAATGGAGGACATTGTTCTGGAACAATTTTAATGAGTTAATCAATAGTGAGTATGCATGCATTTGACTATATAATTAATCAATGAAAAACAGTTTTAACAATACAAGAAAAGTTTAAAAAGTTAATTTTAACTACTACTTGTCACAAAAAAAAATATTCCTAAAATTTTCTACTACACTTCAAACGCCTGTTACTGTTGCGACCAATTAACGTCAATTTTCTTTTTTAAAATTTTTATATCTTAAAAAAATGTTACTCAAATTGTATAATAATATATTCAGCTTTATTCAGGCAAAATGCTTATAATAATAATTGCAATTATAATATTAAAATAAAATATTAACGAAAGAGTAATTCAAATAAAAGTGTTACTTTGACACATGGACTTTGACGTCACTGCCGGCATTATCTCAGAAGATGCGTTTTGAGTATGCTTTCCGTTTCACCAAAAAAAATTGAAAAAAAGTGCTTTATGTAACTAATAACTTCTGGTCGGGTTAAGCTGCGCTTGCCAAGGTTATTCCGTAAAACTTTAAGGTTTAACCACTTTAACTGAACATATAAGTGTAATATTTTTAGAAATAAACTGATTATTCAATTCTACATACAGTGCTTGTCTGATCCGAAGTGACACAGCGGACCATGACTCCATAATCAGAGAATAAGTTTCCACGCATCCTCCATCCTGACCGCTTGATGGCTACTGGGTAATTACGTCTGGTCACCAGGAGCATACGGGCTAATCGTTCATGTCCCTGTAAAGACAAATTAGTATTACATAAAATCCCATCTACAATCCCAAAAGCAGATATCGATGTTCCGTACATAAACATATGTCATATGTTTTTTTTTTGTATCATTGGCCTTAGATTATATATGCGCACATGCTGATATACGATTTGTATTTTAATTCTATTTATTTACCTTGTTTTAGAAATCGTATAAGAGAACAAGTATTATAAAAGCAACGAATAAGTGTCGTAGAAACGTTCATGTATCAGTTTTTCAAAGAAAACGTGGAAACATGAAATACTTATGTGTGTATATGTTGTAGAAAGAAAATTTATTAATGCTCATAGAGTTATTTCTAGGGCGTGTTGAACACAAATTACGCTCTCCTGTAAACCTCGGTTTTTGACCTTGTACGTAGGAACCGTCGATATGAACACACGACCACCAACCTAGCTATAAAAAACCACTTTATGTGGATCTGTAATTGTACAGGTAATCTTTACAAAGCGAAGCCATGTTATAATGGACATGTGAATCTTGAGGTGTTGCCGTGTGTACTTAATACTTCAACAACCTTCCGCCAATCATATTTAAGTCCTATGTAATAATGGCTGAACCTATTGCCAACACATTGGGGCACAAATCGAGAGAAAATTTCAATGACTGTTATTGAAATTTTCCTGATGGAAATTCTATTATTTAACGATAATTTAAGAACTTGCACCTATTTAAAAGATCATGATTATTACCTTCACAATAAAATATCCTCCCCACTCGTCTGAATGTTCATTATGTTGCACTAATTCTTCAGGAGATAGATCTGCTAAGTGGCACATTTTTGACTGAAAAAAAAAACACATTTCACTGCAAGAAAATTAACTATAATATATTATTAATTATTAACACTTATCAATATTTAAAATCTATAATATAAAAATGAATCGCAAAATGTTTTGGAAGTGCATAACTCAACAACGCCTGGACCAATTTTAACAATTCTTTTTTTTAATATTTGTTGAAGTCCAAGGATGGTTTATACAGTGAGAAAAAAAGCTAAAGGCAGTATAGGTATTTGCGTAATATATTAATAAATTACAAATAGTTATATACTCAGTTAACAACCCTGTAGCACCACAACATAAAACAAATAACATTTTATTGCAATATTATTGCTATGACTTTTTTCAGATACGCAATTTTTTTATTACATTGTCCTACATTATAATTTCTCGTGTATCGTGGGTGCATTTACAAACATTTAAATTCACATACACAAACGGCTAGACTCGGAACAACTATCTGTAGGCCAAACAAATATGTTGTCCATGCGGGGATTAAACCTGCAACATGCAGAGCAGCAGTCAATCACTCAGCCACTGCACCAACCGTGTTGTCAATAAATAAGCCAACCATACAAAAAATTAACAATAAGTTTTTAAATAACAACGGGATTTTATTTCTAAAGCCTAATTGCACTAAGACATATTTGATTAGTTAAAAAAAATCCTTACCTTAACCATTATAGGCAGAGATCCCAAAGACCTGTCCACAGTAACAGACTTCTCATCAATAGTAAGCGTCATACGGATTTTGAAGTCCCCTTTGTATGTTGCAGCCCGTTGTCTACACTCTGTAGGAAGTACTGTCTGATTTTTAACACCAACAGCCTCCATAGGGACAGTAGGCTTAGAAAATCCTGCTTCATCAATAGTTATTTTAACCCTTTCTCCGCTTGGTAACTCAAACTCAGAAGGAACAAGGTCTGCAATAACTGCTTGCAAACCATCTTGTAACATATAGTTAAATGAGTCTATGTGAGGCGCTCCAAGACATTGTAGGTGCTGAAAAATAGACCAAGTTATTTTGGTTTAATATGTGTTTTGTTTGAGTAATTACACAAATCTAAAAATTAACAAACAATCAAGGTCTAAGTTAAAATTAAAAACTAAGTGCCTACATATACAATACAACAACAATAGGACACTTAAGCGTCAAAATATTTCATGGCATCGCTCTCATCCAGAAATATGCCCAGAAGACTAGCAAGATACATTCCATCATCAGAATAAAAATCCTGACAACAATTACTAACTTTAGGGAATATGGTATGCTTACTAAACAAGAGACAATAAATTACTAATGCACCTGCCTATTTATACATGGATAATAAAAATTTTAAATTTAATAAACGGAAGTAAAATCAAGAAAAAAACAATTTGTGAGGTTACGAACCGGGTTTGCTATTTTTGGTGGCTTTCGATAGTCCGGGTGGCTAGTGTAAGCCAAAGAAGGATTCTTGGCGATTTTCTTTGAATTCATTTTTGATTTTTCTTAGTCACATTTATAATTTTATTGTCAATTAACAATTCAACGTGATATATTAATATACACTGTATACACGTGTTTTGATGAAACTGTCAAATGTCAACTAGCCTTCAAAATCGAATGACAGTTTTTGTTTCAGTGTCGATGACAGTGAAAGTATTGCATGTTCATTATTTATTATTTGTTATCGTTGATTACTTTAGTCTATGGTAGGGAAAGACTCATGGCTCGAATCGCGCTCACACTTTAGCCGAAGTTTTAATATTATGTGTAATGCTATGTATAAACTACACCGTAATGATGCTGGTTTTTTGATGTTGGCAAAGGGGAAAGCGTCAAAGTAACGAAATTCAAACTGTTTGGATGTAATTTGCAGATTAGTATTAGTCAGTTCGTCTATTTATTCACCTTTCTTGACACAACTTCGTAATCACAGTATTTCTTTATAGAGGTTGAAACTACTTTTTTAATTCTTTAAAAAAATTGTATTGATGAGTTGCATTCGATATCTAGACTAGACATTAAGTCTTGTCTAAAATGTAAATAGTCTGCTAAATTTTCACATTCACCACTACCAATATTTCAACAATTTCAGCTTTTTTGATGATGAAACTAAAAAAAATACTGTGGATTGAACGCATCCATAACAAATACGTTTCTAATCTAGAGATACTCCAATCTCTATGGTTATTATTTTTTAACGGCTAGGAACTCTACGGGCGGGAATTCACCACTTCATAAAATTAATTGCTTTCTAGATCAACGACGCTATCTACTCTATATATAGGACTTATGCAGTAGTGCATTTGACGACCGTTCGTACGTGTCGTGACTGAACTGCAACGCGAGTCTAAGTTTACAGCGGAGCTCTGCATTGTTTCTCTAAAGTGCTACAAGCTACTGGCTAAACAAAACCAAGTGAAAAAAGTAAGTAAACAGAATTTTCAATTTCGTATTCACATTTGTGATTCTGTAGTGAATTAATAGAATATTATTAGTAGCATTCATTTATCTAATCTTTATAAGTATTTTTTTGCATGTTTCATTAGTTATAACCAACTGACATGATTGTTCAAGTAGGTACATAAAACGTAGAGTTATTTGGGAAATTCGTTTTTATCTTTCGTACCCCCAATTATTGCCTTTAAAGAAGTCGTGATTCATCGAATAAAAATTTTAGCTATTACAAATATATAATCATGTTCAATGAATCAAGTGATTTCATTATGTTATCGCTCCGGAAATCGCTTTCTATGTTTATACAATAAGTATTATAGGACCATTTTGCACAATGGTATTAACAGTTACAATGTATGTATTTTTGTTGCCCTAACAAGCCGTCTGCTGAAATGCTGACCGGATGCGCTACTCATTATGCTGAATAAGTAAAACCCATACATTGGTATTCTTCGTCGTGTCGTTAAGCTCCTTGAGTTATGAATCGAGCTACGCTACACGATAACTGACAAATGCTTGCAATGCATCTGTAGCGACACAAAGTTACAAGTGACCGACAGCGCCATCTATCCAGCCACAGAAGAACTAACGGCAAGATTCCTACATCGCGCAAGCAAAGTTGTACGCGCAGTTAGCATATATACGAGCGCCCGACAAACAACTGTCGGGCAGTGGCCCGCCAGACACAACACCCGTCTGGTCGGAGGATCCTCCCTTTTCCTTAGAGGGTGGAGAACTTTACACCCTGTTCTTCATGCCTCTAAATTGGTGACCCCGACGTGATCCCGAATGGACGTCAACGCAGCCTTCGAACATCATGACGTCACCATCGTCATATCACTCCCTCCAGCCCCGAAGCCTCATCAGCGACCATGGCGCCAGCACACTGCACTCCCGACGGTTGAAGAGTCGACACAGATCCTCTCCCGGTCGACGCCGGCAGTCAGCCACGACGCTGGGCTGTACTACGTCCGACGCACGCAATGGACCTACAGCGCCGGCCCCGAACCCAATCGACCTTGGGTATTTGGGGGGGAGTGATGTAGCGACACAAAGTTACAAGTGACCGACAGCGCCATCTATCCAGCCACAGAAGAACTAACGGCAAGATTCCTACATCGCGCAAGCAAAGTTGTACGCGCAGTTAGCATATATACGAGCGCCCGACAAACAACTGTCGGGCAGTGGCCCGCCAGACACAACACCCGTCTGGTCGGAGGATCCTCCCTTTTCCTTAGAGGGTGGAGAACTTTACACCCTGTTCTTCATGCCTCTAAACATCCGTGGTCATTTTTTAGACTGTTTTTCAGCCACTAATCTGTATAATCCTGATGTAAATTGACCATGATTTCTGTCTGAACCTTACAAGAAACGATGACTCCCAAGTTTGTTTTGGCTGTTTCTTCTCAGAGTAGTGGGGTAAAAAACACAAGCCAAATCTAATTTAGGAAAATAAAAGTTTTTGCAAATACCTACTTGCAAAATAAACAGCATATAACATCCATACCTATCTCGAATGACCATACCCAACATCTTAGTCCTTTAACAGTTCTGTATGTGTGTAGCGCAAACTCTTTTCTCAACTAATGGGTGTATTATTGAGATGTTCAAAGCATGGAAGCTTGTATTTAATGTGTGATAGTCAATTGTTTTTGGACCTACCCATGTAAACAAACCTTATATCTGTGGAACCAGCCAGTATTATTACTTAGCCAATAGCCTAAGCTCCGTTATGATGGCAGTTATTTTCTTTTCCTTCTAATTTTGAATTGGCTCACTTTTTTTTAGGGTTAACGCTATATTGTCTTATTTTGATTGGAAGAATATGGCATAAAGCAGTAGTATGCAGCAGTTGTATAGTTAGAGAATGAATTTGAAATATTTATTTCATTGCTGAAATGGCTACATAATGTACATATTTATAGTAAAAAAAAAACATGTTTTAATCCTAGATACATATGAGGTAATAAATATTTTAATCAAGATAATTATGTATTTGTATGAATAGCTAAAGCTGTAAAAATTAATCAGTTGTTTCTATATCTGTTATAAAAACAACTTGACCAATATTTATTGACATTAAAAAAAAAAATATCTTGGGACAACTTACACACGGCTATCTGATCCCAAGCTAAGCAGAGCTTGTGTTATGGTAACCAGACAACTGATATACATACTTATACAATTTATAAATACATACATATTATAGATAAATCACACCCAGACACAGGACAAACAATCATGCTATATACTCATCATGCATATTACTTTAGACATGGTCTGGTTGCAGTTTTTATGTCTTGCAGTTGCAGTTTAACAGTGGTGTAAAATTGTATTACCAACATGAATAACACTAAATAAGTTTTTAAATTGTTTTCTTAAACTCTGATAAATTATTTAAAAAAATAACAAGTTATAAGTCTACAGTGCAGTTATCATTCTTAATATATTTTTGTTTTTTAAAAATGTCATGTTCATTAGTTATCAATGCTTAATAACTAATTAATTATCATCATTAAGTAGTGGTTTGACACACTAATTAATTAATTTATTTTCTAATTGGACTAACAAAACATCAGCTTGTAATTAATTTCTAAGTTTCTTAAGAACCATTTAGGGAGCATTCGCCATTTGTTTTTGGGACAAGTGCAACCCCACAACTGAATGCCATATAACACAGGGTTTTTTTTGTGAATGGGAAATCATCAAATAACTTCCCCAGCTCTGGGTGAAGCGGGGGCGAGAGTCAGACTTGTACGGACTAAAACCCACCCATGTTCCTTCTATTGCCCTTTATATTCCGGGGGCGCGGTATCTCTTTCGAACAACCCGCAATCTCGGTAGGAGGTGGCCCTTGCAGGCGTCTTTGCTTTGCTGAGATCTTTGAAGCGCGCGTGGAACACTAACGCGCCGTCGACACGGCCTGTTGTCAATAGACGGACGAACGGTGAGCTACATAGCTCACCGTCCACAGGCCCGCAACTATAATAGGCTTTAGCTGATAACACAATGAAGTACCTATTAAAACAATGAAGTTTTGAAACACATATATAATTTTGTTATCAAATAGGATGTCACTTCCTTTATAGTGTGTATATTTAACGGATTACAGTGCCTTAATTCGGACAACTTTATTTGCTTAAAAATGAGTGTTCATACAGTTAAAAAGAACCACCTCGGAATAATAGGTACTCCAAACAACAACAAAATATAACATCGAATTTGGTTTGGTTCACATTTGGCGTAGAAAACGCTTAAAAAAAATTTACCACCTTTTGGAAGTTGGTAAGGCAAAAAAACCATTAAACATATTTAAAAAACGACTTCATGTTGAAGGCTTAGCAATTTAACGATTTTGGTATTGTCAGGTCAATTCCGTTTTTGAGAATGTAATTGAATGAAAAAAAAACAATTCGAGATTTATAGAAAACCTTTATTTTTTAATCTGAATTAAAATATATTTTTGCTGAAGTTCTACTTGATCCTATGCTAGATGGCGTTGTTAGTTGAGAGCTGGTTCCTGAATCGCGTCGGTTCCTGAAAATTTAGCATTAAAAATATATATATATATATATCTGTTTAGCTAAACGTTTTCGATTTATCATGTATCTAAAGTTAATTACTTTGTAAAACGCAAAACCATAAAAACTTAACTTTATGCATACAATCAAAAGTTTTCAATCCGCCTCCCTAGATGGCGTTGTTAGGTGAGAACCGATTTCTGAACTGTGCAATGGTTTCGTTACCGACGAAAAACGGCTAACAGCTCATTAGTGCGCGCCACACCTCCGCATCGTATCACCATCCTTCAAGAAAGCGACAGGAAAACCAGTATGCTTAAAAAATAAAAGTACAAACAGCCGTCTTTCCGTCCTCGCCGACGAAAACCGTCGCGACGTCCACGTAAAAGCCCCCACGCCTTCCTCTCGCTCTCCGTCCAATCCTATATTATAAAAGCGAAATATTATAAAGCTAGCTTTCGCCCGCGGCTTCGCCCGCGTTAAATTTGGGGTAACACATTGCCCCTTGCGCCTTATTAATTTGTAATAGCAACGCTTACTTTTCCCTTTTCTTCCCTCTTTCTTCCTCTTCATGCTTTAATGGCTAAACCGATTTTGATGAATTTTTGGTACAGATATAGTTGGGAACCAGGAGACGGACATAGGCTATTTTTTTTTTAAAAGAGTGGGATTTGAGGGAGAAAGAATGAAGAAACGGGAAAACTTAGCGTTGCTATTACAAATCTATAAGGCGCTACCGAATTTAACTAGTACTGCTATATTTTCCCTGCTATATTTTTTTTGTGATTCTGCCTAATTTCTATTATTATATGTTTCAGAATGTCGTCCATATTTTCTAAAAACGGTATTCTATCGGGCCGTATAGACTATTACTGCCTGATCTGCGCAAAACAATTTAAGAACGAAGATGATACTCTTGCGCACATCGCTGATACAAAGCATAAGGAGGACTTGACGACTTGTGGATATTTTGAGAAATATAAAGATAATTTCATCAGAAACGTATGTATTGTATTTTTTTCTGTCATGTTAATACTTAAACATATCATCACGCGTGTAATAATCGAAGGGGTAAGCAGCAGTGTAACTATAGTGTAATAATGTTATAATAGTACACTAATAAGTGATAATGAGTCTATTGCCATTAACTAGCTATGCCTTAATGGCTAAACCGATTTTGATGAATTTTGGTACAGAGATAGTTTGGACCCTAGAGCAGGCGTTCGTCACTCGCTCAAGGGCACGCGTTTTATGCCTACCGCTTCGTGTATCGCCGTCGATACAACTGACAGTGGGCTGTCGCACCGTACGACGTCGTGATTACCGCGCTGAGTTTCAAAATGCCGAAACCACGTAATTTTTGTGCAGTATATGGGTAACATAATTATATTGAATATAATAATTCTACTATTATACTTCAATAATAATTATATTGAAGAATTAGAAGAAACTTTTTTTAATAATTTTGACAACGTAATAATGGATTGGCCTGGCAGTACCATCTTGGAAATTTTGAAATTGATTGATTTTCCTCCACGTTTCTCCTGTTTCACTTTCGATTATTATTAAAATTATTTACGCGGTTTAGAATATTATCCACAATAAAATTTAATAATCGTGAATTCAGGGAAGGAAAAAAATTCATCAGTCGTTTTATTAAACTGAAATATATTTGATTCTACAATATTCGTTTTATTATCATTATCATCAATTCATCATACGTTCAACCCTAGCACATTCGCTCGATGACGCGCCCGCACGTTGGTCGCGCGGCGGGCAATACAATCTCAACTCTCTTTGTGCGTACTTATGGTGCATTTCTTTTGGCTGCAAACAGCTGGTATTATTATTATGATTTTGTAGGCTATTATAGCGTAGGTATTTTCCTTTTTGTATTGGAGTGATGTATCTGCTACGTAGTAGCTATTTAGTAATCTGTGCCTAGAGACGGACATAGGCTATATTTTTTTAAAAAAAGATTGAGATTTGTGGAGGAAAGAAGGAAGAAAAGGCAAAACTTAGCATTGCTATTACAATAAATAAGGCGCAAAGGCAAAAACTACAGAAAGGGGAACTGTGTTACTCCGAATTTGACGCGAGCAAAGCTGCAGGCAAAAGCTAGTGTATTACAGAGGAAATAAATTTTTGTTTGTTTATACCGAGTAGGATTCGAAATTGCTCGACCGATTATAACTATTTTTTCGTGAATAGAAAGCTAAATTTTTAGGTAGCAACATAGGCTATACAACATATCAGTACGATATTTAAATGCTGAGCAGCGGGTGAAATAGCTGGCCACAGCTAGTGTTGAATAAACAAACAGTTTCATAGTCATTTCTTCCTTTTCAGACAAACGGAATCTACTTCTGTGAGCCATGTAGTCTGACATTCCCTACGTCCATGAAGGTCGAACTACACATAGATGAACCATCTCATTTGGCAGCTAAGAACAAGATATCTCCATGGCTCAAGCGTGTGGAGAATGATATCATAGTCTTCAATCAGTTCTACATTTCTGATGATGCTTGGAACGGCTGCGTTGAAGATACTTGTGTGCTTTGTAACACGGAGTTTGATGATTGCAGTTTCCATAAGGGAATCAAAAGCCATATTCTCAATTTATTCAAAAGCGAAGTTGTTTTTGATCAAGTTGAAAAAACGGTATATAGAATGGTAAGTTGAAAAATTCGTTTATTAATTTCAATATATAAGGACAAGGTAATGGTTTTTCGAGGTGTGGGCCAAAATAACCACTAGGTGCCGCATTTACACAGCTAGAAATCGACGCGGCAGACTTCGTAGAAGATGGACGATGGCCCGTCTAAGCCCTGAATCGAAAGAACTGGAAATCGTGGGGAGAGGCCTTTGTCCAGCTGTGGGGTGATGTGGGTTAACAGTAATTGTTTTTCGGGATTTCGACATTAGTCCCACGGAAAAAATAATTATCAATTTGACGCCTGACTCTCTTAAAAGATGTGTAGTTTTTGTGAATATCTACTATCACGGCAGTACATGATGAAAATAACAAGAATGAATATGATATTGTGGCGAAACTGTTGCGAGATGCGACTGTGTCCCAGTAATTATATGTTTAGGCAGCCACGCGACTGTTTGGGCTAGTTTAAACTACTCCATACATATAGCAACATTTTCGCAAGTGGGGTTTTTTACAAATCCCTCACGGGGTTCAGTTAACCCAGAATTAACGTCACGTTTGGTGCAGTGGCTGAGCGATCGACTGCTGCGCTGCGTGTCGCGGGTTCGGTCCCCGCACGAAAGAAATACTTGTATGTTTTACAGATAGTTGTCCAGTCCGGGTCTGGCTGTTTGTGTATGTGAGTTTTAATGTTTGTAAACGCACCCACGATACAGAAGAAATTCCTAGTCTGGGGCAATGTTATAAAAAAAATATATAGACGTCCCACAGTCGGAATTTATAATATTGTTCATATGTGCCTGTACAACGTTTGGTACTTTTGTTTACAGATCGATGCTAGATCTCGGCAGTGTCTAACATGCAATGTGATCTTCGGAAACGACCCAGCAAGCCATTTCAACACAGTTGACCATAAAGATGCATATAAATTGTATGATCCCTCCATACAAAAGGACGAAACGAAAACAACATCCAAAAATACGAAAGAAACCCAACATGTGAAGGGTAATAACGAGGAAGCAGATGTAAAGGACAGTGTCAAAGTGGTCAATGGAAATGTTAATGGAAACATCAATAAAGCAACAAGTAAAACTGCTGATAAAGATAGCAAAAAAGCAGCCACGAAACCTCTTGAAAAAGAAAAAGTAACTCCGAAGTCTAAACAATCAACTAAGAAAGAAGGCGCAGAAGAACTTGACAAGATTTACTGCAAGAATTTGGGCACGAAAAACTACATAACCGTCGCTGGCATGGCCAGATGGTGCATTCTATGCGAATGGCTGTTAGAAGAACCTTCGGAGGTCCACATCCGTTCCAAACATCACCAAAACTTACTAAAACTCCACCAGGAAAGATTAGCTGAAAACAACAATAACTCAAGCGAAGACGAAGGCACAATCCCATACGAATCCGTAAACGGATACCAAAAAAACAACGTTAATATCGACTTTATAAACGAAACGGCTTTTTGTAAGAAATGCTCTAAAAACATTGACTTTAATACGAATGCCATCGAGAGACACATTGAAGAACATAAGAAAACAAAAGACATTTCTAACACCAAGTCACGAGAGACTCTGTCTTCAGGAATAAAATCTAATGGGACGGAGAAAACTACTTTGTATACTAAGCCAGTTTTGCTTGCTAAGGATAAGCGGGAAAGAACCGTGTTTATTGGAGACTATGCTAAACAGCATGGATTTAGTCACAACCGAGCTGACAGTAGCTATTACTGCCATCCATGCAGTAGGAGACTCCCCGCAACACTCAAAGACTTACAAAAGCATGCTGATAGTAAAATTCATACAGAAAATACTAAACAAATTGCCTTGATCGATACAAATAAGGTTCCAGTAAAAGAACCAATAATGGCGCACATCAAGTGTTTTGAACTTGTCGAAGACGTGACGCAACGTTGCATTATTATAATTATAAACGATAAATTTTGGCTCAATGCTTTCGGATTTTTCTTGATTGCTAAAAAAAATGAAAGAATCTTCTGTCATGGGTGCCATATAGATTTGACTCTTGAGAATGTTGTGGAGCATATTTTATTTAGTGATAACCACCGAGAGATTGTTGAAAAATGCCTTTTGGTAATTTCTTTGGAAAACGAATTCATTAGAGAGGTAAGTTATAGAACAAGGGTTTTATTATACTTGGCTTTGTGTTTTAACCTTTTGAACGCCAGAACATAAACGCATGCACGTGCCCTGCACTCCAAGCCTCATTCTACCTTTTATCTATACTAATTTTATAAAGCTGAAGAGTTTGTTTGTTTGTTTCTTTGAACGCGCTAATCTCAGGGACTACTGGTTGGAATTGAAAAATTCTTTTAGTGTTGGATAGTCCATTTCTTGAGGAAGGCTATAGGTCATATAACATCACGCTACGACCAACAGGTGCTGAGCAGCGTGGGTGCTAGCTAGTTTGTCATATTTGTGTCGTTGACGTCCATGTCACGTATTTTTGTCACATATATGTGACAATAGCGTTCAATCACCTGTCTAGCCCTTAGATGTCCTCCGCCATGGCGGAGGGGTCTGTCAGACTCCTACTGACTAAAACCACACAGTGTTCCTTCTGAACTTCCAGTCATGATGACGTTTATTTATGTAAATTGTTTGTTTCAGATTAAGTTGGATGTTTACCACTGTGGATACTGCAACATAATCCAGAACGATTGGGACGACATTTTAGATCACATTGCGATGTCAGAGCATAAGAGAGAAAAATCTAAAGCCGAGAAAAATCTTCGTGATCACCGACCGAATAGTTTATATCGAGTTGACGTGAAGGAAATGAGTGATATGTTCAGGCACTTTGCGCTACGCAACGGAATGTAAGAGGTTTAAGGAGGTGCGCCGGAGTTGCTTGAGAAATTCAAATTTTATTTTTTTATTATAAATATAAATTGCAACTGTAAGCACAGAATAAATAATAATTGGCCGTAACACCAATGCTTTTACAGAATTAATATCAATTCAACTCTCAAGTTCATTAATTTAAACCCATTTCATGACTATTTCGTGAAGAAAGTCATAATACAATGACAAAATATACAATGTGTCCGGCCACGAACTAGCGATATTCTATGTGCTCACATAACAAACATTCTAATACTCAAAAATTATTTTATGATCATTTGCATATTTTTTGCACTTTAATTTTGTTTATCTAAGTTAAGAAAATGTAAGTTCATCATTTCTTAATTTAAACGATAGAGAATATTTTATGCCCTCCGAATAAGGCTATAATCGTCTTCGTAAAACCAAAACTTTGAGAGGTATGATTATTTTTCGTACATCCATAGAGAATATCTCAAAATGGCTGCTAAAAAGCGGGGAAATGATTTAGACCCAAGTGTGTAGCGGCAAAAGTACATTAAAACACTCGTTACACAAGTTTCTCGAATATCGCTAGTCCATGACCGGACTCATATAAATAAATAAACTAAGAGGGTTATACTGAGCACATATACGCGATTTATACTTATTTCATGATGCAACTTGGAATTTATTTGAAAATTGCAAAACACTAAAAAAATAAAAACAGCGTTTAAATCTTGGATGCGAAGTTATACAGTAGGGCAATTTAGATCCATGTAATCTGCGTTCAAATCGAATGTTCTTTAATATTGATACTTTGAACGCAGTTTAGATTCGATTTAATTGATGATATTCTGTTCTATTCACCAGGTGTGTTTCTATTGTGTATTTCCAGTTTTATACCGAAACTTGTATATTAAGAATGGTAGAATCATAAGTTATTCCGGCCGCGATATTTATATCTTGTGATCTTAAAATATAACTGAGTGATATCGTTTGTATTGTAACATTATAAGTAAATTGGGATGGCTCAGAAGATATGTCGTACAGTCGAAGCGTCAAATTCTCTTAAAACAAGTTGAACCTGATTGAGTTTACCGTACTTCGACCAACTTTGTACCGACTTTGCTTCAGTTTACCGGACTCCGACCGAGTTCTAATACTTTGTACCGACTGCTTCAGTTTACCGGACTCCGACCGAGTTCTAATACTTTGTACCGACTGCTTCAGTTTACCGGACTCCGACCGAGTTCTAATACTTTGTACCGACTGCTTCAGTTTACCGGACTCCGACCGAGTTCTAATACTTTGTACCAACTGCTTCAGTTTACCGGACTCCGACCGAGTTCTAATACTTTGTACCGACTGCTTCAGTTTACCGGACTCCGACCGAGTTCTAATACTTTGTACCGACTGCTTCAGTTTACCGGACTCCGACCGAGTTCTAACACTTTGTACCGACTGCTTCAGTTTACCGGACTCCGACCGAGTTCTAATACTTTGTACCGACTGCTTCAGTTTACCGGACTCCGACCGAGTTCTAATACTTTGTACCGACTGCTTCAGTTTACCGGACTCCGACCGAGTTCTAATACTTTGTACCGACTGCTTCAGTTTACCGGACACCGACCGATTTCTAACACTTTGTACCGACTGCTTCAGTTTACCGGACTCCGACCGAGTTCTAACACTTTGTACCGACTGCTTCAGTTTACCGGACTCCGACCGACTTCTAATACTTTGTACCAACCCTGCTTAAGTTTATCGGTCTTCGACGGATTTCTAATACTTTGTATCGACCCCTTGAGAGGAAAAAAAAGCAAAATATTAAGGCGGTTTGATTATTAGGGTTTTCAACTCTAAATATTAGTAATATAAATAGACTTATTACTAGAAATATTAGTTATATTAGACTTTCTAAAATACTTTTTATTTAAGATGCAAACTTGAAAAATAGTAATTTTCATGAGAATATTATTTTGTAAAACATTTACTTTTGATCTGATCGGGATTATTTGAAATTGTTGTCAACCCTGCAAGCCTACTATTTTTTTTATTGTTTTTAAGTTTTATTTTTAAGTTTCACATAAATGTACTGATTCATTACATAACCGTAGTAAATAAGTATTAATAAATAAAAACTTTTTTGAAAACGGTTCAATATATTTTTTTTCATTCTAGTGTAAGACAGCATACGCTATCATCCGCAGTCTTCCCGACTATGTTGAAGTCGGCTTCCAATCTAACCGGATGCAGAACTCTTTCGCTGCCCAGAAAATATCCAAAATACAAAATATATGGTATAATTTGGACTAGGCAGCGAAAGGGTTAATCTATACTAATATTATAAAGCTGAAGAGTTTGTTTGTTTGTTTGACCGCGCTAATCTCAGGAAGTACTGGTTCGAATTGAAAAGTTCTTTTAGTGTTGGATAGTCCATTTCTTGAGGAAGGCTATAGGCTATATAACATCATGCTATGACCAACAGGTGCTGAGCAGCGTGGGTGAAACCGCGAGGAACAGCTAGTTACCAATATTTTACATGGAGCTACTGCCTATCTGACCTCTGCAATAATCTATAATAGGAGATTCCAAAAAAAAATGTCGAGTCTTTTAGATTATTAAAATCTGTGACGTCACACGTTGCAGTAACGCGTGACATCACACGTAACTTTAATGGGCTATATCTTTATCATTTTTATTCTTATTTAAAAGTACGTGTCCCTTATTTTTGAATAATCAAAAAGACTGACTAAATAGAATGTGATTACTTTGATCCTAAAAACTAACCTGTTATGCTTAAATCAAATCAAATCATATGTTATTATATGCGTCTATACTGATTAGGTAATACAACATCAATTTTATTTTATGGTACACCTGAAACACGTGTCTAGTATTTTATTTCAGAATTGTGTCATAAGAAATTACAAAGTTATAAGCCGAATATTTGTGAGGATGGATTTCACATCAAAAAGGCTGAACTGATCTCGGTGAAATTTGGCACAGAGGTAGATTATGGTTTGAAATAACAAGAATACTTTTAACTGACATGGTTACTAATATTATAATTAACACTTGCAACGGGATATTTACCATGCTTAATGAATAAACATGGTAAATATCCCGTTGCAAGTGTTAATTATAAGGATACTTTTTTCTATATCACGCGGGCGAAGCCGCGGGCGCCAGGTACTTTAAAATAAAGTCGTGTGATGCAGCCATGACATTGAACAATACCCGCATGATTTGATCAAGTTTACATTTTAAATAGATGCATAATAACGTTATCTGTTGTGGCCTGAATATGATCTAGTACCAATTAACTGTTGGTAGGAAAACAGCTCATTATACCCCGCACTGATAATAGGGCACATTACTTTATTAAAGCACTAGCTTTTGCCCGCGGCTTCGCTCGCGTAAAATTCGAGGTGTAACACAGTTCCCCTATCCTGATTTGCAGGTACCTGCTACCTGCAGTTTTTTTCCTGCCTTTTGATTTGTAAAAGCAACGCTATGTTTTTCCTTTTCTTCCTTCTTTCTCCTTCACATACCACTTTGAAATAGTCTATTTCTCCTGGTTCCCAACTATCTCTGTACCAAAATTCAACAAAATCGGTTCAGCCATAAAAGCGTGAAGAGGTAACAAACAAACTCACTTTCGCTCTTATAATATTAGTAAGGATTTGATGCATGATTTGATCAAGTTTACATTGTAACACTTCCTACAGGCCTACTATGACATCTTAAAGCAGAACTTATTCCACTGAGTGAAAGAGATGGTGCTAGACACCCTGTATAGCTCTGTCCCTTTCCCTCAGCGGAATAAGTTCTGCTTTAACACGTCATGGTAGGGTAGCTGGTCTGTACATTTATGAAACTTGTTTATTCGTCTTCAAACATGCAAACTTCTTTTAAAAAATAAACATAAGTGTTACCAACATAAGTTGTAGATATCCTGAAAAATTGTAAGTATGTTCCCCTTCCAAGGACCCAAAATGTATAAGTATAATTCGTACTATATGGCGATTCGTATTTATAATAAACTAGCTTTTGCCCGCAGCTTCGCTCGCGTTAAATTTGGGTTAACACAGTTCCCCTTTTCCTGATTTGCAGGTACCTGCTACCTGTAATTTTTGCCCTTGCGCCTGATTTATTGTAATAGCAATGCTAAGTTTTCCCTTTTTCACTCAAATGTCATTTCTTTTTTATTGAGGTACTCCATTTTAAAATAGTAACATTTGCTAATAATAAGTCGAACAATGTTCGCTTGAATAAGTTTAAATTAAGACATTTTTGCTCGTTCGGTAATCCTTACTAATATTATAAAAGTGTTTGTTTGTTTGTTACGCCTTTACTCCTAAATGGCCAAACTAATTTTGATGAATTTTGGTACAGAGGTATTTGGTACTCTGGAGACGGACATAGGCTACTTTTTGTCTTTTTCTAATACCTTACGAAAATGGGGGGTTGAATTTTGTATGGAGCATTTCGCAATTTTTAAGGCAGAAGCAAAAATATTGTATGCGGCCTAACAAAAACATCGTGCATCATTTTATTCAGAAATCTGCCCCTAACCCTTTAAAAGAGGAGGTAAAATTTGATATGGGACTTTTCGCAGATTTCAAGGTAGGAAGCTAAAAATCGGTACACACACGCTATGTTACCAACGAAAAATACCTGCAATTTAACGAGCGAAGCCGCGGGAAAAAGCAAATACCATATAGCTGTGCCCAGTGGTTTCACCTAAGTGATAAGGGTGGCCTGAGCCTGACCAACGGGTCGGACCACCCTTATCACTTAAGGGTATGAAAAGTAAATTACGACCGATTCTCATACATTGTATGTATAAATAATATTTTTATAAGTATGTATAAATTTCATAAAAAATGGATCAAGCCGTTTCGAAGGAGTATGGCAACTAAAACTGCGACACGAGAATTTTATATAAGTAAGTAAAAACTAGTCAAAGTTTAGTCCAACATTTAACCAAAATCCTATATGCTTTTGCTGTCAGTGCTGTTTTCACTATCATAAGGTAGATATTCCGCAAAAACCCGCGTAAACAAATCTTCAATTGTGTTTTGTCAAGTCATCAAAAACAGGCGCGAAACAGAGGTTATTATTAGCCTGGTCTCTCCCGCTGCTATGCATTGTTTTTCGTCCATTTTTCGGTAAGCTCCGTATTGATTATGATATATTTGTATTAATAGTATTTTCAATTTGTTAAAATAAAACTATATTAAGATATAAATCTCCACGGTGTTTACATTTTCTTGGTGAATTATCCTTTACTAGCCTATGAATATGATGTGATCGTAGGTCATGTCTGTTTCTGACGAACCAAAACTATTTCCAGACAAAACGTTGAAATTAAAATAGCTATTTAAGTGTAGAATTATGCGTCAGGTAAATCTTGCCTGCTTGAGGCAAGATTTACCTAGTTACGCACGTTTCGGCAAACTTAATCTTCCTGAGGGTTTTCCTGTAAAACCTACTTGTAAGCATGACTACGTGCCTGACCGCCGCGCCTCCATTCTCGCTTTACGTCACACCAAAAACGGGAAAACTAACCTATAAATACTGGAGTCAAAATCAATACCGGGTATTCTTACTTTAATTTTATGAACATCGGTCGGGAATTATTCGAGAACGCTTTTTTTTTAAATGTCTAAAAGAAGGTTGCATAATACATTAGTGACCTACGCACGTTAACGCACAAACAACGTTGAACGTCGGTACTTTTTTTAATTCGGCCAGTGCTCTAAAATCGTGCGGACGCTGCGCGCGCCTGGCTGTCCGACCGTGTCCCGCGCCAAATCACGTTACATAATTAAAAAAAATAATAAACGCGCCATCTGGTTTACGGTCGTGTTCAGTGACTTTGTGTTTTGTTGTTAATTTTTATTATTTTGACATTTTGTTTGTAATCTGGTGAGTATTTTTTTTAATAATTTATGTACCTACACACAAAATACTTGATATACTTACTTGTAATTTTTTAAAGAGAAGTTAATAAGTTTTTCGGGTTTCGAATAGTTAAAATAAAAAAATAAAAACGTGATATATTTTTTTAATGCATTCGTCATTTGGTTTTTAGCCTTATTGTAATATATTTCAATCTGAATGAGATTGAAATATATTTTACTTTGTTTATTTAAGTTACTGTCTGTGTAGGTATAATTGGATTAATAGGCACATCTTTATAATAATACTAATCTCTGAGAATATTTTTTTTAAATGTTGACAAAATCGTATGAGAAAAAATCGATACGTTAAATCGGTTTAGATTTACTTACGTAAGGTACCCTCAAAAAAAAAAGAAATCTTGTGGTTTTTGAATCCTTATTGAGTAAAATTACAATTATAAGTATTCTATTTTAACAGATAAAATAAGTACCTAGTTTTTACTTTACTAAAATGGTGATATCCTAATATGTTTATCAATCTAAGAAGATACGCAATGCGGTTATAAATATTTTTCCAGTCAACACGTGACTTAGCACAATTTCAGTTGTTTTTTTCTTGTTTTTGTGAAGTACCAAACATTGCCAATAGCTGTGAAAATTTGGCAATAACACAATAAAACGTTTCTGTATATCAACTAACGTGTCCGATTTTATAAGTATTTTATTTTGGTAGATTTAACACCAAGCTTTTTAAGATTATCTTGGACATCAATAACATCAGTTAAAAAAGGTCATCGTGTGGAAACCTGGAGTTATTTAACTTTTGAATAGACCTCAAACATCACCCCAGTAATCCCTAAAGGGTAAGGTTGAGCTGTATCTAGTAGTGTAGGTACCCACATTTCACCAGTTATGTTCAAGTCCTATACATAGATACCATATCCTGGACTGCCTCTTTAGTCAATTGGTCGCAACCCACACTGATGAGCATTAAGTCCTGAGTGTTCTTGGGTACCCTGGTCGTTATCTGGTTTGGGTAAAGTAATATTGGGTTTTTTCATCAGGAATTTCGGTCAGTGGGTAGTCTTTCAGTAGCAGCCATTGAGTCTGGATTTGGGACCGTTTGGTGGCATAATTGTTTATAGACGAATAACTCGTCTCCTGACGAGAGTACTTCTCAACAGCTAAGTGCATGGATACGAAAAAAAACGGTCAACAACGAGCCAAACTTTGTCGATTATTGCCCCGTTCCAATAAAGAAAATCGACTTGTTTTGCTTACGAATAGTTAAATTTTGACATGACATAAGTCTAATAGAATTTATGTCAAAATACAACTATCCGTAAGCAAAACGAGTCGTTTTCGTCTATTGGAACGGGGCATATGTCCCAGTAGTTTGTACAGAACCCTTGGTTCTATACAAACTTGCGACATAATTGGCCATAGCTTTTGACTGGGTAGACTTTTTAGGTTGTATTTTCACAGCATAAAATGACCACTGACTTGAATAGTATATGGTTTTAAATTTCAACTCGAAACATCCACGCGTTTCCGAGATAAAGGGTCTTGACAGACAGACGGACGAACAACAAAGTGATCTTATAAGGGTGCCATTAACCTTTTGAGGTACGGAACCTTAAATTTTTTTCGGCAATCCTATAGAAGTTAGATAACATCGAAAACGTTATCAATAGATTTTTATATTAATTTAACGTAATGTTCATGTCTTTATTTTATGATATCAGATCAATTTCGTAACTTAAATTCAGTTAAATCGTTATCTAAATAATACTCATAGCAACATTGACTGTATTGGTAAGACATAGAGATACCGGGTATAAAAAGCCGCAAGAACGAACGAAGCGGAAAGGTACTTGTTTTACCCATCAGTGCATCGCCCGGCAGGATTATTTCCAGAAAGGTGAATCTTCGAATCACTTAAAAAAGCCCATTAATCGATAAAAAATAGGATTCAAGCTTAAAAAGTTAGCACCGATCTCGATATTGCTAGATTTTCATTTTGTCCTCTAAAAAACGCTTATGAACGCAAAGATTTCTGAGCGCTATTTATAGGACATTCGGATGTCCATAGTAACCCTAGATCTCCCTGCCTACGGCTCTGAAGATGGGAGACGCTAGGCTAAACGGCCTGTGCAAGCTCAGTGTTCACAGGGAAAGATTAAAGGAGGAGACTAACTTTATGGATAAGAAAAGCAATCTAGACATAATCAAATCAAATCAAAATCTATATTTCAGACCAAGCGATCCATATAGTGTTAGTATCAACTTAGCCTATGTTAGTAAAATCAATAATTAAAAATAAACAAAACATATTAATTTTCTGCATGAACATGAGCACGCGCATGTCATGTCTGCCAACCCAGGCCCTGATAAATGGTCCGCCGTCTTTGTAAGCTTTTATTCACACCGTAACTTAACTTTACAAGGTAAAGTAACCACTCATCATAGGTGCAACTCCCTTGCGCCCCGCTGCCATTGTGATCATTTCTTTATTCTAGCCCATAAATGGGAACCTTCTATCCTTACTAGCGAAAGGGAGTTTGTTTGTTACATCTTCACACCTAAATGGCTAAACCGATTTTGGTACAGAGATAGTTGGGACCCTGGAGACGGACATAGACTTTTTGTTTTTTAAAAAGAGTGAAAAATGAAGGAGAGTGGGGGAAAAAAGGGAAAACTTAGCATTGCTATTACATTAAATAAGGCGCTAGTGCAAAAACTACAGGTGGAAGGTACCTGAAAATCAGAAAAGAAGAACTGTCTTATCCCGAATTTAACGCGGGCGAAGCCGCGGGCGAAAGCTAGTAATACATATTTAAGAACAAAATTTCTCATTTTCTTTTAATTAGGTAATAGTTTTCAATAATTTTACTTTGACTACATCCAAGATCTCTGTGCTCCAATACGCTGTGACATGGCCGCCATGTTGCACCACCATGCTAAGATATGGGCCTTTTGGACTCGTACAGAACTAATCTAATTAGTTTCGTTGTCCTTTTATATTGTTTTTTAATTACTTACAATTAATTACAAGCTATATCCTACAGTATAGCAGGAATACTATCGTACTTCCTACTAATATTATAAATGTTTGTACGTTACGTAGATGTACCTATGTTTGGTCCTCTTTCACGAAAAAACTACCGAACGGGTCTTGATGAAATTTGGCACAGAGGTAGATTATAGTCTGGAATAAATAATACATAGGATATCTTGTTTTTATCATCACGCGGGCGAAGCCGCGGGCGCTAGCTATTATATAATATAATATGGTCTATATATTCTTTGTTTAATCATTTAGTCTATTCATATTATGATGTCAATTTGATTCAAATTGCTGCAACAAAGTTAATGTAATAAACATATTATTACGTATACGTAATAATATATGTATAAACATTTATTAACTTTATAGAAACTATTAATTAAGCTGTCGCAATGAGCGATAAACAATATCTTGTTCATGCATATTGTATTAAAATCACGATACTTTATGAATCGGTAATTTGTCTGACGGTTATATTTCCATACTTAAATATTGAATGTCTGTGTTATTTTTACCCGATTTAAAAAAAGGAGGAGGTTCTCAAATCCTCTGTATTTTTACATTTTGTATGTTTGCTTCGCAATTTCTCCGTCGATTGTGAATCAATTGTTAAAATTCTTTTAATAATCGTAAATAATTTATAAGTTACTAGCTTTTGCTCGCGGCTTTGCTTGCGTTAAATTTGGGGTAACACAGTTCCCCTTTCCTGATTTGCAGGTACCTGTCACATTTAGTTTTTGCCCTTGTGCCTTAATTATTGTAATAGTAATGTTTTCCCTTTTCTTCCCTCTTTCTCCCTCATTTCTCACTTAAAAAAAAGTATGTCTTATACTATGTCCGTCAAGGTCTCAACTATCTCTGTACCAAATTTTATGAAAATCATTCAAAATCAATAAGTCCAAAAAAAACACTGTTTGAATTATAAAGTTTTTTATATGAATTGTTGGTGAAATTGGGAACCCTGTTCCTTAAAAAAAATAGTCTCTGGCTATGTGTAAAATAATAGTGAACTTTGACCCGATGACCCTGCATTCAGGAATGTTGGCGCCGTTTATAGTTCAAGTCAGTCGTTTGGCAAAACCGTTGAACTTTGACAGCTGTCAGGCATGATAATAAATTGTTGTCTATGCTGCCCTCTTTGGTTTAAGTTACGTAATGCTGGATGATCAACGATTAATGTCACGATCCAGGGTAGAACTGTTTATTAAAGTTTTTAATTAAACTACCTACTTAATTAAACCGACTGCATGTAGCGGAGATGAGAATGTTGAGATGGATGTGTGGAGTGACAAGAATGGATAAAGTAAAGAATGAGTATATTAGAGGAAGTTTGAAAGTTGCGCCTGTTACAGAAAAAGTGAAAGGGAGTCGTTTGCCGTTTGTCTTGATATGGACATGTAATGACTAATGAGGAGGGATGAAGCACATGTGACTAAAAGAGGATGATGGATCTGAATGTTGATGGACGGAGAGCGAGATTAATTCCAAAGAAAAGATGGATGGATTGTGTAAGGAATGATATGAAGGAGAAAGGAGTAAATGATGCGGTGACGTCTGATAGGGGAGAATGGAAGAAGAAAACGTGTTGCGTCGACCCCAAATAGAATGGGACAAGGGCAGGAAAATGATGATGCTATTGAACGCCAGAGCAAAAACACGCGTGTGCCCTCCATTCTAAGAAACTCATTTTTACCTCAATTTCTGTCACATATTTGTGTCGTTGGCGTACAGGGAACGCGATAATTTCGCAATCAGATTTTCTTTTTAAAACGTAGTTACTTATTAATGGCTGTAGAGTGATAGTACCTATCTAAAAACGCCATGGTCGGCTAAAAGTAAAAAAGATGGAGTGTCAGTGATTACTGTCATATTTGACTGATTGTTAAAGTTAAAGTGGTAATTATCTATAAATCGAAAAGTAATTAAATAGATAATGTCGCAATCTTCTATAAACAGTTTTTAATAAATTTTCAACACGACTTTTTATAGGTAGGTACCTAGTAACACAAGTTACGTTATTTTTGGATCTTATCTAATACATATACAATATGACCCAATATATTTCGAAAAAAACATAATACAGTAGAATTGAACACCACCTTCTTTTTTTGAAGGCGGATAAAATATGTGGGTTCAAATCAGTTTTATTATTTCTTTTTAAAGAGTATTATAAGGTAATTCATTATAATTTATATATATATAAAAACAACAGAAACAAAAACGGTTTCACGTACTTATTACATCGTTCTAAAATCTGACCGACGAATTACCGAAAGGCATATACTTACATAGAAAGATTTCGTCGGTTATTAAAAAAAAAAACAGTATTGCCTACTGAACTCACACGGTCAAAAGGTATGGACCTGCTGTTTTTTATGGTTCTGTATCTCAAAAGGGAAATACAGAAACTTCATAGAATCACTTTGTAGCGTGTCTGTCTGTCTGTCTGTCTGTATTTTAAGACAAGGAATGCGTGTAGGTATCAGGTTGAAATATCCTACTCATAAATTATACATTTACATAGTCTCCGCTCGGCATAATTAAAAAAAGTAACTTTCTCTCCCCTCCTTTTCTTCCCACAACATACAATCATGCCCTTTGCACTTTGTTCGAGTGATAATTGCATGACACTTTAATCTACACTGTTACTACCTACATACACAAATACATAGAGCTGATAATTGATAATATATTGATAATATATTACATTACACTAGCGGCCCGTCCCGGCTTCGCACGGGGGGACTTAAGATTTTTTACATAGTTTTACGTTTTATTTATATTTATTCTCAGTTTTTTTTTTATTTAGAAAGTATTTACCTTTTGAAAACATTTTTCCGGACTTCATTTACTTATTTCATTTATTTAATTAATTATTTTCTTCTTAAATAGGAACCTACCTATTTTGTTGTTGTTTGTTTTGGTTGAGGTAAAAGTTTGTTTTTAAATTTCTTTATTGTTTTAAGGTTTTTTTTTGTATTTTTTTTGTTATTTTAAGGTTTTTTTTGTTAAAGTTTTTTGTTTTTTTTGTTGTTTTAAGGTTTTTTTTGTTAAAGATTTTTGTTTTTTTTTTTGTTAAAGTTCTTTGTTTTATGTGTTTGATCAAATTATCGTAATATTTACATTTTACTTTAAGGCTTCACTGTAAACTATGTTTGCAGTGGTATTTGTAGGTGCTAACAAAACATATTGATTTTTAGGAGATCCTACTCGAGAAAGGGCTACATATAACTGCCCATGAGAAAAGCACTCTTTTCTTAGGTCGACGCCAACAATCGAAAAAGTTTGCCCCTGTGATTTATTTATCGTAAGGGCAAACGATGTCTTCACAGGAAACTGTAACCTTTTAAATAATATAGGTAAATCCGTCGGAATCATCGGGATTCGCGGTATGTGAGCGAGCTGTCCGGCCGCGGGCCCAGTGATGATTGTTGCTACAATCACATTGTCTCGTAATTCCCTTATCAAAAGTCTTGTGCCATTGCACATATTGGGAGGGCTTAAATTTCTCAAAAGCATGATAGGAGTACCTCCTTTTAATTTTAGTTCGTGGGGTGGCAAGCCGGCAGGGTTGAGGGAATTTAAAAATTCTTGTGGGTAGTGTACTGCATCTTCGATGTTGCACACAGTGTCAATAGATTTGTAACATTTGAAATCACCTGGTACTTTTTCCATAATCATTCTGTTTATATCATTTACGGAATCGTTTCTTGGCGACACTATCGCCCTCGAACAGTGCCAATTGAAATTTCGTTCTGTGAGATTTTCAATGTCGGGATAGATTGTGTCTATAAGAACATCTAGACTGTAAACAGTTTGAGCCAATTCATTGTCCAACGATACTTGGGAGCTATTTGCAACTGGCGATGGTAGTTTTCCATCTCCAAGTTGAAGTATTTTTTGTGAGAAATTTCCCTTGTTGTCGTTACTTAAATGTGCTCTCATATTTGTGCGCAAATTTAGAGTTTTAATTGATTGCCACAAAGGTGATGATTTGAGGCACGCTTTAATAACGTCGGCGCGTGTACCTTTAGTTATAACCGGTAGTGTTTGGCGAAAGTCTCCAGCCAACACAAAGGTTACGCCTCCCATCACATTGCCTGAGTTCCTGAGGTCTTTTAATGTGCGGTTCACAGCTTCCACGTGAGCTCTATGGCTCATGGTACACTCATCCCAAATAATCAGTGAAGTGTCCTGTAAGAGCTTCCCAAGTGGACCATTTTTGCGGATTGAGCATACCGATTGTTGTTCTAATGACACAGACAACGGTAATTTAAAGGTCGAGTGAGCAGTCTTCCCACCATTTAATAGAGTTGCAGCAATGCCAGAAGACGCGACCGCCAGTGCTTTTCTTCCAGATTGTCGTACTTTGGCTAATATTAAATTGGCAAGAAATGTTTTACCTGTTCCGCCAGGCGCGTCCAAAAAAAATAGTCTACCTTTGTTGTTGATCACACTTTCAATTATAGCATCGAACGCAATTTTTTGATCTGCCACCAACTTGGGTACATTTGAGTTGACATATACTGATAACTCGTTAACATCGTATGTAGCCGGGCCTTTTTTATGTATTTTTGAAATAGCAGGTAAGTACTTACCTAATAGGTATCTTTTGGATGAATTAATAGTCATAAGGTAACCGATTGAACAATTCAAAAGTTATCTAGAGCAAACTTTTATAAGGATTGAACCATTCATTAAAACGATTGTTATGGGTAAACTATAAAAGGTAGACATATGCTCTCGCAGACTTTTTTAAAAAGAATGTTAAGATGAACAATTCATCCATGGAGCATTTTTGTATAACTTTAACTATATGCCCAGCGCACGCCACGGAAGGCCTCAGAAACGACACTTTTCCTCCGTTTTTAAAACATTTTTGGTTACTGCTCCACAACTATAGGACCTAGCGTGATATTATATAGCCTATGTTACTTCTGAATAATGCAGCTTTCTAATGGTGAAAAAATTATTGGAATCAGTCCAGTAATTTTTGAGTTTATTCATTACAAACATACAAAAATACAAAAATACAAATCTTTCCTCTTTATAATATTAGTATAGATATAATAGTGTACACTGTATGTGTTGAGAACAGGATAATTTTAGAGAGCAATGAAACCACAAGTTCAGCTTCTCGTATATTGCAGCACATGTTTTTTCACAGACTGACTTTTTCTTAAAACAAAACATAAAACAATGACAGTCAAAAAGAAGAAATATAAAATTATTAAAAAGTTTGGTAGCTGGTCGCCAACATGGCCCCCGACGGTGTGAAGCACCAATTTACTGGCCGGCGACCAACAATACCACCTTTCGAGTGGGTCGTCGCAGCACGCCCCCCTTCGTGGTGACGTCCACAACTCTGACGATGCCATCTTTCCCCGGGTGCACTGCCGCGATTCGCCCTCGGGGCCATTGGTTCCTGGGTAGCGTGCCATCTGCAATGAGGACTAGATCGCCCACCCTTAACGGACGAGTCTCCTGCAACCGCCTTCTAGGTGTGAGCGTGGGTAGGTACTCGAGCACGAAGCGCTGCCAGAAGTGGTCTGCCAGCCTCTGCGCTTTCCTCCAGTTAGCACGTCGAAACAAGTCGGCGTCGTCGAAGACATTAATGTCTGGCTCGCTGCTTGGGCTTCCGATTAAAAAAGTGAATGGAGTCAGGGCGTACTCTGCGTCTGCATCCACAGAGACGTGCGTCAGTGGTCTTGAGTTGATAGTACACTCGGCCTCTAAGAGCAGGGTGTTTAACACATCTTCCTTTGGAGTCCGCTGCTTCAATGTGACTGCGATAGCATTTTTCACCGAGCGGACTAGCCGCTCCCAACAGCCCCCCATAAATGGCGCGGACGGGGGTATGAATCGCCATTCGATTCTTTTATTGGCGCAGAAGTTGAACAGCTCTGGCAGCATTTTTGCTGCGCCAATGAATGACGTTCCGTTGTCAGAGTATATCCTAGTCGGGCATCCCCTTCTCGCAATAAACCGCCTGAGTGCCATCAGGGCGGAGTCCGATGATAATGTCTCCACTATCTCTAAATGCAGAGCTCGCACTGTCAAACATGTAAAAAGGGCAATCCATCTCTTGGCAGTGCGTCTGCCAATAGCAACGTTCAGAGGGCCAAAATAATCCAGCCCTACGTATGTGAAGGGGCGCTGGTGATGTGCTAATCTGGCTTTTGGCAAGTCTCCCTCTGGTGGTGATTCCGGCTTAGCCTTCCGGTTGCGGCAAAACTGGCATCTTTGTGAAGTTCCTCTGACGGCTGGTCTGAGGCTTAGAACGTAGAACCTCTGGCGCAGTTCATTAACCACTAGCTCGTTATGTCCGTGGGCGTATCTGGCATGATAGGAGTGTATCAGTAGCTTGACGATAGGATGTCGGCCATCCAGGACAATCGGGCGTGGCTCTACATACTCTGCGACGGCAGTGCGGCCAGAAAGGCGTAGGAGCCCATCTTCACCGAACAAAAGCGACAGGTTCCGAAGCCTACTATCATTCGAAACGGGACGTGCTGTTTGAACGTGCATCAAATCTTCGTGAAAAGAATCTATTTGGACTTTACGAAATAAGTGAACCTCCGCAACGTTGAGGTCTACAACGGAAAGGGCAAAAAGGTTACGAGCATCTCGAAGTGCTTCTTGAGTGAATTTGGAATTTGGGTGCAAAATTGATCGAAACTTGTCAATACACTGATGGGTTCGCGCTGTGGCACGAAGTAACCGGGTCCAACTGCTAAAGCGTTGGTGATCCGCTACTACCGGTGAAGGTAGTTGTCGCGGTGAAGCAACTATCAGTCCCACCGATTCCGAAGCTCGTTTAAGTTCTTCGGTTACCGGAGGGATGGCACACGTCGGTTCACATGGCCAGTCAGAGGGTGGAGACAAGAGAAATGCGGGTCCTGTGAACCAACGTGAAGAAGTCGTGAAATTGTGAATGTCTCGCGTAGCGTCGTCTGCGACATTTAAAGCCGTGGGGACGTATCTCCAACTATGGATGTTTGTTGTTTCAGCTATCTCTCCCAATCGAAACGAAACAAAGGCTTTAAACGTGCAAACGTCGCTACGAAGCCACTTTAGAACGGTTAGAGAATCCGTCCAAAAATAAACTTCATTTGGTGGTCGTCTGTGAGCTTCAGTGACGTACGCGCTGAAACGCGAAGCGATTAGGGCAGCTTGGAGCTCCAATCTTGGGATTGAAACGGGTTTCAGTGGCGCCAGCCTACCCTTTCCCCCTACCAGGGATAAGCTTACGTTGTCAGCTTCGTCTGTGAAGCGCCAGTAGACCACACAGGCGTACGCGCGTTCACTAGCGTCGGCAAAAACATGAAGTTGGGCATTCTTAATGCGCCCGGTGTCGCGAAAGTAGCATCGGGGAACAGAACTGTTGCTTAATTTTTGAATTTCGAGCAACCATCTTTTCCAATCTTCAATCAAATCAGCCGGCAGTGAATGATCCCAGTCGATGCCCAGCTTCCAGGTTTTCTGGAATAGTGCACGGCCTTTCATAATAACGGGAGTTAAAAAACCTAAGGGATCGTAGACAGACATCAATAGAGACAATGCTGAACGTTTTGTATACTTAGTAGGGGCCTTTGGAAGGTTCTTGGCGAAACAAAGATTGTCCTCACTGGTGTTCCACGTAAGACCTAATACCCGAATTTGTGAGGGAGAAGTCGGACCTAAGCTCACCGTATGTGAAGCGTCTGTTGCATGTAAGTCTGCAGGGATTATCGCTAGGGCTTCCTTACAATTCGAAACCCAAGAACGCATCTCGAAGCAAGCAGCTTTATGTATAGACCATATTTCAAATGCTCGCTGAGCCGCCTCACTGATGCTGTCAAAACTCCCTAAGAAATCGTCCATGTAATGGTCCTCGACGATGGACCGCACGGCGTCCGGGTATCGTGACTGGAATTGACTAGCATTTTTATTTTTCACCCAAAGCGCAGTACACGGGCTAGATGCGGCGCCGAATATCATAGAGGACATACGGAATTCCTGGAGTGGCAAACCGGGGCTATCTCTCCATAAAAAACGTTGGGAGTCCCTATCCTCCAGTCTAATTTTAATTTGCGGGAACATCTCTTTGATATCTCCCGACAAGGCAACCGGGCCTTCCCTAAACCTCATCACGATGCTAAGAAGCGGCTGCAATAGGTCCGGTCCAGTCAGAAGAAGCGAATTGAGGCTGACACCTGCACACTTTGCTGCTGCATCGTGGACAACGCGCAGCTTCTTCTTATGTGGGTGGGTAACTCCAAAATGTGGAAGATACCACGGGACCTGGCCGGACGGTGGACCCGAACATAATTCAGCGTACCCTTTGCTTATCATTTCTTGAATATTTTGCTTGTAGGCATCGGCATAAGCACTATCCTTAGCCATTTTACGCTCGAGGCTAACAAATCTAGATAAGGCTAGGTCGCGGCTTTTAGGGACGGTAGAGATGTTATCGCGCCATAATAGGCCCGCTTCGTACCTACCAGAATTTAAGCGCTTGGTAGACTCCTCTAAAATGTTTAACGCACGTTGTTCGCTAGCGCTACGATGGTCTGCCTTGGTTATCCCTATAGAGTCCAGTCGAAAGTATTCCTTGATGAGGTTGTCCAGTGAGTCATTGTCGACGGCGACTGAAATATGATTAACGGAAGTGGCGGCGTAAGGTCTACTAGAAATATAACCGTAGAGGACCCAACCAAGCGCGGTGCGAGCGGCTGCAGGTTGTTTACGAGTGCCGTGACGAACCTCTGAAGGAAGCGACATGTGCCAATTGTCCGCACCTATCAACAACATGGGCTTCGCATCATCATAACAGACGACGTCCACTAGATCAGATAAGTAATCGTACCTGGCTACATCGTCTAAGCGTGCTGTCTGCCTTTTAATGCCCAAGTTGGGAATGGTGCGTGCTCGGATGTCAAAACTGTCCGTACCATATCGACCCTTTACTAGGATATTAACATATCTCACATCGGCCTGCGTACTCAATCCACCAATGCAGTCAATATTCAGCCTACACATAGGGCCCTCAGCTCCCACTGACTCCGCCACAGACTGATCCAATAAAGTCACGGAGCTCCCGTCGTCAAGAAGGGCATATGTATTAACGCTTCCAAGGGGTCCAGAAATAGTGACTGCTACAACCTTTAAGAGTGGCTTAAGGCAGGATGACTTCAGTGGAGAAGAGTTGTGGGCCACGGTGACCGATCGCTGCTCTTCCTTCGACGTGCTTGGTTTCTGCGCGTTGAGGCTGAGGATTTCCGCGGCTGAGTGTATCTCGACATGGGCTGTCGTCACAGGTTGGGGTCTATGCAAGAGGGTGTGGTGCCGCCTCTCAGCCGGGCAGCCTTCGAACTCACACTTCTTCTTGCAGTGGCGATATTGGTGCGAACCCTTTATAAGACATCTACGGCAAACCTTGTTCTCCATCACCCATTGCCACCGATCGTCCAGAGGCAGAGACTTAAAACCTTCACAATCGCTAACCTCGTGCTTACCGTTATGGCAGTAATGGCATGAATAAAAACTTTTCGACTTTGACGTGACGTTTGACACTGTCGCAATTGCGTAAGTTTTGTCTCTTGTGGTTTTGATGGGATGACATTGACCTTTGACAAGATTCGGCTCTGACACTATGACATCAAATTTAATTTGTAATTTTGCCTCGATTTCAAGAAAATCGGCCAAAATCTCCAATTTAAACTTACCGGAGCCAACTCTCGATGATGCAAAATCTCTCCATTTAGATCTGAGGAGTGGGGTCAACTTACCTAGGATGATGTTGAGAAGGTCCGGTGAAGCAAGGTGCTCGGGCAGATCCAGCAAGCGGATGACTTCGACGCAATTACGGACGCGACAGGCAAAGATGTTAAGCTCTCTCGCAGACTCGTAAACACTTATTTTAGAGAGGGTTTTGACCTCAGAGATCTGGTGGAGTACGATGACTTCCGGTTGAGCGAACCTGGTCTCGAGCGCTTCAACGATCTGCTCCGGGTCATCAGCTGCTATTAATCTTATGGAGACTGCCTCTTTAGCAGCACCGTGCAGCGCCGCGCCAAGTCGTGTGATGTTGTCACTAGGAGAAAAGTGCGCCTTGGATTGTTCATAGGACTTCTTGAAGTGAAACCAATCCGAGACGCGACCATCAAACTTAGTTATATCACAAACCTTTGTTGTCCTCTTCCCTGAGCCTCTAATAGCGTCGACCAGCTGATTAAATGATGTACTTAGATCTTGGCAATGATTTTTATTTTTGTAACAACAATTGTCATCATTAGTAAGTGTGCCTAAACCTAGTGCATGTTGTGTATGTTCAGCTGGCTCAACTGATGAGTACGCGCCCACAGGGAGCGTACAGACACAGGGAAACGGGTGCGTCAACGTGCCGGCTGGGGCCGGATGCGATGGCGGGTGAGCGGGGGCCTGACGAGGTGGCGCGCAGGTGAGGACAGGGCGTGTCTCGTGGGTACGGTCCAGTACATCAAAGGGAGGATGTGTCACTGTCACTGGACCATCTCCGTAGGCTGTGGCGGGCGTCGAACGAGGACGGTCCTGCGGTACAACGTTAGAAAACTTCGGCTTGTCTGTCCTGTCAACAAATGAATGCGCTTTGTTACCTTGCTTCGGAAACATAGAAGGTGATTTAGCTAACCAATCTTCGACTCTGCGCTGTGGTCTCGTGTAGTGGGACTTGTCGGAATGGCGGGATCCTGCACTTATAGAGTTGGCCTGGATAACGGCCAGCTTCGCCTGCAATTCCAACTCCGCAACGGCGGTTTCACGTTCCGCTTGGCTGCGGTCACGTTCCGCTTGGCTGCGGTCACGTTCCGCTTGGCTGCGGTCACGTTCCGCTTGTAGGTTCGCAAGCCGACGAGCGTGCTCCGCCTTTGCAGTCAGGATTTGTGCTTTTAATGTGCTGCTAGAATGACCTGACCGTGCACTCTGAGGTACGATGCTTGACGAGGTCCTGCTGGCGGGTGGTAAGGTCTCGTTAGGGTTGGTACAGGGCGGCGCCGGCGCGATGGCACCGAATGTGGAAGCACCACCCTCTTGAAGAGCACCTGTTGAAACGATACCTGCTGTACCAGTCTCCGCCATTGCTGCCTTTGTCTGCGATCTTGTGGTGGGCATTTAACCGTTCACTTCTGACACCAATGTTGAGAACAGGATAATTTTAGAGAGCAATGAAACCACAAGTTCAGCTTCTCGTATATTGCAGCACATGTTTTTTCACAGACTGACTTTTTCTTAAAACAAAACATAAAACAATGACAGTCAAAAAGAAGAAATATAAAATTATTAAAAAGTTTGGTAGCTGGTCGCCAACAGTATGTATATGTAAGAGTTTTAAATAATTTTTTTTTTTCATTTAAAGAGTGGGACTTATCTAAGAAGTTAATATGTAGGTACACACGACAACACATCTACCTATACAAAACCAGTTTAAGCGGATCTCTCATCGTACGGGAATTCTCCGGTGTACGTTACGTAGTTAAGAAATCTGCATTAACTGGTTTCGTATAGGTAGATGTGTCTCCGTGTGTACAATATGCGGGAATGTTTGCTTATTAACGAAATCACGGGTGATCTTCATTTACATAATGTATTGTGTACCTATCTATACTAATATTATAAAGAGGAAAGATTTGTATTTTTGTATGTTTGTAATGAATAAACTCAAAAATTACTGGACTGATTCCAATAATTTTTTCACCATTAGAAAGCTGCATTATTCAGAAGTAACATAGGCTATATAATATCACGCTAGGTCCTATAGTTGTGGAGCAGTAACCAAAAATGTTTTAAAAACGGAGGAAAAGTGTCGTTTCTGAGGCCTTCCGTGGCGTGCGCTGGGCATATAGTTAAAGTTATACAAAAATGCTCCATGGATGAATTGTTCATCTTAACATTCTTTTTAAAAAAGTCTGCGAGAGCATATGTCTACCTTTTATAGTTTACCCATAACAATCGTTTTAATGAATGGTTCAATCCTTATAAAAGTTTGCTCTAGATAACTTTTGAATTGTTCAATCGGTTACCTTATGACTATTAATTCATCCAAAAGATACCTATTAGGTAAGTACTTACCTGCTATTTCAAAAATACATAAAAAAGGCCCGGCTACATACGATGTTAACGAGTTATCAGTATATGTCAACTCAAATGTACCCAAGTTGGTGGCAGATCAAAAAATTGCGTTCGATGCTATAATTGAAAGTGTGATCAACAACAAAGGTAGACTATTTTTTTTGGACGCGCCTGGCGGAACAGGTAAAACATTTCTTGCCAATTTAATATTAGCCAAAGTACGACAATCTGGAAGAAAAGCACTGGCGGTCGCGTCTTCTGGCATTGCTGCAACTCTATTAAATGGTGGGAAGACTGCTCACTCGACCTTTAAATTACCGTTGTCTGTGTCATTAGAACAACAATCGGTATGCTCAATCCGCAAAAATGGTCCACTTGGGAAGCTCTTACAGGACACTTCACTGATTATTTGGGATGAGTGTACCATGAGCCATAGAGCTCACGTGGAAGCTGTGAACCGCACATTAAAAGACCTCAGGAACTCAGGCAATGTGATGGGAGGCGTAACCTTTGTGTTGGCTGGAGACTTTCGCCAAACACTACCGGTTATAACTAAAGGTACACGCGCCGACGTTATTAAAGCGTGCCTCAAATCATCACCTTTGTGGCAATCAATTAAAACTCTAAATTTGCGCACAAATATGAGAGCACATTTAAGTAACGACAACAAGGGAAATTTCTCACAAAAAATACTTCAACTTGGAGATGGAAAACTACCATCGCCAGTTGCAAATAGCTCCCAAGTATCGTTGGACAATGAATTGGCTCAAACTGTTTACAGTCTAGATGTTCTTATAGACACAATCTATCCCGACATTGAAAATCTCACAGAACGAAATTTCAATTGGCACTGTTCGAGGGCGATAGTGTCGCCAAGAAACGATTCCGTAAATGATATAAACAGAATGATTATGGAAAAAGTACCAGGTGATTTCAAATGTTACAAATCTATTGACACTGTGTGCAACATCGAAGATGCAGTACACTACCCACAAGAATTTTTAAATTCCCTCAACCCTGCCGGCTTGCCACCCCACGAACTAAAATTAAAAGGAGGTACTCCTATCATGCTTTTGAGAAATTTAAGCCCTCCCAATATGTGCAATGGCACAAGACTTTTGATAAGGGAATTACGAGACAATGTGATTGTAGCAACAATCATCACTGGGCCCGCGGCCGGACAGCTCGCTCACATACCGCGAATCCCGATGATTCCGACGGATTTACCTATATTATTTAAAAGGTTACAGTTTCCTGTGAAGACATCGTTTGCCCTTACGATAAATAAATCACAGGGGCAAACTTTTTCGATTGTTGGCGTCGACCTAAGAAAAGAGTGCTTTTCTCATGGGCAGTTATATGTAGCCCTTTCTCGAGTAGGATCTCCTAAAAATCAATATGTTTTGTTAGCACCTACAAATACCACTGCAAACATAGTTTACAGTGAAGCCTTAAAGTAAAATGTAAATATTACGATAATTTGATCAAACACATAAAACAAAGAACTTTAACAAAAAAAAAAACAAAAATCTTTAACAAAAAAAACCTTAAAACAACAAAAAAAACAAAAAACTTTAACAAAAAAAACCTTAAAATAACAAAAAAAATACAAAAAAAAACCTTAAAACAATAAAGAAATTTAAAAACAAACTTTTACCTCAACCAAAACAAACAACAACAAAATAGGTAGGTTCCTATTTAAGAAGAAAATAATTAATTAAATAAATGAAATAAGTAAATGAAGTCCGGAAAAATGTTTTCAAAAGGTAAATACTTTCTAAATAAAAAAAAAACTGAGAATAAATATAAATAAAACGTAAAACTATGTAAAAATCTTAAGTCCCCCCGTGCGAAGCCGGGACGGGCCGCTAGTTATATATAAAGCGCTAGCCGCGTGCGCCGGCCGATAGGACTCACTCCTGATGGCGCGCAGGATAAACACTGATTGTTTAATAAAAAAAAAGGAATAATTAATTTAATATATGAATTACTAGCTGCGCCCTGCGGGTTCACCCGCGTGATGATTAAAAAGTTTTTTTGTATTATTAAAACTTTGGTCTGGATGATTATACTTAACTAGCTGACGCCCACGTGATATCGAGAAAAGTATCCTGTGTGTTATTCCAGACTATAATCTACGTCTGTGCCAAATATCATGAAGATCCGTTCAGTAGTTTTTTCGTGAAAGAGGCTCAAATATACCTACATCCATACTCACAACATACGTTTATTTGATGTTGATTAATAAAAAAACGTTTGGCTTTGTGCCCATTTGATGGCAATAGGGATTTCTTTAATATGGAGGAACCAAAAGTTTTGTTTTAATTCAAGTACTTTTTTAACCTTTGAACGCCAGAGCATAAACGCAAACGCGTGCCATTCACGCCGAGAAACTCATTTCACCTACATTTTTGTCACATATTTGTGTCGTTGGCGTCCAAGGCACGTCTAAGCTTGTCACAAATATGTGACAACGTCGTTCAAAAGGTTAACGTCACATTACAAGAGACAGTCCCACAAAAACGCCCTGCCCTTCGCCACTTCCTAGTGTTGAGTGTTCCTCTTGTTGGTTGAGAGCAGAAATAGTGCCCAATTCAAAACTTGCGTAAATTATGGGACCTGTAACTTGATCCCAAGTGCCATAATCATGGTCCCTTTCCCACCTCGAGATAATCTTGCGAATTTGGCAACAGAAAGCTGCAGTTGCACCTATCAGGTTAACCTTATCGGCCAATATAAAAAGATTTACAGTAAAACAAACGTTATCATGCCTTTGAAAGGGATTAGGTTTGATAAGCAGATTTATTGAATACTAGCTTTCGCCCGCGTTAAATTTGGGGTAACACAGTTCTCTTTGCGCCTTATTGATTTGTAATAGCAACGCTAAGTTTCCCCTTTTCTTCCCTCTTTCTCCCTCACATCCCACTTTTTTTAATAAAATAAAAATTAGCCTATGTCCGTCTCCTGGTTCCCAACTATCTATGTACCAAAATTCATCACAATCGGTTTAGCCATTAAAGCGTGAAGAGGTAACAAACAAACAAACTCACTTTCGCTTTTATAATATTAATAATATTAGTAAGGAAGTATGGATAGCCGAATGCTAGATTATCATAAGCTTAGATGAATCCGTGACATGATTGTTGAAGATACACACTTTTAACTGACTTCTAAAAATTAGACGGTTCTCATTTCGATTGGATTTTTTAACCAACTTCAAAAAAGCGATTTCTTCGCCAAATATAGGCCGATTATCAAAATATTTTTGCGAGCTTTTTCCCGCGGCTCCGCTCGCGTTAAATTCGGGGTAGCAAAATTCCTCTTTCTTGATTTGCAGGTATCTGCTACCTGCAGTTGTAGCTCTTGCGCCTTATTGATTGGTAATGGAAAAGCTAATTTTTCCCTTTTCTTCCCTCCTTTCTCCCTCAGTTCCCGCTTTAAAACCAAATAGCCTATGTCCGTTTCATGGGTCTCAACTATCTCTGTACCAAAATTCAGCAAAATCGGTATAGCCATTAAGGCGTGAAGAGGTAACAAACAAACAAACTCACTTTCACTTTTTAACCGACTTCAAAAAAAGGAGGAGGTTCTCAATTCGTCTGTGTTTTTTTTTTTTTTTTTTTTTTTTTTTTTTTTTGTGTTTGTTACCTCATAACTCAGGTCTGAGTGAACCGATTTTGATGATTCTTTTTTTATTCGAAAGCTGGTGGTTGTCGTTTGGTCCCATAAAAAAAATATCAAGATCCGACAAGTAGTTTTTGAGTTATCTGCAATAATACGTATTAGATTGACTTCGTGTACGTTGATGATATACTCATTCGTCGATTATATTTTAGAAGTTGTCGAAGACAAATGATCAAAAAATGGTATGTACTACTATGGTCTGGAAAGTCATCGCAGTAATTTGGTGATAGATCTTCAGTGATATACAACGGCACTCTTTAATAAATGACAGCAAATCTGCCGTGATTGCTGCAATCACATGTATAAGTATGGGTTTCGCCAGGGTAGGCAGGCGAGTGGGAGGGAGCAGGGTGACCGTATCCCCTCCCCACCCCTCACCTAGTCATAAAGAAACATAAACATCAGATCAAGTATCAGCTGTATCTCCTAGGGGATGATGCATTTATGATTTCTGAATTGGTTTAATACTAAAGCATAATTAGATACTTTGTATTTAATCTATAGCTTGATGTGGAACTAAAAATTGTATCTAAGACGGGACTAAAGCTAAAAATAAAAACTTTTTAACCATGTTTGCGTATTATATCATAATACTATAACTAAAAATGTTGAAATAAAAACTTTTTAGTAAAAAAATAAAACCGACTTCTAAAAAAAACTAAAAACTGGAAAATAACTTTATTTCCGGAAGTCGGTGGCCAATAAAGTCAACGAAACCAACAAAAGCCACCGACTTCCGGAAATAAAGTTATTTTCCAGTTTTTAGTTTTTTTTAGAAGTCGGTTTTATTTTTTTATATAATATTAGTATAGATTTACAGTATAACAAACGTTATCATGCCTTTGAAAGGGATTAGGTTTGATAAGCAGATTTATTGAATACGGTAGCCGAATGCTAGATTATTATAAGCTTAGATGAATCCGTGACATGATTGTTAGAGATATGTGTATCTTTTGACGGACTTAAAAAAGGAGGAGGTTCTTATTTCGACTGGATTTTTTAACAAACTTTAAAAGAGGAACAGGTTCTCAATTAGACTGTTTTTTTATATTTGTTACGCGATTTCTTCGCCAAATGTGGGCCGATTATTAATAGTTATTTGTTATACAAGAGTGCAAAGTTGCTTTTTAACCGCGTGTTCAATTTTGATGACCGAGCAAGCGAAGGATTCTAAAATTGAATCACGAGCGCAGCGAGTGATTCAAAATTAGAATTCTGAGCGTTAGCGAGGGAATCAAAAGATCACGAGGTGAAAAATCTTTGCACTCGAGTGCAACACGTAACTTTTCATTCCACCTCAGCGAGGAAATGACTAAATGCAAAAAAAAAAAAACGTTTACAATCACAAGATAGGTACACTTTTATTTCAGTTTAGGTATTAATTACTACATTATGACAGGTAAGTATTACAGAATAATCTTTAAATTATAACAAAATAATAGTAAGGTATAATTAACAAAATTTTAAAGTAACGTTGCTACAGTTATTTAAATTGAGTGTAATATTTTTGTTTGGTACTGTAATATTGGTGTTAGTCACTTGTGTACTGTTTTTCGGTAAACTATCTGTCATACTTAATATTTGTACCGATTCATCGGATTCCCTTGGCGTGAATGTTGGAGAGTGGGAGATGGTTAGGTGTTTCATAACGGATTATTTTTGACGTAGAAGGGCCAGTCCAAGGATCCGATTGATCAGTCAATTCTGTTGGCGTCAAACAAACTTCCTCGTCGCTAGAATCACTCATTTTAGTTTTTTCACTTGTTTTCAAGTTTCTTGTTTTTAATATAAGGTTTAACAATGACGTGAAAAAATGCCGCCTAAAGAACCGCGTACGAAGCAAATTGAAAAAACACCAAGAAGGTTCGAAATCTGAGTTTTTAACAAATTAAAAAAAAGTTGTATGATATATTCGGCACCATAGAGGTAGCAGTAAATCGGTTTAATGTTTTTTTTTATTCACAAACTTAGTACACACGATGTTCTAAATTCAATTTACTTTATCCTCTAGAGAATAAAAACGGCTTTTCCACTCAGATATTGAAGATTAAAAATACTCTTTCCGAGATGGTGGGATGAAAAATATTTTTATAGGTTCAAATCAAATCAAATCATTTATTAGATCATTACAGGCACTTTTGAAAGTCCTATGAATCTACAGTCCCGGTCACAAGGCATAATAACTTGTAAAAGTACTGTAGTTGCCCATTCCAAAGCGTTGATCTCTATGGAGAAGAATGGGCAAGAAACTCCATAGACACTCTTTTAAATTAAAATATTTTTACAAAATCGTGTTTACATCATTCATGTTGAGATTATACAAATATTATGATTATGAGAACGATGTAGAAAGGCGTGCACAGTAAGGTTCTCGAAGGAGTCCTTTTTAAATGTCATCTGTATTGCATCAGTAGTTTATGAGTTATTTTCCATATCACAATTTTTTGTTTTAATGTATGATATGCTTTATATCTTTCAGTAGTAATGGAAAATCAATACTTGATAAGAATTTGTGTGTGATACGGCTGAAATAAATAACATTGGTCAATTTGTTTGTAACATCGTTTTTTTTGTCAGCGACTTCTGAATGTAAACTTATTTTTTTTTTCTATGTTCTTATTCAGACATATTTAGAAAATATGTAAACTGATATAGTAAAATGGATAAACGAGAATTACACGAAATTAGAAAAATATTTTTTTAACACCGTTTATTTGTAAGTTCATGTGAACGAACGCCATCGTATGCATAAGCCTTTTCCCCAACTTTGTTGGGGCCGGCTTCCAATCTAACCGGATGCATCTGAATACCAGTATTTTACATGGAGCGACTGCCTGACTGACCTCCACAACCCAGTAGTACTGGGTTATACGATATCCCTTGGTAAGACTGGTTGTCCCTTTTGGAAATGACTGTCAAACTTCTATAAATGACGGCCGGGACCAACAGCTAAACGTGCTTTCCGAGGCACGAAGAAAACTCGTCTTTGTAACGGGTGGTCACCCATCAACAGACCAACCTTTACCTAGATTGGTCTGTAGATGGGTCCAAAAGACTTAACCTAGGTCGACGAAGACATCCCATTTCCACTCAAGGCATAACAAGCAAATATATTTTCCTGCTTACCTACCTATTACGTAATTGTGGGGTCACTAAAACCTGTTTATCATTATTGCGTTTACGTTAATATTCAATTAACATTTACATCTGCGCCCACCAACGAACCGGGTCCGGTGTTGCCATCTTACCAAAAAATCCGTAGAATATACAAAGCCATGCTCAAGCCTGTATTGAAATAAACTTTAGGCAGAGTTGTATGTTATAGTCCACTAAAATAGGGGAAGATAATATTGCCACGAATGTTCCAAACGCGCCTCAAAGAGATGTTAGCAAAGCAGAGGGGCCTGCCAGGGCCACTGGCTGCCGGAGTTTGTGGGTTGTTCGAAAGAGATACCGCGGCCCCGGAACATAAAGAGCAATAGAAGGAACATGAGTGGGTTTTAGTCAGTACAAGTCTGACACTCCCTTCCACTCCGCCCAGAGCTGCAGGGGAAGTTATTTGATGATTTCCTTTCCGAAAAAAAAGCCGGTCACTAATCCCTGGCTGCTACTGCGAAATTTCCAACTGAGAATTTCATGCACCATCTTCACAAAGACTTGGCTTTGCAGATTCTTAGACGCTTGTTAAGTTTCTTAACATTTTATCTTATTTTACGTTTTCTAAAGTAAGCAATGACTTATTGTCGGCCCTACGCTGTCCTCTCATACTAAGTCCTAACGCTGTAAGAACAAAATTGTAAATCGAAATGATTTTAAAAGAGTAACCATGAAGTTTCTTGCCGGTTCTTCTCTTCTTTCGCGTTTATATTATTAGTAGGATCAGCTTATAACGTTTCCACCAGAGGAACACAAGCCTCCTTACTTCTATAATTATTATTTTGTGTTTTGGCAACACTGTCACGTCGTATCATAAAGTTTAGCTATTTAATTTTTTTTTTTTATTATTGATAGGCTCGCGTTTGACCACTATCTCACCTGATGGTAAGTGATGATGTGGTCGACGATGAAGCACGCTTACCTAGAAATAACCTATTCACTCTTGACTTGAAGACCCCCAGGTTATAGCTGTCAGGAAATACAGACTCCGGCAGGGAATTCCACTCCTTAGCAGTACGCACAATGAAAGTATTCCCAAACCGTTTAGTGCGTGTGGGTGGGATGTCTACTATGTAACGGTGGCGCATCGCCGTACGTCTTGTAGTCCGATGATGGAACGGGCTTGACGGAATTAGGCTGTGCAATTCCATCGCACACTCTCCGAAATGTAACCGATAGAAAACCGAAAGGCTGGCAACGCGCCGGCGATGCTCCAGGCTCTGGAGCTTTGACTCAACCAGCGCGTCGTTAAATCCTCGTAAAATCCTGAACAAATATGCTAGAATATCAAATGAATCTGATGTCACTATTATCCTTGATCGTATCGTGTGTTTGTCTGCGGTTTATTGAGGGTAGACGTAGATATTAGTTATTATTTATTTGATATCGTTTACCTATTTTATAGCAACTTAGTATCTAAGTACGTCCTAGGCAGACTTAATTATGGTCTAGTAATAGATAAACATGTATGTATATGTGCGTGAAGTTTTAATAAATAATATATAAGGATAATGGTTTAATTTTTTTTTTTTAAATTTGGGTCGACGTCGCGTTAGTGTTCCACGCGCGCCTCAAAGATTTGTCAGCAAAGCAGAGGGTCGTGCCAGGGCCACCGCCTGCCGGGGTTGCGAGTTGTTTGAAAAAGATACCGAGGCCCCAGAACGTGAAGGGAAATAGAAGGAACATGGGTGGGTCTAAGGCGCGTCGCCCACACATGACCAACAGTCGAGGTGCAGGCACATAAGATGCACGCCCCAACGAGATTTTCATTACAAATGTCGTGTGGGCGACGCACGCGCCTAATGCGCCCGCGCCCCGACCACACCCCGACTGCCAATCGTGTGGGCGAAGCGCCTTACTCAGTACAATTCGGACACTCTTCCCCGCTCCGGAAGTTATTTGATGATTTCCCAACCGCAAAAAAAAGGAGGTGCCTATTACCAGACAAAAAGTCTCCGAATAGTACAAAATAAACATTTAATACCAACATTATACGCAGTGCGTAAAAATAATCATACCGCTACACTGTTATCAAAAAAATCAAAGTTGCTTACACATTTTGACAACGATAATGCGACATAAATATTAACTACGATGATAACAATAAATCAGAGTTATCGTCACGTGTTTGCGATAAAACCATTTACTTGTAAGTATTACATAACAGACGCACCTGTGTGAGGAGCTTGTGGATAAATAATGACAGCCGCTAGAGTCGATCTTTGGGTTTAGCGAAGTTCAGGTTTGTCCATGAATGGTGATCAAATCACTCGTAACATACCGAGTTTCCTCCGTGCCTCGGAATGCACGTTTAACTGTTGGTCCCGGAATTCAGTTGTACATCTTTGGTAGTTTGCAGTGACTTACCCCCGAATACTGGAACGTCACTCTAAATGTGAGTGCTGCTTAACATTTGAGCAGCTCTTAAACTTTAGATTTTGTATGGTCAAACGTCACTTCTGAGTCTCTGTTAAACTTAAGTGGGACTTAAATTTTGAGTGACGTTTCAGTATTCGGGGGTAAAAGTCTTACCAAGGGGTATCCTATTACCCCCTATTTAATTAAATATATACTAGCTTTCGCCCGCGGCTTCGCCCGCGTTAAATTTGGGGTAACACAGTTCTCCTTGCGCCTTATTGATTTGTAATAGCAACGCTAAGTTTTCCCTTTTCTTCCCTCTTTCTCCCTCACATCCAACTCTTTTTAAATAAAAATAGCCTATGTCCGTCTCCTGGTTCCCAACTATCTATGTACCAAAATTCATCACAATCGGTTTAGCCATTAAAGCGTGAAGAGGTAACAAACAAACAAATAAACAAACAAACTAACTTTCGCTTTTATAATATTAGTAAGGATATAAGAAGAGAAAGAGATAAAAAAATTGCGACAAAGCTGGAACTTTGACATTCAATATCTTCATAACTAGAAACGAAACAAAGGAATTAATGCCATGACGGAAAGAAGAAGTGCTTTGGGCAGGTCTTTTATGTTCCTTAAAGTGCTAAAAAAGAAGAAAGTGATTATTATATAATTTTTCACACTCGCACTTGGTGGGTTTGCACTTCAATTGCACCAGTTCAAAGTTCTTGAATCGCACAAACCACCTACGGGAAATTTAAATGCTAACAAAACAAGATACGAACGTTTAAAAGGAAGCTGCCCACTCCCATCATTGTCCTGTTACGACACAGGATAGAAAGAATTAACCGTTTTATTATCTCGGATACTCGTCACAGGTCATCGATGTGTTTGCGGGTTGTTGGCAATAGAAGGAACATTATGTGGGTTTTAATTAACACAAGTCTGACACTTCTCATCGCTCCGCCCAGAGCAGGGGAAGTTATTTAATGATTTTTCATCCGCAAAAAAAGAAAGGGTCATTGATGTACACCCGACGGCTGGTCAACCTATTCTAGACTATTATAACCTGGTCTCTCTAATACGAATCGCACTACGTAGTAGAGAGACTTGGTTAAAATGGTTTTGTGTAGGTTGATGCGCCGTCGTGTGTTCAAATGGTTAATTACCGTGTATTCAGTACATCACTGTATCGTTCTAATTAAAAAACCGGCCAAAAGCGAGTCTGAATCGCGCACCGAAGATTGCGTACCACCTTGCGACATACACTGCGTTTTTTCCCAGCTCTAGAGGACCACAGATTTGAGTATATGGTTTTAATCAACTCCATATTTCCACGCGTTCCCGAGATCACCAAAGTGTTCCAATAAGAACCCTATAAAATGCTGTTCCATACGTTTTTACATTCATATGTATATACATTTTTGTAGGAAACAACTACCTACTTACTTTTTGACCCTGGTGCATTTCCACCCTGTACAGAATGATTGTACATCTATTATATGTATAGATTATGAATAATATAGATATTATTGATAAAAAGGAAAATCCCAACTCACTTATCACGAATTCTCAGAAACTACAAGTGTTAGGAGTTTCCAATTATGCATGGAGGACCCTTTTAGAACGTAGGGCGCACGCGATTCCTTGAATTGACTGGATGTTTTGAATAGGCATTCTTTTACGAAATTAATCCTTGCTTACTAATATTATAAAAGCGAAAATGAGTTTGTTTGTTAGTTACGTCTTTACGCCGAAATGGCCAAACCGATTTCGATGAATTTTGGTACAGAGATAGTTGGGACCCTGGAAACGGACATAGGTTTAAAAAAAAAAGCGTGATAAGGGGGAGAACGAGGGAAAAAAAGGGGATAGAAAGTTTTTTTTTCGATCATCACGTGTGTTAAAGTTAGCGTTAGTCCAAAGTAACTATGCCACGCAGACGAAGTCGCAGGCGGAAGCGGAGAGAATGGAAGAAGAAAACGTATTATGTCGACCCCAAATAAAATGGGACAAGGGCAGGAAAATGATGATGATAAATTGGCCATGTGATGCGAAGGAATAAGGAACATTTCAATTTTATCAGCTTTTAAGAGTAGAGGATGAATAAGAAAACGATGAATGGACAGTTTGAAGGAAGATATGGCAAGAAAGGAGATGTCTTATGAGATGTCGAGTTATGGAGAAGTATGGAAGGAGAAAACATGAGGCGCGGATCCCAAATGAATAACGATAAGCTCAAAACTCGAAAGCTTTTATTTCAATTAGACCATTACAGGCACTTTTGAATGTCAAGAAACAAAATGTTAAAGCTACGGTCTCGGTCATCATCATCTGCCTAGCCTTTTCCAACTATGTTGGGGTCGGCTTCCAGTCTTACCGGATGCAGCTGAATATCAGTATTTTACATGGAGCGACTGCCTATCTGACCTCCACAACCCAGTTAGTACGGGGTAATACTTTACCCCTTCGTAAGACTGGTTGTCAGACTTTAGGGACACTGACTTCCTGTAACAACTGTCACAGATCTACAATTAACAGCCGGGACTAACGGCTTAACGTGCTTTCCGACGCACGGAGGAAACTCGGTATGTAGCGGGTGGTCACCCGTCCACAGACCAACCTAGGCAAGCGGGGCTTAACCTATAGATCGAGCAGCTGCTATTATTTAGCCACGAGTTCGTCACAGTCTTACAGTCTCGGTCACAAGACATAATAACTTGTGAAAGTACTATAGTTGCCCATTCCAAAGCGTTGATCTCAATGGAGAAGAATGGGCAAGAAACTCCATGGACTATAAGGGCAGAAGAATGCTGATGAGATTTTGACATCAGTCATCGCAGGTATTTTCTTCTAGGTATTCCATTCCGTGTAACTCCATCTTTACAAACCCAAGGTTAAACTACTTCAAGTAGGCTTCCGTCGTTTGATACGATGACACTTCACAATCCCTGATGAATTGCCTGATAACGGCTAGCTGATAAGAGATAAACGAACAGATTTGGCGCCGATTGATTGCGCATACCAACCTTCTTGGAATAATATGGATATTTTCAAAGGCACGTGTGTTATCCTTACTAATATTATAAAAGCGAAAGTGAGTTTGTTTGTTTGTTACCTCTTCACACTTTAATGGCTAAACCGATCTTGATGAATTTTGGTACAGAGATAGAGAGATAGTTGGGAACCAGGAGACGGACATAGGCAAATTAAAAAAAAAGTGGAATGTGCGGGAGAAAGAGGGAAGAGAGAAAACCTAGCGTTACTATTACAAATCAATAAGGCGCTAGGGGAACTGTGTTACCCCGAATTTAACGCGAGCGAAGCCGCGGGCTAAAGCTAGTTATTCTTATAAAAGTAATTTAAAAATACTGCAGTAGTAAGAAATAGTTCATTAGTATTTCTCTGAGTCATATTTAGTGCTCAGGTATGGTTAGAATATAGTCAAGGTATGGCATTATTAAATACTTTATGGTATGTACAAGTTTCTTGGGGTCAAATCTAGATATACAAAAATGGACTAGAACTCACAGTTTATCGTCAATACCTTAAAGTTACCGAAAAGCACGTGTTTTAGGAAAGCCGTTTTTTAGAAAGAATGAAAAGCGATTGGTGCATTTCTGTATCAGCAGATATTTTACTACTAATTGGAAGTTATGCAGGCATGTTTTCAACCATTCATAAAAGGGAAGGTGGTGTCTGGTTAGTTAGACGATCTGGTTAGTCAATTATGTCCCTAATAAAGCTTTTGGATTTTTCCAAACAACAATTCTTTCCTGTATACATGCAGCTAGTTTTTCCGTTTAGTAAAGGCAAACGTCTCCTACATAACCGCCAGCTTTTCTCTCTGTGTGGATCTCTCCGGCCAATCTCTGACAAACAAACGCCTCTAAGTCGTCATTGCGTCACGACTCTGGTCCATCAATCAAAATTCTTCTACCCTTGTCAAGGGCAAGGGCATGTCTTCTTCGGCCATACTTTTTTCTATCGGGCATTCGCTAGTAGGCAATTTGCTGAGCTGTGCCTATTTAGCGCAGCCGTGAGACACACAATATTAGCTTTGATTTTTATTTTATTTTCTTTGTAGTGTTATAAGAAGTACATTTTTATTTTTTGTAGTGTTTAGATTTTTTTAATGTTGTGTGTACTTGTGGCAAGTGTGAGATAAACCTTTCTTTTTTCTTTCCCTTACTCGTTATCTCGTTGTTTCTTGCCATATGCTTTACACAGGCCATCTATCGTTTTGTGTGTTCATAGACAAAAATGATAATTTGAAAAACGAAAGCACGATCACACGTTAGAGATGAACCAAAACTATCCGTATCAAATAAAGATTCCATCATTCACATTCATTTCATGTTGTAATTGCAGTTATTTGTCGTGAATATCGTGGTATTCTCATGTAAGAGGCACTTCAGTGATTCAAGGGTGTCAATCGCAAACAATTCCTTGCTAATACTCTGATAACAATCTTCAAGTATGGCTTATTAGCTTATTTGCTGTGCATTTTCCTATACTACTATTTAACTGCAAGTTTATGCTGAGAATTATATTAAGTGTTATGTGGGCCGAGAATGAGAATGCATTTATAGAACGAAAGGTTTCATTCAGTAGGTAACGGAGTAAGGTTTTTTTGAGTTATACCATATACCAAATACGAGGCACCAAAATTACGAATACAGCGTTGAGCTTAGTGCTGCCGCGACGTCAAGTTTCATAGAAAGTCGTCTAGGTTCAGCGCTCCGCTCAAGGCTATATTCTTAGAGAATAGCAATACAGTTTTGTCTCGGGGTCCTTCCTTAAATCCGTCCAAAAATTGTCTTGAACTCCCGCCGGGGGTGCGAGTTGTTCGAAATAGATGAAATTGAATATTTTTGTATGCCCAAACGACGGCAGAATATGGAGGACCTTATTGAATACGAAAACATCTATGTAACAATTATCCGTGTTTGCAAAAATAAATAATTTGATTTGATTTGTGTCATCTTGTTTGTAAATTTTGCATCTACTGTAATTTATATGATGTACAATTGTACAAACATAACAAAGAATATTATATCTTCTACTATACACAACAAGTAAGCGATACAATAGCGTCCGTCCCTGACAAGACTGTCCTATTTTTGTCTCAATGTAAGGACTTACAGGAATAAACTTTGGGTTATAAATGAATAGGTTAACAGAATAAGCGACGACTTCCTCTTGTGAAATAGGATTAGATTAAATAATATATCTTACGTTGTGTTGTGTGGCGTCACTTGTGGAGGCGGTCTCCCGGCCTGTCCATTAGTGTCCGTAGCAACTGACTGGGACTGTAAGTGTTTCTAACAAAGTATTAATGTAAATTAATTAGCGGATCTCAACTCTACACACAGAATATTTGGTCCATTTTTGGGGTTGTTACTTGAAGTACGAGCTCAGAAAAGTAGGTTTTTATTACATGATAGTTTATCCTTTTTTCTTATAAGCCAGAAAAAACGTAAAAAATCCTAATACACACATAGTATTAGATTTTTAAAAATAACCTTGTGTATAGGTAAACTAATTCCATGTATAACAAGATTTAAGGGAAATTAATACAATAGTGAATAGAAAATACCGGATTTACACGTGTAATCCAAGGTCGCGAGTTCAGTACCCTTGAGCTACAAATATTGCGTTGTCTATTAGTACAAACAACGGAATGTGAGAAAACAGAGTCTGTGGGCTGTGTACTACCGAAGACTGACCACTTTTCAACCTTATTGCTCAGAGCATAAGGATGAAAAATGGTCAGGCGCCAGTCCGTCAGTGTCTTCGATGGTACCTACGTGTTTTGTTTGTTTTAGATTTGTGTGTGTTAGAACTCAGACAGGAAGTCTATCGTCAGTTTCCACTATCGTTAAGCTGCATCTGTTCCTACTGCTCCGTAATTTCTTTCTGCTTTTTTATGAAAAAAAAAAAAAAAAAATGAGATCATGCATCGTAGACTCACAAACTATCTGGGAAAATTTCCAATTATGAAAGAAGAACAAAAAAGCTAAGAAAGGAGTAAATTGACAACGTTGGCAGCATTTACATTTTCCAAGAGATGGTATATGTAATTGAAAACTTTGATAAACGGATTCCGGTGTCAGTTACCTTCTTTGACATGAGCAAGGCTATTGACTTGGTCCATCACGATTTACTTGTGCAAAAATGCAAACACTACGGAATCAGAGGTATACAAATGTCAATAAAGAATAGAAATAAGCTTTAGGTATACAAATAAAATTAACGAGTCTACAGTATACAGTTCTGTACATAGTAAAATAAATCAGGTGTACACCAGGGAAGTATACTTGGCCCACTACTTTTTCTTATTTGTATTAATAATTTGCTCGCAGCTATACAACAACAGTATATACTTTTTGCTGATCAGCAAAAATTTATCATTTATCATGAATCATTGTCGTTGTTACAAATGATAGCAAATCTACCACAACTCACGAGTACAACCTTTTTTTAATGTCTTGATAATAATTATATAAATAATCTCTGTGCAAACCTAAGTGAATCCAAAAACATTATTTCCGAAACTACAACTCAAATCAAGAAACATTTAAAGTCAATTGTCAAGGTCAACGAAGCTAGTGTAGATAAAACAAACTTCTTGAACTCAAACTTTATCAGCATTGTAACTGGAAACTACATCTTGAACACGAACATTAAAGAAGTACGGCTAGTGAAGCTGTCGTTCTTACTGCTTACCACAGGGTAGTATTATATTATCTGTGCATCTGTCTGACCCTTCTTTACCAGGTATGGACTCCAACTTTGGGGGAAATCCACAAAGGTCAATGAAGCGTTTATTGTTTACAAAAAAATGCTTCATAGCAATTTGCGGTATCAGTCCTTTAACATCATGTAAAGCACTTTTCACGTAAATAAGCTATTAAGCTTAACAGGTATCTTTATAATGCAAGCTGGTACTATTTTGAAGAACTTAATTTTTTTTATTGCGTACGATCTGTATTCAATATACACTCGTCGAGATCCTACAAGATTGACAAGATAATACCATCCAGCAAAGCAAATTCTGGCAAAATTGTTGTCTAATCACAGCAATAATTTAGGACTTATGAATACTAATAAAAATCCTTGGTTTACTCAATACGAAGAGTCATTCTTAAGCATTCATCATCCTGAGTAGGGCTGCTAGACATTTGGACATATAGCATCTTGCATACGACATTCCGGAGTCTGAATGTACTGGGTTGTTTATTGGTAGTTTTTAGGACATAACATCACAACTGACACCTCCTGATGAGTAAGCAACAGTTATAGGAGATAAAAGTTGAAAATGATTTTGGAACATTTTACATAATCGAATTCGGACATTGTTCAACTAATCAACCAGCTTAAACAGTTGTATAAGTAAAGAAAGGTTGATCGTGAAGGTATTTTATTTTATTATAAGTCAGACTGTAACTCTAAACTAAAACCTTCTGGTATTCGCATATAGTAGTTGTGTACTTGCAAAACTATGGCGGTCGATAGTCCTAACAAAATTGATCTTCGCTATCGCGCGAAGGCAGTATAGGTAAAAATGCAAAACAAAAATCTAGTCTCAATAATGTAAAAACCTTGTCAAAAACGCTGGCATATTTTATTTACTTATGCACAGATTGATAGTACGTAAAAATGTCTTTAACTGGGGGATAAAATGAGTCAGCCTTGGGTCAGCCCTACGAATCCCAACAGCCCGGAAATAAGAACACAATACAGTCTTATGGATCTGTCGATCGAGAGAATGACTGGAGACCACCTCGTTTGGTCCATTGAGCTTCGTTAGTGCGGCAATGCGCTTGATTTGACCCCTGTTACGATTGCATCTGTTTACTGCATCCGGAGGTCGAATGGGACAGAAAAACACGGAGTTAAAGATGGATCCAACATGTTTATAGGCTAAACTTTAGAACAAAAGACTAGAAACAAATCAGATATCTGCTGAGTTTTGAGATCAGAGAGAGAGAAAAAGACTATAGAAGTACACAAATACTTACTTCCGGAAGTTTTTATCTACCGAAGTGGAATTCGGCTTTTTTTGCAAAAAAAGGTTTTTATTACAGCATTTTATTTATGGTTTGATGATATCTCTCATATTTTTTATCGAGTATTCATTTTCCATTGTTACTAAAAAATTACCAGATCATCTCTATAGACCTGAAGAAAAAATGTCTTATAGAGGATAACTTCTAAACTACCCAAGCAATATAAATAAATTTCATATATTTTATTCATATATTTAAAAATCAGTCCACAGTCTGCGCTGTAATTGGTTAAAATTAATAAAAAAAAGGAAAAAAAACGGTCGAACATAGATGTTCCTTCTTTTTTGAAGACAGTTAAAAAAAGAACGCAGAACGCAGTTAAAAAAAACATTCATACTTATTCAAATGACTTGCGATTTTAGAATACCATTTAACAGAACCATAGTTACGGTACTCGTAAAGAGGTATTTGCTGAGCAAATTAGCACAATTAAGCAGATTATTAGCACAGCCCACAGCGGTCACTCCAAGGTCGCGATACTTGTTAATATCTCAGATAATCTTAATGAAATACCAATGGAACACGTTCATGATAGGCTTACAAACCAGTTTTGGTAATATTAACCATTTTTGTCGTAAATATTGTATAATCTTCATATTATTAACATGCTGTTTAGTTTATTAAACCAGTTGGGACGAGGTACACCTTTGTTTACTCGGGTTTTCTGCTTGCATTTGCGTATTTGCGAGGGTTTCTTCGGCCAGGACTTGGAAGTCTCGATAAAGATGGTACACGACGATTACTCCACAAGGAACCGTCAAATTTATTTCTTTAGTTCTTCAACAACTTTCTTACTTACTACCTACTCTAAGTGCGAAAATTCGTGAGGATGTTTATAATATGTGTCTGAATGTTTGTAATAAATTCACGCAAAAGCTACTGAACGGATTTGAATAAATTTGGCAGTTTACCGTGATTAACACATAGGATACGTTTTATCCGGGTAGTACGATCCTGCGAACATCTATAGGCTAACGACTAAAATATTTAAATAGCTTATAAGGCCGCGATTCCGCCCGCATGGAGTTTGGTAATGGCCCCCTACCAAACTTCATGCGGGCTGAATCGTGGGCTGTAAGCTATTCAAAAATGATCCTTAGCCGATAGATATTCGCTGATCATAGAGTCAAAAATACAAGCGGGTTCCCATCACCAAGATATTCAGTGCATCTTTCGAGAGATAACAAAACATAAAATCTCGCTTCGTTCCCAGTGGGGGTGGGTAGCAGCGGTTATTAGAAAGATCTTGCAAAGGTAACTTTACCTACGTCCACGTTCATTTTTTTAATATTTTTTTCTTCTTGTTCCAGAATGCGAGTACCAGGCTAACATAAATATCAAAGATGGATAAGCCAACGATGCATATGCTGGATGTCCAGGAGAAGGGCGGACAGACCAGGAAAGCCAACCAGTACATAGCTGCTGTTGCAGGTAACATTCTATAAGCATTTCTCCTCATTCTTCGTCAATTTCAAAGAGTAACAAACATACATCCATACAAACATTCGCATCTATAGTTTTAGTAGGAAGGATAACAACACGCGAGGAGCTCATATAGTCGTTCTAGGTCGATTTTTAAGTTAAGCCGCGCTTACCTAGATTGGTCTGTAGATGGGTGCCGAACCGTTACATACCACTACCTCGGAAAGCAGGTTAATCTGTTGGTCCCGGTTGTCATTTGTAGATCTTTGACAGAAGTAGTCAGTGTCCCGAAAGCCTGACAACCAGTCTTACCAAGGGGTTTAGTATTACCCAGTACTATGTTGTGGAGGCTAGATAGGCAGTCGCTCCATGTAAAATACTGGTATTCAGCTATCCCAACAAAGTTGGGAAAACGCCAGGCAGATGACAAAACAATACTCATAGCCCGTCCATTGTTCTTTACATAATCCTGTTTCTATTTAAATATTGATGTTACTTGTTAAGTTAATGCCGGCTATTGTTTTAATAGACAAAGTAATGATTATGCATTGAGTTTACGTTGTTTACAATAAACAGTGCACGCATGACCTCTGCTTACCTCTTTTTGAAAAGGCACCTTCAGTGCATTGACTTGTTAACGGCAATGATTGTTTTGTGATGATTAAATATGTTGTTTTGACGTTTAAGAAGATTCTGGGGTTTTGTTTATGGTTAACTAGCTTTTGCCCGCGACTTATCGCGTGGATTTAGTTCCCGTTCCCGGGGGATTTCCGGGATGAAAACTATCCTATGTCCTGTCTCGGGTCCCAGACTATACCTGTACCAAATTTCATTAAAATCGGTTCAGTGGTTTAGGCGTGAAGAAGAGACAGACAGAGTTACTTTCGCATTTATAATATTAGTTTAGATTTAGAAGTTTAGATTTAGATTTAGATTGCGGTAGAATAAGGATAATCGAATCTGTGAGTTCTCATGTGACTTGGCCAGGATCATGTAGTTTTAGGGTTACGTATCCTAAAAGGAAAAAACGGAACCCTTTTTTGATTACTATGCGGTCCGTCTGTCTGTCAAGCCCCTTTATCTTGGGAACGCGTGCAGGTATCGAGTGAAAATTAAAACCATATAGGCACTGAACTTTGTGGTCTCTTTGTGCTGTGGAAAATCTTAGTTCTAAATACCAGTTTTAACTAGAATTAATGAATGAATACTAGTACATAACATGGAGCGACTGCCTATCTGACTGCCACAACCCAGTTAGTACTGGGTATTACGATACTCCTTGGTAAGGCTTTCAGGACTATCTGTAACGATTGGCAAAGATCTTCAAATGACAGCCGCGACCAGCGGCTTAACGTGCTTTCCGAAGCACGGAGGCAACTCGTTATGTAACGGGTGGTTACCCATCCACAGACCAACCGAGGCAAGTGCGGCTTAACCTTAAGATCTACCCGAGCGGCTACTACTAAGTAGCCACGAGCTCCACATAACCATTGTTATAAATATTGCTTAACAGCATCATTTAAAACAATGCCAATACTAAAACCGTTTGACTCGTCATAAACAAAAATAAATGTTACATTGACAACTCAATTAGCATCCGAATATTGGCCACAACTGACACTCTATTTTTACGACGACCACAATATCTTGGCATGTCACGGTGGCGCTACTTGCAACGGCAAATGTCAAAATCCTATACATTTTGTCTTAGTTCCTCTTTTATCCGTATGTTAAGTTGAATTGGTGATTTCGTAACCCGAAACGCGACCTCATTGACCATTGTGAGTGCATTAAGATCATGAATGAATTCTGATATCATTATTTTTATTAATACGATGAATCATGGATGTTGTTCTCATAGGGATGTATAAATTTTAGGTATATGTAGGTACTGAATGGCTTGTAATGGGATGAGCAACGCGGGTCTGTAGACGGTGAGCAATGGGTAGCTCTCCGTCCGTCCGTCTAGTGGCGCATTCATGTTCCACGCGCGACGCAAAGAGATGTCAGCAAAACTGAGAGGCAACCAGCGCCACTGCCTGCCAGAGTTGCGGGTTGTTCGAAAGAGATACCGCGGCCCCATAACACAAAAGGCCAAAGAAAGAACATGGATGGGTTTTAATCAGTAAAAGTCTGACTCCTTCATGCTCCACCCAGAGCAGGATAAGTTGAAGTTATGGCGTGATTCCAACCTTTTAACCCTCAAAGTCTAGTCGGTTTTTACTCTCAAATACTGCACGACTAGATCTAGACATAAGAAAATGATAATACATTTTTTTTCTTTATACTTTGCTCCTCACTGGGAACTCCTCCTGTATCGTGGGTGCGTTAACAAGGATTTAAACTCACATACACAAACAGCCAGACACGAAACAACTAACTGCAGGCCATACAAATATTTGTTCCGTGCAGCAGTGGATCGCTCAGCCACTGCGCCAACTGTGCCGTCAACTTGCCTTTTATTAAGGCGCTGTACAAAGCAAACACTTCGTAAAACTTCACTTCTAGATTTTCGTCGCTTCACTTCTAGATTAAAGTTAGCCGTATCCGTACATGCCACTAGCCAAAAAAAAAATACCGTATATAGTTCAATACATAAAGTAAAGACTTAAACAAAATTAGTTTACAAAAGTGGTCTAGTACTACGAAAAAAAAATGTTTAAAAAGACCACAAAAAAAAATTTTTCGTCTCGAAATTCTCATTTTTTCCAGCAACAACCATTATATTTTTTATATCTATAACAAAGGAAATGTTATAGACTAAAGAGATATCTAATATTTTTCAAACACGGAACTGTATTTTTTTTATATTCAACTAGCTGTTCCCCACGGTTTCACCCGCGCTGCTCAGCACCTGTTGGTCGTAGCGTGATGTTATATAGCCTATGTTACTCGGGGATAATGTAGCTTTCCAAAGGTGAAAGAATTTTTGAAATCGGTCCAGTAGTTTCGGAGCCTATTCATTACAAACAAACAAACAAACAAACAAATCTTTCCTCTTTATAATATTAGTATAGATTAAAACTGCAAAATGAACTACATTTTGGCGGACATGATATTCAAATAAAATCAAACACCGAAATATTTTCGACCTTATTTCTTACCAATACTGTCGTGTACTTGTGTCAGACCATGCTTAGTATGCAGCTAGCCTCACTTCCGCGAATACCTAAAAATTAGCTTGTTACCGTGCCTTAAACCAGTTTTCTTATTCACAGCGTCAATCGCCGCGGTGGCGGGTGGCACAATCCTCGCGTGGACTTCACCAGCGCTGCCCCAACTGGAACCATGGAAGAACATCACTATCGTCAACGGCACATCTGCCAATACGACGGCATCAGTACTGAACTCCACGGCAGCGAACTACAGCGGGTTGATCAACTCGTTGGGGCAACCTGCTGACTTCCTGTTGGACACGAAGCAAAGTAAGTAGAGATTAGGGGTTGGTTTTAAGCAAGCATTTTTTTTTTTTTTTTTTCCTAATGTGGCATTCACGTCTCTAAGCAAGCATTCTCCAGGTGTTGAGTGGAAAAATGACAGAGCTATGCAAGACTAAAATCTGAGTCACCGATTCTTGATAAAGACAAAAAAGAATGACTTCCCGATGTATTTATTGTCTTTTCAGTATTTTTGTAGAAGTCGGATTCTTTTGCAACTATATTTTTTCTCAGTCCTTTCAGCCTAATCTCACACAAATTCCTATCGTGTATTGATTTTCCATTACAACTAATAGATATAAGCATATTATTCATTAGAACAAACAATATGAAATAAAGAAGACTAGCTTTTGCCCGCGGCTTCGCTCGCGATAAATTCGGGGTAACACAGTTGCCTTTTCCTGATTTGTAGGTGCCTGTTACCTGTAGTTTTTGCCCTTGCGCCTTATTTATTGTAATAGCAACGCTAAGTTTTCCCTCTTTCTCACATTAAATAAATAAATAGCCTATATCCGTATCCAGGGGCTCAACTATCTCTGTACCAAAATTCTTCAAAATCGGTGTAGCCATTTAGGCGTGAAGAAGTAATAAACAAATTCCCTTTCGCTTTTATAATATTAGTAAGGATAACAGCTCATAAACTACTGAAGCAATACAGATAACATTGATAAGGGAAAGGGACCCTTCGGGAGTATGTATACCCATTCAACACTAAAAAAATATTTAAAAAGTACATAAATTATGATTTGTAAAAGTCACATTGGTTGCCCGGATTTGAAACCAAAATCTCATGCATGTGAGGCCAGGCGTTTCCTTCCTTTTCCTTTAAATCCATCGACGACACGGTTGGCGCAGTGGCTGAGCGACCGACTGCCGCGCTGCCTGTTACGGGTTCAATCCCCGCACGGAACAAATATTTGTATGACCTACAGATAGTTGTTGCGGGTCTTGGCTGTTTGTGTATGTGGGTTCAAAACTTCAAATGTTTGTAAACGCAACCACGATACAGAAGAAATTCCTAGAGTGAGGCACCGTTTTTTTATAAAAAAAACTTTATTTTAAGAACTATATTTTTAAGAGAATCCTTTTTGAAAAACATCCCATTTTTTTTAATGTCATCTCGCAGTTCAACCTAGGAGGTTGTCGTCTGCTTAACCGGGTTAATCCTGTGGATGCCTTAAAAATTAAGACCTCCAGCCAGGGTGACAAAACTTACAAACTACGCGACTACACGCCCTGTGGGGTACGAGCCTCGGTTTAAAACAGACAGCAAAGGAACAGGCTGGATCTGAGTGATATTATTTATGGACTGATTTAAACTTACTGGCTCAGCAGCGCGGGCTGGCTCTAGCAAAGAACGGGTAATTCTTCCCATGTATGAATTGTTTTGTATGGTGTACAGTAACCCATTTTTTATGGGATTTCTTGAATCCCATAAATCACATTAATTGAATCATTGTCCTTTTTCGTATACATGAATTGTTTACCTAAAATTTGTCACTTAGTATGTAATTAGTTTTACCTTTTCAGTTAAACCAATTTGAACAACAGGATAACAAAACATGCCTGTGGGAATTTGTTTTATTTTGTAAACTATTTGTAAGTACAAAAATATAATTTGTGCTATTTGCAATAACGTAGTTTGAGGAAAACAGTAGCTTTATAGTATTTTAAAATTAATCGGTATTTCCTCAAAATATGGCAATTATTTTTTAACTAGCTGATTATGTAACTTTTTAATGACGTGACGGTTTATTTATAGTTGACTAGCTTTTTAGCCACGGTCTCGTGGAGGACGAGATATATCCCACGGCAAAGTGCTTCAGGGACGAAAACTTTGAGGTACCTATATCGAAAAAAAAACCTTTTTTTAACATCAATTATTCCTTAAAAGCTTAGATTAATTACTTCACAAAAAAACAGACGAAGATTAGAAAAAAATAAAAAGTTATTTATATCTGTTCCTTTCTAAATCCGAGGTTTGAAAAAAAATTGGCAATGTTGTGAACAAACAACTTGTAACCACTAAACTTTCCACATCTGCCAAGATTATGCAAGTAAACGACTCGTTTCAAAATCCAGTTTAATCCAGTTATATGGGTTGAAAATATTTGCTAAAACATGTTATATTTACAACCAGTGACGACCGCATAGCAGTGGGCGGTTGGCATGCCGTCGCAGACACATTCGCAAATCTATTTTAGTTGTTAAACAAAAAGCACACACCTCCCATTAATACTTGAACGATCTTTATGATAGCACACATGTTCTGGATATGAGTAGTTTTCTTCATCGTGTTGTAAGTGCCTAATTTGGTTTCAGACTTTTTGTGCCCCCATAGGCTTTTGACTTGGTATGACATGCCGTCGAAAATTATGTACCAAATACGGTGGATATCTAAGGGAGGTCCTTAAGGCCTCTGCTTGCCGGGGTTGCGGGTTGGTTCTATAGGAATACAAGGGCAAAAGGAGAAACATGAATGGGGTTTAGTCCTTCCGCTCCGCTCAGATTCATTTGATGATTGATCATCCAAAAAAAAGCATAATAGTTTCCTCATGAGGTACAAAATGCACCACCAATTCGCCACACACAATCCAATCCGAATTATCAAAGTTGCGAATTATTTTTTTCGGGTTGAAAGCATCAAATAACTTTTCCTGGTATAGCCGGAGCGGGGCGGAGTGTCAGACTTTTACCGTCTAAACCCACCCATGTTCCTTCTTTTGCCCGTTGTGTTCCGGTGCCACGGTATCTCTTTCGAACAACCCGCAACTCAGGGTTTGGGTTCCAACTCGAGACCATCCACCAGGCTGTGTATGCGTGTAGCAAATATTTCATCTTTTTCCTATGACGTTCGGCACAATACAGGACGCGCTTATCACGGACTTGTACATTTTTCCCTTTAACTTGAGGGGCATCCTTAGGTCACAAGTTGTTCCAGTGTTCTGTCGACATTTCACCCATCCTGCGTTGATTCGGTTGCCAGACACCAACAGAGGATAGTTCTACTTAAAGAGAGAGAGTCACAAGATCATTAATACGCGTGCGTTCTAAAACCTCTGTTTATTTTTCTGGGGGCGTGTCTCGTGATCTCCACGTCACAGAAACATGTGCCAAGAAAAATATTTTGATCGTAAATATGTGCCGGTCGTATGGGTTAAGGATTTTTATCACAAAACACCGGATACTATTAAAACGAATGAAATATTGACACGGATCTGAGAATTCCGAGACCAGGATTATTTTTTAATATTTATTATGTAAACATAAAACACGTATTATGAAAAAAAAACAGAAAAGTACTGCTTTTAGTTGGAAAGTTTGGTCAAAAAACGTCACTGAATTGAGGTTAATTTGGTGCTTGCCAGAGGCATGCTTAACTCAAACTCAAATCACTAATTTCAATTAGACCGTCACAGCAGTTTCGAATGTCAAAAACAAAACGAAGAAGAAGCCACAGTCACAAGGCAAAATAACTTGTGAAAGTAGCGTTGTTGCCCATTCCAAAAACCAGATCTCTGTGGAGAAGAATGGGCAAGAAAAAGGAAAAGAAAGAAGAAAGAATTTTTTTTTACAAAACCATACATCATTTGAATGGTAAACATGAGAACCTGGTTTCAATACCCAGGGCAAATTGTCATAAGTATTTTCCTCATGAACTTTTCAGTAGACAGAAGCCACAGAATCTAATTTTGTTCCCGATTGATAGCCCCTTTTTTTGGGGTGGGCAATCATCAAATAACTTACCCCGCCCTGGGCGGAGCGGGGCGGAGTGTAAGACTTGTACTCACTAAATCCCACCCATGTTCCTTCTATTGCTCTTTACGTTCCGGGGCCGCGGTATCTCTTTCGAACAACCCGCAACTCCGGTAATGATTGTCCTAACCTGCAAATTGAAAACATTTCTGAACTAAATATGAGGTACACCTCTACCTTGCCCTTCGGAAGTTACGGGCGTGATGTTAGTCTACATCTGAAAATACGTATTGCTGATTTAATAGCTAGACATAACAGGATTTGCGAAAAATAAGAACGTATCTCATTGACAATACATTGTATATGTAAAACTGTTCACTTGGGATCTACGATCGACGAATAATCAAGCTATACAAAACCAGTTTATTTAGATCTCTCATCATCATCTGCCTAGCCTTTTCCCAACTATGTTGCGGACGGCTTTCAGTCTAACTGGATGCAGCTGAATATCAGTATTTTACATGGAGCAACTGCCTATCTGACATCCACAACCCAGTTAGTATCTACTGGGTATGCGATACCCCTTGGTAAGACTGGTTGTCAGACTTTCGGAACACTGTCTACCTGTAACGACTGTCAAAGATCTACAAATGACAGCCGGGACCAACGGCTTGACGTGCTTTCCGAGGCACGGAGGAAACTCGGTATGTAACGGCTGGTCTCCCATCCACAGACCAACCTAGACAAGCGCGGCTTTACCTAAAGAGCGGCTGCTATCATTTAGCCACGAGCTCCTTATTTAAATCTCTCATTTTATGGGAAATCTAAAGTGGAGCAATATTGTACTGGAATTGAAAAGCTTGTTGTGTTGCCCTGCGTATTACATTATACAGTTAGCGTGTGTGCAATGCAATGCAAAAATAACGCGACGGAGAATGTTCGTTTCTTGTTTTGTTTAACATACTATATTTATTTATATTTAGACGTAAAGGTCAAATGCAAGTTGTGTCGACGGCGCATTTGTGTTCGTCGCGCGCCTAAAAGAGATGTTAGCAAAGCAGAGGGGCCTGCCAGGGCCACTGCCGGGGTTGCGGGTTGTTCGTAAAGATAAAGGCCCTTTAAGGCCCTGGAACATAAAGGGCAAAATAAGGAATATGGGTGGGTTTTAGTCAAGTAAAAGTCTGGCACTCGCCCAGAGCGGGGGAAGTTACAGTTTAAGAAATATTATGTCAAAGTTGTGCTAGTGGCTGTTTGTGACTTTAATGGGTTATATCTCAGTAACGTGATACTTTAGAATATTTAGTGTGATGCTAAACTTGTTTCTATTGATGTAAACTATTATTTAATAATACAGGTTTGATACGTAGCCGGTATTTTGTAAATATGTTTAAATGACGGAAAGTAGACAGGCACGGATCTTTTAAATAACAAGTGGGGCCGCATTTGTTTCGACCACGTTCCCGTATCACATGCAAAAAGAACAAAGCAGTACTATAAATTAAAACGTGGGCGTTGTTTCCGATAAGCCAAAACACCCATGCTGAACTGTACATCCTGTGAACTCGACTGGCGCTATCTGGCATGTGGCATGCCCCCAGATTACGTAACACGTATGGCCACGACTCATGATACGACTGTGTGTGTTTACAACGATACGTCATCCGAATTTGTAGTAAAAATAGACAAACTGTTTGACGTGTTATCTGCAACGGCTTGTGTGATATAAGAATGATTTACGATTGTGCTAGATAAATCTGGGTTCGAGATGAAAGATCAAGTCGATTCAAAACAAAGCATTAAAATAATTGTGATAATCCTCAATGTTTATCTGGACTTGATTCAAGAAAGTTACTAAGAAGACGCATTATTTTACGTCCGTCATATTGAGAGGGAAAACTATAACTTTCAGCTTATTCTTTGCCGGAATTTAAACAAGTAACTAATTAACAACCAGTTGATTCGATTCTCCGGCCGGGCAAGCTGTTATTAGGTTCTTGCATTTAGATATTTTTATAAATAAAAGAATAGGATATTCTTAGCAGTAGCCTAATGATAGTCTAGTGATTTCGCGGCAAGAACTGAACTCGATTCCGGAAAACATGTTTTCAAAATGTTTTGATAATTGGGCTATTTGTTGGCGTAAGTGTATCGTTTTTCAAAGACCATACCTTGAAGACGATCAAATAAATATGAATGAATAACCAAAACTTTGTGTATTTAATGATTGTTTCCCTGTACTTTCTTGACAGAGTAGTACATTATCAATATTGGCGAATTGTAGAAGTACTAAATTCCTTTATTCTCTTTTTTGGGTATTTTGCTTAAATTCTTCCTACAAAATGACATTACTATTTGTTTGTTTACAGGTTCCTTAGTGTCCTCAATCCTCGCCATTGGAGCGGCGCTCAGCGCTCTCCCCGTGGGTATGCTAGCTAACAAGGTTGGCAGAAGACCCACCGTACTCATCCTCTCTGTGCCGTTCTTGCTCAACTGGTTGCTCACCATCTTCGCCAACGGCGCTGGCATGTTGATTGCTGCGAGATTCTTTGCTGGGTTAGCTACTGGTAAGTCTTGATTTGTCATCATTAAGTTGGAAATCGAATCCAAAAAGTGGGCCAAAGAAACCGGTGCTCTCAGAAAAGCATTGGTTTACCAGCAAGTATGGTAAAAGAAAGAGGAGCTTTACCCAGTAGAAAGAAAGGGAATAATGATTCTGGACCTAGACTAAGTTGGTGAATTTGTGATTGAAGCTTTCTAGAAATAAATAATTTAATAGCAATATTAAAAATGAGTTAACTTACTACAATAATAAAGAAAATGTGCAGTGACGAGGAAAATTTCATGATCAACCAATCACAGTGTGACACCAGTTTACCGGTTGATTGGCAGTTGATACTATTCCAACCCACGCTACAATGTTGTGTGCTGTTTTGAAAAATAAAAAAATCATGAAATTGGAGACACTTGACAAGAACTTTCGAATATTTTTTGGAAAATATGAAAAAAAAAACTGGAAATCATAGGCAGACATTTTTGACCAGTAGTGAGATGATACATACTAGATTTTCTTAGTGTTGCATCTATGCTATCTTTATGCACCAGTCACCAACCTTGGCCTCTATTCCATCTTTATATTAATGCCAGTGGTCCCAGACTGTTGCTACCTACATTTAAATATTTTCCTTAAATTCCAGGTGGTGCATGCGTAGCAGCCCCTATGTACATCGGCGAGATAGCGGAGACTTCCATCCGAGGGTCTTTGGGCGCCTTCTTCCAGTTGTTCCTGACTGCAGGGATCCTGTTCACCTTCGTAGTCGGCGGGTGGACGCATTGGAGGACCCTGTCTATCGTATCTGCTATCTTCCCTGTTCTTCTCGTGGCTATGTTCTGGTGAGCTGGTTATAATGACTAAACTATTAAAAAACTGATCTTATAGGGTCGGACACACCCACATTTCTTAGTTAGGTTTAAGTCCGATTTTATAGGGACGAGCCTTTTGGAATCAATTGGGCATAAATCCAGACTCCGGACTGTTGAATCTAATTCTGTAGACCTATTTACACTTTTGCCCGTGCTGGCAAACGATTCTAAAACTTTTATTTGTTATATGTATAGGGCTGTCCTGTGCAGCTAATGGATGCATAGGTTCGGGACAACTCCATTTCTCTTTACTGGAACAATTCTAACCGTTGGCTCCGAAAATGTTTGATCCTTTTTTTTTTCGGATGAGAAGTTACCAAATAAATTTCTCCGCTCGGGGAGTGTCAGACTTTTACTGACTAAAACCCACCATGCATGTTCTTTCTTTTAAACATGTTTCTCTTTCGAATAACCCGCAACCGTAGCAGGCATTGGCCCTGGCAGGCCACAGACCCGCATCTACGGTGGCCGGGCGACTTCTCGCGACGCCTGACGCCTGGAGCGTCCTATGGAACTTTTTTTGTACCTGCCGCTCCAGAAACGTGTAGAAGACAGATCAATTTTCATGTTCTCATCATTTGCCTAGCCTTTTCATAACTCTAATGGTGTCTTCTAGTCTAACTGGATGCAGCTGAATACCAGCATTTTAATTAGCGTTTGTATATTCAAATGAGGAGGAACGAAACACAATGACTAAAATAAATGACTAAGTTTATCATCCCGATGGATCTGAATGTTGATGGACGAAGTGCGAGAGTAAGGCCAAAGAAAAGATGGATGGATTGTGTAAGGAATGATATGAAGGAGAAAGGAGTAAACGATGCCATGGCGTCTGATAGGGGAAAATGGAAAAAGAAAACTGGTTGACCCTAAATAGAATGGGACAAGGGCAGGAAAATAATGATGATAGTCAAATCCGTTGGTACTGAATTAATTTATATGTTCTATAGAAAACCTACCTACTTACCTATGCTAATTAGCATTGATTAGAAACTCAATACTTCCTTCGATTGTAGTATTTGCAGCTGTAAGTGGTTTGTAAACAACTCTTGATTTGTATTTACTTTGTATCATCTTCAATACTTTTGCTAAATTCTTCATGACTGTAACCGTTTAGGACAGGATCCATAACTCATGACATTGAACCATACGCGCCCCAAAGAGATATCAGCAAAGCAAAGAGGCCTGCCAGGGTCCAGTGCCTGAAGAGATTGCGGATAGTTCGAAGAAGATACCGCGGTCTCTTTCTCTTTCTCTTTGCGTTAAATTCGGGGTAACACGGTGCCCCTTTCCTGATTTGCAGGTACCTGCTATCTGTAGTTTTGCCATTGCGCCTGATTTATTGTAATAGCAAAGCTAAGTTTTTCCTTTTCTCCGCTCTTTCTCCCTCATATCTTACTTAAAAAAATAGCCTATGTCCGTCTATAGGGTCTCAACTATCTCTGTACCAAAATACGTCAAAATCGATTTACCCATTTAAGTGTGAAAACGTAACAGTTATATTAGTAAGGATTATGCTATTAATAACGATTGAAACGGAATATTTACCATGTTTGTAGGGTTCACATCAAAATGAAAAAAAAAACAGAACCGTTATAGGATCATTTTCTTGTCCGTCTGTCTGTCTGTGAAGACCGTTTCTCTTAGGAATGCGTGGAGTTATCGAGTTGAATAACCATATACTCAAGTCTACTTCCTTTATGCTGTGAAAAAATCAACCCTCAAATTCAACACAGTCAAAAGATATGGCCGTTTATATCGTAAGTTTTTACGGAGCCCACGGTGCACGGGTCCGACTCGCTCTTGTTTATTTTGAAATTGGAATAAGACAATATTATAATTAACACTTGAAACGGGATATTTACCATGTTTGTTAATAATTTCTAGTTTCCGATATTTAGCGATGTTGCAAACGCCACGATCACTTTTGAATGTTACTTATAATGTTAGTAACCATGTCAGTTTAAAGACTTGTAAGACAATATTGCTCATGGTAGGGCACCAAATTGAGTTAATGTATGTAATACGTTATTTATGTAAGCAATATTTATGACAATTATGATAATATAGTTGCAGAGTTCACATACATTGTTGTTGAAATAAAAATAACTATCAGGTGACGCTTTCCTTTGCATTGTTTATTTAAATTAACAATCAACAATGCGTGGATAAACGAAGTTTTAATCGGGTTTTATTCTAAAAAAAAAACTATGGAAGATTAGTAAATCAGAAGTAGGACAGGATAACGAAGCAAATGAAAATATGCTTTTGTGTTTAAGTATACAATATTTAAAGGAGTCTGTAGTCAGTACATGATCCTTAAGTCAAGAGTTCTGCCTAGCCTTTTCCCAAATAATTCCCTGTTGGTGTTGACTTCTTACAGTCTAACCAAATGTAGCTTAATATCAGTATTTTACATAGAGCGACTACCTGACCTCCACAATGCAGTTAGTACTGAGTAATACAATACCCCTTGGTAAGACTGTTTGTCAGAATTTCGGGACACTGACTATCTCTAACGACTGTTAAATATCTACGAATGGTAACCAGGATCAACAGCTTAACGTGCCTTCCGGATTTTTTACTTACCTATAAATAACCTATTCACTCTTGACTTGAAGACCCCCAGGTTATAGGTGGTTATTTAATGGATATTTTCAAACATAATCCAAACAGAGATAACTGTTGGTTGGTGCCTTAATACATTTAACTTAAAAGATAAATGATGTATATTTTGCAAGTAGGTTTTCAAAAACACTTTTACACGTCTTTTTTTAGAACTAGATGAGGCCGGTGTTTCGTACCCGACTACTCTGAGAAGAAACGACCGAAACAAACTCAGAGCTCATAGTCTCTTTTAAGGTCCAGACAAAAAATCTTGGTCAACTTACATGAGGACTATGTAGATTAGTGTCTGGAATGGTCTTTTTAACTTGTAGAAGGCAGCTGCAGGAGCCCTTTTAAGAATTGTTTCCGGCCAGTTATAAGTACACCTCCCAAAGGTCCAAAACTTCATGGTACAAGTTATGACCAAAGACAATTTGTAGAGGGTCATTAGACTTATTCGCTTGCTATGAATTACAGGTGGATGCCCGAAACCCCTCAGTACCTTCTAGGCAAAAACCGCAGACGTGATGCTGAGAAGTCTCTCCGTTGGCTACGAGGACCCGACGCTGATCTTACTTCAGAACTTGAGGACATGCAGAAAGATGTAAGATTTTTTACATTTCAATTTGTTCACGTTTATACTAGTTAGTTTACGTAATGTTGCAATACGTTTTGCATTTTATCTGTACAAACGAAATATACATAATTTAAGAGAGAAGAAAAAGAAAGAAAGAGAAAAAAAAACAATGTTGTTTGTGGCACGGCTGCGCTAAATAGGCCCAGTTCAGCAAACTGGGCCGGAGATGTGATGTGGTGGACGTGAGACAAATCCGATATTAAGTAGTTCAGTTTGCAAAGATGAATGACAAGAGCTTTCATGGATCGTGATACTTAAGCACGTTTGATGCGGTTGGGACAGTCAGCTAACCTACTAATTAATCGTCATCATCTGCCTAGCCTTTTCCCAACAATGTTGGGGTCGGCTTCCAGTCTATCCGGATGCAGCTGAACATCAGTATATTACATGGAGCGACTGCCTATCTGACCTCCACAACCCAGTTAGTACTGGGTAATGCGATACTCCTTGGTAAGTCTGGTTGTCAGACTTTCAGAACACTGACTACCTAGTAACGACTGTCAAAGATCTACAAATGACAGCCAGGACCAACGGCTTAACGTGCTTTCCGAGGCACGGAGGAAACTCGGTATGTAACGGGTGGTCACCCATCCACAGACCAACCTAGGCAAGCGCGGGTTAATCTAAAGATCGACCCGAGTTGCTCCTATTATTTAGCCACGAACTCCTCTATTTAACCCACTAGTTAATCATTGATCCTATCAATAGCCGATGTTTCGTGATAAAGTCTGTGTCAAACGACCTTGCATCACAAGTTGTTAAAATGGAAGTTGGCAACACTCTAATATCAAAATAAACATACTTATCTAGCTCTTGAAACTGATTTGATTTCTATTGATAAAGTGATATGACAAAACCAATAAACTTTTGTCTCAAACGAATACCCTTTTATTACTAAAACTCACACATGTTCCTTCTTTTGCTCTTTATGTTCCGGGGTCTCGGTATCTCTTTCAAACAACTCGCAACCCCGGCAGGAAACAGATACCTTACAGGCAGCTTTCGCAATTTAATGACAACGAAATGTTTATTCTTCCAGGTGGACGACGCCGCCCGTCAGCGCGCCGGCATGATGAGCATGGTCACCAACCGCGCGTCCCGCATGGCGCTCATCTGCGGACTGGGCCTCATGTTCTTCCAGCAGTTCAGTGGCATCAACGCTGTGATCTTCTATACCAACAACATCTTCCAGTCCGCAGGCTCTGATATCCCTCCAGTCATCGCCACTATCATTGTCGGCGTTGTCCAGACCATTGCGACTTATTTGTCCTCCGTGTTCGTCGATAAAGCCGGTCGTAGGATCCTCCTGCTCCAAAGCACAGCCATCATGGGACTCTGCCTCATCGTTCTCGGAATCTATTTCAAACTCCAAAAGGATCATTACAACGTCGCTTCCGTTGGCTGGATCCCGTTAGTCTGCTTGATCCTGTTCATCATTTCCTTCTCTATGGGTTTCGGTCCTATACCTTGGATGATGATGGCTGAGTTGTTCCCGGTGGAGTTCAGAGGCGCCGCGACTGGAGTTACCGTCATTGTTAACTGGATGTTGGTGTTTATCGTCACGCTCTGTTTCCCTATTATGAAGGATGCTATAGGCATTTATAGTTGCTTCTGGTTCTTCGCCGCTTTCATGGTCATTGGAACCATATTTGTGTTCTTCCTGATTCCAGAGACCAAGGGTAAGACTGTTTCGCAAATCCAAGCAATTTTGGGTGGTAAGAACGCTTAGGTATAAAGAGAATTGAGGGTTGCAGTAGTCAGCACTGCGGTGCATGCCGAGGGTTAAGTAAAATAATTCAGTTGAAATTGCATGGAGTTTCGAAGGCGATGTGTAAAGCCCTCTATTCAATGTTGTGATACTATTGTGAGTGATTTAAGGGATATAAAATAAATAATTTACCGTTAGGATACGTAATGGATATATAGGATCATGACATAAAAATTAAATTTAAAAATGATTTGCGAGGTGTTCACAATGTATATACCAAATAATTGCGCCGTAATTTCAAAATTATTAAATCAATACCAGGTAGTGCCGTTTTGTAATGTTAAAAATTTAGGACCTATTAGGAACTGTTAGGTCCTTATTCTTTGTTGTCAATACAAATTGATGAATTTATGTGAAAGTCGATTATTTCATAATAATTTAATAACAAATAATTTTTAGCCAAATGATAATTTTAGACTCTTAGCTGGCCTAATAGTTTATATTTTCTTTAGACTTTTCTGCTTTTTAATACTTTTTGTTAGATAATTTACTGTATTTATAAATTAAAATAAATGCCGTCTTTTTTCGGTGCCAAATAAAAATAAAATTGTTGAGAATTATGTTACAAAAAGTGTTAAAACAACTGCTTTAGTTATTAATGTTAAATTAAATTAGTAATTAAGGAATATTTAAATGATGAAAAGAGATTGTATGAGTGCTTGAATCCAATTTTTTGTGATATAAATACTCATCTATCGGCGAGAGGATGTTTAATATTATAAAATTTTAAGCGATCAAATTGTTATACGTAATAAATTATTGTGGCATTTTTAACGGACTTTGGCGGAAGCAAAGAAGGTTATATTTTTGTCATTTATAAGTTGGTGGACTATGGTGTGCCAAAGAAATATAAAAAATAATTAAAATGTATTTAAATAATTAATTTAAAGAAATAAATGTTACTATTCAGTCTATTAAAACTGTCCTGTTAACATTTATTTATAATAATTGTAGCAGGAGGGTAGGTTGAAATCAGAAATAAAATGAATTTTATTTATTGACAAAATAATTAAATTAAATAAAAGAGAGAGATGAAAAGAGTAATTATGCCTCTGTTTTTTATCAAAGGCTAAACTATGAAATGCAGTGAACAAATTATAGATGGAATTTAATTTAGAGTAATTAAGATAGTAGACAATTCTATCTTGCCTTTTACAATGATGCAAAGATCAAAACATTACTGTTAACCAACAGTCTAGCACCATCCCACAGCTGGGCTAAAACTCCTCATTACTTTCAGTTAACTTAATCCATGGCTTCCACTGGTCGTTGATTTTGTACTGCAAGTCCAAAACGCGCTTTAAAATGTGCAGTGCCTTTAGTAGGATGTTAAAAAAATAAACTATATCTATTACCTATAAAAATAAAAAATTAAAAGTGCCTCACAAAATAAAATAGCAACAGGGGATATGGTCTCCACTGTACATTGCTCTAAAAAGTAAAGTTAGATGTGTACTGTTAAGCCGTGTTCAGATGATCCGCGCTGACCAACACACGCGTTGTACGCGGTTAATCAGTGCAGCGATGTCATTGTAAGCTGACGGGTGGAACGCGTGTGTGGCGTCACGCGGGTGAGGTTGGACTTCCATAAATCCAATCTGAGATCTATTAATGTGTCATAAGACTCAAATTATATACAAAAAAAAACAAAGCAAATTAGACGCGGTGGCTCAGGGGGTCTAAAACGGCCGCTTTAGCAGGATCATAATATAAATTACGTTACCATTTGTAAAATGGTCACAAATTGTCAATTTAAATATAAACTGCGTCTGTGACCATTTTAAGAATTTTAACGAAATTTAGACCCCCTGATCATGTTTACTGTGTACAGCTTGCGTAGTGTAGACGCACCTTTAGAATAAGAGGAAATGTGCCAAATGTTTACAATTGTCTGGTTTAAGTATATTTTATACAGTGATCGTTGTTAATGTTGTATCTTAACCATAATGTTAAATATTAAGCAATTTAGATGAATAAATAATAAGCTGTTACTATTGGTTTTTATTTCTGCAAAAATTCCCCATTATGTGCCTCTATTTTACATATCCAACTATGCACCGGAATATGGGTATTTAACATGGAGAAACTATTTGACCCCCACAAGCCAGTTACTAGGTAATACGATATTTTAACATGGACCAACTACCTGACCTCCACAAGCCAGTTACTAGGTAATACGATACTTTAACATGGGCTAACTATTTGACCTCCACAAGCCAGTTACTAGGTAATTCGATACTTTAACCTGGACCAACTGTCTGACCTCCACAAGCCAGTTACTAGGTAATACGATATTTTAACATGGACCAACTATCTGACCTCTATAAGTCAGTTACTAGGTAATACGACACTTTAACATGGACCAATTATTTCACCTCTACAAACTGGTTACTAAGTAATACGACACGGCTTCGCTCGAGTTAAATTGGGGGTCACACAGTTCCTCTTTCCTGATTTGCAGGTATCAGTTACCTGTAGTTTTTTCCCTTGTGCCTTTATTTATTGTAATATCAAAGCTAAGTTTTCCCTTTTCTTCCCTCTTTCTCCCGCATTTCTCACTTTTTATTAAAGAAAATAGTTAGCCTATGTCCGTCTCTAGAGTCCCATATATCTCTGTACCACAATTCATCAAAATAGGTTTAGCCATTTAGGCGAGAAGAGGTACCTAACCAAAAAAACAAACAAACTTACTTTCGCTTGAATAATTAGTAAGTATGGGCAAAGAAAATTGGGAATGAGTTTCCGTAAAATATCAGGAGCGGCTCATTAAATCCATAAAAACAGATTGACCAAATCAAAACCAAAAATATCATGACACAGTATTTATTAAGAACTCAAAACAAGGAAGAAGTGATAGAGGGACACTCTCTACAAATGGTTCTCTTCTCAATGTCATCAACCCTTGACGCCAGCTCCGTTATCTGCTTCTCAATCGCCTTCACGTCACTCCTGAAGCCATTGACTGTAGCGTCCAACTCCGTCAGGTACTGGATCTTGTTACTAAGCTCGTCATATTTTTGGGAAATATAGTCCCTAGCATTTTGAGAGTCCGTTAGCTCCTTATCAATCTTGTCAATCACTTCGTACTTTAACTCGTCGAATTTGGACTCCACACTGGGCCCAAATAAATGGGCACCCTTCACAACCAAATCTTCCTTAATTTTCTTGTCAATTATTTTCGTGTGGCAAGCCATTTATTTTTTATGAATAACTGGGAATGTTGACACGGAATAACTTTATGTTTTGGTAACTAATGTGCATTTTTACTCAATTTATTTGATATAAAAACGAAGAGAGTTCTGTAAAAAAATCACAAAAAGCTAAGTGACATAAAAGCTGACACTCTATGCAAAAATGGAATGGTGTATTTTTTTCTTCTTAGCAGTTTTTGATATTTTGCGTTTTATAATTTTCTATTGTGCCAGTATTTTTTTTACTACTTACCTATGCAACCTTTAATTGTAAGAAAATAGAAAAAGTGTTTAAGAATCTATTATACAAGTTTGGAGAAAGTAAAGTTAAGTTCCCCCACCCCTCCATGAGCATGACTGTTTGACATTTTCTGATTCCGTGGTGACCTCCTCACGACACAGCGGGAAGGAAGGGCGCAACGATACGATAAGGGAACGATTAGATAAAATATTACATTAAAATATGAATAGGTTAAGAAGTCAGTAATACAAGTGTGACGTAGAAAAACATTCAGATGTAATAAATTAATTATTATAGGTAAGTATGGCAAGGCAAGAAGCTTCACTGGCATTTCTACCGGGCTCTTCATAGGCTCGATGTAGATTTTTTAGCGGAAAAATGGAAAATGGCAACAAAAATACTATGTTCGTGAAAAAGATAAACTTTAATCCATGCAGTAGGAAAAAAAGGAGGTGGCCGGGCGTTTGAGGGAGAGAACTTCAAACCAACCCAGCCGCTGCGAGATGACTCCCGGCCACCGTTGTCTATGAACGGTGAGCAATGGGTAGCGCACCGTCCATCCGTCAAGTAACAACAGGCCGCGTCGACACGTTAGTGTTGCAGGCGCGCCTCAAATGGATGTCAGCAAAGTAGAGAGGCCTGCCAGGGCCACCGCCTGCCGGGGTTGTGTGTTGTTCGAAAGAGATACTTCGATAGAGATAGAGGAAACATAAGAGGGTTTTCTCCCACTCCTCCCAAAACGGAGGAAGATATTTGATGATATGATTTTCCATCCTGTTTAATTCTGCTAAGTGCATTTGCCATGCCATCTTGCAATGTCCCCGCGAGTCCCTAGTGGCGCTAAAAGTATATAAAACAACTAATTCCTGTAAACGACATAGGCAATGAAATCCTCCAGCAATTATCAGCCACTTCACGGTATCAAGCACTTTACTACCGCATAATCATTATATTTATCATCGACACTTTCATGATTGTAATTTTCCTATGCCTGTTTCAGTGACACATTTTTATAAGTGCACGGCGATGTTTAATATATGTATAACTCATTTATTTCAGACATACAATCCATAAATCAGACAACATACAATCTAATTACAAGTTAAAATCAATAAAAAAAAATACTAAAAATTCTAACCCACTGTCAATTACAAGAAAAAGACATTCACAACTTACACAATTATCAAAAAATACGGAGAGAGGCACTAACATGAAGCTGGATCCACCTCTGTATCAGGGACAAGTCCCACCGCTCGAACAACACATTTTTTTTTGCGATTTGAAACTTCCCCCGCTCTGGGCGAAGCGGGAGGGAGTGTCAGACTTGTACTGCCCAAAACCCACCCATGTTCCTTCTATTGCCGTTTACGTTCCGGGGCCGCGGTATCTCTTTCGAACAATCCACAAACACCGGCAGGCAGTGGCCCTGGTTTGCCGACATCTCTTTGAGGCACGCGTAGAACACTAACGCGCCGTCGACACGGCCTGTCGTCAATAGACGGACGGGCGGTGAGCTACCCATTGTTCACCGTCCACGAGTGATGTTGGTCGTTAGTCGTCATCCATCTTCCATCTTCCCGGCCTTGTATAACTTTTATTACTTCTATTTGGGGTCTGCGGCTGAGTTGATTTGAGGTTCTCTCCCTCAACACCCTAAGGCGACTGTTCGAAGCGCTCCGCTTCCTTATGATCGCGAAAAAGTCTTCCGTCCGCGCCTCAGCATAGTCGAAGCACTACAAAACCGCAGAAGTCCTAACCGTATCCTCAAAGCATTAAGCCGTACTATAATATCTAGTATAATCTGATCTTAGCTTCTTCTTGTCTGGTCTAACTCGACTGATGAGCATAACGTCCTGGATTTAATACTCATTTCGGTCAAAGTATTATTAGATTCACATGGTTTCCATGCTTCATTTAGTTCCCTTCAAAATGGTTGAGCTGAATGGGGCTGATCCATGCGTCATGTTCGTGAACGGCCGCTGTCAGTTGGGGCTGCTCATCTTTTAGCTGCCACGATATATTTATATTGTAAATTTTTGCTTTTATCTGGACCCTCTTAATGCATGTGTAACTACATCGTTCTCACATATTTGTATTATCTCAACATGAATGATGTAACCATTATCTTATAAAATTATTATGATTTAAATGTCCATGGAGTTTCTTGCCCACTCTTTTCCATAATCATCAACACTTTGGAACGGGCAACTACAGTACTTTCACAAGTTATTTTGCATTGTGTTTAGGACTGTTGCTTATTTTTTTTTATTCTTGACATTCAAAAGTGCCTGTATTGGTCTAGTTGAAACAAATGCTTTAAGTTTGAGTTTCCAAGGCACAGAGAAAACTCGCTATTTAAAGGTTTGTCATCCATCCGTTCACGTGCTTTCCAAGGCCTCTACCTTGGAAACTCGGTTTGTAGATAATATATAGGTATACAGTAAGATTGACCAGAGCGATTATTACATATTTAGCCACGAGTTCCTCAGTCCTTATAAATAATATGATGCAATAAATGTGACTTGAGACATGTTGAGACTTGTTCTTTTTTTTATCGGTTTGGAGATTATCAAATGACCCCGCTCTGGGCAAAGCGGAACGGAGTCACATGAATCCGAGTGGATGGAGTTCTGACTGTAACCCATTCATGTTTCTTCTTTTATTCTTTGTGTACCTACTTCTTAGCTTCGTAGCTTCTTACTTTTTGTAAAGTAAGCAATGACTTATTGTCGGGCTTACGCTGTCCTCTCATACTTAAGTGCTAACGCTGTAACAACAACACTGTAAAACCAAATGATTTTAAAAGAGTAACTATGGAGTTTCTTGCTGGTTCTTCTCCATAGAAAACGACCAACCCGAACCGTGCATCTTTTCTCGACGTTTTATAAGTGCCCATGTAGGCCTATGTGAAATAAAAATATTTTGTTTTTTTTTTTTATTTTGTACCTACCAGGGCCGCAACTTCTTATTTTTTAATATCTCTATCAAACAATATCTAAAAAAAATCCAATATCTCTTTCAAACTCCAAGCCCGGCAGGCAGTGGCCTTGGCGGACATCTCTGCTTTGCTGACATCTCTTTGAGGTGAGCATGGAACATGAACGCGCCGTCAACGCGGTTAATTTGAGACTACGTTCAGTTGACCTACCAGCTATCCACCTATGTGGATAAGTGATTTCTTGGTCGTCCTAGGTATTTGAGAAGATAGTTCAACTACATTACATTACACGCAAAAAGTATAAGGCATTTTCCTAAGTTAATAGGTTCCTGCACATAATCAGGCGAGAGAAAACGCCTGGGTGTCACCACTGTGATGGTCGCCCGGAGCACACGGTGGAGCACAATATGGCGGTCTGTTTCTATTGCTGTAGGCCAACTATGACGTCTTAAAGCAGAACTTATTCCACTGAGGGTAAGAGATGGCGCTAGACACCCTGTATAGCTCTGTCTCTTTTCCTCAGTGGAATTAGTTCTGCTTTAAGACGTCATAGTAGGGTAGCTGAAAAATGCATTAAAATCCGTTGAGTGGTTAAAAAGATATAAAGGAACAGATCGGAAGCAACTTCATTTTATAATATGTGAAGATGCTTCGAATATTTACTCAGATTTGCATCAATGGCAGAGAGTACTAAGTTCAACGAACAGAATGAAATAAAATACCCAGAGTCACTAAGATTCAATAAACAATATTAATACATACGCAAATACTTAAATATTAAACAAACTGACAACAGTTTTTTTTACATTACCAGTCAAATAATTAATTTCGGATGGAGATGTGATAAATTAGGTAAATAATAGGAGGCCACGGTAACGTATATTTATGACTAGCTGTTCCCCGCGGTTTCACCCACGCTGCTCAGCACCTGTTGGTCGTAGCGTGATGTTATATAGTCTATAGCCTTCCTCAAGAAATGGACTATCCAACACTAAACGGTTTTTTTCTGATGTGTGTTTTGATGACTAAAGCTCATATTCTTCATTTTGCCGTTTGTGTGCCAGGGCCACGGTATCTCTTTCGAGTAACCTGTCTAAACCACCAATATCATCACCTATATTTTCTATCATCATCATATCATAGTTCTAGACCACTTTTGTAAACTGATTTTGTTTAACTCTTGATTTTATGTATTGAACTATACACGGTATTTTTTTTTGGCTAGTGGCTTGTACAGATACGGCTAACTTTGCTACGAAAATCTAGACGTTTTACGAAGTGTTTGCTTTTTTTTTTTTGACTATCCAACACTAAAAGAATTTTCCAAATCCAACCAGTAGTCCCTGAGATTAGCGCGTTCAAATAAACAAACAAACTCTTCAGCTTTATAATATTAGTATAGATTCATATAATATTTATATAATAAGCGCATGTGACTAAAAGAGTGATGGATAGGAATGTTTATGGATGGGGAGGGAGAGGAAAGACCAAGAAAAGATAGATGGATTGTGTAAGGAAATCTATGAAGGAGTAAGGAGTAAACGCTGCTGTGACGTGTGACAGAGGAGAATGGAAGAAGAAAACGTGTTGCGCCCACCATAAATAAAATAGGACAAGGGCAGGAAAATTATAATGATACTAGCTTTTGCCCGCGGCTTCGCTCGCATTAAATGCGGGGTAACACAGTTCCCCTTTCCTGATTTGCAGGTACCTGCTACCTGTAATTTTTGGCCTTGCGCCTTATTTGTTGTCATAGCAAAGCTCAATTTTCCCATTTCTTCCCTCTTTCTCCCTCAAATCTAACTTAAAAAAAAATATTAACAAACAAACCTACTTTCGCTTTTATAATATTAGTAAGGATTCCTATTTGTACTCTTGCCAAAATAGATAATATTGAGTTCGTCAGGAGTCGATGTCAATCGTAGCTGAATATGAACTACGAAGGCTTAGCCGGCCAGCCTAAGCCGCCCCCTTCCCCCGCCCGCTCTGGGCAGAGCACAAGCCTGCGTGAAGTCGGTTTTGCAGCCATTTGTTTCTATCACTAAATTGTCTTGCACAATATATTGACTTGTTATGACACAATTGTTTTTCTTATAACACTAATTCAAAAATAATGTAAAGATAACTAAGATTTGTTTCCGATATTCTTATTGATTTTAATGCATAAATACCTACTATAAGGCTAATAGTCATTAAAGCTAATTATATTATGCAAACGAAAATTATGCCAACGACAAACAGTAGGTATGCCAAAAACAATTATAGCAATGTATTATTATGCCAAAAAAATTAGGGTAAAAAATATTGTGCGCAAAGAAGGGTTGCTTGCCTTATATACGCGTCCTTACGATGACGCCAAATTCTGGGTAAACCCATCGTTATAAAGGGCAAGTTAAGGCGCTGTACAAAGCAAACACTTCGTACAACGTCTAGATTTTCGTCGCAAAGTTAGCCGTATATGTACATGCCACTAGCCAAAATAAAATACCGTGTATAGTTCAATACATGAAGTAAAGACATAAACAAAATCAGTTTACAAAAGTGGTCTAGTACTACGAAAAAAAAATGTTTAAAAAGATTATAATTTAATTTAATAATTTTTTTTTGTCTCGAAATTCTCAATTTTTTCAGCGACAACCATCATATTTTATAAATCTATAACAAAGGAAATGTTATAGACTAAAGAGATATCTAAAAATATTCAAACACGGGACTGCATTTTTTTATAATCAATTAAAACTTCAAAATGACCTACGATTTGGCGGACATGATATTCAAATAAAATCAAACACCGAAATATTTTCGACCTTTTTCTATTATTTCGATGCAATACTGTCGTGTACTTGTATCAGACCATGCCCAGTATGCAGCTAGCTTCACTTTCGCCAATACCTAAAGATTAGCTTGTTACCGCGCCTTAAAGAAGTAGTTGCACACTTCCACATTCGTTTAAGAGCCTCTTCAATAACTGTCGCGTAAATCCATACGGACAAACCCATCTATACTATCTATACTTAATATTATAAAGCTGAAGAGTTTGTTTGTTTGTTTGAACGCGCTAATCTCAGGGACTACTGGTTGGAATTGGAAAATTATTTTAGTGTTGGATAGTCCATTTCCTGAGGAAGGCTTCTTCTATAGGCTATATAACATCACGCTACGACCAACAGGTGCTGAGCAGCGCGGGTGAAACCGTGGGGAACAGCTAGTTACAGATAAAGTCTAACATTCCTGCTAAAATCACGGTTTGATTTGGTGAAAAATCATCAACATTTGCCGGTTTTTTTCTGATGTGTGTTTTGATGACTAAAGCTCATATTCTTCATTTTGCCGTTTGTGTGCCAGGGCCACGGTATCTCTTTCGAGTAACCTGTCTAAACCACCAATATCATCACCTATATTTTCTATCATCATCATATCATAGTTCTAGACCACTTTTGTAAACTGATTTTGTTTAACTCTTGATTTTATGTATTGAACTATACACGGTATTTTTTTTTGGCTAGTGGCTTGTACAGATACGGCTAACTTTGCTACGAAAATCTAGACGTTTTACGAAGTGTTTGCTTTGTACAGCGCCTTAAAAAAAAGAAAATATAATTCCTTACTTAATCTTTCCTAACTAATATTATAAAAGCGAAAGTGAGCTTGTTTTTTGTTACGTCTTCACGCCTAAATGGCTAAACCAATTTTGATTAATTTTGGTAGAGAGACAATTGAGATTTCGGAGACGGACATAAACTATTTGTTTTTTTTTAAAGTTAGGAATGATAGAAAGAGGGAAGAAAAGGTAAAACTTAGCTTCGCTATTACAAATCATTATGGCGCAAGTGCAAAAACTGCAGCTAGCAGGTACCTGCAAATCAGGAAAGGGGAACTGTGTTACCCCGAATTTAACGCGAGCGAAGCCGCGGGCAAAAGCTAGTCGTGAATATTTAACAGTTATCAGTTGATGATAACTATTAACTACTCATTCAAGGTCGTAAGGAATATAACAGGTGCTTCGGTGTTCACGTGCCGGCTTGATTCTGAAGAAATCCGTTCGTAATTTGTCATTTGCTCAAGAGGTACACTAGTGATAGCTTGATTGATAAAATGCACTTCATTATTAGGGTTCTTTATTTGAAATTTTGCTGCGATCCTTGAAGAAGATACGTATTTAAAAAAAATGGTTTATTTATTTTAACACAAATATATTATTACAGTTTCAAATATTTCTCAATAAAAACACAAAAAAGATTAAAAACACACCAAAAAAAGTCATTGTTATTTCATCTTACATCATTTTAAAAAGTAGGAAACCCAATGAACAGTGCAGTCCTAATTTCCACATTCAGGGACGCCACTCGGAAACCAATCAAAAATCACCAACATCAGTGTTCAGGTCATAATTTTACTGAAAGGGTCCAAATTCGATGTATAGTCAATCATTAACAAGTTAAAAGGTACGATTCCGAGTGTGGAACTACTCATCCTTACTATAATCCTTACTAATATTATAAAAGCGAAAGTGAGTTTGTTTGTTTGTTTGTTTGTTTGTTTGTTTGTTTGTTACCTCTTCACGCTTTACTGGCTGAACCGATTTGGATGAATTTTGGTACAGAGATAGTAGGGAACCAGGAGACGGACATAGGCTAATATTTTTTTGAAAAAAGTGGGATGTGAGGGAGAAAGAGGGAAGAGAAGGGAAAACTTAGCGTTGCTATTACAAATCAATAAGGCGCAAGGGGAACTGTGTTACCCCAAATTTAACGCGGGCGAAGCCGCGGGCGAAAGCTAGTAATATTATAAAAGCGAAAGTGAGTTTGTTTGTTAGTTTGTTACGTCTTCACGCCTAAATGGCTAAACCGATTTTGATGAATTTTGGTACAGAGATAGTTTGGACCATACAGATGGACATAGGCTATTTTTTTTTTGAGAAATGATCCCTCATTTCCCATGAAAGAGGCAAGAAAGGAGAAAACTTAGCTTTGCTATTACCATAAATAAGGCGCAAGGGTAAAACTACAGATAGCAGGTACCTGCAAATCAAGAAAGAGGAACTGTGTAACCCCGAATATAACGCGACCGAAGCCGCGGGCAAAAGCTAGTAAGTTATACAGAGGACAATATGTCAAAAGTCACTCTATGAAATTCCGAAAAAAAAAACTAGTTAAAATTTCTAGTCGCAACGAGACACTAGATAGATCGATAGAATATTATAGAATATCGACAACATCGTTGTTCCAGAGGTCGAAAGTGGAACTGTTAAGCATTTGGTCCTTGATTTGATTCAAACTCAAACTCAAAGCATTTATTTTAAGTAGACCATGACAGTTGAATGTCATGAAAACAAAAAGATGCTGCTACAGTCCCTGTCACAAGACATAATAACTTGTGAAAGTAGGTACTGTAATTGCTCATTCCAAAGCGTAGATCTCTATGGAGAAGCTTGGGCAAAAAACTCTATGGGCACTGTTTTACAATGATTCAGTCGGGAAGTGTTATTAAGTTTTTTATTATAATTATTTATTTATTCTAAAGGCATCAAACCCAATATAAAAATACAAATTAAAATACTTATAAAAATATATATACATATATAACCATTCTGAACATTACATAATTAAATTGAATAATAATTAATTATATATATATATACACGGAGTTTGATTTATTGCCAGTTGATGAAAATCGGTTCACCCTTATTTCATGGGGAGTTAAAAACATTACTGGGGGAAATGTGTGTGTACTATTAGATATATCTCCAACCCTTTTTAGCGGATAGAAAATCATCAAATAATTTCCCCGACTCTGTGGCAGAGTTTTACTGACTAAAACCCACCCATGTTCCTACTATTGCCCTTTTCTTTCTCTTTCGAAAACTTGCAACCTCGGCAGGCGGTGACCTTGGCAGGCTCCTCTGCTTTGCTAACATCTTATTTAGGCGCACGTGGAACACGAACGCTTCGTCGACACGGTCTGTCGTCACAAAAAGGCTGAGGAATTTGTGGCTAAATAATAACAGTCGTTCGAGTCGATCTTGGTTAAGCCAAATCATCAAATAACCTGTGTTAGACTTTTAATGACCTGAATCCATCCATGTTCCTTCGTGTGCCCTTTATATTCCGGAGCAGCGGTATCTCTTTCGAACAACCCTCTACGCCGGAACCTGTTACCCCATAACGTGATTTCTTCTTCCCAGCTAAAACACTAGGAAGTGGCGAAGGGCAGGGCGTTTTTGTGGGACTGTTCCTTGTAATCTGACGTTCAAAAAGTGCTGATTATCAGCCTAATTTGATAAATGACTTTTGATTTTGATTGATTGGCATTCGACACGCTTAGCGCAGACTGCTGACCTAACGACGTAACGTTTGACGTGTCGCGGCTTCGAACCACGTACAGAAAAAATATTTGTATGACCCTACAGGTAATTGTTCCGGGTCTGACTGTTTGTGTATGTAAGTTTAAATGTTTGTTAACGCACCCAATACAAGAGAAATACCGTGTGTGGGCCAAAATAAAAAAAATGATTTTGTTTACCATCAGTCAGCACATTTTCTAATCTCTCTTTATATTTCTTTCCAGAACAATTCTATCAGTTATAAGTCGCTTTGTATCGGATTTCTTGTCCACTGATAAACTAATTCTGTACGGAACCCCTTGATAAGATGGTAAATCACTCCTGCTACTACACCCTCGATATCAATATTATTTGTATATCTTTGGATTTAGGTCTAGTTGTGCTTGGTGCGGTTCTGTGGTCGGTACACTCCTCCTTGGAACTCAGTAAGTACTTATTTTATTTTTAAATATCTTTGAGTTTTTCAAAAGGAAAACTAACAAGGTTTTAGTTTTAAAGATTTAAAAAAAGAAGTTGAGGCCGACAGAGACATCAGTGTTGTTTTTTTTTTTTTTAAATAAGTGATAAAGTGCGTTCTTATTTTGATTTGGTTTAATGAATAAATTAATAGGATAATAATTATTTAGGTAACCTAAGTTTTTATTTAAAGTTTTTTTCTAGCTATTTATTCTTTTAAATATACGCAACTAATCAAAGTTATGTAAAATGGTTGTTCATTTTCGAATTTTATTTTTATGGCTTTTTAAATTTTTCGTGTGAGAAATTCAATTTAAGGGATCAATTAGCCGGGGTTGCGGTTGTTCGAAACAGGTACCGCGGCCCCGAAACATAAAAGAACATGGGTGGGTTTTAGTCAGTAAAAGTCTAACACTCCCCCCCGTTATTTGATGATTTCTCACCCCAAAAAAAGGCATCAATTAACACGGACTCTATATTAAAGTAGCAAAGTTCTGGAACCTCAATTCAAATAAAGAAATCAAAGACACTTCGAAAAAAATAAGAACCATAAATAGCAGCTCTATAACACCGTCATCGCCTGTTTAATAAGATTGTAGGTATTTCTTGCAAATCGCAAATAAAATAGGGATCAAAAACCTGTACTGTTTAAATTAAAACAGGTCAAAGGAAGAAACATTGACACGGTCACCTTTATTTCTGGCAAAACAAATACTAAAATGACGCATACGCACGCCGCGCCTCGCCTGTTGCTATTTTTTCCATCAATGTCCACAGATTAACAAGTGTAGTGCAATTCGAAATGCAAATTGTGGATAACTTTTTGGTCTAGAGAATGTTCGCTTCTTTTAAAACCCTGAAAAATAGTCAAGAGCAGGAAACTTTATGTATTTTTTGGGATGGAAAATCGTCAGTCTTTTACTGACTAAAACCCATCCTTATTCTTTCTTTTACCCTTTGTGTTTCGGGGCCGCGGTATCTCTTTCGAACTACCCGCAACCCGCGTGGAAACGGCCGGAATTCCGACTTGATTTCAATAGTTTTAAACTATTTTAACAATTTGTTAATTATCAGAATAGTTTAAAATAATATAAGTAAATAGTCTATTCTCTGTGGTTTTGGAATGCAGTTTCAGAACACTTTATTAGGTAGTACGTGATGAATTGGATAGTTAGTACTTAGGTATAAAAAATAATTTAATTTTCACATTAGTATATCCCTCATTTGCATATTTCTTAATTTTAGTAAGGTAAGACAACCCAATTCTGGGTTAAGCTCGCCGTTGTAATATTGCAATTAGTTTGTATTTTTTTTTTATTTGTTTGCAATGAAGAATAAGAACATTTTTGTACACTATTTGTAACAATCTTTTTGATAATTCTATAGATATAATGGTGATCTTCAAAGATCTAGTTCAGGAGTAGGGTATATTTGTTTGCTATAAATCTGGAGAATCTCCCCGACGAACTTGGAGCGGTTCCAATATTTGACCGATAATCTGCGAGACAAGTTGACAGGACGCCATAGATTTCCATTGTTTTAATAGCTCAGTTACGGCGTTTCATTCAATAAACAAGACTATCTTCATGTATTTCCTGAAATCAATTATTAGCATATGGAAGTTGTGGGTTTAGTTTTAGATATGACCTATGCCCAGCGGTTTCATCCGCTGCTCAGCAGGCCTACTATGACATCTTATAGCAATTCTTATTCCACTGAGGGAAAGAGATGGTGCTAGACACCCTGTATAGCTCTGTCTCTTTCCCTCAGTGGAATAAGAATTGCTTTAAGAGGTCATAGTAGGGTAGCTGGTCTCCTTCTCACTTAGGGGTAAAAAAAATGATTTTTTAGGCCGATTCTCATACCCATGCCCATGAAATTTCATACAAATCGCTCCAGCCGTTTCGGAGGAGTTCGCTAATAAACACCGCGACACAAGAAAACATATCAGATTTTACGATGGACCTAAAATTGTAATGAGTGGCATAATTAATTGACACAGTCTTTTTTAATTTTTTATTAATAAAAGTTAAATCCATAAAAAATTGAGACAAGCTCACGGTCTGAAGACGGTAGACTTTGTCCTAATTCCATCATTATTTCCAGAACCGATTTTTTTTCATTGGCCACACAAGGCAAAAGCAACTTGATCTATGAGCCCGAATTATTTCTAGAAATTAGCTGCGCTACGCCGTTTCACCCACGTAGACCAGGATAAAAAGTATGTGTTAATCCAGAATATAAGCTATCTTGATAACAAATTTTCATCCTAATCCGTTAAGCTGTTTGAGCGTGAAGAAGTTACAAAGATACACACATACACATACAAAAATTTCGCCTTTATAATACTAATTATATTTGTGATAATACTAATTTTATCAACGCGTAACAGTCGACACTTTTCGGCCAAAAGTCCTCCTTCAAGAAGGGCTGTAGATGGTGGACTGAAATTCCCATAGAATATCCGCCTTTATATTATTAGTGACACAATACTCATTTTATCAACGCGTAACAGTCTTCGGAACTGTACTCGACACCTTTCGGCCAAAAGTCCTCCTTCAAGAAGGGCTGTAAATGGTAGGTTGGCACTCTTATAGAATATCCGCCTTTATATTATTAGTAAAACAATACTCATTTTACTAACGCATAACAGTCCTGGGAACTGTCGGTACAGGGCATCTTTTGGCCAAAAGTCTTTCTTCTAGAAGGGCTGTAGATGGTAGTTTGGAACTCGTATAGAATATCCGCCTTTATAATATTAGTGAGACAATTCTCATTTTACTAACACGTAACAATTCTAGCAACAGTCAGTACACGGCATTTTTTGGCCAAAAGTCTTTCTTCTAGAAGGGCTGTAGATGGTAGGATGGAACTCGTATAGAATATCCACCTTTATAATATTAGTGTGATATGCTGTTGGTATCAGGGTCATAAATGTTTGAGCTGGCCTCTCTAGCTACTTTCTGCTGGGGAGTTATTTCCGCCACTTCATCTTCCCAGCTAAAACACTATTAAGTAGCGAAGGGCAGGGTGTTTTTGTGGGACTGTCTCTTGTAATGTGACGTTCAAGAAGTGCTGATTATCAGCATATTTTGAATAAAGGACTTTTGATTTTTTGATTTCTGCAATAGATAGGTTGAAATCGTCTCGGAAAACTGTATACTTCTTCAGACGCTTAGCCATCCTCTTGAAAAACCCCCTGAGTCACCTGTTTGCTGTGGCTATCAATTCTCTGTCAACCGGTTACGCATTCCGTCTAGTACTTGGTAAACAATTAACTGGATCACTGATATCTCATTTCCATTTTTTTAATGAAGTAGTAGGAAATTATGCAAACTTACTTAAATACGCATTAAGAAAAAAAACGACTTCTGACTTTCGGAAGTTATTTTCCGCCTTTTATTGGTTTTAAAGTGTCTATTTAAAAAAAAAAGAATGTTTTGTTGTTTCTATTTGTGGTATGAAGCTATCTCACACAAATTCTTATCGAGAATTGATTTTCCATTGCTACTAAAAGATATAAACATACCATCTATACATAAGTATACATGAGAAGACAAAATATGTCATTTTGAAAAACTAAACTACTGAAGCAATACAGATAAAATGGGACGCCTTTTAGAGTAGATATAAAACCTTTTTTTAGATTCGATTTTGAAAATCGTCCTCAATTGACAGTCGTATTTTTTTTTTTATTTAAATAACTTTGCCCCACACTAGGATTTTCTTCTGTATCGTGGATGCGTTTACAAACATTTAAACTCACATACACAAACAGCCAGACCCGGAACAACTATCTGTACGCCATACAAATATTTGTTCCGTGCGGGGATCGAACCCGCAACACTCAGTGCAGCAGTCGATAGCTCAGCCACTGCACCAACCGTTTCGTCAAACGACATGAAAAGCTCCATCTTTTGAAGTCGGTCAAAAATTTATAGCCTATAGCCTTCCTCAAGAAATGGACTATCCAACACTAAAAGAATTTTCCAATTCCAACCAGCAGTCCCTGAGATTAGCGCGTTCAAACAAACAAACAAACTCTTCAGCTTTATAATATAAGTATAGATGAAATTAAATTTTCATAGCCAAGTGGATACCATAGTTATTCCAAATCCTATCAGTGCATTTCTCATCACTATCTCAACGGTCATCTTCTTCTTCTTGGCGGAACCGTGACTGTCAGCATCTGTGGTCAGCATCGCTGACAACTAAAAAGGATGGCAATTTTATTTTTTCATATATGCCTACATGGGCATTTATAAAATGTAGAATAAAGGTTCGGGTTGGTCGTTTCCTATGTAGAAGAACCGGCAAGAAATTATTATTTCCTGGTTATTAGTCACAGTCATTTAGTACTTACGTTTCCTAAAATCCCTTCATTTACGCAATACCCGACGTGAGTGGTTTGCACTAAACACGTATACATTTAATAATTAATTGTTTATCTATCGCCATTGGAGTCTGTCGGTTATGATAGGAGCCAGATTGTGGTATCATTTAGTCGCAAGCGCCGACGCGGATACCAGCTGTCAAAGCTAGAAAAAAAACGTTTCGTTTGTTAATCTACAAATTTAATACTACCTATTTTATCTGTGTAAACAGGATTTTGAGAAAAAAGTGAGTACGATTTCTTTTTTTTTATTATTTGAAAATAGAATGGCTCCATTAAAATCGCCGAGGGCAATTGTTTTGGTAGCAATGCATATTATTTTTCTGTATGAAGTGAGGTCATTGATCTGAAGTGGGTCATTAATTATTTGATCTTGGTGATTTATGCAGAACATTTTTCGTATTCGCAGATAACTTCGCGTAAAATTGACACATTTTGTTGTGACGTTTTTGAAACGGGTGATTCATTTCGATTGTTACAATAACATAATTATGAAACAAAAGATATTATAAACAACATGCTGTTCAGAAATACTGGCATATAACTTCAACAAAGGCGAGGTCTCCTTTGCAACACAAAGACATAAAAAAATCTACCTCAAAACAGTTGTTACCTACTATTATAATTGAAATAGTAAACACGTACATAGATATATGAAAGTGGACACAGACAAAAGAAATATGAAAGGATATTTATGTAAGCTAAAGTTTCTGGCCGGGTTGCGGGATAGAAACCGCGCCCCCGGAACATAAAGGGCAAAAAGAGGATTTTAGCCAGAAAAAGTCTGACACTCCTAGCAAAATAGGCCAAAAGCGAGTCAGACTTTCGCACCGAGGGTTCCGTACAAACTTCGGACATTAAAAGCCATATCGTTTGACTGTGTAGTCTTACCGTGTTGATTTTCACAGCACAAAGGGACCATTGACGGGCCTGTTGGTCTAGTGGTTAGTGGCCCTGACTGCTGAGCCGGAGTTCGTGGGTTCGATTCCCACCCAGGACAAACGTTGTGTGATGAGCATGATTGTTTGTTCTGTTTCTGGGTGTGATTTATCTATAATATGTATGTATTTATAAATTATATAAGTATGTATTTCAGCAGTCTGGTTACCATAACACAAGCTCTGCTTAGCTTGGGAGATAGCCGTGTGTGAGTTGTCCCAAGATATTTATTATTTATTTATTTATTATTGAGTTGAGTATCTGGTTTTAATTTCAATTCGATACCTCAACGCGTTCCCGAGATAAAGGGGTCTTGACAGACAGACGGACAACAAAGTGATCTAATAAGGGCTCCGTCTTTTATCCTTTTGAGGTATGGAACGGTAAAAAGAAGAAAAAATGTATAGTTTCTCCCTGTATGCGTTCATGGGACAAGTTGTGTGAGTTTATGTATATTAGAACATTGTACAAGAGAAGCACATGTGATTAAAAGAATGATGGACGCAGAGCGAGAGGAAAGCTAAAGAAAAGAAGAATAAAATATGATGCCGTGACGTCTGATAGGGGAGAATGGAAGAAGAAGACGTGTTACGCCGTCCCTAAATAGAATGGGACAAGGGCAGAAAAAAGATGAGAGCATTGTGCAAGATCGTCGGTAATTCAGAAACTGTTGTAAAGTTATTTTGGTTTTGACATTGCTGAAGAAGAGACCGAAATAGTCGTTGAAACGCATTTAATGGCTGCTTTGATCCAAGATCACTGAAATACGTACTGAATTTGAACTTCGATGCACTCAATATAAACATAGATGTTTTATCTTTCAGTATACAAAATACTGGTGAAAAAAACATTAGCTTTAACCTAATGAAAGCTGAAGATCAAGCTTTTATAAGGTTCCGCTTTTTTTTAGGGGAAATCATCAAATAACTTCTCCGGCTCTGAACGGAGCGGAGGAAGTGTCAGATTTGTACTGACTAATGCCCACCCAGGTTCCTTCTATTGCCCTTTATGTGTTCCGGGGCCGCGGTATTTCTTTCGATCAACCCGCAACCCCGGCAGGCGGTGGTCCTGGCAGGGCTCTCTGCTTTACTGACATCTCTTTGAGGATGGAGGATTAAGATTAGATTTGAGGATCAAGTTCCCCTTTACACTTTTTCTTGAGACTTTTGGGCAGCGCTTAAAGTGTCAAGAAATATCCCTACAGTATCTTACTAGGATTAAAAATTAGTTGTGAGTATGGGTTTGTACGTGGATATCAAAAGATGTTTATATTAACACCTGGATACATACATACGACACTTCAATCCCGGCAGTATGATCCCGATTACAGCGTTTACTTATACATTTTAAACACAATAAACGCATTATAGAAAATGTTGACCTAATAATCTATTAAATTACAAAACTGCATTTTAAATGACTCATTTAATACTTTGTTTAAAACAAAGGCTATTGTTTTAAGTGCTGTGGTAATCTATATTTCAATCTGCACTCAAATTATACAGTTCAAAATATTATAATTAACACTTGAAACGGGATATTTACCATGTTTATTATTTATATTGAGTTTCCGATATTTCGGCGATGTTGCAAACGCTATGATCACAGATGAACTGAAACTAAAACTCAATATAAATAATAAACATGGTAAATATCCCGTTTCAAGTGTCAATTATAATATCAGTAACCATGTCAGTTTAAAGACTTATGTTTAAAATATGCCTGTTCCTCTTTTAGTCTTCCAAGAAAGCTGCTTGTGCCAAATAATATTTTAGCGTGAAACTACGTACTATGTCATTATTACTTTGACTTGTTAATCCCTGATAATAATATCGGCAATTTATTTGTCTTTACATTATTACAAGGCATAAAATTAAGTCGCTTCCGTTGTGTCTGTCGCTTCTATCTTTTAAAATACTCAACGGATTTTAATGCAGTTTTCAGAAATAGATATAGTGATTCAAGAGGAAGCTTTATCTAAACTAATATTATAAATGCGAAAGTAACTCTGTCTGTCTGTCTGTCTTTTCTTCGTGCCTAAACCACTGAACCGATTTTAATGAAATTTGGTACAGATATAGTCTGGGAGCCGAGAAAGGACATAGGATAGTTTTCATCCCGGAAATCCCCCGGGAACGGGAACTATTAATCCACGCGTACGAAGTCGCGGGCAAAAGCTAGTGTATAATATATATCTTCATTGACCAAGAGTAATTCGTACTTACAAACTTTATGTACTTATATAGACATTATGTAGACAAAGGTACAACAAAGTGATTCTATAATGATTCTGTTTTTTCCTTTTGAGGTACGGAACCCTAAACTTGAGTAAAAACGTAAATAACACATGGTATTTATAAAGCAGATGTGAGTGGCAAAACCGGTCAGGATCCTTACTTAATACAGTGAAACCTTGTTAAGTGGGACCTGGGTAAGTGAGAAACCTCCATAACTGGACCTCATGCTGAGGTCCCGACACCTTGGCCCTGAATCACCTCTGTTAGTGGAGACCCTGGGTTAGTGGAATACCTCTTTTAGTGAGACTAATTCTCTCGTCCCTTCAAGTCTCATTTATCCAGGTTTCACTGTATTATAAAAGCGAAAGTAAGTTTGTTTGTTACCTCTTCACGCTTTAATGGCTAAACCGATTTTGATGAATTTTGGTACCGAGATAGTTGAGAACCAGAAGACGGACAAAGGCTAACTTTTCAAAAGTGGGATGTGATGGAGAAAGAGGGAAGAAAAGGGAAATCTTAGCATTGCTATTACAAATCAATAAGGCACAAGGGGAACTGTGTTACCCCGAATTTAACGCGAGCGAAGCTGCGGGCAAAAGCTAGTATACCTATATAACCTTATTGGTGAGGTTCTACAGAAAGGTCAGGTGCTTACACGCAACGTGTATGATGTATGAACGTTATCGAGTCAAAAGTATGTAAGGATCGATGTATAAGCAGAGGGGCCTGTAAGGGCTACCGCCTGCCGGGGTTTCGGGTTGTTCGAAAGAGATACCGTAGCCCCGGAATATAAAGGGCAAAAAAGGAACATGGGTGGGTATTATTCAATAAAATACTGACCCCTCCCCCGTGTTCCCCAGCGGGGGAAGTTATTTGAAGATTTTCCATCCGCAAATAAAAGAAAAAGAATCGATGTATAATAGATAAAAGGCGTAAGTTTATGTATGGTATGTATAGAGAAAGGTCTATTTTCAGTTTATCGTATTGGTAGATGTGTTGACTCAGCGCGTAGCACAGCCTTCGTAGCGCAGCACAGATTTCGTAGCGCAGCGTAAATTCCGTAGCACAGCGTAATATCCGTAGCGTAGCATCCCAAAGACTTAAGACCTGTAGGCCTACTATAACGTCTTAGCAGAACTTATTCCACTGAGGGAAAGAGATGGTGCTAGACACCCTGTATAGCTCTGTCTCTTTCCCTCAGCGGAATAAGTTCTGCTTTAACACGTCATGGTAGGGTAGCTGTTGTGACCAGTTGAACATAAGATAAGTAAACTGATTTCTTTGATAACAATATTAATTTGATTAACATCATGAAGTAAATCAGTAATTATTTAGATAGTTTAACTTTATTTGGAATGATTTTATCTAACTACTCACGGAAAATAACAATATTTGGGAGATACGGTAATTTAAGCAGGTATTTTTTATTTATCTTCAATCGTTTGTTTTATATTAATTTTAGTTGTAATACCGTTTAATTAACCCACTAAAGTCTACGCAGTTAAAAGATAAGGCTGTTCGCAAGTTTATACGGAGCCCTCAGTGCGTGAGTCCGACTCGTGCTTGGCCGGGTTTTTCTAACAATTCCTAAGAGCGTAATTTCACTGCAACACGTATAAGTTTACCCTATTAATACATGTAAATAAAATTATAACTTATGGCGTTATACTGCCAGGAATGTTGTTATAGAACAAGTTTAACTTAGAATAGATAAAAAACATCATAACAAACATCATTTTTGCATAACGCATTCTATGTTTACACTAGAAGAGTTTTATTTAGAATGACCATTTTACAATCGTTGTCTTAAAATAAGGTAATTAATTTTACACGATACGCAAAATGAGCAAAATGGCAGGCACCAGGTAGACACCTGGTGCCTGCCATTAGGTTTTTTAGGTTTTTCGGACATATTTAGCGATCGCCTAGACTTGGCTTGTGCAACTGCGCCTGAAATATCGGAATTTCAAAATCCTTACTTCCTGACTATCCTTACTAATCCTTAGTAATAATATTATAAAAGTGAAAGTGAGTTTGTTTGTTTGTTACGTCTTCATACCTAAATGGCTAAACCGATTTTGATGAATTTTAGTACAGAGATAGTTGGGACCCTGGAGACGGACATAGGCTATTTTTTTAAATAAAAGACTGAGATATAGGGGAGAAAGAGGGAAGAAAAGGGAAAACTTATCATTGCTATTATAATAAATAAGGCGCTAGGGCAAAAACTACAGGTAGCAGGTACCTGTAAATGAATACCTATATGAACCCTTTCATCTTTGGCCTAGGCCTCTTGCTAACATAAAAAATGCAAAAACAACCAATCGGCTGTCTCTAACCGTTTTCTGATAACACGGATTTCTCGCGGTATAGTTGCCAAACTTCCACGCTGGCATAAACGAAACCAAACCTCGTTCCTTTTACAAATGCCGTACGATCGAACACGTGTTACTACGATATGCTTCTACTATCATCTTATCAACACAGATTTTCTTCGATAAAAATGATCGATGGATTGCCACGTCGACAAGTGCCTATTACTTTTATAGATTGATGATTACGAGAATAACAGAATGGATTTATCGAGATATTTAGCGATACCGGCTATCTATATTCTGCTTGTGAAAGTTTGTTGATGTATAAACATTTATTTTTTTGTTATGGTATCTTGATTTACATTGAGATTCATGATAGAGCATCGCTTAATATAGATTTATTGTCAACTAGCTTTTGCCCGCGGCTTCGCTCGCGTTAAATTCGGGGTAACACAGTTCCCTTTGCGCCTTATTGATTTGTAATAGCAACGCTAAGTTTTCCCTTTTCTTCTCTCTTTCTCCCTCACATCTCACTTTTTTTAAATAAAAATATCTTTGTACCAAAATTCATCAAAATCGGTGTAGCCATTAAAGCGTGAAGAGGTAACAAACAAACAAACTCACTTTCGCTTTTATAATAATGGCTAAACCGATCTTGATCAATTTTGGTACTTGTAGAGATGTTGGAACCCAGGAGACGGACATAGGCAATTTTTTTTTTAAAGTGGGATTTGAGGGAGAAAGAGGGAAGTAAAGGGAAAACTTAGCTTTGCTATTACAAATCAATAAGGCGCAAGGGCAAAATCTGCAGGTAGCAGGTTCTACAATTCAGGAAAGGGGAACTGTGTTACCCCAAATTTAACGCGAGCGAAGCAGCGGGCAAAAGCTAGTAGAGCCATAAAAATCTTTTTGTCTTTAATAAACATCTCAGTAGATACAAAACAACTTATGTTGTCTTAAAATTACATCATAACTAAATAGTAGGTAATATAACGCTTGCCATAGATATGCCAATTTTAATGTTACTAGCTTTCGCCCGCGGCTTCGCCCGCGTTAAATTTGGGGTAATACAGTTCTCCTTGTGCCTTATTGATTTGTAATAGCAACGCTAAGTTTTCCTTTTTCTTCCCTCTTTCTTCCTCACATCACACTTTTTTAAAATAAAAATTAGCCTATGTCCGTCTCCTGGTTCCCAACTATATCTGTACCAAAATTCATCACAATCGGTTTAGCCATTAAAGCGTGAAGAGGTAACAAACAAACAAACAAACTCACATTCGCTTTTATAATATTAGTAAGGATAAGGATGTATTATAACAAGCAAAGATTTGCACCAAATTAAAAAAATACTAATTATATCAATAATAATTAGGTATGCGGCCTTTTTGATAAACAAAAATAAGCGATAGAATCTTTTTTCTTTTAATCCGATAAAATTTGACATTGCTTACGTGTCAGTATGTCAGTGTGTATAAATGAAATACCAAAATACCAATAACATACAGATAAAAAATGTTTTAATATCCTTGTGATATTGAAAATATCTAAGTGTGTCTTTGGTTTTAATGTCAAAAACGTAATTTCATCTATACTTACTATCCAATATTTTTATTATTATGTAGTTTATGTCTATTTATAGGTTGTATACAGCATGTTGATTTGCATCCTCGCCAAATTCAAGGACGTAACTATGCTAATGATTCTCGACCCGAATCGATAATAAAATAAATAGTTTTTTTTTTACTTTTTTCGTATTTTCAGAAATCGGTAAAAGTGTACACTACACTCGGACTGTGTGCGTGCATGCCGCTGTATGATACGAATGCGACAACGCTCACGCACACTGTTCTTTTAGTTCTGTAGGTGATTCTCTACCTTGAAGTGGAGATATTCTATAATACTGTTAAATTAAAACAGACTGAGACATATCATAAAAGCGCCGTATATTATTATTGATCAGGTACCGTAATTTTCATTGATTATTTATGACTTTTATTAGCACCTCCTAAATTTTGGCGAGGATGCAAATCAACATATTGTATAGTAATTAATTTAATTACATTTAAATTGTATTACTGTTTCAAATAAATACACTAAATAAATTGGTAAATCCTTACTAACTTATTAACATTTTTTTTTCATTTCATTAAAATTGTTTTCATAAAAAAAATGATGAATGAAAATAGAGAGGTTAGAATTTGTTTCGGCGTTTTTAGAAGTTAGTGGTGCATGGCGGAACCATCTAGATTCAAAACGAAGTCATGTAAACATGGAACGGTTAGAGTGGCCTGCCAGTGCCACTGCTTGCCGGGGCTGCAGGTAGATATGCGGCTCTAAAACACAAAGGACAATAAAAGAAGGAACATAGATGGGTTTTACTCAGTAAAAGTCATACCCCCACTCCGCCCAGAGCGGGGGAAGTTTTTGATTATTTCCCACCTCTAAAAAAACACGGATCTGTAAATTATTGATGATAACTTTATCATCCTGATGGATCTGAATGTTGATGGACGGAGAGCGAGAGGTAGGCCAAAGAAAAGATGGATGGATTGTGTAAAGAATGATATGAAGGAGAAAGGAGTAAATGATGCCGTGACGTCTGATAGGGGAGAATGGAAGAAGAAAACGTGTTGCGCCGACCCCAAATAGAATGGGACAAGGGCAGGAAAATGTTGATGAAGGTTATCATCCTGAGATCCGTTTTATTAATTGTTTCTAAGGATTAAACTACTTATTAGATATTATCAAACGATTGTTAATATAATATCATTTGAAAATGAAAACGGTATCAATCGGGTTAATTAAAAATTATGTAAGTACCTACTTAGACTATATCCGTCGAGTTTATTTTTGTAATCTGCAGTTCAGTTGTACGAGGTAACTCGGTATGTTACGGCTAGTCACCCATCCATGTACCAACCTAGGCAAGCTCGGCTTAACCTAAACATCGATTCGAAAGACTGTTATTATTGGAACGAAGTTCCTTATCGCGCGTTGTGAAAGGGGCTAGATGGAAAAAAATCTTACGAAAAGTTGTCACGGCACTTTTTACTATAGTAAGCTATTGTAAGCTGTGCGGCGTCGCATGTTTCTCTGTCTGTCTGTCTCTCTCTCTCTTATAGAAAGCAAGCCAGATATTTTCATTTCTATAGGAACTTCGTTCCATCCGGGTGTCCCTTGACACCTCTAATTTTTTTTTCCATGAATATCTTATAGATCAAATGACGAAAATACTTTTCTGACTAAATTCACACTCTGACTACAACGTAGTTTAAATAGCTTCACATATATTACTTTATTATGTTCTGTAATTAATAAACAAATATACAGTATGTACTAAGTACCTACTAACAACTTGCAAGAAAACTGTAGAAACTAGGAAACCATTAGTACATTTGTTTATATATGTACTTGTTTCTATGTTATGTGCCGTTTCAAGACGTTATGTCATTATTTACATACGTGTTTGAGACTAGAGGATTTATCCAGCTTTGCTTATGCTCTTCCGAAACGTCATTACAAGTCAAGACTTGTAAAGACGTTTCGGAAGAGCATGCAGCCCTTGGCCTGAAAATTTGACTACCAAGGGGTTTAAAATGACCGCTTAAGTAGAATCATAATCCTAACTAATATTATAAAGTGTGTTTGTTTGTTACGTCTTCACGCCTAAATGGTCAAACCGATGTTGATGAATTTTGGTACAGAGATAGTTGAAACCCTGGAGACCATATTTTTAATACTGCCTATCTGACGTCTACAACCCAGATATATTGACTGGGTAATACGATCCCTCTTGGTAAGTTTAGTTGTCAGACTTTCGGGACACTAATTGTCTGTTACTAGAACTACTGTCAAAGGTCTACAAATGACAACCGGGACCAACAGCTTAAAATGCTTTTCGAGGCACGGAGGAAACTCCTCGATTTGTAACGGGTCACCCATCCATAGACCAACCTTGTAGGACGATACTTCAATATTCTTTGTAATTAAAAGGCCATCAGAAGTACATCCATCAAGGACATCAAGATGAGGGCCTGTGGACGGTGAGCAATGGGTAGCTTACCGTCCGTCCGTCTATTGACAACAGGCCGTGTCGACGGCGCGTTTGTGTTTCACGCGCGCCTCAAAGAGATGATAGCAAAGCAGAGGGGCTTGCCAGAGATACCGCGGCCCCGGAACGTAAAGCGCAATAGAAGGAACATGGGTGGGTTTTAGAAAGTAAAATTCTGACACCCGGGCCCCGCTCCGCCCAGTGCGGGGGAAGTTATTTGATGACGCCAAAAAAAAAGTACATCGCTGATATATATTTTCTTCTGTATCTTTCATCAGAAGATTGAAGATTGATTATTCAGGGGAGCTCCCAGTTTACGCACGATTCCGATCCTATGATTATAAATATTAACTGATTTGAATAAACAGCACTAATTACTGATTTCCTTAATTGTATCCTTAATCTTGATTGCACACGTATTTGTACAGATAATGAAGTTATAATCACTTTCATAATCAACATAAATCGATTCCCTCTTATAAATAAACATTATTATCACCCAGCTCATCAATGGCACCCGATATGACTTTAAAAACGTGAATTTACCAATGTATTAAAATGGTGAAGGAATGAAACTTGAATACAAAAAAAAGAAAAATGAGGAAAAGAGAAATGTAAACTTGTTTGAGGAGATTTAATAATGTTGTTTACCATTATATAATCCAAAGTGTAATATAATATAATCCTTACTAATATTATAAAAGCGAAAGTGAGTTTGTTTGTTTATTTGTTTGTTTGTTCGTTACCTCTTCACGCTTTAATGGCTAAACCGATTTCGATGAATTTTGGTACAGAGATAGTTGGGAACCAGGAGACGGACATAGGCTAATTTTTATTTAAAAAAAGTGGGATGTGGGGGAGAAAGAGGGAAGAAAAGGGAAAAAACAGCGTTGCTATTACAAATCAATAAGGCGCAAGGGGAACTGTGTTACTCCAAATTTTACGCGGGTGAAGCCGCGGGCGAAAGCTAGTAATATTATAAAAGCGAAATTGAGTTTGTCTGTTTGTTACCTCTTCACGCTTTAATGGCTAAACCGATTTGGATGAATTTTGGTACAGAGGTAGTTGGGAACCAGGAGAAAATTTTTATAAGTGGGATTTGAGGGAGAAAGAGGGAAGAAAAGGGAAAACTTAGCGTTGCTATTACAAATCAATAAGGCGCAAGAGGAACTGTGTTACCCCGAATTTAACGCGAGCGAAGCCGCGGGCAAAAGCTAGTTTGTTTGTATTTGAATGTTTCTACTGTTAAAAGAGACCCCACTTCTCCATGAGGTAAATGTTAAACGCCAGACCTCCAGAGTACTTCTGCTTATCTTTTTAAGTATATCAGCGCTATGTTATATTATGTTTGCTGTGTATTTTGTGACACCGTCTATCGATGCATTTAATTTGTAGGTCAGGCGATTGACGCGGTCATTGCGTATCTGGGAACTATTGAAAAGATACCTTTCCTGTAATTTGTACGGAATTGTAGCGGTACTTATTTTCATTTGGTCCTGTTCAATTACTTCAGACCGACAATTGGTATTCGCAATAAAGAATCCTTACTTCCTTACTAATATTATAAATGCGAAAGTGAGTTTCTTTGTTGCCTCTTCACGCTTTAATGGCTACACCGATTTTGATGAATTTTGGTACAGAGATAGTTGGGAACCAGGAGACGGACATAGGCTAATATTTTTTTGAAAAAAGGGATGTGAGGGAGAAAGAGGGAAGAAAAGGAAAATTTAGCGTTGCTATTACAAATCAATAAGGCACTAGGGAAACTGTGTTACTCCTAATTTAACGCGAGCGAAGCCGCGGGTGAAAGCTAGTATAATATAAGTCTCTAACTGACATGGTCACTAACATTATTATTAACATTTAAAACCATTTAAAACGGGATATTTACCATGTTTGTTATTTGTTCCGAGTTTCCGATATTTCTGCGATGGCGTTGATAATTAAGTATTTAATAGTCATCTACATGTTTCTAAGCTTGATGAGTTAGTGATAACTATTACTACTAGGTCTTATCACACATCAGAAGGTGGCGTAATAACCAATTAACCTAAATTATTTGAAGTCCCGCCCTTCAAGTTTCTATTGTAGAAAAAAAAATGCTTTATGCAATTAGTTTATTTATAAATTAATAAGTATAGTTTATACGATCTTAGGTTCGATTCCCAGGACTCGCAAAGGGCTTTGTGTTCTTTTCCGTCAAGCTATCCTACTAATATTATAAATGCGAATGTTTGTGAGGATGGATGTATGGATGTTTGTTACTCTTTCACGTCAAAACGGCTGAACGGATCATGTTGAAATTTGGCTTCTTTTTTTGTAATAGTAGCGCCGGAGTCTAGATAACAGCCCGTTTGGTGACCAGGCTCTCTCCTTTTATCACCTAAAAATAACTGGCGAGATATAGGTATCTACATTTTTTTTTCGGATTGTAAATCATTAAATAATTTGCCCCACTCTGGGCGGAGCAGGGAGATTGTCAATTGCTGACTAAAACCCACCCACCCATGCTGCTTCTTTTGGCCCTTTTTGTTCTGGGGGGTACTTCTTTCGAACAACCCGCAACCCGAGAGGCAATCGCTCTGGCAGACCCTTCTGCTTTGATAATATCTCTTTTAGGCGCGCGTGGAACACAAACACGCCGTCGACACAGCTTGCATTAGGAAATATCTACATTTATTTAAACTTCATGTACAATAGTGGTACATAGGCGGACTTAATGCCATAATGCCCTATTCTTTTTTTTTGGGGTGGGAAATCATCAAATAACTTCCCCTGCTCTGGGTGGAGCGGAGGGGATGTCAGACTTGAACTGACTAAAACCCACCCATGTTCCTTCTATTGCCCTTTACGTTCCGGGACCGCGGTATATCTTTCGAACAACCCGCAACCCCGGCAGGCGGAGGCCCTGGCAGGCTTCTTTGCTTTGCTGACATATCTTTGAGGCGCGCGTGTCCTCAATAGACGGACGGACGGTGAGCTACCCATTGTTCACCGTCCACAGGCCCGCATCTACGGTGGCCGGTATCACCGGCTTATGCTTCAGTCTAAGCATATGAGGATTACTAGCGTGATATTATATAATACGGATGTCATTGTTTATCGATTATTAATTGATATAATCGTAATTATATGTAGTCAGGTTGACGTGTCTTATTATAGTAAGCCTTTAAGTTTCATGACGTACTTAAGAGTGATAAAGTAATTTTCCAAAATTAATTTAAAGATTGTACATTAGTGCATTTGCAATCAATGTCGTGATAACTACGAGAAGGACTAATAAAGAGAGGCAACCGCCTTTCCAATTGCATACCCAAGTAAGGGTATTTTTTGGGGTGGGAAGTCATCAAATAACTTCAAACGCTCTGGGCGGAGCGGGGGGGAGTGTCAGACTTTAACTGACTAAAACCCACCCATATTCCTTCTATTGCCCTTTACGTTCCGGGGCCGCGGTATCAACTTCGAACAATCCGCAACCCCGGCATTCGAAGACTTTGGCAAGCCCCTCTGCTCTGCTGACACTAAGTTAGGGCTAATACGCAAACTGCGATGCAACGTCGCATAGACAAATAATGCTATATAGGGCCAATAAGATACCCTAGGTCTTTGGTGTTATGATGACTAGCTAATCAAACTTTGACGACACCGTTGGCGCCGTGGCTGAGCGATAGACTGCTGCGCTGCGTGTCCCGGGTTCTATCCCCGCACGGAACAAATATTCGTATGACCAACAGATGGTTGTTCCGGGTCTAGCTGTTTGTGTATGTGAGTTTAAATGCTTGTAAACGAACCCATGATACAGGAGAAGTCCTAGTGTGGGGCAACGTTTTTTTTTAATAAAAAATAAAAAACTTGACCTTACATATGCTTAAAAAAATCACCGGTATACATCTTATTATTCGCTTTGACAAGAAACGGCCATTTGAAACGTTTTCGTACTCGACCACTTACATACTCTCACCAACGACCTTTGTGATAACGATATAACGTTATAAGTAAGTTTGTAATCCAGTATGTGCAATCAAAAACATTATTTGATAATGTGTTAATAACACTAATTAATTAAGAACGTTTATTGCCACTGAACACATAGATTATACGACAGAATGAATGTTTTTTGACATTGACTTTAATTAATCAGAAGCTTAAGCCTTCGGCTTAACACGGGTTAGATTAATAAATAAAAATGTATGAAATGTCAAAATTATCTTTCATACAACCCTTTTTTGCCAGATGGGAAGTCATTTAATTAACAATTTGTTGATTAAGTAGTTCAAAAATTTAACGCAAGTTTTTATCAATAACTAGCTTTTCTCGCGCCTAAGTGGCCGAACCGATTTTGATGAATTTTGGTGCAGAGATAGTTGGGACCTTGGAGACAGACATAGGTTAAAAAAAGGAAGAAAAAAGGAGAGAATGATATTTTTTTCGATCATCACGCGGGTTAAACTTAGCGTTAGCCCAAAGTAACTATGCCATGCGGACGAAGTCGCGGGCGGAAGTTAGTCAGGTATAATTTTATCGCAAACGCAAACACATTTATTATTAAAAAAATAGAAACTATATGGTAATATGAGTCTAGATACTCATGTGTATATAGTTAGGTGTGTAAGATGTACATAACCATAGAGTTTATATACTTTCGGTTAATTCAAAGATTAGATAAGCTATTTCTAAATAAAACTCTAGTTAAGTACCTATTTCACCCAGATTTCGCAACTTCATGCAAAATTAGAGTTCCTATTTTTTTTTGGCTAATTCCTGCTACGAATACAAGCATGGTGTGGGCGATACAAGGTTCTAATCGAGGTATCCCATTCAAAGATTAGATAACCTGTTTTTAAATAAAAAGCTACCTATTTCACCCAGATTTCACAACTTCGTGCAAAATTGAAGGCAAACACTTGTCACAAGTTCCCTTGAAATGATAATGCATAATAACATCAAAAGCCAGACACTTCACAGTGGAACATGGCAATTTATAATAGACTCCACTTCTTAATTGACTGCATTAGTGAATACATCGATTGGTCGAACATTAGAGAAATATAGGTTAGTTGCGTCATTACGATCATCGAAAAAAGGGACAGACATCCTTACTATCCTTACTAATATCATAAAAGCGAAAGTGAGTTTGTTTGTGTGTTACCTCTTCACGCCTTAATGGCTAAACCGATTCTGATAAATTTTTGTATACAGATAGTTGGGACCCAAGAGACGGACATAGGTATTTTTAAACTGGGATATGAGAGAGAAAGAGGGAAGAAAAGAGAAAACTTAGCTTTGCTATTACAATAAATAAGGCGCTAGGGCAAAAACTACAAGTAGTAGGTACCTGCAAATCAGGAAAGGGAAACTGTGTTACCCCGAATTTATGCGAGCGAAGCCGCGGGCAAAAGCTAGTACATATTATATACTGATAAACACATAACACTCTGCCAGTCGAGTATGAAGCTGAAAAGCCATGTCTCCTAAAACTTACTTGACGTGTAAAGATGTTACAATTTTTGGAGCGTGGCAAAAGTGAGAACTTTAACCGCCATTTTGTTTTTTATTGCTCATTGGACATTGCTCTGCTCCCATACATGGTTGACCCTGGAGCCAAGATTATCGGAAAATGATGTATTGTATTCTTTAACATTTGTAAACTATACTCAATATGAGGTTATAATCGAACCATCATTTTCCTGCCCTTGTCCCATTCTATTTGGGGTCGGCGCAACACGTTTTCTTCCTCCATTTTCCTCTATCAGACGTCACGGCATCATTTATTTATTTATTTATTTATTTATTTATTTATTTATTTATTTATTTATTTATTTATTCACACTTACATTTGTTTTACAGATCAAATCCAATTTAACAATGTAGTCATATTTTTCTACTCTACCCAGCACTAGAGATAGGTTAGGTGGAAGACAATATATTAAGTGTTACCCTCTGGAATTCCGCCAGAGAGCAAGTAAAGATATCCAATTTTAGAGAGACGCTGTTGAGTATCTGCATTGCCCGAACTACTGGTGCAAACTTCAACAAGTTTGTTCGTGCCACCGGGACTTTAAACAGCCTTTCTCTTGGCCCTTGCCGCAGCCTACTGTTTGGAACGAGCAACCCCAAAGATTCCAGTATATGCGGATTATTTAGCATACCCCGAAAAACCATAAAAACATATTTAGTCAGTGCAAGGTTGCGCCTTACCTCCAACTTATAATATCCAACCATCCCTATTACAAAGAGAGTTGGATACATAAGTGGATAATATGGGTAGACTCCAAACTGCTTCATATACAAAAACCGGGTAAATTTGTTTTGCAGTTTTTCTACCATCTGACAGTATTTGGTTTCAGATGGATTCCAGATGATAGCACTCGTTTCCAGGTTACTCCTTACTAGGGCATTATACAGTGACTTGACTGCCGCCGTGCCTGTGAAGTCACGTGTTTCACGGATTACAAATCCAAGATTTCTAAAGGCTTTTTTACACACCTGAACTATATGCGTGCGAAACGACAGATTTTCGGTGAATATGACCCCAAGATCACGCAACGAAGCTACCCTTGGCATCACCTGCCCGTCCATCTTATATTCGTGATGTTGCGGAACCACGGCTCGCGTGAAAGACATGACACTGCACTTAGTCACATTAAAGTATAGTTTATTCTCTACACTCCACGCTACTACACGATCAATGTCCCGTTGTAGCACATCGCAGTGCGACTGATCACTAATCCGCATGAACAACTTCAGATCGTCGGCAAATAGTAAACAACCAGCAACTTTAACAATTTCAGGAAGATCATTAACCATTATAATAAATTCTAACGGCCCTAAATTAGTACCCTGGCTCACCCCTGTAAGGGTGCAATACGAGTTCGAGGTAAAACCAGCGTATTACACAATTTGCTTCCGATTTCCTAGATAACTGGCAAAGAACTTTAGCAGAGCCGGAGTGAAACCAGCTTTTGCAAATTTACGTAACAGAATGTCGTTGTCCACGCTATCAAATGCCTTCTTGAAGTCGAAGTAAGCGACATCTAGTTGGGCCCCTGCCTCTGAATCCAACACTGGGGCGGCCTGGTTCATAAAACACATTAAATTCGAATTAGTGCTGCGGCCCGCTCGAAAACCATGCTGCGCGTCGTTCAACTGAGCGCCTATTTGTGAATGGATACAAGAGCACAACGCAGATTCGAAAACCTTCGCAAATGCTGACAATATTGCAACCGGTCTATATCCACTGACTTCAGAAGAAGGAGCGCCTTTAGGTACTGGAGTAACCCTAGTGAGCTTCCAGCCGTCCGGATACGAGCATTCCCGTAGAAAGTTATTAAATAAATGCCATAGAGGTCTGGCCAATACACTCCTACAATCTTTAACAATGTAACAATTATTTCTTATTCTTTACTCTTTTCTCCTTCATATCATTCCTTACACAATCCATCCATCCTTTCTTTGGCCTTCCTCTCGCTCTTCGTCCATCAACATTCAGTTGACAATTAGTAAGTTAGTTACCTATGCATTAATTTTTATTAACGCCTAAGTGAATGTAACTGCAACATTATAATGCAAAGAATCTATTAATATTATCTATGATTATATAGATACTTAGATAGGTCCTATATTCCTAAAATTAGGCGTAGATAGCGGCTGGCGAATGTTATTAGTCGCGTAAAATACTATAACATTTTGGCATACAGCACTAGCAGCAAATACTTCTGTAACAAGGACTACCTTGTTACAAAAGTATTTGCAACTTATTACACAGGGCCATTTTGGATCCTGTCCTTTCTCAATAATTTTCTCTAATGTTTAACTATAGCCAAAGAGCAAAAAAACATCCTTATGTCCGTGAATGCATATGCAGAAAAATGACATTCTTCTGCTAATTGTTTTTCCATGAAGTGTCCTCTTCCGTCTTAGCAAACTACTGTGAAATTTACACACATTAATTCACATTATTATTTTATTCGCTAATTCAACATCAAAGGATATAAAAATAGTGCATTTTTAGCGGATGGCAAATCTTTGGCGGACCGGGGGGGAGTGTGTCAGACATGCAGACACAAAAACACACCCATGTTCCTTCTATTGCCCTTTATGTTTCGGAGCCGCGGTATCTCTTTTGAACAACCTGTAACCCTGGCAGGATACAATAGTTATAATACTTACCCCTTCATATAATTAAAAATAGTGCTTAAACATGCAGTCAATACAAGAGCTACACTAATTTCTCCGTCTAAGCTCATGAATAAATAAACCCGAAGAATGAAAAATAATGGATTAATTATTATAATTTTATTACCGTGATTGTCGTCTGTTTAACACTATTGCTTACGTCAGCGAAACGTTTGCCTATACAGCTCTTTGACTAAGGTTAAGCGTATACAAACTATAAATATACATAGATACTATAACTAACAAATTATTGCCTAAAAAATAGAATTATTTACAGCCATGATTATCAGGTCACGCATGACTATGGTAATTAGTGGATCCACAGACAATCACTGTAACGCCTAGCATTTTCCTAATAGCGTTGAATTGCTAAACGAAAACTTGTAACCACGAATTTTCTGAAAGCAATATGTATTGCCATGAGAAAACTTTTAGGCGTTTACGAAAACATTTTTTTGTTTTTGTGGATGGAAAATCATTAAATATCTTCCCACGCTCTGGGCGGAACAGGGGAAGTGTCAGACTTTATGTTCCGGGGCCGCGGTATCTATTTCGAACAACCCGCAACCCCGGCAGGCGGAGGCTCTAGCAAGCCCCTCTGCGTTGCTGACATCTCTTTGAGGCGCGCGTGAAACACGAGCGCGCCGTCGACACGGCCTGTCGTCAATTGTGACCTTGCCTTACTTGTACTTTTTTTTAAAGTAACGTACGAATGCACTATAGCTACAATTTTCACACTTCAGTCAGAATAATAGTAACATCAAGCAATTATTTATGATTACCTCTTCCGACTATGGGTTATTATTTTGCGTCAAATTAATATGAATTATCACAATAAATTACATGCACCTAAGAGATATGTTATTCCCATTGCATTCGCACATGCTCTGTTAACAAACGAATTCTGTAAAACAGACCTCTCGTCATGTTTATTCATTCATTTGTACTATTGAATAAACATTGTCGTAAATGATAATCAGTTGTAAGGGTTCCGTTAACACCTAGAAAAATCGTCTGTGTTGTGAAGTTGTGATAGCGATATTCAACTTTTAGTAATTAACTTTGTCGCCCAATGTCACTTGCCACATCTGCTTAAATAATAAACTAATTGCAGATACTAAAGAGAATAAAAAAAAAACATAAAAAAAAATTAACTCTTTCACGAAAAAAACTAACCTCAAAAAAACTAACAAAGCCTTTCCTCAAATTTTCGAAGCTGTGTTTCGTCTTAAACATACACCAAAATTTCTTGGACAACTTACTCAAAACGTGGTACACAATCTAGTCAGGTTTTTTCCTCTTGTTTAGCAGATCATAAAATATATTTACCTGTTGGCAAATTCCAAACGCAGATTGAAGAAATCCGCCAATAAATAAACCGAGATTTTTCCTTAAAGATGTAACTCTTTTATTTTGCGGATTGGCAATCATCAAATACCTCCCCCCCCCCCCTCCTCTCTGGAAGAAGTGGGGAGGGGGGAGAGAGTATCAGATTTGTAGTGACTAAAACTATAGAAAGAACATGTGTGTTCTTTCTATTCCCTTTATGATCTGGGGTCACAGTATCTCTTTGGAACAACCCGCAACCCCGGCAGGCGGTGGACCTGGCAGGCCTTGCTTTGCTGACATCTCACGATAGTTAATCTTAAATCAGATTAAAGATACAAGAGAGGAAAATTTATACCTACTTGACGTGTGCAGTGTGTCAAAATTATTGCCATAGAGGAAGAAGGAAAACAGAATTGAGGTCGGCGCCATTTTGCATCTCGCCTTCTGCTTCCGATATGCGTGCAGCTTGCTGTGGACCATCACAGAATACTGATTAGTTAATTAATTATTTGTGACATTTTGTTTTCTGTTTATGGCGACTGTTGTGTGTAATTTATGATTAGTGAACGGAATGTATGACGACACGATTGGCGCAGTGGCCGAGCGATCGACTGCTACGCTGCGTGTCGTGGGTTCGATACCCGCACGGAACTAATATTTGTATGACCTATGTTGACAACGCACCCACGATATAGGAGTAATTCCGGGGTTAATAAAAAAAAAAGAATGTGTAGAGTAATGTCAAGAAAGTGTGTAACTAAGTAGGCATTCAGCCTCTACTTATTTAACAGTTTTTATTTCGAAACTTATAAATATTGCAGTTCATGCAATGATGCTGAAGAACTCGATCGCCTTTGCTATGGGTAGGTGTCATTTCATGATGACGGCAAAGAGCAAATTGTTACTTAAGTGCAAATTAACCGCGGTGATCAGTCCCATCGTGACATATGACTAAGAAAAAAAAAATTACTTTCAATCAATAATATTTAAAAAGGTAATATTTAGGCTTATTTTTTTACGTACTTCAGATGCGAGAATGTGTCATTAAAATATTTAGGTACATTTATATACAAAACATCATAATTATTATCATGTACTTATTATCCAACCGATATTTTACTATATCTGTTATTTATCTGGAAATTATCATAATAAATACTGTGTGTAATGTGCGATATCCTCGGGGTAATTTATCTTAACTATATACATATATAATGTGTATATGTTAGTATGTAGATATGATGCACCGGTTAGAACAATCTGTGGAAATAAACGCGTATGTGTTGTGTTGAAATTATATATTTATTCAGTACTAGCTTCCGCCCGCGACTTCGTCCGCGTGGCTTTCGCCCGGTTCCAATAAACAGAAAATGATTCGTTTTGCTAACGGATGGTAGTATTTTGACATAAGTTCTATTAGACGTATGTCAAAATACAACTACAGTACGGCCAACGAGAAGCGATACGAAAGGTCATTAACCTAAAGAACAACTGTGGCGTTGACAATCTAATATTTAGCTCTTTCCATCTTGTGCCTTTGTCGTAATGTCTCGTTCTCCCGGCAAAAACATGACAACATTAAGACGGGTTCGCCAACATTCGGGCGGCCATTTTAGATGGGGTTTTAGCATGGGTTTTGTTTACATTTGGTATCGCTTCTCGTTGGCCGTACTGTATACGTTAGCAAAACGTATCGTTTTTGTTTATTGCAACGCCCGGTTTTAGTTACTTTGGGCTAACACGAACTTTAACCCGCGTGATGAACGTGAAAAATAAATATCTTTCTCTCTAATTTTCTTCCCTCTTTCTCCCCCTTTTCTTACTTTTTAGGGTTCCGTAGTCAACTAGGAACCCTTATAGTTTCGCCATGTCTGTCTGTCCGTCCGTCCGTCCGTCCGTCCGTCCGTCCTCGCTTAATCTCTGTGACCGTTAGCACTAGAAAGCTGAAATTTGGTACCAATATGTATATCAATCACGCCGACAAAGTGGTAAAATAAAAATTGGAAAAAAATGTTTTATTAGGGTAGCCACCCTATATGTAAAGTGGGAAGTGATTTTTTTTTTAATTTCAACCCTAACGTGTGATATATTGTTAGAAAGGTATTTCAAAATGAATAGGGGTTTACTTAAATCATTTTTTGATAATGTCAATAATTTCGGAAATAATCGCTCCAAAAGTAAAAAACAATGCGTCCCCCCCCCTCTAACTTTTGAACCATAAGTTTAGAAAATATGAAAAAAAATTGAAAAGTAGAACTTTATAAGGACTTTCTATGAAAATTATTTTGAACTTGATTGACACAACAGTTTTTGTACAAAAAAGACAAAAAGTTTTACAAAATTTCTGGACTAAGTTTGTAGTATAATCGTATATGCAAGCATTTTTTTTAACTTCGTTTACATATTTTATTATCCTGAACGTATCTTTTTTCAAACAAAAAGCGCGGTTCTCGCAATCCAAAATTACCACGTGTGGGAACACTTATTGTGACGGACGGAAAACTACGGAACCCTACACTGAGCGTGGCCCGACACGCTCTTGGCCGGTTTTTTTTTAGCCTATGTCGGTCTCCAGGGTCCTAACTATCTCTGTAACACAATTCATCAAAATCGGTTCGAATATTTAGGCCTGAAGACGTAACAAACAAACTCACTTTTGTCTAATAATGAATATTATTGGACGATGGATATTGATACCTACTTCAGTATATTGTCGGTGAATTTCCTGAAGGAGTCGGCAGAAGTGCTAGTAGTTCTTCAGTTTTGATTGTGACTGTAGTCATCATGTAAAATAGAAGGTTTAAGGCTTTATTTTTTGGGGAATATAAATAATAGAGGAATCACGAAATTAGCGACGTATATTTCCGACAGACAGAAACTACGAAATGCGACTTGCTACGATGAAACACAATATTCCAATGTTGGAGAGATTCTCCAAAAATTATGGTTTTATCTGGAAATCAAACCTTTTTCCCTCCTCCTGAAATCATCAAATAACTTCCCCCGCTAAGGGCGGAGCGGGGGGCGTGTCAGACTTTTACTGACTAAAACCCACCCATGTTCCTTCTATTGCCCTTTACGTTCCGGGGCCGCGGTATCTCTTTCGAACAACCCGCAACCCGGGGAAATCGAACCTTGGACCACAAATACGATATGACATAAAAACAAACGTATCAGCCGCTGCCCTTTATTTCCATCTCTCATTTTACAAAAAGACATGAAGATTTTTTTCTAACATTCTGTCTTTCAAAATAAAACAAATAATAAAAAAAACAAGTTCACAGCCCTACCATAAATAAGAGAGGTCAAATAGTTATCATTGATACAGCCTATCAAAACATTTCAAAAAAAGAACACGACAGTGATGGTGTTATTTTGACCGTTTGATGTCTTTCTTATCGGGATCTCATATTTTGTCAATGACAGTTATGTTATTTTCATATCTGTTTATTTATTAGTGTTTATTTTTGTTGCTTTATCATCAATCCCTAAGCATGACCGAAACCCATGACTGAAAGTCATGAAACTAACCATAGACAGTGGCCCATGTGCAGCCTCTAGTCAAGTTTTCCCTTGCAAATTTTGCCGCCATTGATGATGTTTTATATTAACATGGGGTTGTATGGTAAGAAAATATCCCAAAGTATCACACATAAATTAACACGAGTCTTCTCTTGCAGTCTTGGCGGCAGAACATCGGCTGTTTGCCAAATATCCACCCTCGAGCCCAGCTCAACGTACGCGGAACGTAATACACACCGGGTGACGTCACCTGACGTATGGAAGATAGGAATTACGCTTACGACCCGGTTGGTCAGACCGGTGCGGCACTCAACCAGCAGTCGTACAGAATGGAGGCAGGGCAACTGTGGCGGCAATATGTCATCGCGGGCATCGGTATGTATTTTTTTAAATTAGAATTTAAATTTCACTTTCATAATTCTTTTTTTTAAATGTGATAGTGGCTGTTTGCAAATAAAAATAAAAGTGCATTTGCGTTTAAAAAAAAATGTGTAAAAATAATGCACGGTCAAAATAAGAACTGGAATCGGTTTGTAACTTTTTAAAATTATTAATAAAATATATCAGTGCCTATATGGATAAAACAGTGCATTAATGTTTGAAATAAAATAAAAATATATGTGAAAAAGTGCGCGTAAAATTATGTGAAAAACCTACGTTGTTGTTGAGTGTGTATTTTTTAAAATCATATCCTAATATTGTGAGTTAAAATGCAATCGAATTCAATTCAAATAATATGAGTTAATAATGATTAAATTAAATGACAGTGAACATCTTTGAAACAAAGTTGAACTGTCAAGGTATGATTACTAAATGATAGGTACCTAACTAGTTAAAAAGGCATGAAGATTAAAGTTGAAACAATTGTTTTGTGCAACATTATGGCGGAACAAATAGTAAAATAATCACAATTTAATGACATAATGTGTCCATAAGATTTCACGATTTAGCTGAGCAACTAATTGTAACGGAAGATTTTTTAAATTGTCGCGCGAAATCGAACTTTTCCGGTAATATTTGTGTATCTGCTGTGATTTAAAAATCGAACATTTATGTTCAAGTGCATTCCAATGTATGTGAATGTAATCATTCGAATCGCAATAAAAATTATCACATATTTATATATGTGGAAAACGCGAATAAATTATCATAGAAGCGTTTGTAACATACAATAAAACAATTTATTTTTTTAACAAAAATGTAATAACCTGTCAAAATTTGTTGTATAACGATGATGTTTTTATTAAATACGATAGGAAATTATGCGATAAGGCAAAGAAAAATATATATGACTTGTGTGACGGGCATTGTCTTATAAAATATGTATGAAAATGCGTGTGGGTCATCGAATAACAATAGAAGTCAGTGTGTTTCTAGAGGAAAAACTATTGTTTTTAAACCGGATCGTTCGCTTATTTTCCCGCGCTTTTTTTGTTCATTGCAAATGGCCGTTGCAATATTTTTGGCATCGTCTCGAGATAAGTTGAACGGACGATTCTTTAATATGCTATGTACCTACGTATAATATAGCTTATTAGATAATTAAATTTCATTAATTAATTAGTGTAGATTAGCGTGTTGAATGATTTCGATTATTTCTGCTCTTTCATATAGTGACGACTGCAGAGTAGGTTTGTTATTAAAAAGAAACAATTGCTCTATGATTATAGACGAATGATTAGTCAAAGCATAGTTCTTACATTATTTAAAATGAGGAAGTATGTAGATATTTACATAACTATCGCATTTTGTAAATGTTCAGTGCATAAGACAAGAAACGCTAGGGCGATGAAAACGGTCTAATTACGACATTTCTTTAACAAGATCTGTGATTGCAAAAGAGGTTTTAACGCTGAAACCCTTCAAACTTCACTAGATCCTTAATTCAATAAGATTTCAGACATTACTTCTCTATGAAGCTTCTAAACATGACCTCTATGGAAACCATCAATTTAAATCAGTTCAGTAGTTTATGCAGAATTGCATCCTAAACATTTTTCACGAATTCCTCCCCAAGACTTGAAAACCGGGAAAATGCACCTATGTACTGGATACCTCAGTCAAACCTTTTGGGAAAAACGGACGATATGATAACTTATGCCGGAGACATTTTGTCTATGCCCTTCAGACTGACCTGAAAACTGTAGACGCCCCTTGAAACAACACAATTTCATGACTGTAATCCCACATTTCACTAGTTATGTGTGAGCCCTATTTAATGGAGGGCAGAGCCCTGAAACAGGGCTCGATATATCTAGTTGCCATGCTAATCAAGCAATAGAGAACCAACAGAGCAATCTATCATTTTAACACAATGTACTCCATATTTGCTTTTGGCTTAAATGCTATCGTTACATCTATTGTTAGGGATTCTTGTGTTATTCATGTTTTACATAAGGTTTTCTAAACATACTAGCTGGCGCCCGCGGCTTCAAAAGCGTGATATTGAAAAAAAAGTAAAACTATAATCTACCTCTGTGCCAAATTTCAACAAGATCCGTTCACCCGTTTAGACGTGAAAGAGTAGTAAACATCCATACATCCTCACAAACTACAATATTAGTAGGAAGTAGGATATAATCTACTTTTGTGCCAAATTTCACCAAGATCTGTTCAGCCGTTTTGACGTGAAAGAGTAAAAAACACCCATATATCCTCACAAACTACAATATTAGTAGGAAGTAGGATATAATCTACCTTTGTGCCAAATTTCACCAAGATCTGTTCAGCCGTTTTGACGTGAAAGAGTAACAAACATCCATACATCCTCACAAACATCACATTTTTAATATTAGTAGGAAGTAAATAATAAATTAGGCCGGCTAGACTATATAGCTAGTAGGTACTAAATACAATAACGTAGGTAGACATTTTAATATAAAAAGTTTTCTTTCTTCATAATATGTATAGAGGGTTCGATACCCAGGTCCCAGTTTATATTCTATTATGATTCTATTGCAGACATTTTAAGTTCCCTGATTCCAGTTTAGTAAGTAGGTACCTACTCAAATGATTGCCACTACACATCTGCAATTCCGTATGCAATTTTTTTCGGATGGTAGATCATCAAATAACTTCTCCCAATCTGGGCGGAGCGGAAGGGATTGTCAGACTTTTACTGATTAAAACCCATTCATGTTTTCTTTGCCCTTCGTGTTCTGGGACCGCGGTATCTCTTTCAATTAACCCGCCACCCCGGGAGGCAGTGGTCCCTATGCTTTGCTGACATCTCTCTGAGGCGCGTGTGGTGTTAATTTTCTGATCAAGTAATGCTTCCATTTAGACCCCTTGTTACGTATTTTTACCGATAACCCCATTTTGTTGATAGCAAATTCTTTGGCACATAAAATATTACATTGACAACTTTGCGATACCAAATTATATGAAAGGCTAATAAAATAATTTATTATGATCAATGTACAGCACTTGTGATAAAAGATTCGTTGGAAATTACGCGCAAATTAAATTTGATTAATTTTGTTATAATTGTTATTAATATCTGAAGGTTTTATGATAGTCAGAAAAATAAACAAATTCATTGACATCATAAGAATAAGTGCTTAGTTCTAAACTTCCTCAAATATTGCTCCAATTAGATAAAAGTAAGTCTCACGCGAAATTATCAGAAATAATGGAAATGACCACAGCTTTATAAGTAGAAATACTAACAAAGTATCCCATTGGGGTAGCCATCATTCTGTGTAAATTGTGGACTTTTTTATGTCGACTTGTAGTTACGGGAAACGCATCGGTAACAAAAACCCACCCTACAAAACACATCGGTAACAAAAACCCACCCTTACAAAACACATCGGTAACAAAAACCCACCCTACAAAACACATCGGTAACAAAAACCCACCCTACAAAACACATCGGTAACAAAAACCCACCCTACAAAACACTGAATCAAATGCGTTTAATGAACCGTACCTCAAGAAAAAATTATAATGGAAGCAAAAATAAATAAAATAAAAGAACGTGCGCGGTGAGTATTGTGCAGGATTAGGCGAAGCACTTCCCTCAGTCATATAGATTAAATACTAACGATAAAAACAATGTGCTTTAGATACTCGATATAGTGCCTAATGTTATTATCATTGGATTGTTGTTACCCAGTAATCTGTCAGATAGGTAGACAGTCAATCAACTGAGCCTGTCGCGGTCCACAGCTCCCATCTGGTTACTTAGAAACAGGCTAGTCCTGGGGTGGCGAACCTTTACGGACCAACATGCCATTTTTCCTTAAGAAATGTGGAAACCATAGACGTGCCGTCAAATAATTTTCACCTAAGACGAAAGCACTAATGATTATTGGGAAAACAAGTAATTTAACTTTGAAACTCATTCGTCAGTGGAGTCATCGGCAGATGGTTTCTAAGCGAATCTTTAATGTAGTTCTGAAAATAATGACTTGTACCGGCGCTTAAAAACATAATGGGTCCATGAAAATCCTAACTAATATTATAAAAGCGAAAGTGAGTTTGTTTGTTTGTTTAATGGTTAAACCGATTGTGATGAATTTTGGTACATAGATAGTTGGGAACCAGGAGACATAGGCTATTTTTTATTTAAAAAAGTGGGATGTGATAGAGAAAGAGGGAAGCAAAGGGAAAAGTTAGCGTTGCTATTACAAATCAATAAGGCGCAAGGAGAACCGTGTTACCCCAAATTTAGCGCGGGCGAAGCCGCGGGCGAAAGCTAGTATGACTATAATTGGTGACGTGCCCAAAATATTGTGTCATGTACCATTTATGTCACGCGTGCCATTCGTTCGTCATCCCTGGTCTAGGCAATTGAAAGATAGTTAAATCAATTATAAAAGATATAAAAGTAATTTCACTACATATAAGTAAAACAGAGTTAAAGTTACAATCTCTCTTGTATGTTCTCATCACAGCTGTAATCTTCGGAGGACAGATGCAGAGGTTTATCCTAGGCAGTACACCTACATTTAGAGTACTATTCAATGTTAATATAATTGTTATTTCTGTTCAGTTGGCTATCACAGGATGTGATAAGTCGGTGATTAACAAAACGTGTTGTCTGAAGCACCGCATGTCAATGAAAGCTCTAGAGTGCTTGCGTGGAAATTACTACAGGAATTTGTCGAGAATTACAGATAAAAATAAAACATAGAAAAGAGGTCGAATTTTTCGTAATATGCAAGAATATTTGCGTGTGTTAAGTTTCAACTTTAAAAGGAATTGGGCCGAAAAAGTTTCCAAAATTAGAGTGTATTTTGCTAAAGTCTTCCTCTATATAAAAAACAAACTTATCTGTCGTCAATTTGTAGCTTTTCTAAAGAATTTGCTACAATTCCCCAGTGTCAAGTAATTTTAAGATAAACTTTTAAATCACAGTGAATATGGTCTAGAACTTAACATCTTAACGTATAAAATCTGGTTCTTCTAACCTGACAGACAGATGTGTTGCTGGGGAGTTTGTTCCGCCACTTCTTCTTCCCAGCTAAAACACTAGGAAGTGGCGAAGGGCAGGGCGTTTTTGTGGGACTGTCTCTTGTAATCTGACGTTCAAAAAGTGCTGATTATCAGCCTAATTTGAATAAATGACTTTTGATTTTGATTTTGATAACCTCCCTCGTTCCATACTTATTAGTTCCTTAGTTTTAGTATTTCGACAATCTACCCTAATCAGACAAACAAGTATTAAAACGTCACTTATAAAGTAAAATTCCTTATTTATATCGTTATATAATGTTGACCTCCAGTAAGGAGATGATAAGACAGGGCGACAAAGATTATCGTGGTCCGCGGACAGTTTGCAATAAAAAAGGTTATCCGCAATATCAACACTGTAGAAAGGTCAGTACTTATGATTATTTTAGAAAATAATTGAAAAAAGAAACACTAGGGAAATGAGAAATTCGAGAGGCAGAATTTAAACTGACCTATTAAGTCCTCTGGCGACGCCACAAAGCAATGATTTCGACGTCTTGCCAAATTTCTTTATAGGACCACTGAAAAAAATGCCTCCAACTGAAGCTTATTCCCAAAGCAAATATGTTTATCACCCTTTAAATTTATATGAAATCCCTAATCAAAATCAAAAGTCATTTATTCAAATTAGGCTGATAATCAGCATTTTTTGAACGTCACAGTCCCACAAAAACGCCCTATCCTTCGCCCCAATCTCAAGGAACGTCCCATAACATATTTTTAAAGCCTACTAATTATTTACTTTGCAAAGTCTCTTGAAATGTATATTTTATTAGGTACTAATAATATTATTGATATGGCTATGTAAGCTTGTAATAACATCCGCAGAGTACGCAAGACGTAAATTTATCTTAGTTATAAGATATATAATCTTTTATCAGTTTATTTGCTTATCATTTAATTGGACTAATGTTTTTTTTTTACTTTTAAAGGATGTAGACAAGTCTTAATTTTATTATTTAAGATCGTAATTACTGACAAGTTTTTTTATAATGCAAAAACAATACCCTTTTCTGTTTTATCTGGTACTGTGTCTCTTTAACACTTTTTAATTCTTTGATAATCATTTAAGCCATAATTCTTTAAAAAATATATTAAATGTTTAATTTCGCAAAAAAATCTGCTAAATATTTACCCATTATCAAAATATTTAAACGAAATGAAGACATAACGAAAACTTAAAGTTTGTTATTATTTTGTATGGTTAATTATACAAATTATAATTAGTTCATTATATCAATAGAATGGTTTTCGTTAATTAATTGTAGCATTATTTAAGACATTAGGAGTGACAGAGTTTTTTGGCGAAAAAGAAATGTTGTATGATAATTATTTATAATAAATAAAATTAAAAAATAATCACTTTTGTGTATATGCCATTTTCCAGCCCTTATCCCAATTTTGTTTGGAATCAGCGCAGCTTGTTTTCCACTTCATTGCAGCCCTTATTTAAACATACCGTCCACAGTCCTCCCAAACTCTTTATGATATTAAACCAAAAACTATGTCATAACAAATTTACTTTTTGCCAAATTATATTATAAAAACTAAAACTCTACTAGCAATACCTAATTGAATTCACTGTAACATTTAGCGATATTTCTTATCCGAAAAACGTGACAAAGCAACATGTTGGATTACAAAACAAACTCTGCAGACATTAATTTTATTATGTTTTGATTGAAACTGACCCCAACTACGTCTCTGTATGGTGTTAATACTATCTCAAGTTAAAGTTATCTGTTGAAACTATTAACTAAATAAACAATCTGCACTGTATATATTTTTAAAGATTTTTCCTCCTCAATATGCATTTTATCAAAAAAAAAAGTTGCATCATGGTCACCCGATTGCGGAGTTTTAAGTAATAATTAGACAGTACTGTAATGATGGGTTATTTTGGATTAAATAAATGACAAATAATAAAATTACATTAGGTCTAGTTGAGGTAAAAAAACCCTTATATTTTCATTTAAAAAAATGAATGTTTAATCAATAATTTCGTACTTTTCCTATTATAAACTTCTAAATGATATATTCTGTGATTGATAATAACAGTTAAAATACGCGTGAAATAAAAACCTGATACGTAAATCCGTGGTAAAAGAAACGAGATATGTTGTTGCAGTCAAACAGGGAAATTGGTCATTAAAATGATTGTCACAAGCAGACTAGATCGTGGAATTCTCATATTACTATTTACTGTTGTAAATAATGGACTGTTGATTATAAATGGACTGCCTTGATGGTTTAATGGTAGCAAACGCTACTGCTAACCATGAAGTCCTAGTTTCAATACCCGGGCTGAAGTGTTATTTGTTTTTTCTATCAGGAAGTTCTATATAATAATTAAAAAAATAATTAATAAAATATAATAAATTTTAAAAAAAAAACCTCACTGAAATGTCACAATGTTTCATGTAAGAAATGCACAAATTTTCATGTTTCACAGACACTATCGCTAAAATCGTGCAAAAATTGCTAAATTACCGGAATCTAAGATCTTAGAGATAATAGGACCACACTATCACGAAGAGACCAGGCCATGCTTGTAAAGGGACCGATATTCACACAAGATAAAAGATTAGAAAATAGATAAAGTAGGTTTGTTTTCCCACACCGTGTTGTGATCAATCTCTAATAGATATTAGACATGTTCTTATCACTTAGGTAGCATAGATTGGTCATGTACTTACATTATTTATTATATTTTGATGAGATAAGCATAAATCGGCTTGTAACTTTACAATCTACGCTCGCATCAATTTTGCAATGTTATATAACGGAAAAAACAATAATAAGTATTTTTATTATTTATTTTTCCTGCTATTTAGAAATACATAAATACAAATTAGGCAGTCTAGTTATGACCTCAGCGCACGTCTGAAGGCCACTGATTTCCATACAAATCAAAATCATTTTTATCTATTTATTTATTTTACGTAGAGATACCTGTTTTTTATTACGTTCAATTAATAAGGATAATGTGGATACGTACGGTTTTAGTCAGTAAAGGTCACTCCTCCCGCTCTATTCAGAGAAGGGAAAGTTTTTTATAATTTTAATCCGCAAAAAAAAGGATCGTAGCGGGCAGCGTTGGTTGTGATTTCTACCTACCCCATGTGAAAAGGCGTGTGTTTAAGAAGGATGGATTTTAGAAAAGAGGCTACTGCTGGGAAGACGAGTAATAAAAGTACCCCCAAGTTAGATAAAGGCAGGAATGATTATAAAATGAATGAATGCCGTTTAGTTTCTACTGGGTTTCATTAGACATAATGTCTTAAGTACCCTACTAATAAATTCGTCAAATTTTCGCGCGTTTGTTGCGACATTCAACAGTAAAATCTAGCAGAAAGCTAGAAGAGCCTTACTTACTTACGGTGTTACCTCCCTAAAAATATTTATGAGACCTATAGTTATGAATTAATAAATACAGTTTCGCTGTTGTCCATTGCCAAGGTTGCATTAGTAATGGCGTGTCGAACTGTCGACTATGATTTTAAACATGTCTATAATCATCCGATTTGTATGCGTATTACAGCTGTCTAATTGCACTATTGTCAGCGTTTTGGTAGACTAAACTGCTTACTCCACAGATACATTATAATGCTGTACATATTTTATGAATAGGTACTTAAAATAGTTCCAGTTTATTTTGTAAACTTTATTTTCTTCCTAGTAGGTACATTCCTCAGGTAAAATATTATAAAATATGTGAAATTTACTAAAGTAAAGTTAAAAAAAAACCTAGAAAAAAAATTAGTATTGAAACGTAAGTTGAAAATGTCCCGATAACCAATTCATTATGGTGACTCTACCATTTCTGTATTTAAAATTTACTTGGCAAGATAGCGTCCAAATAAAAATGACTTGGTAACATAATACAGGGGAAAGGCATACCGATGTACAAACGATTAAGTACCACATTTTCAGTACATCATTTTGAACCCCACCCCACATATTTTCGTTTAATTTCTCGCCGGTATGTTGTTATTTTTTATGACTGCAAAAAGATTGCAGGAAGTGAGTAATTTTAGCCATTTTGACGCGAATAGTAAATTATTTCCGTTTGGGCTAAAGATCCTATATCGACACATATTAATGTAAAAGATTCGCTTATTATCTAGTCAACCTCGTCATCATCTGTGTCGAACAGTTTATTCATCAAGAATTAGAAGTCGGACTACTAGAATAAGCTGAGATCTTTGTTTATATTTAAGACCATAAAAATGTACCTACCATATTTAGACAAATAAATGAATTTGAATTTGACTAACATTAAAAGTTGTTAATTTTTCAAAGATCCATAGCAGCGGTCTTGTTTTTTTTTGAGCTTGCCCTGTAATACGGAAAATAGAAGATATTCACGTTTATAGCAGTTTTTAAATCTGGCAATATTAGTTAGTATACTCGGCTGCCTTCTACCTATACCTATGCGATGCAAATGGGTCGTAACATGGGGCCTTTTATTTCGGATGCTTTAACAAAAACAAAAAATCTTCTCGTGAGTGATAGTATTGACAAAAACCCATCCATATTTCTTATTTTGTTCCGAAGCCGTAGTATCTCTTTCAAACAGCCCAAAATCCCCGCGAACAAAGGAAAAGTTAACATCGTGAATCAAACTGGTAATAATTGTGGAGAAGATGCATGACAGGTAATTCTGAATCATAAATCTGTACGTGCGCAGGGTCCATAGCCGCGTCCGCATCTTATACGTAGGTAGGTACTTGAAGACGACCAACAAAGTCTTTTCTAAATATAGAACAGTTTCAAATATAGAATCGTGGGCTGCGAACTGTGAAGGTGTGTTCGTATTAGATTAATGATTGTTCAACATGGTCACCTATGTTATTGTTTGTTTATGTTAGTGACACATTGGTTTGTGAATCCATTTTTTTTATGACGTGTCTTTTTCCTTTGCCAATAATGTTTACAGTCTTATCTGAATGATGAAAGGTTGTGGTTTTTTTACTGAACTTGACTTGGGGGAAGCCTATGTTCTACACTAAACGCTTTTACATTAAAATTATAATTATGTAATTCAGGCTAGTGCTTTAACATTATGGATATTTTCTTTATCTCATACAGTAGTTTTAACATCACAACTGCACACGATTGTCGCTCAATGAACATTTGCCATTATGTTCGAATTTAAAGCGCATTGACCGAACAATCTTCTTTTGCGAATGCGAATACTGTCGAGTTTGTCTGTTCGAAACATTTCTCGTTTTAACGGTTAAACGGATATCGATGTGCACCGGATTATGCTAGTTAGTACTATATTCGATGCTAAACCAACATCGCTATATTTACGTTCTTCTATAAGCTTCTTCTATAAGTAAAAAATATCTTCTAACTTAAAATTGTCTTTCTGGCTTTCAATTGAGCTGATATTTTACACACATGACGTCATTCTAAATTCAATATGGCGGGCTCACAAAAATGACGGCCTAATTATTTTATAACAATTCCCATAATAAGGGTGTTATATACAAGAAGAATGGGAAGAATAATATTAGTTAACAAAACAAAGTCATTGTGATAGTAGTAAGAATAGTTTATTTTAAAATTATATAACTTTCACCTTTGTTATGTATTAATTGATCATGTTTATAAAACAGCACCTTTATTTTATGGAAGTATCACTGATGCTGCTTCATTGATCTGGTGCTTCTTTGAGCTGCTGTGGCCTCAAGATTTTCGGTTGATTGCAATAGAATCGCCTCATATTTTATTTTTTAGACACACACTAGATATTTCTCCTGTATCGTGGGTGCGTTTACAAACATTTAAACTGACATACACAAACAGCCCGAAACAACTATCTATAGGCCATACAAATATTCGTTCCGTGCGGGAATCGAACCCGCGACACGCAGCGCAGTAGTCGATCGCTCAACCACTGCGCCAACCATATCGTCAAAGTGTGGATGTTGGTGCACCTTGCTACGTGGTTAATTTACCACTAAACTTAGGTTCACCAATTTAATAGAAATAGACTTGCCGCCTAATCCCAACGTTTATTATTAGTGTCAAACAAGAAACACAGAACAGTTAGCTTTTAAATAAATAAGTAGTAGTATCACAGATAATATAATAGTATTTTTAGTAAACTATCAAACTGACCGCAAAAGATAAGCCGACAATGAACAGCTTTATAACACAAGTGTCGTAATGAAAATAACAACAACAACTTGTGTATTGATTGTTTTGTTATTTAATGAACTAACAGATCCATGTTTCACGGAAAACTTTTATAGTATCATCGGCTTAGAACGTTATGTGGACTCAGGTTTTGGATGACGACTGGGTATTAAAAAACATTTATGTTAAACTAGCTGTGCCCAGCGGTTTCACCCGCTACTCAGTTAGGGCCATGAAAAATAGATGTTAGCCGATTCTCAGACCTACCTGATTTGCACACAAATTTCGTTCAAATCGGTCCAGCCGTTTTGGAGGAGTATGGGAACGAAAATTGTGACACGAGAATTTTATATATTAGATAAGATTCAAAAGTGCCAGTAATGGTCCAATTTAAATAATTACTTTGAGTTTGAGTGAGTTCCTTCCTCTTGGTTCCCTGTGTTCTCCTGGGTTTCCTAGTAAATTGAGGACGGCTACCACTGCTTTCCACTAAGATATACCGATAGTGACGAGCTCTCCCTTAAGTCTTTCTTGTCTACTTCGAAGCACTAAACGCACATCATCACCTGCTCAGCCTTTTACTAACTATGTAAGCGTCGGATTTCAATTTAACCGGTTGCAGCTGAATACCAGTACTTTACATGGAACGACTGCCTATCTGACCTCTACAACCTAGTTACCTGGGTGTAAGATCCTCCTTGGAAGTACTAACTTTAGAAAAGTAACTTATTTGAGTACTAAAGAATATAAAAGGGCTTGGCTCCATTACAATACATCGTTCTGTTTACAAGACCGCTTCGACCGTTGGGAATTGAAAGTAATCGTTTAGCTTCAACTCGTAAACTTTTGCTGTTTACCTAGTGTCGGTATGCTTACCTTCTTGTTCAAGTGTGCACACCTATCCCTAGATACTGGGGCACCAGTATTAATCTATGGCTAGAGCCTTACTAGCTAAAAATTAATAGTTTGTCTCTGGTTCTCGAGTTTCTGATTCATGTGACAACAGCAATACATGTTTAGTCTTCACTTGCTTCCGTGAAGGAAAACTTCTTGAGGAAAGAAACCATGCCGTGCCGTGCCTGAAGATATTTTTTCTTGACGGCATGTAATGTCAAGACATAAACTCATAGATAGCATAACAAACACCAAGTTAAAGTTAAGCACTAACCACATGAAAATCACTAAGCCTAGCCATTGCAAATCATCAAATGACTCCCGAAGGGCGGTGTGAAAGGAAGTATCAGACTTGACTACTGTGCTAACTAAAATAACACCCATCCATATTCCTACTTTTGCCCTTTGTGTTCCGCAGCCGCTGTTTCTTTTTCAAATCATCCCGCAGCCCCAGAGCCTTAAGCCTTAATGGGAAATTATCAAATAACTTCCCTCGCTCTGGGTGGAGCGGGGGGAGGGTCAGACTTGTACTGACTAAAACCTACCCATGGTCCTTCTATTGCCCTTTACGTTCTGGGGCCGCGGTATCTCTTTCGAACAACCGCCTTAGATTGATGTTTACGTGGGCCAAAAACGTCTGAACGTCGAATACAGTACGAGAAAAGTTAGTTTGCCACGTCAACTAGCTTATCAAATACTATATTTTTATGTTTATTACGCCAATCAGGAAGCTGTTTATCAAACATCTGCTTAAAATATATTTTATCTCAAACTCAAACACAACAGTGGCCTAAAGAATATATAGCAACTCTAAGATAATGCCGAAGTTTATTGTGGCAACACTTGTGTATATTTATATAAGATTTATTTTACTCAATGTGGTATTTATATATGTGTAGATAAAGGCTTATGATGTCTCGTATCTTTATAACATCTTAAATATTTAGAATGTCATGCAAATATCGACGTGGAAGTTTTGACGTGGCCATCATGTGCTGGCTTCTGTACACAGTGGCCCATTTTCTTCTTTTTTCAAATCGGTGGTACCGAGTTTTTTATATTTCTTTTGCCCAGTATATGGCATTATGGCCAAGTTGATTGCAGCGTCGCGTCGGTGGCGTTTCAGGTACTTGTAAACTGCAGGTTTAGTGTCATTTAGGACACTCCTGCAAGTCATAATCTTCTGGTCGGGAGCACCGCATTTACAGTGTGTCGGAAACATTTTTATTACCCCTTTTTACTGAATTGTGTTTTAGGCCTACTTGGGTCCGCAATCGGTTAAGTGCTTTCCATGCAGGACACTGCAGACCGTATCCCGAACTCAAATATTCCATAATTTTATCTATTTTCTTTTTTACTTTACCTAACTCTAGGAATTTCTCCTGTATCGTGGGTTTGTTTAAAAAACATAAACATATTTATTATATTATTTATTGTACAAATATTTGTTCCATGCGGAAAATCCAACCCGCGACACGCAGCGCGGCCGTCGATCGCTCAGCCACTGCGCCAACCGTGTCTTTAGCTTAACTTTGTTGTAGTACCTACAATAAACTTTTCATAGGTGACAAGTGTTTTTGATCCTTGATCATAATAAACAATGTTTTCAACATGACAACAGTAAAGTTATGACGTATGATTACCTAGTTACATACTAGTCTATGATGCTAGCACATGTTGGTGTAATAAAAACTTTTCGGGGTCTTACGTGTCTCTGGTCCATAACTAATATTTTTTACAACAAATGACATCAGTTACGATTGCACTGAATTTCACAATTTGCGAAAAAAACTAAATTGAAGGAACTTACTTATTTATTTTTTATTTATTTAACTATTTATGTACATACACACTGAATACAGAAAAATAAAAGACAGACTTATATTAAAGCTCTGTACATATTTATTCACCCTATTATCTTGTATCTTTAAAACATCTTAAACATTTACAATGTCATATAAAAATCGACGTGGAGGTTTCGACGTGGCCACCATGTTGTTTCTGAATGTACAGACGCCTGCACATCAAGCTACTACAATCTATCAGATTTCTTTGATAGATTTTCGACTTTATTTCTAAAGTATTAGGTTCAAGGTTCATTGGGAAAAATTGACAGTTTCGGGTAGCTTGACCTGCAGGCGTCTGTACATACTGGTCTATGATGGTGGGCCATGTTGGTGTGATCAAAATCTTTTCGGGGTCTTACGTGTGTAAATAATATCAGTGAGGATTGCACTGAATTTCACAATTTGCGAAAAATCTAAATTGAAAGGACTTACTTATATTAAAGCTCTGTACATATTTATTCACCCTATTATCTTGTATCTTTAAAACATCTTAAATATTTACAATGTCATATAAAAATCGACGTGGAGGTTTCAACGTGGCCACCATGTTGTTTCTGAATGTACATACTGGTCTATGATGGTGAGCCATGTTGGTGTGATAAAATCTTTTTCGGGGTCTTACGTGTGTAAATAATATCAGTGAGGATTGCACTGAACTTCACAAACTGCGAAAAAACTAAATTTAAAAAAAAAACAAACAATTATTTCGGATAGCTCGATCCATATTAAAAACACATTAAATAAAATGAACAAAAATCAAATCAAATATGCAACCCGATTAAAAATTAAATCACAAATAAATTAAATTATTATGATTAAATTAAATTGAATTAAATTAGATTAGGTACATTAAACTAAAATTATATTAAATTAAATTAAATTAGATTTTTAAAATTAAACATTTAAATTAGATTAGACAAAATTAATTAGATTAGTTTAAAATTAAAGGGACTTACTTGTATTAAAGCTTTGTACATATTTATTCACACTATTATCTTGTATCTTAAAAACATCTTAAATATTTACAATGTCAAGTAAATATCGATTTGAAGGTTTGAAATTGAAATTGAAAATATTTATTTCAGACCAGGTGTATAAAGTTACAAGTCCATATTATAATAAAATAATAATTATGTTAGTAAAAGAAACTTAGAAACTATGTTAGTAAAATTTAACACAATCAATATGCTGGACATGCATGAGCGACCACTGCCTCAAGATTTGGCTGTCCACTCTGTCCGACAACACATTTAGAAGCCTGTTGGTGCTACCCTTTACCCGAGACCACAGGGAGGCCGTCCTTTTGATTTGGTCATCGCGTGGCTCTGTACAAAGTGCGTTTACAAACATTTATACTCAAATACACAAACACCCAGACCCGAAACAACTTGTAGGCCATACAAATATTTGTTCCATGCGAGAAACGAACCCGCGACACGCAGCGCAGCAGTCAATCGCTCAGCCACTGCGCCATTGTTTTGCTTCTAATTTGAATGCACAAAAAATATATTCTTGTTGCTTTTGCCTCATGTTTGCAACATAGGATCAATCTATAACTTACTTTTGACACCCATGTTTCGCATGGATTCAGAAATCTTCCCGATGATGAAGATGGTCTATTTTTGTACCAAATTTTATCACACAACACATTACATTCAGCCCTTGATTTTTAGTATTCCGTACCCCAAAAGGTAAAATCGAAACCCTTATAGGATCACTATGTTGTCCGCCTGTCTGTCAAGACCATCTATCTGGGGAACGTGAGGACCAGTTGAAATTAAAACCATATTTTCGTTAACCATAATTATCTAACATTTCGTTTTGTCTTCCAGCGAACATCGCGATCGCTTCGACCGGTTACTGTATGGGATGGACGTCTCCCGTCAACCTGAAGCTGCAACAAAACACCACGGAGAACCCCGTGGGAGAGCCCATCACTTCTGACCAGGAGGCGTGGATCGGTTCCCTGCTCACTGTTGGCGCTATTTTCGGTAATTATATTATGATTGTGAAGTTTCAACATAAAAAAATATCGAAGTCGGGGAATAAAATAATAATAATAATAATAATTGCCGATAGTCGTATCTGCCAATGGCTTAATTGCCAAGAGCCTCGACCAATACCTGAGGAGGCTCTCGTTAGGCAGCTGGATCAAGGGCTTGATACAGTGCGCGGTACTCCTGGACACGGCTCGTATTGTTAGGAGGTTCCTTTCTCTGGAGCCCTGACCGCCGGTAGCTTGGACCCTGTTCCCGATACCGGTGGGCTACTATTTTTATATTTTTAAATGTTTTTTTTTAATTTTTGTGTTTAAGAAATATTTAAAAATGTAATTTTATGTATAGAAATCAATAAATGGACGAAATAATAATAAAATAATCTGTAGAATACTTTCTTGCATAAAAAGTCCCCCGACTGCGATGAAATTTTTTGTTGAAACTAACATCTGGTTTTTTCTTATTAATTTTTTAAATTATTTATTTTTTTATTTGCACTCATCCTTTTTCGATAAATGGGCCACCGAAGATTTAAAAAAATTCTGAGATTAGCGCGGCCAAGAGCAGAAGCTTGCACAATTCTGACAAAAACTTGCCTCTTTTCCAGGACCATTCTTCGGCGGTTTCGCAGCATCTAAGATCGGTCGCAAATGGGGTCTCCTCAGTACTGCCATCCCACTGCTCATCGGTTGGGTCCTGATCGCGGCCACCAAGAACGTTGGCATGATCTATGGCGCCCGAATCTTCTGGGGTTTGGCCGTCGGAATGCTGTTCACGATATCACCAATGTACTGTGCTGAAATTGCTACGGTAAGGTCTACTTGGCACTTGTTATTGAATATTTATTTTACATAACATCAGGCCTGTAATCCTCCAAGAGTTAAGCAGAGGTGTACAAACATTTCGCCAGTACTTCCTACATCGCGCAAGCAAAGTTGTACGTGAAGTTAACATACATATACGAACTCCCGACAAACAACTGTCGGGCAGTGGCCCACCAGACACGACACCCGTTTGGTCGGAGGAAGGATCCTCGGAAGGATAAAGATCTCCATCCTCTATGGATAAGGTTCCTCCCTTATTCATAGAGGATGAAGATGATGATGAGAGAACTTGTTCGTCATACCTCTAAACCATCAACCAGCCGAATAGGCTGCGGACTGGTGCTGTGAAATTGATTATGGATAATTTTAATAGCAATACCTTGTTTTTCTTTCCATTATCTTCTCTTCTGTCTTTCCAGGATGACTCTCGAGGCGCTCTTGGTTCGTTCCTGCAAGCTTTCATCACGCTGGGTTTCCTGCTAGTCTATGCTATCGGTCCTTACGTGTCGTACATGGTCATCTCTTACGTCGGTATCGTCTTTACTGTGGTCTTCTTCGTGACTTTCTTCTTCATGCCCGAGTCGCCCTTCTACTATTTGAATAAAGGTAAATATTAATCAAAATACTAATGGCCGGTCTGTGGTACTTATAGCCGGCTTTTCTCCCCCCCGATCATTGTCTTTCTTATTGTCTACAAAAAAAAAGCGCTGCCCCACACTAGGTATTTCTCGTGTATCGTGGACCGGGTGCGTTTACAAACATTTAAACTCACACAGTCAGATCCGAAACAACTACCTTTAGGCCATACAAATATTTGTTCCGTGCGGGGAACGAACCCCCGACACGGAGCGCAGCAGTCGATCACTCAGGCACTGCGCTAACCGTGTCGTCAATCATCATAATAATGATCATTATAATCTAGATCTTTCAAAGTTTGACTGAATCAGTGTCTTCTAAGCAACTATGCTCAACCCCTGGCCACATCATCACTTTACATAAGGCAATTTGCGGCTAAATGAAATAACCATATTTTCAAAAGTAATTAAAAAACAGTTACGGTGTTTTGTTTCTATTTCTGTATGATTGCAAAGAACTGCTACCCTACCATGACGTCTTAAAGCAGAACTTACTCTACTGAGGGAAAGAGACAGAGCTCTACAGTGGTCTAGCACCATCTCTCTTTCTCACACAGGAATAAGAACTGCTATAAGATGTCATGGTAGGGTAGCAGTTCTTTCAGCACTGAATGTGAAACGATTATACGGTTAAGAGTGATGCCCACTTGCCTAGTAGAAGTGACTGACTGAACCAACTGTTACACCGGTCCTCAATCTTCTGTGTTGTCCACGTCCAGGTGACCGCGAGTCAGCAGCGAACTGTCTGGCTAAGATCCGCGGTCGCTCGCACGCGGGCGTGCAGGAAGAGCTCGACAAAATGGCCGACAATGTCAACGCCTCCCTGGAGAAGACTGCTACCGTAAGTTTTATGTAAATTTTAAATGTGTAGAATATTTTAATATCTTCTGCTTGGGAATGCCGATAAAACACAGTACGAGTACCTATGTAGTCTTTATATCTATCATTTTCCATATACTTACCTAATTTTCTTTTGTGCTCAGACAGATCGCTAAAAAGATTATCGTTAAGTAGAATATACTTGCGAACGATAATCTTTAAAGAAGAATTCAGCGATTATCTACGATAAAATTTACTTTCGTCTCCAATACTGATTTTGAGTTGTCGATTAGTTCTTCTTTGTCAAAGGCTTTTTCATTAGCTACCAAATAACTAATCAAAATATCTCATCTTCCATTCCAGATCGCCGATGTATTCCGTGGCAGCAACTTCAAGGCGTTCTACATCTCTTGCGCGCTGGTGTTCTTCCAACAGTTCAGCGGTATCAACGCCGTACTCTTCTACATGACCAACATCTTCGAAGCTGCACACTCTAGCCTGGACTCTGCTATCGCCACCATCATCATTGGTGCTGTGCAGGTAAGACACTACTTCTTCGTCTGTATTCTGATCATGCCGCTACTCTTTTGCATGACCAACATGTTCGAGAAGCAAAAAACTTGTTGATAAACAATGCTGCGAAAACTGTTCTTTATTTTATTACTTACTTTTGCCGGTTTCGGTATAACACAGTACCTGCTACCTGCAGATTTTTCCCTTGCGCCTTATTGATTTGTAATAGCAACGCTAAATATTCCCTTTTCTTCCCTCGTTCTCCCTCATATCCCACTTTTTAAAATAAATTAGCCTATGTCCGTCTCCTAGTTCCTAACTATCTTTGTACCAAAATTCATCAAAATCGGTTTAGCCATCAAAGCGTAAAGAGGTAACAAACTCACTTTCGCTTTTATAATATTAGTAAGGCTGTAAACCAAACAAATGGCAAGAATAACAGTATACTTACAACTTACAAATAGGGTGACACAATGGGCGGTCTTATCGCTAAAAGCGATCTTCTCTTGTTTTCATTGATCTATTTTCAATCTTATTTAAATACTTCAACTTCCAGGTGATTGCATCATTTATCACTCCGCTGGTAGTGGACCGTCTTGGACGTAGGATCCTGCTCCTCATCTCCTCATGTGGAACTGCTATTGGACTTGTAAGTATTCTTCTGCGAAGTATTATTTCCACTATGATCCAAAGGGATGATCCATGATCTTGAGGGGTTACCGAGCAAAGCCAAAAATAGCCTGATACTGCTGGAAGGCTTTGTAGCAGATCTAGTCCAGTAGTAATGCGAAGGAAACCAAAGCGACCTCGTCTATATTAAGCCCTGTATCGAAAACACTGGAAGTCATGACGAGAGGACTTGGTACAGCTGTGGGATGGAGTAGTAATTAACTGCTAGCCTACTGCCATCCATCTCCCAGGTTTATGCAATCTACTCGTCCCCTCTTATTAACTTGATCCTAGGTAGTAGTGTGTAGAAGTACCAAAGGTAAGAACAATTAGAGATAATGAAGTCGGTCGTGGTGGCTTCGGCAGATATCAGGGAACAAAGTTGCTGCGTGATCTCTACATTTCCCTTACTCTGTATAGGTAGCCGTATAGGGGTTGAACTACATCAAGCACCACTGAATCGCAGTTTTTATGCTAGAGAGCGGGAATGATATCGGACGCCGATCGACAAATGGCTGTCTGTCTGACATAAAAAATAGGAGCATGAAAAAGTTCGATTCCGTGTTGCCAGATGAGTTCAACCAGAGTAAGGAACTTCCATAAAAAAATAAGTACGTCTGGCGTTCATATTATACAAGATCTTCGTCTATTAATCAAAATGTGAGTGTGTGATTAAAATCAACTTCAAAATTCTATTTCCAGGTTCTCCTCGGCATGTTCTTCATCTTAGCTGACAATGGGAACCCAGTGGTCGACAAGATCGGCTTCCTACCCATCCTGTCTCTGGTCCTGTTCATCGTGACGTACTGCTGGGGTCTGGGCCCACTGCCCTGGGCTGTCATGTCCGAGCTGTTCCCTATTGAAGTCAAGGCCATTGCCTCGCCTATTGCAACGGCTTTCTGCTGGGTGCTATCGTTCTTGATTACCAGGTTGGTAGTGGTTGTTTTTAGACTATTATGGAAATGTGTGCAAGTTTTGCTCGTGGGTCGTTCGATGGCAAATGCTGATGGGGTCCACGATAGTTCTATCGTCGACCACGTTTGTAGTTAACTATTTCGGGAAAAATAACAGAACATCTGTAATCCCCGAAGAGTTAGAAAGTGGTGTAGGTGCCTACCTTGTCAACGCGGCCCAAATCCAGAGTCCATGGCTGCTTCTGAAATATTATTGATGGAAAAACCCATTATCACCTTGCCCTGCCTGCAACCACTAGATCAACGACCAGTCCAAGTTTGACCTGCCAATTCCTCGATTTGACCTTGCGATGGATAATAGTCTACATATTTTGCCCCCCAACAGATACTTCAGTGCGGTAGCGTCAGCGCTGGGTATGGGCGGTACGTTCTTCATCTTCGGCGCCTGCTGCGTCGCCGCCTTCTTCTTCACGCTGTTCCTGGTGCCCGAGACTAAGGGCAAGAGCTTCCAGGAGATCCAGGAAATCCTGGCCGGCAAGTGAGTATCCTTCTTGTAGTCGTAGTGTGGGACGCGTCCAGCTCGATGGACGATGAGCTAACAAAAGGTGGCGGGACCAAGCTAGATGCGGATGGCGGTGCAGCTTGGGAGAGGTCCATATCCAGGAGTGGATTGTAACATGCTGATTATGACGGAAATAATAATTGTCATAAGTACCAACAATCAATTGACCTACTTTTAATGAGCTATCAAAGGGCGATTCCCTAATGACTTTATAAAATAAATTATAGTACCCTTTCTGTGACGTCACTGATTTGGCTTCAACTTAACTATTATATTAACATAAAATATAGTTTTATAGTTATTTGGAAATTAATCGAATATTCACGTCAAAATAAATAGTTTGTTTTTTTTATCACGTTGTTCTTATGGTTAGCAAAAAACGAATACGTTTTTGTAATTTTTATTGGCAACAAAAAATATCATTAAACGTTTTTGTTGATCATACCCGACTTCTTTGATTTGACAGTGATGACGTTTATCAAAAGGGTGCGAGGTCAGTCCCATTCTCATTTGAAACGCCTTATACGTCAGTGATTTTAATTTATTTTTTTCTTTATTTACAGGTCGTCCAAATCAGAGAAGGCATAAAGTGATAGAGTAAACCGAATTTATCATGTGTGCTGAAGTTTACATGAATTATTATCGCTAAATATTAGTATTAATGGGGCAATCCGTTGGGGCCAAGGGTTTAGAGTACCCCAGTATAATAGGATTGTTAGGGGATTCAATGAAGACATTAATAAAATATGTGATCCCGAACACGAATAATCAAGAATAAAAAACGGGAAACGATCGATAATTATTACAAAATATTATAACATATAAAAAAAAAGCTTGAACGAATTACCTGTTTAGGTCGACAAAAGAATTAAATAAAAAAAATCACGAATACAAAATTAACTTTATTTCCAACGAAATAGTTTTTATTTTGTATTGACGAACATTTGACTGAACAATGTAATGTAATGTTAATTTATTCGTTGAATCCCAAGTTTCCTAATTAGTTATATTGCCCCACTATTTATTGTCATTGCTGAACGGAGATCAAAACATAACTATTTATTCCAGTGAAGATATATTTTTGTAATATGATTCATATTTTTATACGTACAGTTTTGACCTCCAATTGGCATTTTTGTTTTAAATTTTATGGACCAATTTTGTTTTTGTAGCAGTTTGGCCCTTAAGTATATTTGTTTTTTTTTTTAACCTTTTGGGGTCTAATATGACTCCAAAACTGGCTAGCCCCTAAAATATTAGGAGCAATTTTAAGCTAAGTTATTAACAACACTTTAAGTACAAATTAGTGAATGCCAGAATCCGCGGCGCACGCGCAACTATTTGTGATAATAGTTAAATATTACTATTTCTACTGTACATAATTATTATTATATTTTGTTACGAATAAATAGTTTTATACCATGTGTTACTTTCTTGGGTTTTATTTCATAAATATTTAATCCTGACTTCCTTTGAAAAATGAGATTGTTAGTTTAAACACCAATTTTGATAAATTTTGGTACAGAGATAGTTGGGACCCAGGAGACGGACTTAGGCTAAATAAAAGTGAGATATAATGGGGAGAAAGAGGGAAGAAAAGAGAAAGATATTTTTTTCGATCATCACGCGGGCGTTACTAGTCGCGGGTGGAAGGTACATAAGCACCTCTTACCACTTAGTAGTTACAAACATTCAGTTTACCGAACTATTGCATAGTTGCCTAGTTCAGTTGCACTGACTTGATCCATTTGATTAGTAATTTATATTGCCAAACTATCTTCTGTTTGATTTTATTTAAGAAAATGAATTTATTTATTTTTTTATTTGCTTATCTCTATTTATTATCCCAGGAACGATTACAGAAGAAGTTTTCTCAGTTTTTTTAGGATATACTTTCGTAAAACTCAAAAATAGAAGTCAAACTTTATCAGTGTATATCACTACGTGGTATAACACAAAATCGCTGTCGCTGTGTCTGTTGCTATGTTGTATGTATGCTTAAATCTTTAAAACTACACAACGAATGTTGATGCGATTTTTTAGAGAGGTAGAGTGATTTAAGAGGAAGGTTTATAATTATAATACTTCACGCTATGACTCTTAGGAGGTGAGCAGAGGGTGCAACCGCTGTGCGGGTCACTAGTAATAAATAAAACAAAAAAAATAACATACAAAAACTTTATTTTACAATAAACAATGTATTTGACATAAACCTACACATCAGTCTTGCATCCAAATTCATTCGAAAGCATTTTATAGTTTGGTAATCTTATCTAGGATTTAGCACCCGAACTGCTTAACACACTTACAGCAATAATCCGAAAGATCCATTTGGCTGGTGCAGACGCCTGCACATCAAGCTACTACAACCTGTCAGATTTCTTTGATAGATTTTCGACTTTATTTCTAAAGTGTTAAGGTTCAAGGTTCATTGGGAAAAATTTACAGTTTCGGGTAGCGTGACCTGCAGGCGTCTGTACTAGCACAGCTATCCACAAACAATCCAATCGTAGGTAACCGTAATCGATATTAGTCTATGTTCTGTTAATCCAAACGTCAAAGCGACAAAACGCTATTCACAAAATCCGTGTGGTTTTTTTAAACATTACAAGGTTTGTTTATCAAGGTACCTACGTTATCCTTACTAATATTATAAAAGCGAAAGTAAGGTCAGTCGGGGCAAGCGCGCCATACTTTTTGCATAGATGATTTCGATGCAAAATAATTTTTTTCAGGGCTGACTTATGAGTGCACATTTATTAAATTGTAAATATTTGGAATGTTGTAGCTGCAAGAAACGACGATTCAATCAAATCTATCAATATTAATGCGATATTTTTTAATAAATTGAGATACATGGATATAGGCGCACTTGCCCCTGGAAACGGGGCAAGTGCGCCTATTAAAGAAAATACGCTAAAATCGTACGTTACAAGAAAAACAGATAATTTACATAATAGAACTTACACAAATAAGCGCATTACTCTTGGTTTTTTTTTAATTTACGCATCCTACAGGCTACTACAGCTTCCATAAGAAATTTGGGGCAAGTGCGCCATAAACTAGGAATCAGGGGTTCTAAACACTTTAATGTTGTTTTTTTTTATTGTAAAAAGTATAAACTGCTGAATTTAAATATCAATGTTTTCAAGTTTGGCTGGAATGCTAGATTTCTTTAATTAACCCAATCACAGCGTTATTTAAATAATACGAAAATAGGTTACAATTTTTCCTTTGACGCCATTGGACGTAAATACTTATTAATCTAGTGGATGGCAAGCGAGAACTTAAATGGTAAAGTAGAAAACATTCCAGTCTTTATTGGGCTAAGGTATTTCAAAAACTGAACACGTTAAAATCAAGCAATAGTGAGTCTGAAGTTTAAGACTGTTTTACGAGGGCCAGTAGGCCTACTATGACATCTTAAAGCAGAACTTATTCCACTGAGTGAAAGAGATGGTGCTAGACACCCTGTATAGCTCTGTCCCTTTCCCTCAGCGGAATAAGTTCTGCTTTAACACGTCATGGTAGGGATCGAACGGCGTCAACTGCTTGACATAAAGTTGCTCTGGACCAAGAAGGCTTCTCGCTTTTTCTTTGATAAGTACGAACCATTTGTAAGAAGATAGCAAGTAAACCCATCACCCAATGCCTTCTCATCACATGACCTTAAGTGCTAAGCAGTAACTTCTCAATACAGAAAAACATGACCCTTACTCAGAGGCCGTCGGTTAAGAAAATATATTAATCTTAACAGTTGACGACTTCTGGCTCGGGGGAAGTGCGCCATACTACTAAAAACTTAGGCGCACTTGCCTCACTTGACTAATTTAAGGTTAAGATTTTAAATTTACAAAAAAAATATGAATTTCACTATATAAGCCTAAAATACAGACATAGATTTAAAGGAAAACTATCAAATTCTGTACTCAACTCATTGGTTTCCCGCAACACGTAAAATATTTTAAGATATATGGGGATTAGTAAGACGTGCTCATCTCTGATAACAGGTTTAAATGACCCTAAAATTAAAATGGCCGATATATTAATGTATGGTGAACAGAGGCATCTGTGATTTTGAAAAAGAACTGTGTTTTAGTTTGTTGTATGGATGTAAGATGTCGTTAGTTATATAACATCAGTAGTTTTCGATATTTTTATGGTAGGTGCGCTTACCCCGTCGGCGCGCTTGCCCCGCCTGACCTTAAGTTTGTTTATTTGTTTGTTACGTCTTCACACCTAAATGGCTAAACCGCTTTTGATGAATTTTGGTACAGAGATAGTACAGTAGTAGAACAGAGATAGACATATCTTTTTTTTAAAGTGAGGGAGAAAGAGGGAAGAAAAGGGAAAACTTCACTTTGCTATTACAATCAATAAGGCGCAAAGTCAAAAATTACAGGTAGCAAAAAAAAAAAAAATACCTTCAGATCAGGAAAGGGAAACTGTGTTACCCCGAATTTAAGGCGAGCGAAGCCGTGGGCAAAACCTAGTTATTACATAATGGTCGCAAATCGTAATTTGTGGTAGAAAACTTACAAGTTAGTAGAAAAGTTTCTAAGTATATTAGTTTTGCCAGATTGACGTTTGGGGATTCTTTCGTTTATACTCACGGCACGATTGCAATCGAATGGTTGTAAATAGCTATGCTGGTCTTAGTTTGTATGCCCGCCCCCACGGGCCTCTGATCTGGACCTTTAGGTTCATAACGTCAACTTTCCAAAACGTCAACCCTCCCTCCCTAATCGCACATTTCCCAAAATGGTAATTCTTTACATTTTGGTAATGGCTTTAAATTTACCGTCGAAAAATTGCTGTTTGATTTTTACACGACGCTTTTCCTTCACAAGTGATTATTATAAGTACAATACGTACATGAATCTAAAAATTTCAGCGGTGTGTGTTTTAGGTTCCAAGCCAAGACCTGTGAATTGGCAGTCCAACGGACATACCGCTAGGCTACCTGCTAAAAAAATATACTGCACTGCTAGAAAATTTTAATCCATTGCTTCATTGATTAGAAAAATTTGTCTACTTAACAACTTAAATGGCGCAATGAATATTGTTGAACTGTCAAAATTAAAAGGTGAAAATGTAAACATACTGTGCGAAGTGCGGGTTTAGACCAAACGAGCATTTAAACTCAATTACAGAGCAATAGCATTATTTTCTTGATATTTAAATGTGTGTTATATTTAAATGTTTAAATGAAAAAAATGACAAAATACTTCTGAAAACATATAGAAAAATTGAGTAGTGGGGAGACTGTGATTATGTTTGCATGTGTGGTAGAATGCGCATGTGTGATAACATTTCCATGTGTGATAGAATGAGTATGTGTGATTGCGTGCGTATTTATGATAAAATGCACACATGTGATAGCCTTTGTATGTGATAGAATGCGCACATGTGATAGGTACTGAACCCTATATATAGGATCACTTTTTTGTCTGTTTGTCTGTCAAAACCCTTTATCTCGGTACGCATGAAGGTATGAAGTTGATATTAAAACCATAATCTTAAGCCTGTGGTTCTTTAGAGCAGTGACAAAATCAAGGCAGTCAAAAACTATTGCCGTTTATGTCGCTTTGTATTGAACCCTTTTTTTTTCGGGTGGGATATCATCCAATGACTTCCCCCGCTCTGGGCGGAGCGGGGGGGAATGTCAGACTTGTACTGACTAAAACCCACCCACGTTCCTTCTATTGCCCTTTACGTTCCGGGGCCGCGGTATCTCTTTCTCCGAACCCTTCACCCCGGCAGGCGGAGGTTCTGACAAGCCCCTCTGCTTTGCTGACTCTCTTTGAGGCGCGCGTGGAACACGAACGCGCCGTCGACACGGCCTGTCGTCAATAGACGGGCAGACGGTGAGCTACCCATTGCTCACCGTCCACAGGCCCGTGCATTGAACCCTCGGTGCGCGACTGCGACTCGTACTTGACCAATTTTTTATCTACATATAAAATTTAGTAGCACTGAAAGATTGAATGTGACCTTTCCCTATATTACGTACTAGTTATCCTGCGTGGTTTCACCCAGGTGTTTAGTTACTGCCCCGCTCCCGTGGGTAGTTGCGTGATGTTGTATGTTACTCAGTGATAATGTGGCTTTCAAATGGCAAAAGATTTTTTAAAATCGGTTAAGTAGTTTTTGAGATTATTCGTTACATACAAAAATACAAATCTTTACTCTTTAAATATTAGTGTAGATTTTCAAAAAGACTAACTTATTTTAGCACTTTCTTCAGTAATAAAAAGAACAATTTCTTCGAGACCGGCTATTTCCAAGTTAACTAAATCTTAGATCGAAAATAACTAGTTCAGTGAATTCCTACATACATTTTTATGCAGTCAGCAATAAAAGTTGGTTAAAAAGTTTCAAGTTTCGGAAGAAATTTATGAATAAAAATTGTAAAAAGATGGAATACGCTCTTCCTACGAATACTAGCATTATTTCATAAGATTTTACACTTTCTTTTAATAAAAAACAGTTCCCCACACTAGGAATTTCTCCTGTATCGTGGCCCGTGGCTGCGTTTACAAACATTTTAACTCACATTCACAAACAGCCAGACCCGAAACAACTATCTGCAGGTCAAAAATTCAGAATTCATGAGGTTGAAAATTCATACCAATTAATTTCGATATCAATTGTATTTTTTGCTGACGGTAAATGCCACAGGACACGCGACTTTTCATTCTAAAACAACAAATAGAAAGACTTTTACTACTGACCGCACAAAACTCGGTTTAAAAACTAAAATTCATACAAAAATAAACCTAATTACTCAAATTCCTTACAAATTTCATCCATATTAACTAAAACATCACATATACTGGTCGCATACAACCTTATATCTTCACTCTTCTTAATCTTAAGACTACAACAATAAAGTTTCTTGTGCAAATCAGTAATTTTCTCATAATCCTTATTAGATTTTGACCTACAGTACTGTATGATACTTTTTAAAATAAAATGCAATCTGCTTTCGTATAAGGAGAGAAGACTGTGTTCGTTTTTCATGTTCTTCTCGTCACTGTCTTCGAGTTTTGGTGGTTCTTTCTCGTCGGGTTCCTTTTCTGAGAGGAGCTTCATGATGGAGTGGCACTGGCGCAGGAGTTGGATGGCTGATTGGAGGGATTTTAGTTTCAGGTTCGGCGAGACTGTTGAAGAAAGTTTTCTGTTATTATTTTTATTCTGCGTGTTGTAAGGCTAGTTGTGAAATATGATGACTTTATTCGGCTCTGCTGAGCCCAGGTTGGGATTTTTATGTGTCCGGTTGATGGCAATAGACTCGCTTGCCCTTTATTATATGGGATTTACTTAAATTTGATACAACTCTGCCTAGCTCTTCGAGAATTTCAGGCGTGATGATGGAGATTAAGTTATAAAAATATAAATTCCACAAAAATAATCTACTTTTAATAACCAAATTAAAATCGGAAGGTCATTTTTTCATTAGACCGTCTCGTTCTTTAGTGCCGAAACTCAGTTTTTTATTTCCAGAACCTATTTACTTACAACTTGCCCGCGACTTCTACACAGAGTGCAGGTAGCACACTGTGTCTCTAACAAAGCGAACATGTTCGATGCCTGTCCTGTTTGTAGTTGTATGTGTAACGTTACCTGCACACTGTGTCTCCAACACAGCGACATGCTCCAGCTGCACAGTGAGGAACATGCCCGCGTCCTCTAACAAAGCGAACATGTTCGTTGCCTGTCCTGTTTGTAGTTGTATGTGTAACGTTACCTGCACACTGTGTCTCCAACACAGCGACATGTTCCAGCTGCACAGTGAGGAACATACCCGCGTCCTCTAACAAAGCGAACATGTTCGATGCCTGTCCTGTTTGTAGTTGTATGTGTAACGTTACCTGCACACTGTGTCTCCAACACAGCGACATGTTCCAGCTGCACAGTGAGGAACATACCCGCGTCCTCTAACAAAGCGAACATGTTCGATGCCTGTCCTGTTTGTAGTTGTATGTGTAACGTTACCTGCACACTGTGTCTCCAACACAGCGACATGTTCCAGCTGCACAGTGAGGAACATGCCCGCGTCCTCTAACAAAGCGAACATGTTCGATGCCTGTCCTGTTTGTAGTTGTATGTGTAACGTTACCTGCACACTGTGTCTCCAACACAGCGACATGTTCCAGCTGCACAGTGAGGAACATGCCCGCGTCCTCTAACAAAGCGAACATGTTCGATGCCTGTCCTGTTTGTAGTTGTATGTGTAACGTTACCTGCACACTGTGTCTCCAACACAGCGACATGTTCCAGCTGCACAGTGAGGAACATGCCCGCGTCCTCTAACAAAGCGAACATGTTCGTTGCCTGTCCTGTTTGTAGTTGTATGTGTAACGTTACCTGCACACTGTGTCTCCAACACAGCGACATGTTCCAGCTGCACAGTGAGGAACATACCCGCGTCCTCTAACAAAGCGAACATGTTCGATGCCTGTCCTGTTTGTAGTTGTATGTGTAACGTTACCTGCACACTGTGTCTCCAACACAGCGACATGTTCCAGCTGCACAGTGAGGAACATACCCGCGTCCTCTAACAAAGCGAACATGTTCGATGCCTGTCCTGTTTGTAGTTGTATGTGTAACGTTACCTGCACACTGTGTCTCCAACACAGCGACATGTTCCAGCTGCACAGTGAGGAACATGCCCGCGTCCTCTAACAAAGCGAACATGTTCGATGCCTGTCCTGTTTGTAGTTGTATGTGTAACGTTACCTGCACACTGTGTCTCCAACACAGCGACATGTTCCAGCTGCACAGTGAGGAACATGCCCGCGTCCTCTAACAAAGCGAACATGTTCGATGCCTGTCCTGTTTGTAGTTGTTTGTGTAACGTTACCCGCACACTGTGTCTCCAACACAGCGACATGTTCCAGCTGCACAGTGAGGAACATACCCGCGTCCTCTAACAAAGCGAACATGTTCGATGCCTGCCCTGTTTGTAGTTGTATGTGTAACGTTACCTGCACACTGTGTCTCCAACACAGCGACATGCTCCAGCTGCACAGTGAGGAACATGCCCGCGTCCTCTAACAAAGCGAACATGTTCGATGCCTGTCCTGTTTGTAGTTGTATGTGTAACGTTACCTGCACACTGTGTCTCCAACACAGCGACATGTTCCAGCTGCACAGTGAGGAACATGCCCGCGTCCTCTAACAAAGCGAACATGTTCGATGCCTGTTCGTAGTTCGTTCGGGTCGCATTTAGTAGTGTGCGACGTTTTGGTCCTTCTTCTTGTGTTATCCTGGGGGAAAAATGGGGTTTAAATACTGATCGACAGAAGGGTAGGAATTCGATAATAATCATGATGTAACTTGCTGTTTCCAAGTTCATCGTCCGCTATAGTTTTTCAACAGACTTACCGATACTGCGAGTGGTACAGCGAGCCCAGCCTATGGTATATCATGGCTGCTCTGAACTGGTACAAATACTGCCTCGGTCCAGGACTTAGGAGGCAGTACTTTAGAGCATGTTTCAATGCGTCTGCGACTTCTGACACCTCCTGTGAATAAAGAAAAAGGTTTATTATCCTACTTCCTAGTATTATTATAAATGCGAATGTTTGTGAGGATGGATGGATGTATGGATGTTCGTTACTCTTTCACGTTAAAACGGATGAACGGATCTTGATGAAATTTTGCACAGATGTAGATTATGGTCTGTAATAACACATTGGATACTTTTTTATTCGATATGATGGGGGCGAAACCGCGGGCCAACTCGTTCCTTTATAAAATGCCTCTAAATTGTAGATTGCGGATTATTCGCAAGAAATACCGCGGCCCCGGAACACATAAGGCAAAAGAAGGAACATAGTTACCTCTTCACGAATAGGCTAATCAAATCGTAATAAAATTTGGCAACGAGATAGATTTCAGCTTGGGAAAGAAGATAGGTATAATGTTACACGCTAATAACAAGTCTTTGAAAACTGTCATGTCATGCATTAAAGGAGTTATAATACTAGAGACAGGCAGATAACGAGTGCAAAACAAAACATAAGAGGTGTCAAGAGACACCCGGATGGAACGAAGTTATTATTAATTATGTAAAAATACAAAAAAACCTGTACACTCAACAAAATTAATCGTCGCGACACCACACTGTTCAATACGAAATTGAAAAACGAAACGAAAATAACTGGCTTTCTTTAAATAAGGAACTTCGTTCCAAAAGAAGTAAGCACCTCCAGATTAAAAAACTAATTTTAAGCAAATCGCGACACCAACGACCACAAAGTTGCTGGTAACAGTTAGTTCTTAATAATTTCATACGAATATGAACCTTGTGATAAAGTTTATAATGGTCAAATTGTCGTCCTTGTATTTCACCTCAATACAGCAATGGGTAGCTCACCGTCCGTCCGTCGAAGTGACTACAGATCGTGTCGACGGCGCGTTAGTGTTCCACGCCGACTCGTAGTCCGTAAAAGTCAAAATTTTCACCCTGATCCGCCTATAGCAGGGTAATTTATCTGATAATTTCGATTCGACAAAAAAAATACTGCGAAAACTATTTATTTACAGGCTTTTAGCGACTTCGTCCGCCTGGCATAAAGGCTAACGCTAACTTAAAACCGAGTGATGATCGAAAATACAAAATGTTTCTCTCCTCTTTTCTTCCCTTTTTCTCACTTTTTTTAGCTTATGTCCGTCTTTAGGGTTTTGTAATTTTGGTACAGAGATAGTTGGGCTATCTCTGTACCAAAATTCATCAAAATCGGTTTAGCCATTTAGGCGTGAAGACGTAACAAATAAACTCACTTTCGCTTTTATAATATTAGTAAGGATTACACTTACGTTATATATATCGGGCGAGTCCTGCAAGAGTACGGCGCGCGTGTACAGGTGACAGGATAGTTCCCAAGCCACTAGCTCCCACACCGAGGTGGCGCCACATGTCTCTCTGGGGCCCAGGAGCGACAAGGCTGACTGGTACAGTTCCTCTGCTTCGTTGTACAGACGACGTTTTTCGGTACTGTGAAGGTTTTGTTCCATTAACCTCTAAAGCCCAACGTGCAGCAAAAACGTGCCAGTAAACAAATATTACCGTTGAGCCCCGCTGGCACAAAATTGTGCCACCAAACCCCAACCGATTTAAAACTGTATTTGTAGTAAAGATGATTCTTAAAATCAGATTACGCATACGATAAGAGCCCGCCCGGCGGTGCTTGACGGATAGTTGACGTAAATAATGGCGGTCCTTGAGAGGTTAATCAAAACTTATATAGTGCAGGCTGGTTTGCAATGACGTGACGTTCAAACACTCAGGTTGTTTAAATAGAAAATAGAAAAACCGGCCAACAGTTAGTCTCGCGCACGGAGGGTTCAGTACAAACTTGCGACTTAAACAGCCATATCTTTTGACTGCGTAGACTTAGAGGATTGATTTTGGCACAAAGCGACCACTGAGTTAAGTATATGGTTTTAATTTATTTAAAAAAAAAATAAACAACTCGATACCTCCACGCAGGTAGACTGGTAAAAAATGTCTAAGGCATTAATTAAGTCCGCCTTTGTACAGTTTTTACTTGTGCATAAAGTTTTAATAAATAAATAAATAATACGCGCAGGGTCAGAGCAGAAATGTTGCTAAAGGCAAAAGAAGGAACATGGGAGGGTTTTAGTAAGTACAAGCCTGACACTGGCCGTTATCCATGCAAAATTCAACCTTATTCCTTACCTAAAACCACCTTGATCACAATGCGCCTTAAATCTCATGTACCGGCCCTTGTTACAATACAAGAGCGCCAGGTTAGGTATATCATTGACTTGCTTGAAGATCTCCGTGGCTTCGTCTAGGCATTCTAGAGATTTCCGTGAGGTCACGTTGAACTGCTTGAGCAGAAGCTTCGCTTTGGGGTCCTTGGGGTCCGACTCTTCCAGGTATTTCATGTATATTTCTGTAGGAAGAGATTGTTGTTTATTTTTCGGGAGTCTAAGAATGCTACGGAAGACGTTCTCATGTTGGTTTTATTTTTAAGATTTAAGTTGTTTTTTTTCAATGTTATGTGTACTTGTATAGTACGGCCAACGAGAAGCGATACGAAAGGTCATTAACCTAAAGAACAACTGTGGCGTTGACAATCTAATATTTAGCTCTCTCCATCTTGTGCCTTTGTCGTAATGTCTCGTTCTCCCGGCAAAAACATGACAACGTTAAGACGGGTTCGCCAACATTCGGGCGGCCATTTTAGATGGGGTTTTAGGATGGGTTTTGTTTACATTTGTCGTTCGTTGGCCGTACTATAGCAGTCCTAATCTAACCTAGACGCGAAGAAGAACACGCCGCTTAACTGTTTACTGCTCTGCTTGCACCCTCTCGCCGGTCATGCTTGTTAGTGCCGCGTTAATTTACGGAAGGGCGACTAGAACTTACCATGCTATTTTAAGCCTAATCATATGCTTGCGTACTTTATACTACTGCTTTCTGTGCCCTTTAACCTTTCATACTTCTTGTGCGTGTAATATTGGTGTACTTGGAACTTTGGAACACATTATAAGCTGACTACAACACTTACCTGAAGACTTTAATTCCAGTTCCCCAACGTACACCCGTAAGGAAGTATTGACGATGATAAGGAAGGATCTATGCATATTATTCCTAAACAAAAACCAGTTTTCTTGCTTTCTTTCTTTTTATGACCTCAATTCGGCATATAGCTTGGTAGAAAATCCAAAGAAAATTTGGTTGCACGGTCGGTTGTCTGACTAGCATAGCTATTTGGCGCGTCTGTATAGTGTTGTGGTGTATGTGTGTGTACGTACGCTGCGCGTCGTTCATGTGCCGCACGGCGAGCTCGTTCCCGACGGACGCTCGTCGCCGCAGCAGCTCGGCGCGTCTGTATAGTGTTGTGGTGTATGTGTGTGTACGTACGCTGCGCGTCGTTCATGTGCCGCACGGCGAGCTCGTTCCCGACGGACGCTCGTCGCCGCAGCAGCTCGGCGCGTCTGTATAGTGTTGTGGTGTATGTGTGTGTACGTACGCTGCGCGTCGTTCATGTGCCGCACGGCGAGCTCGTTCCCGACGGACGCTCGTCGCCGCAGCAGCTCGGCGCGTCTGTATAGTGTTGTGGTGTATGTGTGTGTACGTACGCTGCGCGTCGTTCATGTGCCGCACGGCGAGCTCGTTCCCGACGGACGCTCGTCGCCGCAGCAGCTCGGCGCGTCTGTATAGTGTTGTGGTGTATGTGTGTGTACGTACGCTGCGCGTCGTTCATGTGCCGCACGGCGAGCTCGTTCCCGACGGACGCTCGTCGCCGCAGCAGCTCGGCGCGTCTGTATAGTGTTGTGGTGTATGTGTGTGTACGTACGCTGCGCGTCGTTCATGTGCCGCACGGCGAGCTCGTTCCCGACGGACGCTCGTCGCCGCAGCAGCTCGGCGCGTCTGTATAGTGTTGTGGTGTATGTGTGTGTACGTACGCTGCGCGTCGTTCATGTGCCGCACGGCGAGCTCGTTCCCGACGGACGCTCGTCGCCGCAGCAGCTCGGCGCGTCTGTATAGTGTTGTGGTGTATGTGTGTGTACGTACGCTGCGCGTCGTTCATGTGCCGCACGGCGAGCTCGTTCCCGACGGACGCTCGTCGCCGCAGCAGCTCGGCGCGTCTGTATAGTGTTGTGGTGTATGTGTGTGTACGTACGCTGCGCGTCGTTCATGTGCCGCACGGCGAGCTCGTTCCCGACGGACGCTCGTCGCCGCAGCAGCTCGGCGCGTCTGTATAGTGTTGTGGTGTATGTGTGTGTACGTACGCTGCGCGTCGTTCATGTGCCGCACGGCGAGCTCGTTCCCGACGGACGCTCGTCGCCGCAGCAGCTCGGCGCGTCTGTCGGGCGCCGCGCCCGCCGCGCGTCTGTACGTCGCGCACGACGCCAGCATGGCCGACACTTCGCTAGACGGCAGGGATATATCTGAGGGAGGAATACTGCGAATAAATATGCGGAGTTAGGTAAAAGCCGTAAAATTAGAACTTTAATTTTGGTAAAAATATGTTTAAAAAAATCGGTGACTTTTATTTGTTAGGTATTTGCCACCGTCTTCCGTACTTAAATATTTTGAAATAAGTGTTTTATTTAGTATTCGTAGTCCTTTAGCTTCTTTTTAAAACTATCCTAAGTTTCACTGTTTTTTTTTTTATTAACTTGATTTACTTGTTTTAAACTTAACTTTACATTTAATTCCACTCAATACATTTTTATACCATGCAGTTCTCAATGTATTTTATTTATATCTCATTTTATCATTACTGTTGCTTCATAAATGTATAGTAAAAAGTCAAAATGTGTCATCTAGTAAACTCTGTTTTACATGAATCGGTCTGTTTAAGCCCACATATGATTCTAACACACCTTTTTTGTGCCTTAAAAGCATCTTCCCTATTAGATGAATTACCCCAGAACAGAATACTATAATTCAGTGTAGAACCTACATATGCATGGTAAGCGCTTAGTAATGGTTTTTCGTTGACAACTGTTTTTAGCATGTAAAGGGTATATGGAAAGTCATTTCATTCTTTGCAAATATGATCAACTTGTATTTTCCAATTTAGTACAGAGTCAATATGAATACCAAGAAAATTTGTGTTGTTGTTGACTTCTTTTAATTGTTTTAACTAGTTTCCCAATGTTATTTTTTAGATTGTTTACGTTTAACCATTTTATAATACTTTTAAGTAATTTGTTAATGTTGGTTTCATAATTATCTTTATCTTGGCTTGTAAAAATTGCTGTACTGTCATCTGCAAATAATATAATCTCCTGTGTGTTTATAATACTTAGTAGATCGTTAATGTAGATTATAAACTAAAGAGGTCCAAGAATACTTCCTTGCGGCACTCCATACAGGATAGTTCTACGATTTGACGTATGTTTGTTTCAACTTTGTATCGTTTGTTATGCATGTTACTTGTGTTACTTGCAATCTGTTAGATAAATACGATTTTATAAGATTAAGTGCATTTCCTCTTACCCTAAATTTCTCTAGTTTATTCAAGAGTATTTGATGATCCACGTAATCAAAGGCCTTTGACAGATCCATAAAATCGTAGTTATATTTTGCAAATATGTCATTAGTTTCGGAGTAATTATATAAGTTATTGTAAATGACTCTTTCAAATATTTTTGCAAAGACGGGTATTAACGCGATTGGTCCATAAAATTTCACGTCTTCTTTATTAAATATTGGTTATATAACCTTATCGGTATCGAGTTAAATTAAACCATATACTCTACTCTACAGTCCCTTCCTGCTGTGAATAAAAAAAATAACTGCCCTCTAAATCTACGCAGACAAAAGATATAGCTGTTTCTATCAAAAGTTTGTTCAGAACCCTCGGTGCGCGAGTCTGACTCACTGTTGGCCAGTTGTTTATTATACTACTAGCTTTTGCCCGCGGTTTTGCTCGCGTTAGATTCGAAGTAACACCTTAACCCCCCTTTCCTGATTTGCAGGTATCTGCTACCTGTAGTTTTCCCTTGCGCCTCATTTATTGTAATAGCAAAGCTAAGTTTTCTCTATTCTTCCCACTTTCTCCTTCATTTGTCTCTCCAGTTTAAGCCTATGTCCGTCTCCAGGGTCCCAACTATCTCTGTATTATAGGATTGTGAACAATATTTTACAACAAGATAATTTTAAAAGACAAACTCACCAAGTTCAAACTCGTCAACGACAACATGGTCGACTTCCTCAGCCATATCATTTTCCAACTCTATCCTTATCTTCCCATCAATATCATGGTCCGTTTCAAACTGCTTCTTGAACTGTTCCAACCGATGCCAATTCTTGCTCATTTGAAAATAATTATCCCCGACACGACCAATCAACGCCCCTGCATCCACGACTCTACTTTTAATAATCATATTTGACAACAACTTCTGACATTTGCTTGCCATGTCTATGTATTTGAGGGAAAATCCATACTGCTCGTTTGAATAACTGTATTCTGCTAACGTGGCGTATGCTAGACATATTTTTTCGTATAACAAAGTTTTGAGATGGAGTTTCCAAGCGAAATTGTCGTCTCGATTCGGTTCGTGCCAAGTTGAATATACTTTTTTCTCTTTAAGAACTTGTATAGCGTTTTTGTCGATGTTTGATTTTGTTTCTATTAAGCAGTTGGCTGTTTTATCGCTCGTCTTTCGTTCTCGTTTTCTTCTTCGGCTGCGGGACGAGTGTTCTTTGTTGTCGGTTTTTGGTTTCGTTGTGATCGGCTCGTACGTCATTTTGATTGGTTCAGATGGATTCGCCATCCTTGGGTGTTGTTCTTCTACGATTATTTGTTGTTTAAGGCGTTCGCGTTCTTCTTCCTGGTAGATTAGGTAATTAATTTGATCATATGCAACATTAGTTTTACTTTATACGAAACCCAAAACATACACAAATTTTCAGAACTTTCAGAAAAATCACACCGGACCTGCACACAGTCACCGTGGGTATCTAGTATCACTGGGACCTACCATGACCAATTTTGTGCGCCGCATGATTGCGTTTACCTACTCAGTATCTAAATCGTAACCTTTTTTATTATTTTTTTGTCAAAATTATAGGAATTGATTCAGTTACTTATTCCGAGCAAACTATCTATAGTAATTACGTTTCGCATACTAAAAACAATGGTGTAACTAGCTGCGCAACGCGGTTTCACCCGCATAGACCGGGATAACAAGTATCCCATGTGTAAATCCAGGGTATAAGCCAAAATGAGCGTGGAGCAGTAACAAACTTTAAATAATGGCGGTTGCTACAAAAAAGCTGAAAAGGAATCGTCCGTCTTAACGGGGAGGAGGGAAGAAATGCTTCATGTCAAAGCTTAAGGAGTAAATGGAAGGCCGGAGAAGGAGGTCTAAAAAGGACTGAGTGATCCGGTAGGTGTCGCTGCTGTAGGTAAGCCATCAAATTTTCCTAGTGTTCTTATTTAAATATTGCCTTACCTTGCACTTGAGTATGGTAACATTGTGTAGCGCGAGCAACCCGCGCAGCGCGTGTTTGAGCGCGCGCCCGCAGCGCTCGGGCGGAGACGATGGAAGGCCCGTAGACTCTCCTGTCGACTCCTTACGTTCCTGAAAGGCAAGTGTAAAGAATGATATAGATTAAGGCACACACACATACTTTTCTCGCACTCTCTCACAGACTATCGTCTACATTTCATTCTCATATCTCCTTTCGCAGGTCTGCTGGCAGAAATTTCTTAAGAAATAAGCAGTACCTTTGCACTCATTTTGTATGTTAAAAAAAACCTTGCCTTCCTCACTAAGATTTTTACTGTATCGTGGGTGCGTTTACAAACATTTAAACTCACATACACAAACAGTCAGACCCGGAAAAACTATCTGTAGACCATGTAAATATTTGTTCCGTGCAAGGAGCGCAGCAGTCAATCGCTCGGCCACTACGCTAACCGTGTCATCGTCTATTTCTACCCACCAGACTCAATAACCATAAGATCTGAGGATCCTCCCTTTTTCAAGAGGTACCACAACTCTACCTTTCCTGCACCCCCTAAAAGACTCACCCCGACAATATTCCGGACTCTATCCCCTATGTCCCTCAATTCCAAGTTCCTGATCTGCAGCGCGAGCGAGGTGTCCGCATCGATGTCGGCGTCGCTGTCCGCGCCATCTGTCTGCTCCGTGACGTCCACCACTTTGTCCGAACCAATGTCCGTAGGTTCAGGCGGGTAGTCTGTGTTCACGAAGTCTGCATCCTCGCAGTCTGAATCTGAATTTTCTTCTAGAATATAATGAAAAGAGAATCTTAGAATATAAATCCATGTCCGATATCGCAAGTTACTTGACCTGGGGCCCTAAAACAGACACTTTGGCAGAATCATAAAAATCAAAGATCAAAATATTTTTATTTCACATAGGCCTACACTTATAAAACGTCGAGAAAAGGTACACGGTACGGGTTGGTCGCTTCCTATGTAGAAGAACCGGCAAGAAACGCCATGGTTACTCTTTTAAAATCATTTGGCTTTACAATTTTGTTGTTACAGCTTTAGTACTTAAGTATGAGAGGACAACGTAGGCCCTATAATAAGTCATTGCTTACTTTACGTAAAATAAGATAATAAATTAACAAAAGACAACAAGTGTCTAAGAATCTACAAGGCCAACAATGTCCAGAATATAATAACATAGATGAGAAGTCCGCGTTTTTACAGTCCTGGGCAAAGACCACGAATCTTTGTCCAGGACTAAATAAACACGGGCTAACAGAATTTTTTTATTAAACTAACCTTTAAAATCTGGATTAGCAGGATTCGTAGTAGCTGGCACATACAAATCCGCCAACATATAGTGTGAAGACGCGATAATCTGAGGATACCTCTCCACTTTCAGCAATTCAATGACATGTTCCAACAGCTGACGGACATGTTTCGACCTGTTCGTCATCCGCATGTTCCTCGCCACTCTATACAGCAGCATAGCCACTGGAGTCGTGAACGGATTGTCTAAGCTATCAGGACATAGAGACGTCAAATCGTATAACTTGACAACGTCATCATGGGGTCCTTTGAAAAGCCAATAGGTATGCCCTGCCTTTGTTGCATTAGACTTTAAGAAAGATAAAATATTTTGAGCAACATTTCGTATAACTTTCGGCGAAAATTTTGAGTTTTCCATGTTCGGAAGATCCTCGGTCTTCATCGGTTCGTATTTCTGGACTATACCGTCTAAATGGTAGCACATTAAGACTTCAGGGACGTTGCACATGAGATTGTCGAGCCAGTAGTCTATGCCAGTTAGTACATTGATGGGTTCCCGTGCGTCTCTGAGACGGAGACTGACGCAGGGTCGGTCTTTGTCGCCGAAGATGGGTAGGTCGCTGCCTATGAGCATGTGGATGTCTTCAAAGGTCCAGTGGACGTTGCGGTTGTATAGGTGCTCGTTTGGAGGCTCTTCGGCACGAGTTTCTGGTTCTGGTAGAAATGGACCTGTGAAGAAATTTTATGTATATAGATGATTTCATTCTTGGTGTTTCTTTAAGTAATTCAATGAGAAGAAAAAAGTTGAAACTCAAACTCCAACTCAAAACATATATTTCAATTAGACCTTTACAGCCTTAAGCCCACAGTACACATTGAGCCAAGGTATTGGGCCAGCCTATTGGGCAAGATAATGAATTCCAATGTCGCTGTATACATATTTGTGTCAATCATAACGAAGCGCGCCAAGATCCTTTGATGTGTGAACAAAAAACCGACAACAATCGGTTTGCTCGCCAATGTTGGCGCCAACCGAACATCGCTGCCAACAAACCGCCAAGTAGCCCTCTATAGGCACTTTTGAATGTCAAAAAATAAAAAGGTGAAGTTACAGTCCCAGCCACACGACATAATAAATAACTTGTGAAAGTACCGTAGTCAGAACCAGATAAAACTATTTTTTCAAAGACTATTTTTGTTTTTGACTATTATTTTTTTTCCAGAAATAAAACAAAACAATTTTCTTTGAAGCTTAAATCGATTATATGCAGTTCTGTTGAACATAAGGCGTTGTTCACACTGCGTCTTGCAACGCTCTTTGGATGCGTGGAGCGACATCTATACCTCCACGTTTTGAACTTAATTCACACATCGCACTAATAAGGTGGAAGCGTCAGGGTGGTCCGCGAAATTCAACGTTTTTTTCTATTTTCCGGGTCGGTATCAGGCAGTATGTTAATTAAAATATAAATTACATATAAGTATAATTACTAGGTGTGCCCAGCGGTTTCACCAGCTGCTCCGGTCCCTAATCCGTCGAGCTGTCTTGGGGGAGTATAGTATGGGAACGAACATTGTGACACGAGAATTTTAAATATTAGATTTGTCATATTAAATAATACATTACGTTGATCTGTGAGTGCTATGGTGGACATATCCGGCAGAGGTTGCGGCGGCGGAGGCCTGGCCGCCACGCTGTGCGACAGGAAGGCCGCCGTCAGCTGCAGCGCCGAGCTGGGCGCCGGCGCCAGCGTCAGCGACATGCGCTCCTACGGACATATGGGGCTTACACTGAGATCTAATCGCCCAAACTCACGATACGACGTCTAATCGTGGTATTTTCCGATGACAACTCGTCATTTTTGATGTAGGTTATATTTATACAAGCTTTTGCCCGCGGCTTCGCTCGCGTTAAATTCGGTATAATACAGTACCTGCTACCTGAAGTTTTTGCCCTTGCGCCTGAATGAATTGTAATAGCAACGCTATGTTTTTCCCTTTCTTCCCTCTTTCTCCCTCATATCCCACTTTAAAAAAGAATTAGCCTATGTCCGTCTCCTGGTTCCCAACTATCTCTGTACCAAAATTCATCAGCCATTAAAGTCTGAAGAGACAAACAAACAAACTCACTTTCGCTTTTATAATATTAGTAAGGATTTAAAGTTGTTTGAATTCCATAATCACAGTTGTTTTATAATAACTACGGCTCAGCACAGAGGATTGAAGGTTTGGATTGGTGAAACTCTTTTTTTTGCCCCACACTAGGATTTTCTCCTGTATCGTGGGTGGGACAAACATTTAAACTCACATACACAAACAACCAATCGCTTAACCACTGCGCCAACCGTGCCGAATTATACATATCTACTAGCTGTGCCCAGCGGTTTCACCCGCTGCTCATTTAGGGGTATGAAAAATAGATGTTGGCCGATTCTCAGACCTACCCGATATGTACACAAAATTTCGTTTAAATCGGTCCAGTCGTTTCGGAGGAGTACGGGAACGAAAACTGTGACACGAGAATTTTATATATTACTTACTTGTTCGGACATAGTCTTCAATATGTTTTCGTAAAAGAAGTCTTTGAGCCAGGACCACTCCGACTTCATGAGGTAGTCGTACACGTCGAAGTCGTCTAGCAGCAGCGTGTTCTCTACACGGTGGACCATCATACTCACCTATAGACAAAATAAAGGAGGATAGCAGTGGCGGTATAGTTGTACAAGTACAAAAGCTTCGGGCCTGTGGGCGGTGAGCAATGGGTAGTTCACCGTCCGTCCGTCGATTGACGACAGGCCGTGTCGACGGCGCGTTCGTGTTTCACGCGCGCCTCAAAGAGAGTCAGCAAAGCAGAGGGGCTTACCAGAGCCTCCGCCTGCCGGGGTTGCGGGTTGTTCGAAAGAGATACCGCGGCCTCGGAACGTAAAGGGCAACAGAAGGAACATGGGTGGGTTTTAGTCAGTACAAGTCTGACATGCCCCCCCGGTCCGCCCAGAACGGTCATAGGATGATTTCCCAACCGAAAAAAAAAAAAAAAAAAGTACAAAAGCTTGACTTGCACTGACAAATTTTTTGTGGATTTACGTTCCGTTTACACTACGAACTCGTGCTAAGACTCTGGATAAGGGTGGCACAGGAACGTGACGTATACGAAGCAAAGATAGGCTAAAATTATCTAGAACTAGCTGGCGTCCGGGGCTTCGCCCGCATGATGATAAAAAAAGTATCATATGTGTTATTCCAGACTATAATGTACCTCTGTGTCGAATTTCATCATGATCCGTCCAGTAGTTATATCGTGCAAGAGGATCAAACATACATCCATACTCACAAACTTTCGCATTTATAATATTAGTAGGATAGGATAGTAAGATATGTTTTTTAGGTAATAAATAATACTTGAGAAAAAACTCAACGAAACACCTTATTCAGATTTGTTAAGTGTGATTCTTATTTAGGAAGTAATAATAATAATAAGCTTACAGTCCCATTAGGCTGGTAGGGTAACTTGAGTAGTTTCTTGATGCACTCGGCGCCGGATATGACGTCGACTTCCCCCACGCAGTCCGGAAACATGTGTGCCATCCTGAAGCTGGAAGCAAGAATCGCGAAGTGAAGGTATCCATCATTGAACTGATAGGTAGAGGCTTAACCCCATGATAGTTCTTCTGAGTATTTTGGGTTCCGTTTATTCTTTTTGAGGTACAGAACCCTTATAGGACCACTTTCGATAGATAGGTAGATATATAGATAAAACAGTTATTTGATTCAGCAAAGACACAATAGAGGAATTAAAACAAAAATATCAAACAGAAAAAAAGGAACACATTAAAAAAAACGTAAGGTAGACTAAGTTAGTTTGACCCATAGGCATTTAGACAAATCACATTTTTCATTTATAAAGGTCGCCTACTACTGGGCGGTGTGTGTCTCAAGATTGCACCAAATAGGAGTCCAGCTCAGCATAATGCCAGATACCTGACGCTGGTATTCCGCTGAATCCTGCTAGTGCCACACGGATGTCGAGAAAATGTGCGGCGAATATTATGTAGGTGGGTTGTCAGAAGCAAAATAATAAACTTGATTATCACAGTGTCTGTTTGTCTATCAAGACCCTTTATTTCTGGAACGCGATGAGGTATCGAGTTGAAATTAAAACCGTATACACAAGTCAGTGGTCCTTTACCCAGCTGGCCCGGTTCTTCACCCGAAGTCTACAATCCAACCTACCTTGATAGTCCATCACCCCTAGTCAGGATCTGCTTCAACCCATATGAGTCTATAGCGGCCCCCCAGTTGGAGGGGGGCATGTTGAGGTCCGTGTTACATTGCAGCCGCGCGTACCCCACCGGGCTCTGGAACGCGGTGTACTTCACTACTGCTGTGGATTTGATGCCTGGGGAAGGGCTGCGACTCTGCAAGTAAGATAATAATGGCACTTAGTCCGTCCACATGAAATTACTGTAAAAATATAAATTCGGTTTGTTTTTTTTTCGTTCATGAAAACATTAAAATATAGCTTCTACTGCACTAGGCGTAGCGGAAGCGAGCACCAGACTTGTACTGAGTAAAACTCATCCATGTTCCTTCTAACCCGCAACCCCGGCAGGCCTGCTTTTCTATGAGGCACGAGGACCAAGCAAACCTCAGCGTAATGCAACACACTTTTTAGTAGTTAATTGTAACTACTTAAATAAACAATATTAATGAAAAAATACTAAAATATGCAATGCTGGTACAAATTTTGCATTATATGCATATTCAAACATGCTAATGAATTATTTTAATCCAATGTCTAGTTATGAGTATATTAGTGATTTATAGAAAAGGATCCCAGATGATTAAACTGGTGATCAAAACATGCTTTTGATAAATGATGTTTATTTTGCAAGATGGTTTTATAAAATTTATTTTTACTGTTTGACGCTGGTGTTTCATAAGGACTAACCTGAGAACAAATAGTTGAAACAAACTCAGATGTTATAGACAAAAATCTTGGTCAACTTACATGAGGACTACATAGATAAGTGTCTGAAATCTTTTTAAGACAGAACCATAGACTTCAGTGATTTGTCAAGTCAGTGCAAGCATTTGTCAGTTATTGTGTAGCTCAACTCAAAACTCAAGGAGCTCAAAAACATGACAAACAAAAGACATTTGTGTAGGTTGCTTATAGTACTCAAACTGCCAGACAATAATTAAAAACAAAAAAAAAGATATGACCCACATGGTCCTCACATTCATAATTAAGAAATTAAATGAATAATTATTATTTACAAAATTAAATCAATGAGATCATAATCAACATCAAAACAATAAAATAAAAATGAAAAAATAAAATACTTGACAAAGTTTTTCAACAAATTCACGTCAAATCAAGGAGTGTTTTATAGAAAGTAATGAATAAAACAAATGAAAAATAAAATAATATTCTCAATTTTAATTTCTAGACATGTGGTATTTTTTGGAGAAGAATACAAAATTTATTTTTTCTTAGTAGTCTTCTATTGTAATCAAAATCAGATGAATACTAGTGGGTATTTTAAGGTTCAATTTGAAAACAGAATAGACCATTTTTAAGTATGTGATTTTCTCTATACCACGGAGTTTTTTTCACTTTCATCTCACTAAAATGATTTTGTCTGTTTCATTCATTCATTTAATGACATATGTTTTTGCTTTAGAATTGTAAAAAATATTTATGATACATAAAACTCAATATAAAAAACAACACATTATTTTATAACTAAAATTACCTAACAATAAGAATGGATAATTATCCATTTTAAAACTGAAGATGTAAAATAAATTCAAGATCAATTTCAGTCATAAAGTTTGATTCGTCAATTTGGCACAATTTTTTATAAAACATCTGTTTTTGATACCACATTACAGAGCTATGGCTCTCATCAATTTCTCAAAATAAGTCATAGCAGTTCCGATACATTTAAACATAACAATATATTGATAATTCAATTTTTTTCTCTATGTATCCTTTGCGCTAAATTAGTAAATTCCAGATTATTTTTCTAGAAAATTTTCTTACCTTGGTGCGTTTTTGATCATTTTCAGTTTCTACGTCCTCCATTTCGTTGATATCTTTACACAGAGCACCTGGATAAAATTTGTTACACAACGTGTCCAATTCCAGTACTGATATTATACAATTTAACGTGGGTTTGGAATTTATTTATTGTTTCTTTCAACAAATATCCTGATACCACGAGAAGTCTGGAAACATCATCATATGATACCTGTCTGATTGGTTCTTAACTTCATTGAAATAAAGATCATTTTCAGATCAAACGGCAAATGTTAAAAAAAAATGGCTGTCATCGTGACAGCTGACTAGTGCGTTGCGAGTAAATGCAAAATAGTATTTTAGACATTAATTTTAATTATTTAATGTTTGTAAAATACAAAATGATGATTTTAAAAACTAAATTAAACTAAACTAAACTTATAAATAAATTAAAAAATTGTTGAAGTCCATTATGCCCACATAACTTCCGGAAAAATAAAATAATCCTATGATCATAATCACAGAATTATTTATTATTCTTTTTCCGAAAGTTTCAGTGGTATGGTCAGCAGGGTAGCCCCCGGGGTTGCGGGTAGTTCAAAAGACTGAATATAAAAGGCAAGAGAAGGAACACAGTCAAGCAACAAAAAGTCAGGCTGGCCCATAATTCAAAATTTTCGACGTTTTTGTCAGTATCAAGTAAATTTTTTTGCGGATGGGAAATCAAGAAATCATCAAATAAGTTCTCTCGTTGGGTGGAACGGGGGGAGTGTCGGACGTTTACTGACTAAAACTCAACCATGCTCCTTCTTTTGTCTTTTATCTTCCGGGGGCCGCACTTTCGAGCTAACAAGCCGGAAAAAACTTAACTTATTTATTCCTTTATTTTCTCTAAAATTTCTCATAGAATTCGCCTTTGCAATTCGGCCAAGTTTCACAAGCGGCCGATTGTTGTATTGGTAGACGGGAGTCCGCATGAGTTGGCCAAAAGTGAAAAGCACCATTTGGCTAGTCTATGGTGTAATCAATAAGCCATAAACAAACAAGCCAAGCTTTGATGCATCGGCGCGGACGGCCATTTTTATCGCAATTGACGTTTAGCTCTCGTTCAGTTCAGTTTGGTGGACGTCGCTGTTGTGTATTTTTCACTGTATTTCAATCCTTCAATTAAATTGAGTGGTGTTTTATTGTGCTGTCGAGCTGTAAGTATCACAATTTGTAACAATTTATGACGGAAATTGCTAGGATACTTGTAAATTCTCGGGATTAGTTGATCGTGAAACGAGCTACGTAAGCATTGCTTTGGGTTCGCTTGATCTTTTGTAATGAATTTTAAGCTTTCTAAGTCATGTAACCTATTTATGTGCCTGTGACATAGGAATATAAATCAGTTTTTATGTTTAATAAACAATATGTTCTCATCGGTAGTCTAAAGTTAAAGTAATCAATAATCTGCGCAATCACCTTGTGCTATTTTCTGCCGGCCGGCAACTTTCTACTACTAATTATTACTTATAAAGATAGTGACTTAAATACCACGCTTCAGTGGTTGTGTAGCCCAAAGGGCGGGTCGGTAAGATTTGTGTGCGAATGATTTAGAACGCACTTTTCGTTGTGTCCTAGAATCTAAGATGGCGAACCGAAGACCGCAAAATAATAGTGGGCGTCGCATGGACTTCCAACGCAATGATCGCGGGAAGAACTTCGGGCGCAGCGGTGTATCGCCGTGGCAGGGCGGCGGCCCCGGTGGTGGCCTACCCAACCTGCTGCCCCTGTCAGGGGGCTCCACTGAAGCCACTCTGGCTTTAGCAAGTAACATCATCAACCTGCTGCAGCCGCGGCAGAACCCTGTCCCCTCTCTCCTCGACATGCCCATTAGACGGGACTTTGGTGGACCCAACATGGGTCGGTATGACCGAGGTTATGGACCCAACAGGGTAAGTACAACTCTACATCACATAGTAAAGCTACATAACAGTATGAACTGAATTTAAGTGCAACTTTACAGTTTTGATGACCTGGTAATCCAAATTTTCTTAATGTCTGGTATTTAAAATACAATTTCAATAATATAGATAATGTTTTGATGATTATTCTATGCAAAAATGTGTATGTCATTTCCTACATTAATGTTAAAGTCTTGAACTTAAACTTTCATCATTTTCATGCATGAAAAAATATTAAAATCTACTGGAAGCCCCTTTATTCGATCCCAGAATCTTCAGTTATAGTTCAAATAATGTTCATAATCACATTTTAATGACAAACCTGAAGTATTTCAAATTTCAGCACTTCTTCGTGGCTCGTAGAGCCCTGCAGTTTTCGTACTAACAAACATGTTCTGATCAATTCCCTTTAGATGGGCAATCAAGGTAATTTCCGGCGTACGGGAACTTACAATCGCTCCGGTGAGCGTGTCAACAACAATCGTAAACCGTATAGGCCCAATGATGGGCAGAGGCAACAAAACAAGAATTCCCCGAAAAAGGAGGCCGATTCAAAGGCTAAACCTGTTAAGGAGAGGTAAGGAACCCTGAATGTTTCCTTCCGGTGGTGACACCGCATTTCTTGTTCCTCTGCTGAGGTTGAGCCTCGCTGTGAATAAGTTTCTGTTAACACCATACGTTCACCGGCCTCAGTACGTTAGCCGAATTGGCATTACGTTAGTTTCTGCCTCTATTGAGGTATGAATACATTTCAATTGCAAATCTCGAATGTTTGTTTTTACGTTCCAATGAAAATTGTCTTCACCATAGGCAGGTATAATTAGTTATCTGTCTATACTGTAAGTCTCATTAGACCTGACACTTGGAGCTTCATCACCAAGGGTGCAACACCCGTCACTGGGTTTTTGCACCCAATCAAACCTTATGTTTACCGCTTGCTTCTTTGGATTGTAATGGACCGATAAACATTTAATATTTGTAATGTTGGTAAGTGTGTAATAAAAAAAATTACAAGTAAATTTAAAGATGGACTTTCTTTGCAGTTGTGTATAGTATTTAGAAATCTCTTTATCCTGTCTTTGTTGTGATAAAAAAAAAATTACAAAACTAAGCCATGTGTTCATTGAAAAACAAAGTTTCTGAAACATCATAATATAATGTTTAGAGGATTTATGTTTTGTAGAAGGGTGGGTTAGAACTCTGTAGACTTGTTAAATGATTAATGATTGTTGCATTTGAAATTTCTTCCCATTCTAATTTATTTTAAACCATTCGCAACTAAAACAAGAATTTTAGTGTACCAATAAGCACAACATTAGGTATTTAAAATGAATGAACTACCTAAGCTAAACTAAGCCAACTATATTTAAACTAAAGCATGCTTCGAAGTACTGCTCTATGTTGCTGACAGCAAGTAACTTGCCTAGAACACTTGCTTTTAATTCTTTGGCCAAAGAGTAATTTTTATTTATGTTTTGTAGTTGTCTCTAGCTATCCCAAATTAGACTCTTTGTTTTCAACATTTCTATTTGTATTCCCAACATTAAATACCAATTTTTATTGGTATCTAAAACAGTGTTTTTAAAGAAATGTTTCTCAGTGAACACATGCCTCTGCCACCAACTCTAAATAAACTAAATTCAAATGCATGACAATTGGATTCCAGTAAGTGTTTGAAATACAATTTCTACTACTCAGATTATTTACCAGGCAATAAAAACTACATTATAACAAACAAAAAGTTATGACTGCCAGACCAATAGATATATTTTATACCTAAATACATTTTACAGAAAGAACCACACTACAAGAAAACTTATTTATTAAACGCCTCCTTTATTAAAATATTGCTAGTCTAATAATAGACAAACTTTAAACTCGATCCAAATAGCATAGACAATTTTCGGAGTCCCAAAGCCATAAAAACCTCATTTCTATAAACCTGCATTTATTTACCAGCAAAGTGTCTCGCAGTGAGACCGATGACAAGAATGAAGGTGAAACTGCTGAGAATCAAGATAAGGAGAAGGGTGAGGAGACTAGTGTGAAGAAGGAGCCTCCGAAGACCAGATATGATGATATCAACCCGGGGCTGCTGAAGTGTCATATCTGTAACAAGAGCATGTGGGATGGCAGGTCGTTTGAGAACCATCTGAGCGGACGAGCTCATGCTATTATGATGACAAAGACTGCGGAGAGCTATGCCCTCACTGCTGATACTATGAGGCAAGAGTTTAAGGTGAGAATTACAAACAATCTTATATTTTAATAGGTGGAAAATTATTCATTGTGCATAAACTGGAATCAGCTAGACAAGACTGACTCAATTATGCACAAAGGTATTCTTTTCTTAGTGGTTCAAACTTTCATAGGTAATGCTTAATTTGAATGTTTGTAACACTTGAGTGTTAGACTCGTAATATTTAGAAGATCAAACAATAAGGGCCATTTTAACAAAACTAACTGGACATAGGCCTAATAAAAAATAAAAACACATTTCTACAATAGTGATTAGAATAAACATAAACAAACCTAGTCCAGTTATGTTATTTATTGAAAATCTTATAAAATAACTTATAGATAAAATAGCGTCAAAAATTCGAGCCCAACACTTAACAAGTAATGGTTCCAAGAGACTGACCACGATTCCACGTTATATGGCAACGCTTAGCCTCTGGCGATGTTAGGGTGTTACTACACCAATCGATCGATAGTTGATCGATGCCATCGATCGACATCGGTCGACGTTGACCGATTGGATTGAATTGTGTGGTAACACCCTTAGGATGATGGGGGACGGTGACTGTATGGTAAAGCTGGACTCGAAAAATATCTAATCAACAGATCCGTGAAATGAAGCGCACCCGCAAGGCTGGTCAGCAGCCAGCTCGCGACTTTTACTGCGCCATGTGTGACATGTACGCCGCCGACGGCGCCATCCATCGCACCACCGTCGGGCACCGCAAGCTCAAGAAGTACCTGCATCCTACTTGCACATCCTGCCACAAGGAGATGCCGACCAGAATCGAGTTGGATGAGCATCGTTTGACGGCTGAGCATCTCAGGAATATGCAGGATAAGCAGGAGATTATTACCAAGCCTAAGCCTGAAGGTCAGTGAAATCAAGACCTAAATTATCCTATAATATTATAAAAGCGACGGTGAGTTTGCTTGTTTGTTACGTCTTCACGCCTTAACGGTTAAACTGATTTTGATGAATTTTGGTACAGAGATAGTTGTGACCCTGGAGATTTACATCGCTAAAAAGAAATGAGGGAGAAAGAGGGAAAACTTAGCTTTGCTATTACAGTAAATAAGGCGCTAGAGCAAAAACTACAGGTAGCGGGTACCTGCAAATCAGGAGATTGTAACAGTGTTACCCCGAATTAAACGCGAGCTAAGCCGTGGGCAAAAGCTAGTGGTATATAATTCAAATGAACTCTACCCAACTAAAAGTTATTATGTCTTGTGACTGGGACTGTAGCTTTTGTTTCACTACATTCAAAAGTGCCTGTAATGGTTTAATTGGAATAAATGCTTTGGGTATGGAATCTTTTTCACAGCTTCAGCACATTTAGCTATGTGATAGGTAAATTTCACACGGTCCTCGCCACGTATTCTCGCTCATCTCCTGTAGAAATGCAGCCTTAGTCATAACAAGAGACAAGAATAAACAAGATCACCTGTCTTAAAGCTGGCATCTTTATCTAATATATAAAATTCTCGTGTCACAGTTTTCGTTCCCATACTCTTCCGAAACGGCTGGACCGATTTAAACGAAATTTTGTGTACATATCGGGTAGGTCTGAGAATCGGCCAACATCTATTTTTCATACCCCTAAGTAAGCAGCGGGTGAAACCGTTGGGCACAGCTAGTCTAATATATAAAATTCTCGTGTCACAGTTTTCGTTCCCATACTCCTCCGAAACGGCTGGACCGATTTGAACGAAATTTTGTGTACATATCGGGTAGGTCTGAGAATCGGCCAACATCTATTTTTCACACCCCTAAGTGAGCAGCGGGTGAAACCGCTGGGCACAGCTAGTTCTCTATAGAATAGAAGTTTGCATGTTTTGTAACTTCTTTGGTTACGGTCAATGTTTACTACACTATCTCCATTATAGCTTTGTTTCAAACAAATGTTTTTACCCAGTGATGGTGATTTCAACCTTGAACATGGAGCAGTTGTACCTACGCGAGGACAGGCAGCGTCGTCGTCGCAATGATGACAAACAAGACAATGAAAAGGAGGCTGAAGAGGCAGAGGTCAAAGAAGGAGAGGGAGAAAATCAGGTCAGTAGAAGAATAGTTAAAATACTATAATACTGAGCCATAAAGTACCACATGTAGGGTTGCCATGACATCTTATAGCAAATATTATTTCTGTGTGAGAAAGAGATGGTGCTAGACACCTGGTATAGCTGTCTCTTTCCCTCAGTGGAAGAAGTTCTGCTTTAAAGACGTCATGGTAGGGTAGATGGTCTCAGTATTGGATGGTGAACATCCAACAACTCCATTTAAGGTTTTAATTTTTTTGGGAAAACAATGGTTACACATTACAGTTATCATTATCAGCCTAGCCTTTTCCCAACTATGTTGGGGTCGGCTTCCAGTCTAACCGGATGCAGCTATATCAGTATTTTACACCGACCGACTGCCTATCTAACAGTTAGTACTGGGTAATACGATGCCCCTTGGTAAGACTGGTTGTCAGACTTTCGAAACACTGGCTATCTGTAACGACTGTCAAAGATCTACAAATGACAGCCGGGACCAACGGCTTAACGTGCTTTCCGAGGCACCGGTATGTAACGGATGGTCACCCATCCACAGAATAACCTAGGCAAGCGCGGCTTAACCTAAAGATCGACAGTATTGCACGAAATTACAGCTATAGTTTGAGTAAATGTATAATCAACAACATTATCCACATTTTATAAAACAATTAGTTACAAGATTTAATGCGACGTACGCTTAAGATATGCAATATGCACAACGAAATTACATTACGTGTTTTTATTTTAACTCTTTATATCTTTTTTATCCGTCTGTCTGTCTGTCTGTCAAGACCTCTCAGGAACGCGTGGTGATATCATGTTGAAATTAAAACCACATATTCAAGTCTAGATCCTTTGTGCTGTGAAAAATCAACTCTTTAAGTATATGCAGTCAAAGTATAGCTTTTACGTCGTAAGTTTGTATGGAACCTTTGGTGCGCAATCTGACTTGATCTTGGCCAGTTGCTTTATGATTCTAATACTTTCTGGCCTTCTCAGAATATCTTTCTTCACCATTTTGATAATGGTAGAGATGGAATAAATTAGTTAATTGTAATCATCAAAATAAAGAGCTAAATTAGTCAATAGTAATCATCAAAATAATATAAATTGTAACAGTTTTGTCCCACTGTGATATCATGATATGATAACTCATTTAAGTGTTAAAATTTTGACTGGATTTTTATACCTGCTCAAAAAGGCAACGTTTTCCTTATCATTGTAAACTTTTCTATTTTAAATAATAAGAGGTTCCACCCTACCTTGATCATCATACTCCTGTCCTTATCCCATTTATTTGGGGTCAGCTCAGCAGGTCTTTTTCAATTTCCTATTAGTCATTATCTTATGAGGCCCCCCTTTTTATTCAAAACTGTATCATTTCAAATAATCCATGTATCTATCGCACTAAACGGTTTGGGAATACCTTCATTGTGCGTACTGCTAAGGAGTGGAATTCCCTGCCGGAGTCTGTATTTCCTGACAGCTATAACCTGGGGGTCTTCAAGTCAAGAGTGGGTTATTTCTAGGTAAGCGTGCTTCATCGTCGACCACATCATCACTTACCATCAGGTGAGTTAGTGGTCAAACGCGAGCCCATCAATAATAAAAAAAAAAAAACTTTTATTTTGTCTTCTATTCATATTTAGCTTTCATTTAAACTAAAGAATATAATATTCCCAACAGGAGGAAGGAGAAAAGAAAGTGGCGGAAGGTGAAGCTAAACCAGAAGTTGTTGAGGAAAAGAAGAACTCCATTGATCAGGAGAATACCATCCTGGATTACAAGGAGGGTGATGACCTGGCGGGAACTACTCAGGATCAGTTCCCATCTTACAGGTAGGTTCAGTATTCATGTATCTTATAAGCTTGAGGAATGGATAAACTTCAGGATACAACTAGCGAAGTGATACTTTCCTTTTGACGGCACGGTTGGCGCAGTGGTTGATCGATCGACTGCTGCGCTGCATGCCGCGGGTTCGCTCCCCGCACGAAACGAATATTTGTTTGAGGTAGTTGTTTCGGGTCTGGGTGTTTGTGTATGTGAGTTTAAATGTTTGTAAACGCACCCACGGTACAGGAGCAGTGTGGTGACAGATAGTATTTTAGTGAGCGTGTGCTTGAAATTATAATACATAGGTTTTAAAAACTATTTGTTTCACATAAGATGCTCTTTTAAAAATTATCAAACTCAGTGATTCTCACAGAAGCAAGGTTGGTTATTATCGCATTTTCTTGTTCTGAATATTCATCAAGATGACACTGTACCAAAAATAGAACCTATACTCTGAGAGAAAGATTGAGTTCAATTCAGTCTATTAAAGCTTAAACAAAATGGTTTTTAGTCTTCTGTACCTCAAAAAAAAAACAGAACCCTTATACGTCTTATAGGATCATATTGTTGTATGTCTGTTAAGACTGTTAAATTAAAACCGGCCATATGTTTTGACTGCGTAGATTAATCTACGCAGTCAAAACATATGGCCGTTTATGTGGCATATAGGGAACTCTCCGGTTTAACGGCACATATTTTTATTCTATTTATAACTTTTTCTTCTACCCACAGTACGGAACGCGGCGTCGGCGCATCGTTCCTGTCGGAGTTCCGTTGCGTGCAGTGCAGCCTGTGCCGCAAGCTGCTGGACAGCGAGGAGACGGCCCAGGTGCACCTGCGCACCTGGAGACATCACCAGCTCTTCACGCGCCTGCTGGCTGAGAAGAGCGGCACGCAGCTGGTATGTACCACAAGTATTACGTCTGTGTCCTCTGAACTTGCCAGAGGTGCGTTTGCGCATCATATATCATCTTCCTATCCTTTAGTTGGGTTTCCAGTCTAAACAAATGCACCTGAATTAGTATTCAGTTATTATTAGTATGGAGTTGAAATAGGTAGATGCTTCATGTAAACACACTAGTGTTTACATGAAGCATCTACCTATTTCAACTCCATAGCCTGCTTTCTATAAATGAGAACAAAGAAAGCTGCATCTTTATGCAAGTACTTTTTTTTTCTCTGAAGGGAAACATATTTTTTTTATTAATTCACCAAATAATTTCTCCCGCTCTGGGTTGAGCGAGGGAGAGTGTTAGACTTTTACCCTTCCGTTTCGAACAACCTGCAACTCCGGCAGGTACGGGAGAATCAACTGACGTAGGGCCAAAGTAAGCTTTCTCTTAGGATTTAGGGTAAAACATTTGTCAACCATTTATCTCTTAACTGCAGACAGCATGTATCTGGTATGTATAAAATTGTATATCAATTAGTAAAGATAATCCTTTTTAAAGTAAGTACAGTTATTTTAATTTCTGAGGATAATGTTGTTTTGGGTATAAATAAGATTAGAGAAAGACCTAAGAAACTATGAGTGGACTGTGTGAAGTGAAGAAACCTACTTTCTGATGTTCTGGGTCTAGCCGTTTGTATATGTGTGTTTAAATGAGATATTCCTAGTGTGGGGCAACGTTTTTATTTAATATAAAAAAAAAAACCTTACAAGAACTCCTATTTAATAACAGAGTGTTACTGTATGTTACTCAAAGATTCTAACACATTTATTTAAATCTATTTTAGCCTCACCCGTACCCGATAACAGAGGAGTTGGTAAAGAAGAAAGAAAAAAGAATGCGCGGTATATTTTGGTTCAGCCGTTCTGCGTACAAACGTCATGTAAGACTTCCGTGGTTTACGACACGACAAACGTTATCAAAATGTATGGAGTCGCTTCCAAGTCCCTTTCATCTGTTTGATTTTGAACTTTCAGTGCTGGACAGAATTTTGAAAATACAATGTATCACAGTTTTTTCAAATTTACACATGTTAAAGATACAATTTGTTTCGAAAGCATTCGAATTTGAACTCCTTTCTCTATGACATAGAGTTTATTTTCGAACAATCAGAGATTTTGAATTTCCCAAACTCCATACATTATCGTTGTGTACAGTTTTGTTGTAACGTTCGCGACCCATGGAAGTCTACCCAAAGACTAACTATAACCAGTAGCTTGATACCCAAGTATTTGGACGTAAATTTCTTTCCTATGCTGTCGGCTACCAAAGTACACTAGGCATGCTTTACTATATTATCATTGTTTTAGCATGACAAAAACTTTGAACGTTTATTTTATGAGGTCAAATTAAATTGTCTAGTGAAACTGGAGCGCGATTGCGCGATGTAGGAATCTTGCCGTTTAGTTCTTCAGTGGTTGGATAGATGGCGCTGTAGTACTTTCTGCCACTTGCATCTTTGTGTCGCTACAATGTCATGGTATTGATTTCTAAAGATGATAAAATGAAATGTATCTTAAATAATTTTTTTTGGGGTCAACCTTTCGTGGTTACTTAAAGTGCCTGACTGTCTCCGTGTATGTTACTGAGTTCATATAACCTGGATTAAGGGTTATAACCCGGATCTATCTAAGTGAGTGAGTTAATAGGCCTCTTTTGGGTTGGCTCGTCCTATCGTCGACCTCGAGACAAATCATTGGACAAGATTTAGATTAATAGTAGGCCTAAGTTAGGTTAGGTTTCCAGTCTAGTAGTCCTAGGATTATCTAATATAAAATATGTTAAAAAAGTTCTGTGCGATTTGAAAATTCATAAAATAATACATTTTTGAAATGCATGAAATTTGTCCGAAACTACCACCATCGCATTAGTATGTACGATTTTCCATTGTTTGTATATTACATCATTAACCGAGAAGCGACCATCATGTTGCCAGATACATTCCCTCCATTTTCTTTCCCCTTTACAGTTTTCCCTCAGTACATTTAATTTAATTTTTGTAGGGGTATTTTTTTAATGTTATCCAAAAAGGATTATATAGTAAACTAGCTGTGCCCAGCGGTTTCACCCGATGCTCAGCTCCTTCTCTAGAGAAGGGTGTGAAAAATAGATTTTGGCTGATTCTCAGACCTACCCGAATGCTCACAAAATTTATTTCAAATCGGTCCAGCCGTTTCTTAGGAGTGTGGTAACTACAACTGTGACACGAGATTTTTATATATTAGATAGAATCTATTCTCGATACCTCACTCACAAATCGGACAGATTTCTTTCATGTTGTATACTACTCTTTTTATTTAATTTCATTAAAATGCGAGCTTATAATTTATTGTATTTCGACATCGGTACCCATCACACATGTTAATGTTTTACTAGCCAATGAAATTTGACCCAGTATGTGTACATTTTATCTTTTCAGTTGTTTTTGATTGGTCAACACATTCCGTTGTCGTTGAAAGCACGCATCCGACGCATCTCTCAATTTCGTTATTCTTCGTTTACTCTAGTATTTATGTGTCAATGCATGAAAATTGTCTTTCCGAGTTTCAGCCTTTAATGTTTTATTTTTAATTTATATTGCTGACTCGCCCTGATAACATGAACGAAAATACTGTCTAAAAGACATGTCTTATCCGCAATTAAATCCATTCAGCAATTTCTGAGATCGAATCTACCAAACAGACACTGAGCGTCTAGATATATTATTATCTAGTTTCAATTTATAAAAATTCCTTCATGACTGTACTTTTGAAATGATGTCTGCCTAACCAAAATTCATCAAAATCGGTTTGGCCATTTAGACGTAAAGACGTAACAAACAAACTCACGTTCGCTTTTAAAATATTAGTAAGGATTATGATTCTTCTAAAGCGGCCATTTTACACCCCCTGAAGTTTGCCATTTGCGCCCCGTTTCGCCATTAACGATACTATAAACCTTTTATTGTCTGACTAAAGGCAAAGCCATAATTTCAGACCATGTCCAGGTTTCCACCTGTCTTACTTATCCAAGAAAAACTTAAATAACAAGTAAAATTTCAGGAGGGTCAATTTTAATTATTCTATCGTATCTTCAAGCCAATTTATTTACTCTATTGTTAATCTATGTGTATGTCAAACTATCGTGTAACTGAACATATTTTTTTTGGCGCGTGAATTGTATTGAAACCTCCAGTCATCACACATTTTTCATAGCCAAATTCTCAAAATGTTTACCAACAGCGCCCTCATTCAGGCGCCAAAAGAATCATGCAAGTGTTAATATAAGTTCTGCTCCAATTTTATTAACGTTGTAAATATTGTCAACAGGGAGCTGGCGCTGAAAGCAACAAGCGGCCTCTGAACGCTGAAGACTCGAGCGACGCTAAGCGACGCAAGCTTGAGGAGGGGGAGGAGCAGAACGGACATGAGAATGAGGAAGATACTAAAGGTGAGAACAGCGTCTTTTCTTACTTCGTTGTGTCCAAGAGTCTACCATGTCATATCTTGACTTGTGCGAGTTGGACTCGCACGAAGGGGTCCGTACCAACCTTACTAATATTATAAAACCGAAAGTGAGTTTGTTTGTTACGTCTTCACGCCTAAATGGCCAAAAAGATTTTGATGAATTTTGGTACACAGGTAGGTGGGACTCGGAAGAGATCACCAGGCTGTATCTAATGAACCGTGAACACAAAATTTTCACTGATGATGTATTTCTTTTTTGTTGCTGTAGTTGCTGCTATAACAATAACAACAACAACAAAAAATGGAATAAAATAAATATTTAAGCATAATTATACCATAATTTTTTGCCGTTTTTATTGAAAACTAGCTTCCGCCCGCGACTTCGTCCGCGTAGCATAGTTACTCTGGGCAGACAATCGAAAAAAAATTTTTTTCTCCCTTTTTCCTCCCCTTTTTCTCCCCTTTTTTCCACTTTTTTAGCCTATGTCCGTCTCTAAGGCCCCAACTGTCTCAGTACCAAAATTCATCAAAATCGGTTTGGCCATTTAGGCGTGAAGACGTAACAAACAAACTCACTTTCGCCTTTATAATATCACTAGCTTTTGCCCGCGGCTTCGCTCGCGTTAAATTCGGGGTAACATTCCCCTTGCGCCTTATTGATTTGTAATAGCAACAGTTTTTCCTTTTCTTCCCTCTTTCTTCCTCACATCCCTTTTTTTTTATAAAAAAGCCCATGTCCGTCTCCTGGTTCCTAACTATATCTGTACCAAAATTCATCAAAATCGGTGTAGCCATTAAAGCGTGAAGACGTAACAAACAAACAAACTCACTTTCGCTTTTATAATATTAGTAAGGGTTTTACATGGAGCGACTCCTTCAACTGCGTCTGGTTAGACTGGCAGACGAGCCCAACATAGGAAAAGGCTAGGCATGTGCAATGTTGCTAAACGTATTTTCGCTGTTTCTAGATGATAATGAGGATGCTATCATGAAGGAAGGTGAACACGATTCGAAGGCGCCTGACGAGGACGCCCCTAACGATGAGCTGGAGAACTGGGAGCAGACCGTCGATGAAATACTCGAAGATGAAAATGGCCGGGGTAAGTGAATATTTTTTTTTATTAAAGATTATTTATTCTAGAAGAAAACATACATAATTTACTTATTAAATAAATACGTGATTAAGATAAAGTGTAGTCCAGTAGCTAGTACGTTTTTTTTTATTTTATTAACAAGGTTAGGTTAGGTTCGATGTGAATCTTCCGAGCGTTTATTAACATTACTTTTGTATGTACCTAGGTAGTACTCGGTAAAATACAAAATTAATATTATAAATGCGAATGTTTGCGGGGATGGATGTATGGATGTTTGTTACTCTTTCATGTCAAAACGGCTGAACGGATCTTGATAAAATATGGAACAGAAATAAAATATGGTCTGCAATAACACATAGGATACTTTTTTTTCGATATCACGCGGATGAATCTGCGGGCGACAGCTAAAATAATTCAATATAATTATTTATGAATATGAAACCATTTCATAGAATCAGTTTTGAATTCTGATAAAGTTAGTTATTAATTTGTTTTGTTTTTAATGCCTGCCATTTTGGGATGCTGCGCGACTAACAACGTAAGTTTTTGGGCGTGGCGATAATAATTAAATCCAAAAGTCTAAGAATAATGTATTCTTGTTGCTTCTATGTAAAAGCAATACAAAGAAACTGGAAATAGTATACATTCCAAAAGGCTTTTCTAATTTCCCAACAAGTTCATAGTTTTCTGCATACCATACTTAAGCATTGCTTAAAGAACTGTTAAATCCCATTAAAAACATAACATCACACCTGTAATTCCCAAAGGGTTAAGCAGAGCCATACTGAATAATACATCAACATCTCTCATCTTTAAGTCACATGTAATAGGGTGCTAGACAATTGACACCTACTGGACGCAAATCCAGACCACATGGCTGTTATTGAGAAAATCTTGTTAGTAAAGGCATCTAAGGGCTGAAACTGCTTTAAACGGACACCCGCGCGGTTTCATACCAAACTGAAACGACGCGGGGACACACGCGGGCTTGTTCAGTCAATAACGCTTGATGAAAAGCCTGTGAAAATATCTTTCGACAGAGAAAGAGTAATTGTGAAACTGCAGTGTCGCTCTGTCATATGAGGCCAAGCGAATAAACTCTCTAGGCACCTGTGACAGGGTCCTTCACATACCCACAGAGCCCACGCTTGCAGATACACGGCGGGTGTCTGTCACGGATGCCCGTTTAACGCAGTTTCTGCCCTAAGATACGCTCAGCAGTCACTTGTTACCACTAGCACAAAAACTAAAACCAAAAATTATTCCACAGCCTCAAAAACAGAAGAGCCGGCGCCCGTAGCTGAAGAACCTGCTGAACCAGAAGTGCAGCCGGAACCAGAGGTTCAAGAAGAAGTGAAGCCGAAGACCCCGCCCGCAGTGGCCGCGGTCGTCGACGAGAAGCCTCGCGGCTCCCCGCGCGGTCGCGGACGCGGCAGGGGCAGGGGACGCGGCCGGTACTAAGACCTCACCAACACCTCCTTCTTTCCATTTTTTATCGTCCTAGGCTGTACGTGCGGCTTTTTGTTTTGTCGACTTCGTATTTGTGGAGCAAAACAGTTGTTACAGTAATCTAAAATCAACTTTAATTCAAAACAATCATTTACTCATCTTCAACCAAATAGATACTTTATATGTTACTGTGGTATTAAAAATTCTATGATTTCTGCAGTGATTTAAAATCAGAGGCATATAAATATGTAAGAACTGTTTCCTGTCAAAAACAACACAGTTTTTAACATGAATAAATATCATGTTTTGACGAGGGTTACCATGTCCACAAACAACACCAAACCATAGACAGTGGCAATTAAAAAAAAAGTAAGGGACAACAAAAATGCAACACTAAGGTCGAAATCCTTTTCGAATTTCCATCAACAAATTGCTTATAATGCTATGTGTTGTGTTAAATGTCGTCGTTAAGCACTTACAGCACAGGACGATGCGCGATTAGGTGCCACTGAGATTTTAAGAAATTGAAATGACTACTCTGCTAATAAAACTAGCCATCTAGACTTTTGAGCAAGTAGTGAAGATTTTTAAGAACTCTCCAATCCTAGGTAGTCACCAATTATCGAGGATTAATATATTCAAAATCAATGTAGGTAAGCCTTTGTCCACCAGTGGGACAGAACAGGCTAGCTGTAATTATAATCGAAATTGTTAGCAGTTTTTGAGCAAGCTGTGAGTTTCTCCTTAGATTGCAGTTGAATATTCCATATTAAGGTGGGTCTAGACCAAATGAACTTAGAAATAAGGATTATTTCTTTGTTTTTATTGACTTTCTGATATGGAATTACCAACAAGTAAAAAGCTCTGTTTCTACAAAAAGACTTATGGTTAAGTAAAAACATAATATGCATTCGCTCTTTGGTCTAAACCAACCTATTTTAAAGTGTGTTAATTACACAGAAGTGTATGAGTTTTACATAATATTTAATATAATTTTCTCTATTTCTGATTATAGTGTCAATTTAAAAGCAGAAAATGGCCTGTAGTAGCAATTAATTGATATATTGTTTTGCATTTTACATATCTCTCTTGTTTCCATTTCTTGGGAAACTATCGTTTTACTTTCCATTTCATAAAATGGATTTTAAAATATATTTTTACAATTAATATCTATAATACTGTAGTATTTGTATGGAGCAGAATAATTAATGTTTCTACAGGAAATAATACTTTAAAAAAAAAAACTATAAAAGTTAAGTATGTAGGTACCCAATCAAATAACAATTCATCTGCTTGTTTGTATCTTTGTAGAAAAAAGATTAGTTCAATAACTTTGGGACTGATTCAAAAATATTAAGCTGTGTATTCACTGGGCAACAATTTTACGCATTGAAGTTGGCTGGTAAATACTCAAGTGGGTTTTGTTACTGTTATAAGATAAATGTCGAAAAAAACTTTATCAGCAAAATTACACCGAGTTTTTCACAACATATAACAATAGTGTCTGATGATAAATTAGAGTTTTTATAGTGTACCATCTTTAATATCGCTTTCTGCTAGTGCACAACTAATTTGTGTACAATTAACTATATATAACATAGGGATAACTTATAAATTTCTAGCATTTTAGGCTTAAAAATTCATAATCAAGACTTTGTTGTATCTCAAAATTCTTAATTATAATATAATAGATCTATATAAATTGTAGTAAACTTAGATAACTTAATGTGCGTTCCAATAAACAAAAACGACTCATTTTGCTTACGGATAGTTGAATTTTGACATAAGTCTCATAGAACTTATGTCAAAATACATAATATAATATAGTCTGTAAGCAAAATGGGTCGTTTTTGTTTATTGGAACCGGGCGTTAGTGTAGGCCTTCTTTTTCTATTAGAAAATGTCACATTGTAACAAAAATGTAATGTTTAAGAGGGTTATGCATAAACACTGCATCAAGTTTAATAATTATTATTGTATGCTTGGCCATACATTTCAATATCTTCGAACTTGAAGCAGAGTTTGTGAATAGCTAAAGGGATCCTCTTCATTTCATATTATATAAAGGCTGGAGCAAGTGGGCTAAAGTAGCAAATTCACTTTATTGTTTTGTGAATGATTTACCAACTTTTTGTAATACTACCGCTGCGCCCCTACTGCTCAGCTTACCTTATTTGTTGGATGCATGCTATTTATATCATTCATAATGTAACTGTGTCTATTCAAATAAAGTTAAATCAGTAAAATTCTATTCATTGTTTTATTTTGTTTTCCTCTACTACAGCTCAATACACAATTACTTATTCTTCTTTTAGAAGTCAAATGAAGGGATGCTTCAATTTAGGTCAATATAATGACATTTATTTATCTAACTATTTTATTAGTTAAAGAATTACAAAAATTTGAAGTATAAAATAATGTCACTTTTTCTTACACTGTGTCTGTAACTGATGTCTATAAATTTTACAGTTCATCACACCATATCCTGCACAAAACATACATACTCTAATTATAAGAATGACCTAGTAAAGCTTGCTGCTCTGATAGCAGTTATCCAATAGTTTGTAAATAGACTTTGCTGGATTGGCATTTTCAGACAAGTGCAATGGTAACTTTCATTGTAAAAATGAATATCTTGTAGATAAATATCTCAGACAGAAGTCTGTATGTAAGTCCTAAGTGAAAAATAGTACATATGTTTATCTCACTCTTCAGACCTCTACTCCAAGTAGGGGCATACAATTGAGGTGATTCCAATCTGCTCTTACAGAAGTTGCTACCTGATGACCATGATTGCTCTGCCGTGAGTGTCATGAAAAATAAAGATGTGATGCACAGAACATAATTTTAACTCTAGTAAGAAAAAATAATTAGCTAACTGGTTTGCATCACTGAAACCTTATCTTAAATTGGGGAATACCAGCTACATAACTTTTGCTCTTATACTGGCCTTAACCTTCTGAATCCGTACTCGTCATGCCAAGACACATTTTTTGACATATTGACGTCCAGCGCATGCGCTTGCTTGTCACTAATATGACAAAGGCATTAAAAAAATCTAGTAGAAAATACCAATGGAACGTACAGGATTAATTATTAAATTTGTTGAATACGGTTTGAACCACATCTAAAACCATGGCTTCACACTTTCCTAAACTTTATAAATCAGAATTTGGTGGATTATGAGCTAACATTTATAGAACTGGGAGGTTTTTTGTAAGAGTATAGGTGCAATGATCTGGGAATTAGTACATGTTTTTAAATACAGGTTAGCTTCTCCCTGTTAAAATGTCACGTTGTAGGGGATCAAAGAAAACATTATAAAGAAATCATAATTATTTATTAACTTATAACTACGTCTTATTCTACTTCTTCATTAATTTTAGCATTACCTTGGTGTCGTTGATTTGTGTTTGTTGTCGTTTTTTCTTGTTTTGAACAGCTTTGGGTTTTGGTTTTGATACATTTGCCTGCTCTGTAGCATTATCATTTACTGGTTTCTTTGACTTATTTCGTAGTTCACGAGGTTCTTTCTGATTAACGAGCGAACTTTTATTACCGCTAAGTTCTTTGATTAAAATTTCTTTATGAAACGTAACCTTCCTTTGCGCGTTAATTTTCTTTTTCAAGGATTTGTTAGAAACTCCCGAAGATGTTGCTACAGCTTTCTCAGCTTTAGAGAGTTTGTTAAGTGCCTTCAATTTAGTCTTGCTTAATTTCACCATTTTAAATAATATTTATTATAAATGAAAGCACAAAAATATTCACAACAAAATGCACATGCTAACAAAACAACATTATGCTATCAGCAAATATCATCACCTGACACTGGCAGCAGACGTCAGACGTTTTAAAAAAATCAGTGGCAGCTAAATGTCAACGTCATCCAAATAACGGTCTACCAAGAACGTTTAATTTATAATTTATATAACTTTTAAATAAATAAAGTTCGGACAAGCAATATCCAAACAGAGTGATCAAAATTAATTTAGTTAGATCTTTAAGAACTTATTATTTATTTAGACACAAGATTGTTTTTTTATTTCATGATTATTGTTATTCGAACCATAGCCAAATATAGGGGAGTCACCAGTTCATCAGTAGTAATACGACAGGCTCCTGCCTAACCTCAGGATGGAGTTGGAACTGTCCCGTATTTTACAAAGCAACTGCCAACGCCATACTTTCCCTATCCATATCCACCTGTTCGGATTACGTAGTGCCCGAGATACTTGAGCTAATAGAGCCGTTCTAATTCCTGACCGGTGAACTTAAGCACAAGTACAGGTCTTTGGGAGTTGGGACTTACATCAATGCATTATTCAAATCTTGGCGCATAACGACAGCGTTTCCAAAATAAACACTTGACAAAAATGTTGTTGTCTTGCTTTTCTTATGCAGCTACGCTGTATATTTTCCCCTTTTACTTGAGGGGCATCCGTGGGTTACAAGTTGTTCCAGTTCATTCATCATCGTTCAAGACAACGGCATTTTTTTACGGGGAAGCCTTTTGGCAGCAAAACATACATACTTTACACCTTTGAGCATTAATGCCATGGAAACATTAAGATGGACTAATAATTGATCTAACCTCCTATTCGCTTTGATGTGCCATCGCAGGCCAGTGAGGATTGAGACTTAGGTTTGGCTGACAGTTGATAACCACACCATAAAAAGGATAATGAAACAAATAGGTACACTTTCTTCAATAATTTATTATTGTCATATCGCCTCCTTAAGACATTGCGCTTAACAGAAACATCGACACATGTAACCTTAGATTATAAATAATCTAAGCATGTAACATTGATATACAAATACATGATTAAACCTACGACGAAAATATTTAAATTCTAAACATATAAATATTACGAAAAAATGAGCAAAATAAATGCATTCATGATTGCATCAATATTTCTGCATATTTGTTTATTTCGAGAGCGCCTTATTTATAAACATTATTATAACCTATAAAATTTAAATGTTGCTATTGTACAAAAAATGTTCGTATAAATACGTTTTTGAGATTCTCATGGTGAGTTTATTCTAGCGAGACGAAAGTTTCTAGCTTACAAAGTGGAACAAGAAAAATGCATATTCACAAAGGTTTTCTTCAGATCACCAAGCTGAACAACATCTTTCTTGTGACCAACATCATAATCCCGATAAAACAATCAGCTAACCCATTAGACATGGAAGGAGGAAGCGGACAATTGTTTCCCGATAACGACGTTGGGCCTATAAAGGACCTTGTTTAGTTCGATAGTCAGAAGCACACCCTTGTGAATAAATATAACCTTTTTGTTACACTTTATAAAAGCTTGTCTATGCCTAGAAATTATGTATATCTTCCTATCATCATTATGCCCCGCCACTGCCGCCTAGCGGTCATTTTTTGTAACGGTATCCGGAGTATTAGTAAAAAGAAAAACTATTTCTTGTTCCTGTTTACTGTCAGATCCATACATGCTTAAAAACACTTAGTACCAGCTATTAAACAGATACTGAGACTTAAGTGACAGTTAGCATTTGTGTATAAAACTTTACATTTCATATAAACTAGTCCAATATCTAAAGAATCTTCATGCAATAGCTCGTGTTGCCCGGTTTAGTGAAATTTAAACTCCAAACATTTTATTCGTCATTTATTGGTAGAAAGTGTGTCGATCAGGGAGCCCGCGATCACCTCTCAATAATTACTCTCTCTGCTCTCACTTCAGTGTGTGAAAGAAAACGAATAGCTCCATCTCCCTCACACACTGAAATAATTTTAGAATAATACTGTTTTATCAGGGGAGGACGTCGTGGAACTCCAATTATCAGAAAATAGAACTAAATGAGCGTATGGAGCCATTGCATGTTAGAGTCAAAATACGTAATTATATAGGTATCTACTACGTACCTATATATTATTTTAACATAGCTACCTCAGGTAACTGTGGTAGTTGCAACTCGCAATGGAATGTTTTGAGTATGTGTTGTATTTTTTTTATATTTACAAACATAAAAGTTACCAAAAATAATTATCTACGCGCACGATTTCTACTCACAATATTATGCCAACAACACACAACAAACAATCATATCACTAAAATAAAATTATAAGAACATATTATTATGCACTTTAATTTGTAGCTTTTAAATAGCTGGATTTGCCATGATGCACTTTATTAAAAAAAAGACAAAGTTTTGTTACTCCATCATACCTAACGTTAATATCTAGTATGTTTTGCAATAAACTTTTTTGACTACTTCCACATAATAATATGATTTGATTACAACACCCAAACATCAAAACTTGACTTATTCTATATCGAATAAAATTAATCATAAATGTTTCTTTGGGAATGGCAACACTTGGATCTTAGTTTAGCACAGCCATACTGACAAATCAACCAAGTCTAAAATAATTACTTACCTAAAAAAATTAGAAATATACCGACTGCATTGTTGTACCTACGGTTTTAATTCTTTAAATTTTGATTTATTTTTCGATGTAGTAACATAAACACAGATAAGTCCCGTAGGTACCTACTGGGTTGCCCGTTAACTGACTAGACAAAAATTTTACAATGTCAAAGTCAGTGTATTTCTAACAATATGTAAATAAAAAACCTTATAAAAACCATAGTTCACAAAAATGTTAGGAAACGAAATATATTAAAACAAAAACTAATTCAAAGCTATAAGCAATAAAATATATTCAAATGTTTAAATTGAATGATTTTATAGCGCAATGTACATTCCTAATTCCTGCATTTTTTTTACAATACATTGTATCATCTTTTCTTTGACACTACGTAACGTTACGAAAACTAAACATTTATATAGCTTATAACGTTTATAAGAATACATAGTACAATGTTATTCTAAAGAGTTACAGGCATAAAAAAGCTACAACTAACATTGTTATATAGATATCTTGTACTATTGTCCATTTCAAGTAGATGCACTTAAAAATGGGGCTGCCGTACATTCCAGTACACCAGTAGGGTTACCATGACATCGTATAGCAGTTCTTATTCCTGTGTGAGAAAGAGGTGGTGCTAGACACCCTGTATAGCTCGGTCTCTTTCTCTCAGTGGAATAAGTTCTGCTTAAGACGTCACGGTAGGGTAGCAGGACACACTTTGTGCTCCGGTCAACAAGTCGTTTATACCGGTGCAGTTGATTTACCTACTTGAAATTAAAAAAATGGCGGACACAGAACACAGCACACTTCATACTACCCTAATTATGAAGTTGGTATTTTTGTAATTATTTCGTTTGTGGTGTGTGACGGGTGCGTAAATTCAGAATCATCGTATTTTACAAATCTCTTCTATTCCAAATAACAAAAAAAAACTTAAATATCAAACTACCTAGAATTTGTAAATTAAAAACTAATGTCTTGTGACTGGATGCACGGTAGTGTGCATAGCCAAGTTCGTCATTCAAAATTCGAGATACATTTTATGCTAGCGTCATGAAATTTAAAATTTACTGTTATTATGCATTCTATTTGTTACTTACCTGATAGCAAATTGGCTTTAATGTTAATTTATCTAAATTATTACGTAGATGAATGTCTTTTGTGGTTTCAGACTTGCTTGCTTCAACTCTCTCGGCTAAGCCTTACGTTATTTTTTATTAAAATCAAAACTTATTTCATATATACTTACAAAAGTTACAAAAAAACGGAATATATTTATGTAATCAAAAATGATAAAAAAAATAAGTTAACGTATTATAATTAGGGAATGCATTTGTTACTGTTCTCGCTAAACGTTATCTGTAATTGTCTTATAACACTAAACAATACAATTGCTAGCGTGGCGTACGTTATGAAAACATAAGCGATAGCCTTACCATTTAATAAGCTGTTGCCTAGACTTCATCATTATCTGCACTAAGACAGGTATATTTTCCATTGGTCAAGCAGCAGTACCTGTCTATTTAGTGCAATATGTTACTCTATCTTTTGCCTTTCAATATTTTTTCATCATCAACTTCCCAGAAATGTAAATTGTTCCTATATGCTGTCCTGAATGCTCATTAAATACACAATGACCAGTTTATCTTGAACTATGGCAAAAAAAAGGAATTAAATCTAAATGTACTGACTTTGACATAAGAATGACATTCCAGCATGACAAGCTGCTTGCAACCTGAAGTTACAAAATATACTGGTCACTTGTAAATGCAATATGTCATATAATAATATACCTACTTACATATTTGGTAATTGAGTACATTTAATTGTATTTAAAAATACAACAAGTAGGCAGCTCACACTTGCGACAAAACTCATTGAAAAATCGCACTACCGACACAAAAATTGAAAACATGTGAGCGGCCTATGCCTATATTCTTTTACAGTGAATAGTATAACAATTATTTTTTCTAATTTAATAGCACATTTACACTTGCCTGTTTCACTAGAAGCAACTAGTCTACGGTTGGATGAATTTGAAGCCCTGGAAGTGTATCCAGCCAAGTCCAGTGTAGTACTGCCTCAACGCATTGTAATATTTTATTTATAATACTTTTTATGGAAGTCCAACCAGTTAGTAATTATCAGCTATAAAGTCCAAAAAAGGTAGCTGCGCCATGTAAAATGGTAGTATTTTAAATGTATTCGCTTTAATTGGGAGTCGACCACAACATAACTGATTTGATAAACCTTTAAATAATAAAGTACACATTACTGTAGTGTAATTTTCTTTCATAGTAAAACAGGCAGGTGGAATGCTTTACCGAAGTGGTCGGATATGTTGTCGGAAGCAATCGTCGTGGAGGGCATTCACTGAAAAATATAAAATAATATATTAAATTACTATTAATTGTATTAATAAATAGTTAACAAAATTAAATTTTAAGTGTTATTACAGATTAATAAAACCATATCCTATTTTGCAAATTTCTGAATTTTAGTAAGGTTGTTGTAAGAAAACCCATTTCTGGGTTAAGCTCGCCGTTGTACCTAAGTGTTAGTTTTGTATTTTGTTTGTATTTAATATATATATATTTGTGTGCAATAAAGAATAAAAAGAGGCAACAACTAAATTCAAAATTTAATGTGTTTTATTTGGATGATGGATCACTAGGAGATGATGTAGACGATGTAGACACTGTTTAGAAAGACCTACAATTTTCCAAACAGCATTTCGAATCTATTAGCTAGGAACTCAACCTCTCAAAATGCGAAATTTACCTTTCCGCCAAAAGAGGCAAAAATATATTTGCTTCATTTCGTTCGCTCATTCAAATTTTTAAAAATTGGTTCGTTTTGCCTCTTCCTTCCGTTTGTCCTTTAATGCCTAATATTTTCTTAATATCACTCAACTTACCTTCATTTTGGGACGCGCTGATAAAGTCAACTTTTGCACAAGGAGTGTAGCCAAATCTGAAAAAAACACATAAATATGAAATGGCTTAAGAGAATCGAATAAAAGATACTCTTCCGACCCCCTTGCGTCTCATCTTTCCATCACGTAAGGGCAAGCGGTTTCAGATTACGCATTTTCAGCGCGTAGGTAGATGGATGGAAGATAAATTATTCATTTTTATTACATAACTTTTGCGCGTAAGTGTTTACAAGCGCGAGTCGCAGATAAATCGCCAAGAATAAGCGCACCACTCGAACGATTTTTTATAAAGGACGTAATTAAGCGCGTATTTCTACTTCTTAGCAGTCGCTTCTGAGCTCGTGAGTCGTGTAGCTCATGGCCAAGAGGTCAATTTTTTTTAAACTCTTTACATACGTCAAAATCTTTTTTTTATAAGTATTTTCTCTTTTAAAAGTCCGGACACTTTACTTAAGTCGCATGAAGACGTATGTATGTAGTGTCTGACAAGTTGTTTAGATGATCATTGCAGCATAGCGGTTGGTGGTTTATGATCTTATTAAGTGTGGCGGTTACTCACTGGTGATGGAGCTGAGCCACTTGATCCTGGTCCTGGGATGCAGCAGCAGCAAGTACACCGGCACAGCCGTCAGGATCATGAGGCATCCCACGCCGGTTTCTGCGGGAGACGCAAATGCTGGGAACGCTACCACCAGGATCGTGCAGATTATGTAGATTACTGGAATGGAAAGTTTTAAATTAGTCAACTGTATGAACCTGTAACACGATTATTTGTCTAGCTTTTACCTTACTAAGTTGGGTTCGGCATCCAGTCGAAGCTGTCGGATATCCGACTTGTACAATCTATTTAGTACTGTGTAAATAAAACAATATCCCTTGGTAAGACTGGTTATGAGATTTTCGGGCCACTTACAAATGACAGTCCGTCTTAAGTTACTAGTGCTTTCCGAGGCACGGATGAAATACACCGTAACATAATAGATGGTTACTCATCCAGTTATCAACTTTAGCAAGCGTGGCTTAACCTTGAAAATCGAATCGTGTGGCTGTTATTATTTAGCCAACGAGCTCTTCGCAAATAAAGTTGACAGTAAAACAATATCTTTTGTTCCATCTGCCCAAAATCATGTCTTCTAACCGACTATGCTAACGCAATGGATTCTGGTAAGTTAGCCTATAAGACGAATGTGGGTTGGAATAAATATGAGAGGTTTGGAAGAAAAGCAAATGTAATCTCGAGCTACTTACCAGGGAAGAACAGGTTGACTTTGATGGGCCGTTCAAGGTTGGGCTGTGTGTACCGCAACACAGGCAAGCACAGAACTGCAGCGCCAATACTTAACTGAAAATAAATTTCACTTTTATTTATGTCGTTCTGAAGAGATGCACGGCTATATTATAATAGCTAAATCCTGGAGTGCTTACAAATGCTCTAATTTGTTTTTAAGAAATCATTATATAACCAACGATCTCACGCAGATTCAGAAGGAGATATATAAATAAATAAAAAAGAGAAGGAAGAAAGCAACTGAAATTAACATCAATGACACCCTCGATGGCATTTGGAACACCCTGGCTGTTAATCGGGCACTGAAGTAGCGTAGCCTGTCTTAAATAACACTCACCCAAGTAGCGAAGCCCACATAGTTGATGAGCGCGTAGATATCGGACACAGTGAGGTACACGAGGCTCAGCAGCGCCACCGCCAGCACGACACTCACCCAAGTAGCGAAGCCCACATAGTTGATGAGCGCGTAGATATCGGACACAGTGAGGTACACGAGGCTCAGCAGCGCCACCGCCAGCACGACACTCACCCAAGTAGCGAAGCCCACATAGTTGATGAGCGCGTAGATATCGGACACAGTGAGGTACACGAGGCTCAGCAGCGCCACCGCCAGCACGACACTCACCCAAGTAGCGAAGCCCACATAGTTGATGAGCGCGTAGATATCGGACACAGTGAGGTACACGAGGCTCAGCAGCGCCACCGCCAGCACGACACTCACCCAAGTAGCGAAGCCCACATAGTTGATGAGCGCGTAGATATCGGACACAGTGAGGTACACGAGGCTCAGCAGCGCCACCGCCAGCACGACACTCACCCAAGTAGCGAAGCCCACATAGTTGATGAGCGCGTAGATATCGGACACAGTGAGGTACACGAGGCTCAGCAGCGCCACCGCCAGCACGACACTCACCCAAGTAGCGAAGCCCACATAGTTGATGAGCGCGTAGATATCGGACACAGTGAGGTACACGAGGCTCAGCAGCGCCACCGCCAGCACGACACTCACCCAAGTAGCGAAGCCCACATAGTTGATGAGCGCGTAGATATCGGACACAGTGAGGTACACGAGGCTCAGCAGCGCCACCGCCAGCACGACACTCACCCAAGTAGCGAAGCCCACATAGTTGATGAGCGCGTAGATATCGGACACAGTGAGGTACACGAGGCTCAGCAGCGCCACCGCCAGCACGACACTCACCCAAGTAGCGAAGCCCACATAGTTGATGAGCGCGTAGATATCGGACACAGTGAGGTACACGAGGCTCAGCAGCGCCACCGCCAGCACGACACTCACCCAAGTAGCGAAGCCCACATAGTTGATGAGCGCGTAGATATCGGACACAGTGAGGTACACGAGGCTCAGCAGCGCCACCGCCAGCACGACACTCACCCAAGTAGCGAAGCCCACATAGTTGATGAGCGCGTAGATATCGGACACAGTGAGGTACACGAGGCTCAGCAGCGCCACCGCCAGCACGGCGGCGGCCGGCGTGGCGCGCGAGCTCACCATCGTCAGCATCTCGGGCATCTGGCCTTGAGCTGCGCCCGCGTAGAACAGTCTGGAACCAAATTTGTGGTTCAGCCTCACATTATCGTCTAAATACCCTTATCCCTAATTATGTTGGTACCCAGATTCAATCTAACTGGATGCAGAAGCATACCAGTATTTTATATAGCGAGTCTGTCTATATGATCTCTGCAACCGACTAACTGGGTAATACGATACCCCCTTTTTTTGGGGTGTGTAATGTTTGGCATAATAACAAATGCTCTAATTTCACTTGAACTAACGTTCATATGACATAATTTTCATATGACATAATATCAAATGACATAAATTTATATGACCTAATGTTTCATATCACATAATATTCATTTAACATAATAACATTCAGTATAACGTTCATTTTATATAATTTTCAATATGTATAATATTCTTTTAATATAACGTTCATTTGACCTAAAATTCATGTTTAATGGGCACAGTTCTAGCCTAACTCAAATCGCACTTAACCAAATTTTAAAATATGCATGGTCGAGGGCGGGCTTGGTCGACGGAGCCCCGCTACGCGGGGCTCCTACTTCTGGGTGGTTTATAAAAAAATAACCACGAAGGGGATGGCGGGGTCTATTCGCTCGCTTCGCTCGCTCACAAGACCCCGAAATCCCCTTCTAACCTAACCTATCCGAGTCGGGGTGCCCTAAAGTCCAGATCGCATCCAGTTTCTCCTGGTAACAATAGTTGAGGGTGGCAGGTGTATAGGGTATAAAGTGAAGAAAAAAAAAACTTAATACAATATCTTAATATATATAAATCTCGTGTCACAATGTTTGTCCTCAATGGACTCCTAAACCACTTAACCGATTATAATAAAATTCACACACCATGTGCAGTTCGATCCAACTTGAGAGATAGGGTATGTAGGGTAGGTAGGGTATGTAGGGTATGTAGGGTAGGTAGGGTATGTAGGGTAGGTAGGGTATGTAGGGTAGGTAGGGTATGTAGGGTAGGTAGGGTATGTAGGGTAGGTAGGGTATGTAGGGTAGGTAGGGTAGGCAGGTAGGTAGAAAGGTAGAAAATTGCATTGCAACGCATGCCGGGGCACAGCTAGTTTATTTAATAAATTTCAGTGTATTCCTTTTTTTTAAGAATATTATCGAATCGCTCCTTTTTGTTTAAACTATGAACTTAAATATGAGATTATGAATATTATAGCAAATGAATAATATGCTAAATGAATATTATGTGAAATGTGCATTATAGGAAATGTTCATTGTCATATGAAATTAGGTAAAATGAAATTATATCAAAAGTTCATTATGTCAACTGATCGTTATGTTAAACAAAATTATGTTAACTGAAATTAAGAAATTAATTGTTAAGTGAACGTTAGATATTTTGAAATTATGTCAATCGTTACACACCCCTTTTTTTGCGGATCGGAAATCATTAAATAACTTCCCTTGCTTTGGGCGGAGCGGGTTCGTTGTCAGACTTGGACAGACTAAAACCCGCCCATGTTCCTTCTTTTGCCCATTATGTTTCGGGGCTGCGGTATCTCTTTCGAATAACCCGCAACTCCAACAGGATATAATACCCCTTGATCGTTATTCATACCCATAGCATGAGCTACTACCAATATTGTCTGACGGCAAAAATACTTGATTATAAGTAGGTAGGTACCTCATCTATACTAATATTATAAAGCTGAAGAGTTTGTTTGTTTGTTTGAACGCGCTAATCTCAGGGGCTACTGGTTGGAATTGGAAAATTCTTTCAGTGTTGGATAGTCCATTTCTTGAGGAAGGCTATAGGCTATATAACATCACGCTACGACCAACAGGTGCTGAGCAGCGCGGGTGAAACCGTGGGGAACAGCTAGTAATCCATAATGAAGTATTTCCAAAAGCGACTCATGCCACAATTCCACGTCATTACAAAGACACACCGCGAGTGATTTCTATTGAACTCTTCGAAAATTATTACACCACCTATAGTCTCCGCCAGATAAGAAAAAATTAAAAGTCATTGACCCGACTTGTACCAAAAAACTCCACAAAACTTCATTAGCGATCGCTCGTCATTCAAAACTGTCGTCCATACTGCACCGGTCGAGTTTCATAATACCAAACACTCATCCCAACGGAAATAAGTAAGAAATACGTAAATTTGAAGAATAAATTGTGGTATTTTTTTAAGCTTCAAAAAATACATTTCAAACATTGAAATATGTAATTGCTGTGGTCTATGCATTTCAAAAATAATTTCCTTGCTGTATTTTTATTTTTCGATATTTCTTATGTTTTCAACTTATATTTCAATAGCAGAACATGCAATAACTGGATTTATTTATCCAGCTTTAACTCATATTCATAGAAGTATACAATGAATTTAAATAACCGAATTATAAAATTCATACCAAAAAATCTAATTTTTTAGGTTATGCCCTCATACTCATGCGCTGAGTGTGACGTCAGAGCAAGTCAGGGGTGCAGTACCTATCCACCGTTTTGTAATTAAGTACCTATCGCGTCCTTCGTCTCGAGTGTCATTCCAAATTGGTTTGCGCATGGGATTGATTGAGCGAATTTATACGCGAAAACTTTGCATTTGTTATCTTGCTGTTAATTGTTCTTACTAAAGGTCGAGGAACGATTTTTTCAAGGTCAAAGTTATTGCTAGACCCTTATGAACTTACAGGATTGTATTGATGCTTTGGATGATTATAATTCTATAATTACATACATTCTTATATTATCACGGATGAACTGAAGTAATTGCGGGTGGATGTTTATGTGCAGGCGAAACGGTCTACCCTCTTTCTTGTTCGCTTTTGCGATCAATGCCGCTGCCATTGTCACTTATGTCGCTCACAACACGGCTGCTCTCGACACACAATTCCCACTGTAACTACTGTAACACTGTTTTCGGTTTTTACACAATTGTGTGACTCGTCTCTTAGTTATTTTGTGTTTGCAATATTTTTTTATTTATTATTTTTACTCTTGTATAGATTCTTTTCTACCAATTCGTTGTGAATGAGTGCACATGGTTGACCTTGTAGATTCTTGGACGCTTGTTAACTTTTGTTAACGTATTATTTTATTTTAATTTTTGTAAAGTAAGCAATGACTTATTGTCGGGCCTACGTTGTCCTCTCATACTTAAGTGCTAACGCTGTAACAACAACATTGTAAAACCATATGATTTTAAAAGAGTAACAATGGAGTTTCTTGCCGGTTCTTCTCCATAGAAAACGACCAACCCGAACCGTGCATCTTTTCTCGACGTTTTATAAGTGCCCATGTAGGCCTATGTGAAATAAAAATATTTTGATTTTGATTAAGTTGGGCCCGAAATGGAAAGTGCTAGAGGGACTGTTGTGTGTTCCATTATTATTAAAAAATATGTAATTCGTTACGACACTATGTGCCTATTTTTGTTTTTATTTGAAATACTTAAATGATTCGAATTTGAATTTGGTTTAAGGGTTTCATTGAGTACTACATATTAGGTACCTTCCAAAATAAATACGATTGAATTATAATTATGGTTTTGGCCAAAAGGTTTGTAACTCACACATCAAGGACGCCCCGTACCGCGATACGTTTGTTTACATCGTGTGGCGACACTTTTTACTACTACACTTTACAATTTTTCGTATCGTTTGAATATATTGGTACACGGGGGTTAACGACCTTTATTTTTTTCTTATCTGGCGGCGACTATAGCAAATCTGCCGCCTGTTGCCATTTTCATAGAAATAAATTATGTTTTGATGTTTCACTGCAATACGGCTTTTCCGCTGTTTAACCAAATGGTTTTAAAAAGTAACAATGGAGTTTCTTGCTGGTTCATTTCCATAGGAAACGACCAACCAGAACCGTAATCTTTTCTCTATGTGTGAAATAAAAATATTTTGATTTTGTCCTGACACCTACGCACCCGACAAACTGAATTATTCCGCGTAACAAAGTTATGGAGCCTCACATTTTTAAAAAAATTGGCATTTTTTCGATAAGAAGATGAAGGTCTAATATTTCAATGCTCAGTTCAGAGTTCAGGTACAAAGACTACAATTTAGCGATGAAACCTGGTGTACATGCATAATGCATACACTTACACGCATACCTTTATTGCTGGTATTTCGATCACAACCTTCGCTGTTACACGTAGAGCGTTACCTTCATCATTTTTACTTTCACAGGCTCTGTTGCCATTTATAATAGTAACGAGAATGTTAAAGTTTAGCTCAGAGAGGCTTTACCTTGAGGAAGTGAGCAGAACACCGTTGACGGCCCCGAACGTGGACGCCGCTACGAACAGCGGGATGGAGAGAGCGAACCATCCGAATAGACGCTCTGCGAATGTTACAGCTACTGCCGCTGATCCGAGCACCTAGACAAAATTGTGAAATATCAGTTAATTTATTACTTACATCATATAACATTGAAAGGTAATTAAAAGCATTATTATTAGAAACTAGCTGCGCCTCGCGTGTTGATAGAATACACAATATATCTTTATGAATTGTGGCCTATGTGTTATTCTGATATGTAAGCTATATTATTTTGAAGTTTCATCAAAATCCATTCAGTAGTTTTTGCGTGAAAGAGCAACATATTGACACTCACAAACTTTCGCTTTTATAATATTTTAATAGGATAAATAATAAAGAGAACATGTTAATTTGGCACATGCTATAAGTGAACACACATAAAAAACAATGTCGTGCGCCTCACGGCTGCGCCTCATAGGCTCAGTTTAGTAAACTGCCGAGTAGCTAGTGCCCGACGCTGGTTTTCAAGTGGACTTGGGATGTGATGTGACGGACGTAAGACTGTTTTATATTTTTTGTGTATCAATCGATGTGTAGGTATCCTTACTAATATTATAAAAACGAAAGTGAGTTTGTTTGTTACCACTTCCCGCTTTAATGGCTATACCGATTTTGATGAATTTTGGTACAGATATAGTTGGGAACCAGGAGACGGACATAGACACATAATTTTTATTAAAAAAAGTGGCATGTGTGGGAGAAAGAGGGAAGAAAAGGGAAAACTTAGCGTTGCTATTACAAATCAATAAGGGGCAAAGGGCAAAGGTTTTACCCCAAATTTAACGCGGGCGAAGCCGCGGGCAAAATCTAGTATAGAATCAATTTGTGTAAAGTCTACTGTTAACAACAGATAAATAAAATTCAAGAAAACTGCAAGACAAAACAACAGGAAAAAGATAAATAAATAGATAACTAACTAAATGGGATGAACGCAAGGAAACATAAACGTGTTTCGCATTATATAGTACAGTATTACCTATTTATGAACAAACAGTAAATTTAAGACACTTAGGTAACAAAAGTACCTATTTGTAAGTTTTTTTCGAACTTGGCTGTACTCTACCGTTGAGTTTTGAGGCGTCAAAAATAGTGGTTTTACAAACCTGGCCATATGCAAGTTGGGCTCATACACAGGGTTCCGTAGCACAAAACGGTTAATTTTTTTGAAGACTTCTGTTCTCCCAGCAACTGTGTGATGCTAATAAAGCACGGCCAACGAGAAGCGATACCAAATGTAAACAAAACCCATGCTAAAACCCCATCTAAAATGGCCGCCCGAATGTTGGCGAACCCGTCTTAACGTTGTCATGTTTTTGCCGGGAGAACGAGACATTACGACAAAGGCACAAGATGGAAAGAGCTTAATATTAGATTGTCAACGCCACAGTTGTTCTTTAGGTTAATGACCTTTCGTATCGCTTCTCGTTGGCCGTACAAGTGAAATGGATGTGACATATGTTGCGGGTTGTCTGGGGTTGCAGGTTGTTCGAAACAGATACGGTACATAACATTAAGGGCAAAAGAAAAGTGGTTAGGTTTTGGAACGAAGTTCCTTATCGCGCGTTGTGAAAGGGGGCTAGACGGAAAAAATTCTTACGAAAAGTTGTCACGACACTTTTTGCTATAGTAAGCTATTGTAAGCTGTGCGGCGTCGCATGTTTCTCTGTCTGTCTGTCTGTCTCTCTCTCTCTCTTATAGAAAGCAAGCCAGATATTTTCATTTCTATTTCGCATTGAACAGTGTGGTGTCGCGACGAGAACTTCGTTCCATCCGGGTGTCCCTTGACACCTCTAAATTTTTTTGTCAATAAAATACTGACACTTCCCACGCTCCGTCCAGAGCGGAGGCAGTTATTTGATGATTTGCCATCCGCAAAAAAGGACCTAAATTAGATCTCCTGTGAGTTTCGTTTAAAAATGAAAATAGACACGCCAATTGCTTTCTTTTTTTTTTATAAACCGATTTCGATGACACCACACAGAGTTGTAAAAACAGCCAGTATTTGTCTTAATGTCTCACGGCCGCGGTGGCCCCACTAAATAAACTAATTACTTGTGTTCAACTAACTAGTTATTTACTTGACTAACCTTCAATGTCCAACGGTTTAGAATAATTGACCAAATAAATGATTCCTCATTTTGGCCATCAAAAATACAAAGAATCGAACGTTCGTGGCAAAAACTATGTTTATTGATCCTTCTCGGTAGCAGTGAATGGCGAGGTAAAGGTGAGTAATTATGATGTGAAAAAATAAAATCAGTATTCTTCCTTGTCGCCATTCAAAGGGTAAAAACCGTGCGTTCGTGTTCGCTAGGTTAATCTCCGAAACCTTTTGTGAATGTGCCTGATTGGTTCCATTTTAAAAGAGCTTCGAAATTTTAAGGACCTGATAAGTGGAGCCCCGTAGTCGCTACTTAAGAACGTGCTAACCCAAATATTGTTACCGAGTGAGGCGTGTCAGAATTTACTTACTAAAACCCATCCATGGTCCTTCTTGTTGTGCTCCGGGGCCGCGGTATGTCTTTCGAACAACCAGAAACCCCAGCGGGCAGTGGCCCTGGCAGGCCCCTCTGGATTGATGACATCTCTTTGAGGCGCGCGTGGAACACGAACGCGCCGTCGTCACGGTCGCCCGTCACTGGACGAACGGACGGTGAGCTACCCATTGCTCACCATCCATAGGCCCACATCTACGATAGCCGAGAGTTGCCCGACTCCAGGAGTGTGTCCCGAGGTGGGACTCAAACTTCCTCTTATGCTCATTTCTTACTTCATCCACGTTTGTTATTTTTTTGTTAATGATGATCATACCTCAGTCGGCGACAGCGTGGTGTAGAACGCGACGTTAGTGAAGGTGTACACCACGGTGACCAGGGTGCAGGAGATAGCGATGGCACGAGGGAGGTTCCTCACGGGGTCCTTCAACTCTTCGATTATGAAGTTTAGGTAGTTCCTGGTGGGGAGAGAATCGTTTAAACAAAACTAACATTATCATCACGCTTGTAATCGTCGAAAGATAGGCAGAGGTAATAACCTAACCTACAGGCGCATTTCGCCAGTGATGTTTTTTAGGCCCATGTAATTTAGGCGTCTGTGGCTGCTTCTGTTCTTGATGAAAAAACCTAATGACACTGCCGACCAGGGAATTAAACCCTCGTGATCAGCAGTCGGTTGCTGTCGACCAACGAGGAAGTAACTGATAACTGTACTTTTCAAAGTTATACTTCAACCTGATCTATAAGCCCTAGGCCAAAGATGGCGTACCAATGGCACGCGCAACGATTTGGGCACACAAACAATTTTAATCATATTTTTATCTTCCTATCATTTCGATTCATTAATTCGCTTAGAAACCGTTTAACGATGACTCTACTAGTCAGTAAAAAAGTTTCGAATTGATAGTAATTATTTTCCTAATACAATCGCTTAGCTAAAATTATTTGATGGCACGTCTGTGGCCTCATTCAAAGTTTATTTAGGAAAAATGTCACGATGGTCCATCAAGCTTCGCCACCCCTGCCCTAGGCATTTCTTCTGTATCGTGGGTGCATTTACAAACATTTAAACTCACATACACAAATTAAAAGACCCGAAATAACTACGTCTAGTCATAAAAATATTTGTTCCGTGCAGGGATCGAACCCACGACACGCAGCGCGTGCTCAGCTACTATGCCAACTGTGCCGTCAAATTCAAGATAGATACTCCTAAGCAACCATATCTACAAAATAACTTTTTTCAGAAAAAGATAGACAGACATAGATGGATAGAATATTCTTATATAGACCATACAAATGACAATAATAACTTATAAATAGGGTGACACAATGGGCGGTCTTATCTATAAAAGCGACCTTTTTAAGACAACCTTTGGATGGATTTAAAGGAGGAAAGACGGTAATGTAAGTAGTCTGTGATATTTCAGACCAGTTTTAGACCAGTGCTTACCATCCGTTGTAAGCGAACAATCCTGAGTAGAAGGACAGCGCTATTGACGTCACGTCGTTGGTGGTGCCCTCAAATGTGAAGTGTTGCACCTCACCTGGAAAGAAAAGAGGTTATTCGTGAACATCTTTCCAATGTGGCCTGTAACCACAAGTATCTTTTAATAAGGTAGATGGTAGACAAGATGTATGATGGTAGATATGATGCATTCTTTAGTTCAAACTCTACGGAAAAAAAAAATTAGAGGTGTCAAGGGACACCCGGATGGAACGAAGTTTCTATAAAAATGAAAATATCTGGCTTGCTTTCTATAAGAGAGAGAGAGAGAGAGTCAGACAGACAGACAGAGAAACATGCGACACCGCACAGCTTACAATAGCTTTCTATAGCAAAAAGTGTCGTGACAACTTTTCGTAAGAATTTTTTTCCGTCTAGCCCCCTTTCACAACGCGCGATAAGGAACTTCGTTCCAATTAATGATTAAAAATAAGTCTCATTTTTGGGGTTAATGATCACGTTTTACGGCAGAACTCAATATAATGCATTCAAAACTTTGTTGATAAAATATGCATTGACGTTTTTAAACAACTAGACACTAGTATTGAAAAACCGTAAAATGCCGTGACGCTTGATAGGGGAGAATGGAAGAACAAAACGTGTTGTACCGACCTCAAATAGAATAGGACAAGGGCAGGAAAATGATGACTAGTATTGAAAAACCGGCCAAGTGCGAGTCGGACTCGCGCACCGAGGGTTCCGTACAAATTTGCATTCTTTGACTGAAAACTTATTTTAAAATAAACTAACAACGTCTTCTGCCTCCCCTCATACATTTTAGCATATCACACCCAAGATACTACACTAATTCAACATTCTATTGTAATGTCGTTTCACACGAACTGGAGAACGTCCGGATTGCAGCAATCATTTAATAACGCTCTCTTTGTGCGGCCCACTCGTCCAAAGGAAGTGTGAATTGAATTTATTTGTGCATTGTGCATGTCTGGAGAATGATCTTAGATGGTAAGTGACCTCTGTGTACCGAGTCGAAGGCGCGATCGTGTTCCACGCGCGCCTCAAAGCTTTATCAGCAACACAGTGGGGCCTGCCAGGGCTACCGCCTGCAGGGGAGATACCACGGTCCCGCGGCGCGGCGATGGACAGAGGGCGAGAGGGAGGCCAAAGAAAAGATGGATGGATTGTGTAAGAAGTGATATGAAGGAGAAAGGAGTAAATGATGCCTTGACGTCTGATAGGGGAGAATGGAAGAAGAACGCGTGTAGAGAGTATAAAATATCTTTTAAAATTAATCAAATTACTTTCATTTTTTAACAAATAATCTTTGTAATTATCCTACCCTTGTTATATATATTCATCTCATTCTTTTGTCGATTTACTGAAGCTTCACTTCTATCGTGTGTGAATTGCACACACGTTTTTTTAAAAAAAAATAACCGAAAAAACATAGGTTTTAATTCATTGGTACCATTTGTGCGTCGATGTCTTGACAACCCTGTACAGTTATATCGGACAGTATAACTTAAGGAAGTACTCGGAAACATACAACTCCGTCACTGAAGAGCATTTTCCTACTGTTTTGATGTTTACAGTGATCAATCAGCTACCTTACTATGACCTCTTAAAGCAATTCTTATTCCACTGAGGGAAAGAGACAGAGCTATACAGGGTGTCTAGCACCATCTCTTTCCCTCAGTGGAATAAGAATTGCTATAAGAAGTCATAGTAGCCCTTCTGGTCTCTGCATGTTGTTTTTCTTATAGGATCACTTTGTTGTTAAAACCCATACTCAAGTCTGTGCACCCTTTGTGCTGTGAAAAAATCAACCCTCTAAAGTCTACGCAGTCAAAAGATATGGCCGTTTATGTCGCAAACTTGTACGGAACCCTCGGTGGCCGGAATTTTTTGTGCAACTGTCTACGGTAAAAAATATACGGCTCCTAAACTCTCTAGGTACACACGACGGCACATCAACCTACACAAAACCATTTTAGCCTGATCTCTCTACTACGGTGTGCGATCCGTAGAAGACAGATCATGTTATAATAGTTTAGAATAGGTTGACCTGCCGTCGTGTGTACATAAAAGGTCTACAAAGGTTTAAAACAAGAGGGCGGACTGCGACATCAATTTGTCCGTCTCAGTAACATAAGCGGTGCAAAATTGGGAGATTAAGTATGATTATAATATTCTGTGTTGTCATTTTTACTAACCGCCTTCAAATTTTTGGTTGTTTGTACGCGATTTACCTATCAATTGTGGGCACATTTTTAAATTTCTCTTCTAATTTGACCTACAGATAGTTGTTTCGGGTCTGGGGCTGTTTGTGTATGTGAGTTTAAATTTTAGTAAACACATTGAACGTATTTAAAACGTAAACGTATTAAACGTTTACCTTTAACGATATGACGTTCGAATTCAGGAGATTCAAACATCTTCTGAATCTCACGATTCAGGAGATGTTTGTACGCGATATTTCTTTCAATTGCGGGCCCATTTTTAAATTTCTCTTCTAATTTGACCTACAGATAGTTGTTCCGAGTCTGGCTAAACAGCCAGACTCGGAACAACTATCTGTAGGTGTATGTGAGTTTAAATGTTTTTAAACGCACCCACGATTCAGAAGATATTACTAGAGTGGACCAACGCTAAAAAAAGCTAGAGCTAGACTTTCTCAGATAAAAGATCTAGAATGACAGCTGCTGGAACCTACGGCTGAACATGATTATTCTAAGTTAATTAGCTAATAGCTACCTAACTAACAATGAATAAGTCAATGAGCAATACTGCTCAGTTACCCGTAATTGGTTGACAATGTTTATTCATAATTTTTAAACGTAATTGTTGTTCATGTTTTTTAAATTCGCTTTAAGCATTAGTTCGACATGGATCTGGGTCAAATTCAAGAAATGCAACGGGTTTTTTCTTGACTGAACATTTTTTTTTTAACAAAACTTTCCTTGTATTAAATGAGTTCTAATTACTTTATCTTCTAATATATAAAATTCTCGTGTCACAGTTTTCGTTCCCATACTCCTCCGAAACGGCTGGACCGATTTAAACGAAATTTTGTGTACATATCGGGTAGGTCTGAGAATCGGCCAACATCTATTTTTCATACCCCTAAGTGAGCAGCAGGTGAAACCGCTGGGCACAGCTAGTCTGTTATAAAAAATGGTCGTGTCACATGGTTATTAAACTCCTCCGAAACTGCTGGACCAATACGTATGAAATTTTGTATGCTAATCGGGTAGTTCTTAGATTCGGCCAACATCTATTCTTCATACCTCTAAATGAGAAGGGGATCTAAGCATCAGGTGAACCCGCAAGGCACAGCTAGTAAGAATATAAAAAGTTAAAGTTTGTCAGGTCGTACGGGATAAAGTCTGGATCTACTGAACCGGTTTTGAAAATACTTTTACCAATTAAAGCCAAGTTATTTGGGGTTGTCGGCTATACGAGTAGTGCCCGGTGGCTGCACCCGCTGCAGCTCCTTAGTGTCGTAGCGTGCTATTGTATAGTCTATTAATTTCGTGGAAGAATGCCTATAGATAGATACAAAATTTTAAGTCAAACCGGCGAAAGAATCGCGTTCTCCCATCAAATTGCCACCCTGTTTCACCCCTTTTTTTTGGGGTGGGAAATCATCAAATAACTTCCCCAGCTCTAGGCGGAGCGGGGAGGGGGGGGGGGCTGTCAAACCTTTACTGACTAAAGCCGACCCATCTTCCTTCTATTGCCCTTAACGTTCCGGGGCCGCGGTATTTCATTATATCAACCCGCAATCCGCGGTCGCAAAATCCCGTCTTAGTGAGCACCTACGTCCTAAAAAGATCCCCCTTGCAAAAGATAAGACTCCTAACACTTGTAGTTTCTGAGATTTCTTGATGAGTGAGTCAGTGATTTCGTCTTACAATGTACTAGCTTAATATTAAATTTTATTTTTATTTATTTTAGTTTAATTATAAAAAAAAAGTATCCTATGTGTTATTTCAAACTATAATCTACTTCTGTGCCAAATTTCATCAAGTTTTTTCGTGAAAGAGGATCAAAGGATCAAACATACATCCATTAAATAAAATGGGATTAAATATAATGACCACCATAAAATGCTTTGATACCCTTAGTTATGTAACCAAAAATATCTACTTAACCCCCGAAAAATAATGTCTAAGATTACAATAGTACCTACCAGCTATTTTAGTCCCGACTGCACTTTAAATTGTATTCGACCACTAAATGTAGTAAATGATCACCAAATCTAATCGAATTATAACCTCATTATGACTCAAGAGTACCCCGACTCGGATAGATTAGGCTAGGCGCTTTCCCGCGGTCTTGCCAGACAGACTGACAGACGATCAGACATGATCCTTTAATGATGCTGTTTTTTCCATGTGTACGGAAACCACACACTACAAGTGTTTGCAAAAAAATACCTATCCTAATTCGCCAAATTAAAACCTACAAACTCGACGAGATTGCCGAGAAAGCCCCAATCCTTCATTCATAGTTTTTTCATCGCCATCTGTAAGAGTGAATATTTTTTCCTCGATCATAATGTCACGACCATTCTTACACCGAACACGAAAGTCTATTCAATAGTTGATTGAATATTTTTCTCGTTACCATTGCACTCTTTTTCTACTACAAAATTATTCTGCAGATGTATTATACTGCCCTTTTTGCAGTTGTGAAATCACCAAATAACTTCCCCCGCTCTGGGCGGAGCAGCGGGGAGTGTCATACTTGTACTGACTAATACCCACCCATGTTCCTATTATTGCCCTTTACATTCCGGGGCCGCGGTATCTCTTTATAACAACCCGCAACCCCGGATTATACTGACCTGGGGTTCCCATTTCTACAGCAAGTTTCAGAACTCTCATCTCATCATCACGTCGCATTGGCTATTATGAAATCCGAAGATACCTAATAATGGGTCTAATTCAGGCTTAATTGCCAAGAGCTTCGACCAACACCTGAGGAGAATCTCGTTAGGCAGCTGGATCAAGGCCTTGATACAGAAAGTGGTACTCCTAGATACGGCGAGGCCTAGGAGGTTCCTTTCGCTGGACCCCTGATTGCCGGTAGCTTGGACCCTGTCCCCGATACCGGTGGGCTGCTATTTTATATTTTTAAATGTTTTTTTTTTTGTTTTTGATAAGAAATATATAAAAATATGTATACAAATAAATAAATGGTCTAATAAACAATTAATGAATGTCCAACAATCCAGGCGGGATTGTCCCCAACCTTTTCCCCAAACCATTGCGACTTCTGAAAGCCAGAATCACCAGAACACAATGAAGCTAGACAAAGTCACCAAAAATCAGCTTACCTACTAAAAATCGAAGCCTCTAGGATCCAGCCTTGTCAATGACCAAACCAATTAAATAAAATCAAATCAATTAATATTATTCAAAATCAAAATATTTTTATTTCACATAGGCACCTATCGTCGAGAAAAGATGCGCACGGTTCGGATTGATCGTTTCCTTTGGAGAAGAACCGGCAAGAAACTCCATGGTTACTCTTTTAAACTCATTTGGTTTTACAATGTTGTTGTTACAGCGTTAGTACTTAAAAATGAGAGGACAACGTAGGCCCGACAATAAGTCATTGCTTACTTTACAAAACATACTTATTATAACCTTCCAGAAGGATCTTAATGGAATCCGTGGTGGAGTGTTCAAGTGTTGACTCAATTTGCGCGAAGATTGCTCTGCGCTATCAATCGCTCTGTTATCTATGTCTTGTTGAGCTTATTGCTGATTGGTTCTTGCGATTGAGTTATTGTTGATCAGCTACCCTACCATAACGCCTTAAAGCAGAACTTATTCCACTCAGGGAAAGAGACAGAGCTATACAGGGTGTCTAGCACCATCTCTTTCTCACACAGGAATAAGAGCTGCTTTAAGACGTCATGGTAGTCCTACTGGATGCTTTTGTGGTAGGCTATTGTTTGGTATCCGACGTTCATGAGTTCTTTTTTTCTTTGTTAAATTACCGGTTCAAATTTACGCCTTGTATCGTACTTTTTTGGATATTTTTACTTGATCTGGTTGACCAGTTAATTAGTAGTAACTATCAATGTATAGCCAGCTTTTAACAACGGGTTGGGGTTTGTTCAAAAGAGATACCGTGACTTCGGAACACAAAGGGCAAATGAAGGAACATGGGTGAGTTTTAATCAGTACAAATCTGACACTCCCTTTCACTCCACCCAGAACGGGAATAGTTAGTCAACTCGAGACCGAGTGAAAATCGTTTAGTGTCTTAGAAATGTAAAGTAGGTTCTTGATATTAAATTTATCAAAACACTTTTGTAGATGACTGTAAATACGTCAGATTTTTACTCGGTCGCGAGTTGACCACAACAAAAATAGGTAAAATCGGAAGGTGCTAAATTCAGGAGTTGACGAATAAGCCAAAAAAACTTACCTATCAAAAGACTTTCAATTTAACGAAAAACACATCATCAAAACAAAATACCATAAATACTTGTCTTCATTCATCATAAGTAGGTAACTAATTCGAATTAAAAAAAAAACACAACATTTTCCTTATAGATTCTTAATAATATCCGATTAGACGTTTCCGGATTTTAACCACGTAAAATATGAGTGCCGTACTTTTATGACGTAAGTAAGTAATTACCTAAAAGCCTAACTTCACACCACTTTTGATAAAATATAAGGATCCCAAGCTAATCTCCGTTACAAGAAAAGCTTGTTTTTGGTCATGTTTTCTTTTTTTTTCGTTTTGTCAGACAAAAGAGAAGTGTGCACTTTCTATTTAAAAAAAAATCGTCCCGCTAATACACCCTAGCATATGGTACCCAATGATAAGATTAAAAAGTCTACGCTTCATTTAAAGTGGAGCAGTACACGCGGGGTGGGGTCCCCGGGGGCTGTGCGAAAAATACGCAGTCATAGCTTTACACGCAGCCGTATGTCCTTCTTGAACCCGCTTGGTGTAGTGCCTGTAAGGGAGAGATTTACCCAATAGTACACACAACGACTATACAAAACCAGTTTAAGCGGATCTCTCATGGTACAGCAAATCTACGGTTGATGTGTGATTATACTCACCGTGTGTACAACCTCATTTCGCTAGTTATGCCCCTTGTGAGTTGGCCGTAGGAACCGAACCTATTTCCATCAACCGGGTCCAGATGGGGCATATGCATGGGCAGACTGCGAAGACGAGAGATTTGGACATACGTTGACGTAACGGTAGAAAGTGCAGGTACTTTCCAGTCATATTTGGTACCTACTCAAAAAAGTCTTCTAACAAAAGCCTCATTAAACATTTGAATAAAAACACAATAAAACGTAATGATGTAACAGCTGTTTCCATTTCTAAGCGTCATATTTGCATGAACGTAAGTGGATCACGGTCAAGTTTAAAACTATCGTGTCGTAAACGCGATTGAGTAATAATGAACGCAATCACAAAAAACCGCTGTCAACTCGTCAACGTCAATCTCGTGAAAATAATTAATACATACTATATATCTTACATTTAAATCTTAAATAATCAAAAATTGTTCATAGAATATCTCCATTTACAAATATTAATGTTGTCTGGAATTAAGGAATTAATAAAGTGAAATTTTGCAATAACCAATACCTACCTAATGACACCATGGCAGACATACGTCACGTGCGCTGTCAAAATAAAAAATCTGTAAATGCATGATGAGGATGATTACAAGATCAGCGGCTCGCCGTGATGCACGCCTTCCACCTCCGGGCCCGTCGCTCAGCTCCGCCTCGCCGCCGCCGGAACCCAGCCTCGCCGTGAGCGCTGTGACACCGGCCGTGGCAGTTGCGTCGAGCTCGAGCGACGAGTATTTTTCCCCGCCCACGACGCCACCACCTGCTCGTCGACGGGGAGGACGCCGGCCGCCGGACGGTTTTGGACTTCGAGGCCCACCGGCCTTTGATAGGGTCCCAGCTCCCGGCGGAAGTGTGCAGCGCATGCGATGGAGTCAATCCATCAATGAAAACGTCATGCGCTCATACTATGGGGCTACAGAGGGGGGAAACAACCTGACTGCGTACCGGGTTCGGATGCTCTCTCTGTTTCAGGTGCTTGAGCCAGCTGTCAACGTATCGGCACAACGACTATCGGATCAGGTGCGGGTAATCCAGCGTAATCGTATGTTGGATGACACCGTACTTGATCGCTTGCGAACAGAAATGCAGAGTAGCCAGGTCATTACCTCTTCGTCGCAGGCTGTGGTTCCACCACAGTCCTATCAACTAGTTAGTCACGCTGACGAGGTAAGTAATGACATGACTACTATTGCAAGTACCCAGTGTAATGAGGAAATGAGGAGTGCTTTGGAGGGTGCGATTCGAGAATATCGGTACATATCGCCCGAACTTAGACCACGCTTACCTCGTTTGCCCATGCATAATAAAAATAGAATGCTGGTGGCTGTTCTGGATTCGCAGTTGTCAAACTATTTTGACAACTGCGAAAACCTCACTGATGCTCACTCAATCTTGTATTGTGCGGCTGTAGCAGCGTGTCGTGTAGCTCACGTTAAATTTCCTGATGACAGAGCTACACGACCGAAACCAGCTGTTCCGTTCTGGCAGTGCAGGATTGAGCGGCGTATTGGTGTGGCCAGAGCACTCATCGGCAAACTAATCAGTTTCAGGGAGGGCAACACTCGACCTCGAGTGATGCGCTTTGTGAGGCGGGCATTTGCAGGGACTGACATAAGTCCTCCAGACTATATGTCCCGCATCACAGAGCGCATCGACTTCCTGAAACAGAAAGTATATGCATGGGCAAACCGTATTCGTAGGTATAAGCGGCGGGTGGAACGATACACTTTGAATCGCACATTCCAAAGTGATGAAAGGTGGGTGTATAGAGCATGGGAGCGACCGGACCAAGGTGTGTCTGACACGCACCTACCGGATGATGACGCCATGTGTTTGTTTTGGCGCAACATCTGGTCGGTGCCTGTCAGTCATACCGAAGGTGAATGGACTCGGGAAGTCGAACGAGAGTGTGACCCAATACCAGAAATGGGGGCCTTAACAATCAGCCTCCAAGATGTAGCTTGTGCTGTCCGTCCGTTGCCTAATTGGAAATCTCCAGGGCCGGACGGACTGCACAACTTCTGGATAAAGAATATTCAGAGGTCGCACGCTTGTTTGGCAACCCTATTCCAGACAGCCTTAGAGTCAGGGTCGCTACCCAAGTTTCTGACAACTGGTATAACCCACCTGCTCCATAAATCGGGTAGTACGGCGGAACCCAAAAATTATAGACCAATTACGTGTCTTCCGACACTTTATAAAGTTCTTACATCCATTTTGAGAGCTAAAATCACTAAACACATTGATGACAATTCTATCATGTCTGCTTCTCAAAATGGATGTAAGAACGGGTCCCGCGGTACTAAGGAGCTGCTCCTCATTGATATGGCCATTAGTCAACAGGTTCGCCGTTCCCGAAGGCATCTGTCGACATGCTGGATAGACTATAAGAAGGCCTATGACTCCGTGCCACATACATGGCTCATGAGGGTGCTAGAGTTGTACAAAGTTGATGCAACTCTGCGCACCTTCCTGAGCTCGTGTATGAGGCAATGGAATACGGTCCTTCGCTATCCAGGATGTCGGCAGATTCAGAGGAATAGTGAACCGATAAGGATAGAGCGAGGTATATTCCAGGGCGATAGTTTGAGTCCACTTTGGTTCTGCTTAGCCTTGAATCCTCTAAGCACGTTGCTGGAGAATTCAGGTCTGGGCTATCGATTGAGGAGAGGTGGTCAGGTTATATCTCACCTCCTTTACATGGATGACCTGAAACTCTTTGCCCCCAACGATTTGCAGCTGATGGAGCTACTGAAGGTAACTGAAACTTTTAGTAGCGCCATCAGGATGGAATTTGGTGTGGACAAATGTGCGGTCATGCATGTAAAGCGAGGGGAAATTGTGGAATCTGTGGGAACCCAGCTCTCAGATTCCATAAACCTTAGATCCCTCTCAGCAACCGAAACCTACAAGTATTTGGGGATGTCGGAAGCGCTGGGCATCAATGTTGCTGACATGAAGCAATCGTTGAAGGAACGCTTCTTTGGCCGCCTGAGAAAAGTATTTAATAGTCTTTTATCAGGCGGAAACAAGGTGCGTGCTTTTAACGGTTGGGTCATGCCGGTTTTGATGTACTCTTTCGGCATACTCAAATGGACTCAAACAGAACTGGACGGCCTAGATAGGAAGGTCCGTACATTGTTAACGGCATTTCGTATGCATCACCCACGTTCTTCGGTTATGAGACTGTATATCCCGCGGAGTTGTGGAGGTCGAGGTTTTTTAAACGCCAAGACTCTCCACAATCGCGAGATATGCAGCCTCAGGGAATATTTCCTAGAAACCGACGTGGGAATGCATCGGGATGTGGTTGCAGTGGACAAAGGCCTCACCCCGCTCTCCTTGGCTAAAGAGAACTGTTGCAAACCTGTAGTGCTTGACACTAACGACCGCAGAGAGATATGGCAGAGCAAGGAGCTTCACGGACGCTTTTTCCGGGCCCTACATGGACCCGATGTAGATCATTCAGCGTCCGTAGCCTGGCTACGTTCCGGGGATCTCTTTGGAGAAACTGAAGGTTTTGTCTGTGCAATTATGGATGAAGTTATGATGACAAATAACTACCGGAGATTTATTGTGAAGGACGGCACGGTTGACATATGTCGGGCATGCCACCGTCCGGGTGAATCAATTCGACACATTATCTCCGGTTGTTCTCGTCTAGCTAACGGAGAGTACTTGCATAGACACAACCTTGTAGCCAGGATTATCCATCAGCAACTTGCTCTAAAATACAATCTTGTGGAATCGGAAGTGCCGTACTACAGGTATGAGCCCGACCCAGTTCTTGAACATGGCAATATCACATTGTACTGGGATCGATCCATCATCACTGACAGGACTATTGTTGCCAACAAGCCTGATATAGTGGTGGTGGATCGATCAGAGCGGCGCGCAATGATTATTGACATAACAGTCCCGCATGATGAGAACCTCGTGAAAGCCGAGAAAGATAAACAAATGAAGTATATTGACTTGGCTCGCGAGGTTGTCGACATGTGGGATGTGGACTCAGCGATCATTGTGCCGATAGTCGTATCTGCCAATGGCTTAATTGCCAAGAGCCTCGACCAATACCTAAGAAGGCTCTCGTTAGGCAGCTGGATCAAGGGCTTGATACAGAAAGCGGTACTCCTGGACACGGCTCGTATTGTTAGGAGGTTCCTTTCTCTGGAGCCCTGACCGCCGGTAGCTTGGACCCTGTTCCCGATACCGGTGGGCTACTATTTTTATATTTTTAAATGTTTTTTTTTTTTATTATTTTAAGAAATATTTAAAAATGTAATTTTATGTTAAAAAATAAATAAATGTACGAAATAACGCAATCAAATTCTTTAGTGGACTGTCTAGTCTGACTGTTTATAAAACAAGTTTTTTGTTGTATTATCTATATCCTTACAAATATTATAGAAGCGAAAGTGAGTTTGTTTGTTTGTTACGTTTTTTTTTTTTTGGGGTGGGAAATCATCAAATAACTTCCCCCGCTCTGGGCGGAGCGTGTCGAGGGGGGGGGGGCATGTCAGACTTTTACTGACTAAATGTTCCCACCCATGTTCCTTCTATTGCCTTTTACGTTCCGGGGCCGCGGTATCTCTTTCGAACAACCCGCAACCCCGGCAGGCGGAGGCTCTGGCAAGCCGCTCTGCTTTGCCGACATCTCTTTGAGGCGCGCGTGAAACACGAAGGCGCCGTCGACAAGGCCTGTAGTCAATAGACGGACGGACGGTGAGCTACGATCCACGGTGGCACGCCTAGAGTGACTGCACTGGTGGCGCATCTGATTGATTGACTACATGCAATCCGCATGTCGCGGATTCTATCCCCGCACGAATCAAATATTTTTTGGCCTATAGATCGTTGTTCTAGGTTTGTATGTGAGTTTAAATATTTGTAAACGAACGCATGATCCAGGAGAAATGCTTTCCATCATTGAACTCGAACGAGGGCACAGGAGTAACCTTATTCTTCTTGAACATCGAATCAATTACACATTCTCTTTAGCGTAATGTTATATTTGTTTAAACGGAATAAAGTAGGTAATATTTGTTTGAACAAATGTTTTAAGATGTCCAAGGTTGATCAGTGTGTTTAATCAGTAATTGAGCAAGCGTTCCAACTTACTTCATCTTGGACTTTGCAATTATATTAGTAGATAAAACTGTTGGGAAGGTTGAAACTAGGCTTGCCAAATAGTCAGGAATTGCCAGCAATGTCGCCCCGTGTATAATTAAGGCGGGGTTTAACCAATTTTAAACTGTTTTAAACTTATTTAAATCTACAAATATAACAAACAACAACATGAACAGTTATAGTTGAACATATTTGATCAAAGGCTGTTCGAAAATCAAAACAAGTTACAAATTAGTTCGTTCTTTAAATAACATTCACAAACGTGACTAACGATTTCAAATTATGTCTTAGAACAGTATTTGCAAGTGACATAATATAAAGCTTGTTTTTTGACAGGGATTGGTAATAAAAATATTAAATATATATTATTTTTTTAATTAGAACTAACCTCTTTCTTTTGCTCTTTATGTTCCGGGCCGCGGTATCACTTTCGAACAACCCTACAGAGTTGACAAACAGACAGACAGACAATAAAGTGATCCTATAGAGTTCCATTTGTTTCCTTTTGAGGTACAGAATAATAAAACGAAAACAATAACCAGGATACATACCTCTGCAAAGTTGGTAGATACCAGCAGCGATGATGATGAAGAGCGCCAACAGCTTGGCGTACGTGAACCAGTCTTGTACCCTCGTGGCGGCGCGGACTGACCAGCAGTTCACGAATGTTAGCAGTACTGGGGACAAAATATTGATGTCATATACAAAGGTTAAGGCAAAACCCTACTATCACAGTAATCTGTAAAATGTGTCCGGTCACGGACTAGCCATATTCTATGTACTTATATAACAAACATTCTAGTACAAATTGATTTAAAAAAAACACATACTTTTTCACAAAAAAATATGTGTTTTTTTTAAAGTTTACATAACTTTCGTTGAATTGCATTTTTTTGGACTTTAATTTTGTCTTCTAAAGACATGTGGAAAATAGCATTTTTTTTTATTGTATCATTGGCTGTTGATTACCTATGCGCACATGCTGACATACGATTTTTATTTAATGATTTACCTTGTTTTAGAAATCGTATAAGATAACAAGTCTTATTAATACAACACTAAGTGTCGTAGAAACGGTCATCTCTCAGTTTTTCTAAGAAAACGTGAAAAAAAATAAAATATTTGTGTAAATGGTAGATATCATAAAGCTCTTAAAACTGTTAAAATATTGTAGAAAGAAAATATTGATTATTGCTCATAGAATTATTTCTAGGGCGTGTTGAACAAAAATTATGCTCTCCTGTAAACCTCGGTTTCAGACTTAACCTTATGTACGTAGGAACCGTCCAAATATTAATTGTTTAAGATTGGAAACTGGGACAATAATATAAATATAAGACCGTATCGTAGCGGAGAGGAATCCGCTAGCTGGGGTCGACGGGGGCGTGGGGGTCTCAGAACGTATTAAAATAACTTACATATTTCTTCGTGCCGTGGTGAAATATGTTTGGGGTGGAAACTCATTAAAATAAGTATTACTGTGACAAAAAAAAACAATTGCAACGCTTTACTAATAGACAAGAACCTTTCAAAGATTTTTGGGAAGACACATAAGTATTTTTTAACCAACTTCCCAAAAAGGAGGAGGTTCTTAATTCGGCCGGTATGTTTTTTTTCTATGTATGTACATCGATTATTATTTTTATAATGGATATTTTAAAAGTATAATTACAACGTTGTTGTGGTAGTGATAATATTTCTAATGAGTTTTATAACTATTTTGATTTTGATTTAATAATTTTCTATTTCACTAGCTGTAACTAGCGGTTTCACCCGCTGCTCAAATCCCCGTCTGAAGAAGGCCACCCTTATAACTGATGGGTATGAAAAATTAATTACTACTTATTCTCAGACCTAATGAATAAACATATAATAATGTCATAAAAATCGGTCAAGCCGTTTCGGAGGATTATGGCAACTAAAACTGTGACACGAGAATTTTATTTATAAGGAAGATATTCGGATTTGATGCGTTTCTAAATAAATAAATGTAGTAAGTATTATTATTAATAATAATAAATGTATTAAGTTTTATTATTAATAATAATAAATGTATTAAGTAATTTATGTTACGACTTTAGCTTGCCTATTAAATATTCTAACTTATCAATTTTAAGGAAAAATTCTTGCAAGAGGTACATACTCAAGGAAAAACTTTCATTACATAAAACTCATGGAAATTAGTTTTCTAAATTGAGGATAGGTCATTTAGCGATTCAAGACACGTCGCTCAAAGTTGATTACTACCGCGTAAAGTGGGACAACGACCAAGATGGCGGACTTTGGTATTTCAGGAATTCGTTTGATGTAATTTCATCAAACTTAGGGAAGTTCTAAGTCCAGTGCGGTGTTGGCGATGTACAGTCAGCAAAATAGACAAGTACCTAACCATTCTCGTCAGAGATATCTTAGTGTTTTTTTTCTTACAAACCCATGGACGTCTTCAAATCCTTACTAATATTATAAAAGCGAAAGTGAGTTTGTTTGTTTGTTACCTCTTCACGCTTTAATGACTAAACCGATTTTGATGAATTTTGGTACAGAGATAGTTGGGAACCAGGAGACGGACATAGGCTAATTTTTATTTAAAAAAGTGGGATATAAGGGAGAACGAGAGATGAAAAGGGAAAACTTAGCGTTGCTATTACAAATCAATCAGGCGCAAGAGCAAAAACTGCAGGTCTGCTTGGGTGTTATACCGAATTTAACGCGAGCAAAGCCGCGGGCAAAAGCTAGTATATTTTATAATGTACTGACAGACTGGGCCCAACAAGTTAAATAAGTCGTATCATTGATACAAAATAAAAGAGGGTAGGTAATTAGAAAATTGTTTATCATAAAGAGTAGGTGTAGGCGATGTAGGCGCCATTACTCTTTTCAATTAACTTAGCCTAGCCCTCAGCCCTTTCATTACTTAGCAACAAAAACCCTGTTCTCCGCCTTCAGCAACCACTCATACCCAACCTCTGGTCTCTTAACTTCTTCAAAGAGGCATTAAACCATACTCACATATACAACAGGCCGCCAACAGTCTGGTCGCGTTCTCAGGAGGATCACATTCCGGGAATATAGGCTTCAGCACGTACACGCTGAATGTTAACGCCACGATCGCCTGAAAACAAAGATGGCGTCACTTACGAAGGCAGTAAAGAGGATTTATGATTATGTACATTTTAGGAAGATGTGCTAAGGAAGTGAATTTAAATTGATATTTAATCTGATGCTGAAAGTACAAATCGGTAAGAAAATGTACATTTGGATCCATTTTTTTTACTTGTAGTCTTTGTTCTGTTTCTGTCATTCTGTCATGAATTCATAATCTAAATCTGCAAATAAATACTATTATTGTTTCTATATTTTTAATTACTGTGATTATTTGCTAAATATTTTCCAGCGTTTGATAGTTTATTACCAATTTACACGTGTAATTGGCAAAATTGTGGTATCTCTCGTCCACAAATATATATAATATTCTTGCGGACGTAGAAAATAAATCGCCTTGTGAAAAATTCTATGAATTCTGTACGCTCGGAACATCTGAAGAGGATTGTGGTCCCTGGAGGCTTAGTTGCAGACGGTGTTTTAGTATTCCGCCTCTATATACGCTTCTGCCTTTAAAATTCTAATACTAAAAATAATAGAGGTTAATAAATTTTATTGTAGTAAATGTTATAGTATTCACATAGTTTACAAATTCCAATTCTAAATATACCACAAAAGAGCCTTTAAAAAGCCACGTAATATCCTAGTATTGTATCGTATATCGGGCTAGTTTCATTAACTCCACTTTTAAAACAATTATATGAGTAAAACTAAATATAAAAACAGCTGGGCGCCAATTGAACGTCACAGTAAGCTACATCAAATAAAATGTTATTTGCTCTAAACTAAAATCGGCTTCCTCTAAAATAAAAGCAACTTTACGATCAGATCAAGTTCAATCTTGTGTCACAACACGAGAAATCTAAAGAAATAAAACATTTAAAAAAGACCCGCCTTGGGCGTCAATAAGAAAAATGGTAGTAGTAGAATAAAACAAATATTATGTTCTTCCCATAAAGACAGTAACAAATTGAGGTTTTTGTGAATTTCGTAAACTAATAAAGTTCATAGAGTTCAATCTGATGTCACAGCAATATAAAATAATAGAAATCCAATAGACATTTAGATAAATCCCACGTTGGGCGCCAATAAAGGATAATGTAGACGTAATAGTGTCACAAATCTCTGTAGCAATATTGAGTTGTATTTACATAAACATAAGCTATTGTCACAATAATAGAAACCCAATGGAAATGACATTTCAAAAAGATCTGCGTTGGACGGACAATCCTATAAAGGCGTATATTGGCAGTATAACAAATCTCTGTAGTAATATTGTATCTCCATAAATCACAAAATAGGGTTCAATGAACTTTATCAGTCAGCAGAGTTCAATTCTATGTTAGGACAAATTTAAATTGAAATAACATTCAAATAAGACCCGTGTTGTCAATAAGAGAAAAAATGAAGTGAAACAAATCTCTAAATCAATAATGTCTGGAGACTTGTAAAGAATATTTTGAAATCAGGTCAATCAACTTTATCAACAAGTGTAGATATTCTCGCAGTAACAGAAACCCAATGAAAATGACATTTGAATAAGTCCCACGTCGGGCGCCATTTTCAAATATCGGAGAAGCAGTGAAACAGGTCTTTGTAGCAATATTGTGTCGTATGTCGTATCCTAATAAAAACAGCAAAATTGGTTGAACTTTGTCAAACAATAAACCGAAATCCTTTGTCGCAGTAAAATAAATTCCAATGAAGAAAACATAAGCCCCACGTTGGGCGTCAATAAGGGAAATGTCTACAATACAACATTATTGTAATTCATATTTTCTTTTTTTGTCGTATAAAGTTAGAAAATTTAATTAAGAAGGAACCACGGAGCTTGTGCGGTATTTTATTTACTTTGAGGGAATATGTGTGAGGGAAATATTTATGGAAGCACTGAGGGTTGTTTCATTGATGATGGCGAAATTGATATTATACTTGATACATTTTTATTTACTTTAAGTATTTTATTATATGTAAAAACACTTGAATAATGCATTCTATAAGATTCAAATTAAGAACCAAGTTAAACTATTAGTATCTTCACAACAATTCTAGAAATACTTCAAACCATAGTGTGCAACTTTAGTAATTAAATTTCTTTTATCCATCTTTTTTCATAAAAAAGTAAAAGCTGTGGCACCCTTAATCGGATTACTGACCGTGCCGCTGAAAGCTATAATTTGTATTCCATTCTTGTGTGTCCTACGCAATAAGAATACGTCATCACCCCCCCGTGTCTGATGACATACTGAGCTTTAGTTGTTACGTCATACGTATATTCAAATTTCGAATCAATACAACGGCAAGTAAGTTCTGATGCTATCTGAAAAGTAATGAGGTTAACTATAAAAATAACTTGCAGAGCCAATAAAATAAAATACTTCTGAAATATGTATACGAGGGTACAACTCAAGGTTATATAGAAATTCAATAATGTTAAAACCTACCCCTAGTATTTTACTGAAAGGTATTGGAATTCGATTATGGTCTTGAAAAGTTCTTTGCCGTTCAACAGACTGAAATAATTATTAAGTGCTGAGTCAGTGCCAATCGGTAAAAACATTATTATAGGTGGCCGGGTGGAAGGGACATCGATGCTGTCAAAATGCTATGGAACAGCTGGATTCAGAACTATGTACCTACCTACTGAATATGTGGTAACCGTATTTGCACCGTCAGCGTCTGTTTCGATTCTCTACATTACAATCAATATTTACAATGTTTCAGATGACCTTCTTGAAATAATCCTCTTATAATGGCTTGCGGTTAGCCCATAATGAATGACCGTTAAGTTTTAAAAGTAAATTAGTTTGACTTTGTTACTATTGTTGGAGTACGTCTGTAGGTACCCACATTACAATATTTACTACTATACCTGAGTGAGTTTTGTTCGTCATTCACAAGAGAAACAAAAGCAACGAAAGATGTAGGATATTTTACCAATTTACATCAATATGCACGAAACCAGTGTATGCGAATCTCTCAGTGTACCTACGGATGATCTATACGAGGATACGAAGCCTTTTTTTGGTGTGGGAAATCATCAAATAACTTCACCCGCTCTGGGCGGAGCGGGGTGGAGTGTCAGAGTTGTACTGGCTAAAACCCACCCATGTTCCTTCTATTGCCCTTTGCGTTCCGGGGCCGCGGTATCTCTTTCGAACAACCCGCAACCCCGGCAGGCGGAGGCCCCGGCAAGCCCCTCTGCTTTGCTGAAATCTCTTTGAGGCGCACGTGAAACACGAACGCGTCGTCGACACGGCCTGCCGTTAATAGACGGACGGACGGTGAGCTACCCATTGCTCGCAGTCCACAGGCCCGCAATCTATACGAGGCCTGGCCACGCTATACTGGAAATGAACCCTACATCAACCTTTGGTGTGTCACTGAGAGTATTTCTAAGTACTTACCTGTGAGCAAGGTCTGACGATCATGCACTCGATCCAGAGCCTGATGAACGCGGCAAAAGGACCGAACGTCTCCATGATGTACGCGTAGTCGGCGCCGCTGAGTCGAATCATGGTGCCCAGCTCTGCGTAGCAGTATGCACCTATCTGAGAATGAGAAAAGAGATTTAAAATAAATACAATGTTTTCACTTTTAGGTTAGAATGTCATAATATGCTGTAACGATATACTTACTTACCTAAATTAAATAAACAATCTTATGATACAAATAAAAATTAAATTACTAGCTTTTTGAAACCTTTGTTTTTTTTTTTAATTTGACTTAAATTTCATTCAAATTAAAAGTAACCCTTTTAATCTATACTAATATTATAAACTAGCTGTTCCCCACGGCTTCGCTCGCGTAAAATTCGGTAGCGCCTTATTGATTTGTAATAGCAACGCTAACTTTTCCCGTTTCTTCCCTCTTTCTCCCTCACATCCCACTTTTTTCAAAAAAATATTAGCCTATGTCCGTCTCCTGTTTCCGAACTATCTCTGTACCAAAATTCATCAAAATCGGTTAAGCCGTTAAAGCGTGAAGAGGTAACAAACAAACAAACAAACAAATAAACAAACAAACAAACTCACTTTCGCTTTTATTCTTATGATACAAATAAAAATTAAATTACTAGCTTTTTGAAACCTTTGTTTTTTTTTTTAATTTGACTTAAATTTCATTCAAATTAAAAGTAACCCTTTTAATCTATACTAATATTATAAACTAGCTGTTCCCCACGGCTTCGCTCGCGTAAAATTCGGTAGCGCCTTATTGATTTGTAATAGCAACGCTAACTTTTCCCGTTTCTTCCCTCTTTCTCCCTCACATCCCACTTTTTTCAAAAAAATATTAGCCTATGTCCGTCTCCTGTTTCCGAACTATCTCTGTACCAAAATTCATCAAAATCGGTTAAGCCGTTAAAGCGTGAAGAGGTAACAAACAAACAAACAAACAAATAAACAAACAAACAAACTCACTTTCGCTTTTATAATATTAAATAAGTAAGGATATTATAAAGAGTTTGTTTGTTTGAACGCGCTAATCTCAGGGACTACTGGTTGGAATTGGAAAATTCTTTTAGTGCTGGATAGCCCATTTCTATATGGCATCGCGCTACGACCAACAGGTGCTGAGCAGCGTGGGTGAAACCGCGAGGAACAGCTAATAATTAATAAGTACTCCTTTGGTTTATGTGAGGAATGATACCTAAGTGAAAGAAAAAATAGTGAATGATATCATGACGCTAGACAAGGTAGAATGAAAGAAGAAAATGTGCTATGCCGGAACAGTTCAAACTCTCCAAGAAACATGCGGCAAAAATAAGGAGATGATGATCTGCTACAATACCATGACGTCATCTCTCTCTTACACTGAAAGTAATAATAATTACTGTTTTAAAACGTCGTGGTGGTGGACGCACAAAAGTGTTTCGAAAAAAAATCATTGATATTTTTAAAACAGCTGTCACCTTCAAGAGTGCAATATCTACTCGGTCAAAATGTATACCCTGGCTGATTTTTAGGGTCCTGCACTTCGAAAAGTTTAAACGGAATTTTATTAGATTACTTCGTTGTCCGTCTGACGGTTTTTTTTTTACATTTCCATCCTGTATATTATTCGATATCATAAGAAACTATTACAAATGTAGGTTATTTTTATCGTTCACAGATAAGGCATTATGTCAAAACCCTTAGGTCTATATAAAACTGAAATACCTTAAATAAAAAGAAACTTGGAAATAAAAGTGTCTCTGCATCATAAAAGTAAAAGCAAGATAGGAAGGTCAAACAAACATGATCTTCAGTTTTTCTCTGGGGTTTCTCCAAGCTTAAGGAAAATGTAATTTAGGGTTATTGAACTCCAGCGTGGCTTGACTGGGCCACCGCTAGATGGGGTTGAGGGTTGTTCGAAAGAGATATTGTGGCCCCGGAACATAAAGGATAAAAGAAAGAACATGGGTGAGTTTTGATCAATAAAAGTCTGCCACTCCGCCACGAATTGATGAGAGATGAGAGTAATTTGATGTGATTTACCATCTGCAAATAAAGGCTTAAGTATTGAACTTAAAAAATAAAAGTCTTTTACGTTGTATCCTTTTGTTTTCTATTTCTGTTATATAGAATGGTGAACAATGAGACTTGCCATTAATTCACGGTTTCATGGTATTTATTCCGAATAAGATTTTAATTAAATTTATTTTTGTAACGATTATTTATTGCAATCGACTTAATGTGCAGGCAACACCGGAACGTAAAAAGGGCGCGAAAATATGGCGACAAAAGGGATTATTCAAGACACTGGTTGAGTTGGAACTCGACGAGGTCGGATGCACAGCTTGTCGGTTTCATTCGATAATAGCAATTAGCATAATCTGTTCTTAATCAATCTATTGTGTTGTTTCTGTTGTACCTAAATACATAATTTAATTGAAGTGCAGCAGTTTTGTGACACAACTAGCTTTCGCCCGTGGCTGCGCTCGCGTTAAATTCGGTATAACACACCAAGCAGACCTGCAGTTTTTGCTCTTGCGCCTGATTGATTTGTAATAGCAACGCTAAGTTTTCCCTTTTCTTCCCTCGTTCTCCCTCATATCCCACTTTTTTAAAATAAAAATAAGCCTATGTCTGTCTCTTGGTTCCCAATTATCTCTGTACCAAAATTTATCAAAATCGGTTTAACCATATAAGCGTGAAGAGGTAACAAACAAACTCACTTTCGCTTTTATAATATTAGTAAGGATAAGGATTAATGAAAGGTTTCGTTTTAAGATCATTTAGCTTTCCAAGATAGATCTATGGGAAAATGTCTACTTTGATTGCTTGATATTTATCATTTGTAACTCGTTTATCTGGGTTTGTGGGACCAGTAATGGTGGGAATATGCGGTCGAGTACATCCTGCTATCGAACCACAGACTCGTTTCAATGTTGATCAGGATAAACAGTTGTGCAATTACACAGAATTTGATGAAAAAACCATTGTCCAAATCACTTTTTTCTAGTCTTGCTGTGACAAAAAAAAACAGCGTGGTTTTACCGATTTTGGTGTGAACAGCTTACGCAGGGAATATATGCTATGATTAATAGTAGATGGAACTAGCATTCGCCCGCGGCTTCGTTCGCGTTAAATTTAGGGTAACACAGTTCCCCTTGCGCCTTATTGATTTGTAATAGCAACGCTAAGCTTTCCCTTTTCTTCCCTCTTTCTCCCCTACATTCCACTTTTTTTAAATGAAAATTAGCCTATGTCCGTCTCCTGGTTCCGAACTATCTAAGTACCAAAATTCATCAAAATCGGTTTAGCCATTAAAGCGTGAAGAGGTAACAAACAAACAAACAAACTCACTTTCGCTTTTATAATATTAATAAGGATTAATTATTTATTATTTAAAAAGCTTTGGAATTTTTTATTATTAAAAACGATGTTGCTGGCCGTTTATGTCACAAGTTCGAAACCCTAGGTGTGTCCTGGGTTGCGGGTTATTCGAAAGAGAAACCCCCACTTTAAGGGCAATAGAAGGGACATAGCTGGGTTTTAGTCAGTACAAATCTGACACGGAGTTATTTGATGATTTTCAATCATTTCGCATAAAAATAATAATAATATTTACTCCTGATGTACTATCGTTAATGTCATGTTCTGCCGAACATGTGATAGATAGTGGTTTATTTATGTTATGCTAGCTGTGCCCAGCGGCTTCCCCCGCTGCTCACTTAGGGGTATGAAAAATAGATGTTGACCGATTCTCAGACCTACCCGATATGTACACAAAATTTCGTTTAAATCGGTCCAGCCGTTTCGGAGGAGTATGGGAACGAAAACTGTGACACGAGAATTTTATATATTAGATAAGGACGTGATTTAACTACATATGGCACACGGTGGTTATATCAGTACATTATATGTCGATGATGTACATAACTCTGATAACGTTGAGTTCAGCATTCATATTATGTCATTTGTATAACGCAATACCGCAGTTTATTTTATGAAGGACTAGCTATTGCCCGCGGCTTCGCTCGCGTTATATTCGGGTTGACACAGTTCCCCTTTCCTGATACCTGCTACCTGTAGTGTTTGCCCTGGCGCCTTATTTATTGTAATAGCAAAGCTAAGTTTTTCCTTTTCTTCCCTCTTTCTCAGTTTTTTCTCAAAAAATTAGAATTCTAAAATTAAAATTAGCCTATGTCCGTCTACAGGGTCCCAACTATCTCTGTACCAAAATTCATCAAAATCGGTTTAGCCATTTAAGCGTGATGGCGTAACAAACAAATTCACTATCGCTTTTATAACATTAGTGAGGATGAAGAAGTGAATGAATAGAAGATTAATAGAAGAAATCCAAGGTACACACCTATGGTTTTTAGGATGCATGTGCGTATTGTATAGTTATCATCTGCTTTGGTGAACGAAAATATTGTGAGTAAAACAGTATTTCTGTATTTTTCAATGGCATGTAAAGCCCATTTGTGGCATAAAAAGTCCAACACCGGAAGACACTAAACACACGATAGAAGAAAATAATATAATGCTGAAAGTTGTACGTATACGGTACGTACCAAATTCAAACATGGAAGTTTAGCGTAAGACACAACAGTCTCGAGTCTGAGCGACACTTAAGTTAACTAGTATGGACATACCTACTATAAGATACCTACACTTCTGCATAACCGTTAAGACATAACAGATATGATTGTATATTTATTTATGCAGCAAAAGTTCGCAGAAATAATAGGCAAGGGCGAAAAATCTAAGAATTGGGGACGAAAATGCGAAAGATGGGCTATTGCATAATTTTCTGGCGGCTAGACGTTTCGAATTACCCCACTGCAGAACAAGCTATATCACCCCAAGTACCCACTCAAGACTGGATTCAACTTACTACCATTCTACTGAAACCGAGCCAAACATCTAGCCAACCAAAACTCCATGTCCCCGTTCTACGAAGATTTAAAGCATATGTATTTGGATCAATAGTCGTTGAATCACTTCTTTAAAAGCTTGTACTTTACTTTGTCAATTTAATTTTACCTTGTATTACGTATTTGTACTTTTTGTGTGAATAATTTTTTTTTTATTTTTTAATTAATACCATTTTAAGGCACTAGATAATATTATTTTTGATGTGTATTTGTATCGTTTTATTGCTTAAATTTAAAAGATTTCAAAGCTCAAGTTTGCGTGTTTTGCGCGAGACTGATGCTCAGATTTGGGTAATGATTTTTATTGATAAGGTCTCGTTCTGACCGCGGTATTACCTAGTAACCACGCTGTGAATATGATACAGCAAATAAAAGTGATTACTCTTGATAAAACTATAGGAACTGGTGCTAATTCGTATTAAAACCGACCTAAGAGAGTTGAGAAGAGAGGAAAGAGATGGTGCTAGACACCCTGTATAGCTCTGTCTCTTTCCCTCAGTGGAATAAGTTCTGCTTTAAGACGTCATGGTAGGGTAGCAGATGGCAGTAATCGACACTGTTCTTGAACATCTTTTTAATATTCTTAAAAACAGAACAAGAAAACATATATACAATAAACTAGCTGTGCCCAGCGGTTTCACACGCTGCTCACTTAGGGGTATGAAAAATAGATGTTGGTCGATTCTCAGACCTACCCGATATGTACACAAAATTTCGTTCAAATCGGTCCAGCCGTTTCGGAGTAAGGCAACGAAAACTGTGACACGAGAATTTTATATATTAGATAACTTGAAAAGTCCCGAAGGACCAATTATTTATAGCAAAAGAGGAGTCTCATTAAATATATGTTACATTAAAGAATGGATTTTATACTAAGCTTTAACAATACAACAAGAGATAAGTGAACCAACAGTTTTTAATAAGTCCCTTGGAGCTTTGAAACCATTTCTCTTACACAGCCAATAAGGAAACAATCTCTTAAATTGGCTTATTATACTGGTTTTAAAATGAGTAGGTTCTTCCAAGTCCCGGTACTAATAAGTCCCGTGGGATCTTTAAAGGTACTTAAGGAGTTGTGAACGAAACAGATGTCTAGATTAATCAGCAGATATAAAGTCGATTATAAAATGATATAAATAACTTTGTTCTGATAAAAAGGTAACTGTCGACTCGCATTTTGGCATTTTAAAAAACAAATTTTTTGATTTAATTCTACATGAAGACTACGGAATGGCTGATTTTGTAAAAAGCATCAGCGTTTGATAACTACTAGTGGTCATAGTTGTTTAAGCCACACAAATCAAATCAAATCAAATCAAATCATTTATTTCAATTAGACCATTACAGGCACTTTTGAAAGTCAAGAAACAAAATGAATCTACAGTCCCGGTCACAAGGCATAATAACTTGTGAAAGTACTGTAGTTGCCCATTCCAAAGCGTTGATTTCTATGGAGAAGAATGGGCAAGAAACTCCATGGACACTCTTTTAAATTATAATATTTTTACAAAATCGTGTTTACATCATTCATGTTGAGATTATACAAATATGTGAGAACGATGTAAAAAGGCGTGCACAGTAAGAGCGTCCAGAGTAAATAAAAAGCAAAATTTAATTTTAAATCTAAATAAGTTTAAAAATGAACCGTGGTAGCTAAAAAATGACCAGTCCCAACTGACAGCGCCCGTTCACGAACATGACGTATGGATCAGCCCCATTCAGCTCGACCATTTTGAAGGGAGCTAAATGACCCGACACACCCGCCACCATCAGTGAGACATTTAAGTGAGCATGACACTATCAACCACCAGGGCTTCGTCAAGTCAATGATAATACATAGCACTCACATATGGGCTTAATAATTATACAATACTAGATAATTGATTCTATACATTGCAAAGATAGTCTTACAATCTTCTGCAGCTTCCACTATAGCTTCGGATACTAACCAATGAGTTTATCCCTATGCTTGTGGAGCAGGACTAGCATTAAGCCAAGCATTTTTATCATCAATATAATCCCCCAACTTATAATATGCTTGCCTACATAGTGTGCGTTTAATACAAGATTTAAATTTCGTTTCATTCAGTTGAAGAATGTGGGGAGGTATTTTATTGTAGCATTTTAAACAGTACCCCATGAAAGATGAGTCTACTTTAGCTAACCTGAAACCTGGTTGAACTAATTGGTCCCTATTTCTAGTATTATAATTGTGTCTGTCACCTCTTTTACTAAAAAGATGCAAGTTTTTCCTGACATACATGATGTTTTCATAAATATATTGACAAGGTACTGTCATGATGTTAATATCCTTAAACTGTTCCCTTAAAGAATCTCGCCTACGTAGGTTATATATGGCCCTGATGGCTCTTTTCTGCAGAATAAATATAGACTCGATGTCTGCAGCCCGACCCCAAAGTAAAATACCGTATGACATTATACTATGAAAATAACTAAAATAGACTAGTCTCGCGGTATCTACATCAGTAAACTGACGGATTTTTCTAACAGCATATGCTGCTGAACTAAGGCGTCCTGCAAGAGATGTTATATGCGGACCCCATTGTAGCTTTGAATCGAGTGTTATTCCCAAGAAAACAGTTTTTTCGACGAATTCTAGTTTCTCTTGATTCAATACTATGTCACACACACTGTTTTTGACATTTGGTAGAGCAAATCTTATGCACTTCGTTTTTTTCCCATTTAATACTAAATTATTAGCGGTAAACCAATTATGTACCTGCATTAGGGCAATATTTACGTCGTCAAGATTTGTGGCACGCCTGTTTATCTTAAATATTAAAGAGGTATCGTCAGCAAATAACACCATTTGTGGTTGGTTTTTAAACAATTGGGGTAGATCATTTATATATACTAAAAAGAGGAAGGGACCTAATGTCGATCCTTGTGGTACACCCATCTTTACATTTAAACCCATTGAATTGACACCATTTATTTGTACTTGCTGCTGTCTATCATTTAAATACGATTTAACTAAACTAAGGGCAAGTTTCCCTAGGCCGTAATGTTCAAGTTTTAAGAGCAGGGTTTCGTGGTTCACGCAATCAAATGCTTTTGAGAGGTCACAAAAAATCCCTATGGCATCCTGTGCCTCTTCCCACGCAGTAAATATGTGTTTTAATAGGGTGACACCGGCGTCAGTCGTACAACGTCCTTTGGTGAAACCATACTGCTTTTCATGTAAGATTTTATTGGTGTTAAAGTGGTTGAGCATTTGGTTAAGCATTACCTTTTCAAACACCTTGCTGAAAACCGGCAAAACGGATACGGGTCTATAATTATTGGTGTCTTTACCGTCCCCAGATTTGAAAAGCGGTATTACCTTGCTGTATTTCATAAGGTCCGGGAAGACTCCTTGGTCCACACACAAATTAAATATAAAGGCTAAGTACGGTGCTATAGTCTCAATGATAGCTTGACAAACTTTAATAGACAATCCCCAAAGGTCTTCGGTTAACTTGATTTTTATTTGTTTAAAAGCTTTAATGACTACAGTGGGATTAATATGCTTAAACTGAAACTCAGCCGGGCATGGTAAAACGTTTGCTCTTAATAAGTCAACAGAAAGCAAGGGTGAGGAATTTAACGTTTCTGTAGTTTTAATTGGGATACTAGTAAAGAAATCCACAAATTCTTGAGCAACTTCGTTTTTTGTGGTTAGAAGACCACGTGAAGACTCTAGTGTTATATCATTATTATATTTTTTATTTCTATTAGTTTCACTATTGATTATTTTCCAAACCGTCTTAATTTTATTATCAGCGGGTTTAATCTTGTTGCTTATGAATAAGGCTTTAGCTACCTTGCAGGTGTTTTTAAACATTTTTGAGTAAGTAGCAACATAGTGATTGAATGTTTCCGAGTTGATGTAAGGCTTAAGGCCGTAAAGTTCAAACAGCCGTTCCCTACTTTTTCTTATACCCTTAGTTGCCCAATCACTAAATAGAAACTTTGGGCTAATAGATTTAGTTTTAATTTTTAGCGTATCATTGAACTCTGAGTAGACAACCGAAAAGAATTCCTCATAAAAATGATTTACATTATTAATATCATATCCCGGAATGCCTAGATTACTTATTAAATTATTGTTAAATTTATTTAAATTGCTGGGTGTTATTTGTCTAGACTGTATCTGAATTTTTTGTGATGATGTGTAGAACTCGAAAACAACGGTTTGACCGCTGTGATCAGAGGGAAGGTAATTTACAATGGATTTATCTAAGAAGTCGCAGCAACAGAAAACATTATCAATACATGTAGCGGTATTTGTAGTAATTCGGGTTGGCTCCGAAAACACATTCAACAAATTAAATGATTTAAAAAGATTTAAAAATCTACTGCTATTTGAATTTTCATCTAAAATATTGATGTTAAAGTCACCACAGATGACTAGCGATTTATTACCTGTTGCAAGTTTTGCCAAAGCATCTTCCATTACTGACTCAAATATCGAGTAGTTTTGATAATTTGGGGGCCTGTAAACACACACTATGACATGCTTATCTAGCTCAACACAAGATAATTCAATATTATGTTCAACCGATAGATCAACTATATCAATACGACTTCTAAATTTAATACTATTTTTGACTAAGATTAGTGAACTCCCACGCATCTTAGATTTACGGTTAGAGCAACTGCCTACACTGTAATTTTCATAATTAATTAGCATTTCATGATCTTTTAACCAATGTTCGGTGAAACAAACAATATCAAACTTAGTTTTTTCTAAAAACAATTCAATCTCTAGTTGTTTTGAAGAGAAACCTTGAATATTTTGATGAAGTAATTTCAAGGAATTCTGCTTAGCCCCTTTTTTAAATGTAACTATTTGAGAGCCAGAAGGTACCTTGGTGTCTGTTGTCTTACTAGCTAGTTTAAATGAGCCGGAGTGAGCGACAATACTCCCCCGCCTTCCTTGTAAAAAGGTTTATTAGTAGAAGTACTAATATTTGCAGTGTTAATAATTGTACAAAACATAGACATAATATTTATGTCCGAGTGAATATTATAAGCTAATAGCCTAGCTATTTTGTGTCTACAACTAGTAGGTAGAAACACACTACCCCGTGTCGACCTAAGTTTATCAACAACAGTGTTGATATCCAGATATACAAGTTTGTCACAATAGTGACCTACTAAGAAATGTACATGCTTATTCAGCATGTGAATATAATTATTTTGTTTGTTCGAGGTTTTATACTAGTATGGAAAAGCACACAATATAATTTTACGACAATTTAGCTTTAACAACTCAGTTACACTGTCTGTGATGTCTTCTTTTGTAATTTTAGAACAATTTCCTATAAATATAGTTAAATCAGTACTTTCACTATAAACATTTCCAGTCACTAATGCCATTATCTGTTTATAAGTTGACCCTGGCATACAAGTATTTTGACTGGGAAAACTCAGGTTATTACATAATAATTTACCTACACCCCTTCCTATACTATCTGAGAACATTACAGAGTTAGAACAATCATGACTATCATGTATCTCAGTCTGTACCATTTGTAAATTAATTTGTGACATATTAGCTGCATCTTGGTTGAGGATACAGTCTGGAGGCAAATTTTCAGCCTGGGATGGGTCCTCCATTACCTCAGGCTGGACAGTTTCATGGTTGGAAACTGTCTGACAACTACATTGAGACATAGTTATGTCTCAATGTAGTTGTCAGACAGTTAAGGAACATATTCTTGCAGCAAATGAATTAGTTAATTCATTTGCTGCAAGAATATGTTCCTTAATTTGTTTCTGAGAACTCAAATACCTACTGGAAATGGAACTAAGTGAGTCCTGAAGTACCTCTATTTCAGACTGTAATTGCTGAGTATCTATATTATATATTTTAATACTATCTTCTAACTTTATTTGATATTTTTTTAACTTGTTCACTAAATCAACACGTTCTTTTCTCAGTGGAATGTTTTTGGAAAAGTGTTTGTGTTGTTTTTTAAATTGATAACACTTTTTAATTAGTCTATTTAACTTAGCATATTTCTTAATTTTCTTATTGCTTACTGAATAATTTTGTTTACACATTACAGTCTTTTTTGTTTTCAGTTCATTTTTATTTAAACCTTCTTAAATAGCTTAAGGTTGCAATAATCCAAAAGAGAGATGAGTATTAAGGGATAGCGGTTACTACAATCCTACAACAAAAAACTACTTCACAAAATATTGATTCATTTTTTGCTTAAAAAGCTGGCGTCTTCAAATTAAATGGTTTTTAGTTTTTCCCCATGTATTTATGTATTTTAACTCCCTTTACTTTATTTTTGTATGTATGTATATTAGTATTTATAATATTTTTTATATTTTCGGTTATGCACCCTGTACCTACTATGTTTTCTCTCTGCATCACCCTACGGTAGACTAATAGAAAATGGCCAAGGCATTAAGTCCGCCTTTGTACAGTGTTTTTTTTATATATGTGCATAAATAACTTACCATACTGAACACCCCCGACGCCACCCACACCAACAGACTAGCGTTAACAGATCCAGTGTATTTCAGGACCCCCGTAGGAGACACGAAGATCCCACTACCGATGATAGAGCCCACGATGACTGTGATACCGTTCATTAACGACATCTTTGCTTCTAGTGCCCCTTCGCCGCCATCTTTCACTTCTATGTCCCCTTCTGCATCCGATTTGAGAGCTTCGCTTTCGCATTCTTCTTTACTTTTTGGTGACCTAGGAAGAAAGAAAACAGTTACGTGAGTTCGTTTGTCTAAATGATTTAGTGTTCATCGAATGTCGGTTGTCACTAAATGACACAGCCGGAATGGGTATAGAGCTGTGCCCTAACAAAAAATATTCATGTACATCGATGTACAGTACCTCATATTGCTTACATGTAGGGCTTTACAATCGGTTATGTTTTATGATCAGAGAATAGGCGAGAGACACTATAAATAGGAAACAAAAATAGCGCCTTGACAATTTGAATTTAGTTTAAGTACAACAATATCTGGACAGTCATTATCATATTTTAACACGTTCGTTGCATTACTAGATCTAACTGATCTTTTGCAGGACTTTTGTATTGTGCGTTGAATTTAATCGTGTTGTTTCACTCCTTGCGGGAGGATCTAACGTTTAAAATCATACTCGATCAGACTCGACTCATAGGGCTCAAACGCACCAAAGTCGACGAAACGGTTAGCGCAGTGGCTGAGCGATCGACTGCTGCGCTGCGTGTCGCGGGTTCGATCCCCGCACGGAACAAATATTTTTATGGCCTACAGATAGTTGTTTCGGGTCTGGCTGTTTGTGTATGTAAGTTTAAATGTTTGTAAACGCACCCACAATACAGGAGAAATTCCTAGAGTAGGGCAACGTTTAATAAAAAAAAAGAATAAAAAGGGTAGGTTAGTTTAGAGATTTTTTAGGCCTCCAAAGCACCAGCTAAAAGTTCTTTGAATAAGATGGCGCAGGGAACATGTTAATGTCGTTTCTCAGTAAGTTCAGTTTAAGTACAATCACATCTGGAAAGTCATCATCTAGCCTGCCTAGCCTCCTTCCCAAATTTATTTTAATTCGCTTGCAAGTTAACCGGATATAATTGAATACCAGTATGTATACATGTCCGTGATGCCCATCACTATCGATCAAGTGCAAATCCAGAAACCAGGCTAACAATTTCCGGGGTTGCAGGTTGTTCAAAATAAATACCGCAAAGGGCAAAGAAGAAGGAACATGGGTGGGTTTTAGTCAGTACAAGTCTGACATTCCCACCCGCTCCGCCCAGAGCGGGATGATTTCACACCCGCAAAAAAGGCTAACAGTTTCTCAATGCACTCACACTTTACCCGATTTGGGAATAGAACTCATGCACGTGGTCAGAAGTATTGCTTGCGACCATTAAACCAAGGAACTGTTTATAGCTAGATAACATTTACTATTTAGTGACATCTCTACTGACCTCGTCAGCTATGCTTATAGATAGATAAGATATAAAAACTATTATTGACTAGCTTTTGCCTGCGGCTTCGCTCGCGTTTAATTCGGGGTTTGCAGGTACCTGCTACTTGTAGTTTTTGCCCTATATTTATTCTAATAGCAATGCTACGTTTTCCCTTTTGTTCCCTCTTTCTCCCTCATATCTCAATCTTTTCATCAAAATCGGTTATCCATGTGTAGGCGTGAGACGTAACAAACTCACTTTTGCTTTTATAATATTAGTAAGGATTTATTTAGAAGGTCAAGTGTACCTTGGTACTTATATACATATATGTTTAGTGGTCACACTATGAAGAAAGGACACAGAAAACCTGTGAAATCTATCTATTGGTACAATCGATAATCACCCTTACTGCTGTGATATAAAGTCAGTGTCTTTCACCGCTGATTTCCAGATGCCTGTAAATTAAAATTCAGGTAACAATTTCGCCGCACGCCGAAAAAAACTGGTCAAATAGAATTTTTTTACAAGTTCAGTGACCCAGGACGTTTGGGCTGATTGGATAATAATACATAATAGGATTTGTTACGTATTCACTCTACAAGTACTGAAAATAGACGAATGCTCCTACCTATGCCATTGTGTTGTTTTTGGAACGAAGTTCCTGATCGCACGTTGCGAAAGAGGGCTAGACGGAAAGAATTAATACCAAAGTTGTAACGACACTTTTTGCTATAGTTGTAAGCCGTGCGGCGGTCGCGTGTTTCTCTGTCTGTCTCTCTCTCTCTCATAAAAAGCATGCCAATTATTTTCGTTTCGTCTTTCTATGTCGCATTGGACAGTGTGGTGTCGCGAGGATTATTTTTGTTGAGTGTACAGGTTAATAACTTCGTTCCATCCGGGTGTTTTTTTGAAGTTGCCCCACACTAGGAATTTCTCCTGTATCGTGGCTGCGTTTACAAACATTTTAACTCGCATACATAAACAGCCAGACCCGGAACAACTATTTGTAGGCCATACAAATATTTGTTGCATGCGGGAATCGAACCCGCGACACGCAGCGCAGCAGTCAATCACTCAGCCACTTTAAATCCTTAATGGATGTCTTCCGCCTTTGCGGAGGGGTCTGTCAGACTCCTAATGACTAAAACCACATGGTGTTCCTTCTCGTCACTTCTGGCTGGGGTGCAGGGACACATTTGCATTCTACACAATCACCCCAGCAGTGACGGTTTGCTTGCGGCAAACCCCTTCTCAGGTAAAGGGGAGGAGTGGACTACTCCTCTCCCTGTCATTCCATATGAGAGGCACGCGGAAACACCACGCGACGCCAACTCAGGTCTATATAATAGGACAACAGACTTCCTCAAGTCCATTGTCAGCAGGCCATTTTATGGGGGGCGGAAGAGGGCATTGTCGGCCCTCCTCCTGCGCCCTGATCTTCGGGTGCGGGCGGGTACGTTGGAAGTTTTTTCCCTCTCCCTTTCTGCTGCCTCTTTTGCTGCCATAACTTCTTCGGCGAAGGCAGCTATTGCTAAATCACTCAACCACTGCGCCAACCGTGCCGTCAAACGTGTTGTCTTGCAGGAAAGAAATAGGAAGGTCGGGATTGAAAAACGCAACGAACTGCGATGACGACAAAAAATCTTAGTACTAAAACGATATGTACAGACAGACAGCGTCATTTGTTTACCCCCTTTCCCAAGAGGTTTGTCCTTACGTAATTAGAGGCATCCGAACTGAACATAATTGAAACCCTGTGGATAGAGCGTTGATTAAGGAAACGAGGTTGTTAATCCCGATGCCAACGCGTACATCAGATAAACGCCTACCCTACTCGAAACCCTAGTATAATTTAACTTAGTAGGTGGTGTACACTGAAATGTTAGTTTCCGATTAGTCGTAATGAAAATGTAGTACTATCTACTTTGCTCTTGTGTTCAGTCATTTTGTTGTAATCTTTGTAGCATTCATACTTCCGTAGAGATTTTGCTTGTTAATCTCATAGCATCATAGCTCTCAAACTTAACAATCACATTTTGGATTGCTGGAAAGTTAATGCCGTCCAAAAATTGCAGTCGAATCAAGAATCTGCTCCTTTTTGAAATTTGCCTTTGGAAGTCTGGTTGGCTCATTTCGTCCACTATCGATCTCGATTTTAGGTATACAAGAATCAGCAACACCTATTCCCCCTCTTCATTAAAATGGAAATTAAATTCTTCATCTGCAAAAGTCAAGGTTGGTTTAGCAAAATCTATTTTATTCTATCGTCAAGGAGACTGACTGGCTAGCCTCAAGATATTGTGTTAAACTGTGTCTTCCGCACTCGAGTTGCAGTTGCTCCGGACTCCAGTAATTCGATTAAAGACAATTTGGTTTATGGTATAAAGTGGTTAAATTGGCGAGTTTCGTAGCACTACGAAAGATTAAGCGTGATAGTATTTGTATGTAGGCAAAAGGAAAAAAAGAATCAATAAAAAAACTGTCACAAAAATGCGTTTAAAAGTGAATAACGCATTTTTTCAAATTCAAACATGGAATTGAATACGACAGAATAGATTTCAAATTTTATCTGCGACCATTACATTAAATTAAGCAAAAATGAGGTCGTTTACAAAAAAAACAGCAATACACAACAGTTTTTACTATTATAAATGAAACCAGTACTAGGATTCAAAGAGTTAAATTCTGATGAGACCAATCCATGTGAATATCATTGTATGTACAATGTTCTCAGACGTCTTTTGTCCGCGCTCAAAGAAGCGATTACGTTCAAAGAGAGGTAGTGAAAGAAACGAATCGTTGGGGTCCCACAAGGACATATGCTTGGACTACATCTGTGTTATAGTTTTTCGCAGGGCTTTGATCCAGCTGAGCATGTAAAAATATATTTATTTTTGCTTTGGGGTGATGTGTTTGCGTTTCGTAGTGGATAAGAATGTTTAAAAATGGTAAATGTCAATACAGACACAGTGATATAAAAGTATAAAATACCTGTTCCTCTTCTATTACTTAAGTATTTCGGCAAAACAATTTAATAGTAGATAAAAACCGGTCAGAAATAATCGGCGCGACTTATGTAACTTTTCATTACCATAATTAGATACAGTTAATCAACGTTTTAGATAAACTTAGAATGAGATGAGACAATGAGTGGTAGAAAACAGGATTAGGAAGAAACGGGTTTGTGACCCACTGACCTTTGGGAATGATAACGAGTGTTTATGATTGATTAGAATTATTTAAATAGATGTGAAGGTTGGTGAGTTTGTTACTTAGTTAAAAAACAAACAACGTGACGTCCGAATAGAAATCAAGAAATAGAGGATTAATTTAGATATTATATTGATATACACTACAACAGTACAAGGTGAATAAAAATCAGGTATAGGTGACGACAGCCGTTCGGGTTGATCTTTAGGCTAGTCTTGGTTGTTCAGTAGATGGATGAGGATTTGTTTTACAATATCCATACTTTCCAGGATTACGACAAGTTTTTTTTTGTATTTGACACTTCAGCAGCTTATAATGATTAAACGACATTCAAAGGTTTCTAAGCTCCAATTTTGGTTTAGGTGGGTACTTTGTAATCTGACACCACATACTACACATATCATCATTTTCCTGCCCTTGTCCAATCTATTTGGGGTCGGCGCAACACGTTTTTTTCTTCCATTCTCCCCTAACAGAAGTCACGGCATCATTCACTCCTTTCTCCTTTTTCCTTACACAATCCATCCATATTTTGTTTGACCTTTCTCTCGCTCTCCGTCCATCAACATTCAGATCCATATACTACACATAGTGTTAAATAAACCAAAAAATATCGAGTATCCACAACCATCTAGCAAAATAACAAAACTTGATAATACAAAACCTCATAAATAACAACTGTCAAACTCCATCTACGCCGGAACAGATTTGGGTCAAATGGAACCACGGAAGCTTTTAAAACACTCTGAAAGTTTTCTTCGCAGGTTTGGAGTTTATAAACAACGTATACCGTCATAACCGTTCATCATCAGCCTAGCCTTTTCCCTACTATGTTGGGGTCGGCTTCCAGTCTAACCGGAATATCAGTATTTTACATGGAGCGACTGCCTATCTGACCTCCACAACCCAGTTAGTACTGGGTAATGCGAAACTCCTTGGTAAGACTGGTTGTCAGACTTTCGGAACACTGACAACCTGTAACGACTGTCAAAGATCTACAAATGACAGCCGGGACCAACGGCTTAACGTGCTTTCCGAGGCACGGAGGAAACTCGGTATGTAACGGGTGGTCACCCATCCACAGACCATCCTAGGCAAGCGCGGCTTAACCTAAAGATCGACCCGAGCGGTTGGTATTATTTAGCCACGAGCTCCTACCGTTTTAACCGTTCAGCAAATAATATAGACTTAATATTTATACTGGGTATTAACAAAACCTTTATGAAGCATCGTTCCTAAACTGCTGTGCTTTCGCTTGTTTTAGGGATCAAAACCATCAAGGTCACTGTTAAAATTCAGTGATACTTTTCCACACCTTTTCTTTGCCTCTGTGAAATCGTGAAATAATTTCCCCCGCTATGGGCGGAACAGGTGACTAAACAACTGACTAAAACCCACCCATGTTCCTTCTTTTACCCTTTATGTTCCGGGGCCGCGGTATCTCTTTCGAATAATCTGCAACTATAAAGATTTTCCATGCCTGAGGATAAGATCGATTGACTTCATTGAATCCCCTACGTGTCTGTACGTTTTTTATATCCTTAATTCCTTACTAATATTTTAAAAGCGAAAGTGAGTTTGTTTGTTTGTTACGTACTGGAGACCGACATAGGCTATTAAAAAAAAAATGATTGTGATATGACGGGGAAAGAGGGAAGAAAAGGGAAAACTTAGCATTGCAAGTACCTGTAAATCAGGAAAGGGGAACTATGTTATCCAGAATTTACCGCGAGCGAAACCGCGTAGAAGCTAGTTCTGTTTCAAATTATGGCTTAAGAATTTTAGGATCAAGTTTAAGTGCGAAATTTACATGAACTGTATGTGAACATTTTTATCTCCAATCCACCACCCAGAAAGTATAATAACCACCGCATCTACAATAACAGAATCTTAAAATAACAAGATCACAGATGAAGAATCAAATCAGAATCATGTTTACTCTGAGAGAGACAACTCATTTATCAGCGTCTGTAGTTGCTTGAGATAAGGCAGGTCATTCGGTCAATACAGTTATAAGTAGGAGTTTGAAGTTCCTGATTGAATGCGGGGTTAGTGACAAAGTACTTGATTCATAAATATGAGATTTTGCAATTATTTAATCTGCTCTGATAATTAATATGGTACATCGTTTCCTGCTCGAGGATATCTTGATCTTATGCTATTAAATGCGGCTTCAAATCAAGATTAAACAATTGATATTAGCTTTCCAAGAATGACACTAAACTAAATTACAGACGTTGCTTTTATATCCCACCCTGGCTGGACTGAGCTACGTCTGCCACTATGGGTCAAAATAGCATGTCCTGGCAAATCTCATAGAAAATATAAAATTATTATAATTTAAAAAGAGTGTCCATGGAGTTTCGTGGTCATTCTTCTCTATACACACCAACGCTTTGGAACGGGCAACTACAGTACTTTCACAAGTTATTATGCATTGCGTCTGGGACTGTAGCTTCATTCTTTTATTTCTTGACATTCAAAAGTGCCTGTAATGATTTAATTGAAATAAATGCTTTGAATTTGCGGTCGAACGAACTACGGAAACGGGGCGTTTTCTCTGCAGTGGAACGATGCTGGCTAACAGCATCAGTATTCTGACTCAGCGATCATTGTGCCGATAGTCGTTACAGCCAATGGCTTGATTGCCAAGAGCCTCGACTAACATCTGAGAAGACTCACGTTAGGCAGCTGGATCAAGGGCTTGATACAGAAAGCGGTACTCCTCGACACGGCTCGTATTGTTAGAAGGTTCCTGTCTCTGGAGCCCTGACTGCCGGTAGCTTGAACCCTGTTCCCGATACCGGTGGGCTACTACTTTTAAATGTTTTTTGTTTTGATAAGAAATATGTAAAAATATATAAAATATGTATATTCTAAATTAACTAAGCACATAGGCTGAGTTAAAACATTTGCCTGCTGAGTATAGATATGATTGGCAGGCGAATGTTTAGTAATATAAATTGTATTGGTTTTGAAGTGATATGAACAGAGTGAATGCTCTCATCAGTTCCAGCGGTGAGTTAATTGGGGCAAAATATCGAGGTCGGACCGATATACACATATCAATTAATTTAGTAGAAATAGTAGCTACAGTTTATTGTTTACAAATAAAACCTTTACGTGGTCTTCTATTCAATGGTTTTCTTTTTTTTTCGATGTCGTTTATTATTTTTATGTCGTTTATTTCATTCGTTACAATTTTTTTTGCGTGTCGTTCATTTTGTTATCATACTTTCCAGCTCTATGCTTTTTTTTTAAGTGAGAATGTTGTTGACATCGAGGTTCTTCTGTTGAGAAATCTTGTACCATTTCTTTTATGCAATGATTTAAGTCAGTCATTGTCCAATTCTACAACAAACTATAAATTCTTCTCCTCCTCTGATTTGATTTTTACTGACACAAAATTCATCAAGAGGCGCATAAACGCGACGTAATTTATTGATCGGGTTGTTACTGTAGAACCGGAACATAAAGGGCAAAAGAAGGAACATGGAGGGGTTTTAGACGGTTGAAGTCTGACAGTCCCCCCTGCTCCGGCCAGAGCGGTGCAAGTTATTTAATGATTTAATTCCCATGCGTAAAAAACGGTATTAGGCGCGTCGCCCACATGACCAAGAGTCGAGGCGCAGTCGCGGCGCGCTCGTCGCCCACACGACATTTGTAAAGAAAATCTCACATCAGAGTCACGCCGCAACGAGATTTTCTTGACATTTGTAAAGAAAATCTCGTTGCGGCGTGACTGTGTGGGCGACGCGCCTAGCGCGCCCGCGCCCCGGCTGCACCTCGACTCTTGGTCATGTGGGCGACGCGCCTTACGAACTAACTATAGGTACCATCTTCAAGGACAACAACTTAAATTAGTTACGAGTTATTCTTTAAACTTGTTTCTATATGTAGAACTAACTATAAGGTAGGTAGGCTTCATTGTTTGATAAAATTTAATCAATTTCTTCCATTTCAAATACATGTTCAAGTTCTTCTTTCTTAATATTTTGATAACTGTGGTAATTGATTGCTGTTAAAACAGTTTTTCACGTTATTTTTAGAGCGATAGCAACCCTGAGAAAGGGACAAATAACGACCATAGACATTGTATTGTGTGTATTGAAAAATAGAAACTATGATGAGGATGAATAAAAATAAGTATAACTAGATAGTATTAGGGTCGCGATTTGCTTGGATGGATGTATGTATGGATGTTTGTTACTCTTTCACGTCAAAACAGTTGTTCGGATCTTGACAAAGGTAGATTATGGTCTGGAATACCATATAGGATACTTTTTTTCGATATGACGCGGGCGAATCCGCGGGCGCCAGCTAGTATATAATATTAGTACGGATGTACAATTTGGGAGTCGTATAGATTTCAGATAACGAGGTTATTGCCGAAACGTATTCAGTTAGGAAATAAACAACCTTGTTAGGCATATAATTACTAATTAGGAGCTACCGACTAAATCAGATCAGATATAAAAATTAATTGACGTGATGATTAAAACTGCATTTTCTCACGTCATGTCAGTTAGTTCGTTTAGCTGCCAACCTTAAAATAATATACGCAGCAGGCCTCGCAGGCCTGTTGGTAGAAATTTCTTTTGAAATAAGGCTGTGCCTTTGTACTCTATGTTTTATTTTTATGATGTTTCATTGTTTTTTATCCTGTGTGTATTAAAAAATAAACTAGCTTTTGCCCGCGGCTTCGCCCGCGTTAAATTTGGGGTAACACATTTCCCCTTGCGCCTTATTGATTTGTAATAGCAACGCTAAGTTTGCCCTTTTCTTCTCTCTTTCTCGCTTTTTTAAAATAAATATTAGCCTATGTCCGTCTCCTGGGTCCCAACTATCTCTGTACCAAAATTCATCAAAATCGGTTTAGCCATTAAAGCGTGAAGAGGTAACAAACAAACAAACTCACTTTCGCTTTTATAATATTAGTAAGGAAGTAAGGATAGTAAGTATAAATACATATGTGCGCTACATTTGCGAAGTGAAATAATAACTTTTAGCTGTCCAATTTTCATATTTACTAGGTAATCGATCTTGCTGAGATAGCTGTGGGCACACATATCGCAAAACTGGAGCTAGACAGCTAGACAAAGTCGCGGCTGACCAAGGAGGAGCTGGCGGAACGCTTTGGACGGCTAAAAAACAGTCATAAGAAAATCTATACAAGAACACTACTGTAGGGTTACTATGACATATTATTGCAGTTCAAATTCCTATGTGAGAAAGAGATGGTGCTAGACACCCTATATAGCGCCGTCTCTTTCCCTCAGTGGAATAAGTTCTGCTTTAAGACGTCATGGTAAGGCAGCTGGCATAGGTATTTATTTTTAACGGCTTCTTAAGGACTCTCTTTCCCTCTCAACTTTTTTTCTCACATTCAAGCTTTTACAAAATCTAATTCAATATCTTTTTTCCCTATGTCCATCTTAGCTTCCCCTATGTTTGTCACCTCATTAAAAAGCTACATCTGCCAAAGCAGTCGCCCTTGGCCTAGATCCATCAATAGGGCTGGAACCCTAACTACAAGCAGCAGACGTAGGGGACGCGGGATATTGTGTCGATTGCCTCTGCTGGCCAATTCGGAGCTAACATAGGGGAGTTCTTTTTTTAAATTCCAGTATTTTTTTTAGGAAAGAAACTCAACAGCAACATCCAAAGAACACGATTTATTCAAACTTAAATACAATTTGATTGAATTCTTTCCAAAACCAAAAAAAAACATTTTTTTATTTGTTTGATTTCTTTTTAACATTTAGGTACTTAAAATTAATCTGTCATATTTTTTGTTGATCTATCATTTATTTGACAAGTATTTTAACATTGTTTTGTTTCAACACACTTATTTTAAAATTGGTTTTTGCAATAGCAATTTTAGATAATTAGTTTTTATTTTTAATTCTGGTTGACTAATTTAATGTTTATTTTGATTTGATTTAATTGATTATTTGGTTATGTAATATGTGTTTTAAGTCCCTGTTTTTTTTTTCATTTTCGTTGGGGAAAAAACCGCTAAAAAGAAAATCTCTGCAAATATCTGTCAGATTTTAGTTTTTAGTTAAAATTCAAAAATTAAATGGCACGGACTCGGCTCGACATGGCACAGTGGCTGAGCGATTGACTGCTGCGCTGCGTGTCGCGGGTTCGGTTCTCGCACGGAACAAATATTTGTATGACCCGGCTGTTTGAGTATGTGAGTTTAAATGATTGTAAACGCACCCAGGATATCTACAGGAAAAAGTCCTAGAGTGGGGCAACGTTTTTAAAATAAAGAAAAAAACTTTGATTTATAGATTTGACAACGGAAACCATGGATTCAATTCATAAGTGCACTGATGGGGCTTCTTGCCTAATTCAGTTACGTGAGTGTTTCTGCTTGATAACCAATCTGTTTCAAATAACATTTATTACTGTCAGGTAACTACAGATATAGTTACTCCTGCATGATTTTTTTAATGTTTTTAGGCTTTCACTCCGGTTATCTATACTAATCTATACTATAATATTATAAAGCTGAAGAGTTTGTTTGTTTGTTTGTTTGAACGCGCTAATCTCAGGGACTACTGGTTGGAATTGGAAAATTCTTTTAGTGTTGTATAGTCCATTTTTTGAGGAAGGCTATAGGCTATATAACATCACGCTACAACCAACAGGTGCTGAGCAGCGCGGGTGAAACCGTGGGGGGGACAGCTAGTTAAAAAGACTCTTTGGCAAACAAATATCAGACTTCTAAAAAAGGAGGAAGTTCTCAATTTGACTGTACGTTCTTTATGTAGGTATGTTTGTTACACGATTTCTCCCACGATCGTGGAACGTTTTTCACAACAAAAAAACATTTCACATCTAAAATGGCTACTCATAAATAAAAAATTGTTGCAAAAAGAAAACCGAGATCCAAAAAGACGGAAAATAGGTAAATTGACTACCGGAAGTTGATGGCATAAAAATTATGAATCAAACAAAAGTCGGTTTTCTTATAACTATATTCAACTGAAAACATTAACTTATTCTAATCTGTACCATAGCGGTTTTCTAAGATTTTCTAAAAGTTGAATTCATAAATGCATTATATAAACCGATTTAACCGACTTCCCATTGTGTCACCCTATTTATAAGTTGTTTAATGTTATTATAATTTTTTGTATGGTGTACATGATAAAGAATAATCTATCTATCTAAATATAGATTAATTTGGAAAAAGTGAAAACATGTCCGCTGATAGAGCCGTACCTATAAAACAAATAAATTAGGGATATGATGATTGACCATACCCTACCATAACGTCTTAAAGCAGAACTTATTCCACTGAGGGAAAGAGACGGAGCTATACAGGGTGTGTAGCACCATCTCTTTCTCACACAGGAATAAGAACTGCTATAAGATGTCATGGTGACCTAACAGCAAATGATTATACGACGATCCCAAAACGATCACCAATAAAGAATTCCCGTGGTTCTATTAGACAACCTACTGGCAAATATCATAATATATGATTATGTATGTACTACACACGTAACCGTGTACAATCAGCAAAGGAGATAACTTTCCAGGCTCGTTAGATACAAGTTGAGGTTTTCTTAAAAATCCATGAACGTTTTCGAATAAAGTTATTTGACAAAAGCAAATAATTATGCTGTTTATGGTTAGATATAAGTTTAATTAATTTAAAATTATTGTGAAAGTTCCTACCATACGTGATATTAGTAGATACTCACTGCAATATAATTTTATTAGTTTTAAGACATTTTGCTGCGCCCTAACAGGGTCACTAGATGGTACTCACTAGTTAATAGCGTGTTTATTTGTACACTAGCTGTTTCACGCGGTTTCACCCACGCTGCTCAGCACCTGTTGGTCGTAGCGTGATGTTATATAGCCTATAGCCTTCCTCAAGAAATGGACTATCCAACACTGAAAGAATTTTCCAATTCCAACCAGTAGTCCCTGAGATTAGCGCGTTCAAACAAACAAACAAACTCTTCAGCTTTATAATTTTAGTATAGAAGTATAGATTGCACATTAAATGATTCTCTGAATTTGTTGCTAAGCGCAAATCTCGGGAACAGCTGAACCGATTTCGCTAATGCTTTTTTTGGGGTGTTAGTTAATGTTAGAAGAGAGTTTTTATGAAAAAAGTAGGATAGGTAGGACCCCACCCTACTTTTGTATCATTTGGGCAGGTAGGATAGAAAAATTGCTAATAAATAAACACACACCTATACATACATACAGCTAATAAATAAATTGACACGCCCATCGGTCTTGAAGAAAAAAAACAACTATATCAGACGACCCTAGTCTATCCTAATAATATATACTGCTTAATGTCCTTGAATCATGTCACAGGTCTCAGAGACGCCGCCAAAGTGTGCATACATGAGTACCTACCTTATATACTACGTAGATAGGGGCATTGACGTCATAAGCCGGTACTATTGCCAAACGACCCTTATATATACAGTGCGGCGATTATCGGCAAACGTGATGGTGAGTTTATGGAATGCGTTTTCGCGAATTTGAAATAACGTACTTGTATTAAGGCGCGGTAAAAAATCAAAAGTCATTTATTCAAATTAGGCTGATAATCAGCACTTTTTGAACGTCACATTACAAGAGACAGTCCCACAAAAACGCCCCATGTTCCTTCTATTGCCCTTTACGTTCCAGGGCCGTGGTATTTCTTTCGAACTACCCGCAATCCCGGCAGGAGGCCCTGGCAGGCCCCTCGGCTTTGTTGACATCTCTTTGGCTTAGCCTTGCTATTCATTGTAGGTATAACGTGTATCGGTGATAACTAAATTAAATTTGTCTTTTCCCAAATATGTGACGGGCCTCTTGGTCTAGTGGTTAGTGGCTCTGACTGCTGTGCCGGAGGTCGTGGGTTCGATTCCTTACCAGGACAAACTTCGTGTGATGAGCATGATTGTTTGTTCTGTGTCTGGGTGTGATTTATCTATAATATGTATGTATTTATAAATTACTAGCTGACCCGGCGAACTCTGTTCCGCCATAAAGGCAATAAATAATAAGCCGATTTTCGAATTTATTAATTTTTTTTTTCTTTGAAAAAGAAATTAAGTATATTAATCATTTATTATTGTTTCTGCATTTCAGTACATAGGTTGGTTTCCACTTAAGTACCTTGTGATACACGACATTTTTTGTTTTCTACAAAACAACGCAGATAGTCTTCCGACCCGTGAACATGCCACATATAATTGACCATGGGAAAAACATGGATGTTCTAGATTCAAACCATAAACTTTTAAGGGTTGGCTTTGTGATTTGTTGATGGTCATGGCAAATGTAAGACGGATCGGATATTGAAGTCTTTTAAATTCTAACGGCAAATCGGTTGGGATCATCGGGATCGTCAGAATGAGGACTTCTTCACCTTTGAATTTTCCTTTCACTATACGTCGCGTAAATTACATTGTTCATCAATTGTCTAACCACCAAATGCGTACTGGTTTGCGCCGTTTTGGTTGGTATATGTTTCGAAGCTTACTACGGAGCCAACCTTTAGGCGTAAATTGTGCGGTGGTAAGCCAGGCACATCCTAGGAGTTTAAAAAAAAGAAGTGTGTGTACTTATGTACACGCGTTAGAAGCTTGATAAAAAATCGTAGTGAACTCGCATACCATTAATATTTAACGTTTATAATTTGATTATTTCGCACCTGACTATATGGAATTATGTAGTTTTATGTTAAAAAGGTGTAAGCGGAGTTGCAAGCTGCAAAAAAAGTAAGCAACATTGTTGCACTGATTTTTTATTGTTGCCAGAATTGTAAACAATACGGAGTTAATTAATAGTTTTCTTTTTTGTCTTTGGTAATGAAACATGGCAATTGAATCAATCAATTATATCATCAATTACATCAAAATCTACTGACAAAAAAAATACTAAAATGCTGTAGTGATTAACGATAAATATAAAAAATAATCATAAAAATGTGAGCCGTCACGGGTCGCCTGGCAGATGTGAAAAATCGATATTATTTTGTAAGAGTAATATGCAGAAAAGAACAGATTGTGATAGGAACTAAATATGTCATTGAAAACATCATTTTTCTGTTCCATTGTGGATTTACCAAAAGGACATCGTTTTCGTGTTCATCATCGTTTACGAATTCGTGGATCGAAGGCACTTTGAATAAAACTCTATTACTGCCCCCCTGTGGTAACCCATCCATTTCCAAACCTTGGCAAGGGTTACTTAACCTGGCCCGTGTGCTAACACATGCATTTCCAAACCTTGGCAAAGGTTGCTTAACCTTGTCCCCTGTGGTAACCCATCCATTTCCAAAACTTGGCAAGGGTTGCTTAACCTGGCACCCTGTGTTAGCCCATCCATTTCCAAACCTCAGCAAGGGTTGCTTAACCTGGCCCCCTGTGGTAGCCCATCCATTTCCAAACCTTGGTGAGGGTTGCTTAACCTGGCCCGTGTGGTAACACATGCATTTCCAAACCATGGCAAGTGTTGCTTAACCTGGCCCCCTGTGGTAGCCCATCCATGTCCAAACCTTAGTAAGAGTTGCTTTACCTGTCCCCGTGTCACGTGTGGTAACCCATCCATTTCCAAACCTTGGCAAGAGTTGCTTAACCTGTCCCCGTGTGGTAACCCATCCATTTCCAAACCTTGGCAAAGGTTGCTATAATTTCATGCGATCCTAGTAGTTTTATCTCAACGCAGTTGGTTCTATCAAGAATCAAGTTCTTGATAGAACCAACTGCGTTGAGATAGAGATCCACAGATCAAACTGCTGGAATTAATTTCACCGTGAATTCATGCAAGCCTAGTACTTTCGCTTGTATTAGTTAGGGTTTTGACTCCATTTTATTTAGAAAACGTTTGTATGGGGAATTTCACCGTGAATTCATGCAAGCCTAGTACTTTCGCTTGTATTAGTTAGGGTTTTGACTCCATTTTATTTAGAAAACGTTTGTATGGGAAATTTCACCGTGAATTTATGCAAGCCTAGTACTTTCTTTGACTCCATTTTATTTAGAAAACGTTTGTATGGGAAATAAAGAAGGACGGTTTTGAGGGTTTTCCCGACAATTATTCCAATTTTTCTCACCTTTTAAACCTTCCCTGGACTTCCAGGAGTATTTCAAGACTAAAATTAGCCAAATCGGTTCAGCCGTTCTCGAGTTTTAGCGAGACTAACGAACAGCAATCCATTTTTATATATATAGAAGAAGAAGATAGAAGATAGAAGAAGAAGATAGAAGATAGAAGAAGAAGATATAAGTATGTATATCAGTTGTCTGGTTACCATAACACAAGCTCTGCTTAGCTTGGGATCAGATAGCCGTGTGTGAGTTGTTCCAAGATATTTATTTATGTAAATAATATGTTAGAGTACGTACCACTATGTTTTTTAAGGTATCTTTCAGTTTGCATCACACTGTTACTATGTTTTCAAAGCAGGGTTAAATAAAAGTCGACGCGACAGACCGTAAAGCCGCCGATGGACATCTTTACAACGTAATCGTTTTAAGTCGTGATTCATTGAACAATTAGACACCGCTTTACGTAAGCTAGAAGTGACAGAAAAGTCATTTTCGTAAATGGTTCTTGATTAATGACCAGTAGGCCTACTATGACATCTTAAAGCAGAACTTATTCCACTGATTAAAAGAGATGGTGCTAGACATGGTAGGGTAGCTGTAGGGTTACTATGACATCTTATAGCAGTTCTTATTCTTGTGTGAGAAAAAGATGGTGATAGACACCCTGTATAGCTCTGTCCCTTTCCCTCAACGGAATAAGTTCTGCTTGAACACGTCATGGTTTCAAGCTGAAGCTTGAAATGCAAAACCTCAAATAAACCCAGCCGCCGCGGGAAACTGTCCGGGCGTCGGGCGCTACGAGACGACTCCCAGCCACCGTAGATGCTGTGGACGTCCAGTGACGACAGGCCGTGTCGACGGTGCGTTAGTGTTCCACCTGCGCCTTAAAAAGATGTCCGTAAAGCAGAGGGGCCTGCCAGGGCCACCGCCTGTCGGGGTTGCGGGTTGTTCGAAAGAGATACTGCGACCCCGGAACATACGGCAAGAAAGGAACATGGATGGGTTTTAGTCAGTAAAAATCTGAGACTCCCCTTCTGCTTCGCCCAGATCGGGGCTTTGAGGATGTACTATCCAAAAAAAGAAACGATTTACTGAGCAGTAGGCCTACTATGACATCTTAAAGCAGAACTTATTCCACTGAGTGAAAGAGATGGTGCTAGACACCCTGTATAGTTCTGTCCCTTTCCCTCAGTGGAATAAGTTCTGCTTTAACACGTCATGGTAGGGTAGCAGTTCTTTTGTTTTTAATTACATAAGTATTGACAAGCCGACCTTGCGCCACTGATAACTCAGTTAATTGACCTTCTTCTGTTATCAGTCGTATTCTATACTTTCGCTTTGCATGGTCCTTGATCTCCGGTTCAATGAAGTGAAGGAAGGTGATATTTCGTAAGTGATTTTACAAATATGGACCATGTGTTTTTACTTCCTGCTAAATTCTTGTTTTACCGAAATGGTGAAATAATTATGTTGAATTGCTTTTGTTAATGAGGAAAAGAATTTATTTTTTAATAAATAACAAAAACTTTAATACCTAAATATCGTCCTACGCATCCACACTTCTTTATTAATCGTCATCAAACACAAAGCATTTATTTCAATAAAACCATTGCAGGCACTTTTGAATGACATGAAAACAAAAGAACTTGACTTTTTTAATTAATGGCGTTTGTGGTTGTGGAAGGAGACACCACAATTTTGCCAATATCACGTAGGTAAAAACAAAAGAAATGATGCTACTTCAGTACATAAAGACATGTCGAAAATGGCATTTTTTTATTGTCTCATTGGCTTTAGATTATCTATGCGCACATGCTGACATACGATTTTTATTTTTATTTAATTTATTTACCTTGTTTTAGATCGTATAAGAGAACAAGTCTTATAAATACAACCAATAAGTGTCGTAGAAACGGTCATCTCTCATTTTTTCTAAGGATACGTGAAAAAATAAAATATTTATGTGTAAATGGTATCATAAACCTTTTAAAACTGTTAAAATATTGTAGAAAGAAAATATTTATTATTGCTCATAGAATTCTAGAGCGTTTTGAACACAAATTACGCTTTCCTGTAAACCTCGGTTTTTGACTTAACGTTATGTACAGACGCCTGCACATCAAGCTACTACAACCTGGCAGATTTCTTTGATAGATTTTCGACTTTATTGCTAAAGTATTAGGTTCAAGGTTCATTTGGAAAAATTGACAGTTTCGGGTTGCTTGACCTGCAGGCGTCTGTACGTAGGAACCGTCGATAATAACTTGTGAAAGTACTATAGTTGCCCACTCCAAAGCGTAGTTCCCTATGGAGAAGAATCATCAGACACCTTAGTCCCCTCAATCATCAGCCACTTCTTATATACTCAAATATTATGGTACTCAAAACTTTCCTCAGGACATCTTCCTTATTGGTCAAACTATATCTGTACCTTTTAAATTAAGCTCGAAGATCAACTGGTCGCCAGCAGCCCTGCTAATCACCGACCTTCAATTGCAAGCACAAACTTCCAAGCCCCAGTGCTCATTATTTTTAGAAAGTAGAATCTACTCTGCTTCCAAATTACTGTAGTCTGTTTGGCTAGATACTTCAATCGATGGAGTGCATTGTTAGGTCACTGGGTCGACGCATCATCATAGCTTATTTAAAACTTCTGATCGATGCAATGCTATAGAAAAGAATGATTCAGCTTCTATTTTCCAGTATTTTGGACAGTATTAAATGTAGGTCAACATCTGCTCCACCCCCAAGACCAACAACGGCAAGGTACGGAAAATGATGATGATTGCGTGTGACTCAAATGACGAGGTTATCTCCGTAAAGCTTTTTTTAGTATCTGGGATATTATCAAATAACTTCACCCGCTCTGGACGTAGCGAGGGGGGGTGGTGTCAGACTTTAAAAAAAAAATACAGACTATTTAAAGTCACTAGATTAAACTATGTCAATCCCAATTCATTGAGTTTATAGGCGTAATATCGGAGAGCACCGTTGCCAAGGTCTTCAAGAAAAAAAATTGTAGGTACCCAATTTTTCCTGGTTAAAAACCTGTGTCTTTCCATGAAATGACAGTCAATTATAGGTTATATATATACCTCAATTAAGTAGGTGTCGGGGATGCCCAAAAGGAGAGTTATATTTGGTATCTTTGACCTGCTTGTATGTTTATATTTCCGTTTTCTTTCTGGTGTCTCGTGACGAATGAACCGAATTCGATAAATTCGTAAACTACTCTGAAATGTCAGGAGTCAGCGTCTCCAGTCAATATATTTACGCATTTTTATTTTATTACTAGCTGTTCCTCGCGGTTTCACCCACGCTGTTCAGCACCTGTTGGTCGTAGCGTGATGTTATATAGCCTATAGCCTTCCTCAAGAAATGGACTATCCAACACTAAAAGATTTTTTCAATTCGAACCAGTACTTCCTGAGATTAGCGCGTTCAAACAAACAAACTCTTCAGCTTTATAATTATAATCTATACTAATATAATAATATTAGTATAGATTAGGTACTTATGACAAACTCAAACAAAAGCCAAATTAAACAATTGAGGCAAATAAAATATAGGTATGTTGATTACAGAAATGTGCAAGTTTAAAAGAAGAAGATTTTAAAGCACTATTAACCTGATTTAAGTTTTATTCTAATTTAATAAATAGTATTATACTCTTGTTGGCAGTAATAAACCAAAAAATGGTCGGATTAAAAAGTTTTTATCTAAGTTCATTTCTCTCCAGGCCTGAAATGTAGATTATAACTAAGTCCAAAACATTTTCCGTATATCAATAACTAGCTTTTGCCCGCGGCTTCGCTCGCGTTAAATTCGGGGTAACACAGTTCCCCTTGCGCCTTATTGATTTGTAATAGCAACGCTAAGTTTTCCCTTTTCTTCCCTCTTTCTCCCTTACATCCCACTTTTTTCAAAAAAATATTAGCCTATGTCCGTCTCCTGGTTCCCAACTATCTCTGTACCAAAATTCATCAAAATCGGTTTAGCCATTAAAGCGTGAAGAGGTAACAAACAAACAAACAAACTCACTTTCGCTTTTATAATATTAGTAAGGATTACTAAGGTAAGATACAATTAAACTACTATACTACAAAAAAACTTAAATACAATCGAATCAACATAATCTATTAAGTCGATAAAATACCAAGAATCACACAATCTGGCGCATTCTCAGCAGGCCTTTGGACATTACAAATTGAACTAACAAAATATGCCCGTTCTGACAGTTTTTCGGATGTTAACCAAAAAAGTCAACTCTCTGAAGACCAACTGTCACCAAGTTACCAGAACCAGAGAACTGACTAGCCACAAACCAATGGCCTTCACAGCGGCCAAGGTAAAAATTTAATAGCTTCGCCAAATGAATTGCATGGCACAACAATTGAAATTGATTGATAATGAAATATCCATTCTTATTACATAAGCATTTAGAACTGTTACAGTTAGGATCAATTTGTGAGATGACGACATTATCAACTTGGATTGCTGGAGACCTACACCAGGAACTAAGCGAGTGGTCTGATTTGTGTCTATGATATTGCATAATCTTATCTCCATCCCCATTCTATTGGCCGGGCGTTTGAGGGAGAGAACATCTAGCCAACCCAGCCGCCGCGGGAAACGCCCCGGGCGCCGGGCGCCGCGAGACGACTCCCGGTCACCGTAGATGCGGGCCTGTGGACGGTGAGCAATGGGTAGTTCACCGTACGTCCGTCTATTGACGACAGGCCGTGTCGACGGCGCGTTCGTGTTTCACGCGCGCCTCAAAGAGATGTCAGCAAAGCAGAGGGGCTTGCCAGAGCCTCCGCCTGCCGGGGTTGCGGGTTGTTTAAAAGAGATACCGCGGCCTATGAACGTAAAGGGCAATAGAAGGAACATGTGTGGGTTTTAGTCAATACAAGTCTGACATGCCCCCCGCTCTGGGCGGAGCGGGATCATGTCAGACTTGTAAGTCATTGGATGATTTCCCACCCGAAAAAATAAATCCCCATTCTCTCATCGGACGAACCGCCATACGGCGAAGCGTCAGCATTAGGTGCCTATATGGCTAGATTATTATGGTTACAGTTCATACGGACCCAAATAAAGCGATATGCATTCATATATTGTACGAGCCGCTAGTATGAGAAATTAACTAACAGCATCTCTGTTCCCTGATCATTATAATCAAGATCTCTTCAAAGTTTGAATCGGTTTCCTTTAAGCAAGCGTGCTTCACCCTAGGCCGTATCATCGCGCGCATCAGGTTTGGAGCTGCCAAATGCAAGGGTATTCGAAAGAGAGTAAAGTAAATGGCAGCTTTAATTGTTATTTGTGATGGAGAGATCAATCATCGTCATTGCAGGAGGTCTATTAGCTTTAAAATTTGCTGTATGTATCTATATCTGTAGGTAACGACGCAGATCTGCTGAATCGGTTTCAGTCGAAAATAAGACAAACTTTTTAATTTTTGCGCTTGGACCTTGGAAGCACTTAATCAAACGCAGAGCAATCTTTCGCTATTTCGTATCCATAAAAAAATATTAGCGGGCAAAAATATTCCTTTCAGTCTTATATAATCTACTTTTTACAATTTCAAATGTAACAATAGTTCTTCTCAGAACCCGTCTGAACTTCAATTTCATGATAATCCACAGTTAAGAGAGCAACTTTTCTTTTTAAGAAAAATAAACGTTTGGGAACGTCTGAGGACATTGGTAAAGAAATCAAGATGCTATAAAATTGAGGGGGGATTTGAAAATGTCCAATTTAACCGGTGACTGGCGTATCTAATTGTAGCAGTTTAGGTACTAGAGAAAGTTTCTTTCAAACCTATGATCTTTAGAATACCTCCGAAAACACCGTTACTGAATTGGAACGAACAAAACCACTACTCATTTATCAACATAAAACATGAAATGAAAAGAGTAACAACAAAAGAAAATCGTTTGAGTAACCGCTTCAGTGATTTACAATAAGAAACGGTTAGATGACGCAATCAACAGTTATCTTTTACTTTCAGCTGAAATCATTTGGTTTCAGTAACAAAGTCTTAGCAAAAACTTGAACGATCTGGCAGGAAAATGAATAAATAATCTAGCAAAAATGCCTTGTGCTAGTTTTTAATAAAATATCAGTAGGTTAATGGACACCTCAAGGAACATTACATAGCGGGTTCGTTCGAAAGAAATACCGCGGAACACAAAAAAAAAGGAAAAATAAGATTACTTTCGGAAATCGGAGGCTTTAATTTGTTTCATCAATTTTATTGCCCGCGTTTTCCAGAAGTACCTAAGCTTATTTTCCAAAAAGTTTTTTTTTTAATTCAAAATTGTTAGCTGTGGTATAATTAATGGAATGTATAATATCTCATTTTTTTTTAATCGATTAAGTATTAATTTTCCATTGCTCCTAAACGATATAAAAGTCGATGCTAAAGGTTTATATACATATCGAATTGAGAACCTCCTCCTTCCCCTTCTTTCGTCGGTAAAAAAACCCCTTACCTAATACTATACACCCACCTTTCGCGAGAATATGGGGTGAGTGAATGTATACCTACCTAAATTAAAGCGATCTCGAGGACTTTCAAAGCTACGGGCCCCGAGTGGAAGATGATATTTCAACAGTACAGTTATATTTTAGGTAAGCTGATCGGAAGTATTAAGCGTACTACCGATACCCGAAATAATCGAATAAGGAAAACTCATTATGAAGAAATTATTAGGTATGAACTCCATGTTCGAATGACGATAACTTATTTTGCTCACATAGGGTGATTGCGCCGGTTAGCGACCAGTTAGCTGGGTTGCCCACTTAAGATGAAGAAAAAAAAATGTTGTTTACACTTAAAAGAGTATATGTTAATGTGAATTTGTCCCAAATATAATGTAGTTTGGATACAAAACATAAAATAAAATACATTCATACAAAAATATTTATAAAATGCTGAAAAAGTGAAAATATAGCGAAAACGTCGGTTTACGACCAGTTTTATCAGTTTACGACCACCAGTGAGCTGGTTTGCGACCGCCCTATTATAATTAAAAATATGCCAATAAAACAATTATATTCGCTTTAAAAATACTTTATTTTTTTGCCTTTTCATTAAAATAAAAATGGTAATCATTTGGTATAATGTTTTCTTATAATTAAAAAATAACAATCTTACATTTTGTAGAGACTTAGTCACTAGTTGAAATAGAAGCGCGTATGGCTTCTTCAGTTACTCTCGCTCTGGCTTTAATAATTGCTTCGGCAGCACGGCATGATATATCGGGATGGCGTTTTAGGAAATTTGAGTACCAGGTTTGCCCCGGATGATCATCCTTAAAAGGATTCTTTTTTCCGTTATCTTTAACTATTTTCTGTACTGTGTCCAACAGCTCCTTTCCTTTCGTTTCTTGACCGGTAATCCACATTTTGCTATGTCCGAAAGCCGCTCTGTAATTTGTTTCTCACCTTCTATACCCAATACATCTGATCTGGTCTCCTTGTCTCGATTGTATCACACCTCTTCCCACTAAGGCGATCTTGTATCGTGGTCCTTGGGCTCTGATACAGTCTACATGTTTCTCTTATTCCCTTCCCTTGTTTTCGGATATCATCGAGAGCTTTTTTCAGTGCTTCTTCTGTGTATTGGACAGTCTTTTTCTTTTTTTTTGTTGACTCCAAATTATTTGGGAGAACCATCTAAAAAAATAGAAATAAAAGTAGTTTGCTTTTTATGACTAAATTTTGTTTTAAACTCAAAAATAGTAATATTTAATTTTTGACGGACCTGTAAAAAATCATTATGAAACGGACATTTCAATAACTAATGAAATTCATAAAAAAAATCAGACGTGGTAGCAAACTCAGTGAACTTTCACACTTATTTCTGTAAGCGGCCGTTATTTCTCTCATACTAAATTTTGTTGGCCGGAAACCGATGTCTTTATTTCGCCTACTTTGGTTTACGACCAGCTGTAGCGCCAAATTTTGTAGGCAAATTAAACAAACTTCTTACAAAGAAACTGGTGGTCGCTTACCAAAGAACTACAAGAAAAACCTTTTACAATACTACATTCAAAATTGTAACAGTCCTTTTTGAAGCATTGGGATCATATTAATCAAAACAAAATAATGCTGATCGCATCGGTTTGCGACCATGTGGTCGCTATCTAACGTTTTTCATAAATAACCATTTCGGTTACCGACCACTTGATTTTATCTTAATAATAAGTTTTAATAAAGCAAAATACCACTAAATGAGAACCCATACTTATCGGTTGTACAATTTAACATGTAACTATTGTGTAAAACATGAAATAAGTATCAAAACTTACCCTTGAGCGCCGCGCGTCGTGTTATTTTTTTTACAAACTCGCGGTACTTCCACTCACCACGAATCAAGACACGCACTGAGCAATATTTTTTCGGCTCTGGGTTAACCCATTTGTTTCAAACTTTGCAAATTCTTATTTCATAATCCTTACTAATATTATAAAAGCGAAAGTGAGTTTGTTTGTTTGTTTATTTGTTTGTTTGTTTGTTTGTTACCTCTTCACGCTTTAATGGCTAAACCGATTTTGATGAATTTTGGTACAGAGATAGTTGGGAACCGGGAGACGGACATAGGCTAATATTTTTTTGAAAAAAGTAGGATGTGAGGGAGAAAGAGGGAAGAAAAGGGAAAACTTAGCGTTGCTATTACAAATCAATAAGGCGCAAGGGGAACTGTTTTACCCCGAATTTAACGCGAGCGAAGCCGCGGGCAAAAGCTATCATTTATAAAGCACGTTAGATTTATTTTTTATGTATGTTACCTCTACAAATACTATTTTCTTGATTTAAAGAAACTTAGTCCGTCAAATGGTCGCCTACTGAAGGTGGTCGCGAAACCGGCGAAACGACCCTACCTAGGTATTATTTAATACGCGATCTGGTAATTTAGGCAAGCAAAATAGATCGATAACTCAAATTTAATATGTACTTATAATGATTATGTAAGTTATTGGATACTATGATAAATGATAAATGATAAATGATAAATGATAAATGATGTTTATTTTGCAAGTAGGTTTTCACAAACACTTTTACACGTCTTTTTTTTAAAACTAGATGAGGCCGGTGTTTCGTACCCGACTACTCTGAGAAGAAACAGCCGAAACAAACTCAGAGGTCATAGTCTCTTTTAAAGTCCAGACAAAAAAAATCTTGGTCAACTTACATGAGGACTATGCAGATTAGTGTCTGAAGTGGTCTTTTTAAGAAAGCACCACACAGATTGAGTGGACCTGTCCAGTCAGTGCAAGCATTTGTCAGTTATCGTGTAGCTCGACTATCACAATGTACTTATCTCCTGTTTCTAAAAATAACATACGTTTATTACAATATTCTCTGCACCGATTGTCCGGGGCCAGCTAGGGGTCAAAGGTAAAAGACATTTTGGGGTTATTCAGTACCCCTAAAGGGAGGGGGTGAGAAAGGGAGGCAGATCGATGACGCCACGTGGCCGTCTGACGCAAGTATCGCTATTTTTGACGCGGGAAAATTCTTCTTTTTTAGTTTTCGAAATTAGAATTTAAATGGGAAACGTGTGTTCAGTCTATGGTCTAATAATTATTGAAATAGTCTAAAATGCTTTTAGCTGGTCCATAAGACATACGTTGAGTAGGTAATCGATAGAAAATAGGAAAATGGCTGTGTAGAAAGTTCGTAAAGCATTTCCCAGCTTATTTTATTATTTGTGACGTAGATTCATCATCGTTATCATCAATCACGTCGGGCGCTGATGTAATTTTATCTGCTCTTATTGGATATTTTCTATCTCAGTGTGATAAATAAGTTCAAGGAGACGATTAGTATTCGATATTCGTAAGTTGTTAGTTGACTACTTAAACGAAGTAAGTTTGAAGATTAAGTAAGGTCATGAAATAAATTATTAAACAACTTGCCTAGGTTTTAAGACACATAAATTAACAGCTGAAGACTATCACTAAATAAGTTCTACTTTTAATGGAAATAGGTTTTTATTTAGCAATATTTAATACGCGACAAAATGCAGAAAAAAGCTCCGTAACTAAGTTAACTCTTCGTTTTCGTACTTTGTTGCTTTGCAGATCCAGGATTACTTAATTCATATTTTTATATAAGCTCTATTTTTTTTTAGATAATTTATAAGATACGCACGAATTTTAATCACGTGTATCTCATAAAAATCAACGAAAAATCCGTGCCAAAGGAAATGTCAAAGGTTAAACATTTTTTACCATCGTATAAACCGGCTCATTTCGCAAATTAAATACGACACTCACTAATAAATATTTATACTTACATTTTGGTGTTTTAAAATATTCAATTTATCTCACTAAAATATATTTACTATTATAGAGTCACTACACTGTAACGATTTCCCGCGTTTTTCTGCCGGAGCGACTTAGCCCGCCAACTGGGGCCGCGAGACTGCCGTGCGCCAAATATGAAAGAGATAGAAGGTCACTTTCGATAGGTGCAATAGAGAGGACTGTATAGTATTGAACGGGGGATGCAAAGGGGTTGGAGATCTAAAAAAGCGGCACAGTTATCCCAGTTTCGATTGGTTTCCGATTTTCATCTCGCATAGTTGGAATGTCTGAAGATGATCTGAAAAAGCGTTTATTAAAACAACATACTGTATGCTACTATTCATATACATGTGTTTCATTAAAAGAAAATCGAATAGGATGTATTTAAGTTTTTCTTAATATTTTCGAGTGGTAAACCTTAAACTAGGTCACTTTGAAATATGTAGTAATACTTTTCATGAATGTTATGAAGTTGTGTAAAAAATTATATTTATCGATAAGCCGATCATAAGGTTATTTCAAATTCAAGGCATTTATAAAAGCATAATTGAAATAAATATTATTAGGTGCTAACTTTGATAAACTGGAATAATTTATCTGCATCTTCCTTTGACATGCTCTGTCAAATGTCGTGAGATGTCACCTAATGTCAACAAACAGCTGATAACTGTGTTTTGATTGTTAAATTTTGTCATTTTATTTAGTTGTAATCTTATAAAATGAGTGAAGCACCACGACTTCTCGTGCTTTATGGCAGCCAAACCTATACGGCTCAAGAAGTAGCTGAAAGAATATGGAGGACGACGAAAGTTTTAGGATTTCGAGGGCCAGTTCAAGCAATGGATGAGTATCCCATTTCTCGGCTTATAAAAGAACAATTTGCTATTTTCGTGTGTGCTACAACAGGACAGGGTGATGAACCAGATAATATGAAGAGGTTCTGGAAGTTTCTCTTACGAAAAAACTTGCCATCGAACTCTCTAGCCAGGTTAAAGTATGGTGTGCTTGGCCTCGGTGATTCATCGTATTTAAAGTTCAATTTTGCGGGAAAGAAGCTTCATAGGCGGCTAATGCAGTTAGGAGCCACACCTTTACTAGATATAGGTAAGAATGTGCTCTTAAATTTTAATTACAAAGCGGTAAACTATGTAAGAAATAGGTGCCAAAATATTATACTTATTCTTTTCTTTATCTAAAAACTTGTTTGTAAGGTTTGATTGAAACGAGATAACAAATAGCATTTCATCATGACAACTGAGTGAAGTAAACAGATAATACTAGTTATTTCTCTGACATTCCCAAAAATAAGCTAAACATTTTTGTCTAAGATAATTGCATGAATAAAAAAAGTGAGTCAGTCAATGTTATTTTGATAAAACTGGAAATAATGAATGCACAAACATATAGTGCAAAGCTCCAAATCCCAAAATAAATTATATCAAAGAGCATTTTATATCAATAAAGAGAATATTTAAAAATGTAAGTATAAGATGTAAAGTAATTATAAGAGAATAAAAAAAGCTTAATACATATAATTTTGTGTCTTTTCCAGGACTATGTGACTACCAACATGATTTAGGTCATGATGCAGTAATGGCCCCTTGGCTCAAAGAATATCTGTCAATATTAAAACAACACTTCCCACAAATACAAACCGATAACATCAAAACAACATTCATACCGCGATGGAAGGTATCTTTGGAAAAATGTGAAGAAATAGCCCCTTGTAATGGTTTGACTGAAGATATATACTTTTCAAAAGGTGTGAAAGATAGCTTTGTAGACGCAACACTATTGGAAGTTATTAAAAATGAAAGAACTACTGCAGAAACTCATTTTCAGGTAAGATTCAGAATTTATACTATAGTTTTGGTACATTAAATTTCTAAGAAGGTTTGAATTTTCTTCTTTTTTTTATTAGTTATGGCATCCCTATAATATTTCGTGTGTTATTCCTGTTTGTAACTTGAATAGGTGCAACATGCCTGCAAAATTGATATAAGTACATTTATTATATTTTTAGGATGTAAGAATGATAACACTGAAGACTGCAGATGAAACCAAACTAAGTTATAAACCAGGAGATATATTTAATATTCGCCCACGAAACTGTAAGGAAGAAGTAGAAGATTTATTTAATATTTTTGAAGAGCACAACATAGACATAAAACCTCATTACAATTTGGTGGTTGAGGAATATCATGATGGTGAGTTTTTGTTAACAAAATTTATTATAAACAATGTTAATATGAGTCTATTGAATGGCGTTAGCCAGTTATTTTCTTAATTTATTGCTTTTTGAATATTCGCTTAACCTTATTTCTGGACGTATAATTTGGTTACGTTTTGTTTCTTTAAAATAAAATTGGAAAGATAATAAACCCTAGGACACTCTGAATATTATTAGTCTGTTTTTTTTTTAATTTTGTAAAAATAATAGCTTTTTATTAATTAAGACTTAAGTATTTGATTATTTGGGTTTCTTTGTTTAAAATCCAGTGATCATGTTTTAATGAATCTTAATTTGGTAACTAAACGCGTAATGTCAATGTCAAAATAAACACGTGTGGTGCTGTCACCAAATGTCATTTTAACACCTAGTTCGAGTTGCGTGTGTAATGTTTTTATTCCAAAACTAAAGATTTTGCCGTAAATAAGTTCAAAATACAATAAATATTCACTATGTTGCGACGACAGGCGCGTTTGCGCCGTGAATACTTGTACAGGAAGTCTGTGGAAGACAAACAAAAGAATATTCAAGCAAAAAAAGATCAACTGAAACGGTGTTTAGAAGAAAACATTCCTATTCATGGAGATTTGAGAAAAGAAGCTCTCAGTTTACAAAAACGAATTGACTATGAAGATAAAGGTAAGATTTTTGTGTCCATTTATTAGCAATTAGTTATTTTATTTGCTTGTATACAATGCTATTATAACCTAAGTATAAAACTTAACAAATACAGTTTAATACATTAAATAAATTAATGTATTAAACTGTATTTGTAGATCGATCAAAAGCGGAAATTATGACAGAGCATAGACTTTAGGCTTAAAGATGAAGCTTTTACACAGATACATTTTATAATTGTTCTAGCATGTTTGTGTTGCACCTTAGAACAAATATATTCACTCGTTTTTCCTAAAGGTATAGCCTAAACTACAGCACACGACAAAATCCTAATGGGTTGCATGCATAAACATACTTTTTTGTATTTCTATCATCAAAACTAATTAATAAAACCCATAATTCTAGGTCCTGAAAGAGCAGCAGTAATAGGCAGTTTCAGTGGCGGTGCCAACACACAGAGCTCACAGGACGATGAGTACAGATACGCAGGTGTGGAAGATCCTAAGATTATGATCACCACCTCACGAGAGCCTAGCGCTAGGCTCAAGATGTTTGTCAAGGAACTTAGGTGGGTACCCAATGGTTGCTTTTAATTGTACCTTGAAAGAGAGTAGTTCATGCCAGTTTTTAATAGCTTTACTAATAGGATGCTGTATCAATTTTTTTAGAGGCCCTTTGAACCTAAGTGCAGCAATATATCCAAAAAGAGTCAAATGTAGTTATGATTTTGTTTATGTGACAATGAGAAGTTTGAGAGTTTTGTTTATCCATTAAGTGGAGAATGTGCTTGAGAATGTTGATCTGTTTAGGCCTGATAATAATTTGAGCTTGTGAAAAGAATTTGTGATAAATTTCCTCTACAAGTTCAGGGCCCCATATCACTACCACTGTTGTATTTTAATTAATTACTCTTATAAATGCAAGGACACCTTGAGACTACTACAACTTATAAATATTGAGTTATAATAATGCTATTGAGATTTTGACCTCAAAATACAATAAATAAATAGCAAAAGTGCTATTGAATGAGTATACTTTGCCATTGTGTTGATGATGGTGACAGAAATGTACCTCAACATTCTGAAGCAAAATTTCAGTCAATCCTGAATGCCTACTAAAACTTCATCTTGGTAGGCATTCAGGCCGCCCTTTTCTGAAAACTGTAACTGTACAAAGAAAATTAACTGATGATTGGGTATACAACATAAAAATAGTATATCCACTCATATGTCAGAAAGGCAAAAAGAAGGACTATATTTTAGACTTTGATACATGAGCCCTTTATGTTCTGGGCCACGAAGGGTAAGAAGGAACATGGGTGGATTTTATTTCCCATCTGTTAAAAAAACCTGAGAGTCCATGATAATCAGACCTTCATATTTAAAAAAAAAACCTTAAAATGTTATACTGGTCTAAAATAGGTAAAAACTAAGAAGTTTGGATATTAGTTTTACGAATAAGTTAAGTCTGATGAACCTGTCACGGGCGCTTACTCTACTATACATAAACATAGGATTTAGTTTTGTTGTTAATTTCCATACTAACCTGTCATCAATTTCTTCACAGGTTAATATTCCCAAACAGCCAGCGCATGAATCGTGGTGGTTATGAGATGTCTCAGCTGATACACGCTTGTCGTGCCAATGACGTCACAGACTTTATTGTGGTGCATGAGCATAGAGGTGTACCGGACAGTCTGGTGAGTTGTAATTTATAGAACTGGCTGCAAACACTTATACAAATCCTACTAATATCGAGCCTTTTCAGGAAGAACATCGTAACCGACAATTTGCGTTTTTTACAGGATAAGGTTTTTTCATTCTTAATTAAAAAGTAATTAAAATAGGTATTTGATACGTTTATATATTTTTATGCATACAACTATTGATTTAATAAAATAATACTTGTTGCTAAACTGCTTCAATTTCACGAACTTTTGTCGGTTACGTTGAAATCGACGTTTATATTTACCACGAGGTGTATTCTGCATGTCGGTTACGTTCTTAAATTTGGATACCTTTGTAAACAATTGTTAGAACGCAACCGACAACTTAGAATAGAAACCAGCATAAATTCATGCTGGTTTCTATTCATTAAAATAAATTGAATGTTAAGAAAATATGGTTTAATTATAAATCAACGTTGGTAAGCACAAATAATTATAGAAAATGAAAAAAAAAATGTGTAGATTGTTATTTATCGTCTTCATCAGTTTCGGGTAGAACAGCTGCTGTATTTCTGTCGCAAGGTAAATCCAAATACTCCTTCCAGTATACTTCTGGTATGAAACCCTTATCGCACATTTTTTTAGGTCCTGATATTTCGCTTTTGAAATTGGAATCTTTTCGGTGTATGCAGTTTTAGGTTCTTGGATTGCTTGTTGGTTTTGTCGAGATCTCAGTATTAAAGAAACGTCTATTTCTTGTTCTGGGCCATCAAAATCGTACTTAAGATAAAACTTGTTACCCTTCTCAAATCTGGCGGAACGTAACTTGCTAGTTTGTATATTAATTTTGTTTGGCAAAAAGGCCATTCCGTAAGACTTCCAATCTTTAACTTCCTGGTTGTGATAACTGACAAATGCTTGCACTGACTGGACAGGTCCACTCAATCTGTGTGGTGCTTTCTTAATAAGACCATTTCAGACACTATCTGCATAGTCCTCATGTAAGTTGACCAAGATTATTTTGTCTGGACTTTAAAAGAGACTATGACCTCAGAGTTTGTTTCGGCTGTTTCTTCTCAGAGTAGTCGGGTACGAAACACCGTCCTCATCTAGTTTAAAAAAAAAATGACGTGTAAAACTGTTTGTGAAAACCTACTTGCAAAATAAACATCATTTATCATTTATTTAAAGGAATCGTTTAATACTTTTTGGGATTAGTTCGAGCATTAACAATCAAAGTTTGCCATTCAGATGGCGCATAAATAGTCCGCTTTTGGATAAAGCCTTCTATCGTGGCATGTACTGAATCAACAGGCATCATAGTATGCCCAGGAATAAGGTAGTTAATTGACAACTTTTGAAGACAATTCGATTGATGCTGCATGAAATGATAGAGCATTACTAGAATGGCTTTATTTTTATTTTGCCCTGCACAACTGTCACAGTACAACGCGATTTCATCGTGATCTCTTCTTTCATCGACCATTTTAAGGTACTTGAAAATAATCGTGCAGATTTCGTTGCAACTCTACGCGTATTGTTGTTAAACAAAATTATGAAAATAATTATTTTATATTAAACAATACACAACAATATTAAACAGAGAATATATTTAATAATTCCACATTTTAGTTACAATATTTAATTTTAAAATTTATCTTTGAGAATTATTGCATACCAATAATTAAACGCAAAATTCAATTTAAATGCTTGTCGTAAGCGACAAAGTACGTAGCTTACGTTATGATAATTATTACCGTAAGCGTCAAGTACGGAGCATACAATAAAATTGATACTAAAATGTGCATCGTAAACGACAAGTATTTGATTTACGACAATTGTAGGTTACGATATAAAATTAAATTGTCGTCACTTACGATGAAAACTTCTTGCTATAATTAAAACTTGTCCTATTTTGAATTAAGATTTAGGAGTAAGTGCAAAGAGTGTAGATTCGTCTGATCATGTAGCAGCGACAAAAAAACTATTTTGAGATTTTTGGCGCTTACGATGTTCTTCCTGAAAAGGCTCGATATTAAGAAAGGGAAATTTTGTGAGGATGTATGTAAGTATATTTGTTGTCGTTCACAATAAAACTACCTACCTCTCAAGAACTACCATTATTTACGCCAACTATCCGTCAAGCACCGCCGGGCGGGCTCTTATCGTAAGCGTAATCTGATTTTAAGACTTACTACAAATACAGTTTTAAATCGGTCGGGATTTGGTGGCACAAATTTGTGCCAGCGGGGCTCAACGGTAATACTTGTTAACTGGCACGTTTTTGTGCCGCCGGGGATCTAGAGGTTAATAGATTTTGATGGATCTTCAAAATAATATTTATTTATTTATTAAAAATGTATGCACAATTAGAAACTGTACAAAGGCGGACTTGGGCATTTTCTACCAGTCTAATATAGCTTACATATCAGAATAACACATAGGCTACAATTCATAAAGATATATTTTAACTAATAAATCATTAGCACTATTTTCTATCACCACCCGAGTGAAGCCGCGGGGCGCAGCTAGTATAGAGATGAAAATATTTTTTTCTAAAACCAAGTTATATAAACTCAAACTCCAAGCGTTTATTTTTATTTGACTATGATAAACACTTTCCAATTTAAAAAAATATATATAAAAATAAAATATTGGAGCATTTTATTGTTATATTTTTTGTCCCAGTCACAATGGCATAATAACTTGTGATAGTACTGTAATTGTGATAATTATAGCCATGTGTTTCACCCAACAATAAATGCGAATGTTTGTGAGAATGGATGTTTGTTACTCTTTCACGTCAAAACGGCTGAACGGATCTTGATCTGAGTCTGGAATAACACATAGGTTATTTTTTTCGAGCGAAGCCGCGGGGCCTGCTTGTTATATTAATAGGAAGTAGGATAGCTGGCGCCCTCGGCTTCAAGGCCCAGGTGATATCGAAAAAAAAATATTCAATGTATCCAGACTATATTCTACCTCTGTGCCAAATTTCACACACATTGTGTACACAATTAAGCATTATTTTCTAAGCACTTACGGTACTTATCTCATCCCCAGGTAATCTGCCACCTCCCATACGGTCCCACAGCATCGTTCACGCTGTCCGGCGTGGTGATGCGCCACGATATCCCCGACATCGGGCCCATGAGCGAACAGTTCCCGCATTTAGTGTTTCATAACTTTAAGACTGAGCTTGGTAAGTTAACATTATTTTACTAGACTGTAGAAAGACATTTAGCTTAGCTGCGGATAGCTGAACGGACGCTTCTCCTTACAAATTGATAATTTCTGTGGACAAAAGCTAACTTGAACTGAATAAGTGTAGTAATATAATAAGCCTCTTATCCTGAACTGTTTCTTTGACTTTGTGGTTGACTCTTAACTATAGAATTATAAAATATCTCTGAGTTCAGTGTGCCTCTTGGCAAAGGCCTCCTCTAACAATTTCCATTGTGCTCTGTCTCTAGCAACCCTTCTCCATTTTGAGCCTGCTGTTAACTTTAGTTCGTCTTCCCATCTCATGCTTTGTCTTCCTCTGTTTCTTCTCCCATCTCTAGGGTACCAGTCAGTTATGATGTTGCTCCACTTTTCTTGTTTATCGCGTATCATGTGCCCAGTCCATCTCCACTTCAAACCATCTATTCTAGTGAGTATGTCTGTGACTTTTGTCTTACTTCTTATGGCAGTGTTTCGTATCTTATCTTGTTTCTTAATACCCATCATACTTCGTTCCATAGCTCTTTGGCAGTATTCCAGCATGTTTCTGTGGTGTTTTGTGAGAGCCCAAGTTTCACACCCATATGTAATACATGGGAGAATGCAGGTATTGAAGACCTTCCTTTTGATACCAATACTAAGATCTGTGGATTTCATGATCTCTTTCAGTGACCAATATCTTTTCCAACCGTTAGCTATTCGTCTTTTAATTTCTTTTATAGTTGTGTCTGTATGTGAGATGATTTGTCCTAAGTAGATATATTCATCTACATATTCAACAAGGTGGTTGTTAATTTTTATTTCGTATTTGTTTGAATTCGTTAATAGCTTCGTTTTGTTTATGTTCATAGATAAGCCCACTTTTTTGCTCTCTGTATTTAGTTCTTGTATCATTTCTTCTAAGCTCCCTGGTTGTTCTTCAAACAAAACAATATCGTCAGCGAATCTAAGATGGTTTAATTTTTTTCCGTCTATATTTAATCCATATTGGTCCCATATTAGCTTTCGAAATATGTTTTCCAGCACCGCCGAGAACAGCTTTGGAGACATCGGGTCGCCCTGTCTGACGCCTCTTTTTACTTGGAATGTTTCACCCAAGGTTTCCATTTGTACTCTTGCCTTACTGTTAGAGTAAATGTTTTTAATGGTGTTTATGTACACTGTCGGGATTCCTTGGTTCTGTAAGCTTTCCCATATGGCTGTGTGGCTAATGCTGTCAAATGCCTTAGAATAGTCGATAAAGGCCATATATAGTGGTTTGTTGTGCTCATTGTATTTTTCCATAATTTGCTTGATTGTGTGAATGTGGTCTATTGTGGAGAAGTTTCTTCTAAAGCCAGCTTGTTCCTTCGGTTGGTTTTCATCAAGTGTGTTGCTTATTCGGTTCAAAATTATTTTGGAAAAGATTTTATATATGTTAGACATCAGACTTATCGGTCTGTAGTTCCCTATGTCATCTCTTTCTCCTTTTTTATGTATGAGAATGATGTGGGATGTCTCCCACTGATCTGGAATCTGTCCCGATCTCATGATGCATGATGCATGCATCATGAAGTGTAGTAATAAATAACATTAAATAACTGCCCCCGCTCTAGGCGGGAGGGAGTGTCACTTAAACTGCCTAAAACCCACCCACGTTCCTTCTGTTGCCTTTATGTTCCGAAGCCGACGTATCTCTTTCGACAACCAGCTACCAATAGCCCTTGTTTAACCTTATTCTTTTGTCTACAGGTCTAAGAACAATGAGCATATTGAAGTACCTGTTCCCTGTGCCGAAGCCCGACTCCAAAAGAGTGATCACCTTTGCTAACAATGACGACTATATCTGCTTCAGACAACATACTTACAAGAAGGTATGGATTTTCAACACTTTCTTTTTTGAACTTCTAAAATAGTAGGAGGTTATGTATGCAACCAGCATCTATTTTTTTTCATGGATGGATACCGTATACTCCGTGTTTTCTGGGCCGATTACCGTGTTTTTAGGGTTCCGTATCTCAAAAGAAAAACCCTTATAGGATCATTTTGTTGTCCGTCTGTTTATCTATCTGTCAAGACCCTTAACCTCGGGAACGCGTGAATATATCTAGTTGAAATTAAAACCATATCTAATATATAAAATTCTCGTGTCACAGTTTTCGTTCCCATACTCCTCCGAAACGGCTGGACCGATTTAAACGAAATTTTGTGTACATATCGGGTAGGTCTGAGAATCGGCCAACATCTATTTTTCATAACCCTAAGTGAGCGGCGGATGAAACCGCTGGGCACAGCTAGTATACATATATACTCAAGCCCCTTGCAGCTGTGAAAAAATCAAACCTTTAAGTTATGGCCGTTTTTTTTTTTTTTAAATTAGTAAATGGCTGTTTTTTGAAGTTTTTGTGGAACCCGCGCGTCGGTCCCGTGTGAGTTATCAACATTAATATGCATTTTCTTTTGGGCCTTATAACTTTTTTTTAAGAGTTGTCGTTGCCCCACACTATGAATTTCTCCTGTATCGTGGGTGCGTTTACAAACATTTAAATTCACATACACAAACAGCCAGACCCGGATTTATAACTAAAAATACAATGTAAAATTGATAATTGACACGGACTTGTGTGAGAAATCACGACTAAAAAGTGAAATTAAAAACCTGGTTCGTTCTCTATTTTGATATACATATAACCATAGCTAATCCTTTTTATTTTCCAGGCTGGCAAAGACATAGAGCTATCAGAGATAGGTCCCCGCTTCCAAATGAAGCTATACGAGATAAAGCTGGGCACGCTAGACTCGCTGGACGCGGCCGACACGGAGTGGGCGCTGCGGCCCTACATGAACACCGCCGCCAAGAGACGCTTCCTTAGCAACGACGACGGTTGGCAGGAGGAAGAGTGATCAAATAAACTAATATTTTTAATAAATAATGTAGTTTTATTTTATTGATAACAAATGATGTGTTTTGTGACACTTTAAATAATTTTAATTCATTATTAAATTAAATATTTGCATACCACATTTAATGGTAGAATGTAAATGGGCCACATTAATGGTAAGATCATATTTGGACAACTACTTTCTGGCAAATAAATTATTCTTATTCTTTAGTTTCCTTATTGTTTAGGTTTGAATAAAAACTTTTTTGTACAAAAAACCGACTTCCAAAAACACTAAAAAGACATAAAATTACTTTGGATCCACATTTATGCTCAAAATTTTTCTTATTCCTTCACACCACGTGTCCGTACCAGGATAGCCAATTACCGCAACTATACAGCCTTTTAAAATTATTTTTTTAGACTAAAACCCACCCATGTTACTTCTATTGCCCTTTACGTTCCGGAGCCGCGGTATCTCTTACGAACAACCCGCAAACCTGCCATGCGGTGGCCCTGGCACACCCCTCTGTTTTGCTGACATATCTTTGAAGCGCGCGTGGAACACTAACGCGCCGTCGACACGGTCTGTCGTCAATAAATGGACGGAACCATTGCTCACCGTCCCGGACCCGCATCTACGGTGGCCAGGAGTCGTCTCGCGGCGCCCGACGCGCCCATGTAAAACCCACCCATGTACCTTCTTTTGCCGTTTAAGTTCCGGGGCCGCGGTATTTTGAACAAGCCACAACCCCGAACCACACATCCAAGGGGGATGCAGTTAGCATTTCTATTGCTAGTAATGAATGAATATGAATTCTAGCTCAATCCGCCATTACTATTACAGACATGCCCGTCCCCGACTTCCTAAAACAACGACACACACTATACGAAATAGCGGAACAATACTGGGACCTCCACTGTTACCCGACGCAATACGTTTTCTCTCTGCTTGCGCTGGTATCTGATGATAAGCTAGAAAAAGAGAAGTGTGTCGAGTTCAGCTCCCCCGAAGGACAGGAGGACTGGCTGAATTATTGTAGGAGGCCGAAAAGGACGGTGCTTGAGGTAAGAGTTCTGTACCTAGATAATATGTTTTCTCTGCACCTTTTTTGAGGTTATTAGGGTTCTGTACCTCGAAAGGAAAAAAAAACGGAACCCTTCTCTCTTTTTTTTAAATGTTTCCCCACACTAGATTTTCTCCTGTATCGTGGGTGCATTTACAAACATTCAAGCTCACATACACAACCAGACCCGAAACAACTATCTGCAGGTCATACAAACATTTGTTCCGTGCGGGGATCGCTCAGCCGCTGCGCCAACCGTGCCGTCAAGACCATGTATCTCGGGAACGTGTGGAGGTATCGGGTTGAAATTAAAACCATATACTCAATTCTGTTCTCCCTTGGAACTGTGAAGTTTTGTGTGCCTTCTAAGCTTAGGCAGTTAAAACATATAGCCGTTTATGTTGCAAGTTTATATGGAACTCTCGGCGCGCGAGTATGACTTGCTTTTGGCCGTTTTTTGGGTTCCGTAGTCAACTAGGAACTCTTATAGTTTCGCCATGTCTGTCTGTCCGTCCGTCCGTCCGTCCGTCCGTCCGTCCTCGCTTAATCTCTGTGATCGTTAGCATTAGAAAGCTGAAATTTGGTACCAATATGTATATCAATCACGCCGACAAAGTGGTAAAATAAAAATTGGAAAAAAATGTTTTATTAGGGTAGCCACCCTATATGTAAAGTGGGAAGTGTTTTTTTTTTAAATAAAAGAAGAAGAAGATATATTGTTGGAAAGGTTTGATAATATCAATAATTTCGGAAATAATCGCTCCAAAAGTAAAAAACAATGTGTGTGTGTCCCCCACCCTCTAACTTTTGAACCATAAGTTTAGAAAATATGAAAAGTAGAACTTTATAAGGACTTTCTAGGAAAATTATTTTGAACTTGATTGATACAACAGTTTTTGTACAAAAAAGACAAAAAGTTGTACAAAATAATTTCTGGACTAAGTTTGTAGTATAATCGTATATGCAAGCATTTTTTTTAACTTTGTTTACATATTTTATTATCCTGAACGTATATTTTTTCAAACAAAAAAAGAATTATTGAAATCGGTTCTCGCAATCCAAAATTACCACCGAAAACTTCTTGCACGTAACCCAATTCCGCGAGAGATGGCGCCGTAGGTACTTATTACATTGGATCGGGTATTACCGAATTGTTCGGTTGGTCTCTCCTTGGCGGTATCTTATAACTACATAAAACTTCTATTAAGAACATGCTAAGGATTTAGAGGTGGAGGAGCGTGCAATGTTGCGCGCTCCTCCACCTTTAAACTCATAAATGGGAACACTTATTGTGACGGACGGGAAACTAAGGAACCCTACACTGAGCGTGGCCCGGCACGCTCTTGGCCGGTTTTTTGTAGTTCGATTCAAACTTTAAGGCGGTTCGGAAATAGGCTACGGGTGACGGTAGTCCCATGTAATAACACGGGACTTAAACCCTCATATGCCGGGCGACAATACGCACCGAAGGCGCTGTTTGCCGCGGAAAATAGGTAGTAGTAAGTACGCGCGCAGCAGTCCGTGTTAATATTTCAAAAATAAATTTTAAACTAACAACTTAACTTTTCGTTGTCACGTAATTACGTGTAGATATACGCTTCGGCTGACTAACACTGACTTATATTGAGCGTTGATCTAAGTTCACACGGGAGCATAACATATTACTGGTTAAATGAGGGAATATAATTCTGTTAAGCCCATCTCAGCTTTTACCCTTCGGAAGTAACAGGCGTGATGTTTCTATAAATTGGTATCACCTACAGAAATCTTGCGTAGTTCAGATTAATCCTTACTAATATTATAAAAGCGAAAGTAGGTAAGTTTGTTTGTTACCTCTTCACGCCTAACAGCCGCTTTCAATATTCGATCGTGAGTTTGAGATTTCTTTTGATCCAGATTTTATCTGATCCGTCGATTGATGTTGAATCTGTATTTCAATAACCCGATCTCGTCTCTAATGGTAAAACCTTTTATTTTCATGAATTTTGGTACAGAGATAGTTGGACCCTGGAGACAGACATAGGCTATTTTTTAAAAAAAAGATTGTGAAATAAGGGAGTAAGGAGGGAAAAAAGGGAAAACTTAGCATTGCTATTACAATAAATAAGGTGCAAGGGCAAAAACTACAGGTAGCAGGTACCTGTAGAAATCAGGAAAGGGGAGCTGTGTTTCCCCGAATTTAACGCGAGCGAAGCTGCGGCCAAAAGCTAGTCATCTATAGTAACATTTATTTCTTCCAGGTCCTCCATGACTTCCATAAATCAGCCTCAAAGTTAACTCTAGAAGTATTATTCGAGTTATTCTCAACCATAAAGCCTCGATCCTTCTCCATAGCCAGCAGTGCTCTACCCTCGGAGGGACAGAACCTCGACCTACTAGTAGCCGTGGTGCATTACCATACAAAGTTGAAGAAACCAAGGCTTGGCTTGGCTTCGAATTGGTTGAAGAGTTTGGATGTTGGAGATCAAGTTTATGGATGGATTAAAGCTGGGACGCTAGTTTTTCCCAAAGATGCTGTGAGTACACCTATTTACCTGCCGGGGTTGCGGGTTGTTCGAAAGATATGGCTGTTTCTATGGAAAGTTTGCGGTTTGGGGAGGGTTAAAACCCCCAAGACCCGCCCCCTGCAATAGTATAGGTGCAATTGTTCATTTCCTTGCACTGTTCAGCCGACACACATGTTGAACTATCATCACTGATGCCTTTTATCACGTTTCCAGACTACACCTCACATCCTAGTCGGGCCAGGCACCGGCCTAGCACCCTTCCGCTCTCTCCTACAGGAAAGGGAAGTACAAGGCACTGCCAACAAGGACGCCCTGCACTTGATATTTGGATGTCGGTATAAGGAACGAGACTTCCACTGTAGAGAAGAATTGGAGAGAATGCTGAAGGAGGAGAAGCTTAGTTTGTACTGCGCCTTCTCTAGAGATCAGGAAGATAAAGTGTAAGTATGACTTATGTACACCAATAGCCGCGTACCCACCTAGCGCACAGGCTCGCGCGGCAGCCTCGCGAGCCAAATGCCTCGGCTGGTGTGGACGTGCCTCGGCCTGCCTCGGGCGCGCGTTTGCTCGACCGAGCACGGCTCGGCCCCGAGCCATCTGTTGTCGGTAAACTTGACGCGCTCAAAGGTGCCTCAGCGAGCGCTGTGCGTTAGGTGGGGACGGTTATGTTTTGGCTCGCGCGCGAAGCTACGTCAAGTTTATCTCTTGCCGTGTTTGTCTTGTGTAATTTTTATATCATGGGCAGTCAGGTGGAGTCCATTCGCTTAATCCAGAAGCGTCTAGGTTTTTTTCTTGATACGTGACTGTTTTCGTTTCTTTAAACAATAAGTAGCTAGGAAAATAGCTGCAGCTGAAAATGCACGACTGTCCATTACGAATACTCTCGGACTTATGATGGCTCAGCCTGCCTCGCGAGGCGGCCTCGTGTAAATTGAACAAAACTACTGAGGCTGCCGCGGGAGCCATCGCTCGCGATCCGGACACCGAGGCTGCCGCGCGAGCCTGTGCGCTAGGTGGGTACGCGGCTATTGACTATCCCCTGTTGTATTTTTTTATTCGTAAAGTTCATCTAAAGGTTGTCTGGAAGATATCGCTATTAGCGGTAAGACCGCAATTGTAATTATAGGTTAGCATTTTTTTTTTGTAAAAGAGTTCTTTTTTTCAATTTTGGTGTACAATAAAATATATTCTATTCTATATTTAAACAATAATAATGCTGGGCATGCCTGTTATTGACATATTTACAAGGCATTAAAAAATTGTAATTATTTTTATTCTAACCTAGCTGTGCATATACATTGCAATGCACCTTTTACTACTCTACCTACCCTACCTTAAATTATTGGGGCGGTAGCTTAGAACCAGGCGCACATAGGATTTTCAGCCAAATTGATTCAGCCGTTCTTGAGTATACATAGACTAGCTGTTCCACGCGGTTTCACCCGCGCTGCTCAGCACCTGTTGGTCGTAGCGTGATGTTATATAGCCTATAGCCTTCCTCAAGAAATGGACTATCCAACACTAAAAGAATTTTCCAATTCCAACCAGTAGTCCCTGAGATTAGCGCGTTCAAACAAACAAACAAACTCTTCAGCTTTATAATATTAGTATAGATATGTCGTTGGTGTGCCTTATTTAATAAAATAAATATTAGACTTGTTTCTCAAATATTGACCAGTAACAGCTGTAGTTGGGCACCAAGTTGCAGGAGGCCTTTGCCCTGCGGCCCTGCAGCGGTAATGATGTTTATTTTGCAAGAAGGGTTTTGTACAAACACTTTACACGTCGTTTAAAATGGTCACAAAGTGACAATTCACAATATTAACTGCGTCCATTTTAAGAATTTTAACGTAATTCATAAAATGATCCTATTATGATTCTACTGAAGCGACCATTTTAGACCCCCTGCTACTGAGGGAAAGAGACAGAGCTATACAAGGTGTCTAGCACCATCTCTTTCACTCAGTGGAATAAGAATTGCTTTAAGAGGTCATAGTAGGGTAGCTGAACTCCACAACCTAGCATATCTACTGTACTGTAATGTGATTCATTCTCGTGTTCCGTGTGTATATTTGTTGCCCTTGGAATATTAAGAAGTATTTATTCTTCTCCAACAGTTACGTCCAACACAAAATAGCAGAGCACAGGGAGCTCCTCTGGCAGTTGATAACCAATCAAGCTTACATCTACATATCAGGCAACGCGAAGAACATGCCTGATAATGTCCGCGATGCCTTCGTAGAGGATGTTATCAATAAAACTGGTGGATACAGCATGGATGAAGCCAAGAAGATGCTGAAAGATATGGAAGATTCTGGACGGTTCCAAGTTGAGGCTTGGTGATGGATTGACGAGAGTTTTTTTCTTTAGTACTTGCTACTGCTTACGTTAATTTAGAATGAGGTAATCATCTTCTCTCTCTTTCAATCATGACTCGAAAGACTCGTGGCGCCATCTGCTGTCATAAGAAAACGTTTTTGTTATTTCCCATGGAATTTCAGGTTTAGGCGCGAAAGGTAAACAAACACATTTTCTCATTAATAATAATTTCATATTTGTTATGACCAAACAATCGCACAAAGATGTTGTAGAATGACGGGCCTGTTGGTCCAGTGGTTAGTGACCCTGACTGCTGAGCCGGAGGTCGTGGGTTCGATTCCCACCCAGGACAAACTTTGTGTGATGAGCATGATTGTTTGTTCCGTGTCTGGGTGTGATTTATCTATAATATATATGTATTTATAAATTATATAAGTATGTATATCAGTTGTCTGGTTACCATAACACAAGCTCTGCTTAGCTTGGGATCAGATAGCCGTGTGTGAGTTGTTCCAAGATATTTATTTATTTTATTTATGTTAAAGTCGGTTTAGACCAAACGAAGATCAATGATCTTTTTTTACTCTTTTAGAGGTATGAAGAACAGGGTGTAAAGTTCTCCATCCTCTATGGAAAAGGGAGGATCCTCCGACCAGACGGGTGTTGTGTCTGGTGGGCCACTGCCCGACAGTTGCATGTCGGGTCATCGGGACATCACAAACTTTATTTTTTTTAATTCTAGCCTTGCGTTTGAGCGCAACTCTCCTGATGCTTGCGATGACAGTTAAGAAACCGATTCATTCCAACTTAGAAAAGATCCAGATTATAATGAGCAGGGAATAGAGAAGCCGGCACTGAATTTGTGGAATTCAGCGCCGGCTACTCTATTACTGGCGGGCGGTTCTCGCAATAAAAGCGGCTGCATAGCGCTTTATTCGCCTTTGTGGAAGTATAACCATATTTATCGGCTGTTAAGCGCTATAACTAGGACAATATTTCGACACTTTAATGCTATTATAACTAGGACAATATTTCGACACTCTAAGTAATTTTACGTGATTGTTTTGTATATTTTGATAGTTGGTAAATAATATTGTGAGTACTCCATTTTTTGTGCAATCTGTGACGTCTGAGGGTTTGAAATATTTGAAGCCCTGGCCTGCCTACAATTTAATTTGTTAAAAAAAAACAAAAAACAGCCAAGCATAAAACCTGTATTAACCAATGTTATATGCAAAGAAATACTTTTATTGTTTCTATGTTTTTTTTAATTACTGTTATTATTTGCTAAATATTCTCCAGCGTTTAATAGTTTATTACCAGTTTACACGTATTATTGACAAAATTGTGGTATCTCTCGTCCACAAAAGCCATTAATGAAGAGGTAAAGTTGAAGCAATGTTATAACTTCGATAGCTTTTATTTGACTTGGCTTTTTAAAATCAAACTTACTGTAATGCTGCCATCAATTAATAAATTCTTACTTTGTTATCTTTGCCTGCCGTGGTTTCGAGTTGTTCGAAAGAGATACCGCGGCCCCAGAACATAAAGGATCATGGGTGGATTTTAGTCAGTAAAAGCACAGATTACTAAATAGCTACTACGTAGCAGATACATCACTCCAATACAAAAAGGAAAATACCTACGCTATAATAGCCTACAAAATCATAATAATAATACCAGCTGTTTGCAGCCAAAAGAAATGCACCATAAGTACGCACAAAGAGAGTTGAGATTGTATTGCCCGCCGCGCGACCAACGTGCGAGCGCGTCATCGAGCGAATGTGCTAGGGTTGAACGTATGATGAATTGATGATAATGATAATAAAACGAATGTTGTAGAATCAAATATGTTTCAGTTTAATAAAATGACTGATATCTTTTTTTCCTTCCCTGAATTCACGATTATTAAATTTTATTGTGGAAAATATTCTAAACCGCGTAAATAATTTTAATAAATAATCGAAAGGGAAACAGGAGCAAAGTGGAGGAAAATCAATCAATTTCAAAATTTCCAAGATGGTACTGCCAGGCCGATCCATTATTACGTTGTCAAAATTATTTAAAAAAGTTGCTTCTAATTCTTCAATATAATTATTATATTGAAGTATATTAGTAGAAATATTATATTATTATCTTCAATATAATTATATTACCCAAATACTGCACAAAAATTACGTGGTTTCGGCATTTTGAAACTCAGCGCGGTAATCACGACGACGTCGCACGGTGCGACAGCCCACTGTCAGTTGTATCGACGGCGATACACGAAGCGGTAGGCATAAAACGCGTGGCCTTGAGCGAGTGACGGACGCCTGGTAAAAGTCTGACACTAACCCCCGCTTGGAGCAGGGAAGTTATTTGATGATTACCTACCCATCCGAAAAAATTAAACTTTGTTGTCTTACATTTCGGAAACACTTTAAAAGAATGTGTCTCATTTAAAGCTCCGCCCAGAGCGGGGGAAGTTATTTGATGATTTCCGAACCCAAAAAAAAAAGCCAAGCTTGGCTGCTGTTTTGGAAATAAAATGGTGAAAGTTCGTGCGGCCAAAACCCTCAAACCCGTTATACTACAGGTAAGTTATATATAATACGGGTATAGGTAACTAGTTCATATCATAACATCACGCCTGTAATTCCCGAAGGGTTGGCAGAGATGTACCTAATAGTACAGGTACAGTAGTCCAATAAGGTTTGTGAAAGTTATAAGTTATAATGTTTGTGATAGTTTTTAATTAAATACTAGGTGTAAACAGACCCCTCACGAAGCCGTCAACTATAAATTGTGTACATCAAAATAAGTAATTATACGGAAAAAATATTACTGGGAAACATTTTGTTTTTGTTTAGTTAAAATTAACGTTTTTCGGTTAAAACTTAAAATATTGTGTTGAAGGATGCGTTGAATACTATACTGCTACCCTACCATGACGTCTTAAAGCAGAACTTATTTCACTGAGGGAATGAGATGGTGCTAGACACCCTGTATAACTCTGTCTCTTGACGTTATGGTAGGCTTACTGTTCTTGCGGTAGCATGGTCACATTCGATGAAAATACATATTTCGTGATGGGATGTATTCCTATGATGAGTACACCTTTACAATTATGATATTCAGGGTAATAAAGCCATGATCACACATAGAGGTAACGTTCCAGATTTAAGAGGAATGGTACATTTCATCATACTAACCTTTTTCACTAGTGTTAATTATTTTAAAGAAAGTTGTTTTAACACTAATCATTAGAAAATGCCGCTTGTGATACAGGTTTAATTTAATCTAGTACAGGTATCGAATTTTGTTATACCAACATTATTTCTAGGATTTAAATTGTACTAGTGCCAATTGTTTGATTCTTGAACAAATATATTCTACTAGCTACCGCCCGCCACTTCGTCCGCGTGGTTACTTTGGGCTAACGCTAACTTTAACCCGCGCGATGATCGAAAAAAAAAATCTTTCTCTCCCCTTTTCTACCCTGTTTATCCCCCTATTCAAATTTTTTTTTAGCCTATGTCCGTCTCCAGGGTCCCAAATATTTCTGTACCAATATGTGCACAAACTCCCTTTCGCATTTATAATATTAGTAAAGATTCTATTTTATTTATGTCAACCGCACTAAGCTACATCAAAAACAGTATAGTGGTCATGGAGGTGTTGAAAGTAAAGACTTGTGAAAATATCGTAACTTTGAACTCCAATAACCCCGTAAGAAGGTTCCAGAACACAAAGCTCATTGACGGGTTAAACAAATGCCTTTCGGTTTCGTTTAGGGTCTTTTGGCACCCATTAGTTTCTAAAAATGCTAGTTTGATGACGTCACAATAATTTTATTTTGATAAATAATAATTTTAAAATGTATGTGTATAAAATTGACCTAAATCTTTTATTTTAGTAATAATGTTAACTCGAATAATGATGCTGTCTTCTGTATATTTGTATGCTATGTCTATGAACAGGTAACTGTGATAATATACGCAATAAAACAAAATAAAAAAAATATTCGTGTCATTTAATTTATTTCTCATCCTAATATTTACATTATAATTTTATGTTAACTCAAGAAGAAAAATATGACTTACGTAACTTACAAAAATAGTTATTTTTGACTAACAACCTATAATAAGTAGTTATTATAAAAAAAAATCCTTAATACAAATTGACAGACTGTCTCTTATTGTAGCTAGTACCAGTATTGTAATTTTTCGAAAAATGCACTTTCTATCAACCCTATAGAGATCAAAATTATGTCAATTTTGTCAAAATTTTCAGATCGTTTTAAATTCAATGGAGTTGCTAGAAAGTGCATTTTTCGAAAAAAATACTGTATTTCTATCTCAACTCTGGCACAAATGTGGATTGGTTCCTGTTTGCAATTATTCTGTTGTTATCTTCAAACACTGAATAGATGTTACTCTAATCATAAACGAATCACACGTCTCTTCCTTTCAACCTTTCATTGGGAAATCGCTTTTGGGGAGATACGCATCTAAACGAAGTATGACAAAAAAAAACTAGGCTATAATGCTTTTTTTCCAAAACTTATGGTATTTTGTAGTCACTTATGATTTAATTTAAGACCTAAATCTATTCTGGAGCTAGAGCTCTCGTGATGCCGGTCCGCCGTTTGAGGTTCCTTTTAAGCAGTTGACATCAGCACTTATTCTAGCTAGAGTTAGGCAGTCCCCAAAGCTTGAGGTTCCCTGCATCCCGTTTCCTCTCTGGAGGCTCCTTATCCTCGCACGCGAACGCGACCAGATAGCGCGACGGGTGCCACGCTACCGTGAAAGTTGAGGCTTGTACCGGTATCTCCGCTACTTTCTCGCCTGAAAAATAAATTATTTTTATAATGATGTGAGGGAAGTATACGAAGTGGTTATGTTAATACGACAATAAATGAAAGCATTGAGAATACTAAACAAGAATAATTATAAACTATCAAAAAAAACATAACACCAAAAAATTTTCCAACAAACTAAATGGCATAAAAGTGGAAGCAAAATAGAACACCCTTTATAAATAGGGCACTAAACGTGTGGTCGCCGGTTAACCTGTCAGTACTTCCTTATTATTAGATACATCGTGTAGCAAATTGAAATGTAAGTATCAAATTTGAAAAAAGTTAAATAATTTCCTGTGACTAAACTACTGAATATTTCAAATGATTTTTAATAGGTAGACTGAGAACGTCTTCAGGTATGCGTAGTTTAATTTATTGTCGTATTATCTTAACCACTTTGTATAAGGATCGTCGTAACTGTGACTGTCTATCCCCATGACAAAGAGGCGTTAGTATATTTATGTTATGAAGTACAGATAAAAAGTATATAAAAAAACCGGTCAAATGCAAACTTGCCACAAACGGCTTTTGACTGCGTAGAAGAGAGATTTTTTCACAGCTCCATGGGACCACAGACTTTAGTATTTTAACTCTATATAACTACGCGTTCCCAACTTGACTGACAGACAACAAAGTAATCTTAGTTCGTTCGTTTAGTGGCCGCATGCGCCACTGCTACCGCTACACGATATTGGATTCGATTCACGGGGCCAAAAAAATCAAGTTTAATATATTTTTCCATCAAGATTTTCTTAGTACCAGCTACAAAGATTGTTTTCGTGACCAATTGATGGCTATATAAAAAAAAAGCCTTTTATTTCTTGCGTAATCACATTTCAAATACATTCTTATTATTCCTATGGTTAGTACAATCGGTTTTCTGTAATCTTGTAAGTTGTTGTTTGTAATTTATTGATTTTAGTATGGTTAGTATTTAATTTATTATGTAATTTATTATTTAATACGATTTCTGATTATAGATTTTGGTTGTTAATTTATTCTATAATTAATTTTAATTTATATAATATTATTATTATTGCATTCTCTAATGTTTTCTTAAAACTATGTTTATGCATGCATGAACCCCTTCTTATGTAAGGGTGAAGGCCTCCTCCAGATTTTTCCACTTGTCCCTATCCTTGGCTTTTGTTTTCCAGTGTTTTCCAGCTATTTTTATTAAGTCGTTTTCCCAGCGAGTTGTTGGTCTTCCTCTTTTTCTAATGCCTACAGGGCCCTGCCATGGCGATGGCTATATAGGCTCGTCCCTATTACATGAAACTGAGACAAATAAATGTGAGTCTACCTACTATTAGTTATGACTTACCAGTCTCAGTATCACCTATGTCGATGATGTGGTCTTCACTGGCAGACGCGAGGAGGCGGCCGTCGAAACTGAACGATAGAGTGCGCACCGGCCATTCTAGTCTGTAACGATATGTAATGTGGGTTAGTAAACCTGACAGTAGTTTGGGCAGTCTTTGTATGGAGTGAGAGAGAACGCTATGAGTGCTTCTGAATTTGAATTTAATGACATAGTGTGCCCATCTCTATTTTGTTTTTTTCTTTCGAAATCGTAGCTAAAATGATAGTGACTATTTCAGCTTGCATAGAAAACAGTTCAAACCTGTTTTCTCCTTATTTACATTAAATATGCATCCAAAACTTCGCACATAATTTTTTATTCAAGATAGCTTTTGCCCGCGGCTTCGCTCGCGTTAATTTCGGGGTAACACAGTTCCCCTTTCCTGATTTACAGGTACCTGTAGTTTTTGCCCTTGCGCCTTATTTATTGTAATAGCAATGCAAAGTTTTCCTTTTCTTCTCTTTTTCTCCCTCATATCTTAATCTTTAAAAAAAATTCTTAATGTTCGTCTCCAGGGTTCAAACTATCTCAGTAGGTACCAAAATTCATCAAAATCGGTTGAGCCATTTAGGCGTGAAGACGTAACAAACAAACAAACTCACTTTCGCTTTTATAATATAAGTAAGGATCCTACTCTCTCCATTACCTCGAGAACACTCTAAGACAAGCAAGCTCATTGACGTCCCACAGCGAAACGAGAGCATCAGCGGAGCCCGTGGCGAAGTACCGGCCTGTGGGGTCGTGTTCTATACAGATACATGTCCCCGGGTGCGCCTTTAGTACTGTTTGGAGCTCTAGCGATGGATACCTGGAAAACAGTAAAATTTTTAGAGAGAAACTAGCTGTACCCAGCGGTTTCACCAGCCGCTCAGCTCCTTTTTTTTTAAGACGGCCTCCCTTATCATATAGCTTGAAAAATAGATTACTACCGATTCTCAGGCCTACCGCTAAGCTGCCTCGGAGGAGTACGGCAACTAAAACTGTCGTAGACTGGTAGTATGCTTAAACTGCATGAGAGTCTAGACAACCGCGATTTGTGTCAATTAGATCATCACCACTTCTTCAATATCGTGAGGAAATCGGCAATCTCAGGTGTAGCGGATTATGTTGGTTTTATTTTCAATAAATTTAGGATCTTACGAAGCATAGAAATAATAAAAAAATAACTTAAATAATAAACTTACGACAGTATGTGCACACATCCAAGTCCATTAGTCAAGTAGAACAAATCTGATGTGTTGTTCCAGGAGATTTCATTCACTTCAAAGTTGAACTGTTCTTCTACTACCTAGAGAAGAAGAAAGAAGAACAAAATGTAGTGCAACAAAGTCTATATTTTGCTTATGAAAATATTATAAGAATTGCCTGATTAACCCGTTGCACGATTGTTTACAAAAATGTAGGGTAACAATGTATGAAACTTTGCACCCATCTGCACACTTTGTCGCGCGAAGGATTAACAAATAGCTGGCATGCAGTAGCCTAATCAAAAATATATTAATAAATATATGATATAAAAGAGAAAATCAATGGCTCACTCAACATGAGTTCTCAGAAACTACAACTGTGATAAGTCTCAAAGTTTGCATGGGGATCCTTTTAGGATGTAGGTGGTTACTAAGACTAATTTAGTAGCCCCATAACTTAGTCACTTCCAAGGCATCATGGCGTCAACGCATAGATCTTTTTAAATCTATTTCTATCTCTTTAACTACACAAACTTTAGGTTAAAACCAGGATGGAAAGAAATTAAGTATTTCTCAAACCTACCACTTTATAAGTCTTGGTATCTATAAATGAAACAAGGTCTTCTTTGTTCCCCACAGCAATGGTACTGCCGTTAGGTGACCAGGCGATGTTGATGTTCTCTCCTTTGGTAGCTATGGTTGCTGCACATTTGTGCGTCCTGGGAGTGAAATACATTGTTCATTTATGGTTTTCAATCACATATCAAGTTAGAAGTAATTAAGTTAAAAGTAACATGACATCAGGCATTTAATCCTAAAAGGCCAGATAAGATCAAGATTTAATAGAAGGCCATTTTTGTTTTATTAATATTACATTTAATGAACATTACTTGTGAGAAATTAACTTTAAAACTGTCACTTATAGGAACAGGATCTTCTATGATTTTAAGATGCTTGCAACCGTGTTGAAATATTATGTGCTAATAACAAATTAAAATCACAGAAGGTACCTATCTCATAAGTGACAGTTTTTTTTTATAAACCTTGCCCTACACTAGGAATTTCTTCTGTATCATGGGTGTGTTTACAAACATTAAGTGCTCGTTCAGACACGGCGGGAACCGCGCGATTATAGAATCGCATGGAAATCGCGCGGGTCTTATTTATATGAGTTAGTTAGTAATCGTTCAGACATAACCGCGCGGTTAATCAAGCCGCGCGGTTACCGCAACCCAACCGCCAGAAAATAGAATCGCGCTGCTCCCGCGCGTTTCTATTAGTGCTCGTTCAGACACGGCGGGAACCGCGCGATTATAGAATCGCATGGAAATCGCGCGGGTCTTATTTATATGAGTTATTTAGTAATCGTTCAGACATAACCGCGCGGTTAATCAAGCCGCGCGGTTACCGCAACCCAACCGCCAGAATATAGAATCGCGCGGCTCCCACGCGTTTCTATTACAATGGAGTCTTTACTTCGCGTTCAGTTGCGTTGCGGATACCGCGCGGTGAGCACGTCACTGTTCGTGAGTTCGCCATGGATCGTTTCAACACTGAACTATTTATTGATGAGGTGGAGAAGAGACCTGCAATATGGGACATTCAGTGAGATGATTACTCAAATAAAATTATCAAGAACCGAGCTTGGCAAGAGTTGGTGGACGAACTGACCATGTACTAGTCGGTCACGTAATATTGGATGCACCCAATACCGCCTTTTTCTTTTCTTTTTTAGGAGCAACCGCATGTCTGAACGCAGGCTTAGCCTGCGTTCAGACATGCGGGAATCGTGCGTTTACGAATCGCGCGGTTTCAAACCGCAAAATTGTGAAGCTATTCAGACACGCGCGGTTAGTATGCGATTTCGTGCGGGTTAGCGTCAGTTTCAAAATGGAGGTCGACGAAGAAGTGTGTTTACTGTGGTTGCTCCTAAAAAAGAAAAGAAAAAGGCGGTATTGGGTGCATCCAATATTACGTGACCGACTAGTACATGGTCAGTTCGTAACATTATATCCCAAATTAAGAATGTATGATAACAATTTTTTTGACTATTTGAGAATGTCAATAACATCTTTTGATGCTCTTAGCACTTTGCGACGCCAACTATTGCTTTACTTATGTTGATATTGGGGCTTATGGCAAAAGCAGTGATTCTGATATATTTAAAAATTCGGTTCTTCGCAATTTCCAAATATCTCCACCAACTCTTGCCAAGCTCGGTTCTTGATAATTTTATTTGAGTAATCATCACACTGAATGTCCCATATTGCAGGTCTCTTCTCCACCTCATCAATAAATAGTTCAGTGTCGAAACGATCCATGGCGAACTCACGAACAGTGACGTGCTCACCGCGCGGTATCCGCAACGCAACTGAACGCGAAGTAAAGACTCCATTGTAATAGAAACGCGCGGGAGCAGCGCGATTCTATTTTCTGGCGGTTGGGTTGCGGTAACCGCGCGGCTTGATTAACCGCGCGGTTATGTCTGAACGATTACTAACTAACTCATATAAATAAGACCCGCGCGATTTCCATGCGATTCTATAATCGCGCGGTTCCCGCCGTGTCTGAACGAGCACTTACAATGGAGTCTTTACTTCGCGTTCAGTTGCGTTGCGGATACCGCGCGGTGAGCACGTCACTGTTCGTGAGTTCGCCATGGATCGTTTCGACACTGAACTATTTATTGATGAGGTGGAGAAGAGACCTGCAATATGGGACATTCAGTGTGATGATTACTCAAATAAAATTATCAAGAACCGAGCTTGGCAAGAGTTGGTGGAGATATTTGGAAATTGCGAAGACACGGTGGAAAAAAATAATATTTTAAGTAAGTAGGTTTATTCACCAAAAAATAATTGACAGAATTATGTTAACCAACCACAGTAAACACACTTCTTCGTCGACCTCCATTTTGAATCTGACGCTAACGATTTCGTGCGAAATCGCATACTAACCGCGCGTGTCTGAATGGCTTCACAATTTTGCGGTTTGAAACCGCGCTATTCGTAAACGCACGATTCCCGCATGTCTGAACGCAGGCTTAAACTCACATACAAACAACTATCTGTAGGCCATAAAAATATTTGTTCCTTGCGGGAATCAAACCTGCAACAGTAGCACTTAGAACCACTGGACTAGTTCAATTTAAATTATTGTATTGTTTTAGTGGTATATTGATAAGGTAAATAATGTGTATTTTACTAGTAACTTTAGAAGAGCTCAGTTTCGACTGTATGTTAATTCACAATAATGAAAAATCACAAAAGATATCAAGTAAGATAAGTGACAGTGTAAATATGTATGAAAAATGTCTTGTCCTCATTATTTTGTTTTGAAAAGAATTGCAATGTTAATTTTGCTAATTTTTTAAGTGGCTCAAAATTCAATTGAGTAACTATTTACCTTGTGTCCCATATTCGAACAGATTTGTCTCCACTAGCTGTACTTAGTAGATCAGGATGTGAAGCATGCCAGCACAGTTGATCAACGGACCCTGTGTGGCCTCTAAATATAAAGTCTTGAACCTAAAAATAATGATATAGCTTTTGAATAATGACTACAAAAACATAACCTCACTTTTATTTTATAATCATGAACAATATATCAAAATCTTGATTTAGCAACTATACTTACTAGTCTATTTCTTTCTAGCGTAAATATAGCAACGCTTTTATCAAACGAGCCTGATGCAAGTCGCCTACCATCACAGGACCAACCAACCGAATGCACTTTGGAAGAATGGGCGATGTATTCACGAACGAGATTGTGGGAAACGAAATAATTTCGTAATTCTGCTAAATCCTCTATTGGAGACTGTGTGGGTTTAGGTTCTTTCATTTTGTTGTAATTGAGTTATAGATAGTAAGTAACAAACAAAACAAGAAGCGGCAACAAAATCCACAACACAATTCATAAACAAATAGGTTTGTTTTTTTACTTCTGTCATAGATTGACACATTGCATATGCATAGACAAGTTTGATAAACAAAGTTTTCAGTAGGGGTGACCACTGTGAAACTAGTGTTGAAAACTATTGAAAAGATATTTAAGTGCCCCGTGTTCGATGGTTCTAATCATCGTTATTGGTTGCTTATACCCTGAATTATCACGTGGCTACTTTTTATCCTGGTCTACAAGGGTGAAACCGGGGGGCGCTGCTACTACTAAATAAACCTTGAGTGGGTGTATCTATAATGAGCTTTTAACATTCTTCCCCATTTGTAGTCTCAAATGCTTTATCTTCCTCCATGCACTTAAATCACTGATTGTAAAACAATGCTGTCGTACAGGAACTACCTATATTACAAAAAACTATAACTGTGTGTTTCGAGCTGAGACTTATTAACGTTATCGTTACTGAGAAGCATACATTCTGGAGTCTCAGACAAGTCTCTAAACATTAAGCTGTTTGATAAATTAAACGAAAATATATTTAAATCCACTTTATTACTGTCCTCATTCTAACCAATAGTAATAATTCCTTCCAATTTCAATTAACAAGTTATTTGTCTCCGATGTAAAACCGCCGCCAACACTTCAATCGAGTATGGAAATATGCTACCGGTCCCAACCACACTAAGTGCATGAATAATATATGCAAAATCTTCTCCTGAAAAAGTTCAAAGAAAACATAACGGTAACATATTGTCTAAATGCGGGCGTACCTACAATTTACCAGTTAGGGGTCGCTCAAGTACGTAAGCAAATTTATAACAATTATTGACCCCCCACCCCTTTGTCGAGATGATGATGATGTCGAGAGATGAGAGGGGGAGTACGCTCCCCCTTGGCCGCGATATCTCTTTCGAAGAACCCGCAACCCCGGCAGGCGTTGGCCCTGGCAGGCCCCTCTGACTAAAACAAGGATTAGAACAACATGAACTTACAGATAACGAACACCTCACTCTTGGGGGTGTCGAAATTATATGGCCGACTTGCCCGAAATCCCGCTTCAAGACATTCGACGGCAAAACAGCCGCACGTAACAATGGCCCACACTTATTTCTTATCATTTTCTGAGAATTCGCAAATGATATTGTTACTTGACAAACGATGTCAAATTGGTATTTGAAATTACATATTATTTTAATTCTAAAAAAAAATATGACAGCAAGTCAACCACTCAGCCAGTGTTAAACATAAGAAAAATACCTTTAAAAACTCTTTTCAATTGCAACATACAAACAGCGATTTTTGCCCCTGGCAAGACTTCAATCATTTATAAAAAATAAACTCAAACCATTTATTTCAATAAGACCATTACAGGCATTTTTGAATGTATGTCATACAAACAAAAACAAAAGATGCTGCTATAGTCCCAATCACAAGACATAATAACTTGTAAAAATACTGTAGTTGCCCATTCCAAAGCGTAGATCTCTATGGAGAAGAATGGGCATGAAACTCCATGGCCACTACAGCAATTTTAATCCGTTAAGGACACTGGCATAGATATCAGAACGAGTTGTTTTTTTATTATTTCTAAGGACACTGGTTTATGAAGTACAAATTTACAGAGGTGGAAATTCTTGAATCGGGGTTTAATAAAAAACTAGATAATATGAGAAATTAATTTATTTAAATCATATCTCACTATTTAAACTGTTTAATAAATTACGTATCTCTATAAAAACAATTAATTGCCTACTTAGTTTAGAAAATATGTATAACATTTGTTTATTGTAGTTTAATTTGTTTAATCATTATTTAGCTAGTTGATATATTTACACGTCTACTGGCGAATCACTCACATAAAGAAAAACCATTAAAATCTATATTTCTCGCAGTTGAAATCAGGAAATATTTTATTAGTAGTTGGCCAGTGGCCCTTATAGGCCATAGTAAGGGGTCGTATACCCCTTTCTATGGCCTACTTACTGGATCCACCGCACATACGAACTTCGAAACCGCATTTACTTCTACGAAATGAACTCAATTTCAAAGCATAATAATGAATAAAATTCTTATCACATTGCAATCACAGGTTGTTCTTATTAACTAAAATCATCAAAAATATGAACATTGAGGTCAACGTTAATTACGTTAAAAATATATTCCTTGACGAAGAGTTCATTTTAAAGTGTTTCATTGATCAACTTTAGGCAATCAATTTTCGACATTTGCGGGCCAATTTAAATCTATATGTGGCTGTTACTCTAAAGTTTTCTCTTATCTTCCTTCCTGTTCATTCTGGGTCGGAACTGTTTTTTTAATTTTTTAGGTATTTGTTACATTTTCAAATATTACGAAAAAAAACCTTTTTTTATTAAAAATATAGCGTGAGAAAAAAAAATAATGACCCGCCGGTGTCGGGAGCAGGGTCCAAGCCATCGGTGGTTCAGACTTCAGCTTCGGAGACACGGTTGGCGCAGTAAATAAGCGTTTGACTGCTGCGCTACGTGTTGAGGGTTCGATCCCCGCACGGAACATATTTTTGTATGACCTACAGATAGTTGTTCCGAGTTTGGCTGTTTGTGTATGTGAGTTTAAATGTTTGTAAAGGCACCCCCCACGATACAAGCGAAATTCCTAGTGAGGGGAAACGTTTTTTATTTTTAAAGACAAGTTAGGAACCTCCTCACAATGCGAGCCGCATCGAAGAGGTGTATTTTTATTATCTTCATCAATCTGGGTACTTCGCTCTAGCACTGATATACTTTTCCAAATTCTGCATGTGTTTGTAAAGTGAGAAAGTGGTGCAATTCAAAATGGCGGCACATTCTCTTATGACAAAATAGAAACTGCTTGGTGTATTCTCTTTCAGTTCTTCGTCAAACTTTTTATGCCAGTCCATAGACCGCGTCATAAAGTCTTCGTCGTAATGCCTAAACCAATACTTAAATTCTGAAAAAATTTCTTTGTTTATCAAAGGTTCGAAATTATCTTCCCAGGATACTTTTTCTTCTAGCAACTTTTTTTCTTCTTGTAAAACATTTAATGGTATTTCATCATCTGAATCATCATTTTCAAACTTCGTTTTAACAGGATTCTTATGTACAGGTTTTAGATTTTCAAATAGGTTATTGTCTTTACACTGGTCTATCTTTTGGTTGAGGATTTCTTCTAGTTTGGGAGGGACAATATCTTGTTCTTCTTCTTCAGCCTTTACTTTAATGTATAATTGATTGACATCATATTTTTCTTCGTCAAACTTCGGATCACCTTTCGGAATTAAATCGTCTAATTTCATTTCATCTTCGCCCTCAAATAGTTTTTCTTCCCAATGTTCGTCTATCTGTTCTACATCATCTGTTTTGTGCTGATTTTGTGCGTTATTAGTTTGTTCTAATAGGCTTATCTGAGGGTTTACATTTGATTGATTCTGTAGAGTAACGTTGGACTGATTTTCTACATTGCTAGTTAAAAAGGAACTTCCTCTGGTTAATGCATCACTAGTTTGATCAGTGTTTCCTAGGTTTGCTGTTTCATTTTGATTAACATTCAATAAACTATCAAACTGATTGTTGTTTCTTATAGCTAAACTGACTGCCTCTTGCATTTGATTAATTAAATCAGATTCCTTAAGGTTGTAATAACCACTAACTAGTTCTTCTACTTTCCTTTTAGTTTCGAACTTATCTACTTTAGCTCTTTTTCGAGGTTCTCTCGGTGTTTCAGTATCGCCAAATGCATTAGCTTTTCTTTTTCTTGGTTCCCTAAGTGTTTTATACTCTTTTGGTATTGGGATTTTGTATTTCTTACAAGTGTGTAGTATTAGTTCTTTAATTGTTCGCTCCCTATCAAAAGTATCTGGGTTAAATGCTGGAAATACACTGTCATCATCTGTGACGTCACTTATACTGGCGCGATCATCGAAGACAGAGTTGTTGTTCGGTAATTGTTGATCTTCGTTATCAGCATTACAGTTTTCTACGTCATTTTGCTCCATTTCATCCTTCAAATCAAGTTCTATAAATAAGTCATCGAATATATTCTTGCCATCGTCTTCTTCTGTTATAATAAAACATGTTTTATCTTCTTTTATATTTGGATCTATTATTTCTACGATAGTATCATTTTCTTCAGAAACTTCTTTTTGGTTCCGCATATTTTCTGTATCAATGATTCCTCTGATACCTTCGTCCATATTCTGATCATTGTCACCTACATTATCAGTTTCTTTGGACATTCTTTCTTTCTCATTTGCTGGATTTTCTGACCCATTAACTGGTATTTCATTTACCATTTCAGCTTCCTTAGAAACTTCGTTTTCACTTACTAAACTTTCAGAGTACCTAAGTACCATATTATCTTCTTTCATACTCTCCTCAGTAATATCTATGTTTTCATTTACTACAGAAACTTCATTTTCTAGATCTTTACTTCCTTCGTTATCATTTGTCTTACTTTGAACACTATCATCTACATTTAGAGTGTCCCTAGAAACATCTTTGTCATAAACTGGGTGTTCTGAATCATAACCATGATCGCTTTCTTTATCATTACTAATGTTTACTGCATCTTCACATGTAACATGTTCCATTTTAGGTGGGTTAGTTATCATCCAATTTCTGTTTTCACAATTTTTTACATACACCATTTCTTTTTTACTTTTTTTCGTAACTATTGTGCCTAGAATAACTTTGCTGGTTGTTTTTCTATCTTCACTGACACCTTTGATTATATTTTCTGAATTTGAATCTACCAATTCTAAATATTCACAAGCATAGTTAAGAGAGTATTGCGTAAAATCTTCGCTTAGAAGAGCTCTTACTTCTAGGTCTTGTGTATGTTCTATAATGATTTGTGTGTAATCAGTCATGGGCGTCAATGTTGGTGAGAACATATGTTTAGGAATAACCCTCCCTTCTTCTTCTTCAGTTATTTTGCTTAACAAATTCATTGCTGTTTCATCTTGTAACTCTTTGTTGTTCTGTGGTCTATCACTCATGTGTTCTAAATAAACATAGTCATCAATATCCAAACAATGCTGTTCCGCCATATGTAAGGAAGACTTACAAAGAGTTACCTTCCTAAATTGCATGAAGCTGCACCATTCTCTAAAAGAAAATAGCCTTGTACTTGGTTCTGAATATTTCCCCATTCTATATGATTTTGATAGATTCCTCTCATCGTTTATCTTGTCAAGGGCATCTGATAGCTTTTCTTCATAACAGCCATCAAGACCAAAGCACATTTTCAGAGCAACAAGAACATATGACATGGCTACACCTTCATAGTCAGGAGTTTGTATAAGGTGATCTTTAGATTTGCTACTTATATCTAAGAAGTCACAATGATGGAAGAACATCAAGGAGTGAATCATTGGCTTTATATCATTTGGGAGACAAAGTTCTAACAGAAAGTCATCAATGATTTTCTTCATATTGGGAACAATTGGCGTACCTAAATCAAGTTTTCGTAGCAAAGTCATAGTTAGTGCACGGACTCTATGCATAGTACATACTTTGCTGTGAATAAACTTTAGCCATTCGTCTTGTATGCTTTTTAAATTAATATCCTCAGGCACAAACCTTTGTATGTTGGAGAAGTTCAAGCGTTTTTCTTTAATGAATCTAAATATATGGTAAAGTTGTATTTCACTTTCATCTAGATTTAGTGCTAAATACAACATGGCGATAATAACGCCTCTTGAAAGAAACTTTATGTCTCTCTTAGAGCCATCCATTATAATGTTTTTCTTTATACTCTTATTTGCTACTTCACCTTCCAGTTCATGATTGTCTTGTTTGTCTAGTAAATGGCTACTATTGCTATTTTCTTCTACCATAAAACTTGGTAATGTTAGGTTATCATTATTTCTTTCTTCAGGTTGTTTTCCCAATCTGTAAAAAAAAAACAACAATTTAGCTGTCCATAGTCATACTTATTAGAGAAGAGTTTCCAATATGTTTTTTTTTAACAGGTAAACAAGAAAAGCATTAGATATTTCTACAAAAATTAATTATATTTTAATGACTTTATTTATGATCGGCTCTGTTTTGGCTGTTATTTAAACAGGAGTAGATTTTAATGTTTACTTAAAACATCAAATCAAAATATCTTTAATTCACATAGTCTTAGATGGGCACTTATAAAACATTGAGAAAAAGTTCGGGTTGGTTGTTTCCTAAGAAGAAGAACCAGCAAGAAACTCCACTTTTTCTTGATACTTAGTTTGTAGCATATTATAAACCTACCTTAAAGCATCTTTGTTCTGATATTTCTTGATGTATCTAGTCCATATCCACAAGAGTTTTACTTTAAAGGTGGGCTTAGCTCCAGCTGCAACCAATTCATCAGCCAGACCCACGATTATGAAGTTATATGCATGCCATTTGTACCATTCTCCGCTCACTGAAAAACAACATTTATGCAAATAATTCAATTTGCAGCTACCAGTTAATTTATATGTTCCCTTTTGTTTCTAACATGATAACCAAAACCAATTAACATTTATTTCTTAGGAGACTGTGGTTTCCTTGCAATCCCATTATAGTGCGAAAACATAGATTTACATCAAGGCAATCCCACACATTTTTTAATGTTAGCATGGCAAAGGTAAATGTAAATGTGGATAGATAATTCCACAAGCAGATCCTTGGATCCTTGATGCAGTACCCATAGTTACTGGAGACAAACATAAACATTGTGCAATTTGTGATACGAAATATCATTTATTTGGCCTTAGATGGCTGTACTACTAAGATTCTATAGGAAACTGTTTAGTATCAAGCAGTCTTCCCTTGCACATGTAAAATAGGTCTAAGATAGTAAAAAACGTGGAACACTGGCAACGAGAACAAACTTGTGTTTGGCATCAACAAATAAGGGCTCGGAGATAAGTGAACTAAAAAACAACCAAAATGAACTTATAAGTAAACCAACTTACTTTGAATCTTACTGTCGTGAATTTTAACTATTTTTCTCCTGGTTGCTAAAGCAAAAGTACCATCCCCCAAAGTTTTTTGTTCCACCACAGTTTCTCGCGCATTCGTATTTTGAGTGTTACATTCTACACAGTAATAATATCCATCCAATAATTTCAATTCGATGCCCCCACACTCTACACAAGGATCGGATGCCTGCATTTTAATAAATCAAAAGACTGAACTACAGAATAAGCATGAGGAATTTAAAACAATCAAATCACAGAATCAAAATTAAATCAACATGAATCACATGTGATAATAATTTGACTCCCGCCATCAAAACTTTTGTCAATGTCAAAACCAGAATTCCAGTGTTGTAGCATTCAAAAATAAAATAGAATGAGTGAAATTCTCGGAGAGTTACATAAAATTATAATACATTTGATAGTAAGGTCCTACTCAAAAGAAAAAATATATAATACACTTAATTTTGCTATTTCTTTTAAATAACGATCTGCGCTAATATTTTCTAAACATTTATTTGAAGAGTTTAAATTGACGTGTGAATTATTACCATAACAAAAGAAATCCTACTAAACTAGCAGTGTACATAAGGGGTAAAAGGTTTACAAAAAACGCAAGCTCAAAACCGTCTTCTCGCTGTATGAATTTTATTGTAAAATGACGAAAGAAGAATGAAGAAGTAAATTATTTTCAACAAAACATAAAACTTTTGGATTCTCATAGAATACCCCTGTTATATTTTATAATTTCAGAAAAAAAACCATCGCCCGAAACGTGTCTTTGGTGTCAATTAAAACATTTATTTAATTGAATAATTTATAGGCTTTTTTAACTTTCAAGTTAGCAAACAAAGAACAAGTAATTTTCTTTTGAGCATTCTCTTTTTTGGCAAAAAATAACGATTCCGGGTGACGCCAATATCGATGATAACAGGTAGTTTCTTTTCCATTTTTCTCCATAGAGATCAACGCTTTGGAATGGGTAACTACACTACTTTCACAAGTTATAATGCCTTGTGACCGGGACTGTAGCTTCATCATTTTGTTTCTTGATATTCAAAAGTGTCTGTAGTGGTCTAATTGAAATAAATGCTTAGAGTTTGAGATATCACAATGTCATTGTATTGTAAATAATTCCAATTTACTAATTGTAACGAACAAACGCATACGAAATGTCACTTTCAACAGGGCGCTCACAGTGATGAACACTTTGGATTATATACATTATTATCTTAAGAAAGCCTCGATGGTGCCATGCATAATGTTAAGAAATCTAAAATCGATGGTTATCTCACTCACGGTCACTCGAAACAATTTTGGCACTCTAATACCGATTATAATGTGAGACGAGCGCACTTAACATTTTTGAAAAAAAAAACAACAATACTTCTTTTTAGTTCAGCGTCGGTTAAAAAACTGACATGGTAGCTTTTTGAAATGTCAGTATGGCAACTGGAAAGTAGAAACACTGTAAAAGTGGTAATTTTCGTAGCGTATTGCTGTCCGTCATCAATAACTCGCGTAATTCGGGCGTGTGCTCCTTTCACACATTTATTGAAATAAACTAACCGTTTTACACCATCGTCGACGCACACGAGCGTTCGCGCCGCTATTTGCCGCTCAAAGACTGTCATGCTATCGTCCTTTCCACCACACCCCTGGGTATAGTGAATCGTATTCGTGAACTGTTGCGTGTTTATTGCCGACGGCAGCGTTTGAGGCTGTTGTACGGGTTGGATTGCGTTAATCTGTGTCTGGTGTAGTGTTATGTGTATAAGTTGTAGGGTTGCATAGTTGTGTTGTTGAGCGCGGGACACATTGATGGGCTGTGTCGAGCGCGTCTGGCAGGCGGCTGTGGAGCCGCAGCGGCGGGTTCTTGCTTCGTGGAGGGTCTACAATAAAATCAGCCACACTGGAACTGATGGAATTAGAGAATATCGTCGCGAACACTGTTTATTTGAAAGCCAGAGAGGGTAGGTACCACTTGATATATAATTTTAGTACCATTTATTTAGCAGAATCTTAGCTTTGCTTCGTAGTAAAAGACACTAATACGATGATAGTTCGTTATTTTGCTCTGGATCATAATATTTATCCAGTATTCTCAGTTTAAAACAAAAAAAATGAACTTAAACTAGTTGAAACTTCAAAAGTTAACTTTTATTAGAAAAAAAAACTGGTTTTTATCACACTTCATAGTTTTTTGCGAGTTTCCAGAGGATCAACTATTTGAGCGGTTTTTATGGTATCAACTTGAAAATTAAGATGACCAGGAAGCACAGTATCTCAACAACATTAATGTAGAAGATATGAATCTAATTAAAATTTCTAGGTAATTAATTAAGCATGCAAGTAAAGAAAACAGTATGTTCACTGATTAAAAAACTTCCCATAATTTCTCCTAATTAAAAGACTGCATATTCATTCAACTTCCCACCTTATCTGCAAAACAATAAAGTCAATTATAAAAATGCACATGCAAGAGTAACTACAAGTTTATTGATCATTTGAAATTATAATATAGAAGACAGTCTGATGTTCCGAGAATGATTCCAATTTCCCAACAGCCTACACTTAAGGTGGTAAGATTTGTAACCCTGCACCAATGAAGTTGAGTATATTTATTTACTAGCTTATTACTGCGGTCTTGCCGGTGTGAAGTTCGGTAATTGTACCAGAGGGTCATCATATTAATCCAGGTAAAATCTAGAATCCATTTAGAAGTTTTCTTGTGTCGGATAACAAACATAAGACCCTTAATCTACCTGGATTACCTATAAATTATTTGTATGAATGTATAAATATACTAAATATATTTTGCAGTCATAGCTAGGTAGGTCTGTTGGACTGAAACACCAGTTATGGGATACTGTGATCAATGATTTATTAAATACTAAGCTACAATGCCATGAGGCATGTATGATGAATATAAAAAATTAAAAAAAAACATATTTTTTAATGTTGCAAGTAGTGAAAACAGACAATATGTATACAGACGACTGTAACTTAGTTGGTAAGGTCGACATTCCAAACATTATCGCTCAAGGTATATTTACACTTTTTTTATTGTTTTCTTCTTTTGGGTGGGAAATCATCAAATAACTTCCCCCGTTCTGGGCGGAGCGGCCTAACCGGCGGAGCCCATGTTCCTTCTATTGCCCTTTACCTCTACCCGCAACCCCGGCACGTGGAGGCCCTGGCTTCTGCTTTCCTGACACCTCTTTGAGATGAAACACGTGACGCGCCGTCGACACTGCCTGTCGTCATTAGACGTGTATTTACACCTTATTATTATTTATTGTCTAATGATTATGGTATGAAGATTGCTGCAATTGAGGAAATTTAATGTACTGTGTAATTAGTTGCGCTTGTTATTTGTATTTGTGGAACATATTGATACTGATTTGTTTGAACTTGACGATTAAGGAAATGTATGACATATTTTTTTTTCTTTTTACCTTAGTAGTGTAAATTGTCATCAAAATTCTGAATATATAGGACAAGTCAATACCCACATGTGTGATGAGGCATCTTGGGGATGGCTCTTCTGATCGTAAAATAGTCTTTTTTCTTCGAGTGGGATGATAGTTCTTAATTTAAATAAAATAATCTTTTTATCATACATGCACATTGAAACTCTTTGTGAAGTAACGGCAGATAAACCACAACAGAAATCATCATAAAATATCTTCATTTAAATATGCATAAGACCAGTTCTACAAACCTGTACTGCATAATTAGCAGATGCGTACATAAACATGAAATTATCTATATCTCTGCATAATGTATATATATTTAAATATACAATGTATATTTATGTATATTGCCATGATATAAGTGCCCAGGAATATTGAATTTGTAGTAGTAAATGAACTTAGTACTTGAAGAAGATCAAGTTAAGTAAAGCGGTAAAAATGACTTATTAAATGAGGTTTAACACTCTAGTTTTGCTGCTTTAAAAATATAATACATTTTTAAGATAGTGATCCCACCATAGATCATACCGGACAAGGAATGAGCTGCCCAGTGGGCTGTTATGTCTTTTTTTTCTGTTATCTCATCAGTCAACCCTGACCAAGATCAGAAAAAAAAATCAGGACCAGTGTACAAATTCTATTAACCAATATTGCTTCAAATACTGGGAAAAACATTATCACTAACCAGAATTTATATATATGATCAAATTGTAATCATTTTCGCAGTTGTATACCTTTTCAAAACATGATGTTAAATGCAATATTCCTTCCTCTAACCATGAAATATGGCTTTGATGCACTTTTAATTGGGAGGTAAATAGAAACCGCCCAAGTGCGAGTCGGATTCGCGCACGAAGGGTTCTGTATCACCTTTACACAATATAAGTTGCTTCCGCTGTCTGTTTGCTTTCTTATTAAATACTCAACGAATTTTAATGCAATTTTCAGCATTATATTGATTTAAAAGGAAGGTTTCTTTCTGTAATATTAGTATCTACATAGCACCAATGCAAAGCTGGGGGTACAACAAACATGTTTTTTTTTTAATTTTAAGCCGGGGCGAGTCGCTAGTTATCTATAAAAACGGCAAAAAAACGTGTTTTTTGTATGACATGTGATGTGAGCCCCCTTAAATATTTATTTAATTCTAATTTTTTATAGTATTTGTTGTTACAGCGGCAACAGAATTAAATTATCTGTAAAAATTTCAACTGTTTAACAATCACAGTTCATGAGATAGGGCCTGGTGACAGACGGACAGCGGAGTCTTAGTTATAGGGTCCCGTTTTACACTTTGAGTTCGGAACTCCAAGAAGGATATACTCAAGGTTACAAATTCAAGAATGTAATATAATCATCACAAGGAAGGAAGGTGGTCAAAGTTATACAGATGTAGCAGGACAATGTTTTTATTAAACAAAGAATGTTCTACACACAACTTATTTAAATTTACTGGTTAGTAGATATGTGTGAGACTGACAGAGAGCCCAGTAGTGGGAACAAGGATCTGAAAAGTCATAAAGACTCAAGATGTGGTGTTAAAATGAAGAACACTTAAGTGGAAGTGGGCTGGTCATATAAATAATTAGAGGAGAAGAATTGTTACATTTAACAAGGTAGTTACACTATAGTACCCAAGAGAAGGAAAGAGAAAGAAAGGAAAACTATTCAAGAGATTTAGGATTTAGAAACACCTGGACTAGACTGGCGCAGAAGGGAGAGAATAGGAAAGTGTCGGAGGGGGAATGTGCATTTGGCACACAAAAATAAATGAATAAAAACTAAAATGTGTTAAGAAAAAAAAATAACGACAATAATAATATGTGTAAGTCATTAAGGGAACTCTGATCCGGGTACTTGGGCATAGGTTTAAATAAAAAACTAAAATGTGTTATGAAAGAACGTCAAAAAAATCAACGACAATAAAAATATGTGTCTCGGTTGTTTGGGCATAGGGTTCCCGTTCCCGTAGTCATCCCATCGATGGACTCGACTGTCGGGTTGTTATGAATATTAGCCAAATAATTTTGTACAGACGCCTGCACATCAAGCTACTACAATCTGTCAGATTTTTTTGATAGATTTTCGGCTTTATTTCTAAAGTATTAGGCTCAAGGTTCATTGGGAAAAAATTACAGTTTCGGGTAGCTTGACCTGCTGGCGTCTGTACAAAAGAGTTAACATTTATAATTTGGACTGGACAGCGAAAGTGTTAATGTTCCCATTGCTGGACTCTCTGTAAGAACGTGTTGTCTGTAATCCACCACTCCCGTCCAGAGCCACTGTAGATTCCGTTGGTATTCACGAGTAATCCATCAAGTTTCTCAATATAAAAACCTAATTTTATGTTGTGTAATCATTAACAGTAACATTTTTATAACGATGATAATGCAAAATGATTATATTTTGCTTAATCATCTTAGAATAAAAAACGGCGTAGAGCGAGTCAAACTCGCGCGCCGACGGTTCCGTACAAACTTGCGACATAAACAGCCATATCTTTTGACTGCGTAGACAAAGAGGTTTGATTTTTTGTTGACTTTTTTTTTAAACGTTGCCGTACACTAGCAATTTCTCCTGTGTCGTGGGTGCGTTAACAAACATTTAAACTCACATACACAAACAGCCAGACCCGAAACAACTACCTGTAGTTCATACAAATATTTGTTCTGTGCGGGAATCGAACCCACGACACAGCACAGCAATCGCTTAACCACTGCGCCAACCGATCAGTTGAGTAAGTCTATGGTGTTAATTTCAACTCTATATGCCTTCTGAGATAAAGGATCTTGACAGACGGACAAGAAAGTGATCCGTGTTTTCCTTTTGAGGTACAGAACCCTAAAAACAAACTCAAAATATAGGTACTTCGTGGACAAACAGAAAACATGTATGTCATAGGTTTTCATACATAAAACACAACATTCATACAGGTATCAATGAACCTATAATTAGATATAAGATAGAATTATTAACTTATCCTTGAGTAAGCGTCTAAAATGGTTAATAACTAAATAATCATCCTGTTTTGAAACAACCTATATTTATAAATAATTAGCAAGACCTTCAATATAACTTGTATTAAACTATGTAAGGTTTACCTGCATTGTGATATGTTATTATATTATATGTATGTATATATATATTTATTCATGAAATATTCTGTACATAGTTTCAAATATCATAATATGATGTGTTGATTTGCAGTTCGCACTGTATTGTACTACATTAAGGCGCTCCGCAAACGTGGACACTTTTGTGTCTTGTGTCGGATACAAGTTACCGATTTCTATAGCGTTGTAGTAGTATATATGTCCCGCAGCAGCTGATTACATAATGGTTATTATAATATTGTATGGAAATTGGTAGCTTGTAATGCTTGTATCCGACACGGGACACCGAAGTGTCCACGTTTGTGCAGCGCCTAAAAGAATAGGTTTCGACATGTGAAATAGTCTCAGTATAGGTCCGTCTAACCTGATGAAGCTGAATATCAGAATTTTACATAGAACGACTGTATCTGTAGGCCTACTATGACATATTAAAGCAGAACTTATTCCACTGAGTGAAAGAGATGGTGCTAGACACCCTGTATAGCTCTGTCCCTTTCCCTCAGCGGAATAAGTTCTGCTTTAACACGTCATGGTAGGGTAGCTGATCTCTACTATACCGTTCTGCCAGATGAGGTACAACTCTAACTGTCTTGATTTCTTGTGTACAGAACTGCGACTTTCAACTCGATATCCATGCGCACGTTTTGTTACGCAAGTAGACGCCTCCAACAGACTTAAGTCGCAATCAACGTACTGCGAGTTTACTAACCAAAATTGTTAAAACAAATTCATTGCCACATTGGCTCATGAGGTAACACATTGTAAAAAGGGATAACTCACTATATGGTAGAAGAAAAACCATCTAAGGATACACGAAATTACCAGCAACGTATTCTTTGCAAAATCATTGTATTGGCAAGAAATACGGTTGAAAACTTCAAAGGCGCTTTGAATTTTACGCACAGACGCCCACGGTTCTTTACCCGACGACACGTTTTCACGACTATTCACGGGGTTCACGCTTGTCTTGGCCCCTTTTTGAGAAAGTTCTTGTCAAAAGGGTTAGGAGCCAAGAAATGCCATTGCTATTCACGGCACTCGTAAGGCTATTTTACCTCTGAAAACTTCAAGAACGTGGCGTAAATTCTAGAAGAGTGACCCAAATGTCCGTTCAAATGCACCCTTGGGGATCTAAAACAACTAACGCTGCAATAAGCATGACCCACTAGACCCAAACAATGAAACCTAGATGTACCGTCAACACGAATAGATGTACTGCAAGATGATAAGACAAGATGATTAAACCCTGAATGTGTTTATAGAATCCGAACACACAACTAACTTGTATTTGTATCTATTGCGGAAGAACAAACAATTTGGCAGGGGTAGTATAGACCCTTCCAACTTTGAACAACAGAGCCATTGAACATTAAAATGTCGGTACAAAGGTTAACGGACCTCATTTGCTAGCTAATAGTAGGTATAACAATCTGCAATTTGGACTATTTTGCTATTATCCATAGATACACGAATTATACGATCTAGAAGTTTACAAAGGCAAGAGGGAGTCTATTCAAAAGTTCATAAAGACAAAATGGCTCAATGCGACATCAAAATTTAAATGTTTTAATTAAAGAAAACATGTTTCCATATCAATACATGTTTATGACAGTTTTCCGGGATTATATTATATTTGGAAAGTAAATGCACAGCTAAAAAGTAGTCCATCTCATTAGCACCAGACGCACAAAGTTAGTAAATAAAACGATGCCCTTGAAATCTATGCACCAGAATCGAATTTTAGAGTGGGCCGGTTGCGTAGGAGTGGCCGTGAATCCGAATGTAATCGTATATTGCTTGTAGCTACACAGATACGATACGGTGTAGTGACCCCCCGGGGCTTAGATGTAACCATAATCTAGATTAAGTGTCAGTGAATGGATTGGCGATGTATTTTCGGTGGTAATTGGTTGGTAACTCCCCTTTTTAGAGGGTTTAGAATTGCGTGTGAGGTCCTCAATTAATGTTGGCGTGTGAATGTATATTTTTCGTTTGACAAAAATAAATAAATGTCAAAATCACTCTTAGAGAAAGTTTAACAGTAGCTCCAATAACAGAGAAGTTGAAAAATTATAGTCTGCCTCGTGATAAGAAAGGATGAATCGCATGTACCCACATGCAATTCATCCCTTGTTATCACATACATTATCTTATAAAAGAGTGATGAATGGAAACAGAGGGCAAGACCAAAGAAATGATGGTAGGATTGCGTGAAAGAAATAGGAGTAAAAGATAGCGTGACGGTTAATAGGACAGAATGGAAGAAAAAACCTTTGCACCGAACCTAGCAGCATGGTGTAAGGGCAATACGATGACTCTTAGTACGAACCTAAAGCAAATTACATCTATTTCACTCTTTTTGGCTGGTTCTAGCCGATTCATCGTCGATATCGTATTCAATTCCCTTAGGTTGAAGGAGAATTCTGGTGTTCAGAAGGAATTGATTTTGGGAGTTGTGTCCGTAAGTTTAATGGCAATACGCGATAACTGGCGAAAAATGGGTGTGATTCAACTAACCTTTTAGAGATTACATGTATGATGTTGTGTTGTTTGTTTCAATCAAGTTTCTTCTTTATGTACTACTAGCTGTCTCTCACATGCATTGCAATGCACGTTGTACTACTCCGTCTTTCATAAGGTAGGTAGTGTAGTAACCTACCGGATGAACCGGATGAAAACCCTATGTCCGTCTCCTGGTTCTTAGCTACCTCTCCACACAAATTTTCAGCCAAATCGTTACAGTCGTTCTTGAGTTATAAATAGTATAATTAACGCGGCTTTCTTTAATATTATAGACTTGGTTCGCCCCGCGGCTTCGCCCTCGTGACGATAAAAAAAGTATCTTATGTGTTATGTCCAGACTATAATCTTCTTTAAGGTCAGTTCAGTAGTTTTTTCTTGAAAGAGGATCAAACATACATCCATACTCCCAAACTTTTTTGCAATTTTGACTTTGTATCACCAATTGCATTGATGTAAACTATCCATTAAATTCACAGCTCCGGATATTTCCCCGATCCCCCGTAACTGTGAATACTTCAATGTTTTCCTTCCGTTAGATTTCCTGCTTTGGATGAGCCGGTAAAATAGAGGGACAGCCGGAACATAGAATATTGCTTTTCAATTCACTTGATTATATAATTTACGTTTGTAATAGCGTAAAAGAATTCAAACAGCAAATTACAAACAAAGACAGCCGGTGGAAATACTGCTTTGCTTAACCCTTAAGGAATTACATCCGTGATATGGTTTATGTTGAGAATTACTTACAATTGCATAAATTATGTTTTTGATTGAATTTTCTTTAGATCATTGCAACAGTCATTTAAGCATTATATTGTATTGCATTGAGCAGAATTCAAAAGCTGATTTCTAGTGATATAAGTAAAGACATTTCCTAAAAGAACAGCTTCGAATATGCTCTTTACTTAAACCTAAAAAGTTACTCAATTTAGTAAGTGAAAATCATTTTTAACAGACTTCAAAAAGAGGAGGTTCTATGTTCGACCGATTTTCATAATTCTTTTTTTGTTCGGAAAGGTATACCTCCCAGGTATATCCATATCAATTTTATTTATATTGCTTCGGTAGTTTATGAGTTATCGTCCATGATGTATATTCTTTCTGAATAAAAATATTCGAGGAAGTTTGAAAGTTGCGCCTGTTACAGAAAAATTGAAAGGGAGTCGTTTGTCTTGGTATGGACATGTGACTAAATGAGTGATAGATCTGAATGTTGATGGACGGAGAGCGAGAGGAAGGCCAAAGAAAAGATGGATGGATTGTATAAGGAGTGATATGAAGGAGAAAGGAGTAAATGATGCCATGACGTCTGATAGGGGAGAATGGAAGAAAAAAACGTGTTGCGTCGACCCCAAATAGAATGGGAAAAGGGCAGGAAAATGATGATGTATATTCTTTCTTCTATGTTTATAATGGATGATCTGCTAATCAAAATCGAAAGTCATTAATTCAAATTAGGCTGATAAGCTGCTCTTCTCAAACGTGAAATTACAAGAGGCAGTCCCACAAACGCCCCGCCCTTCGCCACTTCCTAGTGTTTTAGCTGGTAAGAAGAAGTGGCGGAACAAACTCCCCAGCAAATAAAAGAAATATCTTTTAGTAACCATGGAAAATGAATATTCGTTAAAAATGTGGGACATATCATTATACCATAACTAGAAATATGTAAATAAATTACAGTAAGTACCATTTCATCACATTTACAACAATATTATATAAAATGCTGAAATAAAAATTAAAAAAAAACCGACTTTCACAAAAAAAAAACTTTACTTCCGTAAGACGGTGTTAAAAAAGTCAACGAAACAAAGTCAGCGACTACCGGAAATAAAGTTATTTTCCAGTTTTTATATATTTTTAAAAAAGTTGCTGTAAACATAATTATTATTGTTCGTGACCAGACATATCATTACCATTGCAATGTTGACTCCTCATGTCCAAATAGCGTTAAAATGACGTAATAAATAAACTACTCACAAATATTATCTCAATACAAAGTTGACCTTGACATCCATAATCCACTAATATTATAATTATGTAAGTAAAAGAGAAAGGATGTTGGTTTCTAACTCACACACCCACACGGTCTCATGGTAGAGTAGATTTTGATAGTAGAGTAAATTTGGGTATCATTTTTGTTACTTTCTTTTACGACCGACGCTCCCGACTCCCGGCCACCGTAGATGCGGGTCTGTGGACGGTGATCAATGGGTAGCTCACCGTACGTCCGTCTAGTGACGACAGGCCGTGTCGACGGCGCGTTCGTGTTCCACGCGCGCTTTAAAGAGATGTCAGCAAAGCAGAGGGGCCTGCCAGGGCCACCGCCTGCTGGGGTTGCGGGTTGTTTCAAAGAGATACCGCGGCCCCGGAACATAAAGGGTGAAAGATGGAACATGGGTGGGTTTAGTCAGTAAAAGTTTGGTACTCCCCCCGCTCCACCCAGAGTGGGGTAAGTTATTTAATGATTTCTCATTCGCAAAAAAGGTCCTATTTTACAAAGTTTTTTCTTGCCCATTATTCAATCGGCTGGTCGTGTGTATCTCGATTTCGCACCCCCGAAAGAGCAGTTTAGTTTTATTTTAAAAATTGTACCTACTCAAAAACTATCTTCACTGTAATATTTTTGTAACATTTTCATTTCATAATGTTGTAGAAATACATGTTTAATATCGTAAGCTAGTGCCACATTCGTGATTTATTTTTTTATCAAGCCAACTAATTTATATATCATGTTTTGATTTTCATACAGTCTCAGGTCATATCGTTCAACTTTAATATAATTATTTTTCATTATGTTCTTTCTTATAATTGTGTAAACTTCAAAATTGGTAAAAGCTCGCCTTAACGCTGGTTGATGCTGGTCAGTAGTATTATCGATTCGAATTCTACTATCACACTAAGATAACCCTAAGAGGAAGACTAAATAATAAGCGCGAACGTCTGTATGTGTGTGTGTATGTATACTCTCTCACGCAAAAACTGCTGAACGGATTTGAATGATATTTGGCACACTGATAGTTTTAGTCCGAGACAAAGGTCAAGTGGGACAATTCCCTAACGCCACGCAGGCGTGGGTTACTAAAGAATAAATCTTTAAAATGTCTCTTCTATAAATAAGAGTTCATGTCACTAAATGCATTTAGAGCCAAACGGTTTTAAAAATCGTTTCTGTCAATAAAAAAAATATATATATATATCTTGGGACAACTCACACACGGCTATCTGATCCCAAGCTAAGCAGAGCTTGTGTTATGGTAACCAGACAACTGATATACATACTTATATAATTTATAAATACATACATACTATAGATATATCACACCCAGACACAGAACAAACAATCATACTCATCACACAAAGTTTGTCCTGGGTGGGAATCGAACCCACGACCTCCGGCTCAGCAGTCAGGGCCACTAACCACTGGACCAACAGGCCCGTCAAATCTTTGGAAATCAATCATCAATCTTTGGAAGATGCATTTCCCAGAGCCAATATTTGGCATATTCTCCAGCTTTTTGCGAGATCAGTCTTAAACCAATCAGTTTTCTTGAACCTCCTTTATTATTCTTCCAAAAGACAGAATAAACTAAATTCGTATTTTAGTGTCATCTTCAGTGACTTACAGGTAATGGCTGTAAAAAGACTTCACGAAATCCAAAGGCACTTGTTCTATCCGTCCTTGCGATATTATTTTTGTTATGAATCGTTCCTGGGATCCTTAGTTACGGATATATTGGAATTGAAATTTTCAACTTTTATCAAGGTTATAATACTATAACTTCACTTCAAATACCTTCATGACCTTGAACTAGTCAATGCATCTATCAGTACAATGTTTGAATGCATTACATTAAGTAATCCGTGATTTTTCATCAATTTTTTCTTCTAGCACAAATTTTTGTGTGGAGTTATTTAGTTAGCTAGTTTACCTTGGAAAAGGATCAGTTTAATCCCATATGTAACCCATAGCTTCAAAGAAACACCTCCAAGCTTCGTCTACTCAAACTTCAAAGCAAAGCTTGTCCAGTCACTGTACTTAATACAGCGTGATTCTAATTACATCGTACGCCTAATTGCGTGCGAACACAGCGGATAATCACAAAGTATTAGGTTTCCGGCAATGTGTGCTGATAGCCGGTATCCGGCTGCTATCTACTGGAACATGCAAATAATGTGATATTCTCCAATACGTGCTGGTTGCTATTGACGTAAATTGATTGTTACAATGTGTTAGGGCGTTACTGATATTAATGTGCAGGCAGGGAAGTTCGTTGTTAGGCTAACTGACACCTTACGCTAATATATCTTGAATATATAAAAATATCTTGTCATAGTTTTAGTTGCCATACTCCTCCGAAACGGCCTGACCGGTTTTTCAGAAATTCATAATATTTATATTCGGTAGGTCAGAGAATTGGTCGTAATCGATTTTATTTTAGCTGAACTGCGGGTCAAAACGCTGGGCACAACTAGTTAGCGTAAAAAATATAATAGTACACAGTTTATACAACTGTCGAAGTGTAATGTGAATATGCAGCCTTGTTGTACGTTGATGGTCCTTATGCTTAGTTATGTACTTAAAGTCATCTTAATTGCATGTGAAAAGAACTAGCTTATATGCCCGCGTCTACGCCCACGTGGAATTCGGTAATTGACCCACAGGATTTTACTATCTCTGTGCCTATTTTATATAAATCCGTTCAGTAGTTTTGCGTAAAAGAGTAAAAAACATCCATCCATACTCACTTTTAATACTAACGATACAACTGTGTGTGTGACAAAAAAGTTGTTCCCATCACGACCACCTATAAAACTACCTTTGACTCAAATATAAACAATACTTAAACAGAAACTACAAAATGAAGGTATTAAGAATGTTGCATTGTCCAGATTGGTCTTAATCATCGTTACTAAGATCATTGACCGACACCCTCCGATACCTCTCACCCTTAAAGAACAAAGGGCCCTCCATTATCTGTCTTTCAAAGGGTAGTGTTCGTGGAACACAAACTACCCTTCCTGTATTATCTTTGGCTCCTAAACCAACAGACTTACGAAGAGCAGTGGAGCAGTAATCCGTGAATCCTGTTCAAACAAACAAGATCTTACTAGTTACTGTTAACACTATTCTTCTCTTTACTAGGGGAAGTATTTTTCTTAATAAAGAAGCGTCCTGCTTCATGGGGTTGTTTGATCAGCATTTTGTTTGTTTTGGTTGCGTGCCAAAATCTTTCGTTCTTCCAAAATCCTTATTTTGTATACAGCATATAGGAGAAAGAGCTCATGGCTAAATAATATCTTTTTGCTTAAGTTGATCTTTAGGTTAAACTGAAAGGGTTACCTTGACATCTTATACCAATTCTTATTTCTGTGTGAGAAAGAGATGGTGCTAGACACTATGTTTAGCCCTGTCTCTTTCCCTCAGTGGAATAAGTTCTGTTTTAAGACGTCATGGTAGGGCAGCTGCGCTTGCTTAGGTTGTTCCATGGATGGGGACCACATATTACATACCAAGTTCCCTCCATGGCACGGAAAGCACGTGACGCAAATCACTTGTCACAACATGAGAAGAGGGTCAAAAGTCAGACAATCATCCGGAATTTCCATGGAGTTGGGGATTTGTGCCCGGTTGATATTAGTAGGTTCGTCTCCTACACGGCGAAATGTGGGTGCATAATTGGTTGCACCTTGGCCCAACCCTTCGGGATTAGAGGGTCAGAAGCAATGCCAATGATACGGGCTGTGGAATCAGAAGTCTTCCAGTTTCGACACATGCCTTAATATGATTTCGGGAAGACTTCTTTGCTTTCTGTTGCAGATTTAAAATTGTAATAAAAGTGAGAACAAAGTAGACAACGTCTTTTCCCAAACATTTTTCTTTTGACGAATAGTTGCTCTATTATATCAAAGATGGAATGATCATTATCCAGAGAGGTTTCATTACTTAAAGTGCACTTAGATAATGTTTCAAAATGCTGATGTATTTCTACGAGTAGTGCATAAAAACCGATTGGTACTAATGCTTATGGAGTGAACATGTTGTGTTTTATGTTATCGAGTTTGTAACTGGATTTACCGGATAACCGAATGTCATGTCGAAGGTCGAATTTTAAACTATCAATCTCTGTTCGTTATGTGGTTGCAGTAAAAAATATATTTACGTAGTTGCAAGTAAATAGTTTGCCTTTATGCTTAAATATTTCAGTAGTAAATCAATTTAAGCAAAAAAGTTACAAGAGAATGTTGCGGTTTAAGAAAAGGTGTAGTAAAAGGGGAAGGTTTAAATGGTTTGGTCAAATGGAGAGGGTGGGTGATAGGAGACTATCAAAAAGGAATTACAAGGCAGATCTGAGTGCCAAGTGCCGGGAGGGACACTCTAGAAGGATATATACTCAACTTATTGGTGAGGGTCTTCAAAAAGTTCAGGTTCGTAATACTCACACCTAGCGTGCATAACCCGATGGACTAGGCAAAAGGAGGTAAGGATAGTAGCAGGTGGCGTTCTTGGGTTTCTGCTTACTCCCATGGGAAAAAGACGTGAGTAAATCTCAATGTTGTTACGTGTGTATTGGTTTTTGTTAAGAGAGTTGTATCATTCTATAGGACTGGACATAGTTCCTTCCTTGTGCTAAACCCAACTCTATGTTATGGCCGTTTTTGATAAGGAAAAAGACAGAGAGTTAGTAAAGTAGCACCAATAATCAACGGACTTGTGAATAAGAAAATCCAATAAAAGTCCCCAAAACGATATACAAACACGAGCTTGTAGCTAGCTAGAGAACTTCACTAAAATATTCCGCTTGGCTACGCCCGATAGAATAATATTCTTCCAAAAACTTCTAAGTGAAGTCAAGTTCAAAAGGATCCTACTCTAGGGCTGCCAAATATAACAAGTATCCATTCAAATATTTTGCACTGGCTTCTTCCCGCGGTGTCGTCCGCTTATAAGAAACAATTTTATCGTATTAGCTTATGCCCGTGTGTGCCAAATTCGTTACGGGTTAACCTTTGCTCAGGGTCTTTCACGCGGAGATGGCGGATGAAGTATGGTTTTGACCGAATGGTGGCCAAGGTTAGTCTTACGAAGTCAGAGCTGTCCAATAGCGCGTTGTATTGACGATTTTGTTGAAAGTCGCGGGATGCTGATTAGGGACAAACAGACCACAGAAGTACATTACCAGTAAGAAAATCCGGGTTGAAATCACGAAGATCTCTTTCACTTATCCCTCAAAAATAAACAAATTAAGCCTCCTATTCGGGTAACCTTTTCGATCCCAGAAGTTTAACCGTTCATGTCGGTCTGTTTGTATCTGCCTTGACAATCTGGTTGAAGAAGTAGAATGTACTTTTATCCTTGTAGTAGTTTCCCTTTTAATAATATAGAATCAATGCGGGCAACGCCGCGGACAAAAGCTAATCATACATTAGTACATCGAATCTCGAGTATTCCCAGTTGCCATAGGGTTGCCCAAAAGGGTGTCTTGTTGCCGTAGTTTACTCGCTGATGACGGTTAGGTGCCATGTAATTGGAGAAGAGGATTTCTCATTATTACAGGGTGAATTGAGGCAAGTAATTGGACTACTCCTAAAGATTTCTTGAACGTATTAGGTATTATATACCTATTCACAGAAGTTGGGCTTCAATTAGGCGGTAACAATTTGTAAGGAAGCTGAAAAATATTATAGTGCTATGATAGCCATGATTAACTGCCTTGTTGGTCGAGGAATCCCGATTCGAGCAAGGTGGTATTGGGTTTTTTCATGAGGAATTTCTCAGTATCAGCCATGGTCTGGATTTGTGCCTGGCAGGCTGGTTCATGTGAGTGTACTATTAGGTACACATCCTTTTATTTGGAAATGGGAAATTATGAAATAAATCCTCCCGCTCTGCCGGGGCGGAGGGAGGGAGGAGCAGACTTTTGCTGCCTGACCCATCTATGTTCCTTCTTTTGCCCTTTGTGTTCCGGGGCCGCGGTATCTCTTTTGAACTCGCAACTCCGGCAGACAGGTAGGCCCATCTGCTTTGCTAACATCTCTTTGAGGCGTGTGTGGAATACAAATGCGCCGTCCACAGAACTGTATGGTGGTCGAGAGTCGTCGCCAGGCACCCGACGCATTTCTCGCGGCTGCTGGGTCTGCCTCACCCTTCGGATCACAAGTGTGGTGTTGTATTATGATATGACAAGACGTATCGTAATAGGCTTCGCTAGAGTGATGATGCGCTAGATGATGATGTTCCTTCTGACCGGAATCTAAAAATCCTAAACAAGAGAAAACTATCAAAACGCGATAAAACTGTCTCAACTCTTCCTGAATGTGCCTCTGAAAACCATATATCGGGATAAGTTTGATAAAAAGGACGTACGTTTGTGCACGTGCGTCGGCAATGAGCAGATTTGGCTTCGCTTTTCCGCTGAAATTAAAGCCAAAGAATAATATGTTCGTATTTATTCGAATCATACTTGTTAATTAAAGTTAGAGTTTAAAAGTTAGGGCAACACGTGTAAGCAGGTTACCAAACGAAAGGGGAAGCTTTTAGGGTCTGTGTATCGACGATCTGCGCAGGGTGGCATTTAGCAAATGGATGAGAGTTGCCCAAAATCGTGTTAAGTGGCGTGCGATTGTAGGTCTGTGTCCAGCAGTGGATTGACGATGACAGTGATGACTAGCACGACAGCACGTTTATAAAAACGTTGTTTTAGTACAACTTGTACCAGATGGTAATCCTTCACACAAATACACTCAAAACGAAGAAAATCCATAAAGAATGTTAGAAACATTGTATTGTTAAGGATTAGAAGGAATCAAACCTTCGAGGTGATACTCCGCGACCCCTTGCGTTGATAGTCTTAAACGGCTTTAGTAAATACTCATGTGGCTGGCGGCTTTAGTCCCTCCCTGCGCTACCCGCAAATCATGTTAACTGAGGGACTGAGTCTGATCCTCTTGAAAAGTTAAATAAATTGGATTGTTTATGGTTTAGTTTGATGATAAATATAATAATGGATAACTTAGAGGCCGGACAAGTAGAATGGAAAAGAAAATATTTGGGGCCAACTAGGGCTTTCAATACCGGTATTACGGGATCCCGTAATACCGTAATCACGGAAATATTTTGGTCTTTTTTCAATACCGGTACTGACGAGCTAATACCGTGATTACGGTATTACAATAATTTTCATAGAGACAGTGAGAATATGGCTGATATGACGATAGAAGAACCTTCTTCTTCAAGTTGTGAAACTGAAGACACGTAAATTGCCTAAAAGTATGGATTAGGCCTCGGCTGTAACCACAAGCTTGTGTTTTGATGAATAATAAGTGTAGAGAGAGATGTGTGTCTTTGAAACTGCTGGGGGTAGACGTGAGATATTTCTATCGGAGCCATACAAATATTTACTGTCTGTTGTACCCAAAGTGTTGAAGCAGAGCGTGCTTTTTCGTCAGCAGGCTATTTATGTAACAGGCTAAGAAGTTCGCTTTCTGATTCGACCTTAAATGCACTTTCTTTTTTGCGATCACACATTAAAATAAAAAAAAAAACGAAAATTTCTTTTGATTAAAAATGTTTCAATATGATATATATGTTTATATTTTTATTATTGTTTGTCATTTGCAAAATACTATTTGATTTATTTTGGACTTTATGATTGTTTTTTTTTTAATAAATATAATACTTAGCGTTAGTAAAATTCAAACCAAATATAAGTATAGATCTCATTATCATTGTAAATTGCATAATTTAAGTTAATTGCCTACTGCGATATTACATTTAGTTTAAGATTTGATTACGTTTATAAATCCTAGTCCTATAATCAATCACAATGACGGGCCTGTTGGTCCAGTGGTTAGTGGCCCTGACTGCTGAGCCGGAGGTCGTGGGTTCGATTCCCACCCAGGACAAACTTGGTGTGATGAGCATGATTGTTTGTTCTGTGTTTGGGTGTGATTTATCTATAATATGTATGTATTTATAAATCATATAAGTATGTATATCAGTTGTCTGGTTACCATAACACAAGCTCTGCTTAGCGTGGGATCAGATAGCCGTGTGTGAGTTGTCCCAAGATATTATTTATTTTAATCAATACCAAAACAGTCTTTGTCTTTGACGGATTTGGAAACAAAATAAGAATTTAAATGGTTTTTTTAATGCCCTAATTAAAGTTCTTATGAACCTTAAAAGAATCCATTAGAAAGGATAAGAGTCAAGCGCTAGTTTTTTTTTTAAAAAAAGGCTTGAAAAACTTGAGTTCAATACCGTGATCACGTGATCACGGTATTGAAATTTCTAATACCGGTACTAATACCGGTATTGAAAAAATCCGGTATTTGAAAGCCCTAGGGCCAACCACATGTTATATTAGACAAGATCATGAAAAATGCAAATTCATTTATTTGTGTATCATATATTCATAGAATGTTTCATCGTAAAGATAAGTGTAAGTGCTATATTCCGCCAATACATGAGGCAAATAAAATGCATAATAGGAATAAGAAAGCTTGAGCCTCCAATGCGGCTTAAGTACAGACGCCTGCACATCAAGCTACTACAATCTGTCAGATTTCTTTGATAGATTTTCGACCTTATTTCTAATGTATAAGGTTCAAGGTTCATTGGGAAAAATTGACAGTTTCGGGTAGCTTGACCGCGTCTGTACAGCCGACTATACGGTGTCGGCGATATTTGACCTTGAGCTAACAGAGTAGTACGAAGTTCAATAGAATTAGAAGCAGCTTGTTCTGGTTTTTGCTGCCACTCGTCTGCGTTTGTTTACCGTGGGAAGTCAGTTCTGTCAACCTCATCGAACATTTTCACTTTTCCACTGGTTGCTTCAATGAGAAATTTATTTTTTGTCACTATCCGGCCTTACACGTGCAGCAGCTACCAGTAAAGACTGGGTACCAACATCAGTGCCTGTAATTTCCCTAGGGTTCTTAAGTTTTCCTAGAATTTCATTAAGAACTAGCTCTTGCCCTACCCGTTTGAGCAGTATGAACGAAATATGGACGTAGTAAATTACATTTTTATAACTACCCTCGTAAAACTAAGATTAAAAGAGATATTAGCGATTAAATGGGAGCTTTTATTTTGCATAAAGACTGAGTTTATGAATGTTTTAATTTAGTTTCTAGATTTTTACCTTATGTTGGACTGTTCTAAGTTCGTTTATATGCGTAAAACATGCTTTGATGTTTTTTTTTCTGTTATGGCTGTGTTATCGCAGAACGTAGCGGTCGTTTTAAACCGGTTTATTGTTGTGAAATCTCTATGATTTCGTCATATATTATTCGGTTTATCATGTTCCATTTCTGTTCCTAAAAACCTGCTCAAGTAGGTCGGAAATTCGGCTTTATAATACAAAAAAGTCCAGCTGACATTTTACGGATTTATCGTGTATGATCTGCTTCCTACCTATATCTTTCCATACAAGTTACGCATAGTTTATGAGCTTGAAAACCTTAAAAAAAAATTCCCATCAATGACATACCATTTTTATCTCTCCTTCGAGAATTCCTCCTGACCTCATAAAAATGAATAGATTTAAGACGAGAGGGTAATCTTATTTCCCTTTAATTTCTAGCACAAACAAACATCTATCCGTTTTAGAAGACTTCTCAATCGCCAGCGAGTTCTCTGTTACGAGAAATAAAAATATTTTCGTCAGCAAAAACACGCAAAACCAAATCTGTCTTTTCCAGTTATTTTAGAGTTTTTCTTCGTTTGACCTTTGCTTGTGCTTGAAAGAGTTTTACTTTGATATTTTTCTCATTATTGGTTTTTCTAGTTTACACACGATGCTTTGAATCCTTTGAAAGTAGAAAGAAAGAGAATACGTGAACTGGTATTTGATGTGGAAGTGTCTCCCTTGGTTTATTCCCATCATTCTTCAGCCGTCAAGAAGGCAATCGATCACCTCACCAGTTTATCGTCAACTTAAGGACACACAGTCAACATGGTGGCACGTGTGTTGTAAATAACGTCGTATATTGTAACCTAATTTCCCCAGAGGTGGTCAGACCGCGGTTGCCATGCGTCACTTGTATTTTGCGGGAAAGAAATTGATTGTTTATGCGCAAGTTAACGTAATATCATGCTTGAAACCACCGATAGGATAGGCAGAGTTGTACCTAAGACTAAACCTACATTTCTCCAGTTAAGTTTTGGATTAAATTTAATAAGGGGGAAGCCTATTGATTGCCGTCAACCACACAAATCCACCGTCAGTCTCCGAGGGTCCTACTAAGAAATTCCAGTCAGAAAATCCCAATAACATTTTGTTCGACTCGGGAATCAATCGGATGCCATGCACAGCAGTCGCGTTTGCGACTACTCAACCAACGAGGCTGTCAAGATAGAGTAATAAAACGCGAGAAAATTACGCGAAGATTAAAATTAATAAAGTTGATGAAGATTTTGGAGATGGCTCGCAATTCTTACTAATATTATAAAGCGAAAGTCAGTTTGTTTGTAACGTCTTCGTGCCTAAATGGCTAAACCGATTTCGATGAATTTTGGTACAGAGATAGTACCGTTGGGACCATGGAGACGGACATAGGCTATTATTTTAAAATAAACATTGAGATGTGAGGGATAAAGAGGGAAGAAAAGGGAAAACTTAGCATTGCTATTACAATAAATAAGGCGCATATCTTACACACGCATCTCTAGTTGCTGCCCCGCCCCCGTGGGAAGAAGCGTAATGTTGTATAGCCTATGTTACCTCCTCATGATGTAGCTTCCTATTAGTGTAAAAATGGATAAAATCGGTTCAATAGTTTTGAAGCCTATTCGGTACAAACAAACAAATTTTTCCTCTTTAAAATATTATATTATATAGTGTAGATATATTAAATAATATATAAGTATAATATATGTAGATTTACTTAAACTGTTGATCCATGCATGCATACGTACGGCCATTGCATGATGCAAAATATGTGGTAAACCAATCGTCTAATACTCTAATGCAAAGAAGGAAGAAACTTCACAAACACATTGGAAGGTTGTCAAATAAGTTAGGTTAAAGGACTTGCGCAGAGAAACAAGAATTCAATATGCTAAGTGAAGATTATTCATAGAATACCAAAGACCAGTATGGAAATTACTCGTTTTGTAAACGAGGCTTTAAAAGCGTGTCTAAGTAAATGCTCATACAATTTCGTTTTTCTGTCTCCGTATCTTAATTTGTTGATTTGTTCCGCTTTTTTTACACTGTATTTAGAGAGCTGGGTACTTAATGACGGTACTGTCAGATTTATGTTTAAAAATGTTTGATCTTGAAATTCCAAAAAACCGTACGCACAACAACCAATCAACCTATCCAAAACCAACACTCCTTGCGCGGGAAGCTCATTAAAAGCGAGGTCAGTTAATACTGGATAGGTATAACTTGATGTGTCGCCGTATGTACTGATGGAAACCTGCCTATACCATCACCATCGAAGACAGCGACGCCGGACCATTTTCAACCTTATTACTGAGAGCAATTCTTTTTTTACGGATGGGAAATTATTAATTAACATCCCCCTGTTCTGGGCGTTAAACTTTTACTGACTGAAACTCACCCATGTTGCACCCTTTATCCTTTTATGTTCCGGGACCGCAGTATCTCTTTTGAACAACCTTCAACCCCGGCCGGCTTTGTTGACTCTTTGAGGCGCGCGTGGAACATGAACGTGCCGTCGACACGGCCTGTCGACACTAGACGGACGGACGCGGACGGTGAGCTACCCTACCCATTGCTCAACGACCACAGATCCGAGTAGTAGCCGGGAGTTTTTAAAATCTATGAATCATACAAAAGTCAGCGACTTCCGGAAGTAAATTTATTTTCCTTTTTTTCAGTGTTTTCACTATAAAGACTCCAGAGTATAAGGGTAAAAAGTGGTTAGGCGCAAGTGTCCTCGATGGTACAACGACTTACGGCTGTAGATGTTTTCGTTTCGTAGTTATTTACATATTTTTATTAACTTAAAACCGACCAGTTTATCCCGACGAATGTATTTTAATATCAACAAGGCCACTCACTTATCTCAAGGTCAATGTCACTTTGCTATATAATAAAACAAAGCTCATGGTCACAATTAGTTTTGTGAGCTAAGGATATTCTCGAAAAGTGGGTAGTTATTGAAATCACTTATTTAATTCTTGTTTAATATTTTTTTTTATATTTTGACTTGATAGTTCTCTATTAAAATCGAAATAAAACAAAAAACATCTAAAAATAGTAACCCACCGGTATCTGGAACAGGGTCAGAGATACCAGCGGTCAGGGCTCCAGAGAAAGGAACCTCCTAACAATACCGCTTTCTGTCTCAAAGCCTTGATCCAGCTGCCTAACGAGGGCCTCCTTTATTATTGGTCGAGACTCTTGGCAATTAAGCCATTGGCAGATATGAAAATCACTTATCATTATGACTTACTGCATTTGATTTTGCGCTGCAAAGATTAGATAAACTAATAATTCTACCTTCATACTTAATTATTTCTATTTTTAATTCCGTTACGCCGAGGTCATTGACTAATCGAGAACTGAACTTTCGCGTTTGTTTATACCACACTGAGCTTATAAAAAAATGGATACAAATAATTTTAGGATTTTGTAGTCAGAAGTTTTGAACTTATGACAAAGTCAACTAGAAAAGTTGACTCTCTATTGCAAAAGCAGAATCGTAATAGGATAAAACAAAGTCGCTTTCCGCTGTCTGTTTGTCCCTATGTATGCTTAGATCTTTAAAACTACGCAACGGATTTTGATGCGGTTTTTTTAATACATAGGTTATTTTATTTATAGATAATTTTAGATAGTGCGATTCAAGAGGAAGATTTTGAAGCGGGGGCGGGTCGCTAGTAGTGTAATAATATGAATCAGGTTAAAATTATTATAATGGTTACAGACGAAGATAAAGTTATTCATAAACTTTAATATTATGAACTGTCACTTTGTTATAATTTGACGAATTGTAACGTAATTTATATTATTATATCCTTTCATGATTCTGCTAAAACGGCCATTTTAGGATACCAAAAATTTAATAAATAGTTTTTAATTTAAAAATCTTAATAATTACTGTTTTAATGCTTGTTAAATTTTAACATGAAAGTAGGTCACACAGATCGTGTAGTTGTAAAATAATTAAATTCATTCGAATGAGGTTTTTATGTGCTTCAAATGTCAAATGTCCATGGTTCCGATTGGCTGCGGGCCCAGTCGCTGATAGAATTAAAGAGGTTTTTGGTACGAAGTTAATAACCTTCTTATATCATCTATCATAGAATGCTGAGCGTGTACCTTCTAATAGAGTCACTTAGACATAGCCAAACATTCAAATAATGATTTTTTAATTATCACAGTATTCAACGAACTGAGAAAAGAACCCGAAAATGCTGCATTTATTACTATACTGTCAACATAATGAGATCTAATTAAATAATAAACTAGCTGTGCCCAGCGGTTTCACCCGCTGCTGCTCAGGTCCCCTTTATCACTTAGAGGTATAAAATTAATGTTTTCCGATTTTCAGACTTAACCGATATGCACACAAAATTTCATACAAGTCAGCCAGTCGTTGCAGAGGATTTTAACAACAACAACGCGACACGAGAATTATGTATATCCTTACTAATATTATAAAAGCGAAAGTGAGTTTGTTTGTTACCTCTTTACGCCTAAATGGCTAAACCGATTGTGATGAATTATGGTACAGATATAGTTGGGACCCTGGAGACGGACGTAGGTTAAAAGAGTGAGAAAGAGGAAAAACTTAGCATTGCTATTACAATAAATAAGGCGTTAGGGCAAAAACTACAGGTGGCAGGTACCTGCAAATCAGGAAAGGGGAACTGTCTTATCCCGAATTTAACGCGGGCGAAGCCGCGGGCGGAAGCTAGTTACACAATAAAAACTACAGCCACCCTACTTCTCAGTCACTTAACAAAGTAATTTTCCTCGGCTTAATTGAAAAATATACGCAGCGTACTTTCTTCATTCAATGATGAATTATGTTTAAGGACCACGACACACAAGTAAAACCACTTAGTAAGCCGTTACTAAGTGCGACTTAGCGAAGTCGCCCATTTGCTGATTGATAGCCGACCGCGCCCCGTGCGGTGATGTGGATGAGGCTTTACCGAGAGTGAGTACACTGCAGATTTAATGAAACTTCCCGGTATAAAAGAAATACACCTTTTCGCTGTTTTTGCTTTACGAAACTATTGACATAAACTAAACTATTATTGACCAGAACAGTACAGCTCGTGTATCCTACTTCCTACTAATATTATAAATGCGAATGTTTGTGAGGATGGACGAATGTTTGTTACTCTTTCACGAAAAATGCTTGATGGAATTTGGCACAGAGGTAGATAATAGTCTGGAATAACTCATAGGACACTTTTTTTTATATCACGCGTGCGAAGCCGCGGGCGCTAGCTGGTTAATAATAACAGTCGCTCGGGTCGATCTTTAAGACTTGACGAGATCGTTAAGCTGCGCTTGCCTGTAGTTGTTCTGTAGATGGGTGACCACTTATTTCATACCGAGTTTCCTCCGTGCCTCGGATAGCACGTTAAGCTGTTAGTCCCGGCAGTCATTTGTAGATCTTTGACAGTCGTTACCCCGGTCAGTGGTCCAAAACTCCGTCACCCAGTTTTACCATGGGGTATTGTATTACCCAGAACTAACAGGGTTGTGGAGGTCAAATAGGCAGTCTCTCCATGTAAAGAACTGGTGTTCAACTGCATCTGGTTAACTTATAAGTCGACCTCAACATAGTTGGGAAAAGCTAGGAAAATGATGAGGCGTCAAATTAAAACGTTGCCTTTTTCGTTTAATTAGAATCAACGAGCATGAATTGTCTTCTTTCAGACATCTCCATCTAATGTCATCAGGAGTCTTCACATCCTTTCTAGCGATAAACCATCCGCAAAAACCAAAACATGTCTCCATCGACCAATCGCTGGCCTATTTAAATTCATCAGTGCGATAGATCAAGCTTGACATTTCCAGTATAACTTTGCCTCGCTTTTTATACATTTTTCCGTACTATGAGAGATCTGCATTAACTGGTTATGCAAAACTTGATTGGTCGTCGCGGGTACTACCTTATCATTACTTAATTGTCATTAAAATGAATGTATCAGTGTCGCAATACTCATGCTTGAGTTCTGTCGGCTGATTTATTGCTATACTCTGATAATTTTGCCTTAATTGAGGACTTATTTAGTTGAACCGGCCATATGTAGCCCCATCTTAGGGGTATCTAGCGCTCTTGATTGACAGTGAAGGCTTTTACTATGTATTTGGAATTAATATTGTAAACTGAAAAAAATATGTATTTGGTTGTGGGTGTGCTTAGCTTGAGCTGTCAAGTTTGACATACAGAAAGGAATACATTATTTTGTTTGGATTAACACGTCATCGAGGTACGACAGCGTCTTTATATCCGTGAAATATATTATCGTTTTTTCTTTGATTATTTTGTTTGAAATTTTGCTATATTATATCAACCCATTGTTTCAACAATAGTATATAAATCGCTCTTAGGTTTTCATTATTTTGTAAGTCCTTTTTTACGAGTGTGTTGTGTAACTGATGATAAGCCGAGACTTAATCTAAACATCGTTATTGTAAAAGAAGTATTTTACTTCTTTTACAATAATTCTCGGCAAATTTTTTCCGCCGTGAGATGTTAGCTGATCTTTGCAGTAACTGTTTTTTATAATCCTACTAATATTATAAAACCGAAAGTTTGTGAAGATGTATGTAAGTATGTTTATTGCTCTTCCGCGCAAAAACTACTGAATGGATTTTGATGAAACTTTGCCATAATGTAGCTTACATATCAGAACAACGCATAGGCTACAATTCATAAATTCATATATATTATTACCACGCGAGTAAAACCGCGGGGCGCAGATAGTACTTGAATATTACTCCATCAATGAAATACTTCTATAAAAATTCCATGAAATCATTTAGCACTAATGGCTGAAGCCAACGACGTTGAAATAAGCAGCGGTGGCGACGTCCGTAAATGTTTTTGCGCCATTCTTAATGAATTTTCCGGTTGTATTGTCGATAAGGCTAATGCGAACTGAACCAAACGTTATGTACATTTGGAGATTGAAATGAAAAATCTACGAAATGAATTTCCTTGCCAAAGACTAAGGCGCCAGAATCTTGGAAACAGAAAAAAACGATCCATATTGTCAGTCCCAAAAAATAGCAGACCTTGACTATTCCGATGCTAATACAATAAAACACTTACGTGACCTCCTTAGGGAGAAGGGTGCGTGGGTTCTCAAGTTTTAGGTCTTTTTATCAAAAAATAGTTGAGTGCGGACGCACCCGCGGATCGATAGAAGCTTGTGACAATATCCCCAAAGTCCTTGACAAAAATATCGTACATTGAACATATTTCGTATTTATTTTTATTACCCGTTATTGCCATAACGATATGCCAAATATGTGTCTTCCCCACAAAGTTATTTTTCCGATATTGTGTAAAAAGAAACGGAGAAATATAGCCAAAGTTATGGTTTATTCATGCTGATTTGATAATAAAGTAAAACATAAAAATGTGGAATATATCAGAATACGCACGCGTAAATTCTGAGATAAAGAGAAGTTTGTTTATGATCCTGTCAACCTAATTTGGCTTTTGTAAATTGGACTCAGTAATGATTTAGTTCTTTCTTAAATGTTTTTTCATCTGTCTCAAGACACGAGAGTTTAGTAACCTCTTAGATCACAATAACTATAATAGTTACAACGGTTACCGTTTGTGGTACCGTTGGTTGTTATGAATCATTAAGGTCGGTACTCATTGGTTTTATGCGAACACTTGCAACAGTTCGAACCGAGCATCCTACTTCCTACTAATATTATAAATGCGAAATTTTGTGAGTATGGCTCTTTGAGCAACTTTGCACAGAGGTAGATTATAGTCTGGAATAACACATAGGATACGTTTTTATATCATCACGCGGGCGAAGCCGCGGGCGTGAGCTGGTCTTATAACATATTTTACGCACACTCTTGATAGACGCGTGTTTTTGCCATAAATTTAATGATGTCATTTTACTGATTTATTAGAATGCATCGTTTAAATAAATTTATGAATTCTGATGGTACCGTTCCGAATGGGTAACTAATAAATTAGAATTAAATTCACGGTCGTATGAACAAACCTGTATTTTAGCATTTTTGGATAAACCTTGGTGAGTGCACAACAGCTGGCCAAGGCATTTTGAAAAAGAACTTGGCACTTTTTTCTCACAATAAAATAGTTAGTCACAAAATTTTCGAGAAACTGCGTGTTGTTTCGGCTTTTATTAACAAGGCTTGTTATAAAGAGCTATTGAAGAAATAAACAGCTATTGAAGAAGAGATTTGACCCATTTATCAATTGTTGTCCCAAGTCTCAAGGACGGAGGGTCCTTTAAAACGTTCTGACAATGGTTTTAAATTAAGGCTCTTGAGTTGGTGTGCGAAAACAGCCCAACTACATTGAATATAATTGAAGTTTAGATTTGTTGTTATTATGTTATAGTCATTGAAAATTAAGTCAAGTTCTAATATCTAAACACTAAATTAATACTAATTATTATATATGAAAGTTCTGTATGTATTTTTTTTATACTTTGCCCCTACACTAGGTATTTCTCCTGTATCATGGGTGCGTTTACAAACATTTAAATTTACATACACAAACAGCCAGACCCGAAACAACTATCTGCAGGTCATACAAATATGTGTTCCCTGAGGGAATCGAACCCGCGACACGCAGCGCAGCAGTCGATCGCTCAGCCACTACGCCAACCGTGTCGTCAGGATTATTGTCGTTAGGTTATATGGTCGACAGGAAACTAATAAATAATTAACCTTTTCGTTATTACGTCAACCTGTAGATATTTTTATGTTCGTTCGTTGAGATGAGGTGGTTCCAACTATGTTTGAACATAACGGCTAACAATCTCCGAAAGATTATGTAGAGATGATAGACAAAAAGTAATTTTCTAAAAGTAAGATAAAAAAAAAGTGTAATTTAGAGTTAAAAGTAAAATGTAGGCTTTACTTGGAAAAAGACTGAATCCACGACTCAGCGTATCCTAGTATCCGAGTGTAGGGAATATACAATAATGTCGTGCTTAAGACGGATCTGAGGGGTCCATCAGGGTTGCCTGTCGGGGCTGGGGTTAGTACGGAATACAAAGACCAAAAGAAGGAACATGGATGTGGTTTATGACGTCTGACACTCCCTTTAGCTTCGTCCGCAGCGGGACGATTTATTTGATGTTTTTCCATCTTATAAGATGTGACTGTTAATGTCGCAAGTTTGTACAGAACGCTCGGTGCGGAGTTCGACTCGCACTTGTTTTTAATCCTTACTAATATTATAAAAGCGAAAGTGAGTTTGTTTGTTTATTGGTTTGTTTGTTACCTCTTCACGCTTTAATGGCTAAACCGATTTTGATGAATTTTGGTACAGACATAGTTGGGAACCAGGAGACGGACATAGGCTAATATTTTTTTGAAAAAAGTGGGATTTGAGGGAGAAAGACGAAAGAAAAGGGAAAACTTAGCGTTGCTATTACAAATCAATAAGGCGCAAGTGGAACTGTGTTACCCCAAATTTAACGCGGGCGAAGCCGCGGGCGAAAGCTAGTTCTACAATAAATTAGTCTCCGCCGACCCTAACAAAGCTCCGCGATTCTCAGTCATGATGAAACAAGTGTTCATTATTTAAACGTCATTATAAAATATGATTTGATTAAGTGGTGAGTGGTGAAACAGTCGGCGAAGGAGACCCACTTTTGATTGGATTCATTTATAAATCATGAGTTCATGACGCTCGACCGAACTCGCATGGCCGCTGTCGCAAACACGTTTTGTTATTGTTGTTGAGATGTGGAAAGTGGGCCTAAATATAATTAACTAGCTGTTCTTCGCGGTTTCACCCACGCTGCTTAGCACCTGTTGGTCGTAGCGTGATGTTATATAGCCTATAGCCTTCCTCAAGAAATGGACTATTCAACACTAAAAGAATTTTCCAATTCCAACCAGTAGTCCCTGAGATTAGCGCGTTCAAACAAACAAACAAACTCTTCAGCTTTATAATATTAGTATAGATTGTATGTTGTGGATGGATATCTTTACCCGCGACTTCGTCTGCAATTATGGTTTCTTTTTAATTTGAACTTCAAGGCGCCATTCAACCTGCCGGGGTTGAGGGTTGTTCGAAAGAGATACCGCGGCCCCGGAATATAAAGGCCAAATTAAGGAATATGGGTGGCTTTTAGTCAGTGCTGATGATGATTTTTCACACGCAAAAAATAACCAATCGGCGTGAGTTTGTGGTTGTTCCGAATTTTAAGATTGACTGATTCAAATACTCCTTTGAAATTCAGAATACTTAGACAAAATAGTATTGCCTTTTCAGTTGTAGTTGTGAAGATACGATTTGGTCAGTAAAAGTTTATCATTCACCCCGCTCCGCCCAGAGCAGGGGATGTTATTCGATGATTTACCATCCGCAATAAAATCGAAACAGAAAAAAGAACAGTTTCGCATTTATAGTATTACTAGCTTTCGCCCGCGGCTTCGCTCGCGTTAAATTCGGTATAACACACCAAGCAGACCTGCAGTTTTTGCTCTTGCGCCTGATCGATTTGTAATAGCAACGCTAAGTTTTCCCTTTTCTTCCCTCGGTCTCCCTCGTAACCCACTTTTTAAAAATAAAAATTAGCCTATGTCCGACTCCTGGTTCCCAACTATCTCTGTACCAAAATTCATCAAAATCGGTTCAGCCATTAAAGCGTGAAGAGGTAACAAACAAACAAACTCACTTTCGCTTTTATAATATTAGTAAGGATTTTTGTCGTGTTGTTAAGCTGCGTAGCATAGCTTTAAAATTCGTTAGCCGCTGAAACGCTGACCGTTTCAGTTTCGGCCGCAATCCATTTGGAGTTGTGGCGGGAAACCTCAACCACATTTGAGATGAATTGCCGCTCTGTAACATTTAACTCAACTCTATATTTGTACACTCTGTTCTAGTTTTTAGTTTCCCTCTTTTTAGGGTTTCGTACTTCAAAAGGCAAAAAACGGAACCCTTATTGGTTATCTTTGTTGTCCGTCTGTCTGTCTGCTGTCAAGTCCCTTGATCTCGGGAACGCCTGAAATCAACCCTCGAAGTCTACACTGTCAAAAAATATGGCTGTTTATGTCCTATTCATCAAAATCGGTTTAGCCATTAAGGCGTGAACACAAACAAACAAATAAACTCGCTTTCGTTTTTTTAATATTAGTAAGGATTTACTATTAAAGAATGCGTTCCGCTTAAGCATTTCCCGCTCATTACCCTTTCGCGGTGGAAACTGTGCTTTATGCTTGCTTTCCGAGAGGAATCTCGGTCCGTGATTGGTTGTCAATGGTCATGTATCCACTTACTTACTGACTCCTATAGTTATTTAACTAAATTAGTTTCGACCAGAACTTAGTCTTTTTCCTGTGATATCTTGGAATTTTTGACATTGTTCTGATTGTAATCACCGCTCATTAAGAGGTGATTGACATCATCATCAGTTTCAAGATTCGAACAGTATTGGTCACGGGTCACGTGTTCGCCTGATAAAAATTCAAAGTATGTCGATAAAATATTATAATGGTTATTTGAATATTTAGGGAAAATATGTTAATATTTGATGTTTTTTTACCAATTTATTCAAAGTTTTGACGTCATTCCTTGACAGCCTATTTTCAAGAATTTGATTTATTATACAGTTGTTATTTTGTTTAATAACTACTAAACATTTTTCCATATAAATAACATTGGCATAGTAAGGGAGTTTTGTAAGCTGAAATGCAAAATGTGTAAAAACTAGTTATTGTCCGCGGGTTCGCCCGCAAGTTTATACGGAACGCTCGGTGCCCCAGTCTTATTCGCTCTTGGTCGGTTTTTTTGTCTTCCCAGTCCATCATCATCTACCTAGCCTTTTCAAAACTATGTCAAACTAACGTAATGATCGAAAAACAAGACTAAACGAGACTAATCTAACTCTGTGCCAAATTTCGTCAAAATCCGTTCAGCCGTTTTGATGTGAAAGAGTAACAAAAATCCATACATCCATCCTCACAAACATTCGCAATCGCAATATTAGTAGGAATTGTACAATACAACGGGCAATGTATGACAAAATTGCATTTTATATGTGACGGAAAACCTTAGTTTTGGTAGATTTAGATTCGTCAAGGAAGTCATACTTAATGATTGTGTTACGATGACCCACCGAAGCATGTAAAAACCGCAGGATATAAAAAAAAAACCCAGTAAGGTTTTTAACTAAGACGTTTTATCGATTCGACCCCTGACATTGGGGATTTTGTGTCAGGGAATGTTACTACTATTGTAAATATCAGTTTGAGTTTGTTAGAATGTATGGATGTTTGTCACTCTTTTACGCAAGAACTACTGAAAAGATTTGGACAAAATCTGGCACGGCATAGTTACCAAGCTAGATTGACATAATAATATGTTTTGTCTTCAGTAGTCCGATCCAGTTGGACAATACTCGAACTCCGAACAGGCGAAGTCGCGGGCATCAGCTATTTCTCAATAATTGTAACCCGATACTGGGACTGTGTCCGATAAAGTGGGCCACCAGGGGGCGTGCCTATCACCACTTACTGAGTGACTTACGGAGTTATAGCGTCAGCAGGGAACTAAGGTTTCTTCATAAAATTTTATTTGGTAGCCGTTTTTGCTGGCTGCAAGTGTAGGCCTGTTTATTTACAGTAATAGCAGTAGAGCGGTTTGGGGAAGTACACGGACACGTCAAGCTATACATATCCACTATAACCTGACCTCGATTTGTATGAGCTTCAAAGCTGCAGCGTTGGGAGGATGTGACTCTCAGGTCACTGACTACCTTTAACGACTGTCAAAGATCTACAAATGACAGCCGGGACCATTGATTTAACGTGCTTTCCGAAGCTCGGAGGAAACTCGTCATTTAATAGGCCAGATTCCTAAAAATTACTAAGATATAGCCCATTAAAGTTACGTGAAACATCACGCGTTGCTGCCTTATTTCGCAACAAGTGACGTCACAGGTTACTTTAATGTGATATATATCTTTGTCATTTTTATCTAATTTACAAATTTAAAAATACGTGTCCCTTATTTTTGAATAATCTAAAAGTCAGACTAAATAGAATGTAATTACTTTGGTACTAAATAATTTTTAAATAATAATATAATTATATAATTTGGGACTAAATAGAAGGTAACAAACAAACTCACTTTCGCTTTTATAATATTAGTAAGGATTGTAAACCGTGAGCAATCCCGCGAACCACTGAAACTCACTAAATGAAGACACGCTCTTCGAAAAACGTAACAGAAATGTTTATTTTAAACTGCGTATATATTTCAATTTGCCCGTAAATTAACTCGTTTGAAGAGTGCGCATTGACCGCGAGTTTGGTCGTAAAGGCGTAAACGTGGTCGCAATCAGCTGAGTAACGTGGTTGCATACTTGGTCGTTAATTTATTGCTTGTAAAATTGTAATTAGGTTGGTGAGCTGGATTATTGGTTCTGTGGTTATTATTGATGGTGAGGTGTTGGTTACTAGCTGTGCCTTGCGGTTTCTGTCTGTTTGCCTTTGGTTCCTAAAGGTCTAAGTGTGATCGATAAAGTTTTCCTTCTCCCTCAAAAGGAATAAACGAATCCCTTATTGGGTCACTTTGTTGTCCGTCTGTCTCTCTCGAACAGATCTCGGGAACGCGTGGAAGTATAAAGGCGAAATAAAAACCATATTTTCAACATTGTTACCTTTGTGCTAAAAAAAATATTCTAAGTCAAAAGATATGGCAGTTTATGTCGCAAGGTTGATCGGAACTCTCAGTTTTTTGCGAATGGGAAATCATCAAATAGGAGGGTCCAACATATAGTGAGTAAAATCCACCCATGTTCCTTCTTATGCCTTTTAAGTCCTCAACCCCTATTACAATTTTAGACGGCACGGTTGGCGTAGTGGCTGACCGATCACCACCGCGCTGTCGCGGGTTCGATTACCGCACGGAACAAATATTTGTATGACTACAAGTAGTTGTTCCGGGTCTGGCTGTTTGTGTATGTGTGTTTAAACCTTTGTGAACGCACTCACCCTAAAAGAAGAATTCCTAGTGTGGGGCAACGTTTAAAAAAAACATTTGACTTAAACATTACTGGTGAAATGTCATCATCATTTTCCTGCCCTTCTCCCATTCTATTTGGGTTCAGCGCAACACGTTTTCTTCTTCCATTCTCCCCTATCAGACGTCACGGCATCATTTACTCCTTTCTCCTTCATATCATTCCTTACACAATCCATCCATCTTTTCTTTGGCCTTCCTCTCGCTCTCCGTCCATCAACATTCACATCCATCACTCTTTTAGTCACAGTGAAATGTAGATATACTATTAAGTACCTCTGTCAAACCTTTTGAAGATTACAGGCGTGAAATTATATCTTCTAAAATAAGACACTAAGCTAGCCACAAATTACTGATAGGTACGTAATTTACCTACGTCAGAGGTATAAATATTTCAAATACAATCATAATTAGGTAAATATTTATTTGCGTATGCCAAAGTAGTTAGTCATTTCTGTATGTTAGTGACGTCTGTTTAAGTATAGATGTTGTAGGTAATAATTATAGTGTTATTGTTTACATACTAGTTTCATAAATATTAATTGGGATATAAGTGCTGGAATGATGATTCGTTATATAAATATGTTGTTGCTAGCTTATGAGCGCGGCTTCTCCTGCAAGGCGTTTGAATTTTTTTAAATTAGAAAATCTCTTATTATAATATCATTAGCTTCAGCCCGCGACTTCGTCCGCGTGGCATAGCTACTTTGGGCTAACGCTTACTTTAACCCGCGTGATAATTGAAAAAAAAAATCTTTCTCTTCCCTCTTACTCCTCCTTTTCTCACATTAAAAAAAAAGCCAATGCCCGTCTCCAGGGTCCCAACTATTTCTGTACCAAAAATTCATCAAAATCGGTTTGGCCATTTAGGCGTGTATTACAATAAATAAGGCGCAAGGGCAAAAACTACAGGTAGCAGATACCTGCAAATCTGGATAGGGAAACTGTGTTACTCCGAATTTAACGCGAGCGAAGCCGCGGGCAAAAGCTAGTACAATATAAAAATAATCTTTATGTGACATCAGAAACTTAGTATTGCGACATAAAAATGCTCATTTTATTATTAGAAAAAAAGTCATTAGTGCAGCAACGTACCGCTCCCGCTATAGATTATGATCGGAGATTAATTAAAACACCTTTTTATATACATTGCGATACTTATCTAGCTGATAAAACTGGTATATCTAGAGAAAGTCCAATGTGTGTGTCCGAGGTATTATAAATATGTAATACTAGTTCTGCCAAACTGTTTCACCCACAGCTCAGGTCCACTTGCCACTTCAAGGTATGAAAAATAGATGTTTCCCGATTCTCAGACCTACCCGATATGCACACAAAATTTCATACAAATCGGTCCGGCCGTTTCGGAGAAGTTTGGTAACAAACATCGCGACACGAGAATTTTATTGGATACATGTATTTTTAATCATGTTTTTAGTTGTAATTGTGTTAATTGAATTGAAAGTATCATTTGTGGTTATTAATTTTATTACCTATAGTTAACGGGTTTTTATTAGCTTGTCGGTGCGGTTGTCTATACTTATATTATTAATTACGAAACGAAGGTCTATCTATTTTTGTTTCGGCTGCCTTTTCACGCCTTTGAACTGATTTCGTTAAAAAATAGATAATAAACAAAATTAGGACTTAGTATACCTTTTATACCGGGTATTCTCTTTTCGTTAAGCCGCGCATGCCAAGGTTGGTCCATGGATGGGTAACCACCCCTTGCATACTGAGTTTTCGTCATGCCTCGAAAAGCATCTCTTGTAGCTATGGTCCCGGCTGTCGTTTGTGGATCTTTAACAGTCGCTACAGCTAGTCCAGTGGCCCGGAAGTTTAACAACCAGTCTTACCAAGGGGTTTCGTATAACCCAGGACTAACTGAGTTATGAAAACAGACAAACGCTTCATGTTAAATGCCGATCCGGTTAGACTGGACACGACCTAAACAAAATTAGGAAAAAGCTAAGCAGATGATTGGGATATTCTTTGACAATCACGCGCGCGGTTACATTACACAGCTGGCATCCAAATAAAATATATGTCCAGTCTTGTAGCTATCGTAAATTTATCACATCCATTAAAATCTAGAAATCTTGCCTTATCTTTAGCCGTGTCATATTTTGGAGAAACTATGAAATCATGGTCTGTCGATAACAAGCTCTGATATAAAATTGACATAGTATTGTTACTGTTTTATCATTAATTTAGAGGCTATTGGCGCCAAATCCTATCTACAAAACTACAACTGAAAAGGAAATACTATTTTGTCTAGGTATTCTGAATTTCAAAAGAGTATTTGAATCAGTCAATCTTAAATTCGGAACAACCACAAAGTCACGCCTTTTTTATGGGTAGTTAATAGCCTGAAAATCTGTCAACCAGTCCAGAAGGGCTACTATGACATCTTATAGCAATTTTTATTCCACTGAGGGAAAGAGATGGTGCTAGACACCCTGTATAGCTCTGTCTCTTTCCCTCAGTGGAATAAGAATTGCTTTAAGAGGTCATAGTAGGGTAGCAGGTATCAATGGGTGTCTATAACACAGTACTAACTGGGTTGTAGAAGTCAGATAGGCAGTTACTTCATGATACACCTGCCAGTACGTTCCTAATATACTTCCTGAAAGTTCACACATCTCTTTTTAACCGACTTCTAACAAAGGAGAACGTTATGTTTTCCGCCATCATCTTTTTCTTCAGACATCATGAAGACACGGCTCCGTTTTATGACGTCAGGCTTGTAAATAAAATAAATACATCATATAAAAACTTGTTCCTTGAATCGTTCATGGTCTCGACTGTACAAAACAAGGCTCTATGTTCATATTACTTAGTTCGTTTTCTGTTTGTTTCAGGAGGTTCCGATAGCAATAAGGGCAAAAGCAAGAAGTGGCGGAAAATCCTCCAGTTTCCACACATATCACAATGTTTAGATATAAAAACAAAAATAGGTAAGTCATAATTTATTATCTTTACGCCATGTTTCGAGCTACGGCATAATAGACTAGTTTAAAAAAAAAACTGTGCGTCTGCGTCTTTTAGATTATTCGAAAATAAGGGACACGAGACGTTAAAGTTACGCGAAACGTCACGAGTTGCTGCATTTTTTGCAACAAGTGACGTCACATGTAACTATAATGGGCTACATCTTTGTAATATTTGGTCCAATTTACAAATAAAAAAATACGTGTCCCTTATTTTTGAATAATCTAAAAGACGGACTAAATATAATGTAATTATTTTGACCTTAATACCGAAACTACCCTATTATTTATAGGAAGAAGTGGTGCTCCTCTAAAATAGGCATAAAGCCTTACATTCGCATAGTTGTTATGCATAAACTTCTGCACATTGACACCAATATTGTATTTACTATGTAAATTTTAGCTTTCATTCCCGAAGAGGCGCTAAACAAAATCATCACCCACATACTACAAGTTACTCTCTCATTGCGGGTCGTCGCTAGAGCCTACTGCAACATTTGCAATGCTTAAAACTAACCAATCGCATTGCAAGCTTAGTTACGGTTGTTAAAAAGTGGCGATGTTATTGGTTGGTACCGAACTCATGCAAGTACTGGTAGTAGCGAAAAACGCGTTTGCAAAATTACTGGACGTCGCGCAATGTCTCCATACAAATGTATTTTCCAGTTTTCTTCTTGAATTATATCTCTAGAAAACGTTTATGAAATCAGGGTCTGCTATTCAGGCATTTTAATACCAATATTAATTAAATCGGCTGAGTTTATACATATCATCGATTTCGGCAATTTTTAGGGTTCCGAACCCCAAAAGAAAATACGGAACCCTTATTGGATCACTTTGTTGTCCGTCTGTCGAGAACCTTAATCTCGGGAATGCGTGAAGGTATCAGGTTGAAATCAAACCATGTACTCAACTCTGTGGGCGCTTGGAGCTGTGAAAAACTCAATCTTCTTAAGTATAGTTAGTCAAAAGACATTGCTGTTTTTGTCGCAAGTTTGTATGTACCCGTCGGTGCGCGACTTGACTTTGTCTTGACTGGTTATTTTTATGTGACAAAATCGGTCTGAGCTGCAGCGGTCCCTTTCGCATCCTACAGGCAATGTTCGGACGCAACGCGACGGCAATAGTCCTTCTGTTTCCTTTTAATCCCGCGTACTCGCTCACCCAGAAACGTTCAACCGAATCAAAAGCTCATAAATTCACGAGTTCCAATCTCAATGGACTATTGTGGTGAGACCTTTCAACTAGCACCAGTTGCGTGGGCTGATAAGCAGCTTAAGCATTTCTACTGCCTCCTGACTCCTATCTCAGTTGCCTCGGGAACCCCTTTGTCTGGAGCACAATTAGGGTGCTTCTCTGTTGAGGGGCTGCTGTAAAGCTATTATCGCCGCTACGTATCATGGAGTTGAAGGAAATAGAGCTCTATAGTTGCTTGCGTGGATTGTTGTATTTAAACTATTACTGGTTAGTTTCCTGGTTTAATTGTGGCAGTTGTCATGCATTAAGATTAATTCCCAATGTTGAGTGCCACGCTTCTGCGAGGATTGTGCTGTAATTCACCATACGGGCCCAGTACGTTTTGATGTTCCATGTGCTTTTGTTTCTAAGGCATGCTCGTTTCATATAATGAATTATGGCCCACTTGCTTAAACAGTAAAGGCCTGGAACCCAGTTGTGTTGTTGTAGAACATCAAAGCCTGATTAATTTTTGCTTTTCACATTTTCTGAAAGAACAAATCTTTCTTTTTATTCTTAAACCTGTTGGGATTCATAGATTACTCTGCCCTGGAGTTTAAATGTGGTGTTACCCCACAAACAATGGGACACATTGATATCTTGTCCTGCCTGTTGACAGGAGCTAACGGCTACTAAAAGCGCCAAAAGCGCCTGCTTTTAGGCTGATTCAATTTAGATTGTCATCGACACGCTAAAAAGAAATCTTGCTAAAATCAATTTAATCAGAATCCACTACCGCAGTTTTTCTTGTTATGATGTGCTGTCTAGCTTGTCCCATGTTTTTCTTTTGTCCCGTTGGTAAGTCAACAAGATCATAAATATTTGTTATGGTAGCTAGGCAAACACTTCAGTTTTATAGAGCCTACTGTCATTTATAGCTTGTTGTAACTCCGTCAAGAAAATTATTCGCAAGAAATGTTGGATACGATTTTGAAGATTGATTGGTTTTCGATATCGGATTGTTTTTTATGAGGAGCTTGGATAACCTGGGCTTTTATTTATTTGCGTTCAGTAAATCTTGGTACTGGCTGAAAAAAAATATTTCAACACAATTTATCCAAAATTATGGTCTGTTTTTCAGCCAGTTGTAGACGTTTAAAACCGTTGTAGGATGTCCCTATATAGAAAGCAGTGATAGCTTAGTGGTGCTACTGTTGGTCATCACATGGGTCTCGAGTTCGAATCCAACATCAGATTTTTCGGATTCATGTGCGTATTGCGCTGATTGCGCGTATTGTATAATTATCACTTGCGTCGGTGAAGCGAGATTTCCAATCTAACCATACGATAAAGATAATGTCCCAATTTTATATCCTCTCCTCCTCTGATATAATTGGCCACCATTGGGAAGATAGGTAAGAGATTAATAACATGTCGATAAAATAGAACTATGAAAGAAGAAATTAAGACATCAAGGAATATGCAATAGAATGTTTTTTTTTATTATTCTTGCACCGTAGTTTGAGGTACGGTATTCCAAAAATATCACAACAACGCTAGAATACTGATAGGATCTAAGATAGTTATACTATTGGATTTCAATTTTTTCTCTATGAATTAGGTCTTTTTTTATGTATGAGAAGTCATCAAATCATGTTCCTACTTTTGCCTTAGTTTCCGGGGCCGCGGTTTCTCTTTCGAAGAAACCACAATCTCGGACAATTAAGTCTTGATAAAGCTAACAGATCCTTTGCAAACAAAATGAACAAAAACCTACGCAACAAGGAAATTTAAAATAACAGTTAATCCTCGTGCATCCAATAGGTATGCTTATGGGCTTCCCCCACCTACCTCACATAAATAATCCCTTGGTTACCTACGGGAAAAAGTTTATTTTAAGATGGCTGCCACAAATCTATATATAATTATTTACATAGTCGTTCAACAATGTTCCGTAGATAGGAAGTTATTACGTCATTGTATTATAATGTTTGTACTTAGAATCAGTTAAAATGTAATGAGGAGGGATGAAGGACATGTGACTAAAAGAGTGATGGATCTGAATGTTGATGGACGGAGAGCGAGAGAAAGGCCAAAGAAAAGATGGATGGATTGTGTAAGGAATGATATGAAGGAGAAAGGAGTAAATGATGCCGTCACGTCTGATAGGGGAGAATGGAAGAAGAAAACGTGTTGCGCCGACCCCAAATAGAATGGGACAAGGGCAGGAAAATGATGATGACTTAGAATTAGTTTTAATGAGCATGGTAGTGTGTTTATTTATACCTAAACAAATCCTTGCTTCCAATTGATGTGATTTCAATTTAAAAGACTGCGTCGTTGGTCGAGTCTGGTCATCTTTTAGCTGCCACGGTTCATTTTTAATTTATTTAGATTTTTAAATTGTATGTTGCTTTTACTCTGGACGCTCTTACTGTGCTCGTCTTTCTACATCGTTCTCACATATTTGTATAATCTCAACGCGAATGAGGTATATACGATTTTGTAAAAATATTCTAATTTAAAAGAGTGTCCATGGAGTTTCTTACCCATTCCTTTCCATAGAGATCAACGCTTTGGAATGGGCAACTACAGTACTTTCACAAGTTATTATGTCTTGTGACCGGGAATGTAGCTCAACATTTTGTTTCCTGACGTTCAAAAGTGCCTGTAATGGTCTAATTGAAATAAATGCTTTTTTCAATTATAAAAAAGACTTTAAAATAGACCAACAATACACTACAAATAAACAAATACTCGAATTGAGAACATCCTCCTTTTAAGGTCGGTTAAAAATGTAATAAAATGTATGAACTAGTAACTGAAATTGAAACTTTATTCGTGTGTGTTAAAGTTATTTGTCGAAAGCACATATTTATTCACTTAGTTCAGAAACTAACTTGCAAGCGCAGAATACATCTTCAAACATTACATAGTAGGTACTCGGTTGAGGTAAACAAGGGTTAAACGTTACTGAATAGGGCAGAGGAAACTAGCATCAATTTTGAGCTAAATTCTATCAAAGCAGAGCGTGACTTAAGCCCTGATTTCACTTTGAGATTTGGCTATCCTTTGTTCAGTAATGAGAATCTTTTATCTTTAGTAGGAGTTTAATACTGTCCTTGTTAATACTAAAGACCCCGGCTACTCCGGTCGAGTTTAACCAGTTAAACTCTTTATGATCAAGGGGCAGTATAAGTAAGGCAACATAAAAACGAATTTTATAAACGCGGTAATAGAATAGCTACTGTACTCGTGGTAGAAATAAATAAGCTGGCTATCCACACACCGTAGATAAATCGTGGAAGTTAATTTATATCATGGCTCCATAGGTATAGAATCGGATACCAGATGGATGATATTTCAAACGCAACGTCCTTTATTTTTTTTTGGGGTGGTAAATCATCAAATAACTTCAGGAGGAGTGTCAGACTTTTACTGACTAAAACCCACCCATGTTCCTTCTTTCAACGGCAATGTCTGACAATGCTTTTAAAGCTAAACGCTTTAGTAGAGGCTATAAGAGTAAAGGAACACCTAAGCAACGCCATCGTTTCTTAGGTGTTCTTTTCTATCCATATAGATTGTGATGTGAGCCATGTCACCTGGCTAGAAAGGGGGAGACCCATGAAATGACGACAAAAGTGGAAGACATGCTGCGCTTACCTGAAAAAACTACGATAAGGGCAGAGTTAGACACGACGAAGAGAAATGTGGTAGAAAAGACGGATATTCAGCTTCAATCCCCCGAATACTGAAACGTCACTCAAAATTTAAGTCCCACTTAAGTTTAACAGAGACTCAGAAGTGACGTTTGACCATACAAAATCTAAAGTTTAAGAGCTGCTCAAATGTTAAGCAGCCCTCACATTTTGAGTGACGTTTCAGTATTCGGGGGAATGACGTCTAGATTTCAATACCAATTATGGTTTCCAGACCGCTATGAATTCGATTTGGTCTACGATTGGATTTTAACTTCGTTCATGAAACGAAGACGAAGTATCAATTTCAGTTGGCTGCAATTAAAATGTAATCAAGTTTGGTCGGGATTTGGTACCGTATTTCATTTCGCCATTGTACTCTAATTTCCGTTTTATCGATTGTTCTGTTCGTTAAGTTTCAACTTTGCGGAGGAAAGTCTATTCAATTTTATGATGGAAGTTTTGTGGCAGTGAATTATGCTGGAGCTGTGTTGTAAGGGTTAAAAGAAAAAAAAAATGGATTATGACTAGTCCAATAGTATTCCCCCTGATTCTGGAAATTTTAACAAATCATACAAATTTTACCTACTACGATATCCTCACTAATCTTCAACTCATGGTGCAGGGTTTCGTTTTTCCAATGTCAATCATACTTGTTTCTATTTCCCCGAAATTCAAAATTATAATCCGGTGATAAAGTCTTACCATAGAGTTCAACTTCAAGCTCACATTTCTATAACCATGTAAATTCCTTTAATAAAAAAAAAAATTAAATAACTGTTCTTAATTTAAATAATATCAATCAAAAAGGTCCATCTCAGATTTGAGTCTGGAATGAAAAAGAAAGAAGGTTCAACTGCGTTTAGCAATCTGGCAAGCTAGCACCCGTAAAAGCCTCGTTCAGTCCTTTGACGTGTAACGCTATTGGAAGATCAATGGATATTATTCATTGTCAAAAGGAGGTCCAGTATTCGTTATCATAAATTATGTAGATCGAAAAAGTCGTACATTAATGGATTTTTATACTTTGGCCACAATTTTGGAAAGGATATTTACTACCGGAGAGTTTTCAAATCTTTTATGATTTTTTTCTTGTCGAAACAAAATAATGTTTTTGGTATCTATACAATGCCACGCGATCTTATTATCGTGGTGAAGGAGGAAGAAGTCAATGCTACGGTGACATCAGACAGGGGAGAATAGAAGAAATGTGTTGCGCCGACCCTAAATAAAATGGGACAAGGGCAGATAGATGATGTTGAATTGGTGTCAGCATTTCTTGATTTACTTGAACGAATTAACTTTTGAGAAGAAAGCTATAGCAACTTCTGGAGTCGACGGTTATTTCAATTGTACAAATTAAAAAAAAAACTACAACAGTGAAGGTCTCTTAACGAAGAAGGGACATTAAACTATTTAAACAGAACATCAATAAAATGCAGGACAGCATTGGTATGTTGAGGAAATTACATTACAGGGCTCAAAGCTTTAACAAGAGCCTGTGATGGTACTTAACTGGGTGATATACCCCATGCTGGGTGTGAGGTAATGTGAAACAACCCATGAAGACATGTTACACCTGCCAACAACTTTTACGAGCTTAAACTAAACGCGTTACTAGATCAGGAAGTTAGAGACACCGCATAGTGCAGACAACAACATACATTTAAGCTTCATATGTTTTAACTCAAATTAAAAGCATATATTTTAGATAGATCGGTACAGATACTTTTGATACCCGTTACATACCGAGTTTCCTCCGTGCCTCGGAAAGCACGTTAAGCCGTTGGTCCCGGCTGTCGTTTGTATATCTTTGACAGTCGTTACAGGTTGTCAGTGTTCCTAAAGTCTGACACCCAGTCTTACTAAGGGGTATCGCATTACCCTACTAACTGGGTTGTGGAGGTCAGATAAGCAGTCGCTCCATGTAGAATACTGATATTCAGCTGCATCCGGTTAGACTGGAAGCTGACCCCAACATAGTTGGGAATAGGCTAGGCAGATTTGATTTGGTACAGTTTCTTTCGAATTTCTAAAAAAAGGATGAAACTACAGTCCCAGTCACAAAGCATAATAACGTGTAAAAGTACTGTAGTAACGCATTCCAATGCGTAGATCTCTAGAATCCATGTTGAGCTTAAAGTACCAATACAAATTTTATTTTAAAGTTTAAAAGAATAAAAAAAAATACATACACATATAATGATTCTCTACACCTACAGAGTTCGTAACCAAAATATTGTCGGGATATCCCATCAAGAGTTTTATGCAAGCAGCTGGATTTGTGCTTTGTTGATGGCAATAGGGAGAGAGTCAAAAGAAACTTGAAATATACCTGGCGATATTTGAGTGTAGATTGCAATAACAGCTACACTTGTGCTTAACCTTTCGGAGATTACAGGTGTTACTTACATTTATATTTTGCAGTGCAGTGACTGAGCGATCAAATGCTGCGCTCCGTGTCGCGGGTTTCGATCCCCGCACGGAACACAAATTTGTATGACCTGCAGGTGGGTGTTTCGGGTCTGGCTGTTTGTGTTTGTGAATTTAATTTGTTAGTAAAAGCACCCACGATACAGTAGAAATTTTAAGTGTGGGGCAATATGTTTTCTTTTTTTTTTGTATAAATATATATTATGTTTGATATTTTCTAGAAAGCGTTCTGACAGAATGAAGCGATACAGAAAATTAGTTCAGTAAACCTACGCACTGTACAGGAAAAACGTAGACAGGCTTAGTTGGACCTAACAGACGCATTGATCTGGAAACTAGGAACTGGAGCAAGACTGATACAAAACAAAAAAAAACTTAAGTCATAATAAAGCTCATCGATCTTTACTGTCTCTGACTCCCTTAAGCGATGGCATTAAATAACAAAAACCGGCCAAGAGCAAGTCAAACTGTCAGACGCACCGTACAAAGTTGCAACAGCCATATCTTTTGACTGCGTAGACCTAGAGGGTTGATTTTTCACAAAACAAAGAGACCACAGAGCTGAGTATATGGTTTTTAATTACAACTCGATTCCTACACGCGATCCTGTGGTAAAGGGTATTCACAGAGAGATAGACGGACATTACATTATAAAGTGATCCTATAAGGGTTCCATTTTCTGCCCGGGTTGCGGGTTGTTACAAAGAGATACCGCGGCCCCGGAACTTAAAATGCAATACCAAGAAGAAATATGGGTGGGTTTTAGTCAGTACGAAACTCACAGTAAGTCTGAAACTCTCCCGTTCCGCCGATTTCCCACCCCAAAAAAAAGGATTCTGGTTACGCTTCGTAACTTATAGTTTTATATTTTTCTACATCACCTATGGCGATTGAAAGGCATTGGTTCGTCCAATTTATTGAATATGTGCCCTATATCGTGATTGGGTGATTTTGCTCGCGCCGAGCAGCGCGCGCGCCATGCCGCGCCGCATCGACGCGTTAGTCACGCTATAACCTTGGGATCGGGTAGATGCGCATGCTATGTGTGACACTAACTAGTCCCATCGCGCTCTGAAACCCCCTGAACTGAACCTATACGAACTGTTATCAACCTACTCCAGACCTATGTTAGTGTGTTGTGTACTGCTGGCCAGCCTAGTGTATCCAGAAAAGACCTGTAAGCTGCTCCTCCCGAAAGCGGACACGTGGCCGTCGCCTGCGCGCGCGCGTGGAATCGCTGGTCAAGGTATGTGGTACAATTAATGAATTGAATGATCTCCTGTGCCTTTCTTCCCGATTGCGTATTTTTTTGCCTTCAACTTCTTGCGACAGAATCAGCAATTATAGCCTAGGTTTCTCTAATAACCTGGGTTCCTTCCGCGTCTGATTTTAGCAGAAATTAACAACTTCTGCAGGTTATACGCACCATTTTGGTCCTTCGAGCCGGATAATAAAGTTTGGGCCTTTTTACGGCCTATATTTAAGTCCTAAAAAAGTCTGATTTTGAGCAAAAAACTTAGGAATTTTCAATATTAATTGCATATCATCACACAACTCTCAACTCTATTGCTTTAACAATAAGGTTCAACTGCCTTGCGTTTGCAATAGGTCAACCGTCAAATCAATTCTTAATTTAAATCTTTAAGTTCACTATTTAAAGCTCCGAAGAATACAGTTAATTGAATATCAACGTTGATTCATATCGCTAAATACGTTTATTTAATAAATCTGATAGTTTTCGGCGTAATTACATATTTTTTGTTCGGTTGGAAAAATTGTGGGTAGTGGGTATAAATCGTCATCGTACGTTGACTGTGGAATGTTCCAGGTCTGAACTTTGTTCGCGTACCCACGGCTAAATTTAATTACGCATTAGAAACTTTTACATACTTATTATGTTGGTACTAATCGAAATTGCTAAATGAATAACATTGATTGTTATTGTATGATACACTTGTATAGGTTCATTAGCTTTACGCCTGTTATATTCGTATTGCACGAGCAGGTATGCTTTATATAGCGAGACTCAACCGCATATGATTAATTATTGCAATTAACCATATTATCATCGCGTCGCTTGTTATTTTGTTTTGTAGGACTGCTTTCTTGACAGAAACCTTCAGGTAAAGTAACAGATGTGTATAAACTTTACGCGTTAATTCTCCTCAATGGAAACAGCCGTATATTTATACATATCACACCCGCACTTCACGTTTGCAAACGTAGTATGTACTTACTAGATAATTTATTTCAAACAGTCATCTACGCGTCTACTCGTGAAGAAATTTACCCTTTCTTACGAAGTTATTTCGTTAAGAATACACTCGCATCGCTTACGAAAATAAGTTTATACTTTTGTCTAAGTTCAACACTTAACTTATTTTTAGTTAAGAATCTGTACCTTCATATTACTTGTATTGAGTAAGTTAATCTCATTCAAGTGGAAGTTAGTGCAGACAAGTTTATCGCGTCGCATCCGACATAAATGTTTTATCGGGTTATGGGTATATCTGAGCTAATCATAAATACCGTATATAGATGGGTACGTTCATAAGATATTTGGCGTGCTTACTATTTTAATTTATATTAGATTTTGTTACCTGCACTTGGTTAAAGCGTCGGTAGTTTATATTTGTTTTACTTTTCAATTTAATATTGTTAGGGTTTCGCGTGTACGTAAACTTCGTTCCGTACTATATACTCAAGTTATAAAATCTTTCATTGGCTTATCGGTTTGATTGGCCCCTAACCTCACGCACTGGGGTTCCGTAGAAGATAAAGGTTGATTTAATATAATTATTTTTGCGTCACATTTGACTTCTGTTCACAATGAGTGACAAGGTTAAACTTCGATTATTGGAAGGTAAACGTGACGCATATTTTGCGCGGGTTCAAAGGATTTTGGATTCAACTAAATCTTTAACTACTGAAAGATTACGCAAGGCTTTCATCGCTCAGGCAAAACAAATTGATGGATTGCGTAGTGAATTCAATGGACTAATGGACGAGATAAATATGCTCAATATGACATTGGATCCAACCTGTGAAGTAAGCTATGGCGCATTGCATTCATTTGATGAGTTGGTCGGCGAAATAAAGTTTAGTTTATCTTCATTAACTGAGTCAGGTGATTTCCAGAAACCTAGCCCGTCAGCGAGCCCAAATTCTCACCATATACAGGTTCCTAAAATCGAACTGCCTACCTTTGACGGTGATATTCAGAGTTTTCCGTTCTTTTACGAGACTTTCAAACGTATTATACATACTAACGTAGATTTGACAGATTCTGATCGCATTCATTATCTGTTGAGTTGTTTAAAAGGCAAGGCTAGGAATGTGGCTGAAGGTATTGTACCTTCTGGCGATAATTACCTTCTTGTCTGGGAGGCGCTCATCGCCAAGTACCTAGATACTCGCGCGCTCGCTACTAATTATCTAAATCAGCTGTTCTCCTTGAAATCGTTCGGATCGACTCCCGCTAATATTGAAAAGGGTTTCGATAAATTAACTTCTACGGTTGCGGGACTCAAACAATTGAAAATAAATAAGTTAGATGATTTTATATTTATTTATTGGGGTCTTAAGTTAATAGACTCTGATATTGCAAAACATTTTGAAATGTCGCTTCGTAATCAACAAGAGTTAGATTATGATTATTTCGTAAAGTTTGTTCGTGAACAAGTAAAAATCTTGTATCGCACCTCTCCTGCGGCTAGTAAGTCCGGCCCCGCAGGTAGCCCCCGCGCCTCATCTAAGGAATCGCAGGTGTTTGTGGCTACTGAATCTAAATGTTCACTATGTCATTCCACGCATAAAACCTTATTTATGTGCAAAGCGTTTCAAAGGTTGAGCGTAGATAATAGATTTAAGTTTATAAAAGACAATAACCGATGTGGTAATTGCCTAAGTAGCAAACATACTGTCTCTAAGTGCCTATCGAAGTCAACATGTAGGAAATGTAACGGTAAGCATCATTCCTTATTGCATTTTGAGCAATCGTTGCAAGCCCCTGCGCCGACGCCCGCTAGCGCCCCCGCCTCCGCTTCTGCGGCCGACCCAGCTCCTTCCGATCGTGTGGCGTTGTGTACGCATTCTTCTGCTCAAGTCCAGGCCACACGTAGTACGGAAGTGCTGGCTACTGCCAAGGTGCTGGTGGCGGGTAGGAAGGGTAAGGCCGTGATGGTTAGATGTCTCTTGGACCCTGGGTCGCAAAAGAATTATATGACATCGCGTTGCTGCCGTAGGCTCGGTCTAACTATACATACCGACTCGATAACTACCGTTCGTGGTATTGGTGGCACGTCGCAGCCCGTTCGCGGCTCGGTGAATCTTACGTTCAGCTCACGGTTTTGCTCGCAGCCGAGGTATGAAATAGACGCTTTAGTTTTGGATCAAATAACCGGACAACTTCCACTGGGTGCTATAGATACGTCCGTATTAAGTCATATTGATCCTAAACTACTCGCGGATGACAGCTGGGGTGTGCCAGGTAATATTGACATGTTACTTGGGGTCAAGTTGTTCGCTAAGTTATTGCGACCTGGTCACGTGACCAGCGTACCCGGTTGTCCCGACGCATTGGAAACTGTGCTCGGCTACATACTTCTAGGAGAAGCACCTATTGTCGAACCTCCAACTGACACTCTGTCTTTCTTTGCGAGTTCGTTCGATAACTTCGATCTTCGTAAGTTTTGGGAGATTGAAGATGTTACTGCTTCATCCATTGGGAGTGCGGATGATAAACAATGTGAAGAGTTTTATTGTGACACAATTACCCGCGCTCCAAATGGCAAGTATGTTGCCGCTTTACCACTGAAAACAGACGCGTCAGCATTAGGAAATTCTCTTAATATGGCTCGCAAGAGATTCTATAGTCTTGAACGTAAACTTAAATCACTTCCTAACGTCAAACTTCTGTATGATGACGTCATACGGGATTATCTAAAAAACAATTTTATTTCTTTGGTGCAGAGTATCGTACCTGAATGTATGTTGCCCAAACGAAATTGTAAGGAGCGAGAAATGGAATACTATATTCCTCACCATGCTGTCATTCGAGAGGATAAGGTGACCACCAAGTTGCGTGTGGTCCTAGACGCCAGTGCATGTACAGATAACGGCACCTCGCTCAATGATATCCTGTACGCAGGTCCAGCCCTTCAGGCTGACCTTTTCAACATTTTGTTAAATTTTCGGCTTTTTAGTGTCGCTGTTTCCGCAGATGTCAAATCTATGTACCTACGTATAGGTATACGTGCACAAGATCGTTCACTACAACGTATCTTGTATCGGTTTAATGAGGAAGAGGAACTTCAAATTTATCAGTTTTCAGTGCTTCCCTTTGGTTTAAAGTGTAGTCCTTTTATAGCTATTCGCACTATCCAACAGTTATGTCAGGATGAAGGAACACAGTTGCCTCTCGCCAGGGACCTTTTGCAGCGAGATATTTATATGGATGACATAGTTAGTTCTATACCTAGCAGTGCGCTAGCTATAGACTCGGCTCGTGAACTTATAAAAATATTCTCTCTCGGCGATTTTCAATTGACTAAATGGTCCAGCAACAGTGTCGATGTTCTTCGGACTATTCCAGAGTCATTACGACTTTCACAGAGCGTGGACCTAAGTAAAGATCCGACTCAGAAAATACTGGGACTTCGTTGGTTCCCCGACGAGGATTGTTTCGGGTTCCAGGTAAACCCTGATGTTCGCACTTGCACTAAACGGAATATTCTTTCTTCCATCTCACGCCTTTTCGACGTTTTAGGCCTCGTTGCACCGATAATTTTATACGCCAAGCTTCTTATCAAAGAGCTTTGGCTTGTCAAACTTGGATGGGATGATGTCCCACCACCTCGCATTGTTCGTCTGTGGGAACAGTTTCAATCTGAACTGCCAATTATCTCTGAATTGAGATTTTTGAAACATGTTGGCGTCGTAGAACGCTGTAGACTCTCACTCGTCGGTTTTGCCGACGCTAGTGAGAAGGCTTACGGTGGTTCGGTTTATGCCCACGTTGTCAGACCTGACGGTAGTGTCGTGGTCTCGCTGGTGTGTGCGAAATCTAAAGTCGCGCCACTGAAAGTAGTTTCGCTAGCTCGTCTCGAGTTATGCGCCGCACTCCTCTTATCAACTGTGATAAGGCGAGTATATAATCTTTTCGCAGCTCGACACGCCATTGAGGTAGTCGTAGCTTTTTCGGATTCAACTGTAACCTTAAGTTGGATTCACTCTGCACCGCATCGATGGCACACCTTCGTAGCCAATCGTATCGCTAAGATTCATGAGAATCTCTCGGCAGATCACTTCTTCCATGTGAAAGGGTCTGAAAATCCCAGTGATTGCCTCTCTCGCGGGTTAACGCCTGCCCAATTAGTTCATCATCCGTTGTGGCTAAATGGGCCGTCGTGGCTTAAACTTCCCCGCGCTGAATGGCCGATAAAACCCTTCGTTTCAGGCGAGTCGCAAGAGCTTCCTGAAATGAAACCCGTAGCTTTACCTGTGCTCTCGCACGAATGCTCTGACAGAAGTCCTCCTTCTGACAACATTTTGTACGTTCGCTCTACCAGGTTCTCGTCCTGGTTTAAATATTTAAAACCTATTTGTTTAGTTTATAAGTTCATCAAACGGCTCCCTAGAGGGCCCGTTATCGCGTCTGATTTAGAGTTCGCTGAATCTTTTGTGTGGCGATCAGTGCAGAGGATTCACTTTGAATCTGATCTCGATCGTTTAGCCCGCAATGAGTTGTGCTCTAAGTCAGTACAACGGTTAAGTCCCTTCCTTCACGAAGGACTTATCCACGTTGGAGGTCGCCTAGCAAACTCTGAGCTAGATTTTGACTCTCGTCATCAGATCCTCCTTCCGTGTCAAGATCATATAGTGGAACTTTTAGTTTCCCACTATCATGTGACTAATTTTCACACAGGACCAACCTTACTCGTATCTCTATTACGACAAAGGTATTGGATCCTGTCCGCGCGACGTATTGCACGTCACATTACCTTTAAATGTAACATTTGCTTTCGAGCAAAGCCACGACCTACCTTTCCTATAATGGCGGATTTACCACGTTGCCGCGTTGAGTCAGCTCCTAAGGCTTTCTCTCATACAGGTTGCGACTACGCGGGACCCTTCTTGGTCACGTCGGTGCGTGCTAGAGGCCAAAGGGCCAGGAAAGCGTACATCTGCCTTTTTACATGCTTGACCACTCGCGCGCTACATCTTGAGATTGCCTCTGATCTTAGCACTGCGAGCTTTCTGTCAGCGTTGAAACGCTTCCTGGCGCGTAGAGGTCCGGTTCAGTGTTTGTACACGGATAATGCTACCAATTTTATTGGAGCCAAATCCTATCTCCGAGATCTCTACCAATTCTTGGCTAAAGAGTATCACCCCTTGTGGGAAAGAGAACTTGCAGAGCATCGAATCACACTCAAAACCATCCCCTGTAGAGCTCCCCATTTTGGTGGTTGTTGGGAAAGTGAAGTGAAGAGTGTCAAAACGCATCTCTGCAAAGTCATCGGTCAGCAAATTCTTAGCTTTGACGAGTTTAACACTATGCTAACTCAAGTAGAAGCTTTATTAAACTCGAGGCCTCTGTATGCGATCAGCTCGGATCCGTCAGAGCCCACTTCATTATCACCGGCGCACTTCTTGCATACGAAACCTCTTTTATTTCTTCCCGCTCACGAAGTCAATGAAACGCGCTTACATCTTATTTCGCGATATGAATTGACTGATCAGATGGTTCAATCTTTTTGGAAGCGGTGGCGCCAAGAGTATTTGCACACCCTACAATCCAAACAGAAATGGAACACTCCTGCCAATCCAATACGGGTCGGGATGGTTGTCGTCTCCATGCAGGACAATGTGATGCCTCTGCATTGGCCATTAGGAGTAATTCACGAAATATTTCCAGATAAAAACGGAGTTTGTAGAGTCGCATCTGTCAAGACTCAAAGCGGGATCCTTCAGAGTCGCCCGGTCGTAAAGTTGTGCCCTTTGCCAACGCAATAAGTTTAGTTACCTTAATATTAATTCTTACTTTGCACCAATGTGCAGTCTTAGATTTAGTTACCTCGTAGGATAGTTAGTTAAGTATCCTTATTTGTTATATAGAGTCGCAACTCTAGAGTTCTTATAGCTTTTGTGAAGTTGTGATGATATGCAATTTTGTATTTACTTCTCCTTAGTGTTTCGAAAGTGGGAACTTTCAAGCCGGGGAAAATGGTTACGCTTCGTAACTTATAGTTTTATATTTTTCTACATCACCTATGGCGATTGAAAGGCATTGGTTCGTCCAATTTATTGAATATGTGCCCTATATCGTGATTGGGTGATTTTGCTCGCGCCGAGCAGCGCGCGCGCCATGCCGCGCCGCATCGACGCGTTAGTCACGCTATAACCTTGGGATCGGGTAGATGCGCATGCTATGTGTGACACTAACTAGTCCCATCGCGCTCTGAAACCCCCTGAACTGAACCTATACGAACTGTTATCAACCTACTCCAGACCTATGTTAGTGTGTTGTGTACTGCTGGCCAGCCTAGTGTATCCAGAAAAGACCTGTAAGCTGCTCCTCCCGAAAGCGGACACGTGGCCGTCGCCTGCGCGCGCGCGTGGAATCGCTGGTCAAGGTATGTGGTACAATTAATGAATTGAATGATCTCCTGTGCCTTTCTTCCCGATTGCGTATTTTTTTGCCTTCAACTTCTTGCGACAGAATCAGCAATTATAGCCTAGGTTTCTCTAATAACCTGGGTTCCTTCCGCGTCTGATTTTAGCAGAAATTAACAACTTCTGCAGGTTATACGCACCAGATTCCATTTTTCCTTTTGAGGAACGGTACCCGATAATAGAATAAGGTATATTATAGATGATTCTACCGTTATTGAAGTTAGACTTGGCTCACGAAAATGGAATTTAATAGGCTGCAAGATGTCTTCTGTCTAAAGTCGCCGAAATGTCTGAGCCTAAACCCAATCCTAATCTAGTGTTTAGTAAGCATTTCTATTTGTAAAGTTCCTATTCAATCTAAAATTGGAGTTGTGCCCAATAAATGAAGATAAAGGGTAATGCCGAATGTGCTGGAAAAGGAAGTCTTACTTTCAAAGCTGTACTGAAAATTGGCAGCGTATATTAAGACTTACGAGAATCTAACGGAGACCACACTAATAATAATAATTTATTTTCAGTCAACAGAGATCCATAGTGTTAGTAGCACGCCTTATATCTATTTAGTACATACATAAATTAATTAAATAAAAAAACTAAATGAGTATGAGTCACTTTGTACAGAAGATGAAAGCCAGTTCCTCAAGCGATCATCTTCTCCATGGAATGCTTCGAAAAGGGGGAACACACACTCTCAGTAACTTTCTTAGAATGCTGTTGGTACTGGCTCGGGTTTAACACTAATTCTTTAATAAGCCACCGCTAATCATTTAATACGTTAAGCGCTTAAACTATTTATTACAGCGTTCTGTTTCTCATTGTGGTACGAAGATGTAAGAAGGAGAATCATGTTTTAAATAGTTGGCTCTGATTGGTCGGATTCATGTGCGTGTTGTCTCACTTTCTTCGATGAGGTGAAGCATCGTGAGGAAACCAGCATGCCTTGTTTTTATTTTGTTTTACGGATGGGAAATCTTTAACATCATCTCTGGGCGGAGCGAGGGGGAGTGTCAGATTTTTACTCACTAAAAACCACTTTACGTTCCGGGGCCGCGGTATCTCGTTGAAACAAACCGCAACCCCGGCAGACAGTGGCGCAAATAACTTGGTTCTATCTTCAGGTTAAGCCACACTTGCCTGGGTGGGTCTGTGGATGGGTGACCCATGACCATCTATAACATACCTGCGCCATTTTAGTTCTTTGACAGTTGTTACAGGTCAATCGACAACCTGTCTTACAAGAGGTATAAGTTTTTACACAATATTTTTTCTACTCTCCTCTACACTAGGAATTTCTCCTATATCGTGAGTGCGTTTACAAACATTTACATTCACATACACAAACAGCCAGACCAACTATCTGTAGGCCGTACAAATATTTGTTCCGTGCGGGAATCGAACCCGCGACACGCAGGGCAGCAGTCCATCGCTGAGCCACTGCGCCAACCGTGGCGTCTACCACAATGAGTTGTAGAGGTATGATAGGCAGTTGCCCCATGTAATTTGCTGGTATTTGGGAAAATGCTAGCCAGATAATACTTGCTCTATTTATCTACAAAAATAATTATAAAGTAAGACTGGAATATACAGCTTCTACAAAAAGTTTTAATAAGAAATTGTAGAAGCAAAACCCACCCCAGCCATTCCCTCCAGGAATCCCAAGTAATGTCTAACAATAAAACTTCAATAAGCAATAACACAAAACACGTGTAATCCAAGGAATTCTTTAGAATTACATTTCTATTACCAACATTCCTCAGAGGCGGGGTCCGAAGTATTTTTCATTTTACTTGCTTTATACTTTGTCTTCTTTCGCTAGCACGTATACAGTGTAATTAAAACAGGCTGTGTGAGTTTGTTTTCAGATTTAACAAATAAGGGTGGTTTCAGATTTGTGTATTTTTTTGCGCGAATCTGCTCGTGAACGCGCGTTTGGGTGCTTATTGCTACGCGCGCAACGTGCTGACGTACTGTTAAGGTGTACATTTTCACATATTATTGCTACTGACAGACCAGTAGTAGTATGTGTATATGGTTCCAGCGAATACGCTGGAAGAAGCGCGTGTACGCGCGTTAGGAATTTTTTTGCCTGTGTTAAACTTCTGGATTTGTGTCTGGTTGATGACAATAGGCTGGCCCTTATTACATAGGATTTAAACATAACTGTCGAAGTATAGTTGTATACTTTACTCCCGCCTAACCTTTCGAGTTATCCTTACTAATATTATAAAAGCGAAAGTGAGTTAGTTTGTTTGTTACCTCTTCACGCTTTAATGGCTAAACCGATTTTGATGCATTTTGGTACAGAGATAGTTGGGAACCAGGAGACGGACATAGGCTAACTTTTTTTAAAAAAAAAGTGGGATGTGAGGGAGAAAGAGGAAAAAAAAGGGAAAACTTAGCGTTGCTATATTACAAATCAATAAGGCGCAAGCGGAACTGTGGTACCCCGAATTTAACGCGAGCGAAGCCGCGGGCAAAAGCTAGTATGTTATAATTCTCCTTTGTAAATTTTATTATACTTGACCTCAAGAATGCCAGCTCTGCGGTCTGAAGACTTTTAAGATCCCTGTCTCATCCAGTACAAATGGCTTCGGGGTTATTGTGGATCACGGTTACAAAGCGATGCCATTCGTTTCACAGTTCATCAACATTCATTGCAGTATTTACTTACTTACTAAAACATATGAAGAAATAGATTCAGAGATACTTCCTTCAGATTATGTTAGATAGGGGTCTTTCAATCGCCCAATAATAGCGAAACTATAAAAGCTTTCACAACCCAAAACCTTTTTCTTTGCAAACTTCATTAAAACCCTTGTTGGTCTGTCAATTTTCCATAAACTCGGCAAGGTCGCAAGAATTCTTCAAACTTAACACTTGAACGGAACATTTATTTTCTCAGTGGGTATTGAAGGAAAACCGACGCTTATTGCTATGAGGCTCACGTTCAATGCCAAAGTACGCGGACTGGAGAATCGACCTGATATTGAGTCTAGGGTTACACTTTATTATTAGTTTGTCTGGCTGAGGTGCCTACTTACTGAGCGGTGCTTCATACTTATTCGGGTCAGCATAGCACTGTATAGCCACCACACAAGTCGATTTTCAAGGTTAAGCAGCGCTTGCCAGGGTTCGTTTGTAGGACTATCCATTTCATCGTCTCGTGCCTTGGAAAACTCATTTAGCCGGGTCGGCTGCTATTCTGTAGTTTTTTTTTTTACATTCATTACAGGTAGTCAGTCTTCCAAAAGGCTGACTATAAATAACGTATGGGTTGTGAAGGTCAGAGAGGCAGTCGTCCATGTAAGACAACGGTACTCAGCTGTGTCGATTTAGACTGAAAGCCGACCCCAACATAGTTGGGAAGAGTCTAGGGAAAGGATGATGCACGAGAAAAACTCGTTCGGCTTATATGTAGATTCAGAAAAGCACAAGCCAAATGCATGTTAAATGCTGCTGTTCGGCCTCTTTTGTCCAACACTGCAAAATCGAATTTGTCGACCCGAACACTGTAACAACAACCCTGAAGTTTGAAAGACATGGGAATCACAAGTAAGGTTATTGTAATTACTGAATGTTTTGGAAAAGTTGGTCTCGAACTTTCCAGAAATGTTGATTGAAAGGAGACATAGAGTAGATACAAATTGTTTCGAATATCTTACGAGATGTCTTTTGGGTTATCAACATAATTTACAGAAGGTTGAGTTGGGTACTCAGTTTGCCAGCCGAAAGGAATGCTGGCAAACAGGGGCGGCGCCGGATTTTGGAAAAAAAATAGAAGAAAAAGAACTTCTGTCCCAGTTCTTTCGCCGTAATCTTCGAAAGGTGCAAATTCAGAAACTTCGGAAAAAATACAGTTTAAAAAAAGTTTAAGACATTTATTTTTCCAAAATAATACAATTCACCGTGTTCTTTCACAGGCAATATTTAAAATACTTCTTCCATAAAACTAACTTAGCATTCAAACTAAATATAGACACAAAACTAATAATAAAAATATGCACAAGAAATAGAATGGTAAATTACAGGGCGTCAAAAAAAGTTCTAATTACATTACTTTAGCCACATATTGTTAAACTTGAAGTCTATCCAAATTGTCCTAATGCACTCTCACAGTATGTTTTCATTAGCTATTTGGCGAGCAGTAAAGCTATATTGTATGAATACAGCGTCGAGCTTAGCGCTGCCTCAGCATCAAGCTTCATAGAAAGTCGTCTGGGGTCCTCGTTGCGGTCAAGGCTGTATTTTTAGAGAATATCACTACAGGACGTTATTAGCCACTTCTTAACTGAATTCCATAAAATCATGAGAACTAATATAAAACTCATTTTGAATTGGGTGTGTGATTAATATTCATTTTATATTATTGTTTACTACAAAAATATTACCTATATAATTTAAATGCGCCATATTGACCCCATTGTTCACTTTGACCGAGTACATCAGGGGCCGGTGCACTCATTGTAACCAATTGAGCGTTTAATATTAATTACATTATGGTTTTACGTTAATTAATTAAAAGTAAGGTAGGTTTGATAAATTTCAGCGATGCTTTTGGCAGTTAATTCAATATTCATTTTCCCGTGAGTTTTTTTTGGTTGGGTTAAATAACCCTTTGGCGTCTTTTTAGCTCTTTTCTTCTTTCACTCAAAGTTGAGTGTGGATCTATTTCATTGCGCGCCATGTTTTCCAGTCTTGGACTTTCCGCTTCATTGTTATACTCACTACGGTAGCTAACGTTTATCGCAACTTAAAGATCATCCTTTTGTTCTCCGATTCGATCTCAATCCGTTCTGTCATTTGTAGTAGACACATCCTTGTTTGTGGCTATACGTATTCCAACTATTTCATTGGAATATCGTTGCCCGTCTCGTTCTGCTTATACCGTTAGAGCTGGATTGTATGAAAATAATAGAATCTGATTTCTTCCATTGAAAGGTACATACACACAATGAACATCAATATAGTAATGACGTCAAAACTAAGCCGATTGAACAAGAAGCCAAACGAAAAAATAAGGAAACATTTACAATTAATGAAAGAAAACTACATTGATTAGACAAAACATAACAAGTTATTCAACAGTCTAAACATTCATACAACAATGCCTTTGACGTACATGGTTGTTTAAAAAAAAACAGTTAAAGCTCTCTCGTGTGTATAGTTCCAACGCACGAAGGGCAGTTGTGTTTATTGAAATATAAGATTTATTTTGACTTGTTGATGGCCAGTAATTTCATGGATGGAAAGGAGGCGACTGTTTATATGACGAGTAAATGAGTAATAGACAAATTTGGAGGAAGAAGACGTGCAGCCATCGATCCCAACAAAACGAACTCTTGGGAAATTCACTACGCGGTTCGAACCGCTTGCGGTGCAAAACGACTAAAGACCCAAATAAATTAGGAAAAGGGCAAGAAAATGTTGGTGTTATTGATACATGGATGACTAACTGTAGCCCACTACTTTGTCTGCGATCTAGAATGAAAATAAGTCTACATTATTTTCTAGGTTTAAGCTTGAAATTGAAACAGACAAACAGATTGATAATAATAATATCGCATTAGTAATAATATGGATAATTTTTATGACCATGCAGACAGGATGAATGATGATGGTTTACTCAATGTAGAATGAATGATTAATGGCGATTAATCCACGGAATTTATTGCTCGGAGGTCGGAAATGTCAGGAGGGGACGCCCATGAAGGTCACATGTTGACCTTATTGGTGAAGTCCTTTAAAAAGGTCTCAAACGTTGTAAATAATGTGCGTTCTTATTTCAAAAATGGTCCCAGCGTCCTCAGTTTTTTTTTTATTAATATAGAATCGTAGATGAAGTAAAATGGATAAGTACAAAGGAAGCGAGAAGGATAAAGAAAGTAAAGTTTTTTAATTAAACGTTTTCCTTTTACATTATCGGAAGTAATAGAATAGGGTATTTTACTCTATATGAAAGAAATTCTAAAAATATACAATTCAGATAGTTTAGGCAACAAGCAGTCGAAAAATGTTAAATTTAGTTAATAAAATAACTAAATAAATTTTTAAATTGATTTCAAAGTTTTCACTTTTTTAGTCTGTTCTTTTACTACGCGAAACAGTGTCCGCCATGATTGTTACGTCATATGGTCATGAGAACAAAAAGTGACAACTGTCAACTGAGCAACTATTACTATTTTAGTATTTTAAAACTTTACATTTTAATTTTTATTGAAATAATAGTAATCATACCATGGAAGACATAAATACTACCATAAACTATAGTGAAAAATACAACTAAACAGAAAGACTAATAACAGCGCATTTATTTACTCAGGTCATGACGTCAGTTGGTCATCATGACCACAGAGTAACATGGCGTCAAGCGTTTTTGTGATTTTACGCGCGAACATAGAAATTGTAAAATTGAAATGCAGTTTTATGGCACTTATCGTTTGAATATTATTTTTTTGTTTTTTTTGGTGGTTTATTAGGACCCTAGGATCAAAATGAAATACTTTTTAAAAATGGGTGTAATACCGTATTGTAATTGATCATAAATATACAATGTTTCGGCGAACCAGACGTACACATTACCGTCCTTATAATTTCTTATTATTCTCGGATCTGGTGAATTGGTCTTTTCTTTTCAAATGGATGAAATATAAAGGTAATAAAGACCCTTGATTTATGGATACAACTTTTTATTGATTTTGCCCCTTCGTAGACTTTTCTATTCTCCCCTTAGAATAGTGCCTCAGAAAAAATGATAGTACTAACATATGTTGCTAGCTATTCTAGCTGGTTCGTAGTCCCGATCGATATCCATGCTTTATTTTGAGCTACAGTTACAACATATCTCATAGTCAGTCATACTTTGCTTGCTTTATTAAACGCTGTTTAAAAAATAACAATTTTACACTCGAATGCAACGAGAGTTGGGGAAAGACTAGCGTCGGCTGTAAATTCAACAAAAAAGAAAGAAATATATATTTATTTTATCGCAAGGACGACGAGCACACAAAATAAACATACAAGGCAAAGAAACATATCGATAGGTAGCGGAAGCGACTAACAAAACGCTTGAACACTTGTTTGTAAACGAAGTGTGCCGAGTGGAAACGGGCCTCAATTCAACTCTTCCCCGTTTCCGCACTCCATATTAAACGAGACTTGTAAAGCTAGTATCTTTGGAGAACCGCGCCGATTTAACTGACAGGCGTTAAGGGCATCGTGACCAGAATTAACACCACAATTTCCAGTATTTTACGTCAACCAACAGAAACATTAATCAAATACCCTCATTACGCCCCAGAACGCAGAACTGTAAAACTCGCAACGATCTCCATCAAGATCTTTGTACACAAATTGCCACACAAATTGTAACTAATGTTTGACACTAATTTTCTTCCTCTTGTCACTTGAAGAGGGAATGTCGCAATAAATGTCTGTCACGCTGATATTAACGTATGTATAAGCTATCTATATGACGATCTTAATGGCAACGCAAAAGTGTCTGTTTTCAGGGTTAAGAGATCAATTACCGGGAATGGACGAAAATTCGTATTTCCTCTACCGCTGCGGGTTAGTAGTCCCAAGCCTGTGTTTTATCCCTAGATTGTACGAATTATTTTCTAGGTTTTTTTTGTTAGAGTCTGTTATAGTCCTTACTAATATTATAAAAAGCGAAAGTGAGTTTGAGACTCTTCACGCCCTAATGGCTAAACCGATTTTCATGAATTTTGGTACAGAGATAGTTGGGAACCAGGAGACGGACATAGGCTATTTTTTTTTAAACGTGTGATTTGAGCGATAAAGAGGGAAGCTATGTTGTTGAGGGTTACTATTACAAATCAATAAGGCGCAAGGGGAACTGTGTTACCCCGCATTTAACGCGAGCGAAGCCGCGGGCAAAAGCTGGTCGTCTATAGAGCAAAGTATAGCTCATTCCGTTTTTTACGAAAGAGGAAAGGCTACCTAGGATCAAAGTACAACATATATTTTAGTAACGTCTAAGTACAATCCGCATCATGCTTATTAATGTAAAATACTGCGGTTTATCAGATAACTGCGCCAGGTCCGGTCTATAGTGACTACGTTAAAATCTTATCATTCCATCACGTTTCCTTGTTGTTGTTCTAGGACCTATGGGCAATAAATCCCATATACGGAGTTTGCACACTAACTATGAATCGTCCTCAGAAATGATTTGCCTTTTTTTGTTTCGTTCGTTTTCGTTGCCCCACACTAGGAATTTCTCCTGTATCGTAGGTGCGTTTACAAACATTTAAACTCACATACACAAATAGCCATACCTGAAACAATTATTTGCAGGTAATACACATATTTGTTCCGTGCGGGAAGCGAACCCGCGACACTCAGCGCAGCAGTCGATCGCTCAGCCTCTGCCGTCAAAGTTTTTTTAACTTTCTTTTTTTTTCTAACTACATCATTCGTTGTAAGATGAATGGTAGTCACAGCTCCATATATTCAAATCTTGTACTAAATCATTATCATGTCCGTGTGCCAATTAATTTGGGGTCGGGGCATCATGTCGTCTTTTTCTAAACTAAACTAATAATTGTCTGCCAGTAATCATTCCAGAAGTGATCCTTTTTGTAGGCATGTCGTGTTTCAGAAATTCCTTTAATTGCTTACTTGGTCTTTTACATCTAGCCATATCAAAGCTCAAGTCAAAATCTTTTACTTACGTATATCACTAAATGTAGCGTATCCAATCCGTAAACTTGGAAAGTATTTCTCTTCATGTTTGTGCATGTGATTTGTACCCGTTACAGCACTCACGACAGTGTGAAACATTTATAGACACACTATGTATACAAACGTAGTCTATATCGAGTTTCAGGAGCGGATACCCTTGTTTACTCGTCGCGAATCGGATCGGGGTGGTGTGTAAAAAAAATGACTATTGCAACTGTTATTTGGTACATCCTTACTTAGTATTATAAAGCGAAAGTGAGTTTGTTTGTATTTTAAGTCTTCAAGCCTAAATGGCTAAACCGATTTTGATCAATTTTGGCACAGAGACAGTTGGGACCCTGGAGACGGACATAGACTGAGAAATGAGGCAGAAAGAGGGAACACTTAGCATTGCTATTACAAGAGATAAGGCGGAACGGGGAAAAAATCAGGAAAGGGGAACTGTATTACCTCGAATTTAACGCGACAGAAACCGCGGGCAAAAGCTAGTATATATTGACCTTTAGCTAGCGTTTGACAAACATACACAACAATTTTCGTTCGTCTATTAGGAGAATCCAAGCGTAATCTTCATTATTAGTTCAGACTTACCCTATATTGTGGAATCTAGGCAATATTATCTTAGGATCACTGCTCAACAGAAAAGTCTCGGTAATCAAATGAAATTGGAGCCACGATTTACAGTATGCCACAGGGCCGTGTCTTAGGACCTATAAGAAAAGAGTTTTTGCTTAAATATGTGTATAGTTAAACAATTATATTTGTCTTTATTTATCTATCACTAGCCCTTCGCTCGCGTTAATTTCGGGGTAACACAGTTCCCCTTGCGACTTATTGATTTATAATAGCAACGCTAACTTTTCCCTTTTCTTCCCTCTTTCTTCTTCACATCCCACTTTTTTTTAATAAAATTAGGCTATGTCCGTCTCCTGGTTCCCAACTATCTCTGTACCAAAATTTATCAAAATCGGTGTTGCCATTAAAGCGTGAAGAGGTGACATACAAACAAACAAACTCACTTTCGCTTTTATAATATTAGTAACGATGTTCAGATTGAAATTAATACAGAAAGATGTATTTTTCGCCTTTTGATATTCTCCTGTTCCTAAATGAAAGTCTTTTAAAGACGTTTATCGATTCCAACATAGCCAAATTAAACATTCCTTCACCTTACATAAAATTAAATGAAATTTCGTGACGGACCTTTATTAGTGCAATTGTTTCGAAATCAAACAATTTACATATTTTTTCATTCATTCTTAAGAAGGTTTTTGCTTGCATAAAATGATTGCGTACTATCAAGTTTGGGTAATTCAAAAAGCGTTTAGCATTAAATTTAAATTCTTATGGGCACAGTTACTGTAGTGGGAGGATGTCCCTACTTATTACAACGCGATGGGTCGATGGGTGCTTCAGGGTGAGGCAGGGCTGTCACCAACGAAATAATTTGTTACGTTTATAAATTATCTCGGACGGGAAATTAGAATTATATTGGATTTCTCGACGTTGTTGAATAATTTTGTGGATTTCGTTTTCGTTTGTATATTTTCCTTTAAGTGATGATGGCGACTTAGAAACGTCTTATTTTGTGTTTCTTATAAATTTCGATTTTGGGAGAAAACAAAATCCACTTAAACCGTTAAAATAATAAACAATGAAGGACAGGTTGGATCTCAAATCTTCGTCTTCTTCTTAGCGTGTTGATGACAAACATTTCAAATGTTATTGGTCCAAACTTCTACCACGTAAACTCCATTCACTGGTACAATCAACTGCGCAAAAGACAGGGTATGCGATGCAAGATTTAAGGTACTAATAATGGTCAGAATAAAACTGCACGAGGAAAAATATTTTCCCGTGATAAAAATAACCTAAATAACTGAACTACCGACAGTAATCATCACTGACACTCGCAGTAACAATTCTCTATGAAATATATATAATATTATTCCAACTACCCTCATATCCACAACTTAGTTTTAACGTTCACGCGAGCAGCCCTACAGATATTTTTTGTCGCAATCGACCGCGACCGTCAAACGTGGTAACAGTCGTTGACTGTAAACATTCAGTTTTAGTACACAATTCTGTTATAAATAGTCCAAAGAAGGCAATGAAATGGGGCCACCCTTCTTTGTGAACTGTTTTTTCTTCAGGATTATGTTGGACATGAAATAGGATTGTACAGAAGGATTAGTTGGTAAAGAATTTGTTGGGTCTTTATTTTACAATGTGAGTTAGTGCGCTTTTATGGCCTTTGTACGAAGAACGATGGCTGTTTGGTATTCTGTACTGCCACTAGTACTCCATAAAAACTCTTTGGACAAATCTATGCTTTCTCTTCGTCGTAATTGATGTTTTGTGGATTTGGGTTATTTTGTCTACCGTGTTTCATATCAAATAATTCTTGCTGTTGTCCTCGTTCGTGATATTCTACTGAATTTCTCCTAGTCGACGGTCAGTTTGATCTTATCTGCAGCAAGTCTGACATGATGACTACTGACAATCTCTTTTGTAGCGCTTTTTTCTTTAATGACTATTGACAATGACTTAAAAAAACTTTGTCGGTAGCGAACATCTTTGACTTTTCATCATCCTTATTGTCGTTTTGTATTGGCCATAATCTCTTCATGTTTTGTTTCTATCTCTTTTTCAAACGACATGCTATACTAAGAATTGACGGCATGGTTGGCGCAGTGGCTCAGCAATCGGCTGCTGCGCTGCGTGTCGCGGGTTCGATTTCCGCACTGAACAAACATTTGTATGGCCTACAAATAGTTGTTTCGGGTCTGGCTGTTTGTGTATGTGAGTTTAAATGTTCGTAAACGCACCCACGATACAGGACAAACTAAGTGTCAGGCAACGATAAAAAAAAGTCGTTAACTACACTTCTGTTCGATCCTGCTCTCAATATTATCTTAAAAGAAAGTATAAGGGCATGAATATTTTAGTGTAAAGATGTGCCATAAACATAAAACATGATTATGTAGTCTGAACACGTGTATCGTTTGTCTGAACGTTTGAAGCCCCTGTGTGATAGGGCCTAAAGTAAAGCTATTTACGGAATATTCTGCCTAATATCCGTGAAGTGGATTGTACACAAACTTTGTCATTTTAGGGCCCTTTGTAAAAGGGTTTTAGCTAATATAATTTATCAGCGGGAATTTAACGTTAAAACAGTTATTTTGCGAGCAAAAAATATCCTGGAACGCTTGGTTCGGAAATTATGGAGACATTTAAATTGTGTGGATTTGTAAGTGAAACGACGGATTGCTAAAATATTCCACTTAATCGAGATATTTTTAAAAACTTTTCATATTCCATGGAAGAACAAAATAGTCTTAACGAAAGAGAAATTAAAAAGAAAGCTTAAGAACGACAGACGAAAATCCCTGATAATTACAGAACAGTAGACCTACCATGACGTCTTAAAGCAGAACTTATTCCACTGAGGGAAAGAGATGGTGCTAGACACCCTGTATATCTCTGTCTCTTTCCCTCAGACGTCATGTTAGGGTAGCTGTACCTCTGATCCAAAATATCAAACGCTATTAAAACAGTTAAAGCAAATAGCGCACCAAAGGCTAAACAATATTTACATTTAGTTAAATTATAACAAGGGAATCGTTTACACACCCAAAGAACATAATGATAATAATATTTCATTCCTTTCAGCATGATAAGACACCTTTTCTCTTTACCAAAATAATTACAGGCGCCTAGTATAACATAACTTACGTCGGCACCCCAAAATTTAACTTACCAACTTGGGTGGTAATACCAGCAGAGGAGCAGAAAATAAATAACAAAAATATCCCTAGTATCCTTACTAATATTATAAAAGCGAAAGTGAGTTTGTTTGTTACCTCTTCACGCTTTAATGGCTAATGCCCCGTTACAATAAACAAAAACGACTCGTTTTGCTTACGTGTAGTTGTTTTGACATAAGTTCTATGAGACTTATGTCAAAATACAACTATCCGTGATGATTTTTCCCCATTTTTAACTTGAATGCCTCTTTAATTTAAATAAAAACACATAATGTAATTTCGTGTGCAAATGGAATCTTAAGCGCACGTCGCATTGTATCTTGTAACTAATATTTTTTATAAAATGTGGAAAATGTCGTTGGTACATTTACTCATCTTTTTTTTTTTTTTCGGGTGGGAAATCATCCAATGACTTCCCCCGCTCTGGGCGGAGCGGGAGGGCATGTCAGACTTGTACTGACTAAAACCCACCCATGTTTCTTCTTTTGCCCTTTACGTTCCGAGGCCGCGGTATCTCTTTCGAACAACCCGCAACCCCGGCAGGCAGAGGCTCTGACAAGCCCCTCTGCTTTGCTGACTCTCTTTGAGGCGCGCGTGAAACACGAACGCGCCGTCGACACGGCACATTTACTCATCTTGTAGCTGTAATTTTGTGCAATACTGTAATGTGTAACCGTTTGTTTTCCCAAATAAAAAAATAGTAGTAATATAATTTTGATACAGAGATAGTTGGGAACCAGGAGACGGACATAGTCTAATTGTTTATAAAAAAAAGTGGGATATGAGGGAAAAAGAGGGAAGAAAAGAGAAAACTTAGCGTTGCTATTACATATCAATAAGGCGCTAGGGCAGCAGGTACTGTGTTATACCGAAATTAACACGACCGAACCCGCGGGCAAAAGCTAGTATAATATAAATGAATATTACATAAGTTTATGACCAAGGTCTATTTACACAAGGCTGTTATATCTACCACAAGGGATCGTATCTGATATTATGTACTGAAATAAGGGTTTTGTTTCTAAGTACACTGTATCGCTTACACAGAGATAAAAGAATATATTTGAAGTGGAAAGTAAGTAAGAACTATAGTACAACTAGCTTTTGCCCGCAACTTCGCTCACGTTAAATTCGGAATAACACAGTTCCCCTTAGTGATTTGTAATAGCAACGCTAAGTTTTCCCTTTTCTTCCCTCTTTCTCCCTCACATCAGAGTTTAAAAAAAAATTAGCCTATTTCCGTCTCCTAGTTCCCAACTATCTCTGTACCAAAACTCATCAAAATCGGTGTAGCTGTTAAAGCGTGAAGAAACTCACTCAAACAAACTCACTTTCGCTTTTATAATATTAGTAAGGATAGTCTATACCTTAGTAATGCCAATCAGCTATAATTATCGTTAATTTAGAAAGAATAAAGTAACCTTTTCTAAAGTATCAATCAACTTCGGTAAGCGCACATGAAAATATTGACATGATTAATTTGACGACACAGTTGGCGCAGTGGCTGAGCGATCGATTGCTGCGCTGCGTGACGCGGGTTCGATTCCCGCACGGAACAAATATTTGTATGGCCTACAAATAGTAGTTCCGGGTTTGGCTGTTTTTGTATGTGAGTTTAAATGTTTGTAAACGCACCTACGATGCAGAAGAAATTCTTAGTGTGCGTTTTAAAAAAATGTAAAAGATTTCGGTTCGGGTCAGCTGCGAGTTACGATCTGTGCATTATACAGCCAAGACGATGCGTCCTCTGCGCAGCTTTACGTTAGATGTTCCGATACACCATAGAGTTTGAACCGAAAAACCTGCATACAATTAGATAATAGAACTATACTACACTCACGTTATACAATTAGATAATAGAACTATACTATACCTACTCACGTTAGTTATTATTATTATTATTTTATTTATTACTAGCTGTTCCCCACGGTTTCACCCGCGCTGCTCAGCACCTGTTGGTCGTAGCGTGATGTTATATAGCCTATAGCCTTCCCCATGAAATGGACTAACCAACACTAAAAGAATTTTCCGATTCCAACCAGTAGTCCCTGAGATTAGCGCGTTCAAGCAAACAAACAATCAAACAAACAAACTCTTCAGCTTTATAATATTAGTATAGATACAGGCTACAATGTGGTCCAGTGTGTTAATGAATGACCTCCCCCCCAGTTGATATCACGTGTCAATCAACTTATTTCTAGTCCAATCATTAGTTAAGCTACGTGATAGTTTTATGAAAAAATGTGAAGATGTGGAAACACAAGAAAATCTTTAGGCCTTCCGATTTATGCGACCAGAGGCCCAAATACGACATGGAACACCAATCAATCTTCATAGTATCAACTTCATTACGATGTTAAGACAAATAAACGTTTATATACGACAAAGAAAACTGGGAAGACTCCAAAGGAATGCCGAAGAAATAACACTAACAAGTAACATTTAGCTTCCGGAGAATGTTAAAGTGTCTCGACTTTAACGACTTTAATTAGAAGAAAAAAGCAACGGTAGTACTTATCCTAATAGCTTTACTTATAACATTTTTGGGAAAATAGAGGATGAGCATTTACTTGAAAACTTGTAGAAGATATGAGGAATCCAGGGTTGGAAGAAAATATGATGGTACTATTTTCATCGCGTTCTTCCACATTTTAGATAAAAGTTGTTGTAATAACCATCTAAGTTGGCACAATAATAGATGCTGTTATGCCTATTGATACACCAAAATACACTTATAAACATACCTACATACTTTCTTAAAAATTTTCTACCGGCAAATATATATTTCCAAATTTATCATCATCAATGTTTCATTTAATACATATTAGCTTTCTCCCGCGACTTCGTCCGCGTGGCATAGTTACTTTGGGCTAACGCTAACTTTAACCCGCGTGATGATTGAAAAAAAATATATTTCTTCCCTCTTTCTCCCCTTTACTAACTTTCTCCCCTTTTAACTAGCCTATTTCAGTCTCCAGGGTCCCAACTATCTCTGTACCAAAATTCATCAAAATCGGGTAAGCCATTGAGGTGTGAAGACGTAACAAACAAAAAATCTCACTTTCGTTTTTATAATATTAAGTAAGGATCACACAAGTTCAGATCATAAGTTGTACGTGGAACCTAAATTCAACTCTTTCATTCAATGAAATAAAAAATGCAGTAAGAATTCCCCTACAACGAGTCTCTCTGAATGGACCTTTTATTCTACCGTCACGTCTAATTACTGTCTTCAAAAAGGGCATTTGACAAGCTCGGCTTCTCGACCTTTCTAAAGGCACTTAGCCGTGGCAGACACATGCTGATGCTCACGGACTCATTTTGTACTTTCTCCGGTATTTGCATATGCACGTTATTGTCACACTTTTTAGTCTGTGATCGGCGTAAGAAGCGGGCTGTTCTGTGTATAAGAATGCAATCTTTATTTGAAAAGTTTTGTTTATTTTTCTGAAAGCTATTGTTTTATCTAATTCTGGGTTAGGTCGCCTTTGTGCATTAACTGTTATATGTATTGTAACCACGTAGTTTGTGCATTTAATTTTGAAAAATACCGGCCAAGTCCGAGGGTTCCGTACAAACTCGCAATGTATATCTAAAGTTGCTTTATTCACAGCTCCAAGGGATTAGAGCGGCGATTTGGTGTCTTTTAAACGTTGTTGTCCAGTAGTGGTATCTTTACTTCCGAATTTGGACTTCCTCCCACATAAGTAACCTACCATAATCATATTGAAACTTGCTGATGGTGCACACTTCCATAACATTTAAACTAGAAAATTGTCCAAATATACTTTTTGGTCCTCGTTGTTAGTTTTGTTTTGCGGTTTTGTTGTTAGGGCCTCTCTTTCTCTATTTTCAGGGATTGAGTCTCTACTAAAGCCCTTCCTTTTTGCAACGATCTTTTTGAACGAACAACGACTTGGACAGGTTTATTTACAAAAAGCTTTCTGGCATTATCATCACATCAGTTCGGAAACATCTCCCCTTTCTTTTGCCACACTTCTCTGTGCGTTCCTCCAGGAATTCCCCTTTAATGTAAATCAATGAGGGAGCCGAAGGCCAAAAAAAAGATGGATGGATTGTGTAAGGAATGATTTGAAGGAGAAAGGATTAAAATGATGCCGTTACGTCTCACCTGGGGAGAATGGGAGAAGAAAACGTGTTGCTCCGACCTCAAATAGAACTAGACAAATGATGATGATACGATGAATCCAAAACATTCTTGACTTTTCCATCATCGTCATTACGTCAAACAACGTTGCCTACTAGACTAGATACTTACTCTGTCTAAGCACTCCTATTACTGGAGTTTAGTGCTATGGACTTTCAGAAGTACAAACATCGTGCTCCAAAACATTGATATTCTGTTATCCCCGTGACTGTGGTACCCGTAGTAATCCCAAGACAATACCCCAGTAATTATAACGGAGCTTCACATCGTGTAACAGAATTACAGGGCACGTTAAATTGGACAAGTGTTGTATGTTAAATTCTGAGTTTGTATAACGTATATTTTGTTATTTATTTAATCAAATATGAATAACCTAACAGACAGAAAACACTATTACTTATAACAGTTGAAAGATCTTCTAAAATATAAAAATGAATCTCTGAATTTGTTGCTAGGCGCAAATCTCGAGAACGGATGAACCGAATTCGCTAATTCTTTTTTTGTTGTGTTGTCAGAAAAGAGTTCTTATGAAAGAAGTAGGGTAGGTAGAGAAATAAAGTACCTACTTCAGAATAACAAGAAAACATTTTTTTTTATCCATCCTCTCACAGAGAGGAGAAGAGGTCTTTCGTTCATCCTCTAACAGGTATTAAAAAATCTTTGACATAAGTACTCATCCGTGTATCCACGCAGTAGACTATTCAGCATCGTGAGGTCGCTAATCAAGGGATGTTTCCCCACTTGCGCTTGCGTAGAAAGCCCATGGAATAACCTACCAGGTAAAAGTATCAGGACATAGGATTTTCGCTGGTGAACTGTGATGACGTAACAAACAAACAAAATCTCTTCCACATTTATTATATTAGGTTGGACGCTAGCTGTATGGTACTGCTGGGGTGATTGTGTAGAATGCGAATGTGTCCCCGCACCCAGCCAGAAGTGACGTGAAGGAACACCACACGGTGTTTCTTCACGAGAAGGAACACCATACGGTGTTCCTTCTCGTCAAGCGAAGGAGTCTGTCAGAAGGAGTCTGACAGACTCCTTCGCCATGGCGGAGGATATCCATCGAGGATTTCCACACGTAAAAAAAAGACAGCTATGGTGGTGTATGTATGGTGGAAGATAAACCAGTCTTTCATACGGTGTTGTAAAATGTTGAGCTTATGTCCAAAAGTCTAAATACACTCTGCTCCTACAAACTAAACTAATCCGTTAGTTATGAGTTTGTTGTCAGTGACGATACCGACAACAAACTCGTATTTATGTTTGTTGTTTTATGTTTACGACTGTTGTCCAGTGTTTATGTCAGTATAACCTCGGTTCCCTCTATAACATTAAGTTGTTCGGACTATTGATGCTTCGGATTCCATATTAGAAGCGTTAGGTTTCATCCCGTTTCATTTTGTACTAGCTCTTGCCCGCGGCTTCGCTTGCGTTTATTTCGGGGTAACACAGTTCCCCATTCCTGATTTGCAGGTTCCTGCTTCCTGTAGTTTTTGCCCTTGCGCCTTATTTATTGTAATGACAAAGCTAAGATTTCCCTTTTCTTACCTCTTTCTCCCTCATATCTCAATCTTATGTCCGTCTCCAGGGTCTCAACTATTTCTGTACCAAAATTCATCAAAATCGGTTTAGCCATGGTAGCCAGAGGTAAACAAACTAACTTTCGGTTTTATAGTATTAGTAATCATCTGTCTTATGGTGGGGTAGGTTTTCAGTCTGCACTGCATGGAGCGACTGCCTATCTGACCTCCACAACGCAGTTAGTGCTGGGTAATACGATATACCCCTAACAACTACAATTAATGATCTTTAGACCTTTGCCGGGTTCAACGGCTTCATGTGCTCTCCGAGTCACGGAGGAAACTCGGTATGTAATGGGTGGTCACCCATCGACGGACAAACCTGGGCAAGCGCAGCTTAACCTCATATAGACTTCAGCGATGTATATTATTTAAAAACCAAAATATAAAGCAAATCATATATTTTGTTGGTAGTAGAATTTACGTGAGTTTGGTAGGAATTGGTTAGAGCGCATTTTTCCTAAGGCATCTACTACTACCAATCTAGGAAATGTTTAAACATGTTATTTTCATTTTAACCAAAAACATAACACGCAAATGTCTTAGAAATGTTACTCACTACCCCTTCCATTTACTTCCCTTTACATTGAAGTGCAATGTGGTTCATTAAGTACGTTAACCACCTTTCTCTTACATGTTATGAAAAAAAACGTCTCATTCAAAAATTCCTAACCTAGATAGACTATTGATTTTACACGGCACTGCAATCCAAACCCCATCACGCCGTAGTGCCTAGCAGCAAGACTTCATTAATAAACAATGGATGCTGTCCATCAAGTTGTAACACATAAGCCCTGACCTGATTCTGTGCATGTTACGGCTTAAGACTGACGGGAAACCTTGGGGTGGAATAACTTATCGGGTATAGTCATGGTACTTTATTTCTTGTATATTTTTGATGATACGCTTATTTTTTTGTTTATGCTCTACTGAATGGAAATTATGTATTCATATTTGGTTGCTTGTTGGCAACCACCAGAATGACGACTGACTAGAACCTAAGATGAATTCTAATTCATTCTTGACTGACTGACTTCTCGCCATTCAAAACACTTAAAACTGCGTTTTGGAGACTGTCTTGTGAGTAACAAAAAGGAACAGCAATAATTCTTGAGTCTAATTTGATTCATAAAGCCACGCAAGATTTCCTGGAGACTCAAATCAAAAGAATAATAATAATATGTTTAATTAAAACTGTCATTAGTCGACGTTTGACAACATTTTAAGTGTCGTGTATGCAAGAAAAGAGCGTCGGTTACAGAAATAAACAATACCAAAGCTGAAGAGAACAGATAGACTAAACAAAATTCAAGATTCACAGGCACACATAGACACAAACTTAATTGAAGCCGCGACTCCGCGCACCAAATTCTCTCCAAACTCCTGATGCTTATCTCAAAGACGCAGACAATATGATATATTATGAAGGCATTCGTAATTCTAAAGACAAATGGTATTCGTCTAGATTTTGCAGACGGCTATGCTCGTGTGGAATTCGGAAATACTCGTAGACATGTTGGTTTGTGCGTGGACTTTGATTTGAAAGGAACATTTGCAAAAGAACTGGTTCTAATAAGTTTTTAAAGGTCGAACATAACAAAGATAAGTCAGGTTACTTAAATGCTTAACGATACAGACCAATTCGAATCAATAGATAATAAATGCACGAGCATGATGACTATAAAGAACCTCTAAAACGATAATGATAACAAAGACGATGCCGTATCAAAATCCCAACCATTCATTCGGCCAGTAGGCTAGTGGATCATAAAAAAATTCTCAGTAACACAGAGGTCTCAGGGTTCAATTGCAATAATCAAATAAAGCGTTAAGTATTTATCATGGGGCGTTTGGTCGTGACTCATCGTCTTTGCATCCGAGGTCTTTCCATCCAAAGTTTTGACCGACTGTGAAGATTGTACAGAAGGTTTCATATTTTGATACGTGTGTGTGTTGTTTGTTCGTGTGCTAGCATTACGCAAATTTAATTAATGCTTGGAAGATTACTGCTAATCCAACAAAGCTTGCCAAGACTTAGAAAAGCCTCAGAGGTTTTCGAATTAAACCCTTGGAGATGTATTTATTCTTTGTAAAGGAAAATTCTGGGAAATCTCATTAGTTGACTTATTTGTGCGATTAGATTGACTCCGCGTTAGCTTCAAGCTGAACTTTGAACTTTCATTGATTTGGAAAATTTCATCTTCCAATCGATGTGTTTTGGATTCGTCTTCGTTTTTGCCAGTATGCCAAGGATATTCTCGACATCCACAGTCCCCTACATTCGATTTATCCGATATTTAATTATTATTATGTTCTCGAAATCGTAAACAAATTTTAATCTCTTTGTATAAATAACTACCCATCCAACATTTAATCGCGGCAACCAATAAACCCTGACCGCCAATTAAGCGACAGTTAAGATGCCAAATGAACCAGTAAATTGAACTAAGCCTACTTTTTCTAAATGCGGAAAATATCTGCGTCTAAATGGTCAATAAATTCGGATCTAAGTGCCCAAGTAGATACGCAGGGCAATAGAAAGGACTTGCTCGGGTTAAGAGATAGGACGGTAAAAGTAATATGTAGTTAAAACTTATGCCTACCGATAGGGCAGCGGTTGGTAATGGCCCAACCGTTACGAGACCAAAAACGTTGGCCTTTTGTTTTCTAAATTCGAAATACAGGCTGGCAAAATGGAATTTGGTCGAATATATGATGCGGGATAAAGGACCACAGGGGACAGAAACAAGTGACAACCGGGTTCAAAATTTTTCGAATTTCTATACATTGTCGATTCCTCGACCATCGCTGTCGTAGAATGACAGTTTGTCCACGCCAACTTTGATAGTGTAGTAAGCGAGTAGTGACACTAACAAATCCCCCATGGCTTCACCACGATTTGACTTTCTATTAGACGGATTGGTTTTAGACTTTAATTTTTGTAGTGCAATAATCTGTGCCTGGATTTTCCTAACTTTTACTGCTACTTAATAACCGGAGTTCAAATCGAAGATAGGTATTGTTTTTTTAATTTAATTATTTACTTTGTATTCAGAATGGTGATTTTTTTAATTATGTTTTTGTATTAATATTGTTTGATGACTTTTAGAATAAATAAATATAGTAAACACCTTTCTCGAAGTTATAATATTAACTCTTCAATATATTATATCTTCGAGATAGACCCAGCATTTATTGTGAAATTATCTGTAAGAACAAAAGGTCTTAAGATCAAGGGCTCTTCAATATAGTGAAAACATGTCCGCTTAACAGACCACTGGCGCAAGACGATTGATTAATCGAAATGGTTACAGCCGTAACTCGATACTAATGAAGACGTGCTTCCCATTTTTAACCGACTTCAAAAAAAGGAGGAGGTTCTCAATTCGTCTGTATTTTTTTTTTTTTTTTTTTTTTTTTTTTTTTTTTTTTTTTTTTTTTTTTTTTTTTTTTTGTGTTTGTTACCTCATAACTCAGGTCTGAGTGAACCGATTTTGATGATTCTTTTTTATACGAAAGCTGGTGGTTGTCGTTTGGTCCCATAAAAAAAATATCAAGATCCGACAAGTAGTTTTTGAGTTATCTTTAATAATACGTATTAGATTGACTTCGTGTACGTTGATGATATACTCATTCGTCGATTATATTTTAGAAGTTGTCGAAGACAAATGATCAAAAAATGGTATGTAGGTACTACTATGGTTTGGAAGGTCATCGCAGTAATTTGGTGATAGATCTTCAGTGATATACAACGGCACTCTTTAATAAATGACAGCAAATCTGCCGTGATTGCTGCAATCACATGTATAAGTATGGGTTTCGCCAGGGTAGGCAGGCGAGTGGGAGCAGGGTGACCGTATCCCCTCCCCACCCCTCACCTAGTCATTAAGAAACATAAACATCAGATCAAGTATCAGCTGTATCCCCTAGAGGATGATGCATATGATTTCTGAATTGGTTTAATACTAAAGCATAATATAGATACTTAGTATTTAATCTATAGCTTGATGTGGAACTAAAAATTGTTTCTAAGACGGGACTAAAGCTAAAAAGAAAAACTTTTTAACCGTGTTTGCGTATTATATCATAATACTATAACTAAAAATGTTGAAATAAAAACTTTTTAGTAAAAAAATAAAACCGACTTCTAAAAAAACTAAAAACTGGAAAATAACTTTATTTCCGGAAGTCGGTGGCCAATAAAGTCAACGAAACCAACAAAAGCCACCGACTTCCGGAAATAAAGTTATTTTCCAGTTTTTAGTTTTTTTAGAAGTCGGTTTTATTTTTTTACTAAAAAGTTTTTTACTCTTGTGTTTCTCGTGTAGTACTAATTAATGTTGCATTACTAACTTATCTTGTACTAGCTTTTGCCCGCCGCTTCGTTCGCGTTAAATTCGGGGTAACACAGTTCCCCTCTCTGATTTGCAGGTACCTGCTACTTGTAGTTTTTTCTCTTGCGCCTTATTTATTGTAATAGCAAAGCTATGTTTTCCGTCCCACTTTCTCCCTCATTTCTCACTTTAAAAAAAAACCCATTCCGACAGATCCGTCTCCATGGTCTCAACAATCTCTACCAAAATTCATCAAAATCGGTTTAGCCATTTAGGCGTGAAGACGTAAGAGGATACGGCAGCGTGAAAGATATATTTTTTTCGATCATCACGCGGGTTAAACTTAGCGTTAGACCAAAGTAACTATTAAAGCGTTAGACCAAAGCAAGTAACTATTAACGTTAGACAATAAAATGCAAAAAAGACTGACAGTCAATTACAAGCCTTCACTTACACATATCTAAACAAAACTATTCTTTGGACATTATAGTAGCATACTGGAACACTATACCAACACTAGCATACCATTCCGCTAGATCTTAAGCTTAAGACTCGCATTTGAAGAACTCTTACTTGTAAGTGTTTCGTGACGTCTGGAATGTCAATGATTAGCTTGGAGACCTTTGACTGGAATGTTGCAACTACTTCACTCCTTGCAACGCAGTCGATTCGTCACGGTATAGCATACTGACATTTAGCTGCAATGAAATATTTTCCGTGTCGTGAATAATATAAGTAAAGGTAAGCATTTCAGAATTGTATGAGTTATTTAAATAGATCAGCTTTGTCCTTTGGGCGTACAATAGTCGTGTAATACTATAGGTAGGTAAATTATTAAAATAATATATATTTTCATATTTGACAAAAAAAAGATAAAATAATAATAAATATCTTGGGACAACTCAAACACGGCTATCTGATCCCAAGCTAAGCAGAGCTTGTGTTATGGTAACCAGACAACTGAAATACATACTTATATAATTTATAAATCCATACATATTATAGATAAATCACACCCAGACACATAACAAACAATCATGCTCATCAAACAAAGTTTGTCCTGGGTGGGAATCGAACCCACGACCTCCGGCTCAGCAGTCAGGGCCACTAACCACTAGACCAACAGGCCCGTCGACAAACGTCGAAAACGAATTAAGGTAGGTATAGGGTACAAACAGGATACTGAACACGTCATGACCGAAAGGAATTATATTGGAGCAGCGATTTGTGTGTTTTATTATAATTTAAAGCATACACATCCAATTGCTTCGGTTAATATCTCGGTCTTTTCTTATCATATATACTCTCACTCCTTGGAGGTAGCCTGAACCTATCGAAACCCCAACTACTACTATCTTCTATCTTCTTTGGGATATCATCAAATGAATTCTCTCGTACTGGCTGGTTCAGAATGGATTGTCAGACTTGTACTGACTAAAACCCATCCATGTTCCTTCTTTTTCCCTTTGTGTTCCAGTCCCATGGTATCTTTTTCAAACAGCCCGCAACCCCGGAGCTGATACGATCCTTACATACTCCTTTTACTTCGTGCATGTTCATAAATCTAGTCAAACACGCATTCCGGGTGTGAATACTGCGCACTTCTAAGCGGTAAGCATATAGTGTTTGGTTCTCAGTCCTTAAAATAGCCTATGTCGATTTGTATACTCAATTATTTAAATCTTCTCCAATTTCTTCATCTTCCTCATGGAGGTCACCCGCTGCTCTTAAAACCGTCCTTAAAATAGCCAATGTCGATTTAAATACTCAATTATTTAAATCTTCTCCTATTTCTTCATCTTCCTCATGGAGTCCACCCGCTGCTCTTAAAACCTCAGCTCCGTCAAAATAGCGAACAACTTCTACCATCCTTGTGAACTCAGTCGAATGTAGGAATTGTCGATGATGTGTGTAGCACCAGAAATAGTACCAGGAGTACATCAAACATAGGATGTTTTGAAATGTAACGTAATTGGGTAATCACGTAGTTGTTACGACTTTCAAAATGTTTGACTACCATTTTATTACCGTTCACACTCTTAGCCAGACGGTCGGTCGCGGATTTGCGTTTCAAAACTTGTATTTGTGTCAAAGAATATTGTCTAGAATCCTTACTAATATTATGAAAGCGAAAGTGAGTTTGTTTGTCTGTTTGTTACGTTATTTTTAATAGGCAATTTTTTTGAAAGAGGGAAGAAAATTGATAACTAAGCTTTGCAAATACAATCATAAACTACAGGTAGCCTGCAAATTAGGAAAGGGAAACTGTGTTACCACGAATAAAAATTAAAATAAACATTCTTAAACTCTAATATTTATCCAAATATACTAGTTGCAGTTTAGAAGTATCAAAAACAAAAAGATGTACTTAGTTAATCCAGCCACAATGCTGATAGTATTTTTATGCAAATCATTTGCACTTGCCGGGGACTTGTGATTCAGAGATTGTTTTCTTGGACTTAAGCTAGCCTATTCTACACATAATCTTTAAAAATTGACCTCCCATTGACCTCACCCTAAAATGCTATGAGTACGAACAAGGACCACGTTTCGAACATAATATTCCTCCAAGCTTTCTATTATATTACTGTACGTACGTGGTACAATTCCCCAATAAACTCGATCGATAACGTTCCCTTACTTATTCGGCTGATAATAGTTTCTATTCGGATGTCTCCCTTTACCCTATAGGTACTTGCCTTTTTATAGCGAACTATTCATTTCGCTCTTGGAAATTTGTTTTGCGTTCTGTTATGCTGAATGTACTATAGGTAAATTGTACGTATTGAAATAGTTACAATACTTTATCAAGAAACCTGAGCAACGGGTGGGACTAGGAAATGCAATCTTGGACCAAGATTGACTATTCAAGATCTTGGTGTCTTTTTCTGAATCAAGATAGGTCAGTTCGAGATCTTGTTGAGATTCGGGTCGAGATCTTGGTTGCGAATCAAGATTTTCTGGATTTTCGAGATTGAGCAGAATAATTGAAAAACATGCGTTTTTTTTTGTATCAAATACTACAAATTGATAGTAACCAGTATTTTAATATATCATTATCTATACTTATATTATAAAGAGGTAAAATTTGTAAGTTTGTATGTATGGGGTAATCTCTGGAACTACTGGTTCGATTTGAAAAATTCTTTCAGTGTTAGCCCATTTATCGAGAAATGTTATAGGCTATATATATACCTACCATCACGCTACGACCCTCTCGAAATCTTGTTACAATCTTGGACTGTTTTGTCAAGATCGCGAACAGGATTTCGAAATTCAAGATTGAAGGCTTTCAAGATTGAATCTAGGAAAATCAGTCAAGATCTTGGCGGAATCCTGATCTTGCAAGATCAAGATTGCATTCCCTAGATGGGACTACCAGGGCCACTGCAGGTTTGCGGGTTGTTCGAAAGACATACCGCGGCCCTGGAACATTAAAGGCAAAAGAAGGATCATAGGTGGAGGGAAATACTCAACAAAAGTTTGACACTCTCCCTCGCTTCGCCCAGAACGGGGGAAGTTATTTGATGATTTCCTTTCCGTAAAAAGACTGCTGACCATGAGGTTCAAGCATCGGATTTTCTGTCTGGAATTTCTCAGTAACCAGTGAGTCTGGATTTGAGCCCCGTTCATGGCATAACTGGTGAAATGTGGGTCGTACCACCACCACCTTCACCTTTGCCTAACATTTTAGAGATCATGCCTTGATGTCATATTTATTGTCTTTAATAAAACTTTAGGTATGTAATGAATTGAAAAAAGGGGTGGAGAAAATGCAGACAGAGTTAGCTGCTGCACTTAAAAAGCCAGACTAAACAAAGCAGGCAAATGACTTTCTCTGCAAAGCACTATAAAAATCGGACTTCGGTAAAGGCTGATTGATTCCATACTACTGTATCAATAATAGACTTCGTATCATCGAAACGATAGATCGGCTATGTATTATAAATGATATGGCTTAGCTGGCCACAAATATCGAAAGATCATGATGATGTATTTCTGCATGATAATTACCGCTTTTATTTCGGGGTGGGAAATCATCAAATAACTTCCCCCGCTATGGACAGGGCGGGGAGGAGTGTCAGTCGATATCAGTGCGGCAGTCACTCTCTCCATGACACCATAAGAAGCATTACCACTTGCTTCTCATGTCCACACCCATTCATCTAAAAGACCTAGTCTGAGAGAGGTGTCTATCAGATCCAGCATACATAATCCGGTCTGTTCTCTGAAACAATGATAAAGAATAAAATGAACATCTGCGAATTACGATCAAATAACTAGTCCCGCTATTTTATTCAAATTGTCACTAAAAAGGAAAGTTTTACGCAATCTCAGAATTTATTCAACCGAAATTTGAAAATTCACGATGCTCAGATTAGGACCTTTATCCGTATTAAAGATAACTTGAGTCCTGAACTAAAAAGGCCTACTTTAATATTCCAGGCAAGTTTCTAGGAAAATAGGAGTTTGTTTTGTTTGAGCTATCTCCAATAACTAGTTAGTTCAATAAACTATGTAATAAACATAGAGTTTTAGAGAGAGAAGTCCAGATTATTGTTTTATAGCAATTTTATCATCAGGGGGGACGTTTTGGGGGACTGTTCAAAAAGTTCTGATCATTAGCCTAGTTTGAAAATGACTTGATTATTTGAATAAGAGATACTAAGTTAATTATGATGGTCTATAATACACTATAGACCGTTGTAGCTTATTTTTATGCAGATGGTAAATCAGTTATTCGATGATTACCTTCTTAATGTCAAACTTAAATTGACTAAAACCCACCCATGTTCCTTTTTGAGCCCTATATGTTACGGGACCGCGTATCTCTTTCGGAAAATCCGCAACCCTGGCTAGCGGTGGTTCAGACCTCTCTGCTTATCTGATTTAGGTTTACGTAAAACTAGCTTCTGCTTTCGACTTCATCCGCGTGGCATAGTTACTTTGGGCTAACGCTAACTTTAACCCGCGTGATGGTCTTTCTCTCCCCCTTTTTTCCCTCTTTATCCTCCTTTCCTCACTTTTTTTAGCCTATGTCCGTCTCCAGGGTCCCAACTATCTCTGTTCAAAAATTCATCAAAATCGGTTTGTCCATTTAGGCGTGAAAACGTAACTTGCTTTCGCTTTTATTCTGGCTTGGCAAGGAGGCAAGGATTCTGGGCTTCAGCTGCATCTGATTCGACTGGAAATCTATCCCTAATAGCCAACATAGTAGTAGACTGGACATATAACGATGAGTCTGTATTTTATCTTTCGTATATCTTCTTCATACCGTAAATAAGTCATATGCCAAAAATAAAGAACAGTATAAAAATAAAACCGACCACCTGTTTTATAAATAGAGCTATAACATGCTGAATGTAAGATCATTTTGTCGTTCCCATAGGGAATTTATGTCCAATCACTCAAGGCTTTTCTATAAGGCCCTGTAAGAAATCTTCCGAGTACTAAAAATGTTTCTAGCCTTATTTAACGTTACATTTATATCTTTGACGTTAATTTCTTTGACTAATACTAACTTATCTACTATTTACTTTGCGTAAATCTTTTATTTAGTTGAAAAATTATCTTCTTGTATATTACGTAACTCGACCTATTGAAACCTTAGCTGCTATAGAGATATCAACATATATTTAGCCGCTCTTCTCATACCAGCTGTTAAAACATCAGTCTTCTTCCACAGAATCCTTACTAATATTATAAAAGCGAAAGTGAATTTGTTTTGTTACGTCTTCTCGCCTAAATGGCTAAACTGACCTTCATGATTTTCGGTACAGAGATAGTTGAGTCTCTGGAGACGGACAAAGACTATTTTTTTTAAAATTGAGAATTGAGGGAAGGAAAGGGAAAACTTAGCTTTGCTATTACAAATCAATAAGGCGCAAGGGCAAAAACTGCAGGTACCTGCAAATCAGAAAGGGGAACTCTGTTACCCCGAATTTAACGCGAGCAAAGCCGCGGGCAAAAGCTAGTCATATATATTTGGTATTGGCGCAGCATATCCTTTGATTTCTCTGCTACTCGTGATTTTATTAGTCGATCTAAAGCCAAATCATCTTTGACATAGTCTACCATCGTTTATTTGGTTTTTCTCTACCTTATGTCTACCGTAAGGTCTGTTTTTGCTTGCAGCGTACGCTTGCTATGGAAGCGCGTATTTTTTCACGATTTTAGCTGAGCCCCTTCTTTTTGTAAATTAATTTAAAAAAGACAAAATAAAAAGGCCGCATATTATACGGCGTTTTTTAAAAGCGAGGGTGGTAAAATAATGTGGTAATCGTGCATGGGATTTTGTTTAAAAAGTCAGCAGATTCAGCTTTTTCTTCCTTACTAATATTATAAAAACTGAAAGTGAGTTTTGTATGTTTGTTACGTATTCACGCCTAAATGGCTAAACCGATTTTGATGAATTTTGGTACAGTGATGACCCTGGAGACGGACATAAGCTATTTATTTTTTCTAATGTAAGAAATGAAGGAGAAAGAGGGAAGAAAAGGGAAAACTTACCTTTGCTATTACAACAAAAATAAGGGGCAAAAACTACAGCTAGCAAGTCAATCAGGAAAGGGGTGTGCTGTTTTACCCCGAATTCAACACGAGCGAAGCCGCGGGCAAGAGCTAGTCATATATATTTGGTATTGGCGCAGCATGTCTTTTGATTCCATTGTTTCTCGTAATTTTTAATAGTCGACCCATAGCTAAATCATCTTTGACATAGTCCACCATCGTTTGTTTGGTTTTTTCTACCTTTTGTCTACCGTACTAAGGTCTCATTCATATTCAACGAAAGTAAGACCAGCTACCCTACCATGACGTCTTAAAGCAGAACTTATTCCACTGAGGGAAAGAGGCAGAGCTATACAGGGTGTCTAGCACCATCCCTTTCCCTCAGTGGAATAAGTTCTGGTTTAAAACGTCATGGTAGGCCTACTGTTCTATCAAAAACAGTACAATTCCATTCCTTAGCAAGCGTTTCACCAAATGAGGTAAGTCATTAGATTATCGGCTGTATCTTGTGGCTTGGTGCCCTAACGGCTCGAGCCTTGAATAACTATGTGATGTAGATAAATCAATTTGCTACGTCTTCTGCCTGTTTTTACTTCTTATTGTGTTACTGCTCTTAGGGTTCTCACCACAGTTTTTGGTCCTTTGGTGTCCACAAAATAAACTCAAGGGCGCCCTAGGTTTGCGGGTTGGTTTGACTCAGTAAAAGTCTGATACTCCTCCCCCTCCTCAACCAACCCAACCTCCCTCGCTCTGGTGTGAGGGGGGGGGGGATATTTGATGATTTTCCACCCGCAAAAAAGGGGGAAGCGTTGAGTAAACCGCGAAATAATAAATTACCGACGTTTTTTTTTCAATTTGCAGGTTAGTGTAGTGTTATGTTGATTTAAATATAAAACGTGACCATAACACGTATTTGTTTAGAGAAAAATATTGAAAAATCATCAATACTGCCTCTCAGTTCATCTAATCATTGAATTAATTTTTCATGAAATATTCTTTCAATGGGATAAGGTACGCCACTGCCTAACCCTAGAATTACACGCGTGATGTTATGACTTCTTAACAACTATGACCACGTACTATCAGAACCAGTAATATATGTTGTATATGTTATACGTAACAATATTCCAAAACAATTTTCTCATGGAAACATAAATTATTTTGCTACATTGAGATAAAAACCTATTTCAATAGAATTCCATAATACTATGTACGAAACAATATAAAATTACAATCTACGTCGTAAAAGAAAATAACTTTTCAAAGCTGCTATGTGTGATCATTTTTTGGTTGAACTACAAAACAGTGTTATCATTTGTAAGGTGCCTTTCTTGTCAGCAAAACAGAAGGTCTGCCAGGGCATCCGCCTGCCGGGATTGCGGGTTGTTCGAAAGAGATACCGCGGCCTTGGAACGTAAAGGGCAATAGAAGGAACATGGGTGGGTTTTAGTCAGTACAAATCTGACACTCCCAGAAGTTATTTGATGATATCCCACCCCAAAAATAAAAAGGTGCCTTTTTTTTGGTCACACACGTGAATTGTGAGCGCAGGAAATGTTTCGTCACTCAGTACCCATTTCACCAAGGACAGTAAAATTGGTATCCTCGAAACATTGATTACATAACCTCAGAGGAAGTTGACCTCGATAAATGAAGATCGATGGCTCCCATAGGATCAAATATCATCAGCAAATTGCGGATGTAATACCCCTACAAACCCTCCAGGGAATTCTTCGATGCGTGGGGATCTATATCATGTTCTTCTACATTTAGTTTCGCATTAACCCCCTTACTTAATTGCTCAAGCAGTTAACTGATAGTTTTGATAGCCTCTTTATTAACTAATGTTCATTCTAGGTTTATAGCTTCTAAAGTAGTTTCGAGTTTTCGACCTGGTTTACCCAAGATTAATCAGGAAGGCGAATTTGGAAAACAAAACTATTTTATTTCTGATTTATTTTCTCTTTTCATATTTTTATTAGCACCCATAAAGGCCAACTATGGGGAAACTTTTTATTGTTTTTAGACACGCGATGTTTTAACCGAAAAGAAATGGTATCTTCGAATCTAGATCGTACTTACTTTTATATATTTCTTCAAAAAATGTGAGAAGTTATGGGTATATTTTTGTAGTTTGGTCTATAGTCAACCAACTTTTGTTGATGGTCAACTATTTTTCTTTTTTCTTGGCGTTACTCTCTGCCAAAGTTTAGTCCTTATACTAAGTTTCTATACTGCTTTTGATGTACGAAACTCACTCACTCTTTGTAATACCAACCTACTGCTATCTCACTGCGGAGTAAGTGTCTCTTCTCATGGAGAATTAATGAGCATTGATCACCACGGTATATCCAGGTGGCGTTGGCGTGGCAATTTCAGAATAATGTTGGTCAAGTCCTCTCGACAAAAATATTCTGTTTTATATATTTTTCTTTTTTTGTAAAACGTTCCACCACTCTTGGAATTTCTCCTGTATCGTGGGTGCGTTTATATGTATACATTTAAATTCACATACACAAACACCCAGACCAGAAACAATTATCTGCAGGACATACAAATATTTGTTCCGTGCGGGAATGGAACCCACGAGACGCAGCGCAGCAGTCGATCGCTCAGCCCCTATCATGCCGTCAAAACAACAAACAATACAGTATCAATATCCAAAACTAGGAACAATTTGTATTTTCTACCCTAAGTAAGATTGTACAAAAAATATGAAGACAGATTGATATCAGGGTGAAGTCATGAATTTAGCTAGTTATAAAAAAGAATAGTAATGTATGTGTTGTCCCCGATGCCAACTCTAGCGTTAAACGTCGCTGTATACACATTGTTACCCATGTTTGTCGTCGTGGGTGATAGATGGCGCCGGTATCGACCATCTTGGGACGTATTCTAGCAAAGAGTATCAATAATACAAGCGACAGACGGTTAGACTGAAGCCAAAGACTGAACATGTAATCAGGACCTGCATACCTGGCGGAGTTGACCAGTTTGTAAAAGATATTTGTTTTAAACAGAGTTTTTTTGAGGAACAATTGAGATACGGTGAGTCGTCTAACGGTCTCTCATCAGTTCCAACGCATCAATTTAAATTTTCTTCTCCTTCTCTTTCAACATCTCTAAAGTTTATATTTGTCTTAGTCAACATAAAAACAACAACTTTACATACGCCCCTTTTTCCAACTAATTCAGCGTTCTACAGCTTATCCATACTCTCCGAACCCTCGAATGTTTTTCCGTCGACATTGTGATAAATATTTTCCTAGTTTACTTGTAAGCCTGCGATTGGAATAAATCCGCTTTACTCTGATGCCTTTATTTTTATTGCGATCCCTACCTTCAGCGTTTCGATTCAGGGTTATATAGAAAATGTTCGGTTGACTTCGGGGGCAATCGGGAACCCTTCGGGCATTGGGTCTTTCCAATCCCTTTGATACTGATTTCTGAAGGGGGTATCGGGAATAGGTTTAGTTGGGTACTTAAAACTTTCTTGTCTATCGGGTAATTTGATTTTGGGATGCTTGAAGTGTTATTGGTTCATGTTAATTTATCTATCGCTCATAATTTGGAGACACTCAAAGGAAGTAGTGCCTTTGTGTAAGAATAGCTGTAAGAAGAAGAATCTAATGGAGCAATTTATCGATCATGAGGCATTTATTTGTCTAGTGTGTGTCCTTTATTTGTCAGTAAATGATTTTGTTCTTGTATTATAAAAACAATGTATTACCTTTTGCTACAGTCTTTAGTGGAATTTAATAAACATGTGTGTAGCTTCCAATGATTCATGAATCCATAACGGCAGTTGATCATCAATACAGCTTAATTGATCCCAATCAAAATTACTCGATTTTCGGATCCCCAGTTGTAGTAGCGATACTACTATCTTGTTCGGGTCAACACATACATGTTTGTTGAACATCAAAGCGATCGTTACACATGTTTGGGTTTCATTTGTCTCGTGCCGATTGGTGCTTTCGGTATACGGATGTGGAGAGATGAGGAAAATTTTGAGTATGAATGTGGAGGGCTGTAAGAGTAGAGAGAGAGAGATGGACTGTGTAAATGATAATATGGCTAGAATAGAGGTGACTGCTGGGGTGACAATTAATAGAGAAGTATAGAAGAACAACATATGCTGCGCTGACCCCAAATCAATTGGGACAGGGGTAGGATATAGTTGAAAATGTCGCTGAATTATGTTCGGCTAAGCCAAGATGTTTTGGCCACATCGGGGTTTTTTTTTGGGATGTGTAATCATCAAACGACTCTTGCTCTCGAAGGGAGTGTTAGACTTGTACCAACTAAAACCTAATCACGTTCCTTCTTTTGCCCTTTGTGGCCGCGGTATGTTCTATGAACTAAGCTGAAGGCGGCGGTTCTAACGGGCCACTCAGATTTGCTGACACCTCTTTGAAACGCGACTTCAACTTCGCCTGTAGTTACTAGAAGGAGGGACGGTGAGATACCGACGGGCTCACACCTGTGGCGGCCTAGATGATGTGGCTTTCGACAATGGGGTGGGGTGTGGAAGGGACAATAAAAAAAAACTATTTCCTAAATAAGGGCTTTAGTAAACAAGAATAGATAAAAAAGGAGAGAATAAAACTGTCATAGTAACTAACAATCTAATGAAACCCTCAACGTTGAAGGATATTAGTTCGAGCATGTACTGACAACATTTGTCTCTGATCTTAAATAAGTTGAGTAATCTTTTTATGTACGAGCATCTTAGAGGATGTCATGTAAGAAATTGTGTTTGATGTCTGATAGAATTTACTTGATCAAGTTGTGCGAAAAGAGTCTTAGTCTTTAGGTACCATATTAAAAGATAATGTACATTTCTATTTATTTCGTACTAAACGTGCCCGGGATTTTGTCTGTTTTTTTATAGAACAAATATTCAGAATAAAACGAAAAGTCAGTTCTTTTCAAGTCCCAGGCTGCGCATCGATGCCTCAAAGAGATGTGCGCAAAACAGAGGGGCCTGCCAGGGCCTCCGCCTGCCGGGGTTGCGGGTTGTTCGAAAGAGATACCGCGGCCCCGAAACGTAAAGGGCATAGAAGGAACATGGGTGGGTTTTAGTCAGTACAAGTCTGACACTCCCCCCAGACCGGGGAAAGTTATTTAATGATTTCCCACCCCCAAAAATAAAAGACTGCGCAACGATCATTACAGTGGTTTTGGCGTGAAAATGTTACAGACGGACAGACATACAAAGTTACTTTCGCATTTATGGATGTTGGATGTGAATTCATCATTCTAAACGCGAGGAAGTCCCATGTAATAAGGGGCGAGATTCTACACTCTGAGGGAGCTTATAAAAGCGCAACGTCGTAAAATTTTGTAGTTTTAAATTCTGAGTATTGATGTAAACAAGGAAAACTTACAGTATCATAATAGCACTTTAATAGTTTTTACAAAGAAAACGAATAATTACGTCACCGTCTTAGTCTTACCCTAAACTTCGTATGAGTTGACACATTTCATAAAATTAATTACTTTTCCTCGTTATTTCTACGTACATTTTGTACGACGACGGCGCGTTCGTGTTCCAAAGTAGAGGAGCCTGCCATCGCCTGCCGGGGTTGCGGGTTGTTCGAAAGACATACCGTGGCCCCGGAACTCAATGGGCAAAAGAAGGAAGATACAAACAAAAGAATTGGGTTTAGTCGGTAAAAGTCTGACTCGCCCAGAGTGGGAGAAGTTTTTTGATGGTTATCCAACCGAGAAAAAAAGGGCAGGAAGGATGATGAGTACGATTCCATAGGTCAGTTACCGAACTCCACGTTAGTGATTCTACGGGCATGGCATGATCATTAATAGCATCAACAGTATTCTACAGCTGGACATTATCGATTTTCGTCAAATATTTATACGAATTACAGTCCTAAAACAAACCTGCGACGTAAAACTCTTATGATATTTTTCATTTCCACTCTTAAAGCAAATGAAAGACTATTCCAAATTGAAATCTCAGATCAAAGGACCATTCCATACGTAGCCTTAACCATCTATTAATACGAAAATAGGATTGAATACTGTTTTATTTGTTGAAGCGTAAAATTCCCTCGTTTTATGCTCGCTTACACGCTAACGGGCGCTTAAGTGTTTAAGGACCAGTAAACGTTTGACAAATATTTTATTACATGTTGTAAACTTATTATTGGGGGTAATTTTTTTCGTGTTTTTATCAATTTGTTATAGTGTTGAGAAGGCGAATTTGCACCCAATGCCAAAGCCCAACCGTGTTGACGGCGCGTTTGTATTTCACGCGCGTCTCAAAAAGATGTCAGCAGTCAAGCAGAGGGGCTTGCCAGGGTCTCCGCCTGCCGGGGATGCGGGTTTTTCGAAAGAGATACCGCGGCCCCGGAACGCAAAGGGCAATAGAAGGATCACGAGTGGGTTTAGTCAGTAAAAGTCTGACAATCCCCCCCTGCTCCGCCCAGAGCGGGGGAAGTTATTTGATGATTTCCCACATCCAAAAAAAAATGCCAATGCCCACTTGCTGAAGTGTCTGTCCTAAGTGCCTATTTACTTGATACTAGATTTTTGACTAACTAATTTATGACTAACCTGATCTAACTGGCCTTAACAATGTAAATTACCGTCGACACGGAGAAGAAGAACCAGCCGCAAATTGTCTGATTATGTCAGCACTTACGGAAATTTGGCATGAGTCTGATCCGCTACGGCAAAATTGTTGAACGAAGCATGTCTAACAGACTAACAGATTAAAGTATTTGCATTATCATAAAGAGGATTTGCTTGCTAAAAAAAATAAGAAATAAAAAAGTTTCTACCTGCATCGGTTTTCCAACATTATTTTAATCCGTTTATTCCTTTTTTTCACATATTCTTTATAATTTTACATCTCTTTTATTTTTTTGTTTTTAAATAGAAAAATAGGAGCCCACCTGTATCTGGAACAGGGTCCAAGCTACCGGCGGTCAGGGCTCCAGAGAAAGGAACCTCCTAACAATACAAGCCGTGTCCAAGAGTACACTTTCTGTATCAAGCCCTTGATCCAGATGCCTAACGAGAGCCTCTTTAGGTATTTCCAACATTATCATTATTATCCTCTTCTTATACCAATTTATTTTCGGTACGTGTAGCATGCAGCCATTGTCTTCCGTACTTCTCATCATACCATCAGACACCTTAGGTTTTCCAACAATCAGGCGAGTTCTATTCGTCCTACCAAAAGGCAAGTCACCCTACAGTGTACAAATAAAATATGGCGGCGTGGCGTTTACGAGCCAACTTGTTATGTGCGAATTGTGCGCCAAGTTTGTAAAGAACACTTGTACGGTGCCTCAGTTAAGGACGTGTGTTTCTTGTTTCTGCGAACCTTGGTATGCCAACATTGAAATAATAAAGAAAACACTTTTCCCTTACATTTCGTCGAGTTGCGCGGCTTTTTTTTTGTGCGGATAGGAAATCTTCTTCCTGCCAGAGCGGAAGGGTGTCAAACTTTTACTGACAAAAGCCTATCCATGTTCCTTCTTTTGACCTTTGTGTTCCGAGATAGTGGCATCTCTTTCGAATCAACCCACAGTCCCGGCAGGTAATGGCTCTGATCTATCAGATTTGCTGACATGGCTTTAAGGCGTGCGTGGAACACGAACGCTTTTGACACGGCCTGTCGTCACTATACAGCTGGACGATGAGCTACCCATTGCTCACTGTCCACCGGCCTGAGGAGTTGAATATAAATGTAAAGCACAGCTAACATTTTTTTGCGATTTCATGGTGTATCCCACGAAAAGACATTCGCTCCATGCAAAATACTGGTATTAAGCTGTATCCGGTTAGACTCCATACCAATATAATTGAAAACGGCTAGGTAGATGATGACAAAGGTTTGTCCCAAAGTAAATAAAAGTTGTCTGTACAGATTACCTTTCTTAAAGTATGTGCCTCGTTCAACCTAACACCCTGTATTGGTCCTAAGGTACGGGAAATAAAGATTGAGTCCAGAAAATATCGGGTTCCGTAGTCCTCATGTTACAAATGAAATGAGGTTCTGGGAAATGTCGAAGCTTGTTAGAACCTTCAAAGGTATCAATAACACTCACGTGTGTTGAAACATGGGTGCTGCCAATAAATACAATGCTATTATTTAAAGTTATATACTGTTATTCTTATATTATGTTTTTTTGTTTCTTATAAAATGAAGGGCGGAAATGGTTTGAGTGAAATTAATTTAATTTGTCGGAAAATAAAATTAAAAATGTTGATTTAATCTCCGGATCCTTTTAAGTGGTTAAAATTTCTTTCAAGTTCAAAATTATATCTACGTTTGAGGACCGTTGAAAAACAAAATATTGAAAGTTACAATGCAAATAGATACTTAAAAGAAAACTTTTTAGCAAAAAAATAAAACCGACTTCTAAAAAAAAACTAAAAACTGGAAAATAACTTTATTTCCGGAAGTCGATGGCTTTTGTTGGTTTCGTTGACTTTATTTGCCACCGACTTCCGGAAATAAAGTTATTTTCCAGTTTTTAGTTTTTTTTTAGAAGTCGGTTTTATTTTTTTGCTAAAAAGTTTTTATTTCAGCATTTTTAGTTATAGTATTATGATATAATACGCAAACACGGTTAAAAAGTTTTTATTTTTAGCTTGAGTCCCGTCTTAGATACAAGTTTTAGTTCCACATCAAGCTATAGATTAAATACTAAGTATCTATATTATGCTTTAGTATTAAACCAATTCAGAAATCATATGCATCATCCCCTAGGGGATACGGTCACCCTGCTCCCACTCGCCTGCCTACCCTGGCGAAACCCATACTTATACATGTGATTGCAGCAATCACGACAGATTTGCTGTCATTTATTAAAGAGTGCCGTTGTATATCACTGAAGATCTATCACCAAATTAAAATACAATCACCTCAAAAAACTGCGATGACCTTCCAAACCATAGTAGTACATAGCATCTTTTGATCATTTGTCTTCGACAACTTCTAAAATATAATCGACGAATAGAGTATATCATCAACGTACACGAAGTCAATCTAATACGCATTATTAAAGATAACTCAAAAACTACTTGTCGGATCTTGATATTTTTTTATGGGACCAAACGACAACCACCAGCTTTCGAATAAAAAAAGAATCATCAAAATCGGTTCACTCAGACCTGAGTTATGAGGTAACAAACACAAAAAAAAAAAAAAAAAACATACAGTCGAATTGAGAACCTCCTCCTTTTTTTGAAGTCGGTTAAAAAGATAGCGTGACGCCTTAGATGGACAACATCGAAAATAGCGAAAGGATCGGGAGGAAGCATTTCCAGGTTTCTGAGGATCGAAGAAGAACACGTGTTATGCCGAGCTCAAATGGAATGGGATAAGGGTAGTAAGATAATGATACAGTTCAAACTTACAAACGTGTACAAATTGGAAATTGTGCCACAAAACAAGAATAAAAGACATTCGTTCCAACCCTCAAGTAACAAAAAATACGCGACAGCCGAACCATTAACCATTATCTTCAATTTTAGTGTCAATTCCACTCGATAGACACTAAAACTGCCAATATCGATACTTACTCGCTTCAATAAAACATCCTTAGACGAGAAATTACAATGAAAGCTTTCATACTGAAACAATAAAAACAATCGAAATATAGAGAGCGATTGAAACTGTTGCCGGAAAAAAGGACTATCGCACGATTTTTTCCGCTCGCGTCATAATATTGCCTTCAAACACATTTGCCAAATTTGGTGGTTTGCTGTGCAATATTTGGCGCTAGCAGTGGCGTCCATCTACATCATTTTTTGTGGTGGCGTGCAAGCATCAGCACATACAAGTTATCAGGTGTTCCATGACACTATGCACCACATTTGCAGGCTAGGCTAGAATCGGCAATAAATTTCCACCAGAGCAGTTTTTTCTGGCTTCGACCAATCTGTGTCTGGAGTAAATTTTAGTGACGGGTGTTGTCTGGCCGGCGAGGGCAATAGCAACTCATGGTAATGTGGGAGATTTTCAGCAGGCGAAACGAATGGGATGCTTAGTGGTATTTTTTTTTTTGTTTCTTTGGGTTTCATTTGAGCGGCTCATACCGTGTCAATATTACTAGCCAGTAGCAAGATGCTAGCGGTGCTAATTGCCCAGGGTTTGCCGGACGTACATTATAATTTATTCACGTTTGAGCACTCGGTGAATAGCTTACGCCACGATTAGCAAACATGGCGTTACCATGCCTCGGGTGACAGATGTAGGAGAAAAGTGTAACGACATCTGTATTTTTTTTTAAATGTTGCCTCACTCTAGTAGTTTCTCCTGTATTGTGGGTGCGTTTGAATTCACATACGTAAACAGCCAGGCCCGAAACAACTATCTGCAGGTCATACAAATATTTGTATCGTGCGGGAATCGCCACGACACACAGCGCAGCAGTCGATCACTCTGTCGCTGTCTATGTGACTGGGCTTCTTCTTCTGTCTGGGTGTATCTTGGTGGCCAAATCGTGGCTCACTACTGGGTCGATACAATTTAGATTGCTATAGACACATTAAGCAGAAGAAGACACTATAATTTCAACTCATCAAAGCTATTTTAAGATCCGGTATCACCTATGAGCAGTTAAAAGTTAATGTTATAGTCTCACTAGCTTTTGCCCGCGGTTTCGCTCGCGTTAAATTCGGGGTAACACAGTTCCCCTGGCGCCTTATTGATTTGTAATAGCAACGCTAAGTTTTCCATTTTCTTCCCTCTTTCCTATGTCCATCTCCTGGTTCCCAACTATCTCTGTACCAAAATTCATCAAAATCGGTTTAGCCATTAAAGCGTGAAGAGGTAACAAAAAAACTCATTTTCGCTTTTATAATATTAAGTAAGGATTATCCCATCAACCCAATGACTGCTCACAGCCGCGGTGCAGCGTAACTTCACATAATCCTATCGCGTGTTCTAAAACTAGGTTAGTCAATACATTTGAATTGTAAATAGCTCTTTGTATCTAATTGGTGAGGGACGTGGTCTCCTTGCAATTGATATCAATTAGAAATAATTAATTAATGCTACCCGCGGTCGACTCCCTTCGGTGGCGCGTATGGCTAATAAATCTAAAGGGGTTAACTTTGACTAGGTTGACGGTTGGTTATGCTTGTGCAAATATGTTTTGGAATGTGGTCTGATTGTATCTGATATGAGACTACCCTGTTAGCTCTTTGATTTCGGTATCAGGAATGAGTCCCGATCTATTATTTGCATTTTCATTTCTGGCAACGAAATCTGCAAACCCAAATGGTTTGCAGCTTTGGTTGTTAGATTTAGCTTTGATAACGGTAGATAATAATGTTAGATGACTGCTGGCATTCAGCTGCATCTGGTTAGACTGGAACCCATTCCCAACATCGGCCTAGAAAAGGCTAGACAGATGATGATGGCTCAACGAAAATGTTATCCATCCGTTTCTACCGTGATCATCATATTTGGTTTTCCTGGTTGTTTTCGCTCATGGCGGCTAAACTCAGCACACCTTTTTTTTGTTGCGGATTTAAAATCATCAAATAACTTCCCCCGCTCTGGGCGGAACGAGGGGGCGTGTCAGACTTTTACTGACTAAAACCCACCCATGTTCCTTCTATTGCCCTCTACGTTCCGGCAGGCGGTGTCCTGGCAGGCCCCTCTGCTTTGCTGACATCACTTTGAGGCACGCGTGGAACACTTACGCGCTTGCGGTTACGCAGGTACACTAAGTGTGTATTTCACCCTCATACAGGCTCCTCTACGGGACGGTAATTCCACAACAGAGGGAGATAGAGAGAGATCGGGTGCAGGATCAAACGCAGGAACATCTTATCTGGAAGTACACAAAAGAGAATAAAAGTCAAATTGTTATCGTACCTTTCCTACCTTACCCATCCTTTGAACAGCAGTAACTACTTTCCAGCGACTCAAACGACACGCTAAATTAAACACTTACTTTATTTATGAGCAGTTTATATGCTTAGTGCTCGCTATTCCAACGGAAAAACCGAATGAAAAGACAATTTCATTAAATATTGATGGAGTTGGCGAGTTAAAATTACATATGTATGTAGTTTTAATTGAATGTGTTTTATATAGCCGCCCTTTACTGGTGGTCGTAAAGTTTCCTTCACGGTATGCTAGCGACATCTATGGGGTGGGTTTGTAGTACCGTAAAACACGTGTGTAGTGTGGGAAGTTTTAATGTGGTGTCTGGTGATAAAGTTAAAGGAATAAAAATGTTTAAGCGTGTGCAGTTTCATTGCTACCTCTAATTTCATGAAGTTCTTTAATGCAGACAGACAAGAGTTGCTTAATGATTTTTTTTATGACTTAAATAATTTTACCGTCTGTAAGTGATCGCAAAAATAAATATAGATATTTGTATTTTAAATTATTAATTAGTTAATTATTTTTGTGTGCTTTTCAATAAGAAATTATATCTAACAATTTTGAGAAGGTATCGGAACACGCGTCACTTTGTGCTTGCGGTATTTAAGGAAGAAAAGAAAGTTTATTTTTTAATTCTTCGCCACGAGTTAAGTAGTTAAAGCTACTGATTTTAGGGGTTCGCACCTCAGAAGGAAAAAAAAACACCCTTTGATGTCCTCATGCCTGTCTGTCTGTCAAGACCTTTTATGTCAGAAACGGGTGGAGGTATAAAGTTGAAATTCTTATCAAATACTAAGATCTGCAGTACCTTGAAGCTGTGGAAAAAAGCAACCCTTTAAATCTACGCAATCAAAAGATAGGCCACGCAAAGCGAAACCGTTGACTTAAAATCATGAAATTCAGCAAGAAACAGTATAGAGTACTAGTAAAGGGAAATATCCGAAAACCATAAAATTGATTACAAACTTAATTACAGTAGGTGAACTCACCGCGACCTATGATTATGGGGACATCAGTTCTTCGACACAGTTTATCTTTTCGTAAGAGCAATTTACGGTAGTTTTATAATTAACTAGCTTTTGCCCGCGGCTTCGCTCGCGTTAAATTCGGTAGCGCCTTATTGATTTGTAATAGCAACGCTTAGTTTTCGCGTTTCTTCCCTCCTCCCTCATATCCCACTCTTTTAAAAAAATAAACAGCCTTTGTCCGTCTCCTGGTTCCCAACTATCTCTGTACCAAAATTCATCAAAATCGGTTTAGCCATTAAAGCGTGAAGAGGTAACAAACAAACAAACAAACTCACTTTCGCTTTTATAATATTAGTTAAAATAGTTAAAACTAGTTAAAAGTTAAATTAATAGTTAATTAACTACAAGTTTGTATGGAACCATTGGCGCGCGGGTCCATCTCTCACGTGCCTGGTATTTTTTAAAAGAGCTTACTAGTATCCGGTTTTTCTTTCAATAAAAACATTCGAGAGATTAAATAACATGTTGTACGACTAGAAAATCCCGGATTAACCCAAATCTAGTGCCCTAGCTTCTAGGCTCGAAAAAGGCAGATTTGAAAAGATTTTCTTTATGCGATTCAGGCTTGTGTCTTACAAAGATAGGACTGTCGCCGTCGCCGCTAGCTGATAAAGTATAATATTATCATGAAAATCTGGTTTATATATATGTATATCTTATTACAGATGTACACGTACATAAAGATTTAGATGTAAGTAATTTGAACGAAACCTTATCAAATATTGAGGATAATGTTGTTATATCTTCTCCTGAAATAGGTCTTTCTAATATGCTCTTAGAACCCGGACATTATATTGTCTGAGGAGATGTAGAACGTAGAATATTGTCAATACATACTCAATTTTGGGTATCATTCGTATAATCGCCTTTTGTGCCAATCAAATTCTTGTAAAAACTCAATACTCAATACTTTATTGAATCCCATAATGTATACAAGGCTGGTAGGTAATTGAAGAGAAACAATTACGGACCCTGTCGGGCACAGCAAGTTAGTTTTTAGAGGAGAGGATGACACGCTTTTTGTTTAAAAACATAATAATATTGAAATTAAGGAGGAAAACTATTTTGGTTTAACTAAATGCAGAAAGTGGTTTCGGGCCTGGCTGTTTGTGTATGTGAGTTTAAATGTTTGTAAACGCACCCACGATACAGGAGAAATTCCTAGTGTATGGCGAAGTTTTAATAGAAAAGTAAAAGTAGTAAGTAAATTATAGAAACGAGACAGGCTGCACCGGCCACAACTAACTGAACTAACAAGACAGTAGAATTAGACGAAATAACTTTAAATTTTACAACAAATTGCAATCAAAATTTTTAGTGAACGAAGCATTGTAATCTTCAACGAACTCAACCTACGCTAGCAAGAGTACTTTGGTCCTGTCGTTGTCGTGCCAATCCATACGCGTCTATAAAATCGTAATGAAGCCGTGTTTGCTCATTCAATATTTACTAAAGAAACAATTACTTGGCAATATTCTCAGGATACGATCGCCGAAAGCAATCTCGTCTGTTTATCGGGCTGTTAATGGAAATATACGCAGCGTTCTCATCGGGAATATTAGGACAAGTGTACAGATGCTTGTCATCTTCGTGTGGTATTGTTAGATGTTCATTTTCTGCTTTTCTTGAGCTGACATTATTAATTATTGTCTAATTTTGTCCTTATAGATGATTTCGTTTTCTATATCGGAACAGATGATAAAAGGTAATACGAAGCTCTTATGGAACTGGGTTACGGGTTGTTCTAAAGAGATATCGCGGTCTCGGAACATAAAGGGCAATAGAAGGGACATGGGTGCGTTTTAGTCAGTACAAGTCTGAGATTCCCCCTCGTTTCGCCCAGAGAGAAAGTTATTTGATGATTTCCCATTCGCAAAAAAAGCTGATAAGAAACTACACGTTAAAAAATTAACATTACAATTTTAATCCTCACTTAGGAGAATTAATGTAGATGAATGACCAAAGAAACGATGAATGGACTGCGTGAAACATGATCTGGTAAGAATAGGTATACTAATATTGAAAGAAGAAATGGGGACGACACTGATGGTTATTTACGAACGAAGGAGCAATAACTAAACAATGTGTTTTCAAGGAAGGACGATTTGGCTGGTAGTGACGTCTACGATACATCGGCCAGAAATAACGACAAGCATAAAAAAATAACACGAACAAAAGGGTAATAAACCCTAATATTTAATATCTTCACAGATTTCCTGTAATATTGTATAGGATTAAGGAAGATAATCATACAATTGATGGGCTAGAAGCTGTGTGTAACCGATGGCGTTCCTAACTATTGTTTATTATTTCGCGTTTCTTCCGGAGACGGTACCGTAAGTTATACGTAGCTCGTAAAACAATGTCTGGTCTCTCTGTGGGCGTTTCCACGAGATTACTTTTTGTTAGAAGAAATATTGCGTCCATAAGGTACGAATGTAATTTTGTGAAGTTCAAAGGGAACGCAAGAAGTACACGTCTGCTGACACAGACCCTCTGCTCGTTACTACCATACTTTGGCTGTAACTCAGTTACTATTAATGGATGTAACGATTTATTTAGTGGGAACTTTAAAACAATTCTTGCCTTAGCTGTCATTGACAAGATACAAACCTATTTTTTTAATAGTAATTCATGTTAGGTCTTGGCTAAATAATACTAGCTGTTCGGGTTAATCTTTAAGTTAAGCCGTGCTGGCCTAGGTTCGATTGTGGATGGGTGACCTGACCACTCATTATAATATGTAGATTTTCCTTCAGTGACTCGGAAAGCCCATTATTCTAACGTGGTTGTGGAGGTCAGATGAAGAAAACGTGTTGCGCCGACCCCAAATAAAATGGGACAAGGGCAGGAAAATGATGATGGTTGTGGAGGTCAGATAGACAGTCTCTCCATGTACAATACTGGTACTCAGCTGCATCCGGTTAGACTGGAAGCCGACGTTGGGGAATGGCTAGGTAGATAATGGTACTTCATGTAGTAAGTAGTCCGACATAAAAGATCGTCTTTTTCGCTTATATTGCATGGATTTTTCTAACCGGCTCAAGCCAATTCGTAGTGGAGAAGGGTAGTCTCTCCCAAGAACACAACTGACTTGCCCTAACTAGAACCTAGAAAGCTTGTTATTATCTGCAAATTTACTGCCACTAGTCGGGAGAGCCAATCACAATCTTCGTTCCAAATGTATTCCAATTTCTTTACCCGGCACAAATCCGTATAACGGCCCATAGGCCTTCAGTCCCAAACATCTTCCCCCATAGAGCTCGTTCCGCAAGATATTACTTTAGTTGTCACTGCTTGGCCACGACTACGACCTTCACGCTTAAACGACACGCGTGTTGCTGAGTAACCAAATGAAGGAAGTCACCGCGAAGCGACGAATACGTGAATTCGTGTATGGGTAGTAATCTCGTTCTGCCATTTATGGTGTCGTATTGCTTTGTGTCGTGTGGTGAATTCGTCCCCGCTATAAAGTTGCTATCTGCGCAATCGTGATTCACACTTGTGAGTTACAATTCTAAGTGAAAGAAAGGAAGATGTATAACATTCTGATTTTTCATCTAAACAAGTGAAGCTCGCGCATATTACTTGACGCAAGTAGTAGTAGCATCGCCTGAGGTTGTGTACGGGGTAAATGTTATTCTTTCCTCAAAACCCCCATAGTTGTTAGTTTGCCAACATTCTGCATTATGTATGTTTCGTTATTTCTTTCCGCAAGTTTTAGATAGTTTTGCTGATACCGGGCGCTGACAGTCCTTCCCATTATTTTCTTGTTATTGTATGCTGCATCTATTTTAATACTTTTTTCCTACTATTTTGTCAAGGAAATGTACCGCCGGTGTACTTACTGATATTTCTACCTACTTTTCTGTACATTGTAGGAATATATTGGTTAAGGTAATATGTTAAATAATGATAAAAAAGAAATTGTGGTTAAAAGCACCATATTAGTGAGAATTGTGACTCAAATTGAAAACTAGGAAAGCTATTGGCCCAAGGTCAAGTTGAGCTGAACTGACAAAATCCAGCTTATTTTGTTTTCGCCGCCACTGACATGTGGCCTACTGAGCCCACTTAGCAGAGTTATTCATAGCAGAGCTAGTCCAACAAACTAGATTTTATCACCATACCCAAAGAGCTATAATCCATCGTCTTGAAAATATCCCTTACGATGCGCAAAAGTCCGAAATAGGAAAGCCTTAAGAACACTTGACCTAGGCTCCTAATCCACAACGCAAACATTCGTACTAATAAGATCCAATATAAATACCAATATTCAGGATAATCGAATATCTGCTAGTTGAGGAAATTCCGAAGTTATTGGATACTTCAATCGATTGCCATCTCAGCTAAGAGAATCGAATATTGGTGACTCGCTATAAACGATGAATTGGGTTCAGGATTTAACCGACTTTTCGAATTAAAGATTGAAATACATAACTGCAGTCACATATAATTTTATAACTAGGGTTTAGGGACGTCGCAGGACAAAATGTTCAGAAAGCCTACCTTAATAGTTTCGAAATAAATGGACGTGTCCGAGTTTCCTCCGTGCTTCGGAAAACACGTTAAGCCGTTGGTCACGGCTCTCATTGTACATCTTTGACAGTTCTTACAGCTAGTCAGTATCCCGACAGTTTGACAAGCAGTCTTACCAAGGAGAATCATGCTGGTACGGTGGCCTCATACTGGTATTCAGATGCATCCGTTGAGACTAGAAACTGTCCCCAACATAACTTGGGAAGGGCTAGGAAGATCAATGAAGATTCAGAGAAATTCTCAAAGGATACTGGAAAGGAAACTTCAGTCCGTTGAACATATAGTAGACCAAATATACCACATATTACTATTAATCAACTTTACATAATGCAAATTGAAAATCAATCTATATTACTTTGCCGTAAGAAAAGGGTTGAAATATAACCCAGAGCTTAACAAACTAATGCCAAACTTTGATGTTGATATGGTAGAAACTTCGTAACTTAATCACGGTGTAATGGCTGAACGGATTTAGTAAAAAGTTAGGCTGCGAAGGATCCTGCCAGACAGATTTAGCCGCAGGCAAGGCTTGTAGATAAATAGCCTAATACGTCTATACATTCTCCTTATCTATACATTTTCAGATGAATTATTGAATAACGTAAAAACGGGGAGGATGAAATTCGACTAGAAATTTCTTGTTGAAATACTTTTAGGTAATGTCAAGTATTTCAATAGAAACGAAATACGTAAAATAGATTCAAGTTTAAATAAAAATTCGGAAGTCAAGTAAAGACAAATAAAGAAAGCGTAAAAAATAATAGTGTATAGAAATAGTTGACACAAAAATAAGATAAAACTTAAAAACTCAATGCTTGGTTCTCAACTCTCGGCTTCCCAACAAAACAGTCGAAAATCAAACAAACAATCCGCAAACGAGGTCTCTAATCATGTCAGAGGGACATTCCCGGGGCAGGAGTGTCGTTTTAGCCGGTTCGAGTCCGCCCGGCACTACCTCACAACTTGTGAGATAGTCAAAATGTCCAATTTCCTACTCCTGCCAAAACAAAATACTTGTAGGTATTGCAGCTCCCTAAATTATTTTGATAAGAGTTTGTAGTGATTCACGAAATGAAATACAAGATTATGCTAGAAGCGTTATTAGTTCTAAGATACCTACTGTTCGAACTTATAACGCTTCTAGTATAATAGATTATATATGATATTAATATCGTATTCCATACAAATTCAGATATCAGATGATAGTCATCGAAATCGTTTTCTGGTGTACTGTAAGTTATGATAAACATACTTTCTTTATTAAACCTTATTTGGAATCCGGTTCCTTTTCTTTTTAATGTCTTGCCAATGTATACTTCAGTATGTTCGGCGAGGACTGAACAGCTTCACGAATGGGACATGCGCGAAACTGGTCATCCGGCATGGTCAGTCTTTCATAGACGAATGGAATTCTTGTATTTTTGTCCATGTTTTGATACTTGTATTGATGAAGAACAATTTCCTTGTTACAGATGTAGGTTACGACTACGTGGTGGACCAGCAGCCGATCGGCAAGCTGCTGTTCCGACAGTTCTGCGAGCGGAACAGGCCCCAGTATCACAAGTACAATAACTTTCTAGATGCGGTAAGTATTCATCGAATGAATGAATTTCTTATTTTTGTTATTATTCATAGTAGTACCCCAAGCATGGTAGTAAAAGTAATAGTTTTTTTTTTCATAAAAGTTACATAAGTTAGATATGAACCTTGATCCCGCACTAGAATACTCTCCTGTGTTGCAGGATCCAGTCTCTTCCGACAAGATGTATTGTTTCCTTCTTCTTTCTTCTCAGCAAGTCCATAACGTGGCAATATTTAAAAATGAACTAGTCCGCTATCTTTAGGAGTCCTCGTTTTGAATTTGGAACGACGTTAGCTCACCATGCATTGTCATCCAAACTAAACATGTATGCAAAATTTCAGCTCAGTCTAAAATTTTTACATAGTTAGTAACAGGTGAAGCTTATAAAAATTTGTTAAATAGATATCAGAATAGTTTAGGTAATGTAGTCACAATATTAATATGGATAGATACACTACACCGTGAGCCTATGAAAAGAGGCCTTTCGCTTCAAGGCATTGTTTTTGGCTCGGAATTCATAAAATAAGCCTCTCTGTTCGGATCGGGGGGGAAGTGTCAGTCTTTCTTTTTTGATTAGCACCCATGCTCAACATCCATGTTCCTTCTTTTGCCCATTGTGTTCTGGGGCCGCGGTATCTCTTTCAAACAACCCGCAAGCCCCGGAAACCCGGTTGCCCTGTAGGCAATAGACCTGGCAGGCCCCTCTGCTTTGCACACATCTCGTTTTTGAGGTGCGTTTGCAACGCGCCATCGATACGGACTGTCGGTTTGCTTCAGACCTTTGAGTTAGCTCTTCACCTTAAGCTGCCATGGCTAGTTACTATGAGAGCGTCTTTTGGAGAGTAAGAGAGGTTTTAAATCGCTCGCTACTGTTTTTATTGAAGACCTTTTTTACGAATTGAAAAACAATATATAAATTATAGTATAAATAAATTATACTGCGACTATAAATCTCTAACGTCACACTTCGTTCCGCACATGTATTTATTGCAGATTCATTTGAAATCTTCTTGTAAAGCCATATTTTCCCCCCGAATGCTGACCTCTGCATAACATCAAAACAAAATTGGCAAGAAAACAAACTGTATCTACCAAACATATTTATTCGAAAAGTGACCTAAAAAGAACCTTTTGATAGCCTTCGGTTTGCGGTATCGAATCGATATGCGATATTCAGATGTGGCGACAAGCCGACAATACAATCCCGAATATCGAAAACATGAAACGAACCGATATAAATAAATGCGAAACAGGGGTCCCGCCTTTGTCTGTTTAGAATTCCATTGTGATAATCATCAAAAGGATTTTCTTTTCTTTAGAGTTTCAAATAAGTGTGTCTTAATAATTTATACGGTACCTGATGTAGGAAATTGCCGTTGAAGTAGACCGCGGCGAAGGTGGTCGGACAATCTGGTGTTATATGTGGGGTGAACATGTGTAGTTATTGAATAGAATAAGAGTGGTTTGGAAGGAGAAAGGGGACGCCTTGGTCCAGCAGTGGAACAAATGAGAGGCTAACAAAGAAAAATCTACTAGTACTCCGCAAAAATATTCCCTTAGAAACTGTATTCCTTGTATTTATAAACCGTGTTATCCTATTTTTTTAAATCTGGAGTAATCCTGGTTCTGATGCAGTTCTTTATGACGGAACGTTAAGTAAGGCTATATGCATGTTTATTTTATTTATTAATTAATTCCATAGTCATTAGAGACATAACAATAGTTAATAAATAAAAGCAAATGAGTTACCTTCTTCAAAGTCAAAGCACATCCTGAAATTTGGATTTCTTAAGAAGCGATAATACTGTAAAAAATATATATCTTTCAGCAGTGTTTGACAAGACGAGCTCAAGAACAATCTCGTCATACTGCTGTTAGCATATTATCTCTTTCATAGGTAATCCAAGCTTAAGGAATCTGTCTTTCCAACGCACCATAAATGTTGTACGATTCAGATAGCACCAATGTTCGAATATCCACAGTTTTGCTTGCAGACACGTTTAGTAGATAGATTAGAGACTTTATAAAAAGCAAAAAAGACTCCTTATTCCAAGGTTGTCAGAACTTCAGATGGTTCTTTTAGCGCGAAACCAATTAAAACTATCGTCACCGTTTTGTTTTTAATACCATTACCACAGACGATACAACAAAAAATCCCGCGAAAAGAATCATGCAGTACGACAATGTCTCTGAAACGCACCCAAAAACTTTGTATGAGTCAGATAACACCAATGTTCGAAGGTCCATAGTTTTGCTTGCAGACTGACAGGTACGAGGTGGAGGTGGACGAGACGCGGGCGATGCTCGCGGCCGATGTGTTCGGCAGGTACCTGAAGACTGATGACTGCGAAGCGGTTACTGATGTGGTCAGCCGACAGGTCATTGATGAAGCCAGTGCTACTATTGACGGTGAGTTTTAGAATGGATTCACATTAAAAAGGGCTGACCGAAAAATACTGGTCCTTAGAAGAACTAAATGTAGAGACGAGGAATGAGAATAAAAAGACTTTCGCTCAATAGCGATACAATCAATAATTACTTTAACCAGACATTATTTTGAGGATATAGAAGAGTTCTCTCGAAATACTATAGAAGAATAATATTGCTGTAAGCACTTTGCTTAAGGAGTTGATTGCTTAAATTGATTTACAACAAGGCTGAGTCTGGTAGCCACTGGACTGTGGTGACTAAGAAATGGCCAGGTTAATCGGGCTGTCTTCAGGACCGTTTTTGAAGTTCTCCAAAGCGAGTTTAAAGTTTAGACCGGGTGTAGGAAAACTTTTGACACCCTAGAAAGTGGGCACTGGTCTGGTTAGGCCCGGGGCCGGGGGAACTTAAGGTATGAAGGTCTCCAAACAAATAAAAACTTGGCAATCAATGCCATTTGGGTCACCCTATGTGCTGAATGAATTAGGGCAATTTTAGTTTTACAATATGAAACAGAGAAAGGTGTGCGTTAATATAAACTTATCTGATCACACGTCCCTGATAACAGGCGATAGGTAATCAATGAAGTTTGGGTTTTTGATTAAATCTCTAGTGGTTTTGCATATGTTTTTCAATCGTGTATTGAAATATACCGGCTGATATGAGATACGATTTCAAATATTTACGAATCGTAATTGGTTATTCGATGTATTTTTTTGTTTTACGTTAACTGATTTCTGATTTCATATCGTTTTAATTTCGTAAGGAGTAGCCAAGGACGCATTGGTGGGTGCAAGCCGTGGATTAATTTTTGCCAAAGCGGTGATGAACGGAGCGAAGAGAAAGAGTAGATGTGTGAAAAATTACCAAATTACATGGGTTGAAGCCTACATCCCGTCTCTTGCCTCTTTTGTGGTTTGTCAAATCTAGCACCGCTCGGCTCCTCTGCTCATTAGTGGAAACCAGCCACACTATATGTTGTTGAACACAATTTTTATTATTTCCCTATTTCAAATCCATATTCTTCTTTTCAGCCGGCTCAAAAGACATATTCATAGAATGCGTCCGATGCGTCAAGAGTTTCCTAGCGGGCGCTCCGTTCGCGGAGTTCGAGCGCTCGATGTACTTCCACCGCTATCTGCAGTGGAAGTGGCTGGAGGCGCAGCCTATCACCCAGCACACTTTCCGCATGTACCGGGTGTTGGGCAAGGGCGGCTTCGGCGAGGTCTGCGCGTGTCAGGTACGTGGGACTTACCGTTAGATCTTGAACAAATTCCGTGGAGCCCAACACAGGATATGCCACACCTCTGGCCTGTCGTGTGTGAACTTGAAGGAGGCAAACAACAGAGCTGTCCAGGTAACTACGTACGGACATAATATAGGTCATCGATTCGAGAAGACGAAGTAGCCCACGTGATGTTTGACGTCCTGTGACTAAAAGACTGCTTGTTGTTCTTCCACTGTTGCCAGATGTAGAAGTAGAGCTAAGCATGTGATAATGAAGAGGGTTTTATCTAGAGACATTTTCAGGGTTAGCTTTTTATGATAAAATTGTAGAGTTTCCAACTTAGACGTTATTGCTCCATCCACAATATCTTTTATATCGACTGCAACATAGCAGGAAAATGCCTAGGCAGCTGATAACAAGAGAGAGATTTCACTGATATCATGAATGATAAATTTAGCCAGTTAAATTTGACAGCAAAGCTGGCTGACCAGGGATCTATGAATAAACCAGAAATTATACTAATTGTTTGTATAGAGTTTCAATTGTTTGCGGCTTTCCTGGAATTCAATCCTACTAATATTATTTATGCGAATGTTTGCGAGGATGGATGTGTGGATGTTTGTTACTTATTCACGTCAAAACTGCTGATCTTGATGAAATTTGGCACAGAGGTTGTTTATAGCCTGGAATAACACATAGGATATTTTTTTTTTCGATATTACTCGGGCGAAGCCACGGGTGCCAGCTAGTATGGATAATTCACTGATTAAAAAAGTAGTTTTCCTGTCCCATTCCTACGTCGTGTTTTTCCTGTGTTGATATCTTTACATCAGTAATGTCTAGCTAGCTCGGAATATTATATGACTTTGCCCAAAATTACGTTTGCTCCACAAATCTAGCTCTAATTTCAACAAGGATTTTTTTTCTCTTTTACCGATCAGTCTTGTTAGTAAAATGTCCCCGTCTTAAGAGTGATGACTTAAGATCGTTGCCAGTAGCCAGCCACTACGGCTAAGTATGTATCTACTTGTTTACACAAGTTTCTACTAACTTGGGTAGCAGCCAAGACTGGAAACTCATTAATTTCAGGAATAAGGTGGTTGTACAAATGTATATTTGTCATGTAATATATTTCAACATTTAATTATGGCTTATTATCAGAAATAAGAATAGGATCACAGCACGGTCTGCTTCAACCCTTTAGGTTGAAACAGAGAGTGCTGTGAGCGCATCGTCGATGCTGTCACATGCTATATGCACTGCTGGTTTTTTCTCGCTCTAGCAAATTACAGTTCTGACCGACAGAAGAGGATATGAGTATGGATCCCGTGATTCCGTACTGATAGATTAGGTCCCCTCTCTTTCAGGGATCAGTACCTCAAAAGGAAAAACGGATCCCTTATTAAATCACTTTGTTGTCCGTCAGTCCGTCTGTCAAGACCCTTTATCTCAAGAACGCGTGGCGGTTTCGAGTTGAAATTAAAACCAAATACTGAAATCCGTGGTTTCTTTGTTCTGAAAAAAATCTACCCTCTTAGTCTATTCAGTCAAAAGACATGGCTGTTTATGTCGCAATTTTGTACGGGAAGACCAGTGCGCGACTCCAACTCGCTCTTGGCCAGTTTTTGACCTCAATGTGGTCCTAAGGACAGAGGGGGTCGACAACGGAACGATCTATTTTAAAAGAAGCCTATTAACTTTGGGAATTCCACTCTTTGTTTGGCCGTGTGCATAATAAAGAATGTAGTAGGTAGCAAAGCTCTTTCCTTTAATGTAACATCTTTATTTCGTAAGTTAATTATTTCGTAAAAAAACCATTCCGGTATTTTGTAGGTTGGAAGTAGTGTTACTTCTTGAAGTTTAGGCAAATGATCTGCCCAGCCTTTACTTACTATGTTAGAGTCGGCGTCCAGTCTAACCAGATGCAGTTGAATACCAGTATTTTACATGGAGTGTCTATCTGTCATCCACCACCCAGTTAATAATTAGGGAATACAATACGGTTTGATAAGACTGGTTGTCAGACTTTCGAGCTATTGGAGCGGCTTAATGTGCTTTTCGGGACACGGAGCAAACTTGCGTAGCTGGAATGGATGGTCACACTTCCACGGACAAACCAAGGCAAGCACGACTTAACCCGAAGATCGATCCGAGCGGCAATTTTGACGGCACGGTTGGCGCAGTGGCTGAGCATTCGACTGCTTTGCTGCGTGTCACGGCTTCAAAGTATTTGTATTACCTGCAGATAGTTGTTTCAGGTCTGGTTTTTTGTGTATGTTAGTTTAAATGTTTGTTAGCGCACCCACGATACTGGAGAAATTCCTAGTGAGGGGCAACGTTTTTTTTATATATTAAATAAAATAAAAATAAGAAGTTTAGGCAAATACGTTCTACGTAATAATTCCGATCACGGGTAATTATCTAATTTTAATATATTTTTCCGGTTCAACAACAGTTGTTATTGTCAAATGCCTATTGACGTACATAGGTATAGGTTTAGACGATTACATAAAGTGTGTTATGTATTATGATGTTGGTATTCACAAATTATTAGTGTGTGGAGTTTCTTGCCCATTCTTCTCCATAGAGATCTACGCTTTGGAATGGGCAACTACAGGTACTTGCCGAGTTATTATTATGCCTTATGACCGGGACTGTAGATTCATTTTGTTTCTTGACATTCAAATGTGCCTGTGATGGCATACTTAATTGAAATAAATGATTTATTGATTAGAACCGGGTAAAAGGCTAGTGACGTCACTTCTGGGTAAAAAATGTACTAAGACGTGACATTGTTGTTCGAAAGAGGTACCGCGGCCCCAGGAACATAAAACTCAAAATCAAAGCATTTATTTCAATTACACCATTACAGGCACTTTTGAATGTCAAGAAAACTTGTGAAAGTACTGTAGTTACCCATTCCAAAGCGTTGATCTCTAAGCGGAAGGGAGTGTCGGACTTGTATGGCCTAAAAACCCATCCGTGTTCCTTCTTTTCCCCTTGTTCCGTAGCCGCAGTATCTCTTAAACTAACCCGTAGCCTCGTTAAGTACCTGTCTACCCTTCTGGGGATTACATTACAAGGTGTGATGTTGTTATGTATAAAAACCTTTTTTTTACGTATTTCAGGTCCGAGCAACAGGAAAAATGTACGCCTGCAAGAAACTAGAAAAGAAACGCATAAAGAAACGCAAAGGCGAAGCCATGGTGCTGATAGAGAAGCAGATATTGCAGCGCATCAACTCGCGCTTTGTCGTGAACCTCGCGTACGCGTACGAGACCAAGGACGCGCTCTGCTTAGTGCTCACCATCATGAACGGTCAGTGTTACTGGATTGGTACTCATCATCATTTTCCTGCCCTTGTCACATTCTATTTGTGGTCGGCGCAACACGTTTTCTTCTTCCATTCTCCCCTATCAGACGTCACGGCATCATTTACTCCTTTCTCCTTCATATCATTCCTTACACAATCCATCCATCTTTACTTTGACCTTCCTCTTGCTCTCCGTCTTTTAACATTCAGAACCATCACTGTTTTAGTCACATGATATCATTCCTTACACAATCCATCCATCTTTTCATTGGCCTTCCTCTCGCTCTCCGTCCTTTAACATTCAGAACCATCACTCTTTTAGTCACATGATATCATTCCTTACACAATCCATCCATCTTTTCTTTGGCCTTCCTCTCGCTCTCCGTCCTTTAACATTCAGAACCATCACTCTTTTAGTCACATGATATCATTCCTTACACAATCCATCCATCTTTTCTTTGGCCTTCCTCTCGCTCTCCGTCCTTTAACATTCAGAACCATCACTCTTTTAGTCACATGATATCATTCCTTACACAATCCATCCATATTTTCTTTGGCCTTCCTCTCGCTCTCCGTCTTTTAACATTCAGATCCATCACTCTTTTAGTCACATGATATCATTCCTTACACAATCCGTCCATCTTTTCTTTGGCCTCACTCACTAAAATACTGATATTCAGCTGCATCCGGTAGACTGGAAGCCGACCCCAACATAGTTGGGAAAAGGCTAGGCAGATGACTTATTGTACTAACTAGCTTTAGTCCGCGTATCACAAATACTTATATATACACTGGTAAGTGACCTAACGTTACACGTCTACAAGGCGTGGTTGATCTAGAGCTTAAGTTCCAAAAAACCTAAAATCTCACAAGTAAAAAGATACAAAAGCAAGCGTGATTGATAGATAGAGATACATCAGTTTAAAAATGGATACCTATTTATATTTAACTACTTAAACATGGATTTTCTAAAGTCATACTTAAATTTTACTACATTAATGGTCATTGCTAAGCAACATGCCTACCGTCAGTTCAATCAATCACTAAGCCTATGGCCTATAACAATCTACTATTGTATATAATTATATGTATAAGCCTCATTATTTTCGGATAGTTGCCCTGTAATTAGTGTTATTTTTAATTTCTCATCAGCTCTTTGTGTCCCACTGGGGCTTCCATCTATTTACTGGTCCTTATCTATCGTTATTATGGCATTAGGTATGTTCTTAATCGTTTTCTGTTTTGTTCCAGGTGGCGACTTAAAGTTCCACATCTATAACATGTGTGGCGCCGACACGGGACTCGGGTTAGAACGCGCGAGGTTCTATGCGGCGCAAGTTGCGTGCGGACTGGAACATTTACATAAGATGGGCATCGTTTATAGGTAGGTGACCTAATGTTACACACCTAAAAGTACTATAACACCTGGGTGACCTACAGTTACACATCTACAACATGTGAGCGGTTTATTTAGATCATAATGTGGAGTATTTGAGGAAACTTATATTATTCTCATTACCCCGCAGTTTTACTTTTGGTGTGTAATTATGGTGACTTGTCATCTCGTCCATGCCCTCTACAAATTCAAGTAGTTTTAACCCTTATGTGAGTGACAAATAAAACACCTTTATGAGAGTGACGAGGTACCCGGGTACCTTCATACAGTTTAGACGTAATTTAAACAATCAAGGTCTGTTTTAACGTTACCCTCACTTTGAATATTATTATTTTAGTTAAGCTAAACAGTTGACGATCTGAGGCGATTAAAGCGGGGGATGGGTGGAGTGCGGTACATGGTTATCGGCGCGTAAGAAACACTTGAATCCATTCAATGCATCGTGCTTGATATTGACTCGTTGACTGTTTTCTGTGTTCGTATTGTACGAGTTTACTGCTACTTTGTGAGTTTATAATTATTTCATTATGAATATTGAAGCGAGTACTTCTAAACAAAGATCACGTTTTCGAAGATATAATTCAACAGAATTACAAGCGATATTAGCAGAATCTTCCAGTGACGAAGGTGAGTTTGTTGCTTCTGATAGTGAACACGATTATATTCCTTTGGTTGAAGAGGGTGGATTGGAAATTGCTGATGTTGAGCGAGAAGCTGAAGTCGAAAATGAGATCAACTCTTACGATTCCGATGCGAGTTTTGAAAGTGAATCGTTTGAAAACATTTTTATTGCAAAAGATGGAACGCGGTGGCAGTCTGTCCATCCATTATTAGTCGAAACATTATTCGTCAACGGGGCGGGGCTGCATCTTTCAGTAAACTTTACAATCAAATGGAAATATTCAAAAATATATTGTCCAATAAGATGTGTGACATAATCTTGAGGGAAACTAATCGGAAAGGGAAGATTACTGAAGCATACAATAATAAACTGCTATAAAATTACCCTGATATGCAGCATATATGTTTAGCATATAGGTTATGTTCCATGTAAATGACATGGAACATAACCCACAATTTGTCTCGAGTAACAGACATAGAAAGTTTTTGAAATCATTGAGTCTACAACTGTGTGGTAAAAATATAGAAGAAAGATCAAAAAATTCCATTATGACATCAAAAACATGTGAGATCTGCAATGCAGGACGTGCTAGGCCAAGAAATAAGGCTTTCGATTCCTTCTGCATCTACAACTTCTATAAGTCAGACTAGACGAGATTCTACAGGACGTGTTGCAGTCGTCGGAAGTTGCTACATATGCAGAGAACTCAAACGCAAGCAAAGAAAAACACGAAAAGCTTGCACTAACTGTGAAAAACCACTTTGTGATGAACATGCAGTAACTCGTCCAATATGTAACACCTGCTTCGAGAGCTGTGCTAATTCTGCATAAACAAAGAATTTGTAATTTTTATAGAAATAAAACATCATAATAAATGATTATTATTTCATTTTTGTACCAAATTATAAATACTTTTTTCATTGTCATACAAGACACAAAGAGGTACCCGGGTACCTAGTCACTCTATTGTGAGTTTAAAATATGTTTTGGTTTCCACAAAACATTGTAAATAGTTGACTGGGTTAAAAGATTAAAAAATATATAATTTATAAATAGTTAAGAGCTCTCAGGAAATCACAGCTTCCTACAGAGCGTAAAAAATACTTTTCGGTAAATTTGAAAATGCTAAAGGTACCCGGGTACCTCGTCACTCACATAAGGGGGAAAGAATTCCTATATTAACTTAATTTTAATTTGCTGATGGCCCACCTTATTAACTGTTACATTTTCAGCAAATTGATGGCGTAAGATTCCACGGGTGACCTAAACTTCCACATGTACAGACGCGTGCACATCAAGCTACTACAATCTGTCAGATTTCTTTGATAGACTTTCGACTTTATTTCTAAAGTATTAGGTTCAAGGTTCATTGGGAAAAATTGACAGTTTCGGGTAGCTTGACCTGCAGGCGTCTGTACAACATGTGGAGTTTTTTTTTAGTTTTGGTCACCTACTACTAAATAAAACAATTACCATTGATTTTGTTTCATTATTTCATAAATTTGTTTGCAGAGATTGCAAACCAGAGAACATTTTGCTAGACGATGCGGGCCACGTGCGTATATCAGATCTGGGGCTCGCCGTGGATGTGCCGGAGGGCGGGAGTGTGAGGGGCAGGGTCGGGACTGTAGGCTACATGGCGCCTGAGGTACGTTATATGATGAGGATAAACTACTTCATATCCATTACAGAATCCCACTTATTATGATAAATGCGAAAGTTTTTGAATATGTATGGATCGAGTACTTTCCGAGATCCGGATGTAATGGTCAACGCGGTTTTACAGTTTTTTCGTGAAAGATTAACAAATATCATCCTCACAATCTATCGCATTTGTCTTGTAAAAAGATCAGATCACTCTTCTTTTACAGGTTTATCAGAGATTTTTAATTATCATAATGTGTAAATATATTATTTATATAATATGTATTATTATTTTTAATTTATAATAATTATATATTGTACCCGTCATCACTAATTCTAATAATGACTTGTGTGTTTTCCCAGGTGATAGACAACGAGAGGTATACGTTCAGCCCGGACTGGTTCTCGTTCGGTTGCCTCGTGTACGAGATGATCGAAGGTCGCGCGCCCTTCCGAGCGCGCAAGGAGAAGGTGAAGCGGGAAGAGGTCGATAGGAGGGTCAAGGTCAGACACTATGTAATAAAAATTCCTCATACACTATGCTTACTATAGTCTGTTTTTTAATCTCGTAGACTAAATTGACACATGCAAATGTCAAATTTACAAATAATGTTGCCAGCTCTTTTGTGCAGTGTTGTACCTACGATACCGGTTTGTTGAATCGTAACTTTTTATCTATAATAGACGAATTTAATTATTATTCAATGTTTTATATTTAAAATTCACGTGTACACGGCTGCACGACGTGCTACAAACTGCCAGGGAAATCTGACCACGCAACGCCGTGCGTAATCCGACCATGTTTCGATGCCTTTAAATTAAAACACAATCAGTGTTGTTCCCGTACGCGTTAAAAAGGCAATCTTAACCCTTTTCTCTTACGAAATGGTTAAAAAATATTTTTCCGAAAGTAAAAGAAAACGCAGTACTTGTAATAGATAATGCTCCATATCACACCAGGAAACTGGAATCGTTACCTACTTCTAGTTGGCGAAAAGGGCAAATCCAAGATTGGCTAAAATCAAAAAATATTTCATATGACGAGACAATGTTAAAGCCCGAATTAAATGCAATTGCCCGAAAGCACAAAAAAGCCTATAAAAGGTACGTCGTCGACGAGAAGGCTAAACCCGATTGAGTTGGTCTAGGCTCAAGTAAAGGGGCATGTCGCTAAAAATAATAAAACAATCAAAATGAATGAAGTATGAAGCTTTTTTGAAGAAGGGCTTCGTCAAGTGACCCCGCAGCGGTGGAAAGACTGTGTAGTCCATGTAATTAAAATTGAAGATGAAATGTGTCATCTGGGCCATATAACCGACGACATTACTAACAGGTTTATCATAGAAGTAGGTGGCGATTCTGATGATTCAGAATATTCCTCAATCATGAAGTCATTATCTGAATTAGATAACGCGAATACCTGTAATTAAGTTATGTAATTAAAAAATATATGTTTTAAATTATTAATTTTGTATTATTACGTTTTAAATAAGTACCTACACATTATTTCAGGATAAACATATTATTTTAGGATAACTTATTGTTAAAAAAACGATACTTGATTTTTATTAACGTTAAGTTTCGGTTGTGCCACATCACTATTTAAGAATTGCAATAAACTGACAACACTCGAAATGTCAGTTTAGTCTACGAGATTAAAAAACAGACCTTAATATGGAACGAAATGTTCACAGTTATTTGGGTAGATTATTTTTAAGTTAGTAAGAAATTGTAGAAGTCGCAAGCGCTAATGCTCTGAATAAGGGCTTAGGTTTGACTCTCGGATCGTGTAGTGTTATTGGAGGTTTTCCCCACTAGCAACCACGGTCTGTATAGCAAAAAGTTTGCCCCCTATGACATGGGGCTTAAATACAGCGTGTTGATTTGCATCCTCGCCAAATTCAAGGACGTAACTATGCTAATGATTCTCGACCCGAATCGATACTAAAATAAATAGGTTTTTTTTTACTTTTTTCGTATTTTCTGAAATCGGTAAGTGTACACTACACTCGGACGACCTGCTCCTACCTTTACAATAAAATAACGCACACTACAAAAAAGCGAATGCACACAAACACAAACTATTGCACGTATTTCTAGTGCCTAAACTGCGCGCTCGCGCACCCCCGCTTTTACCCTTATGACCCGCCCAGCTGGCCCCCGCTCCTGCGACCAGTGTCGACCTTGTCTCTGTGCAGTGAAAACGCTTGCAAAACATTAAAAATATCGCTCCTCAGGCAGGTGCGCCCTCGGACATCGTATGTTATAATTATTTTAGTGCAAGATAACGCAAAATGACTCCAATGTTAAGTTGGTGGAGATGGACCGTTTGTATGCCATTAGTGGAGATAGCCTACGTCTAGTGAGCAAAAGTTAAAGTGCTTTCGACACCATCAAATCAAACGTTTTAGTGTTACGTAAACTGAAAGATAATCAGCAACGTCGTGCTAATCTGTGCCTAAAGTGTGTGTGGTGTGTGGTGGTGGCAATTTCGAGCAATTCCTCCGGGTAACATAAGGTACCTACTTATCAATTTTATTTACTTCTAAATAAACAATCATTTGTAAATACGTTATTAGCGTAATCAATTACCAGTGTAAATAAGTTGCTTTCAAATGTTTAACTACGCCAATACCTAATACCTAGACAACATTATCATGATCATTTCTCCAATAAGGAGAAAACATTTTCAGATCGGTACACCAACTGAGGTATTTTTGCCGGTCCCTAAGCCCGTTAAGTAGAAAGGAAAATTTAAAATCAACCAAAACTAAAAAACAAAACAAAATCATTTATGTTAAATAAAACGATGCGCGTTGGACCGAATTTACCTACAATGCACTATTATTATTACGGGCGAGCTGGGAGGACGAGCTCCATGTAATAAAAAGGCTACAGTGAGTGTACCTGGTTTTTATTAGAGATCTAAGTTTACCGATTTTAGGATAGTCCGTTTATAGCAGGACTGCAATAAAACGTAATTTTAGGCAAAACTAACATTTTATTAATCAGCTGATACGCGGGTCAACGCACGCCGCACGCTGCGTGTGTTTAGTAGGTAACTGACGCTGTATGATACGAATGCGCCGACGCTCACGCACACTGTTCTGTTTGTTTTGTAGGTGATTCTCTAGCTTGAAGTGGAGATATTCTATAATACTGTTAAATTAAAACAGACTGAGACATATCATAAAAGCGCCGTATATTATTATTGATCAGGTACCGTAATTTTCATTGATTATTTATGACTTTTATTAGCACCTCCTAAATTTTGGCGAGGGTGCAAATCAACATATTGTATAACTGGGAAATTGTTGGTGTATTATTATAATAAATAATTAAATAAAATTTATCAACAAAAAGTACAAAAAAAAAAACATAATACAAGGTAAAATTGACAAAGTAATTGTACAGGGCTTTTAAGAAATGATTCAACGACTCCCAAACTGAGCAATGCTTCTACTTTGGGTAGTCCTCGGTTCACCAAATCGCTGTCCTATATTTGTTGGACTGTATTCAATTTTTTTCCTAATACTGCTAAAGTGACACCATAACAATATGTAGGTTAGCATGCCAATAAATTTCATTGAATAAAAAAATAAGAAAGTTAAAAACAAAAATAGAGAATTAAATTAGATTTTTACATTATTTTACAATACTAAAAATTTCTTCTGACTCGTTAGTTGAGTGACTTAAACTTTAGAGTTAGTCGATTAGTAGATAACCATAACATGACATCCCTCAAACTATTCTCGGCATATACTTTGGCTTCTGCCCAGCTCTTTCCATAAACTAAGAGGGCTGTATCATCACCATAAGTAAAAATATCACTATTTTTAAGAACCATTTTGCACAAGTCATCGACGTATATTATAAACAGCGTGGGGCCAAAAATACTCCCTTGTGGGACTCCATATTCGATCTGTTTGTCTGCACTCACCATCGTATCAATTTTGACTGCCTATTTACGATTGCTAAGATAGTCTTTGAATTATTTAGTGATAAAACTCGGAACTCCAATGTGCTCCAGTTTTGATAAAAGGATTGGGAGTTTGGGACAGAGACCGTATCAAACGCTTTGGATATGTCTAGGTTTTGTGTAATCGTTTGGAATTATGTTGAGTTGAGGCCCTAGGAGGAGTGTTATTGTTGTTTCTGTTTAAGTTATGTTTTATATTGTCTTGTCTGTTTTTAAGAATCCATTACTATTTGGTGAAACTCTGCTTAATAATTAAATTAATACTTAGTTATTTAATTATTTTGTTTTGCTTGAGTTAGAGGTAAACCAAACATTTTCTTTATCCGTAATAAAAGGGGCTGGCTTTCATTAGCTGACAGTCTTATAATTAAAAAGAAATACTTAGCATTTATTTACAGGTTCTCCAAAGTAATATTTACAGTTTTTTTTTTAATCTCAGCACGAACAAGAAAAGTATTCATCCAAGTTCAGCGAGTGCGGGCGCGCGCTGTGCGGCGCGCTGCTGGGCAAGTCCCCCGCGGGCCGCCTGGGCTGCGGCGCGGGGCGGCGCGGGGCGGGGCAGGTCAAGGCACATCGGTTCTTCACCAACCTCAACTGGGCCCGCCTGGAGGCCGGGATGGTGGACGCACCCTTTGTTCCTGACGTTAGTATTACTTAGTACATTTCGGGCGCGCTGCTGGGCAAGTCCCCCGCGGGCCGCCTGGGCTGCGGCGCGGGGCGGCGCGGGGCGGGGCAGGTCAAGGCACATCGGTTCTTCACCAACCTCAACTGGGCCCGCCTGGAGGCCGGGATGGTGGACGCACCCTTTGTTCCTGACGTTAGTATTACTTAGTACATTTCGGGCGCGCCGCTGGGCAAGTCCTCAACGCTCTCAGTTAGCAATGTCCTCAACAGACTGTTGCCACGTTTTATGAACGCTGATACTAACGCCTCTGACCAAAGTAAAGACTCTGAGCATAAGGACCTCACCAGTCCCAGTGTTTCAACCCCAAATGGCTCGAAAATATAGTTCAAGTTAGTTTACAAAATTACACAGTTAAATAACTTTAAAATATGTTCTTTACAGCCACACGCAGTCTATGCAAAAGACGTTCTAGACATAGAACAGTTCAGCACAGTGAAGGGAGTGAACTTGGATGCAGGAGACGATACGTTCTACGGCAAGTTCAACACGGGATCAGTCAGCATCCCGTGGCAGACGGAGATGATCGAGACTGGCTGCTTCGCGGAACTCAACGTGTTTGCTAGAGGTAACAATCTGATACATACTGAAGGGATATGTAAGTGATGGCTGAGCCTGTCCAGAAATTTCACCAAGGGACTGTGGTGTAAGCGGCCGTGTGTATAAAAAAATGCTCTGGTCGAAAAAGTTAATGAAAAAAAAATCTGACAAACCTATCCAAAGCGAAATCTCTTACGTCCGAACACTCTCATCTCAAGGTTTCTTGCAAAAAACAAATCTCATATTATATTATATATTTATTTTGAAAATTCCCATCCAGCATAATGAATTTCTAGTTGGCTTTGGTTGACAAAAACCACTAAACCACTGACATACTTCTAGATAAAACACAAAGTCGCAAACACCGTACGAAACAGGATCACTGCTTACAAATACCTATTTGTATATTAATCTGTACTCTGTTGTTTGCAGGTGATGATAGTAAGGAATGTGCGACGGTAGACCTACAGCTGGTACCAGCTACTACGGCGCCGGAAGAAGAGAAGGGATGTTTTTTGTTCGCCAGAAGGGTAATTTCATTCATGTCATTTAATTTCTAAATTAGGAAACTGGCAGACTAGAAATTAAATAGTTGCCAAACCAAACCGATTTAGATGAATTTTGGTACAGAGATAGTTGGGACCCTGGAGATGGACCAAGGCTAAAAAAATTGAGAAAGGAGGGAGAAACAGGAATGAAACGGGTAGAGAAATTTCTTTTTTATTGATGTTCACAAGGGGTTAAAGTTAGCGTTAGCCCAAAGTAACTATGCCACGCAGACGAAATCGCGGGCGGATGCTAGTCTAATAAAAACATGCATTAATTTTATTATTATTTATTTATTAAAAACATGGATTGTTTTTAATTTTTAATAAATAAATAATAATAACATGTTTTCATATTTTTAAATGTTGTTGTTTACAAAATAAAAAAAATGTGTATGAAAAAAAGATATGTATACTAATCAACAAGTATTTCTCTCCCACAGGTATTATGTCCACAGAAGAAAGTATCAGCCCGCCTGCGCGCCGTCCCCGTCCCGGAACATCTGCTGCTGCCGTCGTCGCCCGCGCCCCCGGCCGCGCCCACCGCGCCCCCGGCCGCGAACCCCGCGCCCGCCGCGCCCCCCGCGCCCCTCCCCGCGCCCCCGCCCAGCAGCTGACCGCTGTAACTCTACGATGATACCCCACACATGGCGACAACGCATAGAATTCAATCTTCTATGTAAAAGTTAGCACTTTCAAGTAAGCAGAGATTTAATCATTTTGCTGAAATCTGTCAGTAGTCTCACTAGAAGAAGAATATGAAAATACGTTACAGGAAACCTAATAATTGGGAGTTTTATCGCTGGTTTTGACGCTCAAAGTAGGTTTTGAACAGGAAAATATGGTATTGTATTGAAAGAGTTTTGTAGCAATACTTCCTTCCCATGAAAACTATGACGAAAATGAGATTGTATATTTAAAAAAAAAATACGAACTAATGACACCTTAGGATACACTTTTAATTTGAATGATTTTATCACACCTACACATCTAATAGTTATCAATGTATAATACACACATTATTTATTTGATTATTTGTGAAAGATCCGTTTCTAGGTTATCGAATAAGAATGTTGCCAGCCTTTACTGGCGTTTATTATATGTCTTAATGTGGCAAAATTGTGTAAAAAAAGTGTTTATTTGACGATCTTTTTTGTGAAAAGAAAAACAAAGGGTAAAGAAACGTCTGCTTCACGAATTCTCGTTGAAAATAACATCAGCCAATGTTGCTATTCGAAAAGATATTTTTTTGAAATTTTCTATTACATTTTTAGACAAGGTCTTCAATTTAGTTGCGTCTACGCTATACAAGCTGCACACGAGCGGAGAATTAATCGAACTCGAATTCCCCTGGCGGGAGTTCGACGTTCCTAAGCCCCATCGCTAAGCGAATTTATCCTCAGCTCGTACATCGTGTAGACGCAGCTTTATAAGGCTCGTAAAATAATCATGGTGTAAGTATAAAGTGACTGTCATTTGAACTTGTATGTGTAGGATGAATGTGATGCATTTCTACATGTACTCCAGGTTATTGTATCGGTTTCAAACTTCTGTATGTATGAGAGCTTGCGAATGTTGTTTATTTACTTATCTTCGTTTGAGTTATCTTGAATTTTCTTGGAAAGCCATTTTCGAAAGTTTTTTTTTCAGTAATTTTGATGGTTTTATAGTCATTGGAACAACTGTAAATATAGATAATAGTCTTTCATTCATATATTTGTAGATGGTAATTTATAGGATCGTAATTTATTTTTAACATTTAGAAAACAAGATGGCGAGTGAGAATATAAGTGTTGCCAACATAATGCATTTGAATTAGCAGTAAAAAAATATCTTATATCTCTAAGTCTCTTTTGTTGTAGTTTTCAAACCTTATATATTTTTGATACATTCATCAAGTAGGTATAAAAACAACATTAGCAAGCGAAGTGATTATAAAATTAACGATACTTAAAACAACTTGATAAGACCTGTTAGAAAAAACATGAACAATTTAGTTTGTAGTGCAATAAATTTATTTACGTTGGCAACTGTATGGGTGTAAACATTTATGGTGAGACTTATGATACTTTTTAATAAAAAGTTTAATAACTGTAATAAGTTAGAATTACATTTTGCAGCCGCCCTATTCAAATCTGATGTCAAACGGTACTGACCCTTACAGGTGCTAACGAAAACGTTTCGGCTACATTTACAAAGTTTTGACCAAAATTTGAAACATTATTTTGAGTTGGGCTGACAAGTAGACTTCGGTACGCTAAATGCCTTTTTATATTTTGTATAAAAAACAACGAGATAATGTAAGAGTTGAAAAAATACTGGAAAACCACCCTTGATTTCTAATATATAAAATTCTAGTGTCGAGGTGTTTCGAAACAGCTGAATTTGTATGGTAGGTCTAAGAATCGGTAAGCATCTATTTTTCATACCTATAGGAGAGGCGCTGAGCATCGAGTGAAACCGCTGGGCACGACTTGTAGAATATAAATAGCGCGATCTAGTGAGTAAGAAAACGCCATTTATGAATTACACATTACAACTGCCGCCACGCAAAACAAGCGACGAATAAGCAGAGCTAGGCGCGGGTAAACAGCAAACAGTGCAACATTCTACCAATCACAGGAAACACGAGACACGCGATGTTGATTTTAAGCAGTGCCATTGGTCGATTCCCGAAAGTCTCCTCCCCTCCGCTTTGGTGAAGTCCAAGAGAGGATAATTATTGTGTGATTTTTTAAACGTTGCCAGTATTTTTAAGGTTTGCAATAGTTATGAAAATGGACAACTTTTATTGTGTACGAAAATTATAGGCAACAGCAGATAAGTTTTGGCATATTTCATAATTAGTCCCATATAAGTTAAAAGTTGTTCTTTATGAGTCTTTCACTCCCTTAAAGTACCACTCACGCTTAGCCAATTATCTTGTAGATCCCACCGTGTGTTCAAAGCTGACGTCCGTCAGACAGGAGCCTACTTATCAGAACAACCGTCACAAAAGCGGGAGATCTGCCTTCTGTGAAGGATGAGGAAATGAACACCCAGTTTCCTCACATCTCCAAACATCATTATTTTTTGAAAAAATTGCCCCAAATTAGTAATTTCTAGTGTCCGACCGAATGTACGGTTTCGGTTGAGTTTCGGCAAAAACACGAGTTTCGGTTTCGTTTCCGGCAGCAAACTTGCCGAAACTACGACCTAAACCGAATGTGTATTCGGGAGTTTTAGCGCTGTGATTGGTCATGTTCCGCGCCTTGAATGAACGAATGAATCCCATCAGAGCTAATGTCGTGATTCGCTTGTTTGTTTGCTGTTCGTTTTATTTTGTTGTGGTGGCGAGTTTTCGAGTGATTTATTTTGAATTTGGTAAGTTTCATGTCATTATAACATAATAACGGTTGTAAATATCAAAAAATATTCAATATGACTGATAAAAGTTATAAAATTGATCCTTGTAAGTAAGTTTCCGTTTCGGCCGAAACAGAGGCCGCTGCCGAATTTCGGTTTCTGTCCTAAAACTAGTTCCGGTCGGACACTAGTAATTTCTCCTGTATCTTGAGTGCGTAACATTTGAACTCACATACACGAACAGCCAGAGCCTGGCAAAAGTTCTGGGCAGAATTCTGGCAAACAAATGCCAAAACTTTGTAAATGTACCGAATACTTCTCGTATGGATGACTGATATTATTCTGTAACCATAATGCATTTAGCTACATAGTAACCGTGGAGTATTACACGAACAAACATTATTATTACTATAACGTTATTATTATCATGTATTTTATATTATTATTATTTATCATTGTATTATTATTGTGAATAGTCTGTCACTATTGATATTATTGTTCATCGAAAGTTTTTTTTATAAATATGTATTTTATAGGGTTGTTTGTTATGGTGGTGAAGTATCGATAGATAGTGTTGGACAAAACGATAGTTTTGTATCGATAAATTGATTTTAACTCCTTGTGATACACAAATTGTTTGTCTTGAAACGGTGTCTGTCTGTATGTCACCAACAAAACTAAATATCGATGCCAATCTAACATTTTAGAAGGGATGATGCTGTTTTAGATGTGTGTCTACCAAGTAATCACAGTAGAAACTTTTTACGGACTTATTATATACATTTTTATGATACATACGTACGTTTACATATTATTATACTTAGAATGTTTTTTTGAAAGTTTATTTTCTATGAATGGCTGATGAGATATAATACTTAAATATTTCCTAATGATGGCTTTATAAGAGGTCCAGAGAGAGCCGCGGAAAGGATAGGAAGATTGTAAGCTGATCGTGAATAGCTGACAGTACCATGTGTTATGCAATATATTATGAATGTTAAGAAATCAGATATTAATGTCCGTGCTTTGCGAGTTCACTGAGTAGATGTTATTGGTACGATAAATTATGTATTTTGGGGCAAAATAGATACATTTTTTAAAGTATTACATTAAAGGCCCTCATAGGGCTCTAAAGGCGTTTTAAATGAAAATGGAAGTGGCACAAAGAGTATGTTAGGATCACAGCAAGTGGTGCTCTGTGGTTTCTGAAAAAAAAAACGTGAGTTTTATGTATTTATGCCTCAAAACGTAACAATTAAAAGCAATAACTAACAAAGTTCTCTAACGTCTACTTAGGAAACTTGTCTAGATAAATATAAACAAGTCATCCGCCTCATATAAGTCACTTAAAAGCTAGATAGTGTATAATCAAGCAATAATAAACGAAACGAATAGAAGAAATCTATAGAATCGTATGTATTTAGTTGTTTTCGTCTGTCGTGTTAGTACTAAATTAAAAAAAAAAAGATGTAACGTAAGAAATCGAGGAAAGAAAAAAAGGTGAATTTTATTTGTAAAAAAAAATTGGGTATCGTGTCCCTTCCCTATAAGATTGTGAATAAAAAAAATATCGCACAAATTATTGGAAAAAAAAAACTTTTTCGTCTTACTGTACATTGCCAATTCACTTCCAATGTTTGTATTGTATTTAGAAATAAGTATTGATGCATTTTGATGTGTAACTTTTATTGTTATTGAATATTTCGATGCCTGTTGTCATTTATGGAGGCAGATTGCGTGTGACGGGGAACGGCTTTTCAAATAAATATAATGTCTTTAGATTTTTTTTTGCAATTTTCGGGTTAGTTTTAGGTTGTATATTTATTAAATAATCATTAAAATGATTAATACGACCTTCAAAGTTTATTTAATCCCATTGACAAAACAGTAAACAATGACACAGACGTGAAAAATGCAAAAAAAAAATACGCAAGAAACATTTAATTACGCGGGCTACCCTGCGCTTTCATCTGATGCTATTAAGTTGGCTAAACTGAATTGTGTAAAACAAAAATGTTCTACAAACCCCAGTAGGCCTACTATGACGTCTTAAAGCAGAATTTATTCCACTGAGTGAAAGAGATGGTGCTAGATACCCTGTATAGCTCTGTCTCTTTCCCTCAGCGGAATAAGTTCTGCTTTAAGACGTTATAGTAGGGTAGCAGGTTGGCCAATGTGGTAGAATAGTAGCTTAAACTATCGAACGCCATTATTACATATATGTGACAAGAATTTACGTAAAATGAGTTTCTCAGAGCATGAGGTTATGTTATCTAAACTGTGCAGTGTGTAAAAGAAAAATGTTCTAAAAACTTCAGGTTAGAACCATAAACGCGTAAATAAACTGAAAGAACAATAGCTTGACGGCTCTAAGGGTTTAATAAAGCCATTTCAATGAGCATATTTTAGCATAGTATTATTATCAAATGTCTTACAATACCTAATGTTCTGAAAAGAAGGATTTTTTGACAAATTATTACGGGTTTGATAAATGTTCCAAACTTGGCTTGGTTAAGCCGTAACAAAAGAATTAGTTTTAAGGAGCTATTACTAACATTATTAGTAGTTTTAATGAAATGCTTGCGATACTAAACATGAAATCATGGTATCCATATGAAATTAGGTTAGACGTAGGAGGCCATTTTGGTGGTAATTGAGTTAAAAAAAATATGTTTTTTTTTTACTTGGGGTTGTTGACCCGTTTGGGCCTTTGAAGGTATTATGGATAATTGAGGAATTTTGAGCATTAGAATGAATGAAAATTAGAAAGCAATCGACGTAGAAATCTAATAGTTACAAGAGAAAATACTATGCAGATTTCTTACTGAAGAAATCTGTTATGTTCTTCAATGCATAATAAAAAGCGGAATAAAAACTCTGTTATAAAACTCGCCGCCTCTGCCACACGCTTTCATTACTTGCCTCCCGTTTTTATTCGTCATTCAGGCTATATACTTCGCATCCTGAACATTTGTCGCCATCTTGGATTTTCCATCTACGACGCCACACGAATGTTCACGGAAACTGCCGAAGTGTAGCCCTTTGGGCATGCAAGGGTAATCGTGTAAGACAAGTCATTTCGCTACGATTTTTATGTTTTATTCGCACAAAATGAATGGTTTCACTCGTTCACTCATTCAATCAGGGAAAAATTATCTCAGTAATGGGGAATTTAGTAAGATGTTTAATGTGGTGTCTTGACTGTATTTTTTAAAATAATGTTGGAATTTTAATTGCTATTTTGGTTAATCACAAATAGTCTTACTAGGGCTAAAATGTAGAAAATGAGCTACATTTTAAACCCGTTCTTCAACGACATTATGGGGTCGCAGAAAATACTAAAATATAAAATCTTCGGTCCTTTGGGATTTGCAGTTAGCCTCTCTGTTACTACGAGGAATATTGATTGAATGAGTGAACGGAACGAGTGAAGTCATTCAATGCTTCACGCTCCTATTCGATATAAGCAATTATTCCGATATTGACTTTATGACCATATTTTTGTAATATGTACGAATACTATGTTGTCAATTTTATTGAAAGTTGACTTATTTACTCAATCGCTTATAAAAATCTTGTTAAAATAATTTAATTTTGTGATTTTTACGGGCGATGTCAAATTTTGATAACCTATTTGTTATGTATCATCCTAACCTTTGTACTTTTCTATGCAATGTCCACTCGCTATGAATTTGTACAATCAAAACATATATACGTAGATAGATTTGGCTGTTGATATAGTCGGCGATACGATTAAGAAGAGAAGAGATGAAACATAGTTTGGCCATGCCATCTTCGGCTCTCCTACTCAGTTATAAGAGTCATTCTATTTTCCATATCTTTCTAATAATTAGCTGTGCATACTATCTTTATAGCTTGTCAATTGTTATAGTGTTACCATCCATAATGCATTTTTATTTAAGTTAGTATAGAAGGACAGTTTATTTTAAAACTGTATACGTTGTTGTTGTAGAGTCAATATCAGAATGCACGTAAGTTGAGCTGGACGCTCGGTTTGGTGAGCTGCACTCAACAATGCTCAACTTGGGAGCTCAATTGTACAGATTTCTTTAGTATTCGAAGTTATTTTTAGGGCAAAGTCATTGAGCTATAGTGTTGTCTGTGAACATTGTTTTAAACGATAACGAGGGTTAATGCAATGGTAATAGGCGATTTTTTGACGTACATTGACAGATTTTTTACTTTATACTCTAATAGATCGAAAATTTTCATACAAAAGCAGCAATGTACGCCAAACAGTCGTCGCCATTTTGTATTAGAATTTAAAATAACTTTATATAAAAGACAGTGAAATTAATGCCAATATATTCTTATGAACGATAGTTTTATTAGTACCAATGTAACTTCTAAATAGATTAAATAGTGTTTCTTGTTACAACGACGTTCACAGATAACAGTTTTTAAATAAGCATTTTAAGCAAAAATGTATGTGTCACCGAATTTTTGTAAGAATTTATATATAATAATGATTAATTAATTAGTAACATACCTGTATCATACTCATTTGATGCATTTTCGACTAAGTGTATTGAAGTGCAGTAGCATGATCCATAATCACTTCGGCTATCTTCGGGATTCCGAAGATGACCGAACATAATATTAGAAAGAGCTTAAGAAAATGATTCTTATTGTAATCAGTCCATGATGGAACCTACTGCTAGGATTCTCTTCTCTATATGAGAGGGAGTGGTCGATAATTCAACACGTTTTTGAATATTAGTGCTCAAACATGGCGGTTGGCGATATTTTAAGTTATTGAGTACAAACATATTCACAATCATTCGGCAGGATAACATCTCAAGCCGCCATCTTCTTTCCATTCGGCAATTTCCGTGACCCGAACGACCCCGAAGTCGATCGTGGATGATGCTACTGCATCGTGTTGCGTGTTCGGTTGCAATGCAACCGCAACACGTTGCTGTATCTAGCTTAATAGTGTTATGGTTAGCTTCCCTTCATACTGTTAGTCGTTATTGCAGTATTTTGATGCAAATATTATTATTTAATAAGCATATTCGTAAATAAATTGACTCCGATATAGAATGTGTGTTTTCTTTGTAGCCCTCTAACTTAAAACGTATCCTGTCCATCAAAGCTGATATGATTCCAAGAAAAAGGTTCAATATGATTCCAAATAGCCAAGATTAAGCCAAGTCTTAAAACAGTTTGGATGCAAAAGTAAGTTTTTCGCTCTAGCAAATAATATTTCTGATCGACCAATAAAAACACGAGTATGTAAAAGTGCTCTTTCTAGACAAGGTTGTCTTTAAGCTTAATATTAATTTATTCATTATTGTCAACTAGGTTGCATATTAATAAACCGATGCGCTCAGTTGCGTGTCACGTCGCACGCATTTCATGTCAGTGTTGCCATAGATTTAAGAGTCGAAAAAAACTACCATATATTTTTTAAATTCAACATTTTATTAAACTTAAATAACAGTTGGACAGAACATCATCTAATTAAAATCAGAATTATAAAAATGCACCACAAGCTATTCTACTTAAAACTAATCAAGATCAAAATCTCAAATACATTGAGGTATAATTCCGGAGGCATCCTTAAATGCAAAAACGTAGTGATTCACTGGTTACTATGTCATTAGCGTACACAAGCCGATTCGTAACTCTTGTCATCACCAAGCTAGCTTTTTTTTAACTTTATTGGGGTCGGTATTTTCTAACTATAAGGGCCTATGCACACCACGTTTTTTAAACGCGCCGTCGACGCGCGTTTTGGGAACGCGCGTCGCCGGCGCGTTTTTATCCTGCAGAGCAGTTTGTTGTCGTTTGTATCGATACAAACGCGCGGCACCGGCGCGTGTGTATCGATACAAACGCGCGGCACCAGCGCGTCTGTATCGATACAAACGCAACGAGGGAAAGGGAAGTGTGAATCTACGCTAGTAGCAATCGAGCGATTTGGTGCACCGCACGTCTTTGGAACAAAAAAATGGAACCTTTCGACACAGAAAACTTCATAACTGAAATTCAAAACCGGCCAATATTGTGGAATTCACGATTGCCGGATTATTCGTCGTTTGCATCGCGTCTGTATCGCTACACACGCGCGTCTGTATTTATACAGGTGTGCAAAGGTCTACAGGCTGCGTCTGACTTGCGTGCGTATCGCGTCTGTATCGCTACAAACGCGCGTCGACGGCGCGTTTAAAAAACGTGGTGTGCATAGGCCCTTAAGGGCCTATGCACACCACGTTTTGCACGTTTTGCACACCTGTATAAATACAGACGCGCGTGTGTATCGAATAATCCGGCAATCGTGAATTCCACAATATTGGCCGGTTTTGAATTTTAGTTATGAAGTTTTCTGTATCGAAAGGCTCCATTTTTTTGTTCCAAAGACGTGCGGTGCACCAAATCGCTCGATTGCTACTAGCGTAGATTCACACTTCCCTTTCCCACGTTGCGTTTGTATCGAAACAAACGACAACAAACTGCTCTGCAGGATAAAAACGCGCCGGCGACGCGAGTTCCCAAAACGCGCGTCGACGGCGCGTTTAAAAAACGTGGTGTGCATAGGCCCTTAGTGTTACCAGGTTACAGCTGAGTATCAGTACTTTCCATGGAGCGACTGCCTATTTGACCTTCAGTTTAAAAAAAAATCTAAATAGGCTTGTGCTTAACCGTAACTCGCCAGATGTGAAACGATGATACGGCCTAGTTTAAAGCACGCTTGCCTAGAAGAATCAGACTCACCTGAACTTTGAAAAGATCCAGATTATAATGATCGATTACTGGAGATACTATACCCCTTGGTAAGTCTGGTTGTTGGACTTTCGGGTCACTGACTACCTGTAACGACTGTCAAAGATCTACAAATGAGAGCCGGGACCAACGGCTTAACGTGCTGTCCGAGGTACGAGGTACGGAGGAAACCTGACATGTCTTTCATCCACGAATGTCAACAAACAGATTGATAAAATCAACAAAAAAAAAGAAATAAGAAACATGGCACATCCAAAAAATTGTATGCTGAATTTAGTAGTAGAAATAGTAAGTAAATAAGTAGTAAGTACACTAGAAGAAATTACAGTCTTTTCGTTAATTTTAATTTTAAACTTCTATAAATATGTGTGGCGAATTTATTTCAAATGAGAGAATGATTAAATATCTATTTATAGGTAACAGCAATATAAATGAAGAGCATCTCTCATTAAAAAAAAAACACATTTTAAAAATGCAAGAAAATGTATAAAATTTTAACCTCCAGTGTTATATCGTCATTTACGTCACGCTTTAATTTTGGTCAGATCAGAAAAGACTACATTAGCTTCCTTTTTCAAAACAAAAAGAGCTTCAGAAGCCCTCGTATTACCCCATTGCACCACAAATGTCTGAAATTTCATTGAGACAACAGTTGTTTTTTAATACCTTTAGCACTATATGCTATCTGATTAGTAATACAAGCGAGAATAAGCAATTAATATAATGAGCTCATGACATACACACTAAAATCGCTAGTATTAATATGGCTTTTTAATATTGCTTTTTATGTTAACATAACTTTTAATATTGCACACAGCAGAAACACACACTTCAAGTCTTCCTAAGCTATTTATGTTATTTTTTTTTTATATTTCGATATGTTTGTATACAATTTTTAAACCTATTGAACATGTGATAAAGCTAAAATATTTAGCTTTAAATTCCTCTTTTCCTTTTGAATTCAACTTTTATCCAAATTCATTTCTTAAACCCGTTTCTAACCAATTCTACAATAAAATCTCAAACTGGACTATGCAGCTGTAACTTTTTTCTTTTGAGCCTTTTTCTTCTTTTCTTGCACACTTTTTTGTTCAGCCTGGACATTCTTCTTTTGATCAGTCTGTGCAACTTTCTTTTCATAGATTCTTTGAAACAAAACAAATTTCCCGCTTTGAATGTTCTTAGTTTCATAGATGGCGCCTTTGAGCCTCCAAGATGGCGTTTCACAGTGTTGCCAACTTCGGCAATCCTTACTAATTTGTAGTTTATCTAATAATTTTGTAGTCATTTCTGGTATGATTGGTTGTAATATTATTCCACATATTCTGAGCGTTTCCATGGTGATGTGTAGAATAACGTCTAGTTCTTTTTGACTTTCTGGTTTTTTGCGCAACTCCCAAGGCTTGGTATTTTCGAAAAAGAGGTTCGCGATGTGTAACACTTTGATAACGGCGTCCACTGCTTTGTAGAATTGGTAGTTTTTGTAGTGAGTGTGGCATATTTCTGTGGGGGAAAGAAACTAGTGATAATTTACGTTTTGTTAGAAAAAGTGAGATAGATTTCTCGGCGAGATCGCTGTTATTTTTATGAGCTTACAGGAAATGATATGTAAAAGTTAACTTGTTAGAATAGGAACATAGTTTTGTATTGGGACAATACTTCTTATTTTATTAACTTGACTAGTTCTTATAGATTTCAGTCAAACAATTGAACGCATAAAATAACCAGTTGTACTTTATATTGTTATATGTGACTGTTCGTTGGTGTTATATGTAACGTTATGTGACAGTGAATCCAGTGTAATATATATAACAGTCCCCACAATCAACAAAATTATAAACAGGCTTCAATCTGTTTGAGTTTCCCACAAGGTTCAATGCTAGGTCCAACACTTTTCTAGTCCACTCACCAGGTAGAGTCTCGACGTAGTCCATGAGCATGGCGGCATGTTGGTTGCGTGCGAGCGCGAGTAGTTCGGCGGCGCGGAGGGCGGGGAACTCGTGGCGCGGGTTGAGCGCCGCGCCGCAGCAGCGCGACGCCAGGTTGCCCAGCGTGTCCGCCAGCTCAGAGTTCGCTACGTTTATTAGTTTTGTTTCGCTGTAATCTGGAAAAAAGACGAAGAATACTTAAAAGATTATCTGAACTGGCCTTTTTACTACTTCTTGTCTTTATGCAAATCAAATAAGAGTAATGCAAGTTTAGTCATGAAGGGTTTCAAGTTTCAACGCAAGTTTTTGTTTCTTACTATCTATAATAAAATAAATAAAATGGAGAAATTTGTTGATTCACTCATCAGGGAATATCAGAAACTACAGTATTAAGTCTTTTGCATGGGGGATCCTTTTGATGCTCACTAAGACGGGATTTAGCCAAATGCAACTTCTAAACTTGAAACAGGGTTGCAAAGTTTGTATGGGACATCCCGATTCCTTGGTCACTGGTTAACGAAATTAATAGACTATATATAATCCAGGCTACGACACTAAGGAGGGCGAGTAAAACCGCTGGATACAGCTAGTATCAATAATATACTCACTAGCATCACTAGCCATGGTAGCTTCCCTTAGAAGTAGATACCTCAGCGCTTCGTTGCCCACGATGCTGGTGCGTGGGCAAACCACGTTGCCCAACGACTTGGACATCTTGCTGCCGTCCACGGTCCAGTGAGAGTGGCAGACCAGGCGACGTGGCGGGTGCCATTTTATAGCCATTAGGAAGGCTGGCCAGTATATGCCGTGAAATCTATTGAGTTAGGAAAATATGGTTAGGAAAAGGGGTCCACCCTTTATAGCAGAACTTTTTATGTCATAATTTTATTTTGCATAACAACGGATGGCATAAACTTCACTTTGCAGAAAATAGTTTAGCAGACACTCATTTATCATACATTCTAAACTCATAATTTTGTAAGTCCGAATCATCTCTAGGCATAAACTTCATATCCATAATATTTAAAAAGTAGAAACATCATATCGCAGAAAGTTCACAGTCAGAATCGTCTTTTGGCATAATATATTTTATATCGATGATCATTAAACGGCAGAATTGCCATATCGTAGAAAGTTTATAGTTAGGGTCATCTTTGTCATTATAAGTTGTCATTTATTTTGATTAATTATTTCTTTAAGATAATGTCATTTATTTAAGTTATTGTTTAATTGAATTTGAGATAATGTCATTGAATTCAATAAGTAATTAGGTATCCTAATCTAAATAGTTCAGTTCCGGGTAAACTACTTAAAACAATCTCTTTTTCTATTAACGCAAGTCGTTTGTGGCACTCGCCGGCCGCTGCCGCGGCACCGCTCGCTTCGCTCGCTCGGCTCGTGCGTAGGAGGTCACAGTTTTAACCTAACCTAACCTAGCCATTACTGCCGTCTGCATAGTATGCCAAGTGAAATTATACCAAATAATATATTATGCGAAATTTGAACTCTGCGAATCGTAATTATACTAAATGTAATTCTGCCATCTTAAAAGTATGCCATTGTTAATTCGAAGTTTTAAACATTATGCCAAACGATAATTATACCAAATAAATTTTATGCCTTTAAAATGTTCGTTTAAAGAAAATTATGCTAAGTGTGTTATGCCAAATAAATTTCGGAGCATCAAGTTTCTGCCAGATAGAGGGAACCCTAGGAAAAGACGTTATTTAGTAGTTTTTATCTGTCTTTAATTTTGTATATTTTCTATGTATGTAAATATTATTAATAAAATTGATATATCCTGTCACATTGCACCTACTATGTCTTTGCCTCTGCAACAGCCTAAGGCTGACTGGTAGAAAATGCCCAAGGCATTAAGTCCGTTATTGTTACTTGTGCGTGAAGTTTTAATTAATAAATAAAAAATAAAAGACGTGGCTTGAAAAAAAAACGGTGTGTCTCACGGCAGCGCCAAATAGGCCTATTTATTATTGCCATTAAGCTTGCACAAGTCCAGGGTCCTGAAGTCCTTAATTGCAAAACTCAATGACACTTTTATTTCAATTAGACCACGGAGGAAAATGGGTGGGTAAACGGCGGGTGGTTAGTCAGTAAAAGTCTGACATTACCGCCACGCCCAGAGCGGAGGAAGTTATTTGATGATTAACCCTCCACAAAAAAAGGCTTAATCACTGTGAAGGTACTGTAATTGTATAATTGCGTTAAAAATCTACAGATGAAAGCAAACACATTTCATTTAACCCACTTGAGTATATCCTTGCCCACCACATGCACGTCCGCGGGCCAGGCTCTCAGTTCCTTCAGACGATCCTCATCAGGGTACCCCGCCACTGTAAGGTAGTTGATCAGCGCATCCAGCCACACGTATATGCTTTGTTCTTCGTCGTCTGGCACCTGGGTCATGAAAATGGTACGAAGTTTGAGAGATCTAGAAAGCCTAATCCTTACTAATATTTTAAAATTATTTATTTTATTTTATTTAAAAGCGAAAGTGAGTTTGTTTGTTACCTCTTCACGCTTTAATGGCTAAACTGATTGTGGTGGATTTTGGTACATAGATAGTTGGGAACCAGGAGACGGACATAGGCATTTTTATTTTAAAAAAGTGGGATGTGAGGGAGAAAGAGGGAAGAAAAGGGACAAGTTAGCGTTGCTATTACAAATTAATAAGGCGCAATGGGAAATGTGTTACCCCTAATTTAACGCGGGCGAAAGCTAGTGCTGAATAAAGAACGCGTGATTGCTCAAAAAACACAAGAACCGACCAATAGCGAGTCAGACCCGGGCACCCAGGGTTGCGCAAACTTGCGACATAAACAGCCATATCTTTTGATTGACTGCGTAGACTTAGACGGTTAATTTGAGGCTCCCGGGATTAAGAGTCTTGATAGACAGACCTGCTAACCTACCATGACGTCTTAAAGAAGAACTTATTCCACTGAGAGAAAGAGACAGAGCTATACAGGGTGTCTAGCACCATCTCTTTTTCACACAGGAATAATAAGAGCTGCTATAAGATGTCATGGTAATCCTATTTATAGAGAACTAGCTTTCGCCCGCGGCATCGCCCGCGTTCAATTTGGAGTAACACAGTTCCCCTTGTGCCTTATTGATTTGTAATAGCAACGCTAAGTTTTCCCTTTTCTTCCCTCTTTCTCCCTACATCCCACTTTTTTCAAATAAAATTAGCCTATGTCCGTCTCCTGGTTCCCAACTATCTATGTACCAAAATTCATCACAATCGGTTTAGGCATTAAGGCGTGAAGGGGTAACAAACAAACTCACTTTCGCTTTTATAATATTAGTAAGAATTTTTGAAATAGGATCAGTAGGTTTTGAGTTTATTTGTTGCAAAGAAAAATACAAATATTTCCTGTTTATAAATTTAGTGTAGATTAGTAATAGTTTCATACCCGTATCGCCCAATGAACTCTGTTGGAAGGCCGACTGACCGATATATCGGGTAGGTACACATCGCCCTCCAACATCTCTTGTAGTTGCTTCTGGAACTTATATGGGGTGATCACGCCATCTGTGAACAACATGCAATAATTAAAGTTATCTTTTGTAGTGTCTATCAATCTGTTTGTTTAATGTGTAGTATGGATTCGGAAGTTGCAGTAGAACCAATATTTCCAAAAAATAAAATAGGTTAAACTTTTTATATTTTTTATTTTGTTTTTTGTTCAATAAATAGGGGATAAAACGAGTTGATGTTCTTTTAATGACGTCACAGGTTGCGATTGTCAAACAAAATCTATAAAGAAACGAATTTTAACTCAAAACAGCTCTTGTTTTGAGTCAGAGTCGCGCACCGAGAGTTCCTTACAAACTTGCGACATACACAGCCATACCTTTTGATTTCGTAGACTTAGAGGGTTGATTTTCCTACAGCACAAAGGGACCACAGGCTTGAGTATATAGAATAGAATATTTCTTTATTATTATTCAAAGATATGATTTCAATTTCAACTCGATACATCCACCGTTCCCAAGATAAAGACCCAGCGCACACCGCTGGAGGGCATTTCCTTGAAACACGCGGGCTAATTCCGCGGGCTTCGAGCGGCGCAAAGAACCCTTGAGAGCCTTCGAGCGCAGAGGAGCGCGGCGGCGAGCAGCAACTCCGAGGACATGTCATTTAATGCTTTACTCACGCATTTCTTTTATTAGTTTATTACTATAATGATGTGACGATACATTGTATAAACATACATATGTTTGCACTAAGTTTTCATCGTCCATAATCTCGCTCAACACACGACCAAACTAGTTAGCTCTCGAGGCATTTGACCATCAGCCAGCCGCGCGTAGAGCAGTGCAGCGGAGCGCAGAGCAGCATGGCGGCGACTGGAGCACTCGCGCGCATGCTCTTGTAGTAGCTTGAAGGCGCTCCGAGCGCCGCATGCGAATTTATTCTTTTGTAGACCGTATGTCAAGGTAGTTAAGGTTTATATTAAATTGTTGTCTTCAATTGCGCTCCACCGCGCCTCCAGCGGTGTGCGCTGGGCCAAAGGGTGAAACACCGATATACTGTGGAAGTGGAACTGGATCGGCCACACTCTCCGAAGGGACCTTGAACTTATACCATTGCAGGCATGGAATCAACAAGGAAAGCATAAACGTGGTCGCCCTAAGCAGACCTGGCGCCGAATGATCATCGCCGAGGCGGATACATAGGGAAGAATTGGAGCGAAATGAACTGTGAAGACCAAATGGAATGGCGGCGCTCTGTGGACGCCCTCTGCGCCTTCTTAGGGATACAGGAACTTAAGTCAAGGTATAATAAAATCAGTATTAAATACCCTTTTTCAGCCATTCCAGTAGATGTAATTTGAAAGCGCTCAGTCTGAACATGTAGTTTGTTTCCTCTGTCCATTCGACTTTGTGGCCAGATTCTATTGATACTTTTACCTGCCAAATAAAACACAATTTAATAACAAAAAAACATAACAGTCTTGTGTCTTGCGCTACTGGCTGTGCCCAGCAGTTTCACCCACTGCTCAGATCCTATTCTCACTTAAGTGTAGAAAAAATAAATGTTGGCCGATTTGCACACAAAATTTCATACAAATTGGTCCAGCCGTTTAGGAGTAGTTTGGTGACAATGACCGCGACACGAGAATTATATACATACACATTACATTTAATTTGAATATGATTTTCTCGAGGAATATCTGTTGCAACTTTGTTGTAAGATCTATCTTTCATGATAGTATGGGTCCTAAAATACAATATTCGCTACAACATCAAATTATAATCGGTACAGTAGGAGAAAATCCGTTTAAAAATAGATAAGTTTTTACTGCTCGCGACTGTACAATTAAATATTGACAGTCAATATTTATTTTCATAACACATTTACATAAAAATGTTATGTTTGTGTTGGTGGAACGTAAACTTTTTGCTATAAACCGGGCACAAATAATAAAATCGTTTATTTACTCTACACAAGTTACTTGATGCTAGCTTTACAGAAAGGCATGGTCAAAACGTTAACTTTGTGATAGACTGGTGCCTGAAGTAGGTTTCAGTAAAAAACCTGTAATACGGGTCAAAAAATCCAGACTCCTTGGCAGTGCTACTGAGAAATTCTTGTTGGAATGACCCAATACTACTTTTCCTGACCCGAGAATCGAACCAACGAACTCAAGCTCAGCAGTCGCGCTTACGACCATTACACCGAAGTGGCTGTATAAAAACAATGTATAAGAGACATTCCGATGTGGCCTGGTGACTATTAACATCATTTATTATTACATTCAGTATTGCATAAGCCATTAATACTGAATGAATGTTCTTGTGGCTAAGACACAGTAACTTTGTGAGAGAGAATGGGCCATTGTGGGCCCAGTGCAAAATATTGCGAGTTATAATCCTTACTAATATTATAAAAGCGAAAGTGAGTTTGTTTGTTACCTCTTCACGCTTTAATGGATAAACCGATTTTGGTACAGAGATAGTTGGGAACCAGGAGACATACATAGGCTAATTTACATAGGCTAATTAAAAAAAAAGTGGGATGTGAGGGGGAAAGATGGAAGAAAAGGGAAAACTTAGCGTTGCTATTACAAATTAATAAGGCGCAAGGGGAACTGTGTTACCCCGAATTTAACGCGAGCGAAGCCGCGGGCAAAAGCTAGTATAATAATAACAGCCTATGAGTGGTCCACTGCTGGACAAAAACCTTTTCTCACTACACTTGCAAGAAGTGGTGGCAATTACAGATTTATATTCATCAAGTCCTGGTGTCTTCAGGATGTTTTGTTTTACTTTTTATATTTTTCAAACACGACGACACGGTTGTCACGATGTTTAAGATAAACTTTATAAATTACATATGAATTGAAAAAGTCGAATTGGTACTAGCCCGGATTTTAACCCAAAATATGATGCGTGAAAGGCGAGGCGCTTTGGGCCGTCACGCTAAAATAAATAGTAATTTTACTGTATTTTATTTCATCTAATATCCGCATTGAAGTCCAGGCGGATGAAACCGTGGGGCACAAGTAGTCAAATAAGTGTATCTTACATTCTCTCCATCTCTGACTTCCTCCTTGACATGTGTCTCGGGCACGAACGCCTCATCATTGACGCTGTACCAGCCGCTGTACTTAGACTTGTATACGTACTCCTTGTCAACTAGCTTTTTCTGCAGGCAAACAAAATAACAAACATCAAGCCTGTATACCCCAAAACGGTAAGACAGAAGTGTACCAATCAAAGGCGCCTGCCAGGGCCACCGCCTGCCGGGGTTGCGGGTTGTTCGAAAGAGATACCGCGGCCCCGGAACGTAAAGTACAAGTCTGATACTCCTCCCAGCTCCGCCCAGAGCGGGGGAAGTTATTTGATGATTTCCCATCTGCAAAAATGAGGTGTATCAATTCCATTGCCATCTACTGGGCAAATCCTCGCCTTCTTCCTTCCTTGGAAAAACCAATTATGACTTGCCACTGGGAGTTGAACCCTCATGCTGAGACAAAAGTTAATAAGACTTTAATATTTTATCATGTCCCACAAATTACTGATACCTGGTTGATACAGATAATTATATGAAAGAAGAAATAATAGAAACTTTAAAAAAAATGGGGGTGTGGCCAGAAAATTAGGACGATATCCGTTCTTTTAGCTTTATGTTTTGGGGCCGCGGTATCTCTTTCGAACAACCCGCAGAGAGGAGTCAGACTTTTACTAACTAAAACCCACCCATGTTCATTCTTTTGCGGCATGTTCCAAGGCCGCGGTATCTCTTTCGTAAAACCCTCAACCCTGGATAGTCCACCCCAAACAAAGGCATCAGTTTTATAAAAGAAGGTCTTACCCAAAAATGTCTGACTGCAAGCTTATGTCTCTCCTCAGTTGTCCGTATGAAGTCTGTGTAATCAACATTGAATTCCTTGAACAGCTGTTTGTACTCATCGGATATGCCGGTGCAGTACTCTGGTAGGGAGAGCCTGGCTTTAGCAGCTGCTTGCTGAATCTTAGTACCATGTTCATCTGTACCTGGAAGTTTAATATTATATGGAGTACACACATCACACACTTAGTGATACAGTGAGTTAATCCAAAATGTTGTAGTTTGTACTTTCATTCATAAAATGACCTAAATTAACAGTAACATTTAATTTTGGTCATGACTACACGCTTAGAAATATAGTGACCTAATCCAAAATTTTATATTTTTACTTTCATTCATGAAATGGATGAAATTAAATGTAATTTAGGGTACTTTTTTAATGCAAGTCGATAATATAATATTTTCGATTAGGTCACTATATTTCTAAGTGTGTGTACATATGAAAAATGTACTTACATGAAGAAATAATACTTTACAATTATTATGTAATTCTTACTATACATAAATCTGTATAATATCTTTATGTATAACTGTAATCAACATCTCTTGCAAACTGTTAGCTATATTGCTACTATCTGTGTGATAGTTTACGGTTTTGATAATATGCTATATGTAAATCGCAGCTGTAAATTACCATCAGGTACCACTTTCTGACAACAAGGTATAACTTCTGTTGTCATCTGTTTTTATGCTGTGCCGAGGCCCTTTTTGGTATCCTTACTAATATTATTAAACACACAGTACAGAGGTAGTTGGGACCCTGAAGAAGGACATAGGCTAAAAAAAGTAAGGAAAGGGGAAGGAACGCAAAAGAAACGTGTAGAGAAAGATACTGAGTTAGCGTTGGCCCAAAGTAACAATGCCATGCAGACAAAGTCGCGGGCGGAAGCTAGTCTATAATAGTTTTATTTAATTTATAAGGTGTTTCTTTTCCAATGCCAATAAAGACATTTCTTTCTTTCTTTTATTGCTCCATGGTTCATCCTCCATTTTCTATTTGCTCGGTTCCTACAGGTCATATCGTGATAAGTAAGAGTTAGTAAGACTCAGTTAAGACTAACTGTTTACAAACCTGTGCTAAATATAACATGGGAGTCAGGGTTGGTCAACTTCTCAAACCTCTGTATTGCATCTGCTACTACTGCTGTGTACAGGTGACCCAAATGAGGAGCTAAAACATTTAATTACATTATTGTAAGTTCGTCTGCAGATCTCAGTTACAAAAAGATTACCTAAGTATCTAATTTTATATTTAAAATAAATTCTTCATAGAGTATTCCATTTAAATTTTCAAACCAGAGAGTTGAGCTCAAAAAACATGCATGAAAACAAAAAACAAGGAAGGAAAAAAAAAACAAAAGTAGAAATAGCTGTGTGCCCTAAATAAAATACTCTAACCCCAATTTATATAGTAACCTAGTGTGGATGTCTGAATGGTCAATGGCACTAATCTTGCATAGCATCTATACTTAACTAATAAAATGTAAAATATGGCATCCAATGTGGATCTCTCTTAACCATTTGGAGTTTACAGATAAAATGCGAGTTTAACAAGTACATTCTATCTAAATTATAAATGTTGTAGTTCAAACTACCAAGTGTTTATATACTTTCATTTCCTGCTTCCAATAAAACCTTGAACCTGATCTAGCAAATGTTATTCAAACAATCTACCGTACCTAGTTTAAAATTGCGACGAAGTCTTCTACTTACCCGCGTTCACATAGAATATCGGAGTAGTGATATAAAACGGTGTTTTTTGCACAACGGAAGAAAGCAGACGCAGAGTTAATCTCATTTTCTTAGAAAATTATCACTTGCAATGTTTACCCAGCTGATTATCAGTAAGGTTATGATTACAACTGTAAACTCTGAGTGTCAATTCTCGTTTGTATAATGCAGCGATGCGTCCGTTTCATACACTTCTATTCATAGTTCTTTAATTATGATCGAAGTTAATAAAATAATACGTTGAATATTGCCCAGACAATCACCGGCCTGCCTTTAGCCTTAGCTTTGATTTGATTTTGATAGAATTAAAGGACAAAATGTCAAATGAAAGTAATGCGGTGTTTTACGATGACATCAAATAACGGCACATTTCACTGCTGTGCATGAATTTTTAATTCCATCGCACTATATACGTTCTGTTACACATTAATAAAGTCATACATTTCCATTCAGTGGTATAAGAGGACATAATAATATGTTATTTATATGTGTTTCATTATGTACTTAACAAAATCCTATAGGTATAAAAATTAACTTATAAACAAACTATCGAAAAGCGTCGAAATTAATAATTAGTGTAACTGAAAAGATTTATTAAAATATCCAGTGTAAATATCATTTTAAAATCTTTATGTTTTCCTATAGTTTACACATATCACATTAAAAATTGTTTATAAACAAATTAATTTTTTGTTTCTAATTTCTGCATAAAATGAGAATGGCAGTTTGAAATATGACGTTCCTGACGTTACCCGATCAAAAGAAAATGACGTTCAGTTTTATGGTGCGCCGTAATTTTTTTAGATTTTACAATTTTGTTGCATTCTGTAGTTGAATCAATGAAAGGATAGTTCGCAGACGTGCGAATTTGTTGTGATGTGATTAACATTGCAAAATCGAAATAAAGTGTAGCGAATTGTGTTGAATAAAAAACGCCCCAAAATGTCTTACGGAAAGATTGTTATTATGGCTTGTGGCAGCTTTAGCCCACCGACATACATGCACCTTCGCATGTTCGGTAAGTAATCGGAAATCGAACGTGAAATGCGCAACTATTTTGCATTTTAATTCTATTGCAGTGAACTTGAACTATTGACCTTAGACATTTAAAATAGATGTAACTTCCTCAAGCTATTGGTTTGTGTGATAGTTACGGAAATCCTAATAATAATGATACATTTTTCATCAAGGTTCCCTAACAGAATTTTATGAATATTTTATTACTTTTCTAGAAATTGCCAAAGATTATATCCACAACCTGAACCTAGGCAGTGTGGTCGGAGGTTTGGTATGTCCCGTGCATGATGCTTATGGGAAGAAAGACCTGGTGCCTGCAAATCACAGGTAAAATGTTCAAAATCAGCCTACATTTGTGAAATAAATAAAAATACCATAAATATAAATAAAAAATATGTCACATACAGAATAAGTATGCAAGATTAAATTATTTTCAATACAATATTGCAGCATTAAAAACATGTTTCTAATACATAATGTATTGTTAGTTTGTCCATTTTCCTTATTATGCCCCTTATTACCTTATATTTTAGTAATGAGGATAATAGTAAAATAAGATTAGAACAATACTAAGAATAAGGTTAGAACAACCTAGTTATTTAAGTGTCAAACTTGAATTAGTTTTAATTCAGGGAGATCACACAAATGATTGTTTCTTCTTCTTTTCGTGTAGATAAAACTCATGTGAGACCAGTAAGTAGCCACCTCTGGCCCGGCCTCTTGGTCTAGTGGTTAGTGGCCCTGACTGCTGAGCCGGAGGTCGTGGGTTCGATTTCCACCCAGGACAAACTTTGTGTGATGAGCATGATTGTTTGTTCTGTGTCTGGGTGTGATTTATCTATAATATGTATGTATTTATAAATTATATAAGTGTATATCAGTTGTCTGGTTACCATAACACAAGCTCTGCTTAGCTTGGGATCAGATAGCCGTGTGTGAGTTGTCCCAAGATATTTATTTTACCTAGCACAGCTCTAGCATTTGTTTCATTTAGATCCTGATAGTTGGAAGTGGTTGTGCAGGATGGGTAGAAACGAAGGTTGGACATATCTTGCAAAGGGGCACTACACTGGTATTGCATTTTGGTGGATGATGCCCCATTTGGCCAGATAATATCTACAATGGCCAAGCAGGGCCCGCAGTTGGTTAAGACCTGCAGTTAGTGTTGGTTTGTTCAAGGTTGTACTCTACTATAGTAAAAATGGTGAAACTTATGTAATACTAGCTGTGCTGTGGTTTCACTCGCATGGTGATAGCATGTACAATATATCTTTATGAATTGTAGCCTGTGTTATTCTGATATGTAAGCTATATTATTGTAAAGATTCATTAAAATCCATTCATTAGTTTTGGGTGAAAGAGTAACAAACATCCATACATCCACACAAACTTTCACATTTATAATATTATTAGTAGGAAGCAGGATAGAGAACATCCATGAGTATTCATCTACTTTAACCTAGGTGTTCTACTCTTTTTGCTGACTGTCATTTTTTTCTACATCTCATAACATGGCATTATTTATTCAGTCAGTTAAGAACTAAGCTACAATTAATTTAAAACCTTTTAATGATAAATGATGTTCATTTTGCAAGTAGGTTTTTAGACATAGTTTTTTATTATATTTGATAAACACCGTCCTCTTTAATACTCTACTACTCAAAGAAGGAACAACTGAAACAAACTCAGAATTAGTAGTCTCTTTTAAGGTCCAGACAAAAATCTTGGTCAAATACAAAAACCCAACAACGCTTGCCAAACCAGGGAAACAAACCCAGAGCCTCTCGCTCAACATTCGCTCTAATAAAATGCAGCAGTTCAAATATAATCATGGTCAATCTACTTGATATTTTATAGAAGGAATCCAACAGATATGATTTGACTTACATAACAGATTGGCTGGAGAAGGGATAGAAAAAAGATCATATTATTATGCATGTTACATCATAATGCTGTCTTTGCCAGGGAACCATAATATATTTTAAGTTGACACAGATAGTGAAACAATTAATGTTATCATAGCAAACAGTTCAAGGTGCTGATAAAAACATATCTCACTTGGGACTAAATAATAATAGGGTCGATCTTTAGTTTAAGACACACTCACCTTAGCTGGTCTGGGGATGTGGGAACGCGTTGGTCCCAGTGGTCATTTTTAGATCTTTGACAGTTGTTACAGAGAGTCAGTGTCCAAATAGTCAGTATCTCAAAAGTCTGACAACCTGTCTTACCAAAGGTCTTACATCTCATCACTTAGTACTAAGTGGATGGTGGGTTGCCTTCAAATAGGCAGTTGTTCCATGTAAAATACTGGTAAACAGCTACATTTCGACGTATGTAAGGTTACGTACATAAGGTTAAGTCAAAAACACAGGTTTCCAGGAGAGCGTAATTTGTGTTCAACAGGCTCTAGAAATAATTCTATGAGCAATAGTAAATATTTTCTTTCTACAATATTTTAACAGTTTTAAGAGGTTTATAGTGCTATTTAAACATAAGTATTTTATTTTTTCACGTTTTCTTGGAAAAACTGATAGATGACCGTTTCTACGACACTTATTCGTTGTATTTATAATACTTGTTCTCTTTTACGATTTCAAAAACAAGGTAAATAAATTAAATAAAAATCGTATGTCAGCATGTGCACATAGATAATCTAAAGCCAATGATACAATAAAAAAATGCCATTTTCGACATGTCTTTATGTACGTAAGGACAGTCGATTTGTTTAGACTAAAAACACCGACACCAATGTAGTTGAAGGCTAGACAGTTGACTATTATTATAAACATTCAACTAAATGTTTAACAGTAGTGTATGTTTACATACATAATGGGCCTAGTAAATTCCCATTGCGAGGAGACAGCCTATTTTCTATTGAACTCGTACTATTAATAATAATATTGTAATTAGTATCAATAATATTTATGATTTTTTTTTTATCAAACATTCTCATAGTTGTAAAATTGATTATGCAAAACATCAGTTCTACGCTGCAGTTCATTTATGCAACATATTCACTATGGGTTTAGCTGTAATTTTATTTATGTCCTTTTTATACTTTTTTGTAATTTAATCGTTTGTAGAAAATCAAATCTCATCATCAGTGCAATGGTAAGACTCTTCATACTCCAAGGCGGTATACTTGCCTGTATTTCTAAACAAAAAAGATTTAAAAAGTGGGGGTGGGGGGGGAGCAAAATCAAGCCGGGTTGGTTTTGGGGGTTGAGACCGCCGTATCAAATAAAAGTATAAAGTATTATTAAGACACCATTAACTGGCCCTGTCAGAATACCAGCACTGTGTTATTTTAATCCTAAAATATCGCAGCTTATGCTGAGACAGGGACCTTTTTGGCCTCGCATAGACAATAACCTTGTCTGTACTATTTTATTTTATTTTGTTATTGTTTTACTTGTTTTGTGCGAGTCCCAAATAAAAGTTTTCTTTCTTTCTTTCTATTATAGTATATGGTTTAATAAATTTCATATCGTAATGATATTGGAAGTTTGGGTGAAAGGACTAATCAAATAAATGTAATTCTAGGATAGCCATGTTGAAGTTGGCCTTGAGGTCATCATCATGGGTGAAGATATCGGAGTGGGAGACACAGCAGTCCGGGTGGACGAGGACCAGGCTTACACTGCAGCATCATCAGGTAATTATTATTATTACTTGACAGTTCTACTACTTGAAAAAACTTCGTCATCACACTTTCTGAAGGTGGATTGGATTATAATTCTAGCTAGATTCCTAGGGCGAATACCTCTAGGAATCTAGCTAGCCAGGGAAGTGTAAGGTCAGAAATAGGAATTGATTGCGACAGTTTTGTTTTAACTATTGTTAATTTCCTTACTTTTTTTTTTTTTTTCCTCTTTGGCAACTGAGCCGATGTCGACTATTCTGCCAGCGTCATGTAGTGACGGCCGTTTAGAGAGATGAGCCGTCGAACTTTGCACTTTGTGGTAGATTGTGTTAGTAGCTGTAAAACACAAGACAATATTTTGTTAGTTAATTATATATAATATAAACATGTAATGTTTTATACATGTATATTTCCTTACTTATTTTACGTTTTGTAGAGTAAGTAATGACTTATTGTCGGGCCTACGCTGTTCTCTTATCTTATACTTGGCATAGGCAAGGTACATGTCGAATAGCTTACATTTGAAGGAGATTGGAAGGATTGAATTTTGTATAATATAAAAATCGACACATCAAGTGCAGAAAAATGAAAATTTTCATGCCTGCATGCATGCCACTCGTAATATCATGTTAAAATTAATTACATTTAATGGGAGTTTATTGCACAAAATCATCACCGGTAAAGTCACCTCGGGAGTATTTGTTATCTCTTTTGGTAGTATTATTATAGAATTTCAGTAAGCTTTTTGTCTTACTAGATCGATCTGACCTGTCGTAGAAACTATCTGTCTGCTGCGATTTTCTGTGTCGAGTTTTAAACAGCATACCCTGACAGATAACTCGTAGTATGTACGTACACGGCTAAATGTACGGGGTGATAAAGGGGTGAGGTGAACGATTATTCAAAAAAACGAATGTAGTAGTTTTAGTTTAAATTAATATCGGGCTCGAGACTACTTGAAAAATTCACCCTGTATAGGCTTCAAGTGAAGCCTTCTTGCTTGCCGTGGATGGTTGATAAGACAACCTAGTACATAACGAGTTTCCCGAGCGTCGGAAAAATCGTTAAGCAGTTGGAGGTCAGATAGGCAGACGCTCCATATAAAATACTGCTATTCAGCTAAATCCGATAAGACTTAAACAACATCGTTGGGAAAAAGCTAGATAGATGATGATAATGATGGTAGCTAAAATGGATATTAGAAAGACAAACACAAATATTTTTGAACATAGGTGTATGTTGAACAAATAAAAATATTTGTGTTAAAACACAAAAAACTGCTACATCCTTCAAGTATTCGCGAAGTACCGCCTGATTCCGTAACTTATCTAGGTATTTTTTCCATCATTAACCATGACATCAACAAATCACTCATTGATTAAACTTGAATGACATGAATGACTCCTTACTATGCGATTAATTGTAAAAAAAATAACATAAATCAATAGTCATCCATCATAGATGAAATCATTATTTTGGTGATTGATAAGATTATGATTAACAAAACAAATCACAACGTGCAGAGCTTAAAGTACAAAAACTTGATTTTTGGATATTGAACCGTGTTATCACTGTGACTAATTAAATGCTGCGTCACAATGAATGAATTTACTAAAACTGCATCCAAATTGTAAACGGACCTGTGTGCCAAATTTCATCCAAATCTCTTCAGTAGTTTTTGCGTGAAAGAGTACCAAATAGTTACCCTCAAGGTTACTAGGTTCGCGAGACGACTCCTAGCCAGACGCGAATCTGTGACGGTGAGCAATGGGTAGCTCACCGTCCGTTCATCTAGTGATGACAGGCCGTGTCGAAGGCGCACGAGTGTTCACCGCGCGCGGTAGCGGGTAGTTCGAAAGAGATACCGCGGCCCCGAAACCGAAAGGGCAAAAGAAGAAACATGGGTTTAAGTCAAGTGGGTTTCAGTCAGTAAAAGTCGAATACTCCCACCCAGAGCGAGAGTAGTTATTTGATGACTTCTCATCCAAAAATTATTGGTGCAAGTATTTTTTTTTTTAATTTTTCCCCACACTAGGAATTTGTCCTGTATCGTGGGTGCGTTCAGAAACATTTAAACTCACATACACAAACAGACAGACCCGGAACAACTATCTGTAGGTCATACAAATATTTGTTCCGTGCGGGGATCGAACCCATTTGAAACATTTTGGAAACGGCTACTAAGTAAATTCGTCTGCTTACCCACCAGGACACCATCAACAACTACCTAACAGGCCAGAACGATCCAGACCCTCCATCATGGCTGCCAGACGACATCATTAACTTAAACAGTCTGGACGAGCCAGACAACTTGATGGAGAAGTTGAACGGCAATGTGCCAGAAAGCGGTGTGACTGTCAAACTGTTATGCGGAGCTGATCTGTTGGAGTCTTTCGCGACGCCGGGGCTGTGGTCTGAAGAAGATGTAAGTACTTTTTAACCTACTTTGAAATAAGGAGGAGGTTGACTGAAATTTGGAATTTGACAGTGCTTTTTTTGTATGTTTGTTACGCTATATCTCCGTTAATTGTAGAACAATTTATAAATTATTTTTATAATCGAAAAGGTATACTCCCAAAGTATACCTTTTCGATTATGAAAGTAAAAATAAATTTAACAGGGGACCCCCCTGTTAAATTTATCAGTTATTTTCTATAATACATATTTTTTCATATCATTTATATAGATGACTAGCTGTTCCATGCGGTTTCACCCACGCTGCTCAGCACCTGCTGGTCGTAGCGTGATGTTATATAGCCTATAGCCTTCCTCAAGAAATGGACTATCCAACACTAAAAGAATTTTCCAATTCCAACCAGTAGTCCCTGAGATTAGCGCGTTCAAACAAACAAACAAACTCTTCAGTTTTATAATATTACTAGCTGTTCCACGCGGTTTCACCCACGCTGCTCAGCACTTGTTGGTCGTAGCGTGATGTTATATAACCTATAACCTTCCTCAAGAAATGGACTATCCAATACTAAAAGAATTTTCCAATTCCAACCAGTAGTCCCTGAGATTAGCGCGTTCAAACAAACAAACAAACAAACAAACTCTTCAGCTTTATAATATTAGTATAGATGATATGTTTATATCTTTTAATAACATTGAAAAGTGAATACTCTTTGTGTAAGATACCATCAAACAACAAAAAAGGGAGAAATACTTATTAAAAAAAAACTTTTTGCTTTTTTGAAAGTCATTCCTTTTTTTTGTAAATATCTTTGTCTAGTAATTGTTTTATGTATCAATATAAAGATTGATCGGGTCTATCTGCAAAATTCAGCGTTCCATTCATTACATATCGAGGGTCCGGAGACCACGTTTTAGCCGGTGAAAACCCGGCATCAACATCCCGGCTTTTCACCAGCTCTTTGACAGTCGTTACAGACAGTGTCCGTCTGTAAATCAGTCTAACTAAAGCCAAAATAACGAGCTTCCTCCGTGCTTCGGAAAGCACGTTAAGCTGTTGGTCCCGGCTGTCATTTGTAAGGAAAATTTCTACTTCCACAAGGAATAGCAATTTTATATACTAGATATGAGTTCGGACAAACATCGGTCAACTTATAATCTTTTTGAAACATTTTTTTTATAATCTTGACCACTAGAAAATTCTCCTGTATTGTGGGTGCGTTTAAATACATTTAAATTCACATACACAAACAGCTAGACCCGGAACAACTACCTGTAAGTCATACAAATATTTGTTCCGTGGGGTTGTCGAACCCGCGACACGCAGCGCAGCAGTCGATCGCTCAGCCACTGCGCCAACCGTGCCGTCAATACATCATTGTCATAGCTCGAAAGTGTTATTAAAATTATTGTAAGGACTCAGCTACTGCGTTTTATTAAGAACCAAGCTCCAGTGTCTCACGATTAGACACCTCGTAATTACGTTCTACTGGTTAAGACATATAATTTGAATGGTTTACTCCCAACGGCCACCACCAAAACCAGTGGTGGCCGTTGGATCAGTGCATTATTTTTTGCCCCAACGGCCACCAGTGGCGGACGTTGGAAACTAGTCATTTTAAAATGCGAATAAAATGACTAGTTTCAAATTGTTGTATTAAAATTATTTAGAAATTCACCAGATATAATGTATGTACCTATATCTGTAAGCAATCAATCTGTTAGTTAAATTATAGGTACATTTGCTATAGTTAGATTACATTGACAAAACACTGATAATAAATATTATTTGCAATGTTCCAACGTCGCCACTGGTGGCGGTTGGGACAAAAAATAATGCACTGATCCAACGGCCACCACTGGAGCCCGTTTTAGTGGTGGCCGTTGGGAGCAAACCATTTGATTGACCATCGTGATTTTCATTTCCAGTTGGAGAACATAGTGGGCCGTCACGGGCTTGTGGTGGTGACCCGCGCCGGCAGCGACCCGGGCCGGTTCATATACGAATCGGATATGCTCTACAAACATAGGGTAAATATCATGTTAATATATATACTTCTTTTTTGGTGTGGGACATCATCAAATAACTTACCCCCGGGAACGTAAAGGGCAATAGAAGGAACATGGGTGGGTTTTAGTCAGTAAAAGTCTGACACTCCCCCCGCCCAGAGCGGGGGAAGTTATTTGGGGATTTCCCACCCCAAAAAAATAATAATAAACTGATGTTGTCACGCTTGGCTGATGCATTCGTGATTGATTGCAATATGCCATTCGTCATACACACAACAATTTCGGACGCTTCACAGCATTATATTTCACTCGACACCGGAACTTAATTGAATTAGATTCGTCTAATGCGTTTAATGAATTCGACAGCCAAATTGGAACATAAAATTAATCCTTACTAATTAATATTATAAAAGCGAAAGTGAGTTTGTTTGTGAGTTTTTTATATTAAACAAATAAACAATTGGATAATTAAAGTTCTAAAATTATTCACAGAACAACGTGATCCTAGTGACGAATTACATAGCCAATGAAGTCAGTTCGACTCAGATCAGACGTCTAGTCCGGCGCGGTGAGAGCGCCAAGTACCTCACAGATGACGCCGTGTTGGCGTACGTGAGGCAACATCGCCTGTATGGAGCCCCGCATTGCGTCACGTGAGTACCATCGCACTGGTTTTTTTATTGGCTGAATACTGGAGCTATTTTTTTATGAAAAATGGTATAGCAATTTTTGACTAGGGAATGGTTGAGCAATTTTAGGCTAAGGGGTGGTTGAGCAATCTTTAGGTAGGCATTGCTTAAGTGATACTATGTTAATCTTAATTAGGTACAGCCAGTAAAAGAGTTAAATAACCATGCTGGTCAGATAAAGATGATTCCGACACTACTGGTCCCAAACAATTTCTTTAAGCTCATATGACATTCCGAGCTAGGCAGCAATGTAGCGGCAGCACTGCTGTGCGTCAGTGTCACCCTACCGCCGCGACAGACCAGTTGTGACGCGCAACAGTATAAATAAAACTTGGTCATCAATCGACATTTTGTCAACTCAAAGTAAAGTAACGAATACACAATAACGCATCACCACGAACAGAGCGACACTGCCGCCTTATTCGGAATCAGCGCGGGAGGCAGCACTGCTGGGCAGCACCTTAGTGGCAGCACTGCGACAACAGCACTGCTGATTGTTGCCAAGTTCGGAATCATACCTTTATTCTTGAAAACCGATGTAGGTCCTCAACTCAAATTTATTTTTATCTAATAAACTGTTTGTTATCAAATGAATTTAACTTTATTTGAAAACAGGAATGGTTTTTAAGAAAATTTCAACTGCGTCTAACGAGCCTGGTTAGTTATTTATTTTGCTGACTGTACATGCATAACGAGTATCGTTATCATAGTATAAAAAAGTATATTTATATGATTTTTCTATGGTCAATAGATATATAGATAGTTTGGTTAGTAACGTATGCCGTTCACTGCCCTGTATAGTTTTCATGGAATATTTGAGCAGTTACTGCTCTAGACTAAACTGTTCTTTTGCCAAAGTTAATTCCGTCGAAATATATTATATTTCTGTTTTGTTACACCGTTTTTTTTATTGTTTTGTTATGTTTTATGACATTTTATATTTTTTGTGTATTTTTAAAAATCGAATTGCAGACTTGTTGATTACACCGGACTCTTTTTGACATATATATATTTAATGATATCTCAATCTCGATAAATTAAATTTTGGCAAATACATTTTAAGAAAAAAAGGCATGTCCGGTGTTTGCTACAAGTGTACACACGGCGGCACATCAAGCTATACATATTATTCAGTATAAAAAAAATAAAAATTATTCACATCCGTCCCAAAGATCCATAATACATTTACACATAGTACAATTCATAATAAAGATTCACATTTACAAAACGTATTTCAAGATGCAATAAAAATAACTTATTTTTCTATGTTAATATTAAATATAAGTTGACTTAAATATAAGTTGCTCCAATACTTAATCTAACGACTGTCCAGCCTGTCATTAAACATCGGTAGCAACATCGCATCGCATATAACATGGCTGCACTTGGTAGCGATTTCCTGTACAATGAGAGATCCGCATAAATTGGTTTTGGATAGCTTGATTGCTAGTCGTGCGTACAACCTTCCGTGCACGCGACGACACATCAACCTATACAAAACTGGTTGATCTCTCATCGTACAGGAAATCTACGGTTTACGAACCGCAGTAGAGAGATCAGAATAACTGGTTTTGTATAGGTTAATGTGTCGTCGTGTTTCTTATGTTGATTTTTATCTTTTTTTAGTTTTATTTGTCTTTTGTGATATAATTTTTAACATTAAAAGTGATTTTATAGCCAATTATTGATTTAAGTTGCAGATTTCTATTTAGCTTTTTTCTATTTTTTTACTAATAGAAGTATTGTTTTTATAACAATTTATATGGAAATAAATGATTTAATCATGGTTATTTCCTTGTGTTTTTTTTTAAGTTCGAATATACAATTAAAGAAAGAACAAAAAAAGTAAACAACATCACCACAGTTTCTATAACGACAATACTTAAAATTACTGAGTCGTGTCACAAAACTAAATTTAGATTTTTCAAACAGTTATCGACCTTTTTAACCTTATAATTAAGTCATAATTCTCTGTACAAATACTAACACACAATAACCTTTTCACGCTGCCCGGAAACAGTGAGTATAACATTCTCAACGATTTGATTGCTAGTTACGACAAGCGATCACCACAAGACGTCATAATGGCGTCCCCTGAAGAAACCAGCTTTAAAAACATCCTCATATCGATCAGAGACAAACCTTCTATAATTGACGAGACTATTACAGTCAAACGACCAAGGAAGACCAACTTCCTGATGCCCAACTCCCACACTGATTCTGTATCCCCTCTTTGTGGGCCCTTAAAGCCCAAAATGGCATATCTAGACAAAGTCCCATCGACCTATGTCCCAGGAAAAGCCGTCAAAATCGTCAGCGATGCTACTGAACACAAAATTGACAAGGTAACGTTAGACACAACATATTGCTCCCTCGATAGCTACTTAAGCAAGGATTCAGATTTTGACTTATACAAAAGACGGGTAAGTGAAGGTAATGTGGAGAAAGTCGAAGTTGAGGCTTCGAAAAAACGTTGTTCGTCGACCATTAGGAAACTGAAGCCAGATGAAATGAAAAAATCGAAGTCCGAAGTCAGTAAGCTGTGTGATAAGATGAAGAGTATTAAGATAAAGGATAGTTCGGGAAGGAACTATAAGACGCGGAGTTGTAACGATATTGTTAGGCTGATTTTGACAAAGCATGGAATTCATGTTATTAGCGATACAGAGGCTATTGTTTAGAAAGTGGTCGTAATACTAATAGTTTAAGGTTGAGATTGTACTGGAATTTAAAAATGCATGAATTGATTAAGATGTATAGTTACGAGCAATAAGGTAAAAAACATTTGGCGAGATCCAAAAGCGATTACGCGATAAAAGACGGTTTCTGTAGAATTTTGCTAAGTGTATACATTTTATTGCTTGTGATTGTACTAGCTTCTACACGTGGGTTCACCCGCGTCGGTTGTGTTATAGAAATCTGTTAGCCAGTTAAGGCGAGAACGATTTTTCAGTAAAATCTCACCTTGAGTAATTTATTATTATTAAAAAAAAAACTCGTATTGCCAGAAAATAACAGAATTTAATCAGATACCTGATATAGTCAATTTATTCGGAATAGTAAGTTCAATAACTTCAAAATTTCAAATATAGAAAAAAAAAACAATAAATATTAAATAAAAGGTTTTCAAAAGGAGAAGTCTTTGGTTGGGCTGTTTTTTAGAACATGTCTTCCAAACTGAATTTATTTGTCAATTTGCAATCATCAATTTCTGACTGACTTTGTAATACATATTTAAATAAACATTGGAGTTCATGTCTTTAAAGTTAAAATTCAACCGCATCTGCCTCTGATTCAAACTTCACCTTTAAACCGAATTCGCGGAATTTAGCGGAAAAGCCTCCTGGAGTTTTAGTTTTGAGATCAGTGAATAAAGGACTGTACTAATATTACCGTTAAGTACAAAATTGTGGCGAATTTGTTTACTTAGAAATTGCGCTAGGATGGTCAAAACGTGGATCTTTAAGAGAAATAATGGTAAGAAATTCCATTATTATTATTAACTCTTTTCCTTAATTTTGAATCAAAATCCGCGAGAAAAAAGATATTACAAGAAAGTCTGACACTCTGTCTTACCAAGGGGACTATTACCCAGTACTCACTGGGTAGTACTGGTCAGATAGGCAGTCACTCCAGGGGAAAAACAGTTAATTAGCTGTATTTGGTAAGACTGTTGACTGAAGTTGAAATTGACCCCAACATAGTTGGGAAAAGGTTCTCAAGAGTTACAAATCAGTTCAATAAAAAGTCACTCCAGGCTAAATACAGCCACACAGTGGCGATCTGCCCGGCTTGGGCGGAGCACCGCCGTGCCCTCGTAGAGGCGATCGGCGGCGGCGATCTCTCGCGTCCGGCCCTGGTTCAGGCCATGGTCCGGAGCGAGAGGGAATGGGAAGCGGTCACCACCTTCTGCGAAGCAGTAATGCTAGCGAAGGAGGTGGCCGGGCGTTTGCGGGAGAGAACATCTGCCCAACCCAGCCGCCGCGGGAGACGCCCATGGCGCCGGGCGCCGCGAGACGACTTCCGGCCACCGTAGATGCGGGCCTGTGGGCGGTGAGCAATGGGTAGTTCACCGTCCGTCCGTCGATTGACGACAGGCCGTGTCGACGGCGCGTTCGTGTTTCACGCGCGCCTCAAAGAGAGTCAGCAAAGCAGAGGGGCTTGCCAGAGCCTCTGCCTGCCGGGGTTGCGGGTTGTTCGAAAGAGATACCGCGGCCTCGGAACGTAAAGGGCAATAGAAGAAACATGGGTGGGTTTTAGTCAGTACAAGTCTGACATGCCCCCCCGCTCCACCCAGAGCGGGGGAAGTCATTGGATGATTTCCCACCCGAAAAAAAAAAAAAAAAAAGGCTAAATACAGTTATTTAGCTGTATTTGGTAAGACTTGAAACCGACCCCAACATAGTTGGGAAAAGGTTCTCAAGAGTTAAAAATCAGTTCAATAAAAAAAAAACGACTTGTCTATATCATAAGTCGCCTCATACAGTTCTGAATCTGAGGACTGATTAGAACCTAGAGCGACCCGAATTAAACATAAAAATAGAAAACCTTGATAAACATTCATTTCATGCCCCCTTCAAATTTCCATTAGAATAAAAATAATTGATAACTCTATTGATAGGCTACATTTCATGTATAAAACGGTGGAATTTATATTAAAGCTATTAATGTTCTTTACATCAAAATATAATCATTTGTAAATATTTATATGTATTTGTAATAAATGCTCTTTTTATAATATTGTACCTTTTACTATAAGATGTTTAAATTTACTAGTAATTATCTAGTTATATTATAGTATAGGTTATCTAGTTATAAAGTTGCATGTAAACTGTGTATTGCAACTACTTAACTGGGGTCAAAGACAACAGTTATTAGAAAAAAAAACAAATGTCAAAATGCAATAATGCCAACCTGAAAATATGACATTTAAACCAATTATTGCTATAAAAAAATGCTATAGAAAATGTTGCCTTTATGATGATGCTTTTTTCTCAAAACTTGTAATTCACTCCAGTAGTTGCTATACACCCCAGTTTACTTGCAGTTAATGTTGTTTCATTAGATAAACATGTTTCTAAACATTTATTACGGAATTATTGTAGAAAGTATACTTTTAAAGAGAGAGTTATCAACATAAGTTTATTATACACAAAATGCGTTTAAGTATGTTCGTAAAGTATTAAAATATCAGGTACGTATTTACTAAATAAAAAATAAATAAAATACATTTCTTAATGTAAGGAGAAATATAACTAGATAGAATTAAAAGTTAGGCAATTTAAAACTTTTCTTTTAAATTATAAATTAAATGTAATCAAAAATTAACCATAAAAAGTATTAATAAAGCACATTGTTTACATTAAAGCCAAATGTCAAAGCATAAAGTATTATCAATCAAGATTGAGATTTTAATAATTAAAGTTTAATATTTAAACTCTGTATGGAACATTGCCACAAAAAAATTTCTCCAACAGAAGCAAAAATTATTGTCATTGTTTGAAAAATAAGGAAAAACTACTGATCCATACAATTTCGTCATGTAGATACTGTACTTCCATATAAACAAGTATAGCACAGTGACGAAATAGAATGGCACAGTAATTTTTCCTGAAGGAATGGTAATAGTAAACGTGTCAATGTAACAAGGTGTAACAAAATAAACGCAACACGTCACACGTGGTCGCTCAGACTATGAAACTAAACAACTTTTGTTGTACGAGCTTTTGAAATTTGCAGAAATTAAAGACTTTCTATAGGATGTGACGAAAAAAAAAGTTATGAATTGACAAAACAAAAGTCATAGAGCAAAAGTTTTTATGTTTCATAGCTTGAGACATTAACGTTACTATGTCCTGTTGTTCGTAAAAGGGCAAAAGAAGTACATGGGTGTGTTTTAGTCAGTAAAGGTCTGACACACCCCCGCGCTCTGCCTAGGGCGGGGATGTTATTTGATGTCTGCCCATGCACAAAAAAATACATAAAAAGAGAGGTTTTGTCTTTATAATATTACACACTGTATATTTCTCAATTTCTCTAAATAAGAGTCATTATTTAAAGCGGCCTCACAACTGCCCCAAACATGTGCAATTAATGTTTTTACTACTTTAATAATTTCCTAAGCCAAATTATAATGTTGTAAGATATCTGTTAAATAAATTGAATATTTCTAAAATGCATTTAACATAGGGTTTATTCATAATTATTTTTTCATGTTTATTCATGTTAGTTGCCAATGGTAAAATTTAAAATTTAAATTTTTCCCTCGATTTTATTCAGCGTTTATGAATAAAACCCTAAATATTTTGATTATTGGATAAATATTAAATTGGATTAGAGGAGCTCGTGGCTAAATAATAACTGCCGCTTGGGTCGATCTTGAGGTTAAGCCACGCTTGCCTAGGTTGGTCCGTGGATCGGTGAATTATAATTATTATTAAAAACTGTTCCATGGAAAAATAAAATCTATGACAAACTTGGGAAAAGCCTAGGCAGGTGATGATTAATGGATAAATATGTGCGGACTCGGAAATGCTAAAACGGAACTAGTATTTAATTTGAAAAGTGCTCCTTCTATGTATACTAATTTATTATGTTACTTTGTCGGACCTTGTAACAGTATTGTCTAACTAGTGCCAATTTATTATCGTTCCTATTTTATTATTTCCTTGCATGAAACACTAAAATAGTTTTTTAATTGTAGGTAGTGTAAAAAAATATTAATATAATTGATTTGATTAATGTCTGTGTACTTAATAAATAAATAAATTAAAACTATTAAATGTAACAGAACTAAATTAAAAATAAATGTTTTAAAATAGCTTGTTAAATTAGGGTACCATTTTAGTATTTAAATGCGTTCATGAAATTTATCGAATTATAATATTGCCGGATATATTTTTAGTTTTTAGCTAATTACTTGTGTAGCATGGGAACTATTGTTTTACTTTTTTATATTGACTTGTGCTCAACACTGAATTGCTGTAAGTAGTTTAAAGCGACCGCTTAGTAACTGTTTTCAATATTATATAAAAGAGGTCAAATTCAATATACTTATAATCCTATAAATAGCAATTATTTCTTTTAAGTAAGATTTGACTCAAAGTTACTGTCTAAGTAATATTTTACAAAATTTAAATTAATTTATATAACATTTATTTTTAGCATGTTCTATTGATGTTGCTTCCTATAGTCTATGTGCCCTACAGTAACTATTGTCCCCTCATCCATAGAGTATTGATTCTGTATGATTTTCTTTGTACCTTGTCTTGCCCCAATGGACCTAGAAATAAAAGCATAATATTTCTGTGATTGAATGGCCAGATTTTCAATACATACAAACCTTTTTGTATGAACATGTACAGAAGAGGTTTTACTTTAAAAAAGTTTCATGTCTGGCTGATTGCAAGAATCTATCGCTTCATTTTTGGGTCTTTATAGTAGTGCATGATTTTGTTGGCGCTTAGATAACATTGTCAGGTATTGACGAATTAAATGGTGGCGTATTAAACGTATTAAAATGATCGCTAATCCCGCCAAAGTATAACATTAAAAGCAGTCTGAAAAAATACAATATTTTTCTGCATTATAAGTTCCGTTTAAGAGTGCGCCAGAGAATCATGCAAGACTACGTATTTTAATTTCCCCCCTTTTTTATTTTTCCTAACCATGGGTGTTGTGTGCGTAGGGAGGCGGCTGCGCGTTGTAGCTGACGTGTTGCGCGCGCGCCGATGACGTCACGCCGTAGCGGGGCGTAGCGAGTTCGTAGCAACTCCGTAGCAACTCGTAGCAAGCGTAGCGGGGAGGGCGGAGCGCGCACACCCTACCTAATTTTACAGTACTTAATTTTACCTCTGACAACAGTAGTCTGGTAGCACCTTTATTTAACGTTAATAAGAATCACTGTCATTTTCATAAGTTTGTCACTGGGCAAACTATAAGCAACCTCATTTAACGGGAATAAATCACTGTGATTCAAGTCGGAGGTAAAATAACTGTGAAAGGACCTTAGTTATAAGTTTTGTCTACGTAGTGCCTACTGTGTCCACTAGTTTGACGTTCCGAATGTCAAAATTGACGTTTTATTTTTGGGGTTGCTAGAGCATTAGTTTTTTATCAATCAAGGTTGTCAGTGATGAAATATAAAATGTTTATTTTTTTGTATGTATTTAATAAAATAAATAAATATCATTGAAATGCAATGGAATGTGATAAAAGTTGTGGCAAAGTAACCTATTTTTGGAGGATATTTATACAATGTTACTTATTAATTTTATACGTGCTCAATATTTGCGTGTTAATGGAAAACTAAGTATTTTTGGGTTCCTATAAACTAATGAAGTTTTTTTTTATTATGAAACAAGTGTTATATCAACTAGTGGACACATACTTAATGGCTTGTTTGACGCTTTTGTGGAAAACCTGCATGAGATGTACCCCTATTTTATCCGATTTTGGTTTTTAGGTGGAAGGCTAAGTTAACGTCATCTTTGTGAGTATAAACAGAGTTCGGTTTTGGTAAAATATAATGTTTATTTGCACCATGCATTATGGTGACATTAAAACCAACAGAAAACTAGGCATTGAGCAGTATCTTATTATTATTTTTATTACTTTAACTACGGTAACGTGTCAAATAGATTTCTCATTCACAAAAAAGCCTACAAAATTCTCCTGAGTTTCAAAGATAGACCTACATGTTCAGTCGACAAAAAAGATTAGTCTAAGGAGTTTCTATACCCCTTGAACGGGTATTCCACAAAGTACCAAACAGCCATCGCCGCGGTTCAGAGCCAGCCTAGCTTAGTCTGACCGTACTTGCGCTTCTATACTTACTTAGTAAAGTATCAGCCGTATTCTGCCTGATTACGTCAATTGTTATGCCATACAACGACTATGCACCTCTGCGATTTTCAACTCTATTTAGTAGCTTCTAAAGTCTATATTCGGTAGTGAGATCATCAGTTTCGTATGAGCGAAAAAGAACTTGAAAAGTTAATATTATGAACTTTATTTAGTGAGTTCTAAAGTCTAGTTTTAAACAGAGCTGCACAATCGTTTTTCCTATATAACTAGGTGAATCTAGTGTTAGCATGTTTTAGGCTTATTGTGTACTTCTTTAATTATTTAAGTAGTAGCATTTTGTATGAGTGAGTGTTCATACAAAAGTAAAACTTAATATGAAGATTTTTAAGCTTAGTTAATTTTTTCTGGTTGCATGTAAATGTTATTGGGTGTGAAAATAAACTTAATACTAGCTGGTCAAACTCAAGGTTAGCCAAAATTTCTTAGTTAACAATGAATAAACGACTTGTAGAGGAACATGCATCAAACAATTTTAAACCGTGCCATTAACCTCTCAAGGACCTCCATTATTTACGTCAACAATCCGTCAAGCACCGCCGGGCGGGCTCTTATCGTAAGCATAATCTGATTTTAAGACTTATCTTTACTACAAATACAGTTAAATCGGTCGGGGTTTGGTGGCACAAATTTGTGCCAGCGGGGCTCAACGGTAATATATATATATCAAATACTTGTTTACTGACACGTTTTTGCACCGCTGGGGCTCTAGAGGTTAAACTGCGACTTAGTGCCCGTTGTGGTACTGCACCAGACAACACCTATCTTATCAGAGGGACCTTCCTTTTCTATAGGACTGAAGAACTTAAGATCCTGTTCTTCATATATAGCACGGCTAACGAGAAGCGATACCAAATGTAAACAAAACCCATGCTAAAACCCCATCTAAATTGGCCTCCCGAATGTTGGCGAACCTTTACCGAGACATTACGACAAAGGCACAAGATGGAAAGAGCTAAATATTAGATTGTCAACGCCACAATTGTTCTTTAGGTTAATGACCTTTCGTATCGCTTCTCGTTGGCCGTACTATAGATTGTTTGGGGTGCCCTAGATTATTGATTATATATTATAAAATTATCAAACCCTTGTATAATAAGGGACCACAGACTTGAGTATATGGTTTTAATTTCACCTCGATACCTCCACGCGTTCCCGAGATAAAGGCTTTTGACAGACAGACGGACAACTAAGTGATCCTATAAGGGTTTCGTCTTTTTCCTTTTGAGGTACGGAACGCTAAAAAGCCATAGCATTGAAATGATATTTTCAGATCGAATACTTCTTATTAGCTGATGAATTCTGATCGTGTTAGTAAAACCAGGAAATATTTCGTTTATTTTCGCACTCATCTTCTGACGTAACACAAGACAATCTTTCATCTCCAAAAATAAGATAAAAACTATCTAAAGCAACTTGAACGAATAGCCAACTCATCATCACGCCTGTAAACCTCAAAGAGCTAGACAGAGGTGTACCTTATACATAGTATATCCATATTTAGCTAGTTATGTTTAAGTCTAATGTTATATGGGATGACCTAATTGCGATCAATTCGGTACAAATCTGGAGTCCGTGGCTACCACTGGTTAGTTCCAGATGGAAAAACCCAATGAGACTACCCGAATCGGGAATCAAATTCAGGACCCTATGCTCAGCAGTCGCACTTGTGACCACTAGACTAACGAGGCAGTCAATAGCCAAATGTGTTTGTATTGTCGATTAACTAAATCAGTGGCTGAGGTATTTATTACATTGGTTTGCGGGTTATTCGAAAGAGATACCGCGGCCCAAGAACATAAACGGCAATAGAAGGAACATGAGTAGGTTATGTCAGTACAAGTGTGTCCCCCCCACTCGAGGAAGTTATTTGATGATTTCCGTTCCGCAAACAAAGGTATTTATTATATGGAAAGTTCGTGCAGCTACGGCATCTGGACCTGTTACTGATTGATGGCAATAGGCTCGCTCCCTGTTATATGGGACTTAAAAATAAGCGAATTGTACTATTAGGAGCACCTCTGCTTAACCCTCAAGGCATTACAAGCGTGATATTATGCTATGTTGTTCTCTATGTAGGGTAGATCTTTTTCATTATGCGCCCACTTTCTAAAGAACAAAACATTCAGTGCCCCCCTTATCCTGATAAAATATAGTAATTAGTAATTATACTAATAAGAATAAAAAATTTAAAAAAAATGAACTTTCGCAAATATTTTCAGTAATTTTTAAGCCAGTATATGTTACCAAGTTTGTATAAAATATAAATTTGCAGGTCTTTGCGCCTCCCTAGGGTGGCGCACCCCCTACTTTAAAATCCCTGCTCTAGGGTATCCTAGAGAACAACATATCCTATAAAAGGTCTCCCATTTTTAGAGCTTAATTTTTTTAAATTAAAAATAATTGTTTTCTTATATTCCTTTCAAAATTATGAAACCTTTCTTTTTGTGTTTAGTTTTTTTTTTATTTACTTCATAAATGATATCTTCTAAATAAATATTTATTTTAGGTTTTTCTTAAGCGATATAATGATACAAATTCTTTTCTATTTAAAAAAAATATTATATTTATTCATTGTTTTTGATATGTTAGTCTCTTTTGTGTTTATACATTGTCATTTGATACAATTTACAAATATAATTTTTACTTATTATTTTATAGTTATGCATATACAATGTGTACTTAATTTTAAGGATCTGATTAATTAACTTATTATTCAGTTGCGTAGCCGGTGTTGAATGACATGTAAATAATAGAGAAAAAAATTAGATTTTTTGAATCCTTATTAATCTCACAAAAAAAAATATAATATTTGATGTGCAGTTCTTATTTGGGCCAAGATTCATTCCACTTTGACTGCCTTTCCTGTGAGCGTCGCATTCGAATATGGACGCTAAGGTTATACAAAATATCTTCATATTCGTATGCAATACTTTCTTTACTTAGTTGTAAAGTCAAAGTGGGATTTGTAAATCTTGGCTTCACACCAACCAGTCAAAATGTGGAGTTAAGTTGTATTTGCATGTCATTTAGCCCAGCCAACAACAGAATTCTTAATTCATATGTTCCTTGTTTATGGTTTAGCCAATAGGTAAGGTTCGTTAGTTTGTGAAATTACAACGATATTCCATATTCGATGCTGTAGAAAAAAAAAACATCACGCCTGTAAGAATTTCCACGAAAAGGTACCTATTAGTAATCCCAATCTGTTTTGCTTACGAATATTGACATCGAGATTTTTTTTTAAGGAATCTGGTATAGACGAAGAGTCGTTTGAAGTAAGTGTCTTATGAGAAACCATGACATTTTCTGAGAGCAAGTATGTTTTAAGAAATGTTATTTTTAGTCAAGTGCAAACTTTGAAGTAATTTCTTTAGATTCAGTACTGTAATAGTATCGATTTCATAAGCTTCACATTAACATAGGTTTTTTACAACATTATATTGTTATTCATGTAATAATTTGAAATATTAAGATCTACAAGAATGACATAGCTTAAATATTTAGATTTGTTGTTGTTTCAAGTTGAATATAAAATAAACGAAATCAGGTACCTACCAAAATGCTCTAACTTGTCCTGTATTATCTTGTGGCAATTTTATATTTTTTTTCTAATTCAAATTTAGAATTGGAAGGTATTTGTTTGCCTTTGGTATGTACAAGGACATGTTATGAGGAAGCATGAAGCGCATGTTACTAAAAGAGTGATAGATTTGAATGTTGATGGATGGAGAAGGAGAGGAAGGCCAGAGAAAAGTTGATGGATTGTGTAAGGAATAATATGAAGGAGAAAGGAGTAAATGATGCCGTGACGTCTGACAGGGGAGAGAAGAAAACGTGTTGCGCAGACCCCAAATAGAATGGGACAAGGGCAAGGAAGATGATGATGATTATCAAAATCTCGTAGAGTCTCGATGACAATTTAAATTGAGTCAGCACAAAACTTATTACATTCAATTGTCATCTAGTAGCTGATATAGTTTTTTTCTACAGCATCTTAGCAAAATACATTCGCAAGATAATTTATATATATAATGAATGTTACCGCATAGATTTGTATTAGTATGTTTTTAGCTGCAGTAATTGTCACAGTCATTTGTAAATCAGTTTTATTGTTTAAAGTGATATCAATTAAATAAATAAAAATATAATGCTTTTACAATTATAATAAATGTTAAGTCCGGTAAATTAATATTATTATAACTGTTTTTATTTGAAATTGTACACAAGAAATTGGTTGAGTATATTTTGATAAACAATTACCTCCACTAAATAAAATGTTTCTTCTTCACAATGATTGAATGAATGTTAACTTCAAGGATGGTAACCTTACCTTGACCTAGGCCAGCGGCGTACTCCTGAGCCCACAATAACCCATGATGACTATTCAGTAACTAACATCATGCAGGTTATAAGAGCAAGCTAAACGTTTAGGTTTATACGAACGAAAATCTGTGAACGGTGAGGAAGCTCATCTTCCGTCCGTCGACGACAGGCCGGGGAGGCGCATTCGTGTTCTTGCCCGGCCACCGCCTACCGGGGTAAAAGAAGGAACTTAGTTAGTCAGTACAAATCCAACACTCCCTTCCGCTCTGCTCAGAGCTGGAGAAGTCATTTGATGATTTCTTATCCAAAAAAGCTTTTATAAAAGTATTGGATAAACTTAGGATATTATTAAACTTTCTTTTAATAATTTATTATAATTTGCATACCTTAATAGGTCGAAATATTGTAAAACTTTAAATTGAAATCAATAAAGATTTGTTTTTAACCTTTTGACCGCCAGAGTAATAACGCTTCGCCGTGCCCTCCACGCCAAGCCACAAATTCAATGAAATCAAATGTATCAATAAAACACGTTAAAGTAATGATTTAATATGTTTATTTTGTATTTTTCTATGATCTGTTTCTTGGCATCTATAGATGTCGGTGGCGCACAGGGCACGCTTGCGCATGGCATCTATACATGCCATTGGCGGTCAAAAGGTTAATAATATTATAAAAGATATAAAAAAAAGGTTTTGCTAATTTCCATTACTTTTCATTTCTTAATCAAAGCTTTTCACCTTTGATAAGAAACCCGATTATCTACCCAACAAAGTACTACAAGAGATAGTCATAAGTATTCCTTGTTAGGATTATCTTTCTATTGTTTTACAGTTGCCATGTTATATATCAGTTCTTTAACAACATAGTAACTAAAACATCTATTCAGTTAGATAGACACATGCTGTAATCAGTTTAAATCAACAGATTAACGTTGCCGCCTTGTAGTTAACCGTACATTCGCAAATACATTATCTAAACTGATAATTTTTGCAAGCTTATGTTGTAAAATATTGCTGAACCGGTCAAAACTGACTGTTTTGATCCTTGTCATCTACTTACCGGTCCATATTTGCAATATAAATCTCCGCTTTGAAAATATTACCAATGAATGTAAAAAGAACGCTTATTACATGAGAATAAAATGGTTTATTTATTTACATTTTTGTTTTATTTACAAACTTACATAATGATCGTTTTAGCTTAAAAGTAATAGTTTAATATGGAAATGTGTGGGCAGTGCGGTGCGAATAATGGCTATCCAGACAGTGAATGTCTTGACTTTGTTGTTGAAGTTGTTAGACGTGGGTTCGACCATTGACAGGCACTTAGGGCTGAAACTGCGTTAAACGAGCGCCCGCGACGGACACCTGACGCGTGGGTTCCGAGGGAATGTGAAGGACCCTGTCACAGGTGCCTAAGAGTACATTCGCTTGACCTCATATGACAGAGTGACACTGCAGTTCCACAATTACTATTTCTCTGTCGAAAGACATTTTCACAAGCTTTTCATCGACCGTTATTGACTGAACAAGCCCGCGCGTGTTACCCCTGGCGGGCCCCGCGCGTGTCCCCGCGTCGTTTCACTTTTGTATGAAAGCGCGCGGGTGTCCGTTCAACGCAGTTTCAGCCCTTAGAGTAAACTAAACCCGCGAATTCTTTGGAGTGTATTTGTTTATTTTTGTATCTGCAATAGAATGAGTTGTAATCAGATATATTGTCTTTTACATTGTTGTTTAGAGGGGGCATTTCTGTGAAGTCTCTCCCTCGGTCTTCATATAATAGATGGCGTCTGGTTTCTAGGCTTCTCGCGTCTTTGGTCCAACTCTAGTATTTGCCATTTTTTTATAGCATGGAATTTAAAAAAAAATTGGTAAGTATTCAATTACTACACTTTTTTTTGTAAAAGTATCCTCACATACTTCTTATAACAACTATCTGACAGAAAAAGTGCCATCAAAATTTATCTAGCCGTTTCGGAGATTAGCCGAAGCAGACAGACAATTTGTTTTCCTCATAAGTACCGTATATACTTTCCGTATATGCATTACAAAGTTGTTATTTTGAAGTTACAAATTGACACTTTTATTATTTTATTAGTAGTTTCTTTTTTAAGTGTAACTATATCCACCATCCCACACATCATACTGGTAAGGTGTGTGACGATCTAATCTTTTCCACACAAAATACAGGGTGGCGCCTAAATGGTTTCCGCTGGTGAGTACAAACCTTATTCGCGAATTATAATGATAGATTTTGGCTAGCAACTTTGAAGTGTACTCTAATGATACTTATATATTAAACAAATAAACTAAATGGCTACTACAAGACTAGGAATGGAGTATTTATCTAAACTGAGCGTTAAAACTTAAAATTAGGTACAAAAATACAATATTACATAAATCTTACAATAATAAATATAGAATCCAAAACATAATATCAGTGATTTATAAATAATTATAAAAACGGTATAATGGTGTATACATCAATTAAATAAGTTCAAATCTTATCAGTAGAGGCAGAGGTGTTATGGAGCTCCGTAGCCATAAAAATATTCGAAACCGATATAATACAGTTACCGACAGGTTTTCAGATATAAAATTCTAATATCCATAACCAAAACTAGCGGATAATCCAAAATATTTTATGTAATAATATAATTATATCTTATATACCTATAAAATTCTCGTGTTAAAGTTTTAGTTGCCACATTCCTCCGAAACGGCTTGACCGATTTTTATGAAATTTTATATGTATATTCAATTCAGTCAACTAAAACTTTCGGTAGCTCAGAATCGGTCGTTTTTTTATATTAGCTAAACACAGCTCGTTATTTCATATCCATAACATCCCTGATTTTCAGTATGGAAACCTAAAGAAGTTATCCATTGGTACAGAAAACCTGGGGCCTTAGTCTGCTATTAAAATAGTGTCAGAATGGTCGATCACTGATCGCATAATGGTTGATTTTGACAAGTTTGGTAATCTGCTACATACTAAACTTGCAGACTAAGGCCCCTGACTCCATTAATCATGTTCCAATATTCCCTAATTCTTCTTAGGAGGTACTTTCACCGGGTCAGGGCACTGACACCAAGGAGTCCTACTCTTATCACAAAGAAGTTCCACATTCAACACGGTGACATTCAACCCGTCCACTGCCACAGTGTGCTTGTTCATCAGGTTGTACTGCACATCGTGGAGGCCGGTGTGCCGGTCGCGGTGGCGGGTTACCTCGCGTTGGTTGAAGCATTTCCGCATGTCGCGTTTGCGGTAGGATTTGTCGTGGATGTGTCTGGAATGTGTAATAAAGGAGGTTAACAAAAACATCGGAATCGGTTTATCTATTTGGGAGCTACAATGGGACACACGTCCTTCTTGGGTTATGAGTCAAGCTACACGATAACTGACAAATGCTTGCACTGACTGGACAGGTCCACTCAATTTGTGTGGTGCTTTCTTAAAAAGACTATTTCAGACACTTATCTGCATAGTCCTCATGTAAGTTGACCAAGATTTTTTGTCTGGACCTTAAAAGAGACTATGACTATACTGAGTTTGTTTCGACTGTTTCTTCTCAGAGTAGTCGGGTACGAAACACCAGCCTCATCTTGTTTTTAAAAAAGACGTGTAAAAGTGTTTTTGAAAACCTACTTGGAAAATAAACATCATTTATCATTTATAAAAAAGAGCCAAGAGCGAGTCAGACTCACGCACCGAGGGTTCCGTACAAACTTGCGACGTAAACGGCGTCTTTTGAATACGTAGACATAGAACGTTGTTTTTCTCGCAGCACAAAGGGACCACAAACTTGAGTATATGTTTTCAACTCGATACCTCCACGCATTCACGAGATAAAGAGTCTTGACAGACAGACGGACAGCAAAGCGTTAATATATGAGGAACGGAGACCTAAAAATTAAAAAAAATCGGCAGATTTATTAAAAGGACTGCCTCATTGTTCTAGTGTTAATTTGTTTATTCAGGAATTTTTCAGTAGCCACCAACTTTTTTGCGGATGGGAAATCATCAAATAACTTCACTCCCTCCCGCTCTGTGGGGAGCGGGAGGGAGTGTGAGACTTGTACTGTTACGTTTACACCAAAAACGGGCCGTGGTTTGACGCTCCGGGCGTCGGGAGCCGTGAGACGGCGAACGGCCACCGTAGACGCGAGTCTGTGGACGGTGAGCACGGGTAGCATAGTCCGTCCGTCTAGTGACCACAGGCCGTGTAAACGGCGCGTTCGTGCTCGACGTGCGCCTCAAAGCAAAGTAGAAGGGCCAGTAAGAGCCACTGCTTCCCGAGGTTGCGGGCTAAAGATGGGCTCTAAAGAGATACCGCGGCCCCGGAACAATAAATGAATTTGAATTTTGGAAAACAAAGGAAAAAAGAAGAAACATGGCCGGTTTTCAGCAAGAACAAGTTACCATCCGAAAAAAAAAACTAAAAAGAGTAAATTAGCAATAAAGGCCTTATTAGACCATCCAATTTCGAGGGACCCTAACCCTAACTAAGAGTGGTGTAATAAGACTTAGGGAGTTAGTGTCCCGATTTAGGGCGATCGGGTCATCCCGATCTGCCTAGCTCCCTAAGCGCCCTGCAGATTGGGTAATGTAATAACGTTTAGGGCGGTTAGGGAGCTCAGTTGCCGCGCGACTAGTGCGTAGCATATCGGAATATTATTTGGATGATTTACGAAGTCAACCGAAATCCTTTTGAATAGTGCAGTTTGAAAGCTTTACACGTAACCGCAAATACTCTTTCACCCAGATCTTTCTCGTCTTTCTTTTTTTAATATTTGTTGTTGCGAGCACGGATGCACTGCTACAGCAATTTTTTGAAGTTTCGATACTGACGACCGACGGCATAATGTAAAATGCGACAATACGTTTATCTCTCTAGACATTCGCGTATTAACTGAGTTAGGGCCCAATTCGCAGAGAAGTGTAATAAGCGCCGCACTAACTAGGGTACACGCCCACCCTGGATGCAGGGCCCTTGATATCGGGTGGTGTAATAAGCGTTTCAGGAATTAGTTAAATTAATAACATAAATATGTCAAACTTTTTAATTATTACTAATATAATGTAATATTCTTTTCTACCACAAATGACGTTGATAAATGATACTTATTTCTCTTATTTGGTTGAAAAAACACTTGAACAAATTAATTATATTCCATAATTACACATATAGGTATCTCTTATGAGGAGAAACAGCCAAACATACAACACGGAAACAGACTGAGTAAATGTTGACTGTATTTACTCAGTCTGTTATAAAGTCCCGATCTCTCTTGTATTTTGTGAAGTTTCAAAGGTCATAATTATGTATCCGATAGTTTTGGTCCTTTCAGGAAATGTCCACACAGATATGAGAGGAACTGTCCAGTCAGCGGACACATTTGTGGGTAATTGTGTAGCTCAGTTCATTTAATCTGTTTTAGAGTAGATATTGTGCTGGAAAAGATGGCCTAGATACTGGGAATGTGCATCACTGAACAGAATTGATCCTGCAATCAGTAATCCTGGCCTATTAGCTGATGTGGGAAATGCTTTTCGTCATTTAGGATGCTACTCCTGGTGGAGCCAAACCATGGTCTAGATTTCACCACAGAGAGTAGATAGCAAAGAACTGGTGAATGAATTGGTTGAATTAATTTAATAAAAAGATCATGAGAATTATTGTTTCAATTAAGAAGAGCAATTATTTTTAAAGAATAAATAGTAACTCACCTGAAAGTATTATCTGTGCCAGTAGTAATATTGCTTGGTCGTACCACAGACAAGTTAGCATCTTTTAATCTTACATAAAACTCATCATCTTCAAGTCCCCAACCCCAGTAATTGTTAGACATACCATTCACTAAATCATAATGTTCCCTTTTCACTAACAAAATACCCCCAATAAAAGTCTCATAGTGGTACTTCGGATGAGTATGTGGAGATGATATATGTACAGGCCCCGCAGCAGGATAATCATACTTTAAGTTGTCATTCATTGGCAGCAAGTCCACGTCATGCATTGCTATGTAATCATAGTCTTTCTGTGAATATTTAAACCCAACATTTATCAACGAAGCCCTATTAAAACGATTGTTATCCTTTTGCTGCACTATGAATATGTGAAATGGTATTTTCTGTCGGTTTAGGAAGCTGTACATGTGGGGCACGAATTCTAGAAGCTCCTCGAAGCGGTCTCGGAAAGGCACGAGCACCGCGAGGCGTTTTTTCGGCAGATCTTTTGATGTAATTCGTTGTCGTACAGGGTTAGGTAAGGCCTCTTTTTCTGTGGAAATTATTGAATTTATTTGTTAAAAGTCACTTTAAGTCACTGCTTTACAGAATAAGGAATATTACTATGTATAATTCTTACCGTATCGAATAGGTAAAGCTGCTAAATAACATCCCATGACGAAAGTTAATAGCAAACAAAGTCCGAGACATTTCGATGCAGTAAATCTGTAGCCCATTACATTAATCCTTCCACTCATTTATGCTTATTGTCAAATATATACTGGTATATTATTTAAGCACATTATTTTCACGTGAACATTAAAATTTAATTAATAAATCGTTTAATCCGTAAACTGTTTTGATAACGTCGAAAATTGATAAATGTGACATTGACAGTGATGAAAGTACGGTCATGGAAAGTGGAAACGTCAGTTGAGTTGACGCTACGTTAGTGTTTACGAAGATAGTTAACCTAAAATTGAGTTCAAATATATAAATGGTGGCAGTATGTAGATTCAAGTTATTTCCATTACTATCTTACAATTTTTACTTTTACTGTGAATTACAGGATTTTATTGAATGCAGGCTGGTTTTAAGCAGTCCTTATGGTGTGTCAAACAGAAAATGGCTAGAATAGCATAACATATTTACCCACAGTCTTACACTAAAGGTAGTTAATGTTACAGATAACATAGGTAGTCATTGTTTATAAAATAGTTTAAGTTGGCTATCACACAATTTATCTGATTCATAAACACGATTTTCCTAACCGCTATCAATGAAAATTGCAATTTTACGTTTTAAGGCAAAAACAAACACCTTTAGCACACAAGGCCGTACGTATTGTCAAAGTGATTACGCGACATCTGGATTATACCTAAATCAAGACCTTAAGAACCTTTAACGTCCTCTTTTCATTGTGTATTTGTAGGTTTTAATGGTGTGTAGCGACTCAAATATGAACGTGGTCAAAAGTATCTATGCAACCACTGAAGAACTAACTGTGAATTCTTACATCTCGCAAGCAGTTATCCGCGAGTTAAGCCTATATACAAGTACCTGGCAAACAACTTTCGGGCAGTGGCCCTTCACAGACGGGGAATCCCCCCTTTACCATAGAGGATGAAGAGCTTTATACCTTGTTCTTTATATCCTCCCTAAAAGTGATATTAACTACTTACGTGGTTTTAGTTGGATAGTTGGTGCACCCACTCGCTTACCTTTCAACCTTATTACTTACGCCCGTTCGATATTAATAGAGTATTTATGTCTATCTTGCTCAGCAGTCAGCGCCCAGCACAATAGCAATACTGTTATTCGAACAACGCAGGCCACTGTTAAAGATAGGCACATTTTTCAGTACCTTGTCTTCCACCTTCTGCATTCAGTCTGTCCCATAGCATTATTTTAATCTTTGTGAGGTCCAATATGACAGCCTCGTTGGTCGAGTGCTCGTAAACGTGACTGGTGATCATGAGGTTTGGGTTTGGCAAAGTGCTATTGGGACAATCCATTAGGAAATTCTCAGTAACAGCCACGAGGTCTGGATTTTTCATAGGTGGATCTAAAGCCGCCATGGAACCAAAATTAATAACTTCTAGCGAAATGTGGGTTTGGTATTAGGTTATAGGTAAACTGTCTACCCCTTCCGGAATCAGGCGTGTACCTATGTATGATGTGAGGCCCAATAACTAGAACAATATGATTTCAAATAAGTAATTAAAAAAAACAATCGAAAAAAATGCTTTCTTTTTCGTTCAGGCATAAGTAGATACTTATAAGAAGTCTGCTACAAAAGTACAATGTTTTTTTTTTTAATGACGTAAGTATACCTACATTTTAAGATGGTGGCATTAGTCCCATTTTGCCCTAGGTTTTGATCCTTATCTGTACCCTTAGCTGTTCGCAGGACGGCACGGTTGGCGCAATGGCTGAGCGATTGACTGCTGCGCTGCGTGTCGCGGGTTCGATTCCCGCACGGAACAAATATTTGTATGACCTGCAGATAGTTGTTCCGGGTCTGGCTGTTTATGTATGTGAGTTTAAATGTTTGTAAACGCACCCACGATACAGGAGAAATTCCTAGTGTGGGGCAACGTATTTTTTTTTTAAATCAAGAAAAAGAACTTTAAGTTAATTTTCCAGTGTTAAGATCATTTTCCAGTGTTTACCTATCAGGTTTTTAGTAAGTCCCTAGATCTAAATCTACTAAAAACCTGATGACGTATTTTAAGTCGTATATGACTCAAAGAGCCTCTGATTAAGCTAGCCAAAGACTACATCTTTTCCATAGACGGCCACCAATAGCTGATAATTCAAAGGAAAATATAATGATGACTTAGTTTACAAACATAGTCAGTTAGACCTAACCAATTATGTATCTATTAGGTAGGTATAAAACTAAATGAGTTTAGAAACAATAGCACATAGCAACCTTCATCCTTGTACCCAAACTATTATCACAATAAGTGGCCCATAATAACGATTAGTGCAACATTATGAAAAATAATTAACCCCCACCATATTTAAAAATGGAAACAATAGCTAATCACAGCCATACTGTGTCGACCACCATTAATTTAGTGGCGGTTCAAAATGGCGTGCGTAGAGGCCGTTTCGTGTCGATTAATTAGCAATTCAAACATATTTAGCTTAATAACAACGTCTAAACTTGGTTTCGATCGCGTTTAAGGGTAATTAAATGCTTTCCTAACCATAATTTTATATTTTAGGTCAGTGTAGTACCATTTAAAAGATGGCGGTCTGTTTTCCCGCGCTGTTATTGGTAGGGCGGGGACAAATAATTGTTTAGAGTAAATTTATCGATGTTTTTTTTTGGTTCAGAGCCTGGCTATATTGTTCTTACGTGTGCGTAAAGGACCCAATTGAAAACATACACCTAAACGGATTATGAATATTTCTCTTATTGATTGTTGTTTTTTTTTACCCAGCATTTCCATTTTCTTGAAACATTGCCATCATCTGAAGAAGAAACTGTTGAATTTAATGCAAGTTTTCCGTTAACAATTTCTTTGCCGAAAACTTATATATTCCACATGATAATAACTTACTTACATACTTTTTCTCTTAATAAAGAAATGTAATAACACAAAATTATTATTAGTGGCACAAACTGTGATAGGAATTCAGTATCTCTTGTAGAAATTTTAATTGCAATACATACCAACAGAGAGCGCCCGCCATTTACTTCGTGTGTACGAATTAACAACAATTAAATACGAGCGCCACTCACGGCACGAAATGTCAACAATAAATATCAATTTAACGCACACTAACAGCACAAAGCAACACAATTAATTACCTAAAGTTTTTATAACCGCCTAATTACATGGTTCGCTCGACCGGCCACGCTCGAGTTGCCAGCCACAAAAACTAAACCTCCCCCAAATTAACGAATAAAAACGAAAATTGTGTTTTCGTTATACAATAAAATATTTATTGTGTTTTATTGCGCTTTCCACGGAGTAATTACTGTCAATTAAAAAAGGTTTTATGATTTATTTATGTTTTCCGCATCTTTTGCACATTTATTTTTTAAGGTATGTGTGATTTTTTTAGTCCTACTTGTGAAACAAAGAAACCAACGTAATTACTTTAGTTGTGATCTAGTAAATGCACCTCTTTATACTTGGAAGCTGCCTGCGAGTAGTTTTAGGCAATAGTATAGGGTAAGCTAGGAACATTTACAATCCCAAGTACCGAAATCTACATAACTTTTTTTAAGTTTGCCTACTCAAAAAGTTCATACAGAGTGATTTTCGCATCAATATTCCAGTATTCCCAAGTTTAGGGGTAAAACTTCCCCCACATTGAATGAGCCTTGCCCTTGACCAGCGGGCGGGCGTTTAAAAAAAAAACAAAAACGCTCCGTTTCACCCAGTAATACATCAACGTCTCTAGTTAAAGATAAGTCCACTAAATACCTACTTTCAACGAGTGAGTTACGTCTTAGTTAAAAGTAATTAAGAATAAGTAGTTAGAACTGGTACCGTGGCGTTTCTATGTTTATATTTCAAATAATAATTGACTGTTTCGAACTGGCTTTAGTAATTAACGGACAGAGAACTGGGGTTTTTGAATGCGTTATTTATATACAGCCTAGAGGTACGGGCCTTTTTTAATGAGTGTGTTCATGTTATTGTTTGGTTTGCGTTTCCGAACGTGTTTGTAGTTCAAAAGCGATAAAAAAAAATTAAATCAACACTTTTTAAATGCGTGCCAAGATATTAAATGATGACAAGACCGATAAATTATTGGTTTCTTATTAGTATCTACAGTCTTTTCGCTCTTTATTGACTTTGTTATTACTGTTTGGTTAAATATTCAGACTATCATGACGTTGGCCAACTTAATATTGCTCAGAGGAGCCCCTCTGAGCAATATTAAGTTGCCAGGGCTTCCGCCTGGGTTGCGGGGTTGCGGGTTGTTCGAAAGAGATACCGCAGCCTCGGAACGTAAAGGGCAATAGAAGGAACATGGGTGTGTCTTAGTCAGTACAAGTCTGACACTTGAAGACTACGAGCTCCTCCAACTTTTTAGCTAGACGTAAAAAAAAAACTTAAAGGACTGTAGTTTTATATTTATTGAACCGTGTTGATTCACTACTATCTAATTAGTTCTAGGGTAGTTAAAGATAATAAACACTTTGCAATAACGTATTTGGATTTATAGTCGAAGGAAGAATACTTATAGAACGCCATTAACGTGGTGAGCAAATTGTTAGATATAAATGGTTTTGCATTAATTTAATTAAATAAATGGCATATTAGCATCGTTGGGTTGGTGGAGTCATAGGTAGGTAATTAGAGTAGAGTCATTAGACTGTTCTGGGAAATTTTATTAAATTATGTTTAGTTGACCTCGTATTAACTTTTTTACCCTATCTTTCAATGTCATTTAGGTACTCGTCATAAATGACAAGGCTATTTTACCATGTGACATAGGTGGTTAATTTTTTTTTTACCCCTAATGCCTTTCGACCATTGCCTAGTCTTACGTCCATGTATTCACGCATAAGTATTTAATGTAATAATGTCTTTCCGAGTGGTTTCTATGTTTCAACCATAGTTTACTTTTTAGGAATTGCTGTCAAAAGAGGTACTTATAATAGAAATATTACAAGGTCTACTCAAGACCAAGACGGATGCTGCAAATGCCGTTTATCTTTGAACAAATGCCTAATTAGACATTATTTCTAATGCTTACCATTAGAAATATGTCTAGTTATGACTCTATAGAACTCTACAAATAAGTAGATCTTTTAGAGCTCGAATGCCGTTGTCAGGCAGGGGTTTCTTTTTAATGTATTCAAAATACAAAATGGCCGCATTGCTTCAGATTTTGTTCACGCGTGGTCAATTTTTGACCCCAAAACACCTTTATTTTCAGACAGTGCCAAATAATTGCGTGTATTGTCTGACATGTCCGAAAACAAATAAGATGCCGCAGAACAAAACCTACTTTATATTCCGTCCACTCAACACATGGAATCACCATATTAATACATACCTCATAAATATACGAACCGCAGAAATTAAGTTTTTATTCACATTTTTATTACATCTCATCATAAAATGAACACAAATTATTATCAATTTACGTTCAATATATCATCAAATAACCGTTAATGTCATTCTAATTCGATAATTACGAAAAAACGAAACGAAAATCGATTCCCGCCAATTTGGGACGCCATTTTGACATCTGTCATGTATGTAAGTAAAGAGTTCGGATGCACGAAGGACTTAATGCCTTGTACTTATTTTAATGAACGGAGGTAATGTCTCCACCTGCTTTGAGAATGGGTACCTAATTGAAATAATATTATACTCGCCTGCATACTTAATCAATACATAAGCAAGTAAATGCTTAATTAAAAGTAATTGTATGTGGAGTACCTATCTCTTGGAGAAGCTCGTGGCTAAATAAAAACTACCACTTGACTCGATCTTAAGATTAAACCAGCTTGCATAGATTGGTCTGTGGATCCATTACTTACCGAGTTTGCTTGATGTCTCGGAAAGCACGTGCGTTACGCCGTTGGTCCCGGCTGTCATATTATGTAAATCTTTGACAGTCGTCAAAGGACTCGAAAGATTGACAACCACTCTTACTAAGGAGTATCCGTATTACCTAGTTGTTAAATAGGTTGTGGAGGTCAGATAGGCAGTTGCTCCATGAAAATACTAGTAAGTAGTCAGGTGAATCCGGTATGCCTATAGGCTGACCCCTACATAGTTGGGAAAAGGTGAGGCAGATGATGGAGCATCTGTATTGACAAACTTGTAAGATATGTTCAAGTGCCTACCTACAAGTAACACAAATAAGTATCTGTCATGACAAAAATGTACATAGATTGAGTTTCTCGGCGTGCTGGGCACGCCTGCGTTTATACTCTGGTGTTCAAAAGGGTAAGGGCAAACCTATTCATCAACCGGGTACAAATCCAGAGTTCGTAGCTGCCGTATAGAAACGACTCACACTTCACTTTTTGCCCAACCCGGGTCTTGCCGCAGCAGACTTTGCTAAAAAAAAAGCATAACGTAAGGTAAATCTAATATATGAAATTCTCGTGTCACAGTTTTCGTTCCCAGACTCCTTCGAAACGGCTGGACCGATTTAAACGAAATTTTGTGTTGATACCTACCCGATATGTAATCGGGTAGGAGAATCGACCAACATCTATTCTTCATACCCCTCAGTGAGCAGCGGGTGAAACCGCTGGGTACAGGTTGTATAATATAAAATAAGTACCGTAAGAGCACGGTCGTCATAAACTGCTGGTAGGTATCCTTAGAATTAGATTTGACTGTTCGACTATAGCCTGAAACTCGGGTTCACCCGATTTACAGGAGCGTTTACTGCGTTTCGTGAATTCCAGCGAACCGAAGAGGATTATCGACTGCATCGTCTACCTTCAAATAAAAATAAATGAAGATTCTTCGTAGAGTACCTTGTCATATTACTACATTGTGGCTACGTCACGTCGCGTCTTGTAGGGCTTACGCCTTGCTACGTCGTGCTACGCCATGTCTAAGCCGCGCCTACGCGGATCACGCGTGCCTACGCAGATAGCTACGCGTGCCTACGCAGCGGTATACGAGCGCCTACGCAGCGGGCTATGTGCGCCTACACAGAGGGGTAACGCTTTGGTTACGACAAGTTTATTTCAAGTCATGCTAATGCATGTCAATACGTTCTTCTAAGCTGTGTAAAAACTTCATTAAACAGTTTCTGAAAAGACGTTATTCAGAAACTGTTTAATAATGTTTTTACACTATAGGTTTTTTCTGTAGGTGTAGATACAGTAGAGTATTTGTAACAGTAGGTACACTACAATAGCACTTTTGTGAGTATGTTGAAGATTCTTGTAATAGAATAAAATCTATTGATACGTACACACGACGACACATCCACCTATACAAAACCAGTTTATGCTGCTCTCTCAACAACAGATCGTACACCATAGATTTCATGTACAATGAGAGATCCGCATAAATTGGTTTTGTATAGGTTGATCTGTCATCGTGTGTACCAACCTCATTAAATAGTTGTCTCAAGGACAAAACAATCTTAACTTTATACCGAACTATTATAACTTGTTCAAAGGCAATCCAATCCTCCCCTACTTACCTAGTTTATATATGCGAAAGTTCTTATTCTTTACTAAACAGAAAATTTAAAAAAAATGTTTGCCACTATGGCGTGCCTGTGTTTTGAATGTTTGAAAAAAAAAACGTCAAAATTATACATGGCAAAAGTAAATTTACATACACCTATATGTTTATGAGGTATTCGTAATGATATGAAGAAATATTGCAAACATTTTATGTAAAAAAAAAAACGCAACTATTGTCACCGCTTATTGGCACTGGTTATTTCATTTATATGATGGCACATTTTGGACCAAAGCCAAGTGGCTTTGGCGCCAATACTGAGTGGATCCTGATGTTATGTATGTACTTATTTTACATTTAAATTAGATACTTAAGTTATTTATTGTTAAAGTTACATGTTAGGTATAGTAGTATATTGCAAACGTGTTTTGAAATAAAACTGTTATATTATGGTGACGGGGTGACTTTGATATTTAAATACAATATGTAGGTATTATAATCAGGGTTGCCAACCATACTTTATGATAACGTATCCTACTTTATTTTGGGTAATTTAAACTTTTGCACACAAATAAAGTATGTGGAAATACATTATTTTCAACTTACTGTGATACTTTTATCGAAAGAGTTTTTTCAGTACCTAACGAATCTAAAGAGGCGAGAAAAGAGGAATAGAGCATCAATAAATTTAATTTAAAACGAATTGTTTATTGATTTAAATGATTATTGTCGAACAAGCTTTCAAAATCAAAATCAAAATATTTTTATTTCACATAGGCCTACATGGGCACTTACAAAACGTCGAGAAAAGATGCACGGTTCGGGTTGGTCGTTTCCTATGGAGAAGAACCGGCAAGAAACTCCATGGTTACTCTTTTAAAATCATTTGGTTTTACAATGTTGTTGTTACAGCGTTAGTACTTAAGTATGAGAGGACAGCGAAGGCCCGACAATAAGTCAATGCTTACTTTACAGAAAGTAAAATAAAATAATAAATAACCAAAGTTAACAGGGGTCTAAGAACCTACAAGGCCTACCATGTCCACTCATTCACAACAAATTTGTAGAAGAGAATCTATACAAGAATAAAAAAAAATAAACAAAATAATACCAATGAGACGAGTCACACAGATGTTGCTATCAGTACTGTAACTATTCAGAACAAGGGTGATATTTAAAATAAGTGATTTGACAACTATTGCAAAAAAATGATTAAAAGAGATCACAAAAAATTATAAGATTGAGAATAGTTAGAGACATCCACAAATTTGTGCTGATTATAGCTACCAGGGAAGCCGCATGCGCAGAAGGAACTATAGCCAAACTTCTTTATCTTCAACGTAGTCCTTGATTTTGTAATATGCTTTTTTAATAAGGACACGTTTTATGTAGTTTTTAAACTTTCCATCTGTCAGTTCTATAACTGATTTTGGCAACTTGTTATAAAAGCGTATACCTACTGTTTATTAGAAATGACTTGCTAGTTTTTGTTAATCTAAATTTGGGAATTACAATTTCGTGTTTACTGCGTGTATTAATATTATGGTAGTCGCTCCTAATTCTGAAAAGCCCCCGATTTTTACGGACATACAATATACATTCTAAGATATAAAGTGAAGGCAGAGTCAGTATATCGATCTCTTTAAATTTTTCTCTGAGGGACTCGCGAGGACCCATTTTATAGATCGCGCGGACTGCCCTCTTTTGTAATATGAAAACTTTGAAATATTTAAAGATAACAAAAATTGTTAGCATGTGCTAAAAGCACAAAAGAGTACGCTTTTAAACAATAAAAACATAAAATTTGAAAAATACTCTTTTTTTTTCAAATACTTTTTTTTATCTAAACTTTTTTATACGTTTTTTTTTAACAAAAAAAGTTGGCAACTCCAATTATAATACTTATCTACCTATAGTTAAATAAATAATGCCCACACAAACAAGTTCCTTTGCCGTGTTGACGGCGTGCGAGTTGTCCACTCTCGCGAGCAATGAGATGTTCGCCAGGGCTACTGCCTGCCAGGGTTGAGGGTTGCTCGAAAGAGCTACCGCGGACCTGAAACACAAAGAGCAAAAGAAGGAACGCGGATGGGTTTTAGTCAGCAAAAGTCTGACACTCAGAAGTTATTTGATGAGTTTCCATCTGAAATTAAAAATATAAGTAGGTGTTATAATACCTAACTACCTTGAATTATAAAGGGTGTAATAGTACCACTAACGAAACCGAAAGACAATTGTTTTCTCCGACCTACCTGGGAAGAACCAAGCTATGGAGTTATTGGAGATCAAAGTTCCAACTTTACTCAAGCTTGTTTTAAATCCATGTTTCTAATGTTATAACTTTATAAAGACTATCCCGTACCTACTATTCAATACCTACATTTGTTTTGAGTGCATACTATGGAGCTCTACCGTAAAACTTGATGATAACCCCAAAAAAAAGTTTAGTTTTTTTTGTTTTCGTTTTCAAGCAATAATCATTACAACGTTTGAAGTAGATACGTACTCACAGAATTCATGGTTGACTGTTTAGTTTAGGTATATCTTGTATTAAAATAAAACTTGTTGCTTTTACGTCTACGTAAGTACTAGGAACCTACTTTAATACTCGATACCTAGGTAGGTAGGTACGTTCATAAGTACCAAACTAAACTAAGCAACACATTATTACACAGGCGACCACACCGAGAGCTACATAAAACACTATTACACGAAACCTTACAGTCCGTTAAACAGCAATAAAATAAAATCAAAACATTTTCTCATTATATTGAGAACGGAAGTAAAAACAGCAATTACGAATTATTAAATTAATCTCGAACGCATTTGTTGAGCTCACCGCGCGATCGTAAATGGCATGTTTTACAAAATGGCCGATGTTGTTCGTGCGTTCGATGTTTGAATGTCGATGTCGGTGATTGGGGGCGCAGCACTATTTAGTATTAACGGGTTTTTTTTATGTTTTGGTTGATTTTCAAATTGGGAACTGAGTCTCTATTGTCAATGTCATTAATTTATTTTGTGCTAGGAAAGTTAGTATGACATTCTATTATTTTTATGTTTTAATTGAGTTTTTGATGGAAAGGTCAAACATGTACTTACCTACTTATTGAATTGTCTTATCCTTCCAAAAAGTTAAAACCTTCTTCAAAGTGTTTGTGAAATATAAAATGCTTTCAAAGCAAAAGCCGCTACTTGGCCTAAAAAATAATAGTTACCTAACATAGGTCACTAGTGCGTTTTTAATATTACAAAACTGTGGAAGGGTATTTCTAAAAATTCAAAAATCTAGTATTTTTTTATTATATATCTAATAGGAATGACCATATCCAGTATCATGCTTATGGTGAAATATTCTGTACCTAACTAATAACACCGTCATAATTAGCAAAATGTCATTCCTTCCTCATTTTACTTGACTTACGCAAAATACCTAAATCTTGTTTACAAACACAATTCAAAATTAACAAACATCAGTTTTTAACAAGAAACAAGCTGACGGACGCTTTGTTAACTGTTTTATTGTATCCTGGCATTCGTTTAGCAGTAAAGTATTATTTTTTAAACAGTTAGTAAATTTGCCAGTCTTCTCACAGCTTACGTTAACTGATTCACTGGTAACACTGGAATGTTAGATTGTTTTGAACTCTTTGGTACGAATACGTTCCTTTTTCAAATTGGCTACCTACTTACAAGTTGTTCTGGGTCTGTTTGTGTATGTGAGTTTAATTAAACATTTGTAAACTCACTTATTGTACAAGGGATTCCGAGGGCGGGGCAACGTTTTTTTTATATTTCTCACAAATGAATTATAAACCAGTTCCTAGCTGAAACTTTTGCACAATCTTTTAGTTCCATTACAAACTATTTTTATGATAGACATGACTTGATCCTGCTGTCAGTACCACCTTCTCACAAGATAACTCCTCAACGGTTAATGCACGGGCACAATAAACCAAATTGTCGTTATATTTTAGCACAATGATTTTTCTGTCATCTTTAGCGGTTATAGTAGGTACGTCACTCGTCTATACTCTTTGGTCCGCATTACGCCTAGTCTATGAAACACTCTATATCTAAACGGATAGCGTGTTGAGATATGATCTAATTACACTGGTACAACAACACTGGCCCTTTAAAAGGTTAATGTTGTCTGCGCCCTTTTATTCACAACGCTATTTAGATAAAACTGTGGGTTTTACACTATCTTTGTTGAAATTATCTGTCTAGGTACAGACGAAGGGCATTATGGCTTCTGTTATATTGCTCGTTGGTGCATTTTTGACTTTGATTACTGTTGTAGACGAGGTCAAATAGAGCTTGGAGGCTACGAGTTAAAATTGACGCAGTAAGTGGAGTACTTAGAAATACTATTTCGTTTAAGGGCCCGAGTTGTTTATGATTATTTTTGCATTTTTTTAAGTTTCACGTGATAAAGCAAGCTTATTTCCATCAACTGTGTACTAATGCAGACTCTGTGACTGCTGCTGAGATTTGGAAAAACCCAATACTACTTTGCTTGACCTTGGAATCGTACCCATAAGCTCTAGCTCGGTAGTCGCGTTTGTAATCACTAGACTAATGAGGAGCAATGAATTCTACCTACAATAAAACGAATACATGACCTCGATGCTTCTACGATTACAAAAAAAAAACAACAAAATAATGAGCCAATTGAGACTATTTTGTTCGGAATTTAAAATTCATTACTTCTAATAAAATAAATAAAGATGGCTGAATATTATGATGGAACCAATCAATCATCATCACGCCTATTTCTTTACGGGGTAAGCAAGTAAGTAAACCTCCTAGTCGATAACTATTTTGGTAACGGAAATCAATTAATTAAAATAGTGTTGTGCCAGTATCGATATAGTTCCCAAGTGTCGCTAAAGTGTCGGCCGCCCGCGTCGCCGCAGCCCACCCGCGCCCATTGTTTACCAGCCACGTTTTTATGATTGATGCTATTAGTGATGCAACTTTAATATCGACAAAAAAAGTCGATGGATTTAACTTCCGTAAGATTAATTGTTTTTGTGAGAGTGGATAATTGTGAATGCTTGATGTTATTATAATTGTTGTGTGGTTTGTGATTTCTTTATTGGCTCAATTATAAAAACTCAAGATGATAACATGATGATTCTTGATTTTTATTATTAGTTTGTGTCTATTTATAGTTTGTATAAATACTAAGGTAAAGTAATTAATTTAATCAAAATAAGAGATGACTAAAAAAGATAATAATTATGCGTAATTTAATACTAGATATGTTCAGGATTGTACTTATGTGATGATCAAAATGATTGAAGAGAGTTCAATTCAATGAAATCAAATTAGGTACCTACACTACGCTACAATTTAGACATAGACACAGATATACCCAATTACATGGGAAATTTGACAAAATGTTAACTGTAAGTCATAAGTTATTACTGTGTGAAGCAATTTAACCCGCAATTTAACCCCAAGTTTTAGCCCGCAGCTTCGCTCGGGTTAAATTCGGGGTGACAAAGTTTTCCTCCTTTACAGGTACCGGCTACTTGTAGTATTTGCCCTTGTGCCTTATTAATTGTAAAAGCAAAGCTAAGTTTCTTCCCTCTTTCTCCTTCTTAAAAAAGCCTATGTCCATCTCCAGGGTCTCAACTATCTCTGTACCTAAATTCATCAAAATCGGCTAAGCCATTTAGGCGTGAAGACGTAACAATCAAACTCACTTTCGGTTTTATAATATTAGTAAGGATTCATAAGAAGTTTTCCCTCTGAGAGTAAACAAATCGAATCCTACATAATATACGTATACTATGTTTTGTATAGGTTCAACTAGAAAGTTTTAATTAATACACCAGCTACTAAACCATGATTACTAAAGACAAGATAAAGTTAAAATAAAACTTCCTTAATAAACGCGGTTTTAGAATCTGTGGCCATAGACTAGTTATAGATATTTATCGACTGTTTAATATCCTACTGGTGCTAATAAGTAATAACAGGTCTTGTCAAGTTGCTTTGAGTAATATCATTTTAATCTTGCAAGAATTGTAACATAATAAAAGAACGACTACCTACGTTACCTAAGTAATGTTACTAATAAATTGAGTATATAATTTGTGGGATTTCTAGATCGATTAAAAATCCCTCCAACCATCATGTTTTCTCAGCCAGAAAAGACAAATGACTAGTTACAGTATAGTTTTAATTAACTAGCATCCTTACTATGGGTAATATTATAAAAGCGAAAGTGAGTTTGTTTGTTTGCTACGTCTTAACCGATTTTTATTTGATGAATTTTGGTGGTGGAAATAAGAGAGAAAGAGGGAAGAAAAGGAAAATCTTAGCATTGCTATTACAATCAATAAGGCGTAAGGGCAAAATCTACAAGTAGCAGGTACCTGCAAATCAGGAAAGGGGGGGGGAAATGTGTTACCTCGAATTTAACGTGAGCGAAGCCGCGGGCAAAAGCTAGTATCAGAATAAAGAAGAGTCATCATCATTCTCCTGCCCTTAGCTCAATGTGTTGAAAAACGAAACAATAAAAAAAGATTCCAAATTCGAAACCATCGATATCGACACCACCCCATCCCTACTGCATCGACAATCGGCAACCAGTGAAGCGCAACACTACACTGCATTTATGCGCGTACGCTTTTAACCGAGGCTCGCTGCTTAGCGTTCATTACGCCGCTGTAGGTCACTTAGGAGGTAAGCAGTACGGTTATAAGTTTCGGATTTCTTGGCGCCTTTTGGATGTTCTAAAGAGTTGTGACATTGTGAACGAAGCTTCATTTTGAAAAGTTAGGCTCTGAGAGTAATTCGGTTATCCATTATTTTTATATTAATACTAAAACATAAATTATTAACTAGATGGCGCCCGCGGTTTCCGCGTGATATCTACGAAAAAAGGAATCGTATGTGTTATTCTAGACTATAAACTACCTCTGTGCCAAATTTCATCAAGATCCGTTCAGTAGTTTTTTCGTGAAAGAGGATCAAACATACATCCACACTCACTAACTTTCGCATTTATAATACATATTAGTAGGAAGGATTATATACTTATACTATATATAGTAGGATGAAAAAATAAATATGAATAGACTTCTTACGGATTACTGTAACAAATTTAACAATACCCAGCGTACATAGTTTTACATAACCGATTTATTTACTCAATAAAAGATTTAAAACAATAAACATACTGACCTAAAACGATAAAGTCAGATTAATTTCAACTTGAACACCTTATCGTGTATAACAAGCTCCACAGTGTTCCCAACTTGTTCTAAGTTACTTAGAATCGGTTTCCGGTGAGACCGGATGCGGTAGCCATCTTAACTCCAGTCAGAAGTACAAAATAGTCTTTTCACCGTTATGTTACCTTGGACCCTAATTGGTGGTATTATACTGGCTGTAAACGGGCCCTTCGCGAACCTGTCAACCAAGCGTTCTGTACTAACATTTTTTTTTTAACAGTTAGAATCAAAGTTCAAAGCTCAGACGCGTACATTTTTAGGTTTAAAGAATTTATTCTCATAAGAACAAAACAAAGGTTGACTTACTAAGAGATACAAATGATCTTAATAAATCGACGGTCCCTACGTACATAAAGACATGTCGAAAATGGCATTTTTTATTGTCTCATGGGTTTAAATTAGCTATGCGCACATGCTGACATACGATTTTTATTTTTATTTAATTTATTTACTTAGTTTTAGAAAATATTTGTTATTGCTCATAGAACTATTTCTAGGGCGTGTTGAACACAAATTACGCTCTCCTGTAAACCTCGGTTTTTGACTTAACCTTATGTACGTACTGACCGTCGAAATATGTTTTATCCCCGATGTGTATTGGTCATTTTCACGTTAAAAAACCGTTCGATTTTCTAAGTTTCCAGTAATACAAAATTGGCAAAAATTTGTTATCATCATTTTCCCGCTCTTGTCCCATTCTATTTGGGGTCGGCGAAACACGTTTTCTTCTTCCATTCTCCCCTATCAGACGCCACGGTATCATTCACTCCTTTCCCATTCATATCATTCCTTACACAATCCATCCATCTTTTCTTTGGTCCTCCTCTCGTTCTTCGTCCATCCACATTCAGATCAACCACTCTTTTAGTCACATGTGCTTCAGCCCTCCTTATTATAATTATGTTCATACCAAGACAAACGACTCCCTTTCAATTTGTGTGTAACATGCACAACTTTCAAACTTCCTCTAAAATACTCATTCCTTACTTAATCCATTCTTGTCACTCCACATATCCATCTCATCATTCTCATCACAGTCAGTTTTAACATTTTTTAATGAATAGTAGCTAGTAATTAGTTATAAAATTTTAACAAGTAGGATAAAAATACAAAAAGCGAGATATTATGATGACAAGAGCATCAAACAAGCCAAGACTTTGGATGACAGTGGCGTCCAAAAGGTTAGTCACACGAAATTAGCTCCGTTATCCATTTATCGTCAGAAGTTTAGAAGCTACGTCGCGCTCTGAACAGTTTTAGATGTCCGTACCCTGGTAGGTATTGGGCAGACTGCCCAGACCCTTGACATCAACATACACTGCATTAAGACTGGTTTGGATGAAAGAAAATGCAACAATGAGGATCCTGGATTTAAATTAAGGCGTTTTTTTTTTGTCTTAATGCGTCCAATTTTTTGACAGTTATGTATAAGTCTCACGAAAGTAATAGGAGCGAGCCTATCGGCATCACTCGTGCACTAATTCAAATTCATTTAATTCAGGTCCAACCCATAATATAGAACAAAGATTTTGACGTACCTATACATTCAAAAACTTATTAATTTTTAGTCTTCGCGTGGATAGTCTCGGTAGTGATCTTAGAATCGAACCCAGGACCTCAAACTTAGCAGTATTGCTTGCTACCACCAAACTAACATAACAGCTCTCAGGTACTAATATAAAATAACAGGAAAGAGCAGATTAAGCAGCAGAGAATTGGAATGGGCAACTACAGTACTTTCACAAGTTATAACGCCTTGTGACTGGGACTGTAGCTTCATCCTTTTGTTTTTGGCATTCAAAAGTGCCTGTAACCGTCCTAAACAAATTAATGTTCTTTGAAAAAACAACAATAAGTATTCTAATTTGTTTTTCTATAAAATCTTTACTAATATTATAAAAGCGAAAGTGAGTATGTTTGTTACGTCTTCACGCCTAAATAGCCTAATCCATTTTGATGAATTTTGTCACAGAGATTGTTGGAACCTTGGAGTCGGAGATAGGCTATTTAAAAAAAAAAATAGAAAAAGGGTAGATAGAGGTAAAAAACTGGAGAGCGTTAACCGTAAGTTAGTGTTAGCCCAAAGTAACTATGCCACGCGGACGAAGTCTTGGGCAGAAGCTAGTTCCATATAAATACTGCATTATTTCTAGCCCCCACTTAATGTACTCGTACCAAATTACACGTTTACTTACCAAGCAAATATAAAACCACACTCAATTACGACAAGACTATTGAATCAGTCTATTATCACGCCTCGTTCCAAGGGAGCGGCCAGAGTCGTGACCACATTTGAATAACTGAATACTAGTTGTGTGCAATCCAGAGGTGTTATAGTGTTCAGAAGATTTGATTTTATCTCAACTGAATCCAAGATGGCGCTGTAATGGGCTCTAACTACGCGATTATTTGTTTGGGGCTATGGGAATGTTTGTTGTGGCTCTCAGCTGGTATTATCACGCTTGTAGTTTTATAAGGGACGGGCTTTTGCCCGCGGCTTCGCTCGCGTAACATTCGGGGTAACACAGTTCCCTTTGCGCCTTATTGATTTGTAATAGCAACGCTAAGTTTTCCTTTTTCTTCCCTCTTTCTCCCTCACATCCCTTTTTTCAAATAAAAATTAGCCTATGTCCGTCTCCTGGTTCCCAACTATCTTTGTACCAAAATTCATCAAAATCGGTTTAGCCATTTAGGCATGAAGAGGTAACAAACAAACAAACGAACTCACTTTCGCTTTTATAATATTAGTAAGGATAGTGACAGATCTGGGCGGTTTTCTTACAAGTTTGTAGGGAAAATCTAATTGGGAAGCTTGTTAGAATTTTTCTGATGGAAGTCAACCGGCGCCATGATGCTCCCTAGATTGATAAATTTCTTCATAGATTGTACGTAGATACATAAAAAAGTACCTATATAATTTACAAATATTTTGCTAAAAATTTCTAGAAACGATTCGTTTCACTTACGGATAGTTGTATTTAAGTTGTATTTAAGTTGTATCTACTGTCCGTAAGCAAAACGAATCGTTTTTTGTTTATTGGAACCGTGCGATTAAAGTTGAGGGTTCTCATGAAATTCAAACATTGTAATTCGAATTTTAAATCCTTGTTAGAACTTTGTTTTTTTTTTTTGTAATTTTGGAAAGACTTCTAATGAGCAAGGGCTATATTTTCGTTTTTAGTAAGTAGGTAATAATGCTGATATCTGATAAAATGTAGGTACTTATAAGTTCTGCATGCTGTAAATGCTGGAGGTTTTGTTTTTTACGTGTGGTAATTCTTTAAGAAACGAATATGTTGAATGAATTTAGTGATTTAGTAGATATTATTATTAAAAGGCGTTAATACGATTTAACTTTAATAATTATTGAATGAATCCTATTAGGTATTACATTGAACACTTTTGAGCTGTTTTCTTGTTCCAATTTCAAACGTGTTTTAATTATTATTTTTTTTGTTTCTTTTATTATTCCGTTTATTTATTTTTACTTAAGTACCTACCTACATGTTTTTTTATATTTTTGGGTTCCTACATTTTTTCCAAAAAAAACTTTCCAAAACATAAATTATTTATTTAAAAACGTAAAGTACAGTACTTAGTCTGTAAATCTCTGACTGAAAAGAGGCGTTTTCCTAGCAGTAGGATAGCAGGAAATAGTATAGATGTATCATTTTCCTAGGTATACTTATAGGTAACCTAGCCTTCTCAACTACTTATGTTGAGAACGGAGACTGTTTTGCAGTTAGTACCGGGTAATACAATATTTACGGTTTGATGGACTAGTAAATACAGATTAATATTAATAAAACAAATGATTTCATTCATATAAAAATAGCATTTTCATCCCACTATCTCGGAAAGAGTATTTTTAATCTTCAATATCTGAGTGGAAAAGCCGTTTTTATTCTCTAGAGGATAAAGTAAATTGAATTTAGAACATCGTGTGCCCTAAGTTTGTGAATTAAAAAAAACATTAAACCGATTTACTGCTACCTCTATGGTGCCGAATATATCATACAACTTTTTTTTAATTTGTTAAAAACTCAGACTCGGAACCTTCTTGGTGTTTTTTTCAATTTGCTTTGTACGCGGTTCTTTACGCGGCATTTTTTCACGTCATTGTTAAACCACATTAAAAACAAGAAACTTGAAAATAAGTGAAAAAACTGAAATAAGTGATTCTAGTACCAAACAAAAATATTACACTCAATTTAAATAAATAACTGTAGCAACGTTACTTGAAAATTTACTTAATTATACCTTACTATTATTTTGTTATAATTTAAAGATTATTCTGTAATACTTACCTGTCATAATGTAGTAATTAATACCTAAACTGAAATAAAAGTGTAGGTACCTATCTTGTGATTGTAAACGTTTTTTTATTTGCATTTAGTCATTTCCTCGCTGAGGTGGAATGAAAAGTTACGTGTTGCACTCGAGTGCAAAGATTTTTCACCTCGTGCTCTTATGATTTCCTCGCTAACGCTCAGGATTCTAATTTAGAATCACTCGCTGCGCTCGTGATTCAATTTTAGATTCCTTCGCTTTTTCGGTCATCAAAATTGAACACGCGGTTAAAAAGCAACTTTGCACTCTTGTATAACATATAACTATTTTTTTCTTCGAAGAAAAAAGATCTGGAAACTCTACCTATATTACTTATATCAACGCAGACAAGAATTTTAATAACTACTATAAACTAAGCTAAGCTAAAACTAAACTACCTATACGTAAATTAGCAAACATAAACTCGAGTATGTAAATACCTACACTAAATACCTAAGTCCTTTGCCGTAGTTTCCTATGTATAATTACTTAAATATAATTCCCTATTAACTTTGAATTGCCTAATCAATAAAATTGCTTTATTTAGCTAAAACTGTTTACCGCCCACTTTACATATATCCTGATTAGTTACGTACTTGAGCAATTTTCTGTCATTAGTTATACAACCTTTTTCGTGATAAAGCAATCGAGGAAAACTCGAGTTAAAATCATATATACTTAGGTACTATATTACCTACCTAGTTATAGGGGTTTCTAGTCTAGCTAATAGGTAGTTTTTAGGGTTCAAAGTAATAACATTCTACTTAGTCCGTCTTTTTTAGATTACTTAACAAATAAAAAGGTACGTTTCCCTTATTTTTGAATAATCTGCAAGAAAAACTATTTTTTTTTAGGAAACTAGCCTATCAAGTAGGGAAGTAGATAGATTATTTTATTTTTCGCATGGGAAATCATCGAATTACCTACTTCCCCTCGCTCTGGGCGGAGCAATATTAGTGTGCATAGATACTAAACACTATGAGCCTATGAAAATAGGCTTTTCGATACAGGGTTTATATTTTTTTCGAATGATAAGTTACCAAATATCTTCCCCCGCCGCGCCGGTACGGGTGTGTCAAGTCAAACTGTTATCTATCTACTGATTAAATCCTACCATATTCATTCGTTTGCCCTTTGTGTCCCGGGGCCGCGGTATCTCTTTAGAATAACCCGCAACTTTAGAAGTACTTAGATAGATACCTATCTAACCCGAAAATTTAGCATCTCATCTTCATCTGCATAGTTTTTTCTCAATAATTCAAGCTTCTTTTTTCTTTTGTTTTTTTGGTGGTTTTTTTATGCTATGTTTTAGCTTCAACGTACAGTTTAAACCATTCCTACGCCATTCTTGAATGGCAAAATATGTAGCAACATTACATGTTTTGATGTGTTGTCATGCATTTATACAATAAAAATATATTTATCTTAAGTCGTTTTCCAGTCGCACCGGATGCAGCTGAATATCAGTATTTTACTTAGACTGACCTATTTGACCTCCAGAACCCAGTTAGTACCTAGGTACTGGGTAAAAGGTACGATACTCTATGGTGCGTGGGGTCAATATGAAATTCTCTTTCTTAGGCTGAAGGAGACACAAAGTTATGATACCGGTGAACAGCCTTATTATAAGAAAATCAATATTTTTTTTATTTAGAACTGAAATAAATGACAATTTGTTGTTATAATCAAATTATCTTATAAAAAATCATGTTTATATGTGATGTTGTGTTGGTAAACACATTGTTTTTAAAATTGGTATGAAGGCCTTAAAAACATACGCCTCCTTGTTCTAATAAAAAAAACCAACGCTGGCTATAAGGATTTGTTTATTGTTATCCGTGGTGAAATTAGAAAAAAAAATAACGCACGCGTGTGATATACATTGCATTTTGAATCTATTTGTAGAACAATAAGAGAAATTTTTCGAAAAGGAGACAGAGCTCGCCATTTGAGTGTCTTGGTTTTACAACAAAAACTAGATGATAGACCACGATAATACAACAATATTAAAATGTTATGTACCTACATTCTTCCGCAATACTCTATGAGTTTTGCGGAAGAATGTTTTAGTTATCATCTTTCACACAGTTTCTAAAACCTTTCAACATTCAAATTCAAAATTTTCTTCACTGCAATACATGTTCCATACCTTAGTTATACTTAGGCAGAATTACGTCCAACATAAATTGGCGACGAGCTTATTTTTTAGAACGTTGCCCCACACCTAGAATTTCTCCTTTTTCGCGGGTGAGTTTACAAACATTTAAACTCACGTACACAAACAGCCAGACCCGAAACAACTATCTGCAGGTCATACAAATATTTGTTCCGTGAGGGAATCGAACCCGCGATACGCAACGCAGCAGTCGATCACTCAGCCACTGAAGCCAGCCATGCCGTCTTATTAAAAACAATATAGGTACCTAAGTATTAGAGAGTCGAAGAGCCCCCCAGAAGCTCAGATAACTGATAACCTGCCAGTTATAATATTCCCCAATAACTTTTTTTAAGCTGAGCCAGATTCTTTAACCAAGTTTAATGAGAAACATTAAGACAATGAGGCAGATAATAAAATTGGTATCTACTTACTTATAAGTTTTTTTTTCAATGTGTTATGTGTACTTTTTTTAATTAATTAAGTACTCATATTATTGTTCAGATTTAGTATTAATGTTTCATATTAACATGCTCTCATATTTGTAAGTTCACAACTACCTATAGGTAAATTATAAGACTTCTATGTTCCATTTTTTTTACACAAATAAATTATTATTATTTTATTCTTGCCTGTAATGTCTCGAATATCGGGCTGAGGCCTGTTCTCATAGAGATGTAACGAAATGAACTTAATCGCCATACTTGCTCGATGCGGGTTGGTGATTTAAAACCAAAGTTCAGAAGTTCCTCAAAATGTTTCCCTTCAACGTTCGTCAGAACTCAAACTCAAAAGCATTTATTTCAATTAGACCATTACACGCACTTTTGAATGTCAAGAAAAAAAATGTTGAAGCTACAGTCCCTGTCACAAGACATAATAACTTGTGAAAGTACTGTAGTTGCCCATTCCAAAGAATGTGGTATCTAAGTGTTTTAGAAACTACTAAGTGACTTTGAAATAGCCACATTGGTTGGGACTTTGGGGTTTCAACTTGCAACTCAGTGCTTATGAAGCGGACCATAGGTACCTACTTATACCTAAGAAACGAGCCACCATAAATGGTTTATTTGTTTGACTCACAATATCTGCAATGTCATTACCTACATTATCAATGTGGTACCTACTAAGATGTCATCCATGTAAGCTAAATTTGGTTCTTAGAAACGCAACTGATTTTACTACGATATGAGAAGACAAACATAAATAGGTAGCAAATTTTCTATCAACCTAAAAAGTGGGTACCTAGGTATAGGTAGGTACCTACCTGTGTATAACCGCGTTAGCATTTTTCAAAGGATTTGGAATACTTTTTCGGCTGTTTTTTTTTAAATATCAATAATTTTGATAATATAATTCATCTATAAGTACTTACATTATTTTAAGAAAAGAAGTAACAACATTTTTATGTAGGTACAGTATGGTAGAGTCTACCCAACATAATATAGGTATCTATATTATTAATTATTTATCTATTAATAAACTGTCCACAAAAGGCTTTATAAAAATAATTGAACTCTTGTATGTAGATACCTATTTCAATCTTTCATAATGAATAGATATCATAAAGTAAGCAATCTGTATTTTATAAACAAAAATCAATCACAACGCACCACAGACTATAAAGCATAACAATTTTAATTAAAAAATCAACTATTTACCAAACACTGTTTAGTTTGTAATGGTGGAAAATATCCGTGAAATTCAAACTTTATCGGGTTTCATTAAAATTTAATTCAACTACATAAGAAAACAATCGTACGGCCGCTGCAACAAATTATTTTATTATCGATAAAAATAATTAAACCGAACGCGACTATAAACGTCCGCCATTTTGTAAGAATCAATTATTGGCGGGAATCGTTGAAAAATCCACGTTTATCTCGCGACATTAAGCTAATAAAGCATCGGACTTAATTAAAAAGTATTACACCGAGTGGAGGCGAGCGGAGCGGGCGAGCGCAGCGCGAGCCGACTAGCGCCCAAAACGAGCAAGTCGACCGCGATTACCCACCCAATCGACGCCTTAATTGAATCATAACCAACTAAATTCGAAAGCACCACTCGAAGCGTTTCGCGCCACAAATCTGGTGTAATACGCCATACGGCCGGCTAAATCACAAGCTCTTAACTCAAACCGCCCACTGGAAAAGCGTTCCTAATTCAAATAACACCTCTACACGCCTGCTGGCCAATCGCGCTGCAGACATTCAAATAAAGAGTGCAGCTCAGAGATCAGTCGCCACCCCTCGGTAAATACCGTCCAATAGGAGGTGAGGAGTCCATGTTCGTTATTTTTTTTCCGTGTCGACGGGCGTCTCGCGAGCGCGGAGGGCTCATTCGGCCGCGCGCCGCCTTGGCGTTCGTATCGCGCGCTCGCGTCACGATGGATTGTGTTCTGTGTGACATGTGCTTCTGATTTGGTGTATTATTATTTTTTGTGACGGACCCGTTGTGTGTAAAAGCATGATGCCTCTCGCACCGACCCCTGTGGTGGCGGTGCCATCGAAGCCGAAGATAGGATTTAGTATAGACAGTATAGTGGGTGGTTCGGAGCGGCCGAGGCAGGCGTCGCCGCCGCTGGCGAGTCCTGGCTCTCCATCGCCAGTTGCTTCTCCGAGGAGTCCTTCACCCAGACCGCTGTTGAGGCCGAGTGCATTGCCTGCGGTGTTTCCTTCTCCTGAGTTGAAGAGGCTGCCGTACTTGGACGCGCAGAGTCATCACCACCAGTTTTTGGCGCACTTCCAAGGAGCTGCTCTTGCCGCGGCCTTGGCGCACCAGCAGCAGGGTTTCGGAGGACCTCTGCCGCCGCACCCTCCCCCGCATCCCGCGCCGCCCGTCCCCCGGGAGTCCTACACGTTGTACCCCTGGCTCATCAACAGGCACGGCAGGATATTCCCTCACCGGTTTCCTGGAGGTTAGTACAAATTATGAGCTTCTGTTTTTTTTTTTGTGACCGGTAGTATCATAGGATTAATTAATGATTGATAATCTGGGATGGTTAGTTTCACAAAGCAAAACTAAAATGTCTAATCTAACCGGATAGAGATTTTAGTTTTTCAAAGCGACCACAAAAATCCTCTAGATTTTTTATTTTATTTAACAGGTCACATTAGAGCCGTGAAACTAAATCCCGTACCAATCTTCTCTCCTAATGCAGCATCATTTAAATACTGATTAATTTAAACATTTTCCAAGTTAGGTCAATCTGTATCTAATATTAAGGGGACCCTAAATGATTACAGATTCTCATGTTTGACCGGATCAAATCAAATCAATCTCAATCAAATTATCAATCAAGATCCGCTCTAATTAGGCTTTGCATTTTTCATTCAGAAAGCGGGTCCCATTTTCATATACCTATGTAGTCCAAGACTTTGCGTAGGCAAAGATGAATGATTAAAGTAATATAAAATATGGCGCCCGAAAGGGTCTACTATTTCATCGGACAATATCCGTTTACATTTTTGGAAAATTCCCACAGTATTTAAATAAGTCTAATCTATAACAAAAAAAAACTTGTAATACCCATATTACTAATGTTATGGTGCTAAAAAAAACTTGGAATGTGTAATCACATGATTAATCATCTTACTCTAATACATTGGTACTAAGGTACGGTAAAAAAGCTATTAAAGTTAATACAAAAAAACTTGTTCCCACAAATATTTGGCCAATTATGTTATAATTTATTATGACTATCTCATGAGAAAAGCTTCATTGCCTTTTATTTTTTGCTTCACAAAGCCAAGTCATGTCTTTGAAAAAACGTTACACTCCGAAACAAAAAAGTTGCGTTCGGAAAAATGCTCCCTTTGTTCATCCGACGCAAACGTCATTCTGTGTGAAATGTCAAACCTAGGTGCCATCTTCTTGCATTGATGAACTGTGCAAAAGATGATTAGATTTGTCTTAAATTGAAAAAGAAATGGAATATCATCAGGAAAACGACATTAGGGTAGGCTTTTCATTCCGTTTCTGAGTATGTGCTTGGATCTGCATCATTTTCGGGACTCTAAGCAGTTTTCTCCTGCTTCTTATTATTCATCCGACCACCGCTGTATCTTCCCTCTTCCCTTTTGTGCCATTCTTCCCTAATGTGTGCAGTCTTATCCGCTATCGTCTTATACAATATATTAAATAACATCTAAATATTTCTTCATAGTATCGAGGTCACACAAACGCATGGGCCTTTCTTGTCAAGATTTCCTGGTGGTATGCCAATATCCTTTGTTGGTTTTTCCTGATGCGCATCTGGCAATACCTTGGTACCGTTGAAACAAAACAGCATCGCAGAATCTATCTTTATTCAAATTTCGAAAGTATTTACGTTTTACTATTGTTTATTTTTGATTATTTTGTAGTATAAGTAGATGTGTCTATAATTTTCTGTTCAAATAATGTACCTTTTAGGGCCGGCGCCCACTGCCGGCACGGCACGGTGCGTCATGGCAACGTATTTTAATACTAATTAAGTTATTTTGAATCTTATTTCAATGAGTTTAGAATTTATGTTGCTTTATTTTGATACCACGATGCCGCGACGTGCCGCAGCGTGCTGCGGTATGACGTGTCTTACTTTTTCATTCCACGGAATGCCGCGGCGCGTCATTGTATCCCGTGAGACGTATGGGTCACTTTGGGGTCGAGGAATTATGATGGCTAACTAGTTGAAATAAGGTTGAAACTTGTGCAGTCAATCAACCATAACATAAAAAAAAAAACATAAAAATCCCAGTCAACCATAACGACACAACAAATGTTCTCTATGTGACACAAACAACTTATATCGAATTTCGAATACGCGCGGAGCAAAACTGTTGGATGCCAGAGTGGCTGGGCTTTCAGTAGGATGCCACGGCATGCCGCGGCACGCCGCGGGATGCCACTGCACAACCCGCCATGCCATGCCGTGCCACGCCGTCAGTGAGCGCCGGCCCTTATGCGTACAGCTTGATTTTCATATTTTGTTTTGAAATTACGGTCTGTCTCTTCTTTTCTGATTTTTTGTTCATAAAGTTGATCAAACTACTTACATTTCCAGATGGTTTTACGTTCTGTCTATAGCTTCTTATGGTCACTCAGCTGTATTTTTAAACTGATCTGCTAGGTATATTCTAGATTTAACGACCATAAGGTTGAAAATTCTCTTTATTCTTCTGGTTTTTTTTTTATTAATTATCATGTCATCACTCATAATCAAGCACTGACAACATAACACACATCCTATCATTAGCTAATTGTGTTTTCTACGATCGAATTAGTTTTATGATTCAAATTATTCAATAATACGACTTTTATTGTCGAATTTGGAGCTGATTTGAATTTCCGGCGGCAAATTGACAGTTACAAACCAGATATTATTATAAAATTCAGGTGTTTAGATTTTTAAATATCTTATAAATCTACATTTTAATTTTCAAGCAGTTACCGTTAATCTTTATTAAAATCTACCGACGCGTTTTTTTAAAGTTAATTAAGCGGATTATGAAAATTAAATAGACTAAGGTATTATTTACCGCGAAAAAATATTTCACACTGCTTTTTATTTTCCTAATTAGATCCAATAGTAGAACGTGATTAGTAAGATGATATTTGCTATCCAGTACCTACCATTTTAATTATCAAAATGGCGGTTTTAGTCCGACAATTTATTACCAAATGTTGTAAATCGCCCATTAGGCAGTTATTAAGAGAAGTCTATTTACTTATGCACTTAATTATCTCCCATTGCAGTTGCAATGCACTACCCTTTAAATGTCTAACAAATAGTTTGAATTATTCAACTGATTTTCATTTCCTGCCTACAAATTTCCTACTAGTGAAGTGTTTATTCGACTAATTTGAAATAAATATCGATACTAATTGAGTGTAGTCAAGAATATACGCGGGTAGTTGTTATTGTACGTTTGTTTTCGAATGTATGGACGGTTGTAAAGCTCAATTGCAGGTTACAGTGGATGTATGCGATGGGGTAGCAACCTATCATTACAAATGCGCTTTCGTGATCAATAAATCATCTAGTTATAGCCGCTTGTTAACGAAAAGTATCATGAGATATTTGTGTTTTGTACAACATAAAACCTCTTTTTTATCTGTTTATTACACGTTGGCAAGATTGAGATGAGGCGCAAGTATGAGTGCGCATTGTAAACGTAAAGTAAATATGTCGTTTTTTTAAACCACAGAAGCAGTTTTTTTTTCTAAAAAAACATTATCGATTTGCCCCGGTCGTCGCGTGTAAAGATACGTCGTTGACAGAATTAAAATGTTCAAAAAAAGTAGTAGCTTATCTGTACACGAAACCATTATGATAAAAAGCCCGTTATCTGAGTACGTTGAGATCGTTGTCTTTGCTTGTAAAAAGAAAGTAACAGATTAATCTGTTTGGCGCGAAAATAAAGCTGTATGTATTTGTTAGGTTGGCATTTTGTGAGGTTGTTTTATTTTTTGTTGGAATTAGATGATTAAAGTCTGGCATTTAGGAATTATTTTATGTTTAATCATTCCGTTTTTGTATTTTGAATGTTCTTTGTTATTTTTACTAATGGCTGTGATATTTCTGAACCGTTATCAATAAATATGCCAATCTGTCAATTACGAAGATCAAGATCTTCTTCTGTTAGTTTATTGAGGATTTGACAGGTCGTAGTTAGATTATGTCAAATAGACAAGAAAAAGTCATGATTGTACTTAGTTTATTTAAGCATTTAAAAATAATCATAGATGTTTAAAAACTTTGATTGGCATATTCTTTTAAAGACCATTGGGTTAAAAAGTGTGGTTGTCCTAAGCCATTGAAGGTGACCATAGACCTTTTTTTTTAATCCGCAATAGTTTGACGTTCAAAGAGGTATTAATAAGTTTGTTTATTCCTATTGTCTTGTTGAAGTCAGATTATCCTTTTGAGCTTCTTTACTTGTTTAAATTTTACCGTTGAGCTAACTTGGTTAATTAGGAGAAATGCCGTTGTTTCGTCCGTTAGTTTAGATATATCAACGGCTTTTTGTTTCGTCTCTTTGTGTATTGGTTTTTTAAGTTCTATTTATGTTTTTTTTGGTTAAGTAGGTAAATCCTTCTTTTGGAACATTAGATAGTTTTTACAGTAGGTAAACTACGGGATTAAAACTTGGTATAGTTTCTTTTTTTGTTACTGTCCATACAGTTTTAGAAAATATAAACTGTCTTATATTTTTTATGGTATGGCAAAAATGTATCTTATTATTTAATTATCTAGCTAGCCTGTTTTACCTAGATGCGTAAAATGATAGAAAGGAACGCACGACACTCAATAAAAGTACAATATCCAATATAATAAGCGGATCTTACATTGTGCAGGAAATCTATACGAAGCGAGGCCATGTTATACTGGGAATGTATTGCTTTATATGTCGCTGTGTGTATCATTACTTTTTATTATCTTTATAGCAGTGAAAACCAGCTGTTAAACATAGTTTTACGAGTGTTGTAATTGTCGAATGAAGCTGCAAAAACTAGTTTACATGAAAAAAATATAACTAGGTATATTATATAGGTATTTTTAATTCCGCATACAAGAGATTTCACCGAGTATATCATCTCGATCTAACATCCAACTTGTAATTAATCAAGATTATAATATATGTAAATACATAGGCACGTATATAAGCCGTCACAGATGTACTCAATTAATATGTTTTATAACACATATCTAATGAAGTCAATTAAAATTTTATGTGTTAATTACAACGTATAGTTGGTAATTAGTTGTTGTTGCTCTAGTCTTCTTTTTTAGGGTTCTTTAGTGAATTAAGAAGATGTTTTTGTTTTTTTTTTACTAGTTTCATTTCCTGCTTGGCTGTTTCCAGTCCCAGCTAGGGCGCCATTAGGGTGACTACTATCGAGATGACCCGGAGGCCCTAAATTGGCTGTTTTATCAGAATCAAAATGGCCACAAACAATTAAATTGTCATTTTGTGACCATTTTACGAATTGTAACGTAATTCGTATATTCGTACATTCATTTATTTTTTAACATAAAATTACATTTTTAAATATTTCTTAAAATAATAAAAATAAAAAACATTTAAAAATATAAAAATAGTAGCCCACCGGTATCGGGAACAGGGTCCAAGCTACCGGCGGTCAGGGCTCCAGAGAAAGGAACCTCCTAACAATACGAGCCGTGTCCAGGAGTACCGCTTTCTGTATCAAGCCCTTGATCCAGCTGCCTAACGAGAGCCTTCTTAGGTATTGGTCGAGGCTTTTGGCAATTAAGCCATTGGCAGATACGACTATCGGCACAATGATCGCTGAGTCCACATCCCACATGTCGACAACCTCGCGAGCCAAGTCAATATACTTCGTATTATTTTTATAATATTAAACATCATCATCAGTCCAGGACCATAAATTGTTAGTAACAATACACTTAAAACTATATAGATGTACCTAACTATATAGATATAATGGTAGATGGAAGTTCTAAATAAGTAATTAGACCAACATTAGTGTTAGTTTTGACTCCAACTAGATGTTAAAACAAATACACAGCAATAAAACTATTTTGAAACAATATCATGGCCGTTTGACCCTGTCGTACTCTGTTTCATTACTGTTTCCCGATAGCCTATAGCCCGAATACTTTGTAACTATCGACCCATTAGCTGCAATTAAAACGGTGATAACATAATTATGATGATAACGGCATTAATTTATAGTTTCTTGTCTCGTTTACGATGTGTCCCGGATTTGTGTGGAAGATTTTCGTTTTTTTTGGCGCGAAACTTTTTTTTTGTTTTGACATTTGAAGATTTCAGTGTTTTCTTTTTTTTTGTCTATGCTTTGCCAGTGCTTTCTTTTAGGAGTGAGTGTATGATTTTTATTGTGATAAAGGTTCTACTTCTCATTAGTTGAAATTATTTGATTTTTTTTAAGACCTTTGATTTTTTCGAGCGTTGAGTCTTGGACCAATACTGGATATCGAATACAGAGGCTTACGTTTATGTCTTAAATATTGTTTAAATGACTAAAACAAGCTGATATTAAAATTTATACCATATTTAAACTGGAAATTTCATAATTGTTGCTTTTTTATAAGACCTAGACAATGGAATTCACAGTACGGCTAATTCCTTCAATAAACATACATTCTATGTACTTTAGTTGTACATATATACTCAACTAAATAGACTACTTACAATAAAAACAGTAGCCCCTAACATTCCCAAGTAATCTGCAACTACCCTACTCAATTTCACACCATTATTTAAGTCAACAAAGGGCCGCCATAACAATTTGTCCCTCCTTCCGTATCCGTAAAGTAATATTCATAAAATAAACTCCATGGATTAGTTGCTTTATCATCCCCATTTTTATCTGCGACCCAATGTTATTTTATGAACCCGACGACATTGTAAAGAACTCGATTTTAATTAAACTGGCTTAAACGCGACGCCCGTCAAAATCGTCACACAAAAAAGGGGAAATAATAAAAGTAAATTTTATTTTTTCATACAAAACTAATAAGCGTTTTGACAAAGGTTTTATGTGAGCGAGCGGGACCCGGCTCCCGATTATCAACTGACGCCATTGTGTGTTCGAAATTTGATTATTTTATAGTGTTGCTCTTTAGTCGGTTAGTTTATTTTTTTAAGTTTTTATTTGGCTCAATTTCATATCATTAACTGCTTAGTTAACTGGCTTCAACATAAATGATTATGTTGTTTAAATTAACAAACTTCCTTCTATTTTCCTCATTCTTACTGAGATAGAAAGTGATGATTAGGCAAAAAATTCATACGCTTAATGCAATTTAACTAAAACTTTCTATGCCAATAACAAGATTAATAGACATATTAGCCGACGCAGATAATCGTAAAGATATTTGTACTTATTTATAATTATGATTCATAAAAAATACTTGTTTGAACTACTGCTCGTTTGAGCTCGTCATGTACCTACTCTTCGTTTAAATCGCAACGCTAATTAGATGCTTATAGTCTAAGATCCGGCTGCAGAATCAGTGTACCCATCGAGTATTTGCTGAAAACCAAATTTTTACACATATTCATGATTAGGAGAATTTATATCCACCAGGTTGCCTATCAAAATGTGGCCGCTAGTATCTTTAATTAAATTATTAATAATTCATAATCCGTAAGAAATTTCATTGACTTTTTTTTTCAATGAAATGTCGTCTACTTTACGGCAACATCTATAAAGACTCTGAAAAATTATGGTTGCCGTTGCGCACCTGGCCGCACCTCTTCGCAGCCAGGTATACACAGGTATGAATTTGTTACATTTATACACCCACAACGTACATTTATAATTTATATATCAAATTAAAGCTAATTTTTTTCTGTATATTATTATATTCGGTTGCTTAATTAAATCTGGCCGCCAATAAGGGTTGCTGGCTAATAAATATAGTAAATATTAAAAGTAGAGTGAAAGAGAGCTAGCGCGTAACACCACTAGTCAGACGAGGATAGCGATTGCCAGCTGTCGGACGGTTTAAAGCCATTGCGCATGCGTCAGATGTTAGTGTTCTCAACCATTCAAAAAAAAGTCAATGAAATTTCTTACGGATTATGAATTATTAATAATTTAATTAAAAATACTAGCGGCCACATTTTGATAGGCAACCTGGTGGATATAAATTCTCCTAATCATGAATATGTGTAAAAATTTGGTTTTCAGCAAATACTCGATGGGTACACTGATTCTGCAGCCGGATCTCGTACTATTATTTGCATGTCATTATCAATCGTCCTACTTATCGATACTTGCACATCACTATCTGCCTCGTTAAGCATGTTGGTAGCTCTGCCCGTCACATCTTTCGTTACGCGCGCTTTTTTTCTTAATTACCACATATTGTTAAACGACGTGTTTTTTTTTCAAACCATATTTCCACTAAGGATTGAATAGCTTATAATTGGCTGTAATTTGAGCTTACTTTGTTGTCGGGCGACTGCAACGATTAACTGACGTTAAAAAGCAACGATTTATAATGATTGTTATGTTGGTAACTTTGAGTGGGCAGCCATTTTGTTAGTGATGCGATCGGTAGTTAGACAAATGATTTACAATGTCGACGGCTACGGAGAGCAACGAAAACTATGATTAATTAACTTGAGTTATTGCTGCTGGCCTCTCGAGATAATGGGAAACTTATTAGAAGTTCTTCTTATTTGTTTTGGGCGATAATTTTTAAAGCTTATCGACTTTTTTCGGCCGTCGCCACATTAAAATCTGATGTTTAATTAAAAGAGTGTTGTCGAAATGAAATATCGTACAGTAGTATCTGAATTCGTTTACGATGTCACGGTCCATCATCGTTTAATATAAATAGTATAATAAACTCTATCTTGGAGCTTATTTTAATTGATGACGCGCATTTTCAATTCATAATTTCTGTTTAATTGTGTTGCTATCAAAAAAATCATTCATTAAAAGAGTTCAGCGCGCGGTGACCTTAAAACGACGGCTTTAATTACGACATCAAAATATTTTTTTAAGAAAAAAAAATATTGTTTGTCGTTTACAGGAATATAGTTTTAATGAATTTATCTTTAGATTTTAGGTTTATGAACGTCAATATAATTATCTGTCTTGTGGTCGTAAAACAAAAAGTTTATGTGTTTTGTGACACCCCCACGGGTTATCGGGAAGATAAGGATGTTTGTGATTTCAATTACTAAAGACAGTAATGTAGTCATTTTAAATTATTTAACTAAACGATTATATGTTCTTTTAAAAAAATATACAAATCTTTGTCAGTTTTTGATCAATGGAGAAAAAAAAACAGAAGTGTTTTCTTCATCAAAGTAAACTTGTTTTACAACTGACAAAGCATTTGTTATTGTTGCATGTTGAACACAATTCCTTTACCAACGTTATATAGGGCACTTTATCAGATCGCTGCTAATAGTGACTAATAAGTCACAAGTAGTCCAAACGTAGAGACTAGTGTGAAAACACATTATAAAAATAAATTGCCGCACTTGTGCGAAAACCCGTGTGTTATCACACTTATCACGCAAAACGCACATTTGCGTTGACATAAACGTACCTGGTAATTAAATTGTCGTTATTCAGCAATTATATACTTTATATAAGCGGTTTATTGTTGGTATTTTTACTTATATGGGTTTAATGAGTTTAGCAATGTCTAAGTTTACGTAATTATGTTACGGGTTATGGCGTGGCGATGTCTTTATTATCAGAAAGCTACTTAGCTACGAGCAGATGCTTAATATACTGGCATTAATATGGCATTTTCTTATGGCGCTCTTCAAATCTTTATCAGTATGAATTATACCATGTATCATATTCTTATCTGCTGGCGCCAGTTGTAAAAATTTGTAACAGCTTGTTGCTGTACTTTAAAATAGAACATAGAGTGATAACTTCCCAACAAAGCATGCCATTTACCACCTCTTAAAGTGCAAAATACCACCAATTGATAGTTTGACAGTAGGCCCATTGAACTCACCACTGTCATATAATTGACACAAACATTGCGAAATAAAAGTTTAAATTTCGACCACAAACTGCCATTTGTCAATTCGTCAGGGAATCAAGTACACACCTACCTACCCGTCAATTAACAATGATTGGTTGGCTTCCCAAATTATATCATCAATTAGACTCACTGTTTTTGTAATCACTTTGTGACAAAGTAAAGGTTACAACCTAGTGTCATGCATTGGGAAATAATATTTGTTTCTGACCTTTACTTGCCGCTACGCCATTTTATCATGCAAATGTTTGTTTGCCCACATCCTTGTTGCCCAATTTCATTCTATTCGAATCGGAAAACTATAGTACCTTTTCGCAAATTTAGTTTTTGTATTGAATTTTCTTCTTCGGACGGAGGGCCTTTTTTCTATTTGCATTACACTTTTACTTGAAGAATTCACTAACAACTTAAACTTGAGGTTAAAGACTGACAGTTAATTAAAACGAGCAGTTGCACGTTGCATAAAGTTAAAAGTAAATAAGACGTAAATAAAAATACGTTGTAACTCATCCTGTCACAGCCACGATTATCACTGAAAGCCATCGTACGCAAAAGAGTTGTCAAAAATGTTACATCTTGAAGAAATTAAAGACCTTTTTATACACTTACAGTTATTTTAACTTTACTAACATGCATTTATTGAAGGTAACATATTTATCATTGACATTAATAGTATTGTAAACGCGACAATGTAAGTGGAAATACCTTGGATTATGACAGTTTTATCTCGCTCACAAAGTAATCTCCTCATTAAAACTCACCCGAGAATAATAAATAAAAATAAACGATAACATCTCAATTTTAATGTCTCGACCAACAATGACGTTGCATGTAATTGATATCGTACCTTCAATATTACATTATAAACGCTTGACCATTATAATAAGGCACTTTGTGGAATTGTGTACATGGAATCGCGGATGGGTGAAGATAGGTCCGGGTAAAATGGTTATGTGTGCAATTATAATGTCATTAGCAAATGTCAGGACGTCGCCACAAGGCCACTGCGTGCGGAACGCGTATGCAGCCACCCACGGGTAATATTATTCCTCATAACTAATGGCCTATTAAAGTTCCAAGTTGGACGAGGCCTTTAGCATGGCTGTTATTTTGATACGAGGCCTAAATTGGTTCAGTAATCTACAAGTAATTGTTTGGAGTAGGCGTGTCAGTTTTTAATTATAATTATATAATTGCTTTTGTGTACAGAAGTTTCAAAACCGGTAGTGGGGCTTTGAATAGAACCATTATGGGAGTGGGAAAAGTCAGAGAAATATTTGGAGCATGATACTTAAGTCATGGAACATAAAGCGAGCTTTTGTGTTAATTTGATTTAATACACCAACTAACAGGCTTTAATTATCTTACTTATAATATATTCTAGACAGCAATTTGCATAAAAATATCGCAACCACAATGGATCATGACTCATTCATAGAATAAACAACTCAATCTGGCACCTATTTGTCACCACAATGCGAATGGATGAAGTGAATCTATTCTCAGTACGTCTGCATACATGAACGTGTATAAATATGCGAATTACATTACCATCCTGCTGATTACGATCTATAACCCGCAAAACGTATAATAATAGCCATTTTACAAACGCTAAAGTACCATTGTGTAAATCTAACAAACGTCAAATTTCAACACAAAACTAAAATAGCATTTATAAAGCAGAAACACTCGACTGTATAATTTGTGGTGTTTCATTACTTCATATTTCTTAGTACGTAGAAATAACATAAGTGGATGATGGATTATCCTCCCGGGGCAGCGGTCGTTTAGTGGTAATCTTTGTTTAATTTAATTTTAATAGTCGGTACGCCACTACGAGGATGGTGCGCGAGGAATTTTGTACGCGGTTCCTTTTTCAAATACTGTGTGTTGTGTGTAAGGACATGTAAATGTGTGGTGTAACCAACGCAATAATGTCGATATAGTTAATCAATCATATTGTTTAATTAATAAAAAAAACTTTTTATATTTATTTCCAAAAAATTATGAATTACCAGTAAAAATTCATCATTGACTTAACACTTAAACTAAAGTCAATGTACGTTTTATAAACTTATGAATTATTTATTAACGTAAAGAATTTTATCTTTAATATTCAATAAGTGTGTATAATGACGGTTTTATTACTGTTCTTGTCATGTCTGCTTGCCCATAAAAGTTATGTTGTATCAATCGAACTTGTCAAAGTGAGAATATTTACGCTTGTTTAGAAATGATTACCGTGTCCAATATTTCTTGAAACTTCTTGGCGGCGTCACTTGCAAGTCGAAATGTCATTGAGCTGTCAAATTTAATACATTTTAAGATTTTAGTTCCGTATCTTGCCGCGTGTCAAAATAAACTGGGCTTGTATTAAATTAGATTAATAAATCTGCAATGTTTGTCGTTTTCGTGTTATTGGAGTGGTAGATATGTAACTCAGTTTCATGTCAACGTTTTCATCTAAATAAGGCTATAATTGCATGGTCGCTAAGTCAAACATATTTTGCAAAGCTTGTGGTTGGACCAATAGAGCGACCATTTTTTTTTGGCATGAAGCCTTAGACTGGTTCCTTCTATTGCCCTTTATGTTCCGGGTCGCGGTATCGCATTCGAACAACCCGCAACCCCGGCAGGAATAGGTGTACGCCTTATTCTTCGAGGGTTACAACCGTAATGTTATCCCTACTTAATATTATAAAAGCGTTTGTTTGTATGTCTGTTTGTTACGTCTTCACGCCTAAATGGCTAAACCGATTTTGATGCATTTTGGTACAGAGATAGTTGGGACATAGGTTATTGTTTTTTTTAAGTGAGAAATGAGGGAGAAAGAGGGAAGAAAATGGAAAACTTAGCTTTCCTATTGCAATTAATAAGGCGCAAGGGCAAAAACTACAGGTAGCAGGTACCTGCAAATCCGGAAAGGGGAACTGCGTTACACCGAATTTAATGCGACGAAGCTGGGGGCAAAAGCTAGTGTCTTATAATTTACAAAAAATCATTGTTCTCAGGTCCAGACATCCCCGGTTTCCTTCTCCAGCCATTCCGCAAGCCGAAGCGAATCAGAACAGCTTTCTCACCATCACAGCTTCTGAAGTTAGAACACGCGTTTGAGAAGAATCATTACGTTGTTGGTGCGGAGAGAAAACAGCTTGCGCAGGCGCTGAGCCTCACGGAGACACAGGTTTGTTTTATGCCTATTTATGTACTTGTCTATTTTCTTTATGGAGTTGGTAAAAGATGAAATCCTGAGCAACATATATTTACCTATGGGTCGGCTGTTTTTGCATGGAGCGATTGCCTATCTGACCTCCAAAACCCATGGTAGAACTATTTCTAAAAGTGTGTTATGTATCCCGACTTTACCATTTTTTTGCGGATGGCAAATCAACAAATAACTTCCCTCTCTCTGGGCGGAGCGGGGAGGGGGAATGTCAGGCTTGTACTGATTAAAACCCACCCATTTTCCTTTTATTGCCCTTTCATTTTCGAAGCCGCGGTACCTTTTTCGAACAACCCGCAACCCCGGCAGGCGGTGGCCCTGGCAGGCCCCTCTGCTTTCGACTTTACCTTTATATCAAAATTATGGTATAGTGGTAATATAATATATATCTCCAGACTTAAATTATCTCTTTCACCTTTTCCATTCTCTTCATAAGTAAATTTTTTGATCAGAAGTAAAAGTATAGGTTTATGCAAACTCTGAAATAGTTTTTGAGTCAGGATTTTTGTCGTATTTCTCACACATAATACGTCATACGCATGCCACGATACCGGGTGCTGTAACCTCAAAAATAATGTTGTAATTACTTCCATATTTATGTATAAAAACATCCCGGTCATTGTTTAATTTAATATAATTAATATCTTTAATGTCAAAAGTCGTAGCGTCACAGATAACTGTCAATTCTATTTGACATCTTGCTCTATATATTAAAATATAATGTTAAAAAATAATTTGCGAGAATTCAATTGTTATCTTATGTAAAGTAAATAATTGAAGTATTAATTAGATATATTTATGGTTGTTTTATCTGTAGAGATAAGATTCATTCTGGACTATAGTATAAACATATTAATTTATTACTAAATTAAAATCACGTGTCACCAATGCCATCATGTTCGTAGATTAATCTCCGAAGCCCCTTAACCGATTGAAATGATTTTTAGGGTTCCATTCTACAAAAGGAAAAATTAAACCCTTATTTAATCACTCTTTTGATCGTCTTTCTGTCTGTTTGTGTATATTCTTTATCTCTAGAACGTGTGGAAGTATAAAGTTGAAATTAAAACCATATCGCTCACTCTCACTCAAGTCTATAATCTCTTTGTGCACGCACAACCCCCCCAAAAAGCGGGGTCCACATGAAGAAGAAGATCTCTTTGTGCTGTGAAGAAATTAACCCTCTAAGTCCACGCAGTCAAGTGTGTTGTGGTTTGTGGTTGTTCCCAGCTTAAAAGGTAGAATAGTTTCGAATCCGATAGGTGGCGCTGTACGAAGCAATGGCAGCTCGCTAGCGTTTTAAATGGTTTTCGAGATAAATATCAACATACTGACAGACAGATGTGGCTAGCAATTTTACATGTAGGTAGTATTTATCTATCACATTTCCAACAGTATTATTAACTCATAAATATGTATAACGCTCCAAGGTATGGAAACATAAAGTACCTATCTTATATTTACTACTTATAAAAAAGTTTCTATTTAAGAAAAATTACTAAAACAATTATTCACATGATTAATTACTGACTGCTAACGATTTTATAATTATAGTCTTTAAAAGGGTAATGTAAACAGTTCAGATTAAATAAGATGATAAGTTTTAAATATCAGGCTGATATTCTGATCCTATGTGTTGTAGTCACATGTTGATGTGATGTAAAAAAAGTATACACTCAAGTACCTATGGTGCTGTAAGATGGTGTGGTCTTATAACGAACTCGCGATGTAGCTAATATGTAGATACGTAAATTTTTTATTCGAAAATAGCACTTGTTCCCGTTAAGAAAAAACCCATTGGGAAAAAAATACCGATTTCATTTGATGTTGTTCCCGATATGTACCCTATTACGTACAGAGTATATTGATGGAAAAAATAAGACTTTTAGTTAGTGTTACTAATCGGTAATTTTTATTCCCAAATTGGAGTTTCTTGCCCATTCTTCTCCGTAGAGATCAACGCTTTGGAATAGGCAACTACAGTACTTTCACATGTTATTATGCCTTGTGACCGGGACTGTAGATTCATTTTGTTTCTTGACATTCAAAAGTGCCTGGAACAAACTAAAAAAAACGACCATAATGTAGCATTTTTTTGCGGCAGCCACAATCGTCTTAAATTCATAACATCAAGCCTTGTCCGAAGCCTGTGGGCGGTGAGCAATGGGTAGTTCACCGTCCGTCCGTCGATTGACGACAGGCCGTGTCGACGACGCGTTCGTGTTTCACGCGCGCCTCAAAGAGAGTCAGCAAAGCAGAGGGGCTTGCCTCCGCCTGCCGGGGTTGCGGGTTGTTCGAAAGAGATACCGCGGCCTCGGAACGTAAAGGGCAACAGAAGGAACATGGGTGGGTTTTAGTCAGTACAAGTCTGACATGCCCCCCAGTCATTGGATGATTTCCCACCCGAAAAAAAAAAGCCTTGTCCGAAGTGTTAGGCAGAGGTGTACAAAATCAAGTTAATGTTACAGTGATCGGAAAAAGGTGAGCTAACTTACCTTAACTTCAAACAAGGGACGACCACAAACTTATGTATAAATGGTTTTAATGTCAACTCTATACCTCCACGCGTTCCCGAGATAAAGAATCTTGACAGACAGACAGACGGACAACAGAGTGATTCTATAAGGGTTCTGTTTTGCCTTTTGAGGTACGGAACCCTAAAACAGAGACAAAAAGTGGACACAACATATTTTTTCGGGAAATTACTAAACTATATTATTATTGTTATTTTATACAATTGATTGGATTGATGTGGTGTTTCTAAAAAAATCTTACGAAATCGAGAAACACGTGATCTAATGCATCTTTCTGAAAAAAATTGTCGTTAGGAACTCTACACTTTTTGAATCTGTTCTTTGAAGTTTAGGTAAATTAGCTCAGCTTTTAACAATCATTGTTTATAAGTGTAAGGATTTCAATTTTAAAAATCGACCATGTTATGGCGTGCAGTCATAGTTGAAACTAACTCCCTGAATCCCGACCTCAATACAATTTCTACAAATAAATAAATAAATAATAATAAATAAATAAATATCTTGGGACAACTCACACACAGCTATCTGATCCCAAGCTAAGCAGAGCTTGTGTTATGGTAACCAGACAACTGATATACATACTTATATAATTTATAAATACATACATATTATAGATAAATCACACCCAGACACAGAACAAACAATCATGCTCATCACACAAAGTTTGTCCTGGGTGGGAATCGAACCCACGACCTCCGGCTCAGCAGTCAGGGCCACTAACCACTAGACCAACAGGCCCGTCAATGTTTTACAACTGCGCCATATCTAATGTTATTGACATTCAATCGGTAAAAAACATACTGCACTATAATAGTCGACGCATCGAATGAAAAAAAAAAAGAAAAGCAGCGGGTGGATTATTGATTATCGTTAAAATTAAATAAAAAACATAATTAAGAACGAAACTTCTGCAAAACACATAATATGATTTATTCGCCATGACTCTAAATAACATTAATTAATAAACTAACGAGCCACATTAAATATTCTTTATTTGCGCATTGACCACATCAACTAATAAAAACTGCGAAATTGATATCATTATTTTGCTCTAGCAACACAATTAATATAAAATAGTTTACGGTGTAGTTTTTACGTCACCTGTTGTAAGTTTAACACGCGATTTAAAGAAAGTTTAAACAATATAATAAATATGCTTTACGAGTATTTTCGCTAATAAACGAACTGGTCTTTGGTAGAAAATGTATTTCATGAGGCTGGTCACTCAGGCGTGACGAGTAAAAGTAAACTAAATAGGTAGTTACTGTTTCATAAAAAGTGAATGTGTTAAGGGTTAAGCATTGCATTAAATTGTAAAAGTATTTTTTTTAGCTAAGCACACATAAAAATCAAAACAACATAGCTTCTTAGAATTCAGCATTTCTTAGTTAGCATAATTATGTCTTTTAAAATAAAATATAAACTTCAACTACAAAAATACTAATATGACCTGTCTGTCTGTCTGTTTGTCAAGACTTTTCATCTCGGGAACGAGTGGAGTTGTAATTAAAACCTTATGTTCAAATCTGTGGTCCTATGAAGTTGGAAAAAATAAACTTTCTGAGTCAACGCAGTCAAAAGATCTGGCCGTTTATGTCGCAGTTTGTAAGGAATCCTTGTTGCACGAGTCCGACTCACTCTTGACCGTTTTTTTTTAATTGTAGTGCCTTATTTTTTTCATACATTTTATAATCTGACTTGCACTGTTCGTAGGTAAGATGTCCGCATCAAAATTTGCAAGTAATTTTCGGTCTAGTTCTTGTTATTCGATTGAGCTGAAATTTTGAATTTATCTTTAGTTCTGGAGACAATATTTTTGTATGGCAGACTTGTTTTTACAGTCCGGACCTCCTCTACAAGACAATACTCCTCAACCGTTAATCGCATGGGCACGAAACTATATGTTTGCGTTCAGTGATAAACCGAATTTTCTTTTTATAATTTTCGAGAAAATATTTGTCGCTTAAAGAATATCGTTTTAACTCGTCCTTGTGTATGTTTATTGAAAAAAAATCAATGCATAATTTATTGCAACAGTGTTTTTTTTTTAAATCTTCAAACTGATATTATGTATAAGCATGCGGTAAGTTATTTGACCGTGCTGTTTAGTCATTAGACATGCTTCACTTCACAACATGATCTGAATTCCAATAAAACCTATGTTCGCTACATTCTCACGTCGATCAATAGATTTATATTCTTACCTAATTAGATTGGCATTTAGTTTACAGCCAGTTAAGTGCATTATTGAAAAATCTTGAAACCTTCCTTTGTCTTTTAAACTGCTAGCTTACCGCCCCGCGGCTTAGCCTACGAGAAAATAAATCTATTCAGGTCGCAGTCTTCTTCTGGTTAAGCTTGTCTCATCATCGGCCTAATCTTCAGGACAAGATTGATGTCAAGAGAAGGGACATCAGACTAATAGTATAAAGGCGTAAGTTTGTGTGTGTATGTTTGTTTTTGCTTCATGCTCAAATGGATTTGAACGAAATATATTTAGATAGCTTATACCCTGGATTAATAGGTACATAAGATACTTTTAACCCAGAAACAATGATCTCGTGGGACAGTTACTGAACTGCAAAGCAGGGCAAACCCGCGGGTGATGAGATGGCATGTAATGAAAGGTTAGTTGAATGACGCATTCTAAAATTGACCTTCACACCTTCGTACAATCAATGATGAGTACAATCAAAGTCATAGAGGATTAAGTAAAATAATCACCGACACTATCGTAACAACGAAATCGCGATAAGAGTATCAAGCGTTGCGTCTAATTGTTCGAAACTGAGCGAAAAAACCGCATTAATTACTGGATCATTAGGCGTTGCCGTGCGTGCGCGCATGTACCGTCGACAACTCAAGTAGCTGTGTTTATGGTAGAAGGTTTTTCTATTGTATCTCTTGTGTTTTTTGTGTCGTGTTTTGTTTTATGGGTAATTTGTTTATCTGGTTGGTTAATGATACTTTGTTAGCACGGGGTAGTAACAGCAGTGTCAAGAATGGCAGTGTTAACTAAATCGTAGGGCCCAAAGTCGTAGAGTACGATGCCGTGTCGAAGCCGCGTATTATTGGATAATTTCCCATTCCACAAAAAAAAGGTAATTACAATTGCTGATATGAAATCAGTTTTTCAACGCCATTTTGTGTTGTAGAGCAAGTAAACAGTAAAATGTTAGGTTTTGTTTGAAAAATGTTTGATACACCTGATATTTCAGTTTGGAGTTGATTAAGGAATTCATTGACAGTTTTGTAGGGCTTTTTATACTATTTGGTCAGACTGAAGTTATTATCTTCACCTTTTCTATCATCTCTGCTGACACCAAACTCTCATTCATAGATCTATAAATGGAATATTATTTATTACTAGCTGTTCCCCACGGTTTCACCCGCACTGCTCAGCACCTGTTGGTCGTAGCGTGATGTTATATAGCCTATAGCCTTCCTCAAGAAATGGACTATCCAACACTAAAAGAATTTTCCAATTTCAACCAGTAGTCGCTGAGATTAGCGCGTTCAAACAAACAAACAAACTCTTAGCTTTATAATATTAGTATAGATGTACACATTGTACACCATACAAATTACAGATATTACAGTATTAAAGTCGGTGTTATCGCTGAAAGCGATATTTCTAAGACAACCTTTGACTAGACTTACGGAAAGGGGAGAACCAAGTTCATAAGGTTCAGGATTCATCTTGTCTTCTTGCCATTCTCAGTGCGGATTTTTGCCATGTCTTCTTATATTTAACAGGTCAATGTTATCTTGAAACTGATCCCTCATTCTCATAGTCCGATGGGACGGCAATCCGACACGACTGGAGGTAGATCAGGCGTAGTACCAACGGTTTAAAGTGCTTTCAAGGCACTAGGATATCATCCACCATCTTCCATTCCGGGCTTTCACTGAGGAGTTCTAAATGGAGCATCCAAATAACAATTTTCGACCCGGGAATCAAACGGACGAGACCAACGGAGCAGTTCAATTCACCCTATTAATCCCCACCTGATTAAGTGTTCCTTGTTTCGGTCAACATTTGTCCCAAGTCTATCACTACAGTAAGGCCAACTAGCAGCGATACGAAAGGTCATTAACCTAAAGAACAACTGTGGCGTTGACAATCTAATATTTAGCTCTTTCCATCTTGTGCCTTTGTCGTAATGTCTCGTTCTCCCGGCAAAAACATGACAACGTTAAGACGGGTTCGCCAACATTCGGGCGGCCATTTTAGATGGGGTTTTAGCATGGGTTTTGTTTACATTTGGTATCGCTTCTCGTTGGCCATACTGTACTTACTATTATTACTTCCATGTCAGCCATGAAAACTCGGGTCCAATAGGGAATCTAATTATTTTGTAAGAATCACTAATTGATTATTATTTTGCTATCCGTCCGTGCAGTTGCGAATCCACCGGGTGTGGTCAGTTACTAATACTAATAGCTCGACCTAGTTTCTAAACACATTGGCGATGTTTTTTCGTACTAATTAAGTATGTGCTGTGTTTAGCTGCAATTGTTTGATTTATTTCCAATTTTTTGCTGTTTTGTGGCGGTCGAGAGGACGTGCAAATTGCTTATTTATAAGGTGACGAGGTCGCCTATTTTACACGTTCTTATTTTTTATTGCGTTTGTGTTTCTTATATAACCACGTATCCCACTATTCAAAGTTAAGCGGGTACCTACTTTTATAAAAAAAAACATTCTTTTTTTTATTTTATAAATGTTATAAATTTTCGGTAAATCTCACCGAAAATTTATAACATTTATAAACTAAATTAAACTAAAATTATTATACATAGTAACCTTATTGGTAACTATATTTTCGAGCCGTTTCGGGTTGAAACTCTGGGACCGTGGGGTCCTTGTGCTCACAGCCTTTTTAAGGAAATATCAAAACGTTTGGTTTACACTTGCCGTGACCGAAGGGCTGGCTTTTACTTTGGCCAGAGGCTTAGTGTTGCCATACAACGTAGCAACGATTTAATTAAAAGTTAGGTAGTATGTTTAATATATTTTTTTAAATAAAGTTATAAGTACCTACTAAAAATACAGCCAGGGTCGAATATTGTTCTTGAGAATAGTGATCAACTACTTGTATTGTTATAATCACCATCGGCCACCAAATTAGTGAAAGTTGGTCATCATCTGCCTAGCCTTTTCCCAACCATGTTGGGGTCGGCTTCCAGTCTTACTAAATGTAGCTGAATACCTGTATTTACATGGAGCGACTGCCTATCTGACCTTCACAACCCAGTTAGTACTAGGTAATACGATACCCCTTGGTAAGACTGATTGTCAGACTTTCGGGACACTGACTACATGTAACGACTGTCAAAGATCTGAAAAAGACATCCGGCACCAACAGCTTAACGTGCTTTCCAAGGCACGGAGGAAACTCGGTATGTAAAGAGTGGTCACCCATCCACAGACCAACATAGGCTAGCGCGGCTTAACTTGAAGATCGACCTGAGTGGCTGCTACTATTTAGCCACGAGCTCCTCGAGTGAAACGAGTAAAAGTTTTACAAAATCAATAACAAGAAAATCTTTTTGCACATCAAAAACCTTAAAGTTATTATCGGATAGTATCGTTGCCATGCGATTTTTGATAGTTCTATACCAAACGACGGCACGGATGGCGCAGTGGCTGAGCAATCGACTGCTGCGCTACGTATCGCGGGTTCGATTCCCGCACGAAACAAATATTTGTATTACCTACAGATAGTTGTTCTGGGTCTGGCTGTTTGTGTATGTGCAATTAAATGTTTGTAAACGCACCCACGATACATGAGAAATTCAGATCTCTATTGAGGTTAACGTTTTAAAAAAAGAACTTTATAGTAAAAATCTATTCTTAGTTCCTCCACATCGGAAAACGTATGCCTGTCATTAAAGTATTTATATATCGATTTCGAAAAGTATAACACCAGCCTAGAATGATCCCCATACACAGTTAATAACTACTAATAAAAAGGTAAAAGTAAGTTTCATCCACAAACAGAAATCCATGTCCATATCTCGAAGCGATAACACCTTTGGAAATATCTATATAATCTCCTTCGAAATTAAAAGCATATGGTGAAGTCAACACAGATATAACTGAACAAATATATAATAATTATTAAAACGTAGTTCTAACTCGATAAATGTTGGAAACTACCAATTTGGTAGAAAAAAAACATGGACATGGCTACACAGTTGATTAAGGCAGCCAGTAGGAAATTAGCGCCGCGGCTAATCGCATCATGCAACACTGGTGATGAAACAAAAAATGTGGAGCGATCCATAGATCGGTGCAGTGGTTCTGCATGTTGTATTTATATTTGATATAGGTTTTGCTGCAATAATGTGCTGTGTCTGTATTTTTGTAACTGCACATGTAGTTTTGTTTTTATTAAGATATTGTGAAGATATGAATCAAGACTGAATCAGAAAGTCAAATAATATCAACGTAAAAATATTTCATTTAGTAGTTTTTGCGTGAAAAAATAACAGACATCCATACCTACTCACTAACTATCTCATTTATATTATTAGTAGAAAAAACCTACTAAATAAAAACGTGTGCCTCTAAAAAACCTACGTCAAAAGATAGATTGGATTCCCGTATCGTTTCCTATGGAGAAGAATCGGTAAGAAATTCAATGGTTCTTCAATTAATTTGTTTATTAGTAGGGCTAAAACTGGAGTAGGTATCGATAAAGTTGATTGCAGTAATTTAGCACAACCTATAAGATGCAAAAGGCTGTAATTAACATTTCACTTTTCGAATTCTACAAGCCACCAAAGAAGGAAAGGCATTTGATTCAAACTCTGCTACAAAAATAGTCGTCTTCATTAACACATTTCAAACTTACGGAATTCTAAAAAAAAGTCTTACCATCAAGTTCAAAGCAGCAATCATTATCTCCCGTCACAACTACACATTACCATAGAGAATTATAGAGTAATGAGGCTTGAAAGCCGATCTAATTTATGGTACTTAGGTGATGAGCACCATAGTTTTAACGGTTATGTTTAAATATAGAGTTCAATTGAAGAATTTACATGTTAAATGAAAATTATTTGTAATAACGTGTGGGTTAATTGATGGCAGCTGCTTGTTTGATGAAGTAGAATACCGTTAGTTATGGTTGAGGTGAAAGTTAGGACACCATAGACAATGCCGCCTTCCGATTTGAATATTTGGAACATGTCTCTATTAACGTTTCATCATCATATTCAGGAAAGATGTCGTTTTTTCCTTAAGAAACAAAGCCATAATTTTCATTGCTATTTATAATTAAATGGAGAACAAGTTATTTGTCACGTAGACTTTTGATTTTTGATTACCACAAACGTTAACTTGATGCTGAAAATCCGTTTCTAATTTTGAAGGATTGCTTTCTAACAGTGACTGTTTAAGTTCATGAATAGTGGAGCAACGACATGCGATTTTATTATTAAAGAAATTCAATTACGCTTTCTTGCCTTCATTTCTTCTTTTATATTACGTGTTTATTTATGGCTTTCAATTGATTTTAAAGTATCTAAAGTGGCCTCTTGTATATGTATTGTGTCTGTTATTACACGCATTGCACGTCTATTAATATCGCCTGATGAAGTTAAACACTGTAATTACGTTTTTTTCCGTATTTTCAGCACAAAAAATACTTAATGTAGTGTTTAATGTGGAAAATATTTTAGTAGGTGAGGAGGTATTGCAATAGCATACTGCTTAAACACACGCATGCGTAATTAAATCATAGAAATACATATAAATATTTGAGACTTTTTATCAGACAATTTATTATCCAATATATTGGTCTAGTTATTTTTTAAACATTGTTTAGGTAAAACCAATGAACTTAAATGGCAACACAAAGAAGTGTAAACATACTAACGATCGAGGTTTTTAATCCAATATGTTATTATTTCAAGCCAAGTCAGGATGACGTACAGCCAGGACAGGTTATTCTCGATACAAGTAATTTTATATTATTAACTAAATTACACGCAGCTGGCCTGTTCGTATGTTCGTATATAGTCGACTATTAAGATAAAATGTTTACCATACTTAATTCGATTATTGGAACTCGTGAAAACGTAATTTTTGAGGGAAATGCTCGCCTGGCTGTATTTTTTTATACCTTTGCTCGTTATGTTGGTTTATACTTTTTTTTAATTAGTCATAATTTTCTCACATATGGCTGCGTATTATTTACGTGTTCGACTTTTGAATTTTATAAATGTGTGTTTTCCATTACGCGGGTGGATTCTTATCGATTTTTTTAAGTTTAAATTTTGATCTCGATTGCTTGTACAAGTTTCAACTTTATTTATTGTTGTTGTGAAACTTTTATCATTATATTTTATCATTCATTGGTGATTTGATTTAAAATATCGTGACATTCAACTTAAAACAGCTGCATATAAAGTCTCTTTTACGTAAGAATAAGGTTATTTATTTAATTGCTTATAATTTTTTACAGGTTTGCTCTTAATATACACCAAAGTTAAAAAAAAATGTACAAAAATATTTAAAATAAACCATTTCAAGTGATTAATATTACGTAGGTACCGAGCCCTTTCAGTTTATTGATATTTTATTTATTGAAATAAAGAGGTTGGAACATAACCCTGCAAGTGCTATCTGAATTTTAGACGAGTTTTCCATTTTTCATCACAATATCGACTAAAAAAAAAACTATTTACTAAATCGCTTTTTATTCTATTCAATTTTCCCATCTATTGTTTATTTAAGCCAGTATCAACAAAAAAACTCCTATCTATTCACAGAACAAAAATATCGCTCCGATTCTCAAACACCTATTTCGATTACGTCTCAATTGGGCAAATAAAAAAGGCGGCAAATATTTATTTTGTTACTGCGCGTGCGTGATATTGGGGGCGTAGCCCTAAGGAGTCCTACGGCGGTGTTAACACGGTCCCCTGTGGGGGGCGCGAATAAGGGGACGCTTTGAAACGATATCTGGCTTTTATGAAAAAAAAGTGTGACTGGTAATTTAGTTAGGCCTTTTTGGGTTGTCTATGGTAGAACAATTGTGGTTGGTTATGTACAAATAGGTTCTATTGTATATTATAACATGTTTATGGAATCGGATGCATACGGATGAATGGCAGTGTAATTTATATTGGAATTGAAATTATGTTTTACATCATTAAGGACGGCAAAATATACTGAGGTGAGTGTCTAAAACACTAAGGACGTTGCCCTTAGTTTTTCAGGGTAGTTGTCGAGACGTTAATGATCTGTTATTGTTCTTACATTCCAAAGTATTCAGTACATAAAATATGCGTTTTACGCTTTTACAAATGATATAAACAAACATGTTGTGAAGCTGAAACTCAAGTATACTCAGAGCATTATTATTAATCTGTGTAGCTGTCATTTCTGGCTTGTGGCAGTCGGATAGGCAGTTGTTTTATGTAAAATACTGGTATTTAGCTGCATTTAGTCAGACTGAAAGCCGACCCTGAACAAAGTTGGGAAAAAACTAGGCAGATATCTTTCGATGCGCTTTCACAATACTTTTCTACTCACAAGATAATTATTTTCAGACATTATTTAGTACGTAACACACAGATACTACATAGATATCCTTCATTACCATCATACATACCATAAACAAAATATTAACGATAAATCATCCGCCATTAAAACGGTATGTCCCATCCCGTTTTCCACTTACGACATTTAATGTCGGAAATCGACACGCGTTCGGACCGTGTACGGTTTTATTGCGGAACGTTCCGGTACTGCCGAAGTTTCGATGTCCGGTAGCCAGTAATGTAATTGCAGTGGAATTTTACATTATTTTGTATTAGCTTCTGCCCGCAACTTTGCCTGTAAGATAAATCTATGGGGAATTGTGTACAAATCCATTTACAGTGAAAATAAATAATTTTGGAATGGAACAAGGAGTTCTGGAGGCGACGTTCTTCATACAAAATGTTAAAAGTTATCTTTTAATAATATAAGTGGCCATTACAAGCTATGTCGGCAATTTCGTCTCCGTGACAACGTATCTGTCATGTATGTGTCATTTGGGGTAAAAAGTATTAATCCAGGATATTAGTTATCCCTTTAGTCGTTTTTCCGTAATTGACTAACAAACGTTAAAATCAAGTAGGCTGCTTGACTTATACCTACATTATTGTCTATGGTTTTGACTTCTGAGTGAAGTATAATTGTCTCTGGATTTGACTGGGGGTCACTGAACTTTGTTTCACGTATATTAAATTAATATAACTGCAGTAATAAATCGTTTTAGCTAGATTTGCATAATGGCTGACTAGATTTATTTGTAAAGAATTTGCAAAGGAAATGATTTAATTTAATTCACGCTTCGTGTTCGTTAGAAAGATGAAAAAATAAATTGATATTGATTGTTTATAAATGGATTGGTTTTTAATGGCAGAATTTTTATTTTTACTAATAAACCCCATAGAATCGGAGAAAATAGCTAACGGTTTAAACAGCTAAATACAGAGACTAATAAAAATAGCTTGCAGAAGTTGTAAATAAATGGCCAGTGTTAGGACGAATTTCAAAATTGGAATCGTGTTCCTAGTCGATGTCAATATTCTGTAACAACACGAAATTTGGAACACGGTTTGGAAGGTGTGGGTGAATTTGACACACGTCTGCAAGTAGATGTACTTAACTCTTCAGGATATGCTCCTCGTTCATCCAATTTAAATCTTAACTTACCACCAATATCCACTAAACAAATTCAACGATTACAGAAAACAATTCTGTGCCTCACTAATGGCGAACGGAAGCGACGTAAGCGGGCGCTTTTCCACATCCGGTCGGCACTCGATTATCGAGTCTTGCGTTTTATCGTGCAATGCCATCACTTAGGCAAGGGAAATTCGCGTTAAGCCTTGTTGTTTGTGAAGGTTGAATTGATGGGTTAATTCTAAACTTCATGTTTGTTTTTCATGACTGGCCTATTTGTTGATGAACGCTTTGGTGATGAGCTTTTGTTTGTGGAATAGGTTTTAATTGATGTTGTCTTTGAAAGTGTTCAAGGAGGTTTCATGTTCAGGCTTTAGGTGACTCGTTGATCGTGTCTGCTGATGTTAACGGATGGTGTAATTGACATTACCTATCTGAGTCATGATGATAGATCCGATACTGCTTAGACACTTTTAGCATTCGTTTAAAATTCAATCGTGTTCCGGAATATTTTTCAGGATCATCCGTCATTTGAAAACTTAGGTAAACTTGATTATAAAGAGCATAGAGATTGAGCTATATAAATTTAGTACATAAAAAAATCTTTTAAATTCTCTGCACAAAAATAACAGTTATTATTCAAAGAAAACCGTCATAAAATCAAACTTGAAAAACCCACTTCTAATAACCCATACCCAAATACAAGCCCGCTAACTCGCCATGATTACTTAGTACAAATCGCCAAAATGGCGGCCATGTAGGTAATAAAGAAATTCAACCATCAATCAACGGTACTGGCCGAAAACCAGTTCACAAACGATTAAAGACGCATAGCAGTCAATTTACGAGATGTTGTCTCTTTTGCGCAGGACGCCATGATTTTTGATGAAGTTCTGTTGACACTGACAGTTAGCTGTCATCTTTGGGTTTTGGCGGGAACCTGTCATGAGAAAATTAGAAGAAGAATCTTAATCATTATCATTGTCTAGTATGTATTATTATTTTCACTGTTGTTTTCGGTGTACTGTCATCCACGCCGGCCTAGATGTAGGTAGATGGAAGGTAGATACGATTGTTTTAATTTATTTTTCTAGGCCATTTCGGTCGGTTTCTTGGCGGAATCTTCCTTCATCGTTTTGGGAGCAGCCGTGATTGCTATATTGATAGTAGACAATAAAGTCTAACTTTGTTGCCAATGTGAGAAGATTAACTTTTTACGTCTCTTTTGTTCCTTCATCCTTTATGTCCCTAAAAGTTTCAAGGGTCGCCATCATAAAATGTGTTGCCACCGAAAAAACATTCAACTCACTCATTTCTAACTGAATCACTTTATTAACATCCAATTAAAGCTCGCCAACCCTACATATATCTAACAACCCCAATTTGTCATTATAATGTCCCTTTCTAAACTATATCTGTCCTTTTCCCTCGCTAATGGAGCTACAATAAAGTAATACGGCGATCCGTTTAAATTTTCCTCCAAATTCGCGCGGCATTCTTAATTGCGTATCTCCCCTAGTTGTTTCTCTCCCTTTCTAACTCGTAGTAGCTTGTATAAGTCTGTCTCGCTCTCTAATCCGTCGGGGAACACCATAATCGGGTACATAAGCACTTAATCGCATTTCGGGCCATGTTGAATGACACCCCTATTTATTTAGTACGGGTATCATTGTGCGGATCCCTTTTCCTATTATAACGATTGTTTGTGGAGACTTATGACTTTTATTTAACGACCAGCGTTGTTAGGCCTCTTTTGTTGGTATAATAGAGTTTTATGAGGGTTCATTTTACGGTAGTTTGGAGCGTATGAGCAGATGCGACGTGGAGAACGAATTAAAGTTTATTGTTGTTGTAGCACGAAGTGGTAGTACATTAAATTTGCATCAGAATGTGATAATTGTTTGATGGTTCGTCTCGTTGCAATTTTTTTTAGGTTTAATGTGAGTTTGTGTGCTTTGAACTGGGATACGAGTGTGTTTTAGAATTAATGGTATGTGGTGGGTCCTCTGTAGGTAGGTATATCTAAGTATAAAGGTAGTCACACACTTTTTTAAATATTTGAAGCGTGTTGTAGAGATCGTTCAGTATAAGAACATCAGCAAAACTCGATTAGAAAATTATAAGTAAATTACCTACATTGGGCCCATTCTCAATCTATAAAGGTGTTTAAGACATTTTTCCATCTAAAACAAAACAAACATAGATCAGGCAAAAACCACAATAGACAAAAATCTTTATAAAAACTTAAAAATAAATCCACTAAGAAAAATCTTAACTCTACAAACATCAAAGTAAAATGATACAAAATTACATAGTACCTCACACATCCCCAGGGGTAAGAAAGACCGTATGATGGATGGGAGCGGCGAACAACCCGTAACCGCCAAATGGGCCTATGGGACCGCCGGCACAAGGGTTGAATGGAGAAACCTGATAGGGTCTTTGAATTATGTAGATAATTGTAATAAAATGTATGATGTAGAATCTTACAGGGAAGTAATAGATGATATTGATGGGGTTAAAAAGAAAGGTGATGCAGTTTTCAATGTGATTTAGACAGTAGATAGATCAATAAAATATTTGCCTGCCAATTGGCGTACTGATATTCTGATAACGCTGCATTGGATATATCTTTAACATATTTTTTGTAAAAAAAAGCTGTGGTTAGTTTTCTAGTCAATTATAGATCCTGCTTCTGATAAAAAGTCAGTAGATAGAACCTTTGTTCTTAATAACATAGTTTAGGAATTGTCCGTAGGTGCACAACCAAACGGAGCCCTTAAAACAGGAGATAAACAAGATACTGTTTCTCAAAAGGAAAAATAAGAGAGGAAACACCTTAAAGAGTAGGTTCCAAAAGATTTAACACAAATTGGGTAACGTTTTACGCACTTAAACACACAAGACTATTCTGTACAGCTTCGGTTACTACTATAATTATCTTGTTTAAGACGTTCGTGGTAAAATCTTCATGTGACTGGTATGCAAAAGATGCAATAATATCCATTTTGTTATTTAGTAAACTTTGATTTACGGCGACTAAACACAGGTTAAAAAGCTATTGTAAGAACAGTGGAGAGTCGTTAAAATTCACATAAAACTCAAAAGGTAAGAAGAGCTGTAGTTGTATGTTTATGTGTGGAGACGGTACCTAGCAACTGATTTTTAAATATATATTATTATCATCATAATAATTTAACAAAATTAAACAAAATTGTGTGTATTGCCGCTTGTTTCAAGACAGGTCCGAATGTCGTGCCTTGTTGTACTCCTAGGTCTAATCTTTAAACTGTCTTATCCCGAATTTAACGCGGGCGAAGCCGCGGGCGAAAGCTAGTTTAATATAACTACTTGTTGGTTTTACTTTATGCTTTTACCTTTATATTATTACTTGTTGGCTATATTTACTTTATAGGTATTTATGCCTATTTCAAGCATCTGTCTCTTACAAATGTAGGTATACCTTGTATATTCGATTAAGTACCTGCTGTTTACTTTAAAATTTTGGAGGAAATTTTTTTATTGATAACCATGGAGATGCTTAAAAAGTTTTGATAAGTTCAGTCTTTTTAGGTCCGAATATAGTGCCTAGCGGTACTCTTAGCGTTAGTGTAAGATTTTTTGTTTCTCTTATCTCGTATCGCCACAAACTAAACAAAAATATTAACTCATATTTATAACTAGTCATAATATAATTGAGGAGTAGCGCACAACTATAACAAACTCTAAACTGGCCAGATCATTCGAATTCACAACTGTCTCGAAAGACAAATAAAGGTCTAAAACTATGTACTCTTTAACTAAAGACATAACTATCGCATCGTAAACGTTACGTAGTCTGTAACAGCTGTAGTTGTAAACGGTAACCGGTAATTTGGACTCATATGTGAAACACTTAAGGCTGTGGACCTGAGTCAGTCTTTAGAATCTATAGACAAACTTGGTTATAGTGTAGACTGAGTTTAAATAAACCAACGTTCTATAAAGAATAGTGCACACAAAATAGCCTTTTACGAGTAATAAAACATAGAAGTAGTTTAAAAAAACCAGTTAAGTCCAAGTTGGACTTACGAAGAGTTCCGTGCCATTATCAATATAAACAGCAAAAAAACTTTTTTGTTGTATGAAATAAATGTTTTTTTTTTATCTATTTTTAGTATTGGTTGTTATAGCGGCAACGAAAATACATCACCTGTAAATTTCAACTGTTTATGAGATACAGCCTGAAGACAGACGGGACAGGACAGCGGAGTCTCAGTAATAGAGTCAAGTTTTACCCTTTGTTTACGGAACTCTGACTAGATACTGTTTTGCCAGAAAAACTGTTCTGTCTCATCATTATCTGCCTAGTTTCTTCCTAACTATGTCGGGATCATCTGAATACCATTATTTCTTTTACGTACGTGGTGGGTCTTAAGATAGCTGTTAGTTTAATAGCTCTTTTAGTGTTAGGTTTAGGATTGTTTTTGTGTGTCTGGTTCTGTGGTTTATAGTTATACAGTTCCGTTTGGGGCATCAAATATTTAATAAAACGATATAATCGGTTGTTTCTGAAATTACAGTATTTTTCTACCTAAGTTTACGCCTAAAAGTACGTTCGATAATCAGAATTACAAAAGTTAAACACTTCTTCTTATCGTCAAATTCCTTTAGGACTTCTCAAACATTTTCCCTCTCACATAGATCTTTCTGGGATAAACAGAACATCACGATACATAGTATACTCCCCTCTGCCACGCATCATTACTCCTAACAAAAGGGTGGCATCGGAACCAACTTGATTGATATTTGATGTCGATATATGGAACTTAATGTAGCATGACTGTCGCAGTGTGAGACCTTATAATAAGAGGGGGAGGTGCTGCTAAGCCGTGAAGTTTTAATATTTGTCATATTTCCCCCACGGATTTGGTTTACAATCTGTGAATAAGCTTTTAGCTTCTTGTACAGATCTGGTGTATATGACAGATTAGAGAATCTGACGATTCGACGCAATTGTCGAATTTACAAAACTGTCCAATCAGCAAAACTGACGAAACTATCGAATTAAATAAACCGGACAAGTAAAAGAAAATGACCAGTGTTACGCGGATTCATTTTTCTTTCTTTTCCTGTAGCTAAAAGCAAAAATCTAGTTGAAAAGCAGATAACAGTAGCATATCATGGAAGTATAAAGCCCAATTATAGGAAAGACTATAAAACTAAAATGTTTGATAGAAAATCATACAAAAAGCAAAGTTAATCGCTTATTTCCTTGTAAAATGTTATCAGTAATAAACTAAAATGTGATTTATAACATGTACGGAATTGTAAGGAGCTATAAACGTACGATTGCATCAATTTCACGCCAATCCGATGTAACTTACATAGCGATTGACTGTTTTTACCGTCGCATTCAATTTTTAATGGAAATCCTGATAACTTATTGCTTTCGGTTATAAAAATATAATTGTATAGTTTCTACTTAATTTTAGGTAATCTTGTGTTGTGGAAAATTTTGGTGACACTTTTTTTTGGTTATGGGACATAACTTGCCCAGGTAGACAATTAGACTCAAATAAATTCAAATTTCTATACCATAGCCATGGTTCTTACATATTCATTTGTAACTGCAAATAGGTACACCCGAAGCCCGAAATCCTTCCTATTATTTGACTTCGTTTGTTCGATTTGACAGTTTCAGCTGTAGCCATGTACAAACAATGTTTTGGCAAATGGAATGCACTTAAATTGACATTAGAGCCTTGTATTTCTTCCAGAACAAAAGCCAACTTTAAATTATTATCAGCAATTACCCTTCATTGCATGACTCATTCACTATAATAAACCAGATTGTAGACCATTCTAAGATATAAGCGAATTGCTAACCTAAATAAGCGTAATGTACAACCTTAGCTCCATTTTTGGCAGAATAACAGATATACCGACTCCATGCATTAGTTACAATATCTCAAAAGCGTACTGGCTGGGTAGAACGTGAATACATTTCGCAAGCCATTAACCACGTGACAAATTGTCTTACAAAATGGCCGCCGACGTTTTTTGGGCGGGAAATCTGTTGTTGGTGCGCAGAAAAATTCGACAACGGATTTTTCTTTCAATAGCTAGTGATATATGATTGGAGGGGTCGCATTGAATAGTTTTTTATTGGCTAGTTCCTTTAATCCTTTATTGTTGTTCGTCAACCGTGAAATTATGTTATGATTTGTGTTTTCTATTTTGTTTTGTTGTTGTTTTCATGTTTTTGGTTTTAACTACGCGTTTAAGAATAAGACTAATCAACTTTGCGTTTCTTTTATTTTTGAAATTTAATAGTACTGAATGATTTTAACATGATAGCCAAAACAAATTCACATAATGGTTGTTAACACAATACCTTCCCCCGATACTGATAAATATAGAGCCCATAATAAACCGAAAATCTTTGTCAACAGGTAAAAGTTTGGTTCCAAAACAGAAGAACGAAACACAAAAGAATGCAGCAAGAAGAAGAAGCAAAGACTGGAGGCAAGTCAGGTTCCTCGAACATGAAGCCAGACGATGGCAGCCAACTTAATAACTCTTACGAAGATGATGATGAGGAACTCATCGATATGGACATGGACGAACTCAGTGAAAGTGAGAATGAAACGTAAGACAGTGGACTAAGTGATAAAATCGTGTAAATATTAATGTAATCTAGATGTTTAGAGTATAGTTTTATTTATTTATGATTTTTAAGAGATTTTAGCACTGGCGAGGATGAGGGTGTCAAGATAGCCTTGTCTAGACTGACAATGACTTTGCTATTTGAAAAGCGAATTTATAGTACGTTACGTTTGAATTTGCAAGCGTGGAATGTGTTGATTTATGATTACATTTCAACATGATTAGAATGGGTCATATTTAACAGAACAAGTCCAAGAATTTGTCATCAATTATCATAATTTGAATAATTAATTTGGCACTTAGCTTGTTGCAATCAAATTCGTAAATTTTAATTAAAATTTATTTGATTACTAAACCTCATGTATCAACAGCCAACATGATCAATCTTCAAAAAGTGGGCGTTAGTTGGTGTTTGCAATAATTTATATCAATTCTAAAGCCATTAAACCAGCCATATCATTAAATCAACTTTATAAAACGGTTTCAAAATGGCTTCCCGGGTCTTGTTAGCGTCACGGCTTATTAGATAACAAAATTGACCGTATTATAATAGTTTTTGGGGTTTAAATTAATTAAAAATGGCTCTTTTTTGATGTTCATCCAGTGATGTGGGTATAATTAGACATTTTAGATTTGAAACGTTGATAGGCAGGGTCTGTGGTTTCTCAACGAGCGCTGTCAACGCTGGACAGGGATAACAATACACGAGTTACTGGTGTTCGAGAGAGATAGGAGTAATATAGAGATGAAGCCGATTATGGGTGCGTTCAGGGCCCTATTATTAAGAGATGCGTTCAAAAACTATCGCGTTCTCGAATCGCGTTTCGTAATTGCTCGCGACGTAACCAAATTGTTTTCAAGTCGTTGACGATTGTTCTCCACGACTATTTGTCTACGCGTTAGGAATTTATCGATAGAGATCTTTTTGTTGTTGATGATTTCTTTGATGCGTTGCTTAACTGTTTAGTTTGACTAACGACGTGTCTGGACTATTGTTTTAATGTGTCACATGTTTTTTTTTAAGTTTGAGAGCCTGTATTTTTATGGCCATTATCAATTTAAAAGAACAGTTTTTGTTATGGAGAGAATGTTTCGGATTCGTTGCTGTGTTTCCAAAAATAAAAATAAATTCACTCTAATCATTAGCGAGCGGCCATTTTATGGCGGATTATGGCTGATTGTTAAATTTTTACGGTCAATTAATCGATTAGCAACTAAGAATTCGCTTAATTAAACTTGAATTCTGAAAAAAAAGTCATGGCGCGGAAATCTATGGTATGTCAAAAAAAGTTTATAAAAAAAAGTGTGGTCTATTTGGTCAAAGTTTTTGATTCATAATTTTATTGTCGTAAAATAAAGCATCCCAGTACCTATTCCAAGTTCAGTTCGCATTGTTTAATATGCTCTTCACTCAACTCAGTTTTCTTTAAACCGGAGTTAAAACCAGCGATTATAAGGCTAATTTGTATTTTCCTTTCCGTCTTTTGTTCATGTGATTTACGATTACGAGTATCGAGTTCTCGCCGAATCAATTTACCGAGTGAATCGATTTTAAAAACAAACTATTTTGTTTTTGTTCGGTACCCGTGTGGTTATGCCATGTTGTTACAAAATGTAGTTTTGAAAACATGCAGAGGCATATATTTTTAATTGCGCGGCTTTGAGAGTAAATTGATTTTGAAAAGGTAAAGAGTCTTTGAAAGTTCCTTTCTCGTTATACATCGAAGATATTTCTGAATAGTTTATTTACAACTCTATTAGAGATCAAACATCCAAATATTCTCAATAAAAGATTAACCGAATTCTTGAGTCGAATAAAAAACAAAAATCGAACATTGGAATGCGCTAACTACCACACTATTCCGTTCAAATGCGCGATTGAAAAAAAAGCAACAAAAATAAAAACACACAGGCAAAGCGTTTGGCTCCACGCCATTCGTAATTTGAAATCTAGATTCCATTTTCAGCTCAATTAACTCTTAGTCGATTTTAATTATCGATTTTATTCATTAAGTGTTTGCGATTAGCGAGCATGTCGATATTTTACGATGTATTCTTTCGTAAAAGTTCGTTTTTAATTACATTCGCATTGATTGCCTTTAACTCGCTGATTATGTGACATTATAAGGTTTATTGAAGTCATTGGATGTTGAAATAAGGCTATTCGATTTTTGAATTGACTTTGACGTCAGAATTTTGAGTGATGTTCAATGTTTTGACATAAATGTTTTAAGATGAAAAAAGGGCCAATTTCAACAAAAAATCTTGTTGGTTGATCGATAGCTAAGTCAAAATAAATACTTGTCAGAATAATGTACTTATTTTAAGTTAAAATTTTAAATGTTTATTATTTATGTTATTTCAGAAAACTTTAGACTGCTTTGTTGAAATTGGTCCTGAGTACTTATAGCTCAAAATTGAGTAGCAATACACATGAAAATAAAACATATTACATACTATAAAGTTAACGATTCGCTCAAATATAGTAGTTTTATTAAGCCAGTTCCTTTAGAGTAATAATATGTTATGTGAATAAAAATATCTAACAACTTTGTGCAGTATTATAATAATTCCACATCTTGACGATAGTTCTTTGACCATGTGACGTCAGTTCACGTCAGGACTTCTATTTTCTAATTTGACGTTTGAATGTCAAAACGCAATGTTTTGGGGTGAGATGTAAACAATAAATGTGTAATTTCTAAATGAAAACATAAATGATTTCCAAAAATATATTTACATAATAACAAATGACAATTCTTTTAATCTTTGATGTTTTATTGCATAAAATAAGGTCACTAGAAACCAATTATTGTTCTTGCTCGAAGTTTAAAGAACCGCTACTTTTATTTTCAATATTTAAAATTGTAATAACTTTTTTACAATAAAACCTATTATGTATTTATTTCTTGAAAAATATATGGTTGTCAGTATAATTGGATTTTAAATAATTTTATAGAAACTGAAAACTACCTGAACGCATTCAGATATGTTTTTTAAGGAATTGTTTACTTAACATTATGACCATTTAAGAGCATGAAGATTTAATTAATTGTATTTATGTAAAAGTTGTTTTTGCAACAGATGTACACTTTTGTAACAACTACTAAAACCTCAAAATAAAAATAGGAGATACTTGAAAACTGTACACGTACTTAAACAAATATTAAGTGACAACTTTGACAACTAAACGTCAATGTGTTCCGTCAAGTTAGTCCTATTTTTGATGTTGACTAGATCGAGAATGAAAATATTATCGTTGAAAAAGGTTGGTTAATTAAAATTAAAAAAAAAACTTCTGAATGTTTTTATTCGACAGAAGGATTAAACAATGACGGTATTAATTTTATTGTCGAGTTTTAATTCTGCTCCAAAATATAATAAATTGACAACTTAAATGCAGAGGAACAAACATATTTTGGGCCTTAAATGATATAGATATTCCTGAATTGTTTTTAATGGAACCTTCTGAAAAACAAGATAGCACTAGTTTCAATTTGAGACAAAGTATCCTTGTATAGTTGCAACTTTGGACTTAAGAAATCAATATAGAAATATCGGCTGACACAACTTTAAGCGGCAAGTGCGCTGGTAAAATTATTCCTGTAATTAATACGCTTGTATTTTCGCTGCCTCAATTATAACAATAGCTCTGTGAAACGTAAAGTCAAGTAAAAAAGTGATTTCAGTTTTTTATACCTAAAGCTTAACACTTACTTTTGAAGTGTCATTCCTTTTTGGTATCAAAATTTGACGTCTACTTTTTTTTTAATTAGTAGTTATTCTTGAAAGATAAGTACTGTCAAATGTCATGTCAACTGCTGTCATTGGTAGACGGATAACAGTTTATGAAATCACTTGATATGACGTTTTTTAGCAGATGCATTTTTATTGGACTTTTGGGGTAAAAGACAGATAACGCAACCTACAGTTTTCTGAAGTCTTGTAGGCCTATCTTTGTAAGGTTCTCACACGTTTTTTGTGAAACTTGAATCATACAAATGTGGTGTGCAACTTTCAACTACCCAATTCTCTTCAAAAACATTTTAACATAAAAAGCAAACTCGTGCGCGCCCGCGGCACCGCCTGCTTTCAAACAATACTCCTTTCAACCATAAAGACCAGTGAATGAGATCGCTCCAAGCATTCCCATTCATTCGTTCTCAATCATTCACATGTTGACAGATGGTAAAACGAGAAAATTGACCGATTTATTTTATGTATTGTAAGAAAAATTAAAAGGATACAGAAAATTGTAAATAAAACTATTTATTTCTTACTTTGTACTTAATAAGGAACTTCTTTGAAAGGTTGGACGCATATGGGGGCTACAAATAATTTGTTGAACAAAACGGTTTTTCGTGGTCATCATTTTTTTAAGTTCATTTTTTTAAGGCTTTATTACAAAGCAAGGGTTTTCTTTGAAGATAAACTTCATTTTGTTCTTTTGTTTATATAATACAAGAGGTAAACGGATAGTTGAGAGTTTTAAATTATTGTTTTATTAAACATTTCATGACCTGCTTTTTTATTTGAAGAAACATTGTTCTTAAAAATATTTTATCTGCAAACCTTTATTATTTCTGTTCACTGGCCAATCTTTATAACTGTTTTATTTTATATTAAAAAAAGAAGCATTTCATTCACTCTTGAATCTTGACACACTTTATGCATAGTTAGTTTGACAACTTTGACAGTTAAACGTCAAACTGAGATGTCAACTTTAAATAAAAAGAAACAATTGATTATCGAATGTGATTGACTTTGACCACGATATTACATTTGGCCAATATTATTTGTGAGAAAAATTGTTTATCCATTGGCGCCCAACCTTTGGTATTGTAAATGTCCCTATAATAAAAAAAATGTTCCTTCTCCTGGTTAATGCCACTGAAACAGTCTGTAAATAATTAACTTACATTAAGACTCTTATAGGCTAGTTGTACATTATCTTTATTTAAATGAAAACATAGTAAACCTGTACATATGTGTGTTTAGATGTAAAAGAATACAGTTTAAGTGTATTTGTGTGTATATCGAGTAACTTTTCTTCGCGACTGTACCCCAGTTATGTTTCGTTCTAACTCAATACGAAATTGTAGTAATTTAAAATCAACGAGTGATATATAAAATATATGTTTTTACTCATTTAATTTGTGGTTTTTTTTCTTTTTTTATACAGAAGAGTATGTTGCCTGTAACTACAGGTCTTTTTACTTCTTTTTTATTGGGACTTGTCACACCATTCCCAAAGTGCTGCTCTTGAAAAACAGAATCAACAGTGGCTTTACCTCTGATCCATCATGAAATTTTAAAACCTAATATAATCTGCGTAAATTAAATACAAGCAGCGTATTATGAAAAAAAGGCTTTAATTTCTTAATAGCAGTCACGGAGCCTGACTTTGTTCCCGATTGATGGCATTGGGTTCGCCCCCTATTACATGAGATTCATTCAATATAACTGTCGACATGTGGGTGTGGTATTAGGGACACGTCTATCTAATCTGCGGGGATCACAGGCGTGATAAAAATTAGAGCGCAAGTCTGTCTTAAAATCAGTGATGGATCAAGGCTGAACCAAGGGTAACCCAGGGTTGTTCGAAAGAGATACCCCGGAACATAAAGGGTAATAGAATAATTTGACACTCCCCCCCACTCCCAGAAACAAGAGAAGTTATTTGAGTCTGTCTTAAAGTTAGTGATGGATCAAGGGTAACCGGGGGTCATTGGTTGTTCGAAAGAGCAACCGCGGCCCCGAAACTAAAATAAAAGGGCAAAAGAAGGAATATGGTTGAGTTTAAGCCAGTAAAAGTTTGACATTCCCCCCACTCCCAGAAACGGGAGAAGTTATTTGAAGATTTCCCATCCAAAAAGACCCTATACAATGTGACCGACTCACCAGCTGACTGAGCGGATGAGCAGTGCCATGTGCACATGCGTCGTCCTATTTAGCAGGGATCGTACGATGCATCCAATCATGTGATCAAAATTTTCTTTGAAGTACTGCATGTACTAGCGCGTAGCTTACAAACACCAATAAGGACAGTCTGAAGAAACGCTACCGTTTGAATTAACCGTGCGACGAGAACGCATCCGACGATGCCATAGACTGCAACAGAAATTGCTCAGTAATTGGTTTCACATATTGTAAGAAGCATAAACACTAATATTTAACGGACTAGTTAAGTTTACAAGCCGACCCCGACATACCAACTTAGGAAAAGTTTAGAAGAGTAATGATGATTGACTGAAATACTTAACGTGTTTAAGTTAACGCTTGTGCTTGGCTGTGGATCAGCGCGTAAAGTGCTCACTTACTACTGAAAGGTCACGACATAGAGTTTAAATTTGTTATACATGTCTCATTTAGTTAGAAGCGCAAATCCTGTGCAGTTATTCTGTAGGTAATCGAAATGTTAAGAAAAAAAAATGTGTTTTCAAAAGTTAGTTTCTGTGAAGAGAAAATTGAGCCTGTCAGCAAAGTAGAGAGGCCTGCCAGGGCCATCGAATGCCGGGGTTACGGGTTGTTCAAAAAAGATACCGCGGCCCCGGAACGTAAAGGGCAATAGAAAGAACATGGGTGGGTTTTAGCCAGTACAAGTCTGGCACTTCCCCCCGCTCCGCCCAGAGCGGGGGAAGTTATTTGATGATTTCCCACCCGCCCCAAAAAAAAAGTTATTTCAATGATTATTCCCCCCGCGAAAAAAGCAATCAATTAAATTTTTACATAGGACATTTTAGATTCAAATATCGACGTATTTATGAATTAGGCACAAGTTAAAGATTCCAAATTCGATTCCATACCAGCGTCATGTCAACCATTGCCAATTTAGCATTAAACAAAGTGAAGACAAGGGAAGTCCTTGTCATTTAAATATCCAAAGTCGAAACTAGCGACATAAAGAAATTGCCAATCGACCACACATATAGACATGACGTCACACATCGATATGATGACAACACTACAGCCGCGCGATGAATGCAGAGTAGGGACGTGACACCACTCCCTAATCAACTATCGATAATGTCGGAAATTTTCGGTTTATTATTTTTATTATCTTCTTGAACTCTTGTGGTGAGACATTTTATGTAAAGAGTTATCAGATTGGATTTTATGGCGAAATTGATCGTGAGGAGTTTGTCGATGGTTGATTGAGGAAAAGTGTGAGGTCTTTTTCAAGGAGGATGGTAATTTACTTTACCGACACGGTAGGCTTGAGTTTTTATTAGTGTTGGTACAGATTGTTATCGGATTTCAAATGTATGTTTAGTGAAAACAAAAGTGGCGTTTAGTGCATCTTGTGGTTTGTAGTTTATGATGAAGAATGAGCAACCTTGTCTTTGGTACTGTAAAAAGGGACTTACCGAAAAGGTTTGTTTAACTATGTCTCGCTTATACAATACTAGCTTTTGCCCGCGGCTTCGCTCGTGTTAAATTCGGGGTAACACAATTCCCCTTGCGCCTTATTGATTTGTAATAGCAACGCTAAGTTTTCCCCTTTCTTCCCTCTTTCTCCCTCACATCCCACTTTTTTCCAAAAAATATTATGTCCGTCTTCTGGTTCCCAACTATCTCTGTACCCAATTTCATCAAAATCTGTTTAGCCATTAAAGCGTGAAGAGGTAACAAACAAACAAACAAACTCACTTTCGCTTTTATATTATTAGTAAGGAATAAGGATGTAAATAAAACCCTATCCGATCTATCAGAGAATTATTAGGTATCAAGAATAGATTCTCTTTATGTAATTCTTTTTGGATAACAAGTTAAAAAATAGCACGCCAAAAATTAAATAAAATTGTACTGAAATGAGAAAAATGTCATGACAACACAGTGTCGTTTCTCGGGTAGCCACTTCATATACCTACAAACAAATGACGATCGTAGATACACACGGCGACACATCAACCTATACAAAACCAGTTTATGCGGATCTCTCATTGTACTTGAAATCTATGGTGTGCGATCCGTTGTTGAGAGAGCAGCATAAACTGGTTTTGTATAGGATGATGTGTCGTCGTGTTTACATACTAATGCTTTCAGCGGTGTTACCACGTTTTAAAAGTTTGTTAGAATATAGGGAAATGGTGGTGATTATAAAAATGCTTCGGAAAGCCGACTCCAACTTAGTTAAACCTTTGCCCAACTATCTTCGGGTCGGCTTCCAGTCTTACCGAATGCAGCTGAATACCAGTATTTTACATCGAACGACTGACCTCCACAACCCACTTAGTAGAATCTAGTCTACGAGTCACTTAAGTTACACAGCAACATTTCGGCGGACCTAAGACTTTAGAACAACTTTAGGAATACCCACTCTGATATAACCAAATGTTCTTTTATTCAGTATTTATTAATTATCGACTATTTGTCTTGATCTAGTTATTTTAAACAGCTGTGTTGAAAAACGCGCCGCTGACTTGCTTTTGGCCACCGCGGTTGCACCACGTTTTGTTTTCAAACGTAGATATCTAGAGATTGCTTTTTGTGCAACCACGGTTACCACAAGTAAATGAGCGGCTGTAATTAAAGGGCCAGATACCATAAATGTGAGTTAGGTGATAAATCAAACCATGTCATTTTGCCAGTCTATTTAATCTATGGTGCAAAAAAGTGGGCACATTTGTGGTTAAGCTATCTCTACCCATCTTTGCTTAACTTGGTTCTCACACATAAAAGGTAGATTAAAGAGGAATCAAGTAAAAAAATAAGGCAATTTATTTTCCATTTAACTAAAGTGCGGTGACCACTGACGCATGAAAAGTCAAATAGTTAAAAGGATTACTTTGCAGGTAAGTGGCTTCGAATCCTGGATGATGTAAGCCAATTTTCCACGAAGCGATGCGGGTGGCACATTATAAGGTTATTAAAAGATTTCACAACAAACTTAAGATAAGTTTTTTGACGATTTTTGTAAAGTTATCCTGTGTGTACCGCCTTTTTGGCGGCAGAGTTTAAATGATTAGATTAACTTTTGTTAATCTGGAGTTAACTGGACATTTTTGCATTAACTGTGATTAGTTAACCACACAGTTAAGCGGTATGGAGCGGGGAGTTAAAGAAATACTCTAAAAAATACTTATATTGTTGACTGATTATTGAGTTAAGATTAGCTAGCGAGGGATAATTGATAATTGGTTTATTTTTTACTATAGATAATGAAACTCAATTAAATATATACATCATTTTGGTGTTAGATGTTCATTAGGATATTTCGTGCAGAATACCAGCTACAGGTATTCAACTTGAGAAACAGCCCAATAGTGGGCGACCGTTATAAATGCATAATTATGATGTGTCTAATTGTCTGTGGGTCAATCTAACTTCTATCTCGACGGTCCCTACGTACATAAAGACATGTCGAAAATGGCATTTTTTATCGTCTCATTGGCTTTAGATTATCTATGCATGCATAAAAAATCATAAGTAAGCATGTGCGCTTACTTATGATTTATTATTTAATTTATTTACCTTGTTTTAGAAATCGTATAAGAGAACAAGTCTTATAAATACAACGAATAAATGTCGTAGAAACGGTCATCTCTCAGTTTTTCGAAGAAAACGGGAAAAAATAAAATATTTATGTGTAAATGGTATCATAAAGCTCTTAAAATTGATAAAAATATTGTGGAAAGAAAATATTTATTATTGCTCATAGAATTATTTCTAAGGCGTGTTGAACACAAATTACGCTCTCCTGTAAACCTCGGTTTTTGACTTAACCTTATGTAGGTACGTAAGGACCGTCGATCTTTTTTTTGTTGACATTTCTTTGTGTTAATTTCTGTTTGTGTCTTTTGTTGCATCAAATAAATAATATGTCTACCTTATCATATCATCACGCCTGTATTCCTCGCCGGGTAGAGCAGAGCCGTACTTAATTGTACATCAACTCATTTATATGCCTAAACTCTATGACAAAGGTTCCTACTGAAAGAGGATTATTTTATTTAATAGGGTCTTCAATATGGCGGCTACGGCCGGTTCACTTTGGTGTTTAATATTAATCATGTTAAAACGGATCCATTATTTAGACTTTGCTAACTTTTTTAACCCTTTGAGTTATCTCTGAGTCCAGTTAATCGTTTTAAAAGATTTAAAAATCGAACTAAACCCTTTTGGCTAACTGTATAGTTTTCGTTTGGATGTTTTTTTACCACTTTTAGTCACCTTTTTTGTGATGTTAAGTACATAAGAAGTTTTAAATAAACAATTTTAATGCGTAGCATTAGGATAAGTCCTTAACTAAGCTAAAACTATTTCATTGTCTGAATACATGAAACGGTTTTTGACGTCTCATTTGTGGGCAACAGTGAATGCCTAATTTTAACCAATATTTAAGTGATCTTTGTATCGTTTTATAAGAAGTAACATGTCTATGACTTGGTATTCAAAATCCTTTCAATAGGTTAGTTGCAGCCTTACTGAAATGACTTCAGGCTTTTAGGCTAGCCTGGTGACTTAGACAGCCGGGGATCCTGAAATAAAGAAAAAAAAAGACAAGCAATTACGACGAGTACACAATAATCAAAACAATAATTATTGAACATACAAAGCTTCAAAAACATAAATTTAAGATAGATAGATAGAATAGATAGATAGAATATTCTTTATTATGTACACCATACAAATAACAAGAGTAATATTAAACAACTTATAAATAGGGTGACACAATGGGCAGTCTTATCGCTAAAAGCGATCCTTTCAAGACAACATTTTGATGGATTTAAAGGAGGAGAAAGAGCACTGTAGGTAGTCTGTGGTGTAACATTTTTCAAAATTAATAGCTAATTTGATATAAATACATATGGAACAAAAAAGTAGCTTGCACGCCGACACCACTCAGCATGATGCTGTGCTATAGGAGCCCACAGTATAGCGCTGGTTTTATCGTGGTTAAGCCGTGAATAAAAGGTACGAAAGGGGAGGCAACATAAATATTATAAATAAATAAAAAACTAACTACCTAAACAGTATTTTAAATTACAAAAAATAAAACAACCCAATGAACTGACGTGACAAACAAATAGAGTCCTTACTAATAATATAAAATGAAAGTGAGTTTGTATGTTACGTCTTCACGCCTAAATGGCAAAACCGATTTTGATGCATTTTGGTCAGAGGAGACGAACATAGTTTTTTTTTAAAGTGTAAAATGAGGGAGAAATAGGAAAGAAAAGGGAAAACTAAGCTTTGCTATTACATTCAAGAAGACGCAAGGGCAAAAACTACAGGTAGCAGGTATCTGCAAATCAGGATAAGGGAACTGTGTTACCCCGAATTTAACGCGATCGAAGCCGCGGGCATAAGCTAATAATGTATTTAAAACGAAAGCGCACTAGTTCTCATGATCCCCGGTGCAAATTTGGCCAGGGAACACCGTGGTAATTCCTTTTAGTCAGTGACCAACAGACGTTTATGGGATGGCGAAAACCACTCAAAAAGAGAATTTTAAATCTGTGCTCAACAGTGGCACAGAGTAGGTTAAATAAATGGTAAATGAAAAACGATTAGTTAATATTAGCCGGACGTATAATATCAAAGAATTGAGCCAACTATTGGTACGCAAAACGCTTTGTTCTTCGTCAACCGGACGTATATTTAATGAAACAAGGCGCTAAACAAACACTATAGCAAGCTATTAATTAGTTAGTCAGTGCGAGCGACGGCTGGATATTAAGTTATCTGTCAGTATTGTTACAAATGATGAGATCTGACCGCCAAGTTGCTATAGAGTTATCTTTGTATCTAGGGTGGGGTCCAAGTTAGAAGATATTGACGATTTTTCTCAACTTTCATTTTGTTGAGTTGAGTCGAGTTGAGTCAGAGTTTTTTTGAGTGTGTTGAAGGACGGAGAGCGAGAGGAAGGCCAAAGAAAAGATGGATGGATTGTGTAAGGAATGATATGAAGGAGAAAGGAGTAATTGATGCCGTGACGTCTGATAGGGGAGAATGGAAGAAGAAAACGTGTTGCGCCGACTCCAAATAGAATGGGACAGGAAAATGATGATGATTTCAGTATATGTTTCTACAGTAATAAAGGGTGTTCATTAATAAGAAAAAAAATGTTAGTAGGAGTAGGTAAAGGCAGGCTATTGCCCAAGAGTAAGACAGAGTTAGGCCCCGGAACATAAAGGGCAAAAGATAGAATACGAGTGTGTAGTAATAGTTCGAGAGTGACAGTTCTCAAAGTCATATGAGACAAAGCCAGGGGGATAATGATTAGTAAGTATTATTGTAATCCTACCAAACCAAACAAATGGAAAAGTGAGACTTGTTTCGCGAATGTCGTAAACTCTAATGATCATGGATCATGGTAAGGAAGATTCTTTTATCCAATTGATACTGGTTCTTAATTAATATGGCCCATAAAAAAATAAAATACGTTCTTGACTTTTGCATGTTGTCCTATTTCTTCACTGCAAAAATGCCCCACCTTCTTTCCTGGGGCATTAGTCTGCTATTACAATAGTGTCAGAAGGGTCACTGATCACATAATGGTTGATTTTGATCATTTTGGTAATCTGCTACATACTAAACTTGTCAAAATCAACCATTATGCGATCAGTGATCGACCATTGTGACGCTATTGTAATACAGATTTAGGCCCCTGGTCCTCTGTTTTCCAAAAGGTCAAAGTGAGACAGTTATCTCTCAAATCAAAATACATCAAAGGGACGGCAAATTAATGCCGACGAATTAAATCGGGAATAATCAAATCGCTCGGCTTTCATCACTTACACCACACGCTAACAGAGTACCCCAGAGCTCGCTGATGACCTGTGACTTATATTAATATAAACGTCCAACAAAGCACATCACTATTATTGTGGACCAGCCATGACTAGCGTGGCACCTCACTATTAATACTATCTGTATAAAGTTCTACGATGTCTTATCTACCTACTGCTGGGCAACTATTGCTAAGCAAAAATGGTTGGCATTAGCTTTTAATAAATAAGTATATAGTATTATTTTGTTTATTTTTGGTCAAAAGTAATTTATTGCATATAACAATATAGAATAAAAGTAAAATAACAATAAATTCAAAAAGTGGTTAACTTTTTCGGAAGTAACGGGCAAACGGCAGCGGCATTGGTGAAACAGCACTATAATTTTTCAGAAGCTAAGTACCTTTTTTTTCAGGTGATGATGACACAAACACACAGTTTATTTTCGGTTTTAAATTAGTTTTTACTGTTACCTAACTAACAGTACTAATGTAATTAATTACTAATGAGTTGACGCTTTTGTTTCCGATTTCATATTCTGTTTTGTGTTTCAAATTCACTAAATTGAATGTCATTGATGCCGGAAATTCTTCGCAAACTGCTTCACTCTGTCAAAAAACAATAATAAATAATATACTATTCTTATCCTGCCACAAATTCCTAAGCGACAACAGTTAACTAATGTGTACCTTTCAATCACATAACATTGAACAATCAAAACACTCTAATACACTAATTAATAACATTAAAATAATTATGTTTCGGCGCACATCACAGAAAAATCTACCATCATAAAACTACCTATGGATTAATATTTTTTACTCTTACAACACTGAAGATAAAGTCGAGAACGGTTTTGACAGCATCCGTCATAATTTTGTCGATGGCCGGCGACATGTTTGACATATGTCAAGAGTGACCGCGCTTTAATTAATTATGGTTATTGAACATCAATGTGGAACATGTTTTAAGGGCCATACGAGATGTTAAGATTTTTTGGACCGTACCTAATTGGTATGGAAATCAATCTATAGCTTTGCCTACCCATAGGTGTGGATTTTAAAAGTATTACGATTTTCTAATAATTTAATTTTCAGTTCTCAGAGCAGCCATAAACCATTTCCACCATCATTAAAAGGTGAGTCGCGGAAATTGAATAATCACCTATCTAGCTTTTTCCAACCGACGTGGTTGCAGTCAAAGTCCTGCTTCTCCGGAAGCAGCTGAATACCAATACAATTTTATATCGAAAAACTGCAAATTTGGCATCGATAATACTTATATGTTAATGACATGAAAAATCATGGTCATTCTAGTTTTATTCTTAACTACTTTTACTTCCATGGAATAAGATTTGAAAAATAAGCAACTGTAGAAAACTGAGAACCGAAAACTGAAATGATAAAGAACGGTTAAAGAATTTATCCCATTCAACTATTTTATAAACAGACAAATAAACCTGACAAGTTGACAATAATCTGTAGATTAACAGCAATAGATACTCCTAAAACTAAATGAACTGTTCGCCTTAACACTTAAACCGCTGTCAACGCACCAAGATTAAGCGATACTCACCTACAAATAGACAAACTTAACTTTGCAGCCACAAAACTTATTACTCCTCAACATTCCTTTACAAATAGAGTCGATTTTCTTAATCTGCAACTGTATTCCTTGGTAAGTTTCGTACTTGTTCTAATAATTTGATTAGGCTATCTAGATGAGCCGTCGATCAATATGACGTCATTTCGAGCCGACCAATCAGAGGCCGAGATTCAAAATGCTTGGAATACGCAGCCATTTTGGTGCGTTAAAAGGGAAATGCGTAGAAAGTTAGAGGTAAGTACTATTAGTTACATGTTGGTTCCATCTGACTATGAGCATGAGGGTAGAGAGAATACAGTTGCGAGCATTGACATTCGATTTGATGCGATTTCCTCCAATTGTACAGACGCCTGCAGGTCAAGCTACCCGAAACTGTCATTTTTTCCCAATGAATCTTGAACCTAATACTTTAGAAATAAAGTGGAAAATCTGTCAAAGAAATCGGACAGATTGCAGTAGCTTGATGTGCATGCGTCTGTACCTATTGATGAAAGTTCTACGGCTTCACGAACATAATATTTTGGAAGTCATACTATTACAAAGTGAGTCTTATTTCAAAATAAAAACGGTATATGTGTTTAAGGCACACTGCGATGCAACATTTCTTGCGACGATGGCTAGTCTTTACTGGGTTTCAGTCCCACTTAAAAAATAGTCAGGGGGACAATTTTCACTGGATTCCATGTGAAACTAACCTGAGAGATTCCAAGTTCAAAAATATGAGTTTTAAAAACTTGATGCGTTGCAACCTGCTTAAACAACGAACAGAAAGAAGTGAAGGCTGTTCTTCTAATTGGACGTTACAAACCCATGTCCATTGTAATGGGTTATAGAGTCAGTACAGATGATTACCTATTGACCAATAACTAGTCGTCAGTAACTGGCTACTTAAATATCACATATAACGTAATTATTCAGCCTTCAACGTATAAAGTTATCATACGTTACCTCACGCCATTTAATAAACCAATAAACTTTAAATAAGCGTCATTATATGTGATTGGCGCAGCAGTGTAGCAACATTATGGCACGTTATTATAACTGGCAACACTGTTATTGTGGTGTGGTAACACTCTCACACACTGTGTTATTGGTGGCTCTATGGTTCTTTATTTGAAAATTAAATTGGCGGTTGCGAGATATTGATGTTCTATTGTTTTTGATTTATTCTCTAAGAGTGTGTTTGCTTATTATGTCTTTCTTTTGAGAGAAACCAATTTGATTAATAGTATTATTATTTTCTTGTTGTGTAAATAGATAATGATGTTAAGCTTGAAAAAATATTTCAGGACCGCTGCAAAGATGGTTCAGTGGCTTTAGGAAGGCTAAACTGAAGCTGACGATAGGACCTGAGTGTTAAGATTAAGAGTAGCAAGGGTACAAAGGAGAATCCATTCTGGAAACTTTGTTTCTATGAAAATGATGTATAACGATGTAGAATTCAATGATTTAAAGTTACTTTAGTCCTAGTCCTAGTCGTTGTTGTATTGTTATTAATACGAACATACATATATCAATTCACGTATTTTCCCCTTTTGTTTGTAAAAAATATCAAAGACTGAATTAATTTAAAACATGATGAGTCTGAAATCACCAACCAGTCTTGACCAAGCATGGTTATCAATGCCACGAGCATTGATAACCATGCTTATCGAAGAGGCCTGTGCCCAGCAGTAGGACAGTTTTAGGCTGGTATTATTTTAATTTCGATCTTCATCAACACGCCAAGAAGAAAAGACGTCCTTGTTAATTATGAAACCCTTAAACAGTATTAAAAACATTCTACAACTCGACCAAAAAACCTTTTAAGCTGCATTTTACCTCCGCCCACCACTTAACTTCTATAATTTAGTAATAGTTAGCTACGAAATAAATGACTAATAGTCAGTAAGCGCGTCCCGACAGGTAAGGGGCGTTTTCATGGGAAATTACCCCAAAAATGGGGATTTAAACACCCACTTAAGCCATCAGCGAGTGCTGCCCTCTAAATGGGATAGCGCCGGAGGTTTGTGTCCATTGTTTTACGGGAAATTGTGCTAGTGTAACCCATTACACTAGCACAATTTCAACTTATTGCCTTAAGTCCCAACTTAAGGCAATAAGTTTAATGGTAGACTACGAAGAATAAAAAGGTATGCCGAAATACAACACTTCTTTTTGGGGCAGTTGTGTTAAAAGCCTAGACTAGCCTTGAGGTGGTCTTGCATAAGTCCGAGACTTTCATGGGCCTCGGAGTGCGCCACCGCCGAAATCCCTACTGATAGGGGGCGGGTGGGTTCGCCGAGATGATAATGAAGTACCTAGGACTTGTCGTCGACAGCCGGTGGAATTTCGTGGAACTTTTCCCACCTCGGCTTCTAAGCTGGAACGAGCTGCGCTGCCTTCAAGCGGCTCTTACTCATTCTGAGAGTCTAAACGCCTCCTCCCTGAGGCTCTACGCATGGGTGGTGTGGTCTACGGCGTCCCAGTGTGGGTGCAAGGAACGGTGGTTACGAATAGGCTAACCGGGGGTACTCAACGGTTTCCTTTCTGGATTGCTGTTGTAGGATCTGGAAGTTAGTGAAGATAGTCTTCGCGCGCCTGATACGGGCCAATGGACCACGCCATGATTTCTGAGAGCCGCAGACCGAGGATTTAGAAAAAATAAACTGAAAATTGAATTTTAACGGCGGCCCAGTTCTCTCATCCGAATATAAAGAGTAAGTCAAACGACAATACTGGTTTAAGTCGAATTTAAAATTAAAATTATCGGGCCACCGCTTTGGGGGTTATGGGTCCAAAACGAAGTAAAAGCATTAAGTAGCTGAAACGGCATTAGGGTTCATGTTAAATGTACACACGAGGTTCGTGTAAATAGTATCGTGTCTTCCTTTCGTGACCAGCTACCAAAAGATAATGGAAACCCACCATACAGTTTAGACCTCCACCAATTTATATAAATACTCATATCGTTAACTAGAGTATCATCCAAAACTTTCATTATAAGTTAATTTATTAGTTAATAGGCATTATTTCCTGCAGCATTGTTTTAACTGACAGATGTTGAGGTTAAACGCAGTTTAAATTGGTTGATTTGGTTAGGGGATGCGTTTGCGCATGTTTTCTTGCACCTTGGGGTCTTTGATCGGAGTTTAATAACGTGGTTTAGGAACTAATCAGGTGTGGGCAACGTTTTTGGAGTGGGATACGAACGGTATTTTGTTTTTTGTGATGTTTTGGAAATTTGTTGTTAATAAAGGTTTAATGGATAATTTACTGAATAAGTATTCCTTCTTGATTTTACCTTAGTAGGATTCACCAACGTTATAATGTACCTACGTTGTAAATTATTTGTGTCGATTCTGTAGTCACAAACTAAAGTAAAACGACCACAAAAAAAATAGTAGCTTAGGTCAAACGCTGTTTTTTATTCTGAAATTGATTGAAGTGACACAGCTAAACTATATTATAGTTTGACAGCATTTTTGATAGTTTAGTTATTCAATGGAGAGAAAATCGTGGTCACATTTTATTCTGATTGTCGTTTTTCACAAATCATAGTGGTCATCGAGCTAAATCGGACTATCTTTAGTCGCGAGTTAAATGTTGTGGAATAAAATTAGATGAAGACATATAGTTTAATCCGGTGGTCAATCGGAATCGGTAACAAATATCTAACCTCCAAAATTCAACTACCACCAGTACAACCAGCACCACAGTGCTAATAGTCTCGCCAAAGGAACCCTAAAAACAGCTGCTTTTCTAGGTAAAAACTGTTTTTCAGTCTGGGATTTCTACAATTAAGGAACCTATCGTTAGACATTTTTTATCTGACTGCACGAAATCTTTTTTAATTGGTGTGCTAATCGTTAGTGCAAAAAAGTGACACTTCAGATACTGTGTCCGAAAATATTTTGTCCGAATCGTCAACAAGCCCGAACGTACGGTCGAACAGCGCAAGCTTGCAACAAATAATGAGACTGACATGACCTGACGCTTTTGTAAAAATTAAAACAGCTATGCAAACGTTTGACCAATACACTATGTGACAAACCAACCAACTAAACAAAAAAAAAAACGAAAAATCATAGAGCACTACGCCTGTAACCCACATTTGATCATCAAGTAAGAACATCTAAATTCCCGTCCAGCCACTGGTCTATGGTTAACCATAGACCAGTGGCTGGACTGGAAAGCACATTTTGTAGTTAAACATTAATCTTTTTAAAAGAATTTTCTCGTTAATAAAGCCTTCAGAGTTTCTAGAAGAAAAAATACTTGGTACATGAACTTAATATTTTTTTTTCATGATTTCTTTAAATAACTTTGTATATTATTCATTATTTTAAATTTCTGACATCGCTCTATATAGTGTAGGTAAGCCTTAACTTTGACATAATATATTGCATTGTTATTTTTGCTACGCAGATAATTAATTGAAATTCAGGCGATGATAAAACAATAAAATTAATTTCCAACTACTACACGACTAAAGATACCTTTAAAGTGGGTTCAAATATAAGTGTTAACCGGCATATTAAATTATTCTTACCAACAAGCCTAATAAAACCTTCAACCACTCGATCTTCACTCGTTTACCCACAATAATCACAAACACATGTAAGGGGTTGTAAAATCATTCGCCCCATTAACCAATTGTGTCGGCTAGTTGATCTATATGGGGTGAGAACTCCCCCTTACTAATATGTCTTGAGATACCGAACGGTGTGTAGGTGTGTGAGTTTGTGAATGTGTGTGTGTGTGTTAAGGGGAAGTCTAATAAAGTTTGGAAATTGAGCATCAATGACGAGTTTGGCTCGGTGGCTGGCCCGCGGGTTCGATTCACGCACGGTACAAATATTTGTATGGCCTACAGATAGTTGTTCCGAGTCTGGTTGTTTGTGTATGTGAGTTTAAATGTTTGTAAACGCGCCCATGTTACAGCACAAAATCCTAGTGAGGTGCAACGTTTTTTTTAAAAAAAAAGACTTTTTCATTTTTTCTAGTTCATTTTTTATAACAAAGAAGACACGTGATCGAATTGCAAAAGTATATAACAATCATGTTTACGATACGATACTTAATCTAGAATGTAGATATACTTGTTGGGTTTCACTATTCGGGACTAGGGCTGAAATAAGTTCATTGAGTTTGAGCTAAATATGAATTAATAGATAAATATATATTTTGTTTAATTATAAAACTTTGCCTCACACTAGAAATTTCTCCAGTACCATGGGTGCGTTTCCAAAAAAATTTAAGTCACATGCACAAACAGCCAGACCCGGAACAACTATCTGTAGGTCATACAAATATTTGTTCCGTGCGGGGGTCAATCGCTTAGCCACTGCGCGAACCGTATCGTCAAGTCAAATTAGAAACAGAATTTTCAAATCGCATAGCTGATGCTTGATGTGACCTAAGGGCTGGCTTTTACCTTGGCCAAAGGCTAAATGTCGCTATGCAACGTGGCACCGCAGCCATTCTCATGGGCACATAACCAGCTGACAGCGTTGAGGACGATTTTTTTGCTGCCCTTTTATAGTTTGTTGTTTTAAATAAAGACAAATCTGTTTCATGATTAATCTATACTAATATTATAAAGCTGAAGAGTTTGTTTGTTTGTTTGTTTGAACGCGCTAATCTCAGGAAGTACTGGTTCGAATTGAAAAATTATTTTAGTGTTGGATAGTCCATTTCTTGAGGAAGGCTATAGGCTATATAACATCACGCTACGACCAACAGGTGCTGAGCAGCGTGGGTGAAACCGCGAGGAACAGCTAGTTAGTAATAGGCACCAAAAAGTCACAATATATACCTTTCATAAATCCAAAACTCTACTGTTACCAAACTTCACCTTAACTTGTCCACGAAAGTGTGTGTTTAAATATAAATACACGATACTCCCGACAGGTGTGTGTGTGTGTGTGTGAGTCGGTGTGAGTAAGCAAGAACAACTTGTTTGTTCAAAGATTTAATACTCAGGGCCGATTTTTCAATCCTCAGTTAAGTCGTCGAATAGCTATCTGGCCAGTAAAATTATCTGGCTATTTATCAGGCGAATAAAAATATTACATTTTTCAATCGTGTATTAACTGCAGAATAGTTATCTGAGGTTTATGCTCGCAAACTTCACACTATTGATGTGCAAGCAAGACGCACTGATATAGTATTCAACGTGTTGAAAAAGAACGAAACATGTATTTGAGATTTGACGTTTATTGCAATACAGCAGATGCTTGACACGTGCATAACACAATGCAGCAAAAACGTTTGCTTCGATGAAGGTTTTGTTATTGTAGATTTTTATTATTCCAAAGATTCTTAATAAATTGCAATAGACAAATCTGATTAATTTATGTGTTTCGTGTTTTATTTTAACCTCCATGAAAGCAACTTAGCTACAGTCTTTTTCAAATTTATTTTCAAATTAAATCTTCTCCGAAATTCGTTGTCTTGCCATGTATTCAAATAGGTCGTTTTCGTAAATCAATTTTTTTTTCTCTCGAGATCGTTTAGATAATTTAAAATTTCATCTTTTTCAATTGCTTTGTCATTACCTACTTGTTTCAAACTCGTCCATAATAATTACAAATCATTACATTACTTACCTACCCATATCGTAATAATACCAAAACTCACAAAACGAATGTAACGGTCAAAAACAACCTAAAACTTCATACTTATCGGAGAGATAAAACCCTATCCGGCCCTTAAAGTAGCAGGTAACTATATTCCTCCGTTAGGGACATTATTGCACAGTTAACTACTAACTGACCATTGAAAAATTAAAAATCTTGCTATCCGTCGAATAAAGGCTATCTAGTTGTTTATCTGAGGATTGAAAAATCGGCCCTCAGTAAATTTCTTTAAGTTTACCTGACGGTCGCGTTTGCTGAATAGAGGTGTAAAGGCACATTTTGTTAATTTTAATAGTGTTTTGAAAAAATATTTAAAAGGAGTTTCTGATGCCTAATTAAGGGTATTCAACTTTGTCACCAAAATATTTATACATAGTTTTCAGTGAGCCGATGGTATAAAACGGCTAAACATCGTCTTTTCGGGCAACCTAGAAGATTTAATATTAAAAAGACAGTTGGTTTTTTCATAGGTTTTATAGCAAATAACCCAGATTAGATTGACAGTAGGGTTTGCATTACTTTTTGACAATAATAATGTAAAACACTCTGTTCAGAAAAACAAACGAAAAAAAAATCGTCTTAAAAAAACAAAGTGTGCAAGTATTTCAAGTACACACCTATACAATCTCCTGTAAAAGCTAAAGAAAGAAAAAAAAACGTCAGCTCCTCAATTAAAAATCTACAAATAGCTACCTCTATAATACTCAAACAATAAAACTCGACACATCGCACACTTAGCTAATAAAATAAAATACAAAAAACACAGCTACACCCTTACCCGCGAGGTCGACTTAATTGGATATATCATAGATGTCTGTTTGCGCATGGCAATTGATTGCAGCATAACAACATGTCGGCAAATTGCCGAGCCGTGCGAGAGAGTCAGCACAACACAATGAACTAAGAATGTATGAGATAGAAAGAGATAGATATACTTCTGCAGTGCTGACTTCAACTTGGGTTCAGCGCCGTAACGAGACAGTGGCGAAAATAAAAAGACTTAAATATTTATTTTTAAAGGCGATTATTTTGGTTTAAAACCATTTAATCATGAACGCTTTAACGAGCGAGTTAGCCCGAAGGTTTTCTAAATCATTTATTATAATTGACCAATAAAATGTTAATTTTTATAATTATGGCCCTATTGGAAGTTCGATTTTATTAGTGTGGTAAGGTGTTCTTGATATTTTATTTCGAGTTAATTTCTAGTGTTGGGGAAGAAATATCACTTGGTTTAAAATGGGTGGGTATGAGGCTCCGGGCTACGGAAGATAATAAATATAATCATATCTTGGCTGTAGTTGTGTTGGTATTATCTTATGTTTAACTAAGGGACCGGTAAAAGAACCAGCCCGCTGGTAACGTGTTATTTTGTTTGTAAATTACTCTTTTCAGGATGTTTGAAGTTATTTCTGCCGTGAAAAATAAAGAAGATTTTTTTAAGAAAAACTTTGCCCCACACTAGGAATTCCTCCTGTATCGTGGGTGCATTTACAAACATTTAAACTCACATACACAAACAGCCAGACCCGGAACAACTATCTGCAGGTCATATAAATATTTGTTCCGTGCGAATCGAACCCGCAACACGCAGCACTGGAGTCGATCGCTCAGCCACTGCGTCAATCGTGCCGTCAAATTGTCAGTTATAGAGCTCCAAAAAAAAATTAGAGGTGTCAAGGGACACCCGGATGGAACGAAGTTCCTTCAGAAATGAAAATATCTGGCTTGCTTTCTATAAGAGATAGAGAGACAAACAGACAGACAGAGAAACATGCGACGCCGCACAGCTTACAATAGCTTACTATAGCAAAAAGTGTCGTGACAACTTTTCGTAAGAATTTTTTCCGTCTAGCCCCCTTTCACAACGCGCGATAAGGAACTTCGTTCCAAAAGTATTAAATGATTAGTGTTGAATGACCCTGAAAACTGGACAGGAAGTTGCGGACGGCAGGAATGGCGCAGTGGCTATGCTGTGTGTCGCAGGTTCGATTCTCAAACGCAACAAATATTTGTATGGCCTACAGATAGTTGTTCCGGGTCTGGCTGTTTGTGTATGTGGGTTTAAATGTTTGTAAACATGTAATGTTTGTGGCAATGTTATCTATACTAATCTATACTAATATTATAAAGCTGAAGAGTTTGATTGTTTGTTTGAACGCGCTAATCTCAGGGACTACTGGTTGGAATTGGAAAATTCTTTTAGTGTTGGATAGTCCATTTCTTGAGGAAGGCTATAGGCTATATAACATCACGCTACGACCAACAGGTGCTGAGCAGCGCGGGTGAAACCGTGGGGAACAGCTAGTATAAGATAAAAATATATTATTAATCTTTTAATTTCAGGCATCGAAGCCCATAGATACCATAAACGAAATAATAATAAAATATGTCAACTCGTAATGTTTTAAATTTTAAATTAACGAATCAGTTTAACATTCTGGTCGAGTCCACCCAGCGTAAGTAACATTAATTTAATCGCTTACAAGATGGCGGTACACAAATTTAATTATTTTGAGAGCGTTTTAAATGATCGTAACGAACACCTGGGGGTATATTATTGAAACAGTTACCGAAGGAATTTGTCTCGGTAATTGAAAGGAGTATCGTTAACTATAAATTGTATTGGTTGATACCAATTAAAATTAATACCCCTTAACTATTAGCAATACGAACAATGCTTAAGCGACCTACACAAATGTCTTTTTTTGGTATTGTTCGTCGTGTCGTTGAGCTTTTTACACGATAACTGTCATATGCTTGCACTAACTGGACAGGTCCAATCCGTGCTTTCTTAAGAAGACCATTTCAGACACTCATCTTTGCTTTTTTTTATAAACGTTGCCCCATAAATTTAATTTATAATTTGGAATTTCTCCTGAATCGTGGGTGCGTTTAAACTCACATACACAAACAGCCAAACCCGGAACAACTATCTGTAGGCCATACAAATATTTGTACCGTGCGGGGATGGAACCCGCGACAAACAGCGCGGCAGCCGATCGCTCAGTCACTACGCCAACCGTGTCGTCTTTAAGTTATTAGTCGAGCTATACGATAACTGCCAAACGCTTGCACTGACTGGACAGATCCAATCCGTGTGGTGCTTTCTTAAGTAGGCTATTTCAGACACTAATCTGCATAGTCCTCATGTAAGTTGACCAAGAATTTTGTCTGGACCTTAAAAAGATCTCTGAGTTTGTTTTGGCTGTTTCTTCTTGAAGTAGTTGGGTAGGAAACACCGGCCTCATCCAGTTTTTTTTAAAGTACTTGTAAAAGTGTTTGTAAAAACCTACTAGCAAATAAACATCATGTATGTGTAGTGGGTGGAATTTCAATTCGATATTCAAGATGTTTGGAGTATACAAGGGTAGAGACCGAAGAAACTATGGATGGACCTTGTGAAGGATATTTTACTAATAATTATAAAAGAGAAAGTGATTTTCTTTGTTTGTTACGTCTTCACGCCTAAATGGCTAAACCGATTTGATGAATTTTTGAACAGAGATAGTTGGGACCCTGGAGACGAAAATGCATTTTTTTTTAAGTAGGAAATGAGGGAGAAAGAGGGAAGAAAAGGGAAAACTTGGCTTTGCTATTACAATAAATAATAAATAAGGCGCAAGGGCAAAAATTATAGGTAGCAGGTACCTACAAATTAGAAAAGGGGAACTGTGTTACCCCGAATTTCGCGGGCAAAAGCTAGTAAAGATATAAAGGTGACTGCTAAGATGAGGAGTTACAGAGAAGTATAATAGAAGAAGACATGCTGCACTGACCACAATAAAGTTGGGACAAAGGTAGAAGAATGATGATGGTACAGCGTGATTGGTGCATCAGTTGTCTAATTGAACGGGCCAAAAGAAATCGATCAAAATCAAAATATTTTTATTTCACATAAGAATACAATATGGGCACTGTAAAACGTCGAAAAAAGCTGCACGGTTCGGGTTGGTCGTTTCCTATGGAGAAGAACCGGCAAGAAACTCCATGGTTACTTTTTTTAAGTCTTACGGTTTTACAATGTTGTTGTTACAGCGTTAGTAGTTAATTATGAGAGGATAGCTTAGGCCCGATAATAAGTCATTGCTGAACTTAACTGAACAAAACGTTTAATTAAAATAATAAGTTACGTTTTTAAGATAAGTAAAGTAAATAAGGACTCCCCAACAAACAAGATACTCTTATAAAATTATATGTTTAAGGTCTAATATCTTATAGAGGTTTTAAAATCGCTTTCATTATATCAATGTTCCTTATAATGGCACGATATAAGAAGATTTAGCTAATATTACCTTTATTCTTATAATTTGGTTGGGTTAAGCATAACAAGTCCAAATTACATGGTTATTATAAGGATTGAAAATGTGTTATTCTTATAAGAGCATTTACAATGCTTTTAAGCCATATAATATTGAAATCCTTATAAAAGCTTTTCATTTGGCTAATTGTTCTTATAACAGTAATGCATAAGCTAACTATGATACTTTTAAACTCATAAGAGCATTTTATAAGATGTCTACCCAACAAAAAAATTACAGCATTTTATATGGTCTTTACAAGAATGAAAGCAATCCATAATCACTTATATAGTCATTAAAAAGGTATTATTCTCTAGATGGTCATATTAAAATATTTTATCTAACTTGATTTGTCATATTTTGGCCATTTTGGAAATGCAACAGAAATGTTTACTGTTACAATAACATAAAAAATGGATTCACAAGATTGGAAGAAGTTTAAGAGGAGTGGTGGCTATAGAAAAAAAGTTAAACAAGTTTACGAAAACATGATTAACAATACAGCCACCACTTCTACTGTTACGAATATAATGCTACAAAATGACCAAGCTGATACCAACAAATCACTTGAAGGTTCCGTAAATAATTTTATGGAAGATGACAATAAAGTACAGGAAATCAGTGAGGAAGAATATAACAGTAGTAGTAGTAGTGAAGTAGACATAAATTTAATTGAAGAGTTGAATAAGATGGATATTTGTGGTGATATCAGAGACTGGGCAGTAAAAAATAATATTTCCCATATGGCTTTGAGTGACCTATTAAAAATATTACATAACGTATTACATTTTTTTCAAGCGCCGTATCTTTTTGGTTTGTCGTACAATTGAAATGACCAGAGTATCTGTTTCCGTTTCAGACTTCTTACACATTTTGTCTAATTCCTTCTCTGCTTCGTGAAAAGTTAGAAAATTAGATCTCTTCACTTTGCAATTCTTTTTTATTTGTTTTCATTATATTTGGGCCAGTAAAGAACGCCATCGATATCCCTATTGCTTGGAATTGCAGATAGTTTTGATTTCTCTTGGCATTATTGATGAATCTGAAAAAAAAAACAACATATTATTATACTAAATACATATTTTTTTTCAAAAATTGCGGCCAGCTCAATTAACGCGAAAAAACTAGCTGTTCCATACATTTTGGTTGAGTAGGTATTGAACTTCGACCAATCACAAAGTGTGAAGGTATGTTTGAAAAAGTCTGATATTTACAATGAAAACATTTTCTTCGTACAATAAAATGTGTCCAATTCCATGGCCATCTCTTGTTTTGGACAGTGAGATCTTCTCTTTTTTTAAATTTGTAAACGTCCGTAAATACGACCATTGTAATAATACCTAAAATGTAATATAGCTAATATTAATATATCTACGGAATAATGAAAGGAACCCTAACGATAGATAAAATGGCGATAGCATAAGGAACAAATATTGCCATTACAGAGCTTATAATCTTAAAGAGATCTAATATACGATGTGAGAATGCTATTACCCTTGTAAAAGCGTTATAAAAAACATGACCTAATAATTATTCACATTGTTACCGTAAAACTACTCAAATTCAAGGGCGCGTTGATATAATTACACTTTTTGTACCACATTTTATCATACGTTTGAATTCCCAGACAGTTTTCACAATAAACAAGCACAATATACTCTCGGATTCAGGTACACTATAAAAAATAAATGAAATTAATGACTTACCGGTTCTTGTTTTCTTTAAAATACTTGTTGCCGCTGCCTAACTGTAAAAAATCACTCAACAAAACACTTGTTGTAGAATCTCAAACACTGGCAGCTTTTTAATAGAATTTGTCTTGCCGCTTTAAGTTTTACTCCCTTGTTGCTCGCCATGATAAAACATGTATAAGGTTGCTTGGCTTTATTAACGCGTTCAACATGTCTCTTATAAGTGTATTAGCCTTTTAAGAGCAATCCTTTTGCTTTTATTAGTTCGACCCCCTTGTTGCTTGCTACAATAAAATACGTATAAGAAAAAGAAGCTAACAATATAGCAATTATAAGGGGGGTATGAGGTTATTGTTCTTGTAATTTGTGCCCAAACGCACCCTTATTAGCGATAATACGGCTCTTATAAGTAAATTATTTTTGGCAATTTTAGCCACTATGAGAGGATTTTTTGTTTATTGGGTCATTCGTTTTCTCTTCAGCCCCAATGACTCTCGGCCCGAAATTCGACATTTATGTCATTCCTTATTGTTGAAACTATGTTGGGGTCGGCTTCCAGTCTAACCGGATGCAGCTGAATACCAATATTTCAAATGGAGCGACTGCCTATCTGACCTCCACAACACAATTAATACTGGGTTATACGATACCCCTTGGTAAAACTGGTTGTCAGAAATTCGGTACACTGACTACCTGTAACGACTGTCAAAGATCTACAAATGACAGCCAACGGCTTAACGTGCTTTCCGAGGCACGGAGGAAACTCGGTATGTAACGGGTCACCCATCCACAGACAAACCTCGGCAAGCGCGGTTTAACCTAAAGATCTACCCGTGCGGCTGCTGTTATTTAGCCACGAGCTCCTCTTTTCGACGGTCAATTCAAGGGAATTGATCAAAACTGGCGATCAGTGTACTTTATGTACTCATCTGTCGAAGTATCCGGGTGTAAGATAATGTCTATGTAAGATCTGAATATAAATGGTGTGAGGTAGGTTTTAAGTATACGATCTCCTAAACTAATTCTTGCACCCCGTATATTTGCAACTTTATTCTGTTGTCATCCCTTCACGCTGCAGACTTTAATAAACTAAACAACGAATAGAAATAGGGGTGGTTTCATCAAAATTCATGGAATATCTACAATTTATTCATGTAACCTCGTTGTTTCGTATTGTTTCTGATGGTGTGTTTGTTTATAAAACTCTTTTGTTTTCTAGACTGTCTGTTGTTTATATATTTTGAATAAATATCGTGTTCTCGAACGTGGTTCAATAGTGTCGGTATTATATATTATTTTAACAACCATCTATTTATAAAAAAAAAATACGTGTGGCACTCGGGGACTGCCACGGTAAAGCTATTGCATAGTATTCTTTACCAACTTATGCAATAAATTAAAAAAAAACTTATGCAATAAATTAAAAAAGGCCAGCGATAGAAGCTATGCAAAAGCTTAAAAATCTACCAAGACCTGTAATGAAGTACCTACTAGGCTTGCATGAATTCATGGTGGTAATCGTGAATTCATGCAAGCCTAGTAGTTTATCTTAACGCAGTTGGTTTTACGCTGAATTCGTAATTAAAGTGTTAGGTTTTTTCGTTACGAAATTTCTGGATTCGGTCTCCACGCTCAAGGCCCGCGGTAGAAGCTATGCAATAGCTTAAAAACTTATAAATACATATAGCTGCGCCCGGTGCTATATATTCCGCGTAGATCGGGAATTTGAGATGAAGACCCTAGCTTACGTGTGAATCCAGGGTATAAGCTACCTACATATCAAACTTCTTCCAAATCGGTCCAAACGTTTGAGTATTAAGGAGTAACAAACACATAAACCCTTAAAATATATGTGTGATTATAAAAGCTTAAACTTTTGACAAATACAGTTGACTTTACAAACAAATACGGAACCAAGTGAACAGCGATCTCACTTTTATTTTTTCGGGTTCCGCAATCAATATTATTATTTGAATGGAAATATATATTTATTGGAAGCAATTTTAATGTAATATAAATAAAATACGCGCACAGAACGAGCAAACGAAATCTGATCGTCGATTAAAAATAAAAGTTTTGCGAAACGACAGAGGCGTACTGCACATAGAGCTGAGAAAACTCAATTTTAGTAAAGTTTTAAGACCCTAAGAACCCATTCCTTGCAAATTGAGTTAAGTTGTTACATGTGCTACATTTATAATCATGTACTAGCTCATACCCGCGACGTTGCCCTCATGTCAAAATCAAAAGCATTTTCATCCCACCATCTCGGAAAGAGTATTTTTAATCTTCAATATCTGAGTGGAAAAGCCGTTTTTATTCTCTAGAGGATAAAGTAAATTGAATTTAGAACATCGTGTGCACTAAGTTTGTGAATTCAAAAAAACGTTAAAACCAATTTACTGCTACCTCTACGGTGCCGAATATATCATACAACTTTTTTTTTATTTGTTAAAAACTCAGACTCGGAACCTTCTTGGTGTTTTTTTTAATTTGCTTTGTACGCGGTTCTTTACGCGGCATTTTTTCACGTCATTGTTAAACCATAAATTAAAAACAAGAAACTTGAAAACAAGTAAAAAAAATATTTTTTTGTTATAATTTAAAGATTATTCTGTAATACTTACCTGTCATAATGTAGTAATTAATACCTAAACTGAAATAAAAGTGTACATTTCCTCGCTGAGGTGGAATGAAAAGTTACGTGTTGCACTCGAGTGCAAAGATTTTTCACCTCGTGCTCTTTTGATTCCCTCGCTAACGCTCAGGATTCTAATTTTGAATCACTCGCTGCGCTCGTGATTCAATTTTAGAATCCTTCGCTTGCTCGGTCATCAAAATTGAACACGCGGTTAAAAAGCAACTTTGCACTCTTGTATAACAAATAACTATTATTTCATGTAGGCCAGTTACAGGCACTTTTGAACTGTCGAAACAATGACAACAATAAAATGAAGCTACAGTCACAAAGCATAATAACTGTGAAAGTACTGTAGATGTAATTACCATTAAATCATTTATTTCGAGTTTGCACTCATGTAGTTACAATTGTATTGGTAACAATATTTACATAAATAAACGTTAGTATTCTATTATTAACCACACAATATAATATATAACATCAGAGGTCAAATACCTAATAAATTAAATATTAATGAAATAAAATTACATAAAAATCACATTACTGAAATTAAAACACAATAATGAGGCAAACGTCTAAGTTAGACTGAAATGACATTCTATTTCAGTTCAGCAGTGAACTGCAAAAAAGCTGAACATATTGATACATGGAATACATCGTCAGTCTCATAAATACACATTACCTCTTTCAAACGCCACAGTATTCACACACCGTTCGTCAAATTCGTCCGCAACACGTTTCAATACAACAAACAACTCACACATAGAAGCGTGTCGAAATAAATAAATATCGCGCTTCTCATAAACATGGCGGGACTGACTTTAACTGCGAGCCTTTTGTGACCTGGCTTAGAGTTCTGCAGAGGTTTTTAAGGAATCCAAGGTCACATTTTGGGATGGCCAACTACAGAACTGTCATAGACCCGAAATTGGCACAAAGACGCAACTAGTGCCCCTCCGAAAAAAAAAACTGTCATAGGTACTTAGTTATAATTTGTGCCTATGGTAGTAGTTTTTTTTTGTTGGGCTCGGTTCGAAATTTGAAAAGTGTGGTAAGTGGCCTGCTTGAATTTTTTTTATTTTTCAAATGGCAGCAGTTCTTTTGACTACCACATTATTATGTACTAGCTGGCGCCCTCGGTTACGCCCGCGTGATATCGAAAAAAAAAGTATCCTATATGTTATACTAGACCATAATCGAGGTACATTATGGTCTGTAATAACACAGGATACTTTTTGTGGCAAATTTCATCAAAATCTTTTGACGTGAAAGAGTAACAAACATCCATACATTCTCAGAAACATTCGCATTTATAATATTAGTAGAATAAGATGTTGGGTTCGGCTTGCAGTAAAGCTAAGCAAATGCAACCGAATTCAGTATGATATATCGACTATTAGCGAAAATAGCGAAACTTTTTTTATAAATAACTAGCTTTCGCCCGCGACTTCTTCCGCGTGGCATAGTTACTTCGGGCTAACGCTAACTTTAACCCGCGTAGATCGAAAAAAATATTTCTTTCTCTCCCCTTTTCTTCCCTTTTTCTACCTTTCTTCACTTTTTTAGCCTATGTTCGTCTCCAGGGTGCCAACTATATCTGTGCCAAAATTCATCAAAATCGGTTAAACCATTAAGCCGTGAAGACGTAACTTACAAACAAACTCACTTTCGCTTTTATAATATTATAATTAGTAAGAATAATACTTTTTAGGGATCCGTACCTCAAAAGGAAAAAACGGAAAACTTAAAGGATCACTTTGTTGTCCGTCTTTCTGTCAATACCCTTTATTTCGAAAGTAAAACCCTATACTGAAGTCTGTGGTCCCTTGGAGGTCTGAAAAAATCATCCCTCTAAAAATACGCAGTCAAAATATATATGGCCGTTTATGTCGCATCGCAGTTACCATTTAAATAAATAAAAAAAAAAAACAAGTTTGTAGAGAACATTTTCACCACAGAGCGAAGATGCGTAGCGGTGGATATGTGTAGAACTGACCAATAGTAAAGTTTCTATTTCACAACTTGAGCTAAGTTAGCTATGTGATTGGTTACTTATGCCACGTTAAAATTTCTTTCAAAATTGTGGAGATAATATCTTTGCCCGTATGTTTGATGACAAGGTTTTCAGGATCTAGCGTGAGTCAAGTCTATTCAAGTAGGTACTATGTAAATAGTCTTTTTGATGACCATTCAACCAACCTTTGATTTAATCGAAACAGAGATAGAAAAGTAATGCTTTAATTGTTAGTTTAATTTGATCCGATTTTTTAACCCATTTTCCAAAAAAATATCTAAATCATATCATATACTACTAACATGCTCACAAAAACACACATTTCCGACTTTTAAAATTATATGCAGAACCCATAACGTTTCCATATTCAACCTAACGACTTTTATCTTCAAGAAAATTAATTTTTGCATTATAATAATGCACCACCGTGCACCGTTTTGTCTCTGGTTCGTTCCAAGATTAAACGATTGTTCGTTATTTAGAGCCTTTGCGAACACGGTTTTATTAAATTTCGAATGAAGAACCTTAGAGTCGTTTGTTTTTATGCGAGAATTGTTTTTTAAAACGGCAACACTATATGGTATTTAATGATGTAATTTTCGCAAAAGGTACACATATTTTATATTGTTTTTTTTTCTTTGCTTGCGTTTAAAATATTAATCGGTTTTCAAGTTTTCGGTTTATTGTGAATGAGTCATTTAGGCAGGTTGTTACTTTATTTGTTTTTATGACATTGCAGTGAACGCATCGAATGTTTTAATGATGGCCATGGTTCATATCTAATATTTACAGGTATCTTGTCCTTCAAGGTGGTTTTATACTAGATCAGGTTGATGAAACTTCAATGTCATGAAATGTTTTTTTTCGATACGCCTATCCAGTACAATAACATCATCCTGAAGTCCAATTCACTGTTTCTATCCTTTACTCATATTAATAAATTTTTAATGTATGTCGAATCCATAGATTATACTTTTACAAGTATCGAGCTGAGATTCCTGAGCACTGCTTTTTTTTTGGATGGGAAATCATCAAATAACTTCCCCCGTTCTGGGCGAAGCGGCCCCCCCCCGCTCCGCCCAGCCCGCCTTTTTTTTTCCGGTGGGAAATCATCTAATAACTTCCTCCGTTCTGGGCGGAGCGGGGGGGCGTGTCAGACTTTTACTGACTAAAACCCACCCATGTTCCTTCTGTTGCCTTTTACGTTCCGGGGCCGCGGTATCTCTTTCGAACAACCCGCAACCCCGGCAGGCGGAGGCTCTGGCAAGCCCCTCTGCTTTGCTGACATCTCTTTGAGGCGCGCGTGAATCACGAACGCGTCGTCGACACGGCCTGACGTCAATAGACGGACGGACGGTGAGCTACCCATTGCTCACCGTCTACAGGTTCCTGAACACTGTTTCCAGTGCCGTTCCATTGCAATTCCAGTACTACCTCTGTGAATTAAATAAATTGTGTACCAAATATTTTCAATATATTTTTAAATTAAATTTGTCACTTTTTATGTACTTGATGAAACTATTTTTTATTGAGCTCTTTCCGGAGTGGTTCTGCCGGCGGCCTCGACGGCTTGACTCCTCAACATTTGAAAGATTTGTTGAGTGTGGGCGCCGGGGAAGCTGGTGAGTCGCTCTTGAAGGAGCTTGTGGTTCTGGTCAACTTAATGATCTCCGGCGGCGTGAACGATGCCGTCGTCGATGTTTTGTATGGGGCCAATCTGTGTGCCCTCCGCAAGAAGGATGGCGGCATTCGTCCTATTGCCGTCGGTTGCACCTACAGGCGTATGGCAGCCAAAATTTGTTGCAAGCTTTACAGCGAATCGCTTGCAACTAAGTTCCAACCCCTTCAACTCGGTTTTGGTTCCAGAGGGGGTTGTGAAGCTGCCGTACATGCCTTATCCTCTTTTTTAAATTCTAAAAAAGGTGAGATCATCCTCAAGGTTGACGTGAAAAACGCTTTTAACTCCGTTAACAGGGACACTTTGTTGACTGAAGTGAAAAAAGAACTTCCCGAAATTTATGGTTTCATGTGGCAATGTTATAGACATCCATCAAAATTATTGTTCAAGGACAATGTTTTGGAATCTGCAGTTGGCTGCCAACAAGGTGACCCTCTCGGGCCTGTCATTTTCAGTTTAGCTATTCACCCCATAATCAAAAAATTAAATTCAAAATTCAACATTTGGTACTTGGACGATGGAACTTTAGGAGGTGATGTTGACACTGTTTTGAATGATCTGAAACTACTAAAACAGCAATTTAAATCTATTGGCCTTGACCTTAATCCCTCAAAGTGCGAAATTTACCTTTCTGACATTACCGACAGACAATTGACTATAGATAAATTTAATGCAATAGCCCCAAACATCAAAATTTTAGAAAAAAGTTCCCTTCACCTCCTAGGTTCTCCTATTTTAGAAGAAAGTTTTTCATCTTTCATCGAGAACAAAATCAATCATTTTATTGATATTTCGGACAGACTATCTCAAATTAATTTGCATTCGGCGTTCACCCTGTTAAGATATTGCTGTTTTGGTCCAAATTTTATGTATTTTCTGCGTTGTTCTCCACTTTGGAAGCAACCACAACTTTTGGACAAAATTGATCAAATTATTCGCAATACTGTATCTTCCATTTTTAATATGGCCTTGGATGACCGAGCGTGGCTACAAGCCACCCTGCCAATTCGTTTTGGTGGCCTCGGCGTCCGCAAAATTTCCAGTGTAAGCCTACCGGCATTCCTGTCTTCCGTCCACAGCACTGAAAAGCTGACCAGGAAAATTTTAGCTTCTTCCCTGGTTGACTCGGAAGTGCCGTGCTTGACCGACGCAGAGGGTGCCTGGAAAATGGCTTGCCCGGACTCGGATCGGCCCGTGAACCCGTTTTCCCAGAGACAGTGGGATGAGCCGCTCTGCAGGTTGGTACGGAATAACCTTATTAATACGTCCACCAATTCTGCTGAGCGTGCCCGCTTGCTGGCTGTGGGTGAGTGGGAATCGGGCCTCTGGCTACAGGCGTTACCGTCACCTAACATAGGTACTTTGTTGGGTGACACAACCTTCCGGCTCGCTACGTGTTTGCGATTGGGTGCACCCTGTGGGGCTCCGCATCGCTGTCAATGTGGGGAAGCAGTCGACTGCCTCGGACACCATGGCCTTTCCTGCAGTAAAAGCGCAGGTCGTATTGCTCGGCACGCTTGCATTAATGATCTCATCCGTCGTGCTCTTGCCACCGCCGGGGTGCCAGCTGTTTTAGAACCAACTGGCTTGGTACGCGTCGATGGAAAGAGACCAGATGGTATGACCATAATGCCATGGAAGTTGGGTAGATCTTTGGTGTGGGATGCAACTTGTGTCGACACCCTTGCACCATCCCATCTTCCTAGTACGGTGGGTTGCGCTGGAGCTGCTGCTGCAGGTGCTGAAAACCTCAAACGGCGCAAATATCACAATTTGATTGGTAATTATGTTTTTGAGCCGTTTGGGGTTGAAACACTAGGGCCATGGGGTCCGAGTGCCCATGTAGTATTTCGAGAAATCGCCAAGCGGTTGGTCGATTCTTCTCGTGACCAGAGGGCTGGCCTGTTTTTTGCACAAAAAATAAGCATTGCCATCCAACGCGGTAATGCTGCCAGCCTTCTGGGCACTTTACCTGTTGACGGCGATACGGACGAATTTTTTGACGCCCTGTAATTTTCTGTATATATATTTTTTTTTTTTATTATTATTAGTTTGTGTATATTTATAGGTTGTATATATTTAGTAATTAATTTAATTATAATATGATTTATGTACTTGATTATAATGTTTTATGTTCAACTGATAACTTGCATAATGTAAGTATAAGTTGGTTACTTATAAATAAAAAAATGTTCTTATTATCTCTGTCCTTAGCCAGGCGTCCCTTTCTGAACTTATCGGTATCTCAATGTTCCACCTGTTCTTACTTTTCCAAATGATCGCTTATTTGGTGTTCAACATCTACTAACATTATTATTATTTCCAGTGAGAAAGGCAGCTGCCACATATTTCCACGTTCCAAGATCAAAATAATGAAAAGAGATGCTCTAAAATAAATAAAAACAATATCTTCACGCCATCTCTATTACAATTTAAAAAAAGAATAAAAAACCTAACCAGCCAGCAAGTGCACAAAAAAGAAGTATTTATTCTACTTAATCATTGCCTCATATTAAAAAATAATTTGAATTTTTACGAAACCTCTTTAGGTCCAGACCCTCGTCATTTTTGGAACCTAATTTAGGTCCGAAAACACTAACGTGTAGGTGTTATAACAAATTGACAATCTCAAAAGGATATCAATAAAATAAAACACATTTTTATGTGAATACTAACAAACTGAAATTAAGATCTTTTAAACAAAGTGTTCGTACGACACTTTTGCCCTCAGCCTTTGAAAAAGGCCATTCCAACACATCTTATTCTTCTATCAATCAAATTACAACCTAATTTGTAAAGAAACAGAATTGAAATTTACATAAAACCTGTCTCAAGTTATGTCATTTTGATTAAAAACAGTTTCAATCAGATTGTCACTTCAAGAGATGGCAATAAAAAGCCAATAAAGTCTGGTACAGACCAGCGATGCTAATAATCTTATAATAGTGTTGGCTATAACACATCTCACGGTAACGAGGACCATAAGGCAGTTGTACACTGCCGTATTTTGCGCTCACATTTGCAATAAAATAATTAGTTTCAAGTAATTATTTTGAATATCGTTAGCTGGTATACAATTTGTTTTTTTGGATTGAAACGTGTCAGTTAATGAACAGATACTTTTTTTTATTTTAGAAAGTGTTGATAATTTCTGCCAGTGGCCTGTCTTGACAAGGAGATGTTTAGTCACATATGTATTTAAATCTCAATTTCTCGGCTAGGTTTTAAATAGCTGCTGTATGATATGGAAGGTAAGTAAAACTGTTGGTCTCGGCTGTCAATTTAAGATCTTTGATAATTTTTTATTGGTAGTAGCACGAAAGTCTGACAAATTAGTTTTGCCAAGGGGATATCGTACTATGCAGTACTAACTGGATAGTGGAGGCTTGATAGGCAGTTGCTCCGTATAAAAATACTAATTTCAGCTGAATCCAGTAAGACTGGAAGCCGACCCCAAAAAGTTGGAAAAAGACTAGGCAGATGATGATGCGTTGTATGAACTGAAATGTTACTCCACAAAACTTATGAATGAAAGGCATTTGCACGTGACTGAGATGAGAATGCTAAAGGTGGTATGTGGTTTACGCGAATGGACAAAACATAAGATAAAATAATATAAATAAGTACATGATAGAAGTTTAAAAGTTGCCCCGTTGACTAAAAAGTTTTTTGGTAATCGGTTTGTATGGTATGAGCATGTGTGATACCGAGGAATGAAGAACATGTCTTGAAGAAAGTTATGAGTATGAATGTGGATGGGTTTAAGAGTCAAGAAAGACCAAATACACTATGGATGAACTGTGTGCAGGACGATATTCCAATAAAGAATGTGTCTGATGAAATGAACAGTGATAGAGAAATATGGAAAAAGAAGACATGTCCAAATAAATTCGGATAAGGGCAACAGTTAGCCTAACTTTTTTTTGCTATGAATTCGTTCCTATATTTTATTCGACCCTGCTAATTAAGAAGTGATAGAGAGCGGACGTTTTTAAGATCTGCATCAAAACTATATCGTTGCTGACATTATTTCCATTAATATATTTAACGATAGCAATGTAAAATCATCCTTATTTCCTACAAACAAAGTTCTCACACAATATGATCATTTACTGTAATGACCAGGGGTTCTGGAACCTGCCGGGGTTGCGGGTTGTTGTAAGAGAAACCGCGGCCCCGGAACATAAAGGACAAAACACTCCCTGTGTTTTGTCCACATGTATCTGGAAGCGTATGGTGGGGCTCCTTCAACCTTGGTGGAGCAATGACCTTGGCAGGGTGGATGGTAGCAACAGGATGAGAGTTGCTGAAGAGGCCTATGTCCCAGCAGTGAACTGATGTAGCCTGATGATGAATATCCATAAGATGTCATATACATGTCACATTTCCTTGAAGTTTAGGCAAATAATTTCTACAAATTCCAATCTGTGATAGTTATGTTCATTAAATTTATCATCCATTTTTACGAATAAAAACGGAACCCTTATTAGATCACTTTGTCCTCCGTCTGTCTGTCTGTCAAGACCCTTTTTCTCGCGATCGCGTAGAAGTAAAGAGTTGATGGTTAGTTTGTGAAAAAAATACCCTCTAAGTCTACACAGTCAAAAGATATGGCCGTTTATGGCGCAAGTTTGTACGAAACCCTGATGCCCCGTTCCAATAAACAAAAACGACTCGTTTTGCCTGATAGTTGTATTTTGTCATAAGTCCCCTAGAACTTATGTCAAAATACAACTATCCGTAAGCAAGTAGTCGTTTTTGTTTATTGGAACGGGGCATAAGTCGACGAGTCTAACTCACCCTTACCCGTTTTATTTTTGTTTGGAGTATCATAAAACACCTTCTTTCGCTAAGGTTTCCCTTTTTTCCCTCCTACTCCCTTATTTCCCACATAAAAAAGCTAGCCTATATCCGTCTCCAGAAAACTCATCAAAATCGGTTAAGCCATTTAGGCGTGAAGACGTAACAAACAAACTCACTTTCGCTTTTGTAATATTAGTAAGGATTTTTTTGGCCAGTATGTCTTAAGGTTTGTCGTAAAAAATGTCCATGAAATGGTTACAAACATTTATGGGATCAGAATTGCCGTAAAAGCCTTTATAAGAGGTAATTTTGTATAATAATTAAATAATAAACACTGTGTGCCGAATACTAAGAAGTTTTTGTGTGTGTGGAAATGGGGATATTATTTTTTGATGTATTGGGCATAAAATTACGGAATTTTTACAGTGAAAGGTTTGTTATGTAGCGTCGAGTTTCCTCTTTCAAAATTCAAGTGATTTTAGTTTTGTTTTTCCAGGGGCTGACCACTTCTGAAGCATGTCGCAACAAAATTGGGCCAAAGTATCAACGAATTGGGTTCCAAACAACAGGACCCAGCGACGCGGTAGGCCCAGAAGGAGATGGCGAGATGAGCTAGACTTCTACGAAAAGGACTGGGTCACATTAGCAAATGATAGAAAAAAATGAGAGGAAGGAAGGGAGGCCTTTGCCCTGCAGTGGGACACAAGTGGCTTATAATAATAATAAATAAATAATAGAATTATGTGTTCATACCATCAATCTCATGCCCTTATCTTTTTGTGTTTGGTGTGGACGCATGTCTTCATCTTGCAAGAAGATCTTAAACAGCTTTAGGAAAACGTTTGTTCTGAAACATTGTTAGATTAAATAACGTAACGCGTCTAATCCCAAAATAATAAGGTAGATGTGTGAAATTTCGCCAGTTTTGAAAATGTCCTATTTAATAGTTAGAAGTAAGATAAGATGATATAATCAGATGCCCAAGATTGTTAAATTACCTTTAAAATAAACTGTAAGTTTAAGTACAGTCACGATTTGTAGTTTATTAACATTTTTCTTTTTGTGGATGTGAAATCATCAAATTACTTCTCCTGCTTTGGGTGGAGCGGGAGGGAGTGTCAGAGTTTTGCTGACTAAAACCTACCCATGTTCCTTCTTTTGCGGTATCTTTTTCGAACAACCCTCGGACTTTCAATACCTAACATTAAAATCGAGATTTACATACCAAAAGTACTTATTTAAAAACAATTTAACAATTCTACAACAACTAAAACTGCTAATACAAAAATAAACACAACCCAATCTTAATAAACAAAACAAAAACTACAAAAGTAATTAACAACCTACTCTATGACTTCGTGCATCTTCGTATATCTTCGTAGCTCTTCGTCAATGTAGTCCTTTCTCTTCGCACACGTTCGAAGTTGCATGTTTTGTCTCGTTTCGACGGCAGCAAAAGCCCATTCACACCTGCACATTATTATATTTGTTTATTTGTTTGTTCGTCGCGTTTTATTTTAGTGGCGCTTCGTGGATAAGGATGTGCGCGAAATTGTTGGTATTTGGAATTGAATTTCGGTTTGAGAATTTATGCAATTGGTTGAAGTAAAAGCGCAAGTGAAAATTGCGGAACTTAATTTTTGTTTTTTTTTTTACTTGCAAGACGACTGAAAATAGGTCAAATGTTGCTTTGAACCTGAATAGATTTCCTTTTAAAGTTATACGATAACTTCTAGAATAGCAACACAAAAGAGATTAGAGGTCAACTGGTCTGTTTAAATTAAATAGAAAAAGAACACTAAGAATTAAGTTTTCAAAGAAAAAATATTTTCTCCCTAATACAAAAATTTTCTGCAACAATATATTGCACCTAAGCAAAAATATTAACAAAAAATATTTCTTCTTTGTATAAAACTGTCGAATCGAAGATACTGGCAAACACTAAAAGCTGTCCAAAGGATGCAACTGTAAAAATTAACAAAAAAAAAACTCCTTAATCAGCGAAACTGGCGAAACAAAAAAACTGACAGGTGAGATAAATGATGTTTATTTTGCAAGTAGGTTTTCACAAACACTTTTACACGTCTTTTTTAAACTAGATGAGGCCGATGTTTCGTATTCGACTACTCTGAGAAGAAACAGCCGAAACAAATTCAGAGGTCATAGTCTCTTTTAAGGTCCAGACAAAAATTTTGGTCAACTTACATGACTATGCAGATTAGTGTCTAAAATGGTTTCTTTAACACTTTTTTGTAGGTAAGAGACCACTAATTAATACTACAATTGTCTGCTTCAAAATATCTCGACACCAACATTTACACTTACCTCCTTACCCTCCACCACCACCGTTCTATACATCTCGTTAACGCCTGCTTATAAATTTGTCTGTCTGTCCGTCTGGTCGCGCGCACCTCGGGAACTATATTACCTGCTAAACATTTTTGTGTTGCACGAGTTATTGCACCAGTAATTGTTTACTAAAATGTTTTTGTTTGTTGTTTTAGCATTGCTTTTGGGTCATTGAACTTTTTGGTATTTATTTAAATGTTTGGGGTAACATAGTACATAGTTCATATTTATGTGTGAAGATCTTACAATGGGGTTAAAGCTAAGGTACAATTACGGACTGTGTATTGCACAGCAAAGAGTATAAAATAATTATGAATTAAAATTAATACATTAACTAAATAATTCTTAATATTAATTAATCAAATTATAACATTAAGTTTCTTGAGATCAATAACAACAACATTTTTAAACAGTATAACTAAATATTTTATAAATTTATAATAACAGCTGTGACGTCATCAACATGGCGCGAGTTCAGTGACTTTCTCAATGTAAACGCATTGTAACAGAAAAAAATGTTTCTTAACAATAGTAATTGTCTTCTGAACACGGAAAAATAACTACAGGGCATCAATAAATTAATCCGGAGCGCTGTCAGCGGGAAAAATGACTAGAAAACTGCATTACTGCATTCGCACTTTGGGTAATGCTAATTCTTTGGCGAAAAAAGAGGTCGATGCGTTTTACAAACTTTTAAACTCACATACACAAACAGGCAGACCCGGAACATCTATCTGTAGGCCATACAAATATTTGTTCCGTGCGGGGACCGAACCTGCGACACGCAGCGCAGCAGTCAATCGCTCAGCCACTGCGCCAACCTATGAACGATGTTACTGAAAGTAGAAAGACAACATAAACCAATAGTTTCAACTCCAATCCAACAATTATTTACAAAAAACACACATTTAAATAAATGTCTTAAAACCGACACTTATAAAATTTATTGACCCATTATTTTTCTGAATACAAACATTTACTAATATTTTCTTGTAACCTTATCTCTGAGATTGGATAAAGTCATTATCATTACGCTATGTAACCCGATCGTTGGTAAGCAGAGGTGTAACAAACCGACAACTGATGAGAACGAATGGTTTTGTACGTGAAACGGACATACGGATAAACATGTTAGTGTATTTTATTATTGTTGTTAGTGTTTTACTATAAAATTGGGAGGTTTTTTTTAATGATAGTTTGTTTTTAGTAATGTTGGATTAGGTTTCAATTTGGAATGTCAATGTTTTGGGTGATTTTGATGTTTTTATGTGTCAAATTACTTTGATGTTTTGAATTTGTAAGCTGATCTGCTTTAAATGGTTACGATTAGTACTATGACGTGGGTGTATCAGTCTATTTAATTGTGATACGAATTTTAAAAGTTTTCACGAACACGGTTTTTTTTTAATGCAGTACTGTAGGATCTTTATATTAAAATAAAAAGCGAAAGAAATGATGGATGGATTGTGTAAGGAATGATATGAAGAATAAAGTTGTAAATGAAGCCGTGACGTCTGATAGGGGAGAATGGAAGAAGAAAACGTGTTGCGCCGACCCCAAATAGAATGGGAGAAGGGCAGGAAAATGATGATGCCTATAGAATCTTAATATAGTGTTAAATAAAGTTGTTTCCGCTGTCTTCCCGCTTAGATCTAGATAAAACGACTCGACGGATTTTAATGCAGTTTTCAGCAATATATAGAGTGATTTAAGAGGAAGGTTTATATGTTTAATGTCTAGTATCTACATTACACCCGTGCGAAGCCAGGACAGGTCACTAGTCCATAATATTGGTAGATATTTTGCAGGAAAGACATAATTGCTTTTTATGTTCCGGGGCCGCGGTATCTCTTTCGAACAACCCGCAACCCTGGCAGGCGGTGGCCATGGCAGGCCCCTCTGCTTTGCTGACATCTCTTTGAGGCGCGCGTGGTATACTAACGCGCCGTCTACACGGCCTGTCGTCACTCTAGACAGACGGACGGTGAAGGTCTGAGAATCGGTTGTAGGTAATCTATTTTTTTATAGCAATGGGTGAACTAGGAACAGCAATTTTTTTTTTGAATAATTATGTTTATAACATTGTATTAATATTTACACAAATGTGACGAACATATTATCTAATATATAAAATTCTCGTGTCACAGTTTTAGTTCCCATACTCCTCCGAAACGGCAGGACCGATTTAAACGAAATTTTGTGTACATATCGGGTAGGTCTGAGAATCGGCCAACATCTATTTTTCATACCCCTAAGTCAGCAGCGGGTGAAACCGCTGGTCACAGCTAGTTTTTTTCTTATATTTTCTCCCAGACTACATTGTCTATATTTTCTTTCTCATACCTCCTTTCACAGGTCTGCTGGCAGAAATTTCTTAAGAAATAAGCAGAACCTTTATAAGTTTGTACTCAAATAATATGTTTGTTTTTCCTGTCTCACTGGGTTGTGGAGGGTAGATAGGCAGTCGTTCCATGTAAAATACTGATATTCAGCTGCATCCGGTTAGACTGGAAGCCGACCCCAACATAATTGGGAAAAGGATAGGCAGATGATGTTTTTTCCTGTGTTGTCTGCTGTGTAAAATCCTACTTCCTACTTATCCTATTAATATTATAAATGCGAATGTTTGTAAGGACGGATGTATGGATGTTTGTTGCTTTCACGTCAAACCGGCTGAACGGATCTTGATGACATTTGGCACAGAGGTAGATTATAGTCTGGAATAACACAGAGAATACTTTCTTTTTCGATTTCACGCGGGCAAAACCGCACGCCCGCTACCATCCGTCTTCAAAAACGCAGCGTTCCCTCACAAAATACCTTCCCGTATATTCTAACTCCCAACACTTTATCCAAAAGTAATGGTACGTCAGTTCTCCGTGTAGGCTCCGTCAATAATGTTAGTTCGTTTGTCTGTAGCCATATCGAAAACAGTGGGCGGTACGATTGAAAGGCAGCGTGATTTGATTTGAAATCACGGTAGCTCACGGTCTTGTGACGGTTTCTCACTTATTGGTGTGAAAGCATGGGAAACTCAATTATGTGGGTGTTAGTAATGGTACTGCTGGAAACCAATAATCATTTTACGAGAGAAGGGAAAAGCTTAAATTAAAAAGTTTTTGAAGAAACTCCTGCTCTGAATGCGTAGTCTATGTTTCAAATTGGCAATTCTTATTTCTTTCTTTCTTTTTTTAAGAACTTTCGTGCCTCGGAAAGCACGTTTAGTGCTTGCCGATGCACCGATAACCTAATAGCACTTTTTGCCCGACTCGGGGTGGGATTGAACACAAGACCCCATGCTCAGCAGTCGTACTTGTGAGCCCAACAGAACAGTCACGTGAAAAAATGATTTCCCATTTAAATACCATGAATGCTTACGATACCTGTAAAATACTGCCTGTCCAGTTGTTTGTAGGTAGCGTCCATGAGTTCCTCTAGAACTCATGGACGCTACTGTAAAAATCGTTGCGTAACGCTACGACAAATTCGCCTTAGATCCCCTTCTACGCGTTAAGCAGAAGATTTGTTCCAATCGCGCCTCATAGAGATGTCAGCAAAGCAGAGGGGTCTGCCAGCTCCACCGCCTGCCGGGGTTGTGGGTTGTTCGAAAGAGATGACTCGGCCCCAGAACGTAAAAGGCAATAGAAGGAACAAGGGTGGGTTTTGATTTCCCATCCGCAAAAAAGCAGAAGATTTCTACATCGTTCCAGCTGAGCCACGTCTGGAACCTGGGTTCCCTCTATCTAGCAGAATCTTGATGCTCCGAAATTTATTTGGAATAACACACTTAGCATAATTTTCATTAAAAGAACATTTTAAAGGCATAAAAAATATTTGGTATAATTATCGTTTGGCATAATGTTTAAAACTTCGAATTAACAATGGCATACTTTTAAGATGGCAGAATTACATTTAGTATAATTACGATTCGCAGAGTTCAAATTTCGCATAATATATTATTTGGTATAATTTCACTTGGCATACTATGCAGACGGCAGTAATGGCTAGGTTAGGTTAGGTTAAAACTGTGACCTCCTACGCCAGAAACGACTTGCGTTAGAAAAAACAGATTGATTTAAGTAGGTTACTTGGAACTGAACTATTTAGATTAGGATACCTAATTACTTATTGAATTCAATGACATTATCTCAAATTCAATTAAACAATAACTAAAATAAATGACATTATTTTAAAGAAATAATTAATCAAAATAAATGACAACTTATAATGACAAAAATGACCCTTACTATAAACTTTTTACGATATGACAATTCTGCCGTTTAATGATCGATATAATCGATAAAAAATATATTATGCCAAAAGACGATTCTGACTGTGAACTTTCTGCGATATGATGTTTCTACTTTTAAAATATTATGGATATGAAGTTTATGCCTAGAGATGATTCTGACTTACAAAATTATGAGTTTAGAATGTATGATAAATGAGTGTCTGCTAAACTATTTTCTGCGAAGTGAAGTTTATGCCATCCGTTGTTATGCAAAATAAAATTATGACATAAAAAGTTCTGCTATAAAGGGTGGACCCCTGGAACCTACCAGCTAAGTAGACGACCAAAATACCCACTACCAATTCAAATCCAATTAAACAAACAGACTCCAAAAACGAAGTTCCCCGACAAGACACGATCTCGCCCGAAGGCTCCCGATCTTAATCGAGGGCCGTTCGGGACATTTTACGCTGCGCCTGAGCCGTTTATCAGTAACCTGATACTTTAACAATGAACGAAAGACTTTTATATGTGGTAAGAACCTTTTAGTTTTGAAATTGAAATGTTTAACGTGATTTTTCATTGTGTACGTGGGTTTTTGGGGTCCGTGGTATAAACTGGGAATGTTTTTGGTGTGAGTTAATTGTAATTTATTGTTTTGATTCTAAATGATGTAGAATTCCTAGAGAAATGTATATCATAATCTTTACCAATATTATAAAAGTGAAAGTGAGTTTGTTTGTTACGTCTTCACGCCTAAATGGCGAAACCGATTTTGATGAATTTTGGTACAAATATAGTTGGGATCCTGGAAACAGACATAGGCATTTTTTCTTTAAATAAAACAGATGTGATGGAGGAAAAGGGAAAAAAAACATTGCTATTACAAAAAATAAGGCGCAAGGACAAAAACTATAGGTAACAAGCACCTGCAGGTAGGTACGTGCAAATCAGGAAAGGGTAACTGTGGTACCCCAAATTTAACGAGAGCGAAGCCGCTGGCAAATGCTAGTAAGATATATGTTTTTTACTTCCATACCTGTGCTTTTGATTATCGGATGGGAAATCCGCTCTGGGCGGAGTGGAAGGGAGTGTCCAACTTGTACTGACTATAACACACCCATATTCCTTCCTATGCTCGTTTCGGGGCCGCAGTAATCTTTTTTTTTTTAAAGCGTAATTCACACTAGGAATTTTTCCTGTATCGTGGGTGCGTTTACAAACATTTAAACTCACGCACACAGACAGCTATACCCGGAACAACTATTTGTAGCTCATACAATTTTTTATTCCGTGCGGGGATCGAACTCGCGATACGTAGCGCAGCAGTCAAACTCTTAGCCACTGCGCAAACCGTGACCAAGGGGCATAATTTTAATTAAAAAAAAAAAATTAGGTGTCAAGGGACACCCGGATGGAACGAAGTTCCTATAGAAATGAAAATATCTCGCTTGCTTTCTATAAGAGAGAGAGAGACAGACAGACAGACAGAGAAACATGCGACGCCGCACAGCTTACAATAGCTTACTATAGCAAAAAGTGTCGTGACAACTTTTCGTAAGAATTTTTTCCGTCTAGTTACCTTTCACAACGCGCGATAAGGAACTTCGTTCCAAAAAATTGAGATCTGGATTACACAACGATCATTTCCCGGTTACATACACTTCACAAAGAACCATTAATTAACTTACATGTAGACTAACACTAAATCCATTAAGTACCAAATTCTTCAACACTTCAGAAAAAAAAAGAAAAACCAAAATTCCCTTTCCTAAGAAATCAGACCACATACACATATATTTTTTTCTTTCTTTCTCTTTAATCAATAATAAATAACAAACAAACAAGACACATGTTGTATTTCACCTTCTTCGAAGCACGTGTAACGTGTTAGATTGAGTTATACTCTCAAACCAATATACGTATGAGTACATATGTACAGACGCCAGCAGGTCAAGCTATCCGAAACTGTCAATTTTTCCCAATGAACCTTGAACCTTATATTTTAGAACTAAAGTCGAAAATCTATCAAAGAAATCTGACAGATTGTAGTAGCTTGATGTGCAGGCGTCTGTACATATCAACTCATACATGTTTAGTTTGACCTGCAGGCCTACTATGACATCTTAAAGCAGAACTTATTCCACTGAGTGAAAGAGATGGTGCTAGACACCCTGTATAGCTCTGTCCATTTCCCTCAGCGGAATAAGTTTTGCTTTAACACGTCATGGTAGGGTAGCTGACCTCGCATTCTTCTTCATAGCGTAGCAATACTTAGTAGCAGTCTACACTGTCTCTGTATCGTTTTCTGTCATCCATCAATTTCTCTAGAGTGCAGACATTAGGGCACTCTAGACCTTTAGACGACTCCTGTGAATAGTGAGCAATGGGTAGGTAGTTCATCGTCCGTCCGTCTACTGACGACAGGCCGTGTTGAAGGCGTGTGAATGTTCCACGCGCGCCTCAAACAGATGTTAGCAAAGCAGACAGTCCTGCTAGAGCCACAACCTGCCGGAGTTGCGGGTTGTTCGACAGAAACGGTGAAAGAAGGAACATGGATTCGACGGGCCTGTTGGTCTAGTGGTTAGTGGCCCTGACTGCTGAGCCGGAGGTCGTGGGTTCAATTCCCACCCAGGACAAACTTTGTGTGATGAGCATGATCTTGTTTGTTCTGTGTCTGGGTGTAATTTATCTATAATATGTATGTATTTATAAATTATATAAGTATGTATATCAGTTGTCTGGTTATCATAACACAAGCTCTGCTTAGCTTGGGATCAGATAGCCGTGTGTGAGTTGTCCCAAGATATTTATTTATTTATGGATGGGGTTTAGTCAGTAAAAGTTTGACACTCCTTCCCACTCTGCCCAAAGTGGGAGAAGTTATTTCTTTCCATCCGATTAAAAGGGCACTTAGGATAAGATATAATTAATTGAGGAATATTATCACATTTGTATTCCAGGCTATGAGCGTCTCTCCGTCGCAGCGGATTTAGTTTGGGATCAAGAACAATTGGGTAGAGACGCACTCTAACTCGCATTGCAATCTTTCCTTACAATACGATACGGTTGGCCCAGTGGCTGTGCGATCGACTGCTGCGCTGCGTGTCGCGGGTTCGATCCCCGCACGGAACAGATATTTGTATGGCCTACACATAGTTGTGCCGGGTCTGGCTGTTTGTGTATGTTAGTTAAAATTTTTGTAAACGCACCGCACACCGAAAAATTTCTAGTGTGGTAAAATAAAAAAAAAAAACATTACAGTTAATAAAATTAATTTATTTGCAACGTTGGTCCATGTGTTTGTGTGGAAGGTAGGTTACCTTACACACAAACACGTTTAAAAACACTTAAAATCTATGTTAGTAGCACTTTGACTACGACGTATAGGACACTGTAAAATCAAAATCAAAAGTCATTTATTCAAATTAGGCTGATAAGATAATCAGCACTTTTTGAACGTCAGATTGCAAGAGATAGTCCCACAAAATCGCCCTGCCCTTCGCCACTTCCTAGTGTTTTAGCTGGGAAGAAGAAGTGGCGGAACAAACTCCCCAGCTGCGTTCAATACAATGACAGGTCAACTTATACTGGAAATGATAGCATAATGTGTTGTCGTCAGTACATTTGGAACTCGTGAATTATGTGAGACATGTCCACCGACACATGGCCACGGTTTGTGTTTTTATTTATTTTTCTTGTTAATAGTGTCGGTATGGGAATTAATTTGAATACCATCGCTGGCTTTTGTTTTTAGACGGGAGTGTTTTGAAGATTTTTAAACGTCATTAGGATTTTTCTGTACAACGTTTGCAAACTAATATGGGTCAGAATGCTGGGCCGTAAAAAAAGTGGATGAAAAACGATTGCATGTAGCGGAGATGATAATGTTGAGATGGATGTGTGGAGTGACAAGAATGGATAAAGTAAGGAAAGAGTATATTAGAGGAAGTTTGACAGTGGCACCTGTTATAGAAAAAAAATTAAGAGAGTCGTTTGTCTTGGTATGGATATGTAATGACTTGAGAAGGGATGAAGTACATGTGACTAAAAGAGGGATGTCGATGGACGGAAACCGAGAGGAAGACCAAAGAAAAGATGGATAGATTGTGTAAGGAATGATATGAAGGAGAAAGGAGTAAATGATGCTGTGACGTCTGATAGGGGAGAATGGATGAAGAAAACGTGTTGCGACGACCCCAAATAGAATGGGACAAGGGCAGGAAAATGATGTTTGCAAAATAAAATGTGTCGCGATTTTTCAGATATGGGTAATAAAAACTTGTGATAGATTATACCAGAACATAGCTCGGTTTTAAGCTTACACAGTTTAAGAAGGTTTTTTTGCGGATGGAATTTCATCAAATCACTTCCCCAAAAACCTCCTTTGGCCTAAAACTGATTTACTTACTAAAACCTACCCATGCTCCTTTTTTGCCCTTTATCTGTGACTACAGATTTGAGTATATGGCCCTAAGAGACTTCTTAGGGCTGAAAATATGTCAACCCAGTCAAAAGATATGACCGTTCACATCGCGATTTTGTACAGAACCCTTGGTGCAAAAGTCCAACTCGTACTCTTTTTGGTTTAAATCTACTCATAAACCCATTTACATCAATGTAGGTAACTTGATATAACTTACTAAGGAAAACTACAAATCGATACGACTTGGCTTGCTCTATTCTGGAAAGACTGTAAACTTTAGAATCTTTCTGTACTTTTTTTGCGAATGAGATATCATCAAATAACTTCCCCCACTCTGGGCGGAGCGGGGTGGAGTATCAGACTTGTACGGACTAAGACCCACCCATGATACTCTACAAGGGCGCGGCGGTGCTCCGCCCAAGCTGGACAGATCACCACTGCGTCCTCCGGGATCGTCAGAATGGTGACACCCGGGCGTTTCCTCCAGTCCTTATGTGCAGGAAGTACCTGCGGTGACGACCTGCGTCAGGCGGTAGGTGAGGTTGCCATGGCGCCTCTCCAGCCACTCCTCAAAAAGGGGACTTACCGCCACTATTGTGGCGTGCCCTTAATGCACTCGGATTGTTTAATAAAACTACCCCTAACGTGCAATAGAACACAAATTAAGAAAAATAAATCATAATTGGTTTTTTATTTGAGATTGGTAATTATATAATAATGAAAAAAAAAACTACCTACCAGCTTTCTTATTACTAAGATGCATGTCGATAGGTACTTCGACATACACACAGAAATACAACAAACATAATACACAAATATAAGTTATTTATTATTCGTAATAAAGATATTTATTTTATTAATGCCTGGCAAGGCGTTAAGTTACCTTTTTATTCAAACATGTTCATATTAAACGTTATAGATAAACGATTGATCGTATCGGGGTTCGTTCCCGGCTGAGTTATAGTTATGTATAACTATTATTTGAGATGAAAATTATGTTTGAGTATTGGTAGTGTGTTAATCATTGATGGTGTAAGCAGAAATTTACTTTAGAATGTTGTGCATAACTGTCCCTTATCATCTGCTGTCTCAACTTTTTTCTTAAAAAAAGTTTCCTTTTTTGGGGTGGGAAATCATTAAATAACTCCCGCCGCTCTGGGCGGAACGGGGGGGAGTATCAGACTTGGACTGACTAAAACCCACCCATGTTCCTTCTATTTTTACGTTCCGGGGCCGCGGTATCTCTGTCGAACAACCCGCAACCCCGGCAGGAAACGTTGCCTCTCATTAAGAATTTCTCCTGTATCGTCGGTGTTTTTACAAACTCTTAATCTCACATACACAAACAGCCAGACCCAAAACAACTACCTGTAGGTCATACAAAAACTTGTTAAATAAAACTAAAAAGTGGAAAATAACTTTACTTCCGAGAGATACCGTGACCTCGGAACACGATTGACAAAAGAAAGACCATAGATGGGTTTTAGTCAGTAAAAGTCTAAGAAGTTAATTAATCATTTCTAACCCAAAACAAAAAAACATGATAGTTTTATCACGATGTATTCCTTTACCGAAGCAAGTGATAATTAAACAATACGCACATAAATCCGAAAAATTAGAGATGCGTGTCTTGGGTTCGACCTCGAGATCTATGACCTGCTATCCTACCATGAGGTCTTAAAGCAGAACTTATTCCGCTGAGGGAAAGAGACAGAGTTATACAGGGTGTCTAGCACCATCTCTTTCTCACACAGGAATAAGAACTGCTATAAGATGTCATGGTAACCCTACTGGCAGTCCAACGATCACACCACTGGACTATCAATACTCGTAATACCACTTCTCAATTGAATCAACTAAACATAGATCAAGGCTCAAGGCAGCATCATCAAAAAGCCTCGACGATGTACTATCAGCGTCGCTTCTTGGAACCCCTCGGACTCGGGATTCGCTCCCCGCTGCGACGGTAATTCACGCCACTCACACCTCGCGGGATTGCGGGCTGTGTGCGTGGATGAAGAGGTCTTGGTACTTTGGTAATGGATTCTTTTATTAAACGAATTGAAAATGGAAAACTACAAGAAATTGGTTCAGAAGAGATATTTAACAATAATAATGTGAATGTATTTTCTAGGGTTTTTTTATACTGAAAAATCCTTAGAAAGTACTTAAATGAAATTGGCAATTTAAGTAAACTAGAACTAAGATTTTTGAAAGCCTGTTCAAAGACTTCAGTAAATCTATTAAGTCACATTTTCATTTAGTATTTTCCAAAACAACATTGATCTAGCCTATTAGATCACACAGTTTTAAGTCAAAACGTCAAACAATTTTAATCATTAAAACCTACGGTATTTTTTCTTTTCTTATAAATTATCTGTCTTTAGAGGGTGCCAAATAATACTAAAAGCTGATACAAAGAAAATCAATCATCATCACGCGAATCTTTCAATATTATATTTCTATTATTTTACTAACTAAGTTAATATTGGAAGTGATTGTAATTTCAAGTATCAAAACCACTCAGTCGTTCCGCACACAGTAATATATTGATGATGCTGTAACAGTCTATTGTGATCTTTTGTTAGATTATGATAAGTGAGATAACTTATTCCAACTTAATATAAACGTCTCGTGGTACACCCTAGTGTGGAGATGGCTTTATCTTAAGCATTGTATGGAATAACTTAGTACAATGTGTGGAGGGCTTAAGTTAAGTAAATTAAGTTATAAATAAGTTGGTAAGTGAAGACAAAGTGGTGTTTGGCCTTTATGTGTAGTTTATTATGTAGGGAGGTTCTCTGAACGATGTTGGTGTCTTCGTCAAGTACTTACTTAATTAGAAAGTTGAATTACAATAAATATTATAGCTCAAAAAAAAAAACTTTGATTAGGGATTTTATTACGCTGGTAACTTTATTCATAGTTTATGCCAATTTAATTGACATAAATCCTTACTAATATTATAAAAGCGAAAGTGAATTTGTTTGTTACGTCTTCACGCATAAATGGCTAAACCGATTTTGAAGAATTTTGGTACAGAGGTAGCTTTTTGAGTATACCAGTATTTTACATGGAGCGACTGCCTACCTGACCTCCACAAACCAGTTAGTATTGGTCAATACCATTTTTTGTAAAACACTGCTTAAAAAGCTTTCGGGACAGCCAAGACACAATTGGTTTGGTGGTCACCCATCCATTGACTAACCTAGACAAGCGAGCCTTAACCCGATGATCAACCTAAGCTACTGTTATTATTTAGCCTTGAGCTCTGCAATGGTAAAAGCACTATAAAGAGGAAAGATTTGTTTGTATCGAATAGCCTCCAAGACTACAGGACCGATTTTAACCAGTTTTTCACTGAAACGAAGCCACATTATCAGGAAATAACATAAGCTATACAACATCACGCTACTACCCACGGGAGCAACTAAAAACGCGAGTAAAACCGCGCAAGACAACTAGTAAATCCAAATATTAAACCCAAGCGTTATCCACATTAGTCCTTTCACAAAAAGTCTGTCCGCATTTATCCGGCTCACAAGTCACAGTTTGTTTTACATGATAATTGTTAAGACTTACGGGCACACATTCAATGTGTAACCAATTTATTATAGGTACCTACTTATAGCGCAATTCCAACGTTAATCTTGTGGTAAGGAATATTTTATTGAGTTATAATTGTTTCAAAGAAGGGGAAAGGTGTTTTAAAATTTTGTGCATAGGAATTTAATTGTACATTTTGTTGTAAAGGATTTGGTTTGTAAATTTTGTGCATAGGAATTTAATTGTACATTTTGTTGTAAAAGATTTGATTTGTAAATTTTGTTGTTAAGGAATTGATTTGTAAATTTTGTTGTGTTAGAATGCATTTGTAAATTTTGTTGTAAAAGAATTTATTTGTAAATGTTATTGTGTAGGAATTTTTGTTTTACATGATAATTGTAAAGACTTACGGGCACACATTCAATGTGTAACCAATTTATTGTAGGTACCTACTTATAGCGCAATTCTAACGTTAATCTTGTGGTAAGGAATATTTTATTGAGCTGTAATTGTTTCAATGAACACTTAAACACTTTCCCCCTTGGAAAGTGTTTTAAAATGTTGTGCATTGGAATTTAATTGTACATTTTGTTGTAAAGGATTTGGTTTGTAAATTTTGTTGTTAAGGAATTGATTTATAAATTTTGTTGCAAAGGAATTTGTTTGTAAATTTATTTTTAAAGGAATTTATTTATAATTTTGTTAAAAAAGGAATTTATTTGTAAATTAAATTGTGTAGGAATTTATTTGTAAATTTTGTGCTAGAATGTATTTGTAAATTTAGTTGTAAAGGATTTGATTTGTAAATTTTGTTGTTTAGGAACTTATTTGTAAAATTTATTGTGCAGTAATTTTTGTTTCTCATGATAATTGTAAAGACTCACGGCACACATTCAATGTGTAACCAATTTATTATAGGTACCTACTTATAGCGCAATTCCAACGTTAATCTTCTGGTAAGGAATATTTTATTGAGCTGTAATTGTTTCAATGAAGGGCGAAAGTGTTAAATTTTGTGCATAGGATTTTAATTGTACATTTTGTTGTAAAGGATTTGGTTTGTAATTTTTGTTGTTAAGGAATTTATTTGTAAATTTTGTGATAAAAGAATTTCTTTGTAAATTTTGTTGTGTTAGAATTTATTTGTAAATTTTGTTGTTAAGGAATTTATTTGTAAATTTTGTGATAAGAGAATTTCTTTGTAAATTTTGTTGTGTTAGAATTTATTTGTAAATTTTGTTGTTAAGGAATTTATTTGTAAATTTTGTGATAAAAGAATTTCTTTGTAAATTTTGTTGTGTTAGAATGTATTTGTAAATTTTGTTGTATAGGAATTTATTAGTAAATGTTGTTATGTAGGAGTTTATTTATTTTATAAAAGAGAGGGCATTGCCCTTTATTTGATATGATGATGGAAATGGTTTACCTCACAAGACACCAAACGACTCTATTAAATCCCTCACATTCCCTTTTGTATCATTTTCATTCAAAATGTCGTAAAAATCTTCAAAAGGAAAAACAAACAGTTTTACATATGGAATTATAGGCCAGTGAATAAACTGTACTGGAAACAAACTTTGTGCTTGCAGAAATAAGGATGACTTTCGGTTGGAGGTATAACCGAGCAATAATGTGTGGGCAGCAAAATAGTTCTGCTATTGTACACAATGTAATCTGGACCAGAATGTATGAAGATATATTTAGTCTCAAGTAAGATGGGATTATTAGAGTTTCCTATATCCGTACCTCTATGTAGTCCGTCTGTCTATCTCTCTGTCTGTCTGTCAACACTCTTTATCTCAAGAACGCGTAGAGGTATTGAGTTGAAATTAAACCTTGTACTTGAGTCTTGAATCCCTTGAAGTTATGAAAAAAATCAACCCTCTATGTCTACGCAGTCAAAAGATTTGGCCGTCTATGTTGCAAAATACGGAACTCTTGTATAGTTTTGTTTAGTAAAAGAAACCGTTCGACGTTCAAACTCAAATCATTTATTTCAATAAGACCGTTACAGGCACTTTTGAATGTCAAAAAATATATAAAGCTCCAATCGCGAAACATAATAACTTTGAAAGTACTGTAGTTGCCCAGTCCAAAACAAAGATCTCTATGGAAAAGAATGGGCAAGAAACTCCATTGACACTTCTTTTAATCATAATATTCCTACAAGATCATGTATACATCATTTATTTCGAGAATATACGTATATGTGAGAACGTTAATAAGCTTACCATCCATTTTCATACTTCCAAGTTACCGCATCCATTTATTCCCACATCTTCACCACGAACTGTCACCTGATACTTTGAATATGGCATTTAAGTCGTGTGCTTGTTTTACAACATTATAATAAACTAAGTCTGGGAACTGATGAGTATTACTTACAATATTAGTGTTTATTCACCCAGCGCTATATTATCTAGATTTTATTTAAGTACTTCGTTTGCAGTACTTTGTAAGGTAAATTGTAGCTGGTTGTAGTCTATTTATTTGCATGTAATATTGCTTACAGATGTTAAAATATAATGCACAATACGTCATATTCCTTCATATTCAAGTTTTTTATTTATTGAATGACTGCTAAATGAACAAAATTTATAAAATTATAGAAATGTCAAAATTAATTAAATTACAGAAATGTCCAAATTAATTAAATTACAGAAATGTCAAAATTTATTAAATTACAGTAATGTCGAAATTGATTAAGTTACAGAAATGTCAAAATTACAGTAATGTCAAAATTACAATAATGTCAAAATTACAGTAATGTCAAAATTACAGTAATGTCAAAATTACAGTAATGTCAAAATTACAGTAATGTCAAAATTACAGTAATGTCAAAATATTCATTTTGTATCTCTGTATATATTGCATCATTTGTCATCATTTTCGTTCCTCATTCGTTGATTTCGTAAAAGGACTTTATGGTTCGAGTCTTTAGAGAAGCTTCCAGAAGATTTAAAAAATAATGGTATAACAAGTTACATACATAAATATATATCTATTTATTGATATTAAGAGATGTTACATTATCATAAGAAACTCCGAATTTTGAGCTAGGTGAGACCAGTGTTACAGAAGTCAGTGACTTCACCCGTTTTTGGAACTAACACTTTATGTAGTAAAAAGACAAAAAAAAAACAAATATTATTAGTGTAACTCTTCCAGGCAAAAAGTGAGAGAGGAATGGGAAGCGGTCACTTCCTTCTACAAAGGACTTATGCCAGCGAAGGAGGTGGCCGGGCATTTGAGGAAGAAGCTGCTGCGGGAGACGCCCCGGGTGCCGGCCACCGTAGAAGCGGGTCTGTGGACGGTGAGCAATGGGTAGCTCACTGTCCTTACGTCCAGTGACGACAGGCTGTGTCGATAGCGCATTCGTGTTCCTCACGCGTCTCAAGAGATATAAGCAAAGCACAGGCCGGGATTGTGGGTTGTTCGAAATAGATACCACGGCTCCGGAACATAAAGGGTAAAAGAAGGAACATAGGTGGGTTCTAGTCACCAGTAAAAGTTATTTGATGATCACAAATTCGTAAAAAAAGACAAAAAGTGAAAACTCATCAACCGGATCACTTGCGAAACTAGTCGCCATTATTATAATGAAGCTACAATCCGACTAAACATACATTCACTGGCCGCACAACCTGCCCAATAGACAATAATCTTAACTCTAACTTGACTTACAATATTTATGGTCAGCCTAATTCTCACGACGTTTTTTATACAACACACATACATCACGGCTTAACGAATAGGACTTGACCACAGCATTCATGTTTGCAGAAGTTCCACGATAAGATTACCCACAATTGTACTTACAATGTTTTAGTCCTACTACAAGTACGGCCAACGAGAAGCGATACGAAAGGTCATTAACCTAAAGAACAACTGTGGCGTTGACAATCTAATATTTTGCTCTTTCCATCTTGTGCCTTTGTCGTAATGTCTCTTTCTCCCGGCAAAAACATGACAACGTTAAGACGGGTTCGCCAACATTCGGGGGGCCATTTTAGATGGGGTTTTAGCATGGGTTTTGTTTAAATTTGGTATCGCTTCTCGTTGGCCGTACTGTACATCCTACTTTACTATATAATATTATGAATGCTAATGTTTGTGAGGATGTATGAATGTTTGTTACTCTTTTACGTCAAAATGGCTGAATGGATCTTGATGAAATTTGGCACATAGATCGATTATAGTCTGGAATAACATGTAGGATATACTACTTATTTTTCAATCAAAATGCTGTAAACATAAAACTAAATACTGTTAATTTATATCAAAGTAAAGATACACAGATATCTATACTAATATTATAAAGCTGAAGAGTTTGTTTGTTTGTTTGAACGCGCTAATCTCAGGGACTACTGGTTGGAGTTGGAAAATTCTTTTAGTGTTGGTTAGTTCATTTCTTTAGGAAGGCTATAGGCTATATAACATCAAGCTACGACCAACAGGTGCTGAGTAGCGCGGGTGAAACCGTGGGGAACAGCTAGTACTCAATAAAAATACAAACAATGGGGAAAACATTAACATTGAAGAAACTCACGAACTTTAAGTTTAAAAGGTAAACTGAACAGTTGCTTGCCATTCTGATTTCCTGGGGAAGCGCATTCCATAACGAAATAGACTGGACGAAGAATGATCGGTGAATGGAGGCAGTGTGGTGATTGGACATATTGCACTGTATTGCATTTAATAGTAGTACAAGATTCTTCTTCAATCTTTTGTGCTAAACCATACCTAGCTGGTATGGTCTAGCACAAAAAAATGATTGCAATGCTTCGTTAGAGGTATTTTTACATCCAGTATTACCTAAGTACTAATTAAACTTTTAGAATATCTAGGCAAAAACAGGTCTTAGTTAAGTTTATTATTTATTTATTTATTAAGGATCTCCAACAAAAGATGTACACAGAGATCATTTAACTTAAATTATGGACGACAATAGTATCACGTAGGTGCACTCCATCACTTACAGGAGACCACAGCATGCACAATCTAATTAACTATAAGCTAACAAATTAAATAAACATTTATAATTTTATAGAAGTAAGAAATTAAGCAGTTTATAACAATTAATGGAATTAAAATTAATAATAAAATTAGCAAATTTATCATTTGGAAACTTTCTATACCTCACAAAAGAAAAACGAAAGAAACGTTGCCCACACTAAGAATTTCTCCTGTATCGTGGGTGCGTTTACAAACATTTAAACTCACATACATAAACAGCCAGACCCAGAACAACTATCTGTAGTCCATACAAATAATTGTTCCGTGCGGGGATGGAACTCGCGACACGCAGCGCAGCAGTCGATCGCTCAGCCACTGCGCCAACCGCGTTATCAAGATGTCTGCTGACTTTGTTTAGAATGGACCTTTTACTAATCTACATTTACTCTATGGTTCCAAACCAGGTGACACGCTCAAATGTCGCCTCAACGACTATTTAGTAATAAATGTCGTTTTATAGCTTATTAATGTGTATTATAGGATTTTATGGTCGTTTAGAAGAGATCTATGGTAATAGTGACGTTATAGGGTTATTTAGTGGACACAGGTATTGTGAGATGTTGGGGAATTTCGAGAAAAAATAAAGATTATTGTTGTTTTTTAGCAAGGTGGGTTGACGTTGTCGACCGAGGAACCGGATGTTTATTTATTTATTTACTAGCTTTTGCCCGCGGCTTCACTCGCGTTAAATTTTGGGGTAACACAGTTCCCAGTTTGCAGGTACCTCCTACCTATAATTTTTGGCTTTGGACCTTTATTGTAGTAGCAAAGCTAAATTTTCCCGTTTCTTCCCTCTTTCTCCCTCAAGTATCACTTTAAAAAAATTGCCTTTATCCGTCTCCAGGGTGTCAATAACTCTGTACTAAAATTCATCAAAATCGGTTAGCCTTTTAGGCGTGAAGACGTAACAAACAAACTCACTTTCGCTATTATAATATTAGTAAGGATTTAACACTTCAAGCTCAATGTACAGAGGCGGACATAATGCCAAAGACATTTTCTATTAGTCAACGTTTGGCTGATGTGAATAAACTGACTAGCTGATGCCCGCGGCTTCGCCCGCGTCGCCAGTATGTCGCCAGTTTGTATTGAAACCCACGGTGCGGGAGTCCGACTCGCACTTGGCCGATTCCTTTTTTTGATGGCACACAAAACAATCAAAAATATACACACAAATTGGAAAACTAATAACCTCCAGCAACGGCATGGTCGGCACAGTGACTGAGCGATCGACTGCTATGCTGCGTGTCGAGGGTCCGAATCCTGCACGGAACAAAAATTTGTATGGACTACAGAATATAATTGTTCCAGCTGTTTTCGTATGTGAGTTTAAATCTTTGTAAACGCACCCACGATACAGGAGAAAGCTCTAAAGAGGCAACGTTTAAAAAAAACTATTATGTAAGCTATCCACGTGTTTATATTGCTGTTTTTTTTTTAATTATGAAATAGCCTGTTATTAAAATAAATTCTATGCATTCTTCAGAGTTACTAGTTTTACGCTAATTTATTCAAGTAAAACAATAATCAATATTATGTAAATGACAAATTAAAGCTCATATTCATGATTTTAATTTTGTTTATAAAAATCTTTGAGCATAAATTGTGTAACTTATATTATATTTAAATTAAATTGACAAGCATTTACACCAAAAATCGATAATCGAAGGTTTTTAATGCTTATTTATACGCTTTTTATTTTTATTTATACGATTTGTTTAAATTTATATTTTATTTTAGTTATAGAGCAAGAACAAAGGCCAATGGACGAAAAAAATACCTACTCATAACGCCGAAAAGACCCAGCTATAACAAATAACTATGTTTTAAATTAGCTAATTTAAAACATATAGCATATTAACATTATTCGTTCAAAAAGAGAGCACAGTGATTTTCGCTGCGAGTGCTGATTTTTAATTCCTGAGTAAGCGAAGGACTTTATGATTGAATCACGAGCGTAGCGAGACATTCTAAAGTAGAATCCTGAGCGTGGCGAGGGATGAGATGGGACGAGATGCAAATAACTTTGCTCTTGTGTAACACATGTATCGTGTACATTTATGATTGTGATATTAAATGAAAAATCGGGGTCGTTTTTGTATTGGCGTGGCACAAAATTTACATTATATCTTTGCATTTTTAAATGTTACTGACAGTAATTTTAGAGAATGACTTGCAGTGTTTTTACGGCATGTTCCACTAATTCCCATAATCAGTGTAACCTGTTAAAAATATTACATTTGTGTAGATTATTATTTACAACATCTTTTACATATCGTAAGAAATATTTTAACACTTTCGCTCATCGCGCCCCCAAAACTGAGTCTAGTAGGTAGTAAATATATACATTACAGTAAGTACACACATTTACATTTTAGTAATTAACAACATAAACACGTAGGTACAGACGCCTGCACATCAAGCTACTATAATCTGTCAGATTTCTTTGATAGATTTTCGACTTTATTTTTAAAGTATTAGGTTCAAGGTTCATTTTGAAAAATTGACAGTTTCGGGTAGCTTGACCTGCTGGCGTCTGTACCACTAACTTTTGCGACGAGAAAATTACAGTCTGAAAATTTTGTATATTTAAGGTCACGTACGTCAAATGGAAAAAAAACCGGAACCCGTACTAGATCAGTTTGTTGTCCGTCTGTCTGCCTGTCTGTCAAGACCCTTTATCTCGGGAACACGTGGAGGTATCGAATTAAAATTAAAACCCTGTACTCAAGTCTGTGGTCGTCACCACTTTCCAATATCTTTTTAGTTTTTGGAGTTCCGTACCTCAAAAGGAAAAATGAAACCCCTTGATCACTTCGTTGTCCGCCTGTCCGTCGGTCTGTCAAGACCTCTTGTCTCGAAAACGCATTAAGTGATCGAGTTGAAATTAAAAGCATATACTACACTACTACTACTGCTACTACAAAATATAAAGCTCTTTACATCGCAAGTTAGTATGGAACCTCGGTGCGCCAAATCCAAACCCGCAATCCCAGCAGGGTTGCTTACCACTTAAGTTATTAGATTAGGTTATAGCCTATATCCTTTTCCAGGTTAATATCTGTCTCCTTGGCAAATTTCATTACGATCCAATCAGCCGTTTAGTCGTGTAGAGATAACATACAAACAAACAAAGTTACTTTCACGTTTAGTATGGATTGTATATACAGCGATTATTAACTAATATACAGGGTGTTTGGAAGATCGATGCAAAGCCGTGAAGCAGACCTAGTATAGACTATTTAGAACCATTTGAACCTAACTTGTCTTCGGCGAAGTGTGACTATTTTTTTTAAATCAAATTTTAATGATTTTTGATGATAATCCTAAAATTTTGCAGTTATTTGCAAATAATTAGTCAGTTTGAAAGATAAATCATTTATTTTTTTAATTTATTTTATTAAAGTAATGTCTGAACAATCAAACGAAACATGATTAAGGCATCTGTGTCATGAGAATTTTTTTTTTAGACAGTTGAAGTTAATACTTCTGTTTTTAGATTAAGAAAACAGATTTTTGACAGTTTAAAAAAAAATCACGGATCGTGCTTTTTCTGTTCAAACATTTTTAAAGACATGCCTAGTTATTAGACTTTCTTTTGAGGTATCAATTACGCAGATAGCTTACAAATTATTGAAATTAGGATCTACAAACTAAAGTGAGGGAGAAAATTAAAATGTATCGGTGAAATAATTAAAACAAAATTTTAATACAAATCATTTATTTTTCATGTTCAAAATGTCCGCCGCGGTTTCTAACACAAGCACGGGCCCGTCTTCTCACTTCCGTTGTTGTAATTTTCAACTACATCTCTAGTTTCATTGTTTCAAATGCTGAATTTATTCTCGCAATCAGTTCTTCTTTAGTATTTATCTCTACGTTTGTATAAACTAGTTCCTTGGCCCGACCCCACACGAAAAAGTCAAGCGGCGTTAGATCGGGTGACCGGGCGGGCCAAGGGATTGGTCCGTCTCTGCCGATCCAGCTGTCAGGGAAGCAATTGTTTAAGTGCTCGCGTACATTCAATGTCCAATGCGCTGGACAACCATCTTGTTGGAAAATAATTTCTCGGTCTCCTGTGAATATTAGGGCCCCGGATTCCTCTACAAGCTCTGGAAAATCATTTTGTAAGAATTCCAAATAACTATTGCCATTCAAATTATCCGGTAAGAAATGGGGCCCAACCAGTGTTCTGCCGATCACTCCGGCCCACACGTTGACCGAGAATTTCCTTTGAAATGACTTCTGCTTTTTCCAATGTGGATTGTTGTGTTTTTCAGCCCATTGATGAAGGTTGTGGAAATTAGTTATGCCTTCCCTAGAAAATTTACTTTCGTCTGTCCACAAGATTGACTTCAGAAACCATGCATTTTCAATGTCAGAGTTAAGAAGAAAACGACAAAACTGTATCCTTCTCTGAGGATCTCGCTCTTCAAGACCTTGAACGCCCGTGCCATGATACGCAAATACGCATACCTGTTATTTTGGTGCATTGTATTCCACACTTTCCAATGGGAGATGTTTAAATTTCGAGCTACTTTTCTAGTGCTGGTATGTGGATCAGCTTGAAATGCCGCTAAGATATCTTGTTCGATGTCAGTACCATGTCTACCTGGATTGACTCCAGGTTCCACACGGTGTATCCCATCTGCAGCAAGCCGACGAAATGTGTTGTAAAACACTCTTACGTTCGGTACTCTCCGATTAGGATAGCGTTCTTGGTACATCCGTCGTGCTAAAGATCCATTGCCGTCTGCTCTGCCATACATAAAAACGATGTCAGCATATTCCTCGTTCGAGAAAGTAGCCATAGTCAGTTCTCACAAAAACGGCTGGTAACGCACTAAAAGTTCAACTTAAAATAAAAGTTCAAGAGTCACGTGCAGGAGCGCAAAGGGCTACAACTGAACACGATGAATTGTCACGAAAAAGGAGATAACTTCTAGTCACAAGCGCAGTTGTTACTCGACTGAGTAAACTGGCGTCCCTTCAAAAAAACAGGTAGTTACTGACCCTATCTAAAGAAACACGACCCTATTGTCTTACCAATAAAGTCGTTTTTGCTGTGAAATGTGTTCACGTAACTAGGGGTGCGCGGGCGCTACCTGAAATTGTCAAAGTTATCGCCATCTTATCGCTCGCGTCACGCGTCGGCAGTGTTAGAGAGTCTCCCCTAAATTTTATTTCGAATGTCCAAAATTAAAGTTATCTTCTTATTTTTTTTTAACATAAAATCTATTTTTTAATAAGTATAATAATAAATGTTATTATTTTAAAGCATTAGTCTCGTTTTATCACCCTATTTAAAATGTTTAATTTTCTCCCTCACTTTAGTTTGTAGATCCTAATTTCAATAATTTGTAAGCTATCTGCGTAATTGATACCTCAAAAGAAAGTCTAATAACTAGGCATGTCTTTAAAAATGTTTGAACAGAAAAAGCACGATCCGTGATTTTTTTTTAAACTGTCAAAAATCTGTTTTCTTAATCTAAAAACAGAAGTATTAACTTCAACTGTCTAAAAAAAAAATTCTCATGACACAGATGCCTTAATCATGTTTCGTTTGATTGTTCAGACATTACTTTAATAAAATAAATTAAAAAAATAAATGATTTATCTTTCAAACTGACTAATTATTTGCAAATAACTGCAAAATTTTAGGATTATCATCAAAAATCATTAAAATTTGATTTAAAAAAAATAGTCACACTTCGCCGAAGACAAGTTAGGTTCAAATGGTTCTAAATAGTCTATACTAGGTCTGCTTCACGGCTTTGCATCGATCTTCCAAACACCCTGTATATTATCCCAAAGGTTATAAAATTAGAAAATCTATCAAATTCATTACTATGTAGGAATTCTCTAATATTTACGACTGTGTATACTTAGTTTGTCTGTCCACTTTAATGTTAATTATTAAGAGTCGCGTTTATTGCTTTATTAGATAAATAAATTAATACTTTATTATAATTAGCGTCATAATTTATACTTAAAATAAGTTTTGGGTGGGAATGACGAAGTGAGAGGTTATTCATTTATGTTTTTTACAGTTTTCACCCGTTTTTGTTGAGCTATTCTATCATGAATATCGAGCAATTAGTTTTATTACGAACATGTAAGAAATAGTTTTTGCACTTAATATTTAAGAACATATAAATGGGGAAAATGGAAGAAGAACACATGTTGCGCCGACCCCAAATAGAAAGGGACAAGGGCAGGAAAATGATGACATAATATACTTACATAAATGCACGCCTTTTTTCCAAGGTGGTAGACAGAAACCACATGTTACGATCCTTGTAACCTTTTAATCCTTGTCCTTACTAATATTATAAAAGCGAAAGTTTTTTTGTTACGTCTTCAAGCCTAAATAGCCGAACCGATTTTGATGAATTTTGGTACAGAGATAGTTGAGACCCTGGAGACGGAAATAGGTTAATTAAAAAAAAGTGAGGTAATGTGAGAAAGAGGGAAGAAAAGAGGAAAATTAGATATTTTTTTTTCGATCATCACTCGGGTTAAAGTTAGCGTTAGCCCAAAGTAACTATGCCACGCGAACGAAGTCGTGGGCGGAAGCTAGTAATTAATAATTTCGCCAAAAGAGGGAATCAAAACTATAAAAATAGAAAGCAAAGGAAGAGAACATGTTTTTTGGCACCTGCCACAAGTACCTACTCAACAGCATTAAAAAAAACTTCCACAAAGAAAAAAAAGATAATATTGTGTGTTTCTCACAGTGAAATGACATAAATCATTAGGCTTTTACATATGTTTCTTCAAAGGTTTTTAAAACTCCAATATTTATCTAATTTCCTAGCCATGAGGTATTTGCAACAACTGGTAGCTCTGTGGTGTGAATCTTAATTATTATTAACTAGCTGTTCCACGCGGTTTTACCCACGCTGCTCAGCACTTGTTGGTCGTAGCGTGATGTTATATAGCGTATAGCCTTCCTCAAGAAATGGACTATCCAACACTAAAAGAATTTTCCAATTCCAACCAGTAGTCCCTGAGATTAGCGCGTTCAAACAAACAAACTCTTCAGCTTTATAATATTAGTATTAAGGCGACATTAACTGCGTCTAACCTTGACAGTAGTCAGCCATACATTGCTGCCCGTCGCCCGCCAGAGCCCCGCTTCTACGCGCACCAAGATTATTCGAAAAAACAACCCACCTTGATTTATCAAACACAATACAAATAAAAGCCGTATACTAAAATATGGGTCATTAAATTCTCTTTTATATGAATAAAGTTTCATGTAAATAGGCCCCATAGTTTTTGCGTGATTATCGTTTTTTTGTTCACGTTAGACAATACTTTACAAATTAATTACACTATGTTATTCAAATATAATTTCACATTTTCACATATCAAATCATGAATAAAATTGTCTAGTATAACATATATTTTTTTCAAAGAAATAAGACTACAAGTTTAGACGTGATGTTCAATATAAAATCATTAAAAGTCGTATATCTGCGCCTTAAATAGATAAGTACAAAAAGTTCTCATCCTGGAGTAGTCTAATCTAAGCCTAGTCAAATTTTATTTAAAACTCCAATGAACACTTTTCTTCTCAGTAAATGGCTTATGTGGTACACATTTTTCCTCTTTTTTCCGCTTATGTGGTACACATTTTTCACATTTTTCTTCTTTTAATTTAAACAATTCCTACATCGAATTATCTAAAAACAGATCTCTGCTCACACGACGCAACTAAAAGCGTAAAAATACCCACTAATAAGGCTTCGCTCATTGATTATTCATAAACGAAAAACAACAAAATTACAATTTTTATAACTTTACTGTGGAATTTTTACTGGTCTATATATTATGGAAGCGCAGTATGGGGCCTTTTAGTGGACTACTGTGAACCGTGACACTGCCTGACAATGGTTATATCAGAAGGTCTATTTCATACAAAACTAGCTGTTCCCCGCGGTTTCACCCACGGTGCTCAGCACCTGTTCGTCGTAGCTTGATGTTATATATAGCCTATAGCCTTCCTCTAGAAATGGACTATCCAAGACTAAAATAATTTTCCAATTCGAACCAGTAGTCCCTGAGATTAGCGCGTTCAAACAAACAAACAAACAAACTCTTCAGCTTTATAATATTAGTATAGATAGTATAGATAAAAGAATTGGCATGTTTTTGGGACAAGCCTTTTCTTTCAGATAGGAAATCCTTACTAATATTATAAAACCGAAAGAGAGTTTGTTTGTTACGTCATTACGCCTACATGGCTAAACCGATTTTGATGAATTTTGGTACAGAGATACTTGGGACCCTGGAGACGGACATATGTTAACTTAATGAAGGAAAAGGGGGGAAGAAAAAGAAAAACTTATCATTGCTTTTACAATAAATAAGGCGCTAGGGCAAAAACTACAAGTCGCAGGTAGATACCAGCAATGAGGAAAGGGGAACTGTGTTACCCCGAATTAAACGCGAGCAAAGCCGCGGGCAAAAGCTAGTTATCAAATAACTTCTTTCGCTTTGGGCGGAGAGTCAGACTTTTACTGACTAAAACCTATTCATGTGTTCCTTCTTTTATCTTTTTTGTTGGTTCAGGGCCGAGGCATCTCAACCACTGCAGGCAGTAGCCTGTTCAGTCGAGTGGTGCGGGTTATTCGAAAGAGAAAGCGAGAGAGATTTCTATTAGGTACACTTCTGCCCTACCTTGCGGGAATTATACGCGTGATGTTACGGTATTATGAAAATACTACAGAGCTCTTTTAATGAACTAGGAATGGTCAATGCGACAATAAGTCTGAACCTTCTGCAATTGTTTGTTTCAACAAAGTTAATGTCTTCATACACGCCTACAAAACAAGTAAAGTTTATATATTTTATTATTATATCGTTTCCCAGTAGCATTTGAATTAATTTCATATGATATGAATTAACGAATTGTGGTTATTAATTATGGTGATAAAGATTTCGAATTGATGTGTGATCTAAGACTGTAACAATGTTAGTTTGTGGCAATGAGTTTGTGATCTACACACTGGCAAAGATAATTACCTATATTTATTCATTTTGATAATAGAATTCAATTATATTTAAAAAAAAGACTTTTATTAATTTTTCATACTGATTTTCTTTACTTACTTATACACATACATTTATACATATATCTTTAAATATTTCCTATAAAATAATAAAAAAAATTAACATTATAAAAATGGTTTTTAAATATTGTTTACATATTTAAATATTTTTAAAAATATATATATAAAAATACTAGCATTGCTCAGCGGTTTAACTCGATGGTCACCCTTATCACACAGGGGTATGAAAAATAGATTACAACCGATTCTCAGACCTATGGAATATGCTTATAAAATGTCATAAATCGGTTCAGCCGTTTCAGAGGAGTTTGGCGACTAGAACTATGAAACGAGAATTCTGTATAATAAGAGAGAAGATAAAAATAAGTTTCCGCCGGTATCGGGAGCAGGGTCCAAGCTACCGGTGGTTAGGGCTCCAGAGACAGGAACCTCTTCACAATGCTGGCTGTATGCAGGATTGCTGCCTTGTAAATCAGACCCTTGATCCCACCACTTAAGATGAGCTTCGACAGATGTTCGAGAAGGTTTTTGGCAATCACGGGCCTGTTGGTCTAGTGACTCTAGTGGTTAGTGGCCCTGACTGCTAAGCCGGAGGTCGAGGGTTCGATTCCCACCCAGGACAAACTTTGTGTGATGAGCATGATTGTTTGTTCTTTGTCTGGGTGTGTTTTATCTATAATATGTATGTATTTATAAATTATATAAGTAGGTATGTAATACAGTTGTCTGTAATACAGAAGCTCTGCTTAGCTTGGGATCAGATAGCCGTGTGTGAGTTGTCCCAAGATATTTATTTATTTAATCAGGTTCATTGTGAAATCAATATTATTAATATTTTATCAATCGCATTACGAGTATTTTTTCATTTTTTTTTAGATTGTCATTGTTTCGCAATCGGGGTGCTGGTACAGTCAGCGTCACGATACGCTTACCCCTTTGAAAGTTAATTTGAATGCCACTAAGCAATTGATGCAGCCCATAGGTATTACATGAGTGTATGTATTTCATCAATTATTATTGATGAAATAATATGTAAATGTATAATATGTGAGCATCAAAAACAAATCGTTGTTTTTATTGAAAACAACCTTAGTATATAATAAAATCGGCATACCAACATTCTATTTTATTAAATTGAAATCGTTTAACCCATTTGTCCCTATTTATCACGCTATTAAAATTAAAACGTGTACTTATAAAATAACGATCTTACCATCCATTCCTGTTATAAATTATTCTAAAAGTGATAAAACTTCAAATTCACGTCCAAAAGTGTTTTCATTAAAATTCCTTTAATAATGACCTTTACAATGACAATAAAACGTCTTATATTCACAATATGTACAAACTAATACATAAAGAGGTATGTAACAATCGCACATTAGCAAATAATTGAATTTACAAACACATTTTCTATAACCCTGTACATTGACACACACACACACACATTTTAAATCACCATATTATTCACACACGCCTCATTTAACCATAAACTCACACACACACTCACATTCCAACTCATCATTAGCACGTAAATACATTTTACGCAATTCAATTGGCCCAACTCACTCACACTCTCGCAAATAGTTACATAAAGTCTGTTACACACTAACTTATAGTACCTAGTACTTTAATTAACCGATTTAGAATCTAAAAAGTGTATGTAACAGGATGCAAAGTATTATCTTATTGGTTGATGTGTTTTGATCACAATGGGTGCTCATTGAGTTCTTTGAATCGGTCCTGCAACCAATGGTGTTGGTCCTGTCAATAAATTTTGACAGCTCAATAAAAGTCGTTATTGGTTGACCTCTATGGTATGTTAGGGCTGGGCTACAATGATGGGAATTATTAGTGTTGTTTTTAAGTGAGATATACCGCAAATATTTTTACTGGTACGATAGCTTTGTAAAAAAAAAACTAATGAAATAAGCAGTATCTTTGTGCTCTTATGTCATAATGAATTGTCCTGTCAAGTATTTTGTGTGTCCATTATTACTTATATTATAAAAGCGAAAGTGAGTTTCTTTGTTACGTATTCACGCCTAAATGGCAAAACCGATTATGATGAATTTTGGTATAGAGATAGGCCGGACCCTTGAGACGGACATAGGCTATTTAAAAAAAACAGTCATAAATGAGGGAGAAAGAGGGAGCCAACGCCAAAAAACAATAATATTACATTATTCTAAGAATATAATAAGTACTTAAGTGCTTCATCGACTCAAAAGCTAAGATATTAAAAAAATATAGTTTTGCTTTATGGCATTTACTAAATAATGCAATCGTAATACATTCCACAACCGATTAAGTGCGAGTCAGACTCGCGTACCGAGAGTTCCGTACAAACTTGCGACATAAACAGCCATATCTTTAGACTGCATAGACTTAGAGAGTTAATATTTGCACACCTCTAAGAGACTATAAATTTAAGTATACGGTTTTAATTTCAACTTGATACCTCCACGCGTTTCCGAGATATCGGGTCTTAACAGACAGACAACAAATAAACGTTCCGTTTTTCCTTTTGAGGCACGTAACCCTAAAAACAGTACACATTTACGTCACTCCCAACTAAGGCAGTTCTCCTAACTCCAGCTTCTAAGAACTAGTGCTACGCACGTGTGTACCAGGGCTAAGCGACCGTTAAGCCATAGCGTCGCATTCGATACACGCTCGCCAGTTTAGTGTCGGCCAATCATGTGCCGAGACTTGCATAGTAAAGGAGGTAGGCGAGTCGTAGTGTAAGCTAGGAGATAGCTAAGAAAAAAACAACCTGATATCTGTAACTACTATAAAGTAAAGAACACATGTTAAAGATTTATTAATTTTAATTTCTAAATACAGTACAATATTAAATTAATTATTGTAAACTTTTTAATGTTTTCCTTCTTTTATAAATGTTAATTTTGTTAGCTTATAGTATACTAGCTTTTGCGCAGGAAGAAAGACGGAAGAAAAGGGAAAACTTAGCTTTGCTATTACAATAAATAAGGCGCAAAAGCAAAAACTACAGGTAGCAGGTATGTACCTGCAAATCAGGGAAGAGGAAATGTGTTACTCTAAATTTAACGCGAGCGAAGCCGCGGGCAAAAGTTAGTATCTAAAAAAATGTATTTTGAATTAAAAAATCGACGTATTTCGTTGGGTAAACGCCACAAACTCGCGCTAGGATCTCTGTTAGTGTGTCCGCTATCGCTTCGCTAACCCTACATCACAATTCTTCTCCATCCAATACAAAGGATAACATTCTCTGTGATACGCAATTAAATTTCTAACTTTCCTTCTCAGAAACAAACAATTCGGACATTTTGTACATTTGAATATTACTTGTTCCTAAAACTTGTAGCGGTGCTTAACTATTGTACAAGTAGCTTTAGTTATTATACTCTTTTATATGGACTAGCTTTTGCCCGCGGCTTCGCTCGCATTAAATTCGGGGTAACACAGTTACCCTTGCGCCTTATTGATTTGTAAAACCACGCTAAGTTTTCCGGTTTCTTCCCTCTTTCTCCCTCATATCCCACTTAAAAAAAATTGCCTATGTTCGTCTCCTGGTTCCCAACTATCTCTGTACCAAAATTCATCAAAATCGGTTCAGCCGTTAAAGCGTGAAGAATTGTATTTCTTCACGCTTTAACGGCTCACTTTCGCTTTTATAATATTAGTAAGGATTAGTGGCAAAGTACCCATATCTAAGACAGAAGTGGTTTTAAATTTGTAGAAAAATATATTTTTTGTTTATTCATTTAAATAAAAAGTCTAAAGACACGGTTGGCGCAGTGGCTATGCGATCGACTGTTGCACTGCATGTCGCGGTTTCGATCAGAACAGATATTTGTATGGCCTACATATAGTTGTTCTAGGTCGGACTGTTTGTGAATGTGAGTAAATGTTTGTAAACGCACCTACGACACAGGATAAATTCCTAGTGAGGGGCAACGTATTAAAAAAAAAACTTGCCATAAATTACAAAGGTCTTACGTTTCTAAAATTTATTAGATCCCGAAAAATATTTGATGTTGGTATACCAATGTCACTTATTCGATTTAAAACCTATATACCCATGCCAAATTACAGCTTGGAAGCTCTAAGAGTTTCTGAGCTAAGCTGCAGACAGAACAGACTAACCGACAGACATGGCAAAACAATAACGTTTCCTTGTCGAGTCCAAACCATTTATCTTATGTCAACAGAAATAACATAATTAAAAAGAATAAAATAATGTCACATTTTTTTTTACATGGCAATAAGTGCTACCAACCAAATAAAAATTTAAAATAGATCCGAAAATTAACAAGAATCACTTGCACTCGGCTGCGCACAGAATAAACAATCAAATATATTGTCATTCTGGCTGGCAGACCGTTTACTAATTCTTAAGAAAGCTGTTTTTATTTAACTAATGGCTTCTCGCTTGTTAGTAGCAGGGTGGGCAGTACAAGAGGTGGGTATAGATGTTCTTTATTAACGTACGTAGAAGAAGCAAGCTAAATAGAGTCTAAATCATCATCTCATCATCATTTGCCTAGCCTTTTCCCAACTATTTTGGGTCGGCTTCCAGTCTAACCGGATGCAGGCAGATAGGCAGTCGCTCCATGTAAAATACTGATATTCAATCAGTATTTTACATGGAGCGACTGCCTATCTGACCTCCACGACCCAGACTGACTACCTGTAACGACTGTCAAAGATCTACAAATGACTAACGGCTTAATGTGCTTTATCGAGGCACGGAGGAAACTCGGTATGTAACGGGTGGTCACCCATCCACAAGCCAATCTAGGCAAGCGCGGCTTAATCTTTAGATTAAGCCGCGGTTGCCTCAGCTCGCCGCTGCTATTATTTAGCCACGAGCTCCTCAAAAATAAATAAATAATGAATAAAATAAATAGAGTCTAAATATAAATGTTTAACAAATGTTTTAGTTAAAAAAGTAACAAATACACATTCTCGTATTCTTGAAAGCAAACCCTTCTATTAGTAATTATCAAAATACTTCCTCCGCTCTGAGGAGCGCAGTGGAGGAGAGTGTCAGACTTTCACTAACTAAAACCCACCTATCCTTTTGCACTTTATGTTCCGGGGTTTTTATGTTTTGGTATCTCTTTTGAACAACCCGTAACCTCGGCAGGACCAGGATTTTATACCTATGAGTATGCATAATGAAATAACAGTCTGTCATTTGTCTCTCTATCTGTTATCTTGTTGAGGCGGGTTGTCTCGGCACTGGGGTCTTTATGTTTGTCAGGGGAAGTTCTGTTTTCCTGCCCTGATTCGAAATATTAGAAGCAGAGCCTTTTGTATTCGTGTAAGTTTATTTGTGTTACTAACAATAGTTTTTAAGTCAGTATATATACTAACTTTTATTCCATCACAGAGTTCATTGATGATAAACAGGAATACGAAGATCAGACTTGCTAATTAATTTATAATTAATTAATCAGTAATATTATCTAACTAAATGATGTGCTTATTTTAATTTGATTTAATTTTTAATGATGATACTGACTACGTTTGACGTGATAGACATAGTCATATTTAAATTTAGACATTTAACTTCTTAATTTTATTTATAATTATGATTACTTATATTATTATACACTAGGAAGTGGCGAAAGGCGGGGCGTTTTTGTGGGTCAGCCTCTTGTAATGTGACGTTCAAAAAGTGGTGATTATCAGCCTAATTTGATAAATGACTTTTGACTTTATGTTATTTTTGCTTGTTTTATTTTATACCTTAACTTTGTACGCCATCTATTGACAAAACATAGTGAACCTATCTCTTATATATTATCCGTAAACACCTATGTTCTACAAAATAAATGATTGATTGATAACTGTTGTCAAATTAAAATCATTTATTTCAATTAGACCATTACAGACACTTTTGAATGTCAAAAAAAACAAAATGTTAAAGCTACAATCCCGGTCACAAGACATCATAACTTGTGAAAGTACTGTAGTTGCCCATTCCAAAGCGTTGATCTCTATGGAGAAGAATGGGCAAGAAACTCCATGGACACTCTTTTAAATTAGAGTATTAATACAAAAACGTATTTACATCATTCGTGTTGAGATTATACAAACATGAGAGAACGATGTAGAAAGACGTGCACAGCAAGAGCGTCCAGATCGAAGAGTTGGATCAAGATGTCCGTAAATTGAAAATTGCTATGGATAAGAATAAAACTTATCCTGACAACTTTTAAAAATATTCTTCCCAACAACACAAGGTATAGTAAGTACAGACGCCTGCACATCAAGCTACTACAATCTGTCAGATTTCTTTGATAGATTTTCGACTTTATTTTTAAAGTGTAAGGTTCAAGGTTCATTGGGAAAAATTGACAGTTTCGGGTAGCTTGACCTGCAGGCGTCTGTACAATTTATTATTCCGTATGTGTTTTGTTTTAGTATTCATAAAAATGTTTCCAAAATAACTACTAGTCATGTAACGATAGTTCTGACCATCAATTTGTATAGTTTCGAAGATTTTCTATAATTTATGGCTTTTTATTTACAATTTATGTTACGTTATAAGTGAGTTATGTTTATGGGTGATGGTTTAACATAAATGTGCTGTTAATAAGACATTAGATATCGTTTTTAGTGTTAATAGGTTTACGCAAAACTTTTATGTGTGTTGTGGGTCGTGATTGAAAAGTGAATACGGGATATCAGTGACATAAACAGCCATATCTTTTGATTGCATAGACTTATATGGTTGATTTTTTGACAGCTTCAAGGAACCACAGACTTGAGTATATGGTTTTAATTTCAACTCGATACGATAACCCATTCCCGATTTTTGTTTTTGGTTTTCCGAGTCTTGACAAACGGAGAGACAAGCAGACGGACTACATAGTGATCCTATAAGGACTCCATTTTCATTCATTCATTTCCATTTTTTAGATACCGCAGCCCCGGAACATAAAGGGCAATAGAAGGAACATAGGTGGGTTTTAGTCAGTACAAATCTGACACTCCCCCCGCTCTGCGGGGGAGGTTATTTGATGATTTCCCATCCACAAAAAAGGGGCATGACAATATCCATCTACACTTTGGGAAAAAGGCAACAGAAATGCATTCATAGACTAAAGTAACATAATAACAAGCTCAACAATTGTCGACATAAATGTCTTAAAGGCGAATTATATTGGCACATTAATCCTACTTAACAATCTGAGCTACCATATTTCGCCCCCATTCCCACAGAACCACACTAATTGCAGGACCCCGTATAACCCAGACAGAGGTGACCCCGCGATTTTCCCCGAACACAATGCGTCACGTATTATCCGAAGAAAATCAACAATAAACCGCATATTACCGTAAAAACCGTAAAACAACGACAATTGTCTCGCAACCCGTTTGAAGAACGACCATTTTGTGTTCCGATTTCCTAAAAAAACCGTCATAGGTCGTACGTGGGGTGTTGTGGCTATGATTTGTTCTGAGCCCGGCTATTCCTTGATGCCCGTTTGTTTTAAACTTGGCAGATTGTGGATGGCAAAAAAATTTATTTGTTTAATAAGAAAAGAAGTTTGAGAATGGGCAGTGTTGGACGGCTGCTTTGTTCATTTAGCGTTGCTGCGGATAAAGTTGGTATGTATTTGCCAGCTTTGTTTTCTTTAGGACTGAACGCGCGCATTTACCTAATTACTCTTTTTTTTTCTTTTACCATTATGTTGCGGACATTGCTGTGGGTTTCACATTTACTTAGTTTTAATAATTAAAATTGTCATACTTTATTGTAATGTGTAACTGTTAAATGTCCCAATAAAGCAAAATAAAATAAAATAGGCTCTTGATTAAACACTTTTTTACCGTACCATCGATTACCGACTAATATTTCAGGCCTGGAATTAAAATGAATGTCTTGTTTTAAGAAATTGCAACACTTAATATAAACCGGCTAAATGCATATCAGATTTGCTCACCCAGGGCTCCGTATAAACTAGCATGGTGTAGAGTCGATATAGTGGGTTGATTGATATCCAAGGGATTTTTAATTTCAACTGGATGCATCCACGCTATCCCGAAATAAAAGGTCTTTAACTGACAGACAACAAAGTAATCCTATAGGTTCCGTTTTCTCCTTTAAGGTAAGAAACCCTAAATATCAAAAGAAATGTAATAAGTACATAGGATCAAAATGTGATGTATAATTCCGTCCTAAGAATTGAATCTATACTATCTATACTAATATTATAAAGCTGAAGAGTTTGTTTGTTTGTTTGAACGCGCTAATCTCAGGGACTACTGGTTGGAATTGAAAAATTCTTTTAGTGTTGGATAGTGCATTTCTTGAGGCCTATAGCCTTTATAGGCTATATAACATCACGCTATGACCAACAGGTGCTGAGCAGCGTGGGTGAAACCGCGTGGAACAGCTAGTGATTGATATGAATGAGCGATATGGTATTCTGTTCAGCGCAATGGTTTTCAATGAAATTTCAAAACGTTTTCGACATTTAAAATACCGTCCAAACGTTTATTACACAACACAGCGTTGAAGACTCCAGACATTCCATGCCTAAACTGTCCCCAATCCCACCACAACTTGGTACCCCTACAACACAAAGTTCCCAGTGCTACTCTGTCGCTAATAGCACTTTATGTTGAGCATAATAGCACTTGATGTGCCACATAATGTTGTCTGCGATAGTGTAACGTGTTCCTGCTACATCAATGAGTTGACTTATGACCTGGGAGGACGAGATTATATGGAGAATTGGAGGTGCAGTAGTTTCACAAAGAGGGCAAATGTGATGTGAGTTGCATTTTGTGTTAAGGATAACGCAAAATGCAACCCATTCACATATTAGTAGGATTAGTAGGAACTGATCCTACTAATATATATATACTAGCTTTCGCCCGCGGCTTCGCCCGCGTTAAATTAGGGGTAACACAGTTCCTCTTGCGCCCTATTGATTTGTAATAGCAACGCTAAGTTTTCCCTTTTCTTCCCTCTTTCTCCCTCACATCCCACTTTTTTAAATAAATATTAGCCTATGTCCGTCTCCTGGTTCCCAACTATCTCTGTACCAAAATTCATCAAAATCGGTTCAGCCATTAACGCGTGAAGAGGTAACAAACAAACAAACTCACTTTCGCTTTTATAATATTAGTAAGGTTATGGATAGTAAGCATTACATTTATATTTGTGACTTATCGGCTGTGTGGCATTAAAAGTACAGAGGCGGACTTAATGCCATAGGCATTTTCTACCAGTCAACCTTTGGGTGATGCTGTTTGTTCTATTTCAAGCAAAAACTACTGAATAGATTTTGATTACTTTGATTTTGTTCGCTTTTATAATATTTGTAAGGATTTTAAACGGAATTTGGAGTAAATCACTAAATTATGTACTAGTAACAAAACGTGGAAAACAATTACAGCAGGTCGTCGAAAATAAAAAATCTAGATCGCTGTCAATAGGAGAAGTGCCCAAAAAGCTGGCAGCATTGCCACGTTGGATGGCAATGCAAAATTAGGAAGATAGTATTCTTTGAATTGATCATTAGCGCAATCTGCATAAAGTACATGTAAACTCGGTGAGTCGCGGAATTGACAGAATTCCGGCAAAAGTTGTTACACGCCACACAATCATGGCGGTGCGAGGACGCTTGTCCAATGTATGCTGTGTCGACACGGTAGCTAAGATCCGCTAAGAATAGGAGCTAACTATATTTGAAAAAATAAAATAAAAAGAAAGATGGTTTGCGTTCTCTTCGACATCCCACAACTACCTATCCCTCTTACATGCGTAATTCCTATGCCCGTCCTAGCGACGTACCGTGTAGATCGCACCTTAGATCCCTTATTCAAATCCCATCTTCACAAATCCAGTTAGGTATATTATAAAAGCGAAAGTGAGTTTATTTGTTTGTTACGCCTTCACGCCTAAATAGCCGAACGATTTTAATGAACATTGGTACAGAGATATTTGGGAACCTGGAGAAGTACATAGGCTAACTTTAAAAAAAAGTGTTAAAAAAGGGGAGAAAGAGGTTAGAAAAGGGAAGAGAAAGTTTTTTTTTATCATCACGCGGGTTAGATTTAGCGTTAGCCCAAAGTAATTAATTACAACTTATGCAAAGCGTAATTACTGTCTGACCTTTAAGTGATAATTCTAAACAGACTGTCTAAATCTAGAAAAATATTCCGACACAAACTTTGTGCCCTAACTGTCGACACTACTGGAAAGCCCCACATCCAACGGTGCTTATCTAAACAGTTTCCGAGTACATCCAGATCCGTGATAACAGACAAATGAGCGGTAGTACGTACTTGTTCGTACTCGAGTACGTACGCGAGTATTATGTGATCGACGTGTGACATGCTCGTTATGAGTTGTGCTCATCCGAAGACGTGGAGTTTCTTGTCGGAGACTAAACGTGCTTCGTCTTTGTTTGGGGATATTTTGGTTTGCTCCAAATAACCCCTTATATGGGGGAGGGGGGAAGGTTAGACTTGTACTGACTTAAACCCACATAATTATGTTCCTTCATTTGCCATTCCCCAAAGGCCAAAGGTACGTGTTTCACGCTCGCATCAAAGAGATGTCAGCAAAGCAGAGTGGAGGGTGTTCGAAAGAGATACCGCGGCCCCAGAACTTAAACGGTAAAAGACGGCATATGGGTGGGTTTTAGCCAGTGACAGTCTGTCATTACCCCCCGCTTAACCTCAGAATCGCTATTTGCTAGAGCGAGAAACAAACCTTTTTTTGCGTATGTGAAATAATCAAATAACTTCCCCCGCTCTAGGCGGAGCGAGTGTGAATGTCAGTTTTGTACTGACTTAAACCCACCCATGTTCCGTCTATTGCCCTTTATATTCCAAGGCTCTATCTCCATCGAACAACCCACAACCCCGGCAGGCGGTGGCCCTGGCAGGTCTATCTGCTTTGCTGACATCTCTTTGAGGCACGCGTGAAACACTAACGCGCCATCGACACGGCCTGTCGTCAATAGACAGACGGACGGTGAGCTACAGAAACAAACCCTAGAGCACTATTACACGCGGCAGTTAAGAAACACAAGTTCTTCAAAAAAAAAACCACTAATTATTTTTGCAAAGTGAATTAGTCAAAATCCCGTAAAATTAAGATAAAGTGAGCGGGTAAAAAGATCACACACCACGCCTTAATACTTCTTCTACACAAAAACGCGTTACGTCCTTTTTAAATACTACAAAAGTAGACCGCAATATTCTTGAAACTCATTAAATATTTCCTTTAGGAAATCCACTTCTGACTCAAATTTCAGCCCCTCTTAATCCACTAGAGCAAATTGGTTTAAGTTTATAAAAAAAAAACGAACCGCTTTCGAGAGGTTAGAAAAAAAAACTTTTCGGTAAGCCGTGAATAGTTGAATACCGTGAAATAAGCAGTGCGTTGAGAGTCAAAAGGGTGTAAGTATGTCTGTTTAGTTAAAATCGATATATACAACTAATATTATAAAAGCGAAAGTTAGCGGGGATGTATTTAAGCATGTTTGTTGCTCTTTTACGCAAAAACTACTGAATGGATTTTGATGCAACTTCACAATAATATAGCTTATATATGAGAAGAACACATAAGCTACAATTCTTAAACAGAAATGTCGTATCCTTACTAATATTATAAAAGCGAAAGTGAGTTTGTTGGTTACCTCTTCACGCTTTAATGGCTTAACCGATTTTAATGAATTTTGGTACAGAGATAGTTGGAAACCAGGAGACGGACATTGGCTAATATTTTTTTGAAAGAAGTGAGTGAGGGAGAAAGCAGGAAGAAAAGGGAAAAGTTAGCGTTGCTATTACAAATCAATGAGGTGCAAGTGGATCTGTGTTACCCCGAATTTAACGCGAAAGAAGCCGCGGGCAAAAGCTAGTCATCTATAAATGCGAATGCTGAAATTAATTTAAAATTTCATAGTTTTTCTTTCATTTAACTTATGAAGTTTCTTAAAGAGATTTCATCCTTATTGACCCTAACGATCGATGCAATAAAAATACCGGGTGCAACTTTTACAGATTTTAGTCGGTTCGATTACCGTGTGCTGCAAGTGAATTTTTAATTTTTCTTGAATGTCTTTCTTTTCAAAAATAAAGGAATGTTTTCTTCGAGTAAAATTTTCTGTCTAAAGTATTAAGAGTACTTCCCCTTCAGGTGGCATTACAAAACTCCATCCTGTATACTAGCTGCGCCCCGCGGTTTATAGAATACTAGCTTTGCCCGCGGCTTATATATATATATATATATATATATATAACTATAACACAGTACCTGCATTCTGCAGTTTTTGCCCTTGCGCTTTATTGTTTTGTAATAGCAACGCTAAGTTTTCCCTTTACTTCCCTCGTTCTCCCACATATCCCATTGCCGTATTGCCTATGTCCGTCTCCTGTTTCCCAACTATCTCTGTACCAAAATTCATCAAAATCGGTTAAGCCATTAAAGCGTGAAGAGGTAACAAACAAACTCACTTTCGCTTTTATAATATTAGTAAGGAAGTATGTAACTTCAATGAAGAAGCCTATAAATTACTTATGAAGTTTCAAATACATTCAAACGACAACTTGGTCAAACACCCTTTACAGTGCCAACCAGATGTCCACATTTTTTGCGGTTCCCCAGTTCAGTCAGCCTATACAACTGTATGGCTATTGTATACAGTGTCGATTTCAATTAGCTACCCATTGTGATATTGTGGGCTTTTCATTAGCTATGGTCACTTCTAAAGTGGTCCTTTTTTGCTCCCTTTTAAAGTCAGTTAGGAGTTTTTAGGGTCCTGTACTTCAAAAATAAACGAACGGAACACTTATAGGATTAACCATGGAGTTAACCATGACGTTTCTTGCTGGTTCTTCTCCATAGGAAACGACTAACCAGAACTGTGACTCTTTTATCGTCGTTTTATAAGTTCCAATGTCGACGGTTCCTACGTAGATAAGGTTAAGTCAAAAACCGAGGTTTACAGGAGAGCGTAATTTGTGTTCATGACGCCCTAGAAATAATTTTATGAGCAATAATAAATATTTTTTCTACAGTATTTTAATAATTTTAAGAGCTTTGTAATGCTATTTACACATAAGTATTTTAGTTTTTCATTAACTTAACTGATAGATGACCGTTTCTATGACACTTATTCGTTGTATTTATAATACTCATTCTCTTATACGATTTCTAAAACAAGGTAAATAAATTAAATTAAATTAAAAATCGAATGTCAGCATGTGCGCATAGATTATCTAAAGACAATGATACAATAAAAAATGCCATTTTCGACATGTCTTTATGTACAGACGCCTGCACATCAAGCTACTACAATCTGTCAGATTTCTTTGATAGATTTTCGACTTTCTTTCTAAAGTATAAGGTTCAAGGTTCATTGGAAAAAATGACAGTTTCGGGTAGCTTGACCTGCAGGCGTCTGTACAAACGCCTGCAGGTCAAGCTACCCGAAACTGTTTATCAAGACCCTTTATCTAGGGAATGGAGAGGTATCGAGTTGAAATTTAAGTTCTTTGTTTGAAAATAAACCCTCTAATTGTACGCAGTCCAAAAATACATGGCCGTTTATGTGGCAAGTTTGTACGGAACCCTTGGTGCGCGAGTCCAACTCGCACTTGGCTGGTTTTTTTTGTTCGTTTGACGGTAGTTGTGAATTGTAACACGCAAGTGTGATTTGTTGATATTGCAGTGAGTATTTATATAGCTTTCTCATCAGTTTAGATTTGGGACTGATCGCTCGCCTTTCATGCATGAGGTTGTTGGTTCAAACCTGGAAACTGTCATTTTCAATTCATATGTATTCTATATCTTAACTCTATGCGCATCTACTGTGAACCTTTTGTGGCTTCATAGTAGAGATGCTACGAATAGTGAATTGACCGAATACGGAATACCGAATATTCGGCAACACTGTTGGCCAAAACGCCGAATATTCGGCGCGCTTGGTGGGGGCGCGTTAGCTGGAATAAGACAAGTCACGAACTTTTTTTCTCTTTGCGTTCGCGCTGAAAAATGCTGAAAAGCTCGTTTTTATCTATCACAACTTACCACTGATTCCTTTTAACTACTAAAATGTTATAATTTGGAAATAAATGCATTATTTTGAGTAAAATAACGTGATTTTTTATACAAGATTTGCTATTCAGTATTCGGCCGAATAGTACGTTCTATTCGGCCGAATACCGAATAGCAAAAAAGTGGCCGAATAGGCCGAATACCGAATAGTTGCCGAATATTCGTGGCATCTCTACTTCATAGCCTTTTATATTGATAGGGGTAAAGGAAAGTATCGTGAGGAAACCTGGACTTATCTAATATATAGATGAAATTCTAGTATCACAATGTTCGTTCCCGATACCGGTGAAAACTTATTTTTAAAGAAATATTGAAAAATAACAGTAAGTTTGAAAAATGGATATAGAGAATAATAATTTCTTCTAATCAACTTAAATGCTAAATAATTTATAATAAAATCATTGATTCATATTCTAAGTTCAAAACTGTTTGCTTCGCGCCAAATTCATTGTATTTATTCCATTGGCAGTACCTTACAAATCAATTTGCACCGAATCAAACAGAATGACAACTCACTTATAACTTTATAAATTATAACTGACCATAATACATTTTAAAAAGTATTCACACGAACAACATTGTTAAAATTTAACGCAAAATTAGAAGTCAATACAACAACCATTAGTATGTCATTCACACAATGGCGACAGATGGCCTTAAGTTACAAAAAAAAAGAAAAGGTGTCAGAATGTCATAAATTGCCATAGACACGTGGACTCGGTGACATCTTGTTTTGTTAACTTCAAGTCTATTACTTGGTCATTTTCGTGATCTTTGTGTGAAATGACATCTGTCCACTTGTATTTAAGTTTACAATGAATTTTACGCAACATTGATGTTTAATTTTTGCCGTCAAACTTTCTGGTCAAGGGGCGTAGACAAAATGGAATTTGTTTTTGAAGCTTCTCGTATTTCTGCAGCGAGTTTTCATCGGGGTCCTTTTAAACCAACCTTAAAAAAGGAGGAGGTTCTCATTCGACTGTAATGTTTATTTGCTTTGTTTTTGTCGACATCTCCGCCGATTATGGACTGATGTTTTTTAAATCTTATATAACACTAGCTGTTCCACGCGGTTTCACCTACGCTGCTCAGCACCTGTTGGTCGTAGCGTGATGTTATATAGCCTATAGCCTTCCTCAAGAAATGGACTATCTAACACTAAAAGAATTTTCAAATTCCAACCAGTAGTCCCTGAGATTAGCGCGTTCAAACAAACAAACTCTTCAGCTTTATAATATTAGTATAGATAATCGAATGAGTATAACTCCCAAAGGAGTCCCATTTGAATTGTATCTATGTTGCTTGGGTAATTTTATGAGTTATCGCCCTCCAAAACTACTACTGATCTATTTCCGAAAAATATTTAATTAATGGAAAGCTTCATCGTCCCGAAATGTACTTTCCTATTATAAAGCGAGCGAACCCATGGGTAGAAGCTAGTTATCAGTTATTCAAGTAGAAAGCAGTTTTCTATTCCCAGTTCAAAACCGGGCAAGTGCGAGTCGGAAAAGCGCACCAAGGGTTCCGTACAAATTACGACATTAACAACCATAGCTTTTGACTGCGTAGACGTAGATTGATTTTTTCACCCTACAGACTAAAGTACATAGACTTTTGTTATAATTTCAACTCGATACCTCAAATCAAATCACTTTTATTTGTACCTCCACGTGTTCCAGAGATATAGACAGACAAACGGACAGACGGACAAAAAAGTAATCCTATAAGGGTTCCGCTTATCCCTTTTGAATTACGTAACCAAAAAAACTAAAATGGTGGGCGAAAATTTGGGAAATTTGAACGTGTTCAAAAACCACTTATTCAAGTTCATCTTGAATAAATGAGCTTCAAGCTTGTCATTTGCTTAAGAATCGATTCCCAAGCAAAAGAAACACTTCCTATACAGCCAAGCGGAACCAGGCACTATAATAAACCCATTTCTTTTCAATACAACAACCAGCATTTAAGAGCCAACGGTTTTACATAACAAAACACAGCAAAAATCCAAAATTGACCATAAATCCTATAAAGTAGACAGCAATTTCAATTTAATTTTATTCAAAAGTTAGGATATCTTCATAAACCTGTGGTACATGGAAGGTAAATAACAGAAGGACTAATTCGTACACTTCTTTTAGGTAGAAAACTACCTAAACAAGTTAAAAAATCAACTTGTGAAAAAACATTAAAAATACGGAAAATAAGTTTACATTCGGAAGTCCGTTGTTTGATTCGTAGGTTTTTCGCCACTGACTTCTGGAAGTAAATTTATTTTCCATCTTTTTAGTATTTTTTTAGTTAAAAGTTTTCTATTTCAACATTTTTTTTATTAAAGCTTTGACCTACAGTAGTTTTTAGCTAAGGTATGAATGTATGTTGATACTCACAACTACAAACTACAAATTCTTATTGAGTAACTGAAAATTGTCAATCGACGGAGAATACGCGATTTTTCCGTCGATTGTCAATTTTACAAAAAAAAAAAACAAAAAAATTGAATTCTCAAATTGAGAATCGAACTTGTAAAGTCGGTTTAAGAACGGACTCTTCATGAAATCTACCACTAATCAATTTGTAACTTTAATCTTCGTAACTCTACGCAAAACAATGCTGTTGAAATTACTTTTCTTCAGCTATTATAATAAAAAACTGTGTTTACTAGAAACAGATTTAAGCTTCCAAATTAAATCACTAGATATAAACATTTATTTATTAGCGACACGGTTGGCGCAGTGATTGAGCGATCGACTGCTGCGCTGCGTATCGCGGGTTGAGTCTCTATGTTTGTAAACGCACCCACGATACAGGAGGAATTCCTAGGGGCAACGATTTAAACAAAGAAAAAAGGCATTAAAAATCTTCAACTGTATCACTCAAATCTGTATACCTATTAGGTTTGTTGCAATCTTCGAAAGTAACTATTTGTGACAATATAACAGCGGCTAATCGTTATCAGTAACCAGCCGCCGAGCCGTAACTATACTTCATTTGATAAAAGATTTCCATGCGCGAATGCCTTACCAGTGTCGCCTATGTGAGCCAAATCAAATCATTTATTTCAATTACACCACTACAGGCACTTTTGTCATGAAAACAAAAAAAAAGATGCTGCTACAGTCCCAGTCACAAGACATAATAACTTGTGAAAGTGCTGTAGTTGCCCATTATAAAGCGTAGATCTCTATGGAGAAGAATGGGCAAGAAGCTCCATGGACACTCTTTTAAATCATATTTTTACAAAACCATGGATACATCATTCATGTTGAGATTATAAATAGATGTGAGAACTATGTAGATAAAGAGCGTCCAGAGTAAAAGCAAAAACAAGAGTTTAATAGATACTGCCGGGGTTCGAATCGAAAGAGATACCGCGGCCCCGGAACATAAAGGGCAATAGAAGGAACATGGGTGGGTTTTAGTCAGTAAAAGCCCGACACACACCCCCGCTTCACCCAGAGCGCGGGTAGTTATTTGATGATTTCCCAACCCAATAAAAGAGTTTAATAGATAAAATAATTAGTTAGGCTTCTGCCATTACTTACTTGTTGACATAAGGTAGCAACTGAGCTACCACACAATGGACAGGCGGCCATCAAGCCGCGGGAAGTAACCTATTCGAATAATTTAATATATTGTAATGCTGTATTCCAATGTCACATATCTTTCGGGAGTCCGTTTAGAACTTAAATGTTCGAATAAAGTTTTTTGTGTGACGCCTCGGTTGTGTGTGACAGGTGGAATTTTTATGGGACTTCTAATTTTCAATCAGACTTTACTGGTCTTACGGTCTTTGTCTTTCTGTATGTCTGAACCATCTACTAGTTCTTTTGAACGTAGATTGTGAATCATTCTGATATTGTCCATGAAATAAAGTTTTCGGAATGAATTTACTTATCGCGCGTTGCGAAAGGGGGCTAGACGGAAAAAATTAAGACCAAAAGTTGTAACGACACTTTTTTCTATAGTTGTAGCCGTGCGACGTGCACGTGTTTCTCAGTCTGTCTCTCTCTCTCTCTCTCATAGAAAGCAAGCCAGTTATTTTCGTTTCGTCTTTCTATTTCGCATTGAACAGTGTGGTGTCGCGACGATTATTTTTGTTGAGTGTATACAGGTTTTTTGTACATCCGTGTCCCTTGACACCTCTCAAGTTATTTTTTTTAAACCTTGCCTCACTCTAGGAATTTCCCCTACAGGTGCGTTTACAAACATTTAAAATCACATACACAAACAGTAGAGACAGACAATAAAGGTTCAGTTAGCTCCTTTCGAGGTACGGAACCCTAAAATACCACTCCGGTACTTTTACTAAAAGAGTGATAGATATGAATCCAAAAAAAATATGAATTGATTTTGAGGGGAATCATATGAAGGAGAAAGGAGTAAATGATACCGTGACGTCTGATAGGGGAGAATGGAAGAAGAAAACGTGTTTGCCGACCTCAAATAGATTGGGACAAGGGCAGGAAAATTATGATGATGACTTTTCAGCTCTTGTATTTCCTCAAAGGTAGAAAGAAGAAGATAGAATAGAAGGAAAAATACATAGGTATTCAAAACTGTGCTAATTATCATCAAACCATACAACATGCTGTATAGATTCCCAGATATTAAGATACCTAAGATATTTATAAATACAATGTGTCCGGTCATAGACTAGAGATATTTTAGGTACTTTATAGGTAAGCAACAAAACTTTTAGTTTTTAAATTTGATGAGTAACAAATTGACCATTTTTGTTTGTTCACATTTTTTTTGTTGATTTGCATATTTTTTCCGAATTTAATTGTACTTCCTAAAGTTACGAAAACGTGAGCCCATTATTTCGTAATTTAAACGATAGATGTCAATATTGTTGTTCTCCGAATAAGCCAATTTTTATCTCGGCAAGACCAAAATTTTGAGAGATATTTTTATTTGTGTACGCTTACAGAAAATTTCAAAAAATACCAAAATGGCTAACAAAAAGCGGGGAAATGAATTCGACCCAAATGTGTAGCGTAACAGTTTATAAGAACACTTTTTAAAAGTATCTAGAATATTACTACCCCAGGACAAGACACTCGAAGAGATGTGAGCAAAGCAGAGGAGCCTGCCAGGGCCACCACGATGTTCGAAAGAGATACCGTGGCCCCGGAACATAATGGGCAATAGAAAGAACATTAATGGGTTTTAGCCGGTACAAGTCTGACACTCCTCCTCTTTCCGCCCTGAGCGGGGGAAGTTATTTGATGATTTCCCATCCGCAAAAAAAGGACCGGACACATAGTATAACTTCTAATACCACATGAAAACCTACTTTGCTTTAAAAAAAAAAACTACTGTATCTTGGGTGCGTTTACAAACATTTAAACTGACATACACAAACAGCCAGACCCGAAACAACTATCTGCAGGTCATACAAATATTTGTTCCGTGCGAGAATCGAACCCGCGACACGCAGCGCAACAGGCAACCGCGTCGTTTGTACGCACACAAAGAAATTCTAAAACAAAACAATCTCACATCAAAATATAAAGTTACATCATAACTTACAAAACGTAGTCATCGTGAAAATATCCCCTTAAACAGTCGACCAATCATACAAGCTCATGTTTACATGTCTTCCCCACACATAACTCATTAGCCTGTATTACAGGCACGTCTGTAATATAATTCTTTACAAGATAAGTTTATATGAATCAGATGACACTAAGCGCCGTGGTTGGTGCGAGAATGAAGACGCGTGAGGTATGTGGAGCACTTGGAGGTTGACGCGTTGCGATGCTATGGGAGTCAAATCAAATCAAAATATTTTTATTTTAGGATCAAAAAATACTTTGTTTTATTATAGACTATAATCTAACTCTGTGCCAAATTTCATTGAAGTCCGTTGAGCTGTTTTGACGTAAAAGAGTGATAAACATCCGTCGCGGCTTCGCCCGAGTGATGATCGAAAAAAAAGTATCCAAAATTCCAGACTATAATCTAACTTTGTGTCAAATTTCATCAAGATTCGTTGAGCCGTTTTTACGTGAAAGTGCTACAAACATTCAAACATTCATACGTCCATCCAGCCACCCTCACAAACATTCGCGTTTATAATAAGTATTACTAGCTTCCGCCTGCGACTTCGTCCGCGTAGCAAAGTTACTTTGGGCTATCGCTAACTTTAACCCGCGTGATAATCGAAAAAAATATTTTTCTCTCCCCTTTTCTTCCCTCTTTCTTCCTTTTCTCGCTTTTTTTAATCTACGTCCGTCTCTATGGTCCCAACTATCTCTGTACCAAAATTCATCAAAATCGGCCATTTAGGCCTGACGGACGTAACAAACAAACAAACTCACTTTAGCTTTTATAATACATATTAGTAATTTGGCAGAAGCTTGTAACTTATAAAACACCGAAACAATACGGATAAAATCGATACGGAACCGCTTCGATGGTAAACCCTTTGGATTATAATTTTGAAAATCTGTCCACAATTGACGGAAATATCACGTAAACAAACATACAAAAAATCCAGTCGAATTTCAAACTTCCTCCTTTTCTGAAGCCGGTTAAAAAGGGGAGATAGAAGCATGAGCTCGAACATAGGTACCATCGCAAAAAAGAGCATCTTCACCGCTTCCACTACACACCTTACCTGTCCCCATCTCCACTCAAAAACCCACAAAGATCCCAGATATTGGGCGCACGTACGCAACAGTCCCAGGTATCGTATTACGACTAATTTGAATAAGTTATAGCTGCCTTGTTGTGCCTGATGTCTCTATTATTTAGAGAGGCAGCGTCTTGACAATAGGGCTGTACAAACGGACGACTGTACGACTTTTTTGTCGCGAGTTACTTGTTATAAAATCTAGGGATGGGTGTCTTTTGTTTAGCTGTCGTGTTCCTTAGGGACAAGTAAGATGTACTCGAAAATAGATTTGACTAGTGATTGGTAAACCGTGTGTGTTTTGGTTTGATTTAAAAGAAGAGTGTCCATGGAGTTTTTTTTTTCTTCTTAATAGAGATCAACGCTTTGGAATAGGCAACTACAGCACTTTCACAAGTTATTATGCATTGTGTGTGTGACTGGGACTGTAGCTGCATTCTTTTGTTTTTTGACATTCAAAAGTGCCTGTAATGGTCTAATTGAAATAAATGATTTCAGCTTGATTTAAAGTTCAGTGAAATATAATTTAGGATGAAAGAATGCTGTAAAAAATATATATACATATATATGTATATTTGTTTCGTTAGTGAAATAAAAACCAAATGATTGTCTTATCTTTAACAATTACATTAAGGTTTTCACTGAAGACTAATTGAACATGGAGTTGCGTAGATGTTTCAGTTAAGAGTCCATGGCATTTTAAACGTTTTGTGATTTTAAAATGACTTTGACGAGCTGTATCTGACGAATACACACTGTGGCTAAGCTTTTCTTTTTATGTATGGTCTAAATTAGTTTTAAGCAGACATTCACATTTTTTTTATTTATTTAGCCGTTCTGAACCTACACATGGCATTTAAGTTATAAAAAAGCGAAATATCCTACTACAGGCTTGTTTTGCCTAAAACGATGCTTCAAAATTAGTTAAGTATTGCAAAACTTGTTACACTTATACACTAAATAAAACATTTCGTATTTTTGTATTCACAACCTCTTTTTTTATAAACTTTGCCCCACATTAGGAATTTCTCCTGTATCGTGGGTGCGTTTACAAACATTCAAACTCACATACACAAACAGCCAGACCCGGAACAACTACCTGTCGGCCATACAAATATTTGTTTCGTGCGGCGATCGAACCCACGACACGCAGCGCAGCAGTCGATTGCTCAGCCACTGCGCCAACCGTGCCGTCCTAAACGTACCTCTGATAAACTAGAGTACTTCAATAACAAAGATTATGATTATATATATATATCTATTTAAACTTTATGTTGGTTACACAAAACCTTCGTTGCTTGACGCCCACACACAGGAAGACTCCCCGTTTTGTTTCAAATATGGTAACAATTCTATATCAATATGGTGGGTCTAATGCAATTGAATTGAAGTTTATCGTTATAAGAATGTGACATAACGTAAATCACTTTATTAGGTAAGTACTAGCTTTTGCCCGCGGTTTCGCTCGCCGACGTGACCATGGAGATGGATATAGGTAAATTTAAAAAAAAAAGTGAGACAAGGAACAGGAACGAAAAGATGGGAAAGGATTTTTTTTTTATCATCACGCGGGTTGAAGTTAGCGTCAGCCCAAAGTAACTCTGCCACGCGGACGAAGTCGCAGGTGGAAGCTAGTATTTTTATATAAGAACTCAACTAAGTAACTCTACATCCTACAAATATATAACAAAACTAGCTGTGCCCAGCGGTTTCACCCGCTGCTAGAGGTATGAAAAATAGATATTGGCCGATTCTCAGACCTACCCGATATGTACACAAAATTTCGTTTAAATCGGTCCAGCCGTTTCCGAGGAGTATGGGAACGAAAACTGTGACACGAGAATTTTATATATTAGATATAATATTAGACCTACCTACACACCATATTCTTACGTAAATCGAACATGGGTTTCGATCGTCAATTGTTTCAATACTCATGTATTTCCACAAGGAATCGAGTTACAATATTGTACCTCCATTTTGTTTTGAACATGCTTGCGTAGGAGTTGAGTAGGATAGTACAAGATTCTTTTAATACATTCGTTTAGTATTTTATTGAAGGAAGTTTCTATGTTTTCGCGATGTATTTTGTAGGTGGATTAATATATGTTTAGAAGAGTTTCGAAGTTTAAATGTTTGTTTAAAAAAGTTGTACTGAAGTTGAAAGATAAGTTTGAAAGTATTTTTGTATGTGGGTTTTGGATACAAAAAGTTTCTAGTTAATGTTAGTTAGGTACCATTTTAAAAAAGATATTTTTTTTAAAAAAACGTTGCCCCACTGGTAATTTCTCCTGTATCGTAGGTGCATTTACAAACGTTTAAACTTACATGCACAAACAGCCAGACGCGGAACAATCATCTGTGTTTATACAAATATTTGTTCCGTGCGGGGATCGAACCCGCGACACGTAGCGCAACAGTCGAAACTCTTAGCCACTGCGCCAACCGTGTCGTCATATGTTGTACCTGCCGAGAATTGTGGCAACCTGCATAACTGTTCACTAACAATCCAATCGAAACCGTAATCGACAATCGACCCTAGTCTATGTTCTCGTAATCCAATCGTCAAAACCGCAAAACGCTAATCACAGATCCCTGTGGAGTTCTTTAACTCTGCAAGGTATGGTTTAAAAGGGTACGTTACAAATTTGTGGTAGAAAATTTTTAGTGATAAATATCTTATCTTTTATTTTTATTTTATACTAGCTTTCGCCCGCGACTTCGCCCGCGTTAAATTTGGGGTAACACATTTCCCCTTGCGCCTTATTGATTTGTAATAGCAACGCTAAGTTTTCCCTTTTCTTACCTCTTTCTACCTCACATCCCACTTTTTTAAAATAAAAATTAGCCTATGTCCGTCTCCTGGTTCCCAACTATCTCTGTACCAAAATTCATCAAAATCGGTTTAGCCGTTAAAGAGTGAAGAGGTAACATACAAACAAACTCACTTTCGCTTTTATAATATTAGTAAGGATTTATTATGAAGACAACATAATATGGGTCCAGTGTGTTAGTAGATAACAAAATTCTTAGCCTATGTTAGTGCTTAATTAAATAGTAAACATAATTTTACCAGATATTCGTTTATTGTCGGTATAATTGACGTCTTCATATCGTAAAACGATTGTGTAGACATATAAAAATTAGGATACCAATTACGGATTTATGAATGGCGTTTGGAGCACTTCTTCGATTATACTCACGGCACGATTTCAATAGAATGCTTGTGTATCCTCGAAGATGATGATGATTCTCAAACCCTTATTCCTTATTTCAAGGCCTAAATGAAGTGGCTTTACGTCAAAAGACAAATGACAATGATGTAATCTATCAAAAAGCGAATGTCAAACTGACAACCCTGTGGAAAATCGTTGACAAAATGCAAAACACTTTGAATGCTATACCCAAATGCCTCAAGGTTCTCTTTCAAAAGTCAACATCATTATAACTATGGCACGGAATGTTTAACTAACCTTAACAACAGCAAGAACAACAACGAAAACAAACCACTCATTGTTCTAATTCTGTCCAACTAATTTTGTCGTAAAACAATAATCAACCACTTTGTAACCAACAACTTAAATAATAAAATAATCATTCTCACACAAAGGACTAATTCATAAAATTTTACACGGCCAATTATGGGCCCAAATACAGCTTGAATGGTCAAAGACCAGGCTTTGACCATAGTGCAAGACAAAGGCCATTTGTGGCTGGGACAGGCCATTAAATGACCATATATCTTTGTTAAGGGCCATAAATTGGTTGGCCTATTATTCTCCTAATAATTAGCAGAATCCTGGTGTATTGGGTGTTTTTGGGTTTCGGGTGAAGTGGTACAGGGATGGATTTGGGGAGAGGAATGCAGAAACTATTAATGGATGATGTAGTATCTAATTAAAAAAAGATTAAAGTAACTATGTAATGATTTCATAAATAAAACAGTTTCAATAGCTATTACATAACAGCTACCTACAATTTTCAGTTTTTTCTACTGCTACCGAGAAAACATTATAAATCCATTGAGGCTTTCTAATTCAGGTTTCTAAACCACATTTAATCGCCAGTTCATGTGAGCCCGGTTCCGAATTACAAATACTTACATTTGCGAGAGTGCTTTACTTAGTAGTCTTACACAAATTGCAAATCATCCGCCCATCACACTCCAAATTCCATTTTACTAATGTTTATATTAATCGTCAATTCTAATGGAAACATGCCCAGAACACTAGCAGCATTGCCACATTGAATGGCAATGCTAAATCTATCGCCAAAAAAGAGCCAACCCTCTGATTACGCGAATCATCGGCCAGTCGGCAAGAAATCTTATTAACATACCAATAAAATTAAGTTCCTCAGCCAAAATATTTAACAACCCTCTTTCCAGTCCGTCCCTGTGCCCACAATAGCTAAGCTCAGCGGGAGGCAACGCCGTAACGCCTGCACGTCAGACGATAGCTATTGTACCGTGAGATTGTATCTACACTACGCTATTATGACGGTCAGTATTGTGGATGGATGGGAGATGAAATTGTTTAAGTCTTTGTGGAGAGAGATCCTACCATGACATCTTAAATCAGAACTTATTCCGCTGAGGGAAAGAGACCGAGCTATACAGGGTATCTAGCACCATCTCTTTCTCACACAGGAGTAAAAACTTCTATAAGATGTCATGGTAACCCTGCTGGTTAGAGCATGTTCTTAACATGGATAGAATGGCCGTTTAAACGTTTAGAAGGCGCCATGACAAAATTATTTCCAAATTCAAAGTCTCTTTGGCTAGGACAGTGTTGCCAGTTTGTAAAACCTTTGTTCCTGGATCATTATAATCTGGATCTTATCAAAGTTCGAGTGAATATGTTTCTTCTAGGCAATCGGGGTTTGCATCATCACTTCATATCAGAAGAGTTGCGGCCATACGCAAATCTATTGAGAAAAAAAAAAAACTGGAATAATTTGCTTTTTATTGCAAAGATGTTGGAATTTTTCAGTTTGGTAACCATAGAGTTAACGTTGAAAGCTCTATAAAGTCTTTGCGGGTTGTTCGAAAGAGATATCGCGGCCTCGGAACGTAAAGGGTAATAGAAGAAACATGGGTGGGTTTTAGTCAGTACAGAAGTCATTGGATGATTTCCCACCCGAAAAAAAAAAAAAGCTCTATAAAGTCTCGATGGGTTAGCGCGTTATTTATGTATCTTTTTACTTTATTTTGTTGCATGGAAAAAATTAACAGATAATTAAGTGTTTTAGTAAGACCATTAAATTTAAATGCCTAGTGCTCTGCTAGATTCGGCTCGAAGATTGGATTGTAATGTAGATAGGAAATGTAACGACTTAAAATTTAATAACCAAGCAATGGCGTTTCACACTGGGCATAATTGGTACAAACGACAAAATGAATTCGTTATGGGAAAGCGCCCATTGAATAATTTGTAATTTGAAAATGTACCTGAATGTAAAGAAATCTAATACATATGTAAAATTCTCGTGTCACAGTTTTCGTTCCCATACTCCTCCGAAACGGCTGGACCGATTTCGACGAAATTTTGTGTACATATCGGGTAGGTCTGAGAATCGGCCAACATCTATTTTTCATACCTCTAAGTGAGCAGCGGGTGAAACCGCTGGGCACAGCTAGTTACCAATAAAAGTTCGGAAGCAACCTTATTTTTGCTTTGCGGGGATAAAACACTAAATAACCTGTAAAACGTTACGTATCTTGCATATTATCTATTTACTAGCTTCCGCTCGCTACTTCGTCCGCGTGGCATAGTTACTTTGGGCTAACGCTAACTTTAACCCGAGTGAAAATCGAAAAAAAATATTTTTTGCACAAACGAACTCACTTTCGCTTTTAGGATTATTTTTCTTTTCTTTATCTCTTACAACATAATTAAGTAATAATTTAAATATTTACAACCTTACGTTTCTATCCATGCAATAAAACCATAGTAAATTTATAAATAAAAGATAAATACAACTTAATAGAGATAACAATTCCCTTTTAATTTCCATTAGACTCCCCCATTATACAATTCTAAAGTAATTTATAAACGCGTGCGCAGTTAATTTTGCACGGCTCGTTATTCATTGGTTCAAATTGAATTAGGAACGGGTGATGTGATCTACCCTTCTTGGGTTTAGTGTTGTTAATGGCAGTTGGATTTGAAAAATGCGTTCAATTGATTGTGTTGTTTTTGAGTGGGAGATTTTATTTGTTAGGTTAAGCACTATAGTTCAAGGGGTATCGAATGGACTAGTATTAACTGGGATTTCGAGATCAGATAGACAGTTACTCCATGTAAATTTTAGTATTCATCGTAATACGGTTAGAATGGAAGACCCACAATAATTGTGAAAAGACAGGCAAATGATAAAGAAATATTTTTTTATTACTTTTTGTTATTTTTTTTTTTAACAATTTTTTTCAATTGTTCCAACCGTTTTTTTTTAATTATTACCATCATAAATCATAGTAGCAGTTGTAGTCGTTGGTTGTTTCCATACAAAAAGATTCATTAAGATTTTTTTCATACAAATATTTTGATCGCGATGATTTTCGATTTTAACACACGAATACGTATGACATTAAACAGAATAATTGTTATCAAGTATGTAGTAACAGGTATTCGATTACGATTTCCTTGGTCTTGAAAGGTATTCAAATTTTACAAGTAATAAATAGCAATTTATCACTTGTAAAATTTGAATATCTTTATTTCCATACGTTCACTACTAATTACTTTGATCTTTTACGTTGAGTACACAAACAACTAAATTGGTTACACTTCAACATACTTAACCAATATTTATTACTTACAAAAAACGGTGTGAAAGTCTCCTTTCAATAATTTTATGAGCAGACCGCCATTCTAACAACAACCAAAGCAATCGACAGCCCTCTTTCTCAATACAAGTGTCAAGTATCCTTACATAGGTAGATCAAAAAGCAATCGATATTCAATAGAAACCTACACATCATTGTGTTACTAGAAGATTTCATGTCGACAATAAAAACTAATTTATTTGCAACAAATTGTCACTCGCCATTCTAAGAAGGCGCCATGACACAATTATTTCCAAATTCGAAATCAATCTGTGTTACCACACTGCAAAAAAAACTATTGGTGTACACATTGAACTTTATTGCAAAGAGGTTGAGTGACATGACAGTTTGAGAACTGTAGAGTTAATGTTGTCTATGGATAAAGACGTCAAGTCAGAATTTAACAAAGCGCTTTGATTGCCGTCAACCATTGTGCATTATTCACGGTCATTATATTCTATTTAGTTCGATATAACCGTTTAATAGTTTACGAAGACTTCCCCTTAGCATGCTTATTAACAATACAATAAAAATAAAATAGCCATAGAGCCACTTTACACCTTCTCAGAAAACGGCAGTTGTTTAGAAAAAAAAAATCAAACGTCCCTTTATGAGTTTTTGTACGTTTATTGATAGCTTAGCCACATTCTTTCTTCTCTTTCACTTGCCAAATGATTTTAAACTCTATTATCTAGTATGTAACCTAAAAGTAAAACAATTCAAACGCAAATCATAAGTTTGCCAAAACAATAATGATACTCGACTTATGAAGTGGAAAGCGATACTATCATCGTGTCATTCCCTTTTCATAGCCGTGTTAATATAAAATTAATATTTTTGTCGCCAAAAAAATTGTAAACCATACATTTGACAAAGGTTGTTTGACAAATAATTTTCACATGAAATCGTTAAAGTTTGAGCAGCGTGAAATTTAAGAGGTATAATATTGTTCTCGGAAAGCGAATGTGTTGGAGATTTTGAGCAATATGGGATGGTTGATTGATTGATATGTCATTTTAGATATAGGGTTGTTAACTGACTATAGTTGGTTCATGTAGGAGGAGATTTATTCTATTTTCCTACCTTACAGACAGATGTGCTGCTGGGGAGTTTGTTCCGCCACTTCTTCTTCCCGGCTAAAACACTAGGAAGTGACGAAGGGCAGGGCGTTTTTGTGGGACTGTCTCTTGTAATGTGACGTTCAAAAACTGCTGATTATCAGCCTAATTTGAATAAATGACTTTTGGTTTTGATTTTTCTGATATTCTACTAATATTATAATTACAAATGTTTGTGTGTATGGATGTATGTTTGATCCTCTTTCACGAAAAAACTACTGAACGGATCTTAATGAAATTTGGCATAGAGTTAGATTATAGTCTGGAAAAACACATAGGATACTCTTTTTATCTATTTCACGCGGGTGAAGCCGCGGGCGCCAAGTAGTTATAGCAAATACTAGCTGTTCCCCACGGTTTCACCCGTGCTGCTCAGCACCTGTTGGTCGTAGCGTGATGTTATATAGCCTATAGCCTTCCTCAAGAAATGGACTATCCAACACTAAAAGAATTTTCCAATTCCAACCAGTAGTCCCTGAGATTAGCGCGTTCAAACAAACAAACAAACTCTTCAGCTTTATAATATTAGTATAGATATAGACTTTAATATTTGAATCCTAGACGATACACGTCCAGCTTTGCAAGCATCCTTGTATTCATCGCTTAAACATCTCCTTGAGTCTACAACAACACATTAAATCGCCTACATGACCTGCTTATAATTGAGTAATTTAAACTGTGACAATTGTATCTTATCAGGCAATCTTTATTAGATCGTTCATATGAATCCTAATATACCTCACTCGTTGAGATAGGAAAGTAAACGTAATCTTTTAAGTCAGAAGGTTGGTTTTCCGCTGGAAGTGTGTTTGGTTGGATTGCGTAGATCTTACAGTGATACATATTGAATAGAAAGGTTTGGTTCACATTTGCGATTGTTTAGTTGCGACTTATTTTTTTAGTTTTGCGTTTTGTACGAAGAGATTACTATTAATTACTTGAGGTTATTTGAAGTATCGTTGTATATGTGTTATGTATAGTTGTTTTATCTTTATTAATATTATAAAAGCAAAAGTGAGTTTGTTTGTTACCTCTTCACTCCTAAATGGCTAAACTGATTTTGAGGATTTTTTTTAAAATAAAAGTGAGATATGAGGGAAAAAGAGAGAAGAAAAGGGAAAATTTAGCTAATAAATCAGGCGCAAGACCAAAAACAACAGGTATCAGGTACCTGCAAGTCAGGAAAGAGGAACCGTGTTACCCCGAATTTAACGCGAGCGTAGCCGTCGACAAAAGCTAGTGAAATTATAATTTTTTCGATAAGATGGCGGGACGAGCAGCACAAAATCAACGAACAGTGGTGCACATGGGCCCTGGGTCTTACCGATGGGAAGACATGGGGGCCTTTGCCCAGCAGTGGGTTAACGCAGTCTAGCAGTAACAGTATAATTTTATCTTCAAATGCGCATTGAATAAAAGTATAGCATAATATACAGCATCATATCAACTTAACAAAATCAACTTAAAAAAAACAGTATGGTTTTCAACCAGGAACACATTGCAAAAATATTAATTCTAATAAGATTCCTTACAGTACAAAGAGACTACATAAGTGCCGATCACGATAAAGCTTTACGTATTTCCGTAAAAACTTGCAACAGCAGTGAAATAGTTCATGTCTTTACTGTAGTATTTGGCTTGTAGCAGGGGCAGCAGGGCTAATAACACTATAGTACGGCCAACGAGAAGCGATACGAAAGGTCATTAACCTATAGAACAACTGTGGCGTTGACAATCTAATATTTAGCTCTTTCCATCTTGTGCCTTTGTCGTAATGTCTCGTTCTCCCGACAAAAACATGACAACGTTAAGACGGGTTCGCCAATATTCGGGCGGCCATTTTAGATGGGGTTTTAGCATGGGTTTTGTTTACATTTGGTATCGCTTCTCGTTGGCCGTACTATGTAGGTAATATATCACTTATCACAGGCTCACCAGCACAACCAAGTCCTCGTTCCTGGTCCGCTTCACCTTGCCACTTTTCCGCCATCCGTGATGACTGACAGTTGACATTCGTGACAGCTACCCGACCACTTGTGTGTGTGAGACAGTGTTTACATATCTATTACATAGATACACTACATTTACCATAGCTTATGTCAAGCTAATTTCTATAGGTACTAGAATGTCAGTTTGTCTAAGACAGGTTCTCGTACTGAATACTGATAATATTTATTTAATTGACATGCCATTAATTGTAATTTTTTATTCCTATTTAATGTTTATCTTAAAATTATGTTTATGTACCAAATATTTGCACGCCCCCAGTGGCAGAATATAATGAGACCTTTGTTTATATTTAAGACCATAAAAATGTACCATATTCAGACAATTAAATGAATTTGAATTTGAACGATAGCTTATGTCAAGCTAATTTCTATAGGTACTAGAATATCAGTTTGTGTCTCAAGTGTGTGCGAATTAAAGTCGCAAATACAACTCCAGCCTTATGTCCTTATCTGGTATAACATGTCCAGACATCAACAAAGGTCGACTGATAGTAAAATATTATTGTTTTACGATTTCACATTAACAGTACTAGCCCGTAAGTATATGAATGAAAATATTACGTCGATTCCATTTTATAACTTGACTTGAAGGCTATTTGACTTGATTCTGATAACCTAATTGTATGCAAAAGTGGTAGCCTTTTAATGTTGTTGTCGTCGTAAGAAAGACCCATTGATTTATTCATAGATAAACCCATTCGATGACATCAAATTTTTAAAACGTTTGGCGGGAATTTTGACAGTTGACACATGATTTTTGCATCCGTTTGACATTTCTTTTTCTTAATAACTTCAATACCATAACCAATTTACGAACTAAACATTTTTATAAATCAGTCCACTTACAAAAAAAATATTGATGGGCCATAAAAAAAAAGGTTTTTGTAAAGTGATCCACCGTCATAAGTAAACCATGGACAAAAACTGTTATTTTAAAGTATTAAAATGGGCGTTCTAACGCTGTCGGGAGCGATGCCAGCAAATTGCCATTATAATTGGCCGTTTAAACATGTTTGGATTCGATTTTCGAAACACGTTTCGTTGCAAAAAGTTTGTAAAAGGAACGCATCTGTCATTTTGTTGAGTGATCGATTTGGAATGAGGGATGGTTTCAGATAATCATAGGTTTGTGTTGTTTTTGCGAATTTCGATTGGAATTGTAAGGGATATCGATGGAAAAAGATAATAGATAGGTACTAGGAAGAGGAATATTGATGGGATATTAAATTATGATTAAATACTGTGATAGTGATAATAATCTTTGTCTAAGTTGACTGACAAGTATCCTATGAACTTCGCCATAAACGTCTTGTGACCGGGACCAACTTTAATATTTAGTATTTTTTTGACATTCAAAATTGACTGTAACGGTCTAATTGAAACAAATGATTTTGTTTTTTTTTTAAATAGATGTCGCAAGGTATACTTTTACTTGTTAGGAGACCAAGTAATATTCACGTAAACATTTGATGACTGGCTTTAATGCAGCTGGCTATTGGCCCTGCCACTCACATACGGACATCAGTCGTTCTCCACCTATTGCAGTCCATTGCTGGACATAGGCCTGTCTCATGTTCACGCATTATTACAAAACCTTGTATTCTATCTTCCGTAACCAGTCTTGAACAGCCACATTTTTAAGGCCGTTGTTGTAGATGGACTGGCGATCAGCTTATTAGTTTCGCCTTCATTGAAAGTTTAGTGTTAGAAGACTGTTCCTTTGTTTAGGGACTCAACTGTAACGATACACACACAAAAAGTGATGTAACCGTCCTCTATGGTCAACGGTGTAACTTTCCTTTATGGTCAACTGTGTTACTTATCAATACAGACACGAATCAATTAACAAACAAAAAAAGAACACCAATATCGTCCATTGTGTAAAACCATCAAGCCATTTCTCTCCAGCCATTACCTACCTTCGATATTCAAAAACGTCACACGTCATAGATTAAAAACGTCAAGCGCCTCACTGCATCACAATGCATAACGTACGCCCCACCCTAGTCGCAGGAAGCCAGCACGTTTGACGCACCTATTAAATTATTACTATGACACCCGATGGGAATTCTGATTTTTCTGACACGAGTATATGTCTTACGTGTTAACGACTGTGTAGTTAAAAATTGTGGCACCCGTTGACAGTAAATTGACTAATTTACCTCGTATAGTGAAATATAGTGGTGGAGAAGAATGTGTCATTAGTTCGGCTGGATAGTAAATTTCTGGGAGACGATAAAATGTTGTAAGGAACGTAGAGACATTTAAATGAGGATACGTGGTCAATGTGATTGATTTATGATGAAACGTGTCTTGTCTTTTGTTGAGTTAACAGATGTAGATCTACGGTAAAGCAACAGAACTGCAGGATTTCTATTAGAATTGATTGAGCAGCAAAGTGAAGTCTCGTTTTGTTCCCGGTTAATGGCAAAAAGCTGGCCCTATTACATGGGGCGTAAGGCTTAAAGTTACTTGCGAAATGTAGGTATACACCGGCACTATATCTTAGCCTCTCCCTCATCGATTGGAGAAAAACAGTCTTGTTTGAGAATTATAATGAAAGGGTAGCCCTCTTTTATTGAAATTCATGAATTTGTAGCAAAACTAGAAAATATGCATCCTAAAATGTAACACAGCAATCTTTACCTAGCAACCACAGCCTACATCTCCACACAAATCATCGAGAATCCTCCAAAACTGCAGACACACATGAACGATTTTTTATTTTTGTTTGATGCTTTGTATGTTAATTGCTTATTTTTGCTAGACGGAAAACATTAAGACCAAAAGTTGTAACAACACTTTTTGCTATATGTAAACCGTGCACGTGTTTCTCTGTCTGTCTCTCTCTCTCCTCAAAGAAAATAAGCTATTTTTAGTTTAGTTATTTTAGTTTCGTTTTTCTATTTCGCATGAAACAGTGTGATTATTTTTGTTGAGTGTACACAGGTTTTTTTGTACATAATAAATAATAACTTCGTTCTATCAGGGTGTCCCTTGTTTTGTGCTCGTCGTAATTTGCAACGAATTAATATATTTTCTTTACTTCTAACTACCCAAGTTATTGGGTTCACTTATGTAATGAAATTCGAAGAAGTCTGCCAAGGATCGTTCAGTCTATTCTTGCAGATTGACAACCAAAACCAATACATCTAACCGACCGTTAAGAAACGGTGTCAAATACAGACACCGACCAGTCTTAACGACCGTTAGTTATTACATATTTTCACGAAACCTTGCTACACTTGGCAAAGAATACACTCTTGCGCATGTGATCTGTGCGTTAACTATGGCATTAAAAGGAATCAGGTCTCTTGTAGGCAGTGCGAGTCAAAGGATGCGCCATGGTGCAATGACGTAACTGTAGAGAATAGATCAAATGGCGCACTAGTTGCGTCATATTTTTAGAAACGGCATCCAGTTAATAGTAATCTATACTTACTAATATTATAAAGCTGAAGAGTTTGTTTGTTTGTTTGAACGCGCTAATCTCAGGGACTACTGGTAGGAATTGGAAAATTCTTTTAGTGTTGGATAGTCCATTTCTTGAGGAAGGCTATAGGCTATATAACATCACGCTACGACCAACAGGTGCTGAGCAGCGCGGGTGAAACCGTGGGGAACAGCTAGTATATTTATATGCGAAAAACACGGTATACAAAGTTATTTACAGAAGTATAGGGACCACCATGTTTTGCTTAGAATTAAAGCATGCAAATTATAGGTACCAAAACAAACGTTACAAATGATACAAACAAAAAGGGAAACCTATAGTCTATGTTCCAGAAATTGCTTAATTTAATACTATAGAAATTATATTGAGTTAACCAATAATACAGTTCAACCTTAAACATCCTACAGTTTAATGTTTTTAAGTTAACATCCTTATGATGTTTAGTTGGAATATTTCCGTCTTATCGGTGTTTCAAAATGAAGAAAATTGTTGTGAGGCTCCAAACCAGCGTTGCCACATTTTTTGACAAGTCGGTATTTTCAAACATTTTGAGTGAAAAAAATGCGGGTTTCTTTCGTCGAAAGCCTTAGTTATAGGACATAGTAATAAAACGTAGATAATTAGAAGTTTTTAAGTGTCAAGAATAACCACAGAAAATGTATTTTAATGGAAATAAGATATTTTAAATAAGTTTCACCATATTGTTAGGTAGTTGACATCACAGTATGGCAGCTGAGTCTCCCGACCGCGCTTTCTGAGGACGCTGCACGCACGCTAGAGTTATCCCTGAAAAGCAGGAATGAGTGTGTCCCGGGCCTGCATCAGGATATCTGGCAACGGTGAAATGAACATTTCCTAAAGTAAAAAATTAAAGTTATTTATTTAACTATTTATGTACACAGTAAACCAGACAGGATAAAAATCATTTAAGATTTGAGTACAAAGGTACTGCTTATTTTTTAAGAAATTTCTGCCAGCAGACCTGCGAAAGGAGATATGAGAACGAAATGTAGATGGCGTGGTCCACTACCGAACTTAATCCGTTAGGTACGGTCCGGTCCGGGTGTAACTGTGTCCTTACAGCTGGAACATTATAGGCTGATGCTTATGAAAACGTGCACAAAAATATTTTTTAAAAGAAGAAGACATGAAACATACAAAGTACATATTATTATAAATACATTTAGAAAATAAATAACTTGCGCCTGCGACAATTAGGTCACCTACTATGCTATGGGATGCTATGGACACCCACAGCACAGCGTTGGTTTTCAGTGGTCAACCCGTGAAAATATGGTATCACTTCACTTACGGTTAAATACGGTTGTCTGAAACCGTGCCCTTCGCGCACCTCAAAGAGATGTCAGCAAAGCAGAGGGGCCTGACAGGGCCACCGCCTGTCCGGGTTGCTAGTTGTTCGAAAGAGATACCGCGGGCCCGGAACACAAAGATCAAAAAAGGAACATGGGTGGGTTTTAGTTACCAAAAGTCAGGCACTCGCTATTCGTACACCCTGCAGCGATTACAAAGATACAACAAACAAATTGTGCTCCGGGGTTGCGGGTTGTTCGTAAGAGATACCGCGACCCCGGAACACAAAGATCAAATATAGGAACATGGGTGGGTTTAAGTCAGTACAAGTCTGACACTACCCCTCGCTCCGCCCAGAGCGGGGGAAGTTACTTGATGATTTCCCAGCCCAAAAGCCAATTGCACTGATAGACCAGACGTACAAGACCACCTATTCCAAAGCTGTCAAGATACAAACGATGTTAAAGTAATATTTAATGTTTTGTTAAAGTTATAATGTTATAATCACCTGCGTCGCATATTGATGACAACTTGTAACGATCATATTCGCTGAGACCACTTGTGATCGCAAAAATAATGTTTGCATTTTAAAGATATTATGGGACAAAGAATTCGTGGGGCAGAGTTTGTTTTGTTTTTTGTTTTTACTCTGTTGTTTTTTTACTCTCTTTTTCGGGTTCAGCTACCCTACTATGACGTCTTAAAGCAGTTCTTATTCTACTGAGGGAAAGAGACAGAGCTATACAGGGTGTCTAGCACCATCTCTTTCCCTCAGTGGAATAAGAACTGCTATAAGATGTCATAGTAGCCCTTCTGTGCCTACCACAAAACGATAGAACCGAAGCCTTTCATTTTTATTTGTTTTAGGGTGGAAAATCATCAAATAACTTCCCCGGGGGGAGTGTCAGACTTGTACTGACTAAAAACCCACCCATATTCCTTCCATTGCCCTTTATGTTCCGGGGCCGCGGTATCTCTTTCAAACAACCCGCAACCCCGGCAGGCCGAGGCACTGGCAATCCAGTCCTCAAATCCTGAAAAGAAGTTCGTGACCGATAACAGTGAATTTCGTGTGTCGAGGACAGAATCGAATTGTGAGTGACAGCCGTAGTGAGACCGAGCGCCAAAAACTAATCAGTCACCTACAAAAAGACAAAAATTGCTGTAAGGAGGTTAATGGTAAGAAACTCCTTACTGCACTTTTAGTTAGCGCGGCAGAATGACTTAAGTTTTTCGTAATCATGGAATTTTCAACGAAGCCGAAATATCGGAAACTAAAAATAAAAATACGTGGTAACTATCCCGTTTCATCATTCGTTGTTATTAATAAGAGAAAAAGACATAAAAAGTTTTTTTAACAAAACTTTTTTAATAACTACTCCATCAAAAACAAAAAAAGAACCTCAAATCAACTCCATACCTTTACAAAAAATATGATATTCAACCCGTACACCCTCAATAAACAACGTTGCATTCAATTCAAAACTACAGGAACACACGGTGTGGTCAAGTGCATATAACTATGCGTGGCGAGGCAACAAGACGCATTTAAACATAACTAATTCGTATTATGCGCTTAGAATTAATTTTAGAGAGAATGCAAGTGATGCAGCAACTAAACGCACGGTTGGCGGGAGTTTTGACAGCTGACAGTTTTATTTTTTTAATAGTTTTTCATTTTTTTTTCTGCATGCTTGTTTGTTGAGTGTGGTGCCCAATGCTATTGTTTGTATTAATCTGACAATTCAATGTTCTATTACAAGGTATCTTTTTAGTTTAATTTATAGGATCTTTGGGGAAAAGAAACTACTTATCCAAAACCTCTTGAAGAACTATGCATGATTCAGTTCGCAAAATAGACTAAAACAACTACCTAGATATTTTTTATTTAATAAAATTATATTGTTTTGTATTATAATATGTTGAAAAGAAATAACAATAAAACATAAACATTTAACTTTTCGGTAGCTTACACAATATGTAATCGGTTATCCACCAAAGTGTCTAGATATTGACGGTCGCATTCAAGATGTTTCATATTTCTACGTCGACATACACAAACAAACACGATTAACCACATTTATGCATTTTGACAGCTTACGTCATTTCAATACATTTTCGACATTTTCTTTACGCCTTTTGAGGTATCAACCATAAATAAAACTAATAAGAGATACCGACATCTAGGAAAATATAAAATAAATAGGCAAACGTACTTTTACGACGCCACATCGCCATTAATATACATTTTAGAAAGCACAACTTCTATAATCTATAATACCCAATCATCTATGTCACTCGCGTAGCTAATGAAGCCATCATTATATCATCTCTGTCCGTGCCAAAGGAAGTATAAGCGTGATGATAATGTCTAAGTAAGAAATTGCAACATTGTTAAGCAATGTGCAGAGAGCGGGTCATTTCAAAGGGTCTTATTGACCTTATTGGTATTTTGCACTCATTCAATAATGGTTACGTATCTTTGGTTCGCCTGACGAAGAAACACTGACATCTATACTATAAATAGATACTTAAGCACCGTGGAATTTAAGTCATCTTACAACGGCAGCCCTGCTACCCTACCATGACGTGTTAAATCAGAACTTATTCTGCTGAGGGAAAGCGACAGAGCTATACAGGGAGTCTAGCACCATCTCTTTCACTCAGTGGAATAAATTCTGCTTTAAGATGTCATAGTAGGCCTACTGGTTATCTCTCCAAAACCTAATCCGTTAAGCTTTTTGAGAGGACTAACAAACATACATATTACACGCATTTAAAATTCTGGTCTCTCGTCGACTCCACTTTAAAATTTATGTATGATAAGGAATGATAAAAACTATCACTAACTATCATATCTGTCTAGACTTTTTCCAACTATGTCGGGATCGGCTTCCAGTCTTACTGGTTGCAACTGAATACCAATATTTTACACGGAACGACTGCTTATCTGACCTCAACGCTAATGGATTATACGATACCCCTTGGTAAGATTGGTTGTCAGACTTTCGGGATACTAAATAGTATTATCTAATATATAAAATTCTCGTGTCACAGTTTTCGTTCCCATACTCCTCCTCCTCTGGACCGATTTAAACGAAATTTTGTGTACATATCGAATAGGTCTGAGAATCTGCCAACATCTATTTTTCGGACCCCTAAATGACCAGTGGGAGGAACCGCTGGGCACAGCTTGTTACTTATAAAGAAAAACTGCATAGTTAAGTTTTTATTTAAAGTGGATATTTTATTTCTTTTTGTATCCTAAATATCAAGTCTTATTTTCAAATCTTATTCGGATAAGTAGTAAAGTAAAAACCCTCTTACAAGGTTCTCTTTGTCATAGTTTTAAAAATCCAGTTAGATAATCAAAAAAACCTATTAGTTCTTCAAAAGTCAAAGTCAAATTAGTTATTTCAATTAGACCATTACAGACACTTTTGAATGTCAAGAAACAAAATGAAGCTACAGTCCCGGTCACGAGACATAATAACTTGTGGAAGTACTGTAGTTGCCCATTCCAAAGCGTTCCTTACATATTATTCCCGATACTTCCAAGTACTTATTAATAAAACACAATCGAAGCCATCAATATCTATCGATAGTAATTAATTAATTTAGTACCCAGCAATAGTGCCGATAGTTATTACGTACTCCATGATGTGCGGACATATCCTATGCTATTAATAGGAATAGCTCCATCTATTCTTACGATATCCTATTAGTAATCTGTGAACTACAAATAGTGTGGAGTAACTTTTGAATGATAAATAAGGAATTTGCAAGTAAGAAACTGCATCTCTGCTATGAGGTCCTGGGTTCGAATCTCGGGACACGCAAAATGTAATTGGTTTTTTTGCATTAGGAATTTCTCAGTTCGTATCACAGAGTCTAGATTCGTGACAGACTGATGACAATAGGCTCGATACTTACTACATAGGACATTAGTATAACTGGTAAAATGTAGGTACACTTCTGCCTAATCCTTAAGAGATTTCAGGCGTGATGTTATGAGGGAAATATCGCCAATACGAAGATCATGCTTATTTCGGTGACCTTATAGAAGAAGTTCCTCAGAAAGCCAGACGCGTACTATATCCTGCCGGGGTTGCGGGTTGTTCGAAAAAGATACCGCGGCCCCAGAACATAAAAAGCGATAGAAGGAACATGGGTGGGTTTTAGTCAGTAAAAGTCTGACACGCCTCCCCGCTCCGCCCAGAGCGGGGGAAGTTTTTTAATGATTTCCCACCCCAAAAAACTATTTTTTTTTATGCTTTGATGTGTACTAATACAATGTGGTACACTTATTTAATTTTCTAATACAGAACTTGTTGATATTCTTACTTTTTCTTATTTTTTTATTATAATTATGTTGTGTGTTTTTTGTAAAACGGAACGCAAATTGAAAACGCATCGTCTGAGAGAATGCCGGTCGTGGCTTTAAAAACAATGAGCTAAAGAAATACTTTTATTTGAAAAGTAGGTAGTCTTTAACTGATCGCTGGACTATCTTAAATAATCCTATCTTATTCACCAAGTATATTATGTATACAATAACAGATAAATAAACTAAAATTATCAAACATACTACATAACTTATAAATAAATTAAAACATAATTTAATTAATAGTCTTTAACTAAGATTTTATAAAAACGTATCACCCTGTTTTAATTTGTACGCCGAAATTAAAGGCAAAACAAGAGATCAATTTTGTCTACTTGTCAACCTTCTGTACCTTATTTACGCAAATATTTTTTTTTTTTTATTTCTACTATATAAAAATAAGTCGGGTTTTCCTTCCTGACGCGATAACTCCAGATTTCCACGGTTTTACATTCGTTGTAAAGGTCTCGGGCTCCGTGAGGTTTATAGCAAGGTAGGTAGATAGGTAGGGTAGATAGAAAGGTAGAAAATTGCATAGCAACGCAGCTAGTTTGATTATAGTAACTGCAATTTCTGCTTGAATAAAGCACAAACAATTTGTAAAATTCTTCTTTTAATGACTCAAATTAAGATTTGAATTGTGGTAAATGACATCACATAATGTCTGCAACTGTCATTGTCTTCACTTTTTGGGAAGAGACGTGACATGACGACAGTGCGCAAAAAAGGAACATGGGTGGATTTTTTTCAGTAAAAGTCTGATACTTCCTCCCGCTCACCCAAAACTGGAGAAGTTATCTGAAAAAAAGTAGATTTATAAATAAATAAATAATAATAAATATCTTGGGGCAACTCACACACGGCTATCTGATCCCAAGCTAAGCAGAGCTTGTGTTATGGTAACCAGACAACTGATTTACATACTTATATAATTTATAAATACATACATATTATAGATATATCACACCCAGACACAGAACAAACAATCATGCTCATCATACAAAGTTTGTCCTGGGTGAGAATCGAATCCACGACCTCTGGCTCAGCAGTCAGGGCCACTAACCACTAGACCAACAGGCCCGTCATTTAAGAGACAACTGCGTAGATTGAGTGGTTGCTAGCTCTGCAATGAGGTGCCGGGTTCGATTCACGGGTAGTCTGGATTCGTGCCTGGTTGATGACAAGTACTACATAGGACTTTAATATAACTGGTGAAATATGGATACACATTTGCCGAATCCTTTAGAGTTTTTAGTCGTGATGTTATGCTATGTGAGAAGTAATGCCAAGACGAAGAACATGAACTTCTTCGAAAAGGCCAAGTGTTTCTTCGAAACAGGGGAGTATGACCAGTCCAAACAAAGAATCGTTACTTAATCCTTTCCTTACTAATATTATAAAAGCGAAAGTGAGTTTGTTTGTTTGTTTGTTACCTCTTCACGCTTTAATGGCTGAACCGATTTGGATGAATTTTGGTATAGAGTTAGTTGGGAACCAGGAGACGGACATAGGCTAATATTTTTTTGAAAAAAGTGGGATGTGAGGGAGGAAGAGGGAAGAGAAGGGAAAACTTAGCGTTGCTATTACAAATCAATAAGGCGCAAGGGGAACTGTGTTACCCCAAATTTAACGCGGGCGAAGCCGCGGGCGAAAGCTAGTCCTTACTAATATTATAAAAGCGAAAGTGAGTTTGTTTGTTTGTTTGTTTGTTTGTTTGTTTGTTACCTCTTCACGCTTTAACGGCTGAACCGATATGGATGAATTTTGGTATAGAGATAGTAGGGAACCAGGAGACGGACATAGGCTAATATTTTTTGGAAAACAGTGGGATGTGAGGGAGAAAGAGGGAAGAGAAGGGAAAACTTAGCGTTGCTATTACAAATCAATAAGGCGCAAGGGGAACTGTGTTACCCCAAATTTAACGCGGGCGAAGCCGCGGGCGAAAGCTAGTCCTTACTATCCTTACTAATATTATAAAAGCGAAAGTGAGTTTGTTTGTTTGTTTGTTTGTTACCTCTTCACGCTTTAACGGCTGAACCGATATGGATGAATTTTGGTATAGAGATAGTAGGGAACCAGGAGACGGACATAGGCTAATATTTTTTGGAAAAAAGTGGGATGTGAGGGAGAAAGAGGGAAGAGAAGGGAAAACTTAGCGTTGCTATTACAAATCAATAAGGCGCAAGGGGAACTGTGTTACCCCAAATTTAACGCGGGCGAAGCCGCGGGCGAAAGCTAGTCCTTACTAATATTATAAAAGCGAAAGTGAGTTTGTTTGTTTGTTTGTTTGTTTGTTTGTTTGTTACCTCTTCACGCTTTAATGGCTGAACCGATTTGGATGAATTTTGGTATAGAGTTAGTTGGGAACCAGGAGACGGACATAGGCTAATATTTTTTTGAAAAAAGTGGGATGTGAGGGAGGAAGAGGGAAGAGAAGGGAAAACTTAGCGTTGCTATTACAAATCAATAAGGCGCAAGGGGAACTGTGTTACCCCAAATTTAACGCGGGCGAAGCCGCGGGCGAAAGCTAGTCCTTACTAATATTATAAAAGCGAAAGTGAGTTTGTTTGTTTGTTTGTTTGTTTGTTTGTTTGTTTGTTACCTCTTCACGCTTTAACGGCTGAACCGATATGGATGAATTTTGGTATAGAGATAGTAGGGAACCAGGAGACGGACATAGGCTAATATTTTTTGGAAAAAAGTGGGATGTGAGGGAGAAAGAGGGAAGAGAAGGGAAAACTTAGCGTTGCTATTACAAATCAATAAGGCGCAAGGGGAACTGTGTTACCCCAAATTTAACGCGGGCGAAGCCGCGGGCGAAAGCTAGTTTATTATAAAAGCGAAAGTGAGTTTGTTTGTTTGTTTATTTGTTTGTTACCTCTTCACGCTTTAATGGCTACACCGATTTTGATGAATTTTGGTACAGAGATAGTTGAGAACCAGGAGACGGACATAGGCTATTTTTTTTTAAATTGGGATGTGAGGGAGAAAGAGGGAAGGAAAGGGAAAACTTAGCGTTGCTATTACAAATCAATAAGACGCAAGGGGAACTGTGTAACCCCGAATTTAACGCGAGCGAAGCCTCGGCCAAAAGCTAGTAACAAAATAAAGTTGTTTAGTTTCTGCCTATCCCATGGAAAAAACGCGTGAATGTATGTGCGCAGTCTGTGGACCATAGAGTTAAATAATACTTAACCATAGTTACCTACTACCGCAGTTGCATCAGTTACGCGTCCGAACTACATTATTGAACAAACATTCATTTGTCACTCATTGATTCTGTCTCCAGCTAGGGTTGCCACTATAAAAGCCACGTTGAAAAACCGGAATTAAAAAGAAATCCCTTAACCTTGGCTGTCTTTTATCGCTGAAGAATTAAGAACATGCGTGTAATGAGCAAAAGCAGAAGCTCGTGGCTAAATAATCGCAGCCGCTCAGGTCGATCTTTAGGTTAAGCCACGCTTGCCTAGGTTAGTCTGTGGATGGGTGACCACCCGTTACATACCGAGTTTCCTCCGTTTTTCGGAAAGTACGTTAAGGTATTGATCCCGAATGTCATTTGTAGATCTTGACAGTCGTTACAGCTAGTCAGTGTCCCGAAATGAAATAAAAACCAGTCTTACCAAGAGGTATCGTATTACCTAGTACTGGGTTGTGGTCAGATAGGCAGTCGCTCCATGTAAAATACTGGTATTCAGCTGCATCCGGTTAGACTGGAAGCCGACCCCTGTATAGTTGAGAAAAGGTTAGGTTATTCGTAGTTTTGTAAACATTTAGTCTTCTAAAGTCACGATATTTTTTTCTTCACCTACACTAAGGATATCCTACTAAATATTATAAATGCGAATGTTTGTGAGGATAGATATGTGAATGTTTGTTACTCTTTCACGTCAAAGCTAGTAGTGAATAAAAAAACCGACTTCCAGATAACACTGACATTTGGAAAAAAACGTTGCTTTCCGGAAGTCGGTGGCAAGAAAACGATGAATCAAACATTGTTTTTTGTGGTACGATGGATACTCACATAAATTCTTATCGAGAATTCATTTTCCATTACTAAAAGATATACGTCAAATTGAGGACCTCTTCCTTTTTAAAGTCAGCTAACAATTTGTCAGAGTTAGGGACTTTTAACGTCGAAAAATGCTGATAGCACATTAGGATTTCAATAAATGATAATGAGAGCAGCCCTAATCCACAACCCCAACAATTAGGCATTCTCCCAACGCGTGCCTGTCTCTTAATGTATGGTCGTTAAGTCATCGTACGTGTTCTCATTGTGATGCAACTGATATCACTGAGGTTACCTTCACGCTTGCTCAAATGGGATGAGCAGAGATTCAAAATCAAAATTAAAATCATATTATTTTTATTTAGGAGTAAATGATGCCGTGACGTCTGATAGGGGAGAATGGAAATGGAAATAGAATAGGACAAGGGCAAGAAAATGATGATGACCAGTAAATAAAACCAGGCGTTAATCATATATTTTTATTTGTTGGGCGCTTTTGTTTTTCTTTGTAAATTATTTTTTTACGCCACACTTTCCATTGTTAGAGTACATAATTTAATATTGAATGTCAGCAAAGAGTGAAGGATCTGATTGTTCATGGATAGAGAGGAAGACAAAGCCCATAGAAAAGATTAATGGCTTGAGTCAGGAATATATGAAGGAGAAAAGAGTAAATGACGCCGTGACGTTTGATAGGGGAGAATGGAAGAAGACAACGTGTTGCGCCGACCCCAAATAGAATGGGACAAGGGCAGGAAAATGATGATGTTGATCTTTACTAATATAACTAATATTATATACAACTAATATTATAAAAGCGAAAGTGAGTTTGTTTGTTTGTTACATCTTCACGCCTAAATGGCTAAACCGATTAAAATGAATCTTGGTACAGAGATAGTGCAGGGAAATTATGATGACCTCATATTTGCAGCTACTCGACTAATTAGGCAATCTTTTACGTAATAAGTAGTATAAGCGTGTTACCTAATTATTTTTAATCTCGTCCGTTCAATCCCGTTCGATGTTTTCATCATCGCAGCCTTTGGCCCCCTGCCAGGAGAGCCAGGCAGCTGGATCTGTGTCACGCAATAGAAAGTGTTCATTACTCTTTTAGCTAACTGACGCAATCACGAATTTTCCACTTATTTATTACTAGCTTCCACTATTATAGACAATTGCTAACTTTAACCTGCGTGATGATGGAATAAAAAAATCATTATCTCTCCCTTTCTTCCCCCTTTCTCCCTCAATTCTCACTTAAAAAAAAATTGCCTGTTTCCGTCTTCAGGGTCCCAACTATCTCTGTACCAAAATTCATCAAAATTGGTTTAACCATTTAGGCGTGAAGACGTAACAAACAAACATACCTACTCACTTTCGCTTTTATAATATTATAGTAAGGATATTAGTAGATCATTCATCCACGTAGGAGAAAAATGTACTATAGACGATAACACAGAACTTCCCCCTTTTTTGAAGTCGGTTAAAAATCAACCCGAGCAGCTATTATTATTCAGGCACGAGTTCCTTACATGTTTTTTTAACGACTGACGAAAATTTCAAAATGTAAATCGTCTTGAAGTAACTTTAAAACTTTTTGGGTTTCGTAAACAGGTGTTTATTTTATGGTTAAACCATAAACAAATATGATTGTTATTGTGTCCTCTTAGTCCGTCAGTTATCGAAGAATTAATCTGTGAACAATAAAAGTAACACCTTGTCTTTTAAGAAGCTGTACAAATTACTATTCAAAAAGAAGATAAGGCTATAAACGTTTTATTACTGTATGACGTAATGTATTTCCGCTTAACACCTTATTGGCAACAGCTGATTCTATCTTTACACAATATCCGCCTTTGGAACAAGAGGTGTAACGGTTAAAATGGTGTGAATGATATCGGGAATGATGTCATATTAAGTGGTGTTGTGTATCTGGATAAAATGTTATCATTACTTATTTTGCGAATCCTTACTAATATTATAAAAGCGAAAATGAGTTTGTTTGTTCATTTGTTAACTCTTCACGGCTTAATGACTAAATTGATTTTGATAAAAAAAAAAATTGATATAGAGATAGCTGTGACCCAGGAGAAGGACATATGTATATAAAAAAAAAGTGGGATGTGAGGGAGAAAAAGGGAAGAAAAGGGAAAGCTTAGCTTTGCTATCACAAATCAATAAGGCGCAAGTGCAAAAACTGCATGTAGCAGGTACATGCAAATCTGGAAAGGGGAACAGTGTTACTCAGAATATAACGCGAGCGAAGCCGCGGGCAAAAGCTAGTTTATCAATAAATGATATTGTTAATAGTAGTCATATAATTTGGGTTACTTTTCAAATAAATGGTATTGGATAATACTTGAAAGCAGATGTGAATATCCTGCCTTTACATTCGATATCATTCTACATTATGAAACTGAAAAGTTTATTTAATTCTACGTAGGGTTGTGAAGGTCGGATAGGCAGTCGCTTCATGTAAAATACTGGTGTTAAGCTGTATCTGGTTAGACTGCAAAATGACCCTAACGTAATTTGGAAAAGGCTAGGCAGATGATGATGAGAAGCAGGTATATAATTATAGGGAACATTAAAATAAATTTTAGTCATTAATCCTTACTAATATTATAAAAGCGAAAGTGTGTTTGTTGGGTTTGTTACGTCTTCACGCCTAAATGGCCCAACCGATTTTGATAAATTTTGATACAGAGATAGTTGAGACCCTGGAGACGGACATAGGCTAAAAACCTGATAAAAGAGATAAAAAGGGGAGAGATTATTTTTCGATCATCACGCAGTTTAAAGTTAGCGTTAGCCCAAAGTAACTATGCCACGCAGACTAAGTCGCGGGTGGAAGCTAGTAGTTTAATATTCCTAGAAACAATCTCCAATCATCTTCAATCATCTAGAAAATCACACAAACCTATCCAAACACCAAACAATCAAAAACCAAAGCCTTTCTAAAAATTTGCGCACACGCATCCCCTTTAATTCGAAGCGATCTCGCGACGTATACCCGTCTCTGTCTATCATATATCGCGTTCTCCCTCTCTCGTCATTACGTTATTAGTCTCCTTGATACTCCAAGAGCTGTGATTAGCAGGTGATTAAGGTTCATTCAACATAATCATGTAATTATTTATTTATGTTTTAGAGTCGAGTGGGTTTTGTACGTAGTATGTGTAAGGTTTTTAGATAAACTTCTATAAGTTAAATGAAATTTTTCATTGAATTATTGGTAAACAATCGTTTTTTTTGGATTTTTGTAATATCGTTATGACATTTAAACTGATATTATTAATATCATTTGAAACGGGATATTTACCGTGTTTGTCGTCGTTCGCTATTGCGCCGAAACATGGTAAATATCCCGTTTCAATTTATAGTAATATCTTATTTGTTACTTTGTTGTTCTGTACTTAAGTTTCTATAGCAACCATTTTTTTATCACCCATTTTTTATAATTTAAGAAACAGCACGTGACATACATATTTTAAGGCATTTGTCTTACTAACTGTTACTTATCCAAGAATGGAATTAATAAATAATTAATTAAATCAAATTGAAAGTCAGAATATCTATCGGATTGGAAGCTGCAATAATTATTTAGATTGTTTAGATATAGGTAATGGTTTTTGCAGTGTATGACAGTTTTTAAAACACTTTGACTATGGACTAAACCACCTGTCGGGATTACGGGTTGTTCGAAAGACATAACCCCCGGAACACACGGGTTAAGGGTTTTAGTCCGTAAAAGTCCAAGGCGCATCGCCAACACGACCAACAGTCGAGGCGCAGACGAGGCGCGGGCGCATTAGGCGCGTCGCCCACACGACATTGTAAAGAAAAACTCGTTGAGGCGTGCCTCTTATGTGCCTGCGCCTCAACTGCACCTCGACTGTTGACCTTGTGGGCGACGCGCCTAATGCGCCCGCACCTCGACTGCGCCTCGACTGTTGGTAGTGTCGGCGACGCGCCTAACACACCCTGCTCCGCCCAGAACAAGGAAAGTTATTCGAAGATTTCCCATCCGACAAAAAGGCCTAAACCAAGTCAGTTTTTAAACAAAGTTGATACGTCCCAAGAAGATCATGACATTGACATTCAAAAGAGCCTGTAATGGTTTAATCGAAATAAATGCTTTGAATTTGATCAACAAAACCAAAAGGCGTTAAAATCCTTTATTGAAATACATGACTTTCACACCAATTACCCGGACAATTTATCTGAATGTCGTACGTATACTGCGCGAGTGAACTCGGCACGCAGTAACGATATCTGCTCACGATCGGTAATGAAATGAACGAGAACGTTCCGTAGCTGCGCAGGGACATACGGACAAACGGATGAGGCAACTGTTGGAAATTGATAATGTTTATATTTGAAGTGACTTGAATTTTGTTAAATTTCAGTCACACTGAAAGAAAGCCTATGGATTAAAAACTAATCTGTTTTTTCAATTTGTTGGTTTCTTTATATAAACTATAAGCAATATTTAACGACTCGGTTAGCGCAGTAGTTTAGCGATCGACTGCTGCGCTGCATGTCGCAGGTTCGATCTCGTTCGATCGAGATTAATAAAAAAATAAATATCTTGGGACAACACACACACGGCTATCTGATCCTAAGCTAAGCAGAGCTTGTGTTATGGTAACCTGACAACTGATAAACATACTTATATTTAATATATAAAATTCTCGTGTCACAGTTTTCGTTCCCATACTCCTCCGAAACGGCTGGACCAATTTAAACGAAATTTTGTGTACATATCGGGTAGGTCTGAGAATCGGCCAACATCTATTTTTAATACCTCTAAGTGAGCAGCGGGTGAAACCACTGGGCACAGCTAGTAATTTATAAATACATACATATTATAGATAAATCACACCCAGACACAGAACAAACAATCATGCTCATCACACAAAGTTTGTCCTGGGTGGGAATCGAACCCACGACCTCCGGCTCAGCAATCAGGGCCACTAACCACTAGTCCAACAGGCGCGTCATTTGTATGACCTACAGATAGTTGTTTCTGGTCTGGCTGTTTGCGTATGTTAAAAAAAATGCCCCACACTAGGAATTTCTCCTGCATCGTGGGTGCGTTTAGAAACATTTAATTAAATGTTAAAGTATTTGTATCAAAACCGTGGATGAGTAACAATCATACACAGACACATTTTACCTTTATAATATTAGTGTGATATATTAATGTGTACTATACTGTACATATTTTACAAGCTATACTTTGAAATGCTGCTCGCCAAACTCTAGGCCCGTATGTCCGTCAGATATTTACCGGCTAGTTAGATAGACATTTTCCACCGGAAACACACCACATTACAACGTTGTTTATTGTAGTTGGCGAGTACGAACAAATAACAAGTCTGTTTGTACGCCCAGCTTATAATTACTGGCACCTTTGCTTGGACTGCTTCTCATGTGAGGAACTTTGGTGAGATCTTCCCACATTACAGAGAAGTTTATTGGCTAATTCAATAAAGTAAATCCTTACTAATATTATAAAAGCGAAAGTGAGTTTGTTTGTTTGTTTGCTTGTTACTTCTTCACGCTTTAATGGCTACACCGATTTTGATGAATTTTGGTACAGAGATAGTTGGGAACCAGGAGACGGACATAAGCTTAAGTGGGATGTAGGGGGAAAAAGGGTAGAAAAGGGAAAACTTAGCGTTGCTATTAAAAATCAATAAGGCGCCAGGGCAACTGTGCTACCACGAATTTAACGCGAGCGAAGCCACTGGCGAAAGCTAGTGTACATATAACTGATAAATAATAAAATAAAAAAGGCTTTTATTTTTTATAGAAAATGCTAGTTTATAAAGTTAAATGGCTTTGTTAGCTTAAAATGATTTTGATTGGGTCATAAGTAGGTAATTTTAAAAAAAATGGGTTACACTTTATTTCTCTGTCATTGGCTAACTGAGCCCAATCCTTCTGAATAGAGAAGAGTCCAGCAGGGTTACCACGACATCTTATAGCAGTTCTTATTCCTGTGTGAGAAAGAGATGGTGCTAGACACCCTTTTATAGCTACTAGTGTCTCTTTCCCTCAGTGGAATAAGTTCTGTTTTAAAACGTTCCAGTATCTCTAGAAAGGTATTAGTACCTAGTAATTTTAATAAATGTAGTTACAGTTTTTGAAAGAATTTTTGATCCTTAATGTTGTAGTGCAATTATTCTGTAGGAATTAATATGTATCATGAAGAGTAATATCAATTGAAGAATTAGATAAAATAACTCCAGTTAATCCCCCAACAGTAAATAAAAGGCCACTTCCAAGTTGAGCATATAACTGACAATAAAAAATACCGGTGCGATTCTAATTCGCACACCGAGGGTTCCGTACAAAGTTGCAATATACAAGGTCACAACCATATTACCATACAACCATATACACAGATTTGAGTGTATGGTTTTTAGTTCTACTCGATTCCTTCACGCGTTTCCGAAATAAAAAGTCTTGACAGACAGATAGGCGGACAAAAAAGTGATCGAATACACAAAACACATCATCATCATCTACCTAGCCTTTTCCCAACTATGTTTGGGTCGGCTTCCAGTTCAACCGGATGCAGCTAAATACTAATATCTTACATGGAACGACTGTTAAACAATGCTGCGCACATTTACAGGCACCACTTATACTGGTCACGGCTTTTTTAATAAACACCTCTTTGTCTTAGAAGTCACAGACAGACAGCCCACTGTGCCGGGACTGCATGGAGGTAGATGAGACAGCAGTTCACGTGCTTATGCACTGCCCAGAGGATGCTTCACACAGGAAACCTTAACTTACCCCACTTTGGGAAGAGCCGGGTCTCCCCCAAGTGTCAAACTCGCACTGACTAAAGCAATTTATGTTTCGGGGCCGCGATATCTCTTTCGAACAACCCACAACATCGGCAGGATAGCTATGCTATCGACTATGTGTAAGCTAAGCTACGAAACCATATGGCCGTTTTCAGTGATGCCAACAGTACTGAAAATCGTAGTTTGTTTAAGGAATTGCACTGTAATGGTCACTGCCACAAGCTGCTTACTTATTACAAACCTTTTAGTACCTAATCTGCCATGGTAATCTGTTTAAAAATACCTTATAAAAAGGTAATAAAACTGCCCGGGAATGGAAGCTAGGGCTATCAGTACCCAGAAATACTATAATTATGTACTTGTACATATATACTTTCATATACTTTACTATAAAACAAAACGAAACTTTCAACGGCAACATTTTATTAAAACATATTTTTTTTTCAAATGTAGGTATATGTGTATTAGTAGATACGTTTCTGAAAACAAATACTTTTATATGATTTTTGTACCCTATTACAATGTTGTCGTATTTTACCCAAAGATTGACTGGTACAGAATGCCTTATGGCATTAAGTCCGCTTATGTACCATACATGAAATTTAAGTTGGTAAATAAATAAATACTAGCAGTAGACCAACGCTACAGTCTCAATTAACGAAAATTAATCAAAAGAAAACTACCTACTTCCAAACAAAAGTAAATTAAATCCTAATTCAAAGCAATCAAAATAGCAAGGTGCAGTAATTAACGAATCGCTCGATAATTGCTTTACGAAAAACTAATTAATTCTACCTTGTTCTTATAATTAGCTATAACTGATAATTAGTACTGCTCTTGCCTGAAGATAAGGATTCAAATTAAAAGGGGAAAATTATTTTCTCAATTTTAGAGTATTACTCCGGTTTAGTGATGAAATGAATGGTGTTAGGTTCGTTAACTATTCTGAGAAAGTTGAGCTAAGAAGTAGACTTAAACGTAGCTGAGTCCTCAAATCAACCCAGTCACTGAGGGAGACGCTTCGGGCTTCGGGTGCCGCGAGAGGTCTCCCGGCCAACGTAAACGTGGTGTCTGTGGAAGGTGAGCTACCCATTGCTCACCGTCCACAGACACCACGTTTGTTTCGACGTTTCACAGTCCCACTAGAGACGACAAGCCGTGTCAATTTGACGGGCCTGTTGGTCCAGTAGTTAGTGGCCCTAACTGCTGAGCCGGAGGTCGTGGGTTCGATTCCCACCCAGGACAAACTTTGTGTGATGAGCATGATTGTTTGTTCTGTGTCTGGGTGTGATTTATCTATAATATGTATGTATTTATAAATCATATAAGTATGTATATCAGTTGTCTGGTTACCATAACACAAGCTCTGCTTAGCTTGGGATCAGATAGCCGTGTGTGAGTTGTCTCAAGATATTTATTTATTATTTATTTATTATTAATGGCGCGTTTGTGTTTCACGCGCACCTTAAAGAGATGTAAGAAACGCAGAGAGGCCTGCCAGGGCTACCGCTTGCTGGGATTACGGGTTGTTCGAAAGAGATACCGCGGCCCCGGTACATATAGAGCAAAAGAAGGAACATGGGTGGGTTTTAGTCAGTACAAGTCTAACAAACCATCGCACCCAGAGCGGGGGAAGTTATTTGATGATATCCCATCCAAAAAAAGGTAACTAAACAGGCTGAGTTATACAGGTCAGATAGGCAGTCGTTCCATACAAAATACTGGTATTCTAACTGGTAGTCTAACCGAATGGTTAGACTAGAAGCTGACCCCAACAAAGTTGGCTCAACAGATGACAAGTAGCTTAAACATAATTGGCGATTTGGAAAGAGAAACCGTTTGCTCCGGAATATAAAGGGCAGAAGAAGAAACATGGATGAGTTTTAGTTAGCAAAAGTCAAGTAAAAGTAAAAGCTGGGGAAGAAGTTCTTTGATGATTTTCCATTCCTAAATAAAAGCTGCTCCAAGTCGTACCCAACTGTCAACAAATAGATGAATTGGTGGCTACAAAAATATTACTGAAACTTTGAAAACCCGCATAATTATTAATCAAACGTTTGACAGTTCGGTTGGCGCAGTGGTCGAGCGATCGACTGATGCACTGCGTGTTTCGGGTTCGATCCCCGCACGAAACAAATATTAGCTGTTTCGGGTCTGGCTGTTTGTGTATGTAAGCTTAAATGTTTGTAAACACACTCACGATACATTCGATACACTCTCGGAGAAATTCTTAGTGCGGGGCAACTTTTTTTTTTTAAACTTAACTAATCTATACTATATAATATTATAAAGCTGAAGAGTTTGTTTGTTTGTTTGAACGCGCTAATCTCAGGGACTACTGATTGGAATTGGAAAATTCTTTTAGTGTTGTATAGTCCATTTCTTGAGGAAGGCTATAGGCTATATAACATCACGCTACGACCCACAGGTGCTAAGCAGCGCGGGTGAAACCGTGGGGAACAGCTAGTTTATTATAACTTCACTAATAAATGAACACAACACATGAATTCATCGAGTTTCAGAGATCGTTTCACAGTATAAAGATAACAGTTTTTATTTTGTGACTACCCTGGTTACCGGGAACGGTTTACCACCCTTAATAATTGGTTTACTATCATCTTGTTAACTCGTACGATGCCAGGAGCCTTGTTATTGTGGCTGCTTTTACACCGAAGTGTAAAATGCTCGCTTGTTTTCAATGTGAAAACTAGAGAAAGTTGCAACATTAAAAAAAGAAATGATTTATTTAACGTGCATGTGTAACACATGAAATAAAATGTTTTTCGTATGATATATAGGATTTAGTTACAGGTAATTTTACACTGGTAAATTTTATACGATTTATGTGCTTAGATCGTATTGACGAAAACCTAACTGGAGCATAAACGTTTTTTACGTCAGAGGTATTCTGATAGTAAACCCGCATTTGGTAGCTCACCGTCCGTGCGTCAATAGACGAAAGGCCGTGTCGACGGCACGTTAGTGTTCCACACGCGCTTCAAAGAGATGTCAGCAAAGCAGAGGGGCCTGCTCGGGCCACCGCCTGCCGGGGTTGCGGGTCTCGGAACGTAAAGGGTAATAGAAGGAACATAGATGGGTTATAGTCAGTACAAGGCTCACACTCCCCCCGCTTCGGCCAGAGTGCGGGAAGTTATTTGATGATTTCCCGTCCGCAAAAAAACCCACATTTTACACATTTTGTTTCCCATGTAATGTTAGGCTCACATTACTTGGCTAAAACAAAATAGGCATCCATCGGGTACAAATACAAAGTGCGTGGCTCATACAGAGAAATTAACTCAAAGACTGTAGTTTTTTTTTTCCTAGAATATTCACTTCACATTCGACGGGTCCAATAAGACCTGGGGCCTTAGTCTGCTATTACAATAGCGTCAGAATGGTCGATCACTGATTGCATAATGGTTAATTTTGACAAGTTTGGTAATCTGTTACATAAATCAACCATTATGCGATCAGTGATCGACCATTCTGACACTATTGTAATCGTGATTGTAATAGCAGACTAAGGCCCCTGGACTGACTTGAAAATCGAGCCCATCATCTCTTGCTCAGCAGTCATGCTTGTGACCACTAGATGAACGCGGTAACCTGAAAAAAGTAATATAAACTCGCTTTTTTTTAACTTGGAATCTTTCCAGATCAAACTCGCAACACGCAGCGCAGGAGTCGATCGCTCAGCCAAATTTCGTTTCGGTGTAAATTTCCCGACTTAAATAAGTAGTCAACTTTAATATATTGGTCTCAATCTTCCATCTTCTACCACAGACTATAAAAGCAACCTACGAGGAACTCATTAAGACACCTATATGCCTATTAAACGAATCAATGTTTAGTATAATTACTCCTTGATTGATTAATAACGTTTCTTGTGAAATCGTTCTGTTCTGATGTTCAAGTATTTAGGACTTTATTTATTGGGGCAATAAGGTTTTTAAATAGATTTATGGTTTAAGAGCAGCAGTAGGTCGGTTCTAACATTCGAGGTCTTGTAGGTCGCGGGTTCGAAGCTGGTATAATCAACCTATTTTATATTCCCTTTGATCCTAGATCTCAAAATCAAATCATTTATTGCAAACTATCTCTGACGCGCATTTTTTTCCCCTGTGGGATATGAATGTTCGGACAAAGAGTTTTCAACGGGTTAATCTAAGTTATACACTATCGTGAGAAATGTCTTCAAAATCTGTTTAGTTCTTGCGTGTTTTAGCCTCAGAAATTTTCACATTTTAAAATTTTCAGATTTCTACGAAACTCAAACCAATACATTCTTGACCATGAGAAAAAGTACGAAGACACACCAACACGCAAATCCCAAAGAAAGTCCCACAACGAAAAACAAAAGAAAACAGTCATTCAAAATCACGTCTTTTTACTTCGAAACATCAAAGAAACAAACATGATTTTTTACGAGTAACTCCAGCATCTGCAGGCTACATAAACCTTGGTGATTTAAAAGTAATATGGAGGACAGGGAGACGGACAGTCGCCGACAGTGACACACGACCTGGTCCGGGGCCCGTTGGAACAATAAAACAATTGTTTCGGGGCCCAACGCCGACGGATGCCGCGCATAGCTTCGACCCCAATTAAGATCCCGTAAGATTGTCCTCTTGTGTTTTTAGTGGTGTGTAGGGTGGCTATGTTGTTGATAGTCTTTTTCAGAATCAGAATAATTCTTTTGCTTAAAATATAGGTGTAGCCAGGTGTAAATATTTGTGTTTTAGGCACGAACCATGTTTTGCCTGGTAAGGTCATGCAAATAAAATGTTACCATTTAAAAAAAACCTTAAACTTATTAAAAGTAAAATATAAAAAAAAAACTGAAATACACCTGATTAACCAACATTTAGGATAACTAGCTTAAAACAAGTTTTTTAGTAAGGAGCTTCTAAATTCCATCTTTTCTTTGAATCCGTTATCTGAGGACTCTAAAATTTCATTCCTCTAATGTATGTCATGACAGTGGAAATGTATTTCCTATGTCCCTTCCAGGTTGAATATATAAAATCGTGAAATTTACTTCTTATTCTTATGTCCTATTTACTTCTTGAAATATAAATATGCCCTTAATAATCTTAAAAACTATATTACAGTTTTTAACAAAACTAAAAAATACGCTTAAAAAAAGATTGTTGGTAAGCTAGTATTATTACATTGTCAATTTCAATTTGTTTGACATAAATGCATGTCATTATAATTTGAATGTGTACCTACTGCTTTGTGGCAAAAAATGTGTACGCAAGAGATCTCAAATATAACTCATTAAAAAAAATGGAGCATTACAATTATATGCGTTGTCAACCAAAATTATATAAATATGAATACAAAATTTCAGCCAATTCGAAAACTGAAATGTGGGTCAAATTTGACTTTTACGATTTGATTACATAGATAACTAGTTGATTATACGCGAAGCTATTAAAAGCGTGTTCTCAAACAATGTACATATATCACACAAATGCAATGTTATATCATGAACCGGAAAATGTCCACTTTATACAACCAATATTATTAAAAACGAGTTTTAAAACAATAAATATAAAAAAATGCAATTTTTCATCATGAACTGAAAAATGACCACTCTAAACAATCAATATTAAGCATCAACAAGATACAAGCAGGACTATCCCCCAAAATCCTTAACCACAGCCACCCTACACAACCGAACACTTTTTCAATGTTTTTATTTGTCCCAATCTGTTTTTTAACACCTCCCAACGGTTGACCAGGCCGGTGTTAGCGTGGAGATCACCTGATTATTAAAACAACCAATTTAATGAGTTTGTTTCTGATTCCACTAATCGAGATTACGGTGATTCATAACTAACAGACTTACGCGCTAATCACCGTGTCGCTTGTAAACTAAGGAGGTAGGTAGAGAGATATGTGGTTTGTTTTGGAAGGATATAAAAGTGGTGGCGGTTTTTGCCATCAGGAACTTCTTGGTAGCAGCTACGGAGTCTAGATTCATGCTCGCTTGATAGCAATAAACATCCTCCTTTCTCCTCCTTTTTTGGGATGTAATGTGGGTATGTATTAGGCACACCTCTTCTTAAAGTTTCGGTAAGTTCAAGCGTGAACTCTATCTGCATTAATGTTGCTTTTTACAGATAAAGAATAATGGGAAACAGGAACATTTAACGAAAGCGACAGACTAAAAAGGGATATTTTACAAAAGGAACGTTTTTCGAAAGGGACAGACTCAAAAAGTGTCATTTTGCGAAAGGGACATTTTGTGAAAGGGATACTTATTTTGTGAAGAGACATTTTGTAAACGGCCATTTTGCGAAAAGAACGTTTTTCGAAAGGGACAGTCACAGAAATTGACATTTTGCGAAAGAGACATTTAGTAAAAGGAACGTTTTTCGAAAGTGACAGACTCAGAAAATACAATTTTGAGAAAGGGACATTTTCCGAAAAGGATATTTTGTAAAAGGAACGTATTACGAAAGGGACAGACTCAGAAAGTGTAATTTTGCGAAAGGGACATTTTGTGAAAGGGACAGACTGAGAAAGTAACATTTCGTGAATTGGAAATTTTTCGACCTATAGACATTTTAACCTACAATAAAAGGACCATGTCGCCCACTCTATGTCATGTATAATTATTTTTTCTAGTAACACGTTGCAATCTTTAATGACAATCGTCTATACTTTCGAAAATAAACCTTTTCACAAATACCAATGGAATGCCAAAACCGTACCTTTTTTTAAGCGAACAAATCGTTATCTCCTTATTAGTATAATAAAATAAATGCAATAATAACTGGCATCGCATCGCGACGCAGCGCCGTACATCACGCACGCGCCGAAGCGGACGGACAGACAGACAGACGGTGCGAAAAATTAATTATATTTATTTATTGGCCACTGAACTTGCTGTGGTTTGTGTTGTTTTGTAGTGACGTCAGTTTTCAATGTGTGTTTGTGTGTGTCGGATAATAAGATGTATTGTTGTAGAGTAAATGATGAATTGACGTCTGACAGGAGAAGATGGCAGAAAAAAGGTGTTGGGGTCACCTAACTGACATAGGACAAGGGCAAGAAGATGATGATCATGTTACAGAAAGCAGACGTCAACGTAAAAGAATAGAGAGAATGATGTTTGTTGCACTATGTTTGATTCCCAGATAAAGCACTAGGAAATGGAGGGTGGGCTTGGAAAAGAACTTAAATTAATTTGGCATAGATTTAATAAATGGCTGATGAAATTAAAAAAATACCGGTCATGTCCGAATCGGACTTTCAAACCGAGGGTGTCGACATAAATAGCCATATCTTTGGATTGCATAGAGATAGAGAGTTGATTATTTGACAGCTCAAAAGGCCAATTAAAGATATTTGGTTTTAATTGCAATTTGATACCTATACGCATTCTCGAGATAAATGGTATCGACAGACAGACGGTCAATAAAGTGTTTTTTTAAGAGTTCCGTTTTTCCTTTTGACGTATGGAACTAAAAAATAAACAACCGAAAAATAACTTTGTTGCTCGTCTGTCTGTCTATCAAGACTCTTTATCTCGGGAATACGTGGAGGGATAGAGTGAAATTAAAACCGTATACTCATGTTTGTGGTCCCTAGAAGTTCAACAGAAAATCAACCCTTTAACGCCCAGTTCCAATAAACAAAAACGACTCGTTTTGCTAACGGATAGTTATATTTTGACATAAGTCTCATAGAACTTATGTCAAAATACAACCATCCGTAAGCAAAACGAGTCGTTAGTTGAATTTTGACATAAGTCTCATAGAACTTATGTCAAAATACAACTATCCGTATGCAAAACGAGTCGTTAGTTGAATTTTGACATAAGTCTCATAGATCTTATGTCAAAATACAACTATCCGTAAGCAAAACGAGTCGTTTTTGGTTATTGGAACGCACATTTAGTCTACGCAGTCAAAAGATATGGGCGTTTATATCGCAAGTTTGACCGGTTTTTTTGTACGATAGGCCTAATACAGTCTTACGTATTAACTGAAGATAAAATTGATTCCATTCCTCATGGAGAAATGAAGTCGATAAATGAATTGGAACATGTTATTCACTTATGTGAACAGTTATCATCATACGTCGTTTTCATTATTTGTATCGGAGTCAGTTGAACGAAAAATCGATTACATTTCTCACCAAATTAATCGCTGGAACGAATTGAGCGGGTTAAGTTATAAGTGGTGAGCGATTTTACGTATTGTGGTCATTGGTAATAGGCGATCGCTGAAACGCACCAGGTAGAAAGAAAACGATGCATGACGTAACATAACATAATGGTGACAACGTTCTTATATTTTTTATTCTAATTAGCTGGTTTATTTCTTATATTTGTTTTTTATATTTAATATTTAAAAAATAATAGTTCAAATTTCATTTTTGTAAACATTCAGATAATGTAGTGGAAAACGGTTGACATGGATCCCAAAAAAAGGAATAAAATTTAACCAAATCAAATCATTTATTTGTATAAGACAGGTTTGAGCGATATTACATAGAGTATTTTTTTTACTTACACTGTATTATAACTTTATACGAGGTTTGTAAAGAATGGTATTGACGCAAAGGTCAATAAGAGTTTCTTAAGAGCGATCTACTTATAACTTGCGCCAAGCCTTTAAGGACAAAGTGAGACAAACCTTTTTAATTTGCAATGATTAACACTGCCACTGCAGTCATGTGTTTTTTGTGCATCTTTCAGCAATATATCATTTATTATTTAAATATTAAAACGACCAGGATATGGACACTGTTGGTTTTAACACGCTTTTAACGGGCCATGAAAGTAATAAAATTTTATTACACATAATGTTACTTATTGAACTCATTTTTTCGTATTACTTTTTTTGAGACCGAGATTTCTTTTTAACATAAAAGCAAGTCCACAAAACATTTGTTAATATTTAAAGCCCGGTTAAAGTCCATTGCTCTTAGATAAAGCTTGCTATAGTATCCAAGAATTTATAGAAGATCCAATGTTAAATAGAATATAATTATGTATGTGCTCAATTGTTATGGTTAGATGTAAGTTTAATGAATATTGTTTATGCCTAGATATAAGTTTAATTAATATAATGTTGTGAAAGTTCCTGCATTAGGTAATAGTAATGTTTTTCAGCCATTTAGGGTTGAAACAGTAAGGCCGAGGTCCTAGTGCCTACCAAGTATTTCGAAATATCGCCAAGCGGTTCGTAGTCCTCGGAAAGCACGTTAAGCCGTTGGTCCCGGTTGTCATTTGTAGATCTTTGACAGTCGTTACAGGTAGTCAGTTTCTCTAAAGTCTGACAACCAGTCTTACCAAGGGGTATCGAATTACCCAGTATTAACAGGGATGTGGAGGTCAGATAGGCAGTCGCTCCATGTAAAATACTGATATTCAGCTGCATCCGATTAGACTGGAAGCCGACCCCAACATATTTGGGAAAAGGCTAGGCAGATGATGATGATGCCAAGCGGTTCGTAGTCCAGAGGGCCGGCCTTTTTTTGACCAAAGAATCAGCATTATCATCCAACGTGACAATGCTGTCAGCTTTTTGGGCCACTGCCTGCCCGAGTGGCGGGTTGTTCGAAAGAGATACCGTAGCCCGGGAACACATTCCATTCCCAAAAAAGAAAGTATATAAATGTTAAGTATATAATTGAGACAAATTAAATTAGACACACGTTACAAAAACACAAATACAAATTAAAACATGGCCAATTCACGCAACTTGTCACTCAGATAAACAATTTATCTCCCAGAAAATAACAAGATGAGGCTACAAGAAAACATTTCAACAATCACCCTTATCTTTTAATTCCCCAGCTTTCAACAAAAATCACTTTCAACCACACGTCGTTTACGAACAAACAAGCACTATTTCAACTGAGTTAATAATTAAACTCAGTGATCATTGAGTTACGATCGGTTAGGCGCCTTACAAAATGGTGGCGTCTGATAGCTAATTAAAAGCAATATATAATGGTGGAACGCCCCTGCTGTATGGGTCAGGACGAGTTCGGGACTTTTTAGTTGGGAGGATTAGGTTAAATTTATGATTTGAAATTAAAACAGTATTGTAAATGTAAGTTTTCTTAAAACAATCCTTATTATAATATTATAAAAGCGAAAGTGAGTTTGTTTGTTTGTTACGTCTTCACGCCTTAATGGCTAAATTGATTTTGATGAATTTTGGTACAGAGATAGTTGAGACCCTTTTTTTTAAAACGCGAGTGAAACCGCGGGCAAAAGCTAGTAAGTCATAAAATACTAATTTTGAGTCAAATAAAAAAATACTAGTTAGACTGCTACCTACTGCTAGCATTCCTAGTTTAATATAACAAATGCGAAGGTTTGTTAAAACCAGTGAACTGTTTGATGAATTTTGTCACACATATTGTGTATAGGTAACCTTGATCACATAGGCTACTTTTATTCTAGGTATTATGTTCTTTTGGGATACATTTCAACATTAAAACAGTGGGCAACAGCTTGTAAAAATATTACCAACTCATTTCTGATCGTATTACTATTTATGTTTTTAAAGCATTATCAGCTTTTTTTATATTACATGAGCCTATTCTTGTTCCTCAATCTTGTCTTTAGGACAGAGGCGAGGTCGACTATAGGACGCGTAAACCCAAAGGAAACCTATTAAGTCACGACTGGAATAGACAAAAAAAGAAACAGTTTCCCCAAACAAAAATCTGCCTGACTGGAACAAAACCACTTGTTACCCGATTATCTAGACAATTAATATAAAGTATTGTGTGTTTCCGCGCTGCTCCGTTGCACCGCTGGCCAGCTAACTGAACATCTCGCTTGTTAAAACTTGGGAGCTCAGTAGTATTAAAGGTGTTGATGTACTTTCCGAATGAAGGCGATAAATTTATTGAGGGTTGTTTTGGTGTTTCTTACTCTTACTAATATTATAAATGCGAATGTTTGTGAGGTTGGATTGATGTATGGATGTTTCTTAGTCTTTCACGTCAAAGCTGCTGAAGGGATCTTGATAAATTTTGGCACAAAGGTCTAAAATATGACAGAATACTATTTTTTTTTATCGAATTGTGCATCTTTTCTCGACGTTTTATAAGTGCCCATGTGGGCCTACGTGAAATAAAAATATTTTGATTTTGATTAAACTCAATTGTCATTGCAATACTGGGATCACAGAAGAGATATTATGTTACTTTTGGGATTTGTAGTTGAATTTTTTTGATTATATAATTTTAAAAAAAACTAAGAATATCCTTACAAACCTTCAAATGATTAAAAAAAATCCTTATTCACGCATTTCAAAACACGTATTTCATTGATTTAGAGTTCAGAATTGAATACATCCCTCAATTCTTCCTGCCCACCCTTACAACGATGACACATCCAATATTTTCGTATCTAATGGAAGAAAACTACCATTTATTAATATGTTTATCTTAAAATCGGAATGTAGAACGCTGCAACAACACTTGGGATGTACACTCAACAAAAGGAATGAGTACACAGGCAATTACTTCACTACCTTTTCAATTCTATTTGGAGTTAAATTAGCATTGAAATTCTTGAAATCATCGTTCAATCATCATCGACGCAGTCGCTTGCTGGGTACGGTGTCCTAGGTAGGATTCCTGGGTCGGGCAAATAGTTTTATTGGGGCTTTCCAATGAGAAATTTTCAGTTACAACCCAAAGTTTGGAAGTTGGAGGTATGATACCCCCATGGTCCTGCGTCTGATCTATCTCCGGCTGTGTCGGATTGCCGTCCCATCGGACTATGAGAATCAGGCAACAGAGAGTGCACCTGTGCCTGCGTACACACTTGTGCACTATAATACCTCCTGCGTCGATTGCTAATCTCCGCTGAGATTGGCCGCGGTCGTCGGAAAGACGACGGAACGAAAAATGTCGTCGTAACGTCACGCTATGCTGCAATTTATTGCAACGAGTGACGTCACACGTTACTCTAATGGGCTGTATCTTTGTAATTTTTGGTTTAATTTACAAATAAAGGAAAAAGAGTAAGTTATTTTTGAATAATCTAAAAGACAGACTAAATAGAATGTAATTACGTTGACCATGGCAACTACACTATTACAGTAGTGTTTAGTATGTTCTAATGCAAAAACATTAGTTCTTCGACAGGAGTATACCAAAACATTTAGTCGAGTGTACCTAATCAGGTAGGTGGCCAAAGTGTAAAGTCAATATAGGACGGAAACGGATGTGTGTGTGTTTGTGTGTCAATATATTAACCGGTGCTGTTAGTGTGCTGTGTCATGTGGGGTAGGCAGAGATGGGTAGGAAGTTTAAGATGGCCGTTTATATTAACACTAACGTCTTAATATTTTTGCACTGTTAGAATTTCATAAGATTATTAGTATTAGAAATCGAACAATGCTCTTGTATTAGTGCTAGTAAACTCGGGCAATAGTAGTAATTGGGTACAAGGATTAAGATCCTTCGAAATTCAATTTGTCAACAAAAAATAAACTTCCAATGGTCCGCTTCAGAAAAGTTTTACTTATGTGGTTAATTGAGAATGCTTTCTATACTCTGCAGGAATTCCTTAAATTTAAATTATGTTAAAAACACTAAAAATTTGTATGTCGTTATATTATGACTAAATATGCTAAGCTGCTTTTACACTGTCTATTATACGAACTTTTGTCACCATATTTATTAGCAAATAAATGTTTGACTTTGACTTTGAAAAATATGCCTTTGGAAATAATGTTTTTTTTGCGGATGGGGAATCATCAAATAACTTCCCCCGCTCTGGATGGAGCGGAGGGGAGTGTTCAAGTTGTACTGACTAAAATGCGCCCATGTTCCTTCTACTGCTCTTTACGTTCCGGGGCCGCGGTATCTCTTCTTTTTCTATCTTGAAACTGCAATTGTTTTTCGAGGCAGACTTCTCAAATCTCTTCTAAATGTATATATAACTAGCTGTGCCCAGCGGTTTCACCCGCTGCCCACTTAGGGGTATGAAAAATTGATGTTGGCGATTCTCAGACCTAACCGATATGTACACAAAATTTCGTTTAAATCGGTCCAGCCGTTTCGGAGGAGTATGGAAACGAAAACTGTGACACAAGAATTTAATATATTAGATGTATGTATTAATGAGGAATAGATCGCGGCAAACCACGAAAGGTCTAAACTACATGTCTTCTATGAGAATTGAAAAGAATTAAAACAGTTTTAAGAAATGGTGGGAGGCCTTTTCCCATCTGTGGGACAATATGGGCTAACTATAATGATAATAATGAAAGGGAAAAGAAGCTTTTGTTTGATTTTCCATTTATTTTTCAATTCTCATCTCCAAAGTCTATGATATCTAAGGTAAATTTAACAAATCCTCAATAATTTTCTAACCGACTCAGATATATCGGCTGCATTTTACAAAAATACACAGGTAATTGACGAAAAATTGATTAAAACCCTACATGTATTTGAAAAAGGAAATATCCCAAGAAAGTCTATTTTTCTTTCGCTCCACTAAATCAGCACGGAAACTCAATATTTGTGATGAAAACAAGCTGTGACAAACACACGGACAAACGAGCAGACAGGAAGCGATGAACGATGTTTAAAACAAACAGCGACCTTGTGGACATTAGTCAAGTATTGGAACGGTTTTGGGAGAGAAATTGATCATTTTTCTCAGCTCTTCATTTACATAATAATATGGTTTTTAGGATTCCGTACCTCAAAAGGAAAAACGGAACCCTTATTGGATCACTTTGTTGACCGTCTGTCTGTATATCAAGACCCTTTATCTCGGGAAAGCGTGGAGGTAAAACGATGAGTTGAAATTAAAACCATATACTTAAAACTGTAGTCCCTTCAAGTCTACGTAGTTTTTTTTTTAACTTTTCCCCACACTAGGAATTTCTCCTGTATCGTGGGTGCGTTTACAAACATTTAGACTTAATACACAAACAGCCAGACCCGAAACAACTATATGTAAGTCAAACAAATATTTGTTCCGTGCAGGAATCGAACCCGCGACACGCAGCGCAGCAGTCGATTGCTCAGCCACTGCGCCAACCGTGCCGTAGTCAAAAGATATGGCTGTTTATGACGCAAGTTTGTACAGAACCCTCGGTGCGGGTGTCTGACTCGCTCTTGAACGGGTTGGTTTAAAAAAAAATTGGGGATTTTCCATTAGAAATTTCACAGTTGCAACCCGAAGTTGGGTAGATGGCGGTAAGATACCCCCGTGCCTCGGAAAGCACGTTAAGCCGTCGGTGCTGCACCTGCTACCCTACCATGACGTCTTAAAGCAGAACTTATTCCACTGAGGGAAAGAGACAGAGCTATACAGGGTGTCTAGCACCATCTCTTTCTCTCAGTGGAATAGGTTCTGCTTTAGGACGTCATGGTAGGCCTACTGATCTCTCTCCGGTCTTGTTTTATTGCCGTCCTATCGGATTATGAGAGAAAATCTCCTCAGTAAATGTCAGGCTTTTACTGACTAAAACATGGGTGGATTTTTGTTCCGTCTTTTGCTCTTTATGTTTCGGGGCCGCGGTATCTCTTTGGAACATCCCGATTGGATTTCGGTTATAATATTTACAGGTCTACATACGTAAAACCAGGATCCCTCGCAGTTCAACTCTACGTTAACATAACTACAGTACGGCCAACGAAAAGCGATACCAAATGTAAACAAAACCCATGCTAAAACCCCATCTAAAATGGCCGCCCGAATGTTGGCGAACCCGTCTTAACGTTGTCATGTTTTTGCCGGGAGAACGAGACATTACGACAAAGGCACAAGATGGAAAGAGCTAAATATTAGATTGTCAACGCCACAGTTGTTCTTTAGGTTAATGACCTTTCGTATCGCTCTCGTTGGCCGTACTGTACATACAACTAACTTACATAACATAAAGTTAGTATAAGAGACAATCTCCTTTTTAAGAACACTTTTAATTATTTGAGTACTTAATCATCAAAAACCTTTTTCCTCCAAATTATAACCGTAATCATGTTTATGTGTTTAAGCGTTGCAGTATGTCTGGTTGCCGGTTGCTGGTTGCGGACAACCGCGAGTATTTGCAGGCTGTTAACTCATTTAATTTATTGCAGTTGAAACGTCCCTGTTAAATTGTTATATTGATGGCCCCGCGGCTTGGAGTTCAGGGTTGGCACAAAAAAGTTAAATTACAAAAGGACTTTTAAAAAAAAAAATACAATATTTTTTTTGTTAATATTTGGGTTTTTGTTTTTTTAGTTTCTTTAATTGTTCGTACATTTATTTATTTTTCTACCATAAAATTACATTTTTAAATATTTCTTAAAATCATAAAAAAAAAACATTTAAAAAATATAAAAATATAAAAATAGTAGCCCACCGGTATCGGGAACAGGGTCCAAGCTACCAGCGGTCAGGGCTCCAGAGAAAGGAACCTCCTAACAATACGAGCCGTGTCCAGGAGTACCGCTTTCTGTATCAAGCCCTTGATCCAGCTGCCTAACGAGAGCCTTCTTAGGTATTGGTCGAGGCTCTTGGCAATTAAGCCATTGGCAGATACGACTATCGGCACAATGATCGCTGAGTCCACATCCCACATGTCGACAACCTCGCGAGCCAAGTCAATATACTTCATTTGTTTATCTTTCTCGGCTTTCACGAGGTTCTCATCATGCGGGACTGTTATGTCAACAATCATTGCGCGCCGCTCTGATCGATCCACCACCACTATATCAGGCTTGTTGGCAACAATAGTCCTGTCAGTGATGATGGATCGATCCCAGTACAATGTGATATTGCCATGTTCAAGAACTGGGTCGGGCTCATACCTGTAGTACGGCACTTCCGATTCCACAAGATTGTATTTAAGAGCAAGTTGCTGATGGATAATCCTGGCTACAAGGTTGTGTCTATGCAAGTACTCTCCGTTAGCTAGACGAGAACAACCGGAGATAATGTGTCGAATTGATTCACCCGGACGGTGACATGCCCGACATATGTCAACCGTGCCGTCCTTCACAATAAATCTCCGGTAGTTATTTGTCATCATAACTTCATCCATAATTGCACAGACAAAACCTTCAGTTTCTCCAAAGAGATCCCCGGAACGAATCTTTAATTTATTGTTATCATTTCAAGTTGTGTACCTTTTTTATTCTGTCGTTCTTTCCATGTTATTTGAGGGCAAAAAGTTATCAATATATTTAGAAAGTTTGACTGTCTTCTTTCTTTCTTTTTCCCCACGCTACGAATTAGGATTTTGTCCTGTATCGTGGGAGCGTTATTTAAACTCACATACACAAACAACCAGACTCGGAAGAACTATCTCTGTTTCGTAATCGTATAGTCGAGCGTGAGATCCTGTCTTGAATACCCTGGATGAATACTTTAGCAGTCTGTAGCCTAAATCTGTGCCCAACTCTAATCTTCTAATATATAAAATTCTCGTGTCACAGTTTTCGTTCCCATACTCCTCCGAAACGGCTGGACCGATTTAAACGAAATTTTGTGTACATATCGGGTAGGTCTGAGAATCGGCCAACATCTATTTTTCAGACCCCTAAATGAGCAGTGGGTGAAACCGCTGGGCACAGCTAGTATTAGATAGATTTTACATTTATAAAATAAGAGACTGAGGAACCACAGTCACCGTTCACTTTGACCAATGAGGAAGTGTTTTTTGTTACATAAGTTGCATTTTTGGTATTTGGAAATTCCTCAAAGGAGTTTCATAAAGGAAATACAAATTTTATTTTTAAAACATAAGTTTGGTTATGTGCTATTTTTGTATATAAATTCAGATATCAATATGAATCAATTGAATTCTAATTATAAGTTCTTATCTATAAGTGTTAAAAATATGTACAAAAAAATACATTACTGGGAGCATACAATTCACCAATTAAATGTAGCCAATTAAAATTAATAAATCAATTTTAATATTTACAAATCAAAAAGGTAATAAAAAAAACTCTTAAAAAAACAATAAATTTAAATAATTATGCTTTGGTCTACAATCTATGCCCAAGCCGGTAGCAGTTCCGTCATACAAAATGCATTACCATAGAGATTTTATCAAACTGCACGTGCTAAAAGGTCGCCATTACTTACAAGACTGGCAGGCGTCTGGTTTATTATATCATCAATTATAAGTTACATGATTAACTACGTTAGTTAGTAAGGAATTAAGTGTGATTTTAATCTAAGTTAGATTGAAACGGGCTCTTCGGTTTTGTGTTCACAAACGCTACTGGTGAGCGTTAGGCCATGGTGTGGGGCAAAGTGCTATTGAGGTTTTTGTAACAGGTATTTTCGTGGAGTTTTGCCCGGTTGATGGCAAAAGGCTCACTCCCTACTACATAAACCTCAAACATATTTTTATAACAAAAGGGGAAACTTAGCATTGCTATTACAATATATAAGGCGCAAGGGCAAAAACTACAGGTAACAGATACCTGAAAATCAGGAAAGGGTAACTGTGTTACCCCAAATTTAACGCGAGCGAAGCCGCGGGTAAAAGCTAGTTGTTTCATATTGATATATTTTTGTTTTAAGTTCGATAACTTACCTATTTTGTCTTGTGTGCACACTATCTACCTACGTATCTCATTTAATTTTTCTCTCGCAGTTTTTCTGGAAAAAAACTAACGAAATAAGCAGTACCTTTGTCTTAATGTAATGTCCTTACAAGTATTTCATATGTACAAAAATAAATAATTTATATAATGTTGGACTCGTACAGTAAAACTCACTTTTAAATTCAACTAAATACTTTATTCCACTGACTTGCACGGTTCGGGTTGGTTGTTTCCATGGAGAAGAACCGGCAAGAAACTCCATGGTTACTCTTTTAAATCATTTGGTTTTACAATGTCGTTGTTACAGCGTTAATACTTAAGTATGACAGGCTAGCGCAGGCCCGACAATATGTCCTTGCTTACTTATCGATCATAACCGACTAAATTTAAAACTAACGCGCCACACTGACAACTCGAATGTTGCGCGCCACTTTGGTTGGTACAACCGGGTAATATGAATATAAGACAAACAATTTTAGATTAAGTTTTACGTATTCGATTTATCGTAATATAATATTTCAGGAATTAATTAAACATTATTATGAATATCAATTCTATTTTAAAATGAATTGATAAAATGAAAACATATCAAACAAAAGAAGCGCCATCTAGTGGTCAATGGTTTATGATGACAGTCATACCAACTTAAAAGGCATCATCGTAACTACTTATACTATTGACCACAAATTACTAACAAAAAACAAAAGTAATATTAACTTATTTTCTACATTATTCTAACATTCGGCCATCCGCATAACTTACGCGTCCTCGCGTATGTATACGAATAGCATTATATACAATAATCAATATTGCGTATCTAAATCAACTGTTCCAGTTACAATGCAACTATTGAAGCCATAGTGGATATCTTAATTAATCATGACTAACACATCCAACTGTACGAAATAGTTTGTTACTCGTCGCTACTACTTTGCACCCTATTCCAACATTCGGCCATCCATGTAACTTACGCGTCCTCGCGTATTTAGGTAAATGGTTTTTTATTTGAAAATATTGCAATTGTATTCAGTTATACAGGTAATATTCAAATCAACAACACAAAGCAATTACAACTGTATGTACCTAACCATAATACACTAAGAATCAACTTTAAATATTATAAATTGGTGTAAATATATGAGTGGTGCAAGTCGCTATAACCTTAAAACCACAAAACCGTTTTATTTACTAGTGGTACAAGTCGCTACTAGTACTACCTTGAACTACCAAGCCGTCTTATTTATAGTGGTACAAGTCGCTACTACCTTGAAACTACCAAGCCGTCTTATTTACTAGTGGTACCTACAAGTCGCTACTACCTTGAAACTACCAAGCCGTCTTATTTACTAGTGGTACAAGTCGCTACTACCTTGAAACTACCAAACCATTTTATTCACATGTTTTAAATTATAATTAGATCAATCAAATAAAATAATGACAATAGCTAACAGTCGGCCTTTCCTGACAAATTCACGTCTCGGGAATTTAATCCTTACTAATATTATAAAAGCGAAAATGAGTTTGTTACGTCTTCGACATTGATGAATGTTGGTGCAGAAATAGTTGGGACCCCGGATACGGATAAAGACTATTTAAAAAAAAAGATTGAAATATGAGGAAGAAAATGGAAAACTTAGCATTGCTATTACAAGGCACAAGGGCAAAAACTACAGATAACAGGCACCTGTATGTCATGAAAGGGAAACCGTGATAACCCGAATTTAACACGAGCGAAGCCACGGGCGAAAGCTAGTATATGTAATAAGCTTTTACAAGATTTAATAATTCATCATACTGAACACTAAAGCCCCTTTATGTCTTCAGTACTGCTGAGCCATTCTTCTGGAACCTCTACACATTTCCGAAGGTTTGACAACAATTACTATAAACTATCAATACTGAAGCCCCTTCATGTCTTCAATACTGCTAAGTCATTTCACTGGAACCTCAACACATTTTCAGTGGTTTGACAACAACTACAATAAACTATCAATACTGAAGGCCATTCATGTCCTCAGTACTGCTAAGTCATTTCACTGGGACCTCTACACAATGTCCAGTGGTTTGACAACAACTACAATAAACTATTAATACTGAAGGCCATTCATGTCTTCAGTACTGCTAAGTCATTTCACTGGGACCTCTACACATGTCCAGTGATTTGACAACAACTACTATAAACTGTCAATACTGAAGGCCATTCATGTCTTCAGTACTGCTAAGTCATTTCACTGGGACCTCTACACATGTCCAGTGATTTGACAACAACTACTATAAACTGTCAATACTGAAGGCCATTCATGTCTTCAGTACTGCTAAGTCATTTCACTGGGACCTCTACACATGTCCAGTGATTTGACAACAACTACTATAAACTATCAATACTGAAGTCCCTTCATGTCATCAGTACTGCTAAGTCATTTCACTGGGACCTCTACACATGTCCAGTGATTTGACAACAACTACTATAAACTGTCAATACTGAAGCTCCTTCACGTCTTCGGTACTGCTAAGTCATTTCACTGGGACCTCTACACATGTCCAGTGATTTGACAACAACTACTATAAACTATCAATACTGAAGTCCCTTCATGTCTTCAGTACTGCCAAGTCATTTCACTGGGACCTCTACACATGTCCAGTGGTTTGACAACAACTACTATAAACCATCAATACTGAAGCTCCTTCACGTCTTCGGTACTGCTAAGTCATTTCACTGGAACCTCTACAAATGTCCAGTGATTTGACAACAACTACTATAAACGATCAATACTGAAGCTCCTTCACGTCTTCGGTACTGCTAAGTCATTTCACTGGGACCTCTACACATGTCCAGTGATTTGACAACTACCCAAAGTTCATCTTTAAGAGGTTCATTAAGTCTTTTGATCAGTTTACTTCTCAGTACTTAATCTCATTACCACATTTACAATCAAATCAATCAAACAGGTACTTCATGAGAAACCCCTTTATAAAACGAGAGACTTGATAGGCCAATAAATTGCCTAAAACCTTGTTGTCCTCCTTTCTAGCAGGGCAATCGTCAACTAAATGTCCTGCTTTATTATGTAACCACAGCAAACTCAGCCAACCGCTGAGAACCAGATATTGAGAAGACAGCCATTATAACGCCATTCGGATTATTCGAATACCCTCAAAGATAACATGACCATGGAATCACAACTAACCATCAAAATGTATTTTTGAAAAACCAAGCGTTAACTTTCTCGGCTATGACACACCGTCCGAAGGAATCAAACCACCGAAAGATACAAGTTAAAATCATCACTGGCTACACTAAGCCTGAAACCATTGAAGATCTTATTATATCTTATTTAGTTTCCTGGGAATGGTGAACTTGTATCGCGACAACATTCCAAACGCCGCGCATGTACAACACCTCTCAATGCATATCTACACAACTGTAAGAATCGTGACAAGACAAAGATAGCTGGACAGCGGAAGCATCAACAGCTTTTGAGTCATGTAAGGCTAGCATACAAACCGCAACCTTACTTGTTCACCCGTCACCAACCGCAGCTATGTCACTAATGTGCGATGCGTCTAACAACTGTGCTGGAGCCGTACTACAACAGCGCATAAACAACAAGTGGGTTCCTCTTAGCTATCCCTCAAAGAAATTCTCAGAAACTCAGCTCAGTACGTTTGACAGACAATTTTGTCTATTTATAAGGCCGTCAGACGCTTCAGAAATACTTTCGAAGGAAGAGAATTGATAGTGTTTATCGACCACAAGACGCTGACCTACGCAATACACAAGCCATCGTCTAAGAACCAAATCTGACAGACTCGTGAAGACGCCTGTACGCTTCGCTAGACTGGGAGCACTGTAGCTGAAAGGCGCGCTGCCGCCACCTATATTTGTAAACTTCGTCCATTTTGTTTCTCCGTTAAGAATATTCCATTTCTATGTAAAGCTTTGTGATTGGACAAATTAATAAAACTAAGAGGCAGATCAACCACTACATGCCAGTTCCAAGAAAATAGTAGAAATAAATCGAAACATATACAAGTTGCAACATAGTGTTATCATTCATTATCTTTCCCTACGATACACTACAATTACAAGCAGCACACCGTTTGATTGCTTGTTTACACTTATAATATGGGTGACTTCTTCGCCACAATTATAGCATTTAGCTGTGGTTCCTGACATATTGGTTTCATTATCAATTAACCTGCTGCACCGTTTGGTCAATTTCTTTGTTAGTTTTAACCCCCTTCAAATAAACTAGTAATTTATCGAGATCAGAATACTGGACTGCTTTCGCAAAAGTTCTCATAGAACGATCTTCGATACCCAAAAGTATGCAATCAATGGCATTCTTGCACGTAATTGTATATCGATTAAGTAAAATTGTTTAGTCACGAAAATATCCCTCTAATGTATCTCCTAAACGCGATTTACAAGCAAGCATGTGTAGTTTGTTTTGCCATTCAGACTAGGAGGCCTACCATGAACTGTTATTGCGATTCAATTGATGTTCTACAATAAACTGTTTTGCCATTTCATGCCACAATATCCTTAATACGATCCAGTCTAAGCAACGCCAAATCAAGTCGGCAATTGGATCGCAAACTGTTTTCATTCATTCTTTTTTCATACCATAACGTGACCTATCAACCTAAATTGGATAGCTTATGTGTCAAATTAAGCAATTCATATAAGTTGCTATTTCTTGGCGTGAAGTGAGTCGTTTAGTTAATAACTTTATAAAAATCGTGATAATATACGTAATTCAAAGTATTTCAGTTAAATACTGCCCAATTTCCTGATTACCGTAAACTCCAAAAGAATACTTATGCCATTATTCGTAATACTAATTAATATAACTTCAAATAATACTAATAAAATTTAGTAATTAAGCAACAACAATTTCAACTTTCAAAACAGCTGTCAAATCTGACATAAGTGAAGGTGCGTTCCTAACTCGTCTTAATCAATTTATTTTAACAACAACAATAAGCATTACTTATTTAAACTACTATCATTTACTACTAAAATTATACTAACTAATAAGTATATAATCTGACGCTAGAAAACGTAATTAATTAAAATGTTTTTTGTAATTTTTATACAGATGAAGTCTCGAAACGCAACGCATACGGTGCGAGTAAAAGAGACAGACTTATGTTACGACTCTACAGCGTCAGCTCTTTCTCACACCGCGGACCACAGACAAATTTCGATCTTTCATTTAGTCCGTGAGCGATTCAAACGCCTGTCAGCTAAAGGCACTTCATGGTACGCTCTGCATGATTTAGTTTAGGTACTTATACTGGATTGCATCGGAAGTGAATGGCAACTAAAAAAGTCGATGGTAGGTCTACAGGAAAACATTACACTGGGAAGCTCTTAGTACCATTTTTGCACCGAACCTACAAGTTTTGGCAGTTTGTACTAGTTCGTAGCGACTTGTTCACCTGTCTGACATGTTGTAAATTTGTGCACACTCGTTTACTGTGCATATCCACATTGTTTGATTTCATTTTGATGGATCCAATTCTAAAATAACATTAAAAACAGGAAAGCATTCATTGCTTCCATAAGTTTACATGGTCTGAATGACGTCTCTTAACATTTGCGCCAGTAAAAACTGATTACTGACCTATTCGGCAATGTTACCTACACCTTGAGAAAGCCTCGAGTTGCTACAGCTGCGCCTCGAACAGCTCCAGGTGCGTCTCGAACAGCTCTGGCTGCGTCTTGAACAGCTCCGGCTGCGCCTCGCACCGTTCCGGCTGCGTCTCGAACCGCTCCGGCTGTGCCTCGAACCGCTCCGGCTGCGCCTCGTACCGTTCCGGCCGCGCCTCGAACCGCTCCGGCTGGGCCTCGTACCGTTCCGGCTGCGCCTCGAACCGCTCCGGCTGTGTTTCGAACCTCTGCGGCTGTGCCTCGCACCGTTCTGGCTGCGCCTCGAAACGCTCCGAAAAACAAATCATACAAGTATTCATTACAATTATGGAATAAAAATAAACACACGCACACACCCAATTATCTGTGTTTTATTTATAAAAACAAATCATACAAGTATTCATTCCAAAAGTTAACCAGTGGGAAAAATATTAATTAATGCTCTGACCAACTTTTTATAAATACCCCACCTTGTTTTTTTTTTATTTTTAAATATTTTCGTTTAAGATATCACTCCATGTTATTAGCATTATTATTACCATTCCATTTATTATACCTACGTATCATAAGATATCAAGCGAGTTACACTATTTATCTAACTGCTGGTCATTTGATTGAATTTTTAAACGGATAAAAGAAACTGTACCTTAATATTGCGCTTTGCTGGGCGTTCGGTAACACTGAGATACTTAATTGTTTCTAGTGCTATCCCACTTCTGATATGTTGGACTCGTACAGTAAAACTCACTTTTAAATTCAACTAAATACTTTATTCCACTGACTTGCACGGTTCGGGTTGGTTGTTTCCATGGAGAAGAACCGGCAAGAAACTCCATGGTTACTCTTTTAAATCATTTGGTTTTACAATGTCGTTGTTACAGCGTTAATACTTAAGTATGACAGGCTAGCGCAGGCCCGACAATATGTCCTTGCTTACTTATCGATCATAACCGACTAAATTTAAAACTAACGCGCCACACTGACAACTCGAATGTTGCGCGCCACTTTGGTTGGTACAACCGGGTAATATGAATATAAGACAAACAATTTTAGATTAAGTTTTACGTATTCGATTTATCGTAATATAATATTTCAGGAATTAATTAAACATTATTATGAATATCAATTCTATTTTAAAATGAATTGATAAAATGAAAACATATCAAACAAAAGAAGCGCCATCTAGTGGTCAATGGTTTATGATGACAGTCATACCAACTTAAAAGGCATCATCGTAACTACTTATACTATTGACCACAAATTACTAACAAAAAACAAAAGTAATATTAACTTATTTTCTACATTATTCTAACAATAATAAAAATAAAAAATCACAAATAACTTGGCGGTGCCAGCCCTGAGCATAGCCCCGCCTATTAGTTCCTCAACTCATGCTCAGAGGCGAAGTGGGAGCCAATTTGAGCTCAACACCACACACACACCTATAGTAACACACACACACCAACAGAGGGTGTGTCTGTGTAAGCTCATGTTTGCATTCAATAAGTTTAGCTCAAAATCATTTAGCTTTGTCGTTGAAGCAAAGTGTTATAAGATGACATTTTTTTTTTTTAAATAGCTTTACGAGTGAAATATCTAGGCTACGGGTTGTTCGAAAGATACCTAAAATGTCCCCGAAAACCCAAAGGAACATGGACAAAAAGAAAAAAACGATTTACCAACTCAATGAAATTTGGAAAGCCCTGTGCTTATTTCAGCAAACTCCTGGAAAAGCCTCCATCCAAATAGTGTCATCTTTAATATGTAGGGTTCAGGTCCAAGTGCATAGACCTGAGTACCAGTATTTTACATGGAGCGACTGCCTATCTGACCTCCACAACCCTGTTAGTACTGGTTTATACGATAAGCCTTGGTAAGACTGGTGTCAGATTTTCGAGCCACTGACTACCTGTAACGTCTGTCAAAGATCTTCAAATGACAGCCGGGACTAACGGCTTAACGTGTTTTCCAAGGCGCAGAGAAAAAATCGGTTTGTAATATATGGTCACCCATCCATGGACTGGCCTAGGCAAGCGCAATAATCAACGGATCTTTAATTTAATTGTCGTTTAAAGTATGTATATTTTATTCACAAGCCGAACGAAACTTCTGTAACCAACAGTACTCAACAATGCAAAGCAACAAACACACAATACCAGTTTGTCTGACAAGTCGGTTAACGTACGTTAAAATTAAAGATAAAGGATAAATATGCGGGCGCTGTCAATAATTTCAATAAATATGGCGAACGACCATAACTTCGGTTTGTGTTGGTTTAATTTGTTTGGCAGAGTAAATTATTGAGTTTTTGTTATGGAGAATGAGGTTTATTTACGAAGAGTTTGGACTTGGGAGAGGGATTTGTTTGATTCAAAAACGGGAGTAGGTTCTCAATTCGATTGTATATTTTTTGTATGTTGCCGTCGATTGTGGGACTATTTTTTTAACTTAAAGGGTATAGTCCTTATATACCCTTTCAGTATATGAATTTTATCTATATTGCTTAAGTCATTTATGAGTTATCTTCCATAATATAGTATACTAGCTGTGCCCAGCGGTTTCACCCGCTGCTCACTTAAGGGTATGAAAAATAGATGTTGGCCGATTCTCAGACCTACCCGGTATGTACACAAAATTTCGTTTAAATCGGTCCAGTCGTTTCGGAGGAGTATGGGAACGAAAACAGTGACACGAGATTTTTATATATTAGACTAGCTGTGCCCAGCGGTTTCACCCGCTGCTCATTTAGGGGTCTGAAAAATAGATGTTGGCCGATTCTCAGACCTACCCGATATGTACACAAAATTTCGTTTAAATCGGTCCAGCCGTTTCGGAGGAGTATGGGAACGAAAACTGTGACACGAGAATTTTATATATTAGATGTATCTAATTTTTTCTTCTAATGTAAATGGACGTTATGCTTAATACCTCTTAGTAACAATAAAACCACAAATAAAAGGCTGAAATAAAAACTTTCTTCTGAAAAAAAAAATTTTTTTTTTTTTAAAGACTTGTTTTTTTGTCGTGAATTGTTTTAGGTAGGTAGGAACGTGGTTGTAAAGTTACAGAGCCTTTTTTTTGCGGATGGGAAATCATCAAATAACTTCCTCCGTTCTGGGTGGAGCAGGGGGGAGTGTCAGACTTGTACTGACTAAAACCCCCCATGTTCCTTCTATTGATCCGGGGCCGTGGTATCTCTTTCGAATGCAACCCCGGCAGGTTTTATTATAGCAGTATTTGATAAAATCAATTAATTTCAAAACAGAACTTACCAATTATCAGTTGAAAAAATTGCTCTTGTAAAGTCAAATATTTACTATACATGATTATACAAAGCCTGGCGCTTCAAATAGCTCCCACTGACTCACACATAAAAATATTTTAAAACCTACCAAGAACTCTGTTGACCCCTCAGAAACTCGACAAGCTCCAAATTTGTTAACAACTTCAAAATAACTCATGTATGGTGCCCGAGGCCCTCTTCATTAGATCATTATTTTATGGGCCCCAAATTTGGGCATTAAAGCCTATTATTTGGGCCAATATCAGGCCAATTATGGGCCTTCTCGGAATGTCGATGATTTGTATCGGGTTAGTATGCGCTAATTTTAAGAACTAGCCTTGAATGGGCGTGAGACGGGGGCAGAAAAATGGGTTTTGATTCTTGTTAATTATTTTATGGGTAGTTCGACTGAGAGAAAGAAAAACTGTTTGATAAACACATATAGGTAAAGACAATAACGAAAAAGATTAAAAAAGTGGCCTGTATTTATTTCTAGTTCAAATAATTGGTATTGAACATGATCATTGACAGTCGTTACAGTTTTTTTGTTGTATGAATGTCTGAAAATCGGTCTAACCAGCGCTGTGCTGTGGGCTCCCATAGCACAGCATAATACACTACTGGTAAAAATAAAGGGCTCAAAAATAATCCAAATTTTGGTAAAATTTCAACAGGCTTTAACTTCAAGATAAATGATTAGACGGGAAATCAAAAACTAGGAAATTATAGCTCCAAGTGTCCTTAACCGAGCAACTTCCACCGATAAATGTCATCTGTAGCCCTACTATGACCTCTTAAAGCAATTCTTATTCCGCTGAGGGAAAGAGACAGAGCTATACAGGGTGTCTAGCACCATCTCTTTCACTCAATGGAATAATAATTGCTATAAGATGTCATAGTAGCCCTTCAGTAGAGCAATAAAAAAACTAAAACAAATTGTTTTAGTTGCTGGGTTTTCTACGACTACTCAAAAACCACGAAGGCTACAAAATTTTAAACCTAAATGACAGACAAACCAGACACTTGGAGCTACAATTTCCTAGTTTTTGATTTCCCGTACAATAATTTCTCTCGAAGTTACAGCCTGTTGAAAATTGTTTTTGATCCCTTAATTTTTTTCCAGTAGTGTACAAGGATTAACAAGATATTTCAGTGTATTAAACTGTTTTCGCAGTAGCATGGTGCGGGTGACATTGGATGAAAATACATGTTTATTGATGGGATGTATTGCTATGATGGGTAGTCCTTTACGACTAAATTACACGAAATTACAATAATACGACGAAATTCGGGAGTTTCTTCTCAAAAAGTCGGCAGTATCGTCACATCGTTAATGTTTTCCCCATTGTTCGTATTTTTATTTAGTGTATCTGTGTATTTATTCTTTGATATATATATTTATAGTTTTTTGTTTTATATTTTACTAGCTTTTGCCCGCGGCTTCGCTCGCGTTAAATTCGGTAGCGCCTTATTGATTTGTAATAGCAACGCTAAGTTTACCCTTTTCTTCCCTCTTTCTCCCCTTATATCCCACTCTTTTTTTTTTAAAAAATAGCCTATGTCCGTCTCCTAGTTCCCAACTATCTCTGTACCAAAATTCATCAAAATCGATTTAGCTATTAAAGCGTGAAGAGGTAACAAACAAACAAACTCACTTTCGCTTTTATGATATTAGTAAGGATTGTATTTTGTTTTACATTTTTAGTATTTTATATATCTATAGAGTATAAATTGATAATTAATATTATTTTCTGTTTTACACCTACCACTGTTCGTCTCTGCATCACTCAAAGGTTGACTGGTAGAAAATACCTATGGCATTAAGCCCGCCTCTGTACTTAGTGCTTAAAGTGTTAAATAAATATTCAGGTCTATTTGCAGTCATGATACAAATTGCGGTAACGTCCAGATTTGCCTGTTAGTCTAGTGGTTAGTGGCCCTGACTGCTGAGCCGGAGGTCGTGGGTTCGATTCCTACCCAGGACAAACTTTGTGTGATGAGCATGATTGTTTGTTCTATGTCTGGGTGTGATTTATCTATAATATGTATGTATTTATAAATTAAAAAAAGTACGAATATCAGTTGTCTGGTTACCATAACACAAGCTCTGCTTAGCTTGGGATCAGATAGCCGTGTGTGAGTTGTCCCAAAATATTTATTAATATTTATTTATTTATTAATAATGTCACCCACACAATACTCCAGCAAAAACAGATAAATTAACAGATATGAAATGAAAAGGTACTCTTTAAAACAAAGCTCCGCAAGCAAGTAGGCTGGGATGAAACTAAGAGAAACAAGAGGACGGCTACAAACGGTAATTAGCGCGGCGTATTGCTGAACATCGTGCTGCGCCTGCGCAGACTGGAGGGACTGCAGAACAGAAAAAAATTGGACCAAATTTTTTGATGGCATTGACTGTGTGTTTCTGAATTGGTTTTGTTTTTCTTTTAAGTAGTTTAACAACTAGACCACAAATGGCAGAGGATCCGCCGGAGAGATAAAACATAAAGGGCAGAAGAAGGAACATGGGTGGATTTTAGTCAGTAAAATTCTGACATCCCCTGGCTCCTCCCAAAGTGGAGAAGTTATTTGGTGATTTATGAAAAAAAAAACACAAATAAAAGCTAAGACAGAAATTGCGTTGTTATCACAGAAACTATTACTATATGCTAAAATGTCAAATGTGCCTGCAATCTGTAATGAAACTATTGAGTTTTATTACCTTATAGATTCCTCTCCATCCATCAGAATTCAACAATATGAATGCTGACGAATGGAGAGGGAGAGGAAGGGCAAAGAAAAGATGGATGAATTGTATAAGGAGTGATATGAAGCAGAAAGGAGTAAATGATGCCGTGACGTCTGATAGGGGAGAATGGAAGAAGAAAACGTGTTGCGCCGACCTCAAATAGAATGGGACAAGGGCAGGAAAATGATGATGAATGATAACAATTGCCTTTAAACATCATTTGCCTGCTTATTCATGATTTTTTTTCGTTCTTATACCCGAACAATGGAAAATTAGCAGTCAGAACTGACAGATTGCAAATGAGTCTATCTACGAAATGTTTGCTGCACTCAAATCTAGATTTAAGCCCCCTTTCATACCTAAGGATAGAATAGGAAACATTTAGAAACGATCACGAAGAGATAGGACAACGGCGATAGCCTTTGAATACTGAATAATTTATGAGAACAAGATATTGTCATTATAATGCAACTACATATCAATACACTAGTTCCTGATCTAAATAGTATTTAATGCATTTATTATGCATACAAATATACTCAAATCATAGACATTTACTTCGTTTTTTATGCGTCATTGAAGGTCAAGTTTGACAATTCCATTCCTTTATAAATTGACAAAAAGGTTTGCAACCGTTTTTTATGAATAACTAGCTGGCGCCCGGCTTCGCCCGCCTGATGTTTAAAAAAGTATCCTATATGTTATTCCAGACTATAATCTACATCTGTGCCAAATTCCATCAAGATCCGTTCAGTCGTTTTGACGTAAAAGAGTTACATACATCCATACATCCATCCACACATTCTCACAAACAATCGCATTTATAACATTATGTAGTAGGAAGTAGGATAGCTGGCGCCCGCGGTTTCACCCGCGTGATATAATAAAAAAGTATCCTATATATTATTCCAGACTATAATCTACCTCTGTGCCAAATTTCATCAAGATCCGTTCAGCCGTTTTGACGTGAAAGAGTAAAAAACATCAATATATTTGGATTGAATGCAAGATAAACCAATATGCATGTAAACTGGCTGACTACCTCGTTGCTTGGTTGCTGGTTTTTTTCAGTCGGGAAACCATCAAATGACCACTCCCGCTCTGGGTGGAAAGTTTTATTTCTTTTTTCATCCAGGTTTCTGCTATTAGACGACCCCTTTAAAATAACATCTTCCAACAGTCTTTCCGTCTTAGCAGTTACTCCCTAAAATACGAATTCTCTTTTTTATTGAGGATGGGAAATCATAACTTCGCCCACTCTGGGCAGTACGGGGGAGGGGGGGGGCAGACTTGTACTGACTAAAACAGATCCATGTTCCTTCTTTTTTTTTTTGTGTCGAACGAACCCGCATCTCATCAAGAGTGCTGGTTTAAATTCCCAGAATTTTTCCCAGTGTTCAATAAGTTTTTCAGTAGCAGCTTCTGCTTGATCATAACTCTGCATTACCATCATCATAGCCTTTCCCTAACTATGTTGGGGCCGGCTTCCAGTCTAACTGGATTTAAATGAGTACCAGTATTTTACATGGAGTGACTCTACTCTAGCGTATATGTCTGCCTAACCATTTGGGGATTGTTGTAGGCGTCATTTTACAAGAACTTTGGAATAACATATTGAAAAATGGGTTTTTAAAATATCGTTTTTTGTTCAGAACTTGGGGGGTTAGGGAAAAACTTCATAAAAAAGTAAGTTGAAGTAGGTAATTAAAGTTTCATACATGAATCAATTATCAGAATAAAAAAAAATACGAATAATTTTCAAAATCAAAAAAAATAAATCTCTTTTTAATTCCCATGGACTAGTGTTGCGCTGCTATCGATACGGGGCGTGTCCACATATAACTCACAGGCTATTACCGCTCCACAGCATTAACAAATATTTAAACATATTATACACGAGCAAAAAACGTGCGCGCGCAGCCCCTTGTGACGTAACACAGCGTTTAAAAATTGAAGCTTTTTTATTCTTTTTTTTAAATAAATGTGCGCGTTGACTGTACTAGTGTTTGAAATTGGAAAGTAATGTGCATTTTGTTTTTTTTTATGTTACTTATCTGGAAATAACTGCAATTCTAATTTAATTTGAATAGTTTAATCCAACTTTAACGAGCTGATAATGACATAATATCAAACCTATAGGTAATCCCTGACCGGTCAGGCAAAGGTGTTTCAATTGTACATACACTTTTCTCCAGTAATGTTAAAGTAAATAGATTAAATGCCAGCTTAGTATCATTGTCTGAAAACTAGCTATACCTATATTTTATTTCACAGTCAATTTCAAATTCCAATATCTCTACCACTCTACCACAAAATATGATACTGTTTAAAATTCTACTCTCTTCCTAATAAGATGATAAACTCTAAACTTAATAATAAAGTATCAATTTAAACAAAAAAATCCAATAATTCTTAGAACCTTATTTGCACCTTACCACATCATTTATAATCACCGAGGCACCCCAAAAAAACGTTGATTAATCACCAATACGATATAAACGACCAATAATAAACGCGTTAAACTAAAAAATCATTACGGAACCCTTTCCAATACGAAAATAAAGGTATGCCCACATAATTGGGGCTCGAACAAATTTCATTGATATTCCGTGATGGGAAAAAAACACAAAACGAGTTGTCGATGAGATGTGTTCTGGCCCGATATTCTGAGAAGGTTTCTACCAATTTACTTTTACACTCTCCTTCAACTTTAACATTACATGCATAAGGGTTATTTTCGCATGGCTGAGCTACAAAAGTAAATTGGTACTTTTATAATAGGCCACTTACGAGCAGCGCAAATCGCCAAGAATTGCTTCGTCTCAACAAGGTGTCAATTTGGTAAAGTTATGAAAGTTTCCGTTTCTGAGAACTATTTGTTTTAAAGTTACGCCCGTGGACGTTCAGCTGTTTATTATGTGCATTGATTGCGTCCGTGGCGTCTGAGCGTGTTTTATTGAATGCGAACGTCGATAGAATCGCTTATGAATTGGTGCTGATGTGTGGTGGTTGATATGTGATTGTGTGAGGGGATTATATGAGAGGCGTTGCTAAAATAGACTTTTATAGACCAGTGTGGAGTCGGTCTTCTCGTTACTTGGAGATATAAAAATGTTTTTTTTTTAAACTAATTGTAAGATTATTCTGCTGTTTTCCGTTTTACTTTAGGATTGTTATGTGTGATATTTTCTTAGCTATTAATAGTTTAAGCTTATACGCCAAAGGTTATGAAACATCTGACTGTTACATTTCCTTATTCAATTCGGCTTTGAGGGCAGAAACTAATTGAGGAGGAATACCAATTTACATGAGAAATTTTAGAAGTCATCAGAAAAAAAAATAGTAGTATAGGTTAGTTTAGCTTCTGGGGGTTAGGGCAATATGTCCCAGAAGCTAAACTAACCTATACCTAAAATATTTATTTTGTTTTACACAAAAAAATAAAAACATCGATATTCAAATTAACCAAACATCGACCTCATCCCAACTCTAAACCGAAACGAGATTTATATCATATCATTATGCATAAAATATTTCTTTTAAACGTATAATTAGTTAATATTAATATTTTAAATTATATATTTTGTCCCGAGGTTGGCTGTGATATTAATAGCGGTTTCATTTGCTTTATTTATAATTATCAGTTCTTTAATGAATTCTGTTACGGAGAGTTTATGGCAGTGCGGCTATGACAGGTACCCATGAGGATTGAGGAACATTATGGGTTAATTTTTTTGTGTGTTTTTTGGAAGAAATTATATAGTGGAGTGTTTATTTTATTTCAGGTTTAAGATTCAGACCAATATGACATATAGAAAAGGTAACCCACTTTATATTTTTTTTTGGTTATTTTGTTTTCGCCGTACTAGCTAAATTGCATTTTCATTCAAAGGGCATAGATAAGTAAAGTTTTCAAAAACATTTCAACATCGATTAACATAAAATCCAAATAACCTTACATGCTTGTATAACAAAATCATGTTCCATAACAAAATCAACAAATTGCCTACTAACAATATCTACTTACTCAAAAAAAGAAAATGGCGTGAAAATATGCACATAAGTAAACACACAGACTCATATACAAAACTTAACTGCAAAATGTCTGCACTTATAGCCATTAACTCACGAACACTACACCAGACAACCCCTAAAATTTCGCACAATTACCCTTTATGTGGGTAATTTGCGATATACTGGCAACACTGGTTAGTATTACCCTATAACGATCACAAATCTCCACTTACACATCATAAACAAGAATCTCCTTAAAACTCTATGGCTTAAATACTTTTTTGACTGCAAAATTAATTTTGTCGAAGTCAAAATTCGTTGAGATCTTGCTGAAGAACTTTAAACTTAATTTTTAAAACGCGCTAGGGTTGAAAATCATTTTGTAAAGATTACTGGCCATCAGTAAACATCGAGTTAGCACCGGGCCATTATTGAATTTACTTTATATAATAATGGTTAATCACCAGAATGCATCGTTCGATGCTGCCTTGTTACTGAGAGCGATAGTGATGGGACGCGCTGTAGGGATACGGTAAATTATTACGAAAATCGTTCCTATGACAAAGCATATTAAAACATTAATGAATTTCTGACAGACCCATTTACTGTGACATAGATAATAAAATATTATTTACTTTAACTTTTATAATTTTGACATAATTACTTAACTCACTGTCATTTTTATTTTTGCCATGTATAATTTGAACATTTCTTATCTTTTGCTAATTTCACTTAAAATGAATTATATTGATATGTAATTATTTAATGACGATACAATTTAAAATAACACCATAGTATGTGGCAAACATGTCTGGACCATTTTTATTATTTATGTATCATATATGCATTTTTCATTCTGTATGTAAACACATGTTTAAGTAAATAAATAAATCTAATCTAATCTAATTACTTTGACCATTTACTTATACATTTAGATTGGAAGAAATGGAACTACTCTAGCTGATCGTGTCAATTTACTAATAAAAAAAAACTTTTTTTATGCAATAAAGCAAAAATAACAACCTTGCACAATTCAAGTTACTTACAAATAAGCAGTACACCTGTACTGTTTATTTGTAAACATCAAACAATAGGTGTCATGTCTACCTAGACATGACACCTATTGTTTGATGTTTATCGGTACTCATTAGGGATGGTTGTTAACACAGAACTGATTCACTCTGTTTCCCGTACTAGTACACTGTTTTACGGTGGAACAGTTTTCCTCGCTATGTTATTTTATAATTATATGGTGGCAGACTTGCGACAAAATTATAATTATAATGCTGAAACTATAAGCCCGTATAAGCCCACTGTTGGGCAAAGTCCTCTGTTTATTGTTCGATTGGAATATTCTCAAATAACTTCTCTAACTCTAGGTATAACAAAAGGGAGTGTCACTTGTACCTACTGACTAAACCCATACATGTTTTTTTTTTGCTCGTTGTGTTCCAGGGCCGCGGTATCACTTTCGAACTAACCGGCAGCACCGGCAAATGCTACGAAGCCTGGACTAGCCAAATGTCAATTCTATCGATAAATTTCATCTATCGACTCATCCCCACCCGTATCGCCGGCGGCGGCTGGGCGCAGGGCGTGGCTCTCATTCTCCCGCCGTAATTTATACCCGCATCGTTAAATAATACCGCTCACACTTGCCACTTTCCTCGACCATAAACACGCACCCATTTTAATTAAGCTTTCATTAGTTTAGATTCGAGATTTAAAGGTTTATGTTTAAACTAGGTAGGGTAGGTGAAGCTATGATGATCGTGCACGAAGTTTTTCCGTTAGTCTTTTAGGCAAATTGTCTGCTGATTCTTTGACAAGAAGTGGCAAGACTTGAAATATTTGAACAAGGACTTTACAATATAACAGCTACTAGTAGCATTAGCTGTTTTTTTCGTATTGGCAATCATTAAATAACTTTTCCCACTCTGGGCGGGGCGGAGCGGGAGGGAGTGACAGAGTTTTACTAACTAAAACCAATCCGTGTTCCATCTTTTGCCCTTTGTATCGTCGGTCGCGGTATCTCTTTTGAATAACCCGCAATCCCGGCAGGCAGTGGCCCTAGTGGGACCCTATGCTTTGCTGACATCTCTTAGAGACGCGCGTGGAACACGATCGCGCCGCTGACTCGGTCTGTCATCACGAGATGAACATAACGGTGGCTACCCATCGTCTACAGACTCACGTCTACGGAGGCTGGGAGTCGTCTCCCGCGATACACCACCTACCAAAGCAAATATCACATTCAGGCAAACATATTACTATCACGTTTTGGCGGCTTTGGTGTGTGTTACATTGTCTGTTGGAACGCGCACAATTCCTTTCAAGTTATGACAGGTAACTTAAGGTTACAACGAAAGTTAGAAGCCCTAAACTTTACTGAAATACCTAAATGTTGTAATCAATATAATACAATTTATATAGTGTAATAGTCGACCTTATACCTGAATACTTATATTTGTTTCAGTTTTTTTTAATAGGTATCTTACAACCTCCAATAGACATCTACAGACAGGCCTTTGAGATAGTTTTTGCGCGTCTTCTTATTTAAGTCCTTTTACAGACGACAGGAGTTGCCTAAAGTCAATTATTTTAAACATAAATGTTTGCGAAGTAGACTATTCTGACTACCAGTCTATCAAACAATCTATACCCGTTACCTATTGTTTTAATAGTATCTAAACACTTATACAGACAGCTCCATGTATTTTAAACTATAAGTTGATCATAAATGACAACTAAAAAAAAACAGCTTCTACGAAAATTAACCTACTTACGAAAAAAAATCTATAACGAGGGCAGATGTTTTAAAAAACCATTACAGAGTCTATAGTCTACTAAATTGGAAAATTATGAAACAATAAATTATTGAAATCATATAATTTTATAGAATTACTCAGATCATCACAAGGCTAGTTTACTGTCATTATAAAGACATCAACGCGTTGTCTTTAACCTTTCACAAACAGTTATAAGGGGTGCTCCACACTAGCTTTCGGGTCGGCACATTCGAATAAGCAGTATTTGCTGGTCTTGTAGTCACAAGTGGGACTGTTGAGCTTGGGGTTCTGGGTCGGGTAAAACAATGCCATGTGCTTCTTCAGAGTTTGGAATTAACGGTAAGGTCCCGTGCTTCGGAGACGTCGAGCTGCAGATTTTGCTCCTGATCTGTCTTCGATTGTGTCAAATTATTGTTTCATCGTACTATGAGACTGAACCAACAGAAGGTACAGACGCCTGCACATCAAGGTACTACAATCTGTAAGATTTCTTTGATCGATTTTCGACTTTATTCTAAAGAATTAAGGTTCAAGGTTCATTGGGAAAAATTGACAGTTTCGGGTAGCTTGACCTGCAGGCGTCTGTACAATGTCCACACACACTTGTATTTTAAAATATCACTGAGAGTGTACATGCACTATAATATCTAGTGTACCGATAGCTAATTTGTCTGTGATTGGTCGCTGTGGCCGAAAACGGTCAGGAGGATACTGATAATATTTGGAAACAATAAACCCGACCCAGGATAGGTTTTTTTTTATTTTGGGGTGGGATATCATCAAATAACTTCCCCCGCTCTGAGCGGAGCGGGGGAAGTGTCAGACTTTTACTGACTAAAACCCACCCATGTTCCTTCTATTGCCCTTTTTGTTTCGGGGCCGCGGTATCTTTTTCGAACAACCCGCAATCCCGGACCCAGGATAGCTGGAATGATGATCTCCGCAGGGACGCTGGTAGCAACTGGATGAGAGTTTCCGAGAATTTATCTGAGTGGCGTGCGATAGGAGAGGCATACTTGTAGCTGTAGACTGCCGATAATTAAAGCCGACCCAAAGTAACAAAAATTATAGGCATTAATCCCGCTCGTGCCGATCAAATTCTATATTTGAATCATATTTGGGTCGGAACAGGAGGGATGAAGGACATGTGAATAAAAGAGTGATGGATCTGAATGTTGATGGACGGAGAGCGAGAGGAAGGCCAAAGAAAAGATGGATGGATTGTGTAAGGAATGATATGAAGGAGAAAGGAGTAAGTGATGCCGTGACGTTTGATAGGGGAGAATGGAAGAAGAAAACGTGTTGCGCTGACCCCAAACATTATGAAACGTGTTGCGTCGACCATAAACAAGGGCAGGAAAATGATAATGATTGGGGTCGGAACAACATAATTTGATTTTGCCGCCCGAATCATGCCGAGTCGAATTTGTGTGTAGATCCCCTTACTTATATTTTTAAATGATTAACCGTTTATAGTTAATGATAGGTGGTTAAATTCTAGGTTTGGGTTTAAGTTTCGTTTGAGTTGACAGTGTGGTTACGGTTAACGTGTAATCAATTTATTGGTAGGTACCACTTTATGTACTTCATGAAAAGGTTAAATCTTAATTATGTGATTAATAACAAGTATCATTTTGATGTTTTGTAATAATTTGAGTGCAGTGAATGTCTAGTGATAATAGCCCCCGACTTATGAGGTGTAGATCGAGGCTTCGAAGTTTGAAAATGGCGCCGATTCTACTGAATTATCGAATAAACCCCCGAATACTGAAACGTCACTTAAAATTTGAGGGCTGCTTAACATTTGAGCAGCGCTTAAACTTCAGATTTTGTATTAGCAAACGTCACTTCTGAGTATCTGTTAAATTTAAGTGGTACTTAAACTTTGATTGACGTTTCAGTATTCGAGGGTAAGCTTGACGACATAGTTGGTGCAGCGGCCGAGCGTTCAACTGCTGCGCTGCGTGTCGCGTGTTCGATCCCCGCAAGGAACAAATATTTGTATGACCTACAGGTTGTTCTTTCGGGTCTGGCTGTTTGTTTGAGTTTTATGTTTGTAAACGCACCCACGATACAGGAGAAATTCCTAGTGTGGTGCATTTTAAAAAAAAACTAGACTTGAATTAAAATGCCGTATGCACATAACGAGCTAGTGGTTAATGAACTGCGCCAGAGGTTCTACGTTCTAAGCCTCAGACCAGCCGTCAGAGGAACTTCACAAAGATGCCAGTTTTGCCGCAACCGGAAGGCTAAGCCGGAATCACCACCAGAGGGACACTTGCCAAAAGCCAGATTAGCACATCACCAGCGCCCCTTCACATACGTAGGGCTGGATTATTTTGGCCCTCTGAACGCTGCTATTGGCAGTTCACATTATTTTAGTTGCGAATAAAGATACTCCGATTTATCTTGACAACCACAAATTTTGGTGAAAACCGTAAATTTCAGAATATTGAGATTGTTTATTTATTTCTAATTTGAGTAACTTTATTATAATATTTAATTAATGCTGTCAAACTATAATACAGTTATATAATACTAGCTGTTCCTCGCGGTTTCACCCACGCTGCTCAGCACCTGTTGGTCGTAGCGTGATGTTATATAGCCTATAACCTTCCTCAAGAAATGGACTATCCAACATTAAAAGCATTTCCCAATCCCAACCAGTAGTCCCTGAGATCAGCGCGTTCAAACAAACAAACAAACTCTTCAGCTTTATAATATTAGTATAGAAGTATAGATATTAAGATGTATAACTTTCAGAATAGGGAACGTCGTTCGACAGAGATAAACTGATTTTTTGTGATTTTTAGAGCAGTTTTAGTTTAACTAACCTGACTATGTCGGGATCGGCTTCTAGTCTAACCTGAATACCAATATTTTACATGGAGCAACCGCCTATCTGACCTCCACAACCCAGTTCAAATTAAAAAATGACACGTCTGTCTATTGCCTAAAGGAGTTCATGGCTAAACAATAACAGCCATTCGGGTCGATTTTCAGGTTAAGCCATGCTTGCCTAGGTTAGACCGTGGATGGGTGGGTAATAACCATAACACACAAAGATTTCTCTCGTTAAGTCTTTGGTCCCGGCTGTCAATTTTAGATTGACAGTCTTTACAGGTCAGTGGCCTAAAAGTCCCACCCAGTACTACCTAGATTGTAGAGGTGTTCGCAATAAATGTATGAAAGAAAACTCAATTTTTTTTGGAGTTTACTCATTAAGAATCGATTTTCATATATAAGGCGCCCGGTATGAGAAAAATCCGAGGGTTAAAACCTACTAAAGTAACGAAAATGTGTCACGTTTTTGGTGCGCACCTTTAGTGAGCAACTTTCTAATTTGGCTGTGAGTGTATTAAGACGTACATATGGTATGCTGTATAGGCGACTATACCTATATACTATATGTTATTGGGCTTGTTTGTTCCTATCAGTGTCGATGTATTTATATTGCTATTTTTTTTTTCATTAATTTGTGAATTTACCCTTTCATATGATATTAATCTTTTTTCAGTTGAATAAACTCTTTTTGCGTATGGTTAGATACTCGTACTTAAGGAGTAAACTCCAGTCGTGCGTCGGAGCTGACACACACACACTTTTTTTCGTTACTGTAAGTTTTTAAACTTGAAAATTAATTTTGAAGACGTTATAAATTATTGAGATTATTTTATCCAGTAGTTCAGAAATTGATTTTATTGTACAAGAAATTGTAAAACACATTTAAGGATATCAACACTTTAACTCAGAGTAAGTAACGCCATCTATGGATATAAATCAACACTAACAGTTATCAATCGATCGATCTTTGTAGAGTAAACTTAGGTTTATATTTTATAGAAACCACCATTCCTAGTAGACGCAAGTTTTGGGGGTGTAAAATGGCCACTTTAGTAGAATCATAGTCAAATAATAATATGAATTGCGTTAAAATTCATAAAATGGTCACAAACGCAGTTAATATTGTGAATTGTCTTACCAAGGAGTATCGTAATACCCAGTACTAACTGGGTTGTGGAGGTCAGATAGGCAGTCGCTCCATATAAAATACTGATATTCAACTGCATCCGGATAGACTGGAAGCCGACCCCAACACAGTTGGAAAAAGGCTAGGTAGATGATGATTTACATTCTACCATTAAAAGCGATGAGCAATTAATATTTAATTAAAGAATAGATTAAATTATTAAAAGTATCACAATGTGACATCATTTGATCATTTTTTTTACGTAATCATTTTTACAATGTTATGGTTGTGAAGGGAAAATCTATGTAAAAATGTAGCCTATACAGTAAATCTTGTCTATAAGGTTACCTAAACGTTGCTATAAACACTCCAAACTATTAAAAAAAAAAAACAAATGAACATAAATAATGTATAAAATACTTCTTGTTAAAGTGATATACAGAAGACATTTATATTTTATGAGCTTTGAGAAGCCAAACATTTAGTTATGAACGCAAACCTTTTCAAAATAGTCCCCCTTAATTACCATTTTTCACACTACACAACATAACTTAGAACGAACTTAACTTAAGCAAGTGATAATCCGATAATCCATACTAACTTACAACTCCATACAAAACAGCCAACTTTACCCAAAAACCAACTGTAATTCTAAAAGTATAAGGTACAAACTCTGTAATTTTAAGTACAAAATAAAAAGAAGTAAGTTACAAGTACTCTCACGCATTTACAAATAATTGGAACTAACCAGTCGACCAATCAGAGCTCAGCACGGTTGAGCACTATTGTCTTTGTATTGCCGTCCTGCTCGCTCGTGTGTATAAGGGGTCTGTCTGTCTCACTCTTTGCTATGATTGGAAAATTGGTGAATGTTGCCATCTCTCTCGTGGTTACTACTGGTTTTAGATATAGGCCTATTTTTAAGTTAGGCCTAGGGTTATATAACCTTGAGAGAGTTGAATACTTTTTCCCTGAAAAGTCATTTTTGCTGCTTATTAGAATAATATTAAAGCTAATTAGTTTTATTTGTATAATCAATAAGAAAGTGAAAAGAGGAAATGAGTAATTTTACACGCAAGAAAATCCAAAATAAAAAAAAACATAGTTTTCTTAATTAAAGAGTATTTTGTCCTTTTTGAAAATCAAATAATAATGCCTTAGTTGGTATACCGATTAAAGTAGACACAGACACAATACTGTCCCACTGCTGGGCAAAAGCTTCCCACAATTCCTAACTTGTATTAATATTCTATTTAGTCGAAGATATGAAGACAAGCATTAAAAGCCCTTGGTTCTTTCAATGTTATAGGTAGCTGTTGCTATCTCACTTGTGTGCAAGTGCCTACCCCAAGTCCTTCCAAGTATCTTTTTTATTTTACAGTTCTTAAAAGAAAACTACAAAATACAGGGCGTCACAAAATTCGTCTACGTCACTGTCAATACGAAAACTGGCAGGGTGGCAACATTGCTACGTTGGACGTAGTGAAGAGTCGACCAAAAGCATGGCGATATCCCGTAATACTAGTTGTTACAACTATATACATTACTAGCTGTTCCACGCGGTTTCACCCACGCTGCTCAGCACCTGTTGGTCCTAGCGTGATGTTATATAGCCTTCCTCAAGAAATGGACTATCCAACACTAAAAGAATTTTCCAATTCCAACCAGTAGTCCCTGAGATTAGCGCGTTCAAACAAACAAACTCTTCAACTTTATAATATTAGTATAGATACTCTATTAAAAGGATTAATTGGAATCTACCAAGTTTGAGCCATGCATAATGCATAAACTAAAGTAGAGACTGCGAGTTGGACTCGCGCACCGAGAGTTTCGTACAAACTTGCGACATAAACGGCCATATCTTTTGACTCCGTAGACTTAGAGGATTGATTTATTCACAACTCCAAGGGACCATAGACTTGAGTGTATGGTTTAAATTTTAGTACCTCTTTCTCCATACCTCCACACGCTGCCGAGATAAAGGGTCTTGACGGACAGTCAGATGGACACCGAAATGATCCTATAAGGGTTCCAATTTTACCTTTGAGGTACGGCACTTTAAAAAGAAATTAACAATTGAATACATAATTGTAGGATGAACTGCTCATTCTACCCAAAAAAAACGAATTCTTTTTTTTTTTCTTCTTTGGCAACTGAGCCGATGTAGACTATTCTGCCAGGGTCACGTTGTGACGGCAACTATCTTGGTGAGCCGTCGAACTTTACTTTTGGTAGTGTTTGGTAGTAATGTAAAGACAGGACATTTTTGTTAGTTAACACGTAATAATATATATATATAGTATTTTATAAGTATAAATTTATAATCAATAGGATATCACAAATTAAATCGGTTAAATAGAAACATAGGATTAGTATTACACGCCAGATAACATTTTCAGATCGTTGTCATTTAAAAATTTAGACAGAATTTGGACTAATTTAGGGGAAAAATTTGACAAGAGATAATGGAAATTGGTAGGTAGGGTGATTTTAATTTTGGGGAGCTTAAGGTACAAGTCAAAGGACTGGGAATAAAAACGAATTCTGTTCCATTTCGTAATTCAAATTCCTATCACCACCTGACAAATTAAAAACACGACTCAGAACATAATCAGCCAATACCAACACCAATTGAAAACTTCAAATAAAAAAAAAAACAAATACACACGTTTTCAAAATTACCTCATTTACGTGCATCTCATTATTTAAAACCTTCTAATTAACATGCAAGCTTCGAATGAACGAACGAATTAATTTGTCAAGAATGAACGAATGACTCGCATTAACGTTCACATTCAGATTTGAATGAATGTAATTTGTATTCAAGTAATTTGAATGGTGGATCTGATAAGGTTAAGTGGTAGGATTTTAATGGTAATTTGAAGTTACGTGTTAACTTTCTTGTAGCAATTGGGTTACAGTTAAGTTTGGAGAGATTACAAATGTGTGATCTGAGTTTTATCTTAATTAAACCGGGGCTAGCCTTGTTGATTTTGTGTTTACTAGTACCAGGTTGTATATATACAACAATTTTCTAGGTATAAGCATAAACTTTAACGATAATATAACGAGGAGCTCGTGGCTAAATAATAGCAGCCGCTCAGTTCGACCTTTAGGTTAAGCCGCGCTAACCTAGGTTGGTCTGTGGATGGGTGACCACCCGTTACATACCGAGTTTCCTCCGTGCCTCGGAAAGCACGTTAAGCTGTTGGTCCCGGCTGTCATTTGTAGATCTTTGACAGTCGTTACGGTAGTCAGTGTCCCGAAAGTCTGAATACGATACCCCTTGGTAAGACACCAAGGGGTATCGTATTACCCAGTATTAATTAGGTTATGAAAGGTCAGATAGGCAGTCGCTCCAAGTAAAATACATACTAGTATTCAGCTGCATCCGGCAAGACTGGAAGCCGACCCCAACATAGTTGGGAAAAGGCTAGGCAGATGATGAAGCATAAACTTCTCGGAATTATAGTGGGAACCACCAGTATTTGGAATTCACTGCCGCCGTCCCTGTTCCCTGATCATTTTAATATGGTCCTCTTCAAAATTCGAGTGAATGTGTTTCTTCAAGGCAAGCGTGTCGCCTGGGCCCCATCGTCGCTTTTTTTTCGGTTGGGAAATCATCAAATTACTTCCCCTGCTCTGGGCGGAGCAGGGGGGTATGTCAGACTTTTACTGACTAAAACCCACCCTTTACGTTCCGGGGCCGCGGTATCTCTTTCAAACAACCCGCAACCCCGGCAGGCGGAGGCCCTGGCAAGCCCCTCTGCTTTGCTGACATCTATTTAAGGCGCGTGAAACACGAACGCGCCGTCGTCGACACGGCCTATCGTCAATAGACAGACGGACGGCGAACTACCCATTGCTCACCTTCCACAGGCCCACACAGGCACAAACACAGGCAGGCAGGCTTCACATCAGGCTCATAAAAAAAAACAAATGACAGTTCAATACTTTTCATTAATCATTTTCTCTGTTCAATGCAAACAGCTGCTGAGCAAACCTGGTTTCTATGTACGGTACTAATGACACAAATATTTCCCACAGTGCACTAATTACATAGTTGTATGTCTTTTTTTGTTAATCAGGATATTGTCGGAGCCAGATCCAGTTTTGGGACAGCTACAGAAAATGTATAAACGCGTTCTTCTTCGCCGTTCTCTCACTAGTGAGAATCACGATCATAAGATCCGTCTCCAAGCCACGCGGTCTCCGGCAGTGTGAACTTAAATCCATGAAAAAAGTCAGACGCGATCAAGTAGGTTGTTGGAGGCCAAACAGCCTTCTTGATCGCGTATCTTGCTGGTGCTCTACCTTGTGAGAAGCACTCTCCTCATATTAATACGTCGTTCAATGATATTTCACTACGTCTGTCTGTCGGCTTTCACCCACGTCTTTAATTGCTGCCCCGCTCCCGTGGGTAAAAGCGTGATGTTGTATAGCCTATTTTACTTCCTGATAATGTAGCTTTCTATTAGTGATAAAAATCTTAAAATCGATCTAGTAGTTTTGGAGCCTATTTGATACAAACAAACAAAATATCTTTCCACTTCATGATAATAAAACTATAGACAAATAATATGATCCTAACATAAAAATTTTACAACTTTTCTCCAACACTCCTCATCTAAAACAGCATCGCTATCAACCCGTCAGTTATCACCACACACACACACACACACTAACAAACACACTGCACACAGACAAACAGACGTATAAGCAATCGTACTAAGGAATGGCTCGCGTGTAATTAATTCATACGTTTTGTACTTCACACGCAACGGACGCGAAGTGATCATAACATGTATAGAGTTAAGAAGATTTAGACAGGTCATTTTTTTTGGGGTGGAAAATCATCAAATAAGTTTCCCCACTCTGGGCGGAGCGAGGGGGAGTGTCAGGCTTTTATTGACTAAAACCCGCCCATGTTCCTTCTATTGCCCTTTACGTTCCGAGGCCGCGATATCTCTTTCGAACAACCCGCAACCCCGGCAGGTGGAGGTTCTGGCAAGCCCCTCTGCTTTAGACAGGGCATTAGTTTCATATTTTTGTATTGATCAGCTGTACTTTAAAGATCGTATACCTTTTGATTAAACAAAATCAAATCAAATCAATACAATTCTAATTTGTTTGCTAAAAACATCCACCCGCAATAACTTCAGTTCATTCGTGATCATGGTGTTTGCAACATCGCCGAAATATTGGAAACTCGAATAAATAACAAACATGGTAAACTTCCCGTGTCAAGTTTTAATAACAATGTTAGTAACCCTTTAATAATAATGTTAGTTAGTGTTTCAAGACCCAAATCAAATCAAAAATGTTTATTTGTAAGAATATGGTACAATAGATGGTTTAATATTATTTCCAGCATGTACTGCCATATTATGACTTATAAGGCTCAAGGCTTATATTATTAACTATTAGTAATCATGAATTTGTGACTTAAATTAATTATTTCTTGTAATAAAGATTGAAATTGTATGATAGTAATAATATTGTTTAACATATAAAATGGATGTTGGATATGGGAAAATAAGGTGTTTTTTATGTTTCTAACGACTAATCCTCCAAATTTTTAACACTGTAATAATTTTATATGACAGTTATATTACAACAAACCCATGTATAAAAAAGTGTGTGTGTCAGCTCCGACGCACGACTGGAGTTTACTCCTTTAGTACGAGTATCTAACCATACGCAAAAAGAGTTTATTCAACTGAAAAAAGATTAATATCCAAGCAAGGAACTGAGTCCAGGACCTCACCTCAATCAAGTAGGTCAAAGACAGCAACTTTAAAGGAGAGTGAAAAACACTGCATAAAACATACCCAGGTAATGGTACAAAAACCATTTTATATTTTATGTTCACTTCCAATAGATAGAGATTTGCTTGTTGCTAAATAGCTGACACAATGAGTCTCCCGATTCTCAAGCGTGGCATCAAAATGTCTAAACTGCCAAAAAATTACTTTCGTTGTTTCAAATTCATCGTCAATATACTAAATATTGCAAATGTCCCATTTTTTCTCAGGGTTTTTGTAACTTTGAAATAGCAACCCTAAATTGTTATTTTTTTGGAAACATCAAATAACTTCCCCTGTTCTGCGCAGAGCTTGTCATACTGACTAAAACTCACCCATATTCCATCTTTTGCCCTTTATGTTCCGGGGCCGTGGTATTTCCATCGAACAACTCACAGCCCCGGATTCAGTTTTACTTAGCACTATCCTTTACAAAAGCTCTAACAAGACTTTATCGCATATCAAACAAGATTAATCTCTAGACAAATCTAAATATTCATAAGGCTAGAAGCAATCACGCCACTAAACTGTTTGGCTGCGAGGAAAAAGGACAAATATAATATATTTTCAATTGATGTGAAAGGGATAAACTTAGGTACGTCACAGCAGGGTACCTTCCCGGGCTTGTATTGGATAGGCCGGGTAAAGATGGCGGTGTGAGTATGTCGGTTTGGTTGACGTACATTGCTGGGTGGGTTTTGAAAGAAGAAAAAAATAGAATTAAAAAGTATGTTTAATTTTTTTAATTGACGTAAACTCTGGTTTTTTGGTAGTTTTTTATTTAGAAACATAAAATGAAAGTTCGATGTTTTTTTTTATTAATTTTGTTCTTGAAGACAGTCCCGTTATGTAAAACATTTAATTTTGTTTCGTCTAATAAAATAAATAGCTATGCAAATCAACATTAAAGTTACAATACGAACTATCAAGCGTTAGTCAACCGCTGTTATTGTTAGAGTAACTTATGAAATGTAATACAATTTCTAGACTTTCGTTTACTTTTGTTTAATCAATGCTCATTGTCAAATAATTATTTATTCCAGAAACCGAGTGTTTATCATTTTTTTTAATTGCATACTTCAGTGTTTAGTTCACTTAAAATTAACTTCATCAATTATTAAACTTACATACAAACCCATCAATGTACTACAAACACATCATAACAACCGTCAACAATCGGTCAGTGGTACTCAAGCTCGTTAAGTTAGCATCTTTTGGTTTATTTTCATAACTACCCATATCTATCACTGTTAACGATGTTTATTTAAGCAGTTATGTTCGGGTGACCATGCTTTTTATGTGTCCGGATTTATGAATTAATGACCGGAAAATTGCACAAATAATTCTGTCTTGCTGAAGCTTTTGCTTGGACTACTTCTTGACAGACACACACATACTTAAATGCAATTTGTAAATGATATTATTTCATAAAAGTTACATCTCTCAAGTGTCTTATGTAACACAGTTAGATAAAACGACACGGTTAGCGCAGTGGCTGAGCGATCGACTGCTGCGCCGCGTGTCACAGGTTCGATCCCCGCACGGAACAAATATTTGTATGGTATACAGATAGTTGTTTCGGGTCTGGCTGTTTATGTATGTGAGTTTAAATGTTTGTAATCGCACCCACGATACAGGAGAAATTCCTAGAGTGGGGCAACTTAAAAACAAACTCGCACTAGGATACCCTATGTTGCAGGATCCAAACTGACGGTTCTTAGTTAATACTCAATTCAGGGTGGGTGATGTTAGGTTTCTTCAGACAACTGCTTGGCATTCGGCAATAGGTGTTGTGGTACTCTCGTTAAAGCACGTATCTCCAACAGTCCTGCGAAAACAGAGAGTTTACATATTTTTGCGCACACACTTGTACGCTGTAATTGACAATGTACCTATTTGACGGCAAGGTTTTCGCAGTGGCTGAGCTGAACTATAGTCTGGTTGAGAAGATAAACAACCCAACAGCAAGTTGAACTGCGAGTGGCCCTACCTAAAAAAAAGCAGTGGCTGAGCGATCGACTGCTGTGTTGCGTATCGCGGGTTCGATCTCTACACGGATCAAATATTAGTATGACCTACAGGTAGTTGTTAGGTCTAGCTGTTTGTATATGTGAGTACCACAATATGTATACCCATTATACTATAATAATGTTTGTACCCACGATACCGAAGAAATTTCTAGTGTGGGGCAACTTTTCTGTTTCTCTTACACCCCGGTTGAGTCTGATAACTTCACAAATTCTCTGATTTTTTGTCTTCTAGGAAAAATGAAAATGGATACATTTCAGCCAATATTTTAGTCTCGCAAGGCTTTGCTAGGTTAGGTAGAGGTTCCCGAAACATGTCTTTCCATAACCAAACTCCATGGTCACCCCACCATAATAAGGCATAAGCTTACCGGCTATTTGCTCTTTTATGGAGAGTCAGAAGCTCTAATGATGTTGTTACAAAGCTCTTCGAAGCTCTACGGTAGCATTTTTTAACTGTCAAACTTGGTATTGGGTATTACTTCTTCAGATATTAATGGATAGGAGTATAGAAATGGGGCTAAGGTAATCATAGTTTGACCTGAGGAGTTAATTGGTGATCTCTTGGAGCTTCATGTTGCTTGGGTGAAATTATTTATATTTATAACTAGCTTTTGCCCGCGGCTTAAATTCGGGGTAACACGGTTCCTCTTTTCAGATTTGCAGGTACCGTTTTTATCCTTGCGCCTGATTTATTGTAATAGCAAAGCTAAGTTTTCCATTTTCTTCCCTCTTTCTCCCTTTTGTTTAAAAAAAATAGCCTATGTCCGTCCTTAGGGTTCCAACTATTGGTTTTGCAATTTAGGCGTGAAGAGGTAACAAACAAACAAACTCACTTTCTCTTTTATAATATTAGTAAGGATAAGGCCCTTAATTCCATCAATTCCCTTGTTTCTTAACCTTATTGAAAGACAGAGAGTTACAATGTTTACATATAAAAGAAATATCTTAGAGCATTCATAATTAGGCCATAACATATGAACATTGAACATACATAGAAAATATCTTTACACAATCTTTTAAAACAAAATAGATCTTTACAAGCTCGTTTAACTGAAAAATCAGGCAAAACAATTCTTAAGGCATTGAAATACAGTTTAGTAAAGTTGCAAAATGTGTGTTGGTTTTAAGCACAAAATGGTCAGATATATGTATATAAAATTCCGATTATCTCTGGTAAGACTTAAATATGCAACACACATTGGTTTACATTACTGCTTTATAAATGGGTTCGCTCGATTTGCACTCGGGTCTGCTTGTTTTCAAATTTCATTTGTTTCACATACGTGTCATTTAATATGATTGCTCAGAATTGAAGAAATCTCGTCGCTAAAATATTGAGTCTATATTTTAACTTTGATTTGTTACTTAAGTATTTTTAAAAGTTGCAAAATATTTATGAAATAGACACTAATAGTATGTATGTATCGATCGTAATAGGTAGCGTTTCCGCCTACCTCATTGAGAAGAAAGTTGTGAGTTTATATTTGCAATAATAATTTATTATGCCAATCATCATTTGAAATGCCTACAGTTTCAACTCAATAAGCTAATTACAAAGAAATCTGTATCCAAACACAAAATGAACCCATCCAAATAGACCATTACATCATAACCTACTTAGCAACAAATAAACTTAACAACGGGCCACAAAAACACACAGACCAACACAGATTTATCATCAATTTAATCTTAATACAAACAACATAATCGAGACGTCAGAAAAGGTAGCCACACTGACACCCTCATCCCAGCCAGGCACCACAGGGTACCTTTGTACAAGAAAATAATGAATACCCATCCAAGATGAGCTTAATATTATAATTTGATATTTTTTAATGTATGGAGATATTAAAAGTCACGCGTTCAAGTGTTTATTTAACGCGTTTCTGAACGATTGAGTTTTTAAAACGATTGCGTTCGAATTCTTTTTTTGAAAAGGTGAATGTTCTGGTGATCGATTGGGTTTGACAGGTAATTGTAAGGTCATGGTGTTGTCTATGAACTTGTTGAGGGGTGGGTGGAGTTTGTTGTGGTGCCGATTCTTATAAAATTATTTATTCTTTTTTTTTTTAATTCTTTTAAGTAATAGTTAGTAAGTTATTTTTTTTATTTAAGTATGTGTTAAATTTTAGAATATAAGTGTTTTGGTTTCATGTACTGTTAGCTTATAGTCTTTTAAGTAAATAAATAAATAAATGTTAAATAAATAAACCAGCGGATTAAACTAGACTAACATTAAAATGACATACGTTATCATATATAATTTTTATTCCACACCATTTTAGTCGCGATTAAAAATAGTCCGATTTAATGATAATGATAAATGATGTTTATTTTGCAAGTAGGTTTTCACAAACACTTTTACACGTCTTTTTTTTAAACTAGATGAGGCCGGTATTTCCTACCCGACTACTCTGAGAAGAAACAGCCGAAACAAACTCAGAGGTCATAGTCTCTTTTAAAGTCCAGACAAAATAATCTTGGTCAACTTACATGAGGACTATGCAGATAGCGTCTGAAATGGTCTTTTTAAGAAAGCACCACACAGATTGAGTGGACCTGTTTTTATTTAACTTGACATCCACTATTTTTTTGTAAAAATCGACCATTTCGGAACAGTCGGATACCGATATTCTCTAAATTAAGTAATTAAACTATCATTAATGCTGTCAAACTATAATATAGTTATTTAGGTCACTTATTTTTTAAATCCATCCGTTTTTGAGTTTATTCGTTACATACAAAAATATAAATCTTTCCTTTAATTTTTATTATACTTTTATTTATTTTATTGTTTGCATAAATAGATAATTCTAACTGAAGAATTGATATGACACCTAATAGTATGGAGAAGGAACACCGCAAATAAATTTGGAAAAGAGAGAGCGAAAAATGCAATGAGGAGGGACGAAGCACATGTGACTAAAAGAGAAAGGAGAAGGAGGAATTATATGAAGGGGAAAGGAGTAAACGATGCCGTGACGTCTGATAGAGAACAATGGAAGAAGAAAACGTGTTGCGCCGACCCCAAATAGAATGGGCAGTGGGCAGGAAAATGATCATGAGAGAGCGAAAAATGATGACTGATGTGATTTTCAATATCAACTTTCTACTAACAACATTCCAACAATTAAAAAAACTGACACCAGACCCTAACTACTGAAATAAAACAACATTATTACACTTCTGGAATGCAACCCACAACATTCCGTTACCCGACACCTCAACCACAGAACTATCACTATTCTGTACTTATTAAAAACTATGGCTATAAGAAACATGATACGCGATGGCTCAGTGGTTAAAAAATACGCTAATAACATAGTCTTGCAGGTTCTTTTAGGGTTCCGTGGCTTAAAAGGTAAATAAAACTTGGGAGGTTTCAAGGGACACCCGCATGGAACGAAGTTCTTATTTATTATGTACAAAAAAAACGTGTAAAGACTCAACAAAAATAATCGTCGCGATATCAATCGATCGTCTTTCTATTTCGCATTGAACAGAGCCTGGAGATCTGTCATACAGGGGCCTTAGTCTGCTATTACAATAGTGTCAGAATGGTCGATCACTGATCGCATAATGGTTAATTTTGACAAGTTTAGTATGTAGCAGATTACCAATTAAACTGCCAACCGAACAGTGATCGACCATTCTGACACTATTGTAATAGCAGACTAAGGCCCCAGGTCCCAAACCCAGTATAGACTCCAGCTCTCACAAAGGTTACAAATCTGATTTGATATAATATCACATAAAGAAAGAATGAACCTTTTTGAGAGAAAATAAAAAAAAAATATTCTAACCTAAAAAATCTATTCTAACACATTCTAGCAAAAAGTGTCATTTCAACTTTTAGTCTTAATTTTTTCCGTCTAGCCCCCTTTCGCAACGCGCGATAAGGAACTTCGTTCGAAAACGGAACCCTATAGGATCACTGTGTAATCCGTCTGTCTGTCGGCCTGTCAGTCTGTCTGTCAATACCCTTTGCCTCAGGTACGCGTGGAAGTATCAAGTTGAATTAAATCTATTCTTCTATACTTAATATTATAAAGCTGAAGAGTTTGTTTGTTTGTTTGTTTGTTTGAACGCGCTAATCTCAGGGACTACTGGTTGGAATTGGAAAATTCCTTTAGTGTTGGATAGTCCATTTCTTGAGGAAGGCTATAGGCTATATAACATCACGCTACGACCAACAGGTGCTGAGCAGCGTGGGTGAAACCGCGTGGAACAGCTAGTTAAACATATATACTCAAGACTGTGCTCTTTTAGAACTGTGAAAAAACAACCTTCTAACACTCTAAGCAGTCAAAAAATATGGCCGTTTATGTCGCAAGTTTGTACTGAACCCTAAGTGCAAAGTCCAACTCGTATTTGGCCGAATTTTTAACAATTGTTCACATTAAGGATCGGGGCAGGTGGCGTTTGAAGGCTTTTTGTCTTCCCCCAAGGGAAAAACACTTGATTGTATGTATGTACTAGCTGGCCCCCGCGGTTTTGCCGAAAACAAAGGATTCTATGTGTTATTCCGGACTATAATCTACCTCTGTGCCAAATTTTATCAAGATCCGTTTAGCCGTTTTGACGTGAAAGAGTTACAAACATCTATACATCCATTTATCCTCACAAACATTCGCATTTATAACATTAGTAGGAAGTAGGATTTGTCTTTAACAAAATGTAAATAAAAACTTACTACCCCAGTTATTAAATTGGGCTGTGAAAGTCAAATAGGCAATCGCTCCATGTAAAATACTGGTATTCAGCAGCATCCTGTAAGATTGGAAACTTACCCAACGTTATATCTCAATACGATCAGAAGGGTTACCATGACATCTTAAAGCAGTTCTTATTCCTGTGTGAGAAAGAGATAAATATAGATCCCTCAGTGGAATAAGTTCTGCTAAAGCAGAACTTATTCCACTGAGGGATCTATATTAGACGTCATGGTAAAGCTGAGGTAGGTTGAAACCTGGATTTTGCCCAGTATAACAAATCAATTACTCAAAGTGCAGCTATACCTCTCTACCCAACCCTATGGAGAATGCAAGCGTAAAGTTATGTTAAACCAATAAGAAACATTATCCTAATATAAGATAACTAATGATAATAAAACAGATACGGTTTGAATTAAAATAAATTATTTATACGCTCAATGACTCATATGAATTGAGAATACACGAAATAACTTGACGGGTCAGGTGGATGCACCGCTTAGGTGCGTGAAAATGTTTGTTTAAGTATTTTGATAATAAGACTTGTGATTGTTGTTACTGAAAATTTCTGGTCAGTAAAATAGTATCAGAATTTCGTGGAAATGCTTAACTTCAATTATCAGAAAAAAGTAGGAATTCAATGGTTTGCAGGACATTACTGGTTTTAAATTCTTAGGTACCGTGCCGACATTTTGGTTAGTTTTACACCTTACAAACACAGTTTTAGAGTAGAGCTCTTTTTATTAGCTGTTTATGTCCCACTGCTGGGCAAATGCATAATTAATGGGCCGCACCAGCTGTGGGGATAATATCATTCCCTTATTACAAGCAAATACAAATTATAACACAAATCAACTACAAAATACAAACTGTCCACAGACTGCAAGCCTTATTTTGTCCAACATTTCAAGAATAACAATATAGCCTAACAAAAATCCCATCTCAACTTAAACTTTTAAAATCGACTCGCCGCTAACAGGTACAGCCACCCCACAGATAATGATCACGTAACCGTCATCTAACGACGCGATGATTAACGACACACCTCGCCCCGTAATGAGGGATAATCATCACTGTTTGTTTTTACGTTCATGCCCAGCGCTGGGCTTTTAGAGGTCTGTGAGGCAATGGGTTGCGGAGGTTGTTTTACATTGTAGCAGGATTTTTTATTTTATTTACTAGCTTTTACCCGCGGCTTCGCTCGCCTTAATTTTGGAGTAACACAGTTCCTCTTGCGCCTTATTTATTTGTAATAGCAACGCTAAGTTTTCCCTTTTCTTCCCTCTTTCTCCCTCGCATCCCACTTTAAAAAAATATCCTATGTCCGTCTCCTTCAATTCATCAAAATCGGTTTAGCCATTAAAGCGTGAAGACGTAACAAAGAAACAAACTCACTTTCGCTTTTATAATATTACTAAGGATTATTAAAAAAAAAAAATGTTTAAAAATAAATAATGGGTACTGGCTGTAAGCGATAATGAATAACCGTAGGTGTCCTATACATGTTATAAGGAGAAAAGAAAAGAGGCATTCTTCAAATCATGCCTTTTATGATAAGCTTATTATAAGGAGCAGGGATGGCAGGGATATTTTGAAAGGAGGTTTTTTTTAAAAAAAAAACATTGCCCCACACTAGGAATTACTCCTGTATCGTGGGTGCGTTTACAGACATTTAAATTCACATACACAAACAACCAAACCCGAAACAACTACTAGGCCATGCAAATATTTGTTCCGAGCGGGAATCGAACCCGCGACACGCAGCGCAGCAGTCAATCGTTTAGCCACTGCGCCAACCGTGCCGTCGTTTTCACAAACACTTTTCAACGTCTTTTTTAAAAATCTAGATGAGCATAGAAACAGCCGAAACAAACTTAGAGGTCATAGTCTCTTTTAAGGTCCAGACAAATTAGAGGTGTCAAGGGACACCCGGATGAAACGAAGTTCCTATAGAAATGAAAATATCTAGAGACAGACAGACAGACAGACAGAGAAACATGCGACGCCGCGCCGCACAGCTTACAATAGCTTACCATAGCAAAAAGTGTCGTGACAACTTTTCGTAAGAATTTTTTCCGTCTAGCCCCCTTTCACAACGCGCGATAAGGAACTTCGTTCCGAAAAATCTTGGTCAACTTACATGAAGACTATGCAGATTAGCGTCTGAAATGAAATCATCTTTTAATCGTCAATTATTAACCTTTAATTTTTATTTTATATTTGGGTATTTCTCACAATGTTAGAGTATTTTAAAATGGAGGAGCGGAACCACCTAATACAAGCAAATCTTTGCTTAAAAGGTGACTCCAAACCTAACAAAGTTGTTTTCAAAAGTGATGAAATAAACATTTTTTTTTTTTAATATTCCAAAAATCTACGGAACACAACACTAAACAACTATAAACGAAAGATGGTTTCGATATTAGTAGGTGGCACAATGACTCGACAATTCTGCCTATGCTGTAACTAAACACATTTATACGTTAATGATTTATTACCTAATAACAATTCCAAGAGGTAGCAATATTTGGAATAGTTTGTCATGGAGAAAAAAATGCAGGTGGCTACCTGGTATCATTATACTAAAAGGTATTTATTAACTGTTTGGCCTTTTGGTTGCAAGCGCGACTACTGAGTATAAGGGCCTGCTTTCGATTCTCGGGTCGGGCAAATGCTACTATACATTAATATTAATTAATTAATTAATCCTACTTGCTATTATAAATGCGAATATGTATGGATGTTTGTTACTATTTCACGTCAAAACCGTTGAACGGATCTTGAGGAAATTTGGCACAGAGGTAGATTATAGCCCGGAATAACACATAGGGTATAGGGTTTTCGATATCACGCGGGCGAAGCCGTGGGCGCCAGATAGTTATTTTTAGATTATTCCATCAGAAATGTTTGCAGTATCAACCACGGATTTGTTGATCTGATGGAAATACGCTCTTCCCCTATTTACATGGAACTTAAGGCTAGGTTTTATTAATTTTGAACTTTTTTGTACCTCTGGAATTCCAGAAAATTAAAAACGAACACCAAAAAATATATATTAAAGGGTTTGGCTATTTTTATCTGTGAAATTAAATGTTTTAAAGTTAAACGTACACATTGACGACTACGATACATGAGTATTCCTAGTGTGGGACTTTAAAAAAAAAACATAATATGGACCAACCGCTGCGTGGAAATCAAGATATAAATTAGTTTGCTAGAAAAAAAAAAGGAATAATATCTCGGAAAAATATTTCAAAGTTACATCCTTACTTCATTACTAATATTATAAAAGCGAAAGTGAGTTTGTTTGTTTGTTACCTCTTCACGCTTTAATGGTTAAACCGATTTTGATGAATTTTGGTACAGAGATAGTTGGGAACCAGGAGACGGACATAGGCATAGGCATTTTTTTAAAAAGAGTGGGATAAGAGGGAGAAAGAGGGAAAAAACGGGAAAACTTAGCGTTGCTATTACAAATCAATAAGGCGCTACCAAATTTAACGCGAGCGAAGCCGCGGGCAAAAGCTAGTAAAATAATAAAGCTTGTTTTCTAAATGGGCTCGAATAAAAAAAAAACTTTTTGAATGGTTTTTTTAATTAATAAAACTAAAACTGCTATTGCGTGTCTGCGAACTCGAAATACACCCAACCAGTGCCCCTACGAAAAAACGCAGTAGAAGACTGCCTTAAACATATCACACACACACACTCTACCGACTTCTACTCCTTCTCCTTTACTGTGCACGCTGTGCGGTTGAGAAATTCGCTTTCGCATGACATAGGACTGCCAAACTGTTTCAGTTTTCAGAGAAGAGAGAAAGAACTTAAGTGAATGGCAGGGCGTTTTTGTGGGACTGTCTCTTGTAATGTGACGTTCAAAAAGTGCTGATTATTTGAATAAATTACTTTTGATTTTGAATCTTACTATTTCATCATTGTGGCATCATAGTTATTTATTATTATACTTCTTATTGTATTTGTTATTTTGTCTTTGTACTTGTATGTATGAAAGTTTATCATTTTATTGTATTTATTGTCATTATTTGCTTAATGTTTTTAAGAATTCTACTTTATCTTTTTACACACTGTGTCTACATCTGTTTTTATTTACTCTCTTTTCGCAGATACGCTGGAAATTTCTTTAGAAATATGTGTTACCTTTGTATTTATTATCTTAAATATTCAGTGTGTATGTCATGTGTGACGAAAACGTCCCTCTATTAAACTCCTCTACCCACACCTCCAAATTATACAAGCTAAATAATACGATACACAAGTTGCCAAACAAAAAACAAACACACATCGCCTGCCAGGGGGTAGACTTAACAAACGAAGAGATCTTTCAATTAAGACCTCAATCACTTGGGGAGACTGGCAGGGTAATTAGCTGACGGTAAATGGTCTGTCTCCCTGTCAGACCTGTTGAGGTCATTATTATTATATTATGATATGCTTGAGATGACTAATGTGTGCTTTATTATTGATTAGTTTTTGGAGTTTATTGGAGCTTACTCCTTAAGAATCGATTTTCATATATAAGGCGCCCGGTATGAGAAAAATCCGAAGGGTAAAACCTACTAAAGTAACGAAAATGTGTCACGTCTTTGGTGCGCACCTTTAGTGCGCAACTATCTAATTTGGCTGTGAGTGTTTTTCGTTAATTTGTGAATTTACCCTTTCATATGATATTAATCTTTTTTCAGTTGAATAAACTCTTTTTGCGTATGGTTCGATACTCGTACTTAAGGAGTAAACTCCAGTAGTGCGTCGGAGCTGACACACACTTTTTTGTTTCATCACCTTATACTTCAGTTATGTTTGACAATTAAAAAACACCCGACTGCGCGCCGCAAAGGAGGGTAATGTGTTCATCATTTACAAATTGTATTCTTAGATTATTATATTTTGTTGTGTGTCTTTACATAGTTTTAAATGAAGTCGCTTTCGCTGTCTGTTTGCTTAGATCTTTTAAACTACTCGACGGAATTAAATGCAGTTTTCCGCAATAGAGTGTAATTATTTTTCTAGTGTGAAACTCGTACATATTTTTGTTATTATCTTAGTTCTGTTTGTAATTAATTTAAATCTATGTAAGAAATTGAAATATGATTTTGTTTAGAATGTATAACTAGCTGGTGACCGCGGCTTCGCCCGCGTGTCGATCGAAAACAGAGTATCTTATGTGTTATTCCAGACTATAATCTAAGTCTGTGAAAATTTTCATCAACATCCGTTCAGCCGTTTTGACTTGAAAGAGTAACAACACCCATATCATCACGAACATTTGCATTTATAATATTATAAGTAGGATAGGATCATGTTGTATAATATCTAGTTATGCACAAGAATAAATAAATAAATAAATATCTTGGGACAACTCACACACGGCTATCTGATCCCAAGCAGAGTTTGTGTTATGGTAAGACAACTGATATACATACATATTAAATTTATAAATACATACATATTTTAGATAAATCACACCCAGACACAGAACAAACAATCATGCTCATCACACAAAGTTTGTCTTGGGTGGGAATCGAACCCACGACCTCCGGCTCAGCAGTCAGGGCCACTAACCACTAGACCAACAGGCCCGTAAAAAAAATGAAAAAAAAGATGTTACCACCGTAGTAGTAAAATTCGCCAGTCAGCAATACCACATTACAAAAACACACCAAACTGCAAATTATTACCCACATTGGCATTCAGCCTCTTGATTAGACATAAAATATGGCGTGTACCTAAATAATGACAGTTAATACATCAGTGTCCGTCCAGCCGATACTCTGTCAATATGAACAAAACCACAATCATACATTTCGGAGAAAAACGATGGTATTAGTTATTGTGTTTTCCTTAAACGTAATGATGGTGAGATCTGAGATAAAAGTTGAGCTAATCAAACCTTATCGCTATCCAACAACTCGACTATACTCGGTTTAAATCTTTTGAACCGTCGAAACATTGACAACAATAAAAATGAAGCTACAGTCCCAGTCACAAGGCATAATAACTATAAAAGTATTGTAGTTGCCCATTCCAAAGCATAGATCTCTATGGAGAAGAATGGGCAAGAAACTCCATGGATACTGTTTTAAATCAGAATATTGTTACAAAACCTTGGTTACATCATTCGTGTTATATGGTAAACTATGTGAGAACGATGTAGCAAGACGTGCACATTAAAAATGTCCATAGTAAAACAAAAAGAATTTTAAAAATACACATAATTAATTCAAATCAGCCGTGGAAACTGAGAGATGACCAGTCACAACTGACAGCGCCTGTTCACGAACATGACGCATAGATCAGCACCATCCAACTCAACAATTTTGAAGGGAACTAAATGATCTGACACACGCGCCACCATCAGCGAGGCATTTGAGTGAGTGAGTAGTTTGTAAGGTACTAACAGTTTGCGCCATCTGTTTGTTCTGCAAAACGTCCCAGAAAACACTTCAGCGTCGACCTAATATGCCCACCGAATCACGACACAAAACTGTTTTTGCTAAACATCAATATTTCTCATTAAGTACACTGATCGACAAGACAATTCATATAGAACTAAATATACTCGAACGCTAACTTTAACCTGCGTGATTGAGATGAAAATTTATCTTTCTCTCCCCTTTTCTTCCCTCTTTCTACCCCGTTTCTCACTTTAAAAAAAATGTCTATGTCCGTCTCCAGGGTCCCAACTATCTCTGTACAAAAATTCATTAAAATCGGTTTAGCCATTTATTCGTGAAGACGTAAGAAACAAACTCACTTTCGCTTGTATAATATTAGTAAGGTTAATGGTTCTGTATCTTCCTTTTGTGGTACGGAATCCTAAAATCAGCTGATTCCTACAAAAGTGGATAAAACCATATTATTGAAAACGTAAGGATGCAGACTCTTTTGACCCTGTTTAAAATAATCGATAGTCATAACGTTCGCACTGATCGCTAGGCTAAATAAACTCTAGTTCCAAATCAGAATATGTTATTAAACCTAAAGAAAGACAAAGCATTTTCGAATAGGAAATAATAATGCAGTTCAAGTTGGGACTTATTTTGATTTATTTGTGATAATAGTGTGATGATAGATTGTTTACCCATTATTTCTATAAAAATAAATAAAATTTCAAGTTAGAATTTACCCAGCTCCAAAGATTTTTCTTTTATTTCTATCATTTAAGTGTGTATCAAGCAAAGTTTGTACACACGGCAACAGATCAACCTATACAAAACCAGTTTATGCGGATCTCTCATTGTACTTGAAGTTTATGGTGTACGATCCGTTGTTGAGAGAGCAGCATAAACTGGTTTTGTATAGGTTGATCTGTTGCCGTGTGTACGACATTATAATATACACTTATACACCTTCGTCAACTTGATCGATTATTGTAACTTATGGTATACCGTTTTAAAGAACTATAAACAATTAGCTTTTGCCCGCGGCTTCGCTCGCGTTAAATTCGGGGTGACACAGTTCCCCTTTCCTGATTTGCAGGTACCTGCTTCCTGTAGTTTTTGTCCTTGTGCCGTATTTATTGTAATAGCAAAGCTTAGTTTTCCCTTTTCTTCCTACTTTCTCCATCATATCTCAATCTTTTTTTAAAGTCCATCTCCAGGGTCCCAACTACCTCTGTACCAAACAATTCATCAAAGTCGGTCTAGCCATTTAGTCGTGAAGACGTAATAAACAAACAAACTCACTTTCGCTTTTATAATATTAGTAAGAATTTAATCGTCTCCTAGCTACAAGTTAGAACGTAACGAAAAAACAAGAATATAAGTAGGACAAAAAGTCGGTTAAATAGAAAGTGTTTTCTGGGGCAAAAAATCAAAACCGCACTAATTACTATTTTATAAAAAAAAAAAGAAAGTGCCTTTCGTAACACATCAACAATCACAAACTTATCTAAAAAATATAATTCATTTTTAAAAACTTACTTTCTAAGCAAACTTAAGATAAAATTAATCAAGCAACTTATCTAACATATTAATCTCTAACTTAGTTAACTTAAAAACACATGATTTTAGCTTAATTGTCGCATTAAAGGCTCCCTTGTCACATTTAAATGGCACATTATTATTATTTATGGCAGCCATTTTGTTTTTAGTATTTTTATTTCTACACCTGTCATTATGACAGAACAGGTTTTGACAACCGTGAAAAATGTACAAGATTTGGAAGAAGGTTGTTTCGTGTGCAAATAATATGGAAATTGATTTAAAACGTCAAAATCTTTCTATTAAAACTAAATTAACTTGCGGTATACTTTGAACTCTACTCTCCAAACACGGCATCCGTTGGTTCGTCTGAACTTACAAGAGTTTCTAACTCCGAATTATCATATGCCTAGCCTTTTCCCAACTATATTGGGGTCGGCTTCCAGTTTCACCAGATTTACCTGACTAACAGTATTTTACATGAAACGACTGCCTATCTGATCTCCACAACTATTAAAAACTGGGTAATACGATACTCCTTAGTAAGACTGGTTGTCAAACTTTCAGACCACTGACTACCTGTAACGACTGTCAAAGATCTACAAATGACAGCCGGGACCAACGGCTTAACATGCTTTCCGAGACACGAAGAAAACTCGGTATTTAACGGGTGATCACACATCCACAGATCAACCTAGGCAAGCGGGAACCTCAAGAAAACCTAACCTCAAGAAAGACTCGCAGTTTTTATTTAGCCACAAGCTTTCGAACTAGAAATATCTACGGATAAAAGATGCCGAAAAAAGAGTGAATGAGACCATGATTGGACATAAAACTTTAAAAATAAAAGGCTCTAGAACAGACTTTGAAGTTTTGAGCTACTTCGGAATTGGCCAGTATCTTCGTAGATGTACGTAAAGCGAACGGGTCCACCCTTTATAGCAGAACTTTTTATGTCATAATTTTATTTTGCATAACAACGGATGGCATAAAGTTCACTTCGCAGAAAATAGTTTAGCAGACACTCATTTATCATACATTCCAAACTCATAATTTTGTAAGTCAGAATCATCTCTAGGCATAAACTTCATATCCATAATATTTTAAAAGTAGAAACATCATATCGCAGAAAGTTCACAGTCAGAATCGCCTTTTGGCATAATATATTTTATATCGATGATCATTAAAGGGCAGAATTGTCATATCGTAGAAAGTTTATAGTAAGGGTCATCTTTGTCATTATAAGTTGTCATTTATTTTGATTAATTATTGGAATTCCTTATCGCGCGTTGTGAAAGGGGGCTAGACGGAAAATATTCTTACGAAAAGTTGTCACGACACTTTTTGCTATAGTAAGCTATTGTAAGCTGTGCGGCGTCACATGTTTCTCTGTCTGTCTGTCTCTCTCTCTCTCTCTCTTATAGAAAGCAAGCCAGATATTTTCATTTCTATTTCGCATTAAACAGTGTGGTGTCGCGACGAGAACTTCGTTCCATCCGGGTGTCCCTTGACACTTCTATTTTTTTTTTCTTTCAAATAATGTCTATATCTGATAATGTCATTGAATTCAATAAGTAATTAGGTATCCTAATCTAAATAGTTCAGTTCCGGGTAAGCTACTTAAAACAATCTCTTTTTTCTACTAACGCAAGTCGTAGGAGGTCGCAGTTTTAACCTAACCTAACCTAGCTATTACTGCCGTCTGCATATTATACCAAATAATATATTATGCGAAATTTGAACTCTGCGAATCGTAATTATACTAAATGAAATTCTGCCATCTTAAAAGTATGCCATTGTTAATTCGAAGTTTTAAACATTATGCCAAACGATAATAATACCAAATATTTTTTATGCCTTTAAAATGTTCGTTTAAAGAAAATTATGCTAAGTGTGTTATGCCAAATAAATTTCGGAGCATCAAAATTCTGCCAGATAGAGAGAACCCAAAGCGAACGACATTGTAATAAATCGTGTAATAATCAAGGATATCTACATTTGCTACATTATATCCAAACCACAGGAACTCCCAACAGCCAGAATCAACAGCGGCTACCAGAAAAACGCAGAGACAGTAAAATCCCAGAGAAATAACTGTCTTGGACCCCGCAACGAAAATAAATTAGAAAAGAATAGCTATAAGTACGAACAACATAATTTGAAGGTACGGATGGCGCAGTGGTTGAGCGATTGACTGCTGCGCTGCGTGTCGCGGGTTTGATCCCGGATTCCCGGTCTCTTACCTCTTCACGCTTTAATGGCTAAACCGATTTTGATGAATTTTGGTACAGAGATAGTTGGGAACCAGGAGACGGACATACTAATTTTTATTAAAAAGAAAAGTGGGATATCAGGGAGAACGAGGGAAGAAAAGGGAAAACTTAGCGTTGCTATTACAAATCAATCAGGCGCAAGAGCTAAAACTGCAGGTCTGCTCGGTGTGTTATACCAAATTTAACGCGAGCGAAGCCGCGGGCGAAAGCTAGTGATATTATAAATGCGAATTTTTGTGAGGATGGATAGATGGATGCATGGATGTTTGTTACTCTTTCCCGTCTGCTGAACGTATCTTGTTGAAATTTGGCACAGAGGTAGTTATATAGGATACTTTTTTCGACCATCACGCGGGCGAAACGTACGTAATAATACTAGTTTATTACAGTACTTTTGCAATGATAAGGTACTATAATCATCCCAAAAATTATCCCGCTTAAAATGGCGCTTAAACATGAACCTTGAAAACATAACACTCCTTTTTAGGGCTTCCAGTAAAAATAAAAAGACCTTTAATGAGGACATAACGAAGAATATTAATTGTAATAAAAATGATTATCTTTAAAAGATCTACTTAAGTTTAGTATGTTTGTGAAACGAGTGACACGGAATGTGCTCGATTTAATGATAATGACTTTATTCGAATGTCCTTATTTGAGATGAAAAAACATGTTTTAGTTATTTTGACGACGGGCCTGTTGGTCTAGTGGTTAGTGGCCCTGACTGCTGAGCCGGAGGTCGTGGATTCGATTCCCACCCAGAACAAACTTTGTGTGATGAGCATGATTGTTTGTTCTGTGTCTGGGTGTGATTTATCTATAATAAGTATGTATTTATAAATTATATAAGTATGTATATCAGTTGTCTGGTTACCATAACACAAGCTCTGCTTAGCTTGGGATCAGATAGCCGTGTGTGAGCTGTCCCAAGATATTTATTTATTTATTTATTTTGGCGAGGGCATATTTTTATGTGTTGTGTTTTGTGATTTATTGGTGGATACATTAAGGAATACTCGTCGTTTATTTTGAACTAGCTTTTGCCCGCGGCTTCGTTCGCGTTAAATTTGGGGTAACACAGTTCCCCTTTCCTGATTTAAAGCTACCTGCAGTTTTTGCCCTAGCGCCTTATTCATTGTAATAGCAATGCTAAGTTTCACCTTTTCTTCCCTCTTTCTCCCTCATATCTCAATCTTTTAAAAAAAAAAATAGCCTATGTCTGTCTCCAGAGTTTCAACTATCTCTGTACCAAAATTTCATTAACTCACTTTCATCAACTCACTTTCGCTTTTATAATATTAGTAAGGATTAAAATTAAACTACGGAACCCTTATAGGATCACTTTGTTGTCCGTCTGTGTATCTATCTGTTTGTCAAGACCCTTTATCTCGGGAACGTGTGGAGGTATACTCAAGTAAGTGGTCTTTTAAAGTTGTAACAAAAATTAATCCTCTAAGTCTACGCAGTCAAAAGATATGGCCGTTTAAGTCGTAAGTTTGTACGGAACCCTCCGTGCGCGTGTCTGACTCGCAAATGCCTGGTTTTCACTAAAACAACCTACTCAAAATGTTCTAATTGGTTTAGTTCTGTTAAATATTGTGTAACAGACCTTAACTAATTCTCCAAATTCCTTATTTGCCAAACACTATTACAGAAATAAAAACCATTCATCATCATTAACATTTAAACATGAAATAAATCAACCGGAACCACAAAACCGACAACCAATACAATTTAAGAACCGCAAAAGAATTTAAAATAACCCTAATTTGGAACCAGAATAATTAATTAAATAGACACATAGTTTTTAACCAAAGTTATTCAAATTAACGGAAAATACACGTTAGTTTTAAAAAAACATTATTATTATAGCTCATGTAATTGCTGTTTAGAAATACGAGCATCCATATTTAAATTAATTAAGAGTTTAAAAACGATGAAATCAGAGAAATACCAATAAGTATATCTTTCCGCTTTACGCTACAAACATCCAGTGTTATCTAATAACATAAATCTTTAGCAATATATGTAAAATAATTAGGTTTGTCTGTTTAGTTGTGCTTATTAAATTCTTATGAAAACGGCTACAAAACCATGTATGTTGTATGAGAGCCCCATGACATATTTAATAATAGCTTCCGCCCGCGACTTATCCGCTTGGCATAGTTACTATGGGCTAACGCTAACTTTAACCCGCGTGATGATCGAAAGAAAAATATATTTCTTTCCCATTTTCTTCCCTCTTTCTCCCTCTTTTCTTTCTTTTTTCAGCCTATGTGAAAAGCCAGGTAACATTAAAAATATATACCAAAAAACTCATCATACGTAAACTGACATAAAATTAAAAACTCGAGAGGTGTCAAGGGACACCCGCATTGAACGAAGCTATTGTTTAATATGTACAAAAAACCTGTATACACTTAACAAAAATAATCGTCGCGACACCACACTGTTCAATGCGACATAGAAAGTGGAATCGAAAATAACTGGCTTGCTTTCTATGAGAGAGAGACAGACTGAGAAACACGCGCACGCCGAACGGCTTACAACTTTATATAAAAAACAACTATAGCAAAAAGTATCGTTACAACTTTTAGTCTCAATATTTTCCGCCTAGCCCCCTTTCGCAATGCGCGATAAGGAATTTCGTTCCAAAATAAACTATGAAAAATGACAAAAAAACAGACAATAATATCATTTACTCCTTAAATATCAGCCTCCATTTTTTCACACCCAATAAACAACATTTAAGATAACCCACGATAATTCCAGCTATCCGAGCAGAACCACAGAACATCACTATATTAAGATAAAAATAAAATAAGTCCACTATCTCGTTGCCTGAGCATAGCGCGACCAATTAGTTTATTGGTCGACACATGTCCTTCCCGGAACGCGGAGATAGCATCTTCTTAGGAATAACGCACTCTGGGCTGGGCATACCGGGGAGTGAACGAATGAATGTAAACTATAGGTTCGGTCATTCATTCGTCTAGCTAAGCGTGCTGCACCGAAGGCCGCATCATCGCTTCACATTAGGCGAGTTGCAAGAGTTATTTAGAACAAAATTGTATATCGAGTTTTTGTACATTCTTCGGTAATTAAATTAATTATTTCATTCAATCATTGGTTACTTAGTTAAAATTTATTGGTTAATTAGTAGAGGTTTACGAAATATTCAACGGATTAGTAACGATGCCAAATTCATTCGATTTTAAACATTTACAGGCAATAATCAAAACAGTTTTGCCTTTTCACAACACAGCGATCTGCATGACAATCACTTTTTACATGCCTGGAATTTTAGAATACTACGTTCTTACCATTGTTCTTTCTTTTTTCTTCTAAATATTCAACATATCGATAAGCTTGCAACGGACACGTACGAATTTTATTTCACACAAACCTACATTGTAACAAAGAGAATGATCCCAAATCATTCACTCACTCCCCAGTGTACGTCTGCCCTTATTCGAACAAATCCGAAACGCGCGTTAATGTGCACGTACATATATCGCCCCAATAATATACACATCGAGCCGAAAAAACAACACCACTGCCCAATACCCAATTAATAAAAAAAACCTTTAGTTCACTCGTCTTTTTGTAATGTTTTGTTAAACAACTAAATTTGGGGTAGAAAAAAACTAAGACCATCTTGTTATCTGTAGTCAACTTATATTTATTTTGACAGCAGCCGTAAATTCAAAGGTTTTTGTTAGCCAAAAGATTAATCACCTATTATATTGGTAAATTTAATAGGAGAAGGTGTTGGTATCCATTTTGGGGACCCGCAGGTGTTTTATTAGTACGATACCATCTTAGCTTGATGATGTCATTCGGATTCCGTAGAGATTGAGATAAAAGAAGGTTTTTATGGTAATTAGTGTGTGATCGTTTAATTTTATGTTTTGAAGAGATATTTTCACGCTGCGCTCTGTGGAAGGTGGGCTGAGTTAATGCTCTTCATTGTGTGTTAAGTTATTTATTAATCTTTTTTTGATTTAGGTCATTAGGTTTGGCTACTAAGAAACCATTCGTCTCTTGCGATACTTTTGTACTACCTTAGCATTTTATTAGGTTCATATTAATGCTTCTACTAGAGTTTTATAACTGGTCTGGTTGTTTGTGCATGTAACTTTATATGTTTGTAAACCTACCATTGATACAGGAGAAATCCCTAGTGTGGTGGCAACGTTGTTTTAAAAGAAAAAATAAAGAATAAGAAAAATTGGAAAAGCTAGTTTGGTCCATAAAATTCAATGCCGGTTTTACCAACACGAATCGATACCTAAATGAACGCCTAAATAGAAGCATATTTTTGGATTATTAACGGTAGTATTAACGCTGACAGTTGGTATTTATCCCGGTTTCAGGTATTCGTTTGTAAAAAAGCTTAGAAAATCTCTCTCTTCTTGAACGGAACCCTAACACAAACCATCCCGAATCCTTTAAACTAGCCACAACACTTCACAAACATAAATATTTTAATCACCATACAAACGATTTAGGCTCACGACACATTGCTGCGACGTGAGTTTTGCCGCGCGGTTAAACGGTGTAGTCGCGGAACAAAAAATATTCTTGTTTCGTGCTATTTAAAATGTGTAATATTGACTTTTAACACAAGCGTTATTAGAGGTGTCACCCTAATATTAATCTTTCAAAAAAATCTTCTTTTATTTCTGTTATCACTTGGAACCGGTAAACTAACCTGAACTTAATAACTTTTTAATCAATTTCGTAAACTCCTTGTAGAATAAAAACATAAACTAGGTCCTCTGCTTCGTTTACATAAAAATACTTGCTGGAAAACTAAACAACAAGGGTCGAGTCTAGTCACACGTTATGTTACCAGTGCCTCAAAGTTGCAGAGTAGTCTAGACCCTCTGCTCTTTCTAAAAATACTAACAAAAACATGAACACGCGTCTTGCCATGAGTTCTCTTCACACAGATACAGTGTGTCAAGCCCCTTTCCTCGTCTACCGCGTGTCGTCGCGTCTAGTCGCGCGTTGTGTTACCAGTGCCTCGCGCTGTAGTGAAGAGCGCTTGTTAGAGAGAGCACTATTTGTTCCGGCATGTATAAACGCGATTAATGTGAACAGATACCCCGGTACGTCGGGCCGGGCGATTTATTAGACTTGACTATCGATGGTGCAAGTTGAGAGATGAAGCGGATTTTCCAGCCGAAGAAAAAAATAAAAACTTGTTCAAAATCAGAGAGCTTGCTCAAACTCTCATTTATTGCAGTTAGATCATTACAGGTACTTTTGAATGTCAAAAAACAAAAACATGAGTACTACTACAGTTGAGAGGCATAATAACTTGTGACAGTATTGTCATTGGCTATTGTGGTTAGCTGTGTAATCCTTAAAAATATTATAAAAATGAAAGTGAGTTTGATTGTTTGTTTGTTACGTCTTCACGCCTAAATGGCTAAACAGCAACAAACTATACTAATTATCTCTGTCGAACGACTTTACCTATTCTGAAAGTTACACAGCTTAATATATTATATAACTATATTATAGTTTGGCAGCATCCTTACTAATATCCTTATCCTTACTAATATTATAAAAGCGAAAGTGAGTTTGTTTGTTTGTTTGGAACCAACTGATATTAAGCCTATTAAAATCAGAGGCATACACAGCTCTGATAAATCTCAAAACGTTATCTCTCATAACTTGCACCAAACCCAGCATGCGACCATATAAGCGGCTCAGCAGTTTGTTAAACCATCCTCAAGTGAGAACTAGTATTATTGGTCCGCTAATTAATTGTGTTTTATATTACGCCCGTTTAGTGGCCCCAGATTTATGTATTTGATGCGCCGATGAAATATTAGATAAGGTAAGGGTGTTTTTGGATTTGTGAAGATGATATTTTGTAGGTAATATTTTTGAGGATTAAGTGACATTAGTTTTATGGTAAGCTGTTGAAGTCTTGGGGGAAAATGTTTTGTCTCAATTTGGAGACAGACGACATTAACACACTGTGACTAATAAAACAAGGAAATTTTAACTTTGACTGACACTGATTAGACTGTCACTCTTTGTCACCAAACCAAATGATTTTAAAAGAGTAACCATGGAGTTTCTTGCCGGTTCTTCTCCATAGGAAACGACCAACCCGAACCGTGCATCTTTTCTCGACGTTTTATAAGTGCCCATGTAGGCCTATGTGAAATAAAAATATTTTGATTTTTTGATTTTGCAATACAAATAAATAGATTGTTACCAAAGAGATTAAAATGACTTATAAAGCGGATGGGAATTTATCAAATAACTTGTCTGCTCTGGGCGGAGCGGGGGGAGTGTCAGATTTTTACTGACTAAAATCCACACATGTTCCTACTTTTGCGTTTCATGTTCCGGAGCCGCGGTATCTCTTTCGAACTGTTCGCAACCCCGTATAGAAAGGACATTAATATAAAACAAAACCGGCCAAGAGCGTGTCGGGCCACGCTCAGTGTAGGGTTCCGTAGTTTCCCGTCCGTCACAATAAGTGTTCCTACTTATGAGTTTATTATTTGTTTGACGTTGAACACTAGAGAATTGTATTTCCTAATTAATACTTTTTTTAATAATTTTGGATTGCGAGAACCGATTTCAATAATTTTTTTTTTTGTTTGAAAAAAGATACGTTCAGGATAATAAAATATGTAAACGAAGTTAAAAAAAATGCTTGCATATAATTACGATTATACTACAAACTTAGTCCAGAAATTATTTTGTAAAACTTTTTGTCTTTTTTGTACAAAAACTGTTGTGTCAATCAAGTTCAAAATAATTTTCATAGAAAGTCCTTATAAAGTTCTACTTTTCAGATTTTTTTCATATTTTCTAAACTTATGGTTCAAAAGTTAGAGGGGGGGGGACACATTGTTTTTTACTTTTGGAGCGATTATTTCCGAAATTATTGACAATATCAAAAAATGATTTTAGTAAACCCCTATTCATTTTTAAATACCTTTCCAACAATATATCACACGTTAGGGTTGAAATTAAAAAAAAAATCACTCCCCACTTTACATATAGGGTGGCTACCCCAATAAAACATTTTTTTCCAATTTTTATTTTACCACTTTGTCGGCGTGATTGATATACATATTGGTACCAAATTTCAGCTTTCTAGTGCTAACGGTCACAGAGATTAAGCGAGGACGGACGGACGGACGGACGGACGGACGGACAGACAGACATGGCGAAACTATAAGGGTTCCTAGTTGACTACGGAACCCTAAAAATGTTGTTCCCGATCATTTTCGATTTTGACACACGCAAACGAGAGTGTGAAACTAGACAGAACGATTTGTTACTTTATGGTAATAAGTATTGGATAACACTTTTCTTTGTCTTGTCCCGTCTATTACTCGTTAATATTTGAATATCTTTGATTGTTACTATTCAAGTTATCTAAAAACCAAATATATTGAAACTTATTCGTGTTTCCCGAAAAAGGGCGTTGAAAGAAGGAGTTCTTGACGCAGGGATATTCATAAATATGTCTATCTAGAACATTTGACGGGCTCGTTGGTCTAGTGGTTAGTGGCCCTGACTGCTGAGCCGGAGGTCGTGGGTTCGATTCCCACCCAGGACAAACTTTGTGTGATGAGCATGATTGTTTGTTCTGTGTCTGGGTGTGATTTATCTATAATGTATGTATTTATAAATTATATAAGTAGGTATATCAGTTGTCTGGTTACCATAACACAAGCTCTGCTTAGCTTGGGATCAGATAGCCGTGTGTGATTTTTTAGCCTATGTCCGTCTCCTGGTTCCAACAATCTATGTACCAAAATTCATCACAATCGGTTTAGCCATTAAAGCGTGAAGAGGTAACAAACAAACAAACTCACTTTCGCTTTTATAATATTATAGTAAGGATATAAGTATGTATATCAGTTGTCTGGTTACCATAACACAAACTCTGCTTAGCTTGGGATCAGATAGCCGTGTGTGAGTTGTCCCAAGATATTTATTTATTTATTTAATATGAGTATTACTGGTACTTACTTAATGTAAATTCCGAAAGATGACAAATACTGTGACTAAATCTCCTCCGACTCTGAAAACCTAACTTTCCTAAGCCACAACAACGTCCACATTCTTACACGTCTTTTGATCGTCGAACAAATCTCGTCGCGGGCTAAACTGGCGATCATTATGCGCAGGCGACAAAAACGCGTCCGAGGCGACATCGAATCGCGACACTCATAAATAAATACATATCACTGAGTTTGGTGCATGGGACGAGAGGATTGGGGAGGTCTAAAATAGCGATAAAGAGGTTCTTTCATCTAGATTACGCTTTATCACTCGCCTCCAGGGTCCAAACTATCTGTGTAACAAAATTCATCAAACTCGGTTAAGCTATTTAGATGTGAAAACTTAACAAACAAACTCACTTTCGTTTTTATAATATTAAGTATATTTCTTTTAAAGAAAAAGCGTTGCCCTACACTAGGAATTTATCTTGTATCGTAAGTGCGTTTTACAAACATTTAAATTCACATACACAAACAGCCAGACCCGAAACAACTATCTGTAGGCCATACAAACATTTGTTCCGGGCGGGAATTGAACCTGCGACACGCAGCGCAGCAGTCAATCACTCAGCCACGGGCCAACCGTGCCGTCAGATTTTGCAGCATGAGTCATTCTGACCAAAGACTTCGCTCCCCGCTCACTCCTACACCGGACCCCAACATAAAAGACGGACACCGCGCGTTCCCCATGCATGAGGCACCATGAAAAACCCGTGAACCGCACGTAATGGCTTCAGAACATTTGTACCATTATACCAACGAATACTTTAGAGGCTTCTTATAGTGTTACCGATTTATATCACCCGACCGACAATGGGTTTTTGTCTGACAAAGGTGATTCTCAAATTGTCCGGTTTTAATGTTTAATTTATGATGTCATTTGTTAAATCTGTTGTTGTGGTAAGGTTTTTTTGGGGTAAGGCTTGTGTAGGTTTGTGTGTTTATGGTTGGCGTTAATTAGAAATAGGTTGACTGACAGCCTGCATGGTGTAGAGGCAGTCAAAATAAGGTTTTGTGTATCAAACTAAAATTCAAAGTATTTCAAACTCAAAATCAAATCATTTATTTCAATTAGACCATTACAGGCACTTTTGAATGTCAAAAACAAAAAAAATGATGCTGCTACAGCATAGTCACAAGACATAATAACTTGTGAAAGTACTGTAGTTGCCCATTCCAAAGCGTAGATCTGTATGGAGAAGAATGGGCAAGAAACTCCATGGACACTCTTTTAAATCATAATGTTTTATAAAATCATAGATACATCATTCATGTTGAGATTATTCATAATGTGAGAACGATGTATAAAAACTAGCACATTTAGAGCGTCCAGGGTAAAAGCAATATTTATTTCAATTAGACCATCACGGGCACTTTTGAATGTTAACAAACAAACGGATATCTGGAAAAATATATTGAAGCTACAGTCTCGGTCACAAGACATAATAACTTGTGAAAGTACTGTAGTTGCCCCTTCCAAGGCGTTGATATCTTTGGAAAGGAATGGGTAAGAAACTTCATGGACAATCTTTTACGCCCGGTTCCAATAAACAAATAACGACTCGTTTTGCTTACGGATGGTAGTATTTTGACATAAGTTCTATGAGATGTCATGTCTAAATCCTACTATCCGTAAGCAAAACGACTGGTTTTCTTTATTGGAACCATAATGTTTCTACAAGACCATTCATATTGAGATTAGGTATACAAATTTGTGAGAACAATGTAAAAAGACATGCACACTAATATCGTCAAGAGTAAAAGCAAAAATGGCAATTAAAAAATAAATAAATTGAAAGAAACCATGGCAGCTAAGAGATGACCAGCCCCAACTGACAGCGTCCGTTCACGAATATGACCTTGACCAGCCCCATTCAGTTCAACTATTTAGTAGGAACTTACTGTCTTGACATACCGGCCACCATCAGCGATACATTCAAGTGAGTCTATCTCATAAACAAAGTTGCAATTAAAACGCTTTATTCTCCACACTAGGAATTTCTCCTGTATCGTGAGTACGTTAACAAACATTTAAATTCATATCTTTTTATAACGGACGACATCAAAGTGATTCTATAAGGGTTCTCTCACTCTAAAAAAGATTTTCGTGCCGATATGTAAGTCATTTTTAACGAACATTGTAATAAATGAAGTATGCGAGAGGAGCTCGTGGATTAAAAATAACAGCCGCACGGTTCGGTAATCAAGGTTTCCGTGCTAGCCAAGGTCGGTCTTAGGGTGGGACTATCATAACATTCTGAGTTTCTTCCGAGTTAATCCGGAAGTCCTGTCATTTGTTTTATTTTTTACTTTATTTCAGTATTTTTAGTCATGGTTTATATAAATGATGTTTATTTTGCAAGTAGATTTTCACAAACACTTTTCAACGTCTTTTTTTTTAAACTAGATGAGGTCGGTTTTTCATACCCGACTACTCTGAGAAAAAACAGCCGAAACTAACTCAGAGGTCATAGTCTCTTTTAAGGTCCACACAAAAAATCTTGGTCAACTTACATGAGGACTATGCAGACTAGTGTCTGAAATGGTCTTTTTAAGAAAGCACCACACAGATTGAGTGGACCTGTCCAGTCAGTGCAAGCATTTGCAAGTTATAGGACAATGATTATTATGAGGATAACGATTTATCACATATTTTTATCAAGTATTCATTTTCCATTGTTACTAAAAGATTAGCAGATCATCCATATAGACATAGAGAAAATATATGTTATAGACGATAACTCATACTACCTAAGCAAAATAAATAAAATTGATATGAGACCACCTGGGAAGTATACCCTATCAAACAAAACAGGTTTTTGCAAATCGGTCCAGCCGTCTTTGGGTAATCGGTGAACATACATAAAAAAATGATTCCTACAAATTGAGAACCTCCTCCTTTTGTTGAAGTCGGTTAAAAATAGTGGGTATAAGTTTCAACAATCTCTATTAAACCCTTTTCTATTTAGAAATGATCACATTCACGTAGTCTTCATTATTTGCCTGTCTAACCTTCTCCTTACTATATCGGGATCGGCTTCCAGTCTAACCGATTGCAGCTGTGTACCAGCAATTTATATGGAGTGACTGCCTATCTGACCTCCACAATCCAGTTAGCAGTGACCCCTTGATAAGACGACACGGTTGGTGCAGTGGCTGAGTGATCGACTGCTGCGCTGCGTGTCGCGGGTTTTATCTCCGCACGGAACAAATATTTTGTATGACCTACATATAGTTGTTCCGGGTCTGGGTGTTTGTGCATGAGTTTAAATGTTTGTAAACGCACACACGATACAGGAGCAAGTCCTAGTGTGGGGCAACGTTTTTTTTTAAAAAAAAACAATTAGACTGGTTGTCAGACTTTTGTGACACTGACTATCTCGACAGATGCTTGTACAGTCTTAGCAACCTATCATCATCTGCCTAGCCTTTTCCCAACTATGTTGAGGTCGGCTTCCAGTCTAACAGGATGCAGCTGAATATCAGTATTTTACATGGAGCGACTGCCTATCTGACCTCCACAACCCAGTTAATACTGGGTAATACGATACCCCTTGGTAAGTCTTACAGTCTTAGTTACCTATATCTCCGTATACAACCAGATAGGTACAACAACAGCTATCATTGTGTTTCCATGACAATCTCACACATCACAGCCTCCCAAACAACTCACACGGACCAACTTTTTCTTTGATCGCGGCGAAAATTCCAGAGGACGTGCGAATCTCTTCATTAGGCCTCGGTTTTTTGCCCCAAAATGCTCCAGACGGAGACACAGTATTATGTTGTCAACTTGATGTAACGGTGTTAACAATTTTCCGTTTTTTTTTTTGGTTAGTGAATTTAATTAAATTGCTGAAGATGGGGAAGCCTAAATTTATTATTTCGTTTTTTTTTTTAAATGGAAGAAACAGTTTTAATAGTATTGTTGAAAACGGACACCTGTAGGACCAAAGGGTTTCTCGACTCTTTGTCAACAATTTAAACAAAGTTGCAATAAATATCTCTGAGGCATTGATACAGAGAGAGGAGCTCGTAGGTAAATAATAGCAGCCGCTCGGGTCAATCTTTAGGTTAAGCCACGCTTGCCTAGGTTGGTCTGTGGATGGGTGACCACCCGTTACATACCGAGTTACCTCCGTGCCTCGGAAAGCACGTTGAGCCGTTGGTTCTGTCATTTGTAGATCTTTGACAGTCGTTACAAGTAGTCAGTGTCCCGAAAGTCTGACAATCAGTCTTACCAAGGGTATCGTATTACCCAGTACTATCTTAGTTGTGGAGGTCAGATAGGCTGTCGCTCCATGTAAAATACTGATATTCAGCTGCATCCGTTTAGACCGGAAGCCGACCCTAACATAGTTATGAAAAGGCTAGGCAGATGATGAGGCATTGGTACAGAGAGACCAGCCAGGTCCACTGCCTACCGGATTTAAGGGACATAAAGGGGGAAAGAAGGAATATGTGTGGGGTTTTATCAGTTAAAGTCTGTCTCTCTCCTTCTCCGTTCCGCTTAAAGTGGGGGAAGTAATTTGATGATTATCATACGAAAAAAATAACACAGACATTGTTAGACGGGCCTGGTGGTTAGTGGCCCTGACTGCTGAGCCGGAGGTCGTGGGTTCGATTCCCACCCAGGACAAACTTTGTGTGATAAGCATGATTGTTTGTTCTGTGTCTGGGTGTGATTTATCTATAATATGTATGTATTTATAAATTATATAAGTATGTTTATCAGTTGTCTGGTTACCATAACACAAGCTCTGCTTAGCTTGGGATCAGATAGCTGTGTGTGAGTTGTCCCAAGATATCTATTTATTATTTATTGGTACTAATCGTAAGTAATAAAATTAGTCATTGGACACGTTAATAAGAAGCTTCCTAAGCAGAGGTAATAAACACGGTATAAACAAATCCGTCACGCTGCCGTCTACCATGCATTCTCACACACACAGAGGAATTTCTCCTATATCGTGGGTGCATTTACAAAAATTTAAACTACACATACACAAACAGCCAGACCCGGAACAACTATCTGCAGGTCATACAAATATTTGTTCCATGCGGGGATCGAACCCGCGACACGCAGCGCAGCAGTCGATCGCTCAGCCACTGCGTCAACCGTGCCGTCAAATTCTATACATCAAACTAAGTAATTCAATGCAAAATGTATTGCTAGCAAACGACTTTTTTTGGGGTGAAAAATTCAGTTTTTACAGTAGAATTCAGTTTTACGCACTCAACGCATTGTGCATTTAATAGTACCAAGGGTTCCGTACAAATTTACGACATAAACGGCATGCTAAATATCTTTTGACTACGTAGACTTAGAGAGTTGATTTTTCCACAGCATAAAGGGACTAGAAATTTGAGTATATGGTTTTAAATTCAACTTGATACCTTCACGCGTTCCCGAGATAAAGGTTCTTGACAAACAGACAGACGGACAACAAAGTGATCCTATAAGGGTTCTGTTTTTCCTTTTATGATACAAAACTGTTGTATACGTACGGTTTTATGTACCTTATTTGTACGATTTCCTAAAAAACTGCAATAACTTAACCGGTCAAAATGTATGGAACAGCTGATTTTTTTGGGGGCTCAGAATGATGCAGAACACGTCTTTTTCGGTCCGGTTTCCGCATTTAGTCCTTGCAGTGAACCATTGTGCGTATGCCGTGGCCTAGCCAGCCCACCTCCTTCCAGAAGCAGATGGGTTCTTGAGGGCGTCCGCAAGTGACCCTGGTGTACCCAGTGTCTGTTTCTTCCGCCTCCATGAAAGCTCTGCACAGAGGGCTATCTGTGATACCTATTGTGTGGATATGTTTGTTTTAAGCACAGTGTCCGGTGATGGTCCCCGTCACCAGGCGCAGGCATATCCTGTCCAGATTACAGAACCCGTGGTAGCTAGCAGTTTTTTTTTTTCGGTGTAACAATATTTATTCTGGTGTAATGCTTTGGTGAAAAGCAAATAAACGAGTATCCAAGTTGGTAAAAACGCAAGACACTGTTACATGAAAACGATTAGATTTCCTTTAAAAAAATACCATTCAATATCACACTCAATATACCACTTTATCGGAATCTTGGCAAAAACAAATAACTGTCAAAACCCATGGGTTGTTGCACTTGCACCCTTGTTATAGGGTATCGCTAAGCCCCGTAACATGGCCCATGGGGGTTGTTCCGGTAAACCGTTACAAGCTTTGGGGTGGTAAAGTTAAGTGAGGGGGATGAAATAATACGATGGCTGTTCGATCAGAATTATGGGAGTTATAATGGTGATAACATTATTTATTTCTCTTTTAATAACATTGTCATCAATCTGCGTCGGTGTCACCTGTCAATTAAATGCGATAATTAAGAAAGTAATGGCGAGAACTTCGTGAAAGTTGATAAAGAGAATCAACTAAAATATCTTATCATAGAACTCGAGGTTACCATCATCATCTTCCCGCCTTCCATTCTCTACTGTCAAACGTCAGAGCATCATTTACTCCTCTCTTTGACCTCCATCTCCCTCTCTATCTATCAACATTCATATCTATAACTCTTTTACTCACATGGGTTTCCCTCCTCATTACATGTCCGCGAGGTTATCCCCAAATGGAGTGTGAGCTCGGCTATCATTCTGCCGATTGTCGTTACGACCAATGAGTTGATTACCAAGAACCTTGATAAACCATCTGTCGAATCTCTCCTTAGGCGGTTGGATCAAGGGCTTGATTCAGAATACAGTACTCCTCGATAAGTCCCGCATTGTGAGAAGGATCCTGTCTTTAGACCTAACCACCGGTAGCCTGGACCCTGCTCCCGAATCTGGGGGAAACCTATTTGTATATATATATTTAAAATGAGTATTAAAAATGAATAAAGAGAGCTAATAAGTATGCTGTAGAATCCAAATTTGAAGAATAACTTAACTCCTCCTCATTTAAAAGTTCAGACAGTCACTCAGGTCGATTCAGGTTAAGGCTCGCTTACCTAGGTCAAAGTATGGATGTGTGACCGAGTTTCTTTCGTGGCTCTGGGAGCACGTTAGGCCATTGGTCCCGGCTGGCATTTGCAGATCTTTGACAGTCGTTACAGGTTGCTGCCAGACTTTCAGGCCACTGACTAGCCTAAAATCTAAAGTAATAACAAGTCGTAGAATTATCGTATTAACCAAAACTAACAGTACAGTAAAATATTGGTATTTAGATGCATCTGGTTAGACGGAAACTAACCCCATCAATATCTTAATCACGTGTCACGCTGTTTGTCCACGATGAACTCCTAAACTACTTAACCGATTTTAAATTAAATTTGCACACCGTGTGCAGATTGATCCAACTTGAAATATAGGGTAGGTAGGGTAGGAAGGGGAGAAAATTGCATTGCAACGCATGTGACACAGCTGGTATATATATATATATAAAAAGGCTAGGCAGAAGATAATGACATCTACAAGATCATAATTATATTACCGTACAAATGATCAAGTTCAAGAAACATTTTTCAAATTCTGTTCAATTCACAATCAAGAAATAACTTGAAACACTTTTATTTTATTTATTTTACTTTACAAAAACAAGAAAAGAAAGTCCAAAAACCAATCCCTCACCTTAATCACAAACACCCGACCCAGGAATCGAACCGCAAACCCCAATTTCGGTGCACAAACAAAATCGCGAATCAAATCTTAAAATTTTATTATGTATACACTTTTTTTCTCGCTTTAGTCTGGTTGTGTTGGTCTGTTTGCTTTTACATGGTCCGGGGCAAAGAATGGCCGTCAGTCAAGTCGCCACCGAGGCGTCCGGCGCGATTGTTTTCAAATAGGCTATGTCCCTACTTCATATGGACAAGCATAATCGAAGACGTAAAGGAGCTTACTCATTGGAAATTGTAACTGTAGTTTTTAATTTAATGAAAAATCAATAGTCGCCATCTTTGGGAAGCCACCATATTAGATTTGTAATAGCGTGCTCAGCTTAACCATGTAACTAGCATTTTGAGAGGATGAAGACCCAGTACTAACTGGGACGACATTTTTTGCTATAGTTGTAAGCCGTACGGCGGTCGCGTGTTTCTCTGTCTCCCTCTCTTTCTCAAAGAAAGCAAGCCAGTTATTTTCGTTTCCTCTTTCTATTTCGCATTGAACAGTGTGGTGTCGCGACGATTATTTTTGTTGTGTGTATACAGGTTTTTTGTACATAATAAATAATAATTTCGTTCCACCCGGGTGTTTCTTAACACCTCTCAAGTTTTTTTTATGATAGACCATGCCAGCACAATAATGCCACATACAGTCCATTGTGTTAGGTCTCTTAGGAGGTTGTAAACCGAACTCTTAACCAAATAGTGTTGCGATACGTATCGCTGACGCGCGCTGAGTTTGCGAGTCAAATGTGGAGATAGCCGAGTGTACAGGACGAGTGGAAACATGGGAGATGCTGTTGTGGACCGGTACGCTGAGGAAACGGTGTTTGGAGGGTAGAGTAATCATGAAAAGTTGAATCTGCTCAATTTTAGATCCAAATCCCGGGCATATTTATATAGTATACTTTTTTTTACTTACGACCTTTTCACTTATTTAGTTTTTTTTTCTAATTCGTTTACAAAAACAATTACCTCATCAAAGTCATATGCCTATATCAAATAATTTTCCCCGCTCTGGGCGCGGGAGGAAGTGTCAGACTTTTAATGATTAAAACCCACCCATGTTCCTTTTTTTGCCCTTTGTGTTCCGGGGCCGCGGTATCTCTTTCGAACAACCCGCAACCCCGGCAAGCAGTGTCCCTGGCGAGCCGCTCTGAGCCGTTCACCTTCAGACGAAGAATGATGTATCTTTGTGAGAATTAATTTAATAAAAATAAAAAGCCTTTTATTTCTCGCAGATTACAATATTATTTACATTTCCTATGTGGTAGCTGTGTGTTAGTTATTTTTTCTTGTGTCTAATGTTAGTATTACTTTATATAAATTTAATCTGTAAAACGCCCTATTGGGTGTAGGCCTCCTCCAAGGATGTCCATATAAATCTCTATCTTGAGCTTTTCCCCGATTTGGACCGGCTATGTTTTTAATTTTATCTTCCCATCGTGTGATGGGTCTGCCCCTAGTCCTTTTACATTGTGGGCCACTCCAGAATGTTATTATTTTTGTCCATCTCTGATCCGTGATTCTTGCTACATGGCCAGCTTACTTCCATTTTTTAGAGAATTAATTATCAGAATATAAAACAGAAATAGACTGATTGAATACATAGAAACATGAAATTCTCGCTGGAGACCCTCAAAGGGTACCTACCTTAGTCTGTGAGCCATGGGAATCGCACTTAAGTAATCTTTAAAAACACCATCAATGAAAAATCTTTATCCATAAGACCTATGATCTGGGAACAGCAAAACTATGTAAAAAAAACATTTACGTAACAAAAATCCGTGGTTATGTTTATCTATCTACTAATCACCAATACACGCCATTAATAACCCATTGACACAAACACGCGTGGGAAGATAACCATCAACAAAGATTGAGACCGTTAGATGGGCTCACACTAAAGACATTTTATTTAGGTACTAGCTGTTCCACGCGGTTTCACCCACGCTGCTCAGCACCTGTTGGTCGTAGCGTGGTGTTATATAGCCTATAGCCTTCCTCAAGAAATGAACTATCCAACACTAAAAGAATTTTCCAATTCCAACCAGTAGTCCCTGAGATTAGCGCGTTCAAACAAACAAACTCTTCAGCTTTATAATATTAGTATAGATTTACGCTCGTCTTGTTCTAGTGAAACCTGTCAAAATGCCTGTCAAACGCCTGCATTATTTAAAATGCCATTGAGTTTTACAAAGAGGAAATATTATAGTGTTTTTCTGATAGCCTCTATTTTATGTTAAATCTTATTGCCTACCGTACCCACTGCAGGCACATGGACCCTATCCTTTCGAAGGCAGACCCAGTCTAGTCTGATGGACACATTCTTAAAATTTTTGCTAATCTTTCTTAATCGTGTAGTTCGGTGACTATCCTGGTGTAAGAGCCGTTTATAAGCCTTTGACTTGCCTAAACATGCCGTCGCAAATATATGTCAGAAATGTAAAAAAAGCAATTCATAATATAATATATATATAATACGCACATGGTCCCGAAAAACAAAGGTGCGTTTCTGAGGACTTCGCAGTCCGATGATTACAGCACTGAACTGTCACTGATAGGTTTTTTTTAATTCTAAATAGCTTTGCTTTTTACCGTAACTCGCCCGTTGAAGCAGCTTAAGGAGCACTTAAGAAAAACCGACTCACGGTAAAGAGATCCAGGTTATGAGGTTCGAAAAACAGAGAACCCGGCAGCGACTACCACAGTGGTGGATCGCCCAATAATGTTTGACACAATAGGGCCCATTTACCACGAAATGATTTAAATCTTCGCCTATCGCACACTGTATAGTTTTCAAATCAATAGGGAATTAATGGCGTCTACATATTTAATGGTGTAGTCTTGAGATCCGGCAGACATGCTAATGTGCATGAGAAATACGTTTAGCAGCCAATTACGTAATTAAGTTTGTAAATAACGTTTTTTTTATAGGATTTGGGTTCCGCAGGTGATGTTGAGAAAACTTTGGAAACCAAATCGTTACTTTTGCACAAAAAAAAATATTATTGAATAGCTTTTTCCCGCGACTTCGCTCGCATTAAATTCGGTATAACACAGTACCTGCTACCTGCAGTTTTAGCCCTTGCGTCTTATTGATTTGTAATAGCAATACCTTTGTTCGCGTTCTACCTCAATTACCACTTTAAAAAAAAATTGCCTATGTCCGTCTCCTGGTTCCCAACTATCTCTGTACCTACCAAAATTCATCAAAATCGATTTAGCCATTAAAACGTGAAGAGGTAACAAACAAACCCACTTTCGCTTTTATAATATTAGTAAGGATGCATACGGAACGGAACAAAAAAACGGTTAGTAGGTCACTCAGCATGATGCTGTGTTATTGGAGCCCAGGAGTTTCCAGTGGTCGTGAATAAAACGTGCGGATGTCAAGATAGCAAACAAATAATAACATTATACAACACAAAAACAACAATTACTTATTAGGTTTTTGTGCAGGCAAAAACTACAAGTAGCAGGTACCTGTAAATCAGGAAAGGGAAACTGTGTTACCCCGAATTAAACGCGAGAGAAGCCGTGGGCAAAAGCTAGTATTCGTATAAATACATAATGCTTAAATATATAAACATAAATAAATACATAAATTACGATTGAGGAGACAGGTAATGCTCTTTCGATTAAGACTTTACAATTCGTAGTTTTAGTAATAAGTAGTATATTTTTTTAATATTCGAGTTGGTTTCAAACTGGAATCCACTAGACCGGGGGTCACCAAATGGCGGACCGCGGTCCACATACGGACCGCCGATCCATTGTATGCGGACCGAAAAATATCTCAGGCAGTATTTTTGTTGATGTTAATTCGAAAAATTAATCGAAAAAAACGGCGCGGCGAGCGATAAAAACAAATGTATGAAAATTCCACTCCAAACTTCAGACAAATAATCAACAATAAAAAGTGTCACTTTTCTCATTGATATGTAAATAATAATACCTTTGTAATGTCAATAATTACCCTAGCTCAATTATTATTTTTTTTGTATTAAATAATGTTTACCACGAATTTCATTTTATTTCTTAAAATGGACCCTGAGCGAAACTAATTGGTGACCCCTGCACTAGACTATCACAGCTTCATCAAGAAACTTAGCTAACCTTACCTTTGCACACAAGAACCACTAGCTACAAAACCAACTCACACTTAGCCATATTAATTCAATCATAGCGGCTGTCTTAATGATATGATAATCATTTTTATCTTTCATAATGTCGTCAATCTTGGTCATTGATTCCTAATAACATAATCTTGTACTATTGATGACTGTGGATATGACATTCTAAATTACTTTGAATATATTATAGATATACTAGGTTCTTTATGTGGGTTTACTTGCCACATAAGATTTTAGCTTTGGAAAAAAAAACCTTTTTATCAAGTATTTTTTCGTTTATTCATTTTTCTTATTTTTTAAATGTAAGTATGTATTTTAAAAATATTTCTAAAAATACATATTAAATACATATGACATTCTAAATAACTTTGAATATATTATGGAGATACTAGGTTTTTTATGTGGGTTTACTTGCCATATGATCACTATTTGTCTAGAAATTAAAGGGACTTAGAATTCTTTGTTAATATTAAGATTTTAGCTTGTAGTTTTGGTAAAAGAAAAACCTTTCATCAAGTATTCGTTAGTAGTTTCGTTTATTCATTTTTCTTATTTTTTTAAATGTATGTATTTTAAAAATATTTCTAAAAATACATATTAAATACATATGACATTCTAAATTACTTTGAATATATTATGGAGATACTAGGTTCTTTATGTGGGTTTGCTTGCCACATGATCACATTTTATTTAGAAGTTAAAGGGACTTAGAATTCTTTGTTAGTATTAAGATTTTAGCTTGTAGTTTTGGTAAAAGAAAACCTTTTCATCAAGTATTTTTTCGTTTATTCATTTTTCTTATTTTTTAAATGTAAGTATGTATTTTAAAAATATTTCTAAAAATACATATTAAATACATATGACATTCTAAATTACTTTGAATATATTTTGGAGATACTAGGTTCTTTATGTGGGTTTGCTTGCCACATGATCACATTTTATCTAGAAGTTAAAGGGACTTAAAATTTTTTGTTAAAAATTTTTTCATCTAGTATTTTTTGTTTATTCATTTTTTAAATGTAAATATTTTAAACATATTTCATACAAACAGTACTTACAGTTAGCAAGACAAGTTTTATTACCTACAATTTAAATTTTTTACTTTAGTTTTGTTCAATAAACTTTTCTGTTTATATGTACACAACAATGTTGTAACTGTATATATATTTTTTTAAACAAATTCTTGTTTTTTTTTATTATTTCCTTACTAACACTTTCGCTACTGATTGCACCTTTTCCTAATTTTTGTATTAACGTGGGACTAGTTCAACAAACATACAAAAATAACTTAAAGTTTATTCAGTTACGGATAATCAAGTAAAGCCATTAAAATTGCCAATTTAGCGTTTAACATAATTTTATGTCAAGTTAATTTGACCTGTTGAGACATAAATCACAACGGCCTTGTAATTTAAATAATATGTTTATCGAGGCTTACAACTTTACGCATAATAAATAAACTACGTAATGATTGAACACACTTTTATTAAAAAAAAAATATGACCGATAAATATTTCTGATAACTTAATACTTGGGGACTTTTAATTTTCTGTTTGCTTTTTTAATTCTTTACTTTGACCGGCCAAGAGCGAGTCAGGCTCGCGCACCGAGGGTCCCGTACAAACTTGTGACATAAACAGCCATATCTTTTGACTGCATAGACTTAGAGGATCGATTTTTCACAGCACAAATGGACCACAGAGTTGCCTGATGTTATTATTTCGTTTTCGAGTCGATACTCCCATGCGTTCCCGAGATAAAGGGTCTTGACAGACAGACAGACAGACAGACGGACAACAAAGTGGTTCAACAACGGTTCCGGACTTTTTCTTTTGAGGTACGGAATGTCAAAAAATACTTTATATTTAACCTACATTAATCCTTTGTATCGAGGAGCTCGTAGCTGTATAGCAGCCGCTCGAGGCGATCTTTAGGTTAAGCCGAGCTTGCCTAGTCTGTGGATGGGTGACCACCCGTTACATACCGAGTTTCCTAGCTGTTGGTCCCGGCTGTCAATTGTAGATCCTTGACAGTCGTTACAGATAGTCAGTGTCTCTAAAGTCTGACAACCAGTCTTATCAAGGGACGTCGTATTACCCGGTACTAACTGGTTGTGGAGGTCAGATAGGCAGTCGCTCCATGTAAAATACTGATATTCAGCTGCATCCGGTTAGACTAAAAGCCGACCCCAATATAGTTGGGAAAAGGCTAGGCAGATGATGATGACCGATGACTACTCCCGTGTCGTATATCAATCAATGACGGTACCGTTGGCGCAGTGGCTGAGGGATCGACTGCTGTGCTGCGTGTGGTGGGTTCGATTCCCACACGGAACAAATATTTGTATGATCTGCAAATAGTTGTTTCGGGTCTGGCTGTTTTTGTATGTGACTTTAAATGTTTGTAAACGCACCCACGACTCAGCAGAAATTCCTAGTGTGGGGCAACGTTTTTTAAAAAAAAGAAAAGAATCAGAAGGCACAATCTTTCAGCGGCACAGTCCGCCATATTCTCCCGTATGCCGTACAAAATGTCAGTCGTGCCCATGTTCGGTGTACGCCTGCAGATTTAACGACCGCGGAATTTGTTGCCCCTTCTGATTGAAAGGGTATTACTATTTGATTTGAGTTTTTTAAAGGCCATTTTCTTGTATGCTTTATTATACTGCTGCACCTGACTTTTTTAAAGGGCAACATTCAAATGTTTGGAGGGCTTTTTTGTATATTTTTACAAGGTACAAAAATTACCTACGACATTCTTCCGTTATATACAAACTATTTAACAATTACAACAATTGTAGGTACAACAATGATTGTGATTTTATTTTGTACTACCTGTTCTCCACGGTTTCACCCTGTTGGTCGTAGCGTGATGTTATATATAGCCTATAGCCTTCCTCAAGAAATGGACTATCCAACACTAAAAGAATTGTCCAATTCCAACCAGTAGTTCCTGAGATTATCGCGTTCAAACAAACAAACAAACTCTTCAGCTTTATAATATTAGTATAGATATGAAACAATTTTATTTCTATATTTATCGAAATTAATTGAAATTATTATCTTGGTTTTTATTGACATTATGTTTTTTTTTGCCTTGTATTTTCAATAATTTTATAATAATTTACAATTTTGACTTTTTTAATATGTTTTGGTCTCCTATAACTCTGAAGGAACACACTTAAAACAACCTATTGTATTGTGAATTATAATCTATTTGTGTATCCTTTGTTGGAGACCCAAATAAATAAATAAAATTAACACTTTTACCATAAGAATTTTCAAAAAATAAACAACTTGGACAACTCACACACGGCTATCTGATCCCAAGCTAAGCAGAGCTTGTGTTATGGTAACCAGACAACTGATATACATACTTATATAATTTATAAATACATACATATTATAGATAAATCACACCCAAACAGAGAATACACAATCATGCTCATCACACAACGTTTGTCTTGGGTGGGAATCGGACCCACGACCTCCGGCTCAGCAGTCAGGGCCACTAACCACTAGACCAACAGGCCCTTCAAAAGCCCTCGGCATTTCTCATATTTGTTACACAGGGTGAAAACCAACTTTTCACGAAGCCGTCAACCATGCATCCTGCCTTTCTCAACTAAGTTGGGGTCGGCTTCCAGTCTTACCGGATGCAGCTGATTAATTGTTTTATATTGTACTAGCTGTTCCTCGCGGTTTCACCCACGCTGGTCAGCACCTGTTGGTCGTAGCGTGATGTTATATAGCCTATAGCCTTCCTCAAGAAATGGACTATCCAACACTAAAATAATTTTTCAAATCGAACCAGTACTTCCTGAGATTAGCGCCTTCAAACAAGCAAATAAACATACTCTTTAGCTTTAAAATATTAGTATAGACTAGCTGCGCCTGTTGATAGAATATACAATACGATATCTTTATAAATTGTAGCCTATTAGTGCGCGGTTGGCGCAATAGCTGAGCGATCGGCTGCTACGCTGCGTGTCGCGGGTTCGTTTGTTAGATACTCTTTCACGCCAAAACTACTGAATAGATTTTAATGAAACTTTACAATAATATAGCCTATACATCAGAATAACACAGAGGCTACAATTTATAAAGACACTAGCTTTTGCCCGCGACTTCGTACGCGTGGATTAATAGTTCCAGTTCCCGGGGGATTTCCGGGATGAAAACTATCCTATGTCCTTTCTCGGGTGCCAGACCAAATTTCATTAAAATCGGTTCAGTGGTTTAGGCGTGAAGAACAGACAGACAGACAGAGTTACTTTCGCATTTATAATATTAGTTTAGATATTGTATATTTTATCACCACGCGAGTGAAACGGCGGGATGGAAACCTTCTAGAAAATTCAGGCGTAGTATCATATCACGTTATAACCCAAAAAATACAGTTATTGCTCACTTTCCCCCTACAAACGCCATACCGTCACAGATTTACACTAACTACCCCATGGGGATCACCATAGGGGTTGAAATCATCTAACAAATTAACTTACAATATCACGCCCTCCCCATTATGCCATCATTCTTTGGGGATGTAGTTTTGATATTTATTTATTTTACTAGCTGTTCCACGCGGTTTCACCCACGCTGCTCAGCACTTGTTGGTCGTAGCGTGATGTTATATAGCCTATAGCCTTCCTCAAGAAATGGACTATCCAACACTAAAAGCATTTTCCAATTCCAACCAGTAGTCCCTGAGATTAGCGCGTTCAAACAAACAAACAAACAAACTCTTCAGCTTTATAATATTACATAGTATAGACTAAAAGAATTTTCCAATTCCAACCAGTAGTCCCTGAGATTAGCGCGTTCAAACAAACAAACTCTTCGGCTTCATAATATTACATAGTATAGACTAAAAGAATTTTCCAATTCCAACCAGTAGTCCCTGAGATTAGCGCGTTCAAACAAACAAACAAACAAACTCTTCAGCTTTATAATATTAGTATAGATTTTATTGGTCCACACTGGTTTTATGCTTAAGGTAACATTCGCACAATCACTTAAATGTAAGCACTGCATAAATATGGAAGTTGTACAAGAAAAACTTCTATATACATTAAAGTTACTTATCCTACTACTATTATAAAGGCGAAAGTTTGTATGTATGGATGTATGGATGTTTGTTACTCTTTCACGTAAAAACTACTGAATGGATTTGAATGAAACTTTACCACAATATAGCTTATACATCAGAATAACACATAGGCTATAGCTTATACATCAGAATAACACATAGGCTACAATTTTTGAGGTTTCTAATGTGAGGTCGTAAAAAAACACATTTTTTTGCGCTTACATTGCAAACGCTGACTGAATCCTACAAGATAGATCAAAACAATGTACTACAGTATTGTACAACTTAAAAAGGTCTACAAAAAAGTCCGTGATGGTATATGTTTTTCTCTGAGGAATAACCCACAATAACTATTTTTTATCCTTTACTTTGTACGAGAAATAATGGCTTATTTACAAAGCGATTTTAAGCAATACAGTATTAATCCTTATCCAATTAAGTATCTTAAATACATTGTGCATTTAATAAAGATCAATATGGCTTTTTACAGCATGTAAATTAAATAAATATTTTCGAAGATATCACAGATTTAAAATGCAGAGTCATAGCAATTTCGGCGATAAATTAAATACTGTTTCGGTGATAAATACCGGCAGCGGTGCCAGGCGAACGGGGCGTGGGGGGAGCGGGGTAGGTGCGGTGGGGAAGAAGTGGCTCATCGCTGAGTGCGCGACCCGAACACGGGCAGACGCGTGAGGGCAGACGTCGTTGACGGTTGTGTCCGTTTTGCGAATTTTCAAGGCACTAGCGATTTGCTAAAAACGTATGGTCGCCTACTTTAAGTAATATAGGCCTAAGGTTAGTTATTGCCAGGTTTCTTTTTGGTTAGGAGTTACACGTACAAAAAGATACTTCATTTTTACGAATTACTTCATTGATAATTCAATTACTATATAGATAGGTTACTTACAGTTAATTATAACAAACTAGCTTCCGCCCGCGACTTTGTCCGCGTGGCATAGTTACTTTAGGCTAACGATAACTTTAACACCTGTGATGATCGAAAAAAAATATCCTTCTCTGCCCTTTTCTTCCTTCTTTCTCCCCCTACTCTATTCTCACTTTTTTAGGGTTCCGTAGTCAACTAGGAACCCTTATAGTTTCGCCATGTCCGTCCGTCCGTCCGTCCGTCCTCGCTTAATCTCTGTGACCGTTAGCACTAGAAAGCTGAAATTTGGTACCAATATGTATATCAATCACGCCGACAAAGTGGTAAAATAAAAATTTGAAAAAAATGTTTTATTAGGGTAGCCACCCTATATGTAAAGTAGGAAGTGATTTTTTTTTTAATTTCAACCCTAACGTGTGATATATTGTTGGAAAGGTATTTAAAAATGAATAGGGGTTTACAAAGATTATTTTTTGATAATGTCAATAATTTCGGAAATAATCGCTCCAAAAGTAAAAAACAATGTGTCCCCCCCCCTCTAACTTTTGAACCATAAGTCTAAAAAATATGAAAAAAATCTGAAAAGTAGAACTTTATAAGGACTTTCTATGAAAATCATTTTGAACTTGATTGACACTACAGTTTTTGTACAAAAAAGACAAAAAGTTGTACAAAATAATTTCTGGACTAAGTTTGTAGTATAATCGTATGTGCAAGCTTTTTTTGTAACTTTGTTTACATATTTTATTATACTGAACGTATCTTTTTTCAAACAAAAAAAAAAAATATTGAAATCGGTTCTCGCAATCCAAAATTACCACCGAAATTGCACGTCTTTGTATTAATTAGTAACCCAATTCCCCGAGAGATGGCGCTGTAGGTACTTATTACATTGGATCGGGTATTACCGAATTGTTCGGTTGGCCTCATAACTGGGAACACTTATTTTGACGGACGGGAAACTACGGAACCCTACACTGAGCGTGGCCCGACACGCTCTTGGCCGGTTTTTTTTTAGCCTATGTCTGTCTTCAGGGTCCCAACTATCTCTGTAACAAAATTCATCAAAATCGTTTAGGCCATTTAGGCGTGAAGACGTAACAAACAAACTAACTAAACTAGAATAGTGCCGAGTTGATGGCAATAGGCTCAACCCTTATTACAACGGACTATAACACAAATGCGCATTTATGTTATAAAAAGCAAGTATTAGTGTGTCAACTTAGACAGAAGTGTATAATATCCTTATCCTTACTATCCTTACTCCTTACTTATCCTTACTATCCTTACTAATATTATAAAAGCGAATGTGAGTTTGTTTGTTTGTTTGTTTATTTGTTTGTTTGTTTGTTACCTCTTCACGCTTTAATGGCTAAACCGATTTCGATGAATTTTGGTACAGAGATAGTTGGGAACCAGGAGACGGACATAGGCTAATATTTTTTTGAAAAAAGTGGGATGTGAGGGAGAAAGAGGGAAGAAAAGGGAAAACTTAGCGTTGCTAACTGTGTTACCCCAAATTAAACGCGAGCGAAGCCGCGGGCAAAAGCTAGTACTTATATAATTTATAAATACATACATATTATAGATAAATCACACCCAGACACAGAACAAACAATCATGCTCATCACACAAAGTTTGTCCTGGGTGGGAATCGAACCCATGACCTCCGGCTCAGCAGTTAGGGCCACTAACCACTAGACTAACAGGATGGGTTTTAGTCAGTACAAGTTTGACACTTCTGCCGGCCTCGCCCAGACCGGGAGAAGGTATTTAAGGATTTCCGACCCGAAAAAAACAAGTACTTTATCCAGTTTTTGAACTCTTAAAGATATCTTTATCAACACCATCCAAGTTTATTGAACTAACCAAAACATAGATGCATTAATAAAATAGGTACCTCAAAGTAATTCTATTTCAACGCACTAAAGATTATTCAAGACCAGTTCAGAATAATCCACAGTTATAACTAGATAAACTTTATTGCCCAACACGTCATAATATCACTCCACTTTGGCTAACAACCAATAAAAATAATTAGCAAATGTTTTCTACAGCCCCATTTATCACTATTATGAAATCACTAGCAATTACTGAAGGAAAATTACTCTGAAATAGTCTCAAAGGAAAACTTACTCTACCCATTGAAATACAAACCTCAAAATCCTTTGACTGAAATCCGTGGTCTTAAAATAATATGACTAGAATACTGGCAATGGAAATTCAACTGTGTCACTCAAGAGTTACAGTTGAAAATTGTGAAAATGTGTCTTCGGTATCAGATTTTCACAGTACCAAACCTAGAGGAAAGAGGCTGGTTTGCTATCTCGTTCTAGCACATTGTGAAAGATATTTCCCTCTCTTTCACACACGCTCTATTGATTTTCCACAAGCGGATGGCACCTTTAAGAGGCGGGTATTTGCATTCTGCAATTTGCTAAATCTACTGAAGAATTTTTAGGGTTCCGTGCCATAATTTTGAACGTAAAATCATGTAAATTACGTTTGCTGTCATTATGCCTTGTTGTGGAGATTAATTCACGAGTTTTCGTGAAAAAACACATATGTTTTTTGTAGAAACGTATTTACCTTTTGCCTGTTTTTATCAAGATTTCCCTGAAGTAATTTGCCGCAAAGACATTCTAGTAACATATTTAATTTGGCGACAGGGATCTCTGTAAAGGTTTGTATTTTCAGATAGATGTACCAGAGAATCTTAACCTCTAGAGCCCCAGCGGCACAAAAACGTGCCAGTAAACAAGTATTCGCGTTGAGCCCCACTGGCACTCTGTGGCCACCAAACCCCGACCAATTTAAAACTGTATTTGTAATAAAGATAAGTCTTAAAATCAGATTACGCTTACGATAAGATCCCTAAATAATGGCGGTCCTTGAGAGGTTTAAACCTGAGAGTGAATAATTTGGTAACTTCTTGGTTAATAAACACAAACCCTTCACGTTGCCGTCAACCATAGATTCTGGTTCATCAAACTAAGAAACTCTATGCAAAAAATATTGCTGATAAACTAATTTGTGGGGTGGAAAATCACGTTGTCAGTTGAACGCCATGTTGCTCTAAGCAAAGTTCTGATTGATACATTAAACAGTACAAAGGACATTGAATTAAACACCGCCCAGAGCGGGGAAAGTTATTTAATGATTTCCCTGACTGTTTGACTGGTTGTCAAACTTTTGGGTCACTGACTACCTGTAACAACTGTCAAAGATCTATAACTAATAGAAGGGAGGAATGGCTTGACGTGCTTTCTGATACGGAGGAAACTCGGTATGTTGTGGGTGGTCACCCATTTAGGGACCAACTTGCAAGTGCAGTTTAACCTGGAAATTGACGCAAACAGCTGTTATAATTTAGCCACAAGCTTCTCAAAGTATAGAAACGAATATAAACAAAAATAAAAATGCCAAAATAATACGAGATTTAGAGAACAAATAAAATATATTATCGTCACCCAGCGTAACGTAATAATGTTTGTCTATGCTATGGTTGTCAATGGCAACACTGATGAACAAAAGGACAAGAGCTCGGCCATATTCGTTAAGATGATAATAAAGTGCCCCATACTCATATCAGTGGTTTCCGTCAATACGAAAGAAGAAATTAAGAGACACACTAATACCTGTACTTACCTTTTTTTTCTCAAATAACTACCCCGACTCTGGGCGGAGCGTGGGGGAGCGTCAGACTTGTACTAGCTAAAAACCACCCATGTTCCTTCTATTGTCCTTTAGGTTCCGGAGCCGCGGTATCTCTTCCAAACAACCCGCAACCCCGGCAGGCGATGGCCCTAACAGGCCACTCTCCTTTGCTGACATCTCTTTAAGGCACGCGTGAAACACTAATGCGCCGTCAACACGGTCTGTCGTCAATAGACAGACGGACGGTGAGCTATAAACAAAAAAAAGAAAAATGTAGACACACAAATATGCCTCTACTCTTAAACAACGAAGACACAAAACCTCCCCCTTCCCCCAATTACATAACAATCGTCGCATTAAACTTTAATTGGGTGTAAAGAGCGCCCCCTTAAATGGGAGCCACCCACAGTGTACACAGCTTACACACACACATAGAACGGAGCGATGTGATTGGTCGATTCCGGCGAGAATATTGCGCACATGTTACTATGGCCATTTGTGCTATGCAGATATGGGGTACAGGGTGTAGTGGAAATTGATGGCGATTTTTTATTGGCAAAGTATCTTTAACGTATACTAGCTGGCGCCCGCGGCTTCCCCCGCGTGATGATCGAAAAAAGGATCCTATGTGTTATTCCAGACTACAATCTACCCCTGTGCCAAATTTCATCAAGATCCGTTTAGCCGTTCACCAGTCTTCATGATGCGCGTCCAGATCGTCTCATCACTTCTTTCTAGCATATAAAACCATTTATCATATAGTTTGGATCGAAACTATGCTTAAATCTATACATTATAAGACACAATATGTACCAAAAAAGGTACGCATAATGCTACCCCCTCATTTCTCCAACAAGACAGTCAAAAACTTTTCACGAGTTTGAACCATCCTGTATCTCAGACGTTGGTAATGACACGTTTAACTGTATTGCACGTCTCACGCACACATGGACACTGAAGAGGTGGGGGTGGGAGTGGGGAAGGGGGGTAGTCACACAGTAAATGTGGTGAATCTGGGAGAAAGGAGACATTTTGTTAAGGAAATAGGTGTGAATAGAGCCCTGGTACTTTATTAATTAATTGAGCAGATTCTTTATTAATTACGGGCAGAGAATTAGTTTGTAGTAGCTAGCGCCCGCGGTTTCACCCGCATGATATTGAAAGAAAAAGTATCCTATGTGTTATTCCAGAGCATAATCTACCTCTGTGCCAAATTTCATCAAGATCGATTCAGCCGTTTTGACGTGAAAGAGTAACAAACATCCATACATCCATCCTCACAAACATTCGCATTTGTAATATTAGTAGGATGTAAAGTCCTAGGTTACAATACTGAGTTTCGTCCGTGTGTCTGTTTCTCCCCGCTGTCTGTGTCATATTGCCCAGTCTTAATTGGGTTGTGGAGGTCAGATAGACAGTCACTCCAAGTGAATTCTGTTATCCATTTCAATCCAGTCAGACTGGAAGCCGTTCTCAAAATAGTAGAAAAAAACTAAGCAGATGATAAGTAAAATAGTGTTTGTAATAAGTTCGTTTTGAATCTTATGGGATCATGACGTAGGTATGTGTTTTTTTCAGATAAAAAGCGTGATTAATTAGAGTGGGAAGTATGAAATACTTCAGTATAATTGTACTAAGATGGTAATTACGACCGTGTATTTCTTACAAACATGACAATCAATTGAGGTGTTTTTAAGGAAATAAAATACAACTGAGAGGCATATCAGTTTTTCTAACATTTGTAATGTTTTTTTTTTGCATGAATAGAACTTTGATCTTTTCTTTTTTGTAGCCGACTGAAAGAATAAGTGTAAGTAGTTTTTAAACTAACATAATCACTAACATTTTAAACGGGATATTTACCATGTTGACTACCTAATATTTGAATTTTCGTGTAGGTTTGTTATCAAACTTCTCCGCAATGGCTTGACCGATTTGTACGAAAGTTTGTGAGCATATTGGGTTGGTCTGAGAATCTATTTTTCACACTCCAAAGTGTGAAAGGGGTCTTAACAGCGAGTGAAACCGCTAGGCATAGCTAGTTTGATATATTTTTTGCTATTATATGGTACTGAAAAATATATAGGGCGAATTGTGGGAGTACATACATGGTTGTAGTGGTGTACCACCACAACCTCTGCCTATCCTTTCGGTGAATACAGGCGTGTTGTTATGTGATGATAACTATTTCATTTGAGATCGCGATATTTCGGTACAGTTGCAAACTCCATGATCGTCATCATTTTCCTGCCCTTGTCCCATTCTATTTGGGGTCTTCGCAACACTTTTTCTTCTTTCATTCTTCCCTATCAGACGTCACGGCGTCATTCACTCCTTTCTCCTTCATATCATTCCTTACACAATCCATCCATCTTTCTGTGGCCTTCCTCTCGCTCTCCGTCCATCAACGTTCAGATCAATCACTCTTTTAGTCACATGTCCTTTATCCCTCCTCATCACTGGTCATCACATGTCCATACCAAGACAAACTACTCCCTTTAATTTTTCTGTAACAGGCGCAACTTTCAAACTTCCTCTAAATATACTCAGACCACTCACTAATAATATACTGTGTAGGTATATCCACATATAATTTTACTAAAATGCTAAAACCTTTCTTTCTATCCAAAAAAATAATAGGACCAAAGTAATCCTAAACGTCCCACATAAGGGAAGCATCAAGGAATTCTGCGTCCAATCCATATTGATGTGCGAAAGAGATGGCGTATATGTGTTAGAGCGGGACGGGGCACTCAATCCATCGTCTTACAATCCCATTTCCGGCAAGTATCACTCCTTTAGCAAATACCTCCCACTTATGTACAGGCGAGAGAAAAAGTCTTATATCATACTAGCTTTTGCCCGCGGCTTCGCTCGCGTTAAATTCGGAGTAACACAGTTCCCCTTGCGCCTTATTGATTTGTAATAGCAACGCTGAGTTTTCCCTTTTCTTCCCTCGTTCTCCCTCACATCCCACTTTTTTTAAATAAAAATTAGCCTATGTCCGTCTCCTGGATCCCAACTATCTCTGTACCAAAATTCATTAAAATCGGTTTAGCCACGCCATGAAGAGGTAGCAAACAAACTCACTTTCGCTTTTATAATATTAGTAAGGAAGTAAGGACAAGGATTGTACAGGCTGTAAGGCAAAGCTTCACGAATCTATCAACCATGAATTCTGTGCATCTAACGACTTCTAAAACTCTAACTCAAAGCGTTTATTTCAATTAAACCATTACAGGCACTTTTGAATGTCAAAAGAATGAAGCTACAGTCCCAGTCACAAGGCATAATAACTTGTCTAAGTACTGTGGTTGCCCATTCTAAAACGTTGATAGTGCCTTATTTATTGTAACAGTAAAGCTAAGTTTTCCCTTTTCCTTCCTCTTTCTCCCTCATTGCTCACTTTTTTAAACAAAAGTTAGCCTATGTCCGTCTCCAGGGTCCCAACTATCTCTGTACCAAAATTCATCAAGATCGGTTTAGCCAGGTAGGCGTGAAGACGTAACAAACAAACTCACTTTCGCTTTTATAATTTTAAGTATGGATTTCGAAAATCGGTTCACAATCGAAGGAGAAATAGCGTAACAAACTTACAAAAAACATTCGAATTGAGAACCTGCTCCTTCTTTTGAAGTCGGTTAAAACCACTGCTCAATGTTTTTATTCAACTATCTTAATTAATGCATAGTACATGTATAATTTTTAACCCACTTATTACTATCGTTCTCTTAAAAGGAGGGCGCATAAAATGATTATAAAAATAATAAGGAGGTCGTATGACTTAAATGTTCGACCTCTTTCGGGGCCAGTACCGAGCCAGCAGATGTTTGAATATGGAGCCCTGAAGGGGTCCGTACCGAACTATACGTTTAAAATCGAAAGTACGTTGAATGTACTCTATATTTAAAAGTACTCAACGGTATTTCAAAACAAGGTTCCCTAGACAAAGGTTTTATGCTAACAATTTTCCACACGAGTACCAAAAAACCATAGACATTTTTTCCGTGACTGTACTCTATGCCCAGGGGTGGCACTTATCTCTGCAAGAGCTTGGGGGCGGGTGACGAGCTCGGTAGGGGGCGAGGGGGTGTTATTTGTCCCCCATTACCGAGCTGTTAGTATAAGCGGCGACGGTGGCCATTTGTAGAGTGTACGTAGGTATGGATGCTGTGTTGAGAGTAGAGAGATAATTGCGTCTGATTAAATGGGAATTAGTTAAGATCATTAACGTGTTATAGATGTTGATAACGAGATACTGTTTTATTTAACTAGTAACTGGCGCCCGAGGCTTCGCCCGCGTGATATTGAAAGCAAAAGTATCCTATGTGTTATTTCAGACTATAATCTAACTCTGTGCTAAATTTCATCAAGATCCGTTCAGCCGTTTTGACGTGAAAGAGTAAAAAAACATCCATCCGTCCTCACAAACATTTGCATTTATAATATTAGTAGGATAAATAATATATATAGGATACATTAAGTTATTTAGTTACTGGTTCGTTGGCCTAGTGGACGCAGGCGCGACTTCCAAGCATGAGGTCCTGTGGGCTAGAATCCCAGATCGGCAATAATGTTACTGGGTTTTTTCAGTCAAAGAATTACTTAGTAGCAATCCAGGAGTCTGGAGTTGTGCCCGGTTGATGGCAATAGGCTCGCCCCTAAAGTGGGAGTATTATTAAATATACTTCTGCCTAAATCTACGAGGATAAAAAGTATGATGTTTGTTATGTAACGTGATCAGTGCTCTTGTTAGTTTACCTAAAAATCTTTTTTGGTTCCGTATCTCAAAAAGTAAAAACCGAACCCTTATAGGATCTTTATGTCGTCCTTCTGTCTGTGTGTCTGTCAAGACCCTTTATCTCGGGAACGCATGGATGTATAAAGTTGAAATTACAACCATATACTCAAAGCCTATGGTCTTTTAGAGCTTGGCCTCTAAGTTAACGCAGTCTAAAGATATGGTGGTTTATGTCGCCAGTTTGTACGGAACTTGGCTGTTGGCTGGTTTTTTTATATCAATCATTGGAATCCATAAGCCAAGTAGACGAATAAGCTCCGGAGTTGCGGGTTGTTCGAAAGAGATACCGCGGCCCCGGAACGTAAAGGCAAAAGAAGGAACATGGGTGGGTTTTAGTCAGTACAAGTCTGACACTCCCCCCCCCCTCCCGCTCCGCCCAGAGCGGGGGAATTTATATTGAAAAAGTAGACGAATTCCACAATTTTTATGTCAGACACATAGGCAACACAGACGCTTAAACATTACTCTTCTTAAATAGTGTCTGTGTAAACGAATGTGTTCTTTTTTTGGGTCTCGTATTGCTCGATTTGCGTTTTTGAATGGTCGAAATTGAATATTCTTGTAGTCGTTCGGTTTACCGTGGATTCAAATACACTACACGATTGGCGCAGTGGCCGAGCGATCGACTGCTACGCTGCGTGTCGCGGGGTCGTTCCCCGGAACAAATAATTGTATGGCCTACAATATAGTTCTCCGAGTCTGGCTGTATGTTGGATGTATGTGAGTTTAAACGTTTGTACCTAAACACACCCATGATATACAGGAGTTATTTATTCCTAGTATAGAGCATCGTTTTAAAAAAAAACTGCAACAACAATCAACGGTAGCCTCGTGGTGACCGCCTGGCATCATTTCATTTGTGAGTTAAAATCTTCTAAAATATTACTTAAATCAATTTTATTACCACCGCTCTCAAAACAGTGTATAAATTCTTCACATTCTCCATCGGAATCAGCAGATACTCTCCATTCAGCAATCAGTGATAAGGCCGACAAGCCACTGTAACCATAAAATTACCAATTTCGTTTATCAGTTGTTTCAATTTTTGTGTACAATAAAGTACCTATAGTCATACAATTCTATTAAATAATTTAAGACGTAACATCCTTACTAATATTATAAAAGCAAAACTGAGTGTGTTTGTTTGTTACGTCTTCGCGATTAAATGGCCAAACCGATTTTGATAAATTTTGGTACAGAGATAATTGGGATACGTAGGTGAATTAGTAGATTATTAACCAAGGGCATAAAGCAGTGTCTTCTGTCGCGGATGACGATTTAAATCGCGAGCGTAACAAAGGACTCGAGGTTTACTCCCGAGCGTAGCGAGGGTGTTAAAAATTTAAATCACGAGCGAAGCGAGGGATTTAAGACGAGTCCTGAGTGTAGCGAGAGATTTAAGTTTACCCAAGACTAAGACAGCTTTATCATCGAGGAAAATACTCTACTTTTCGTACCATTTGCGAAAAAAATAACACAGTAATAATATGAGATAAGCATTTATTAAAAATAATGACATTAAAAGTAAAAGTTAACATTCGAACATTGGTCCAATTATTTATAGAGAGAGCTACACTTTTTTTTGGTACATTTATTGTTGATGAGTATAATTGCGACAGCATTTGCACTGATGGAGTCCGATAATACACTGTCACTGTCGCTTTGATTTAACAATGTATTTTTAGAACATTAACTTATTTATAAAAATAAACTTAACGTTTATGTACCTATTTGAAGAAAAAAAAATCGCGACAAATTCCTAGACTAATATGTTTTGTCGGAAAAGCAAAGGCATCAAGCTCAAACGACCTCGTCGGTTTTGGTAATTTTATTTAATAAATAATCATAACTGCATATAATTAATTGCGTATTCCTTTTTTAAAAAGATGCTTAATGCTTTATATACAAACTCAATGGTGTAAACACAGATGTAGTTCAGTATTAAGTATTCCAATTTTAAATCACATTCTTTCCCTAGGGGATGAATGAAATTCAGTACAATTTTCTTTCTCTGTTTTTGACAGATTAAAAATGACTATCGTTATGTTCGCTTTTTGGGGCATAGAATGTCACTTTTTTGAGCAAGTGATACGAAAAGGTAATTTTTTTTTCAAAAAAAAAGTGAGAAAAGGGTGAGAAAGCGGGAAGAAATGGGTGCCACGCGGACGAAGTCGCGGGTGGATGTTAATAATATTAGTTCCAAAACCCGACAGGAGTGTGAACAAGGCTCCCAAATCAATTCCTTTCTTACCAAACACAAAACAACCAAAAGCCTTTAAAAATTGGTCGGCCATAACCCCAAAATGAAGAACACCGATAATTGGTTGGAACCCAACACCACCCGAGCAACATAAACTAGTAACTCGACACTAGCAATCACGGTTTATGTGCTGAAAGCAATTTTCCAGCGACATAATAAATCCTAAAGCGATAGATTCGTCCTCTAAGGTTTGTGCCGTTTGCGACTTGTGTGTTCATGCATTCTTTGATTGTTTTTGGTTTATGCATAGATAGATAAAATAGAAAATACTTTTGATTGAAATATGAGTACCTAAAATTCAATCCTTTCATCCACATTTTGGAATAAACTAAAATATGAGCAGTAGGCCTACATGACGTCTTAAAGCGGAACTTATTCCACTGAGGGAAAGAGACAGAGCTGTATAAGGTGTCTAGCACCATCTCTTTCCCTCAGTGGAATAAGTTCTGCTTTAAGACGCCATGGTAGGGTAGCTGTTCTCTGTTTAATAGACTGGTCCTTACCGACAAGTTTTAAGGAGAATAGAAATAATTACCCTTGAAGAAAAAAGACATAGATTAAAATAGTAATAAAAATAACTATCAGTCGTAATTTGCCCCCAACAAATTGCGACTGATGAAGCTACTGAAAGTAACTGAAACTTTTAGTAAGGCCAACAGTATGAAATCTGGTGTGTACAAATGTGCAGTCATGTATAAAGACAAACAACTAAAATATCTTGACTTGGCACACGAGGTTGTCGATATATGGAATGTAAACTCGGCTATTATTATTGTGCCGATTGTCGTAACGGTCAATGGCTTAATTGCCACGAGCCTCGACGAACATCTGTCGAAGCTGTCCTTAGGTGGTTGGATCAAGGGCCTGATTTAGATGGCATTACTCCTCGATAGGGATTCCTCCGCACTGTGAGGAGGTTCCTGTCTCTGGAGCCCTAACGTAAAGTGAATAAAGGATAAAAATACAACTTATTACAAAAGGTTAATTAATGAGTAAGTACAGTTGTTTACTAGTTATTGGTCACAAAAATAGTCTATGCAGTCGTTAATATGGATTTCATTATAATTGGAAAGACACGTCACAGTACAACATCAAACAATTTAATATAAAAATTGTATCTACTAGCTTCAATAACCCTCAAAACAATAATATTACACAATATCTAAACAAAACAGTCGAAATAATCTCAATAACATTTATTTCAGCGGCAATCACGCGAGCCCAATATGGCGCGCACTTTCGCGCCAATTCTATTCAATATGTCGGTTGGTAGTAAAAAGAAAATGGGCTAGAGAGGAAACTAATAAAAATACGATAGTCCACAATAAAATGTTTGGCGTAAAAATGTTTACGTTCAAAACTGAAATGTCTTAAGATTCTTTCGGAACCATTTTTGGTAAATTTGAAGTAATTACTTTTAACTAGGTAGGTACTTTATGGTTGCCGAAATGTATAGAATAAGTGTTGGCAAGTCGTCAGATGGATGAGATTTTGAAGGTGGTGTTCAAGAGTGTGTATTTTGAAAGTTGGCAACATCGTAAATATTTGTCAAATATATCGCTGTTATGAGTTTTTTTAATATCACTGAATGAAAATGAAATATCACTCTACAGTCTACAGTTCACTAAAATATTGATTATTAATGGAAATAACTAATATCGTTGCACTGATGTTGTAGGTATATAAAAAGCATGTAGATATCGTTTTGTTGCTTTTTAAAACTGTTGCTTTCTAGAAAGCTAAAATTTTTACGACACCATATCCCCTGTTACTTTTGCAATAGTTATTCAATAATTTAGTTAGTACAACACAGCCAAATTTCATTCATAAATGTCGATTAAATAATTAAACAGCTAAATACTTGACAGCTATGTTCAGCGTTGCCAACTTTCAGAATACACCGTCTTAGGCCCTGCTTGGAATTTGTACAAACCAGGATACATGGGGCCAAGCAGTCCTCTCTTTAGCGCCATGCTGCCAGGATAGGGTGAAACAGGGTTGCCAGAAATGACCTATCCTAATCACAACTCATCATCAGCCTAACCGGACCCAATCTAACCGGATGTAGCTGAATACCAGTATTGTACACGGAGTCTCTGTTTATCTGACCTCCACAACCCAGCCAGGACTAACAGCTTGACGTGCTTGTTATGGATGGTCACCCATCCACAGACCAACATAGGCAAGCGCAGCTTAACCTTAAGATCGACCCGACCGGCTGCCAATATTAAGCAACGTGCTCCTCCATCTCTATCTCTTTATCACAACTTATTTTTTTTTACAAGAGATCGTGACAGTTACAAAGTAGTACGACATGAGAATGCTGTTTTTTTTTTCATTTTCGTGGTAAAGGGCGGGTAAGTCGTATTCTATGGACACTTATGTTAGGTTAGGTTTTAGCTGAGGCAAACTTTAAGATTTTATGATTAAACTTTCAGTTGCAGCATTATGTAAAGCTTCTCACTTATTTGAATTAATAACCTCGTTGCTAACAATTAATATTAAGAAATATCAATCCAAAGAAAATGTTTTCCAGTGTAAGTAACATGGTATTGTTCTTAAATATGGGCGATGCCGTGGGCGTTACTAGTAAACAATATAAAATACAAACAAAGATACTATATTTGGTATTCGGCGCTTAAATCCGTTCAGAAACGAAACCCTTGTGATATTTCCAACGGTTCTTGAACGAATATTGCTCCCGGCGGATCGATTTCGAACGAAGCGACAAAAGATTTTGCCTCCAAAAGAAACAAATTTTTAGAGCGACCATTTTTGATAGACACTTTGGGTGTGGGTTATGTTGGTGAAAATGGTTTTGTTTTATAGCTAATAGTAAATAAATTAAATTTACTAACATAACATAATTACCTACGTCCTCAGTAGAGTTAAATTTTAATATCACCCTAAGGTTGACTGGTAGAAAATGCCCAAGGCATTAAGTCCGCCTTTGTACAATGTTTTTGTTACTTGTGCATGAAGTTTTAATAAATAAATAAATATAGCGTAAATATTCCATTTTGTTTACACCCTATAAAACAAACGAACTGATTTCCTTGGTCCATTGAGGATTAAATCAACACAAATCTACATGAGCTGTCTCTATAACTAGAAGTTTTTTGGAAAAGGTACTTACCATTTCCAAAACAACTTCTAGTTTTTTTTGGAAATGGTACCTTAACCCCTTGTATGAACGTGAACGTGGATCCACGCAAAACACAATGCGTTTTTCATTGTGTCTGCAATAGGGTAGTTGACACCAGCAATCAATTGATATACTTTTTATGAGCTGTCAAAACGCGCTTCCCCATAGATTTTGTATGAGAATCGCAACTGATGACGTCACTAAGTTGTCAAGTCTTCACAATCAAGACTTGACAACTGCAACTAAAAATCGAATTTTAATGTTATTTTGAAATGAATGGAGTTCTCGGGTCTAGAAGAAGGTGTTCTTTAAGAAAAATTGTCTTTTGAAATTATTGACTAATGGTGTCAACTACCCAATTCCCGCATACAAGCGGTTAAGTTGCAAGAAGAGGCATCATCACTTTTTTGGGGTCAATTTTATCCTTTCGCATCAACTGCATGAAAGCTATCGAAGTACATCGATACCTCTCTCAAAGTCTAATAGCCGATAGCTCCTGTTTTCCATTCGAAAGTATCCTGGTACCAAAACAAAAAGGTTTCTATATTGTTTTCACAAATCGGCCCCCGGCATGGTTTCGTTAGATTGTACGATTGAATTTGTTCCGGCATCGGCCATTTTATTCCATTTGATCACTCCGAAGCGTTCCATTGTTTTGTTTTTTAAATGGATTTTTGGAACCTTTTTTTCGTTTGTGTGCGAGAATTATTCGCGGGGTGAGAGATTTTGTTTTCGATACAAGTGTTACAAAAAGGTGTTTTTGTAAATTGAATTAGTTTTGCTCTGTTTTGGGATTTGTTCCTGTTTATTTGAATTGGCTGAACTGTTACTGTAGGAAGAGTTACCACAATGTCTGAAATTGGTTCACGTTATCGAGCACTTGCCTACTAGATAGCAGTATTATATTTGTTGTTGGTAGTCAGCAATTTTTTTTCAATAAAGTTGTTTCTAAACAGCCATTAAAATTAAAACGTTCTCTTCGTTCTTATTTTAAATGGCTTTTTAGAAAGAACGTCATTGAAAAAAACGCAAGACTGAGATGCTAATTAAGCTGAAGATCTACCTACGTATTAAAGCAAACAGAGAAGAGAAACTTATTTAATTCAAAATTTGTAGTGTCAAAAATTGGAATAGCTCCAAATCATGTCTGTTATCACGAATTATTAGAAACCATACAAACCAACATAATCGGCCACATATTTGACTGCTTAGACTTAGAGGGATTTGATTTATTCACAGCTTTAAGAGACCGCAAACTTGAGCAAATGGTTTTAATTTCATATTCGATACCTCCACGCATTCTTAAAATAAAGGGTCCTGACTGAAAGACAGACGGACAACAAACTAATCCTTCAAGGACTCTGTTTTTTCCTTTGAGGTACCCTAAAAAAAGCTATGATAGTCCAAAACACTTTGCCCAATCGTCAATTAACGCAACCGCTCAAAACTTCGATTAACACCCATTTAAAACCAAGATTAACTTCCCTATCACTTAACAAAACCATCTAATAAACTGTTCTTTCAAACTTGTAACAAATAATAAAGTTAACGAAGGGAGGATTTTTTGCGTCATTCTCATAACTCATAGTTTAATGTTTAAAGGACAAATTGGTTCCGGGAATGTGGGTGTTCGGATATCTCGAATATTGAGCAAAAAAGACGGATTACTCATGGTTTATCAGCTGCTCATTTTGTATAATTTCAAGCATAAGTATCTTAGTATTAGACACATTTAACGTGACTGATATTCTCACACCGTTTTCTTGTAGTGGAAGACAGAAACTACAAAAAACCACCTGCTATGTTCCTCAGATTACATACTACTTTTTCGTCCATGTTTATACGTCTGGTCATACAAGCTTGAATACTCATCTGACCTTTCTGGAGAACACCTTCAAGATTTTTTTCATTCATTTATTTCAAGTAAGACAACGACTCATTTTGGGTAAAATCAAACACAAAACACAAGATTTCCAATTTCAAAAATACAATAAAATTACATCAAACAAATAAATCACATTATCTACATATTTAAATTATTAATATTAAAATAAAATGCAATAAGTTTTATATTAAATGTAAGCAGATTCAAATTTCATAAAAAATAAAAGTCATATCATACTTCCTATAAGTTAATCAAAGGTGGAACACTAAGTAAGAACTGTACACAGTCTCACTTATCTCAGGAACTTATGTTTGTTACCTTTATTAATTCATTATTTAATTAAGACCATCTGTCTACGGTAATTACTGAAATACCTTTTGTTAGTCGTCTTTTATTAATTTTCTTGCATGACTATTTCGTCTAGGAACACTAAATATTTCAACTTTTTTATTTACCAACTGCTGTAAGTGGTTTTATGAGAATAATATCTACCTAACTTTTGAATTTCGGCGATTAAGTTTAAAGCACGAATCCATATTTTTGATTTTCATGAACGAACTAGTTTTTTGCGCCCATAATTTCTTCAGAGCTTGTCAATTTTACGCTAAATATGGTCCAATAAATTTTAACACAAAAACTAGGCTCACTAATTTATGTTACCTTTGCTCCATTAAAAACAAAAACATCAAATGGCCGCTAAATTGACAGCTGTTTTCGCACGGGTGGTCGCGTTCACAGTTAATCCTTAAAATCCGACCTGTTTAGATAACTAATGAACGCAACTTATCTCAAAATCGTTAACATATGTTTTTAAAAACACTGTTAAGCTAGCAATATGATATTATAATCTCAGTTTAGAATCTTACATGAATTATGTGTGTCAGAAAGCCTCTTACTCATTTTATTTTTTTGGAACTAAGACTACCCACTGACCAAATAGTTACAGCTAGAATTTGGTATGTTTCTCTTTAGGAACCAAGTTCATCGATAAGATATCAAAGAAACCATTTTAAATCCTAAACTTTCAAAAATCAGATTTCAATTAACAAACATAGGTACCAAATAAAATGATACTCCGTTTAAGCATCACTTCCACTATAAAGTCCTATGAAAAAAAAAACTAACATAGAATACGCCCTTATCGTTAGATCTAAATAAATATCATTCAAAGCCCAAATTAGTTTGAAAAAGGCGCTCATTTAAGTAAACTATTTCTGTTACCCCGAAAACATTAAACTTGACAGGATGATATCGCGAAACAATAATTGTTGTAACGACAGAATCCGACCGAATTGTCTCTGATGGATCGATGAACGCATCCGAAAGTGTAAAGAAAAAATAAACCTCCAAAATTCAAAAAAAGAACCGACGATTGTTAAGAAACACGCTTGACTTTTTGTGTTGCCCTATTTTTGAACTGTTTGGGGAAAACGTTTTTTTATACAGCTCTGTGTTGACGTGTGTAAAATACTAAAATGTAACGGGATGGAGACAAAATGTGTAGAATGTGTGCATTGTCGCGCCCGGTTAGGATTTTAAGCGGAATGAGCGGATGTCCTCGTGGAGGACGCGTGTTATAACGGTGTCTTCTAAAGCACTGTTGTTTTTTAAAAATTAGTTATGCGTAACAATGTTAACCATTTTGGAAATATACACTGAAAATATAGTCTACTACTCGATGACGTTAATAACAATGCAAACACTCAATATATTACGAATTCATAAAAAAAAAACATTCTTATTGTGAAAGACAGTGGTCCAAATGTATGGCTGCAGGATAGTGGATAGATAATAATAGATACAACTTATTATGCCTTTGTGTAACTACTTTTTAACCGACTTCAAAAAAGGAGGAGGTTCTCCTCCTTTTTTGAAGTCGGTTAAAAAGTAACATACATAAAAAAACGGTCGAACATATAAATGTTCGACCGTTTTTTTATGTCTATGTTCACCGATTACTCCGCCAACTATGGACCGATTTTCATATTATAATGTTTTTCGGAACGAAGTGGTCCCATAATTCAATTTCATTCAAATTATATACTTGTGAACCCCATGTATGAAAAGCAAAGCGCATAAAACACATAAAATTTTCTTACTCAATTCGATTAGATTTTCGAACTAGAACTAATCGAGGTATTATATAATAACAAAACTATTTCTCATAAAAAAAATACTGTAACAATGAATCACAAAAATGTTTCAGATATAATAGTAACAAATATACAGACATGATTTACACAATGCTCTTTCACTTGTGTAGTGTTTACTACACGTCATTGCCACACTATATAAAATTATTGCTCGAAATAAATCTAAATAGGTTACTACAAAGTAGTGCAGGAGCTAGACACTTTCAACTATCCCTTTTGTTTTAATTTTCCAACGATTTACATAAAAGATGGATTTAAGTATTTAGTTTAAATACCAACTTACGAATATGCGACTACTTCAGAGAGGCAGCTGGGACAGACTGGGCAACTACTGAAGTCGAAGAGCTGGAGTAAGAACGCAATATGGAAGCCTTTCGCAATTCAAATTCTGCTTCATATCTTACTGGTTAGGGACACCAGGGCTGCAGTGTGCAACTTACAGCCCAAGAACTACATTAGTTAATTTAGCTTAGCTCGCTTAAAAACTACATCAGCTATGTATATAGCTGATGTAGTTTCATTAGTATAAATAATCATATGATAATATAACGAATAATAGTCTGCGCACATTAGTGCGCAGACTGCAAACGATGTAACTATCAGCATTACTCTCAGCCAGTTTCATCCTGCTACTGTACAAAAACATCGCGACAAAAGAATATTCAAAATGGACAGAGAAATTTACGGTGAAACAAAATAACCGACTTCTAAAAAAAGACGGAAAATATTTAACTTTCGGAAATCTGTAAGAAAAAAACTAAGAACCCAATAAAAGTCATTTTAAATTTTGTAAATTTATTTTCCATCTTTTCTGTGGTTTTTTCGGCAGTCGTTGTTTTTAGTTCCAATTTCCAGAAACCAAAAACGTTTATTAATACCTAGCTCCTCATCTATAAAGCATATCAGCAATCGTCATAACAGCAACAAAGTACGATTATAAAAAAGCAGTAAACGGGTAACGAAACTAAAATTAAGTGCATTAGTTTATTAGTCAGTATTGTACTAGCGAGCAGAAAAGTTTTAAGATAGACTGTTAGAAAGATAATGTGAAGGTACTGATGGTATGGAAAAGAATAAAAGTATTACAGACTAGCTGGCACCCGCGGCTTCGCCCGCGTGATGATCGAAAAAATGTATCCTATTTGTTATTCCAAACTATAATCTACGTCTGTGCCAAATTTCATCTATATCCGTTCAGCCGTTTTGACGTGAAAGAGTAACATACATCCATACATCCATCCTAGTAGGATGATAACTTGGCAATAGTTGCTCTGTAGAATAGGAGTTGAATACAGAGTTGTAGGGTATGAGTAACGAAGGTTTGTGAACGCGCGGTACTGTGGACGGTGAGTAATAGGTAGCTCACCGACCGTCCGTTTAGTGATGACAGACCGTCTCGACAGCGCGTTCGTGTCCCAGGCGCACCTCCAAGACATGTCAGGAAAGCAGAGGGGCCTGACAAGGCCAGTGCCTAACAGGGTTGTTGGTTGTTAGAAAAAGATACTGCGACTCCGGAACACAAGGGCACAAGACGGAACATCGATGGGTTTTAGGCAGTAAATGTCTGACACTCCCTTCCTCCGCTCATTTGATAATTACCGAAAAAAGGTGTGAGAACGAACGCTCGCTGGTACATACATCTGCTTGACCTGATGCAGTTGAATATTAGTATTTTACAAGAAGTAACTGCCTACCTGATCTCCAGAATCCAGTTAGGACCGGGTAAGACCGGTTGTCAGACTTTCGGGACACTGACTATTTGTATCAGTGTCAAATATATACAAATAAATGCCGAAACCAGCAGCTTTACGTGCTCTCCGAGGCACGGAGAACCTCGGTATGTAAGTGGTGGTAACTGATCCACGGACCAAATTAGGCAAGCGCGGGCTAACCTTAAGATATAGCCATAGATAGCCACGAACTTCTCTCAGGAGCATTACATTGTGTCCTTTATTTCTATATAACTGCTGTTGCAACACGGAGGAGCTGGAGACATCGAAAAAACAACGTTGTTCAAGGACCAAGAATTCGAAAAATGACTGAATCTGACATCCACCAACCGGCTGTGGGTCTATAATATGAGGTACACACATCCAATCATTCAATCTAAATGGCCTTCGCCCAGCCTGTTAGAAAAACACAGTAAATTATACGCATGGCTGCATTAATTCCTAGATTTGAATTTGCAAGTCTAATTAATTACATTGTGGGATCGCTTCTTTTTACTTACGTTTATGTACTAATTGCGTTTTAATTAGCTTCTTTTGTTTGTTATCTCTTAATAGATCTGTTGCTAGCTGTACGCCAGTGACTTCTTATTTCATTGTGCAATAGACAATGCAGTTATTATGTGCTCAAGGATATATTGATATGATAATGAAAAAAAAATGAATTAATGATGATGGTGATCATGAATGATGTATGTGCGTGTGTGGTGTGTGTTTGTGTGTTCGCTTAGATGCGAAACCAACTCGAAATGTTAATCGAACTCATACTTCGTAAAATCACAAAAGTTAATGCGAAGCAAAGATTTAAAACTCACAGCTTCAAAAGATAATCTTTAGTCAGCGGAGTTTCCTCCAAGTACCTACCTATTAAAAAAATAGGTAGGTAAACACGACGACACATCAACATCAACACAACATCGACACAACAACACACTTGCATCTGCTTGAGAACGTAAATAACGCAAAGAATAGAGTGGAATGAAGGGCAATGCAATTCTAAGTGTTTCACAGAAGGTAGGTGGTAGGATCTACTAGCTAGAGGGCCTCCAGTAGAGGCTACAGATATTTATATATATTTAGTTACGTCACACGGCCTTGCTGGGGCTACAGATAGGTTCGAAAGAGATACTGTGGCCCTGAAAATGAAGTGCAAAGGAAGGAAAATGATGGGTCAGTGTCCGCCCAGACCGGGAGGAGTCTTTTAATGATTTCGCAAACGAAAAAAAAACTCTTTGCCCTATTTGTACGTCCCATCGTAGGAGCTTTTGCGCAGGTGCTTAGTTTTGGTAAATGTCATGACTGTATTATTTTATTAAGGCACTGGTAATTTTAATTGCTGTATGAAGTTTTCTTTCAACTTACTCTTAAAAAGTATCGAAGTGACAAGGACTTAGTAATTCTTTTTCCATAATAATGAAGAACTAAAAACTTTATTTTTTCAAAGAAAATTAAAAATATAAAATATCTTAAAACTTTTCTCCTCGCCTCGCCTATTCATCTGTCATCGCGACGGATAAGTGCGCCAAGGCGCGAAGAAGCGCGTTCGGATACATTAGCGAAAAGTAATATAACATAGATGCGTTCATATTAACTGAGCTATTGTCGAAGTGAAGGCGCGAATTGATGGCCTGACAGATAGGTTGCCAGGAATAAAGTTTGAAGACAGAAATATATTTTTAATTTTTTACTTACTAAAACTACTTGGTACTTTGTACCTACTTAATTTATGGAAGTATCAAAAGATAAAAAACTAAATCACGAAAGTTAATCAAGTTGTTAGTCCTGCACCTGGTCAATCCCCGGACAAGTCGAATATTTGGCCAAGCATGGGGATTTATTTTATAAACTACATACTGTTACTTGGCTATAACTTTCATATTATTGGACGATTTTATGTCATCTTAGCTAAGCTAAGCAACTCAAGCTAAGCAACCTGTAACGTACTTCAGAATAAACAGAAATAAATTATTCAAAACAAAAATGTACTGCATCTTTTTATGAAGAATTTTTTTTTAACTTTTCTATTAAAAAACTGGCAACCCCACATAATTTGAAAATATGGCGCGAACAGATTGCCTGACGACAGCTTTATAGTCCACCATTTTGGAGTCCATTTGGTAAATGCAGATAAATATTTATCGGCCCAATAACATGCGTTATGCTGATGAGTAGTGTTTATTTTCGTAACGGAGAGCTCTCTGTGAATCGGATGTTTGTCCATAAAATACGACTGTGTTAGACATTTTTGAGAGTTGTTAATCTTAAAACAATGATGATTACCGGGAACATAAGATCATGAGTTTATTTTTACTGTCTGTTTTTTTTTCAAACAAATGAATTACTTACCTATTGAAGGTCAATTTATTTTCTCCTGGTAAAAAGCAGTAGAGTTCTAAAAATGCACATAGAACTTTTTGAACGAAAAGAATAAAAACAAAGCCCAAAACATCATCTACCTTTTTCCAGCACAGGAGGACGGCATCCATTGAAAGCAGTTGTTGCTGTAGAAACTGAATACGAGTATTTTTGGAGCGAATACCTATGGTAAGACTGGCCTTATGGGCCACTGACTACCTCTAAAGGCTGTCAAAGATCTGATAGGTAATGACAAGCAGGACCAGCGAAAAAGGATAAAGGAACTCGGTCTGTAACACCTACCCATGTGTTGCTTGACCTTGAAGATTGACATCAGAAAGCTAATAATTTTAGCCATGTCCATTAACCTAACATCAACGCCTGACGAAAATCAAAGACTCCTACTACTCTCTAATTGATAGGTTAATTGATGATGCCCCCTTTAATGTCACCTTCCTTGCAGTAATAAAGTGAGTTTAGATTATGCAGTCAGATTGATACTTTTTTCACGTGAGTTTGTATGATATGAAGAATAACAATAAATACTTGATGGAGTCTCGGGCAATAAGTACTAATCATGTTTTTTTTTGTTGTAAAAAAATTGTTATTTCCTTTAGTTTTCCGTATAACAGTAATTGTCTGAATTTTATCCGTATAGGCATACCTATTCCATTGGCGATATTGGTGTCATAAACAAAGTTTTTTTTTTCAAAATCAACGGGCTCAACTCCTGGGTGTATTGATCAAAAATACAATAAAATAGTATAATTCTTAAGGAGGATTTTTCACTACCTAATCCTCATAGTTTTGGATTCGGCCATCCACATCCACTTGAAAAAATCCACTTGTAAACTAATAAAGGTATGCAGTCCGAACAAAGGTTGACTACCAAAATCATTATTAAATTATTAGGTAATCAAAAGACGAATTACAATTCGCTCAGTTGTAATTCTGAAAATCAAATTCTGAATTTTACTAATTAGTGTTTGATACTTATAGTGCCACCTAGTGTTAAGTGTACGTTAACTTAACAACTTTAAAGCGCCATCTAGGCTTGAATTGGTAAACTAATAACTGTGTCTTTAATTTTGTTGTTGGCTGTCATAGATGTCACTACTTTTTATTGCTGATATTGCTGGCAACATTTAGACGTTCCTTTTTAAGTGTCAGAATAATGTAAAATGAAATAAAGTTTAATAATGTTTCCAAAATAAATATACAATGAACCAGCCATAAATGAAATACACAAAATTATATCAAATCGTATAAGTTATAGGGAAAATGCTTTCAGTTACTCGCGTCAACCTACAATTTTCAACATATGATTCTTATTTCAAGTAAAATGGAACAGTTTAACTGACAGTGCTGCCAACTGCAAGAAGTAGGAAATCAGAAATAACTTGTCTCAATCCACCATTTTCCCTTTGTAACTAACCGGTGTTCAAAACACGTGCGTACGATCAAGTTACATGGAAAACTTGTGTGATCACGGTGCATATTGAATAAATACTTACACTAAAAAGTGCGCCGGGTTTTGATAAACGGACGACGTGTATTAAAACAACAGAATGAACACCGAAAAGCTAAAGAAGTTGCAGTCACAGGTGCGCATCGGCGGTAAGGGCACTCCGAGACGCAAGAAAAAGGTTGTTCACGTTACCGCAGCGACAGACGACAAGAAATTGCAATCGTCGCTCAAGAAACTGTCAGTGAATACAATCCCTGGCATCGAGGAGGTGAATATGATAAAAGATGACGGTACAGTGATACACTTCAACAATCCGAAAGCGCAGGCTTCCCTCGCGGCCAACACTTTCGCTATCACCGGTCATGGAGAGAACAAGCAGATCGCCGAGATGCTTCCCGGCATCCTTAGTCAGCTCGGACCTGAGGGTTTGAACCAGCTGAAGAGGTTGGCGTCTAGCGTCGCCGCGCCGAAACCACTCGACGAGGATGATGAGGTCCCTAACCTAGTCGGCAACTTCGACGACGCATCGAAGCAGGAGGCCAAGGAAATCATCACGAACGAGAAAGAGAAGGAAAAGGAAAAAGAAAAGGATAAGAAACCAGAATCAGAAACCAAAGCTGCAGAAAAGAAAACCGATTAAACTTCCAGTCGGCCACTATGGTGTAGTTTTTAATTTTGCTCACCCAGTGACAAAGGGTTTCCAAAGCCACAGAGGCGTCTCAAATAGTTCTCATTTTGTTTTACATTGTGTTCCTAATAAATGTACTTTGAATTTATCATTTTCTACATTTATTTGTATGTGTAAATTGTGAATGTGGTTTTGTTGGTACAGGGACACTGTTTTTTTAATATTTTTTTTTCTAATTACATGTGACTTTGGAAACCTCTACCATCCCGATTTAAAACTGCTTAACTCTTATGCCATGCACTAATACATTATTTTTAGTTTTATATTGTAACATACAGCATAATGGGATATGAAACTTGTCGATTCTCTTAAAATAGGAACTAGTTAAGTGTTAATGACCCTATTGTTGAGATATTGGCATTATAATTAACATACATTATATTGAGAAAATATAATATTATACATTATTTTTGACAGTGCACCAGGAAATCATAGAGTATATAATGAAATATGTATAGTAAAAAGGTGTTCTGCACACCTTAGAATATTTTTAAAATATTTTCTAAAGTTGTTGATTCATGTCCGTGGTAAAGATTTGCTTTCTTAAAAAAATAGGTATAAAACAAAAGTTTTGTCACAGGTAGCTCTATAATAGGTTATTGAGCTAACATTGTATAAATAAAATTATAAAAATTGCAAAAATTTGTAAATGATTAGAGTTTTGGTATGTGAAGAGAACATTAAAACTTTGATCGCAGAAAATGGACTTTTATTTTACTACACATTATGGACTTGTACTCAGACTTTTACCACATGGCCCTCCTGCCTGCTGAATCATTAATCAGTGATTTAAACTAAGTTGAGATAAGTTACTGCTCTCCAAACTATTCATTGTGACTTTGCTATTTCAAATCACCTTGAATAAAGCTACCTCATTGCTCAATGCTCAAATTGTATTTACACATAATAGCATAAAACCGAAATGATTGGTCATTACATGCAAGTTGTTTGACTAATATGACCTTCATTTCCATAGCAACAAATTCCTTATTCGTTTATCCAGAATTCCAGATGCCTGGCAGTTGTTCGAGTACACACGCTTTATAACCTGATTAAATGGATGCACGCAAGTTATATTGATGGCTCCTGGTTTTTTTTAAACAATTTTAAAATTATTCCTTCAAAGTTTTTCTTTTTAAGAAGTATCTCAGCGTGTCAAGACGTTAAAATATATGAATCCCATGTTAGAATTTTAGAGTACTCGAACAGTGTTTACAAATCGTGGCTGTATCATGCAATTTTATCAAAATGTCAAATATTTAGTGGGAAAGGAAACTGTGGTTACCGGTTTGGTAGGTACTGTATCGTGAATGGTAATCGGTAATACAATAGATACTACTTTAGTATCGTGAATTTGGTAGAACAATTTTAATTAGTCATTGGAATGACTCGATTATGATCACAATACTCTGCGTGTTCTACTTAAAAATAGTATTATTATCTCCAATGTATTATTTCATATTTGTTATTTATCAGATTATCTTCGATTACAAGTAGGGATCCATGCGGATGAGTAATGTGATCTTATCAAAAATTAAAAACTAGTCCACAACGCTGTATACCTAGTGGAATAAGCAATATCAAAACGTTTATTTTGTTCTGTCCGATCGAAAACTCAGTTGTTCTTAAGTTCAACTTTCACTTTTAACGTGCAGCAGCATTTATTTCTTAAGTGTTTTCATATTCTAGAGACTAAATAGTGAATGAACATATTTTAATCAGCTGCTTTGAGTAAAAGCATCTCAAGTTTTATAGGGTATGCTTACCTAAACTTCAAATTACTGCCTTTCAAATTACTAACTTTTCTTTCGATCATGGTTACAGAACGCATTCATCCACTGTCAAGTAATGGAGTATCGCTGTGCGTGAGCAAAACAGAACTGTCACTACTGTCAGTTAAGTCGACTTGTCAAGTTGCGAAAATAAATATTCCCAAAATATTTCCCAGATTTTTGTGCTTCTTTTTATAATGATAGCACGACCGTGGACCGATGATCTGCCTAAATGCAAAAACTCCTGCGTAGCATCTTACTTCTCCCGATTAGGAGGAGGAAATACGAACACAACTGACGATTATCTATGTTTTTATTGCCAAACTGAGGATAATTTGTAAGTAGACTGGTTTTTCCATAATAATATTTATAGTAGTATAGGAGAGGTCTAGCCAGAGTGAAGGTTGATAACATTAATAATCATAGTTATGCAGTGAAGAAATGTATAATTCTATTTTTGGGTTTCTCTATTTATGTCAAATATTGTTATTATCTTAGGTATTGCTACCCCCTGAACATGCCGAGAGAAAGTACCTAAAAAATATTCTTCTAAATTAATTAAAATAATATAGGTACGCAATAAAACTAAATCTGAAGATTTGGACAAACTTAAAGAGCATTTGCAAAAAGTGGCATTCAATTATAGTTTCTATTCTACTACCATGCAAATAAAGAGTGAGTTTATGCTTGTCAATATAAAACATATTAACACACATTCTAATTCTGTACATACCGGTCAGTGATATGCAAATAATTTTATTCCCTTAGTACCCTTTATGGAGTATTTGAACCACACAATGGACTGGATGCAGCGAGGTTTATCATGCAAAGGATGGCGGCCGAGATTTTGTTCCCACCACCCTCTGCCAATACCGATGAGGAGATTAGAGAGAGGCTAAGGTAATTTGAACTCATATTTAAAAGAAAATTATAATGGTAAAGTCAGTTTGAAAAGTACTTTCATACAAGCTTTCACACTTGCTGGATGTTAGAGGATTTGCGTGATAACTTCTGCCGCAGGCCTGTTGGTCCCTTTGTCTGGCTACGATAGGCTGCACCGATGCACTATCGTTTTCCGCGCGTTCCTAAATGAAGTGCCAGCAAATTGAGGTGCCTTTCAAGACCGCTGCTTGCCACGGCTGCTTGATACCACCCACAACCGGTACACAAAGGGCAAAAGATGCAACATAGATGGGTATCAACCAGTACAAGTCTGATACTCCCTTTAGCGTCAACCAGGGTGGGAGAAGTATTTTTTTTTAAACTTTGCACCACACTAGGAATGTTTCTGTATCGTGGGTGCGTTTACAAACTTTTAATCTCACATACACAGACAGCTACATTCGGAACAACTATCTGTAGACCATACAAATATTTGTTCCGTGCGGGAATCGAACACACTGCGCAGCAGTCGATCGCTCAGCCGTGTAAACCGTGTCGGCCCCTGTTTGGCCCCTAGTCGGGCCATTGAATCTAGTTATAAAATGTTGAGAAAAGGTCCATGACTTGGTTTGGTTATTTACTATGGAGAAGACCTAGGCTTTTATGTGGCTTATTATTTATCAAAGACACATCTGCTTATAGTTAAAGGACTGATTAGAAGACTGATTTCTAGGCATCCACAGGGATTGATGGGTTAAGCAGTAAACAACCTCCTATGATAAACTGCGAGATGCAATACAAAAAAAAAAAAACACATTGCATTCTGTTCACTTAACCCAATCTATTCCTTTCTTTTCTTCTAAAATGACATTAATGATTCTCACCTTCATTATATTTCAGGACAGCATTCATATCTGTGGAGAAGGCATATACAGAGAATTATGATGGTATGATAGCTGAGAGAACCAGCCTGCAGTACCAGTTGCAGACTCTGAATGAAACACAGGTGATTTTATTTACCTTAATAGGCTTAGTTTCCTAAAAAAAAATGATTAGTCCGTCTTTTAGATTATTCAAAAATAAGGTTAGGACGTCGGGTTTCATTAGAAAGTAGTTTTGAACTCAATTCTATATCTAACAAACTAAATAAAACCGGCCAAGAGCAAAACAGACTCGCACACCGAGGGTACCGTACAAACTTGCGACATAAACAGCCATATCTTTTGACTGCGTAGTCTTAGAAGGTTGACATTTTCACAGCACAAAGGGACCACAGAGTATACTAAGTATATGGTTTTATTCCAACTCGAAAACTCCACGCGTTAAAGAGTCTTGTTGGAGACAAAACATGGCACCACGACGACCGGAGGGCGACAGCAGCTTGCGGGGAGCGGGGGACGAGCTGCTGAGAGCCGCCACCGCCGCTGCTAACACGCTCTGCCATTCACTCAAACGACACGGACCATAGGCGCGCGTTTTTATAATCAAATACAAGAACCTTACTATATTTACAGTCCGCTATTTTATTTCTACCATCTGAGTCTCACCAACAGTCTTGACAGACAGACAGACGGTCAACGAAGTAATCCAGTCTTTTCTTTTTGAGATACGGATCCCTAAAACGGTTAATCATAGCTTACTTTTCTAAATTCCAGGTCTCCCAAAACTACAATATTCTAGCTCGTTTAAAAGAAATTGATGTCCATCTCTCTGGGGGAGCAGCCGTGGTCATCGCTCTGGTCCATGCGAACAAGTTGTTTGTGGCCCACGTAGGGGACACCCGGGCCCTGCTCTGCAGGACCGATGACAACGCTGTGTTGAGGGTCGTGCAGCTGACGGTGGACCACAGTCTGAACAATGAGGATGAGCTGCTTAGGCTGCAGCAGTTGGGGCTTGATGTTAATAAGTTGAGGAATGGTGGGTATATACATGGTTTTTTTTTAATAAATTGCGTCCCTCTCGTAATTTCGAATTGAAATTCGGGGTAACACAGTTCCCCTTTCCTGATTCGCAGGTACCTTTCGCCCTCATTTTTCACTTTTAAAAAATAGCCTATTTCCGTCTCCAGGGTCCCAACTATCTCTGTAACAAAATTCATCAAAATCGGTTTGGCCATTTAGGCGTGAACACATAACAAACAAACAAACTCGCATTCGTTTTTATAATATTAGCAAAGATTTTTTTCTCATACAATTTTTTTTTCCATTTTTCACAGCGCAATACCTCGGTAATCAAACGGGCACGCGATGTCTCGGCAACTACTTAGTCAAGGGGCTGTATAAAGCATTTCCAACTATCAGTGCAGCTGTTACTGAACCCGTCATCGCAGCCCCGGAGATACATGGACCAATCATACTTGATGAGTCTTGCAGGTAACTGAGATGACCGTAAAAGGTGTTTAAAGTTATAAGCCTAAGGTTGCATTTCCACCGGAGATGATCCCTTGCTACACACCTCCTTTGTTTTTATAAATGTAGCTTTTCGTTTTAACCTCTACCGATTTAAAACTGTATTTGAAGTAAAGATAAGACTTAAATTCAGATTACGCTTACGATAAGAGCCCGCCCGGCGGTGCTTGACGGATAGTTGACGTTAATAATGGCGGTCCTTGAGAGGTTAAATAATGAAACACCACAGACTACCTTTTTTTGCGGATCGGAAATCATTAAATAACTTCCCCCCGCTCTGGGGGGAATATTATTCAATACAATATTGAATATTGTTCATGTACCTATGTTTAATTGCAAAATAATTAGACTGATATCTCCACATTTGACCCCCTTGTGCCATTTGATAGCAAACTGCCTTGCTATTATTAAACTTCAGTTGTTTTTGTTTACAATATTGCAAGGTTGAATTAGTAATAGGATTAGTACTATTACTGATTCATTGCTTCTACAATAAATAATTAAAGATTGCTTTACAAAATTGAAGATCTTGTCCTTTTCGAGTAATTTATATTACTTACTAGCTTTTGCCTGCGGCTTCGCTCGCGTTAACACACTTCCCTTTTCCTGATTTGCAGGTAACTGCTACCTGTAGTTTTTGCCCTTGCGCCATATTTATTGTAATAACATAGCTAAGTTTACCCTTTTCTTCCTTCTTTCTCCTGCTTATCTCATTTTTTTAAAATAGCCTTTTTCCGTCTCCAGGATCTCAACTATCTCTGTACCAAAATTCATCAAAATCGATTTAGCCATTTAGGCGTGAAGACGTAACAAACAAACAAACTCACTTGCGCTTTTATAATATTGTAAGGATTTCCATGAAATTAGGGGCCAATTTATTGTCATCAATTAAGCACTAAAATCCAATAAAACTTTATCCAGCTACGCCCTGGGTATCAAACCTAGGTCCTCATGTGAGGCAGCAAATAATAATAACCAAAAAAAACCTTGCCCCACTAGAATTTTCTCCTATATCGTGGCTGATTTTATAAATATTTAAAGTCACACACAAACAACCAGACCCGAAACAATTACCTGTAGGTCATACAAATATTTGTTACGTGTGGGGATCGACCCGCGACACGCAGCGCAGGCAATGTCTCAGCCACTGCGCTAACCATGCCTTGAAGAACTGCTGTCTGCAATCAGTCTTAAACTATAAGCAGATTTGTTCTCCGTCGTTCGTGTCGTATAGAAGGAGCTCCTTAGCAGGAGACACCTCTTCCTTCACCATCTGTCACCAAGTTTCTGGATATCATGGCGCTTCAGTCAGTATAGCTAATAGTTGCTAGCTCGGTGGCTAGGTCATTTCGATGATTTTCCAGCCGTGTTCTGTATTTGTGCCCTATTAGTTTTAGGGCCTTCAAGAACTAACTAATTTTCTTCCATTAATTTCAGATTCCTAGTCTTAGTGAGCGCCGGCGTCTACAAACGCATACAAGAGGCAAAAGGAAGCTACGAACAAACAAACAAACAGCTCGCACAAATCATAGTAGAAAACTTTAGAAAACAGTCCAATTTCAGAATGGTCAGTCAAGCAGTTTTAGAAGAAATCGAACAAGAATTTGTATCCTACTGCGTTAAGAATAACTTGACGCCAAAACCGAACACACACATGTCATTATTAATTAGGAATTTTAATTTCCTACCCACAAATGAAGATGAGCATGCCCCCAATCATAGCGTTACGAAAAACGCTTCGGTCCGATTCAATCCAATTGTCCAATCAAAATCAAATACGTTATTAAACGAAATCGATTCTGAAATTTATTCGTCGGGAACGGGAACGAATGAAATCGAGACGAACGATTCGAATATCGATACTAATCGATCTATGGAATCGACTTCAGATATTTATCCTGTTGGCAGGCCGTTCGATAGGGATAGGAAAATAAAGGGTTATGTTGATTTCTCTTGTTACTTCGAGAATGTAGCTAAGGCACGGAAGAATGGAACTTTGCCTGATTTTATTAAGTAATTTTGAAAAAGAGGAACTTGCGAGTTTCTGCATTCTGGTCATAATATACAAGATTCGATGTTTGTGATGAGAGAGTACGTTTTTGAGCACATCAGATGGCGCCACTGTAGAGTAGGGTCATGTCATTCATTCTATTTGGTATGAAGAACCTTATAAAAAGTTTATTTTATAACGTCATAACTACCATAGTACACTAACATAGTGTTAACTACAGATACGTATTCACAATATTGTCCCTAAAATAAAAAAAAAATCATTCTTCCTCAAAGTACTAACAATTTAGATCCTAAACTTGTCATTTAAAATGTTCAAGACACAATGATTCATAGTCCGGTTAAGCAGATAAAAGACTCAAGCGAGTCTAACTGCGAGTGGCCCAATCAAAAAAAAAAAACACAATGATTAGTAATGGCTCAATCTTTAATTATTCTTGACCACAATCGTGAATTATTACACAAATACGTTTTAAAAAAAGGCAAACAGCATCTGACATTTCTGAAGTCCTCTCTCTACACGAACGCCTCTAGCGGCGCAAAAATGTACTATATTTACTATACTTTTTTTTTATTGTGTATAAAGTTATGGTACAATGATTGTTGACAATGTATTAGATCCTTGTTTGTGTTTATATCTTTTTGGAACTGAGATGCCTTGCCCAGCTGTCGGACAAAATTGTTTTAAAAGAAAAATAATCCTTACTAAGCATAAAATGTGATTTCTTCGTGACCTCCCTCTCTTCAGATGGGCCCTTTTATTAACAGCGATATTGCAGTGCATTTTCTTTTTACTTGGATTAAAAACTTAGCGGAAGATGTTCCTTTTTTTTGGAACAAGGTTTAAAATAATTACTGACTTGCCTTATTAAAATGATAAGTATTGTATTGAAAATTAATATTGTGTCATGTATATTAGTGTGTTAAGTATTGACAATACAAGAATATGTTTGTTATTTTGTGTAAATAAAATGTTATTTAAAAAATATTTTGATATTTTTTTTTCTACCTACGCAACTTCAAATTGCATGGCTATGCGGGTGTACCTTACTTTCTAAATAATTTTGTTGTGAAAGAGGTACAGATTTTTTAGACCTAGGCACTAAATAGTACATTTTAGGTGTTTTTTTTGGTAATTGGTATAATTTAATTCATTATGGTACACCCGCCATCTTGACTCTCACTATAAATGACGTTCATTTTATAAATTGGTTTACACAGTAAAAAATGAATATTTTAAAAGATGCGTATAGATCACTCTGTGAGGAAACAGCCGAAACTCAGAGGTTCTTGTTCTTGACACGAGTGATGGTGATGATGATAATCATCTTGTGAAAATATGATAATTTAAAAGAGTGTCTATGGAGTTCCTGCCTCATCATTTTCGTGCCCTTGTCCCATTCTATTTGAGGTCGGTGCAACACGTTTTCTTCTTCCATTCTCCCCTATCAGACGTCACGGCATCATTTACTCCTTTCTCCTTCATATCATTCCTTACACAATCCATCCATCTTTTCTTTTGGCCTTCCTCTCGCTCTCCGTCCATCAACATTTAGACTCTTTTAGTCACATGTCCTTTATCCCTCCTCATTACATGTCTATACCAAGATAAACGACTCCCTTTCAATTTTTCTGTAACAGGCGCAACTTTCAAACTTCCTCGAATATATTCATTCCTTACTTTATCCATTCTTGTCGCTTCACACATCCATCTCAACATTCTCATGCAATCGTTTTTCAGCCACCTTTTTTACAGCCCAGCATTCTGACCCATACAGCAGGTCCAATCACGGACTAAATTTTCCCCTTTAACTTGAGGGGCATCCGTGGGTCACAAGTTGTTCCAGTGACCTGTCGTCATTTCATCCATCTTGCGTTGATCCGGTGCGTTACGTATGAAGTTTCTGCCTCATTCTGCTAAATAGAGATCAACGCTTTGGAATAGACAACTACAGTAGGTACTTTTGTGAATGGAACAACAGAAAGAATTAATCTGCACTTCATCCTTTTTGCTTCTTGACTTTTGAAAGTCTGTTCTACATACCTAGGCAAACGGATATTTTTTGCATGGTAGCTATTGTTATTGCTAATAGATTCCACAAAAAAGAATATCTGGAAATGATAGAAATAAAGAGATAAAAACCAATGCTAGGTGAAAATTTTGAAAATAGTACTTAAAAAAATTCTAGCTCCTAAACTACAAAAAATCGCGGAACATACATGAGGGTAATTCAGGTACCTCTTAGCATAAGGCATCTAAAGTTTTTCTTTGGATGCCTATGAACTGGTCACCCTGTATGTATAATAACCCAATCTACGTGAGTGAAACCGCGGGGTTTAACCAGTAAGGTTATAAAAAAAGCAAAACAGTTAAAGTTACATACAGTCTTTTCATAATTATCTTACCTCTGACAGCAACCTTATCGCAACGAAAATAAAGTTCACTTAAATATTGACAGCAGTGCAAAATTGGAGGTAATATAATTGTGAAGCAACTGTAACTATTTATTAGCAAGTAGGTAAATGAAGATACATAATATAATTAATATAAAACGTTATAATTAGACAGGCTTGTAGTCCAACTTGCTCTCCAGTTTCTTATTGTCAGCCACCTTGCGGACAGCCTTCATTAGATCCTCCTGAAAACAGAAATTATAATTTAAGTTTGTGGCATCCTTACTATTATTATTATAAAAGCGAAAGTGTGTTTGTTTGTATGTTTGTTAAGTCTTCACTCTTAAATGGCCAAACCGATTTCGCCTTTATACATGTGCATAAAGTTTTAATAAAAAAAATAGTTGAGACCGTGGAGACGGACATAGGCTAAAAGAAAAGGGGAGAGAAAAAAAATATTTTTTTCTTTTTTATCTAAAGCATTTATGAAATAAACGCGGACGAAGTCGCGGGCGGAAGCTAGTGTTATTATAATTTTGTAGGTTAATGTTTTCGAAATTAATTGAATCATTTATGAATAGCATCGAATATTATTGTTACTTGCTCGCGCACGCGGCTTAGGCCGCGTGATATAAAAGAAAAGGTATCCTATGTATTATTCCAGACTATAATCTACCTCTGTGCCAAATTTTATTAAGATCTGTTCAGCCGTTTTGACGTGAAAGAGTAACAAACATCCATACATCCTAACAAACATTCGCTTTTAGAATATTAGTAAGGAATAATATAAACAATAGCTTACCTGTATGATATACTCTCTTTCGGCCCTAATAGCGAAGAGACCGGCCTCAGTGCAGACGTTCCTGAGATCAGCACCGTTGAATGTGTCGGACAGTTTGACGACTGCCTCGTAGTCCATCTCACCGTGCTTGGCTATCGGAGCTGCGTGGATCTTTAGGATTTCAAGTCTGGAAAGGAAATCGAACATTATGTATTAATTTGTGGTTTGTAAGGAATGTCTGGGAAGAATACTACTCTGTCAAGAAAGTACCGGGAAAAGATCAATAATACACAAAATGTCTGTTATTCATCCAAATTTATTTTATCACCTTCAAAGTATGCTCCTTTAGAAACGATACACTTGCGCCAACGAATAATCCATTCATCAAAACATTTTTTAAACGCTGCTTCCGGAATTGAGTTCAGTTCTCGCCGCGAATTCTCCTTTATGTCTTCTGTCGATTGAAAACGGGTGCCACGAAGTGGTAATTTGAGTTTAGGAAAAAGAAAAAAGTCAGCAGGAGTCATATCTGGTGAATATGTTGGTTGCTGAATATTATTTGTTGAGTGTTTGGTAAAAAAAAAATTAATTTGGAACCATCCATAAATAAACAAATCACCCATTCCCGATACTTTTTTGACTGAATGTATGACTATTTCTTTTTGCGGATTAGAAGTCATCAACTAACTTCTCCCGCTCTGGGTGGGGCAGGGGGGAGTGTCAGACTTGTTCCGATTAAAATCCACCCATGTTCCTTGTTTTACCCTTTATGTTTCGGGGCCACTGTATCTCATTCGAAAAACTCGCAACCTCGTTGGAGAAATTGTTTATATATTTTTTAAGAAACATGCCAAGGTCAAAGCTCAAAAAATCCCCGAAAATATTATGGTGAGTCGTTTTGTAATCAGCAAATAAATGTTTCATACAAATGGCAACATTACAGAGGAGACAAGCAAACTGCTAAACCATAGACACAAACTATTTTTTCTTACCTAGCCTGCTCATTTGGCAAAGGAATCTCAATCTTCCTATCCAGTCTACCAGGCCTCAAGAGCGCAGGGTCGAGGGTATCAGGACGATTGGTAGCCATGATGATCTTGACCTGGCCCAAGGAGTCGAAGCCATCCATCTGGTTGAGCAGTTCCATCAATGTACGCTGGATCTCACGATCGGCGCTTGTGCCTTCAGAGAAACGACGCCCACCTGAAGAGAGAGGAATTCAAACGTCAGTAAAAAGATCAAATAATAAATAAATAATAAATATCTTGGGACAACTCACACACGGCTATCTGATCCCAAGCTAAGCAGAGCTTGTGTTATGGTAACCAGACAACTGATATACATACTTATGTCCTTACTAATATTATAAAAGCGAAAGTGAGTTTGTTTGTTACCTCTTCACGCTTTAATGGCTAAACCGATTTTGATGAATTTTGGTACAGATATAGTTGAGAACCAGGAGACGGACATAGGCTAATACTTTTTTGAAAAAAGTGGGATGTGAGGGAGAAAGAGGGAAGAAAAGGGAAAACTTAGCGTTGCTATTACAAATCAATAAGGCGCAAGGGGAACTGTGTTACCCCAAATTTAACGCGGGCGGAGCCGCGGGCGAAAGCTAGTAATTTATAAATACATACATATTGTAGATAAATCACAACCAGACACAGAACAAACAATCATGCTCATCACACAAAGTTTGTCCTGGGTGGGAATCGAACCCACGACCTCCGGCTCAGCAGTCAGGGCCACTAACCACTAGACCAACAGGCCCGTCAAATGGTTGATGGATATAAATTGTATGACCAATCTTTCACGATCCAGGCTGTCCGTTTGTGGAACGAATAGCCGTTGTCAGTAAGACAAGCTGAGTCACTCGTTGCTTTTAAAACCTTAGTTGTAAATCATTATCTTTCCCTTTTCTTAATCAATGTTTGACACCTATCCTAATTGTCAACCGCGTTATAAAACACAATACATGTTAAATAAATAGATTATGTGTATTTATTTATGTATTTATATATTTTGAATAAATAACTTTATTTTAATTGTTTTTGTAGTATGAGCAGTAGGTACACCATTGACTACCCCCCGTTGTATTTTTATATTCGATCAGTCCATCCAAAGGTTGTCTGGAAGATATCGCTATTAGCGATAAGACCGCCATTGTAACCATAGATTTAACATATTATTGTAAAACAGTTTTGCCAAAATCTATGTTATTTTATGAAGGACAGGGTGTGAAGTTCTTCATTTCTGATAGAAAAGGGAGGATACTCTGTCCAGGTGGATGTTGTATCTGCTGGATTTCCCGAGGGTTATGATTAAGATTTTGTTGAAGGTCAAATTATGCTTTACATTTTTTTTTGGTATGTCTGTTACACAATTTCTCCGCCGATTGTGGACCGATTAAAAAAAAATACTAGCTTTCACCGGCGACTACGTCCACGTACTTACTTTGGGCTAACGCTAACTTTTACCCGCGTGAAGATCGAAAAAAAAATCTTTCTGTCCCCTTATCTTCCCTTTTTCTCACTTTTTTTAGCCTCTAGGGTCCCAACTATCTCTGTACCAAAATTTATCACAATAGTTTTAGTCATTTAGGCGTGAAGACGGAACAAACAAACTCACTTTCGCTTTAATATATTAGTAAGGTTTGTAAATATATATTGTTTTATGTTAATTCTACATTTGCATCCTAACTAAGAGAAAAAGGCTAATTAAGGGGGCATAAAGTTAGATGGTCGAACATACCGATGGCATCAATTTCGTCCATGAATATGATGCAGGGCTGATGGTCGCGCGCGTAGTTGAACATCTCTCGAATGAGACGCGCCGACTCACCGATGTACTTGTCCACGATAGCTGATGATACTACCTGAGGAATTAAATTATGAAATTAGAATTGATGGGCTCATATATTTTTTTATGATACGTATTTATGATATAAGATTTTGGGACTTTTGGGAATCAATGCAATATTTTTGACCCAAAACTCTCCCTCTATTTACCGCCTTTAAGTGATGGGAAGAGAGAAAAGGAGGATGTGTGTCGGTAAGGGCGTCCTACGCTATGCATGTTGAAAATACGTTTAAGACTCTCTCTTCTAAGACCCTCAGGTAAAGACCTCCTCCTATCCTTCTGCCTTTTATACAAATATAAATAAATACATTGAACTATACTTCTAAACTTTGACAACACGGTTGGCGCAGTGGCTGAGCGATCGACTGCTGCGCCGCGTGTCGTGAGTTCGATCCCCGCACTGAATAAATATTTGTATGACTTACGGGTAGTTGTTTCGGGTCTGGCTGTTTGTGTATGTGAGTTTAAATGTTTGTGAACGCACCCAAAATCAGGAGAAATTCCGAATTAGAGTGGGGCAACGTTTTAAAAAATCTAAGTATATATATTTATGTAATCTCCACCCTACAGCCCACCCGTACCATGCTAGAGCTAGCCCGCGCTGCTTAGCCAGTCCCAAAATAATATCACTCAGATCCAGCCTGTCCCTTGCTGTCCCTCAGCGACGCCCTAAGCCGAGGCTCGTGCTCTTAGTGTGTAGTCGCTTAGTTTGTAAGTTTTGTTACCCTGGCTGGAGGTCTTAATTTTTAAGTCATCCACAAGGTACGCCCGGTTAAGCAGACGACAACCTCCTAGGTTGAACAGCGAGATGCCGTTCAGAAAAAAAAAAAACACCCTACAGAATAGAACTACAAACCTTCAAGAAGTTAGCATCAAGCTGCGACGCCACGGCCCTCGCGAGCAGAGTCTTGCCTGTACCGGGCGGCCCGTACAGCAGACAACCCTTGGGAGGGGTGATGCCCACGCGGACGAACAGTTCTGGGTTCATGAGGGGCAGTTCGATAACCTGGATGAAAAAGGAGAAGGGTTGTTAAATAAGTTTACAAAAATCTTTTTTTGGGTAATAAGTACATTAATACATACAGATTTAAAAAGAGTTTTTAGTCGCTATTTAGATCTACGCTTTGGAATAGCCAACTACAGAACTTTCACAATTTATTGTTTTGCCTTGTGACTAGAAACTGCAACTTTATAGTTTTGTGTTTGATATTTAAAAGTGACTTTATTGAACTGACGATAGGCGCGTCCGTGTTCCACGCGCGCTTCAAAGAGATGTCAGCAAATCAAAGGGGCCTGCCAGGGACATCGAGAGATACCGCGGCCCCAAAACATAAAGGGTAAAAGAAGGAATATGGATTGGTTTTATTCAGTAAAAGTCTGACATGGGAGAAGTATTTTGATGATTTCAAATCCCTGAAAAAAATGTTCTAATGGAAATAAGCTTTCAGTTTTAAATTCGAGTGTTTAAGTAAGATGTGGGCAGTTTTTTTTTAGTTAGATTGTTTATTCTTCTTCATGCTTGGTAAGGTTTTCTTTTGCGTTTGCACTGGCGAAGCTTTCACATAAATTCGATGTTAACATCTCTTTATTTATTATTTTTCTCTCGATTTACTCAGTTGAAAATCTTACCAGAAAACATGTTTTAATGTAAACATCTGGCCTGTTTGTAGTGTATCAAATATACATATTAGATGTAATATTTCCTAGACTACTTCTGTAAGACTACAGGTATTTTTAAATGTAATTATCTTGGCAGTTAGTAGTGTATCAAATATAGTTGTTATATTTATTGACAATCTCTATGACAACAAAATTAAATGTGATTTCATACAGCTAAGAATTGCTTGAACAAATTCCTATACGTGTTTGTGCAATATTTACCAGAACTGTCATTATTTTCTACATACCTCCCTGAGTTGTCTGATCTGTTCCTGCAGACCTCCAATGGCGGAGTATGTTACATCACCAGGGTCTTCGTGACTCATGTTGTAAACTAGAGGATCAACCTGGAATCAGTTTATATTTCATATCATTATACAGCATTAATTACCTGGGTCACTGGGTCACTGAGGACCTCTCGGATGATACCGGTGTTAATCGGGATACGTAGGGCGTTTGCAATGTGACTGCCGGTTGGTTTGCAAAGTGTACAAATGAGGTTAACCTCTAGACCCCAGCGGCACAAAAACGTGCCAGTAAACAAGTATTACCGTTGAGCCCGTTGAGAGACATTTGTATTGTCAGAGCCGGAGCATTCTCTTGTTTCTTATCATTCAAAAGTACCCGTTAGTGTCTGGTTTAAATATATGCTTTGAGTTTGAGTTTAAACTTATGCCTTTTTATCAAGCAGGTATGCCGAAACTTCAGAACATGGCCTGCTATGATTTTTTTTTTAAAGTTGCCCCACACTAGGAATTTCTCCTGTATCGTGGGTGCGTTTACAAACATTAAAATTCACATACACAAACAGCCATTATCCATACATACTCACTTTTGCTTCATCTACATTTATACTTACGGTCAGAACCTAACCAGTTCATTCCTTACTTTATACTTTCTTGTCACTCCACACATTCATCTCAAATCTCATCTCCTAGCTAGCTGCTAGCTAGCTACATGCCATCGTTTTTCATCCACCTTTTGTACAGCCCAGCATTCTCTTCTTCATCTGATAATATGTAAAGAAAATAAGTACCTCTCTAGGTAAATGCCTCATGATGGTGAGTGTGGTCATGTCCAGGGCAACCCTGGTGCCTCCCTTCAGCTTCTGTTTGTCCAGCTGACGACGGCAGCCAACCACGTACCGGGGACCATTTGTGGCTTTTACTATGACTGGAAATTAAATTAAAAAAAATTTAGAGGTGTCAAGGGACACCCGGATGGAACGAAGTTCTCGTCGCGACACCACACTGTTCAATGCGAAATAGAAATGAAAATATCTGGCTTGCTTTCTATAAGAGAGAGAGAGAGAGAGAGAGAGAGAGAGACAGACAGACAGACAGACAGAGAAACATGCGACGCCACACAGCTTACAATAGCTTACTATAGCAAAAAGTGTCGTGACAACTTTTCGTAAGAAATTTTTCCGTCTAGCCCCCTTTCACAACGCGCGATAAGGAACTTCGTTCCAAAAATCAACATAATCAATAAGTTATAATATCTTGAAAATTCCATTCACAAATCTGACCTGATTTTCACAAGTGTCTAACACAAAAGTGAATAATTCTTTGAAGCACAAATAGATCTTAATTTTTTTTTTACCTTTTCTCGAGATTTAGTAACCAAGGTACTTTCTGTGAGAAAAAAAACCTTAGATTTGTTGGAGGAGTTAGGATCAATTTATCCTTTTCATATTCATTCCATACTAAAAATATATGCAGCTATGTGGAGTTCCAGATAGCCTGCTTCAAAATGAGTATGATTTCGAGCCTGGTCATGTTATCATTTAGAATGAAAATATCAACACTTTGTTAATATTGTTTGAAAATTCTTAAAAAAGTATATATTATAGGTACTAACATTTCTCCTCAGTAAGCTGCTTCAGCACCTCACCAACAATCTGACCGACACTCTGCAGAGCTTTGAGGTCATTTTCACTCTTATCATACTGTTTTGTTACATCCTTCAATTTGTCTCGCACTGAAATTAAAGAAAAAGTAGATAAAAAACATCTAGGAAAGTAAATGGTAGTGGAAGAAGAAGATTACTTAAGACATTCAAATATTTATGAGTGATAGACAGGATAAGGCGAAAAATAAAAGTAATCCAATACTTGTTACTACTTAGTAACAAATCATTCTGTTTACAGTACGGCCAACAAGAAGTGATACCAAATGTAAACAAAACCCATGCTAAAACCCCATCTAAAATGGCCGCCCGAATGTTGGCGAACCCATCTTAACGTTGTCATGTTTTTGTCGGGAGAACGAGACATTACGACAAAGGCACAAGATGGAAAGAGCTATTAGATTGTCAACGTTGTTTTTTAGGTTAATGACCTTTCGTATTGCTTCTCGTTCGCCGTACTGTAGTATCACATGCCCACTTGTCAAGTAATAAAGCCTTTGTATGTCAAAATCGAAAATGTTAGCTTATCAAATTTCGTCTGCTCTATAAGTCTTTTATCTTTATCTCTTTGGGAAGAACAGAAAGCAAACCTTTCTGTTCTTCCCGAATATTTGAATGGTGATTGATTGGAATCCATTATGGTTTCAATTAAAAATCATTAGTTTTCATTTTCAATCCATCACTTTGTATTTAAACCCTTATAAAACTCTGAACTACGTTCTCAGAACAACACAAAAACAGTGACACCTCTTTATTGAACCATGTATTAGAAAAAAAATATAGGGAATACCAACAAGTAACTGATACAACAAAGCAAAAGTCTCAAGTCTCCCCACTAATTTTACTACTCAAATCAAAGACAATGACAGAAAATAAATAGCTGGAATGAGGATGATGATGGAACGAATGTATTAAAAACAGAGGGAAGATACTTTTATAGACTGGCATAACAAAAGGAGGTTATCTTGTGATGAATAACTAGGAAATTGCCAATCATACTGATTTCTAAGATAAATAAATATTCAAGCTAGAAATTACCAATATTTTGAGGAAAATCTGTTTTTCCATGTCTTGTCAGGATAATTTTAGAAGTAATCAAAGCAAGAAATAATTGAATTTATGAAACAATTTGACTAATGATTGCTTGGGATGAAAGGAGTAACCTATTTTGTACCGAAATCGCGTTATTTACTAATTAAACTATAAGTTAATACGGGCCATTGATAACATAAGAATATTTCGAAAGATTTTCGTTGATATTTTCATTGAATAATCAAAAAAAGGCATTTTCAGACATAAGTTAGGGTCATGATTCGGCAGAAATCGATGACAAGCAACACAAATACATACTTTCTTTAAGCCTGGATTCTACTTCTTTGTGTTCCATCAACTTCTTTCTGTAGTCTTGAAAGGCTTTTTCACGTAGCCCGTCCATGGCTGACGGTCCGGCAGGCATTTTATCTAAAAATTATGTTTACGTGATAAATGCAAAAACGAAAATCACTACTGTTTGACAGTTTTCTTTTGATCTTTTCTCTCTGTGCGTTGACAACCATAGACTATAAAATTCAGAATCTGATTGTCATTGGTAGCGGAAAACGCGGGAACCTTGAAACGAATAAGGCGCCAAATCTCGTAAAATTTAAAATTAATTTGCTATATATTGTTCAAATACCTCAAAATTTGTTGTAATTAGAAAATAATAGTATAATATATATGTAAATACAATGGGAGGTAGTGGGAAGAAGAGGAAAAAAGCGGAGCCTCCTGATGGTCGAGTACGGGACACCACAGAGACTTCTTCCGACTCCGATGATCCAGCAGACAACAGCAGGAAGTATCAAGTATTTAAAGTCCCCGGATACTCAAGGAAGTATCCTGAAAATAGCCAAAAAACAGAATATATTGTATTTCTATCCCATCAGATTGAACGCCAATTTTCTGACAAAGACAGATTGGCTATCTCGCATGCTATACGCAAATATTGTATTACTGGCATATTACATTTGAAATCTATAAATAAGTACAAAATAGGTATAACATTTGACCTATCTAACAATGCCAACGTATTCTTGAGTCGACTAGTTTCAAAGTCGGCAATCTGACTTTTAGTATTTTTTTGGTTAAGTCAAAAAAACGCCTAACTTGGTGTTGATAGTCTTTAGGATTACAAAATTACTTTTGAAATTTTCTTAAATATTCAACAGAACTAAGTAGTCATGGATTTTACATTTTTTTACTAAGGATAAGTCATAACTTTAATATTAATTTTGCAGATTGCCGGATTTGAAATTAAGTTATTAAGATAGCCGGGTTTGAAACTGACATATGTGCAGATTGCCATTTTTGATACCAAATACCTGCTTGTAAAATCAGGGTTGTCACAATAACATAAAAATTTGTGATGACCTAAAGTATGAGGGATATTTAAGGGGATTTATAAATAAAAAATGAGCTCATAAAATCAGACTTTTAATTGCACTTACTTCTTACACTAGTTTTAAATTAACAATATTATATGCGGAGATCTGGGACCTCTTCTAACGCCTCTTCGCAATAATCTGAAGGTGGGATAGTTGATGCATCAAGTGACTCCTGCTCATCAAACATATTACAATAATATGACAAAGTAGGAATTTCTTTCCACTCGGCACCAAAATGTTTGCACAACAGCTTCTTTACGTCCGTTAATTGATCTTTTTTATTTCTATAGCTGTAAAATGTATCATGCAATTTTTTCAATTGTGACATTGTTAGTGTATCACACTTAAGCGCCTTAGAGTTATGGTTACATACTTTTTCTGGCATTGATTTTGGGGAATATCTAAAAAAAATAGAAAATACCGTAAGCAGGTAAGTAAGCAGTAAGCACACCAATAAAACCAAAGTTAACCCAAACAGCATGCCAGCTCGTGACAGCCCTAGCTTCAAACTAACCTCAATTTCTTAGCTTGGTTTCTTGACCAATTTTCGGGATCTCTTTTGCGTTTTCTTGCAAATTTATTAATAACAACGCTGGGGCATGACTCCATTATAACTTTTCACCTTCAATCACTTAATTGTAATTAGAAAAACACTAAGAACGTATTAAAATCTCCGTACAATAATGTGCTAGCGGCCATTACACCACGCATTCAATCGCTCGCTCCTGATTGGTCGATGACGTAAGATGGCCGATTTTGAATTCGAGATATGAACAGAATGCCACATTTGATCCTAACCCAGGATTTTGATTAGATTTTTATATAGCAGATTACCGGTTTTGTTAGTTAGCTACTAATTTAAGCGATTTTATTCAAATGTATCTGTGTTACCACATTAATAACTCATTTTTTGAAAAATGCACAGATTGCCGCCTTTGAAACTAGTCGACTCTCTTACAAAATAAGAAACTTCTAGATGAAATGGGTTTAAATGCAACAATACCTGCTGTCGACACCGAGGTGAGCGGGGTTCTTACTTCAGTCCCTACCGATTTGTCTAATGAAAGAATATCTGCATTGATTGGAAGTTCCAGAAATGTCATCCAGGTGAGGCGCTTCATGCGCCGCGTACAAAGAGAGGATGGCGTGGTCACGTATGATCCCACTCAAACTGTTGCGGTTACTTTTGCCTCTACTGAGTTACCGCAATACGTGTACCTTGACTCCTGGAGGCACGAGGTAAGCTGTTACGTTCCTCCTGTTAAACAGTGTTTGCAATGTATGAAGTTTGGACATATTGCAAAATATTGTAAGAATGAAGTTGTATGCTCCATATGTACAGAAAAGCATAGTTTTAAAACTTGTAAAGAAGATCCTAAAAATGCTAAATGTGTCAATTGTGGTGGTAACCATGTTTCCATCTCAAACACTTGCCCACAGAAAAAAATTAAAATAGAAGAAAATAAAGTCAAGTCCAGAGCCGCTAAATATTCCGATTTATTTAATGAACATTCTTTTCCAAAAATAACACAGAAGAACATTGAAACACAGATTATTAATTTGACTAAATCAGATTTTTTTATGAATACTTTAACTAACGCTATAACTAAAATTATATTGAATCAAAAAGATAATCCCATAAATTCAAGCTCCATAAAAGAAATTCTGCAACAAACTTTCCGTACCAGTACTTCCACATCTAATAATGGATCTTAATATAATGCAGTGGAATGCACAAAGTATTTTAAGTAATAAACTGTTATTAACCCAATTTCTTTATGAGCATAACATACATGTTGCAATCATATCAGAAACCTGGTTAACTCCCATCAAACATTTTAACATTAGAGGATACAAAATAGAAAGACATGATATTGGAAATAAACACAATGGTGTAGCTATTTTAATTCGCAATAACATAAATTACAGAAAAATAATGACATATTCTGATAATTCTCTACAAAATATTTGTGTAAGAATTACTGTAAATAACACAGAAATAAGTATTGTAAGTTTCTACTGTCCAACAAATTGCACTCCATGTTTTGACAAACATAAATTTGAATCTTTAATAAAATCTGTGCCTGAACCAATGATATTTGCTGGTGATTTCAATGCCCATCACACCTCATGGGGATGTAATTCTATAAATCAAAGAGGTAGGGATATTTTAGAGATTGTTGATGATAATAATTTGGTGTTAATGAATAATGGTGATGTGACAACAGTTGGATCTTTAACATGGCGTCCAAATGCCTTAGATTTGTCCATAGTTTCCCCATCATTGGCTCTTTCTTGTGATTGGTCTGTCCATTGTGATCCTCTTGGCAGCTACCACCTGCCTGTAATTATGAAGGTTTTTATCAAAAATAGTAATATAGAAAACACTAGTAATAACACAAATTTGCCTACCTATCCTAACTTTAAAATGGTAGATTGGAAGATGTATGAACAAAATGTAGATTCACAACTATCTACTTTTCAGGACCAACATGATGCTCCACTGGAAAGTTATACAGAGTTATGTCAAATTTTGCATTCTGCAATTAATAAGTCCCTTCCTTATCATAATACGTCAGCTTCTTCTTTGGCTGATTATTCTATTCGTAACTCAAATAGGAAATCAGTAAAAGCCCCTCTTCCTTGGTGGAATAAAAAATGTTCTGAAGCAGTTCAAAAGTCTAAGTCTGCATATATAAATTTTAAAAACAATCCATCTGATGTAACATTTATCGAGTTTAAAAGATTACAAGCCCTCAAAAAACTTACTTTGAAAACAGAAAGATCAAATAGTTGGGTTGAACTTTGCAGCTCCTTTAATCGATGTACGCCTCTGTCCAGAATCTGGAAATATATGCGGAAATTTAATAAAACATATTCTTGCAGCAATAGTGATGTCAATTGGATTCAGTATTTTCTGGAAAAATTTACCCCAGATTATGTTAATAATAAGTCAAATTTCCCCATTGCCAGCGAGACAAACTCTGAAAATAACTTTCTAGTAAAATCTTTTTCGATACAAGAATTGAAGTCTGCTGTTAATTCTAGAAAAGATAGTGCTTTTGGACTGGATGGTATTCCATACATTATGATAAAAAAGCTTAGTGCTAAGGGTTTGCACACTTTTCTCAAAATATTAAATAATTTGTGGTTAAACAATGATATACCTCATTCTTGGAAGTCTGATTGTTTGGTACCCATTTTGAAGCCAGATAAGCCTTTGTCTAATCCAGATTCCTATCGCCCTATTGCTCTAACATCTTGTGTTGGTAAAATTTTTGAACAATTAATAAAACAAAGGTTGGAATTTTACATAGAACAAAACAATATTTTACCTGCTAATCAATTTGGTTTTCGCATCAGCTCGTGAAAGCATTTGTCAGTTACAGCTAGATATCCAAAATAGTTTAAATAACAAGGATTGCTTAATGTCAGTATTCTTTGATGTTGCTGGAGCCTTTAACAGTGTTAATATTGATGTCCTTTGTTCTGAATTACTTCTTATTGGAATTCCAAACAAAATTGTCCACTGGGTCCATGAATTCTTAACTGAAAGGAAGGTTTACGTTAGACATAACAATAAATTACATGGGCCAAGATTTGCTTCAGTAGGAGTTTGTCAAGGAGGAATACTGTCTCCATTAATATTCATTTTGTACATACGTCGTTTAAATTTAATCCTAGGTTCCAAAGTTAAAAATCTTCGATTTGCTGATGACTTAGTTGTATATTTGTCTGGGAAAAATTTCAAAAATATGACACAGAGCCTTAATAAGGCATTGGAAGGATTGTGCACATACTTTTCTTATTTAAATCTAGATATAAATGCACTTAAATCTAAACTAGTAGTATTTAGTAGAACTAGCAATTCTTGTCCTTCTGTTTACTACAATCAAGTTTCTATACCAATTTTTCATGAAGCTAAGTTCTTAGGTGTGACCTTCACTCATAATTTGGCCTGGAAAAAATATGTTGAATTGATAAGTTCTAGAGCTAACAGAGTTTTTAATGTTTTGAAGACATTGTGTAGAACCTCCTGGGGAGCTGACCCAAAAATATTGTTGTTATTATACAAATCCTTGATCCGAAGCCATTTTGAATATGGTTTTCTCTGTTTTGCTGGTGATAGAAGGTTAGTAGATATTCTTGATAAAATACAAAATAAAAGTTTGAGACTCATTACCGGGGCATTTAAAAGTACTCCAATTAATGCAATGCAAGTTGAATGTAAACTTCCTCCATTAAGTATAAGATTCTCATACCTGAAGGAAAGGTTCTTATTGAAACTTTATAGTCAAAATAATAATCACCTGTTTTCCAATTTGAAACATTCATGTACATCATCCATTTGCAACTTAACTTATATACTTCAGGGCTTTCCTCAATATGTAAATTTTCTACAAACTCTGCAAATTCATAAGTCATCTATTCTTCCATGTTATCAGGGGGATTTTGACAGCAAATTTCCTGCAATTGACATCATTATTGATCGCAATTTATCCACTAAAGAAGATGTTTATAGTAAATTTCTTGAGCTTACTGATCATAGATTTGTGTATGCAGATGGGTCTAAAGCTGAGTCAGCAGTATCATTTGCTATTTTTGATGAGCTATTGAATTCTGGTACTGGTTATAAAATAAACTCAAACACAAGTATATTCACAGCTGAGGCTGTGGCTATACTTGCTGCTCTAAAGCACATTAGGCATGCAAATGATAGATGTTGTCAATGGGTAATAGTTAGTGACAGCATGAGTGTTCTTGAAAATCTCAAAAATAATAGGTTGAATGCTAACACAAACTATTTTATATCAATAATAAAAGAATCTTGGTTGCACTTGTCTCGTCATAACATTAAGGTTTTGTTCATGTGGGTTCCATCGCATGTTGGTGTGATGGGCAACGAAAGGGTTGATTTTTTAGCTAGAGCTATAACAAATTCTGATGATGTCCCAGATTCAAGTAGTTTCCTCAACATATCTGTTCCTTGTACAGACATAGTTCCTCTGTTGAAAAAAAGGTCCACTGATATATGGAAAAGGCACTGGAATCACACAGTTCAAATTGAAAACAAAGGTATGTGGTATGCAGTATACAATATTCCCATAGGAACCATGCCTTGGTTCTGTAAAATCAATACTTACATGAACAGGAAGTTTTACTCCACCATACTCAGACTTCGTTTTGGGCACTGTCGGCTAAATTATCATTTGTCTCGTCTGAAAATTGTACACAGTCCTCTCTGTGATCATTGTAATTCTCAAGCAGAGCAATCTCTTACTCACATCTTCTTTGAGTGCTCATCTTTTGGCATCCAGCGCCTTGTGCTGTTGGATGAGCTAATTGAAATTTATGGTAGCCCTGATTTGGTACCGCGCTCCATTCAGGCTCTTCTTGTAAATAGCTCGACTTATTTACCTTTGTTTAATTTTATTATTAGTACAGTTGGACAAATTTAACTCATGTTGTCTATTATAACCCAAAAACTAACTACACACAGCAAATCCTACATAGAGGAATGTTCACAAACAGACCAAGATCAAACTCTTATAGTGGACCTAGCTCACCATCAAAAGCACTTTCAACTAACTCTCAACCTGCTGAGTCACACGATACTGATGAAAGTAACACAAATGATACACAAAACTGGCAAGAAGTGAGTAGTCGCAAAAGACTGAGAAATAGCCCTGAAACAGTGGAAAGAAGACAAAAACAGACAAAACTCAACTATTGGTTGGCGGCCCCCGTACCTGTGCCAACATCAAATAGTTTTGCGGAACTTGAAGCCACCGACCAACCACAGACCACAGAACAAGTATTAAAACCTCCACCCTTCTTTGTTGACAAGGTTAGCAATATTCAGCCACTGTCAAAACTGCTAGAAGATGTAGCTCGCGGAGACTATGAAATAAAAATTCTACAAGGGGAAAGAGTTAAGATCCAGGCAAAATCCAAAGAGGCATACTCAATTATATATCTTGAACTTAAAAACAGAAACACTGAGTTCTTTACTTACCAACCTAAGCAGGAGAGAAGTTTCAGAGTAGTAATAAAACGCATACATCACTCAACGAATGTTGACGAAATAAAGGAAGCCCTAGAAGAATTACACCACATACCCAACAACATCTGGAATATTAAAAACAGTAAAACAAAGAAGTCTCTCCCAATGTTCTTCGTAGATTTGCAACCAAGTCCTAATAATAAGGATGTTTACAACATCAGATCACTTCTTAATTGCAAAATAGAAATCGAACCACCTAGGCCTAAACGCGAAATCCCTCAATGCTCCAATTGCCAGCAATACGGCCACACACAAAAATTTTGCCATAGACAATCTAGATGCGTCAAATGTGCCGGACACCATCGTACATCAGACTGCCTCAGGAAAGAACGTTCTGATAAAGTAAAATGTATTCTTTGTGATGGCAATCACCCTGCCAACTACAAGGGATGCATTGTCTACAAAGAACTCCAAAACGTAAAATATCCTTCTACTTACCGCAAAAGTCAGATACCTAAAAGGTCGGATTATGTAATGAAAAATAGCCAAACTGATACAGAGGGCAAAATCCCAGAGAAATCATATGCTGCAGCCATGAAAGGTAACCATATAGAACCAAACACAACAATCACTGAACAGCAACACATGTCAGACATTTTCCAGACCTTTAATATCTCAATACAGACTCTCATGGCCCAAATGTTAAAGATGACTCAAATGATAACAGAACTCATGTCAAGATTACCGTTACATTCAATACGCTAAAGCTTTGTGTATGGAATGCCAACGGTCTGTCAAACCACTCAAATGAGTTAATATTTTTCTTAAGAACATATAAAATTGATATCTTGCTAATTTCTGAAACACATTTCACTTCCAAGAGCTTTTTCAAAATTCCGAATTATACGATATACCATACAATGCATCCGGATGGTAAAGCACATGGTGGTTCTGCCGTCCTAATCAAATCAAACATCAGACATCATCAATCTGAAACATACTGCAAGGACCACCTCCAAGCAACGAGCGTAGTTGTGTTTGATTGGATAAGTGATATCACAATATCGGCCCTATATTGTCCACCGAGACACACTATTAAAGAGGAACAGTTCAATGACTACTTCAAAACCCTTGGAAAGCGTTTCATAGCGGCTGGTGACTATAACGCCAAACATACCTTCTGGGGATCCAGACTAACCTTACCAAGAGGTCGCGAACTGCTCAAATGCGTACAAGCGGGGAACCTAATAGTAACTTCTACAGGACAACCAACATACTGGCCTTCTGATGAAGGAAAAATTCCAGATATTATAGATTTTTGCATATCCAAAGGTATATCGAAAAACAACATCTCTTGTCATAGCTGCTGGGACTTATCCTCAGACCATTCACCTATTCTTTTGGAATTGGGAACGCAAGTCATAGAAACTGTTAAAAAATGTACATTACACAACAAACAAACGAACTGGCCCCTATTTCGTGCTCTGATTGATAATTCATTTGAAGAATCTACGACACTACAAACAGAATCCGACATTATCAATTCAATTAATTTTTTCACTACCAGCATCCAAAGTGCAGCATGGAATTCGACCCCAATAACTCAAAAGAAGTATGCTGACCAGCACATACCTTCAAGCATTCTCGATAAAATCAGTGAGAAAAGAGCCCTCCGCAAGCAATGGCAAAAAAACAGAAGTCCCGATACAAAAAAACTCTTAAACTTTAAAACAGTACAGCTAAAGCGTATTCTTGAGCAAGATAGAAACGCAGAGTTTCAGGCATACCTACAGAGTCTTGATGCCACCGCCGCTACTGACTACTCTCTTTGGAAAGCGACGAAAAAAATTAAGCGACCCACAACTGTTTCCTCACCAATTAGAAAACCGGACAATAGCTGGGCACGTAGTGACCAGGAAAAAGCAAACACATTTGCTGCTCACCTGACAAATGTCTTTAAACCCCACCCCTATGAAGGTCCACCAGAACACAAAAGAATGGTGTCGCTACATCTGGAAGCAATAAACTCTGATGAACCGATGCCAATGAGATTCACTACGAAAGAAGTCAGAAGAATAATACAAAAAGCCAATCCAAAGAAATCACCAGGATATGACCTAATTACTAACAAGATCCTCCAGGAATTGCCTGACTCTGGAATCAAAATACTCACAGCAATATATAATGCGATATCCAGACTTCAATTCATCCCACCACATTGGAAAACTGCACAAATAATAATGATATTAAAGCCGGGGAAACAACCGGAGGACCCTAAGTCATACCGACCGATTAGTCTTCTGCCCATCCTGTCGAAAATATACGAGTCATTATTGTTACTACGAATATTACCCTTAGTAGAACAACAAAGACTGATTCCTGATCATCAGTTTGGGTTTCGCAGAAAGCACTCTACTATTGACCAGATACACAGACTAATGAACGAAATAAACAGAACCTTCGAAGCCAAAAAGTACTGCGCCAGTGTCTTTCTTGATATATCCCAAGCATTCGACAGAGTATGGCATAAGGGGTTATTATTTAAAATAAAATCTCTCCTGCCCAACTATGCATACGAGATTTTGAAGTCTTTCTTAATGAACAGACACTTCTTTGTGCAATATGGTAATGCATTCTCAGGTCTTTATAGTATAAACGCAGGAGTCCCACAGGGTAGCGTACTAGGGCCGCTACTCTATCTTATATTCACCTCGGACTTGCCAACCTCAGACTGTATAACCACCGGAACATTCGCTGATGATACTGCAATCCTTGCTTCCCATAAGGACCCAACAGAGGCGACTAGAATCCTGCAAAACGGCCTAAACGAGATATCAGACTGGCTCAGAAAGTGGAGAATCAAAGCGAATGAAACCAAATCAGCCAATATTGCCTTCACCTTGAAAAGGGGTACCTGCCCGAGAGTAACGCTCAACAACCTTGAGATTCCTCAAACCGATCATATACGGTACTTGGGCTTACATCTAGATAAGCGACTCACGTGGAAAACTCACATATTCACCAAACGCAAACAACTGGGACTACAGATACGCAAACTCTACTGGTTAATAGGTCGGCGATCACAACTATCATTGACTAGCAAACTCCTCCTGTATAAGGCCATACTTAAACCTATCTGGACATACGGTATACAGTTATGGGGGACAGCCTCACATTCTAACATTGAAATCATACAAAGATTTCAGAACAAAATGCTAAGAATGATAACCAACGCACCCTGGTTTGTCACAAACGAACAATTACATCACGACCTACGAGTCAATACAGTCAAGCAGGAAATTCTACACCATACAAAATCTTATAAAAAACGAATTACCAACCATCCCAACCCCTTGGCGAAAGCACTGATGGAAGAAACCCGGACAAACCGTAGACTGAAACGGAAAACACCGCAGGATATACTTAAATCCTCATAATATAAAGTAGGATGTGACACTAAAGTCACATACCGAGCATGACCTCCACACACCAACAAACATACTACTTATTGTTCCAGCACGGTAACAGATTGTAGTAAACAAAGAAAACAAAAAAAAAAAAAATGTTGTCTATTTATATAACTGTAATGTATATATTTCTAAATATCTTTTCATTGACTTTCGTTTAGACAATTTGTATGCTAAGAATTAATTAATCTATGTTCTAAGAACTAACTACTTAGAAACTACAATGTTTAGAAATGTACAGTATAATATGTAATAATAATATGTATGTGTTAGCAATGTATGAAAATGTAGGTACTGTGTGATGTACTGGTATTGGTATATGTTATCGTTGTCAGTTCCTTTCAAAAAATTCACTGATTTGGGATTATAAAAAAAAAAAAATATGGACTTGATACTTGGAAACATTGAAAGAAAATTACTTGGACTTGATCGAAGATTTTGTGGATTAACAAATCTTAACATGGATTTTATTGAAACAAACTGAAGACTTTAAACGGAATAACGTTACACGGAAAATAAGAAACTGATGAATTTACCTGGAATTGATTACCTATGGATTTATACTAATGACTTCAACTGGAATTACTTACCTATGGATTAATTAAAACTAATGAATTTTATTGGACTTCCTTATATTACGGAGTTACATACTGAAGAATTGAACTGGATCTACTTAACCAAGGAAAAATGTTAACTGATGACTAGGCAGCATGGTCTCAGACCTTAGCCTGTTCCGTATGGAACTAATTAAAAAAAAAAAAAAATGTCAACAAGTGGATCGAACATTGAAATCTTATTCGTAATGAAAGTGTTAGGTTTTTTTCGTTACGAAATTTCTTGATTCGGTCGCCGCGCTCAAAGCCGGGATAATAGCTATGCAATAGCTTAAAAAAACACAATTAAACCCAATCTGGGTTGTGGAGGCAGTTGTTCCATTTAATAAACTGGTATACAGATGCATCCGGTAGGAATGGAAGCCGACTCCAATTTAGTTGAAAAACGGTAGGCAGATGTGAGATTAAAAATCTCAAATCATATTATTCCATTTGATATTGTTTATATTGTTGAGAGTCCCACTCACATTTTTGAGAGACGCAGAAGTGTCGACAGGACCACAAAACCGCATTGCAGCATCGCCTAACTACTCTGTACTTCGTTTAATATAAGGAGGTACATAAAGAAAGAATGAGAGAAAACATTTTTAATTTGGCACTTGCCTCAAGTGCACACAACATAAAGAAAAAATATTAAAATATAATCAAAAAACTTAAAAAAAGGCAATTTTGATAAGAATAAATAAAATTATTCCTCAGAGGTAATTAATTAGTAATTATTCCTTCTTTTATAATGTAAGCTGTTGTTCACACAACGCGTCCTTTACGGTATTATTTGTTATTATAAAAAAATCTAAATATTATTTTTCGCAATGCCTACATGGGTAAATTGGACTCTTATAACACGTTGAAAGAAAAGTTCATCATTATCTTCCTGCCCTTGTCACGCTCTGTTTTGTTTCTCGCACAACCCTAAGACCCCGTTTGAATTTTTCTTTATTTTACTGCGAATCTCGTTAATTCAATTTCATGATGAATTGATATTTTGAATTTTGAGTTTAACGAAAAAAAAAGTCTTTAATTGGTGTAACACAAGGTTCGACATTGGGTTTTTCCTCTTTGAGTATACATTAATGATCTATCCCATTTATTTATCAACCAATGTAACGGTCTAATTGAAATAAATGCCTTGAGTTGGAGTATGATAGGAAAATCAAAATAATAATGTAAAAAAAAATAAGAGAGAGGTCTTGGAATTTTTTGTAAGTATATTGTAGGGCGACAAACAAACAGCATTCTTACTCTCTGCCTTGTTACATAGACAAGGACGTTCGACTCGATTCATTGGAACATTAATTCGATGTAACCTCAAGAGCCATTCGGGAAACCCGGTTTTTCGCGGGTTTTAGGTACTATTGGATCGAAACTGGGTTTCGCATTCTAGTTACCACATCTACAAAGTCAAGTTTCAATTACAGTACTACCTGCCTCTAACTACCTTATGGCTGTACCTAATTTTATCTTCCATAACAATGCCTAGATACCTAAAAAAAAAAAAAAAAAAACATTTTATTTTTAGATAAATACCTAATCCGAACTCTAAACGAACATAAATTACGAAAAGTACATCAAAATAAAAACACCCAGCCATTTCTCTTTTCTTTTAAAAAAATATCACAATATGATGCATGCCCCGCGCTGGCTGTAATGGCGGCGGTTTCGCGCCAAAATATAATAAAATAAAGCTGCGCGCGTGTGTTATTTGCGCGGTACGTGACCCAGGTTCCTTGGAGATCACGTCTTTTAGGTTTTAGCTCGTTTAGACCGCACGTTTTTATTTACTGTGCTGTACCTAAATGTTGAATCAAAGGCGTGTGCGGTGTGTAAGGCGTTTAATGCGAGACTGAAGTTGGTCTCGTACACTGATACATAACAATACGTCTTATAACTATGCTTAGTATATCGATACACAACACCTCCACTCTTATTTACTACATACAAACTACGAGTATGAATAACTAACTTACGCTAGAACTAACACAAATATAATTTTAACAAGTACTTAGGTTAATTAGCTTTAAGAGTAATAGTTTTTAATTACAAGAACTTATATACTATTTCATAATAATCTTAATCTATTTCCTCAAACCCATAACGTATAGGTGGCCTACGGTGTCTTACAGTCCTGTCAGGGTTTATGTCGATGTTAGTATTTTCCGCTAGGCCTGCTTCAATGTTCACCGACACATTGGGTAATTTAAGTTGAGGGTTACATGGTACAATTGGAGATTCATTTTGTGCTGGTATAGAATCGGAGTGCGGACTTCCCGAGGTAGGAGACTTTTCGACACTACTCTCCCCCAAGTTCCCTGTGCGATCCTGTTCCTCGCCTCTGGTTATGGGAATCGCCAACGATTTGCGTGATCGTGTTTGTATTTCTAGTTTTTTCGACATTTCTGGTACCATTATTTTGTTTGGAACGTTACCATCAACATCGTGCGTAACCCTCTGCTTGAGTTGATCGACATGCCTATGGATTTCCATGCCAGTATTGGTTCTTATGGAATAATTGGATTTACCTACACGTCTAAGTACTGTACCGGATTGCCATTTATCTGCTCCCCTATAGTTTCGGTACCAAACATGTGCTCCTGATTCGAACAGGCGCTGTGAGCCGCCAGCGTTTTGTTCGCTACTTGATTCGCGGGTTATGACGCGAGATTCTCTATCCGGTTTTAAATTGTCTAACCTCATGCGTAAGCTGCGTCCCTGTAATATGCTAGCTGGGCTATCTCCCACGGTTTCATGTTTCGTATTTCTATACGCTAGCAAAAACCTAGCCAGGGCTATCTCTACATCCATATTCTGCTTAAAGGCTTTTTTAATAGTTCGTTTACATATTTTAACAGCACTTTCGGCCGCGCCATTGGATGCGGGGTGATAAGGAGCCGTAAAAATATGTTCAATACCATTATGTCGCAAGAAGTTTTGAAATTCCTCGCTCGCGAAGGGTGGCCCGTTGTCACTAACAGTTTGTCTTGGAAGACCAAACTGCGACCATAACTTCCGTAATACAGCTATAACAGCATGTGCGGTCGTCCTATTCATTTTGATAGCTTCGATCCATTTAGAGCAAGAATCTACTACAATTAAATAAGTTAAACCACCAATAGGCCCTAAGAAATCTAAATGCAGTCTTGACCAAGGCCGTGACGGCCAAGGCCAAGAGTGTGGGACAGCATGCGGCGCAGCATCAGCCACAGCGGCACACACTGTACAAGCTCGACACGCGGTTTCCACCGCTTCATCTAATCCTGGCCACCAAACATAGCTACGTGCTAGTGATTTGGTCTTGACTATGCCCATATGTGAAACGTGAAGCTCCGACATTACTCTTTTCTGACAAGATGATGGTATGACAACCCGGTGACCCCACATAATGCATCCTAATTCGCAGTATAACTCTTGCTTCCTGTTAAAATATGGCCTTAATTCTTTAATTTCAATATCTGTCGGCCATCCGTCCATTATATAACTTAAAACACGACTTAAAATTGGGTCTCGCTTAGTTTCCTGCTTCAGGACATTGTAGTCTAATAATAAAGCGTCTGTTGCAAAATGTAAATAGCTCTGTTCTGGCAAATCGTTTTCTTCGGAAGCTACCTCCATTTTTTGAGAATCTATTAATCGTGAAAGAGTGTCAGCCGTATTTTTGTCTGTTTTTACGTATTCAATGGAAAAATCATAAGCTGATAATTTGATTGCCCATCTTTGTAAACGGCTAGCTGCTGCACAAGGAACGCCTGCATTGGGCCCGAAAATGCTAACAAGTGGTTTGTGATCTGTCCGGAGAACAAACTTCCTTCCATAAAGATATTGATGAAATTTGTCAACAGCAAATACTATCGCTAAGGCCTCTTTGTGTATTTGACTATAATGATATTCGGGTATAGTCAGTGAGCGCGAAGCGTACGCAACAACCCGCTCGTCGGCGCTTCCCGGCTCGCGCTGTGCCAGCACGGCCCCAAGCCCACGGGCGCTGGCGTCTACAGTCAACACTGTTTCTTTATTTATATTAAAATGTTCCAAAGCTCTTGTACTACACAAAAACTGTTTAACCTTCAGAAACGCAGAATTTTGGTTTGGACCCCATTCCCAATGTTTTCCCTTTTTTAAAAGAGCATATAATGGTGCTAAATGTGTACTCAATTTTTTTACAAATTTGCCATAAAAGTTAACCATTCCTATAAATGATTTTACTTCTGTAACGTTACTGGGGTGCGGCATATTAACAATAGCCTTCACTTTGTTCGGGTCGACTCGTACGCCGTTTATATCGATCACAAACCCTAGATATTTTACTTCCTTAGCCAAGAAATCACATTTCTTTTTATTAATTTTTAACCCGTTTTCTTCCAATATTTGCATAACTTCCTCTACTAATTGTAAGTGCGATTGCAAATCCTTGCTTTTAATCAAAATATCATCATAAAAAACTAGCACCTCAGGCTTATTTTTAAATAAATTAACCATGAGCTTTTGAAAGATACCTGGACTTGAGGATAGACCATAAACTAAACGACCGTATTTGAATAACCCCCTATGCGTATTGATAACCGTATAGTTTCTAGAATTTTCGGACAAAATCACCTGGTTATAAGCTTGCGACAAATCTAATTTTGTAAAGTACATGTTCCCACTAAGATCGCTAAATAAATCTTCAACCCTTGGAATCGGAAATCTGTCGATCACTAAAGCACGATTGAGGGTTACCTTATTGACGGTAGGAGGGGTTCGCATCGGCGTCGGGTCGACGATGAAGTACCTGGGAATCGTCCTCGACAGCCGGTGGAACTTCGTCGAACACTTCCGACGTTTGGCTCCCAAGCTCGAGCGGACGGGGGCTGCTTTCAAGCGGCTCCTGCCCAACCTCAAGGGGCCAAACGCCTCCTGCCGTAGGCTCTATGCCGGAGTCGTGCGGTCCATGGCCCTTTACGGGGCCCCAGTATGGGCGCGTTCTTTAGGGCGGCGCGCCGCCCACTATCTGAACGCGCCCCAAAGGGTGGTGGCCATACGGCTTGTCCGGGGCTACCGCACGATCTCCGGCGAGGCAGCAAGCCTCCTTGCCGGACTGCCACCGTGGGATCTGGAGGCGATAGTCCTCGCGCGCCTGTTTGAGTGGCGCGCGGAGGCACTACACCGGGGGGAAAACCCACTGCCGTGGCAAGTTGCCGCTCGGCGGGCAGACCTCCGGTGCGATCTCATGGTGGCATGGAGAGAGCGACTGTCGCAACCCCGTGCAGGGCACGCTACAATAGTGGCGGTAAGTCCCCTCTTTGAGGAGTGGCTGGAGAGGCGTCATGGCGTCCTCACCTACCGCCTGACGCAGGTCCTCACCGGACACGAAAGTTTCGGGAGGTTCCTGCACATCATCGGGCGGGAGGAAGCGCCCGGGTGTCACCATTGTGACGATCGCCCGGAGGACACGGTGGAGCACACAGTGGCGATCTGCCCGGCTTGGGCGGAGCACCGCCGTGCCCTCGTAGAGGCGATCGGCGGCGGCGATCTCTCGCGTCCGGCCCTGGTTCAGGCCATGGTCCGGAGCGAGAGGGAATGGGAAGCGGTCACCACCTTCTGCGAAGCAGTAATGTTAGCGAAGGAGGTGGCCGGGCGTTTGAGGGAAAGAACATCTGCCCAACCCAGCCGCCGCGGGAGACGCCCATGGCGCCGGGCGCCGCGAGACGACTTCCGGCCACCGTAGATGCGGGCCTGTGGGCGGTGAGCAATGGGTAGTTCACCGTCCGTCCGTCGATTGACGACAGGCCGTGTCGACGGCGCGTTCGTGTTTCACGCGCGCCTCAAAGAGAGTCAGCAAAGCAGAGGGGCTTGCCAGAGCCTCTGCCTGCCGGGGTTGCGGGTTGTTCGAAAGAGATACCGCGGCCTCGGAACGTAAAGGGCAATAGAAGAAACATGGGTGGGTTTTAGTCAGTACAAGTCTGACATGCCCCCCCGCTCCACCCAGAGCGGGGGAAGTCATTGGATGATTTCCCACCCGAAAAAAAAAAAAAAAAAAAAAAAAGGGTTACCTTATAGTCGGCACATATTCGCAAACCGCCATCTGCTTTGCGTACCACAACCAGAGGCGTTGCCCAGTCGGACCGGTCAACCGGTTCAATGACGCCGGCGGTCAGCATGGCGTCCAACTCTGCATCGACGCGCTGGCGCAGCGCGTACGGCAATTGCCGCGCACGACAAAAGATGGGTACCGTTCCTTCACGCACATGTAGCTCAGCTATGCCCCCCGTGAAAGTACCCAATGTACCGTCAAACAGTGATTTATGCCTAGAAACAAGTTTATTTATTATTTCATCTTTGTTTAACGCCTTATCGGTTGCATGGCTAGTCAGTAAGTTTATTGTACGGTCGATTCTTATCGGAATATCAAGTTCGGCTAACCATTGCCGACCCAATAAATTTGTAGTACCCCTACTTAAAACATATAAGTCCAAGGTTTTAACAATGCCCTTATAGTTAACAATGGTTTCTATGTAACCCAAAGGTTGTACAGTTGAGCCGTCATAAAATTTTAAATTTAAACAACATTTGTTTAAGTGCAAGTCGCTGAATAAATCATCATATACTGCTTTGTTTATACATGATAAGGCCGATCCTGTGTCAATCTCCATTGGGAGAATACAATTATGAACCTTAAGTTTTATACGCACCGGTTTATAATTACTTAATGACATTTGGTACACGGGCTCGTCGTCGCTTTCTCTGTCATCGGAATCCATATTATGGTATCGGTTATCACCAAAGCTGCCGGCCGCTCCGCCGTCGTCGTGTTGACGTAATAAATTCATCGAAGCCCGTCCGCCTCGTTCTGAACCGCGCCGCGTTCCTCTCGTCGTGTTGCGCCCGCTATATCCGCGGTATTTCCCGCGCCCTGTAACACGACCGCGTCTAGCAGATTCCGCCGACGCTTCCTGCTCCATTTCGATGGTTTTGTTCCGCTCGTTCCGAGCTTTTCGACACATCCTTCTAAGGTGCCCTATTTCCCGGCACCAACTGCACACATAATCTTTGAATGAGCAGTCGTTAGGCTGATGTTTTCCGTCTCCGCATCTATAGCACTCGTACACTTTCAATTTGTGGATTCCCTCGGATATTCCTGTACTTCCTGTACTATTGTTTTCCACCGCATGCGCGTCGCGCTCAGCCGCCTCCAAGGACAGCGCCAGAGTTACGGCTCTGTTGTATGATAGTTCGTCTTCCGAGAACAGCTTCTGACGTATCATTTCACTACTTAGGCCGCACACTAGCTGATCCCTGAGGTTGTCATCGAGGTTTGTTTTAAAATCACAACGCTTCGCAATTTTTTTCAGTTCCGTGACGTAGTCCGCTATTGACTCGACGTTTTGTTGCCGTCGCTGTCTAAATTTATATCTTTCAGCCATGATGGATGGTTTAGGCTGCAAATGTGCTGCCAATATTTCTATTGCTCTTTTGTAAGACAGTTCCGCAGGTTTTAACGGGCTGGCCAAAGTCGATAAAAGTTCATACGCTTCTTCACCCATTAACGATATTAATGTCGGTAGTTTTAATTCTTCTTCCACTTTATTCACTAAAAAATACATATCAAGTCTTTCAATATACGCGGACCAGTTTCCCGCTTTTATGCAAAATTCACGGACTTTACCGATCGACATTTTGTCACACTTCACTTCAATAGTCACATAAACACTTTAAAACTTTTTTTTTTTATTGTTGTTGTTGTTTTATCCTCGTCGCCACTGTTGAATCAAAGGCGTGTGCGGTGTGTAAGGCGTTTAATGCGAGACTGAAGTTGGTCTCGTACACTGATACATAACAATACGTCTTATAACTATGCTTAGTATATCGATACACAACAAAAAATAGGTTAATAGACTTTTAGACTTGACTTAGCTCACGGTTAGTGCTAGCCGTATATTGCTACATTGTTCTTTAAGTTCTTCTAGCTGGCGTTTAAATAACTTATGAGAAAGGCACTGTCGGTAAAATATTGTGACATTTGTCCGATGTTAATTGTTTTTCACCTAGATTCCAGGGCTACGCTACGGTATTTATCTCTTTCGAACAATCCCGCAAAACCGGCAGGCATCGGCCTTGACAAACCCCTAAGAGGTAAACGCGAATGGACCGATTGAAAGTGCACACATCAGTGTTCTTCTAGATAAGTTCTTATTGTAAGCACTTTATTTGAGTATAAAATTTTAGTTCTATCGTCAAAATGGTCGAGTGGTGCTTATGGTTCTCGGGAGAACTGAGTTAATCTTGGTTTCTATGACATTGTTATCTAATATTTTATGTCTTGAGTGTACCTAGTGTACACTCTGGACGCGAATCCGCTCGCCTTATGGTCGAAAATTAGGTATCCCAAGGAATAAATCATCAGGAATGTAGCTTTCGACTGATGTATTTTTTTTCAAAATCGGTTGAGTATTTTGAGAGTTAACTTCCTTACAAGAAACTCACAAAAGTTACCTCTTAATAATATAATTTTATATGTATTATGCCGGCTATCCGACCGAGATGAAAGGCCTATGTGTTAATTCTGGGTATAAGCTATCTACATTCCAATTTTCATCCAAATCGCTAGAGACGTTTGAACTTGATGGAGTAACAAATAGACACACACAATTACAAACTTTCACATTAATAATATAAGTGTGATTGATTTATTATAATAAACTAGTTATTGGCCGCTGCTTCGCACGCGTCCACCCCCCAGTGGGGATTTAGAAAGAAACAAAAAGTGGCCCATTTCACTCTGAATCCCTTCAACTATCTCCACTTAAAAAATCACGTCAATTCGTCGCTCCGTTTTGCCACGAAAGGCGGACAAACAAACAGACACATATACACTTTCCCATTTATAATATTAGTATGGATGGATAATAGATGTTGCCCTCGGCTTTTTCCAGAGATCCTTACATACTCCTTTTGTCTGCGTCCACGTTTATACAACGGGTTCGGACACCCGACCGTTCTGAAAAACGTTGTCAATATTTAAGTAAATACTTAGTAATAAAATTATGAAACTTCCGCATTGTTGATGAAAATTCTACCGAGTCTACTATTGCCCTAGTACAAGCACGCGCAACGTAAAGTCAATAGATCGATTATATTCTTGAATCTATGTATGTCGTGTGGTTAGTTTTTATCCTGGTGTCAGATTCTTTTGCCGACTATAGGCCTCTGATTTGGCTTTACATGCCGTCAAGAAATATCTCTCAGGCGTGCTGGTTTGCTCAAGATGTTTTTCATAACCGTAGCAAGTGATATTTATACGCATCTGGTTACGAAAAATCAGGGGTGTGTCAGGATTTGGAACGAAGTTCCTTATTGCTGCTCGTTGCGAAAGGGGGCTAGACGGAAAAAAATAAGACCATTAGTTGTAACGACACTTCTTGCTATAGTTAGTAAGCCGTGCGGTGTGTGCGTGTTTCTCTGTCTGTCTTTTTCTCTCTTATAGAAAGTAAGCCAGTTATTTTCGTTTCGTCTTTCTATTTCGCATTGAACAGTGTTTTGTCGCGACGATTATTTTTGTTGAGTGTATACAGACTTATTGTACATAATAAATAATAATCTCGTTCCATTCGGGTATCCCTTGACAATTCTCAAGTTTTTGTATTATTTTATCGAAAAAACAATAAACCTACAACCTAAATTATTTGCAACAAGCAAAATCATCATGAAAATATAGAAAACCAGCTTTTGCCCGCGGATTCGCTCGCGTTAAATTCGGTATAACACAGTACTTGCTGCATGCCTACAGTTTTTGCTCTTGCGCCTTATTGATTTATAATAGCAACGCTAAGTTTTCCCTTTTCTTCCCTCGTTCTCCCTCATATCCCACTCTTTTTTAATAAAAATTATGCCTATTATAGCCTATGTCCGTCTCCTGGTTCCCAACTATCTCTTGTACCAAAATTCGTCAAAATCAATTTAGCCATTAAAGCGTGAAGAGGTAACAAACAAACAAACTCACTTTCGCTTTTATAATATTGGTAAGGAAGTAAGGATGTGACAAGATAATTTTTTGAAGTTGGTTGTTTATTAATAAAAATAAAAAAACATGAAATAATTTCAGTTGACTTAAAGACATCCAAATTTATACCTGATAGACGGGACAAGACAAAGAAGATCGTAAGCCTACTTAAAATCTATTTAGTGTCACACACACGCCCACTTGTCAGGTAGCATTCGTGTGTCAAAATCGTTTCGGATCAAAATTGTTGTATGAAAATATTCCCAATGTCCACTCAATAAGTCTTTTAAATCTCTCTTGATTGGCCTTAAAGCGCAGGTAAAAACTGCGCACCATTTAAATAGAGAATTTGCAAGCATTCAAGTGACAGTTGGCAGATAAGGTCTCAACATGGCGCGAGCTCCGTCACTTTCTCATCGCAAACGCATTGTATGTTGTCTAACACATTAACTTGTGAAAGAAAGAAAACAAGTTTATTTGGCACAAGCCATAAATGCACACAGTAATCCTTACTTTATTAATATTATAAAAGCGAAAGTGAGTTTGTTTGTAACCTCTTCACGCTTTAATGGCTACACCGATTTTGATGAATTTTGGTACAGAGATAGTTGGGAACCAGAAGACGGACATAGGCTGCTTTTTTAAAAAAAAAAGTGGGATGTGAGGGAGAAAGAGGGAAGAAAAGGGAAAACTTGACGTTGCTATTACAAATTAATAAGGCGCAAGGGGAACTGTGTTACCCCGAATTTAACGCGAACGAAGCCGTGGGCAAAAGCTAGTAAAAATAATAAAACAATTCTTAACAAAAATAAAAATAGCACACGGCCACTAGCTGCTCAGCAGTTTGCTGAAGTTTTCTACTGAACCTGTAGGCCTACTATGACGTCTTAAAGCAGAACTTATTCCACTGAGGGAAAGAGATGGTACTAGATACCCTGTATAGCTCTGTCTCTTTCCCTCAGTGGAATTAGTTCTAGCAGATATGGTGATGTGACGGACGTAAAACAGTTCGTGCTAGGCCCTCTTATCTTATCCATCACATTGTATCAATTTGCTATGAAAAATTTAAACCATATTAACCGTTGCTCTGACATTTTTACGATTCACTCGTATTTTTACGATACACCACAATTTTATGAGTTACTTGAAAAATAACAATTTCTGCGGAAAGCGACGGTAAACCTGTGTCTGTGATAATCTTGGAAAGTGCTGACATGACGCCACGGGTTTATAGTTTGTGATTTTCTTTAGAGTGTAAATAAATAAACGGGTTTCGGTACTAAAAGTTCACTGTGGAAGAATTTGTTGGTTTATTGCTACTTGTATTTTGTAGTCGCTATTCGATTTTGTTTAAAATATGACGTTGTTCGTCCAGTTGAAATGCAGAGTTAATTAAATTAAATCTAATAAATAAAATTCTAGTGTCACAATGTTCGTTCCCATAGGTACTCCTCCAAAACGGCTGGACCGATTTGAACGAAATTTTGTGTACATATCGGGTAGGTCTGAGAATCGGCCAACATCTATTTTTCATGCCCCTAACTGAGCAGCGGATGAAACCGCTGGGCACAGCTAGTTATAAACCTAAAAATAAAGAGCCAAGAAAAAATCAATATTACTAGTTTCTTTGGCACTTTTTTTTCTGGGAAGTTTCCTGCCATTCTGAAAATTAGATATTATTTCTTAAAAACTATGAATGTTTTCCCATAAAGATTTTAGAAGAGGTTTCTAAGAAAATTCAACTATTTGTGACGGGTCTGGTTACTTTTTTCTTTTGCTGTCTACATAATCATATTTATTTTAAACAAGCCGTAATTCGCATCCTTGTGGAACTATTTTTTTTTCTTATCCCGTCAAAATTGATTCAGCCTTTTTTGAGATTAGCCGGAACAGACAAATATTTAAAAGATTACTTTTTCTTACATGTATCGTACGTACTTTCATTATGTAAGTCTGACAAGCAGTCAGACTTTCGGGACACTGACTATCTCTAACGACTGTCAAAGATCTACCAATGACAGCCGGGACTAACAGCTTAACGTGCTTTCCGAGGCACGGAAGAAACTCGGTATGTAACGGGCAAAACGAATATTACGGTTCCGTTATTGGATGTCCGTCTGTCTGTCTGTCTGTCTATCCATCCGTAAATCCTTACTAATATTATAAAAGCGAAAGTGAGTTTGTTTGTTTGTTTGTTACCTTTTCACGCTTTAATGGCTAAACCGATTTTGATGAATTTTGGTACAGAGATAGTTGGGTACCAGGAGACGGACATAGGCTAATTTTTATTACAAAAAAGTGGGATGTGAGGGAGAAAGAAGGAAGAAAAGGGAAAACTTAGCGTTGCTATTACTAATCAATAAGGCGTAAGGGGAACTGTGTTATCCCAAATTTAACGCGAGCGAAGCCGCGGGCGAAAGCTAGTAATATTATAAAAGCGAAAGTGAGTTTGTTTGTTTGTTACCTTTTCACGCTTTAATGGCTAAACCGATTTTGATGAATTTTGGTACATAGATAGTTGGGAACCAGGAGACGGACATAGGCTAATTTTTATTTAAAAAAAGTGGGATGTGATGGAGAAAGAGGGAAGAAAAGGGAAAACTTAGCGTTGCTATTACTAATCAATAAGGCGTAAGGGGAACTGTGTTATCCCAAATTTAACGCGGGCGAAAGCTAGTAATATTATAAAAGCGAAAGTGAGTTTGTTTGTTTGTTACCTCTTCACGCTTTAATGGCTAAACCGATTGTGATGAATTTTGGTACATAGATAGTTGGGAACCAGGAGACGGACATAGGCTAATTTTTATTTAAAAAAAATGGGATGTGAGGGAGAAAGAGGGAAGAATAGGGAAAACTTAGCGTTGCTATTACAAATCAATAAGGCGCAAGGAGAACTGTGTTACCCCGAATTTAACGCGAGCGAAGCCGCGGGCAAAAGCTAGTAAACCATATATTCAAGTCGGTAGTTCCTTTGTGCAGTGACTTGTCTCTGCAGTCAAAAGACATGGCCGTTTATGTCACAAGTGTGTACGGAACCCGCGGTGCGCGAGACTGACTCGCATTTTATTCGTTCAAATAGCAAACCCTTGTCTAGTAGTAAGTCCGTAGCTAATCTCTTTGTAGTTTTATCTATTTTTTTACAAAAAAACTTTGTCACCCGCCTTCGTAGAACTGATAAATCCGAATTTGTGTGTTTTATCACGAAACTGAAGTTTTTACATCCTTAGATAACAGGGATATTAGATTTGAACTTATGTCGGGATTCAGCTTTTTCCACCGAGAAATAACGTAGGGAGTTCAGAATAATATTCTTGAATTGTTTTTGGAACGAAGTTCCTTATCGCGCGTTGTGAAAGGGGGCTAGACGGAAAAAATTCTTACGAAAAGTTGTCACGACACTTTGCTAAAGTAAGCTATTGTAAGCTGTGCGGCGTCGCATGTTTCTCTGTCTGTCTCTCTCTCTCTTATAGAAAGCAAGCCAGATATTTTCATTTCTATAGGAACTTCGTTCCATCCGGGTGTCCCTGGACACCTCTAATTTTTTTAAATTGTTCGTATTTCATACTAGCTGTAATCCACGGTTTCATTCCCAAATAATATATAGAGTTGAGGATAATCTATGTTCTAGTTTACTTCTAAGCCAAATTTCAATTCTATCTGTGGCTCGCGACCGCGCACTAAACGTAACGTTAATACTTATAAGTACGATTTTAAATTAAAAATACTCGTTTTAAATATAATAAATCTTTTCATAATATTAAGAATTCAGAGTTCACGTAAATACGGACTAGTTTAGTATACACGGCTTAATCTGAAGATAGACAGATAAAGTGATATACTATATACTTAGTGTTAATTTTTGCCAGGAATTTAGCATGTTGTATTATCAGAAATATGCATATTAATGTGCATATGATAGTATCCGGGGTTGTTTTATAATCTACTAGCTTTTGCCCGCGGCTTCGCTCGCGTTAAATTCGGGGTAACAAAGTTCCCCTGCGCCTTATTGATTTGTAATAGCAACGCTAAGTTTTCCCTTTTCTTCCCTATTTTTCCCTCATATCCCACTTTTTTTTAAAAAAATATTAGCCTATGTCCGTCTCCTGGTTCCCAACTATCTCTGTACCAAAATTCATCAAAATCGGTTCAGCCATTAAAGCGTGAAGAGGTAACAAACAAACGAACAAACTCACTTTCGCTTTTATAATATTAGTAAGGATAAGGATTAATATTACACTATCAAACTAACCACCTACTTTTTTTCCATCTAAGTACGACCCTGGCAATCGTCCAAAGACAAGGAACGCTCCAAACTTCACAATACAGATAACAACGCGTTGTCATTTTAAACTTCTTCCCGATAGTTTGTAATTTCCGTGTGTCTTGCATTTAGCTCGTGTATTCGTGGAACACGGCGTATCTTGTGACTTGTGCAAAAGTTTTGACACTTAGTAGATACGTTGGTTGATTTTGAAATGTTTTTTTATTTGTGTTAATTTTGTATACACAAGAGAGAGGGTAGCGGAAAGGTTCTTGAGGAGTTCATCAGGAAAAATATTAAATACTACTAATAAACGTATCTGTTTTAAGTTTTTTTTTTTAATTCAATTTTTTTGGATTGTGTAAGGAATGATATGTAGGACAAAGAAGTAAATGATGCCGTGAGGTCTGATAGGGGAGAATGGAAGAAGAAAACGTGTTGCACCGACCCCAAATAGAATGGGACAAGGGCAGGAAAATGATGACTAAACGTATCTGTTTTGGCTTGTTTATTAATAAAGCAGTTTAATAATTGGTTGGTTGGCGCAGTGGCTGAGCGATCGAGTGCTACGCTGCGTGTCGCTGGTTCGATCCCCGCACGGAACAAATATTTGTATGACCTACAGATAGTTGTTCTGGGTCTGGCTGTTTGTGTATGTAAGTTTAAATGTTTGTAAACGCACCCACGATACAGGACTAATTCCTAATATGGTCAAGGTTTTTTAAATAAAATAGAAAATACACAGTTAACATAGAAGATTTAATCATTTTTTTTCACATCTTGGGCTTGGGCATTTATAAAACATTGAGAAAATTTGCACAGTTCTGGTTGGTCGTGAAAAATGGTCAGGCGTCGGTTTCCTCGAAGGTATATCTTAAGATAGTAACCTAATTTCAGTTCAAAACAGAAAGAGAAACAACAAAACTTTTGAAACGACTCTGTTTTGCATTGCAAAATAATTATGAGCTTGATAATACCTCTAGATACCATGTACAGTCAGCAAAACAGTCAGGAACCAAACCCGTTAGAAACAGTTAGTTTAAGTCTGCCTTTGTACAGTGTTATTTTTTACATGATGTGCATGAAGTTTTAATCAATATTAAGTCATCATCTGCCTAACCTTTTCCCAACTATGTTGGGGTCGGCTTCCAGCCTAACCGGATGCAGCTGAATATCAGTATTTTACTTGAAGCGACTGTCTATCCGACCTCCACAACCCAGTTAATACTGGATAATACGATACCCCTTGGTAAGACTAGTTGTCAGACTTTCGGAACACTGACTACCTGTACCTGTATGTAACGGGTGGTCACCCATCTACAGACCAACCTAGGCAAGCGCGGCTTCTATTAAGTAATCTTCTATAATTTAAAAATGAATCGCAAAATGTGTTGGTAAGCGCATAACTCAACAACGCCTGGACCGATTTTACCAATTCTTTTTTATGACGAGAAAAAAAAAGCTAAAGGCAGTATAGATTTTTGTGTAGGTAGGTAGAAAAATTGCATTGCAACGCATGCTGGGGTACAGCTAGTAATATTATAAAACCGAAAGTGAGTTTGTTTGCAACGTCTTCACGCCTTTAATGACTAAACCGATTTTGATGAATTTTGGTTCAGATAATATAGTACAGACGGCTATATATTTTTTTTTAAAGTGAGAAATGAGGTGGAAAGAGGGAAGAAAAGGGAAATCTTATTATTGCTATTACAATCAATAAGGCACAAGGGCACAAACTACAGGTAGCAGGTACCTGCAAATCAGGAAAGAGGAACTGTGTTACCCCGAATTTAACGTAAGCGAAGCCGCGGGCAAAAGCTAGTTAATAAATAAATAAATTCCGCAGTAGATATAGGAGGAAATAAACGACTGCAAGTGTCTCAGTAACTTGTGAACTTGTGGCTCAGCTGTGTTCTACCAAGTTGGTACTTACAGTAAGTGTAGTGTATTCGATGCTGTTAACAGTGCCGAATTAGACACGTAGCAAGAGTAGCAAATGCTCTGGGACCCGCGAATTGGAGGGCCCCGCGGTCCAACGCTTGTCTGACCTAATTTTTTTTCAATTTCAATTTTATATAAATTTTTAGATGATTAAATTAAAATTCATTTATTTCGAAGAACTCGATCCATATTAAAAACACATTAAAGTAAAAATAAAATAAACAAAAACAAAATCTCAAATCAAAATGCAACTATATTATGTCTTTTGTTGCATCAAATAAATGATTTATCTTTCTATCTAAGAGTCACAATCACGACTTTCATGAAAACAACAGCATCAAATAAGATTACATTACCGGGAGAGCATCAGAAAGACAAACGCAACGTGTGCGTTATCGGCACGTCAACGATAACGATTGACTTTAACGAGAGTGCAGGCGGTGCAGTTTGTGGAACTGCTACCCTACCATGATGTCTTAAAGCAGAACTTATACCACTGAGGGAAAGAAACAGAACTATACAGGGTATCTAGCATCATCTCTTTCTCACACAGGAATAAGTACTGCTGTAAGATGTCATGGTAACCCTTCTGTACCATGTTATCAAGAGTAGTATAGGTACATCGTAGTGGTAGAATGTAAGCAGAGGTGTTGTAGTAGCAGGGCACGCCACAATAGTGGTGGTAAGTCCCCTCTTTGAGGAGTGCCTGGAGAGGTGCCATGGCGTCCTCGCCTTCCGCTTGACGTAGGTCCTCACCGGACATAGAAGCTTCGGGAGGTTCCTGCACATAATTGGGCGGGAGGAAATGCCCGGGTGTCACTATTGTGACGATCACGCGATCTCTCGCGTCCGGCTTTGGTTTAGTCCATGGCCTGGACCGAGAAGGAAGCGGTCAAAGGACCATAGACTTGAGTATATGGTTATAATTTCAACTCGATACCTCCAGCCGTCCCCGTTAGATATACATATAGAAAGACAGACAGAACCCTAAAAACAACCCGTGACAAACGCACGTGGTGCTTCCCTCAAGTTTTGTCACAAACGAGCGGGCAAAATCACAATCGTTTCGTTCTCCTTGTGTCACAAACGCGCGAATCGCTCCAATCACCTTGTGCCACAAACGCGCGAATCGCTTCGATCACCTTGTGCCACAAACGCGCGAATCGCTTCGATCACCTTGTGTCACAAACGCGCGAATCGCTTCGATCACCTCGTGTCACAAACGCGCGAATCGCTTTGATCACCTTGTGCCACAAACGCGCGAATCGCTTCGATCACCTTGTATCACAAACGCGCGAATTGCTTCGATCACCTTGTGTCTTAAACGCGCGAATCGCTTCGATCACCTTGTGTCACAAACGCGCGAATCGCTTCGATCACCTTGTGTCACAAACGCGCGAATCGCTTCGATCACCTTGTGTCACAAACACGCGAATCGCTTCGTTCACCTTATATCACAAACGCGCGAATCGCTTCGTTCACCTTAAGTAACAAACGCGCTAATAGCTTCGTTCACCTTATATCACAAACGCGCGAATTGCTTCGTTCACCTTGTGTCACAAACGCGCGAATCGCTTCGTTTACCTTGTGACACAAACGCACGAATCGCTTCGTTCACAAACGCGCGTGGCGTTCATTTTTGTGTCAATTGTCAAGTCAATCTACATAATATACCACAACCGCCAAGTATGATAATATCTTTCCCATCTTTTGAAACTTCAGCATAATCCCAAGTATTACCATTTGATGCATCAGCACTCGTGCAAGTCGAATGGGACTCTATACGAGTATCGGCGGAATCTCGGGATGTCTGCCAACCCTAGAGGCGTTTGATAAGTGCAAATTGGATTTTAGCTGAATACTGGCTGGTAGAGTTTCTGGTCTATGTTTTTAATATCTTGTTTCTGGTTTTAAGAGGATTTTGACTGAAGAACTATAGCACGGCCAACGAGAAGCGATACCAAATGTAAACAAAACCCATGCCAAAACCCCATCTAAAATGGCCGCCCGAATGTTGGCGAACCCGTCTTAACGTTGTCATGTTTTTGCAGGGAGAACGAGACATTACGACAAAGGCACAAGATTGGAAGAGCTAAATATTAGATTGTCAACGCCACAGTTGTTCTTTAGGTTAATGACCTTTCGTATCGCTTCTCGTTGGCCGTAGGTACTTTAGGAAAAAAACTCTGTCAATTTATTGGTAAGACTCAAGACTCAGTGTAGAGCCTTGGTATAAGATTGGGGATGGATTGTATTGACTTTGTGTTCCTGCGTCTGTCTGGCTTCGAAGCTTCTAAACGGATGAACTGAATTTGAAGACTGTTAGGGAAAGCCGTCCAACTGCCCAACGAGAACGATGTCTGGATCTGATGGATGGATGGATGGATAAATGTATGGCTGGATGGATGGATGTTTGTTACTTCTTTACGCAAAAACTACTGAATGGATTTTAATGAAACTTTACAGTATGTAGCTTATATCCATCAGAATAACAATTCATAAAGATATACTATATGTATATTCCATCACCACGCGAGTGAAACCACGGGGCGCACCTAGTACTTCATACTTGGGGATTTGTACCCGTTATATAATCCTGTCCTCTTAAAGGCGGCGCCATGGGTAAAACCTAGTCTAATAAACTCATCATTCACCGAAAGCTCTTCCCGATCGATCCACCACTCCACTGAGCAAACTTTTCACATTATGCAAGTTGAGTGTGAATTTTAAAACTGAACTTAAGACATAAAGGGTTTCCGAGACGATGGTAGCACTGATTATTATCGATAGTGTGGGGATCATTTTAGTAGGTTAACGAACTTACCCTCGAATACTGAAACGTCACTCAAAATTTAAGTCCCACTTAAATTTAACAGAGACTCAGAAGTGACGTTTGACCATACAAAATCTCAAGTTTAATAGCTGCTCAAATGTTAAGCAGCCCTCACATTTTGAGTGACGTTTCAGTATTCGGGGGTTAGGATGAAGAAAACTCTTTGCATTATAACTGTTAGTTTTGGATCACGTAAATCACTGCTACCCTACCATGACGTGTTAAAGCAGAACTTATTCCGCTGAGGGAAAGGGACAAAGCTATACAGGGTGTCTAGCACCATCTCTTTCACTCAGTGGAATAAGTTCTGCTTTAAGATGTCATAGTAGGCTTACTGATTCAAAAACTGGGTAGGAGCGAGTTAGACTCTCGCACCAATGGTTCCGTATAGTCTTGCGACATAAACAGCCATATCTTTTGACTGCATAGACTTACGAGGGTTTTTTCACAGCACAAAGAGACCTCGAGTTGAGTATATGGTTTTAATTTCAACCCGATACCTCACGCGTTTCCGAGATAAAGGGTCTTGACAGATAGAAAGACGGACAACAAAATGGTCCAATAAGGGTTCCGTTTTAACGCACGCCACAATAGTGGCGGTAAGTCCCCTCTTTGAGGAGTGGCGTCATGGCGTCCTCACCTACCGCCTGACGCAGGTCCTCACCGGACACGGAAGTTTTGGAAGGTTCCTGCACATCATCGGGTGAGAGGAAGCGCCCGGGTGTCACCATTGTGACGATCGCCCGGAGGACACGGTGGAGCACACAGCGGCGATCTGCCCAGCTTGGGCGGAGCACCGCCGTGCCCTCGTAGAGGCGATCGGCGGCGGTGATCTCTCGCGTCCGGCCCTGGTTCAGGCCATGGTCCGGAGCGAGAGGGAATGGGAAGCGGTCACCACCTTCTGCGAAGCAGTAATGCTAGCAAAGGAGGAGGCCGGGCGCCGGGCGTTTGAGGGAGAGAACATCTGCCCAACCCAGCCACCGCGGCAGACGCCCTCGGCGCCGGGCGCCGCGAGACGACTCCCGACCACCGTAGATGCGGGCCTGTGGACGGTGAGCAATGGGTAGCTCACCGTTCATTCCGTTGATTGACGACAGGCCGTGTCGACGGCGCGTTCGTGTTTCATGCGGGCCTCAAAGAGAGTCAGCAAAGCAGAGGGGCTTGCCAGAGCCTCCGCCTGCCGGGGTTGCTGGTTGTTCGAAAGAGATACCGCGGCCCCGGAACGTAAAGGGAAACAGAAGGAACATGGGTGGGTTTTAGTCAGTACAAGTCAGACATGCCCCCCGCTCCGCCCAGAGCGGGGGAAGTCATTAGATGATTTCCCACCCGAAAAAAAAGAAAAAGGGTTCCGTTTTGTCCTTTTGAGGCACGGAACCCTGAAAAGAGGCCACGTGCATTTCGTACTCGCACACACAGGGTTCCGCAGCATCAAAGAATCCAATAACAATATTTTTAACGTTTATTAAAATGAAATAGAAATTTACACACAACCGGGACACTAAGTTCAAAAACTTTGTTCATAGTTTTTAATGAAAAAGAAAGTTAGGTACAGCAGCAGCTTAGCAGTTTGATGAAAAAGTCCCATATATCAAAAACTAAATATCAAACCTTGTCCAAACTCATTTTCGTTGGAGGTTTTTATATGTACCTACTATTAACCTATTATTTCCCTCCTTACTCTTAATTTAGATATCAGAGAGGGGAGAGGAAATATTTCTTTACGACTTTAGAAGCAAATAGCACCCACCCCGTCTCTTTGCTCGAGCCAGCCCGCGTAGCTGAGCCAGTAAATCAAAATCTACCAAATAATGGAACTCAGAACTTCAGCCTGTCCCTTTGCTATCCTCTCCCAGCGACCCCCTAAACCGAGGTTTGTACCCCGCAGGGAAAGCCCTAAGGGTGCAGTCGCTTAGTTTATAAGTTTCTTGCCCCTGGCTGGAGACCTTCGGCCTCACAGGATAGTCTAGTTGAGCAGCTAACGACCAAACATAGGTTGAACTGTGAGAGGTCGTTGTGGGACTGGATTTCAGCGGCGGAGAGGCGAAGCTGGGCGACGATTCCAGAGGCTGTAGGCGTGCACGTTTGTATGCAGCTCTGATTATCATTTCTTCATAATAAAATTGTACCCGGGGTTGCGGGTTTTTCGAAAGAGATACCGCGGTCCGGGAACAAAAGGGCAATAGAAGGAACATGGGCGGGTTTTAGTCAGTACAAGTTTGAAGTTATTTGACCGAAAAAAAATATTATAGTACAACTTATTTATGATCTAAAATTAATTAAAGGTCACTGCACACAGCGGGCGCGGCGCGGCGGGACGGGACGGCGACGCGACACTGAGCAGTTGTAATGTACTAGATATTACGGACGACGCCACACAGAGCCGTCCCGCTCGACGCGACGGTAATCGTCGCGCCACGCCGCCGCCGCGCCGAGCGGGAATACAAGTCAGAAGCGGCGGGGACGGGCGCGGCGGGACGCGAGCGGCATAGGCAGTATAAAAACAGTATACGTTCGGCGTGAATGGGCGCGACGGGACGGGACGTTATCGCGCCCGCAGTGTGACCGATGCCGCCGCGCCAGCGCCGCGTCGCCGCCCCGTCACGCCGCGCCCCGTCACGCCACGCCGGCTGTGTGCAGAGACCTTAAATTTTCATAGCTTCCCATAAAAACACGTTTATTTCGTCTCCTGAAAAATTTCATTTTTTAAGTCGTCTTAGTTTAGATCTAAGTCAGCGATATGATCTTTGATGCCTTCACGAAAAAAACTATTGAGCAGATTTTGCTGAAACACGCAGTTCATAACTATCTTGGTAGTATCTTTTGGATCAGGGAAACAACAGGAAACATCTCAAACACTTTAATTACACTTTAACAGCATCTTACTTAAAGATAATCTCGTATTGCTGGAACATTAGCACAACCTCCCTTTTCTTTCTTTTTCTCGCTGTTTACTGCATAAAACATAGGCTTGAAACGCCATATCAGGCAGCCCATAGAATGAACAAAAAAAGGCAGATTTTTAATCATCATTTTCACACCTGAAAGACGTACGTCTGGGAGTTAAACATCTTGCACTAAAGCTCGTTTTTAAGCTTCGTTTTTTGAGCTTAGTTTCTATTCTGCACTCCTCACATTTCTTTTGCTTGAGGATAGCTCTCTGGACACTCCTTTATGCCCATTACAGCTCTTAGGCAGCAGTCAAAGATCCTGGGTCATGAGATATACTAAACTCAAGGACTTGCAAGTAGAGATAGAACTAATAGCACTTTTATTTTGATGACTTAAGGTTCAATCTTCTCTCAGGACGTCTGATTGGTATTTCTGTAAGGTAGGATCAAGCTTTGCATTCGCTGATGAATTTGATGTTACGATTTATTCAAATTTAAGCTCTATTCATACATTAAAAAGCTTGTTTATCGACTGTGTCTGCGTTTAACTGTGCCTGGCGTTTCATCACATTCATCACCATTGAAGAACCAGAGTAAGTACCACCCTGGTAGGAGAAACAGACAGCTTGGACAACAGAAAGGTATACAAAACATCCAAGGACACAAACAAAAGACTGGCAACCAACAACAGGCAGAAAGTGGAGAGAAACCCTCACGCATTAATTTAATTTTTACTACCGCTGAGAATTTTGAAAAGAAATCGGTTTGAAAGTAAACTGACAGCTGTCAAGGGTTGCATGGCTGTTTTGGCGTTTAAATAACATTGACAGGAGGTTGCTGTCGGTAGAAATTTGTGAAATAGCCATTAATGAAGAGTTGAAGTAGAAGTTATCTGTGGAAATTGTGTAGATGAGCGATGGTTCATTTTTTAGAATAACAATACGCCAAAAGGACTAAGCTATGGGTTGGCCCCATAGCCAACCTATATTCTTAGTGTGCCATACCTTAAAAGAAACAACGGACCCCTTGATAAAGGGTCTTGACAGACTCAAGATCCTTTATCTTAGGAACGGTGAGAGGAATCGAGTTGATGATGATGAGTTGGTTCCTTGGAGGTGTGAAAAAATCAACCCTCCTTAAATGTAGTAGCAGTATTAATAAATGGGAAGGAAAAAGCTTCTTCCATAGCTTACATCTGGCGTCGGCCGTGTATCCTGATAAGAAAGCAGTTCTCATAGACAATACTGTCAAGCCTCTTTTATCAGATGTTTTGTCAATTACATTCCTTATGCATAAAAACCTGTCAAACTGAAAGATCGTAAGCTTTAACTTTAGATTTTAAATTACAAAATTGTATTAAAAATATTGCGAGATAGTGTTTCCAAAGTTGATCTATCTAGCTGGTTGCCTATTTTCTGTTTGTGTTCTAAATCCTTTGCTTCATTTCGTGCTGCCCAAGCTGCCTCATTATTCTGCAAGCCTGGTACACACGTTCTTCAGTAACGATGACAAAACTACATAAGTAATGAGAAATAATACAGAACAAGAACAATAATCGAGCTTAGTTTTGCCTGAATGAAGTTTAAATTAGTAAATCTCTAACGTGAAATTTTGAAAGTGAGTATTTTTTTTGCCATTGTACTTCGTCTTAAATATTGAACGGGTCATGTTATGAGAACAAAATAAATGTGTTTTATAATTTTACCACTTCTTGCAAGTCCCTTTGTTTCTTGCATTCCGTGTTTCGACTGTTGTATGAGAGCTGTAATGGACATAAAGGAGTGTCCTGACACTTGCCCTCAAGTGAAGATGGGTGGGGAGTGCTAACGAGAAACTAAGCACAAAAAGCTAAGCTTAAAATCGAAAGCAATGACCACATATTGTGACAGAATGATAACTTACTTAACAAAACGAAACGAATCTACTTCACATATGTAAAAAGTTGGTGATAATGTTTGGTTTTTTTTTAAATTGTGATGTGTAAAAAATGTATATGATATGTTCTGTTTTAAGAAGTGATTAAGTATTAAAGTTATTGGAATTGAAAGCACATTTTGATTTTGTGATTCTGCTAAAGTATTTATTAATGTATTAGACTTACATATGCATTCAATATTACGTAACGTGCACACTGAATTTGTATTATTTTCTGAACAAGAAGTTTTGCATTTGATTCCCAGGGTGGGCACTCTGATTTAACCAATCACAGTGCCCACCCTTTTTAGGTACATCAGTAAAGTAATTTCTCTGTAAGGCATCCACAGATTCTGGATTTGTCTACTCTTGATAACAATATGCTCGCACCTTATTACGTGGCTTAAACATATTTGATGATATGTGCAAAAAAATGAAGTTTGAAAGTTGTTTAACTAGCTGTGCCCAGCGGTTTCACCCGCAGGTCAGGCTCCCCTTCTGAAGACCCTAATTACAAAGGGGTATAAAAAATATTGGCTATGCACATATTATGCACACAAAATTTCATACAAATCAGTCCAGCCATTTCGGAGAACTTTAGTAACATACACCGCGACACTGAGAATTTAATGTGTAATATTAATATAAAACAAAAATAGTAGTATCCACTCAAAAAACTTTATTAATGACATAATTCACTACTTTGACAAACAAAATTACAAGTGTAGTATATTATCACAATGACATTTGCAGATACACAGTTTATTGTCAATTATTTCTGTAGTTATTTTGTCGTCCTTATTTCGAACACAGCAATTAATTAAACTCGGACATAATATTGGGTAAATTGCTACGATGAAAAGCAGAAGAATTGGTAAAAAATATATGCAACACATAAGTTAAAAAACTAAGCACATTCTACAAGTTACAAGCTTAGTTTTTTTTTTTAGTTTTTTTCTAATTTTGGTGCTCTGTTGTCCGTGTCAGAGAGCTTAGGAAGACTACTAGTGCTATCTTCGTCTGTAGGGTAAGGCCATGAGAAGCAATTATAGCAAACTATAAAGCATACGAAACAAGGAATTATAAGCTTTATTGCATGCATGAAATGGTACATTCGGTGGTATATCCAAATCAGCCTTGTTATCCGTTCTTGTCTTCTCTGTATTTGAGCTTAGTTTTTAGGTTAAAGTTTCATTTTTTATTTCAGGCATAAGTTAAGCACTTTTTGTAACTTTAACCTTGTGTTCTACCACTAGTTTTGTTCCAAAATCTTGTGCAGTCTGGTTTTCAATGTTGATTATATTTAAGATTGGACAAAAAATTGGCTTCCAAATATTTCAGAAACATACTCGGTAAGTTCGATAATTAGTAAGAGAATTACACGCGTAATTTTGAATTATTTATTAAAAATATACTTTTGTATGTATTTGCAATGACACCGGTGTCAAAAGTTATCACTTATGTCAATTATACCTTTGCGAAAAGGTAAGTATTTAGCAAAGAAAAAAAGTGTGGGTGTGTCTGTGGCCAAAGAAAAAAAAAGTATTTATTGCCGCGAAAACCAAAGAGTAGAATTCTTTTAATAGTAGCGTTTAAACGATAAAAAAGGCGTAAAGCGGAGGAGTATATATGCATCATCATTTGTTTAGCCTTTTCCTAACTATATATTATTATGTTGGGATCGGCTTAGGGATGCAGCTGAATACCAGTGTTTTACATGGAGCGTCTGCGTATCTAACCTCCACAACCCAGTTAGTACTGGGATTGCCCAGGAGATGGCGTTAGTTTATGTTTGTTACCTAAACCACAATTATTTGAAAACATTGCGTTCAATAAGTTAACGTTTTACGAACATAGTAGAGCAAGAGCCCACGACAGCCAGACCTTCGTTATTTTATAAAAGTTGAAAGTTTCTCTGTACATGTCTCCTATACAGGTAAGAACGACCAGCGACTATAAAGTTTGGGTTGTGGTTACCTGGGCAGGTAACAGGTAGTAAAGGTGTATAAAATAGTACTTGAAATTCGTTAAAGTATAAAGCTCAATTTTTTAATATTTCCTTCGGGATAACTTTAAAAATCTCGTCATCCATTGCCGGACACTTATGACAGTTGCTACCCCCTGCCAGACACCCCTAAACTTTAATAAATTATAATTATACTTTCGTTATAGTATAAAAGTTAAATTTTATATATGTTACTTGGGGACTTATAAAAAGATGTTACCTCAATAGCCGGACAGTTTTCGTGGTTTTTACATCTTGCCAGACACATCGAAAGTCCACTATAGGTGCGAGTGCGGGGTAACAACTGTTCAAGTAGGTGCGAGTGAGATACTGTATCTCAATGGATTTTAATGTAGACATTTCAAAGATTTTGTCTTACCCGATTACCTCAGTGCCATTATCCATGTGCCATTTAGATGGCGCTATTTGTAAGACAGATAAATCTGCTCTGATGAAATGTCTAGAGAAAGAGGTCCAGCATGAGCAACCACATCATATAGATGTTATAATAATTGACGGTTTCTTCCTACTGCATACAATGAAAAATGTTCCAAAAACATTTGGAAATATTTCAAAAAAAATTGTTGCAAATGGCTACTCAATTTCAAGCTTCGAGAATTGATGTGATTTTTGATCAATTCTTTAATCCATCGATCAAAGATTATACGGTTTTAATTTTCCTTTTCTGCAGAGCGCAGGATTAAAATCACAACCTGTGATGGCATGAAATCCAGGTAAGCTCTGACTAGTTAACAGTCCCAACTCTGCATGTATTTTGGTTAGGTCCACATACCTTAAATTATTTCCAGTGCCTGTAAGCATCCAAACAACCGAATCACTTTTAAGGTGATGCATGTTACCAAGCATTATAGCCGCAATATCGGTATCAGCACTTCTTATTACTATTTCTGCTGGATAGTTGATGTTACATGCATGATATACTATCTTTGTATCTGTTTCCTCGTGTGCTGGGCATGACAACTCTTCATCAATCCTTGAGACAACTTTGTTGCAATTATCAACAGTAAAAGAATGACACTTTCTGAAATTGATGTATATTGTTTTGTTGGCAATAAATGGCACCACTTCATCAGTAGCCCAGTGTGAAATAAAAAAAAACAACTAAAGCTTCTTTGAAATTTAAATTTTTCAACTCTTTTGCGAAATCACTTGGTCGAATTTGTTCGGGCCCAGTTATAGAGTATTCCAATAGCGCAGATTCTAACCGTTGGGAATGCTCATAATCTTTGATCAATGGATTAAAGTATTGATCAAAAATCACATCAATTCTCGAAGCTTGAAATTGAGTAGCCATTTGCAACAATTTTTTTTGAAATGTTTCCAAATGTTTTTGGAACATTTTTCATTGTATGCAGTAGGAAGAAACCGTCAATTATTATAACATCTATATGATGTGGTTGCTCATGCGGGACCTCTTTCTCTAGACATTTCATCAGAGCAGATTTATCTGTCTTACAAATAGCGCCATCCAAATGGCACATGGATAATGGCACTGAGGTAATCGGGTAAGACAAAATCTTTGAAATGTCTACATTAAAATCCATTGAGATACAGTATCTCACTCGCACCTACTTGAACAGTTGTTACCCCGCACTCGCACCTATAGTGGACTTTCGATGTGTCTGGCAAGATGTAAAAACCACGAAAACTGTCCGGCTATTGAGGTAACATCTTTTTATAAGTCCCCAAGTAACATATATAAAATTTAACTTTTATACTATAACGAAAGTATAATTATAATTTATTAAAGTTTAGGGGTGTCTGGCAGGGGGTAGCAACTGTCATAAGTGTCCGGCAATGGATGACGAGATTTTTAAAGTTATCCCGAAGGAAATATTAAAAAATTGAGCTTTATACTTTAACGAATTTCAAGTACTATTTTATACACCTTTACTACCTGTTACCTGCCCAGGTAACCACAACCCAAACTTTATAGTCGCTGGTCGTTCTTACCTGTATAGGAGACATGTACAGAGAAACTTTCAACTTTTATAAAATAACGAAGGTCTGGCTGTCGTGGGCTCTTGGGCTATAGTATTTTGAAAGTCATATTATCCTTACTTTAATATTATAAATGCGAAAGTTTGTTTGTTTCTTTGTTTGTTACCTCTTCACGTCTTAATGGTTTAACCGTTTTTCATGAATTTTGGTATAGAGATAGTTGGGACCCACGAGACGGACATAGGCTAATTTAAAAAAAAAGTGGCATACGAGGGAGAAAGAGGAAAGTAAAGGGAAATTTAGTTTTACTAATACAAATCAATAAGGCGCAAGGGCAAAAACTGCAGGTAGCAGGTACCTGCAAATTAGGAAAGGGGAACTGTGTTACCCCAAATTTAAAGCGAGCGAAGCTGCGGGAAAAAGCTAGTTACAAAATAAGTCTAATCTCAAAGTTGAAGAAAATAGGATTAAATAGGTTTTATTATTTGGTAAATATTGTTTGTTTATGAAATTTTATTAATGTACACACAAAATCCTTGGTAGGACATTAAAAAAGAAGAGCATAAAAATACATCTTATCTATACTAATATTATAATCTATACTAATATTATAAAGCTGAAAGAGTTTGTTTGTTTGTTTGAACGCGCTAATCTCAGGGACTACTGGTTGGAATTGGAAAATTATTTTAGTGTTGGATAGACCATTTCTTGAGGAAGGTTGTAGGCTATATAACATCACGCTACGACCAACGGGTGCTGAGCAGCGTGGGTGAAACCGCGTGGAACAGCTAGTTTCATTATAAATTTCTTCCAGCAGACCTGCGAGAGGAAAATTGGATGAGTTACGTAGACAAAGTGTGTGGAAAAGATAAAACAGGTTTTTTTTATTATCAATCTTTAAATAAACTTTACTCTTTTTATGCTTATATGTGTACTTATATTTAGGTTAAGACATGCTTATTTTAGTTACTATTATCTTCCTGTTCTCACACACTACGTCTACGTTTCTTTCTTCATATTTCCTCTCGCAGGCCTGCTGGTAGAAATTTCTTTAGTAATAAGCTGTGCCTTTGTACTCTTTGTTTTTTTATGATGTTTTCCTGTGTTTCCTCTTGTGTGTACATAAATCATTAAATAAATAAATAAACATACATACAAATAATAGACACATAAAAATGAATGATATAGTAAATATATACCTAAAATATCCTTGCTAAGTAATATTATGCGAAAGTGAGTTTGTTTGTTACGTCTTTACACCTAAATGGCTTAACTGATTTCAATTAATTTTGGTACAGAGATAATTGGTTAAAAAAAAGTGAGAAAAGGGGGAGTAAGACGGAAGAAAAGGAGAGGGATAGACATATATTTTTTTTTTCGATCATCACGCGGGTTTAAGTAACTATGCTACGCGGATGAAGTCGCGGGCGGAAGCTAGTATAATAATAATTGTTTGTGACTGTATACTAGAATTAATAAACCAATACGATCAAAAGTATATTTATTATAATACTGACGAAGACTGAGTATCTCCTGAACGTCGTTATTTTCGTAAGGGTTTCCTTGGAGGCTTCACAAACTCCTCACTGTCGTCAATATGCACTACGACGCACTGGCAAGAGTTCAGCCCTGAAAATTGAATCAAATCAAATCAATTTATTTGCACAACACAGGTTGAATGGATGTTTCAAAAGCTTCAAAAGTAGGTACACACAAAAAGCCACACCCGGATCAAGTTCAGTAATTGTCGTACGGGATGGTCCTACTGAGAGTATCCTATAAGTTATTCCAGGTTATAAACTATCTGAGTGTCAATTTTTATCCAAATCTATTGGGTCGTTTTAGCGTGAAAGAAACGAAGCGTGAAACATCCAGACATTCGTACAGACGCCTGCACATCAAGCTACTACAACTCTGTCAGATTTCTTTGATAGATTTTCGACTTTATTTCTAAAGCATTAAGGTTCAAGGTTCATTGGGAAAAATTTACAGTTTCGGGTAGCTTGACCTGCAGGCGTCTGTACATCTTCACAACTTTAATTTATAAAGTTAGTAAGTAGGATATAAAAAGGTTCTAGAAATAAGTCTTTAATACCTTGAACGCACAAAGGCAGACAAGAGAGGCAGGGACTCAGAATGGAAGGAAAACAGCACAAACGGGGAGCACAGACGCAGAAACACATGTGCCCATCCGAAATGGACTTACGACAACTCCAGGGGAATTCTCGAACATTCCAACGGAACTTCAGAGAACCCATTGGTATTACAAGCATTTTTGCCTGGATTTTTTATAGAGGTGCTTCATTGATTTTGCCATTGCTATTTTTGGGAATAGACTATATTTATTCTGTGTTTGACAGTAAAAGTAGACTTATGTCAGTTGCAAGCATAGAGATAGAGATTTAATTTTTGAACAGTTTTGAGTTTTTATTTTATTCACTTTCTTTGGCCTTGTTTAACTAATCTTTATGATAAATTATGTTTATTTTGCAAGTAGGTTTTTACAAAGACTTTTGCAAGTCGTTTTTCCTTTAAACTAGATGGGGCCGGTGTTTTGTAATCGATTATTCTGAGAAGAAACAGCCGAAACAAACTCAGAGGTCATATTATCTCTCCTCCTTTTGTCACTTAAAAAAAACCTATATCCGCCACCAGGGTCCCAACTATTTCTGTACCAAAAGTCATCAAAATTAGTTTGGCTATTTAAGAGTAAAAACGTAACAAACAAACTCACTTTCGCTTTTATTACTTAAGGCTAAGGATTACTTGTATGTGTTATTTTATGATTGTCAATTTTCTATTTTCTCTTTTTTACACACTGTGTGGAAATTTGGATGACATTTGTCATCCAACTTTCCTCTAGCCGCTGGAAGAAATTTATAATGTAATAAGCCGGTACCTTTGTGCTATTCTGTCTTAATGTAATGTTCTGTCATGTATTTTGTGGGTGCATAAATAAAAATATTACGCAGTCGCTTCATGGTATTCAGTTGCGTCATGTTAAACTGAAAGCCGGCCTTAATAAATCTAGGCAGATGATGATGAAATGTTTTTATTGACTGCACTTTTTAAAAACCTTGCTCAACAAAAGGAATTTTTCCTGTATCGTGGGTGCGTTTATTAACATATAAATTCACGTTCACAAACAGCCAGACCCGGAACAACTACCTGTAGGCCAAACAAATATTTGCCCCGTGCGGGAATCGAACCCGCGACACGCAGCGCTGCAGTCAATCGTTCAGCCACTGCCTCAACGGTATTCTTCTCCTTGTAAATAAAAATAATAGTTTAAAAAACACGCTTTGAACACGCACTAAAAATTACAAATCAAAAAGCCTGTCCGCCATAATTGGACGCCATATTGGATTTAAGTCACGTGACTATTTTTTTTAGTATTCCTGACAGCAAACCCTTTCATTTGGTACCCATATTATGGGGGTGGATTTCAAACAGCCAGTCGGCCATCTTGGGGAGGCTGATATATTGGTTTTTTTCAGAACTCAGAGCGCGTGCAAAATTTCATCCTATTCGAAGACCGGGAAGTGGGTCAAATTAACCGTATAGTTCGGTACGGACCCCTTCGGGGGCTCGACATTCAAACCTCCGCTGGCTCGGTACTGGCCCCGAAAGGGGTCGGACGTATAAGTCATATGACCTCCTCATTATTTTTGTAAATATTTTATTTTCTGGTTAATAAATAATATGGGTGTGCATTCATTAAGATAGTAGAATAAAAAACTCATATGTAAACGTCATTAGAAGTTCTTTAATTATTGAGGAAGTTTCTTTATTAAGTCTTATAAAATCCAAATGCGTAAATTACGATCATCGCCATTTTGATGGCAGTGTAGGTCGACGCTAAAAATCATAAAAAAATAGGTTTTCGGACATTTAAACTCCACATTATTGGGCATGATTAACGTGTCCTTTTATTACGTGAAGAAATCATTCGTAATTGAACTTATATTAGTAGTGGTAATGATACATTTTGAAATCTAAAGTCGAAGTTTCGCGCCAATCGTGCTTGTTTACATTTTTAATTCCACATTATATCATATATTCACGAATAGATTCTATAACATCTGACACAAATATCATTTCAAATATTATAAATAACATGACAATGCCCAGATCTTATCGTAATTTGCAATAATAGGACCAATAACACGGAATATTCATAACCACTACTAAATTCACTTTCGAAATTGACGTCCATTTCTTTTTTTTTTAATTTTGTGCTGTGTAAATACGATTATTTCAATCGATTATTTTCTTGTAAATCAATCAACTCGAATAATTAAATTAAGGAATATCAGAAATTGATAGATGAAAATAAAAATTAATTTTGTAATACGTGTAAAATACTATAAATATTGATTATAATATTTTAAAAGGCGTAAATACTTTTAAAGTCATTTCATTCATAGAAGCACTCATCAGTAACAATAGGTACAGTCTATCAGCATAACATTCTGAGACGAGATTAACAATATAGGGCTTTCGCGCACAACCCGAGAGTCGCGGAGACACTTCTTCCGTCTGACCTCGTTGGCGATCGGGGGTTCTCTCTCAGCGTCCGCGGCCTGCGCGGGCGCGTTGCCGCCCGCGTGCGGTGGAGGAGGGGTGTGTCCTGTGTGTCACGTGGCATGGCACAGCGTAGCAACAGCAGCTTATAAACCATAGCCTACTTAATATTATTCCCCGCGTTATATCCTCCCCCTCTAGCCTAACTAAGTGTCCCACAGTTGGGCTAGTCTAAATACCTACGTGGCCTGCCCCGTTTGCGTTTTTCGCGAACAGGAGGCTCTACTTGGCCGGTGAAGGGCGTGAGGTGCGAAACGTGATACTTTCCTAAGTTCGTTCCGGTCTGTATGTTGTCCAGACCATAAGTGGTTGGGCTAACAACTTTCCCTATTTTATATGGGCCGTCGCGACGTGGGATAAACTTCGCGGTTTGTCCGCGGCTGGCGTCGTTAGGTCCCTGCGTTTTCAATAAAACTAGGTCGCCTACCTTATACTCTGGTGGCGGTCTCCTTTTTTGGTCAGCATTCTCCTTCTGGATGGCCTGCGCCCTCTCGTGAACGTCCCTGGCCTCGTCCAGAGTAGCAGCCATTTTCTTCAGGTAAGGAGTAATGCCGGGCACGAATTTATCGCGTGTCTTCAGTAGTCCTACTGGTTTGCGGTTGTCGGCTTTATATCTAGAACGAACGCGGCTTAGTGTGCGCTCTACACCGAAATGGCCGGCTGTCGGCGCGTCGTGTAGATCAGTCGTGACTTGCCTGCGTTCATGTTCGGGAACAACTAGGCAGCAGTTCTCCCCGCCGTCTGACTCCAAGTTGTACCTGTATAGGACACCGTCGGAAATTGTGTACCCGCGGTCAGACCATGGTCTCCCCCTAGAGGGTTCGTCGGACTCCATATCCTCGATAATTTTTCGAACCTCTGAGTCCAACAGCTGATTGTTGCGGATATCGCCACTATTCCTCTTTGGCATATCGATAACTGTCATGCATAACTTACACTCGTCCTGGCCGTCTGAACAAACGGGTCGCGACAGCGTGTCTGCCACGTTCGACCGACGGGGTGTGTATTCTATGTTGAGATCGATCTCTTCGATGTCGTCATCTCGCAGCGGCTTATCGAGCTCCTTCTGCAAGGCATCATTTTTATCTTGCGTCATCCTGTACGGTGGACAAACAATAGGTTCTTGTTGCGGACTCACCTTTATGGGATGCGTTGCGAACTCGGTTTCCGGTCCGTCGTGTGCAAACTGCGGCGCGCGGTCGTTGATGAGCGCGTTATGCGTACGCCGCTGTTCGGGGGTTAACCTATAACCTTCATCCGATCGCAGCGATAACGCGTTAGTAGAGGCGGCGCTCAATAGCTCTACGTCGGCACGATCAAGAGTATAAGTGTAAACAAACTGGTAACAATGCTTCGGATTGTTCGAGAATGACCATGAGCGTCGGGCGACGTCTATCACCATGCCGGCCCGAGCTATGAAATCTACACCTAAAAGTGTTCTTATATTACTACCCGGTAATACAAAGAATTGACACATTACCTTTCGGGTTTCAATAATAATATTTACCTCAGCCGATAACAGGTCTCTCCACCTTTGTGTACCATCAGCCAGGCGTACTAAACGTTTTGTTTTGTTAAAATGAACTCCAGAGTCTACTAAAACTCGGTACAATAGAGGGCTCGCAATACTGTGCGAAGCGCCGGTATCTACAATCGCGACGCCGCTACGGCCCATAACACTAATATTTACCATCGGGTGATTGTCGCGCGTACTCATATTCGTTATATGGACGCACGTATCAGTATCACTCGTACTAGCGCAATTGTTGCCTTCAACGTCAACATTGTTGAAGGATGTTTTTAATTCAGGACTGGACGCGGGTTTTGTGCAAACGTCACATTTCGACCTCACGACTCCTAGCTTACCGCAACCATAACAACGTAATTCCTTACGGTCGCTATTATTCTTGTTGGTGGTTGCTTTTTCGCGATTTCGACACTCGTCGCTAACGTGCCCAAAACCTCTACAATAACTGCAACGTGGTCTATTTCTACTGCTGCTACGCGGTATCTCCGTACCCGTGTTAGAAGAAATCGACTGCGTGAGATTGCGGTCGGTGGTAGTCACCGCCGATGTTTTGGTTTGCGGGGTCGAATTACTATCAACATTCAAATGTACCCTTGACGCTTTGAATGTGTCTTCCGCGATTCTCGCCTTAAACAATAGATCATCTATGCTACGTACACTGTCTCGCGGCACTCTTTTCACAACGCGGCGGTGTAATAACCCGTAGCAAATGTCAATCTGCACCGTTTCATCGAGCGTATATGGTAGTTTAGCGATTAACGCGCGCACTTTACACAAAAATGACTCTGCACGTTCCTCTTCTTGCTCCTTGGCAAAAATCTGCCGTAGGGTAAGGTGTGCGGGCTGTGCCACGCCGTACGTCGCGCGGAGACGTGCGATCGCGTCCGACCACGTAGTCGCCGACGCCTTGACGCCACGCCACCACACGGCCGCTTCGCCCTCCAGTAACATCGGCAACCCACGTAGGGCATGCTCGTCACTTACGGCTGCGCATTCTTTGTAGACCTCGACGGCGTCCAGGAACGCTTCTAGGACCTCTGCGTCTTGAGATGCTCCGTTGAATCGCGCCGTGCACTTCATGAAGTTCGCTTCGATGTACGGTGATGCTATTGCAGCGACACTTCCACTGGTCGCGTTGGTTGTTGGAGGAACCCCGACTGGGGTGGAAGTCCTAAATTCATTGGATGTCATTAGCGAGCTAATGAGGCTTCTGTTGGCTTCCACTTGCGCACGCGTGATCGTCTCGATCAGCGTGGATAGGAAACCCGAGGGAATCTGGGGAGCTGACTCATGCGTTGACCTCGAGCCGGCGCTCGCGGCTTCGTCCGCGTGGCCGCGCTCGGCGCTGCTCTCCTCCTCTTCAGTGAGCGTGACATCGTCGTCCTCCTCTCCTCGTTGTCGACGGAGCGCTTCTCCTCTCGTTGTCGGCATCTTCACACTAGTGATGACGACGGCACGGTAGAACGTCCGTACGTTTCCTAACGGGTGAGTAGGTAGGAACACTACACGTAGTCACGTAAACACTGGATTTTCCCACTTGTCACGGTTCGGCCCCACGTTGGGCGCCAGTTTAAAAGGCGTAAATACTTTTAAAGTCATTTCATTCATAGAAGCACTCATCAGTAACAATAGGTACAGTCTATCAGCATAACATTCTGAGACGAGATTAACAATATAGGGCTTTCGCGCACAACCCGAGAGTCGCGGAGACACTTCTTCCGTCTGACCTCGTTGGCGATCGGGGGTTCTCTCTCAGCGTCCGCGGCCTGCGCGGGCGCGTTGCCGCCCGCGTGCGGTGGAGGAGGGGTGTGTCCTGTGTGTCACGTGGCATGGCACAGCGTAGCAACAGCAGCTTATAAACCATAGCCTACTTAATATTATTCCCCGCGTTATAATATTTTTTACGCCACTAAAACCGATTCAAAAACAAACAGTACAAACTGATCTATGGCTAAATTTGCGCCAATTTTATTTTCAGATAAAAATTCAAAAAAGGAATGCGCTCGCTGTTCAAATTTATATTAAAATGTTTATTTGCTATTTTATTAATAATTTGGTTTTATACCTACTATTTGAATGTGAATTGCAAATAGAAATAAACAAGGTTGAATATAGAACGCGCCAATTATGATCTTGGTAAGCACATTAAAAAAATCAGCTAAGATAAATTACATTTGTTCGACAAAATTGTTTGGTTAGATTGGTTATTTGAAAAGCGTATCCATTCTTTCCTAAAACATGGCTGTAGGCCAAAGTGTTCTTGGAGTGGAAGCCTTGGGGTAAAAATGGCCTATAGAGGAAGAGCACAATTGAGATGGAAACACGACACCAAGAAAACTCCTCGTTCAAAATGAGTCCATTTTGAACCTGGATTTTTCTTGATGTCGTGTACCGGGGTTTATTTTTGGGTGGGAAATCGTCAAATAACTTCCCCGGCTCTGGGCAAAACGGGGGGGAGTATCAGACTAGTACTGACTAAAACCCACCCATGCTCCTTTTATTACATAACCCTGACACTCCCCCCCGCTTCGTCTAGAGCGGGGGAAGTGAGGCGCTCCTCAAACCAAGCCAGCCACCACGGGAGACGCTACAGGCATCGGGCGTCGGGCGTCGGGTGTCTATATCAATATTTTAGGGCCCCGATGTGTGCGGAGTCCCTGTCCGTCTAAAACAAGGCTCTACTGCGGAGGCATGGTTTTATAGGTGCGGTACGGTATGGTTGTGCCAGCTGGAGTGCCTTACTAGTTACCTACAGAATTAGCATGACCTCCTACAAAAATGGCCGCCATTTTCATTCATCGTCATTCAAGAAAACAGCCAAAATCGTTTACCGCGAAACTGTACCTCAAATCTTGGCGCATAAAAAAATAATTATAGCATAACAAAAAAGCACGTGACAAAATGTTGTTGTCTTTCTTTTCTTATCGATATCATAGATATTTGAACAACTATAATATATAGCCAATATATACCCCATATATACCCCATAGGTAAATTCCTCAATGGTCCCAAAACTTTTTTTTAAAGTTTACTCCATTTCGATTATCGATTAGGTTGAATGCAACTTTTTAATCGTAATGATGAAACTTAGATTTACGGTCAGCACTAACAAATGTCATGTTGCAACACAGTTTTTAGTATTATTTTGTCGAGATTTGTATCGTGTTTTATTTTGAATTTATATGTAAAATGGCAAAAATAAGAATGCAGATGGAATGTCACTGTTTTTATTTTGGATTTCCGATTTTATTATCAAAGGGTTGTCTTGTGTATGTGCATTATTTCCAGCGTTTTTAAAGTACCTAATTTTTGGAAGGGTGTAATAATATGTATTTTACACACATTTTACAATAGATTGACGCCGTTTTATCGATCTTATGAGGTTTTTGGAAATATAAACCTCAAACTTATCATATGAAACAGCAGCTGTGACTTATTTTTAATAACAAAATTGAATGCTGTAAATTGATGAAAATTCCTGAATTTCATGACAATTCGCGTCGCCCCACCGATTCAGCTGATGTGTCATGTGTCAAAATCCTGTCGTGCAGAGTGGTTAAGATTCCAAGATTTTCTTACATACATAGCTGACAAGTGAATCTAATAAAAGTATGTTAAAAAACTATAAGCAGTACCACACTCCCTTACAGATTAACCCCCAACATCATATTTTCACCCCGTTAATGTCAAAAACAATAAATTATAAAATGTAACATACCTTTTAGGTCTTCATAAGTTATTAAAGTCAACGCGGATGTCTTCGAACTTAATCTTAAGTGAATTTCACCAACTTCGGAGCACGCTTTTAGAAACTACAGAATCTGTACTGTATACAGGGTGGTTTAAACGATGTCGATTCAAAGGGGAAATGGGGGACAAGAAAGTTATTGCAAACTAAGTTCGATATCAGTTTTTCTACGATTTAAAAATGTTGTGTTTTAAAGTTGTTTATTGTGGCTTTATTATTAGTGTACTTGGTTGCAAGACTGAAAGTTAGGTTAATATGCCATATATTACATTAGCGACCCTCTCTGGCTTTGCACGGGTGCAATACAGATACTATTATTATAAACTAGCTTCCGCCCGCGACTTCGTCCGTGTGTCATAGTTACTTTGGGCTAATGCTAACTTTAACCCACGCTTGTGATGATCGAAAAAAAATATCTTTCTCTCCCCTTTTCTTCCCCCTTTCTCCTCCATATCTCACTTTTTTTTAATAGCTTATGTCCGTCTCCAGGGTTCTAACTATCTCTGTACCAAAATTCATCAAAATCGGTTTTGCCATTTAGATGGGAAGACGTAACAAACAATTTTATAATATTAGTAAGAATTTCTAAACTAAAGCTAAATTCATTAATAAAATAATGCTAATACTGTGTTGCTTTTAGCAATGAGGAAATGCGGTAATCAACTACCTACTATCAAAAAACCATCGTCAATAACCGAAACAACCTGTATAAATATTTGTTTTAAATGTTCCCGCGATTGTTTTTGTTTACAAAGTTTGTTTAGAACAGTTTGTTTGGACGAAGTTGGTGTTGGTTTATTTAATAATAGCTTTTAACTCGTAGAACTTGAGGCTAAAATTACGATGTGATATATTTTTGTCGTAACATCGTTGTTGGGGGTGTTATTTTTTTGCAAGTGGTTTTTTTTTTGCTGTCAAAGAAAGTATTAGGAGTTCGAAAGAATCCAGTAGATGTCGTTCTGGAGATTCTTACTGTGGAAAACTAGACACGTAATTTTTATAAGTAGTATTGGTCCATTGGTTGTAAACGTGACTGCTGAGCATGAGTTTACGGGGCCGATTCCCAGATTGGGCAATGGGTTATTGGGTTTTTTCGCAGTAGTTTTTTTTGTATTCTACTTGTACTGACTAAAACCCTGTGATGTTCCTTCTATCGACCTTTATGTTCCGGGGCCGCGGTATCTCTATCGAACAACCCGCAACCCGGGCAGGTTCCTCAGTAGCTGGCGTGGAGTCTAGAACTGTGGCCAACTGATGGTAAAAGACCGGCCCTCTTTAACATGGAACTTTAACTGATTGATCCATCAACATATATTGATGGATCAATCAGACGGGAAGTCCTCAAAGACTGTACTCTCCATTCCACTCTGGGAGGAGAGGAGGGGAATGATAGACTTGTACTGATTAAAACCCATCCATGTTTCTTCGTTTAAAATTTTAACAACTTAAAATACAATTTAGAGATAACTTAGCGGTATTTTTCTATATGAAAAATGTTATCGAATCGTGTTTTTATAACTTATATAGTAGGTACCTACTTACGTATAGTTCTCAACTTTGCTATATATTAATCACAGTGTGAATTCTGCAGTAATATTAAAACGAGAGTCATTTAAATTTCACAATCTGGGGTTAAACTGGCCCTTTAAAAAAATGCAATTATCTAAAAATTGATACAAATTTATAAAATTTCATTTTGGCAAAAAAAATAAAGTTAATTCTCTAGCGAAAGGTATAAAATTCATGTTGATATAGGACGAATAAATAATTTAAATGACAATTTGCACATAAATTGTATGCAAAATTTCCATTCTATTTGTTGTCGGCGCAACACGTTTTCATCTTCCATTCTCCCCTATTAGATGTCACGGCATCATTTAAACCAAAATCAATCATCATTTTGTCTGTATGCAAAATTGAAGAGCATAAATCAAAATATTGCATGTATTTTTACCGTTTTTAGTTACTAGGTAACATTAAAAAAAATGCATATTTTCAAAAAGAAGTCTTTATGAGTGTCAGTTACTGTTTTCCTGCCCTGAGGCGAAATATGCCTTGCCTTTTGTATTCGTGTAAGTTCATTTGTGTTACTAAAAATAGTTTTTAAGTCAGTATTTATACTAAAAAATAACCGTCTATTGACAACAGGCCGTGTCGACGGCGCGTTAGTGTTCCACGCGCGCCTCAAAGAGATGTCAGCAAAGCAGAAGGGCCTGCCAGGGCCTCCGCCTGCCGGGGTTGCGAGTTTTTCGAAAGAGATACCGCGGCCCTGGAACATAAAAGGTAATAGAAGGAACAAGGGTGGGCTTTAATCAGCACAAGTTCGGATTCCCCCCCAGAGCGGGGGAAGTTATTTGATGATTTACCACCCCAAAAAAAAACAGTATGTATATATACTAACTGTTGCATCAAGATATCCGTAAGTAAAAATTGAATTGAATTGAATTTTTCATTTCCCTTAACTAAAAGTAATTTTTAAGAAACGGTTCTTATTATGTATATTAGTAATTGCTTGAAGTTAAACCTATTAAAGTTATTAAAAGCAGTTTTTATTTTTTTTTGCTTCGATTAAATTCTTGTCTATTGTATAAAATGTTTGCATAACAATTTACATAAGTACAAGTAATTACTTCAACTTGACTATAGATACGGGCGTCAAACCAATCAAAACTATGCTCTACTTAAGCACAACTTAGCATGAACTTAAACCTTACTTTAACTCTAGTTAGAACATGATCTTAACAAACAGGAACAGTTTAACCAGGATTAACGATAGTTGTTATAATTCTCAATCTAACTCAAGTTACAGTTAAGTTAACGTCAGTACAAGTTGCGGTAACTTAGTGCGGTGCGATGCTTAACATGACGTTTGATGTAACTTACTGATATAATATCACTCTGAATTATTCCTTACTTCCTTACTATAATATATCCTTACTAATATTATAAAAGCGAAAGTGAGTTTGTTTGTTAAACCATTAAGGCTCTTAAGTTTCTTACAAAAATACAATTGAGTATTAAAAATACATACATACATATCATTGGGCAGAAATCCAGGTTTCGAAAGTCTTAGCCCGACCGGGGAACAGTACCTAGGACCTCAAGCTCAGCAATCCTAGCAGTAACAAGGCTGATTATAAATCTAGCTTTCGTCCGCGGTTTCGCTCACGTTAAATTCTGGGTAACACAGTTCCCCTTTCCTGATTTGCAGGTACCTGCTACCTGTAGTTTTTGCACTTGCGCCTATTTGAGTGTAATAGCAATGCAAAATTTTCCTATTTCTTCTCTCTTTATCCCTCATTTATCGCATCCAAAAAAAAATGGTAACTCGAGTTCCTCTTTCCTGATTTGCAGGTACCGGCTACTTGTATCTTTTGCCCTAGCGCCTGATTTATTGTAATAGCAAAGCTAAGTTTTCCCTAGTTTTCCCTCTTTCTCCCTCATTTCGCACTTTTTTTTAAATAAAGCCTGTGTAGAGCCTATGTCCGTGTCTAGGGTCCCAACTATCTCTGTACCAAATTTCATCAAAATCGCTTTAGCCATTAAGGCGTGAAGAGGTAACAAACAAACAAACTTACTTTTGCTTTTATAATATTAGTAAGGATTAAACTACACCAAGTTCAGTTTAACTATTTTTGCCACATACTCCAACCTAGATTACAAACTAGGCACCAACCGGCTCCTCTAGAGAACCTTTCCCGAAGTTTCCTTAGTACTCCTAAGTCATATCACACACATGCCCAAAGTATCGCTAGCAAGTTGGCAGTTGAGAAAACTTCATTACGTCCTACTTGGGCTGAACATAAATTTGAAATCGTATTTTCAATTATGTCGTGTGTAAGTTAACAGGACATTTCCCAAGTGGCGCGCTCTGACTTCCCTTTTGGGGACACACGGTTGGAGAGGATGGTTAGCGAAATAAATGTTGGGTTGTTTTAAATAATTTTGTGTTGGTTCTTACGATAAGCATTTGAAGATGAGAGACAATACAAGTAGTCAGTGGATTGAACGTCTAAAAACCAGTTATCATGTGTTTTTTTTGAATAAATAAAAAGGCGAAAAGTTTATTTTCTGCAGAAAGTGTTTTCTCATAAAAGTTTACTAGCTACGCTCCACGCTTCACCCTCATACACCGATATAAAATTAAGTGTATGCGTTAATCCAGGTTTTAAGCTACTCCCCAAAATTCACCAAAATAGTTTCAGCCGTTTGATCGTGAATGAGTAACAAACATACAGATATACAAACTTTCACCTTTAATATATAATTTTGACAACAACAAAGCAAAAAATTATCCACGATTATTCTTTTCCTGGCAAAGACGTACTGCGAATTAAATTTCAGAGTTAACCCCCTACAAACAGAAAAAAACTATTTCACTGCTACCCAAACACGCCTCCCGTATGTCCATTCAGACTTTCGCAAAGTGTGCCTAACTTAACAATCAAGTTGGCTTCGTTTGTTTCGACATGTGAGACTCAGCGGCAACTACATAATGTATTATGTATTATATATCGAGACTTGTCCCAGTGGGGCATCGCCGATCGAGACTGTCCGCGACTCTAGCTAACTTGGTCACCGTGTATAGTTTAGTTTGAGGTACTTTTATATAGTTGTTCGTTGGTTTTGTATGCATAGAAGTTATTGGATTGTGGATCAGATGAGAATATTATTTTTTCTTGACATAAGCAAATGTCAAGAAAGAAAGAAAGAAAACATGAAAACAAACGCTAATTTCAATTAGAAGCAATGAAAAATGAACGAAAACTGAAGGTTTTGTAACAATATTCTGATTTAAAAGATTGTCCATGGAGTTTCTTGCCCATTTTACTCCATAGAGATCTACGCTTTGGAATGGGCAACTACAGTATTTTCACGGTTATTATGCCTTGTGACTGGGACTGTAGCTTCATTTTTATTTTTGTCAATGTTTCGACAGTTCAAAAGTGCCTGTAGCTGGTGTACTTGAAATATATGATTTTGAGTTGATTTGAATTAAAAATGTTTTTGCGAAATAAACTAGCTAGCTGTTTGGTTACACTACACTATCCAGACAGTGGTTTTGTCCTAAATACTTCAGTATATATAGACACTCAACCGTAAGTTAGTAAATCGATCTCATACCATTATGTGCCGAACTTAGTTCATAACACGATGTTAGTTTCGTAATTATATCTTAGGTATTGCAATAGGGACTATGATTTAATTGAAGACTAAAGTTTATTAGGTAATAATTATGAAGATACTTTCTAAAGTTTATCTAAGACATCACAGAGAACGGTGAAGGAAAACATCGTGACCTGAATTTATCTTCTAATAATATAAAATTTCCGTGTCACAATGCTAGTTACCGTACTCCTCCGAAACAGCTCGACTGATTCTTATGAAATTTCGGGTACATATTGGGTAGGTCTGAGAATCGGCTAACATCTATTTTTCATAGCCCTAAGTGAGCGGCGGGTGAAACCGCTGGACACAGCCAGTATCTAATATATAAAACTAGCGACCCGTCCCAGCTTCGCACGGGTGTTACAAATCTTTGAAAATCCCCACTTTTCTCTACTATAATATGTATGTATTATACATAAAAACCTTCCTCTTGAATCACTCTATCTATTAAAAAAACCGCATCAAAATCCGTGGCGTAGTTACAAAGATTTATATACATATTAATGGCATACAAAGGGACATAGGGACAGAGAAAGCGACTTTGTTTTATACTATGTAGTGATTCTCGTGTCACAATTTTCGTTCCCATACTCCTCCAAAACGGCTCGACCGATTTGAACGAAATTTTGTGTGCATATCGGGTAGGTCTGGGAATCGGCTAACATCTATTTTTTATGACCCTAACTGAGCAGCGGGTGAAACCGCTGGGCACAGCTAGTCTAATATATAAAATTCTCGTGTCACAGTTTTCATTCCCATACTCCTCCGAAACGGCTCGACCGATTCTTATGAAATTTTATATGCATATTCAGTAGGTCTGAGAATCGGCCAACATCTATTTTTCATACTCCTAAGTGAGCAGCGGGTGTAACCGCTGGGCACAGCTAGTAATTAATATAAGTCTGAAATCGCCAACCCGTCTTAAACAAGCGTGGTGATCACGCTTGTGCCTTCTCTGTATGAGGCCTTTGCCCAGCAGTGGGACAGATAAAGACTGGTATTTTTTCGTTTATTGATTTACTAGCTTCAGCCCGCGACTTTGTCCGCGAGGCATAGTATTTTTGGATTAACGCTAAAAAAAATATTTTCTCTCCAATTTTCTTCCCTCTTTGTCCCTTTGCTCACTTTAAAAAAAATGCATAATGCTCCATACCAACTTCACCTACAATGTGGGGCTTAGGAAAGTGGGGGATTAGAAAGAAACAAAAAGTAGCCTATGTCCGTTTCCAGGGTCCCAATTATCTCTGTATCAAAATTTATCAAAATCAGTTTGGCCATTTAGGCATAAAGACGTAACAAACAAACAAATTCACTTTCGCTTTTATAACATTAGTAAGGATTTCCTTAAAATTCCGTAGTTACAAACCATTCCAATTCAAGAATGGGTTGCCAAGGTGATGTCTCATAATTTACCATCTCAACATGCATGATGTTATGTATTCTGATTTAAAAGAGTGCCCGTGGAGTTTCTTGCCCATTCTACTCCATTGAGATCTACGCTTTGGAATGAGCAACTACAGTACTTTCACAGTTATTATGCCTTGTGACTGGGACTGTAGCCTCATTTTATTGTTGTCATTGTTTCGACAGTTCAAAAGTGCTTGTAACTGGCCTATTTGAAATAATAGCTTTTGATTTGATTTGATTTGCAGTAGATTAAAAACTTGAATATTGATATCTTTTCAACCATCGAAGATTCTAAGACAGGATTTAAGGTAATAAAACAAATAAATAAAGATTAAAATTTGTATATTGGTACTTCGTATATTTTTTCATTTACATCTTGAGTCGATAAGAATTAATAGTTAATCGTATAGTCTTAGACGATTTTAATAATAATAATTATATTTTTTTTATAAAGAACTATATAAACGTAACGCGTTCCGAAGTTTTATATATTAAAAATTAAAATATTTAACAAATACTATATAGATTATTATACTATAAGTATAAATAGTTTTTTATTAATTTAGAACATTTTTTATTGAACAAGTTACTAGATACATAGGATAGCCACCTATAAGTTATTTAATTTTTAAAAACATTCTAAATATTTTCACTAAATAAGAAACAATGGCGTTAGATTGTATTTTTACAAGATTTTAAGAACTGTACAAAAACCTGTATGTATTTTTTTGAAAACTTTTACTCACTTAAATAATATTTTTCACATTAATAATTCACTCATTAAAATTAAATTATTGCATTTTTTTTAATCATTCGCACAACACTTTTAATGAAGTGTTGTGTGAACAATTTTTAAAGACTTAAAATCGACTTTCGCGACTTTTAAAATAGAACCTGCACAACCAGCAAGGGCTCTGTGCTAGATTGTGGGGTTCTAGATTCTTAAAAAAATGTTACTCCACATCTAAAATACCTTACATCCACAAATCATTACATTCTCCATAAAAAACACAACAGAAAAATACTTTTGGTATTTTTTACAAACATGAAAAGAAATATAACTATTATTATTTGATAATCACACACTCCTTGGAAGACTATATGAAGTTTTTAAATAGTGAAAAATATATACGAAAAGAAAACTACAATCTCTATTGCTTTTGAATTCAGTACATAATTAATATCTAATAATTATTTTATCTAAAATTCTAATTTTATAACTATTCCGGCAATGGTGTTGCAATGTTATTATTTTTACTTATAAATAGTTATAATACTTAATTATTAAGTATTAACTCTAAAATCCAAGAATCTAGTTTACACCGATTTAGAATTAAATTGTCGTTGTTGTTCATTAATAATTATTTTACAAGATTTTTCGCAATAGTCACTGAGGAAATATTATTTACAATTGTATTTAGTTTGGAAAAGGATTTATTTTTTTATTAAATACTATCATCAGTCGTAGGTATAGTTGATAAACATTTTAACAAAATTTAAATAGAAAATTCACAGAAAAGTTGTGAAAGATTACAAGTAGGTTATCTATTTCTGAAATAATATACAAACCTTAAGGATTTGGGTTGAAGTATTTTAAACATAATAGATATAGAAATAACTCTACTTATTTTACAAAAAATATAAATAACCCTTACAAACTAGTTGGGAACAATATTTATACAAGGTTAAAAGTTTACTGGATAAAACGTTTTGCTATTCATAAGATTAGAAAAAATTACAGGAAGTATTTGGTGTTCTTTTTGGTTTAATATATTTAATTTTATCTAACCTAGAACTTAGACTACACATAAGTACAATATTTACAAGAAAAACTTAAATTTAAAAAATAAAAATATTTTAAAAGCGTCCAGCGCTATTTAAAAGTATTTAAAATTATGAATATCAAATTCCACCAAAACCTTGGTTGAAAATCCTTACACAAAAAGGAAATTAAACTAAAGGTAGTATTTACATTATTTTTCAATAAAGTGCAATTTATTGTTGTGTAGTGCTTGTCGATAGGCACAGAGGCACAGTCATTTTTTATTTTATTTAAAAATATATTTAACCTACACAAGACTGTTCATATTGTGAAAGAAAATCATAAATTTCTGTATAATATATTAACTACTTAGAGCAAATTTTACCTATTAGTCTGAACGTGATCAGTAAATCTGAATTCATTTTAAGAACTGTCAGTGTTAATGCTGACAGTATTTCTTGACAGTGATAACACCGACAGTCCTAAAATAAAGTTTAAGTGACGTGGTTTAGTATCATTGGTGTGACCAATAAAATTATGCATTTTGTCTCTATGAATGTATATTTATTTAAAATAATATCTTTGCAACATTAATATTTTATTGTATATTAGTTTGAAATCTATAGGTATTTTATATTGATTTGGTATAAAATAAAAATATATATTTTTGTTTTAATTTAAATTACTTTCACAATATAATCAGTATAATTTATACACCGCATCTTTACAATGATTGTTTTATTGTGGTTTTTACATTAATTAGTTGTTATGATTTAACAGTTTTAAATAGATATTTATATTTAGTTTTATACGTACTTATATATTTTATGAGAAATCGTTCATAAAATCGAAAGTCAACATAGTAAAAAGACATACATAATTACATTTTATTCTTTTTACTTGGTAAAAAAAATGGTGATGTCTATTATTTTGATATATTTTTTTTATTTTTACTTGCATTATAAATATGTATACAGGAAATAATATCTATTTAATTGCATAACATAACATTTATGAAAGATTCCTCATAAACATGAAACATTTGATAGATTTTATTTGTGTTTTTATTTAGAATGGTGAATCTTAGGATACTCAATATAGCAAATAATTTTACATGAAAATTACGAATAATTCACTATTTTGTACGTATATAAGCGTATGGGTAAGTCTTCAAGGGATTGTCAAAGAAATATATTATGTAATAAATGTATTTAAATACCAATTAAAAGCTATTTTAGTGATTTTTCTAGCAAGTTTCTAAGACCTTTACCCATTGTGGTGTAACATGTTAAATATTCAGCCATTTTATTTGATTAAGTACCTATTTTGTTTTATTTGTGTTTTAGGCAAAGTTATATTGAATCGCGATTGTTAAAAAAAGTTCTTATTTGTTAGTTATTTGAAAATTGAAAAGTTATAATAAGGTAGTTTTTGTGTCTATTATTAAATAGGAATTAATCATAATAGGAGAAATGTGGTGTTCTATGGATATTACCTCTGCATAAGCAACTTTTTGATTGGAGGTGTCATTTTCACATATTAAACGAAATAAATAGTCCTTTTTAAAACAGAGAGCTAAGAGTAGAAAAAATAACATAATGTCATTACTAGCAGAAAATTATGATTATAGTTTTAAAAATTATGCTTGTATTCTGAAACATGGTTTTCTCGATCAATTTATTAATATAAAATAATAACACAATAATAATAACATAATTTATGATATCATTCTCATTTAATAATATTATTTGTTACACCACAGTAGACAAAGGTACTAAGCTAATGCTAATTAATGTTTTACAAAATCTGATGACATTAAAGCTATGTAATTCCTTTATTGTACTTTTAAAGGAATAATTATATCATAAGTATGTATAATTTTTCAAATCCATTAGTGTTTTTGCAGTTTCTTCATATTTTATATATTAATCTATGATTTTTGCTACTAATATTAAAAAATCCTACGAAATGAATTACGTAATTATGTATTTATAATTTACAATTCCTTTTTTTAAATTGCAACACAAATGTACAGTCACTTCATGATTTTTCTTAATCTATTGACAGTTTTTTTTATTAATGTTGGCACTACTCAGTTAATCACATTAAAAATAACTATTTCATTAAAATTATTGTTTATAATTTTTTTCTAGTAACATTATTTGCAATCAGTTTGGATTTTAAATCTTTTATTTAGAATATTGGTACTTAATTTGTAATAGTTATACATGAAATGACCATAATTTCTATATAAAAAGCTTAAAAATATGAATAAGCGACCTAAGACATTATGATAAGATAAATATCTATGTATTTTATGATAACTGTAAGCGTAATTTTTGTTTCACCACCGTTAACTGACAGTTCTTTTGACATTTCTGAATCGTCGTTCCCGGACTGATATTATTTCCACTAAAATAAAAATAACCCGTACGATTTAATTATTTTAACCAACTATTATAAACTATGCTCCGAATAATTATTTAAATAATTAGTTGATTAAAACATGAATTGAAACTTAATTTCACTGAGTGCTGTCAAAAATATCAGTCAAAGTCCAAACCTGAAAATCACTGAACCGTTCCAATCATTATTTAAACTATTGAGAGTCCATTCAACGTACATTGTAAAGATTCGGTGCTGCCCTCTGCTGAGCCATCAGGATCCTGTTGGCAACGCAGCGGTAGCAGCACACGTAGGCTAAACATCACTTAAACAGTATCCTTCTGAACGCTCTTCTAAAATCCTTGTTGAAGATCGTGTAGATCACGGGATTCAGAACAGAGTTCATGTAGCCGAGCCAGAAGGCTATCGCGAACGCGCTCGAAGGTATCACACAGTTCCTGCAAGCCGCCTTCAATATATACAAGAAGAAGAAAGGCAGCCAGCAAGCAATAAAACTCCCCATAATTAACCCTAGAATTAATGTAGCTCTCTTCTCTTTCTTTCTCGCTAATCTTTTCTTTTCTCTCTCTGGATCTCTTGGTTTATGAGGCTTTGGTAGTGCTGGTTCTAGTTCTGATTTGCTTGGTTGAGACTTTTCTTGTCTTCTATCTGTCTTTTTAAATATGCGTAGTTTCAAGGGTTTGACGCCCCCGCAGCGGCTGACGACCCCAGAGTCTGACGACGATGGTTCCATTTCTGAGACCATGTCGGCGTCTATCGCGACGCTGGGTGCTCTGCCCCTTGTCTGCTGTAGTTGAAGCTCCCCGTTTACTGAGAGTGTGGAACTTCTCAGTGGACAGGATGCTAATGGATTTTTTTGTACTTGTGCTGATGTTACAACCTGGGGAAAGAAAGTGTGGTTATTTTAACTTGCATTTCTAAAATGGTGCCGATAGAAGAGAGGAAGGTAGTTTTAACAAAGTCCGAGCCATCGGTGTTGAGTGCTCCTGAGAGAGGAACCTAGAAGTACTGCTTTCTGAATCAAGCTTTTGATCCAGCTGCCAAGCGACACCCTCCTCAAGTGTTCGTCAAGGCTATTGGCTATTAAGCCATTGGCCGACACGACTATCAGTAATAGAACTGCTGTATTTTTACCATTATTCTGTTTATTCGTATTTTTACATAATTCTTATAAATACAAAAACATTTAAAAATATAAAAAATAGTAGTCCACCGGCATCGGTTTAATTAAATTTGTATGAATTTGTTAAATTTATTAATTATTTTAATTCCAAATATTTAATATAATTATTATAAACTTTTATTTTTTTTGCTTCTATAATATTGTAAATGTTTATTTTGTTAGCTTATAGCTGATTATATTGTGCATGCTGTGGCCTTCTGTAAGTGAAGGAGAGAACCTACGTGATATTATTGTCGTCCATAATTTAAACAACGTGATAAATTACATGGAGATCCTCAATAATAAATAAATTATTATCTACACAATAAAGTGTTAATTTCGATTCGCACAATATCAACAGCGAACTGCAACTGACGACAGTGTGCAAATTGACCGAAAGTCAACTAAACTTAGATTGACCTCAGAGCTAACAGTGTCAGTTGTAACTACAAGTAACACTGTAGTTGGATGCAGCTAACTTTAAGCCACAGCTCACAGTTAGATTAGGTTTAAAGTGATAGAATGGAGTTAACTTTACCTTAGAAGAGACTATTGCTTATTGATGAGTCAATGTAGACCGATCCTCATTGAAAAGTAAGACTAGCTGTTATAGTGTTTGTAAATGATGTTTGATGTTTATTTTGCAAGTAGGTTAAAACATTTGGAACGAAGTTCCTTATCACGCTTTGCATAAGGGGGCTAGACAAAAAAAATTACGACCAAAAGTTGCAACGACTTTTTGCTATATAGTTGTAAGCATTGAACAGTGTGGTGTTGCGACGATTATTTTTGTTGAGTTTATACAGATTTTTTTTACATAAAAAATAATAACTTCGTTCCATCCGAGTGTCCCTTGCCATCTCTAAAGTTTTTTTAAAAGAGTTGTATTAAAAAAAAAACTAGATGGAATGAAGAAACAGCCGAAACAAACTGAGAGGTCCACTGTTGTTTTAAGCAGACTGCATTCATTGTTTTTAATAATCGATGAGTATCTTATTATCCTACCGTTAGTCAGGTGGCAGTAGCCCGATGACATCAACTTTACTCGTTGCTTATATGTCAGACACACGTCATCCTAACTTTATATATTCCATGTTAGTGCGCGGTGCAACTGCTTCATTTGTATTTGCAAGGTCAAATTAGACTACCTAGCGAAACTCGAAAGATATCGGTACCCATCAGACCTCTTCTTCTAATTTTCACTAGTTATAGTTAAATGCTGATCAGCTGCCCTACCACAACGTCTTAAAACAGAACTTATTCCACTGAGGGAAAAAGACAGAGCTATACAGGGTGTCTAGCACCATCTCTTTCTCACACAGGATTAAGAACTGCTATAAGATGTCATGGTAACCCTACAGTAGGCCTACCATTACGTATTAAAGCAGAACTTATTCCACTGAGGGAAATAAAGTAGGTAACCTTTAAACTATCAAGTGTAGGCCACACATGATAGTTTAAAGGTTACCTACTTTATTCGTTGAATTGAGTAATACCTGGTCTTTTGGGCATGTCTTCCCATTCATCAGGTGCTGGTTACCCAATGGCAGACGCTTGTAAACTGTAATCTACATTGTATTTATTGTTTGTGGTAGTATCATTATTAGGAGCTCGTGGCTAAATAATATCAGCCGCTCAGTTCGATCTTTAGGTTAAGCCGCGCTTGCCTAGGTTGATCTGTGGATGGGTGACCACCCGTTACATACCGAGTTTCCTCCGTGCCTCAGAAAACACGTTAAGCTATTGGTCCCGGCTGTAGTTTGTAGATATTTGACAGTGGTTACAGTAGTCAGTGTCCCGAAAGTCTGACAACCAGCTTACAAAGGGGTATTGTATTACCCAGTATTAACTGGGTTATGGAGGTCAGATAGGCAGTCGCTCCAAGTAAAATACTGGAAGCCGACCCCAACATAGTTCGGAAAAGGCTAGGCAGATGATGATTGTGGTAGTATTACCTGGTAAGCTACCTTCAGGGTGTCTTTCCGTTCGTCAGGCGGCGGTGGAAGGGTGTCACCCGCTTCGCTTGTGGATATGTCAGACGCTAGCTCGCAGGTCACTGTCGGGATCTGCACTTGTGGCGTCTCTATTGTTGATATTTGGCTTTCACTGAAAAGGGATAAGTGTTAATGTTAAAACATCGTCATCACAACTTAACAAATCCTTACTAATATAATAAAAGCGAAAGTGAGTTCGTTTGTTTGTTTGTTACGTCTTCACGCCTAAATGGTCGAACCGAATTTGATGAATTTTGGTACAGAGGTAGTTGGGACCTTGGAGACGTGACGTAAATGTGATTATTTTGCCTCTATAAACGGCTTATTCGTCAACTCGCGCCTCATAAACTCGCTACTGCGCGCGAGTTAGCACTTTCATCTACAAAAGGTGTTTTGTCTTTTGTAGATTACTGTATACGTCAGATTTTCACTCGGTCGCGACGAATAAGCCCTGTAGGCCTACTATGACATCTTAAAGCAGAACTTATTCCACTGAGTGAAAGAGATGGTGGTAGACACCCTGTATAGCTCTGTCCCTTTCCCTCAGTGGAATAAGTTCTGCTTTAACACGTCATGGTAGGGCAGCTGGAAACTACCCTATTATAAAAAATAACAAGTTTTTTTACTAACTAACAAAGTAGGAAACCTATTTACTTTCCACATAAACTAGCAATGATATTCAATAAAGAATCTTGAAGAAATTTTGCTAACGAGAAAAGATTCCAACGATTTTCCTATCCGCTGCGGAATCCTAAAAATCCGAAGCAACCCGGATCACGAGACCGGTTGCTGAATTCCGTATCTGATAGGAAACCCTTTTATAATTTCTTCATGTCCGTCAAGAAGTACCTAAGTGAAAGTAGTTTTTTTTTCATTTGTTTCTTTTAATATAGTTGGCAGGAGTAAATGTTTTTAAATTTACATAACTGATAAAGGTTTTCTAAACTTAAGAATTTTCATGCGATAGTTAGAATAATTATATCTTCTCCTAGCACTGGTATTCGATACTTAAAAGGAGGCTCTTTTGGAAGAACCCTTACTAATATTATAAAAGCGAAAGTGAGTTTGTTTGTTACCTCTTCACGCTTTAATGGCTAAACCGATTTTGTTGAATTTTAGTACAGAAATAGTTGAGAACCAGGAGACGGACATAGGCTTTTTTAAAGAAAAAGTGGGATGTGAGCGAGAAAGAGGGAAGAAAAATGAAAACGTAGCGTTGCTATTACAAATCAATAAGACGCAAGGGGAACTGTGTCACCCCGAATTTTACGCGAGCGAAGCCGCGGGCAAAAGCTAGTATTGGATAAGTTTGTTAACTGGTAATTCAAATAAATTATTTATTAAACATATATCTATTATTAAAATATAATGTCTTGAAAGTAAAGTCTACGAATGTGTGAAAATTAATACTGTGCTTGTCAGGTAAGCAATAACAGTGAGAAAATGAATATGATCTGTTACGAGTGAATTAATGAGTTATCGTCACCTACAAAACATACATAAATAGGTAAGGTATGTCCCCTCCACCTTTAGCTGACGGAATTCACGAGTAATGAATGGACCCAAAAATATTCGACATTTCCGTATTTTGTAATTTATCAGGATTATAAAACTTCGTGTCAAGAAGTTGCTTAGAGATTTGACTGTAGACTGACCCCCGAATACTGAAACGTCACTCAAAACTTAAGTACCACTTAAATTTAACAGATACTCAGAAGTGACGTTTGACAATACAAAATCTAAAGTTTAAGAGCTGCTCAAATGTTAAGCAGCCCTCAAATTTTAAGTGACGTTTCAGTATTCGGGGGTTAGACTCTGAAACCGAATCACTGCACTGTGCAATGCAACGAAAGCCGCAACTTATGTTTATAGTAGTTTATTCCCAAAAACGGCACGGAAGTGATAAACATCGAAGAATTCGAGTGCGCATGTTCGATGGAGACACAAAAAGCAAGCCATGGTGTCTCCATTAGTCAAATTTGTACGGTCAAGCAACCGCACATTGTACTTTGGCCTAGTTAGAGAACTGCAAATTTTGTTAATTTATAAAATGTAATACAGTCACGTACTCAAGTACGTCAGTCTTCGGTAGAATATCGAGCTCGCGTAACATTTAACATTTTAAACATTTTTTATAACATTTTTACATTATTTTCTTTTATATTATTTTAGTGCATTTTTCGTATTAAAATACCTTTTTGAACATTAACATTTATTTTATTAACATTCAACATTTACTGTAAGGGTCCTGCCCTTACATTTGGTCCTTCGAATTAAGTTTAAAATCAGTGCCGTGGTATATTTTCACTCGCGGGAACATTTTGAACATTAAACTCGAACATTAATCAGAACATTCAACAGAACATTAAAACACAGTGTGAAGAGTGAAAGTGAGAGTACGCAGAACGAGGTGAAGTATAAGCAGCAGGCAGGTGTAAGCAGCGAATCCGGTGAGCACGTTCCATTTTACCTATTTTTCTGAAATTTTGGATTTGTGTACCGAGAAACAACAATGTCTTCGTACGATGCTTTACTTGATTCTCAATCTGCCAATCTTAACTCTATCAAACGTATAAATGAAAACTTTAAGAAAGATAGCTCAACACGTAAAACCACTCTTGAGTATCACGATGAAAGACTTCAAAAGCTGGAGGAGTATTGGAGTGAATTTAAAAACAACGACATCCAATTAGCCTTATTTGAAGGCAAGAAGTCTGGTCCTTACTATGAGAATAGTGTTTACGAGCGTTTGGAACAATTATACGAGGGGACGAAGATTATGATAAATAAGTCGAAACAAAGATTACTGGCGAAAATCGAAGACGACGGATTTACTTCGTTCACTCAGTCACAACAACAAGAAGAAAGGTCAAGTGCTCAAGAGGTTGTTGAAGAACAACGGGAAAGCGACGAGATCGCGGAGGATGTGAAGAACACGAGATCAAATGAAGAGTTAGTCGTTGATCAACGGACTAGAGATATGATAAATGAGCAGCGGTCTAACATAAAAGCGTTTGAGCGAACAGTACGTAACATGGACATTGAAAATTTGAAAGAAAAGTGGCAACTTGAAGATAAATTGAGGTCAGTTACGCAACGTTGGGAAAAAGTCGATACCACGTATTGGAAGCTGGACAACATATTAGTCAACATGCAAGCATTTGAAAGTGACTATAACAGACTAGAACGGCTGTATGAATTCAGTAAGGAACAAATTAACAAGAAGATTTGGGATAACAAACACCAAGAAAAATCCACGCCTCAAATCGAACTTCCGATTTTCAGTGGCAGCTACGCCCAGTGGACAACATTTAAGGACTTGTTCGTGGAAATTGTGCATCGTAACACTTTCATCTCTAACGCTCAAAAAATGCAACATTTAAAGGCGAAGTTAAAGGGAGAGCCTGAGCGATTAATACAGCACATGAACATTAGTGCTGACAACTACGAAGCCAGTTGGCGGATACTTCAACAGAGGTACGACAATAAGAGACTGTTATTTACCTACCAAGCCAACATGTTACTGAGTCTACCCAGCATACAAACCCCAACGGCATCACTACTGAAAAGAATGCATGACACGACCATTGAGTGCCTCCAGGCTATTCAGAATCTGAAATACGATACTACTAGTTGGGACCCTTTAGTGGTTCACATTTTAATGCAAAAGCTAGACGCAGACACATGCCAGTCCTTCAAAGAATCCATGGAAAACCCAAGGGAAATGCCATCATTAAACGAGTTCTTGAAATTCATCGAAACCAAGTTCATGTCAATGGAATCGGGTACAAACCCGAACCGCCCTCGGAACGTTAACAGTCAACAGCAAAACACTCAGCCAAAAACAGTACATAATGCAACATACAGCAAGTCTAAGGCGCAACAACAGACCAGTCCAGGTGGATCTAAGAACATGCCGAGAACATTCCATAACAAGCAAACATCTCATCATTCTTTTATAACTTGTCCTAAATGTTACAAGCAACACGGTCTCTATAATTGCAGAGAATTTTTAAGTATGTCACCAGACGAAAGGTTAAAAACCGCTAACAACCTACATGTATGTCTAAATTGCCTGTTTAGTCATAACGGCGAAAAATGCACGTCGGAAAAAAAGTGCAAGCACTGCGATGAGCCGCATAGCAGCATTTTGCATGATGCGATTGGAGTTGCGAAATCGAGAACCAACAGACCTAATGTAGGTCAACAAGTAAGCACGCATTTAGCTCATGATAACTCAAATGAGGTACTTCTAGCCACTGCCCAGGTCAAAGCAATAGCCAACGACGGAACTATGGTCATTCTACGCGCTCTATTGGACCAGGGCTCTCAGGTCAGCCTCATTACAGAAAATGCTGCGCAAAAATTGCAATTAAAACGAGAGCGGATGAGCGCGGTGGTGTCAGGTGTTGGGACTTCAGCCACCACCAACTGTAAAGGGGTTCTCCATCTTAAGTGCCAAGCGATATACAGCAATTTCAACATTAACATTAACGCACTTATTATGAAGAAAATAACAAACAAACTGCCGAGTAAGACAATAAATAAAGATAGCTTCGAACATTTACAACATTTGCAACTTGCTGATCCAGATTTTAACATATCTCAGGATATAGATTTACTATTGGGAGCCGAGGTATATTCTGAAATACTGTTAGAGGGGCTAATAAAAACAAACACGTCATCCGTCATCGCACAACAAACATATTTGGGCTGGATAGTATGTGGTGATTACAAAACATTCAATTGCCATGTAATTGTCAACAACATTCAGGATCTGGCCCAATTCTGGGAACAGGAGTCTCTGCAAGAGGAAAAAGAAGATGTCGACCCAGACAACAAGTGCGAACAGCTGTACAAAGAAACAACAACACGACTTCCTGATGGACGATACCAAGTTCGTCTTCCCCTCAAGGACAATTTTATTGAACAATTAGGAACATCAAAACCACAGGCAATCGCTCAATTTCAGCAACTAGAGCGAAGAATGGTTAAAAACCATGCGTTTGCAAGTAATTATAAAGCCTTTATGGAAGAATATGAAGAAATGGGTCACATGGAAAAAGTCGATAACAACACTGGGAACAAAAACATGGAATATTATCTTCCACATCATGGGGTAGTGCGGCCAGGTGCGATCACAACTAAACTCAGAGTTGTGTTCAATGCATCGGCAAAAACAAGTACAAAACGCAGTCTTAATGATTTAATGGAGGCCGGGCCAAATCTACAAAAAGATATCTTTAGTATTTTGCTGAAATGGAGACAATACAAATATGTCTTAACATCAGACATTGAAAAAATGTACCGATTTATAATGGTGCATCCTGAACACCAACCTCTTCAGAAAATAGTGTGGAGGGATTGCCCACAGCAACTGCTAAGAGAATATCAACTATGTACAGTAACATATGGTACCAAGGCCGCTCCATTCCTAGCACTCCGAACACTTCAACAACTAGCAAGAGACGAAGGTGACAAGTACCCTGAAGCAAAAAACATCCTACTCAACCAATTTTTTGTTGATGATGCGTTATTCGGAAAGGATACCATAGATGAGGCCCGAGACACAAGAGACCAACTTATACAGTTATTGAAGGAAGGAGGGTTCAATCTCAGAAAATGGTCGAGCAACGAACGTCAACTGCTAGAAGACCTGCCAGAACATATGATTAGTCCCGTCAGTTTAAGCTTTACAGAGGCATCAGCGTCCAAAACGTTAGGCTTGGCATGGGATCCAAAACAAGATGAATTTATATTTTCAACCACACTAAAAAACAAAACCGACACTGAAACCAACAAGAATTCGTCAAAACGGCAAATCTTAAGCGACATTTCAACAATTTTTGATCCATTGGGGTTGCTATCCCCAATAACAATCAAGGCAAAAATCTTATTCCAACAGATCTGGAAGTACAAAATTGAATGGGATGATACTGTTCCAGATGGAATAGAAAAGGAATGGAGAACATTAAAAACGGAATTAACAAACATGCAACCTTTCAAAATAAACCGATGGCTTGGATTAGAAGCAAACAAAAATTGGGAATTACACGCATTTTGTGACGCATCAGAAAAAGCGTTCTCGTGCGTAGTATACAGCAAGATTACAGAGGGAGAACATCAACAGATTACATTGGTTGCGGCAAAAACAAAGGTCGCTCCAATACAAAAACAACAAACACTTCCCAGACTTGAGTTATGCGGTGCTCAGCTGTTAGCTCAACTGGTTAAGAAAATAAAACATTGCTTTGATAAGCCTAACATTAAAGTAACAGCATGGACGGACTCGATGATCGTGCTTGGCTGGCTGAAGGGAGATGTCTCGCGATGGAAAGCCTACGTCGGACACAGAGTTCAAGAGATCATATCTGTAGTGCCCGCAGAGAATTGGAAACACGTGAGATCTGAACAAAACCCGGCCGACTGCGCGTCACGTGGACTACTACCGTCTCAGTTACACAACTTTCCTCTGTGGTTTAGTGGACCGGAATGGCTTAACAGTGAATTCATTCCTGAAGCACATGACATGATAAAGATGCCTGAAATAGAACTAAAAAAGGTGCATGCAGTTACGTCACAAATTACGGAACACAAAAACATCAACTTTATAACAGAATTACTTAACAAGAACAGTTGTATTATGACTATAATACGCATCGTAGCTTGGGTGTCGCGTTTCATAACAAGGACGTCGCAAAACAATCGGCACGGGGAAGCCGCAGCTATGAATCATCCAAACATTAATGACTCGCACGCGTCAAAACAATGTAATTTAACACTCTTTGATATTCGATGCGCTACTAATATAATAATAAAACATGTACAAAACGAATATTATGAACAAGAAATTAATGAATTAAAGACTAAAGGAAGAATAAGCAAAAATAGAGGACTCCAAAAACTATACCCTTACCTGGATGAAAATAACATTTTGCGTGTCGGAGGGAGACTAAAGAATTCAAACTTACCAGAAGAAACAAAACACCCAGCTATCATCCCAAAAAACAGCAAACTGGCGCATCTCTTAATTGCTCGTGCACATTCTACAACACTGCATGGTGGAGCGAGGCTAACTATGGCTACATTGAGACAGAAATACTGGATCACAGGTGGAAATAACACTGTTAAAAAATACCTGCAGGACTGTGTAAAATGTTGTCGCTTCAAACCATCGAAACAATACCAATTGATGGCTGACCTACCCAGGGAGAGAATAACACAATCGCCACCATTCTACCACACAGGAGTGGACTTCACAGGGTTTGTTAACGTTAAATTAAACAAGGGCCGGGGCGTCAGAACGAGTAAGGGTTACGTCGTTGTATTCGTATGCATGACAACAAAGGCGGTGCATTTAGAACTTGCATCAGATTTATCATCTCAAACATTTATACTGGCTCTTAACCGCATGATCGGACGACGAGGATGTCCGAGACATATTTATTCTGATAACGGAACAAACTTTGTTGGAGCCGAAAGGGAGTTAGCAAAACAACTGCATATTTCAAAAACATTTAACAACGACACCTTATCGAAAAAGAGTAACGAGATGGGGATAGAATGGCATTTCAACGCTCCAAGCTGGCCGACTGCGGGAGGACTTTGGGAGGCTGCAGTTAAGTCTATGAAATATCACCTAAAGCGTGTCCTAGGAGAGCAAAAGTTGACATACGAAGAGTTTTTAACACTGCTTACACAAATAGAAGCCTGTATGAACTCTAGACCACTTTGCCCTTTAACTGAGGACGTGGACGATATTGACTACCTCACACCTGCACATTTCTTAATCGGCCGACCTTTAACATTCTTGCCAACAGAAAATATCGAAAATCAAAACATCAACATTCGACATAGGTGGCAGTTATTAGATAAAATGAAACAAGGGTTTTGGAGAAAATGGTCATCAGAATACCTTCAACAACTTCAAGTTCGCAGTAAATGGTTAAACAAAACAAACAATTTATCATTAGGGGATATTGTCTTAATTAAAGAAGATTGCCTTCCTCCTGCGAAATGGGCACTTGGCAGAATACAGGAAGTTCACCCGGGGAGAGACAATCTGGTCAGAGTTGTGACGTTAAAAACTAAAACAGGACTACTAACAAGACCAGTAACAAAATTAGTAAAACTCCCAGTAACAGAATCTCCTATAGAAGTACCTGACACCACCACCTCCAATGATAAAAGCTGCACTGAAAAACAAAAGACCACAACAAATAACACCAACAGGAAACAACGTTTTAAATCAAACAAGATAAGCTCCAGCCTGCTATGCATCCTCGTAACATTGCTAGCATTATTTCAACCCACAAGGCAGAGCAGTGACGGCATAAATGTTACACCGTTTGAACCAAATAGAGGAGTGTATTTTGACAAAATCGGCAATTTGCAAACCGTGCACGATGACTGGAAGATTGTAACATATTACAACATGACAACATACTGGCAAGGCATGGAAAATATACATAGAGTTGTGAAACACCTAGGAGAAAGGTGTGAGCAATTTGCATACCAAACATTGTGCAAAACCATCATGACTGAATTCAAACAGGAACTCAACGAACTTGATCATAATAACTACATGCTGGAAACTCATCATGGGCAAACAAGGGGACGCGTTGCCCGAGGTCTCGTCGATGGAGTAGGTTACCTTGCAAACAGCCTATTCGGCGTGCTAGATGAAAGGTTCGCAACACAATATAAAAAGGACATAGAAACATTACATAATAACAGAGATCATTTATTAAATCTGATTAAAGGTCAAACCTCAATCATTGAAGCACACAATAACATTTTAAAGAGAAACGAAGAGGCGATGAACACTCAGTTCAATCTATTAGAGCAACACCTTAACGCTACAGATAACTATCTGAAGAAATTGGACGAAGCTGTTCAACAAGATGAAGCGTTGAATTACTTTAACATCATGGCTTTAACAAGTTCAACCATTCTGTCCAAACTCCGTCACATACAACAGATGCTCTTAGACACAGCTATTAACATACACCATGGTCATGTAGACACCAGACTTTTACCGCAGAACCAACTCTTTCAAGAGCTTAACATTATCTCTGGACAATTGCCACAACAATTATCGCTACCCGTTGACAACATTCAAAACCAATTAGCTGATATTTACAAACTACTAGAAGTAAAATCTAGACTGTTTGAAAATTATTTCATCATCGAAATAACATTACCTCTAACGGGTGACACTCCATTCACTATATATAAAACAGTTCCCATTCCGATGATCAAAAATAACAACCAGTCAATTACAATGAAAACAAACTCAGAATATGTTGCAGTAAATGTGAGAAAAGAGACATACATGCAGCTAACAGACAGTGACCTGGAAAATTGTATTAAAATAGAACCAAGGACATATGTATGCTCACTAAACAAACCAACACGCAACATGCGAAATCATCAAATTCCATGCGAAATCGGAGCAATAACAAATATTACATTATCAAAATGTATCTACACATCCGAGTCATGCAACAACAAATGGACGCCATTACAAAAACCGAATACCTGGCTCTATGTCTGCTGCACGGATTGTCAACTGCAAATCATCTGTGAAGGTCGTATGACTACGAAGGCAATACGGTCAACGGGAATTTTAGAAGCCAAAGAAGGATGCATAATTAGAAACAACGAAGAAACATATTATACACAACTTTACTACACAAACAAAATTTACGTCAACCCGGAAATACCGCTGATAGACCTAGATGACATCAACAATTTAACATCGGTACATCCGCTTGACATATCAACAACCCAACATAATACGCATTTTGTGAAAAACGATTATGAAAAACTTCATAATTCGTTGAAAGAATTGGAAGAAGAGACAAAACAGACTGAAATGTCGCAACACGATGTCCATCAATACATCGTTTCATACTCTACGATGGGACTTCTGATCCTGTCAATATTCGTCGCGGGAGGAGCCTACGTGTACTGTAAACGCTGCGGCAAGCTCGCCGTCAGTGACGGCGCCGGCGCGCCAACCAGATCAGCGCCACAGAAGCCACCAAGAGCTACGGCATCTACCTACGCGACGCCTCATGATTTTAACATTTAACTTTATTTACATTAATCATTTTATTTACATTTCTTTTTATTCCATGAATTTATTTACATTGATGTTATATTCTTTCTTAATTTTTACTCTTTTTGCCCCGCCAAGATGTACGGTCAAGCAACCGCACATTGTACTTTGGCCTAGTTAGAGAACTGCAAATTTTGTTAATTTATAAAATGTAATACAGTCACGTACTCAAGTACGTCAGTCTTCGGTAGAATATCGAGCTCGCGTAACATTTAACATTTTAAACATTTTTTATAACATTTTTACATTATTTTCTTTTATATTATTTTAGTGCATTTTTCGTATTAAAATACCTTTTTGAACATTAACATTTATTTTATTAACATTCAACATTTACTGTAAGGGTCCTGCCCTTACAGTAAATGTTGACAACAACTTATGTTTATAGTAGTTTATTCCCAAAAACGGCACGGAAGTGATAAACATCGAAGAATTCGAGTGCGCATGTTCGATGGAGACACAAAAAGCAAGCCATGGTGTCTCCATTAGTCAAATTTGTACGGTCAAGCAACCGCACATTGTACTTTGGCCTAGTTAGAGAACTGCAAATTTTGTTAATTTATAAAATGTAATACAGTCACGTACTCAAGTACGTCAGTCTTCGGTAGAATATCGAGCTCGCGTAACATTTAACATTTTAAACATTTTTTATAACATTTTTACATTATTTTCTTTTATATTATTTTAGTGCATTTTTCGTATTAAAATACCTTTTTGAACATTAACATTTATTTTATTAACATTCAACATTTACTGTAAGGGTCCTGCCCTTACAGTAAATGTTGACAACAACTTATGTTTATAGTAGTTTATTCCCAAAAACGGCACGGAAGTGATAAACATCGAAGAATTCGAGTGCGCATGTTCGATGGAGACACAAAAAGCAAGCCATGGTGTCTCCATTAGTCAAATTAGACCAAAAAATTAAAACGAAGCTACTTTACAACAAAACGAAAATTGGTTAAATCGTTCAAAATATAATCATAAATACAATTTGAAAGTTCCCCATGTTTCCACTGTATAGAAAAAAGTTATTCAAGGTCAAAAGTAAAAAAAAAATAGTTTTTCGTGATTTTCAGTAAAACGAGCTTTTGCCCGCGGCTTCGCTCGCGTTAAATTCGGTAGTGCCTCATGGATTTGTAATAGCAACGCTAAGTTTTCCGTTCTCTTCCCTCTTTCTCCCTCACATCCCACTTTTTTCAAAAAAATATTAGCCTATGTCCGTCTCCTGGTTCCCAACTATCTCTGTACCAAAATTCATCAAAATCAGTTTAGCCATTAAAGCGTGAAGAGGTAACAAACAAACAAACAAACAAACAAACTCACTTTCGCTTTTATAATATTAGTAAGGATTATATTTTGTACGATTTCACCAATTCTCAGCTTTTTGTAAATTAATGTTGCTTCGAATATCTAAATTGACCGGTTTATTATGTTTTAAATTAAGCCCCAAATATTTGTGCCACAAAAGGTTGTATAGCAATACTAATAACTATAGTCACGTGAACATTCTCCTTTATTTTTATGGAAAACCAACAGCTCATTAAAGGAAAAAAAAACAACTATAATTGACGATTCTGTAAACAAGTATAACATTCAAGCAACAAGTTCAGAACATTCAAATCAGTAGTCTACATTCAGCAGAACATAGAGACATAAAGACATGAAATGAAACCATTCTGAACATGTTCAACCGGTGGATTTGAATCCACTTGTTGATTACACTCTTATGAACGGGTGTTTCAATTTTTGTTCTGACATCATTTCTGTTTCAGGTGAGATTAAAAGAGTTGAATGAAAGTGAATGATTTTGTGAATTGTACCTAATTGTCACGGTTAGTCGAAGCATTTTCTAGCAAAGCTTTACCTGACTTGGATATCTAACAGTTTTATTTATTTATTAAAATTTCATGTACAATTTATAGTGGTACATAGGCAGACTTAAGGCTATAAGGCATTCTCTACCAACCAAGGTCAACCTTTGGGATAAATACAACAACATTAATGTAATAAATTTGCTTTGAATTCGGGGTAATACAGTTCCCCTTTCCTGGTTTACAGGCACCTGCTACTTGTAGTTTTTGCCCTAGCGCCTTATTGATTCGTATTAGTAAAGCTAAGTTTTCCCTTTACTTCCCTCTTTCTCCCTCATATGCCAATTTTTTTAAAAAATTAGTCTATGTCCGTCTCCTGGGTCCCAACTATCTCTATACCTACCAAAATTCATAAAAAACGGTTTAATTATTAAGGCGTGAAGAGATAACAAACAAACAAACTCACTTTTATAATATTAGTAAGGATGTTTCTATTTAATTCGAGAACTGATAATACGTATACAGATAAACTAATAAACACATTTGAATAAATTAAATAACAAGACGATTTAACCTACAGTTTTTATAAGTGAGTTTAATTGTTTGTAAACGCACCCATGATACAGGTTAAATTCCTAGTGTGGGGCAAAAATTTTATTTAAAAAAATGGGTTCGTTGAACTGATAATGAAGGTCGACGGTATAAATGTCGTTATAAGTTAGATTAATAATATAAAGTACGTTGGGTGCGGATGATTCTTTCGGCGCGGATGATTCTCTCGGCGCGGACGATCCTTTCAGCGCTGACGATTTACTCGGCGCGGATAAGTGCCCTTTATAGGTGCTCCTCCTTCGCGAAAATCCAATGTTCGATATTGCACAGAGGCAGGAGAATCTGAACTGTTACAGACGAATGCTCCTGGTAGAGTAAAGCGCAAGAATATAAGGTTGATATTTACCCGTTATTATTACTAAGATGTCCCGGAGGCATGGGGTGAGTGGAGGGCATCGGTCGCGTGCCCTTGGCCGGGTTGCTGAAGCTTGTCTGTTGCTCGTTCTATAAACAAAAAGTACACATTAAAACGACGTTTTGTTATAACGAACGGTGAATAAAAAACTTCTAGAGAACGAAAGAAAGAAATACAAGTGATTTACTTTTCGTGAATACATAAACAAAAAAATTCTATTCACCAAAGGGTTTCGTAGTTTTAATTGAATCTAATATTGAGTGACAATGAAAAGTTCCAAAATGAAACTAGCTTTTCTACTATACTAAATTCGGGATAACACAGTTCCCCTTTCCTGATTTGCAGGTACCTACTACCTATAGTTTTTGCCCTTGATTGATTGTAATAGTAATGCTAAGTTTTCCCCTTTCTCCCTCATTTCCCACTACTACTACAGTACATTCGCAAGTTATTATGCCTTGTGACTGGGACTGTAGCTTCATTCTTTTGTTTTTTGACATTCAAATGTGCCTGTAATGGTCTAATTAAAATAAATGCTTTGAATTTGAACAAAGTCACCGTCTCTCAAATAAACTGGTCAACTAAGATGCACTTACAGCTCTAGGCCTAGGATTCTTCCGGATCCCTCTCCGCGCTCTGGCCTTGGCAGCGTAGTATATCCTGATGTAGACAAACACCATGATGCAGGACGGTATGTAGAAGCTGCCCAGCGCTGAGTACACCACGTAGCCGATGTCGTCGGACACCTGAGGAAGAAGAGGATAGAGGTTAGAAGGGGTCTTCTAAAAATAGTTAGAGGAACGGTGAGAAGCTGGAAGTTAACTTCAGATTCGTAAGAGTATTTCTGGCATAAGCATATTAATTTGATCATTTTATTGTAGTTTTTTAAATTGTATTTTTCTTCTAGTTTTGCGTCCGAATTATTTATTTAATTCACAATTTACAAATAGTTACATGCTAGGCTTATAACTAATGAATACATGACCTTTTTAGGGCACTGCAAAATTTCTTAAAACCGATAAAATTATATTGCAGAATCTAATATCACGTATGAACTTTCACAATATTATATTAATTAAACTTATATCTAACCATAAACAACATAAACAATATTCTTTAAACTTGTATCTAACCTTAAACATTTAGCATATAGCGGGCATACATAATTAAATTTTAAAATTCTATTTTAGCTTTGGATCTTCAGCAGTCCTTTGCCTAAAAAGACAGAGCCTGCTATAGTCTTTAACTTTTGTTGGAGTAACCGCGATCGAACTGGTAACACATGACCTGTTTAATCATACCTCTGTTATATTTATACGAGGAGCTCGTGGCTAAATAATAGCAGCCGCTCGGGTCGATCTTTACGTTAAGCCGCGTTTGCCTAGGTTGGTCTGTAGATGGGTGACCACCCGTTACATACCTCGGTATTTCCTCCGTGCCTCGGAAAGCACGTTAAGCTGTTGGTCCCGGCTGTCATTTTTAGATCTTTGACAGTCAGTGTTCCGAAAGTCTGATAACCAGTCTTACCAAGGGGTATCGTATTACCCAGTAGTAACTAGGTTGTGGACGTCAGATAGGCAGTCGGTCCATGTATTATACTGATATTCAGCTGCATCCGGTTAGACTGGAAGCCGACCCTAACATAGTTGGGAAAAGGCTAGGCAGATGATGATGTAAGATTTATACGTCAAATAGAGTGTCTAACATCTAAGAAAAGTCTCATTGGGTAGACCCAATCTCGATCAGAATTTGACACTCAAACCGAATGCAGCTGTATACCAGTATTTAACATGAAGCGATTGCCTATCTTAGTTCCAAAACTAGTTAGTATTGGGTTACCTAAAGGTACTCCTTATTTATTCATCGTAAAATCATTAAATAAGGGAGTGACAGACTTTTACCGACTAACTTTTCCGGGGACTTATCCTACCGGAGTTATCGGTTAAAGTCTTACCAAAGGGTATCATAATACCCCTTGTTAAGACTTTTCAGATCATCAAGACTCTGCCTAGTTGTAACGACGGACAAATATATTGTTTTACTAGCTTTTGCTCGCGACTTCGTCCGTGTGGCATAGTTACTTTGGGTTAACGCTAACTTTAACCCGCGTGATGATCGAAAAAAAAAGTATCTTTCATTCCCCTTTTCTCACTTTTTTAGCCTATGTCCGTCTCCTGGGTCCTAACTATGTCTGTACCAAAATTCACCAAAATCGGTTTAGCCATTAAGGCGTGAAGAGGTAACTAAAAAAAACTCAATTTCGCTTATATATTTTCGCAACTTAACAGTAGAGTTTTGTTAAATTTTACAGCATGATATGTACAGACGCCTGCACATCAAGCTACTACAATCTGTCAGATTTTTTGATAGATTTTCGACTTTATTTCTAAACTATTAGGTTCAAGGTTCATTGGGAAAAAATGACAGTTTCGGGTAGCTTGACCTGCAGGTGTCTGCACAAGAAAATAAGAAACATGCAACTCTAATATTTTCTAGTTTACCCTTAACCGTCAGGTTGCAATATAATCCCGTCTTGGGCACGTCCAAAGTTATTAGTAGGAACATTATTTTTGTGGGCACGTCCTAAGCGCACGTGACACACTTGGTATTGCAGTTCTAACAGACAAATGGTATTGCTTAATATGAAGTAGGCGATCTGTGTTGGCAACCGTAGAGGTTGCTGGATTTGTTGGTTGCAGTAAATAGGATGAAGTATATAGTATGCGTAGTGTCTTTGTTTCTGATATATCATCAAGCCTGTGGATGTAATTTTGTTTTTCGGCCCTGTTAACGATGAAGACTTTCGTGATTTTTGTTTTATCCATCGATTTATTTGGCCGCCGACTTCGGAAGACCGGAAGTAAATTTATTTTCCATCTTTTTAGTGCTATTTGGGAGACGGTTTTTTTAAAAAAACCTATTTTGTTGTCGGATGGTATATCTCACACAAATTCTTATCGAGATATTAGCACATTTACATTCGAAGAATAAGCATGTATGTATAATAGAAGACTAGCGACCCGCCCAGCGGTTTTACCCGCTGCTTGCCTCCTAAGAGTCATAGCGTGACGTATTATCTAATATATAAAATTCTCGTGTCACAGTTTTTGTTCCCATACTCCTCCGAAACGGCTAGACCAGGGGTGGCGAACCTTGATGAACCAACGTGCCATTTTTCCTAAATAAATGTTGAATGACGCCACAGACGTGCCATTAAATAATTTTGACTAAGTGATTGTATTAGGAAAATAATTACTATCAATTCGAAACTTTTTTTACTGACTAGTAGAGTCATCGCCAAACGGTTTGTAAGCGAATTAATTTTATTCATCTCTGAAAATAATGAATCGCTCCGGCGAGTTAAAAAATGATAGTAAGATAAAAATATGATTAAAATTGTTTGCGTGCCCAATTCGTTTTGTCGCGTGCCGTCTTTGGCACGCGTGCCATTGGTTCACCATCTCTGGGCTAGACCGATTTAAACGAAATTTTGTGTACATATCGGGTAGGTCTGAGAATCGGCCAACATCTATTTTTCAAACCCCTAAGTGAGCAGCGGGTGAAACCGCTGGGCACAGCTAGTGTACATGTAAACCTTCCTCTTGAATCAAAATACCTATTAAAAAAACCCGCATCAACATCCGTTGCGTAGTTTTAAAAATTTAAGCATACATACAACATAGCAACATACAGACAGCGACAGCGACTTTGTTTTATACTATGAAGTGACAACTCATAAAATAACCAAGGCAATATAGATAAAATTAATATGGGACCCTTTCGTAGGTATACCCTTTCGGAGGATTTTGAATGGAGAAATCGCTTTGAGGTTACCACTTGCCGCGCCCTTAACGGGGGCGCAGCGGCATCTACGATCGATTATACATATTATCTGTCGCATCGATACCCCGCCATCCGCGCCCTCTTGCGGGGGCGCAACGATTTCTAGTGAACTGTCAGGCCAGACACGACACCCATCTGGTCCAAAGATACTCTCTTTCTATAGGGGTTTAAAGCTTTACACCCTGTTCTTCATACCCGTAAACTTCTCTAAAAATTAAAAACGAGGTTAAAGGAAACATTAAACGATAAATCCATGGATTATCCTCCCCCTTCTTACAAGGTTTCATAACTTGGTGAACGTTGCGTAAAGTTGAATGTCAGTGACCCGGAACCAATCAGTTTGGAAATCTTCAGGGAAACGTTTATTGAGAAGATAATAAATTATTGTCTACTGAGCTCTTTCGGATTTTAATCTGTTTGAAAACGATTTTTGATTCACGTTTTTGTAGGAGCTGCCTCGATGGGCCAGTGGTCAAGGCCGCCGAATATGAGGCTTCGATTCCCAAATCGGGTTAAGTGTTCATCATCATCATCTGTCTAGCCTTTTCCTAACTATGTTGGGGTCGGCTTCCAGTCTAACCGGATGCAGCTGAATATCAGTATTTTACATGGAGCGACTGCCTATCTGACCTCCACAACCCAGTTAATACTGGGTAATACGATACCCCTTGGTAAGACTGGTTGTCAGACTTTCGGCACACTGACTACTTTTAACGACTGTCAAAGATCTACAAATGACAGCCAGGACCAACGGCTTAACGTGCTTTACGAGGCACGGAGGAAACTCGGTATGTAACGGGTGGTCACCCATCCACAGACCAACCTAGGCAAGCGCGGCTTAACCTAAAGATCGACCCGAGCGGCTGCTATTATTTAAATCGGGTTACGTGTTATTGGGATCCTAATTGTGAATTCCTTGCGTGGCAGCTGCAACAGGATTCTAAAGACTGTAGCAGATATAATCTCTTCTCCATTATAGAGATCACTAGCTTTTACCCGCGGCTTCGCCCGCGTTAAATTTGGGGTAACACAGTTCTCCTTGCGCCTTATTGATTTGTAATAGCAACGCTAAGTTTTCCCTTTTCTTCCCTCTTTCTCCATCACATCCCTTTTTTTGGAAATAAACATTAGCCTATGTCCGTCTCCTGGTTCCCAACTATCTATGTACCAAAATTCATCACAATCGGTTTAGCCATTAAAGCGTGAAGAGGTAACAAACAAACAAACTCACTTTCGCTTTTATAATATTAGTAAGGATAGTAAGGAAGTAAGGATAGTAAGGATTAGTTAAGCGGGTGATCTAAAGGTATTTTTAACTTTTTTATATATAACGTTGCCCCACACAAGGATTTTTTCCTGTATCGTGGGTGCGTTTACAAATATTTAAACTCACATACACAAACAGCCAGACCCGAAACAACCATCTACAGGCCATACAAATATTTGTTCCGTGCGGTGATCGAACCTGCGATACGCAGCGCAGCAATCGCCCGCTGAGCCACAATGTACTAAGTTTCCACTATGTTTAAGTTCCATGTAATAGAGGCAAACTCATTGCCATCAACCAGGCTCAAGACTCCATCAATGCTACTGAAGTGGGTCGGTGAAGGTAATGAAACTAGCACTTTCGATATCGAATCTATTTTCTCTGACCACTTCTGTGAATCAGTGAACCTATGTAATAAAAGTACAATGAGGTAAAGGTTCACTTAAACACTCGGCTAACTAGCTTGCGGAGAGAACAGCGTGCGGTGCCTGGGGTCCGGATCAAAGTGAAAGAGCGATGACCATCTGATCGTCTTGTTGAATGAAAAACGCAAGTCATCTGTCCGACCACAGGTGAGTTGGCCGAGGTTAAGTTCAGAAATTACTAAGACAATTTATATTACATTAAAGAACTGTTGTAGGTATAGTGTAAATATTTATTGTATTATTAGAAAATATATAAAGATATAATGTGTGTAATAAATATAGTAATTAATTAAATATGTAAATATAATTATGGTGAAGAAATGTTGGTTTTATTTATGGAAAATGATCGGTTTTTGTCTGTGGTGTTCTGCATCTGTGGTGCTTTGCTTTGACGTTTTGTGAATGTTGGTATGTGAATAAAAGGTGGAGTGTTTACAATTTATACTGGTTTATAATCTAGTTTTAAATTAAGTAATCTACCGGTGTAGCTCTAGCTATGCCCGCTACACTACTCCCCCCTTGAGACCGTAGCTGCTAAGCTAAGGGCGATAGTAATCCGGGAAACGAACAGTGCGGCCAGAGCGTGTTTTTTTTTCGATGGCGCCGGTAGGTAGCGGAGCTGCGTTTGTGACCGTTGTTGTACCCGTCATTGCGCTGGGAGGAGAGTAGTCCGCGTTGTTGAGGTAAGCGGGTTTCAACCGATCTATTGTAACTGTGGTTTCCCTTGCGTTTACCTCAATACGGTATGTCTTCTTGCCTCTTTGCAGGACTCTGTACGGCCCGGTGTATGGTGGGTCGAGCGGTCGGCGCACGGCGTCGTGTCGCAGAAAGACGTGTGATGCAGTTGCCAAGTCGCTGGGCACGTAGAAGGGCTTGTTTCCGTGCCGACTCGCCGGTTCTGGAGATAGCTTCGCCATGTGATGCCGGCTGTCGCGAACTGACCTTCAATTTGGGCAAACCAGAGTGTTGGCTCCTCAGGCCAGAACGGCGGCAACTTTACGCCGACTCTGCACACTTCCTGCTTCTCTTCCGCTGCTGGCAGAGCTTCCTGGTCTGTTCTTGTAGCCATTTTGACTCACGTCCGGCTCCTGCGCTCCTCGTCGGGGTCACCAATGAAGTGGGTCGGTGAAGGTAATGAAACTAGCACTTTCGATATCGAATCTATTTTCTCTGACCACTTCTGTGAATCAGTGAACCTATGTAATAAAAGTACAATGAGGTAAAGGTTCACTTAAACACTCGGCTAACTAGCTTGCGGAGAGAACAGCGTGCGGTGCCTGGGGTCCGGATCAAAGTGAAAGAGCGATGACCATCTGATCGTCTTGTTGAATGAAAAACGCAAGTCATCTGTCCGACCACAGGTGAGTTGGCCGAGGTTAAGTTCAGAAATTACTAAGACAATTTATATTACATTAAAGAACTGTTGTAGGTATAGTGTAAATATTTATTGTATTATTAGAAAATATATAAAGATATAATGTGTGTAATAAATATAGTAATTAATTAAATATGTAAATATAATTATGGTGAAGAAATGTTGGTTTTATTTATGGAAAATGATCGGTTTTTGTCTGTGGTGTTCTGCATCTGTGGTGCTTTGCTTTGACGTTTTGTGAATGTTGGTATGTGAATAAAAGGTGGAGTGTTTACAATTTATACTGGTTTATAATCTAGTTTTAAATTAAGTAATCTACCGGTGTAGCTCTAGCTATGCCCGCTACACTACTGAGACATTCCTATGAAAAAACCCAACAACACCCAGGTTTTGGTCGACCCAGGAATTGAACCCAGATACTCATGCTCACTACTCATCACGCAATTGCAACAAATTTCGATGGCACGGTTGGCGCAATCTGCTGCTGCGCTGGGTGTAGTGAGTGTGTCCTACAAATAATTGTTTCGGGTCTGGCTGTTTGTGCATGTGAGTTTAAATGATTTTAAACGCACCCACGATACAGGAGAAATTCCTAATGAGGAACAACGTTTGTTTAAAAATAATACGCTAAAGAGGTATCATAATTAATCCTGGTAACTTTTACAAATTTCATTTAACCATGCAGCTTTCCAAATGACATAAGTTCAGGTATAAAATATCTCAGAATCTGAGCTCTTTCAACTTGCACCGTATTCTTATTTTGTAACATTCCTTTCAGAGAAATTTAATCTTAGCCCATTGTGTGTGTACAATGGCCATCAGTGATATCGACCCAAATGTACTTTATATGAAAACGTAGACGTTTGTACGATTGGACACGATTCGGTGAGAACGGTGATATTGTGGCATGGTAATGATTATGTGCGGGTCTGTGGACAGTGAGCAATGGGTAGCTCACCGTCCATCCGTCTAGTGATGACAGGCCGGGGAGATGTCAGCCAAGCAGAGGGGCCTGTGAGATGTCAGCCAAGCAGAGGGGCCTGTGAGGGCTACTGTTTGCCGGGGTTGCGGGTTGTTCGAATGATAAACCACGGTGGAACATAAAGGGCAGAAAGAAGGAGTGTGTGTGGGTGTTAGTCAGTAAAAGTCTGACACCCCCCGCTTTGAAGACAGCGGGGTAAGTTATTTGATGATTACACAACGCCAATAAATGAATAGTAATGATTATTGTCAAAAGCTAGGCTGCTCAATTTACTGCATTCTGAAGGTGGGCAGAACTTTGATTCTGCCTCATTTGACGGGTCATTTTCTCAATAAAAAATCCTTATAGTAACTTTATTGAACCCATTTCTGATGGCTACTATGGCTGTAAATATACTTTTCAATACAGTTCCTCAAAAACTAGCTCTAATTGCACTATGATTAGGATCAAAATACAATGTATTTTTCACGCGTGCTTTTTCTCATTTATCGCAATAATGTTTTTCATAATATTGACATTTCATTGAATAATAATATTAAGGTGATTGATATTAAAATCGAATCTGGCATGCCTCAGGAAACTGACTATGACACTTCTTATTGATGTTTAATTTTAATTGACACATTTTTTTTATTAGTATTTGTAGTATTTTTATTTTTGTTTATGACCTGAATGAACAATTAAATTAATTAACCATTTTGTATGCCTTTCGGCGTCACATTATAAGGATCTTTTTTTTTTATATAACATCATAATATTGTACCCTGTGTTCACAAAATTTCCTAAATGAATTTGAATTCATTTTTTTATTTAGTATTACACGAAATAATTAAACAAGATTATAATATAAAAAACAAAAAAAAAATTCAACTTGATTGTCGCGGCCAACGGGGCCGCAAACGAGGCCAAAAGCTAGTTAAATATCTTTCTCACAAGCCTATATCCCTATTATTACATCAGCATTACCTTACAAATGCGTTCATTTAATATGACCCACGACAATTCTTATGCATGTCCGGCAACTACGGTTACAGCACGAAGTTTGTAATGACTGCTTTGAGGACGGTCGTTTCATCAAGTGTTCGTAATAACTGCTGGTCTGGTTATGTGTGGTCTGTTGCACGTGTAATTGTTACATGAATATACAGCACACCCTGGATAGCCACGGTAGCTTTACCGAGTATTCAGTACAGCAGGCTGATCGTTATATGACGTCATATGCTTTTAGGAACTCGTGCCTTAATCATGATTGCCGCTCGGGTCGATCTTGAGCTTACTCTGGACGCTTACTGTGCACGTCTTTCTACATCGCTCTTACATATTTTGTATTGTATAATTATTACTCTATTGTGCACCGAAATTGTTAAAAAAACAATAATTAATGGCGTCTTGATAAATTAATTGACAACGAACCTTTAGAAAAAAAGACATATCGCATAATCCTTACTAATATTATAAAGCGCGAAAGTGAGTTTGTTTATTTGTTTGTTACGTCTTCACGCCCAAATGGCCAAACTGATTTTTATGAATTTGTTATTTTATAAAAAAAAAGAGTGAGAAATGAGGGAGAAAGGTACCTGCAAATCACGAAAGGGGATCTGTGTTATCCCAAATTTAATGCGAGCGAAGCCGCAGGCAAAAGCTAGTAATATTATCATTTAAAAAAGTGTCCATGGACTTTCTTGCCCATTCTTCTCCGTAGAGATCAACGCTTTGGAATGGGATGATCAACGCTTTGTGACCGGGACTGTAGCTTCAACATTTTGTTTTTTGATATTCAGTGCCTGTAATGGTCTAATTGAAATAAATGCTTTGAGTTTGAGTTAAGCCACGGTTGTCTAAGTTGGTCCATGGATGGGTGACCACCCTTTAATATACCGAGTGTACCTCGCTCGTCAACCCGATGATTTCGGCTGTCATTTGTAGATCTTTTGTAGTTTTTTTGTAGTGGCAGGTTACCAAGGTTTCGAGAACATAAAGGGCGGTAGAAGGAACATGGGTGGGTTTTAGTCAGCACAAGTCTGATACTCCCCCCCGCTTGACACAATAACAAGAAAGAGCAAGATTATCAGTGAATTCCTTAACATTCTACCTTGTATCCCCTCTTCAAGACAGTTTCACGCTTCCTTGATTCAAAACCAAGTTCACTTAAGCTTTTAGCATTTTTTCTTCCAAATAGGTTATTACGAAAGTCCATAACGATACGACCCAAAGACAAAGGTCGTTTTGGAACGGAAGAGTAGTTAGCCGATAAGTGTTCTAGAGCAATGCAATATAAACTCAATGCTTTTAACAGAACGGTCTGTTTTCCGACTTTGATTTTGTGATTAGAATTTGGGAAGAGTTTTGGGGTGGGGTTTCAGTGGATGTTAGTTTTGGTTGATTGAAGTTTTAGATGCTTGTTTTGTCTAATAAAACCTCGTTAGCAAAATACCAATCCTTTAATTATGAGTTTATGATCAGAATATTGTAAATAAACACGATTATTTATAAAATAAATAGCTATTATAAACAAAATAATAATTATTTGGGTTCCAAATTGGTAATAAAAAAAACTTTATAATACCTTTGCTTCTGCTTCAGCCTGCGAAGACAAAACGCAGAAAATAATACAATTAAATCGTTTTGATTAATTACAAATAACTTTTCCATTTTTATTTCTTTTGATTCACGTGGGCATTTGTTACTGCACTTCTCGACTCACGTAAATTCCACCTCAGACGCAATGACCAAGTTTCCCCGCCAGTATCATAATGTAATATTGTTCATAAAAAACCATAACGAGTAACATAAATAATAACAATGCACGTTTATCACGTAAAAGAAAACAAAACACCGTATAAAATAAAACACAAAACTTCGGCCATTTTAACAAGACTTACAAGAGGAAAAGAGAATAATTTTTCACTCGTATTGCTCCTAAAAAAAGCACAACGTCAAAAAAGATGTAACTACAACTTGAACAAACTTGTTATCATCGGTGTCCCATTCCAACAGACAATATTGTGATAAAACGCAGTCAGAAACGACGCGGAAATAAAAAATATTTACTTTTAAACAGGAAAATGTGAGAGCAGAATATTACACTAACTTTTATTATTTCCCTAAGCTATAATTTATTCTTCAAATTATCACGATGAAAACTGTTTGTTGTACGGTCAACTAAAGAAATAAGTAACAAGTCCGTGTCGTATATACGAGTTTAGTATATGAGTTTGTTTATTTGTATGTTACCTCTTCACGCTTTAATGGCTGAACCGATTTGGATGAATTTTGGTACAGAGATTGTTGAACCAGGAGACGGACATAGGCTATTTTTTTCATAAAAAAGTGGGATATGATGGGGAACGAGGGAAGAAAAAGAGAAAATTTAGCGTTGCTATTACAAATCAATAGGCTCAAGGGCAAAACCTGCTGGTAGCAGGTACTGCCCTTGAGCCTAGCAAAAGCGAGCAAAGCCGCGGGCAAAAGCTAGTAGTTCAATATTTTTTTGAAACCGATGTAGATTTTCGACTTTTATTTTTATTTATTTAATTTTGTTTGTTTTGTTTTTTGAGGAGATTTTAGCTAAATAATAGCTGCGCGGGTCGTAGGTACAGCCGCGTTTTCCTAGGTTGGTCTATGGAGCACCCCCTACCCCGCCCGGAAAACAAGTTGGTTCCGGTTGACATTTGTAGATTTTTGACAGTCGTGACAGGTAGTCAGTGTCTCGAAAGTCTGACAACCTGTCTAACCAAGGAGTATCGTATTACCCAGTACTAACTGGGTTGTGTTCAGCTGCATCTGGTAAGACTGTTAGCCGACCCCAACATAGTTGGGAAAAGGCTGGGCAGATGATGTTGTGTTTGTTTTTTAGCCAAATAAATTAAACTTTATTCGAAAAAAAAATTAAAATTTAAGCCTTTCTGATGAGTTTGGTTACTTATCTCTTCTGTTGACTGTATGTACAAGTTTTCTCTCTTTTCAACCTTAATTTCTCCCTCTTTTTACCCCTACTTGACCCTATAAATGTAGCTTATAGAGCGTACCGGGGGAAGAATGTATTGTTTAAGTTTAGCGTAACTGCAATGAAATGCTGTGGTGTACAGCTTGTGTATAAAACTTTCTATGGGCTCTTTGTTTTCTGATTTCAATGATTAATGAGAAATAAAGGTGAGTGGGCGGGCATTTATTTTATTCTATAATAACTTCGTTCCATCCGGGTGTCCCTTGACACCTCTCAATTTTTTTTTTACAATTTCGGTGCTCAATCCTTACTAATATTATAAAAGCGAAAGTGGCTAAACCGATTTTGATGAATTTTGGTACAGAGCTGGGTGTTTAAAGATTGAGATATGAGGGAAAAAGAGGGAAGAAAAGGGAAAACTTAGCATTGCTATTACAATAAATAAGGGGCAAGGGCAAAAACTACAGGTAGCAGGTACCTGAAAATCAAGAAAGGGGAACTGTGTTACCCCGAATTTAACGCGAGCAAAGCCGTGCGCAAAAGTTAGTAGGGTAACAATTAAATGTACTTATTCGTTCGCCATCACTACGACCCCACCCCACAGTTTACATTGGACTGTCTTAGAGCAGTGGCTAACTGTTATTTGTATAACGAGTGAGTTTGTATTGACATGGCGTATAAAACATTTGCATTATACATATACTAAAGGCAGGAAAGAAAACTGGAGAAACGATGGTTATGTAAAAAGAATAGGGTGAGTATTCTACTTCCTACTAATATTATAAAAGCGAAAGTTTGTGAGTATGGATGTAGGTATGTTTGACCCTCTTTCACGAAAAAACTACAAAACGGATCCTGATGAAATTTGGCACAGATGTAGATTATAGTACGGAATAACACATAGGATACTTTTTTTTCGATCATCACACTGGTGAAGCCGCGGGCGCCAGCTAGTATATAAGATGACTAACTGGTGTAATATTGTATAATTGTATTATCTTTAAACTTTATTCCATTTAAAATATTATCTAAAACCATTTTTTGCGGTAGGGATATCATCAACCTAATAACTTCCCCCGCTCCGCTCAGACAGAGCGGGGGGGGGGGAGAGTGTCAGACTTTTATTGACCAACCCACCAATGTTCCTTCTTTTGCCCTTTATGTTCTGGGGCCGCTTTATCTATTTGGAACAACTCGCAATGCCGGGGTTGCGAGTTGTTCCAAAGAGATAAAGCGGCGGTGATCCTGGCTGTCCTCTGTTTGACGCCCGAAGCCCCTCTGGGCTTCGGGCGTCAAACAGAGAGAGAGAGCGTCTGCCGGGGTTGCGGACTGCCGGGGTTGCGGGTTGTTCGAAAGAGATACCGCGGCCTCGGAACGTAAAGGGCAATAGAAGGAACATGGGTAGGTTTTAGTCAGTACAAGTCTGACATGCCCTCCCGCTCCGCTCAGAGCGGAGTCAAGTCATTGGATGATCCACCTGAAAAAAAAAAGCCCAGAGCGTCTCCCGCGGCGTCAGGGTTGGTTTGAGGTCCAACAAACGTCCGGCACCCCCTTCGCTAGCATAACTGCTTCACAGAAGGAGGTGAACGCTTCCTTTTCCCTCCCGCTCCGGACCATGGACTGAACCACGGCCGGACTCGAGAGATGGTGGCCGTCGATCGCCTCAGATAACCTTCATGACCTCATTAATTGATTGGTTAAGGCTATTATTGAACGATAGCCCACTTTAAAAAAAAAAAGACTTTGTCCCATACTAGGAATTTCTCCTGTATCGTGGGTGCGTTTACAAACATTTAAACTCACATACACAAACAGCCAGACCCGTAACAACTATCTGCTGGTCATACAAATATTTATTCCGTGTGGGAAACGAACCCGCGACACGCAGCGCAGCAGTCGATCGCTCAGCCACTGCGCAACCGTGCCGTCAAACCGTCTGAAAACTCCTACAGTCAATAACGCTTACCGATGCGAGGTAAGCAGAACAATTTTAACGCAACATTGGGCATTATTAACGATAGCTCGATATAAAAAGAATTGTTAGCATATCCTCTTTTATAGTTATTGAATTGAATTTTATGCTGACTATGGTTTTTAGCGGTGATTCTCTTTATTTTTATTGGTTTGTTTTGAATAGGTTAATGTTAAATGACATACTTAGACTAAGTATTGTAAGAGGTTTTATAACCTAAGCAATGCTGGCTGATTTACCGTAACGTTCAAATACTCAGGTCGTTTTAAAATAAGAAAAGAATAGAATAACAGAATGGTAGGTTTGAGATAAAACTGTGACATGTAAATTAAAATATGATTTAAATTATAATCCTAAAAATATTATATGCGCATTTTATTTAAAGTAAATAGATTAGTTATTACAGATGGTGCTAGACATCCTGTATAGCTCTGTCTCTTTCCCTCAACGGAATAAGAATTGCTTTAAGAGGTCATAGTAGGGCTACAGTTTTCATAGTCTAAATATGATGTTTTTGGAACAACAACTTTAATTTCTTTAAATAAAGTTCAGTTTGCGTTACAACATCAATGATTTTTAGAACTATTTTAATGGTACAGGTCATTCTATAACCAACTTAGTGCACAGTAACATAAAGTTTAAATTCGTTGTTGACGTGAAATAACGTCCATAGGAGAGCTGGATTTTAATAAACTCACAAATACAATAAGTATAATAGTCCCCGCTGTATTACAGGATGTCAGTGCCTCCAAAAAATTAATATCCAGTCTTACCAAGGAGTATCGTATTACCCAGTTATTAACTGGGTTGTGGAGGTCAGATAGGCAGTCGTCGATGTAAAATACTGGTATTTGGCTGAATTAGGTAAGACTGGAAGCCGACCCCAACATAGAAAAGGGCTAAGTTGATGATTTTGCAAAGGTGCTACTGATCTGACATCTACAATCCAATTCCTTCGATACACCTTGGTTGGCAAGACTGGTTGTTAGACTTTCGGCCATTTTGATATATAATACTAGACTCCGCCCGCGACTTCGTCGGCGTGGCATAAATAATTTGGGCCAAGGCTAACCTTAACCCACGAGATGATCGAATTTTTTTTATCTTTCTCCCCCCTTTTCTTCTCTCTTTCTCCTCCTTATTTAAATTTAAAAAAAAAATAGCCTATATTCGTCTGCAGGGTCCCAACTATCTCTGTACCAAAATGCATCAAAATCGGTTGGGCTATTTAGGCGGCAAGACGTAACGAACATACAAACTCACTCTCGCTTTTATAATATTAGTAAGGATTTTTAATATCCCAAAATATATAAGAAACGATACAAAAAGGGACTCAATAAAGGGCAATTGTAACCTAAAGAATGCGATAAGGTCGCGAACCAAACCTAGTATGCAATAAATAAAAATAAAATCCCTCACAGAGGACGGTTAGCAAAAAAATACTTTATTAAAGACAATCGCACTAATGCAACGCAAAGACGAGCTTTTTCTCTGTTGAATAAAAACAGTGATCTTTTTCTGTAAGTGGTAGGGTTAGCAAAACAATCCGCAAATTTCTTTTTTTTGCACTAGAATTGTTAATTAATCGGATGCAGAAAGTAAGCGGTTTCTAACGTTTTTTTTATCGGGTAGAATTTTGTTTGTAACAACTTAAAAGCTTTCTAAACTGTTTTTTTCTTTATTTGCTGCTCCAACATGTCTAACATTAATTAAAAGGACTTCTCCGTGGTTGGCAAACTCTTTTCTACTTAAAAACTATATGTACATTACTTTACTACGTAACTATTTAATAATAATGTATAAATATAGCCTGTTTTTGTCCCACTGTTGGGAAAGGCCTCTTCTCATACAGAGAAGGCACAACCATTGATCACCACGCTTGCTTAAGACGGGTAGGTGATTTCAGATTCATATTAATAAAGAAAGGAGTAAATGATGCCGTGACGTCTGATACGGGAGAATGGAAGAAGAAAACGTGTTGCACCGACCTCAAATAGAATGGGACAAGGGCAGGAAAATGATGATGGTGATGATTAATAATGAAGACTTATAAGGTTATTTTTTACAGCACAAAGGGACTATAGATTTGGGTGTATGGTTTAAATTTCAACTCGATACCTTTATGCCTTTTTGACGGGCCTCTTGGTCTAGTGGTTAGTGGCCCTGACTGCTGAGCCAGAGGTCGTGGGTTCGATTCCCACCCAGGACAAACTTTGTGTGATGAGCATGATAGTTTGTTCTGTGTCTAGGTGTGATTTATCTATATTATGTATGTATTTATAAATTATATAAGTATGTATATCAGTTGTATGGTTACCATAACACAAGCTCTGCTTAGCTTGGGATCAGATAGCCGTGTGTGAGTTGTCCCAAGATATTTATTTATTTATATTTATGCGTTCCAGAGATAAAGGGTCTTGACAAACCTCTAAACAAAGTTTTCCAATAAGGGTACCATTTGAGCTCACCGTCCGTCCGTCTATTGACGACAGGCCGTGTCGACGGCCCGTCCATGTTTCACGCGCGCCTCAAAGAGATGTCAGCAAAGCAGAGGGGCTTGCCAGAGCCTCCGCCTGCCGGGGTTGCAGGTTGTTCGAAAGAGATACCGCGGCCTCGGAACGTAAACGGCAATAGAAGGAACATGGGTGTGTTTTTTTCAGTAAAAGTCTGACCCTCCCCCCCGCTCCAGCTCCGTCCAGAGCGGGGGAAGTTATTTGATGATTTCTTACCCCAAAGAAGAAAAAGGGTCCCGTTTTTTTTCATTTGAGGCACGGAACACTAAAAAGCAACACCAATCAGTTATCTAATAGAAACTAGAATTCTAGTTATAGTCGTGCAAACATTAAAGTTTTGTGATAAGTTGAGCAATTATGAAAGTACTAGCTTTTGCCCGCAGCTTCGCTAGCGTTAAATTCGGGGTAACACAGTTCCCCTTTCCTTATTTACAGGTACCTGCTGCCTGTAGTTTTGCTCTTGCGCCTTATTTATTGTAATAGCAATGCTAAGTTTTCCCTTTTCTTCTCTCTTTCTCCTTCATACCTCAATATTTTTATAAAAAAAAATATCTATCTATGTCCGTGTCCAGGGTCCCAACTACTACTGTACCAAAATTCATCATAATCGGTTTAGCCATTTAGGCGTGAAGGAAGAAGTAACAAACAAACAAACTCACTTTCGCTTTTATAATATTAGTAAGGAATAAGTATAAGCAATAATTTTCGTGATTTCTATAGTTTTTTTTTTTTCCGAAAACACGCAATTTCTTTTATTACGTCATTAAACATTTGTGTGTGTTGGTCTCAGACAGTCAAACTTTACTAAATAAGAAACTTTGACCATTATCATTATTCAGAGTATGTTCGGCCTAGGCTCGGTTTTCGGCCTAACTAGTTCTATCAGAATATATCTGTCCCTCATTGTGTAGAGAAAACTTTGTATATAACTAAAATTAGGTCCAAACTGTAGGCGAAATTTGAACGTGTTTGAAAACTACTAAATAAGGCGGGTTCCACAATTGACTTGAAAGCAACTAAATATCAACTATTTTTGCATTATAAATACCTACAAATATTGGTGTAATCTATATATTATTATTTATAAATTTTATATATATATTTTTTAATATTATAAAGCTGAAGAGTTTGTTTGTTTGTTTATTTGAACGCCCTAATCTCAGGGACTACTGGTTGGAATTGGAAAATTCTTTTAGTGTTGGATAGTCCATTTCTTGAGGAAGGCTATAGGCTATATAACATCACGCTACGACCAACAGGTGCTGAGCAGCGAGTGTAAAACCGCGGGGCACAGCTAGTAATATATATAGGGACATTATAGCATATAATATGATTTATTGTAAACCTATTTTTTTTTAAAACGAACAATATTTTTTGTGAGAGTTTCTTAATTAATGAAGTTTGTGTGTCTTCGACCAAAACACGTGTTACTGATACAATCAAAATATATAGCCTTGTACTTTGGAGTTTGTATAGAAATTGCGAAAATTATTGCTAATACTATACTTAAAACATTCTTTCATACTTAATGTTTGCAAGAATAAAACTAGATAATAAACTAAGTTTTTTGGTTTATTATTTTTTCATTTTTGTCTATGTTTTCTCGCGTATCGAAAGTGATGTGACACGTGCCTATCTAAGTATCGATAAATAACTGAATATTGTTCACGTGTTAGTTAGCTATAATTATCGTAGTTTTATCAAATTTTACTTAGCTCAGAGTATTTTGCGAGGTATTCTACCAAATAGTTTGTTCTTATACAATTAAAACTGATAAATTGGTAACATTCTCGAAACTTTTATTACATACTTTCCTTAACTGTTTTCAGAGATTTTTAATATAAGCAGTTATTTTTATTTAGAGGTGTCAAGGGACACCCGGATGGAACGAAGTTCCTATAGAAATGAAAATATCTGGCTTGCTTTCTATAAGAGAGAGAGAGACAGACAGACAGACAGAGAAACATGCGACGCCGCACAGCTTACAATAGCTTACTATAGCAAAAAGTGTCGTGACAACTTTTCGTAAGAATTTTTTCCGTCTAGCCCTCTTTCACAACGCGCGATAAGGAACTTCGTTCCAAAAAAACTTTTTGTAGTTTTTGTCCAATATGTGGCACACCGCTCCTACTATAGGCCTCAGCCTATATCTCTAAGAAATAAGTACGATCATATAATTCATAACCAGGTCCAAAAACATAAAAAAAAATCGTCGCAAATAGTTTTATTTTTTTTGCGATCGCTACTTTCGGAGAGAGCGACATAATTCGTGGAATCAATGAGCGGATCCCCATGAAAGTAATGCAGTTATCTTGTAGCTCAGCCTCTCTGGGGCAGCCTGATTAACTAGACTGCTTACCCCCTCTACAGGAGCGACATCCAATTTGAGATTGAAACGAGGCTATATTGAGGTTCCTGTTTTCATAATTTAATGTAAATAAAATAAACGTTCATCATCATCTGCTTAGCCTTTTCCCAACTATGCTGGGGTCAGCTTCCAGTATTACCAGATTCAGCTAAATACCAGTATTTTACATGGAGCGACTGCCTATCTGACCTTTACAACCCAGTTATTATTTGGGTAACAAGATACTCTTTGGTAAGACTGGTTGTGAGAGTTTCGTGTCACTGTAACCACTGTCAAAGATTTACAAATGACAGCCGGGAACAACGACAACGAGTAAACTCGGTTAGAATGGTGGTGCCCATCCAAAGACCGAACTAAGCAAGCGCAGCTAAACGTAAAAATCGTCCCGAGTGGCTGTTATTATTTAGCCAGGAGCTCTATCCTTACTTTCGTAATTGATATAGACTAATTATTAAATAAATCACTTTGGGTCCCAAAACGGACATAGTAGAATTTGATAAGAAGGTTCCTAGAGTGGATAAAGTTATTTGATAATTTCTCGTCTGCAAATAAGTTTGGTTCAAAAAGGCGCGAGGTAAAAGTTCGTGGAGAAAAATTAATGATTTGCAGCAACGGGACAATAATGAACGTCAAACATGTAAATAATAAAGGTTTAGGCAGAGGGTCACTTTAATTTATACTGCAGAGTTGATATAATAGTTACAACATAATAAAGCGCTTGTTATTCAAAAATGTTAAGGCAGTTACTTTTAATACACCTGCATTTTTTTAGATATGTGTAAAGACCCACGTAATATGAAAAATCTATCGCCATAACTCTGGCTGCGATTGGGAAATTCCTGATGGAAGAACCAATTTTTTTTTCGCAACCAGAAAATCAAACCCAGGGCCTCATGCTAGATAGAACCAAAGTCTAACACAAACTGAACACCAAACGCTACGCCTGCTACGCTTTCCTATCTTAATGTGCTACGAAACCGTAGCAGTCGTAGCGGCCTCAGCTACGCCGTAGCACCTTCGTAGACCTCGATTATTGTAGAACCACTACACTTCTGATAGCGTTCACTTTTTCTGTGCAGTATCTCTTGGTTTCGTTCAGTTAATTTCAGTGCTACCATACAAAATGATACAGTAATCAGCTTGCGGAATGTAAACGGAGATGTTATTAAACGTAAACATTGTGTTTATTGTCTCGTCAACGGGGTGGTAATGAGTTTTGGAGGTACGAGCAAAAGTTGAGGTGTCTGATGAAAGGTTGAAGAAAAAAGAAGAAGGATACAATGGTGTTGAGTCTCGTTTATATGCTTACCCATGATATGGGTTTCAAATGTAAATTTTGCCACCCAGCTGAGCCAGCGGCGGTCATTATAAGTTACCAAAAACTCGAAATTACCAATTAATCTTATTCTCCATTTGAAATTGGAGCTCAGGCTTCAATAATAACAGCCTGGACTCGATATAAAGGTTAAGCCGCGCTTGCCTAGATTGGTCGGTGGATGGGTGACCACCAGTTCAAATTCAAATTCATTTAACTGTCTGAACATGGTACATTTTTATGGTCTTAAATATAAACAAAGGTCTCGTCATATTCTGCCACTGGGGGCGTGCAAATAATTTAGTTATATAGTATACCGAATTTCCTCCAAGTCTCGAAAATTACGTAAAGCTGTTGGCCCCGGGTGTCATTTGTAGATAATTGACAGTTGTAACAGATAGTCAGTGTCCCGAAAGTCTAGGCTAGTCTTTTACCAAGAAGTATCGTATGATCCAGTACTAAGTGGATTGTACAGGTCAAATAGTTAGTCAATTCACATAATTGCGAAAGTAACTCTGTCTGTCTGTCTCTTCTTCACGCCTAAATCACTGAACTGATTTTAATTAAAATTTGGTACAGATATAGTCTGGGACCCGAGAAAGGACATAGAATAGTTTTCATCCCGGAAATCCCCCGGGAACGGGAATTATTAATCCACGCGTATGAAGTCACGGGCAAAAGTTAGTATTTTATATTTTTTTAAGAAATATGTAAAAATTTAATAAATGATAAACGAGAAGCTGACCATATAAATAGGATATTATTAGGAAAAGGCTAGGCTGATGATGAGGTTGTATAAATGAATGCCACATCAAAATAACCACACGCTCCTAGTCATACTGTTTTCAGTACTATACGGAATTAAGATTGTGATACACCACTGATTACAAACTAAAATGATATGTGTACTGGTGTTTATCTACTATGATTACTCTCATTTATTTCCTGACTAGCTTTCACCCGCGGCTTTGCCCGCGTTAAATTTGGGGTAACACAGTTCCCCTTGCGCCTTATTGATTTGTAATAGCAACTCTAAGTTTTCCCTTTTCTTCCCTCTTTCTCCCTCACATCCCACTTTTTTTTAAATAAAAATTATCCTATGTCCGTCTCCTGGTTCCCAACTACCTCTGTTCCAAAATTCATCTAAATCGGTTTAGCCATTAAAGCGTGAAGAGGTAACAAACAAACAAACAAACAAACTCACTTTCGCTTTTATTATATATATATATATAATATATATATAAGTAAGGAAGTAAGGATTGCTTTTGGAAATTTGGATGGTGTCATGAAATCAACACTCTAATTACTTTTATTTCACATAGGCCTACATCACTATAATACTAGAAATAGGGACCAACTGGTTCAGCCAGGTTTCAGGCTAGCTAAGGTAGACTCCTCTTTTATGGGGTACTGTTTAAAATGTTACAATAAAATACCTCCAAACATCCTACAACTGAATGAGTCGAAGTTTAAATCTTGTATTAAACGCACACTATGTAGGCAAGCATACTACAAGTTGGGGGATTACATTAATGATATAAATGCTTGGCTCAATGCCGGTCCTGCTCCACAACCATAGGGGCAAACTAACTATCATTAATCAGCATCTGAAGTTATTGTGGCAGCTGAAGAAGATTGTAATACTATCATTGCATTGTATAGACTCAATTTCCTAATATTGTATAATTGTAATGCCCATGTGTGAGTTCTATGTAATTTTATTGACTCGACGGTTGCCCTGGTGGTTGAGAGATTGTCATGCTCACTTAAATGTCTCGCTGATGGTGGCGGGTGTGTCGGGTCATTTAGCTCCCTTCAAAATGGTCGAGCTGAATGGGGCTGATCCATACGTCATGTTCGTGAACGGGCGCTGTCGGTTGGGACTGGTCATCTCTTAGCTAACACGGTTTTTTTAAATTCTTCTATTAAACTCGTGATAATTATTGCTTTTACTCTGGACGCTCTAAATGTGCTCGTTTTTCTACATCGTTCTCACATTATGAATAATCTCAACATGAATGATGTATCCATGATTTTATAAAACATTATGATTTAAAAGAGTGTCCATGGAGTTTCTTGCCCATTCTTCTCCATAGAGATCTACGCTTTGGAATGGGCAACTACAGTACTTTCACAAGTTATTATGTCTTGTGACTGGGACTGTAGCAGCATCATTTCTTTTGTTCTTGTTTTTATGACATTCAAAAGTGCCTGTACTGGTCTAATTGAAATAAATGATTTGAGTTTGAGTTTGAGTTTGATGGGCACTAATAAAGCGTCTAAAAAGGGTGCACGGTTCTGGTTGGTCATTTCTAATTTAAAAAAAACCGGAAAGAAACTCCATGGTTCCTCTTTTAAAATCATTTGGTTTTACTAGGTTGTTGTTACAGCGTTAGTACTTAAATATGAGAGGACAGCGTAGGCCCAACAATAAGTCATTGCTTACTTTACAAAACGTAAAATAAAATAAGAAGTTAACAAAATGAGATAGTTATTACTTTAAAAAATTCCTTTAATATTGTAGTATCACAATAAATCTTGATTAGCGAAAACTGGCTCTTATCAAAACAAATTTGCAAAAAACACCGTTTTTTTTGTGCATTTTTTTGTTTCACCCGGCTTTGGAATTGCAAACTAATTCTTGTGTGTTGAAATGGGTGAACCTTATAGTGTACATCTGCCTAACCCATGGATTACCCCAAAGGTTAGGCAGCCGTTATAATAATAATGTCTAGACGACACCATGTCCAAGAATCGAGTCTCATAGATCCTTTCGGAGATATTCTAGGTTGATTATTACCTGACATAGAAAACAAAATGAACATGGTTTCATCCTTACTAATATTAAAAATCCGAAAGTGAGTTTGTTTGTTTATTACCTCTTCACGCTTTAATGGCTGAACCGATTTTGATAAAACCAAGAGACAGACGTAGGCAATTTTTTTTAAAGTGTGATATGAGGAAGAACGAGGGAAGAAAAAAGAAAACTTAGCGTTGCTATTACAAACCAATAAGGCGGAAGGGCAAAAACTGCAGGTAGCACAGTAATTTAATGCGAGCGAAGCTGTGGGCAAAAGCTAGTACAAAATAAAACAAAGAGTCCAACAAATTAAGCCCCCCGTCCGAACTACCCACAAAAACAATCAAACAACAAAATAATTAACACAAATATGTCCCAAAAATGATTAAATTGTTCGTGTAATTTGCGCCCGTAATCAAAAATTGATTGGTAATTAATATTTAATAATAAATGTCTACGTAAAGTCTGACTGTCTGTCCGTCTGTCTGTCCTGGGTGGTAATTGATAGATTGCTGTTTTAAAGGGAATTTAATCGCTTTTTGATGATGTAAATTATTCAGTTTGTTGTGGAAATGTTTGTGAGTTAATTGTGATAGTATAAATAAAGTCAGGCAATAATTGTCCTATTGTGATATAATATGCTGTGTTCGTTGCTGATTGGCGATTTCATGGTCTAAAATTTCATTGTGTTATATTTACACATACAATTTCATCCTTACTAATATTATAAAAGCGAAAGTGAGTTCGTTTTTTTGTAACGTCTTCACGTCTAAATGGCTACACTGATTTTGATGAAGTTTGCTACAGAGATAGTTAGGACCCTGGAGGCGGACAATGGCTACAAAAAGTGAGCAAGAGGGAAGAAAAGGGGAGAGAAAGATATTTCTTTTTCGATCATCACGCGGGTTAAAGTTAGCCCAAACTAACTTTGCCACCACGGACAGAAGCTAGTTGTATATAAATTATAAAAAAAATATCTTGGCTTTTATTTTTCTCATATTAACATTAAAAAACAAACTCTACCTATTAAGTTACTATCTACTAACTATTAAGTTCAAAGTATTATACCACGCGGACGAAGTCGCGGGCGGAAGCTAGTTATATTATATTTATATACTAACTGTTATCAGTTTCACATATTGCTTAGCTCGTTAGTATCGTAGCTTGATGTTATATAGTATACTAGCTGTTCCACGCGGTTTCACCCACGCTGTTCAGCACCTGTTGGTCGTAGCGTGATGTTATATAGCCTATAGCCTTCCTCAAGAAATGGACTATCCAACACTGAAAGAATTTTCCAATTCCAACCAGTAGTCCCTGAGATTAGCGCGTTCAAACAAACAAACAAACTCTTCAGCTTTATAATATTAGTATAGATAGTATAGATTAACTTCGCCGCCTGTGCCTGTGGAAAACTTGAAGTGAATATAGCCAAGCAAACGCGTTCTCCTATACAAATTTTGCCGCCCTGTCTATAAGGTTAAATTTTCCAAAATCCTGGCTTAATGAGCACCTACGTGTTAAAAGGATGATTATGATGATGAGAATTTTGAGACTTCTATAAGTTGTAGTTTTTGATATTTCGTGTAGAGTTAGTCAGTAAATGTTATCTTTTATCTTTCTTTTTTTAACACCTACGATACAACAGATAGATTCCATTAATAATTGTACTTTCTTTAACAAAATTAATAAGCTATATTATATCACGCTACGATACAAAATCACAGCTAGTCTTAAATAAACAAAATATGATGTCACTGTAAATTAGTTAACAAAATATTGGTCTAGTTTAAATTGCTCAAAGATTGTAAATAAAATTATGAAATTTTAACTGATCCGCCAAAATATAGAAGGATCTTAACCGTGACGAAAGCCCTTACAAAATAATTAAAATTGAAAGCTTAAAATCAACGAAATTGACTGTAGTACAGAATTAGATTAGAAAAAGATTTTCAAAAGACCAAACGACCTACGACCAGTTTGTCGATACAGAAGTTATAGAAAATAATAAATTTAAGTAAAATTAAGAGGGTTGAAGGATTCCATAGCTTTGGTAATAATCTTTTAACTTAAAATGTTACGTTAATTAATTTCTACCCGATTGTGAAGTTAAAAGGAAAGTTATGAGTTTGGGCCATCTTGGAAAATTAAATTACTTAGGTTTTGTACCGAGGATGAAATACCTTTATATTCTTTGTTGGTTCAACGATTGACAGTTAATGTAATGGTGATTGATAAGAGTATACATAGACACTAAAAATCGTTTTGGAATTGATCTTAAATGATAAATGATGTTTATTTTGCAAGTAGATTTTCACAAACACTTTTACACGTCTTTTTTAAAAATGGATAAGGTCGGTGTTGCGTACCCAACTACTCTAAGAAGAAACAACCGAAACAAACTCAGAGGTCATAGTCTCTTTTAAGGTCCAGACAAAAAATCTTGGTCAACTTACATGAGGACTATGCAGATTAGTGTCCGAAATGGTCTTTTTAAGAAAGCACCACACAGATTGAGTCAGTTGAGAATAAAAGTCAAGAAAAAAAGACGATGTATTTTTTTGTCAAAAATATTGTGTCGAGGATAATAATGAAAAAATAATTTATACTAATTGTAATAAAAAAATTAATTAAAAATTAAATTATAATCATTGGTATTTATATATTTTCATTTCAAGTCAATTTCACAATTCAATTAATTAATATATTTTATAATGTCACCATTACATTATAATCATTTAAAAGCTTTTAAAAAAGTCATTCTTGTCATTAAAAAATCATTTCAGTTATAGTAACATTTCGCTAACAACCATTCACGTAATGTAATTTTAAATAATCTTCTTAAAATCAAAAGTCATTTATTTAAATTAGGCTGATAATGTGCTCGCATAACATCATGAATAGAGCGTCTGTAATCGCCAAAGGGGTGAATCTAATAGAGTAAATCAAATCCGATATAATTGGGTAGTTGACACCACCAATCAATTTGATATACTTTTTATGAGCTGTCAAAACGCGCTTCCCCCATAGATTTTGTATGAGACTCGCAACGATGACGTCACTATATTGTCAAGTCAATGATGCAACTATTTATTGATTTAAAAGCAACTAAAAATAAAATTTTAAAGTTATTTTGAAATGAATGGAGTTCTGAGGTCTAGAATAAGGTGTTACTTCAGAAAATTTGTGTTTTAAATTATTGGTTAATGGTGTCAACTACCCAATTGTGTGAATTAAGTTGTCTTGTTATGGTCTATAACGTTATGTAATTTTGTTTTATGCATGTAAAAGTAGTTATTCTCAAATACCTATATTTTTGTGACTATTGCACCTACTGTGTTTTATCTCTGCATCACCTTAATGTAAACTAGTAGAAAATATCCCAACACCTTTATACATTTTTTACTTGTGCATAAAGTTTTAATAAATAAATAAAAAAAAACAGCCAACACAAAAATAAAACAGCAATATCCAAACGGTTCTATTTTCGCTAACCTATCAAAATCGCTGTGTTGATGAAAACGCTCTCAGAAATAAATGCGCATAAAAATGGCGGGCATAAACAGCTGATTTCGGATTCCGTTTCGAGCAAATCGGAAGATTTTCAGATTCGCTTCGAGATACACACTTATCATCGGGATTGGTTCCTACTAAGGTAGACAGCTTATTTCATGTACACACGTCGGCAGGTCAACATACACCAAACCTTTATAACCTGATCTCTTAACTACGGATCGCACACTGTAGTAGAGAGATCAGGTTAAAATGGTTTTGTGTAGGTTGATGTGCCGTCGTGTGTACAATTTCTGTTGATTTTCTCTCCGTACGTCGTTATTGCTAAATCGTCTACCTTTTTCAAAAACGTTGGGGTTGGCTTCACGTCTTACCGAATTCAGCTGAATTCTAGATTAGACTTTACATGGAGCGACTGCCTATCTGACCTCCACAACCCAGTTAACTGAGTAATATAGTACTCCTTAGTAAGACTGGTTAACAGACTTTAGAGTCACGTTCAGAGTAGAGAATTCCTGAGGGCAATGCCGCAACTAATTGAACTAATATTAATTGTTTAATCCTTACTTAATATTATAAAAGCTAAAGTGAGTTTGTTTGTTTATTTGTTTGTTTGTTACCTCTTCACGCTTTAATGGCTAAACCGATTTTGATGAATTTTGGTACAGAGATAGTTGGGAACCAGGAGACGGACATAGGCTAACATTTTTTTATAAAAAGTGGGAAGTTAGGGAGAAAGAGGGAAGAAAAGGGAAAACTTAGCGTTGCTATTACAAATCAACAAGGCGCAAGAGGAACTGTGTTACCCCGAATTTACCGCGAGCGAAGCCGCGGGCAAAAGCTAGTATCATATAATATTTGACCAAAAATTATAGTTAATTGAAAATTGATAATGTATTAATGAATGTTGTTCAAATTATCGGTCACATATTTTAACACCGTCATGGAAAATTTAATGCAAATTTTATGAGAGTTTATTCATTAATGGTATAAGTTTTAATTTGTTGAACGTTATTGAATTCAAAGTTAAATGAATGCGGTTAGTTCATATTTATTTCATTTTGCTCTTTTTAATCCTCATAACCACTGATGAATAAAACTAATTCGATTATTGAGAATTATAAATATTTTTCAAGTGCATTAATTTGAAGATATACTTCCAAATCCTGATTGCTTCATTGGTCGTTATCACGACTGCTGACCATGAGGTCCGGGATTCGATTCCCGATTTGTACAAAGTGTATTTCGTCAAGGAATTCTTAAGTAGCAGTCACGAAGTCTGGTTTGGTGATAACCAGGTTGATAACAATAGACTCACCATATGGGACTTAAACCTAACTGGCAAAATAGCGATCGACGGCACGGTTGGCGCAGTAGCTGAGCTGAATACTGCGCTGCGTATTACGGGATCGATCCCCGCACGGAACAAATATTTGTTTGACCTTCACATAGTTGTTCCGGGTCTGGTTTGTGTATGTGAGTTCAAATGTTTGTAAACGCACCCACGATACAGGAGAAACTCCTAGTGTGGGGCAACGTTTAAAAAAAGAACACGATGTCTGTCATGTTTTTAAATCCTGCACTTTTTGATTGAAAGTGTGATCTATTAAACTGCAGTTTTAATCGAGAATACGAACATTTCAAAAACCCGGCCAGGAGCGAGTCAGACTTGAGCACCAAGGGTTCCGTAGGCAGCCATATATTTTCACGGCAATAAGGGGCCACGGAGTTGAGTATATGGTTTTAATTTCAACTCGATACCTTCAGGCGTTCCTGAGATAAATAGGGTTTTGATAGACAGACAGACGGACAACAAAGTGATCCAATAAGGGTTCCGTTTTGTCCTTTAAAGGTACGGAACCCCAAAATAAGCTTTCTTATGCCCTTTTTTTTTGGGTGGGAAATCATCAAATAACTCGCCCAGAGCGGAGCGGGGGGGCGTGTCAGTCTTTGTGACTACCACAGTGATGACTAAAACCCACAAATGTTCTTTCTATTGCCCTTTATGTTCCGGGGCCGCGGTAACTCTTTCGAACAACCCGCAACCCGGCAGATTTTTATACCCTTAAGCTATTAAAACAACAACATCTGTTGTTCACCCTCTAAAAACATAGAACTTCCCCAATATTTTACAAGTAAATGACCTAAACTAAACCTAAAACTCTTACTAAACAGTATTTATAAAAGCCACCTAGCAATCTAGGGCTCAACTTACAAGTTGAGCTAGATGGGCATTACGGTCTTGCCCGCTAAAAGTACTGTCCCGGAAATTTATACTACGACCACCCCCTCTGTACCCCTTTCAACCCCTTTAACGTTGACGTCACGGCTTGTGAACTAGTGAACTATTTTAGTCAAGGTACTGCTGGAAGGAATTCTGTTTCATTTGTTTGGGTAATTTTAATGTTGGGTGGAGTTTTAAAAGATATTGTTTTCAATTTGAAGTTGCATTTGTTTGTGACTAAAACTACCGAGTCTGTAATAATTGTTTGGCGTTATTCGGGATTCTTTATTTGGAACTAGCTTTTGCCTGCGGGTTCGATCGCGTTAAATTCAGGGTAACATAGTTCACCTTTCCTGATTTACCTGTTACCTGTAGTTTTTGCTCTTGCCCCTTATTGATTGTAATAGCAAATCTAAGTTTTCTCTCTTTCTCCTTCATTTCCCACTTTAAAAAAAAATCTATGTCACCCTGATCCGTCTCCAGGATCTCAACTATCTCTATACTAAAATTCATCATGATCGGTTGAGAAATGGCTCAACCGATTATGATAAATTTTGGCGTGAAGACGTAACAAACAAACAAACTCACTTTCGCTTTTATAATATTAGTAAGGATGTTGCTAGCAATATTAGCAGGTGTTACTGTTACGGGTGGAGTTTTTTTTTTTTTAATACAGCGGTTGGGAAAGCATCCAATAACTTCGACTGTTCCTTGTCAGACTTGTACTGACTAAAACCCACCCATGTTTCTTCTATTGCCCTTTATAGAATAGAATAGACGAATAGAATAGAAAAATATTTATTCGAGACAGACACAACACAACAGCAAAAGAAAAAATAAAAAGGTACACAGAACGAAAAAACATGGACAAGGTTGCGCTGAGCGTGCCTATAACGAACGGGTTACCAACTCAGCATATGCTAGGCGTCAGACACCCAACGCTGGGTTTATGTTCCGAGGCTGCGGTACCTCCTTCAAACAACCCGCAACATCGGCAGGCGGTGGCCCTGGTATGCTTTGCTAGGCTCTGGCAGGCCCCTCTGCTTTGCTGACACCTTTCTATATATTAAAATGTACTCTGTGCTGACACCTCTTTGAGTCGCGCGAGCAACACTAACGCGTCGTCGACACGGCCTGTCGTCAATAGACGGACGAACGCGGATGTTGAGCTACGAGTAAGTTACTTTACAAGATAAAAACTCTACGATTATTAAAATAAAGAACTTCTGTTGGCTACCTATGTCTTAGCAATAAATACATTTTTTTTTAAATGCTCCATATTAGGAATTTCTCCTGTATCGTGGGTGCGTTTACATACATTTAGATTCACATACCTACCCAAACAGCCAGACCCGAAACAACTACCTTTAGGCCATACAAATATTTGTTTCGTGTGGGAATCGATCCCGCAACACGCAGCACTGCAGTCAATCGCTCAGCCACTGCGCCAACCGTGCCGTCAAAATTTTTGTTAATTTATTAAGTAAATAAATTAAAACAAAATTAAAAAGTCAAATTGACACAAGTCAACGTAAGCCACATTCAGCCAGTAATTTCAAAATAAGGGGTTTTTCAAAAACCAATTTTCTGTATAAACACCGGCTTGTGATCCGACTGGGTTATTTATTATTTAAATATTATCCTTAGCCATCCGCTGGTGGACCCTAATTGAAAAGCCGTTTCGTAGACCCGCCATGGGGTAGATACGGAAGAAAAGGGTTTAAGGATTAGGAGAGGAGATTATAAAGGATTGTACTTATAACTGCTTTAAACGAATTAATATTCGGTGTGATTGTGTCATCAGAAGTGAGCTGGCGTAGGCGAGTGTACGACTAAACGCCGACATACATTACGCTGACAGACTGAACACCGACAAGACTTTTCTTCGACGGGACTCTTCGCCGACAGGATACTTCGCCGACAGGACATTTCGCCGACAGGGCTCATCAGCGACGCAATTTATCTCCGATAATCAGATACTTACTTTGGAAATAATAACTCAGTACGTTTAAAATGTAACTCATCCCATATTAATTGATCGTCAAAATTTTGCTAAAAATTTCATCTCTTTTTTCTATTAATGCCGTTTCTGGCACTCACCGGCCGCTGCCGCGGCACCGCTTGCTCCGCTCGTGCGTAGGAGGTCGCAGTTTTAACCTAACCTAACCTATCCATTTTTTTTTTCGGCGAAGTGTCCTGTCGGCGAAGAGTCCCGTCGAAGTAAAGTCTTGTCGGTATTCAGTCTGTCGGCGTTTAGTCGTACACTTGGTGTAGGCACCTTTTGCGTTTCGATTACCGAGTTGAGCAAAGTTTTCGTGGCGGCAATTTTCTCAGTAGCAGATATAATCAACCTCGACTTTTCCCAACTATGTTGGGGTCGGCTACCAGTCTTACCAGATGCAGCTGAATACCAGTATTTTACATGGAGCGACTGCCTATCTGACCTCCACAACCAAGTTGAAACTGGGTAATACGATACCCTTAGGTAAGACTGGTTGTCAGACTTTTGGGACACTGACTACCTGTAACGACTGTCAAAGATCTACAAATGACAGACCAACAGCTTTACTTGCTTTCCGAGATCGGAGGAAACTCGGTATGTAACGGATGGTCAGCCATCCACAGACCAACCTAGGCAAACTTGACCCAAGGATCGACCCGAACGTCTACTATTATTTAGCCACAAGCTCCTCTAGAGTTTCTCAGTAGTAGTCTGACTTAAAAAAAAAAAAACGATGCCTCACACTAGGATTTTTTCCTGTCTCACTTATCACGCGGGCGAAGTCGCGGCGTCAGCTAGTATGTATATTAAACCTTTGATTTTACTTTATTATAAAATCTGGGTTTTATTATATCAGTAGGTTATCCTATTCCCTGTTAACTTTTTCGCCGTAGTTTTCTGCGCTCGTAACTTTTGGCCTAAAATAAAATTCTTCTCATATGTAACGTCGGCAACTTCGTGAAACTATGCCAAATTTTAACTTTGTAGGACAAACTTTTACAAAGGGAAGCATTTAATATGTGACAGATAAGTTGGGATGGGTGCAACTTTGTACAGTTGGCATTCTTTCTTTTTGATTAATCAAGTTGCAATATGCGACTGAGATGCGGACCTTTTTGGTCTCGCCTCAGGACTAATTTATTTCATGGATGATTCATCCTTACTAATATTGTAAAGGCGAAAGTGAATTTGTTTGTTTGTTACGTCTTTACGCCTAAATGGCCAAACCGATTTTGATGAATTTTGGTACAGAGAGCAAGGATCCTGGAGACGGACATAGGTAAAGTGAGCAAAGGGGGAGAAAGAAGGAAGAAATGGGGAGAGAAAGATTTTTTTTTTTTCGATCATCACGCGGTTTAAAGTTTAGTTAGCCCTAAGTAACTATAACTATGTGGAAGCTAGTTTTCTAATATTTCTTAGCTATCCTTTTGTTTTATTTGTTCTTTTTAGGGTTCCATAAGTATGACTTTTTCCGTCTGTGTTATGTGAAAAATCATCTCCCTAAGTCTATGCAGTCAAAAGATAAATGTCTGTGTAAGTCGCAAGTTTGTTCGGTAACCCTTTTTCTTGAAGATGATAAGTCATCATATAAACTTCCTCCAGTCTGGGAGAGCAGGGGGAGTGTCAGACTTTTAATAAAACCCACCTATGTTCCTTCTTTTGTTCCGTTCCGGGGCCGCGGAATCTCTTTCGAACAACCCACAATCCCGGCATGCGGAGGCTCTGGCAGGCCCGTCTGCTTTGCTGACATGTCTTTGAGCTACCCGTGGAATACGAACGCGCCATCAATGTGGCATGTCGTCACTAGACGGATGGACATTAAGCTACCCATTGCTGACCGTTCACAGACCTGCGTCTACGGTGGCCGGGAGTCGTCTCGCGAAAATAGCGTCTCGCCTTGAAGTGGAGTTCCGGACTATATCATCCTTACTAATCCCTATCCTTACTTCCTTATCCTTACTATCCTTACTAATATTATAAAAGCGAAAGTGAGTTTGTTTGTTTGTTTGTTTATTTGTTTGTTTGTTTGTTACCTCTTCACGCTTTAATGGCTAAACTGATTTTGATGAATTTTGGTACAGAGATAGTTGGGAACCAGGAGACGGACATAGGCTAATGTTTTTTTGAAAAAAGTGGGATATGAGGGAGAAAGAGGGAAGAAAAGGGAAAACTTAGCGTTGCTATTACAAATCAGTAAAGCGCAAGGGGAACTGTGTTACCCCGAATTTAACGCGAGCGAAGCCGCGGGCAAAAGCTAGTAATATTATAAAAGCGAAAGTGAGTTTGTTTGTTTGTTTGTTACCTCTTCATGCTTTAATGGCTAAACCGATTGTGATGAATTTTGGTAGATAGATAGTTGGGAACCAGGAGACGGACATAGGCTAATTTTTATTTAAAAAAATTGGGATGTGAGGGAGAAAGAGGGAAGAAAAGGGAAAACTTAGCGTTGCTATTACAAATCAATAAGGCGCAAGGAGAACTGTGTTACCCCAAATTTAACGCGGGCGAAGCCGCGGGCGAAAGCTAGTAGTATTATATTGTCATAACCATAATGGCAATACTTAATTCAGCAATTTCATTCTTCGGTAGTCTCATAAAATAAAAACCGGCCAAGAGCGTGTCGGGCCACGCTCAGTGTAGGGTTCCGTAGTTTCCCGTCCGTCACAATAAGTGTTCCCACTTATGAGTTTATTATTTGTTTGACGTTGAACACTAGGGAATTGTATTTTATTATTATCCAAGTATAGGAATAGTGCGTTAACGTAAACGTGATGTAATGAATGCAAATCCAATGCCCCACAAACCCGACTTCTCCGCCATATATAATTTGTAAATGAGACTTGTTTTGAGGCACAGGCTCTATTAGTTCCGGGTAAAGAAAAAGAGACACTTCTCTAGGCCGAAACGATGTGTGTTGGGAGGGCAAAAAAAATGCTTGCACAAACGATTATACTACAAACTTAGTCCAGAAATTATTTTGTACAACTTTTTTTTTTGTACAAAAACTGTTGTGTCAATCAAGTTCAAAATAATTTTCATAGAAAGTCCTTATAAAGTTCTACTTTTCAGATTTTTTTCATATTTTCTAAACTTATGGTTCAAAAGTTAGAGGGGGGGGGACACATTGTTTTTTACTTTTGGAGCGATTATTTCCGAAATTATTGACATTATCAAAAAATGATTTTAGTAAACCCCTATTCATTTTTAAATACCTTTCCAACAATATATCACACGTTAGGGTTGAAATTAAAAAAAAAATCACTTCCCACTTTACATATAGGGTGGCTACCCCAATAAAACATTTTTTTCCCTTTTTTATTTTACCACTTTGTCGGCGTGATTGATATACATATTGGTACCAAATTTCAGCTTTCTAGTGCAAACGGTCACAGAGATTAAGCGAGGACGGACGGACGGACGGACGGACAGACAGACATGGCGAAACTATAAGGGTTCCTAGTTGACTACGGAACCCTAAAAATGTGACACATAATATATTTTATACACGATGAACAAGACTTTATGTACTCACATCTCTTATTTTATTATTTGAATAACATAAACGGAAATGTCTTCCTCATTTATCATTTACGGGTACCTTTGGGTTTATTTGTACCCTTTTGGGGAAAGCTAGAGGGGTTGAAGGAGGGAGAGGGGTACTTGGCTACAGAGAAAGACATCGAGGATCTGTGAAGTTAGAGTTGTGGTTAAAGCGTTGATGAGAAAGTAATCGTTGTGTTAAAGTGACAATGACTACAAAAGAGCTTTTTTGACAAGAATAACCGGCTCCTCTAAAGACACTAAAAAACTAACTTTATTTCCACATTTCTTTATTATTTGTTTTCCGAGAGTAAACTTAATTAAAATTTTGGTTGAAGTTATTACTTCAACTTTTTCAGTTGTGTTAAATCCAAGAAGAGAATAGAGGAGAGAAAAAAACATTCCCTAAGCCGCTAGAAAACGTTACAATGAAAATAAACAGTACCTTGATTGAAAAATTAATAAGTTACGTTATCTCACGCGCACGCACGTTTGTTTACACGTAGCAAAACGTTCGTGTTTTATTTATTTATAAAAACTTTAAGCAAAAGTAAAAAAAAAAAATTACAAAGGCGGACTTAAGCCCTTGGGCATTTTCTACCAGTCAATCTTAGGGTGATGCAGAGACAAAGACATAATAGGTGCAATGTGACAGGAACTTTCAGTTCAATTTCAACTCTTCATTAATGGCTTTTGTGGACGTGAGATTCCACAATTTTACCAATATCATGTGTAACAAAAAAATCTGTTTCATTACTTTGAACGAAGTCACGAGTCTGTCAACTTTCTACGTAAGTTTTAGCTACTGAGGTGATAATTATAATTAAAATGTGTCCCAAACTTTGGTTCTAATTAGTAAGAGGTGCAAGTCCTTCATGTGAAGTAGGTAACCAAGCTAAACTTAATAAGAAAAAGGTTTTAACATAAAAAAAAAACTTCTACCGACCTCTTTGGGGAGAACAGTCTTAATTTATCAATTTCAATTGTATTTTTATGTTCAAATAACTATGGTTTTTCCCTTATGTTATAATGTTAATATATTATACAATTTTGTCTTTTTTCATATTTCTCTGTTAACACCTAGTTATATGTTAAGCTATGGTCTTCTTTAATTGAAGGAACACACTTAAAACAATCTATTGTATTGTTTATTATAATGTATCTGTTTACTCTTTGTTGCAGATCCAAATAAATAAATGACTTCAATTCAACTAAAACGACAATATCACACAGGAGACCTAAAAGACCAAACAAAACATATTTTCCTATCCCAAACAGTACTGAAACAATATACGACAATATATACATATGTACCTACATATAACCTTTATATAAGTCCCGCTTTTAGTACAAAAGCTCTGAATGGTCCTTATGTACAATGTGAAGCAGAAACAGCACTGCTACCCTACCATGACGTCTTAAAGCAGAACTAATTCCACTGAGGGAAAAAGACAGAGCTATACAGGGTGTCTAGCACCATCTCTTTCCCTCAGTGGAATAAGTTCTGCTTTAAGACGTTATGGTAGGCCTACTGTAGGGTTACTATGACATCTTTCTTCTGTGTGAGAAAGAGATGGTGCTACACACCCTGTATAGTTATGTCTCTTTCCCTCAGTGGAATAAGTTCTGCTTTAAGACGTCATGGTAGGGTAGCTGTTCGTACCAACGAGTGTGTCAGCGTCATGGTTTTCAATTCAGCGTGGATTGGAGACCACAGAGAGTGCTGGTGTTTTCCACTTCTTTAATAAGTAACCTGCTGAAGCTTGAAAGTGATAATAGAATACTATCCAACTATCTAGTGTGGTTTAGGGTTCTGTACCTCAAAAGGAAAAAACGGAACCCGTATTGAATCACTTTTTTTTTCAAAACCTTCCCCTACACTAGGAATTTCTCCTGTATCGTGTGCGTTTACAAACATTTAAACTCACATACAAACAGCCAGACCCGAAACGAATATCTGTAGGTCATACAAATGTTTGTTCCTTTTCTTCCCTCTTTCTCCTTCATATCTCAATCTTTTTTTTTAAATAGCCTACGTCCGTCTCCAGGGTCCCAACTATCTCTGTACCCAAAATTCATCAAAATCGATTTAGCCGTTAAGGCGTGAAGACGTGACAAACAAACAAACAAACTCACTTTCGCTTTATAACATTTAAATATTGGATTACGATTTTCGTTCCATCTATCACGCACTACATTTGAATGTCTTTGACGGTCACCAAATTTTTCATGAGAGTGCAAAAAATAAAAAATTGTCCAAAGTTTACAGTTATAAAAGAAAGCAAATTAGTTACTTTCTTTCATTCGCTCTGCTCGTACCCACCACAATGTAGAATGTACGAGCGATATTATCAGACGTACATGTAAAAATTATGGTCATACGTCTCCCCGCCAAACTCGAACATTTTTACTGCGCGGTACTTTAAGTAGGGATGGGACAAGTATCGATATTTTGTCGGGGAAGTTATCGATAGTTTTTTTTGTTCGAAATTTCGGCTATTTTGAGTATTTTTGGGTTTGTTATTTTTGTAAATTAAACAATTGTTCATTTCTTTTCCTCTTAAATATGGTAAATAATTCACAAAAAAAAATTACCTTTTTTTAACAGAATATCTGTATTTAACAGTCGTGTCTCCCACTTAAAAGAAAGTTAAAGGCAAACAGCACTACACTGTTGTCAGAACACATTTTTAACACAACTGTATAAAAAGTTGCATAAAATACACCTAAACTGTGTGACAATTTTGGAGTACAATAAAATGAACTCAATTTAACTCTTGACACAAAACCGCTCACCAATCTATCTTAGAATGATGCCTTTATCTCTCTTAGATGTTTACCATCTCCATAAAGGTAGCAACATGAACTTTAAGACCTGAAGTACCATAAACCGAAGTGTTACGATGTAAATACAGCTACAGGACACAGAAGCGTAGTGTACAGTAAAAGTCACCAGTATGTTATATTGGAAAACTTTATGAGAGTGTCATAAAACGAAATAATATTGTAGATTGAGCGATTCATGGAGAATAATCTTGAAGTGATGTTGTTGGTTTTAAATATACACTCGAGACAAAAGAATTCGGGTCACTTAAAAAAACTTATAAATCTCGGAAACTAAGAATGCTGGCTTAATTAAATAAATTGTGTTTAATCCTTTCAACTATAATAGTATTTTAAATGCGAAAGTTTGTGAGTACGGATGTATGTTTGATTCTCTTTCACGAGAAAAGTACTGAACGGATCTTGATAAAATTTGCCGCAGAGGTAGATTATAGTCTAGGATAACACATATTATACTTTTTTATCATCATGCGGGCGAAACCGCGGGCGCCAGCTAGTATAAAATATAATACAATCCCCCAATCACAGTCACACGGTCACCCCTCAGTCATAATTTATTTCATTAAACTATCATTCTAAGTTTCTATAAATGACCTGCATTCATTGCTCTCAACTGTAGAAGTAACGTACAAAGAAGATGTACTTCTGAACACGACGCTAAACCAACATTGACGATGACGTTGTGTTTGACCATTACCGTCACAACGTCAAAAGTTTCGCGGAATTATTTTCTCTTCTCCATCTTCAGAAACCTTAAAAAGATACCTTAACCTACCTGGTTTACGGTCTACAGTCACTAATTCACATCACTGACAGCAGTCAATAATAGCAATATTTGTATCTACGGAAGCGTAGACATAGAGAAACATAGTAATAAACACTGTCGCTGCAATGTGCTGACGCCTACAGTCCTAGCTTTAGTGTGTAAACTTAAGACTGGTGTAAATCAATTTTGCTGAATTCTTATTATTTTGTGTTAGAATATTAGTAAACAGCGCAAAGAACTAAGTTTGTAGTTCTAAATTATTTTTAAAACTGTAAAATTTAAATGGAAAAACGGTAGTGTGCTCTTTCACAATAGAAACAAGGTTTGCATTTAATAGATTTAGTTCATAACGATCGTATTTCTGGTAAAAAAATCATAACCTATAATTTCTAAGGGATTAGACAAAGGAGTTTCTGTAAGTATATCAACATTTCACCTATGTTTAACTGTCTCAAAGGGACGAGTTGCTTTTCATCAACCGGGATCCAATCCAGACTCCGTACTCTGTTACTGGAAACCAAACTCAAAATAATTTGCCCGACCCGAGAAATGAACTCAGGGCTGATGATCAGCAGTCGCGCTTTTAAAACTAGACCATTGAAGCAGATAACATTAAATAACAACATCAACCGATTCACAATTAAAAAAAAAAATAGCTTCCAGAAACATCGACATTTATTTTCATTTTGTCCCCTCCCTACGCCAATTTATTACACAAATGTGTGTATATTTGGTACACGCTAAACTTGGGAATCCTTTTTTTACTAATACGACATAGATTAGAGTAAAAGCATAGTGATGTGGAGTATTAATTTAAGGTAACTTTTACATAATATATATAGAAGGATATATAGGGTTACTTTGTAATCTTGACTACGAGTATACAATGTGGGTTAATGTTTGGAGTATTTTGTGAGGAAGTATCTAAGATGGCAATACTTTGTAACAGGTAGTTCGGTTTTACGAGTAAAGTATTTGTTCTCATCTGCATTCTGAGTTTTAGTAGAAGCAAGTTTTATAAAGACTTAGAGTAATGGCTTGGCGGTTACTGTGACTTTCGTGTTTAACCTTTTCCAATATATGTAGGGGTCGACTTCCAGTCTAACCGGATGCAGCTAAATGGTCTTGACAATGACCTTCACAATGCAGTTAGTACTGGATAATATGATACCCCGTGGTAAGACTGGTTGTCAGAAAATTGTGACGCTACTAACGACCTAATTTAATACCCAACTCTGTTCCTATTACTGTACATACGACATTTGTGCTAAAAGCAAAAAAAATGAATACAGTGTTTATAATATACTAGCTTCCGCCCGCGACTTCGTCCGCATGGCATAGTTACTTTGGGCTAACGCTACCTCAAACCCGCGTGATGATCGAAAAAAATATATCTTTCTCTCCCCTTTTCTTTCCTCACTTTTTTAGCCTATGCCCGTCTCCAGGGTCCCAATTATCTCTGTACCAAAATTCATGAAAATCGGTTTGGCCATTTAGGCGTGAAGACGTAACGAACAAACTCATTTTCGCTTTTATATTAGTAAAGATGAGTAAGGATTTTTAGTGGTAGTGGTAAACTGGATAACAAAATTATTATTCATTTCAAATCTACATTGATTAAAACCTTTTTTGCGGGCTTTTAATAAAACTACCATTAGGATTTAAACCTTGTTTAGAGAACCAACAACAAAAACCTAAAACGGATATAAATGACAAAACACTCTGCAAATATTATTACAAATACATAATATATATCGCCGACCGAATCCTTATAACATGATTCAATTTATCTAAGCCTTCAGTACCAGTCTAGGTTAGACCGTGAAAACTAGGTCTAGCCACAAAATAGATAATAACAAAAGGCCAGCTACCTTACCATGACTTCTTAAAGCAGAACTTATTCCACTGAGGGAAAGAGATGGTGCTAGACATCCTGTATAGCTCTGTCTCTTTCCCCCAGTGGAATAAGGCCTATACCTCTGTGGGACTCCTAAGTTGTATAAACATTAAACCAATCCCTAACATTATTCCTTAAATCCAAAATGTTTTCTCTTCGTAATTTAAACGTCAAACACATCCTGTGATTTGGTCGACGCGCGCGCCGCGTTGCGGCAGAACAAGACACTATCTCTTAAGAATCATGAAAGTAACAGGGCGGTTTCATTTGGTCGCGTGTCCGTTAAAATAATAGGCTAGTTTCCAAAAAAAAAAGCATATTAGTCCGTCGTTAAGATTTTTCAAAAATATATTTTTTACGTATTTTTTTTATTTGTAAAATAGACCGAAGAACCATCAAGAAACTCCATGGTTACTCTTTTTGTTGCTTCTATCCCCTTAAAAATAATCAAAGTGTTGCAGTCAAAACTCTTAACCAGTCAAAAATACTATTGACTAGCAAAATCAGTCAAAAGTACTTTTGACCGTATGCTTTAGTCAATAGTACTTTTGATTAAAATAACAGCTAAAAGTACTTTTGCCCAATGGAGCTGGTAAAAAAAACTTTTGACTAAGTGATTCCGTCAAAAGTGGTTTTGACTGGTTGTATCAGTCAAAACTCTTAAAAAGATTGTAATGCCTCCTAATCTAAATAGTTCAGTTCCGGGTAACCAACTAAAAACAATCTCTTTTTTCTATAAATGCAGGTCGTTTCTGGCGGAGGAGGCGTAACCTAACCAAGTGTTAGTTAATAGTGCTTTTCACTGATGTTTTATTGCAGTTAAAACTACTTTTGACTAGCAAAAAAAAACCGGTATACACTATCAATATTTTAGAGGAGAAAGATTCAGTCTTCCGATGTACTGAAAGAGTACTCGGATATGATTGTTTAAAAGCACTTCAAAGACGGCCTTCTCTATGCAAAGGCCGAAAACAGGCGCACTCACCAACATGTACGTACGGTGATATCAAACAAATGCCGGTCCCAAGTGCACGTGCACTCGTAATACGTGGAACGTGTCTTTGTGTGCTTGAGCTTTTGTATGTCGTACGGAGTTAAACTTTTGTACTAGACTTGGTTTAGCTGCCCCACTGGGAATACACAGTGGTACTGTTAGGATAGGACCTAACGGTTATGTATTTATGAGTACGTGTGTATGATTTATTTATACTTCATGCTGAATATTGTGTGGATATGGGAGTTAATGTGATTTTGCAGCGGACAAAACAAACGTACAGTACATGGTAAAAATGTTAAAAGCAGTTGTTTGAGACAGCCGCGAGGCGACTCCCGGCCGTCGTAGACGCGGGTTTGTTGACGGTGAGCAATAGGTATCTCACCGTCCGTCCTTCTAGTACAAACCGTGTCGTTTTTCTTGACAAGTCACAGTCTTGGTAGGTACTTAAAGTTGTACGTGGGTATTTTTTTTTTAAAGAACTTTGCCCCACACTAGGAATTTCTCCTGTAACGTGGGTGCGTTTAGAAAGATTTAAACTCACATTCACAAACAGCCAGACCCGAAACAACTATCTGCAGGTCATACAAATATTTGTTCCGTGCGGGAATCGAACTCGCGACACGCAGCGCAGCAGTAGAACGCTCAGCCACTGCACCAACCGTGCCGTCAATTTACGATACACCTACAGCTCTGTATAAATGTCCTTGTCGCGTTTAATTTTACTCACCCACCCGTCCCTTGCAAGAGCCAACCCGCACTGCTGAGCCAGTAAGTTAAAATAGTCCATAAATAATATCACTCAGATCCAGCCTGTCCCTTGCTGTAGTCGCTTAGTTTGTAAGTTTATACCCTGCCTGGAGATTTTAATTTTTAAGGCACCCACAGGATTCGCCCAGTTAAGCAGACGACAACCTCCTTGGTTGAACTGCGAGACGACATTCATAAAAAAAAATAGTTTCACTAACAAAAGAACTTTAGTGTTCAGGAACCACTCAAACCAAATTAAAGTAAATAAAGGTCACACAAGACTTCCAATTTCATCCATAGAAATAGTCTGTAAACGATGTCCCTTCCATTAAAGGCCGTAACACACTGACTACAGTACAGTCACACCCAGGATTCCACAAAAAAACACCCAAAGAACATTATGAGAAAATTTCCATATCGTTTTAGTTAAGTGTTGCTTTTTCTCCATATGTACCCTTTTAGACCCCAAGTGGTGCTTCGATTGTGACAGATCCTGGGGTCCAAGAGACCCTTATTACATGCTTGTTGAAAAAACCGGCCTAGTGCGAGCGAGACTTGTCTAAGTGGGGTTCCGTAGAGCCATACAGTATTTTTTTCTTTCTAGACAATGCTGTCTTCCCTAATAACGATATGACGATTCGATTAGCGCAGTGGCTGAGCTATCGACGGTCTGATCTCCGCACGGAACAAATGTTGGTATGCCCTACAGATGGTTGTTTCAGGTCCGGCTGTTTGTGTATGTGAGTTTAAATGTTTGTATACGCACCCACGATATAGGAGAAGTTCATAGTATGGTGCAAAAATTAAAAAAAAACACGAACTCTTTTCTCGTACCACTTCAACCCAGCCCTCATGATACACATCTAGGTCATTGTTTTCTCGACCAGCTTTGACGGCGCTGTACATCTATTGGCATGTGTGGAGACTGGTCATCGTGCATGCAGTATTTATTAACTAGCTTCTGCCCCGCAACTTCGTCCGCGTGGCATAGTTACTTTGTGCTAACTTTAACCCGCGTAATGATCGAAAAAAATATATCTTTCTCTCCTCTTTTCTTCCCTCTTTCTCCCCTTTATCTATCTCCGCCGCCAGGGTCCTAACTAAAATTAATCAAAATCGGTTTGGTCATTTCGGCGTGAAGACGTAACAAACAAACTAACTCACTTTCACAATATTAGTAGGGATAATATTTATAACCGTCCCACTGCTAAGTAAAGGCCTCTCCTTATACAGTGAAGACATGAGCATTAATCACCACGCTTGTTTAAGACGGGTTAGTGATTTCTAACTTATATTAATGAAAAATCTAGGTTTCTTTACGACACTTTCCGTCACCTATGTGTAACATGATGCAGCATTTAGTACTTAAAAAAATACACTTTCCTTAAATTGGAATGCCGTATGATTGTTTAATTTATTTAATGATTTTTGTTAAAGCGAGTATATTACACTTTGTTAACATTGATAAATTTCTACCTATTGAGGTTCAAAGGTACACTGACAGACGGACAAGCGGACAGATAGTGGAGCTTTAGTAATAGGACCTTTGCATATAGAACCCCAAAAGGCAGTTTCAAGGGCTAGTTCGAGCAGCCTTTTTGTAAAGTGATACAGGGTTCCACGTTATAGTTGTATTAACTACGAGAGTGCTGTTAAATGTATGTGAAGTCTTAGAATTCTTGGAGTGCTCACAATTCCAGCAATTTTGTGGAAATGGACAGTTCTATGGGAAATAAGGGTTGAAAGTATTCTTGTTTCTCTTGTTGCTTTTAAGAAGAAGGTATAGCACGGCCAACGAGAAGCGATACCAAATGTAAACAAAACCCATGCTAAAACCCCATTTAAAATGGCCGCCCGAATGTTGGCGAACCCGTCTTAACGTTGTCATGTTTTTGCCGGGAGAACGAGACATTACGACAAAGGCACAAGATGGAAAGAGCTAAATATTAGATTGTCAACGCCACAGTTGTTCTTTAGGTTAATGACCTTTCGTATCGCTTCTCGTTGGCCGTACTATACCTTCATTGAATTGAGTGTTGCTTAAACTAGTCTTTATCACGTTTCACGGATGCCACGTCCTAACCAAAGCGATCGGTCATGAGTGTATAATCGTTGCGTTCATAATTGACTCATTTTGTTAATTTATTTTAAAAAAAAGTTGACCCGCACTAGTAATTTCTCTTGTACCGTAGATGTGTTTACAAACATTTAAACTCACATGCACAAACAGCCAGACCCGGAACAACTATCTATAGGGCGTACCAACATTTGTTCCGTACTAGGCTATTTTTTATTTTTTTGTTAGTTGGTTGATTTCCCTGCGACAAATAAAATTGAAACTTTAACACAATAATTATTATTTCTCAGTGACGTAATGTAAGTATGGACAAAAACTCTCTGCGTTCAAATATTCACTTAAAACAAATATTTTTTTTATAAAATGTGTGTATTATACTTGTTTACAGCTCATAATTTTGTCCCACAACAGGAGCTTAACAAACAAAATTTAAAATATTTTGTACGCGTAGTCATTATGACTACAGTTTTTAAACCTCGTTTAATGATAAATGATTTGTTACGTCTTCACGCCTAAATGGCTAAACTGATTTTGATGAATTTTGGTACAGAGAGAGTTGGGACCCTGGAGACGGACATAGGCAAATTTTAAATTAAAAAAGTGAGATAAAGGGGAGGACGATAGGTTTTTTTTGGATCGTCACGCGGGTTAAAGTCAGCGTTAGCCCCACTATGCCACGGGGACGAAGTCACGGGCGGAAGCTAGTTGTATATAAATAACAAAAAATATCTTTGTTTTTCTTTTTCTCATATTAACAATAAGAAACAAACTCATAAATATTTGTTGTTACATAATCAAAAGACGTTATAAAGGTAAAAAGGCTGGAACTGGAAGAGTATAATGGGGTCGTAATGATCACATGAAACAAGGGGCAAATGGGGTAAATGGGTCGAGACATGTGAGCGCATTCCTTTAGAATGTTGTCCTTAGATGTTCTGGTGTCTATGTTTATTGCTTACAAGTATTTGAAAACCCTTTATTTTTGCGGGAATCAAAAACGTTAAAATTGTAATAATATTATAATTTAAAAGAGTTGCCATGGAGTTTCTTGCCCATTCTTCTCCATAGAGATCAACGCTTTGGAATGGGCAACTACAGTACTTTCACAAGTTATTATGCATTGTGACCGAGACGGAAGTTTCATCATTTTGTTTCTTGACATTTAAAAGTGCCTGTCATGGTCTAATTGAAATAAATGCTTTGAGATTAGGTTTAAAGAATTTATTCTCATAAGAACATTACATAGGTTCACTTACAATGAGATACAATTAATCTTAAAAATACGTTTTACCTCCGTTGCGTGTTTGTGATTAGCAGTATGACTACATTTCAGATACATGATTTCTTAGTTTTACTTTGAATGTGTTTATATTGTTACAATCTTTTATGTTATTAGGTAGATCGTTGAACAGCTGTGCTCCTTCGAACAATATAGTTTTTTTACCGTAGTTTGTCCGAGCTTGTCTTCGAAGTAATTTGTTTTTATTTCTTAAGTTATGAGATATTGTTTTTTTTTGGAATTTTAATTTTGATTGTATGCTGTTTGTGATGATTTTTTTTATTAGAATGCAAGTCCCGTATGTATATAGTTGTGTGATATTTAATAATTTAGTTTTTTCGAATATTGTTTTAGTTGGAGTTAGGTAGTGGTAATGGTACAGGGTTTTTATAATTTTGTTCTGGGTTCTTTGTAAAGGCATCAGGATGGTTTTCGCGGCAGATCCCCATATTTCAATAAGGTACTCGAGATGTGATTTTACTAATGAGTTATAAATAATAGTACGTATTTTCCTTGGGATACAATTTGAAATTTTACGCAAAGACGCTAGTAATGACAATAATTTAGTTTTTATATGGTCGATGTGCAGTTTCCAAGTGAGTTTGTCATCTACCCTCAGACCGAGATATTTTTCGTGATTCGATCTTTTTAGTATGTTATTGTTTATGATAAGAGGCGGGAATTCTGGTAATACTTTATTTTTTGCGGTGAATATCATGTATGTTGTTTTAGAGGTGTTTATTGTAAGTAAATTGTATTTAAGCCATTCACTGAGTATGTCAAGGTCTTTTTGAGCGTCGGCTATAGCATTATGTATAGATTTATTGAAGTAAAAGAGACATGTGTCATCCGCGTATAATGTTAGGTGTCCCGTTAACCCTATTCTACTTATACTATTTATATATATTAAGAAGAGTAACGGACTTAAAATTGAGCCTTGGGGACAGCCGTATGGTACATTTTTTATGGAACTAGTGAAATTACCTATTTTTACTACTTGTTGTCTATTTTGTAAATACGATGTAAACATTTCTAGGGCTGTATCTACGACTCCTGTGTTGTTTAATTTATGCAGAAGTTTGTGGTGGCATACTGTGTCGAACGCTTTTTTTAAGTCAATAAACACCCCCAATACAACATCTTTTTGATCTATGTGCGTTTTAATTTTGGTTACCAAGTCTATTGCAGCTGTAAGAGTGCTAGATTTTGAACGAAAGCCATATTGTTCGTCAATTAGGAACTTTTTCTCAAGAAGGTATGTATTTAGACGATTGTACAAAACGCGCTCAAAAATTTTTGATAATACAGGTAAAACCGATACTGGTCTGTAGTTACCTGGATCAGTCCTACTTCCCGATTTGAAAATAGGGCTGACTTTGGCAACCTTTAGCGTGTTTGGAAAAACGCCGCGCATTAGACATTCGTTTATGCAGTCCGTTAATCTCGGAACAATAATATTTTTGAGGCATTTAATCGCCTTAGTGCTGATACCATCTAACCCAGTACTTGTATTGTTATCAAGACAGTCAATTATTTTAGAAATTTCGTCTTCAGTACAAGCAGTGAGTTTACTCAGAGTTATGTCGTGTGAATGGTTGTGTTCATACATAAGAGTGTTACCGTCGTTCGCGTGATATAAATGGGGTATTTCGTTAGCTAGTTCTTCGCCTATTGATGAAAAGAATGAGTTGAATAAATCACATATAAGATTACCTTCAGTTACAGGTCCCGAGCTCGACAATAGTTTCGGAGGAGCACTGCTTTCTTTGATCTTGTTTAATGCTAGGTTATTAATAAGTTCCCACATCTTTTTCGGTTGACTGTTGTTGTTGTAGAATAGATCGTAATAGTACTTTTTCTTGTGTTTTTTGATCAGATGTGACACTGCTTCTCGTTGCTTGGAAAAGGTTTTTTGTACGTTTTCGTCTTTTGGGTGAGATTTTGTCTGTTGCCATAGGTTGTTACGTAGGTTTATTGAATCGAGAATACTTCGATTTATCCAGTCGTTTTGAGGAGAATTCAGAATTTTTGTCTTGTCGATTTTGTTGTTATTTACATGTTTTGTAATAAAGCGTTCGAGGTTGTAGTAATCATTTTTTTCATTCATGTAATTATCTGTAAGTGCGTCGCTGTACAACTTTTCATAATTTATTGCTTTGTAGTTGATTCTTTTTTTTATTTGTGGCTCGATACTGCCTATTTCCAAATATATTTGTTTATGGTCAGACAAGCATGACTCAATTATGGAGATATTAAATGAGTGGTTACTTATGTTTGTACAAACATGATCCAGTATAGATTTTTTAGTTGAAGTTTCACGAGTACTGTATAGGCCATTAATTTTGTTTAATATTTTATATCCATTACCTTTGATTTCGTTCAGGTATTTGGTGCCGTGATTGTCCGCATTAAGGAGATCAATATTAAAGTCACCAAATACAATTGTCCTTTTTCTCTGCTCCAGCTGTACGGAATATGTCGTTAAGAAATCGTTATTGTTTGAGTCAGGTGGTTTATATATCGCTCCAATGTTTAGTGATAATTTTTTTATATATATCCATAAGTAGTGGTTTCCATTTTCGCATAATTCTTCCGTTATGTTGTATTGTATACTATCGTGTATGTAGATCGATACCCCTCCTCCTTTACGTGTTTTCCTGTAGCTGTAAACATGTTTGAAGTATGGCAATTGATATAATTTTGCTTCGGCTTCAGAAGTAATCCAGGTCTCCGTGAATACTAATAAGTGTGTCGTTTTAGGTATTGCTCTAATAATGCATTTTATTTCATCTAGTTTCCCACTTTTGCGAATACTTCTTAAATTAGCATAAAAGAATCTAAGTGATGACGAGTGTAAGGGTAGGTCTTCATAATTTTTGATGATGTGATGGCTTAGTTTGTCTGTGTGTTTTCTATTGTATTGTGAACCCCCGTCAAGTTTTTTGGGTTGGTAATTATTGTAGGTTTTCCTTTTATATATTTAATTATGAGATCTTTTTCTCCGTCCTCTTTGCGTTTTTCGAGTTCTCCTTTTACGGATTGTAAATATAGCTTTTGAGTTGGGGTTAAGTCTGAGTAAATTTGTACATTCTCGGGTAGTTTATTTTTAATCCGGAACAGGTACTTAGGTGTTTCTGTATTGGTAAAATAGACTTTGATGGGCCGATTCTTGTTTGTGATATATTTTCCCAATCTTGTAGTTTTGATTGGCTTCGGACAATCGTCATACAGTGTTGTTAGTACCTTATTTACTTCTTCGTAATCGTAGTTTTGTCTTGAGCTATAGTTTTTGTCACTTTTTTCGATTATACCCACAATTATGATATTTTTCTCGCGTTCATTCCGATCTTTGAGTTCTAGGATGAGACTTTCGTGATGTAAGACGGGCGATTTATCGGATGCACTTTCCATATTTCTTTGGTTTTGTATTTTGAGAATTTCACTGTCTATACGTTTAAAATTCTCTTGAGTTATCACGTTATTGGATTTAATATTATTGATTTCAGTATTTATTTCTTTAAATTGTTGTTTAAAGTTTTCTGTGCTCGATTTTATCGTTTTAATTTCTTGTTTAATCTCAGAGATTTCTTCACGTATGAAGTTCAGCTTCTCATTTTGAGTTCTTCCAAATTCTTCCAGAAACTTCATAATATCTGTGCGAAAGTTTACGAAATCTGTTTTGTAATCTATTTCTTCAGTGCGTTCTTTTCGTTTTCTCAGACAGATGTTGGTTTGGTATTCGTTGTCATCATACGTAGACAAGTTCGGTACAGATCCGCTACCGCTTTCGCTTCCGCTTGTTAACATGCCCCTGGGCGGTGTTCTCGGTCGGCTCATTTCGTTGCCTGTTCGCGAAGGTGCGAGTGTGATGCGAATAGTAGTCTCTCCTTACTCTCGAGGTGCGCGTGCTGCGCACTCGCCGGTGTTGTGCGATGCCTTTGTACAGCCAAACGGATAACGATTTTAGCACTGTGATCTTAGAGTTGGATTTTGATTAATGGAAATGAATTATGATTTTAATATTTTTGCGATAATTAGCGAAACACGTCTGCTCTCGACAAGCACGCGGAGCGTCTCAAGATTGACTTCTTCTTACTTTCACACTTTTACTACCTATATAAAACTCGTCCATGTTCTTTCTTTTGCCCATTATGTTCCCGTGCCGCGGTATTTCTTTCGAACAGCCGGGCTGGTAGTGGAAATAGGAGGTGCGATTTTGCTATTGATGTTCCATTCACACCATCTAGCAACACTAATATTATAAACAGGAAAGATTTGTATTTTTGTATGTCATGTAACGAATAATTTCAAACACTACTGCACCGATTTAAAAAAAAAAACATTTTAGACTTTTATACCTGTGTTTGTTTATGTATTCGAGTGTATGGCAACCGTGGTCTGCAGCTGAAAATTAGCGTCAGGTGGCGCCCTGGTGTTGTCATCTAGCATTATGCTGAGCTGAAGCCCTTTTGCCATTAATCATCTTATTTAGATTCTTTATTTATTGAATGCACAATGTACAAATCCTTACTATCCTTACTAATATTATAAAAGCGAAAGTGAGTTTGTTTGTTTGTTACCTCTTCACGCTTTAATGGCTAAACCGACTGTGATGAATTTTGGTACAGAGATAGTTGGGAACCAGGAGACGGAAATTTTAATTTTAAAAAAGTGGGATGTGAGGGTGAAAGAGGGAAGAAAAGGGAAAACTTAGCGTTGCTATTACAAATCAATAAGGCGCAAGAGGAACTGTGTTACCCCAAATTTAACGCGGGCGAAGCCGCGGGCGAAAGCTAGTAGTTTAATAAATCATTGGCATCTACACTCTGTCCCCGCATGTTTATACCATAGCGTAGCCTTGCTGCATACGCGTAGTACCTATGCAGAGGGAGCACAATAAGTTTTTGTGTTTGATTTTAACACACTAAGCCCATATGAATATTGTGACAGTTTTATTTTAGTGTTTTCTTCTATTATAAAAATAGATCATCGCCGGTATCGGGATCATAGTCCAAGCTACCGACAGTGGTTGCGGGTTGTTCGAAAGAGATACCGCGGCCTCGGAACGTAAAGGGCAATAGAAGGAACATGGGTGGGTTTTAGTCAGTACAAGTCTGACATGCCCCCCCGCTCCGTCCAGAGCGGGGGAAGTCATTGGATGATTTCCCACCCGAAAAGAAAAAAGGTGCCGACAGTCACAGCTCCAGAGAGAGGATCCTGCTAACAATACGAGCCGTGTCCAGGAGTACCACTTTCTGTATCAAACCCTTGATCCAGCTGCCTAACAAGAGCCTTCTCAAGTTTTGGTCGAGGCTGCTGGCAATTAAGTAATTGGCTATAACGACTATCGGCACAATGATCGCTGAGTCCACATCCCACATGTCGACAAACTCGCGAGTCAAGTCAATATTAAGTATGCTTATTTTTTAACATCCCAAAATGGCGATGGTTAGAAATGTGTGTGTACGTAATGAGATTCGTTTCCTTCATCACAATGGACCTTTTAAAATTCCACATTTTCTGTCAGTTAAAAGGCTTATATTTAAGATGGAGACTATATTATCTCAATGTTTGTTTTTCTGTATATTTATGCTTTAACGTTAGTATTTGGTGTTTTGATTAAAAACTTAAAAAAAAAATTGTTACGACACTTTTTGCTTAGAAAGCAAACCAGTTATTTTCGTTTCGTCTTTCTATTTCGCAGACCAGTGTGGTGTCGCGACGATTTTTTTTTGAGTGTTTACAGGCTTTTGTACCGAATAAATAGTAACTTCGTTCCATCTAGGTGTCTCTTGATACCTATTAAGTTTTTTTTTGGAAGTCTGTTTTATTTTTGCCGTGTGTGTTGGACTTGTGCACTTATGGTTCTGTACAAACCTTTTTTGATGATGCATCAACAAATTTATGTTTCCCATTACCAGTACTTCATGATATTCCTACTTGCTAAATGTCATAACTAGGTTAACGGGAAGCATAGATTTTGATAACGTCTGCAAATGTATGGAAAATGCATTATAAACGGCCCTATGTTTTGACTAGGTCAACTGAAAGAGTTCTTTTTTTCATATCTTCAAGGAACCACATTTTTTGGGTATATAGTTTTAATTTAAATTCTATACCTTAACGGGTTGCCGAGATAAAGGGTCTTAACAGACAGCGGTCGTGCTCGGGCCTCGGCTCTAGGACATCCTTACTATCCTCACTAATATTATAAAAGCGAAAGTGTGTTTGTTTGTTTGTTACCTCTTCACGCCTAAATGGCTAAACCGATTTTGATGAAATTTGGTACAGAGATAGTTAGGACCCTGGAGACGGACATAGGCTATTTTTTTTGTCAAAAAAGAGAATTGAGGGAAAAACAGGGTAGAAAAGGGAACATTTAGAATTGCTATTACAATAAATAAGGCGCTAGGGCAACAAGTACTTAGTGTGGTGTTACCCTGAATTAAACGCAAGCAAAGCCGCGGGCAAAAGCTAGTTTCGTAATATTTCTAAGTTACCTAGTTAATGCTGATACAATACTTCAAAGTTATAGTAACGCTACTCAATGATAATTATCGTCTAATAGAAACTTTTCTGAACTTAACCTTGGTACCATTCTGTCTCATTATTAACTAACATAACTTTTACAAAGTAATTTCTAGAAACTGTTAAGATACCTGTCGCAGACATTTCCATTTCCTTTCTCATCAAAAAAACTTCTGTATCCACAGAATAATTACGTTATTAAAAGTTACACATTGTCTCGTCGTACTCGGCTTTTCAACAATAAGTATATATTTCTATTTGTGATTCACAAACTGACAGACATACTTGAGAGTTAGAAACATTACTTAAACTTTAAAACAGGCATCTTTTGAGTAAAGTTAAAATGCTTAGACCATTTCGTTACACAAAGAAATCTCACCGGGTTTCGACGAAAAAGTTTTTTTTTTTGGTTTAAGGGGAGGTGCTTGTGTTAAATAAAAAAGCATTTTTTATAGTATTACGTTACAGTAATTAATTACATTGAAATTAAAAAAAAACAACAGTTTAGCTTTCCAGATTAAATTAATTTATTAAATTGACATACTAAACTGCACGAATTTATAACAATAAAAAATAACAAAGTTCTAATAAAAACGTTCGAAATTATATTAAAATAATTGCTAGGATTCATAATATAAAAATAATCTTTACTAATCTATATTTAATCTATACTATATACTATAATATTATAATATAATATTATAAAGCTGAAGAGTTTGTTTGTTTGTTTGTTTGAACGCGCTAATCTCAGAGACTACTGGATGGAATTGGAAAATTCTTTTAGTGTTGGATAGTCCATTTCATGAGGAAGGCTATAGGCTATGTAACATCACGCTACGACAAACAGGTGCTGAGCAGCTTGGGTGAAACCGCGGGGAACAGCTAGTATATTATAACCACCTAAATCAAATTGCTTAGCCGACAGGTTATACAATTTGTTTTATTTATATAGCAAAAATAATATTAGCGTTCTAATTTAGCATAGATCACTCCAGGGTTACGCCATCTCTAAGGATATCTATCTTTCTAGTAATGCAATCCGTACAAAAAAATAAGAGAATATTATTTTAGTTTTTTCTATTAAAGTTAAGTAAGCTAAAAAGAAAATTACAAAATCCTCAAAGAATTGTGTACGAGGTGTTACTAATAAAAATTAACTACATTTTACTGGTTCTAAGTAAGTTAAGTTGCATGTTAGAGGGGGCGAGTTTATTGTCATTAACTGGGCACAATTATAAAGTGCGTTGCATGGAATTGGCAATGGAATTATTTAAACATGATTTGACAACTGTCATCCGAATGACATGAAGATATGACGTTTATAATCTGACAGACATCCAGAAGGCAGAAAAACGGACAACACTAAAGCCAATGCCAGAAGACAAATGCACGTAGTTTAAAATTTAGTTAAAGTTATGATGAGGCTGACCTGCCTTTGAGGATAAAAGTGTCCAATAAACAAAATATTAAAAATAAAAAATGAATGTTAGTATGATAAAAATATAATACAATAATCGAAGTAAAAATAATCATAAAACATCCTTACTAATATTATAAAAGCGAAAGTGAGTTTGTTTGTTTGTTACCTCTTCACGATTTAATGGCTAAACCGATTTTGATGAATTTTGGTACAGAGATAGTTGGTAACCAGGAGACGGACATAGGCAATTATTAAAAATTATTTAAAAAAAGAGTTGGATATGAGGGAGAAAGAGGGAAGAAACGGAAAACTTAGCGTTGCTATTACAAATCAATAAGGCGCTACCGAATTTAACGCGAGCGAAGCCGCGGGCAAAAGCTGGTTTGATTTATAAATTATAAATAGATAGATAGCAGAGAAACAAAAGTATTCCCCTTAAGAAGTGAGTTGACAACTTTTTCGTAATTGGTGGAGTTTCGCTAAAAAGTTTAGACGAAGAACAGATGACAAGGGTGATGCGCGTTCACAAATATGCTTATGCAATGCTTTGTGCTTCATTTATCTTTCTTTACAAAAAAGTTCGGTGAGAAATTGGGCGTTCAAAATTATAAGTGCCATTCGATCTGAATAATATTATCCACAATTTTCTGCTTTACTGATTCTTTATTCATTTATATTTCAAAAGGGAAATCATCTAATAACTTCCCAACTCATTGCTCACCGTGTACAGACCCGCGACTACGGTGGCCGGGAGTCGTCTTGCGGCTCTTAATACCTCTAAGCTGGTGACCCCGAAATGGGACGTAAGCGCGTTTCGTCAGGTGGCTTATCATTCTGTAAGAAGCGGTGATAACACAAATCACGCAAGTTAAGGTACACACGAAGGCACATCAGCCTATTCTAAACTATTATAACCAGTAGGCCTACTATGACATCTTAAAGCAGAACTTATTCCGCTGAGGGAAAGGGACAGAGCTATACAGGGTGTCTAGCACCATCTCTTTCACTAGTTGCAGTAGCTGATCTCTGTATTACGGATCGCACACATAGTAGAGATATCAGGTTAAAATGATTTTGTACAGGTTAATGTGCTCAAGTTTTAGTTCAACACTCTCTCTCGTTCTCTGCATTTTTGAAACTACTCCTCAATTATATTCTTTTTTGCTTACCTACTTAAATTGTCATTCCACTCATAAATCAAAAGGATTTGAATCCATCAGCCATGTTAAAAACGAATCGGTGCAAACACACCAGCTTAACCGCGCGAAACAAATTCGTATTTACAAAATTAGATGGTCACTGAAGCAAATATTTTAATATAAGCAAATTCACCTGTGTGAACACACTAGGTGGTTTTTCGGTGCGCTTACGGTTGGTGAGTTTTCGTTCCGTATGGTTAGACACCAGTAATTCCTTTTAGTGAATGTTTAATAAAGGAAGCATTTGGTGTTTAGTGTGGTGAATTGTGAATAGGAACTGCCCTCATACTCTGGGTGCAGCGAAAGGGAGTGTTCAACTTGTACTGACTAAAACCCATCCATGTCCCTTCTTTGCTCTTTGTGTTTGAGGGCTGTAGTATCTCTTTCAAACTAACGGAGCCCCGAATACAGGGACCCTTTATTATTATTTTTCGGGTGGGAAATCATCCAATGACTTCCCCCGCTCTGGGTGCAGCGGCCCTTTACGTTCCGGGGCTGCGGTATCTCTTTCGAACAAGCCCCTCTGCTTTGCTGACATCTCTTTGAGGCGCGCGTGAAACACGAACGCGCCGTCGACACGGCCTGTCGTCAATCGACGGACGGACGGTGAGCTACCCATTGCTCACCGTCCACAGGCCGGATACAGGGACCCTTGACGTTGTAGTCTGATTTTGTCCAACATTTACGGTAAAAATTCCCTTTCCCCTTTTTTAACCGTAGGAATTGTATAAGGCTCTCAAATGACGAATGCGCTATAGAGGTAGGTGCTAGCTGTTATCGGTAGAATGATCTTTGTCAGACGTTAATAATGCGCTGAGGATGTTGGTGAGGCTGTCTCGGTTTTACAGCGCTTGTTGCGCATGTTTACGGACGCGCGAATAGATGACTATCATGTCATTATGCGCAAACGATGTGCATCGATGTTGCGGCGATTCAGAGGTAGCCCTAACAGCATTTTAGCTACACTCGCGGACAAGGTCGACGGACCATATTTCAGGCTCTGGGCTGGCAGACATGTTCGTGCTCATGTTCATGCAGCCAATTAATGTGTTTTGTTTGTTTTTAATTATTAATTTAACTAACATATGCTAAGTTGATATTAACACTATATGGATCACTTGGTCTGAAATAAAGATTTTGATTTGATTTGATTTGTTAACTTACGAATAGTCAGAAAGAAGCCCAAAAGACTTCCGGGAACTATTTTAGTCTTCTGCGGAGTTTTTTTGCGCATATGATGATGGTCTTAAGAAGAAAGTTGTCGCAAGACTTCTAGACTTCTCCCGGCTACACATTTACTACCAACAGACACGGGTCTGTGAACGGTGAGCAATAGGTAGCTCACCGTCCGTCTGACTAGAGACGACATTCCGTGTTATCGAGGCTATCGTGTTCGGCCACACGACTCACAGAGATTTCATCGAAGCATAGGGAACTGTCGGCGTTGCGGGTTGTCCGAAAGAGATACCGTGGTCCCGGAACACAAAGGGCAAAAAAAGGAACATGGATGGGTTATAGTTAGTAAAAGTCTGATATGATTGTCATCCCGCTCCGCCAAAAGCGGTGGAAGTTATTTGTTTTTTTTTTGTGTTTTTTAGTATTATGTTTTCTTTGTTCAATGTTGTGTGCACTTGTGGCATGTGACAAATAAACTTATTTTCTTCGTTAAAGTTTTTTCGGTATCGTATCCTTAAATATGACCAAACCTTTCTGCAAAATCTTGCGCATGTTTTGTGAGGATGGATGGGTGGATGGATGAGTGGATGGATGGGTGGATGGATGGGTGGATGGATGGGTGGATGGATGGGTGGATGGATGGATGGATGGATGGATGGATGTTTCTTACACTTTCACATCAAAACGGCTGAACGGATCTTGATGAAATTTGGCAGAGAGGTAGGTTATGGTCTGGAATAACACATAGGATACTTTTTATTTGGATATCGCGCAGGAGCCAGCTATCTTACTAATCCTACTAATATCCTACTGCCTACTAATATTATTAATGCGAATGTTTGTTTGTATGGATGTCTTTTTCACGTCAAAACGGCTATACCATCAAAACCAAGAAACTCGCATCTCTTCTTACAATATACGTACTCTAGTAAGTACCAAAATACCATTATATTACCCGCTTCACATTTCACAGAACGGAGCACAAACCATTTGAAATAACGGTCTGCGATACCATCGGCAGTACGATATATCAACTAGGAACTGTACTTGGTAACTGGTGTCCATGGAAGTACATAATAAAAATATATCGTATGCGTAAAGATCGGGTTATCTTAATTTCCTTACAAAGAGTATGTAGGAATGGAATATATAAGTGACTAGCTTTTGCCCTTGGTTTCGCTCGCGTTAAATTCGGAGTAACACAGTTCCCCTTGCGCCTTATTGATTTGTAATAACAACGCTAAGTTTTCCCTTTTCTTCCCTCTTTCTCACTCAAATCCCACTGTAAAAAAATAGCCTATGTCCGTCTCCTGATTCCCAACTATCTCTGTACCAAAATTCATCAAAGTAGGTTTAGCCATCAAAGCGTGAAGAGGTAACAAACAAACTCACTTTTTATAATTTTAGTAAAGATTGAAGGTTACTGGATCTTGTCAAGATGGCTGCTATATGCAGAAGGTTGCGGGATTTTCGAAAGAGATACCGTGGCCCCGGGATGCAAAGGGTTAAGAAGGAACATGTATAGGTTTAAGTCTGTAAAGGTCTGACAGTCTGACACGCGCTCTGGGTGGAACGGGGGAAGTTATTTGATTGAAAAATAACTTAAAAGATTTTAAAGGATCCCCTGGAAATGATCCAAAATCCGGGTTGCCACTAACAAAATCTTGGAGGATAATCTCTCTCGCTTCCGAAGCCAAGATCATCAGCAATTTCAGACCAAACCATCGAAGCAGTTCTTTACTAGAATTACAACTCACTATTACTAAACAATGACACACTACGTTCTTTAATAACGAAATTTCTAGTCCAATAGACTAGGATGTCGCCTAAAAAGACCTTCACCCATCTGTACACCAAACATCATCTGGCTAGCCTATTCTCAATATTTTGGGGTTGGTTTCCAGTCTAACTAGTTGCAGCTGAATACCAGTTTTTTACATGGAGCGACTGCCTATCTGACCTCCATAACCCAGTTAGTACTGGGTAATATAATACACCTTGACAAGATTGGTTTTCTGACTTTCAGGACACTGACTTTCTGTAACGACTGTCAAAAATCTACAAATGACAGCTGGGACTTAGAGATTAACGTGATTTCCGATACATGGAGGAATTCGGTATGTAACGGGTGATCACCCATCCACAGTCCAACCTAGGCAAGCGGCTTAACCTATCAATCGATCTGAGCGGCTGGTATTACTTATCAAACAATCATATTATTATTATAACTAATCATATTATTATGAAATGAATTTCATCAGGCAACGCAGTCCAGTACTGTGACAATCGTGAATCGCGACCGGTTTTTAGATAAACCAATACCATTGTGATTGTAATCAAATTTTCACTGTTTTAATAATAAAAAAAAACAGTAATATAACAGACGAAAGAAAAACATTACGTAAACAGATGGGTGAAGGTTGATCATAGTCCGGATCCTGTACTATAGAGATGCATTGCAGATGTTTGTCAACTCTTACATATGTGTACAATTGTAAACAAAAATATTATTATTGGATGCGGTAATGGTGATGTAATAAATAAATATGAAGACACATAGTTTTTAAATAACATTAAGTTGTATTTTTTTATAGTAACGTGCCTTACTGCGAAACGGACGTGCGAGAGATTAAAACTATATTTCATTTTATTGAAAAGAAAACAGTTTCAGTGTTTTGTTTCATAGTTTTATTTTCGAATACTAAGGATTTTCATTTTGAAAGGTAATGAATTATTGATAGTATATATTGCTTTGTGAAATATGTGTATTTTCTATTGATGTTACTAGTTTATTATTTTGTGTAAAGATTAATAGATGTATTGGAGTAATATTTTCATGTTTTATTTAGGTAACTTGTGTTTAAAATGGTCTTTGTTTATTTTTCAAAGCTAAGAAAAGTATTGAGATGGACCGCTTGTTATCTTACGAGACTTAGGTCCCGTTAAATTGTAAATTACACTGTTGAAATATCAGCTTAGGCAAGTGCGCACAATTACGTATTAAACAGTTTATTGCTACAAACCGAGTAGGGGCAAGAAACTAGTATGAAATGTTAGTAGTGGCGAAGGGTGGGAGTTTTGCTGTACTGTCTTGTATAATGATGTTTAAAAGATGCTGATCATCACCCATTTTTTTTTAAAACGTTCCCCCACACTAGGAATTTCTCCTGTATCGTGGGTGCGTTTACAAACATATAAACTCATTTACGCAAACAGCCAGACCCGAAACAACTATCGGCAGGTCATACAAATATTTGTTCCGTGCGGGAATCGAACCCGCGACACGCAGCGCAGCAGTTGATCCCTCAGCCACTGCGCCAACCGTGCCGTCGCAATTTGAATAAATTAATTTTGATTTTGAAGTACAGACTAATAGTACTCTCATAAAGAAGAGGATCTAGTTAAATAATAACAGCGACATAGGCCGATCTGTAGGTTAAGCAGTACTTGTCTAGGTTAGTTCGTGGATGGGTGACCTCCCAGTGTATACCGAGATTATTTTCGTGGCAAGAATATGTCGGAAGGCCTTGCGAGGCAAGAATATGTCAGTTTTTATCAACCATATGACTTTGGCTCTAAACTTATGAATGTGCCCCAGCGGTAGGACCCGGCTGTCATTTGTAGATTTTTGACAGTCGTTACAGTTTGTGTAAAATTAAACAAAAATTGTGATGTATAATCTTATGTATGTATAATTTGTAGCTCTTATTATGGAAAAAAATCCTGAAAAAAATGAATTAATCCTTACTAATATTATAAAAGCGAAAGTGAGTTTGTATGTTACGTATTCACGCCTACATGGCTAAACCGATTTTGATGAATTTTGGTACAGAGTTAATTGGGGCTCTAGAGACGGACATTGGCAATTTTTTTGTTAATTAAAACTGAGAAATGAGAGAGAAAGAGGGAAAATAAGAGAAAACTTCGCTTTGCTATTACAATAAATAAGACGCTAGGGCAAAAACTACAAGTAGCCACAAGTAGTAGGAAAGGTGAACTGTATTACCCCGAATAAAACACGAGAGAAGCTGCGGGCAAAACTTAGTAATAATTAATGAATTAATAATTATTAATTTTTGATTAATAATTATTAGTAATAATAGAAAAGTTTGTAACCACTATTTAGGTCCGTCTGACAATTAAAAGTCATTGTAATTACTGTTAAAGTTCTCGTTTTTTTTTAATTTTAAATGTATATATTAGTTAATTTGATATGTATATGTGTATTAGTATCCGTATAAAAATATATGTTTTCGTAAAAATAGTTTTAAATATTTTTTGTACCCTATCACAATGTTGTCGTATTTTACCCAAAGAATGACTGGTAGAGAATGCCTTATGGCATTAAGTCCGCCTATGTACCACTATTGTACATGAAGTTTAAATAAATAAATAAATAATAATATTTGGGAAGAGTCTAGTCAGACGTCTTTCTAACCTCTTTCTTTTTCTTCTTCCAGAGTAAAGACATGTTCGAGGACCTTTTCAAACTGTTCATATTAATGGTGATGATGTTCAGTTCGCTGCAAGCAGACAACCGGTCCGACGATCAAGCGGACCTGATCAAGTGCGATGGCATCGTCTTCCATAATGTGTATTATGATAAGGAGCATCTGTTTGGAAACCTTGGGAGACCTTATAACTTGGTTATGCATAGGTAAGTGGGTTTTTTTTTCAAATTTCTTTAGGGTTTTGTAACTCAAAAGGAATAAACGGAACCCTTATAACATCTATTTTTCATACCCCTAAATGAGCAGCTGGTAAAACCGCTGGGCACAGCTAGTCTAATATATCAAATTCTCGTGTCACAATTTTCGTTCCCATACTCCTCCGAAACGGCTGGACCGATTTCAACGAAATTTTGTGTACCTATCGGGTTGGTCTGAGAATCGGCCAACATCTATTTTTCAAACCCCTAAATCAGCAGCGGGTGAAACCGCTGGGCACAGCTAGTACATATCTAAAATATCAAAGTATAGAGGAGAAGTAATGTTCTTTGACGAGTTTTATTGTGTTCTTTGGTTATATATAAATTTTACAAAATTACAAGTGAAACAAATAAAAGCGTGTCAAATCACAACTAGTCGTTGAAATAAATATTAAAATTAAATAAAATGTAACGAATTCTGAAAAGAATCACAACAAAATATCCAAAAACAAATATAATCAGAAACATCACAACGTATTTCACATACTGATGACATACCACCGCGATCCATTAGCTCCACGTCAGTCATGACGTCACGTTATTAAAAACTTTAAACAACGCGATCACGATTTTATATTGGTATTTTAATGACAGGTATGAGTAATGATGACAGGCTGAAATCGGGAGTTTGGTCCTGATGTTCTCGAAAAATCGAAGGAACAGAAGCAGTGCCTGTTATTTACACGTATTTTTAACCGACTTTAAAGAAAGGATTAGGTTCTCAATTCGTCGGTTTCGTATGTGCACCGATTACTTAAAGACGCCTGGACCGATTTAAAAAAATATGTTTTGTTTCATAGGTATACAGGTGGTGGTGGTTCCCAGGTGGTCCCATATAAATTATTTTTATATATATTTTGAAAAAAGGTTACCCCGCACCTACGATACAGGAGAAATCCTACGATTTCTCCTGTATTGTGGGTGCGTTTACAAACATTGAAAATCACATACACAAACAGTCAGAACCGAAACAACTATCTGCTATATTGCTTAAGTAGTTTATAATCTGCTAATCTTTTAGTAACAATGGAAAAATAAATACTCGATAAAAATTATGGTGATATATCATTACAATAACTAAAAATGCTGAAATAAAAAAAATATTTAAAGAAACAAGAAATACACAAGAAGTATTTTTGCAAAAAATATACAAAAATACCGTCCCAGTGAAAGTTGGAACCGCGCACCGAGGGTTCCGTACAAACTTGTGACATAAACAGCCATATCTTTTAACTGCGTATATTTAGAGGGTTAATTAAATCACAGCTCCATGAGACTTGAGGCAGACAGACGGACAAACTGACAGGGTTCCGTTTTTGTCCTTTTGAGATATGGAATCCAAAAAATGTTAAAAACAACTGCGCATTCGGATGTCACTGATGTTTTGATTTATTGATTTTTTTACCATCGACTTCCGAAAATAAACTTATTTTCAACTTTTTGTTTATGGTTTTTTTCTGTAAAAAGAATACTGTCGCTATACCGTTTTTTTATCAAACCCAATACCATACCTCTGAGTTTTCAGACTCATGTGCATATTGTTTAATTGATTGTCATTTGCTACGGTGAATTAAAACATCGTGAGGCAGCATACTTTAGAGATATTTCTAAAGCCAATTCAGATGCTAAATAAAATTAAATGTTACATTATTTTCAACAGATTTTCAGGCATCCTATTCTTCAGCCACACCATTCAGCATGGCTCTCAACTTGACTTCGGCATCAGAGCCTGCCACCTCGAGAAAAAGACTTGCAGAGAGATCCAAGGCGTTCCAGGAGGCTATGCCATAGCTTACGACGCAGGCAACGACGATATATACTTCGGTGGCCACGACGGCATCTATAAATACAACTTTCTAACAAAAGAAGCCGATTTTTTCGCTGAAGAAGGAAAGTCAATCTGGGGATTGTTTGTTCGGCGAAACTTCTACTACATAGAATATCCTTCCCAAAAACTTTTCGTCTATAGAGACGACCGCTTCGTTCAAGTAGCTGAAGCTGTTAACATAGAAGTTGATATCTTCTTCGTATCCAAACATTTTGATATTTATTTCGCTAATAAAACAGCCTTGTATAAAATAGAAAAACCAATCAAAGATCCTATAGTTTTAAATGATGAGGTGGTGGTCAGACAGATAGTCGAAGACAACTACGGTGATGTATTCTTCTGTGCAGGCAACGGAATTTATATAGAAGAAAAACCTTTTCACAAAACGAGGAGAATCGCTGAAATTGATCAGGCTTTTGGTATAACCATTGATGATAAGGATGACATAATATATTCTGATGCAAATAACATATATCGGTTGATTCCAAGTCAAAATAGTAACGTTTGTTTAAATGCCATGATGACAGAGGAATCTCGAAGTAAAAACGCTTTTTTAAGTTAAATATTATTTTTTGATGGCCGTGTTTTATGTATAAATTACTAGTACACCAAGAATAATATCAAGGAAACAATAATTTATCTAGATTGTAATATGTACCTATGCCTATAATAAGTGAATCAACAAAATAAATTCACCCAAAACCAAAAAAAAAACGATTGTAAATATTGTTATAATTTTTGCCTATTAATAATAGGGTATTACAAATAAAGATATAGCTAATAAAACAATCCTTTTGTTATATACCCCGATTTTCCGTAATAAGCGTTTTGTGTGTACATAAATGAAAATCGTCATAAAACATTTATCAAATGCAGATATATGACGAAGAAATTCAAAACACTTAATTATTGAATAATAAAATCACAATATGTTTTAAAAATTTTGGTGTTCATTAAAAAGAAACAATTAAAATATTTGCAAAGGTTGTAAAAATCGTTGCAGTATGTAAGTATGTATATTTGTTACTTTAAACTTTATTTTAAACGAGTAATGATGGTCTGCATATGTGCGGCACTCCCCCATCACATAATATCGTACGACATTACACTAATTGAAGTGCACTGATAGTACGCTGTAGAATGAATATCTGTAATATTTTAATGTGGCTATCGCAGTCTTACATACATTTATAGATTTTTACCGTGGGAAGTAATACCCAAGGTAAAAATTAAAAAAAAAACTGTGAAAAATATTTGTGGTACTTGCACTTGGTCAGATATCGAATTTAAAAAAGTTTTGCAAAACTCAGTAGAGAAAAAAATAGCTAGTGTGAGGCAAAGTTTTATTTTATTTCAAAAGGCCACCTTTTAAAATAATTTATACTAATTATGTTTTAATAATGTATATAAGTATTTATTCTCATATTTTCTAGGTACCTACTTTTTTCTCAACTTTTCAACTTTCATTCTTTATCTACATCGAACAACCCGCAACCCCGGATGAAATGCAGCTGAATGCAAGAATTTAAACTGACTAAGATGTCAACCAGCCTTAATAAGGTGTATCTTATTCTCTTAGTAACTGGGTTATGGAGGTCAGCTAGGCAGTCGCTCAGTGTAAAATACTGGTATTCAACTGAATATTTGGGGAATGCTAGGCAGATGATGACCTAGGTAGCCGTCAGCAGACATTCTCCTTCATAATATTTTCAATCAGCTCACAACGAATGCTTTTGTTATGTTCTGAAATGAATGTTTATTATTTTTGCAACAATGGCTGGAAATTCAAAACAAACTAAGATTTGTAACATTCAATTATTAATAACAAATTGTTGGTCATTGATCAAATGAATTCGGTACAGAAACATGTGTGTCGGAGGAATATTGTTGGCACTTACATTCATTTGATACGGATTCGCTATGGATATTAATATTTATAGTTCTATGTAAGTACTCCTTTTATTAATTTTATCAGAACTTATCATGTCTTACAATCTGAATTGAGTAGCCCTGTTTGATGACGATTTTGTCGTTATGTTTTATTTCTAGGTATTGTAAGTATCTGTGGACGTCAAGTATCTAATAGAAGATAATACTGTTCATCCATATCAAAATCCTTTCAGTACTTTTTACAAACAACCGTACATTTAAAAAAACTTTGTATTTATTATTTTATTTGTAGGTTTGTAAGAAACTCGGTCTTTAGCCAGAGCCGCGCTTGCTTAGGTTACTTATAAGTATTTATTCTTATATTTTATTGTTTTCTTTTTTCTGTTAGTGCACTCTGTTTTGTCTCTGCATTAATTCTGTCTTTGTACAGTCTTTACTTATGGATAAAGTTATAATAAACTAGCTTTTGCCCACGGCTTCGCTCGCGTTAAATTCGGGGTAACACAGTTTCTCTTGCGCCTTATTGATTTGTAATAGCAACGCTAAGTTTTCCCTTTTCTTCCCTCTTTCTCCCTCACATCTCACTTTTTTCAAAAAATATTAGCCTATGTCCGTCTCCTGGTTCTCAACTACCTCTGTACCAAAATTCATCAAAATCGGTTTAGCCATTAAAGCGTGAAGAGGTAACAAACAAACAAACTCACCTTCGCTTTTATAATATTAGTAAGGATAAAAATGTCTATTAGAATAATAAAAAAAATGCATCAGTTTTCACCGCGGTTTTACACGCGGTGAAAAACTATATTTGACTTATCCAATCCCACAGAAACACCGCATCATTTTCAGATCAAAAGGTGCCCATGTGTTAATCGAGATTATAAGCTATCTTGATACTAAGCTTTATCCGAATCCGTTAAGCCGTATAAACGTGATGATGAAACGAACAAATACACACACACATACAAACTTTCGCCTTTACAGAATGAATTTTCCGTAAATAATTTATCCACGGATACGACTTTTATTAATTAGTAAGTTTTAATCAGATATAGTGCATATTTTTTAATTGGCGTGTAAATATTGTATTCGTTTTACAAAGACAAAACTTATTTTATCCTTATTGTGCAAAAACGTATATTGTTAATAAAAATCTCGTCATATATATATAAGTTATTTTTATGCCAAGAGAAAGGTCTAGAAAGCTGATAGCAAGAAAACCACATCATTTGCCTAGCGTTTTCCTAACTATACTGAGGTCGGCTTCGACTCTAACCGCATCCACCTGAATACCAGTATTTGACATGGAGCGATTGCCTATTTGACCTCGAGAACCCAGTTAGTACTAGTTAATACGATACTCCTTGGTAAGACTGGTTGTCAGACTTTAAGGACACTGACTATCAAAGATCTACAAATGACAGCCGGGACCATCAGCTTAACGTGTTTTGCGAGGCACGGAGGAAACTCGGTATGTAACGGGTAGTCACCCATCCACAGACCAACTTAGGCAAGCGCAGCTTCACCTTCAGATCGACTCGAGTGGCTGCTATCATTTAGCAATGAGCTCCTCTAGGTATATTAACACAATCAGTCTATAACTCCCACTGTTGGCACACGAGTCCATTCGCCGTGAGGATTGATTTATTGCAGGCTGGTTCATCCATTGCCCTTTTAAAAACAATATTGATAAAATAATTGCACTTTTACCCAGGCCACCATGTGGCTCTAAACGATGAACCGATTTGAGAGTAACCTTTTTCAATTTCAGGAACCTATCAATGCTTCTCAAGCTAAACATTTTCCTGACAATCGCTGCAACCGTGGCAGGAGTACCAGAGATAGCATGCAACCGACTGAAGATAGGAGAGAACTGGTATGACAGGGACACACTGTGGGCGAACATCGGAAGACCTTACAATCTCAACGTTCATAGGAGTTCCAACACTCTATTCTTCAGTTACTCTCTCCCAGAAATATATTCTGATCTAGAATTCCAGCTAGCATCCCTTAATATGGATTCCAGAGAGTACCAAACTATAGCTGGTATCAAAGGAGGCTGCTCAGTAGCCATAGATCAAATGAATGACGACATTTTCTTTGGAGGTAGCGATGGAATCTACAAATATAATATGCTGACAAAATTAGCAGATTTCTATAAAGAAAAAGGCAAGAACGTCTGGTCCTTATTCTACAAAAAGAATCTATTCTACATAAGCTACCCAGACCAAAAACTTCACATAGAGTACGATGGAAAATTTGCACCAGTGAAAGAGTTTGAGAATTTCGAAATTGACCACTTTCACGTAAGTGGTGTCAATGTTATATATTTTGCTAATAAAACTGGTTTATATAAGTATAATAATGATAAAATGGAGTCTCAGGTAGTGAATGAACTTATAACTGTAAGACAGATTGTAGAAGATAACGAAGGCGACACATATATTGTAAGTAATTGTGGTGTCTTCGTCGATGGTAAGTTCGAAGGTCTTAAGAAGATTCTGGATATGAAGAATGTCTACGGCCTAGCTTTCGATAAGGACAATAATTTTATTTATTCTGATGATAAGAATATTATTAAGCTTGTCTTAAGTCTTGTTGGTTGTGATAAGAAAAAAGGACATTGGTAATAAAATTTTATATTTTTGATGTGCATTTTTCTTTACGATCCTTGAACTATTTGCATCTCATTCTTTATCTTGCAGTACAAGAGCAGAGATGAATACAGATTAGGTTAATAATTGTACAGAAATTTCTTTGCATGACCTAAGGTTTACTATAGACGACATGGTTGGCGCAGTGGCTAAGCTTGACTGCTGCGCCACCTATCGCGGGTTCGATTCCCGCACGGAACAAATATTTGTATAACCTACAGATAGTTGTTCCGGGTCTGGCTGTTTATGTATGTGAATTTAAATGTTTGTAAACGCATCTACGATACATGAGAAATGTGGGCAAAGTTTAAAAAAAGAGAAATACTTTGTACTATTGCCGTAATATGGTAAATAAAAATTATATAGGTTTCGTGTGATATTTATTCCTTCCTTACTAATATTATAAAAGCGAAAGTGAGTTTGTTTGTTTGTTACCTCTCCACGCTTTAAAGGCCAAACCGATTTTGATGAATTTTGGTACAGAGATAGTTGGGAACCAGGAGACGGACATAGGCTAAAAAAGTGGGATATGAGGGAGAAAGAGGGCAGAAAAGGGAAAAGTTAGCGTTGCTATTACAAATCAATAGGGCGCAAGGTCAAAAACTGCAGGTAGCAGATACTGTGTTATACCGAATTTAACGCGAGTAAAGCCGCGGGAAAAAGCTAGTTATATAAACCATCAAACCAGCGCTATACACTATCAAACTAAAAAAACTGAGCTGTTTCATACAAGTGGGTCGATTCGGTATTAAAATTTTGTATGGAACAGCTGATGTTACACGATTACGATCATGGTCCTATGAAGATAGGTGTTTAAATTGATGGTTTGGTCTTAAATGTGGCCAGACTTTTGTGGTGCAAGCTGTATGTCGAAATGCGTGTCTTTTTTTGTTGGTAAATCATCAAATAACTTCCACGCTCTGGGTGGAGCGGGGGGGGGGGGGCGTGTCAGACTTTTACAAAAACCCACCTATGTTAATTCTATTGCCCTTTACGTTCCGGGGCCGCGGTATCTCTTTCGAACGACCCGCAACCCCGGACAAACCGCAACCCCTAGAAATGCGTGACCCAAAAAAACATGATAAAACATTGACCACAATTATTACGAAGAAATTTAAACACATGAAATAAATGCAAAGTGTTCGCCAAACTACACTCGAGAGCCATGAATCCGGGTCATTTAAAGAAAACTATAAATCTCGGAAACTAAGAATGGAATATAATAAAATAAATTGTGTTTATTAGACAATATAATACCTCTTAAATGAAGTAATAACATTTATGAGTCACTACATTTTTACTACAAACAATTTAAAACAAAAAAGGAAACATACCTACATTAATTTAAGGAGTATCTATTTTGTTGTCTAATAAACTCAATTTATTTTATGAAGCTAGATTCTAGAGCATTCTCAGATTTTAGAAATTAATATGCTTCATTAAGTGATACGGATTCATTGCTCTAGTGTGTAATCATATCTATACTAATAATATTATAAAGCTGAAGAGTTTGTTTGTTTGTATGTTTGTTTGTTTGTTTGTTTGAACGCGCTAATCTCAGGGACTACTGGTTGGAATTGGAAAATTCTTTTAGTGTTGGATAGTCCATTTCTTGAGGAAGGCTATAGGCTATATAACATCACGCTACGGCCAACAGGTGCTGAGCAGCGTGGGTGAAACCACGAGGAACAGCTAGTTTTAACATAAAAACTCTTTCAAATTAAATACCATTCACAAAAGCAGGCTGTTGTAGAATAATTTCTGTGAAGCCAAAGCTTATTTAATTCCACGCCAGAAATCTGCGTGCATTTTATTTTCCACTAAGTAGGTTAATTAGCTGATCATAATTAATATACCTACATCCTACATCCGGTTTTAACTCTGTTTTTGTTCTGAATGTTTTAAAAGAAAATTATTTTTAGACAGCGAGTTTAAATGTTGGCGTATGAGAACAGAAGGTTATCAAATTATAATTCCTGTCTTTGTCAAATAACCCGGTTATTTGGGGTTGTTGCAACACAGTGGCGTAATTGATATTTGACGCCCCAGGCCGCCTCACAATTTGTTAATGCAAGTGTTTGGCGGTGAATTTACAATTAAGAAAACAATAATATATGAGAGTAAGCGAAGCCATCTCTGTTTGTTTTTGATTATCAATAAAGATAGAGTTTTAGCGACGTATGAAACAACTCGAAAAATTACAATTCATGAGCTCAAAACTAAATAATTAACTTTTTAAGTAACTTTGTTGTTTTACGCGTTTCGAAATTATGAAGGTAACGTTTTTATAAAACGCGTCGTGCGCGCGCACGCCTCAAATAAATGTCAGCAAAGCAAAAGGGCCTACCAGGGCCACCGCCTGCTCGGAACATAAAGGACAAAAGAAGGAACACGGTTAAGTTTAAGTCAGTACAAGAAGTCAAGTCTGACACTACACCCCGCTTCACCCAGAGCGGAAGAAGTTATTTGATGATTTCACAACCCAACGTTTTTTAAAGGGGTTCTGAAAATGTTTTAGCTCGCTTTTTTCTTTCTTGCATTCTACTTATTTTCATTATTCCTTGAAATTGTTAGATCATCTTTATAAAATTAATACAAAGCAAGCTACGGAGACGCAGACTGAAAGACTGTCATGTTTGTTTCAAATAAATAACAGGTGGGAGACCACAGAACGTACAGAAAGGCCGTCCTTCTCAATCTGCCACCCCGGGCCATGGCTCTCTTGAAATAAAGGCAGATACGCCACTGGTGCAAAACGTTTATATTTAAAACTAGCTTTTGTCCGCGGCTTTGCTCGCGTTAAATTTGGGGTAACACTCCCTTGCGCCTTATTAATTTGTAATAGCAACGCTAAGTTTTCTTCCCTCTTTCTCCCTTACATCCACTTTTTTCAATAAAAATTAGCCCATGTCCGTCTCCTGGTTCCCAACTATCTCTGTACCAAAATTCATCAAGATCGGTTTAGCCATTAAAACGTGAAGAGCTAACAAACAAACTCACTTTCGCTTTTATAATATTAGTAAGGATTCACACCAGCCAGTGTGCAGTGTGCCAAAAAACTCTGGACAAAAATTTAACAAAATAAATCGTTTTTCATTTAAATAATTACGACAAAACACTTTAATGGCCACTTTAATATTCGAAATTTCAGATATACGTTTCCAAACTTAATCATCGGCATGTTTTTAATCCGGCCCCAGGTTTCAGTGCGAGACCGAAAACAGGTGATATTTTAAATTTTAAATCCTTTTCGACATGTCGAAAATAATTGAAACGTGAATTGAATATTTTATATATTATTTGTGCTATGTACTGGCGTGACATGTTTTCACTACCGAATTCAAATATGGAGGTAATTTCTGAAGCAATTGCTGAATCTGTTTGGGTTAAACTGTTCTCATTTAAATTATTTGTAATTTATTTATTGGATTATTTTTATGCTCTTGAATTTGCTACGCATGCACGAGTATTCATAAATAGGCATTAAAAATATAAATTAGTGACAAATACTATAAAATAAAATACCAATGGAGGCTCTCGTTGGGCAGCTTGGATCAAGGGCTTGATACAGAAAGCGGTACTCTTGGACACGGTTCGTATTGTTAGGAGGTTCCTTTCTGGAGCCCTGACCGCCCGTGGTCGGGCCAACCATGTTCACAATACCGATGGGCTACGATTTTTTTGTATTTTCAAATTTTTTACTTAGTTTTGAATATTTACATATATTCAAAACTAAGTAAAAAATTACTAAATAAAAAAATACTAATAACTCGCTTTTGCCCGCGGCTTCATTCGCGTTAAATTTGGGGTAACACAGTTCCCCTTTCCTGATTTGCAAGTACCTGTTACGTGTAGTTTTTGCCCTTGCGCCAAATTTATTGTAATAGCAAAGTTAAATTTTCCCTTTTCTTTCTCTCAACTCTCTCTGTACCAAAATTCATCAAAATCATTGAACCCATTTAGGCGTGAAGACGTAACAAACAAACAAACTCACTTTCGCTTTTAGAATATTAGTATGTATTAAATTGGTGCTTTATTTACTTTTATTATAAATGAAAGCTAATGTGATTTAAATTGTAATTGTTAATCGTTTACTTAGTACATTAACATCTTTGAATTTAGATTTAGATCGATGTGGTTAACTTATTTGCTTATTAAAGTTGGTTTAAATCAATTCAAAATAAAATAACATTACTTTATAAAGGAAATCCATCAATTGTTCTAGATTATAGTTTAAAAAATGCAACTGAAAATAAAAATAAGTGTGGACAAACGACTGTTGAAAACCAACGTTAGGCGATATTGCCAAGCTATCAATATGAAAGGCACCTTTTTTTTCGAGTTATCGAATAGTTTGGTCAAACTGAATTTTTGAATAGAAATTGGTAGATTTTTCACCACTGTGCAACTCACGGAATGTGTTTTGAAAATGGTTAAGCTGTATACTCAATTTTTTTCTGAAGGATTGTTTATGATAGACTTATTTTTAGAAAGGTTTTTCGTTAGAAATTTCTATAATGTTGGATTTAAAAGACATACCTAACTATACGATGAGTTGCTTTATGTATAATTTTCAAAGTTGGAACTTTTCAGAAGCGTTATTTTTACAACGCAAGTATTTAAAGAAGGAATTTTGAAAAATATTTTTCAAGTTAAGTAATGTCTCGGAACGTGGCTAAGTTTTAGTCAGTAAAAGTCTGACACTCTCTACCGTTCCGCCCAAAATTTAATTGCTGATTTTCCATTCGCAAAAATAAGAAATGAAAGAAGGTTCTATACGAAGGATTTATAAGTTAAAAGTTGAAACGGATGATCGCTATTTAGGCCGTTGGTAAGTTCCTTTGGGTGTACGATTTTTGCTTTTTTTGGCGTATCCTAAATCAAAATTGGGAGACATGTGATATCCACCACAAAGGGGTGCCGTCTTCACTCAAAATCAGTAGGTCTGAGTCCATATGACGGCCATGGAATCGTTAAAGGCTAATTATGTAAACCATGTTTTAAAAATCTTTCGTACAACTGTTTTCTGAATTGTAATGTTTATTCATTTTCTGCTCTCGTATCGAATTAATTGCATAAATGAATAAACGCGATAAATAAAATTAATCGCATGAAATGAAATGGCGTGAAACAATATTCAGTGGCTCAATTACTGTAAGAGACGAAGTTATATTGATTTAACTCATTATTGTAATGGAGTTATTGTTCTTAATAAACCACGCTTATAATTTACTAGCTGTGCCCAGCGGTTTCACCCGCTGCTCACTTAGGGGTATAAAAATAGATGTTGGCCGATTCTCAGACCTACCCAATATGTAAACAAAATTTCGTTTAAATCGGTCCAGCCGTTTCGGAGGAGTATGGGAACGAAAACTGTGACACGAGAATTTTATATATTACTAGCGGCCCGTCCCGGCTTCGCACGGGGGGACTTAAGATTTTTTACATAGTTTTACGTTTTATTTATATTTATTCTCAGTTTTTTTTTATTTAGAAAGTATTTACCTTTTGAAAACATTTTTCCGGACTTCATTTACTTATTTCATTTATTTAATTAATTATTTTCTTCTTAAATAGGAACCTACCTATTTTGTTGTTGTTTGTTTTGGTTGAGGTAAAAGTTTGTTTTTAAATTTCTTTATTGTTTTAAGGTTTTTTTTTTGTTGTTTTAAGGTTTTTTTTGTTAAAGTTTTTTGTTTTTTTTTAAGGTTTTTTTTGTTGTTTTAAGGTTTTTTGTTAAAGATTTTTGTTTTTTTTTTTGTTAAAGTTCTTTGTTTTATGTGTTTGATCAAATTATCGTAATATTTACATTTTACTTTAAGGCTTCACTGTAAACTATGTTTGTAGTGGTATTTGTAGGTGCTAACAAAACATATTGATTTTTAGGAGATCCTACTCGAGAAAGGGCTACATATAATTGCCCATGAGAAAAGCACTCTTTTCTTAGGTCGACGCCAACAATCGAAAAAGTTTGCCCCTGTGATTTATTTATCGTAAGGGCAAACGATGTCTTCACAGGAAACTGTAACCTTTTAAAGGATATAGGTAAATCCGTCGGAATCATCGGGATTCGCGGTATGTGAGCGAGCTGTCCGGCCGCGGGCCCAGTGATGATTGTTGCTACAATCACATTGTCTCGTAATTCCCTTATCAAAAGTCTTGTGCCATTGCACATATTGGGAGGGCTTAAATTTCTCAAAAGCATGATAGGAGTACCTCCTTTTAATTTTAGTTCGTGGGGTGGCAAGCCGGCAGGGTTGAGAGAATTTAAAAATTCTTGTGGGTAGTGTACTGCATCTTCGATGTTGCACACAGTGTCAATAAATTTGTAACATTTGAAATCACCTGGTACTTTTTCCATAATCATTCTGTTTATATCATTTACGGAATCGTTTCTTGGCGACACTATCGCCCTCGAACAGAGCCAATTGAAATTTCGTTCTGTGAGATTTTCAATGTCGGGATAGATTGTGTCTATAAGAACATCTAGACTGTTAACAGTTTGAGCCAATTCATTGTCCAACGATACTTGGGAGCTATTTGCAACTGGCGATGGTAGTTTTCCATCTCCAAGTTGAAGTATTTTTTGTCGTTACTTAAATGTGCTCTCATATTTGTGCGCAAATTTAGAGTTTTAATTGATTGCCACAAAGGTGATGATTTGAGGCACGCTTTAATAACGTCGGCGCGTGTACCTTTAGTTATAACCGGTAGTGTTTGGCGAAAGTCTCCAGCCAACACAAAGGTTACGCCTCCCATCACATTGCCTGAGTTCCTGAGGTCTTTTATTGTGCGGTTCACAGCTTCCACGTGAGCTCTATGGCTCATGGTACACTCATCCCAAATAATCAGTGAAGTGTCCTGTAAGAGCTTCCCAAGTGGACCATTTTTGCGGATTGAGCATACCGATTGTTGTTCTAATGACACAGACAACGGTAATTTAAAGGTCGAGTGAGCAGTCTTCCCACCATTTAATAGAGTTGCAGCAATGCCAGAAGACGCGACCGCCAGTGCTTTTCTTCCAGATTGTCGTACTTTGGCTAATATTAAATTGGCAAGAAATGTTTTACCTGTTCCGCCAGGCGCGTCCAAAAAAAATAGTCTACCTTTGTTGTTGATCACACTTTCAATTATAGCATCGAACGCAATTTTTTGATCTGCCACCAACTTAGGTACATTTGAGTTGACATATACTGATAACTCGTTAACATCGTATGTAGCCGGGCCTTTTTTATGTATTTTTGAAATAGCAGGTAAGTACTTACCTAATAGGTATCTTTTGGATGAATTAATAGTCATAAGGTAACCGATTGAACAATTCAAAAGTTATCTAGAGCAAACTTTTATAAGGATTGAACCATTCATTAAAACGATTGTTTTGGGTAAACTATAAAAGGTAGACATATGCTCTCGCAGACTTTTTTAAAAAGAATGTTAAGATGAACAATTCATCCATAGAGAATTTTTGTATAACTTTAACTATATGCCCAGCGCACGCCACGGAAGGCCTCAGAAACGACACTTTTCCTCCGTTTTTAAAACATTTTTGGTTACTGCTCCACAACTATAGGACCTAGCGTGATATTATATAGCCTATGTTACTTCTGAATAATGCAGCTTTCTAATGGTGAAAAAATTATTGGAATCGGTCCAGCAGTTTTTGAGTTTATTCATTACAAACATACAAAAATACAAATCTTTCCTCTTCATAATATTAGTATAAGAAGTATAGATATTGCAAAAATTTTGCATTTGCTTAATCAGCCAAAAAGTTTCATGGCTTTTGTTCACGACATCGCTCGTGTAGAGATTTAAAATGTCTACACGACATCGCTCGTGTTGAGATTTAAAATGTCTCTATATCTTTACGAGAAATAACGGCCAAAATCAAAATACTTTATTTCGTAAAGACTTAAATGGCCGCTTATAAATCGTCGAGTAAAGGTGCAGGCCGAGTCGACGGCGCGTTAGTTTTTCACTCGCGCTGCAAAGGGATGTCAGCAAAGCAGAGAGGCCTGCCAGGGCCTCAGCCTGCCGGGGTTGCGGGTTGTTAGGAAGAGATACTACGACCCCGGAACGTAAAAGGCAATGGGCATCTTTTCTCGACGTTTTATAAGTACCCATGTAGGCCTATGTGAAATAAAAATATTTTGATTTTATTTTTAATGAAAGGGTGGGTTTTAGTCAGTACAAGTCTGACACCCTAGCCCTGTAAAAAAGGTGCATCAAACTAAAGCATAGCCTGTGTTCTAAGTCAAAATCAAAATCAAAAATCAAAATCATTTATTACAAGTACGCCAGTTACAAGCACTATTGAACTGTCGAAACAATGACAACAATAAAATGAAGCTACAGTCCCAGTCACGAGGCATAATAACTGTGAAAGTACTGCAGTTAAGCATTATAAAGCGTAGATCTCTATGGAGAAGAATGGGCAGAAAACTCCATAGACACTTTTTTAAATCAGAATATTGTTACAAAACCTTGATTACATCATTCGTGTTGATATGAAAATCGTATTTTTCAATTTGGAAATCATCAAAAACTTCTCCTGCTCGGGGGGAAGCGGGAGGGACTGTCGGACTTGTACTGACTAAAACCTATCCCTATCCCTTATTTCCCTGCCAGGGTTGCATTGGTTACTGATGCTGGTTGACATCTTCGACAGTTTAAATACTTGTACTCAGCTGCATCTGATGCGGGGTTGCGGGTTGTTCGAAAGAGATACCGCGGCCCTGGAACATAAAGGGCAAAAGAAGGGTTTCTTTGCGGGTGGGAAATCAGTAAATGACTTTCCCCGCTCTGGCCCTTTATGACATAACTAGCTTAGCGCGGCTTCGCTCGCGTTAAATTCGGAGTAACACAGTTCCCCTTTCCTGATTTGCAATTACCTGCTTCCTCTAGTTTTTGCCCGTGCACCTAATTTATTGTAATAGTAAAGCTAAGCTTTACCTTTTCTTCCCTCTTTCTCCCCTCTTTCTGACATGTTCCCTTTTTGACACTTTTTTAAGCCTATATCCGTCTCCTTTCAAGTATGTACGTACCAAAATTCATCAAAATCGGTTTAGCCATTTAGGCGTGAAGACGTAACAAACAAAGTCACATTCGCTTTTATAATATAAGTAAGGATTATTAAGACTCTTCAATAGGGACGTTATAATGTGTAGCTCTAAACATGCAATATTGAAATAATCTTTGTTAACTTGATTTGATTTCCATTCTTTTGCCACTTATTTCAGTAACCTTATTTGGCTCGGCTCGACATAAAGCATGAAAGCGTGATTATAAATTCATACACGTTGACATTAATATGTACGAAATTAAACATACAGAACGAACAATTATGCATGGAATTACTATGTCCTATCAGAATTACCACAGTGCAAAATTCTGGACGAAAATGTTGAAATACACCGCTCTACCGGCTAGTGGACGAATTAAATTAAACAATTGCGGCCTATGCATCGTTGTGAAGTTCCGAACATATTTTTTTCCACAACATTTTTATTTTTTTAACACTGTGTCGGCTTTTTCGTGTCAAAACATGAAATGTTTTTTGGGCTTACTGAATAGGGTTTAAAGTGAAGTGGCAACCGAATGGAAATGCACAATTTGTAAATGTACATACGTAAAAAACGGACCTTTTTGTGTAAAAAGTTCTGTGTAAATAAAATAGTGCGGTATTTAGAGTCAACTGGGTGAAATGGTTTTATAGGAACATACCGAAATGGTTATTTACTTTTAGGCAACTAGATAGTTCTGAAAAAAATCCCGAACATTAGGTGAGGTAGGTTAAAATCTCAAAAGGAAGAAAACCCGACTCGTACATTTTTTTGTATAAGATATTACAACAGATTTTACAAAAAATAAAAATACGTGTGGCTTTCGGGGACTGCCGCGGTAAAGCTATTGCATAGCATTTTTTTATCAACTTACGCAATAAATAAAAACAATCTAAATAAATTATTTAAAAAGTACTTCCAATGAACAGAAATCGCAAAAAGAAAAACAAGACCTTGGGTCCGATCCAGCGTAATGTCGATTGACTATCCGATTATTACCAAAAACGCTATTAGAACATTAGAATCGGGATTGAAATAACTAACCGTATTGTGTAAACGACGTTAGACAATGCACGGCTTAAAAGCCACACCTCCGTGCCCGTCGGAGTGGGGAGCGTCAGGTTTTTTTTCGTTACGGAATTTCTGAATGCGGTCCCCGCGCTCAACGCGATAAAAGAGAACAACTTGGATCGGTGTTTCATTGACGGGGTTGCGGATTGATCGAAAGAGATACCGTGGCCCCGGAACACAAAGTGCAAAAGAAGGAACATAAATGGGTTTTAGTAAAAGTCTGACAGCCCTCCCCCACACTGCTGCACCCAGATATAGGCAAGTTATTTGATTATATCCCAATAATCATGGACACGTCAAAAACGCAAATCAAATGCAAATGGGTCCTAATAATATTTTTTATGCGCTCCTGTCAAATAGCTTATTTTTAGATGTTAATATTTCAGAAATACACATTAAACAACTCGACACAACAAACATTTTCTCCTTACAAAATTAATCCAGATATAACAAAAACACAACGCTCTCTAATTTCCTACAGCTGAAATGAAGTAAGAAAATTCCAATGTTCGAGAATTTTCGGCGGGCGGCCATTTTCTTTTAGAACGTTCGGAGCTAAATGTCGCCTTGGTATTTGGAGTAACTAGCTTTCCACGTTTCTTGGGTTGTATGTTAGTATATACAAGCTGGTATATACCAGTTAGTTAAACGTCTGTTCTTCCTTCTGAGATTGTTTCTTTTATAAAGTTCAAGTTGTATGGTTTTTGTGTTCGTATTCTATTTCAGTTACGTTTTTTTTCCATGCATTTTTGGTTCTGGTGACAATTTTATTTTCGTTTATTAATTTTAACACATATCCTTACTAATATTTATAAAAGCGAAAGTGAGTTTGTTTGTTTGTTCATTTGTTACCTCTTCACGCTTTAATGGCTGAACCGATTTGGATGAATTTTGATACAGAGATAGTAGGGAACCAGGAGACGAACATAGGCAATTTTTTTTTAAAAGAGTGGGATATGATGAAGAAAGCGGGAAGAAACGGAAAAACTTAGCGTTGCTATTACAAATCAATAAAGCGCTACCGAATTTAACGCGAGCGAAGCCGAGGGCAAAAGCTAGTAATTTTATATTTCTTAATATTGCTTCATAAAACATTTAAAATTACAAAAAATAGTAGCCCATCGGTATCAGGAACAGGGTCCAAGCTAACGTCTGTCAGGGTTCCAGATATAGGAACTTCCTAACGATACGAGCTGTGTCCAGGAGTACCGCTTTCTGTATCAAACCCTTGATCCATGGTCTAAAGAGCGTGTTCTCAAATGTTGCTCTTAGCAATTTAGCCATCGGCTGGCGTTAATATTAATATGACAGGTATCACTTGATCCTACAGCAAGGATCGTCTTCTCACGAGAGAACTCCTCAAAGATTAATGGCACAGACATAAACTTTGTATCAGCGTTCAATGTTGAAAGGTAAACAATTTTCATCTTTTAATTTTAACAAGAGTTGTTTTTTATTATTTTTCTAACAGTTTTTGTTTACTCCCTCGTTTATTCATTTTAATACACATTATTTTACATTTTTATTAAATATTTCTTAAGAAAATCAGAAAAAAGAACATTTATTTTATTTTCAATATCTTTTATTTTTTCTCTTCTCTTTTACAAAGGCTTAAATTTTATTATTTTTAATATTATCTTGATCAATTAGGTACTCTAAATATACAAATAAAAATTAAAACCCCTCATAAATTACACATAGCAACCACAATACCATTTCAAAATAACACTTGTTGGCAATAAAGTCGTTTCTTACATAATACTTACAATAATGTAACTACTAACATTCCTCGTTTTATCGTCCTTACCTGAAACAATAAAAACAACGTTATGAATCATTCGCGATAAGAAACAAGGAATTGCTGGTGCCATTTCTAGATGTTTCTCGTCGTAAAAGTTTGAAATGTGTCGCGTTATAAGTAGGGAATGTTTGACGGGACTGACGTAATATTTTGGAGAGCAAATGATTGATAGAAATATTGATATTGACTATGGCAAAAACGTTTTATTCTGTTTTAAGGGTTCCGTTTTAGCTCACCGTCCGTCCGTCTATTGACGATAGGCCGTGTCGACGGCGCCTTTGTGTTTCACGCGCGTCTCAAAGATATGTCAGCAAAACAGAGGGGCTTGCCAGAGCCTCCGCCAGCTGGGGTTGCGGGTTGTTCGAAAGAGATACCGCGGCCCCGGAACGTAAAGGGCAATAGAAGGATAATGGGTGGGTTTTAGTCAGTAAAAGTCTGACACTCCCCCCCGCTCCGCCCAGAGCGGGAGAAGTTAAGTTCCGAAATAAATCATGTCAGGTCATTACAGACAGACAGATGGACAGCGAGAGCCGGAATAGCCACTTGTAGGCCAAACAAATATTTGTTTCGTCCGAGGATCGTACCCGGGACACGCAGCACAGCAGTAAATTTTGTTCCGTAATACTTATAAATAAAATGTGATAGTGTGTGTGTTCGTGTTTTTTTTATGTAATCGTCGTCATTGCAACTAATATATTTTTGCTTTTTTTTCTTCTTTTCTTTCCTAGCCACTGCTCCAACGATGCTTAAAAAAACACACTGAGCTAAATTAAATACTTGATTTTATCTGATAAAAAGCTGTTTTATAACACTGTGCGAAATCGAACTCAGAATTTCACTCTAAATAGTATTTATGCTCACAAAACCATCGCTGCGAATCAATAAAACCTATTAACCCATAAAAGTATTCCTTCATGATCCCTACAGAATCCCACCAACACACACACACACACACACACACAGACTAATTCCCGATAATCATAACACAATTCAAGTTGGAAACTCGCAAACTAAACAATGTAGCGCTTTATTATTTTCCAGCGGAACCCTACAGCGCTACAGCAGAACAAAACTCATAAATCTGACAAAAGTTCCACGTTATTGCTTACTGTTTAGGCACTTTGGTTATAACAATGGTATATTTTAGATCGATTTAGTTTTAGATTTTGGTGAGAAGGGATTTTGCCCATATTTTCTAAGACTGTTTTAAGTTATATGATTTACTAGTTTTTGCCTGTGGATTCGCTCGCGTTAAATTCGGGGTAACACAGTTCCCTTTTCCTGATTTGCATGTATCTGCTACCTGTAGTTTTTGCCCAAGCACCATAATAGCAATGCTAAGTTTTCCCTTTTCTTCCCTCTTTCTCACTCATTTCTCACATGAAAAATAACCTATGTAGCCTGTGTACTCCAGAGATATCAACTATCTCTGGACTAAAGTTCATCAAAATCGGTTTGGTGCAGACGTAATGAACAAACTCACTTTCGCTATTATAATATTAGTAAGGTTTACAAGGTATCTACAATTTTTTGTAGTTTACTGTAATGCAAAAAACATTGATATCTAGTCGCTTTCAAGTACAATAAATACAAACACGTACAAATTTCGCTTTTAAATTATTAGGAAGGATTTACGTATTTAAGGACAACTAACAAGTTATACACCAAACTGTTAAAGTTCTGATTTTACCACATTTTGTGGCCTTAACTAAAGGCTGTCACAGCATGTACAACAATGGATGTAAACATAGGATTAGGAAATACAGTTCAAAATAGATTGTAAATATTTAAATATATATATACTGCAACATTGTTAATATAAGCTGACTAGCTTTTGCCCGCGGCTTCGCTCGCATCAAATTCGGTAGCGCCTTATTGATTTGTAATAGGATAGGATTAGGAAATACAGTTCAAAATAGATTGTAAATATTTAAATATATATATACTGCAACATTGTTAATATAAGCTGACTAGCTTTTGCCCGCGGCTTCGCTCGCATCAAATTCGGTAGCGCCTTATTGATTTGTAATAGCAACGCTAAGTTTTCCCGTTTCTTCCCTCTTTCTCCCTTATATCCCACTGTATTTAAAAAAAATTGCCTATGTCCGTCTCCTGGTTCCCAAATCTCTGTACCAAAAATCTTCAAAATCGGTTTAGCCATTAAAGCGTGAAGAGGTAACAAACAAACAAATAAACAAACAAACTCACTTTCGCTTTTATAATATTAGTAAGGATTATAATGATGGCATTTAGTGGATTTTGTCCCATAGTAACTGCGCTTGATGGATTTTAGGTGGTCGAGAGCTTAGAGGGTGTAAGCATTTCCCACCGCTGCATTTATTTAAACTTCATATACAATAGTGGTACATAGGCGGACTTAACGCTATAAGGCATTCTCTACCAGCCAATCTTTGGGTAAAATACGACAACATTGTGATAGGGTACAAACATTAAATCTAAATATATGCATATATATTTATAAACAATGTGTCCGGTCACGAACTAGCGATATTCTATGTACTTATATATCAAACATTCTAGTACTCTTATTTGCCATTTTGAGATATTCTCTATGCGTGTACTAAACTGGTGGTCTTAAGCTCAATACACACTGAGCCCGCCGGGCCGCCGACAAAGCCTGGCGAAAACAATCATGTCGGCCACATGCCCCGCGCGTGTTGCCCGCCGACATGTTGGCGGCTTGGGTACGCCTGCTCTCAGTAGCCCAGCGACGCTCGACCTGTAGTAGTGCTGACTGCCAAATAAATTTCTCTTCTCAAGCCGCCGACATGGCGCCGACCAAATTTTCCGACTTATATTAAGTGAAGCCGACAAAAAGTTGCCGATATATGTCGGCGGCCCGGCGGCGGGCTCAATGTGTATTGCGCTTTACTGAGACGAAAATAGGTTTATTCAAAGGGCAACAATGTTATCTATCGTTTAAATTCAGAAATGATGAGCTTGAATTTTCGTAACTTTAGAAAATAAAATTAAAGTCCAAAAAAATATACAAATCAACAAAAGTATTGTTAACTTTTTTGTGAAAAAAAAAATGGTATAGTTTTTTTCAAAATCAATACATTTGAGTATCTACTAGAATGTTTGTTATATTAGTACATAGAATATCGCTAGTCCGTGACCGAACACATTGTATATCTATATCCCGTTTCAAGTGTTAATAATTATAAAAATTATGTATAACTAGCTTTCGCCCGCGTTAAATTTGGGGTAACACAGTTCCCCTTGCGCCTTATTGATTTGTAATAGCAACGCTAAGTTTTCCCTTTTCTTCCCTCTGTCTCCCACACATCCCACTGTTTTTAAATAAAAATTATTATTATAAAAGCGAATTTAGTTTGATTCTTTGTTATCTCTTCACGCCTTAATGGCTAAACCGATTTTGATGAGTTTTGGTACAGAGTTGGTTGGGACCCAGAAGGCTAATTTTTTTTTGAAAAAAGTGGGATTTGAGGGAGAAAGAGGGAAGAAAAGAGAAAACTTAGCTTTGCTATTACAAATCAATAAGGCGCAAGGGCAAAAACTGCAGGTAGCAGGTAAATGCAAATCAGAAAAGAGCAACTGTGTTACCCCAAAATTTACGCGAGCGAAGCCGCTGGCAAAAGCTAGTTACCTATACATTGAGAAACAGCCCCGGAACTTACTGAAAGTGCTGATCTTTTGAATCTTCCCATTTTTAATGAGAAATTAGTACAAGTTTAACACCATTTATTTTTCCACTTTCTTATTATGACGGCATTAAACTTCAAGTAAATAGGCAGGTCAAATTCTCCTCGACGCCTACTACCCCTCAAAAATACGCGCCTTTCAACGTTTATTTTAAAATTAACCAAACGATACAAAAGCCGAGGAAATTAGCATAATCTTAATAATTATAATTTTAATAAGACATTAGCACCCGGTTGTCTGAAAGCTTTATTAAAATAAAGCCAGTTATTATATTTTGAATGGTCTATGAGGTTGTAATAGAGAGGGGTATTAAGATGTTTTGTGTTCCCAAAACATTTATTTGAATAGTGAAGCATGACTGCTGCATTCTTTCAAGGGCCGAGCATATTATTTTTATTTTTCTCGAGGAGTACTGCCTTCTGAATCAGGCCCTTAATCCAACCGCCTAAGGAGAGCTTCGAGAGATGGCCGTCGATGCTCTTCGCTATCAGGCCATTGGCCGTAACTATCCTTACTATAATATTATAAAAGCGAAAGTGAGTTTGTTTGTTTGTTACCTCTTCACGCTTTAATGGCTAAACCGATTTTGATGAATTTTGGTACAGAGATAGTTGAGAACCAGGAGACGGATTTAGGCTAACTTTTTTTCATGGATATGATGAAGAAAGAGGGGAAAACTTAGCGTTGCTATTACAAATCAATAAGGCGCAAGGGGAACTGTGTTACCCCGAAAATAACGCGAGCTAAGCCGCGGGCAAAAGCTAGTTATATATATAAGTGTATACTTTTTAGAGTTCCGTACCTCAAAAGGAAAAAAACGGAACCCTTACTAAATCACTTTGGTGTCTGTTTATGTGTTTGTGGAAGAACACGTGGAAGTATCGAGTTGAAATTAAAACCATATAATCAACTCTTTGGTCTCTTTGTGCTGTGAAAAATCAACCCTAAAAGTCTACGCTATTAATATATATGGCGGTTTTTGCCACAAGTTTGTACGAAACCCTCGGTCCGCGAATCTGACTTGCTCTTGACTGAATTTTTAATTGTTTTTATTACGTTTATAAAACGAAACTTATTGTGTTTATAAAGTTTTGCTAGCATAATTAATTTGACCTCGTTTTAAGGCTACTTAACCAAAAACCTTACAAAAGAATGTCCCACGATTCCAAACTCCCGGTTCCAAGAAATTCCCAACAAGATTTAATAACCACTTTTACAATAAAACACAAAAACAAAAATACTCGAGCGGTAGCCACCTAATTACATTTGTTAGGCGAATTACAAAAATCACATTAATTATAAATAATTATAAAAAGTTACACTTTTAAGAGTAATTAAATGATTTCAAAGCTTTTCACTCCTCGCATTTTGCCCTTAAAAATTTAATTTATTTTTTCTCTTTGAATGTGGTGCGGTTTCAATGGAAGCTGCGGTGCGATTTATGTTGGGGGGTAAGCAGAGTTCCTTGTTATGGTAATGGGAAGAGTGAAGGTGCTTTTATTACAGTTTTTGGGCGAGGGGTGCATTAAAAGAGACGGTGAACTAAGGGTTTTTATGGATTGCGTCCGGAACGTACAATGCTTGCTGAATAACTGGTCTTTTTACAAAACCATGAGCTTTTTTTGTAGATGTTCTACTTTAAGAATTGATGTGTTCTCGTTTTTTGGAGTTTAATCTTCTTGTTTTTAACTATCAAGTAAACAGGCATATAATGCTTGGAATCTCTATTACTGACAAGCTAATCCTAATAGTCCAAAAGACATGAAATAAAACGACAATTTGCCCATCCCGGAAATCGAATCTAGAAGTCAGCTGAGCTGAGGCTCAGCAGTTGCGATGGCAGCCACTAAATAAACAAGACAGTTTGATGATATTCAAATATTCTATTAACTAGCTGGCGCCCGCGGCATCGCCCCCGTGATGATCGAGAAAAAAGTATCCTATGTGTTATTCCAGACTATTTACTAACTCAGTGCCAAATTTTCAGCCGTTTCGTTCAGCTGTTTTTACGTGAAAGAGTTACAAACATCCACACATCCATCCATCCATTCTCACTAACATTCGCCTTTATAATATTAGTAGGATTGATACCGACAGTGTAAGAAGAAGAGTACACAAAATCAAAATTCGGCCAATGTAATAATACCTTTATCTTTGACCATACTTTGTTACCTAAGATTCAGCTCCTTAAACTTTAGCTGCACTAAATCCTGGTTATGTTAATTCATCGCTATAAAAAGCCAGCAGGCGGTAGGACTTAAACAACCGGAGCCGTTACCATCACCACTAAAAGCAACCTTAATGGGAATTCATATTTAGCAAACAGCATTTTTGCATCGTCGGTTTAGACTGTGTCGGGGTGAGCGGAGCGGGAGCGAGTCGCGCAGATATTAGTTTTTAAGACAAGCTAAGAGACAGGGAAACTAGTATCCATAATCATCCCAAAATAAAAGGACTCAGATCCAGCATGTCCCTTTGCTGTCCTTCCCCGGCGACGCCCTAAGCCGAGGCTGAGGGAGACCCGCAGTGGGGTGCTTTTAGCGTGCTATCGCTTAGTCTATAAGTTTTTTGCTCCTGGCTGGAGGCCTTAAATTCAAGGCACTTACAGAGTGGGTTGTTCGAAAGAGACACCGCGGCCCGGAACATAAGAAAAGAGGGAACATGGATGGGTTTTAGTCCGTAGTTTGACGCTCCTCCTCCGTTCCACTTAGAGCAGGAGAACTCATTGATAAAACCCACCCATGTTCCTTCTTTTGGTCTTAAATTAAAGGCTAGTTTCTATAAGTATATATATACTCAATACTCAATACTCAATATATTTATTGCATTCCACAATGTGAACTTAGGTGGTAGGGTACATTAATTAATGGTTAACATACATTAGTTTAGGAGCATTGTGGGCCCTGTCGGGCATAACAAAAATAAAAATGAAAAATTAGGAATTAGGAGGAGGGCTATTACAAATAATGTTAACATTTTTTTTTTTTAAGTAGGTAGTCTTAATAACTAATTGAATACATGTAAGTATAACTAATTGAATACTATCATACTTTTACGTCATATATACCTATTGGATTAACTTATTAATATTTATTTTAATTATACATTGGAATTATAGATTATTATTATTATTATATATCCCCGAACAATGAGTCCCAAGCCCTGCATTGTCTGAATTTAGGCTAAATGCACCTTGTTTTTTGTACCATCGAGTCTTATTGGGTTGGATTGTTTTAATTTTTAATATTTTTTTTCAATTTTCTCATCTGTTTGTCTGGAATTTTGTATACATTTATTTTTTGATCTGTTAGGTCCATAGTCTTTTTTTTTTGTAAACTACAACAACGTTTTGTGTGCATGTGGAGTTTACCTTTAAGTGATTGTTACACTTTGTCTTGTTATTTTGCTTGTGAAGTTTGTTTATACCAGTGTATACAATTGTTGGTGAAACAAACAAAAAAAATAATATTCCGGTGCCGCGGTATCCTTTTCGAACAACCCGCAATCCCGGTACACAGATACACTTCTTCATACTTTTCTAGAATATTTTTCGTGATACTATTTCCCCCGCCCCCGCCCCGCTCCGCTCATGGCACCACGCACCCGAACTCTGTAGAGTTTGTTTAAACGCTCCGTTCAAAGCGTCCATTCTCAATTGGTTTAGAACCTATCTCGGCGATGCAGCCTCTTTTATTATGATGGACTTTTTAGTGTTTTATAACACAAACGTGTTCCAACTTGTTAGGTTTATGTTTTTCAAAAGTGGTCTCCATTTTTGTGAGGTTTTTTTATGGCTTTTAGTTCGAAGTTCATTTGTGTAGATTGTTTGCTGACGACTAAGGTAAATAGAGAGCAAATTTTTTTTTTAGTTTGGGAAATCAACAAATAACATCACATTAACAAACAACGGCGGGTCAAATCAAAATATTTTTATTTCACACTAGCTGTTCCTCGCGGTTTCACTCACGCTGCTTAGCACTTGTTGGTCGTAGCGTGATGTTATATAGCCTATAGCCTTCCTCAAGAAATGGACTATCCAACACTAAAATAATTTTTCAATTCGAACCAGTACTTCCTGAGATTAGCGCGTTCAAATAAACAAACAAACTCTTCAGCTTTATAATATTAAGTATAGATCTAGGCTTACATGGGCACTTATAAAAGTCGAGAAAAGGTGCACGATTCGGGTTGGTCGTTTCCTATGGAGAAGAAACTCCATGGTACTCTTTTAAAATCACTTGGTTTTACACTATTGTTGTTACAACGTCAGTCCTTAAGTATGAGAGGACAGCGTAGGCCGGACTATAAGTCATTGCTTACTTTACAAAACGAAAAATATAATTTTATAAATTGACATTAATTTTAAGTCGTTTGTGGTGCGGGTGCCGACTAGTCAATTGGACACCCTCCTTAAAGGAGAGTTTTGGCCGAAGGGTGTCGTGTATCGACGTTTTCGTGGAAGGATACCGAACTCGCAACGAAACACGAAACCTTTTAATTTTATAAAATATGTATTAGTTAATAAAAAGATTATTTGTGTATAGTATGTATGGGCCTTCGATGCCTGAAATAAATTGATTTATTATTTATCATTATTATAATAATACGTTGACAAAAGTTAACAAGACCTCCGAATACTGAAACGTCACTCAAAATTTAAGTACCACTTAAATTTTACACATACTCAAAAGTGACGTTTGGCAATACAAAATCTAAAGTTTAAGAGCTGCTCAAATGTTAAGCAGCCCTCACATTTTGAGTGACGTTTCAGTATTCGGTGGAAGAATCTACAAGGTCACATCACATCCGAGGTCCAGTTAGAAATCAGTCGGGTCCTAACTGCTCGGCAGTTGGATGAACTGGGCCTATTAAGCGCAGCCGTGAGACACACTATAAGCTTTGTTGTATTTTTTTCTTTGTAGTATAAAGATGTTAAAGTTTTTTAAGGTTCTGTTCTTCAAAATGAAAAAAAACGTAATCCTTTAAGAATCCTTTTGCTGTCTGCCCTGCGTCTGTCTATGAAGACCCTTCATCTCGGAACCACGTGTAGGTATCGAGTTGAAAATAAAACTAGGTATATACTTAACTCTGTGATCCCTTTGTGCTGAAAATCAACCCTCTAAGTCTACGCAGTCAAAAGATATGGCCGCTTATGTCACAAGTTTGTACGGAACCCTCGGTGCGCCTCTGACTCGCTCTTGGCCGTTTTTTTTTTGTTATATTTAATGTGTGCACTTGGGGCATGTGACATTCACAAATAATATAACTCAGATCCGGCCTGTCCCTCAGCGACGCCCTACGCCGAGGCTCATACCCCACAGGGGGTGCTCTTAGCGTGTAGTCGCTTAGTTTGTAAGTTTTTACCCTTTTTTTTTTTTTTTTTTTCGGGTGGGAAATCATCCAATGACTTCCCCCGCTCTGGGTGGAGCGGGGGGGCATGTCAGACTTGTACTGACTAAAACCCACCCATGTTTCTTCTATTGCCCTTTACGTTCCGAGGCCGCGGTATCTCTTTCGAACAACCAGCAACCCCGGCAGGCAGAGGCTCTGGCAAGCCCCTCTGCTTTGCTGACTCTCTTTGAGGCGCGCGTGAAACACGAACGCGCCGTCGACACGGCCTGTCGTCAATCGACGGACGGACGGTGAACTACCCATTGCTCACCGCCCACAGGCCCGCATCTACGGTGGCCGGAAGTCGTCTCGCGGCGCCCGGCGCCATGGACGTCTCCCGCGGCGGCTGGGTTGGGCAGATGTTCTCTCCCTCAAACGCCCGGCCACCTCCTTCGCTAACATTACTGCTTCGCAGAAGGTGGTGACCGCTTCCCATTCCCTCTCGCTCCGGACCATGGCCTGAACCAGGGCCGGACGCGAGAGATCGCCGCCGCCGATCGCCTCTACGAGGGCACGGCGGTGCTCCGCCCAAGCCGGGCAGATCGCCACTGTGTGCTCCACCGTGTCCTCCGGGCGATCGTCACAATGGTGACACCCGGGCGCTTCCTCCCGCCCGATGATGTGCAGGAACCTCCCGAAACTTCCGTGTCCGGTGAGGACCTGCGTCAGGCGGTAGGTGAGGACGCCATGACGCCTCTCCAGCCACTCCTCAAAGAGGGGACTTACCGCCACTATTGTAGCGTGCCCTAAGTTTTTACCCTGGCTGGAGGTCTTAATTTTTAAGGCATCAACAGACGCCCGGTTAAGCAGACGACAACCTCCTTGGTTGAACAGGGAGATGCCATTCATAAAAAAAAAATGGGGCATGTGACAAATAAACGTATTTTCTTTCTTTCCTTTTTTTTCAATTCAGTAGAATGTTATTTCAGGAGTATAAGACGTATAATGTTTAATACCTATTCTCTGTTATAGCCGGTGATATCACAAAGAATCGTGATAATATTCTCTACAAACTAATTCGAGCTTTGCGCACAAACATTTAAGGTGTTGTTTCACCTAAAGCTGCGCTATTTCTAGCTAAGCCGCGTAATGCTAGCACATATTGTTGTTTGCAGATGCTTTACGAAACTAAGTCCTCGGATTAATATTATAAAGGTGAGTTCGCGTTGCACTTAAAATGCAGATTATGTTTTCCAGCTTAGAATGTTAGGATCTCTTTTCGGGTTAAAATAGCAGCACAAGCTTGTTCGCAAGAATTAAAAAAAACCCGGCCATACATTCCAGGGTTGCGGGTTGTTCGACAGAGATACCGCGGCCCCGGAACATAAACTGCAGTAGAAGGAACATGGGTGGGTTTTAGTCAGTACAAGTCTGACACTCCCCCCCTGCTCCGCCTAGAGCGGCGACAGCTATTTGATGATTTCCCAATCCAAAAAAAGGGCCCTATAGGGATAGATTTTAATTAGGGTTTTTTTTGGGAATCATAGAGCTAAGTATATGGTTTTAATTTCAACTTGATACCTTTGCAAGTTCTGGAGATAAGGGGTTTTGATAAACAGACAGAAAAACATCAAAATGATCCATCCAAAGATTGTCTGGAAAAGATCGCTTTTAGCGATAAGATTGTGTTACCCTATTTATAAGTTGTTTAATGTTATTCTTGTTATTTATATGGTGTTCATAAGAAAGAATATTATATCTATCTATCCAATAAGGATCCCGGTTTTTTTTTGTTTTGAGGTAAACAATCTTAAAAAAGGACTCGTATCGTATGGTTGTTAACCATCAAATCAACAAACAATTGGGGCCACTATTAGTTTGTTGATTTCAACATTAAAATCCTAACAACCTCAGAACATATACATCCTCTTTTTTAACCCTCTCATTCGCCACTTAACCTCAAAAAGAGCTTATTTATAGTAACCGCCCCCTAGGGCAACCCGTTATACTACGTTAGCGCATTTTTCCATACGAGGTTACCCCAATTTTTCAACGCATAGATATTTCCCTTCAAAATGGGTTTTGGGTAACGTTAAAATATATATTATGAGTGTGTGTTATATATGTTTACCTTTTCCTTATGTGTTGAGAGTATTTTATGCTTTTGAGTCTGTAGAAGGTTTGGAAAGAATATGTTGGCGTTCGTTGTTAAGTTTTTTGGCAAGCCGCCATCTTAAATTCATGTCAATTGCTATTTAGGCTGTTACTATAAGTTAGCCTAAGTTATTATTTTGTGGTGTAGTGTAGGCATTTAAGACTAAAGGCCCTAGCACTAGTAATTTTTATTTAAAAAAAGTGGGATTCGAGGGAAGAAAAGGGAAAACTTAGCGTTGCTATTACAAATCAATCAGGCGTAAGAGCAAAAATTGCAGGTCTGCTTGGTGTGTTATACCGAATTTAACGCGAGCGAGCCGCGGGCGATGCTAGTAATATTATAAATGCGAATGTTAGTGAGGATGGATGGATGGGTATATGAATGTTTATTACTCTTTCACGTCAAAAATGAATTATGTAAGTTTTTTTTTTTTTTTTTATTATTGATAGGCTCGCGTTTGACCACTATCTCACCTGATGGTAAGTAATGATGTGGTCGACGATGAAACACGCTTACCTAGAAATAACCTATTCACTCTTGACTTGAAGACCCCCAGGTTATAGCAGGAAATACAGACTCCGGCAGGGAATTCCACTCCTTAGCAGTACGCACAATGAAGGTATTCCCAAACCGTTTAAAAAGTGTAAAGAAATTCCTAGAAAAACCCGAGATCACTTAACTTGTGCAACAACAGAATCTAATCTAAGATCTCATGCTCGCAGGCACACATGTGGCCATTACACCAACGTGCTAGCAACTAATATTTATTTGAATGAAACCATATACTTTTGAGTTGTCAATTTATGTTACCTGTAAACACTTAATATTAGACCCCGTAAAACAATTGTTCCCTCTCGCTCCGGATCAAGGACTGAACCAGAGCCGGCCGCGAAGGATTGCCACCGGTCACGGCGCGCGGCGGTGCTCCGCCCAAGCTGGGCAGACCACCTCTGTATGCCACCTGACGCAGGTCCTCACCGGACACGGAAGTTTCGGAAGGTTCCTGCACATAATCGGGTGGGAGGAAACGCCCGGGTGTCACCATTGTGACGATCGCCCGGAGGACACGGTGGAGCACACAGTGGCGGTCTGCCCAGCCTTGGCCAAGCACCGCCATGCCCTCAAAACTTCCGTGTCTGGTGAGGACCTGCGTCAGGCGGTAGGTGAGGAATTGAGGATGCCATAGCGACTCATTTACCGCCACTAGTGTAGCGTGCCTTGCACGGGGCTGCGACAGTCGCTCTCTCCATGCCACCATGAGCTCGAACCGGAATTTTGGCCGCTGGGCGGCGGTTTGCCGCGGTTCCGTAAAACCATGCTAATAAATACCACGGCCCCGGAAGATAAAGGACAAAATGAGGAAACATGTGTGTGTTTTAGTTAGTCAATACCTGACACTGCCCCCCCCCCCTGCTCCCCTAGAGCGGGGGAAGTTATTTCATGATTTACCATCCACAAAAAAACAACCCTTAAAACCGAACTGTAAAACAAAAACATAAACAAAATCCCATCTTAACTTCAATTAATTCTACCTATAAAGTAAAACAGTAGAAATACTTCATCTACACAAAGCCACACCATTACTGAAGGCATCCAGTTTTGTATTTAATTGTAACAGACAGACAAACAGAGGGAGGAATGTTGATTGCGAGGCAGCCATTACTATTCGTTCATTTGTAAAAATAATGCGGTTTAGTTTCCTTGGAGTTTCACAAAGGCTTTTTTTTAATGGGAGAAAATGTGTAGTTTATTGTGTTAGTTATACAAGTAAGGTTTTTAATTCAAATGAAAGTTTTTTTTTAATAAAGATAGTTAAATCTATTTGATACAACAAAAGACACAATACGAGAATCAACACAAAAAATATCAAAAAAAAAACTTAGATTTTATAAAAAAAGATAGAAGTTAGATTGACCTATAGATAAATTAGACACATCACATATATTTATAACGGTCGCCCAGAACTGGGCAGTGTGTGTCTCATGGTTACTCCAAAAAGGAGCCAAGCTCTGTATAATGCCATATACATATAGAAGGTATTTTTTTCTCGGGTGGGAAATCATCCAATGACTTCCCCCGCTCTGAGCGGAGCGGGAGGGCATGTCAGACTTGTATTTACTAAAACCCACCCATGTTCCTTCTATTGCCCTTTACGTTCCGGGACCGCGGTATCTCTTTCGAACAACCCGCAACCCCGGCAGGCAGAGGCTCTGGCAAGCCCCTCTGCTTTGCTGACATCTCTTTGAGGCGCGCGTGAAACACGAACGCGACGTCGACACGGCCTGTCGTCAATCGACGGACGGGCGGTGAGCTACCCATTGCTCACCGTCCACAGGCCCGCATCAACGGCGGCCGGGAGTCGTCTCGCGGCGCCCGGTGCCCGGGGCGTCTCGCGCGGCGGCTGGGTTGGGTAGATGATCTCTCCCTCATACGCCCGGCCACCTCCATTGCTAGCATTACTGCTTCGCAGAAGGATGTGACCGCTTCCCATTCCCTCTCGCTCCGGACACATGGCCTGGACCAGGGCCGAACGCGAGAGATCGCCGCCACCGATCGCCTCCACGAGGGCACGGCGGTGCTCCGCCCAAGCCGGGCAGACCACCACTGTGTGCTCCACCGTGTCTTTCGGGCGATCGTCACAATGGTGACACCCGGGCGTTTCCTCCCGCAGGATGATGTGCAGGAACCTCCCGAAACTTCCGTGTCCGGTGAGGACCTGCGTCAGGCGGTAGGTGAGGACGCCATGACGCCTCTCCAGCCACTCCTCAAAGAGGGGACTTACCGCCACTATTGTATATAGTAAGTATGTATTATAATATTGTATAATCCTCACTATTATTATAAAGCGAAAGTGAGTTTGTTTGTTTGTTGTTGGGACCCTGGAGACGGTCAAAGGCCTTTTTTTAAAAAAAAAGATTGATATATGAGGGAGAAAGGTAAGAAAAGGGAAACTTAGCATTGCTATTACAATAAATTAATGAAATTAATGAAGAATTTATTATGTAGAAAGTTTGTACAGAAAGCTCGGTACATGAGTCAGATCCAATAATCTTTCTCTTTTCTCTTTCTTGCACTTCTCTTTTTAGAAGATTAGAATATTAGCTCACTTGGACACCAGAAAGTGGGTGAAACTAAACTTTTAGATTTTTACATAGGGACAGGTTACATCATAAAAACGAGTTAAAAACTGTTTTAGAGCAGTTTACAACAACCCTTGTAAAACCTATGTAATACCACTCCCAAGATAAATGATACAAGCTGTAAATCTACAAAAAAAAAAGAAAATAACGTAGAAGATATTCTCGATCCGAATGTCCAGCCAATAATTTTTGGGCGTGTACTCCCGGCCTAACGTTAGGAACGCTGACAAAGTTACACAAACTTAGCCGATAAAGGCCGTAACAAGTTCCTTTGTAATCACGAGTTAGGTAATTGCTTCCATATCCAATAAATAATCATGCCTGACTTAGGAATTGGGGGTCTAATATTTGTAGGAGATTAGTTAGAAATACTAAGCATTGTAACTTAGGGCTAAGGGTTTGGACAAAGATCGACTTAAAGCCGATTTCACCAATGACTTCTTATCTACGAGTTACGTTACGTTACGCGCAACCCCGGCTGGCTGGAACAAGTTTTTTTTTTGACGGGCCTGTTGGTCCAGTGGTTAGTGGCCCTGACTGCTGAGCCGGAGGTCGTGGGTTCGATTCCCACCCAGGACAAACTTTGTGTGATGAGCAAGATTGTTTGTTCTGTGTCTGGGTGTGATTTATCTATAATATGTATGTATTTATAAATTATATAAGTATGTATATCAGTTGTCTGATTACCATAACACAAGCTCTGCTTAGCTTGGGATCAGATAGCCGTGTGTGAGTTGTCCCAAGATATTTTTTTTTTTTTTTTTAACTTAGCTCCACAATTGGAATTTCTCCTGTATCGTGGATGCGTTAACAAACATTTAAACCCACGTTAACAAACAACCAGATCTGGAACTATTACGTCATACAAATATTTGTTCGTGCGGGGACCGAACCTGCGACATGCAGCGCAGCAGTCGATCTGTCAGCCTCTGCGCCAACCCTGTGTTCTTCTACACCGAAGCAAGTAATAATAAAGAACAGAATACGGACGAGAATCTCAAAAACAGAGAGTTTTGGAACGAAGTTCCTTATTTTTTTTGCGGGTGGGAAATCTTCAAATAACTTTCCCCGCTCTGGGCTCAGAGTTTTACTGACTCAAACTCACCCATGTCCCTTCTTTTGCCCTTTATGTTCCGGGGCCTCGGTATCTCTTTCTTCTACAACCCGTTATTCTGACAGGCGGTGGCCCTGGCAGGCCCCTCTGGGCTGATAGGCTCCTCTGCCCTGGTAGACCCCTTTAGCCTAGCAGACCACGCTGCCTTGGCCCCTTTGGAGGTGCGTGTCTTGGGTTCAAACACGACAACTATGAATTGGCAGTCCTATGGTCACACCACAAGGCCAAAAGGCTTGGCCGATGACACTTCGAAGCCAAAATGATCTTCTTGACCTCTTACCTAAGATATTCGTAGAAAATTGAAGCCCTATCTCATCCTCTAGTAATCCTAGAGCAGGACCTAAGTAATAAATAAAAAGGCTTAAGCGACCACATAATTTGAAGCCAGTTTCATTAGACAAGCTTTATTTTGGTACTAGGGACCTAGAAAGCTAGGTCTTAAGCTGTCTAGGGCGTCTCGATACTAAGTGGCTTTGTGTTAGTGCCTCAGATTGTTAAAGGAGAAAAGAATTAGAGTATTCACTTGACTTGTGGTCATTTTCACGTCGTTTTACACAAAAGATTTTCTTTTAGTTTTTTTCAGTTTACTTCGCTTTTTTTCGTAAATATATCTAAGTAGTTGTGCCCAGCGGTTTCATTCGCTATTTAGTTCTTAAGCATATTTAGTATATAATAATGTTATTTCAAATAGAAATTTTGCTATCTTCATAGTGAGCTAAGTGAAATTATAACAAATAACGGTCGCTTTAAATAAACGTGATGCTAAACGAAATTATGCGAAAATTTAACTTTGCCAAAAAATAATTATGCTAAATAAAATGTTGCCATCTTAAATATACTATTGTGAATCGGACATTTAAACATTCCAAACAACTATTATAATGAAAATAAAAATAAAAAACAATTCTCGTGTTTTCCAGAGGTACAGCGCCTCGACTTTCATGCATGAGGTTGTCGGTTTATTTAAATCCGGGCAAGTACCAATTTCACTTTTTCAATTCAAATGTACTTTCTTAAACTTTATCTAAGACATCAGAAACATCGGTGAAAAAAAAACATTGTTAAGAAACCTGGACTTATAATTCATGTAAGTATGAAATCCACAACCCGTCTTGAGTAAGCGTTGTGATCAATGATGTATGAGAATCAATCCGTATGATGTTTGAGAAGAGGACCTTGCCCAACTGTGGGACAGTTATATGTTATTATTAAAGTAAAAAAAATACTTAGCTTTATATATTTTTAAATGTTTTAGAGAAGTAAGAAATGAATAAACGGAATAAAAAAATACATTTTAATCTATGAAACTAATAGCAATTGAATCTATTCTGAAATAATTTGCACTTCACAATTAATAATAAAATGTACAGAAATGAACCACATTAAATTTAAGATTCTTCTTCTTGTACATACTAACAAATAAATTCAATTCTATTATATTAACGATGTCAACAGAATCCATAATACTAACATCAAAATCAATAACTTGACAATTCTATTACAATGGCCGGTGATAACTTGGAGAGATTTTAATAATGTATCAGACGAGACAGAAGGGCTACTATGACATCTTATAGCAATTCTTATTCCACTGAGTGAAAGAGATGGTGCTAGACACCCTGTATAGCTCTGTCTCTTTCCCTCAGCGGAATAAGAATTGCTTTAAGAGGTCATAGTACGGCTACAGGTCGGCTATCTGTTACTGGGACTACTAAATAATACATGATCGTTAATACTCGACTCTGGGTATATATCTTATTGATAACGTATCAGATTATTTAGGTGCAAGATGACTTAGGATGTATTTTAGTATTGCAGACTGTTTTTTAATAAACCCGTCATTATCATCATCAATCATCTTTATGTATATAACTAGCTGCGCCCCTCGGTTGACCGAGATAAAAAGTGTATGAGCTATCTACATGCCAAATTTCATTTAAATCGGTATTGACGTTTAAAAGTGATGGAGTAACAAGCATACAGACACTTATTTCTTTTTCCTTCTACAACACAATTGGGCCCGGTAGGCGACACTGTTGTTGGTATGTCACAAATTTGCTGTACCTACAAGGTGTCAAGGTGTCTTATAGTAATTAACTGACGACAAGGTTGGCGCAGTGGCTGCGCGATCAACTGCTGCCTGGCGTGTCACAGGTTCGATTCCCGCACGGAACAAATATTTATATGACCAACAGCTAGTTGTTTCAGGTCTGGCTGTTTGTGTATGTGAGTTTAAATGTTTGTAAGCACACCCACATACAGGAAAAATTCCTGGTGTGTGGCAAAGTTATTTAAAAAAACTTGCTTCGGTGATTCGTACGTCAAATACCATTAAAAAAAAAGAAAAACAAATGACGTTCGCGGCGACTCCAGTCGCTGCGCTCTTTGCGTGTAGTGTTGATAACATCAATATTCTAGTCATTTCTTAAACCATAGCTTTCACTATCTATTTGTAGTACCTAAAATATTGCACCATGTGTCACCCAAAGCGGAGCTGCAAGAATTACCTTCACATCATAAAGTACACTTCTAGTCAGTTGAACTTTACTGCTTGCACAAAAGATTAGGAGGGTTTGAGGATACTACGAGTTATACCAAAAAGAAGTGAAGGACAGAAGGTAAACTTATGAAAACACTTAAATTTGCCTCATTTGTCTAGACAAATGAGGTCAAATTCAAGTGTTTTCAAAAAAAGCAAAGCAGTCTTGCTTTGCTTTTATTTTTTCGAAATGTCTGTTTTCAAATAACATCTCCCGTTCCAAGCGGAGCGGAACTCAGATTTTTACGACTCTGCCTGTTCCTTCTTTTGCCCTTTGTATTCCTCTTCAAATCATCTTTTATCTCTTTTAAACAACCCACCACCCCGACAGGGGAAAACGCGTCTGCTGAGCATGAGGTGTTAGGTTCGACTCCCACGTCGGGTAAAGTATTATTTGAGTTTTCCATCAGGTTTTTCGAGAGTTTGTCCGCACTTACTCTGCTCAGAAACCGCGCTAGTGACCACTCGACCAATAAAGTAGTAAACTATTCAACACACTATTTATTTATTCAATTAAGATTCACCGTTCACCAACAGTTGTTACAAATATAATAAAGATGGAACACACAAATCATTATGTCTTAAGTTTCACTGTACAACCAATTACAGGCAAACACCACATGAATAAGAATAATATTATTTGTATAAAACATGCAAAGTGCTCTTCTTAAAAAAAAATACTTTTGAAATTCAGTGTACTCAAATTCTAAAGACTAAATAATTAATTATTAAATACTTATATGTATACTAATGACGTCTGACAAACGTCGATATTGAGTCTGCGTGGTTGTCAACCAGGGCCTAAGTCTCCTATAACAATTAATAGTGTCAGAATGGTCGACTACTGATCGCATAATGGTTGATTTTGATAATTTTGGTAATCATTATCATACTAAACTTGTCAAAATCAACCATTATGCGATCATTGATCGACCGTTCTGATACTATTGTAATAGCAGACTTAGGCCCCAGGTTGCTGCGTTCGTTTATGAGTTTGCATATGCGGAGAATAGGTGACTACTACGACACTAAAAGAAATAAAGAAGTGAACGACGAAAACTGAAACTAAAATAAGTGGGCCTTCTGTAAGTCCTTTTTTATTGTGGCGCTAAGCTCTTTTTTTTTACTAAACTCCAAGATGAAAGTGACTTGATTAGGGATGTAAAAAAGTTACACCGTTTTTTACAAGTTTTTCATGGACACCATTTTTTGGTTGCCTGTTTATAGAAATACTAGCTGTCCCCGACGGTTTCACCCGCTGCTCAGGTCCTCTTCTAAGAGGGCCATCCTTCATCACTTGGGGGTACAAAAAAATTATGAAAATCGGTCAAGCCGTTTCGGAGGAGTATGTCTTCACTGAACAACATTTATTCACTGTTAGCCTTTGTAAGTTTTCTATCTTTATGTACAAATAAATTATTATAAAAAAATATAATATAAGTAAATAATTAATTAAATTATAAATTAAATAAAAACATTTTTTATTTTGTTTATTTAAGTATTTGGGTCAGTCGAGTCAGATTTTGGAGTAATGATGAAGAATAAGGTTTATTTTTAACTCAGTTTCATAACTTTCACCTGTTACAACTAACTGGCTTTTCAGTTTCGTATGTTTAAGGGCCACTAGACGGCTACCTAAGTGACGTCATTCTAAATCCAATATGGTGATATTCCAAAGATGGCGGACTAGTTATATGTTTGCATTCCAATAGCAAGCAAATTGAAAGGTGTTCGGAAGAATATACGAGAAGCGTTTTTTTTTTATTAAATACTAGCTTCCATGGCATAGTTACTTTGGGCTAACGCTAACTTTAACCCGCGTGATGATCGCAATAATGTACCTTTCTCTCCTCTTTTCTTCCCTCTTTCTCTCCCTTATCCCACTTTTTTAGCCTATATCCGTCTCCACGGTCCCAACTATCTCTGTAGATACCAAAATTCATCAAAATTGGTTTGGCCATTTAGGCGTGAAGACGTAACAAACAAAGCATAAGATTAGCCCACAGATTTTCTTCAACAATCAAATTAATTTTTGCTGTCCCAAAAATTAAAAAAGGCGATGTCATAAACAAGACGGCACATCATTAGGCGCCATGTTTTTAGGTACACTCTTAATTGCACCCCATTTTCTTAAATCCAGCCACCTTTTTAGGCAGAAAACAAAAAATAACAGAAAAAGCATAATTCCTTACCTGAAAATGTTCACCAAAAACGTAGGAATATATTGCTGAAGTATTTTTTAAATATTTTTTTTCGGTCACTGACTTTAAAAGCAAATACTCGTAAAGGGGAGTTTAACGATCTTTTTGGTGACGAAAGTGTGTACATGTTACTGCTTGGCCACGACCTACATGTTCAAGCGACACGCGAGTTCCAACAGAGAGATCATCATCATCATCTGCCTAGCCTTTTCCCAACTATGTTGGGGTCGGCTTCCAGTCTAACTGGATACAGCTGAATATCAGTATTTTACATGGAGCGACTGCCTATCTGACCTCCACAAACCAGTTAGTACTGGGTAATACGATGTCCCTTGATAAGACTGGTTGTCAGACTTTAGAGACACTGACTACTTGTAATGACTGTCAAAGATCTACAAATGACAGCCGGGACCAACGGCGTAACGTGCTTTCCGAGGCACGGAAGAAACTAGGTATGTAACGGGTGGTTACCCATCCACAGACCAACCTAGGCAAGCATGGTTTAACCTAAAGTTGGAGACGACTATTTTGCCACGAGCTCCTCTACAGTGAGAATATAATATAAAAGAAATAGCTTAAAGCACACATAGAATACAAAAAAGACTAATAACAAGATTAATAAATCAAAATAAGATGTCACGACAGTAACAACATAACAAATAAAGTGAAAAAAAAGCCATCCAAATAATGCATTGAAATACACATGCAAACTAATTAAAGCTAACAGCCCACATCGAAATGATTGTATTCACTCCTCGAAGATAAGAATTTGAAAGAAGAAAGGCATTTGCCACAAATACACACAACATTAAAAAAAACATAAATCTTAACACTACAAAAAAGGGAAAGAAAAAAAAAAAAAAGGCTAATATTGTGTCTACGAGACACAATATTAGCCTGTCAAAGACCCATGGAGCCTGCCGGGGTTGCGGGTTCTGCCGGGTTGTGGGTTGTTCGAAAGAGATACCGCGGCCGTGGAACATAAAGGGCGATGGAGGGAGTAGGATGGGTTTTAGTCAGTACAAGTTTGACACTCCCCCCCGCTCTACCCAGAGCGGGGGAAGTTATTTGATGACTTCCCAGCCCAAAAAAAGAACGCATGGGGGTTTTTTACAGCTGTTTCAGAACATATAGTTGTCATTGCATTAGAATGACAGTTATGTCGCATGATAAGACAGACAGACAGTAAATGTCACATGGAAGAAGCGATTCTAACGCGCGACTGTAGTGCATTGTAATAATGGGGATGCAGAATCGTGAATATGTTGGCTGTGACGATACAAAACCAACGGCACTAACGTGACCTTATCATGGTCGTTTTAAGTTTGCATCAATTTAAAAAGTCGACGTCCATGAAAGTTTAAGAAAACGCACGCGCGTTATACTCAAGTCGCATCGCTTCAAGTTGTAATCGGGGAGAGTGTAACGTTTTTTTGGCGACAAAAAGTGGTTACATAATATGTAAGGCAGTTATTTAAATACGGTTCAGGTTTCTTTTTTCGCGTTCACGCTGTCTGGGGTAGTAAATAATTATGTGAGTAAATTTTAAGCACCGTCTGTGTAGATTTTTGGGGTAGTAGAATAGGTTTTTTGTTAGTTTAAGTGGCTGTTAAAAAACCGTGTGGGTTCGTGACGATTTTTCGTCGGTGTTTTGTCGTCAGTTTTAAGATTTTTAGAAGAGGATTCAAATTTAAGCTCCCGCAGTGAAGGGGCGGTAATAAAAACAGTTTTTTTTCTATCATTTTCCTGAAATAGTGTAGGAAATTCAGTTGCGTGTTATCTGTACAACTGTCAATTAAAGAGAGTAATGCCGCAGCACTAACTATGACGTCAACGCCGCCATTTTAAACTTTTCCGCTTCTATTTTTAAATGATAGAGTTTTATAAAAAGAAAGCTGGTTGGTAGGTACGGGTAAACTCGTAACTGTCGGCATCGGCTATATTCGTTGGTTTTGTCTACCTTTGGGATATGTAAGATTAAAAAACATTTTAATTTAGCAAAGCAACAAATTTATGATTCCGAGTTGTTATTAAAAAATTTCGTAATAATATGCAAATGCTGACCTGCTATATGACACAGAATACATATTTTATTTATGAAGTTGTCTAAGATTCAGTAAGTCTTAGATATCTGCCCCAAATCAGTTTGACCCAATTTTTAACCAGTCTCCATGGATTTTTCAAAACACGAAATCATCATCTGCCTAGCCTCTCTCTAACTACGTGGGCGTCGACTTCCAGTCTTACCGAATGCAATTGAGTACAAGTATTTGGGTAGTACTGCTTACCTGACCTTCACAACCCAGTTATTTCTTGAGACTGGCTGTCAGATTTTCGGGCCACTGACTACCTGTAACGACTGTCAAAAATCTATAAATGACAATCGTGACCAATGGCTTACCATGCTTGCCGAGACACAGGGGAGATGCGGTATTTAATGGGTGGTTTAACCATCCATGGACCAGGCTAGGCAAGGTTACCTTACAGATCGAACCGAGCGGCTGTAATTATTCACCACGAGCTCCTCTTATACACGAAATTGAAATTTGAAGACACGGTTGGTGCAGTGGCTGAGCGATCGACTGCTGCGCTGTGTGTCGCGTGTTCGATTCCCGCACGGAACAAATATTTTTATGGCCTAAAGATAATTGTTCGGGGTTTGGCTATTTGTGTATGTGAATTTAAATGCTTGTAAACGCACCCACGACACAGAAGAAATCCTAAAACAGGCGAAGTTTAAAAAAAAAAACATTAAATAAAGAAATGACCTATTTTCCTTCCACCACACGAAGATTGAAAAACGTAAGCACACATAAATTTAAGAAAATTCTCAAATAAACGAGGAAGAGCATATTCTAGCAAGCATGTCGAATGAAAAAATGAAATCCACATATTTTGAAACCAAGGTCCCCGCGGTAAATATTTTATAATAGCTTCACTTAGCTCCGCTCGCTTTAGCTCCGGTCGCTTTAATGACGTCATCGCTCGCTTTTACGCTCGAGTGCGCTCGCTTGCTGCTTGGGAACGTAGATGGCACTGGTTTCATGTTGGTAAGGTAAAAAGTTTGTTGACTTTTTTGTGATATGCCTGTAAAAAAATCTAGGTAGATAGCAAAGCTAGGATTAACTTTCACATATGATATTTTCACGATTAATTGTATGGGATTTGTTACATCGACGTGTGATGTATTTTAGAATTTTGTACCGAGTTTTTCGGACACTTAAGTTAAATTTGACCTTCTTCCCGGTTGTGATAAAGCTAAATTTTGAACACACGTTGAGCTTGGATCGCAAAGCATGATCAAGTCGGCTCAACTTGCGGCCGCGACTTCGTCCGCGTGGCATAGTTACTTTGGGCTAACTCTAAATTTAGAGTAAGCCCCGCGTGATGTTTGAAAAACAATCGTTCTCTCCCCTTTTCTTCCCTCTTTCTCCCCCTTTTCTCACTTTTATTCGCCTATGTCCGTCTCCAGGGTCCCAACTATTTCTGTACCAAAATTCATCAAAACCGGTTTGGCCATTTAGGCGTGAAGACGTTACAAACAAACTCACTTTCGCTTTTATAATATTAGTAAGGATAATAATTATGATGTTTGCTAGACACCAATATTAGTTCCTTTTCTATACAAAAATAAGCGTTTGTCCTTCAAAGGTACAATTAGAGGCCAACATAACCCCAACTACTTCACACAATCGCCTTATCATTCTATTTTCCCCCAATTCATCTAGAAAATGGTGATATTATTATTTATTCTTCTATTTACTTAATAACAAAAAGAAATATATGAACAATGCGACCCTTTGAGTATGTATGTCGACAGAAAGTTAATCCGGGGAATGACACAAAAGTCTTCACTCATAACTTGCTCCGGTACACAGCGGTGGGACAATACGGGTGCGGGCGGACCCTGGTATAAGACACAAGCTTATGGCGGGTTCATGCCAAAAAGTAGTAGGAAGATTATTTAGCTAAGTTCACTTTTTTGACCACTCCTTGCGTGGATGTAGAAAGGCATTACGCGATTAACCTGGGTGAAAATGAAAAAGACATTGTAGGCATAGATTGTGTAGACATAAAATAACTTGTAAATCGTCTAAAACTGACCGTTTATGTGGTAACTAGCTTTTGCCCGCGGTTTGCTCGCGTTAAAATTCGAGGTAACACAGTTCCCCTTGCGCCTTATTGATTTGTAATAGCAACGCTAAGTTTTCCCTTTTCTTCCGTCTTTCTCCCTCACATCCCACTTTTTTTAAATAAAATTACCATCTCCTGGTTCCCAACTATCTCTGTACCAAAATTCATCAAAATCAGTGTAGCCATTAAAGCGTGAAGAGGTAACAAACAAACTCACTTTCGCTTTTATATTTAGTAAGGATTTTCAGGTCAGTCGTTTCACAATCAAAATAATTTATTTTATATAAGCTTGCATGGGCAATTGGGCACTTATAAAACGTCGAGAAAAGGTGCACGGTTCTTGTTCCTATGGAGAAAAACTGAAACTCCATGGTTATTCTTTGTAATTATTTGAGATGTTGAAAAAGTTTGGGTTAGTTACAATGTAAAGCAACTCATCTACGACCGTAACAAATAAATTGAAAATTAAAGTTGAAGACTTATATCATACTGGCATTGGCCCGCGGCTTCGCTCCCGTTAAGTTCGGGGTAACATAGTTCCCCTTTCCGGATTTGCAGGTACCTGCTACCTGTACTTTTTGCCCTTGCGCTTTTTTTATTGTAATAGCAATGCTAAGTTTTCCCTCTGTCTCCCTCAATTCTAACTTAAAAAAAAAATAGCCTAAGTCCGTCTCCAGGGTCCCAACTATCTCTGTACCAAAAATCATCAAAATCGATTTGGCTATTTAGGCGTGAAGACGTAGCAAACAAACTCACTTTTGCTTTTATAATATTAGTAAGGATATTCTTATTCAATTGTTATATTTTCCTCGAACCGCTACCGCTCTCAAATTAAGCCACAAAGTCTACATCAGCGGAAGAAACTAATTCCTTAACATGGCCAGAACTTTATTCGTTAAACTTCCACGGAGCCGTCACGGGCAGCGATGTCATCGTATCTCGGCTGTACTGTTATCATCCCCATCTGGCTATGCTGAGAGTGGGCTTAGATAAGCGGTGTGTGTTTTGGCTTCGAGGGAAAAAAAATACAATGAAATAATTGTTAGGGAGTGTTTAAAGGGATATTGTTGAAAACTTACTAATCCTTACTATATCCTTACTATATAATATTATAAAAGCGAAAGTGAGTTTGTTTATTTCTTTGTTTGTTTGTTTGTTACCTCTTCACGCTTTAATGGCTACACCGATTTTGATTAATTTTAATACAGAGATAGTAGGGAACCAGGAGACGGACATAGGCTAATTTTTTATTTTTAAGAAAAAGTGGGGTGTGAGGGAGAAAGACGGAAGAAAAGAGAAAACTTAGCGTTGCTATTACAAATCAATAAGGCGCAAGGAGAACTGTGTTACCCCGAATTTAACGCGAGCGAAGCCGCGGGCAAAATCTAGTAGAATATATTTTTTCGTTATTGTAGGTACAAATAAAGGTGGAAAATTAAAAAAAAAATCGCTGTGGTATACTTGTTATTTTTTTTTTAAGGATGGGTAAACATTAAATAAGTTCCCCCGCTTTGGGCAGTGCGGAAGAGAGTGTCAAAATTTTATTAACTATAACCCATCCATTTTCCTTCTTCTGATCTTTTGAACAAGTGACCCCGGAATAACTGCAACCCCGGATAGCATACCCCTTTTTTGGGGATGGGAAATCATTACATAACTTCGCTCACTCTGGGCGGCGAGGGGAGTGTCAGACTAGTACTGACTAAAACCCACCCATGTTCCTTATTTTGCCCTTTATGTTCCGAGGCCACGGTATCCCTTTCGAACAACCCGCAATCCCAGATAAGAAATCTCTACGGTGTAGGTACCTATAATATATTTTAGAAAGAATAATTGTTCATCAGTTATTAACTAAATAAACAAAGATATGGCCCGGTACTATGATGCGCTCAAGGTATGATAGTTAGCGACAGTTTATACGGGTAGCGATAAATATCGTTTAAAATTACGATTTATTGGTACAAGGTCACATTCGAGTTTTTTGCCAGCTAGTCTTCTAAAATATTTTTCGTTAGAAATCGAAAAACAGAACACACATTAACTTAAAAACGAGGATGTGAAATTGAAACTGAAAATCACAATGGGCTATTCTAGATATGAAACACGCAATCTGGTGCTTAAGAAGCTAGTTTCTTAAATCTCTGGGAATCTAGACTCTAGAAAATAGTTGAAAAGAAAATGGTATGAGGAATAACCTGTAAGAATTAGTAGACTACGTTTAAAAACATACATTAACCTTTAGAAAATGAATACTCGATAAAAAAAAATTATGTGAGATAACATCACATCTTAACAAAAAAGCTGAAATAAAAAAAAAAACTTTTTGGAAAAAAACCCGACTCAAAAACAAAAAAGTAAAGGGAAGTAACGTTTTCCTTGTTTTTGGAAGTCTATCTTTTTTCTACTCACGTAGATGCAGATGAGTACCTACTAGTATTTTAAATGAAGCGACCTCTGATCTGACCTTTACAACCTATTGCAAACTTAAGCCTGGTTGATAGACTTTCAGGCACTGACTATCAGCAAGCAACTTTCAAAGATCTATAAATGACTAGCTTTCGCCCGCGGCTTCGCCCGCGTTAAATTTGGGGTAACACATTTCCCCTTGCGCCTTATTGATTTGTAATAGCAACGCTAAGTTTTCCATTTTCTTCCCCCTTTCTCCCTCACATCCCACTTTTTTCAAAAAAATATTAGCCTATGTCCGTCTCCTGGTTCCCAACTATCTCTGTATCAAAATTCATCAAAATCGGTTTAGCCGTTAAAGCGTGAAGAGGTAACAAACAAACAAACCAACTCACTTTCGCTTTTATAATTAGTAAGGATAGCCGGGACCAATGACTTAACGTGCTTCCCGAACCTGGGCTGGTAGTCTCCCATCCGCGGACCAACCCAGGCAAGCGCCGCTTGAACTCAAGATAAACCCGAGTGATGATAAATGATGAACAGTCAGACCCGAAACAACTGTCTGTAGGTGATACAAATATTTTTATCGAACCCCGAGCACCTAACGCAGCAGTCATACACATAGCCACTGCGCCAAGGGCACGCCACAATACTGGCTGTAAGTCCCCTCTTTGAGGAGTGGTTGGAGAGGCGTCATGGAGTCCTCACCTACCGCCTGACGCAGGTCCTCACTGGACACGGAAGTTTCGGAAGATTCCTGCACATAATCGGGCGGGAGGAAACGCCCGGGTGTCACTATTGTGACGATCGCCCGGAGGACACGGTGGAGCACACAGTGGCGGTCTTCCCAGCTTGGGCGAAGCACCGCCGTGCTCTCGTAGAGGCGATCGGCGTTCGCGTCCGGCCCTGGTTCCATGGTCCATGGTCCGGAGTGAGAGGGAATGCGGTCTCCTCCTTCTGTGAAGCAGTCATGATAGCGAAGGAGGTAGCCGGGCGTTTAAGGGAGAGAACTTCAATCCAACCCAGCCACCGCGGGAGACGGGGGCCGCGAGGCGACTCCCGGCCACCGTTAGTGTTTCACGCGCGCTTCAAAGAGATCTCAGCGAAGCATAGGGAACTGCCAGGGCCTCCGCCTGCCGGGGTTGCGGGTTGTTCGAAAGAGATACCGCGGCCCCGGAACGTAAAGGGCATAGAGAACATGGGTGGGTTTTAGTCAGTACAAGTCTGGCACTCACCCCAAGTTATTTGATGATTTCCTACAAAAAAAAGCCACTGCGCCAACCTGTCTTCGACGTAGTCATCGTAGCCACAAGCGTCTAACTGGGAAAACAAGTGTAGCTTACTAGAACTATTATCACAATAAATTCCCACGAGAACCCACAGTGACTTACATAACTACATTCACCCCTTATATTCTGAAAAATAGGGGGTGAAATACATTCCCGAATATACCCCAAAACGGGTCATTACTATTAAAATATTCACTTATATACCTACCAACGTTTGTAGTGCTAAGGTTGGTTTGGTTATCGTACCCAAGGGTGTCGTGGTATCTGGATCTTACCGCCCATAATGATCAATGGTTGTTTCAACTGAATTTTTATTATTTTCGGTTAGTGATTATCTTTTGGAGATATTTCTTTTCGTTATTTGGGGAAATCTGCAGTTGTGTGCCTGAAATGTGTGTTTGAGAATTTAGTAGTGCTTCAAAAAATTCTTACCAATATTATAAAAGCGAAAGAGAGTTTGTTTGTTACGTTTTCACGACTAAATGGCCAAACCGATTTTGATGGATTTTGGTACAGCTATAGTTGAGACCCTAGAGACGGACATAAGCTCTTTTAAAAAAAGTGAGATAAGGGGGAGAAAGATATATTTTTTTCGATCATCACGTGGGTTAAGGTTAGCTTTAGCCCAAAGCAACTATACCACGCGAACGAAGTTGCGGGGCGGAAGCTAGTTAATAAATATTTTTAATGGTCTTGCCTATTTCAAATTATTCACAAAATATCATCTTGTCTTAGTAATGTTATTGATTTGAATGACTATGCTCACAGTATATTAAGTGAGCCTTTAATAAAAAACCTAAAACATGCCTTAGTTAAGGTAATTTAAAAAAAAAAATTGCCCCACTCTAGGAAATTCTCCTGTATCGTGGGTGCGTTTACAAACACTTAAATTCACACACACAAACAGCCAGACCCGGAACAACTATCTGTAGGTCATACAAATATTTGTTCCGTGCGGGGATCGAACTTACGACACGCAACAGTCAAAGCGCCAACCAACGTACTTTAACTATCTCATATTCTGTGGCCATTACCGTTTAAATAAAATACGAAAACTAAATAAAATATCTTCTAAAATAAATATCTTGGGACAACTCACACACGGCTATCTGATCCCAAGCTAAGCAGAGCTTGTGTTATGGTAACCAGACAACTGATATACATACTTATATAATTTATAAATACATACATATTATAGATAATTCACACCCAGACACAGAACAAACAATCATGCTCATCACACAAAGTTTGTCCTGGGTGGGAATCGAACCCACGATCTCCGGCTCAGCAGTCAGGGCCACTAACCACTAGACCAACAGGCCCGTCTAAACTGCAGAGGAAGTTAAGGCACAGTGGCACAGCGATCGTAATTGACTATCCGTCGGTATTCCAATAAACCCAGTCAAGGGTAATAAGTTAATTCTCGTCCCAGTTTCCCCTATTGACGATTCGAGCCCAACGAGCGATAAATATGTTTTATTTACTTTTCGCTTCCAACACTTCAATGCAAAGATGTACTATCGCGCCTACGATGTCAGCAAGGGGTAGGCAGAAAGATTCAAAGTAGAGCAGAGACAATTTTGAGGTAGTATTGTGTTATTTTAATAACAACTTTTTTTATAAACTTTGCCCACATTAGGTATTTCTCCTACATTGAGGGTGCGTTTACAAACATTTAAACTCATATACACAAACAGCCAGACCCGAAACAACTACTTGTAGGCCATACAAATGATTGTTCCATGCAGACATCGAAGCTGCGACACACAGCGCAGCAGTCAATCGCTGAGCCACTGCGCCAACCGTCTCGTCAAATTTATTTTTGCTGCGTATAAGTTACTAGCTGTTCCCCACGGTTTCACCCGCGCTGCTCAGCACCTGTTGGTCGTAGCGTGATGTTATATAGCCTATAGCCTTCCTCAAGAAATGGACTATCCAACACTGAAAGAATTTTTCCAATTCCAACCAGTAGTTCCTGAGATTAGCGCGTTCAAACAAACAAACTAACAAACTCTTCAGCTTTATAATACAGGGTGTTTGGAAGATCGATGCAAAGCCGTGAAGCAGACCTAGTATAGACTATTTAGAACCATTTGAACCTAACTTGTCTTCGGCGAAGTGTGACTATTTTTTTTAAATCAAATTTTAATGATTTTTGATGATAATCCTAAAATTTTGCAGTTATTTGCAAATAATTAGTCAGTTTGAAAGATAAATCATTTATTTTTTTAATTTATTTTATTAAAGTAATGTCTGAACAATCAAACGAAACATGATTAAGGCATCTGTGTCATGAGAATTTTTTTTTTTTAGACAGTTGAAGTTAATACTTCTGTTTTTAGATGAGGAAACAGATTTTTGACAGTTTAAAAAAAAATCACGGATCGTGCTTTTTCTGTTCAAACATTTTAAAGACATGCCTAGTTATTAGACTTTCTTTTGAGGTATCAATTACGCAGATAGCTTACAAATTATTGAAATTAGGATCTACAAACTAAAGTGAGGGAGAAAATTAAACATTTTAAATAGGGTGATAAAACGAGACTAGTGCTTTAAAATAATAACATTTATTATTCTGCCGTGCAGGCCCTAAAGTGCAGTATGAGGAAAAAAGCGGTTTCGAGAAAACCGCGAAAAACTTTTTAACACTGTTTTTTTTTAGATTATTTATGAGTATGGTGCATATTTTTGTTGTTACGAGGACTAAGTGACAACAAAGATGGTATTTACAAAAACAAATATTAGTTTTGTTAATTAGTTTTTAATTAAAATCGGTTTTTCTAAAATCTTAGCTTTTACTGCACGCAAAAAGTTACACATATGCAGATTAAAATGCGGTAAAAATACTTGATACTACAAAATATTTGAGTTTTTAGCTACTTTGCAGACTAACTTGCAGCATAAGACTTTCTTTACTGCATTTTAATTTGTATCTTGAACTAATTGCACATGTAGTATGTAACAATTGCTTCCAATTTAGGGGTATGTTTAGGTAGGAATTTACAGAAAAAAGTACCTACATTATGTATAGAATTTGCCGTTTATTTTATAATATTAAAAGGTAATTGTAAATTAAATTGAAGGTGCTTTGAACACAGGCGGTTATAAAGACATTTCGATAAAAATAAATGGTATAAACCTTTTCGGTTTCGCAAGACACATGAGATCTTTCCTTTAAATAGCACATTTATTAGTTTTATATAAATGTGCCATTTAATTGAAAGATTTTGATTTGTGATTTTCTTTCATCTTGATCTTTGATTTTGTTTAAAGATTGTTCCAAGTTGTGGTGGCATACTTCAATATAATTTTGAAGCAGCTATGTAACTCACTTTTAATAACTCCGATCAAATAAGTTATCAGGCACAAGTTTTCCTTGCCGGATTGCCTCCGTGGGATCTGGAGGCGATAGTGCCTGCTTGAGTGGCGCGCGGAGGCACTACACCAAGGGGAAACTCCGCTGCCGCGGTAAATTGCCGCTCAGCGGACAGACCTCCGGTGCGATCTCATGGTGGCATAGAGAGAGCGACTGTCGCAACCCCATGCAGGGCACGCCACAATAGTGGCGGTTAGTCCCCTCTTTGAGGAGTGGCTGGAGAGGCGTCATGGCGTCCTCACCTACCGCCTGACGCAGGTCCTCACCGGACACGGAAGTTTCGGGAGGTTCCTGCACATAATCGGGTGGGAAGAAACGCCCGGGTGTCACCATTGTGACGATCGCCCGGAGGACACGATGTAGCAAACAGTGGCGATCTGCCCAGCGCGGGGCGGAGCACCGCCGTGCCCTCGTAGAGGCGATCGGCGCGGCGGCGGCAATGTCTCGCGTCCGGCCCTGGTTCAGGCCATGGTCCGGAGCGAGAGGGAATGGGAAGTGGTCACCTCCTTCTGCAAAGCAGTAATGCTAGCAAAAGAGGTGGCCGGGCGTTTAAGGGAAAGAACATGAAGCCAACCCAGCCGCTGTGGGAGACGCCCCGGGAGCCGGGCGCCGCGAGACGACTCCCGGCCACCGTAGATGCGGGCCTGTGGACGGTGAGCAATGGGTAGCTCACCGTCCGTCCGTCTATTGACGACAGGCCATGTCGACGGCGCGTTCGTGTTTCACGAGCGCCTCAAAGTGATGTCAGCAAAGCAGAGGGGCTTGCCAGAGTCCCCGCCTGCCGTGGTTGCGGGTTGTTCGAAAGAAATACCGCGGCCCCGGAACGTAGAGGGCAATAGAAGGAACATGGGTGGGTTTTAGTCATTACAAGTCTGACACTCTCCCCCGCTCCGCCCAGAGATCAAATCATCAAATGACTTCCCCCGTGGAAGTTATTTGATGCTTCGATTTTCTATCTTTGATGATCGCTTCAATCTGTGAGAGTAACGTAGCGTTTCTTTTTGGTCTTAATATTAGTCTCGGCATTGGTATGAACTAAACCCTTTAAGAAAAAGTCCTCTGGATTACCAGTCCATAGACCAGTAATCAGCAATCTATCCAAGATTGCCGTTTATCCTCATTTAAACTAAAAAAACACAGTTTTATGCAGAGATTGTGACACGGTGGTCTTATAAAATATTTGTCTAGGTTCTTTTTTTAACTTTTTACTATATTTTGTATGTTTCTGGTTTTTCTTTTTTTAATTTTTCGTTTATTAGTATTCGTTTTCCGACTGCTTGCGTATGATCTGATTAACAACTTTCTAATGAAGGCACAGGAGTATACTTTTTATCTGCTACAGAGTCGTCAGTATCTCGAAAAACTGGTGTTTTAGCTAATAGTGTCACGTTCTGAAAAATATCTGTTGATTTTGGCAAAACCTCAGAACAAAATAAATCTTCTGATATCACAAGATCATTGAATGAATGTTTAGAAGCTATTGCAGTCGTAGCTAAATCCGTTAGACCAAACTAAGGCTTCGCTGCCTACACTTACGCGGCGCAGACGTCTTCCTCCCTCGGCAGTAATTGACACACAAACACGACATATTGAGCGAGAGAGATAGCGACAAATTCTGACTAGAACGCAGTAAAATATGACCTTTACTGCAGCGAAATTAGTAAAATCGTTCAAGTTACCAATTATAATGCAGTAACAGAGTGTTATACTGCGTTTTAATTAGCATATAACTTATTTTCATCTTTTCAAAAATACCGACTATACTGCAGTAAATAATGAACATACTGCAGTTTAAATAGTTAGTCCATATGAAATAAACTAGTGATCAAGCATGCAGTATTAACACTGTTGGTACAAAAACTACTTACTGCGTTTTAATTTATACCCCTCAATATTTTTTTGGATGTAGAATACAGTTTTTTTGTGGTAATTTAGATATTTACTGCGTTTAACTTGGTAAAGTGACGGATCGTGGTAGACGTAACAGCTATTACTGTATTTTAGTTGGTATTGTAATATATTTAGACATGCAAAATTAAGTTACTGCTATCACAAATTTGATTTTTAAACCGTTTAAAGCATCCTAACAAAAATCTGATTAGATCTTCATGTTCCTTATAAGGTGTGCATTAAGGTTCAATATACAACAAAAAAATGTCAAAAAGCCTGTTACTGCGTTTTAGGGTCTGCACGGCAGTATTATACTTATTAAAAAATAGATTTTATGTTAAAAAAAAATAAGAAGATAACTTTAATTTTGGACATTCGAAATAAAATTTAGGGGAGACTCTCTAACACTGCCGACGCGTGACGCGAGCGATAAGATGGCGATAACTTTGACAATTTCAGGTAGCGCCCGCGCACCCCTAGTTACGTGAACACATTTCACAGCAAAAACGACTTTATTGGTAAGACAATAGGGTCGTGTTTCTTTAGATAGGGTCAGTAACTACCTGTTTTTTTGAAGGGACGCCAGTTTACTCAGTCGAGTAACAACTGCGCTTGTGACTAGACGTTATCTCCTTTTTCGTGACAATTCATCGTGTTCAGTTGTAGCCCTTTGCGCTCCTGCACGTGACTCTTGAACTTTTATTTTAAGTTGAACTTTTAGTGCGTTACCAGCCGTTTTTGTGAGAACTGACTATGGCTACTTTCTCGAACGAGGAATATGCTGACATCGTTTTTATGTATGGCAGAGCAGACGGCAATGGATCTTTAGCACGACGGATGTACCAAGAACGCTATCCTAATCGGAGAGTACCGAACGTAAGAGTGTTTTACAACACATTTCGTCGGCTTGCTGCAGATGGGATACACCGTGTGGAACCTGGAGTCAATCCAGGTAGACATGGTACTGACATCGAACAAGATATCTTAGCGGCATTTCAAGCTGATCCACATACCAGCACTAGAAAAGTAGCTCGAAATTTAAACATCTCCCATTGGAAAGTGTGGAATACAATGCACCAAAATAACAGGTATGCGTATCATGGCACGGGCGTTCAAGGTCTTGAAGAGCGAGATCCTCAGAGAAGGATACAGTTTTGTCGTTTTCTTCTTAACTCTGACATTGAAAATGCATGGTTTCTGAAGTCAATCTTGTGGACAGACGAAAGTAAATTTTCTAGGGAAGGCATAACTAATTTCCACAATCTTCATCAATGGGCTGAAAAACACAACAATCCACATTGGAAAAAGCAGAAGTCATTTCAAAGGAAATTCTCGGTCCACGTGTGGGCCGGAGTGATCGGCAGAACACTGGTTGGGCCCCATTTCTTACCGGATAATTTGAATGGCAATAGTTATTTGGAATTCTTACAAAATGATTTTCCAGAGCTTGTAGAGGAATCCGGGGCCCTAATATTCACAGGAGACCGAGAAATTATTTTCCAACAAGATGGTTGTCCAGCGCATTGGACATTGAATGTACGCGAGCACTTAAACAATTGCTTCCCTGACAGCTGGATCGGCAGAGACGGACCAATCCCTTGGCCCGCCCGGTCACCCGATCTAACGCCGCTTGACTTTTTCGTGTGGGGTCGGGCCAAGGAACTAGTTTATACAAACGTAGAGATAAATACTAAAGAAGAACTGATTGCGAGAATAAATTCAGCATTTGAAACAATGAAACTAGAGATGAAGTTGAAAATTACAACAACGGAAGTGAGAAGACGGGCCCGTGCTTGTGTTAGGAACCGCGGCGGACATTTTGAACATGAAAAATAAATGATTTGTATTAAAATTTTGTTTTAATTATTTCACCGATACATTTTAATTTTCTCCCTCACTTTAGTTTGTAGATCCTAATTTCAATAATTTGTAAGCTATCTGCGTAATTGATACCTCAAAAGAAAGTCTAATAACTAGGCATGTCTTTAAAAATGTTTGAACAGAAAAAGCACGATCCGTGATTTTTTTTTAAACTGTCAAAAATCTGTTTTCTTAATCTAAAAACAGAAGTATTAACTTCAACTGTCTAAAAAAAAAAATTCTCATGACACAGATGCCTTAATCATGTTTCGTTTGATTGTTCAGACATTACTTTAATAAAATAAATTAAAAAAATAAATGATTTATCTTTCAAACTGACTAATTATTTGCAAATAACTGCAAAATTTTAGGATTATCATCAAAAATCATTAAAATTTGATTTAAAAAAAATAGTCACACTTCGCCGAAGACAAGTTAGGTTCAAATGGTTCTAAATAGTCTATACTAGGTCTGCTTCACGGCTTTGCATCGATCTTCCAAACACCCTGTATTAGTATAGATTAACATACTAAATTTTAACCAAATCTGTTAAACACTTGAAACGTAAATGAGTAACAAACACACAAACACAAAGTTTCGCCTTTATTATATTAGTGAGATTTTTGTACAAGTTTAGTATTGTGTTAGTTTCCGGTCATACCAAAACAAAACGGTTTCGTCCAAAAACAAATCCGTATACGAAATTAATAGAAAACAAAAACAAATTAAAATGTATGAAAACCTGAAAATTCGACCGCATTTCCTGTGACCGAATATTGTTTGTTACGTCATACAAAAATAGTCTTTATTTTAGTGGAAGCATAAATCTTAAATTCGAAAGGTATAATATAGAACAATAACATGAAGACAATGCGATGAATTTTAAACGTCATGAATTTGATATTCTGTGACTCTTCCCAAAAAATATGTTGGATTAGAAGGGTTACCGTGACATCTTATAGCAGTACTATTCCTGTGTAAGAAAGAGATAGTGCTAGACACCCTGTATAGCTCTGTCTCTTTCCCTCACTGGAATAAGTTCTGCTTTAAGGCGTTATGGTAGGGTAGCAGTCCTGTAAAATTGAATGCAGCTGAATATCAGTATAGTACAGACGCCTGCAGGTCAAGCTACCCGAAACTGTCAATTTTTCCCAATGAACCTTGAACCTAACACTTTAGTAATAAAGTCGAAAATCTATCAAAGAAATCTGACAGATTGTAGTAGCTTGATGTGCAGGCGTCTGCACATGGAGCGACCGCCCATCTGATCTCCGCAACCTAGTTAGTACTGGCTAATACGATACCTTTGGTAAAGCAAATAATCCTTACTAATTTATAAAAGCAAAAGTGAGTTTGTTTGTTACGTCTTCACGTCTAAATGGCCAAACTGATTTTGATAAATTTTGGCACAGAGATAGTTGGAACTCTGGAAACGGACATAGGCTAAAAAAAGTGCGACAAGAGGGAGAAAAAGGTAAGAAAAGGGGAGAGAAAGTTTTTTTTTTCTCGATCATCACGGGGGTAAAGTTAGCGTTAGCCCAAAGTAACTATACCACGCGGACTAAGTCGCGGGCGGAAGCTAGTCCAAATTAAATCTTAGTTAAGTATCCATTATTATTTCAGGATTTTAGGTTTTGTGTAAGTCCAACAGTAGTCACTCTATTAGTAAATATTGGCAAGTAAATTCAAGTTAATTTCCATTAAAAAAGCCCCGCAAAAATATAAATAGCTCATTTTTAATAGCAACCTCACGAAATGACATTGCATAAATTCTCTCCATATTTGGACGCCATCTTTTTTACTAAGGTAACATCCTTTTCCTTACTTATATTATAAGAGCGAAAGTGAGTTTGTTTGTTTGTTACCTCTTCACACATCACCGCTTCACGACGGAAATAGGTTAACTTTTTTTAAAAAAAGTGGGATGTGAGGGTGAAAGAGGGAAGAACTGGGAAAACTTAGCGTTGCTATTACAAATCAATAAGGCGCGAGGGGAACTGTGTTACCCCGAATTGAACACGAGCGAAGCCGCGGGCAAAAGCTAGTTCATCACAAAGTAATTCGACAGTTAACCATTTTATCTTGAACATAAGCATAGGAATGACGCACAGATGTATTAGCTGGCTGCCTTCCATACATAAAAATAAAATATTTCATATTCATTTTGTTTATCTCGATACTGCGATGGTATGGGAAAGAATATGGCAAGAAAATATTTGGGACGAATCAGAAATACCCTCTTTTCGTAGAGACGGAATTGGTACAAGGTCCTGTCAAAATACCTACTCGATTTTGTAGGACAAGCATACCTCCGGTATTGTTCTGAGACTCAAAAAGGACGCTTAATCTGCGTTCATAGTCATATCCTATCCTACTAGTATTATAAATGCAAATGTTTGTAAGGATGGATGGATAATTATATAGGTTAAAGTCTTCAGGGTAAAGCCTAGATATTATCCTAAACGTAAATTCGCGGTAACGTTCCAGATTGAAGAGCAACGGTTCATTTAACTGACGACACGGTTGGCGCAGTGGCTGAGCCATCGACTGTTGCGTTGCATGTCGCGTGTTCGATCCCCACACGGAACAAATATTTGTATGGCCTACTGATAGTTGCTTCGGGTCTGGTTGTTTGTGTATGTGAGTTTAAGTGTTTGTACCCACGATACAGGAGAAATCCTAGTGTGGGGCAAAGTTTTTTTTTTTTTTAAACTAACGTCAACTGTACTGCTACAGAAAAACTAGTATAGTGCAGTGTTGTGTCTTAGTCTGGTTACTATACCAGACCTGGGCAGAACGCTTTAGGACCACTAGGTCTCAAACGCCACCGCTAACTACGAGGTTTTGGGTTCGATACCCAAATTAGGCAATAAAAATTGTCTCATTTATAAATTCACTAGCTTTTGACACAGTTCCCCTTTCCTAATTTATAGATACCTGCTAGCTGTAGTTTTTGCCCTTGCGCCTTATTTATTGTAATAGCAATGCTAAGTTTTCCTTTTCTTTCCTCTTTCTCTCTCATATCTCAATCTTTTTAAAAAAAATCTATCTCTGTACCAAAATTCATCAAAATCTGTTAAGCCACTAACAAACTCACTTTCGCTTTTATAATATTAGTAAGGATGTTTTTTTTTATCATCTCTACCTAAGCTTAAGACGTTTACAAACGTAATCCTTACTTAATATTATAAAAGCGAAAGTGAGTTTGTTTGTTACCTCTTCACGCTGTAATGGCTAAACCGATTTTTATTTAAAGTGGGATGTGAGGTAGAAAGAGGGAAAAAAAGGGAAAACTTAGCGTTGCTATTACAAACAATAAGGCGCAAGGGGAACTGTGTTACCCCGAATTTAACGCGAGCGAAGCCGCGGGCAAAAGCTAGTGTTATATATATATGTTAACTACAAATCAATTACAGTCAAAAACAAAAGATATTTTTGGACACAAACAAAATACTAACTTTTGATCATGCAATCCTATACCTGGCTGTCGGCCAAGAGCCAGATGCAGACCACCTGCCTTCTATTACAATCGAATCAGTTTTGTACAATGTTTTGTCTAACACGTGTAGACTGGGTCTAAAAATTGTCCTGAAATTTATTTGTAAAAGGTCTAGGTTTATGTTGGGTTGGTTTTTGATATGTATTGATATTGGATTTTGATTTTAGAACTAAAATTGAACGGGAGCTCTAAGGGAGGTTGTTGATTTTTGGGCTTGATTTTTTATAAGGAGGTTGGTTTTTTTTTGGGATTAGAAATCATGAAATAACGCTCGCACAGAAAAAAATTGTTCCGGGTTTGGCTGTTTGTGTATGTGAGTTTAAATGTTTTATATAGGAGAAAATCCTAGTGTGGGGCAAAAAAATCTACTCCTACTCTTGGCGAAACAGAAATGAGTGTCAGACTTTTCCTGGCTAAAACACATCCATGTTCCTTCTTTTGCCCTTTGTGGTATCTGTTTAGAACAATCCGCAAACCCAGTAGATGATATTTGCCTTGACCATACCTTCCGTGTTGCTCAGTAGCGTCTACACAACTTAAAACAACAATAACATTTCCCCTATACTCCTTAAGGGGGTAACCACATTGAACCAGTTATGTTTAAGAAATATGGCGAGACTTTTGCCATCAAATGAGCAGCAATTTAGAATCCCGGCTGTTGTCGCAGACCTCAGTTAATAATTTAGTTTTTCCGTTAAGAGTTTTTTGGCTATCAAAGTATTTGTCACTTTAAGATAAGATTTTTATTTCGCAAATATGGGTACAAGTAAAGGTGTTAAAATATATAGAGGAACAGCCAATATGGCAATAACATGCCTAGTTATTGCCATATTTTGCCAATAACAGGGTATGCAAAAGTACAGAGTTTAAACACTATTACATTACAAGATAAATATTTAATTACAATTCAAATCAAAACATATTCATCAATTAATAATACATTTGCCTTAAATGTCAATTCATTAAAAATATTCCAAATATATAAAACTTATATTTAAAACATATAATAATACTTAAAACTTACTAATACCAAAGCCTTTGCAATACCTTCTAAACAAAATCACTTAATTATTTTTTTCTACAAAATGTTTTTTTTTCACGAAAACCTGCTTATTTAAAAAATATCCTTCTAATCAACCTACGGGTTTACAAAATTCCGTCTCGGACGCTGCTACACAAAGTATATTAGGGGCTCATCTTTTCACACGATTTGTTAAAGTCAGGGGTGCCACGTAAAACGGATGGCAGGGTTCTGTATAAGGCATCGGTCCCATAGTAGACGCCGGAGCGGTTCGCTTTTTTTGGATTGCAAATAACTTCCTCTGTTCTGGGCGGAGCGGGTGTTACTATGTGTTGGACTTATACTGACTCCATGTTCCTTCTCTTGCTATTTGTGTTCCGCAAGCACGGAAATCGATTCGCTTACGAATATTGTTTTGCTGAACCCTCGGTTCGCAAGTCTGACTTGCTTTTGGCAGGTTTTTTTTTTGGAATCCTTACTAATATTATAAAAGCGAAAGTGAGCTTGTTTTTTTGTTATGTCTTCACGCCTAAATGGCTCAGTCGATTTTTATGAATTTTGGTACAGAGATAGTTGGGACCCGGAACACGGAAAAACGGTATATTTTTTTTAAAAAAAAGATTGAGATATCAGGGAGAAAGAAGGAAGAAAAGTGAAAACCTAGCATTGCTATTACAATAAATAAGACGCAAGGGCAAAAACTACAGATAGCAGGTACCTGCAAACCCGGAAAGGAGAACTGTGATACCCCAAATTTAACGCGAGCGAAGCCGCGGGCAAAAGTTAGTATGATATGAACGACATTGTTCTTAGAAATGTTTCAAGAAAATCTGCTCAATCATTTGAAAATGACCTGGTTTCTAGTTGATAATGAAAGTTGACCAAGATTATTTTGTCTAGACTTTAAAAGAGACTATGAACTCTGAGTTTGTTTCGGCTGTTTCTTCTCAGAGTAGTCAGGTACGAAACACCAGCCTCATCTAGTTTAAAAAAAAATGACGTGTTAAAGTGTTTGTGAAAACCTACTTGCAAAATAAACATCATTTATCATTTATATTTTGACATAAGTCTTATAGAATGTATGTATTTAAACATAAGTTCTATAAGACAACTATCCGTAAGCAAAACGTGTCGTTTTTGTTGTAATCGCTTCTCGCCCATCGCTAGCGGTGGGACCGAGCACTACCATGCACCCGTCGATGTGTGTACGTGTTGTGTTCTCGCTTCATATACTTTCCAGGGTGCAATATTTACGGGTATTTTCGTTATTGGATGAGCAGGTTTTGTACTAGAATATGTGTTTTAGTTTTAGAAAGCCAATAGTATAAGCAGAACCTTCAGAATGCCACAACGATACTGACATACTCTTTTCTTTTTTTTTGTGGATGGTAAGTCTTCAAATGACTTCTTCCGCTCTGGGCGGAGTGGAAAGGAGTGTCAGACTTTAACTGACTTAAGCCCATCCATTTTTTTTTTATTTTGTTCTTTATGTTCCGAGGGCGCGGTATCTGTTTTAAACCTGCTTATTTAACTACTCCTTCCAACGTTGTACCTATTTAAAGTAGTTTATTTATATTTTTATTGCAGTTTTTGTTTACACATCCTTGCTAATATTTTAAAACCAAAACGAAAGTAAGTTTGTTTTATGTTTGTTTGTTACGTCTTCACGCCTAAATGACTTAATTTTGATGAATTTTGATGGATAAGCTAATTTAAAAAAAAGTGAGAAAGGGGAAGAAAGAGAGAAGGAAAGGGGTGAGAAATATATTTTTTATTCGATTATTACGCGGGTTATAGTTAGCGTTAGCCCAAAGTAACTATACCAAGCGAACGAAGTTGCGGTTGGAAGCTAGTAACCTTATAAGGCTAGAAATCTTTGTTAATATTCCATTTGCTACTTAAAAATATCTGTATTTAAATACCTTTTTCTACCTCTAAAATAAAAAACTAACCCCAATAAATTATAGATAACTCGAATCTGACTTCAAAAGCAGCTTTCAACGGACAAAAAATCTATTAAAATCTCTCCAGTTCCCGAGATAAACATGCAAAAACATACATACACTCTATGTACCGTATCTCAAAATTAGCATAAACATCCTCTGCTTCCAGAAAACGGGCAAATTTTCCTCAAAAAAGTTTGTCATACGACAAAGTATATTGCGGACGAGAGCACCCTAATTTAGATAACGATAAGGTTCAGTTTGTCTTATCTGAACGTTTGTTTTGGCTTTGTCGTTCGTTTAGTGGTGGGCTTAGATTTTTTTGGGACAAGTCGAGTTGGTTTTTGTGCTGATATTTATTTAAATAGACTTTTATAAGCTTGTTATGGTCTATTTGAGATAGTTGGTTCCGCCGAACACGAAACATTCATCTTTACTCATCACAGGGCAGATTTAAGAGGAGGATCTTCAACTTTCAGTAGTTAGATAACACATCTGGGTTCAATTATCGCGTAATAAAATATAAAAAGGCGTTTTAGTCGTATCTGAAGTAAAGGCCGACTCAATAATTAAACAACTTCAAAGTTAACCGCTGAAGCATAATCTATAGATATATGGGAAATGTTAAGTTGAATTGAATTAGTATATTTTGATTCAAGTGAGCGTTACTTAACTTTGTTATTGCGGCCGAGGTGGATTTAACGCTCAAGCCAACATACGAGGGTGTTATAAAGCTAAGAACACCAGTGATAAAACCTCTCGTGAATCAAACGACGTTTACAATACACTTACGGAGACATAGTTCAATTACTTTTTTTGTCAGCTATAGAGATTTGAACCGTTATCCGTGCCTACAAACCTAAGGACTTGAGTACCGGGTAAAACCGTTGGGCATAGTTAGTTGATTCATTTATCAATTTAACATTTACGTTTCGAACTCGAACGTTAGACGTCAAGATTAAAGCGTTCATCTGGCCGTCAAATACGTCTGATAAACTTAAGATACCTAATTAATACTCAATAAGATGCATATCCTAGTTAATTAGCTTTCCGTATTACCTGGCATCTGTGTAAATTGTTATCTAAAACATAATTATAATCTGTCTGCCACATACACTGATCGCTGAGCCAATTAATTATTTTCTTACTAACAATCCAATCATCTATATTCTATTTCATGACAAGATCGTAATTGAATATTATAATTGACTTAACTCGTATTTTAGTAGTACTTCATGTCGTCTTGTCATACTAAGCGCTTTTCCTCAACATTTATTGTGCGCACGGCCAAGGTGTGGAACTCTCTACCGGCTTCTGTGTTCCCTACCACATACGACCCGTCTGCCTTCAAAACAAGAGTCGATAGGCATCTTCTGGGCTCGCTCGCTCCAACGTAGACCTCATCTGTCGCTTACCATCAGGCGAGATCGAGGTCAAGAATGAGTTCATTCTAAATAAAAAAAAAAAATGTTTGATACCAGCATTTAATTGTCTTACTACTGGGCAAATACCTTTTCTAGATAAGGCAAGAGGCTACAAGCATTGAACACCATTTTTGGGGATTTTAGACTCATCCTTACTAATATTATAAAAGCGAAAGTGAGTTTGTTTGTTTGTTACCTCTTCACGCTTTAATGGCTAAACAAATTTTGTAGTTTTGGTACAGAGATAGTTGGGACCCCGGAGAAAGATATTTTTTTGCGATCATCACGCGGGTTAAAGTTAGTGTTAGCCCAAAGTAACTATGCCACACGGACGAAGTTCATTAAAATCGGTTTAGCCATTTAGGGGTGAAGACTTAACAAACAAACTCACTTTCGCTTTTATAATATTAAGTAAGGATTTGTCATTCAAATCGTTTAAAAACTGGGATTAACGCAACGAATACTTATTATTTCAGTAGCAGATTACCAAACTTCATAGCTAGCGTAGCCGCGGGGATTTTTTACCCACCCATGTTCCTTCTATTGCCCTTTACGTTCGGGGCCGCGGTATCTCTTTCAAACAACCCGCAACCCGGGAAGCCGCGGGGATAAGCTAATGATTAATCAATTACTCCTACCAACTATACAGGCCTCCTTAAGAAGGACAAAGAATTCAGTCCCATTTCAAATCAAGCTAAGATATTCTCCTCACAAAATCGAATCAAGTAACTTTGCCAAACGAAAACACAGCAATTAGAAATTATTCTAAACAATTGAATGTGATTTGAGTCCGATGCAAATTCACTTAGTGGAGTTAGTAATCGTACTTCTATTGTTTTGAAGTTGTATTTCTCTGATTGGTTTAATAGCGAGTCTTTAGGCATGCAAATTAGTTTATTTATGTTGTTTTTATTTAATTTTATACGATACTTAAATACATAATTATCAGGACGGTTATCAGTCCGTTTATTTAAAAAGAAAACGTATGAACATATTTACAAGAAGTTCGCAGATTCGTCGTTGTGTTTGTCTATGCATTACCCTAAACAGAGTAGTAGACTGGTAGAAAATGCCTACGACATTAAGTCCGCCTTTGTACAGTTTTTACTTGTTCATAAAGGTTTAATCCTTACTAATAATTTCCGTTTTCTTCCCACTTACTCCCTCATTACTAACTTTAAAAAAAATGCCTATGTCTGTCTCCAGGGTCCCAACTATCTCTAAAAATTCATCAAAATCGGTTCAGCCATTTAGGCGTGAAGACGTAAAAAACAAACAAACATATTCACTTTCGCTTTTATAATATTAGTAAGGATATCCAAGAAACACATTGTAATTATTACATATTATGAAAGACTACTATTTATTTGATTTGCGTAAATTAATAAGATTTGTTTACATATTAACAGGTGGTTTTTAAAGCTTAAGTAGTAAGTAAAGTAAAGTCAGCAGGCAGTAAATGTTTAAACAGATAACAAAAAAAAAACCTATAAAAAACGACCAGCAAAAAGTCCCGTGTGTCACATCCCTAAGCCGAACGTGGATGTAAAAGGCGCAGGTGTCTCCAAAGTTTATTAAATGAACAGTTTGCTATCATACAATTACGCATTTTGTTAGGTTCGTTGAAAAATGACGACACGGTTGGCGCAGTGGTTGAGCAATCGCCTGCTGCGCTGTGTGTCGCGGGTTCGATCCCCGCACGGAACAAATATTTTTATGACCTGCAGATAGTTGTTTCGGGTCTGGGTGTTTGTGTATGTGTGTATAAATGTTTGTAAATGCACCCACGATACAGGAGAAATTCCTAGTGTGGGGCAAGGTTATTTAAAAAAAGAAAGAAAATGCTCTGTTCAGCTGGAAGGTCGATGGAAGAATTAAGAGTGAAGGCTACGGATAATGCCATGTAGACGGTGCGTTCGTGTTCCACGTGCGGAAACAGAAAGGCTTACCAAGGCCTCTGCCTGCCGGGGTTGCAGGTTTCTCGAAAAATATACCGCGGCCCCGATACATAAAGGGCAAAAGTAGGAACATGGGTAAGTTTTAGTCCGTAAAAATCTGACAAGAAAGTGTCAGATTTTTCTGCTGCCCTGCTCTGCCCAAAGCGGTAGAGTTATTATCATGATACTAGCTGTTCCACGCGGTTTCACCCACGCTGCTCAGCACCTGTTGGTCGTAGCGTGATGTTTTATAGCCTATAGCCTTCCTCAAGAAATGGACTATCCAATACTAAAAGAATTTTCCAATTCCAACCAGTAGTCCCTGAGATTAGCGCGTTCAAACAAACAAACAAACTCTTCAGCTTTATAATATTATACTAGCTGTTCCTCGCGGTTTCACCCACGCTGCTCAGCACCTGTTGGTCGTAGCGTGATGTTATATAGCCTATAGCCTTTCTCAAGAAATGGGCTATCCAACACTAAAAGAATTTTTCAGTTCGAACCAGTACTTCCTGAGATTAGCGCGTTCAAACAAACAAACTCTTCAGCTTCATAATATTATATAGTATATAAGTATAGATATAGTATAGATAAACACAAAACTAGTTCACATATATGTTAAGCAACAGTGTCTGCTTGTTTACGTCATTAGAGACTGTAATATCCTTGTAGCTATGAAAACAGAATATTGTAACTGGCTGAAAAATTAAAGGCCACCATTCGACAAGTAAACGAAAACACGAAGGTAACTTACATAATATAAACTTTCCCGTAAACGACGGCTGTCTTTAAACGACTACCACCTTTCGTAACCCGTACGTGATTTCACCAGAATCTCATCAGGTATACACGGATATAGGGCATCCCCTAATAGAAAACGACACCAAAACCTTACAAAATTTCAAATTGAGGAAAAAACGTGTTATCGCAAATTTCTCGAGAACTCTGGATTACTGAAAGCGCATGAATTATTCATAAACGAAATATCACTGATTTCAATTTGTTGCTAGTAAATTTGATTGTTTTTTTTTTGTTCCATCATCGATTTGTCTTATAAAATATTCAACAGGCGTGACCTGGACTAATTGAATGACCACTTTCTGTTAAAAATACTTGAGACGCAAAATTGGAAACGTTTTTGTGAAAATCTAGAATAAGATTCGTTTGGTTTGCTCTTTTGTTTTTGGTTAAATTCTATCTGAATGTTAATTGGTACTGTTGAATTTTTCTAGTTTATGACGCAAAAGATATCTGTAGTTTTTAGGGTTCCGTTCCTTATAGGATCGATAAACACAAGACCAATCATCAATTCATCACTTTGCTGTCCGTCTGTCTGTCTGACAAGACTTTTGATCTCAAGAACGCGTGTTTACGGTCCATTGAAGCTAGAAAAAAAAATTCTAGGTTAAGGTATTAAAAAAAAAGAAAACGGAACAACTACCTATAGGTCATACAAATGTTTGTTCCTGCAGGGATTGAACCCGAGGCACGCAGCGCAGAAGTCGATCACTCAGCCACTGCACCAACCGTGCCGTCAAAAATAAAAATAAGAAGGCGTTTATGCCCTGAAAAATGAATAGGTTATCGTTGTCTTAGAATCATAAAATTCGTCTAGAAACCCTCGGCGCAAGGCCGACTCGCATTTGACTTGACTCAAACTCAAAGCATTTATTTCAATTAGACTTCTACAGGCACTTTTAAATACCAAGAAACAAAATGATGAAGCTGAAAATAGTTGCTCATTCCGAAGCGTTGATCTCTATGGAGAAGAATGGGCAAGAAACTCCATGTACACCCTTTTAAATCTATACTAATATTATAAAGCTGAAGTTTGTTTGTTTGTTTGTTTGTTTGAACGCGCTAATCTCAGGGACTACTGGTTGGATTTGGAAAATTCTTTTAGTGTTGGATAGTCCATTTCTTGAGGAAGGCTATAGGCTATATAACATCACGCTACGACCTACAGGTGCTGAGCAGCGTGGGTGAAACCGCGTGGAACAGTGGAAAAGTTTGAAATTGCCTGCCTACGGCTGTGTTCCTGAGTTCATACAGCCCGGATCTATTCAAGTCACGAGTTGATAGTTTTTTTTTGTTAGCTCTTTACATCGTCAACCCCATCTCTGTCCCCAGGGCATTGAGATCAAGTTTAGGCCCCATCTATACTAATATTATAAAGCTGAAGAGTTTGTTTGTTTGTTTGAACGCGCTAATCTCAAGGACTACTGGTTAGAATTGAAAAATTCTTTTAGTGTTGGATAGTCCATTTCTTGAGGAAGGCTATAGGCTATATAATATCACGCTACGACCAACAGGTGCTGAGCAGCGTGGGTGAAACCGCGTGGAACAGCTAGTTATAATATAATAATATTACAAGACAGAATGGACTGTAGATTTTCCTAATTCCTATTATCACAATTATTCCAAAAGAATGACCACATCCACCTAAATTCCTCACTCATACAAAGATCAACCATCCGCTTGTTGATCATGGCAACATTCCAAGATCTGGCAGCCATTTTTAAACGAAGATTTTCTTGGCGTAATGTTGTCTGATGAATTTTAAGACTGGATTGTCGTAAATTAAATGATTGGTCGTTATTAGTGTCAAAAGGTTGGCTTTTTATTTTATTTATTTATTTGTGGGGCACTAAGGTAACGCGCCTAAGAGAAAAAGTAGATTAGACCATTACTAAGGTAACGCGCCGTCGACACGTCATATTGTATGAAAAGTCGTCGGTGCGTTAATGTTCCACGTGATATATGATTCTTAGCTGGTCTAATTTTCAAAGGCACGACTGCTGAGAGTCTTGGTCCATGACTGACTGATGGATAGGTCGGCAAAGGTGATGCATTCTATGTTATATTTGCAATAAGCCCTGTATAATATCTGGTGTATCCATACGTGCTTAATATTATAAAGAGGAGATATTTGTTTGTTTGTTTCGAATAGGCTCTAAAACTATTAAACCGATTTTAATCATATTTTCACTAATAAGAAGCTACATTATCAGGAAGTAACATAGGCTAAACAACATCACGCTACTAACCACGGGAGCGGGGCAGCAACTAAAGACGCGGGTGAAACCGCGCAAGGCAGGTTGTGTACCATAAATGTAGACATTTTCTGTCTGATTTTTTCAACAGAAAAGTAAAAATTGAGCAATTTTTTTCTATAATTTCTAAGAAAGATAACAAGCTCCCAATACTCCAAAACAGGTACGAACCTAAAATTAATTCCACACTTTCTCGTATCGCTTATCAAACTTTTGCGTACAAGTGTAAATCGTCCCTAAGGTGTTATAAATACGCGTTTTATTCATGAGACTTTCTCAACAAAATTAATACGCTCATCACTCAAGTTAAAGTTGAAACACACTTTGTCGCCTTTTAGCGAATGACGTAACGTACGTGTGATATAAATTGCCCTTAATCGTGCTGTGAGCTGTGTTTTCGGGGATAAAAATAGGTATGTAACTAGATGTATGTATTCTGTAAATGTATGGGTGTGTGAAGGATTTAGGAACGTATATAAGGGGTTAGAAAGGTTGACGGCGCGTTCGTGTTCCAGGCGCGCCTCAAAGAGATGACAGCAAAGCAGAGAGGCTTCTCAGTGCCACTGCCTGCTAAGGTTGCGGGTTGTACGAAAGAGATACCGCGGCCTTGAAACACAAAGGGCTCTCCCCCGCTCCGCCCAGAATGGGGAAGAGTGCAATGAGAATGAGATAGCAATGCTAAGTTTTCCCTCTATCTCTCTCATATCTCAATTTTTTTTTAAATAGCCTATATCCGTCTCCAGGGTCCCAACTAAGTTTCTGGGCCTGAAATTCATCAAAATCAGCTTAGCCATTTAGGCGTGAAGACGTAACAAACAAACAAACTCACTTTCATTGATTCACAGTAACAAATAAAACATTAAGTTTTTTCATGAAATGCTGAAGTAAGTTTTGAAAATGAATTCACTAACCATCCTATTACAAATAATCCTGCAATACAACACACCCTCCCTCCAACTCTACCTACCCTCACAACACACTCAGTTGAAAGCGAGAACATTTCCACCTCGTTCACTTCGTAAGGCTTGAGCGACACAGAAAGTTAAGCGAGCGTGCGACGCTCAGCGATACGCTATATTTAGAATAGGATCTAGTGCATGGGGCAGGACTGAATGATGTACTCGACTTTATTTATAGACAAGCTAGAGATAGATAGATAGAATATTCTTTATTAATGCCATAGCCGTAGAAAAGGATTTATCGAAAAAGCTGGTAAAATGCACCGGAATCTCCAGCCTGAGGTTTTCCGATGACCTCAGATATCTATTATGGGTGTCATGAAGGAACTTAAAACTAAGCTAGCTATTACCTTGCCGGGGTTGCGGGTTGTTCGAAAGAGATACCGCGGCCCCGGGACGTTAAGGGCAATAGAAGGAACAGGTGGGTTTTAGTCAGTACAAGTCTGACACGCTCCGCCCAGAGCGGGGGAAGTTATTTGATGATTTCCCATCCCAACAAAAAAAACCTAGCTATGACCCGTAACTTTGAATGATAAATGATAATTGATAATTATATTTTGCAAGTAGGTCTTCACAAATACTTTTACACGTCCTATTTTAAAAACTAGTTGAGGCTGGTGTTTCGTAACTCAGAGGTCATAGTCTCTCTTAAGGTCCAGACAAAAAATCTTGGTCAACTTACTTGAGGACTATGCAGAATGAGTGGACATTGGGCTTGAAGGTTCTTAAACGCTTGTTTACTTTTTTATCTTATTTTACGTACTAACGCGGTAATAACAATAATTTTAAAAGAGTAACCATGGACAAACCATTTGGGCATTTTTTACGTGCTCATGCAGACCTATCCTTATCTTTACTAATATTATAAAAGCGAAAGTGAGTTTGTTTGTTATGTCTTTACGGCTTAATGGCTAGACCGATTTTGATGAATTTTGGTACAGAGATAGTTGGGACCCTGGAAACGGACATAGGCTAACTTTAAAAAAAAAGTGAGAAATGAGGGAGAAAGAGGGAAGAGAAGGGAAAACTTAACTTTGCTATTACAATAAATAAGACGCAAGGGCAAAAATTACTGTGTAACTCCGAATTTAACGCGAGCAAAACCGCGGGCAAGCTAGTGTGAAATAAAAATATTTTGATTTTGATTTAATCTAGCAGCATACCAACGTAATAACCCAATATACCTCAGCTACCTAAATTATTGTATTAACAGTAATAATTCTATTATTTGGTTGAAAACCACACAGTAATTATAACGTACCATGTGTTAGAATAATTGACTAACATCGGAGGTGTATTGTAATTCTGTTGAACCGATTACCGGAATTAATGGGGAAGGTTATGTTTAAATTCAATCGGTGAATAGTTTCGAATGTAAAGACAGATGTTGATGACTATTAAACGATGATTTTCAAAAGTCTTGAAAGGAAATAACAAATCAACGTATTCTTAATAATATTATTAATGCGAATGTTTCTGAGGAGGTATGGATGTTTGTTACTCTTTCACGTCAAAACGGCTGAATGGATTTTGATGAAACTTGGCACAGAAGTAGATTATGGTCTGCAATAACACAAAAAATACTTTTCTTTTCGATATCATGCGCGGGCGAAGCAGCGTGCGCCAGCTATCTTACTATTATTATGTTACTCTTTCACGTCAAAACGGCTGAATGCATTTTGATGAAATTTGGCATAGAGGTTAGTTATGGTTTGGAATATTCATATTCATATTCATATTCATCTTTATTTGCATACCATAATGTGGAAAGGTGTTAAATAAGTCTTAAAACTAAGGTACAATTATGGACCCTGTAAGGGCACAGCAACATAAAATACACAGTAATTCATTAAAAAAAAAAACATCAATAAAAAATATAAATTATAACTATCAATTCATTTTCAATTATTATTAAATTATACAATAAAAAATAAAAACCAAATAATTATTAATAAAGTCAAATTAAATTAAATAATAAAAAAAATAAGTATCACAACATTATGTATTATTGCTAAGCACTAAGATCACAGTCAATATTTTTATCAGTCATAAATTCGTCAATTGAGTAGTAAGCTTTATTAACTAGAATTAATTTAAGTTTATTTACAAATTTTGTGTCACTAATTTCATTTGATAAGCAATCTGGTAATTTATTATAAATCTTAATCGACATTACATATGGGCTATCTGTATGAAGTTTCATTTGCGAGGAAGGAGGCATTAACATATTTTTGTATCTCACTGACCGGTCATTATGTTTGTTTCCACGAGTTGTGTAGAAGTTCTTATATTTTCTGACAAATTTACATATCTCAAGAATATAGATGGACGGTAGTGTGAGTATTTTATGCTGTTTGTACATAAATTTGCAGCTGTCGGTTTGTGTTAAATTAACTATGATGCGAACTAATTTCTTTTGCAGAATAAACAGCGTGTGCGCATCTGTGCTGTTTCCCCACATAATTATCCCATAGTTGAGCCATGCATATGCGTAGGCGTAGTACGTAGTCAAAGCTGTTTGAATGTCGGTGGTTTTCTTCACTTCTCGTAGCGCGTAGCAAAATTTGGAAAGTTTTGAACGTACACATTTGATATGTACGTAGTGGGCTTCCAGGAGATATGTGTATCTATGGTGAGACCTAATAGTGAGAAATCGTTAACGACCTCTATTTTTGTGTCATTTGCTATGAGGTTAATTGTTATTGGGGTTTTCTGACGTGGATGAAAAGTCATGACTTTAGTTTTATTATAATTTATTTCGAGGTTGTGCTCGCTTAGCCATTTTGTTATTTTATCTAATATTGTTTTTAGCCGTTCATCGATATTACAATTAGTTTTGCATGTTGTGAGTACAGATATATCGTCCGCGAATAGTATGCACGGTTCATCTATTATTTTGGGAAGGTCATTGATATAGATAATAAACAAAAGACATCCGATGACACTACCTTGTGGGATTGATGCATTCATGATCATTTTATCAGATCTTACGTGTGTTATTTGTTTATTCTCGTGATTGAAATAGTCTGTTTCCACATATTGCTCTCTGTTTTTTAAATATGATGCAAACCATTTATGAGCAGTTCCCCGAATTCCTATTCCTTGCAATTTATTTAGAAGTATTTTAAATTGAACTTTGTCATAAGCTTTTGTCATGTCCAAGAGTATTCCAACTGCGTATTTTTTGTCATTTAAGGCATTTAGTATTTCCTGTACATATTTATAAACAGCAAGTGTTGTGGACCGTTGTCTACGAAACCCGTTTTGAGCTTCATCAAACACTTTATATTTTTCGCAGAAGCTGTATATTCGGTCACACATAGCCTTTTCATAAATTTTGGATGACGTGGGTAGGAGAGCTATTGGCCGATAGTTACTGGGGTCAGTTTTTGACTTTTTTTATGAATTGGCTTTAAAGTTTTTGACTTTTTTTTATGAATAACACAAAGGATACTTTTTTTTTCGGTATCACGCGCGGGCGAAGCCACGTGCGCCAGCTATCTTGCTACTATAATGTTACTCTTTCACGCCAAAACGGCTGTATGGGTTTTGATGAAATTTGGCATAGAGGTAGATTATGGTCTGGAATAATACATAGGATATTTTTTTTTCGATATTACGAGGACGAAACCGCGCGCTCTAGCTTGTCAAATATAGTTTTTTTGAAGTTATACTTCTTTTGGCGCGATGGAGAAAAATGATGAGAGTGATTTGCGCGCGCACAGCGACATCGTGAAGTTAGTTATAGGTGTTCTAGTAACTATGTTCATGTTGTATATTCTAGTATTTTTATATTTAGAACACGTGTTTCATAATAAATAAATATTCTTTTGGTGTGTTTTATTAAGCTCAAATCAATTTCACATTCCAAGCTACCCTTACCACAGGGGGCCAGGTTAAGCAACCTTTGCCAAGGTTTGGAAATGGATGGGTTACCACACGGGGACTGGTTAAGCAACCTTTACCAAGGTTTAGAAATGGATGGGTTAACACACGGGGACAGGTTAAGCAACCCTTGCCGAGGTTTGGAAATGGATGGGTTACCACACGGAGCCAGGTTAAGCAACCTTTGCCAATATTTGGAAATGGATGGGTTACCACACGGGGACCAGTTAAGCAACCCTTGCCGAGGTTTAGAAATGGATGGGTAACCACAGGGGGCCAGGTTAAGCAACCTTTGCCAAGGTTTGGAAATGGATGGGTTACCACAGTGGGCCAGGTTAAGCAACCCTCACCAAGGTTTGGAAATGGATGGGTTACCACAGGGGGCCAGGTTAAGCAACCCTCACCAAGGTTTGGAAATGGATGGGTTACCACACGGAGCCAGGTTAAGCAACCTTTGCCAATATTTGGAAATGGATGGGTTACCACACGGGGACAGGTTAAGCAACCCTTGACAAGGTTTGGAAATGGATGGGTTACCACACGGGGACAGGTTAAGCAACCCTTGCCGATGTTTAGAAATGGATGGGTTACCACAAGGGGCCAGGTTAAGCAACCTTTGCCAAGGTTTGGAAATGGATGGGTTACCACAGTGGGCCAGGTTAAGCAACCCTCACCAAGGTTTGGAAATGGATGGGTTACCACAGGGGGCCAGGTTAAGCAACCCTCACCAAGGTTTGGAAATGGATGGGTTACCACAGGGGGCCAGGTTAAGCAACCCTTGCCGAGGGTTGGATATGGATGGGTCAGCACGGAGGCCAGGTTAAGCAACCGTTGCCTAGGTTTGGAAATGGATGGGTTACCACAGGGGTCTAGGTTAAGCAACCCTTGCCAAGGTTTGGAAATGGATGGGCTACCACAGGAGGCCAGGTTAAGCAACCCTTGCCAAGGTTTGGAAATGGATGGGTTACCACAGGGGGCCAGGTTAAGCAACCCTTGCCGAGGTTTGGCAATGGATGGGTTACCAAAGTTTTTTTTCTTTTCACCAAAGAAGTATAACTTCTAACGCGTGTACATAAGTACACACACCCCTTTTTCTGATAGGAATTATATGTCATGAATCTTCCAACTCTGGGTAGGGTGGAAGACTAACACCCATTCGTGTTCCTTTGTCTTGTGTTACGGGGCCGAGGTATATCTTTCGAACCAAACTGTAGCCCAAATGATGTTTACGAATCACTTAACGACACTCGAATCCAACAAATGACGTTTTCCCGCCTCCCCTCTTCATTGCCCCCAAACTTTAACAAGCATAAATACAAACAAGGCCAAAACTCAAATATTTAATTAAAATCCCAAACTTTATTAGACTACAACAATATTTATTTGTTCCAAACTTTGTCGCCAATTAAACTTGGCCGAAACTTGGCTAAGGGTCGTGGCTATTCGAAAAACACCACTATCGACATTCACAATATGTCGGGTTTCCAAGTTGGTAGGTGATTGCCAAGCTTGGCGAAACTTGGCAAACTATTGGCGTTGATACGGTTCAAGTTGATTGATTGCACTTTTATAGGTTGTTTTATTAAAAGGGGTGTGAATGTATGTGTGTGTGTGTGTGTGATGTATCGTTTCAAAGTTTTTCGTTTATTATATTTTTAGGGTTTTACTTAAGTTGGTGAAGTTTATTTCGTTTTGTTGTTCTTTGGAAAGAGTTAAGTTGCAGTTTTGTGAGCAATTTCGTTTCATAGATGGAGTTAAAATGACAATAAATAAATAATAAATAAATATCTTGGGACAACTCAGACACGGCTATCTGATCCCAAGCTAAGCAGAGCTTGTGTTATGGTAACCAGACAACTGATATACATACTTATATAATTTATAAATACATACATATTATAGATAAATCACACCCAGACACAGAACAAACAATCATGCTCATCACACAAAGTTTGTCCTGGGTGAGAATCGAACCCATAACCTCCGGCTCAGCAGTCAGGGCCACTAACCACTAGACCAACAGGCCCATCGTCCACAATAAGCATCAAACGGTTTTGCAGAGGAGAAGAACTTGATGGTATGACTGTTGTATATGTCATCTTGTCCCATTCTATTTGGGGTCGGCACAACACGTTTTCTTCTTCCATTCTCCTCTGTCACTCGGCACGGCATAATTTACTCTGTGGTATGAGTTATATACTTTGACTTATCATATACGTCATTAAAGTGACATATGAGGTAGCTGTACTTAATAAAATAATAGCATTTAAAAACCACTCACGGATGCTGAAGCGCTTTCTAGAAGGTCTTACCTGAAAAAAAAAATAAACATTCATTTTATTATTATTTTTCTGGGTGGTTTTTTATCTTCAGAATTATATTATATACAACTAGCTGCCCAGCGGTTTCACCCGCTGCTCACTTAGGGGTATGAAAAATAGATGTTGGCCGATTCTCAGACCTACCCGATATGTACACAAAATTTCGTTTAAATCGGTCCAGCCGTTTCGGAGGAGTATGGGAACGAAAACTGTGACACGAGAATTTTATATATTAGATATATAGGTTAAAAAAAAAACCTGTTCGATCGGTGATCAATCCTTACTTTAATATTATAAAAGAAAGTGAGTTTGTCTGGAGACGGACATAGTTTTTTTTTTAAAGAGAAATGTGTTAGAAACTGGGATCAAAAGGGAGAGAAAGATGTTTTTTTTCGATCATCACACGAGTTTTACTTCGCATTAGCCCAAAGTAACTATGACACGCGGACGAAGTCGCGGGCGGAAGCTAATATCCCAGAACGGGTCGTTACTATTAAAAAAATCACTTATATACCAACGTTTGTAGTGCGAAGGTTGGTTTGGTTATTCTTCCCAAAGGTTTCGTGGTATCTGGATCTTTGACAAGCGCGGCTTTTTTTTTCGCTTATGGGAAATCATCAAATAACTTCCCCCGCTTTAGGCGAAGCGGGTGGGAGAGTGTTAGACTTAAATAAAAATATTTATTGCCAGAAAAAGATTTGTACAAATACCACTTACAAACTAACAAAATCTTTAAAATTTTAAGATACATCATTTGGTAAGTTGTGAAATGAACTCTGACACCCAAGGTAAGATTTAACTTGTGTTATGGGTACCAGTGTTCTCTCATGTTTTACCTACAGAGTTCCCTTCAATTTAAATGAAACTAGCTTTGCCCGACATGCGTTGCAATGCAATTTTTCTACCCTATGATGTGAACTTCTTAGTTACTCAATACATCTATATATTTTTCTATGATATTTACTGACAACTGTCCTCACTTCTTTTCTTTGTCAATTTATCGATGTCTTAATTACGTACTATTTTAAGTTAAATAAAGCTAATATCTTCAGTTTATCAGTGTTTATAATGCATCAATTTATTTAACTTAAATTTATACAAAACATGTCTGAAGAAAAACTAAAACAAACGGCCTTGCTGTCTTCACATACATCGCGATACTTACGGCCCGAACGTTTCGACGTTGAGCCTACTGCTGCGGCTTCGGATTTAAAATGGATTCATTGGCGGTATTCTTTCGAAAATTTTATATCTGAAGAAATGCCGTTGGCTACTGAAAAGTACAAATATATGATTCTTGTCAACCATATTTCGCCCACTATATTCACTTTCATAAGAGACTGCAATGAGTATAGTACCGCCATTCAAGTGCTGAACGATACTTATGAGAAACGGCGAAACATTACTTTGGCCCGTCATCATTTGAATTCTAGAAAACAACTAGTAGGAGAATCGATAACAGAATATTCGAGAGCTCTTAACTTACTCGTTCATGACTGCCACTTCAAAGCAGTAACTGCCAAAGAATATCAAAACGAATCTTTACGTGGCGTACTTATCGCAGGGCTTATCTCCAACAAAATTAGAGAGCGATTGTTAGAAAAATGCACGTCAACTCTAGATGAAACATTAAACTTAGCTATCTCTCTTGAAAGTGCAGAAAACACTTCCCAAGCAATCAAAGCTAAAGCTTGCCCTGTTTCTTTTAACGCTGTTACGGAAGCAGTAACTCAAGAGAGACCTCGAACACCTGTGTCAGCGGCCACAAATCAAAACAACCGCAGAAAATGTTTCTTTTGTGGAGGTAGCATCCATCAAAGAATAAAGTGCCCTGCATTTAAAGAAGACTGCCAACTTTGCTCTAAAAGAGGACATTTTGCGAAAGTTTGTCGTTCTAATCAAAAACAACAAAACAGTAATGCTGCTGCTTGGGCAGATGGTGGCGCTGAAGAGCCACACTTAACAGCAATATCGGCAGCCGCACCTTCAAGCTTACGGCAAGCAACGATATCAATAATTGTCAATAATTATCGAACTGACGCCCTAGTAGATACAGGAAGTTCAATTAGCTTCATAGATAATAAGCTAGCACAAACTATGAAAATCAAAAGAACGCCATGTAATCAAGCCGTGACTCTGGCTTCTGTCAACCACATCTCTTATGTCAATGGACTGTGCTATGCAACTATACAAATCGGTCGTCATATTTACAAACATCAACAATTGCTCATCGTAAACGATCTCTGCGCAGACATTATTATCGGGCACGATCTTCTGAAGAATCATTCATCTATGGAAATTCAGTTTGGTGGTGACAAAGAACCACTAAAAATCTGCAATGTACTAGAAGCCTCTGTCCCACCTGCATCAGTCACACATCTATCGCCTAAAATAAGACCCATCGCCATTCGATCCAGACGCCACTCAGAAGAAGACCAGGTATTCATATCACATGAAATTTCTAATCTTCTTAAAGACAATGTCATTGAGCCTAGTGTATCGCCATGGAGAGCACAAGTCCTGGTTACTGGTGGAGGTAGCCACAGGTAGTGTCCTCTCCCATTCGGTGATCTCCCGTTCGGTAGAGCGAAGGTGCAGCTGAATAGTTCGCCACAATGTTCCGTTAAGTCGCTCGACTAGGCCATTTCTAGGAAACGCCTTGTTATTGACTACTCGCAAACCATAAATCGATTTACGGAGTTAGATGCTTATCCTTTACCCAGCATAGATTCTATCGTTACTCAAGTCGCCAAAAATAACTATTTTAGTCAAATAGACCTAAAGAGCGCATACCATCAAGTCAAAATCCTCCCTAAAGAAAAGATTTATACAGCATTCGAAGCATGCGGAAATCTTTACCAATTTACGAGAATACCTTTTGGAATAACGAATGGAGTCGCTGCATTCCAAAGAACCCTTCACTATATTATAAACTCTGAGAAATTACAAGGAACCTATGCATACTTAGATGACGTAACTGTCTGTGGAAAGGACCGGCAAGACCATGACACTAACTTACGCAGATTCATGGCGGCTGCTGAAAAATATCAACTCACTCTTAACACGGAAAAATGTGTCTTTGGATCGGAATCTATCAGTATTCTTGGCTATACAATTCACAAAAACTCAATCAAACCCGACAAATCCAGATTGGATCCACTAATAAATCTACCGATTCCTTCGAATGCAGCCTCCTTGAAGAGAGCATTAGGACTGTTTGCTCACTATTCAAAGTGGATAGTCAACTTTTCTGCCAAGATCAGACCATTGGTGGAAGCAACATTCCCACTATCAAAAGAATCAATAAATTGTTTCATTAGTCTGAAGTCTGACGTCGCTGAATCAACCCTCGCCGCAATCGATGATAAACAACTATTTTCGGTTGAAACTGATGCTTCTGAGCATGCTATAGCCGCAATTCTTTCACAAGGAGGTCGACCTGTCGCATTCTTTTCACGTTCACTCAATAACTCTGAACGTCGACACCCCTCCATAGAAAAAGAAGCCAGTGCCATCGTAGAAGCCTTGCGAAAATGGCGCCATTTCTTGATAGGAAGACACTTTTTGCTCGTCACTGATCAACAATCAGTCTCATTCATGTTTGACCAAACTCATTCGAGCAAAATCAAAAACGAAAAGATTCAAAGGTGGCGTCTAGAACTGTCATGTTATAAATACGACATTATATATCGTCCGGGAAAGCAAAATGTAGCTGCTGATGCATTGTCCAGAGTATGTGCTTTAATAAACACTTCTTCCAATAAACTTACGGAACTGCATAATTCCTTGTGTCACCCAGGCATCACAAGAATGATACACTGGATCCGAGCAAAGAACTTGCCGTACTCTGTCGAGGACGTAAAGAGGATAACCGCTGCATGCCCAGTTTGCGCTGAAATAAAACCTAGATATGCCAAAAATGAAGGACAACTCATAAAAGCGACGTCACCTTTCGAGCGTCTTAACATAGACTTCAAAGGACCTCTTCCGTCGAATACTTCCAATCGATATATTCTAACTATAATTGACGAATATAGTCGGTTTCCCTTTGCTTTCGCCTGTAAAGATATGTCATCAGAAACTGTGGAAAAATGTCTTCGAGAACTTTTCTCCTTATTTGGGACTCCAGCCTACATACATTCCGATAGAGGATCGTCCTTCTTATCTGAAGAATTAAAGAAGTTTCTGACATCTCTTGGCATAGCCTGCAGCCGCACGACTCCTTATAATCCCCGTGGAAATGGCCTAGTCGAGCGACTTAACGGAACATTGTGGCGAACTATTCAGCTGCACCTTCGCTCTACCGAACGGGAGATCACCGAATGGGAGAGGGCACTACCTGTGGCTCTGCACTGCATACGATCTCTATTGTCCACCGGAATAAACGAAACGCCACACGAGAGAATGTTCAACCATCCCCGACGCTCTGGAAATGGCCAATCAATGCCAACCTGGTTACTGTCGCCGGGACCTGCTTATATGAAGAAAAACGTGAGGAGCTCAAAATATGATCCAGCCGTTGAAGAAGTCGAGCTTCTACAGAGCAACCCTGATTATTCTTATATCAGATTACCAGATGGACGCGAGACAACCGTCTCTAACAGACGTTTAGCACCACGTCCAGTGGCTGAAGAAAGTTCGTCTGATGATGAATATCTAACTCCAGACACTGAAAGAGCTCAGTCTAGTGATGACGATCCATCTCCTGGTTTGTTTGTTGAGGATACTCAACCTATTCAGGTCCGTCGCTCTGGCCGAGAACGAAAGCCCCCCTCATACCTTCAGAGCTACGACACCACTTAGATGGGAGGGTGAATGATGTGAACTTCTTAGTTACTCAATACATCTATATATTTTTCTATGATATTTACTGACAACTGTCCTCACTTCTTTTCTTTGTCAATTTATCGATGTCTTAATTACGTACTATTTTAAGTTAAATAAAGCTAATATCTTCAGTTTATCAGTGTTTATAATGCATCACCCTACCAAATTTTTCTCGCCTTAAAAACCATCCTTGGACTTCAACGATCATTTAAAAAAAAGGATTGGTGTCATTGGTCCAGGCATTGTTGAGTTATGCACTTACTAACACATTTTAATGATTCATTTTTATATTATAGATAGATGTACTTATTAATAGACTTATTGTAGTTTAATAACTTGCACTGACTAAACCTACATGTTATTTCTTTTGCCCTTCATGTTCTGGGGTCGCGGTATCTCTTTCGAACAACCCACGACGGGCAGGACCCGCATCTCCGGCACTTACTTTCAATATCCTTCAATCCTTACTAATATTATAAAAGCGAAAGTGAGTTTCTTTGTTTGTTACGTCTTGACGCCTAAATTGCTAAACCGATTTTGATATAGAGATAGTGGGGACCCTAGCGACGGACAAAGACAATTTTTTTTAAAGGGGTGAAAAGTGAGGGAGAGAGAGTGAGAAAAGGGAAAACTTAGCATTGATATTACAATAAATAAGGCGCTAGGGCAAAAACTACAGGTATCAGGAAAGGGGAACTGTGTTACCCCGAATTTAACGCGGGCAAAGCTAGTAAACCAATATCGCCACAAGCACACCATAATAATCCCCTTTAAACAAAAGAACTGCAAAGCTGTCCCCAAAAACAAATGCCTGGCGCGAGGATCACGTTTGCACGCTATATCTCCGACACCCCTTGTCTCTAGGCAATTTATTGCCCATATTTATTGCGTCCTAGTGGATCACTTACACAACGGTAGGCGCGATGTGTGGTGTCGAGTGTCTACTAAATTCGGTATGTAAACGGTAATTCGAAAATTCAGCATCTGCCTAGCCTATTCCCAACTATGTTGCGGCTTCCAGACTTACTGGATGCAGCTGAATATCAGTATTTTACATGGAGCGAATGCCTATCTGACCTCCACAACCCAGTTAATACTGGCTAATACGATGTCCTTGATAAGACTGGTTGTCAGACTTTAGAGACACTGACTACCTGTAACGACTGTCAAAGATCTGCAATTGACAGCCGACACCAACTGCTTAACGTGCTTTCTTATAACGGGTGGTCTCCCACCTTTAGGGATGGGGAAGGGGGGGGGGGACATCATGATGGGGGGGCAGCTGAAGTGACTTTACTTGTTATGACAAGAGCATAACAGCCCCACTGCTGGACAAAGGCCTCTTCTTAAACAGAGAAGCCACGAGCATCGACCACCACGCCACGGTTGCTCAAAACGGATTGATGATTTCAGACTTATAATAATTACTAGCTATGCCCAGCGCAGCGGTTTCACCCGCTGCTCAGGTGTCTTTCTCAGTTAGGGGTTTGAAAGATAGATAGTAGCCGATTCTCAGACTTACTGAATAGGCATAAAAAATCATCAGAATCGGTCGAGCCGTTTCGGAGGAGTACGGTAACTAACATTGTGACACGGAAATTTTATATATTAGAAGATTAGAAGAGATCATAAGTACAGATTTCCTTACGGATCCTTCACGAATGTTCTTGATGTTTGAGATAAGCTTTTAGAAAGTACATATGAACTGAAAAGGCACATTACTACTAGCCTGGATTAGAACCCACAATGTCATGCACGAGGTCATCGCAACATCCTTACTAATATTATAAAAGCGAAAGTGAGTTTGTTTATTTGTTTGTTTGTTACCTCTTCACGCTTTAATGGCTAAGCCGATTTTGGTACAGAGATAGTTGGGAACCAGGAGACGGACATAGGCTATTTTTTATTAAAAAAAGTGGGATATGAGGGAGAACGAGGGAAGAAAAGGGAATACTTAGCGTTGATATTACAAATCAATCAGGCGTAAGAGCAAAAACTGCAGGACTGCTTGGAATGTTATACCGAATTTAACGCGAGCGAAAGCTAGTTTCATATAATCAAGGTAATTTGACTTACTACTGGTTCTCAGATCATCTACCTAGCCTAGATAGCTCAACAGCATCCGGTAATACTGAAAGCCAACCTCAACATAGTTTGGTAAGACTAGGTAGATGATGACAACTAAAACCGTCATCAAACGATTCTATTAGCCAAAATTTCTTTGACAAATACTTAAACATAACTGATTCAATAGATATCCATTTAAACTTGAATTATTAATGAACACATCCCTGCTGATACTTCTCAACGCAACAGTTTGATGAATTTTTAAATGGTCACTTAGTGAAATCAATTATTGTTGTAGTTGATTAGTATGGATTAGGACATTGAGTGTAGGCTAGTTGATTACACATCGGGATAATTGCCACAATCCTTACTAATATTATAAAAGCGAAAGTGAGTTTGTTTGTTTGTAATGTCTTCACGCCCAAATGGCCAAACCGATTTTGAATTTTGGTACAGAGATAGTTGGGAACCTGGAGACGGATATAGGCTATTATTAAAAAAAAAGATTGAGATATGAGGGAGAAAGAGGGAAGAAAAGGGAAAACTTAGCATTGCTATAACATTAAATAAGGCGCAAAGGCAAAAACTCCATGTAGCAGTTACCTGTAAATCAGGAAACTGTCTTACCCCGAATTTAACGCGACCGAAGCCACGGGCAAAATCTAGTCAACATATATAAAGGGCTAGGCAGATGATGATGACAATAATAATGATATTCTGTTAAGACAGGGCCCCATGAATCACCAAGAAAGTCAACATTAACTTTATACATGTGCTTCGGACAAATATTAGCCCAATTTGAGTGCTCAATATTGACTGATACTCAATGTTCCGATGTCCGCTAAATGCTCAAGTGTAGCTAAATATCTTAGGTAGTAGCGTTAGTTTGCTTACTTAGTGCGCGAATGTTGTTTTTGGAGATGGCGTGGGCAGGACTACTAGGCCTAATAATAATAATAATTCTGTGTATTTTTCTTGACCAGAGAGTCGAGTGTTCTTATAACAGTTTAGTTTATTGATTTAAGATATGTAAGGTAGGTAGAAGAGGCTGATTCTGAATTTCTAGTTAAATAGTGCGTTTACACAAGAAAGTGTCCGACCTCGCGCCATTTTGATGACGTCATGGCTGTTAAATCAGGGAGGAATTGGTTGTTTGATAGTTTTTAGTGCAAAAAAAACACATAAAAATATTTAGACTGGCTTCAAGACGCAGGTAAAGACTGGGCACCGATATGTTGAGAATTTGCGAAAGTTTTTTTTTTTAAGAAACCATACCCCACTCGGTGCGGTTACAAACATTTAAACTCATTAACAACAAGACACGAAACAACTATTTGTAGGCCATACAGATATGTGTTCCAAGCGGGGATCGAACCCGTGACACGCAGCGCAGCAGTCGATCACTCAGTAATAAGATAAAGATCTCAGATAAACTCGCGACAAACTATAAATAAGTTGCACATACCTACGTATGTAGGTATGTGCAACTTCAACTATACTGCCAGAAACAAAATGACCAACTGTCTTTATTTTTTTTACTATCAAACCTACTTCTTGACAATTCAAAAGCGCTGTAAATGTTTGCATGGTTAAACCATGGGTTCCTGCGTCTCCTGTTGTTTTGCTATTAGAGGAATTGTACTAATGGACCATCATGACCTCGTGGCTCATGTACAATAGTGGTACATAGGTGGACATAATGCCATAAGCCATTCTATAATCTATAATTCTATAGCCGGTGACTATGGCAGGCCCCTCTATGAGGCGCGCGTGAAACACAAACGCGGCGTCGACAAACCCACGTCTACGGTGGCCGGGAGTCGTATTGCGCCAGTTTAGGCCTGATTCCATTTAAATTGCCATCGACATGACAACAAAAATAAGGTTTTGACAATACTAATCCTTACTATATAATATTATAAAAGCAAAAGTGAGTTTGTTTGTTACGTCTTAACGCCTAAATGGGTAAACCGATTTTGATGAATTCTGGTACAGAGATAGTTTTTAAAAATTGAGATATGAGGGAAAAGGAGGTAAGAAAAGGGAAAATTTAGTTTTGCTATTACGATAATTAAGGCGTAAGGGCAAAAACTACTGGTAGCAGGTACCTGCATAACAAGAAAGGGGAATTGTGTTACCCCTTTAACGCGAGCGAAGCCACGGGCAAAAGCTAGTATAAAAATAAACAATCGTCAAATATTCTTAAACAGTAATGGGCCATCATATCTACTGAACCAAATAGAACGGGTACCCATATCAAAACTATTTTTATATTCCGTGTCAATACTATATCCCCCACAAGTTATATTAGATGACAACAGGCTAATCCCTTTATATTTTTCTCCCTTTCCCGACACGATAAAATAAATATAAGTACGAAGAAATCGAAACCCGACATAAAAACACATGAAATACTATATCCACACTACAAATGGATATAAACGGGGAAAAAATATAATAATATTATGTCGTCAGACCTTAGGGCGTGGTCACACGATTCTTTAAATTGAAAAATAATGCAAATATCATTTTCGTTAGAAGGTCGAATGCAAGGGTTTATTTTTCGGATTCTAAATAAGTTCTCGCGCTTTGGGGGCGGAGCGGGAGAGATTCAGTCTGTCACCACAAACCCGGCAGGCAGTGGCCCTCGGAGGCTACTGACTGACTGGCTGGGAACAAAATTGTAACCAAGACATCTTGACGGGACGGGACGGGCCACTTGGTCTAGTGGTTAGTGGCCCTGACTGCTGAGCCGGAGGTCGTGGGTTCGATTCCCACCCAGAACAAACTTTGTGTGATGAGCATGATTGTTTGTTCTGTGTCTGGGTGTGATTTATCTATAATATGTGTGTATTTATAAATTATATAAGTATGTAAATCAGATGTCTGGTTACCATAACATAGCCGTGTGTGAGTTGTCCCAAGATATTTTTTTTTTTTATTTATTTATCTTAATTTAATTTATTTAAATATTCGTAAACTGAATGTTCCTTTATATAAAATTGGTATGTATGCGGACTGAATGCCTACGGTATTTCCAACAATAAAATTGAAAATTAACTCTATCTGGGGATTATTGTTAAATTAGTTTAATTTGATCTGTGGAAGTATTTTTTCAGAGCTATGTTACTCAACACGCTCTGTCAGTGTAAATATTCAGAAACATTGATGACACCGATTGAACGGGGTTTATCGGGGTACTGTAGGGTTACCATGATATCTTATAGCAGTCCTTATTCCTGTGTGAGAAAGAGATGGTGCTAGACACCCTGTATAGCTCTGTCTCTTATTCTCAGTGGAATAAGTTCTGCTTTAAGACGTCATAGTAGGGTAGCATATCTTTTAAGTTTGGTTTTTTTTAATCTCTATGTCCTTTGCGAGTTTACTAAGCAGTTTTTCTTTTTTATCATTTTATTATAACACAACCTGATTAACTTCGACAATATTCAATTAATCAACTGAATCGTGTACCTACACCTTAAGACGCGTGTAGTGCCTCATAAAGTATAAAAATTATGCGGCTGCCAGTAGGATACGAACTGCGGGTGTCAGGAGCTGGGGGTCGGGGAATTTATAGTGTTTATTTTAGTACCGGTGTAGGTAAGGCGGGTCTATTATAGATTATGTCAGAAGGATTGACAGTCAGTTTTATGTGGTTATATATCTATGGTGGAGGAGCTCGTGGCCAAATAATAGCAGCCGCTCGGGTTGATCATTAGGTTAAGCCGCGCTTGTCTAGGCTGGTCTGTGGATGGGTGCCCACCCGTTACATATCGAGTTTCCTCGCAAAGCACGTTAAGCCGTTGGTCCCGGCTGTTATTTTTAGATCTTTGACAGTCGTTACAGGTAGTCCAGTGTTCCGAAGTTCTGACAACCAGTCTTACCAAGGGGTATCGCATTACCTAGTACTAACTGGGTTGTGGAGGTCAGATCAGAGCAGCCGCTCCATATAAGTAACTGATATTCAGATGCATCCGGTAAGACTGGAAGCCGACCCCAACATGGTTGGGAAAAGGCTAGGCAGGTGATGATGTGGAGACATTTTTTTTTTTAGAACGTTGCCCCATTCTAGAAATTTCTCCTGTATCGTGGGTGCGTTTACAAACATTTAAAATCATATACACAAACAGCTAGACCCGGAACAAATATCTGTAAGCCATACAAATATTTGTTCCGTGCTAGGATCGAACACGCGACACGCAGCGCAGCAGTCGATCGCTCAGTCACTGGGTGCACTGGGTACTGACTGAGGTTTTCATTGTCGCTCGTCCGAAGAAGTGGATGCTGCTGAGTTACTTTGAAAGATGACATCATCTGCCTACCCTTTCTCAATTAGGTTTAGGTTGGTTTCCCGGATTCAGCTAAATGTCAGTATTATCCATGAAGCAATTTAACTGCCTGTCTAACCTCCACAATCCATTTAGTACTGGGTAATACGAAAACCTTTGGGTAAGACTGTCAGAATTTCGGGACATCTGTAACGTCAAAGATATGCAAATGAAAACCTGGACCAACGGCTTAACGGGTTTCCATGGAGGAAACTAAGGACCTAAGACCAGTTCATTCAACCCCGAAACACCACCAATTACTCCTCCCATTGAAATCTACTCAAATAATTACATCAGAAACCCCGAAGCCTACGTTTATAAGCCGCCATTGGGAGCCGCAACCCATCGGCTGGATTTTGATCACAATAAGTACATACCTCCGCTATTGTTCCGAGATACTACCCTCTTCTTCGAGGTTGAGACACGGAGGTATTATCAATGGAGTGACAACATTGACTAAAATGATTTTGAAAAGAGAACAGCGCACCAAGTGATTAAAAAACCGGCCAAGTGTGATTCAAATACAAACTAGCGACATAAATGATAAATGACGTTTATTTTGCAAGTAGGTTTTCACAAACACTTTTACACGTCTTTTTTAAAAACTAGATGAAGCCGGTGTTTCGTAGCCGACTACTCTGAGAAGAAGCAGCCGAAACAAACTCAGAGGTCATAGTCTCTTTTAAGGTCCTGACTAAAATCTTGGTCAACTTACATGAGGACTATGCAGATTAGTGTCTGAAATGGTCTTTTTAAGAAAGCATCACACACATTGAGTGGACCTGTCCAGTAAGTGTAAGCATTTGTCAGTTATCGTGTAGCTCAACTCATAAACGGCCATTTCTTTTAACCACGGAGTTGAAAGAGTTGATTTATTCACACTTCAAAGAGACCACGAATTTGAGTACCTACATGGTTTTCATCTAACTTGATAACTGCATGCGTTTCCGAGATTAATCGTCTTGACAGACTGACAGACAAAAAATGATCCTATAAGGATTCCGTTTTTTTTTCTTTTGAGGCACCCTAAACAAAAATTGACCGAAGGTGTTGTAAAACAGTAACATATTATTAATTCAAAGCAATATTTTTTCCCCTGACTATTTGGCATAGCATGGGGCCCAAATGAAAGACAAAATAAAATATCAAAACGGAAGGTAGCGCTTGGTAGGGTTCGTAGCCTAATGTTCCACTGCAGATAGTGGGACATCGGGCTCATTATAAATAGAAAAGTAGGTATTAAACAACAGCTGATGAAGAACGTCGTTTCCTTATATTAGAAATCATCATACTAACAAATGATTACCATCATAATGTTCAGTAATATTTCAACAGTTGTTCGACAGCCTCACAAGATCAGCGCGTTTTAATCAAAGTAATTTTGTAATGAACACTCCATTTGCTCATTCCTCCACGTATCAAAAAGACCCCTAGCACCTACAAAAGCGTTTTGCATTCGAGAGAGGGTTAATGAAAATGCTAATCTTTATAATAGGAATCGTGGCCTATCGGGTTATGTGTGGAAAAAAGTACCGACAAAATTAATACGATGGGGTTAAAATGTACTTCCTTAGCTTTCTGTTGTGTTTTTTTTTGGATTAAAGAGAAGAATCCGTTTTTTGGAATACTAGGTCATAGCCGCGGTTTTGCCCGCTTGGGGTTCGATAACTGAACCAATGCATCGTACTATTGGGATAAAAACTATTTGTTAATATTCCAGGTTTTAAAATTATGATTGTGCTTCTATTCTCAATCCTCATATTTTTTCAATAAATTATGGATTTAGGTCGTGTTAATAAAGAAAAATATATAATCAGAGAAATTTGGGAATTGTCAAGTAACTTCATGCCCAACTAAAATAGTTCATCAGCAATTATTAAAAAGTTACAATCGCGAGTAGGTTGTCAGTTTAATTAATATTTAGTAGCTGCAGCGTGCCTCGCGACTCAGATGTAAAATTTGTGTGTTTATCCAGGGTATAATTAGGACTTACATTCCGAATTTCACGTAAATCGGTCGAGACGTTTGGGCGTGAAGGAGTAACAAACATACATACACACATACAAACTTTCTAAATTTTATTTTATTAGTATAATGTATGTTCCATCGTAAAAAGCTATTCATTTAATATTGTAATAAAAAAAATATTTAATTAGCTGTATACAACGAAAAATATAAATAAGTAAGTGCCACATTTATACCGAGAAGAATTTCTAATGAATATCTTTCACCATGGGCGTGACAGATATTGTTATATTCCTTTTGAAACACATTTTTTCGTTTCTCATTTATAAATACCTGTCAAATTAGGCATGCTGATGTCACATTTTATAATAGAGACAATAAATACCGAAAAAAAATCATTATTAAAAGGTAGAATTGAAAGGTAGTTAGAGTGAACCGGTACGGACAGATTGGAACTGTCTGCGGACACCGGACACTGGCATAATTATACGAGTACCTCGATTAGATAACATATATATACTAGCTGTGCCCAGCGGTTTCACCCGCTGAGGTTTAAAAATAGATGTTAGCCGATTCTCACACCTACCCGATATGCACACAAAATTTCGTTCAAATCGGTCCAGCCGTTTTGGAGGAGTATGGGAACGAAAACTGTGTCACGAGAATTTTATATATTAGATTTCTAAGTATGTGGTACCCAAGACGGCACATCAGCCTATACAAAACCATTTTAACCTGATCTCTCTACTACGGTATGCGATCCGTAGTAGAGAGATCAGGTTATAATAGTTTAGAATAGGTTGACGTGCAGTCGTGTGTACAGACGCCTGCACATCAAGCTACTACAATCTGTCAGATTTTTTTGACAGATTTTCGACTTTATTTCTAAAGTATTAGGTTCAAGATTCATTGGGAAAAAATGACAGTTTCGGGTAGCTTGACCTGCAGGCGTCTGTACATCTGCCGGGGTTGTTCAAAAGAGATACCACGGCTCCAGAACATAAGGGGCAAAAGAAGGAACATGGGTGGGTTTTAGTTGGTAAAAGTCTGTCTGGCACTCCTCCCAGAGCGAGGGAAGTTATTTAATGATTTCCCATCCGCAAAAAAGTATATGGTACAGACGCCAACAGGTCAAGCTACCCGAAACTGAAAATTTTTCCCAATGAACCTTGAACCTAATACTCTAGAAATAAAGTCGAAAATCTATCAAAGAAATCTGACAGATTGTAGTAGCTTGATGTGCAGGCGTCTGTACATTTAGATTTTACATTTAACATTGAATCACACATATTAATCTTGCTGGTGGAGAAATATGAAAGTGAGTTTGTTTCTACACCGACGGTCATAGGCTAATTTAAAAAAAATGGGATATGAGGGAGAAAGAAAAAGGAAAACTTAGCCTTGCTATTACAAATCGATAAGGCACAAGTGAAAAAACTGCAGGTAGCAGGTAGCAGGAGATGTCTGTCTCTAGGGTCCTAACGATCTCTGTACCAAAATTCATCAAAATCGGTTTGGCCATTTAGGCGTGACTTTCGCTTTTATAATATTAGCACGGATGTAACGTTATGGAATCAAATACAATCGCTTAGAATTATGAATGTCTGTGGAAAGTTTTCGTTCGGCCTCGTTTTTCAAGTTATCACTATATTTTTGGGAGTCAAGTAATACTAACTTTGGGCACATTTATTAAGTTGAAGTTTAAGTGTTGTACAAATTACTGCAGTAGCGATGCGGATGATAGGACATGATGGAGTTATGGTGGATTTATGACGCCTTTTGTGACACGAAAGCCTTGAAAAAGTGACAATCTATCAGTGATAACAACAATTTGTTTTGTTTAAAACTTCGACAAAAAATGCCAGGTTTTTATGAAATCTGTTTCAATTACAGAACGAATGTATGAATGAAATAGTTTCGCCATGATATGTCTCGTCTTTTCGATTTCTGCTTTAAGTTTTATTAAAAAAAAGAATTTGAAGGGAACCTAATGAAGTCAGAAAAAGATATAATAATAAGAGAAAAATATCTAGAAATAAGGCAAGAAACTCTATGGACACTCTTTCAAATCATAATATTTTTACAAGGTCATGCATCATTCATGTTAAAATATGTCTGAGAACGAAGCAGAAAGACGTGCACAGGATAAGAGTCCAGAGTATAAGAAAAAAAAAAAACAATTGATAAAAATATTAATTAAAATAAACCATGGCAGCTGAGAGATGACCAGCTTCAACTGACAGCGACTGTCAAAAAAATATAATTATAAATTCAAAACACATGCTATCCAACAAAGAAAAAGAACCCTCTTCTTTCTCGGTTAATCACCACCCATTGACAACCCAAATTCCTCCAACTTCGTAAAAAGAAAGAAAGAAAAGTATTTATGAAAAATTCCTTCATAACTTTTAGCTTCGACATCGCAAAGTAAGGGGACGAAGGAACCCCTTTACTTAATTTCATCAAGAAGGGTTAATGAAATGTCTTTCAGTGATTTTCGACGTGACAATGGGGCTGCGTTATTTTAGGGTTGAATTTTGAAGACTACAGTTTTCAAGATGGAGGTTCGAGACATGGTTCTGTTGACGTATTTTTTGCTATAAATAACTGAGTTTCCTGAAGCTTTTTTTATATATTATTTTATAAATTACTAGCTGTGCCCCGGTTTGCATTGCAATGCGTTTTTCTACCCTGCCTATCCTACCTACCTAAACTACACGAAAACCTATTCTGCCTTAAGCTTTTTTTTCTCTTTGTTAACGAAGAATATTTGTTTTATTATGTTTAAATATTCCTCGCAGTCCAACTTCAGAGAATATTAAAATAAAAAATGGTAAAATTGGTTCATTTTGCGATTCATTTTTATATTATACATATTTAAATTATAATACAGCGTATAACCCGTTATACCCGTAGTTTCCTCCGTGCCTCGGAAATCACGTTAAGTATGGTCCCAGCTGTCATTTGTAGATCTTTGACAGTCGTTACACGTAGTCAGTATCCCGAAAGTCTGACAACCAGTCTTACCAAAGGATTTTGTATTAACCCAGTGCTAACTGGGTTGTGGAGTCAGAGAGGTATCCAGTTAGACTGGAAGCCAAACCGTGACATACTTGGGAAAAGGTTAGGTAGATGATGATGAACTGGTTATTTGATACGTTTGGTATCTGGTATCTTGGTTTTTAGAAGACCGAGAAAACTGATTACGTAAAACCAAGAAAGTATATAAAAGAAAGAATACATGAGTATGTTCTGCAGTGAGCGACTTTGATGATTCAAATTTCTTAGCAATTGTTTTGCATTTGGGAAATCATCAAACAACTACCCTCGCTCTGGCCGAAGCGGGGGAGAGTGGCACGATTATACTGAATAAAATCCACCTATATTCCTTTGCCCTTTACGTTCCGGGGCCGCGGTATCTCTTTCGAACATCCTGCAACCTCGGCAGGAAATTTCTTAAGTACACTACTATAACTTTTCTGAAAAAGTCCTGTGCACCTGAGTCCTGACCTGACCTGAGTCTAAACTTGTAGTTAATCAATGAAAGTACTAAACATTGCTTAAACGAATTGCTTAATAGTGTTACTAGCCAAGTTTCTTGTTTCTAGGTTAACGGTAAGTACTGTGATAACTACGTTTTCATCTAGTTAAATAAAGCGCAAATAATCGTTTAAGGATTATATTTTTTAATCATTGAAATTTACATGTCTTACTTCAGAGCCATTATCTTATTCTCTTTTTAAAAACGACATGAGTATTAGAACGTTATGCTCTATCGGCCAGCATTGCTTAGGTTATATAAAACCTCTTACAGTACCTTGTAGATTTTGATACCCTTTGCAAATGTTTGAGAAATTCGAGTTGAGCGGCCATATTTTTTGATCACGGAGACTAAGGTTAATTTTTTCGTAGTTCTAATGGACGACAGTTTTCAGTTTTTGGTATTAATTTCAACCCGATACCTTGCAACGTTTGCCGAGTGATAAATATAAGGGTCCCGTTTTTTCCCTCTGATGTAAGAATCCCTTAAACTGCCGCTTTGATTTCAACGTACCTGACCTGAAATAAACATATAAAGTTTCAACAACATCTTAAAGTAGGCGTTTGCAATTTGTTTTTAATACTTTACCCCACACTACAAATGTCTCCTGTATCGTGGGTGCGTTTACAAACAATTAAACTCACATACACAAACAGCCAGACCAGGAACGACTATCTGTGTAGGCCATACAAATATTTGTTCTGTGCGGGGATCGACCCCGCAACACGCAGCGCAGCCGTCAATTGAAATTTTAATCCAAGTTTTTGCCACCCTAGATAAAATTAAGCCATGACCTTGGAACCTGTGAACAGCAATAAGACTCCTCGACTACTTAGGCATATAACTCAAGACAGTTTGACCTTTCTTTCAATTGGCTCTCGAAACTTTCCGGGATAAGATGCCAATTGTCAGTGAACTTCCAATCTTACATAATATTCACGAAATTTCGTAGAAAAACTCCTTACGAAAGAGTTTGTACTCAGGTACGATTTACAGTCATTTAGGTAATATATTCATTATTGGAGGAGAAAGTATATAAGTCCGTCATTAGACCTGTTGTACTGTATGGGTCAGAATGCTGGGCTGTAAAAAAGGTGGATGAAACACGATTGCATGTAGCGGAGATGAGAATGTTGAGATGGATGTGTGGAGTGACAAGAATGGATAAAGTAAGGAATTAATATATTCGAGGAAGCTTGGAAGTTGCGTCTGTTATAGAAAAATTGAAAGGGAGTCGTTTGTATTGGTATGGACATGCGATGAGGAGGAATGAAGGACATGTGACTAAAAGAGTGATGGATCTGAATGTTGATAGTTCCGACCATCAACATTCAGATCCAGAGCGAGAGGAAGGCTAAAGAAAAGATGGATGGATTGTGTAAGGAGTGATATGAAGGAGAAAGGAGTAAATGATGCCATGACGTCTGATAGGAGAGAATGGAAGAAGAAAACGTGATGCGCCGATCCCAAATAGAATGGGACAAGGGCAGGAAAATGATGATTCATTTTTGGAGTGTTCCGCTGCGTGTAGAGGGTTCGATTCCCGCACGGAACAAATATTTTGATGGCCTACAAATAGTTGTTTTGGGTCTGGCTGTTTGTGTATGTGAGGTTAAATGTTTATAAACGAACCCACGATACAGGATAAATTCCTAGTGTGAGGCATAGTTAAATTTTTTTTTTTGCGATTTTTATAACTATAAAATAATATTTTATTAGAATTGTCAACGTATCAGTAACCCCATTGATATGTTTTTTTTCATAAACCACTTCCAATCGAGTTGTCAACCTTTTTCTTTACAAAAAAATCTATGTAAAACAGAATAGCCTACTTTGATTTTACTTCCCTTTAAAAAAGCTGTTACGTTCAAATCTCGACATTTTTACTAAAATTCTATTGAAACATTTAAAAATAAAGGAAAAAAAAATACAGAATTCTCCTCCATTTGCACGTTTTTGTGTAATGTTCGTTCGTTCTAAGATTATGTTCTGTACGATTCTTGATATTTTTCTTATTGAATGAATTGAATGGGAGTCGTTCAATGAAGGGCTTATAATGTCAATGGAATCCGACGTTTATGTAAGTGAATCTGGCAGTTAATGACGAGTTTCTGTCTCCTTGAATTTGATTTTGATTGCATGAGTTGAGACCTTATTCTGGAGAACACAGAACGAAGCCGAAAAAAACACTTTTTGTTCTGTTTATAGTTATAATTTACTAGCTTTTGCCGTTAAATTCGGTAGCGCCTTATTGATTTGTAATAACAACGCTAAGTTTTCCCGTTTCGTGTCTCTTTCTCTCTCGTATCCTAGCCTATTTCCGTCTCCTGGTTCTCAACTAACTCTGTACCAAAATTCATCAAAATCGGTTTAGCCATTTAGGCGTGAAGACGTAACAACCAAACAAATTCATTCGCTTTTATAATATTAGTAAGGATTGTTTCTTACACCACATAAATGAGAAGTTAAACCTTTACTTTTCAGTAAGAAAATACAGACTGAAATGAACACACTGTACACCACAAAAGCAAAAAGTAAACAAGTATTTGAGAATATTTTTCAGTAAAAATGCCAGAAAAGAATTTAATAAAGTTCTACTTAGGGTTAATACGTGTTGCCTATATCGTGGGGTATTAGAGACCCGTTGGTATTTGGGTAAAACCTTATTACATTCACTTGTTTATGTCTATGTAAAACACGAGTTAGGTGGGTGTGGTTTTTGATGTTAATAAATATTTAAAAAGCTTTCTTTTTATTTCTCGCCAATTAAAGAAGATTATTTTATTACCCAACTATCTATGTACCAAAATTCAACACAATCGGTGTAGCCATTAAAGCGTGAAGAGGTAACAAACAAACAAACTCACTTTTGCTTTTATAATATTAGTAAGGATGTTTAGTTTCAGCAATAAAGGCTTAATAATAAAAAGAAGATTATTTTACATTTTATAATTATACTAGCTGTTCCACGCGGTTTCACCCACGCTGCTCAGCACCTGTTGGTCGTAGTGTGATGTTATATAGCCTATAGCCTTCCTCAAGAAATGGACTATCCAACACTAAAGAATTTTTCAATTCTAACCAGTAGTCCCTGAGATTAGCGCGTTCAAACAAACAAACAAACTCTTCAGCTTTATAATATTATATAGTATAGAATCTATAAAAAACAAATACACACCCACTATCTATACTATAGATAGTGGGTGTGTATTTGTTTTTTATATCTAATGTTAGCAGTAATTATAAAAAATCTTAAATAAGTAATTAAAGTTTTTTTTTCTAATCTTCAAGTACCCCCTGATGAGTGATTGCTTTTTCCAAGGGTGTCCATTTCTTTCGCTACTTTTCCCCAATTTCGACTGGTTATGTTTTTGATCTCATCTCCCCATCATCATCATCATCATCATCAGGCTTTATTAGTCCACTGCTGGACATAGCCCTCCCCTAATGAGCGCCATAGCGCCCTGTCTTCAGCTTGCCGCATTTAGCATCTGCCTGCAGTCTTTCTTAGATCGTCATCCCCCATCGTGTGATAGGTATTGATAGGTTTTTGATGTTATCATCAGATAACAGTTCTTATCACCTAACCCAATAGTTAGGTGATAAAAACTGTTGGAAAAGCAAAAAGCCTTTTATTCACAAAATTGTTTTCACACTATTTGTTTTTAAATTAAATGCTATTAAATATTCTTCTTTCTATTTATTGAAACTTATATTATATTGATATTGTTTTGTTTATTTAAGTTAGTGCTTAGTTGTTATTTTTACACAGTGTGTCTACGTGTTTATTTTTTTCCATCTGTCCTATCGCAGGTCTGCTGGAAGAGATTTCTTTATGAAATAAGCACCTTTGTGCTCTTTTTCCTTATATAATACTTTTTATATAATGTTTTGTGTGTACATAAATAAATAAATAAACTTTATTCACAAGTTAAAACTGTACAAAGAGGGACTTAATGCTTTAGCCATTTTCTACCTTAGGGTGATAAAGAGACAAAACATTAGGTGCAATAACGGAAAAAAATATATAATTAAATATTATTAAGATTTGGCAAATTGTATCCTTACTTAATATCATAAAAGCGAAAGTAAGTTTGTTTGTTTTTTACGTCTTCACGAACATGGCTAAACCAATTTCAATGCATTTTGGTACAGAGATAGTTGGGACCCTGGAGACGGACAAAAACATTTAAAAAAAAGATTGAGTTATGAGAGAGAAAGAGGGAAGAAAAGGGAAAACTTAGCATTGCTATTCTAATAATTAGGCGCTAGGGCAAAAACTACAGGTAGCGGGTACCTGCAAATCAAGAAAGGGGAACTGCGTTACCCTGAATTTAACGCGAGCGTAGCCGCGGGTAAAAGCTAGTATTTTATAATTCCTGAAATTAAATAACATCTACTGTCGACTACGTAATAAAAAAGCAAATGTAGTACAGTAATTTTGAAATCAAGGACTATATAACGAAAACCAATCAAAATCCTAGAATATCACTGTTTCTGTCCCACATATTTTATAGTATTAAGTATGGGAACGTAGGTATTATTCTTTAACACTGGTAAAAGCCATAACGACCTCATTTACATAATTTCATACACTAACGGAATATGGCCTCCACTGGCCCAACTACAGCCATTGTGTTAACCCTAAAACATTTCCCGCCATTCTCCTAATTCAACCTTCCAGCCATGACAGGCGAACCATTACAGTATTGTACTATTTCAGAATAGGCATATTAAATATGTAAATGCTAAGGTCTAACTTACAACATTAGCGTCAGTATAGACTGGAGCGACTTGTTCCACAAGACCGATTTATCGGGTTAAAAGGTTAACCGATTAGAACAGGTTAACTGTTATAATATAGTATGGGTTAACCATTTAAACAAAGCTGCTGCAGCTTTACCAGAAGAAAAGAGATAAAACGTCGAGCGTAAACCTTTGTGTATGATCCGGTTATTATAATTTAACCTTATAATATTTTTGCTGTATAGTTTTTTACTGAACCCGCGCTTGTTACGAAGTCAATGTCAGACTTGTACTGACTAAAACCCACCCATGTTCCTTCTATTGCCCTTTACGTTCCGAGGCCGTGGTATCTCTTTCAAACAACCCGCAACCCCGGCAGAGTTAAATGCCTGACATTTAAAAAAATACAGTAAAGACACGCCGTAACATCGTGTCGAACATTCTCAGGCGCGTTACGTTACGTAAAATCGCTTTGGTGTATCTTTACCTTAACTTTAGATGTCGCTATTATATTTTATGCCTAGGTCTGTCTGCGTTAGCGTTTTAAGGCTGAGTCTATATTTGAGTTGAAATAAGCAAGATTACGTTATGATTTTTGAGACGATTTAATGTATTATTCCCGAGGTAAATGAAATGAAATGCGAAACTGTAGTTAAAACAGTTGAGGTATCTATTCAGTTTATTTAATATGTTAAAAGTGGCACGATCTCTCTATGAGGTCCCAATTTGGTTGCAAGTTGTCCGAAAGAGATACCGCGCAAAAGAAGGAACATGGGTGGGTTTTAGTCAGAAAAAGTCTGCTACGAAATTGCTTTTATTTTGGCATTATAAAAAGAAACCGAAATACTTTAAAATTAACAAAAATACAATAAGTAATGAATACAATACTACAATTAATATATATTATGTACTTAGAGTAACTAGTGCTTGTTTAAAATTGTACCAACATAAAGCCTGAATAATATTTATAGAAGACTAGACCATGTCCTCATTCTAGGAGTACAATCCTCAAACAATGTGGTTACAGTTAGTTGTTCCGGGTATGGCTGTTTGTGTATGTGAGTTTAAATGTTTGTAAACGTACCCACGATACAGGAGAAATACCTAGTGTGGGCAACGTTTCAAAAAATAAAATAATAAAAAAAGTTTGTGTGTTGCTATTTTGAATATAGAACAAAATGGTAGGAATAACAGAAGCCAGAAAAATCAAAACATTCGTCAGTTTAAAAATAAAACTTTCAAAAGTCTTATTTCTTTTTTTTTTTGTTCTTATGGCGGAAATAAGACCGGCCAGGCTTTATACAAAAATCATTCAACCTCTTTTCAACTCCTTCCAAAGACAACTCCGTTCTTACTAAAATTTCCGAATTCCGAGAACAACATTACGTTAATTAATATCATCCATAAAACGAACAAGCTGGATTTGAGTCTAAAGTTATTGCCTACAATCATACAGGGAGTTGTTTGTTATATAAATTATAATATTACGCCATTTCTTGTACCCGTGCGATGGAGGGTTATTAAATTATAAATGCCACCTGGCTTTTGGAAATGTATGAGAATATTGTAGGGTTGAATCAAGGTTTTTTGTATTGTATAGACTCAATTTCCTAATCCTTACTAATATTATAAAAGTGAAAGTGAGTTTGTTAACCGGGTAAAATGCTTGACATTAAAAAAAAACTATATTTTAAACCTTAGTGGAAAGTTTGTATGAAGTTCGTGACTATTATGGGAAATCCCCGCGGTTATATAATGTATGTAAGTAAGAAAACTGTGGGATAAATAAATTATTAAGTACATGTTTGTCCATTTTTAGGATTCCGTACTATTTTTATATCACTATTTTTATTTTATTTTTATTTCTTTTTTTCTATAAGTACTAACATAGGTTTTAATGATAGATAATACTAACACAATGTGGGCCAATGTAGTCTGTTAATAAAAGTTTTTTTTTATTTTTTATTTTTTTAAAAGGAAAGAACGGAACCCTAATACTTTGCTGTCCATCTGTCTGTCTGTCTGACGGCCTAAACACTGTATATCAGAAAAAACGTTGAAGTTTCGAAAAGACTTTAAAAAAAAAAACTCAAGTCTGTGGTCCCTAGAAACTGTGAAAAAATCAACTCTCTACGCAGTCAAGTGATATGACCGTTTATTTATGTCACAAGTTTGTACCAAACTCTCGGTTTTTTTTTAGTATGACCAAAATAACTTTTTACCTTAGATACGTATTTGAGTAAAACCGCACTTCACATAATTTGAAAGTAACCGATAAAATCTACAGGGTAGATCGTAAATTATAAAATTAATAAAATGTGCTATAAAAGTCAGAATAAAGATGAAAGATTAAGAATTTTACTATTTTGAATACGGGTGCCATTTTGATTAAAGAAAAAAATCTTACCTGTCATTGTCAATCTAGGTTGTTGAAAGCCTTATTCTAAAGAAAACATCTTTAAATTTCTATTGGAGTTTACTCCTTAAGAATTTATTTTCATATATAAGGCGCCCGAGATGAGAAAAATCCGAGGGGTAAAACCTACTAAAGTAACGAAAATGTGTCATGTTTTTGGTGCGCATCTTTAGTGCGCAACTTTCTAATTTGGCTGTGAGTGTATTAAGACGTACATATGGTATGCTGTATAGGCGACCATACCTATATTTATGTTATTGGGCTTGTTTGTTTCTATCAGTGTTGATGTATTTATATTGCTATTTTTTTCATTAATTTGTGAATTTACCCTTTCATATGATATTAATCTTTTTTCAGTTGAATAAACTCTTTTTGCGTATGGTTAGATACTCGTACTTAAGGAGTAAACTCCAGTCGTGCGTCGGAGCTGACACACACACATTTTTTTTTCAAGCAATCAATTGATTGTTGCTATCTATAATTCTGTTGCTTACAGTCAGCAATTAAATCTCACGTACGGATAAGAACAAAGTAACATTTTATGATGATAGTAATATTTAGCCGACTTCAAAAAAGGAGTAGTTTCTCCGTTCGACCGTATTTTGTTTGTTCACCTTAACTAAGGTCTGTTTTTTAATCTCGTAGACTAAACTGACATTTCGAGTGTTGTCAGTTTATTGCAATTCTTAAATAGTGATGTGGCACAACCGAAACTTAACGTTAATAAAAATCAAGTACCGTTTTTTTAATAATAAGTTATCCTAAAATAATATGTTTATCCTGAAATAATGTGTAGGTACTTATTTAAAACGTAATATTACAAAATTAATAATTTAAAACATATATTTTTAATTACATAACTTGGACGTAGTTACACGATAAGGATCCAATCCACATTAAGCTAGTTTTGAGATATTGAATTTTAAAGTTTGCATCGGAATTCTTCTATGATGCAGTGCTGTAAATTTGTTGGTTTTATTGAAATTATAAGGAAAACTATTTATATTTTAACTTTAAATAAAATTTACTAAGTTTAATTTGATATTTCAAGTATTATTCAAGAAAATATGGGTTTGGATCCTTTTTGATAAATTGTATTTTCGATAAAGCCAGCATAAAATGATGTTTCGCAATAAGGAACCACGTCATGAATTGTTAACTTAATCTTGAAAAATAAGTAAAACTACTAATAATTCACTAAAAAAGTAAAACCTGTAGTGCTTGACACTAACGACCGCAGGTTATGGCAGAGTAAGGAGCTTCACGGACGCTTTTTCCGGACCCTACATGGACCCGATGTAGATCAATCAGCGTCCGTAACCTGGCTACGTTCCGGGGACCTCTTTGGAGAAACCGAAGGTTTTGTCTGTGCAATTATGGATGAAGTTATGATGACGAATAACTACGAGATTTATTGTGAAGGACGGCACGGTTGACATATGTCGGGCATGCCACCGTCCGGGAGAATCAATACACATTATCTCCGGTTGTTCTCGTCTAGCTAACGAAGAGAACTTGCATAGACACAACCTTGTAGCCAGGATTATCCATCAGCAACTTGCTCTAAGATACAACCTTGTGGAATCGGAAGTGCCGTACTACAGGTATGAGCCCGACCCAGTTCTTTAACATGGCAATATCACATTGTACTGGGATCGCTCCATCATCACTGACAGGACTATTGTTGCCAACAAGTGATGAACAATGATGAGAACCTCGTGAAAGCCGAGAAAGATAAGCAAATCAAGTATATTGACTTGGCGCGCGAGGTTGTCGACATGTGGGACGTGGACTCAGCGATCATTGTGCCGATAGTCGTTACAGCCAATGGCTTAATTGCTAAGAGCCTCGACCAACACCTGAGAAGGCTCTCGTTAGGCAGCTGGATCAAGGGCTTGATACAGAAAGCGGTACTCCTGAACACGGCTCGTATTGTTAGGAGGTTCCTTTCTCTGGGGCCCTGACCGCCGGTAGCTTGGATCCTGTTCCCGATACCGGTGGGCTACTATTTTTGTATTTTTAAATGTTTTTTTATTGGTTTTTATACATATTATTACATTTTCTATATTTGAAAATGTAATAATATGTATAAAAACCAATAAATGAACTAGAAATTCACTAAAAAAGTTTTATTCATATATTCGCTATGTATCGGTTTTTGAAGTAACAATAATTATCAGAAAGGATCCAAGTGAATTGGATCTCTTTTAAGATTACTTATTTTATACTATTACCAATAAATATTGTTTCTCACTAATGATCCATGAGGATTGGATTTTTTCAGTGGATTCATAATAAACGCCCGCCATACATGTGGACTGGTACCTCGTGTTTATAACAATGTCATGTGTTCGTATTTCACTGGGATCTTTTTGCTGACCGAAAGTATCGACCTTTACGGTCTCTTTGGTATAGTTAACTCAATTTTGGTAGTTTTGTGGATTGGATCCTTATCGTGTAACTACGTCCACTTAATTACAGGTATTCGCGTTATCTAATTCAGATAATGACTCAATGTCTGATGAATATCTTGAATCATCAGAATCGCCACCTACTTCTATGACCTGTCAGTAATGTCGTCGGTTATATGGCCCAGATGACACATTTCATCTTCAATTTTAATTACATGGACTACACAGTCTTTCCAGCGCTGCGGGGTCACTTGACGAAGCCCTTCTTCAAAAAGGCTTCATACTTCATTCATTTTGATTGTTTTATTATTTTTAGCGACATGCCCCTTTACTTGAGCCCAGACCAACTCAATCGGATTTAGTTCAGCAGTCTTCTCGTCGACGACATACCTTTCATGGGCTTTTTTGTGCTTTCGGGCAATTTCATTTAATTCGGGCTTTAATATTGTCTCGTCATAAGAAATATTTTTTTTGATTTTAGCCTATCTTGGATTTGCCCTTTTCGCCAACTAGAAGTAGGTAACGATTCCAGTTTCCTGGTGTGATATGGAGCATTATCTATTACAAGTACTGCGTTTTCTTTTAATTTCGGAAAAATATTTTTTAACCATTTCGTAAGAGAAAAGGGTTAAGATTTTTAACGCGTACGGGAACAACACTGATGGCGTCTATAATTTATTTTTTGTTTAATTTAAAGGCATCGAAACATGGTCGGATTACGCACGGCGTTGCGTGGTCAGATTTCCTTGGCAGTTTGTAGCACGTCGTGCAGCCGTGTACACGTGAATTTTATATAATATAAAACAATGAATGAAAAATAAATTCGTCTATTATAGATAAAAAGTTACGATTCAACAAACCGGTATCGTAGGTACAACACTGCACAAAAGAGCTGGCAACATTATTTGTAAATTTGACATTTGCATGTGTCAATTTAGTCTACGAGATTAAAAAACAGACTATAGTACTATTATTTTCTCCTAAAGTTTATATGATCCCTTTGTTTCAATTCCCCCGCTCTGGACGGAGTGTCAGACTTTTACCGACTAAAATCCATCCACGTTTTTTCTTTGCCCTTTTTGCCCTTTAATTTCTGGCGCCACGGTATCTCTTTCAAACAAGGCAGGCAGGGGCCCCGGCAGGCCCCTCTGCTTTGCTGACATCACTTAATGGCGTGCGAGGAACACGAACGCGCCGTCGACACTGCCTGTCGTTACTAGACGGATGGCCGGGCCGGTGAGCTACCCAATACCCATTGCTCACTAATATAATCCCTTGCATTGTTTTTTTACCTATAAGGGTAGATTACAGAATTATCAGCATGATGTTATTTCGATAAAGTTAAAAAACAATGATTTCAAGACACTTCGCGTGAACAGAAAGTATTTGAAAAAATATTTCAATAATGCCTTCAAATCCTATTTTGAATAATACCAAAATAAAAATAAACATTGTCACGGAAGTAATAGGGAAATATACAGAAAAACTTGACAGTCTTATCGCGTAGTTCTCCGAGATTATCATCAGACACGCGATGTCAACTAGGTGGGTTATAGATAACGTAACCATACGTCCCGCTTTTGGCTGGATAGTACACACTTCGTACCGAATATCCATTTATTCATACAATAAGAGCATCACGCCTGTCAATGCCGAAGTAGTAGGTATAGGTGTAATTAAGGCGCTGTAGAAAGCAAACACTTCGTAAATCGTCTAGATTTTCGTCGCGAAGTTAGCCGTATCTGTAGGTACATGCCACTAGGCAAAAAATACCGTGTATAGTTCAATACATAAATCTCCTTACAACAAAAGCCAGAAACAATAAAATAATTATCAATAACATGCATCTCCTGGCAAAGTAAACATTGTTAAATTTTGCTACTGACAGTAATGGATACACAATTGTATAATGAACATTTTGGTACAAATATTTTTTCCAAAAACCCAAAACTTTATTTTATATAGATTTAATTCCAAAAAATGGGCATTATTCACTACTGTTACTCATGCGCGGCGAAGATTGAAAGAATGCTCAAGGTTATTTGGTTAGGGTACCGCCTTAGTACTGTGCCAAATTTTATCAAAATCCGTTCAGCCGTTAAGACGTACAAGAGGAACAAACATCCATACATCCTCACAAACTGACATTTCACATTCACATTACTAAGTTAATATACCAGTCCCAGATACCGGAGAGACTCTTCTTAACATACTAACTGGGGTATTCGTGCCCTGCATATTAAGTATACACCAATTGATTTGTAATATGTTTTATTTCTACGAAACCGATAATTTAATATCGATGTACGTGACCTTTTTTCGCGTTGTAAGCATTCCCATGGACTGATTTTTTTCGCGATTCGCTTGTAGGTGATGTGAATTTTATTAGAAGTATTTTTCGTTGAGTTTCTGTGGCGGGTTTTTTTTATTGATATTGATGCTAAATTGAGTGGGTATTGTTTACATGGTAACAAATATTGTTTTCCATTTTCCTGTTATTTCGTGGTACTTTGCTATCTTTTCGATGTCGAAGTTTTTATGAAACTTTGTATGTTATGGATAGTCACCCATCTACAGAGTGACTTTAGCAAGCGCAGCAAATCAAATCAATCAAATCAAAATATTTTTATTTCACATAGGCCTACATGGGCACTTATAAAACGTCGAGAAAAGATGCACGGTTCGGGTTGGTCGTTTTCTATTTCTAGGTAAGCGTGCTTCATCGTCGACCACATCATCACTTACCATCAGGTGAGATAGTGGTCAAACGCGAGCCTATCAATAATAATAATAATAAAAAAAGTTACTATTTTAAAATCATTTGGTTTTACAATGTTGTTGTTACAGCGTTAGCACTTAAGTATGAGAGGACAGCGTAGGCCCGACAATAAGTCATTGCTTACTTTACAAAAATTAAAATAAAATAATACGTTAACATAAGTTAACAAGCGTCCAAGAATCTACAAGGCCAATCATGTCCACTCATTCACAACGAATTGGTAGACAAGAATCTATACAAAAGTAAGTACAGCTTTTCCGTGCAGCTGTTATTATTTAGCCAGGCGTTCTATCAGCCACATCCACAGAAATTGATACTCAACTAATAGTAGCCATTGAGGTTGTTCGAAGGAGATACCGCAACCCTGAAACATGAAGGGCAAACGAAGGAACATGGGTGGGTTTTAGTCAGTAAAAGTCTGTCACTTCCCCGCGCTCTGCCCTAAGCAGGAGAAGTTAATAGATGATTACCCATCCACAAAAAAAAAGTAAATTAGTCTAGATTTTTTCTAGATTTGAGACTAGAGTCCCATCAGACAAACATAACTCTCATATTTCTTCCGCACAGTTGAGTAAACAAAAGACGAGTGTTGTTTCAAATATTTTTGTAAAAGTTTCAAAGTTTCGCCGTCATCTGTTGAATTCAGATTGAATAACGAATAAACAAACGAATGTTGCGTTTCGCATACTAATTAAGTTTATTTTACTTTTTGACAGAGTTTTCGAGTCTTGCTTCTGAATGTTTCTACGAAATTTTCCAGTTGGTTTAAAGATTAAAGGACCAATTTTGAGAAGGACTGCTGTTGTCGAGAATTCTTGAAATGTGTTTTGATTTTTAAACCCCAACCATAAAAGTGTGGTGTTAATTGAAGTGTGTATATATAAGTGTACTACTAATATTATATTAATACTAATCTACATTTTTTTTATCCAAATCGGTACTGACGTTTGAACGTAAAGGAGTAATAAATATACAGACATACAAACTCTAGCTCTTGAACGGGTGGACCAATTTTAACCACTTAAGCCCGAAAACCATAAAACAAGATAGGTATGACTAATAATATTGGCTTTGTTTATTTTTCATAGTTTTTATTTTTCAGCGAAGGTGATGCACGGAATTTCAACGAGTCGATTGACTTAATTATGTTGATGTTAAAAAACAACTATTTTCAATTTAAGAATTCTTAGTTATAGTACGGCCAACGAGAAGCGATACGAAAGGTCATTAACCTAAAGAACAACTGTGGCGTTGACAATCTAATATTTAGCTCTTTCCATCTTGTGCCTTTGTCGTAATGTCTCGTTCTCCCGACAAGAACATGACAACGTTAAGACGGGTTCGCCAACATTCGGGCGGCCATTTTGGATGGGGTTTTAGCAAGGGTTTTGTTTACATTTGGTATCGCTTCTCGTTAGCCGTACTATAGTAGGTCTCAAAGCATACTCTATATCTCGTAAAATGAACAGACAAAAATACTGCCACCAAAAAAAAGTTCCCACATCAAAAAAAAAAAAAACAAAAATAATAAAATGTCGAGTAATATTTTACAAAACTTTCCTTTCAGGTACATTTTATATCTATAGACGATACATCAACTTGACAGGGGACCCTTGCTGTCACATTTTGATGTCAAAATGGTTGAGGCGGCGCAAAATGGCTGCTACGGACTGTCACTCAAATACGCACTCTTTTTTTGTGTCATTTTGCTATAATGATAATATATTATCTTTATTTTCGGAATGGAATATTTGACACCTGTTTATTTAATGTTTGTTATGTTGAAACAGATGATATTACAGAGGCAGTAGCTGAAGATTGGCCAAGACACGAAATTCAGGAGGTTTATATTAAAAAAGAGGTCCTTAATAATGAATGAATTGACTATAACTTGATAACTATTATCTGAATATAATATAAAATTAAATTGATCAATTTACTGTAAGACTAACTAACTAGTAAGTATTTTTTTTGGGGTGGGAAATCATCAAATAATTTTCCTCGCTCGGGGCGCAGCAGGGGGGAGTGTCAGACTTTTACTGACTAAAACCCATGTTCCTTCTATTGCCCTCTACGTTTCGGGGCCGCGGTAAACTAGTAAGTATTAGATATTATTATTTAATGTGTTTATTTTCTCTTTGTAGTGCTAAAATTTAAGATTTTTTTGCTCGTTTAATTAATTATTATTTATCTACAGTTCTCTTAAATGTTACTTCTTGTTTTTTTAACAATCAAATTATTAGGAACATTTCTTTTATTTCATACCCATATTTTTATACCCGTATTTATATTTGACGACACCGTTGGCGCGGTGGCTGAACGATCGGCTACTGCGATGCGTGTCGCGGGTTTCGTCCCTGCACGGAACAAATATTTGTTTGGCCTACAGTTAGTTGTTCCGGGTTTGGCTGTTTGTGTACGTGAGTTTAAATGTTAGTAAACGCACCCACGATACAGGAGAAATTTCTAGCGTGGGACAAAGTTTTAATAAAACAAATAGCATTTACCAATTCAATCACCAACTCAATTTATTATTCAAATATTTTTTAATCATTATTTGTTATGTAATCGCTGTATCTGGCATTTAAAAGGCTTTTATATTTTTTATTAAATAGTATCCAGCATTATATCTATCTCCGTAATAACCTTTCAAATATCCTGCTTACTTCAATTTATATCTAGTTCAAGAACATCGGATTTGAGATAAATAGCTTACCCAAAGGTTTAGCTACCGTTGTCAATGCAATATTCATTTCGATTCGCGCCCGGGCTTTGCCAGTAGAATTATATTTCCTAGATCGGAACAAGATCACTGATATTCCTAGATTTAGTTGCAATAAGATATTTGAAAGGGATGATAGGTAGATAGATAGATAATATAGATAAATAATTAATGATGCAACAAAAGACTTATTACAGAAATTCTTATGCATACTTAATATTATAAAAGCGAAAGTGAGTTTGCTTGTTTGTTACCTCTTCACACTTTAATGGCCAAACCGATTTTGGTACAGAGATAGTTGGGAATCAGGAGACGGACATAGGCAATTTTTTGTAAAGAAAAAAAAGTGGTATGTGAAGGAGAAAGAGGGAAGTAAAGGGAAAACAGCGTTGCTATTACAAAACAATAAGGCGCATGGGGAACTGTGTTACCCCGAATTTAACGCGAGCGTAGCCGCAGGCAAAAGCTAGTTAACACATAAAATATTAAATTAGAGAAATAGATAAAAAATAAGGTAGAATTTGTTCAAATACACTCCTCACAGAAGAATAGTCATTCGCGAAACAAACTGATATTGAAAAATCGAATACTATAAAACTTCAATAGAAACAACATAATAGTACTCGTAACTTCAGATACAATAAGAGGTATTTTTGAATAGCAATCTTTTCCGTCATGCCAATTCAAGAATTCTATTCATGCAGTAAAAAAGCCTATGCTACCAAACAAAAGAACAATAAACATATAGAGCAATAAATAACTAACAGAGAATGAACGAAAAAGAATGAATGAACTAAAGCGTTGTGACGTCACGGGTCCAGAATGCTGACTGTGCTAACTGAATGAAATATAACGAATGCTGATGTAAGCATAGGGTGGTCGGTCGTATTTTGTTTTTCCGTATCTATACTAATATTATAAAGCTGAAGAGTTTGTTTGTTTGTTTGAACGCGCTAATCTCAGGGACTACTGGTTGGAATTGGAAAATTCTTTTAGTGTTGGATAGTCCATTTCTTGAGAAAGGCTATAGGCTATATAACATCACGCTACGACCAACAGGTGTTGAGCAGCGCGGGTGAAACCGTGGGGAACAGCTAGTATACTATAAGTTACTTGTTTTATTCATTTTTTTTTATTCCGTCCTCGCCGACGAGGCCCGTCGCGACGTCCCGGTAACTGCCCCACCCGTTTCTTGCTAGAGCCAGCCTGCGTTGCTGAGCCAGTAAGTTTAAATAATTTCACAAATAATATCACTCAGATCCAGCCTGGCCCTTTTCTGTGCTGCCCCAACGACGCCCTAAGCCGAGGCTGGTACCCCACAGGGGGTGCCTTTAGCGTGTAGTCGTTTAGTTAGTATTTTTTTTGCCCTGGCTGGAGGTCTTAATTTTTAAGGTATCTACAGGAATTACCCGACTATGCAGACGAGAAAAAATCGGATGGGAAATTATTTATTTCCCCCGCTTTGGGCGTAGTGGAAGGGAGTATCAGACTTGTACTGACTAAAACCCACCCATGTTCCTTCTATTGCCCTTTATGTTCCGGGGCCGCGGTATCTCTTTCGACAACCGCAACCCTGGCAGGTTGTTTTATCCTCACGTTTTGAGTTTATGATGAAAGTTATAAGCGCAAATGTTTAACAGCAACCTGTCAGTCACGACGTGCTATAAGCTATTTTTATTTTGTCCCATATACGTATTAGTAAATGTTTGCTATTTTTTTTTTGTTTTATAAAACGTGCCCCACACTTGGAATTTCTCCTGTATCGTGGATGCGTTTACAAACATTAAAACTCACATACACAAACAGCCAGACCCGAAATAACTATCCGCCTGATCGGTCGGTCATACAAATGTTGATCTGTGCAGGTGTCGAACCCGCGACACGCAGCGTTGCAGTCGATCGCTCAGCCACTGCGCCAACCGTGCCGTCGTGCCGTTATGCCTTACATTTTTGTGTTTTTCAAAATTTACGACAAATAAATATTTTTCAGTCATTTTTTTCAGTCTTTTCTTAAATTTTAACACGTGTTCATGCCTACATTATTATCAGCTTAGGTCAGTCCACTGCTGGAGAAAGGGCTCTCCCAACACATCAGAAATGTTATCTTTATAAGCCCTAAAGGATCTTTCGCGCAACATAACAATTATTTCTTAAATTCCCCATAACTTAACTGTGACACCATGCCGAGGTGAGATTAAAACCGCCCTTAGTTCCGCGCAAGTCACGTCTCGGCAATTAAACAACGTTGGATTTGTTACGGAGTTATCTCACACGTAGATATCGTTTGAGGGTATCACAGACAAGTACTGGATATAAGAGAACAACCTAAAAAGCGGGAAAATTGCAGTTTAAATGCATTTTTAGGGTCACTTTGTTGTCTGTATGTCTGTCAAGACCCTTTATCTCGAGAACGCGTGAAGGTATCGAGTTGAAATTAAAACCATATACTCAACTCAGAGGAGTAGAGTATATATGGTTTTAATTTCAACTCGATTTCAACTTTAAGGGACTACAGAGGTAGTCCCTTGAAGTTGTGGAAAAATAATATCTCTAACGCGCGTCGCCCACACGACCAACAGTCGAAGCGCAGTCGACATTTGTAAAGAAAATCTCGTTGCGGCGTGCCTCTTATGTGCGCCTTAACTGCACCTCGACTGTTGACCTTGTGGGCGACGCGCCTAAGTCTACGCAGTCAGAAGCTATGGCAATTTTTGTCGCAAGTTTGTATGAACCACTCGGTGTACCAGTCCGACTTGCAATTGCCTATTTTTTAATTATTGGTGACTTTTCTAGGCGCTTACACAACCTTATATCCTTACTAATATTATTATTAAAGTCAGTTTGTTTGTTACCTCTTCACGCTAATGCCTAAACCGATTTTGATGAATTTTGGTACAGAAAGATAGTCGAGACGCAGGAGACGGACATAGGCTATTTTTTTTAAAGTGGGATGTGATGGAGAAAGAGGGAAAAACAAAAGGAAAACTTAGCTTTGCTATTACAAATCAATGAGGCGCAAGGGCAAAAACTGTAGGTAGCAGGTACCTCCAAATCAGGAAAGGGGAACTGTATTACCCCGAATACTATTACCAAACAAGAAAGCTAGCAGTGGCGACTTCCAGAACAGCGCCGAGGCACTGAATCTCGATGTATAATAAAACTGTCCTAGACCTAGATAGCGCGGGAGTAAGGAAAAACATAATTTCCATGTTTCTCGAAATCAGCAGGAAAAAGAGCAAAACCAGGCCAAATTACTAAAGGACGATTACTATTAGGATAAATATTATCCTTACTAATATTATAAAAGCGAAAGTGAGTTTGTTTGTTTGTTACCTCTTCACGCCTAAATGGTTTAACCGATTTTGATGAATTTTGGTGAAAAGGTAGTTGGGAAACAGGAGACGGACATACGCTTTTTTTTAAAGTGAGTTTTGAGGGAGAACGAGGGAAGAAAAGGTAAAACTCAGCGTTGCTATTACAAATCAATAAGGCGCAAGGGCAAAAACTGCAGGTAGCAGATACTGTGTGTTATACCGAATTTTAACGCGAGCGAAGCCGCAAGCAAAAGCTAGTTATTAATATTAATGAGTCCAAAACTGCGAATTACTTCACTTAAAAAAAACTCCAAAAATTCTCCAAATATTTATATAAAGAAAACTCTCCTTTTACGGTGTAACACTTGTCTAAGGTGAGATTAGAGCCACCCTTTCGTTACGCGCGAGTCACGTTCTAGCAATTAAACAACGCACGCTTACCCTGAATTATCGCGACGTATCCTACCTTTAACAGCCACCCTGTATAAAACCACCCTGTATAATTTTCTTGCGAAGAAATTTCTTGTAACTTCTCAAACACATTTGGCGTGAAATCTGTACAGGTATGTGTGTGTGTGTGTCTTCCTTTTGTTTACTGTACATCAGTCAACTGCGTAAAATGAATATTTAGTAATATTATAAAAGCGAAAGTGAGTTTGTTTGTTACCTCTTCACGCCTTAATGGCTAAACCGATTTTGATGAATTTTACAGAGATAGTTGGGATTCAGGAGACGGACATAGGCTATTTTTTTTTAAAAAAAGAGTGGGATGTGAGTGAGATAGAGGGAAGAAAAGGGAAAACTAAGCGTTGCTATTACAAATCAATAAGGCGCAAGAGGAACTGTGTTACCCCAAATATAACGCGGGCGAAGCCGCGGGCGAAAGCTAGTAATATTATAAAAGCGAAAGTGAGTTTGTTTGTTACCTCTTCACGCCTTAATAGCTAAACCAATTTTGATGAATTTTGGTACAGAGATAGTTGGGATACAGAAGACGGACATAGACTATTTTAAAATGTGGGATATGAGGGAGAAAGAGGGAAGAAAAGGAAAAACTTAGGTTTGTTATTACAAATCAATAAGGGGCAAGGGCAAAATCCAACAGACATTTAACCAGAGCGAAGCCGCGGGTAAAAGTTAATATTGTATAAAAGTGGGTATAATTTTAAACAAAACCTGATTAAATACTTCTGGAAGACGACATCTTAGGAGAAGATATCCTGGCCGCGTCAACAACGACGGCCGAGTTAGTCTTCCACGTGCGCCTCAAAGAGATGTCATGCAAAGCAGAGGGGCCTGCCAGGGCTACCGCCTGCCGGGGCTGTGGGCTGTTCGAAAGATATACCGCGGCCCCGGAATAAAAAGGGCAATAAAAAGAACGTAGGTAGGGTTTTAATGAAATCAATTGACATCCTCTTCTGCTCTGCCTGGACCAGGATAACCTAGATTTAAGTTCTAAGTTATATACTTACTAAATTCCATTTAAATTAGTTAAGCCGTTTGAGCGTTAAGAAGTAACAAACATACGCACACGCATACAATATTACTACTTTAGCCCAATTCGGAAAGACTGGAAACCGACCCTAGCATAATTGGGAAAAATCTAGGCAAATGATGATGATAAGAAAAGTATCTCTGACTCAAACTCAAACTCAAAAGGATTTATTTCAATAAGACCTTTACAGGCACTTTGAATCTTAACAAAAAAAAATTGAAGTTACAATCCCGGTCGCGAGACATAACTTGTGAAAGTACTATAGTTGCCCATTCCAAAGCGTTGATCTCTATAGAGAAGAATGGACAAGAAAATCCATGGACACTCTTTTAAATTAGAATATTATTACAAAATCATATTTACATCATTCGTGTTGAAATACTTTTATAAGAAGAGCATTCGTACATTAATTTACAACCCATCAGTATATTTTCGAAAAGCAACATTAACAATTAGTTCACAATATATAATAGAGAACGCAGGCGTAAATGAAAACTGTCAGCGTCCCGCAGAATACATACGTGAGATATGTATGTAGGAGACCATGTGGGGCTATGAAAACAGCGGTTCGTTGATTTTGCTATAGTTAATTCAGTTGCTAGGCAATTTGTGCTTAAGAAATTGACAAATAGAGATATGTTAAATAGGGTGGAAAGTTTTTGTACAGTCTTAAACTGTTCATAATTTTAGCTGACGCTGTGATCGGAACGAACGTGCGTCATATTATTTAGGTATTTAAGGCCCATTTCAACTAATAAACGAGTAGTGTGACGCAGCTAATAACTAAGTAAACAACCGACAGAGGAATCCCAATTGTGAATTATTGTACATATTATATTACTTTAAACTAATCTAAGTCATATCAATGCCGTGATCTTTTCTCTCCACACTCTACAATAACTGTGTAGGTATACGACGTTACAAATCGTACAGATTTTATCGTCTATGGAAAAGGGGTGATCTGCTACAGCCCGGGCTGCATAAATAACTATCCTTCTCTGTTTTTTATTGCCAAATTAAGTAACTCCTATCTATAACATAAACTTCACGATCAAACAACTGCGATGAAAATAAACGAACGGCTCACTTGCTTTTGTTTGTCTTTTCAAACGATGCTATTAGCGATTGCTTTTTGTGCAACCACGGTTACCAAAACGACTTGAGCGGTGAAATAAATTGCTTAGGTACTAGACTGGTGTAAAACAAGTCGCAAGCCACCATGAATGAAACAAAAGACGACAAAGAGTGGCATTTACGTAAATTAACCCGTAAATGAAGCTGTGATGGTGGTTATGGTCACGGGAATTAAAACTATATTAAGCTAACTATTAAAGCCGTTATAGCAAGTTAAGAAATAATGATAGAATGAGAGCAAAAGGTGAAGAACTCACAAGGCAATCATAATGATTTACTAAGTAAATCTGGAACGAAGCGATCTGACAGATAACCAGAGTTTTCGACTGTATGATGTTTATTTTGTAAACAGGTTTTTACAAACACGTCTTTTTTAAAACTAGATGAAACCGGTATTTGGTACCCGACTACTCTGAGAAGAAACAGCCAAAACAATCTTAGAGGTCATGGTCTCTTTGAATATATTAAGACTATGCAGATTAGTGTCTGAAATTGTCTTTTTTTAAGAAAACACCACACAGATTAAGTGGACCTATTCAGTCAGTGCAAGTATTTGTCAGTTATCTTGTAGCTCGACTCATAACGGCTTCTTAGCTAAGCGGCTCATAGGCTTCTGCCATGCCTCATTTAACATAGAGGTAGATTATAGTCTGGAATAACACATAGAATCCTTAATTTTTTATATCACGCGGGCAAAGCCGCAAGCGCGAGTAAGTTCGCAATAAATTCTTCATTAACTCAAACCCGCTAGTCTAAGAGCCACACTACGCCACTGGGTCGGCGTTCCGGGAATGCAATAAGACCGCCGGGTTACGTCGACGACGCCTGAAAAACTCGAGTCTCGACTCCTATACTATTGTAATGCCGTTTATATAACCGCCTTGTTTTCGCTTTACATGAATTCACAGCTACACTACGTATTTCTATTTTCTCAGTATGCTAGAAATGTTGTAGATATTGTGATAAAGTTCGTTTGGGAATACCAACATTGTGTACCAAGACTTGTGAGGCTGTATTTTCTAATCTATGTAGGCGCGTTACTTGGAGTAACTACCCCATCTTTCGTCATGACTGCTTTAATCCCGGAAACTACCCTAATAGGGTAGTAGGTAATAGGGTCAAAGTAATTACATTCTATTTAGTCCGTCTTTTAGATTGTCCAATGCAAAAAACTGCAGCAACGCGTGACGTCACACGTAACTTTAATGGGCTATATAATATCTTTGTTATTTTTATTTACAAATAAAATGTTATTTTTGAATAATCTAATAAATAGTTATTTTTTGGAAACTAGCCTACTTATTAAAAATAAAATATTTCATTACAAGTAAGCCAATATAGACACTTAGAAAACGCCAAGAAAAAGCGCACGGAATTGGTTGATCGTTTCCTTACGAAGAAAAGGCGCAGTTTCTTTTGCAAAAAATGTGGAGTCCACATTTTTTTGTTCGGATGAAGTGTCTGACTTTTACTGAACCCGGCAGGCAGTGGCCCTGGCTGGCCTCTCTGCTTTGCTGACATCTATTGGGGACGCACGTGCAACACGAACGGCCTGTCATCACTAGACGCACAGACGGTGATCTACCCATTGTTCACCATACATAGACCCATATCTACGGTGGCCGGGAGTTGTCTCGTGGCACCCGACGCCCGCAGCGTCTCCGGCGCTAAGTAGCTTCCTGCAGCGGCTGGTCATCAGTCTTTCGGGTAGCTACTTATTAATGAAGAAACTCGGTATATTAAGGAAGGATGGTAATCCATACATGGTACAGACGCCTGCACATCAAGCTACTACAATCTGTCAGATTTCTTTGATAGATTTTCGACTTTATTTCTAAAGTATTAGGTTCAAGATTCATTGGGAAAAATTGACAGTTTCGGGTAGCTTGACCTGCAGGCGTCTGTACCCTCGAATAGACTCCCGGCGAGTCTAATTATTCAGCAAAATAAAATTATTAGCAAACCAAGCATACATTTAACAACAATAAATTTCGCTAATGTGCTACAAAAACAACAGCATTTTCGTTTTTCGATGTAATAAATTATTTTGCCATCCATCGCTGCATACTGTTAAATGATGCGTTAAGCTTGCGTTGTAACGCAGCATTGGATAATTGACTGTGAAAACGGTTAATGTATTATGTGCTGAATATTGTGATATTTATTATAAGGTTGTAATTTAATATTCATATTATGGTTGAAGAAGAAATGGTGCGTACGAAAGGTGCGTGTAATTTAATGAATAGGTTTATAATTGGCTGTAGTTGAATAAAGGCAACTTGTGGTGATCAGAAGGGTTACCATGACATCTTATAGTAGTTCTTATTCCTGTGTTAGAAAGAGATGGTGCTAGACACCCTAAATAGCTCTGTCTCTTTCCCTCAGTGGAATAAGTTCTGCTTTAAGACCTCATGTTAGGGTAGCAGATAGGCCTAGATCCTATAAGGGTTCTGTTTTTCCTTTAGAAGTACGGAACCCTAAAAACGCGCCAAAAATAATACATAACTACATTTAAATAAAATGAAATGATTACGGACCACATAACATTCATAATTAATTAAAAATAACATTACTATCAACTTACGTTTTATTGACATACTAGCTTTTGAACGCGGCTTCACTCGCGTTAAATTCGGGGTAACACAGTTCCCCCTTTCCTGATTTGCGCCTTATTTATTGTAATAGCAAAGCTAAGTTTTCCCCTTTCTTCCCTCTTTTTCTATCATATATCACTTTAAAAAAAAATTGCCTAAATACGTCTCCAGGGTCCCAACTATCCCTGTACCAAAATTCATCAAAATCAGTTTAGCCATTTAGACGTGAATACGTAACAAACAAACTCACTTTCGCTTTTATAATATAAGTAAGGATTAGGAAAAACAGCCGTTACACGAAACATTATGAAATCTTAATATTCCGATTAGGTCTCAAAGAGTTTCTATTTCGACCACATCTTTGAAGAGCCTGTCGTTTTGAATAATTTAAACCGATCCGGATTTTAGGGGGTTACTGTAAAAGGGGATCGTAGTTTTCGCCCCTCTATGCCAACACTTAAGGGTCGATATTTTTAAATCGTTCGGTAATCGTTTTTTTCCGCAGTTAAGAATCGTTTAGTCTGAAGCAGAGATATTTTAAAAGTTTAAATGCTTTTAAACTGGACTGAAAACGCAGTGCTTTAAAACGTCAAAAAATGGTTTAAAAAAAATTGTTAGCTTGTTTCTGGTCATCATTATTCTTGATCTGTATGAAGTAACTAGCTGTTCTCCGCGGTTTCACCCACGCTGCTCAGCACCTGTTGGTCGTAGCGTGATGTTATATAGCCTATAGCCTTCCTCAAGAAATGGACTAACTAACACTAAAATAATTTTCCAATTTCAACCAGTAGTCCCTGAGATTAGCGCGTTCAAACAAACAAACAAACAAACAAACTCTTCAGCTTTTTAATATTGAGTATATAAGTATATAGATTAATAACAGTCGCGTTTTACAAATAGGGACAGGACTAAATCAAATATGGCGCTGTAAAGAATATCGGAATACACGATAATGAATTGTACTTTTTTGTTATGTAAGTTGCAAATACTTAAAGAAGTATTTTAATGTCACAATAAAGATTTTGAAATTCAATGAGGAGCTCGTGGCTAAATAATAGCAGCTGCTCAGGTCGATCTTTAGGTTAAGCCGCGCTTGCCTAGGTTGGTCTGTGGATGGGTGACCACCCGTTACATCGGGTCTGGCTGTTTATGTATGTGAGTTTAAATGTTTGTAAACGCACCCACGAAACTAGAGAAATTCCTAGTGTGGGGCAACGTACCTATACAGTATATAATTACATGAATAGTTTCTATGCATTTTAATTTTGCACTTACATGCGCTTAGGCATTAGAAAAAGAAATCATAGGTACCTACCTAATAGTCTCGGTAGGTATCATGATATAATTTTTCAGTTTCTTAAAAATCACTCGGAGCTATGAAAAATCTTGCCGAATAATTGTTGATGGTTCGATGAAAATCTTAAAATCCAGTATAATTTTTTAAATACCTCTATTCGGCAGCTATTTCGCTATAAAAATAAAATCATAAAGGAGTTAACTAATGATAGAAAACACAATACATGATTTTCTGATGCTCTTGGGCCAACAACGTGTGTTTTTTTTATCTAAACGCTTAGCCTATAGCCCGCTCAACAAAACACTCATAAATAGATACATACAGATTCCTCTTTCCTAGTAAAATCCAACTCAAAAGAACCGCATCCCTCTCATTCCCTCACAATGAATTAGAGAGAGACGGGGCACTCGGTGAGTTCGACCACCCGTGATATACCGCAAACCAGGTGTATTGGGTCAAATAGACCGCAAACTAGGTACTATTCAGGTATGCAGGTACAGATTACAGGCACAGGTATGTTGTGTACGTTACTATTGCGAGAGATTTTTCTCGTTCTTAGGCCCATTTCTGTACAATAGATTAAATATAAAACTAAGTATCTATAAGTTAAACTGATAGCTGTAAAAAATAATAATTGAATTGTTTCAAACCTTAACTTGCTGTCTGCAAATAAAACGCTTACTTTATTTTTGTGTGATTTTTCAATTATGGTACTTTAATTTTATATTACTGTTAATTTATTTATTTAAAATTAGTATTAATGCTCTTTTTAGTCTGAAACACAGGTCCAACCTAGTTCAGGCAATGAAGGAACTGTGTTATTTTGTTTGTTAAATGCTTTATTTTATTGTATATGTGCCCCGTTTTTATAAATAAACGATTTGATTTATTATTATTGCATCTTAAGATATAGAAAGTTTCGAATTTGTTTTTTTAATGGCAACAAAATAAACTGGGTTTTCAATACAAAATCAACCAGTTACTTCAAGCATTTTTTTGGATAGAAAACTACTTAACGACTCTTCAAGCTCTGGGCGGAGCGGCAGAGAGTTTCAGACTTGTACTGACTGACACCCATTCATGTTCCTTCTTTTGCCCTATTTGTTCCAGGTCTGTATCTCCGGAAGGCGGTGGCCCTGGCAGGCCCCTCTGCTTTGCTGATATTTCTTATACGCGCTGTCGACACGGTTTGTCGTCATCAGACGGACGGACGGTGAGCTACCCATTGCTCACCGTCCGCGGACCTGACCAGGCCAGACATTTACGGTGGCCAGGAGTCGTCTCGTGGTGCCCGAAGCCCGGAGCGTCTCCCACGGCTGCTGGCAGGGCAAGGTCTTTTTGCGGATGGAAAATCATCAAATAATAAGTTATTTGATGACTAGCTTTTGCCAGCGGCTTCGCTCACGTTAAATTCGGGGTAACACAGTTCCCCTTTCCTGATTTAGAGGTACCTGCTACCTGTAGTTTTTACCCTGCTTATTTATTGTAATGGCAATGCAAAGTTTTTCTATTTCTTCCCTCTTTCTCCCTCATATCTCATTTTTTTAATAGCCTATGTCAGTCTCCAGGATCCCGACTATCTCTGTACCAAAATTCATCAGAATTGGCTTTGCCATTTAGGCGTGAAGACAAACAAAATCACTTTCGCTTTTATAATATTAGTAAGGATTACCCATACGAAAAAAGGCCTTGCCCTGGTATAGTACGAGTAATATAAGACTAAAATTATAGTTATTTTATCTATAATGTTTTCATGTGCAACTTGTAACTGAAACCAATTAAATTCACACTTATCCTTAACACTATCGAACAATACACTACACTTAATCCTTCAAGGGGCGTTAAATGCAACCCATATCCATTGCAAATCTCAATGTCTCAATACTGTCTAAGATTGGGCCTTGTTAACACTCACAAAGACATTCCTATCCAAGCAAATTCCAACCTTAAATCCTTAAATCCAAGGTTGAAACTATTCCTTGTAGAAGCTCACGAAGACTGTACCACACTGCTATTCAAATGTCAACTTTAAACTGTAAAGCTATGGTTGATATTGAGTTGTAGTGTGGCTTATATAAACTGATTGAGTAGTTGATGATGACTTACGGACAAACAGCTTGATTGTATACATAGACATGCATATATTAGAAATGTTAGCTAAAGTAAGTTTGTGTGGATTGGTCCGTTATCTAGAACTAGCTGTTCCACGCGGTTTCACCCACGCTGTTCAGCACCTGTTGTACGTAGCGTGATGTTATATAGGCTATAGCCTTCCTCAAGAAATGGACTATCCAACACTAAAAGAATTTTCCAATTCCAACCAGTAGTCCCTGAGATTAGCGCGTTCAAACAAACAAACAAACTTTTCAGCTTTATAATATTAGTATAGATAACGGACCAATCCACACAAACTAACTTAGCTAGACGCAATCCATGTGATGGAAAATGGTATGTTCCACTTCATTAAATTATTAAACGCAATACACACTAAGCCCGCCGGGCCGCCGACAATGCCCGGCGACCCATCCCGGCGGCCTGTATAAAAAGAGTCATATCGGCAACATGCGCCCGGGAGTGTTGCCCGCCGACATGTCGGCGGCTTGGGTACGCTTGAGCTCAGTTGCCCGGCGACGCTCGACCTGTAGTAGTGCTGACTACCAAATAAATTTCTCATCTCAAGCCACCGACATATATGCCGCCGACCAAATTTTCCGACTTGTATCAAGTGAAGCCGCAAACTAGACCGCCGACAAAAAGTTGCCGACATATGACGGCGGCCCGGCGGGCTCAATGTGTATTGCGCTTTAATCCGAATCTTATATGTATAAGCGAAAGTGAGTTTGTTTGTTACGTCTTCACACCTAAATGTTGATTATGACAGCTTAGGCCAACAGCTTAACTTTCCGAGGTACGGAGGAAACTCGGTACGAAACAAGTAGTCCCACCCATCCACAGACCAATCTAGGCAATCGTGGCTTAACCTAAAGATCAACCGAGTATAAGAGCTTAATTATACCAATTACTAGCTGTGCCCCGGCATGCGTTGCTATGCAATTTTCTACCTTTCTACCTAACCTACCTTTTCTTTGCTCACGGAGCCCGAGACCTTTCCAACGAATGCAAAACCGTGGAAATCGGTTCGTGTGTTCTGGAGTTATAGCGTCAGGAAGGAAAACCCGACTTATTTTTATATAGTAGACTAGCCTTTGTCCACGGCTTTGCTCGCGTTAAATTCGGTATAACACAGTACCTGCTACCTGTAGTTTTTACCCTTGCGCCTTATTTATTGTAATGGCAATGCAAAGTTTTCCCTATTCTTCCCTCGTTCTCCCTCACATCCCACTTTATTTAAAAAAAATATTAGCCTATGTCCGTCTCCTGGTTCCCAACTATCTCTGTACCAAAAATCATCAAAATCGATTCAGCCATTAAAGCGTGAAGAGGTAACAAACAAACAAACTCACTTTCGCTTTTATAATATTAGTAAGGATTAAATCACAATATCTTTCAGGTCACATTAAATTTTCACATAAACTATCTCCGAATGAATATAATCCTTAAACTTCCTTCTACAAAGTTACTTCAGTAAATTTCTTCAGCGATCAATCGATATACTGAAATAGTTAAGTTTATGAAGAATGACAAGCAGTTAATACTGTCTTAAGCTGAAGTTAGGAACGTGAAGTATTCAGGCATTTTCTATTATATGTGGGCTATTTCAATTTTCAAAGTATCTGAGTTGCTGCATAGCGCTGAGTGCAGTCTTAGTGCGCGGCTTAAATTATGAGCTTGTTCGGTAATGTCTTATCATTACGTAGATAATAATCTTAAAGAACAGTAATATATCGTTGTACCTACATAATTTTAATTATTTTCAGATAAACGCCAGTACTGTTAAAATAAATGGTTCTAAACTACCTAAGCATTTGTAAGCAGTTAGTTAACCGGGGTTGTGGGTTGTTCGAAAGAGATACCGCGGCCCCGGAACGCAAAGGGCACAATAAAGAACACGGATGTGTTTTAGTCAGTAAAAGTCTGACACTATCTCCCGCTCCGCCTAGAGCGGGGAAAGATATTATTTATACATCCGGTCGTACATGCATTCCATTCATGTTTGAATGTATGTAAAATGTAAAGTTTAAAGTCAAGTGTAAACACTTGGTTTTTCCTGTATCGTGGATGCATTTACAAACATATAAACACACATACACAAACACCCGGAACAACTACCAGTGGGTTATACAAATATCTGTTCCGTGGGTGAGGATCGAAACCACGACTCGCAGCGTCAGCGTAAAAAAACTTTGAAAAAGGGATTATTTAATATATAAAATTCTCGTGTCACAGTTTTCGTTGCCATACTCCTCCAAAACGGCTGGACCAATTTGAACAAAATTTTGTGTACATATCGGGTAGGTCTGAAAATCGACCCACATGTATTTTTCACACCCCTAAATGAGCAGCGGGTGAAACCGCTGGGTACATAAGCATTGTATTTCAATGTTCCATAGAATTGTGTACGATTTCAAATACATGTTAAATGTTGCCGCCGGTTACGATTTTGCACGCGTTGAAAATATGAATATTTCTTGCCTTGACGTGAACAGTGTTTTTGATAATACTGATAATAACACGTTAAGTTTATGTAAAATACAACATCGACCGCTCAGCTACTGCGCCAACCGTACCGATATGATTCAAAATCAAAATCAAAATCATTTATTTCAAGTAGGCCAGTTACAGGCACTTTTGAACTGTCGAAACATTGACAACAATAAAAATTAAGCTACAGACCCAGTCACAAGGCATAATAACTGTGAGAGTACTGTAGTTGACCATTCCAAAGCGTAGATCTCTATTGAGAAGAATGGGCAAGAAACTCCATGTACACTCTTTTAAATCAGAATATTGTTACAGAACCTTGGTTACATCATTCCTGTTATATGGTAAAACTATGTGAGAACGACGAGCAAGACGTGCACATTAAAAGTGTCCATAAAAAAGAATTGCAAAAATACATAATTAATTCAAATAAGCCGTGGCAACTGAGAGATGACCAGTCACAACTGACAGCGCCCGTTCACGAACATGACGCATAGATCGGCACCATTCAACTCAACCATTTTGAAGGGAACTAAATGATCCGACACACGCGCCACCATCAGCGTGACATTTAAGTGAGCATGACATGCTCTCAACCGCCAAAGCAAATTAGTCAAGAAAAGACGTATATACGATTAAAAAAAAGTATCGAGCTAAAGAGTATGAACAATGTTTACCTAACCTACAAATAAGCCCGCTCTACGTTCATTACTTAGGCCGTCTCCCAAGCTCCACATATCTGGTATTTAAGCCGACACATTCAAGTATTTGTGTTCAGCTTAACTAGCGAACTGAATACTGCTGCACTGTCTATGTTGCTACTCTCAAAGGATGGTTCATTTAGTCAAAGGAGCCATCCTATTGTGGGGATATGCGGATGTTTTATATGAGTGTAAATATGCGGGTTAACGAGGGAGTGTGTTTTGTGTAAATGTAAGTTTTGTTACAAGGAATTAGGAAGCCTTGTTTATTTATGTCAAGACCACTACTAAATATATATATATTATAGCTTAGCTCAAAATCTGTCGATCGAGTAAAAAAAATAAAAAAGTTTTCGGGTATGTTTTTGTAGTAATTAACAGTTATTGGTTGAATTGCATAATTTTTGTTTTTTTTTTCGACTATCACATTTTTTTTTCAACAGTTATGGAATTGTGAACACATTGTTTTGTATTGCAGATGGTTGACAATATTACTGCCTTTCGAATAAGCCTATTTTTATCTCAGTCTGACTAAAACTTTGAGATTTATGAAATTTTTTGTACTCGCATAGAGCATATTTCAACAAAAAAAACTAAATGGCTGCCACATAGTGGGGAAGTGAATTGGACCCAAGCCTAGAGTGATTGTACTTTAAAATAGTTTATATTTAAGTATTTAGAATATCGCTAGTCCATGTCCGGACACACTGTATATATACAACCTATAAATAGACACAAATTAATAATGATGATATATACAAGTAAAAATGGAAAATTACAGGGCGTCAAAAAATTCGTCCGTGTCGCAGTCAACAGGTAAAGTGCCCAGAAGGCTGGCTATTATTATTTACTAGCTGTTCCACGCAGTTTCACCCACGCTGCTCAGCACCTGTTGGTCGTAGCGTGATGTTATATAGCCTATAGCCTTCCTCAAGAAATGGACTATCCAAAACTAAAAGAATTTTTCAATTCGAACCAGTACTTCCTGAGATTAGCGCGTTCAAACAAACAAACAAACAAACTCTTCAGCTTTATAATTTTAGTATAGATAAATATATAATATATATATAGTATAGTATAGATTAGTATAGATATTAATTATTTATATGATGAATAAATTTAAAAAGACCACTACCACGTGTCGTGTGAGGGAATCACTGATTGATAATCTCAAGAGTTTTTAACTAACAAGATAACTCGTGTTAGTCAAAAAACCTATTGAGAAATCTCATTTACTCATTTTAGAGTTTAAAATCAAAGATGCATTTTTTAACGGATTGTAAATCAACAAATAACTTCCTCCGCTCTGGGCAGAGTGGGGGAGAATACAGTATTTTAGTGAAAACCCAAACATGTTCCCCTTTATGTTCCGGGGCGGCGGTATCTCTTTCGAACAACCCGCAGGCGGTGGCCCTGGCAGGCCCACTTGACTGCTCTTTGAGGCGCGCATGGTATAACTCACCGTCGACCAGGGGCCTAAGTCTGCTATTACATACAATAGTGTCAGAATGGTCGATCACTGATCGCATAATGGTTGATTTTGACAAGTTTAGTATGTACTAGATTACCAAAATTAGCAAAATCAACCATTATGCGATCAGTGATCGACCATTCTGACACTATTGTAGTAGCAGACTAAGGCCCCTGGCTTGTCACTGGACGGACGGACGGTGAGCTACCCATTGCTCACCGTCCACTATACTGCTGTTCTTCTACGCGCAAGGAACTACAGATTATGACTTGGTAGTTCAACGGTTACTCCACTAGCCTGATACTGCTTATCTTGTTTTTTTTATCTGAAATCCAATTTAAATGGTATTTTATGGAATGAACGGACAGTAATTCCGTATTTCATAATCTATACTAATATTATAAAGCTAAAGAATATGTTTGTTTGTTTGAACGCGCTAATCTCAGGGACTACTGGTTGGAATTGGAAAATTCTTTTAGTGTCGGATAGTCCATTTCTTGAGAAAGGCTATAGGCTATATAACATCACGCTACGACCAACAGGTGCTGAGCAGCGTGGGTGAAACCGCGAGGAACAGCTAGTTAAAAATAAGCCTCGTAAAATGGTTAGGTTTAGTAACAGGTAACTATTTGGTATTATTTTAGTGGATGAATGGACACCAAAATTTATCTGTAAAGACTACCCCCGGAGCTTCCCGTGGGGAAATCAAGACGGAGCAAGGATTTGGACAAAGCATTTAATCTGAATACGATTTCATGATTCTGTAGTTAGCTTTGAATGTTCTTTTTGGTGAAACTTAGTGGAAATCAAGTACCGAAGTGTTTGCTAGAATAATAAATAAACATCTTGGGACAACTCTCACACGGCTATTTGATCCCAAGCTAAGCAGAGCTTGTGTTATGGTAACCAGACAACTGATATACATACTAATATCTAATATATAACATTCTCGTGTCACAGTTTTCGTTCCCATACTCCTCGGAAACGGCTGGACCGATTTGAACGGAATTTTGTGTGCATATCGGGTAGGTGTGAGAATCGGCTAACATCTATTTTCATGCCCCTAAGTGGGCAGCGGGTGAAACCGCTGGGCACAGCTAGTAATTTATAAATACATACATATTATAGATAAATCACACCCAGACACAGAACAAACAATCATGCTCATCACACTAAGTTTGTCCTGGGTGGGAATCGAACCCACGACCTCCGGCTCAGCAGTCAGGGCCACTAACCACTAGACCAACAGGCCCGTTAAAGACATACTAATACTTTTAAAATCATTTAGTTTTAAAATGTTGTTGTTCCAACGTTAGTCGTTTAGCAAATCTCGATTCTAAATTTGAACATTAACTTCTAATAGTAATCCAAGGATATTCTTAAAGACGACGCTTTTAACAAGAGTTAATAATAATTATAAATACTTTTGGCACTTTCAACAGACGTCTCCAACTAATCGTTTAGTTATTTCGATCCCTTTAATGTGTTTTCATGAAGTTGGACTTATTAAATAGCTTTTTCGACCTTGGGAGCGCGGAGCTTAATTTCATGGAAATCTTTTGAAGAAACGGCAGTTTTGACTAAGTTTGTCGTCAAACGATTTACTTTTTGTCGCAGTTAGTCTAGACTTAAGTTAATAATTGATTTTAATTAAGTTCTATTATAGTTTTACAGTGAGAATGCCCCTTCGGTTTTATGGTTGCAAGTGCGTCTACGGAGCGCGAGGTCCTGGGTGCCATTCCCAGTTGAGGCAAAATGTTTTAGGGTCATCATCTGTCTAGCCTTTTCCCAACTATGTTGGGGTCGGCTTCCAGTCTAACCGGATGCAGCTGAATATCAGTATTTTACATGGAGCGACTGCCTATCTGACTTCCACAACCCAGTTAGTAGGTACTGGGTAATGCGATACCCCTTGGTAAGACTGGTTGTCAGACTTTCGGAACACTGACTGTCAAAGATCTACAAATGACGGAACCAACGGCTTAACGTGCTTTCCGAGGCACGGAGGAAACTCGGTATGTAACGGGTGGTCCCCCATACACAGAACTACCTAGGCAAGCGCAGCTTAACCTAAAGATCGACCCGAGCGACTGATATTATTTGGCCACGAGCTCAAAACAGCCTACATAAATATTTTAAATACTTAAATGAATAAAAAATAAATTAAACAGTATTACGATTTAACCAAAATTAAAAAAAAAACTTTCTGTGACACTACAAACAATATAAATGTTCATAAACACAGGTCATTATGTGTGTTTTGGCTCGCTCGCCCCTCCCCTTGCGTCGATTGCGCGTGCGCCTCCGATCATACTCAGTTTATTCTTCAGGAATTTCTTAGTAGCAACTACGGAGTGTGGATTTGTGTCCCTTTGATGCCAATAGGTTCGCCCTCTATGACATGGGACTTAAAATAACTTGCGAAATGTGGCTGTAGTATTAGATTTATATGAACTAACTGGCGCCTGCGGCTTCGACGGCGAGTAATCGGAAAAAAAGTCTACTACCTATGTGTTATTCCAGGCCATAATTTATTTATAATAAGCACACCATAATCTAAATCTGCGCCAAATTTCATTAAGATCCGTTCAGCCGTTTTGACGTGAAAGAGTAACAAACATCCATGCATCCTCACAAACATTCGCATTTCTAATATTATAGTAAGATAGGATTTATAATATAAGTAGGATAAGTTGACCCGTTCAGCCGTTTTGACGTAAAAGAGTAACAAACATCCATTTATCCATCCATCCATCCTCACAAACATTCGCATTTATAATAATTAGTAGGATAGGATAGCATAAGTAGGAAGATCCGTTCAGCCCTTTTTACGGGGCGTGTCGTAGGCGCGTTCGTGTTTCACGCGCGCCTCAAAGAGATGTCAGCAAAGCAGAGGGGCTTACCAGAGCCTCCGCCTGCCGGGGTTGCGGGCTGTTCGAAAGAGATACCGCGGCCCCGGAACGTAACAGGCAACAGAAGGAACATGGGTGGGTTTTAGTCAGTAAAACTCTGACATGCCCTTCCGCTCTGGCCAGAGCGGGGGAAGTTATTTGATGATTTCCGACCCGAAAAACAAAAAAAGCCTATTTTACTTGAATGAGTAACAAATATCCATACATCTGTCCTCACAAACATTCGCATTTATAATAAGTAGGAACTAGGATAGTGCAAAAAGTTGTTATCATCATTTAATGCAAAAGCTGTCCACTATATACATTTGTCATAACCATAATGATAAAAGTCAGCAGCTTGGCTCGCGAGGTTGTGCCGATACTCGTACAGCCAATGGCTTAATTGCCAAGAGCCTCGACCAACATCTGAGGAGGCTCTCGTTAGGCAGCTGGATCAAGGGTTTGATACAGAAAGCGGTACTCCTGGACACGGCTCTTATTGTTAGGAGGCTCCTTTCTCTGGAGCCCTGACCGCCGGTAGCTTGGACCCTGTTCCCGATACCGGTGGGCTACTATTTTTATATTGTTTTGCTAAGAAATATGTACACAAATAAATAAATGAACGAAAAATTCAGCAGTAGACTCTCATCCAGTGAAATAGACTACTCTATACTCCAGGCTGTAATTGAAAATTAACATACATAACAACATCCTTGTTCCCACGAACAAGGTTATGTAGAGATGTACGTGCGTGCGGTGCAAGGGTAATACTATCAACTGGTGTGTCAGGAATCAGGACTTTCGGCTGTTTCTAAAAATTCAACCAGGGTGAACGCAATAATAATTGCTAGAACTAACTATGTTAACCCGCGTGATCGTAAAAAAATATATCTTCTTCTCCCATTTTCTCACTTAAAAATTTAATGTCTATGTCCGTCTCTAGAGTCCCAACTATCTCTGTACCAAAATTTCATAGACATTTAGACGTAAAGATATAACAAACTTTTAGTAAATTCAACATAATCGGTTTGGCCATTAACCGCTTGTATGCCGGAATGACAGTTACAATTAAAAACGCATTGTGTCTCGCGTAGATCTAGGTTTCGGCATACAAGGGGTTAAGGCGTAAAGACGTAAGAATCAAACAAACTCACTTTCGCTTTTATAATACTAGTAAGGATAAAAACTCTGTGAAAATACACATAAACTCTGCTATCTCCGCCAAAAAAAACAGGCGTAATGCTAAGCCCGTAAACACACAAGATGGACAACTCATTCGATCAACATTAACCCAACATCTGGCTAAAAGGTTAGCCTATTTGCAGGGAAATTATAAAAGACCAATAACGTCCTTCTAAACGCTAAACATTTGGGTAACATGTGACATGTTCATAAATTCTACCAAAAAGGTTCAATGTCACAGCTTTTGAGTTATGACGCCAGAGGGCGCTGGTGGTTGTGGCTTTTATTTATGTTAGTGTCCTATATAATATTAGTATCTAAGCTACTGGTTAGGACGAAAGACAATATTTCTAGGATCACAATCATTTGCCAATCATGTTGGGGACGACTTCCAGTCTAATTGGGTGCAACTGAATGTTTAAAATATACCACCTAGATAAAGGTGGTTTAAACTACTCAGTTTAAGCCACCGTACTACCCAGGAGTACTCAGTACTAACAAGCTGTTTTTGAATGTCAAATTACAGGAGACATGCCCCCAAAACACTCAACCTTTCGCCACTTCCTAATGTTTTAGCTGGAAAGACGAAGCAACACATATGTCAGGTTAGGTTAGCAGAACTATGCAGATTAATGATTTCATTTCAATCGACTCTGCAACTAAGTTAAAAAGCCACCAATATCGATACTAAACTAAAGTAAAAGAGGTAATAACTTCACAAAAACCCGCAGGAAATCAAAATCTTTATGGTGATATTAATACCAAGCTCAGCTGACCCAGTGGAAAATGTAATAAACTTGGTTTTAAAACTAAAACTAGATTTTCTCTACTAAAGTATTATTGTTTGAGAAAACGTTCGCTTGGAGCGCTGCAGCGGATTGAGCGCTGAGCGTTTCAGCTGTAAATTGAGTTAGCGGAAACTTTGATTAGTGCATGTGGTCCTAGTTTTCTTTCGACTGGAGTTCGACTGGGAATTAGAAGTATATAAAGTTTGATGTATTAGCTGAAAAATAAGATATCGTACTGTAATATCTTTTTAAAATTCATTAAGGAATCTGTATCAGACTGACGAATGATGAATCTAAAGCGATACTGTCGAAAACAACTTACAGATTCATCTTACATACTGGCCTAACCTTTACCCAACTATGTTGAGGTCGGCTTCCAGTCTTACCAGATGCAGCTGAATACCAATATTTTACATGGAGCGACTGCTTATCTGACCTCTACTACCCAGTTAATACTGGGTAATTCGATACTCCTTGCTAAGACTAGTTTCAGACTTTCAGGATATTGCCTGAACTGGATACGGCCACAGCTTGAACCAACAGCTTTCCTCAGAAAGCATGTCATGAGCATGTTATGCTCAGAAGTGCGCTTGCAACCACTTGAATGATGTACGTCACCGTTCGTGTACCACGCGGGTCTGATGGAGATGTCAGCAAAGCAAAGGAGGGGGGGATGAAAGAGATACCCGCCCCGAACTGAGCCTCGGAACATAATGGGCAAAAGATGGAACATGGACAGGATTTAGTCTGTAAATAATACTTCCCCCACTCAGCCCAGAGCAGTTAAGTTATTTGATGATATACCATCTGAAAAATAAGGGGTAATCTACTAATGCTAAATTTCACCACCATACATATTTTTTAAAGCGTTGCCCCACACTAGGAATTTCTCCAGTATCGTGAATGCGTTTACAAACATCTAAACTCACATACACAAACAGCCAGACCCGGAAAAACTATCTGCAGGTCATACAAATATTTGTTCCGTGCGCGAATCGAACCCGCGACACGCAGAGCAGCAGTCAAGTCGTATTTGACGTGATTTTCTTTTAATAAAACTTGTAATATATCTGGAAGTATCATAAACAGCATTAACATCTAAAACAACTTTAAAAGGACGCAGTGATACAAACTGTGACGTCATCTCGTTCGCAGACGGATTTAGTGGTATTTCTCAATGTTTTAATAAAAAAAGTTATATTATTGTTAGTTCAGTTTTACGGTTTCCCACCCCGCCATGTTGCTGGAAAAATGGAAAATAAACTTGTTACTGTCGCGAAATGGAAACTTTTATTTGTAACTCAAGCATTGTGCAGCAAGTAAAGTTTTAGTTTTGATGTCTTTGGAGTTTAAATGAGACAAGCTATGGAAGTTTTTTGTGGTCGTAGTATAAGTTCGTAAAAAAACTTTCGTTGGTGAGGTTACGCTTAGAATGGTCACGGAGATGTAAAAATGATGCTGAGTTTGAGGTAATTTTTAAGATGGCGGAATTAAGAAAACCTGCTCTAGTGCAAAGGACAATGCCATTTTGGACATTATTTATTTATTAAACCTTTATGCACAAGTAAAAACTGTACAAAGGCGGACTTAATGCCTTAGGCATTTTCTATCAGTCTACCTTAGACATTGAAAAAAAAAGTATTGGAATACACGATAATTAATTGTCTTTTTATTATGTAAGTTGCAAATACTTCTATAACACGGACTAGCTGTGTGCGAAAATGTACATTTGATCAACAAATAAAAAATAAGGTGACATAACAGCCAAGTAAAAATACTGTTTATACGTATGTTGTGTGGGCCAATAAAGACATTTAATTAACCAATTCAGTGAATAAACGCACTAATGTTATCAAATTGAAGTCAAAAATAAACATATTATGTATTTTTATTAACCTCTCAAGAACCGCCATTATATACGTCAACTATCCGTCAAGCACCGCCGGGCGGGCTCTTATCGTAAGCGTAATCTGACCCCGGTCACAGAAACTGTTAGTGTTCCATTTTTGTTACTTCTATTCACACACTCTAAACAATGTGGGGTTGTTCAATGATGTGGCTATGAAATACAATGTAAACAAGATTCTGATTAGACTTCAATAAATAAATATATCGTATTGAAATCGGAGTACTTGCCGAATATAGTAATGTTGCTGTTATGTCGATTTCCGACTAAACTAAGTGATCAATTTACACTCTGTATCCAATTCCTGCAATATTCAAACTCGAACTTTATAGCGCGCGAACACGAAATTTTTGTACTAACTTCACACTTTTTTTATGTTACCTACAATATTTTTAGTTCCTATCTTTGTCTATGGTTGTAAAATATTATTTGCCGTCGAGAGAATTCGTTCAGAAACGATTTTAAGACTTATTTTTACTACAAATACAGTTTTAAATCGGTTGGGTTTTGGTGGTACAAATTTGTGCCAGTGGGGCTCAACCGTAATACTTGTTTACTGGCATGTTTTTGTGCCGCTGGAGCTCTAGAGGTCAATATTTCATATGACTCAATAAGGAGACCAGGATATCGCAATAATATTGACAATATTATTTCCCTGTACAATTTTACACATACTTATATTCAAGTTTATACAACAGCTATACCTTATCAAATTTATACTCAACGGTAGCGTATTTGGGAAGTGATCATTTTGATTTGTGTTATTCAATATTCTCCCTATATGCGATGATACGAGTGACAGTAACTTTTTATCATGGCATATTCACCCTTATTGCTTTATCAGAAGTAAGGAAAGCGAAGTCACATTCTGCGTACCAAAAGAGATGAATTTATAAATCGTTTCCATTTAAGAACTTCCGTATAAGTATCAATTTGACGCCTTTGAAGTACAAGAGTCAAGTTAGTGAGTATATAATCTAACAATGTGTGTGAATCGAAATCTTGTACTGTAAGGGTTGAGTTATTTGTTAAGTTCCGTACCCCAAAAACAAAACGGAACCCTTATTGGATTACTTTGTTATCCGTCTGTCAGTCTGTTTGTCTGTCAAGACTCTTTATCTCGAGAACACGTGTAGGTAACGATTTGAAATGAAAACCATATACCTACTCAAATCTGTGGTCCCTTTGTGCTGTGAACCGTCGAAAATCAACCGTCTGAGTATTTGCAGTCAAAAGATATTAATTACTTAATATACTGATATACATACTTATATAATTTATAAATACATACATATTATAGATAAATCACACCCAGACACAGAACAAACAATCATGCTCATCACACAAAGTTTGTCCTGGGTGGGAATCGAATCCACGACCTCCGGCTCAGCAGTCAGGGCCACTAACCACTAGACCAAGAGGCCCGTCATATGGCTGTTTATGTCGCAAGTTTGTACGGAACCCTCAGTTAGCGAGTCCGACTCGCTCTTGGCAGGTTTTTCAGTTCATTTAACTTTGTATCTTGAATAGAAACGCATATTCGGTAACCACTATACATCAAGTCAATTGCCTAATTCTCCTGCTGGTTGCGGGTTATTCGAAAGAGACACCGCGGAACATGTACTCATGTTCCTTCTATTGCGTTTTGCGTTCCAGACCTTTACTGACTAAAACCCACTGGTTTTAGTCAGTAACAGTCTGACACGCTCCGCCCAGAGCGGGGGAAGTTATTTGTTGATTTCCCACGCCCCAACAAAAAAACAGAGCCTCATTCTAATTTTGCATCACTAAAAAATTATTGTCATATTTATTCGTTACAATAAAGCAATTTTGGAGGTTACCACTGAATACATTACTATCATCACGCTTTTAACTCATAAAGGGCTAAGCAGAGCTATATCTAATCGTGTACCCATATTTTACTAGTTTTTCGAACCCTGACAATATGATCAGCAGACCAAAAAGCGGCTACTGACAACTTTATTAAAATCAGAATAATTTTCAATTTCGTTGGGCATAGTTTATTCAGTCTTAAATTGCTGTTGTCTAAGCTTAAATACCTGCAAAAAGAAACTAAACTTTACTATAAGATTTAACATCTACAGTAATTCTTAAATTGCTTATAGCATCATTCGGATTTTCACAAAATCAGTGTAGTCATTAAAGCGTGAAGAGATAACAAACAAACAAACTCACTTTCACTTTTATAATAATACCAAGGATAAGGATGAATTGTGAAATATTTTGTACGTTGAAAATGACAAACCATTTTGAACTAACAATTTTAAATTTCTTCCATCCATATGTGCATATCCAATGTATCATGTTACACATGTTTATACAAATAAACGAATCTTTATCTTTTTGAGGCACGGTATTTTAAAACTACACACACATTCCCACCTACACACAACCGTGCACTCAACCCATACAGTACACATTCGTCACGATTACCGAATGACGAGAGGGTAGCCAACCCTCATACAAAGTTCGCAACGTACCTACCTACCCTCTGAACGTTTGCTCCATCATACCCACCTCCTAAGCGTTTGCTAAAAACTTCACTCATTAACAAACGTCGCGGAGTATTCGTTACGCTTGGTTGATGCGCGATTTGTGGGTTGGTGTAAGTGATAAGCGAGAGGCAATTTTTTTTTATATTCCTTGCCCCTTTATTTTTTTGGTGTGGGAAGTCATCAAATAACTTCCCCCGCTCTGGGCGGAGCGGGGGGGAGTGTCAACTTTTACTGACTAAAACCCACCCATGTTCCTTCCATTGCCCTTTACGTTCCGGGGCCGCAGTACCTCTTTCGAACAACCCGCAACCCCGGCAGGAGATTCCGTGCCTTAAAGAAAAAAGCGGATCCCTTATTGGATCAATTTGTTGTCCGTTTGTCTGCTTTTTATTCATCTCGGGAACGCGTAAAGGTATCTAGTTAAAATTATAACCATATACTCAAGTCTGTGGTCCCTTGGAGTTATTTGAACAATTGAAATAGCCTGTATAGAATTGGAGCAGTTTATCATATTAAGTGTGTATAGACCCCCTTCAGGTTTGTATGATTGTTTTGAAAAGGTAATGGACGAAGTGTTGCATAAAATCTGTAGCTCAAAGAAATCTATAATTACTTGTGGTGATTTTAATATTAATTTGCTTGATAAATCTGTGTTAAGTACTAGAATTACAAATCTGTTTCAGTCATACAACCTTGGAAACAAATTTTTGGAGCCCACTAGAATAACCCAGACTAGTGCCACTTGCCTAGATAATATTTATACTGATGTTATACAAACCCACAAAGTAATTATTAACTTATTAGATTCAGATCATTGCGGGCAACTGATTACAATTCCAAATGTAATCAAAAAAGTAGCTAAAATGGATATCACTGTCAACCCAAAAACTAAAAGTCGCCTAGAAACTTTTAAAAATAAACTTTCAACTAAATTACCACTTTTGTCAACTAGTGATGACCCCAATCAACAATATAACAATTTTTTTAGTATGTATTGCACACAGTTTAAGACCACATTTGTTCCTAAGACTATCTCGGTTAATAATAACGCTTCTTTCAATGACTGGGCCACCTTTGGTATTCATAAAAGTAGAAAACGGCTTTATGAGCTGTATGAAGAGCGAATTTGTATTAATACTGTAGAATTTAATTTGTATGTTAAGAATTATTCTAAAGTTTTTAAAAAAGTTTGTGCTATAGCTAAGTCACATTATTTGAGTTCAAAAATTAAAAATAGCAGTAACGTAATTAAAACGACTTGGAACATTATTAATAGCGAAGCAGGAAGGTCTTGCAAGCGAAATAGTGACTACAGCCTTGCTATCGGTGATAATATCATAAAATCAGATACTCAAGTTGCTACAGCGTTTGAAAATTTCTTTGCGGATATTCCTGTGTCGACTACTAAATCGCTAGACTCGTCACCTGCTGCTGCAGATGCTTTACTAAAGGAAAATATTCCATCTCATGATTCCGAATTTAATTTTCAATATGTTAATTGTAATGATGTAATTAAAACTTTTAATATGTTAAATGTTAAGAAGACCGCTGATCTATGGGGTCATTCTGTGGACGTTGCCAAGTCCATTATAACCATTGTAGCTCCTTCATTAGCTGTTATATTTAATGATTGTATTGACCGTGGTGAGTTTCCTGATCTAATGAAAAACAGTAAAATAATACCATTGTTTAAATCGGGTAGTACATCAGACCCTACTAACTATAGACCAATTTCAGTGCTACCAACATTTAGTAAAATTTTTGAAAAAATAATTTTAGATCAAATGCAAAGATTTTTCAATAAACATAAGTTATTGCATAATAAACAGTTCGGTTTTACAAAGGGTCGTTCAACTACTGATGCCGGTGTTGAACTTCTAGGACACATTTATAATGCCTGGGAAGATAAATGCGATGCTTTGGGGATTTTTTGCGATTTGTCCAAGGCTTTCGATTGCGTTCTCCATAAAACATTAATCAGAAAACTACACCACTACGGAATCCGGAACGCCTCTCTGAATCTTCTTACGTCATATTTGAGTGGTAGGATTCAGAGAGTTGATGTAAACGGGAAAAGATCTCCCGGTTCTGTAGTAAGCATGGGAGTACCACAAGGGTCCATTCTTGGCCCTTTTTTATTTTTTATTTATATTAATGACTTGCCTTACCTCATAAAGGATAATCATGATGTAGTGTTGTTTGCAGACGACACTTCTCTTTTATTTAAACTAAAGCGTCAGCAGCTAGCTACTGACGATGTTAATGGCGCTCTGGCAAAGGTCGTTAATTGGTTTAACGTTAATAATTTACTTCTAAATGAGAAAAAGACCAAATGCATTAAGTTTACGTTACCTCATGTTAGACAAGTGGAAACTAGTGTACTAATCAAGGATGAAGAGTTGAAACCGGAAGATAATACAGTGTTCCTAGGCTTAACTTTGGATGCTAAGCTTCAGTGGGGCCCTCATATAGATAAGTTGTCAAAAAAGCTTAGCTCAGCAGCATACGCCGTTAAAAAAATTCGTGATTTGACTGATTTAGAGACAGCCCGTTTAGTTTATTTTAGTTATTTCCACAGTGTGATGTCGTATGGTATTCTCTTGTGGGGCCATGCCGCCGATATTCAGAAAATTTTTATTTTGCAAAAGAGGGCAATTCGTTCAATGTATAAATTAAGTCCTAGACACTCCCTCAGAGAAAAATTTAAAGAGATTAACATACTAACTGTGCCCTCTCAGTTTATTTACGAAAACCTTTTGTACGCGCATAAAAATATAAAATTGTTTAAAAAATACAGTGATATCCACGACATAAATACAAGGAACAAACACAAATTTGTTGTTCCTGCAACGAGGCTCAAAAAAATAGGGGGTACGTTCACATGCCAATGTATACGTTATTATAATAAACTGCCATGCGATATTCAAACACTAAGCCTCAATAAATTTAAATCTTTTATAAAACGTAAACTATGTCTCAAAGCTTACTATAATATTAATCATTACCTTGAAGATAAAAAGGCTTGGGATTAAGCTGCTCCAATTTAGTTTACTCAGTGAGTGTCAAAATTTGCCTTTGTTTCATTTATTTATTGTCTATTCCTTTATTCTATACACTTTGACATTAATGTTTACTTTATTTTTACATTCTTTTTATTATTATTATTATGATTAGTGACATTTTATTTTCTTATTATTTTAATTTATGACATTTTATGATTTCATTATGATCTCATTAATTATTTATTTTTTTATTTTTTTGTTTATTGTAAATGTGAGGACCATGTGGATCATTTCTTTTATTTACTTTGTTTTTTGACGAAGGTCTGGCAGTTTGAGTGCTATAAGCGACCTACACAAATGTCCTTTTTTTGGTATTGTTCGTCGTGTCGTTGAGCTCCTTGGGCTATGAGTTGAGCTACACGATAACTGACAAATGCTTGCACTGACTGGACAGGTCCACTCAATCTGTGTGGTGCTTTCTTAAAAAGACCATTTCAGACACTATCTGCATAGTCCTCATGTAAGTTGACCAAGATTATTTTGTCTGGACTTTAAAAGAGACTATGACCTCTGAGTTTGTTTCGGCTGTTTCTTCTCAGAGTAGTCGGGTACGAAACACCGGCCTCATCTAGTTTTAAAAAAATATGACGTGTAAAAGTGTTTGTGAAAACCTACTTGCAAAATAAAATCATTTATCATTTATCATTTATTGTACAATCATTTTGATATAATTACCAACATCATTTCTAGGATTTAAATTGTATTTATAGTGCCAATCGTTTGATCTTTAAATAAATATTCCATTCTATTCTATTCTAATATTCAAATCAAAAATCATACATTTAAAGCTCATTAAAAAATAATTTGAAAAAAAATATTTCTGTAAGTCTACGCAGTCAAAAAAATGGTCGTTTATGTCGCAAGTTTGTACATAACCGACTCACACTTGGCTGGTTTTTTTATAGACAATTTTTTTTTTTTAAATAATGAGAAGTACTGATTATGGTCGGCTTAAAAGGGTGTTGGGTTTATTGATAACATATACATAAACTCATACCTTATTTTCTTATAGAGGTAAACAGGAATTACATTGCGTCACCTGCTCCGATCACTACTCCCTAACGTGGTCTATGCCCTATTTCACAACTACAAGAAATCACAGACTTGAGTATATGGTTTTAATTTCAGCTCGATACCTTTACGCGTTCCCGAGATTATGGGTTTTGACAGACAGATAGATAGGCGGATAACAAAGTGTTCCAATAAGGGTTCCATTTTTTCATTTTGAAAAACGGATTTCTAAAAAGATAGTACTAGATTTACTACCACTACCTAAATTGGGTTGTGTTAACGTCACAGTAACAGCTACCCTACCATGACATCTTAAAACAGAACTTATTCCATTGAGGGAAAGAGACAGAGCTATACAGAGTGTTCTGCTTTAAAATGTCATGGTAGGCCTAACCTGAGGAACTCGTGGCTAAATAATAGCAGCCGCTCGGGTCGATATTTAGGTTAAGCCGCGCTTGTCTAGGTTAGTCTGTGGATGGGTGACCACCCGTTACATACCGAGTTTCCTCCGTGCCTCGAAAAGCACGCTAAGCCGTTGGTCCCGGCTGTCATTTGTAGATCTTTGACAGTCGTTACAGGTAGTCAGTGTTCCGAAAGTCTGACAATCAGTCTTACCAAGGGGTATCGCATTATCCAGTACTAACTGGGTTGTGGAGGTCAGATAGGCAGTCGCTTCATGTAAAATACTGATATTCAGCTGCATCCGGTTAGACTGGAAGCCGACCCCAACTAGGTAGTTGGGAAAAGGCTAGGCAGATGATGATGATGGTAGGCCTAACCTAGGCCTACCATGACGTTTAAAAGCAGGTCGCTTCCGCCTATAATAAATCGCTACAACTCACGCCCTACCCCACAAACAAACTTGAAGGCTTATATTGAAATAAACATGCAAAATTACGAGTACGCTAATTGCATTCCAAAAGTATTATTATTGAATATAAACTTTGTCCAAACATTCAGCGTTTAGAAGTTCATTTGATTATTTGAGACCACTTGGAAATTCAAAGCAAATATTTACATTTAATTTATAGATCAATATTGGAAATTGTAATTTTGTTTGCAGTTGCGTGTTTGTGTTGCATCTGCTGATGTTTGATGACGAAATTAGCTTATATTAAGTAATTGCATTTATATGTAATAATAATAATATAATAATAAGCCTTTTTATTCGGAAAACAAATACAGTTACTACTAATACTATTACAATTTTAACAATTATTTTAAACAATTAAAACTTTTCGCATATTTGGTGCTTCTTTACTTTTTGTAAATCCGTTTGCCAGTTGGCAAAGGCCTCCTCCAACCTACTCCATTCTGACCTCTCTCGAGCTACTCTACTCCATGTTTTTCCAGCAACCTGTCTGATATCATCGTCCCATCTTTTTTGTTGTCTTCCTCTTTTTCTTTTACCTTCCCTTGGGTACCATTGTGGTATAATCTTGTTCCATTTATCCTTTCCTCTGATCATGTGTCCCGCCCACTTCCTTTTTATTTTTTTATTTTTAAAGTAACGTCCTGTATCTTGGTCTTTTTCCTCACGTTGATGTTCCTTACTCTATCTTTCCTCCTTATTCCCAGCATGCTCCTCCCCATTGCTCGTTGGAAATGGCAATTCTGTTTATTATATTTTTTGTTATTAACAATAACAAAAAATAGCATTTATATGTACAGATTATAAAAAAACACGATTATGTAAGGGTTTATTATGCTGCCAACCTTATAAATTATAAAATAATTATGTTTCTCCAAATTCTACCTTCATTTACAAACTTAAAATAGATATTCATACTAATCTTATAAAAGCAAAAGTGAGTTTGTTACGTCTTCACGCCTAAATGGCTACACCGATTTTGATGAATTTTGGTACAGAGTTAGTTGGGACCCCAAGAAGGACATGGGCTATTTTTTGTGAGATTTGAGGGAGCAAGAGGGAAGACCTTTTTTTTGTGTACGCATAGAGATATTTTAACCATTTTTGGCCAGTCATCAGACCGCGTGGAATTTGTAGGCCTAAGTTGTTTTATGAAAAGCTTATATAACCTGACCTACCAAACAGTGAGTTATCACAGTAATCCCATATAGAGAGACAATAGTTGTCTTCTTTCAAAATATAATATCCTTTCTCTTCTAAAAACCCAGTTCCCACGCCGTTCAAATCTCCATGAACATCACATAAAATATAAATCTAACTACACACCGGTTCCCTAGCGTAATTTGTCACCAAGTTTAGCAACACCTGCCATGTTATCTCAACTGAAGTCAAACACCCCCTTACACCCCCTTATACCCCCTTTCACCCCCTCATAACGACGCGTCCTGGAGATATCCTTTTGTTATAATATGATTTATAATCTGTTTCAGGTGTCATTGTTTGAGGAGATCAGGATATTGTAAGATAGGTATGTTTTTGGTGTGTGGTGAAAATCCTGTGGTGGGTAGGCAGGGAATTGTTTTTGTTTTTGATTAATTAAATTAGTACGAGAATATAAATTAGAAACTTGACGGTGCAAATATTACGTAACATTTCGGATGTAAGGTAACGAGTTTGCCAAAAATGAGGATGACATATTGTAGTCAACATAGTTTTCACTGTGGTTTGTGCATACTGCCGGGGTTGTGGCCGCCCAGGATTTCCCATATGCTAAAAAAGTAGTAGGTTCATATTTTTTTTTTGCTTTTATGCATTTTGTTTGCCAAACAGTACGGATGTGATATAAAAGCTCAATAAAATTAACAATTAAAAACTCAAATTTAAACTTAGGACTTTGGACTTTGTTTCCTGCACTTAATCAGGCGGGAGGAAACGCCCGGGTGTTACCATTGTGACGATTACCCGGAGGACACAGTGGAGCACACAGTAGCGGTCTGCCCAGCTTGGGTGGAGCACCGCCGTGCCCTCGTAGAGGCGATGCGCGGCGGCGTTCTCTCGCGTCTGGCACTGGTTCAGTCCATGGTCCGGAGCGACAGGGAATGGGAAGAGGTCACCTCCTTCTGTGAAGCAGTCATGCTAGCGAACGAGTTGGCCGGACGTTTAAGGAAGAAAATCTCAAACCAACCCAGCCGCCGCGGGAGAACCCTCGGGCGACGGGCACCGCGAGACGACTCCCGGCCCCTTAGATGTGGGCCTGTGGACGGTGAGCAATGGGTAGCTCACCGGCCGTCCGTAACGTAAAGGGCAATCGAAGGAACATGGGTGGGTTTTAGTCAGTACAAGTCTGACACTCCCCTCCGCTCCACCCAGGACGGGGGAAGTTATTTCATGATTTCCCATCGCCAAAAAAAAAAGGGCGAGGTTTTAACAATTTTAAAATTTTTTGGAACTTCTAAAAATCCATAAATGTACCAAAGAATACCATGAGAAAACATTTTTATTAAAGTTGAACATATGACCAACCGCTATTTGAAAATTTATACATTTTTAATTAAAATTCACTTTAAAATTGTAAATTAGTTGGCTCGATAAAAAACACGAATGTGAAACTCACTTATTTTTAGATTACTAACGTGTATTATTTCTATGAAATGATATCTCGGAAAAGTGTTTGAAAGTTACATAAAATAATAAAACTTGAAAGAGCTTGATGAAAAAAAAAGTTTTGAAGTACAGACGCCTGCATGTCAAGCTATCCGAAACTGTCAATTTTTCCCAATAAACCTTGAACCTAATACTTTAGAAATAAAGTCGAAAATCTATCAAAGAAATCTGACAGATTGTAGTAGCTTGATGTGCAGGCGTCTGTACCCACCTAAGTACTATTTTTGTTTTAATAAATACAAAACTTCTATTTCGGGGCTGCGGAGACGATTTACACCCGACCAATCCACCAATGGGCGCTGAGAAAAAATGTGGTAATAGTATAGGATCCCGATATACAACGACCTTCACCGAGATGTTTTGAAATTAAAATAATACAAAATATTCTACAAACTAGCTGTTCCTCGCGGTTTCACCCACGCTGCTCCACCAGCACCTGTTGGTCGTAGCGTGATGTTATATAGCCTATAGCCTTCCTCAAGAAATGGACTATCCAACACTAAAAGAATTTTTCAAACAAACATACTCTTCAACTTTATAATATTAATATATATAGTAAATATAGTAATATAGTATATAGTATAGATAGTATAGATTTAAAATTCTTTCACGCCTTGTAATTATGTTACCATTTTTATACTTGTAAAAAACGGCTTGAAACGGCTGGACCAATTTGTATAAAATGTGTGCACACCGGATAGATCTGAGAATCGGTCAACATCTATTTTTATACCCTTAAGTGATAAGGGTGGCCTGAGCAGCGGGTGAAACCGCTACCCACAGCTAGTATATATTCTATCAGTAGAAGGGAACTAATTTTCTTTTTATTTGGTTGTTCCTTTTTTAAAATAACTTTGTTTAATTTCCTTGACCTGTGCGAGTCCAATAACCATTTTCTTTCTTTCTTTTTATAATCTTAATAAAAAGAAAGAAAGAAAATGGTTAATATATATGGATAATATATAAATCACGTGTCACGTTGTTTGTCCGCGATGGACTCCTAAACTACAGACTTAACCGATCTTAAATTAAATTTCCACACCGTCTGTAATTTGATCCAACTTAAAAGATAGGGTAGGTAGAAATTTGCATTGCATTGCATTGCATTGCAACGCACAGCACAGCTAGTATTTATATAAGGACTAGCTGTGCCCAGCGGTTGCACCCTGCTCATTTAGGGATCTGAAAAATAGATGTTGGCCGATTCTCAGACCTACCCGTTATGTACACAAAATTTCGTATAAATCGGTCCAACCGTTTCGGAGGAGTATGGGAATGAAAACTGTGACACGAGAATTTTATATATTAGACTAGCTGTGCCCAGCGGTTGCACCCTGCTCATTTAGGGGTCTAAAAAATAGATGTTGGCCGATTCTCAGACCTACCCGATATGCACACAAAATTTTGTTCAAATCGGTCCAGCCGTTTCGGAGGAGTATGGGAACGAAAATTGTTACACGAGAATCCTTACTAATATTATAAAAGCGAAAGTGAGTTTGTTTGTTACCTCTTCACGCTTTAATGGCTAAACCGATTTTGATAAATTTTGGTACAGAGATAGTTGGGAACCAGGAGACGGACATAGGCTATTTAAAAAAAAAACTGGGATATGAGGGAGACAGAGGGAAAAAAAGGGAAAAGCTTAGCGTTGCTATTACAAATCAATAAGGCGCAAGGGGAACTGTATTACCCCAAATTTAACGCGGACAAGGCCGCGGGCGAAAGCTAGTTTTATATATTAGAAGATGGTGTTGACAATGCCTCCTGTATCAGTGACTTCCAAGGAGTCTCCGTTTTCTGCGAGAGATAACAAACGTTGAAGTGCCACAAGTATAGCTGCAGCTAGACTCCTAATGAGCCAAGCACTTGGTGACGGTGTGCGACAGATGTAGGGTGTTTCGAGGATCGGCAGAGTTCTAAGCTCTGTTGGAAGGACTTTGTGTAGAGGGATTTTTTTCGCCGTTTTCGTTTAAATACGTAGCTTTTCCAGAGCCTCCGCCTGCCGGGGTTGCTGGTTGTTCGAAAGAGACACCGCGGCGCCGGAACGTAAAGGGCAATAGAAGGAACATGGGTGGGTTTTAGTCAGGAAAAATCTGACACTCCCCCCCGGGGAAGTTATTTGACGATTTCACAAACCAAAAAAATACAAGGTTGTTGTCCGTCTGTCTGTCTATGAAAACCCTTTATCTTGGAAACGCGTAAACGTATAAAGTTGAAATTCTCTCTGTAAAGACTGTTTCTTTAACATAAACTTGCTAAGGTTTCGAGTTGAAATTAAAACTATAAACGTGAAGTTGTAAAAAAAATAACTCTAAGTCTACACAGTCAAAAGATATGGCTGCTGTTTATGTGGCAAGCTTGTACGGAACTCTCGTTACGCAAGTCCAACTGACACTTGTCCGGTTATTGTTATAGGGGTAGGTAAAGAAAATAATGTCTTAAAAGTTTTTGCAAATATACCAGAATTCAAAAAAAAACAAACACAAATAAAGTCTGTAACTATTTTCGAGGTACGGTATGGATATGAGGAGCTCGTGGTTAAATAATAGCAGCCGCTCGGGTCGATCTTTAGGTTAAGCTGCGCTTGCTTAGGTTGGCCTGTAGATGGGTGACCACCCGTTACATACCGAGTTTTCTCCGTGCCTCGGAAAGCACGTTAAGCCGTTGGTCCCGGCTGTCATTTGTAGATCTTTGACAGTCGTTACAGGTAGTCAGGGTACCGAAAGTCTGACAACCAGTCTGACCAAGGGGTATCGCATTACCCAGTACTAACTGAGTTGTAGAGGTCAGATAGGCAGTCGCTCCATGTAAAATATTTATATTCAGCTGCATCCGGTTAGACTGGAAGCCGACCCCAACATAGTTGGGAAAAGGCTAGGCAGATGATGGTATGGGCGGCACCCATCCACAGACCAACCTAGGTATTACAACTTAACCTAAAATTCGACCTGAGCGGCTTCTATTACTAAGTTAACTAGATAAATTCCTAAAATACGTTTAACTAATCATAAATTCCTGCCAAAATACATGCACAAGCAACGCCGGGCTCCAAACTAGTTCCTAAATTATATACGTGGCTACTAGGCCATGTACACACGCAAGGCAAAGTTTACAATGTAGTTTGATGTTTGACATCGTTATTATTCATATAGTTATACACTTTCAGAGGAGCTCTTGACTGAATAATATCAGCCAGTCGGATCGCTCTTTAGGTTAAGCTGCGCTTACCTAGGTTAGTTGGATGGGTGACCACTAATTATTACATACCGAGTTTCCTCCGTGCCTTGGAAAGCACGTTCAACGGTTGGTCCAGGCTGTCATTTGCAGAAAGATCTACGAATGACAAAGACACACTCACATACACACAAACAGACTGTGTTTGTGTGTGTGTGTTTTGATGGAAACATCTCTGTCAAATGTTTCAAATAGTTTTTTTTGCAATATTTTTATTTTATATTTTACCAAATTGCTTGTTAACTTTTGTTAAAGTTTTCCAGGGTTGAGGGTTGTTCGAAAGAGATAACGTAGCCTTGGAACACGAAGGGCAAAACAAGGAACATGGATGGGTTTTAGTCACCAAAAGACTCCTTCCCACTCCACCTATAGCCTAGGTTAGTTATATGATAATTTCCCATACGGAAAAACATACCATTTCTATGATATTATTTATGTAAGGTAACCAAACCCATAGATAAATATTTGATATTATTTGCACAGAAAACTAATGACGATATTGCGTCACAAATACCCTTCAGTCAATTCGGAACGAAAATCAAGCTGAATAAATAATTCTAACCGAGGCTTTTCTCTATAGTAACAAAGATACACGAATTTCAGTTTCAACCAAGGTATTGAATAAACCAGCTCCTCTAAAAGCTAATTCTGTACCATTGTCTTTTAATAAAAACGAAGGTTTTCCGAAGAAACCCTTATAATTTATACCCGAGACATTGCCAACAAAGAAAATCAATCCTTCAAATAAAACCTTCGAAATTTAAACGTTCAAAAAGAAAAGAGTAAAAATTAACAAGGAAGAAGAAAAAAACTCTCTCACCTGCCAATATTCTTCGTTAAAAAGTACAAATCAAGATCTATTCGGGGGTACGTTTACAAAAGGTTCCTTTGCCTACAATATTCTTAGAGGAAGATTAAAAAAAAACTTTTTTCGTCCACCGTTCGGTTTACATTGAAATTTACACTTCGGTGTATTTTTTTGAATAAGGAATTGATAATTTTCGATTGGTAACATTGGATTCTTTCAAGATGGCGTGTTTGGGTTCGGATTTTAAATATTAATGCTGTGTTTATTTCTTTTATGTTGAAGATTCGATTCCAACGGCATCTTGGGGGTATTCATAATCGACACGATGAAAATTCGACCTTTCTTTATTTAAATTATAACTAGGTTTTGCCGGCAGTCTGACCCGCTTTGAAGTCGCAAAATATCCAACGGGAACGAAAAAAGTACCCCTTTGGTAATAGATAGACGGGGTTACTTTGGTTTTACAATAAGACTAGGTTTCTTCTACAGCTTCGTCTTCATTGACTTTGGAAATAATTCTACGTACATGGTGATGTTCCAAGTAAAAAAAAAAGTATAAAAGGAATAGCGAAAAATACTTAAAGGAGTCAAAAACAGGTTTGTGTTTATTTAAAGATCTATGGTTTTGTTTCCTGGCTATGAATATCTATTTCTTTTTTCGTAATTAAATAATGCTGTTTCGGCTTTAATTTAAATCGAACTTGGAGACTCCTTTGAGTATTTTTCGCTAGTTTTCATTGTTTTAGACTTGATCATCTACACCCACTTGAAAACAATCTGCGTGGATTTAAAACCAAAAATGCATTTTACAAAAATCGATATTCATAGCCAGGAATCGAACCCCTAGGACATACCTGTGTGGTACATTTGATCCATGTTGCAAAAATATTTAAACAGGAAAATCCAAATAAAAAACCGTTCGACTTAACCCTATCTAATTTTACATTTAAAATTAGTAAATGAAGTACCCATAGGTTCATAAATCGTTCAGAAACGCATCTTCTACATAAAAGTCTTGAAATCCTGAAATTATGGCCACCGGAACCGCTTACGATTCAGGCGTTGAACACCGGAAGTGGCGTCAAAGGCGGCGCGCGGTAATGGCGGCCGGTGGTTTCTGTCACCAGCCGCATTTCCGGTTGTGGCGCTACAGTGACACTTGTAGCTTAGATTGGTACCTTTAAGTGCTATTTATTTTTAATGGGAATGATTTAATTAAAACAGTTGAGGGTAAGTGGCTGTTTCAAGATTTCATTTGCGTTTTTGGGACAATTTTGTGCTTTAAGTATTTTGTTATTTTTGAGGTAATTCGTGTTCTTCTTGCCAGAGTCGCTGGTACGATAGGACAACAAGTATATTCAGCCGGTTGCCTGGATTGCGGGTCGTTTGAAATAGATACCGCAATCCAAGAACTCAAAAGGGCAAAAGAAGAAGGGTGGGTTTTAGTCAGTAAAAGTCTGAGACTCCTCCCCCCCCGCTCTGTCCAGATCGAGGGAAGTTATTGCTGATTTGCCATTCGCAAAAAAAAGTATTTTTAGCCACTTTTATGGCGAGTAAATGGTATCTTTAAGTAATTTTTTCATGCATTTTATTTTTCATTCATAAGAGACTGAAAAAAAGCGTTTTGTACTGATGGCATCATTTACTGATTGTTAATAGGTACTGATTTTTAAAGTTGCTTGCAAAGACATGTTTTATGATGATAAAACACTAAAAATCTTATTAAATTAAATACGTTACGACCGTTTTGAAGTAAAGGAACTGTATTTGTATCCATTTGGTATTGTTTACATTTATCTGTTTCTGAAAACATCATATTTTTTTTTGGAGATGGTAAATCGTCAAATAACTTCCCCCGATCTAGTTGGAACGGAGGAAGTGTTAGTCTTGCACTGACTGAAGCCCACCCATGTTCTTTCTTGCCATGCCCTTTGCGTTCCGGGGCCACGGTATCTCTTTCGGCAGGAAAACATCATCATTTGCTTAGCCTTTCCCTAACTATGTCTAGTAGGCTTCCAGTTTAACCGAATGTAACTAAATACCAGTATTTTACATGGAGCGACTGCCTATCTGACTTTCACAATCCAATTAGTACTGGTTACTACGATATCTCTTGGTAAAACTGGTTGTCCGACTTTCGGGACACTGACTATCTGTAACGACTGTCACAGATCTACAAATGACAGCCGGGACCAATAGCTCAATGTGCTTTTAGACAAGCAAGGAGGAAACTGATTACCCATCCACAGACCTAATAAGGCTAGCGCGGCTTACCCTGCTTAACCTTAAAGTCGACCAGAGCGGCTGTTATTATTTTGCCAAAAGTTCCTCTGGATAGCAATGTAAATAATACTCCCAAAAATAAACTCCTATTCCAATACAAAACCGCACACCAAATCCACACAAAAAAAAACCATATTTAATTTAAACTCTATAATCCGGAATTCTAGTTAAAACCTACTCAATCAGCTCGAAAGCGGTTCAAACCAGTTCAGAGGCAAAAACAAATGAAATCCAGTCAAATATTTAAGTACAATACGATTGTAGTAAAAACTCGCGAAGTTTCCGAACGAAACTTTTTTTTTTATAATCGGCTGATATTATTTAGCCACTAACAGCATTTCTGATTACAAACATTAAAAATACTGTACAGGCTATGTTTTCAATACCAGAAATCGGAAACATTTGATTGATTATGCCGCGTCTGATTATTCTATACAATCCTTACTCCTTACTTACATTATAAAAACGAAATAGAGTTTGTTTGTTACCTCTTCACGCTTTAATGTCTAAACCTATTTTGATGAATTTTGGTACAGAGATAGTGGGATATGAGGGAGAACGAGAGTTTGAGAGAAGTGAGAAACTGCGAAGAGGGAAAACTTAGCGTTGCTATTACAAATCAATAAGGCGCAAGGGCAAAAACTGCAGGTAGCAGGAAAAAAAGAAACAGAAAAGAAGTTGATGCATCGGATGAAACCGCTGAGCGCAGCTAGTACACTCTACAACGAAAACTAAAACACGACAAACTTTTAAACAAAATCTACACCAACCGATTGCCAACCCTTACAAAGCTCCCTCGGAACCGCTTTAATGAAAACGCTTAAAACAATAATTATTAAAATTGACTGCAAAGTCCGAAAACTTCAAAATTCAATTAATAATAATGTCCTCAGTTAAATACGTAATAAAATTATATTAAATGCATTTTATGAACGGAGATCGGGGAGTGAATTAAAATCGGTTATTTGAATCGAGTGCCGTTAAAGTGATATTTAAATCGAGTTAAAGGACTGGGCAAAATTCGAGTAGTTACATTTGTAATCGATATTTACATTTGCTTGTATTTTAAGCCGTTGCTCTTGGCTGTCATTTGTGGACCTTTGACAGTTGTTGCAAGTTGTCAATGTTCAGAAAGGGCAACCAGTCTTAACAAGGGGTATCATATGACCTAGTAATAACTGGGTTGTATGTTTTAGATCCAAAACAAGCAGTCGCTCCATGTAAAATACTAGACACAAAATCAACCACATCATACTTGTCAGAAAAACCTCTGCATGATGTGGCAATAATAAAATAAAGTATGAAAATAAAAATATATATTTAATTAAGTATTTTAAAGTCTTATTATGATGTACCAATTAAAACTATATAATTACTATTTTTATTTTATCGATAATCATAATCACAGATTAGTCCCAACACTTTTCTGTAATGGTACTATGAAATGTTTAATGTCAATAGTTAATGACGTCATCGTTGAAATGGTGAATTTTAAGCACAAATGTTTTGACTCCTTTGATTTGTAGTTTAGTGTAATTAAAAGTATTTATTATAAACTGGCAACAATCTGATTTAAATTATTGGGGTGTGTGCTGGCCATGTCACAAAGTTGAGAAACGTATAGACCGCTTCATCATCTGCCCAGTTTTCCCAAAAATGACGGAGTTACGTTCGGCTGAATATTAGTTTTTTTTTTTAAAAAAAAACCTTGCCTCACACAAGAATTTTTCTCCTGTATCGTGGGTGCTTTTGCAAACATTACACAAACAGCCAGACCCGAAACAACTACCTGTAGGTCACACACTTATTTGTTCCGTGTGGCAGTCGATCGCTCCTGTGCCCCAACCGTATCGTCACTTCAGTATTTTACATGGAGCCGACAACTTATCTGACCTCCATGTCCAAGTGAATACAGGGATAATATGATATCCCTAGGTAAGACTTGTTTCCTCAAAGTGGTCTGCTAGGGCCCCGAAACATAAAGGGCAAAAGAAGAAACATGGGTAAGTTTTAGTCAGTAAAATTCGGACACTCCCCTCACTCCGCCCATCCTTAAAAAAAGGTAGCTGCTACATCAAATCTTACAGTTACTGTTAACAGCGATTTTCTCAAAGAACAGTATCACAATAAACCCTTTAATTAAATTTCCAAATAGACTTATAATCATAACAAAATCACAAAGGCCTTAATAATTGTTTGAACTCAAATCGATAATCACAAGATAGGATTTAATCGATCATTGCCTGGGGCCGTTAATTTGCGCGCCCATGGGTTTCATCCCTGTTTGACTGACAGGGGGAAATGAGCTGATCCGGGCTACCCCCAATACCCCCATCGTCTTGGGGGCTACTGTCATTAATCATTAAGTAGGTACTTATGTAAGGACTTGTAATATTGATTGAGGTGAAGATTTCTGTTAGAAACTGTAAATTAGAATAGAATAGTTCTTTATTTGCACAGAGGGTAGGAACAAGAAACATATGTTAAGTTTCAGAATTATCTTTATACAAACTACCTTAACGAAAGCAAAAGCTTGCTAACTGTTTTATCTTACTATAATATCCTACTAATATTATAAACTAGCTGTTCCCCACGGTTTCACAAGCGCTGCTCAGCACCTGTTGGTCGTAGCGTGATGTTACATAGCCTATAGCCTTCCTCAAGAAATGGACTATCCAACACTAAAAGAATTTTCCAATTCCAACCAGTAGTCCCTGAGATTAGCGCGTTCAAACAAACAAACAAACTCTTCAGCTTTATAATATTAGTATAGATGTAAATGTTTGTAAGGATGGATGTTTAGTTGTTTGTTACTCTTTCACGTCAAAACGGCTTAAGCTTAAATTTGGCACAGAGGTAGATTATAGTCTGGAATAACAAATTAAATTTTCATTTTTTTTTCGAAATGACGCTTGCGAATTCGCTGGCGCCAGCTAGTAATCAATAAATACGACCCTAGTGGTTGTATTTATTAACCTATTATTAAACTTTCTAAAAAATCAACAAGGACATAATATGGCACATAAAACTGTTGAATCTCACATTACCTCAAAAAACCGGCCAAGTGCGAGTCGGAATCTGGCACCGAGGGATCTGTACAAACTTGTAATATAAACGGCCATGTCTTTTGACTGCGTAGACTTAGTGGATTGTTTCTTTCACAGCTCAAGGCCACATACATTAGCATATTTAAAAAAAATATGGTTGTAATCAACTCGATATCCATTCAAGAGATTAAGGCTCTTGTCAGACAGACAGACAACAAAATTATCCCATATATATAGTTTCCTGCCGGGGTTGCGGGTTGTTCGAAAGAGATACCGCGGCCCCGGAACGTAAAGGGCAACAGAAGAAACATGGGTGGGTTTTAGTCAGTACAAGTCTGACACGCTCCGCCCAGAGCGGGGGAAGTCATAAGATAATTTCCCACCCGAAAAAAAGGGGTATCGTGTTTTTTTATTTCGTTGAACGAAATTCTATAAATCGTGAATGTTGTCCTTGAAAATACACAAAATTAGTTCCATATTTAAAGTGGTTCCGCATACCAAAGTTTAATACTAAACGGATAATCCGTTTTCACGTGAGCGCTTATCCGACAAACAGAACTTTGTTCCCAAATATTGATTTAATATTGTTTGTTGAACAAGTCAATTACAAACGAAGTTGTGATGTATTGAGCTTGATAAATATTCAGATGGATAGACATCCATTATTTAACCTGACTTTTGGAAAATTTGTCACAAAGTATTTTTTTTTAAATATCACAGACTAGAAAAAGATAAATATATACAGACAGACGGACAACAAAGTGATCCTTTAAGGGTTCCGTGTTTTTCTTAAGAAGTGCGGAACCTTAAAAAAGCAAGTCTTCTACCTAGGCTATTCCCAACTTCATTAGGGTCGGGTTCCAGTCTTACAAGATGAAGCTAAATACCACTATTTTGCATAGAGTGACTCTGACCTCTGACCTCTGACATCTGACCTCCACAACCCAGTTAGTACTGGGGAATACGTTACTTCTTGGTGAGACTGGTTGTCAGATTTTCGAGACACTGACTACCTGTTACGTCTGTCAAAAATCTACATATGACAGCCGGGACCGACAACTTAACGAGTTTTCGGAGGCACGAAGGAAACTCCGTATTTAACGAGTGGGCACCCATCTACAAACCAACCTAGGCAAAAGCAGCTTAACCTAAAGATCGGCCTCTCTAAAGATAAAAGAAAGAAAGATAGAAAAAATAAAAACTTTTTAGTAGACTCCCACAGGACAAGAAATTAAAACAAAATCATTTTATTTAAAAAAAGAACAATAAAGAATTAAAAAACAATATAAAAAAGGAAATTAATTAAATTAGTAATGTACGAAGCCAAAAGGAATGTATCTCAGCATGGTGCTGTAACATAGCGGTCATATCACAGACCTGGGGCCTTAGTCTGCTATTACAATAGTGTCAGAATGGTAACTATTGTAATAGCAGACTAAGGCCCCAGATATTCTAATAAGGCCCAAGCAAGTGAAGCCACGTTCAGATACGACAAAATACATATCAAGCATAAATAAACTGTGAAACGAATAAAAAAGAATAATAAAGAAAATATCAAAAATAAAGAATCAAAATCTACACCCATCGGAAAATCCTTAAAAAAATGTATAGTACCGGTATTTCATATTATAAAAACAGGTATAACAACTATTTTATAATGGGAAAAAAATTGTGTTCACCAAAAATACTGATCGTGCACCAAATATTCTTTCCTGAATGCTAAAAAAATGCATAGGTTAGGTTAGGTTAAAACTGCGACCCCCTACGCACGAGCCGAGCGAGCGGAGCGAGCGGTGCCGCGGCGGCGCCAGTAACGACTTGCATTAATAGAAAATGGATAAAGATATAACACTTTTTTATTGTAGTGCTGTCTTTTTCCTGATGCTCGTTATGACATATTTTAATTAACATATTTTGGTGCACATTCAGTATATTTGGTGCAACACAGGCAAAATTAGGTAAACGAAATGGGAATAAATTGTAAATTGTAAAAAGTACTTTTAAATACCATCCTTTTATAATCACAGAAAAACATTCCACAGTGCAGCAACACGCTACAATTCCAGCATATTTACCCCACATGAGTCGGAACAAGCCACTTACCTTAACGACTTACTTAGCATAACAATACGAACTAACTAGCCCCTAGTCTGTTACACTGTGGCACTAGACCTAGCCTGTAAAGTTTGTGATAATAATCTGTGTTTGGTTGACTATGTATTATTTTTATAATAAACTAGCTTTTGACCGCGGCTTCGCTCGCGTGTAATTCGGGGTAACACAGTTTTTACCCTAGCGTCTTATTTATTGTAATAGAAAAGCTAAGTTTTCCTTTTTTCCCCTCTTTCCCTCTCATTTCTAGCTTTAAAAAAATAGCCTATGTCCGTCTCCAGGGTCCCAACTATCTCTGTACCAAAATTCATCAAAATCGGTTTGGCCATGTAGGCGTGAAGACGTAATAAACAAACTCACTTTCGCTTTTATAATATTAGTAAGGATAAGGATAAATTATTTGAACGGTACCTACCTCATATTGCATAAAGCAGTTAGTTTCATTGTTGTATTGGCGAAGAACATCAAATAACTTCCGACTTGTCACCGACTTGTCAGACTTGTACTGACTAAAACCCACCCATGTTCCTTCTCTTGCTCTTTATGTTCCGGGGCCACGGTATCTCTTTCTAACAACCCGCAACCGCAGCCGGCGGTTTCCCTGGCAGACCCTCTGCTGTGCTGACATGTCTTTGAGGCGCGCGTAGAACAAATGCGCCGTCGACACGGCATAAATCTATTCTCGGAACTGCTATTTCCCGACCTAGGATTTAATCACAGGACATAGTGGTCGGAAAGCACATAAGATCACTTGATCAACGAGATAGTCACCGGTAATTACATTGTAAAACCTGATAGTAGGTAAATATCTAAGTTTTTTAATCATCATCATTTTCCTGCCCTTGTCCTATTCTATTTGAGGTCGGTGAAATACGTTTTCTTCTTCCATTCTCCCCTATCAGACGTCACGGCATGATTTACTCCTTTCTCCTTCATGTTATTCCATACACAATCCATCCATCTTTTCTTTGGCTTACCTCTCGCTCTCCGTCCATCAACATTCAGATCCATTACTCTTTTAGTCACATGAGCTTCATCCCTCTTCATTACATGTTCATACCAAGACAAACGACTCCTTTTATTTTTTTCTGTAACAGGCACAACTTTCAAACTTCCTCTAATATACTCATTCCTCACTTTATAGATTCTAAGTCAAGTTTTTTTAAATATTCTGACTTAAGTCAATTATAATTCATGCTTAGCAATAGCGCTTCGGTTTACTATTTTAGTCACATTAGCTTCATCCCTCCTCAATACATGTTCATACCAAGACAAACGACTTCTTTTATTTTTTTCTGTAACAGGCACAACTTTCAAACTTCCTTTAATATACTCATTCCTTACTTTATACATTCTAAGTCTAGTTTTTTTTTTTTTAATTCTGACTTAAGTCAATTATAGTTCATGCTTAGCAATAGCGCTTCGGTTTACTAAACCACTGAGTTCGTAATCTAATCTCCAAAAAAGCCTCATCTAAAAACAAATAGATGTAAGGGTGAAGAATCGACAATGAATATTACATTTAAATAATAATGTAACTCATCAAATATGATATACATTTTGATCCGGTATCGCGGTGGTGAAAACAAGTCTAGGGATGGGAATGGCCAGACAGACAAACGTCGATATTATTTTTTAAACTAACGTATTTTTTTATTTATTCAGCATATTATTTAATTAATTACTATATATATACAACCTATAAATAGACACAAACTAAAAATATATACAAGTAAAAAATGGAAAATTACAGGGTGTCAAAAAATTCGTCCGTATCGCAGTCAACAGGAAAAGTGCCCAGAAGGCTGGCAGCATTACCGCGTTGGATGGCAATGCTTTTTTTGTGCAAAAAACAAGCCAGCTTTCAGGTCACGAGAAGAGTCGACCAACCGCTATTTAACGTAATGAAATACTTGTGTCGATGTAGTTGTTTAATATTTTTATTGCGAGTGCATGTTTATGAGCAGACAAAACGATCTACCCTCTTTCTTATTCGTTCATCAGTTTATCCGTGATCATGGCGTTTGCAACATCGCCGAAATATTGGAAACTCGAGACAAATAAAAAACATGGTAAATATCCCGTTTCAAGTTTTAATAATATAGTTGTTTAATGTCAAACACTAAGCTATGTCCGCTGTTTCGCTATGTTCTATGTGGTAATGTTCGTGAACCAACGCTGTCAGTTGGGACTGGTCATTGATCAGCTGCCAAGGTGTATTTGTATTTCTTTACTAGCTTTCGCCCGCGGCTTCGCCCGCGTTAAATTTGGGGTAACACAGTTCCCCTTGCGCCTTATTGATTTGTAATAGCAACGCTAAGTTTTCCCTGTTCTTCCCTCTTTCTCCCTCTCATCCCACTTTTTAAAAATAAAAATTAGCCTATGTCCGTCTCCTGATTCCCAACTATCTATGTACCAAAATTCATCACAATCGGTTTAGCCATTAAAGCGTGAAGAGGTAACAAACAAACAAACAAACTCACTTTCGCTTTTATAATATTATAGTAAGGATATTAAGGATAAGGATTTTCGAATTATTGATTTCTGCTTTTACTCTGAAGGCTCTTAATGTGCAATACAGCATTCTCCCATATTTTTATAATCTCAACATGGATGGCAACCATGATCTTGTGAAAATAATATGATTTAAAAGAGCTTCTTCTCCACAGAGATCTAAGTTTTGGAATGGGCAGCTACAGTACTTTCACAAGTTATTATGCCTTGTGACCGGGACTGTAGCTTCATCTTTTTTATGACATTTAAAAATGCCTGTAACGGTTTAATTGAAATCAATGCTTTGAGTTTGAGTTTGAGGTCCGAAATTAAACAGCCCATGACTAATTTACGAATAATGTAGCTTCTTATTAATGGAAGAATTTTCGAGAAAGTATTACTAGTTTCTGAAGCAAATCATCAAAAAGCATAAAAACTGACAAAGTTTCACATTATAACTTTTTATAATATTAGAATAGACGCAAGTAACTATGACTGACAGAATAACAATATTACTTTTCCAATTTTACTTGCACACAAAATTATAAACCAGTTTTGTCTTAGTAATTTGATATTGAAATCTAACTTTGACTGTTGACTATTGACAACGCAACTTATTCTATTATTAACTTTCATCAAGTTTTGAAATCAAAGATAACATTCATTCACTTCTAATAACCACAATCTTCTAAATAAACATTCATAATTATATCTTCAGCTGTATTTAACTTCGCCACAGAATAAAACAAAATCCAAACAACAGATAATACATTTTATTCCAAGTACTAAACCAGAAAATGTGAAGGAGAAATCTTCGAAATTTTTGACAAAAGCTATTTCTCGGTGCCGCGCCGCTATACCGCTCAAATACTTCGGCGAAGTACCGAAGTAACTTTGAGTACTTCCACAATTGTCATTTACCATACAAAAGCACTTTGAATACTTGTGATGTCATTGAAACTCCGAAATTTGGTTTCTGATATGAATCAGGAGTTTAGATAAATTTTAATTTGATGCCGTTTTTGAATATTTTATTGGGAAGGTCGTGTTCTTACATGAGTGTTTATTTCCTGATAATTTTATTTTTTCCGTGTCTTTGAATAAATAAAATAAATAATAAATAAATATACTGGGACAGCTCACACACGGCTATCTGATCCCAAGCTAAGCAGAGCTTGTGTTATGGTAACCAGACAACTGATATACATACTTATACTATAATTTATAAATACATACATATTATAGATAAATCACACCCAGACACAGAACAAACAATCATGCTCATCACACAAAGTTTGTCCTGGGTGGGAATCGAACCCACGACCTCCGACTCAGCAGTCAGGGCCACTAACCACTAGACCAACAGGCCCGTCAAATCTCTGGTAAGTTGGAAAATGGATTGAAAATTCTATTTGAATAGTAACAGTTAAAACTTTATTTATTTTATTTCTCTGTATTTTATTATTAACAAACTACAGACAAAAATAAACTAATAAGAAAAATATGTACAAGAATAAAAATGGTAAAATAATTACAGGGCGTCAAACAATTTGCCCGGATTGTTGTCAACGGAAAATTGCCCGGAAGGCATTACCGCATAGAAAAAATAGAAAAAAAAAACTTAAAGCTTATTTAAGTTTGAGTTTCTCGTGAAAAAAAGTTCCAGACTTTAAGAGATAAATTCACTTTTCTAAGCAAATAAACCTGTTACACAATTCGATCCCGATTCAAAAACTTTCATCGATATCTTCAAAACCATGTACCCTCCCTATTTAATATAGTAAAACCTCTATCGCCACACTAAGTCGACCCATGAATACAAAGTGACACGAATGCATTTGAACCACAAAGCTGGCAACATTATATTCTCGAACATAATTCTTATAATATACCAGAACATATTTATATGCAGATCTTGGAGAAAACTGGTTCTAGAGGTATTGAGGAGCGGAGGTTTTTGAAATGAAAGCAAATCTTTTAAGTGTGGAATTTTAAATAGGAAAAAAAAATTCTTGAAAGGGCGCACTGAGATGAAATGAAGAGTACTTTTTTGTTTTCTTAAAAAACGTTGCCCCACACTAGGAATTGCCCCTGCATCGTGTGTACGTTTACAAACATTTAAAGTCACATACATAAACATTTGGACCTAAAACAACTACTTGTTGGTCATACAAATTTTTGTTCCGTGTGGGGACTGAACCCGCGACACGCCGCGCGGCAGTCAATCGCTCAGCCACTGCGCCAACCGTGCCGTCAAGGTTAATTAAATAGTACACTTAAGGTGAAAGACACTGTTTCTCCCTATCTTTGCGATATTTTTTAAAGATCTTCTATATACAGAGATAATATGGGGGTCAAAGTTCCAGATTTTTCACAAGTTTATTTTTAAACCAAGTTCTTAATTTTGTAACCTTAATAACTATTTTAATTTAAGCGATACCAACTGCCGGTAGCTTGAAACGTGTTCCGGATACCTGTGGGTTACTATTTTTAAAATGTGTTTTGTTGTTGTTTTTTTTTTTAATAGGAAATACTTATGTAAAAATAAATAAACGAATAAATCCTACCATCCTACTAATATTTTTAATGCGAAAGTTAGTGAGTATGGATGTATGTTTGATCTTCTTTCACGAAAAAACTACTAAACGGATCTTGATGAAATTTGAAACAGAGGTAGATTATAGTCTGGAATAACATATAAAATATTTTTTTTTATCATCAACACAATATTTTGAGTCCGTATCATCGAGTTTCAGGGAGATAATACCTGTAATATAACGAAAGTTTGAATTCCATTTTAACAGCTTCAACCATTTAAAAAACAAAATAAAAATCCACAGCGATGAAAAAAAAACATTTAATTCAAAACAAGCACATTCAGAAGCAAGCGGGAAACATTTGGATATAAAAATATGGATCGGGTCGGTATCGAACCCGCTCGTTTTCTAAATGTACTTGTTTTTTGCTTTTTGTAGTACGACCACCGAGAAGCGATACGAAAGGTCATTAACCTAAAGAACAACTGGCGTTGACAATCTAATATTTAGCTCTTTCCATCTTGTGCCTTTGTCGTAATGTCTCGTTCTCTCGGCAAAAACATGACAACGTTAAGACGGGTTCGCCAACATTCGGGCGGCCATTTTAGATGGGGTTTTAGCATGGGTTTTGTTTACATTTGGTATCGCTTCTCGTTGGCCGTGCTATAGTTCAAAATCAAAAGTCATTTATTCAAATTAGGCTGATAATCAGCAATTTTTGTAGTCACATTACAAGTGACAGTGCATCAAAAACGCCCTGCCCTTCATTTTCTTTACCACGATTTTATGACAATGACATTGCGCCTAGATTTTGAAATGTTTCTATAAACTAATCTTTAGAATTTGAAATAACATTTTATCAATACAAGATTTCTCTACGCATCACAGATATAATACGATAAACCTTGCATCTCCATCGCCCACAAATCGCTTAAATAACGCGAATCGGCTTAAAGTTTAAGGCGCCAGAACTAATAAACGAGCCGTCTGTTTGTTTGTGTGGAGCTAATCTCCTTACCCCGATTGATTTTACGAAATTGAATGACAATAGGAAAAGGGTCGGGAGAGACTTGGTTCAGATGTCATATTGCGATCTCTAATATAGTATACTAGCTGTTCTCCGCGGTTTCACCCACGCTGCTCAGCACCTGTTGGTCGTAACGTAATGTTATATAGCCTATAGCTTTCCTCAAGAAATGGACTATCCAACACTAAAAGAATTTTTCAATTCCAACCAGCAGTCCCTGAGATTAGCGCGTTCAAACAAACTAACTCTTCGGCTTTATAATATTAGTATCCTTACTAATATTATAAAAGCGAAAGTGAGTTTGTTTGTTTGTTTATTTGTTTGTTTGTTTGTTACCTCTTCACGCTTTAATGGCTAAACCGATTTTGATGAATTTTGGCACAGAGATAGTTGGGAACCAGGAGACGGACATAGGCTAATATTTTTTTGAAAAAATTGGGATGTGCGGGAGAAAAAGGGAAGAAAAAGGAAAACTTAGCGTTGCTATTGCAAATCAATAAGGCGCAAGGGGAACTGTGTTACCCCAAATTTAACGCGGGCGAAGCCGCGGGCGAAAGCTAGTAGATTATAAAGACAAAAGATTTGTTTGTGTCGAATAGGCTCCAAAACTATTAGACCAATTTTAACATTTTTTTTACTTATAGGAAGCTACACTATCAGGAAATTACATAGGTTATACAGTATCACGCTACTACCTACGGGAGCGGGGCAGCATTCAAAGATGCGAGGGAAACCTCAAAAACAGCTAGTTTATATAATAAAAAAAATATAGTTATCATGTTCGCAATTGATTGTGCCTTATCCTATTTAAAATGCTGTGTCATTTAGGTTATAAGCATTATATAGGACATCTTGGAACGTGAGTTCATTGATGTCTTTAGACATATCTAAAACTTTTAAAACACGGAACTGTATTTTTTTTTGTCTATGAAATATTCTTTGTTAGAGATATAAAAATATGATGGTTGTTGCTGAAAAAATAGTGAATTTCGAGCCGAAAATTTTTTTTTCGAGGTCTTTTTAAAGATTTTTTTTCGTAGTAGTAGTCTAGTCCACTTTTGTAAACTGTTTTTAATTTAATCTTTTCTTTATGTAACATAGTTCCTGATTTACAGATACCTTCTGCTAGTACTTGTAGTTTTTGCACTTGCGCCTTATTTATTGTAATAGCAAAGCTAAGTTTTACGTTTTCTTCCCTCTTTCTCCCTCATTTTTCACTATTTTTAATAAAAAAATTGCTTATGTCCGTCGCCAGGGTCCCAACTATCACTGTACCAAAATTCATCCAAATCTGTTTAGCCATTAAGTCGTGAAGACGTGACAAACAAACTTACTTTAGCTTTTATAATATTAGCAAGGATGTTGTTTGCTACACAGATTATATATAGATATTGTGTTTGGCTCCAGTGTCATTCATTGGGCGACTTCATTAATCTTGGCCGAGCAAGTGGATGGTGTAAGTGATATGTAACCAGTTAGGATAATGTAGCTTTATTTTTTTTTAATTTTGAGTGGATTTTTTTTGACAAATTAACAAAACATGAGACATTTTTTTGCAGGGATTGCGCTTCGTTCAAAAGAGATAGCTTGGCCCCGGAACACAAAATGCAAAAAACTTTTTAGTAAAAAAATAAAACCGACTTCTAAAAAGACGGGACTAAAGCTAAAAATAAAAACTTTTTAACCGTGTTTGCGTATTATATCATAATACTATAACTAAAAATGCTGAAATAAAAACTTTTTAGTAAAAAAATAAAACCGACTTCTAAAAAAAAACTAAAAACTGGAAAATAACTTTATTTCCGGAAGTCGGTGGCTTTTGTTGGTTTCGTTGACTTTATTTGCCACCGACTTCCGGAAATAAAGTTATTTTCCAGTTTTTAGTTTTTTTTTAGAAGTCGGTTTTATTTTTTTACTAAAAAGTTTTTATTTCAGCATTTTTAGTTATAGTATTATGATATAATACGCAAACACGGTTAAAAAGTTTTTATTTTTAGCTTTAGTCCCGTCTTAGATACAAGTTTTAATTCCACATCAAGCTATAGATTAAATACTAAGTATCTATATTATGCTTTAGTATTAAACCAATTCAGAAATCATATGCATCATCCCCTAGGGGATACGGTCACCCTGCTCCCACTCGCCTGCCTACCCTGGCGAAACCCATACTTATACATGTGATTGCAGCAATCACGGCAGATTTGCTGTCATTTATTAAAGAGTGCCGTTGTATATCACTGAAGATCTATCACCAAATTAAAATACAATCACCTCAAAAAACTGCGATGACCTTCCAAACCATAGTAGTACATAGCATTTTTTGATCATTTGTCTTCGACAACTTCTAAAATATAATCGACGAATGAGTATATCATCAACGTACACGAAGTCAATCTAATACGCATTATTAAAGATAACTCAAAAACTACTTGTCGGATCTTGATATTTTTTTTATGGGACCAATCGACAACCACCAGCTTTCGAATAAAAAAAGAATCATCAAAATCGGTTCACTCAGACCTGAGTTATGAGGTAACAAACACAAAAAAAAAAAAAAAAAACATACAGTCGAATTGAGAACCTCCTCCTTTTTTTGAAGTCGGTTAAAAATAAGAAACGTGGATGGGTATTCAGTAAAAGACTGACACTCCCCCACGCTCAACCAAGAGCGAGGGATGTTATTTGATGATTGATATTGATTTTGTCATAAATCAATTTGAAACTATAATAATTTCATTTCATTTTCTCCAAGCTTAGTCCTTATAAACTGAAGAAAAAACATCGCTAAATAGAATATTAAAAATATTTTTTTTTTAGAACTCAAATAAATATTAATTTGTTCATTAAAAAAATTATTAAATGATCACGTTTGTTTGTGATATTCTATTGATAAATATGAGGCCTTAAAAACAAGCGCATCATTGCTCTTAAAAAAAAAATAACTGCCGACTAAAGGGATTTTAACAGTTAGTTATTGTTATTCGTTGATGAAACAGAAAAAATTACAGCCATTGTTGCGATAAATGAAAAAAAAAAACACTCGTGTGATATACATTGCATGTTGAACCTAAACGTAGTGCAGTAAGAGTCCATATACGAAACAAGCATTGAAAGTAATATTTCTTTAAAAAAAAACAAAGTATCCTTACTAATATTATAAAAGCGAAAATGAGTTTGTTTCTTTGTTACGTCTTCACGCTTAAATGGCTAAACCGATTTTGATGAATTTTGGTACAAAGATAGTTGTTTTTTAAAAAACTGAGAAATGGGGGAGAAAGAGGTAAGACAAGGAAAAACTTAGCATTGCTTTTACAAAAAATAAGGCGCAAGAGCAAACTACAGGTAGCAGATACAAGCAAATCAGGAAAGGGGAACTGTGTTACCCCGAATTTAACGAGATCAAAGCCGCGGGCAGAAGCTAGTCATTCAATAAAGCGTTTACAAAACTTCATTTTCCTCCACTACCTTTGATAAAACAGTAAAGAGTCCACTATCTAAATAAATATACCCGACTTACCGCACCATACAATTTTATCAAACCCACCTCATTTCACAGGTCATAACAGTATTTTAAACTAATATCTTATATCACGACGCCAAAATTACAAACATTCACAATGCTACCGTAATTATGCAGACGGAATAGAGAAAATAATAATTTTACGTTATAACCACAGATATTCTAAATGGCGACGGTGTATAAATTAGAAGGTAGGGCCTTGAGTATGGATGAGACAAGCTATATAGTACGACCAACAAGAAGCGATACCAAATGTAAACAAAACCTATACTAAAACCCCATCTAAAATGGCCGCCCGAATGTTGGCGAACCCGTCTTAACGTTGTCATGTTTTTGCCGGGAGAACGAGACATTACGACAAAGGCACAAGATGGAAAGAGCTAAATATTAGATTGTCAACGCCACAGTTTTTCTTTAGGTTAATGCCCTTTCGTATCGCTGCTAGTTGGCCTTAGTATAGTCGATTGAACGGCACGATTGAATGGCAAGATTGAACGGCACAATTTAACGGTGCGATTGATATCCTTACTTAATATTATAAAAGCGAAAGTGAGTTTGTTCGTCTTCACGCCTCAATGGCTAAACCGATTTTAATGAATTTTGGTACAGAGAAATGTAGTTAGGGTCCCAACTACATATCTCTAGTAGTTGTGAGATTGTCAAGCTCACTTAAATGTCTCGCTGATGGTGGCGCGTATGTCGGGTTATTTAGTTCCGTTCAAAATGGTTGAGCTGAATGGGGCTGATATATGCGTCATGTTCGTGAACGGGCGCTGTCAGTTGTGACTGGTCATCTATTAGCCGCCACGGTTTGTTTTAATTAATCTATTTATCTAATAGATGAATGCTTTTACTCTGGACGCTCTTAATGTACTCGTTTTTCTACATCGTTCTCACATGTATTTTTGATCTCAACATGAATGATGTATCATCCATGGTTTTGTAAAATATTATGATTTAAAAGAGTGTCCATGAAGTTTCTTGCCCATTCTTCTCCATAGAGATCTACACTTTGGAATGGGCAACTACAGTACTTTCACAAGTTATTATGTCTTGTGACTGGGACTGCATCTTTTTTTTTATTTTCATGACATTTAAAAGTGCCTGTAATGTTCTAATTGAAATAAATGATTTGATTTGATTTGTAACAGTTTGCATCACACATTGATACTTAAGCTGCGCTCTACACTCAATTCATACTCTAACAGTACATTGTATATTTATTTGGCGTCTGCTTCCCTCCGGTGTAGTGCCATCCTTCATGTGCCGACGTTAATATCAGGGATGAGCGGGGCTCCGTTTTTGCGTAGAGCCTCCACTACGCTACCAGTGGCGTAAGGAGTCAGAGTTTAGCGGGCATAGGGTCCATTAGGGTTTGAAGTTGATTAGCCTGTGTATGTATGCTGTTTTGACTTTCGGAAGTTTTACTCACTGGTTGAGCACTGAAAACCAGCGCTGTGCTGTGGGCTCCCATAGCACAGCATCATGCTGAGTGGTGACCCACTTGTCGCTTTTTTTGTGATTTTTTTATTGACAACAGACATGATTTTTTTATTGTTTTTATTGACGGCACCCTTCGTGAGTGAGTCAGACTTACACTTGGACGATTTTTTATTGTTTAGATTTAAGATTTTTATTTAATTTTTACTGCGTGCACTTAGTCTTGTGGTATGTTCCAATCAAGCTTGTTTTCTTTAAGTATTTCATGGAGGGCAAGTGTGGGTGTCACCTGCCGGGGTTGCAGGTTGTTCGTGAGAAATATGGTGTCTGAGAACATAAACGGCAAAAGAAGGAACATGGATGGGTTTTAGCCAGTAAAAGTCTGACACACCCATAGAGCGGGTGAAGTTATTTGATGATTTCCCAAACGAAAAAAAATGTAAATGTTACGATAAAATTATTTATGATTTAGTCGTAAAATGGTTTAATCTAAGTTTCATTTTGCTGTTCAATCAATTGGAGCCCGACAAAAAACTTTTTGATTTTTGCTTGTATTTTTGTATTTTTATTACAATTTTTTAAAGATATCAAAATTGCCAAAAAACTACAAACAATGAATCCACAGCTTAATGAATTTGAAAATCGCTCCCCTCTCCTCACTTGCAACCTACAAGAAGATACCGCTAAAATTAATTACATTTATGATGGCTAGGTAATTAGTGATTAAGTATTTGCGCTCAGACCTTTACACTAGATTGGTACGCTTACCTGGCAGACTGGAGGCTGCATATAAATGATGTGCTCACGGATCTAGATGACGGGGTAAGCAGAGTGAAGTGTGGCCTAGATTTTGTGTAGATAAAACAGATTAGGTAAATGTTTAAAAGAATTCAGGATTGTTGACTAATAAAAATGAGACTCCCTTTTTTTACGGGTGGAAAATCATCAAATATAATAAAAGCAGGACTTTTCAGACAGAAGGGGGGAGTGTCACATTTTTACAGACTAAAACCTACCCATGTTCCTTCTTTTGCCCTTCATGTTCAGGCAGTGGGCAGGCAGTGGCCCTGGCATATCCCTGTACTTTGCATCCCTGATTGATTTGATTTTGATGAATTTGGCACAGAATTGGGACTCTAGAGACGGACACAGGCTATTTTTGTAACAAAACTATGAGAAAAGGGGGAGAAAGAGGGAAGAAAAGGGGAGAGAAAGATTATTATTTTTCGATCATCACGCTTTAAAATTAGCGTTAGCCCAAAGTAACCATGCCATACGGGCGAAAACTAGCTAAATATAATTTTTTGATTATAAAATGATTTATATTAGCCAATAATCATGTAATCTAGTCTTTAAATTAACAAATTGGCAATAACTTGAAACTAAGTTAAAAGGATTTTGTTTATTTTTAACTTCTGTGTGCCAATGGCAACTCTATCTGTGTATCCTCAAAATAGATCATAAAGTTGTTAAACGGTCCCGTACCTCAAAAGAAAAAAAAATGAACCCTCATAGGATCATTTTTGTTGTCCGTCTGTCTGTCTAGAGCGTTTATCTCCGAAACGTGTAAAGGTATCGAGTTAAAATTAAAAACAAAGACAAGTTAAGTTAAGTCTGCAGTTGCTGTGAGAGAGCTGTGAAACAATCAACTCTCTAAGTTTACGCAGTCAAAAGATATAACCGCATATACCTACTAGCACTTGGCTGTTTTATTTCTAATTTTAAACTGACAATGGCAACACCAGCTTGTCTGCAAATTTTCTCTGACTAGCTTCACTATCACACACCTATTATCATCTGCCTAGCCTTTTCTTAAATATGTAGGGGTCGGCTTCCAGTCTAACCGGATGCAACTGAATATCAGTATTTTACACAGAGCGACTGCCTATCTGAACTCCACAACCCAGTTAGTACTGGGAAATGCGATACCCCTTGATAAGACTGGTTGTCAGACTTTCGGAACACTACCTGTAACGACTGTCAAAGATCTACAAATAACAGCCGGGACCAACGGTTTAACGTGCTTTCCGAGGCACGCAGGAAACTCGGTATGTAACGGATGGTCACCTATCCACAGACCAACCTAGGCAAGCGCGGCTTAACCTAAAAATCTATCCTAGCCACTGCTATTATTTAGCCACGAGCTCCTCGCTATCAAACACCCAACGGAAAACAAAATACGTCACGTCACGCATCACTCAACAGAAAATAAACCCATCTGTTTGTTTACAGACAGAAAAAAAAACGAGAAAAAAAAGTCGCTGTAAATAAACGCAACGAAATGGTTATCCATCACTAAAAGTCCCAAGTGCTTTTAGAAAACTAATTTACGGGAACAACATTATTGTGCTACTGAAAAAATTACTTCCAGGCTGAAAAAATGTTGCCTTCGTATATTGTGAAGTGAGAGTTTCTCGTTTAACGTTTTAGTTAGTTTTCAGGGGTTGGCAGGATTTTTTTTAGGTTAGTTTTGTGTTTGTGGGTCGAAAGAGTAGTGTAATTGTTTTGTTTTTGACTAATGTGGGTAGTTCAAAGTATTATTTTAGCAAGTACTAGCTGCTCAGCACCTGTTGGTCGTAGCGTGATGTTATATAGCCTATAGCCTTCCTCAAGAAATGGACTATCCAACAAACGAAAATCTAAAAGAATGTTCCAATTCCAACCAGTAGTCCCTGAGATTAGTGCGTTCAAACAAACAAACAAACTCTTCAGCTTTATAATATTAGTATACATTGAGAAGTCTTATAGAAATCAGAATTTTAATTAGGGTTCTTTCTTTCATTTTTTATATATAACATTGCCACCACACTAGGAATTTCTCCTGTATCGTGGGTGCGTTTACAAACATATAAACTCACATACACAAATATCCATACCCGCACCAACTATCTGCAGGTCATACAAATATTCCGTGCGGGAATCGAACTCGCGACATGCAGCGCAGCAGTTGATCCCTCAGCCACTGCGCCAACCGTGCTGTACCTAAAAATGAAAAAAACTGAACCCTTATAGGATAACTTTGCTGTCCGTCTGTCTGTTTGTCAAGACCCTTTGTCTCGGGAACTTAGAGGTATAGAGTTGTAATTAAAACTTTATACTCAAGTCTGTTGTTTTATGGAGCTGTGAAAAAAACATTCTAAGTCTACGCAGTCAAAATATATGAGCGTTTATGTCGCAAGTTTGTACAGACGCCAGTAGGACAAGCTACCCGAAACTGTCAATTTTTCCCAATGAACCTTGAACCTAATGCTTTAGAAATAAAGTCGAAAATCTATCAAAGAAATCTGACAGATTGTAGTAGCTTGATGTGTAGCGTCTGTACACCTTCAGTGCGGGAGTCCGATTCACAGTTGGCAAGGTTTTTATTTTATTTTTTACGATATCTTGAATGTAGGTTTTAACTGAAATTAACTGAATTATAATAAATATGTGAAAAAAAAATTCTGTCCTGTCGTGTTTTGCAGGAACCTGCAACCTGTAGTATTTGCCTTTTTTTTTCGGGTGGGAAATCACCAAATGACCTTCCCCTGCTCTGGGCGGAGCGGGGGGGCATGTCAGACTTTTACTGACTAAAACCCACCCATGTTCCTTCTATTGCCCTTTACGTTCCGGGGCCGTGGTATCTCTTTCGAACAATCCGCAACCCCGGCAGGCGGAGGCTCTGGCAAGCCCCTCTGCTTTGCTGACATCTCTTTAAGGCGCGCGTGAAACACGAACGAGCCGTCGACACGGCTTGTCGTCAATCGACGGACGGACGATGAACTACCCATTGCTCAACGTCCACAGGCCCGCATCTACTAGTTTTTGCCCTAGCGCCTTATTTATTGTAATAGCAATGCTGAGTTTTCTCTTTTCTTCCCTCTGACACCCTCATGTCTCAATCTTTTTTTAAAATGTCTATGTCCGTCTCCAGGGTCCCAACTATCTCTGTACCAAAATTCATCAAAAACGGTTTAGCCATTTAGGCGAGGTAACAAACAAACAAACAAAACTCACTTTCGATTTTATAATATTAGTAACATAAAGTACAGTCATCTCATTTCTAAACTGATAAAAAATGACAAAATGCACAGAAAATTTAAAAATAAACCACTTTTTTGTGTTAATAAGGTGATATTTCTTATATTTACGCTACCGAAAAAATTTTTTTTCAGACTATTTGACGATCCTCAGTTTTTAATAAATAAGTTTCAAACAAACTTGTCTGAAAAAAATACCAGTATACCCTTATGATATGACATTATTAACTTTTGTAATATATACACTTTAAAACCATTTATCTCTAAGAAAAATGACCACGAAAGTGACATAATATCTAAGCACAGTTACTTAGTGTCCCTCCCCGCTTTAAGTGACATTCGCTTAGTCTATTTGTGCAATACTCGGGATTCTAAGTTGCTTTAAAATATTCTGCACCAATAACCAAGTCTTCATTTCAACTCAGAGAGAGCGAGCTATGAGCATTTTGCCGCTCTCGGCGGGAAAACGTCAGTATTTTACGCGATAAGTTCACAGTTTTTAGTTAGTAGGTGTCTTTGCCTTTTAGGTGACTCCCACTGCTAAAATTTTGACTCAATATAAACGTGAAAGACTACGGAAAGTCGAGATGCACAAAAGCTGGTGATGTTTAGCGGCAATTTGCTCACCACGTAAACTTTTGTCACACTTTTACTGAGTAAAACACATCCATGTCTCTTTTCTTCTTTATTATTTTGCCCTTTGTGTTCCGGGGCCACGCTATCTCTTTCGAACAACCCGCAACCCCGGTAGAAGATATAATTCTGTATACTACCCTATCATACACAGGCGGACTTAATGCCTTCAGTCATTATTATTATAATTATGTATTTTGAAAAAATAACTTAAGTTAATTATTTGTGTAGTATTAGCAGTAGGTACACCATTGACTACCCCCCGTTGTATTTTTATATTTATAAAGTCCATCAAAAGGTTGTCTGGAAGATATCGCTATTAGCGATAAGACCGCCATTGTAACCATAGATTTAGCAGTTTTTATTAACCAAATTGTTTTTTTTTCAATTTTTAGTGTGCAATAAAGTATATTCTATTCTATTCTATTCTATTAAGTCCGCCTGTGTACAACTATCGTATACTAGTTTTTACCCGCGGCTTCGCTTGCGTTAACTTCGTGGTTACACAGTTGCCCTTTCCTGCTTTGCAGGTATTTTTCGTTGATAGTAAAGAGTGTGTGTACCGATTTTTAGCATCCTACCTTGAAAACTGGGAAAGTCCCCCTATAAAATTTCGTGCAATCTTTTAAGAGTTCGGGGAGATTTCCAAAAAAATAATGCACGATGATTTTGTTAGTGACGATAGTCCGCATATAATTTTTTTGCTATATACCTTGAAAATTGCGGAATGCGCCATACAAAGTTCCACCCCTTATTTTAGGAAAATGGGGAGTTAGAAAGAAATAAAAAGTAGCTTTTGTCCGTCTCCAGGGTCTAAACTATCTCTGTACCACAATTCATCAAAATCGGTGTTGTCATTTAGGCGTAAAGACGTAACAAACAAACTCACTTTCACTTTTATAATAATTTGTAGTAAGAATGAAGTTGAAATGAATAAAAACTATAATTTCAAAGAAATTTTCCAACGGAAGTGATGTATTTCACTACCATAGTTCCCTCAGTGTCCCTCCTCGCTTTAAGTGGCATCCGCTAAATCTATTTGTGCAATACTCGGGGTTGTAAATTAAATAACAGCTACAAACGGCTTGAAATGGTCCCTTGCTGTGCTAGCTTTTACACTTGATTAAGAAGAAAAGGCTTTCAATGTTGCCTGCTAAGAAAATAAAGTTGTTTGTGTGGTTTTATTTATTTCACTTGCTTTTGCCCGCTGCTTCGCTCGTGTTAAATTCGGGGTAACACAGTTCCCCTTTGCTGATTTGCAGGTACCTGCTATAACGGTCCTACTACGACGGTACGGTTGGTGCAGTGGCTAAACGATCGACTACTGCGCTGCGTGTCGCGGGTTCGATTCTCGCACGGAAAAAATATTTGTATGACCTGCAGATAGTTGTTTCGGGTCTAGCTGTTTGTGTATGTGAGTTTAAATGTTTGTAAACGCACCCACGACACAGGAGAAAATCCTAGTATGGAATAAAAGTTAAAAAAAAAATTAGAGGAACATGGGTGGGTTTTAGTCAGTACAAACAAGTCTGGCGCTAGCCACCGCTCCGCTCCAGACCGGTGGGAGTTGTTTGAAGATTTCCCATCCGCAAAAAAAAAAGTGTGTGTGTCAGCTCCGACGCACGACTGGAGTTTACTCCTTAAGTACGAGTATCTAACCATACGCAAAAAGAGTTTATTCAACTGAAAAAAGAGTTTATTCAACTGAAATAAGATATATTAATATCATATGAAAGGGTAAATTCACAAATTAATCAAAAAAATTGCAAAATAAATACATCGACACTGATAGAAACAAACAAGCCCAATAACATATAGTATGGTATAGTCGCCTATACAGCATACCATATGTACGTCTTAATACACTCACAGCCAAATTAGAAAGTTGCGCACTAATGGTGCGCACCAAAAACGTGACACATTTTCGTTACTTTAGTAGGTTTTACCCCTCGGATTTTTCTCATACCGGGCACCTTATATAATATGAAAATCGATTCTTAAGGAGTAAACTCCAATAAACTCCAAAAACCTGTCGTCCCGTCTATCATCTGTAAACATTTGACAGTCGTTACGGATAGTCAGATTTCTGAATCTCTGGTAACCAGTCATACAGAGGGGTATCGTATTAACCAGTTTAAAATGGGTTGCGGAGGTCAGATAGGCAGTCACTCCATGTATAATACTGGTATTCAGTTGCACCCGGTTAGACTAGAAGCTTACATCATCAAAGTTGGGAAAAAGTTAGGGGATTATTAAATAAGTATCACCAAGATTGTTATAGATACATTACATTTTTGTCAATACACTACAAAACTGGCTCTTATTAGCTCTAGGATAAGGTTCAACATACAATGTATTTGACAGCCAACGGTCTTTTTGTTAGAGCAATAATATGCCCTTCAGAAGGAGCCTTCATATTTAATGAAAATTTAAGTTTTGTTTATCAACAGAATATCACATATAAACATGATAATTTATAAAATATTTTTCTTATAACCACAAATTGATTGAGTTCAAAATTCACAAGTATCAGAATTTCTTATTTTTTAAATTAGGATGTTTAGCGGTATTATACCTTTGTTTCTCTTTCAGTCTGAGACGATAAAGCGCAGGGATTTGAAAAAATTAAATCATATTGATTAATGACACAAGTACTTTTTATTCTATTATTTAATTTCACTGTTTGTTACTACTGTTCTCTGCTCTATAACACCCTCGCATGGCGGCTTTTGCGTTGAAAACGCCTCGGCCGCAATTACGAGGATTCCTCACTTTAATCAAAATGTACTATTCTCTCTGTTAGGTCATTTGAGAACTGAAATATATTTTGCTGAATTTAGCAAAAAACGTTTAAAATAGATATCCAAACTCCAATACACCATGGAAATTGGAATGTCCTCTAGACAGTCTATAAATCCATCGACTATTTATTATACTGACATAAATATGATAGCAACATTTTGTATATAATTTATATTTTATGTTGAATGTGGCATACGAGTAAGTACTGTGGCTTGCGACCTTGGGGTCGTAGAAAAAAAATATATAAGTAATTTTTTTTCATGAAATAAATCTGTCAATTTGAATGGTGAATTATGACTTGATATCAGTTTTCTAATAAAACTTTAGAAAGTTATACAATTTCACATTAATCGATGCAATAAATCTAAATATTTTTTTTTTATTTTTAGTTTTAACTAGACACAATTAATATGAGCATTATTATTGACAACTAACATAGATTAAAAAAAAGAACTTTGTGACTTATTTTGATTAACAATACCAACATGACAGGCGTTAATTTGTTAAAATTTCATGCACATGAAAAAAACAATGTTTAAAGGCAGACTTAATGTCTTGGACATTTTCTACCCGTCAACCTTTTGGTGAGGTAGGTACAAACAGTAGGTGCAATGTGACAGAAAATTTCAGAATACAATATTTAAATAAATACTTATTTACAGAAACAAAATATAAAACTAAAGCGATTAAGCTACATAGTATATATAAAGATATCAACAAATTAATTTTGAGACGAGTCTGCATAATATATCTTTTTCTTAAATATATAATTCTAGTGTCACAGTCTTAATTACCATACTCCTCCGAAACAGCTTGACAGATTTTTATGAAATTCTAAATTTATAATCGACTAGCTGGCTCCTGCGGCTTTGCCTGCGAGATATCGAAAACATATGAGAGTATGTATATAGTATCCTATGTGTTATTCCAGACTATAATCTACCTCTGTGCCAAATTTCATAAAGATCCATTCAGTAGTTTTTTTCATAAAAGAGGATCGAACATACATCCATTCTCACAAACATTTGCATTTATAATATCCTTACTAATATTATAAAAGCGAAAGTGAGTTTGTTTGTTTGTTTGTTACTTCTTCACGCTTTAATGACTAAACCGATTGTGATGAATAATGGTACATAGATAGTTGGGAACCAGGAGAAGGACAAAGGCTAATTTTTATTAAAAAAAAAAAGTGGGATGTGAGGGAGAAAGAGGGAAGAAAAGGGAAATCTTAGTGTTGCTATTACAAATCAATAAGGCGCAAGGGAAACTGTGTTACCTCGAATTTTAACGCGATCGAAGCCGCGGGCAAAAGCTAGTTAGTAAATATATTAGGATATCTTGAGAATAGGTAAACTTTTTTTAATAAGTAGGAAGGTCGGTACGTAACTATTCTATACAATTAAATTATCAGAGAGCACTGTCAAGAACGACTGAATAACATTATATCTGCATCCGGACCGTCTCAGTAATAACCGGGTATAACCGGTTCAGTCATAACTCTAAGGGTAACACTGTTGCGCTATGGACAAAAGATATTAAAATATTTTACGAGCTTTTCCAATAGACGTCATAAACCTATAGCGGTTCCTCTAAAATTCCAAATATTGATTCTTAAGTATAGAAATTCTTTGTGGAAAGAGAGAAAATATGTAAGGAAGTGAGAAACATATCGCCATCTCCCTCGTTTCAGTAATAAAAAGGTTTTATTTAATGTTCGCGATTTTATTACGGTTCGCAGTGATTTGAATGGTGCCAATATGGAGTTGGTTCGCACTGTATAAGCCACAGGGCGTTTTAAAAGATTGACCTTGTTTTTGATGGGTGTTCCTGCAATGTGCCCCGTGGGATTTTCTAGCGGCAAATATCACAAACTTCAACACAATTTTTGGCTCCGTGCGATTGCATGGGTAGGCAAAGTTGCGTTGCGTTCAAAGTTTTATAGTGATACTAGCTTTTACCCGTGGGTTTGCTAGCGTTAAATTCAGGGTAACACAGTTCCCCTTTCCTGATTTGCAGGTACCTGCTACCTGTAGTTTTTGCCCTTGCGCCTTATTGATTTGAAATAGCATTGCAAATGTTTGCCTTTTCTTCCCTCATTTTCCCTCACATCCCACTTTTTTTGAAAAATTTGCGTATGTCCGTCTCCTGCTTCCTTAAAGCGTGAAGACGTAACAAACACTCACTTTCGTTTTTATGATATAAGTAAGGAAGTAAGGATATGCCTTGCTTTTCAGTGGGCCGTCGATCCTTAATTATATAGACTAAACATTTAGAAATATTAAAAACTGTTTTTCCCTTTTGCGAATATGTACTCGCCAGTTTTAAAAACAAAATATTTTGATTTTTGTAGAGAGATATTAACAATTATTTCTAAAAGTGTGGCATCTATCCCGACTTTTCTCAATGTTAAATAAAGAAAAATATTAATAAGTAATTTATTATTCTGCAATCATTGACCTTAAACTCTACCAATATTTTTTTTTACCTTTAGCAACAAAAAATCTATTACAATAGAAATTGGAAGAGAAAAGTAATTACTAAGTTTGATGAAGCAAAAAAATTAGAAGGATTTTTGGGACCTTTTTTAAATAGTTTTTAATTACTAGGCTTCTGGTAATAATTACACTGGATGTTTAAAGAAAATAGACGTTGAATAAATTAATTGGTTTTTGAATTTCTAGGAAAAGTGCAGAGTATCTGATGGTCTTGTTGGTCTTAAAGTCGTAAGGGCTGATACCGAGCATGAACTCCTGATTTTGAGTTCAGGGTTGGTAATAATCTTATTTTATTCGGTTTTTCATTAAAGTTAATCGTCTTAAAATGGTCTTAGACGCAGTTAATATTGTGTCTTGTCTTATCGATTGATTTATTTTTATTAACATAGTAGCAACATAAAAAGTATTCTATATATTACTAGCTGTGCCCAGCGGTTTCACCCGCTGCTCACTTAGGGGTATGAAAAATAGATGTTGGCCGATTCTCAGACCTACCCGATATGTACACAAAGTTTCGTTTGAATCGGTCCAGCCGTTTCGGAGAAGTATGGGAACGAAAACTGTGACACGAGAATTTTATATATTAGATTTCAGACTATAGTCTACTTATGTGTCAAATTTCATCAAGATCCGTTCAGCCAACAAACATCCATACATCCACACATCCTCACAAACATTCGCATTTATAATACATATTAGTAAGATATTAGTAGGATATTGGTAGGATATTAGTAGAATATTAGTAGGATATTAGTAGGATTATAGGTCACATTAAGCGGTCATTTTAGACCCCCCCCCCCCCCTAGCAGTCTAGAATCTGGATTTGTGCTCGATTGATAGCAACAAGATCGTTCCCTATTACAGGGAACGAAATATAACTTGTATTGGTGTCGGTACTACACCTATTTATCTAATTGTATTCAAATGCTGTTGTTTTAAAATATGTATGTCCACTATCAAGATCTTGTGACAAAAAGGTGTGAATTTTTGGTTTTTAGGGTTCCGTACCTCAAAAAGAAAAACGGAACCCTTATTGCAACACTTTATAGTCCTTCTGTCTGTCTGTTAAGACCATTTATCTCGGGAATGCGTATAGGTATCGAGTTGAAATTAAAACTCTATAATTATACCCAAATCTGTGGTCCCTTAGAGCTGTGAATAAAACAAGTCTCTAAATTTAAGAAGTCAAAAGATATGGCCGTTTATTTCGCTTTAACTTTGTATGTTTTGATTTTCCTGAAAACTTACATATTATGATTGTAGTCATTTAAAACAATATAAAAGTCGTCCTTCAAAATATACAAAATTAGTTCCATATTTAAAGTGGTTCCGCATACCAAAGTTTAATACTAAACGGATAATCCGTTTTCACGTGAACGCTTATCGGACAAACAGAACTTTGTTCCCAAATATTGATTTAATATTGTTTGTTGAACAAGTCAATTACAAACGAAGTTGTGATGTATTGAGGTTGATAAATATTCAGATGGATAGACATCCATTATTTAACTTGACTTTTGAAAAATTTATCATAACATAAAACATAATCTATACTTAATATTATAAAGCTGAAGAGTTTGTTTGAACGTGCTAATCTCAGGAAGTACTGGTTCGAATTGAAAATTTCTTTTAGTGTTGGATAGTCCATTTCTTGAGGAAGGCTATATAACATCACGCTACGACCAACAGGTGCTGAGCAGCGTGGGTGAAACCGCGAGGAACAGCTAGTCTACTATATATATATATATATATATATATAATATAAAAATGAATCGCAAAATGTGTTGGTAAGCGCATAATTGAACAACGCCAGGACCTATTTTACCAATTCTTTTTTTAAATATTCGTTTATGTCCAAGGATGGTTTTTACGGCAAAAAAAAAAACTAAAGGCAGTATAGGTTTTTGTGTAGTTTATGTAGGTAGGTAGAAAAAACAATAATAACCATCATAATGTAGCATAGAGTAAATTACCCAGGAGACAGCATTGAGCGAATTACTAAACAAAATCGTCTGCCGCTTTTGTGGGATGCGGGGTAAACATATACAAATTAAGGAAAAAGCAAGGTATTTGACGTTCACACGCTGTGACAAATATCCTACTGATAGAAACGCTCACAAAGTGAAAACAACCATACATGTAGACACATGTCCTACAGAAACAAACAAAAGCAACTAATAAGTAGTATTAGAGAGGTAGAAAGGTAGAAAACTATTGCGAGCACAGCTAGTTAATGGTAATATTAGATAACTAGCTTTTGCCCGAGGCTTCGCTCGCGTTAAATTCGGGCTAACACGGGTAATAGCAACGCTAAGTTTTCCCTTTTCTTTCCTCTTTCTCCCTCACACCCTACGTTTTAAAAAAAAACTATCTAACTAACTATCTCTGTACCAAATTTCAACCAAATCGGTGTAGCCATTAAAGCGTGAAGAGGTAACAAACAAACAAACTCACTTTCGCTTTTATAATTTTAGTAAGGATTTAGTTTAATGTTAAGATGTTTCTGTGTTTTTTTATTTTTTTAATGCTGAATAAACGCAATTTTCTTTCTTTTTTTTTCTTTACTTGTTTTTTTTCTTTTCTATCTTTCTTTCTTGCTATCCGAAAGCAAAACGAATCGTTTTTTTTTTGTTTATTGGAACCAGGCGTTAATACAGTTCTGTTTACCTCTCCGGAAAACAGGGCGTGATGTTAAAATATTATGTTTTACAAACTCAATTATGAACCTTTATCGGCTTAAATATTTAGATTAATGGATGACAATTTAGAAAAAAGTTTGATTCATGATCAGATCCGTCGGTCTGACGGAGGTCAGACTTTGATCAAATTATCCTTTGTTGTTTATCGGCTTACGCTGTCCAGTTTGTGATCAAAGGATTTTGATTTTATTTTTTTATTGCTTATAACAAATCTCGAGATAATTTTTTATTAAATAATGAAATATAAAAAAAAAACTAGCCTAAAATATAGCGTCAATGTGTTATTCCAGACTGTAATCTACCTCTGTGCCAAATTTCATCAATATCCGTTCAGCCGTTTTGATGCGAAAGAGTAACAAACATCCATACATCCATCCATTCACAAACATTCGCATATTATAATATTACTAGCTTTTGCCCGCGGCTTCGCTCGCTTTAAATACGGGGTAACACAGTTCCCCTTTCCTGATTTGCAGGTACCTGCTACCTTTAGTTTTGGCCCTTGCGCCTTATTTATTCTAATAGCAAAGCTAAGTTTTCCCTTTTCTTCCCTTTTACTCCCTCATACGTCAATCTTTTTTAAAAATAAATAACCTATGTCCGTCGTCCCAACTATCTCTGTACCAAAATTCATCAAAATCGGTTAAGCTATTTAGGCGTGAAGACGTAACAAACAAACTAACTTTCGCTTTTATAATATTAGTAAGGATAAAGCAGGATATGACAATATGTTTCTGTGTGTGTGTCTATATATCCTGAAGTATACTTATAATATACTTCATGCTCTATTGGTCGTGTTGGTTCCAGAATCGACTGCACAGCAAAGGGGCCTGGGTTGGGTAACTTCATTTGCTACGAAAGCGTAGCAATGACGTCATCACGTCAGCTACGCCGCACCTAGGCTAAAATCATCTTTCGGTAGCAGAAAAATACATACATAAACTTACACGATTTTTCCGAGACGGTAGGCAGAAACCACAAAGCGCCATATTTACCTATCTATACTAATACTAATATACTAATTACTAATAATATTATAAAGCTGAAGAGTTTGTTTGTTTGTTTGAACGCGCTAATCTCAGGAAGTACTGGTTCGAATTGAAAAATTATTTTAGTGTTGGATAGTCCATTTCTTGAGGAAGGCTATAGGCTATATAACATCACGCTACGACCACGGTGCTGAGCAGCGTGGGTGAAACCGCGAGGACCAGCTAGTTCAGAGTATAAAGATTTAGTAATTTGTACACGAACATTTCGATAAAAATATCTCTTTGTAAATTTACGTAACAACAAAATTCCCAATTTCCTCCATTTCATTATCGAAACAAAACACATATCTACTCTGTCTGTATATAAAAATGTTTACGTCATATCAATCAAAGACGGGGCTTACAACAAATGGCTTCAAAAACGTTTGACGAGCGATCCAATTGAGATAATCATAAACAAATCACATCCAAACAGCTTCCATACTAATCCACTGCCACTTAGGGGTGGCGCAAAAATGGATATTTTTATTCGTATTTTTTTTTTCAAGGTTAGTATGCTTGTATTTTTTTTATTTTTTATTTTTTTTTGTGGATTCATCAAATGACTTTCCAAGCTCTGAGTTTAGTGGGGGGGAGTGTCAGCCTTGTACTGATTAAAAACCACCCATTTTCCCTCTATTGCCCTTTATGTTCCGGGGTTGCGGGTAGTTCGAAAAAGATAGATGTGTGGTTTATAGTAAGTACAAGGCTGACACTCCCCAAGGTGGGTAGGTTTCTGTTACGGAACATTTTTTTCTAATAATTATGTACGTACACATTGTCAAAAGTTGAAGCGACTTATGTTAAAAACAAAATTTCGTCCACACGATGACCATATCTGATTACCAACCTTGCTATAAAAAGACACGAAAAATATGCGAATTTTCTGAATTATGTTTTGGTTTATTTAAAAAACCGGTGAGTCAGACACGCTCACCGAGGGTTCCGTACAAATTTGCAATATAAACGGCTATATCTATTGACTGCTTAGATTTAGAGGGTTGATTTTTTCATATCACAATGGGACTTAAGATTATAGTATATGGTTTTGATTTCAACTTGATACCTTCAAGCGTTCCCGAGATAAAGGGTTTTGACATACAGACAGACAAACTGATCCAATAAGGGTTCCGTTTTGTTTCTTTTGAGATACGGAACCCTAAAAGCAAAGAACTCAGCAAAAATGTGTTGCTGCGATGTTATAGGTTGAACGAAAATAGCCTGGCTGCTATAAAAGTATTTTTTTTTTATGATGGTACACTGGTGGAAAGTGTGTAATATGAGGCACCTATACACGTTTTTTAGATACATTGTTGTTACCATGACCTAAAACCGTAACAAACAACGCATTAGCTACACTCCACCCACATCCCAAACACATCACATCTAATATGCGTTACTTATCCTTATCCCATCAGACAAACCCACGTGGCAGCCCTATGCAACATGTTTACATTCTGCGATCGTGATGGATCGCTTGCCCGCCACCCTACGGCCTACCGAACTGACGAGGATGTAGAGAGAATGGATGGGGTCAGTGTAGTTGTGAGGGAGATTTGAGCGTAGTTGTGTATGACGTGTTACTAAGGCGCGTCGCCCACATGACCAACAGTCGAGGCGCAGTCGAGGCGCGGGCGCATCAGGCGCGTCGCCCACAAGATCAACAGTGTCTATGCCGCCGCTGCTATAGTGTGCACGCCGCAACAAAATTTTCTTTACAAATGCAGGGTGGGCGACGCGCCTAACGCGCCTGCGCCGTGACCGCAACCCGACTGCCAATCGTGTGGGCGACACGCCTAAGTAACAGGATAAATATTTAAGTTGCTTTACTTATACTTACCTAGAAATGTAAATTTTTAATTTTTTTTTATTGGAATGTGATTCAAGCTGTAATTTAATCAAATATCATATTATTTATGTATATAAAATGAAATAATTTGAATTAAACTAAAAGAAGTGTCCAGTTAGTTGCATGAAATAAAGTTAAGGAATTATGTCGTTTTCTGGGAATAAAAAAAATATTTATTAATGCCGGATTCGTGGGGTTTGCATATTTGCCCACGCGATAGTACTGCCGAGACAAAAGTATAATATGTGTTATTCCCGGTTATAAACTATCTGTGTCAAATTTCATTCAAATCCGGTCAGTAGATTTTACGTGAAAGATTAACAAAAATCTATACGAAAATGAGTCGTTTTTTTTGTTTAAAACTTTGCCGTACACTAAAAATTTCTCCTGTATCGTGGGTGCGTTTACAAACATTTAAACTCACAATCACAAACAGCCAGACCCGAAACAACTGCCTGTAGGACATACAAATTTTGTTCTTTTGTTAAATTAAATTTTCAGAAAATTTCGCATTTATATAGTAGGATAACGTAAAACTAAGTATATTGGGACCTCGTCTTGGAAGAGGACGCAAGGAGTGATGTTCCGGCGCTTCCACGGACAAGTGCCACATGAACGCGCAGTGACATAGTGCAGTGAAGTGCTACTAACATAGTTGCTAAGGATTTATTTACTAACACGAATTGTATTAGCTATATATATGTTTGTCTGTAATCTATGGGCCTAAGATGCCTGATAATAAATGTTTTATTATTATTGCAACCAAAACAATCTCATCCAGTAACAATTAAGCTACGTCATCGCTCTCACAAACCGTCAGTGTTCGCGCGAGCATTTGATAAATGCGTGCGTCACTTTTTGTAAACCCTTTTATTTTATCAAATTGGATTTTTATTCGAATCCAATCTTATGTGGTAGGCTGGTTCATTTGTAGTTTGTTACGTTGGTAATGGACTGAAAACTGAAATTGTTGGAATTGTAAATCATTTCTTTAGTGGATACTTCACCCTTTTTTTGTGGAAATCACCAAATAACTTCCCCCGCTCTGAGCGAAGCGGGGGGGAGTGTCAGACTTGTACTGATTAAAACCCACCCTTGTTCCTTCTATTGCACTTTACGTTCCGGGGCCGCGGTATCTCTTTCGAACAACCCGCAACCCCGGCAGGCGGTGGTCGTGGCAAGGCTCTCTGCTTTGCTGACATGTCTATGAGGCGCGCGTGGAACACTAATGCGCCGTCGACACGGCTTGTCGTCAATTGACGGACGGACGGTGACAGTGCGAGTTGAATGATGTCACGTGACTTCACATTATAACTAACGGTGGGAACTTTATTGTCTTCAATCAAATTCAAAAGTCATTAAATAAATAATAAAATAAATATCTTGGGACAACTCACACACGGTTATCTGATCCCAAGCTAAGCAGAGCTTGTGTTATGGTAACCAGACAACTGATATACATACTTACATAATTTATAAATACATACATATTATAGATAAATCACATCCAGGCACAGAACAAACAATCATGCTCATCACACAAAGTTTGTCCTGGGTGGGAATCGAACCCACGACCTCCGGCTCAGCAGTCAGGGCCACTAACCACTAGACCAACAGCTCCGTCAAATGTTAAAGATGCTATCCTTACTAATATTATAAAAGCGAAAGTGAGTTTGTTTGGTAAGTCTTCAGGCCTAAATGGCACAACCAATTTTAATGAATTTTGGTACAAAGATAGTTGGGACCTTGGAGACGGATATAGGCTAAAAAAGTAAGAAAAGAGGCAGAAAATTTATTCGATCATCACGCGAGTTCAAAGTTAGCGTTAGCCCAAAGTAACTATGCCACGCGGACAAAGACACGGACGGAAGCTAGTTTAACATCGTTTAGATTTAAAAAATACTAATTCAGCAGAATGACAAACAATCCCTTAAAACTGTTGCTTTAATTTCTTTTTATTAGACAAGAACTATTCCGCCATCTTTTGCCCTACAATAGCTATCGCTTCGAGACACAAAAACACAGCCCAAATTTTGTTACAACACGAAACAAAACCTTAAGTATAAACAAATAAAGAACTGCACATTAATCTACTAATTCCACCTTCAAGTTTCTTTGAAAATGGGGTTCTTAGGGCTAACAGAATGGCTGTCGTTACAGTTGTCTGGCTAAAAAGGAATTATTGCGCAAATCTACTCCGAATGAGGAAAAAGTGCGGCAATGTAGGTACTTTGGTGGAAACTGGATAAAAATGGCCAAGACTATGGTTTGGAATGGGCCATCTGTTTAGAGGTGCTTGAGATGGTTAGTGTTGATTAACGGACGAAAGTGGATCTGCGTTTGCACCTTTGTTTTTTTTCGGATTCATGTGCTTATGTATAACTAGCTGGCGCCCGCGGCTTCAACCGCGTGATATTGAAAAAAAGTATCCTATGTGTTATTCGAGACTATAGTCTACCTCTGTGCCAAAGATCCGTTCAGCCGTTTTGACGTGAAAGAGCAACAAACATCCACACATTCATGCTCCACCTCTATGTCCTCCAGCGTCCCAATTATATCTCTACCAAAATTTATCAAAATCGGTTTAGCCAACAAATTACTTCCCCACTCTGAGCGGAGCGGAGGGGAGTGTCAGACTTGTACTGACTAAAACTCCACCCATGTTCCTTTGTATTCCGGGACTGCGGTATCTCTTTCGAATAACCCGCAACCCTGGTACTCACTAAATTCAAAATTGAGAAGGTTTTTATCTCTTTTAAATATGGATAAAAAAGGCGAATGATTGTGTTTTGTTTCCTATTTTGTATGTATTTTATATAAAAACGAGTTTTTCCTCGAAAAAACTCTAAAGCTTTGTACGGTGTATTTAATATTGTTTCTAGGAAGGAAAATATGACAAAAACAAACTGTTTTAATCATGAATTTAAGTAAAGAATAAAGTTTTGATTAAATGTTTTATAAAATGTCTTTATTTATTTTTTATAAATTTTATTCATCTCGTTTATAAATTCTTGTGTCACGGTGTTTGTTACCAAACTCCTCCGCAACAGCTGGACCGATTTGTATAAAATTTAGTGTGCATTTCGGGTAGGTCTGAGAATTTGCCAACATCTAGTTTTTTCATTTATTTTTCCTACTGGGCACAACTAGTATTTACATATTATAATTTTTGAAACGTGCACAAAGCAACATCACAAAAAAAAGTCGAGCAACCACTAGTTCAAATTGAAAAAATATTATAGTGTTGTATAGGCCACTAAACTTATCGAGAAGCGTTACACGCCATTTAACATCACGCTACAATAATAAGGAGACTGCTGATCACAAGCAGTTAGAAATAAATTGTGTCAACAAAAACGTTTTTCCCAAACAAAACCAAATTACAAAAAACACTAAAAAGACGGAAAATATATTCACTATTATTTAATTCACCCTTTTTAGTTGTGATATTAAAGTATCTCACACAAATTCTTATCTAGTATTAAGTTTTCATTGCTACTAAAAGATATAAGTATATCGTAAATCTAAATTGGAAAAATAAAATAGGTATTATAGAAGGTAACTCATAAACTTCCCAAGCAATATATAGATTAAACTCATATAGGACCCTTTCGATGATAAAAAGAATTTTGAAAATCAGTCCACAATCGAAGGAGAAATCGTGTAACACATAAAAACACATTACCCTCCTTTGCGGCGCGCAGTCGGGTAAAAATAAATACAAACACATTATTGTCCTGCGGCAGTTATAGTGTAAACTTTTAATCACTATAATTTGTTTAGTGTTGATAAAAAGTTAATAATTACCAAGACAGTCAATTGGTGACTTCCAACAGATTTTCACAGCAATATTTGTATTTACCTGAAACAAAAACAATAGGAATATTATTAAAGGTTTTAATTAGGCAGAGTGTTTTTTTTTTTTTAATTTATTACATACAAACTGTTGTGTCTTAAGAGTGTTCACTGTGTAGAATACTCCCAATAATACCTATTATAAATACGAATGTTTTTGAGGATGGATGGATGTATTTATGGATATATGAATGTATGGATGTTTGTTAGTCTTTCACGTCAAAACGGATGAAAGGATTGATGAAATTTGGCACAGAGGTAGATTACAGTCTGGAATAACACATAGGATTCTTTGTTTTTTTATTTGACAGTGGCTGTGCGATCAACTGCTGCGCTGCGTGTCGCGGGTTCGATTCCCGCACGGAACAGATATTTGCATAACCTACACATAGTTGTCCCAGGTCTGGCTATTTGTGTATGTGAGTTGAAATGTTTGTAAACGCACCCTCGATACCTAGTGTGGGGCAACGTTTTATAAAATATAAACACACAGACAAAAAATACTTTAAAAAATTGAAGAATTTGTTTGATCGAACGTACTAATCTCAGATAATGATGGTTTGGATTGTTTTTTTTTTAGATTTGAATAATCCATTTACTGAAAGAGCTTAAAAGCCATATCACGCTTAGGCCCTTAGGAGCCGAGTGGGGGTAAAACCGCGAGCACAGCTAGTTTTTAGGGTTCCGCAACTCGAAAGAAAAACGGAACCCTCATAGGACCACGTTGTTGTCCTACTGTCTGTCTATCTGTCAAAATCTTTTATTTCGGGAACGCGTGGACTACATACTCAAGTCTGTTGTCTTTAAGAGCTGTAAAAAATCAACCCTCTAAGTCTACTTAGTCAAAAGATATGGTTGTTTCCGTCACAAATTTTTACGGAACCCGCGGTGAGTGAGTCTGGCTCGATTTTGCCCAAAGAAAAAATAAGACAAAAGTTGTAACGACAATTTTTGGTTTAGTTCTAAGCCGTGCGGCGTGCTCGTGTTTCTCTGTTTGTCTCTCTCTTTTATAGAAAGCAAGTTATTTTCGATACGTCTTTCTATTTCGCATTGAACAATGTGGTGTCGCGACCATTATTTTTGTTGAGTGTATACAGGTTTTTGTACATAATAAATAATAAATTCATTCCATACGGGTGACCCTTGACACCTCTCAAGTTTTTTATAAGACCAAATGAAGGTTGACAGCAAAAAACCTATTTTAACCAGCTGATGTTCTATAGAAAGCGAAAGAGAATGAACAAAAAAAAATTAAAGGTGTCAAGGGACACCCGGATGGAACGAAGTTCCTATAGAAATGAAAATATCTGGCTTGCTTTCTATAAGAGAGAGAGAGACAGACAGAGAAACATGCGACGCCGCACAGCTTATAATAGCTTACTACAGCAAAAAGTGTCGTGACAACTTTTCGTAAGAATTTTTTACGTCTAGCCCCCTTTCACAACGCGCGATAAGGAACTTCGTTCCAATAAAATAGCAAAACATCCCTACAAACAAAAATACTCGGCACTAGTGAAGTGACGCGTCATCGTGCGATATGGATGTTATCAATCATTCGTATTCTCGGAGCGATTGTTTCGTATCCTTGCAAATCGATTCGGATGTGAACACGTTCTAGCCACTAAACTCGAAATAGCTAAATACAGAAGGTCAGGTTGTAACAACTGTTGAGAAGCTCGTGGCTAAATAATAGCAGCCGCTCGAGTCGATCTTTAGGTTAAGCCGCGCTTGCCTGGGTTGGTCTGTGGATGGGTGACCACCCGTTACATACTGAGTCTCCTCCGTGCCTCGGAAAGCACGTTAAGCTGTTGGTCCTGGCTGTCATTTGTAGATCTTTGACAGTCGTTACATTGTAGTCAGTGTCAGGTAACGTATTACCCAGTCCTATCTGGGTTGTGGAGGTCAGATAGGCAGTCGCCCCATGTAAAATACTGTATTCACCTGCATTCGGTTAGACTATAAGCCAACCCCAACATAGTTGGGAAAAGGCTAGGCAGAAGAGAGGTTGAACAACTGTTCAATACGCTTCTACGTGTATTATGCGAACCGCCAGTCTGTGGAATTTACTGCCAGTTGCTCTGTTCCTTGATTATTTTAATCTCTCTTCATTCTTTATATCTCTTCAAAGTTTGATTGAATTGGTTTGTCTAGGTAATCTTGCTCCAACACATCATTGCTTCACATCAGGTGTGTTGCGGCCAAGCGCAAACGTATTAAAAAAAAAAACTGGGCAAATGCAAGTCGGATTCGCACACCGAGGGTTCCCTACAAACTTGCCCTGTAAACGGTTATATCTTTTCGCTGCATTTTTATACAGAGGTATGATTTTTTCACAACTCCAAGGTACCCTGAATGGAGAAGATGATTTTAATTTCAATTCGATACCTTCACATGTCACGAGATAAAGGGTTTTGACTGACATACAGACAGATAACAAAGTGATCCAATAAAGGTTTCATTTTTTCGCTTTGAGGTTCGAAATCCTAAAACCGTACAATTTTATGTTTCACTTGTATTTCATTTAGTAATCTTTCTTTGGTATATCTTACTACCCCTTATGGACTGGACGGGGATTTTTTAAACTATTGTGTAGTAAGACTTCTGCATTCATCTATTTTGTGTTCTTGCCGTCTGAATTATTCCGACATGCTATTAGATCGGGAATATTTTGTGGGTAGTCGATCGTATCGCTGACTTACAGTTTTTTTGACGTGTGCGTGGTACAGGGTGTTTGATGTTTAGTTAAGGGATTTCTGTGGCAATTCAGTTATTTTTTGAGAAATTGTGAATGTAACGTCGAATGCCTCGTTAGACTGTGTCGTTAGTATAGTGGTCGCAAGTACAATTACTGGGCCTGAAACCCTAGGTTCGATTACCAGTTTAGGTAAAGCGTTATTGGTTTATCCATCAAGAATTTCTCAGTAACAGCCACGTAGATTTGCGTAAAACATGGAACTTAAACATTACTGCTAATAATTGGTTAAGCAGACATGTACCTAATACTACATACTATTAGGTGCAACTTTGTTTAACCTTTCAGAGATTACAGGCGCAATGTAATGTTGGATTTGAAAAGCGTCTCGAATATTTTCTTCTTTAGTTAACTATGTATGTTAACTAGACGTCAATCTAACAAGCCAAAGTAATACAAAACATGGTTAGAGAAGTATCGTCTATCCCAAATCCAAATATCCCAATACAATATTAAAAAGTTTAGTGTTCAAAAAGTTTGAGTTTTTGAGGAGCTCGTGGCTAAATAATAGCAGCCGCTCGGGTCGATCTTTAGGTTAAGCCGCGCTTGCCTAGGTTGATCTGTGGATGGGTGACCACCCATTACATACCGACTTTCCTCCGTGCGTCGGAAAGCACGTTAAGCCGTTGGTCCTGGCTGTCATTTGTAAATCTTTGACAGTCGGTACAGGTAGTCAGTGTCCCGAAAGTCTGACAACCAGTCTTACCAAGGGGTATCGTATTACCCAGTACTAACTGGGTTGTGGAGGTCAGATAGGCAGTCGTTCTATGTAAAAATACTGATATTCATCTGCATCCGGTTAGACTGGAAGCCGACCCCAACATAGTTGGGTAAAGGCTAGGCAGATGATGAGGTTTCAAAAAGTTTCTATACTCAATATTTTACTACTTTCAATATGTAAATCTATACTAATATCTATACTAATATTATAAAGCTGAAGAGTTTGTTTGTTTGAACGCGCTAATCTCAGGAAGTACTGGTTCGAATTGAAAAATTCTTTTAGTGTTGGATAGTCCATTTCTTGAGGAAGGCTATAGGCTATATAACATCACGCTACGACCAACAGGTGCTGAGCAGCGTGGGTGAAACCGCGAGGAACAGTTAGTGTTTAATAAATTACACCAAAATGAAAAAAATAGCTCGTGGCCCTTATTTTGTTTTGAGTATTATAATCCATAATCCTAATCCAAAATACCTTAAAAAACGACTTGCCAGTTATTATAACACCCTGTATGTTTACGTGCAATGTAAAAGGTTTCAGGAAAGAAATTGTGTTGAGTAGCTATAGAGATGTTATAACCCATTTCAAATGATTGGTGTGACAGGTCGTTCAGTACATTTAGTGGCAGTAATATGGTTACAATTCAATTGAATTATTTATTGCATTTCAAAAGTGTTTTACAAGATTTTAGAAAATAATTTAGTTCATAATTATGGAACCTATATAGAAAAATATTTATAATATATAGAAAAATATTTAAAATATTTAAGCATCCAAAATAATTATCATTAAAAAATTGTTAATTCATAATAATTAGGTAATATTCAGTTCATTTTAAAAGGATCAATGTCACAGGTAAATGACAATACGAATTAAATATATTATGTCAATAAAAACAATTAATAATGTATTTAATTATTCAACTATCTCTGTATCAAAATTCATTAAATTCGGTTTGGCCATTTAGGCGTGAAGACGTAATAAACAAACAAACTCGCTTTCGCTTTTATAAAAATTGCAAGGATGGACCGACTGCTTATCTGAACTCCCCCATCATACTCCTTTCCTCGTCAAATCGAATACCAATTCAACCCTTATCTCGTTCAATTAAAGTCAATAATAAATAAATATATCGTTATGAAGTAAACTCCTAAATTGACACATAAAAAGGCCTATTCACCTTATTTACGCAATATGGCCTTTTCACCCTATTTTGCTGGTAGTAAGGCCAAATATGACTGCGGTATTGCACGATACCACGAACGTATACTGTACATATTTAAATACCTCTGATTTTGCGTCAGTCACTGAAGCTGAAATATTGACGATTGTACATGTTTTTGAATGAGTTAATTTTAATATTTGCAATGAGAGGGTTAAAAATGTTGCTACTTTTGTTTTGGTACAATAATTCTGTTCATCAAAACCACCTTAGTTAAGCATTTTTTTTTGTTAACAGTGCCCAAGTGTAGGCATTTTTCTTGTATCGTGGGTGCATTCACAAAAAAATCACATAGACAAACAGCCAGACCCGGAACAACTATCTGTAGGCAATACAAATATTTGTTCCGTGCGGGGATCGAACTCGCAACACTCAGCGCGGTAGCTGATTGCTCAGCCACTGCGCCAACCATGGCGTCGACGGATCCCATGGCCCAAGCTATGTGTTGCCATACAACGTGGCTACTGCATATTTGGATTTATTTATTTATTTTCTCACAACAATAAACATAAATTATTATTTGTTTTACATTGTTTAATTTCATTCATTCATATATTACCATTAGACAGCTTAGTTCGGTTTTTCTCCTTAAGAAAAGACCATTTAAAACCATGCTTTTACGGTCGAAGTTTCTTAGTAGCCTGTATGTACATAAGTTTGTGTGAAATAAGGTATCCCTCTCTCTGTAACTACAGTACTTGCACAAGTTATTATGTCTTGTGACTGGGACTGTAGCAGGATCTTTTTTTTTTGATTTCATGACATTTGAAAGTGCCTGTAATGGTCTAATTGAAATAAATGTTTTGATTTGGTTTGATTCTGAGACGGGTTTAGGCTATATAACATCACTAGGACCCAGTGCACGGTTTGAGCGATTGTCGACTCCCAAACGGAACAAATATTTGGATAGCCTGAGGTAGCTGTTTCGGGTCTGGCTGTTTGTGTGTGTGAGTGAGTTCAAATGTTTGTAAAGGCACCAATAATACCTGAGAATTTCCTTGTGTATGTCTTAAATAAAAGAAAAAAGTAGAAGTCACGTGACATTTTTCAACCCACGCTGGGTTTAAGACAAGCTGCATTTTAAACAATGTTTTACTTCACGGGTTAGCAAAAAACAATAATTATAAATAAAATTAAGAAGTTAAATGTCTAAATCTTAAAATAACTATGTCAATTAAGTAAAATGACAGTATCATTATTAAAATTAAATCAAAATAAAAACAAGCACATTATTTAGATCTAATATATAAAATTCTCGTGTCACAGTTTTCGTTCCCATACTCCTCCGAAACGGCTAGACAGATTAAAGCGAAATTTTGTGTACATATCGGGTAGATCTAAGAATCGGCCAACATCTATTTTTCATACCCCTTCACTTAGGGGTATGAAAAATAGATGTTGGCCGATTCAGCGGGTGAAACCGCTGGGCACAGCTAGTTGTAAATAAATACCAACTCACACGCAATTTCAATTTTCTTACTGGAAATGGAAAAGGCAGGTCTGGCACAGCCATGTCGGATGTAAAGTCAGTTTAGCTTTTTTCGATACTTTCATTAGTTACCTTAAAAGTTTTACGGGACCTTCTTGCGCGAGTTCAACTTGCACTTTTCCGATCTTTTCACAATGTTGACGGCAATCCTCGTTAGTTCTTTGTTGCTTTTTCTGTCATTACTTTTCTCTCAACTACTTCTTTCTCCAACAATCCAAAACATTCCCTTGGCAATTCTATAATCGTGTAAGCGAGTGTAATATGTCAGAGCTCCGCAAAAATGTGCTCGTTCGTATTCTGGTCACGGCGGCAGAGTCTAGTGCTGCCCTCTGGGGACACTGGACTGTACAAATGTGACGTGTGCCCCTTTCAGATGACAGGTTAGTATAGTAGTAGAAGTTTCTAAAAATACTTAAAGATGAACGAAATAGGTTTGCTATTTAACGAATGTTTTATTCTTTGGGTGCCATTTCTCAAATTAATCCTTACTAATCCTTACTAATATTATAAAAGCGAAAGTGTGTTTGTTTGTTTGTTTGTTACCTCTTCACGCTTTAATGGCTAAACCGTTTTTGATGAATTTTGGTACAGAGATAGTTGGGAACCAGGAGACGGACATAGGCTAATATTTTTTTGAAAAAAGTGGGATGTGAGGGAGAAAGAGGAAAGAAAAAGGAAAACTTAACGTTACCCCAAATTTAACGCGGGCGGAGCCGCGGGCGAAAGCTAGTAAAATTATATAACTACTAGCTTTTGCCTGCGGCTTTGCTCGCCGTATTTCGAATAACCCACAACCCCGGCAATTGGTGGCCCTGGCAGGCCCCTCTGCTTTTTCTTTCCCATCTCTTTGAGGCGCGCCTGGTACACTAACGCGTTTTCTCCCCGCCTGATTATTTTCAGGAACGTCCCGAAACTTCCGTATCTAGTGTGGACCTGCTCCAGGCAATAGGGGAGGATGCCAAGACGCCTCTCCAGCCACTCTTCAAAGAGGATCATGTGATGCTTTTTATGTAATTTTTAGTAGGTACTGTCATAAAAAATTCCAACTCTATCCAAACATTTCACCCGCAACTAATCTTAATTCAAAAAGCATATTCTCAAACGACTCTACCACTGCGGAGAATGATCTAGAACTCTTATAATATAGAGCTTTAATCAGCTGTAATATTAAACGTTAAATTTCTCATTTGTATTCTAGCAGCGAGGTAGAGTTTAGCTAAGTTTTAGCTCTACTAATTTTGAGAACAATTAGTAGCTTAGAACCAGCCTAGTGAAATAACTTAGTTACTGCTTTACATAAGCGATTGTGTTTAATTGAGTTGGGTAATTTATAGTATTTAAACTAAAGGACTAGATGCTTGGTCTAGTAAACGATCGTGGGGTCGATTCTCGGGTAGCTAGCCTATGTCTGTCGCTTTTCTTTAGGTGAAAAATTATGTTTTATGGTACTAGTAATCAATTTCACTTTCTTAAAACATTGTGCTAATGGAAGCATTGATTAGTACGAGGAACAAGAAAATAGTTTAAGTTACAACTTTATACATTTCGAAGCTTATACTTTTTCGTATTAATAACTGTGCTAATTACGGAGTACATGTGGTAATTACGGAGAATGATAAATATCTCCGCAATTTAAAATCTCCGTAATTAGCCTTCTAGTAACGGAAATTTTTGAACTTTTCTAGAGTTATGGTTTAGAACAAAAAAATAATATTTTAATGATGCAGAGTTCACACCTTTTATGTACAACTAGCTTTCGCCCGCGTTAAATTTGGGGTTACACATTTCCCCTTGCGCCTTATTGATTTGTTAAAGCAACGCTAAGTTTTTCCTCCCTCTTTCTCCCTCACATCCCACTTTTTTCAAAAAAATATTAGCCTATGTCCGTCTCCTGGTTCCCAACTATCTCTGTACCAAAATTCATCAAAATTGGTTTAGCCGTTAAAGCGTGAAGAGGTAACAAACAAACAAACAAACTCACTTTCGCTTTTATAATATTAGTAAGGATAATACAAATTGAAGGAACAAAAAAAATGAGAACAGCTCGCAAGCCGTGACCACCGTAACCAGTCAGCATGATGCTGTGCTATTGTGGGCCCACTAGAGGGGGTCTTGCGGATAGGAAATCACCAAATAACTTTTAATTTGATGATATATCTGCAAAAAAAAATGGTGGGCCCACAAAACAAAACTCAGTGCCGACTTTTTGCAAAGAAACTCACAAACTTTTTGTTTAAAAGATAAACAGTTGGTTGCCATCCTAATTTCCCGGGGAAGCGCATTCCATAATGAAATAGACTGGACAAAAAATGATCGGTGAATGAAGTCAGTGCGATGAGAGCTACCTATTCGTATTGACTAACAAATATCTACAAATAACAAGTAGGAGCAACAGCACAACGTACATTTTCGAGGCCAAGAAGGGTCGTACTCGAATAAAAACAAAATCTGTCTCTTTCAAGGCCCTACTTAGTATTCCAAAACCTTATTTACTCTAAAGAAACTCGTTCTCAAGACATTTTCCTCGACCGTGTATTTCACTTTTGTTAAATCGAAGTGTCCAATTCGTCAAATTCTACAATAATGGTCCTATGTATTCTGGGAGCGCGTCGATCGCGCTGGACTGGACTTTACTTAAATTGTAAGTGGTGCCGCGTTTACTACGGGCGAGTGGGAGAGTCCAGTGAAATTTTTGGCAAGCAAAAAAAAACAATGTTATACGTTTGATTAGGATTTCTTAATCTACAATCGTTGGGCAGCAAATACTGTAAGGGACCACAGATTTGAGTATTGGTTTTAACTAGCTGGCGCCCGCGGCTTTACCCGCGTATTGATCGAAAAAAAAAGTATGCTATGTATTATTTCAGACTATAATCAACCTTTGTGAAAACTTTGTTCAGCCGTATTAACGTGACAGAGTAACAAACATACATACATCCATTCAAACATCCATCCTCACAAACATTCGCATTTATAATATTACTAGCTTTTGCCCGCGGCTTCGCTCGCGTTAAATTCGGGGTAACATAATTCCCCTTGCGCCTTATAAATTTGTAATAGCAACGCTAAGTTTTCCCTTTTCTTCCCTCTTTCTCTCTCACATCCCACTTTTTTCAAAAAAATAAAGCCTATGTCCGTCTCCTGGTTCCCAACTACCTCTGTACCAAAATTCATCGAAATCGGTTTAGCCATTAAAGCGTGAAGAGGTAACAAACAAATAAACAAATAAACTCACTTTCGCTTTTATAATATTAGTAAGGATTAAGACTTCAACTCGATACCTTTACGCGGTCCTGAGATAAAGGTTCTTGACAGACAGACAGACGGACAACAAAGTGATCCAATAAGGGTTCCGATATTACCTTCTGAGTTACGGAACACTAAAATGGAAAAAAAATATCTCAATAAACAAATTATGTCAAATTCTCCTCCAAAGACTAGATTAAAAATATCAAATCCACAAACAAAATGCGAATGAGTACCCCAAACATTAATTTAGCTAAGTAATCTCATATGCCATTAGTACAAGATTCGGGCTGGCTACTCGGTAGCCGACGGGCTAACAAATAATTAAGACAAGTTGCGAGTGGAAATAATTAGTATAATACTGCACTTAAGGGCTATTTCACATTGGCGAATGTTTTCGGGAAGTATTTTAACAAAACTTCTGTTGTTTATGATAGGGAAAGGTTTGACGGCACTGAGTGCCTTATCAATTTGGACCACAGACTTGAGTATATGGTTTTCATTTCAACTTGATACCTTAACGCGTTCACGAGAAAAGGGTCTTGCCAGACGGACAGACGGATCCACAGACGGACAAGACATCAAAGTGATTCTCTAAGGGTCTCGTGTTTTTTTTCTTTTGGGGTAAAAAACCCTAAAAATAAACAAGTTGTTTGCAACAAAGATAGCATCCAAAGCTGATATGAGCTTTGGATGCTATCTTTTTTGCAAACAACTTAACCAAACTGCATTAATAATAAAAGGAGGAGGTTCTCAATTCGTTACAATCTTTTTTTATGTTACCTAAACCATGACCGATTTGCAATCTTCTTGTATTGTTTGATAGCGTATATACTTTCCAGGTGGTCTCATATCAATTTTATTTATATTGCTTAGGGGGTTTATGAGTTATCGTCTGTACTTAATACTTATTTTTTTTATGCCTATATGGATGATTTGCTATTTTTAGTAATAACAATAGAAAATTAATACTCGATAAAAATTTTGTTATCCATTATACCATGACTAAAAATCCTGAAATAAAAAAACACTATAAAGTGGAATATAAATTAAAAAAAGAAAAAGAAGAAAGTCAACAAAACAAAAAAATGTTATTTTCCGCTTTTTAGTATAATTTTTTTTGGAAATCAGTTTTATTTTTTTCAAAAAAGTTTTACAATAGAACATACAATACATGTTAGGACTTCGGATTCGTTCACAAAGGGAAACTTCAAGCGGCTCATTATATTTTCTTGCCCTTGTCCCATTCTACTTGGGGTCGGTGCAATACGTGAAAAATGACGACGAAAGTCACGTCACGGCATTCACTTCTTTATCCTTTATATCCTTCCTTACACAATCCACCCATATATGCTTTGGCTTTCTCTCCCTCTCTATCCATGAACATTCATATCTATCACTCTTTGACGACATGGTTGACGCAGTGTCTGAGCAAACGACTGCTGCGCTGCGTGTCGGGGGTTCGATTCCCGCACGGAACAAATATTTGTATGGCCTACAGATAGTTGTTCCGAATCTGGCTGTTTGTGTATGTGAATTTAAATGTTTATAAACGAACCCGCGATACAGGATAAATTCCTAGTGTGAGGCAACGTTTTAAAAAAAAAACTTTTAGTCAAATGCGTTTCAGGCGACTAAACACCGAAATAAATGGTGTTTGTATCATAAATTTCTATTAAACCATACAAAATATCTCTTAATATATTTAACTATTTGTACGTTAACGTGAAAAAGGTTTTTAATGTTTTCATATTTTGATGTTAATCTTAGTAATTTAGATGAAGTTATGTGTAATTTAACTAATATCTTGTGTGAAGCCTAGATGGGTTTACCAGATTATTGCATTAGTGCTTAAAATACTTGAGACTTAACTTGAAATTAAGTTATTATAGTTGTTTGAAGTTGGATAATATTGTTACGTTTGCTATTTGTACTGTAACTTATATAATTGAGGTTGAAGTGCTAAAAGACTTAACGGGTGGTAAATTGTTGATGAGATTTTTTACTTTTATTAGCATATAAGTCGGGATATTTACCATGATTGTTACATATTTTGAGTTTCCGATATTTTTGCGATATTGATCACGGATGAACTGAAGTTATTGCGGGTGGTTGTTTTTTTTTTAAATACGTTGCCCCACACTAGGAATTTCTCCTATATCGTGGGTGCGTTCACAAACATTTATACACACATACACAAACATCCAGACTCGAAACAACTATCTGCAGGTCATACAAATATTTGTTCCGTGCAAGGATCGAACCCGCAACACACAGCGCAGCAGTCGATCGCTCAACCACTGCGCCAACCGTGTCGTCGTTTAAAAGTAGACAAAAAGATCTACCCTCTTCCTTATTCGTAAATACCCCGTTTCAAGTGTAAATAATAATAAATGTGACCATGTCAGTTTAAAGACTTATATCCATACATCCCTCTATCCATCCTCACAAACATAAGCATTTATAATATAAAGTAGGAAATAAGACAAAATAAAAAAAAGACAATGAGTAGAGTAATCCAAGACAGTAAACAGCCGAGCTACTTGCCCAACTAAACTCTCCTATTCAAACACTCCACGGCCAGGTACTCGATTTGTAAAGAGTCCGAACGTGCTGCCCATTCACCGGCTTTGCCTTACGTGCTGTAACGTTGATAATAGGCTTTGTATACCCATGTACGTCGTTACGTTCCCCGCTTCTATATAAAGAAAGTCTTAGTTTTTTTGTGAAGCTGAAAATCCACTTAGGTACAGGTTTTCTATACGTGATAGTGGCGTCTAGGGATTTCAGGGTAGTTAGTTATGACAGGTCGATTCAGTATTTTCAGGTTGACCTAGAAAATATCGTGACTGTAAGTAGGAAAAGAACTTACGTTTCATATTTCAGGGTTTGACTTTAAGCTTTTATTTTTTAGATGTCCGGTTAGCTAAAACAAAACTGAGATTTCCAAAAAAAAGGAATAACTATGGTTTAAGGGTGAGAGGATTATTTCTTCTTCTTCTTCTTTTTTAGTACATTGCTCCACACTAGGAATTCTTCCTGTATTACATGTGGATAATGTCTTAAAATTATTACAGACAAAATAAATAACTGAATTTCATAAAAAAAAAAAGATCACAGGACACAGCTCCCCTTTAGAAAATTCTAGCTTTTATAAGGTAGACGAAGAACTTTACACACCGTTCTTCATAGGGGTATCCCTATACATAGACAAACAGTTAAAAGTAATTTAAAAAGAGAAACCAATAAATAATATCCCTGTTGTAGCACAAAACGGACGACGGCCTGTTGACGGGCCTGTTGGTCCAGTGGTTAGTGGCCCTGACTGCTGAGCCGGAGGTCGGGGTTTGATTCTCACCCAAGACAAACTTTGTGTGATGAGCATGATTGTTTGTTCTGTGTCTGGGTGTGATTTATCTATAATATGTATGTATTTATAAATTATATAAGTATGTATATCAGTTGTCTGGTTACCATAACACAAGCTCTGCTTAGCTTGGGATCAGATATCCGTGTGTGAGTTGTCCCAAGATATTTATTTATTTATTTAAAAACGAAATACAAGCAGAAACATTTTAGCAGCACCTCCCCAACGACATTTACCTAGTAACTGTACTACTATGAAATACTATATAGCTACCTACATCTCTGCCCACCCTCTAGGGACCAAGCCCGTGACCTGTACGACAACACGTATATACTCCTCTTTACTTTCTTTTAACTTAATAAGCTACTGACACTTTATATAATTCTTTCATTTTTTTTTCTGAATTTCTTGTGTACACTTGTTTCATTGTGGTCGTATGAACTAAGGTAAGGGTGTGTTCATACTGTCAGTTGTTTATTATAAAAATACTAGCTCTGCCCCGCGGGTTCACCCGCTGTTCAGCTCCTTTGTGTTGTAGCGTGATATTATATAGTGTACTAGCTTTTGCCCGTGGCTTCCGTTCAGTGGCTTCAGTTCCCCTTTCCTGATTTACAGGTACCTGCTATCTGTAGTTTTTGACTTTTGTAATGGCAATGTTAATTTTTTCCCTTTTTCTCCCTCATATCTCAATCTTTTAAAAAAAATAGTTTATGTCCGTCTCCAGATTCATCAGAATAGGTTTAGTCATTTAGGCTTGAAGACGTAACAAACAAACAAACTCACTTTCGCTTTTATAAAATATTAAACTTCATTAATCCTTACTTATTAGTAAAGATTAATTATGCTTGCCATAATTCTGATCACCTTGGGTTGCGGGTTGTTCTAAAGAGCACAAATGGTAAAAGAAGGAACATGGGTGGTTTTTAGACAGTACAAGTCTGACACTCCCTTTCGTTCCGACACTACGGTAAAAAAAATCGGGTCGGTTTGACCAAATCTTGGAGCTTATGCCATCGTTACCGCGTTATGAATGTACCTTAAAACAAACTGGCAAATCTCCAGTATTGCCATTTCTCGCGTTTCCTCCATGTATTTGGTTTTCTTTTTATTTTGTTGGCAGTTAATGGTCTTTAACTATTACCTACTCTGTGAGCAATAAGTAGCATGTGTTGTAGGTTGTTTTTCAAAACCCATTTTAATTTAAATTTAATACTTAATATACTGATCATTCCTTAGAGGAGGCGTTTGTCGAAAGAAAAGCTGTTAAGAGGAGAGTAAAACCGAATGCCGAGAATATGTTTTAGTTAATTTTTTTTTTTTTTTTTTACCTCTTTTTTATATATTGTTACCTATATCTTATGTGATGTTTAGTTTAAATGTAAGTTAAAACTCTAACAGCAATAAAGGTTTTTTATTTTATTTTATACTGATCTTATTGTGATCTTCTCCCCAGTTTAGTATAGTAATAACTTGTGAAAGTACTGTAGTCAACTACAGTACTTTCACAAGTTATTATGCCTTGTGACTGGGACTGTAGATTCATTTTGTTTCTTGACATTCAAAAGTGCCTGTAATGGTCTAATTGAAATAAATGATTTGATTTGTTTAAAATACCACTTCTTTGAAGATGGAGAGTGGCTCATAACCCCATAGGTGACACATTTTTTTTTGCCCTGGCTGGATGCCTTATCTCAAGGCATCCACAGGAATTGCCTGGTTAAGCAGACGAAAACAATCTATAACACATGTTACATATTGCTCATGACATACTGGAGATATGCCAGTTTGTTTCAAGATACATAACGCGGTAACAATGGAATAAGCTTCAAAGTTTGGTCAAACCGATTTACAAAATAACTATTATTTTGACGGGCCTGTTGGTCTAGTGGTTAGTGGCCCTGACTGCTGAGCCGGAGGTCGTGGGTTCGATTCCCACCCAGGACAAACTTTGTGTGATGAGCATGATTGTTTGTTCTGTGTCTGGGTGTGAATTATCTATAATATGTATGTATTTATAAATTATATAACTATCTATATCAGTTGTCTGGTTACCATAACACAAGCTCTGCTTAGCTTGGGATCAAATAGCCGTGTGTGAGTTATTTACTACCAAATAAAAAAAAACAGCCGAAAACTAAAATTAAATTAAAAACACTCAAAATTTAAAAATAGCTCTGAATAGACAAGTATAATAAAGTGTTCAAGTAAAAATCTTTCCATTCCCTTTTACCTCGGTACGAAGATTACAATTTAACGACAAGATTTTTGAGAACGACACCGGACCGTGCCGCCATCTTGGAATTTAGCTAAATTGCTAGATATAAGATATCTAGCAATTTTAACCAAGCACCTCTTGAAGTTTAACGGAGTTTCCGAGTAACGTACAGGACACGGTCATTTACAGTTTTAACATAAATAATGGCACTAGAGAAGTGGATAAGGAACTTGGTTAGGTTTTCTTGTAATACGTAAAAAGGTTGAGCGCGTTTTATACTAGTCAACATCACCACGTTTTATTCTTCCACTAGATTTTGCCCGCGGCTTTGCTCGAGTTAAATTCGGGGTAACACAGTTCCCTTTTTCTGATTTACAGGTACCTGTTACCTGTAGTTTTTGCCCTTGCGTCTTATTTATTGTTATACCAAAGCTAAGATTCCCCTTTTCTTCCCTCTTTCTCCCTCATATCTCAATCTTTTTATTAAAAAAAAAACAACTATCCCAACTATCTCTGTACCAAGATTCATCAAAATCGGTTAAGCTATTTAGGCGTGAAGACGTAACAAACAAACAAACTCACTTTCGCTTTTATAATATCATATAACTAAGGATTTTATTAATTGAAAGTACGTAGGTATCTTGTTTTTAGTAATTAAGTACTGAATGTGAGTACCATACAAACCATTTATTGGTATAATGGTACAAAATCTATTTGAAATTGTCAACTACGTATAATAGTATGAAAAAAAAAACCTGTGCTGATTTTTTCACATATTGCTTAAATACACGTAAAAATAAAACGCAAACAGTATTTTCCCCGACCGTAGGTACCTACTGTTATAAGTTATCACAATTACTCATTGCCCTTTACCTATTAGAGAAAAACACGCGAACCTATAAACAAAAGTCTTACTACTCTGCCCACCCTATAAATCTCACGCCGTTATGATATAACGTTATTTACCAACTTTTTTTCTACCTCTTGGCCCTTTTCCTCTATGGTCGTTAAGCAATTATATGCCTTAAGTTCTTAGCGTAATGGTCTAAAATGGCTTAAGTAATGAAGATTTAGTACTTTTGCGTCGCGATGGGTTCACGAATGTAGTCCTCCTATGTGTTTGAAAATCTTTTGGGAGTTCCAATGTTACGTAATGTGTTTTGTAACAACATTATTTTTAGTTTTGACGGCACTGGTGCAGTGGCTGAGCGATCGACTGCTGCGCTGCGTGTCGCGGATTCAATCCCCGCACGGAATAAATACTTGTATGTCCTAGTTGTTTCAGGTCTGGCTGTTTGTGTATGTGAGTTTAAATGTTTGTAAACGCACCCACGATACAGAAGGAATTCCTAGTGTGGGGTAACGTTTTAAAAAATAATTATAATGAAGAAACTCTATTTGAATAAGTTTCTTTAAGGAAGTTGGTATTGTCGACCTCGTAATTTTTTTTCCACTTAAAGGTTGAATATCAATTACTATCCTTACTAATATTATAAAAGCTGAACCGATTTTGATGAATTTTGGTACAGAGATCCTTGTTTTTTGAAGGCGATAAATGAGGGAGAAAGAAAAAAAGGGAAAACTTAACTTTGCTATTACAATAAATAAGGCGCAAGGGCAAAAACTACAAGTAGCAGGTGCCTGCAAATCAGGAAAGGGCTACTGTTTTACCGAATTAAACGCGAACGTAGTAGTGGGCAAAAGCTAGTATTATAAAAGAGAAAGTAAGTTTGTTTGTTACGTCTTCACGCCTACATGGCTGAACCGATTTGGATGAATTTTGGTAAATAGATAGTTGGGACCCTGGAGAATGAGGTAGGACGGACAAAAAGTGAGATAAGGGGGAGAAAGAGGAAAGAAAAGGAGGAAGAAAGGTATTACAGAGAAACACGCGCACGCTGCAGGGCTTACAACTATAGCAAAAACGTTACAACTTTTGGTCTTAATTTTTTCCATCTAGTCCCCTTCGCATCGCGCGATAAGGAACTTTGTTCCAAAAACGGTTAAACAAGTTACACAAAAAGTCTAACCCCAGTGCTAGTCTTCAATTCATTTAGATTTAGTTTAGAATTTCTCCGAAGTTCTCCAAATTCAAACGAAAATAAATCTTGACACAAAAGTAAAAAAAAAAAACCAGCCATGTGCGAGTCGCACTCGCGGGTTCCGTATAGGGCTTCGTACAAATTTGCAACATAAACGGTCTTATCCTTTGACTCTATGAGGAGGATACGGAGCTTTTGGCTAAATATTAGCAGCCGCTCAGGTCGATCTTTAGGTTAAGCCGCGCTTGCCAAGGTTGGTCTAAGGATGGGTGACCACCCTTTGCATACCGAGTTTTCCGAGGAAAGCACATTAAGCTGTTGGTTCCGGCTGTCATTTGTAGATCTTTGACAGTCGTTACAGATAGTCAGTGTTCTGAAAGTCTGACAACCAGTCTTACCAAGCGGTATCGTATTACCCGGTACTAACTGGGTTATATATATGCAGTTGCTACATGTATAATACTGGTATTCAGTTGCATTCGATACGAGTGGAAGTCGACAAGAGACACAACAAAATGTTGTTAAAAGGGTTTCGTTGTTTCCTTTTGAAATACCGAACCCTAAAAATAAATGAAGTCGGAATTCACTTACCCGTTCCCCAAAAAGGCAAGAAAGATTCCACTCAAAATAAAACAGAAAAACTTCTCTGCACTTTAATAGTTCCTAAACTACTTTCAGCCAATTCATCACGAAATCACATTTCGTACGTTCCAAAGCCGATATTTTCCGATTCTGTAAAAAGTTTCGTTCGGGAAACTTCGTGAGTTTTTACAACAATCGTATTGTACTAAAATATTTCACTAGATTTCATTCGTTTTTGCCTCCGAACTGGTTTGAACCGGTTTCGGGCTGATTGAGTAGGTTTTTACTAGAATTCCGGATTATAGACTTTAAATTAAATATGTTTTTTTTGTGTGGATTTGGTGCGGTTTGTGTATTGGGAAAATTTTAGTTTTAAGAGTAATATTTACATGATTGTCCAGTCCAGTTGAGGAACTATTGACTAAACAATAACAGACAATCTGCTCGATGTATAAGTTAAGCCACGCTTGTCAAGGCTAGTCCGTGGATGGGACAGCTTGTTAAGCTGTTGGCCTCGGCTGTCATTCGTAGATCTTTGAAAGTCGGTACAGATATGAGTCGCTCGAAAGTCTGACAACCAGCAACCAGTCTTACCAAGGGGTATCGTAGTGCCCAGTACTAACTGGGCTGTGGATGTAAGGCAGTGTGCAGTCGCTTCATGTAAATTATCGGTAGTCGAGCCAGTAAAGTTGGAAAAAATATAGATCTATGATTTTTAAATTATTGTCCAATTATGTACTTTTGATGTTTTATTATTTTTTTTCTCTTCTTTCTTTTTTAGTCTACTTGCTCAACAATTGATTATTGTTCTCCAGCATGTTGATGTCTATTTAGGAATTCTTGGAATTCCGTAATAGTTTTAAGAACGTATATCTATTTATATTTTCATAAATTTTTGTTACAATTTTTTTTTTGTTAGTTTGTTAAGTACGAAAATCGACCTTCATAGCTTTTTTAATGCTGCAGCAAAAAGGCAGATCATCTTAATGTATTTTTAGTATTTTTTTGTGTAATTTAATTTAAATCGAACTGTATGGATCGAGTTATTTAAAATATATATTTTTTTTATTTATATATTTAAACGGCTTTTTTAAACAGTACAAATCATTGTATTTCATTATTTGTAAATCCTTCACTAACACGTTAATAAAAACAAAGCTCTTTAAAAAAAAAACCGTTACCATGACAACGCACATTACCAGAAATACTGATCAAAACCAATAATCTCCTAACCCTTATTCCAGTGTAATAATATCCCAAAACAGACGCTTTACAAACTTAAAAGGGGTTCAATTTGAACTTAAACAAATATCGCCCTCCCCCTTTGCTGATAAGATGGAACAAAAGCCTTGGCATCGTAAAACTGGGATATAATTGCATAGATGAGGATCTTATCGATGGTATTAATGATCGAATTGATGCTGGCAACCCTGGGGTAAGCGCCATCTATCGGTAGTTTATGGGTGTTAAGTAAATGTGTTGTCATAATATGGAGTTGAATTTTGATGGGGTTTTGGGGAAAGTTTGTAATATTGGCAACCTGTAGTTTTTGATAAAGTACTGCCTCATTTTCTTTCTTTCTTCTTTAGAGAAGAAGAAGAGGAAGGGACTAATAAATCGAAGTGCTTTTAGGTTTTTCAGACTCACTTTCTATGCGTATTTCGGATTGCTTTAACATAGCCCATCATATTCCAAACCTTTTCCTTTCTACAGATGTCAGATGAAGATGAATACCAGTATTTAGTATGTTGTGACTGCTTAATCTGACCTGCAAAATGCAGTTATTGCTATGTAATACGACACCCCTTAGTAAGACTAGTTGTCAGACCTTCAGGTCACTGACTACCTTTTACGACTGTAAAAAAATAGGAAATAAAAGCCGAGAAAAAAGCCTAAACATGTCTGATACAGCGGCCCTGGAACAGAAAGGGCAAAAAAAGAACATAGATAGGTTTTAGTCAGTAAAAGTCCGACACTCCCCCATCTCCGACCAGAGCGGGGGAAGTTATTTGTATTTATGTCTAAATCTTCTTAATTACTGGTGCGATGTTCTGTGTTATTTTTCTTCAGACAATTTTACTAGTAAGTACATACTAAACTTCAGATATTAACAAAAGATACCTACTACATTTATTTCATCACTTGTTTGCAAAACTTTACAAATACAAACACCAAGGCTTGAACTTATCCTACTTCTTACAAATCCTACTAATATTAAAAATGCAAATGTTTGTGGGATAAATGAATGTTTGTTACTCTTTCACGTCAAAACGGCTGAACGGATATTGATGAAAATTGACACAGTGGTAGATATAGTCTGCAATAATTCATAAGATACCGCTAGCGCCAGCTATTATTAAGTAAATTCTAAATAATTTAAAACAACTCTAATCTTCAGCAATCCTATCAAATATACCGGGATTAAGAGATAGTTCTACGGAAACAATAATAGTTTTAACTTTAATTCCTGGCTGGTGTTAAGCTATTCCTGGGAAATTACTGTCTTGGACCGAGTCCAGCTACTGCCTGGAAAGAGGACGGGGTTAAAAATATTTATTGAAGTTTTTACTGTAGAAAAAACGGTCCAAGTTGGTGCAAGTCAGACTCGCGCACCAAGGGTTCCGTACAAACTTGTGGTACTTGGTATTGCTTCTTGATATTATTTTTGTAAATTTCATAATTTGCGTGTCGCAGCTTTGAACCCCGTACGAACCAAATATTTGTATGGCCTACAGATAGTTGTTCCGGGTCTGGCTGTTTGGGTATGTGAGTTTGTAAAAAACCAATCTGCCTAGATATTAAACACAAACGAAACCACGAAACCAGGTCTTTTTTTTTGATTTCATGACATTCAAAAGTGCCTGTAATAGTTTAATTGAAATAAATAATTTGATAAAATTACAAACATCTATAAATCTACACACATTCACAAAGAATCGGTTCAAAAATAATCTATACAAAGAAAAAGATTTTTTGTTATTCCTTTCTCTTCTTGCCCATAAAGTAAAAAAGCAGGTGTTACATCCTTTTTCCGGGACCTCCAACACATGACCACAATCTTTATTCTTTTGTCATTCAGCCTTCTTGTCACGTCACCGGCCTACCTTATCAATTTCACCCTGAGACTTCCAAAAATAATCTTTCGTCTCCAATATTGGAGGTTTGACCTCTTTTTATTCATGTCAGACCTCAGTAACCTCTTAAAAGATGAAGATTAAGTTTTCAACGGTAGTCAGGTTTTGAAGCTTTTTTTTTCAGGAAATGAGCAGTTCGGATTTTGACCGCTGATCCGGATGTGATTATGTTTTTTCGACAGGAGTTTTCAGTGATTGTTGTTTTTAAATCGCGCTGCGGTATGCGGTGTATTTTTAACCGACTTCTAAATAAGGAGGATGACATGTTTACACGAATGTCTTATGTACCTAGGTATTGTTATGTAGGTTTACAGATTTCTCTGTGTTTGCTGGTCCGATTTTAATGTTTTTTTTTTTAATTTCATGCTAGAAGCTCTCGCAGAGGTCCCTTTTTTATTATTTGAAATCACCGGATAACTTCTTCAGACTTTTACTGACTAAAACCCTATATTTTGCCCTTTATGTTCAACAACCCGCTGCCCCTGCCGGCGGTGGCTCCCGTAGTAGTCCCTTATTAATTGTATTATTACTTCACTTGAGTGGTTTGTGAATTGTCTTATAAAATGTATGTTTTCAACATTATGTCAGTACTTTTTGGAACAAAGTTCTTTATCGCGCGTTGCGAAAGGAGGCTAGACGGAAAAAAATAAGACCAAAAGTTGTAACGACACTGTTTGCTATAGTTGTAAGCCGTGCGGCGCTCGCGTGTTTCTCTGTTTCTCTCTCTCTCTCTCGTAGAAAGCAAGCCAGTTATATTTTATTTCTCAATCAATAGTGTGGTGCCACGACGATTATTTTTGTTAAGTGTATACAGGTTTTGTACATAATAAATAATAACTTCGTTCCAACCGGGTGTCTCTTGACATCTCTCGATTTATTTTTTCTTTGCATTTCTAAAGACTTAAAGACCTCACATTAGTCTTCAAAACAAATCCATTCTAACACCAGAAATAAATTACGAATCATTCAAAAAATTAACACTCCGACAGCGTAATACGAAAGTCTCAATTTCCTGTCAGCCTCTCCCAACATTGATATTTGCATAACCAATATCCATAGGGTGGCCACCTAGCCACGCCTTTTTGGAATCCTACCAGGGCTCCGGGGGCTTATTACATCATAATCCTGAACGGCAAAGTATCATCACGGTTGCTGGTGACTGGAGTAATAGGGTAGCTTCCAGGGTCAAATTAATTACATTCTATTTGGTCTGTCTTTTAGATTATTCAAAAATAAGGGACACGTATTTTTTTATTTGTAAATTGGACCAAAAATTACACAGATATACCCCCGAATACTGAAACGTCACTCAAAATTTAAGTCCCACTTAAATTTAACAGAGACTCAGAAGTGACGTTTGGCCATACAAAATGTAAAGTTTAAGAGCTGCTCAAATGTTAAGCAGCCCTCACATTTTGAGTGACGTTTCAGTATTCGGGGGATAGCCCATTAAAGTTTACGTGTGACGTCACGCGGTGCAAAAACTACAGCGTGACGTTTTCCTTATTTTTGAATAATCTAAAAGACGGACTCGTACAAAAATAGGAAACTAGGTTCTCTATTGGTATCGATTCTGGTCGCAGTTTTATTTAAAAAGCGACTTAAACAATTTATAATTATTCAATCGTATTTGACGACACGGCTGTTAAATACGATTTAACACGAGACCCGGAACAAGTATCTGTAGACCATACAAATAAGTATTTGTTCCGTGCTGGTATCAAACCCGCGACACGAAGCGCGGCAGTCGATCGAAAAATTTAAACGAAAAATTAAATAGGGAAAACAAAGACATAGCCTACGTGACATAAGCAAATAACAAGAAGTTCAATGATGACAATAACAAATGAAGAATCTTCCAACGGAACAGCTTGTAACAAGAACATTCGAGAACACCAAAACCCATTACGTACAAATATTTTCATACATAATTCCACCGTCAAGTACAAATGCTCTAAGTCCAATGTAGACAATGATGAATCGACTTCTAATCGTAGTTAGGAGCATTCAAATAGGATATTATATGGTTAGGGTTGCCCCACTTGCGGATGGGAAACATCAACTAATTTCCCTCGGCTTTTGGTGGAGTCTCAGACTTTTATTGAGTAAAACCCACCTTTCCTTCTTTTGCCCTTTATGTTCCGGGGCCATGGTATCTCTTTCGAACAACAAGTCATAGTAATTACTGTTAAAATTCTCGATTTTGTTTATTTTTTTAAATGTATTTATTCGTTTATTTGATATGTATGTGTATTAGTATCCGTATAAAAATATACGTTTTCGTTAACAAATAGTTTTAGATATATATTTTATATAATTTTTGTACCCTATCACAATGTTGTCGTATTTATATACCCAAAGGTTGACTGGTAGAGAATGCCTTAAAGCGTTAAGTCCGTCTATGTACCACTATTGCACATGTAGTTTAAATAAATAAATAAACACGCAACCCCGTCAGGCGATATGGTACAGGCAGGCCCATCTGTTTTGCTGATTTTTTTTAAATCGCGCGTGGAACACTTAAATCACTGGACGGATCTACGGTGGCCGGTGTCAGTGTCCCGAAAGTCTGACAACCAGTCTTAACAAGGAGTAGTATTGCCCAGTACTGGTTGTGAAGGTCTGATAGGCAGTTGTTTCACGTAAAATACTGGTATTCAGCCGATCCCAACATAATTAGGAAGAGACTACGCACATTTTTGACGGGCCTCTTGGTCTAGTGGTTAGTGGCCCTGACTGCTGAGCCGGAGGTCGTGGGTTCGATTCCCACCCAGGACAAACTTTGTGTGATGAGCATGATTGTTTATTCTGTGTCTGGGTGTGATTTCTCTATAAATTATGTTTGTATCTATAAATTATATAAGTATGTATATCAGTTGTCTGGTTACCATAACACAAGCTCTGCTTAGCTTGGGACCAGATAGCCGTGTGTGAGTTGTTCAAAGATATTTATTTTATTTAGATATTTATTTATCATGTTCCTAACCTTGTCCTTACTATGTTGGGATGGGCTTTCAGCCTAAACTAAAATTTCACCACCGCTATCAAAATATTGAAAAATCTCATGAGGGGGCTTGCTGATGGTTCGGACACAACATTTTAATTTTAATTCATAAATAAAACAACTTATAATTCTGAAACCATCAAATTATTAAAAGAAGTACGAAGTTGTTTAAAACAGTCCGATAAAACAGTTGTAAAATATATTTATTAATATGCTGTTTTTTTAATATGCGAAAAACAAACTTTTGTCAAAATCCATTTAAAAACTGTTTTAGTTTACAACTATAGGCTGGACAGAAACCGGATCTTTACAAGTAGGTAAGTACAAAACAATCTTTTTTAATTGGAGTAAAAACTTAAAATTCGGACACTGTGTCCAAAAACATTGTATCCGAATTGTCAGCAAACCCATGAGGAGACCAGCATATATCCAAGAACTAAAATTCGTAGACATGTCTTTTGTTCGTCACAGCGAAGGCCACCCGGTATACACGTGTAACAGCCTTTAGAACCGTCGAATCCAACACTTGTAGCATTATGTTCAAATTCTCACCTATACGATTGAAATCTGAGAAACTGTGTATATTGAATTACATTTGGGCGACGCTTTGAGATCGTGTCCTACTGTGAGCGGATTTTCGGAAATTGTAATATGAGGTTGTGAAATTATCTTTGTTGGATAGGGGAAGATTCTTGTGGGTTTCGGAGGAGGAAAGGGGAGGAAGGCCACTACGCTCGCTCACCAAGGCTGTTTTTTTTTCTGGTCTTCGGCCAACCCGAATCCTCCCTTAATTATTATTATAGCGAAAGTGAGTTTGTCTCTTTGTTACGTCTTCAAGGCTTAATGGCTTAACCCATTTTAATGAAATTTGCGTGTCAGATTTGTACTGATTAAAACCCACCCATGTTTCTTCTATTGCCCTTTACGTTCCGGGGCCGCGGTATCTCTTTAGAACAACCCGCAACCCCGGTTTACTTTGGGCTAATGCTAACTTTAACCCTCGTGATGATCGAAAAAAATATATATAAAAAAAATACTTATAATATATTTTTAACTATCTCTGTACCAAATTTCATCGGTTTAGCCATTTAGGCGTGAAGACGTATCAAAACAAGCTCACTTACGCTTTAATAATATTAGTAAGGATTATTAAAAGCACATTATTATAATCAGATGTATATATAAGGATCACCGACGGCATTGTGAAGATTCTGCTGGTCCCGATAGGAAATAGGCATGAGTTTATTTTGTACTAACTGGTGCTCGCGGCTTCGCCCGCGTGTTATCAGGAAAAAAAGTATCCTATGTGTTCTTTCAGACTATAATCTACCTCTGTGCTAAATATAATCAAGATCCGTTTAACCGCTTTGACGTGAAAGAGTAACAAACAGCCAGATATCCATCCTCAGAAACATTTGCATTTATAATCCTTACTATAATATTATAACAGCGAATGTGAGTTTGTTTGTTTGTATGTTTGTTGTATAAAGTTAGAAATCAGAGAGAAAGAGGGAAAAAAGGGAAAACTTAGCTTTGCTATTACAATAAAATAAGCCTCAAGGTCAAAAACTACAAGTAGCAGGCACCTGCAAATCAGGACAGGGAAACTGTGTTACCCCGAATTTAACGCGAGCAAAGCCGCGGGCAAAAGCTAGTATTACATAGTAGGACTTAAGCCCAATACACATTAAGCCCGCCGGGCCGCAGACATATGTCGGCAACTTTTTGTCGGCGTTCTAGTTGGAGGTTTCAATTAATACAAGTCGGAAAACTTGGTCGGCAACATTTCGGCGGCTTCATATGAGAAATTTATTTGGCAGACTACAGGTCGAGCGTCGCCGGGCAACAGAGCGCAGGCGTACCAAGCCGCCAACATGACGGTGGGCAACACGCGCGGGCCCATGTTGCTGACATGATTATTTTCATACAGGCCGCCGGGTTGTGTCGCTGGGGCTTTGTCTGCGGCCCGGCGGGCTCAGTGTGTATTGCGCTTAAGAAAAGGACCCTTTCCCGCTACCGCTTCCGCTCCGCTAACAACGAGACCCATTTCATGCGTGAGACCTCGCAGCTGGTACACTCTATACTCTATGTTTTTTTGTGGTATTCAAATCTGATTACATCATGCTGTGCGGTAAATAAAAACAAATCATTTGTTATTTGGTTCTGTCTTGTTTTCCTACGGATCTTTTGTGACATCGGGAATTCGGTTTTCGTAGGTAGTTTCAAATTTTTGCATAGATAACAATATTTTTACTAGGTTTTTCCTGTGGTTTAGTTTGCAATCGTCATCCTCGTCATTCTTTTTTCCCGATATACTTAGAGTCGGCGCAGCTAGCACCATTTTAAGTGGGGATTGATGTAGCTTTCCATCAGTATACATTTTTTGGACTTGGATTAGCAGTTTTGAAGGTAACACTCTACATACAAACTTAAAAAGATTACCTCTGATGTCGTTGATTTATTTGAAACACATTTATTTACTTTTTTAAATAATTTGAACTAAATAAAAAAATATATATTAACCCAAAGCTATCGGGAAAGACAAGCTACCATCTGCAGTCAGGTCTCCAGATAGAGGATCATTTTGAAAATACAAGCCGTGTCCAAAAGTCTCAGGAGTACATATAGTATGGAAGAAGAATATAGTATATCATCATTTTTCTGCCCTTGTGCCATTCAATTTGGGGTCGGCGCAATACGTTTTCTTCTTCCATTCTTCTCTGTCAGACGTCACGGCATAATTTACTCCTTTCTCCTTCATAGCATTCCTTATACAATCCATCCAAATTTTCTTTGGCCTTACTCTCTCTCTCCGTTCATCAACATTCAGATCCATTACTCTTTTAGTCACATGTGCTTCGTCCCTCCTCATAACATGTCCAAACGACTCCTTTTTAAGTTTTCTGTAACATGCGCAACTTTTAAACTTGTAAAATGAGAGTAAAAGGACTTGGAACGCGAACTTGCACTTGGAAAGTGAGCTAACTTTATTATCTGCCGGCGTTGCGGGTTGTTTGAAAGAGATACCACGCTCCCGAAAAAGCAAAAGGACAAGGGTTGAGTTTTAGTCAGGAAAAGTCTGACATTCCCGCTCCGCCCAGAGTAATAAAAATAAAGTTTATTTCAATTACATACTAACATTTTTATTCATACTTTAACAGTCATGTTTTGGAGATCACCTTTTTTAGCAAGGAGATTCTTTAAACAGAATCGGTTCACAATTAAAAATTTAGTATGAAAAAAAATCTTTCACCCCCTATTTACTCACCCTTACGAGCCGATTATTTTTTCAAATTAAAATGTAGCTACTATACTCTTTCCATGAAAAAAGAATTTAAAAAATCGCACCTCTCAATAATAAGTTATGCGTGGCGTGGTCATACATAAAAAATAAATAAAAATAATATGCATGTCGATTTGAGAACCTCCTTTTTTTCGTCGGTTAAAAAAGCCTATGTTATTTATAGGATAGTTTATAAAAGTTCAATGCATATTCACATTTTTCTAAACTGTTCTATCGATACCAGATCGTCCTTTGTGATGTTGTAGTGTTGAAATGGAGCTTTATTTTATAGGTTTTAAAATATTTAGAATTTTAACTAGTGAAATACTGCCAGTACGTAGGTACGTTGGCAGTTTTTCAACAGTGGTTAACCAACCATTCTAACTATATTTTATTTCTTTTTGTAAATTCGGGTTAAAAGCATATCATCACGCTTGCAAACCTCGAAGTGTAAGGCAGAGGAAAATGGTGTACCTAATCTTACTAATATTATAAATACGTATGTTTGTGAAGATTGATGGATGGATGTATGTTACTCTTTCACTTCAAAACGGCTGAACGGATCTTGATGAAATTTGGCACAGAGGTAGATAGTAGTATTTTATTTTGATAACACGCGGGCGAAGCCGCGAGCGCCAGCTTCATTTCTCATGTATTATTAAAAGGCGAATATAAACTAAAAATAAATAAATTCTGTGACTACGATATTCCTGACAGAACAACTCAATGACACTTAGCCCTGAGAATTGATCCCAAGAGCTCACGCTCAGCAGTTGCGCTTAAATTTTTGTTTATATACATATATCTTGGGACAACTCACACACGGCTATCTGATCCCAAGCTAAGTAGAGCTTGTATTATGGTAACCAGACAACTGATACACATACTTATATAATTTATAAATACGTACATATTGTAGATAAATCACACCCAGATACAGAACAAACAATCATGCTCATCACACAAAGTTTGTCTTGGGTGGGAATCGAACCCATGACTTCCGGCTCAGCAGTCAGGGCCACTAACCACTAGACCAACAGGCCCGTCAAATTATTATTATTAAATGCGCTCCGCATTAAAATAGCGTACTATAAAGTCAATACATAACTATATTATTGACTTTATATTTTTACTATTTGACGACACGATTGGCGCAATGGCTAAGCGATCGACTGCTACGCTGCGTGTCGCGGGTCCGATCCCCGCACGAAACAAGTATTTGTATGAACTACAGGTAGTTATTTTTCGGGTTTGGCTGTTTATTAATTTTAATGTTTGTAGAAATTCCTAGTGTGGGGGAAGGTTTTAAAAAAGAAAAAAAAATGCTGGTTCAATTTTTTCTGATTCTGACAACTCACGGTTTTTTCCTACAAACTCAAATCAAATGTTTGTAAACGCATCCACGATACAGGAGTAATTCCCAGAGCGTGCATAAACTATGTTCTTTATTTTTAAACGGTGCCCACCGTTTAAAAAAAAACATAGTTTATCCACGATTAAAACAAGGTTGAAAACTATGTAAGTACCTAAAGATAAAGTATTAAAACGAGTCTATTCCTTACTATAATATCCTTACTTATATATATATATTATATATATATATATATATATAAAATATTATAAAAGCGAAAGTGAGTTTCTTTGTTTGTTACCTCTTCACGCTTTAATGGCTAAACCGATTGTGATGAATTTTGGTACATAGATAGTTGGGAACCAGGAGACGGACAAGCTAATTTTCATATAAAAAAGTGGGATGTGAGGGAGAAAGAGGGAAGAAAAGGGAAAAGTTAGTGTTGCTATTACAAATCAATAAGGCGCAAGGAGAACTGTGTTACCCCAAATTTAACGTGGGCGACGCCGCGGGCGAAAGCTATTAATATTATAAAGCGAATGTGAGTTTGTTTGTTACCTCTTCAAGCTTCAATTGCTAAACCGATTTTGATGAATTTTGGTACAGAGTTAGTTGGTAACCAGGAGACGGACATAGGTCTTTTTTAAAGTGGGATATGAGGGAGGACGAGGGCAAAAGAGGGAAAAATTTGCGTTGCTAATTTGTAACAGCAACGCAATTTTTTCCCTTTTTTTATTTGTATTAATGAGGCGCATGGACAAAAATTGCAGGTAGCAGGTACTGTGTTATACCGAATTAAACGCGAGCGAAGCCGCGGGCAAAAGCAAGTTAATTATAAAATCGTCCGTTCTTTTTGTCCCACGTTTGAGCTACTCCTACAACCACAGTGGGGTATCAAATACTCTCACTCGGGCCGCTATCTGTCTATTTGACGCCATTTAAACGATGACACTTTCAGGAAATGTCTGCTACCTTCAGGAAGTCGCCTTCAGGTAATGTCTCTCAAATTGACACCAATAAGGATAATAATGCCGTTTTCCCCATAGTGTTTTGCTACCTTGGGTTGTGTAGTTTCGATTCGGTTGCAGTCAAAGTGGAATTGAAAATTATAAAAAAGCAGTCTTAGTAAGCTTTTTTCATCGTATTTAACCTGGTGTCTGAGCTTTCATGCCGGCCTAATTTTTACCCGCGCCTTCACTCGCGTCAAATTCAGGGTAATATGGTTTCCCTTTCCTGATTTCCACCTGCAAATCATTTATTAGTTATTTTGCCCTTGCGCCTGATCTATTGTAATAGCAAACCTAAGATTTCCCTTTTCTTCCCTCTTTCTCCATCATTTCTCACCTTTATTTAAAAAAAAAAATTTTTTTAATCAAAATCGGTTTAGCCATTTAGGCGTGAAGAGATAACAAACAAACAATCTCACTTTCACTTTTATAATATTAGTAAGAATAACGAACTTATACTAACAGTAAACACCACACATACAAGTTATCGCTCGTACATAAGACATAAAAACTAAAAAAATAAATACAATCACACAAAACAATAATAGAAAAAAAATAACAATATTATTAGGTGCAAAATATTTAATTTACGGAGGTAGTACTGGGAGTATGGACTCTAGGTAACATGTAGCAGTACACCGTCGAGAAATTTGTCAGGCATGCTGGTTCAGAAGGGCCTGCCAGGGCCACCGCCTATTGTGGGTTGTCAAATCAAATCAAATCAATCTTTTTATTTGTAGAACATAGGTAAACATAAGTACCTACAGATGTCAATAATCTTAAATAGAGAGCTATGTCTTGCCATCAATGGCGTACAAAATATATTATAATAATTATAAACATTAATAAAACAAATAAAAATGCATTAGTAAGTTCCACATTTAACTAAATAAATTAAATTAAAATAGAATAAAACAAAATAATACAAAATATAAATGTCAATGTGTCTTTAAATTTAATTAATTGTCGACAGAGACATCGCGGCCCCGGAACATAAAGGGCAAAAGATGGAATATGGGTGGGTTTTATTCAGTAAAAAGCTGGCACTCCCCACCGTTCGCTGGTCTGGTAGTCGAAAGGGCAACTGATGCTGTGAGCATACAGGGTTATCGTGTTGGGCAGTCTCATCAGGTTTCCCCATCAGGGATACAACAGTCACGGGTATGGTCACTAGATTTGTGCCCGGTTAATGGCATTAGACTCACCCCTTTTTACATGGGATTTAATGACGTACGCATCTGTCTAGCCCTTTGGAAGGTACAAGCGTCATGTTATGGTGATGGCTACATTTCTAGCGTTATATCTTCATGAGTCTAAATTCTTCAGACAAGAAAAGGCCTTTATTACTGAGCAACTATTACTAACGCAAGATTGAAGAACATATTCCAGAATTCGCACAAGAATTAACCCAAAACTACAATGGAATCCTAAAGCATTGTCTCTCAAATACGATATACCCGCACTAAATTTCAACTTGATAGAACACCCCAAACTAAGTTTCAATTAGAAATAAATACGTAAATAATTAACGCGGTGTTTCACAATTCGCTGCGAGTGACAAACATATTAGTTTGTAGGAATTAGTGTAGACATCCGAAATGTTTGAAGACTTGTAAGTAATTGTACCGGGAAGTTTCTCTAAGGCGATTTGCGTTTTGAAGATCAAGATCAATTGAAATTCAATCAGATTCAAGGAAGAGCGTTTAGTTCTTAAGCCTAGTCACAAATAATACTCATTAAAAGAAATAAAAATAAAACTATTAGTCGCAAATTACGTCGAGCACACAAAATTACAAAAAATAAACATGCAAAGCATCACAAACATTTACAAATACATATATGGGACTAAATAAAAATAGCTTACACGTCGTGACTGAGATAGGTAGGTCACCACTCAGCATGATGCTGTGCCATGGGAGCCCACAGCACAACGCTAGTTTCCAATGGTCAACCCGTGAGTAAAACGTACGAAAGTCAAAACAGCGTACATATATATTTTAAATACTTAAATAAAATAAACAAAATTAAGATTGAAAAAAAGCAATCCAATGTTCTGTCGTGACACTAGAACAAATAGAATCTTACTAATATTATAAATGCGATTGTTTGTGAGGATGGATGTATGGATGTTTGTTACTCTTTCACGTCAAAACGGCTAAATGGATATTGATGAAATTTAGCACAGAGGTCGATTTTAGTCTAGAATAACAAATGGGATACTTCTTTTTCGATTACCCGCGGGCCCCAGATAGTATGACTATATTTTTAATTTCTAAAACTAACATTTATTTAACAACTATCTGCTTCCCGCTACTTCACCTACGTAGACCGGGATGAAAAGCCTATATGTTAATCTAGATCTAGAGCGATAGTATATTTGACCTCCACTACCCAGTTAATAACTAAAGTATACGATACTTTTAGGTAAATATCACATATTATTATCCTATGTGTTATTCCAGACTATAATCTACCTTTTTGACGGGCCTGTTGGTCTAGTGGTTAGTGGCCCTGACTGCTGAGCCGGAGGTCGTGGGTTCGATTCCCACCCAGGACAAACTGTGTGTGATGAGCATGATTGTTTGTTCTGTGTCTGGGTGTGATTTATCTATAATATGTATGTATTTATAAATTATATAAGTATGTATATCAGTTGGCTGGTTACCATAACACAAGCTCTGCTTAGTTTGAGATCAGATAGCCGTGTGTGAGTTGTCGCAAGATATATTTATTTTATTTATTTATTTGTGCCAAATTTCGTTAAGATCTGTTCAGTGTTTTTTTGGTGAAAGAGGATCAAACATACACCCATACTTGTGTTTAATCCTTGATGAAATTTAGTAGGATTCTGCTCTTCATAAAAAAGTAAAAACGCTTGTCAATTTACAAGTTTCAGAATGCAGTAAGAGTGACAGAGATAAGTATGTAGCACTCACTCGGAGTAACGAACAGCAGGAATGTTTGAAGACAATCGTAAGTAATTGCGCTGTTAAGTTTCACTAACGTTTTTTGTGCTTTGGGCAATAAGGTATGAGCGGTAGCGTTCTCAATTTTATATTTTTACTAGCTTTTGCCTGCGGCTTCGCTCGCGTTAAATTCGGGATAACATAGTTCCCTTTTCCTGATTTGCAGGTACCTGCTACCTGTAGTTTTTGCTCTTGCGCCTTATGGATTGTTATAGCAATGCTAAGTTTTCCCTTTTCTTCCCTCTTTCTCCCTCATTTCTCACTCTTATACATACAAAATAATACATACGAACAAAAAATAATAATATAATCCTTACTAATATTATAAAAGCGAAAGAGAGTTTGTTTGTTTGTTACCTCTTCACGCTTTAATGGCTAATCCGATTTTGATGAATTTTGGTACAGAGATAGTTGGGAACCAGGAGACGGACATAGGCTAATTTAAAAAAGAAGTGGGATGTGTGGAAGAAAGAGGGAAAAACATATAAAATCTCTCATATAGTTTAATAAAATAACCTTCAATTTATTTTTTGTTATAAATGTAAAATCGCTATCTCCTCAAAATTTGTACCACCCAAACGTCTCCGGGCAACCCAAAGCGACACCATCAGAGTCCTAAACACTAAAATGCACTTAGAACTGCTTCCAGGGTACGCCTGTGTTTTGTAGCATTAATGAAGTAGCTGGCATATCTGGATCAAGGATTTGGGTGGTGTTTGAAATTGATATTGTATTTTCAGTGCTGAATTTCATGCTATTACAAAATGTTTGGAAGCACTGTCTGTTTTCAACAATGTCAATGTTGAAATTATCTTCACAGTTGTCACAAGTAGTCAATGGCCTGAAAGTCTAACCACCAGTCTTACCAATGAGTATCTTATTACCTAGTACTAACTGGTTTGTTGTGTTGAGGTCTGATAAGCAGTCGCTTCTTGTAAAATACTGGTATTCAGCTGCACCCGGTTTGACTGGAAGCCAACTAAGATAAGATGAGATATACAGGGTGTCCAGTAAATAATGGATAACCTTGAAATGGCTTATAGTAAAACTTATGGCCGTTCAGAAAAAAATATGAAACAAAATATATCATGAGTAGTACATAAGATAAGTTTTTTTTAAAGAAATATCAGTTTTTTTTTTCCTTATTTTACTTTCTTGGACACTACGACCAGAAATGATTGAATTCCATCGGTTTTTTGATGTTTTATTATTATACACTAACTATGCTGATAGATACATAACACATAGTGTGACTGGCTACTGCAGATTTTTTTTAAAAAATACACAAATTAACTTTTTTTTTGAAAATTTATCAAAATTTATTTTTTACACAAAGTTTAAACATCTTGGGTATAAAAAAAATGTATGAATACATGAGTGACCAATCATTTTGAAATAATGTCGGTTTTATGTAGATTTTATAATGATAAAATTCATGATTGTATCTACTATAAATAGCGAGTTATTGCTATTAATGTAGAAAAGGAGCAAATTTGACTAAATATCAAAATATCTATTACGGGTCAATTTTTTAAAATTTATTAGTACCTGACCATTGGAAATTAATAAAAAACACATCAGGCGTTGATAACAAATAAAAATGGCTGATTTAAACGAATTGAAACCAAATGGTGAGAAGTTAACTAATTTAAATTTAATTCTCATAATGTTAAAAAATGGTTACTTAACACGCGTGAAATGGGTAGTGCGACCCATATTTGCTACCTGCGCGCACGCCATGCCCCTGTCTTTTGTGTTATGTTAGACAAAGAGGGTCAAATAAATTATTGGACTGGGATATTGAATGGAATTATAATTGGCCCATTTGAATTACCCGGGAATCTAACAGGGCAAAGTTATTTAGAATTTCTACAAAACGATCTTCCTAATTTATTAGAAGAAGCGCCCGAGGAGCTGAGGGAGTCTTATTGGTTTCAAAATGACGGCTGTCCTGCGCATTACGCTGTACCTGTTCGTGCATATTTAAATAATACTTACCCTAACAGATGGATCGGGCGTCTAGGACCAATTTTGTGGCCATCACGTTCACCAGACCTAAATCCATTGGATTTTTTTTATTGGGGCTGCCTCAAGGAAGAAGTGTACCGTAAGCTTATAAGATCGATAGAAGAATTACGTAGCCGTGTCAGAGGAGCCGCATCAAAAATAAGTGATCGACGGTATACGAGACTGCTCAGAAGATCATTTATTCGTAGATGTAGGGCCTGCATAAGAGTGGGGGGCAAACAATTTGAACATTTGCTTTAACGTGAAATAAAGTATTATACTTAAATTTCAAATGTTTTTTATTAATCCCCAACTGTCAGGTACTATTTAATTTAAAAAATGTTACCGTAATAGATATTTTGATATTTAGTCAAATTTGCTCCTTTTCTACATTAATAGCAATAACTCGCTATTTATAGTAGATACAATCATGAATTTTACCATTATAAAATCTACATAAAACCGACATTATTTCAAAATGATTGGTCACTCATGTATTCATACATTTTTTTTATACCCAAGATGTTTAAACTTTGTGTAAAAAATAAATTTTGATAAATTTTCAAAAAAAAAGTTAATTTGTGTATTTTTTAAAAAAAATCTGCAGTAGCCAGTCACACTATGTGTTATGTATCTATCAGCATAGTTAGTGTATAATAATAAAACATCAAAAAACCGATGGAATTCAATCATTTCTGGTCGTAGTGTCCAAGAAAGTAAAATAAGGAAAAAAAAAACTGATATTTCTTTAAAAAAAACTTATCTTATGTACTACTCATGATATATTTTGTTTCATATTTTTTTCTGAACGGCCATAAGTTTTACTATAAGCCATTTCAAGGTTATCCATTATTTACTGGACACCCATAAATCATTGATGTAATTTTATTGTATTTTTCTATTTAATTGAAATTCTTATGTTTTGTGTTTGATGTTACCTAAAAAGAATCGTTTTGTTACTTGAAAAAAGGAATAAATAAATAATTATAAATATTGCCATCAGTCGTGTAAATAACTAGACTCTGTGGCTGTAGCTAAGAAAGTCCTATTAGAAAAACCGAATAACACTTTGCCCAACCAAGGAGTTGAAAACAGAACTCAGCAGTTGCGATTGAACACTGAACCACTATCATAAAATCAGTAAACAACAGAATATTTGAACCGTAAAACCCATAACTCCTCCTCCCGCAGTCGGTCAAAAGGTCTAGAACAAATAAAGCAACAAGACTGAGTTAACGAGAAATGAAAAGATTAACCGACATTAACCAACTAAGTTAACTACGTTTCAAGTAATTACGAAAGACCCCAATCTCCGTTTTCACAAACACTAGGCAGCACTCAAACCTTGCTCTGTTGGAATTTCAACCCTAACTACAATGCCGAGGATTGAATTTCCAACAGTGTCGTAATAGTTAGGCGTTAGTTTAGGTGTAGCTTAGGGTTAGTGAAAACGGTATTTGTGTTAGTTTGTTTAATTTTTTTGTGACTTAGTTACTTTTAGGTCTTGAGTAAATGTTTACTTGTCGAAAGGTCAACGGTTCAAGTTAATTGGACGTTTGTACTTATATTGAAATTTATCGACGGGCCTGTTGGTCTAGTGGTTAGTGGCCCTGACTGCTGAGCCGGAGGTCGTGGGTTCGATTCCCACCCAGGACAAACTTTGTGTGATGAGCATGATTGTTTGTTCTGTGTCTGGGTGTGATTTATCTATAATATGTACTATGTATTTATAAATTATATAAGTATGTATATCAGTTGTCTGGTTACCATAACACAAGCTCTGCTTTGCTTGGGATCAGATAGCCGTGTGTGAGCTGTCCCAAGATATTTATTTATTTATGTATCTAATTCTTTTTGCAAAAAAAAGGCGGATTTGCCTCAAGCTATTGTGTTAGACTAATATAGATTAGATTTGATAATCATTTTGCAAGTAAGCAAGTGACAGCGTAGTTGCTGAGCGTTTGACTGCTGCACTACGTGCCGCGGGTTCGATCCCCGAAAGGAACAAATATTTGTATGATCTACAGATAGTTGTTCTGGGTCTGGCTGTTTGTGTATGTGAGTTTAAATGTCAATACATAAAAAAAACAGCCAAAAGCGTGTATATCTTTTGACTGTGTAGACTTAGAGGGTTGATTTTTTTACAACACAAAGGAACTACAGAGGGGAGTGTATGGTTTTAATTTCAACATGATACCTTTATGCGTTCCCTAGATTGTCTTGACAGACAGACGGACAACAAAGTGATTTAATAAGGGTTCCGTTTTTTCGTTTTCAGGTACAATATGGTGACACTGAGTGTACTTGTTGTGCAAATAATTTAACTAAATATCCTTACTAATTATTATAAAAGCGAAAGTGATTTTTTTTGTTACATCTTCACGCTTAAATGGCCAAACCGATTTTGATGAATTTTGATACAGCGGTAGGTACAGAGGACAGAAATATATTATTTTTTTCGATCATCACGCGGGTTAAAGTTAGCGTTGGCCCAAAGTAACTATGCGGCGAGTTTGTTCGCGTGGGTAGACAAATTCGCCGGCGGTAACTAGTACGTACTACAATACAATAATTGTAGTTACAAAAATGACGTACTTATTTCGTTAAGTGAACGCCGTGTACTCCTGCTAGACCCTCAGTCCACAATAATTCCAAGTTTCTTTACGTTTTTTCCCTCCATCACGAGTCAGTGAACTACATGATTAGCTTATGTACGTATGGGTAATTTATTATGAAATTAAAAAAAGTTTTATCACCGTTGGACCATCCCGGTGTTTACAAGGATAAAAAACGAAAATTATATTAATATCTCTTCTTTACTTATCGTGTGGTTAGGTTTCTTTCTTTTGTAGCTGAAAAATTATTAAATAACATCTCCAGCTCTGGGCGGAGCGGAAGGGCATGTCAGAATTTTCTACAGCACGGCCAACGAGAAGCGATACCAAATGTAAACAAAACCCATGCTAAAACCCCATCTAAAATGGCCGCCCGAATGTTGGCGAACCCGTCTTAACGTTGTCATGTTTTTGCCGGGAGAACGAGACATTACGACAAAGGCACAAGATGGAAAGAGCTAAATATTAGATTGTCAACGCCAATGTTGTTCTTTAGGTTAATGACCTTTCGTATCGCTTCTCATTGGCCGTACTATAACTAAAACTCATCAACGTTAATTCTTTTTGATCTTTGTGTTTCAGAACCGTGGAATGTCTTTTTTTGCACAACCCGCAAACCCGGAACAACTCCGGGCAAAGTTTTACTTTAGAACGGCTCGACCGTTTTGGTAGCTTTTTTGTTGTGTTCGCAATCAAATGATCAGGACGGGATTTCTATAAATAAAAATAAATACTTTTTTTTCAAAAGTAAGTAGGTAATACCTGTTCGAAGACGGGGATGGTAGCTAGATTCGCTGCTTTAGTGTAGTAGACTTATAAATGATGTTTATTTTGCAAGTAGGTTTTCACAAACACTTTTAAACGTCATTTTTTTTAAAAACTAGATGAGGCCGGTGTTTCGTACCCGACCACTCTGAGAAGAAACAGCCGAAACAAACTCAGAGGTCATAGTCTCTTTTAAAGTCCAGACAAAATAATCTTGGTCAACTTACATGAGGACTATGCAGATAGTGTCTGAAATGGTCTTTTTAGTTGATAGATATTTTGAAGATTTAACCACACACAAAAAAAAGTGTGTGGTTAAAATTCAAATTATCTAGCACTAGCTGCGCCCCGCGGTTTTACTAGCGTCGTTATAGAATAATATACAATATATATCTTTATGAATTGTAGCCTATGTATTATTCTGATAAGTAAGCTATATTATTGTAAAGTTTCAATAAAAATTATTTAGTAGTTTTTGCGTGAATGAGTTACAAACATCCATACAAACTTTCGCGTATATAACATTAGTAGGATGTAGATAGACAGACTTCAACGTTTCATAACAATCCAGTAACATGACACCTTTTTGTTGTTTTTTTTTAGGTGGGAAATCATCAAATAACTTCCCCCGCTCTGGGCGGACCGGGGTGTCAGACTTATATTTTCAAAAACCCTGGCATGTTCCTTCTACTGCCCTTTATGTTCCGGGCCGCGTATCTTTCTCGAACAACCCACAACCCCTCGAACAACCCGCAACCCCAACATGACACCTTTGGATGATAAAACAATAACGACCCGGACTATACCTAACTCCGACAATCAAACAACTCATCTCACCACCACAGGAAGTTAATAAAAACGCCTTTAACACAGAACCTCACTTTAACTTCGAAATTAACCGACCCAGTTAGCGATAACCGTGATTTTACGATGTTAAACGGTCAGCGGTACACTTTATTACTCGTTTACTGCTACAGCTGAATTACTGTAGTGTAAGAGTTAATTTCTCGAAGCAATTTGTTCTATTTTAGGCACGAAGCCAGATTTACTACGTTCATGTACGTTTCAAGAAAGTTATTTATGACTTTTGGCTTACAATTAAGACCATGCAAAAGTATTATGGAACACGTGACAAGGGGATATGAACAGATTAATGGCTCTGTTTTTTCAGATGGGATATCAGCAAATAACTTACCTCGCTCTGGGCGGAGCGGGGAGACTTTTACTGACTAATAGGAAAATGGTTGTTGTTTACTTATTTTACCTAGTGATCCGGGGCCGTGGTATATCTTTCGAACAACCCGCAACCCTTGTAGACAGTGGCCGCGCGTAGAACACGGCCTGTCTTAACTAAACGGACGGACGACGGTGAGCTACCTATTGCTGTTTCCACAGTCCTACGGCATCTACGGTGGCCGGGACGGAGCGTCACGAACGAAGTCGCGGGCGGAAGCTAGTGAATTAATAAATTCTTCTCAACTTAACCTGGATAGGCCAAGTTCAAACGTGCGTAAGTCACACAAAATCTATTTTTCTGTTACACACAATAATGGTCTCCATGATTACTCTCAAATCTTGTATTAGAGAGAAAAACTCAATGAACCTCTTCAATAAGTATATTTTGTGCTTGAAACTCTTGAGGTATCTGTTACACTGATGGCGATTAGCGACAAAACATAAGCGAGATGGAGCGAGTAGAGCTACATATAAATGGCCCAATCATTGAATTGCCAGTGTCCCCATCAAAAATCAAAATCAAAAGTCTTTTATTGAAATTAGGCTGATAATCAGCACTTTTTGAACGTCACATTACAAGAGACAGTCCCACAAAAACGCCCTGCCCTTCGTTTTGGCTGGGAAGAAGAAGTGGCGGAACAAACTCCCCAGCAACACATCTGTCTGTCACAAAAAATAAGAAATTATTCATTCATTGTCACTTGTCAGCTAGCAAACACCAATTATATAAAAACAAAAAAAAATACCCAAGTCTAAATAATAAATTCACCAGTCTAACGGGTGTGCCCGCTTACACGCGCAGTGAAGAAGTCACAGGTGATAAACTAGGACCATCTGATCTGTTACACTGATCGCGATTAGCGACAAAACATGCGAGATGGAGGGAGTTGAGCTACATATAAAAGACCCAATCATTGAATTGCCAGTGTCGCCATCAGAGCCAGCCCGCTACCCTGAATCTTATCTTATGCTTAATCTTAAGCAAGACTAGTCACTAGCAGAGGAGCCTGCCAGGGGCCACCACCTGCCGGGGTTGCGGGTTGTTCGAAAGAGATACCGCAGACCCGGAAGACAAAAGGGCAATAGAAGGCACATGGATGGGTTCTAGTCAGTACAAGTCCGACATTCTCCCCCCCGTTCCGCCTAGAGCGGGGGAAGTTATTTGATGATTTCCCACCCCAAAAAAAACTACACAAACATGTTGGCTTAGAATGTCATTGGTCAAACCAAAAATGGCACCCATCATACTTTTACTACATGTACGGTGGGCTGCATCAATTGCTTGCCCCAGTCGCAAATTAACCTTCAAAAGAGTAAACAGGGTTGCGGGTTGTTTGAAAGAGATACCAAGGCCCTGGAACTCAAAGGGCAATGGAAGGAACATGGGTGGGTTTAAGTCAGTAAATCTTTGACAAGAGCGGGGGAAGTTATTGGTTGATATCTCATCCGCCAAAAAAATGGGGTAGTTGCTACCGGGATTGCAGGTTGTTCGAAAGAAAAACTGTGGCCCCGGAACACAAAGAGCTATAGAAGGAACATAAGTGGGTTTTTAGCGGAGGAAGTTATTTGATTACTTCCCATGAGCAAAAAAAAAGGATAGTTGCTATCCCGCCAATAGTGGGACATGTTCCTGAGATTTGGACTCTGTCAGCCGGAAAATAACATGAAGGCCGTGTTGACAACATAGTGTTTATAATCTGTGGGGAAAAGTTTGTCCGTCTGTGTTTACGAGGTTTCTAGAAAACGATGGCTGGGGAAATCGTGAATTTGATGTAGATAGATAAAGTATTCTTTATTATGTACACCATACAAATTTCAAGAATTACAGTATATAAATTAGCGAGCGCGGCGTACCGCTAAAAGCGATCTTTTCAAGACAAACTTTTGGATGGATTTAAAGGACGGGGAGACAGTACTGTAGGTAGTCTGTGGTGTTTCATTTTGTAAAATGAATAGCTACATTTATAAAAAAAAAACAAATACTTATATATAGATAAATATAAAATAATAATTATGAAGAGCAAAGAAATATTCAATATTTTTTATATATGGGTGTGTTAGGAGTGGCTCATGGAAGTCAATTTGGGCACTTTAAGTCAAACAACTATTCAGTTGCATCTGGCTGGAAAGGTAGGAAGTAAAGTATATTTGACGGGCCTGTTGGTCTAGTGGTTAGTGGCCCTGACTGCTGAGCCGGAGGTCGTGGGTTCGATTCCTACCCAGGTCAGACTTTGTGTGATGAGCGTGATTGTTTGTTCTGTATCTGGGTGTGATTTATCTATAATATGTATGTATTTATAAATTATATAAGTATGTATATCAGTTGTCTGGTTACCATAACACAAGCTCTGCTTAGCTTGGGATCAGATAGCCTTTATAAATAATAGAAATATATTTATACATATTTATATTAATTTGCATAAAATGTAGAATGAAAGGATCTTACAAAACTGTGTTTTCGCTGTAATTAGTAATTATTTTAATGAAAATTTAAAACAATATTCCATGACATCAAATTTAATATACATAGATTAGAAAAGTACCCACGGAAGAAGACAATGTTAGGAAAAACTTAGGCAGATAATTATGAGGACTGTCGGGGCTTTAATTTAGTATGTAACTTTTTTGCTAGCGTGTAACGTTTTTGTCCATTATGCATTCAATGAATAAATAAATAAAATCTCAAAGTCTGCATTTATACACATCATAGTTTTTTGAAATAATTGACTAGAAATATTTCCGCATAAGATTTTGGAGGCCAATACATTTTTTTTTAATCATAGAACCACACTAGGATTTCTCCTGTATCGCAGGTGCGTTTACAAATATTAAAACTCACATACACAAACAGCCAGAACCGGAACAATTATCTGTAGGCCATACAAATATTTTTTTTCTGTGCGGCCACTGCGCCAACCGTGTCGCAAAAAATAACATCAAACTTAACCTAAGTTTAATGCCATTTTTAAATGTAAAAACTTTTTAGAAGAACTAGAGTCTTCATATGCTACAAATCATAGCATAAACAGACAAATAATAATAATACAAACCAATTTTATATTTCCTACACACACAATAATATAAATAACTTGTAGCGAATGCTATAAAGATGATAAGTGAGTATGTGTTTGTATCCATATGCAAAATATATAATAACACATTTTATTGAGAACCTGTTGCTTTTACACTTAAAAATATCTATTTTATGTAAAACTAGCGGTTCCCCGCGGTTTCGCCCAAGTGACTGGTATATTAACATGTAAACCTTACTCTTAAATCACTCTATTTATTGCTGACAACTGTATAAAAGAAGAAAACGAGGTTGGGCAGGTCAGCCTATCTTGGACAATCATTTGCACCTTTCAGGATTTAAATATTAAAACTACGCAAGCGGTTACATTTTAATCTAAAACAATATAACTTACCTTGACACGAAAAAAAGAAAATAAAAAAATACAACTTTTTTTTGTATGACAAATCATCAAATACCTTCCCTAGGTCTGGGCAAGCGTCAAGTGTCAGAATTTTACTTAAAAACCAAGCAAACCTATGAACACAAACTAGTTCAACAACTAGTAGCACATAAAATCCGACTGTCCGTCTGTATTTCGTGGATAAATCAACAAACGCAGTGACCCAGACTGGATTGTGCTCCAAATATCCACTTTCTGATACATTAGCTTCTACTATTTCTTGTTTTACCAAACATTGGGTAAATCCTTTGAATATCAACGTTTTAAATCTGTTGTAGGTTATACAGTGTGTGTTTAAAAAGGAAAGAGGAGTTTTGTAGTTAAACTATTATGGGTGTAGGTTTAAATTAAATGCTGACGACCTTATTTTATAGTCAACTAGCTGTGCCCAGCGGTTTCACCCGCTGCTCACTTAGGGGTATAAAAATAGATGTTGGCCGATTTTCAGACCTACTCGATATGTACACAAAGTTTCGTCTGAATCGGTCCAGCCGTTTCGGAGGAGTATGGGAACGAAAACTGTGACCAGAGAAATTTATATATTAGGCTAGCTGTGCCCAGCGGTTTCACCCGCTGCTCAGTAAAGCGTATGAAAAATAGATGTTGGTCGATTCTCAGACTTACTGAATATGCATAAAAAAATTCATAAGAATCGCTCGAGCCGTTTCGGAGGAGTATAAAATTGTGACACGAGAATTTTATATATTAGATGAATCTCGGTAAGTAAAAAAAAAGATGAAAATATCATACAGATATAAGATTAGAATGGAAGAGAATATACTTTATTGCACACCAAAATCGACCTATAACTGTTTTACAAAAATTGCCAATTCTATTGTGACGATAACTATAAATAATCATACTCTATAGTAGCTGGCGCCGCGTGATATCGAAATAAATCCTATTCTATTTCCAGACTATAGTCTACCTCTGTGCCAAATTTCATCAAGATAAGTTCAGCCGTTTTGACGTGAAAAAGTAACAAACATCTATCCATCTATCCCCAAAAACATTCGCTCAACAATTGATGAGTAAGGTTATAATATTAATAGGATTAATGTTATAAATAGAAAAGAAGAATGATTTTGTTTGTTTGTTTATACCGAATAGGCTCCGCAACTAACTAGCCAATTTTCATAATTTTACATCAATAGAAAACTAAGTAATCAGGAAGTGGCATAGACTATATAACTTCACGTTACAATATTTAGGGGTTATACAGTGGGTAAAACCGGAGGGCATTGCTAGTTTAGTTTGAAATACACGGTAAAACTAAATATTTTATGATTTGCAACATCTCTATTAAATTACTAGTGTACATAAATGGCTAATATACATATAAAACGATAACTGAAAAAGTTGTATAAATACGCAATGCGGAAAGATAAATAAATATACTAAAAAAAAATGTGATATTTATCTAATATATAAAATTTCCGTGTCACAATGTTAGTTACCGTACTCCTCCGAAACGGCTCGACCGATTCTTATTAAATTTTGGGTACATATAGGGTAGATCTGAGAATCGGCTAACATCTATTTTTCATACCCCTAAACCTAAAAAAAATGGTTCTACAAAACGTTTACCTACTCTTCAAAATTAGGTGGTTTTACAAGGAAACTTAGTTTTCAAGATCAAGTCTTATCGAAGCGGGTTTACGTTCCATATTTTCTAGATGAAAACGATGAAACTGAAAGCCTCCGTGTAATCATATAGCCGTTTCATTTTATGAAGAATAAAACGTGTAATGCTAGGTAAAAGTTATACCAAAGCGTTTTTAGGTAAAAGAGTGTTTATCGGTAAACTCAAGTTTTATTAATAACATCAAGTTTAAGCGATATCCGATAGTTTGCGATCAATTCGTAGGTAATAGATAAGTTTTAATACCAATACAGGCAAAGTTACTGAGTCTAATAATGTGTTGCCTTTTCACACCTTTTTACGGATGGGAAATCTTGAAATAACTGCTCCATAAATAATTGGATTAACTGATTTTTTACTCATTTAAATCTATACTAATATTATAAAGCTGAAGAGTTTGTTTGTTTGTTTGTTTGAACGCGCTAATCTCAGGGACTACTGGTTGGAATTGGAAAATTCTTTTAGTGTTGGATAGTCCATTTCTTGAGAAAGGCTATAGGCTATATAACATCACGCTACGACCAACAGGTGCTGAGCAGCCCGGGTGAAACCGTGGGGAACAGCTAGTATTTAAATGTATGCTGTTTCGACTTCCGTACGTTTTACTCACGGGCTGACCACTGAACACCAGCGCTGTGCTGTGGGCTCCCATGGCACAGCATCATGCTGAGTGGTGACCTACCTGTCGCAGTCACGACGTGCAAGTTTTTTATTTTGTCTCATATATTTGTAAATGTTTGTGATGCTTTGAATGTTTTTTTTGTTATTATGTTTTTTTCTTTCTCCCGCTCTGGGCGAAGCGGGAGGGTAGTGTTAAAAAGCGGCTTCGCTCGCGTTAAATTCGGGGGGTAATACAGTTCCCCTTTCCTGTTTTACAGGTATCTGATACCTGTAGTTGTTGTCCTAGCGCCTTATTTATTGTAATAGCAATGCTCAGTTTTCCCATTTCTTCCCACTTTCTCCCTTATATCTCTGTACCAAAATTCATCAAAATCGGTTTAGCCATTAAAGCGTGAAGAGGTAACAAACAAATAAACAAACAAACAAACTCACTTTCGCTAATAAAATATTAGTAAGGAAGATTAAGGTTTAGGATCGCTCGCCATAAATCATATATCAGAACGACACATGTAATTGAAAATATTAGTTATCAATAGAACTAATACAATTTTGGTCACACGAACGCTCCCACTGCGAGAGATTACAGCGTCAGTGGTTTTCAAATTCAAAATACCAGGTTCATTAGCTAAAATCGTTAATTATGTGTGACTAATGATGTGCATCGGGATATGTGACTGCTACCTGTTCCAGTGAAGCGGGATAGTGATGTGCCTCGCTGATGTGTTTAGTTCAGCGGTTTTACCGAAATATACGATTACGGTTTTTGGTTAAGGACGTAGATGTGACTAAAAGAGTGATGGTTAATGATTAATTTTTGGTGTTAGTGATGTATAATTATTATGCTGTCAACGATAAAATACAAAGAACTGAATGTCTGTAGTAACTTAAAATAAGGAATGCTAATAATAACTGTGTTGCATTATCTCCGGTTGTTCTCGTCTAGCTAACGGAGAGTACTTGCATAGACACAGCCTTGTAGCCAGGATTATCCATCAGCAACTTGCTCTAAAATACAATCTTGTGGAATCGGAAGTGCCGTACTACCGGTATGAGCCTGACCCAGTTCTTGAACATGGCAATATCACATTGTACTGGGATCGATCCATCATCACTGACAGGACTATTGTTGCCAACAAGCCTGATATAGTGGTGGTGGATCGATCAGAGCGGCGCGCAATGATTGTTGACATAACAGTCCCGCATGATGAGAACCTCGTGAAAGCCGAGAAAGATAAGCAAATCAAGTATATTGACTTGGCTCGCGAGGTTGTCGACATGTGGGATGTGGACTCAGCGATCATTGTGCCGATAGTCGTATCTGCCAATGGCTTAATTGCCAAGAGCCTCGACCAACACCTGAGGAGGCTCTCGTTAGGCAGCTGGATCAAGGGTTTGATACAGAAAGCGGTACTCCTGGACACGGGTCGTAGTGTTAGGAGGTTCCTTTGTGGGCTACTATTTTATATTTTTAAATGTTTTTTTTTTATGTTTAAGATTTGTGGTGATGTTTAATATTTAAAAATGTAAATATATGGTTAGTTAAACAATAAATGAACGAAAACACTGTGTTGTAAGATATTCTGTGTAATAGCTAAGAATTACATTTTTAGTTGTTTTTGAATTATATTTAGTATGTGACTAAAATAGTGATGGTCTGAATGTTGATGGATGGAGAGCCAAAACGGAGAGTAAGGCCAAAGAAGAGATGGATGGATTGTGTAAGGAATGTTATGAAGGAGAAAGAAGTAAATGATACCGTGACGTCTGATAGGGGAGAATGGAAGAAGAAAACGTGTTGCGCTGACCCCAAATAGAATGGGACAAGGGCAGGAAAATGATGATGATGTTTAAGGACGTAGGTAGACTTTTAGGGTTCCGTAACTTACAATGAAAAAACGGAACCCTTATTTGATGACTTTGTTGTCCGTCCTTCCGTTTGTCTGTCTGTCTGTCTGTCTAGACCATTTTGGGAACGAGTAGAGGTATCGAGTTGAAATTAAAACCATATACTCAAGTCTGTAGTTCTTTGCGCTGTGAAATAGTCAACTCTCTAATTCTATTAAGTCAAAAGATATGGCTGTTTATATCGCATGTTTATACGGAACCTTCGGTGCGCGTGTCTGACTCGCTCTTGGCCGAATTTTGTCTATGATTTCAGTTTTGGTATCGTAATATTACGCTTAAATTCGGTAAACATTGAGATTACAGACTTAACGACGCTAAAAGCTAACGGTATTGACAGAGATGTAGAGTATCTTCATTTCGAAAGATTTAAGTAATATTTTGGATATAGAATACACTAGCTTATTCCTGCAGCTTCGGTTCGGTTATTGTTCCAAGGGTTTGTACTACTAGGATAAAAAATAACCTTTTTGTTTTTTCAGGTTATCTTATACAGGTGATAAACTACTTGTGTGCCAAATTTTATCCAAATCCGTTTAGCAGTTTTTGCGTTAGTCTTACGAACATAATCAATAATAATAATAATTGACGGGCCTGTTAGTCTAGTGGTTAGTGGCCCTGACTGCTGAGCCGGAGGTCGTGGGTTCGATTCCCACCCAGGACAAACTTTGTGTGATGAGCATGATTGTTTGTTCTGTGTCTGGGTGTGATTTATCTATAATATGTATGTATTTATAAATTATATAAGTATGTATATCAGTTGTCTGGTTACCATAACACAAGCTCTGCTTAGCTTATGATCAGATAGCCGTGTGTGAGTTGTCCCAAGATATTTATTTTATTTATTTTTATTTTAATCTATACATTATCGTAAAACCAAATGATTTTAAAAGACAACTTTAAAAAAAACCCTTATTTTACCATATTCAACAAATACGTATTCAATATAAACTAATATTATTTATACAATACAAAGTCTTGTTTTTTTAATTAAGCCATTGGCAGATATGACTATCGGTACAATGATCGCTGAGTCCACATCCCACTTGTTGACAACCTCGCGAGTCAAGTCAATATACTTGATTTACATAAGCCTTGATTTTTATAGAAACACCAGCTTCCGCCCGCGACTTCGTCCGCATGGTATAGTTACTTTGGGCTAAGGCTAATTTTAACCAGCGTGATGATAAAAGAAAAACGATATCTCCCCTTTTCTCTAAAATTAGCCTCTGTCCGTATCCCGGGTCTTAAAATTAATCAAAATCGGTTTAGCCATTTAGGCGTGAAGAAGAAACAAACAAACAAACTCACTTTCGCTTTTATAATATTAGTAAAGATTTGTACATCATAATATGGCAAGATAATGCAGGAACTATTATTGTAACATCTTACGTCCATGTTATCTTATGTGCATAAAAAAATAAACATTTTTGATTTGATTTGTAGTGTTCCATTTCTAGGCTGACAGATTTCAAAATAATCTCAGTCACGAATCTGGTTGAAAATTTCAGACATGCTATAAATATCATTGTCAAATACGAACAAGCATTAAAACAAAGGCAACATCTACATTCGAACACAAAAACTCAATATAAACAGAACAGACGTGTTCATAATTGAGCGCGTGATGTATTTCCATATTGCGTGTGAAACAAAAAATATAAGCATTTCTCCGGAATAGCTATTTGGGTCGTGAAGAAGAAATTATGTGCAGAAGGTTTGTTCTAAATGTTTTTAGCATTAAAATGTTGTGTTCAGACTGACGACGTGGTATAAACGTAGCAAATGATTTGTATATTAAACTAGCTTTTGCCCGCGACTTTGCTCGCGTTAAATTCGAGGTAGCACAGTCTCTCTTTCCTGATTTGCAGGTAACTGCTACCGGTAGTTTTTAGCCCTAGCGCCTTATTTATTGTAATAGCAAAGCTAAGTTATCCCTTTTCTTCCCTCGTTATCCCTGATTTCTCATCTTTTAATAAAAAAAACTAGACTATGTCCGTCTCTATGGTCTCAACTATCTCTGTATCAAATTTAATTAAAATCGGTTTAGCCATTTAGGCATAAAGACGTTTTTTTATTTAGAATGAACTCGCTCTTGACCTCAATCTCGCCTGATGGTAAGCGACAGATAAGGTCTACGATGGAGCGAGCGAGCCCAGAAGATGCCTATAAACTTTTGTTTTGAAGGCAGACGGGTCGTATGTGGTAGGGAACACAGAAGCCGGAGATGAAAAGAACACGTAACAAACAAACTTACTTTCGCTTTTATAATATTAAAGTAAGTTAAAGTCACGGGTCACAACCATGACCATGACTTTTACTTTTTTATCAACTTGCAAAATTTCATAACAAACTTATCAACCGTCACAAAGAAACACAGTTCAACAACTATACAACTATACAAACCTTGACTAATTCATTATCTTTCATACCTACGAAATCAGCACACAGTACCGCTAGTTATTTTTACCTGAAACAAACAATAATAAAATAACAGTAAAGTTTTGTTGTAAATATTGAGGATGTGAATAAGAATAAGAATAGAATAGTAATATAATATAAAATAGAATAGTAATAGAATAGTATGTAGATGGCAGTAGTTACAGATAGTAAAAGTCTGGCAACCAGTCGTACCAAGAGGTATCGTATTACCTATAGTCGCTCCTTGTAAATACTGGTATTCAGCTGTATCCGGTAAGACTGGAAGCCGACCCCAACATAGTTTTTTTTTTTAAACGTTGCCCTACACTAGGATTTTTTCCTGTACCGTGGTTGCGTTTACAAACATTTAAACTCACATACACAAACAGCCAGACCCAAAACAACTATCTGCAGGTTATACGAGCAGTTTTGTTTGTGTTTTATAAGTGCCCATGTAGGCCTATGTGAAATAAAAATATTTTGATTTTGTTCCGTGCGGGAATCGAACCCGCGACCGTGACCCGCGAGTAAAGGCTAGGCAGATGATGAACAGGTGAATCTAATAAATGCTTGATAAAATTTATTATCTCACATTTTAGCTTCCATTTCAATAAAACAAAAGTGGGCCTTCTCAGCTTATCTGCTTTATGTCCAATGTGATGAGTTCCGAATGAATTAAGAATGATGGATGGTATGCCTTTTAATATATAAAATATGTCTTTTGTCGTTTTTATTTACTTACAGTAGTAAAGTGTGTTTCTAAGTGGTTGGCATAATGAGCAATGTAAAGGTTCCGTAGATTTTATCGATGTGATGGTCGCTAAGAATGGTTTTAGTGTCGGTGTTCGAGTTGAGTAAAATTAATGATGGTGTAATATAACACCAAGCTTCGTCTCTGAAAGCGTGAGCAGAGGTGTTGACAGTATACCCACAAAAAAATATAGGTTTGTGGAAAGTAGGAATGAAAATTATTTAGTATAAGATTTTGCCCACGGCTTTTTTTTTCGGGTTGGAAATCATCAAATGACTTGGGTACAAATGTGACACTTGTACTGACCAAAACCTACCCATGTTCCTCCTATTGCCCTTTACCTTCCGGGGCCGCAGTATCTCTTTCGAACAACCAGCAAACCCGGCAGGCGGAGCCTCTGGCAAGCCCCTCTGCTTTGCTGACATCTATTTAAGGCGCGCGTGAAACACGAACGCGCCGTCGACACGGCCTGTCGTCAATAGACGGACAGACGGTGAGCTACCCACTACTCACCGTCCACAGGCCCGCATCTACGGTGGCCGGGAGTCATCTCGGCCGCGGCTTCGCTCGCGTTAAATTTGGGGTAACATAGTTTCCCTTTCCTGATTTGCAGGCACCTGCTACCTGTAGTTTTTGTCCTTGCGCCTTATTTATTGTAATAGCAAGGCTAAGTTTTCCCTTTTTTCTCTCTTTTACCCTCATTTCAAATTTAAAAAAAAAGTGAGCTCATATCTGTCTCGAAAGCCCCAACTATCTCTGTACCAAAATTCATCAAAATCGGTTTAGTCATGTAGGCGTGAAGACGTAAAAAACAAACAAACTCACTTTCGTTTTTATAATATTAGTAAGGATTGTCTACAAAAGATCTCCAAAACTTCGTAAAATACAATACCTTTCTCTGTAACTTAAATTGTCAACACTAACCCATTTGCAGCAAGTCACAAGGCTAACCCCTGCTAACCCTTTAATTCCTAACCGGCTACATGAAGTTGTAAAGTCACACACACGCCTAAGTTCGGATATAATTCAACCCATTAGTAACTAATCGAGCTGCGATCTGTCGGTAATCGGTTTCCAATACCCGACGCCATTAATTTGTTTCATTTCATATGTATTAGTGCTACCGTTTATATTTTGGTAGTGGATCGTTTTGTTAATTCGTTGTGAACTTTTTGTTTGTGTATTGCTGTTTGATTGATGTGAGTTATTTTTTATTTTTTGAGTGTTACCAGTAAAAATGTTTTTGGAGTTTACTCCTTAAGAATCGATTTTCATATATAAGGCGCCCGGTATGAGAAAATCCTAGGGGTAAAACCTACTAAAGTAACGAAAATGTGTCACGTGTTTGGTGCGCACCCTTTTTGCGCAACTTTTTAATTTGGCTGTGAGTGTATTAAGACGTACATATGGTATGCTGTATAGGAGACTATACCTATATACTATATGTTATTGGACTTGTTCGTTTCTATCAGTGTCGATGTATTTATATTGCTATTTTTTTTCATTAATTTGTGAATTTACCCTTTCATATGATATTAATCTTTTTTCAGTTGAATAAACTCTTTTTGCGTATGGTTAGATACTCGTACTTAAGGAGTAAACTCCAGTCGAGCGTCGGAGCTGACCCACACACTTTTTTTTATTTCAGATGTGATGTTTAGTTATAGTATAATGATATACACTACTGGAAAAAAACAAGGGATCAAAAGAAAACTATTTTTTTGGTAAATTTTCAACAGGCCTTAACTTCGAGAGAAATGGTCGTACGGGAAACCAATATTTTGTTTCCAACTAGACCAAACCAACCAAAACCAGACACTTTGAGCTACAATCACCTGCTACCCTACCATGACGTCTTAAAGCAGAACTTATTCCACTGAGGGAAAGAGACAGAGCTATACAGGGTGTCTAGCACCGTCTCTTTCTCACACAGGAATAAGAACTGCTATAAGATGTCATGGTAACCCTTCTGTTTTTTGATTTCCTGTACAACCATTACTCTCGAAGTTTTGACCTGTTGAAAATTTTCCAAAAATTTGTTTTTTTTTTACCATCCATATAGACATAGAGAAACAAATATGTATTATAGCCGATAACTCATAAACTGCAAAAGCCATATTAATAAAATTGATATGGGACCACCTGGGAAGTATACCTTATCAAACAAAAAAAAAAAATTGCAAATCTTTGAGTAATAGGTAAAAAAAAGTTTCCGATGAATTGAAAACCTCCACCTTTTTGTAAAGTCCATTAAAAATAGTTTCATCTCACCTTTGAAAAATCTCACGCGGCGACATAATTTCAACTTACATCACGGTACATCACACGAAATCTCAGTCAAAACACAGACTTCCCCAAACTTTTCCTTTATAAAAACTAAATCATGATATCTATTACGTATCGTTACACAGCCCCCAAAACATCCTTCTGACATGATACAAAATTAGTATTCTAAACGTGTATAACGTTGTTTTTTCGTGAAAATAAACATAAAATATCCACATGGCCCCAGACGGTTTTGGTAGCGTAATTACACACTGCCGTTATGTTAACTGAGCTGAAGGTATGTGTATCATTCTCTTGGGTTTCAACTGATACACTTTTCGACGGCCATCTTGAGAGTCATAAATATAATTCTCTGGCGGTACTGGTTGTTACACGTATTTCTTTTGTTTTTAGGTCGTTACTGTGTTGTATTTATTGACTTTACTTGTTACTATGTTAGGAATATTAGAAGTTAAATTTGACTCTCTTCCTGTTAGAGATGAAATTTTGCATGTTAGCTGGCGCTCGCGGCTTCGCTTGCGTGATATAAAAAAAAAAGGTTTCTACGGGTTATTGCAGACCATAATCCTGCCCTACTAATTGTACTTGCAGTAATCGAAATTTTTGAGACTTTCACTTTTTTGCAAAAATGGCATCTTAAGGGTATTATTCTATCCGGGGTTGCGGGTTGTTCGAAAGAGATACCGCGGCCCCGGGACGTAAAGGGCAATAGAAGGAACATGGGTGGGTTTTAGTCAGTACAAGTCTGACATGATCCCTCGCTCCGCCCAGAGCGGGGGAAGTCATTGGATGATTTCCCACCCGAAAAAAAAGGTATATTAAAAAAAACATATATAAATAAATAGTATAAATATTAAAAACATAAACGTAAAAAATATATTTAAAAACTTGTTTTTTTATCTAAAATGAAACGCAGTACTTGCACCTAAATGTTACTTTAATTAAAAAGATCTGCAGCATTAAGCATTATGCTACAAGATTATGCAGTACTTGCTACGTTTACTGTATATGCTTTTAGCATTTAACTTTTTGCATCAAATACTAACTAAAGCCAAATGCAGTAGTCACCATTACTGCATTATAATGTAGCGAAAATACCAAAACCTACTTTTGCGATGCTAAGCCTACACGCTGTATCCTACAGTACTGCGTTTAAGAGAAGGAAGAGTGAGAGCAAGCTATTCATGTACGAATGCCGCACGGTATAGTGCCGCGTTTTGCTCTAGCAAATCAGTGCGTCGACGTTGCTCAACTTTATGAGACTGATAACATAAATAATTAATAAAAAAGTGTGTGTGTCAGCTCCGACGCACGACTGGAGTTTACTCCTTAAGTACGAGTATCTAACCATACGCAAAAAGAGTTTATTCAACTGAAAAAAGATTAATATCATATATGAAAGGGTAAATTCACAAATTAATGAAAAAAAATAGCAAGATAAATACATCGACACTGATAGAAACAAACAAGCCCAATAACATATAGTATATAGGTATAGTCGCCTATACAGCATACCATATGTACGTCTTAATACACTCACAGCCAAATTAGAAAGTTGCGCACCAAAAACGTGACACATTTTCGTTACTTTAGTAGGTTTTACCCCTCGGATTTTTCTCATACCAGGTGCCTTATATATGAAAATCGATTCTTAAAGAGTAAACTCCAAAAATAGTCCATCTTGATTGTGATAATAACTCTAATATAGAATTTCGATTTTAATTTAGTATTGTAGACCAAAATTATATAGGTTATGGAAGTTGCCTACATATTTTAAATTTCATTTACATTTGTATAAAAATATTTTGTGTAGATTTGATTTAGTACCATACTACCTATGTGCCAAATTTCAGAAGATCCGTTCAGCCGTTTTGACGTGAAAGAGTAACAGACATCCATACATCTATCCATCCTCACAAATATTCGCATTTATAATATTAGTAAGATGATTTTGGTGTCGATTCGATTGTCACAAACTAAGCTAAAACTACTTACTTAAAAATTTGACAAATTTAGTTTATTCCTTACAAACGATGTTTCCTATTCTGAAATTAATGAAAGTGACAAAACTTAACTATATTTATAGTTTGACTGCTTGTAATGATAGAGTTGCTCAATTTAAAGAAAATGGTGCTTTTCATTAAAAAAATCCTTACTATATATATATATATATATATATATATATATATATATATATATATATATATATATATATATATATATATATATATATATATATATATATATATATATATATTATATTTTTATTATATATTATATTATATATTATATAATAATATAAAAGCGAAAGTGAGTTTGTTTGTTTATTTGTTTGTTTGTTTGTTACCTCTTCACGCTTTAATGGCTAAACTGATTTTGATGAATTTTGGTACAGACATAGTTGGGAACCAGGAGACGGACATAGGCTAATATTTTTTTGAAAAAAGTGGGATATGAGGGATAAACAGGGAAGAAAAGGGAAAACTTAGCGTTTCTATTACAAATCAATAAGGTGCAAGAGGAACTGTGTTACCCCAATTTTAACGCGGGCGAAGCCGCGGGCGAAAGCCACTTACATATATAAAAAAAATTGCATGTGTATTTGCTTTTACAAAAAAATAAGGCGCAATGGCAAAAGCTTCAGATAGCAGGAACCCACAAATCAGGAAAGGGGAACTGTGTTACCCCGAGCGAAGTGGCGGGCAAAAGCTAGTTTTTAATTATAACCTTCTAAAACGTACGGAACCCCAAAAATGGGCAATAAACTCAGTATTTCACTCAGGTAAACCAGCTGGCTTTCGCAACCCAATTATTGAGGGATATCCTCTTGTATTCCAAGGGCGTTCGAACGTCTCAAGATTGTTAAAGCTATTCTTTTATAAGGGCACAGAGGGGTCAATCTTAGCGGAAATGATTTTATCGTTACCGAATCGTGCTCTATGTTATCCTGTAGATGGTCATAGTCATAGTATTTTAATGATAAGAGATTCTTACAAGTCACAGATTCATAATATTCATTACATTAAAGTTACAAGCAATAAAAATTGACAAATCAATAAAAGATGTCAAAGCAATAAAAGATGTCAAAACAATAAAAGATGTCAAAGCAATAAAAGATGTCAAATCAATAAAAAAAAATCCAAATGTCAAACAGGTAGAAACATTGCAAATAAAATAAAAAATCAAAAATCTATCACAGTAATTTACAAGTCGAAGTTCAAATATTAAAAAATATGGATGGATAACTATATCACGGAACCAATTGACAAATCTAGGGCTAGGCAGACGCGTAGGTACTGTAGGATTTTATAGACGGCGCTTCTACCATTTGTGACGAAAGCGCAAATTAATTACTATGAAAAATGCATAATTATACTAGCTGGCATCCGTGGCTTTGCCCGCGTGATAACCAATTTTGCCAGACTATAATCTACCTCTGTGCCCAATTTCATAAAGATGCGTTTAGCCGTTTTGACATGAAAGACTAACAAACATACATACATACATCAACCCTCACAAACATTCGCATTTATAATATTATTATATTAGCTTTTGCTCGCGGCTCTGCTCGCGTTAAATTCGGATTCGGTAGTTTTTGCCCTTACGCCTTATTTATTGTAATTACAAAGCAAAGTTTTCCCTTTTCTTTCCTCTTTCTCCGTCATATCTCACTTTTTTTTAAACCGATTGTGAAGAATTTTAGTACAGATATAGTTGGGAACCTGGAGACGGACATAGGCTATTTTTTTAAAGGGAGAAATGGGGGAGAAAGAAGGAAGAAAAGGGGAGAGAAAAGTATTTGTTTTCCAAAGTTACTATGCCATGCGGATAAAGTCGCAGGCGGAAGCTAGTCTCCTATATATCTGTTATATCCGCAAAAAAAGAGCAAGATATTAAAACGTTTGACTCCAATGCTATTTAGTCGTAAAATTACAATTTGAACGCATCCTTCCGTATATTGTTCAAATGTCGTGTCAACATTCGTTGCCAGATGTCAACATGCACCTAAGCTGCCAAAACCAAATACAATAATTGCCAAATTCATTCGTTTGTAACCACGAATTCACAAATGTTGTGGTTTTAACTTATAATGCTTATTTGAAAACGTGCCAGCATTTTTGAACGTTCCAAAAGTGGATTTATGAAGTTTAAATTCCGAAAATAAAAATATAGGTAACAATAAAGTTAACGTTTGACGGGCCTGTTGGTCCAGTGGTTAGTGGCCCTGACTGCTGAGCCGGAAGTCGTGGGTTCGATTCCCACCCAGGACAAACTTTGTGTGATGAGCATGATCGTTTGTTCTGTGTCTGGGTGTGATTTATCTATAATATGTGTGTATTTTAAATTATATAAGTATGTATATCAGTTGTCTGGTTACCATAACACAAGCTCTGCTTAGCTTGGGATCAGATAGCCGTGTGTGAGTTGTCCCAAGATATTTATTTTATTTATTTATTTAACGTTGTTGCAGGTGCCTTCATTATAACAAACAGTCATTGTATGTGATGGAATGTTATCGATCAGCAGTAGCTTAGGAAACAGATTTTGTCCATTAAGGCACAGAAGACAGATATCAGTGAAGGAAACATCTTTAGGAAACCTTGACTGTCAGTCTGAAATCATCAACCCGTCTTGAGCAAACGTAGCGATCAATGCTCTTTTTCTCTCTTTGAGAAAAGCGTATACCCAGCTGTGGGACTATAATAAGCTGGTACAGTGGTACAACTATGTCATAGGCTCATAAGAAAGCAAAAAACGAAAAATGACAAAAGACGACTTCGTTGATTTAGCTTCTGTTGCTAAAGACGAGTTCTTGAGTTCCTAAACTTCGTTAAGCGTAGTGGGGGTTTCCTTCCAGATTTTTTAGTAGTTTGAAGAAAGAAAAAAAAATTACCACGCCGGTAGTACGTAAAAGGGTTTTTTGGGTGCTGGTTTTTCTAAAATTACTCAAAAAACCCAGGAGCTACAAAATTTTAAAGTACTAATCTAAAAACTAGATACTTGGAGCTAAAATTCCCTTTTTTGGTTTCCCGTACGACCATTCCTCTTGAAGTTATGGCCTGTTGAAATTTTCCCAAAAAAATGTTTTTTTTTGTCCTTTAATTTTATTGTTTCCAGTAGTATATTTTGTCAATAAAAGAATTCGGTTTATCATAGAAACCGGAAAACACGCAGTGAAACATAACTTCCTAATTTATTCAACCATAGACACAAAAACCAACACAACGTTTTTTTTTTTAAATAGACTCGTAAATATTTTTTAGAGAATAAAACACAAGAAATATGGCCGGCCATACAGATCGTTGGTTTAATTAAAAAACGCGAAATCCATGCATCATAACGCGCTGTGACCTTGACTTTTAGGGAGCGACCTTTGCGTTATTTATTCTGGAGTTAGGGATGCACAACAGGAATGGCTATTGGCACATAAAAAAGTCTCTTTGACAAGACACTTTTATTTTTCTTAACTTAAGAAACTCGCAGAATGAGTAATCATTGTAAAATGAACAACAAAAATAAATTAAGTAACAGACGAGTCACTAGTGATGTTACACTTTAAATAAAAGAAAGAAAGAAAGAAAAACTTTTATTTGGGACTCGCACAAAACAAGTAAAACAATAAACAAAAAAAAAGAAAAAAAATAGTAAAGACAAGGTTATTGTCTGTGCGAGGCAAATGACCGTATTATCACATTCAGAAGCTTAAATCTCCATAGAGAAGATGAGCTAGAAACCCCACGGATTCATAAAATCGAAGTAACCGATTTTTTATACCTTTGGATTGCGATATGCGTGCTCGTCAACAAGGTTTAAGTAAGTATAAGTACCTATAAGTATAAGTCCTAGGATGTATATTAGATCTCGAGAAAAACCTCTTTAAAAGAAAAACTACTGGCCAAGAGAGAGTCAGACTCCCGCACCGAGGGTTCCGTACAAACTTGCGACATAAACGGCCAGGGCCCACAGAGTTGAGTATATGGTTTTAATTTCAAATAGATACTTCTAAGCCTTCCCAAGATAAAAGGTCTTGAAAGACAGACGAACAACGGAATGATCTAATAAGGGTTATGTTTTTAGCTCACCGTCCGTCCGTCTATTGACGACAGGCCGTGAGACGGCGCGTTAGTGTTTCACACGCGCCTCAAAGAGATGTCAGCAAAGCAGAGGGGTTTGCCAAGGCCACCGCCTGCTGGGGTTGCGGGTTGTTCGAAAGAGTTACTGCGGGGCCGGAACGTAAAGGGCAATAGAAGAAACATGGGTGAGTTTTAGTCAGTACAAGTCTGACACTCGCAAATAGGGTTCTCTTTTTTCCTTTTGAGTTACGGAACCCTAAAAACGTGGGATGTTATGCTTTATTTTGAAACATATTACAAGCTATCGCACTTAATCTTCAGTTAAAATCTTCCATTAAAACAGAAAGATCTTAATGACAGACAACGTTTACTTTTTGCACACACTTGAATAATTTTTAATATCTAGGGAACTTAATTCGAGAGACGTTTCCGCGTCTTAATCACGAAAGTAACAACGAAGCGATCCACCAGTTTCTTTGTGGGTCTTTGGGAAATGGTCATATTGATAGAGGGTAGCGGAGCGAGAGCGGAGCCTAAGCGAAGCGAGAGCGGGTTGGCCAGTACGTTATCCGTCAAAGTTCAAAATCAAAAAATAATATTATTATTTTACATATATATTAAAATATTTTGATTTTCATTTCATTTACGCCTACACAGGCACTTATTAAACGTCGAGAAGAGGTGCACGGTTCGGGTTGGTCGTTTCCTATGGAGAAGAACCGGCAAGAATCTCCATGGTTACTTTTTTAGGTTCCCGCTATACCTGCTAAACCTATGGGAGGTTTGATTGTACCTTAGAAGACCACTTTATTTGCTTCTGATTTTTTTTTGTTGCACTTTTTTCTGGAATTTTGCACTACAGACGTTTCTATTTACTCTCACTCCCTGTTTTTCTTACCAATGAGAAATCATCAAATAACGTTCCCGCTCTTGTCAAAGTTTTACTGACTAAAACCCATCCATGTTTCTTTTTTTTCCTTTGAGTTCCGGGGCCTTGGTATCTCTTTCGAACAACCTGCAACCCTGTTTACTCATCTTGAAGGTTAATTTTCCAACTGGAGCCAGCAATTGATGCAGCCCATCGTATAATTATGTAGTCAAAGTATGGTGGGTGCCATACTTTTGCTTTGAACAATACAATTTTGGCCTAGTTACAAAAGACGTACTTTAAATCGTATTTTATTACATTATAGGTATTCTTCTTCAACAATATTTCATTTCATTTATTTTTTTTAAATACGTTGCCCCACACTAGTAATTTCTCCTGTATCGTGGGTGCGTTTACAAACATTTAAACTCACATACACAAACAGCCAGACCCGAAACAACTATCCGTAGTCCATATAAATATTTGTTCCGTGTGGGGAACATCTATCATAATCTGCCTAGCCTTTACCTAACTCGGTATGTTGGTGTCAGCTTGCAACTACCAATTTTTTGAGGAAATGTGAATGATTATGTAATAAGTTAAGTTGTCAATTATGATGAGAGTTTATTTACGTCATTTGGAAAAGGGATGGTCACCCATCATCCTTCAGTGCACCACCCAATTCTAAAAGTGACGTCATCAAAATTCGCGAACCACTTTACAAACTCGTTTACTGTATTACAAAATCCTTACTGTCAGCACAAATATATTCATCAGCAAGCAAAAGCTGGGCGTTTGATGTATAGCTTCCACATTTTTTAATTAAACCACATTTATATGGGTTGGATTCTATTTTAGAAAGGGTATTATTTTTACTAAAATATGGCTGGATTTATTTTCGGGGTTCTCTTGGGGAGTTCAGCGAAGTTTTTCGTCGGCCCACACAAACGTATTGATGATAGAACTCGTTGTGATTCAGTTTTGATTTCAGTTATTAAAAGAGGATTATTTAGAGGGTTAATTAATCAGTGTCTTTGTTAAAAGGGTTTGAGAACTTTTCAAGGGGTATAACATTAAATGAAATGATATCAATTTTGGAAGGTTATTTAAATACTTTGAAGGCTGCTTTAAGTGCTAGAGAATATTGGAAAGAAAGGAAAAAACCAAGGCTAGAAGAGCGCTCTTATTAACAGTTTTATACTCTTACATTCCTTGATCATGTAGAATGTGCCCAGAAAAATAACAGATAAAAAAAATGGGGAAATCTATAAATAATAAAGTAGAATAATAAAATAACAAAAAAATAAAACGTAAATTTAATAAATCTTATTGATATTATAAATGCGAATGTTTCTGAGGATGGATTTGTTACTCTTTCACGTAAAAACGCCTCAACGGATCTTGATGAAATTTGGCACAGAGTTACATTATAGTCTGTAGATCATCCCGCGGGCGCCAGCTAGCTACCGTTCATTTTAAGGTCATATCTATATAATAAGCCAACTAAAAGCTCGTCTCCTATGTTCGTGTGATAAAAATGAATCGTCTCACCAAATAATATATATGTATACTCGTACAATTTAAAGGTCAGGTAATGCCTGACTGGTCTTTTGTAAAGAAACGGTAGACTTTCATTATTTAGGCTCTTAAAAAACCTACGCTTTATTTGCAAAACGATCCGTCTTCAGTAAGGGAAGTAGAATACTATGAAGAGTATTTAATCATCGTTACTGCATTACACAATAATGTTCGTAAATTCTTTCTATACAGTAAATGTTGTATTAGCATATTAATAGAAAACACAAAAATGTCTAAAAGGATGCTATTCACTTATTCGGTTCGGCATGATTCGGAATAACCGGACGGTAATACTTCCTATAAATATTATGAATGCGAATGTTTGTGAGGATGTATGGATGGATGTTTGTAACTATTTCACGTCAAAACGGCTGAACATATCTTGATGAAATTTGGAACAGAGAAAGATTATAGTCTGGAATAACACACAGTATACTTCGTTTTTTCGATCATCACGCGGGCGAAGCCGCGGGTGCTAGCTAGTATAAAATATTTTTTTGGGTTAAAACAGCGTTTTAAATACACTGGCGGACAAGATCGACGGACTATTTGTCAGGCTGGCCGACATGTGCGTGCACATGTTCATAGGCTATTTAGCGGCGTCCTTCCTTTGTTTCTCCTTCAGCCTGGAAAGACAAAACGCGTTGAAAAATAAATAAATCGTAGTTTCATAATTATTTATGTTAAAAATACTTTTCGGTTTGTTACTTAATTTCTCTGTAAGTATATTTGAAGAACGTCGTTTGATACGTGAGAATTTGTCACTGCTGTTCTCGGCTCCACACTATATTTAATTATTTGTAACCAGAAGAAACAAATATCATGAACTTCTTAAAATGATGGAAATATTTGTTTTTTTTTTTTATTTTGACGTAGTTACTTTTTGTTTACACGGTGTGTTTGTGCTAAAATCTCGGGCTTCGATTCGGTCCGATTCGGAAATTTGTACCGAACCGAATGCCGACAACGACCCGAACAAACTCAAAACACCCCTTAACAAGCTACAGACATTCTTTCTTTCAACACTTCTTTTAAATCCTATACAATAAGGTGCCGTGTTCCAATACAATACACATTCAAAAGATTGACTTAGCAACAATACTGTTCAGGTTCACAGCAAGCGTATAATGTAAACGATTATCACAATGCCTTAAATAATCTCCTTTCTTATATAAAAGGTGTAATTCTTTGTGAAATTTACACAATAAACTGATGATTTATCGATGGATATTGTTAATCGAGGTGTATTGAATTTTTTGGGGGTAATAAGGGGGTGTTATTGCTTTAATTTTTGTAGAGGGGTGCAGTTGAATTTTCTTTTCTTTATGTTCGGGCTTAGGAATCGGCTCTACGTGTAATTTTGAATTGTAGTGTGATTATCTGACACGTTATCAAGTACCTACACGTTTACTTAATGACGATGATATGGCCTTGATTTGTATGGATTTTCCGTACAATGAGAGATCATCATCTGCCTAGCCTTTTCCCAACTACGTTGGGGTCGGCTTCCAGTCTAACCGGATGTAACTGAATATCAGTATTTTACATGGAGCGACTACCTGTCTGACCTCCACAACCCAGTTAGTACTGGGTAATACGATACCCCTTGGTAAAACTGGTTGTCAGACTTTCGGGACACTGACAACCTGTAACGATTGTCAAAGATCTACAAATGACAGCCGGGACCAACGGCTTAACGTCCTTTTCCGAGGCACGGAGGAAACTCGGTATGTAACGGGTGGTTACCCATCCACAGACCAATCTAGGCAAGCGCGGTTTAACCTAAAGATCGACCCGAGCGGCTGCTATTATTTAGCCACGAGCTCCTCCGTACAATGAGAGATCCACAAAATACAAATATTTGCTCTGTGCGGAGATCGAATCCGCAACACGCAGTGCAGTAGTCGATCGTGTAGCCAACCGCAAACTTATATTGGTGTGGTTTAACGAAAACGTCCTTGTATTTACTAACAATGTGTTTATGGCCAATTTAATGGTATGTTGAAAAAATTATAGTTTTTTGGAACGAAGTTCCTTATCGCGCGTTGTGAAAGGGGGCTAGACGGAAAAAATTCTTACGAAAAGTTGTCACGACACTTTTTGCTATAGTAAGCTATTGCAAGCTGTGCGGCGTCGCATGTTCTGTCTGTCTGTCTCTCTCTCTCTCTTATAGAAAGCAAGCCAGATATTTTCATTTCTATTTCGCATTAAACAGTGTGGAGTCGCGACGAGAACTTCGTTCCATCCGGGTGTCCCTTGACACCTCAATTTTTTTTTAAATCAATGAATTTGAGTGCTAGAATTAGCACGGGTTAGCGATATTCTATGTAATACGTACATAGAATATCGCTAACCCGTGACCGTGACATTGAAGAATATAGAACAGAAAATATTATGAGAAGTTCGAAAGTTGCGCTTATTACAGAAGAGTGTGTTTGGAATAGTTATATTTTTTTATAAATAGGGTACCAGCATAATAAAAACTCCCACCCGGCCCTTGCACCCACCCGTCCCTTGCAAGAGCCAGCCCGCGCTGCTGAGCCAGTTAGTTTAAACCTCGAGGCTCGTAGCTTAGTTTGTAAGTTTTCACCCTGGCTGGAGGTCTTAATTTTTAAGGCACCCACAGGATCCGCCCGGTTAAGCAGACGACAACCTCCTTGATTGAACTGCGAGATGCCATGCATAAAAAAAAGAAAAAAAACTGTACTAAGGATACAGGTTTTTATTATGCGTGTTTTCCAGTTTTTTTTTATAAAATACTAGCTGTGCCCAGCGGTTTCACTCGATGCTCAGGTCCCTTTCTGAAGAGGGTCAACCAAAATAAATGTCGACAGATGCTCAGACATACAAAATTCGAAGGATTAGGGCTACTATAACTGTGACATAACTTATTTAAATAAGATACTATTTATAATCCACACATTGAAAGTGGACATTAAATTTATAACAAAAACAAAATTTATTTATTTTTACCCAAAGTTTTGTCATAAAAATGAATACTAATTAATAGTTATTACATTAAAGAACAGGTTTTTTGGCGGCAAAAATAATTAAAGAATTTCATTTTATTATGTCAACAAAATTCCGCATTATTTAATAAAAAATCAGCGAAGCATTTCAGCAGAGACATGCCTGTTCAAGTCCAAATAAGGAAAATTAAAAAAAACAAAGAAAAATAAAATTATTCTACCATGTCAAACATCACTTTTTTATCAAGTTTACACGCTTCAAAAAACCGACTACAAAACTCAGCTATTGTTTTCAAAATAATCTATTTACACTGAAATAAACCGCTCGTGTAAATAAAATAATGACTAAAGAAAACGAAAATACGTCAGAAAAACGTCTGAAATAGGAAATGAGGGCGAAATTGAGACTCGGCCGGTTCAGACGAACGGTTCCGGCGAAAGCGGATATGTAGACAGGCTGAAACGACCTTACAGTCTTTTTTGAATAGGCCAAAGTTTCCTTCAACCAATTCTAAGACTTATCACGTTTACGCAGAACTCAAAATAGAATGGAGAATGTTTAAAATATGAAGGGAAAATCTCTTGGGAGTCTGGGAATATTCTGCCATAAAATGCAGGCTTAAATATATCTGTTATCAAATGCGGCGATTTGTAACCTAGAATTTTACTGAGATGAGCTTGTTTAGTTACGTTCATCTTTATCTAAATCAGTGTTTTCAAAAACATATTTATAATTTTCGGTTCCGTTATATATACGTTCCGGTATATATTTGATAAACCAACAGCAGTACATACGAAAACTTAGTCAAAACAAACTAGGGCCTGCCATCATTTGTTTTATTTTTTTGCTTTAGAATTACTCAAAAAGCAATGATTAGAAAAATTAAATATTTGGTTGTGTAGTTGACATATTTTTTAAGTTACTAGCTTTTGCCCGCGGCTTCGCTCGCGTTAAATTCTGAGTAACACAGTTCCCCTTGCGCCTTATTAGTTTGTAATAGCAACGCTAAGTTTTCCCTTTTTTTCCCTCTTTCTCCCTCATATCCCACTTTTTGTTAAAAAAAATTCATCTATATCCGTCTCTTGGTTCCCAACTATCTCTGTACCAAAATTCACCAAATCGGTGTAGCCATTAAAGCGTGAAGAGGTAACAAACAAGCAAACTCGCTTTTATAATATAAGTAAGTTATGAATTTTTCGAGAGACAATTTACGCGTTATATTCAAGGGGGTCGACAGAAAAGTAAAGAACATAAAGATAAAAACATAAAAACAAAAAAACAACGTCTTGCTGCAAGCAGCAAGACGTTGTTTTTATGAACTCTTTTGTTTGATTTCTGTATTAATCGTGGTTGCTATGGCAAGTTTTCGACGTCATATGGTCCTGGAAATTGCAGCAAAAGCAGTTCAGGAGGGAGAGTCTCAGATATCAGTAGCAATACGTGTTGGAGTGTCGCGAAGAGCTATCAGAAACATGTTGGAGCGCTACCAGGAAACCGGGACTGTAAGCAATGGGTAGCTCACCGTCCGTCCGTCGATTGACGACAGCCATGTCGACGGCGCGATCGTGTTTCACGCGCGCCTCAAAGAGATGTCAGCAAAGCAGAGGGGCTTGCCAGAGCCTCCGCCTGCCGGGGTTGCGGGTTGTTCGAAAGAGATACCGCGGCCCCGGAACGTAAAGGGCAATAGAAGGTACATGGGTGGGTTTTAGTCAGTACAAGTCTGACGTGCCCTTCCGCTCCGCCCAGAGCGGGGGAAGTCATTAGATGATTTCCCACCCGGAAAAAAGGCTGGTATATCAGGGCCCGGGTCTTACAAACCCGATTACTGCAATCGACAGGTATATAAGTCAGGGACCAAACCATACGAAATCGACTCCACAAAGATGGTCAACGTTCTAAAGCACGCGACGCGTATTTTTTTTAAAGTTGTAAAAGTGTTTGTTAAAACCTACTTGCAAAATAAATAAACATCATTTAACATTTATCGAACTGGTAACACATTTGCCAAAACAAGATGGCCGAACTGCCCTCTTCTATTCTAAACCCACAGACTTTTCTAGAAAGGGTTCCCTCTATCTGGCAGAAACTTGATGCTCCGAAATTTATTTGGCATAACACACTTAGCATAATTTTCTTTAAACGAACATTTTAAAGGCATAAAATTTATTTGGTATAATTATCGTTTGGCATAATGTTTAAAACTTCGAATTAACAATGGCATACTTTTAAGATGGCAGAATTACATTTAGTATAATTACGATTCGCAGAGTTCAAATTTCGCATAATATATTATTTGGTATAATTTCACTTCGCATACTATGCAGACGGCAATAATGGCTAGGTTAGGTTAGGTTAAAACTGTGACCTCCTACGCACGAGCCGAGCGAGCGAAGCGAGCGGTGCCGCGGCAGCGGCCGGCGAGTGCCAGAAACGACTTGCGTTAATAGAAAAAAGAGATTGTTTTAAGTAGGTTACCTGGAACTGAACTATTTAGATTAGGATACCTAATTACTTATTGAATTCAATGACATTATCTCAAATTCAATTAAAAAATAACTAAAATAAATGACATTACTTTAAAGAAATAATTAATCAAAATAAATGACAACTTATAATGACGAAGATGACCCAAACTATAAACTTTTTACGATATGACAATTCTGCCGTTTAATGATCATCGATATAAAAATATTATGCCAAAAGACGATTCTGACTGTGAACTTTCTGCGATATGATGTTTCTACTTTTTAAATATTATGGATATGAAGTTTATGCCTAGAGATGATTCTGACTTACAAAATTATGAGTTTAGAATGTATGATAAATGAGTGTCTGCCAAACTACTTTCTGCGAAGTGAAGTTTATGCCATCCGTTGTTATGCAAAATAAAATTATGACATAAAAAGTTCTGCTATAAAGGGTGGACCCTTCTAGAAAGGGTCCCCATTTAACATACCACAGACTCAAGTACTATTTGTATTCATAATTAGGTTTCTTCTCAAGTGGGCCCAACATGGGTACGCGCCTAAATAATCTAAGGATCACTCAAGGACCTTTTTAAAAGGATTTAGGGTAAAATTTACTGTTTTTTGGTATATTTTAACCTCAAAACTTTGAGGATGATGGAAACTTAGGGTTGGCTGAGTTCAGAAAGATGATGAAGTGTTAATAAGTAAGTGTTTTATTTTTAGGTGGCATGGTCTTTGTTTAGATTTTACCTTGTTCTTAGTTTTTTTTTTAATACTATATGCGCCCCGCGGTATCACTCGGGTGGTGAGAGAATATACAATATTTTTTTTATGAATTATAGTCTATGTGTTATTCTGACATATAATCTATGTTATTGTAAAGTTTTATTAAAATCTATTCAGTAGTTTTAGAGTGAAAGAGTAACAAACATCCATAAATCAAAAAAAATATAACCTTACATCCATAAAAATTTGAAACGTAATGTTATATTCGTAGGATAACGTTGAAATTTTTAACTTGTTTCCAAAATAAATTAATTTAATGAAATTTAAAAATACCTATCTTATAGAAAAAAAGAATAATTTTGTGTGATGTAAAGAATGATTGTGTAAGGAATAATATGGAGGAGAAAGAAGTAAAAGTAATGATACCATGACGTGTGACAGGAGAGAATGGAAGAAGAAAACGTTATCCGCCAACTCCATATAACGTCACGGGCAGGAAAATGATGATGAAGTTTGCATCATCAAAATCAAAATCAAAAGTAATTTATTTAAATTAGGCTGATAATCAGCACTTTTTGAACGTCAGATTACAAGAGACAGTCCCACAAAAAACGCCCTGCCCTTCGCCACTTCCTAGTGTTTTAGCTGGGAAGAAGAAGTGGCGGAACAAACTCCCCAGCAACACATCTGTCTGTCAGGTTAGAAGAACCAGATTTTATACAATTCCGTTTATCACAAGAAATTATTCATTCATTGTCACTTGTCAGCTAGCAAACACCAATTATATGTATATATAAAAATAAAAATAAAAAATACCTAAGTCTAAATAATAAATTCACCAGTCTAACGGGTGTGCCCGCTTACATGTGCAGTGAAGAAGTATCAGGTGATTAAACTAGGACCATAGTGCAAAAGAATCACTTTCTTCATTCAATTCATCTTCACACATACATCCCAAAATACTCGTGGGAACTAAGGGCTGTCACTAACCACATTACACGAAAACGTTCCTCCAAAACCCAAACATACTTTAAATTCAACCCAGAACATCCGCATTAATCACAATATTTGTAGGCTTTGTTAAGATTAAATAATTACGTGAATTACAATGTGGAATTACACAGGATTACACATAATTCTATTAAGGTTGGAACGTTTTTCGGTCATCCCTTAGAATCCGAAGTAATCCCCTTCAAAATGTATTTGGCTTGTTTCGGAATTTTCTGGAACATAAGCTCGAACGGATTTAATTTTGATGCCGGTGGAGTGATAAAAAATTTGTAAATTTTTGCCGCCATATTTACTTCTCCATAGAGATCAACGCTTTGGAATGGGCAACTACAGTACTTTCACAAGTTACTATGCATTGTGACCGGGACTGTAGATTTATTTTGTTTCTTGACATTCAAAAGTGCCTGTAATGGTCTAATTGAAATAAATGATTTGAAACTAACAAAAGTTTTCTTCAAAATAGAAGTTCATCAACAACTGCCTAACTTTTTAACAATAATATTACGGTCTGACTTCCAGTCTTACCGGGTGCAGTTGACTACATGTACAGTCATGTAACAGCGTACCAGCGTCCGGTGTCTACCTGGCATTATGCTGAGCTGGACTCCTATTTGGTGCAATCTTTTTTTGAAATCTATTTCTTTTTTTTCTCAGTTTGATATTTTTCATTTATCTATCTATCTTTCAGCATGTAAACTTACCTAAAATCAAAAACGATTCCCTCGCTAAAAATCCGGTGAAATTTGAGTAGAACTGCGCGAGCTCGACACAATACAGGAATTAACACAAAAAATAACAATCTTCGATCCTTCCATTTGTACGGAACCCTCTCGGTTCCATACAAACTTACAATGTACGTGTTCTATAATAGAATACTAATAATTAGTCATGTCATAGTCGATGTAATATTTATTTGTTTATGTGAGCACTATAATTTTAATACTAAAATGGTTTTTGATATCATCACAACGTTTTCCTTAAGGGACTCCCTACGCGGTGTTCCAGGTTGTTCGAAAGAGATACCATTGCATTGAACATAAAGGGCAAAAGAAAAGAAAAGGCAACAAGAAATCCCAAAAAAGATATGCAATACTTTGATTTAAGTAAATTTATTTCAATTTTGCAACTTTTTTTCATATATTGTTTATCGAAATAAATACAGACTATATAAACAATTTGATGCCTTTTAAGGTACTAAGTAATATTTGAAAAATATACATTTTTAAACTTTTTTCACAGGGAGCCTCTTAAAACGCGAACACAACGGTTATTTAAAACATTTCACTCAAAGTATATTGTTGGAGAAAGCATTATTTTATTAAACTCTTGAGCTTGAAGCCTTTGCTGTGCCACGAGTGCTTCAACAAGGTATTGAACAGCCACTCGATCGCACGGCTCACGACCGTTTTAACCATTGTACTCTTGTCGTTTTAAACAGTATAATGTTTTGTATAAAATATCAATTGGAACGTGCATGGATGATCAATATTTCTGGATAGGATGAATATTCAGTAGTAAGTGTCCCAAATTTGACGGGCCTGTTGGTCCAGTGGTTAGTGGCCCTGACTGCTGAGCCGGAGGTCGTGGGTTCGATTCCCACCCAGGACAATTTTTGTGTGATGAGCATGATTGTTTCCGTGTCTGGGTGTAATTTATCTATAAAATGTATGTATTTATAAATTATATAAGTATGTAAATCAGTTGTCTGGTTACCATAACACAAGCTCTGCTTAGCTTGGGATCAGATAGCCGTGTGTGAGTTGTCCCAAGATATTTATTTATTTATTATTTATAAATGTCAGATCACGAGGTATCGTATTAACTAATCCTAACTAGGTTATGGAGGTCAGATAGGCAGTCGATTGTCAACCTTATCCCAACTTTATTGAGGTCGATTTTCAGTCAAACCGGATGCTGCTGAATACCGCTATTTAACATGGATGACTCTTCTTGTTCATAAGTACAGGATGTTTAAAAGTGATAGAGCAATAACATGATCGACAATTTGAAGCAATGGATTTGTTGCGATTTTGATTTGTTGTCGACGTACTACATAAATAAATAGATGTCCTACCTAAGACACGAATATTGACGGGCCTGTTGGTCTAGTGGTTAGTGGCCCTGACTGCTGAGCCGGAGGTCGTGGGTTCGATTCCCACCCAGGACAAACTTTGTGTGATGAGCATGATTGTTTGTTCTGTGTCTGGGTGTGATTTATCTATAATATGTATGTATTTATAAATTATATAAGTATGTATATCAGTTGTCTGGTTACCATAACACAAGCTCTGCTTAGCTTGGGATCAGATCGTCGATCGATCAGCCGTGTGTGAGCTGTCCCAAGATATTTATTTATTTTATTTTAACACTCCTTGGGCGAATACGTTACGTGTTTGTTTGGAGTGATAGGGTTTTAATTTCAACTGGATAAGTACCTTCTTTTCCAAGATACAGGACTGACAGACATACGGACAACAAAGTGACGGTATAAGGGTTCCGATTTCTTTCATTTCAGATAAGGATGCCTGTTAACGCGTAGTGTGTGTGCGAACAAGACGTCTCACGCACACACGCATACGACGTATTCGTCAAGTCTACAGCGCGCGACCAGCGCGACCCCGCCGCCGCGCGTCCCACTCACTCGCCCATAGACCGCGTTGAGACGCGCTCATAATTTTTTTTTATTGTGATTCAACATAATTAAAAGTACTTTAAAACTTATTGTCGTACAACATTTCACCGATGACCAAATTAGTTAGTTAGGAGGAGTGTTAGTTAGTTAAGTTATTTGATGATTTCCCACCCCAGAAAAAAAAGGGTTCCGATTATTTCCATTTGAGATACGGATGCCTAAAAAAATTATAACAAATAGGGATAACCGCAATTTGCCATCCCTATCTTATTACTAGCTGTTCCCCACGGTTTCACCCGCGCTGCTCAGTACCTGTTGGTCGTAGCGTGATGTAGCCTATAGCCTTCCTCAAAAAATGAACTATCCAACACTAAAAGAATTTTCCAATTCCAACCAGTAGTCCCTGAGATTAGCGCGTTCAAACAAACAAACAAACTCTTCAGCTTTATAATATTAGTATAGATAGGGATAACCGCAACTTGCCATCCCTATCTTATTATATCGCCTAGTAAAGGACACCAATACTTTCAGATTTGATCTGTTCCTCCGTCAATCGTCTCACAAGCCCTCCGACACTCTTCACGAATGTTTTTAGCCCTACATTCCTGGTTACGCAACTGCCATAAATTGTGCCAACTATACTGGCAAGTTCAAGGCTATGTTTGGCATATTGCCAGACGTTTGGCATTAAAGGTTGTTGTTATGTAACTGCTTGTGAGACCCTGATTGGGTTATTCGCGCCTGTAAACGGTAGGTGCCAATTTCTAAGTGTTTAAGGAGTGTTAAGTGATTTTGGAGGTTGGTTTGTTGATTTCAAAGTAATAATGATGTGTACTGCTTAATAGTTTAATAATACTGAACTGACTTGTACTGACTAAAACCCACCCATGTTTCTTCTCTTGCCCTTTACGTTCAGTGGCTGCGGTATCTCGAACAACCCACAACCCCGGCAGGCGGAGGCCCTGGCAAGCCCCTCTGCTTTGCTGACATCTCTTTGAGGAGAACGAGGTCCTGGGTTTTGTTCCCAAGTTGAGATAATTGTTATTGGATTGGAGTTTGACAAACTGTTTTATAAATATGGATGGCGATCAATGCTCGGCGTTGCTGGTACCTAGTACATACACCATCATCATTTTTCTGTTCTTGTCCCATTTAATTTGGGGTCGCAGCAACATGTTTTCTTCTTCCATTCTCCCCTTTCAGACGTTACGGCATCATTCACTACTTTCTTAGACAATACACTTAAGAATGATTTTTTGTCTTAAATTCGAATGCTCGGTGATCATACACAATTATCTATCATAACACAATTTATATATATTTAACAACCCATTTAAGATCTAAAATAAATTTAGTGTTTATAACTTTTAAGATAAGCCGTTGGTCCTGCCTGTCATTTTTAGATCTTTGGCAGTCCTTACAGGTAGTCAGAGTCCAGAAATGTAGACAACTAGTTTCACCAAGGGGTACCCAGTACTAACTGAGTTGTGGAGGTCAGATAGGCAGGCATTTCATATAAAATACTGGTATTCAGCTGCATCTTATTGCACTGAAAGCTGATTCCAACATATTAGGGAAAAGTCTAGGTATATGATGGTGCTATCAAAACAACTTGTCATAAAAATGCGATCATATTTTTGGCACTAAGTCCACGAGCAAAGCTATAGAATCCATATTTGACGACACGGTTGGCGCTGTGGCTGAGCGATCGACTGCTGCGCTGCGTGTCGCGATTTCGATCCCCGCACGGAACAAAATATTAGTATGACTTCTCATGCATGACGTTGTGGGTTCAATTCATAATGTACTTTCTAAATTATCACAGACGTCGGTGAAGGAAAACATCGTGAAGAAACCTGGACTTATAATTTTACAAAAAGTTATAAGTTTTTTTTGCGCCTCTTGAAATATTAAATTTTTGAGTTGTCTCAGTTTAAATTTAGGTGTGCGATTTATTAAAAAAAAGGGTTTTTCATAGATATATTCTCGATTTTACACAAACAATCAGTCTCCCCGCTCGCAACAGGAATAAGAGTGGCGAAATAAAAAAAAGCAAATCACTATCGGTAGATTAGAAGTTCCGTATGTAATTGGTGTTTTTATTTAGAGAAACGATTTATAATTGGATGAGTTATTTAAAATACAGAGCATTTCATGGGAAATAAGAAACAAAATAATATGTAAAAATATATTGATGTTTAAATATTTAAGGCTATTTTTATTTAAGTTTTAAAATTTTACTAATGATTATTGCTTTTATATAGTACATTTATATTTTTTTATTAAATTTTATTGCTGTTTTCAGGTCTGACTTTTATACCTATGTGTTAGTTTATGTTTTTGAGCGTATTATGGCACTCGTGGGTTGCAGCTGAAAATCAGCGTCAGGTGACGGCTTTATGTTGCCATCTGGAAATATTCTGAGCCGCAGAATTATTTATTGTATTTAATGTAATATTAAGGTGCCCATTCTACCCAGAGCGGATTCCAATGTTGTAGGAAAACAATGTACAAAGGCGGAATTAATGCCTTGGGCATTTCCTACCAGTCTACCTTATGGTGATGCAGAGAGAAAACAAAGTAGGTGCAGGGTGCATAACAGAAAGGTTTCGAAAGAATTATATAAATAATTACAATTAAAATATATCTATATATATTTAAATACATACATACAAAACAAAATAATAATAAAAAAGTAAAGAGAGTTAAAAATACAAAAATTAATGAAGAAAATCTAACAATCATTTAAGTTGGAGTCGAATCTGCCAGCTTCTTCAGTATATGTTCGCGAGCTTTTACTTTAAAAGAGAAACGACTGGTGGCCAACCTGGTATCCAGATTATCAGACTTTTACTGAACTAAAAATCCATCCATGTTCCTCCTTTAGTCCGTTGTGTTCTCTTTTGAACAACCCGCAGCCCAGAGTTTTAAAACAATCATTACAATTCAACCACATTTCTTATTAAAACCTAGTACAGTGACTGATTTTATCTCACAAATACCTACACCGTGTTCACTTAGTAACAAGGGTTCAAACAACTTCTTTAATCGGAGTGGACGCTGGCAGGGAGCCAAGTAAAGCGCTAACATGAGGGCCTGATTCGTCGCTGGATGGTAAGTGCTACTGTCGTTATACTCTGATGGGTACTGGCGAAGTTGTGTTGGGATCAAAAAGCCTAACTTTACATTTATTTTGTACTTTTTAAAGTAGTTAACAAAAATCATCAACATTTTCCTGCCCTTGTCCCATTCTTTTTGTGGTCTTTAACACGTTTTCTTCTTCTATTCTCCCTTGTCAGATGTCCCGCCCCGTAACACAAAAAGCAAAAACTTTTTGCAAAAAAACGAATTCCACAAAAATCACCATCATTTGCCTGTCCTTGTTCCATTCTATTTGGGGACGGCGCAACACGTTTTCTTCTTCTCTTCTCCCCTGTCAGACGTTACTGCATCATTTACTCCTTTCTCTCTCATATCATCTCTAACGCAATCCATCCATCTTTTCTTTGGCCTTACTCTCGCTCTCCATTCTCAACATTGAGGATCATCACTCTTTTAGTCACATGTGCATCCCTCCTCATGACATGTCTATACCACGACAAACGACTATTCAATTTCTCTGTGACAGGCGCAACTAAAAAAAAAGCAAAAATATAGCATGAAAAAATATCCTCCAAAATGCAAATCGTTAATGTTCACAAGCGAGAGACTGGTGGCATTGCCACTTTGTATGTCACAGTAGTGGAGTTTCTTGTCCATTCTTCTCCATAAAGATCTACGCTCAAGAATGGGCAATTACAGTATTTTCACAAGTTATTATGTCTTGTGATTGTAGCAGCATTTATTTTATTTTATGACATTCAAAAGTGCCAGTAATGGTCTAATTGAAATAAATGCTATGAGTTTGATTAAAAACTAGTCTTGGGTAGAAGTTCAAACTAACCGTTTCAAATAGTTTCAAATTAGGCCCAAAAAGTAGCAGATTTTAATTAATTGTGATGAATGAAGTACATTCATTGAGATTTAAATAATATACTTAGTTTATTTTATTAGTTTAGCTCTTTGCAAATATAAAAAAAAAACTTGAGAGTTGTCAAGGGCCCGGATAGAACGAAGTTATTATTTATTTTGTTCAAAAAACCTGTATACACTCAATAAAAATAATCGTCGCGACACCACACTGTTCAATGCGAAATAGAAAGACAAACGAAAATTATTATCTTGCTTTCTATGAGAGAGAGAAAGACAGACAGAGAAACACGCGCACGCCGCGCGGCTTACACCTATAGCAAAAAGTGTCGTTACAACTTTTGGTATTATTTTTTTCCCGTCTAGCCCCCTTTTACAACGCGCGATAAGGAACTTCGATCCAAAAAATGAAATGACCTAGAGAAACTTTTTAACTTAAAATAGCGTCATAAAATTCATCTTCAACACTGTCAGTTGGCAATGTCCCCAAGAGACTGGCCGCGTTGCCACGTTGTATTTTGTTTTAAGATGAATGGATATCCATCACTTTGAATTAAAAGAATTATTCCCAAACATTCCACACTCGTCAAATTCACAATTCTTCCGAAGCTTTTTTTTCTGTGCGGTTTTTTAATCAGCCATACGGGACCCTAACAAAGCGTCAGTCCGTTGGAGCATACGGTTTTCAATCAACGAAAACTTTATTACTTCGACTAGCTGCAGGTCGATGACTCTTGTGACCTGTTCTGTTCATTTTTTTGTTTGGGATGTTGCATGGGTAGTAAGGGGAATATGGGGATATACTTATTTTTATTTATTGTACCACAAAAAAGACATTGTATGAGGGTGTGCCTGATAATGTGTGTTAGCAGTAAAGAAGTGCGAGTTGTGGGTAGAAACTGTTGAGTGTGTGTAGGCGGAAGTGTATGTGCGTGGTTTATGAGAGTGTGTATACATCATCATCTGCCTAGCCTTTTCCCAAATATGTTGGGGTCGGCTTCCAGTCTAACCGAATGCAGCTGAATATCACTATTTTACGTGGACCGACTGCCTGGCCGACGTTCACAACCCAGTTACTTACTGGGTAATACGAAACCCCTTGGTAAGACTGGTTGTCAGACTTTCAGAACACTGACTACCTGTAACGACTGTCAAAGATCTACAAATGACAGCCGGGACCAACAGCTTAACGTGCTTTCCGAGGCACGGAGGACACTTGGTATGTAACGGGTGGTCACCCATCCACAGACCAACCAAGGCAAGCGCGGCTTAACCTAAAGATCGACAAGACAAGACAAGAAAATCATACCACAAGCTCTTCCGAAGCAAGAGTGTGTATACGTATTTTTATTTTATTGTATTTAAATTATGGGGTATAATTTTTTTTATATATTTAGGTGTCTTGCGTTTAGTCGTAACTCGCCTCATTTGAAGTTATGACGCGGCCTAGGATGGGGCACACTTGGCTAGAAAAAACCGATTTACTCGAGCTTTAAAATGGTCTCGATTATTTATAATGATCAGGGAACAGAGAGAGTAGTAAATTCCAAAGACTGTTAAATTTCTCGTTTTTATTTTTATTTTTTGTGCACGGTTCGGGTTGGTCAATCGTAAACGATGACAGTCGTAACAACTTAAAAGGCATCATCGCAACTACTTATACTATTGACCACAATCTTTACAAATATTATAAAAGCGAAAGTGAGTTTGTTTGTTTGTTACCTCTTCACGCTTTAATGGCTAAACCGATTTTGATGATTTTTGGTAGACAGATAGTTGGGAACCAGGAGACGGGCACAGGCTAATTTTTATTTTAAAAAAGTGGGATGTGAGGGAGAAAGAGGGAAGAAAAGGGAAAACTTAGCGTTGCTATTACAAATCGATAAGGCGCTAGGGTAACTGTATTACTCCAAATTTAACGCGGGCGAAGCCGTGGGCGAAAGCTAGTGACTAATAAAAATACAAAAGTAATAAATTAACTTAATTTGTACATTATTCTGAAACATTGTTTCTAACACACTGGACCACATTGTAGTCTGTTAAATAAATAAATAATAAACTCAAAACCTACGAATTTAAGCTGTTTCCCCATTACGTACAACTTTAAACACAGCCATCGAAGCAAGCAAACACTGCGCAAGCAAATTACAGTACACAGTAAACTTTTGCACGCCGCGCAACTTCAACTAAAACATTTATTAATTGCACACTGTTCGGAAGTGGTTAAAAATAAGGTAATCATACATTTTTTGTAGAACACCGTATAATGTTCATTTAAAACTTTTTTACAGTTCACGTTATTGCAGAATCACTGTACTGGAGCATTCCATTTAATCAAGTCAAATCAAATCAAATCATTTATTTCAATTAGACCATTACAGGCACTTTTGAAAGTCAAGAAACAAAATGAATCTACAGTCCCGGTCACAAGGCATAATAACTTGTGAAAGTACTGTAGTTGCCCATTCCAAAGCGTTGATCTCTATGGAGAAGAATGGGCAAGAAACTCCATGGACACTCTTTTAAATTATAATATTTTTACAAAATCGTGTTTACATCATTCATGTTGAGATTATACAAATATGTGAGAACGATGTAAAAAGGCGTGCACAGTAAGAGCGTCCAGAGTAAATAAAAAGCAAAATTTAATTTTAAATCTAAATAAGTTTAAAAATGAACCGTGGTAGCTAAAAATGACCAGTCCCAACTGACAGCGCCCGTTCACGAACATGACGTATGGATCAGCCCCATTCAGCTCGACCATTTTGAAGGGAGCTAAATGACCCGACACACCCGCCACCATCAGTGAGACATTTAAGTGAGCATGACACTATCAACCACCAGGGCTTCGTCAAGTCAATGATAATACATAGCACTCACATATGGGCTTAATAATTATACAATACTAGAGAATTGATTCTATACATCTCTCCCTAGTCTACCAAGGGGTATTGTATTACCCAGTCCTAACTGTAAGGTCAGATACACTTTAGGGGGTCTAAATTAGCTGCTTTAGCCTAATTATAATAGGATTGTATTGTATAAAATCTGGTTCTTCTAACCTTACAGACAGATGTGTTGCTGGGGAGTATGTTCCGCCGCTTCTTCCCAGCTAAAACACTAGGAAGTGGCGAAGGGCGGGGCGTTTTTGTGGGACTGTCTCTTGTAATTTGACGTTCAAAAAGTGCTGATTATCAGCCTAATTTGAATGAAATATGACCTTTATTTTGATTTTCATTTATATTTTGAATAAAAATATGAATTACTGGCTTCCACCCGCGACTTATCGCGTGGCATAGTTATTTTAGGCTAACACTAACTTTAACCACCTAAATTAGCTAAAATATTTTTCTCTCTTCTTTTCTTCCCTCTTTAAATAAATTGAATGATAAATTGATGAAATAAATTGAGTGAGCGAGACGAAACACAAAGAAAAGATGGATGGATGTGTGTGTAAGAAATTTTATGAAGGAGTAAGAGTAAACGATGCCGTGACGTCTCACAGGAGAGAATGGAAGAAGAAAACGTATTCCAACCCCAAACAGAATGGGACAAGGGCAGTATAATGATATCATAGATGGGCTAGTAGTTTTTATACTATGTTGTGTACTTGTGTTTTAGACAAGGGCAGGAAAATGATAACGTAGATGGGCTAGTAGTTTTATACTATGTTGTGTACTTGTGTTTTAGACAAGGGCAGGAAAATGATAACGTAGATGGGCTAGTAGTTTTATACTATGTTGTGTACTTGTGTTTTAGACAAGGGCAGGAAAATGATAACGTAGATGGGCTAGTAGTTTTATACTATGTTGTGTACTTGTGTTTTAGACAAGGGCAGGAAAATGATAACGTAGATGGGCTAGTAGTTTTATACTATGTTGTGTACTTGTGTTTTAGACAAGGGCAGGAAAATGATGACGTAGATGGGCTAGTAGTTTTTATACTATGTTGTGTACTTGTGTTTTAGACAAGGGCAGGAAAATGATAACGTAGATGGGCTAGTAGTTTTATACTATGTTGTGTACTTGTGTTTTAGACAAGGGCAGGAAAATGATAACGTAGATGGGCTAGTAGTTTTATACTATGTTGTGTACTTGTGTTTTAGGCAATGCCAGGAAAATGATAACGTAGATGGGCTAGTAGTTTTTATACTATGTTGTACGTGTTACTATGTTGTGTTGTGTACTGTAGTATATTTTGTACTGCCTCTATATATTGTCTGTTAAAAATGGTATCGACAATCCGGTCCAGATTCCAGTCAGTTCGTTTCGAATGAGCATTTTATTTTATGAACAAATCAAATGATTTTATCAAACATTCACGTTGATTCTGACTCGATGGACAGGCTTTGTTTAATTTGGTAAAAATATAGACAAAAGAGAAATTGAATATGTGCGTACCTAATGTACATGGCTGAGATATTTTTAATACCGTGTGATCTTTTATAATGGACAGAAATATATATCCCTTTCATATCGTTTGGATGGACAAGGAATTCAGATGTAAATGAAGGTACTTTTTGTATATTATTTCGAGTTCGTCTGAGTAACTCATGAAAGTTAATGAAGCATTGGGTAACGATAAATTAAGGACGGAAAGTATCTTGGTAGAGTGAGCACAATCACATACGTTCTTTTATGTAATATTTTTATTATGTACTAGCTTCCGCCCGCGACTTCGTCCGCGTGGCATAAGTTGCTTTGGGCTAACGCTAACTTTAACCCGCGTGATGATCGAAAAAAAAATATCTTTCTCTCCCCTTTCTTCCCTCTTTCTCCACCTTTTCTTATTTTTTTTGTCTATGTCCGTCTCCAGAGTCCCAACTATCTCTGAACCAAATTCATCAAAATCGGTTTGGCCATTTAGGCGTGAAGACTTAACAAGCAATCAAACAAACTCACTTTCGCTTTTACAATATTAGTAAGGATAAGAATTTTTAGTAACCTGTTAAGATGAAATTTTCCGACAGCATTTCACTAAAATTTTAAATAAAAGGTGTTGTACAATATTGCACTGTTTAAAATAAATAACACTTTATTCAAAAGCAACTGCAAAAAACGACCTTAATTTTTTTACAAAAGAAAACCATAAAGAAGAATATTTAATGCACAGACAGGACATTACAAAGTTTAACTCCATTTATACCTACGATGCTCCAATAGTAACCACAATCCTCTATTTTGCAAGCATCGCAAACGGATCCTGGAACTGAATTAATACCTATTTAAATCTTTCTCTTTTCTCCTTCGCTTACAAGAAAAAGATTGCATTATTTTTATATTATAAACCAAAGAGGTGCGCCGTCTATTATTTTTCTTGAAACTTTATAAATCGTTGGTAAGAAATTTTTACTCAACGTGAAAAAGATAAAATGAGGTATTATGTTTTTGACAGCTTATTTATGGTTTCCTGGGAATACTGGGTTTTCTTTACTTGGTTTTAATTTTGAACTGGGCTGTGTTTCCTTTGAAAGGATTACGGTCGTAGAGATAACACAATTATAACTTATAAAATATAAGAAATTCTATTACGCTGATTCTATTATTTTAATAGACTCCAATAGGATTTTTTGCTGTATCGCGGATGCGGTTACAAATATTTAAACTCACTCACAGAACAGCTAGACCCGGAACGACTATCTATGGGCCATACAAATATTTATTCCATGCGGGGATCGAACCCGCGACACGCACCGCAGCAGTCGTTCGCTCAAATAACTGCGCCAACTGTGTCGTCAAATATGGATACTGTAAGCTTTGCTTGTGGATTTAGTTCCAAAAATATGATCACATTTTTTTATTGACAAGTTGTTTTAATAGCACCCAGGCTTTTCCCTGATACGTTGGAGTAAGCTTCCAGTTCAAGAAGATGCAGCTGAATACCAGTATTTTACATGGAGCGACTGCCTATCGTCGCGTAATTAAATAAGCGTCATGTAATTTTATATTTTTACTTTTTTTTTTCTTTATTTACTTGTTTCATTTTGTGTGTTTTTATTTATTGACATGTGGTTAACTAGTGACCTCGAGCATTAACTGAATATATTTTTTTTTTTGGTACTGTTATTGGTAAATCATTTTTATGCTTAGCTTATTTATTTTGCACTATGGTCCTAGTTTATCACCTGATACTTCTTCACTGCACATGTAAGCGGGCACACCCGTTAGACTGGTGAATTTATTATTTAGACTTGGGTCATTTTATTTTTTATTTTTATATATAATTGGTGTTTGCTAGCTGACAAGTGACAATGAATGAATTATTTCTTATTTTTTATCTTTATAATTTCTTGTGATAATCGGAATTGTATAAAATCTGGTTCTTCTAACCTGACAGACAGATTATGTTGCTGGGGAGTTTGTTCCGCCACTTCTTCTTCCCAGCTAAAACACTAGGAAGTGGCGAAGGGCAGGGCGTTTTTGTGGGACTGTCTCTTGTAATCTGACGTTCAAAAAGTGCTGATTATCAGCCTAATTTGAATAAATGACTTTTGATTTTTGATTTTTTTTGATTTTTTATCTGACCTCCACAACTCAGTTAGTACTGGGTAATACGATACCCCTTGGTAAAACTGGTTGTCTACATTTCTAGACACTGACTACCTGTAAGGACTATCAAAGATTTACAAATGGCAGCTGGGACCAACGGTTTAACGTGCTTTTCAAGGATCCGAGTAAATTCGGTATGGGTAATTAATCCATAGACTTTATTCTGATGACTTAAAGCTTCTTTATTTTTCAGGTAAAGAGAGTTATATTTCAGCATAATTTATAAGCAAGGTACAGTCTTGTACCGCTTATTTTACCTTTGACTGCATTACTGTCATATCAAAGTGACCTTTATTATCAGTCTAATATGAATAGATGACACGGTTGGCGCAGTAGCTGAGCGATCGACTGCTGCGCTGCGTGTCGCGGGTTTGATCCCCGCACGGAAAAAGTATTTGTATGATCAAAAGATAGCTGTTCCGGGTCTGGCTGTTTGTTTATCCTTACTTCCTTACTAATATTATAAAAGCGAAAGTGAGTTTGTTTGTTTGTTACCTTTTCACGCTTTAATGGCTGAACCGATTTTGATGAATTTTGGTACAGAGATAGTTGGGAACCAGGAGATGGACATAGGCTAATTTTTATTTAAATAAAGTGGGACATGAGGTAGCACGAGGGAAGAAAAGGGAAAACTTAGCGTTGCTATTATAAATCGATCAGGCGCAAGAGCAAAAACTGCAGGTCTGCTTGGTGTGTTATACCGAATTTAACGCGTGCGAAGCCGCGGGCGAAAGCTAGTGTGATTATAAATGTGTGTAGACGCACCCACGATATAGGAGAACTCCCTAGTGTGGGAAAACGTTTTCTTTTTTTTTAAATAATAGCAACAAACTTTGACAAGCAATGCCATTGACAAGTCTGTGCAACCTATAATGATCTTTATTTTCTTGAGAATAATGTGGCTATTGGGTTGTTGCTGCCAAAGGTAAGAAAACTGTAAAAAGATCATAGAGATTTTGTCAAAGGCATTAATTTTGGTAAAAATCTTTGATCATTGAAGTGGAAAGGGCTGTCCATTCTTTTGACATAATCCTTTTGGCATTTTCTCGTTTATATTAAAATAACGTTAAAAAGATGTTGATCGAAGAAAATTAAAATATCTGTAAAAGATTAGTTTCATGACTAGCTATGCAAGCGGTTTCACTTACGTGAATTTCAGAGCCAAAAATCAAAAGAATTATTTTAATAAGATTTTCATAACACTTCTTTTTCAATTGGTTTGCGAAGAGAATATTCTCTTCACAAACCAATTGAAATTTGAATTTAGGTATATTAAAAAGTTTTCAAATCCTATTTATATTAAATTACAAATGCGAATGTTTGTGATGATGGGTGTGAGGATGTTTGCTACTCTTTTACGTCAAAACACCTAAAAAAATCTCGAAGAAATTTGGGACAGAGGTAGATTATAGTCTGGAATAACACATAAGATATATTTTTTTTCGATTAGCACGCGGGCGAAGCCGCGGAAGCCAGTTAAATAAGTATTAAATAATCGTTGATGTTTTTTTAAATTAATAAACATTAATCAAAAAGTTCTTCTTTCATGACATAAACAAAAAAAACATGGCTGTTTGATTAAATTTTACCACAACTTGATAAAAGCTAGACATAGTTATATATCAATCAATCAATCTCGTCTTGAAATAAACCCAACCCTGCCGGAATAAACGCGAACATTTACAGAATTAATAAAAATCACGGAATCATCAATATAAAAACGTAACGACCCATCCCGAAAGCAATCAGTTTTAGTGCACCTTACACCCCCAATTTACACCGACAATACATCCTTACGCCGACTTTCGCCGACACGCTTCGCCGACATCTCATCACTCTTTATCACTACATTCATTTTCGTCGCAATAAAACCGAGAAACAAACGGCGGCGTGTCCAATCTCTGTTATCACTCATTAGATAAGACACTGAAAGTCTAAAGCCGAAAATCACAATCTCACAATGTCAAAAAGAGGCACTTTTTCACAAGCCCGACAACTTTTCATCTCACGATGTGCTGTAAAAACGTAATTTGTTTCTAAAAGACCCTTTTACTTTTTGTGACAGCCAATTTAGAACTCTAACTTAGGCGAGCAAAAATACAGTTTTGCTTGTAGAGTGAAGTGGTTAAGACCTTTTGAAAGTGACGGATGGAAACTTGCGAAACTATGTCGCTAACGGTAGCAAAACTATAGTAAATGGGAAAAGTTTGTGACGTTACATAATAATGTATGTATGTGCTGCTACTAATTCATGGTTAAACGTGGATCCTGACACGAAAATACTAAAACGAGGTGGAAAAGTCTGTATTTTTAGTTACTTTCAAGGTGTTTGTTCAGAAATATTACTTTTAAAACGCTACATTATTTTGTACCTTTCAAATACATAAAAATGTAGCAAAAAGACAACATTTTTGCTGTTTTTTTTTATGACAATGCGTTTTAAACTTTGAAAAGACATAATAATACCATTATTCAGAAGGCAGTACAACAGGATCCAGCGTATCCAGGCGAACCCATGAGGATACGACCCGAATTGTGAAGAGGTAGATTCCTATCTCTGGAGCCCTAACTACCAGTAGCCTTGCTTGCCAGGACCTTGCTCCCGATTCCGGCGGACCACTATTTTTATATTTTAAGGTTAAAAATGAATAAAAACGGCATTAATAAGATTGTCTATGGTGTTAACATAAATCGACGTAGTATTTACAACAACAAAATACTAGTATTACGTAGAGACTTTTATGGCACCGCTCCAAATCTTAACCAAGGTCCACCCACCCACTTTTGGTCACATGGCAACATTGCGGAGCATTAACAGCTTCTGACCATGGAGTTGGGAACAGCCTTTGGTACAGCGATGGTTGGGATCCTAGATACGGGCATCTGATCTGATAATCTTTTAGTAACAATAGAAAATTAAACCTTACTTAATATTACAAAAGCGAAAGTGAGTTTGTTTGTTTGTTACCTCTTCACGCTTTAATGGCTCAATCGATTGTGATGAATTTTGGTACACAGATAGTTGGGAACCAGGAGACGGACATAGGCTAATTTTTATTTTTAAAAAGTGGGATGTGAGGGAGAAAGAGGAAAGAAAAGGGAACACTTAGCCTTGCTATTACAAATCAATAAGGCGCAAGGGGAACTGTGTTACCCCAAATTTAACGCGGATGAAACCGCGGGCGAAAGCTAGTACTCTATAAAAATATTTGATATATTGTTAATTATTATACCATAACTAAAAAAACACAGAATAAAAAACTTTTTTATAAAGTTTAAAACCGATTTCCAAAAAAAGAAAACTATAAAGTGGGACTTGCAAAAAACTCAACGCAACCAATATTTTACACTTTTTAGTTATTGTTTCTTTTTTAAGTTTACAGTAGATAATACTGTTTCGGAATGTCTTCCTCAAACAAATATAATTGTTTCACATAATGCACGAACATTTATTTATTTATTAAGGCACTTCAACGACTTAGATAAACACAAAAAAAATCACAATAAATGAGAATAAAGTGAGTTCGTCACTTACAGAAGTGCACAGCACTTGCAGAATCATACAAATGGAAAGAAAATACCGAGATTATAATTATAAATTATACACTTTGCAAAATAAAAAAATACAGTAGACAATTTAAAAAAATGTGACATAACAACAAATTAATGTTCGTTATTTGTATAATAATTAAGGTAAATCACAGACAATGTAAAAAAAAAAATTAAAACCCGAGGTCACGCTACATGACCTAGCAAGGCTATCAAAATAAATGTCACCCTAAAACTAAACATCTAGATAAGCAATCCATCAAATGAACGCATCAGTCCTTGCGGCTGAATAAATGACATTACCAATTAAATAGATGTATACCCATTTGTTTTGAATATTTTAAGGGCGTAATGAGGTTTTGGGGCTTAGGGTTCTGTGGTCCAAAACCGCGTGGCCCGTCGAACAATTTTTTTTTAAACTTTGCCCCACACTAGGAATTTCTCCTGTATCGTGGGTGTGTTTACAAACAGCCAGACCCGAAAAGCGCAATACACACTGAGCCCGACGGGCCATCGAGAAAGCCCGGCGACACAAGCCGGTATGAAAAGAATTATGGCAGCAACATGCACCCGAGCGTCTTGCCCGCCAACATGTTGACGGTTTGGGGACGCCTCCGCTCAGTTGCCCGGGGACGTTCGACCTGTAGTGCTGATTGCCAAATAAATTTCTCATCTCAAGCCACCGACATGCTGCCGACCAAATTTTCCGACTTGTATTAAGTGAAGCCGCCAACTAGACCGCCGACAAAAAGTTGCCGACATATATGTCGGCGGCCCGGCGGGTTCAATGTGTATTGCGCTAAACATCTACCTGTAGGCCATACTAATATATCGAACCCGCGACACGCAGCGTAGCAGTCGATTGCTCAACCACTGCGCCAACCGTACCATCAAAAGATACACTTCAACCAACTTTTCTGCGTAGACGAGAAAACAAAGAACTAAAATAAATGTACCAAGTTTGACATACCGATGAAAATTTTCTTAACAAACAGCGCCATCTTGAACTGCATACTTAACGTGGTCATTGTATAGGTTACTATTCGGTAAGAATGGCGAGATTTACTGCAACTGATGTAATTATTTGCTTTGCATTTTCCCAATATTTAGGGGTCGGCATCCAATCTTACCGGATGCAACTGAATTCATTCAGCCTATATTTCTAGAAATCTTTCACAGACATCGGTAAATAAAAAAATCGTGAGGAAACCTGGAGTTATAACTAATTTAAGTAAGTAATCACCAACCCTAGTCTAGGTGATCAATGCTCGTGCCTTATGTATGAGAAGAGGCCTTTGCCCAGCAGTGGGACAGTTATACGCTGGTATTCTTTTATAATAAAAAGTACTTACAATTTCTGGATTACATTTTAAGCCATCTTACCTGAAACAAAAATAAGAACATTGTTAATTTAAATACAAAGGCAACTGAATTAGAAAAATACTAGTTTTTGCCCAACGGTTTTGTCCTCGAGTAGGTTAGATACTATCCTACAGAATCATCGACTTTCCGCTCTTATCCCATTCTATTTGGGGTCGGCGCAACTTTCTTCTTCCACTCTCTCCTGCCAGATCTGTCTGAAACATTTAGTCCATTCTCCTTCATATCATTCCTTACACAATCCATCCATCTTTTCTTTGGACTTCCTCTCGCTTTCCATCCATCAACATTCATATCTATCACTCTTTTAGTGACATGCGCTTCTTCCCTTTACAATCCCACAGAAATGGGATTAAAATTATCCTATGCTATAACCCCGGTATCATCTATAAGATACCATTGTCAACTTGTATACCAAATAATACGGTCGTAAGTATTTGAAAACATGAAAAAAACAAGGGACACCCGGATGGAACGAAGTTCCTTTCCTTCTATAAGAGAGAGATACAGACAGACAGACAGAGAAACATGCGACGCCGCACAGCTTACAATAGCTTACTATAGCAAAAAGTGTCGTGGCAACTTTTCGTAAGAATTTTTTCCGTCTAGCCCCCTTTCACAACGCGCGATAAGGAACTCCGTTCCAAAAACAAATAAACAAACTTCACTTATATATTTTAGCAAGTCTACGGAATCCCTCATGTATGTAAACAACTCACTCTCGACTGTTTCTCAAGACAGAGTTCGGGTCAAAACGTTAGGTTTTTGCAAATTCATTATGTTAATGTAATGATACGCTTGATGGATGCGCTTAAAACCTTTTAAGAGCTATGCGAACTATTTGGTTGTAGTAAAGCGGGTAATTTTCTTTTTCTCTATTTTTTTTTTGCAACATTTTTAAAAGACAACGATTTGAAGAGCTACTATGACATCTTATAGCAATTCTTATTCCACTGAGGGAAAGAGATGGTGCTAGACACCCTGTATAGCTCTGTCTCTTTCCCTAATATACCCTGTGTAATTTCTAGCACGAACTAAAAATTATGTTGCACCTGACCTTTCTGAAGAAACTCACCAATAAGGTCTACATGTCGTTCTAAGGTCTTCTAGGGCCTTTCAAAAAAAGAAACCTTATGTTGTCGCCTTCTACGCATCCTCTATAACCTTTTGAACGCCAGATCATAAACGCCAAAGCCACCGCCTCCAAGGTTGCGGGTTGTTCGAAAGGATACCGCGGCCCCGGAACATAAAGGGCAATAGAAGGATGATGGGTGGGTTTTAATCAGTACAAGTCTGACACTAACTTATTTGATGATTTGCCATCCGCAAAAAAAGGCACCTTCACCCCGAGAAACTCATTTTACCTACATTTTTGTCACATATTTGTATCGTCGGCGACCAGGGTCCGCGCTTACTTGTCACATATATGTAACAATGGCGTTCAAAAGGATAAAACCGCTAAGGTATAAGGCTTCAACATAGGGTCTCATTCCTAATTCTTCATAGTAACAGTTAAAAAAAGCCTTCCGTCATCAAATTAGTTGCCATTGAACGAGACGCATTTAGAAGAAGTAACAGGTAGCTAATCAATTGACTAAGGGCCCTGCTGAAACCCATTTCCTTCGATTTACCGCTCGCGTGAGATAACAATCCAATGTGGTTTTTATAGCTAAAACGTATTAAGTGCTGTGTTTAAAGGGATATTGGTTTTATGATGACTGTGCGTTATTATGGCTGTTAGTAGTTTTGTTTGATATTAGAATAATTTGCTTGAGGACTTTATTTATTTACTAGGTTCCGCCCGCGACTTCGTCCGCGTGGCATAGTTAGTTTGGGCTAACGCTAACTTAAGCCCCGCCGCGTGATGATCGAAAAAAATAATTCTCTCTAATTTCCTTCTCTCTTTCAAACCCAGTTCTTACTTAAAAAAAATAGACCATGTCCGTCTCCAGGGTCTCAACTATCTTTATACCAAAATTCGTCAAAATCGGTTTCGTCATTTAAGCGTGAAGACGTAACAAACTCTACTACTAGTAAGGATTTGACAATTTATGTATGTACACACAGTAAACAAGACAGAAACAAGAAAAAGCCATAATATTTGAGTAAAAAGGTAGCAGTACCTTTTTGAAATAAATTCTTTGAAAAAGAAGAAGAAATAAGCAGTTATTTCTTCTTCTTTTTCAAAGAATTTATTTCAATTAGACCATTACAGGCACTTTTGAATGTCATAAAAACAAATAAATGATGCCGCTACAACCCTAGTCACAAAAACTTGTAAAAGTACTGTAGTCTGGCGAAAGGAGATATGAGAACGAAATGTAGAATCTAGATCGGGGTTCCTAAAATGTACCCACTGTGGCCACAGATCTTCTTTTTTATTTTTTAAATGTGTCTTTGTAGAAACCAACCTTTTCAAAAAAAGAACACTAACAGAAAAAAATAACATTAATCCACAATGAAACCAGAATTTATTGTTCACTATCCATCTCAAAATCGACTCTTTGAAACAATATCTGCCGCTTAATGAAAACAGCAATGCACTTTATTTTGCTACCGAATGTGCCAGAAAATACCTTGGTATAAGAATAAAAATTTATGAACCAAAACGCATCGGACGGTAAAGACCGACTTTTTTTATTCGAACACAGTCGTTGCACGAATTAAAACAAGCATCGTTTTTAAGGCAGTTTATTGCAAAGTCTGTATTTGTGGTTTTTATTGGTTCGAGAGCTTATTTGCAGGGTTTTGCAATGTGTTGCCTGGTTTAATAACTTACAGATTGCGTGGGTGACCAGATGTATGGACGAAGTAAATGCAGTATGTAAGGGTATTCCGTAGTTTTTGTCTTTACCTTTGTAAAAATACCGTGAGTTTTCAGTTTTGTAAAAATCTGAATCTGCATTTTTTTTCTTTTTTAAACCCACACTGGGAATTTCTACAAAAATTTAAACTCACAATCAGCCAGACCCGGAACAACTACCTGTAGATCATACAAATATTTGATCCGTCTGGGGATCGAACCAGCGACACGCAGCGCAGCAGTCGATCACGCAGCCACTGCGCCAACCGTGCCGTCAATTTTGTTTATTTTTTATTTGTGCATTGTTTCGATTCGATAATTTTAGAATAAAAAAAATAGTTATACGTTAAATGTAGGTGTAGGTTTTCTAAACTCCTTATAATCATAATGACATTATTCAACAAATTACCAAATCAAATCAGTATAACTTTAAACATTTAATCTTCTGTACGACTACTAACAATGTTATTCTTCAAAACATAATCAAGTATCTTCGAAGCAGAGTTAAACCGATTAGAAATAATACAACATTCAAGAACGGTACTTAAGGATCATTTTCGTACAATACTCCAATAATATGATTACATTCTACCGAATCGTTTCATAACATTATCTAATATCTGATGAAAAAGTGTATTCTTTGCCTATATTGAGAGACCAGCGATTGAAATTGAAATACGCAAGGTTATTGTAACTCCAAGCGACAATTTTCGAAGCGAACGGGTCACAGATGTCGACGATATATAATAATACAATACTGTAGGGCGGAATAATAGACAGAAATCATTTTGTGGTGCAAACTTTAAGTGAAGCGGACTGTTATTTCAATTATAATAGATCAGATTTTAGTTTCTTTGATGTAAATATTGATACTCCAATTGCTTTATTAACGAATAATAACGCTCCACAAAGGAAACTTTCTAAGAAAATCTATCTAGAGTAATTACAACAAAACCAATTCAATGGTTTTCATCAAGCTAAAATGTAAGATTGGATTCAAACCAACGTGGATTGCAAAATAAATATCGTATCCATTTTTGTATCCACTCCCTTTGATGATATTTTTAGGGTTCAGTGTCTGGCAAAATCGATATCTATATTTGGAGTTCGCTCGTGACTTAGACTAGATACTGATCAAACCTTTTGAGGCGAAAGAGGTGGAAAACATTCGGAGGGACAGGCGAGATCGATTGTGTTCTATTCCGTTCGGGCTGCAGCAATGGTTTTCTGGAAACAGCGCGACACAACGACTTCAGACAGTTATAGATTTCTGGAAAGGTTTACTTTTTTACCCCGATGATATAGTCATTTTAGCAGATAAAATGTTAAGACGATATTTCTTGAATTATGTTTTAACTCATATTTGAATTGCCTGTTATTATTTTTGTTAAAATATCTTAATTATAATTGGCAGAGAATATCTTATCTACCCCGTTTCAGTGTATTTTGACGCACTTTGATGCTTTTCTCCTTTTGGTGTTATAGTTTTAAGTTCATTTAAAATTTGAAAATTATTTTGATATTACCTTTTCAAGGCAATATCAAAAGTTTGGTTGACACTTCCCGTGACCCAAGGGCTGGCTTTTACTTTGGCCAGAGGCTTAGCGTTGCCATACAACGTGGCAACGCCGCCAGTCTCTTTTGGGGACATTGCCAACTGACAGCGTTGAGGACGAATTTTTTGACGCTTTTTTTTAATTTATTTATAAGTTTAGTTTAGTTTAATAATTTTAGTTTAATTTATCTTATTGTAAAAGGCTTATCATTGAAAATAAAATATGTGAGTTTTGATTTTTAAGAAAACACAGGGTACACAATAAAAACAAAAAGTCCAAAAGCACAGCTTATTGCTAAAGAAATTCCTACCAGCAAGCCTGCGAAAGAAAATATGAAGAAATGAAACGTGGACAGTAGTGTGTGAGAACAAAAAGAGGGGTAGCTAAAATATTAATGTTTTAGCCTAAATATAAGTATGTTAAGATTCATTGAAAATGAACAGACTATTTTGGTCCACCTTTAATTTTGATCTACTTTCTAACCTTAAATGTCCCCACGGTTAAAAAGAAAATAATTGAAGGTTTAAGGTAAAATGCTTACAATCTCAGCTTTTAACATTCAATGTTGGTCGATACAAAAACCTCTTTCAGAAATTCAAAAGGGTAAGGAAAACCTTTGATGCTACAAGGATCCAAACTGAACAAACTTCAAGCCTATCTCATGAGACATCTAAATGTATACAACAAAACAGTTAAGTATAACCTACATCTTAGATCTTACAAGCGAACAAAACCTCACAATTCCAATCTCTTTTTTTTTCGCTTTGAAATACAAAACAAAAGATGCGTTTTCAATTCCAACTACCAAATCCACAATGGCTGCCTTCATCGAAGTTTCAACCAGTATGAAAACTCCAATAACAATACCAAACTTCAAAACAGATGATATATTATGAGAACCAATAAATAAAATAAGACCTTCTAAGCCATTTTATTTCAAATGAATAGCCATAACTTAAATAATAAGTGATGATAAATATAGAGATATGAAATAAATAATGGAGAATATGTCTGTGAATATCGTTGGATCTAAAGAAAAACAACTTTATTGTTGAAAGGCATTCAATGATAGTATGAAGAATGATATAATATTGGGAGTTTGTCCGCCTATTTATATGCTGACAAATATTTGAGCCATTTGTTACGATAGCTAAGCGACTTAAAATGTTAATTGATTTTAAATCTTAATACGATGAGATTATAATTGCTTATTATCAAACTTATTTAAGTAATAGTGCAGTCAAGCCGATCGGACTTGATGGCGGACATACGGCGAACAACCAAATTGGACAGAAAAAATTACTGAAAAGTGCGATGTCCATTATTAATCATTAGGTATTTAAAAAGTGCATCACATATAAATATTACTATTCTATACAAGATTCTTTTATTGACTAGAGTTTATAGTGTTACATTAATTTATTATTTTAATTATCATTTGTTAAATAACTTTGAAAAATTTTGACGGTTAGTTTATTTTAAAAGGCTGCAGTAGCTTTATATAACTGTTTGGTTTTGTAATTAAGTAGTTTATTTTTGCAGTTAGTGTATTTGAAGAACTTTTACAACAATTATATTTTATTTTGTACCTGATTATAAATGATTTCTGACTATGTTTATGTTCTTTCTTCCTTATTCGCGAGTTTTGTTTTATTATTGACTAGCTTTCGCCCGCGGCTTCGCCCGCGTTAAATTTAGGGGAACACATTTCCCCTTGCGCCTTATTGATTTGTAATAGCAATGCTAAGTTTTCCCTTTTCTTCCCTATTTCTCCCTCACATCCCACTTTTTAAAATAAAAATTAGCCTATGTCCGTCTCCTGGTTCCCAACTATCTATGTACCAAAATTCATCACAATCGGTTTAACCATTAAAGCGTGAAGAGGTAACAAACAAACAAACAAACAAACTCACTTTCGCTTTTATAATATTAGTAAGGATTAAGTTTTTTAGAGTGGATTGTGTGAAGTGAGTGAAATGAAACTGAGGGAGTTCTGGCTATATTTTTCAATGGTAAAATTTGCCCCTCATATCCTATTTTCCGGTTTCTCAAGCAGCAATCTCTATCTCATATATTTTGTTATTCATTAACATCTCATTGAATATTAATGTCGTTTAAAATAATTATCACAAGCCAATTACGCACTACATTATCTGATGTATTATGCAGCTCATCTATGATCTAATCTAATGCAGCTAATAACCCGAAGCTAATATGAAATTAAGATATCTGAGGCCGAGACTTTTAAACGCCACTTAGCAGATATATCAGCTTAAACCTGTACTCTATGTAGACAGTCACTTGCAGTTTGGCAGAATAAGGCTTAACCTTTTTTTTGTGGATGGGAAATCATTAAATAACTTCCCTCGCTCTTGTCGAAGCGCGAGGGAAGTGTCAGACTTTTATTGACTAAAAGAATGATCTTGTGCCCTTTATGTTCCGAGGCTGTGGTATCTCTTTAGAACAACCCGCAACCCCGACGGGCGGTGGCCCTAGCAGACCTCTCCTCTTTGATGACATCTCTTTGAGCAACGCTTAGTCTGACTGCTAAGGTAAGTTTATAAATTTCATTATTTATGCCATTTGTATGCTATTAGTATGTAACTACAGACTACAGACCGCAAAAAAACGGTGTGTTCTAGTAACACAATGAAAATACTTGATGGAGACATGGCCGTTTACAACGACAGACCGCAGTGACATTACTTCTTAGAATTAAGACCTTAACCATGACACAAAACATATCATCACGCATCTAACCAAGAGGGCTTTGGCAGAGGTTTGCCGACCACCAGGAACGTTTGAGTCCCATGCAATAGGGGCGAGCCTATAGCCATAATTCCTGATGGAAAACCATTTACGACTATAACCTAAAAGAAAATAAAAATACATCCCGATGCCTTAAGCCTAATAAAATCTTAAAAGGATTTCAACACACAACAAAATCTTCTAAAGGAGTAACTTTAGAATACACAAATACCGCCATTTTGAAAATAGTGCAACTAGCAGAACAAGCCACATTAAAAAAAAAGGTCAAGTGCGAGTCGGACTCGTGCACCGAAGACGAACATACTTGCGATATTAACGGCCATATCTTTTGAGTGTGCAGACTTACTAGACTTAGTGAGCTGAATTTTTCACAGATCTAAGAGACTTCACATTTGAGTATAGGTACTGTTTTTTATTTCAATTCAATATCTTTAGGCGTTCTTGAGATAAAGGTTAACAGATAAACAGAAAGACGGACAACAACGTGATCATCTATCTATACTATACTAATTATTATAAAGCTGAAGAGTTGGTTTGTTTGTTTGTTTGAACGCTCTAATCTCAGGGACTACTTGTTGGAATTGGAAAATTCTTTTAGTGTTGGATAGTCCATTTCTTGAGGAAGGCTATAGGCTATATAAAATCACGCTACGACCAACAGGTGCGAGCAGCGCGGGTGAAACCGTGGGGAACAGCTAGTTAATCATATGAAAGGTTAATTTTCTACACGATGTTTTCTTTACCAAAGTTAGTGACGTCAAACATTAAGTTAAAAATACAATATGAATTGTAAAAGTCACATGGGTTTGCGTGAAATTCTTCAAAGGTTAAATAAATAAATAAAAAATGTGCAGTCCCGTTGGCATTGGAAGTTTTGAGTTGGTATAATACAGCAATATTTTATAACTCCATAAACAGTTTTTTACGGGTCTTGTCTAATATTAGATTACTATACAAGGGGCTAAAATGCCCTGCGTTGCGGGTTGTTCGAAAGAGATACCGCGGCCCCGGAACTTAAAGGGTAATAGAAGGAACATGGGTGGGTTTTAGTCAGTACAAGTCTGACACTCCCCCCCGCTCCGGCCAGAGCGGGGGAAGTTATTTGACGATTTCCCATCCGCAAAAAAAAGGTTTCAGTTTTTTTTTTTCTGAGCTAGGATCTCTAAAAAAATGCTTAGAAAGACGCTACTTACGCAGAAAAAAACAAGAAACGCGCACATCACCGCTCAAGGCTCTGAAATAGACCCACGTTTAAATGCTTACCTACCGAATACCTTTGACCAAAAACTTGTCAAATAACACCTTTTCCCCACATACCGTCCATCCGAAATCTGACTGATATTAAGCGACGTTTTCACCTCAATAGTACAGAGATTTTTGGCCCTCAAAACTTTTGTGGTAACATGGTAGTTACGGCAGTGCTTAATTGAAAATTTTGCTTAATTAAAATAGTTTGGACTTCCGACACTGCCCTCAGGTTTCAATGAATAGACAGCTGTGAGGTTTTAATAGGAATATGTTTTGAATGTCAGAGGTGTAATAGTGTGGAGTAGTTTTGCGACAAACTAAATTATTCTAAATGTCAAAAAAGTTCACGTGTCGCTGAAATAGAAATAAAAGTGGGGTCACTTTCGTTTGAAATAGTTTTTTTGAAACGAAGTTACTTGCGAAAGGGGGCTAGACGAAAAAAATAAAGGCTACCATAAGAGAGAGAGAGAAAGACAGAGAAACACGCGCTCGCCACACGGTTTACAACTATAGCAAAAAGTGTCGTTACAACTTTGGGTCTTATTTTTTTCCGTCTAACCCCTTTTGCAACGTGCAATTAGGAACTTCGTTCCAAAAACAAACTGTAACTTTAGCCATTAGAAATACCAAGAATCCTCTCCATTTTAAAGCCAAACAGTTCAGAAATATTACGAAACATACATCAAAACTAGTTGCGGAGGTTATTTTTCAAGTCGTCAGCCCCCTGGAGCCACTGTGCGCATTAGAGTGGCTGGTCGGTGAGCACATTTTTATACACATTAGTGGCTGTTAGGGCGAGTTTAGACTGGCTGAGCTAATGTTTTGAAGGCCAAAGGAACAGTTTTATTGCGGCTAGTGAAGTTTTAAGCACAAACTACATTTTTGCTTTAAGCAGAAATTTAGACTCTATTGTATTTTGCAGGGTAAACGTATCCTGCGGGGTTGCGGGTTGTTTGAAAGAGACACCACGGAACATAAATAGCAAAAACTGTTTTGCAAAAACCGACTTCTAAAAAAAAAACACCAATACGTGGAAAATACGTTAACTTCCGGAGTGATGAGTTTTGTTTCTTCTATGGCTTCTTTTGCTACCGACTTTCGGATCTTAACTTATTTTTACTATTTAATGTTGTTTTGGAAGTCGGTTTTTTTATTGCTAAGTTTTTTTTTTCTTAGACCACCATCATTCTCCTGCCCATCTCAGTATATTTGGGGTCGACGCAGCATGTTTACTTCTTCTGTACATCTATATTAGTTCTCTTTTCTTTACAACCTTTTTAGCTGTGGTACGGTAGTATCTCACACGAAAAGAGTCTCCTTTTTTTGAAGCCGATTAAAAAAAAGGGAATATTTTGAATTGTTTGTGTTTTTAGATCACCTAGTTTTGTTGTTTTGAATTTTACCTCCTCAAAGATTAAAAAACTTGAGAGGTGTCATTGGACTCCCGGATGGAACGAAGTTATTATTTATTATGTACAAAAAACTCAACAAAAATAATCGTCACGACACCACATTGTCGTGCGAAATTAAAAGAGGAAACGAAAATAACTGACTTGCTTTCTATAAGAGAGAGAGACAGAGAAACACGCGTACGCCGCACGGCTTACAACTATTGCAAAAAGTATCGTTACAACTTTTGGTCTTATTTTTTCTGTTTAACCCCTTTCGCAATGCGCGACAAGTAACTTCGTTCTAAAAAAAATACTGAAGTACCACAATACAAAAAAATCTCAAACATTTCAATACTTTTATTAAACACACTATATTTTTAGACCCAAACAAGAACAGCACAGACAACACCACATAGTACAAAAAAAGAGAACATTGATAAAAACGCAATTTCACCAAGTAACCATTTATCACTTGTTAGAAACTGTTCCAAGCTATTGTTAGAGAAACACCTACATTTTCTTAATTAAATCGAATGTTCTCCACTAGTTGTGAGCGTACATCAATTTGACGGATAGTACAGATTACGAGGAAGAGGATGAGAATATTGATCACTATGCTTAAAGATCATCATCTGCCTAGCCTTTTCCCAACTATGTTGGGGTCGGCTTCCAGTCTCACCCGATGCAGCTGAATATCAGTACTTTACATGGAGCGACTGCCTATCTGACCTCCACAACCCAGTTAATACTGGGTAATACGATACCCCTTGGTAAGACTGGTTGTCAGACTTTCGGCACACTGACTACTTGTAACGACTGTCAAAGATCTACAAATGACAGCCGGGACCAACGGCTTAACGTGCTTTCCGAGGCACGGAGGAAACTCGGTATGTAACGGGTGGTCACCCATCCACGGACCAACCTAGGCAAGCGCGGCTTAACATAAAGATCGACCCGAGCGGCTGCTATTATTTAGCCACGAGCTCCTCAACTATGCTTAAAGATAAAGATATATTTATTTTGTAAAACATGAGTGTGCTTAAAGAGGATAAAATTTGCAAAGTTGCTACATGTTTTGCCATCCAGGAATGGCGTACAATTTTTTTTTTTTGCTTAAGCCGTGCTTTGAAGTTAAAATTAGACATAAAATTTATAAAAAACATAAAAATAAACAAAGATATAAAACGTAGCTTAAATTTACAAGAAATGTCGTAATTGCATTTATTTGTTTTCAATCATTTAAAAATTCTGATAGGCTGTAGTAACATTTGGTTAAAAGGAATTTTTTGAGTTGTATTTTAAAGACTCTATTTAATAATTCTTTAATAAGTTTGGGGTTTTTATTATAAATGATTGCTCATTGAGTGTTTACGAAATTACTTTGAAGTAAACATGGTTTTTCTTAAAACAATTTTCTTAAAAAAACAAATGAAAACTTTTTATTTGAGACTCCACAGAATTCATATGATGTTTAGTAGGTACATTTAATAAAATCAAACTTATTAAACTAGTGTAGTCGTAATGTCTTAAAATAATCAGTTATTTTTAACTGACTTCTAAATAGGAGGTCAGAGGAGGTTATGTATTAAAACAAAACATTTATTTCGGACCACGGAGATCCAAATTTTGTAAGTATTAGACACAAGACAAGCAGCTTAATATTATAGTGTAAGTAGCAGTAAAAATATAATATTAATACAAAGGATGACAAAGTAGCATCAGCATTTTTCATAGGATTCCGTACCTCAAAAGAAAAAAACGGACCCCTAATACGATTACTTTTTTGTATGTCTGTCTGTCAAGAAATAAAGTTGAAATTAAGTAACCAATATTTAAGTAAATGGTCCCTTGGAGTTCTCAAAAAATCTTGAGAGGTGTCAAAGGACACCCGGATGGAACGAAGTTATTATTTATTATGTACAAAAAAGCTGTATACAGTCAACAAAAATAATCGTCGCGACACCACACTGTTCAATTCGAAATAGAAAGACGAAACCTAAATAGAAACAGAGATACACGCGCACGCCGCACGGCTTACAACTATAGCAAAAAGTGTCGTTACAACTTTTGTTCTTAATTATTTCAGTCTAGCCCCCTTTTGAAACTTTATTCCAAAAATCAACTCTCTAAGTCTCCACGGTCGAAAAATATGGCCGTTTATGTCGCAGCTGTCCGTACTGTATTTTTTGATATTTCATTTCAATTTTGCCACTTATTGGTCTAGATTTTGATATATTATATTGTGTGTTTGAAATGTTATATTTCTGCTGCAACATCCTACAGACAGAGGCCCCAAAAAAACCAGTCAGAACAACATATAAGCCACCACTTAGTATATGCATGTGGACTGATCCTAACAGCAACATTAGCAACAATAGCAGACAAGCAATACATCACAGAGGGCCGGGCAATGGATCATTTGGGGCTATAACCCGCCTAATTTATGTATTGCGCGCATTTGCTGAGCAATACGGGTAGTTTTGGGTGTGTTGTGGTAAATCTGATTATTTGTAGGAAGAGAGATGTTGTTTGACGGGCCTGTTGGTCCAGTGGTTAGTGGCCCTGACTGCTGAGCCGGAGGTCGTGGGTTCGATTCCCACCCAGGACAAACTTTGTGTGATGAGCATGATTGTTTGTTCTGTGTCTGGGTGTGATGTATCTATAATATGTATGTATTTATAAATTATATAAGTATGTATATCAGGTGTCTGGTTACCATAACACAAGCTCTGCTTAGCTTGGGATCAGATAGCCGTGTGAGTTGTCCCAAGATATTTATTTTATTTAGAGAAATAAAGAGGTTTTACATTATCATACCATTTCTGTTGGCTTATTCGTCAACTCGCGCCTCATTCCTAGTTTTGTCTCGACAAAAGACATAACACTTTTGTAGATGACTGTAAATACGTCAGATTTTCACTCGGTCGCGAGTTGATTACAATAAAAATAGGTAAAATCAGAAAGTGCTAACTCGCGCGCAGTCGCGAGTTTATGAGGCGCGAGTTGACGAATAAGCCTTTTTGTTTTTGCTGATAGGAAATATTCAAATAACGTCTGGGAACGGGAACGCCGTTCTAGGCGAAGCGGGGAGTGTCAGACTTTTACAGACTAAAACCCACCTATGTTCCTTCTTTTACCCTTTATGTTCCGGGACTGTGGTATCTCTTTGGAACAACCTGCAACACTGGCAGGACCCAGAACCCTGGCAGGATTATCATTACATCACATGACGTCATGCGTGTTTTACCCAAACGGTAATGTGTTACTTATACACCCACATTTTGTCTCATGTAATAGAGAACGACCCTATTGCCATTAAAAGGGCACGAATCTAGTCTCCATAAATTTCTACTAAGAAGTTTGATGGTAAAACCTATTAATAGTTTTCATGACCTGAGAATCGCAAGGCGAATCCAATTTAGGATCTGCTACCCTACTATGACGTTCAGTAGCAGTTCTTATTCCACTGAGGGAAAGAGACAGAGCTATACAGGGTGTCTAGCACCATCTCTTTCTCTCAGTGGAATAAGAACTGCTATAAGATGTCATAGTAGCCCTACTGGTCGGCAGTCGTACTGGCGACCGCTATACTAAGACCTAGTCAGCGTATAAATGTATACATGTTATGAATTAAAACAAACTTACTTCTTTAAGAATATTAAACAGTAATAAAAAAAAATAACGTTGCCCCCACACTAGGAATTTCTCCTGTATCGTGAAATTACAAACATTTAAACTCACATACACAAACAGCCAGACCCGGAACAACGCTTTGTAGGCCATACAAATATTTGTTCCATGCAGGCATCGAACCAGCAGCAGCAGCAGTCGAACACTCAACCACTGCGCCAACCGTGTGGCTAAAAAACTCCATGGTTACTCTCTAAATCATTTGGTTTTACAATTTTGTATTGTATTTGCAGCGTTAGTACATAAGAATGAGAGGACAGCGTAGGCTCGACAACAAGTCATTGCTTACTTAACAAAACGTAAAATAAGATAAAAAAAATAACAAAAGTTAACCAGCTAGAAATCTATGAGGCCCCCTCATTCACTCCAAATCATTAAGTTACTCTTCTAAACAAACTCGTGAAAGAGGTACGAAGCTGGCGGCAACACTCATCCCAGTTCTGTCTAAACAATACTAAACCAATATCTATTTCATCTAACCACAAATTATAGCAATAAATAATATCTACTAACAGATAAATAACAGTTAAAATAACAACGAAATTATCTTGTCAAAGCGTAATAATGAATCTAACGCAATTTGAACGCTGTAAAGGTCGGTTTAGACTGAGAATGATGAATAACATAAATAAGTGAAGATAACGAAAGAACTAGTTTTTATTTTATTTTAATTGAAATACTAGCTTTTGCCCGCAGCTTCGCTAGCGTTAAATTCGGTAGCGCCTCATTGATTTGTTATAACAACGCTAAGTTTTCTCGTTTCTTCCCTCTTTCCCCCTCATATACTTTATACTCTTTTATAAAAAAATAGCATATGTCCGGCTCTTGGTTCCCAACTATCTCTGTACCAAAATTCATCAAAATCGGTTTAGCCATTAAAGCGTATAAGTAAGGAAGTAATGATAACATAACACCTTTTAGTATTTAGTAAAGAAATAAGTATATAGTTATTCTTTCACAAGTATGAATTGTTGTGAATTTTATGAGTGTTTATTTTATTAAGTCAGGCTGAACGATCGACTGCGCTGTGTGTCGCGGTTTGAATCCCCGCACGGCACAAATATTTGTATAACCTACAGGTAGTTGTTTCGCGTCTTGCCGTTTGTGTATGTGAGTTTAAATGTTTGTAAATTCACGCGATACAGGAGAAATTCCTAGTGCGGGCAATGATTTATTAAAAATATATATATAAGCAATAGTATTAAAGTCGGTGTCCCTATTTAGTTAGGCCATTGCCAATAATTCATTATTAACAAATGGTACATTTATTTTTGGGTTAACTAATTATTGGTGAGCTTGTTTGTTACGTCTTCACGCCTAAATGGCCAAACCGATTTTGGTGAATTTTGTTACAGAGATAGTTGGGACCTTGGAGACGGACATAGGTTAAAAAAAGCGAGAAAAGCGGGAGAAAGCGGAAAGAAAAGGGGAGAAAAAGTTTTTTTTTCGATCACGCGGGTTAAAGTTAGCTAGTAATTGATATTTTCCTGTCATTCAATGAATAATTAAATCATTTTGACGCCTACTAAGCCAATATTTTTCATTGCGACTCGACTATCTGTTCTAAAGCTGATTTGAAAGCAATGGGTTCGCTCCTTTTAACCAAACCTAGCCTAGCCTTTCGAGAATCGGATTGGAGATGTTCTGTTATAATTGTATTCTCTTTGATGAAGTCCAAGATTTAAACAGCTCAACTGGGAATAATTGTATTCGAAATCCATGTCCACAACTTCTTGCAAAGTTTAAAGCTGTAAATTAGAGTCGAGTTTAGATGTTTAAGATGTGGTTTAAACAGTAATATATTAATGGTAACTTTGGTTGTTTGTGTATGGGGTTTATATCCGGTTGAACTGGCTTATGTATCCCATGAGACATAAAATACTAATTGTGGGACTAAAAGGGTCGGTTTTAATTATTAATTGACCTTGATTATCTACTTCATAGTCATTATTAGCAGAATGTGTCCTTAAATTTTGAATAAGATGTAAACGTCGTACCATAGAATGGAAATAGTGCGGAGAAAAGCGCCTTCAAAAACGACCACAAATGCGCTGGAAATATGACAATGAAAGTTACTGACTCGTACAGGATACAAAAGGCGCAGAGATGAATGCAGAAAGTTGAAGAAGTCCCTAGTTTCATAAATAAATAAATGAAATAAAATAAATAAAAAGCCATTTATTTCTTACAAACTGTACAATATTCTAATAATTAAGGTATTAAGGACTTAGTTTAATGTTAGTGCCGATTCCCATCTATACTATATAAATATATATATATTATATATCTATACTAATCTTATAAAGCTGAAGAGTTTGTTTGTTTGTTTGTTTGAACGCACTAATCTCAGGAACTACTGGTTGGAATTGGAAAATTCTTTTAGTGTTGGATAGTCCATTTCTTGAGGAAGGCTATAGGCTATATAACATCACGCTACGACCAGGTGCTGAGCAGCGCGGGTGAAACCGTGGGGAACAGCTAATTCTTAATATTAACTTAGTATTGTTAGTTGGTTAGTATTTATCCTAGTTTGACTATCTTAGTCTTCAAGAACCTCCATATAGGTAAAGGCCTCCTCCAAAGATACCTATGTCTCTCTGTTGTTGCCACTTTGTTCCAGAAAGGGCCAGCCATTTGTTTTAATACATCTGCCCAGCGTGTCAATGGTCTGCCTTTACTGCGTTTGCCTAGTGGACCGCTCCACAGTGTAGTTCTATAATAATATATATATATATATCTTGGGACAACTCACACACGGCTATCTGATCCCAGGCTAAGCAGAGCTTGTGTTATGGTAACCAGACAACTGATATACATACTTATATAATTTATAAATACATACATATTATAGATAAATCACACCCAGACACAGAACAAACAATCATGCTCATCACACAAAGTTTGTCCTGGGTGGGAATCGAACCCACGACCTCCGGCTCAGCAGTCAGGGCCACTAACAACTAGACTAACAGGCCCGTCAAAGTCAAGTTCTAGCAGGCAATCTCTGGTCCGTAAGTCTGGTCCGTAAGTCCACATAGCCTGCCCCTATTTGAGTTTTTTGGCGTTGCTCTGAGCCCCAGTTTTATATTACTACAATATTATCTTAAAACTATTGCCTTAAAAACCGCAAATACTAAACGATATACACCTTTGACCCTTTCAGCCATAATCCAATTTATTTGGCTGCCCGCTAGTAGGTCCATAACCTAATCGTTAGCCGTATCGGTGAAAACCTTAATTATAATAAATGGGCTATTTTCCACTCGCCACCGTAGAATTATTATTTCAATTCACGAAGCTATAAATTTATTTAATAAAACATCGTTTTAGTGGACGCATACCTTCTGCTTCATAGAGATCTACGTTTTGAAATGGAAACTACGGTACTTTACACATTATTATGCCATTTTTTTATCGATTGGAATTCATCAAATAACTTCCCCCGCTTTGGGTGGAGCAAAGGTGAGTGTCAGACTTTTACTAAATAAAACCCACTCATGTTCCTTCTTTTGCCCTTTATGTTTTGAAGCCGCGGTTTCGCTTTCGAAAAACCCGTAACCCCGACAGGCGGTGGTTTTAGCAAGCCCCTCGCTTTCCTGACATCTCTTTGAGGCGCGCGTGGAACACTAACGCGCCATCGACACAGCCTGTTGTCACTGGACGGATGGACGGTGGGCCACCCATCGCTCACCATCCACAGACCCGCGTAAACGGTGCCCGGGAGTCATCAAGCAGCGACCGACGCCCAGAGCGTCTCCTGCAACGGCTGGGTTGGTTTGAAAAGAAAGAAGAAAGAAAAACATTTATTTGGCTCATGCCACAAGTGCACACAAAATGAGATAAAAACTTAAAACTAAACGATAATAAAAAATACGTAATTGTGTGTCTCACGGCTGCGCCAAATAGGCCCAGTTCAGCAAACTGCCGAGCAGCTAGTGCCCGACGCTGGTTTTCAACTGGACCTTAGACCTGATGTCACGGACATAAAACAGTTTTATATTTATTTGTGTTTCTGTGTATAAATAGGTATATATATAGCATAACTTTGTGTAAAAATCATAAAAAAAAAAAAATAAACTACTTACATAAAAAAAAAAAAAAAAAAAAAAGGTGTTCGGAAAATATGGTTTGAGGTTCTTTTCCTTATCCTTACCTCCTTACCCATAATTATAAAAGCAAAAGTGAGTATGTTTGCTTGTTACCTCTTCACGCCTTAATGGCTAAACCGATTTTGATGAATTTTGGTACAGAGATAGTTGGGAACCAGGAGGCTAATTTTTATTAAAAAAAAGTGGGATATGAGGGAGAACGAGGGAAGAAAAGGAAAAACTTTGCGGTTCTATTACAAATCAATCAGGCGTAAGAGCAAAAACTATAGGTCTGGTGTGGTATACCGAATTTGACGCGAGCGAAGCCGCGGGCGAAAGCTAGTCTCTTATAATTTTGTGATCGCAATTAGATTACCATTAAGTGTCAGTGTACTGAACCGCATCAGAGTGTTATTTTGAACTTTCCATCATGTTCGACAGCATCATAATCTTGTTTTTTTTGTTCCATTTGTATGTCTGTATTTATAAATGTTTATGATGGTTTGTATATATTTTTTTTGTTATTTTTTGTTCTCGTTGTAATTGTGACTAATAAATATTTTTCTTTCTTTTTTTCATGAAAATGAAGACTACCCTCCTCCGCCGTCATATACATCATTTACTGATCTAAGATTTATGTATATAGTCTTCTTAAAAGCATTATAAAATTGTCAAATTTATTACAAAACACATAAACAAACATCCAGTTGACTCTTGCAAATAGATTAATGAATAACTTAGCAATGTCCCGTCTCTCATAATATTTCGACAAAATAACTGCAATCCCAGCTTATTTAATTGCAAACACCTGCATAAGACTTTCAAAAACAAAACAATAACGACGCCATCTTTACAACTCGAACTGAGCTTAACCAAACTTTAAATAAAGAACTTTAGTTTAAGGATTTAACATTCCATCCTGCACTGATTCCCGTATTCACTAACACCAACTGTCACCTTAACGAATGCTACAGCACTGTCGGATTTTCAACTCTACGCACTAAGATTAGCTTTGAAAATCCAACGGAGCACTTTTAGGTGTCGCTTAATATTACTGAACACGGGTAGAAATCTCGTAGATTCTTTAATGAAAGAATAACAGAACAAGCTTAAACCTGGAGGATCGTGGAAGTTATGGAACAGCTGCGATAGTTCTTATAAAATATGCTTCGTATTTCTTGCTTCTTGTAGTTCTCTCGGCTTAAATCTTCTTAAATCTGTGGCTTGCAAAAATGGAACGTGCTATGACCATAAATAATATTTATTAGTTACTAGCTTTTGCCCGCAGCTTCGCCCGCGTCATATCGAAGACAAAAGTATCCTATGTGTTATTCCAGACCATAGTCTACCTCTGTGCCAAATTTTATAAAGATCCGTTCAGCCGTTTTGACGTGATAGACATATAAACATCCATACATCCTCATGAACAAAGTTTTAATTAATATTAGTAGGATTTATTAAAACTTTATGCACACGCATAAAAAATACTGTGCAAAGGCGGACTTAATGCCTTGGGTATGCCATGGCGATGACGCTTTCTCCTCAAAGAGATTTCAGCAAAGCAGAGGGGCTTGCCAAAGCTACTATCTGCTGGGCTTGTGGGTTGATCGAAAGACATACCGCGGTTCCGGAACACTAAAGGCAAATGATGAAACATGGATGGCTTTTAGACGGTAAAAGTCTGACACTCCCTCCCCTCCGCTCCTCCCAGAGCGGGGGAAAGTTATTCGCTGATTTCCACCGTCGACACGGACACACAGGCTTAAACTCTGATTTATTAATCGACTAGATTTTGCCCGCGGCTTCGCTCGCTTTAAATTCGGGTAACATAGTTCCCTTTTCCTAATTTACAAGTACCTGCTACTTGTAGTTTTTGCCCTAGCGCCTTATAGTTTGTAATAACAATGCTAAGATTTTCCTTTTCTTCAACCTTTCTCCCACATTTCTCACTTAAAAAAATAGCCTATTTCCGTCTTCAGGGTACCGATTATCCCTGTACCAAATTCATCAAAATCGGTGTAGATATGTAGGCATAGAGACGTAACAAACAAACTCACTTTCACTTTTATAATATTAGTAAGGCAGTAAAGATATTGACGAAGTTTACCGATAATCTTCTCATTCTGAAGCATATTTATGACAAAAACTAGCTTTTTCCCGCGGCTTCCCTCGCATTAAATTCGGGGTAACACAGTTCCTCTTGCGCCTTATTGATTTGTAATAGCAACGCTGAGTTTTCCCTTTTCTTCCCTCTTTCTCCCTCAAATCCATTTTTTTTTAAAAAAGCCTAGGCTTTGTCCGTCTCCTGGTTCCCAACTATCTCTGTACCAAAATTCATCAAAATCGGTTTAGCCATTAAAGCGTGAAGAGGTAACAAACAAACAAACTCACTTTCACTTTTATAACATTAGTAAAGATAAGGATATTGACGAAGTTTATCGATACTTTTCTCATTCTGAAACATATTTATGACACAAATTCTAGGAACAAATTAAGTTCAGCTCAGTAAATTAATAAAGTCAATTTATAAACAGAAGACAAGCCTGCCTACCCTATAATTGGAAAAAAACTTGAGCCATCCGTTCACGTTTATTTTTTATTAAAAAAAAGAAACATTGATCCAACTTTCCACCATCGTCTCCGCTCAATGGAGTATTAAACATTAATTATTAAACTTTCCTAATGAATTTTAAATTACTTTTTCTATCAACATTATATTATGTCATTAGTATTGATTTTTTGAAGCCTTGTTTACTTTCTTAAACCATTTTTGAGGTGAGGTATTACATCATTATTTATAGCAACAAAAAATGTTTCTTTTATATTAACTAGCTGGCGCCCGCGGCTTTGTTTGGCTTGGTTGCTTCGGCGAGTACCTGAATAGGATTGGAAGAGAGGCCGCGGCAAGCTGTCATTGTGGAGGCGGTTTGGACTCTGCGCAGCATACGTTCGAGGAGTGCCCTGCGTGGGACTCGGAACGAAGGGACGCTAGGATCGGGCAAGATCTGTCTCTGCCAGCCGTAGTTGGGGCTATGCTGGTGAACTCTGACAACTGGAGAGGCGTAACCTCGTTCTGCGAGACAGTGATGGTCCACAAAGAGGCTGCTGAAAGGGATCGTGAGAGTGCAGATCCCAGTAGGAGAAAAAGTCGAGGAGGCAACCGTCTCGCCGCTGAACAACAAGTAACGTAAAAGAAAAATAAAAAATGATCACTTTCTTCAGAAACCAACGACGCGTCAAAGCGATATTTAAAGAAATACTTAACTCTTACCGCTTAAAACTTTACTTTGAAGACGTTCAAAAAATAATAACTTCGTACATTTTTACCGTTCTTTCGGTAGAAAAACGGTCAAGGCTGTGTCGGGTGTAAAATACTTTGGGATCCGTAGCACTGGGACTTAGAGACCACCTTTAAATTCCGCAAAAGTTGTCTGAAATTAGTTCTGGTTGTAACTGTTTGATTTAAATGTGTGTGCATAGAGCCTCTTGCCCATTTAAATTCGACTTCAAAAAAGGAGGAATTCTGAGTTTTATTTAATACTAGCTTTCGCCCGCGGCTTCGCCCGCGTTAAATTTGGGGTAATACAGTTCCCCTTGCGCCTTATTGATTTGTAATAGCAACGCTAAGTTTTCCCTTTTCTTCCCTTTTTCTCCCTCACATCCCACTTTTTTAAAATAAAAATTAGCCTATGTCCGTCTCCTGGTTCCCAACTATCTCTGTACCTAGCATTGCTATTACAATAAATAAAACGCAAAGGCAAAAACTACAGGTAGCAGGTACCTGATCAGGAAAGGGGAACTGTGTTACCACAATTTTAACGTAGCCGCGGGCAATAGCTAGTTGATATATATATATTACAGAAATAAATAAATAGTACCGTCTTATATACAGTAACAAATCTGGACTTCTTGTACCTTTTCCGTATTTTAGGAAGTCGGGTTTTTTGTAATTTTAAATAAGGAAATAAAGAACTACTTGGCTCGCGAGGTTGTTAACATGTGGGATGGGGAATCAGCGATCATTGTGCCGATAGTCGTTACAGCCAATGGTTTAATTGTAAAGAACCTCGACCAACATCTTGATCCAGCTGCCTTTGGCTTGAGACAGAGAGCGGTACTCTTGGACACGGCTAGTATCGTTAGCAGGTTCCTCTCTCTGGAGCCCTGACTGCCGGTAGCGTGGGCCCGGGTCCCGATACTGGTGGGCTACTATTTTTTTTGTATTTTTATATGTTTTTTTTAATAGGAAATATGTAAAAATATAATAAATATGTGTAAAAATAAATAAAACATTATAAAAACCATTGTGAAGCAAATACCGTTATCATCTTTTAAATTCAGAACCCTAAACTCGAAAAATTACGAATAACCACTTAACTTCTTCCCAAAAAACGGAGAAAAAATTACTTTCGCCCTCTAGCAGGACTATTAAAGTTAAAGTTGATGAAGTTAAGTCTACTCTTAACTTAGATTAGAAATAAGGATTAATTCTTTGTTGGCGTGAACTTAGAAGGCAAGACTATGGCGGCATAGTCCGCATGCCCCATTTTATTACACTTCTGTGTAAGTCATAAGAGGCAGCGATTTGTGGAGTTGAGATTTTCTCCACGCTTTTTCATCCTCATTACTTACCCTACTGCTCAGCTCCCGTAACTCGAAGCGACATAATCTATGATACTCACAAATAAAATGGCCTTCTATTGTGTTTTTTGTTGTCGTTATGCTGTTTTTATTAAAAAAAAAAATACGTTGCCCCACTCTAGAAATTACTCCTGTATCGTGGGTGCATTTACAAACATTTAAACTCACATACACAAACAACCAGATCCGGAACTTTGTATGTAGCTTTGCAGGTCGTTTTTTAAGGCATCCACAGGATTTACCCGGTTAAGCAGACGACAACCTCCTAGGTTGAACTGCGAAATGCATTCATAAAAAAAGAAAATGATGATCTGCCTTTTAAATATATTTAAAATCGTGATTGCATACTAATAGTCGCAAATACCTATCTGACCTCGTCAACCCAGTAAGGTACCGCCTTTTGGTAAGTTGTTTTTCTTATTTTTTTAAAAAAAAAAAAACCTTGGTTACGCCACACGCCAAATATTTGTTTCGTGCGGGGATCGAACCCGCGACACGCAACGCAGCAGTCGATCGCTCAGCCATTGCGCCAACCGTGTGGTCAAACCGTTTTGTTGTTGTCACAAAAAGCGATATGTTCTTATTACATAACATTACGTCTGTTATAATGGGTTAGGTAGAGGCGTACCTAATATTACATCCACATTTCACCAGTTACGTTTAAGTCCCATGTAATAGGGGACGAACCTTAAGCCATCAACCGGGCACAATGACTGCTACTGAAAAAGTTCTGTTAGAAAAACCCAACAACATTTTGCCCAACCTGGTAATCGAACCCCGGATCTGAAGTACAGCAGCCTCGCTTGTGACCACTATATCAACGAGGAAGTCGGTATTACAAATGGTCATTAGTTTTACTTGGTGCTACTATGCACTGGTACTTTATGGTGAACTAGCTGGCACCCGCGACTTCGCCCGCATGATGGTCGAAAAAAAGTATTCTATGTGTTATTCCAGGCTACAGTCAACTTCTGTGCCAAATTTCATCAAGATCCGTTCAGCTGTTTTGACGTGAAAGAGTAATAAACATCCATGCATGCATCCATCCATCCATCCTCACAAACATTCGCCTTTATAGTTTATTTATCCTTTATTTTATAGTAATACTAGCTTTCGCCCGCGTCTTCGCCCGCGTTAAATTTGCGGTAACACAGTTCCCCTTGCGCCTTATGGATTTGTAATAGCAACGCTAAGTTTTCCACTTTCTTCCCTCTTTCTCCCTCACACTTTATTTAAATAAAAATTAGCCTATGTCCGTCTCCTGGTTCCCAACTATCTCTGTACCAAAGTTCATCAAAATTGGTTCAGCCATTAAAGCGTGAAGAGGTTACAAACAAACAAACTCACTTTCGCTTTTATAATATTAGTAAGGATTAGTAGGACTTCAACAAAGGTCAGCTTGTGTACTTTTAGCGACTAATTTTTGCCTCTTAAATCTATACTAATATTATAAAGCTGAAGAGTTTGTTTGTTTGTTTGTTTGAACGCGCTAATCTCAGGAAGTCCTGGTTCGAATTAAAATATTCTTTTAGTGTTGGATAGTCCATTTCTTGAGAAAGGCTATAGGCTATATAACATCACGCTACGACCAACAGGTGCTGAGCAGCGTGAGTGAAACCGCGAAGAACAGCTAGTACCATAATATGGACGTAAAAAAAAACAAACTTTAAAACAAAAATATGAAATCGCTCTTCGCCCATAACTTGCAACACCATCCATCTTAAATAAAGGAGAAGTCGCGTTCCTCACGTCCCGCTGCCGACCTCTAATTCTGTCAGTCCCTGCTACGTGAAATGGGTTGTTGCACTCGTTAGCTAGTTCAGTTCCCGGGCGACGCACTTCGGAATTCATTCGTCATATTTAATATGGGATGCCTTTTAGATGAACAGTTGATGTATGTAGGACAGAAAGTCAGTGTTCGTTGACAAGATGGGGTTTTCTACTTAAATAAATAAATATCTTGGGACAACTCACACACGGCTATCTGATCCCAAGCTAAGCAGAGCTTGTGTTATGGTAACCAGACAACTGATATACATACTTAAATAATTTATAAATACATACATATTATAGATTAATCACACCCAGACACAGAACAAACAATCATGCTCATCACACAAAGTTGGTCCTGGGTGGGAATTGAACCCACGACCTCCGGCTCGGCAGTCAGAGCCACTAATCACTGTTGTCACGAGATATTTATTTATTTAAATGATGGATGATGGGATGGGCGACTACAGTACTTTCACAAGTTATTATGTCTTGTGACTGGGACTGTAGCAGCATCTTTTTTTGCTTTTATGACATTAAAAAGTGTTTGTAATGGTCTAATTAAAATAAACATTTGAGTGTGAATTTTAAGTTTGAAATTTCTAGAATGTTGAAACCACTAAATCAAGCCTGTAGTTTCTTTCTGCTATGAAAAAATCAACCCTCTAACTACGCAGTCAAAAGATATGACCGTTTATGTAGTAAGTTCGTACTGAACACTTGGTGAGTAAGTTTTTTACATTAGAGTAGGTAGTAACTGCCGAAAGTGAAAGAAATGAGTGTTGATGAATGGAGAGGGAGACGAAGATCAAAGAGAAGATAGATAGATTGTGCAAGGAATGATATGAAGGAGAAAGAAGTAATTGGTGCCGTGACGTCTGATAGGGGAGAATGGAAAAAAAAAACGTGTTACGCCGACCCTGGAATGAGACAAAGGCAAATGATGATCTGTCTTTTAAATACATTTAAAATCGTGATTGCATAAAAATTGCAAAGAGCACGCTGAAAGAAAGAGATCGTGCTAGACACCCTGTATAGCTCTGTCTCTTTCCCTCAGTGGAATAAGTTCTGCTTTAAGACGTCATAGTAGGCCTACAGATAGGTATTTACGACTATTCTTATGCAATCACGATTTTAAATGCATTTGGTATGGTAGTGTAGCTGACCTCGTCAACTCAGTAAAGTACCACTTTATGGTAAGTTGTTTTCTTCTTCTTTTTTTAAAACTTTGCCTCACACTATGAATTCCTCCTGCATCGTGGGTGCGTTTTCAAACATTTAAACTCACAAACCGCCAGATCCGGAACAGCTATCTCTAGGAAATACAAATATTTGTTCCGTGCGGGGATCGAAATCGTAACACGCACCGCAGCATTCCATATCAGTCACTGCGCCAACCGATTGTTAGTCTAACTTTACTTGTTGGAGTTTACGGAATCACATTAATGTATACTTATAAGACTACCTATTTTATATCAATTTGCCTATGCTTTGACACAAATCGAGGACTAAACAAATAATCCCTTTTTGCCCCCATTCCCCCGGGGTGGGTCGCCCCCCTTATCAGCAACTGAACAATTTATTCCAAATTAGAAGGCCCAACGCAAACTGATTAAAGCTTTATCTCACGTCGGGGTGTCAGTAACGCAATTACCCCGTACGGGGGTAATTACCCTAGTTTTGTTACCCTTTTTGTTACCTATAAATAGGAAATCAAACTTTTTAAAACATGTAATTCTTTCGGTTGTTTTTGAAAGGATATTTAATTTGTTTAAGTATCTTTAATTTAAAAATAGAGAAAATAGTCTAAGAAAAACATGTTTTACCCAGACTCTGTTTCAACAGAGATTGCAACTGAGTGCAACTTACCTTTATCTTATTGCGACAAAATCAAAATCAAAAGTCATTTATTCAAATTAGGCTGATAATCAGCACTTTTTGAACGTCACATTACAAGAGACAGTCCTACAAAAACTCCCTGCCCTTCGCCACTTCCTAGTGTTTTATCTGGGAAGAAGAAGTGGCGGAACAAACTCCCAAGCAACACATCTGTCTGTCAGGTTAGAAGAACCAAATTTTATACAATTTTGTTTTATCAGAAGGTAAGAAATTATTCAGTCATTGTCACATGTCATGACAGGCTCTTAAAGCCATCTTTTGAGTATGCCGTGACCACAATAACTGGTACAGATTGCTACTGGTGTGTTGTCAACACGGTAATGGACAATCTGTATTTTTTTATAAATTTTTACTCTCAGAGACAAACATTGGATACTTCAAATGGGTTCACGGATGACAACTGATAGTTTCGCGCGCAAATCAAATCCCAAATCGAATCAGAAGGCATACTTACTTGAAAGTACTGTGGTCGTCCATTCCAAAGGGAAGATTTTAATAATAGAGAACAATGGACCATAAAAGCTCCTTGATCACTTTTGAGTTTCCAAAGCCTTTTTTTTTTTCTTTTGGGTGGGAAATCATCCAATGACTTGCGGGGGAGGGGGGCATGTCAGACTTGTACTGACTAAAACCCACCCATGTTCCTTCTATTGCCCTTTACGTTCCAGGGCCGCGGTAAGTTTCTAAAGCCTTCAACATAGATATTATGTCATGCAAAAAACTGGCCAAAAGCGAGTCAGACTCGCGCGACGAGGGCTCCGTACAAACTTGCAACATAAACGGCCTTTTTTTACTGCTTAGACTTTTTGCTCTAAGACTAACCCCCGAATACTGAAACGTCACTCAAAATGTGAGGGCTGCTTAACATTTGAGCAGCTCATAAACTTTAGATTTTGTATGGTCAAACGTCACTTCTGAGTCTCTGTTAAATTTAAGTGGGACTTAAATTTTGAGTGACGTTTCAGTATTCGGGGGTTAATAATGGTTTTAATTTCAACTCGATACCTTCACGCGTTTCCGAGATAAAGGGTCTTGACAGACAGACGGACAACAAAGTTATCCAATAAGGGTTCTGTTTGTTCCTTTTGAGTTACGGATCCCCAAAACATGTACAACATTGAGTAGGTACCTATTGATGAATCAAATCAAATCAAACCACTTATTTCAATTAGATCATTACAGGCACTTTGGAATGTCAAGAAACAAAATGAATCTACAGTCCCGGTCACAAGGCATAATAACTTGTGGAAGTACTGTAGTTGCCCATTCCAAAGCGTTGATCTCTATGGAGAAGAATGGGCAAGAAACTCCATGGACACAATTTAACTTTAAAACTAAATAACTTAAAAATGAACCGTGGTAGCTAAAAATGACCAGTCCCAACTGACAGCGCCCGTTTACGAACATGACGTATGGATCAGCCCCATTCAGCTCGACCATTTTGAAGGGAGCTAAATTACCCGATACACCCGCCACCATCAGCGAGACATTTAAGTGAGCATGACACTATCAACCACCAGGGCTTCGTTAAGTCAATGAACATAGCACTCACGTTCGTTTTCTTGAATGTATCAAGAAAACGAAATTATCTTTCCAATTCTACAGAAAACCAATCGAATACAAAACAAATGCAGACAAACAATAGCTACTTATCGAATAAATTGACTCCAAGTTAATAAGGTTTATATTTATTTCAGGTAACATTCTTCCCATTCTCTTCTACTTGGAGGCCCGGTTATAGTAAAAGGCCTCCGACCCCTATACTTGGGGGCCTCAGGGTAAATTGAACGAAAGGAAACTAGGGGTAAGGTAAGCAGAGAAGTTAATTGAATGCTAGTCATCAGTAAAATTGTATCTTGTAGGCAACGCAGAGTAAATAGCTTGTACATTTTGATGTAGAAAAGAATGTTTTCCTGTTTTGTACTCAGTGGAATGCTGGAGAGTTTGTGGGTCATAGAGTAAAATACGGTATAGAAGCGACAGTGCTTAAAAATCATAGAATTTTCGCGGTAAGTGTGCCCAGGAGCTACGTAAACGGTATTTATTTGTTTATTGGTTAACCTACAATTGTTACACTGATAAATAAAATCAATGTTTTGATGACATGGTTGGCGCAGTGGCTGAGCGATCGACTGCTGCGCTGCGTGTCGAGGGTTCAATCCCCGCACGGAACAAATATTTGTATGACCTACAGGTAGTTGTTTCGAGTTTGGCTGTTTGTGGGTTTAAATGTTATGTTTAAATGTTAACGCACCTACGATACAGGAGAAATTTGTAGAATGCAGGAATGTCTTTTTTTTTCTTAAAAAGAAAAACAGTCAGAATGAAAATATGATGCGGCAAACACAGATAAAAAAAGACTTAAAAAAACCGGCCAAGAGCATGTCGGGCCACGCTCAGTGTAGGGTTCCGTAGTTTCCCGTCCGTCACAATAAGTGTTCCCAGTTATGAGGCCAACCGAACAATTCGGTAATACCCGATCCAATGTAATAAGTACCTACAGCGCCATCTCTCGGGGAATTGGGTTACTAATTAATACAAAGACACAGATTTCAATAATTATTTTTTTGTTTGAAAAAAGATACGTTCAGGATAATAAAATATGTAAACAAAGTTACAAAAAATGCTTGCATATACGATTATACTACAAACTTGTCCAGAAATTATTTTGTAAAACTTTTTGTCTTTTTTGTACAAAAACTGTTGTGTCAATCAATTTCAAAATAATTTTCATAGAAAGTCCTTATAAAGTTCTACTTTCCAGATTTTTTTCATATTTTCTAAACTTATGGTTCAAAAGTTAGAGGGGGACACATTGTTTTTTACTTTTGGAGTGATTATTTCCGAAATTATTGACATTATCAAAAAATGATCTTAGTAAACCCCTATTCATTTTTAAATACCTTCCCAACAATATATCACACGTTAGGGTTGAAATTTAAAAAAAAATCACTTCCCACTTTACATATAGGGTGTCTACCCTAATAAAACATTTTTTTCAATTTTTTATTTTACCACTTTGTTGGCGTGATTGATACACATATTGGTACCAAATTTCAGCTTTCTAGTGCTAACGGTCACAGAGATTAAGCGAGGACGGACGGACGGAAGGACGGACGGACGGACGGACGGACGGACGGACGGACGGACGGACGGACGGACGGACGGACAGACAGACATGGCGAAACTATAAGGGTTCCTAGTTGACTACGGAACCCTAAAAAGGAGGAGGTTCTCAATTCGAACCTATGTTTTTTTGGAACGAAGTTCCTTATCGCGTGTTGTGAAAGGGGGCTAGACGGAAAAAATTCTTACGAAAACTTGTCACGACACTTTTTGCTATAGTATGCTATTATAAGCTGTGCGGCGTCGCATGTTTCTCTGTCTGTATGTCTGTCTCTCTTATAGAAAGCAAGTCAGATATTTTCATTTCTATAGGAACTTCGTTCCATCCGGGTGTCTCTTGACACCTCTAATTTTTATGTTTGTTACCTCATAACTCTGGTCTGGGTGAACCGATTTTGATGATTCTTCTTTTATTCAAAAGCTTTTGCCATTTAGGCGTGAAGACGTAACAAACAAACAAACTAACATTCGCTTTTATAATATTAGTAAAGATAGTTTTTATTTATTTCCGATATTAGATACGTGTTTAGTTTTTTCCATCTGTCCTATCGCAGGTCTGTTGGAAGAGATTTCTTTATGAAATAAGCAGTACCTTTGTGCTCTTTTTTCCTTATGTACTTTTTTATATATTGTTCTGTGTGTACATAAATAAATAATAAATAGATAAAAAACTAGTGATATCATTTAGCACACTTTTAACTGAGTCTCGTCGTCCAGTCCCTCTGACTACACGTCTTAAATCTAATATATAAAATTCTCGTGTCACAGTTTTCGTTTCCATACACCTCCGAAACGACTGGACCGATTTAAACGAAATTTTGTGTACATATCGGGTAGGTCTGAGAATCGGCCAACATTTATTTTTCATACCCCTAAGTGGGCAGCGGGTGAAACCGCTGGGCGCAGCTAGTACAACCATATTATTCGTTACCCATACATAATAAACCATTCTTCTTTACTTTAACCGTCATTAGTGCTTCTTATCCCCTCATAATTAATGATAAAAGACAGACACGCGTTCTCGTACACATCTCTACGGCTAAAGTAAATATAATTAACGCAAGCCTTATTGTTTCCGACGTATGTATTAGAAAGTTGCCACACAATGGCTTTAGGACAGAAGTTCTATTTTCACCTACATGTTTTATTAAGCACCTAAATATTAAATCGTATAGCGACTGTAATAATATAACAGAAAGTACTCCTAGACACGGCTCGGATTGTTAGGAGGTGCCTTTCTCTGGGGCCCTCACCGCAGCTTGGACCCTGTTCTCGATACCGGTGGGCTACTATTTTTATATTTTTTTTGTTTTGATAAGAAATATGGGAAAATATGTATACAAATAAATAAAGGATAAGGAAATTGATAAGTTAAGTTATATACAAACATTAAAACACAACAAGCTAAAATTAAAAGAAAAACAATGTAGAAGTAACCGTGGGCCCCATGCTAGGCACAGCCTGTATCTCGGTGGCCCAATATTAACAGTTAGGCAAGTTGAATAATTGACAAATGTTCAATGTGACGCAGCACAATATTGTGTTAGACCATAATAGGCACTTATGAATATAAAAAAAAATAATTATGCTGTTACAGTCCCAGTCACAAAACATATGTAATAACTTGTGAAAATACTGTAGTTGCCCATTCCAAAGCGTAGATGGAGAAGAATGGATAAGATACTCCATGGACACTATTTAAAATCATAAATCAAAACAGTCGTCTCTGACGTAATACACAACAAACTGTTTCCGAGTTTACAAATTAACAAACAAACATACAGGGGCCTTAGTCTGCTATTACAATAGTGTCAGAATGGTCGATGATCGCTGATCGCAAAATGGTTGATTTTGACAAGTTTATTATGTAGCAGATTACCAAACTTGTCAAAATCAACCATTATGCGATCAGTGATCGACCATTCTAACACTATTGTAATAGCAGACTAAGGCCCCTACTAATAAAACTGTGATAGCTCATTCATGACGGATCTATGGTAAGAAACATGGCTGAATTTAGTAGGCAGAATATGACGTACCTACGGTTTATTGTACTTCAAGATGTGTAAGCAATTTATTTCATGCAAATAAATGATTTATAGTTATAAATCCCTGAAGGATTTGCAGAGGTTTTTTTACCGATATACTCCTCCAGCTCTGGTTGGAGCGAGGAGAGTGTCAGACTTGTACTGACTAAAACCCACCCATGTTCCTTCTATTGCCGTTTCGGTTCCGGGGCCGCGGTATCTCTTTCGAACAACCCGCAAACCCGTGTTATTATACCTATTAGTATTGTACTTTAAGGTATTTAAGAGTATGTTACAGTGGTATGCAATTGGGGGCTAGCTCCAATGTACTCAATCTGGGATAAATTTGACGGGCCTGTTGATCTAGTGGTTAGTAGCCCTGACTGCTGGGCCGGTGGTCGTGGGTTCGATTCCCACCCGGGACAAACTTTGTGTGATGAGCATGATTGTTTGTTCTGTGTCTGGGTATGATTTATCTATAATATGTATGTATTTATAAATTATATCAGTTGTCTGGTTACCATGACACAAGCTCTGCTTAGCTTGGGATCAGATAGCCGTGTGTGAGTTGTCCCAAAACATTTATTTATTTTATTTATTTATTAAAATAACTGATCAAAAATGCAACAGCACTTTTGCTTCGGGAATTTTGTTTCTCAAAAATAGCGCTATCGATCATTGACAAAAAAGCGGCCAAGTTCGAGACGGATCCACAGACCGCGAGGTCCTTACAAAATTTGCGAAATTAACGCCCATATCTTTTTACTGTGTAGGCTGAGAGGGTTGGTATTTTCAAAACTCCAAGGGACTACAGACTTCAGTGTAAGGTTTTAATTTGAACACGTTAACTTAACGCCTTTCTGAAATAAAGGGTCTTGAAAGACAGACATACGGACAACCAAATGATCCTATAAGGATTCCGGTTTTTCCTTTTAGATTACGGACCCCTAAACATTGAAAATTCATTTTTTTTTCTGTTAAAAAACCGTTGCCCCACACCTAGGATTTCTCCTGTATCGTGAGTGCGTTTACAGGCATTTAAACTCACAAACACAAACAACCAGACCCAAATCTGCTCGTCAAACAAATATTTGTTACGTGCGGGAATCGAACCCGCGAAGCGCAGCGCAGCAGTCGATCGTTCAGCTACTGCGCCAACCGAGTTGTACTCTTTAAAATGTATTTACTAGTTTATTTTATTTGTATAAAAAAAGTAAAAAAAAAGTTCAATTTTGTATATAACATCTCTATATTACTTTCCTCCACAGTAAGCAAAGCCGTAGATGAAAGGTAGTCCCTGAATAAACTTCTGTACGTATACTATTTAATGTCAATATCTCTACTATCAGTGATAAATTGAGGTTGAAATACTGATACCCTTAGCGTACAGAGTATCACAAGCTAGGTATGTGCCGCCGATATGCTTGTGAACACCGGAGTAGTACTAACAAGTACTACAGTGCTGTACTAATAGGTTATATAGGCTTCTGTATGTTAGGACCAGTTTATTTTTGGTCCTTTGAACCTATGAAGGCTTACGAAGACGATTTTAGTCACTAATGAGGTGTTGAACATCGTTATAGGTTGGAATTACTGAAAATGTTACTGAAAATTGTCACCAAGTGACATCGATGGTATAATCTACTGCTGCGCTGCGTGTCGCGAGTTCGATCCCCGCTCGGAACAAATATGTGTCAGACTAGTCCAAGGGCGGGGCAAAGTTTTATAAAAAATATATATATAACCGATACAATTGTTGGTGAACTCATAAATGAAAATTTATGATAAAATACAAAAAGTTTTGACCCCATTTGTCTATGCTTGAAAATTGTATGCGACCAGTATGGCAATTCACAACTGATTTTGATTTCTTGGGACCAGTAGGCCTACCATGACATCTTAAAGCAGAACTTATTCCACTGAGTGAAAGAGATGGTGCTAGACACCCTATATAGCTCTGTCCCTTTCCCTCAGCGGAATAAGTTCTGCTTTAACACGTCATGGTAGGGTAGCTGGATTGTTCGAGCAATGGTCTATCAAATATTTCTATATCTGATCCGATTCTCTCTCACACACAAACATCGTTTTATTTTTTTTAACGAAGTTGCTTATCACGCGTTGCGAAAGGGGGCTAGACGGAAAAAAATAAGACCAAAAGTTGTAACGACACTTTTTGCTTAAGACCAAAACTTGTAATTACACTTTTTGCTCTGGCTGTCTCTTTCTCTCTCCTAGAAAGCAAGCCAGTTATTTTCGTTTCGTCTTCCTATTTCGCATTGAACAGTGTAGTGTCGCCACGATTATTTTTGTTGAGTGGACACAGGTTTTTTGTACATAACAAATAATCACTTCATTCCATCCGGGTGTCCCTTGACACCTCTCATTTCTCTTCAGACGATTATGAAATAAAAGTGAGTTATTTTTTATTATGATTTACCTAAGCAATCCAAAGTTCTTCTCAAACCTACTTATCGTGTAAGAACACAGAAATAACTACATATTCTTGGCTCCCTAATCGAACAGTGTTACCGTTCGTCGATATGTACCAGTCGATGGAATCGGCCTCTAGGAAATTAAATCTCTTCGACGCTTCCTCGAGACTTTACATTTTAATGTGAGAAGTTGTCACACCGTTCTGTAGTGAAAGGTAACGTTGCTCGGATTTTTCTAGATTCCTAGATTTCCATTATAACATGGTCTCCCTTTTTATAGATTACCTTTATAATGAGAGATTTGCATAATTTGGTTTTTTTATAGTTTGACTAGCTTTCGCCCGCGGCTTCGCTCGCGTTAAATTTGGTATATCACACCAAGCAGACCTGCAGTTTTTGCTCTTGCGCCTGATCGATTTTTAATAGCAATGCTAAGTTTTCCCTTTTCTTCCCTCGTTCTCCCTCATATCCCACTTTTTTAAATAAAAATTAGCCTATGTCCGTCTCCTGGTTCTCAACTATCTCTGTACCAAAATTCATCAAAATCGGTTGAGCCATTAAAGCGTGAAGAGGTAACAAACACACTCACTTTCGCTTTGATAATATTAGTAAGGATTGGTTGTCATGCGTACTAAGCAACATCGACGATACGATCGGGAGAAATCTCTCTTGTTTTTAGCTCTAGCTTTTGACGAATTTGAGCAACTGAAAAGGAAACGAGCATGGAAAAATGCTGTTCTGTGCTGCCATATAAGATTTTGTTGGATGATTAAATAAAATTACTCTTCAGATAGCTTCTTTAGGCGTATATCCCAAAATTTAAAGAGTTCACAAATTAGGCGTGTGATTAGAATGCGAATGCTTTTTTTTTTTTTTTCGGGTGGGAAGTCATCCAATGACTTCCCCCGCTCTGGGCGGAGCGGGGGGGCATGTCAGACTTGTACTGACTAAAACCCACCCATGTTTCTTCTATTGCCCTTTACGTTCCGAGGCCGCGGTATCTCTTTCGAACAACCCGCAACCCCGGCAGGCGGAGGCTCTGGCAAGCCCCTCTGCTTTGCTGACTCTCTTTGAGGCGCGCGTGAAACACGAACGGTCGAACGCGCCGTCGACACGGCCTGTCGTCAATCGACGGACGGACGGTGAACTACCCATTGCTCACCGCCCACAGGCCCGCATCTACGGTGGCCGGGAGTCGTCTCACGGCGCCCGGAATGCGAATGCCTTGACCGACATTTTGATTCTGCGATAGTGGCGGCGCGATGCGGTTGAGTTTTTCACTAATTAGAAACTGCTGTGACTGATTACGAATTGTTGACGACAATTAGACAGATTTAATCCTAAAATGTAATTAATTTGTTTCTAGGATAATTGAGGATTTAAACCTTATTTATTATCCTTATAATATTAACTATAAATTGTTGTTTTTTTTGTTTTAACAAAAGATAATGAATCCTTTAAGTTTCTTTTTATTTCAAAATACTTTTATATTGGGTATAATATAATTAATTAATTAAATGGATTTTATTTACTGAGTTTACCTACGAAGCGCGTTCGAACCCGCTTCTTACGTAAGAGGCTTCTTAAACAATATTTTCGCGATCTCCTATTGGACAAAAACACCTTCACAAGCACAACACATAAACTTAACACCTGTAATCCCCAAGGATGAAGGCAGAGATGTACTTCATAAAACACTCACATTTCACTAATTATGTTTTAGTCCCGACCCAAAATAATCAACTCACAAGAGACAAGTTACACAACGGTGTGACCGACGCCCCAATTTAATGTATTTTCGTGAAAGCTCGCTGTGAACGGTTGGTATTAAATGACGTGAGAAACAATATCATTCTCTCTTTCTAACGTATTGCTTTCTCGCTCTAACGGTACACTTATGTGCCATGTTTCTGTCGAGTTTTAAATTGTTCCAGTAAAAGAGAAAGGGTGGTTTTAGGATCGATTTCTTCTGCTATGGATTTTGTATGGATTATTTTTTTGTGGAGTTAGTAACGTATGGTATTTTGGATGAGGCTGTTGTGTATTATTTTCTGTTATCAATGTATGGCTTTTTAAAGATTATTTAAGACTAGCTTTTGCCCACGGCTTTGTTCGTGTTTAATTTGGAGTAATACAGTTCCCCTTTACCAGTTACTTGTAGTTGTTGCCCTAGCGCCTTATTTATTGTAGTAGCAATACTAAATTTTCCTTTTCTTTCATCTTTCTCCCTCATTTTTCACTTTTTTTAGACAAACGCCTATGTCTGTCTCAAGGGTCCCAACTATACCTGTAAGAAAAATTTATCAAAATCGCTTTAGCCATTTAGGCGTGAAGACGTAACAAACAAACTCACTTTCGGTTTTATAATATTAGTACTAGACTCGGCTTGCGGGCTTGCAAACGGCCAAATACTGAAAGATACTATACGAAAGTACATACATAATTATACTTTGGTATTGTATCTGTGTTACATCACTACAATATCAGTTTGATAGGATTTAAGAGTATACTCCAAAATAATGAAGTGTCAAAGTACAACACATACACCAAAATTTACAACTCCGCTTGCACTAAAGTGTATCGAATATCCAATAGTTTGAGGCAATTTATGTTGCTAGCTTTAAACACTATAATTTCCAGTTATCGAACATTCGATACCCATACTATAACGAGATATTTAGCCTCGATTTACGATAAAATGTCGATCACTCGGACAACCATACTATATCGATAGTTTGTTTGTGAGCAAGGTATTATAAGTTTGGATTTCAATTGCTGTTTGATCATATTAAGACAGTTTATTTTGATGATAATAGTTTTTATAGAGAATGACTGGTTGTCTTGCGCGGTTTTACCCACGTCTTTAATTGCTGCCGCGCTTCCGTGGGTAGTAGCGTGATTGATATAGCCTATGTTACTTCTTGAGAATGTATGTAGCTTCCTATTGGTGAAAAAATGGTTAAAATCGGTCCAGTAGTTTAAGAGCCTATTCGGGACAAACAAACAAACAAATCTTTCCTCTTTAATAAAAATATGTAAATAAAATATCAAAATAAGTCATTTTCCTACTGCTGGGACACAAGGCTTTAGAATGATGCCCCTAAGCTACCCAAGCATTGTCATCGAAACTATAAATACATATCTACTGAATTTTAGCTCAATTATATACCAGGAAGAGGGTCAAATATTTAATTCTTAGATCTTTTAAAATAGTAAGTTAGCTGAAAGTGAAGCTGATCTCCATAGTAAACGACTAACCCGAACCGTGCATCTTTTCTCGACGTTTTATAAGTGCCCATGTAGGCCTATGTGACATAAAAATATTTTGATTTCGATTTTTTGTTAATGAAAGATTATAATTAAATAGAAAACTTAAAAAAAAACACATAAAAAAAATCGGAAAATAAAATTACTTCCGGCAGTCGGTGGCAAAACAATTAATAAATGAAACGAAAGTAAAGTTAAAAAGTTAGTTTTTTTTTATCTTAAACTGTTTCCATATACCGACATGTTAAAATGAACGCACTGACAAAAAAAAACTCGCAAACCAGAACTTTATCATAAAAGGTAAACATGTCAAAAAGGAAGCTGCGGTGAAAGGAGCAAGCTATCCGTACCCCTATTTGAGCAGGTCGGGTAATTTAATAACGTACCCCCGATAAGGGCTATCGATTTGCAATATTTACCCCTAAATGGGTAGACCGGGCATAGATTAAATATTAGAACTTGTAGACGCGACAGAACTTAACGTGCGAACAAATTCAACCTAAAATTAAATCAAACTAGCTGGCGCACGCGGCTTCTCCCGCGTGATATCGGAAAAAAAAGTATTTTATGTTTTATTTCAGACCATAATCTACGTCTTTGGCAAATTTCATCAAGCTCCGTTCAGCCGTTTTGACGTGAAAGAGTAACATACATGCATACATCCTCACAAATATTCGCATTAGTAAGATCTGTGTGCCATGAGGCATTCATTTGGAATCTTTGGTAAAGTTATAGCTACCTCAAAAAGCATAAACAGAACCCTTATAGGATTACTATGTTGTCTGTCTATCAAGATCCTTTATCTCGGGAACACGTGAGAGAATCGAGTTGAAATATGCTCAAGTCTGTGGTCTCTTGGGCCTGTGAAAAAATCAACCCTCTAAGATATGGCCATTTAAAACGCAAGTTTGTACAAAACCCTCGGTGCATGCGTCCGATTCTCACTTGCCCGGTTTTTTTAGTATTTGTTGTGTGCAACATAAATATGTCATCAGTGAAAATTTCAACGGTCTTACTGTCACAGTTCATGAGATACCGCCTGGTGACAGACGGATGGACAGCGGAGTTTTAGTAATAGGGTCCCAATTTACCCTTTATGAAACTTTAAAATACTGAGAAAGAAAAGAATATTTATCAGCCGCAATTTACGACGAGCACACAAAAATATAAAAATAAATATTAAACATGCAAAGCATCACAGACATTTATAAATACACTAGCTTTTGCCCGAGGCTTCGTTTGCGTTAAATTCGGGGTAACACAGTTCCCCTTGCGCCTTATTGATTTGTAATAGCAACGCTAAGATTTCCCTTTTCTTCCTTCTTTCTCACTCACAACCCACTTTTAAAATATATATATATATATATATTTTAAAAGTGGGTATTATATATATATATATATAATAGCTAATATCCCTCTCCTAGTTCCCAACTATCTCTATACCAAAATTCATCAAAATCGGTTGAGCCATTAAAGCGTGAAGAGGTAACAAACAAACAAACTCACTTTCGCTTTTATAATATTAGTAAGGAATATCGATTAACTAAATTCGAAAGTTATAGTAATGGTTTTATAATATTATATTTCTACGTTGTTACATATGAGTTTGAGCACCACCACAAACTTTTATAATATTAAAAAGGATATATGGGACAAAATAGCTTGCACGTCGTGACTGCGACAGGTAGGTCACCACTCAGAATGATGCTTTGAGAGAACTTACTCAAAAGCACTGTCGCGTCTGCAAAACTTCACAACTCATCACAGGAGTCTGACACCAAAATGCAGATTATTGGTCGGCAACCTCTGGTCCTTCACCCATTTTCATTTTATTATCTCGCTGCCATAGCTCCGCAGAGGTCGTTAGTTCGAACCCGGGAGTAATGTTTTTCAATTATGCATGCAATTCTGAACTGTCATTAGACTTGATGAGGGCTCGGGGAAGTGATAATTTTAAATAGGATCGCGGCTGATTAGTTTATGGTGCTACGTTGAGTAACTTAGTAGCATGATTTAGTGAATTTGGGATTTTTGCAGAGTAAGTACAAAAGTTGTTAAATCTTGAACTTTTTTTTCTGTATAGTTACAATACTGATGGCAACATGTGTCACTTGTTTCATTTTTTTTTGGAGCTTACTCCTAAAGAATCGATTTTCATATATAAGGCGCCCGGTATGAGAAAAAACCGGCCAAGAGCGTGTCGGGCCACGTTCAGTGTAGGGTTCCGTAGTTTCCCGTCTGTCACAATAAGTGTTCCCAGTTATGAGGCCAACCGAACAATTCGGTCAATGTAATAAGTACCTACAGCGCCATCTCTCGGGGAATGGGTTACTAATTAATACAAAGACGTGCAATTTCGATTTCAATAATTCTTTTTTTGTTTGAAAAAAGATACGTTCAGGATAATAAAATATGTAAACAAAGTTACAAAAAATGCTTGCATATACGATTATACTACAAACTTAGTCCAGAAATTATTTTGTAAAACTTTTTGTCTTTTTTGTACAAAAACTGTTGTGTCAATCAAGTTCAAAATAATTTTCATAGAAAGTCCTTATAAAGTTCTACTTTTCAGATTTTTTTCATATTTTCTAAACTTATGGTTCAAAAGTTAGAGGGGGGGAGACACATTGTTTTTTACTTTTGGAGCGATTATTTCCGAAATTAATGACATTATCAAAAAATGATTTTAGTAAACCCCTATTCATTTTCAAATACCTTTCCAACAATATATCACACGTTAGGGTTGAAATTAAAAAAAAAATCACTTCCCACTTTACATATAGGGTGGCTACCCTAATAAAACATTTTTTTTTAATTTTTATTTTACCACTTTGTCGGCGTGATTGATATACATATTGGTACCAAATTTCAGCTTTCTAGTGCTAACGGTCACAGAGATTAAGCGAGGACGGACGGACGGACGGACGGACGGACGGACGGACGGACGGACGGACAGACAGACATGGCGAAACTATAAGGGTTCCTAGTTGACTACGGAACCCTAAAAACCGAGGGGTAAAACCTACTAAAGTAACGAAAACGTGTCACGTTTTTGGTGCGCACCTTTAGTGCGCAACTTTCTAATTTGGCCGTATTAAGACGTACATATGGTATGCTGTATAGGCGACTATACCTATATACTATATGTTATTGGGCTTGTTTGTATCTATCAGTGTCGATGTATTTATATTGCTATTTTTTTTTCATTAATTTGTGAATTTACCCTTTCATATGATATTAATCTTTTTTCAGTTGAATAATGATACTCGTACTTAAGGAGTAAACTCCAGTCGTGCGTCGGAGCTGATACACACTTTTTTTTAGTAGTACTGTTAAGTAATTATGACTTTTAATTTAGAGAATAATATGTATGTAACATGGACCCTAACTAACGTTGGTGCTATGCAAATTTGTTTGATAATTTTATCTGTTGTATCTCCAGATCAGTATTATCTGTTACAAGATTTATGATATCGGCTGGCAATAAAAAAAAAAACTTGAGCGCGAGTCAGACTTCTGCTCAGAGGGTTCTGTACAAAATTATGACTTATACGGTCATTTATTTTTACAGGGTTCAATTTTTCACAGCTCCAAGGGACCACTTGTGTATATGTTTTTAATTTTAACTCCTATACCTTGACACGTTTTTGAATTAAAGGCTCTTGACAGACAAACAAAAAAAAGAAAGATACAGGTGCGAGGTGGGGGGCGCCGGGGCCCCGGTTCGACCACGGAGCGGGGACTGGACGGGGCCTGAGCCGGACGAGGGACGGGGGGACTCGGGGCCGTAGTTTGCTTGCCGCACTTGACTTGCATTATCGCACCATCCAACAGTCCGACCTAGACCGAAGGCTCTCGCTGTCTTGCATGTGTGTCTCGCTGTCTTGTTTTACCCTACACAAAAAATATCTTTCCCTCCCTTTTTACTCCCTCTTTCTTCCCGTATCCCACTTTTTTAGCCTATGTCCGTCTCCAGGGTGCCAACCATCTCTGTAAAAAAAATTATCAAAATCGATTTGGCCATTAAGGCGTGAAGACGCAACAAACAAACAAACACACTTTCGCTTTTATAATATACTAGCTTTCGCCCGCGTTAAATTTGGGGTAATACAGGTCCCCTTGCGCCTTATTGATTTGTAGTAGCAACGCTAAGTTTTCCCTTTTCTTCCCTCTTTCTCCCTCACATCCCACCTTTTTAAAATAATAATTAGCCTATGTCCGTCTCCTGTTTCCCAACTATCTATGTACCAAAATTCATCACAATCGGTTTAGCCATTAAAGCGTGAAAAGGTAACAAACAAAAAAACAAATAAACAAACAAACTCACTTTCGTTTTATAATATTAAGTAAGGACTAGCTCTCGCCCACGGCTTCGCCCGCCACGGATAAGACAGTCCCCCTTTCCTGATTTGCAGGTACCTTTTTAATAATATTAGTAAGGAAGTAAGGATTATGTCGTTATAATGATGAATATTTGTAGCTGAATTGCCTCTCCTTGTGTGGCCAAGTCATAACATCGTATAACGAGCGACAGTAAGGACATAAAATTAGGTACGCGGATGTATGCATTAAACACGGCTCACTTAAGATGCCATGCTTAGTTCGAATATAATTCTGAAATCCAAGAGGAAATCTTTAATATATTTTTGGACATTATATTTGTATCCTATCACGAGGAGCTCGTGGCTAAACAATAGCAGTCGCTCAGGTCGATTTTTAGGTTAAGCCGCGCTTGCCTAGGTTGGTCTGTGGATCGGTGACCACCCGTTACATACCGAGTTTCCTCCGTGCCTCGAAAAGCACGTTAAGCTGTTGATCCCGGCTATCATTTGTAGATCTTTGACAGTCGTTACAGGTAGTCAGTCCGAAAGTTTGACAACCAGTCTTACCAAGGGGTATCGCATTACCCAGTACTAACTGGGTTGTGGAGGTCAGATAGGCAGTTGCTCCATGTAAAATGCTGATATTCAGCTGCATCTGGTTAGAGTGGAAGCAGACCCCAACATAGTTGGGAAAAAGCTAGGCAGATCATTTGTATCCTATCACAATGTTCTACTGTCTTGAGATGAAATACGCAATGCACCATCGTACGATCGCTCCCAATTAGGACGTTGCCTTAGATTTTTTACAGCTTAGTCTTAATGCTTAAGACTTAATAATGGTTTTAAATTCAACTCGATACCTTCTAGTGTTCCCGAGATACACGGTCTTGACATATATCCAGACGCTTGTTAACGTATTATTTTATTTTAATTTCTGTAAAGTAAGCAATGACTTATTGTCGGGCCTATGCTGTCCTCTCATACGTAGAAACTAATGTTGTAACAACAACATTGTGTAACCAAATGATTTTGAAAGAGTAACCATGGAGTTTCTTGTCGATTTTTTTCCATAATAAATGACCAACCCGAACCATGCGCCTTTTCTTGAAGTTTTATAAGTGCTCATGTAGGCCTTTTCTACTTATTAATACCTGAACGGATCTTGCTGAAATTCGGCACAGAGGTAGATTATAGTCTGGAATCTAAGTAATATCTTATCTTACTTCTTACTAATATAATTATAATAACAATATATAATAGGAACTATGCAATAATATAAAAGCGCTAGTATGTATGCTTATTACAGGTATACACAGCAATACCATAGTGACAACAAAAAAAATAAAAATTAAATAACACTATTAAATTATCACACTGTTTCTTCTGTAATACTTACTGTTTCTGCAAATGTATACGGACGAAATGCTATCTCTAACTGACAATAGAAAATGAATATTTGAAATAAGAATTTGTTTGAGATACCAACATACCACAAATAAAATAGAAGAAAAAAAAACGTTTTTTTTATTTGTTTTTTTTTTGCAAAAAGTTTCATCCTTAACATTGTATAACTGTTACTGTCCATGTTTTACCTTGTAACAACACTTCAGGCCCCAACAGACCTGTTCCACTAGCTATCTTCTAGTTCAAGCCAGTAACTATCTCCCAAAGGTCCTATAACACTAGAAAACTAACAATAGTCAAGTTAATCTGCACTTTAACAGTAGCTAAACCAGCGAGTACTCGAAAACAATGGTTTAACCTCTGCTACTGACGTTTTTCTCTGAGACAATAGAAATCAGTGGCTCATTGTGGATATAAAGTATACGTATACCTTCTACCTTTGATCCAGCAACTTTAGTTAAGATTTTTGGTGCTTTGATACCGGGAAAATTTTCTTTTGGAGTTTTGGCAGTGTATTTGAAAAATGGATGTTGTTTGAATGTACTGAAATGGAAAGGGAGACTTTCGGCCACCGTAGATGCGGATCTATGGGCCGTGAGCAATGAGTAGCTCACCGTCCATCTGTGCAGTGACCACAGGTCGTGTCGACGGTGCATTAGTGTTTCTCGCGCGCCACAAGAAGATGTCAGCAAATCATAGGGGCCCGCCGTGGCTACCGCCTACCATTCATTGCTTGTTCGAAAGAGATACCGTAGCTTCAGAACATAAAAAGCAAAAGAAGGAACATGGGTGGGTTTTAGTCAGTGCAAGTTTGACACTCCTCCCCGCCCCCGGGGCGCGGTATCTCTTTAGAACAGCTACCCTACTATGACGTCTTAAAGCAGTTCTTATTCCACTGAGGGAAAGAGACAGAGCTATACAGGGTGTCTAGCACCATCTCTTTCCCTCAGTGGAATAAGAATTGCTATAAGATGTTATAGTAGCCCTTCTGCTCACAACCCCGGCAGGTAAGAATACATCTCTGCTTAACTATTCAAGAGCTACAGGCGTGATGTTAACTTAAGTTATATGCACTCCAACACGAGGTCATACAAACCAGTCTAACGGGAGGTCAAACCCCTTATATTAGACCGCGGACATCAAAACGTAAACACAAACTTTTATTTGGTATTTAACTTGCTTTAACTTTCGAACGAAAACACTGAACAAAGAGAAGCGGACGGACGAAGTTGGATATGTTGGGAATATATGAAATTGTGCAATTTCAACAGTATGGCGGTTCGAAATGACGTTTGTATTTTTATTTGACATGAGTTCGTTTTTATAGTGAACTAGCTGGCGCCCGCGGCTTCGCCCGCATGGTGATCGAAAAAAGTATACTGTTTTATTCCACCTCTGTGCCAAATTTCATTAAGATCCGTTCAGCCATTTTGACGTGAAAGAGTAACAAACATCCATATATCCATCCATACATCCATCCATCCTCACGAACATTCGCATTTATAATATTAGTAGGATTTTAAAGTTATTGTCGATTTGGGAGAAGTAGGAGACAAAGGCAATGACAACAGTTTCCTACAATTGTTCAGTTTATAATATATTCTGTATTTTATATTATTTTTTTCTATTTAATATACTCTGTATTTTACATTTTATGAACACTATCTTTTGCATTTTATTTTCGAATTTTATATACTCTGTCTTTTACATTTTATTTTTGCATTTTATCTACTTTATCCTTTATATTTTATTTTTGCATTTTATCTACTCTGTCTTTTGCATTTTATTTTTGCATTTTATCTACTCTGTCTTTTGCATTTTATTTTTGCATTTTATCTAATCTGTCTTTTGCATTTTATTTTTGCATTTTATCTACTCTGTCTTTTGCATTTTATTTTTGCATTTTATCTACTCTGTCTTTTGCATTTTATTTTTGCATTTTATCTACTCTGTCTTTTGCATTTTATTTTTGCATTTTATCTACTCTGTCTTTTGCATTTTATTTTTGCATTTTATCTAATCTGTCTTTTGCATTTTATTTTTGCATTTTATCTACTCTGTCTTTTGCATTTTATTTTTGCATTTTATCTACTCTGTCTTTTGCATTTTATTTTTGCATTTTATCTACTCTGTCTTTTGCATTTGATTTTTGCATTTTATCTACTCTGTCTTTTGCATTTTATCTACTCTGTCTTTTGCATTTGATTTTTGCATTTTATCTACTCTGTCTTTTGCATTTTATCTACTCTGTCTTTTGCATTTTATCTAATCTGTCTTTTGCATTTTATTTTTGAATTTTATCTAATCTGTCTTTTGCATTTTATTTACTCCGTCTTTTGCATTTGCATTGTTGACCACTTTTTTTAGATGGGAAATCATCACATAAGTTTCCACAATCTAAGCGGAGAGGGATGTAGTGTCAAAGTTTTATATAAAACCCATACATGTTTTTTCTTTTGCCTTTCTGTGTTTCGAGGGCGCGATATGGCCTTCAAACAACCTGATACTTTGAACAACCTGCAATTTGATAGGAGGGATGGGGGTTACATTAATCGTGAAAAACACTAACTAGTTTCCTCCATTAAACAATAGTAACAGCCACCATTATAACAACAAGAAAACCCCCCATTTTAATAACCAAAAATCAAAATAAAGACTATGAAACACTTATAACACGCGGAACTATTTACATCATATCCGGTGAAAAACGCTAGCGGAAACTGTTACCGCGGCCGTTTCCGGCGGCGACAGGAAGCTTGCGTGTCCGCGATAATGGTGACTTCCGGTTCCCGCCGCAAATCATTAATGGACAGATTGTTCAACGACTTCTTTTTTTCCGTAGTCATAACTATTAATGCACAATCAAGAATTGGAGAGAAAAATTGTTTTTTTTAGGGAAAAACAAATGATTGATATTTGTATGGCTTACAGATAGTTGTTCCAGGTCTGACTGTTTGTGTTTGTGAGTTTACATGTTTGTAAACGCACCTGTATCGTGTATTAAATGTTGCCCCACACTAGTGTGGGGCAACATTTAATAACAATCTAAATCTAAACTATCTAAATATCTAAACTAATATTATAAATGCGAAAGTAACTCTGTCTGTCTGTCTGTCTCTTCTTCACGACTAAACCACTGAACCGATTTTAATGAAATTTGGTACAGATATAGTCTGGGACCCGAGAAATGACATAGGATAGTTTTCATCCCGGAAATCTCCCGGGAACGGGAACTATTAATCCACGCGTACGAAGCTGCGGGCAAAAGCTAGTAATATATAAAAAAAACTTCGGATAATTTGGTTTCGGAAATTCCGCAGCATAAATGTATGAGAGGATAAAACAAAGTGTGGGAGGCAAGCGGAGAGGAGGGTTATTAATCAGATTCAATATTTAATGCAATAAATATCGGGTGCCGCTGCTCTATTAACTTTGTCGGTAAAATACCTTATAGTGGGACGGCGGAAATGTAGAACGTTATAAGTTAAAGAACTGTTATATACTTGGAGACTTTCCTGCCGGGGTTACTGGTTGTTCGAAAGCGATACGGGCCTTATACTTGACGGGCCTGTTGGTTTAGTGGTTAGTGGCCCTGACTGCTGAGCCAGAGGTCGTGGGTTCGATTCCCACCCAGGACAAACTTTGTGTGATGAGCATGATTGTTTGTTCTGTGTCTGGGTGTGATTTATCTATAATAATGTATGTATTTATAAATTATATAAGTATGTATATCAGTTGTCTGGTTACCATAACACAAGCTCTGCTTAGCTTGGGATCAGATGAGTTGTCCCAAGATATTTAAAAAATAAAAAAAAATATACCACGGCCCCGGAACGTGAAGGGCAATAGAAGGAACATGAGTGAGTTTTATTCCGTACAAGTCTGACACTCCCCCCGTTTCGCCCAGAGCGGGGGAAGTTATTTGATCATTTTCTCAGCCCCCAGCCAGAGTTTAAAATCTAAATGACCGCTCTCTAAGGGCACCCCCTACGAGGTACAGACCTCGGCTTAGGTCTTCATTAAGGGAAAGCAAAGATTGCTGGCTCGAATTATCCAAAATACACACACCAACTAAAAGGCTAGAGGTACTACCACAGCCACTCATGACTCTCTCAATTGTGGCCTTATCAATCCCCTTTATAGTCTTTGCGAGCCACAAAGGAAGATTAGTATTCTTCGGCGACCCTTCACAGATTAAATTAGGCCTGATAACAGTGCCTTGTTGCAAGCTGAGACAAATATTTTGGCTCGGAACGGCCATTAAGGTTGTGTTTATTGTCGTCTTTTGATCGAGAATTAATGGGAAAAGAAGTGGGTTTCTTTTTTAGTGAAACGTTGCCCACACTAAAATTTCTCCTCTATCGTAACGCATTATTTAAAAAAAATATTGTTATATTTTTTTTTTCCAAAGGGTACAATTACTCCGTCCGTCGATTGACGACAGGCCGTGTCGACGGCGCGTTCGTGTTTCACGCGCGCCTCAAAGAGAGTCAGCCAAGCAGAGGGGCTTGCCAGAGCCTCCGCCTGCCGGGGTTGCGGGTTGTTCGAAAGAGATACCGCGGCCTCGGAACGTAAAGGGCAAAAGAAGAAACATGGGTGGATTTTAGTCAGTACAAGTCTGACATGCCCCCCCGCTCCGCCCAGAGCGGGGGAGGTCATTGGATGATTTCCCACACGGAAAAAAAAGGGTACAATTACGGTAACATTCCTATAATGTCCTGGAAATAAGATAAAAACGGGCAAGTGCGTGTCGGACTCACGCACCGAAGGATCCGTACAAACTTGCAATATAACCGGCCATATCTTTTGACTGCGTAAACTTAGAGGGATATTAGAATAGTAATAGAATAATTTTCACAGTACAAAAGGGTTACAAATTTGAATTTATGGTTATAACTAGCTTTCGCCCGCGTTAAATTTGGGGTAACACAGTCTCCTTGCGCCTTATGGATTTGTAATAGCAACGCTAAGTTTTCCCTTTTCTTCCCTCTTTCTCCCTCACATCCCACTTTTTTTAAATAAAATATTAGCCTATGTCCGTCTCTTGGTTCCCAACTATCTATGTACCAAAATTCATCACAATCGGTTTAGCCATTAAAGCGTGAAGAGGTAACAAACAAACAAACTCACTTTCGCTTTTATAATATTAGTAAGGATTTCAACTTGATACCTCTATGCGTTCCCGAGATAAAGGGCCTTGACAGACAGACAGACAGCAGACAGACAACAAAGTGCTCCAACAATGGTTCGGTTTTTGCCTTTTGAGGCACAGATTCCTAAAGAAACTAAATGTGAAATAAATGACCAAGGAATTATGTTCTGAAACTATAAATTGACTCAAAGAAATATATCCCTTAATGTTTACAGCAAATGTTTCACAATTCATCAAAGATCACAATGCACTAATGACAGGTTTCTTGGTCATTAGTTCCGAAGAACATAAAAACATTAATAAAACTCAGTGAGTATTGATTTGGTGTAGTCAATAAGGAAGTAATAGATTCTTTGGGAAGAGAAGATATGGCCTGAATGTTTGTTATAAGACCAGGGGGTCTACTCTCTTTCTCCGAAACGTAACTTCGTTAACGAACGAAAGTCAAAATTAGTTACGTTTGTAACCCTACTCTATATCATTTTGCGTGAAATAGAGTAGGTTTAGAAAATTTTTATGTCAAATAAACTTCGGACGTCCGAAATTACGAAATGAATGAAATGAAATGAAACCGTGGTAGAAAACGTTCGAAGTTTCGGCCGCAATTTCGTTTTACGTAGAATTAGAGTAGACCCCCAGATTCCGAAGTAATGGTTCTTGATACGACACACAGTGAGTCAACCATATCGCACAGCTAAATTTATACTCAACAAACGCGCTCTTAGGGTTTCATAGACCTAGCTCATCGTCCTTCCATCTATTAACGACAGGCCGTGTCGACGGAGAGATGTCAGCAAAGCAGAGGGGCTTGCCAGGGCCACCGCCTGATGAGATTACGGGTTGTTCTAAAGAGATACCGCGGCCTCGGAACGTAAAGGGCAATAGAAGGAACATGGGTGGGTTTTAGTCAGTACAAATCTGGCACTCCCCTAAAGCGGGGGAAGTTATTTAATGATTTTCCACCCGCAAAAAAAAGGGTTCCGTACCTCAAAATGAAAAAACGCAACTGTCTGTCTATCTGTCAGTTAAGACCCTCTATCTCGAGAACGCGAATAGGTATCGAGTTGAAATTAAAACCATATACTAAACTTTGTGAACCCCTTTGCTGTGGAAAGATCAACCCTCTAAGTCTACGCAGTCAAAAGATATGACCGTTCATAAATCGACTGTAATTAATCTGTGAATCATTGTTATGTAAGTAACTAGCTTTTGCCCGCGGCTTCGCTCGCGTTAAATTCAGTAGCGCCTTATTGATTTGTAATAGCAACGCTAAGTTTTCCCAATTCTTCCCTCTTTCTCCCTCATATCTCACTCTTTTTTAATAAAAAAAATAGCCTACCTATGTCCGTCTCCTGGTTCCCAACTATCTCTGTACCAAAATTCATCAAAATCGGTGTAGCCACTAAAGCGTGAAGAGGTAACAAATAAACAAACTCACTTTCGCTTTGATAATATTAGTAAGGAAGTAAGGATTAAATTACTTTATTGTAAGCTCCCGGGTTCGAATTCCAGGTCCAGCAAAGTGTTATTAGGTTTTTTATCAGGAATTTCTCAGTCCAGACCAGCCTGCACGATACAGGAGAAATTCCTTGTGTTTCGAAAAAATGTTATTTTAAAGTAAATTTCAATGTTGTCCCTTTTAAAGACACTCGTCGTTATTTATTAGTCACAAGAGGACCAATAAATTAAATTTAATTGAGAACAATAACATTTGTAATCAAAATAAATTAACTTGTAACATCAATTAAACTTACATAACGTATTTAAAATGCTGAGACACGTCGAGACACTACGTATTCTAAAAGATGTAATTAAAAGTCTTCTAATAAAGATTCTGAGCGTTGCGAGGTGAGGCCATAAAGTTGACGAGCGTTTTTTTTTTTATAACGAAAGATATCGTTCACAAATCGCGTTCGTGAAGTTTCACTTATTATTATAATTTGACTTCTGAAAATAGTTGGTACGATATAGTCTGGTCAATTTAGAAAATTGAAATAAAGAATATCAACTATTTTTTTTTAAATGACGTTGGCCCGCTCTAGGAATTTCTCCTGTATCGTGGCTGCGTTTACAAACATTTAAACTCATATACAGTCAAACCCGAAGCAACTATCTGCAGGTCATACAGATATTTGTTCCGTGCGGGAATCGAACCCGCGACACTCAGCGCAGCAGTCGATCGCTCAGCCACTGCGCCAACCGTGCCGTCTATTATTACATGGAATCACTGCTTACCTGACCATTGAGTAACAAGAAACTCCTTGCTAAACCTAGCCGTCAAACATTGAGGTCTCTAACTATCGGATACTATTAATAATAATATAATAATAAATAAATATCTTGGGACAACTCACACACGGCTATCTGATCCCAAGCTAAGCAGAGCTTATGTTATGGTAGCCAGACAACTGATATACATACTTTTATAATTTATAAATACATAGTACATATTATAGATAAATCACACCCAGACACAGAACAAACAATCATGCTCATCAGCCTATAGCCTTAATCGATAAATGAGCTATCCAACACTTAAAGATTTTTCAAGTCAAACCAGATAAACGCGTTTAACAGAACAAGCTCTTTAGCTTATAATATCAAGTAAAGATTCAGCTACTAAAAATCCTTTTTTATCTTATTTTCCAAAAGATTTCATGGCCCACCACTCGAAAGCTGCCGTTCCGAATCCTACAGTCGTTAATATTCACGTTAAGAATGATTTTACGATAAAAAGGTAGAAAACCCATCGTAAAGAAATTCAACTTAAAACTTAGATTACTCGATCGAATATCGGAATTCCATTACTACTATTTTTAACGGGATGTTTGTTGGGTTGAACCGTGATATCGGGGTGGGAACAGATGGTGTTTGATAACGTTTTCTTTCTGGGTTAAGTAGGTTTTTTGCACTTGTCCCTGTCTTCATTGGTTGCTTGGTTAGTTTTGGGTAGGTGACTGGATCGTGCCAGCAGTATTTTGTCCTACGAGATTGTTATAATCGGGTTCAAAATTATTTATTACTAGCTGTGCCTAACGGTTTCACCCGCTGCTCACTTAGGGGTATGAAAAATAGATGTTGGCCGATTCTCATACCTACCCGATATGTACACAAAATTTCGTTTAAATCGGTCCAGCCGTTTCGGAGGAGTATGGGAACGAAAACTGTGACACGAGAATTTTATATATAGTATTAGAAGATTAAAGATTGTTTTTTGTTAAAGCATTTATTTCAATTAGACCATTTTTTTGCAGTTGCGAAATCATCATATAACTTTAGGGGAGTGTCAGACTTGTACTGAATAAAACCAACCATGTTCCACCTATTGCCCTTATCGTTCCGGGGCCGCGGTATCTCTTTCGAACAACCCGCCGCCCCGAGGTAATGTAATTGACTGTAATTAGACCATTACAGGCACTTTAAGAAACAAAAGGATAAAGCTACAGTCCCAGTCATAAGGCATAATGACTTGTGTAAGTACTGTTGTTGCCCATTCCAAAGCGTTTATCTCTATGGCGAAAAGTGGGCAAGAAACTTCATGGACAATCTTTTAAATTATAGAATACTAGCTGTGCCCAGCGGTTTCACCCGCTGCTCACTTAGGGGTATGAAAAATAGATGTTGGCCGGTTCTCAGACCTACCCAATATGTACACAAAATTTCGTTTAAATCGGTCCAGCCGTTTCGGAGAAGTATGGGAACGAAAATTGTGACACGAGAATTTTATATATTAGATACAAATTTGATGAGTGTTTAATGTTAGTTCTTTAGAGTTTTCGTAAGCCAGAAAATAATGATATTTATATCAGGTGATTCCTAACTATAAAATAGTTATGTTTATTACACGTAGTTTTGTTTCAAACTAGATGAGGCCGGTGTTTCGTTCCCGACTACTCTGAGAAGAAACAGCCGAAACAAACTCAGAGGTCATAGTCTTTTTAAAGTCCAGATAAAAATCTTGCTTAACTTACATGAATACTTAAATCTCAGATCTTATATCTCAGGTCTTAGATCTTAGATTAGAATCAGAGATGATTATGAATATTTTAAAGAAAAAGAAAATTGTAGATTAGTAACAAAAATCATACATCCCTGCAAATTTTCGCATTTGTAAGATTAGTAAGATTTTTATTATTTTCTTAAACCAAAGTTAATCAACGTGACGGGCCTGTTGGTCTAGTGGTTAGTGGCCCTGCCTGCTGAGCCGGAGGTCGTGGGTTCGATTCCCACCCAGGACAAACTTTGTGTGATGAGCATGATTGTTTGTTCTGTGTCTGGGTGTGATTTATCTATTATATGTATGTATTTATAAATTATAAAAGTATGGATATCAGTTGTCTGGTTACCTCAACACAAGCTCTGCTTAGCTTGGGATCAGATAGCCGTGTGTGAGTTGTCCCAAGATATTTATTTTTTTATTTTAACGTAAGCAATCAGGAAGATGTTAGTTACTTGACCATAAGGGCGTCAAAATAAGCAGTTACTTTATCAAAAGTGACTGTGAAAAACTATCAATAAATATTTTGTTAGAATCGCATTATAAAACATTATTATGAAAATTCAGACAAAAAAAAAACTACAACACAGTTGTAACAAAAACACAGCTGTATTAAAACTAAAGGCGCATGGTCATTATCTGACTTCTCCAGGTTCATTATGACTGCCAAGCTATCGTGGGTAGGCGGGCAAAGAGAAATTTAACCACGTTAAGTGACAATTTACTTAGGATTATTATTTTGACAAAATAAGAACGAAATCAAAAACAGAAACTTCTAATTAAATCTATATCTACTAATATTATAAAGCTGAAGAGTTTGTTTGTTTGTTTGTTTGTTTGAACGCGCTAATCTCAAGGACTACTGGTTGGAATTGGAAAATTCTTTTAGTGTTGGATAGTCCATTTCTTGAGGAAAGCTATAGGCTATATAACATCACGCTACGACCAACAGGTGGTGAGCAGCGTGGGTTAAACCGCGTGGAACAGCTAGTGGAGTATAACGACGCTCCGAACACTTATTGTTTCAGCGTGATGCGAACGGCTTCTTCCTTGTCCGACGGTCGCGTGCAAGAGACCCCGGAGTTGCATCAGAGCGAAGAAACGTCAAACCCTGTTTTTTTTTTAAATGTTAACTATCCTCCTTAACGTTTCTTGACTCTTAAAGCATCAAGGTGCCGTCAAACCTATTTTTATAAAATAAATGTTTTGGCATCACCCTAATGACTTCTGTAACTAAATTTGAATCATCACATTTAAACTTCTAGAAGCCTTCTTAAATACTAAACCTTACCTTGCATTGCGGGAACTGCTCCGGCGGCCTGCTGACCCTCCACCCCAATAAAGGCGGTATACACACCAGCGCGGACATGAGCCACACGGCCGCTATCATGAGCGCGGCCCGCGCCGGTGTGCGCTTCTTAAGGTAGTCTACAGCCTGAAACAAGATGAGAAAACGGTTTTATATGATTGATAATTATCATTACTAATCTAAGCTGCGCCCCGCGGTTTTACTCGTGTGGTGATAGAATATATCTTTATGAATTGTCTATGTGTTATTTTGATATGTAAGCTATATTTTTGTTAAGCTTCTATTTTAATACGTTGCCCAACACTAGGAGTTTCTCCTGTATCGTGGGTGCGTTTACAAACATTTAAACACACATACACAAACAGCCAAACCCGAAACAACTACCTGTAGGTTATATAAATATTTATTCCGTGCGGGGACCAAACCCGCGACACGCGGCGCAGCAGTCGATCCCTCAACCGTGCCGTCAACTTCATGATGATCATGTATTGATGACAAAGCCTGGCTTTCATTTTGAAATCCATAAAATTCTTGTCAAAATGCACAAATATTATGCGGGATAAAAATACACTCGTGTATTATATCTTTCTTCATATATATACTCGTATATATATGGAGGTGATAAAACAGATGCGAATAGTCTTCTGACTGTTGTGATTTGCATTATACATATTAAAACAATCAAAACAATTTCGTTCCGAGTGAGATTCGCATAAGTTTGACCATTCCTTTAGTTTCACCTTAACAGAAACGGTAATAAAAAAGAAGCTTATTTAAAAAACAACGACCGTCCTAACTTAAAAATGCTATCGTTACTTGGAATGGTTATTTTCCCTCTGAAACTGCAAATACAACAGTATTTAATTCAAAACCAGCTTATCCTCACGAACACAAAGACTATAAAACGAAAAGCTGTCCATTCGTACAATTAACACAGCTAAATATTTACAAATCGGCAAAAGGAGCAGTTTCTCATTTCCTTTTTTCTAAATATTTGATGAAAAAAGTACGAAGCCAGTTTAAAAGATTCTTTTTAAGAAAGCCCTTTTTAAAAATGTTCGAGTAAATTCTAGGACGACTCTGACGAATTCAACTGTAAGGCGCGTCGCCCACACGACCAACAGTTGAGGCGCAGTCGAGGCGCGGAGCCGCGGCTTACTGTGCTTTCGGAGGCACGGAGGAAACTCGGTATGTAACGGGTGGTCACCCATCCATAGACCAACCTAGGCAAACGCGGCTTAACCTAAAGATCGACTCGAGCAGCTGCTATTATTTAGCCACGAACTCCTCTACCCGCATATACTTCTATCGCACGTGCTAAATATTTACGAGGCAGCTAAATTGGGCCGGGTCTCCTGCCAAGATATTTGATTATCATCTTGGATTGAGGAACGATATCGCAGAATAATATTTTGACGATAAGAAATAGATATTCTGCTGTACAGGGTTTTAATTTGCACGGAACCCTTTTCTTTTAAAAATAAATTTTAAAGGTAACTAAATTAAATTACTGCTTATAACATCAACTATTTGTAAGTATAAGTACCTAGTGTCAAAGGCGGTCTTTTACTTCAGGAAGTCGGGGGCAAGAAAGTCAACGAAACCTACAAAAGTCGCCGATATAAGTCTTTAAACTGACATGGTTTGCAACATCGCCGAAATATCGGAAACTCAATTTAAATAATAAACATGGTAAATATCCCGTTTCAAGTGTTTATTATAATAAAAGTCGCCGACTTCCGGAAGTGAAGTTATTTTCAATTTTTTTTATGAAGTCAGTTTTAATCTATTTAGACTTCTATAACGGTCTTAACATTAACCACCTTCTCCCGCCATTAAATTCATCCACATGCATACTCAAAACTTTCCTTACGATACAAAAAAATACAAATAATAGTTACAGCCTGTATACCTATACAACCATTTAACTCTTATAACGGTCACATATCAGAGTAAATGCGACCTCTCTCGAGCAAAGGGTACTCACAAACTATTACCCGTTACCCGACTTCGCAAGTCGTTGCGAGTGTAATGTGTTTGGCCTGGCCTACAGCGGGAATAAGTCAAGCGATGTTATGGTAAAATAGAAAATAATATAGGACGCGGATGTTTGAGCGTACTTCTACTGGAAGTTACTTCTAATTTATCCTTCAGCGACTTGTTTTGTTGTTTTATGAAAAAAATCTTGCTTTGTGGTAATTATTATATTTAATGACCTGTTTCAGCCCGAAATTTCTTTAAGTAACTCATTCTTTAAATTTGAATCTTAGTAACATTTTCGTTTAAAATATTACTCGAATAATAAACATCACTGTCTCTTAAACAAGGAGACCTGTATCAGGTCTCCTTGTTTAAGAGGCAGGGTTCATATTTTTTGGATAGACTAATTTTATGCACAAAACCATGATAATGTGCCTATATTGTATAGTTTTTTTGATGAATTTTGGTACAGAGATAGTTGGGAACTAGGAGACGGACATAGGCTAATATTTTTTTTAAAAAAGTGGGATGTGAGGGAGAAAGAGGGAAGAAAAGGGAAAATTTAGCGTTGCTATTACAAATCAACAAGGCGCAAGGGGAACTGTGTCACCCCGAACTTAACACGAGCGAAGCCGCTTGCAAAAGCTAGTATTACTATTAACTTTTTTTTTATTATTAAATTGTGTAGTTTATTGCTGGCTTTTCTTTTCCCTGATCCGTATAAACCAAATTTCTACAGAGTTGACTATAGATAAATTCAGATGTCTTGCAAATAGAAATGAAATCGGCCAAGAGCGAGTCAGACTCACGCACCGTGTTCCGTGCAAACTTGCGTCATAAACAACCATATCTTTTGACTGCGTAGACCTAGAGGGTTTTTCACAGCACCATGGGACCACAGAATTGAGTTTATGGTTGTAATTTCAAATCGAAAACTACCCGCGTTACTGACATATAAATAAGGTTTTGACAGACAGACAGACAGACAACAGAGTAATCCATAAAGGGTTCCGTATTTTCCTTTTAAGGTACTAAACCCCCAACACACAACAACCCCCTTATAACATCTCCCCTAGTCTTACTTTTTAATTTATTTAGGAAAACATATTCCCTCCACATGGTAAATTAGGCTCATTTTATGAGAAACAGCTCAAAACAAACCACTTCCACCAAACTAAATCCGCAGCACACCAGCCTAAACTGCCCGTAACCACTCCGCACCAGTTAAAACCACTTCTAACCGCTTCGAACCGGTTCCAGCCGGTCCTAACTCTGTTTGCCGCGTGTGTATGACAGCACACAGACTGGTACGCAACCACAATAAATCATATGAAACAATTCGACATTCCACGAATGAGGTCGGAGGGAACGTATCGTGATATTAATAATATTACTGAGCTTGTAGGGTAAGCAGACGTTATTAAAGGCTGTAAAAATAATAGTGGGATGGTTTTCTTGTTTAGGGAGCTGTATTATCTTAAGATGAAAGAAAATTTCTTAAACTTAAACAAAATAAATCTTGAAAATATCTTAAATATTCATTAAACATATTAGAGGAAGATAGAATAGCTCGAGGCTAAATAATAGCAGCTGCTGGGGCCGATCTTTAGGTTAAGCCGTGCTTGCCTAGCTTCCGTGCCTCGGAAAGCACCTTAAGCTGTTGGTCCCAGTTGTAATTTGTAGATCTTTGTCGTTACAATTACAGGTAGTCAGTGTCAATTTTATCAAGAGGTATCGTATTACCTAGTAGTAACTGGGTTGTGGAGGTCAGATAGGCAGCCGTACCATGTAAAATATTCCGGTGCATCTGGTTAGACTGGAAGCCAACACCTATAATTGGGAAGAAGGACGACCTTCTGAACTCCACAACCCATTTTATATCTGGGTAATACGATACCCCTTGGTAAGACTGGCTATCAGACTTTCAAGTTCTTGACTTGTAATTGTAACAACAAAGATCTAGAAATGACAGCCGGGACCAACGGCTTTTTTTTGGGTGGGAAGTCATCATAACTTCCTTCCCCCGCCCTGGGCGGAGTGGTGGGGAGTGTCAGACTTGTACTGACTATATCCACCCATGTACTCTCTATTGCTATCTATCTATCGCCTTTTACGTTCCGGAGCCCCTCTGCTTTGCTGACATCTCTTTGAGGCGGAACCAACGGCTTAACGTGCTTTTTGAGGCACGGAGGAAACTCAGTATGTATTTATGTAATGGATGGTCACCCATCCAAGGGCCAACCTAGACAAGCGCGGCTTAACCTCAAGAGACCGACCCAAACTGCAAATCAAGTATGTACCATACACTTTCGTATACTTGTAAAACATCTATAAATTCAACCGTTACTAACATCAAAGAAGAATTTCTTAGATATTTTAAGATCTTTTAGCATGGTTTTGATCTAAACGACCGGCAACCGTTTAGAATCGTGACGAATTTCAATTTTTACGCTGCTCTAAATCGTTCGTTGAAGACTTGTTATGTTTTGTCCTTCAGTCCTCTTTAGTTTTTAAGGTATCAGGTAGTAGGTATATATCCGTATCTCAAAAGGAAAAGGGAACCCTTATAGGTACAACTTTGTTGTCTGTCTGTCTATCTGTCTGTAAAAACCCTATATCTAAATCCTGAATTTTAAACTGTTTACTCAAATCTGTGGTCCCTTAGATCTGTGAATCAAGCCTCTAAATTTCAGTTGTCAAAAGATATGGCTGTTAAGGCGACATTAACTGCGTCTAACCGTGACAGTAGTCAGCCATACATTGCCGCCCGTCGCCCGCCAGAGCCCCGCTTCAACGCGCACCAAGATTATTCGAAAAAACAACCCACTTTGATTTATCAAACACAATACAAATAAAAGCCGTATACTAAAATATGGATCATTAAATTGTCTTTTATATGATTAAAGTTTCATGTAAATACGCCCCATAGTTTTTGCGTGATTATCGTTTTTTTGTCCGCGTTAGATAATACTTTACAAATTAATTACACTATGTTATTAAAATATAATTTCACATTTTCACATATCAAATTATGAATAAAATTGTCTAGTATAACATATATTTTTTTCAAAGAAATAAGACTACAAGTTTAGACGTGATGTTCAATATAAAATCATTAAAAGTCGTATATCTGCGCCTTAATGTCGCAGTTTTATACGGAATCCTGGGTGCGCGAGTCCCATTGCAATTGGCCGGTTATTAAATAGATAAATTATAACCTTTGAATGGATTTAAAAAGAAGAAACAGTAGGTACTGTAAGTAGTCTGTGGCGTGACATTTAAAATTCAAATACCAAAATATAAATACATAATAATCCTTAATCCTTACTATAATTATTATAAAAGCGAAAGTGAGTTTGTTTGTTTGTTACCTCTTCACGCTTTAATGGCTACACCGATTTTGATGAATTTTGGTACAGAGATTGTTGGGAACCACGACACGGATATAAGCTATTTTTTAAACCTTTTCTTACTTTAAAAAGAATAGCCTATGTCCGTCTCCTGGGTCCCAACTAAATCTGTACAAAAACTTATCAAAATCGGTCTAACCATTTAATTTTAAGCGTAAATATGTAATATGTAAACAAATAAACAAACTCCCTTTCGCTTTTATAATATTACTAAGGATTTTCTTTCTTATTAAGGATTTACTTTCATTTCTAATTTTATCTTAACTAAAAAATACTGCTGACCAAAGTTGCCAATACTTGGGCGCGATAAATTTTATAAAAATTCAGGTGTAGAATTTTTGTTGACTTAGCGAATGCTATTGAATCTGCTGTCTCTCCTCAGATGGTTTTTGAAATTGAAATTGAGTTTGGAAATATTAAGTCTACCTGCTTGCGTTATTTGATTTTCTAGCATCTAAATGTGTTAGATAATGTTAATACATGCTACAGTACGGCCAACGAGAAGCGATACCAAATGTAAACAAAACCCATGCTAAAACCCCATCTAAAATGGCCGCCCGAATGTTGGCGAACCCGTCTTAACGTTGTCATGTTCTTGCCGGGAGAACAAGACATTACGACAAAGGCACAAGATGGAAAGAGCTAAATATTAGATTGTCAACGCCACAGTTGTTCTTTAGGTTAATGACCTTTTGTATCGCTGCTAGTTGGCCTTAGTATACGTTTGTTGGTCTTTGGGATTTTGAATACATAGAAGAATCATCCTCTTTGCCAACATTGTTCTCATAGTCATACCATAATTTGACGGCACGGATGGCGCAGTGGCTCAGCGGTTGACTGCTGCGCTGCGTGTCGCGGGTTCGATTCCCGCACGGAACAAATATTAGTATGACCTACAGATAGTTGTTTCGGGTCTGGCTGTTTGTGTATGTGAATTTAAATGTTTGTAAACGCACCCACGATACAGGAGAAATTCCTAGAGCGAGGCAAAGTTTAAAAAAAAATAAAAAATATGCATGATTTACAAATATTTTTTAGAAACAAGTAATCTTGAGCTAGATGCACACCTTATTTTTAAGCGTTTTGGCATAACATAGCGGTTTGTTAATTAAATGTAAAATCTGTATTTCTTTATTTCTTTTTTATTTGATTCCTGCCCCTGCAACTAGGATTAAAAAAAAATTGTGAGAAAGGTATGGTCTTAGAGCAAAAAAGTGATCGCAATAACAGGGAGAACCAGCCCCTGGGCCTTTTTTTCTTATTTATTATTTTTATAAAGGATTTGGCAATGTCAGACTTTTAATGACAAAATCTCACCCATGTTCCTTTTTTGCCTCTTAAATTCCTGTGCTCCGGTATATCTTTCGAACAACCCGCAACCACGGAATATTTTAAGAATAGCCCAAGAAACAGCTAAAAGAAAGCCTATTAATCAACCAAAATAATTGCGTGAAGCCTTGTTAACTCTTCAGAGACCAGCTACCCTACCATGACATCTTAAATCAGAACTTATTCCACTGAGGGAAAGAGACAGAGCTATACAGGGTGTCTAGCACCATCTCTTTCTCACACAAGAATAATAACTGCTATAAGATGTCATGGTGACCCTTCTGGTCATCAGTAGTCAATCTACTTCAAGACATAGTCGTAAAGTTTACGATTCGCGAATTCCCAGCGACCATCCGTCATGTTTTATTACCAGTATGTTTGTATGTTAAGTTGTAAACTCGGAAACAGTTGCACGTTTATGTAAAAGGTTTTGGTTCTGTTAGTTTGATGTGATAAATGATAAATGATAAATGATGTTTATTTTGCAAGTAGGTTTTCACAAACACTTTTACACGTCATTTTTTTTTAAAACTAGATGAGGCCGGTGTTTCGTACCCGACTACTCTGAGAAGAAACAGCCGAAACAAACTCAGAGGTCATAGTCTCTTTTAAAGTCCAGACAAAATAATCTTGGTCAACTTACATGAGGACTATGCAGATAGTGTCTGAAATGGTCTTTTTAAGAAAGCACCACACAGATTGAGTGGACCTATCCAGTCAGTGCAAGCATTTGTCAGTTATCGTGTAGCTCAACTCATAACCTAAGGAGCTCAACGACACGACGAACAATACCAAAAAAAGGACATTTGTGTAGGTCGCTTATAGCACTCAAACTGCCAGACCTTCGTCAAAAAACAAAGTAAATAAAAGAAATGATCCACATGGTCCTCACATTTACAATAAACAAATAAAAAATTAATAATTAATGAGATCATAATGAAATCATAAAATGTCATAAATGAAAATAATAAGAAAATAAAATGTCACTAATCATAATAATAAAAAGAATGTAAAAATAAAGTAAATATTAATGTCAAAGTATATAAAATAAAGGAATAGACAATAAATAAGTGAAACAAAGGCAAATTTTGACACTCACTGAGTAAATTAAATTGGAGCAGCTTAATCCCAAGCCTTTTTATCTTCAAGGTAATGATTCATGTTATAGTAAGCTTTGAGACATAGTTTATGTTTTATGAAAGATTTAAATTTATTGAGGCTTAGTGTTTGAATATCGCTTGGCAGTTTATTATAATAACGTATACATTGGCATGTGAAAGTACCTCCTATTTTTTTGAGCCTCGTTGCAGGAACAACAAATTTGTGTTTGTTCCTTGTATTTATGTCGTGGATATCACTGTATTTTTTAAACAATTTTATATTTTTATGCGCGTACAAAAGGTTTTCGTAAATAAACTGAGAGGGCACAGTAAGTATGTTAATCTCTTTAAATTTTTCTCTGAGGGAGTGTCTAGGACTTAATTTATACATTGAACGAATTGCCCTCTTTTGCAAAATAAAAATTGTCTGAATATCGGCGGCATGGCCCCACAAGAGAATACCATACGACATCACACTGTGGAAATAACTAAAATAAATTAACGGGCTGTCTCTAAATCAGTCAAATCACGAATTTTTTTAACGGCGTATGCTGCTGAGCTAAGCTTTTTTGACAACTTATCTATATGAGGGCCCCACTGAAGCTTAGCATCCAAAGTTAAGCCTAGGAACACTGTATTATCTTCCGGTTTCAACTCTTCATCCTTGATTAGTACACTAGTTTCCACTTGTCTAACATGAGGTAACGTAAACTTAATGCATTTGGTCTTTTTTTCATTTAGAAGTAAATTATTAACGTTAAACCAATTAACGACCTTTGCCAGAGCGCTATTAACATCGTCAGTAGCTAGCTGCTGACGTTTTAGTTTAAATAAAAGAGAAGTGTCGTCTGCAAACAACACTACATCATGATTATCCTTTATGAGGTAAGGCAAGTCATTAATATAAATAAGAAATAAAAAAGGGCCAAGAATGGACCCTTGTGGTACTCCCATGCTTACTACAGATCCGGGAGATCTTTTCCCGTTTACATCAACTCTCTGAATCCTACCACTCAAATATGACGTAAGAAGATTCAGAGAGGCGTTCCGAATTCCGTAGTGGTGTAGTTTTCTGATTAATGTTTTATGGAGAACGCAATCGAAAGCCTTGGACAAATCGCAAAAAATCCCCAAAGCATCACATTTATCTTCCCAGGCATTATAAATGTGTCCTAGAAGTTCAACACCGGCATCAGTAGTTGAACGACCCTTTGTAAAACCGAACTGTTTATTATGCAATAACTTATGTTTATTGAAAAATCTTTGCATTTGATCTAAAATTATTTTTTCAAAAATTTTACTAAATGTTGGTAGCACTGAAATTGGTCTATAGTTAGTAGGGTCTGATGTACTACCCGATTTAAACAATGGTATTATTTTACTATTTTTCATTAGATCAGGAAACTCACCACGGTCAATACAATCATTAAATATAACAGCTAATGAAGGAGCTACAATGGTTATAATGGACTTGGCAACGTCCACAGAATGACCCCATAGATCAGCGGTCTTCTTAACATTTAACATATGAAAAGTAATGTATGTTTGACGAAGTGATGTGTATTACGTCACTGAGTTTTGATTAATGATTTGATAGAGTATCCATGGAGTTTCTTGCCCATTCTTCTCCATAGAGATCAACGCTTTGGTATGGGCAACTAGGTACAGTACTTTCACAAGTTAATATGTCTTGTGACTGGGACTGTAGCAGCATCTTTTTTTAAAGTGCCTGTAATGGTCCAATTGAAATAAATGCTTTGAGTTGATTGACATCTTTAATTGATAAGTACTTTTGTTACAATCCTCTAAATTAAAATGTTTATTACATCTATGGACATTATTTAAAAAATCACAAATATATCTATCAAATCTATTAAAATGTTGTCATGTTTTTGCACTCATACATTATATCCCCGTTCTTGTAAATGTTCTAGAGTAAGTTAGTTACTAAGACGAAAAGTTTGGCGCAGTGGCTAAGCGTTTGATTTCTGCCCTAAATGTCGCGGGGTCGATCCCTGTACCAGTTGTTTTGGATCTAGCTATTTGTGTATATGAGTTTCAATGTTTGTAAACGCACCCGCGATACAGGAAAATACTATAGGGTGGGGTAACGTTTTGTTAAAAAACACAACCAAGTCTAGGGAACAAATTAAGAGTAAGTTTCGATAACAAACATTACAATCCAATCCAATTTAAATTATATAAAAACAAATTACACTATTTCCGAAAAGTCACATAAATTCATCGAAACTAAATTGATACCCATTAAGTTATGTATTTCCAAGGTTCTTATTAAAAGGACAACACTATTAGGTACAAAATAACACTTTCAAATTATTTATTGACTACATTTAACTTTAATTATATTGATTGAGAAACCAACAAATTTTTACGCCCAAATTATAAACAAAAAGTCTAAATTGAAAAAGCAATTATTATAACTGTATTTAAACAATAAAACCAAAATTAAACATGACAAAAACAATATTTGTTTAACATTGTGGTCCAAAATAGGTTTTGCGTTATCCAATATAACCGCTTTAAACCGGTTTAATCTAAATTAATTCGGTTTCAACTGGTATTATGCGGTTTTCGATACGTGTAGTAATTTTGTAATCAATGCTTTTGTTTAATAATGGAGTCGCTTTTGAGTAAAGTTATAGTTGACGAGACAAGTTCTCGTTCTCGCATTCATTGGGGATTTGATTAAATTGTCAATGGGGATGTTCCACTGAAACGGGATTAGAAAGTACCTCTAATCTTACTACTACGTAACTAGTATTTCGTGTTGGTATGACCCTGCGCCCTAACCAAAGCGATCGGTCGCGCGAATACGCGTTAATCTTGTTGATATGTCATTTACTGGGTCGAAGCACTAGAGGCGCTCTCTCTGTGCGCTACAACGCGTTCGTGTTCGTAAAACAAAATGAACGCGACTTTCTTGTGCTCGCAAGATGATCGCTTTTGTTAATACACAACCCAACTATAGCAAAAAATACACGCAGTTGTTAAAAAAAAACTAGACATTTGGTAGTATTAATATTTTCCGGGTGCAAAAACTAATATTGGCCATCCAATAGATAACAAATTATAAATTATCAACGTGAAAAGTTTCATCAAAATAGGTTCAATAGTTTAGTTGTGAAAACGAATAGGTAGAGATTTCACATAATATATATATATATATATATATATATATATATATATATATATATATGTGTATTTAGAGTACACACCGGGGCTAATTAAAGTCCAATTTACAATGGAACGGATTTAATTGTATCTATGCGATATATCAAAGGTTTAAAAAGATGCTGCGTACAGTGCAAATGTCGTCGGTAGAATGACATGGAAGAAATAGAACATATGTGGCTGCGTGTGAGAAGCACGCGCCTACCAAAATATGCATGGCAACTTATAGTATGACAGGTACGCGTGGAGTACCACTGTTGTGAGGCGTTACGCCGCAACAATATATAAGGCTCTTTTTATCAGCAAAGCAGAGGGGGTCCGCCAGAGCCTACGCCTGCCGGGGTTGCGGGTTGTTCGAAAGAGATACCGCGGCCCAGGAACATTAAGGGCAATAGAATTAATATGGGTAGGTTTTAGTCAGTAAAAGTCTGACACTCCCCCCCGCTCCGCCCAGAAAAAAGGCTCTTTTTATATCGGTAACGGTATTACGAACTCGTGGAATTACCAATCTCCAGAAGGCAAAAAGCTTGCCCATTCAATCATATAAACATAATATAACTCACACATTTAGATCAACTATTTTCATATGATTTATGTAATATTAACAAAATTTATTTCCACCCGACCTTCTCTAAAAGTACCGCATAGTTCTCACGATCCCACTTAATATTAAATCAACATGTCCGAATTTACACCGTCATATATTTTATACAACACCGTTTGGGTGTTATTGAAATTACGTTACGTTAGCATTATGTTGATCCCAGACGATCGATGAGTTGCTTTACGATATTGCGAAGTACGCGTCGAATTTAGAAACGCTGTTACGCTTCGGTGTAATTGAGGAGAGGTAGCGGGGCAATTATGTTATTTATTTTTGTTTTGATATAATTTGTTTGAAGTGAAGTTTGTTATTAAATGAATTTGTTTTGATCGAAATTGATATACAATTAAATTATTATTGAGGCATGTAACTTTTAAAGGTACGATAAATTACGGTTGCTATGTACGAACTGTCAGTAAAATTTTCCGGTTTAATTAAGGTGATACGAATAAAACTATGATCAAAGTCGTCCAGAATCTATTAATCTATGCAAGCGGCGTACAATTTTGCAATACCAGTCAGGGCCAAAACGTCATGTTCCAAAATGAAATACCTAGTTATCTTTATACATCACAACTCCGCTTGTTTAGCCCGCTGTTGCACACACCTTCTGCCCACCAGTCACTAACACATATATATTTTGATAAATACATACTTGTATGAAGGTGTCTACTACTTGTCCATACTTGTTTGAATCGTAGGACAAACTTTTAGATTTATTTATAGCTAGCTTTTGCCCGCGGCTTCGCTTGCGTTAAATTCGGGGTAACACAATTCCCCTTTCCTGATTTACAGGTACCTGTTACCTGTAGTTTTTGCCCTTGCTCCTTATTTATTGTAATAGCAATGCTAAGTTTTCTCTTTGCTTCCCTCTTTCTCCGTCAAATCTCACTTAAAAAAAATACCTAACTGTCTCTATACAAAAATTCATTTAGGCGTGAAGACGTAACAAACAAACAAACTTACTTTCGCTTTTAATATTAGTAAGGATTATATTTTTTATGTATTATTGTTTCTACTGATAGGTTTTATGTCAATTGGATAACTATGGTGTTCTTTTTTATGTGATGGAAAATTGTTTTAAATATGCATACAAAAATAATGTCGAAACGTGTTTTGCACGAAAACACTTTTGTAAAACTCTTATACCACATTTTACCCGGGGGGTTGCGGGTTGTTCGAAAGAGATACCACGGCCCCCGAACATAAAGGGCAAAAATGTGTGGGTTGTAGTCAGTACAAGACTGACACTCCCCCTGCTCCAGAGCGGGTGAAGTTATTTGATGATTTCCGATCCACAATAGTAAAAAGGATTGTGTGGTTTTAAGAAACTACGGATAAAGACATATAGACATTTAGACGTCCCTACTGCGCGGCCGACCGTCACGCGACATGCAACTCACAGACGAAAAAGGTTGAGACGATGTAATAAAAGCTTCATTTTAAAAATACCATATTTTATGAAAATAATACGCTCACATAAATAATAAAAAAAGTAAAGTTCCCAAAAAAGCGCCAATCGCTTTACACTTGCAGCACACAGCCCACTAATAGTTTAAATCTTGTTGATATCAGTGGGTTACGAGCAACCATCAGCCAGTTTTGAGTGTCGATCGGGGATTGTGTGCGTCAACCAGACCTAACATTTTAGTTCATGATACGGTCAACAGAGGTCAGCAGAAGTAGAGGTGTTGTCAATAAAATGTATCTTAAAGCTCTGTTCACAAGACTTGAGACGCTTTTTGAATTAAGGTCACGTTTGAGGTGGTATTGAGTAAAATTAAACTGACAGGACCGGACTGACTGCGGACAATGGACTTTGACATATACTTACAGTACCTGTATCATCTGCTTAATTTGTTTTTTTTTTTGTTTAGTGTGCTTGGCGTAATAGCGGCGTTGCGAAAGGGGTACCCCCCAAAGGGGGGTAGACGGAAAAAACTTTTTGCTATAGTTGTAAGCCGTGCGGCGTGTGCGTATTTTTCTGTCTGTCTCTCACTCTCTCATAGAAAGCAAACCAGTTATTTTCGTTTCGTCTTTCTATTTCGCATTGAACAGTGTGGTGTCGCGACGATTATTTTTGTTAAGTGTATACAGGGCGTTGACCTTGACACCTCTCAAGCTTTTTTCTCTCTCTCTGTATCGCGAGCCACATTTTTGTGGATGGATAATCACATAACTTCCCCCGCTCTGGGCGCGGAGCGAGGGGGGACTATCAGACTTGTACTGACTAAAACCCGCCCATGTTAATTTTTTTGCCCTTTATGTTCCGGGGCCACAGTATCTCTTTTGAACAACGCGCAACCCCGACAGGCGTTGACTCTGGTAGGTCCCTCTGCGGACACATGACCTTTAGTCGTGTAGTTGATAGCCATGCAAAACTAGTTAATGTGTTAACAATAAAATGTACCCTTTAATACTTGATAGTCATCATCCGCCTAGCCTTTTCCCAATTATGTTGCGGTCGGCTTTCAGTCTAACCGGTTGCAGCTGAATATCAGTATTTTACATGGAGCGACTGCCTATCTGACCTCCACAACCCAGTTAATACTGGGTAATACGATACCCCTTGGTAAGACTGGTTGTCAGACTTTCGGAACACTGACTACCTGTAACGACTGTCAAAGATTGACAAATGACAGCCGGGACCAACGGCTTAACGTGCTTTCCGAGGCACGGAGGAAACTCGGTATGTAAAGGGTGGTCACCCATCCACAGACCAACCCAGGCAAGCGCAGCTTAACCTAAAGATCGACCCGAGCGGCTGCTATTATTTAGCCACGAGCTCCTTAATACTTGATAGTAGACGGGCTAAATAGTAATGGTAGGAAACCCTTTAGAAGTAGGCAGTTTTATGACAGCTGTGTGGCTGTGTGTGTGGTCTGGTCATTAAAATAAGGTCTCTTTCACATCAGTCGTGAAATGTGTTATGTAACGTGTAGGGAAAAAAACTTTTTTAAGTTTTCAAAGTCGGTGTCAAAATCTTTACTTCTTTACTTATATTATAAAAGCGAAAGTGAGATTGTTGGTTTGCTACCTCTCCACGTTTTAATGGCTTAACCGATTTTGATGAATTTTGGTACAGAGATAGTTAGGAACCAGGAGACGGACATAGTCTATTTTTTTAAATGAGTGGTCTATGAGGGAGGAAGAGGGGAAAAACGGTAAAACTTAGCGTTGCTAGTACAAATCAATAAGGCGCAAGGGCAAAAACTGCAGGTAGCAGGTACTGTGTTATACCGAATTTAACGCGAGCGAAGCCGCGGGCAAAAGCTAGTAGGTATTATAAAAGCGAAAGTCAGTTTGTTGGTTTGTTACCTCTCCACGCTTTAATGGCTAAACCGATTTTGATGAATTTTGGTACAGAGATTGTTAGAAACCAGGGGACGGACATAGGCTATTTTTTTAATGAATGGGATATGAGGGAGGAAGAGGGAAGAAACGGGAAAACTTAGCGTTGCTATTACAAATCAATAAGGCGCTAGGGCAAAAACTGCAGGTAGCAGGTACTGTGTTATACGGAATTTAACGCGAGCGAAGCCGCGGGCAAAAGCTAGTTATATTATAAGAGCGAAAGTAAGTTTGTTTGTTACGTCTTCACGCCTAAATAGCTAAACTGATGTTGATGAATTCTGGTACTGAGATAGTTGGGACCTCGAGGACGGCTATAGGCATTTTTTTTAAAAATAGTGTGATGAGCCGGAGAAAGGGGTATAAAAAAGGGAGAGAAAGATTTATTTTTTTCTATCACCACGTGGGTTAATGTTAGCGTTAGCCCAAATTAACTATGCCACGCGGACGAAGTCCCGGGCGAAAGTTTTCCCTTTTCTCACCTCTTTCTCCCTCATTTCTCACTTTTTTTCTGTCTCCAGGGTCCCAACTATCTCTCTACCAAAATTCAACAATAGTAGTAAGGATTCACTAAAAATATTATAAACTTGGAAAGCAAAATACTGTCATCATGAAGGTCACCTGAACGAGCGCCAGACTGTCAACCACTTCTAACAAAGTTGTTTTCGCTAGACATTATTTACGCTTTTATAATTTAAAAGCTTCGTCTTAAAGTGCCCTTCTGATCTAGTCCGACAACTCTTTGATGTAGAGAGATGTATAAGATATTTTTATTATGACGACACGGTTGGCCCAGTGGCTTAGTGTTTGACTGTTGTGCTACGTGTTGCGGGTTCGATTCCCGCACGGAACAAATATTTCTATTGTAGCGGGCATAGCTAGAGCTACACCGGTAGATTACTTAATTTAAAACCAAATTATAAATCAGTATAAATTGTAAACACTCCACCTTTTATTCACATACCAACATTCACAAAACGTCAAAGCAAAGCACCACAGATGCAGAACACCACAGACAAAAACCGATCATTTTCCATAAATAAAACCAACATTTCTTCACATAATTATATTTACATATTTAATTAATTACTATATTTATTACACACATTATATCCTTATATATTTTCTAATAATACAATAAATATTTACACTATACCTACAACAATTCTTTAATGTAATATAAATTGTCTTAGTAATTTCTGAACTTAACCTCGGCCAACTCACCTGTGGTGGTAAGTAATCTACCGGTGTAGCTCTAGCTATGCCCGCTACACTATGAATTACGAGTAGTTGTTTCGGGTCTGGCTGTTTACGATACAAGGGAAAATTCATAGTGTGGGTTGAAGTTTAAAAAAAAGTAGGGCTACCGAAGTCTTCAACAAAAATACTTAAAGAAATTCAAAAGCAGTTCCCATCCATGTTTACATTAGGTATCATCTTTAACAATTTTAAATATACCTATATATTTTTTTTAAAAAAAGCAAATTTACAAAAATACTAAAATTACTGCATCTAGCGGAGATAAAAATGTTGAAATGGGTAGTGACAAGAATGGATAAAGTAAGAAATGATAATAAATCATAAAATAACTTTCCCCGCTCTGGGCGGGGGTCAGATTTTACAAACTACAAAGGCAAAAAGAAGGAACATGGGTGGACCATGTTCCTTCTTTTGCCCTTAACGTTCAGGGGCCGCGGTATCTCTTTTGAGTCCCCGACGGTGACCCTGGCAGGTCCCTCTGTTATGCACAATCACTAACGTTATGCTAATCAAAAGATAAAGGGCAGTACTCACTACAGACGTGCCCCTCCACAAGAATGAAGAAAATATCGTGCTCAAACAAACACAAGTCTGTTCAAGTAACACTTGAGGTTGCGTGTGGGATCCTATTTATTTGGGCAGAGCCTTTATTTGATTCGGGCCTTAAGTTGATTTACAAGTAGTTGGGGGTAGGAAATAGAGGGTGATCGACAGACGCTTGTACTGCACAGTTGGGGGAGGAACACGTCTTTTTAGGGATACGTTCCTTAAAAGGAAAACGCGAAAACCGTATTGGGTCACTTTGTTTTCCCCTGTCTGTCTGTTAAGACCTTATTTTCTCCGGAACGTGTGGAGGTATTGAGCTGAAATTAAAACCATATACTGTTAAGTTTGTGGTCCCTTTTCGCTATGAAGGAATTTCAAGTTTATACCTCTAAGAATATCTGAAAAAACGATGTCGACGGACAGAGGGAAAACGAAACCCCTTTTTTAGAGGTAAAGAACCCTGAAATAGCCAAATCCATTGAGTTGTTCTGATAAAATAATGGCAATTGTTTTAATTTAAATAAAGAAAGACCACATAAACATCCATACTTAATATTATAAAAGCGAAAGTAAGTTTGTTTGTTACGGCTTCACGCCCAAATGACCAAACTGATTTTGATAAATTTTAGAACAGAGATAGTGGAGACGGACATAGGCTATTTTTTTTAAAGAATGAGAAATAATTGCTATTACGATAAAAAAGACGCTAAGGCAAAAACTACAGGTAGCAGGTACCTGCAAATCACGAAAGGGGAACTGTGTTATCCCGAATTTAACGCCAGCGAAGCCGCGGGCAAAAGCTTGTAATATAAAAACTTTTGAATTGCCAAATCCAAAAAGTACTGTATAGCCTCCTCTCTAACAATAGAGGAACCAGCAACGTTACTCCTTTGAAAATATAACCATATCTTTCCATATTCATCGTGCCAATTCAAGTGCTCATCTAACTAACAAAGTTCAATCCAAGACTAAACAAGCCATTCCTAATCCAAAGATTATATCCACTCGAAGAGGCTTCATCTATAGCAGACTCTATGAACCTTCTCAGAAACCTGGATAAAACTGTTTTTGTATTGGCTTATCATCATAGTTTTATCTGGCGGCCATTTTGAATAAATTACGCGAATTATTTAATAAGGGCGCCGGTAGATTGGATCCTGGAAAATATTTTTCGTAAGGCCAAAGGGACCTTAGAAAAAATATTTTGTTTTCTACATTTTGTGAGCGGTTAGGTGGCACATATGTTTGAGTAATGTCGTTTTAACCTAAACCGGATTTACGTTAAGACTAGCAGAAAATGGAACAACAAAATTTCGACCTAAAAATCTAGGATATAAACGAAATGTGACGTAAAAAGTGGTTGGACAATATCATAAAGAAATCAGTAAACGACACGGTTGGCATAGTGGCTGAGCGATCAAGCTCCTGCACTGTATGCCACGGGTTCGATTCCCGCATGGAACAAACATTTGTATAACCTACAGGTAGTCGTTTCGGGTCTGACTGTTTGTGTATGTGAGTTTAAATGTTTGTAAACGCAGCACTAGGAATTTATCCTTTATCGTGGGTGCCTTTACAAACATTTAGACTCACATACACAAACAGCCAGACCCGAAACAACTATTTGTAGGCTATACAAATATTTGTTCCGTGCGTGTCGAACCCGCGACACACAGCGCAGCAGTCGATCGCTCAGCCACTGTACCAACCGTGCCGTCAAGTAATAAACTTCGAACGCTTAATCAGTTAAAAATCTACCGTTAAGTAAAAACAACACAGATTAATACTTAAAAAACTGTGACTAAAATAAACTCGTTACAAAATAATTCCTACAGAAACAAAATGGCGGTACGTGTCGCTTCCTCATCAAGTAAAATTAATTAAGAAACGTTTGCAAAATCAAAATGCTGCGATGTTATTTAGAGAAAAATCGTTTGTTTACAATTACCGCTTGTTTTTCTAAATGCTTACGAAAAATAAAAAGGGAAGATTTTGCTTGCGTGGTATTTTTAACTCGTCAGCCGATTTGGTGATATGGGGATTATTAATAAAACAAGCACGGGGTACCAACATTCATCCGCTGATTAAGGGGATGTTTTTTGGAGTTTATTGGATTTTACTCCTTAAGAATCGATTTTCATATATAAGGCACCCGGTATGAGAAAAATCCGAGGGGTAAAACCTACTAAAGTAACGAAAATGTGTCACGTTTTTGGTGCGCACCTTTAGTGCGCAACTTTCTAATTTGGCTGTGAATGTATTAAGACGTACATATGGTATGCTGTATAGGCGACTATACCTATATACTATATGTTATTGGGCTTGTTTGTTTCTATCAGTGTCGATGTATTTATATTGCTATTTTTTTTCATTAATTTGTGAATTTACCCTTTCATATGATATTAATCTTTTTTCAGTTGAATAAACTCTTTTTGCGTATGGTTAGATACTCGTACTTAAGGAGTAAACTCCAGTCGTGCGTCGGAGCTGACACACACACTTTTTTTTTGGGTTCTCAGCGTAACTGAGGGGCCCGCCAGGACGTCTAACTGCCGGGGTGCGGGTCGGTTAAAAGAAAATACCCCGGCCCCGGAACACAAAGGGCAAAAAAAGGATCATTGATGGGTTTTAGTCAGTACAAGCCTGTAAGGATTTATGGGAATTATTTACCTGTGTATGTGTGCGTTTGGGTAAATAATGCCCAAAAATACTTTTTATGGGAATTATTTACCTGTGTATGTGTGTGTTTGGGTAAATAATGCCCAAAAATACTTTTTATGGGAATTATTTACCTGTGTATGTGTATGTGTGTGTTTGGCTAAATAATGCCCAAAAATCCTTCTTTTACGCTAACTTTTCTAATATAACTCTTTTGTATATTTTTATGTTTCCTGACACAGTGCTTTAAATTGTGCAGTATCTTTAAAAAATTGATTCAGTACTTAGATGCAACGTTTGTATTAATATTAGAAAAAAACATCTTTAAACGAACGTTATCACGCCTGTAATTCCTGTTGGCTAAGCAGAGACAATACTAACAGACAAGCTATTTTATGCTAAATCTACATTTTAATTCAAATTTATAGGGAATAAAGGAGAAAGAAGGTAAAATAAAACATTACACACAACATATACAATAATTATCAGGTACGTATTTTGGTAATACATAACCTCTTCTGAGGTAGTCGAGTAAAACACGAATGCTTTCATCTAAGGAGAAATTTCAGAAAAGAAATTGTTATTTATTGAAGTGGACATTTTGCGAATCCTGTATTCCAAAAAGGGATCACTTTTGTGTAGTGCATATTGTCAGAATTGACCATACTACATTGAAAACCTTTTGCGAAGTGAACGTTCAGTAAATAGGATATTTTGCAAAATAGAAATTCTACGTCAGAGTGGTATACCAGGGGTTGCGGGTCACTCGAAAAACATACAACGGCCCCTGAACATAAAAGGCAAACAAAAGAAAATGGGTGGGTTTTTGTCAGCAAAACTCTAACACTCTATTCCACTTTCCCCAGAGAGGATATATTTGATAATGTCCCATCACAATAAAAAAGAGTGGTACCTACGTCATCAAAATACTATCCTCCGCTCTAGGGGGAGCGGAGGCAGTGTCAGACTTTTACTGCCTAAAGCCTGTCCTTCTTTTGCCTTTTATGTTCCGGGGCCGCGGTGTCTCTTTCGAATGACGAACAAACTAGGCAGGAAACTTAACCCTTGCATATCCATTTTTAATAAAACTCTCCTGCGCCACTTTGGCTCAAAAACTAAAAACGTGTTAGATAATGGACGTATGATATAAGAGTTAACTTTTAATTATTTTTTTAAAGAAAACGTTGCCCCACACTAGGAATTTCTTCTGTAGCATGGGTGCGTTTACAAACATTTAAACTCACATACACAAACAGCCAGACCCGAAACAACTATCTGCAGGTCATGCAAATATATGTCTGGTGGGAAGAATCAGAAAATTGATCTACGTATTTAAGAGTCTAAGAAAAGTGGCCAGACATGATCTACTTATTCAAACTTACAGAGCGCTGTGCGAATGCCTAATTAGGTATTGTATATGTGCTTGGGGTGGTACAGGGAAAACTTTTCTTATTGCTGTTGAACGTGCACAACGGGCGGTACTTAAAGTGCTCATGTATCCATTGCCATTCCGGCATGCAACTTCGTCAGTGTACGAGAGGGCTAATGTACTATCGGTTAGGAAACTATTTATTTACGAACTAATGAATAGATATCACAAAAGAATCGTTCCCACTCTTCCTGTACTGTCCAAGAGAGTAGAATGGTGCCCTGTACCCCATCATAAAACATCAGTTGCACGAAGACATTTTATTGTACTGGCTCCTCGCATATACAATATTTTTAATAAGAAATTAAAAATTAGAAAACTAAACTTAAACCAGTGTAAAAAAGTTATACTGCCGTGGTTAAAAAGTTTAGACTACGACGGAACAGAAAACCTTATTAAATGGTCATGAAGAGTTTCACACACTCTCCACAAAACACGCACACCCCGCACACACCCCACACACTCACCACACACACACACACACCACACACACACACACACACACCACACACACACCCTCACTCTATACATTATCTCACACGTACACACTATTTCTCCCTACACTTTACGCATTCACACCCCAAGTAACACGTGCGAGCACATACTGCCCATCATATAACACGTGTTGAATGCATGTTTATTTATTAATTTTTTTGTTTTGAATGGTATTTTTTAATTATCTTTTTGATTTGCTTTTTAATCTTTAGAAGACATAATTAATATGTAACATAGAAATAAGGGGAAGACACTAGCTCCTGTAATACAGTGTACACTAGCGCAGGAGCTAGGGAATTCATTAACATGTTTGTAATTTGTTTATGCCAATAAAGATTATTATTATTTTTGGTCAGTATCTAATGTTTCTTAGCTCATTGGCTAGTTTGAGCTACATTAACGGGCGAATGCCAAGTTAATGTAGCGTGTGTGTGTATGAGTCGTGGGAGGAAATTTCATTTTCCTCGATTTGCATGAACTTCCTCACTATCCTGCAGGTATTTAAAATTGCGGCTTTTTGGAGTGTAATATAGATTGAGTCCTTGAGGTCTATTAATTTAAGGCTATGGTGGAGGTGATTGGGAATAACACCCGTAGTGGAGACTACTATGGGCACTACGTACACTTTTTCCTGTCTCCATATTCTGGTCACCTCTTCTTTTAATTCAGCATATTTACTTATTTTCTCACCTATTGTTTTTTGCAAATTATGTGTATTGGGAACTGCTATGTCAATGAGGTAAGTAATTTTATTGATTTTATCCTGAAGAATTACATCTGGTCTGTTGTAGTGAATGGTCCTATCAGTCATAATAGCGCGGTCGTAATAGAGTTTGTGTGAAGTGTTTTCGAGAACTTTTTCTGGTGTGTATTTGTAGTAAGGATTGGTGTCTTGTATCAGTTTATGTTTGAGAGCTAGATTTTGGTGAATGATGTTTGCTACCTGATTGTGCCTATGGGTGTAGTCAGTTTGTGTGAGAGTTGCGCATGCACCTGTGATATGTTGAATGGTCTCCGATTGGCTATGGCATTTGCGGCACTTATCATTTGTTAATGTGGGATCTTTAATAATAAATTTTCTGTAATTTTTTGTGTTTATGATTTGATCTTGTATTGCAATTAGAAATCCTTCGGTTTCCGGGAATAGGTTACCTATCATTAGCCATTTATTCGATGCTTTGGTATCTATGTGAGACTGTTCTAAATCATGGGGATGTCGACCGTGCAACACTTTCTTTTTCCACTCTTCCATCTTTTTCTTCTGTGGGTCTTCATTGTTAGTTTGGTGTGTATCTATCTGTTCGGTTTATTATTATGTTCTTTATTCATTCAACATCTTAAAATTACATTTTTAAATATTTTTTAGAAAATAAATAAAAAAAAAAACATTTAAAAATATAAAAATAGGTTTCCGCCGGTAGCGGGAGCAGGGTCCAAGCTACCGGTGGTTAGGGCTCCAGAGACAGGAACCTCCTCACAATGCGGGCCGTGTCGAGCAGTACTGCCTTCTGAATCAGGCCCTTGATCCAACCACCTAAGCAGAGCTTCGACAGATGTTCGTCGAAGCTCTTGGCAATTAAGCCATTGGCCGTTATGACAATCGGCACAATGATAGCCGAGTTTACATTCCACATGTCAACAACCTCGTGTGCCAAGTCAAGATATTTTAGTTGTTTCTCTTTCTCAGCTTTCACGAGGTTTTCGTCATGTGGGATGGTAACATCGATTATCATTACGCGGCGCGCTGATCGGTCTATCACCACTATGTCAGGCTTATTGGCGAGAATAGTCCTGTCAGTAATGATAGACCGATCTCAGTACAGCGTGACATGGTCTTTCTCGAGAACTGGGTCGGGCACATACTTGTAGTACGGTACCTCAGATTCCACAAGATTATATTTCAAGGCAAGTTGCTGATGAATAATCCTGGCTACTTGGTTGTGTCTATGCAAATACTCGCTGTTAGCTAGACGAGAACAACCAGAAATAATATGTCTGATGGACTCACCAGGACGATGGCATGCCCGACACACGTCAACCGTCCCATCCTTCATAATATATTTCCGGTAGTTGTTCGTCAACATAACTTCGTCCATAATCGCACAGACAAAACCTTCAGTTTCCCCAAATAGGTCACCGAATCGTAGCCAGGACACGGACGCCAGAAAATCTACATCGGGCCCATGAAGAGCCTTGTAGAAGCGCCCGTGAAGCTCCTTACCTTGCCATACTTCCTTGCGGTCATCGGTAGTAAGTACCACAGGTTTGCGCCAATTCTCTTTAGCCATGGACAACGGGGTGAGTCCCTTGTCCACTGCGACTACATCTCGGTGCATACCCACGTCGGCTTTTAAGAAATATTCCCTGAGACTGCACACCTCTCGGTTGTGGAGGGTCTTTGCGTTTAAAAAGCCTCGACCCCCACACTTCCGTGGGATGTACAGTCTCATCACCGATGATCGTGGGTGATGCATCCGATTTGCAGTCAGCAATGTACGGACTCTCCTATCCAGGGCATCGAGTTCAGTCTGCGTCCATTTGAGTATGCCGAAAGAGTACATTAAAACCGGCATGACCCAACTGTTGAAGGCGCGCACCTTGTTCCCGCCAGAAAGAAGGCTTTTTAATACCTTCTTCAGGCGACCAAAGAAACGCTCCCTCAACAGTTGCTTCATGTCAGTCACGTTAATGCCTAACGCTTCCGACATACCCAAATACTTATAGCTTTCGGATGAGGAAAGGGATCTGAGGTGTATGGAATCCGAGAGTTGAATTCCCTCGGATTCCATAATCTCCCCTCGTTTCACATACATGACTGCACATTTGTCCACACCAAATTCCATCCTGATGGCGTTACTAAAAGTTTCAGTTACTTTCAGTAGCTCCATCAGTCGCAATTTGTTGGGGGCAAAGAGTTTCAGATCATCCATGTAAAGGAGGTGAGATATGACCTGACCACCTCTTCTCAACCGATAGCCTAGACCTGAATCCTCCAGCAATGTGCTAAGAGGATTCAGGGCTAGACAGAACCAAAGTGGACTCAAACTGTCACCCTGAAATATTCCCCGTTTAATCCAAACAGGCTCATCATTCCCCTGGATTTGTCGACATCCTGGATATCGAAGTACCGTCCTCCATTGTCCCATACACGACTCAAGAAAGGCGCGTAGGGTTGCATCTATCTTGTACAACTCCAGCACCCTCTTGAGCCATGTATGTGGCACTGAGTCGTAGGCCTTCTTATAATCAATCCAACATGTCGACAAATCCTTGCGGGATCGACGAACCTGTTGGCTAATGGCCATGTCGATGAGGAGTAGCTCTTTAGTACCGCGAGACCCGTTCCTACATCCATTCTGAGAGGCAGACATAATTGAATTTTTGTCAATGTGTGAATTAATTTTCGCTCTCAAAATGGACGTAAGAAGTTTATAGACCGTCGATAAACACGTGATCGGTCTATAATTCTTGGGTTCCGCGGGACTACCTGACTTATAGACTTATTATTATTATTTTCGTACATTTATTTATTTTTACATACATATAATTACATTTTTAAATATTTCTAAAAATCATAAAAAAAACATTTAAAAATATAAAAATAGTAGCCCACCGGTATCGGGAACAGGGTCCAAGCTACCGGCGGTCAGGGCTCCAGAGAAAGGAACCTCCTAACAATACGAGCCGTGTCCAGGAGTACCGCTTTCTGTATCAAGCCCTTGATCCAGCTGCCTAACGAGAGCCTCCTCAGGTATTGGTCGAGGCTCTTGGCAATTAAGCCATTGGCAGATACGACTATCGGCACAATGATCGCTGAGTCCACATCCCACATGTCGACAACCTCGCGAGCCAAGTCAATATACTTAATTTGCTTATCTTTCTCGGCTTTCACGAGGTTCTCATCATGCGGGACTGTTATGTCAACAATCATTGCGCGCCGCTCTGATCGATCCACCACCACTATATCAGGCTTGTTAGCAACAATAGTCCTGTCAGTGATGATGGATCGATCCCAGTACAATGTGATATTGCCATGTTCAAGAACTGGGTCGGGCTCATACCTGTAGTACGGCACTTCCGATTCCACAAGATTGTATTTTAGAGCAAGTTGCTGATGGATAATCCTGGCTACAAGGTTGTGTCTATGCAAGTACTCTCCGTTAGCTAGACGAGAACAACCGGAGATAATGTGTCGAATTGATTCACCCGGACGGTGGCATGCCCGACATATGTCAACCGTGCCGTCCTTCACAATAAATCTCCGGTAGTTATTTGTCATCATAACTTCATCCATAATTGCACAGACAAAACCTTCAGTTTCTCCAAAGAGATCCCCGGAACGTAGCCAGGCTACGGACGCTGAATGATCTACATCGGGTCCATGTAGGGCCCGGAAAAAGCGTCCGTGAAGCTCCTTACTCTGCCATACCTCCCTGCGGTCGTTAGTGTCAAGCACTACAGGTTTGCACCAGTTCTCTTTAGCCAAGGAGAGCGGGGTGAGGCCTTTGTCCACTGCAACCACATCCCGATGCATTCCCACGTCGGTTTCTAGGAAATATTCCCTGAGACTGAATATCTCGCGATTGTGGAGAGTCTTGGCGTTTAAAAAACCTCGACCTCCACAACTCCGCGGGATATACAGTCTCATAACCGAAGAACGTGGGTGATGCATACGAAATGCCGTTAACAATGTACGGACCTTCCTATCCAGGGCGTCCAGTTCTGTTTGAGTCCATTTGAGTATGCCGAAAGAGTACATCAAAACCGGCATGACCCAACCGTTGAAAGCACGCACCTTGTTTCCACCTGATAAAAGACTATTAAATACTTTTCTCAGGCGGCCAAAGAAGCGCTCCTTCAACGATTGCTTCATGTCAGCAACATTGATACCCAACGCTTCCGACATACCCAAATACTTGTAGGTTTCGTTTGCTGAGAGGGATCTAAGGTGTATGGAATCCGAGAGTTGGGTTCCCACAGATTCCACAATTTCCCCTCGCTTTACATGCATGACCGCACATTTGTCCATACCAAATTCCATACTGATGGCACTACTAAAGGTTTCAGTTACCTTCAGTAGTTCCATCAGTTGCGAATCGTTGGGGGCAAAGAGTTTCAGGTCATCCATGTAAAGGAGGTGAGATATAACCTGACCACCTCTCCTCAATCGATAGCCCAGACCTGAACCCTCCAGCAACGTGCTTAGAGGATTCAAGGCTAAGCAGAACCAAAGTGGACTCAAACTATCGCCCTGGAATATACCTCGCTCTATCCTTATCGGCTCACTATTCCTCTGGATCTGCCGAGATCCTGGATAGCGAAGGACCGTATTCCATTGCCTCATACACGAGTTCAGGAAGGTGCGCAGAGTTGCATCAACTTTATACAATTCTAGCACCCTCATGAGCCATGTATGTGGCACGGAGTCATAGGCCTTCTTATAGTCTATCCAACATGTCGATAGATGCCTTCGGGAACGGCGAACCTGTTGGCTAATGGCCATATCAATGAGGAGCAGCTCCTTAGTACCACGGGACCCGTTCTTACATCCATTCTGAGAAGCAGACATGATAGAATTGTCATCAATGTGTTTAGAGATTTTAGCCCTCAAAATGGATGTAAGAACTTTATACATTGTAGGAAGACACGTTATTGGTCTATAGTTTTTGGGTTCCGCCGTACTACCTGATTTATGGAGCAGGTGGGTTATTCCAGTTGTCAAGAACTTGGGTAGCGATCCTGACTCTAAGGTTGTCTGGAAAAGGGTCGCCAAACGAGCGTGCGACCTTTGGATCATTTTTAACCAAAAGTTGTGCAGTCCGTCCGGCCCTGGAGATTTCCAATTAGGCAACGGACGGACCGCACAAGCTACATCTTGGGGGCTGATTGTTATTGCCCCCATTTCTGGTATTGGATCGCACGCTTGCTCGACTTCCCGAGTCCATTCACCCTCGGTATGACTGACAGGCACCGACCAAATGCTACGCCAAAACGAGCACATGGCGTCATCATCCGGTAGGTGCGTGTCAGACACACCTTGGTCCGGTCGCTCCCATGCTCTATACACCCACCTTTCATCGCTTTGGAATGTACGATTCAAAGTGTATCGTTCCACCCGCCGCTTATACCTACGAATACGGTTTGCCCATGCATACATTTTCTGCTTCAGGAAGTCGATGCGCTCTGTGATGTGGGACATGTAATCTGAAGGACTAATATCAGTCCCTGCAAATGCCCGCCTCACAAAGCGCATCACTCGAGGTCGAGTGTTACCCCCCCTGAAACAGATAAGTTTGCCAATGAGTGTTCTGACCACACCAATACGTCGCTCAATCCTGTACTGCCAGACTGGTACAGCTGGTTTCGGTCGTGTAGCTCTGTCATCAGGAAAGTTTACATGAGCTACACGACACGCCGCTACAGCCGCACAATACAGTATTGAGTGAGCATCAGTGAGGTTTTCGCAGTTGTCAAAATAGTTTGACAACTGCGAATCCAGAACAGCCACCAGCGCCCTATTTTTATTATGCATGGGCAACCGAGGCAAACGTGGTCTAAGTTCGGGCGATATGTACCGATATTCTCGAATCGCACCCTCCAAAGCACTCCTCATTAATTCCTCATTGCACTGGGTACTTACATTAGTAGCCATGTCATTACTTACCTCGTCAGCGTGACTAACTAGTTCGTGGGACTGTGGTGGAACCACAGCCTGCGACGAAGAGGTAATGACCTGGCTACTCTGCATTTCGGTTCGCAAGCGATCAAGTACAGTGTCATCCAACATACGATTACGCTGGATTACCCGCACCTGATCCGATAGTCGTTGTGCCGACACGTTGACAGCTGGCTCAAGCACCCGAAACAGAGAGAGCATCCGAACCCGGTACGCAGTCAGGTTGTTTCCCCCCTCTGTAGCCCCATAATATGAGCGCATGACATTTTCGTTAATGGAACTAGTCCATCGCATGCGCTGCACACTTCCACCGGGAGCTGGGACCCTATCAGAGGCCGGTGGGCCTCGGAGTCCTAAGCCGTCCGGTGGCCGGCGTCCTCCCCGTCGACGAGCAGGTGGTGGCGTCGTGGGCGGGGAAAAATACTCGTCGCTCGAGCTCGACGCAACTGCCACGGCCGGTGTCACAGCGCTCACGATGAGGCTGGGTTCCGGCGGCGGCGAGGCGGAGCTGAGCGGCGAGTCCGGAGGTGGAAGGCGTGCAAGTCGGCGAGCCGCTAATCGTGTTATCATTTTACATTGTAATTATCCATTTTTCACATTTTTGAGAGGTGACAATGTCAACTTGCCATTGTCTGTCAGTCATTAATAATTTTAAAATATAATTCATTTCGGCAGGGTTTCGGAAGTTTCTATTGTTGATGTTTTTAGGTTTTGCTTATTGATTTTGTTTAGGCAATTAATTTATATTTTGTTGAGGCCAAGAACACTATTTTATATTTTTTTCTTCGGAGGAACAAATCACAACGTACGTGACACTTGGGGTTGCCATAGTTTGCAATTATTATTATTATTATTATGTTCCCAGCGGGAATCGAACCCGCGGCACGCAGCGCAGCAGTCGATCGTTCAGCCACTGCACCAACCGTGTCATAAAATTGACACCCATTTCAAGAAATCCCATAATGTAAATAAAACAGACACTCCAAATAACAATCTTTAAAAAAAACTAACCTAAAAAAACATTAAACGCCATAATTACGTCAGCACTAGAGCGGGGACGCGTCGCTAAGTCGCTGTCGATAAAACTTGGCGTTAATGTCGACTGTCGAGATAGAGATGCGTCAAATAAATTTCAATTGACAGAAATAAAAAGCATTGGAACTTGGCCTCGGTTGGGGACACAATGAGATGGGTTTTATATTAGTTTGTGGGTCTTTTAGAGCTGTAATTAAATGTTAGACAGAAAAATTGAGGGTTTTTGGAGGTCAAGGTCCTCAACTGGCATTTACTAAGGTAAAAAAATGTCGCATGTTGGGGAAACACCCGCTAATATTTTTTTATGTACGTTAATTGAAATGTTTTTTTTTAATTTAAATTAGATGCAATATAAACCAATGTAACAAACCCGCCGACATCCTGTTACGCAATTTGATGGGTTTACTAAATGTGCAACAATTTTGGTCAAAAATAAATGTTTTTTTCTTATTTTATAATAAAACTAGCTTCCGCCCGCGGCTTCGCCCGCGTTAAATTTGGGGTAACACAGTTCCCCTTGCGCCTTATTGATTTGTAATAGCAACGCTAAGTTTTCCCTTTCTTCCCTCTTTCTCCCTCACATCCCACTTTTTAAAAAAAAATATTAGCCTATGTCCGTCTCCTGGTTCCCAACTATCTGTGTACCAAAATTCATCAAAATCGGTTAAGCCATTAAAGCGTGAAGAGGTAACAAACAAACAAACTCACTTTCACTTTTATATTATTTTTTAATTAAGTAAATCATTTATCTTTAACTCTATTTTCAGCCATTAACTTATACCGCTCTGTAAGTTAAAGAAAACCAACCAAAAAACACCACGCTTTTTAAAGTTACAGTTGCTAATTGTGAACTAAAAAAATAAAAACTCAATCCGTTGTCCGCTCTCAGTGTGTACAATTCGTTAGTTCCCTCTTAAACTATAAATAAAATAAAAACGAAGAAAGGGTTTTAGTCTGTGTCACAGAAAAAAGTAAAAAAAATTGTCTTTGTTTAAAGTAAGCTATGTTTTTTAAATGTTAGTATTGTTATGTTGGGGCTTAAGATACACAGGTGGTGGAATAACTCTTTGGTTTAGGAGTTGCAAGCACGATTGCAGAGCATGAAGTCTTGGGTTCGGTTTTCAGGTGGTGCTAAGTGTTATTGGGTTTTTTGACCAGGAATTTTTCAGTAATACCTTCGGAGTTTGCTCGCCCTAATTACATGAGTTATGATTATGCTATTATACCCCTGCTTAAGATTATTGTATCCTTACTAATATTATAAAAGCGAAAGTGAGTTTGTTTGTTTGTTACCTTTTCACGCTTTAATGGCTAAACCGATTGTGATGAATTTTGGCACATAGATAGTTGGGAACCAGGAGACGGTCATAGGCTAATTTTTATTTTAAAAAAGTGGGATGTGAGGGAGAAAGAGGGAAGAAAATGGAAAACTTAGCGTTGCTATTAAAAATCAATAAGGCGCAAGGAGAACTGTGTTACCCCAAATTTAACGCGGGCGAAGCCGCGGGCGAAAGCTAGTAAAATATATGATGATGTGCTATATGGTTAAAGCATCGGATGATATAAAATGAGTATTAAATTGTTATCAAATAGTTATCTAATTTTAAATAGTTTAACCCATTTATAACCACCGATCGTTATAAAGATCAAAAAAAATACTGAGGAATACCCTCAATTTAAAAATAATAACGAGCGGATAACTTTTACTTATTGTGTACCAATCGCCGCAGAGATCGTTTGACTGTGTTTTAGTGCATAGAAAATTATAATTTAGATCATAATTTTGTCTGTATCTGTATTTTAGTGCGTATTAGCGTAATAAACTTTCACTATGTCTTCAAAACGGTAAGTGTTTACAAATTAGCTTGTGATTAAAAATTATTTTATGCACGTTTTTTATAAATTTATAACCTGCCTAACATAACTGTGAATAAAAATTTGATCTGGTTATATCTTTTATGAAAAATAAATGATATTACATTTGATGATCGTTATAACGATCGGTCGTAATTTGGGGATGTATTTTTCTTTCAGACCCAGGAACACCAACAAACTATTGTCTCTCAATGAAATCGTTGACGAATTGGAACAAGTAAGATGATGCCCCATTTCCAGAAATCTAACTATTTTACCACCAGATAACGACGCGAATGCTGATGTCACGGATGAAGATTCTGGTGATGATGAGTGTGTAACTCTGAACAATCTTCCAGGTTTCTTTACGTTATTTTCTCATGTCAGTTGTTGTATTTATTTTCTATCTAGGTTTTCAGCTAAGAGCTTCTGCTGAGATAGAATACATGAGTTCCGAAAGTGACGAGGACACTGTACCCTTGTCATCTTTAGCAAAGAGAAGTCGTACCAGCGAAGAACCTCTAATGTAGAAGGTCGACCACCTGAGCCATCGATTTCAGCTCCAGTTATTAGCAGCACGTCAACCGTTCCTTTTGTTGGTCCAAGCGTACCAAAGAATCAAAATTATACTTGGAGAAATCGCCATAATCCTCGCGACTGACCACAATGGCAAGAAAACTATGGTCCAAGACACCTTCAAACGTATGTGTATTACTTTGACTGTATGTTTGATGACTCTGTTATCGAATTATTGGTCAAATATAGAAATATTTACGCGATTCAAAAAAAAGGCGGCCAGTGTGACAACGAGTGAAATGAAGCGTTTCCTTGCTATACTAGAAAAAAATGTATATATTGATCAGCCAACAAATTATAAAAAGCTACAATGAAAACATGGGGGGAGTCGATAGGTCGGACCAAAACCTTGGTCTTTATCATACATCAATCCTTGGAAATAAATGGTATTTCTTATTGTTTTGTCACTGCTTGGACATGGCGTCTCATAATGTGTGGCAAGTTTACAAAACTAATGGAGGAGAGTATGATCATTCCGGGGAACTATCGCCAGAGGTATCTTGGAAACATGTAAAAAATATAAGCGGTCCTTATGCCACTCCTAGAACTTACAGGGAAACTTCACGCTACGATAGAGTTAATAGATGATCAACTCTATTGTATTTGCTCGAGTAGAGTACAAAAAAGTAGAGTAAATGCGAACTTTACCAGTCAAAATGTAAAATACATTTGCATGCTAAAACATGTTTTGTTACTTACCATACTTCTATAGTACTTATATAGACTTGTTTGTTAATTTACGTCTTTTTATTTGGATAATAAAGCCTTTCTATGGTAATAATTGTGTTTCTTTAATTTAAAATAAGATAAAATTGATTAACTGGCAGTTGTATGAGCGTTAACCTACCTGCCTATTACTACTGATCGTTAAAACGATCCGCATTTTCCGAGCTTTCCTGAAAATTTGTTTTTTTTTTGTATTTTTCCATGTTTACTATATGCATCAAGGTAACAATACTAAAAAATTACTGGGATTCGAGATAAAAAAAAGTTTCAGTAACAACTGGGTTAAAAAAAGCAACGACTAAAATTTTTGTCGAACTAGGGCTTCGCTCGCGTTAAATTCGGGGTAACACAGTTCCCCTTTCCTGATTTGCAGGTACCTGCTAGCTGTAATTTAGCCCTTTGTAATAGCAAAGCCAAGTTATCCCTTTTCTTCCATCTTTTTCCCTCATTTCCAGCTTAAAACAAAATTGCTTATGTCCATCTCCAGGGTCTCAACTATCTCTGTAATAAAACTCATCAAAATCGGTTTAGCCATTAAGGCGTGAAGACGAAACAAACAAACAAACTCATAAAGATGTAAAAAAAACTTTTAAAAGTGCCTTTTGGGGCCTGAACGGAATAAATAGCTTTCGATTTTCCCTTTCCATAATAGGTATGCAGACAAACATACCGCACGTGTTACAACAGTTTAAACCAAGGTAATGCCAGGTTGAAGAAGAATAAAAAAAATCAATTATTTATCCTGTTAAGGTACACAGGATGAACAATAAAAAAAAATTAGAGGTGTCAAGGGACACCCGGATGGAACGAAGTGCCTATAGAAATGAAAATATCTGGCTTGCTTTCTATAAAAGAGAGAGAGACAGACAGAAACATGCGACGCCGCACAGCTTACAATAGCTTACTATAGCAAAAAGTGTCGTGACAACTTTTCGTAAGATTTTTTTTCCATCTAGCCCCCTTTCACAACGCGCGATAAGGATCTTCGTTCCAAAAACAAATATAAAAAAGAACAAACGAAATTCAAAAACCAAAATAATGTCTAAAACATGAAATACCCGTTATATCCTTCCTTGTGCTCACAGCCTTTTTAAAGATATTTCAAAACGTTTGTCGTTGACACTTTCCGTGACCTGAGGGCTGGATTTTACTTTGACCAGAGGCTAAGCGTTGCCATACAACGTGGCAACGCGGCCTGTCTCTTGGAGATGCTACCTATAATTGAAAGCGTTGAGGGCAAATTTTTTGACGACAATTTGTAGTTTATTTTAAGTTACTTCAATTTATTTTTGATTTGAGTAGTTGACTCAAGAAAAAAAAAATTATTATTAAAGCTAAAAAAAAAACATATAATTTAACGGATTGTTATATTGATTCTCTACGAGACTAAACAGAATATCTCAAAAGTCTAAATAATAATATTTTATGTTGTACGTTGTGGAAAAAGTTATACAAAGATTTGACCCATGAGATGGGAACTACGTTTTATTATTTTGAAAAAACTTTTTCTTACACTAAGAATTGCTCCTGTATTGTAGGTGCGTTTACAATCATTTAAACACACATACACAAACAGCCAGGCCTGGAACGTACGGGGATCGAACCAGCTACACGCAGCGCGGCAATCGATCGCTCAGCCACTGCGCCAACCGTACCGTCAAGTAAAAGTGTAACTGGAGTATTTGTTCTAAATTACTTATCATTTTACAGAATTTTATACCTAAATTGTAAGGTACTTTGAATTTACTATTTGTTTATATTTTATAATGAACCTGTGCTGAAGGACATGTGACTAAAAGGGTGATGGATCTGAATGTTGATGGACGGAGACGCTAAGCGAAAGCCAAAGAAAATATGGATGGATTGTGTAAGGACTGACATGAAGGAGAAAGGAGTAAATGATCCTATGACGTCTGATAGGGGAGAATGGAAGAAGAAAACGTGTTCCGCCGACCCCAAATAAAATGGGACAAGGGCAGGAAAATGATGATGATGATAATGAACCTGTGCATCCTTTGTTGGAGATGCAAATAAATAAATAAAACAGTAAAATTACCGACCACAAAATTGACTGACCAATTATTTTAAAAATAACATTGACTTTTTTAATCTTTTGGTACACAGATAATGATATTCTAATTAGTTCTTTAAATTCTGGCTATATATTTGGTATCACATCACACCTATATTTTTCCCCAAGGGTACAACAGGGGTATATTTTTAACATACCTTTCATAATCACAAAAACAGTCCTGTTTTATCTCAGTCACCGATTAATTACAACCACAAATTGGCATGAAATTAACATATTCAAAAAGCACTTATAAGCAACTAGCTTTCGCCCGCAGCTTTGCTTGCGTTAATTTCGGGGTAAAACAGTTCCCTTGCGCCTTATTGATTTGTAATAGCAACGCTAAGTTTTCCCTTTTCTTCCCTCTTTCTACTACTAACTAAATTACAACTATTTCTGTACCAACATTCATCAAAATCGGTTTTGCCATTAAAGCGTGAAGAAGTAACAAACAAACAAACAAAAAAAACTCACTTTTGCTTTTATAATATTAGTAAGGATAACAATGACTTTTTTAATCCTTTGGTACACAGATAATGATATTCTAATTAGTTATTTAAATTCTGGCTATATATTCGCTATCACATCATACCTATATTTTTCCCCAAGGGTACAAAAGAGGTATATTTTTAACAAACCTTTCATAATCACAAAAACAGTCCTGTTTTATCTCAGTCCCCGATTAATTACAACCACAAATTGGCATGAAATTAACATATTCAAAAAACACTCATAAGCAATGTACAAGAATGACTGATATCCAATGAAAAACACCATTACAACGATTGTCAATATTCATCGTATCATGATTGGCTAATTTATATTCATGTTCTTTTATTGACGTTCAAAAATTGATGTTGAAGTTGAACAACATTATTTTTTGATTATTCTTCAAAACCATGCGTAGGTATATTAATTTATTCTTTTTGTAGAAATTTGTTACCGAATAGAATGTTTAAAAAAATAAAATATACTTTAAATAGAAATCTTGATAGAGCGGTGGGGAGTGGCAGACTTACTGGCTACCATCTATGTTCCTTCTTTTGCCCTTTGTGTTACGGGGCCGCGGTATCTCTTTCAAAAAACCCGCAACCCCGGCAGATAGTGGCTCTGGGAGGCCTAGAGGAGCCTCGCAGAGCCACTAGCGCGCGTGGATCACGATCGTGCTGTAGACATAGCCTGTTTCTAGACGGAAGAACGGTGAGGTACCCATTGCTCACCGTTTACAGACCCGCGTCTACGGTGGTAAAGAGTCGGTTTGCGGTAACCGACGCCTGAAGTACTACACTCTGGCTTAACATTTATAGCTTCTCTGGTCCATCTTCAGGTTAAGCTGCGCTTGTCTAGGTTAGTCCGTGGTTGAGTAACCACACATTATTTACCGAGTTTTCTCCGTGCCTCAGAAAGTACGTTAAGCCGTTGATTCCGGCTGTCGTTTATAGATGTTTGACAGTCGTTACAGATAGTCAGTGTCCTGAAACTCTAATAGCCATTTTTATCAAGGGGTATCGTGTTGACCAGATATGGAGTTACTTTTAGTTAAAATCTCCACCATCCATAATCTCTATATGATTAGACTGGAAGACCGACCTTAAATGAGAAAGGGTAAATCTATACTAATATTATAAAGCTGAAGAGTTTGTTTGTTTGTTTGTTTGAACGCGCTAATCTCAGGGACTGCTGGTTGGAATTGGAAAATTCTTTTAGTGTTGGATAGTCCATTTCTTGAGGAAGGCTATAGGCATCACGCTACGACTAACAGGTGCTGAGCAGCGTGGGTGAAACCGCGTGGAACAGCTAGTTATATTATATACATTAAAAAAATAAACGTCGTTCCACACTAGAAACTTCTCCTGTATTGTGGGTGCGTTTACAAACATTAAAATTCACATACACAAACAACCAGACCTGGAACAATTACTATCTGTAGCACGTCAAGCCGTTGGTCCCGGCTGTCATTTGTAGATCTTTGACAGTCGTTACAGGTAGTCAGTGTTCCTAAAGTCTGACAACCAATTTTACCAAGGGGTATCGCATTACCAACAACTAAACTGTGGAGGTAAGATAGGCAGTCGCTCCATGTAAAATACTGATATTCAGCTGCATCGGGTTAGACTGGAAGCCGACCCCAACATAGTTGGGAAAAGGCTAGGCAGATGATAATGATTTAGTAGTTGTGCTACTAAGAGATATTTTGAACAAAAAAAAACTAGATTTTACCTTTATTGCTAAAACAAAGACAATTTTAAACACGACGAAGTACCGATAAAACATTAGTACCCACTAAGAGACCCTGTACAGTGTATTTAAGTGTTTTAGTACAATGTAAACACTGCTTTAAGTTTGAGACGTGACAGCTCATAAGTTTCGGGGTGAGGAAGTTTACGTTTCTTTAGAGAAGGGGACGAGAAGAATTGGTGGGATCTGTTAAGGTATTTTATACATTTAGCCCATAATGCAATTTTGAACCGTATTTTCATATTGGCTGTTTGTGTATGCGAGCTTAAATGGTTATAAACGGACTCACGATACAGGAGAAATTTCTAGTGTGGGTGAACTTTAAAAAAAAGGACTATAAAAATATTATACAATTATAACCTGACATTACGTCTGTTTAGGTCTTAACGGCACGGCAGACGTGTTTCAATACAAAAATTTAGTCAGAAATGGTGATCAAATATGGTCCTTATTACAATAACTGAAAAAACAATTGACGACACAATTTATTGGTAATATTTTTTCAAAATGTTTTTTGAACAAATATATATTAATATTAATCTCAAAATAAAAAATACCGCGGTCGCAAAAAATAGTCCCTACCTGAATTCTCTTTATCTTTCTTTATTTAAATGTCTACCTTCTCTCCACATCTTTCATTTCATTAATTTAACCGACAGGTTCATAAATCACAGCAAACCACAAAAAAAAGCAAAATAAATTGTTCTAAAAGCAAACAAAGATATGGAGTTTTCTCATTTCACTAAGGACAACTAAAAACTGTTGAATGATATATTATGTATGCGCTACGCCGTAGCTGCTACGGCACTACGTAGCTACGGCGTAGCAGCTACGATGCTACGAGAAGGGCTCTATCGGAGATGAGAAGCACAGACTAAATATATTTGCAGAAGGTTAATTAAGGAAAAAGTATTTGTTTAAGGTGATGTAAAAGTTATGTAAATGTCGGTTGTACGGTACTACTGAGTTAAATAAAAAGAAACTCCGGTAGAAATAGTCTTGTATTTGTTCTGTTTCTTTACGAAGGGGAAATTTCTGCGAAATTAGTTAAATGTAGCTGATCTTTAGCAGTTTTTGAATTTACATATATAAACCTGTATTTCTAAGCTATTGCATAGCTTCTATCGCGGGCGTTGAGCGTGGAGACCGAATCCAGAAATTACGTAACGAAAAAACCTAACAAGAAATTTCATTACGAGTACGGTCAGTTATTTCAATCACGATTTCAATGTTCTATTAGCGTGTTTGGTAGAGAATCGGATAGTCAAACGACATTAGTCGGGATTAAACCCAAATTCTATTTTTTTCTTTTTGCAACTTCTTTTCATTAGAAAAACTTTTTAAATACAAATTATATTTTTTATTTATTTATTGCAAAAGTTTTTTTTTATTTATTGCATAAGTTGATAAAAAATGCTATTACTGCTTTACCGCGGCAGTTCTTGAATGCCACACGTATTTTTTTTATATTTCCGTAAAGACATTTTTAAAGTAATGATGAAATATGTAAGAAAAACTTGTTGTTCTTGGCAAACTTAATAAATTTGACCCATTTTAATAATAATATTTGTAACAAGAAGTTTATGACATGCCCAATTTGAATGGAGATTCATTTTAGTCTTACTTACATTATGTGTACTGCACCGTCTAACTGTTGTTGTTTGTTTTAGCTTATTTTCTTTTAGTTTTTAATATTTTTTTTTATATAACTCCTTCATCTTAATATTTTCTAAAATGGTATCTTTCAATAACTCTAAGAGTAACTAGTGGAAAAGCGGAACTTCCTAACACAAGTGTATTTTCACTTAAATGGAAATTCCCAAAAACACATGTAAATATTTTTAAGTTATTGAAATAAACATTTATTTATTTACTAGCTGTTCCCCACGGTTTCACCCGCGCTGCTCAGCACCTGTTGGTCGTAGCGTGATGTTATATAGCCTATATCCTTCCTCAAGAAATGGACTATCTAACACTAAAAGAATTTTCCAATTCCAACCAGTCGTTCCTGAGATTAGCGCTTTCAAACAAAAAAACTCTTCAGCTTTATAATATTATATAAATATAATAAATAATAATACTATACTATTTTTATATTTTTAAATGTTTTTTTTAATGATTTTAAGAAATATTTAAAAATGTAATTTTATGTATTGAAAACAATAAATGGACGATAATACTAATAATAATATTAGTATAGGTTAACTGGCTTGCTTAACGTTTTTGGAAAACATATTGTTCTTGATCTACTGCCAAACTTCTACACACTAGCAATAAGTTTACGTAGCACTTTCTATGCTATTTACATAATGGACCCTTTATAGCTAAATATACTGTTCGACACCGCTCCAATTGACGGCCCGAACTTGAGGCAGTATTGCCAACATGGCAATATGGCCAGCAGGGTAATACGGCCAACGTGGCAGTACCGCCAACCTTCCGATATTCGCCGTGACCGCATTCTTGTAAGTTTCAGCGTATTATATTATTGTGTTTAAATTAAATTATGCGCGTATAATTTATGGCTATTATTTGGATAGTACTTCTAGATATTAGGAGCAGACTCTTTATGGATTTTATGTGTGAAGGATGTCTCTAATATTGTTTTTTCCTTTTTTATAAGTAAACAAACTTGTTTTAATTTATGATATCAATGTTTTTTATGAATTTAAGATCATCAAGTAGAAGGGTGTGTGAAAAGAAATGTTTTTAATTATTATTTTTTTACACCTAATATACAAGACAGAAAAAATAAACATACAAATTTGAGTACATAGATACTGCTTATTTTTTAAGCACATGTTTCTGCCAGCAGACCTGCGAAAGGAGATATTGGTACGAAATGTAGACCATAGTGTGTGAGAGAGTACGATAAAATATGTGTGTGTGCCTTAACCTACTATAAACTTACACATATAAGTAAATATTAATATTGTATTGTATTGTATAACGGGCTGGTGTCCGCAACTCCACGTCTGAGGCGCGTATTTTGCGTATAAAAATATAAAAAAATAAAAATATTAATAAATATGTATGTGAATTATATATTGTTATTGAAAAAAAATAAGCAAATACGTTGTTTCGAAATTTTTTAAAAGTTTCAAAGATAGAAATGCTTAAAAAAAAATTTGTGATATTGATGTTTTTTTAAAAAAAAAAAACGTATTTCTAATAAGTATATCAATGTTGATTAAACCTCAATATTATTAATGAATAAAATGACACAAAACAAATGAAGGTAACCAATTTAAGGAAATGAACAAGAAAATTAAAGCGCTAAGTTTAAATTCTATTGTCAGACATAATAGTAGCAAAAGTGTTGCCAGAGCAACAATTTTGTGCAGACCTTCAAATAAAAAAAAGGTTTTATTTGAACGTTCTAAAACGAAATGGAAACACGTTCATTACAACGAATTGATTAGAAAATAAGGAAAATGTACTAAGAACGTAAGAAGATTACATATATATACAAGCATACATAGACGATCTTTAGTTTAAGAAGGCTATCAAAACTGAGTTCTGAAAGTTAATCTATATATTGGTAGATGCGCAGTACATTTTGATACTTTACAATTATTTGGTACTAGCTTCCGCCTGCGACTTTGTCCGCGTGGTATAGTTACTTTTTATAATATTATAAATGTGAAAATAAGTTTGTTTGTTACGTCTTCACGCCTAAATGGCCAAACCAATTTTGGTGATTTTGGTACAGAGATAGTTGAAACCCTGGAATCAGACATAGGATAATTTAAAAGAAAAGTGAGATAAGAGGGAGAAAAAGTGACGAAAAGGAGAGAGAAAGACAATTTTGTTTCGATTATCACACGAGTTAAAGTTAGCGTTAGCCTAAAGTAACTACGCCACGCGGACGAAGTCGTGGGCGGAAGCTATCCTTACTAATATTATTAAAGCGAAAGTGAGTTTGTTTGTTTGTTACCTCTTCACGCTTTAATGGCTAAACCGATTTTGATGAATTTTGGAACAGAGATAGTTGGGAACCAGGAGACGAACATAGGCTACTTATATGTTATTTTTATTTAAAAAAAGTGGGATATGAGGGAGAACGAGGGAAGAAAATTGAAAACTTAGCGTTGCTATTACAAATCAATCAGGCGCAAGAGCAAAAACTGCAGGTCTGCTTGGTGTGTTATACCGAATTTAACGCGAGCGAAGCCGCGGGCGAAAGCTAAATTTACAATAATTTTAAAGAATCCCTGTACATTCTACCATTTTGCCATGAAAACATTGATGCAGTTCATCATCATAACATAACAAAACTTGATACAATGACACCTGCTAACAGGACAAATAATTTAATTTCCTTCCACGATCATATATCTGAAGTAGATTATATATAATCCTTACTAATATTAAAAAAGCGAAAGTGAGTTTGTTTGTTTGTTACCTCTTCACGTTTTAACGGCTAAACCGATTTTGATGAATTTTGGTACAGAGATAGTTGGGAACCAGGAGACGGACATAGGCTAATAGTTTTTGGAAAAAAGTGGGATGTGAGGGAGAAAAAGGGAAGAAAAGGGAAAACTTAGCGTTGCTATTACAAATCAATAAAGCGCAAGGGGAAATGTGTTACCCCAAATTTAACGCGGGCGAAGCCGCGGGCGAAAACTAGTATAAGTATAAGTGAAAAATAAACTCCTGACCTTTGGTTGCTAAGCAACTTTACTAACCTCTCCAGCTAGTTCATCTGATTATGAGGTATTTCCGTAAAACTCTTACTAATACAAAGGATCCTTACTGATATTATAAAAGCGAAAGTGAGTTTGTTTCTTACGTCTTCACGCCTAAATGGCTAAACCGGTTTTAATTAATTTTGGTACAGAGATAGTTGGAACTCTGGAGACGGACATAGGGTTTTTTCTTAAATGAGAATAGAGGGAGAAAGAGGGAAAAACGGGGAAAAATTACCTTTGCTATTACAATAAATCAGGCGCAAGGGCAACAACTACAGATAGCATGTACCTGCAAATCAGAAAAGGGGAACTGTTTATCGTGAATTTACTACTGGTACTGTTAAACTCCAACTTCAACGCGGGTGCACTCACGTGCGAAAGCTAGTTTTGTTTGTCTTTAGTAAAAGGATCAATACGAAATAGTGAGTACTATATAATAGTCTCTAATGAACTAACGGAAGACAGAGTCGCTGAAGTAACAAACGGAAAGGTCGAAGAGTATAAAATAGGTATTAGCTGTGCCCAGCGGTTTCACTCGCTGCTCGGTTAGGGGCATGAAAATGATGTTAGCCGATTCTCAGACCTACCCGATATGCACACAAAATTTTGTTCAAATCGGTGAGGTGAGCATGGGAACGAAAATTGTGACACGAGAATTTTATACAATTAGATTTGTTTTTTTTTTCGGATGGGAAACCATTAAATAACTTCCCCACTCCCGGCGGACCGGAGGGGAGTGTCAGATTTTTACTCACTAAAACCCGTCCATGTATTTTGCGCAGAATACGAACGCACCGTAGGAAAGACTCGCCTTATAGCAATACTAGCTTTTGCCCGTGGCTTCGCTCCCGTTCAATTCGGGGTAACATAGTTCCTCTTTCCTGATTTGCAGGTACCTGCTACTTGTAGTTTTTGCCCTTGCGCTTTATTTATTGTAAAAGCAAAGCTATGTTTTCCCTTTTCTTCCCTCTTTCTCTCTCATTTTGCACTTTAAAAAAAAGCCTATATCCGCCTCCAGGGTCCTATCTATCGCTGTACCAAAATTTATCAAAATCGGTTTAACAAACTCACTTTCGCTTTCATAATATTAGTAAGGATTATTACCAGTACAAATGGCCGTTATATTTTTTCATACTCCTCTCAAAGTTACTCAGGGGGACAAAAAAAAAACAATTTCAGCTTCTTTACACTTAACGCCACAATTTTATAACTACGCACAAAATTGCCCAATTGTTACTTCTTTTAACTCAAAAACTTGGGTGATATTGTCAGAGAGTTAACGTCAGACAAAATTGATACAAAAGGCCTCTTTTACGTTTTATAAATTCCCCATTTCACCCAACGTTATGAGACACCTAAGCTAATGCCAATCCAAATTCAACTCTCGGCTTTAAGTCGAAGGTAGATATTCCGACAGTGCAAAATTATTTTGACATTCCGTTAAGCACTGCTTACGGTCTGTGTAAAACCGGCCTAAATGTTACAATTTCTAACAAGAGAAATAAATTTTATCCCAGTACCTACCCGATGCCAATTGTGAGGATTTATCTGAAAACTCGACTATCTTCAAGGTATTTTAATTGAGTGGGTTGGCAGTATTGATAGTGACTTTACGATGTATTTGTTTAGGAGTATTTATAGCTTCGAAATAATGTATTTCTGTAATGCTGGGTTGTTTATTTTGAAGCTAAAGTGCTATTTTATGTCTATTTGCCAAGTCGAGCATTGTATTATTAGACGTGCAGTGGTCATTTGGAGGTCATTCTTTGTGTTTAACATATTTATTTGTATAGCTTATGTTTTCGATAAAATGTACGTTTTCACACGTAAGACAAAAGAACAAAAAGTATTTGCAGGGTTTGTTCGTTGTTTTAAATGAAGCAGCTCATGGCTAAATAATAGCAGCCGCTCAGATCAATCTTTAGGATAAGCCGCGCTCGTCTAGGTTGGCTGTGGATGGGTGACCACCCGTTACATACCGAGTTTCCTCCGTACCTCAGAAAGCACGTTAAGCTGTTAGTCCCGGCTGTCATTTGTAGATCTTCGACAGTCGTTACAGCTAGTCAGTGTCCTGAAAGTCTGACAACCAGTCTTACCAAGGGGTATCGTATTACCCAGTACTAAATGGGTTATGGAAGTCAGATATGCAGTCGCTCCCTGTAAAATACTGACATTCAGCTGCATCCGGTAAGACTGGAAGCCGACCACAACATAGTTGGGAAAAGCTAGGGTGACCTCAAAATGAAGAAAACGGAACCCTTATCACATTTTTTCAGCTTGTCTATCTGTCTGTCAAGACCCTTTAAAATCTATCCTTTTTTAAAATCTAAAACTATACAGAGTGTTTGGCGCATGGACTGACAAAGTTTTTTGGGGGATTCTAGGGGTCATGTGAAGGTCAAAGAAGCTTTTGTTTTTTTTATAAATAATTTTGAATTCTATATTTTTCATAGTTCAGTTCATTTTTATGAGTTTGGATACTCTACAAGTATTTTTATAAAAGAAAGAAAATTAAGAAAAAACATTTATTTGGCCCATGCCGCAAGTGCATACACAATGAGATAAGCTTAAAACTAAACGATAATAACAAAAACGTAGTTGTGTGTCTCACGGCTGCGCCAAATAGGCCCAGTTCAGCAAACTGCCGAGCAGCTAGTGCCCGACGCTAACATCTTATAACATCTTATGCTGTACATTTATAATTTATTTAGAATAACAACACATTAGAGTATGTAATAAAAGTTGTTTGGTCAAAATACGACAACGAACTGAAAAGTAATAACGTTCTTAAGAAGATAATTCAAGTATTTTTAAAAAACAATAAAAAAATCGTATCTGGCTTATAGTGAAACTTAGGACATGGGTCTAGGTCTGAAAGCTAGCACATGACCCCTTCAAACTCCCAAAAAATTTTGTCGGTCCATGCGCCAAACACCCTGTATACTGAAATCCTGTGAAGCTTTAAAAAAACAACCCTCTAAGTTTAATCAGTCAATAGATAAAGGCGTTTATATCACGCGTTTGTACGGAACCCTTGGTGAGTCTACGACCTACAGTACGGCCAACGAGAAGCGATACCAAATGTAAACAAAACCCATGCTAAAACGAGACATTACGACAAAGGCACAAGATGGAAAGAGCTAAATATTAGATTGTCAACGCCACAGTTGTTCTTTAGGTTAATGACCTTTCGTATCGCTTCTCGTTGGCCGTATGTAGACCATCAAAGCCGAAGTATCGGTCACTGAGCTAACACAATAGCATCCAATAGTAAGTGCTACCTGTAAGTTACATGAGCGGCCTCCACTTGTAGTTACGTTGACAGTTAGCGCTAAGTTTACCGCAGTTAGCGTCAAGAGTGTCCCTGTTACACTACTGTTACGTTAGCAGGTTAGTTAATTTTAACTTTATCAACTGCTTATAAAAAAGTTAACTTATACAGAGACAACTTAGACAGAAATGTGTTTCTTTTTTGTGGATGGGAAATCATCAAATAACTTCCCCCGCTTTGGGCAAAAAGGCGGGGAGTGTAAGTCTTGTACTGACTAAAACCTACCCAAGTTCCTTCTATTGCCCTTTATGTTCTGGGCCTGCGGTATCTCTTTCAAACAACTCTCAACTCCGGCAGGCGGTGGCCCTAGCAGGCATCTCTTTGAGGCGCGCGTGGTACGCTACCGCGTTGTCGACACAGCTTGTCGTCAATGGACCATATGTCCATACATATTACTTATCCTTAATAAATCCTTACTAATATTATAAAAGCGAAAGTGAGTTTGTTTGTTTGTTTGTTACCTCTTCACGCTTTAATGGCTAAACCGATTGTGATGAATTTTGGTACATAGATAGTTGGGAACCAGGAGACGGACATAGGCTAATATTTTTTTGAAAAAAGTAGGATGTAAGGAAGAAAGAGGGAAGAAAAGGGAAAACTTAGCGTTGCTATAACAAATCAATAAGGCTCAAGGGGAACTGTGTAACCCCGAATTTAACGCGAGCGAAGCCGCGGGCAAAAGCTAGTAATAACAGAAAAACCTTAAAATCGTATGATCGCGCGACAAAAACATGTCAATTTGAAAACAGTTTTTTTTTTAATTTAGTTATTTAAAATGTATTCTTATTTTTTTGCTGATGGGCAATCAAAACACCCACACATGTTCCTTCTATTGCCCTTTACGTTCCGAGGTATCTAAAAATGTATGCCTTGTCTTGAGTTTCGTAAGTTTTACTAACAGGTTGACCACTGAAATCCAGCGTTGTGCTGTGGGCTCCCAGAGCACAGCATCATGCCTACTCAGTATACCTACTTGTCACAGACACGGCGAGTTAGCTATTTATTTATTTAATTGTAACTATTTCTAATGCTTTGTATGTTCAATATTCTTTTTTTTTTTCTTATGTGGTGTGTTCGTCGTAATTCCGACTATTTAAATATTATTTCTTTCTCTTCAAAAAATATTACAGATTGTTACAGCACCTTACCAGCTGATATAGTTACTTTTATACTACAAAAAGTAGAGTAAATAACAAATAGTAGAGCAAATAACAAACCCCGTATTTATTTAATTTGAGATCAATTTTGCTGACGCTCTGCGAACAAGATCGAACGTATTTCAATAGTCTCTATCTAGAGCGCGTACAATCGAACTCTACATTACATCCTAAACTCTACCAGCGACAGTGTAGTTTAGATAGGTCAGTTTATTTTAGCTATAGTCGCACTCACAAACTAACTTTAAGTTATTAACTCTACAGCAAACTTTATGTTTTAGTTAGTATCGTGAGTAGAGCCTTAGTATAAAATAATGGCCATGACTTCAATTGCACCCTGCATATAGACTTAAACGTTACGTCTGTTAACCTTGAGAAGTATGCAGAGATGTAGGTACCTATCTTTAACTAATTATTTTAATGCCACATAATAAAGTGCGTAAATCGCCTAACTTTATAATCTAGCTCAAACATTAAATACTAAGCGTAAACGTTTATCATTTCTAAACAACTAAGTTATAAGAGAAAACTAAAACCAGACAAATCCAGGCTAACTTGCCAAGTGCAGCCATTTATTATGAAAATCCATTACTGCCTATGTCCTGTAGTGACGTACTTCCGCTTGAAATGATGACGTATGTACGAATTCATTTATACTTGTTCCGGTCGAAATGGATTCGATTTATGGGGTTTAAGCTCTGCTCTAACTAGGCCGAATACCGCGCGACATAACATTCGCTGACGTTAAAGTAAAATCATTGATCATTTATTCACTTACTAGCTTTTGCCCGCGGCTTTGCTCGCGTTATATTCGGGGTAACACAGTTCCCCTTGCGCCTTATTGATTTGTAATAGCAACGCTAAGTTTTCCGTTACCTTCCCTCTTTCTCCCTCACATCCCACTCTTTTTAAAAAAATTGCCTATGTCCGTCTCCTGGTTCCCAACTATCTCTGTACCAAATTTCATCAAAATCGGTGGAGCCATTAAAGCGTGAAGAGGTAAGAAACAAACAAACTCATTTTCGCTTTGTAAAGGAAGGATTCTAGCCGTCTTGATTACTTGATCGTATTCACTTAATTGTATAGAGGTGTTAAAACTAGCGCAAATAGTAACGTGGCTTCCTAAATCTCTAAACAGATGATAAACTACAGCGTCCCGCAAAGCACGCGGGACCCGTCTCAGTTTGAACACCTCTTTACTCTGTACAGGATGAATCCAAGTTTAAATTAAAATAACGTGAATTTATGAAACGAATTCAATAGTTTCTGTTACGAGGATTTATCGAAATTTTGATTGGATTTTGAAATGTTTTTCATCACAAATAATAACGGTTGAGCCCACATTTGGAACGTTTTTGTATGACTTCTTAAATTTGATCAACTCCGATGTTCCATAAACAGATTATTTTGCTGAAAAGGATAATGGTAAATGGGCAACTACAGTACTTTCACAGTTATTATGCCTTGTGACTGGGTCTGTAGCTTAATTTTTATTGTTGTCAATGTTTCGACAGTTCAAAAGTGCCTGTAACTGGCCTACTTGAAATAAATGATTTTGATTTTTGATTTTTTTTGATTTTTGAATGGGTTACTTACGAATGTTGTTCACCCTTTTTTGTATCTAATAACCATCTGTTGTTACATACAAAAAAATGACGGCACGGTTGGCACAGTGATCGACTGCTGCGCTGCGTATCGCGGTTTCCTTTCCCGCACGGAACATATATTTGTATGACTCGTATCTGGCTGTTCGTGTATGTGAGTTTATATGTTTGTAAACGCACCCACGTTACAGGAGAAACTCCTAGTGTGGGACACTAGACTATGTGGGACAAAGTTTTTTTTTTAAGAAAAAGAAAAGTACCTACAGAACCCTCGGTAGGCGAGTTTGATTCACTCTTCGCCAGTTTTTTTGTAAGATACTACGGTCCATTTGGAAACCGTATATTTTCAAATATTTTCCATTATTTAGACTCATAAAACTTGAACTTTCCAGTCAATGCCATAGTGCAAGTAGGATTAAACGAAACAATAATTTCATTTAATGAAATTTGTTTAGTTAGAAATTATGTTCCATCTGAAAAATTCTTGCTAAGAAATTGCTTCAACGTATACTGAAAATAACTTTACCAATGTGCTTAGTTTTTTTTGTGTGTAATGAATTACAACACCTTGTCGATAGTATAATAACCTCTAAAACTTTTTAAATCGTTTCAATGGAAATAAGACCTTCTTGTGCACAGATACGGTCACAAACAGTCTTTCGTCTCATTACCTCATTACAACTTTATGGAACCCAAAAAAAAACAACTCCAATTTCCTATCTTCAACAACACAACTAAGGACTTGGTACGTGAACAGATTGCACAAAGCATTTTAACTAAAGAGAAGACGATTCAGTGTTGCCATCCTTTTAGTTTCCTTATTTTTTTAAATAACAAGCATCTAACGCGCTTCTCAAAAGAGTTTAGTTGGAAGTGTTGCAAGTTTTTAACATTTCCTTTAAGAAAAAGTTTTGAGCTTGCGTTGGGTAAGCACGGAAGTTGGGTATGATATAATTATGGTTATTCTCTTCCCCGCTGTTAGTTTTTAAGAAGAAAACCAAGGAGTTTTATGTAAAGTTTGTTAAATCTAGATTGTTTGAACATGTGGCTGAATAGTTTAGTGTGCTGGCAACAAATGGGTTCGGAGAGAGCTTTAGGAAACTTCTTAGTCCGAAGGAAAATATACTTTTGAGAGAATGTGTTTTGAAGAGCGTGTTTATCATATCCCATAGACAATTAAATTGGTGATGCTGAGGCATCGTCTGAACAACACTTTTGATATGGATGCTATTATTTTACTTAAAAAAATGTTCAAAAAATGTTCTCTAACAAGCTTTTCTTAATTTTACCTTTAACGAAATCCTTACTAATATTATAAAACCGAATGTGAGTTTATTTGTTTGTTACGTCTTCACGCCTAAATGGTTAAACCGATTTTGTTGAATTTTGGTACCAAGATAGTTGGGACCCTGGAGACTGGCGACGGATATAGAGAGATAGTTGGGACCCTAGACCTAAGGATATATTTTTTAAAGTAAGACATGAGAGAGAAAGATGGAAGAAAAGGGAAAACTTAGCTTTGCTATTCTAATAAATAAGGCAAAAGCTACAGGTAGCAGGTACCTGAAAATCAGGAAAGGGGAACTGTGTTATCCCAAATTTAACGCGAGCGGAGCCGCGGGCAAAAGCTAGTGTGTAAATATATTTTTTGGCTTAACGTGTTTTCAAAGCAGGAAGCTCGAATGTGATTGGTAACCCATTCACGGTTCAATTGCAGCTTAACCTGATAATCAAACAAAGCGGCCTTTATAAGGTCCAACACCACACAAGAATTAAAAAAGAAACATCACCACCGTTGACCCGCTGTTCATTTCGACTCGCTTATCGCTAGCTCTATAACCACAGCCTAATCTATACTAATATTATAAAGCTGAAGAGTTTGTTTGTTTGTTTGAACGCGCTAATCTCAGGAAGTACTGGTTCGAATTGAAAAATTCTTTTAGTGTTGGATAGTCCATTTCTTGAGGAAGGCTATAGGCTATATAACATCACGCTACGACCAACAGGTGCTGAGCAGCGTGGGTGAAATCGCGAGGAACAGCTAGTCCGTTATAATAATACTGCACTTAGCACATGTTCTCTTATCAGATTTCGCGTCCACGAAGGAGACAGCCCAATTTCTGAACACCCCATATAATGCAGAGAGCGAGAGAAAAATATACAACAGAAAGAGATGGAACCTACACCTCGAAATGAGTTTGATTTAAAAACTGTAAACTTCTTTAAGAGTGTTACAAGTCTTCATAATAGTTTTTACGTCCCTGATTCTGTAAGTCCCTTACTTTTTTTTAGGATGGGAAATCTTCAAATAATTTCTTCCTTTCTGGGCGGAGTGGAAGAAAGTTCAGACTTGTACTGGCTAAAACCCACCCATGTTCCTTCTTTGGCAATTTATGTTTCGGAGCCACGGTAATCTCTTTCGAACAACCCGCAAACCCGGATAAATACCTCCTTAAGATGATAATTAATTTCAGCTTATCCTATTTACCAAATCAAAACTTAGTCTTGGAAAAAAACGAGAAAAAATACCTTAAAAAGAGAGCTAAAAAACATGATATTCCAAAAAAATGTTTCACTCCTTTACTCAATTCTCAAAACGCATTTATTAATTTAATTTTTCAAAGTTAACTTTATCCCGGACACCTTTTTGAGTTAAACAAAACAAAATCTAAATGAAATTAAGCCACAAACTTCTGGTTATAAGACGACAAACATTCGAAGTTGCTTCTCTAGGATCTTGTTCAGTGTAAGAGAGAGAACGAGCTATACAAAACGTCTATCTCCGTCTCTTTTCCACACTAAAGAAAAACCTCCCTAGCTAGTAATAAATTAATTCCTTATAAACTTTTAATTATTCCTTTAAAAGTTTTTTACAGGGATTATAAATTCGTAACGTTGAATGGCGCCGTTTAGATGTTGCAATGCCGAAAATTACAGTTTAATTAGTGAAAATGTGGAGCGATAGTTAAAACAAATTAATAACAGATGATAATGCTTTAATATCTTTATATTAAATTGTTTTAATAGTTCTACGATTTATTGTTGCAAGAATTATCTTAAAGTTTTTAAGTGCAAGAATATATTTTCGAAACTTTAATCGTCTTGTACCTAAGATGTGATTGCTCGATTTACTTTCAAGTATTGTAGAGCAATTACACTAACGGCCCAGCTTGTGCATTTATTTCGTTTGTAATTTTATTATATTTTCGGGAATCAAAAAAAATGTTTATTTATTATTATTTAAACTTCATACACAATAGTGGTACATAGGTGAACTTAATGCCATAAGGCATTCTCTTCCAGTCAACCTTTGGGTAAAATACGACAGCATTGTGATAGGGTACAAAAATCGTATTAAAAAATATATAAAACTAATTGATAGCAAACCTAATAGACTTAGGTACGGTTTTTATAACGTTGCTCCATAGAAGGAATTTCTCCTGTATCGTGGATGCGTTTACAAACATTAAACTCACATACAAAAACAGCCAGACCCAAAACAACTACCTGTAGGCCATACAAATATTTGTTCCGAGCGGGAATGGAACCCGCGACACACAGCGCAGCAGTCGATCGCTCAGCCACTGAGCCAACCATGACTCAAAATTATTGATTATACGACCCAGCACAAAATAACATCTGAACATCAAATATGTCACCTCTATCTTGAGTCCAATAAAATCCTTTTGCTAAATAAAACAGCCCGTTCGCTTCCCGATCTCAAATAATTTAATTTACAATCCATCTTTTAAACTAATTTTGACACTTTTTGCAAAGTTAATTATAATTCAGAGTTAAAAAACTGTTTTCAACTTTTCCCTGAAAATTATATCATAGTCAATCAGTGTTGAAAAGTAATTAGATAGAATCTTTTTAAGCTTATAAAAGATTTTGGAAACATTGACGGATTTTATTGTCGAAAATTTCATAAAAACATCAGAATCAATTAGCGTCATAATTAGTCATTATTAACCAAATTTCGGCCGCGTGCAGAATTATGTGGCTTTCAAATAATATTCGTGTTGTACTTCTCTTAGAGTCCTTTCTAGCTAGAGTTTCATAATAATAATTTTCATGAAAGCCGAGAAAGATAAGCAAATCAAGTATATTGACTTGGCTCGCGAAGTTGTCGACATGTGGGACGTGGACTCAGCGATCATTGTGCCGATAGTCGTTACAGTCAATGGCTTAATTGCTAAGAGCCTCGACCAACACCTGAGGAGGCTCTCGTTAGGCAGCTGGATCAAGGGCTTGATACAGAAAGCGGTACTCCTGGAAACGGCTCGTATTGTTAGGAGGTTCCTTTCTCTGGAGTCCTGACCGCCGGTAGCTTGGATCCTGTTCTCGATACCGGTGGGCTACTATTTTTAAATGTTTTTTTTTTATGTTTTTTTGAAATATTTAAAAATATAATAATATGTATAAAAACCAATAAAAGAACTAAATTTTCATCAACTAGATGACCCGTGGCTTTACCCGCGTGATATTGAAAAAATGTATATTATGTATCCTATGCATTCCAAACTATAATCTACCTCTGTGCCAAATTTCATCAAGATACCTAACAAATATCCATACATCCATCCATCCATACAAACATTCGCATTTATAATAGTACCAGATTTTCCCGCGGCTTCGCCCGCGTTAAATTCGGGGTAACAAAGTTCCCCTTTCCAGATTTGCAGGTACTACACTCTTTTTAAAAATAAGATAGCCTATGTCCGTTTCCAGAGTCCCAACTATTCCTGTACCGAAATTCATCAAAATCGGTTTAGCCATTTAGGCATGAAGACGTAACAAACAAACTCACTTTCGCTTTTATAATATACTAGCTTTCGCCCGCGGCTTCGCCCGCGTTCAATTTGGGGTAACACAGTTCCCCTTGCGCCTTATTGTTTTGTAATGGCAACGCTAAGTTTTCCCTTTTCTTCCCTCTTTTTCCCTCACATCCCACTTTTTTCACTAAAATATTAGCCTATGTCCGTCTCCTGGTTTTCAACTATCTCTGTCACAAAATTCATCAAAATCGGTTTAGCCAATAAAGCGTGAAGAGGTAACAAACAAACAAACAAACTCACTTTCGCTTTTATAATATTACTAGCTTTCGCCCGCGGCTTCACCCGCGTTAAATTTGGGGTAACACAGTTCCCCTTGCGCCTTATTGATTTGTAATAGCAACGCTAAGTTTTCCCTTTTCTTCCCTCTTTCTCCCTCACATCCCACTTTTTTCAAAAAAATATTAGCCTATGTCCGTCTCCTGGTTCCCAACTATCTCTGTGCCAAAATTCATCAAAATCGGTTTAGCCATTAAAGCGTGAAGAGGTAACAAACAAACAAACAAATAACCAAACAAACAAACTCACTTTCGCTTTTATAATATTAGTAAGGATAGCATAAAAGACGAATAGTTCCCAGTTGTTATAAGCTCATACTCCAGGGCACACTGTAAGTTTAGAAACAATCCCAACTTTATAATTTAAGGTTAAGCGTTTTACCAGCAACAGATTGGAGGGTAGCTACACTCGTTCGAGTCCCGGCGGAGACATTAAATTTGTTTAGTATCGTGCTTGGCAATTTGTGGCGAGCTGATCAATGTACTTGTAACTCTGTTATTTTGTAAATACGTTTTATAAATGAAAAAATGAAAGAAGTGTGTTTCCAAAAAAAATATTTGGTTTTATAATTTTGAATTGGAGATATTAAAAAATACAAGGATCGCGGTTAATGCCAAACCTTTTTTTGCAAATGGGAAATCATCGAATCACTTCCCCCGTTCTGGGCGGAGCGGGGGGGGGAGTGCCAAGCTTGTACTGACTAAAACCCACCCGTGTTCCTTCTTTTGCCCTTTATGTTCCGGTGCCGCAATATTTCGAACAACCCGCAACCCCGGCAGTTGCTGGCTCCTACAGGCCCCTCTGCTTTGCTGACATCTCTTTGAGGCGCGTGTGGAACACTAACGCACCTCGTCAATAGACGGACGGACGGTGAGCTACTTATTGCTCACCGTCCACAGGCTTTGTTTGGTCCTTGTTTACTCTTATAACCATACACGTTCATACATACAGATTCACCTGTCTTGAACAAGTGTGGTGATCAATGATTGTGCCTTCTCTGTATGAGAGGAGGCCTTTGCCTCTCAATGGGTCAGTTATAGACTAGTATTATTATTTACAGGTTCGTAGTTACTAGTTTAAGCCGCTGGTCCCGGCTGTCATTTGTAGATCTTTGACAGTCGTTACAGGTAGTCAGTGTTCCTAAAAGTTTGACAACCAGTCTTACCAAGAGATATCGCATTGCCCAGTACTAACCGGGTTGTGGAGGTCAGATAGGCAGTCGCTCCATGTAAAATACTGATATTCTGCTGCATCGGGTTAGACTGGAAGCCGACCCCAACATAGTTGGGAAATGGCTAGGCTATGATGAGTTACTAGTTTTATTTTAAACTTTCTCGTTCCATCGACATTTACAAAAACAGAACGAACGACAAGTTTGTTCTATTCACTGTCATCAAAATGTCATTATGTAAGTTCGGAAAGGACCCCCTGACTGACCATCGCAATCGACTAATACGCCGCAAGTGTATACACTGCTATGAAAGTTTACGACAAGAAGGAAAATCAAGCGTAGAGGCCAAGAAACTCACGAAAAAAACAAGTACTGTATGCCTCACTTGCCCAACGAATCCCAGTATTTGCGCATCTTGTTTTGCCAATAAACACAGCAAAATTTAATATATTTTTTCTCATTGTAAGTTTTTGTTTTATAACAATAAAGATTCGTCAATATAATGTTTAGTCCTTTATTTTTTTTCCCGCCATACAGAACTGTTATTTTTGCTCTGATTGACTTGATTTTTTTTTCAACATGTAGCTCACTGTATGCGCATGCCAATACTAGACATATATTTTTCCTTATTAACAGGCCAGTACTACAAAAATCTGTTTGAATTTAGGGGGCACAGCGGATCCCACGGCGTGCTCAAAGCATTATTAACTAGCCACTGGCGGACCCCATGGCCTGCTGTAATATTTTTTCATTTTAAGTGACGGCCTACGACAACAGATTTGTTGGCACCCGCCGGCGGACTCCATGGCTTGCTGAACTGGAACCATACTATATATTGCTGGCAGTGAGAGTGTTAATTTTACAAACACTACATATAAATTAAATTAAAGGTAGTTGTAAGATACATTTTACAACTACCTTCCGGCCGCGAATTCGTCCGCATGGCATAGTTACTTTGGGCTAACGCTAACTTTAACCCGCGTTATGATCGAAGAAAATTATTTTTCTCTCCCCTTTTCTTACCTCTTTCTCACCCATTTTTCACTTTTTTTAGCCTGTGTCCATCTCCGGAGTCCCAATTATCTCTGTACCAAAATTCATCAAAATCGGTATGGCCATTTAGACGTGAAGACGTAACAAACAAACTCACTTTCGCTCTTATAATATTAGCAAGGATTTAACTGAATCAAGTTTGAATATCACACCAAAATCAGTGACCTAACAATCTGAGACCGAAGTACTGAACCAGTAGTTATGTATAATATTCAATGCTAATACTCGCTGCATTAATGCGCGCGAAGTTTGCTGAAATCCGGGTAACTTTGATACGACTCTTGACTCGTGTGGAGCCAGCTTTATATTATACTTCAGATACGAAGATTGGGTGTTTGTGAAATTGAGGTTGTGAGGGTAATTTAATCCGAGGTTGCGGGATGTTCGAAAGAGAGACCGTGGCCCCTGAAGGCAAAGGGCAAAAGAAGGACCATGGGTACTCCCCCGCTCTGCCCGCGTCCCCAGCTGAACACAGAGCGGGAAAAGTTATTTGATGATGTTCTATCCGCAAAAAAACGGCCAAGAGCGAGTCAGACTCGCGCTCCGAGGGTTCTGTACAAATTTGCGACATAAACAGCCATATCTTTTAACTGCGTAGACTTAAAGGATTGATGTTTTCACAGCACAAAGACACCACAGACTTGAATATATTGTATTTACTAGCTTTTGCCCGCGGCTTTGCTCGCGTTAAATTCGGGGTAACACAGTTCCGTTTTCCTGATTTACAGGAACCTGCTACCTGCAGTTTTTGCCCTTGCGCCTTATTGATTTGTAATAGCAACGCTACGTTTTGCCGTTTCTTCCCTCTTTCTCCCTCATATCCCACTTTTTTTAAATTATTAGCCTATGTCCGTTTCCTGGTTTCCAACTATCTCTGTACGAAATTCATCAAAATCGGTTAAGCCATTAAAGCGTGAAGAGGTAACAAACAAATAAACTCACTTTCGCTTTTATAATATTATATTATAGTAAGGATTTATTTCAAATTGATACCTCCACGCGTTCTAGAACAGACAGATGGACAACAAAGTGATCCAATAAAGATTCTGTTTATCCTTTCTGAGATACGGATTTCTAAAAAGTAAGGTAAAAAAACCCTGCCGGGGTTGCGGGTTGTTCCTGCCGGGGTTGCGGGTTGTTCGAAAGAGATACCGTTGCCCCTGAAGGCAAAGGGCAAAAGAAAGAACATGGGTGGGTTTTAGTCAGCACAAGTCTGACCGCTCCGCCCAGAGCGGGGGAAGTCATTGGATGATTTTCCACCCGAAAAAAAAGGATGTTTAAAAGGACACACTCAACACTTCTTTTAACTCATCTATCACCTAACAGATGCTTACGTAAAACAAACTAAACTACACTTAGTACAGTTTAGTTAAACTCCCAACTACTAGTCCCAACTAGTCATGATTAGGTTCCATTTGTCTGACTACTAATGAGGTAAGTCTGACATAGTTATTTGACTTTACACAGCGATGTGCAGTTGTAAGCTAAGTTGTAAGCAAAGGTAAGTTAGTTTGTCTGTTTGTGTTTCCTAGCTTTGATGTGAAACTAGATTAGATGGACATGTGAACTTCATGTTAGGTCAATCTTTGTAAGGTTGGGTAGCTAAAGCCCATACTTTGAAAGTTATGATCAAATTACATGTAATATTAACGGCACGGTTGACGCAATGGCTCAGCAATCGACGGCTGCTGCGAGTCACGGGTTCGATCCCCGCACGGAAAGAATATTTTAATGACCTACGGGTAATTGTTTCGGGTCTGGCTGTTTATGTATTTTTTTTTATATCTTGGGACAACTCACACACGGTTATCTGATCCCAAGCTAAGCAGAGCTTGTGTTATGGTAACCAGACAACTGATATACATACTTATAAAAATAAATACATACATATTATAGATAAATCACACCCAGACACAGAACAAACAATCATGCTCATCACACAAAGTTTGTCCTAGGTGGGAATCGAACCCACGACCTCCGGCTCAGCAGTCAGGGCCACTAACCACTAGACCAACAGGCCCGTCAATGTAAGTCGTCGTCGTATGTAAGTTTAAATGTTTGTAAACGCACCTACGATACAGGAGAAATTCCAAGTTGTTCCACACTAGGATTTTTTCCTGTTTATTGTACAGACGCCAGCAGGTCAAGCTACCCGAAACTGACAATTTTTCCCAATGAACTTTGAGCCTAATACTTCACTACATAGTATAAAACAAAGTCGCTTTCTCTGTCCCTATGTCCCTTTGTATGCTTAAATCTTTGAAACTACGCCACGGATTTTGATGCGGTTTTTTTTAATAGATAGAGTGATTCAAGGAAGGTTTTTATGTATAATACATACATATTATAGTAGAGAAAAGTGGGGATTTTCAAAGATTTGTAACACCCGTGCGAAGCTGGGACGGGTCGCTAGTTAGAAATAAAGTCGAAAATCTATCAAAGAAATCTGACAGATTGTAGTAGCTTGATGTACAGGCGTCTGTACGTTTAAAAATAAATCAGGCTATTACTATCAGCCTGGTACCAATTCCGAATCCTTAGCGGCTACTCAGAAATCCCTGATAGAAAGGCCCAATACAACTTTGTTTTACGTGAGAATCGAAAGAAGTACCTAAGGCTTAGAAGGAGTCGCGCTTTTATGCCCCGTTCCAATAAACAAAAACGACTCGTTTTGCTTACGTATTTTGACATAAGTTCTATGAGACTTATGTCAAAATACAACTATTCGTAAGCAAAACGAGTCGTTTTTGTTTATAGTCACCAAAGCAAACAGGCAGTAGTTTCTAGATTGTTTTTTTTTGTTAATAAATAATACCATATCATTACGCGTGTAATTTGTGACGAGCCTGTTGGTCTAGTGGTTCGCCCTGACTGCTGAGCCGGAGGTCGTGGGTTCGATTCCCACACAGGACAAACTTTGTGTGATGAGCATGATTGTTTGTTCTGTGTCTGGGTGTGATTTATCTATAATATGTATGTATTTACAAATTATATAAGTATGTATATCAGTTGTCTGGTTACCATAACACAAGCTCTGCCTAGCTTGGGATCAGATAGCCGTGTGTGAGTTGTCCCAAGATATTTATTTATAAGATATTTATTTATTTAATTTCAAAACGGTTAGACAGACACCCGCTTTAAACTTATTAAAGTTAAAAATGTAAAGATTACAGAAGAAAAATGTCAGAAATATTTCATTCTGTTGAACTGTCGCGTGTGTGGCAGAAATGAGAAAATTGGACATTTAAAACGTGAACAAGTTACAAAACCTACAATGTTTAAAATGAAATATCAACCGTGTTTGAGTAACAGAACAGCTACCCTACCATGACGTGTTAAAGCAGAACTTATTCCGCTGAGGGAAAGAGACAGAGCTATACAGGGTGTCTAGCACCATCTCTTTCACTCAGTGGAATAAGTTCTGCTTTAAGACGTCATAGTAGGCCTACAGTGGCTGAATATAACGCAACGTTCAGTACTGTTGAATTTTCTTTATAATTTTTCAAAAGAAACATATAATTAACTTTAACGGCATTTAAATTAGTACAAAATACCCTTATTTTGCGGATGGAAAATCTTCAAATAACTTCCCCCCGCACGGGGGAAGGGTGACGGCACGGTTGATGCAGTGGCTGGGTGATCGACTGCTACGCTGCGTGTCGCAGGTTCGATTTCCGTACCGAAAATATTTGTATGACCTGCAGATAGTTGTCTGGTCTGGCTGTTTGTGTATGTGAGTTTAAATGTTTGTAAACGCACCCACGATACAGGAGAAATTCCTAGTGTGGGGCAACGTTTATTTAAAAAAGTGAGGTTCAATTATTTCGTTTGAAGGTAACCTCAAAAATATCAGGTTTGACAAGGATCCTTATTCACAAATACATGACTCTTATAATACATGACGTCTAGAGCTGCTGTCACAAGACACAAATGACATATCTGTCGTAATAAGCTGAGAAGTCGATATCATTACAAAATGGCTGAAAATGTACAGTTCCGAGCACAAAAATGTTTGCACTAAGTAGGATTCAGAAGCGGTTTTCTCGTGATATAACTGTTTTTACTTAACTACCTACTATTTTCTACGTTTACGATGAGACCTTTTTCGTTATGTTATGGTTTTTTTTTGAAAAATTGACGCATTTTGTTAAAAAATATTTTTTTTTTAACAATAACTCCAACTATCATGTAGGATATTAGATTATTTAAAAATCACTAGGTTTGCCCGCGGCTTTGCCCGCGGCTTTGCCCGCGTTAAATTTGGGGTAATACAGTTCCCCTTGCGCCTTATTAATTTGTAATAGCAACCCTAAGGTTTCCCTTTTCTTCCCTCTTTCTCCCGCATATCCCACTTTTTTTTTTGATAAAAAGCCTTTTATTATTTAATTAGCCTATGTCCGTCTCCTGGTTACCAACTATCTCTGTACCAAAATTCATCAAAATCGGTTTAGTCATTAAAGCGTGAAGAGGTAACAAACAAACAAACTCACTTTCGCTTTTATAATATTAGTAAGGATTTGCAACAAACGCACTCAGTACCATCCAAAATAAACATGAATTAATTTCAAAAATAGTGAAAATAAAAAAAAGGATTTTTTAGCATTTTTTATAGCCTTTTTAGTTATGGTATGGTGATTATCTCATACGATTTTTATAGAGTACTTGCCCGCGGTTCCGCTCGCGTTAATAAATTCGGGAACAAAGTTCTCCTTTCTTGATTAACAGGTACCTGCTACCTGTAGTTTTTGCCCTTGCGTGTTATTTATTGTAATAGCAAAGCTAAGGTTTCCCTTTTTTTCCCTCTTTCTCCCTCATTTCTCCATTTTTTTTTTAAATGCGTTATGACGTAAAACAAACAAACTCACTTTCGCTTTTATAATATTAATAAGGATTCATTTTCCAGTGCGACTAAGAGATAATATATGATAGCTTGAAGAAAACATAACATGATACCCTCCTACCAAATACTAGCCTAATCTCCAACATTACCAAAAACAAGAAAGTAAGAGAAAATAATATCAGTACTACATATCAGAAACAATTTATGTCATGTCATGAAATTGGGTTTGACAGGCTGGCAGGGTCGCGAAGTCGATTCCCGCACGAAACAAATATTTACATTGCTTATATAAAGACAGTTGCCTGGTTTGTGCGCATTTGATATTTTTATGTTTCGTAGAAGATAAATATAGACATTCGGTTGACGATCAACTATTGTCGTTTATCTATCTCAGATTACCTAATATTTAATGACTAAGTACTCTTATAGTTGTGTTAGTACAACATATTAGAAATTAATACGTCTTTAAATGATATTTAGGTAAACAATATTATTTTAATGATTTAAAAAAAATACTGCTTATTTGCTTCACAATGTTGTTTTAAAACATTGATAAATGAATACATCTCAAAAAATAATTATGTTTCAAAACTACTACAAGAGGTAAATATGGACGGTACGGTTGGCGCAGTAGCTGAGCAATCGACTGCTGCGCTGCGTGTCGCGGGTTCGAGCACTTATATAGAACGTATTTGTAGTACAGATAGTTGTTCCGGGGCAGATACGTTTGTGAAAGTTTAAATGTCTAAGGAGACACGAAACAGGAGAACTTTTTTCTGCAGAAAACAAACAAAATCAGTGAGAAAATGTTTGTGAGGATGCATGAATGTTTGTTACTCTTTCACGTCAAAACGGCTGAACGGATCTTAATGAAATTTAGGTAGATTATGGTCTGGAATAACACATAGGTTACTTTTTTTCGGTACAAATATATTATAACTATCTTACTAATATCATATTACTTTTTCCCGACAAAACAGCTGAACGGATCTTGTTGAAATTTTGAACAGAGGTAGATTATGGTCTGCAATTGCAGTTGCCCGCGTAATATTGAAAAAAAGCCTATCCTATGTGTTCATAGGATAGGCTTTTTTTCAATATTACGCGGGCAACGCCGCGAGAGCCAAATAGTACACAATAATCATTTTAACCCAAAAGCCGTGCTCAAAAGGAGAGGCCTAAAATACAATTTTGGGTACCAAACGCATGAAATTCTGTCCCCGATATATTCAGCATCTATCCGCGGTTAAATCGCTCAAAGAGGCGTCACAGAGCACCTTAATCGAATGTTGCTACACTCGACACATCTCTCTCACTATAGGTAAGGCTTTGCACACATGACAATGATTATGAATCATGAAGAGAAGAGTAAACGAATATTATCTTTCCATTTTACCACGGTTGCATAGTTATTTATTATTCAAAATCAAAATATATTTATTTCACATAGGCGTAAGCCTAGTAGGGCGTAGTGGCTCAATTTTTTTACAGGAAATCAAATCATATCATTTATTTCAATTAGACCATTACAGGCACTTTTGAATGTCAAGAAATAAAATGAATCTACAGTCCCAGTCACAAGGCATAATAAAGCACTGTAGTTGCCTATTCCAATGCGTTGATCTCTATGGAGAAGAATGGGCAAGAAACTTCATAGACACTTTTAAATTTTTTTTTTTTTTAAAACAACCTTTAGGCTATACAAATTTTTGTTCTCGCGATTGAACTCGCGACCCGCACTAAACAGTCATACGCTCAACCACTACGTCAACTGCGCCGTGCATTGGGTTACCCTCGACATAACAAAACTGAGCATGCTGATCATTCGTGTATCTGACCACAAAACTATTAAGTCTAGAGACCAAAATTTCTCCATAAAGTCGGTCATTTATTTATTTACTAGCTTTTGTCCGCGGCTTCGCTCGCGTTTAATTCGGGGTAACACAGTAGTTTTTGCCCTAGCGACTTATTTTTTGTAATAGCAATGCTAAGTTTTCCCTTTCCTTCCCTCTTTCTCCCTCATATCTCAATCTTTTTTTAAAAATTGCCTATGTCCCTCTCTAGGGTCCCAACTATCTTTGTGCCAAAATAAGTCAAAATCAGTTTATCCATTTAGGCGTGAAGACGTAACAAACAAACTCACTTTGGCTTTTATAATATTAGTAAGGATTTAACGATGTATGTTCACACTAAATACTGTTAAGTAGACAGAAACAGAAAGTAGGTACAAAGGTAATGCTTGTAAATGACAAACGTTGCGTCAGACTAGGATAGCCAACGTTTAAAAAATGGGTTCCCTCTATCTGGCAGAATCTTGATGCTCCGAAATTTATTTGGCATAACACACTTAGCATAATTTTCTTTAAAAGAACATTTTAAAGGCATAAAAATTATTTGGTATAATTATCATTTGGCATAATGTTTAAAACTTCGAATTAACAATGGCATACTTTTGAGATGGCAGAATTACATTTAGTATAATTACGATTCGCAGAGTTTAACGTTCGCATAATATATTATTTGGTATAATTTCACTTGGCATACTATGCAGACGGCAGTAATTGCTAGGTTAGGTTAGGTTAAAACTGTGACCTCCAGAAACGAGTTGCGTTAATAGAAAAAAGAGATTGTTTTAAGTAGGTTACCCGGAACTGAACTATTTAGATTAGGATACCTAATTACTTATTGAATTCAATGACATTATCTCAAATTCAATTAAACAATAACTAAAATAAATGACATTATTTTAAAGAAATAATTAATCAAAATAAATGAAAACTTTTAATGACAAAGATGACCCTAACTATAAACTTTCTACGATATGACAATTCTGCCGTTTAATGATCATCGATTTAAAATATATTATGCCAAAAGACGATTCTGACTGTGAACTTTCTGCGATATGATGTTTCTACTTTTTAAATATTATGCATATGAAGTTTATGCCTAGAGATGATTCTGACTTACAAAATTATGAGTTTAGAATGTATGATAAATGAGTGTCTGCTAAACTATTTTCTGCGAAGTGAAGTTTATGCCATCCGTTGTTATGCAAAATAAAATTATGACATAAAAAGTTCTGCTATAAAGGGTGGACCCTTAAAAAATAGAATATCGCAGCAAAGATGAGAAAAAGATGGTGCAAATGTGTGGGAGTAAAGTTAGGTGAACTTCTGGATTATTTTCTCTCATATTCCAATGTGATTGAAATCAAAGTAATTCAAAATGGCGGGGGAGAAATCAGGGCCAGGACTAAAGGCTTTACGTGTTACCCGGGACGCGGGGAAGTCGCAACACTAACTTCCAAACTTCGGGCTGCAAATTCCTCATTCCTCCGTGCAAAATTCGTTATAAATAATGCTACTTCCTACCATCCTTACTAATCCTTACTATATATATATATATATTATATATATATATATATATATTTATTTATATATATATATAGTAAGGATGGTATATATATATATATATATATATATTTATATATAATATTATAAAAGCGAAAGTGAGTTTGTTTGTTTATTTGTTTGTTTGTTTGTTACCTCTTCACGCTTTAATGGCTGAACCGATTTTGATGAATTTTGGTACAGAGATAGTTAGAAATGGAGACGGACATAGGCTATTTTAATTAAAAAAAAGTGGGATGTGCGAGAGAAAGAGGGAAGAAAAGGGAAAACTTAGCGTTGCTATTACAAATCAAAAAGGCGCAAGGGGAACTGTGTTACCCCAAATTTGACGCGGGTGAAGCCGCAGGCAAAAGCTAGTAATATTATAAATGCGAATGTTTCTGAGGATTGATGCATGTATGGATGTTTGTTACTCTTTCACGTCAATACGGCTGAGCGGATCTTGATGAAATTTCTCACAAAGATAGATTATAGTCTGAAATAACATATAGCATACTTTTTTATCGATCAACACGAGGGCGAAGCCTCGGTCACAACTAGTATTAAATAACACTTTAACCCTATCCGAGAATCGAACCGCACGCTTTCGACCCCAATACGAAAGGGCGACGAGATAGGCCCATGAAAGTCTTATACTCCTACTTAACTCATAACTCATATTGTTACTATTATATTTTAAGATTGATTAAAGTTTTTTGATAGATAGATAGATAAATTACACAAAGAAATGTCAACAAAAAAGTGCGTGTGTCAGCTCCGACGCTCGACTGGAGTTTACTCCTTAAGTACGAGTATCTAACCATACGCAAAAAGAGTTTATTCAACTGAAAAAAGATTAATATCATATGAAAGGGTAAATTCACAAAAATAATAGCAATATAAATACATCGACACTGATAGAAACAAACAAACCCAATAACATATAGTATATAGGTATAGTCGCCTATTATACAGCATACCATATGTACGTCTTAATACACTCACAGCCAAATTAGAAAGTTGCGCACTAAAGGTGCGCACCAAAAACGTGACACATTTTCGTTACTTTAGTAGGTTTTACCCCTCGGATTTTTCTCATACCGGGCGCCTTATATATGAAAATCGATTCTTAAGGAGTAAACTCCAAAAATATCACACCGCAAAAAAAGGAACACATTAAAAAACAAGTAAGGTAGTCTAAGTTAGATCCACCCATAGGCATTTAGATACATCACAATCATAATATATTTATTAAGGTCGCCCACTACTGGGCGGTGTGTGTCTCAAAATTGCACCAAAATCCTATTTGGTCTCTTTTAGCTTTAGGTGAATTCCTGTCCAGTTATAATGCACTAGCTGTTCCCCGCGGTTTCACCCGCGCTGCTCAGCACCTGTTGGTCCTAGCGTGATGTTATAGAGCCTATAGCCTTCCTCAAGAAATGGACTATCCAACACTAAAAGAATTTTTCAATTCCAACCAGTAGTTCCTGAGATTAGCGCGTTCAAACAAACAAACAAACAAACAAACTCTTCAGCTTTATAATATTAGTATAGATAGATAAATAAATTTTCGACTAACGTGTGCCTCTCGCCTAATCCCAGTCTATCTAGATAGTTCGATAGTTTCATGTTTCAGTCTAGATCGACCCGGCTCAGCCTTTGCCTTTGCTTAACCTTGGTGAAGTGCAAGTGATTAAGTTGATAACTTCAGTTGCTAGGGATAACTTTTAGCTGCTCAAGTTTAATGAGCGATTTTAGAGGATCGTGGATAAATAATATCAGTATTAGAGGTTAAGCATCGCTTGCCGAGTTTGGCTTATGGATTGGTGACCATAACAAGATAAAGTATTATAAAGTACTAGCTTCCACCCGTGACTTCGTGCGCGTGGCATAGTTGTTTTGGGCTAACGCTAAGTTTAACCCATGTGATGATCGAAGAAAAAATATCTTTCTCTCCCGTTTTCTGCCCTCTTTCTCCCCCTTTTTTTAGTCTATGTCCGTCTCCAAGGTCCGAAATATCTCTATACCAAATTCATCAAAATTAGTTTGGCCATTTAGGCGAGAAGACGTAACAAACAAACTCACTTTCGCTTTTATAATATTAGTGAGGATAAGGATTATCTTTATTACACAAGAAGTGGTCACATTTTTTGTGAAGTCCCTGATTCCTGTGCTAGGTAAAAGACCTGTGTTAGAGGAGTCAGTGCCCTCTCCCAAAGGAGATTTTACAGTGTTATGTGAAAAACTCCTGACAGAAAAACTTCATAACAATTGCCCTCACCGGGGAATCGAACCCAGAAACCTTATGCTCAGCAGTTGCACTTGCGACCACAAAACGAGACAGTTTTTTTATTATCCATTTATACTTACTAAACACGTAATAATTTAATCTTGTTCTTTCCCATGCAACGGGACAATTGATGTTCTTATAAGTACCTGTAACAAAAGAAAATCGAAATATTAATTATCAGACTGTAACCTTTAATACAACTGAATAAAGTATCAAGTTAGTAAAAAGGCTAGTTTTCTCTAGCAGGGTTTTTCCGCGATTTAAATTGCTGGCAACAGCTAACATTGTTTTAATAATAAGGCTTGCTAAAGATTTCGACACAATATATTCGGACACAGCGTTCGAATCGGAGCATTTCCCCAATCTAATCAGCTGTTTGGTTCAATCATATAAAAAACCTCCATAGAAACCTTATTTATTTATTTATTTATTGTTCTACAAAAAAGTACATACATAATTTAAATGACACTGAACCCCACACTAGGATACCCTGTGTCGTGGGGTTCAGTCTCTTTCGTCTAAAGTGGAACAATATACTAGCGTTATTTCCCAAAAAAAGCTTGAGATTTATTAACTTAAGAAAGAATATAAAAAAAAAAATAACAAAAAGATTAAAATAGAGAGATTGTATGAGGGTACTGTGAATGATGATGTGTGTCTAGCGGCAAAGAATGCCTCAATTCTGAGGGGTCTACTTCTATGGGAGTGAGTGAGGAGGTGAAGTGTGAGTTGTGGGTAGTAAGTGTTGAGTGTGTATAGGTGGAAATGTGTGTATGAGTGGATTGTGAGAGTATATGTGTGGATGAGTGTTTTGAAGTTAACTAATATATTGCTATTACATGTTCAGTTTCATTATAATTTAAATGTTGAAGCCATTCCGTTACAAGTTCTTTGCATGTGTACTTGGTCATGGTAATTAAATTTAAGCATTTATTTGCTTTGCCATATAAGTGCGGCCCCATGTACGAAAACGCTTTATTACCAAAAACCCGACGGCAAAACGGTTTATCCCACTTAGGTAGTCGACGCACACGTTTATCTTTTACCGCGGTGGTCGGTGCAGTTGTATGGAACCTGAGAATAACTGCCCTAATATACAGCTGACGAACCGTCAGCATGCCTGTGTCTCGGTACAGTGCGTCTGTAGGGTAACGTAGCCTCCGATTAAAAGTTCTTTTGAGGATAGCTCTTTGCGCTCGTTCAGCAGTGATAAAAGTGCTTTTCGCAGCTGAGCCCCAAGCCACTATACAGTACCCCAAGATCGTCTGGCATAGCGCATAGTAGACTGTTTTTAGAGTATGGTTGTCTGCTATTGAACTTAGTTTTTTAAATATGTACAGGAGTTTTCTCACGCGGGTGTTCAGTGCTTCAATATGTTTGTTCCAAGTCAAGTGTTTATCTATATTAATGCCAAGATACTTAATGCAGTCAACCTGATCAAATTTGGGACAGTTGCACGTACATCCTGGGTAGTAGCTACAGTTGTGGAATTTGAGTGAGAGTTGGGTGGGAGCAGACGCAGCTTATAAATCCGGATTCTTGTTTATAGTTGTAAAACAATTTCAGTTTGGTTTTGGTAAAATTTTAAAACTTTTTTATTTGACTGTGCTTAACAATCAATCATTTCGCAATGTCGGAGTTGTCATATTAAATTAAAATGTGTCGATTTGGACACTGTGATATTGTGTCCAGTTTGTAAATGGAATAAAATTAGGATTCGTTAAAGTGACGATAAATACTGATATTCAGCTGCATCCGGTTAGACTGGAAGCCGACTCCAACATAGTTGGAAAAAGGCTAGGCACATGATGAAAGTGACGATAAAGGGTAAGGTGCCTTAATATCTGCCGGGGTTGCGGGTTGTCTGCCGGGACTGCATGGAAAGAGCATGGCTGGGTTTTAGTCAGCACAAGTCTGAAACTCAACCCCGCTCAGAATTTACTCTCGCGTCTGAATTTGCATCCTAGATCTCCTTCTGCGAAGCAGATATGCTAGCGAAGTAGGTGTCCAGAAGTTGGAGGTTTTGAGCTTCAAAACAAACTCAGTCGCTGCGGGAGACGCTCCGGGCGTCGAGAACCGCGAGATTACACCCGGCCACCGTAGATGCGGGTCTGTGGGTGGTGAGTAATGAGTAGCTTACCGTTGTCGGTCTATCTAGTGATGACAGGGCATTCGTGTTCCACGCGCGTCTCAAAGAGATGTCAGCAAAGCAAAGGTGACCCGAGTCACCCCTATACGAGGTTGCGGATTGTTTGAAAAAGATACCGCGGCCCCAGAACATAAAGGGCAAAAGAAAACACATGGGTGGTTTCAGTCAGTAAAGGTTTGATACTTCCCTTCCTTCGAAGTTATTTGATAATTTCACATCCAAAAAAAAAGCAGACAATATAATCAATGTTGGCTTTATGCCCTGCAATGAAAGAGGTAATACTCTTATTCCAAAAAGAACATTAAAACCTCTTTATAAAAATCAAAATATGAACTCAACTGTTACCACGATTGAATGGAATATAAAGCCCAGTTTCCTTGACATCATAACGCCGTCAGTTCGAGTCACATTGGCGCCGAAAATATCGCAGCTGCCATTTGAAGAGATGTCGAAACGGCGAAATTTCATATTTCTGCTTGGAGACGCAGGGTTTCTCTGTAAAAGATGTTGAATGGAACTGGATGGGGTATGAGTTTAGTTTTCGTTGTAATTTGAGCGCACTTAAAAAAAAAATAGTGTACTAGGTTATTGATCAAATGTGATTGATGACAAAATTTTGTTTTATTTAATTGCTACTTGATAGTGAACCAGGTCTTACCTAAACTTGTACGGTAAAATTGACAAATGTGTCTTAGTATTTACTACTAAGACACATTTGTCAATTTTACCGTACAACATATAATAATACCGTCAATTTTACGGTAAATGGATTTTTTTCCATCTGCCATGCAGTAATTTTCTACTTAAATCCCATAATGAGATAATATTGGGAATTCACGTAATATTATCTATCTGTTAGTCAGAGCATTACGTAATTAATTAGTTAGTAGCCTTGTCCTAACTATGTTTGGGTCAGTTTCCAGTCTTAACGAATTCAATTGATCACGTGGTCTGCACATGCCAGATAATAACTGGGTAATACGAAACTCCCTGGTGGTTTTGGTCAAAATATCGAACTTCCTACTACTACTTATAAAGACAGCCCGGACCAACGGCTTAACCGGCTTTCTAAGGCACGATGGTGACTTGGTTAGTAATGGTCATCCACCCACGCGGAGAGACCTAGACAAGCGCGGCTTAACCTCGACTCGATTGTCAATAATTGTTATTTAGCGACGAGCTCATCAGTCATATATTCTGAAAATATTTTTAACCAACTTCGGAAAAGAAGGAGGTTCTTAATTCGACTGTGTTTTTTTTTAATGTTTGTTACGCGATTTCTCCATCGATTGTGTACCGATTTCCGAATTTATTCTTTCATCTAAAGGGTATATTATATATTTATTTCTCCCGAAGGGATTCCATATATTTTTTTTATCTATATTGTTAAGTCACCGACTCCCGGAATTAAATTTCTTAATTAAAAGTATTTTTTGGAAATCGCTTTAAAAAAGTTTTCTTAAAGATACCACAAGCAATAGTTTCAGTATCCACTCAAAATGTAATACTTAAATGTCTCTTCCACTCATTTCTTAATCGCTGTAGCATGCAGCAGTGACGTCACAGATCATAGTTCCACGTAGATACAGTGTGGTGCACAAAACGCGCCATATTGTGTTCTACTGTTTGTTACTTTCTTATTTTGTGGGAGATTTACCTCGTACTAACAAATTTTGTATCATATTTTTCAAGATGCTCAGAATTTTATATTATTTGTCAATGTTAAAAATCCCAGAGCACCTTTCAATCCCCATAACCTAGATTTTTTTTGTGGATGGAATATCATCACATAACTTCCCCTCCTGTGGTCGGAGCGGGGGGGAGTGTCAGAATTTTACTGACCAAAACGTACCCATGTTCTTCCTTTTGCCCTTTAGGTTCTGGAACCGCGGTATCTCTTTCAAACAACCCGCAAGCCCGTGTATGTATTAGACCACACATGATAGTTGCAAGTGCTGTGTTGGCACAGTTTGCTAATCAATTCACATTGACACTGAAGTCATTAGTTTCTTTTACATGAGAACTTTTGCCTCGCAAGTCACATCGCTGTCAAATCAAATCAAAAGTCATTTATTTAAATTAGGCTGATAATCTGCACTTTTTGAACGTCACATTACAAGAGACAGTCCCACAAAAACGCCCTGCCCTTCGCTACATCCTAGTGTTATAGGTGCGATACGTAGCAGGCTCTAAATAACTTCTTTCACTTGTTTTTTTTAAAAGCTAGCGCGCACTAGTTAGTTTTGTCAGGGCAACTGTTTTGTCACTCAGATTATGTCCAAGAATATGTATGGTGGTGCGTGTATGTTACGACGTGACAACTGGGTGACATTTTTGTACGCCGACCGGTGAACGAGCCCGTGACGAAGACCGTCACTGTCACGTCTAGTCATCATTTGCACCCAGTCCGATCACCATATACGGCAAGCCTGTCCCCTGGAAGAAGCAAACCAAATACTTAGGCGTCTTTCTCGATAGTCACTTGTCCTTCGCGGCACATATCAGAGCGGCTCGTTCGCACGCCGCGTTTGCTATGGGTAGGCTTCATTTCTTAATTACGGCAAAAAGCAAATTGCCACTCAAGATTGTTTTTTTTCCATTCAAGTGAGCAAGTCGTGTCTCTTCCATAAGTCAAAATACTGTCGCAACATGCAGCAGTGACGTCACAGGTCGCTCCACGTAGTGTGGTGCACAAAACGCGCCATATTGTGTTCCACAGTTTATTGTTTTCTTATGGGCTATTGACCTTCTTTCATATCAAGAAGCAAGTTCACTACTGCTCATATACGGAATATTGTGTATGTGCAAAGACAAAATATTCCAAATATGAGCAGCTTTTTTAAATAAGTCTAGAAAGGGGTGTAACGTGGTTCGAAGATGATAAGGTTTATCATGCATGTGGTGTATAGTCACGTATGCCATAAGATCACGTAGTTTAAGTAATGTAAATAACAGTTGTTCCTAGTTCGTAAGCATACCAACACGTACCAACTATGTATAAATAAGACGACAAATAAAGGAAGTAGATCAGTCGATCCGTGTAGTAGCATACACTATGGTGTTTCTTTGAACCCTCCAAACCCCACACATCACAGCAGCCTCCCAAATTACGTTACATGCTGTGGTTTTTTTTTTATAATTGAAGGAACATACTAAAATAATCATTTGTATGATGGTGATTTTTCATGTATATTGTGTATTTATTGTGTGTGTATGTGCCGAAAGAAATTTGTTTGTGTTGAAATATAGTATTTTTATTCTTTTGAACCTTGCAGTACTTGAATTTTTTTCTCCCATACACAAATAGCCAGACTCGAAACAACTACCTGTAGTTCATACATATTTGTTCCGTGCGGGGATCGAACTCGCGACACATATGATAGTTACTATAATAGACTCTTTAGACACATTGGCTTTGAAATGTAACCGTACGAAAGTACCCAACACTAGCGACTAAAACAACTAGACCAATAATTTCTTTTGTCTTTTACGAGAATCAAACCCGGTCCAAAAGAGTAATTCACTGACACCTAACTTCATGTACAATAGTGGTACATAGGCGGACTTAACGCTATAAGACATTCTCTACCAGTCAACCTTTGAGTAAAATATGACAACATTGTGATAAGGTACATTTTTTTTTTATAAAATAATGTATATTTATCCAAAACTATTTGTATTCGTTAACGTATATTTTTATACATATACATATAAAATAAAAAATTTCCATCCTAAGGGAGACTTAAGCAGTTAATTCACTTTATTTTTTTGTTAAGTCATTTCAACAGTGCGTGGTAATACACCATTAAGGTGACAACATAAAACAAATTAATACATATCTACATAAACTTACGCCTCTTTCCTTTGCCCCTCAAGGGATTCATTACAGTATGACACCACCAGCGCTAAGGGCCTTTTTTTGCGGATGGGAAACCATAATATACAAAATAACTTCGCTTGCTTCCGCCGCGGGAGGGAGGGTCAGACTTGTACTGACTAAAACCCACCCATGTTCCTTCTGTTGCCCTTTATGTTACCCCGGCAGGCGGTGGCCCTGGCAGACCCTGTTGCTTTGCTGACATCGCGCTACGGGCTTTGCAGACTTCTTTTTAGGATTCCGTTCCTCAAAAGAAATGACAGAAAAACAATTTGCCCAACCTGGGTATTGTAAGCTGGACCTCACGGTCAGCAGATACTAAGCTACTAGAAGAATGAGTTAGTGACCACTCCACTTAAATCTATGTTTAAATAAAATAATTGTGATGTCAGCTTATAGAGTGAATTAATTGAATTGTTAGTGTAATTGTTTAATTAAATTAAAGCGCAGACAGGCGCACCCGCGTCATGGGACTTGTACTGTGCTTAGTATATATATATATATCTCGAAGGATATTATAAAAGTTGAACCAATATGTACAGACGCCTGCACATCAAGCTACTACAATCTGTCAGATTTCTTTAATAGATTTTCAACATTATTTATAAAGAATAAGGTTGAAGGTTCATTGGGAAAAAATGAGAGTTTCGGGTAGCTTGACCTGCAGGCGTCTGTACCTACTTGACGTACAAATATACTGGCTTTTCATTTGATATAATTCCTGTTTTCAAAACCGAACAACGCCGACAAAACGTTTCAAAACTCTTAAGGTGCGATCCCCGTACGGAACAAATATTTGTATGACCTACAGATAGTTATTCCGGGTCTGGCTGTTTGTGTATGTGAGTTGAAATGTTTGTATGTGCACCCACGATACAGAATGAGAGGGAACGTTTTTTTAAAAAAAAAAAAAATATTTCCTGTCCTAGGAATATAGTTTGTTTGGTGTCTAACCGCTCGAAAATAACAGGCATGATATTAGTCTGACGTCAAAAAGTCGGCAAAATCACTAGATCTTCAGGACCCAAACTGCCTAGCCATTCCCGTGCCTCTAAAAGTATGTTCCGTTCAAACTTGCGTCGAAGAGGAACTCTCGGTGCTTGAGTCTGACTTCTTCTTGGCTTCCAGTCTGAATGGATGCAGCTGAATACCAGCTACCCTACCATGACGTGTTAAAGCAGAACTTATTCCGCTGAGGAAAAGGGACAGGGCTATACAGGGTGTCTAGCACCATCTCTTTCACTCAGTGGAATAAGTTCTGCTTTAAGATGTCATAGTAGGCCTACAGTATTCAGTAACGTATAATTTCAATACCCTTTGGTAAGACTGGTTGCGAGACTTTCGGGCCAAATGTTTCCATGTAAAAACTGTCAAATTGCAGACAATAATTATGGAAATTTATCTTTTTTCTTTGCGGGTGGGAAATCAATTAATAAATTCCCCGCTCTGGGCGGAGCGCGACTAACATTCATACATGTTCTTTCTTTTGCCCTTTATGTTGCGGGGTCGCGGTATTTATTTCGAACAACCCGCAACCCGTCTTTGAGTATCTAGAATATGAAAAAAGAAAACAACAAAAATAATTCCAGAGGCAGGATCTTTGAATCTTTTTTTTTGTTATTTGTATTGTATTGTAATAATACTTCCTAATATTATAAAAGCGAAAGTGAGTTTGTTTGTTTGTTACGTCTTCACGCCTTAATGATGGCTCAACCGATTTTGATGAATTTTGCTACATAGATAGTTGGGACCCTGGATACGGACATAGGCTTATTTTTTTTAAAGTGAGAAATAGTGAAGAGAATGGAAAACTTAGCTTTGCTATTACAACCAACAAGGCGCAAGGGCAAAAACTACAGGTAGCAAGTACCTGCAAATCAGGAAAGGGGAACTGTGTTACCCAGAATTTAACGAAGCCGAAGCCGCGGGAAAAAACTAGAGGGCTCCGCTCTTCAAAAAACCGATTCACCTCCATAATTCCATCAAAAGCCAAATAAATAAAATATAAAGAACACGTTGACACTCGTATGACGTTTGACTGATCCCGGGGATAGTGCAAAAAGCACGGATTATCCTAGTTGAGCCGCACAAGTGTCGGGATGTACAAGTTTTGATACTTGTGTCAATATAAATGTTAGTGTGTAGTGGAAATGTACTGGCAGGTAAGAGATTTGCTGTTTATTGATACTTGGAGTTTAATAATGATAAGTTTTTACACGTTTGTGAATCACTGGTAACTATAGCTGGTAGTAAAATACTCTGGGTTTAAACTCATGATTAGTTTTACAATAATCATTGTTTAGTTTCAATATTAAAGACTAGTCAGCGCCCGCGGCTTCGCCCGTTTAATATCGAAAAATTATATATCCTATGCGTTATTCCAGACTATAATCTACCTCTGTGCCAAATTAGTACAGTTTAGCCGTTTTGACGTGAAAGAGTAACAAATATTCATACATCCTCACAAACGTTCGCATTTATAATATAAGGAGGATAAGTAAACGAATTAAAAAAAAATTAAGTATGTACTAGTAAGATTTGTTTGTTTGTTTACATTTCACTAGTTCCACGTCATAGGAGCTAACCTAATGCCATCAGATATATGCAAATACTGCCAGCATATAAAAAAATTGCGTTTATTTAGCACTAGCTTTCGCCCGCGGCTTCGCCCGCGTTAAATTTGGGGTAACACAGTTCCCCTTGCGCCTTATTGATTTGTAATAGCAACGCTAAGTTTTCCTTTTCTTCCCTCTTTCTCCCTCACATCCTACTTTTTTTAAAATGAAAATTAGCCTATGTCCGTCTCCTGGTTCTCAACTATCTATGTACCAAAATTCATCACAATCGGTTTAGCCATTAAAGCGTGAAGAGGTAACAAACAAACAAACTCACTTTCGCTTTTATAATATTAGTAAGGATTAATAAAAAAAAAACAAGAACATCTTAATATTACACTAAATAAAATAATGATTGCATAAAAGGCCTCAGCTCAGCATAAATCCAGATAGCAACAAAAAGCTGTGTCGACGGCGCGTTAGTGTTCCACGCGCGTCTCAAAGACATGTCAGCAAAGCAGAGATGCCGCGGCCCCGGAACATAAAGGGCAAAAGAAGGAACATGGGTGGCACTCCTTTCCGCTCCGCCTAAAGCGGGGGAAGTTATTTGATAGTGGAAAAAAAAGGCCAACAAATAAATCTTGTGTACATATTTGAAATTATACAAAAATGTATTAAAAAGTATTCCAAAAGCAGGTCATTCAACTTGTACAACAGTAGGCCTACTATGACGTCTTAAAGCAGAACTTATTCCACTGAGTGAAAGAGATGGTGCTAGACACCCTGTATAGCTCTGTCTCTTTCCCTCAGCGGAATAAGTTCTGCTTTAAAACGTCATGGTAGGGTAGCAGAAAGTAATTTTTGACAAATATATTAATTAAACGAACAGCAAAACAAATTGTAGAGCAATAGACAATAAAAGCTTTTAAACAAAAACAAAAATGTAGAGCCGAATGCGTTACGAAGTTACAGCATACAGCATAGAGTCAGTATTCTACTAAAAACGAGGTTAGCGCTATGTGGCTTGATTGCAATGTAGAGCACTGGCCTGCAGTTAGGGTATGTTTTTGGAGAATATATTTGATTTTAGGGTTCCGTATCTGAAAACAAAAATATATAAGTCCGTGATTAGACCTGTTGTACTGTATGGGTCAGAATGCTGGGCTGTAAAAAAGGTGGATGAAAAACGATTGCATGTAGCGGAGATGAGAATGTTGAGGTGGATGTGTGGAGTGACAAGAATGGATAAAGTAAGGAATGAATATATTCGAGGAAGTTTGAAAGTTGCGCTTGTTACAGAAAAGATGAAAGGAAGTCGTTTTTCTTGGTATGGACATGTAATGAGGAGGGATGAAGGACATGTGACTAAAAGAGTAATGGATCTGAATGTTGATGGACGGAGAGCGAGAGGAAAACCAAAAAAAAGATGGATGGATTGTGTAAGGAATGATATGAAGGAGAAAGGAGTAAATGATGCCATGGCGTCTGATAGGGGAGAATGGAAGAAGAAAACGTGTTGCGCCGACCCCAAATAGAATGGGACAAGCGCAGGAAAATGATGATGTATCTGAAAACAAAAATACGGAACCCTTATTTTGTATTGTATCGTACTTATTGTTTATAAATATCTATTACTTTATTGTCTGTCTGTCTGTCAAGGCCATTTATCAAATTGTGGTCCTTTGTTGTGCAGTAAAATTCAGAGTCTATGTAGTCAAAATACATGGCCGTTTATGTCACAAGTTTGTACGTAATCCTCAGTGCGCGGTTCAGTTAAAAGATTTATCTGATTTGGTATTTAAAAACGCTTTCACATATTAGTTTCTTCTGTACTATGTAAAAAAAAAGTGTGTGTGTCAGCTCCGACGCACGACGAGTTTACTCCTTAAGTACGAGTATCTAACCATACGCAAAAAGAGTTTATTCAACTGAAAAAAGATTAATAACATATGAAAGGGTAAATTCACAAATTAATGAAAAAAATAGAAATATAAATACATCGACACTGATAGAAACAAACAAGCCCAATAACATATAGTATATAGGTATAGTCGCCTATACAGAATACCATATGTACGTCTTAATACACTCACAGCCAAATTAGAAAGTTGCGCACTAAAGGTGCGCACCAAAAACGTGACACATTTTCGTTACTTTAGTAGGTTTTACCCCTCGGATTTTTCCCATACCGGGCGCCTTATATATAAAAATCGATTCTTAAGGAGTAAACTCCAATAAACTCCAAAAAAAAAATTTGAAGTTAAACTTGATTCACTGCCTGATGTCGGATAGGGCTGAAATGCATTCATGTTTAGGTCACGTCATTCCAATCTTCTAATTATTCAAAAAAAACCGACCAAGTGCGAGTCGGACCGCGCTCAGAGGGTTCCGTACAAACTTGAGACATGAACGGCCATATCTTTTGAAAACTCGACCTACTCAATTTATACAAAAACAAAATGTACAAGCGCCTCAAAGAGATCTCAGCAAAGCAGAGGGCCTTGCCAGGGCCTCCGCCTGCCGGGGTTGCGGGTTGAGAGATACCGCGGCCCCGGAACGTAAAGGGCAATAGAAGGAACATAGATGGGTTTTAGTCGGTAAAAGTTTGACACTCCCCTCGCTCCGCCCAGAGCGGGGGAAGTTATTTGATGATTTTCTACACCAAAAAAAAAGCGTTTATTTCAAAGTTCGGGGTTAGTTTCGGTTTCCGTTTGCCATTTCCTAGCTAACTACCAATCTTGGATGAAAACAAATAAATTCCTACGAACAAACCTTGAGTTACCATTAGTATAAATATTGGTGTTTATCTTTGCGATTAAAATCAACAGTTATCGGGAAACCAGAGCAGATAAACTGGCTTGAACGAATGGAGCCTTATCTATAACAGGTGTCAATATTATATTCAATGAAGCTAGATTTAGTTTCCCGATTTTCCTATATCTCAAGCACATCTATACTTAATATTTTAGTAGCTCGTGGCTAAATAATCAATCAAATCAAATCAAAATATTTTTATTTCACAAAGGCCTACATGGGCACTTGTAAAACGTCGAGAAAAGGTGCACGGTTCGGGTTAGTCGTTTCCTATGAAAAAGAACCGGCACGAAACTCCATGGTTACTCTTGTATTTTTTTTAAAACGTTGTATCGTAAGTGTGTTTAAAAACATTTAAAATTACATACACAAACAGCCAGACCCGAATTAACTATCTTTAGATCATAAATATTTTTTTCGTGCAGGAATCGAACCCGCGACACGCAGGGCATCAATCGATCACTCAGCCACTGCGCTTGCCATCCAAAATCATTTGGTTTCTCTACGTTATTGTTACAGCGTTAGTACAGACGCCTGCACATCAAGCTACCACAATCTGTCAGATTTCTTTGATAGAATTTCAACTTTATTTCTAAAGTATTAGGTTCAAGGTTCATTGGGAAAAATTGACAGTTTCAGGTAGCTTGAACTGCAGGCGTCTGTACTTAAGTATGACAGGACAGCGTAGGTCCGATAATAAGTCATTTCATATGAAACGTAAAATAAGAAAAGTTAACAAGCGTCTAAGAATATACAAGCCAACAAAGTCCACACATTCACAAAAAAATGCCTATCCTATCCCCTTGCCTAGGTTGGTCTGTGGACGGTTTACCACCCGTTACACACCGGATATCCTCGTGCCTCGGAAAGCACGTTAAGCTGTTTGTCCCAGCTGTTATTTGTAGATCTTTAACAGTCGTTGCAAAAGTGTTCCAAAAGTCTGAAAACCAGTCTTACCAAGTATCGTATAACTCAGTACTAACTTGGTTGTAGAGGTCAGATACGCAGTCGCTCCATGTAAAATACTGGTATTAAGCTGCATCTAAGACAGACTGAAATCGACCGTATCATAGTTCGGAAAAGGCTAAGCAGTTGATGATCTATACTTAGTATTATAAAGCTGAAAAGTTTTTATTTTGGTTTAACACGCCAAGTTCAAGAATCTCCCATTTATCGTGGAAGACTCTAAGCTACAACAACTAATACAACTGGAAATAATATAAACTAGTGCTTATATCTGCTAGTAGTAATGAAAACAGAATACTCGATAAGAATTTTATGTGAGACTAGCTTTTGCCCGCGGCTTAGCTCGCATTAAATTCGGGGTTCACACAGTTCCCTTTTTTCTGAATTGCAGGTACCTGCTACTTGTAGTTTTTGCCGCAGCGCCTTATTTATTGTAATAGCAAAGCTAAGTTTTTCCTTTTCTTCCCTCTTTCTACCTTATATCTCAATTTTTTTTTAAAAAAAATAGCCTATGTCCGTCTCCAGGGTCCCAACTATCTCTGTACCAAAATTCATCAAAATCGGTTTAGCCATTAAAGCGTGAAGAGGTAACAAACAAACTCACTTTCGCTTTTATAATATTAGTAAGGAAGTAAGGATACCATCACACCCACGGTATCTCACATAAAATTCTTTTGCCCGCGGCATAGACATGAATATAACTAAAGTCACCGACTTCCGGAATTTTCCGTCTTTCTAGTGTCTTTTTGGAAGTCTGTTTTCTTTTCAGTTTTCATTCTGATTCCAAGAGATCCTATTAAAATACAAACAAACTTTGTTTCAACTAACTAATAAAGCTTTAATAGCCCTACACATTTTCTAACTCCACAAGTTCATAACCACGGCTTAGAATGAAAACCTCCACATATTACGCCAACAGAATACACAAAATAATTTTCATAAAGCAGAATTTATAATGCGAACATCGAAACTTTTGTTCGGCAGTGTACATTCGAAGTTCTAAGTGCTAAGTACTGCGGGTACAGTCGATCCCGAAAATATCACGCTGCGAAATTCATCAACGGTTTTCTACTTTATAATGTGCCCAGCCTTTTTCTTACTGATTTAAGATTGGCTTTTAGTCTAACCAGATGCAGCTGGAAACTAGTATTTTACATTGAACGACTACGATTGTCTCTTTAACCGTTACGAGAACATATGAGTTGTTTGTGTATTGTAGCATCTTCACTAACTGACTTTTCTGCACTTTTATGTATTTTTTTTGCGGATAGGAAATTATCAAATAAGCTCCCCCGCTCTTGGTGGAGTTTACAAATGATAGTTGGTAGCAAACTTACGACTCCCAGTCACGTTAGATAGATGCGAGCCTGTGGACGGCGCGCAATGGGTAGCTCACCGTCCGTCCGTCTAATACGACAGGCCGCATCGACGGTGTGTTCTACGCGCCTCAAAAAGTTATCAGCAAAGCAGAAGGGCAAAATAGAGCCACCGCCTGCCAAGGTTGCGGGTTGTTCGAAAGAGATACCGTGGCCCCGGAACATAAAGGGCAAAAAATGGGTTATAGTCAGTAAAATTTTGACACTTCCCCTGCTCTCAGAGCGGGGAAAGTTATATGATGATTTTCCATCCGCAAAAAAAGCATATACATTGAGGAATGCAATTAATGAATTGAGCATGTAGTCCTATTGAGCAGCTAACAACCCCAGAGGTTGACAAACAAATTGCTTTTAAATAAAACAGGAAGATGATAAAGAACTTGTTACTGCGTCTGACTGTACACCTGTACAATTTACCTACTAGGTCTCGGTTTAACTCGTTCAGTCGTATCGTTTTTGTTTAATGGAATATCCCGGTTTTTAGTTTATTAAAATGTGTTACAATGTTTGGAAATGAAAAGTTTTGAGTAATGATGGATTTAGTGATTTTTGGGATGTCGGATTTTGGTTATGTGAAGTTATTTACGTTGAATGTTTCTTTAAGTAACTAGCCGCGTTATACCCGCGTCTTTGCTTGGGCGGATTTTGGTAGTTGTCTCATGGAGCTGTAGTCCAGGGGATAAGAAATCATCATCTGCCCAGCCCAACTATGTGCAAACAAACAAAATCATTTATTTGAGTAAATAAGGTACAGAAGGTTGACAAGTAGACAATATTGATCTCTTATTTTACCTTTAATTTCGGTGTGCAAATTAAAAACATGGTGATATATTTTTATTTAAATTAACTAATTACAATGTTGAGGTCGGTATCCAGTCTAACAGGGTGCAGCTGAATACCAGTTTTACATGACCTCCACAACCCAGTTAGAACTACGATACGATACCCCTTAGTAAGACTGGTTGTCAGACTTTCGGGACACTGACTATCTGTAACGACTATCTAAAATCTACAAATGATAGCCGGGACCAAAAGAATTACGTGCTTTCTGAGACACGAAGGAAACTCAGTATGTAACGGATTGTCACCCATCCGCAGGCCAACCTAGGCAAGCACGGCTTAACCTTAAGGTCGATTTGAACGGCTGCCATAGTTTAGACACGAGCTCCTTGGAAAAGAAATATTTGTATCCATCTGTCATGCATTTTGAAGACATACTAAATCAAGATGGTTAGGTACAGCCACTTATTAAGGCAGACACTTGCAATACCAAATACATAGATAACCTAGCGTTTCATATACTAACATTCCTTTTTACTGACTTCAAAAAAAGGGGTTTATTTATTTTCTTGGTCAAATCACACACCTTTGATCAAAAATATTGAGAATTAGTAGCTTTATGTGATGTGTGAAATCCATCCCAGTTTCCTTAAGAAATAAACAAAAGCCATGTGCTAGGTATCACGGTGTAAAAGACAAAGTACCTATTTTATTCCAAAATTTAGTTCTTTTCATACATCCCCCTGCCAAAAAGGAAAGGCAAAGACTATATTATACATTTTTAACGTCAGTTCCACAAACAATTTCAAAAGATAAGGTCCTATAAAAATAACTTTTAAGAAACTTTTCTCCCCATGGAGAATTGTGCTAAGATATTTTAAAATACGACTTTAATAGTTGAACGTAAGACTCAAAGTACTGCATAGTTACATAGTTTTTAAACTTAGAACTTTGTAACAAAATGTAGAACGTTCTCGTTGGTCAAAGTTCAAACTGGCCAGTAAGTTTCTGAGTTTTTAATTAGCGTTCCATAATTGAATCTTGTAGCTTGTTACATTCTGCTTTTTTGTATCAAACATGCCGTGGTGGTTTTTTTTTTAATATAAATTCATGGAAATTGTAATTACACTTATTAATATAGTGAGAAAATGTGATTCTTTTACATATCTTATATTCCACATGGCTTCCACAAGTTGATCTGCCGTGTTACTTTAAAAAATATGATATTTACAACGCTATGCCGCATTAGTTCAAATAATTGTTTGTGTTTGTTCAATTAAATGCATGTTTGCGCACTTGCATTTAATTGGGACGCATCCTTAATCTGTTTTCACAGTCAACCAACTTAAATAACTGCTGTTAAACGAATCTTTCTCACAAATCTAAAATTCCTTGCTTTTCAATGGCCATTAAAACATTTTACATTTTTCCAAACTCAAAAAACGGCAAACACAACATACAGCGCACATCTTAAAGACTCAAATCGCAAAAGACAACTAGTACCGTGTAAACTAGAAGTCGCATTATTATAGACTATGATAAAACCCGGTCTACACTAATGAGCTTGCAATTTGAAGAAAAACTGGTTCACAATGGAGTTGGAAATAGGGATGCACGTTGCTTGCATTTTATCGATAAATTTAATCGACACAAATAAAAAAAGCATGGTATCCTACTTTTTTATCCATCTAAAGGACGACACGGTTGGTTCAGTGGTTGAGCGATCGACTTTTGCGTTGTGTGTAGCGGGTTCGATCCCCGCACGGAACAATTATTTGTACGACCTGCAGATAATTGTGTCGGGTCTGGGTGTTTGTGCATGTGTGTATAAATGTTTGTGAACGCACCCACGATGCAGGAAAAATTCCTAGTGGTGGCAAAGCTTTTTTAAAAAAAAAAGGCCTCATCCGAGCGTTTGCATGTAATAAAACAAGTGATAGTAACTAAAATGAAATAAAAACATAGGTATTTATTAGTGGCAATTACAAAGAGCTCACAAAATAACAAAAAATTATAATATAGAGATTGAACATACAAAACATCACAAAAATTTATAAATACACATGGGTGTGTGTATGTATATGTAAATTTAGTGTAAATGTACATATACTAATGGTATCGTTACAAGTTCAATGTAATGCTAGGTTCTCCTTTTACACTGATATAATGCTCCAATCTGAACGTTTATATTACAGGTGAATGCTTCCAGGATAACAAAAGAATTTTCTATTATAAAATCCAGGTATTAGATCCAAGCATTTATCGTATTGTATCCTAAATATTGCAGTGTTGTATTCTGTAGTATCGATATTGTATATCGGATGGAGTTGCACATCACTAGGTAGAACAGAATAAAGGGGGAGAAGAAAATGTGTGAATGGGTGCTTCCCTTTTGCTACCAGATAAGCGGTATTATTATGCACTGTGAAAGCTTGCACGGGTGACTGACTTTACGTCTAGTTTGTTGGAAAAACGTGGTGAACAACTGCTGTCATTTTAGCTTAGAAATCGTGAAAATATTTGTCTTAGAAACTAGGTTTTAACTCGGTTTCTTTTGCATACTGGAAATTATGCAAAGATTTTTTTTTTTGGAATAGATTTTTTTATTTGAACGAAGTTCCTTATCGCGCGTTGTGAAAGGGGGCTAGACGGAAAAAATTCTTACGAAAAGTTGTCACGACACTTTTTGCTAGACTAAGCTATTGTAAGCTGTGCGGCGTCGCATGTTTCTCTGTCTGTCTCTCTCTATCTCTCTCTTATAGAAAGCAAGCCAGACATTTTTATTTCTATAGGAACTTCGTTCCATCCGGGTATCAATTGACACCTCTAAATTTTTTTTTTATTTATGATCAGGTTATTTAACGGGTTAGTCCTTTTTAAATCTCATGCAGATCACGAATGAATGTCTAAATAATTGCCTATACCGAGTGGGTCGAACGACAAAACCATTCATGTTGAAGATGACGTGTTCAGAGGAAAGACCTGTCTCAGAAACGCGTGGTCAAGTTGAAATTAAAATAATAATATACTCAAATCTGTGGTTCCTTGGACTAGAGAAAAATCAACCCAATAAATTAACGCAGTCAAAAGATATGACCTTTTAAGTTGCAAGTTTGTTACGGAACCCAAGGTGCGAGAATCCGGCTCGCACTTTCTATCCTAGTAGTAATTCCAATAGGATAATTTCCGACCTCAACAGAGGTAAAGCTACGGGGAAGACTAGTTAAAATATTACCCAATAAAGATACACACATCGAATGAATACACTTTCCTCCCTTCCTATTGATAAAAAACGCCACATAAATAAGATACGCGTAAACTTTGAGCTACATTTTGTTCGCGAAATAAATCATAGTAATGAGACAGTATCGTCCATGATACACGGTTATGGACGAACTTCATATTATAGATGCGAAATTAAGTGTTTGTTTTCCAAAATTTAGTGTGCTATAAGAGTTTCTTAGAAATAAAACTTTTTAGAACGCGTTTTTGTTTTTGTAAATGACATCTCGCAGGAGATTGCTTAACAGGGCTACCCTAACCACATATAACGGCATCTTTCATCTTTTTTTTTCTTAGTTTTGCTCGTAAACGTCGTCACATATAAGACTTTGCTTCATAAAAGAAAAAAAACAATAAAAAACATTTAGAGGGACACCCGGATGGAACGAAGTTCCTATAGAAATGAAATATCTGGCTTGTTTTCTCTAAGAGACAGAGAGACAGACAGACAGACAGAAAAACATGCGACGCCGCACAGCTTACAATAGCTTACTATAGCAAAAAGTGTCGTGACAAATTTTCGTAAGAATTTTTTCCGTCTAGCCCCCGTTCACAACGCGCAATAAGGAACTTTTTTTTTTATCCTGCAGGTGCCTGCCCTGCCTGTAAAGCTTCCAGCCAGGGACATAAAACTTGAAAAGTAAGTGACTATATGCTAACAGAGCACGAACGGGTCATGGGAGAGGATAGCAGATCATTATCATTTGACGACGCGGTTGGCGCAGTGGCTGAGCGATTGACTGCTGCGCTGCGTGTCGTGGGTTCGATTCCCGCACGGAACAAATATTTGTATGGCCTACAGATAGCTGTTCCGGGTCTGGCTGTTTGTGTGAGTTTAAATGTTTCTAAACGAACCCACAATGCAGGAGAAATTCTAGTGTGGGGCAAGATGTCGTTGAGAGAAATTAACAGAATAATTAAATTAGAAAAAAACTAATTATTTAGAGATCCCGTCTTGAAATTAGAAGAGTTGGGGTGGGGCAAGAACCGCGATGACACGATGGACTTGAACAAGGGCTATCGTTACTAGTCGGGCGGACGGTGAGCTACCCATTGCTTACAATCCATCCACAGGCCTGCGCCTGCGGTGGCCGGAGTAGTCAAGCGACTCTCAATGAACGGAGCGTCTCCCGCGGCGGCTGAAACTTTAAGGTTCTCTTCCTCAAACGTCCAAAAACCTCCTTTGTGATCATAACTACTTCGTAGAAAAAGGTGACTGCTTCTGATTTCCTCTCGCTCCTCATCATTGACTGAATCAGACCTTATAGAGGTCGCCGCCACCAATCGCCTCTACGAAACGTAAAACATACTTACTACATAAAATAAAACTGCTAATAGTAATACGGTTATCCAACTAACTGTTTGCTAACTGTAAACTCGGTTTAACGTTTAGAATTACTCACAATTTAATTTAGTTGTTCAATCATTCGTATGTCTACACAGTCCGGTTGGATGTTGTCACACCATAGTGTAACTTTGTTTGTTGAATTTTTAAATATTATGACGAGAATTTGTCAATCGTCGATCTTTTCTTGCGACTAGTGAAACTACTAATGTGGTATCTTAATCCAGCTAGCACCATAGTAAGGGAAGCGGTCACCTCCTTCTGCGAAGCAGTCATGCTAGCGAAGGACGTGGCCGGGCGTTTAAGGGAGAGAACCTCAAACCAACCCCGCCGCCGCGGGAGACGCCCTGGGCGGCGGGCGCCTCGAGACGACTTTCGGCCACCGTAGATGCGGGTCTGAAGCCGTCCGTCCGTCTATTAACGACAGCCTGTGTCGACGGTGCGTTAGTGTTCCACGCGAGTCTCAAAGAGATGTCAGCAAAGCAGAAGGGCCTGCCAGGGCTAGCGCCTTCCGGAGTTGCGGGTTGTTCGAAAGAGATACCGCGGTCCCGGACCGTAACCGGAACATGGGTGGGTTTTAGTCAGTACAAATCGAACACTCTGCCGCGCTCCGTCAAGAGTGGGGGAAGTTACCAATTGGATGATTTTCCATCCGCAAAAAAAAGCATCAGCACTTTTAATGTGATTTCTTTGATACCAAGTTTTGCCAAACATGATCATACTGCAGTATTGCAGTAATCAAGTTAGACAGTGTGAATCGATCTTCTGCGTCAGAAGTGCAATAAATCGAGCAGTTCGATTTGATTCGATTTGGTAATTCAATCATTTCGTATGTCTACACATCGAATGGCTGCGTGTCACACCGTTTTATTGCGTCATGAGATTTTTAACTAGATCCTGTGTTGCGTTGAAAAGCAATGATTGTTTAATGGAACAAGTCTCCACTTATAGAGTTGTAAGTGTGTTTGAATCCCAGACTCGTTACATTTTGAAAATGATTAAAACACCACTTTTCCCAAGACTTACATATTACAGTTTCTGAGAATTAAAAACAGTGATTAAGTGCTGAATTACTGAACTGCAGAATTGAAGTTTTTAAGAAAATTTGACTATAAATGAATTGACAAATTATCATCACCAGGAGAATCATTTATTTTAATTGTATCGAAATAATCAAAACTGCAGGTTTAAAAAAAAGTAATTTCAAATAAATTCAAGTTTGAACCATTAAATTATTATTTATCTACATTCTGCTAAAATGTTAAACTGGGATACATTATTACCATTACTTTAATCTCAACGAAAAAACATCTATTACATAATTCCAAACAAAAGTGTAATCTAAACGACACAAAAACCTTAACGGTGTGACAGTCACTCTTATCCACACACAGAACCATACCCCACCATACAAACTAACACCTTCTCACACACAACATAGTGCCCATTTTCGCTCAACACCACACATCCTCAATTTACCCGGTATCGTAGATTAGAAATGTCATTCAGGGTACGATATTGATGCTTTAGAAGATTTGACACGTTATATATCGTTGTCTCGCTCACTCGTATTAGCATCAGATTAGATTTGAGTAGGTATTGGAAAAAGCGATGATTGTTACGTTTTTAAGGTAGCTACGTAAGAAATAGCATTACGAAAGGATGGACAAGATTATTGCTCCTTTCTAAGAGCTGAAACTGCGCTAAACCCGCGACAGACACACGCCGCTTCACAGTGAACTTGTTTGAACGCACGAAGGTAGATCATATCCTGAGTTAGCGTATATTTTGACGGACCTGTTGGTTTAGTGGTTAGTGGCCCTGACTGCTGAGCCGGAGGTCGTGGGTTCGATTCCCACCCAGGACAAACTTTGTGTGATGAGCATGATTGTTTGTTCTGTGTCTGGGTGTGATTTATCTATAATATGTATGTATTTATAAATTATATAAGTATGTATATCAGTTGTCTGGTTACCATAACATAAGCTCTGCTTAGCTTGGGATCAGATAGCCGTGTGTGAGTGTTCCCAAGATATTTTATTTATTTATTTTAAGCTGGTATTACGCTCCCGGTCTAGGGTCTACCTGAAATGGGACTGGTAGAGAAGCGTGGCAGACTGAGAATATGAGGACGGTACACCATGGATGGCTTCCTTGCAAACACCATTGAGAGTCTGGACTTGGATTGTATTTGACCAGATACTATATAATTGACAAACGGCATAACTAATTTCAGTCATTATAATTATTAAATAATAATAATTAAGCCTTTTAATTTCCTTAATAAAATTCAATTTACAATAATATGATATAGGTAGATTAAAGTGCATGCGATTAATGTATTAACATAATTAACAAAATAAAAACAAATAATTATTTAAATATCCCCCATAAGTACATTTTTTTTTTAATTATTATTTATTAAGGACCTCTCTACAGAGTGAAGGCCTCCTCCATTTTCCTCCATGCAGTTCTGTCTTTTGCTTTATTTGTCCAATCATTTCCCGCTATTTTTTAAATTTCATCTAGCCATCTCTCCGCCGGTCTGCCTCTGCTCCTCTTGCCGGCAGGTCCCTTCCAAGATGTTTAATTATTAAATACCCATTCCTTTTCTGTCAATTATCATTTACAACCATTTGCCAAATAATTTACAGGAGCTACCACTGAGAATTAAAAAAAAATGCTTTTCAATATGTTACTAATAAAGATATATTATACCGTTAAGGACTATTTAGAAGATAAGTCAATACCAGATGTAATTTGCAATATAGACTGATTTAATTGACATACCGACTGTAAATACATACATTTGCACGTCATATTACGGCAGGATATGCTGAAACCAATTTACGGTAACACCTTATGTACCATATTCTAGCAAATAAATACTTTTGATTTGATTTGATATCTCTTTGTTTGAAAACGAAACTTTCAAACTCAAAACTCCAACTTCAAGCATTTATTTCAATTAAGTACACCATTACAGGCAATTTTAATTGTCATAAAAACAAAAAAGATTCTGCTACAGTCTTAGTCACAAAACATAGTAACTTGTGAAAGTACTGCAGTTGCCCATTCCAAAGCGTAGATCTCTATGGAGAAGGATAGGCAAGAAAGTCCATGGACACTCTTTTAAATCATAATATTTTAACATCAAAATCATGAATACAATCATTCATTGTAAGTTGAGTTCTTTACATGCCATACCACAAGCTAAATCCTTTTCCTTACTAATATTATAAAAGCGAAAGTGACTTTGTTTGTTACGTCTTCACGCCTAAATGGCTAAACCGATTTTAATGAATTACTAATACAGAGATTGTTGGGACCCTGGAGAAGGACATAGGCTAATTTTTTTAAATAGATTGAGATATGAGGGAGACAGAGGGAAGAAAAGGGAAAACTTAGCAATGCTCTTACAATAAATAAGGCGCAAGGGTAAAACTACAGGTAGCAGGTACCTACCTTTACATCAGGAAAGGGGAATTGTGCTACCCAAATTTAACGCGAGCGAAGCCGCGGGTAAAAGCTAGGAGAATGTAAGATACAATAACGTAATAAGAACAATCTATATATAAATGTGAATATATGAATTTTGAATTTGTATTTCGAATTTGAGAAGTTTTTAAAGGAGTTAGAGGGTTGGCATTTACACAAGAGAAAGACAGTTTAAGAATAAATAAAAAGTTCGTTCAAAAATTCGATCTCCACAAAGGCAAAGCGTTGGGGAAAACTAGTAGTCGATAAAATAGTTTGGTTTGAGATTTCGAATACAACATTCTTCTCCCCTTTTGCATAGCTATTCTGCAACCGACCTAGCTAACTTGCTAGTAACTAACTAGTTAATTCAAACTCGTATTTAACCAGCTTTGTAGTTTAACTTAGGAAAAACTATTCTATCAAAACTCCAGCCAGAAACGGATCCGTGGTTGCGGGTTATTCGAAAAAGATAATGCGGCCCCGGAACATAAACAGCAAAAAAGGAATGGTCGGTGCGTTTTCGTCAGTTAAAGTCTGACACTCCACCCTCGTTTCAATAATTAGCTTTTCACAAAAAAACGGAAACTCGAAACAAATAACAAACATGGTAAATATCCCGTTTCAAGTGTTAATTATAATATTTGTAACCATGTCAGTTTAAAGACTTAAGAAGCTTATGTTTACCTAGGGGTATCATACCCAGTACCGACTGAGTTTTAGAGGTCAGATAGCCAGTGATTTCATGTTAAATACGAATATTGAGCTGCATCCGGTTAGACTGAAAGCTAATCCCAATATAGTTTGTTAAAAAGGTAGGCAGATGCAATGAGTTTTGCTTATAATTACAGAATGCGTTTAAAATTAACATTGTAGATATTAGTTACAGAAAACCATTTTGTCTTGAAAACCTAGTATTGATACTAGATCAGTACCTAAGTATCTGAGATAAAAAAGGATTGTGTGTTTTAATGAAACCACGGTAAAAGTGAAACGTTTTTTTCACATTTTAGGCATTTAGACGTCCCTACTCCGCGGCCGACCGTCACGCGACATGCGACACACAGACGAAAAAGTTTGAGATAAAAGTTTCATTTTAATTAATTTATTGTTCTGTATTTCTGTGACCACGCTGACATTTTGATTTAGAATTTTTACTTTTTGGATTCCAGTAATCTACCAGATATTTTAATTTAAAAATTGTAAAACCTTTGCATGCCCATGTGACGGTAAAATATATACTATATATATACTATACCCATGTTTGCAAAGAAATAAATGATTTGATTTGATTTAAAAATGTCCTTTTGCATCTCAGATACAAAAACCTTACACCCAAAATATATAACAATTTCAATATCCAAAAAAAAAACACACTTTATCTGAAAGTGAACATAACAAATCATTTATAACTTCCAACATTGCTATTCTATATAAAAAACCTTTGACAAGGGAAAATATCCTCGTTGGGGCAAATTCTGTGATTTGAAACGAGATAGCACAGCTCACACATATGTCCGGGACCATGATTGATTGCTAGCAAATGTTCGTCATATATTATGCCTACGCGTATTATAATGTGGCGGGTTTGTCTGTTTATATTCTTTGGCGATTTTTGGAATTTCGGATGAAATATGGTGTTAGAATATAGAGTTATGTGTTGTTAGTAAGAAAATAGGCAGGTTGTTCAAAACACTCATGAGCACTTTATGTGATACACTTTTTAACCGACTTCCAATAAAAGCGAGTAAGAAACTTGTGACATTAACAGCCATATCTTTTTAATGCGAAAACTCAGAGAGTTGATTTTTTGCACAAAGGGACCAAAGAGTTGAGTATTTGTAGAGTTTTAATTTCAGCTCGATACCTTTACGCGTTCCCGAGATCAAGGGTCTTGACAGACAGACAGACAACAAAGTGATCCAATAAGGGCTCCGTTTTACCTTTTGAGAAATGTAACATTAAAAAGGAGGAGATTCTCATTCAGTGTTTTTTTTTTGTATGTTTTTTACTTAATTTTTCTGTCAATTGGCGTCTATTCTGTAACACCTTGTATACTTCTAACTCATCCGCCTAGCCTTTTCCCAACTACGTTGGGGTCGGTTTCCAGTCTTACCGGATGCAGCTAAATATCAGTATTTGACATGAAGCGACTGCCTATCTGACCTCCACATCCCAGTTAGTACTGGGTAATGCGATACCCCTTGGTAAGACTGGTTGTCAGACTTTCGGAACACTGACTACCTCTAACGACTGTCAAAGGTCTACAAATGACAGCCGGGACCAACGGCTTAACGTGCTTTCCGAGACACGGAGGAAACTCGGTAGGTAACGGGTGGTCACCCATCCACAGACCAACCTAGGCAAGCGCAGTTTAACCTAAAGATCGACCCGAGTGGTTGCTAATATATAGCCACGAGCTCCTCAATCTTGTATACTTAACTCAGGTAAAAAAATAATGTATTTATCCTATTTTCATCTACAATCTAGACATTCCTTTTAACGTCTGAATATTTCATTTGAAGACGATATTTTTGACACTAAAGGCCAGCGCAAGGTCAGCCTGTCTGGCTGGACATCGTGGTCTGGTTTAGTTTAAATCATTGTTTGAATTTGGAATGAAATTAATGAATTGAAATTATAATAATGAAAAAAAAACTTGATAAGTGTCAAGAGACACCCGGCTGGAACGAAGTTACCTATTTTTGATTATGTATAAAATCCTGCACTTAACAAAAATAATCGTCGCGACACCACACTGTTCAATGCAAAATAAAAAGGCGAAAAAAAAAAATAAACTGGTTTGCTTTTTTTGAGAGAAAGAGAGAGAGAGACAGACAAAGAAACACGCGCACGCCGCACGGCTTACAACTAAGTATAGTAAAAAGTGTCGTAATAACTTTTAGTTTTAAGCATAAAGTGTCGTTACAACTTAAAAATAAAAAAACAAATCATAATTTTCACAACGGCTTTTCATAACCCTTCTGGAGAACTAAGATATTACCAACATCTAAACAAGTAAAACCGCGTGCAGAAGACAGTGTCTCCTATAAACAAAATAAGAAACACTCTGTTTTGCATAAATATTGCACTTTCTTCTTTATTCATTGAAACCTTGAAATGGAAAGTAGATACTGTTTCTATAAATATATCTCTGTTGTTTCGCTGCATATCATTTAAGAAAATGTAGAGGCAAGCGATTTGAAAACTAAAAGCATTGTATGAATACATTTATTACACTACCCGTGGCGTCGTTTGCAGTGCAATTTCCTATTACTGATATAACTATTTTTTAATTTTTAACCGATTTCAAAAAAGGAGGAGGTTCTCAATTCGACTGTATGTTTTTTTTAATGTTTATTACCTACTAACTTTTGACTGGATGAACTGATTTTGATGATTCTTTTTTTGTTAGTAGGTAAGTTGTGTGGTCCCATTTCAATGTTATTTATATTGCTTAGGTAGTTTATGAGTTATCGTCTCATCATCATCTGCCTAGCCTTTTCCCAACTATGTTGGGGTCGGCTTCCAGTCTAACCGGATGCAGCTGAATATCAGTATTTTACATGGAGCGACTGCCTATCTGACCTCCACAACTCAGTTAATACTGGGTAATACGATACCCCTTGGCAAGACTGGTTGTCAGACTTTCGGAACACTGACTACCTGTAACGACTGTGAAAGATCTACAAATGACAGCCGGGACCTACGGCTTAACGTGCTTTCCGAGGCACGGAGGAAACTCGGTATGTAACGGGTGGTCACCTATCCACAGGCCAACCTAGGCAAGCGCGGCTTAACCTTAAGATCGACCCGAGCGGCTTCTGTTTATTTAGCCACGAGCACCTCTCATCATGAGTTATCTCATGAGTTATCGTCTATAATACTTTTTTTTTCTCCATGTCTATTTGGATGATCTGCTTAGTAGGTAACAATGGAAAATGAATATTCAATTAAGTAAATATGTGATTATATCATTATACCATAAAACGAAAATGCTGATTTTTTTATTTGTTTTTCTGAACCGAAGCATTTATTTCAATTAGACAGGCAGTTTTGAATGTCATAAAAAGAAAAATGATGCTGCTAAACTTCCAGTCACAAGGCTTTATAACTGTAGTTGCCCATTCCAAAGCGTAGATCTTTATGGAGTACAATGGGCAAGAAGCTACATGGACACTCTTTTAAATCATTGCAACATCATTTATGTTGAGATGTAAACAGTGTTACTGGTATTCATGCTTTCTGCATTATTGAATATTGGGATTGGGGTTGCAGATTATTCTGTAAGAAATAAGGAGTAAGTACCTTTGTGCTCAAAATTTGTTTTTTTGCCAGACAGGTGTACCTGTGTGTACGTACATAAATCCTTACTTATATTATAAAAGCAAAAGTGAGTTTGTTTGTTTGTTACCTCTTCATGCTTTAATGGCTAAACCAATTTTGATGAATTTTGATACATAGATAGTTAGGAACCAGGAGACGGACATAGGCTAACTTTTAATAGGAAAGAGTGAGATATGATCCCTCATATCTCACTCTTTCCTATATTCCTATATTCTCCCGAACGAGGGAAGAAAAGGGAAAACTTAGCGTTGCTGTTACAAATCCATAAGGCGCAAGAGCAGAAGCTGCAGGTAGCAGGTACTGTGTTATACCAAATTTAATGCGAGCGAAGCCGCGGGCAAAAGCTAATAGTTGAATAAATAATAAAGGAATAATCTTACCGAAAACCTAATTTTCCAAACCCGGGTTTTAAAATAAAGGCCGAAAATCTGCAACTGCAACCCCAAATCTCTCGAGAGAAGCCCTAATTTAACTAGCTAACCTAGAACTTGACCATTTTTATCTTTGTTTAGTTAGATCCGTATTTAAACCAGACAACCTTCAAAGGTCGGCACAACAACTGAAATAGCGCGGCTTTTATGAGAGATTTAACTGTTATTGTTATCATTCATTTGTTTACGTTGCTTTTTGTTAATGAGGGAATGTTTTTTCTACTTTGTTTTAGACTTTAATGAAAAAAAATTGAGAGGTGTCAAAGAACACCCGGATGGAACGAAGTTATTATTGATTATGTACAAAACACCTGTATACACTCAACAAAAATAATCGTCGCGACACCAAACAGATCAATGCGAAAGGCGAAACGAAAATAACTGTCTTGCTTTCTATGAGAAAAAGAGAGAGAGAGAGAGAGAAACACGCGCACGCCGCACGGCTTACAACTATAGCAAAAAGTGTCGTTACAATTTTAGGCATTAATTTTTCCGTCTAGCTTCCTTTCGCAACGCGCGATAAGGAACTTCGTTACAAAACTTGGAAGATAATAGATAAGTGTGAGATGTAATGAGATACCGCGATATGCGGAGGGCCTACGGTGTCCTCTCATACTTAAGTACTAACGCTGTTACAACAACATTGTAAAACCAAATGATTTTAAAAGAGTAACCATGGAGTTTCTTGCCGGTTCTTCTCCATAGAAAAGGACCAATCCAAACCATGCTCCTTTTCTCGACGTTTTGTAAGTGCCCAAGCTTGTGTGAAATAAATATATTTTGATTTGATTTGACCGCGGCACCAAGCGCAAGGAATATGGATGGGTTTTAGTCAGTACAACTCTGATACTCTTTTAAGGTATTTGATGATTTCTTTTTCGAATAAAAAGGTGAAAATGATAAGTTTAGTTAGGTTTGTCAAGCAGTATTACTGAATTTGTTTTGTTTTGTTTGACGGGCCTGTTGGTCCAGTGGTTAGTGGCCCTGACTGCTGAGCCGGAGGTCGTGGGTTCGATTCCCACCCAGGACAAACTTTGTGTGATGAGCATGATTGTTTGTTCTGTGTCTGGGTGTGATTTATCTATAATATGTATGTATTTATAAATTATATAAGTATGTATATCAGTTGTCTGGTTACCATAACACAAGCTCTGCTTAGCTTGGGATCAGATAGCCGTGTGTGAGTTGTCCCAAGATATTTATTTATTTAGTTTACCGTCATGTGTTATATATAGGCAGAGGGGCCTACCAAGGCCTCCGCCTGCCGGGGTTGCGGGTTGTTCGAAAGAGATACCGCGGCCCCGGAACGTAAAGGCCAATAGAAGGAACATGGGTGGGTTTTAGTCAGTACAGGACTAACTCTCCTCCCCACTCCGCCCAGAGCAGGAGAAGTTATTTGATGATTTCCCACCTCTAAAAAAAGGAGTTATATATTATAGCTAATCTATGTAGGGTCAGCAGAAGTTAGGTAAAAGTTGCCCTGGTTGTAATTTACTTTTCACAAAACTTTGAGATGAGACAAAAGTTTTCTTTTCCGTGTTTCTTTGTAAGTCAACAAAGAAAACTGTAGTTGTGTTTTGTTAGAATTCTGTACCTCAACGAAAAACAGCAGAACCCTTATAGGATCACTTTGTTTTCCGTCTGTCTGTTTGTCAAGACCCTTTATATCGGGAACGCGTGGTAATATCGAGTTGAACCAAAACCTTAATAACTTACTTATACTATGTAGTTCCTTGGTGCTGGTCGAAAATCAAATTTAGTCTCTAAATGCGTAAAGTTAGAGACTACTTACACTTGATTTTTTTAATAAAATGATATGTCTGTTTATGTCCAAGTTTGTACGGATCCCTCGCTGCTCGTTCCGACTTGAACTTGCCTGGTTTTTAGTGACACGATTTTGATGAATTATAATATTAATACTAACATTTTCATTAACTCATGAAACAAGATATTTACCATGTTAATTGTTTTTTGTGGGTGCTGATATTTCGGTTTTTGTAACAATACTGAAATATTGAGAACTCAATATCCTATTTATCCTACTAGTATTATTATAAATGCGAATGTTTGTGAGAATGTATGGATGGATGTATGGGGCAAAGCCGCGGGTACCAGCTAGTCAAAAATAAACACAGATAAATGATATTTTACACCAGCATCTGTTATACTTTATCTAACTATGTGCAGCAATTAATCGATCCTGGCTGCGAAATTAATTAAGTTTGAAAAAAAAAATGTTACAAGAACCAAACGTGTGTGCAGTTTTTATATATACAGTAAATTGACACAGTCCCACGCAATATTATAAAGTTTAATGAAAAACAAAGATTGATTAGTTACATTGACTGATAGTTGAGAGACAATTGTTTGTTTCCCATAGTGAACACACAATGTAGCTAAAACATGATGGATGGACAGTAAATGACTTGTGTTTATGAGTCTCATAATATATCAGAGATCAGATTATAATTCGGAGAATGATTTTGTGACCTACTTTAAATTTACACACATAAATAAACTCACGTTTTTTTTCCCATTGTGGGTTGGTAGCAAACAAAACGCCATGTGAGTGACACCGCTAGATATGAGTGGCAACGTCAGATTGCGTGACAACGACAGATGTGCATGACAACGTCAGATGTGAGTGGTAACGTTACATGTGAGTGACAGCGTTAGATGTGAGTGGCAACGTCAGATGTGAGTGGCAACGTCAGATGTGAGTGGCAATGTCAGATGTGAGTGGTAACAAAAGATGTGAGTGGCAACGTCAGATGTGGGTGGCAACGTTAGATGTGAATGGCGACGTGAGATGTGAGTGACAGTGTTAGATGTGAGTGGTAACGTCAGATGTGAGTAGTAACGTTACATGCGAGTAGCTACGCCACCCCCTTTTTGGGATTGAATTTTACAAAATCCTAGGTGTGTAAGCATTTACGTCTTAAAAGGATTCCCTACTAAAATTTGAGCCTCCTATCCCTTGTAGTTTCTGAGATTTTGTAATGAATGAGTCAGTGATTTTCTCTTTCGTATATTAAGAATGACACATTAGAAACAACTAAAAATAGCACCAAAACAAGGTATTATAAGTTTGACACAAACGAGGTCAGGTGTGCGCGCGCTGGCTCACATAATGCGCCGGGCAATAAGTCCAACTGCTGTCGACGCGCGGCGAGTGCACACACACCGACCTCGGGGGTTCCGTGCAAACTTGCGACACAGAGCCAAAAATTCTGTTAAGTTTAAAACCCAATTTATTTTGGGTCAGCGCGTTATCTTAACTTATTAGTTACAAGCTGGCGCCCGCGGCTTCAAATAAAAAAAAAAAAAGCTCCTTGACTATAATCTACCCCTGGGCCAAATTTCATCAAAATCCGTTCAGCTGTTTTGACGTGAAAGAGTTACAAACATTTATACATCCGTTCATCCTCACAAACGATAGTAGGATATTTTAAAACAGTTATTTCAAAATTTTGGTATACATTAAAGCACCTATAATCTATCTTTTAAAATACAGGTGCTGTTTTAATTAGGTATATCCTAAATCTACTTGAGGAGCTCAAAGTTTAAATTTTCGTTTCAAGAAATCTTAGTTATAAAACATTCTTAAACGGAATCAATATGACAGAAGACAAAATAAAGCAAACAAAACGGCCAAGACCAGGTTAGACTCGTACAAACTTGCGACATAAACGACCATGTCCTTCGATTACAAGTTTATTTGGCAAGTCATAAATGCACACAGTTATAAAAATAATGAAACAAATAAAATAAAAATAATGTGTGTCTCACGGCTGTGCCAAATAAGCCCAGGTCAGCAAACTGCCGAGCAGCTAGTGCCCGGCGCTGGTTAACAACTAGACCTAATATAGTGATGTGACGGACGTAAAACAGTTTTAAGTGTATCACAATATTATCATCATCATCATCATCATCAGGCTATATTAGCCCACTGCTGGACATAGCCCTCCCCTAATGAGCGCCATAGCGCCCTGTCTTCAGCTTGCCGCATCCAGCATCTGCCTGCAGTCTTTCTTAGATCGTCATCCTACCTGGTCGGAGGACGTCCTACTCTACGCTAGCCGAGTCGCGGTCCCCACTCAAGAACACGTTTACCCCAACGGTTGTCGGTTCTTCGTGAGATATGGCCAGCCCACTGCCACTTCAGCTTGCTGATTCTTTGAGCTATGTCGATAACTTTGGTTCTCTGTCGGATGTATTCGTTGCGGATTCTATCCTTCAGAGAAACTCCGAGCATAGCTATCTCCATAGCTCGCTGAGCGACTTTGAACTGATGGACCAACCCTGCCGTGAGTATCCATGTCTCGGCTAGGATTGAAAACTTTCGTTTTCAAGCATTGCGGCACGAATGACTCATAATACGATGTATCATAATATTTATGTACTTAAACGTGAGTGTGTAATGTGATAAAAAAAGAAGATTACAAAGTGATCCAATAACGGTTCCGTCTTTTACGGAACCCTAAGAACTACTAAACACCACATATGAATCACCACAAACCCATAAAACAACAATAACAAGACAGTTAGACAGGCGATTATAAATCAAATCAGTTGGACGTCGTACACGCCCGTATGTCTCGGTAGAACAATACATAATGCATGTGAACTTAATCTTTGTAGCTGGATGTATGGATCCCAACCTGTAGAACATAGATTTAGATGCAATCCCGGTACGGATCACTTAGATCCCGGTGCATTTGGTACTACATGGAGGATAGAATTGGTTGGGGGAAGATTGGAAGATGGGTATGCTTTGTAAATATTTTTTTGAGTACCTATTCTCGTGGAGTTTTTTTTAGAAAAATCGTATTAAAGAATTACTAGCTTTTGCCCGCGGCTACGATTGGGTTAAATTCGAGGTAACTTAGTTTCGCTTTCCTGATTTACAGGTACCTGCTATCTGTAGTTTTTGCCCTTGCGCCTTATTTATTGTAATAGCAATGCTAAGTTTTCCCTTTTCTTTCCTGTTTCTCCCTCATTACCCACATTAAAAAAAATGTTTTGTCCGTTTCCAGGGTCCCAACTATCTCTGCACCAAAATTCATCAAAATTGGTTTAGCCTTTTAGGCGTGAAGACGCAACAAACAAACACACTTTCGCTTTTATAATATTAGTAAAGATTTTAAACTCATCTCTTATGATATCGATATAAATACCTTTTAAGAGCCTCTTGTACCTATATACTTTTTATCCGGGATTTTGTAGAGTTAGTTTTTGTGGAGTTTCAGAGTAGTCCGGTACGAAACACCGGCCTCAATGAATTATGAAAAATATTACGTGTAAAAGTGATTGTAAAATTTTACTTGTAAATTAAACTTCATCTTTCATTTATATTAATTAAATATCAATTAAAAACTCTAAGCTTTTCAAACCAACAACCTCAAAGGAACCTTCCTTTGCACATCTCGACTAGACAAACAAAATAAAAGCAAAAATACATAAAACACAGATCTCTCAAACCAAATCTCCGTGAGACAATAAAAATTGATCAATTTTGTTACCAGGCGCTGCCAACATTGCGAAATAAAGCTGTTGAATTTTCCATACATTTTAACAAACACACCGCGTTCTATAAAAGGGGTTGGCAACCTTGTTACGTTTGCATAAAATCGTGACTGTGCTTTTCAACTTGCACACTACAATAAAGTATATGGAACTAGCTTTTGCCGGCGGCTTCGCTCACGTTAAATTCCTGATTTGCAGGTACCTGCTACCTGCAGTTTTTGCTTTTGCGCCTTATTGATTTGTAATAGCAATGCAAAGTTTTTCCTTTTCTTCCCTCTATCTCCCTTATATCCCACTTGTTTTAAACAAAAAGCCTATGTCCGGCTCCTGGCTCCCAACTACATAACTTTGTACCAAAATTCATCAAAATCGGTTTAGCTATTAGGCGCGAAGAGGTAACAAACAAACAAACTCACTTTCGCAACCGCGGCTTCGCCTGCGTGATATAAAAAAAAATGTCCTATATGTCATTCCAAACCATAATCTACCTCTGTGCCAAATTACATCAAGATCCGTTCACCCGTTTTGACGTGAAAGAGTAACAAACATCCATACATCCATCAACATCATCCATCCTTAGAAACTATATTATAAATCTATCATATAATCTATCTAAAATATATTAAATCTATCTATCTATCTAAAATATGCTTATAAATATTAGTAGGATATTCATTGGGTTGAAGAGATTAGACAGGGAGTCGATCCACGTAAAATAAATAAACAAATAAAGATTGACTATTTATACAATGTAGACTGTTTTAATACATGAATATTCCGAACAGCTCCCTTTTCCAATGCACACTTTATCGCATGCAAATTGCCAAGCAACCAAAGGTTAAACAACCCTGTCTTGGAGCGATGTGTCTTAGCTTGGCACTGCAACGTTCCGGTATGCATAGCTGTCAAAAACAAGCAATCTTGCCATTTGCTGTCTCTTTGACTGTTATAAATGTATTTCTACAAGTAATTTCCCTAGAATAATATTACCTCTGGATGTGAGGTAAATTGTATTAGCAGAATATTCTTACTGATTTTATAAATGCGAGAGTTTGTGAGGATGTCTGGACCTAGGCCACTTATGTATATATATGTATGTGTTACATACTAACATAGTTTTTAAGTTTGTACTGATTACTAACAAGCTATGGGCCGTTGACGCCTGAAAATAAACGATTTTTATTTTTATTTAGTTTTTATTTATTTATATGCTGCGGGCTACATTAGGTCCTAGCATGACCGCATGGTGAATCAAGCAATCTAATATATAAAATTCTCGTGTCACAGTTTTCGTTCCCATACTCCTCCGAAACGGCTGGACCGATTTCAACGAAATTTTGGGTACATATCGGGTAGGTCTGAAAATCGGTCAACATCTATTTTTCATACCCCTAAGTGAGCAGCGGGTGAGACCGCTGGGCACAGCTAGTAAGTATATACAATGTGTCCGGTCACGGACTAGTGATATTCTATGTACTTATATAACAAAAATTCCAGTACGAAAATTTACTGATTAAAAAAATCAATTTTTTTTTTTTGCAAATAAGTTTACAAAACATTTTCGTTGATTTACATATTTTTTGGACTTTTGAATTTTGTTTTCTAAAGTTACGAAAATGTAAGCTCATCATTTCTTAACTTAAACGATAGACAATATTGTTGCCCTCTGATTAAACCTATTTTCGTCGCAGTAAGACCAAAACTTTGAGAGATATGATTATTTTTTGTATACGTAAAAAGACCCGTCTCATTTTTTCTTAACAATTAAGAAAGACCTGTCTCATTTTTTCTTAACAAATAAGAAAAAATGAGACATGTCTTTTTTTCTGGAATAAAATACATTTTTCATTTGAAACATTTAATGTGTATTTATTGACTTATCCCCTTTTTCTTTAACACCACAAATGTTATTGAATAATTTTCTTCGTTGCTTTGGGCAGATAGAATAGAATGTGAAGCAAGCAAAGATGTCTCTAAATTTCAGGCTTTCACAGACATGAATACATTAGGTAATGTAGGTCTAACGTCCATGGAGAGCAAAATGCGGTAACGAACTCTGAAAATAGTTGTACAAATTGTGCTTAAACTCAGCGAGCAAACGTAGTGATGAATGCTCGTTACTGCTCTGTTTGAGACGATATATGTATACAATGTGTCCGATTATGGACTAGCGATATTCTAGATACTTATGTAACGAGTGTTTTAATATACTATACGCTACACACTTGAGTCTAATTCACTTCCCCGCTTTTTGGCAGCCATTTTGAGATATCCTTATCCTTACTAATATCATAAAAGCTAAAGTGAGTTTGTTTGTTTGTTCGCTTTAATGGCTAAACCGATGAATTTGATTTTGATGAATTTGGTACAGAGATAGTTAAGAACGAACCAGGAAACGGACATAGGCTTTTTTTAAATTGGGATGTGAGGGAGAAAGAGGGAAGAAAAGGGAAAACTTAGCGGTGATATTAAAAATCAATAAGGCGCAAAGTGAACTGTGTTAACGAGAATTTAACGCGAGCAAAGCCGCGGACAAAAGCTAGTTCTCTATACATGTACAAAACTAATTATATCTCTCAAAGTGTTGGTCTTACTGAGACGATAGGTTTATTCAGAGGGCTACAATACTTTCTATTATTTAAATTTAAAACCATGAGCTTTCGTTTTCGTAAACAAAATTAAAGTCCAAAAAATATGCAAAACAACGAAAGTTTTGTGAACATTTTTAAAAAAATTGGTAGTTTTTGTTTAAACAATAAATTTGAGTACTAGAATGTTTGTTATATAAGTACATAAAATACCGCTAGTCCGTTACGGGACACGTTTTATTAATACGACCGCAATAGATATGGGTTTAAGAGTTATATGCTTGCCGGAATCGGTATTTGAATGGAAATCATCCATTTCATTATTTGTTTTATTTCATGGGAGTACAATTTTTTTTTCTTTCTTTTCATAGTATCTACTAGAGATGCCACGAATAGTGAATTGGCTGAATACTGAATACCAAATATTCGGCAACACTGTTGGCCGAAACGGCGAATATTCGGCGCGAAGTACATGCTTGGTGGGGGCGCGTTAGCTGGAATAAGGCAAGTCACAACCTGTTTTTCTCGTTGTGTTCGCGCTGAAAAATGCTGAAAGCTCGTTTTTATCTATCACAACTTACCACTGATTCCTTTTAACTACTAACATTTTGTAATTTGGAAATATATGCATTATTTTGAGTAAAATAACGTGTCTTTTTTTACAAGATTTGCTATTCGGTATTCGGCCGAATAGTACGTTCAATTCGGTCGAATACCAAAAAGGTGGCCAAATAGGCCGAATACCGAATAGTTGCCGAATATTCGTGGCATCTCTAGTATCTACGTGAACAGATTTTCTATCCCCAGCAAAAATATCAATCACCATACCTCTTCCAAAGATCAAAATCTCACGGCCATAACCCAGCACTTAGTATATGCATTATAATAAATCACACATAAAACCAATTTGTATACCGCGCTGCAGCTCTAAATCGCTTTAAATCAACTCTAATCAGATGTAAGGCGATTTATCGCGAGCGCTGCATCGCTTTCCGTTCGCGCTGGAAGCGTTAATAACTCTTATGTGACGATTAGTTACCGGGTGTTGGTCTTGAGTTGTGTTATGAAGGTAAGTTACTTGATACGGGGAGAAATGTGCTGACATCTTTTTTTAGAGGTGGGTAATCATCAAATAACTCAATAAGAGGGGGAGTATGTCAGATTTTTACTGACTACCATTCATGTTCCTTCTTTAGCTGTGTTAAGGCGGTATTTCTTTCCAACAACCCGCAACCCCAGCAGGCACGGGCATGCGACAATAGTGGCGGTAAGTCCCCTCTTGGAGGCTTTATGGCATCCTCACCTACTGCCTCACACAGGTCCTCACCGGACACGGAAGTTTCGGGAGGTTCCTGCACATAATCGGGCGGGAGAAAACGCCCGGGTGTAACCGATGGAACACACAGTGGCGGTCTACCCAGCTTGGGCAGAGCTCTGCCGTGCCATCGTAGAGGCGATCGGCGGCGGTGATCTCTCGCGTCCGGTCCTGATTCAGTCCATGGTACGGAGTGATCGGGAATAGGAAGCGGTCACCTTTTGGGAAGCAATCATGCTAGCGAAGGAGGTGACCGGGCGTCGGACGCCGCAAGACGACTCCCGGCCACCATAGAAATATTAATATCACAAATACATTAAATAAACGAAAAATTAAATTTACAATTCAAAATTATATTTCATCATTCCATTGCCTCGATATTCACAAAAAAAAAACAAAGAAAACTCTCAAACCAACCAGCTGGTAGATAAATCTCGGTGCAAAAACTGCCAGCAATTGTCAGCGACGCAGCGTTTTCAATAAATCGCCTTATACTTGATTAGACTTTGATTTAAAGCGATTCAGCGCTGCAAAGCTACGTTGAAATTGCTTGAGTAGCTATTTGCTGGATAGTTTGAATTCCTTTGCTGGTTTGAGGGGGAAAAAATACTGGTCGAACTTGCAAGAAGCGTTTTAGAATAGAAAAAGAAAGATGGAAGTTTGAAGTAGCTAACGACATCGTTTTGTCAGGCTTACTGGGCCGAAGAAAAATTGTCGAAGAGATATTAATATAGTTAGGTTAGCTTATCCGTTTCTTTGTCACCAAAATTTGGTTTTTATTAAATTAAAGGACAAATAAATATTAGTTTTGCTGACGTATAAAAAATAAGTAGTAACAATTGTAAATAACAAAAGTTTTTTAAATGTTTTTTGTAGCATTTATTTTTGAATAAGAATTAAGAATAACATGTCAAATGTAAAAAAATATATCAAAATGAATAAATGACAAAAAATTAGTCATTATTTATAATAATGTAGAAGCTTGTGGCTAAATAATAGCATCTACTTGGGTCGGTATTAAGGTTAATCCACGCTTGCCTAGGTTGGCTTGTGGATGGGTGCCCACCCGTTACATACCGATGTTGAATAACTATAAATACATGAATAATTATAAATGCGAATCTTTGTTACTCTGTCACGTCAAAAAGGATTAACGGATCTTGATGCAATTTAGCACAGAGGTAGATTTTGGCCTAAAATAATACATAGGATACTTTTTTTTCGATATGACGCGGGCGAAGCCTCAGGCGCCAGCTAGTCAAAATAATGATTTGACCTGATATGTTATTAATCTTGAAACCCATCAAAATAATTGTCTGATGCACCAATGTGATTAAATCTAATGGCTGTTGCGGTTTAACTGTGTTGAATATTCAGATTTTGCTAATTAGAATATGTATTGCAATCCAGTTTCATTCTAATCATTATAATAGATATGGCTGTATCATAATAGTACCTGAGTTAGATTTTATCAATCATTTCAATTTGTGTTTATAACCGCCTAGTTCTGACCCCTGGATTTACACACAGTTTCTTTTTATCTGAGGCTTTTAAGCGCCGTAGTGTGAAAGTAGACATTATTTCTCAAGCATTGAGCTGCTTTTTTATTCTCAATTACACAAGTTACCCCCGAATACTGAAACGTCACTCAAAATTTAAGTCCCACTTAAATTTAACAGAGACTCAGAAGTGACGCTTGACCATACAAATTTAAAGTTTAAGAGCTGCTCAAATGTTAAGCAGCCCTCACATTTTGAGTGACGTTTCAGTATTCGGGGGATAGCCTCCCAAAACGCCCACCCTTCACCACTTCCTAGTGTTTTAACTGTGAAGAAGTGGCGGATCAAATTCCCCAGCAACACAACTGTCTGGTTGGTTTTAGGAACCAAACTGTATACAATACGTGAGGATTTGTAATTGGCTTGCTGTTGTCTATGGTTTTTTTTAATTAACTTTATTTTTAAGCTGTAAGACCTCCATGCTGTAATAAATAAACAACATATAACGTACACACGATCCCAGAAAGAGAGGGCAAAAGAAGGAACATGTGTGGGTTTTAGTCAGTAAAAGTCTGACACTGGGGAGTGATACCACTTTTTTTCTCCGCTCCGCTCAGAGTAGGAAAATTATTGGATGACTTCACGCCCGCAAAAAAAAGGGTTTACATTACACATTTTGAAAAACTACTACATATACATAATAATATCCAATGGGCCCACCCTACAAAATGTAACAAAAACATTGAAAAAAATTGCGATAGGAATAAACTAATTGAATAAATTATGACACTGGAACATTGGTTACTAAATATCTCAGTTAATATTAAAACATATTAAAAAAAACCACCATAATCCATGGTACAATATTATTTCTTTCCAACGTCAATAGGCCCCTGCATAGCTTCATAACTCTAGAATAGAGTTAATCATTCGGAACTAGCCGCCCCAGTTGGTAGAGTCGGACTCTATAATAACATACCGACCATCGACTCTACTGACTGTGTAAATCTAGCTAATAGCTAATACACTGGTATTTAGTCTTAGTTAATAATAGATTGTTAGAAATATACAAAGTTCAATATTAGACTAAAATTAGGCTAGTTCTCAATCCTATCAAAAAAGAGATACCGCGGCCCCGGAACGTAAAGGGCAATAGAAGGATTATGGATGGGTTTTAGTCAATACAAGTCTGACAATCCCCTCCCGCTCTGCCTAGAGCGGGGAGAAGTTATTTGATGAATTCCCACAACAAAAAAGGCTAGTTCTCAAACTCTATATTTCAGGGCCAGGCTAGATGGCCGGGGTTGCGGGTTTTTCGAAAGAGGTACCGCTGTCCCGGAACACAATTACGATACCCATCCATGTTCCTTCTTTTGCCCTTTAACATTTGCAGAAAAAAAAAACAGCAGTGTATGTCGGTTTTGAACTTCAGAACTAAGACTTGGCAGCCTACGGTCACAGCACTAAGCTATCACTACCTTGATATGAAATAGACTTCACATCATAAACCCACAATTGATTAAACTGGCTTAAAGGTATGCGCAGTGGCTGAGCGATCGATTTCTGCGCTGCGTGTCGCGGGTTAGATCCCCGCACGGAACAAATATTTGTATGAGTTGTTTCGGGTCTGGCTGTTTGTGTATGTGAGTTTAAATGTTTGTAAACGCACCACGCGATACAGGAGAAATTCAATTGCGGAGTAACGGTTTTAAAAAAAAAGGTAGCCACGATTACACAATTACGGGCCTGTTAGTCTAGTGGTTAGTGGCCCTGACTGCTGAGTCGGAGGTCATGGGTTCGATTCTCACCCAGGACAAACTTTGTGTGATGAGCATGATTATTTGTTTTGTGTCTGGGTGTGATTTATCTATAATATGTATGTATTTATAAATTATATAAGTATGTATATCAGTTGTCTGGTTACCATAACACAAGCTCTGCTTAGCTTGGAGTCAGATAGCCGTGTGTGAGTTGTCCCAAGATATTTATTTCTTTACTAGCTGTTCCACGCGGTTTCACCCACGCTGCTCAGCACCTGTTGGTCGCAGCGTGATGTTATATAGCCTATAGCCTTTCTCATGAAATGGACTATCCAACACTAAAAGAATTTTCCAATTCCAACCAGTAGTCCCTGAGATTAGCGCGTTCAAACAAACAAACAAACTCTTCAGCTTTATAATATTAGTATAGATTATTAAAATAACGCAGTTTATTTACCCCATTAGACAAGTCATCAATACTATGACTCATCCCCGTGGATACATTTTAATTGCTCCGCCTCGGGATCTATTTACACCTGCAAATGTATTAGATGTTTTGAGAGGCCCTCAGACAAAGTGTGAGCCGGTTGTGTTACAAGGCATTACCTGACAGCGATTTGAAACAGATCCTACTTATATTATGAATGCTAATGTTTGTGAGGATGGATGTATGGATGTTATGATGAAATTGGCACTGATGTTTCATTGGTGGTGGCTGAGCTATCGACTGCTGCACTCGGTATTGCGGATTCGATCCCCGCAAGGAACAAATATTTGTATGGCCTACAGATAGTTGTTCCGGGTCTGACTGTTTGTATGTGTAGTTTAAGTATTTGTAAACGCACCCAAATATAAAAAAAGTTTTATTGCAGAAACTTGTACAACTTTTACATTGGGACCTCCTTTTAAGTAAAAGATATACCTGTGCTAGGAGGTCCCGCTCTCCAATAACAGGTTATAAAATAGTAAAAGTACGATACATTCTCCCTCATGTCTCACTTTTTACAAGTGTGAAATGAGGGAGAAAAGGGAAACTTAGCTTTGCTATTACAATTAATAAGGTGCAAGGGCAAAACTACAGGCAGCAGGTACCTGCAAATGAGGAAAGGGAAACTGTGTTACCCCGAATTTAATGCGAGTAAAAGCCAGTATGCAAACATCCTTACTAATATTATAAAAGCGAAAGTGAGTGAGCGTGAGTTTGTTTGTTTGAGTGTGTGAGAACCATTAAAGCGTGAATAGGTTATTCACGTTTTAATGGCTAAACCGATTTTGATGGATTTTGGTACAGAGATAGTTGGGAACCAGGAGACGGCCATGGGCTATTTTAAAAAAAAAGAGTGGGATATGAGGGAGAAAGAGGGACAAAACGGGAAAACTTAGCGTTGCTATTACAAATCCATTAGGCGCTACCGAATTTAACTCGAGCCAAGCCGCGGGCAAAAGTTTTAGCTAGTCTTTCTATAAATAATCTCCGCTACAGCTTTTACCCGTACCACGGTCTAAAGCTACCGATCCCGACTAAGGCGGTTTCGATGCAAAGGGAATGTAGTATTAAGCGCTCGAGTACCAGCTCTTATTAGGATCTCTCCTATTGGCCGGGTATTAGCTAGCTCTAACTGCAAACCGTTGTAGGTAGCTAGATGAATTCGGATGTTTGCCTGTTAAAAATGTGGATGAAAAACGATTGCATGTAGCGGAGATGAGAATGTTGAGATTGATGTGCGGAGTGACAATCCTTACTAATATTATAAAAGCGAAAGTGAGTTTGTTTGTCTTTTGTTACCTCTTCACGCTTTAATGGCTAAACCGATTTTGATGAATTTTGGTACAGAGATAGTGGGGAACCAGGAGACGGACATAGGTTAATATTTATTTTAAAAAAAAAGGGAAGAAAAGGGAAAACTTAGCGTTGCTATTACAAATCAATAAGGCGCAAGGGGAACTATGTTACCCCAAATTTAACGCGAGCAAAGCCGCGGGCAAAAGCTAGTAATAGATAAAGTAAGGAATGAATATATTCGAGGAAGTTTGAAAGTTGCGCCTGTTACAGAAAAATTTAAAGGGATTCGTTTGTCTTGGTATGGACATGTAATGAGGAGGGATGAAGGACTCTCTAAAAGAGTGATGGATCTGAATGTTGATGGACGGAGAGCGAGAGGGAGGCCAAAGAAAAGATGGATGGATTGTGTAAGGAATGATATGAAGGAGAAAGGAGTGAATTATGCCGTGACGTCTGATAGGGGAGAATGGAAGAAGAAAACGTGTTGCGCCGACCCCAAATAGAATGGGACAAGGGCAGGAAATGACCATTATGGTATGTTGTCTTGTAAAAGATTTTTTAGTTTGTTTGGAGAATGAAATCTCTGTAGATGCATTGGTCTTTTTTTCAAATTTATTTCTGATTTAATAAAGACAGTCGTATTGTTTTAATTTTATACTTAAAAGCTTCTGTAAGCTGTCTAACAGCAGGGGCCTGCCAGGGCATTCGACTGCCGGGGTCGTGGATTGTTCGAAAGAGATACCGCGGCCCCGGAACATAAAGGGCAATAGAAGGAACATGGGTGGATTTTAGTCAGTACAAGTTATTTGATGATTACCCAGCCCCAAAAAAATAAAAAGATGTCATAACAACCCACCTATAATCGAAAAAGTACTCGAAACGCTTTTCACAGATCCGTTATCAGCCAATCCTTACTAATATTATAAAAGCGAAAGTGAGTTTGTTTGTTTGTTTGTTTGTTTGTTTATTTGTTTGTTTGTTTGTTACCTCTTCACGCTTTAATGGCTAAACCGATTTTGATGAATTTTCGTACAGAGATAGTTGGGAACCAGGAGACGGACATAGGCTAATATTTTTTTGAAAAAAGTGGGATGTGAGGGAGAAAGAGGGAAGAAAAGGGAAAACTTAGCGTTGCTATTACAAATCAATAAGGCGCACGGGGAACTGTGTTACCCCAAATTTAACGCGGGCGAAGCCGCGGGCGAAAGCTAGTTTTAACATATCTGTACAACCGTGTTAGTGTTACTATATAAAGACGTCAATCATACCGACGAATACCTAGTAAACATAATATATTTATCATTTTAAAAAAAGAAGCCACACTCGATTTAAATAGCCTTTTGCCGGTTTAACGATTGGATTGGAGAACATACATACACTAGTTTCGACTGTTGATTACGGCTACTATTTTTAAATGCAAGATGCTACTATAGTTGAAAGAAGGACGATGTTGGTAGCCATTAGCAGAATTGCTTTGTCAAATGTATGGAAAAAACAAGATGGCGGATGGGTTCTGATTTTAACCATTTCAAGGTGCTTACCGATCCCAATTGGTATTTTTTTTTTAATTTTCTGTTCAATTTATTTAGACGAGAGACATGTTTTTACAATGATTTATTTAATCTAGTGTTTCTTTGCATATCTATCGAACTGCAGAAAAACCTACAATACAATAAATGTCAACCAGATTCCTCAAGTTCCATTTTACATATCTTGTAGAACGAAACACTAAAAATATGGGTGGATATTTTTGACCTAAATGACCGATATCTTCTTGCTAAAGTGCCCAATAAGGCTTCGAGGACCTTTGATAGAAAAAGGCAAAAAGGACTGACATAAAATATCTTTAGTTCTATGGCACTTCTGGTACTTGGGTAACAAGCCGCGGAAGGAAGGGGGGGGGCTATCGGTTACACGATGTTGAGGTCTATGACCTTTTTAGGGCTATACGTGAACTTGAGGGTTTAAAAAGTGGGTATCAGGGTTCCGCCTACCAAGCATTGTATCTCTTGCAAACAGTTTCACCAGGACACTTGGCTCCATATTTATTTTATTATTAAAGTTATATGTATGAACCACAGCATATTTAAAAAAAAAAACTTGTGAATTGTCAAGGGACACCTGGATGGATCGAAGTTATTATTTATTAAGTATATACAAAAAACCTGTATACACTCAACAAAAATAATCATCGCGACACCACACTGTTCAATGCGAAATAAAAAGACGAAACGAAAATAACTGGCTTGTTTTCTGTGTGAGAGAGAGAGAGAGAGACAGACAGAGAAACACGCGCACGCCGCACGGCTTACAACTACAGCAAAGAGTGTCGTTACAACTTTTGGTCTTAATTGTTTCCGTCTAGCCCCTTTCGCAACGCGCGATAAACAATTTCGTTCCAATAAGCTTTTAGTAATAGTATTAAAAATAGAACATTCATAAGGACAAGAGCGGACAAGTGTGAGTCGGACATACCGAGGGTTCCGTATTAATACGCGACATGAGGGTTGGTTTTCACAGCTCCAAGGCACCACAAACCTGAGTATATGGTTTTAATTTCAACTCAATACCTCCACGCGTTCCTGAGATACACAGACAGACAGACGGACAATGACGTGATCCTTTGAAGGTTCCGTTTTTTCGAATCCTAAAAATGACGCGAAAAGAACGAAGGATAATCATTACAAAGCGGACCACACTCTTAACTAATAGAATCTAAATTTGCGTGCCCCAGTACTAGTAATTCCAAATAGTTATAAAGTTTAACGTGTGCCAAACAGCTGACGACACCTGTCCATGCTTCCTCCCTGAGTACCAGAAATAGAAAATTTCGTTTATAACATCATTATATACGACTAGCGATCCGCCCAGCGGTTTCACCCGCTTCTCACCTCCTAAGAATCAAAGCGTAAAGTATCCTTACTTAATTTAGAATGCGTAATATTATAAAAGCGAAAGTGAGTTTGTTTGTTTGTTACCTCTTCACGTGTTAATGGCTAAACCGATATTGATGAATTTTGGTACAGATATAGTTGGGAACCAGGAGACGGACATAGGCTAAAAAGAGAGTGGGATTTGAGGGAGAAAGAGGGAAGAAACGAGAAAACTTAACGTTGCTATAACAAATCAATTAGGCGCTACCGAATTAAACGTGAGCGAAGCCGCGGGCAAAAGCTAAATATACATATAAACCTTCCTCCTGAATCACTCTACCTATTAAAAAAACCGCATCAACATTCGTTGCGTAGTTTTATAGATTTAAGCATACATACAACATAGCAACAGACAGACAGCGACTTTGTTTTATACTATGTACTGATATACGGTAACTAATGAGTACCTTATCAGTGAGTGACAGTGTTGATTAGTAGCTAGCTTATGCCTGCGGTTTTGCCCGAATGTTTTAGTTATTGTCCATCTAAAAAAAGGATTTGCTTGGTTGATTGCGCTAATCTTAAAAACGACTGGTTAAAATTTAAAAGTTGTCGTAGTGTTGGATAGCCTATTTATCGAGAAAGGCATTAACATTACGCTACGACCCTTAGGGGGGCGGAGTAGGGGTGAAACCGCGGGGCACAGTTACCGACATAAAAAGTGTCTTCTATGGACGAAATTGCGAGTAATACGAAATGATTGGCGCAGTGGCTGAGCGATTGACTGTCGCACTGCGTGTTGCGGGTTCGATCCCCGCACGGAACAAATATTTGTTTAGCCTACAGTTGTTGCGGCTCTGGCTGTTTGTGTATGTGAGTTTAAATGTTTGTTAACGCACCCACGATACAGGAGAAGTTCCTATAGTGGGGAAACGTTTTATTAAAAAAAAGAATACTTTTTTTTTCTTTACGTCCGTAATTTTTTTTGCGATACTAAGAAACATCCACACTTATTCCCACAAATATTCTTCTGTAGAATCAGTGAGTAAAATAACAAAATCAACAAAAACAGAATCTAATCAGGGGTAATAGACAAATATATAAGAAACTAGCTGTTCCACGCGGTTTCACCCACGCTGCTCAGCACCTGTTGGTCGTAGCGTGATGTTATATAGCCTTCCTCAAGAAATGGACTATCCAACACTAAAAGAATTTTTCAATTCTAACCAGTAGTCCCTGAGATTAGCGCGTTCAAACAAACAAACAAACAAACAAACTCTTCAGCTTTATAATATTAGTATAGATTATTTGAGAATAATGATGAAAATCAAATTGAGGTGAAATAATGAAGATTAATTGTAAAACAAAGTATTGGCCCGATTTAATATAGTTAACTATATATCAATAAATTGTTCTATTCGTCTGAGCGTTTCCGTCCCAATAACTCCTTTCAAACTAAGCTTGGGCTGTCGCGTGGTACAAGCTATAAACAATCAGCGACAAACATTATTACATGAAAAATATAACGGCTTACTGAACCAGAGCGTCGGGCACTAGCAGCTTGGCAGTTTGCTGAACTGGGCCTATTTGGCGCAGCCGTGAGACAAACAATTACGTTTTTGTTATTATTGTTTATTTTTAAGTTTATCTCATTTTGTGTGCACTTGTGGCATGGGCCAAATAAATGTTTTTTCTTTCTTTTCTTTCTTTCTTTCTTTGCCAAAACTATTAGTTACACTTACCCCCGAATACTGAAACGTCACTCAAAATGTGAGGGCTGCTTAACATTTGAGCAGCTCTTAAACTTTAGATTTTGTATTGTCAAACGTCACTTTTGAGTATCTGTTAAATTTAAGTGGTACTTAAATTTTGAGTGACGTTTCAGTATTCGGGGGTTAGTGTCTGTATTTCTGAGTCCACTTAAAACAAAACTTCTTTTGGTGGTGGATTCAAAAACCAAGTATGATTGTGAATAATATCATAAGAACAAAACAAATTTGCGACATAAACGGCCATATCTTTTGACTGCGTAGACTTTGAATATTACAGCTCCAAGGGACAATAGACTTTCTGCCGGGGTTGCGGGTTGTTTGAAAGAGATACTGCGGCCCCGGAACATAAAGGGCAATAGAAGGAATATGAGTGGGGCTCCGCTCCGCCCAGCGTGGGAAGTTAACTGGTGATTTTCCATCTGCAAAAAAAAAGGGACTACAGACTTGAGTTGAGACTTGTCTTTGAACTCGATACCTTTATGTGTTCCCAATGTCTTGACAAACACACAGACAGACTGACGAACAACAGAGTGTTTACTATGATTAACAATTGAAACGGGATGTTTACCATGTTTGTTATTTTTATTGAGTTTCCGATATTTCGGCGATGTTGCAAACGCCATGATCACGGATGAACAAACAAAAATAACAAACATGGTAAATATCCCGTTTCAAGTGTTAATTAATAATTATAGTATTAATAACCATGTCAGTTTAAAGACTTACATAACAGAGTGTTTCTATAAAGGCCCTGGCCCTATAGCCAAACAGCAGTCGGATGTAAACGTCAATAGATTTCAACTATATGCGCTAGGGTATAATGTTGAAAATGTATTAGTGACTGCTGAGCGATAACGATTGTGGTCTGCTGTCGTCTGCTGTTTGGCTAATAGGGCCTGTTTCTTCCTTTTTAGGAACGGCACTCTTAAAATATATATTGCTACCCGCTCCGCTCAACCATCCGCTACCGCTCATCACAAACACCGCAACCTTAATCCAGGTTGAACAAGTTCTGATATTGAGAAATGTTCGGGCGTCCGTAGCTGCCATTTGTCTAAGATTATTATTTTCATTATTACGCCTTGACAGATGGGTCGAATCGAGCCCAAAGAGCTTACGATAAAACTTCACAGTAATTCGAATAAAGGAAAAACATTACATTAAGGTTGTAAATGTCGTAACATTACGCTGACAATCCCAGAAGAATTGGGTAGATGAAGACGGAAATATCTACACTTCTCTTTTATTTTCATAAAAACGACCTATCAGATCCAGTCAATCGTTAAGGAAAGTTTGTTTCCACCAGACTTTGACATATATTACAATACATTAAAACTCAAAATCAAAACATTTATTTCAAGTAGACTACAGCCACTTTAAGATGTCATAAAAAGAAAACAGATGCTGCTACAGTCCCAGTCATAAGACATAGTAACTTGTGGAAGAACTGTAGTTGCCCATTCCAAAGCGTAGATCTTTATAGAGACGGATGGGCAAGAAACTCCATGGACACTCTTTTAAATCATAATATTTTTACAAAATCGTGGTGACATTATTCATGTATATGAGAACGATGTAGAAAGCAAGCACAATAAGAGCGTCCAGAGTAAAAACAATAACAAGAGATAATTAATATATGAATTAAAACAAACCATGACAGCTAAAAGATGACCAGTCACGACTGACAGCGCCCGTTCACGAACATGACGAATGAATTATTATCTTATCTATCCGGTCTGCAGTTTGACTGAACCTTTATAAGCCCATTGCCATCAAAGTGTACAAATTCAAACCCCTGATTGCTACTTAGACATAAATAACAAATATATTATTAAACAACGCCTTGCGTATAATAAGAAAGGATTCTTGGACCTTCACGCTTAGCAGGTGTGTTTTTTACCAATAAGACAGAATTAGATTAATTATGACCAAAATCAATATGAAAGTATCATATAAAAAAAAGTAAACAGATACCTTTATTAATCACTGTAACTAACAAACGATATAATAAGTGAAAGACCCATTTTTCGGTGTCCAGTTCCGGTGAGCTGAAATTTTGCATGCATGTTCAATTTGGATAGATTGCCATCTTAACTACTGCATAGTAAGTCAGTAAGTAAGCCACATAATTATAATCTTGGTATATTGATTAGATAGGTAATAAAATAAGGTATAAGATCTCTTTGCGTACACAAAAAGTTCTGGCATAAAACATTACACAACCAAATTATAACAACATTTATTTAGATGTCAATTAAATTGACATTTACTGTCAACAGCGTTACCAGCATAAAACAAATGAAACCCTTACTTAAATTATTATTAATTAAATCAATAATAATTTTGTGATAAAGGTAATCTACTTTCTAAGCCCGTAGAACAAACAAAAACGAGGTAAATATGACGTCCTTCAAAATTACACCACAGAAACTTGACTCAGAAAGACCTCCAAAGTTTGTTGTCTCAAAACTGAGACAGCAGTGTTTGTCCAAAACTCGACAAAGGTGCGCAAGTAGCGGGTATACTACAGTGCCGACAACGAAACTACCCACTGGCATCTAAACTAACTTCCTTGAAAATTATGCATACCAAAACACAGAACATCTCATGTATCCTAACTTCAGAGTTTGGGAACCACTGGCATAGCGGTATGGACGTGGATTCCTTGCTAAATTTTGAACTTAAACAGTTAAGATGTTCTTTGAAGTTGGTCAAATCGTAAACTGAAGTTATTTTTTGTTATTTCGTTATCATTAGCATCATCGGCATCGCTTGAATTTTAAGAGGAGATGTAGAGCTGTAGATATTAATATAATATACCTGGGTTTAATCATGGAAAGTCAAAACAGAGATACTTACGATCGTAAAAACTGTATCTAAATCGATTAAATTTTGTTATTGTTTTAACTTCGTTTTTTTTTTGTCCCTCCCTTTATTAACAGTTTTTTTTATACACAACAGTTATTGCTTGATTTTCTATATTCGAACTAAAACAAGACATACCTTTCGTTGTTAAGTAGAGAAGAAAAATGTGTTACCTGAAACAAAATAAAAATATTATTAAAAACGGTAAAAATTCGGCTATTATGGTGTTGTTAGCTTCGCTACTCTAGGGCACGCCACACTTGTGGTGGTAAGTCTCCCGTCGTACTACACTTGTCCTCACCGGTCACGGAAGTTTCGAGAGGTTCCTGCACATAAGCGGGCGGGAGGAAACGCCCGAGTGTCACCACTGTGACGATTATACCGGTGAATACGGTGGAGCACACTGTTTTCTCGTAGAGGCGATCAGCAGTTGCAATCCGGCCCTGTTTCAGCCCATGGTCTGGAGCATAAGAAATGGGAAGCGGTCACCTGCTTCTGTGAAACATTAATGCTAGCGAAAGAGACGTTTAAGGGAAATAACCAAAAAAAGTTTGAGTTTTTTTGTTTGTTTGCGTCTTCTGGCGTCGGGCGCTGTGAGACGACTCCCGGCCACCGTAGATGCGGGTCTGTTAACGGTGAGCAATGGGTAGCTTACCGTCCATCCGGCTGTGCTGTGCAGGCTGTGTCGAAGGCGCGTTCGTGCACCACGTGCGCGTCAAAGAGATGTCAGCAAAGCTAACGGGCTTGCCAGGGCCATTTTCACTACCCACGGTTTGGGGGCTGTTCTAAAGAGTTACCGCGGTCCAGGAACACAAAGGGCAAAAGAAGGAACATTGGCTTTTTTTGCGGACGGGTAATCATAAAATAACGTACCCCGCTCTGATTGGAGCAGCGGGGAGTGTCAGACTTTTACTTACTAAAAGCCACACATGTTTATCTCTTTATCTTTAGTATCTCTTTCGTAACCCCAAAGCAGCCAGGATAGCCCCCTATTAACACGTTAAACATTTAAAATATCGTTTGAAAGAAAAACGTCCGTAGAATTTTTTTCTTTTGATTAAAATACAATTTGTATGCATACATCTGCGAAGATTACGTTCACCTAAATTAAAATCCCCGTCTAGGTTTTTATTAAAATCCGAATAAATTGAGAAAACCTGGACAACCTTACGTGTCTAATCGCTGTCATCTTTTATTTTAAAAATCTTATATTAAAACAAGATTAATTTATGATAGACTAGCTTTTGCCCGCGGCTTTTCTCGCGTTAAATTCGGGGTAACACAGTTCCTCTTGCGCCTTATTGATTTGTAATAGCAACGCTCAGTTTTCCCTTTTCTTCCCTCTTTCTCCCTCACATCCCACTTTTTTTTTAAACAGCCTATGTCCGTCTCCTGGTGCCCAACTATCTCTGTACCAAAATTCATCAAAATCGGTTAAGCCATTAAGGCGTGAGGAGGTAACAAACAAACAAACTCACTTTCGCTTTTATAATATTAGTAAGGATAGTAAGGATTTATGGAACCAACGTTATTTTGTGATAGATGATAGTTTTAAATACGTCTGTGGAGCTCTTGGTTAAATAATAACAGTCGCTCGGGTAGATTTTTAGGTTAAGCCGCGCTTCCCTAGGTTGGTTGCTTTTTCTTTGCAAAAATAAGTACCTAGTGAGTATTTCTTTTAATTAAATTTGGCACAGAGGTAGATTATAGTCTGGTATAACACATAGGATACTTTTTGTTCAATCTTCACTTGGGCGCCAGATTGTACAGACGCCTGCACATCAAGCTACTACAATCTGTCAGATTTTTTTGATAGATTTTCGACTTTATTTCTAAAGTATTAGGTTCAAGGTTCATTGGGAAAAAATTACAGTTTCGGGTAGCTCGACCTGCAGGCGTCTGTACCTTTTACCATTTTCTCGACATCCGTGTGTAACTAGCAGGATTCAGTAGAATACCAGCGTCAGGTAGTCTACCTGGCATTCTGCTGAGCAGCTACCCTACTATGACCTCTTAAAGCAATTCTTATTCCACTGAGGGAAAGAGACAGAGCTATACAGGGTGTCTAGCACCATCTCTTTCCCTCAGTGGAATAAGAATTGCTATAAGATGTCATAGTAGCCCTTCTGGACTCCTTTTTGGTGAAATTTTGAGACACACACCGCCCAGTAGTGGGCGACCTTAATAAATTATGTGATGTGTCTAAATGCCTATGGGTCGATTTAACTTAGTCTACCTTACTTTTTTTTAATGTGTTCCTTTTTGTATGTTGTTTTTGTTGCATCAAATAAATGATTTATCTATCTTATCGATGTACCTAACGTGAGGCAATATTTTTTATAAACGAAAAAAAACGAACTTTATAAAATTTTGCATTAGAACACAAACTTTGAAAAAAAAAACAAACGGAAGTCGGTGACTTTTACTGGTTTCGTTGACTTTTTGCCAACGACTTCCGGAAGTAAAGTTATTAACCACTTTTTAGTTTTTTGTTTTGGAAGTAGGTTTTATTTTTAATTACATAAAAGTTTTATATTCCAGCGTTTTTAGTTTTGGTATAATTATATATCGCATACTTTTATCGAGTATTAATTTTCCATTGTTATTGCTAAACGATTAGCAGAACATCCATATATATAAACATACAGAAAAAAAAATTAGAGACAATAACTCATAAACTACTTACACAATGAAAATAAAATTGATATGAGACCACCTGAGTAGTATAGGTTCTCGAAAAAAGAAAAAGGAATTTCTTTCACAATTGACTGACAAATCGAAGAACATGCATACTAAAAATACGGTCGAACATAGAACCTCGAGTACCAATACGTTTGTGAAACTCACTTCCACCTAACATACGAGACTCTTAAACTATGTATAATCCTTACTAATAGTAGGGAACCAGGAGACGGACATAGGCTATTTTTAAAAAGATTTTGAAAAGAGTGGGATATGTGGAAGAAAGAGGGAAGAAACGAGAAAACTTGGCGCTGCCATTATAAATCAATAAGGCGCTACCGAATTTAAGGCGAGCGAAGCTGCGGGCTAAAGCTAGTTTTTTTATAAAAAGCAAGTCAAAGAGCATTACCTGTACTGTAATACTTTGCATAATTATATATTTTAGGTATATATTTACTATCTTAGTATTTAGTTTTGTATGTGTGTTATTTGTACGTAAGTTTATTATATGATTATTAATTTTAAATTTTCTGTTTTATCTTTTCCACACACTGTGTCTACATATCTTATCCAACTTTCCTCTCGCAGGTCTGCTGGAAGAAATTTCTTATGAAATAACCTGTACCTTTGTGCTCTTCTGTCTTAATGTCCTGTCATGTAATATGTGTGTGCATAAATAAATAAACCTCCTCCTTTTAAGAAGTCGGTTAAAAAACCAACCAAAATTTTCCCCATATCCAACTTTATTTTTTTACGCTGGCAACACCTCAGTAGACTTGAGTAGACCCCAAGTTTGTGCCAAACGAAACAAGACCCCGTTACGAATATTAAATAGCATTGTATCTTACACTTTGTGCTCTGATTGGTGTATAAATAATTGTGCTACCGTGGCTCAGTTAGCGGGGGGTGTACCCGGGTAGAATTGTTAATGAGACAGTTGTCATTTTTAGCCGACAAGGGCAGGACGTGTGTTTTGGTTTTGTGATTTATGAGCTTATCTTTTGATGTCAGGTCAGGGTATCTTTTTATGAAATGTTTTGGAAGACTTTGCGCGTAATACTCACTACTAATGTTCTAGTTTGGCTTGGTATTTTTTTTTAATGTGTCTTTTTTTTCTGTGTGATGTTTTTTTTTGCATTAATTCTTGTATTGTGTCTTTTGTCGCATTAAATAAATGATTTATCTATCTTATCTATTGAGAATGTTGAGAATCGAACCTCGGACTTTATGGCCATTCTAAACATCACCAACGAGGCAGTTAACTCTAAATGACGGCACGGTTGGCGCAGAGGCTGAGCGATTGACTGCTGCGCTGCGTGCCGAGGGTTCGATTCCCGCACGGAACAAACATTTGTATGGCATACAGGTAGTTGTTTCGGGTCTGGCTATAAATGATAAATGATGTTCATTTTGCAAGTAGGTTTTCACAAACACTTTTACACGTCTTTTTTATGTATGTTTGTTAACGCGCTAAAGATACAGGAAAAATTCTAGAGCGGGGCAACGTTTTTTTTTAAATGGAAGCCAGTTTTAGCTAAAACTTGCTAGAAGCTTCTCTAACATCACTTTAAAATTAAATAAGTATCTAATACAAATCATACCATCTCCATTCCTACTTAAACAAACATTAATTATCTTGAACATCTTAATTATTTATACGAAATTCCGTGTTCAAATTATGTAATGGGTGGTCAATTCCCATGGGTGACGTAGGCTCGGGGATTATTCCGAGCCTATGGGTTACAGACATACCCTGCATGCCAAGTCGACTGATTACGTGAACTTACCCTACAGGCCGTTGATTGTTGCTTTTACCCTATGGGAAAAACTTGGCCCAGTAGATAGACGGTTGTTAATGGCCAGTAATGGGCCACGATTAACTAAATGAGGCTAAGCCAATTTCGGTGTGTGTTTGGCCGGGCAGAAATGGCTGTGTGATCCTGTGGGGGTTTGTGATAACGACCGGAGGCAGGCACTGTGCTGTAATCACGAAATATCACGCTAGTAAAACCTGAAGAGTAAGGCAGAGGGGCTCTCCAAAATACACCCACATTTCGTTTATTTTTATTTATTTAAAAACTATCTTTTGCCCGCGTCTTTGCTGGGCGTTTGTGTATGTGAGTTTAAATGTTTGTAAACGCACCCACGATACAAAAGGAATTTGTAGTATGGGGCAAAGTTTTTTTTTTAAACACTAGTGGTATGTGTAGTACACAGTTCCACTCACTTCAACAACCAGGGACGGGTCTATAACTCCCACGCTCTCTTCCAATCAAACGAGCAGCCCCGAGTCTTTAAAAAAAAAAGAGGGAGGCGGCGCGCGAGAAGTTATTTGATGGTTTCCCATCCCTTCCATCTTTTGCCCAGTATGTTCCGGTGCCACGGTATCTCTTTCGAACAACACCTCACCCCGGCAGGCGGTGTCCCGGGCGGGCCCCTCTGCTTTGCTGACATCTCATTACGGGCCCCTCTGATACCTCTTACTGCTAACATTCTCAATTCGCAACGTGATTTGATAACTATTTACCAACAATGTAACATATCTCTAACTTTAAACATTTGACACCTGCTTTCAATAGTTAATTAAGCGATACTATCTATTCTGTAAGTTTCTGGAAACTAAACCTTTGTTTAACTTATTCATTATTGTTAGAACAGAATCTGAGAGCAATTGTTTTAGGGATAGTACTTTTAACTTTGCGACACGGTTGGCGCAGTGGCTGAGCGATCGAATGTTGCGCAGCGTGTCGCGGGTTTAATTCCCGCTCGGAACATATATTTGTATGGCCTACAGATAATTGTTCTGGGTCTGGCTGTTTGTGTATGTGAATTTAAATGTTTGTAAACGCACCCAGAGAGAGAAATTCCTAGTGTGGGGCAAGGATTTAAAAAACAAAAAAAAATCTTAACTTAAATAGTATTATAAGTTTTTAAACTGACATAGTTACAATTTTTTTTTAAATAAAAATAAATTGCCAAATACTAGAAATTTTTCCTGTATTGTGGGTGCATTTACAAACATTTAAACTCACATACACAAACAGCCAGGCCGAAACAACTATCTGCAGGCCATGTAAATATTTGTTCTGTACGGGAATCGAAATTGCGACTCGCAACACAGCAGTCGATTGCTCAGCCACTGCGCCAACTGTGTCGTCAATTCGATCCACTGACTATCTATAACGACTACTACATTGTAGTAAAGCTTACATATCGAACTTGCGTGAAAACAGCACAGCCTAGCGTGACATGTGTCGAGGAAGTCGTTAGCTGGACAAAGGACCAGACAGCCGGAGATAAGGGCACGGCTTGCCACTGCCGAGAGTACGTTTTATTGTTACAGTTATTTTGTGACTGATATTGGTTCTGTATGTGGTTTTTAATTCTTTATAGATACACTAGTTTTGCCCGTGGTTTCGCTTGCGTTAAATTCGGTATAACACAGTACCTGCTACCTGCAGTTTTTCCCCTTGCACCTTATTGATTGTAGTAGCAAAGCTAAGTTTTCTCTTTCCTTCGCTCTTTCTCTCTCATTTCTCACTTGAAAAAATAGCCTATATCCGTCCTCCTAGTTCCCAACTATCTCTGTACCAAAATTCATTAAAATCGGTTTAGTCATTAAAACGTGAAGAGGTAACAAAAAAACAAACTCACTTTCGCTTTTATAATATTAGTAAGGATATCTCTCAATCAGACATGATTCACTTCTTTCTCCTTCATATCATTCTTTACACAATCTATCCATCTTTTCTTTGGTCTTCCCATCTCCATCCGTCAACATTCATGTACCTTATCAGTGACATAAAATTACATTTTTAAATATTTCTTAAAATCATAAAAAACATTTAAAAATATAAAAATAGTAGCCCACCGGTATCGGGAACAGGGTCCAAGCTACCGGCGGTCAGGGCTCCAGAGAAAGGAACCTCCTAACAATACGAGCCGTGTCCAGGAGTACCGCTTTCTGTATCATGCCCTTGATCCAGCTGCCTAACGAGAGCCTCCTCAGGCATTGGTCGAGGCTCTTGGCAATTAAGCCATTGGCAGATACGACTATCGGCACAATGATCGCTGAGTCCACATCCCACATGTCGACAACCTCGCGAGCCAAGTCAATATACTTGATTTGCTTATCTTTCTCGGCTTATAGAAAACAATAAATGGACGATAATGAAGATTTGTAGATCGTAGTGCAAATCTTACTCTTCAATAACAGAATGAAATCGGATTGTTTTAAAAATTTATTGATGAAGTTTATTGTTTCATAATCATAAGACATTAAGATAACTTCCTAATTAAGATAAGTTCCCAAACAAACCCTGTTTCTAATCTTTCGTATAACCTTGAAAAGTTCTGGAACAACTTCATCGCCATCTGTCTAGCTTTTTTCCAACTATATTGGGGTCGTGTTCCTGTCTAACCGGATGCAGCTGAATATCAGTATTTTACATGGAGCGACTGTCTATCTGACCTCCACAACCCAGTTAGCACTGGGAAATACGATACCCCTTGGTAAGACTAGTTGTCAGACTTTCGGAACACTGACTACCTGTAACGACTGTCAAAGATCTGCAAATGACAACCAACGGCTTAACGTACTTTCCGAGGCACGGAGGAAACTCAGTATCTATGTAATGGGTGGTCACCCATCCACAGACCAACGCGGCTAAACCTAAAGATCGACCCGAGTGGCTACTATTATTTAGCCACGAGCTTCTCTGTACTGGAACAACTTATATTAAGAAAATACAGCTGCTCTCCAATTCTGCGACACGCGTAAATTCTTTCATCATTTTGGCATCAACGTACGTCTAGCTGTTGCGTGCAATTGAACACCAGAATTAACATAGAGCAACTGTATATCTGATTTTTTTTAAGTACAAAAAAAAACAGACTTAAAATCAGGAAAATACATAAAATTAGGGCAGAAACCATCAGACGAAAAACTAAAATAACCGACGCTGTAAAACAGGCTTTAAAATTAAAATGGCAATAGGCCGGCCATGTTTCAAGGCTCAAAGATAAGAGATGGACCATTAATGTGACACGTTGGAGAGGGCCATCAGGAAAAAGAAAGGTCGGCAGACCTTGTAAACGGTGGACTGATGATATTGTCCAAATAGCAGGGCAAAACTGGATGACCATTGCTAAAGAAAGAGATGTGTGGAAGGAGAAAGTGGAGGCCTTTACCCATATGGGATCCACATCCCAAAAGCAAAAATAACCCTACTAACACTAGAATATTAAGTTAAAAGTACTAACTCCACTAACAATCATTTGAAATGTATTAATAAAATGTGGAAATAAAAAGGCTAAAATAAAAAAAATAAAAACTTTATGTATCTAACCTACACCAACTTAGTTGTCAACACGATACCTACTCCTTGATAAGACTGGCTGTCAGAATTTTGGGCAATCAAACTTACTAATCTAACCACATGTCGTTTCTCTTTTCAAACGTTTTAATGGTTAAATTAATGATTCTCACAAAACTTTCAGTAATTGACGATGAAAAATGAATGTTCCTTTGAGATGAACTTTTTAGGGTTCCCCTTGGGATTAGCAAAACTTTCCAATTTAATTCTACCTACATAACGAACAGTTCGCGTCCTCGGGCGATGCGATTTTGGATCTGAAATTACGCGCGTCTTATGATTCACTTGCATGAGTAAAGTTGGGTTGCGATGGAGTTATAGTCTAACTGAGCGGAATAAACAAAAGGCATTTATTCAAACTAGCTTGAAAACCTACAACTTTTAACACGATGTTATTAGCTTCACCTGTAACTAAATGAAAATTCTCGAAGTTGAATTTGACTCATGTCCCGGTATCCGATTGAGTTAAAATTCTGTAACAATATTTTTAAAAGACAATGCATGGCTAGCTATATTTACATCATGTCAGTCTTCTAACTAGTATGAGAAAAAAATGATAAAACTCATTTAAATTATAAAAAAAGTTACTAGCTTTACATAAATCTACAACCTTAAGAGTTTTTGTAATTTATAATATTAATTTATTATTGATCCACAATTAAGCAGCAAGGGGGCTCGAATCCATTTCGTTCATTTTTTATTTTCTCGTAGTCGCTGTTACAACGCGCGTACAGTGTAGCTTGTGGCCAAGGGTTAAGAATGAAAATGCAAAAAGAAACTTAGGCAATGTTAGAAAAAAGGGGATTGGATGATAGACTGATTGAAGTGAACGATGATGGATCATTCAATGTGAGTGAACGTCGTGCCGCTGACAGAATGAATGAACGATCGAATGGAAATAGAAGAATTGTAACTTGTTGATCGGGGAATGGAAAAATTGAGAGCGTACTTGTATTTTTGCAATTTATTTTTACATGTTTATTGATTCGTGTGGGCTTGAATGTATTTCCATTGTTTGTTTTGTTCGCCTTTTCTTGTTACCGTTCTTGTAGTGATAACTTTATACGTTATTGTTCCTCGAGTCTAGAATGAATACCTATCAGATTAATATTATAAATGCGAAAGTTGGTATTATTGTTATTCGTTGAAGCTCAAACGGCTTAACGGAATTGGATGAAATTTAACATGAAGATAGCTGAAATACTGAAATACTATTTAACCGTTAATACCTAATATACATTTAAACAAAAAAAAAATACTATCATTAAGAAAAACAACATTAAGAAGAAAAACCAACAACTATTTAATTGGGAGACCAATCTTCCAGCTTCTGAAGTTTTTAGTTACATCTCTGTCTTACCCTTCGGGTATTATAGTCGATATGTAATGTTTAAAACTTCCTACTAATATTATAAATCAGAATGTTTGTGAGGATGGATGGATGTATTGATGTTTATTACTCTTTCACGACAAAACGGCTGAACGGATCTGAATGAAATTTGGCACAGAGGTAGATTATGGTCTGCTAACAACATAGGATACTTTTATTTCGATATGACGGGGACGAAGCCGCGGGCAAAAGCTAGTATCTCCAAATGTTATGATAAAAACTACCACACAAGTAAACTCCGTACATTCACAAGCGATTTTAATTTAAATAATAAAATGTTGCATGTTTACAAAATAATTTGTTTGTCAACCCTTTAAAACTACAATTTAATTGCTAACCAAACAGGCGTTGGACAAACACGTGTATTAACTCTTTCAGTCACACTTTTACATTAGCAACATAATTACGAATTTCTGTTTATTTATGAAACTTTAACAAGTAAAATATCACAGAAAATAGAAGAAAAAAAATATAGGTATTAAGGCTTTCAAGGAATGAGGTGGTTACTAACGCTAACCACCATGACTATTGCTATAAATAAAACTAGGATGATTGTGAATGTTATTTATTAGACAAATCATCATTACAAAAGTACAAAACTAACAAAATAAATTATTTTTTTATGAAAATCTGTAAAACATGTTTTACCTTTGCGTAGGCAAAGAGGCACTTTACATGTACTACACTGCCATACAGCACGCACTGGAGATATTTTAGTGCTACAATTGCAGCATCTTCTTGAAGTGCTTCTTTCAGGTTCTAGACGAATTTCTTGAGGGACTGTAGGTTTGTGGCGTTTTATAAATGCAGGTCCTGGAGAAGAGGCTGCAGAATTACGACTGCTGTTCACTGAATCCGGCCTGTGTTTTTCTCTGACATATGCTGGTGCCAGTAGGCCCCGATATATTTCTCGCCTGAATTCTTTCAGAATCAGCTTTTCTAGGTCTGGGCGGGAAGAGTACTGCAGTTCTTTATAAACCAAAAAAAGCATTGACAACACAACAATCAAGATAGTGAAAAAAAATCCTATGCCACCACTTGAGCTGATCAAATTTGTCGACAAAGTTCATGTTTGCGTTGTAGTCGATAACGGCTTGAGGACAGGACACTTCAGTACTGGCGCCATCACGCTCTCTGCGTTTTACTTTTCCCACATTCTTCGGATCATTTCAAGATTGGTAGTTTGACAGAAAATAGTAAAAGAGGTGCCACATTTTCCATGCTTAGAATTTGATCTGACAAACCCACTCTTTCAGAAAACTCACCAGGCATATCCATTCTATAATTTTTTTTCCATTTTGGAGCAATCTTAACATGCCGATGTTTGAACTTACATAAATAGACTCTGTAGAATCAGGATTCCGTTGTAACTGGCTAGACAAAGGGAGGTCATCATCAGAATCATAGATGTTGTCATGAGCATCCATCGGATTTGATTGATTTTCTGCCTCTTCTTGGTCATCTTCATAGCTACAAATTCTCTCGTTGCCTGAAGGGATGTCTTCAAATAAGTATTTTTCAATCTCTTCCTCTCCTAAGCGGTGCGTGCGGTTCGAAATACTGTAAACAATGGAAAAAACAAATAAAGTTACATCCATAAGCTAACCCGCCACCGTCATGGTGGTTTGTAAACTAACCACCAAATTCCCTTTGTAAATACTAATTGAAAACACGAAAGTTATAGTACTTGCATGCAAACACACATAAAATAGGTATATGAGAATACGTTCAATATAAATCATTACAGAAAAAATCTTACTTACCCGTTTTATAGATTTTTTTATCAGACACTCGAGAGAAAGTACGTTACCGCTATTTTCAATTCAACTGGTATGAACTGTCATTCATTCAATTTACCGGGAATCTGTCATTTGTTTTGAAGCACAGTCCAAACTTTCATAATAATTCAACCGTTTATCGCTAGATAGCGTGGATTATAATTAACGTGATCGAAAAGAGGTGGTTAGTAACACTAACCACCAAGACTGAAAGAGTTAAATGACATTTTGAATTTTATACAAATGTTGACTTTATTTAAATTAAAATTAAAAAGTGATTTATTATTTACGAATTTATTTGAATTTGTGCTTTTGCATTTCGTTAAAGTAAAATTAGTATTTTATTAATAAATTTAATATTTGAATGGATTTAAAGGGTAATAAGGTGCAACTACCTCTTCACGCTTTAACGGCTAAACCGATTTTGATGAATTTAGGTACAGAGATAGTTGGGAACCAGGAGACGGACATAGGCCATATATTTTTTGGAAAAAAGTGGGATGTGAGGGAGAAAGAGGGAAGAAAAGGGAAAACTTAGTCGTTGCTATTACAAATCAATAAGGCGCAAGGGGAGATGTGTTTACCCAAATTTAACGCGGGCGAAGCCGGGGGCGAAAGCTAGTCATCCATATATAAACAATACCATATATAACAACTACGGAACACCACAAGGTGGAACTTTATCCCCTCTTTTATTTCTAGTATACATAAACGACCTACCAGAGGCAATTAATGAAGAGTGCGTACTATTTGCTGACGACACAACCTTGATTGTTAAAAGTAATGACAACAAGGACTTAGAGAAGCGGATTGTTAAAGCATTAGACAAGGCAATCAAATGGCTAGAAAAAAATAACTTAAAAATAAACATGACGAAAACAAATATAATACAATTTCAAGCACTTAACACAAACACAGATCGTCTAGACATTCAGTATAACAATTATTGCTTAAACACTGTCAATGAATGTGTATTCTTGGGTATAACCGTAGACAATAATTGCAGCTGGAAACCACACATAGAAAAGTTACTCAAAAAAATAGATCGATTTGTGTATGTTCTGAAACGTTTACGACAAACGGTTAATTTAAATGCCGCAATGGTTGCTTACCATGCTTATGTAGCATCTTTGCTTAGATATGGCCTTATAATTTGGGGCAACTCAGTAGACGTGGAAAGAGTCTTTAAAGGACAAAAAAAATGTATTCGTGCAATGTGTGGAGTCCACTTTTTAGATAGTTGTAAACCATTATTCCAGAAACATAAAATACTGTCTTTACCATGTCTTTATGTCTTTGAAACATGCATGTTTGTAAAACTTAATTATAATTTATTTGAAAAAAGCAGTTACAAAATAAATAGTAGAATACGACACAAAGAAAAATTGAAATTACCCCAAATTAAATTAATGCTATTTAAAAGAAATATTTACTGCATGGCAATCATTGTTTATAATCATTTGCCAAATAAAATCCAAGATTTGCCAATATCGTTGTTTAAAAGGGTATTGACTAGACTGCTATTAGAGAAAAATTATTACAGTGTTAGAGAATATTTAGAGGATAAGTCGTTAGTAACATAAAAAAAAAAATTCCTTATGTCACCAAATCCAGTCCATCCAATTATATTCAATGTTATCCAATATTATTACTACAATACAATTTAAATATTCAAATTATTCAATTCAAATTTCATTATTACGTACTAATAGTTTTATAATATAAGTCTTGATTATTATTTTTGTGGAAATATTTGTACGTCATAGTATGGCAGGATATGCTGGAACTAATATTATTATATCATCTATTGTACCATATTCTTACAAATAAATATTTTGATTTGATTTGATTTGAATAAAAAAAAATTATGAAAATCAGTTCACATTGTCGAAGTAATTGATAAAAATACATAAACCAAAAAAAAATACAGTAAAAATTAGAACCTCCTCCTATTTCAAGTCGGTTAAAAATCAATGTCGATCCCAACGAATGTAACACATAAAACCAAGAAAAACTCCACAAATTAATTCATCCATGAAAATCCGAAGAGCTTGGAAAATATAAAGCACTATTTTCTCAAAAAATGTGCAATGAGCGCTCGGGTTATTTTTGAAAATAAACATTAGGGATGAGCCGTGAAAATAGCTGGAAGCGCTGAAACGTTTTTAAACGTTTGCAGTCTGTTTTATATGCAGTTGAATAACATTTTACTTTGCAGTTAGACTGAAAGAATGGCGACGTTTAAGATTATTATTACTGCCATCATGGCGATTTTCAATGTAGCTTTTACATGTTCCCAACTTTTACATACAAAACAAAAATCTGAAATATGCAAAAGTGTTATTTTTTGTGTTAATTTAGCTTTGTGACTACGATCAAAACTATTAAATAGCTTTTGAAGAATTTCAGCCTTTTCAGGTACAGGTAGGTGAGTAAAAAAAAACTTTGCCCCACATTAGGAATTTCTCCTGTATCATGGGTGCGTTTACAAACAATTAAAGTCACATACACAAACAGCCACAACCAGAACAACTATTTGTAGGCCATACAAATATTTGTTCCGTGCGGTAATCGTATCTGCGACACGCAGCGCAGCAGTCGATCGCTTAGCCACTGCGCCAACTGTGCCGTTTCCTTTTCACTTTTCATAAGGATAAAACGGGTGCCTGTAGCCCTACTATAACCTCTTAAAGCAATTCTTATTCCGCTGAGGGAAAGGGACAGAGCTATACAGGGTGTCTAGCACCATTTCTTTCACTCAGTGGAAAAAGTTCTGCTTTAAGATGTCATAGCAGGGCTACTGTTAATAAAACTCCGCTATCTGTCTGTCTGTTCGTCTGCCACTAGGCTGTATCTCATGAAACGTGATAGTTAGACTGTTGAATTTATCACAAATCATGTATATTTGTTGCTGGTAAAACAATAAATACTACAAAACAAATTAAATTAAATATTTAAGACGGCTTTTATACAACAAATATGCTTATTTTGCCGTTGAAAATAGTAGATTTAAGTACAGATTCGGTGGTCAGTTTTTCAGATACTATTACAGAAAAATTATAGGTCTGGTGTCCTAAAATACAGGCCCCGGCTTAGTTTAGGCACCAGTCTCCCACAAATGAACATAGATGCTTACTGCAAATATTGTTATCTTTTATGTTTTAGCCCTTATTGTTGTTTGTGGAGAAAAAATAAAGATTATTGTAATAATTAGTAAATTTAAATAAATTTCCGTCTTTATCAAATAAAAATAAAAGTCCAAATAAGAAACAAGAGAAAAGAGTTCGCAGAAAGAATTGTGGGAGTCTTTTGCCCAACAGTGGGACATCATGAACTAACAAAAAACCTATTTGCTTAATTACGAATATCAAGTCAAAGTCGAGGTACTTTAGGATTTTTATTTACATACTTACATAACCCATAAACTGACGTCTTTCTGTATATTGGTGTAGGCAAAATCCTACCTTAAACCTTTTTTTTGGGTGGGAAATCATGTAATAACTTCACCCGCCATTGGTGGAGCCGGGGTGAGTGTCAGACTTGTACTGAATAAAACCCACCCATGTCCCTTCCATTGCCCTATATGTTCCGGGGCCGCGGTATCTCTTGCGAACAACCCACAACCACGGTACTACATTCCCAAAACATTCCTTTCGCAACCTTCTAAGACCATAAATCAAAGCATTTCTCACCAAAAAACCAATTCAAACAAAAACAACTTTTCATATTTTTACAGCCAAAAATCACATTAAAACAGGGTTGTCACGTTCTACCTTTACAGATAAACGCGAAAACAAAAGCTCAGGTGACACCGATGTCGCCTACACAGCAAATGTTTCACAATTTGCCGACAATGTTCTGTAACTGGCGACGCGGTGGTAGCTCAAATTTTGAATTTACAGCGTTGTGCCACCCCTACTATCGAATGCATTTGTGTCGAGTACTTTTATTGGGAGATGAAGAGAACAATGATGGTACTCTTGAAGAGATGATATATCTATACTAATATTATAAAGCTGAAGAGTTTGTTTGTTTGTTTGAACGCGCTAATCTTAGGGACTACTGGTTGGAATTGGAAAATTCTTTTAGTGTTGGATAGTCCATTTCTTGAGGAAGGCTATAGGCTATATAACATCACGCTACGAACATCGGGTGCTGAGCAGTGTGGGTAAAACCGCGTGGAACAGCTAGTAATATTATAAAGCTGAAGAGTTTGTTTGTTTGAACGCGCTAATCTCAGAGACTACTGGTTGGAATTGGAAAATCCTTTTAGTGTTGGATAGTCCATTTCTTGGGGAAGACTATAGGCTATATATAATATCACACTACGACCGACAGGTGCTGAGCAGCGTGTGTGAAACTGCGGGGAACAGCTATGTTTATTATACAGTTATACATGACGTTTGTATTTAGTTTTTGGTTTAGTGTTAGTTAAAATCTGGTTTAAATTAGACAGTCTACTTTAAGTACACTTTTTTACGCATGGGAAATCATCGTATAACTTTCCCCGCTCTGGGTAAAGCAGGGGGGAGTGTCAGACTTTTACTGACTAAAATCCACCCATGTTCCTTCTTTTGCGCTTTGTGTTCTGGGCCACGGTATCTCTTTCGAACAACCCGCAACCAAGGCAGGTACCTTCCGCCGTTAAATCCATCCAAAGCTTCTCTTAAAAAGATCGCTTTTTGTGCCCGCCCATTGTGTCACCCAATTTATCAAAGAAACAGAAAATAAAAACAAAGTTCTGGAACAGTCACTGTCCCAGTCAATCCCGGCAGGTGGTGGCCCTAGCAGGCCCCTCTGTGCCCCTAGCAGGCCCCTCTGATTTGCTGACTTCTCTATGAAGCACGTGTGGAACACTAACGCGCCAACACGGCACCTTTAGTACGCTGACGATAATTTTAAGTATGAAGCGTTAGCAAGAAAATAGTTCTAAGTACATATATTCACGAGAGGACGCATTATAAATCGTCAGTATATAGAAGACTAGCTGTGCTATAAAAAAAAGTATACCATGTGTTATTTCAGACTATAATAAAATAAATAAATAATAAATATCTTGGGACAACTCACACACGGCTATCTGATTCCAAGCTAAGCAGAGCTTGTGTTATGGTAACCAGACAACTGATATACATACTTATATAATTTATAAATACATACATAAATTATAGATAAATCACACCCAGACACAGAACAAACAATCATGCTCATCACACAAAGTTTGTCCTGGGTGGGAATCGAATCCACGACCTCCGGCTCAGCAGTCAGGGCCACTAACCACTAGACCAACAGGCCCGTCGTAATAATGTACCCCTGTGTAAAATTTCATCAAGATCCGTTCAGTAGTTTGTTCGTGAAAGAGGATCAAACATACATCTACACTCACAAACTTTCGCATTTATAATATTAGTAGGATCTATCACGTTAGGCCTTTCAGAGAACAAAATATGCAAATATCAAGTCTATAACTGCTTACAAAGTAATCCTTACTAATATTATAAAAGCTAAAGTAAGTTTGTTTGTCACCTAGTGACGCTTTAATGGCTGAACCGATTTTCATGAATTTTGGTAAAGATATTTTTTTTTAAAGTGAGTCTTGAGGGAGAAAAGGGAAGAAAAGACATATCAATAACAACTTCCAATGAATAGAAGTCGCAAAAAGAAAAGCGACACCTTGGGTTTGATCCAGCGTCACATTGATAGACGACCCGATTCTCTACTAAATACGCTAAATGAACTTTGTAATCGCAAATGAAATAACTGACCGTATTCGTAATGTTAGGTGATTTCGTTACGAAATTTCTGGATTCGGTCTCCACGCTCAAGGCCCGCCATAGAAGCTATGCAATAGCTTAAAAACTGTCATTCATTCGCTTTTTCTCAGCAAAAGTATCTCAGTTGACGTACTAATTCCCACCCCTGTCTAACTACGTTGAAAAACCACACATCAAACTCGAAATGAGCACAAAACTTTCGAGAACAAATAGTAGCACTTCTGTAGGTGACACTAGCTCTCTTGTCACATTGATTTCTGTGGCACCGCGTACACATCCGGCAAAATTAACATGATTAATTGTACATGCAAATTTCACACTTATGCTGACGGTACAAAGTGTTATAATCATATGAAAATTTTCGACAGAAGATAGTATATAAGTGGGAGTTTGTAATTGTATTAAATGTTAATGTTTTCAGAAGATTTCTATGAGTTGTTGCGGTTTGCGGTTTAGAATGAGAAGCTCGGTGGAAAATACATAAGGGTTGGTTTTTGGTGGAGTAGATAGATACCACATATGGAAATTTTCGAATTCCTGTATAATGTTGTACAAGGAGATATACATATAACATAGTTTTCTCCAATTTGCGTTTAATCCGTTTCTATATATTAGTTTTAGTTTTAAAAATAAATACCTGTATACCAGCTATAACCTGGGGGTCTTCAAATCAAGCGTGAATAGGTTATTTCTAGGTAAGCGTGCTTCATCGTCGACCACATCATCACTTACCATCAGGTGAGATAGTGGTCAAACGCGAGCCTATCAATAATTAAAAAAATATATATATTTTGATAACAGAATACCAACGGTATTTTCTATCTTTCTTTCTTAAATTCATTGAAAGGTAGTCTTGAAAAGATCGCTTTTAGCGATAAGGTAGCCCTTTGTATCATCCTATTTTTCAAACAACTTCTAGGACTATAACAGACCCAGTCACAATACATAATAACTGTGAAAGGACTGTAATTGCCCATTCCAAATCGTGGATGTTGAGAACGCGATTTACATTTGTGCTGATCACGTTCAAATTCATTAATATAATTTGCTTATAGTATCAAAAATAACATGACACTCTTAAGAGTCAGTTTCCAGCAAGCGGAAATCTACTCGCGTACTTTATGACAAGAACGTAAGGATTTTGCCAGTTGATGGAAAGTGAACCTTACCGTCCCCAGAACTCGAACGTATACATTTTTTTTCTTTTTAAATAACTTCGCTCCACATTAAGAAGTTCTCTTGTATTGTGGGTGCGTTTACAAACATTTAAACGCACATAGGACCAGACCCGTAACAACGACCTGTAGGTCATACAAATATTTGTTCCGTGCTAGCATCGAACTCGAGCGCAGCAGTCGATTTCAGCCACTGTGCCAACCATGCGGTCACGGAATTGGGTACAAATAGTCGACATGGATTATCTTCATAACTACCAAAACCAATGTTTCACAGAAGACGGCTCTAATCCACATCTCCCAGTGGTCTTAAACCGTTAGTACTGTTTGATGTGATGCCGAAACATTTCGTTTTTGATGTCTCTTGGCGATCTGCCCACGCTCTATAGCTAACCGGGACGTTTGTATCGTGAAGCGGTAACCAGTTTTATGATCATGTAATTGTATTGATGATAAACCTTGGTTTTAATTTTATTATTTTTGGCGTGATCCTACCTCTGGGGGAAATGTTTGGAGTTTATTATTTTTTTGTTATTAGAGAAAATTTTAATAGGTCTTTTTTTCATGAAAACATGAAACATGGGTGGGTTTTGGTCAGTAAAAGTAAAAGTCTGACATTCCCCCCACTCCACCCACAGCGTGGAAAGTTATTTGATAAGTAGTTTTCGCCCGCGATTTCGTCCGCGTGGCATAGTTACTTTGGGCCAACGCTAACTTTAAACCGCGTGATGATCGAAAAAAAAAAATTCTCTCCCCTTTTTCTCCTTCTTTTTCAACTTTTTTCATGTCCATCTCCAGGATTCCAACTATCTCTGTACCAAAACTCATTAAAATAGAAGTAGCCATTTAGGCGATAGGCATTTTAAATGATAGACCGTAATAACACTACTGGTTATATATAACTCTATAGAAACGTTTGTGTAAATTACGAATAAGACGCCTGTTGTTTTCGCACTTTGCGCTTTTGCGCTCGTTTGAGGAATTTTACTTTAAATAGTAAAACAACTAAGGAACTAGACATAAATATAACGCAAGACATAAAGATAGGTCAAGATGGCTACATAAATAACTCCATCTTTCTAAGAACAAACCAAATATGGCTCTTTTAGAACAGATGTGTCATAACGTTTGATTACAATTTTTTATTCAAGAAATTAATATTACAAGCCAAAAAGGAAACCTTTAGTGATTTTTTTGACATCACGGTTGGCGCAGTGGCTGAGCGATCGACTGCAGCGCCGCGTGTCGCGAGTTCGATCCCCGCACAGAACAAATATTTGTATGACCTACAGGTAGTTGTTTCGGGTCTGACTGTTTGTGTAAGTGTTTAAATGTTTGTAAACGCACACACGATACAGGTGAAAATCCTCGTGTGGAACAACGTTTTAAAAAAAAAAAGATTTTTTAAATATATGTTTAAAAGTATCAATATGCAACCTATATGCCACGAGTGTAAAACATATATGAACGTGTTATCCGAGCTACAGTTTGTATTACACATACATGCAAAAAAACGTATAAACCACCAGCATTATTAATAGGCCCTCGCCCATTTATTCCGTTTGACACGTAGTCCAATGCACTTGCGATACAAATCACTGCATTTAATTTCGTACTTTACGATGTTTTCCATTCGAAGCAATCGCGTTGTGCGAGTGAATATGAGTCGGGACAAATTTATTGACCCACCATTTTAAATTGAATTAAATATTTTTTTTGATTTAGTAATGTATTAGCGATTTCTTGTAACAATTTATTATTAATTTATTTCTGTACAAATATATATTCATTAAAGTACCTAATTACTATTTACAAACTAAATATAAATAGACACAAACTAATAATAAAAATATGTAAATGTAAAAAATGGTAAATAACAGAGCGTCAAAACATTCGTCCGCATCGCAGTCAACAGGAAAAGTGCCCAGAAGGCTGGCAGCATTACCGCGTTGGGTGGCAATCCAAATTTTTTGCGCAAAAAACAGGCCAGCCCTCTCGGTCACGAGAAGAGTCGATTAAATAAAATTAAAACAATTTTTTGGAAACAAAAACTTTTAAAAATCTATTAGCAAACATCAAATGTGCTTCTTATCTAGTTTTAAGTTATTTTTATTTACTTTGGTAAATCCTTTTATGGGTCGTAATAGAATTATGAATTCAATAAATTATAAGTAGAGTTTATATACAAAAGCAAGTTTAACTCTTAATTGAGTTTTATCTGTTGTGCGTGAATTTGTTGTTAGTAGAAAAGGGGGAGAAAGAGTAAAGAAAAGGGGAGGGAAAAGTGTTATTTTTTCGAACGAATATAAGAAGAGTGTGGAAGAAGAAAACATACTACACCGACCCCAAATAACTTGGACTAAGGTCAGGAGAAAGATGATTGTTCTATTGAAGTAAAAGGTTAATAAAAATACACTAAAATCCCGACTGCGATACAAAAACTTTTACCAAGCAAATAGGAAGGATGCGGGACCCAATCCAATTTTATAATTTTGAATTAAAACGGGTCTGCTTTCAACTTTTTGAAATATTTTACTCCGTTTATGAGTTACGAGAAAATAAAAAAATATTTAGTCATACATCCATACAGCCAAACATAATTTTTGACTGTATGTTTCGCCGTAGTTGAATAAAATATGACAATAATACATTGTTTTAAACACTTTAAATAATATAATAATTTTTAGCCTATGCCCGTCTCCAGGGTCCCTACTATCTGTGTACCAAAATTCAATAAATTCGATTTGACCATATAGGCGTGAAAACGTAACAAACAAACTCACTTTCGCTTTTATAATATTAGTAAGGATTGTTTTATTAAAAAAGTACATACATAAGGAATTCACAAGTGGAAGAAAACCATTCTCCATTTTAATATTCAATGAATTGACTGAAGCTATATTTAAAAAACTTATGGTGCTAAAACTTAATAGAATAATTATTTAAATTTCACACTTAAAAAACGAATTTCACCAAATTGTAAGCTTATAGAAATTAAATGAACTAAAGAAATAGTGATCACTTTTAGTACAATTAGTCTTGTTATAATATCATAATAAATTCCGTCTTTATTATTTAACTTTCATAATTATTTCTTGTAGTAAAACCTTTTATATCTTCATTAAATATGTATTTAGGTTGAAGCAATTGTTGGAGTATTAAAAGTTTAGGATATAAATAACTAAATACTTCTATTCTAGACCTAAGCGTAAACCAAGACCTGCCGGGGTTACGGGTTGTTCGAAAGAGATACCGCGGCCCCGGAACATAAAGGGATTGAATAGAATATATTTATTCAAAGTTCAAACAATTGGCACTATAAATACAATTTAAATTCTAGAAATAATGTTGGTATAACAAAAATTTCGATGCCTGTACTAAGTTAAGTTAAACCTGTATCACAGGCGGTTGATTGAAGCGATTGAAGGAACATGGATGGGTTTTAGTCACTAAAAGTCTGACACTCCGCCCCGCTCCGACCAGAGCGGGGAAAGTTATTTAATTACCCATCAACAAACAAAAGCATTTAAGAACATTTTCTTTTTTACAAAATCATATTCGAAATTAAACGAAGCACTCGCGTAAAAGGTTTCAGATATTTTTGTTTAAATTATTTAATTCATTGCATTTGTAATTCCATATTCTGGAATCTTGTTATTTTTAAACGGTAGTATGAAAAGCTTATGTTTATTTGCATTCTTATTTCTATGGTAATCTTAGAATGGATATGGAGATGTTCTAAATCAGGAAAAAGGTATTTCTTGTAAAATCTCTTCTACTTTAGAAGATAATTTAGACGGTAATTCCAAGTTTACACATACAGATATTTTCAGATCTCGAATTTCCAGTTTCTATAAATTATTAATAATATTAATTTCTGATTGACTATGCAGTTCCTTTGAAGTAAACAACATATTTAAATGCGGTTTACACCTTCAGTGAGTCCATTAAAGTTATTATATTTATTAAAACTTCAGGCACATGTAAAAAACATTGTACAATGGCGGACTTAATGCCTTGGGCATTTTCTACGAGTCAACTTTACGTTGATGAAATTTCTAGTTTTTTTTTATGAAAATACATATTATGCATACACATATAGACAATTTACAAAAATAAAGTAAAACTAAAAAACTGACAACAATTTAGTTTTGAGACGAGTCTGCCAACTTCTTAGGTGTTCGCGAGCTTTTACTTTTACTTTAAGTTATGCTTACATAGAATAATTTAATCTAGTGTTTTGTGAAGGCATGAAAATCAACCACGGTCAAATTTTTTTGTTATATAAAACCCTTTTTTTGGTGTGGGAAATCATTACTTCCACTTAACTTCCATGTGAGAGTTGTACTGACTAAAACCCACTCATGTTCCTTCTATTGCCCTTTACGTTACGTCACTGAAAGGACGGACAGTGAGCTAACTATTGCTCACCGTCAACCCTAACATTTGAATTCTTTAAATAAATATACACTAAAATAAACAAAACAATGTAAACCAGTTGTCACGTCCAAAATTCACAAGCTAGCCAAATATTCTGTCCGCCAGTGCACATCAGATGTTCTGACGTCAATAAATAACCGAACACGAGTGCTCGCCAGTGTATCGTTGCTGAATACTTTATGACACACCTCTCGACTACAGTAGTCACTCTTGGGGAATCAGATTTTGTGTACACACCTTTTTATTAAATGAGTTCTAAATAAGATGGGCTAGATTGCGTTTAGTTTTTCTTTTTTTAGGGTTCCGTAGTCAACTAGGAACCCTTATAGTTTCGCCATGTCTGTCTGTCCGTCCGTCCGTCCGTCCGTCCGTCCGTCCTCGCTTAATCTCTGTAACCGTTAGCACTAGAAAGCTGAAATTTGGTACCAATATGTATATCAATCACGCCGACAAAGTGGTAAAATAAAAATTGGAAAAATATCTTTTATTAGGGTAGCCACCCTATATGTGAAGTGGGAAGTGTTTTTTTTTTTAATTTCAACCCTAATGTGTGATATATGGTTGGAAAGGTACTTAAAAATGAATAGGGGTTTACTAAAATAATTTTTTGATAATGTCAATAATTTCGGAAATAATCGCTCCAAAAGTAAAAAACAATGTGTCCCCCCCCCTCTAACTTTTGAACCATAAGTTTAGAAAATATGAAAACAATCTGAAAAGTAGAACTTTATAAGGACTTTCTATGAAAATTATTTTGAACTTGATTGACATAACAGTTTTTGTACAAAAAAAAAAGTTGTACAAAATAATTTGTGGACTAAGTTTGTAGTATAATCGTTTATGCAAGCATTTTTAAACTTCGTTTACATATTTTATTATCCTGAACGTATCTTTTTTTTCAAATTAAAAAAGAATTATTGAAATCGGTTCTCGCAATCCAAAATTACCACCAAAACTACGGAACCCTACACTGAGCGTGGCCCGACACGCTCTTGGCCGGTTTTTTTTAATATTTAGCTTAGTGAGTACGATCAAACTATTAATTCGTTCTTGAAGAATTAAGGGGTATCGTATTACCCAGTATTAACTGGGTTGTGGAGGTCAGATAGGCAGTCGCTCCATGTAAAATACTGATATTCAGCTGTATCCGGTTAGACTGGAAGCCGACCCCAACATAGTTGGGAAAAGGCTAGGCAGATGATGGCAGGTAGGTGGGTAAAAAAATCTTTGCCCCAGACTAGGAATTTCTCCTGTATGGTGGGTGCTTTTACAAACATTTTAACACATACACAAACAGCCAGACCCGAAACAACTATCTGTAGATCATACTTGACCTGGCGGAGATCGAACCCGCGACACGCGGCGCAGCAGTCTATCGCTAATGCGCCAATTGTGCCGTCACGTGTTAACGAAAAGTAAATAATTGCTCAGTACTAGCTATGTAAACTCTTGGTGTTCCTTTGCATGCAGTTAAACTGGAAGCTGACCCCAATTTTAATGAAGATGATGAATTCACCTACGCCCGGTTCCAATAAATAAATAATAAATATCTTGGGATAACTCACACACGGCTATCTGAGCTTGTGTTATGGTAACCAGACACCTGATATACATACTTATATAATTTATAAATACATACATATTATAGATAAATCACACCCAGACACAGAACAAACAATCATGCTCATCACACAACGTTTGTCCTGGGTGGGAATCGAAAACACGACCTCCGGCTCAGCAGTCAGGGCCACTAACCACTAGACCAAGAGGCCCGTCAATAAACAAAAGATGACTCGTTTTGCTTACGGATGGTAGTATTTTGACACAAGTTCTATGAGACGTCAAAACGACTCGTTTTTGTTTATTGGAACCGGGTGCCTTTTGTAAAAAAAAATCATGACATTGACAATTCGCACACCTAGACTAAAAGGGACACAACTCAAATATCATGATTTTTAGTTACCTTTATATTCGAATTGACAATGACAATTAACAACTTATTTATGACCTTAAATAAAAATGTTTATAACTTCTCATACAAAGAGTTTCCCTATTTTTTTTTGTCTCCTGAGAAATTACCTTTTTTGAGTTGTCTCCATTTACAAATAGGTATGCGAAATGTAAGCAGATATACGTTAAAAACTGTTTCACACATATCAATATAAATTGTTTTTTTAAGTCAGTTTTTACTCACATATTCTTTTATCCATTTTCCCCTTTCAGACTTCTGCCCTTGAAAAGCCATCTTCGAAAGTCAAGGTCAAATATCAGATTATGTCTGTTTTTGTCCCCTAAAGGCATTGCACCTGATTTCGAATAACAATAATATGAAGATTAATGTGTCTTTGTCCAAGAATCGTTTGTTTAGCTGAATTAATACGATATTATTCTTTTGAATGGTATCTATAGCTCTTTTTATTCGTTTTTTGGTATTTGGAACAAAGGTTTTTTGCTAAGCAAATTCACTTTTATTCATGGCAAACATAAAAATAAACTAAACTGTGCGAAATAGTGCTTTATTTGGATTTCTACCAATAAGTTTGGGTGATTTCAACGCGTCTCCAATTTTAATGCTTGTCTCTTCAGTGCAAGTACACCCTAAGGCCCTGTTCACGATGTTTGACAGTGCGATTTAAATGCATACAACATGAACATTCTTACTTTAGTAACCAGAGCAAATGGTCAAAGTATATACCAAGTTTTTTATGTTTAACTAGCTTTTTCCCGCGGCTTCGCTCGCGTTAAATTCGGGGTAACACAGTTCCCCTTGCGCCTTATTAATTTGTAATAGCAACGCTGAGTTTTCCCTTTACTGCCCTCTTTCTCCCTCACATCCCCCTTTTAAAAAAAAAATGATTATCCTATGTCCGTCTCCTGGTTCCCAACTATCTCTGTACAAAAATTCATCAAAATCGGTTTAGCCGTTAAAGCGTGAATAGGTAACAAACAAACAAACAAACTCACTTTCGCTTTTATAATATTAGTAAGGATAAGGGTTTCACTGTCGCTGTCGCCTTACGCCTTGATACAGCCCGGACCGATAGGTGATTCTTAAACACACCGTTCATCCGCGCGGATAGGTGGTTTACACATTGACGTGAGATCCGCGTCACCGCTCATCCGCGCGGACTGGCGGTGTGTCGTGTGAACGTGCTTTATGGACACATCTCGACGGCCCTGTTGGTCTAGTGAATAGTGGCCCTGACTGCTGAGCCGGAGGTCGTGGGTTCGATACCCACCCAGGACAAACTTTGTGTGATGAGCATGATTGTTTGTTCTGTGTCTGGGTGTGATTTATCTAGAATATGTATGTATTTATAAATTATATAAGTATGTATATCAGTTGTCTGGTTACCATAACACAAGCACTGCTTAGCTTGGGATCAGATAGCCGTGTGTGAGTTGTCCCAAGATATTTATATTTATTTATTTACATCTCAAGACGCGGGGGTTGTATTTTCTAAGCACGTAGTCTAACGGATGGGGCACACAAATCTTACTCCATACACTTGTGCATGTAAATATTAGTCGGATTCCACTAAATATTTGTGAACAACATTTCTGTTAGGGTTTTGATGAAAATTTTGTGGAAACTCGGTTACTTAGTTACTGTAGATTAACACGTTGTTGAACCGTTAATTAAATGCTGTGAACTAAAGAATAAAAAGAGAAAATTGTTTTTATCCAGGTAATAGACACATAATGTATGTATGTTATGTATGTATTTATAAATTATATAAGTATGTATATCAGTTGTCTGGTTACCATAACACAAGCTCCGCTTAGCTTGGGATCTATAGACATGTATGATAGCCGTGTGTGAGTTGTCCCAAGATATTTATTTTTATTTATTTTAATAATTAAAATAACAAGTGGATTAGAATGTTATCTAAACCTAGGTACAACTATTGCGGGTTGTTCGAAAGAGATACCGCGGCCCCAGCACGCAAAGGGCAATAGAAGGAACATGGGTGGGTTTTACTCAGTACAAGCCTGACACTCCTCCCGCTCTGCCCAGAGCGGAGGAAGTTATTTGATGATTTCCCAGCCCAAAATCAAATACGATATATTTTCTTCCAGTCAACTTTAAGCTGATACAGCGACAAACAGGGATAGGAGTAAATCTAAACATGTCTAAAACTACAAAAATAATGTTCCATCCACATAATTATGTTTACTCCAATTGGTACACTGATTTATCTCGGCAGATAACATGTTTTTGTAGACAATGTGCTATATTAAAAGTGTGAAAAAAACAACGAATTAATTTAATAATGTTTTAAACAACAATGTACCTTAACAATGTTGAATAAGGGTTTAATTTAGAAAACATAACATTACGCCTGATTCCCTATACAAGTTGGCAGATATATTTGTTGTACATATTTGTGCTTATATTCATTTTATATTTATGTGCGTTCGACTTTATTAGTATAGTCTTTATTTTTTTTTTAAATAAGGTAAACTGTCTCTGAAGAAAAAACTGTAATTACTTTTTTAATTATTAAGTTAAAATAATTAAAAAACACGGCGAGACCCAATAGAGTTTTGAATATAATTTAATCTTTATATTTCTACTAGGTTCCGCCCGCGACTTCGTCCACGTGGCATAGTAACTTTGGGATAACGGTAAACCGCGTGATGTTCGAAAAAAAAATATCTTTCTCTCCCCTTTTCTTCCCTCTTTCTCTCCCTTTTGACACTTTTTTTTAAACAAAAACCAGTGTCCCTCTCCAGGGTCGCAACTATCTCTGTACCAAAATTCATCAAAATCGGTTTGGCCATTTAGGCGTTAAGACGTAACAAACAAACTCACATTCGCTTTCATAATATTAGTAAGGATTTAATCTTTATATTTCTATTTTAATAGAAATAAAAAATCCTGTATCTTTATCATCATATTCGATTGTGTGTACGTTGCTAATTAGCAAAGTCTTTAAGAAAAGTCAGGTGCGTAGTACTGTACTCGCAGCCGGCGTGTGTGTATGACGAGAGTGTATGAACATGGATGAGGAGTCAGGGCGTAAGAATCGTAGCAGGCAGCGTTTTAGTCTGCCTAGCCTTACATATGCCAGTAAGATAGCCACCAGTTCCACCAAAGTTCAATCATAATCGAATGAATGGAAACACATAGAGAACCAACATACAAACATTAGTATATTTTAATGAGATTGAGGGCTGATTTTTAATAGTCAGATAACTTTTATCTGAAGAATAATAGCGGTTTGACATATCTAATATATAAAATTCTCGTGTCACAGTTTTCGTTCCCATACTCCTCCATAACGGCTGGACCGATTTGAACGAAATTTTGTTTGCATATCGGGTAGGTCTGAGAATCGGCTTACATCTGTTTTTCATACCCCTAACCGAACAGCGGGTGAAACCGCTGGGCACAGCTAGTTTTGTATAGATAAATCTGTCAAACCGCCATTTTTATTCCTCAGCTTAAACTTATCTGACTATTGAAAAAACAACCCTAAACAGTATATTTATAATAAGTATGGTATCCATTAATTTTAATTTTAGCGTCCATAAAAAATGGTAGGTACAAGACAAGGTCCTTTATTTTCACAAATTCAAACAATTCACGAACCTTCTCCACACTACACAGTGTGTCCAACATCGTACAAACATGGACAAAGAAATACCTAAATGTGCCAACCAGACAACGGGTATTTGTTCCCAAGTTTAGGAATTACAATTATGTTAAGTGAATTAATTGAGGACAAAATGGAGGACACCGGGAAGGTTGTTATTTGTCATAATTTAGTGTGAGGGACAAGAATAGTCGTAGTTTCTAAGGACTTTTGTTTAGAGATTTAGCTGGAACAACTGTTACATTATAATTTAGGATTTCAGATATTATCTGTAAGGTCGGTACTAAATTGAGAAGATTCTTAAAACAAGAGCGACTCAGTCAGCACACCGATAAATGATAAATGATGTTTATTTTGCAAGTAGGTTTTCACAAACACTTTTACACGTCATCTTTTTTTTAAAACTAGATGAGGCCGGTGTTTCGTACCCGACTACTCTGAGAAGAAACAGCCGAAACAAACTCAGAGGTCTCTTTTAAAGTCCAGACAAAATAATCTTGGTCAACTTACATGAGGACTATGCAGATATTGTCTGAAATGGTCTTTTTAAGAAAGCACCACACAGATTGAGTGGACCTGTCCAGTCAGTACAAGCATTTGTCAGTTATCGTGTAGCTCAACTCATAGCCCAAGGAGCTCAACGACAGGACCCGAGGGTTCCGTACAAACTTGCAACATCAACAGCTATATCTTTTGACTGCATAGACTATTAAATTAATTACTAAATATATAAAACCTATAAATATACACAAACTAATATTATAAAATATATACAAGTAAAAAGTAGAAAATTACAGGGCGTCAAAAAATTCGTCCGTATCGCCGTCAACAGGTAAAGTGCCCAGAAGGCTGGCAGCATTACCGCGTTGGATGGCAATGCTTATTTTTTGTGCAAAAAACAGGCCAGCCCTCTGGTCACGAGAAGAATCGACCAACTGCATAGACTTAGAGTGTTAACTTTTTCACAGCTCAAAGGGACCACAGAGTATAATGAATAGTTGTTTTTTTTTTATTTCAACTCGATACCTAAGATAAAGGTTCTAGAAAGACGGTTAACAAAGTGATACAATAAGGTTTCAGTTTTTTCCTTTTGAGGTATGTGGCCCTAAAGAATATCTCTCAGACAATGGACAAATTGGTAATTTAGACGATCATAACCTCATCTTCAACATTTATTACCAACATCAATCTTCAATTCACCCACTGGGCACTCAATAACTTGACTGCAGTTTGTGTCTATTACGTCATCTATCAAAACAATTACGAATATTATAAAAGCGAAAGTGAGTTTGTTTGTTACCTCTTCACGACTTAATGGCTTAACCGATTTTAATGAATTTTGGTACAGAGATAGTTGGGACCCTGAAGACGGACATATGCTATTTGACATTAGACTGATTGAGATAAGAGGGAGAACGAGGGAAAAAAAGGGAAAAATAGCTTTGCTATTACAATAAGTAAGGCGCAAGGGCAAAAACTACAGGAGAAAGGGGAAATGGTTTTTTTTTTCGGTTGGAAATTATCCAATGACTTCCCCCGCTCTGGGCGGAGCGGGGGGGCATGTCAGACTTGTACTGACTAAAACCCACCCATGTTCCTTCTATTGCCCTTTACGTTCCGAGGCCGCGGTATCTCTTTCGAACAACCCGCAACCCCGGCAGGCGGAGGCTCTGGCAAGCCCCTCTGCTTTGCTGACTCTCTTTGAGGCGCGCGTGAAACACGAACGCGCCGTCGACACGGCCTGTCGTCAATCGACGGACGGACGGTGAACTACCCATTGCTCTCCGCCCACAGGAAGGGGAAATGGGTTACCCCGAAGTTAACGCGAGCGAAGCCCCGATATGGAATAAATAAGTACCCTATGTGTAATTCCAGACTATAATCAACCTCTGTGCCAATTTTCATCAAGACCCGTTCAGCCGTTTTGACGTGAAAGAGTAACAGACATCCATACATCCATCCTCACAAACATTCTCATTTAAAATAGTGTATGTAGGATGTTTAAAAATCTAAAATGTCAAACACAGATACGAAAAGTGACTAAAATATTAAATAATAGAGAAAGAATTTCCTTATCCTATCTGTCCTACACACCTTTCAATCTAAAATAAGCTTTACCACCATCAAAATAAGCTATAACTCATCGTTACCAACACATCCCAAATCCAACGTCAACTGAACTAAAAAGAATGATTTATAACACCAATAAAATATCTAAAATAAAATACTAACTGACTATGACACGTTTCAAACGAGTTTAAAAAAAAAAACTTGCCTATTCCATATTCATATTTCACAAAACAAAAATGTTTTGGGTTAAACTATTCTGGTTACAACTCACGTAAAATTATGAGTGAAAAAGTTGTGGAGACTGGTCTGGTTTGGGGTGGGGCGCCACGTGCTTTGGGTTCTGTAGCTTTTAGACAAATAAATAAATATCTTGGGGCAACTCACACACGGCTATCTGATCCCAAGCTAAGCAGAGCTTGAGTTATGGTAACCATACAACTGATATACATACTTATATCATTTATAAATACATATATTTTATAGATAAATTACACCCAGACACAGAACAAACAATCATGCTCATCACACAAAGTTTGTCCTGGGTGGGAATCGAACCCACGACCTCCGGCTCAGCAGTCAGGGCCACTAATCACTAGACCAACTGCAGGCCCGTCAACAGACAGTGTAAGTTGAACTACTATTATTGCCGGGCCTACACTGTCCTCTCATACTTTAGTACTAACGCTGTAACAACAACATTGTAAAACCAAATTCGAGTTTCTTGCCAGTTTTTCTCCATAGGAAACGACCAAACTGAATCGTGCATCCTTTTTTTGGGGTGGGAAATCAACAAATAACTTCCCACGCTGTGGGCGGAGCGAGGGGAGTGTCAGACTTGTACTGACTAAAACCCACCCATGTTTCTTCTTTTGCCCTTTACGTTCCGGGGCCGCGGTATCTCTTTCGAACAACCCGCAACCCCGGCAGGCGGAGGCCCCCATCTCACCAATCTGATGTTTCAACAAATAGATCTTCCTTGTCCAAATATCAAACGCTATGAACCTTTACTCGACGATTTTTAAGTACCATGTAGACCTATGTGAAATAAAAATATTTTAAATTTTATTCTTTACCGTTGACTGATGTTTAGACCTACTGAATATACATATCCTTACTTCCTTACTAATATTATAAAAGTGAAAGTGAGTTTGTTTGTTTGTTACCTCTTCGCGCTTTAATGGCTAAACCGATCTTAATGAATTTTGGTACAGAGATAGTTGGGAACCAGGAGACGGACATAGGCTTTTTTTTAAGTGGGATGTGAGGGAGAAAGAGGGACGAAAAGGGAAAACTTAGCGTTGCTATTACAAATCAATAAGGCGCAAGGGGAACTGTGTTACCCCAAATTTAACGCGGGCGAAGCCGCGGGCGAAAGCTAGTATACATATATTAGATTAAAAAACGGCAAACCGTTTCGAAGCAGTATGGCAACTAAAACTGTGACACAAGAATTTTATATAAGACTAGCTGTGCCCAGTGGGTTCACATGCTGCTCAGTTCGTTTTCTGGAGAAGGATATGAAAAATGGGGGGGATTTTGGCCGATCTGACAACGAAACCCTAAACAACCGATCAAGAGCGAATCAGACTCGCACGCCGAGGGTTCCGTACAAACTTGCGACATAAACAGCCATATCTTTTGACTTCGTAAAGTCAAAGAGTTGATTTTTCACAGCAAAAACAGACCACAGATTTGAGTTTATGGTTTTAACTTCAACGACAGATAGACAGATTGACGGAGTGATCTAATAAGGGTTCCGTTTTTCCTTATGATGTACGGAACTCTAAAAAATGGTAGTAGCGCAAAAGTTTTTAACTGTGTTTCTGAATTTTTCAACTGCATCCTTAGAGATGCGCGGAAACCTTTGAAATGCAATAAAATTTCGAACCGAAGAAATTATGGTCTGCAATATTTAGTTTCAGTGTTAATGAAAAATTTTCAATTTTCCCCTTTTTTCCTCAAAACAGAAAGTTATCGTAGTTTTCTTTATAATAGCTAAGTTAACGGGGACTGCTTAATTCAATTATTACCAGCAATTATAGTACCTTTTTTTAAGGATCTCAATAATGAAATAACTTCACCCACTCTGGGCGGATAGGGGGTGGTCAGACGTGTACTGACTAAAGCCATGTTCCTTCGTTTGCCCTTTATGTTCCGGGTTGCGCGGTTTGTTCGAAAGAGATGCCGTGGCCCCGGAACATATAGGGTAAAGGAACATGGATGGGTTATAAACAATAAAAGTCTGACGCTCTCCCCGCTCCGCCCAAACCTGGGGAAGTAATTTGATGATTAACGCATGGGAAATGTACATACAGTTATTCTTTTTTTCTAATTATTAAAGAAGAAGGCACAAAATCTCTTTGCGTATATAAAAATTGCTGGCACAAAACAAAATTCAAATTACAGACAAAAAAAAACATTCAAATTATAAATGTGAAATAAGTTTACCAGCATAATACAATTCTTTGCCATTACTTAAGTGTATTGTTTTATTGCCGACTAGTTGGCGCCCGCGGCTTCGTCCGCGTGATGATCGAAAAAAAGTAAAAGGATCCTTTGTGTTATTCCAGACTACAATGTCAAATATTATCAAGATCGCTTTAGCCGTTTTGACGTGAAAGAGTAACATCCACCTTCACAAACATTCGCATTTATAATTCTTACTAATATTATAAAAGCGAAAGTGAGTTTTTTTGTTTGTTACGTCTTCAATGGCCAAACCGATTTTGATTAATTTTTATACAGAGATAGTTGGGACCCTGGACATAGGCTAAAAAAGGTGAGAAAAGAGGGAGAGAAAGATCTTTTTTTTTTTTTATCACGCGGGTTAAAGCTAGTGCAAAGTAACTATGCCACGCGGACAAAGTCACGGGCAAAAGCTAGTAAACTATAAAATTTATGGACGACATTGCTCCTAAAATGCCACTTTATCTAGACTTTCTACAAAGGTCTAACTGTTCTAATCCTATCATAATAAGATGATGTGACTTTGGCACATGTCAATTTCAATACTACCAAAACCAGGGTCTAATTCCTGGCTCTAGGCAAGACAAGGAACCCTAAATATAGCTGATTGATGATGTACCCACATCAAAATAGCCCTGTCTAACTTAATACAACAAAAACAATTTCGGCTGCGTTACTGTTATAAGAAGCGTTGTAATGTTAATAATATAAACTATGAAAGAAATTCTGTAAGGGAAACTGAGCGTGCTTTTGAATTTGCAACCTTAAATTTAGTCTTCCAAAGTTCAAAATCCAACATCTTGCTGAATATCTCTTACGACATTTGGGATTTAACGTCAATATGTGGTTAATAAACCTGTATGGTTTAACTGTTTGATGTAATTAACTGTTGATAATCTAGAATGTGGTTTAATGATAGCTTTGTGAATCGATTTGATAGGTTAGTCTGCGGTTTTCGGAGTCATTTAAAAGATTGGTGACTAATGCCCCGTTCCAATAAACAAAAACGACTCGTTTTCCTTACTGATGGTTGTACTTCCATATAAGTTCTATGAGACGGGCCTGTTGGTCTAGTGGTTAGTGGTCCTAACTGCTGAGCCGGAGGTCGTGGGTTCGATTCCCACCCAGGACAAACTTTGTGTGATGAGCATGATTGTTTATTCTGTGTCTGGGTGTGATTTATCTATATTATGTATGTATTTATAAATTATATAAGTATGTATATCAGTTGTCTGGTTACCATAACACAAGCTCTGCTTAGCTTGGGATCAGATAGCCGTGTGTGAGTTGTCCCAAGACATTTATTATTTATGTCAAAATTTACTTAATGGTTATTCACTAAATGGTAATCGTCTAATTGAAATAAAGCTTGAATTTTTCACCTTCTTTGGATGTTGCTTCCCCGAAATAAAAGGTAATATATTTTTATTCATACTTCCATACAAAAATGTATGGAGGTATGCAGCAATATCCTCTCATACTTAAGTACTAACCCTGTAACAACAACATTGTAAATCCAAATGATTTTGAAAGAGTAACCATGGAGTTTCTTGCCGGTTCTTCTCCATAGGAAACGACCAACCCGAACCGCGCATCTTTTCTCGACGTTTTATAAGTGCCCATGTAGGCCTATGTGAAATAAAGATATTTTGATAAATTGATTTTTTGGTTTTGATGGATGACTGTATGGGTGTATGGATATATGGGTGTTTGTTACTCTTTCACGTCAAAACGGCTAAACGGATCTTGATAAAATTTGGCACAGAGGTAGATTACAGTCTGGAATAAAACATAGGACACTCTTTTTATATCAGGCGAAGCCGCGGGCACCAGCTAGTAACTAAATAATCCAGCTTTAAAGGCGCGGGCCTACCGCGGTGCACGGAAAGGCTACTCACGTGTATTAAGCTTCGCTTTGTATATTTATAAGAAAATGTATGTGGTTGTGTCCACTGCAACCCACGGAGAGGCTACGCATGAATTGACGTCAGTAATACATGCGTGTCTTGCTCGAATAGGTGATTACATAGCTCAACGCTGTCAACGTGGTTCTACGTTTCCACTGGAGTACCTACACGAAACCCCACGACTATGTATAACATGACACGGCGCACGGAGAGGCTATACGCGTGCCACTGCAATCCACGGAAAACCGCTCTGCGCTAAGCGAACTGTACATAGTCATGGGTCTTATTCGTGTACTCCAGTGGAAACGTAGACCCACGTTGACAGCGTTGAGCTATGTAACAGCCTACTCCAGCAAGCCACGCATGTATTAATGACGTCAATTCATGCGTAGCCTCTCCGTGGGTTGCAGTGGACACAATCACATACATTTTCTTACAAAGCGAAGCTTAATACACGTGCCGCGGTGGGCCCGCGCCTTTAAAAACACCACAGATAAAACTAGACAGATGTTTGTAGTAAACTTTATGAACATGTGATAATTAACATAACTTTACGACCAGATTAACTGTCACATTACAGAACTATAAAGTACTTTTATGTTGGTTTTCGTGGTCAGCAACTAGGCTTTGATATATTAAACACTTTTACGAATTTTGCTAGCTTTTTAGAACTTAAAGGAAATATTACCGGGAAAGTTTTGTTCCGGCGTGAATGTGTGTCAGTGAATTTTTAATACTCATCATACTAATATTATAAAGCTTTGACAATACAGTTGGCGCAGTGGCTGAGCGATCGACTGCTGCGCTGCGTGTCATGGGTTCGATCTCCACACGGAACAAATATTTGGATGACCTTCAGGTAGTTGTTTCCGGGTCTGGCTGTTTTTGTATGTGAGTTTAAATGTTTGTGAACGCACCCACGATACAGGAGAAATTCCTAGTGGGGCACAACGTTTTTTTTTTAAAAAGAAAACAAAACAAACTGTACAAACTTTCAACTTTCAATATCTATTGACTGCGTTAAATTAGAATTAGGGTTAATTTTTTCACAGCACAAAGGGATTACAGACTTGAGTACATGGTTTTTATTTCAACTTGATACCTTGGCTCGTTCCTGAGTTAAAGGGTCTTGGCAGACAGACAGACAGACGGAAAACAATGGGTAATAAAGGACCCTTTTGAGATACAGAACCCTAAAATTGGATGAAACACCAAAACCACCTCTTTCTTTTTATACAAAACTAGCTTCCACCCGCGATTTCGTCCGCGTGGCATATTTACTTTGGGTTCACGCTAACTTTAACCCGCGTGATGATCGAAAAACAATTACCTTTCTATCCCCTTTTCTTTCATCTTTCTCCCCCTTTTCTCACTTTTTTTTGGCCTATGTCAGTCTCCAGAATCACTCTGTACCAAAATTCATCAAAATTGGTTTGACAATTTAGGCCTGAAGGCGTAACAAACAAACTCACATTCGGTTTTATAATATTAGTAAGGATCAACTCAACAGCATTTTCCTCCGCTTTACTAAAACTCAGTCAAGATGTACAGTTAGCAAAAAAGTCGTATTTTTTCTAAAAAAAAAAACCATTTCATGAAAAATCAGAGATTAATTTCAGATAAGGTTGTAGGCATAATAAATCTCCATAGAGGGGTGTTCTCACCCCCCAAGGGTAGAAGGTGCATTAATAAATTGTCTTACGTACGAATTTAGAATCCTTAATTTTTTCACCGAGATTCAAAATCCCGGGGTATTTTCTTTTAAAATTGATAATAGGTAATATTTTACCGACTTCGTGAAAGGTGTGGTAATGCGTTTTGTCACGCTATTAAACATGCTAGTCGTCAGATGACAAATGTAACCTTATTTCAAATGAGGTTAGTTTTTTTTTAATAAAAAAAATATGGTTTCCTGTAGTTTTAACGACTTTGATAGTGTAATAAAACTACTAATTGCGTGTTAGTTTTTTCTATTATCCTTTTTAGTTTTTTATGTAAATATCACGTATATTTAAATCTCGTGTTTGGATTCAATTTGTATTTGAAACTGAAATGGCAAATTAAGTCCATTTGAAACCTACATATTTAAAAAAAAACAGTGCCTAGAATTCACGACAAAAGTACTGATTAAAGGTAAAAACTTGAGAGGTATCAAGGGACACCCGGGTGGAACGAAGTTATTATTTATTATGTACAAAAATCCTGTAAACAATCAACAAAAATAATCGTCGCGACACCACACTGTTCAATGCGAAATAAAAAGACGAAACGAAAATAACCGGCTTGCTTTGTATGAGAGAGAGAGAGCTAAACAGAGAAACGCGCGCACGCCGAACGGCTTACAACTATAGCAAAAAATATCGTTACAAATTTTGGTCTTAAGCTAAAAAGTGTCGTTACAACTTATGGTCTTATTTTTATCTCTTAAATCTGGCTCTTGTGCTTATTCGCACAAATTATTATGAAGGAATGAAATTATTGTTGTGCGGAATGTTGAAATAGGTAAACAGTGAGTCTGATGGAGCGCATAATAATACACTTGTCTTGCACGTACGTCAAAGATACCGAGTGCTGAGCATGAAGTCTTCAATTCGACTTCCCGGCCATGCAAAGTGACGTAATTTGTGAAATGAGGGTGTAATATTAGGTACACCTGTGATGTTCAAAAATATTTAAGTACTAGCTTTTGCCCGCGGCTTCGCTCGCGTTAAATTCGGGGTAAAACAGTTCCCCTTGCGCCTTATTGATTTGTCATAGCAACGCTAAGTTTTCCTTTTTCTTCCCTCTTTCTCCCTCACATCCCACTTTTTTCAAAAAAATATTAGCCAATGTCCGTCCCCTGGTTCCCAATCATCTCTGTACCAAAATTCATCAAAATCGGTTTAGCCATTAAAACGTGAAGAGGTAACAAACAAACTCACTTTCGCTTTTATAATATTATAGTAAGGAAGTAAGTATTAGTAAAAAAAATATTCTAAAATCTCCATCGTATTTGTAAGTTCAAGTTTTATTAACTACAGCAAAATGATTGCAATCTGCGTTCCAAGATATTTCTGGTCAAAGTAAAAGCAGAAGTTCAGATTCAGTTCAAATATTTTCAAAAAAATTTGCCATCTATACTTAATATTATAAAGCTGAAGAGTTTGTTTGTTTGTTTGTTTGAACGCGCTAATCTTAGGAACTACTGGTTGGAATTGGAAAATTCTTTTAGTGTTGGATAGTCCATTTCTTGAGGAAGGCTATAGGCTATATAACATCAAGCTACGACCAACAGGTGCTGAGCAGCGTGGGTGAAACCGCGTGGAACAGCTAGTTAAATAATAAATTATCTAGAGAGAGATAGATAGGTATCCAAATAACCATACAAGTACTAAATCCAAACAAAAACAAAATCCCCGCAAGATATTTCCAATTCCTCAATAACCAGAGGATACATGTCATTCAAATTTGGACAGATATCTCGGCAAATTTATGTCATTCGATTACTGGAAGGAATTCGGCATAAAATCGATTCTGCCACTTATTATCATAATCATTCGTTTCCGACAGAGTCAGATTAGGTTGAGAGATTGAACGCTGTTTTTTATACGAGTATTGATATTAGGGAGGTCTTGAACTGTAAGGGAAAGAGGGAAATGAGAGAGTACAAGAATATGCTAAAGACTTTGTTGGTCGACATTTTAAGGTCAGATTTCCACTTAAAACTTCCTCACAAGAATAGGTACACTTAAGTGCATCCTACTTATTGCTATCACATATACGGTTCGTACGTACATCAGGTTAAGTCAAAAACCGAGGTTTACAGGAGAGCGTAATTTGTGTTCAACACGCCCTAGAAATAATTCTATGAGTAATAATAAAAATCGTATGTCAGCATTTGCGCATAGATAATCTAAAACCAATGATACAATAAAAAAAAATACCATTTTCAATAATTATGTCTTTATGTACGTAGGGACCGTCGACATATACAATGTGTAACAGCATAAACGCAAGACCTAAAAATAGTTTGCTCAGAATGGGCTTCTAAATTTCTGACATTATTTATATGTTAATTGAATTTAATTATAATATAATTTATAACCACCACATACCATAACAAGGAAAAAAACATTTTTTTTAAAGAAATTGTGACCTTAAGTCAACGACATAAAGACTATTCAAATGCACGAATGTATTTGTAATTCACTCAACTTGAACTAGTTGCGTTAAAAAAAATATTAGTTGCGGAAATTTAAAAAGTATTACAGCGTTTTTTAACGCATGACTAAACTGAAACCTAACCCTAATAAAGACAAAAAAAACCTAATGGAAAGCGTAAAATCTATCTCTACGGAACCCCAACCAAATGACGAAATACCAAGCCACCCCAGAAAGCCACAAAAGCATCCCATTTCCTATATTTTCGCTTTTTTCGGCATCCCCTCGGGAGTATCATGACGCCTGCACAATGATATACCGTACTGAATACTGTTGAATTAAACATAAAGTTTTACACTATATACGAAACTATATACGACAAAAAGATGGATAGAAGGTCAACTCCAATCAACTAGCAAAAACACACGCACACATAGATACGGTTACAATTCTACCAGATTACAATTCTACCAGAAAAAGTATGCACTTAGCCAATTAGTCCTCGTATGACGATGATAAAATTGAATAAAAAAAGTAGTACCATGGAATTACATGTACATTTTTTATTATAGTTAAACAATTTTCAATTTACAGCTGCATAATTATGGCACCAGTAAAAAGATTTTTTTTTCAACTGAGAGTAACAGCTAATTTGAGGGGCCCGTCGGAGCCTCTGTCTGTATGGAATGCGGATTGATACAAAAAGAGATACCGAGTTTTCTTTTACTCAATTAAGTCTGAGAGGCAGGGCTCTCCACCCAGAGCGGGAAGAGTAATTTAATGTTTTGTTTAGTTTTATTTTCTAGGTTTTCTCCTGTATCGTGAGTGCGTTTACAAACATTTAAACTCATATACAGAAACAGCCAGACCCAGAACAACTATCTGTAGGCCATGATTTGCCATCCGAAATAAAACAGCGATAGGTGACAAGATGAAACTAGAAAACTGCAATAAATATATCACGTTATAATTAGTTTATTTCTCCTACAAAACGCTTTCATTTTAAGTTTACAAGCATCCCTCCTGTCACACGACATTCGTGCTAATTCGGAAAAACGAAGATTACCGAAGCACAAAACAAACCTAGTTTAACAGTACTCACTCGTCTATGTGTGCGTGCGCCTGTTTTCTCCCAGCCTTCTGAGTCAATATATTTCCCCTATAGGGTAGTGAGTCCAAAAAAATAGTTATAAGGGTATATACGATGTTGTTGATTTCATTTTCAAGGGATTATCAGGTTCCTTACTTAGAACGCGGCCATTTTCTTCGTCGTGGGTTGTTAGTTGTGCTCATGTGCTGTGTCGTGCATATACAGGATGTTTTACTGAGTAATAGATTGATATTACTTTACTGGGGGACGTTCAAGGGGATATGGACAGAATGTACCTACCTTAAATCTATTAATCTATACTAATATTATAAAGCTGAAGAGTTTGTTTGTTTGTTTGTTTGAACGCGCTAATCTCAGGGACTACTGGTTGGAATGGAAAATTCTTTTAGTGTTGGATAGTCCATTTCTTGAGGAAGGCTATAGGCTATATAACATCACGCTACGACCAACAGGTGCTGAGCAGCGCGGGTGAAACCGTGGGGAACAGCTAGTACATGATATGAAGTGCACAGTATTGGACTTATACAGTTGCCAATTACAGGTTGATCAACATTTTTACATAATGAGTAATAACAATAATATTTATGTATTTATAATATAAAAAAACTACTACAAAAACAACAAAAAATACAATGTCTTTAGGGTATAACAGAAGACAAAAAAAAGAACGAGACTTGTTACAAAAGGAAAAACAAATGAATCAAAATTAAATTAAAAACAAGAAAATGCAATTTGGCTTATTACTAAATCTGCCATACATGAACAGCTAATGTCCTAATAATTTAAAGTCTAATCATTAATGGTAATCCGTGAACATCGCTGTGGGCTACATTATTATTAAGTTACTAGCTGGTCCACGTGGTTTCACCCACACTGCTCAGCACCTGTTGGTCGTAGCGTGATGTTATATAGCTATAGCCTTCCTCAAGAAATGGACTATCCAACACTAAAATAATTTTTCAATTCGAACCAGTACTTCCTGAGATTAGCGCGGTCAAACAAACAAACAAACTCTTCAGCTTTATAATATTAGTATAGATTTATGATTTTTGTTATTAATATCCCATAATGTAGCTATATGTTGTTCCTATCTGGTTAAATTTAAAAAAATATAACTGTTCATTTTTAATTAGCTTTTGCCTTCGACTTCGTCCGCGTGGATTAATAGTTCCCATTTCCGGGGGATTTCCGGGATGAAAACTATCCTATGTCCTTTTTCGGGTCCCAGACTATTTCCGTATCAAATTTCATTGAAATCGGTTCAGTGGTTTAGGCGTGAAGAAGAGACAGACAGACAGACTGACAGAGTTACATTCGCATTTATAATATTAGTAAGGATAGTAAGGATTACACTTTCTTAGTATAATTGTAATAGGAAATTCGAATACGTAACGTAATAACAATACAAATCTTGACGTCAATCTCTATTACATGCTATAGTCCATTGAAAAGTTACATTTGGTTAAAGTTATTTTTGGCCGCCATCTTGAAAATAGGGTATGAAATGGTTATTACGATATATCTTAAACTATTTAGTTAATAAAAAAAAATGTCGAAATTTTTTGTTGCAAATTAAATTCTCTACAACTTTGGTTCAGTAACTTTTTGTTGTAAAACTATAAATAAAAAAGTTATCAGCGAAAATATTCAACCCCCTATACATAAAAAAAAATAAAATTGCGTCCTCTAAAAAATGCAAGGTTAGGCCTAAAAATTTAGCATTGTAATGGACTACTAACCTTTTTAGCAAATTATCCTACATCAATATTCAACATAAAATTGCAAATACTTTTTCTAATAAACTATCAAACGGAAACAAAATGAAAACATCAAAGCAATAAAATATTCATTCTATCAATACTAGCACTTTCTGTTTCAACTGGCGAATGCAAAACAAAAATAAAAAGTTTATGTATTTTCAGGTGACATATTTGAAATGAATAAATCACTTTGAAAACTATCATTTTCAGTTCCCACTTCATTCCGTTTGTGAAGGCAAATAGAATTGTATGTGTTAGAGTTTAACATACATATTTCAATGTTACTTTTTATTGAGTCTTTCAGTATTAGAGGCTTTATTTTTTATGGATGGGAAATCATCAAATACCTTCGCCCGCTCTGGGCGGAGCGGGGGGGAGTGTCAGACTTGTAATGACTAAAACCCACCCATGTCTGCCCTTTATGTTCCGGGGCCGCGGTATCTCTTTCGAACAACCCGCAACCTCGACTTATTGGAGGTTTGATTCGAATCAAATCAAATTAAAACATTTATTTCAATTAGACCATTACAGGCACTTTTGAATGTCATGAAAACAAAAAAAAAGATGCTGCTACAGTCCCAGTCACAAGACATAACAACTTGTGAAAGTAATGTAGTTGCCCATTCCAAAGCGTAGATCTCTATGGAAAAGAATGGGCAAGAAACTCCATGGACACTCTTTTAAATCATAATATTTTACGAAACCATGGATACATCATTCATGTAGAGATCAAAAATACATGTGAGAACGATGTAGAAAAACGAGCACATTAAGAGCGTCCAGAGTAAAAGCAAAAACAAGAGTTATCTATTAGATAAATAAATAAATTAAAACAAACCGTGGCGGCTAATAGATTACTGAGTAACCTAGTTTAACAGTGTGTTCAATATTTCGTAACATCAAGCCTGTTATTCTTAAAGAAGGAGGCAGAGATGTACCTACATTTCGTCAGGGGGCGAGACTAATGCCATCAACCAGGTACATATTTAGACTGTGTGGCTGCTCCATATTAAAAAAAATCTATATTTATCTTTGTTTTTCTCTTTTTTAAAAAACGTTGACCCGCACTAGGAATTTCTCCTGTATGGTGGGTGCGTTTACAAACATTTAAATTTAAATTCACATACACAAACAGCCAGACCCGAAACAACTACCTGTAGGTCACACAAATATTTGTTCCGTGCGGGAATCGAACCCGCGATACGCAGTGCAGCAGTCAATCGCTCAGCCACTGCGCCAACCGTGCCGTCAATTGATGAGCATTGACGTATAAACCCAATGAGTACTTAACCCGACCGGAGAATCAAACCCAAGACCTCATGTTCAGCAGTCGTGTAACGATCACCCGACGAGCAATGTAGTATAAAATAAAATCCATACTTAATATTATAAAAGCGAAAGTGAGTTTGTTTGTGTGTTACCTCTTCACGCTTTAATGGCTTAACCGATTTTGTTGAATTTTGGTACAGAGATAGTTGGGAATCAGGAAACGGACATAGGCTATTTTTTTTTAAAGTGGGATATTAGGGAGAAAGTGGGACGAAACGGGAAAATTTAGCGTTACTATTACAATCGAAGGCGCTACCGAATTTAACGCGAGCGAAGCCGCGTGTGAAAGCTAGTATATAATAATAGTAATACCAGCTACAGTCACACTGCTGGGCAAAAGCGACATCGCATACTGACATAATACTCCTAATCCTAATCCTAATTATATGATAATAATTATAAATTAATATTATGAATGCGAATGTTTGTGAGGATGGATGTATGGATGTTTGTAACTCTTTCACGTCAAAACGGCTAAACGGATCATGATGAAATTTGGCACAGAAGTAGATATAGTCTGGAATAACACATTTTTTTAATCATCACGCTTGCAAAGCCGCGGGCACCAGCTAGTTTACAAATAAAGCAATACCTACTGAAAATACTATATCAACCACATTGAAAGTTGTCGTAGAAATACGAATCGCTTTGAAAGCAAAACCCTCTGTCTAAGTCCCCCTAAAAACCTACCGTATTTCAAAACCACAAAGTCCAATATCCATAAACCTCCGAGTTACCCCGCTAATTATTTTTAATTTAAAGTGGCATTATCAATCCCCATTTCTGCGGTACAAAAACCGGGTAAAATATTACATAACCGGGTCTTAACCGGGATTACCATGAATACGTTTCAACCAAGCTGTAAATTATGGATGTAGAAGCGCCCGCTTTATATTAATTATTAATTTTGTAGATGAATTATTAATAGTATAAAGTTAATTTGTTATTATTTTGTGTTATATTTATTACTGGCTTTTGCCCACGGTTTCTATCGCGTTAAATTCGGAGTAACGCAGTTCTCCTTTCCTGATTTGCAGGTACCTGCTACCTGTAGTTTTTGCCCTTGTGCCTTATTTATTGTAATAGCAAAGCTAAGTTTTCCTTTGTCTTCCCTCTTTCTTCCTAATTTCACTTAAAAAATAATAATAGCCTATGTCTTCAGGGTCCCAACTATCTCTGTAACATAATTCATCAAAATCGGTTTAACCATTTAGGCGTAAAGACATAACAAACAAACTCACTTTCGCTTTTATAATATTAGTAAGGATGGATGTATGCATATTTGTTACTCTTTCACGTCAAAACGGCTGAACGGATCTTAATGAAATTTGACACAGCGGTTGATTACAGTCTGGAATATATAAAAATTTCATTTATTTGGAAAATAAACAGTTATAGAATCTTACACTAAGTTATAAATAAACAAGAGTTATAAATGTATCAACAACATTTTCCAGAAAAACACATAGGATAATTTTTTTTTCGATATCACGCGGGCGAAACCGCGGCTGCCAGCTAGTAATTGATGAATGTTGTAATATCCCTCCTGCCCTGGCTTGTCCGCCTGAATGAACGGTTGATCATTGAGTATGCGTCCACGTGAACAATGGCTTGCAGCGTGCTTGCACGTTGATAGAGCTTCGAAAATAATAATTAATGAAGTATAATGCCCTGGGGTCCTAAAATGGCCACTGTATTAGAATTTAGTTCCATATTAGGCCTCCTGTTTAGTTCTCTTTTTAAACTTTGCCCCACTCTAGGAATTTTCCTGTGTGATGGGTGCGTTTACAAATATTTAAACTCACATACCAGAACAATTATCTGTAGGTCATACAAATATTTGTTCCGAACGTGGATTAAACTCGCGACACGTATTGCAGTAGTAAATTTAAACGTAGTGACATTTTAAAAAAATGTACTCTTGATCTTAATTTTGTCTAAGAACAGAAATAACACCAACAGTGGGTCGAGCTAACCCTTAAAATTCCTGTTAACTCTGGACTAACATAGTCGTAGATCCGGGCTTCATATACCAAATATTATGTTTTGAGAACTGAATTTAAAACAAACGTTAGGTTAGGTTAAGTTTAACTATCCATGAAATATTAATCCTTACTTATATTAGTAAGGATTACCTTACTAATATTATAAAAGCGAAAGTGAGTTTGTTTGTGTGTTACGTCTTCACGCCTAAATGGCCAAACCGATTTTGATGATTTTTGGTCCAAAGATAGTTGGTACCCTGGAGACGGACATAGGCAATATAAAAGTGATATAAGAGGAAAAAAGGGAAGAAAATGGGAGAGAAAGATATTTTATTTTTCGATCATCACGCGGGTGTGCAAGTAAGCGTTAGCCCAAAGTACAAAATAGCGGGCGGATAATAATACCACAAAAATAGTAATAGTGCAACAATAATATTGTTGGTACTAGCAACATACTTAAGTTTAATCTGAATATAATATCGTATGAAATAGACGTACCTACATTGAAACCAAAACAATAAACAATCGTGAGCAAATTTCTCCCAATTCGATTGGAAAGCCTTAAACGCAGTCAACATAGCAACAACTAAACCCAACTCTCCCTCTCTATACACAAACACTGCAACCACAAACTAAATCACTCTACAAACCATTGTTACTCGGACACAACTTCCTAAACGGCAAATCTTAACCATGGACAAAATTCACGCACAAATAAGCACGAACTACTGCCTTATTCCGCTTCGCAACAGAATAATCCGATGTTCTGCCACTGTGAGTTAGTTTGAGCCGGTTAGAACTGGTTCCAACCACCGGTAACCAGACGAAACCAGTGTACACCGGTTGGCCGGTTTGTCGCTATTGAAATTCGCCGATAGGCAAGCTGTTTCAAATATTCATTGTTAAACAAGAAGCGGTCGGCAAGCCGCGATGTATAGCTTTGCAAATGGACTGCTGAATTTATGATTTTGGTAACAGATTTTGGTGGACATGAGAATTTGAAAATGTGACTTATGTTGGTGAAATGTTGACCCGAATAGCACGTGGACTGTTTTGTTGGCAATATTTATTTATTTATTGAAACTTTATGCACATGTATCTGTGCAAAGGTGGAGTTAATGCCTTGGGCATTTTCTACCAATCTACCTTAGATTGATGCAGAGAGAAAACATAGTAGGTGTGGGGTGCATACAGAAAAAATTCGAAAAAAAAAATTTACTTTTAAGATATAATGATAAATTAAATAAGTAGTTACATTTACAAAAAAAATATGCTTTGCATTGCTTTAATTCCAAGATTTTATACTTTCTCAGCAGGCGGGCAGTTGAGCTCGGGTTTGATTCTTGACTCACGCAAAGCACAATTAATGTCCTACTTTAATATTACAAACGCAAAAAATTGTATGGATGGATTGATGTATGGATGTTATTGTCGGGCCTTCGCAGTCCTCTCATACTTAAGTACTAACGCTGTAACAACAACATTGTAATACTAAATGATTTTAAAAGAGTAACCATGGAGTTTCTTGGCGGTTCTTCTCCATAGGAAACGACCAACCCGACCCGTGCACCTTTTCTCGACTTATTATACACATTTATAAGTGCCTATGTGAAATAAAAATATTCACTTCACTTATTTATTTAATGGCGTTTGTGGAAGGAAACACCACAATTTTGCCAATATCACGTAGGTACTATGGTAGACATCAAACGCTGGAGATTTTATCAGTAATTATTATTGTTGAATAGAACACAGCAAAGAGATTAAATGATTTAAAATATTTTAACAAACACATAATGAACCATTTTCTGCACAGACATTTCAGACATTTTGTTATAAACGAAAAAAAAAAGATGTTTGTTAACAGTTGTTATAATTTACAACTTTATTTTATAATAAAAATATTATGATTTGATTTGAATAAATTAACCGATTCATCATTCATTTGACCCAGACTAAAGTAATTTAGTTAAAACCTTGTAGAGGACAGCTACCCTACCATGACGTGTTAAAGCAGAACTTTACCGCTGAGGGAAAGGGACAGAGCTATACAGGGTGTCTAGCACTATCTCTTTCACTCAGTGGAATAAGTTCTGCTTTAAGACGTCATAGTAGGCCTACTGTATGTCAGGCGTTGTATGAAGGTTTAATGAAAGAGTCCCAAAGGTGTAGTTGTGACACGCGAACTCCAAGTGCTTATTTACAAACACAGCACTTTATACTCATATAAATAGTATATAAGACTTAAGTTTGAACGTCTGACAACTCATTTAACTAAGGAATATTGCGTTACCCTGTCATCTCTTTGAGGCGTGCGTGGTACACACGCAAGTTCCACACCACCTGTCGTGACTAGACGAACGGACGGTAAGCTAGCCAATGCTAGATCTACAGACCCCTGTCTACGGTGGCCGGGAGTCGTCTCGCGGCCCTCGACTTCCAGAGCGTCTCCTGCGGCGGTTAAACAGATATCCATTTTGGATGAACGAATTCGTTTTCACGCTGATACTATTAAACAGATTTGAAAGCTTATAACCTAGCGATCATTCGACCAATGAGGTTTTCATTTAGACCCAAAACATAGTATTATAGTCAGCTTTCTAGAATTTACCATAGTTCTCATTAAACCAAGCATTACCAAGTTACTTCACACAAAATTCAGTTCAAAACTCTTACTCAAGTTAAAAGTGAGGATGTGTGGTTGTTTGTTACACTTTTACGCAGAAACTACTGAACGGATTTGGATGAAATTTGGCTACAGATAGTTTATAACCTGGATTGAATTATTTAATACTTTTAATCTCTATAGAATGAATCCGTAGGACAATTACCAAACTTTAAGCGAACTACTCCGGGGGCATGAACTAGTTAGAAATAATTCGAACCACGTCGTCGATAACTCGCTTGGTCACTCGCTCCAATAACAACAAGTCGCGTTACGTCACTACTACCATACGCAAAATACGCGCCTTAGACGTGGAGTTGCGGACACCAGCCCGTTATACAATACAATACGTCACTACTATACCAGTTAAGTGTAGGGTTACCAGTTCTGATAAAGGTTAGTTTTTTTTTAAGACGTAGTCCTACACTGGGAATTTTTCCTGTATCGTGGGTGCGTTTACAAACATTTAAACTTACATACACAAACAACCAGACCCGTAGAACTATCTGTAAGCCATACAAATATTTTGTTCAGTGCGGGGATCGAACCCGCGACACGTAGCGCAACAGACGATCACTCAGCCACTGCGCCAACCGTGTCGTCAATTTCTTCTTCGTCCTTGTCTTCGTCAACTCCTTAATATTCTTAAACCTTACACTTTTTTTTCGGATGGGATATCATTAAATAGCTTCTTCTGCTCTGGGTGGAGCGGAAGGGAGTTTTTTTTATTGACCAAACCCATCCCTGTTCTTTCTTTTGCCTTTTTTCGATATTTTATAAGTGCCCAGGTATGCCATGTGACAAAAAAAATATTGAATTGCGTTCTGGGGCCACCGGTGTCTCTTTCGAACAACCCGGAACCCCGGTAGGCAAAACGCAATAAATAGCGGGAACCAATTGAATGATAAACCAACAAACGCTTGACTGGCATATATTAAACCTGTAAATTACGAAATCCATGCAGTGGATGCATGGATTTAGTAATTTCTAGTTTTCATTTAGAAAGATGGCGCCCCTAGGAATCACAAACACTGCTCAGTCAGCAGCTACTAGAATACGTATGTTGAAAATTGGTAGCGCTGTTTCTGAATCAAAAGTGTTTGTAAACTAAAACCAATCTTGGTAAAAGATTTTTGAGTTAGTTTAAAAGTTTCTATGAAACGGTTTTAGATGGAAATATTGGATTGAAATGCTGAGAGGAAAGGAGGTGGATCTAGGAAAGTATACTGAATAATACGATTATTGTTTTTATTCTAAGAAATAACTAGGTCTGAATGTTTGGGCGAGTTTATCCGAAGGCTTCTCTGATAAACAATACTAGCTATTTTACTTGCTGCCTCGCTCCCGTGGGTTGTAGCGTGATGTTGTATAGACTATGTTACTTTCTGATAATGTAGCTTACTTTTAGTGAAAAAATGGTTAAAATCGGTCCAGTAGTTTTGGAGCTTATCCGATACAAACAAACGAACAGATCTTTCCTCTTTATAAAATTATATTTAGTTTATGTATAGAGTATAGACTAGCTGTGCCCAGCGGTTTTACCTACTACTCAGCTTCTAATTGTCATAGCTCCATGTAATTTATTTATTTAAAGAGAAAATCACTTTACAGTTCCAGGAGACCACAGACTTCACTTCACAAAATATAGCATAGTATATAGTTTTCCTAAAATATAGTCTTGACACACAGATAATCAGACTGACTGTGTGTGTATGTGTGTGTGTGACTGTGTGGTTCCGTATTTTTCTTTTTTAAGTACCAAACACTAAATATACCTAACTGCTTAATATTTCCGAGATCAATCTACTGATAACCTACTTCCAACTAATATTATAAATGCGAATGTTTGTAAGGATGGATGGATATGATCTTGATGAAATCTGGCACAGAGGTAGATTATAGTCTGGAATAACACATAGAATACTTTTTTTTCGACATCAGGCGAGCGATGTTGCGGGGATCAGCTATCTTACTAATATTATGTTACTCTTTTACGTCAAAACGGCTGATCGGATCCTGTTGATTTTTTTCATATAGGTAGACTATAGTCTGGAATAATACATAGGATTCTTCTTTTTCATAATGACGCGAGCGAAGCCGCGGGCGCCAGCTAGTCATTTTTTTTTATAAAATACATGGACGGTCAAAATGGCGCCCTTTACCCATTTCCCGAACTGCAACGTTAAATATAAAAAACGTTTTTACAGAATCAAATCACGTATGCCGCCCCAACGAGCATTTAACAGACTGCTTTTGCATTAAAATCTAACCTCTTTGCAGTTCCTAAACTACTTTAGGATTTGAAAAAAAAACTTTTTTAGAGTCTGTTGGTAGTTCAACTCTCCAATATCACTCGGAACTTTAATCAGTCGTTCAGTTCATTTCAGTATGTCACTGAATCTAGAAGACAAATTGAATCCAAACGAACCTAACCTAAATAGCTGGAGTCTCTGAGACACCACTTTAAGTTACTTGAAGATGTAGCAACTGTCTTTTAAGATTTAATTGTTATTTTCGTGAAATGGCTACTGTTTTACATAATTCTATGTTCATTTTACAAATAGACTACACAAGCCATCATCTTACGGGTTGTTCGAAAGAGATACCGCGGCCCCGGAACGTAAAGGGCAATAGAAGGAACATGGGTGGGTTTTAGTCACTACAAGTCTGACATGCCCCCCGCTCCGCCCAGAGCGGGGGAAGTCATTGGATGATTTCCCACCCGAAAAAAAAAAAAAGCCATCATCTGCCGAGCCTTTTCCCAACTTTATTGGGGCGGCTTCCAGTCTAACCAGATGCAGCCTAATACCAGAAGTAGTAGTTGCTCCAAAGACCCCTTGATTACCCCCAGATTTTCAAGACATGACTGCTTATAACGGCTGTAAAAGATCTACAGATGACAACCGGACCATCGGCTTAACGTACTTTCCGAGGCGAAACTAAGTACCAGTATATTACATGAAACGACTGCCCATCTGACTTCTACAACCCAGTTAGTACTGGGTTGTAGAAGATACCCCTTGGTATTGGTTGACTTTTTGGACACTAACTAGCTAGAAATGTACAGTCGGGGAACTTATTGCAAAGCGATATGACGAAATACGAAAGAGATACTACCAGTTTAATGTTTCGGCCAAACTTGTATAGTATTTACTAGCTTTTGCCCGCGGCTTCGCTCGTGTTAAATTCGGGGTAACACAGTTCCCCTTGCGCCTTATTGATTTGTAATAGCAACGCTAAATTTTCCCTTTTCTTCCCTCTTTCTCCCTCACATCCCACTTTTTTTCAAAAAAATATTAGCCTATGTCCGTCTCCTGGTTCCCAACTATCTCTGTACCAAAATTCATCAAAATTGGTTTAGCCCTTTAAGCGTGAAGAGGTAACAGACAAACAAACTCACTTTCGCTTTTATAATATTAGTAAGGATATACTAGTATAGTAGTAGTGGCCATATTCAACAAATACATATTTATTACTAGGTGTTCCCCACGGTTTCACCCGCGCTGCTCAGCACCTGTTGGTCGTAGCGTGATGTTATATTAGCATATAGCCTTCCTCAAGAAATGGACTATCCAACACTAAAAGAATTTTCCAATTCAAACCAGTAGTCCCTGAGATTAGCGCGTTCAAACAAACAAACAAACAAATTCCCGCTCAATAAACTAAAGAGGTTTGGAGGTTTTTGTTGTATTTTCAGTTAAGTTTCTATTTTTGCTGTGCAGTTAAGTATATTCTATCACCATACAATGATTTACTAAAGTATCTGGACGTATATATCTAGTGTACGCGACTAGTTTTGAATTTGTCTAAACCAGTCCGACCTTTCAAAGATGATAGTAAATTCATATTTTATATATCCATTTATTGTATATGCTAAACAAATATAATGGAAAAACAGACAGATAAAACAGCACATAGGCGCCGCTGATTTAATTAAGAATTCTCTTCCACCAGACCTGTGATATTACAGATTGATAAGAGACGTAGACACACCTGTCCTGCGCGGTTCAACCCGCGTCTTTAGTTACTGCCCCTCTCCTAAGGGTAGTAGCGTGATGTTGTATAGCCTATGTTACTTTCTGATATTATAGCTTCCTATTATTTAAAAAATGGTTCAAATCGGTCCAGTAGTTTAGGAGCTTATTTGATACAAATAAAAAAATCTAAGTTTAAAGAATTTAATTTGTATGTTAAGAATTATTCTAAAGTTTTTAAAAAAGTTTGTGCTATAGCTAAGTCACATTATTTGAGTTCAAAAATTAAAAATAGCAGTAACGTAATTAAAACGACTTGGAACATTATTAATAGCGAAGCAGGAAGGTCTTGCAAGCGAAATACTGACTACAGCCTTGCTATCGGCGATAATATCATAAAATCAGATACTCAAGTTGCTACAGCGTTTGAAAATTTCTTTGCGGATATTCCTGTATCGACTACTAAATCGCTAGACTCGTCACCTGCTGCTGCAGATGCTTTGCTAAAGGAAAATATTCCATTTCATGATTCCGAATTTAATTTTCAATATGTTAATTGTAATGATGTAATTAAAACTTTTCATAATATGTTAAATGTTAAGAAGACCGCTGATCTATGGGGTCATTCTGTGGACGTTGCCAAGTCCATTATAACCATTGTAGCTCCTTCATTAGCTGTTATATTTAATGATTGCATTGACCGTGGTGAGTTTCCTGATCTAATGAAAAACAGTAAAATAATACCATTGTTTAAATCGGGTAGTACATCAGACCCTACTAACTATAGACCAATTTCAGTGCTACCAACATTTAGTAAAAATTTTGAAAAAATAATTTTAGATCAAATGCAAAGATTTTTCAATAAACATAAGTTATTGCATAATAAACAGTTCGGTTTTACAAAGGGTCGTTCAACTACTGATGCCGGTGTTGAACTTCTAGGACACATTTATAATGCCTGGGAAGATAAATGCGATGCTTTGGGGATTTTTTGCGATTTGTCCAAGGCTTTCGATTGCGTTCTCCATAAAACATTAATCAGAAAACTACACCACTACGGAATCCGGAACGCCTCTCTGAATCTTCTTACGTCATATTTGAGTGGTAGGATTCAGAGAGTTGATGTAAACGGGAAAAGATCTCCCGGATCTGTAGTAAGCATGGGAGTACCACAAGGGTCCATTCTTGGCCCTTTTTTATTTCTTATTTATATTAATGACTTGCCTTACCTCATAAAGGATAATCATGATGTAGTGTTGTTTGCAGACGACACTTCTCTTTTATTTAAACTAAAACGTCAGCAGCTAGCTACTGACGATGTTAATGGCGCTCTGGCAAAGGTCGTTAATTGGTTTAACGTTAATAATTTACTTCTAAATGAGAAAAAGACCAAATGCATTAAGTTTACGTTACCTCATGTTAGACAAGTGGAAACTAGTGTACTAATCAAGGATGAAGAGTTGAAACCGGAAGATAATACAGTGTTCCTAGGCTTAACTTTGGATGCTAAGCTTCAGTGGGGCCCTCATATAGATAAGTTGTCAAAAAAGCTTAGCTCAGCAGCATACGCCGTTAAGAAAATTCGTGATTTGACTGATTTAGAGACAGCCCGTTTAGTTTATTTTAGTTATTTCCACAGTGTGATGTCGTATGGTATTCTCTTGTGGGGCCATGCCGCCGATATTCAGACAATTTTTATTTTGCAAAAGAGGGCAATTCGTTCAATGTATAAATTAAGTCCTAGACACTCCCTCAGAGAAAAATTTAAAGAGATTAACATACTAACCGTGCCCTCTCAGTTTATTTACGAAAACCTTTTGTACGCGCATAAAAATATAAAATTGTTTAAAAAATACAGTGATATCCACGACATAAATACAAGGAACAAACACAAATTTGTTGTTCCTGCAACGAGGCTCAAAAAAATAGGGGGTACATTCACATGCCAATGTATACGTTATTATAATAAACTGCCAAGCGATATTCAAACACTAAGCCTCAATAAATTTAAATCTTTTATAAAACGTAAACTATGTCTCAAAGCTTACTATAATATTAATCATTACCTTGAAGATAAAAAGGCTTGGGATTAAGCTGCTCTAATTTAGTTTACTCAGTGAGTGTCGAAATTTGCCTTTGTTTCATTTATTTATTGTCTATTCCTTTATTCTATACACTTTGACATTAATGTTTACTTTATTTTTACATTCTTTTTATTATTATTATTATGATTAGTGACATTTTATTTTCTTATTATTTTATGACATTTTATGATTTCATTATGATCTCATTAATTATTTATTTTTTTATTTTATTTGTTTATTGTAAATGTGAGGACCATGTGGATCATTTCTTTTATTTACTTTGTTTTTTTGACGAAGGTCTGGCAGTTTGAGTGCTATAAGCGACCTACACAAATGTCCTTTTTTTTGGTATTGTTCGTCGTGTCGTTGAGCTCCTTGGGTTATGAGTTGAGCTACACGATAACTGACAAATGCTTGCACTGACTGGACAGGTCCACTCAATCTGTGTGGTGCTTTCTTAAAAAGACCATTTCAGACACTATCTGCATAGTCCTCATGTAAGTTGACCAAGATTATTTTGTCTGGACTTTAAAAGAGACTATGACCTCTGAGTTTGTTTCGGCTGTTTCTTCTCAGAGTAGTCGGGTACGAAACACCGGCATCATCTAGTTTTAAAAAAATATGACGTGTAAAAGTGTTTGTGAAAACCTACTTGCAAAATAAACATCATTTATCATTATCATTTATCATTTATCATTAAAGACACTCACCTGAGTAATACTCCAGTAGCGGTCAAGCGAGATGAGGCACAGGTTCATGATGGACGCCGTACACAACAACACATCCATAGCCGAATGTATCTCGCACCACCAGAACCCAAAGATCCAATACCCCATCAGCTCATTCGCCAAAGAAAACGGCATTATCACCAGGCCGAGGAAGAAGTCTGATACGGCTAAAGACGCTATGAACCAATTCTGTATGTTCTTCAAAGCTTTTTCTGTCACTATCGCGATGATCACCAGCATATTGCCCACCACCACCATTATCATCAACACTGTCACAACCACCGATGCTATTATTATATGCGCAGGAGAATACCCACTGGGGTACCAAGTCTTTAGAACTAAGTTAACTGTTGTATCGTTCAACAATGTCGTGTTCGCGTCAGAACCATTTGTCATTTGCAATGCAAAGAACTCTTCTTGACTCATGTACGTTGGAACCAGATACGTGGAGTTTGGACCGAGGGTCGTGTTAAACTGTGCTGACATTGTAGTCCTTATCATTGACGTCGTGTTCGGCACCATCGTGGCTTTCGACAACAGATTTGTAAAATTCATCTAGCTAACTTTTATTGTTTAGACAGATTGAAAGTTTGGCCCCGTAGAAATAACTTTATAATTGATTTTTTTACTTTAAAAAAACGTATTGCCTATAGGAACGGAAGTGATTGATTTATTTCTCTTTTTTTATACAATTACTTAATACCCGTTTTACCCGAACATTGAATTATTGAATTAAAGCGATTACGAAAATAATATTTACAAGTAAACACGAAGGCCTAACCTAGTATTGCTTGAAAGGATTTAAAGAACACTGATTGTGAAATTAAATTAACTTGCAAATCAAGATTACGGTATATTGCATACACACAAATCAGCGATTTTAGACGAAAAGCTTGTTTTTTTAACGAAAAATCTTTGTTTATTTTATGCAGTCACCCGGGTGTCATCGTCCGATTTTGTGCTTTCGTCTGTCCCAAAAGCGGTGTGTTTTCGCGAACATTTTCTTGGTAATGTGGTTCATGTTGGTTTACATGGTTGTCATGGCGGAGTTGTCGCGTGACTGATCAATGGTCAGTCATTACTTTGGGTGCATTGTAATCAATGTCGCCTGGTGATTATCTTGATTACCGCCGGCGTCTTGTGCCTGCAACAATGATAATGTTATTGATGAGTAATTTGAAATGGCCTTGTGAGTGACGTGGATATTCTCATGGATGACACAGGTATAATTCGTTATTAGACGTCGGCTAATTCATCTTTTTCTTCTTAACGGGAATGAATATATTAAAACTTCAGAAAAATAAAACAAAATGAACTGTACAAATTTAGTTTTATGCAAACAAAATTAATGAATTCAATAATACATACATGTTCTCGTACGTTTATTATTGATGATAATTTGGGAACAAAAACACATTACAAGACACATTCCGAATTCAAAATAAGCAAATAAAAAAAGGTTTTACACTCCTTCAGTGTAAAACCTTTTTTCTGCTGAATTTAGATATTCATTCCCGTGTGCTAATGAAAATTGGCTTTATTTTATGAAATACGCGTTTCCTAGTAAATGTTTTACAAAAATTAATTATTTCACTTTTCTACATAGTAAATATTAAAGAAAGTTCAACAAGATATTGACCTGTTATTCTGCTATTAATACTAGTGTTGCATTAAAGAAAAGTGTGTGTGTCAGCTCCGATGCACGACTGGAGTTTACTCCTTAAGTACGAGTATCTAACCATACGCAAAAAGAGTTTATTCAACTGAAAAAAAGATTAATATCTTATGAAAGGGTAAATTCACAAATTAATGAAAAAAATAGCAATATAAATACATCGACACTGATAGAAACAAACAAGCCCAATAACATATAGTATATAGATATAGTTGCCTATACAGCATACCATATGTACGTCTTAGGGCCTATGCACACCACGTTTTTTAAACGCGCCGTCGACGCGCGTTTGTAGCGATACAGACGCGATACGCACGCAAGTCCGACGCAGCCTGTAGACCTTTGCACACCTGTATAAATACAGACGCGCGTGTGTAGCGATACAGACGCGATGCAAACGCGCGTGTGTATCGATACAATCGTGAATTCCACATTATTGGCCGGTTTTGAATTTCAGTTATGAAGTTTTCTGTGTCGAAAGGCTCCATTTTTTGTTCCAAAGACGTGCGGTGCACCAAATCGCTCGATTGCTAATAACGTAGATTCACACTTCCCTTTCTATCGTTGCGTTTGTATCGATACAGACGCGCCGGTGCCGCGCGTTTGTATCGATACACACGCGACGGTGCCGCGCGTTTGTATCGATACAAACGACAACAAACTGCTCTGCAGGATAAAAACGCGCCGGCGACGCGCGTCGACGGCGCGTTTAAAAAACGTGGTGTGCATAGGCCCTTATACACTCACTGCCAAATTAGAAAGTTGCGCACTAAAGGTGCGCAACTTAACACATTTTCGTTACTTTAGTAGGTTTTACCCCTCGGTTTTTTCTCATACCGGGCGCCTTATATATGAAAATAGATTTTTAAGGAGTAAATAAACTCCAAAAAAAATTTACTTAGCATGCAGTTAGTAAATTGTAAAAAGTTCATGCGAATTTAGTAAAACATATTTTTTATTAATTTGTGACATGCCTAACAACAAAAATGACTTAGAACAAAATCTAGACACTAAACTACGGCGGGAGAAGTTATTTGTCGATTTCTCATCCCTTCAAAAACTGGTTTTCAGAAAATCAATAGCCGACGACAAAATAAAGATAAGTATTATAAACATTAATAACAATTTGAAACTGTATCGTTATTATTTATTCGCCATAATTGATTGATGTCCCAGTTCGGGACAGCGCTCAATTTATTGAGACATAATTTTTATTTGTTTTGTAACTTTATTTAAATTTGTTTTTGTTTATTTAGAAGATGCTTTGTTTAATTTGGGTCGCTTCGTTAGCTTTGATAGTGGTTTTATTGAGAAAGATAGTTGGTAAGTATTGTTTCTTGAGCATCTTAGATAAAACGTAAAATTCAATTAAAATTATTTTTCACTAGCTGCGCCCCGCGGTTTCAGTCTTGTGGTGATAGAATATACAATACTAGCTGGCGCCCGCGGCTTCGCCCGCGTGTTATCGAAGAAGTCCTATGTGTTATTCCAGACTACAATCTACCTCTGTGCAAAATTTCATCAAGATTCTTTCAGACGTTTTGACGTGAAAGAGTAACAAACATCCATACATCCATCCTCACAAACATTCTCATCACTACATAGTATAAAACAAAGTCGCTTTCTCTGTCCCTATGTCCCTTTGTATGCTTGCTGATGCGGTTTTTTTTAATAGATAGAGTGATTCAAGAGGAAGGTTTTTATGTATAATACATACATATTATAGTAGAGAAAAGTGGGGATTTTCAAAGATTTGTAATACCCGTGCGAAGCTGGGACGGGTCGCTAGTTTATAATAATTTAAGAAGAATTTATAATATAAGTAGGACGTTGACGTGCGTTTCAAAAACATAATTGATATGTTATTTGATTGTTTAGGTTAGTCAATTAAGATATGAAAGCTATGATAAACTCATTTCGATGTTTCTCACATATGTCTTATTTTTATAAAAAAAAATATCATGTTGGCATGATACCATTATAATTTTTTTTTTATCGGTTTTTTTTTATCGACATCGGTGAAGAAAAAAGGAAGCCATTTTGTTACGGAACCAAAATAAAAATAATAGTCTTAAATTGCCAACCCATAATTTGCAAGTGTGGTAATCATTATGCTCGTGCCGTTCTATGTATAAAATGAGGCTTTTGCAAAAAAAAAAAAATACTAATTAAAATAAACCGTGGACTCTAAAATAACTCATACACAAAAGAAACAAAACGCATCAGAAACATGAGAAACTTTTTTAGACTTTAAATCACACGGGTCAAGTATCTTTCCGTACTCATTTCGTTTTAAGGAAACTCTTCACGGAAAAATACTCTTTCTTCATAAATAATCTAAGAACTCCGACGAAATCTGAGAGCAAAATAATAATGATTTCTTTTACCAGAGACAATAAAGTTTCTTTCTCATTAGAGAGGACTTATACGATGCTGTTCGAATGTTTAATTACTCGAGTTCTTTTTTCGAACTGTTTCATTATTGCTATCGAAAAGTTTTGGCGGTTTTTTTTAATTCCTTATTCAAAAATAAGTATTGACGGAATATGAAAAATTACGCTATATTTTATAACGCCTGTAATCTCTGACGGGTTAGGCAAAGGCGTAAAAGTTACACTATAATAGTTTTTTTTTTTTGTAAAATACGAAATCTAGACGAACCTATTGTTATAAACCATTAAGTGTACCCAATTCCTGACTCCGTGGCTGCTACTCAGAAATTCCTGATGGAAAAAGCCAATAAAAAATTTCCCGAACCAGGGATTCAACCCAGGATTTAATACTCAGCAGTCGCGATTGTGAACAAAAAAAATTAAAATCTATACTTTTCATTTATAAGAAAAGATTGTAAGTTTTGACATAATATCTTCTTAACTACTGATCTGATTCCAAACTATATTTCGGTGATAATTGGCTACATTATACTTGCGTGTTATCGCCAGTGTGACATCGAAAAAAAAAAAACATCAGGTTCCGTTCAGCCGTTATGATGTAAAAGTAACATACATCTATAAAGATAAAAGATAAAGATATATTTATTTTGTAAAACATGAGTGTGTATAAAGATGATAAAATTATAATATATAAGTTTACATCCTCACAAATATTCGCATTTATAATATTAGTATAACCACGTTATGGTTTTAGTAGTCTATGCTTGTAGTAGTCTATGGTTGTCCTAGTCTTATATTTATATAATTCCATTTTTTGTAAATTGATGAATGTTCATTTAAAAAAGGCATGATGACGCGATAAGTCTTGACAAAGATTTATTACTGGGCCAAAAGTTTTTTTTATAATAGTGACAATTTAAAATACAGATAAAAGACTTAATTACTCTTTGTTTGACCTGAAACTAAACCCTAAAATACGCTACGAACAATTAGTTAATACAAAGTAAAGAAAAGGACATTGTCTATTGCCCGGTTCCAATAAACACAAACGACTCGTTTTGCTTACGGATAGTTGTATTTTGACATAAGTTTTATGAGATTTATGTCAAAATACAACTATCCGTAAGCAAAACGAGTCGTCATTATTCATCATCTGTCTAGCCTTTACCAAACTATTTTAGTTTTCGTTGAAAAATCATCAGACATGTACTGACTAAACCCATCCATGTTCCTTCCTTTGCCCTTTATGTTCCGGTATCTCTCTCGAGCGAGCGAATTCAAACTAATTAAATTTAATTCAATAGCATCATCCGTCTAGCAAATGTCTCTAAGATTATATTAAATAACTAGCTGTGCCCCGGCATGCGTTGCAATGCAATTTTCTACCTTTCTACCTACCTGCCCACCCTACATACCCTACATACCCTACCTACCCTACCTACCCTACATACCCTACCTACCCTACATACCTTACCTACCCTACATACCCTACCTACCCTACATACCCTACCTACCCTACATACCCTACCTACCCTATCTCTCAAGTTGGATCGAACTGCACATGGTGTGCGAATTTTATTATAATCGGTTAAGTGGTTTAGGAGTCCATTGAGGACAAACATTGTGACACGAGATTTATATATATTAAGATTGTAATTGTAATTTTTGCTTAAATAATTCAATGAAGGGCTAAAAAAGGCAGATTGAGCGTTTACTAGTGAAAAACTGAAGATGTGTATTTTTAAAGCGACTAATACTTTTTGAACTTAGACGCGTCGCCCACACGACATACAGTCGAGGCGCAGTCGAGGTGCGGGCGCATTAGGTGCGTTGCCAACAAGATCAACAGTCGAGGTGCAGTTGAGGCGCAGGCACATAAGAGGTACGCTGCAACGAGATTTTCTTTACAGATGTCGTATGGGCGATGCGCCTATTGCGCTCGCGCCTCGACTGCGCCTCGACTGTTGGTCGTGTGGGCGACGCGCCTTACAATATTTTAGTCGAGTTTAAAATCAATCACATGCATATAACGACAGTGATTTCATTCACCTTACATTCTTTGTCCAGTCTATTTCTTTATGGAACGTGCTTCCCTAGGAAATCATAATGGCAACCGTTTAGAAATCATATAAAATTAAAGTTTGCGAGTATATTCGTCAAAACAAAATTCCCCACTATTTGTCTTTTTATTTTAGTATCTAATATTTAAAATTCTCGTGTCACAGTTTTCGTTCCCATACTCCTCCGAAACGGCTGGACCGATTTAAACGAAATTTTGTGTACATATCGGGTAGGTCTGAGAATCGGCCAACATCTATTTTTCATACCCCTAAGTGAGCAGCGGGTGAAACCGCTAGGCACAGCTAGTATCTCTATATATATATAATTATACAATACATTTTGACATATATTAATAGTATTTTGTTTATATGTGCATTTTATATAAACTAACAATTTATTTTCTGTTTTACACCTAAAACTGTTTTTTTCTGCATCACCCAAAGGTTGACTGGTAGAAAATGCCTATGGCATTAAGTCCGCCTCTGTACTTCGTGCTTAAACTTTTAAACAAAAGTTTCTTAGGTACTTCTTAGCTTTTGCCCGCGGCTTCGCTCACAACATAGTTCCTGATTTGCAAGTACCTGCTAACTGCCTTGCGTCTTATTGATTGTAATAGCAATGTTAAGTTTTCCCTTTTCTTCCCCCTTTCTCCTTTATTCTACACTTTGAAAAAAAATAGCCTATTTCCGTTTCCAGGGTCCCAAGTTCTATCTTTGTACCAAAAATTCATCAAAATCTGTTTAGCCATTAAGGCATAAAGACGCAAAACAAACTCAATTCAATTCAATTCAATTCAAAAGCCTCTTTATTTCCATGACAAAACATTTTTAAGTTCTTATATAACTAAACACTAGACACTAGAAGTATATATATTTGTTATTAACATTCAAAGAAAAAAACATTTTTAAACACTTATAAATTAATTCTATGACTATGAAATATTTGTTACATTTTTAAAAAATTGTCATGGCCCCTTTCGGGTATAGGCCTCCTCCAGTTGTCTCCAAAACAAACTCACTTTCGCTTTTATAATATTAGTAAGAAACTAAAAGAACATCGTCGTTATAATTCGACGCGACGGAAATTAAATCGGCTATCAAAATTAAAACTCAGCTTTGAACTGATTGAAGCTTCGTGCCAATGAATTATTTATGACAGTCCGTCTGTTGGTTTTCGTTAAAATATTTACTATGCATCAGTTTGTTTATCAATATGTCGAGAGCTGTCATTTATTCGAGCGGTTACAGTGGCAAGCTATTTCTTTGATGTTTTTGACATATTTATTAGGTGTAAATATATAAATATATACCAGGAATTTCTCCTGTATCGTGGGTGCGTTTACAAACATTTGAAGTCACAAACACAAACAGCCAGACCCGAAACAACTACCTGTAGTTCATTCAAATACGTTTTCCGTACGGGGATCGAACCCGTGACACGTAGCGCAACAGTCGATCGCTCAAACACTGCGCCAACTGTGCTATCAAACAAATATTCCTTAAGGTGTTGTCCTAACTAGAGTTTAAAATACAGACTTCTTCAAACTGATCGTGCGAGCACAGGTACTTAATGTTTTATTTTCCATTTCCATAACACGACGAGCATTGCACCCATCGTACGATCCCTGCTGATTCCCTGCTATAGTTTGCTAATTTTTTTTTTAATTCTAATTTGGCTTACGCTTGACTGCGACTCGCCAGATATGAAGCGTTGACGTGATAGTCTTAGAAAAAACTTTTATTTTGTCAATTTCGATAATACGTTGTGATTATTACCTCTTTCTTTGTCATGATGTTGCTGTATTTTTTATAAATTCTGTGGGTAATTTATTATTTTTGATTCACACCAGCGTTTGCAGGACCTAATTTGTCTAATGTTTTACAGTGTTTTATTTTAGAAATTAATAAGTTTAATTAATTTTATATTTTGATTATGATAATTTCTTATTTACGCACGTGGTAAAAGGCACTCTCTGAAATTTAATTTGTTTTTAATTATTTTACTGCGTTCAAAAAGTGTCATCTATTCACAAATTTTAAGCCAAAAGTATAAATGTGTACATTGTGTTTTTAATTAATACAATTAAATAAGGGAATGTTTTCAGGTTAAAATTCAGTAAATAAGTATCTGGGGAATGTATCAACAACGAACAATCATTTAAACACGGTACAAATAAAAGTATGCATCAATCAACTCAGTCTACAATTACCTGGACAACAACCTCAAATGGCACATCAATGAAAAACTGCTGGCAATATTAAAAGCTGGTACCATGTAATTTGTAAGTTGGCAACACTCTTCCAATTCATTTGGCAGACATGCGTTATGTCAGGCAATATGGTTTGTCGTTGGGTCTTGCTAAAATAAATTTAACTGTTAACCAGTGAGTTTGTTACCTTTTATTTATAAAAAAAAAAATCCGGCCAAGAGCTGGCCAGATTCGCGCACCGAGGGTTCCGTAGAAACTTGCAACATAAACGGCTATATCTTTTGACTGCGTAGACATGAGACAGAGCACAGAACATAGAGACACAACTTGATACCACTACGCGAAGCCGAGTTAAATTGTTTTGACAGACAGACGGACTACACAGTGATCCAATAAAGGTTCGTTTTTTCCTTTTCATGTACGGAACTCTAAAAATATACCGTGGCATTTATGACGACACGGTTGGTGAGCGATTGACAGCCGCGTTGCGTGTCGCGGGGTCGATTCCCGCACGGAACAAATATTTGTATGGCCTACAGATAGTTGTGCCGCGTCTAGCTGTTGGTGTATGCGAGTTTAAATGTTTGTAAATACACTCACGATACAGGAAACATTCCTAGTGTGGAGCAAAGTTTTTTATTTAAAAAAAAATATCGGTACAAAATCTTATCGATAAAATACCGATACCGATACCACACAGTGTTACATCCCTACTCAACCCGGCGACTGCAGGTGCATGCTAGTCAGTCGAGTCAATTAATTAGTTAGCAGACCACTGAACACTTTACAAATTTCACTTGTTCATTTGACGTTGATTTTTTTTTGTGACTTTTTTCTTCTCTCGCGTTTTTTGCGGGTTGAGCTTGCTTAGTTCTTGGTTTGTTTTTACATGTTTGCAATGAAGGAGTAAGTGAAAAGGAGGAGCTCATGGCTAAATAATAGCAGCCGCTCGTGTCGATCTTTAGGTAAAGCTGCGCTTGCCTAGGTTGGTGTGTGGATGGGTAACCAACCGTTACATACCGAGTTTCCTCCATGCCTCGGAAAGCACGTTAAGCCGTTGGTCCCGGCTGTCATTTGTAGATCTTTGACAGTCGTTACAGGTAGTCAGTGTCCCGAAAGTCTGACAATCAGTCTTACGAAGGGGTATCGCATTACCCAGTATTAACTGGGTTGTGGAGGTCAGATAGGCAGTCGCTCCATGTAAAATACTGATATTCAGCTGCATCCGGTTAGACTGGAAGCCGACCCTAACATAGTTGAGAAAAGGCTAGGTAGATGATGATGATGCAATGAACAAGTAAGGAGAAGATTGCAGAAAACATGGAAAAATGAGTGGAAAAAACAATACATTAACTATAAGCTTCACTGCCTATGCTCATAAAAAAGAAGAAATAATTACTTTTGAAAACCACACTCGCGTATATTCAAAAACGAACATGTTCCTCAGTTTTTTTCCATAAACATAACACAAACGCGTGCGTTAACGTTTCATTCTAAAGGATTAACCCTACCAACTGTAGCGGAAACCGAAACAAGTGCGTGTCACACATGCATTAACTTGAACCCCCGGTTTGTAACCCACATCATGCTTGTAAATATTTAATAGGGTTTACGTTTATTTGCGTTGCTACTCGTCTAGAAAGTTTCCATAGAGTCGTTTGTAAGATAACTGAGTTTTTCTTCACTTGTTTTTTTTGTCAAACTAGTGCTGATGCCTGTTTGACATGAAATATAGTCGAATACTTTCTATGTTCAAAAATAGAACATTCTTTTTTTTTTGAGGTTAGAATTCTTTTCAGTTTAGTTAGGCTATTTTTTTGTGGTGGGAAATCATCAAATAACTTCCCGCGCTCTGGGCGGAGCAGGCAAAAATCAATAGAAGGAACATGGGCGTGTCAAACTTTTACTGACTAAAACCCACCCATGTTCCTTCTATAGCCCTTTATGTTCAGGGGCCGCAGTATCTCTTTCGAACAACCCGCAACCTAATTAGACCATTACAGGCACTTTTGAATGTCAAGAAAATAAGAACAAAACTACAGTACCATAAACAATGCATAATAATATGTGAAAGTACTGTAGTTCATTCAAAAAGTAAATATTATATTCTGAGATAGTGTTGTGTTTTCGTCTCGGAATTAAGTTGCGGTTGTTGTCTTGTTACGGTCTTTTAACTTTGTATAGTTTTGTTTTACGTATTTTTTTAAATTCTTTTTTCATTTGCTTGTATATATCTTTACATTTAAAATATTTTATAAAATTTAAGTATTTAGTTTTATATTTTTTAATAATTGTTTTCCCTGATACGTTTTTACGTTATTGTACCTACTGTGTTGTGCATCTGCATCACGCTATGGCAGACTGGTAGAAAAAACCTAAAGCCACCTTTGTACAGTTTTTACTACCGCATAAAGTTTTTAATAAAATCATAACATTAACCAATCAATAATGATGTCAGTCCCTTTTTTTAAGTATTGAGTTGTATATTTTTTTTATTGGTATGTATTGTATTGTTATTATTTTATTATTCTGCATAGCTAATCAAAGCCTTTTGTAAAATCTACGTGCTTAACCCGCTTTCCACGTAGCATTAACTCCTAATGATTCAACAAATACAGTAGTTAACTAAATTAGTCGACTGTTTGTTGGCTCTTTAATTAATGAGTTGACCGACGAGTGGTGTTGCAGTTAGCTGATTAAATAGTGATGTGCACGTGTTGGTATCGGTTTCGGTATCGATTTTTTGGGTCGTAGCATGATGGTCGATTAGAAAAATAAACTTGTCTTGAATAAAATAACATCACGCCTGTAATATGTGAATGGTTAGGCTGAGGTGTACCAAAATCCACATTTTGTTAGTTTATGATCAAATCCCAAAAATATTATAAAAGGCCATGAACCAAACTCAAAGACTGTCTAAAATAAATTAAAATTGTGTAATGTATAATTTTCTTAATATTTTTTCCATAGCCAATAATATAAGATTAGAGAGTTTAAAGATATAGCATAAAAAACCAGGTATCCATATATCTTTGCTTTAGCAACATTATAAATAATTTAATAATTAAATCACATTAAAAATCTTAAAATGGTCGCAGACGCAGTTGCTATATGCTTTACAAATTATAAAAAAAAAATGCGAATCGTACCGGTTCATATTATTTTCCTATTATTATTCTAAAACAGCGACCATTTAAGGCACCCAGTTAATACTCTAGCCTATCGATGTTCTAACTTGTCACTTAAAATCAATGTTAGACATAATGCAAACTCGCAAATTCTAACCCAGTACAATATTACTGAAATAACTTAATTTTCCCGTACATTATTTTGATTGGATAACATAGTTAACTTACTTACGTACCGTCTTCGATAATATTGCAAAGTGAATATTAATTACATTTGTATGTCAATTACAAGGTTTTGGGCCTAGAAACAAAATTATCAAACGCTGATCAAAAAGCATTTTACACAACGTGGTATATTTTTGTAGTCGTTGGTCTTGCTCCTGGTCTCTCCAGACGTTTGATGGTCTAATTGAAATAAATGGTTTGATTTGATTTGTTTCAGGTTGCCGCCACATCGGACTAGGAGAGTGAGTGAACAGAGAGTGCACTTGTGCCTGCGCACACACTTGTGCATTTTAATATCTCTCAAAAAGCTTGGAATCGCAGTCTCCGCCGTCATGACCGAAAACGGTCAGAAGTACGATTTATAATTATTTTCATTTATAGAATGTCTAATAAAATTCAAGGCGCACTTACAAATAGGATTAGCATCTCTTGAAATCTTGTCGTAGACTGGAGTCTATGAAAAATCTGCAGTACAAATACTGCCGAAATTGTCAATAAAATTTATGGTACCAACCTGAATAGGGATTAGCTAGTAAAATGTGGTGTATTATGGGTATTTTTTTGCGAATTGGAAATTATCAAAAAAACTTTCCACGCTCTAGGCATGGAGCGGGGAGAGTGTCAGACTTATACTGACAAAAACCCACCCATGCTCCTACTATTGCTCTTTATGTTTCGGGGCGATAACTCTATCGAACAACCTCTACCACTTTGAGGCGCGCGTGGAACACTGAATACACGGCTGCGTTCAGATTTCATTGTTATTAACATTAAAATCATGCGTTTATAAATATTTTTTTAGGTTTAAGGCTATTTTTTTTTACAAAAATAATTGGTACATGTAAATTTAATCTATATTCGACTAATTTCAACGATCAAAACCAATTTCGGTCAGTTTCTCCATTTCCCTGTAACAATACGTTTCTACAATCCTCTTGAAATTCTAGGACAGACTTTGGGTTTACCTAGTTATCTTAAATCTTAATTGGTTTATTTAAGACCAAGGTATGCAAACTTGGCTTAAAATACAAAACAGATAATTTATTCAATCGTTGCCCCATATTTAGATAAACAAGGTCTAGTTCAAAACTATATTAAATAATAGAATTTAGTAGCCATTGAAAATTGCCTAGAGGGACTGAAATAGAATAACCTATTTCCAGTTTTGTGTTGATTCTGAGTGAGGTAACTGAAAGTTTATTATAAACATCTTTTGTAAGACATTGTTACTATTATTCTAGGTCTAGACAATAAGTCCAAATCATTCATCAATCAAGTTGGCTTCCAGTCTAACCAGATACATGTAATGACTGTCTATCTGACCTCAACAACCCAGTTTATACTGGATAATCCAGTAATAATAAGTTTTAAAAGCTTTTGAATTTAATAAGTAGGTACACGTATAGAAGATAGTGTTGTAAAATATTGTAACAAATATTGGTTAAGAAATAGAAAGCTCCAAAATTTGCGAATGCAGTTTACGAAGCTCATTTTGTAATACACAAAACAAAAATGTCACACATTCGAAAAACTACAAACATCAATTCGTGTCGAAAATACCTGCAAGCTTTTAGAAAAACAAATAAACCAAATGCCATTTAAAACGAGTACATTCACCTAAAAAATGCAACTCCACAAACCGTGTACAAAAAGAGCACACAGAAATGTATCAACCTAATCCTTTTATTTTGTTACATTGAAACCAGATTGAAAATTCCCTTCGTCAGCGCCATTCGATATTATAAATTCTGCAACATTTTAATGTCAGGTCTTAGTACCAATAAAAGACTGGTATTAGAAAACTCGATATCGATAAAATTGGTACCAATCTTAGCATTCCAAACTGATTTGTTGTAAAATCTCTTTTTATTGGAGCGTAAATCTAGATTGTTCTACACCTATTTTACAGCTGTCGTGAAACAAAGATGGTATTTAATATTGTATTCATTAAATTTAGATTGAGTAATATTATTTTTACCTCGATTTAGTGACGTAGTTACTTTGTTTGTGACACCTTTAAAAGTAAGCTTTTTGGAAATTACAGGCGATACAATTATGTGTTAACTAGCTTCCGTCCGCGACTTCGTCCGCGTGGCATAGTTACTTTGGGCTAACGCTAACTTTAACCCACGTGATGATCGAAAAAAAAAAACTTTCTCTCCCCTTTTCTGCCCTCTTTCTCCCCTTATCTCACTTTTCTTCTTCACAAAAATTAGCATAAATGTCTCCAGAGTCCCAACTATCTCTGTATCAAATTTTATCAAAATCGGTTGGGCCATTTAGGCGTCAAGACGTAATAAACGAACTAACTTTGGCTTTTATAATATTAGGTAAGGATTTATGTTTTTAACTTTAAAACTTTTCCTTTTATTTAAATATAGATCTATCACGTTAACTAAATTAATATAATTTTATTCCTTTCATATAAGCACTTGGAAAAAATAATTAAGTAACTATTTTTTCCGGATCTTTAATACCTATTAGGGTATGGATTATCTTATTAATTAGCCAAAGACTCATTAATATTGGCGTGTTAATTAGGCTAGATAGACAACCATTTTACGACGACAAATACGTTTCCATAAAAAGGTATGACTACTCTGTTAATTGATACCAATTATTGGTATTATCGATAAAATTAGCACATCTCTAACCATAAATTGACGATGATTGACGCCACATAACTACGTCACGTAATAAGTGGCGGATTATGGGTAAAGAAAACAATTGCGTTTTTTTGCGCTAAGTTGTAGGTGTTGCCAGTGAATGTCAATACAAATATGGGAAATTTCAATAATAATAGTATTTTTTTTATGAAGACCTTTTATCAAATTATATGTCGCTGATTTTCAATGCTATATTTGCTTCTTACATCATCTTAATAATAATGACACACTACCATGTTATGACTCCCTTTTTAAGGATGGGAAATCATCAAATAAGTGAGTGTCAGACTTGTTGTACTGGCTAAAACCCACCCATGTTTTTACCCTTTATGTTCCAGTTAGAAGAATAATTTAAACGTACAAAATCAGCAAATTTACTCCAATACCTGGCAACACAGATCGCGTGACATAAACGATTGAATGCTCAGTAAACAACAATATTAAATACCATAGTTAGTATTGGCAATAATACCATTAACGTCAATTAAGTTGCGCGTTAAAATTACGGGAAATTACGTGTTTTGTCATCGACATTATAGAGGACTCGTTAAGACGTCGAGATGAATCTGATAGGGTTATAAACTCTTTGATTGAAGGCTATTTGAATTGAATCGTTGGTGTAGTGGTCAAAAGTCCTACTTCTGATCTTGAGGTCTGGAGTTGGGTGCCGAGGAGACACATAGAACGTAATTTACATCAAAAGCATATACTGCAGCACTATATTTATAAAAAAAATGCAGACAAGTCAAATGTCAAGACCCTGTATATCGGGTACCCGTGGAGTTGTTGAGTTCAAATTAAAACCATATTATACTAAATTTTGTAATTTTTTGGTGCTGTGAAACAATCAACCATCTTAGTCAACGCAGTCTAGAAATATAAACGATGTCTTCCACGATGCGCGAGTCAGATTCGCGACTCACTCTTGACTGTTTTTTTTTTAACTTTCCCTAAAGCTAAGAATTTCAATTTTTTTTTATAAATATATTTCGTTTGTAATTTTAGATGAACGGGTTGTTTTTGGTAGTACCGATCTTATTTCGAAAATTATTTTAAAATGGGGAGCTACTTTATGCCTATTATGGAAAAGATTTCATGGAAAAACCGCTAACAAAAAACTAGTTTAGGATAACGTTACAACAGACTGGTAAAGAACGCACCAATTCACACTGTAAATATGAACCTAAAATTGCAGAGCGTTAGATTCAATCACCGTTGTAAAACAATTCATATTTTATTTTCTACATTCGTTATTCATTCCAATTAGGCACATCCCGAATTTCTATTTGAATTTTCAGAGCTGGCAACATTTAAATATGGATAAATCTAAGCTTTTGAACGAGTGTTTGCCTAAGTTGATTTAATTTTAATGTGTGAATAATTTTCTGTAATCTTTTTGGGTTCGCACAAAGTTGGTTATTCTAGGAGCTCGTGGCTAAATAATAGCAGCTGATCGGGTCGATCTTTAGGTTAAGCCGCGCTTGCCTAGGTTGATCTGTGGATGGGTGACCACCCGTTACATACCGAGTTTCCTCCGTGCCTCGGAAAGCACGTTAACCCGTTGGTCCCGGCTGTCATTTGTAGATCTTTGACAGTGTGGAGTTGTGGAAGTCAGATAGGCAGTCGCTCTATATAAAATACTGATATAAAGATGCTGGAAGCCGACCCCAACATAATTGAGAAACGGCTAGGCAGATGATGACAAAGTTAGTTATTCGCTAAACCTAGAAAAGGATTATTACTTACTTACTTTTTTTAAAAAAACGTTGCCCCACACTAGGAATTTCTCCTGTATCGTGGGTGCGTTTACAAACATTTAAACTCACAAACACAAACAGCCAGACCCGGAACAACTTCTTCTTTCTTAAATAATATTACTGGATTTATAGAAAGTTAAGAAAATAAATACTTGTAAAAGATATTCTAGGAGCATTCACCTATTCAGCCTCAATCCTAACTATGTAGGGGTCGGCTTCCAGTCTGACCGAATACAGCTTGTATACCAGTTTTTTACGTAGAGTCGTTGCTTATCTGAACTTAAATACTTACTAGCTTCCGCCCGCGACTTCGTCCGCGTGGCATAGTTACTTTTGGATAACGTTAACTTTAACCCTCGAGATGATTTACTTTTTTTCCCTCTTTCTCCCCCCTTTCTCACTTTATTTATGACCTATGTCCGTCTCCACGGTCAACAGTATCTCTGTACCGAAATTTATCAAAATCGGTTTTGGAAAATAAACAAATAAATATAATCAGTTTTAGTTTTGTAGCCTAGCATTTGGTACGTTATGTGATTTGACAATTATATATCGATGTAACGGGAGACACATGACACATTTAGAAGTCATGATACACAAAACCTTAGTCATTCTATACACCGACAGCAAAAATATCGTTCATGTGCGAGCCGGACTCTAGCACGAAGGGCTCCGTGCAAAAGTGCGACATAAACGCCTAAATATTTTGATTGCGTAGACTTGGAAGTTTCATTTAATAATGGCTCCAAGGGACCACAGACTTAACTATAAGGTTGATTTCATTTCCATATCTCCACGCGTTCCTGAGATAAAAGGTCTTGTTATACAAACACGGGCCTGTTGGTCTAGTGGTTAGTGGCCCCGACTGCTAAGCTGGAGGTCGTGGGTTCGATTCCCACCCAGGACAAACTTTGTGTGATGAGCATGATTGTTTGTTCTGTGTCTGGGTGTGATTTATCTATAATATGTATGTATTGATAAATTATATAAGTATGTATATCAGTTGTCTGGTTACCATAACACAAGCTCTGCTTAGCTTGGGATCAGATAGCAGTGTGTGTTGTCCCAAAAAAAAAAACTGACGGAAAACAAAGTGATGACCACTTTGTTTTCCGTCAGTTTTTTTTTATAAGGATTACGTTTTATTTTTCATATCAAGCCACGGATCCCTAAAAACACGTTTATTCTACACAATATCCACACGACTATTTGCTTACCACTAGCTAAAAACCAGCATTGTTGCCTATACAAAGACCGCTCCTAAAACCGGATGCAACTCAAAGCGTTCCGAAAAACTACAAACACAGGACAACATCCATAAAATTAATTAGACTACGTCATCATTCACAATTCTCCTGACGTCATACCTATTTATTTGTGATCGTCGCCGCATGTCTTCGTCCATGCTTCCCTATTACTCGTATTTTTTTTTTTATATAAAACTAGCTTTTGCAAGTATATTCGTCAAAACAAAATTCGCCACTATTTGTTTTTTTTATTATTTTAGTATATCTGTATACCGACATTTTTTATAAATATTGATAGTATTTTACATGTCAATGTTATATAAATTAATAATTTATTTTCTGTTTTACACCTAAAACTGTTTCTCTCTGCATCACCCAAAGGTTGACTGGTAGAAAATGTCTATGGCATTAAGTCCGCCTCTGTACTTCGTGCTTGAAGTTTTAAACAAATATTTCTTACTAGCTTTTGCCCGTTAAAGTCGCGGTAACACAGTTCCCCTTTCCTGATTTGCAGGTACCTGCTACCTGCAGTTTTTGCCCTTGCGCCTTATTGATTTGTAATAGCAATGCTAAGTTTCCCTTTTCTTCCCTCATTCTCCCTCATATCCCACTTATTTTAAATAAAAATTAGCCGTCCGTCTCCTGGTTTCCAACTATCTCTGTACCAAAATTTATCAAAATAGGTTTAGCCATTAAAGCGTATAGAGATAACAAACAAACTCACTTTTATAACGCTTTTATAATAATAATAAGGACTAGCGACCTGCTCAGGTTTCGCACGGGTGTAAAGTTTTGATTATGAATGCCATTCAGAGTAGAGAATAATCAAAGACACAATTTGATAGACTGTGTGGAGAATTATACTAATATGTTATCAACCTTTCGCATAAAGTACTGTCTACATCTATGTATATCTATAGCGAAAACTGCAATAAAATCCGTTGAGTAGTTTAATAGATACAAGCCAAATGGTTCTTAACCGAAACTGGCAGGCCCCAATTTTTTATATTTTTTAAAATATATAAAAATGTAAGAATAAAAGTCATTAAACTAACAAGGGATCACAAAAAAGAAAACAATATTAAATAAAACTAAATATTTGGGTGGCTGCGTACTGACAATCAATAGTCGACAAAGTTTAAAAAATGTCGATAAAAATATAGCGTGTCCCATCCCTAATCGCTGTAGAGTCCGTTTTAATTGATACTGGAGTACTTTTTGTTCGTGTAGTGATGTCACGGTACTAAGGAAGTTGTCAATTAGATTTTCTCTGCTAAATGCTTTTTCAGAGGTAGTCTGATGTTTTTAAAGTGAAATGGAATTGTGAAATGTATGGGAAGTTGGTTTTGTGAGTAATTGCAGTTATCATGGCGTCGAGTCCATGAATTTGTATTTTATTGCTGTAGATACGTTGAATGAAAAATCTGAAAAGTGGTTGATATTTTTGAGGTATTTTCTTGTGACCATTTAAAGAGTTTTAACGTAATTCTTATTATTATCCTATAATGATTAGTTTAGTTATTAGTTTAAAAAAAAACGTTGCTCCACACTAGAAATGTCTCCTGTTTCGTGGGTGTATAAACAGCCAAACCCGGAACAACTATCTGTATTACAAATATTTATTCCGTGCGGAAATCGAACTCGCGACACACAGCACAGCAGTCGATCGCTCAGCCACTGCGCCAACTGTGTCGACCGTGTCGATCCTGCAAAATCAGCCATTTTAGACCCCCAGCTACCTACATTATTTATATCAACATTTTTAATATTTTTCAGACGATTTTTCCAACACTTATGTCCCCGTGGCCCATATTTATTGCCATACTATACGAAGCTTACGTGAACAGAGTACCTCATACATCACACATACATTTTTAAGTTAGTGTTAAGTATGGAAGTTTTAAGTGCTATGTTAAAAGATTATGGGCAAGGAGCCAGAGAGACATTATTGCTTCTTACTTAATCGTTAAACTAAGTAAAACGGTGCCAAACAGACGCTATATGATTTTGCAGATTGTGGATGTTATTTAAGACGAATAGCATAATGTTTTGGCAAGGTATTTTTAGGTATATGATTTCCAAATAATTTTGGAAAATAATCATTTTGTTATATTTTAGAGAAAAAAAATACACATGTTTCTCCAGTTATATTTAAATTCAGGGCATCTCCATAACTTTTGCTTAAACGGATGGAAAATTATCAAATAACTTTCCCTGATCTGGAAGGAGCTGGTGGAAATGTCAGAATTTTACTGACTAAAACCCACCCATGTTCCTTCTCCTGACCTTTATATTTCGAGGCCACGGTATTTCTTTCGAAAAACCCGCAACCCCGGATCTCCACGGATGCTACTAAAAAAATCCTGATAATAAAACCCAAGAACACTTCCCAGTCTAGGAACCAAAGCTAAGACCTCATACACACCAGTCGTCTTTCTATTCACTTGACCAACATGACAGTATTTTTGACATAACCAGCTTTTAATTGAGAAATGGACGCCAATTTGACGTGGAGGTATTTAAAATAAATTGGATGGGAACCGAGAACAATACGAAAATCACAGATATGCGAGTATTAATATATATGGTAGATATTGGATGGATTTTTGCGATGGGAATGTAGAAGCACCCTGTATAGAATATATATAAATATATTAAACTAGCTTCCGCCCCCGACTTCGTCCGCGTGGCTTAGTTACCTTGGGCTATACACTACCTTAAAAATTCGTGATAATTGAAAAAAAATATGTCCGTCACCAGGGTCTCAACTATCTTTGTATTAAAATTCATCAAAATCGATTTGACCTGAAGACGTAACAAACAAACTCACTTTCGCTTTTAATATTAGTAAGGATATAATTTTTCAGATAAAACTTAAAAGTTAAGGATTTTTTTGTTGTTTTATATCTTCTCCCGCTCTGTGCGAACGAAAAGGATTGTAGGTCTTTTTATTTATTTATTTAAACTTCATGTACAATGGCGGTACATAGGCGGACTTAATACCATAAAGCATTCTCTACCAGTCAACCTTTTTCTGACTAAAACCCATCCATGTTCCGTATTTTGCCCTTTGTGATCCTGAGGTCGCAGTTTCTCTTTCCAACCACCCGAAACCCCGGCAAGCAGTGGCCCTGGCAGGCCCTTTTGCTTTGCTAACATCTCTTTGAGACGCGCGTGGAACACTAGACGGACGGATGGTGAGCTAACCATTTGCTCACTGTCCACAGACCCACAGTTGAAGAATAAACTTGGCACCATTATAAGGGTGAATACTATCACCAATAAACATCAGTATACTGTGAAAAGTGTAAGAGTTTCTATTAAGTGACGATCATAACGTCACCGTCAAGTCACGTTCGTGTTCCACGCGCGACTCAATGAGATGCCAGCAAAGCAGACGGGCCTGCACAGGGGCACCGCCTGCAAGGGCTGCAGGTTTTTCGACTAGGGCCTGTGAAGGTACATGGATGAATATTAGTCAGTTAAAGTCTGAGACTCTCCTTCGCTAAGCCTAAAACGGAAGGGAGTTATTTGAATAATTCTCGTCCGTAACCAAAAGGGGCTCTATTTTAGTTCCAATGAAACAGTCTTACTATTCCTGCCAATCTACCTATCAAAATAAAAATTATAATTTTTTAACAACCAAACCATATCATATCCTTAACAATAGAATTTATACGTTAAGTTGTTAACCACATTGCCCTCAAAATGTAACCATAATTGAATCAACATAAACCGCACATATCGAGCTATATTTTGCCTTCAAATTCGTGTATTTGTTACTAGTAAGCAATATCAATTCATGCATTGCAATTTGATTTTAACGTCATTTGGTATTAATGTGAAAATGAGCACTTAATTCTGGGTTTTCGGGCAAAACTGTGTTTTTGTAGTTTAGGAGCTCGTGTCAAAACTTGAGTATCATCATTGCTTTACTTAATATAAACTTAATTTAATTGTAAAAAGAGTCGTTAAAATCCGTATTTAAGTTTTTTTTTTTACACAGAGGGTAGAATATTATAGGTAGAACGGTTTGAGCTTGAAGATTTATTTATAATAAGTAATGTTACTTTTCAAACGTTTTCTACGTTTGAAAAGTAACAGAAATATTACAGTTCACCGTTGCATGCAAGAAAAGCGAGAAAAAAGTGAGGATTAAGTGTTTAACAACAGGGCAAACAATATACATCAAAGTAAACAGTGCAGTAGGCCTAACATAGGTACATCTTCGAGTTGACAGTCTTTATTTAAAGTCAGAAGCGAAAGTCAATCAACCAATCTAACCGTAGGTCTGTCGTGTTACCTTGTAACGAGTTGTGGAAGTAAATAAAACAGCCGCTCTATGTAAAAGGTCGACCCCAACACGGTTATCCGATGATTAAATATAAATGAGCCATAGCTTTCCGACTATGATTACGTCCGATAAATACATAAATTGTCCGGTTATTCTAACCCTATTTCATGGCTTTGCTAATAGATAAATTTACAGTTTATGCTCGGAATAAACAATCGTGAAATTGTAATTTGCGTGACTGTTAAAATTTACTCATTTCATTTATGATATTGCACCCACATTTAAGGTTATTTCAACATTAAAAACATACAACCTGCATTTCCACTAACATTTCTAAAGTCAATAGCGGTCAGAGTCATTAATCCCTCGAGCAATTCCCCACATTTCCTTGTTGCACGATAGATATTAATTACTAGAAGACAACTCGGCACTGCACATTTAAACTACACGTTTACGACTCTTTCTATCCGGGGAAAAAAACGTATACCTTTTTATGCGAGTTCAGGGCGAACCGAGGACCCTTACTATTGTTCTGATGTTGAATACATCATTTCTAACGGTTTTAATTGCGAATTTGAATCATTTCTATTGGTCTTTATACTGCGTGGGAAGTAATTTCCATTAGTGGTTGGTTTTTTTTGTTGTAATTAACGATAGTTTGTTTTCAGTTTTAGTTGTTTACTATACAAATACAGTATAATTTGAAAGAAGAAAGAAGTTCCTGGCATCAAATAACTTTCCCTGCTTTTTTTCTTGAGACTTCTGAACCTTTTTTGAATGTCTGACTCCTTGACTATTCAAAAGTGCATAAAATATTTTTATTAATCAAATACATTAAAATCTCGTGTTTACTCATGTGGCAAATATATGTGTTTTTTGTGAATAAATAAACAAAATTAGATTTGTTATAGACAGTGATATTCAATTATCCCCATGGATAGAATTCCACGATTCTTGATAGTATTCGAATTATAGTTATCTTTAAAACAAAGAAGGGAAACCGCTTTAAAGCACACTTATCTTTATTATTAAATTTATTTTTGTTAATTATCATAAGAGAGCAGAAAATACTTCTACTAAAAATTAAGAAAAGCTAAAAAATAAACGTTAACGCAAATAAACGCGTTTACGTTGAGGCGTGACTTCAGATCGAGTGACATTCAATCCAGTAGTAGGCCTATGTCGTGCCAGAGAGGCGTTTTTCACGGCGATTTCAATTAGCAAAGGTAGGACGTACTCAATGCACTTGTTCCCACTAAGGTTGGTACTATCTATAAACTATGGGCTTTCAGCCGAGTAGGTAGTGGCCAGTGTTACTGGCATAGTAAGACTATTGAAGTTTAACGGCATACTTTTCTTTTTTTTTATTGTTGGTCTATTTGGCTTGGCCTTTCTTAAAAAAAAAAATAGGCTCAGTTGACTAATTCATTTAGTCTCTGATGATACTAGGCTTTTTTTTTCGGGTGGGAAATCATCCAATGACTTCCCCCGCTCTGGGCGGAGCGGGGGGGCATGTCAGACTTGTACTGACTAAAACCCACCCATGTTCCTTCTATTGCCCTTTACGTTCCGAGGCCGCAGTATCTCTTTCGAACAACCCCGGCAGGCGGAGGCTCTGGCAAGCCCCTCTGCTTTGCTGACTCTCTTTGAGGCGCGCGTGAAACACGAACGCGCCGTCGACACGGCCTGTCGTCAATCGACGGACGGACGGTGAAGTACTTAAAAGAAAAAACGTGAACTAGTTTGATTGTAACTTCACGCCATGTCACGCCTTGTAATTTCCAAAGGGTTAAGCAGAGGCTTAAATAAATAATAAAACAAATATAATTTTATAAATAAATAAATTAAGAAATAAGTATTAATATTATATCCAAATAAGTTCCGTTAAGTTACCTCTCACATTTGACGGGCCTGTTGGTCTAGTGGTTAGTGGCCCTGACTGCTGAGCCGGAGGTCGTGGGTTCGATTCCCACCCAGAACAAACTTTGTGTGATGAGCATGATTGTTTGTTCTGTGTCTGGGTGTGATTTATCTATAATATATATGTATTTATAAATTATATAGGTATGTATATCAGTTGTCTGGTTACCATAACACAAGCTCTGCTTAGCTTGGGATCAGATAGCCGTGTGTGAGTTGTCCCAAGATATTTAGATATTTACATTTTGACGACGGCACAACAAGGTTAGTAAGGTACCTTTAAAATACACTTAAAAAAGTACTTGTTCACTTTCTAGAAGATACTTTTTTAGGCATTAGTATTTTCGAATAGGATAATTTTCAACCACCACGGGCGTAGCCACTGGTAAAACCTAATCTAGAATACCAATACCCAGTTTCAGGTAGCCTGGTAAAACTTCTCACCCTATATCATAAACTGTTATTGGTTATCGAAAAGGAAAACAGGCAATACAACAGCTATTTCTTTTTTTATTGTTCTCTTTTTAAAAAAAAATGTTTTATTGTTTTGTGTTGTGCGAGTCTCATAAACATTATAGTTTGACGGCACGGTTGGCGCAGTGGCTGAGGGATCGACTGCTGCGCTGCGTGTCGCGGGTTCGATTCCCGCACGGAACAAATATTTGTATGACCTGCAGATAGTTGTTTCGGATCTGGCTGTTTGTGTATGTGAGTTTATATGTTTGTAAACGCACCCACGATACAGGAAAAAATCCTAGTGTGGGGCAAGATTTTCTATCGTCAGATTCGACAACATTAAACAGGCTTTCAGAAAGCTGAGGCAATTTACCTCATGGAAAGCCCAATGTGGTCATCCATACAAGCTTAGCCGAGTGGGCAGCTTGTGCCAAATAAGGGGTCCGATTAAGGAGATACTTAATTACGTACAGGCCGTAATAAATCGTACTTATCCCACAACGGGAGTGAGGCGTGAATACAACCTCAAACGATGGGGATGTACGAAGAATTTATGCATCACTGGCTAAAGGAAAATCTAACCTAGCTTCTATTATTCAGGGTAAATTTTTAAAGACACTAAAAATTTATTTGTGATAATAAATATTCTAATAGTATGAAGGTTAACTAGCTGGCGCCCGCGAAAAAAATATATATTATAGGTAAACATTATACAACTTATTACGCTAGTAACTTTATTTAATAGTTAAGACAATAATAATTGTAAAATTTGATTACTGTGACTTACCATGCATTGCCATTGAAAATAAACATGTATGCCAAATAACAGCTCAATCAAAAACCGGGAAGTGTGTCAAAATTAACTTCAAAGATTTGTTAACATGGTTAAAAAAATATTATAAGTAGCGTATTTTACTATGAATACAAAATGGCTGACGGATTTTATTAGTATATAGCTGGATGTTACAGAAGTTTTATTTTTATTTTTTAAACTTTACCCCTCTCTAGGAATTTCTCCTGTATCGTGGGTGCGTTTACAAACATTTAACACTCACATACACAAACAGCCAGACCCGGAACAACAATCTGTAGGACATACAGATATCTGTTCCGTGCGGAAATCGAACTCGCGACACGCAGCGCAGCAGTCGATTGTACAGCCACTGCCAACCGTGTTGTAAAATTTGCAACTTACATAATAAAAAATACCATTATTTTTCGTGTATTCCAATACTGTTTACGACACAGGACCATATTGGACATCGTCCTTTTATTTACTTGTATAGATTTGTTATATGGAAACAGCCTAAAAACGAACATAACCAGCATTGTTATTCGTTGAAATGGATAGTGTTTGGCGTTTCACACAACGTTATTTCATTCTGCACATCGCCCCGTTCATATTGCTTTTCAGACAATACTGACGTTAGATTTTATTGTAGTCTAGTTTATTCGTGTTTTCCATTCGTTCAAAGCCAGTATTATAAACTATATGAAACTGTTTGATACACGGGACTTTTGAATTGCTGTAGCAGTCAATCACAAATGAAATTCAGGTATACCTTTATTTAGTTTACGTGTTTACTACGTGCCTCTTGGTCTAGTGGTTAGTGGCCCTGACTTCTGAGCCGGAGGTCGTGGGATCGATTCCCACCCAGGACAAACTTTGTGTGATGAGCATGATTGTTTGTTTTGTGTCTGGGTGTGATTTATCTATAATATGTATGTATTTATAAATTATATAAGTATGTATATCAGTTGTCTGGTTACCATAACACAAGCTCTGCTTAGCTTGGGATCAGATAGCCGTGTGTGAGTTGTCCCAAGATATTTATTTATTATATTCTTTGAGATCAACTACTGCCAATTTGAGAAGGATTTTGCGGTCTTTTTTTTAATATAAAGGCCAGAGAGAGTGGCAAACGAGCGGGTCATCGAAGTTAGTACCGCCACCCACAGTCACCAGGGTAAGCTTTTTCTTGCTCAAACCAACCCAGCAGCCGCGGGAGATGCTCCGGATGAGCATGCTCGGGCATCGCGAGACCACGACTACCTCCTGGGTCTGTGAACGGTAAGCAATAGGTAGCACTGGACGAGAGACACTGCTAACGTCACTATGAGGTCATAGAGATGTCAACAAAGAAAAGCGGTCTGCCGGGCTTACAGGTTCTTCAAAAGAGATGCCGCGGCCACGGAATATAAAAGGCAAAAGAAAGAACATGGTTGGGTTTTAGTCAGTAAAAGTCTGACACTCCTCCCCACTCTGTGGAGGAAATGATTTGATGATTAACCATCCGCAAAAAAATATGGATGTTAGTTGCCACGAGGTGGTCTATTTTTTATACTTTGTGTACACAGGTTATTCGTTACACTAAACATATCCTTACTAATATTATAAAAGCGAAAGTGAGTAATTGTTTGTTTGTCTTTTGCTTCGTCTTCACGCCTAAATGGCTGAACCAATTTTGATGATTTTTACGTACAGAGATAGTTGGGACCCTGGAGACGGACCTAGGCTATATTAAAAAGAAAGGTATAAGTAAATGAGGGAAACAGAGGAAAGAAAAGGGAAAACTTAGCTTTACTATCACAATAATTAAGGCACAAGGGCAAAAATTACAGGTAGCAGGTACCTGCAAATCAGGAAAGGGGAACTGTGTTACCCCGACTTTAACGCATGCGAAGCCGCGGGCAAAAGCTAGTATTATATAAACAAAATATCAGGGCAATAACGGTAATGGACTAAGGACAGTATTTATGGGTCACCTCTACGGACCCCCTAAAATATCAAAAACAAAACATACCAAAACTCAAAATGGCCGCCATAATAAAGTTGATAGTGTTGCCATTACCCCGCTACCCGAGTATGGTGGCCGGGGAATGCGGATAATTTGTCAAACTGACCCGGGTTTAGCGGGAACAATGGCTAGGGAAAAAATGATATGTTTTGAGAACTTCGTCCTTTCGTGACGGTAGTGTGAATTTGATGGTCATATATTAGAAGAAAAGTTCAGGAACTCATGTCTATAATAGTGCCTCGATCTTTAGGTAACGCCACGCTTGCCTAGGTTGGTCTGTGGATGGGTGACCACCCGTTACATACCGAGTTTCCTTCGTGCCTCAAAAAGCATGTTAAGCTGTTGGTTTCAGCTCTCATTGACGGGCCCGTTGGTCTACCCTGACTGCTGAGCCGGAGGTCGTGGGTTCGATTCCCACCCAGGACAAACTTTGTGTGATGAGCATGATTGTTTGTTCTGTGTCTGGGTGTGATTTATCTATAATATGTATGTATTTATAAATTATATAAGTATGTATATCAGTTGTCTGGTTACCATAACACAAGCTCTGCTTAGCTTGGGATCAGATAGCCGTGTGTGAGTTGTCCCAAGATATTCATTTGTTGATCTTTGACTGTCGGTGTCCCGAAAGTCTGACCACCAGTCTTACCAAAGAGTAAATACGATACTCTTTGGTAAGACTGGTGGTCAGACTTTCTAGTACTAACTGGGTGGTGGAGGTCAGATAACAGTCGTTCTATGTAAAGTACTGGTATTCAGTTGCGTCCGGTAAGACTGGAAGCTGACTAAAAAGATGATGATGATATCAGGAGAAAGGTTAAGACTTTAGGAAGATAAATAAATAGTTTTGAATGGTTTTTCAACGTTATCCAAAAACCAATTCACGAACAACTTATTGCAGTCCATTACTGACTTTGTTACAATTGACGGAGAAATCGAGTAACAAACGTACAAAAAAAACCAGTTGAATTGAAAACCTCCTCCTTTTTTGAAGCCGGTTAAAATTACACACTCTGTTGAGAATAATCCAAGTCTGTACCGGCTATTGTCACATCTTTCCTCCAACGAAAATTGGTATAAGTCAACAAAATCTCCAATCTAAAAGGTCACAACCCAATTTCGCAGTTTTTTTTTAAAACCAACCGTAACGGCTACAATTTAAGCCATCAAATGCCATATCCATAGGTTCCGACGTCCACTCGATATTTCATTTAAGTGTTCGATGAGTCCTGCGCCTCATATCCGTCACTTTAATGACCAGTTCACATCTGGATTGCTGCAGTTATAACCAGTTTATGCCAGTTTGAAATAGATCGAACTGGATTTGATCGTGTTTGGATGGTTTTTTGTGAAGGTAGTGTTACTTTTTTAAGATATTTTCATAAAAACCATTTTATTTCTGAACATGGTTTTATTAAGTGCGCCGGTAAGTATGTAAAGAAGATTAGAATTTTTAATAATTTATATAATTATAATTTATTGCCATTACATTGCATTCAAAACTAAAAATATTAGCCAGGTCATTTTAATCTTCCCCCTACTGAAATAAGTACGTACATCACCTTATCGCGTACACCTTTTTTTTAAAAAAAAAACACTCACATCTGTCAATCAAATAATAAATTCTTCAAGTTGATTTTATGTTATGTTGGATTTTCTGGAGAGAAAATCGAAGATAACATAAAATAACGATCCACTTAATTTTACACTAGCTGGCGCTCGCGGCTTCACCTGCGTGGTATTCGAAAATAGTATCCTATTCCAGACTATAGTCTACCTCTGTGCCAAATTTCATCAAGATCGTTCAGCCGTTTTAACGTAAAAGAGTAACAAACATCTAGACATCCATCCTCACAAATATTCGCATTTATAATAAACTAGCTTTTGCTCGCGGCTTCGCTCGCGTTAAAAACGTGGTAACACAGTTCCCCTTGCGCCTTATTGATTTGTAATAGCAACGCTAAGTTTTCCCCTTTCTTACCACCTTCTACCTCACATCCCACTTTTTTAAATAATAAATAAATAAAAATAGCCTATGTCCGTCTCCTGGTTCCCAACTATCTCTGTACCAAAATTCATCAAAATCGGTGTAGCCATTAAAGCGTGAAGAGGTAACAAACAAACAAACAAACTCACTTTCGCTTTTATAATATTAGTAAGAATAGTAGGATTAAACACAACACACAACATCATAAATGTTAACCTTTAACAACTATGCAGATTTCCTTTCATTTTCCGCAATAAAACGTTTAATTTTAATACTTGAATAACATCACAGATTTTAAGTACTTATTAATAACTGGTTGGCAATGAGACAAATAACTGTTATGAAACTATTTATGGAAAAATAGCTGCCTGCGTCCCGCGGTTTCATCCGCGTAAACTAGGATAAAAATCCCATGTCTTAATAATATAATAAATTTACGATATCGGTGGGCTACTATTTTTATATTTTATTTAAAATGTTCTTTTTATTAAGTATTATTTAATAATATGAACAATATGGAAATTAATCAGTAAATGAATAATAATAATTTTAAATTAATTTGACGGCACGGTTGGCGCAGTCGCTGAGTGATCGACTGCTGCGCTGCGTGTCGCGGGTTCGATTTCTGTACAGAACAAATATTTGTATGATGTGCAGATAGTTGTTTCTAGTCTGGCTGTTTGTGTATGTGAACTAAATGTTTGTAAACGCACCCACGATACAGGAGAAATTCCGAGCGTTTAAAAAAAAGAAATTAGGTATATTAATGTAAATTTTTGCATACTACAATTTTATTATGTTTTTCTGTCAATTTTATTTCATTCAAAACCCGTTTTTGATAATATCGATATTATCAAAAACGGGTTTTTATTGTTACTTGAAAAAAAAAAAAAAAAAAAAATTCAGGTCAACATCTATAAAGCAGATTTCATGTAAATAAACATAGCCGTGTGAGCGTGAAGGAGTGACAAACCCACACACATAGGTACAAGCTATCACCTTTGTACTTTTAGTGTGATTATTAAAACACGATATTTCCAAGTCATCATTACTGCATCTGCTTGCCCTCTTTCAAGTATGTTAAGGTCGATGCAGCTGAATACCAGTATTTTAATGCGTCGTTAGTCTAGTCTGACCACAAATGCGTATGCGCACGAGGTAGGAGATTAGATACCCGGGTCGGGCGAATTAGTTTGGTTCTTCCATCAGTTTTATTTCAGTATGGAGTTTAGATTTGTGCCCCTTTTAATATCAATAGGTCTTCCTTATTACACAGTATTTAAACATAACTGGTGAAATGTGGGTGTACCGTTAGGTACACACGACGGCGCATCAACCTACAGCAAACCATTTTAAACTGATCTCTCTACTACGGTGTGCGATCTGTATTAGAGAGATCAAGTTACAATAGTTTAGAATAGATGGACTTGCCGTCATGTGTACATCTAAATCAATTTCATATAGGCCTACATGGGCACTTATAAAACATCGAGGGCACGATTCGAGTTGGTCGTTTCCTATGGATTTCTCCGTAAGAACCAGCAAGAAACACCATGGTTACACCTTTAGAATCTTTTGGTTTTACAATTTTGTTCACGGTTGAATTATAGCAGCCGCTTGGGTCGATGTTTAGGTTAAGCCGCGCTTGCCTAGGTTGGTCTGTGGATGGGTGACCACCCGTTACATACCGAGTTTCCTTCGTGACTCGGAAAGCATGTTAAGCCGTTGGTCCCGGCTGTCATTTGTAGATCTTTGACAGTCGTTATAGATAGTCAGTGTTCCGAAAGTCTGACAACCATTCTTAGAAAGGGGTATCGCATTACCCAGTACTAACTGGGTTGTGGAGTTATTCAGCTGCATCCGGTTAGACTGGAAGTCGACCCCAATATAGTTGGGAAAAGGCTAGGCGGATGATGGTTTTACAATGTTGTTATTACAGCGTTAGTACTTAAGTAAGAGAGGACAGCGTAGTCCCGACAATAAGTCATTGCCAACTTTACAAAACGTAAAATAATATAAGAAGTAAACAAAAGTTAACAAGCGTCTTAGAATCTACAAGGCCAACCATGTCTACCCATTTACAAAGAAATTTATTGTTAAAAAATAACCATATTATTACTTTTTGAACGTCACATTACAAAAGACAGTCAGTCCCACAAAAACGCCCTGCCCTTCGCCACTTCCTAGTGTTTTAGCTGGGAAGAAGAAGTGGCGGAACAAACTCCCCAGCAACACATCTGTCTGTCAGGTTAGAAGAACCAGATTTTATACAATTCCGTTCATCACAACGTACTTATTTTTTCATTGTCACATGTCAGCTAGCAAACACCAAATTATATAAATAAAAATTACCCATCTCTGTCTTCCCCTTCAGAGATTCCAAGCGCGGTGCTATGTTATATTTTCGCTATACGTTTAGGCGCAATAGTCTAAGCTAGGCGCATACCAAATGACAAGTTCTCTTCCAAAAGAACAGTTGAGTGACCTAAAATCAGTCAAGCGTTCACAAGGACTAATTTTCTGTATCAGTTGAAGCAAAAATCTCGGATATCACAAGACCTTTGAAGTTAATACACGTCAACGATCAGAAAGGTTATTTTATGTGTAAAGAAATATATACCTTAGGGCTTAGATAGAGGGCCCGCCAGAGGCACTGTTTGTCGGGGTTGCGGGTGAAAGAGATACCGTGACCCCGGAACATAAAGGGCAAAAGCTGGAACATCGATAGGTTTTAGTCAGTACAGTCTGATACTCCGTCTTATTTAGTTATTTCATGGTTTAGTTAAAGTGAAAATATGAAATGCTTTGAATACTATTCTTGATTCATCAGTAAGTTACAGACAGATATAACTTAGTTTTCCACAAAAATAACATAGAGAAGAAAACCTACCTTTTGTCCTTTATTTACTTTCTAGCTTTTGCCCTCGGCTTTGCTCGTGCTAAATTAAAATTAAATCACGATTCGACTGGACAGTTGTGCCATTATTGTTTCCCTCGAAAACAGTTTTTTTGGATGTAATTTATTCTAGGTCCTTTTCTGTACACCTGACAACCTGTATACAAAATTTAGATACAACGCCCGACCGCGCGGAAGAGCGTTGCTCACCGCAACTCCGCGCGGACAAGCGGCGCACACCGCCACTCCGCGCGAACAAGCGGCGCACACCGCCACTCCGCGCGGACGAATGGTCCGTGTCAGAATACCCTAAAACTCGGTCATATCAACACCACAACGTAAAACAAATTTAGATCGCTTAATCTCTCAAACATAATCTACCCACGGATTGTCTAACGAAGCTTAGAGTCTGACGATTAAACTGTCGAATTGTGGTCAGCACCCGGTAATACCGCCACGATGCTACATTAGGCAATATCTCCAGTAATGCTGTTTGTACAAAGACGGTTACGCTGTGATTTTGCGAAAAATTTAATGTTTAAAAATATTTTGTTTGGGTGTTTTACGGACTTTTTTTTTACTTAGACTGGATATAGGCTATTTTTTTTAAGTGAGGGAAAGAGGATGAGGGAAGAAGAGTTAAAATTTAGCTTTGCTATTGCAATAAATAAGGCGCAAAAACTCGAGGAATCAGGAAGCTGCAAATCAGAAAAGGGGAACTGTGTTACCCAGACTACAACGCGAGCGAATCCGCGAGAAAAAGTTTGTTTGTGAGAATGGATGTATGGATGTCTTTACTTTTTCACGTCGAAACGGCTGAAAGGATTTTTTTTTAAATTTGTCGTTGAAGTAGATTATACTTTGGAATAACACATAAAATACTTTTTTTTTATGAAATATTTGCATGATCTAAAGATTAGTTATCTCTGGTCTGGCTGTTTGTGTATGTGCGTTTAAATGTTTGTAAACGCACCCACGATACAAGAGAAATTCCAAGTGTGGGGCAACGTTCTTAAAACAAAAAAAATACCGATTTAAATGAGTCTACTTAAGCAGCCAATTAAAAACCCCTGATATGTCCACTTTGGGATTGTATATTTCTGGACAAAGTTTCAAATGGCAATTTTAGAAAACACAAAAGAGAAGCGCCACCAAGAAAGAAATTACAAGAAATTACTCTAGAAGGACATCAAATGCGGTCGCTGTAGCCGTGAAATCGGCTAGATGGCATCATTATCTGTTAGACGAAATTGGGCTTAGTTACCGAAATGTTTTTAAATATGAAACAAAAAACAAATCAAGGTGAAGATACACCGTAATCTTTGCGGCAGATTTTAAAGTCTTCATTCGAATCATACATTAGGTACCTTCATCTGTTTCATATTGTATTTTAGATCCAGCCTTGCCACCGCCACTATAAAAGGCCAAACCCTTACCCAGCTTAGTCACGGTCAAAAGAAATCCTAATAAGATCCAACACACATAGAAATTTCTAAAAAAAAAAGAACAAAAGCGTCCCTCGGGCGATTGAAAAGGGCCTCTAAATATCTTCAGCCTAATGACTACCCATGCCAAAAAATCAGCTAAAATCTTTACATAAAAGATGACATTTTGAAAAAAAGGGAGAAATTTAACAAATCCTGGCCCAATCTTAAGGAATAAGACTGTATTAAGGGCACGCTGAATACTTATCATTTTTAATATCGTCCGACGTATAAGATCTCTGGCATACCCGGGTATGGTGCAAGTTACCCGCGTGAACATCGCATTTTTACAGGATCAAAAGTAATAATTTCATCTAAATCCATTTAGTCGCTTATACGTAGTAACAAACATACACACAAACATTTTAGAATAGCCTGTAGAATAGTAATTTATTTAATAATAATATCTAATATATTTTTTTATTATTTACACCATAAAAATAACATAATAATAAATACCATATCTAAGAGGAGACCTGAGCCCCGTTAGCGCTGCGGGTTATTAGAAAAGGATACCGCAGACTCGGAACACAACGGGCAAAAGTAGAAACATGGATGGGTTTAAGTCAGCAAAAGTCTGACAATCCCTTCCACTCCGCCCGGAAGTTTATTTGACGACGAAAAAAAATGAGACCTAAATTCTTTACATTATCTCGGGTTGTTTTCGCCTTGCCATCGAAGAGTACTTGCATAAACACAACCTTGTAGCCAGGATTATCCATCAGCAACTTACTCTAAAATACAGCCTTGTGGAATTGAAAGTGCCGTACTACAAGTATGTGCCCGACCCAGTTCTCGAGAAAAACCACGTCACGCTGTACTAGGATCGGTCTATCATTACTGACAGGACTATTGTTGCAAAAAAACGTGATATAGTGGTGGTGACTCGATCAGAGCGGCGCGCGGCGCGCAATGACGAGAACCTTGTGAAAGCCGAAAAAGATAAACAAATCAAGTATATTGACTTGGCTCGCGAGGTTGTCGACATGAGAGATGTGGACTCAGCGATCATTGTGCCGATAGTAGTTACAGTCAATGGCTTAATTGCCAAGAGACTCGACCAATACCTGAGGAGGCTTTGGTTAGGCAGCTGGATCAAGGGCTTGATACAGAAAGCGGTACTCCTGGATACGGCTCGTACTGTTATGAGGTTTCTTTCTCTGGAACCCTGACCACCGGTAGCTTGGACCCTGTTCCCGATACCGGCGGGCTACTATTTTTTTATATTTTTAAATGTTTCTTTTTTATTTTCTACGTTTTTGTAAAGAAATATTTAACAAATAAATAATTTGTATTTAACTGAATAAACGAAAATATAATAATTAATCGCTCTCTCTTATAACTCAAACCAAAAAGGGCACTAAGGATGGCAAGGGCGTAGCTGCCACGCACTTTATCAGATCTTTTGTCAGTTCTGAAAAGTTGCGGCGATCAAAGGGCGGTTTGGATGTTGACATTGAAATCCAGTGCCAGGAGACAGTATGTTTGTTTAGCATTTTTTTTTATTTTACCTTTTCCCCACACTAAGAATTTCTCCTGTATCGTGGGTGCGTTTAGAAACATTAAAACTCATATACACCGGAACAACTAACTGTACGTCATGTTGAATATTATATGTATTTATATCTAATATATAAAATTCTCGTGTCACAGTTTTCGTTCCCATACTCCTCCGAAACGGCTGGACCGATTTAAACGAAATTTTGTGTACCTACATATCGGGTAGCTCTGAGAATTGGCCAACATCTATTTTTCATACCCCTAAGTGAGCAGCGGGTGAAACCGCTGGGCACAGCTAGTATTATATAAGTAAGTAATAATATAAGTATAATATGAGGAGCTCGTAGCTAAATTATAGCAGCCGCTCAGGTCGATCTTTAGGTTAAGCCGCGCTTGCCTAGGTTGGTCTGTGGATGGGTAACCACCCGTTACATACCAAGTTTCCTCCGTGCCTCGGAAAGCACGTTAAGCTGTTGGTCCCAGCTGTCATTTGTAAAACTTTGACAGTCGTTACAGATAGTCAGTGTCCCGAAAGTCTGACAAACAGTTTTACCCAGTACTAACTGGGTTATGGAGGTCAGATAGGCAGTCGCTCCATGTAAAATACTGATATTCAGCTGCATCCGGTAAGACTGGAAGCAGACCCCAACATAGTTGAGAGATGATGATATAATATGTATAAGTATTGTTTTTTATAAATGTAGTTATTCGTTTTGAATAATGATACAAGACAGACTACCTACAGTAGTATCTCTCCTTGAAATCCATCCAAAGGTTGTCTTGAACCTGCCGGGGTTGCGGGTTGTTCGAAAAAGATACCGCGGCTCCGGAACGTAAAAGGCAATAGAAGGAGGGCAGTAAAAGTCTGACATGCCTCCCCGCTCCGCCCAGAGCGGGGGAAGTCATTAGATGATTACCCACCCGAAAAAAAAAGGTTGGCTTGAAAATATCGCTTTTAGCGATAAGACCGCCCATTGTATCACCTTATTTATAAGTTCTATACTGTTATTTTTGTAATTTGTATGGTGTATCATAAAGAATATTCTATTTATCATGTTCCTTTTTATTATTTATGACCCGGAGCACTTACAAAAACCCCAGTAACACCTATTTAGATCAATAGATACAAATAGGTGTATGCGAAAAATATGATTACCCGTAAGTCCCCAATGAATAGTAAAACTAATATGTGTATCAATATCGGGTGACCATGAATGCTATCGAACTGAATGTGCTCTTGACATAATTGCTTTTACTTCCAAAGTGTACTGTCAGTAAAAGAGATGGGTAACCAGGCTCTGAAGTAGAAATTTCCTCAAAAATGAACGTTTTCGAAGAAAGTTAAATTTATTTGATAGGAAACAAACAGCTCATTAAATATGATTATTATTATTACCGGTATCTTGGTACCTGCTTTCGATACCGGTGGACCACTTTATTTAACTGACTTCAAAAAAGGAGGAAATCTTTTTTATTTAATGTATTTTCACTGATTACTCAAAGACGCCTGGACCGATTTGCAAAAATTGTTTTTTGTTTGATAGGGTATACTTTTCAAGTGGTCCTATATTAATTTTATTTATATTGCTTATGTAGTTTATGAGTTATCGTCTATAAAACATATTTTTTCTCCATGTCTATATGGGTAATCTGCTAATCTTTTAGTAACAATGGAACATGAATACTCGATAGAAATTATGTATTATATAATTTTACCATAATTAAAAATGCTGAAATAAAAGACTTTTTTGTGTTTCAACGAAAACAAAAAGTCACCGACTTTCGGAAGTAAAGTTATTTCCACTTTTTAGTTTTTTTTTAAGTCTGTTTTATTTTGTACAAAAAAGTTTTTTTCATTTTTCAACGTTTTTTTCAAAAGCTAAAATAAAAAAAAAACAGAAAATACTAATTAAATTTGAGTTGAAGTCCATCGCTTTCTAAGAAAGAAAAAACAACTATATCTGACCACCTGGTTACTTATTTATTTTGCTGAACGTACCTTCCTACTTCCAATTATGACCACTTCCCTTTCAGCCATTCATTAAATGGTCATTAGGAGTTGCCTGTTGTCATTTGGGTGTTTCCTTTCCATGTGTGAAGAACTGTTATTCAACGACTAGCGGAAACATCACTATTGAACTACTAATTAATTGTTTTACAGACAAGCAAATAACACAATTATCACATATATCCCCGGATATAGGCATACGTATAATTTTGTTTTTTTTTTAATAAAACGTTGCCCCACACTAGGAATTTCTCCTGTATCGTGGGTGCGTTTACAAACGTTTAAACTTACATACACAAACAGCCAGAGCCGAAACAAGTAGTAGGTCATATTCATATTCATATAGGTTCATATTTGTTCCGTACAAGGATCGAATCCGTGGCACACAACGCAGTCGATCGCTCAGCCACTGCGCCAATCGTATCCTTCAATATTCTTTCATTTGCCCTTTATGTTCCGAAGACGCGGTAAGTCTTTCAAACTACCCGCAACCACAGCAGAAAAAACCAGGACTTGGCATCATCATTCCAAAATCTTGACTACCCGCCAATTTGCGGTGCGTATAAATAACGGGAACCGATAGAATGATATACAGACAGACATTGGACTGAAAGGGATTAACATCCACAGTTTTGGGCTGTAAACAAGATGGATGGGACCACCAAAAGGGTAAGACTGATTTGTTAGGTTGAGGATAGGAGATGATCGAGAGTTTGAGCTAGATTAAGATTTTCGACGGTTGTGAACGAATTTAGTTTGGTTTTGGTTTGGTCGTTTTTGATTTAAATAGAGTGGATGTAATGTGTCTTTATTTATCGGAGCAATTCACCAACTTTTTAACCGACTGCAAAGAAGAAGAGGTTCAATGTTCGACAGTATTTTCTTTTGTTCACCAATGACTTTGCCAACTGTATCGATTTTCATATTTCTTTCTTTATTTGAAAAGCTTCCGAAGTGGTAACATTTTTTTTTTATATTACTTAAGTAGTTTTTGAGTTATCAATCTATAATATTTATTTTTCTTTCATGTCCATATAGGTGATCAGATAATAATTATATTTTAATAAATAGAAAATTTCATCGTACCATAACTAAAACCATTCAAAATAAAAAAAAATGCAAAAAAATCAAAATTAAAATTTTAAAAATGGATTTTAACTTCACTTTCGGAAGTCGGTGGCAAAAAAGTCAACGAAACTAACTAAAGTAATGACTGTGACTTTTACTTAAAAAAATCTTCCGTTATTTTTACTTAAAAAAAAGCTTTGAGTAGGATAAACATACATACACATTCATTTAAAAGCTGTTAATTTGAAATTATAAACAAACACACCAATTTTATTAATTTGGCTAATTGCCTAAAACGAGCATCAAAGCGCGGTGGCAGGGGACGCCTCCTATTAAAAATTATATCCCCAAATAAATCTATTTCCATAAAAATACTTCATATTTCTTCGTTTATACTTCACTTCTGGAAACAAGAATCTCACTTACAGTAAAATATAAAAGCGTAAATAAATAAGTAGTTACCTTAAGTGAAAAAACAGAACTCGGCACTTATTTGTACATCCCTGTTTCCTAAAAGGTTAAATATTCCAGTATTTTACTGCAAAATACGCCAAAAGCCAACAGTTTTCAAATTAAAATAATTACGCTTTGCTTTCGCGCCAATTTACAAGCTATTCATAAATTCCCTTTAGATGAAATTTTGCTAATTAGGAATTCAAATGGCTCGATTATTTTGATATCTGCCAACCAAAGTGTTGGTTGTAGCTACCCAGCTACAACCAAGACTTTGGTTAGTGCTGCTTCTTACTACGAGTAACAGTAAAGCTAGGCTTGAGGTTGCTAACTCGATAGCTGTGTATAGACCTGGGTGCCTAAAATGGCTGCTTAAGCAGAACCATATAGGGTTATGACTTACGATACCATTAGTAAAATGGCCACTAAGTCAAAATTCTCATGGTCTCATCATTCTCTGGGTCTGTGAGTATTTTTAAATTTTATCGTTTCTGATCGAATTGGATTGCCAGCCTATCGGCCTATGAAAACACACCTAAGTTTGCTGGGGTCGGCTTCCAGTCTTACCGGATGCAGCTAAATATTGTACATGGACTGACTGCCTATCTGCCTTTCATGACAATACCATACACAATTGGTAAGACTGGTCAGACTGGTTTGTCAGACTTTTTAGTCCTCATGTAAGTTGACCAAGTTTTTGTCTGGACTTTAAAAGAGACTATGACCTCTGAGTTTGTTTCGGCTGTTTCTTCTCAGAGTAGTCGGGTACAAAACACCGGCCAAATCTAGTTTTTTTTAAAAGGCGTGTAAAAGTGTTTGGGAAAATCTACTTGCAAAATAAACATCATTTAAGTAAATCTACAGCAGTACAGTACAGCACAGTACAGTAGTACTTGCTGAGGCTCGGAAAAATTCGGTATGTGATGGACACATCCATAGACCGACCTTGGCCAGCGCTGCTTAATCTTGAAGGTTGACCTGCGCGGCTGTAATGATTTAGCCACTAACTCCTCGGGCGGACATATTTTTGCACTATAAGGCCATTCACACACGACAGCGCTCGTTCGCGCAGTCGATCGCGAACATTTGATGTGTCAGTACAGTGACTGTAGCTCGTGCGCACTAAACGTATCTTCTTAAATTACTAAATATCATAGACCATGTTCGCGGAACAGACGTGGTCAGAAATTGTACAAAACAGATATTTGGAAAGAAAAAGGGCAGGACTTTGCCTAGAAGTGGGAAACAGTATAGACTATAAAAATAAGACAAAAGTAGGCCTGTGATTCGCCTGATGCGGAGAAAAGACGCGGCCAAGTATGAAGCACGCTTGTTTAGACGAAACTTATACAGTCAAAGTTTGAATAGATGTAGATTATATTGAAATCAGAGGTAATGTTAGTAAATTCCACAAAGTGGTGGTTTGCTCAACATATATACCTACGTGCGAGTCTTTAGTTAACGGATTTCATAAAAACCTATGCAACGTATGACCCGCTTCACCGCCCGACGTCTGAGAATCGCCTTATATTCCCCGCGTACTCGGTGAGTCTGCCGAGACCGGTCGTTGTGATCGAAATTCGGTCGGGAAGATATTATTACGAACACTTTGGATGGGCCACCTCTAAGCAGGATTACGTTTGCTTGGTTGCGCATAGTATTAGGCGACGGTTGCTGTAACCGTAAGCTTCTTATAGTAGATTTGGGATTATATTCGGGTAATTGTGTTTCTGGGTGATATTTGAGGGATATAGTGTAATTGTTTGCAAGTAATAGATTAGTTTGAAGTTGGATACGATCTCGTTCCAAGTTTGTTTTCAAATTAGTCCTTAGTTGATTACGGGTTAATTTGATTTTAGTTCTTATTACTATTTATTAATAAGAACTAAAATCGAATCAACAGTCTAAATCTAGTTCATTATCCACTGATGGACATAGCCGTCTCTCTCCACCTGCCGGGGTTGCGGGTTGTTCGAAAGAGATCCCGCGGCCTCGGAACATAAAGGGCAATAGAAGGAACATGGGTGGGTTTTAGTCAGTACAAGTCTGACATGCCCCCCCGCTCCGCCCAGAGCGGGAGAAGTCATTGGATGATTTACCACCCAAAAAAAAAAACCGTCTCTCTGTACTCGTTTAGCGGTATTTTCTAAATCGACTAAACTGACATATCGATTATTGAGAACAATTTATTTAAATGACAACACCAAGCGGTGAGGGTTGACAAGTGGTCAAGAAAGTCGCAATCCGGCAATCGAATCATTCCCTTGGTTCTGACACGGCCTACGGGTTGGATGAGCTAAAAGAACTGTCGACACTTATAACTACTTTATTGTAACTGGTCCATTATAGTTTTTAATAATTGTAGTAAGTTTGTTGGACTGGAGTAACTAAATAATATTAACATCTACCCAAGAAGTATTTATTTAGAGGTTGTGGGTTGTTCGAAAGAGATACCGTGGCCGAATACAAAGGGCAATAGAATGAACATGGGTGTGTAGTCAGTACAAATCTGACACTCACCCGCGCAGCTACGGAGGAAGGTATTTGCTGATTTTCCCTTCCGCAAAGAAAGAAGTATTTGTTACGCTAGTTAATGGCTTTAAACAATTGACGACACGGCTGGCGCAGTGGTTGAGCGATCGACCGCTGCGCTGTTTGTCGCGGGTTCGATTCCCGCACGGAACAAATATTTGTATGACCTGCAGATAGTTGATTTGGGTCTGGGTGTATGTGTGTATAAATGTTTGTGAACGCACCCACGATACAAGAGAAATTCCTAGTATCCCCACACTAGTAAAAAAATGGCATATATCACATCAGAAATACCAATAATATCCAAAATAAACAAGCGTTATTTAGGCAAAATTGGTATACGTCTTAGGAAGTCTTCACAATTGTCCCACTAGCACACACACACACACACTCCAGGGATTTGTCAAAACGAGGCAATTCAAAGACAAAGTTGAATGTCTCCTGTGCCCATAACTTTATCATACCCTACACATCATACATTCCCTTTACCTTTCAACTTCATAGAAATATCATCAATGTGTAAGTAACTCTGTGTGTTGATTTGTTTGTCACGACTATTCTGTTTCAACCGAATTTGATGAAATTCGGCATACGGATAAGCTATGATCTGAGTCCAAACTAAACATTTTTTTTTACGTTTAGAAATCCTCGATGTATGTCCTCCGCCATAGGGTGGCGCCGAAGGGGTTATGTCAGACTCCTACTGATTGAAATCACACGGGGTTCCTTCTCATCATTTCTGACTGGGGTGTGGGGACACAATCGTATTCTTCACAATCACCCCAGCAGTGACGGTTTGCTTGCGGTATACCCCATCTCAGGGAATCGGGAGAAGTGAGCTACTCCTCTCCCTGACATTCTGTATGAGAAGCGCGCGGTGCCAGAGTCCAAACTAGACATGTCTTAACCTAATACCCAGGTTAAAAGGTTGGAAGATGCGAAGAGCGAAACTGCGGGAAAAATATAGTCAATAATAAACCGCTAACCTCGTTTGAAACCGTCCGTATTCCCAAGACTGCCCGTACTAATATGACGGCCATAAAATATCAGTTACACCGAGGGCACTATACTCGCCCCCTGTAAGACAAGAAACGGTTACTCTATCAATGAATATTTCGATAAAAAACCGATTTCCGGAAGTAAAGGTATTTTTATTTTCCAGTTTAAAGATTTTTTTAAGTCATTTTTATTACCTTACAAAAAAGTTTTTTATTTCAACATTTTTAGTAATGGTATACTGATATATCACATTTTTTTTGATCGAGTATTCATTTTCCAGTACCAAAATTCAAAAACTACTTCCTACTTGTAACCAATACATTAAGGAAGTAGTTGTAATGTTATACTAAAACTGTAACAACAACATTGTAAAACCAAATGATTTTAAAAGAGTAACCATGGAGTTTCTTGCCGGTTCTTCTCCATAGGAAACGACCAACCCAAACCGTGCTCCTTTTCTCGACGTTTTATAAGTCAAATACAAATGTTTTGATTTTGTTGCATTACTATAACTGTAGTACGAGTTCTGCTTCCTTCCCTCCCCATAAAACATCATCTGCCTAGGATTTTCCCAACTATGTTGGGGTCGGCTTTCAGTCTAACCGGATGCAGCTGAATATCAGTATTTTATATGGAGCGACTGCCTAACTGACCTCCACAACCCAGTTAATACTTGGTAATACGATACCCCTTGGTAAGACTGGTTGTCAGACTTTCGGAACACTGACTACCTATAACGACTGTCAAAGATCTACAAATGACAGCCGGGATCAACGGCTTAACGAGGAAACTCGGTATGTAACGGGTGGTCACCCATCCACAGACCAACCTAGGCAAGCGCGGCTTAACCTGAAGATCGACCCGAGCGGCAGCTATTATTTAGCCACTAGCTCCTCATCAAAATCCCTCCCCGTCAAACATCATGTACAAATGTAAAGAGGGACAAATGACCTCCGAAACAGAAAACAACATGTTTTAACTAATGTAAGTTTGATTCGTACCCCAAAGCTTACAAGGTTGCGATCGGGATGTACTTGTAAACAACCTCGGGCTGAATTAGGGAACGCACTTAGATTCCAACGATTTGTTGTTCATAGAGTTCGATACTTGGACAAGGACGATCTGTTTGTGGAACATCGGATTGGTGAGATTGGGGAATCCGCCTGCCGGGGTTGCGGGTTGTTCGAAAGAGATACCGCAGCCCCAGAACGTAAAGGACAATGGAAGGAACATGGGTGGGTTTTTATTCAGTACAAATCTGACGCTCTAGGCTGAGCGGGGGAAGTCATTTCATGAATCCCCACCCCAAAAAAACCCAGTTGTAACAATTTTTCAACATGTTGTAAACTAAAGAATAGGTTTTATATACCAAGTAATCTTTAAATTGTAGACAGGTCTACTGGCGGGTACTTAAAACATGTTTTTATTTGGACCATAGAATCCAATATTGATCTTTCGACTAGTCTTTGAAATTGTACCATAAATTTTCAGTTTTGTTCTTGTAACATCATCTGCCTAGCCTCGGTCGGCTAACAGTCTTACCGGATGCCAGTAGTTTATACGGAGTCTTATCTGACCTCTACAACTAACCACTCCCAGTACTGAATAATACGATACCCTTTGGTAAAACTGGTAGACAGACTTTCGGGCTACTATAAATGACAGCCGGGACCAACAGCTTTACGTGCTTTCCGAGTCACGGATTTGTTCATGTTACAATAGATAATTAATATCAAAAAAACACAACACACCATAGTTCACTACACCAATTAGTTCCATCCACCCAAAAGAGGACACAATGAGGATACTTTCCGTATATCCTCGGGCGAAATCACGGATCGCACTTAGTATGAGATTAAACCAATTGTTAGTAAAACAATAGAATCCAACACACGGACACAATACAAAAATGTACAGAAACCCCGCTTTATACAAGAAATGAAAACGTACGCACACATAGACACGCTCCACGTACAGCACGTGCAAGCGTACTCGCGACTGGCTTCTCTGCGATCACCATACGACAGTTTAACCCGAAAAGGTATGCGTTTCGTGTTTTTGAATATAGTTTTCGACACGCGTCGGCGTGCACTTGAGCTAATTAAATGTATTTTTAGTATAAAACAATAAAAAAAGAACTTATAACTAAACAATAATTTTGAAGAATTTTGGTGCAAAGATAGTTGGGACCCTAGAGACGGACATACGCATTTTTTTTATTTAAAGTCCGATAAGGGGGAGAAAGAGGCAAGAAAAGGGATGAGACAGATATTTTTTTTGATCATCACGCGGGTTAAAGTTAGCGTTAGCCCAAAGTAAATATGCCACGCGGACAAAATCGCGGGTGGAAGCTAGTATATATAAATAATTCAGACAAAAAATACCTAATTGAACATTTGATAATTACCGAAGCTCATATAGGTATTTTTTATTTGTAAGGTAAGTGCACCTATTTTCAGTTGTTGTAAAGAACAGATCTTCTGTTCCTTATCTATTGGATGACACCCCGTCGGCCTAGGGCAAGAAACTTGAATCACTCAACTTATTTATTTAAAGGACAATAGCGCTATGGGGTGCTTGGTTTGGCAGCGAATTGAATACTGAATTACGCGGTTTGCAAATGATATGCGATACTTTTTTGGCTGTTGTATGTTGTGACAAGTTTTATTTATTATTCAAATATTCACGCCTTTATTTCTCCGTAGGGATAGAAAAAGGAAGATGTTTTGCTAGGTGCCTATGTTTTAAGAGGCAGTAAGCAAGAATACTGCTGCACTCAGGCCAATGCATTGCTGATCACTGAAGCACAAGGGTGTGTTGCTTCTGCCGGGGTTCCCTCTATCTGGCAGAATCTTGATGCTCCGAAATTTATTTGGCATAACACACTTAACATAATTTTCTTTAACCGAACATTTTAAAGGCATAAAAATTATTTGGTATAATTATCATTTGGCATAATGTTTAAAACTTCGAATTGACAATGGCATACTTTTAAGATGGCAGAATTACATTTAGTATAATTACGATTCGCAGAGTTCAAATTTCGCATAATATATTATTTGGTATAATTTCACTTGGCATACTATGCAGGCGGCAGTAATGGCTAGGTTAGGTTAGGTTAAAACTGTGACCTCCTACGCACGAGCCGAGCGAGCGAAGCGAGCGGTGCCGCGGCAGCGGCCGGCGAGTGCCAGAAACGACTTGCGTTAATAGAAAAAGAGATTGTTTTAAGTAGGTTACCCGGAACTGAACTATTTAGATTAGGATATTTAATTAGTTATTGAATTCAATGACATAATCTCAAATTCAATTAAACAATAACTAAAATAAATGACATTATTTTAAAGAAATAATTAATCAAAATAAATGAAACTTATAATGACAAAGATGACCCTAACTATAAACTTTCTACGATATGACAATTTTGCCGTTTAATTATCATCGATATAAAATATATTATGCCAAAAGACGATTCTGACTATGAACTTTCTGCGATATGATGTTTCTACTTTTTGAATATTATGCATATGAAGTTTATGCCTAGAGATGATTCTGACTTACAAAATTATAAGTTTAGAATGTATGATAAATGAGTGTCTGCTAAACTATTTTCTGCGAAGTGAAGTTTATGCCATCCGTTGTTATGCAAAATAAAATTATGACATAAAAAGTTCTGCTATAAAGGGTGGACCCCTTCTGCCGGGGTTACATTGTTCGAAAGAGATACCGCGGCCCCAGAACTTAAAGGGCAAAAGAGGGAACATGGATGGGTTTCAGTCAGTAAATGTCTGACCGAATAGAGCGGAGAAATTATTTAATGATTTTCCATCCGCGAAAAAAAAGTATTCATGCTGAGTAATCGCTCTTGTGACTCCCTCTACCAAAATCCTTACTTGCTTATTAAATCTTCAAGCTTAAATAACCCAACTGATTTTGATGAATTTTGGTACAGAGATAGTTGGAACCCTGGCGACGAACAAAGGCTAAAAAAAATAGAAAAAAGGGATGAAAAGGGGAGAGAAAAATAATTTGTTTTCGATCATCACGCGGGTTAAAGTTAGCGTTAGCCCAAACTAACTATGCCACGCGGATGAAATGTGAAATAGCATTTATATTGTATTTTTAGTTTGATATTTATTTAACTTTGAATGTGTATGCCATCTTTGTTTTCTTCTATAGGCCTGGACCTGAATCAAATGAATTTGAATTTGAATTTTGAATATACTCCTTTTGAATATAATAGGAAGCTACATTTTCAGGAAGTAACATAGACTATACAACATCACGCTACTACCCACGGGAGCTGAGCAGTAATAAAGACGCGGGCAAAACAACAACACAGTCAAGTAAAACCAAAGTCAAATATTGCCCAAATGCCTATTTGCAACCAATGGAAACCCTCTATTCCAGTATCAAAGGTTAAACAGACACAAATCTCACACGCTGTAACCCACACAATAACTTCTCACTAAGCCGTCTTAAATGCAAAACAGAGTCCCAAGATTCACAATAATTTAAGGGTAGGTTCAACCCCGAGCGTTGGAACCAGCCCCTAATTAGATGAAGCGCAGGACTCTATAGCTCAACAATTATAATTGCTAATTCTCAACAATTGTGTTAGAAGTTCGAGTCAATTTGATTCAATTTGATTGTCTGGAATTGGGTCAGCGTATGTTGCTGATATTCTAGACTGTTGTGTTGATTGCTTTTGTGTTTGTACATGGTTAGATTTGACAGCATGACCATCAACTACACTGTATAGTTTTTACTATTTTTAGGGTTTCGTACTTCAAAAAGAAGAAACGGAAAACTTTGTTTTTTTTATTCTTTTATTTGATTGGAGACTTTTATCCTCAAAGGCAAGTCAGCATAATTTAAACTTTAAAGTAATTTTTAAACTAAACTACACACTTATAATACAAATTCTGACGACTGTCACACAGCTTATACTAGTATAGTCGTCAACGTAACCTCTTAAGGAAATTGTATTCATTGCCAAACATTACACATTAGATTAAGAGCATTTTTGTAAACTTTATGAGTGAAATAAACTTTTCTATTTCTATTTCTAAATTACCTATTAATCTACACTAAATTAACCAGCAAGGAGAATTGCTATTTCCAGTGAAAGTTGTGCTAAAATTATTGAATTACTTTGTTGTCTGTCTGTCTGTCAAGACTCTTTATCTCTGGAACGGGTGGAAGTATCGAGTTGAAATTAAAACCATATACTCAAGTCTGTAGTATCTTTGTGCCGTAATAAAATCAACCCTCTAAGTCTACGCAGTCAAAATAACCCTAGGTGCACGAGTCGGTAGACGGCACGGTTGGCGCAGTAGCTGAGCGATCTACCGGCTGCGAGTGGCGGGTTCAATCCCTACACGGAACAAATATTTGCATGACCTACAGGTAGTCGCTTCGGGTTTGGCTGTTTGTCTAAGTAAGTTTAAATGTTTGTAAAGGCACCGACGATAGAAATTCTTAGTGTGGGGCAAAGTATTTAAAAAAAAATAAGGGATTGGATTATTACCCATTCGTGGAATTAATTGGTTGACTGGTAGCAAATGCCCAAGGCATTAAGTCCGCCTTTGTACAATGTTTTGTTACTTGTGCATGAAGTTTTAATAAATAAATAAATAATTCAGAACATTGATATTATTAGTAGCTCTTACTAATGGCAATATTCGCCTCTTAAAATACCCATACACCATTTTTCATGAATCAGAAACAGTTTTGCAAATCTGTGCCCTCAAAAACTTGTTAAACAGATCTCGCTTGAGGAACCTCTACAAAATAATAGAGTGACACAAGAGTCCGGAGCTCCACATTTAACAGAAGTTTTCAAGCATGGTTTCACATTAAAAAACAGACACCACTCTGTAGAGACGGGGAAGTTTAATTTCAACGCTCTACGGGAAGTTTGCTTAATTTCGCGAATGGACTGCGTTTTCAGATAAAAAAAATGGTCAAGTGCGAGTCGGACACGCGTGCCGAGGTTTCCGTGTAAAATTCTTTTGATTGCGTAGATTTTGAGGGTTGATTTTTTTACAACTTTAAAGGACCAGACCAGACTTGACTATTAAGGGTTTTGTACCAAATGTACTTGCATTTTTCCACATTTTAGGGTTCCGTACCAAATCAAATCAAATCAAATCATTTATTTCAATTAGACCATTACAGGCACTTTTGAATGTCAAGAAACAAAATGAATCTACAGTCCCGGTCACAAGGCATAATAACTTGTGAAAGTACTGCAGTTGCCCATTCCAAAGCGTTGATCTCTATGGAGAAGAATGGGCAAGAAACTCCATGGACACTCTTTTAAATTATAATATTTTTACAAAATCGTATTTACATCATTCGTGTTGAGATTATACAAATATGTGAGAACGATGTAGAAAGACGTGCACAGTAAGAGCGTCCAGAGTAAATAAAAAACAAAATTCAATTTAAATCTAAATAAATTAAAAATGACCGTGGTAGTTAAAAAATGACCAGTCCCAACTGACAGCGCCTCAGTACCTCAAAACGAACTCTTATAGGATCACTTTTTTGTCCATCAGTCAAGAACTTTTATCACAGGAACGCATCGAGGTATCGAGTTTTAATTAAAGCCATATACTTAAGTCTGTAGTCTCTTAAAGCTGTGAAAAAATCAACCCTCTAAAGCCACGTAATGGAAAGATATGGCGGTTTATTTCGCAAGTTTGTGCGGAACCCTTCGTGTGGAAGTCTGACTCACACTTGACCAGTTTTTGTGACCAGGAAAATTCTATATTATGGGGGCATGGGGTAATTATGCATAATACATATGGCACGATGGGGAATGTCTGAGTGGCGGATCGATGGGTTATCATGATTGATAAGCTTTTATCCAAAGATGGATAGGTATTTTATGGGAAGATGCTGTGAATACGCTGCTCATCAGTAAGTCATGGTTTTTAAAGGATAAGAAAGACCAGACCAACCAGCTGCCAACCAGCAGATACAGTTGTTCAGGAATCTTTCAAACTCAAAGCATTTATTTTAATTACACCATTACAGGCGCTTTTGAATGAATTGAAATTGAAAACAAAATGATGAAGCTACAGTCCCAGTCACAAGGCATAATAACGTGGGAAAGTCCTCTAGTTGCCCATTCCAAAGCGCAGATCTCTATGGAGAAGAATGGACAAGAAACTCCGTGGAAACTCTTTAAAATAATAATATTTTCACAAAATCATGGTATTTTTACATTTTCCTTATTAAAATATACATAAAAAAAATACTTTGAAAATACAAAAAAATAGTAGCCCACCGGTATTGGGAACAAGGTCCAAGCTACCAGCGGTCAGGGCTCCAGAGAAAGAAACCTCCTAACAATACGAGCCGTGTCCAGGAGTACCACTTTCTATATTAAGCCCTTGTGTCACAAAGGGGCTTGCCAGAGCCACCGCCTGCCGGAGTTGCGGGTTGTTCGAAAGAGATACCGCGGCCCCGGAACATAAAGAGCAATAGAATCGACATGGGTGGGTTTTGGTCAGTTCAAATCTGACACTCCCCTCCGCGCTCCGCCCAGAGCAGGGGGGGAGTGGGGAGAGTCATTTGATGATTTCCTAAAAAAAGCTCTTGATCCAGCTTCCTAACAAGAGCCTCCTTAGGTATTGATCGAAGCTCTTGGCAATTAAGCCATTGGCTGTAACGACTATCGACACAATGATCGCTGTGTCCACATCCCACATGTCGACAACCTCGCGAACCAAGTCAATATACTTGATTTGTTTATCTTTCTCTTCTTTGCGTTACACATATTTTTATTATTATTGTGTATCTTTTGTAAACATTTAAAATACAATTCCTGTTTATTTATGTTAATTTTAACGCAACGCCAAGTATCTTATTTAAGAAATGTTAAGCGTGATCAACAAAATGTCCAAGCGTTTGAGAAATGTACTGCAAGCTGAATTAAGATACCTCTGGAAATAATTTATTTCCCCCCTTAAGTCGAAAGTAGGTAGATTCCAATGTCAATCAAGTGACAACCCATCTGCTCCCCAAACCCTCATGGCATTACTTAACGAAATACTTCCTTATTGTTGGAAAACTGAAAGTTTTTACAATTGTAATTAAATTCCAACGGAATGGCTTGTAGGGGAAGAGAGATTGGGAATTCTAAATTAAGGGGGAATGCATCGTCAATTTATTCTGGTGTTCCTTCGCTGCTGTTACGGTGTGGTTTTTACTTTTTAAGGAGTGGTAATGTTGCATGAAATTACTTGTTTCGAATTTATTTATTGACTAGCTCTCCTGCGCGGTTTCACTCTCGTCTTTTGTTGCTGCCCCGCTTCCGAAGGTAGTAGTGTGATGTTGTATAGCGTATGTTATTTCCTGATAATGTAGCTTCCTATCAGTGAAGAAATGGTTAAAATCGATCCAGTTGTTTTGGAGCCTATATGATACAAACAAACTAACAAATCTTTCCTCCTTAGTGCAGTAGCGTGATGTTATATAGCCTCTCAATATTCTCTTTAAACGGACCATCCTACACTAAAAGAATATTTCAATTAGAACCAGTAATTTCTCCCAATGTTGGTAATGTACCCAAGAGATTGGCCGCGTTGCCACGTTGTACGGCAACGCTAAGCCTCTGGCCAAAGTAAAAGCCAGCCCTTAGGTCACGGGAAGTGTCAATCATTATGTATTAACTAGCTTTTGCCCGCGGCTTCGCTCGCGTTAAATTCGGGGTCACACAGTTCCCCTTGCGCCTTACAGATTTGTAATAGCAACACTAACTTTTCCCGTTTCTTCCCTCTTTCTCCCACACATCCCACTTTTTTCAAAAAAATATTAGCCTATGTCCGTCTCCTGGTTCCCAACTATCTCTGTACCAAAATTCATCAAAATCGGTTTAGCCGTTAAAGCGTGAAGAGGTAACAAACAAACAAACAAACTCACTTTCGCTTTTATAATATTAAATATAGTAAGGATTTAAAATTTTCACACTCCTCCTTTTTGAAGTCGGTTAAAAATCAAAAGACCAGGTAATTTATGCACCAGTGCAATAAAAAATATTTTCACAAAATCAATTCGCTTTAAAAGCTTCAAATGCGACTTTTAGCTGAATCATCACACTGAAGGTACAAAAACTTCACTCGAAACTGTATCTCGATGCGCTTTAAATATTTAAAGAGCGCTGTAACGGTTCGCTCGCCGTTGATGTAATTAAAACTGAAATTTTTAGCGAACTAGTTTTAACTGAATGTTTGAGGGAACATGGAATTAATGATGAGGTCTGCAACAAAACTGGTGTAACGTGACTGTACCTGGGTACACATCAACATACACCAAACTATTTCAACCTGATCTCTATTGTACGGTATGCGATCCGTAGTGGAGAGATCAAGTTATAATAGTTTAGAATAGGTTGACTTGCCGTCGTGTGTACTATAAGAAGACCCCAGTCTTACCCACCGGGGTAGGTAGGCGTGATGTGTTATTGTTTTTGTCACTAAAAATTTCTCCTGTATCGTGGGTGCGTTTACAAACATTTAAACTCACATACACAAATAGCCAGACCTGGAACAACTACCTGTAGGTCATACAAATATTCGTTATGTACGGGGATCGAACCCGCGACACGCAGCGCAGCAGTCGATCGCTCACGTGTCGTATCTTATTGAAGCCATACCAAACAAGCTATTGTCAAACGAACTTTACTTAATGCGAATATCTAATGACGACGCGATTGGCGCAGTGGCCGAGCGATCGACTGCTGCGCTGCGAGTCGCGATTCGCGGTTCGATTCCCGCACGGAACAAATATTTGTATGGCCTACAGATAGTTGTTCCGGGTCTGGCTGTGTGTGTATGTGATTTTAAGTGTTTGAAAACGCACCCACGATACAGGAGAAATTCCTAGAATGGGGCAACGATTTATTAAAAAAAAAAATGGTGAATATTCTATCATTAGTTCCAAGTCCTGAAAAGCCGGCCCAGAGCGAGTCAAACTCGCTCATCGAGGGTTCCGTACAGAGTTGTGACATAAACAGCTCCACATCTTTTGACTGCGTAGACTTAGAGGGATGGTTTTTTCATAGCACATAGAGGCTACAGAGTTGAGTATGGTTTTCAAGTAGATTTCTAGTCGATGCCTTCACGCGATCCTGATTTAAAGTGTCTTGACAGACAGACAGACGCACAATAAAGTGATTCAGTAAGGGTTCCTCTTTCGAACGCCACGGACGGTGAGCAATGAGTAACTCACCGTCCGTCCGTCTATTGACGACAAGCCGTGTCGACGGCGCGTTAATGTTCCACGCGCGCCTCAAAGAGATGTCAGCAAAGCAGCCTGCCAGGGCCAGACTATCGGGGTTGCGGGTTATTTGATATAGATACCGCGGCCCCGAAACGTAAAGGGTATTAGAAGGAACATGGGTGGGTTTTAGTCAGTACAAGTCTGGCACTTCAACCCCGCTCCGCCCAGAGCGGGGGAAGTTATTTGATGATTTTCCATCCGCAAAAATAAAAAGGGAGTACCTCTTTTTATGAGATACGGAACTTTAAAAATTAAACATATAGGTTTTACCAATGTTTGGGAGGCGTAGACAACTATGGTAGTAGTAAATGATGGGGATTTTTAATTACTGTTGTGTTGGTAGTCGTTACTTCCGAGGGCTCTCCAGTGGGATATTTGCATATTAACTGTTGTTAATATGTCGCGGCTACTCGTCTGTGTGACATAGTTTATTTACTTTTACGGTGAAAAGGAAATAACCTTATAGAATCATTTTTTTATCCGTATGTCTGTATGACAGGACCTTTTATCTCGAGAATACGTAAAGGTGTCGAGTTAAAATTTAAATCATATACTAAAATCTGTGGTCCGGAAGCTGCGAAAAAATCAACCCTCTAACTCCAGGTAGTCAAAAGATCCTGCCGGGGTTGCGGGTTATTCGAAAGAGATACCGCGGCTTCGGAACGTAAAGGGCAACAGAAAGATTATGGGTGGGTTTCAGTAAGAGTCTGACATGCCCCCACTCCGCCCAGAGAGGGGGAAGTTAGGTATTTGATGATTTCCCACCCGGAAAAAAAAGTAGTCAAAAGATATGGCCGTTTATGTAGGTCGACTCGAACTTGCCCGGGTTTTGTATGTTTGTTAAGCGGTATCTCCGTCAATTGTGGGCGTATTTTCAAAATTCTTTTCCTTTTTCTAATCAAGGATGTACCTATATCCCGAAAAGATCATCAGTTCTTTTACAAATTCCATGTTTTTTTTAAGACTATTAATATTACTTAGAACAGAAGTTGTACAGTTGCTTGTTCTTAGACACCATACTATTGGATTGTCTCTGATTATTATTCTTTAGCGAGTAGTCAATTTACTCAATTTCGTTTTTTGTTACGTACGTAATTTAATTTCAATCCAAAAACTGCAAACAAACCTTTTATTACGAGAGATTCATCAAAAAGATTTCTTCGTATAAAATTTTCTCTTTTCGCTGGTGGGTTTCGAAATTCTATGAGCCGAAGCTTAGGGTACGATGACAACCGATGCATTATGTATGGTGCCCCAGCCGAAAGCCATAAAAATTGGCCACTATAAAAATCTTAGTGATCGTGAATGTCCCGATATAAAATATTGTCGTTGACAGTTTTTCGTTGGAAGCCGTAAATTCTAAACATTTGGGGTTCTGTAGAGCATTATTGTAATCCAATGTTTTTAAAAGTATTTTACCGTACAACGTAACAACGCGGTTCAGTCTCTTGGGGACATTACCAACTGACAGCGTTGAGGACGAATTTTGTTAGTTTGTTTTTTAGTTAGTTTATTTTTGTTTAACATTAAAATTATTCCAATAAAAAAACTTGAAGGGTTAGTGTAATTCATATTTACTTGTTCACTAGATTAATTACTACCTTTTGAACGCTCCTTTAAATCCATTTTTGCTTTTCATCCCTCTTCCTCCCCTTTTTCTCATTTTTTAACCTACATATATCCGTCTCCAGGGTCCTAACTATCTCTGTAACAAAATTTATCAAAATCGGTTAGGCCATTTAGGCGTGAAGACGTAACAAACAAACAAATTCACTTTCGCTTTTATAATATTAGTAGATAAAGATTGTATATAGGTTATAAATTTTCATAGACACTTTTTTAGATTTAAGAATGAAACAAGTCTCTTTTACCACAAAACCCAATAAAAATATACACGTCAAAAGATTTATTATAAATGATCACATCGGCATCGCCATTTCTCACTTTAACTATAATCAATCATTTATCATTTGAGTCCAACGTAGACAGGTGAAAAAAACGTAGGTAAAAAAAAATTAGGGCCAGATAAAAAATTAAAATGTAAGAAAAAAAAACTTTATATATCTGATGTTGGATCGTAAATCTAACTTTGTTCGTTGATAGAAATGTTATTTGATTTTTTGTTATATTCATGCTGTTGTGTTTTGATGGGTCAATAGAAATCTTAGCTGTTAGACGAGGTAACAATGTAGAATGTTCTTTTTATAATTCTATTTTTATCAATTTCATGACTAAGCTAAGAGGGGCTATGGGGTGATATGGGATGAAAAGCACAAAACAGATATTATGAAAAAAAATACAGACAAAAAAGCACAAAGGTAAAGAAATCTCTTTCAACAGACCTGATAGGATAGATTGATAAGACACCTAGACAGAGTGTGTTAAAATAAATAAATATCTTGGGACAACTCACACACGGCTATCTGATCCCAAGCTAAGCAGAGCTTGTGTTATGGTAACCAGACAACTGGTATACATTCTTACATAATTTATAAATACATACATATTATAGATAAATCAGACACAGATCAAACAATCATGCTCATCACACAAAGTTTGTCCTGGGTGGGAATCGAACCCACGACCTGCGGCTCAGCAGTCAGGGCCACTAACCACTAGACCAACAGGCCCGTCAAAGGTATGGCCATGTATACCCATATATTTAAAGGTATTTTTTAGGAAGTTGTATATTAATAAGGAAAAACATACATTTAATGACAGACACGTGACAAATTCGAATTTGAAAATTCAGAAACGGGAACATTTTAGCAGTTTTAATTCTCCGAAAAAAAATAAGAAAAATTTTGCCATGAAAAATAAAATGGTTAAAAGTGGTATATTTAAATGCTTTAATTTATACATAACATGTTGTTTCAGACTCATAAGTAACTACCAAAACAACTTCGCTTACTTTAGTGTCTGTGGTGAAGAAAAACAGTGTTTCCAAAGTAATTTCACAAAAACATATTTTAAAAACATTTTTTTCTTTTTTTTTACTTTGCCTCACACTAGAAATTCCCCCTGTGTGTGCGTTTACAAAAAAAAAACCCACATACACAGACAGCCAGACCCGAATCTGTAGGCCATAAAAATATTTGTTCTGTACGGGAATCGACCATGCGACACGCAGCGCTGCAGTCGATCTCTCAGCCACTACGCCAACCGTGCCGTCAATTTTAAACACAACAAACCATAATTATTTTTCGGCACTAGTTTCGTAATGTGAGTTTACCGTCATAATTTAGCTCATTCCGTTTTCAATCCCAGGTGTAATTCTGCGTGAGACTCCAAGCGAAACTATTTCGTATATAATAGTAATAATAACGTCTGTTTTCGTTTTAGAAAGTAATCAGGTAATGTAGGCAACTGGTTAATAATGAAAACGGTTAGGGGTAGAGTTGACGCACTGAGTATTTGTAATGCAGCGGTTTTTGATGTAGTTTGAAAAGTTCTTTAGTTAGAGACCACAAATAATAGAACATGATATGGCTTCATTATATGCAGTCAAAGGTCATATTAAAAATGTTTGATATTTTTTATGAAAGTGCTGAATGCACAAATTCTCTGATACGGATAAACTTAGATGGAAAATAAGCGCATTTTAAGGTAAATTTTTAAGTTTGTAAAGAATGGATACTCACAAATGTACAGTTAAAATTTTATAATTACAGTGCATTACATATTTAAGTTCTTTTTTCTAGCGTCTTCTCTTCTCTTCTTTAGGCTTTTTCGACTATTGTGGTGTAAGCCTCCTTCCACTTCCTCCTTTTCTCTCTGTGTTGCGCTCTTTGTGTCCAGCGACTTTCCTCTCGTCATCTTTCGAGCGCATTTGTGGTCGTCCTAAAGGGCCCTTTCACGCCACGCTTTTTTTTGTTGTTCGTAGCGTATTCTGTCGCGTTGCTGGGCAAAAGCGTCCCACATTCCTTTCCAACTCTTTCGGTGCTTTGCCTTTTCAAGTCAATCAGTTAGAACGGGTCCATAACAATCACTGTGCGGTAATCAATTGGCTCCTTTAAATAGATTACTTATTTCGTGAGTTTAGCAAGAAGATATACTAGTCAAGGTACATGGTTTTGACTGTTTAATTTTTTTTTTTAAACTTTGCTCCACACTAACAATTTATCCTGTATCGTGGGTGCGTTTACAAACATTTAAACTCACATACACAAACACCCATACCCGAAACAACTATCTGCAGGTCATACAAATATATTTGTTCCGTGCGGGAATCGAACCCGCGACACGCAGCGCATCAGTCGATCGTTCAGCCACTGCGCCACCGTGTCGTCAAAAAAGATATACAAGTCACAGATACACGGTTTTGACTGTTCAAATTGTCAGCGTTCAACCGCTCCCAAAAGATCGCCCAGTGCGTATCCCTGCCACGGTAAGTCAGTGATTCGCTAAATTCTCTAATTTCACCCGCCGTTTTGTTCCGCGATAATAATAATTGTAAACAAAGGAATTCATTAGCTCATTAGCTACCTGATTATATTATACCATCATAATTCGTGCTTTTAGCTAAGTAGCTAGCTTAATCTTGTTTATGAGTGGCAATTAGTTCGTGCACAATCGGGTGAGGTCGTGCATAACCTGAGAATGGTCGGGTCGGGACGCTGCGAAAGAACTTGACGTTTTGGAATCTATACTAATATTATAAAGCTGAAGAGTTTGTTTGTTTGTTTGAACGCGCTAATCTCAGGGACTACTGGTTGGAATTGGATAATTCTTTTAGTGTTGGATAGTCCATTTCTTGAGGAAGGCTATAAGCTATATAACATCACGCTACGACCAACAGGTGCTGAGCAGCGTGGGTGAAACCGCGTGGAACAGCTAGTATATTATATTTTATGCACTAGTGTCCTACAGTGCTTTCTCTTTTTCAGAAGTTGGTCAGAAAGAAGTAATAGGTGTTTGCGATATTATAAACAATTTCACCCGCGTCTTTAGTTGCTGCCCCGCTCCCGTGGGTAGTAGCGTGATGTTGTATAGCCAGTGTTACTTCCTGATAATGTAGCTTTCTATCGGTGAGAAAATGATTAAAATCGATCCAGCAGTTTTTGGAACCAATTCGATATAAACAAATTGTCGCTCTTTATAATATTAATAACTAGCTTTCGCCCGTGGGTTTGCTCGCGTTAAATTCGGTAATATACACCAAGCAGACCTGCAATTTTTGCTCTTGCGCCTGATTGATTTGTAATAGCAACGCTAAGTTTTCCCTTTTGTTTCCTCGTTCTCCCACATATCCCAAAATAGCCTATGTCCGTCTCCTGGTTCCCAACTATCTCTGTACCAAAATTCATCAAAATAGGTTTAGCCATTGAAGCGTGAAGAGGTAACAAACAAACTCACTTTCGCTTTTATAATATTAGTAAGGATTAATATATAGCATAGATGTACATGTGCAAAGGGAGAACAAACGGGGAGGGAAAGATGATTTTTTTCGAACATCACGCGATTTAAAGTAAGCGTTAGCCCAAGTAACTATGTCACGTGGACGAAGTCGCGGGCAGAAGCTAGTAGATACATAAAATGAAGAAAACTTACATACTTTATGAACTGGTTCGTTTTTAGTTATGATAACGTTAGCAATTGTTTTTTAGGGTTCGTAGACCGGTATCTTTGATTCGTCTTGTGCGACTGTCTGTCCATCCGTATGTCACAGCTAATTTACTCCTAAACTATTTGCCAAAAACGCTAGGCAGAAGATGATTTATGGATCACCTGTCGTTTATGAAAACGTTCACTACTAAATCTATTAAGTCAAATAAACCAAATAAATTGTTAATAAGCGACATCCACACAACTATTCATAGAAGCCAATAAAAACTAAGTGTCGACCAATATATGAATAATATTACAAGTATTTGTAACACAAGCTAGTGGGCAAGATGCCAAATAAAATCTGCCTCGCTCTGAAGGGAGTTTAGAGTTCGTGGTACGGTTAACGCATTCGACAGAATTATAAAGAGACTAGAAGCTTTTGCCTGCGGCTTCGTTTGCGTTAAATTCGGTATAACACAGTACCTGCTACCTGCAGTTTTTCTCCTTGCGCCTTATTGATTTGTAATTGCAACGCTAAGTTTTCCCTTTTCTTCCCTCGTTCTCCCTTATATACTTAAAAAAAAAATAGTTCAGCTATTTAGGCGTGAAGACGTAACAAACAAACAAACAAACTCACTTTCGCTTTTATAATATTAGTAAGGATTATTAAATCGATGTAGGATTTCAGTGTGGAATATAAACGGCTGCAAAACTTGGTTGAAAGTGTTACGTAGTGTTTCTTTCTAGGCAGAGGTGTCGATTCTTTTGTCATAAACTAAACTCTAGAAAATCACAAATATTTAATAATCCTTACTTCCTACATTTTACGTGATGATTTTTATGATGTTTTTTAAGTTAGATAGTGCAAGTATGTCTTTATAAATTTGGGGTAACACAGTTCCCCTTGCGCCTTATTGATTTGTAATAGCAACGCTTAGTTTTCCCTTTTCTTCCCTCTTTCTCCCTCACATCCCACTTTTAAAAAAATATGTGTCCGTCTCCTGTTCTCAACTATCTCTGTACCAAAATTCATCAAAATCGGTTTAGCCATTAAAGCGTGAAGAGATAACAAAAAAACTCACTTTGCTTTTGTAATATTAGTAAGGATATGCTGAGTGTTGACCTCAATCTTGTCTAAAGACTAAAGATGGGATGACCCACCCCAAAAGAAGTCTGGTGAAAGTCAACCAGACCGCCACCCGGCACCCAGTCTTTTACTACAGGTGATGCTACTAATACCTCTGTTGTAGCGAATCACCCACTCAAGTTTCGCCGCAAATTCTTGTGGTATCATAGTACCGCCGCCGCCGTAATGTGGCCACAGAATGAGAGTAGTGTAACCATTCAAAGGATATGTCGCTTGATATTATAATCTACTAGCTGGTGCCCTCTGCTTCGCCCGCGTGACATTGAAAAAAAAGCTATCCTATGTGTTATTCCAGACTATAATCTACCTCTGTGCCAAATTTCATCAAGATCCGTTTAGTAGTTTTTTCGTGCAAGAGGATCAAACATACATCCATAATCACAAACTTTCGCATTCATAATAATAGTAGGTTAGGACTAGCTGGCACCCGCGGTTTCGCCCGCGTGACATTGAAAAAAGTATCTTATGTGTTATTCCAGACTATATTCTACTTCAGTGCCAAATTTAATTAAGATTCGTTCAGCCGTTTTGATGTGATAGAGTAACAAATATCCATATATGCATACATCCATTTATCCATCTATCCTCACAAACATTTTTTCAAACTAAAACTCAAAGCATTTATTTCAATTAGACCATTACAGGCATATAATATGAATGTCATAAAAACAAAACAGAAAAAAGGGAAAAAGAAAAAAGATGCTGCTACAGTCCCAGTCACAAGACATAATAACTTGTGAAAGTACTGCAGTTGCCCATTTCAAAGCGTAGATCTCTATGGAGAAGAATGGGCAAGAAACTCCATGGGCACTCTCTTAAATCATAATATTTTATAAAATCATGGATACATCATTCATGTTGAGATGGTACAAATAATTCATTCATTCGCATTTATAATATTAGTAGGACTAACTTTAGCCCGCTGGTTCGTCCGCATGAAGGTCTAACATTATACCACGGGTATGTTCTGCCAAGATGAAAAGTATCATGTTTCTTGACCCAGGTCATGATCTACATAAAAGCTACAACGGAATTTATTTATTGGTTTAAGGTAAGGCACACAGAAGCACATTTAAATTTAGAAAAAAAAAAATGTTATGTCAAAGTAGGTCAGATAATCTTAGAAATACTTCGTTCCAAAAAAGATATAAGTAAACTGTCATTTATGAATAATGTCTATTCTAATTTTAAAAAACAATAATTTGCTTTAGTGAGAGTTTTTTTTTGGAGTTTACTCCTTAAAAATCGATATTTCATAATTATAAGACGCCCGGTATGAGAAAAATCCGAGGGGTAAAACCTACTAAAGTAACGAAAATGTGTCACGTTTTTGGAGCGCACCTTTAGTGCGCAACTTTCTAATTTGGCTGTGAGTGTATTAAGACGTACATATGGTATGCTGTATAGGCGACTATACCTATTATATGTTATTGGGCTTGTTTGTTTCTATCAGTGTCGATGTATTTAAATTGCTATTTTATTTTCATTAATTTGTGAATTTACCCTTTCAATGACATTAATCTTTTTTCAGTTGAATAAACTCTTTTTGCGTATGGTTAGATACTCGTACTTAAGGAGTAAACTCCACTTTTTTTTTAATACCACTTGCCCCTTATAATGTGCATCCTCCTTTAAATAGGTATCGACAAAAGCGATTTTTCTGTTTCACGAACTGTTACAGTTTAAACTTTCAATAACTATACAAGTGTACAAGTTGTAAGAACTTTCAGTACAATGGAATATTTCAGCTCGAATCGAAGGCTCTCTTGCCAAAGTTGTTTCAGAAAAGATGTAGGTATCGAAATGAATTCTTATTTTTATTGTCGATGTTGAGGTTTTGCAGTTTTAAAATATCTTGATATTATTTTACTTGCAGGGCAAAACACTGAATATACTATTGAAGCCATTAGAATAAATTAAATTTAAAATAGCAGGGGCGGGGATTACGATTATATTTACGTTGTTCAATTTATCTGTAATATTATAAAATACTAGCTGGCGCCCGCGGCTTCGCCTGTGTGATGTATGATACCGAAAAAAACTTATACTATGTGTCTACCTCGATTTTATCAAGATCCGTTCAGCCAATTTGACGTAGAAGAGTAACAAACATCCAAACATTGCCGACAAACTGGACTGCAATTTGGCAGAAAAATTCAGTGAAAAAATTTATGTAATTTTCTTGGAATAATCGATTAAAAAAAACCATCCATCCTTACAAATATTCGCATTTATAATATTGTTAGGATTTATCGTCGTTTACAAATTTTTATATATTTTTTTATAATATTAAATATTTCCCAATTGATTTGATTTGATCAAAACTAAATAAAACAAAAAACATTTGAAACCGAAAAAAAAGTACCGCTCAGACATCAGGAACAGGGCCAAAAATGACGGCAGTCAGAATTGCTGGCACATCAACTACACGTTTTTAGAGTCAATTGATGTATTAACCACAGTTCAAATGATTACTATCAAAGTTCATTACCACTAATGTCCCCTAAACAAATACTTTTTAACAGTCCATTTCCATAAGTCACTGAGTAAATATTAATCGCACTTAGTAGTCATGAATTAATAAGTACATTACGTAAATACTTCGAGTATATCCTTATGGTACATAAAGGAAAAGGGTCAAATAAACACGTGTCAAAATGATCAACAAACATACTACTGTAATGGCCAACATCCTTTATGTGGGGTGTGTTTATGTTGGGCAAGTGGACAGTCCAGTTCGAAGGACAGTGGTATGTAGTTACAGAAAACTGTGGATGACAGACTTCTCCTATTTAATCACGTAACTTTTGGATAGATACGTTGTGTTTTCGTTTGTGTTATTTTTTATACAATAATTTAATTTATACATTTAAACCAACCGCGAAAGTCAACAAGCAAACTCAACTCTTTTTGGTGAATGAGGAAGCATCAAATAACTTCCTCCGCTCTGGGCAGGGTGGAGAGCGTGGCATGTACTGACTAAACCCACCCATGTGCCTTCTATTGCCTTTTATGTTCCGTGCCCCTTCTTTCGAACAACCCGTAAACCCGGCAGTCGGTGGCCCTGGCAGCCCTTCTGCTTTGCTATCGTCGTGAGTCGTCTCCCGACCACCTTATATAAGGTAGTAAATACACTAGCCTAATGAACAGTAGATGGATACAAGTAATTATTATATTCTTAAGTTAAGCACGAATATCATGTGCATCCTAATATAAAAGCACGACACAGTTGAGTGTACAATTTCGTAACTTTTCCGAACGAACATTTAAACTGACCAACGTTCCAATTTGCTTAAACCAACAAATCAACGACTTCGATTTTATTTCCCGAGCATCAAATATTAAGGCGAGAACGCGAGCGAGTGTTGACTCGAGTTTGAAGGAGCGCGGCCCTGTGTAAACAAGGCACAGTAGTAACGTGCCTGTTATGTTGCGTTGGAAGCTACTATGCCATGTACTTGCCAATTGGGAGAAGTGCTAGCTTGATTGAACTGTAGATTAAACGGGGCTTAAGCATTTTTTTTTGTTTTAGTTAGTTAAGTGTATTGCAATACATAGAGGTTATTTACCTTATTTAAAACAAAATAATCTGTTTTTAACAAATACCTGGACGACCGAGCCTTGGTCGGGTGAAAATAGAAAAACGATTGTTTCGGGTGAAATTAGAGAAAGGAGGAAACTCGGCATGTAATAAATAGGTGGTCATCTATCTACAGAATCATCGCGAGCGAAGCCGCGGGCAAAAGCTAGTTTCTTATATATAAAAAGACGACAACGGTAACAAATCAAGATCAATCAATTAAAAAACATAAGAACGCGTGACTTAACCAGTAGATTGACCCGAAGCGCTGTTGTTATTACGCCACCAGTCTAGTTAGTCTGCTCAGTGGCTGTAATTAGTAATTCTTGAAACAAAATCCACCTAAAACTCAAGTACCCACTACAAAGTGGAGCCAAGTTCCTTCCTCTTTATTTTTTATCGTAAAAATACCTTGTTTTGTTCAAAAACTGACGCCATAAAAGAACTTGAACACTTATTTTTCTCACAGAAAAACATTTGTTACATACAGAAAAACAAGGTCTTAAGAAAATTTAAATACTTGCAAGTACTTACTTACTTTACTTAATATGTTTTAAGATTTGGTAAATTATACGGTTGGCGCAGTGACTGAGCGATCGACTGCAGCTTTGCGTGTCGCCGTTTCGATCCCCGCACGGAACAAATATTTGTATGGCCTACAGATAGTTGTTCCGGGTCTGGCTGTTTGTGTATATGAGATTGAATGTTTGTAAATGCAACCACGATACAGGAGAAATGCCCATCGTGGGGCAACGTTTTAAATAAAATGGTTATGTCTTGTTGAAATTATAAGAACAATATTCTTCAGTCTGAGGAGTTAAAATCATCAACATACTGCCCTTGTCCCATTCCATTTTGGGTCAGCGCAACACGTTTTCTCTTTCCATTCTCCCCTGTCAAAAGTCACGGCATCATTTACTCATTTCTCCTTCATGTCATTCCTTACACAATTAATCCATCTACTTTTTAACCTTCCTCTCCCTCTTTGTCCTATATCTCTTCTTCATCACCTCATTACTTGTCCATACCAAGACAAACGACTGCATTTTTTGGAATTGACGCCACTGCCAAACTTCCTCGTTGTATTGTCACCCAAAAAAACATAATTTCATAATTTTAGCTCAATTGAAAGCCAGGAAGTTCATGGGTTTAATTTAACTTCTATGTTTTTTTTAAACACATATTCAGGTGAAGCTACTAAAACCATGTCAAAGACATGACAAGACAAAGAAACAAATATCATATTTAGGGTTCCGTCCCTTAAAAGTAAAAAAGGAAACCCTTATTGGATCACTTTGTTTTCTGTTCATCTGTCTGTCAAGTCCCTTTATTTTTAAAACGATATACTCAAATCTGTGGTCCCTTTGTGATGTGAAAAAATCAAGGATTAGATGTAAATACGATTTTGTAATAATATTATTTATTTGAAAGAGTGTCCATGGAGTTTCTTGCCCATGCTTCTCCATAGAGATCGCTTTGGAATGGGCAACTACAGTCCCTTCACAAGTTATTATGCCTTGTGACCGAGACTGTAGCTTAATTTTTTTCTTGACATTCAAAAGTGTCTAATTGAAATAAATGCTTTGATTTGATATGACTGTTTACGTCGCAAGTTTGCACGGATCCCTCGGTGCTTGAGTCCAACTCGCTCCTGACCAGTCTTCTTATAAGTGTGTGTATTAGACAACTTATACCCACACAACTCCCCTCAGGGGTGTCGCTTCCGCATCATCTTACATTATTTATCGCTGCTCACCCCTTCCGAACATATTATAATGCTCGCTTTAAATTCACTGTATCAACTATCAGCTTCTCATGGGATCTACTGGGTGTCAAATATTACAGTGTCATGTTATAGAGGGGAAATAATCTATGGTATCTTGGGTTTTGTTGTGGTTGGGTGAATGGAAAATATAGCAGTGTTGTCTTAGGAGTACTGGTCGCGATATTTGAGTAAATAGGTCGTGGGTTTGAACACAGTTTTTTTTTTTTTCTTCAAAGAAGCGTTACCCCATACTAGCGATTTCTCCTGTATCGTGGGTGCGTTTACAAGCATTTAAACTCACATACACAAACAGCCAGACCCGGAACAACTGCACAATCTGCAGGCCTTACAAATATTTGTTCCATGCGGGGGTAGAAACCGCGACACGCAGCGCAGCAGTCGATCGATTTTATTTAGATAATAAATATTGACTTATGTATTATATTATTTTAAATATTTGATTTTTGACATAATTATATTCTCATTTATCTATTGTCATCTCAATGTATTTTACTATTCAATCATTTCTGACATTTATTATGACATTCCATTTATATAATTATACTAGCTTCTACCCGCGACTTCGTCAAATAAATGATTTGAACACAGAGGCGTCCATAAAGGACCATATAATGTTGGACAATGGGAATAAGCCATAGAGTATCCTGCCGGGGTGGCGGGTTGTTCGAAAGAGATAATGCGGCCCCGGTACGTAAAGGGCAGTAGAAGGTCATGGGTGGGTTTTAGTCAGTACAAGTCTTCCACTCCCCCTGCTCCGCCCAGAGGGGGGGAGGTTATTTGATAATTACCCATACACGAAAAAAAAGCCATGGAATATCGTACTAACTGGGTTGTGAAGGTCAGATAGGTAGTCGCTCCATGTAACATACTGGTATTCAACTGCATCTGGTACGACTGGAAGCCGACCACACCATAGTTGGGCAAAGACTAGGTAGATGATGTATGGCAGTGAGCCTAATATAATAAACTGGACACAAATCAAGACTCCATGCTACTTGTTACTGAAGAAATTCCTGATACAAAAACAAAAAAAAACCGGCCAAGAGCGTGTCGGGCCACGCTCAGTGTAGGGTTCCGTAGTTTCCCGTCCGTCACAATAAGTGTTCCCAGTTATGAGGCCAACCGAACAATTCAGTAATACCCGATCCAATGTAATAAGTACCTACAGCGCCATCTCTCGAGGAATTGGGTTACTAATTAATACAAAGACGTACAATTTCGGTGGTAATTTTGGATTGCGACAACCGATTTCAATAATTCTTTTTTTGTTTGAAAAAAGATACGTTCAGGAAAATAAAATATGTAAACAAAGTTACAAAAAAAGCTTGCATATACGATTATACTACAAACTTAGTCCAGAAATTATTTTGTACAACTTTTTGTCTTTTTTGTACAAAAACTGTTGTGTCAATCAAGTTCAAAATAATTTTCATAGAAAGTCCTTATAAAGTTCTACTTTTCAGATTTTTTTTCATATTTTTTAGACTTATGGTTCAAAAGTTAGAGGGGGGGGGACACATTGTTTTTTACTTTTGGAGCGATTATTTCCGAAATTATTGATATTATCAAAAAATTATCTTAGTAAACCCCTATTCATTTTTAAATACCTGTCCAACAATATATCACACTCTAGGGTTGAAATTAAAAAAAAAACACTTCCCACTTTACATATAGGGTGGCTACCCTTTTTTTTTTTTTTTTTTTTTCGGGTGGGAAATCATCCAATGACTTCCCCCGCTCTGTGTGGAGCGGGGGGGCATGTCAGACTTGTACTGACTAAAACCCACCCATGTTTCTTCTATTGCCCTTTACGTTCCGAGGCCGCGGTATCTCTTTCGAACAACCCGCAAAGGGTGGCTACCCTAATAAAACATTTTTTTCAAATTTTTATTTTACCACTTTGTCGGCGTGATTAATATACATATTGGTACCAAATTTCAGCTTTCTAGCGCTAACGGTCACAGAGATTAAGCGAGGACGGACGGACGGACGGACGGACGGACAGACAGACATGGCGAAACTATAAGGGTTCCTAGTTGACTACGGAACCCTAAAAAGGTCTAAAGATAGCCAATCCTTAAAATAAGAACGATATAAAAGATTACACAAAGTGTAAAGCTCTAAAAATATGTTGAACAAACTAGTTCACTAGATATGTACATACTTTGTAAGATCTCAACTTAGCAGAGAAACTTGTAAGTTGTCCATAACTTAGCGCCCTGTCACTATTTTAAAACGGAGATAAGTTCATGTTTCAACTTAGACTTATATTCATTTTACATTTCATGAAGCGTGCTTGTGGTGAGATAAACTTAGATATTCATGTATTTGAAGTTTTAGATGGTTTTTTTCGTATGGGAAATCATCAAATAACTTTTCTTTTATTTATTTTTCAAACAATATTTGTGTAGAAATACAGTATTACTCGCCAAACTTTGGCGAGATACACTCTTTTCTTTTAAATACACGTAAACCGTATACTATTTTAACAAAATAAATACTAAATTTAAATTTTAAAAATTAAAACATAAATTAAAAACTGTCAGAATTTGCTTTTTAACAAAAAAACGTACTGAGGCTGCAACCGCAACTTCTAAGTAATCTTGTCGAGAAGCAAACTCTTCATTCAGTCTTGAAGTTTCTCCCGCTCTGGGCGGAGCGGAAGGGAGTGTCAGACGATTACTGACTCAAACACATCCATGTTCATTATTTTGCCCTTGATGTACCGGGGTCACGGTATCCATTTCGAACCCGCAAGGCAGGCAGTGGCCCTGGAAGGCCCCGCTGCTTTACTGTCAACTCTTTGAGGCGCGCGTGGAACACGAACGCACCGACTACAAGGTTTAATTTTGTTTGTGATCATTTTATAAGTGCGAACCGACTATCTAAAACAATAAGCTTATCGATTTACACAGCCCTACTTATACCAAGCAAAAAGGATAGCTTATCCTTACTAATATTACAAAAGCGAAAGTGTATTTGTATGTTTGATCATTTTCCAACCCTTGTCCCATTCTATTTAAGGTCGGCGCAACACGTTTACTTCTTCCATTCTCCCCTATCAGACATCACGGTATCATTAACTCCTTTCTCCTAAATATCATTCCAAACACAATCCATCCATTCTTTGGCCTTCTTCTCGTTCTCCGTCCATCAACATTCAGATCCATCACTCTTTTTACGTATTAACGCCTAAATGGCCAAACCAATTTTGATGACAGAGATAGTTGGGACCTTAGAGACGGACAAAGGCTATTTTTTTTTTTAAAAGTGTGATAACTCCCTCCTATCACAATTTATTGTTTAATAAGTGAAGAAAAGGGGAGCGAAAGATATATTTTTTTCGATCATCACGCGGGTTAAAGTTAGCGTTAGCCCAAAGTAACTATGCCACGCGACGTTTGTTATGTCTTCACGCCTAAATGGCTAAACCGATTTTGATGAATTTTGGTACAGAAATAGTTGGGACTCTAGAGACGGACATGGCATATTTTATTTTAAAAAAAATATTTAGATATGAGGGACAAAGAGGTAAAAATAGGAAAACTTAGCATTGCTATTACAATAAATAAGGCGCAACGGCAAAAACAGGAAAGAGGAACTGTGTTACCCTGAATTTAACGCGAGCGAAGCCGCGAGCAAAAGCTCGTCAAATATAAAGAAGTATTTTTGTAGTAGAATCAACAATCATTTTAAACATACGTTTTACGTCACATCCATAAATTATCTCAAGTAATTTGTCAGACTGACATCAACATTACAATATGGCGTCGACCCTAGACTCTAGGCACACTACACCCCATACATATATTAAGGTCTGAGCTCTCAACTAATTACTAACGCTCAAAGGTTCAATTGACAAGGGAGCCGGCTGGTTTAATTGACTAGTTAAAATACTTGTCATCGTGGCAGATTAACTGTAGGACTGCAACCCCTTGCGGGTTATGCGAAAAATGTAATTAAGTTAATTCGGGGGCAAGTGTGTTTGATGAGTCCCGGTGGTAAAAGGTTATTTTTTTGTAAACAAAAATATTTGTGACTAGCTGGCGACCGCGGGTTCGCCCGCGTGATGATCGAAAATAAAAGAAACTTTTGTTTTATTCTAGATTATAATCGACCTCTGTGCCAAATTTTATCAAGATCCGTTCAGCCGTTTTGACGTGAAAGAGTAACGAAAATTCATACGTCCATCCTCACAAAACATTCGCATTCATAATATTACTAGCTGCGCCACGCGGCTTCGCCCGCATTATGATTAACAAAAAGTATTTTATGTGATATTCCAGACTATAATCGACCTCTGTGCCCAATTTCATCAAGATTCGTTCAGTAGTTTTTTCATGAAAGACGATTAAACATACATCCATACTCACAAACTTTCGCATTTATAATATTAGTAGGATATACGAAGTAAAATTTAAAAGTACAATATTAATACAAGACCTGTAATCAAGGGTAAGGCAGTGGTGAGCTTGTAGTATACTTTTATTTATAGTGTTCTGTATCTGTCTGTCTGTCTGTCAAGACTGTTTATCTCGAGAACGCGAATAGGTATCGAGATATACTCAAGTTATGGTAAAAAAACGGACAAGAGTGAGTCAGACTCGCACACCGAGGGTTCAGTACTAACTTGCAACATAAACGGCCATATCTTTTGACTGCGTAAACTTAAAGTATTGATTCTCTCACATCTGTAAGGAATTACAGATTTGAGTATACGGTTTTAATTTCAACTCGATAACTTCACGCGTTCCTCAGATAAAGTGTCCTGACAGACAGACGGATAACAGAGTTATCCAATAAGGGTTTAGTTTTTTTCTTCTTGAGGTTGTAATGGCCAGGTGTATCGGAATAATAAACGTTATGTATAGCACGGCCAACGAGAAGCGATACCAAATGTAAACAAAACCCATGCTAAAACCCCATCTAAAATGGCCGCCCGAATGTTGGCGAACCCGTCTTAACGTTGTCATGTTTTTGCCGGGAGAACGAGACATTACGACAAAGGCACAAGATGGAAAGAGCTAAATATTAGATTGTCCACGCCACAGTTGTTCTTTAGGTTAATGACCTTTCGTATCGCTTCTCGTTGGCCGTACTATATATTCTCTTGTTCATTCTTTTATAAGACTTCAAAATATATACACTTTTTTTTTCGGGTGGGAAATCATCCAATGACTTCCCCCGCTCTGGGCGAAGCGGGGGGGCATGACAGACTTGTACTGACGAAAACCCACCCATGTTCCTTCTATTGCCCTTTACGTTCCGGGGCCGCAATATCTCTTTCGAACAACCCGCAAAAATATATAGACACTTCAAATTATAATTTTTCAGTTTATTTTTATTCACCAAAATCTTCTATAAATATTACTACAATATAAACGAACATTTATTAGACACGCTATAATACGCCATGAGCTTCGGCAAGTAATCATAGACACACATAGACAAGAATTATAGTGTAGTTAGTGTTGTACAATTAGTTTTAGTTATCACTAGTGACGTTCTCATAGCAGAGGTACGGAACCCTAAAAACACCAGCCGTATGGTTTATTACATCCGTCCCAAACTGCCCAAAAACAATAAATCCAATTATGACACCAATCCCCAAACAACAGTACTAAAAATAAACAGATAATGCAAATATAAATCATTACTAAGGTATAATTAAATTTATGTATTTTGCGGAGCCTACGCGTGTCAGACCGCTGTCACCCCGGGGGCCCAGGGCCGTTTGGGCCGCATAATTAGCTGAGGTGTGGGCCCCGATACGGGCCGCGTGATATATGGAGACACAATCAGTTCAAGATGTTGTTTAAACCGCTGTCTAGTGAGACTAATTTTTAGATGATTATGGAAAATATCAGTTTACTTTTTAATGGAAATATTTTTTACTATAGTACGGCCAACGAGAAGCGATACCAAATGTAAACAAAACCCATGCTAACACCCCATTTAAAATGGCCGCCCGAATTTTGGCGAACCCCTCTTAACGTTGTCATGTTTTTGCCGGGAGAACGAGACATTACGACAAAGGCACAAGATGGAAAGAGCTAAATATTAGATTGTCAACGCCACAGTTGTTCTTTAGGTTAATGACCTTTCGTATCGATTCTCGTTGGCCGTACTGTAGACTGTTGTAAGAAAGAATAGTAAGTTTAATTAGCCTACAAATAAACTTTCGCGACACGTAGTGCAGCACCCGATAGCTTGGCCACTGTGCTAGCCGTGTCGTCATTATTTGGTCATTAGCCCTGTACCTGTTCTCTCTCTGGTGGTGTCGGACTATTTATGTTATTGTCAATTTATGAAGGAAAACAACGTGAGGAAACCTGGATTTAAAATTAATATAAGTCTGAAATCATCAACCCAACTTGAGCAAGCGTGGTGATCAAAGCTCACGCCTTCTCTGAATGAGAGAATGCTTTTGCCCAGCAGTGGTATAGTAATATAATATGCTGCGATTATTATTTAATAAATAAAACAAATAAATATCTTGGGACAACTCACACACGGCTATCTAATCCCAAGCTAAGCAGAGCTTGTGTTATGGTAACCAGACAAATGATATACATACTTATATAATTTATAAATACATACATAATAAAGATCAATCACACCCAGACACAGAACAAACAATCATGCTCATCACACAAAGTTTGTCCTGGGTGGGAATCGAACCCACGACCTCCGGCTCAGCAGTCAGGGCCACTAACCACTAGACCAACAGGCCCGTCAATATTATATAGAATAGAATATAATTTATTGCACAGATAACACGCATATCCGTTGTACCGAAATTGTTAATTGTATGGTTATATTGGCAGTCTTATCGCTAATAGCGATATCTTCCAGACAACCTTTGGATGGACTATAGTAATATAAAAACATATTTAAATTACTAATTTTATAGATACAACACTTCCTAAAATCCAAACCAGTATGCTATATATAAACACTAGCTGTTCCACGCGGTTTCACCCACGCTGCTCAGCACCTGTTGGTTGTAGCGTGATGTTATATAGCCTATAGCCTTCCTCAAGAAATGGACTATCCAACACTAAAAGAATTTTCCAATTCCAACCAGTAGTCCCTGAGATTAGCGCGTTCAAACAAACAAACAAACAAACTCTTCAGCTTTATAATATTAGTATAGATATAGATATACGTACTCGAATGAAATTCACCAAAATTCACATCCATTGAGATGTAAACGCGATTTAGTAAACATAAGTAGATTCCGAGCAATTTGTAGCTACATACACGAAATCTTTTGATGCGTGAAAACCAAACACTTCACTGCCTGCTCACCTCCATTTGACTAGAGTCTTATGGTTCATCAAAGAATAATTAAGTAGGTATTATAAAGGAGTTTTGAACTTTAAAGTTAGGGGATACTATGTCTAGACTAGACGGGCCTGTTGGTCTAGTGGTTAGGGGCCCCGACTGCTGAGCCGGAGGTCGTGGGTTCGATTCCCACCCAGGACAAACTGTGTGATGAGCATGACTGTTTGTTCTGTGCCTGGGTGTGATTTATCTATAATATGTATGTATTTATAAATTATATAAGTATTTATATCAGTTGTCTGGTTACCATAACACAAGCTCTGCTTAGCTTGGGATCAGATAGCCGTGTGTGAGTTGTCCCAAGATATTTATTTTATTTATTTATTTATGTAAGGAAGGCTTAATGGGCATTATTGTAGTTTATGCGTGTCTTAACCGCTTTGCTTACAAAGCTTTAGGTTTTAGAGTTTCCTGTATTATATACGGTCAACAATAAGAGATCTTATTAATATTATAAATGCGAATGTTTGTGAGGATGTGTGGATAAATGGATGGATGTATGGATGTTTGTTACTCTTATCGTCAATACCGCTGAACGGATCTTTATGAAATTTGGCACAGAGGTAGATTATAGTTTGAAATAACACTTAGGATACTTGTTTTTTCGATATCTCACGGGCAAAGTCCCGTGAGCCAGTCATCCTACTAATATTATATATGTATACCAATAAATGGATACTTCTTTTCGATATCATGCGAGCGCAGCCAAATAAATGCTATATTATTCAAAATTTTCATAATTTTTTTAAGAAAATTTCAACTGTTTCTGACGAGCCTGATTACGTATGAGTTGTGAGCTAAATTTTGAGTTATCAGACATTTGACCTTACAGACAGTCAGAAGATCAAGAACTTACAGCCAGAGCCAACAGCTTAACACGATTTGCAAGACACATGGGGTCTCGAAATCTAATGGTCACCCATCTGCAGAAGACTCAGACCAACCTCTACGAATGCTTACCCGAAAGATCAATCAGTGTGGCTATAACAAAAAACTTAAAAAAAAGAAGAAAAACCAATTTTTTCGCCAGAAAAGCAGAATTTCTAGGAAAAAATAACATTATCATCAAAACGGACTTACATAGACAAATCTTGACTTATTTGTTATTATTTATACAGTACGGAGAAGCCATCAAATTTTGTCGTTGACTTAAAAAGGTCGCTATATCTACGCAAGGATCCCTAAAATTAACATAAAGGTTTGGACGTACAATATTTGGGTAGCTATTATAGATATATTTTGTAAATCCTATCCATCCAATGTGTGATGTGGCTAGGCGTTTTTAATATATATTTTTTTTCTTGTATCGACGTTAGCAAAGCCTCCGCCTGCCGGGGTTGCGGGTTGTTTGAAAGAGATACCGCGGCCCCATAACGTAAAGGGCAATAGAAGGAACATGGGTGGGTTTTAGTCAGTACAAGTCTGACATGCCCCCCCGCTTCGCCCAGAGCGGGGGAAGTCATTGGATGATTTTCCACCCGAAAAAATAGGCAATATTGCTCGCCTGCCGGGGTTGCGGGTTGTTCGAAAGAGATACCGCGGCCCCAGAACGTAAAGGGCAATAGAAGGAACATGGGTGGGTTTTAGTCAGTAAAAACATCATCATCAAATAACTTCCCCCGCTCCGCCCACAGCGGGGGAAGTTATTTGATGATTTTCCACCCCAAAAAAAGGCAATATTGCTTGAGCCATTGTCAATGGTGATTTGGGAAAAATGATGAATGCTTTTTTTTGACAACACGGTTAAATTGGCGCTGTGGCTGAGCGATCCACTGTTGCGCTGTGGATCCCCGCACGGAACAAATATTTGTATGACATGTAGTTGTTTCGGGTCTGGCTGTTTGTGTATGTGAGTTTAAATGTTTGTAAACGCACCTACGATACAGGAGAAATTCCTAGTGTGGGACACACAAACCTAACACTTTCATTACGAATACGGTCAGTTATTCCAAGTGACTTGATCGATTCCAATGTTCTGTCAGTGTTGGGTAAATAATCTGACTGTTAAACGACAGTACGCTGGTTCAAACCCAAAGTATTGTTTTTCTTTTTGCAACTTCTTTTTTATGAACATTTTGCTTCCAGTCTTACCGGCAGCAGCTGAATACCATGATTTTACATGGAGCGACTGCTATCTGACCTCCATAACCAGTTAGTACTGGGTAATACGATACCTCTTGATAAGACTGGTTGTCAGACTTTCGAGACACTGACTATTTGTAACGACTGTCAAAGATCTACAAATGACAGCCGGGACCAACAGCTTAACTTAAGTTCCGAGGCACGGAAGAAACTCGGTATGTGGGGGTCACCCATCCACAGACTAACTTAGGCAAGCGCGGCTTAACCTAAAGATCGACTTGAGCGGCTGCTATTATTTAGCCACGAGCTCCCCCGCTATTGCTTTTAGGCATTTATAAATAAAATATAAATAAATATCTTGGGACAACTCACACACGGCTATCTGATCCCAAGCTAAGCAGAGCTTGTGTTGTGGTAACCAGACAACTGATATACATACTTATATAATTTATAAATACATACATATTATAGATAAACTTTTACTACTTATTAATTATTTATTTGATTTACTGTTTATTAATTATTTTTACGAACACTAGTCTGTAAATCGTAATTATTTTACTAACAAATATGGATGTAATCGCAAGATAAGTCTGAAATAAATGATTATTATTTAGCGAAAAGACCGCCCATAGAGTCATCCTATTTATAAGTTGTATACTGTTATTCTTGACAATTGTATGGTGTACATAATAAAAAAATAAATAAATTTCTTGGGACAACTCACACACGGCTATCTGATCCAAAAACTAAGCAGAGCTTGTGTTATGGTAACCAGACAACTGATATACATACTTATGTAATTTATAAATACATACATATTATAGATAAATCACACCCAGACACAGAACAAACAATCATGTTCGTCACACAAAGTTTGTCCTGGGTGGGAATCGAACCCACGACCTCCGGGTCAGCAGTCAGGGCCACTAACCACTAGACCAAGACGCCCGTCAAACATAAAGAACATTCTATCTATCTTTATACCTTAGAGAAATACACATGTGACGGATGGTCAAAGAAAATCTTTCTTCACACGTAATGCATCCTTACTCACCACGTTCCTATGTTAGCTTAGGACCTGTTTACATAAACAGTGTCCAGTTTAGTAAATCACAAGATAAAGGTAGATTTATGTGGTTAAATAACATGACTTATAACCCATATGGGATCGCCCGGAGGTGGAAGGAAGACGGCCTAACGTTTCGGAATGAAAGAGAAAAAACAAACGAATTTGTGTGTGAGATTTATTTTATCCCGATTAAATAGTATTGGAACATTTTTCGAATGCCTATCTGCCCTTCACACACCATGTAGTACTGGGTATTACAATACAAGGGTATTGTAATACCCAGTACTAAGTGGTTTTCAAAGATTGGTTGTCAGATTATTAGGTCACTGACTTCTTGTAACGACTGTGAGAGATCTACAATTGACAGGAACAGTTTTCTGTATGTTAGAAATGATCACCCATCCACGGACCCACCTTAGCATGAGTTGCTTAACCTAAAGATTGAGCTGCGCGTCCGTTATTATCTAATCAAACTCGCAACTTACCATTTTTTTAAAAAAAAACGTTGCCCCACACTAGGATTTCTCCTGTATCGTGGGTGCGTTTACAAACATTTAAACTCACATACACAAACAGCCAGACCCGGAACAACTATCTGCAGGTCATACGAATATTTTGTTCCGTGCGGGAATCGAAACCGCGACACGCAGCGCAGCAGTCGGTCACTCAACTACTGCGCCAACCGTGTCGTGCAGTAACACGTAATGTCAACCAATCCTTACTAATATTATCAATACGAAAGTGAGTTTGTTTGTTACGTCTTCACGCCTGAATGGCTAAACCGATTTAGATGAATTACGGTACAGAGATAGTTGGGAACCGTATAGGAAATGGACATAGGCTTTTTAAAAAAAAATTGTATGTGAGGGAGAGAGAGGAAAGAAAAGGGAAAACTTAGCGTTGCTATTACAAATCAATAAAGCGTAAGAGCAAAAACTGCAGGTAGCAGGTACCTGCATATCAGGAAAGGGGAACTGTGTTACCCCAAATTTAACGCGAGCGAAGCCGCAGTCAAAAGCTAGTGTCAAATAAATCTACACATACATCAACACTCACGCTCAAGACATAAAAACATCCACAGGGGATCGGAAACTTCTCAAGTTCACATCGACCAAAACTTCTGAATCAAACTTGTATAACAGTACCTAAGACTACTTCTAATTCCCTTTGCAGCTTCAAAACAACCATTTTGATGGTCTGAAAGGGCATAATCCAACTGGAGCCAGCCGAATGGGATTAGACCTTATAAGACCTTATTTAGGGGACACCCAAATTGAGATCTTGATGGAGTCACGTTTAAGGATGGTTAGTGTGAATTATAACTAGTTATTTCTGTGATGATTTTGATAACGCAAATATAGTTAACTAGCTTTTGCTCACGGTTTCGTTCGCTTTGAATTCGGGTTAATACAGTTCCCCTTTCCTGATTCGCAGGTACCTGCTACCTGTAGTTTTTGCCCTTGTTTGTATGCCTTATTTATTGTAATAGCAAATTTAAGTTTTCCCTTTTCATCCCTCTCTCTACCTCATTCATCAAAAAAAACGCTCCACGCAGTGCTAGGGAACCTATTTGATGATTTTCCATCCACAAAAAAAATTATAAACTGGTAATGTCGACGGGCCTGTTGGTCTAGTAGTTAGTGGCCCTGACTGCTGAGCCGGAGGTCGTGGGTTCGATTCCCACCCAAGACAAACTTTGTGTGATGAGCATGATTGTTTGTTCTGTGTCTGGGTGTGATTTATAAATTAATATAAGAATGTATATCAGTTGTCTGGTTACCATAACACAAGCTCTGCTTAGCTTGGGATCAGATAGCCGTGTGTGAGTTGTCAAAAAAAAAATGTTATGGGTATTTACAAAAACTCACAAACCGCGAGCCAGACTCGCGCACCGAGGATTCCGTCAAAAATTACTTCTTACTGCAATATCTTTTGACTGTGTAGACTTATAGGGGTTTCAAGTTATTTTTTTGTTCGTATCTTATAATAGGTTTAAAAATTATATATCACTAGCTTTCGCCCGCGGCTTCGCCCGCGTTAAATTTGGGGTAACACAGTTCTCCTTGCGCCTTATTGATTTGTAATAGCAACGCTAAGTTTTCCCTTTACTTCCCTCTTTCTCCCTCACATCCCACTTTTTTCCAAATATTAGCCTGTCCTTCTCCTGGTTCCCAACTATCTCGTACCAAAAATTATCAAAATCGGTTTAGCCATCAAAGCGTGAAGAGGTAACAAACAAACAAACTCACTTTCACTTTTATAAAATTAGTAAGAATAATGTAACTCATACTAAGTTCACCTTTTTCACTAATTTTATCTAAATATTGTTAAGAAATTTACTGTCCTAACACTAATTATTAGAAAATACCGCCTGTGATACAGGTTTAACTTAACCTAGTACAGGCATCGAAATTTTGTTATACCACAATATTTCTAGGATTTAAATTGTATTTATAGTGGCAATTGTTTGAACTTAATATAAATATATTCTATTCTAAATATATTCTATTCTATTCAATTTGAAACTTTCGCGCGTTCCCAAGACAAAAAGTCTTAACAAACAGATAGAAAGACGGACAACAATTTGATCCAATAAAGGGTTTATTTTTCCTTTTGAGGTACGGAACCCTAAAAATCTCTCAGATCAACTACAAAAAAATTCGTTATGGAAAAACATAATAATACTTAACCCAACCCAAGGATCGAATCCAAGACCCCGCCCACGCCCCGCGATCACTAGACCAAAGAGGTACTGTTTTACAAAACATTCCATTCTATTTCGGTACCAAAAAACCATTCCCCAGAATATACTCAATTTAATAAACTTAATATAAAAGAATCCACCAAGACTTTTACCCTTTTGTGTATCAAAAACATCTCTTTGAAAACTTACTTTCCCTTTCTCCTAATAATATTCAATAACTCTACAAAAATAAAAAATCCATATCCCCAGTGCCGTGGTTTGAAACACATTATAAATGCTTGGCCACGAACTATACGTTCGAGCGACAGGAGTTTTGTAGCTACCTAATTTTTTGTTCTGTTCTTAAAGAGAAAATATTTGACTCACTCATCACAGTTTGAAATATTGCATAGGGGAATATTCCATTTAGGACGTAGGTGCTCACTAGGTGGGTAGGTGCAAACAGGTTGGTAAAATTTTGCATGGATAGAGTTGAAATTTTGCAGGCATTCTTTAACGAAATTAATAGACCATAATTATATGATTAAGCTAGGACTCTAAGGAGATTAGCTGTGAGTAAAATCGCTGGGCACGCTAGTTATATGTAAATGTTTGAGGATATGTGATGTTTATTTTAGTTCGTTATTTTGAGTGCTTGTCGTCATTACAATCAATACATTGTTTTCTTTCTTTGCCAGTAACTGCAGTTACTGTGAGTGAGAACACAAATTTAAAAAAAAAAAACATTTCTTAGTATGCCATGAGTGTTGCGTGTTGTTCGAAAGAGATACCGCGGCCCCGGAACGTGAAGAGCAATAGAAGGAACATGGGTGGGTTTTAGCCAGTACAAGTCTGACACTCCCCCCCGCTCCGCTCAAGCGGGGGAAATTACTTGATGATTTCCCAGCCGCAAAAAACAGGGAGGTAATGTTGTTACAGTGCTAATACTGTAACAACAGCATTGTAAAACCAAATGATTTTAAAAGGGTAACCATGGAGTTTCACGCCGGTTCTTCTCCATAGGAAACGACCAACCCGAACCGTGCACATTTTCTCGACGTTTTATAAGTGCCCATGTAGGCCTATGTGAAATAAAAACATTTTGATTTTTCTTTGAAATCTCGCGACTTCCAACACGACATTAGTTCACGTGAAGAAAACAAATGACACACTTACGTGTCGCGTCACAAGTCACTTCATCTGAAGTCGTGAACGAGGCATAAAGCGGGCACACACGGCACTCACGCACAATTCAATATATTATAATATATCCGCACTCAGCCTAATGTGTGCTTCAAGATAACGCCCTTAACACGACATTCAATGTATAAATCTTGAGGTAAGATGAGATGAGCGAGAAATGAAAGGGATGAGCGAGATTTTTGAACATGGAGCATTGAGAAAATGGAGTAGTTTATTGTAATTTGGTTACAAAATAACAAAGCAAGTATCACGCGTGATTTCCAAAACGACTAGGCAGTAGTGTATCCGCGGAATAAAGCTTCTTAGGTTGAAAAGTGACCTACGGCTGATGTTTTTGAGAAATTTCTAATAGAAAAACTCAAAAAACTTTACTCGACCTGAAAACCGAATTTAGGACCTCATTCTCGTTCAAAAATAGCGCTTGTAACAGGATTACTAAGGGTAATAGTAGTACTTGTATTTGTGTCAAGTAAGTATAGTATTATATTAGCAAATACATGATTATGAATTACTAGCTTTTGCCCGCGGCTTCGCTTGCGTTAAATTCGGGTTAACACAGTTCCCCTTGCGCCTTATTGATTTGTAATAGCAACGCTAAGTTTTCCCTTTTCTTCCCTCTTTCTCCCTCACATCCCACTTTTTTCAAAAAAATATTAGCCTATGTCCGTCTCCTGCTTCCCAACTATCTCTGTACCAAAATTCATCAAAATCGGTTAAGCCATTAAAGCGTGAAGAGGTAACAAACAAACAAACTCACTTTCGCTTTTATAAATTAAAAAGTAAGGAATAAGGATAAAATTAATGAAAAAAAAATACCTTTAATTTGTTTAACTCTTTGATAGATAGAAGTTATTAGTTCTTATAAATCAAGATTCGTCATCTTTATTTAATCCACATTACTAAACCCACAGTACTGTAACATTTCTTCAACCAATTACAAAGCTAATCTCAAAACCTGATACCAAAACCCTGACTTCCGAAGCTAAGCTGAGCTAAGCGAGCAATGACTCAGTACCCAAAGCCTCGTCTCATACACTCCAGGTGGCTGCGTCTCCGAGACGATGTACACTTACGCCGTGATTGAGTATAAACGCAAATTTTTAATGGCATTGCTTTATATTTTCGGTGAACCGCCGCCACGGTAGGGTTGGCAAAGGACTGATCTTTTTATTCCTAGATGGTTTAAAAAATATTGCTTATGCCTGCGGCTTTGCTCGCGTTTAATTCGGGGTAACACAGTTCCCCTTTCCTGATTTGCAGGTGTTACTTGTAGTTTTTGCCCTTACGACTTATTTATTGTAATAGCAAAGCTAAGTTTTCCCTTATCTTCCCTCTTTCTCCCTCATTTCTCATTTTTTCAATCTAAACTATCTCTGTACCAAAATTCATCAAAATCGGCCTAAAAAAAATTACCTATGTCTGTCTCCAGGGTCCCAACTATCTCTGTACCAAAATTAATCGAAATCTGTTTGGTCATTTAGGCGTGAAGACGTTACAAACAGACAAGCAAACTCACCTTCACTTTTATAATATTGGTAAGGATAGCGTTTAGCGACTGTATTTTGGTTTGACATATTACATAATATAACACCACGCTTGAAAATTTAGAAGGTTTATGCAGACATGTATTGTATATTTCATCCATATTTCATTACTTATTTTTTCATGGCATATTTTCTGGTTTCTGAATCGAACCTAGAACGTCGTGGTCAGCAAATAAGCTGCAGTAACGAGCACTAGACCAATAAAGCAAACGAAATACCATTATTTAAAATACGCCTAATTTATTTGTGATTTTAAATCACCGCCCGAGCGCCGTTTGTATTTGGTGCAACCCTAGACTTGACAGCAGATTTACTGATCAGCCACTTGATCAGGCTTTTAGAATCCAGCTATGTATCAGGTAAATATCCAGGCGTATTTACTTCGCATGATTTATTTCTTGCGTAAATCTCTTGACTCATTGGTCTATTTGTCGCAAATGAGTAAGCTGGGTATAAGGTCGTGGATTCTAGACTCTAGCTTAAGCTTAGCCGTCTTGGGTTTAACTCATCATAATTTTCCTGCCCTTGTCCCATTCTATTTGGGGTCTTCTTCCATTCTCCCCTATCAGACGTCACGGCATCTTTTACTCCTTTCTCCTTCATATCATTCCTTACACAATCCATCCATCTTTTTTTGGCCTTCCTCTCGCTCTCCGTCCATCAACATTCAGATCCATCTCTCTTAGTCACATGTTCTCCATACCTTCTCATTACATGTCCATACCAAGATAAACGACTCCCTTTAAATTTTTCTGTAACAGGCACTTAGGTTTAACTAATATGGATTTTGTTGGTCAAAGAGCATAGAATAGAGAGTTAGAATAGCTTGAAGAAGATTTTTATGTGCTGATGGCAGTAAGCTAGTCTTTATTATATTTATTTAACGATGTATTTACATACCGAATACAGTAAAGAATGCAAGAACTGAAAATAGATACAAAGGTAATGCTTATTTCTAAAGAAATCTCTTTCAGCATACCTGCGAAAGTATAGCAAATAATAAAAAAAAGAAAATAGAATACAAAAAGTCATTGAGCAAATAACAACTTTTTGTTTCAACGGAGCTTATAACAAGAAAATATCTTGTTAACCCCTATATTAAGTCAAAAGTAAGAATCCGAACTTTGATATCGGAAAAAAATACACGAACATCCAGACCCGGAACTATTAATTATCTGTAGGCCATACAAATACTTTTTTCCGTTCCGGAATCGAACCCGCGACACTCAGCACAGCAGCCGATACCATTAAATTAACCCCAAACAATAACAACCATTACTTTGTAATGCACGTTTTTATCAATACCCGTTCATCCCACGTATGGAGCCTCATCTTACAACCCCCAACACCCCCACTCTTGGGGGCGAGGTGGTGGACTAATTACGTCCATTGTGGGGGAAAGAAAGTAATTGTGTCGTTTGTTTCCGTCAAATTGTGTTGTTCAGGATGTTATTTTTGCTCAAGTAAGGTGATGTTTGGTAAATTAACGGGGGTAACGTATTTTTTGGGTTTATAAGGTAATGTTGAGTGTTTTTTTGCGGGTGGGAAGTCATGAAATAACTTCCCCCGCTCTGGGCGGAGCGTGGAGGAGTGTCAGACTAGTACTGACTAAAACCCACCCATGTTCCTTCTATTGTCCTTTATGTTTTGGGCTCGTGGTATCTTTTTCGAACAACCCGCAACCGGATTACTTTTTTGCCTGTCTGTCTGTCAACATCCTTTATCTCAGAAACTCGTGGAGTTATCAAGTTGTAATTAAAACCGTATGCTCAACTTTGTCGTCCGTCTGTCGTAAAAAAATCAACCCTCTAAGTTTACACAGTCAAAACAAATTGGTGTTTATGTCCCAAGTTTGTATGAAACCCCCGGTGCGTAAACCACTCTTTTATAAACTACCCTGGCAACTAAATAAACTCAAACTCAAAGCATTTATTACAATTAGACCATTACAGGCACTTTTGAATGTCAAGAAACAAAATTATGAAGCTACAGTCCCGGTCACAAGGCATAATAACTTGTGAAAGTACTGTAGTTACCCATTCCAAAGCGTTGATCTCTATGGAGAAGAATGGGCAAGAAACTCCATGGACAGTCTTTGAAATTATAACATTACTAGCTTTCGCCCGCGGCATCGCCCGCGTTAAATTTGGGGTAATACAGGTCGCCTTGCGCCTTATTGATTTGTAATAGCAACGCTTAGTTTTCCCTTTTCTTCCCTCTTTCTCCCGCACATCCCACTTTTTTTTAATAAAAATTATCCTATGTCCGTCTCCTGGTTCCCAACTATCTCTGTACCAAAATTCATAAAAATCGGTTTAGGCATTAAAGCGTGAAGAGGTAACAAACAAACAAACTCACTTTCACTTTTATAATATTAGTAAGGATAACAAGGTATTTAAATATATATATTTATTGTATAAATTACGTAAATTGTATGTATTACGTTATATAATTAATAAGTATTCAAGATTTAAATACTTATGCACATTAAGCACAATCGTATCCACATTTGATAATTTCACAAACCTAAGTAAGGTTTTCTATAAAACCCAATTCAGGGTCGCGGTTGTAACTCGCCGTTACATAAACTTTAGTATTGCAATGTGTGTGTGTGTATTTTGAAAATTTTGACTGCATTTAAGAATAAGAATATAAATGTTCTAACATAGCACAATTTACAAAATTCCCTAAAATGAGAGCACCGAGCAATTATCACATAATTTTAAACACAAACACAACATGTAAGCCTCTTAGAAACTTTGTTAGCGGCTCAACAAATTAAGCCGTTAAAATATCAAGGGGACGCCTCATCAAATTGTATGGAAAACTCTTCGACCGAAGCATATTTATTATTACTTGGCCCTCGTGAGGTGGGTTGTCTTCAGCTAAATATAAGCCTACTAGCTTTTGCCTGCGGCTTCGTTCGCGTTAAATTCGGTATAACACAGTACCTGCAGTTTTTCCCTTTGCGCCTTATTGATTTGTAATAGCAACGCAATTTTTCTTTTTTCTTCACTCTTTCTCATTCACATCCGACTTAAAAAAAAAATAAGCCTATGTCCGTCTCCTGGTTCCCAAACATCTCTGTACCAACATTCATCAAAATCGGTTTTGCCATTAAAGCGTGAAGAAGTAACAAACAAACAAACTCACTTTCGCTTTTATAATATTAGTAAGGCTCACTTGGCCCTCGTGAGGTGGGTTGTCTTCGGCTAAAAATAAGCCTATTACGCATGTACTCGTTTCTGGGGTCCTCAGGTAGATCCTTAAAGGTATTGATGCGACAGTGTTACGCCCTCTTAAGACCACTATATGCCTGCTTTTACCCAAATTAGTTGAGGGTGACTTCCAGTGTTACTAGATGCAACTGAATACTAGGTCCTTACTAATATTATAAAAGTGAAAGTGAGTTTGTTTGTTTGTTACGTCGTCACGCCTAAATGGCTAAACCGATTATGATGAATTTTCGTATATAAATAGTAGGGACCCTGGAAACGGACATAGGCTTTGACTTGGCTTTTTTTAAGTGAGAAAAGGGGGAGAAAGAGAGAAGAAAAGGGAAGAGAAAGATGTTTTTTTTTCGATCATCACGCAGGTCAAAGTTAGCGTTAAAGCGCCCAAAGTAACTGTGCCACGCGGACGAAGTCGCGGGTGGAAGCTAATATTCAATATTAGGCGACGGCGTAGTAACTGGATTATACAGTACCTCTTTTTTTTTGAGGATGGGAAATCATCAAATAATTTCCCCTGCTCTGGGCGGATGATAATGATTTTTAGGATAATTGCATGTTAGTTTCTCTTTCACGCTAAAACTATTAAACGGATTTTGATAAAATTTCTCAAGTATATAGTGTACTATCTTCCGTCAATGTCATATTCAAAATTCAGTTACTGTGGGTGGCCAAATCATCAAATAACCTCCTCGGGAGTGTCAGACTCTTAGTTCCTTCTATTGGCCCTTATGTTCCGGGGACGCGGTATTTCCCTTAAACAATCCGCAACCCCGGCAAGCAGTGGAACTGGCAGACCCCTCTGCTATGCTGACAGATAGCGTATAACTTGGATTAACACATAGGCTACTCTTCATCTCGGCACTATGTTCCCTTAAGATAAATTTTGAGGCCATTAGAGAGACAATATGGCATTGTGTTGAATCTATACTAATATTATAAAGCTGAAGAGTTTGTTTGTTTGAACGCGTTAATCTCAGGGACTACTGGTTGGAATTGGAAAATTCTTTTAGTGTTGGATAGTCCATTTCTTGAGGAAGGCTATAAGCTATATAACATCACGCTACGACCAACAGATGCTGAGCAGTGTGGGTGAAACCGCGTGGAACAGCTAGTGACATCATAAAACGGGCAAGTAAAGTTGCTTTTCCTCTTTTGAGATTTTTTCTGTCATTCAACGCAATGGCACACTTCAAAACTCATAAAACTCAGACGTCAAACTTAACGTTCCAACTTGCCATTCTGTACCAAATGACATTCAAAACAAACTCGACCAAGATTCCCCTCTCTTCCCAAATTAGTCAACTAACTTTTACGACCCCCCCTCATTAAGTAATAGGCACTTTTTCCTTATATTTACATACAAATGGGTGTCCTCGTGGCTGTCCTCATTTGAGGAGACCGGACCACTCTCCGATAGTTTGAGAACGTATTCAAATTAATTGTCTGCGAAAACTCGAAAGTAGTTGGGGACATAACGTTTTCTTGCTAATTTTCCTTTAGAAATATTACGCTATTATGGTTCGGGAAGAAAAGCTCTTTTGAATTGATGTTACGTTTAAGACCGGAGTATTTATTATGTGTTTGAAATTACTGAACTAGGCGAGGTTGGAAGTTTTAAAATTTGCATAAATACTGCATAGTTCTGTCCTCTGAAAGATGGGCTGAACGTCGCATACCAAATACTAACTATGTCGTTTAATAGGTGATATTTTTTCTCGACGTCGCTGTGACTGAGCAATTGGCTGTTACGCTGCGTGTCCCAGGTTCAATTTCTGCACGAAACAAATATTTGTATGGCATACAGGTAATAGTTTGTTTATGAGTTTAAATGTTTTTAAACGCACCCGTCGTTGTCTGTGTGCCCGGTTGACAACTAAGGGCTCGCTCCCCCTGCCGGGGTTGCGGGTTGTTCGAAAGAGAAACGTAAGGGGCAATAGAAGGAACAAAGGTGGGTTTTAGTCAGTAAAAGTCGGACACTCCCCCCCCCCTGCTCCGCCCAGAGCGGGGGCAGTTATTTAATGATTTCCCAGCCAATAAAAAAGTGCTCGCTCCTATTAAATAGGACTTAAACACAACTGGCAAAATTTGAGTTTAATATTAAGAACACCTCTACCAAACCTTTCGGGATAAACAAGCGTGACATTATAAAGATGAACTGTCACAGCCAATAGTTTCCCGAATTTCAGACAACTCCAATGTTTAGAAACTGTGTTTAACAACAGACAAACGTCGAACAGTAAAACAGTCTGGTAATGAGGTGACGTTAGGCCCATAGCACACAGCGTATTTTAAACGCGCAGAAGTCACTCGTTTCAGGGGGTCTACTCTAATTCTATGTAAAACGAAATTGCGGCCGAAACTTCGAACTTTTTCTACCACGGTTTCATTTCATTTCATTCATTTCGAAATTTCGGACGTCCGAAGTTTATTTGACATTAAAATTTTCTAAACCTACACTAATTCACGCAAAATGATATAGAGTAGGGTTACAAACGTAACTACTTTTGACTTTCGTTCGTTAACGAAGTTACGTTTCGGAGAAAGAGAGTAGACCCCCAGGAACGCGCGTCTTCGGAGCTGTAGACACTGATTGTTGCGTTTGCATTGATATTACAAGCACGCGCATAAAGCACGTACACGCGCGTTTGAAGAAATACTAACGCATCACTACATCGCCCGCGCTTCAGTTGCAATAATAGTTTATTGTGTGCTGCAACTACAGCGCGGTATCGCTGTATCTGCGCGTATACGCTCAGTAGAGGCGTGTTTCACAATCGCCCCGTGTGCTTAAGTTACAAGGTTGCATTTACGCGCGTAATCTGTGCGTCGTCTGCGCGTTTAAAATACGCCGTGAGCCTTAGGTATTCGGTTCGTTCTACAAATAGGGCTAAAACAATTAAGTCCAGGTCTAAAGCCCTCACTGACAGTCGACGGCGAGGATGTTCTAACTTGTTACTTTGACTGTTTGTTTGAACATTGGTAAGTGTCTAACTTTGACGTTTGACTCCTTAGAATGGCACTCTCATTACCTATATTACGGCGATTTTAGAGGTCGGTAGGCCCACCGAGGGCACAGACGCCTGGCCAGATTTCAACCTTAATACTCAGAGCATAAGGGTGAAGTGGTCAGGCGGGAACACTTGTTCCTCAGGCACATGCTGCTTCAGATGTAATGATGCGAACTGTCTCACTCATCACCAAATCTCAGAAACTACAAGTGTCAAGAGTCACAATTTTTTCTGGGGCTTCCTTTTAGAACGTAGGTTGATTTTTCACCGGCCAAGGAACTACAGACTTGATTATCTGATTTTAATTTCAACTCGATAATTTCACGTTTTCCCGAGATCAATGGTATTGACAGACAAACAACAAAGTGATCCTATAAGGGTTTTTTTCTTTCCTTTTAAGGTACATAACTCTAAAAAGAGAAAACTAATGATAAGTAATTATTAGACAGAGCTGTCATTTTAATTTACGAGACGTTTGTATTTCAAATCAAATCATTTATTTCAATTAGACCAATACAGGCACTTTTGGATATCATAAAAACAAAAAAAAAAGATGCTGCTACAGTCCCAGTCACAAGACATAATAACTTGTGAAAGTACTGCATTTGCCCATTGCAAAGCGTAGATCTCTATGGTGAAGAATTCATTCAGGTCTGGCTGTTTGTATACATGTGAGTTTAAATGTTTGTAAACGCACTCACGATACAGGAGAAATTCCTAGTGTGGAGCAACGATTTTTTTTTAAACAAAATATAAATAAGTAAAAGAGAAAGAATTCAACCTTAACCAATTAAGAAACGTCATATAAAATACCAGTAAAAAAAATGGCAATATAAATGTGCTCCTATTTCACGAAATATGAATTGACTTTCAATCTTGACGGTACAGACACAATTTTTCAGACAGACGGTAATGACCGAACAATAAAACGTATCCAATCTGCTACAGTCAACAAGAAAGCGTAAATAAATACTAAATCCTAGGTCACAGACAACTAGGGCATAGCGTATGACCTATAGACGAAAGTTGAAATGTCTCTTCATGAGCCTGTTATGTATTTTTGTTTATAGGTTGTTATATTTTATTGTTGTATATACATTGTTAGATGATTAAATTGATTGTTGTAGGGATTGTAGCAGCATCATTTTTTTTGTTCTTGTTTTTATGATATTCAAAAGTGCCTGTAATGACATTCAAAAATATATTTCAGATCATAATCTACCTCCGTGGCAAATGTCATCATGATCCGTTCAGCCGTTTTGACGTGAAAGAGTAACATAATATTAGTAAGATAGCTGGCGCCCGCGGCTTCGCCTGCGTGATATCGAAAAAAATTATCCTATGTGTTATGCCAGACCATAAACAGTCGATCAGCTGTTTTGACGTTAAAAGAGTAACAAACATCCATCCATTCATATATCCTCACTAACATTCGCATTTATAATATTGATAATAATTAAACATTTGCTATTTCTGCCAATGGCTTAATTGCCAAAAGCATTGACCAATACCTGAGGAGGCTTTCGTTAGGCAGCTGGATCAAGGGCTTGGTTCAGAAAGCGGTACTCCTGGACACGGCTCGTATTGTTAGAAGGTTCCTTTCTCTGGAGCCCTGAGCGCCGGTAGCTTGGACCCTGTTCCCGATACCGGTGGGCTACTATTTTTATGTTTTTAAATGTTTTTTTTTAATTTTTGTGTTAAAGAAATATTTAAAAATATAATTGTATGTATAGAAAACAATAAATGGACGAAAATACATTTTATTACTAAACACATTTAATTGAATTACCACACATTCGCAAACAAAATCAAAACCCTAACCTAACCAAAAAAAAGGCCGCATTTTCCGTCCACTACCATCTGTCACCAAACAACTGGACCGCAAAGGAAACGGGAAAAATATACCCAAACATGGCAACCCCAAACTGAACGTGGTCGCGATGGATATAAATGGTCACACTTCGTCTGCAAGACCAACAGATAGAAAACAAGTGGTCGCAATTAATATGATATCGACCGCCGAATAAATTGTGGGTACCGAATGTCTGGGTATCACAATCTGATTAAATATAAACTTGGCTTGGATTGTGGTGGCTAAAGGAATCCGGGAGGTCTAATTTTGGCTGTAAATGTTGCTTGCTTTCTGCTAATGATTTGAGGTTATAAATTAGAGGTTGTGAATTCAAACTCTCGCCGACAAACTGTTACGCAGATTGGCGGGTTTACTAAATGTGCAACAATTTTGGTCCAAAATAAATAATTTATCCTTACTAATCCTTACTTCCTTACTAATATTATAAAAGCGAAAGTGAGTTTGTTTGTTACCTCTTCACGCTTTAATGGCTAAACCGATTGTGATGAATTTTGGTACATAGATAGTTGGGAACTAATTAATTTTTATTTTAAAAAAGTGGGATGTGAGGGAGAAAGAGGGAAGAAAAGGGAAAACTTAGCGTTGCTATTACAAATCAATAAGACGCAAGGGGAACTGTGTTAACCCAAATTTAACGCGGGCGAAGCCGCAGGCGAAAGCTAGTATTATATAAGCGAAAGTGAGTTTCTTTTTTGTTACCTCTTAACGCCTTAATAGCTTAACGAATTTTGATGAATTTCGGTGCAGAGGTAGTTGGGAGACGGACATAGGCTATTTTTTTTTAAATGAAGGATATGAGGGAGAAAGAGGGAAGAAAAGGGAAAACTTAGCTTTGCTATTACAAATCAATAAGACGCAAGGGCAAAAACTGCAGGTGGCAGGTACCTGCAAATCAGGAAAGGGGAACTGTGTTACCCCAAATTTAACGCAGGCGAAGCCGCGGGCGAAAGCTAGTTTACTATAAAAAGAGGGATTAAAATGACTCTATGCAATGAATTTTTAAATTTTAAAGCTGAAAAGTATTTTTGATTAAATGCGCTAATCTCATAACTTCATAATCTTCTTGCTCTTGTCCCATTTTATTTGGGGTTGGCTGTGTCACTCATTCACAGATTTACAAATAATGCACAGATACAAGAAAATAAGTGCAGATATAAAGTACCAATGAACCTGACTAAATCCTATTTGGTAACTTCCCGGATTTGCCAACTAAATAGAACACGTGATAAATAAGTCTTTTTGCAACTATTCTAATCTTAATACATTGATACTTTTTGCCAACTATACTTAGGAGCAAGCGGAAAACAAAATAAAACCGATTATGAAAATTTGCTGAAAACCATTCTAGAAATGGACTTTTAAAACGATTGTCATTTGTCGAGGTAATCTAATGTTCTTTACACAGTTTCATTTTTTAAATAGTTTCGAAAATAGAATGTTTTTAATGTGTATCCTAGCAAACCGATTTTATGAATTTTGATACAAAGATCGTTGGGACCGTGAAGACGGACATTAGCTAAAAAAAGTAAAAAAGGGGAGTAAAAGGGTAGAAAAAGGGGAGAGAAAGAATTTTTGGAGTTTACTCCTTAAGAATCGATTTTCATATATGAGGCGCCCGGTATGACAAAATTCCGAGGGGTAAAACCTACTAACAAGTAACGAAAATGTGTCATGTTTTTCATTAATTTGTCAATTTACCCTTTCATATGATATGAATCTTTTTTCAGTTGAATAAACTCTTTTTGCGTAGGGTTAGATACTCGTACTTAAGGAGTAAACTCCAGTCGTGCGTCGGAGCTGACACACACACTTTTTTTTTTTCGATCATCACGCGGGATCTATGCCACGCAGAAGAATTTGCGGGTGGAAGTTTGTACGTTATAAAATAAACTTTTTATAACGTTCTTGATACTAAATAGAATGAATGACAGTACATTACTCTACAATGGCGCCATCTGGTAAGCTCAAAAACGTTAGCCCTCCTTGTACCTCAACACTTTTTAGTTTCGCAGCAAAATGCAAAACAGGCAGTATGTTACTAGATCAACTTCATCGACCCAAAAAAAAGTAAAAAAAGCAGGCTGAAAACCAGATCTAAACAAATATAAAGCTAACTGTTGAAACAATAGACAATATATTACGAACTTCCCCATTCTTTAGGATAAAAATCAGCAGCCCATTTAATTCAACAGTCAAAACGAAACGAACCGTATTTCCTTTGTCATAAAATCCGTTTTTCGTTAAACGAAGCATATGGAGCCTAAATTTTTGTGTCGAGTAAAAAAATATTTCATAAATTAACTGTATATATGTTTATTATGTAGGCATATGTGTTTATATAAATTGTGTGCGTTTGTGGGTATGTGTAAAGAATGGTTGGAATGAGGCCAAAACTGCGGCGACCGACAATAATGTGATAGAAGACGCTTGGTCAATATTGTTTTGTTTTGTGTTCTCTAGGAGTTTAGCCAAAGGAATACGTAGAGGCAATATATTCACACATACTATTTGTTTTATTATATTATCTGAATAAAAAAACAAAGTTTGATGAAAAAGTCCAATATCTTAAGAAGTAAATATCAAATCATCTTTAATTCCATTTTTGTTGCAAGCTGGCACAATTTGAAACGTTTTTAAAAGCAAATATATTAACCATTGACTTAAGAAAAAGTGTTTTTTTTTTTAATCACGATATTTTTTTTTAAGAGCTTTCGATAGATAAACACTTTTATTTCTTTCTTTTTCTTTGATTAACCCTCACCCAAGTAGCAAATTGTAGTCCTGTAGTTATTTTAGGAGCATGCATTTTTTTGCACTATAGAAATCCTATTGACGTTTATAGAACCGCATTTGGGCGCAGTTTATAGGACTATTACGTCCTGTGACCGTTGTGTTACAGTCCGGTAATGTGCAATCGGATTATATAATTATCTTATTAGGTGCTTTTACAAGATATTATTGTCCTATAAAGATCCGGTAGACGCACTGAGTAAGCGCGATTAGTCCTCTTACGATCTAGTGCGTGCTGCTACTGGTGTGATTGATCCTACATTGATCAGGGTGATGTTATTAGTAGAGCATTACTTTTTAATTCTTTAAGAGTGACGCACTGGGTGTCTTGATAACAAAAAAATATTAAAGTAATCCACATTATAATATATTATCCCTTAGCATAACATAGGTAAATTTTGTCTTACTTTTATGTATAAAGAGTGCCTAATCAACTTGCAAAATTAATTTTATTGATAAAGTATTCGAAGATAATGACCATGTCTTCATGCCCCTTTCAAAGTAATCGTATTAAGTAATTTTTTATTAAGTAATAATTAACATACTTACAAACCGCCATGGGATCGGATCATGTGCCACAATATTGCATTTATCAAAACGTTTACAAAACTATTTAGTGAAAGTTAAGACTACTACATGACATACCTACTTCGCCACCATATTTTAGATTTAGGGTTCCTTTAGAGAAATACATCAGAAATACTCCGTATTTCAAAGAAAAATCAAAATCCAAAGTCATTTATTCAAATCAGGCTGATAATCAGCACTTTTAGAATGTAATTTTATATAATCTTAGTTAGTACTAATATTATAAGAATTGTGTGAATTACGTAACAACACTTTAAACTTTCTTCATAAAATTGATTTCGACATAGGTGAAGAGTAGGCATTGGATACAAAACTATAAATCAATAGGTATTTGAACAGTTTCGCAAAATTCTTTATTTTTGCGTTTTGATCTGATAATTACGAGTATGGAATGTTTTTTCAAAGACATTGTGGTTGTCATTACCAAATTCACTATCACTACTTCCATTATCTTCAAGGTTATTAAAACTTTCAGTAAAAGTAATTTCGCAGTCTTCTTGAACCATTTCATTTTTTTATATTGTACGGAACCATCACGAACTTCACGAGACTCTCTTGTATTTAAGAAGAATATCGACCCGGACTTCGATCCTGATTTCATTTCAAGTAACTTTTTGGAAACTCTTCTTCGAAAACTGCCACTACGCTTAAATCATTTCCAATTGTTTAGATCAATTTTTATTTTTTTGCTTTCTCTAAATAATAATAATATGGCCGGTTACTCCAGTATATAAAAGCAAATGTAGGATTCATGTCAGCAGAATATTACCTATAAACATCGGCGGGCATGCTAGTTTCGTGCTAACAATCAATTAGAAGTCGCGTCTCAGACAAATCAATCCTTTAATATACTTGACCTATAAAACCTATATGAAGACGTTTATAGAATTGCATGTCTTGTGCGTGTTAGTATAAACAATCTTATCAAATGCGTTTAAAGGATCAAAATGAAATACTTGCTAATTGGTTTTATATAATGCTCTTATATAACGGCAAGATCGGGTAGGAATCGTGTGTAGTTATAATGTAAACGTCTATAAAACTAAGAAATAGGATCGAACGCACTTGAAGCGCAAATCGTCTTTTGACATGCTTTTGTGAGATCAGTGATCTTAGTCAAAGCGTCTACTATATGCGTATTAGACGTTCAGTCTTATAAGTCGATTGCTAAAGGACCATTTTGCTACTTGGGTTACATGTATGGAGAGCCACCAATATCTTTAGTTTTAATTTTATTCTACTATCCTACTCAAATTATAATCCTACTCATCATAATTATTAAAAATGCGAATGTTTGTGAGGATGAATGAATGGACATATGGATGTTTGTTACTCTTTCACTTTAAAACGGTTGAAAAGATCTTGATAAAATTTGGCACAGAGGTAGATTAAAGTCTCGAATAACACATAGGATATTTTCTACTCGGTCATCACGCGGGGGTAGCCGCGGGCGCCAGCTAATTTAGCATGATTTTACACTCTTTAAATTTCAACGATGTACTAATAATTTCGTAAAAGTGTAGAGTAAAATGCCTTTTACATACAAACAGACAGATGGACATGAGGAGTCTAAAAGGTTTCGTTTTTAATATTTAACAAACGGAACCCTAAAAAGGAAAGTATTAAACCTTTTTTAAGGAGGAAATTATTGTTTGCCATCTTTACAATTCAAACAGTAGCTAGCTTAAAAGGTTTTCTTACAATCGTGAGCTAAAAATAATTCTTGAGGTAGTTAACCCGTACAGTGTTCATAATAAAGATGTTTGAATACTCCCAGGGGCCTTAGTCAGCTATTACAATAGTGTCAGAATGGTCGATCACTGATCGCATAATGGTTGATTTTGACAAGTTTAGTATGTAGTAGTACCAAACTTGTCAAAATTAACCATTGTGCGATCAGTGATCGACCATTCTGACACTATTGTAATAGCAGACTAAGGCCCCTGATCTCTAAAACGTAGGCGTCGTGAGGGTTGTGTCTAAGACGGTTGGTTGGTTAGTTAGGTCACAATACTGGAAGGGTAAGCATAATGTTCACTTGGCTTCTTGATCCTACACAACATATACAGTAGGTTCTTAAATCGTTCAGTAGTGTAAATTCTTACTAATATTATATAAGTGAAAGTGAGACTGTTTGTTTGTTACATTTTCACTCCTAAATGGATAACCGATTTTGATGAATTTGGCTATACAGATAGTTGGGACGCTGGATACTGATATAGGCAATTTAAAAAAAAGTGAGGAAGAGGGAAGAAAAGGGAAAAGAAAGTTTTTTTTCGATCATCACGCGGGTTAAAGTTAGTGTTAACCCAAAGTAACTAGGCCACGCGGACGAAGTCGCGGACTGAAATTAGTTAGTTAATAAATTAATTTGTATTTAAGACATCAACACAGTATCTACATAGGATAAAGGACAGTGGGTTGCACAATCAAGTTCAAATTTTTGTCGAAATTCTGGACTCCTGAACTAGGAACGCAAGCCTGTATCTCACATGATCAGGCGAGGGAAACCCCCGGGTGTCACCATTGTTACGATAACCCGGAGGACACGGAGGAGCACACAGTGGTGGTGTGCCCAGCCTGGGCGGAGTACCGCCGTGCCCTCGTAAATTCGATCGGCAGCGGCGATCTCTCGCGTCTGGCCCTGGTTCAGGCCATGGCCCGGAGCGAGATGGAATGGGAAGCGGTCACCACCTTCTGCGAAACAGTCATGCTAGCGAAGGGATGGCCGGGCGTTTGAGGGAGAGAACCTCAAATCAACCCAGCCACCGCGGGAGATACCCCGGACGTCGGGCGCCGCGAGACGACTCCCGGCCACCGTAGATGCGGGCCTGTGGACGGTGAGCCATGGGTAGCTCACCGTCCGTCCGTCTATTGACGACGGCGCGTTAGTGTTTCGCGCGCCTCAAAAAGATGTTACCTGAGGGGGCTGCCAGAGCCTCCGCCTGCCGGGGTTGCGGGTTGTTCGAAAGAGATACCGCGGCCCCGGAACGTAAAGGGCAACAGAAGGAACATGGGTGGGTTTTAGTCAGTACAAGTCTGACACTCTACCCCGCTCTGCCCAGAGCGGGGGAAGTCAATTGATGATTTCTCACCCCAAAAAAAAAGTATGGGTCGGAGATGGACAGTAGGATATTCGACAATAATGTGCATTATCCACAAAATCTGAATAATATTCCCTAAAAGCCCCTCTGACATACAAAATCCTGCGTAAAAAGAATTTCGAACGAATACGAAATACCCAATGCTTTCATAGTATTCTCGTGGTACCCTCATAGCCTGCATTGGCTGCGTGCCAATCGTACTACCCTTGCGTACTCCAGAAGTAAATACAATAAAAAAATATCAAACATGTCTTGGCACGGGATGTTTTCGTATCTCTTTGGGATGCAGTAACCTTACAGCTTAGGATTGTTCCTGCGAGCAAGTGGCTCGGAGTTTCGGATCGAATGGACGTATCAATTTTGAATCCTAATCATGAACTGATATGGTAGAATTTGATTTGATGCATTCGGTGATTACATTATTTAAGGTACCGATCCTTCACGAAACTGTCTATCAAACATTTGCCCGCGGCTTCGCTCGCGTCCATCTCCATCACCATTTTAGGGAAGTGGGGGGTTAGAATGAGACAAAAAGTAGCCTATGTCAGTCTCCATTCCTTCAACTATCTCCACTTAAAAAAACACGTCAATTCGTCGCTCCGTTTTGCCGTTAAATACGGACAAACAAACACACACATACACTTTCCCATTTATAATCCTTACTTATATCCTTACTAATATTATAAAAGCGAAAGTGAGTTTTTTGTTTGTTATCTCTTCACGCTTTAATAGCTACACCGATTTTGAAGAATTTTAGTACAGAGATAGTTGGGAACCAAGAGAAGGACATTGGCTTTTTAAAAAAAAAAGTGGGATGTGAGGGAGAAAGAGGGAGAAAGAGGGAAGAAAAAGGAAAACTTCGGAAGCCGCGGGCAAAAGCTAGTATTATTATAGATTACTAGCTGTTCCCCACGGTTTCACCCGCGCTGCTCAGCACCTGTTGGTCGTAGCGTGATGTTATATTTCCTATAGCCTTCCTCAAGAAATGGACTATCCAACACTAAAAGAATTTTCCAATTCCAACCAGTCCCTGAGATTAGCGCGTTCAAACAAACAAACAAACAAACTCTTCAGCTTTATAATATTAAGTATAGATATAAGTATAGGTATATTATTATATTGATGATTTCCAATCCAATAAAAAAACTTATAAGAGTTTGTTAAAGACACAAGTTCCAACAACAATACAATTTATACAATATGTTCCACTGCAAAAACATGCAGCTTAATACAACTTAAATAATAACATTTCCCCACAGTCCGTGTGCGACTGCACAAAATAATTATTTTCACTCCACACCGTATGTTGGCGGACATTTTAATTTGTTTTGTCACTGAGTATTATTGCGTTAGTTTTTATATTATTGAAGATGCCTTTCCTAATGTGTTTTTTTTTATAAACGTTGCCCCACACTAGGATTTTTTCATGTATCGTGGGTGCGTTTACAAATATTTAAAGTCACTTACACAAACAGCCAGACCCTAAACAAAACCATGTAAGTCATGCAAATGTTTTTTTTTTCGTGCGGGGATCGAACCAGTGACACGCAGCGAAACAGTAGATCACTCAGCCACTGCGCCAACCATGTCGTTTGTTTAACAATCTACTACCCAGAGTAGAAAAAAACGGAAATTTGATCATCATCTGCCTAGCTCTTTCCCGAAATGTTGGAGTCGTCTCTGCGTCGTGACTGCCTATCTGACCTCCACAACCCAGTTAGTACGGGGTAACACGATACTCTTTGTTAAGGCTGACTGTTAGACTTTCGGGACACTGAGTACTTGTAACAACTGTCAAAGATCTACAAATGACAGCCGGTACGAACACCTTAACGTGCTTCCCGAGGCACGGAGGAAACTTGGAATGTAATAGATGGTTACCCACCCACAGACCAACCTGCCACGGCTTTACTTAAAGATTGACCCGAACGGCTATCATTATTTAGCTATGACCACTTTTAAGATACAGTAATCAGGCTATAAAGTCCCTACAGGTGAAAAGAAAGAAAAATATTGATTAGCCGCAATTACGACGAGTACACAATATAACAAAAAAAAACAGTAAACATACCTACAATGCGTCACAAACAATTATAAATATATATAGATCAAAAATTAAAAATAGCTTGCACACCGTGACTGCGACAGGTAAGTCACCACTCAGCATGATGCTGTGCCATGGGAGCCCACAGCACAGCGCTGGTGTTCAGTGCCCAACCCATGAGTAAAACGTACAGAAGTCAAGACAGCATACATAAAAAGTATGTTATTGTTATGTATTATTCCAGACAATAATCTACCAATGTGCCTAATTTCATCAAGATCCGTACAGCCGTTTTGGCGTGAAAGAGTAACAAACATCCATATATTTATAATATCATTAAATAATAAGGAGCACAGGTTCTTCCCGATGAAAAGGATTCAGCCAATGGGTCCAAGATACGTCACTCATTCCTCTACCATGTAACTCTTCATTCCAAATCTCTACCCTGAGCTGTGGGTTGGTTTTGGAACGCAAAGGGCAAAAAAGCAACATTAATAAATAATAAATAAATCATTTATTTTCAGGCATCTTAGGCCCATAGATAAATTACCTTACAGACAATCATATTTATAGTTAACTAGCTTTCGCCCGCGGCTTCGCCCGCGCTAAATTTGGGCTAATACAGTTATAGTTTATACAGTTCCCCTTGCGCCTTATTGATTTGTAATAGCAACGCTAAGTTTTCCCTTTTCTTCCCTCTTTCTCCCTAACATCCCACTTTTTAAAAATTTGCCTATGTCCGTCTCCTGGTTCCCAACTATCTCTGTGCAAAAATTCATCAAAATCGGTTTAGCCATTAAAGCGTGAAGAGGTAACAAACAAACAAACTCACTTTCGTTTTTATAATATTAGTAAGGATACAATTCCTGTTAGTAAATAAATCCTTAACAACTATGTTAGTAGCACTTCACTGCACTATGTTTGTATAAATTTTTATATTAATATGTTTTACATGTCAATTGAAGATGTCCCATCACAAAAATCTGCGTATTTGTATACCGTCCCGTCGTGAAGCTTTTACTAGTATTCGTATGACTGCGTATGTTCGTAAATGTCATGTGTTATTTTTGTAATGCACAGCTAATTTTAATGCTCTGTGAAGTTCTCTTCCTATCAACTCCTACGCATAATTTAAACTTCGGTAAACTTTAGCTTTTGGGGTTTCTGTTGACCTTTTACGTACAGTTAGAAAAAGAGACAAGGCGTGACAAATACAGTTGAATTTTTCTTGAAATTGATGTTTATCTTTAACTTAATTTAATTTATTTAATAAACTATTTGTTTTTTAAAAGATCGGTCAAGTGCGAGTCGAGGTTGCGCGCCGAGGTTACCGAACATAATTGAGACGAAACAGTCTTATCTAAGCAATTGTAAAACGAAGTTTAGTTAATGCGAATAAATAATGGGAAATATTTTATTATTAGTTCCAAGTAAAAGCCGGCCCAGAGCGAGTCAAACTCGCGCATCGAGGGTTCCGTACAAACTTGTGTCATAAACAGCTCCACATCTTTTGACTGCGTAGACTTAGAGGACTGATTTTTTCACAGCTCTAAGGGAAGACAAATTTGAGAATGGTAAAGACCATAATGTTTTCAACAATAGGCATTTTACCATACCGACTACAACCTGACGAAATCTATCTTTAACATGTACGTACATTCAGCAAAGAAAATAAGTAACCAGGTTCATGAGAAACAGTTGAAATTTTCTTAAAAACCCATATATATTATATAAAAATGTAAAAGTTAATCTTGTTTTAGGGTTTCGTACCTCGAAAGGAAAAAAATTATACCTTTCTAGCATCAGTTTGTCTGTCAAGACCCTTTGTCTCGGGAATACATAGAGGTATCAATTTGATATTTAAACCATATATTTAACTCTGTGGGCCCATTGGCTGTAAAAAAATAACCCTCTAGATCTATGCAGTCAAAAGATATGGCTGTTTATGTCGCAAGTTAATATAATATTGTGAAAGTTCCTACCATACGTGATATATTCTGCAATATAATTTTACTAGCTTTCGCTCGCGGCTTCGCCCGCGTTAAATTTGGGGTAACACAACCTTGCGCCTTATTGGTTTGTAATAGAAACGCTAAGTTTTCCCTTTTCTTCCCTCTGTCTCCCTCACATCCCACTTTTTTTCAAAAAAATTAGTCTGTGTCCGTCTCCTGGTTCCCCACTATCTCTGTACCAAAATTCATCAAAATCGGTTTAGCCATTAAAGCGTGAAGAGGTAACAAACAAACAAACTCACTTTCGCTTTTATAATATTAGTAAGGATAAGGATTAGTTTTAAGTCATTTTGCTGCGCCCTAATAGGGTCATGTACTCACTAGTTATAAACCTAGCGAGTAACTTTTATGTACATTGTGCATTTAATGAATAAATAAGTTTGTCCAAAACCCTCGGTACGCGAATCTGACCCGCTCTTGGCCGAGTTTTAACAAATGGTAACGTTTTTAGTAATTTTTAAAAAACATTAATTTAGTAAAGTGTTTTATAAAATCATTTTTTTTTAACTTTAACTTCTTTTAATTTTACAACATTCATCGTTTCATGTAAGGCTATTGCCCCAACAATTATGGCTATGAAACTTTATACCCTCTGCATCCCACACACTGCGTAGGTGTTAGGAAATAAGTGGTTACTGAAACTTTTAGTCTTGAAACTTAAATAATGATGAAACCACTGTGTTATGGTAAGGATGAAATAACATTTAATTTTTTCATTCATATAGCAATTCTCATTGTGTTTAAATTGGTCCTACATTAATTTATTTGTAACAGCTAAAAAAAAATACGTGTGGCACTCGGGCACTGCCGTGGTAAAGCTATTACATAGCATTTTTTATCAACTTTTGCAATAAATAAAAAAAATATATATGTAATATTTTTACTTATAAGTACTTTCAAAGAAAAGAAGTCGCAAAAAGAAAAAGGAGACCTTGAGTTTGATCCAGCGTACTGTCGATTGACTATCCGATTCTCTACCAAACACGCTAATAGCACATAGGAATCGCGAATTGAAATAACTGACCGTATTCGTAATGAAAGTGTTAGGTTTTTTTCGTTACGGAATTTCTAGATTAGGTCGTCGCGCTCAAAGGCCGCGATAAAAGTAGTGATTTGAAAAGGATTGTAAATAGTCATTGTCATCATAACATTCGCGTTGTAATCCCCAAAGAGAAAGAATACGCTGTACAAAGTCCAAGAGCCCACTCGGACACCAAGGTTCTGATGTTTCAACCCTTAAGCTTTTAGCTCAAACAATTTAGAGGCATTCATCGGTTTAGTAAGTCTACTGTTTTTTTTCCAAAAGTGGTGAGTAACGATGACATGACTCATGATTAAAGGTTATTTTTCGAAAAAAAAAACAGAAGCAATTAATAACCTCCTCATTTTGTAAGTTGGTTAAAAACAACGTCTACATTAGACACAATTGGTAAAAAAATATAAACAAAAAGAATTTTGAGTGTGCTTAAAAAAATGCCTGAATAAAAAAATAACGTCCGTCTCAGCAAAATTCATATTTCAAGAAGCATGAACCGATGAATTTTTAACATCGACTCGAACGATGTTTCTGCTACCATCTAGTCAAAACAAAACGTCACTCCGCCGTCGCCAAAAAACAAACATCAGCAAAAACAAGCTACGTTTTTTTTTTTAAATTTACACCCTCTTCCACGCTACTACGGGTCTTGACAAAATTTATGGTTGTGCCCGTAATATGATTCGGTAGGTAAGTAATGAAACAACATCAGGGTTGCTACAAACGTATTTGTTAAGGAAGGCCGAACCGAAGCAATCACTAAACATCACGACTTTATTCCCTGAAGTCTTAAGCAGAGGTTTACCTAATAGTACACCCACATTTCGCCTATATCACCGCTACCGATTACTCAAAGTAATCACAATTCATTTGGCTCATTCTGAACGGCAAAGACCGTACGGCATTACTGTCGCTGAATAATTTTAGAGTCAACTCAGCAATATTTAACCGAAGTCGAACGATTTTGTCCTAAAGTTGTAGGGCTTCTTTAAGTAATTTATGAGTTATCTTCTATAATACATATTTTTCTTGTAATGTATATAGACGATATGCTAATACCTCTAAGTAGCAATGAAAAATGAATACTCAGAAAGTATTGGTTTGAGATATCATCATAACACAACTAAAAAAAAGACTTCAAAAACGAAAAAAGACGGAAAATAAATTTTAAATTTTGTGTATAATTTGTTTTTCTTTATGACTGTGACCACGCTGACATTTTGTTTTTTTTTTATTATATTTGGATTCCAGTAAGCTGCCACATATTTTAATTTTAAAAATGTAAAACCTTTGCATGCCCATGTGCCGGTTAAATATGGAGACCTCTGCTACAAAAAACACCTATTCACTATACCGGTGTTTGCAAAGAAATAAATGATTTGATTTGTTTATTAAATTTTGTATTTTTTATAATAATATAAAATATTTTTATTTATAAATTTATTTTCCGTCTTTTTAGTGTTTATTTGAAATCGTTGTTTTTTACTAACCGAACAAAGTTTTTTGCGAACCGGCAGACGTTTGTGGCATCCCTAACATGCCAGTAGGTTGGTAGGTAAGGTACTTCTTTTTTATGCTGTGGCCATAAGAGTTTTAATGGTGGATGCTAGCTGATGCTAGGGGTGACAACTTGGATTATACGGAAGAGTAATGCAGTTGATAATGTGGCAGGAAGGAGAAGTTGTTGTTTGTATTAAGAACAGGACAAAAAAAATATTACAGGTTTTAAAAAAAATAAGGCTTCAAGGGACTGTATTGGTCAAACTATTTAGTTATTATAATATTGAATGGTTTATATATAATACTAGCTGGGCCCTGGCATGCTAACTTTATTGAATAGCAATAAAGTTCAAATTGACTCTACATTTTAGTTAGAAAACGATCGTATTTGATAGAAATGGAGTATTTTAGGGTTTTTCCGGCAATTATTTGAATTATTCTCGCCGTAGAAACCATCCAGCTCTTAAACGAATATTAAAAAAAAAAAGAATTGGTAAAATTGGTCCAGGCGTTGTTGAGTTATGCGCTAACCAACACATTTTGCGATTTATTTTATATTATATAAAAATAGAAGATATAGATATATTTTAAGGTAATATTAATTGTTAAGATGCACCTAAATTCTGACTTTTCTTTTACTTATTATTGTATGTCCGAAGAGTGGGATATAGCTGTTCACAAATTATTTATTGACACCAACTGTATTATGCAGTCCTTCCTATGATCCACAATAACGATTTGATTTTACTTGGACTTTTTTTATAATTCTGGCAATTTTATTTCATCTTTAATGTCAACCTAATTAATATTAAACGTAGGTCGTTATAATTTAAATGATATGTACTTTTTGTGTACTCAAAATAATCTTATACCTACTTTTAAGGATGTGTAACGTACTCGCGGGCAAGGCTCCCTCTATTGTTGTTTCCAAAATCGTATTTCGTTAATAATATCACATAAATAAGCCACAAAACAACAGTCTCATTAAAATGCTCTCACCGGCGCAAAATTTCGCTAAAATAATGCGACTATAACTCACAAGATAAGCCTTACATACGCACTCCATTTTGTATCGATAACACACATAAACCAATTCTGATTGGATAACTAGTGGTAACAATAGACTATCACACTCACCTACTCAGAAGGGGGTCAGCAGTAGAGGAGGAGTTACAAGTCGTGAGATCGAACCTCTTTTTAGGGTTCTGTACCTAGAAAAAAAAAACAAAAATTAAAAAATATCCTTACTCATATTATAAAAGCGCAAGTGAGTTTGTTGTTATATTTTTGAAAAAAAAACATTTAAAAGGGGGAAACATTTGAAACAGGTAAGAAAATGGGGAGAGAAAGTTTTTTTTTCAGTTATTACGCGAGTTAAAGTTAACGTTAGCCCAAAGTATCTATGCCACGCAGACGAAGTCGCGCGGAAGCTAGTATAAAATACACAAGATAATTGTACTAAACATAATATATCGATTACTATGGACTCGCGACCCATCCATGCTTCGCGGTATATTCGCTTTTATAATAAGTAAGGATAGCAGATATATTAAGCAGCTGTATATAGGAAGTATTTCATAAAATATCAATAAATAATAAATAAATATCTTGGGACAACTCACACACGGCTATCTGATCCCAAGCTAAGCAGAGCTTGTGTTATGGTAACCAGACAACTGATATACATACTTATATAATTTATAAATACATACATATTATAGATAAATCACACCCAGACACAGAACAAACAATCATGCTCATCACACAACGTTTGTCCTGGGTGGGAATCGAACCCACGACCTCCGGCTCAGCAGTCAGGGCCACTAACCACTAGACCAACAGGCCCGTCAATGTGTTTTTGATGACTGATTGAGGCACGCGTAAAACACGAATGCGCCGTCGACACGGCTTATCATCACTAGACGAACGGATGACTACCCATTGCTGACCATCCGCCGGGAGACGTCTCGTAAAAGCATGTAATTACGATGGAAAATCAAATCTAGCATCAAAACACGTCACGACAAGGTATGAATCGCAGGTTAATTGCGTGTAAAGTCGAAAACAATTCAGATCTGATTTTTCGCGCGAAAATCTCTCTCCCGGACTGCAAAGCTGATTAGTTCCGTGATTGACCTATAGTGGCTAGTTCGATATTCAAAGGGGACGAAAAAAAATGACGCTGTACCCAATCCAATCTGGCTAGTCTTTTCCGAAATATGTTGAGGTTTGTTTCCAGAGGGACCGAATGCAGCTGAATGTCAGTATTGTACGCCTGCACATCAAGCTACTACAATCTGTCAGATTTCTTTGATAGATTTTCGACTTTATTACTAAAGTATTAGGTTCAAGGTTCATTGAGAAAAATTGACAGTTTCGGGTAGCTTGACCTGCAGGCGTCTGTACACACGGCGGCACATCAACCTACACCAAACCATTTTGCAGTTGCGACACAGTTTTTACTTTTGCAGCTATCATTGTTTTCGCCTTTGTATCTATGTGTTTTTGTGTTCCAAAATAAAATTTTTAACCTGCTAGCCTACCATAACGTCTTAAAGCAGTACTTATTCCACTGAGGGAAAGATACAGAGCTATACAGGGTGTCTAGCACCATCTCTTTCTCACACAGGAATAAGAACTGCTATAAGATGTCATGGTAACCCTACTGATCTTTCTACTACGGTGTGCCACCCCTATCTTCAGTTATATTTTAATTTGGCATAATTTAACATCATAATAGTAAAGCAGTTTAAAGAAGGCATCTACTCTCAAAATTTTAAATATGTAGGTACACACGACAGCACATCAACCTACACCAAACCATTTTAACCAGATCTGTCGAGTACGGTGTGCGATCCGTAGTAGAGAGATCAGGTTATAATAGTTTAGTATAGGTTGACCTGCCGTTGTGTGTACATGGAGATAATGCGTACCTTACTTGACTGCAAAACGATAGCCTTTTTTTTGGGGATGGAAAATCATAGGAGGAATTATTTGATGATGTCAGATTTTTACTAAACCCACTCATGTTCCTTCTTTTGCCCTTTATGTCGCGGGGCCGCGGTATCTCTTTCGAACGACCCGCATTTATATTTTTGTAATGCTTATATTCTACTAGCGGGCGCCTGCAGCTTTGCCCGCGTGATATCGAAAACAAAATTGTGTTATTCCAGAGTGTAATCTACCTTTGTACCAAATTTCATCAAGATCTGTTCAGCCGTTTTGACGTTAAAGAGTAGCAAACATCCATACATCCATCCTCACAAACATTTATATTTATAATATTAAGTAGAATAGGATGTAAAAACGAGCAGTCTTAAGTAATTACACAAAAACCCAACTACACTCTACTCCGACTGGGAATCGATGCCAGGGCCTCAAGCGCAGAAGTACCACTAACAATCGACGAAGTAGTCTCTTATGTAATAACAGAATACAAAAGCCGAACTACAAATAAAGAAAACTTTATTAACGCAACTCTAATGAATCCTGGCAAGATCCTGCTACCATACCATGACGTGTTAAAGCAGAACTTATGCCGCTGAGGGAAAGGGACAGAGCTATACAGGGTATCTAGCACCATCTCTTTCACTCAGTGGAATAAGTTCTGCTTTAAGATGTCATAGTAGGCCTAGTGGACAAGGAAACAACTAAACGTTTTGCTTTCGTTAACGTTATGGACGATACGAAAGTTTTATCGAAGGTCAAAATACACGACTTCGGTAAATGAGTCCTTCGAGAATTGATGACAAGTAGCGGAGATTCGCGATAAGTGGAAAAAATTAAGAGGTTTTTGCTCACAGAGACAATACTTGTTGATAATGAAGATGTATGAGGGCTGTGATTTGTTGAAACAACAGCTAATATTTAATCTCACTTTGATTTAAACACTACCTTTTGAACTAGCATTATTTAGAAGCAATAATTAATGTTTGTCAAGGACAATGTCCAAAATGCAAAGATACTAATAATAGTCTTGGTAGGTATTAAAAATAGATAAATGTATTATGCAAATTCAGTTTCTTAAATATCACGCAGACCTATGAAAAATTGTGTTTATTGTTTGATTATAACCTCAAAATCTAGTACATTTTTTTAACTTAATCTGTTCTGCAGCTAGTCCACTACAAAAATCTTTACTAATCCTTACTAATACTATAAAAGCGAAAGTGAGTTGGTTTGTTACGTCACATTACGTTACGTTACATTACATATCTAGTTGGCTCCGTGCCTCAGAAAGCAAGTTAAGCTGTTGGTCCCGGCTGTCATTTGTAGAAATTTGACAGTCGTTACAGATAGTCACTAGACAAGTCTTATTGGTCCCATCTGTAGACTTAGCCGACACGGTGACCTCCCGAGTGGCGTGCAATCACACTACCTCGCTCAACTGTTTGCGTATAAATACAAAGATTTATTGCTGACAAATATTTATTTTTCTGATTCATTTGATCATTCTTTCTCCTCACTGATTTTCCATTGTTTTTTGGTGTATTCCGAAAATTAAATAGAACTTTTGTACGACAACTTTTGTTTTAAAATATAAGAGGAAAAACTTGAGAATTGTCAAGGGACACCCGGATGGAACGAAGTTATTATTTATTATGTACCAAAAAACCTGTTTACACTCTACAAAAATAATCATCGCGACACCACACTGTTCAATGCGAAATAGAAAGACGAAACAAAAATAACTGGCTTGCTTTCTATGAGAGAGAGAGAGAAACACGCGTACGCCGCACGGCTTACAACTATAGCAAAAAGTGTTGTTACAACTTTTGGTCTTAATTTTTTCGCAACACGCGATAAGGAACTTCTTTCCAATATTAAATATTTTTATTATTTTTTAGACTATCTTCCTGTACTTTTCCCACATACCTTTTTTTTCATTCTCCCCTGTCAGACGTTACAGCATCATTTACTTCTTTTTCATCTATATCATTCCTTACACAATCCATCCATCAACATTCATATCCATCTACAACTTAATCAATTATTTGTAAAAAAAAAATAAACAACGCAAAACACCCGAAAAAAACAAAACAACATAATTAACGACAAGCAAGTAATAGCTACAAAATAATGGCCCCCAGGTAGCTCATTCCACCCCCAACGTAAAGTGCTCAGGTGTCTCATCTAATTGCGCCCAGTACCTGATTAAATAAATGCAAATATTTGTAAAAGCCTATAATTTATACCACCCCTTATTGATGTACGTAATTGAATGGAATCTTTATTGATAAGTGGATTATCTCCCGGCCTATTGGAAATATTGTTTGAAGAGGCTTCCAATGGAAAAATAACATCGGCAAGTGGTTACTTACTTTCTTCTTATATTTTGGCTATTTCTGAGCTCGTTTTTCGAGGGTTAATGTAATTTTCTTGATCGTCTTATGTGTTTCGTAGGTATTAAATGAGTTTTTGGTATAAGTGGGTGTTTACTAGTTTTGTTCTATTGATTCTTTTATAAAGGCTAACCTATTCTATTACTTCCAACTAATATTATAAATGCGAATGTTTGTGAGGATGAATGTTTGTATGGATGTTTGTTACTCCTTTTACGTCAAAACGGGTGGACGGATTCCGATCTTCGGAAATCTTCAACTAACTTCCCCCCGCTCCGACTAGAGCGGGGGGAAGTGTCAGACTTATAATGATTTGAAAACTTATCTATGTTTCTTCGTATGGCCCTTTGTGTTCCGGGGCTGCGGTAATTCTTACGAACAATCCTCTGCTTTGCTGACATCTCTTTGAGGCGCCCGTGGATAACGCGCCGTCGAGACGGCCTGTCATCACAAGACGGAAAAAAGTTGAGCTACCCATTGCTCACCCTCCACAGACTTCCATCTACGGTGGCCGGGAGCCGTCTTGCGGCGTCCGACGCTCGGAACGTCTCCTGCGGCTGCAGTGCACCCTTTTTTTACACGACTGTTTACCGATGGGAATTCATATAATAACTTCCCCCGGAATGTCAGACTTGTACTGACTAAAACCCACCCATGTTCCTTATATTGCGCTTCATGTTCTGGGCCTCGGTAACTATTTCGAAAAACCCGCAACCCCGGCAATGCACTGGCTTTAGAAAACTACCAATCGTAAAACAAGAAACATCTGTTTTAAAAAGTTCGAAGAAAAAAGTGCGTAGTTTTTGACGGCACGGTTGGCGCTGAGCGATTGACTGCTGCGCTGCGTGTCGCGGGTTCGATTCTCACACGGAACAAATACTCGTAAGACCTACAGATAGATTTTCCGGGTCTGGCTGTTTGCATATGTGACTTTAAATGCTTGTAAACGCACCCACGACATAGGAGAAATTCATCGTGTGGAGCACTTAAAACAAAAAAATTAAATGCTTTTAATTAAATGATATCGCCATAAATCTCAACATATCCGCCTGAAAGCCCAAGAAAATCCTTGTTTACCGTTAACCATGATATTTACCATAAAAACAAGGACGTTACCTCTTCAGATGTCTGATCTGTAGCCAGATAACAGATTCCTGACGTTTCCGGATCTCTGCAAGATAAAAGTGACGCGAAATGGGGAAAAGTTTTACTTTTTGCTTCTAATCTGTTTGCAAGGAAGTTGGGGTTTTATTTTAAATATTGTTTTAAGTGGTTTTCTGAGGAAAATGGAAAAGTATTTATATTTTGTGAAGCGGGCGGTTTTCGAAGTTAGATGCGTGACTATCTTTGTCGTTTGGTTTTACTTTGAAGGAGTCTTAGAAGTGGATTGTCAAACATTATCAGTATCTACAAAGACATCATCATCCTCCTCATAAGTCTAGTGGTCGCAAGTATGACAGCCGAGCATAAGGTACTAGGTTCAATTATCAGCTGCCCCACCATGACTTCTTAAAGCAGAACATATTCCACTGAGGGAAAGAGACAGAGCTATACAGGGTGTCTAGTACCATCTCTTTCCCTCAGTGGAATAAGTTTTGCTTTAAGACGTCATGGTAGGCCTACAGGTCGGGCAATTGTTTTTTGGGTTTTCACGCACAGGAATGTCAATCAGCCACAGAGTTAGGATCCATAGTATGGCCCCCTTTTTAATGGAACTTAAACATAACTGGCGCAATTCTGTGTGTACTATGTAACGATGTTAAGTTATGGTGCATAAGAAGGAAGGCAAAACTGGAAGATTCTTTATAAATTGGTTTTAGGATCAACATGATTTAGGTTAGCAGGTTGTTCGAAAGAGATACCGCGGCCCCCGAACACAAAGGGCAAAAAAAAGTACATAGATGGGATTTCATAGGTCAGTAAAAGTCTGACACTCCCCACGAGCTGCGTTCAGAGCAGGAGAAGTTATTTGAAAATTTGCCATACGAAAAAAAAAGCCTAGTGCTGGATTCGCGCACCGAGGTTTCCGTACAAACTTACGACATAAACGACCATATTTTTTGAATGCAAAGACTTAGAGGGTTAATTTTTTTATAAGGGACCACAAAAGACGGGCTACAAAATGATCTCATAAGGGTTCCCTATTTCGGCCCTGTGTGTCGTGAATAGACGGACGGACGGTGAGCTACCCATTGCTCACCGTCCGTCCGTCTATTCACGACAGGCCGTGTCGACAGCGCGTTAGTGTTTCACGCGCGCCTCAAAGAGATGTCAGCACAGCAGAGGGGCTTGCCAGAGCCTCCGTCTGCCAGGGTTGCGGGTTGTTCGAAAGAGAAACCGCGGCCCCGGAACATAAAGGGCAATAGAAGGAACATGAGTGGGTTTTAGTCAGTAAAAGTCTGACACGCCCCCCGCTCCGCCCAGAGCGGGGGAAGTTATTTGATGATTTCCCAAACCAAAAAAAAGGGTTTCGTATTTACCTTTTGAGATACAGAACAGACGATAAAGCACGGTATAGTATTCTCAAAACTTTATTGAAACTTCAAGTACAATAAACATTGTTTTACTTAACTAAAGTTGAGATACCAAGATCTCGTATGCTAATAACCTGTACAACTTAATCCCTACAGAAGCAGTATTCACAACCCCTGCCTCGCTTCACAGTCGAATATGCAAATGGGGGCCAAGGATCTGGAAATTGCATCTACTCACCCAGAAATAGTGTCACCGCTCTGTCGGTAGAGCTATCTTAGTTAAGTATACAGGCAGTTGCTTTAATTGAGGAGGAACGAGAGAGGAAGAGGGAGGTCTTGGCTATATTATAACAGCCGCTTTGGTCGATCTTTAGGTTAAGCTTGTCTAGGTTGGTCTATGGATGAATGACGTACCGAAGTTTCCTCCGTGAAGCAGAATGCACGTTAAGCTATTAGTCCCGGCTGTCATTATTAGATCTTTGACAGTCGTTACAGGTAATCAGTGTTCCGAAAGTCTGACAGTCTTACCAAAGGATACCGTATTAGCCAGTACTAACTGGATTGTGGTGGTCAGATAACCGCTCCATGTAAAATACTGGTATTCAGCTGCATTCGCTAAGTCTGAACGCCGACCTCATCATATTTGGGACAAAGCTAGGCAGATGATGACGAGGGTTAGGGGAAATTGGCTTTCATAGGAGGACAGGTCATCATCATCATTATAGCCTGTGAACGTCCACTGTCTGATATAGGCCTCACCCAACTGCATATTTGTGTCAAACAAATATTTGTACAGTGCGGGGATCGAAACTGCGTGGCGCAGCGCAACAGTCAATCGCTCAGTCACTGCGCCATCTGTTCCGCTACATACTTTTTTTAGGCTTCGCCCCACACAAGGAATTTTTCCTGTATCGTGGGTGCGTTTACAAACATTTAAAGTCACATACAGCCAGACCCGGAACAACTATCTGTAGGCCATACAAATATTTGTTCCGTGCGGGGATCGAACCTGCGACACGCAGCGCAGCAAAATCAAAATCAAAAGTCATTTATTCAAATTAGGCTGATAATCAGCACTTTTTGAACGTCAGATTACAAGAGACAGTCCCACAAAAACGCCCTGCTCTTCCATTGCCATTTCCTAGTGTTTTAGCTGGGAAGAAGAAGTGGCGGAACAAACTCCCCAGCAACACATCTGTCTGTCAGGTTAGAAGAACCAGATTTTATACAATTCCGTTTATCACAAGAAATTAAGAAATTATACATTCATTGTCACTTGTCAGCTAGCAAACACCAATTATATATACAAAATAAAAAAAATTACCCAAGTCTAAATAATAAATTCACCAGTCTAACGGGTGTGCCCGCTTACATGTGCAGTGAGGAAGTATCAGGTGATAAACTAGGACCATACTGCAAAAGAAATAAGCTAAACAGACGATCGCTCAGCCACTGCGCCAATCGGCATACTTGGCAGTATCACTTGATAGACCAACACTTCACCATACGACACCAACAATGAACAGAGATAGTCAAATGTTATTCCTATTTAGTAAACATGACAGTTGCAAAGTGGAACCAGAAATATACATACAAGGAGTAACTCCTAATTGACATTTAATGTCCATATTTGCATGTGTACTTGTATTCTGAAAAGACGATGTGTATTCAACATGCTAAATGCATTTTGAAGAGCTGTGGCATGAGATTTTGATTGTATAATTTATCTCTAAGTTAACAAGGACTATTTTACCAAAAAATTTGATAACGGGTTTCACTTTAATTAGATCTTTTATTTAGTTAGACTGGTGCTGAGGTTTTTGGGTCCCAAGTTTCAAAAATATCCTACTAGTTTAATTATTTAATCCTTACTAATATTATAAATGCGAAAGTGAGTTTGTTTGTTTGTTACTTCTTCACGCTTTAATGGCTAAACCGATCTTGATGAATTTTGGTACAGAGATAGTTGGGAACCAGGAGACGGACATAGGTTAAATTTTATTTCTAAAAAGTGGGATGTGAGGGAGAAAGAGGGAAGAAAAGGGAAAACTTAGCGTTGCTATTACAAAACAATAAGGCGCAAGGGGAACTGTGTTACCCCAAATTTAACGCGGGCAAAGCCGCGGGCGAAAGCTAGTTATAATTATAATGCGAATGTTCTAGAGGATGTATGGATAGAATGAGCATCTACAGCACTTTCACCAGTTATTATATTCCCTGTGTCTGAGACTGTAGCTTCATCTGTTTGTTCTTGACATTCAAAACTGGCCTATTTTTTTTTAACTCGGCCCCACGCTGGGCATTTCTCCTGTATCGTGGGTGCGTTTAGAAACTCACATACACAAACAGCCAGACCCAATACAATTATTTGTACGCCATACAAATGTTTGTTTGGGTATCATCATGAATATTTAAGTCTACATAATATATTCCCTATAGTCTAGTGGTTAGTGGCCCTGACTGCTGAGACGGAGGTCGTGGGTTCGATTCCCACCCAGGATAAACTTTGTGTGATGAGCATGATTGTTTGTTATGTGTCTGGGTGTGATTTATCTATAATATGTATGTATTTATAAATTATATAAGTATGTATATAAGTTGTCTGGTTACCATAACACAAGCTCTGCTTAGCTTGGGATCAGATAGCCGTGTGTGAGTTGTCCCAAGATATTTATTTATAATTATTTGCATAACACTATAAATTACTGACCCATCACCAGTTAACCCTAAAATAAAACGGTAAAACATTGTTGAACCCCAAAAAGCGTTTTCTTGTCCGACACATTTTTGCCAACAATGGATGTAGGGTACAACAAACATCACTTAATACAGTCTTTTGTGTTCAAATCTAATTCAGAGTAGCCCTTCCCGTTTGATACGGCCGACGTGAAAAATCACCCTGTATTTTCAGGGGAAAATTAAGATGGATTTCTGCTTAGTCCGCGAAGAGAAATGGGGAAATGATGCGGGGGAAATTGTGGAATTTTCTATTCTAGTTTTTTCTGGCTGACAATTTGAACTGCGGGTCGGGGGTAACTTCTAGATAAGATGTAATGAATTGGTTTCTTTTTCTAACAAATGGGAAACTGTCTCGATTTACTAAGACTTACTAAGATTTCTTCCGCTTCTCACACTAATAATGGCGACATTTAACTTTAGTTTAGTCTAGTTTTAACCATTTCTCAACTATGTTGAGATTGGCTTCCAGTCTTACCGGATAGAACTAAATTCTAGTAACTCGGAACCCAGCTACTAGGTGCTACAATACTAGTAAGACTGATTCATGATTGGTCATCGCACCACATGATCAACGACGTCTAGTTGCTTAGCAAAATACATACCTACATACCTTCAAACAAAGCTTGTTTTCCTAAAACAAGAAAAAAAAATATCGAAAACACCACCCCATCCTTAACCCGTTCCCGAATTGAAAGCCTCGATATTTTATTCCAATCTTCAATGTAAAAAATACCCTAAAAAAATGGGGTCAAATTAAAAAAGTACCGAAGCAATTTCTCGATATAATCCTCTAATAAAAATCGTTCCGTTTTAACCCGTTCAACGCTGACACGTCAATATTGGTACCCTGATGACGTAACGTGAAAATATTTTAATTTAACACGGAACTGCCGTTCGAAATGTAGTGAAATGGATAAACCTGGGTTTCGTCATTTATTAAGCTGTTTTTAGGGTTGCGTACCTCAATAAGAAAATCGGAACCCTTATTGAATCACGATGTTGACGTCACGGTTGATGCAGTGGTTAAGGGATTGACTGCTACGCCGCGTGTAGCCGGTTCGATCCCCGCACGGATCAAATATTTGTGTGACCGACAGATTGGCTGTTTGTAGGTCTGACTGTTTGTGTATGTGTTTTAAAATGTTTGTAAACGCACCCACGATACAGCAGAAATTGGTAGAGTGGTAAAAAGTTTTTTTTTTTTTAATGAAAATCGGCTTGGTGTGAATTAGACTCGCACACCAATGGTTCTGTACAAGCTTAAGACTTAAAAAGCCATATATTTTGACTGCGTAAACTTAGAGGGTTGACTTCTTCACAGATCCAAGGAACTACAAACTTGAGTATATTGATTTAATTTAAACTCGATACCTTTACGCGTTTCCGAGATAAAAGGGTCTGGACAGACAGACAGACGGACAACAAAGTAATCCTATAAAGCGACGGTTCCTAGTACATATGTATATGGTTAAGTAAAAAACCGAGCGTAATTTGTGTTCAACACGCCCTAGAAAATAATTCTATGAGCAAATAATAAACATTTTCTTTCAACAATATTTTAACAGTTTTAAGAGCTTTTTAATGCTATTTATACATAAGTTTTCTTGGAAAAACCGATAGATGACCGTTTTTACGACACTTATTCGTTGTATTTATAATACTTGTTCTCTTATACGATTTCTAAAACAAGGTAAATACATTAAATAAAAATCGAATGTCAGCATGTGCGCATAAATAATCTAAAGCAAATTATACAATAAAAAAATGCCACTTTCGACATGTCTATGTACGTAGGGACCGTCGATTAAGGTAGCATATTTTTCCTTTTGAAATAAAAAACCGTAAAAATAAACAAATAAAGTGTGTTTTTCGATTTCTCACCACCAACCCGTGAAAGGCTATAAAAAAAGACATTTTTTAAGTCCCATTTCTGGGCCACAAAGCCCTCTAGACATAGATAAATGAGCGACGAGAGTAATGAGCCAACGTTTATTTTGGAACTAAATTGATGGACTTCCACACAGATCCGTCTAACGTCTTATCGACAGTTTTAATTACCGACTTATTCTTTAATTAAAGGTTTTAACATGATATGTATCGTTGGGGGGGTTTTTTGGGGTTATGTTTTATAGCTAGGGTTTGTGCACATGTGCAGGCCATACCCGGCGCAATTTTTCTTTGTAGATGGAGTAAATCCTTACTAATATTATAAAAGCGAAAGTGAGTTTGTTTATTTGTTACGACTTCACGCCTAATATAAATGACTGAACCGATTTTGATGAATTTTGGTACAGGGATAGTTGGGGAAAGAAAAAGCAAAAACTACAGGTAGCAGGTACCTGCAAATCAGGAAAGGGGAACTGTGTTACCCCGAATTTAACGCGAGCGAAGCCGCGAATATTCTATCTATCATTTTATAACCCTCATAACCATCGGATGGTTAAAACGTTTTCACCGATACCTGAGCTTACTACACCACCATCATACATACAAATACAGGTCTAAATCATAACCTCCTTTTTGCTTCGCTGTAGTCGGGCAAATTAAACACTCAAAATAAATATTTTTTTTTATTTTTTTTCGTTTCTTTACAATGTTCTAGTCTAAGCAAAGATACTTTTTTCTAACTTGTCTTAAGTAAGGACAAATTGGGGGCAAAATCAACTTCTATTCACCGCACAGTTACTAAGGGATGCAGATTTTATATCCTCAAAATATATATTACTACTAGCTGTGCCCAGCGGTTTTCCCCCGCTGCCCACTTAGGGCTATGAAAAATAGATGTTGGCCGATTCTCAGACCTACCCGATATGCACACAAAATTTCGTTCAAATCGGTTCAGCCGTTTTGGAGGAGTATGGGAACGAAAACTGTGACATGAGAATTTTATATATTAGATATTGTGATCGCAAAACCTGACATAAACAGATTTCAATCATATTTCAATTTATACAATGTCAGATTCAATAAATAGGAACGTCCTTTTATTTTATCACGGCAGCCGAAAAGAGGAGGGTTATGTATTTCGAGCGTAAGTTTGTATGTTTGTCAAATTCTTTAGCACGCTCCAAAGCTACAACCGTTTATCGGAATTGTACATATGAGATATCTTTGAATTTTACTCAGTTGTAGGATACGTGAAAAAAAACTAACAGCCTAAAAAACTTAAAAGAAATCAACAACTGCAATAAAAAAAAATCTATAATACTTTTTCCGACCTGGGTATCGAACTCCAATGCTCAGCAGTCGCAAATGCAACCACTTAACTGACGAGGAAGGAAACATAGATAGATAGATATAGAATATTCTTTATTATGTACACCATACAAGTAACTAGAATAACACTAGACAACTTATAAATAGGGTGACACAATGGGCGGTCTTATCGCTAAAAGCGACCTTTTCAAGACAACCTTTGGATGGATTTAAAAAGAGGAAAAACATACATTTTCCTTATTTAACTCACACAAGATCAGAGTGTCTATGTTTATTCAGCCAGTTCCACTCAAATACGGAGGATTGACCAACAAAAAAAATCTTCTAGACTATCACCAATTTCGATCACGTAACTAATCTGTGGGTAGTGGTCCAATTTACGGCCATAATGAGACCCTGGGACCCGTACCTCAGAACGGCGACCTCCTGATTACGCGTTACTAAGATAATCTATTAATTAGTGCGTATATTGCTCCGTTTGCAGAAAAAATAATAGATCGGCCAACGATTTGGTGAGTAAGGGGTTTTGGGATAATTATTTTTATGTTAGCTTTTAGATCTAATTGTTTTTGCACGGTCTTAGGGTTCGTACAAGGAGACATGATATTTATGAATGAAATGTAAAAGAGATTTGTTGAATTATCAGTTACTGAGAAACTAAGTCACGGGAAACTCACGCCTGTTTCCACAAGGGTAGTCAGACCAAAGAGAGTCAGCAAAGCAGAGGGGCTTGCCAGAGCCTCCGCCTGCCGGGGTTGCGGGTTGTTCAAAAGAGATACCGTGGCCTCGGAACGTAAAGGGCAATAGAAGGAACATGGGTGGGTTTAGTCAGTACAAGTCTGACATGCCCCCCCGCTCCGCCCAGAGCGGGGGAAGTTATTTGATGATTTCCGACCCGAAAAAAAAAAGGGTAGTCAGACACTACAGAAAGCCGTTTTCACGGTGTGTTTAAGTAAATAAGTAAAAGTATAACATTCCCCCCACCCCCTCCGCTCCACCTAGATTGGGGGAAGTTATTTGATGAATACCCATCCGTAAAAAAGGGTAAAGACGAAGGTGGCGATAGCTGACAAGGAAGAAAACTTGTATTGGGTATTCTTATTTATATTAAAAATCTCACATCCACTAACACCTGACGGAACAACCCTGTAGATCATTTAAATCGCATTTTCAAAACTTGCAGTTGGGACACTTTTCAATTTCGTATTCGTTTAAGTATATATCCTTACTAATATTACAAAAGCGAAAATGAGTTTGTTTAATTGCCTAACTGACAAAACCGATTTTGATGAATTTTGGTACATAGATAGTTGGGCCCTGGAGACGGACATAGACTAAAAAAAAGTGAGAAAAGGGGGAGAGAAAGATTATTTTTTTTCGATCATCACTCGGGTTAAAGTTAGCGTTAGCCCAAAGTAACTATGCCACGCGAACGAAGTGGCGGGCGAAAGCTAGTATAATAATAGTGTTAACAAGCCATCATTCAAAAAAGAGTTGAAACAGCAAATGAACGTCAAAATATAACAACCATTCACAATATCCAACATGAATGGAATTAATTGACGTACGATGGTTTTATCAGTAATAAAAGGTTTATACAATAAAATAGAATTTATTTTATTGCACACCAAAAGTTAAATAAAAACTTGAGATTTAACTTTAAATCATATTTTTACAAAACCATAGGTGGATACATCACTCATGTTGAGATTATAAATACATGTGAGAACGATGTAGAAAAACGAGCACATTAAGAGCGTCCAGAGTAAAAGCAACAGTGAAAACGCGAATGCAAAAGTGCAGAGTCATATTATCCCAACTATTTTGTGGTCAGCTACTAGTCTAACCGGATGCAGCCTATTTGACCTCCGCAACCCAGTTAGTACTGCGTAATAAGAAACCCCTTGGTTAGACTAGTTGTCAGATTGGAGAGATGACAAACCCGTTTATAGCTCGTAAATAAGTAGTTCGTGCTACTTTATTCGTCTCTTAAAAAGCTTCTATTTACGAATTAACCCATAATCCAAAATGGCGACCACAAATGTCACCCGTGCAAGCGATAATTAATTCAATTTAAAGCAAAACTAACTCAATAATAACTATTGTCCTATGGATTATGTATTGGACTATTGTTTGAGAACCCTAATATTGGTGAGTATCTCGATCCAGAGTACAATAGAACCTATTATGATATCTGTATACATCTTAATTGCTTGTGGTGTGTGGGTTGTGGGGTGGGCAGAGATTCAGGTTGTGTTAAATTGAGTAGATATCGTGTGAATTTTGACCTAGATTATGGTGAGTTACATCGATTAGGAGGATTGGTGGGAGGTTTCCGGCGACTGGGACCGCAATTAACTAGGACCGCGGTTCCAATCGCCGGTTCTGTATAAAATAAATAATTTTCTTCCGGCGACTGGGACCACTTATATGATAACTGAAATAAAAAAAAAATGTACGGTCAAACTAAAATTTTTTAGATGTAACAATTGAAGAAAAATCCTTTTGATTTAAAAACATCATTTATTGATTTAATAAAAACAACCATTGAGTACAGTTCTGTTATTTAAAACTTTCGTAATTAAAACATACACTTAGATCGTGTTAACACCGTAGATGCGGGCCTGTGGGCGGTGAGCAATGGGTAGTTCACCGTCCGTCCGTCGATTGACGACAGGCCGTGTCGACGGCGCGTTCGTGTTTCACGCGCGCATCAAAGAGAGTCAGCAAAGCAGAGGGGCTTGCCAGAGCCTCCGCCTGCCGGGGTTGCGGGTTGTTCGAAAGAGATACCGCGGCCTCGGAACGTAAAGGGCAATAGAAGAAACATTGGTGGGTTTTAGTCAGTACAAGTCTGACATGCCCCCCCGCTCCGCCCAGAGCGGGGGAAGTCATTGGATGATTTCCCACCCGAAAAAAAAAAAAGATCGTGTTAACAACAACCAACAAAAAAAAACACATAAATCGTGCATAACAATAAAAAAAAAATTAACAATCAGAAAGTAATTGTTTATTACAAAATCAGTCTTTGACTGGTACCGTAAATATAATAGAAAAAATACAATAAAAATAATAAACGTGGTGCTATGTCAATCACAATTAGTTTATAATGGCCGTTATGGCTTCACACAAAATCAATCAAGTAAGTAATTATCACAAAATCAGAATACTGTGTTAAAATATAAAGTTAGAGAGGGATAGTATTATACAATGCTATTCCCTTTGTGTGTATTTACCTGCATGTGTAAATTATGTCAAAACGGGCTTGCTTAATCTATTACTAAGCGCATAAGATAAAATCATGTCTAGAACGAGTCAATGATATTTATATAAATAACTAGCTTTCGCCCGCGGCTTGGCTCGCGTTAAATTCGAGGTAACACAGTTCCCCTCGCGCCTTATTGATTTGTAATAGCAACGCTAAGTTTTCCCTTTTCTTCCCTCTTTTTCCCTCACATCCCACTTTTTTTTAAAAAAGATTAGCCTATGTCCGTCTCCTGGTTACCAACTATCTCTGTACCAAAATTCATCAAAATCGGTGTAGCCATTAAAGCGTGAAGAGGTAACAAACAAACAAACAAACAAACTCACTTTCGCTTTTATAATATTAGTAAGGACTAGTAAGGATTCATAAATTTTTTCGTTTGACTGTACTAATTTTGGCTTGAATAATAGATTTTTTAAGATATCTATGAGTGGTCCCAGTCGCCGGAAGAAAAATATTTATTTTTTACGGATCCGGCGACTGGGACCGTGGTCCTAGTTAATTGCGGTCCCAGTAGCCGGAAACCTCATTGGTGGGACGTGGTTTGTATAGATATTGAATGAAAGCTTTAATAGGTTATTAATGTCATTAGGTACCAATCCTTTGACCTACAAATGTCGGTTTCACCTGTTGAATCATAGAAAAACTGTACTAAAAACGAATATGTAAACTAATACGTGTTTTTCACGAGGCCGAAGTTGCGGTTTCAAGCTACCTTTATAAATGACCAACTAAGTTTTAAAGTATCATCCCAAACTTCATGCCTACGAACCCTGCATCCCTACTGACCCCATATCACAAAATAAGTAAAGAAAACTCCCACACAACATAAAGGAAAGTCAATTTAGCTCTAACTTTCCAAGTTTGTATAACAAATTCAATTGGGACACAATTTTCTTTTACTTTTTCTCCTAACCGTTCTGTGTTGCCATTGCATGATACTAGGTAATTTAGTACAGTGTTACCAGAGCGAAAATTCTTTATTTTGGGGTGTCGTTTTTGGTTTAGATCCAGGTTTTTCTAGTGCTCAAATTGGGTGCTTTATTAGATTGTTTTAAAATTGCTTTGACTGTCCAAATTATCTCATCTATCTGGGTAAATTATACTAATACAGAAAATGCCGCTGTACATTATTTTTATGTGGACAGAATAATTTTGTACTTATACTCTGAGTTCTAAACTGCTATGTTTGTAAAAAAAGAACATGCATCTTTTCAGAAACGCATCTGAACATCCTACCGGTGTTGCGGATTCCACGGCCCTGGAACATAAAGGGCAATGGAAGGAACAAGAATGGGTTTTAGTCAGTACAAGTCCACCCGCTCCGCCCAGAGCGGGGGAAGTTGATGATTTCCCATCCGCAAAAATGTACATCTGAACATTACAATAAAATGATTAGACAAGAATATGGACGTGAATTATGCGTTCGAACATCAAAGTCTGTCTAGATGCATAAAACCATAGTATTAAATATTATATTAACTTATTCAATACTAGCTTTTGCCCGCGGCTTCGCTCGCGTTAAATTCGGGGAAACACAGTTCTCCTTGCGCCTTATTGATTTGTAATAGCAACGCTAAGCTTTCCCTTTTCTTCCCTCTTTCTCCCTCACATCCCACTTTTTTTTAATAAAAATTAGCCTATGTCCGTCTCCTCGTTCCCAACTATCTATGTACCAAAATTCATCACAATCGGTTTAGCCATTAAAGCGTGAAGAGGTAATAAACAAACAAACTCACTTTCGCTTTTATAATATTATATATATTAGTAAGGATTTTTGGGACATACCAAAAGACATTTAATACTTAAATTACCAATTGGAATTAAGGACTTTAATATTATTCAATTTAAAAACAAATGAAGACATCTATTATCGAGAAATCTTATTATATCCACTATTGCGATTTTTTATAGATAACTTGTAAGTTATTTGACGTTGATATTTACTTAATTGTGACATTGTAAATATACCAATGTATACATTTTTTGTGTGTTTGTTGTAATTATTTATTTTTAATTTGTTGTTGCTTTTTTAATAATTACTGTGGATGAGTTTACGTTGGAGATAGATTTTTGAAGAACTAAGATCTCATGTAAAATATACTAAAAATCACACCAATAAATGAATACTGGTCAAATGATTGCAATCGCAACTACTGACCATGCGTTCTAAGTTCGATTCTCGGGCCTGGCAAGTGTAACTAGGTTTCCCATCAGGCATTCTTCAGCAGCCTTCACCAAGTTTATCTTAACGCAGTTAAGTTCATAAAACCCCTACTTAACCAAAACACTTGGAACCCCACATTTCACTACGACTACGCTCCCAACAATCTCCATTTTTTGCAAACAGAATTTATTGGCCTTTAAATCAACGTCTAAGTTGGCAAGTCAAGTTTAAATAGTGCCAGACTAAATGTAGACTTAATTAATAAACGTCAACTTGTGGGCACTGCATTGAAATTCTTGGCTAGGGATGCCAGTAAGTTATACAGTTGGGTCTCAATAATTATAAAAAACTAGCTTCCGCCCGCGACTTTGTCCGCGTGGCATAGTTACTTTGGGCTAACGCTAATTTTAACCAGCGTGATGATCGAAAAAAATAACGTGCTCTCTCCTTTTCTTCTTTATTTCTCCCGCATTTCTCACTTTTTTTTAGCCTATATCCGTCTCCAGGGTCCGAACTATCTCTATACCAAAATTCATCAAAATCAGTTTGGCCATTTAGACGTGAAGACGGAACAAACAAACTAACTCACTTTCACTTTTATAACATTATAGTAAGGATTGATTGCATGAATTATATAAAAATAAAATACTCTCTTGTTAATCCAAAAGGAATAAAAAAATAACCATACATCACAAGTAATAAGTACTTTAAAAACAATCAATTTCATATTTGTTATATATTAAAGAGTTCAATTCTAATTTATTATATAAAAATATTGTCATATTAAACCCAAAGGTTGACTGGTAGAAAATGGTTGAGACCACCTGTACCACGATTTTACATGACGTTTAAATTTAAATAAATAATCTTGAAAATCATACAGATTAATGTTTGACTTAAGACCACAAGGATTTCTGTGTGAACTAGTCACCGCGCGCAACATAATAAACAGACTTTCAAATTATACAGGTTTTGTATACAATTATACAACGTAGCAGCCCTATTACTCGGCTTGGCAAACTTGGCAAAACTTGGCGTTTTCTTTATTGACGCGCGATTGAAGTTCGAATAGGCCAAGTAGAAAATGTGAAATGAATTAGTAGACGAAGTTAGTTGTTTGGAGTGTTGTTATTTTAAGGGGTAAGCAGAGTTCTAGGTGTACACACCTTTATAAACTGTTATAACTTCTCAACAGTCGAGAAACACCTTTTTTTGTGGAGCGGTGGGTAGTGTCAGACTTGTACTGACTAAAACTTGTACGCGGCCGGGGCCGCGGTATCTCTTTCGAACGACCCGCAACCCCGGCAGGCCCCTCTGCTTTGCTGACATCTCTATGAGGCGCGCGTGTAACACTAACGCGCCGTCGACTCGGTTTGTCGTTAATAGACGGACGGACGGTGAGCTACGCTCACCGTCCACAGAGCCGCATCTACGGCGCTTGCGACCGCAAAACCAACAAAGCAGTTTGATCCATAGTTATTTATGTATATCAACAAAAGCTTTCTTTTTCCCAAGGTCTAATAACCAACGCAAAATAAAATGCACAAGTGCGGTAATCAATCTTTTCTGCTTATAATGAAGCATGTAATCTGCAGTATTGTTTTGACAACAAAACAACAGCGGCCATTTTCTTTCCTATCCCTAAATGCCGCTAATCTTGAAAACAAAATAAAAATACAAGGAAATCTCCATAATATACTCAGCATATTTTGTATCTCAGCCAAAGATAGGGAGATATTTCTTATACATATTTACAAAGTATATAATACATTCCTTTTCTCGAAGGACGAAGGGCACGCCGGGGGGCAGACTATACCAAAGATGATATCAGCTATATTTTATTTCGTATTCGGAAGGAAATATATTTACGATAAACAGTTTTTTTTTTGCTGAAGAATAAATATATATGTCTTTTACATAATAGATGAAAATATATACAGCCACCGAGTCTAGATTTATGCCCGACTGATGGCATTAGGATCGCTCCCTATTGCATGGGACTTAGATATAACTAACAAAATTTGGGTGAAAATGCATGCCTGGGATTCCCTACTGCCTAGCCCGTAGGGAATCCCAGGCGTGGTTTTAGATTATAAAATTATTTCAGTGGGTCTAAAGTGTATACGGGCCATTTTAGACCCACTAAAATAAATTCAGCAGAATCGTAACAGGATAATAAAATGAATTACGTTTGATTTCGTAAAATTATCATTTTTTTTAATTATATATTCCTAATATTAAAAAGATTTCCATTTCAGACTCTAGTCTACATAGTCCTCATGTAAGTTGAGCAAAGTTTTTGTCGGGACCTTAAAAGAGACTATGACCTCTAAGTTTGCTTCAACTGTTTCTTCTCCGAGTAGTCGGGTACGAAACACCGGCCAAATCAAGTTAATAAAGACGTGCAAAACTGTTTGTAAAAACCTACTTGTAAAATAAACATCATTTATCGATTCGTAATTATTGTGCCTTCCAACGTCTCACCACTAGGTCCCAGTATCTTCATGTAAACACATTTTTCCATAATTTTGAGAGCATTTATGATGAAATCCTTATTAATATCCTTACTAATATTATAAAAGTGAAAGTGAGTTTGTTTGTTACGTCTTCACGCCTAAACGATTTTGATGAATTTTGGTACAGAGATAGTTGGGACACTGGAGACGAACATAAGCTATTTAAAAAAAAAAGATTGAGACATGTAGGAGAAAGAGGGAAGAAAAGGGAAAATTTAGCATTTCTATTACAACAAATAAGGCGCAAGGGCAAAAACTACAGGTAGCAGGTACATGCAAATCAGGAAAGGTGAACTGAGCTACCCCGAATTAAACGCGAGCAAAGCCGCCGGTAAAAGCTAGTAAGTTATAAAACGTAATACCTGTCTGGTTTCCAACTCACGACATACAACTTGTAAGACATATACCACTGGGACACCACTGTTCTTGGAAGGACAAAAAGTTATATAGGACTAGTGTTAAAGACCTTAACTTTTAAATAATGAAAAAAAACAAAAATGCTAAATTCTTTTCAATTGACCTCTTATCAACTAAAAACAAAAATTCAAAGGCCGTTTAAAATAAAGAAAATTGAAATTGAAATAACAAACAAAACCATCATCTACTTCACATCAAATAAACTAAACCTGATAAGAAAGGCAGTCACAAGAAAATTCACAAATTAAAAACATTCTTTCCAAATGCCCACAGCCAGATTGCATGAAAAAATACAATATTTTAAAACTTTATATTCTCCAATGGCGGGCAACTATAACGAAGACAGCAAAGCCGAGCATCTTTCCAATCGCACCAAGTTTTAAAGTTGAGCAGCTTTCGTGTCGTACCGTATTTTTTTTTAATTTGAAAGTTGATGTTGGGGAACTTTTAACAATGAACCCCGAGGGTTGAGACTTCCTAGACGTACAATTACTACTAATAACTTTGGCACTTCACCCCCGACCCCAATTGGCTCAGTTAAAATATTTGATTTGGCCTACGTGATGATTCGGAGTTTTGTGACTCGCTGGGGAATAACTTGGAACGTAAGAAAAGAATATGGGGCAGTAAATTCTTTCTAGATTTTGCAATTTTTGAAAACGCTTGATTTTTTTTTCTTTTTTCGATTATATTTTCCTCAAACTGTTTAATTGATATTTTTGTGGTTTTATGTGCTTATTTTTTGTAAATTATTTAACTTTCACGTAAAAATCAAATTCGTAGAGCCGAATTTTACTAACTTGACTTAATAAAAGTGTCTCAATTACTCGATTTTCGTTATACATTTTATTTTAATTCGATAATAAATCATATTACCACCGTCAAAAAGTGTTGATAATTTTATCAAAATCAGAAAGTGCCGATATTATTTATCGCCTCTTTGTTTAAAAACGCGGCCAAGTTCATGCCGTACTCAAGGTGAAAGGTTCCGTAGTCTAGTCTTTTTTTTATTTATATTTCACAAAATATTGTACAGAATACAATCATGTACATTAAATCTATATACACACATCAACAAAGTCTAGGGAACAAGGACATTTCTAGTTTTTATTTAAAAACCCTTTCTTGTAATAGTGAGTGTTTTATATCAATACAAAGGTATTTTATTACCGTTTTTAATTTTAACTTTAATAAAAACATTCTCATATTAAAAAAAATATTTTTTAAAGAAAGAATTGAATACTGCCAATATTGAGTTTTACAACCTTCTATGATTAGGCACAAAAATAACGAGGTAGTAAGAAATACAGTAATTAACCTTACGTTAAACGTTTTTAATAATCTGTAGAACCTCCTAAAGCATTAGCAACAGCTCGACAACGGCGTGGCATACTTAGTATGAGATTGTCAATCATCGTCTGTGGAATATGACTCCATACACTGCGAAGGTGTAAAAAAAGTTGTTCTTTAGTATTCAGGTTTTCCAAAGAATCACTGAAAGCTCTTCTCCCAAGCAAATCCCAGGCATGCTCTATGGGATTGAGGTCGGTAGACTGAGCAGGCCATTCCAACGTCGTAATATTGTGCTCGCTTAACGCATTGACCACTACCCTCGCGGTGTGTGACCGTGCATTATCTTGCATGAACATAAAATCTGGACCGAACTGCTGTCGATGAGGGATTACCATGAGGTGTATAACCTCCTGAATGTATTGGTTTGCATTCAAATTGCCCTGTATCCAAACGAGGTCGGTCCTTCCACCAAGGCGAATTCCAGCCCATACCATAATTGTTCCACCTTAGTAAGGATGAACTTCTTGCGGATACTGGAGACGACTCCGACGTCCAGGAACTCGCCATATACGCACTCTTCTCGAATCAGGATGAAAACCGAAGCGAGATTCGTCGGAAAACAGAACCCGTGCCCATTGATGGTCGGTCCACTGTAAATGTGCGTTAGACCACAATAAGCGACGACCTCGATTTCCACGTCGAAGAGCTGGAACCCTAAGCGTTCTGCGAGCATGAAGATTGGCTTCGTGTAGTCTTCTCCTGACAGTTTGATCGCTAATAACCACTTGATGCTGAGACTGGAGGCTTGCGACCAACTGACGAGCAGTAATCGTGGGTTGCCGCCTTGCGGAATTTTGCAATAAACGATCTTGTCGTTGGGTAGTAACCCTATTTCGTCCCCTGTGACGTTCGGCAACATCCCCTGTAGACCTGTAGCGTGCCCATAATCTGCAAATTACGCTTGGTTGGGTGTTGACAGCATCTGCTACGCCGCGTTGAGTTCGTCCAGCTTGCAGCATACCAACAGCTCTTAACATCTCTTCGGAACTTAAATGACGACGTGACATGATGACTATAGTCACAAAAATGCACAAACCATACGTAAAATACGTATTATTGATAATAAACGTTATTTACAATCAAAGAAAATAATTTTTATTTTGCCTCAGAGAAACTGCACAATCAAACACTTTTAAAAGTTTTCCCTCCATATTCGAAAATCATTACTTACTTAAATTTATTTTTAAATTTTGAACAACTCTGTAATCTACTTTATTCTATTTTTATTTATTTGCTGCCAGTTATTAGCAAAACAAGATATACACGAAAAAAAAATTGGGGTCATCTTGTTCCCTAGACTTTGTTGAGGTGTTTATTATCCTACTTGTGATCATAATGGCCCAGAGAGCAAGCGCCCAGCCTCGTATGCATATTAATGTATATTTTTTTTAATTCATACATTTTTTCTCAAAGTTTACCTAAGATTCCTACATCGTGAGGAAATGTGGACTTATAATTAACTAGCTTTTGCCCGCGGCTTCGCTCGCTTCGGGGTAACACAGTTCCTCTTGCGCCTTATTGATTTGTAATAGCAACGCTAAGTTTTCCCTTTTCTTCCCCCTTTCTCCTTCACATCCCACAAAAAATAGCCTATGTCCGTCTCCTGGTTCCCAACTATCTCTGTACCAAAATTCATCAAAATCGTTGTAGACATTAAAGCGTGAAGAGGTAACAAACAAACTCACTGTCGCTTTTATAATATTAGTAAGGATATAAGTCTGAAATCACAAGTCTGGAGTCATTAAAAAAGCGTGGTGATCAATATTCGTGCCTTCTCTGTATGAGGAGAGGTCTTTGCCCAGCGGTGCGACAGTTATAAGCTATTATTTGGTATTCTTTTATTATAAATGCGAAAGTTTGTGATTATGCATTTCTGTAAGAAAAATTATAAGTTACTAGCTTTAAATTCGGGGTAACACAGTTCCCCTTTTCCTGATTTGCAGGTACCTACTACATGTAGGTTTTGCCCCTGCGCCATATTGATTGTAATATCAAAGCTAAGTTTTCTCTTTTTTTCCCTCTACCATGCCATGTCCCACTTAAAAAAAAATTGCCCATATCCTTCTCCAAGGTCCCCACTATCTCGGTACCAAAGTTCAACCAAATCGATCTGGCTATTTAGGCCTGAAGACGTAACAAACAAACAAACTCATTTTCGCTTTTATGATATTAGTAAGGATAACAGATTATGATTGCAGTGAATTATTATCACCACTGTGCTATCGGTGCCGATATTAAAGGTTTAAGTATAGGTACACTCTCGCATTTGCCTCAGAGTGTCCAGATACCTTCAGGGTTCCGTCTATTGACGATAGGCCTGAAAGAGATGTCAGCATAGTAGAGGGGCCTGCCAGGGCCTCCGCTTGCCGGGGTTGCGGGTTGCACGAAAGAGATACCGCGGACCCGGAACGTAAAGGGCAATAGAGCCCCCAAAAAAAAACAGTTTTAGCCATGTAACTACAGAACCCCAAAAATTTAAATTGCTAGCTACATTTTTTAATAGTTCACTTACGTGATTACACAAACACACCCATTTATTATCAGCATTATGCTATTTCGATAATTAATAACCCTTATCAGCTACGTTTTACATATAAATGTATAAATAACTCTAGTTTTATGTTAATTAAATTACCAGCGCATTATGTTACGTTCAGTACTAGTTAAATGATTAATTATGCAAACATTACTAATTACATTTAAGCGGGGTTTTGCATTAAAATTACATTTTGTAGTTGTCCATCAACATATTTTTTTTATTAAACACTAGCTGTATTGCGCGGCTTCCTTCACGTCTTTAGTTGCTGCCCTGCTCCCTTGGGTAGTAGCGTGATGTTGTATAGTTCATGTTAGTTTATGATAATGTAGCTTACTATTAGTGAAAAAATGGTTAAAATCGGTCTTGTAGTTTCGGAGCCTATTCGATACAAACAAACAAACAAAAAAATCTTTCCTCTTTATTAAATTTGTACAGGTGATAAATTGGAGATCAAAGGTATATACTAACTTTTCTAGCTTTTCGTGTGTTTTTGATATGGTTTTAAGAAAACTTAATTTCTCGCAAATGATAAAATGACACCGCACTTAAATTTTATAACATTCTTTTAATTCAGAAAATTACTAATAAAATACTAAATAAATTAGTAAAATTATTAAAGCAAATGGGTAAATACATGTCCATACATGTTTAAAAAAATATTTTCTTGGCAACATAAATAATGTCATGCATTTTTAAATTCTTTCATTTCGTCCTTAATTTTGTATAATAAATTGAAGACATTGCGTTTGTAAGCGTATTACACGATTCTCCCTCTGGCCTTCCAATTTATTTTTGGTTAAGAATTCCTGTGAGTTTCTCTAGACCCTCCTTACTTTCATCCTCTCTCCAAACCACTTCAGCACAAGATTCATCCCGTATTCATGGCAAAAGTTTGAAAAAGCACAGATGTGCCAGACCAGAGTATCCCTACCTTGAAACCAGTCTCATTTATAACCATTTTGCTCCTCAATATATCATTGGGGAACTCATACTAATAATTTACTAGTCCTCAAGAAAGCAATCAAAAAATTCACAAAAACCACAAAGTTAAGAAAAGGTGCAGACACATAACTTATTTATTAGGCACCTGAACGGTTGATACCCTAAAACTTTACCGAGAAACCCGAAGTTAGTCGAAATTAACCGAAGTTTCCCGAAGTTGGACGAATCGTTTTATTTTGTTGTGTAACTTTTAAATGTGAGTATGCGAATATTTTTTTTAGAATACAATATTTTGTGTGATGTTTATATGCCATTTTTTTTATTTTTGTTCACACTTATGGTAGTCAATAAAAAACCGGCCAAGAGCGTGTCGGGCCACGCTCAGTGTAGGGTTCCGTAGTTTCCCGTCCGTCACAATAAGTATTCCCAGTTATGAGGCCAACCGAACAATTTGGTAATACCCGATCCAATGTAATAAGTACCTACAGCGCCATCTCTCGATGAATTGGGTTACTAACAAAGACGTGCAATTTCGGTGGTAATTTTGGATTGCGAGAACCGATTTCAATCATTCTTTTTTTGTTTGAAAAAAGATACGTTCAGGATAATAAAATATGTAAACAAAGTTACAAAAATGCTTGCATATACGATTATACTACAAACTTAGTCCAGAAATTATTTTGTACAACTTTTTGTCTTTTTTGTACAAAAACTGTTTTGTCAATCAAGTTCAAAATGATTTTCATAGAAAGTCCTTATAAAGTTCTACTTTTCAGATTTTTTTCATATTTTCTAAACTTATGGTTCAAAAGTTAGAGGGGGGGGACACATTGTTTTTTACTTTTGGAGCGAATATTTCCGAAATTATTGACATTATCAAAAAATGATCTTAGTAAACCCCTATTCATTTTTAAATACCTTTCCAACAATATATCACACATTAGCGTTGAAATTAAAAAAAAAATCACTTCCCACTTTACATATAGGGTGGCTACCCTAATAAAACTTTTTTTTCAAATTTTTATTTACCACTTTGTCGGCGTGATTGATATACATATTGGTACCAAATTTCAGCTTTCTAGTGCTAACGGTCACAGAGATTAAGCGAGGACGGACGGACGGACGGACGGACGGACGGACAGACAGACATGGCGAAACTATAAGGGTTCCTAGTTGACTACGGAACCCTAAAAAAGGTTGTAAATTGGAGTTTTGATAAAAATTTAAGCATTGTTTGTGACATATTGTTCCAACTGTTTTGTGTGGCTTTGAATGTTATTATTTCTTTAAAAAAATGTTGCCACCATGCTAGGAATTTCTCCTGTATCGTGTAGTGGGTGCGTTAACAAACATTTAAAATCCCATACACAAACAGCCAGACCCGAAACAACTATCTGCAGGTCATACAAATATTTGTTCTGAGCGGGAATTGAACCCGCGATCGCAGCGCAGCAGTCGATCACTCAGCTACTGCGCCAACCGTGCCATCAATTTAATAATTTATTTTGTTCTTTTTCTGTTAAGGAAGTTACAGGTTTTTATAAGCCTTTTGAACGCCAGCGGTTGTAGACACGCGCGTGTCCTCAGGTAACTCATTTTACCTACATTTTTGTCACATAATTGATTAGGGTTAACGTTAGTTGAACGTTAATAGATTCTGAACAACTCTTGATTTAAAACCAGGGGGTCTAAAATGACTGCTTAAGCAGAATCATAATCTGGGGTAGCGGGTTGTTCGAAAGAGGGCAATAGAAGGAACATGGGTGGGTTTAGTCAGTAAAAGTCTGACACGCCCCCTCGCTCCGCCAAGAGCGGGGGAAGTTGATGACCATCCAGTAAAAAAAGCAGAATCATAATAAGTTTATAGTAAAAATCTTCACGTCAAAACAGCTAAACGGATCTTGATGGAATTTGGCACAGAGGTAGATTATAGTCTGAAATACGCGGGCGAAACCGTGGGCGCCAGCTAGTATTAAATAAGACACATGGGAACCACACATTATCGCAAATAAACACGATATTCCCATACCATTGAGATGAGTAACAAAGCCGTCGGTCCATTGGGTCAGCATCCTTGTTACAGACTCTTTGTCCAGTGAAGCCGATGACCTATTTGTCACAACGGACCAACACAGACCAATTGTGTTGGTATGTTGATGTGTTGGTATCACTGCATGCGTATCGGCTTTGTGTGGGATCATTTTTAACCAACTTCTAAAAACGAGGAGGTTTTTTCTTTTTTAAAGAAAACGTTGCCCCACACTAGGAATTTCTCCTGTATCGTGGGTGCGTTTACAAACATTTAAACTCACATACACAAACAGCCAGACTCGGAACAACTATCTGTAGGCCATACAAATATGTTTTCCGTGCGGGAATCGAACCCGCGACCCGCAGCGCAGCAGTCGATCCCTCAGCCACTGCGCCAACCGTGTAAATTTTTAATTTGGCTGTATTGTTATAGGGCTTTGTAACTCATGTAATGAAGAGGGAAGCACATGTGACTAGAAGAGTGATGGATCTGAATGTTGATGGACGAAGAGCGAGAGGAAGTCCAAAGAAAAGATGGATGGATTGTGTAAGGAATGATATGAAAGAGAAAGGAGTTAATGATGCCGTGACGGCTGATAGGGGCAAACAAGTGACCGTATTCCGGAAGTGAATTTATGTTTCAGTTGTTATAGTGATTTTTATGAAAAAGTTGTCAGTGCATTCAGCTCCTGATACCAATAGAAAAAACAACTTCCCCAGTTTGTGGGGTGAGTGGTGGCACACTTGCAATGATTAAAGCCCACCCATGTTCCTTCTATTGCCCTTTATGTTCCGGGGCCGCGGTATCTCTTTCAAACAACCCGAAACCCCGGCAGGCGGTGACCCTGGCAAGCCCCTCTTCTTTGCTGACATCTCTTTGAGGCGCGCGTGGAACACAAACGCGCCGTCAACACTTTCTGCCGCCACTGGACGGACAGACGGGTACATTATATTTGCAACATAAAATTATATTCTATAAAAAAGTCCGTTTACCTACTTTAAAGACAGCTCAAAACTTAGACTAAGGATAAAGTCACACTGACGACGACCAAAAATAGAACGTTGGAACACACTCGAGGGATCCCCTTCGATCTCCGGTAATGTGAACGATACCTTACTTGGTACTTGTATAATACCTTCCCTGAGGGATAAACTCTATTTTTATTAAAATAACTGGATTCGAAGTTTTGGGTGATACGGGAAAGGGATGTGTCCAGTTCGTTTCTGTTTTTGAATATGAAATTAGACGGTTATGACAACTGTTTTTTTTTATTTGTTGTATCATGAAGTTTTTTGGTGTGGGAACAGGGAAAAAATATGTAATAATATGCTTTGTACCTATTTTATTTTATTATTCAACTAGCTTTTGCCCGCGGCTTCGCTCGCGTCAAATTCGGTAGCGCCTTATGGATTTCCAATAGCAACGCTAAGTTTTCCCGTTTCGTCCCTCTTTCTCCCTCACATCCCACTTTTTTGGAAAAAATATTAGCCTATGTCCGTCTTCTGGTTCCCAACTATCTCTGTACCAAAATTCATCAAAATCGGTGTAGCCATTAAAGCGTGAAGAGGTAACAAACAAACAAACAAACTCACTTTCGCTTTTATAATATTAAGTAAGGATAATAGAAAAAGAACTGTGTTATTAATGCCGGTAATAATTTACTTATTTTTAAAATGTGACCAACATTTTCACTTAAATATTGATAATATTCAATCGCCAGATTAAATGAGCAGAACTATGTAAACGTATTATTTGACACAATAAATTTATTTTATTTTAATATTTAAGCCCCGTCAGTGTGACTCAAACCTTCGTTTGTTGTCTTTTATTTCAAATAACTAACAAAATATGTTCACCAACAGCCAACCAATTTCTGTCACAATAACCAAACTGTCACAGTGACATAAGATTGACATTCCATCTACATGACATTCATAAATGTTGCCAACATAAACTCGTAACGTTAATCTGTCACTACCGTGTTCTCTCGTCTTTAAGCCAAGGATTAAAATTAACGACAATAATTTAACTCGGCTCTCGTTACAAAACTTTATCTGTGGTAGATTACGTAGCGTTACTTCACTACTAAGTGTTTAGGCTCAGTTACAATTTGTACAGTGACGAGCATTCATATGGATAGAATGGTCAAAAGCCTAATAATCCTTACTAATATTATAAAAGCGAAAGTGAGTTTGTTTGTTACGTCTTCACGCCGAATAGCCAAACCGATTTTGATGAATTTTTTTACAGAGGTAGATTACAGTCTGGTATAACACATAAGATATATTTTTTATTATCTTTTTTGGTGAAAGAAGATCAAACATACATCCATACTCACAAACTTTCGCATTTATAATATTAGTAGGTTACATATTTGTGCGTCTGATTGTACTAACCATTATCTAAGCGAACACTGGGAACTAGCTGTGGATTATAAATGTAATTTAGAGAGTTTTGACGATAAACTTTGTTTGTTTGAAATTAAGACTTTTGAAAGTAGCTTTAGTGTCGTTTTTTGCATTATGAGATTGAATATAACAATGGTCTCTCTCGCTATAGAAATCATCTAATATCTTCAAGCCCCCGAGTGCAGGCGATCGTGTATGACCAGATGGATGAATGTAGACAAAGCATAAGGAATATGTATGGCCGACCGTCCGTCTAGTGAAATATAATCGCGCCTCAAAGATATGTCAGTAAAGCAAAGAGGTCAGCCAGGGCCACCGCCTGCCAAAGTTTCGGGTTTTTCAAAAGAAATACAGCAGCCCCGGAACATAAAGGGCAAAAGACGGAGCATGTAGTTTTTGCCCTCGCGCTTTATTTTTTGTAATAGCAAAGCTAAGTTATCCTTTTTCTTCCCTCTTTCTCCCTCATTTCTATTTTTTTTTTAAATAGCTTATGTCCGTCTCCAGGGTCCCAACTATCTTTGTACCAAAATTCATCAACACCGGTTTGGCCATTTAGGCGTGAACAAACAAACAAATTCACTTTCACTTTTATGATATTAAGTAAGGATTTGAAAATACGAAAAAAAGGATAGTAGCAGGTGGCGCTTTGCGGTTTCTCTCTACCCTTATTGGAAAAGGGCGTTAGTTTACGTACGTATAAGTAATAAACATTTTATAGAACTTTCTAGATGCCTCTAAGCACAAGTACCAGTGCTACAGACACACCTGTAACACCTAGAACATCGAAGCCTTACTGAAGTTTCAGCCTTCCAGACAAAGTTTTAAAAGCCTCATTTGCCTACACTTACTTTGTTTGAGCTGCAAGTACTGGAACATTGGAATGCTGAGTGGAACACTGGAACATATGGTAATAGTGCTTTGAGAGAAACTTTTAGTGTTCAAAACTTACTTCTTAACACGTTCGCTGCATTACGAGATCGATCAGATCTCTTGCAGGACTTTTCTATTGTGCGTTGGATAAAATCGTGTTGTTTCACTCCTTGCGGGAGGATCTTACTTGTAAAGTTCTTTATGTATGAGTAAGACAAATATACATATTTGCTTTCTACTTAAAACTGAATTTAAAGACATTAAAAAATAAATTAGTGATGGATTAGGTCCCTAACGCACAGTACTATAATTATTTTCATTTCTTGCGTTAGGAGATATGTCGATACTCGTGGAATCATAGGCCTCGTAGACGCAAGAGAGGAAGGGAGGGCGGCGCGGGCGCTCCGTGACTCGTGTTAGGGTTGTCCTAGCATCGACGTGGGAGGTTGCGCGCACGTTTTGGAAATAACACTCGCGTATATACGTCGTGTACGTGTTGATTACTTTTTATTAACAATGAGTGATTTTAGAAGAAAAAAGTGTTGAAAATCTATTTGTTTTGGTGAGGTTGCCAACGAAAAATCAACACCCGCTACATCGTCCAGTAAAATATTTTTTTTCGATAATATTCAAATTTGCCCCCATTGGCTAATAATGACAGTGATTCAGATTTTGATTGATTGAATTTTTTATTTATTTATTTTTTTATTAAAGACAATTCCCCGCGCTAGGAATTAATCCTGTTTTTGTTTTATATTGATTTGTTGTGATTGATTATATTGAAATAAGAATTGAATATAAAAATTTAATAAAACTTTTTCAATCGACAACTGAGATATTATTTTATTCCCATCACTACTTACTACACATATTGAACTATCTTCGGTTGCGGTACGAGATACAATCGATACCTAATTTTTTTTTGGTATTTGTAGTTTATTCAAATGTCATAACTGCGTGCGAACCTAGCAAAATATAGAGCAATAGGCTATCTTTCACCCACATAAACTTTAAAATATATGTCATTGGTTTTCTCGAAGATATAAGTTATTTTCAAAACTGTATTTTTAGGAGACTGATTAGGTCTCAAACGCACCAAAGGGCAGATTAGTTTCGAGATCTTTTAGGTCTCCAAAGCACCAGCTGAAAGTTCTTTGAAAATGATGGCGCAGTGAACGTGTTAACACTGTGTCTTATTAGTCTGAGGAGTGGCAAGTTGGCGAAACAAGAGGTCGTGAGTTGAACCCCAGGTCGAGCAAAATAAATAGAGGTGTTTTTTTCTAAAGGGCCTGGAGCCTGCTATTCTGCCCGGTTAATAGCAATTTATAATACGACTAGCTTTTGCCTGTGGCTTCGCTCGCGTTGAATTCGGTATAACACAGTACCTGCTACCTGCAGTTTTTGCCCTTGCGCCTTATTGATTTGTAATAGCAACGCTAAGTTTTCCCTTTTCTTCCCTCGTTCTCCCTCATATCCCAATTTAAATAAAAAGATGACATAAAACGGCTTAACATTTGTTATTAGCCATTTTATTTTAATTTTCTCGAGAAGTGGTCAACAAATTCTGCCTACTATTTAATTCTGGACAAAGTGTGTTAATTAAACCTTATTATCTATACTAATATTATAAAGCTGAAGAGTTTGTTTGTTTGAACGCGCTAATCTCAGGGACTACTGGTTGAAATTGGAAAATTCTTTTAGTGTTGGATAGTCCATTTCTTGAGGAAGGCTATAGGCTATATAACATCACGCTACGACCAACAGGTGCTGAGCAGCGTGGGTGAAACCGCGGGAAACAGCTAGTTTGAAATAAAAGTGTTTTTATTGAAACATTTATGGAGTTTTTCTTACTATACCTTTGTGTTAATTCCTTTATTGTATATTTTATTCCATCAAAATAAATGATTTATCTATCTATATATCTATAACCATGTGAAGTTAAAAAAAAAACTGCGTTGTACCGTCCCTAAAGCACAATTAACTCAGCTGACCTATTTAAAGGGACGCGACCCGATCCTGTAACAAATTGTGGGGTCGGCTCCTGGCTTAGGGAATCACTGGAGATCAATGGACATCGTGTATCAATGGCTTAATTTATGTGGTTGGGCTTTAAGATTTTCGTTGAATCATGGATGGAGGCACTATGTATAATGAGGTGTTGGTAATTGGACTTTATTTTCATTGTAGGTAGACACACTCTAGTTTACAGCGAGTTGGGATTGAACGCATTTTTTGTGTATTTGAATTATTATTTAGAATCTGAAATGTTGTTTTAGATATTTCACGATTTTTTCTTCACTGTTCTAAAACTAGTGGTCATGAAATAATTATATAGTAATAGTTATGTTATTTAATTTTGATTGAATGTTATTTAATTTTGATTTTATGTTATTTAATTTGATTGAATGTCATTTAATTTTAATTGTGATTTAATGTATTTCAATTTTGTTAATTTTAAATCGGACTGTATGGATAAAGTTTTAAAAACAATGATTTTTTTTTTATTTGGCAGTCTGTGTTCGAACCAACGGCGCCCATGTTGTAACAGTTGACACGGAGTCACCGTGTACTGTTCTTTGATGATGATGTGATGACTTATTTTTTCGTCTAAACTAGTGTAAACTGACCCATTTGCAAAGACTTTTACGATGATTTTGAAACGACACGCGTACGCTCACACGGCGATAAATAAAGAAGGCATTACCAGGGCAAAACATGTGTTATTTTATGACCAGTAAAGTATCCATTAAAGCATCTAGTAATTCAATCATCTCTATTAAACTAGGAATTTTGAATAGTTAGTACCTCATCAATTAATCAAGCTCTTTATGACCAGTTCTCGTGGACCAAAATAATCAAATACAAACAGTATTGCCATCCAACGCGGTAATGTTGCCAGCCTTCTGGGCACTTTTCAATTTTTTACTTGTATATATTTTTATTATTAGTTTATATTTATTTATAATTTTTATATAGTTGAAGAGGCAGCAGGCTTCATCAAAACTCATCTTGTGTGATGTACGTGGTAGGTGGGTAGGCAGGTGGACGTGAGCAGAAAAATCACAAGTCCTTATTTCAATCACAGTGTTTAATCAGCACAGGGTTTAATAATCGAAATACACAGTCAAATTCACAATGTACAGTCTAAGCAGCACGACTCGAACTTAACTATAACGCTAAATTAAACTATCACTCAGATGCAAAGCGATTCGTCACAAGCGTGGTGTGCGAGCGCCGTCTCCAACAATACTTTTCAGCTGACAGCCCTCACAACCATCGACAATGACGCTTCGCTAGGCTGACTTTGATAGCTAAAAGTCAACCTGATGTCTGATATTGACGGATGCGCTGTCATAGTTATTAATTTAATAAAAAATACAAACATATTTAGATTGCAAGTTGACTTCGAAATAGTTGGTCAACGACAAACCGATCAACACTATTAGTGTCGCGTGCTGGATAGCGGTCCACTGAGAAGAAACCTTGGACCAGCTATAGGAGCATAAGAATAAATTATATTATAATTTTAAAAGAGTGTCCATGGAGTTTCTTGCCCATTCTTCTCCATAGAGATTAACGCTTTGGAATGGGCAACTACAGTTCTTTCACAAGTTATTATGCCTTGTGACCGGGACTGTAGATTCATTTTCTTTCTTGACATTCCAAAGGGCCTGTAATGGTCTAATTGAAATAAATGATTTGATTTGATTTACGAAAAACCAGCCAAGTGCGAGTCGGACTCACGCACTGAGGGTTCCGTACAAACTTGCGACATAAACCAACCCACTAAGTACACGCAGTCAAAAGATACGGTATCTTTGATTGCGTGAACTGAAAACTTATTTTTTTTTACTGTTCTAAGGAGCCATAGACTTGAGTATATGGTTTTAATATCCACTCGATACAAGGGAAGTTTGCATGTAGCGGAGATGAGAATGTTAAGATGGATGTGTGGAGTGACAAGAATGGATAAAGTAAGGAATGAGTATATTAGAGGAAGTCTGAAAGTTGCGCCTGAAACGACTCCCTTTATATCATTCTGTAGAATTGAAAGGGAGTCGTTTGTCCTGGTATGGACATGTAATGAGGAAGGATAAAGCATATGTGACTAAAAGAGTAATGGATCTGAATGTTAATGGAGGGAAAGCGAGAGGAAGGCCAAAGAAAAGATGCATGGATTGTGTAAGGAATGATATGAAGGCGAAAGGAGTAAATGATGCCGTGACGTCTGATAGGGGAGAATAGAAGAATAAAGCGTGTTGCGCCGACCCCAAATAAAATGGGACAAGGGCAGGAAAATTATGATTATCTGCGGTCGGCGCCTCATGTTTTCTTCTTCCATCCTTCTCTATTACTCTACTTCTTAGCATTCACTCTCCTTTCCAACCATATCATCCTTCACACAATCCGTCCTTCCCTTTTTTGGTCATCCTTAGTCCATCCATCATAATCCTATTAAAATTATTAAAATTAAACATACGAATGTTTGTGAGGATGGATGTATGAATGTTTGTTACTCTTTCACGTCGAAACGGCTAAACAGATCATGATGAAATTTGGCACAGGGGTAGATTATGGTCTGGAATAACACATAGGATACTTTGTTTCGATCAAGCAGACTAAGCCGCGGGCGCCAGCTAGTTCATCATAAATATATATTCAGTTGCCTAACAAGCTTAAAAGCTTTTAAATCATTGTCTATTTTTAACCTCTTTTAAAGAAAACATCTGTACAAATTAATAGAGAAAACAACTTGCGTGTTATTCTGAATCTCAATGTAAAGCGACACCTTTAATTTATTTGTTTTTGTTGTAAAAATAGAAATTCTTTTCATGTCTCTCACAGACGAACGATTTCTCATTCATGTGGTTATAAGCTTAAAGGGAAGTGGCCATTATCAGACGTCTCCGGGTTCATCGTGGGTAGTCGGGCAAGGAGAAATCAAACCGCGTGCTGTGACCTTAGGATTATTATTTTAACGATAGTAATTATATGGAGTACTGACTTTTGCAAGCGGCTTCGCTCGCGTTAAATTCGGGGTAACACAGTTCCCCTTTCCTGATGCAGGTACCTGCTACCTGTAGTTTTTGCTCTTGCGTTTTATTTACTGGAATATCAATGCTAAGTTTTCCCTTTTCTTCCCTCTTTCTCCCTAACATCCCACTTTTTTATAATTACCTTATGTCCGTCTCCTGGCTCCCAACTATTTCTGTTCCAAAATTCATCAAAATCGGTTCAGCCATTAAAGCGTGAAGAGGTAACAAATAAACAAACTCACTTTCGCTTTTATAATATTAAATAATAGTATAACGACGCTCTACCGAACACGTCTTGTTTCAGCGTGATGCGAACGGCTTTTTCCTCGTCCGAAGGTCGCGTGCAAGAGAGCCCGGAGTTGCATCAGACCAAAGAAACGTCAAAACCAGTTTTTTTTTCAAATTTCAACCGCCATCTTTGACGTTACTTGACACGCCGTCAAGCTTTTATTTATATTTAAGTTGTTTTGTTGGTTAGTATGTATTCTAGCCAAATCTTGCAACTGATTTATTTATTCAGACACTATGTATCTTAATATTTAGCCAGGTAACTCTTCACGAAGGAACTCCTCAGTCCTCCTCAGATTAATAGCTGTAGGTACATAATTGGATAAAGTTTAGCAGATGATGTTGAAAATATTACTTAACTATGTTTATTGTTGACTAGCTGGCGCCCGCGTGATATCGAAAAAAAACCTATGTGTTAGTCCAGACTATAATCTTCGTTTGTGCCAAATTTCATCAAGATCCGTTCAGCCGTTTTGACGGAAAAGAGTAACAAACATCCATACATCCAACTATTCATCCTCACAAACGGTTGATACAGTGGGTGAGTGTGTGGCGGGTTCGATGCCTGCACGAAACAAATATTTATTATATTTTTATTTCATGACCAAAAAGTGTCGTTGCAACTTTTGGTCTTAATTTTTCACTTGCGCAACGCGCGATAAGGAAATTCTTTCCAAAATATCCCTACAATATCTAAATTCTTGTACAATCTAGTCATTTTCACGAAATGTCGACTATGATTGTCGCTTGTCTACCTACAACTACTTTAGAAGTCAGTAACCTGGGTTTTCCTTTTATAGAACAGTTCTAAGAAAATGTAGAATAAGCTCCGAGTTCACACACCACACCGTCTGGGTCTGTAATGATATGTTGGTTACATAATTATTATATACTAGCCTTTGCCCGCAGCTTCACTCGCGTTAAATACGGGGTAACACAGTTCCCCTTTCCTGATTTGCAGGTACCTGCTGTACCTGTAGTTTTTGCCCTTGGGCTGTTTTCCATTTTCTTTCGTCTTTCTCCCTTATTTTTCACTTTTTGTAAAAAAAAATAGTTAGCCTATGTTGGTCTCCAGGGTCCCAACTATCTCTGTACCAAAATTCATTAAAATTGGTTCAGCCCTTAAGGCGTGAAGACGAGTTAAACAAACAAACTCATTTTCGCTTTTATAATATTAGTAAGGATATTAGTGAGGTTATGATAGCCATTTTAGACCATCAGTACTTTTAATAAACTTTGTGACAGTATTCGTGTATTGTTCTAAGAATTGTTTGTTTATAATTAAATCATGTTGATAATTCTAATAAGTTATAGAAACAAGCGTTACTCTACGAAAATTCGAAAACTAAGCAAATTATTTCGTTTTAATTCCGCGAAAGTAGGCGTGATTATGAATATGTGCCCCGGAACATAAAGGGCTTAAGAAGGTACATACGTGGGTTTAAATCAGCAAAAATCTGACACTCCCCTCCGCCAAAATTATTTAATGAAAACCTATCCGCAAAAAAGGAGTATAAGTATATTCTTTTCGATACTTGCATATTTTTGTGGACGAAAGGGCGATCCTGCATGCAGCATTCTACTTAATCACCCCAGCAGTGACGGTTTTCTTGCAGCCAACACCTTCTCAGGAATCTCCAACAGACTACCTCAAGTACATTTGATATTTAAAATCAAATCATAGCGCAGTAGATATATCGTGAGGCGCCCAGTTCTATTCCTAAGTCGGGTAAAAATAGCCTATAGTATGTAATTATTTGATTTTATTCATAGACATGGCATGCGGTAGTTTAGTTCGCTATGTACTGGCTATTGAAATAGCTTTCATTTTGATAGTTCAACAATATTCATTGCGTTGTCTAGACTGACATGATTTGTCGTCAAACAAATTATGTTAAACTAGCTTTCGTCCGCGGCTTCGCTCGCGTTAAATTCGGTATAACACACCAAGCAGACCTGCAGTTTCTGCTATTGCGCCTGATTGATTTGTAATAGCAACGCTAAGTTTTCCTTTTTCTTCCCTCGTTCCCCTTCATATCCCACTTTTAAAAAAAAATTGCCTATGTCCGTCTTCTAGTTCCCAACTATCTCTGTACCAAAATTCATCAAAATCGGTTTAACCATTAAAGCGTGAAGAGGTAACAAACAAACAAACTTACTTTCGCTTTTATAATATTATATAGTAAGGATGATAAATGATGTTTATTTTGCAAGTAGGTTTTCACAAACACTTTTGCACGTCTTTTTTTTAAACTAGATGAGGCTGGTGTTTGATTTTCGACTACTCTGAGAAGAAACAGCCGAAACAAACTCAGAGGTCATAGTCTCTTTTAAGGTCCAGACTAAAAAAATTGGTCAGCTTACATGAGGACTATGCAAATTAGTGTTTGAAATGGTCTTTTTAGGAAAACACCACACAGATTGAGTGGACCTGTCCAGTCAGTGCAAGCATTTGTCAGTGTTGGCGTTGTTCATGATGTATCTTTGGCAAAGAAATTAAAAATACTATACAGAGTATCTGCATAATGCCATAGAATAAAAATAACAAACATGGTAAATATACCGTTTCAAGTGCTAATTATAATATTAGTAACCAAGTCAGTTTAAAGAATAAATCTAGTTTCAAAAACAAGCTTTTAATTGTATTATATTTAATTAAGAATGACGTATTTTTTTCATGAATTTTCTTAGCAAACCTTTTAGTATGAGATCGTGGATATTCTTAAAAAAGGATAGTGTAGTTTTATGAAATACCACACGGTTAACGTGAAACATTTTTTCACATTATAGACATTTATACGTCCCTACTCCGTGGCCGACCGTCACGCGACATGTAACACACAGACGAAAAAGTTTGAGACGATTTAAAAAAAGTTAGTCGACCATCTTTGGGAATCCGCCATGAATTTATAGTAACTCCAGCTTATGATGACGTCACGCTAGCCAAGCATACATTCTCCTCCAACAACAGAATTGGAAAGCAAGCAGTGGATCAAACCCACCATTGGCCAACAAATATTCCAAAGACACAATATTCAAATACTAAACGTCACTTAATTAATACAAAAAAACCGGCAAAGTGCGAGTCGGACTCGCGCACGAAGGGATTCGTACCATCCTTATTATAAAAGCGAAAGTGTGTTTGTTTGTTACGTCTTCACGCTTTAATGACTAAACCGATTTTGATGAATTTTGGTACAAAGATAGTTGGCAGCAGGTACCTGTAAATCAGGAAAGGGGAAATGTGTTACCCCGAATTTAACACGAGCGACGCCGCGGGCAAAAGCTAGTTCTCTATAAACATGGCAAAAATCATGTCCCCTAAAATATTTTTTCTATTAAGTTTTTTAGTATTTGTTATAGAGGCAACAATAATACATCATCTGTGAAAATTTCAACTGTAAAACTATCACGGTTTACGAGATACAACCTGGTCATAGACAAACATAGTGGAGTATTAGTAATAAAGTCCCGTTTTATCATTTGGGTGCGGATCACTAAAAACGACATCATGCGATATAAATCAAAAGTCATTGGCATTGTAAAATAATGAATATGACACTGTGACAATAAGTCGTAAAGTTTTCGGGTCGTTAAATAGTGCAGTTCTAAAGTTTTATGTCCGCCAAGCCATAAATTAATCATATTATATGGGTAACAACGTTCCATTAAACCGTTAATCCATAGACACTATCCTTACTTTATTTTTAGTAGTAGTTTTTGCAATCAATCAAAATATTTTTATTTCACATAGGCCTACATGGGCACTTATAAAACGTCGAGAAAATGAGAAAATGAAAATGAAAAAATTCGTGAAAAAGGATCAAACATACATCCATACTAACAAACTTTCGCATTTATAATATTAGTAGGAGTAGGTGGGATAAGATATAAAAACGTATTACCTTTATGAATTCTAAAAAAACCCTTACCAATAAATAACTATGGCTAAGTACTATGTCCAAGACTATATATTTTTACTAGCTTTCGCCCGCGGCTTCGCCCGCGTTAAATTTGGAGTAAAACAGTTACTCTTGCGCCTTATCGATTTGTAATAGCAACGCTAAGTGTTCCCTTTTCTTCCCTCTTTTTCCCTCACATCCCACATTTTTAAAATAAAAATTAGCCGTCCGTCTCCTGGTTCTCAACTATCTCTGTACCAAAATTCATCAAAATCGGTTTAGCCATTAAAGCGTGAAGAGGTAACAAAAAACAAACTGACTTTCGCTTTTATAATATTAGTAAGGATTAGATAAAAATAGCGTTTGAAAAGATGAAAGTTGTAAAACATTAAAATTCTTGAAGGGTTTTTTCTATTCTCTGAATTAATGGCATTAGAATTACTCCTCAACTAATGGGATTTCTACAAAACTAAAAAAAAACTTAGAGGAATAACCAATGTACTTATTTCATAAGTAATTCGTGCGCATACGCGAGTAAAAGAATTCCCCCCTATTACCCAACCCCGCTATTCTCAAAACCGTTAAACGGTGTTTGTCCTCTCTATTTGCTGGCTAATTCCTTAAATTTTGCGGGCTCCCCCTATGCATACTACCCGGGTAATGGCCATAATGGGTAAAGTGCACATATTGTAGAGTTTGCCCAGAACCGGTCGGCTAGGAGAAAAGTGCGTGACGCCGCATACATTAGGGAAGAATTAAAATTAATGGTTTTAGGATTCTTGCTAGTTTTTACAAAGGATTATATTGTGATCTTTAGTCTAATGGGCTGTGATTTATTTGTGGACTCTATTTTAATCCACAAATATTTCTAGACATTAAAAAAATTTGCCAATAGCGAGTCAGACTCTTAGACACAGGGTTCCGTACAAGCTTGCGACATAAACAGCCATATCTTTTGACTACGTGCGATTTAGAGAGTTGCATTTGTACAGGTTTTCACTCATAAAGGGACCATAGAGTTAAGTATATGGTTTTAATTGCAACTCAATACCTCCACGCGTTCGAGATAAAGGGCCTTGACAGACAGACAGACAGACGGCATAACCCGAGCCGGACTTTTTGATAGTCGTTTCAATCATGACGGCCTAAGCCGAGGCTCGTACCCCACAGGGGGTGCCCTTAGCGGTCATTGATATTAGAGTAGCTTTTAGCCCTGGTCGGGGGCTTTAAATTCACTTAAGGTCACCATAGGATAGTCCGGTTGAGCAGACAAACAACTCAACAGAGAGTTGATCTGCGAATGGCCATATCAAAATAAAAAAAACAGACAGACGGACAACAAAGTGGTCTAATAAGGGTTCCGTTTTATCACACTTGTACTGGTTGAAATCCACCCATGTTCCTTCTACCGCCCTTTATATAAACTTTGTACATTTAAGGTTAAACTATTCATTTTCAACAATACCAGTTAAGTAATATACGTCAAAAGCTTACGTGATCCATCGAGTATTGAGACGTAATTGAGCGATGCGCTGCAGGTTGATCCATTGGTATCGTTTGTGCTTGTGCAGTGGACCGTATTCTCTTGTCATAGATTGGAATGGCTAGAGGTGCGGTTTATAGAGTTTAGGAATGGTGTCATGCACTTCCATCAGTTCATCCGCCTATCTGTCTAGGTGTTAACGGACCAGTCACTAAACTACTAACTGAGCATTCTGCACATCTAAGTTACTACATCAGAAAATAATTAGAGAAACATAACTTTACATCAGGAGTGACTCTTTTTTGTTTCGTTGACTGTTTTTGCCACCGACTTCTGGAAATAAAGTTATTTTCCACTTTTATTTTGAAGTTGGTTTTATTATACAAAAAAGTGAAATAAATATATAAGTGAAAAAATAAAAAAAAGTAAAAAAATATAAAGAGTCCCAATATCTCAATAGTAGGTATCCAAGTATGTTCTGGAAAAAAGAATTGCAATGACAAGGACATTACATTTCTAGTATCGTTATAGGTACTGTAACCCTTTGGCATAGGCCTCTCTTCTAAAACTTTAGCATTCTATGTTACGAGAATAATTTAATGGAGTTGTAGATATATATCTATATTAACAGAAATAAAGGCTATTTGAATTCAATGGGCACTGTTACACCCAATAGTTAAAATAGTAAATCGTTTTGAATTCAAACTCAGCTTGTCATTCAACGCATAATACCACTAACATTTCAATTAAAATACACCAATAGAATCCACTTTATCAATTCGTCATAATCACATCCACTTTCATAAATGTCATTCTGCATTTCCAAATAAATCCTTACTAATATTATAAACGCGTTGAGTTTGTTTTTTACGTCTTCATGCCTAAATGGCTAAACCAATTTTGATGACTTTTGGTACAGAGATAGTTGGGACCCTGGAGACGGACATAGGCTATTTTTTTTAAAAGGATTGTGTTAGGGAGAAAGAGGGAAGAAAAGGGAAATCTTAGTATTGCTATTACAATAAATAAGGCACTAGGGTAAAACTACAGGTACCTGCAAATCAGGAGAGAGAAACTGTGTTACCCCGAATTTAACGCGAGCGAAGCCACGGGCAAAAACTAGTAGATCTAAATTTAACGTCAGTCTACTTCTACAACAATAATGGTCTCGGGGAAACCCCCTTTACAAAATATAGACGAAGAACAGACAGGTAGCCTGCAATGCTCGATATTCGTTCCTGTAATTTTCCTAGAACCTGCGTTTTCTAGGTATAAAACGCAGATTCATGAGAAATAGAAATATGTTTATTTCTAGCTACACTGAGTTCTCGTTATTACGGCACTTTGTACTTGGCGTGTACAGTCAATAAAATTGTTTGGAATAGAGGCAAAGATTTTTATTATTCTTCAAATTTTCTGTTATTAGTGTTTGGTACATGCAGGGTGTAGCGATATGCTGCGCTGGCTATTTTTACTTTAAACTGTAACTGGTAGTTTGTTGACCAATGCACAAATTATTGTTTCTGAATTATCATGGAAACATATTAATTATATAAGAAAGCCTAATGTATAAGAACTCTTAAATCCTAGTGTAGGCAACGTTTATTTAAAAAAAAAACCCTCTTGCCGAGGTTCGAGATAACGCGGCCCCGGAACACAAAGGGCAAAAGAAGGAACATGAATGGGTTTTTGTCAGTAAGACTCCTACTCTGAGAAAGTTATTTAATGATTTTCCATCCGAAAAAAGTATAAGAACACCAAGATTGATTTTAATTAAGTGCATAATATGAATCTTGTTGAGTTTCATACAAATATACAAAATTATTAAAAAACATTGTGGTGATTTTTCAGTACAACAAAATCTTTTGATGTTATTTAGCAGCCTGTATACATATTCCTTTGCTTGTGTGTACCTCTATTACTGCAAAGTTTCGTGGAAAATATAAATTAAAGTCTCATATGCAACGAGTTCCAGGTAATGCTAATAATTGGAAAAACTTAACTGTACCTAACTGTTCCTTTTCATCCGAAACTTATTGGTTTCCATATATGTAGCACAATTTTGACTTGAAGAGCTCGTGGATGAATAATGACAGTCGTATGGGTCGACCTCCGGAGGTGTCAGACTTGTACTGACTAAACCCCACCTATGTTCTTTCTATTGCCCTTCACGTTCTGGGGCCGCGGTATCTCTTTCGAACAACCCGCAACCCTGGCAGGGTGCGCGGGTTTGACTCGCTCTTGACCGTTTTTTTAATTCTTTTAACGATCTAGCATTTCAATTCACGGCCATCTTTTGGTCGCCATTTTTTTATATTTGTGGTGCCAGCTGTTTTTCATAACAACTTGTATTATGAAAATTTCTTTACTCATTTTCTAATCCCAGAGTCGTGACCAATATCAATATCATAATCTTTCCCTTTAATATCTTTGATAATTTCTTATCCCATTTGTCAACAGTATAATATTATAAAACTCATGTTAAATAAATAAATTATACATATTTATTTATGTATTTATATATTTTGAATAAATAACTTTATTTTAATTATTTTTGTGTAGTATTAGCAGTAGGTACACCATTGACTACCCCAGTTGTATTTTTATATTCGTAAAGTCCATCCAAAGGTTGTCTGGAAGATATTGCTATTAGCTATAAGACCGCCATTGTAACCATAGTTTTAGCATTTTTTTTCAATTTTGGTATGCAATAAAGTATATTCTATTCTATCAATCTCGGGACGGTTTTCTCCAGCCAAGACGTACCAATCATGTTTTTCCAGTATTTCGCTGTAGAATCATGTAGCCTTGGTACTCTGAAAGCTTATTTACATCATTAACGAAAGTTTACATAAGAATATTTAAATAAAACGTGCTTTGGCAGTAGGTCGGGAATGACTGGTATTACGTACGGATAGTGAAAATAGGGTTATGAATAAGATTACCTACTAGCTGTGCCCAGCTCCATAGTGTTATAGCGTGTGGTTATATCGTCTGTTAATTTCGTGAAAGAATGCCTATGGAAAATTTTAAGCCAAAATCTGTCGAAGGAATCGCGTTCTTCCATACAAACTTTGCCACCCTGCGTCACTAAACTAACTAACGAGGGAAGAAAAGGGAAAACTTTACAAATCCATTAGGTGCTACCGAATTTAACGCGAGCGAAGCCGCGGGAAAAGCTAGTTCATTATAAAACTGTTCATATTCATATCTATTTGAATGGTTCTTTCACTTTCACGTCCGATTTGAATGATTTTGTTTTTAATCAGTAGCTGCTCTTCCTAGGAGCAAAAGCAAACGTGTGAACGAAGGAGTGGAATTCCCTACCTGCGCCTGCGTCCCGAGTTCACATAACCCGGATCTATTCAAGTTGAGTTAATAGGCTTATTTTGGTCAGGATATTCCATCGTTGACCTCATCTCTGTCTTAACAACCAAAATTGAGATCAAAAGAAGGCCCATTTTATTAGTATTAGTTTTTGACTATCTGCCAACGGCCCTACAGTCCGTTTGGTGCCTTTACTAGTCCCCTAGCGTGTATATAAGTAACACACAGCGAATTTGAAAATTCTAGAACGTTCGTTTCACTTTGGTACTCGCTCGGCTCCAGATGAGCTGGCCACTTGTCGTTGTATGTAGCCTTAGTATTTTGTTGTTATTAACCTTTTTTTCCAGTGCTAGGCAAAGGCCTTCCGCATTCCTTCCTAACTCTCTCGGTGTCAAGCCTCCTCTGCTAAATCCAGCAGGAACGAGTCCAAATCGTCACGACTTCGTTTTTTAGTCCTTTCTCAGTGACAAGCTTCAGTATATAGTTAAGATATAATAAATTTAATTTGAAACGTGATATTCACCATGTTTGTTATTTATTTCGAGTTTCCGATATTTTGGCGTGATAGGAAACGCCGTGATGACGGATACAACATGGTATATATCCCGTTTCAAAGGATATTAACTTGACGATACGGTTGGCGCAGTGGCTGAGCGATCGACTTCTGCGCTGCGTGTCGCGGGTACGATTCCCGCACGGAACAAAATATATTCGTATGGCTTACAGATCTGTCTACGGGTCTGGATGTTTTGTGTACGTCAGTTTAAATGTTTGTAAACGCACCCACGATACAGGATAAATTTCTAGTGTGGGGCAGCATTTTTAATAAAAAAAATGTTAGTGGCCATGTTGGTTTAAAAACTCAGATAGTCAAGATAGTCTGTATGTTTATATATTTTTACTAGAGGGATTACCTAAACATACCCAATAAATAAAAAGGAAGGTATATAGCTGTTCATTATTAAATTCAATATCCTTTTTATCAGTGAACGTTATACATAGTGATATCAAAATAATGACCCGACCGTCGAAGCGAAAAAAGAGATTATGAATAATGTAAACTCCACACATATTGCTACAAAAAACCACTAGTGGGACAAATGAGATTTCCATCGATTTATTCAAGGCTTTACGCTGTCTTTTTTACGATTGATTTTCGTGTAAAATGCTTGGTTGCTAATGTGTCTGATCTTTGATTTGGTGTGGCTTCAAGGACACTCAGTGTAATTACACTTCTGTATTATGAGACACTAGCTGGCGCCCGCGTGATATCGAAAATAAAATCCTATGTGTTATTCCAGACTATAATCAACCTTTGTGCCAAATTTCAGCAAGATCCGTTCAGCCGTTTTGACGTGAAAGAGTAACATACATCCATACATTGGTCCCCTTTTGTTTATTTTATATATAAATGACATTAGCAAATGCTTTAAAAATACCAAATTTTTATTATATGCCGACGACCTAAAGATATATAGAACCATACGACAATCAAGTGATAGCCTTCTGCTGCAACAAGATTTGGACCGACTATCCAGTTATTGTCAGGAGAATAAATTGCAATTAAGTCTACCCAAATGTAAAATAAAAGCATAATAAACTACACATACACGTTGTGCAATGCCCCCCTACTTAAAGTGGACTCTATTCGTGACCTCGGTGTTATCTTTGATTCGAAACTTTGCTTAGACTTACACATAGGAAAAATTGTTAATAAAGCGTACCAACTATACGGATTTGTAATGCGTTCAACCAAACCAACCATTTTCCTATATCTGCTTGTATAAATCGCTCGTACGCTCTCAATTGGAGTATGCCGTGTCCGTCTGGAGTCCCTATTACAAAAAGTACGCTGAGATGATTGAGTGTGTGCAATACAAATTCTTGCGAACTATGCATTATAGATGCTGCGGACATTATTTACCATACCAAGATTTACTTGTGAAGTATAAGCTCGCAACACTTGAAAGTAGACGTAGGTATTTGGAAGCCGTGAATCTATATAATATTGTAAGGAATACATTTGACTGCATGGAACTGTCCAATATGATATGTTATGCGGTTCCTAGGACGATCCACAAGCGAAAGGCCCGCGCTGATAAATTATTTTCAGTTGGTATTTGCAAATCCAACTCAGGCTTGCGTTCGCCTGTTCGCAGAATGGTCGATTCCTACAATAGCACTTTTGAACATATCGATATTTTTACATGTGCTCCCCATAAGTTTAAAAGTCTAATACTAAACGAACTTTCGTGAATATTACATTTATACACTATTTGTACTAAGTTTTGTTACCGTAGCGATGATTATTATTTTCACTTTATGTATGCTTTTAATTAATCTGTGAACAGCGTTGTGGGCTGCAGTATTGTCAATAAGTCTTGTTTATTTATATGATGTTTATGTTTTATATTGTAGCTGTTTGCTGTTCCATTTGAATAAAATACATCGTTACGAACATTCGCATTTAAAATATTTGTAGGATTTTCAGTTTTACTGTCACAACTGTAGCTGTAAATAGTTACATAAAAATATACAAAAAATATCTAAAAAAGAACCGTGAGAGAGAGTCGATCTCGCAAACCAAGGGTTCTGTAAAAACTTGCTACATTAACAATAACCTTAAGTTTTGACTGCGTAAGTTGATTTTTGCACAGCTTATAGTGACCAAAACTTTGAGCATATGGTTTTAATTTAAATTTCATAAAGGATCTTGATAGACAGACAGACGGACGAAAAGTAATCCTAAAAGGGCTCCGCTGTTTTCCTTTTGAGCCACGGAACCCTTAAACAAAGTACTAGTACCCACATCGATAACTAACCCGTAGGTAACGGTTACGTTAATCTAGGATTAATTAATCAATCAGATAGAGCATAGCAACAAAATAGGGGTGATAAAAATAGCAAACATGCGGGACGCCTTGTTTATGTGAAATACTCTAAACTAGTGCTTGCATTTATTGTTATTGTTTTAGGCAGCTAAAGCCTTACCCTTACTAATATTATAAAAGCGAAAGTGAATTTGTTTGTTTGTTACCTCTTCACGCTTTAATGGCTAAACCGATTTTGATGAATTTTGGTACAGAGATAGTTGGGAACCAGGAGACGGACATTGGCTTTATTTTTCAAAAAAAGTGGGTAGAAAGAGGGAAGAAAAGATAAACTTAGCGTTGCTATTACAAATCAATAAGGCGTAAGGGCAAAAACTGCATGTAGCAGGTACCTGCAAATCATTAAAGTGGAACTGTGTTACCCCGATTTTAACGCGAGCAAAACCGCGAGCAAAAGCTAGGTCTACACTTAGGTATTATCAAGCTGAAAATTTTGGTTGGCTGAACGCGCTTATCTCAGGAAATTCGAATTCCAGTTCGAATTAAATAATTACTTCCCATTTATTAATTTATTATACTAAAGGCATCAAACCCAATACAAAAACACAAATACAAAATAAAATATTTATAAAATGGATTAAAAAAAATATCAGCATTCTGTATACAAATTACATAATTAAATTGATTGTGACATTAAACAAACAAACAATACCTATTTTCGATTTGAACTCCGGTGGACTTTGAGCCAATGCCTGTGGATCGAACTGTTCCACTGCAATTAAAATGACCCTGACCTGCAAATTGCTAAAAAACATACAGTCTGCCTTAGAGATTCCACCTTGATCTCTGAGGCACAGAGCACGCGGGGCTACCAAACTGCACGCCGCCACTGGATTAAGCAGTCGGCTTTAAATCAGCTCCGAAACCTACCCGGGTCCCCAGGGCACGCCAGCTTGGCTACCGTACCGCTTGTCCATTAGCCTTAGAAGGCATCGATTTTACTTGAAACTAAGTATAGGTTTATTGTTATTTTTATTGGTTTTTTAAAAACGTTGCCCCTCACTAGGATTTCTCCTGTATCGTGGGTGCATTTACAAACATTTAAACTCACATACACAAACAACCAGACCCGGAACAACGATTTGTAGGCCATACAAATAATTATTCCGTGCGGGGATCGAAGCCGCGACACGCGGCGCAGCAGTCGATCGCTCAGCCACTGCGCCAACCGTGTCGTGTGTCAAGGTATTGACGATGACTTCATTTGTTTCCTAGAAGAGTCTAGATCTTTTAGACTTCATCTCAATAGACGTGTTTTCTATCAATTGTGCTTGTTTAAAAGCATTACGTCTGTGGCGTTTTTTTATATGATTCGGAAACACACAAAACGCTGTTTAGCTGGTCGCGAGTTCATTTCCCAAACGAAACAAATATATGTATCGATTACAAATACAGTTAACATTAGTAGTCCATTCAAATATTTGTTCCGGGTTCGGCTGACCCAAAAAACAAGTGTGGCGCATCATTTTTGAAAAGAAAATCAGTATAAACTATTTGTAGACTGACTGACTGACTTGGAGACAAGGGTCACTGACAGAACAGATACTATAGCAATATACAGCTTCTATAATTTTCTGTCAGACTTCGGACCTTCACAGGGTCCGCCTTTTGACCCAACGCGGTTCCTCCAAACACAATAGGGTAGTTGACACCACCAATCAATTGATATACTTTTTATGAGCTGTCAAAACGCGCTTCTCCCATAGATTTTGTATGAGACTCGCAACAGATGACGTCACTAAGTTGTCAAGTCAATGATGCAACTATTTATTGATTTAAAAGCAAATAAAATTCGATTTTTAAAGTTATTTTGAAATGAATGGACTTCTCAGGTTTAGAATAAGGTGTTCTTTCAGAAAAAATGTGTTTTTAAATTATTGGTTAATGGTGTCAAGTACCCAATTATGTGAAGTTCGAAGCTGGGCAAGTATTAATCTGTGTTTTAGTAACGAACATCTTTCATGTTCCTTATTGACCTTTTTCGCAAATAAACTTCGACCCCGATTTCAACCCGGTTACGGGTGGAGTTTTAAAAATCCCTTCTTAGTTTCATTCTCTGTGGGAGTTAATTTCCTTTTGTTGTTGGATTAAATCGCGCGATTTCTATATGCAATGTAAGGAGCTCTTCAATAAGTGCTTCTAGAAAACCTATTTACATTTTGATCAAGTTCAAAACACTTTGACGACACGGTTGGCGCAGTGGCTAAGCGATCGACTACTGCGCTGCGTGTCGCGGGTACGATCCCCGCACGGAACAAAATATTTGTATGGCCTACAAATAGTTGTTCCGGGTCCGACTGTTCGTGTATGTGAGTCTAACCCCCGAATACTGAAACGTCATTCAAAATGTGAGGGCTGCTTAACATTTGAGCAGCTCTTAAACTTTAGATTTTGTATGGTCAAACGTCACTTCTGAGTCTCTGTTAAACTTAAGTGGGACTTAAATTTTGAGTGACGTTTCAGTATTCGAGGGTAAATGTTTGTAAACGCACCCTCGCTATAGGAGTAATTACTAGTGTGGAGCAACATTAAAAAAAAAACACGTTTCAAGTCCCATTACTAAACAAAACAGATTGAACAAAGATAGGGTCTCCATCTTTTACCTCAAGACGGATTAAGAGGACTCAAAGGGAACGATACGTCACCAGATAAATCCTCTATTTACCCTTTTTCATTTCACATAAAATTCGACATGTTTCTTTTTTTTTTTTTTTTTTTATTATTGATAGGTTCGCGTTTGACCACTATCTCACCTGATGGTAAGTGATGATGTGGTCGACGATGAAGCACGCTTACCTAGAAATAACCTATTCACTCTTGACTTGAAGACCCCCAGGTTATAGCTGTCAGGAAATACAGACTCCGGCAGGGAATTCCACTCCTTAGCAGTACGCACAATGAAGGTATTCCCAAACCGTTTAGTGCGTGTGGGTGGGATGTCTACCATGTAACGGTGGCGCATCGCCGTACGTCTTGTAGTCCTATGATGGAACGGGCTTGGCGGAATTAGGCTGTGCAATTCCATCGCACACTCTCCGAAATGTAACCGATAGAAAACCGACAGGCTGGCAACGCGTCGGCGATGCTCCAGGCTCTGAAGCTTTGACTCAACCAGCGCGTCGTTGCCGATGAGCCTCTTGGCTCGTTTCTCTATAGACTCTAGCGCTTCAAGCTGGTATTTGGCGGATCCGTCCCAGAGATGAGAACAGTATTCCACACACGATCGAACTTGCGCTTGATATAAGTTCAGCAACTGTTCCGGTGTGAAATACTGTCTCACCTTTGCTAGGATACCCAACTTCTTAGCAGCCAGTTTAGCCTTAGCCTCGATGAACGGACCAAAATTGAGGGTAGATGTAAGCGTTACACCAAGAAGCTCAATATGGTCGGTAATTGGCACGGTTACATCACGAAAAGAAGGAGCCGGTTGAAATTCACTCCTCTTTGCGGAGAACAGACACGCCTGGGTCTTAGCAGCATTGAACTTGACCAAGTTGGCATCTCCCCAATCGGAGACAGCCCTCAAGGACAAGTTCAACCGCTCAACCATGGCCTCGCGAAGAGACCGGATCTGAGACCCACTAGCCCCTGCGTTGGACGTATATCTCTCAGCAACAGTGCTGTCGTCTGCATACCCAAAGGTGCCGGGCACTAGCAGACTGTTAATGTGCAGCAAAAATAAAGTTGCTGAGAGAACCGACCCCTGAGGGACCCCAGCATTAATAGCCAATTGGTCAGACGAGCAGCCATCTATGACCACTCGAATGGACCGATCCCTCAGGAAGTCCGCAACCCAAGTAACATTATGAGAAAACAGATCGAAAATTAAATATTTGGTTTGGCATGTTTGAGACAAGGTGAAAAGATGTTTGATTTCAAATCCAAGGACAAGGCTTCAGACACGTTAAAGAGTACCTAGGACCCTGCTACAAGTAGTCTGTGGCTCTTGAAAAAGGTCGAAGGTGAAGAATGAAAATAATAAATGTCAAAATATTTTTAAATGTTTTTTTTTCTATTTATTTTCTGAGAAATATTTAAAAATGTAATTTTAAGGAGGTATTCCTCGTAGCGCTCCCGTTTTGAAGCGCTCCCATCTAAGCGCTCCCGTTTTGTTCCTCTAAGCGCTCCCAAAAGGAGCGCTTTGAGGAACGATTAAAAATAATAAAATTTATTTCCTCGAAGCGCTCCCACGTTTAAAAATAGGGAAAAGCATGAAGTAAACGTCATGAATTATATCGATAATTTTTAAAAACTCATGTGTGAAGTTGCTTAACCAAATTACGAAATTGAGAGAATAATATCTTTTTGCTTTCGGCACTCTTATGTGTATACAAGGGCCAATGTTATTGTAATTTCTACCATTGTCGTAAACGATAGATTTTTTTAGGAATGGCATCTCGCAGTTCAACCAAGGAGGTTATCGTCTGCTTAACCGGGCGAATCCTGTGGGTGCCTTAAAATTAAGACCTCCAGCCAGGGTGAAAACTTACAAACTAAGCGACTACACGCTAAGGGCACCCCCTGTGGGGTACGAGCCTCGGCTTAGGGCGACGCTGAGGGAAAGCAAGGGATAGGCTGGATCTGAGTGATATTATTTATGGACTGGTTTAAACTTACTGGCTCAGCAGCGCGGGCTGGCTCTTGCAAAGGACGGGTGGGGCATTTACCGGGACGTCGCGACGGGCCTCGTCGGCGAGGATGGAATGACGGCGCTTTGCGTCTGAATTTGCGCAGAGTGCTAGTCTCCCTGCTGCTCTCCTGGAGCAGGGTTATAGCATCGTCAGGAGTGACGAGAAAATGTCTAGGACGATGAATTTTACTTATTCGCGAGGGATCGTATCGAGCGGCCGATGCGATAAGGGGGTTGCGATGTTTTAACGCGGAGTCAAAGAAGCGCATGGAAAGACGCTTCATGAATTGAACGACGGTGGGGATTCTTAAGTCGAAGTGAAGACTATCGTTACGGGCTCCCGTGATTTTACGAAGGAATCGGTTTATGCAAGGTCTACATCTTATGAAGGAAACGCGGGTTGGCGTGGGCGAACACGACACATGCGTATGTCACGATGGGACGGATGACCGCGGTGTATGAACGCAATTTGCACTTAAGTGACAATTTGCTTTCTGCCTGAAATAAAAAATGAAACCTAAACCCATAGCAATATGTGCCGCGAAGGACAAGTGGCTGTCGAGAATGACACCTAAGTATTTGGCTTGCTTCTCCCAGGGGATAGGCTTGCCGTACATAGTGATCAAACTGGGGATCAGGGGATTAAAGCGCGGTTTGGAGTAGATAACCGCCTGACTTTTACCGGGATTCATCTCGATTCTCCATTGCCTGAACCAAGCGCCTAGGATGTCGGCTGGGGTCTGAAGGGTACGAGCGATAGCGTTTGTACAGCGGCCAGTATAGTAAATGGCCGTGTCATCCGCGAACAGAGCTAACTGAGCTTTTTTGCTCTTGGGAATGTCGCTAGTGAACAGCGTGAAGACGAGGGGGGATAAGACGGAACCCTGAGGAACACCGGCCCTAATAGGATGAGGGGAAGAGATTGAGGAAGTCCCGTAAGATGAGCGTAAACGATAGACACCTCATTGCCAGGTGTGCGGGGAGGGGGGTAGTAATGGTAAACATAATGGAGAGAAATCATAAGCTAAACAATAAAAAAATATGAATAGGTAAATATGTCGGCAGATTATATTCATCGATTTGGTGGACTAAAGGATTTACAATAAAACAAAAAAAAAATACCAAACCCGTACGAAGCCGGGACGGGCCGCTAGTTGTATATTATAGTATAACAATGTGTTCTACTTATTACCTAGTTATTATCGATAATTTCAGTTAGTATAGTCCCATCTCTATCCGAAAGTTAATCATGGGAGCGCTTCGAGGAAATAAATTTTAATATTTTTAATCGTTCCTCAAAGCGCTCCTTTTGGGAGCGCTTAGAGGAACAAAACGGGAGCGCTTAGATGGGAGCGCTTCAAAACGGGAGCGCTATGAGGAATACCTCATTTTAAGACGTGTATAAAAAATACGTTAAAATTAACTCGCAGTCTAAAAATGTTATTTTGCATACTTAAATCGGTGTTGGGACATGTAGATGTTCAATGCTATGTTTTTTTGCCCCACACTAGGAATTTCACCTGTATCGTGAGTGCGTTTACAAACATTTAAACTCACGTTCACACACAACCAAACCCAGAACAAGTATATATAGGCTATACAAATATTGGTTCGGTGCGGGAAACGAATCCGCAATATAAAAATTATTGTTTTTAATTTTTATATTTTCAACACAATTTTATTGTTATGAAATAAATTACTTATGACTTATGACCGCGACACGCAGTCGATCGCTCATTCACTGCGCCAACCGACCCTTTTTTTGGCGTGGGATATCACTAAATAACTTCCCCCGCTCTGGGCAGCGGGGGGGAGTGTCAGACTTGTACTGACTAAAACCCACCCATATTCCTTCTATTTCTCTTTAAGTTTCGGGGCCCCGGTATCACTTTCGAACAACCCGCAACCCCGGCAGGCGGTGGCCGTGGCAGGCCCCTCTGCTTTGCTGAAATCTCTTTAAGAACACAAAGGCGCCGTAGCTGACGACCCTAAGGCGCGTCGCTCACTGGCATAAAATACTATTTTGTAAAAATATTATAATTTAAAAGAGTTTCCATGGAGTTCCTTGCCCATTCTTCTCCATAGAGATCAACGCTTTGGAATGGGCAACTACAGTACTTTCACAACTTATTATGCCTTGTGACCGGGACTGTAGATTCGTTTTGTTTCTTGACATTTAAAAGTGCCTGTAATGGTCTAATTGAAATAAATGATTTGATTTGATTTGATTTGGTAAGTCGAGGCGATCGATGTCGCGTCCGCGGCGGTGCGGCGGCGCAGCACGGGCGAGGATAGGTCTCTGCGTAGAGTCGAGGCGCAGGCGGCTATGTCTAAACGCAGCTATGACAAAATGGCGGTGGAGTCGTGGCTTGGGCACACTTGAGCGCCCCTCCTGCGCCTGCACCTCGTCTCCACCCCGCCTTCACCTCACCCGCGCCGCAACTCTTGAATATGAGCGCATTGCCATTCATTTGTAAAGAAAACCTTGTTGCCGCGTGCCTCTCATGCGCCCGCGCCTTATCTACGACACGACACGATTCATTGAACAAGACAACTGCACATCGTCACGTGTGTGTGTGTGTGTACATAATTGAGTTCGGAGCCCTAAGTTTGTATCCAGTGGTTACCTCGTCAGTCGTGACTTAAGTGAGTTAGCGGCTAAGCTGTAATTTACCCGCAGTTGGTACCTACATACATTGGTGCACTTAAGTGAAATACTAGTTATTGACCGCGTCAAACTCTGAGATTGCAATATGGACATAGAGTAGGGAAATCAAAGGTACTGCACCTTTTCTAAAATAAATATATTACACATAAGCGCTAATTATGTTTTAATAAATATCTAGTGTAATAGGGAGCAACGGTATTGCCATCATTTAGGCACAAATCTAAGGTCAACTGACATATTTATCATTAAACATTGAATATTAACACTTTACTCGACCCGGGAATTGAAATTCAGGTCCTCAAGAACTAGTCTTAGTTTAAGCATACAAATAATGAAGCAGAAAAGCTTTAATTTGACGTACATAATATTAAGTACTAGCTGGCGCCCGCGGCTTTACCCGCGTGGTGATCAAAAAAAAGTAACTCTGTGCCAAATTTCATCAAGATCCGTTCAGCCGTTTTGACGTAAAAGAGTAACAAACATCCATATATCCATCCTCACAAACATTCGCATGTATAATATTATAGTACTTAGGATTTTTACCATTTAATGTTTTAACTGGGTTGTGGAGTTCAGATAGGCATCCGCTCCGTTGAAAGTAGTCATTCAGCTGCATCAGGTCAGACTGGAAGCCGACCCCAACGTAGGGGAAAAAGCTGGTCAGATTATGACGATTTGTTGCGAACATAATATAAATTATCGTCAAATCGACGCAGGGGTTCCATTGGCCGTAAATTCGATTTCCTCTAGGGATTTTTTTCTATAGACTACAATAGAGAAAGCGGAAATAGACGTTTTCGTAACCTTAAATTACTGTGTCAATTTTACTGCTCTCCATTCTAGCATTTATTCTTAATGGGTGTTTTTTCATTACTTTATAAACTAACAAGCTTTTGCCCGCGGTTTCGCTCGCGTTTAATTTGGGTTAACATAGTTTCCCTTTCCTGATTTGCAGGTACCTGCTACCTGTAGTTTTTGCCCTAGCGCCTTATTTATTGTAATAGCAATGCTAAGATTTCCATTTTCTTCCCTCTTTCTCCCTCAAACCTATCTTATTTTTTCAATTGCCTTTATCCGTCTCCAGGGTCCCAACTATCTCTGTACCAAAATTCATCAAAATCAGTTTAGCCACGTAGGCGTAAAAACGTAACAAACAAACTCACTTTCACTTTTATAATATTAGTAAGTACTACATACATTATAATAATGAAAAACGATTTAATAAGGGCTTCAAAAAACACCTCTCAATGGTGCCTGCTGGTAATGTGCCCAAACGACTTTTTGTTTTCTTTGAACGATATTCAGAATGAGTTTAAAGAACATTTACTTAAGAAGCTGGCAGATTCGTCTCATAATTAAATGGTTGCTAGTTTTTCTCCATCTATATATGTATTTTTAACTCTCTTTTTTTTTGTATAATTAATTTGTTTTATTTTTCTCAAATACTTAATGTTATGCACCCTGTACCTACTAGGTTTTCTCTCTGCATCACCCTAAGGTAAACAGACTGGTAGAAAATACCCAAGGCATTAAGTCCGCCTTTGTACAGTATGTTTTATACATGTGCGTATTGTGCGTGCATAACGTTTTTATAAATATACGCTACGCTCTCAAAATTACCACAATCTATCTATCTTCTAATTTATAAAATTCTCGTGTCACAGATTTCGTTCCCATACTCCTCCAAAACGGCTGGACCGATTTGAACGAAATTTTGTGTGCATATCGGGTAGGTTTGAGAATCGGCTAACATCTATTTTTCATGCCCCTAACCGAGCAGCGGGTGAAACCGCTGGGCACAGCTAGTAATATATAGACTAGTGGGGACTTCCTAGTTACTTAGTCCAAACCGTCATTCCTCATTTCGACATTAAACGTCACCTCACCACCCACAGGAACCTTACCATTTCAGTACCGCTCGGTACATCGGTGCAATATTAAGTAAATGCTGGTTAGTGACCGTACGTCTCCGAAGCAGACGTTACCCCTCGACCACAAGCTGCATACTCATGCAAGACGCGTTTTGCAATAATAAATGAAAGAAGTTGAGAAGAGGGTAAAGCGTATGATATGTTACAAGAATAAGATGTCAGACAGACACTCACGCGAAGGTAACAAATGGTTCACGCGCGTGTCGCTTAATGCAACTCGCGTCGCGTTGCTTGAGATTAGAACTTCAAGTACAGTAAGCTTGTCATTTCGTTACGTTATCGCGAATTTCTTCTAGTACTTCTGTATATTCGGTGTAATAAGTATCACTAAATGATCACGCGTCTTCAAACCTCTTGACTAAGCATCTTTCTCTATCTCTCTCACTCTTCGGAAAAAACAATTGAAAGATTTGTTTAGTTAGAGCATGCATGCAACAAATCACCGTAACGCAATGGTAATGACACCAATTATGGAAAAGGAACATGTACCCGCGCGCGATAACTTGACACAATCGTGTCGCGTGAACGTGTGGCTTGTGGCCAAGCAGTAAGACCTTGCCAGGTAAACTGGAAATTTCAGTACATCTCTGCAGTATTAAGAAAATGGTTAATAGCCGTATGTCGTCTGTAAAGCAACAGGCTGTATTGAGGCATATACTCTATAATTGCTTGCAGGGGAATTACGAGAGAATTGTCAATTTTTTTCTTTTGTTTTCTTTTTTTTCCAATTTCAAAAGATACACGGCCTGTCGTCAATAGACGACCGGACAGTGAGCTGCCTATTGCGCCACCCAGAGCGGGGGAAGTCATTTGATGATTTCCCATCTCCAAAAAAAAGGGGTGTGTCCTACAATGCCGGAATTGCAGGTTGTTTGAAAGAGATGCCGCGGGCCCGGGACTTAAAGGGTAAAAGAAGGAACGTGAATCTCCCCCTCCACTCCGCCCAGAGCGGGGGAAATCATTTGATGATATATAATAAAAGCGCATAAAAGACGTTGCCTATAACCGTGGTACTTACCGTAGATGTACCTACTGTAAGGGATTTGATTGTGTAATTCAATTCTTACTAATATTATAAAAACGAAAGTGAGTTTGTTTTGATGAATTTTGGTACAGAGATAGTTGGGAACCAGGAGACGAACATAATTTTGAAATAAAGTGGGATATGAGGGAGAAAGAGGAGAAAACTTAGCGTTGCTATTACATACTACTAAATCAATAAGGCGCAAGGGGAACTGTGTTATCCCAAATTTAACGTGAGCGAAGCCGCGGGCAAAACCTAGCAAAATTATAATTTAAGTTACATGTCACACTTTTATCTCAAACCTATTCTTATGTGCTGGTCGCGCTGATGATGGCCGACAGCGCAGCGTAGCGCAGCTCCAGGCCTTTACAGCGAGAATAGCAAGGGCTGCAATGATGGCCAAGCTGAAAGGCCTAGAGCGTAGCTAGGCTAGCTCGAGGCAATCATAGCGTGACCAGCGAAGCAGTCATTGTGGGCCAAGGTTTGTATAGTGCTTTACTCAAAAATGCAAGTACCTAATCTAAATAAAACCAGCAAGTAATTTAAATAATTACATTTATATCCGTCTGACTGTCGTTTTAGCATACTTACTCGTTAAATTGTGGTAATTTTTAATGTTCAAATTGTGCTTTATCAGAACCATGCACTTTAACATTGAATAGGTATTCCAGAGAGACGAAAGCTTCATTTTGTTGGAAAGATCATTGAAATACGCAAGAAAAACATTTTCGGATAAAGATTTCCTAATAAATTCCACTGCACAATTTTTCATATGCAAGCTTATATTTTTCCTTTGAGTTTCGCGGTATCAAATTTTCAACGACTAATTTAGCTTCATCTTTAATGTCTGGCGGTGTTAAACACATTGAATCGGAAGAATTTTCGCTTTGAGAGCTCATTTTTAGCAAAAAAGTCAGTAAATAAATCGTAATTTTCGCTGAACCGCGCTTTTGTTACTTCTTTGTTTTTTTTTATCAATGGTAGTTGGAATTATACAGCCTAATATGGAATAAAATCTTTTAAATCTTTTTTTTTTACCTTTAGACGTACAAACAACTGTGTTTTAAATAAAATCTTTTAGGAATTGATTTTTTATAGTACATTACTGCCGCGGTCTATAATGACTACTTTGCTGGTCGCGCTGATGATGGCCGACAGCGCAGCGTAGCGCAGCTCCAGGCCGACACAGCGCGGTCAGCGTGCAACACTTGATGGACGAGCTGAGATAAAGGCCGAGACCGTAGGTCGAGGCCTTTACAGCGAGGACAGCAAGGGCTGCAATGATGACCAAGTTGAAAGGCCTAGAGCGTAGCTAGGCTAGCTCGAGGCAATCATAGCGTGACCAGCGAAGCAGTCATTGTGGGCCAAGGTTTGTATAGTGCTTTACTCAAAAATGCAAGTACCTAATCTAAATAAAACCAGCAAGTAATTTAATTAAAAAGTATATTAACTAACTAGAATTTTAATTAAAATGACAATTATGAAAAGTACAGTTACTAAAATTCAACACCGACTTTCCCAATAGCGGTCGGCAAAACATTGCCGGCCTGTTAGAGCGGCCGGCAAAACATTGCCGGCCTGTTAGAGCGGCCGGCAAAACATTGCCGGCCTGCTAGAGCGGCCAGCAAAACATTGCCGGCCGCTCCTTGAAACAGAACGGCAAGGTCGACTTTGCTCAAACAAGGTTGCCAAAATAATGACAACATTACATGCATTTTTGAGTAAAAAGGTTGAAACGTCAAAATAGCGGTCGGCAAAACATTGCCGGCCTGTTAGAGCGGCCAGCAAAACTTTGCCGGCCGCTCCTTGAAACAGAACGGCAACGTCGACTTTGCTCAAACAAGGTTGTCAAAATAATGACAACATTACATGCATTTTTGAGTAAAACCTCTTACACTACTGACCTAAGCTATGTTCTAAAATTGAAACAATTCATATTCTAAACCACAGCCTAACTAAATCTGCAGCATGCATCGACTTCAAGACGTCATTAGTTACCTAATCGCTCAATTGTCCCTCTGTTTCCCCTACTCTACGGAACCAAATCCGGAATTAAATCCGGAATGATCCGTTCCCGTCCTAATCCGTTCCGTTTCAGCTAGAAACAGTCTTACCCACGTATCAGAGTTAGCTATTTCGATTTAATTAAGTACTGGCATAAGATACGGAACACGGATCGGATTGTGATGGGGAATCTGGAAGTTAAGTTCCTTATGTTTGGTGGAGTATAGAATTGAAGTTTGATTTTATGAGAAGGTAAATGAGGGTCACTTGGGCGATGGGTGTAAAGAATTATATATATACTTGCTGTGCCCAGCGGTTTCACCCGCTGCTGCTCAGTTAGGGTTATGAAAAATAGATGTTAGCCGATTCTCAGACCTACCCGATATGTACAGAAAATTTCGTTTAAATCGGTCCAGCCGTTTCGGAGGAGTACGGTAACCAACATTGAGACACGGAAATTTTATATATTAGATATTTTTTAAACGTAGCCCCACACTAAGAATTTCTCCTGTATCGTGGGTGCGTTTACAAACATTTAAACGCATACACAAATAGCCAGACCCGAAAAAACTATTTGCAGGCCATACAAATATTTGTTCCGTGCGAGAATCGAACCCGCGATACGTAGCGCAGCAGTCAATTGCTTAGCCACTGCGATAACCGTGACGTCATATTAAATGTCGGCTTAATTTCTTGAAGAGTCTTTTCACTGTTCGTTCAAATAAATTTCACACTATTTGAGAACGCAGTCCATAGTTTATGTAATTTTAGTGTTATTAATAAAAATTAACAACAAAACACTAAACAACCACACGGAGATCGTAACCAAGAAATCTCAAAATCCACCATTAAAAACAGAAATCAAAATGGCGGCCATTTTTCGGTTTGGAAGCATTTGAACGTAGCCGATCAAAGCAAGTCTGTTGGCAATAGAGTCTATGTCAGTCGACGCACGCTCTATTGCGATTAGTTTTGGACCATTCTAACGAAGTGTAAACTTTTCATTATCTTTTAGCATACACACAGAATTTTTCGAAAACACGATTCTTCACGGATTTGGATGACATTTAACAACCCAAAAAATCTAAGGTATATGGCATCAACCTACGCTCAGTGCCCGCAGTGGGGAGCCCGACGACGCTATGGGACAGTTACAGCAATTATGCCCATCCTTAATCGGGACCAATTCCGGGAACAACAGGCGTTTGGCACGAGAATAATAAAAAAATAACCACAAACAAAATTAATGTTTTATCGAATTAATTCAGTACAAATGCATATTTTAATAATTTTTCACACTCACTTTCAGAGTTATATTTCTGAAAAATCTGTAAATATTCATGAAAGCTGTTTCAAAAGGTTTGCTTTTGGTTAAAATAGAATATCATTTACACAATTTTTATAGAAAATATGCGATAAAAGAGTTTTTCTACCCCATTTAACCCCGCTAGGAACAAACATTATGAAAAATAGATTTTGAATTAATATCAGGGACTCTCTAATTGTTCCTGGATTAATTATACATTATTTGTTCTGTATAATTTCGAACAACAAACTCTTCTAACATAGATTTGATAATATTATCGACCAGCTACCTTACCTTGAGGGAAAGAGACAGAGCTATACAGGGTGTCTAGCACCATCTCTTTCTCACACAGGAATAACAACTGCTATAAGATGCCATGGTAACCTTCAAGTATCGTCATACGAATGCCTTAAAACAAGTTTTGATAATATTGTAGTGACAGTGCCAAATAAACATTAATCAACTCAAAATTTTCTTTCTTTCTTATATGAATATTGTAAAAAAGTGTAACTATGTACTCAAATCGTTTTAATATTTATTCATCATATTATAATTAAATTAATTACTAAATATATACAACCTATAAATATACACACACTAATAATAAAAATATATAATACAAGTAAAAAATGGAAAATTACAGGGCGTCAAAAAATTCGTCCGTACCGCCGTCAACAGGTGCCCAGAAGGCTGGCAGCATTACCGCGTTGGATGGCAATGCTTATTTTTTGTGCAAAAAACAGGCCAGCCCTCTGGTCACGAGAAGAATGAAGAAAAAAGTTGTGTTTAAATTAATGCTATACAAAAAATAAATATATTATAATCTATTCTATCAGTATAAGTGAGAGTTTTAGTTCAAACTAAATTTCAAGATAACGTTTTGGAACCAATACAATACCTCCCACTAGTCCTTGTATCATCTGCCTAGCCTTTTCTCAACAATGTTGGGGTCGGCTTCCAGTCTAACCGCAAGCTTCCAGTCTAAGAGCGACTGCCTATCTGATCTCCACAACCCAGTTAATACTGGGTAATACGATATACCTTGGTAAGACTTTCGGAACACTGACTATCTGTAACGACTGTCAAAGATATACAAATGACAGCCGGGACCAACAGCTTAACGTGCTTTCCGAGGCACGGAGGGAACTCGGTATGTAACGGGTGGTCACCCATCTACAGACCAACCTAGTCAAGCGTGGCTTAACCTAAAGCTCGACCCGAGCGGCTGCTATTTATTTAGGCACGAGCTCCTCTACTACGAGCTCCACTAGTCCTAGTATATCCTTGATTAAATAAGCTTTGCTATTGATAAATAAACAATCTTACAAACAATCAAGTTCTAAATAAATATATATCTAAAAATATAAATATATCTTGGGACAACTCACACACGGTTATCTGATCCCAAGCTAAGCAGAGCTTGTGTTATGGTAACCAGACAACTGATATACATATTTATATAATTTATAAATACATACATATTATAGATAAATCACACCCAGACACAGAACAAACAATCATGCTCATCACACAAAGTTTGTCCTGGGTGGGAATCGAACCCACGACCTCCGGCTCAGCAGTCAGGGCCACTAACCACTAGACCAACAGGCCCGTCAAAAATCCAACCCATCTTGACATATTCCCACCTGCCACAGACAAACCTGTCTAAATCTAGAACTAAATGAACATACAAGAGCTCATTTCACGAAAGTTATGAACTCCCTGACTTACTCTTGTAATAAAAAAAAAAAGATTTCCCTCTGGAAATCAGAATATTGGTGGGTATAAAACTCTCGACTCGTAAAACGCTGCCTTAGATTCTGTGTGTCTAAGTTTTGCTCTATTTCAGCCTGAATTTGCTCCTACCTTCGTACCTAGGAAGATAGATGGTAAGTGGTAAGGTAAGTGTTTTTGCGACGAATTGGGTCTGTCTAGTTTTTTTTTTCGGGAGTCTTCGAGCGAAATTGAGCTTAAACGTATAAAAAGATTTTGAATCCTTACTAATATTATAAAAGCGAAAGTGTGTTTGTTTATTACCTCTTCACGCCTTAATGCCTTAACCGAAATTCACGGCGTTTGTATGAAAGAAAGCAGATTTAAAAAATGTTTTATTTCCTTACTAGCCTTTGCCCGCGGCTTCACTCGCGTTAAGTTCAGGGTAACACAGTTCCCTTTTCCAGATTTGCAGGTACCTACTACCTGTAGTTTTTGCCCTTGCTCCTATTGATTTGTAATAACAACGCTAAGTTTTCCTTTTTCTTCCCTCGTTCTCCCTCATATCCCACTTTTTTCTAATAAAAATTATTAGCCTATGACCGTCTCCTGGTTCCCAGCTATCTTTGTACCAAAATTTATCAAAATCGATTAAGCCAATTAGGCGTGAAGACGTAACAAACAAACAAGCTCACTTTCGCTTTTATAATATTAGTAAGGATTTTCAAAGTCACGCAAATTTCTCCCGCATTGCAAATGACACATTACCAAATCGACGTGACGTCTAGTAGGTGCATCGATTCGTTATTACTCGGAAACTGTGCATAAATCAAAACCTATTTCATTCGACTGACAAAACTCACATTACCAATTATGATTCGTGGACCAAAATGCTAAACAAGTTAATAAACCATTCGAAGACTGATTATGAAGGGCATTTCTGAGGCCACAAGCAGTCTTACCAAGGGGTATTGTAATACCCAGTACTAACTGAGTTCAAGTCAGATAGGTAATTGCATTATGTAAAACTAGCTTTTGCCCGCGGCTTCACTCGCGTTAAATACGGGGTAACACAGTTCCCTTTTCCTGATTTACCTGCTACCGGTAGTTTTTGCCCTTGCGCCTTATTTATTTTAACAGCAATGCTAAATTTCCCTTTTCTTCTCTCTTTCTCCCTCATATGTAAATCTTTTAAAAAAATAGCCTGTGTCGGTCTCCAGGGTCAAAACAACTATATCTGTACCAAAATTCATCCATTTAGGCGTTAAGACGTAACAAACAAACTCACTGTCGCTTTTTATAACATAAGTAAGGATTTCCTCCTAAAGCCACGTAATATTAAAAAAAACACGATGGAGTTGGCTATCTGTTAAGATAAAAAACCTCAAAACAAAATAAAGAGAAAAACAAAAAAAGTCCTGACAAAATCTTGGCCAAGTCGTATAAGAACCATAAAAATTACTACATTTATAAATACGAATATTTGTGACGTCTTTTGTTTCTACTTCTTCTTTACTATTACATAAGTTTTAAATAAATACTTTTAATTAGTATAGTACGATCTCATGAAACAATTACCGAACTACACACGGGCGAAACCGTGTGAATAAGCTAATCCTTACTAATATTATAAAAGCGAAAGTAAGTTTGTTTGTTTGTTTGTTACCTCTTCACGCTTTAATGGCTAAACCGATTTTGATGAATTTTGTTACAGAGATAGTTGGGTTGGTTACCAGGAGACGGACAGACGCTAACTTTAAAAAAAAATAAGTGGGATGTGAGGGAGAAAGAGGGAAGAAAAGGGAAAACTAAGCGTTGCTATTACAAATCAATAAGGCGCAAGGGGAACTGTGTTACCCCGAATTTAACGCGAGCGAAGCCGCGGGCAACAGTAGTATTAGTATAGATTTACAACCGGATACTTTACATTTCGTTGTAAAAGGATATGTGAACAAAATACAACACACAGTAGTTAGTAACTTTGTCCATTTCTTTATATTACCTTTATGTAACATTTCCTTGAAGTTATGTAAGTAATATGTTATACTAGCTTTTACCCGCGGCTTCGCTCGCATTTTATTTGGGGTAACACAGTTCCCCTTTCCTGATTTGCAGGTACCTGCTACCTGTAGTTTTTGCCATTGCGCCTTATTTATTGTAATAACAATGCTAAGTTTTCCCTTTCTCCCTCATTTCTCACTTTTTTAAAAGAAGTATGAAAGGTTCCCAACTATCTCTGTACCAAAATTCATCAAAATCGGTTTAGCCATTTAGGCGTGAGGACGTAACAAACAAACTCACTTTCGCTTTTATAATATTATAGTAAGGATTACGATTTATGTAAAAATATATTTCTGCACTTCCACAATAATAGTATAAAGAGGAAATATTTGTATATATTTGTAACGAATAAATTCTTAAACCAACCAGTTTCTTCAGACCACATTAATGAGATTGTCTGTTGTGATCGTGTCCCCATAACCAGTTGTATACATTTAAAATAGACGAGAATACATGAACAAAATCTTAACCGTAATCTCTACCTGGCAGAGTCTAATTGGTGAAGGTAATATTTTCATTTTGATTTAAGCCGTCATTAGAGCAATAAATTAAAATGTGACTCCATTTTCAGAAGGGCCTGCCAGGGCCACCGCCTTCCAGTTGCGGGTTTTTCGACGGAAATATCGTGACCCCGGAACATAAAGGGCAAAGGAATCAACACAGGTGGGCTTAAGTCAGTGAAAATCTGACACTACTCTCCGCTCCGTCCAGAGCAGGGGAAGTTATTTAATGATTTCCCATCCACAATAAAAAACTAGAAGATTCTATAGTACGGCCAACGAGAAGCGATACGAAAGGTCATTAATCTAAAGAACAACTGTGGCGTTGACAATCTAATATTTAGCTCTTTCCATCTTGTGCCTTTGTCGTAATGTCTCGTTCTCCCGGCAAAAACATGACAACGTTAAGACGGGCTCGCCAACATTCGGGCGGCCATTTTAGATGGGGTTTTAGCATGGGTTTTGTTTACATTTGGTATCGCTTCTCGTTGGCCGTGCTATAGTTAGTGGGTGTCAGTAACAATTTCATTTGGATTTAAGCGGACATTAGAACGTAAAATAAAAATAAGTCCCTGTAGTCACATTTTTGTATGACATTTCTTCTCTGAATCTCTTTACAGAACTTCATTTTAAATCTCTGTGGAGTGCATAAAATAACGCGTTACTTTATGCACTCCACAGAGTTACTTCTTGTATAGATTTTTTTTTCCCAATTCTTTGTGAATGTTGATGACATTGTGGTGTTGTGGACATTGTTGGCCTTGTAGATAGCTAGATGCTTGTTAACTTTTGTTTACTTCTTATCTTATTTTATATTTTGTAAACTATGCAATCATTTATTGACTTATTATCGATCCTATGCTGTCCTCTCATACTTAAGTACTAACGCTGTAACAGCAACATTGTAAAACCAAATGAATTTAAAGGAGAAACCATGGAGTTCCTTGCCGGTTTTTCTGCATAGGAAACGACCAACCCGAACCGTGCATTTTCACGACGTTTTATAAGTGCCCATGAAGGCCTATGTGAAATCAAAATATTTTGGTTTTGATTGATTTTGTTCAGACTGTCATACTTCGACTTTTGACTGGCGTTCTGTGCAGTCAAATGTCTGAAAGTCTAACAACCAGTTTTGACTTAAAAAAGAGGTCAGATAGGTAGTCGCTCCGTGTAAAATACTGGTATTCAGCTGCATCTGGTAAGACTGGAAGCTGGCCTCAACATAGTTGGGAAAAGTTAGGCAGGTGGTGGAAATGTATGTTTTGTGCGGCTCAGTTAAGGGATTAAGTCGCGAGGATGGGCAACCGTGTTATCAGAATTGATAATGATAACTACAATCAGTAATGTGTTTTGGAAGTCTCGTGATTAATTAACATGGATATTTTCAGTCTATATAACACTTACGTTTAACGACTTAAATTGTTTTATTAAAAAAAAAACGATTGCCATGGCAAAAAATGAACTAAAAAAACAAGATTAGTTAGAAGTTAGTTTTACATTTGCCGATGGAATGTGCTAAGAACAATTTATTATGAAAGGGAATCGAAACTGAAACAAAAATTTTCATCGCGGTCGTGACACCAATCTGTAGAATACTTTCTTGTATAAGAGTCCCCTTATATTACGGGATTCTAATGATACCCCATACATGTAAATCCGTTCAGGCGTTTAGAAGTTATGATCGAATAAAGAAACTAACATACTTACAAACATACATGAACCCTGAAATCATAACACTCCTTTTTTGGGACAGTCGTGTAAAAAGAGAATGATAAATAGAGATGCTTTTATAATATAGACTCTTCAACTACATGCATAGTTTGTCTAACAGTAGTTTCCGAATTTAAGTTTTTATTAAGTAATCTCATGAGTTACTGAATCGATTTTGAAAAATCTTTCACGAGTATACAGCTACATTATTCCTACCATACTGAAGGTGAAGTCACGGGAAAAACTAGATACTTATAAAACTATTGACGTGATAATTAACTTGACATTGTGATCAAAAACTGCGGCAAGATTTAATTCATATTGCCATACTATTTCCTATAGCAAAAATCCTACATAATATCGTATCTAGTTTTATATCAATAACTTTGTACGACTTATATTATTGAAAATACCGGTTCCCATTTTTATTATTGCATCTAATTGACTTAAATATCTTTTGAACAGTTTAATAGACACATTGAATCTACATACTTCTTTAATAAAGAGAATAATCTGGATTCCTTTAGAAATGGCGCAGATATATGGGACTGTATATTATGTGGCGAACAATAAAGAATTTCTGCCTTAACTCGCTTGAAAAGATTTTCTATTCATTAAGATTACGAATTTACGACAAATTTTAATCAAAAATGTACTTTCAGCATTAAGTTAAAGTGTCGACTTTACATTGCTACAAATATGTACGATTAAATATAACTCGAAAAGTTGAAAGCAAAAATTATGTACCCGAAAAAACTAAAATCATATAAAGTATTGCCGCTTTTAGCCACTAATTCTGCATTAATTACTCAATTCTCTCCTTCTTCAAAGACACGAAATTTTCCGAGAAAAATACTTAGTCAAATTCATTATTTTTCAGTTAAAGACAACAATAATCATTTTCACTTTATTATGCTCAAAATTAATGTCATCGTATTAACTTACAGTTTGACTGGTTGAGAATGCCTTTAACATTAAATCCGACTATGTACCACTATTGTACATGAAGTTTAAATAAATACACATAACGAGTAAAAAACTTAAATTTACAAAAACGGTAGTAATTTATTGTGAAACAATTTTTAATTATTTTCTTATGTTCTATTAATATTGGTTTTAATTTAAATTATATTTTTCCCTCTATTTTAATTATTATATTACGATTATTTATTATAATTTGGTCTTTTTTCTTATATCTGTGTTAACACTTAGTTATATGAATGTGCATGCTGTAATCTCCATTAAAATAATGAACACATTTAAATTTAAAAAAAAAAACCTTATCTTAAGACTATACGGTCCATAATTTGTTAGCAACTTAGTGGTAATAACATTGTAAGATATATTTTTGTATTATAATGCATCTGTGTATCCTTTGTTGGAGATCTAAGTAAATTAATTAATAATCTAGCCAAATATCCCTGCACAAAAACTTAGGTTGACTTTCTAACCCACTGCCCCTATTTCTATAACTTTACATTAGATCACTATGTCAAACGAGAAAACAGAACTATCTATCTCTTTGAAAAAAATAAGTCATAAAGATACTTTTTTCTTTAAGTAATAAAGAAAATAACGCATTAAATTACTGGCTGGAATTCCAAAGAGAGCGAAACATTTTTCTTTTTTCAAATATTTTCGAAAAAAGAATTCTTAGTAGAGCAAGAATAAACAAAATGTTTCGCGAAAGGTACCTAAAACGATTTAATCATTTCTTTTAGGAATTAATAGGTGTTTTCTGTAAATTGTAGGTTTCATATATTTTTTTTTATAAAACACTTGACATATGTTGGAGTTGATTTTTTCAATCTCAAGATGACACAATCCAAAATTTATTTTTTGTTACTGTTTTCTAAAACGAGATTTGTCACTGGTCAATTTTAATCTTTGGTTAAAGCACATTAACCAAAATTAATAAAATAATCATGTTCGTAGTACTGTCATGTAATCGCATGTTTTTTTCCAATGTTATTGTCATTATTTTAATGTCATTCAATGGTAGTGTCATTATTGCAACCATAAATTCAGTTTAATTGCCTATTTAATAATACCTCTTTGCAATTTCTTATAAAAATATCATCATTTTTATTACATATTCATAGGTTCAGTTTTTTTTTTATTTTTCTGAGCTAAACGAGCAAAGAGTAATTTCTAAATGGTGTCACGCAATTATTTACAAATATCTTAACAGGTAAGAAGAAAAAAACACTAAACACGTTGTAAACGTTAATCGTCCCGAAAAAACGTCTCGAAAATTTATGTCACATCTGCAAATAACAAAAACCCTATTTTATAAAAACCTAACAACCTTTCTGGGGTCCAATCCAGAATTATTTACGATACTACTATAAGGAACCCTTGGGCCAGAAAATCTGAAGGTCGTATCCTATGTTGTCCGCGAAAATGCATATCTAACATAAAAATACAAAATAAATACTCACGGTTTATAATCGAGGGAAACATAACACACTAAAACACTGGCACTATACACTTCACACAGAACTTTACACTATATTTTTTATTTATTTTCTTATTTAGACACGACGTTAGGTCGGCGGCGCTGCGAGCGTCGGCCGGTTTCGACGACGGCGCCAAAACGACTGACCATTCGGGATGGGTGAGTTGCCAGCGTTAGCGAAGAAAAGCGCCTGGGAAATTTGGGGTGAAAGGGAAAATTTTGGGGAGATTTTCAGATGTGTATTTTATATATAATGGTACGAGCTAGGGATTTCAAAGTCAGTTGTTGATGCGCTGACTTTAATAATAAAGTCTTAGATTAGACCTAATTCTAATATTATGAGTATTGGCCTATAATTGTTGTAAAAGAGAGTTTTGTTATAATTATTGATAGCAAGATATTTCTGACGGACTTTCTTACAAATATGTGAAAAAATATATGCTTATCTTACAGAAGCAAAGATAAAATTTAATTTATGTATTGTTTGCGCACACATTTTATAAAACCACTTTTCTGCAAAGCATATCAGTAATATTATGATTCTTGAACAAATTTTTATGAGACGTTATCATCTATTTCTCTACTATAAATCTTCTTGAATTATTTTATTGTTTGTGTCTTAAAAACGACTTAGACGAGAAATTCCTTTTTCTTTAAACAACCGATTCCAAACGAACACGCTGCCTATAAATTTCATATACAGGAACGAAAATGGGTCTCTTTAAAAAAAGTATTCAAGAAAATTGACATCTCGCAAAAAAATAATCAATAGAAAACCTCAAAACCTCCCTTTCTCTTGCGAATTCTCTCACAGCTGGTAGCCCCACCCTGAGAAAATGGCGGGAAGTGGCGCCTGCGTGGACCCGCCCCCCGCGCTTTCCTCCCCACTCTCCCCGCTCACGAAAACTTAGCGCCAATCGAACTGATGAATTAAGCATGCATCGCGAGTAGGTACTTAAGAACATAATTGTTGGCACTAATTGATAAATACTAAAAAAAAAATTGTAACCGACTTAAAAAAGGAGGTTTTCATTTTGACACGACGGAATTGCATATATTTGTGTAATGTTTAACTTATACAAAAAAATTCTGGACATGTGTGCCAAATTGCATAGTGTGTATGTATGTTTGTCTGCGCATATCTCTAAAACTTTAAGACGAATATTGCAAAACAAAAACTTTTAAGTAGGATTAGGTATAGTTCAGTTTAGAAAACAGTGTAAGTTTAGTTAAAATCGGCTCCGAAGTTTTTCAGAAAAAGAGTTAGTCTGTCTCAGTAACTGATTTTAATAATAGCTACATTTAAAAGGAACGGAAAATAAATACTCAGTTAGAATTTGTATGAGATGCTATCAGAAGAGGTCTGAAATAAAAACTTAATTTTTTACTAGCTTTTGCCCGCGCCTTCGCTCGCGTTAAATTCGAGGTAACACAGTTCCCCTTGCTCCTTATTGATTTGTAATAGCAACGCTAAGTTTTCCCTTTTCTTCCCTCTTTACCCCTCACTTTAAAAAAAAATATTACTGTGTCCATCTACTGGTTCCCAACTATCTCTGTACCAAAATTCATCCAAATCGGTTTAGCCATTAAAGCGTGAAGAGGTAACAAACATACTCACTTTCGCTTTTATAATATTAGTTTATAGTATTAGCTTGACATTAAAAAAGCTGAAAGTAAATTTACTTTTAAAAGAAAAGTTCGTAACCACTATTTAGGTCCGTCTGCCAATTAAAGTCATTATAATTACTGTTAAAGTTATCGTTTTTATTCATTTTTAAATGTATATATTGGTTTATTTGATATGTATATGTGTATTAGTATCCGTATAAAAATATGTTTTCGCAAAAATTGTTTTAGATATTTTATGTATTGTACCCTATCACAATGTTGTCGTTTTTTTTCCCAAAGGTTGACTGGTAGAGAATGCCTTATGGCATTAAGTCCGCCATGTACCACTATTGTACATGAAGTTTAAATAAATAAATAAATTAGTAAGTCAATTATTGTAAGTCAGTTATTTTTCGTAAAAATGTTTTTTATCCATTTCAATCAAAGAAAATGTTTCGATTTTGATGTCAGTTTTGTCGTTGAGAAGCTTATCAATTATATTGTTTTTAATTACATTCAAATTTAAAAAATGATCTTTTTAATTATTAATAACTTTTGAAACTAGATATTTACTATGTTTGTTATTTAATGTCAGTGCCCGATATTTCAACGCAGTTGTAAACACGGATCAACAAAAAATTAAATATCGAAATTAAGTAAAATATGTGGCAAATATCCCGTTTCATACGTTATTTATAGTGTGAGGGATAATGTCAGTTCCGATAACATTACTTGGTTTTATGAAATTAAAAAAAAAACTTTTTATTAGACTCGCCCAGGACAAAATAAAATTAATTTTAAAAAAGAACAACAATATCTATACTAATATTATAAAGCTGAAGAGTTTGTTTGTTTGAACGCGCTAATCTCAGGAACTACTGGTTGGAATTGGAAAATTCTTTTAGTGTTGGATAGCCCATTTCTTGAGGAAGGCTATAGGCTATGCAACATCACGCTACGACCAACAGGTGCTGAGCAGCGTGGGTGAAACCGCGTGGAACAGCTAGTCTAAAAATAATGTTAAAAAAAAAAACAATATTAACGATAGAAGAATGATGACGATGAAGACTATAAAAATCCATTCTATGTACATAAACTTTGCCTTGTGCGATTAACCGGGCAATCAGGCCCACATCCATATGTGTCTTCGGTTGATATTCGCCTGAAAATCTGACTTATATATAATACTAGCTTTCGCCCGCGGCTTCGCCCGCGTTAAATTCGGGGTAAAACAGATCCCCTTGCGCCTTATTGATTTGTAATAGCAACGCTAAGTTTTCCCTTTTCTTCCCTCTTTCTCCGTCTTTCTCCCTCACATCCTACTTTTTTTTAATAAAAATTTAATATATTTTTAATAGAATATGTCCGTCTCCTCGTTCCCAACTATATCTGTACCAAAATTCATCAAAATCGGTTTAGCCATTAAAGCGTGAAGAGGTAACAAACCAAGGAAGGAAGTAAGGATGACTGCTGCGATTCTGTAGAAAAACGCAATTATTTTTTGTATGGGAAATCACCAAATAACTTCCCCGCTCTGGGCGGAGCGAAAGGGAGGGCCAGACTTTTACTAAATAAACCCATCTATGTTCGTTTTTTGGCCATTTGTGTTCCGGCCCGCGGAATCTTTTTTTAGCAACCCGCAACCTACACGAACGAAAAAGAATTGAATGAGTGGACATGGTTGGCCTTGTAGATTCTTAGACGCTTGTTAACTTTTGTTAATGTATTATTTTATTTTACTTTTTGTAAAGTAAGCAATGACTTATTGTCGGGCCTACGCTGTCCTCTCATACTTAAGTGCTAACGCTGTAACAACAACATTGTAAAACTAAATGATTTTAAAAGAGTAACCATGGAGTTTCTTGCTTGTTTCTTCTCCATTGGAAATGACCAACCCGAACCGTGCATCTTTTCTCGACGTTTTATAAGTGCCTATGTAGGCCTATGTGAAATAAAAACAATTTGATTTTGATTGAACGCACCGTCGACACGGCCTGTTGTCACTCACACGGTGAGCTACCCATTGCTCACCGTCCAAAGACACGTGTCTACGATACCCGGGATTCGTCTTGCAACAGCCGACCCTTGGAAAAAGATTATGACGTTAATGAAAATTTTAACATTTATCGTAATTTTTCCTGTCACATTTATATACATAAAAAACATTTTTTTTTCGAAAACCTTTTCTTACACTACGAATTTCTCCACATACACAAACAGCCAGACCCGAAACAACTACAGTACGGCCAACGAGAAGCGATACCAAATGTAAACAAAACCCATGCTAAAACCCCATCTAAAATGGCCGCCCGAATGTTGGCGAACACGTCTTAACGTTGTCATGTTTTTGCCGGGAGAACGAGACATTACGACAAAGGGATGGAAAGAGCTAAATATTAGATTGTCAACGCCACAGTTGTTCTTTAGGTTAATGACCTTTCGTATCGCTTCTCGTTGGCCGTACTGTACCTGTAAGTCATACAAATATTTTTTCCGTGCGGGGATCGAATCCTCGTCACGCATCGCAGCAGCCGATCGCTCAGCCACTGCGCCAACCGTGTCAAAATCATAGGTCTTTCCAAAAACCTAGATTCGTTCAACAATGCTCGTAAATCCTACATTGTTTTCTTTCGCTCGTCCAGAATTATAGTTTTTCCAATACTCAAGTGAAATCCGTTCGTTCATTGTTGAAGTTTGTGCTCGATTTTAGGGTTCCGTATACAAAAGGTACCAACAGGACACTATCAATAAGCTCTGTGTATGTCCGTCTGTAACGGAGGTGTACCTATCTTGAAGTGTAATAGGTGGGCCCAGTCATTAGTGCTGCGAGTACCGACGTGTTATCTGCACTTCGTCTTGGAAGAGGACTTTTGGCCGCAAGGAGTGGTGTTCCGGCGCTTCCACGGACAAGTGCCACATGACCGCGCAGTGACATAATGCAGTGAAGTGCCACTAACATAGTTGTTAAGGATTTATTTACTAACACGAATTGTATTAGCTATATATATGGGCCTAAGATGCCTGAAAATAAATGTTTTATTATTATTATTTTACTAAGTAGGTTTGTATTAACCTATTGTAAGGAATTTAACAGCAAGAAAGGCTTTTCTTTTAGTTAGGTCCATAAATATCATAGCATTATATTAATAAGTATTTACGGAGTTCGGGAGGTCAGATAGTAAGCCAATCGCTACACACTTGAGAAAATGTTAGGGTGATGATGTAGGTAGGTATTTAAAATTTTATTATTAACACTTGAAACGGGATATTTCCCGTGTTTGTTATTTATTTCGAGTTTCCGTTAATTCGGCGATGTTGCAAACGTCTTGATCGCGGATGAACTGAAGCTACTTATTCTTATTCTTTATTGCACACACAAACAATAATATACACACAAATTGCAATGTAAAGCTTATGTACAACGTTGCGGGTTGTTCGAAAGAGATACCGCGGCCTCGGAACGTAAAGGGCAAAAGAAGAAACATGGGTGGGTTTTAGTCAGTACAAGTCTGACATGCCCCCCGCTCCGCCCAGAGCGGGGGAAGTAATTGGATGATTTCCCACCCGGAAAAAAAAAAAAGCTTTTGTACAACGGCGAGCTTAAGCCAGAATTGGGTTTTCTTACAGTCAACCTTTCTTATTGATTAAAATATTTGCAAAATAGAATAGGTAATTAATGTGCATAGAAGAACATTGAAATAACTTACAAAACTGATCTGTTGTTAGTTCACTTACATATTTACTGATATATTATTGCTTAAGTTTCAGCTTCATATTTAGTGAAGTTAGTTATGTGAGATTTTGTGGAGCAAAGCTGTTAAATATTATTTTCACAGAGTATTTATAACTATGGCCGCTACAACACATAATAAACATCATACACAAGAAGCCTTATTATGGCGCTTATAAAGTGACTGCAAGAGAAACTGCTGCGAACGAGGTATTTGGTTCGATTCCTGGCTGGGGCTATTTTTATTGACTTTTCCATCAGAAATTCTTCAGTATCGACTCGATTGATGGCAATAGGCTCGTTCCTTATTACATTTGACTTGAACATAACTGGCAAAATGGGGCTTCGGGTTTTACAGGCGTGACGTCACGTTATGTATTGTTACGTTGGTACGGAACCCTTCGAGGGCACATTGGACTAGAACTTAGTCGGTTTTTAATGCTCCGTACCTTAAAAAAAACGGAACCCTTATTATATCACTTTGTTGTCCGTCTGTCTGTTGAGACCATCTCGGGAACGCCTAAAGGTATCGAGTTGAAATTAAAAACATATACTCAACTCTGTGGTCATTTTTTGCTGTGAAAAATAAATCAACCCACTAAATTTAGAGGACGCCACAATAGTGGTAAGTCCCCTCTTTGAGGAGTGGCTGGAGGGCACCATGGCGTCCTGACCTACCGCCTGACGCAGGTCCTCACAGGATACGAAAGTTGCTGGAGGTTCCGCGAGATACCGTGGCCCCGGAACGTAAAGGGCAATAGAAGGAAAATGGGTGAGTTTTAGTCAGTACAAGTCTGACACCCCTCCCCCCGTTCCGCCCAGAGCGGGGAAATTTTCCGGCGAGCGGGGAAATTTTTAGATCCGGGGGAAGTTATTTGATGATTTAACCCTCTAAATCTACACAGTCAAAATAATGGCTGTTTAAGTCGCAAGTTTGTACGGAACCCTCGGAGCACGACTGTGACGCGCTCTTGGTCGGTTTTTTTTTATTTTATTTGTGCAAGTATTTGCACACTTTGTTGCATCGCTGAGTTTGCAAGTTTTATTTACGAACGGTAATGACTGTGTGGTGTAAACGTGGAATGATTTACTTTACTTTTATACAGGGTGTTTTGGATTGAAGAATTGGTTTTAGTTCGGAAGGAACTTTAGCTTGTTTTTGTTGGAAAGATTCGCAGTAGGGAGAACAATAACTTATATTATACTAGCTTTTGCCCGCGGTTTTGCTCGCGTTAAATTCGGGGTAACACAGTTCCCCTTTCCTGATTTGCAGGTACCTGCTACTTGTAGTTTTTGCCCTTGCGTCTTATTTATTGTAATAGCAAAGCTAAGTTTCCCTTTTCTTCCCTCTTTCTCCCTCATTTCTAACGTTTAAAAAAAATAGTTACTATGGCTATGATGTAGAAGAATATGTTTTTTTACATCTCCTTTGTAGAGAAAACCTGGTCACATCAATAATATTAAAAAAAAACAATTACTTTTCAAAATAATGAAAAATTTACGAACCTAGTCATCTTTCATAAATAAAAAAGTGGTTATCTCTGCAACTCAGTTAAATAAATGTAGAATTGTCAAGCCCTTGTAATTCTATGATTATTATATAGTTTTTTCCAACCAAATGTTTAATATTCATTGCAAACTATTTATTTAAATCTGTAGGCTGTACAGTTTTTATGAAAAGTGGTTTTGAAATATTAACCTACATTAATCAAAACGGCTGGAAATACTCATTTCACTTTGTCTGATCCAGATTAAAATTAAAACTGAGTTCTTCTCGTTTATTCTAAAAATTATATAGTTACAGGTACTTGGGACTCAAAATAACTGAAAGTAAGGATTGTAGCAGCAATTTTTCCCAAGGAGGACGCCCATTGGAAAAAGGTGTGAGTTTATATATGTACTAGCTTTCGCACGGGACTTGGTCCGCGTGACATAGTTACTTTGGGCTAAAGCTTACTTTAATCCGTGTGATGATCGAAAAAATAAATATATTTCTCTCCCCTTTTCTTCCCATTTTGCTCACTTTTTAGCCTATGTCCGTCTCAGGGGCCGCCACTATCTCTGTACCAAAATTCATCAATCTGTTTGGCCATTTAGGCGTAAAGACGTAACAAACAAACTAGCTTTCGCTTTTATAATATTAGTAAGGATAAGGATGTATGTATGCATGTTACCACTCCCGGGACAGAAGTCCCTTCTAGGGGTTGGATTCCACCACATTTGCACTGTCGCCTTTTGTTCTAGAATCAAAAAAGAAAGTCTTTTGTTAGTTCTAGAACATATTTTATAGATTTACTCACGATGTTTTCTTCAACCTGAATTTGTTGATCACCAGAATAAGCTTACAGGCAAAAAAACATATCTTATAATATCACCAAATTGTACCAACCATTCATCATCAACATCATACTTCCATCTACCAATTAATTTCATAATCCACATAAATCACGAAGATCGTCAAAAGCCGAGCTAATTACGAAAAGCCATCTCGCAGAGCATTTAAAAAACCCAATAGCTGAAAAAGAAAATCAAAGTTGCACAGAGCGATGTATTCAAAGGCAGCGGCGGCAACATTAAAGAGGGGATTTTACAAAGAGGCCGGTAGCGCGCCACCTGTCACACCGAACTGTATTCATTATTAAATGTTGACGGTAATTTTGTCGCTGGGTTTTATTATTGTATCATTTTTTCTTTTTTTTTTCATAGAATGACTTTTTTTTGCATAAGCGTTCCTAACAGTACAACCATATTTTACTAGTAATGTTTAAGTGGATAGGGCGAGAGCCTTTTACCTTCTCTCCCTCTCGTCCATGACTGCCACAGACATATTCCTTGTAAAAAAAACAGGACTAGTCTTACCTAGGAACCCAAGACCTCACACTAAGCAGCCGTGCTTGCGACTACTAGACCAACTACTAACTACCTATGCAGTTATGAAAGAACTAGCTTTTGCCCGCGGCTTCGCTCGCGTTAAATTCGGGGTAACGCGGTTCCCTTCCCTGATTTGGAGGTACCTGCAACCTGTAATTTTTGCCCTTGCGCTTTATTGATTGTAATAGCGAAGCTACGTATTCCCCTTGTCTTCCCCCGTACTTACCGTACCGTCCTCGTTTCCCACTTTTAAGGTGTCCTCAAGGTCCCAACTATCTCTGTACCAAAATTCATTAAAATCAGTTTAGTCATTAAGGCGTGAAAACGTAACAAACAAACAAGCTCACTTTCGCTTTTATAATATTAGTAAGGAACGAATTTTGTGGGTAGAACTCTAGGTGACTATAAATACTGATGTATGGAGCAGAGGAAGACCAAAGAAAAGACGGACACATTGTGTGTGGAATGGTTTTAAAGAAATAGGAGTCATTGATAGAGTAACGGTTGAAAAGGGAGAAAATAATTAAAACGTGTAAGCCCCAAAACTTTCAGACCCAAGGACAGGAAAGTGCTGATGACCTCAAACCAACCCAACCGCCGCGGGAGACGCTTCGGGCGTCGGGTGCCGCGACACAACTCCCGGCCACCGTAGATCCGCATTTACGGTGAGCAATGGATAGCTCACCGTCCGTCCGTCTATTGACGACAGGCCGTGTCGACGGCGCGTTCGTGTTTCACGTGCGCCTCAAAAAGATGTCAGCAAAGCAGAGGGGCCAGCCAGGGCCTACGCCTGCCGGGGTTGCGGGTTGTTCGAAAGAGATACCGTGACCCCGGAACGTAAAGGGCATTAGAAGGAACGTGGGTGGGTTTTAGTCAGTACAAGTCTGACACTCCCCCCACTCCAGAGCGCGCTCAGAGCGGGGGAAGTAATTTGATGATTATCCACCCCAAAAAAATTGGTTCTAAAATGGCTTCTAAAGGTGGCCATTTCAGACCCAAGGACAGGAAAGTGCTGATGATGATATTCTCTCGATGAATCGGTGTAACATAAGTTCATCATGAAGGGCTTCGTTTTTACATATTTTTACTTTTACTTTACCTGCGAATTTTCTAGTTAAAGCAATTTTTCACTTTTTTTTCGATTTCTATTTTAATTTAAACACTTGACTGCCGCACTATTTAAATGCATTCATCGTTCATATACACCCACTATACATACATTTTGGCCTATCGGCGAGGTGACTACTACTAATATATTTTAACTTTTAATAAATATTATGTTGTATAAAGTAGAATAATTTCATGTTAAGATCTAAATGGTAGCAGAAAATAAAGGTTATGTTTATTTCATACATAATTTTTACTACATCATGTTGTGTAATTCATTTTCCTGTTCTACCTAAAGTTATTATGGTTTATGTGTAGGTCTAATAAAATATTTTAAGAGGACCTTCTTTCACAGTTATTTTATGAAGATCTGTCTGCCGTATGAAAAAATATTACCTTTTTATTTTCTTTACCATGAATCATTACAGAATCTTATTATTATTAACCTACATTTCTTTGGAAGTCCACTAGTGCGTCCCTCTTTGTTACCATAATATAAATAAGCTCTATTCATGATATGGCTGGATTCTTAAAAACTGGTGCAAGTCGCGTCATGGTGACTCGTCGTATGTTCTAAATCACTTGCTTCCTTTGTTTTCTCAGTAGTCGCTGTCGCAAAACAAACGTGTTACTAAACGTGCGTCTAGTCGAGCGGTTACGCGTCGGTGTGAGTGGCAGCAGCGCAGTGTGAATGAAAACGGTTGGCGTGTGAATGAATACAGGATCTGTCATCTTAATGTCTGCCGCTGTGCACATGCTGGCTTTAGCGTCCAAGGTTCGGTGCCCAGCTTTTTACAGATTAGGCACACAAAAATAAAAACCTTAACTTTGCTTTTAATAAACTTTTTTGCTCGTTAGTCGTTCTATAAGTTTGGTGGCGCTGTTTTTTTTATAAGTTCCCCGCTCTGGCTGCAGTGTTGGACTTTTCCTTTTTTTGCGCTTTGTGTTCCAAGACTGCAGTATCTCTGGCAGACCCTGGTAGGCCCTGTCTCTTTTGGGGACTTCTCTTTGAGGCGTTTGTGGAACAAGGAGGCGCCGCCGTCAATACGGTCTATTTTTCACTAGACGGACGGACGGGACATGCACTCAGAACCAGATTCAGTACAAGTGAATGCAATTCATAGTGAGACAGCAAATCATATCGCCACGTACCTTGTTATGATGATTCGCTGCTGCGGGCTGTCAACATACATAATCGACATAGGCAGATGTTACTAATCATTGTCTATGTGGTGGTCATATTCACCCACATAGTGGATTATGACCAACGGCCCTAATCAGCAATACGTGTGTAATGCGGATTAATGGAAGTAACATCTTTGTTTTAAGGATTTCATATTGGAATAGAAATAAAAAAAAAATCTTGAACTAAATTATTTCTTATCTCCTATTTACTTCCTTTTAGATTTTCCAGGGGTCTGAGGTTTGCCAGGCCTAGCATTCTTCTTGCTATTGACCTGGAACGATTTCGTTTTCAAAAAAACTTTATACTCAAGTCTGTGGTCCCTTGGAGCTGTGAAAAAATCGATCATCTATCTATCAAAAATAAGCATTGCCATCCAACGCGGTAATGCTGCCAGCCTTCTGGGCACTTTACCTGTTGACGGCGATACGGACGAATTTTTTGACGCCCTGTAATTTTCTGTATATATTTTTTTATTATTAGTTTGTGTATATTTATAGGTTGTATATATTTAGTAACTAATTTAATTATAATATGATAAATAAAAATCAATAAAAAAAAAACAACTAAAAAAAAAAAAACATCTACATATGTGTACGCAGTCGAAAGACATGGCGGAACCCGGGACTGCCAGTGTCACCGCCTGCTGGGGTTGCGGGTTGTTCGGAAGGCATACCGCGGCCCCAAAACACAAAGGGCAAAAGAAGGAACATAGATATTTTAGTCTGTAAAAGCCTGACTCTCCCGGCGGGGGAAGGTAAAAGCTAATTCCCCATCCAAAAAAAAAAGTTTGTGCAACTTTAAATTGACAACAAAACAACTAACTAGACCAACATTTTAAAGCCCAGAAACTTAAAACAGGAAATCTTAACAAAACATTTATTGTCGTACAATAGAAACGTTTATTTTACGTCTGGCAACAATACACAACTTACTGGCGGATGCTGGCAACACAGCTTAACTCTAGTACACTAGTTCTGTAATATAGAGCTTTTATTTATGGATAAGAGTATTATGTGTAAGTAGCTTAAAGTCATGTGTATCATATTTTCTGTGTTTATTATGGTGTACATGTTCGTTCATGTTTCATTTTAAATTTTCAGTGTTCAAACAGTAAATTTGAGTTGTTGATTGTTGTTTTCCCATCTGTAAATACAATGTAAGTGGAATAATTTCCTTACTAGTAGTATTATAAAAGTGAATTTGTTGGTTTGTTACGTTTTCACGCCTAAATGGCCAAACCGATTTTGACGAATTTTGGTACAGAGATAGTTGGGACCTTGGAGACGGACATAGGCTATTTATTTAATGTATTTATATTTATTTTTTAAATGACATAAGGGGGAGAAAGGGGTAAGAAATGGGGAGAGAAAGATATTTTTTTTTTATCATCACGCGAGTTAAAGTTAGCGTTTGCCCAAAGTAACTCTGCCACGCGGACGAAGTCGCGGGCGGAAGCTAGTAAATATTTTTTTTTAACACGAACTGTGCCTGGCGAGCGGATATGCGATGCAACGCAGTTTTTCCTATCTACTACTTGTTTACCTTACTACCTCCCTACCAACCCATATATTTTCTAACCGTTTAAACCTTCCCTGAATTTCCACAAATATTTCAAGATCAAAATTACCCAATTCCATCCAACGTTTCTCGAGAACAGCAATCCATTTTTATATTTTAGATACTGTTTTTGGCGTATACCATAATTGGCGAAGTGACTGTCGATTAAGTCCTTTCCTTTTAAGCCCTGCTCTCTGACACTCCCTTCTGGTCCACCCAGAGCAGGAGAAGTTAAATAAATAAATATCTTGGGACAACTCACACACGGCTATCTGATCCCAAGCCAAGCAGAGCTTGTGTTATGGTAACCAGACAACTGATATACATACTTATATAATTTATAAATACATACATATTATAGATAAATCACACCCAAACACAGAACAAACAATCATGCTCATCACACAAAGTTTGTCCTGGGTGGGAATCGAACCCACGACCTCCGGGTCAGCAGTCAGGGCCACTAACCACTAGACCAACAGGCCCGTCATTTGATAATTTCCAATCCGAAAAAATACCCTATTTGGGAAAGGGTCCCAACGTTTACCGATTTGCGGTGTCCACTCTAGTAATCGTTCACTTGTGCCCCAGTTTCATAACGAACAATTAATTGATTTTTGCCAGCAAATATTTAAACAACTACTGAACTAATTACACAGATATTAAATTAAGTAACTACAACTTCCAACAAGAGGTCGTTTAACAGACCACCAAAATATATTCATTTAATTACGAAAAAATAAATCAAATCGAGTTGGTCGAGAAAAAATGGCTACATTTCATAATACAATTTAATTTTTACACTTAATTTACGTAACATTGGGATATATTATTGTTTAATTAAAATGGACGGACAAAACGCTGAAATTCAGAGCACGGACATTGATGTTTTGCGAAAAATGGAAGACGAACATTTGCGGTTGCAGAGACAGGTTATTTGTAGTATTAGCTGTACATACACTTAAAACTGTTTTACGTCCGTCACATCACTATATTAGGTCTAGTTGTTAACCAGCGTCGGGCACTAGCTGCTCGGCAGTTTGCTGAACAGAAGGGCTACTATGACATCTTATAGCAATTCTTATTCCACTGAGGGAAAGAGATGGTGCTAGACACCCTGTATAGCTCTGTCTCTTTCCCTCAGTGGAATAAGAATTGCTTTAAGAGGTCATAGTAGGGTAGCTGGACTTATTTGGCGCAGCCGTGAGACACACAATCCTTATCCTTACTAACATTATAAAATCGAAAGTGAGTTTGTTTATTACCTCTTTACGCTTTAATGGCTACACCGATTTTGATGAATTTTGGTACAGAGATAGTTGGGAACCAGGAGATGCTTTATATTTATTTAGTATTTTTTTAATAAATTGGGATGTAAGGGGGAAAGAGGGAAAAAAGGGAAAACTTAGCGTTGCTATTACAAATCAATAAGGCGCAAGGGGAACTGTGTTACCACGAATTTAACGCGAGCGAAGCGGCGGGCAAAAGCTAATCATAATATACATTATTTTGATTAGTGTTTAGAATTTATTTTTATCACTGTGTCATAAATATGAGAAAGAAAGAGAGATCTTTCTTTTTTTCTTTCTTTCTATTTTATGAGCTGTCTTGGCGCCGTATGACACCAATTTGTATCATCAAAATCGGTTTAGCCATTAAATCGTGAAGAGGTAACAAACAAACAAACTCACTTTTGTTTTTATAATATTAGTAAGGAAGTAAGGATTAATTCCTGTATTGTGTCTTTTGCTGCATCAAATAAATGATTTATCTATCTATCTGATTTATCTATCAATTGAGAACATACACAGTAGTAAAATGTGGGTGCGAACCTAGACAGGTGCTAAACTTATACTGTATTATTTATTTTGTCACCATTGCTCAATAACAGTTCAGAAAAATATTGTAAACAGTCGGGTAAAAAATGTCGCCACTACGAAGACAATTGTTACATCTGTGGTGGATTAAGGCCCATTGCCTCCCTAGTTGATGCCAAAAGGCTTCGCCCCTATTACACAGGACTTCAATATAACTAAAGAAATTATATTATTATTGTAACAACATTTAAACACAGAGTATTCGTATATAATCGTAATATTTCATCTCTCATCATTAAATAATTATTTTTAGTTTTATTATTTTTTTGCTTGTATGTTAATCTCTATAAATATGTTTGTAAAATCTGTTGGGTTTTTTTTGTGCATGTGGTGTTACTACTGAACATTCAGGTAGCCAGAACCAATCTGTTGGCGAAAACACCCCTCAGCAGAACAATTCGAGTGGTAAACGAACTTCACGAGCGATTCGATGTTTTCTCGTGCACTTTGAGTGACTTCGCAAAAGTTTTATTAAATTTAGTTAGTTATGTAAGACCATAAGGAAGCAGAAATATGTTATTTTATTTTGTTTATTTATAATTAGGTACTTAGAAATTAAGAGATTTGATGTAAATTGTTTTATTTTTTAGCTTTATTTTTATTAGTTGATAGCTTCACTGTCGCATTAGGTTAAAGCCTGTAATGATAGTTGTAAGAAGGATAAATAAATAAAATAAATTAATTAATTGTTGCACTTGTAAATGTTTACCCTTGTTATTAACTAAGAAATGTATATGTGTAAACAATTGTTGGTTAACCTAAATAAAGTAAATAAATAAATCTCTTCTGTCAGGTCCGAATGATTCAAGTGGACCGTCAGCAGCGCACTATGGGCGTCCACCCTCAGTTCCGCAGACAGGACGAGCTCATGAGGCAACTCAAGAAGGAGTACGTCAACCTCTGTAAGGACTTGATGGTAATCTTCTTTCTCTTTGTCCACGTTAACAGGGTCGAAATTTCTCCGCAACGTCATACGTCATACGTCGGAAATCCAGTACACAATGAAATTGTTTCATTGTGTACTGGATTTCCGACGTATTGTCTAGCGATGAGAGTTGAAAATCCGCCATTGTGCTTTTTTACCTCTTCTTTCTCCTGGCTAGAATGCACTCTATTACATTTTAGATGCTTTGGTCAATACGGAGAGTCGAAAATCCAGTACATGTTAAAAAACGTCTATGCTCATGACGGTGTACACTGTTTGTTGCTGAGAAATAAGATCATTGAATGATACGACTCACGCGCGCCTCAAAGAGATGTCAGCAAAGCAGAGGGGCCAGGGCTACTGCCTGACGGGGTTCTGGGTTGTGCGAATGAAAGACTGTGGCCCCGGAACAAAAACGGCAAAAATAAGAACATGCATGGGTAATAAATCAGTAAAAGTCTGACACTGTCTCCGCCCAGAGTGGGGGAAAATAACTGATGATATCCTATCCCTACAAAAAAGGATTCCAGACCATAATCTACCTATGTGCCAAATTTCATGAAGATCTGTTTTTCCGTTTTGACGTGAAAGAGTAACAAACATCCATACATCCATAAATCCACCCATACATCCTCACAAACATTCGCATTTATATCCTTACTTAATATTATAAAAGTGAAAGTGAGTTTATTTGTTTTTTGGTTTGTTACCTCTTCACGCTTTAATGGCTTAACCGATTTTGATGAATTTTGGTACAGAGTTGGGAACCAGAAGACAGACATAGACTATTTTTTTAAAGTGGGATATGACTGAGAAAGAGGGAAAAAGGGAAAACTTAGCGTTGCTATTACAAATCAATAAGGCGCAAGGGCAAAAACTGCAGGTAGCAGGTATTGTGTTATACCGAATTTAACGCAAGCGAAGCCACGGGCAAACGAGATATCAACTAACGTCAAAAACAGCTAAGCAGTCAATAAAACAATTATCTAAAGTTTATTTCTTTCATTTCTCCACAGATAGCAAGATCGGGCGCGCATAAGAAAAAAGATAAGAAGATGAAAGTGGAACTGAGGGGCTCGCTGTTGAACAGAGTAGATATTCAGCAAGAGGTTGAAGGTAATATGTGTGACATATATGTATACAGGGCAGACAGATATGTATCGTGGGTATACCCACATTTCAAATCAAATCAAAATGTTTATTTGTAAGAATATGGTACAATCTAATATATAAAATTCTCGTGTCACAGTTTTCGTTCCCATACTCCTCCAAAACGGCTGGACCGATTTAAACGAAATTTTGTGTACATATCGGGTAGATCTGAGAATCGCCCAACATCTATTTTTCATACCTACTACCTAGCAGCGGGTGAAACCGCTGGGCACAGCTAGTAGATGTTATAATATTAGTTCAAGCATATTTTGCCATACTATGACGTACAAATATTTCCATAAAAATAATAATTAAGGTTTATATTCGCCGGTATTTCGCCGGTAATGTTTAAGTCTTATGTTATAGGGGACGACGAGTCTATAAATCCCACCTAATCATAATAATCTAAGTCAGCCATCTTTCTACAAATAATAATATGTTTACTTCATGTGAAAACTCATTTCATTTCTACAAAAATGTATTCTGAAATGCATAGCTACGCGAACTTGCTACGAGCTACGACATAGCTACGCCGTAGTGACGTCACTGCTACGTCAGCTACGCTCGTAGCAAACCATCGATCGGGAACACACCCCCAAAGTTCAACCAAAAGTTTGAGCATTATATTTGTGTTTTGAAAGAAAATCTTTCGTTATTTAGATTTAGTAGACCGACTTATTAATGGGTAGAAGCACTTAGAAAGTAAGAACTATATAATCAGCCTGTATCATGCCCACTTCTGGGACACAAAGTAGGTAAATGGACCAATCGTGAGCAGGTTGGTGGATGCTACATGTCTTTAGAGCCAAAATTAAAATATTTATAATTCACATAGGCCTACCTATGAGCTACCAGGGAAGCAGTATGCGTAGAAGAAACCATAGCCAGATTTTTTATCATGAATTACTTTATCGTAGCTTCACTTGCTTGGACCCTATCAAAATATCAGCGCTGTGACATGGATGCCATGTTGCAGCATCATGCTAAAATAGAGGCCTTATGGCCTCGTGCAAGACTAATTTAATTAATTGTCTTTTTTTCTTTTTTTTTTTCTTTATTTGCCTGCTTGAGATTGAACCCACATAGACGAGGCCAATACATACCAGAGGGGCAGAACAAAGTGTCGTGTTTAACGATACGGTTGGCGCAGTGGCTGAGCAATCGAAACCGAGTGTCGCGGGTTCGATCCCCGCACAGAACAAATATTTGTATGACCTACAGGTAGTTGTTTCGGGTCTGGCTGTTTGTGTATGTGAGTTTAAATGTTTTGTAAACCCACCCACGATACAGGAGAAATACAACTAATAATAGTGTGGCCAACTTTAAAAAAAAAACTACAACGCAGATCAAGAAATTATTAATACTAATGTAAATCTCCCGTTTTCAGCTGATGTAGCGATGATGGATCAAATCAACGGCTTGATACATAAAAACAATAAAGAGACTATGGATCTAAGGAAACTTGCGAGCACTACACAAGGGCAGGTAACTATCAATATCTGTTGTTGTTGTGGAATAAAGTGGAATTTACTTTATGTAATAAAAGTTTTCTAGTACAGACGCCTGCACATCAAGCTTCTACAATCAGTCAGATTTCTTTGATAGATTTTCGACTTTATTTCTAAAGTATTAGGTTCAAGGTTCATTGGGAAAATTGACAGTTTCGGGTAGCTTGACCTGCAGCCGTCTGTACAACGAACTGTCTTTTAATGATGCCCACAGAGTAGTGTTGCCAGCTTAACCAGAGAGAAGGCGTGAATTTTTCATAGAGTATACAGTACTTAATATAGACAAATAATATCTCAACAATATCAATATGACAATACACCCTTTCAAAAAATAAAAAATCGGCCAAAAGCGAGTCGGACTCGTGCATCGAGAGTTCCGTACAAATTTGACATTTTCAATTCATCTTTTGACTGCATAGACTTAGAGAATTGATTTTTTCACAGCATAAAGGAATCAAAAAGTTGAATATATAGTTTTAATTTCTACTTGATATCTCCACGCGTTCCCGAGGTAACAGATCTTGACAGACAGACAGACGGACTACAAAGTGATTCTATAAGAGTTTCTTTTTCCTTTTGAGGGCTGATCTTGTTGCTGGTTGTTCGATAGAGATACCGCGGCCCCGGAACGTAAAGGGGAAAAGAAGGGACATGGGCCCACCCATGTCCCTTCTTTTCCCGTCCCCCCTTCTTTTATCAGTACAAGTCTCAATTCTCACACTCCCTCCCGGTCCACCCAGAGCAGAGGAAGTTATTTGATGACTTTCCACCCCAAAAGAAAAAAGGGCTCATCTTGGTTAATAAATTTTCTCTTTCTTTAAATCTAACAGCTTGAAGAACGTCGCTTTCAAAGTGAGTACCGGCTAGTGTCAGCAGAGAATAAGCTGGAGACTGCCACGCTCCGGTTCAACGTCGTGCAGTCCGAGAACAAGAAGATTAGAGAGGAGATCGAGCATATGCTGCAGGACAGGTAGACAAGTGTTTTAATATAATATATAAAATTCTCGTGTCACAGTTTTCGTTCCCATACTCCGACGAAACGGCTGGACCGATTTAAACGAAATTTTGTGTGCATATCGGGTAGGTCTGAGAATCGGCTAACATCTATTTTTCATGTCCCTAACTGAGCAGCGGGTGAAAACGCTGGGCACAGCTAGTATTCTTAAAATACTCGTTCGGCTAGAGAATTAATATCGATTTTCCTTCGTGCTACGTGGGCTTTTTTTGTTGGGGTGGGAAATCATCAAATAACTTACCTAGCCCTGGGCGGAGCGGCGGGGCATTTCAGACTTTTACTGACTAATACTCACCCATGTTCCCGCTATTGCCCTTTACGTTCCGGGGCCGCGATATCTCTTTCAAACAACCCACAACCCCGGCAGGGTGCTACGTGGGCTTAGTGCCGGAATGCACGTTATCCCGGCTGTCATCTCATCTCAGATAATTTAATTAAATCGTAACAATTACTCAGTTTTTAAAAAATAATAAGTTAGCCTATGTCCGTCGCCAGGGTCTCAACTATCTCTGTACCAAAATTCATCAAAATCGGTTTAGATGGCAAAACCGATTTTGATTGATGGTTTTGTAGGCGTTAAGACGTAACAAACAAACTCACTTTCGCTTTTATAATATTAGTAAGGATGCGAATGTTTGTGAGGATGGATGGATGTATTGATGTATGGATGTTTGTTACTCTTTCATTTTAGATTATAGTCTGGAATAACACATACGATACTTTTTTTCGATACCACGCGGGCGAAGCCGCGGGCGCCAGCTAGTTCAAAATATAAACGGCAGGTACAACTTCGACAAGCTACGTTTAAATCCAGAAATTTTAACCAAAAAAAAATCTCCACAGAGCCCTCTTCAATCAGGCTTGGGAGAAGATGCTGTCGGCCTTGTGCAAAGGCAAGAAGTTCCTCAACGACTTGTTCGAGTCTTCGACCCTAGCCTACGACCAGAGGGACGAATGGTGCACCAAGTTGAAGACCATGCAAGAGAAGGGAAAAATTGATCAGATGTTGCAAGTTCAGGTAGAGCTTACAAATTGGTTGAATGTAACTGGCAACATTTTCGCGTTTAAAATTATTCTTTAAGAAGTTGTCGCACGGAACAAATATTTGTATGACTTACAGGTAAATGTTACCGGTCTGGGGCTTTAGTCTGCTATTACAATAGTGTCAGAATGGTCGATCACTGATCGCACAATGGTTGATTTTGACAAGTTTAGTATGTAGCAGATTACCAAACTTGTGAAAATTACCCATTATGCGATCAGTGATTGACCATTCTGACCCTATTGTAATAGCAGACTAAGGCCCCTGGCTGTTTGTGTATATGAGTTTTAATGTTTGTAAACGCATCCATGGTACAAGAAAATTCCTGGTTTGAGGCAAAATATTAAAAAAAAACTTGTTCCGGGTCTAGCTGCTTGTGTTTGTGAGCTAAAGTATTAGTAAATGCACCCACCATACAAGAAATTTCCAGTGTTATTTTTGTGTAAATTTGATTAAAAAAGAAAAAAGATCGTTTTCCTACTCTCCAGCGCTCCAATCGAAGCTACGACTCTCTGATTCAATATTTTTATAATAATGTTATATAATAACATTAGTTTTATTGGCAGATCTGGTATCATTACACACTATCAACATCTAGTGGACACTAGAAATAGAAATATAAAAGATATTTATTGACGCCAAACATTACGCATTGCAATATTTTTTATAAAGTTCACACAAAATATTCGAACTAATCATCCATTATTTCGGCATAAGTAATTAACTCTATAATTATAAAAAAAAAACTTGATATAAAACTCAATTAAAACTTTGCCTGACTACCTACCTGCCTCTACACTAGGAATAAAACTCAAGATCCTATGCTCAACAGTCAACACCACAAAATTCAAAAACACTTTTCTGATCGCACTTACATAATCTATTCTTCTCCAGAACAATAATAATGTTAGAAGACGGATTATCCACAAAATGTATACAATAAAGTGGTCCCTACTTAATTTACTGCTAGGGCAACCAACAGTAGTTGATTACACCACCTCATAACTCTCAACCATCAACAGCTAAAAGCCCCTTAACGGGCCTTCTGAGCTAACTTTAGCTAAATCATGGTTTTAACTTAAAAGGGACAGTCGCACCATTTAAAGTTTCAAGTTAGCAACACTTGAAATGTACTCAATCGGGTACATTTCCTAGGCAAGTACCACCAACACTTCAGTGTCGGAAAGAGATGCAGCTAGACGTCTTGTACAGCTGTCTCGTTCCCACATTAAAGGATGCTGATGTGGCAGAGGACTTCATGTTGACACTTTCGAGAATTGTTTAGACCAGTTACTTTAAAAGCGTTTGTTGTCTTAAATGGGTTTTGGCGATACCAAAAACATAATTTGTATTTAAGGCCATTTTTTGCCAATTGAGCTTTGAATTTTCTTATAAACAGTAAAATTATCTAGACATAAGTCAAAGGTGATTTTGACTAAATTTGTAGTACATCCTCGTGTTTTCAAGAACTGGGTTTTTGATCGACATTTATCAACTCTTGCTTATGGCTAAATAATGATATTCGCACGGGTTGATCTTCAAGTTTAAGCCCAAAGGTTCAAGGTTAGTTCATGGATCCATTCCTTCGACACTTAAACCTATGATCTCGGCTGTGATTTGTAGATATTTGACTGGCGTTCCAAATAGTCAGAGCAAAAAATCTGACAACAAGTTTTACCAAGGGTATTGTATTAGCCAGCGGTTGTGGAGACCAGATAGGCGCTCGTTCCATGTAAAATATTGGTATAAAGTTGCTTCTGTTAGACTAAAAATTTACTCCCACATTGTTAGGAATAAACAGGCAGATGATGAAACAGTCTATAGCGCGCCCAAACCTTATCCAATTTAAAAAATATCACTTTCGCTTTAATAATATTAGTAAGGATTCCCAGCAAGACAGATAGCGTGATAGATCAGGAAGGTGATGACGGGGAGAAGTCGAATCTTTTCTCAAAGATTGACCCCATTACAAGTATAGATAGGAACAAGTGGAAGTGGGGAAGGAAGGAGAATAGATAGAATGTACAGTGAGACACACAATATATAAGCTTTGTTTTTTTTATTCTGTTTCTTTGTAGTAGTAAGATTTAAGTTTTTTGTTTATTAAGATTTATGTTTTCTTTTTTGTAATGGTACTTATAATTTTTCTCTTCTGTAATGTTCAGATTTAAGTTTTTTTTTTTAATGTTGTGTATACTTACTTGTGACAAGTGCCAAACAAACATGTTTTCTTTATTTTTTAATTTATACCTTAAAAAAAAATTGTAACCCTGTTGGGTGGTTTCGAAAATTAGCGTATACGAACATACACATAGTTACAACATTCATATTTTTCAGGGTAGACTTTATAAATCATCGAGAAACTGAATTAAAAATATTTTATAATGGTTACAGGAAATGCGAGACCTTATAAAAGCATACGACAACGAGATGAAGATCTACCTGTTCCTGTACACCAAGGGGATGACCAGGGTCAACAGAAAGCAGGAGATACGAGAGGAACTGCAAAAGAGACGGGAGGAAGAGGACACGAAAAAACTTCATCTGTATCATCTCAAATTGCTGGATGACATTGCTGTAAGTACAAGGCAAACTCTAGGTGGCTACGCTCTAGAGCACAAAACCAGAATGAGCCCTAATTATAAAGCCCAAGGCTTAACCCACCCATGTTCCTTCTATTGCTCTTTATGTTCCGGGACCGCGGTATCTCTTTCGAACAACCCGCAACCCCGGCACGCGGAGCCCTGGCAAGCCCCTCTGATTTGCTGACATCTCTTTGAGGCGCGCGTGAAACACGAACGCGCCGTCGACACGGCCTGTCGTCAATAGACGGACGGACGGTGAGCTACCCATTGCTCACCGTCCACAGGCCCGCATCTACGGTGGCCGGGAGTCGTCTCGAAGCCCAAGCCTTTTTGAAAGCCTTGTTGACAACTGCTTCTATATAAACATCAAAAAGTAGCTTGCTGTTGTGTACTATAATGTTAACTTTGGATGACAATGGTAAGCTAAGTGACGTTATTTGGGGTTGCGGGTTGTTCTAAAGAGATACCGGGGCGGCGGAACGTAAAGGGCAATAGAAGGAACATGGGTGGGTTTGACGATCCCCCCGCTCCGCCCAGAGCAGGGGAAGTTATTTGACGATTCCCCCCCCCCCCCCAAAAGAAAAAAAAGTGACGTTATTCTAAATCCAAAATGGCGATCTCTCAAATATGGCGGACTTTTTACGCAGTCCCCGTTTATCAAATGAAAAGGTTTGCTAAAAAAAACGAGAAATCATGTTTAATTTCTTTTTTCGTTTAAATTTTTACCATTGCTATTTCTTGCTTTCGTAAGTTGAGTAACTATTTCCAAGATTTATCCTTCAGGATTACACAGGAGAATACAGAACTCAAAAGATAATAGACCTGTTCCTGAGGTTAGAGCAGGAGAACTTCTCGGTGTACCAGATGCTGACTGACTTCTGTGCCGAGAACGATGTGCTGCGGCGAGACCTGAAGGTGGTGCGGCAAGCTGCTAGTGAGATATAACCAGGCGGTCTAAAATGGCGGCTTTTACAGAAATTACGTTAAAATTCTTAAAATGGCCACAGTCGCAGTTAATATTGTGAACTAGCTTTTGCCCGCGGCTTCGCTCGCGATAAATTTCGGGGTTACACAGTTTCCCTTGCGCCTTATTGATTTGTAATAGCAACGCTAAGTTTTCCCTTGTTTTCCCTCTTTCTTCCTCACATTCCACTTTTTTCAAAAAAATATTAGCCTATGTCCGTCTTCTGGTTCCCAACTACCTCTGTACCAAAATTCATCAAAATCGGTTTAGCCATTAAAGCGTGAAGAGGTAACAAACAAACAAACTCACTTTCGCTTTTATAATATTAAGTAAGGACTAGCTGTGCCCGGCAATGCGGTGCAATAAATTTTTTCTACCCTACCTCCCCGACCAACTCTACTTACTCGCCGTAAAAACCATCCTTGGACTTCAACGAATATTTTTTAAAAAGAATTGACATATTTGGTCCAGGCGTTGTTGAGTTATGCGCTTACCAACACATTTTGCGATACATTTTTATATTATAAATTCTTAAAATAGCCACAGACGCAGTTTATATTGTGAACTAGCTTTTGCCCGCGGCTTCGCTCGCGATAAATTTCGGGGTTACACAGTTTTCCCTTTTCTTCCCTCTTTATCCCTCACATCCAACTTTACAAAAATAGCCTATGTCCGTCTCATGGTTCCCAACTATCTCTGTACCAAAATTCATCAAAATCGGTTTAGCCATTAAAGCGTGAAGAGGTAACAAACAAACAAACAAACTCACTTTCGCTTTTATAATATTATACTAGCTGTGCCCGGCAATGCGTTGCAATACATTTTTTATACCCAACCTACCCGACCAACTCTACTTACTCGCCGTCAAAACCATCCTTGGACTTCAACGAATATAAAAAAAAAATTGACAAAATATGTCCAGGCGTTGTTGAGTTATGCGCTTACCATTGCATTTTGCGATACATTTTTATATTATAGATTAAAGTAAGGATTATAAAAAGGTTGACCCAATCTAGGAATTTCTTCTATATCGTGGTTGCATTTACAAACATTTAAGCTCACATACACAAACAGCCAGACCCAAAACAACTATCTGCAGGTCATACAAATATTTTTTTCCGTACGGGAATGGAACCCGCAAAATGCAGCGCAGAAGTCGATCGCTCAGCCACTGCGCCAACCATGTCGTCAACTTTGTGACTATTTTAGGAATGATAATGTAATTTATATTATTAAACTATTATGATTCTGCTAAAGACGCCATTTTAGACCCCAGTTCTTTTACGTTTTGTGTTTCCAGTTTAAGGCTTTAATGGTTCACGCGTTATGTTCGGTATCTTATAGGATCGTACTATCGGTATTAAAAGTATCAAATTTGTTTAAAAAAAAATATTAACTACCTGTATGCCGCATTTCGTGTTTTGGCGTGAAAGAGTAACAAACAATTATACATACATCTTCACCAATTTTCCTAACTAATTTTCCTTACTAGTATTATAAAAGCGAAAGTGAGTTTGTTTGTTAGTTTGTTACCTCTTCACGCTTAAATAGCTAAACCGATTTTGATGATTTTTGGTACAGAGATAGTTGGGAACCAGGAGACGGACATAGACTATTTTGTTTTAAAAAAGAGTGGGATATGAGGGAGAAAGAGGGAAGAAACGAGAAAATTTAGCGTTGCTATTACAAATCAATAAGGCGCTACTGAATTTAACGCGGGCGAAGCCGCGGGCAAAAGCTAGTTACATATAAAGGCTTCGAACGCACTGACACGTACCTTGCTTATTAATTAGAGCCTACTTCGATAAAAAAAACTGGGTAACCATCAAGGCGCCAAGCACGCAGAGAGACTAATAGTTGTGAAAATTCTAGAACGTTCGTTTCACTTCGCTACTCGACTCGTTAAGCTCTAAGCACTACGCAAGCCTCTCGTCAGTACGTTCGTGGCCTCATTGTAGTAAGATGTTCGTCTATTGTCTGGATGACCTTTACCACTAACAGTTCCCTTTGTCTTTAAAATTGTCAGTCAGTATGGAAATATTGCTAATCACAGAACAGGACTAAATTTAAGATATTTATGTTTTTAGGACACGCTGGTTTTGATAATTTCTAGTTTTATTTTTTTACTAGCTTTTGCTCGCGGTTTCGCTCCCGTTAAATTCGGGGTAACACATTTCCCTTTTCGCTGATTTACAGGTACCTGTAGTTTTTGCCCTTGCGCCTTATTTATTCTAATTACATTATTATTTTTTTTCTCTTCATGTTCTTTCACCAAATTAGCTTATTGATACGTTACATGTCTTCGTCATGTAATTTTATATTTTTACTTTTTTTTTCTTTATATACTTGTTTCATTTTGTGTGTTTTTATTTATTGACATGTGGTTAACTAGTGACCTCGAGCATTGACTGAATATATATATTTTTTTTGTTACTGTTTTTGGAAATCTTTTTTATGCTTAGCTTATTTCTTTTGCACTATGGTCCTAGTTTATCACCTGACACTTCTTCACTGCACATGTAAGCGGGCACACCCATTAGACTGGTGAATTTATTATTTAGACTTGGGTCATTTTTTTTTAGTTTTATATATAATGGGTGTTTGCTAGCTGACAAGTGACAATGAATGAATAATTTCTTATTTTTATTTTTTTATAATTTCTTGTGATAAACGGAATTGTATAAAATCTGGTTTTTCTAACCTGACAGACAGATGTGTTGCTGGGGAGTTTGTTCCGCCACTTCTTCTTCCCAGCTAAAACACTAGGAAGTGGCGAAGGGCAGGGCGTTTTTTTGGGACTGTCTCTTGTAATCTGACGTTCAAAAAGTGCTGATAATCAGCCTAATTTGAATAAATGACTTTTGATTTTGATTTAATAGCAATGCTAAGTTTTCCATATTCTTCCTTCTTTCTCCCTCATATCTCAATCTTTTATTTTAAAAAATAGCCTATGTCCGTCTCCAGGGTCGCAACTATCTCTGTAACAAAATCGGTTTAGCCATTTAGGCGTGAAGACGTAACAAAAAAATAAACAAACAAACTCACTTTCGTTTTTATAATATTAGTAAGGATATACCTTTTGGATTTCTCCTATAACGAGGGTGCGTTTAAAAACTTAAGTTACGCGTTCATTTAGGAACCGCTAAGGGTTAGGGAAAACAGTGAACTATCAAACATCCCTCACCAAAGACTTCAAGTTACAACTTCCACTCTCTGTTCAGATGACCGTAGAGACCAGAACGCAAAGAAGAAAAGTGAGATGGAGGAAAAGATAAACACGTTAAAGCTGCAAGTAGAAGCACAAGTGGCCAAGACTGAAGAGATGAGGAAAAGGAACGAGACGAAGGCGCAGAAGATAAATGATATCATGCATAAGATCAATGAAATGTTTACGTGAGTCAACAAAAGGAGAAAACGGAACTAATAGGATCTCTTTATTGTCCGTTTGTCTGTCTGTCAAGACCCTTTTTCTCCGGAATGCGTGGATGTATCAAGTTGAAATTAAAACCGAATACTCAAATCGACGGGCCTGTTGGTCTAGTGGTTAGTGACCCTAACTGCTGAGCCGGAGGTCGTGGGTTCGATTCCCACTCAGGACAAACTTTGTGTGATGAGCATGATTGTTTGTTCTGTGTCTGGGTGTGATTTATCTATAATATGTATGTATTTATAAATTATATAAGTATGTATATCAGTTGTCTGGTCACCATAACACAAGCTCTGCTTAGCTTGGGATCAGATAGCCGTGTGTGAGCTGTCCCAAGATATTTATTTATATTTATTTAAATCTGTGGCCGCTTAAAGCTGTGAAAAAAATCTACTCTCTAAATCTACACAGTCAACACATATGGCTGTTTATGTCGCAAGTTTGTACGGAAACCTCAGTGCACGATTCCCGATCGCACTTGATCAGTTTTCACTATCTAGTCTATATATATAGACTATCTAGTCTACGGCTATTTAAATTAAAAAAAAATCAAGATCTCTTGATTCTACATGAGTCTGTCCATAGACTAAGTTTAACCGCCGTTAGGGTTTCCCAGTCTCATACCAAACTCAATGTGAGTCAAAATCAAAATATTTTTATTTCACATAGACCTACATGAACAGTTTTAAAACATCGAGAAAATTTGCACGGTTCGCGTTGGTCGTTTCCTATGGAGCAGAATCGGCAAGAAACTCTATGGTTACTCTATTAAAATCATTTGGTTTTACAATGTTGTTGTTACAGCGTTGGTACTTAAGTATGAGAGGACAGCGTAGGCCCGACAATAAGTTATTGCTTACTTTACAAAACGTAAAATAAAATAAAACGTTAACAAAAGTTAACAAGCGTCTAAGAATCTACAAGGCCACTCATTCACAACAAATCTAAAATTCAAAAAGAATCTATTCAACAATAAGAAAAATATCGCAAAAAATAACTATAGTAGTAGAGTCACACGTATATTATTTTTTTAGTTATACAGGGTGAATTTTTCAAGTCGCCGCCGCCGTGAAGGCACAAATGCATAAATATAAATAATATACTCAAAAGAGTCTCCAGCGCAAATTTGATAAATAATAAAAATACATTGTTGTATTTTATAAAATAGAAATTAGACAGGTAATAGAAGTCGTTGGTTTTGAAAAGAAACACATTCTATATTTTTACGCCTTTCGATAGTGTCACCAATAATGTTATATTAATAGGAACATATTTATTTGAACTAATGTATTCCTTTTCCGAGGTTGCGGGTTGTTCGAAAGAGATACGGCGGCCCCGGAACGTACAGGGCGATAGAAGGAATATGTGTGGGTTTTAGTCAGTAAAGGACTGGCCCTCACCCCCGCTCCGCCCAGGGCGGGGGAAGTTATTTAATGATTTCCCACACGAAAAAAAAAATATTTCTTTTTACTCCATTATATTTATTCGTATATTTATTAAAACGCCTTAAACATTTTCTACCTTAGGGTGATGCAGAGACACATGCCATTGCTGTTTTGTCATTAAATAATTTGTATTCTGGTTTCGCTTTTTAATAACCTTATGTGGATGTGGAACTAGCTGCATGATTACACCAGCCGGTTCCACATCCACGTCACTACTGACGTCGTGTGACGTCGTGTGACGTCGCGTCATTACCATCAAATCGACATTAAGCTGCCGCGCGCTACTGACAACACTATGATTACTACAGAATTAATTATAGAGCTTGATAACGAAGTCTAATTGCATATCTACGTATATGATGACGCTAAGCTCTGGCCAGGATTTATTCATTAACGTATTTCTAATTTGCGATTTGCATTAAAAACAAACATTTACCATCAGCAAGGCTTTATTTTTTTCGACACAATTGGTGTCTATTTTTTTTTTCAGAAATGCAAACTGTATTTTGTTTTATCGTGTGTATGCCAATATTGTTTTTGTCGAAAGAAATACCGTGGCCCCGGAACGTACACGGCAATAGAAAGAACATGGGTGGTTTTAATCAGTACAAGTCTGACACTCCCCCCGCTCGGGGCAGATATTTAATGATTTCCAACCCAAAAAAAAAGCCATCTACATAACTTCTCGATGACATGTTTGGCGTAGTGGCTGTGTCATCGACTGCTGCGCTGCGTGTCGCGGATTCGATCCCCGCTCAAAACATAATTATATTGGCATGGCCTACAGATAGTTCTTCCGGGTCTGGCTGTTTGTGTGGTACATAAGTTTCCCCACCCACAACACAGGAGAAATTCCTAATGTGAGACAAAGTTTTATTAGTCACAAAAATACATTATTTTACTTTTTTTTCAGTTGCTTTGTTTTTGGCGATTGTCTGCTTTAAGCGCCACATGGTTTGTAAAACAATATTACAAAGTAAACTCCAAGGCAGAGCCATCTATGATTTTGGTCTAGCCTATTAATGTCAACCGTACTCCAGAATCTGTGGCTGCTACTAAGAAATTCCTGATAAGAAAACTCACTAGCACTTTGCCACACCTCGGGGTACAAAAATTAGGACCTTATGGTCATCAGTCGCGCTTTCGATTACTAAACCGTGGAGGCACTTAGAGAGTCAGTGAAGGTGTGATGTGTAATTACAGTTAAATCAAATCAAAATCTTCAGTTCTGACCAAGCAATCCATTTGGTGTTAGTATCAACTTAGCCTATGTTAGTTAAAAAACCTTTGTCAATGCAATTTGTAATTGCGGTCAGCAGAAAGAGATGTCAGCAAAGCAGAGGGGCTTACCAGAGCCTCCGCCTGCCGGGGTTGCGGGCTGTTCGAAAGAGATACCGCGGCCCCGGAACGTAAAGGGCAATAGAAGGAACATGGGTTGGTTTTAGTCAATAAAAGTCTGACATGCCCCTCCGCTCCGCCCAGAGCGGGGGATGTCATTAGATGATTTCCCACCCAGAAAAAAAAGGCACTTTTGAATGTCAAGAAACAAAACAAAAATAAGCTACAGTCCCAGACATAATGCAAAATAACTTGTGAAAGTACAGTAGTTGACCATTCAAAAGTGTTGATCTCTATGGAGAAGAATGGGCAAGAAACTCTATTTTTCTCTTTGAAATCGTAACTTTTTTTAATGTTAAAGTTCTACATGAACGTCCATTTTGCCGTATGAACACGATACAGCGCGGATTTCGAAGTTTAAAATATAAACGTTTCACATTCAATTGTACTCAGTATTACGATTTGAAATAACTTTATAGGTATCGGTATTAACCGTATATTTATATGGAAACATACGGGACTTGATATAATTCTTTAAGCTGACACGGTCACTAACATTATTATTAATCCTTAAAACGGGATATTTACCATGTTCAAACCATGTTCTAACTTCAGTTCGTCCGTGATCATGGCGTTTGCAACATCGCAGAAATATCGGAAACTCAGAATAAAATATAACAAAAATATGGTATGTACCTAAATATCCCGTTTTAAGTGTTAATAATACGAGACTTGATTTTGGACGGACCCGTTAAACTATAATTTACACTACTATTATTTAAAAACACATATTTTTTTAAATCCTTATATCGGTCTAGTAGTTTTGACCTTATTCGTTACAAACATACAAATTTTTACTCTTTATAACATTACTAGCTTCCGCCCGCGACTTCATCTGCGTGGCATAGTAACTTTGGGCTAACGCTAACTTTAACCCGCGTGATGATCAAAAAAAGTTATCTTTCTCTTCCCTTTTTTGTCCCTTTTCTTATCTCACTTTTTTAACCTATGTCCGTCTCCAGAATCTCAACTATTTCTGTACCAAAGTTTATCAAAATCTGTTTGACGGGCCTTCTGGGTTTCTGTTTGTTGGTCTAGTGGTTATTGGCCCTAACTGCTGAGCCGGAGGTCATGGATTCGATTCCCACCCAGGACAAACTTTGTGTGATTAGCATGATTGTTTGTTCTGTGTCTGGGTGTGATTTATCTATAATATGTATGTATTTATTAATTATATAAGTATGTATATCAGTTGTCTGGTTACCATATCACAAGCTCTGCTTAGCTTGGGATCAGATAGCCGTGTGTGAGTTGTCCCAAGATATTTATTTATTATTTTACCATTTAGGCGTGAAGACGTAACAAACAAACAAACTCACTTTCGCTTTTATAATATTAGTAAGGATAAGGATTCCATAATATTCTACAGTGACGTTTACAAATATTCTCCCGTATAAGTAGAGACCTATAAATCAAGCAGCAGGAAGTGGAAGCTGGAACCGTACTTCTTAATAACAAAGTGGCAGTCGTGATCAATTTTATAAGCGGTACAACTTGAGTCGATTACTTAGCTGCTCCTGCTCGATATAGGAGCCCTATTGTAACGGAGAATGCTTGCGAGATTTTAAACGAAACATTAAGAAAAATCTAACGTTTTTATAGAGACACTTTAGAAGTAGAAAAATCGATAAAAACAGAAATAAATTGTCTTGGAAACAGAAAATTATGAACATCTTAGAAAAACTTAACTGCCTGCCAGAAGGCGTAGTCGTCCTACTTGGGATATCCAAGTAGGACGACTACGCCTAAATAATCCTAAATAATCGTACAATGACACGATGAGTTTTCGGCGTACGATGAGTTCTTGTGGCACTATGAGTTTTCCTGGCACGATGAGTTTTCCTCACACAATGATTTCTCGTCGCACGATGAGTTCAGACATATAGATATTTGCAGTGTTATTTTTTTTTATTTTACAACGTTGCCATACACAAACAGCCAGACCCGGAACAACTACCTGTAGGCCATATAAATAGTTATTCCGTGCGGGAACCGAACCAGCGACACGCAGCGCAGCAGTCGATCGCTCACCCACTGCGCCAACCGTGTCGTCAAAAATTGTAGCTCGCTAGCCATCGCCTGAGCTCAAGTCGCACTACGTCATGCGGTACTTCCTGGGTTCAAGTCCCAATTTTAGGTTTCAATTGATTTTTAAGATACAAATTTTAACATCAGCCCAGTCTGCATAGTCGGCATACTCGTTACATCCAGAGTTGCCTCCGTGCCTCGGAAAGCACGTTAAGCTATCATTTGTAGATCTTTGACAGTTGTTGTAGGATATCAGTGTCCCGAAAGACTGACAACTGATCTTACCAAGGGGTATTATATGGTTTGGAGATCAGATAGCTGCATTTAAAATACTGGTATTCAGCTGCATCTGGTTAGACTGGAAGTCGACCCGAACAGTTGGAATAATAATTACCCGGTGCTTTTTAATTCGCGTTGTCACTGTCAATTTTTGCGGATGGAAAGTCATCTAATAACTTCCCCTGCTCTGGGCGGAGCGGGGGGGAGTGTCAGACTTGTACTGAGTAACTTGTTCTCTTTACTGCTGGCCAAGAGTTATGGCGAAATGTGGCGAGTGTTGAAAAACCCTGAAACCATCGTTTAATTGATCTTCTTGTTGTTATGTTTGGTCAATTATAAGGCAGCACGTGTCCATGCTATGATATGGCAACATTCTGTGACACCGGTTCAATAGGGAAGCCGGTTATATTGATTGTCGGCGGCCGGGCGATGCAGTCCAATTAAATTGGATTAGGTACACATTGTCGGTTCGTAATAGATATAGTGATGCGTAATTGATACTTGTTACGTTATTGAAAGGTGTGATTGAATATTTTTGTAATACAAATTCATATCAAACTACAAAAAGGACTAGATCCTTACTAATATTATAAAAGCGAAAGTGAGTTTGTTACGTCTTCACGCCTAAATGGCACAACCGATTTTGATGAATTTGGGTACAGAGATAGTTGAGGTCCTGGAGACGGACACAGGCTAATTTAAAAAAAAAACAGAAATGAGTTAGACAGAGGGATGAAAGGGGAAATTTAACTTTGCTATTACAATCAATGAGGCGCAAGGACAAAACCTACAGGAAGCAGGTACCTGCAAATCAGGAAAGGGGGACTGTGTTACCCTGAATTTTGACGGGCCTGTTGGTCTAGTGGTTAGTGACCCTGACTGCTGAGCCGGAGGTCGTGGGTTCGATTCTCACCCAGGTAAACTTTGTGTGATGAGCATGATTGTTTGTTCCGTGCCTGGGTGTGATTTATCTATAATATGTATGTATTTATAAATTATATAAGTATGTATATCAGTTGTCTGGTTACCATAACACAAGCTCTGCTTAGCTTGGGATCAGATAACCGTGTGTGAGTTGTCCCAAGATATTTATTTATTTATTTATAATTTAACGCGAGCAAAAGCTAGTTAGAACAAAAACTAAGTTATCTTCATTTAAAAAACGACGACAATAGGACACTAATTCTTCAAAGTACTTATCCACACCGCTGTCATCTAAAAACGTGCCGATATTTTGTTCCCAGATTGCTGGACTGCAGTTTGGAACCGTTCCAGAACCTTCTCGGAGACAAGCAGCCCTCGGTCTACCAGCTCAAACTGTCGCTCCTTCTCATCACAGAAAAGATAAAAGAGTATAGAGAGATCGTCTACTATTTTGTAAGTGAATCATAAATTAGACGATGCTTATGCACGAGTAAATTGTGAAAGAATTCGACATTATTATTACTGATTGTAAAAAGAAAGAGTAACATACTAAAAGTAACTGCTGGTAGAAATTTCTCGTGAATAAGATGTGCCTTTGTACTCTATGTTTTCTTATGTTTTTTTCCTGTGTCATCATTTTCCTGCCCTTGTCCCATTCTATTCGGGGTCGGCGCAACACTCTCCCCATTCTCTTCTTCCATGCTCCCCTATCAGACGTCACGGCATCATTCACTCCTTTCTCCTTCATATCATTCCTTACACAATCTATCCAATCTTTTCTTTAGCCTTCCCCTCGCTCTCCGTCCATCAACATTCAGATCCATCACTCTTTTAGTCACATAAGTTATTAAATAATTAAACATTTTCTTGAAGACGCGCTTTAAAACAAATTAAATTTCTCTTATCTTCAGGAGCACTGCATTAAGAAGAGTGATAAGACGAGCACATCTCGACTAAAGAAGTACACAGTACAGGCTGAACCACCGGAACTGTTCAAACCGACGCTTATTGGTGTACTGGTACCTGCAGATCCATGTCCTTCGTGAGTACCGATTTTGCATTGAGTTTGACTACTTGCAGAGACTCAAACTGTGTATCGGCACGAGCAAGAATAGCTCAAGTTATGATCACAAGTTCAGTGAGGTATGATGATGATGATGAAGATCACCAAAATATCTGAATAAACTTTGCAAATAGGACAATTTATAAATTAGTAATCAATAATTAAATGAATTTTCTAATTCGTTCGTTCCCAATTTCAAATCAAATGTTTATAGCTATTTTTTGGATAACCAGACCATTTTAACTAAAGTATTTTTCTTTCAGTTGTGTGGAAGCGCGTTGGCTCTCCCGCATTTGCGAGGGCCCCGAAGCTCCCTTTAACAAAAGCATGGCCCTCGCAGCCCTCCGGGAGCTGTCCGCCGACCCTGCGTACGTGAGGAGTGACCGGGTGCACACCATCGCGGAGTGCAACATCCCAAGGAGTAGGGCTTTACTTGCCAAGAGATATATGAACCATTGACTACCTGGAGTTTTGTGAATAATACATATTGTACAGACGCCTGCACATCAAGCTACTACAACCTGTCAGATTTCTTTGAGAGATTTTCGACTTTATTTCCAAAGTATAAGGTTCAAGGTTCATTGGGAAAAATTGTCAGTTTCGGGTAGCTTGACCTGCAGGCGTCTGTACACATGACGGCAGGGACCTAAATCTGCTATTACAATAGTGTCAGAATGGTCGATCACTGATCGCATAATGGTTAATTTTGACAAGTTTGGTAATCTGCTACATACTAAACTTGTCAAAATCAACCATTATACGATCAGTGATCGACCATTCTGACACTATTGTAATAGCAGACTTAGGCCCCTGGTCAACCTATTCTAAACTATTATAACCTGATCTCTCTACTACGGATCGCACACCCTAGTAGAGATCAGCTATCCTACCATGACGTCTTAAAGCAGAACTACTTAAACTGAGGGAAAGAGACAGAGCTATATAGGGTGTCTAGCACCATCTCATTCCCTCAGTGGAATAAGTTCTGCTTTAAGACGTCATGGTAGGCCTACTGGTTAAAATGGTTTTGTTTAAGTTGATGTGCCGTCGTGTGTATATCAGTTTCTTATGTGATGTGTTTTTTTTTAATCAGATAGGGTACTTCAATGGTCACCTGGGCCAAATGAAGAGTCGATTTAGAAATATATTCAGCAGTTCTGATTGTTAATTTAGTTTTATTTATTTCAAATAACTTATCACACTTTTTCCGCTGTCGGCGGAACGGGGATGAGTTTCAGACTTTTACTGACTAAAACCCACTCATGTTCCTTCTTTTGCCCTTTATTTATTTATTTAACACTTCAAGTACAAAGTACAGAGGCGGACTTAATGCCATAGGCATTTTCTACCAGTCAACCTTTGGGTGATGTCTGTATCACCAAACAGTGGTAGGTGCAAAACAGAAAAAAATAAAATAAAAAATTAATTTAAACTATATGGATATATAAATACTATACTACTACTATAAAACTTTAATATAATACTTTTTGTTCCGGGGCCCCAGCAGGAGGTGGTGGCCCTGGCAGGCCCCTCTGCTGTGACACTCACATTTTGCCCTTCACTTTTCGGTTCCTGTCATTTCCAAAAGACGTCTATAAAATCAACTCTCTTATCTTTCTTTTTATCTTCTAATATATAAAATTCTCGTGTCACAGTTTTCGTTCCCATACTCCTCCGAAACGGCTGGACCGATTTAAACGAAATTTTGTGTACATATCGGGTAGGTCTGAGAATCGGCCAACATCTATTTTTCATACCCCTAAGTGGGCAGCGGGTGAAACCGCTGGGCACAGCTAGTAATTATAAAATTCTCGTGTCACTGTTTAAGTTGCCATACTGCTCCGAAACGGCTTATCCGATTTTTATGGAATTTTATATGTATATTCTTTAAGTATATAAATCGGTTGTAATCTTTTTAAGCGAGTTATTTAGGCAGGTGGGGTAAGTAAGATCGGTAGGTATGTCTGTAGGTATACTAGGTAGATACTTAGGGTAGGTATGTAGATAGGTAGGTAGAGTAGAGTCGTTAACGGTACATACAAACGGCATAGCTAGTATTTTTTTATAAAATACACGAATGTTTTTAACATTACAACATATATATATAGTACTAGAATATCTAAGATTTCTACTTATTATTAAAACTTATGCAAGGACAACGATAACTATTTTAAAACACAAAACTTATCTGCAAAGCTGCAGAGCTGGCTGGCTTCCGGTTCAAACGGAAGTACCAGCTCTACTTCCGGTCTGTGCATACTTTTTAATTTTTTATCTCTACCTACCCGCTTCAGGATGTTTATAAAAAGCATCCTACTAATGCGTTTTTAACTTTAATTTTTATTCGTTTATAGTTTTAATCCATGCAAGTCATTAATAAGTTATTTTAAAGCCCGGACCAAAACAGAGGCAAGTTGGGAAGAGTCATGCATGATCTGACCAATCACAGAGGAGATGCGTCACGCCATATAGATTTCAACCGTTGTGATTGGTCGCTTCTTGTTACTCTCCTCTCCCCTCGACTTGTCGATGATAGAATTCGTAATTCATTAGCTAACCACTAAACAATCCTTACTAATATTATAAAAGCGAAAGTGAGTTTGTTTGTTACCTCTTCACGCTTTAATAGCTAAACTGATTTTGCTGAATTTTTGTACAGAGATAGTTGGGAACCATGAGACGGACATAGGCTAATTTAAAAAAAAATAGTGGGATGTGAGGGAGTAAGAGGGAAGAAAAGGGAACACTTAGCGTTGCTATTACAAATCAATAAGGCGCAAGGGGAACTGTATTACCCCGAATTTAACGCAGCGAAACCGCGGGCAAAAGCTAGTCAATACATTCCAATTGTAAACCGTTATCCTGACTTGTCAAGACACCTAACAAGGCCAAATGCACCCCCTCCCCACCTCATTCACCCCCAAAACGTCACTAAACTAATACTTCAATCCACAGATCACAATATATTTTACAGACAAGACCTTAACCTTGTCTTGTAGTAACAGCCAGCAGTAAATTACGAACTCAATATCCTGTGTACTTTTATAAAACAAACAGTTTTGGCCTAGAACACCTGACAGTGAAGTTTAAGTGCACATGTACTGTAACTGCAAGAAGGAAGATAAGATGTCCTTTGTTCGGTACAAGGTCAATCAGTAAGAGCAGTGAGTGAGTAGTGTAGATAGTCTAGTTGTGTAACTGCCAAGGGGGTTCTCGAGTTTGAACCCCAGACGCGGACATCCCCGGGGTTGCGGGTTGTTCGAAAGAGATACCGCGGCCCCGGAACATAATAGGCAGAAGAAGGAACATGGTTGGTTTTAGTCAGTAAAAGTCTGAAACTCCCCCCGTTCCGCCCAGAGTGGGGGAAGATATTTGATGATATTTCCCATCCGCTAAAAAAGGGACATACAACACAAAATTCAGATTATTTTGGTTCATGTTCGCAATATAATATATTTATGTACATATATAATTTAGGGGAAAGTTTGATGATATAAAATCCTTAAAAAAAAAATCAAGCACAGCATAGTACTTGCTTCGGTGGAGGAAAACATCGTGAAGAAACTAGCCAAGACGGCGGCGCAATGTTATCCACGCGCGAGTCTGACACCTCACCCCCCCCCCCCCTCGGGACGAGGTTCTCAAGCAGGCCACACTAGTCCGAGGAACTCGAACTTGTTCCCGTTGCCCCGTGACGCAAGTGTGAGAAGAACCGCTTCGTCCTCCCCAAGACGGGGGATACCAATGAGGATTTCCACATCGACAAAAAACCTAACCTAACCTAACCACATAATAAAGAAAAACCTAAAGTCAATGCTATTCAAAAAATTTGATTCGTTTCCACGGAAATTTTAATTTAACACACCTTAATAGTACACTAGCTGTTCTGCGCGGTTTCACCCTCATCTTTGGTTATTGCCCCGCTCTCGAGTGTAGGAGTGTGATATTATTTCGCCTAATAATATAGCTTTCTAATGGTATAAGATTTTAAAAATCGATCCAGTAGTTTTTCAGTTTATTCGTTACCTACAAACTTACAAATCTTTCCTCTTTATGTTATTAGAGTAGATTTGCTACATCCGGAGTTTTTTTTAAACGTTGCCCCTCACTAGGAATTTCTCTTGTATCGTAGGTGCGTTTAAATTCACATACACACAAACAGCCAGTCCCGAAACCATTACCGGTAGGCCATACAAATATTTGTTCCGTGCGGAAATCGAAACCGCGACACGCAGTGCAGCAGACAATCGCTCAGCCACAGCGCCAACCGTGCCGTCAAGTTTATGTGATCTTATGTATAATTTAAACCTTCTTTCCGTGTTAAGCTGACAGCAATGATTCCCCGAAGAGTTCCCAAACGCGAAGATCAAATAACTGCAGTGTTTCCCTATAATTACTTCACTGCAAAACTTTTACAAGTTCTTCATTTTAAATTGTATAAAAGTTAAGATGGCCGCTATCAACGTTCAACAATTTTAAAATACGTTACAGACAAGCTTTCTCTGTACAATTATTTAATAACTCTGGGAATTCTGGGTTTTGATTTTGTTTGACTTGGCAAAGTATGGGAAATACGGGAATAGTAAAACTTTGTTGTTTGTGTATATGAAGATATGTTGAAGTTACTTTATTTATTTAGGTTCTGTTTGGTGTGTATTCTTACATACTTGTATAGGTACTTGTATAATCCATAGAACGGCAGGTCTAGATTCATTCTCCTGCATTATCATGCCAAAAAAGATTACTATATGTCACTTATTTTTGCTGACATCTTGTAACATCCATATATTTTCTTTTCTAAAAATATTTTTTTAAAGTTTATTTGTGACTACCTGCCAGGAATATGTATAAAAAAAGGAAGAAGTAAAGTATTGTCTATTATAAAATGCAACTGTGAGCCTACTATTGTCTAAACTATCGCTATTTGTTAACTATAAGTGCCATATAAAACTATTCTATAATAATATAAAATAAAATATAATAATAATACCAGTCTTTCTCGGCTTTCACGAGGTTCTCATCATGCGGGACTGTTATGTCAACAATCATTGCGCGCCGCTCTGACCGATCGAAAATACCAGTCTCTACCCACTGCAGGGCCAACGCCTCTTCGAAGGCACGAGCATTGATCAACACGCTTACTCAGTTGCGGGTTGGCGATTTCAGACTTATATTTATTGAAAGGACTGATTGCACGATATAGAAATTAAAAAAAAATTGTCAAATTTGTTATTGTTAACGAGGCGGAGGGTGTTTTAGAGCCGAGAGCAGCAATGACAAATTCTCAAGTCAATCAAACAACGTTTTTCAATAAACTTACACAGAAATTAAATAACAGAACAAAAAGTATTGGAACGAAGTTTTGGAACGAAGTTCCTTATCGCGCGTTGTGAAAGGGGGCTAGACGGAAAAAATTCTTACGAAAAGTTGTCACGACACTTTTTGCTATAGTAAGCTATTGTAAGCTGTGCGGCGTCGCATGTTTCTCTGTCTGTCTGTCTCTCTCTCTCTTATAGAAATTAAGCCAGATATTTTCATTTCTATAGAAACTTCGTTCTATCCGGGTGTCCCTTGACACCTCTAAATTAAATATTCGTACGCCTTGCAGGGCAGCACATAGTGATACACTTTTTATATTTTTTAACACCATGTATATTAACATACTTTTACCTATGTGAAACGAATAAACCTATTTGGATTTGAATTTTTTTTTGTCATTAATCAATATGAAAACATTAATTAACTTGATTTTTCTCCGCTTTGTTTTCTCAGACTGAAAGAGAAACAAAAGTAATGACACCGTTAAACAGCCTTATTTAAAAAAAAAAGAAATTCAAATTTATTTTGAATTTAGAACTCAAATAAATATCAAGTTTTTATTATAAGCAAATTATTTTATAAATGATTATATTGTTCATCCTTACTATAATATTATAAAAGCGAAAGTGAGTGTGTTTGTTTGTTTGTTACCTCTTCACGCTTTAATGGCTAAACCGATTTTGATGAATTTTGGTACAGATAGCTTTAACATTTTGTTTTTTTTTACATTCAAAAGTGCCTTTAATGGTCTAATTGAAATAAATGATTTTGTTTTATTCTTTACTAGCTTTCGCCCGCGGCCTCGCTCGCGTTAAATTCAGGGTAACACAGTTCCCCTTGCGCCTTATTGATTTGTAATAGCAACGCTAAGTTTTCCCTTTTCTTCCCTCTTTCTCCCTCACATCCCACTTTTTTCAAAAAAATATTAGCCTATGTCCGTCTCCTGGTTCCCAACTATGTCTGTACCAAAATTCATCCAAATCGGTTCAGCCATTAAAGCGTGAAGAGGTAACAAACAAACAAACAAACAAACAAACAAACAAACAAACTCACTTTCGCTTTTATAATATTAGTAAGGATTTTTGATTTTTGCCTATTCTACCCCACTGCTAGACAAACGCAATAAAATTTTAAACAAGTTAAAATATGATACTGAAGTCAATAACCATTTTAACGAATTTAAACATTACAGTACTAAGTCTGTATTTCGCAGCCCAATCAAGCTTTTACTGTGAACCAGATGAAATAACATTTATTAAAGATCTCCGATTAAAGCGAACTCCAGCTGAGTAATTATAGAGTACATTAAATAAATTGAGTGAAGCGATTCTCTTTTGCTACTGAAAGCCTTGAACATTATTATTGGGACTGTGAACTTCGGAGTTATTAATTACTAAGATATACTAATATTTGGTTGAGATGATTCTGCTATTATGATGTAAATGGATTAAAATTTTATTCTTTAAGAAAGTTCTACTAATATTATAAATGGGAATGTTTGTGAGGATGGATGTATAGATGTTTGTTACTCTTTCACGTCAAAACGGCTGAACGGATCTTGACGAAATTTGGCACAAAGTTAGATTATAGTCTGGGGTAACACATAGGATTTTTTCCGGTTTGCCATTGGCGCAGGAGAAAATTATTATAGTGCTGGCGTGTGTGCGCAGGCACAGATACACTGTCTATTCACTCTCATAGTCCGATGGGACGGCAATATGACGTGTCATATACGGTCGTGACCGAAGAAAGATCAGGCGCAGGACCAACACCTTAACGTGCTCAAAAAGGTAAAGTTTTATGGGAAATGATTGGATACATGTAACCTCACTCCTTCTTCTTATGAGCCTTCGGTTCGGTTACCGGGTGGGACAATGTGTTATTATTAATTGGGTTATTATGTCCGTCACATGGGACTTTTATGTGATTGGTACTTTAAAGTACATCTCTGCCGAACCCTTTGGGGATAACAAGCGTGACGTTTTGTTAAATAAGCAAGCGGTATAGTTGATGGTAATGTATAACTTACTTATGTTCTTTTGTCTTTCATGTTCTGGGGCCGCGTTATCTCCTTCGAACATCCTGCAACCCCGGCAGGCTGGGGCCCTAGACCCTCTGCTTTGCTGCCATCTCTTTGTGGCGCGCGTGGAATACGAACGCGCCGTAGACACAGCCTATCGTCACCAAACGGATGAACAGTGATCTACCTATTGCTCACCGTCCTCAGACACGTGTCTTCGGCGCCCGGGAATCACTCGCGAGGGCTGGGTTGGTTTCAGGCTCTCTCCCTCAAACGTCGGCCACCTCCTTCGCTAGCATGATTGCTTCGCAGAAAGAGGTGACGGCTACCCATTCCCTCAGGCCTTGGACCATGAACCAAGGCCGGACGCCAGAAGTCACCACCGGCAAAGGCCTCTGCGAGGACACAGCGGTGCTCCGCCAAAGCGGTTTGTTTCAGAAACCTCCCGAAACTTCAGTGTCCAGTGAAGGCCTACGCCAAATGTAGATGAGGGCGCCCCTCCAGTCACTTCTCAAAGACGATACGTATCGCCACTATTGTGGTGTGCCCCAGAATCCAGTCTTCAAATATTTATCAATTTAATGTAACAATACTATCAGAATAATACCCAGCAGTAACAGAAAGACTTTCATGAAAACAATTAAAGTTACTGAAGTGAATTCTCCATTATTGATTTTTACCTCGCCGTTGAAGATTGGGGATCTTCGCTTCAAACACGGATGTAAATCAAGGTGGGTGATAATTTCGTGAAGAGACAACTTCAACAACGCTCAACTGTTTAAATTGAGAGAAGTTTACATATCAAACTATGCTGTCTTCTAGCATATTTTCGATGCTAACTAAAGTTTTAAAATCAGGCGACTTTGCAAAATCCTTTTTGTTTTATTTATTTTTAAATCCTACTAATATTATAAATGCGAATGTTTGTGAGGATGGATGGATGTCTGGATGTATGGTTGTTTGTTACTCTCTTACATCGGCTGAACGGAACGGGACGGAACTTTATGCTGTCGGTCCCGGCTGTCATTTGTAAATCTTTGACTGTTTTTGGTGTGGGAAAACATCAAATAACTTCCCCACTCTGGGCGAAGCGGGGGGGAGTGTCAGACTTGTGCTGACTAAAACCCACCCATGTTCCTTCTATTGGCCTTTGCGTTCCGGGGCCGCGGTATCTCTTTCGAACAACCCGCAACACGCAATTTAAACCCTTCTAGATCGTTCTCTACATCTTCAATCCAAAGCGCATGATTACGATTTAGCCTTTGAGGGCCGACTTTAATTGAATGTTAGACATTATTGAGAATTGATGATGATTGAAAATGTATTCTATCTTCCTCATCGCACCGTTTGAAGTCCTATTGACATCCTTATTTGCCAAAGGAAGCTGTGGGAATATTAGAAGACGAATAATTAATTTTATTCAGGAAATTTCAAGAAACTATTTAATTTTAAGAGTAGTGGCTAGGGATTTGTGCTTTTCTTTTTGTAAAATGGCCGAATTTCAAGAATATCTATGCAAGAGATATGTTTTATAGTGTGGGTAGTCAATGAATGCCAATTGGATGCTAAGACTTTAGGAGTCTATGAAGCAACCTACGATGAAAAGCAATACCTTTTGCTGATGGGAAATCATTAAATAACTTCCTCCGCTCTGGGAGGAGAGAGGGCGGACAGCGCCAGACTTTTACTGACTAAAACCCATCCATCCATCAAACGCGAACAAAGCAAAAAAGCTAGTCAAGGATCGTATCCGGTAGCGTTCTATGTTGTATGCCTATACCCTTAGGATAACAAGTCAGTTTATATATGCAATGCATATTATGCATGTATGTTTAAGGCTGATAAAATTGAAGAGAAATCCGCTAACGAAAAAAGCCGTAATCCTTACTTATATATATATATTATATATATATATAATATTATAAAAGCGAAAGTGAGTTTGTTTGTTTATTTGTTTGTTTGTTACCTCTTCACGCTTTAATGGCTAAACCAATTTTGATGAATTTTGGTACAGAGATAGTTGAGAACCAGAAGACGGACATAGGCTAATATTTTTCTGAAAAAAGTGGGATTTGAGGGAGGAAGAGGAAAGAATAGGGAAAACGTAGCGTTGCTATTACAAATCAATTAGGCGCAAGGGGAACTGTGTTACCCCGAATTTAACTTGAGCGAAGCCGCGGGCAAAAGCTAGTATTATATATATCAGAATCTACCTCAGCAACCGCTTGAACAAACAACAATTTCATATTTTTAATGACACTTTTACCAAACAAAGTTAACAACTTGGGAGACTTCAGAACCTTGGACTGGAGGAAGTTCAGCGATTTCCACTTCAAGTTTTTGACTTCAAGCATTTCGAGAGTATCGCTTTAATTGCCTTTGACGTTGAATGTTTACGATTAAAAAACTTTAGACGGTCTAATGAGATTACTTTTGTTTTAGAGACAATGTTTGCGGGTATAGCTTCCTTCAATTGTTTTGAGCCACTTGAGAATCGTTAGGCACTTGGGTCACAAAGAAAACCATTTTTTTTTCGTTCAATCTAGCTGCTAGCTCTTTTAAAACTAGTAGGTAGTCTAGTTAAAACTAGTTCTTAATCAGCGGAATTACTTCTCCTAAAATCTTCTTTAATAAACCTTCCATTCCTTACTATAATATTATAAAAGCGAAAGTGAGTTTGTTTGTTTGTTTTTTTACGTTTTCGCGCCAACCAATTTTGATGAATTTTGGTACGAGATTGTTGGAACCCTGAAGACGAACATAGGTTAGCTTCCGCCCGACTACGTCCGCGTGGCTTAGTTACTTTGTGCTTAAGCTAACTTTAACACGCGTGAAAATCGAAATAAAAAACCTTTCTCTCCTCTTTTCTTCCCTCTTTTTCCTCTATCTGTATCCCAAGGTCCTAACTATTTCTGTACCAAAATTCATCAAAATCGGTTTGGCCATTTAGGCGTGAAAACGTAACAAACAAACAAACTCACTTTCGCTTTTATAATACATATTAGTAAGGATTTATGGCTATGTAAATTTTACATTATTTTGACCATTTTCTATTGGGTACAATACAATACAGTTGGACATTTTCCCAGCGCTTAACCTGTAAGGATTAGTACAAGACTGATGGTATACCCGACCAGAATATACAGGAGTCTATCGGTTCCCGGCCATTACCCATGTTAATTTGCCTCTCGCTGAGAAAACTTACTTGAGACGAGTTTTAAGTCAATTACGCAACACTTCTGTTTGTGTAGGACGTAACTTGGCGCGGTTTGAAGTTTTTACGCGGGAAATTAAATTAATGGCGTCGATTTGCTATGTTTATAATCTATTTCTGCTTTCATCTGTGGTTGGCCATAAACAAGCACCTAGCAAAATAAATAAATATCTTGGGACAACTCACATACGGCTATCTGATCCCAAGCTAAGCGGAGCTTGTGTTATGGTAACCAGACAACTGATATACATACTTATATAATTTATAAATACATACATATTATAGATAAATCACACCCAGACACAGAACAAACAATCATGCTCATCACACATAGTTTGTCCTGGGTGGGAATCGAACCCACGACCTCCGGCTCAGCAGTCAGGGCCACTAACCACTAGACCAACAGGCCCGTCAAAATCGGTCTATGTTGTCGGGGTAGACGTCTTCACTATGACAGCTCAGTCTCATCTTGTCTCTTTTTACGAGTTCTGCTACCCCTGTGTGTGTTTATAAATGTCACGTATCTTAGTATTTTCGCCTTCAAATTTGATGAGATCGCATCGATCGTCGGTGCGTCTCAAGTCTAAACATTAATGAAAATCATGCTGAAGAATCATGTTGAAAATCAACCAGATATATGGGATGCGAAGTCCGACATATACAACGATAAAATCGAAAAACAAAAGGGTTAGGAGGAAAAAATAATCTCACCACACAATCTATCTATCTTTTCTATATCTTCGTCTCCTTCTCCATCTATCAACATTAATATTTATCACTATTTAAATCATTTCATTTCGTTTCATCCTCCATCTTCTCCTGAACATACCAAGGCAAACGACTCCTTTCCGATAAGCTGTCACTGTCGAAAAACTATCAAAGTTCCTCTCCCATGACCATCCATCTCATCATATGTATATTAGCTGCGCCCCGCGGTTTAACTAAGTTAAATTAAGCTAAGTAAGTAAGCTATATTATTGTGAAGTTTCATCAAAATCCATTCAGTAGTGTTTGCATTATGAGAAAAAACATAGTTACATAAAAAATAAATAGCTTTTATTAATTAATCCTTACAAACTATTAAGAGGTACGTGTTGTGGAGATCTTCTCTTGTATTTCTCTCATCATTTTCAATGTAAGGACCGCTTGCGGCGGTCAAAGTAGGTACATACCTACTCCCATACATACTCACAAAATTTCACTTTTATAATATTAATAGGATATCTTATTCTATACATTCGCATTACAGTTACATTCTAAATGGCTGACGTTAATAGAGTCTAACGGATCGCCGAAGCGCTGGATTATTCAAATGAGCGCCACCCCACGGTCCTAGTTAAAAAGTTTGTCCTAACAACACCATTGTTTGGACTTTGTGTACTGATTCACTCTATAGACATTCAAATCAGTGGGTATTCCGTTATATTGTTTCTGCTGGACGGATTTAAGGAGAAAATCTAAAGTAATTCTGGATTTCTCAGGGGTAAACTTGTCTGGACTTCTCCTCGGTTGATGACAAAAGGATCCTGTATTACATGTACATAGGACTTATCGGTTACAACTGGAGAAATGTAAATGTATTTTGGTTAACTTCGTCATTCTATTTCCATATAGTACCCTACATGAATACCTACTTGAAACTTTAAATGTAGATAACCTACAATATTTAAACTTAAATGGCACAGAAAATAAACCTCAAGCTAACATACATTGTAATCTCAAATATATACTCACCGTTTTAACTGCGTTATAAAATTGTTGTAAACTGAGCTTTATCTAGACGCTCCGCCATTTTGAATTACTAGTTAAAGCAAGATGGCTGCCACTGATGGTGACATGATTTTAGTTAAACTTTCTAGGAAATGTGTCACAAAAAGTGTTCGCAAACTTTGTTTTAAATATGAAATGAAGATAAAGTATTGTACGCTGGGTTTCCTGGCTCTCAGCCAGGGTTTGGCTTTGTTTAAATTTTCTGGTCGTGCGCTCGTAAGCAAGAGACAACTTCGTTCTGTATTCATGGTAATATAAGTAGTCTTGGCGAATTAAACATTGAGAAGTTGTGACCTTTGAAGTATTCAAAAGTTTTTTTTTGTTGTTCTTATAAAAAAGGGGTTGTACATTTCTACGCGGTCAGTCATGGCTTCCCATAAGCGTTTCAGAATCTCCTTAAAAGGCAGTGAACACAATGACTTAAAGTAAACATACAAACACACAAGTAAACCATTTGAAATCCACAATAATCTGCACAGAACAAACATATCATCAGCCATTTGTGCACAAAATTGTCTAAATGCGCAAAATTGCAGGCGTTTCGTGTATTGTTTAGCTTCGAGTAAATGCTCCCAAAGGTACACAAATGGTGCAGATTATAAACGGGATGTGTTTACTAGTGTATTAGCTGTTGTGTAGTCTGGTCCAAAAGTATTTGATGGTAAGGTAAACATAGATCAGCATATTCCTGTGAACGCCTATTTCTAGTGCTCTTGCAAATTGAGCAATGTGATTTTAAAACGCTTTTTTTTTCATTTTACTCACAACAAGACACATACAAGTGGTTTTTTTTTGCGAAAGAGAATTTTTCAAATAACTTTAGGCTTGTTCTGACTAAAACCCACCCATGTTCCTTCTATTGCCCTTTATGGCGGCCACATACGTAGCGGTATACCTGAACAGTATACCGGAACTGAAGGCTTGTGCAAGTATACCGGAGCCGAAGCAGTAATGCTAGCGAAGGAGGTGGCCGGGCGTTTGAGGGAGAGAACATCTGCCCAACCCAGCCGCCGCGGGAGACGCCCATGGCGCCGGGCGCCGCGAGACGACTTCCGGCCACCGTAGATGCGGGCCTGTGGGCGGTGAGCAATGGGTAGTTCACCGTCCGTCCGTCGATTGACGACAGGCCGTGTCGACGGCGCGTTCGTGTTTCACGCGCGCCTCAAAGAGAGTCAGCAAAGCAGAGGGGCTTGCCAGAGCCTCTGCCTGCCGGGGTTGCGGGTTGTTCGAAAGAGATACCGCGGCCTCGGAACGTAAAGGGCAAAAGAAGAAACTTGGGTGGGTTTTAGTCAGTACAAGTCTGACATGCCCTCCCGCTCCGCCCAGAGCGGGAGAAGTCATTGGGTGATTTCCCACCCGAAAAAAAAAAAAAAAAAAGTATACCGGAGCGTGTGTGTGACAAAACTTGCACAAGTTTCCTGAATTGCACAAGTCTGGTAGGCAGATCAAAACTACGATCTGTACCTATACCTGCGCAGCCTAGTTTGTGCAAGTATGCATGAGCGTGTGTGTCGGAACGCTTCAGTCGCACGCGTGCCAGTGAGTGCTTCAGTCGGTTTGTGTGTCGATTCACGCCGCAGTAATAGATTTATGGATTAGATTTGTGGGTGTCACTTTAGATTGAACCGGTGGCATATTTCACAAAATACTTATTGTCCAACACGACTTCTTCGGTTTGTCACAGGCGCAGAACTGAGACTGCACAGGCATACTTGAGTCGTATGTGGTCACTATGTACGATAGGTATACTTGCACAAGCTTTCAGTTCCGGTATACCGCTACGTATGTGGCCGCCATTACGTTCCGGGGCCGCGGTATGTCTTTCGAACAACCCGCAACCCCGGATACTGGTGGTTTGAGTAATGTTATAACTACGATCTTTTTCTTGATTCAGTGTCGATTAAAATCATATTGGGTAAGGCCAGTATGTAGCCACCTGCATTTAATATCTTACAGTGACGATAGCAATAAAGTTTTCATATTGAAAGTGCTTGTTGAAAAGTCGTTGGGGTTACCATGAGCGAACCACTAAATAAAGTTTTGTACACTTTCGTTACATACTTTTGGAAGTTGGGCTAAGTAATAATATTATGGGAAAAAAACTAGTGGAATCGCACACCGAGGGTTTCATAAAAACTTGCGACATAAACGTCCATATCTTTTGACAGCGTAGACTTAGGCCCGGCGCCCATTATCGGCATCGGCACGACTGAGGATTTTAAGTGGCAAATAGCAATATACATTAACATAATGGCAATAAAGTAGAAATTTCCATTATATATGGTCGTAATAACAAAAATACCGCTTCGGTATGCTTGAGGCAGCCTTGAGAATGCTTCGGGATGCTACGGTATCCTTCGGTACGTCGCCGGCACCGAGGCAACACTTGGGGATAGCTTGCTTAAGGACGCCTCGTCATTCCTAAGAACGTTGCAGCATGCCAAAGCATAGTTTCCGACAGTGTACGCTTGCATGTAGGATGCCGAAGAATCCAGTTCCTTGCCGATGCCGATAATGGGCGCCGGGCCTTAGAGAGTTGTTATTTTCACAACTCCAAATGAGTACAGATTTGAGTACCTATATGGTTTTAATTTCAACTCGATACCTCAACTCATTCACGAGATAAAGGATCTTAACAAAAAACATCAAATTCAGCCGAAAATTTTATGCCGATGAAATATATCGGTCAGACAAAGACGATAGACGCATCATAAAGACTACTATGTTTCAAGGAAAATTTTCAGTATTTAAGACATACGTGATTTGAATAGGGAATGTAATAGATTCTTCAGTTACGTTTAAGGACTCTACACACAAGTCAGACCCGCCGACTTCAAGTTGCCGCTCGGCGGGCGGACCTCCGGTGCGATCTCATGGTGGCATGGAGAGAGCGACTGTCACAACCCCGTGCAGGGCACGCCACAATAGTGGCGGTAAGTCCCCTCTTTGAGGAGTGGCTGGAGAGGCGTCATGGCGTCCTCACCTACCGCCTGACGCAGGTCCTCACCGGACACGGAAGTTTCGGGAGGTTCCTGCACATCATCGGGCGGGAGGAAGCGCCCGGATGTCACCATTGTGACGATCGCCCGGAGGACACGGTGGAGCACACAGTGGCGATCTGCCCAGCGTGGGCGATCTCTCGCGTCCGGCCCTGGTTCAGGCCATGGTCCGGAGCGAGAGGGAATGGAAGGCGGTCACCACCTTCTGCGAAGCAGTAATGCTAGCGAAGGAGGTGGCCGGGCGTTTGAGGGAGAGAACATCTGCCCAACCCAGCCGCCGCGGGAGACGCCCATGGCGCCGGGCGCCGCGAGACGACTTCCGGCCACCGTAGATGCGGGCCTGTGGGCGGTGAGCAATGGGTAGTTCACCGTCCGTCCGTCGATTGACGACAGGCCCTGTCGACGGCGCGTTCGTGTTTCACGCGCGCCTCAAAGAGAGTCAGCAAAGCAGAGGGGCTTGCCAGAGCCTCCGCCTGCCGGGGTTGCGGGTTGTTCGAAAGAGATACCGCGGCCTCGGAACGTAAAGGGCAATAGAAGAAACATGGGTGGGTTTTAGTCAGTACAAGTCTGACATGCCCCCCCGCTCCACCCAGAGCGGGGGAAGTCATAGGATGATTTCCCACCCGAAAAAAAAAAAAAAAAAAAAAGACCTGCCGACTTAGCTATCGACGGTCTAGTCGATAACTTCTATTGATAGCGAGTTGAAAAACATAGAAGGCGCGCGTATTTGCATTGTACTTTGGCATAAGGGTTTTTTTAGATGGGAAATCATCATATTACTTCCCCCGCTCCACCCGGAGCTAGGGGGTGAGGGTCAGACTTGTACTGACTAAAATCCACCCAGTTCCTTCTATTGCCCTTTATGTTCCAGGACCGCGGTATCTTTTTCGAACAACCTGCAACCCCGGCAGGTGGAGGCCCTGGCAGGCCCCTCTGCTTTGCAGACACCTCTTGGAGGCGCGCGTGCATTGCCTATTGGCAGAAGCATTGCAAGGTACTTAGTGTTAAATTTTCTAAGACAATAACAGATGAAAATAGTTATTTGTTATACAAGAGTGCAAAGTTGCTTTTTAACCGCGTGTTCAATTTTGATGACCGAGCAAGCGAAGGATTCCAAAATTGAATCACGAGTGCAGCGAGTGATTCAAAATTAGAATCCTGAGCGTAAGCGAGGGAATCAAAAGAGCACGAGGTGAAAAATCTTTGCACTCGAGTGCAACACGTAACTTTTCATTCCACCTCAGCGAGGAAATGACTAAATGCAAAAAAAAAACGTTTACAATCACAAGATAGGTAAGTACACTTTAATTTCAGTTTAGGTATTAATTACTACATTATGACAGGTAAGTATTACAGAATAATCTTTAAATTATAACAAAACTAGCTTTCGCCCGTGGCTTCGCCCGCGTTAAATTTGGGGTAACACAGTTCCCCTTGCGCCTTATTGATTTGTAATAGCAACGCTAAGTTTTCCCTTTTCTTCCCCCTTTCTCCCTCACATCCCACTTTTTAAAAATAAAAATTTGCCTATGTCCGTCTCCTGGTTCCCAACTATCTATGTACCAAAATTCATCACAATCGGTTTAGCCATTAAAGCGTGAAGAGGTAACAAACAAACAAACAAACTCACTTTCGCTTTTATAATATTATAGTAAGGATAATAATATTTTTCACTTGTTTTCAAGTTTCTTGTTTTTAATTTATGGTTTAACGCAAATTGAAAAAACACCAAGAAGGTTCCGAGTCTGTTCCGAGTTTTTAACAAATTAAAAAAAAGTTGCATGATATATTCGGCACCATAGAGGTAGCAGTAAATCGGTTTAACGTTTTTTTTAATTCACAAACTTAGTGCACACGATGTTCTAAATTCAATTTACTTTATCCTCTAGAGAATAAAAACGGCTTTTCCACTCAGATATTGAAGATTAAAAATACTCTTTCCGAGATGGTGGGATGAAAATAAAATTACCCATACGTACAACTTTGTTTTAGACTGCCCCGGACAACTGAGCTCCTTGTGTTATAAATCGAGCTACACGATAACTAACTTATGCTTGTGCTGACTGTTCTTAAATCTATCCATTTTTTTTAAAAAAAAAAAAGGCCATATCAAATTCTATTCTGCATAGTCTTAATGTAATGATGTTGTCTGGACCTGAAAGAGACTATGATCTGTGAGTATTTTTTGGCTGTTTCTTCTCAGAGTAGTCGAATACAACACCATAATTATTTAAACATCTAGCATGTTTAAAAAAAAATTGTTGTTTATGTATTCGTAAATAAAAACCTGTTTGCAGAATAAAGATCATTTATTAACAGACGAAATAAAAGTAGTTAGTTAACAATTCGAGCCGTGAGTATATGTAAATACTTTTTGTTAAAGTAGTTGAAGATTCTTTTTATTTAATATAGAACGTAATCATACTATGTCGTTTGATTAAATGCAGGTACAGACGCCTGCAGGTCAAGTTACCCGAAACTGAAAATTTTTCCCAATGAACCTTGAACCTTAAAACTTTAGTTATAAAGTCGAAAATCTATCAAAGAAATCTGACAGATTGTAGTAGCTTGATGTGCAGGCGTCTGTACATCGTTTTATGCACTAAAATCTACTACTACAACCTTATTTAGAAAATTGCATGCCATAATAATGACGGAATGTATCCTGCGTTATGTATTTTCTTTTTTAAATCCTTTGTATACTACATTTTATGTGACTAAATATACTGACTTACTTAACGCCTCCATAAGCCGCCAAAATGTCAACTGTAGCACGCGCGTGTCTATGTCTCCGACATGTTTTTTTTTCAATAAAAAACTGTGTGTTTGGACAATTTTGTGAATCAGCCTGTTTTGTTGTGTAGAGCCCTTTATAATAAACACATTCTAGTGTTGCCATAATGTGATAGCATTAACATTTTGATTGTACAGAGTGGTGAGAGACAGATAGTACGATTGCTTCGTCTGGAATTTTGGAGTGGTTCCTGAACGTTTTTAGTAACACTACAACCTCCTCGCGTCGGTTTCTTCATTACTTAGAATCAAGATTCCCTTGACCTGATTTTCTTTTTAGCCGTCTGTGGCTATCATTATCATGGCTACATCTGTAATTTTTGGAGTGGTTTCTGAACGTTTTAGTAACACTACAAACTACAACCTCCTTGCGTCGTATTCTTCATTACTTAGGGTCAAGATTACCTCGACAAGATCTCCTGTTTCAAATTCTGTGGCTATCCTTATCATGGTTTTATTTTATATAAGATGTGGTTACTTTTGACCCCAATCTGGTCAGAGATGTTGTTGACGCTGGAACTAACAAACCTAAAATGAACCGGACTCGTGACTTGAATAGATCTAGGTTATATGATCTCGGGAATGCAGACGCATCCCACCCGAAAAAAAAAAGGCAGGCTGGCCCACTTCTTGGCTGAGCGTATAAAAAAGCGCCTCATGGTGTGTGTGGTCCTCCCAAACTAAGGTGTTTTGAGGTGGATTGAATGTCAAGGTGGTTTTTATTGTTTTCAATAAAGCTGAACATACGCAATTTTCTTGCTTTCTTTCTTTCAGTGACCAGCTCTAGGTTATATCCTTGTTTTATGATGTGACCGAAACATTCCAAGACTTATTTCTTGCGCAGGCGTTAAGCGACACGTACTTAAATGTAATATCTAAACAAACGCGTGCCTTTGTTTTAACGATTGTCTCATCACTGAGAGCTGAAAATCCAACGTGAAAGTTTATTTAGGCACTAGCTTTTGCTTCCCTCGCGTTATTTTTGAGGTAACACAGTTCCCCTTTGGTGATTTGCAGGTGCCTGCTGCCTATAGTTTTTGCCCTTGCGCTTTATTTATTGTAATGGCAGAGCTAAGTTTTCCCTTTTCTTCCCTCTTTCTGTGGATGCACGGATGTGTTTTTACTCTTTCACGTCAAAACGGCTGAACGGATCTTGATGAAATTAGGCACAGAGGTAGATTATGGTCTGGAATAACACATAGGATACTCTTTTTTCGATCATCACGCGGGCGAAGCCGCGGGTGCCAGCTAGTAGTAGGTACATAATAATGACGACGTAAATTAGTCCAATGGTCGTATTGCTACACTTGCTAGTTAAATTTGTAATTATATTCGGCAGTTCCGTGAATCGTTCGTAATCTATTTTTTTTAAATGAGCAGGTTTTGAAGCACTGTGCTAATAATATACCTACAAGTTTGAGCCTTTTAAGAACTTAAAACCTTTTCACTTTCACATAGACGTACGTACGACTTTGCCTAACTTTTCAAAGGCACTGCTTAAGCGTCACCAAGTGCTTTTATAGGCAAGCAGCCAAATGATGAGTTATTTAAACATGAAATCAAACTTTCTTCGCTCCGCGCAGACATTTTCGTCAAATAATTAATTTGAAGTCGTTGTACATCATCATTTGCTAATACAGGGTCGAAGAAACATCGACGCAAACTGTTATCGCTCAAACTCAAAGCATTTATTTAAGTTATAGTACGGCCAACGAGAAGCGATACGAAGGGTCATTAACCTAAAGAACAACTGTGGCGTTGACAATCTAATATTTAGCTCTTTCCATCTTGTGCCTTTGTCGCAATGTCTCGTTCTCCCGGCAAAAACATGACAACGTTAAGACGGGTTCGCCAACATTCGGGCGGCCATTTTAGATGGGGTTTTAGCATGGGTTTTGTTTACATTTGGTATCGCTTCTCGTTGGCCGTGCTATAGACCATTACAGGCACTTCAGAATGACAAGAAACAAATGAATGAAACTACAGGCACAATGATACCGATGGAAAATTTCTATGACATAAGTGTGATTGCCTACGTATTCAGAACATGATTGGGACCCCTGGACATGGAAATATTCCATCGGCAATTTTAAACCTGCCTTTATAATGCACACCAGCAAGTACTTAGCCTGGATCTATTCTAGAACTGCGATTGAATACACTGTTTTTATAGATAGATAGATAATATATTTATTTGCTCAAACTGATGTTTATACACAAAAAGAAAAATGCATGTATGTTTGCCACATACTATGGCGTGCAAATGTTTAAATAAGCTTCGGTTTTAAGAAACAGATTACGTACGATTGATTGATTTCTAGGTAAATTGTGGAAATTCAACATTATTTTCTAATCGAAAAGGTGTACTCTCAAAAGGGTCCCATATAAATTTTAATCTATATTGTTTGGGGTTTTTTTGTAGTTTTTTTTGTAAATATCGTTTTTTTTTAGTTTTCTTCTATAATGCATATTGTTTCTTCTATTGTGTATGGACAATGCTAATTTCTCTTAGTAGCAATGAAAAATAAATGATCGATAAGAATTTGTGTGAAATACTATCATACCACAAGAAATAAAATTATTTATTTATGATGATTTATTTATTTATATGATGAACAAGATGGCAAAAAAATATGAATCAAACGAAAGTCATCGACTTCCGGAAGTAAATTTATTTTCCATCTTTTTTGTGTTTTAGGAAATTGAATTTTAACTTAACATCGGATGAAACCGCTGTGCTAGTATATGCTAGTACTGTGCTGTGCCCAGTACCTAAATATATTTAAAAATATAAATTTAAATCTTTACAATATTACACTTTACTACAAAAAAGCAGACTCTATTTTTAAATTACCTGACTTATCCTTACTATATAATATATATATATCCTTATCCTTATTCCTTACTTATATTCCTTACTAATATTATAAAGGCGAAAGTGAGTTTGTTTGTTTATTTGTTTGTTTGTTATCTCTTCACGCTTTAATGGCTGAACCGATTTTGATGAATTTTGGTACATAAATAGTTGGGAACCAGGAGACGGACATAGGCTAATTTTTATTTTAAAAAGTGGGATGTGAGGGAAGAAAAGGGAAAACTTAGCGTTGCTATTACAAATCAATAAGGCGCAAGAGGAACTGTGTTACCCCAAATTTAACGCGGGCGAAGCCGCGGGCGGAAGCTAGTAATATTATAAAAGCGAAAGTGAGTTTGTTTGTTTGTTACCTCTTCACGCTTTAATGGCTACACCGATATTGATTAATTTTGGTACAGAGATAGTTGGGAACCAGGAGACGGACATAGGGTAATTTTTTTTTGAAATAAGGGATGTGAGGGAGAAAGAGGAAAGAAACGGAAAAAGTTAGCGTTGCTATTACAAATTAATAAGGCGCAAGAGGAACTGTGTTACCCCAAATTTAACGCGGGCGAAGCCGCGGGCGAAAGCTAGTACTACATAATTCTTTAGTTAAAAAGCGTCAGTGTTGCAACTTAAATAGGTGTCAATAATAGTGCGACCATTCTAAACTTGGGAAGTATGTGAGCTGAGCGCAGTCAGCTCGTATGTCGAGACATTGCATGCCGAAACATACGCCGAGCAAATATCTTGTCTATTTAGGCTTGGGTGTACCACCAGATATGCTACAGATATTTTTTTTTAATCCACGAGCGAATTCATTTCGGCGATGACACGCCTGTTGTAAACTAGGATTACTCAAAAAAGGTATTGTAATTTTTCAGGAAACTAAATAGACATACTATAGTTTGTATGAGCATGAAATTTATTTCAAATCATAAATAACTTGTCTCTTTAATTTATAATAACGTATTCTACTAATGTTACAGTATTTATATTAAAGTAGTTGGGAAGGTACGAAACACCGGCTTAATCTAGTTTTTAAAAAAGATGTGTAAAAGTGTTTGTGAAAACCTACTTGAAAAACAAGCATTATTTATCGAACTGTTTGTTTTCTATAAAATGATTTTAACTTTATTCGAAAACGTTTTTTATAAAATAACTAGTTTTCGCCCGCGGCTTCGCTCGCGTTAAATTCGGTACTTATAACACACCAAACAGACCTGCAGTTTTTGCTCTTGCTTCTGATTGATTTGTAATAGCAACGCTGTTTTCCCTTTTCTTCCCTCTTTCTCCCAGACATTACACTGTTTTTTTTTTAAATTGCTTATGTCCGTCTCCTGGTTCCCAACTATCTCTGTGCCAAAATTCATCAAAATCGGTTTAGCCATTAAAGCGTGTAGAGGTAACAAACAAACTCACTTTCGCTTTTATAATATTAGTAAGGATTTCATCTCATTTTAATCTGACGAGCCCGGTGTATTATTTCTTTCGCTAAGTGTACATCGTACCCAACTCAGAATCATCCTTTCATCCGAGGCGTCTTAAGATGCGTCTGAGAATGATCATGGCACTGGAAGGATGAGCATCATATACACAATTAATTAAATCATTAACGTCATGATCAAACATACACTACATCAAGGAACTGCGTGTTCATATGCGGTGCTGTCGAGTGAAAAGATTCCAAGCACCGGAGATCACTGGATGTGGCACTGAGGGAGGTAAACATGCGCGTTAATTTTCCACGCGTGCCTTAAAAAGATACCTGAGAGTCTACCGGGGTTGCAGGTTGCTCGAAAGAGATACCGCGGCCCCGGAACATAAAGGGCAATAGAATGAACATGGGTGGGTTTTAGTCGGTACAATTCTGACACTCCCCCTACTCCGCCTAGAGCGGGAGAAGTTATTTGATGATTTCCCAACCGCAAAAAGGGAGGTTAACTTGAGCCTGCTCTGAGTTTCATTAAAGCACTGATAAAAGTACTTTTGAGAGCAGGGGAAGATATCCAAAATCAGTCTATACTATTTGCGCTATAGCATCGTGCAGGCGACATTTCAGTTAACATTAAATGACAAGATATTCTTAGCGATGTATCGATAAGATGGATAGTCGATATTTTATAGAAAGAGTTTAAATTAAGTATGCAATTATATTTATCTCACGTTATAATATTTTTTTATTATGTAACTTAATTAAAACATACTAACACAACGATGTTGAAAAAAATAAATGATTCTGATGATCTTGGCTCAATAGAGCCAAGATGTCAATAAAATTAAATCATTTAAGGCTAGAGACGCTATAACAAGTTATTGAAAAAATATTAAACGTTCAATATTGAATAGGAACGGTTTACCTAATGTCACCTGTACATTGCTACAGCGAAAACAGTAAAATATCTTGCGGTGTGTGACAAGCGCGTCGTGGACTATGTACAACATGTTATGTCCGCTGTTGTGTTCCAGGACGCTTGTACTTACACCTTACATAGTTGACGAGAAACATGACATTGTCATCTCTACTCACATTACACACGATAGAGCAGACATGAACTAGGATTTATGCTCGAGGAACAAACTTGTCCTTAATATTCTAGTATTTTATTATTCTATTTGTTTTAGGGATCCATACCTCAAAAGGGAGGAGCTTGTAGCTAAATAATAGCAGCTGCTCGGGTCGATCTGTAGGTTAAGCCGCGCTTGCCTAGGTTGGTCTGTGGATGGATGACCACCCGTTACATACCGAGTTTCTTCCGTGCCTCGGAAAGCACGTTAAGCCGTTGGTCCCGGCTGTCATTTGTAGATCTTTGACAGTCGTTACAGAAAGTCAGTGTTCCGAAAGTCTGTCAACCTGCACACAACAACAACAACTGTCAAAAAAACCCATTATCGCATTACCCAGTGCTAACTGGGTTTTGGAGGTCAGATAGGCAATCGCTCCATGTAAAATACTGATATTCAACTGCATCCGGTTGGACTGGAAGCCGACCCCAACATGGTTGGGAAAAGGCTAGGCAGATGATGATGACCTCAAAAGGAAAAACCGGAACCCTTATTCACTTTGTTGTCCCTCTAAGTATTATCAAAGAAAAAACAAAATCGCAAATCGATCCAGACGTCTTTGAGTAATCGGTGAACATACGTAAAAAAACCAACGTATTGACAACCTCCTCCTTTTTTTGAAGTCGGCTAAAAAGTAAATCTGAATCTGAATGCTAATAGCAATCGAGGGTACTAAAAACTTGGCCCCTGTCAAACGGAGAAATGGCCATAATCCTTCCCTCAACAAGTCATGGCTCTTATCTTTACCCCTACTATTAAATGACAGGATCTCGACAGATTTTGTGAATCGTTGGCAAAGTGAGCAATGTATTTGCAAAGTTGTAGATGGTAGCTACTTACGATTTGCAAAAAGATGTCTAAAAAATATACAGGGAATGATGCTTATACTGGTATTACAAACTGTTTTGACTCAATATGTTTGACCATAATTGGTGCATAAATTGTGTCGAAAGATTTCATGATTTTAAAATACAAAAATATAATGAAATCAACAATTGGTCTGGCTGTTTGTGTATGTCAGTTAAATGTTTGTAAACGCACCTACGATACAGGAGAAATTTCTAGTGTGGGGCAACTTCTTTTTAAAAACAATAGAAAATACAATAGATTAGTCCATTTAAAATCATTTAAAAATTCATCAATATTATAACAGGGCTTTTTTGTCAGTATTTTTTTAATGTATTCTTAAATTGGGCTGAATTTAATTTCTTCACGTCGTTAGTATACTTATTATAAATCTATAAATGAGTAGTTTTTGCCCGCGGCATCGCCCGCGTTAAATTTGGGGTAACACAGTTCTCCTTGCGCCTTATTGATTTGTAATAGCAACGCTAAGTTTTCCCTTTTCTTCCCTCTTTCTCCCTCACATCCAACTTTATATATTATTTAAAAAAAAGTATAGCCTATGTCCGTCTCCTGGTTCCCAACTATCTATGTACCAAAATTCATTACAATCGGTTTATCCATTAAAGCGTGAAGAGGTAACAAACAAACAAACTCATTTTCGCTTTTATAATATTAGTCAGGAAGTAAGGATTGGCAGTCTGCATACCATATATATTATACAGGAGCGCTGTCTTCGCTGGTTGAACACAAGCATTTTACTGCCACGCGTCTTCCGAACCTTCTTGGGGTGGTTTTCAATCTAACCGGATCTAGCAATATACTAGCATCTTACGACAGCCTATCAGACCTACCTCCACAACACAGTATTTGGTATAATATTTTAATCAAATTATATTATGATGTTGGCGCCCCTGAAATTGCCGCCCGGGTTCCTCCCTTCCTCCATCAAGGCTAATTTTAGGTCATGGGAAGATTTTGGGTGCTTTGCCTCAACATACCAGCTGACTTTGTTACTCAGGGGCCGTACATTAAACACGGCTGCATGCATATAGCACGAGTAGTAGTCGAAGTAGCCCTGCCTGGAATGGTCGTATGGAGAAAGCGGTTCAACGCCTTGGTAAACGCTAGGTATAGGTAGGTGTACGTACTTATATAGTGTTCTCAGAGAGAAGTCCCAATATTAGAGGAAGTAGTACCAGTAAATAAAAAGTTGCCCGGCATCCCTAACTTCAAAACTAAAATAAAAACCCAAGTACGAGTATCATGGTAAAATCTACTTTCCCGTAAAATCTCTTTGCAAGAAACTCCTTTCGTACAAAACTTTATCTCCACTTCCTATACTTTGAATAGTCATATCGACACCTCTGGGCTCAAAGGTCGTAAAGGACATTTTGGCGAAAATGACTTTTTGATACAGTTTTACTCAGTTTTTAATTCTCTATCGATCTGTATATTCCGTTTTACGAAATTCGCAAAAAAAATGCCTTTACGACCCACATAATTTAAGACGTTAAACAAAATGTACCGTTAAAATATGGAAGTAAATAACACTTAGTTACCAGAGCGAACTCATTTTGGTAGTAAAGCAAAATAAAAAAACAACTTTTGGGGTTAAAATAAATTAAAAATGTCAATTGTCCTTTACCTCCTTTGGTGGTTAATATAAGTCATTTTAAAAATTTTGATGTAAAGGGCATCTTCTTTGCAAATTGCCCTTTACACCCTTACAAGTTAAAATAAAGGAACATAAAGTGTCCTTTACTACCTAGTTTCTTTTCAATTATGTGCTTCCACTAAGGGCGTATTATAAACTTAAGTGAGAAATTGTCCCATAAATCCTAGAATATTCCGAATTTAATCTCAACCTACTTACTTAAAATTAAACAAAACTATTAACTCACGATCTCGTAAAATGTAGGTAGGTATTAATAAACCGATTATCATCAAAATTACAAGGATTTTTACCCTACCTTATTAAAATGACTCTAATACATGTGTATTCAACATACAATAAATAATAATAACACATACATGGCTCATGAGTGTGCTAGAGTCGTATAAAGTTAATGTAACTCTGCGCACCTTCCTGATCTCGTGTATGAGGCAATGAAGTACAGTCCTTCGCTATCCAGGATGTCGGCAGATTCAGAGAAATAGTGAACCGATAAAGATAGAGTGAGGTATATTCCAGGGCGATAGTTTGAGTTCACTTTGGTTCTGCTTAGCCTTGAATCCTCTATTTCCTCTAAGCACGCTGCTGGAGAATTCAGGTCTGGACTATTGATTGAGGAGAATTGGTCATTTTGTATCTTACCTTCTTTACATAGATGACTAGAAACTCTTTGCCCCCAACGATTTGCAGCTGATGGAGCTACTGAAGGTAACTGAAACTTTCAGTAGCGCCATCAGGATGGAATTTGGTGTAGACAAATGTGCGGTCATGCATGTAAAGCGAGGGGAAATTGTGGAATCTGTGGGAACCCAGCTCTCAGATTCCATAAACCTTAGACCCCTCTCAGCAACCGAAACCTACAAGTACTTGGTTGGGGATGTCGGAAGCGCTGGGCATCAATGTTGCTAACGCAACGTTGCTGAAGCAATCGTTGAAGGAGCGCTTCTTTGGCCGCCTGAGAAAAGTATTTAATAGTCTTTTATCAGGCGGAAACAAGGTGCGTGCTTTCAACGGTTGGGTCATGCCGGTTTTAAAGTACTCTTTCGGCAAACTCAAATGGACTCAAACAGAACTGGACGCCTTGGACAGGAAGGTCCGTACATTGTAAACGACATTTCGTATGCATCACTCACGTTCTTCGGTTATGAGACTGTATATCCCGCGGAGTTGTGGAGGTCGAGGAATGCATCGGGACGGAATGTGGTTGCAGTGGCAAAGGCCTCACTCCGCTCTCCTTGGCTAAAGAGAACAGACGCAAATCTCTAGTGCTTGACACTAATGACCGCAAGGAGGTATGGCACAGTAAGGAGCTTCACGGACGCTTTTTCCGGGCCCTACATGAACCCGATGTAGATCAATCAGCGTCCGTAGCCTGGCTACGTTCCGGGGATCTCTTTGGAGAAACCGAAGGTTTTATCTGTGCAATTATGGATTATTATAAATCTATAAATGAGTAGTTTTTGCCCGCGGCATCGCCCGCGTTAAATTTGGGGTAACACAGTTCTCCTTGCGCCTTATTGATTTGTAATAGCAACGCTAAGTTTTCCCTTTTCTTCCCTCTTTCTCCCTCACATCCAACTTTATATATTATTTAAAAAAAAGTATAGCCTATGTCCGTCTCCTGGTTCCCAACTATCTATGTACCAAAATTCATTACAATCGGTTTATCCATTAAAGCGTGAAGAGGTAACAAACAAACAAACTCATTTTCGCTTTTATAATATTAGTCAGGAAGTAAGGATTGGCAGTCTGCATACCATATATATTATACAGGAGCGCTGTCTTCGCTGGTTGAACACAAGCATTTTACTGCCACGCGTCTTCCGAACCTTCTTGGGGTGGTTTTCAATCTAACCGGATCTAGCAATATACTAGCATCTTACGACAGCCTATCAGACCTACCTCCACAACACAGTATTTGGTATAATATTTTAATCAAATTATATTATGATGTTGGCGCCCCTGAAATTGCCGCCCGGGTTCCTCCCTTCCTCCATCAAGGCTAATTTTAGGTCATGGGAAGATTTTGGGTGCTTTGCCTCAACATACCAGCTGACTTTGTTACTCAGGGGCCGTACATTAAACACGGCTGCATGCATATAGCACGAGTAGTAGTCGAAGTAGCCCTGCCTGGAATGGTCGTATGGAGAAAGCGGTTCAACGCCTTGGTAAACGCTAGGTATAGGTAGGTGTACGTACTTATATAGTGTTCTCAGAGAGAAGTCCCAATATTAGAGGAAGTAGTACCAGTAAATAAAAAGTTGCCCGGCATCCCTAACTTCAAAACTAAAATAAAAACCCAAGTACGAGTATCATGGTAAAATCTACTTTCCCGTAAAATCTCTTTGCAAGAAACTCCTTTCGTACAAAACTTTATCTCCACTTCCTATACTTTGAATAGTCATATCGACACCTCTGGGCTCAAAGGTCGTAAAGGACATTTTGGCGAAAATGACTTTTTGATACAGTTTTACTCAGTTTTTAATTCTCTATCGATCTGTATATTCCGTTTTACGAAATTCGCAAAAAAAATGCCTTTACGACCCACATAATTTAAGACGTTAAACAAAATGTACCGTTAAAATATGGAAGTAAATAACACTTAGTTACCAGAGCGAACTCATTTTGGTAGTAAAGCAAAATAAAAAAACAACTTTTGGGGTTAAAATAAATTAAAAATGTCAATTGTCCTTTACCTCCTTTGGTGGTTAATATAAGTCATTTTAAAAATTTTGATGTAAAGGGCATCTTCTTTGCAAATTGCCCTTTACACCCTTACAAGTTAAAATAAAGGAACATAAAGTGTCCTTTACTACCTAGTTTCTTTTCAATTATGTGCTTCCACTAAGGGCGTATTATAAACTTAAGTGAGAAATTGTCCCATAAATCCTAGAATATTCCGAATTTAATCTCAACCTACTTACTTAAAATTAAACAAAACTATTAACTCACGATCTCGTAAAATGTAGGTAGGTATTAATAAACCGATTATCATCAAAATTACAAGGATTTTTACCCTACCTTATTAAAATGACTCTAATACATGTGTATTCAACATACAATAAATAATAATAACACATACATGGCTCATGAGTGTGCTAGAGTCGTATAAAGTTAATGTAACTCTGCGCACCTTCCTGATCTCGTGTATGAGGCAATGAAGTACAGTCCTTCGCTATCCAGGATGTCGGCAGATTCAGAGAAATAGTGAACCGATAAAGATAGAGTGAGGTATATTCCAGGGCGATAGTTTGAGTTCACTTTGGTTCTGCTTAGCCTTGAATCCTCTATTTCCTCTAAGCACGCTGCTGGAGAATTCAGGTCTGGACTATTGATTGAGGAGAATTGGTCATTTTGTATCTTACCTTCTTTACATAGATGACTAGAAACTCTTTGCCCCCAACGATTTGCAGCTGATGGAGCTACTGAAGGTAACTGAAACTTTCAGTAGCGCCATCAGGATGGAATTTGGTGTAGACAAATGTGCGGTCATGCATGTAAAGCGAGGGGAAATTGTGGAATCTGTGGGAACCCAGCTCTCAGATTCCATAAACCTTAGACCCCTCTCAGCAACCGAAACCTACAAGTACTTGGTTGGGGATGTCGGAAGCGCTGGGCATCAATGTTGCTAACGCAACGTTGCTGAAGCAATCGTTGAAGGAGCGCTTCTTTGGCCGCCTGAGAAAAGTATTTAATAGTCTTTTATCAGGCGGAAACAAGGTGCGTGCTTTCAACGGTTGGGTCATGCCGGTTTTAAAGTACTCTTTCGGCAAACTCAAATGGACTCAAACAGAACTGGACGCCTTGGACAGGAAGGTCCGTACATTGTAAACGACATTTCGTATGCATCACTCACGTTCTTCGGTTATGAGACTGTATATCCCGCGGAGTTGTGGAGGTCGAGGAATGCATCGGGACGGAATGTGGTTGCAGTGGCAAAGGCCTCACTCCGCTCTCCTTGGCTAAAGAGAACAGACGCAAATCTCTAGTGCTTGACACTAATGACCGCAAGGAGGTATGGCACAGTAAGGAGCTTCACGGACGCTTTTTCCGGGCCCTACATGAACCCGATGTAGATCAATCAGCGTCCGTAGCCTGGCTACGTTCCGGGGATCTCTTTGGAGAAACCGAAGGTTTTATCTGTGCAATTATGGATGAAGTTATGATGACAAATAACTACCGGAGATTTATTGTGAAGGACGGCACGGTTGACAAATGTTGGGCATGCCACCGTCCGGGTGAATCAATTCGACACATTATCTCCGGTTGTTCTCGTCTAGCTAACGGAGAGCACTTACATAGACACAACCTTGTAGCCAGGATTATCCATCAGCAACTTGCTCTAAAATATAACCTTGTGGAATCGGAAGTGTCGTACTACAGGTATGAGCCCGACCCAGTTCTTAAACATGGCAATATGTATATGTACTGGGATCGCTCCATCATCACTGACAGGACTATTGTTGCCAACAAGCCTGATATAGTGGTGGTGGATCGATCAGAGCGGCGCGCAATGATTGTTGACACATAACAGTCCCGCATGATGAGAACCTCGTGAAAGCCGAGAAAGATAAGTAAATCAAGTTTATTGACTTGGCTCGCGAGGTTGTCGACATGTGGGATGTGGACTCAGGGATCATTGTGCCGATAGTCATATCTGCCAATGGCTTAATTGCTCAGAGCCTCGACTAATACCTGAGGAGGCTCTCGTTAGGCAGCTGGATCAAAGGTTTGATACATAACGCGGTACTCCTGGACACGGCTCGTATTGTTAGCAGGTTCCTTTCTCAGGAACCCTGACCGCCGGTAGCTTGGATCCTGTCCCCGATACCGGTGGTCTACAATTCTTTTTAATGTTTTTTTTTCATTAAGAAATATTTAATAATGTAATTTTATGTAAAAAAATGAACATAAAAATATAATAAATACATAAAATTACGTGATCCATTTAATTATTAAGTTTAATTATCAATTAATCCTTTTAGAATACCTTAGCGGGTGATCCTTTAGAACCTAAAAAATATTGCACTTGTCCATTATTTCCATACTTTGATTAATTTGCACAATAAAGTAGATTTACGCCCTAAACTAAAATCATAAGATGAAAATTTTAGGGGGGTAAAGGACATTTATTTTTAAATTTGTGGTCGTAAACGAAATCTATCTCGACAAATAAAGCATTAGGGTAAAATTGTAATACTGCCCAAGAAAGTACTATGAAATCTAAGCACTTTCCCAAAGTTTCATTTAAATAGCTCAAGAAACAAAAAAGTTAGAGTAAAAATACGATTTTTTTTTCAGTTTTTTGCTTCTCCTGAAAAGTTGCATTTTGTCCTTTACGACCTTTGAGCCCAGAGGTGTCGATATGATCGGCACTTACGATGTTTCCCGATCCCCATGATCCCACTTACAAACTAAAACATTGAACCAATAGTACGGACCAAATAAATCAAAGTTAGAATCGAGCGACATCAGATCTAACCAGCTAATCCTTCTGTGACGAATTTCTGTGCAAAAACGTACTTTATCGCAACAGTTCAGAGTTACAATTCGAAGAGATAAGACGTATTTATAGTGCCATTAGTTTTAAATGTCCGATAATAGTTTTAGGGATTTACGGGGATATGTTTTTGCATGAAAAACGATCGTAAAAATGGGGTGGGGCGGTAATCTGTCTTTTTGGGAAATGATTTAAAACACGATAAGACATAGGCACTAGGCTACGTTCCTAAACTTTATCTACGAAAGATTTGTAGGCACTACAAAAGATTTATGAAATGAAATTAAAGAAGAAAATGTACCTACTATTTTGTTTAAATGGCAGATGGGTACCTTTGATTGATTCTGACAACGGCCTTGACTCATGCTTTATTAAGCCGCCGCGGGAGACGCTCCAGGTATCGGGCGTCTCAAAACGACTCCCGGCCACTGTAGATGTAGGTCTGTGGTCAGTGAGCAATGGGTAGCTCACCGTTCGTCCGTCTAGTGACAACGGGCCGTGTCGACGCGCGGCGTCTGGTGACTTACTTCAAGCTAATAATCCGACGAATAGAAACATGGAACACAGCACACACTCTCAATACCTGACATGGAAGACTAGAGGCTGAAAAGGCGGCAAGCGATTAGTTCCGATTTAGCTAACTAATCATAAAATAATAGTTATAAATTATAGTACTATAAGTATTTAAATGAATTAATGAAAAAAATATACAATAAGATAATGTCCTGACGACCCTAACACAATGGAGTGTGCCTGTCACAGCAATTCCTTAAGTAGCGACCATCGCCAGGACTGGCCCGCTCACAGCGAACTAACGACTTTGGGAACACTCGGGGCACACGCTGTACTGGACGCGAAGGGCGCTATACCCAGCCTGCGTATAACTAGCCCACAGGCTACACTGTATGACCCCACCCGTCCCTTGCAAGAGCCAGCCCGCGCTGCTGAGCCAGTAAGTTTAAATCAGTCCATAAATAATATCGCTCAGTCAGATCCAGCCTCACCCTTGCTGTCCCTCAGCGACGCCCTAAGCCGAGGCTCGTACCCCACAGGGGGTGCCCGCGAGCGTGTAGTCGCTTAGTTTGTAAGTTTTCACCCTGGCTGGAGGTCTTAATTTTTAAGGCACCCACAGCAATCGCCCGGTTAAGCAGACGACAACCTTCTAGGTTGAACTGCGAGATGCCATTAATTAAAAAAAACCTGTATGAAGTGCCTGTATAAGAACAATGTGGGTAAAATCAATAATCAAACAAAACAATAATATTTTAGTAATTTAATATTTTAGTATTGTAAACTACGAACAATAAATATTCGATCAATCTACAATTAACAAGAGTAATGCACTCGATGATCTACTACAGTTTACATTTGGTTTCAAAAATATATAATATAACAGTAAATGCAATCCAGGAATGCGTAAAAATAATATAATTTGTGCTTTCAAGGACACTTTCCACTTACATCTAAAAATACAGACAAATAAAAACAACTTTATTATTTGAATATGCATGAACAAAAATTCATATTTATATTGTCTACTATCTTTCAGTGTTTTTTAATTATTTAAATGCCTTCTTTAAGTGTGTTCGTAAAACTGTTACTTTATCTATTAATAATTTTACAAAATTGACTTTTACACAGACAATTATTATTCTTTTTACAACAGAGTATAAATATTCAAAATGGCGACCGGTTATAAAATCGCTATTTCTAAGACAATATTGTACATTTGATACATAAATGCGTTTTAAATACTGTTTTAAAGTTGTTAGTATTTATAAGATACAACAGTTTGTTTAGTAAATGATTAAGACAGTGAATTAATAATAAATCAACATTTTCTAAAGAGTTATTCAATACTTTTTAGCTCTTTGAATTACACACCCACTAAATGCTGACAATTGATTTGTATTTATTTGAACGTATTCTATGAACTTTATATAATTTGTACGAATACCTACAAATTTTGGGCGGTAAATAACAGTGTCACTTCAGCAAGAGCGCATTTTACTCGTCTAGGTTGCATTTAGCCTTGTAAGTCCTCATTTAGCTCCACAACGCAAGATTTGACCCTATCAACCTGCATTTAGACGAGAAAACTAACGCTGTGGCTCAATCTCGCATAGTATGTCAGCTTTATGCTGACAAATGACAGTTTTACGTGGATATGAAGCAAGTTTTCTGCGGGCCCAGCTGTGAAAAAATCAACCCTCTAAATTTATGCAGTCAATAGTTATGGCTGTTTATATCGAGGTATTCCTCATAGCGCTCCCGTTTTGAAGCGCTCCCATCTAAGCGCTCCCGTTTTGTTCCTCAAAGCGCTCCCAAAAGGAGCGCTTTGAGGAACGATTAAAAATATTAAAATTTATTTCCTCGAAGCGCTCCCATGATTAACTTTCGGATAGAGATGGGACTATACTAACTGAAATTATCAATAATAACTAGGTAATAAGTAGAACACATTGTTATACTATAATATACAACTAGCGGCCCGTCCCGGCTTCGCACGGGTTTGGTATTTTTTTTTTGTTTTATTGTAAATCCTTTAGTCCACCAAATCGATGAATATAATCTGCCGACATATTTACCTATTCATATTTTTTTATTGTTTAGCTTATGATTTCTCTCCATTATGTTTACCATTACTACCCCCCTCCCCGCACACCTGGCAATGAGGTGTCTATCGTTTACGCTCATCTTACGGGACTTCCTCAATCTCTTCCCCTCATCCTATTAGGGCCGGTGTCCCTCAGGGTTCCGTCTTATCCCCCCTCGTCTTCACGCTGTTCACTAGCGACATTCCCAAGAGCAAAAAAGCTCAGTTAGCTCTGTTCGCGGATGACACGGCCATTTACTATACTGGCCGCTGTACAAACGCTATCGCTCGTACCCTTCAGACCCCAGCCGACATCCTGGGCGCTTGGTTCAGGAAATGGAGAATCGAGATGAATCCCGGTAAAAGTCAGGCGGTTATCTACTCCAAACCGCGCTTTAATCCCCTGATCCCCAGTTTGATCACTATGTACGGCAAGCCTATCCCCTGGGAAAAGCAAGCCAAATACTTAGGTGTCATTCTCGACAGCCACTTGTCCTTCGCGGCACATATTGCTATGGGTTTAGGTTTCACTTTTTATTTCAGGCAGAAAGCAAATTGTCACTTAAGTGCAAATTGCGTTCATACACCGCGGTCATCCGTCCCATCGTGACATACGCATGTGTCGTGTTCGCCCACGCCAACCCGCGTTTCCTTCATAAGATGTAGACCTTGCAAAACCGATTCCTTCGTAAAATCACGGGAGCCCGTAACGATAGTCTTCACTTCGACTTAAGAATCCCCACCGTCGTTCAATTCATGAAGCGTCTTTCCATGCGCTTCTTTGACTCCGCGTTAAAACATCGCAACCCCCTTATCGCATCGGCCGCTCGATACGATCCCTCGCGAATAAGTAAAATTCATCGTCCTAGACATTTTCTCGTCACTCCTGACGATGCTATAACCCTGCTCCAGGAGAGCAGCAGGGAGACTAGCACTCTGCGCAAATTCAGACGCAAAGCGCCGTCATTCCATCCTCGCCGACGAGGCCCGTCGCGACGTCCCGGTAAATGCCCCACCCGTCCTTTGCAAGAGCCAGCCCGCGCTGCTGAGCCAGTAAGTTTAATCCAGTCCATAAATAATATCACTCAGATCCAGCCTATCTCTTGCTTTCCCTCAGCGTCGCCCTAAGCCGAGGCTCGTACCCCACAGGGGTTCCCTTAGCGTGTAGTCGCTTAGTTTGTAAGTTTTCACCCTGGCTGGAGGTCTTAATTTTAAGGCACCCACAGGATTCGCCCGGTTAAGCAGACGATAACCTCCTTGGTTGAACTGCGAGATGCCATTCCTAAAAAAATCTATCGTTTACGTCAATGGTAGAAATGACAATAACATTGGCCCTTGTATACACATAAGAGTGCCGAAAGCAAAAAGATATTATTCTCTCAATTTCGTAATTAAGTTAAGCAACTTCACACATGAGTTTTTAAAAATTATCGATATAATTCATGACGTTTACTTCATGCTTTTCCCTATTTTTAAACGTGGGAGCGCTTCGAGGAAATAAATTTTATTATTTTTAATCGTTCCTCAAAGCGCTCCTTTTGGGAGCGCTTAGAGGAATAAAACGGGAGCGCTTAGATGGGAGCGCTTCAAAACGGGAGCGCTACGAGGAATACCTCTTTATATCATAGGTTTGTACGGAACACTTGGTGCGCGAGTCCGAAGGTTTTTTATTCCAAGTCCACATTTTCCAGGTAATTTAATACAATTCACTGTCTCAACTGCTACCCAAGACCTTACCAATAACAAGGCTATCACCCTAATTATTTCTTAACATTATAAGTTCGTAAAAATTGCACTTATTACAGCGTGACTGGTTCTAAAACTAAGAGCACATTTTTGTTCGTTAACTTAAGTAAATAGATAAGTTATAAAGCGCTGTTTTGTTGTTGATGGTGTTCTGAAAAAGAGAAAGATAGATTAAGTTCAAAATGTTGTTATTATTAAATAATAATATATATAGTAGACTACTGTACAGATGCAATAAAGTATTGAGTATATTATTATCTAATATATAAAATTCTCGTGTCACAGTTTTCGTTCCCATACTCCTCCGAAACGGCTGGACCGATTTAAACGAAATTTTGTGTACATATCGGGTAGGTCTGAGAATCGGCCAACATCTATTTTTCATACCCCTAAGTGAGCAGCGGGTGAAACCGCTGGGCACGGCTAGTAATATATACAGTAGACTATGGATGATATAGGGATGCAATAAAGTATGAGTATATTATTATCTAATATATAAAATTCTCGTGTCACATTGTTTATAGCTCTGTCTCTTACCCTCAGCGGAATAAGTTCTGCTTTAACACGTCATGGTAGGGTAGCAGTGAGTTGAATTGAGTTGGTATCTTTAAATTGAGTATATGTAGTAGAATTCAGATTGAGTGAGTAGAAATTGTGCTCTATTCAAGATGGGCTTAGCTTATTGTAGTGGTCTAAGGCGGGCAGTTTAGGTACTGCCTTAGCTTGCGACGTTCAAAAAGAACTGGTTCTTAGCCTTATTTGAATAATTGCCTTTTCACTTGACATTGACTCCAATTAGTAAGTACCTCCAGTTAAAATGTTGATCGCTAACATAATGGACCTTTCAGTTTTCAAAACAAGCAATAATTAAAAAGCTGATAATACAAACCTTCACTCAGTCTTCTCATCCTTGATCTCCCGGACTGTGGGTCCGTCAGTCTTGGGGTTGTTCTTCCAGATGTAGTAGGACAGAGAGCTGGCATAGCCCAACCACGCCAGGTACGGCAGCATGAAGTACCCAGCCTTGTGGCTGATGGGGAAGAATGACAGGGTGGTGGCCCAGGCTGCTACTTGGAGGACTGAGATCTCGATGAAGGCCTGGTGATTAAAAACGGGGATTATTAATAATAATAGGGTCTCATTTTAGCTTTAAGGTCCCTTCTAGGAACCCTATAAAATCAAATGGTAAGGCTGGTCGTCAAACTTTAAGGCCACTGACTATTACTAACGATGTCAATGATGAACGACACGGTTGGCGCAGAGGCTGAGCGATCGACTGCTGCAAGAAATGCTGGAACAAATATTTGTATGGCCTACGGATAGTTGTTCCGTGTCTGGCTGTTTGTGTATGTGAGCTTAATGTTTGTAAACGCACCCACGATACAGGAGAAATTCATAGATGGGCAACGTTTATAAAAAAAAAAACTGCAATCGGACAGCCGAGACAACGACTTAACGTGCCTTCAGGGGCACGGAAGAAACTAGTTATATAATGGGTGGTCACCCATCCACTGACTAACCTAGGCAAGCACGTAATAATTTTGCTACGAGCTCCCAAATCAAAGTAAAGTACCTTGTTTTAAAAAAATAGTTTAGGCAAAAGATGATGAGATCAAATTAATATATTGATATACCAACCAGTTTAAAGTCTTTCAAGCCGAAAAAGATGGGTGTCCACGCCCAGTTGAGGAGCAACTGACCTCCATAGAGGGTCAGAGGCAATACTGCTTCCTCTGAAATATAAGAAAAGAGATGTTTAAATTAATTTGACGGGCCTGTTGGTCTAGTGGTTAGTGGCCCTGACTGCTAAGCTGGAGGTCGTGGGTTCGATTCCCACCCCGGACAAACTTTGTGTGATGAGCATGATTGTTTGTTCTGTGTCTGGGTGTCATTTATCTATAATATGTATGTATTTATAAATTATATAAGTATGTATATCAGTTGTCTGGTTACCATAACACAAGCTCTGCTTAGCTTGGGATCAGATAGCCGTGTGTGAGTTGTCCCAAGATATTTATTTATTTTATTTATTTAATTATGCCTGTAATTAGTTATACCAGGTATGAAGCCATCAACCATGCGTTCTGTACATCAAACTAAGAACCTCTGTGCAAAAATGATTGCTTGTAAAAGTTATACTTTTTGGGGTAAATATCATGATTATGTAATTGTATACCATGTTATTGTTTGTGACATAAAGTTTAAACAATAATAGAAAGAAAGAAAAAATATGAATTATTTGTTGCTAATCGCGACACGTATTTATTAACAACACGGTTGGTGCAGTGGCTTAGCGTTTGAATGCTGCGCTACGTGTCGCGGGTTCGATCGCCGCACGGAACAAATATTTGTAAAGCCTACAGATAATTTTTTCCGGGTCTGGCTGTTTGTGTATGTGGGTTTAAATGTATGTAAACGCACCCACGATACAGGAAAAATTCCTAGTGTGGGGCAACGTTTTTTTTTTAAGAAAACATGATATTATTTTGTGCTCATGTATGTGTACGTATTGTATGTTTGTGTATTGTATTGTATTGTAACAATGGACAAAATTGCCAAGTATTTGTTTATTTCTCGAAAGAGTTTCCTGCATGGCAACATAAATTAGCACGGTGGTAGAAGGAATACACAGCTCTTATTAATTACAACAAAAAATATGTATTATTAACACAAATAATTCCTCATTGGGACAAACCTGTCACGGACTTAAATGGGTTTTTTATCTGAGGATTTATTTCACACATTTAATTTATTTTTGTGTATGATGTCATTGTTCAAAGGTGGGTAAATAGTAACTGTTTGTTGAGGCAATAACTACGATGTGTTGTATTTGCCAATTAGCATTTTAAGTCTTATTTTGTAATGTCTGTGACCAATGAAGGCCAAAACGTTCGACATTCACTAGCAAGTGCTGCATTCTCTGTTTGTTTCACTACAAATCTAATAAATAACTTTTAATAGGCTCCAACAGTTAATGTGCCAGAACGCCGCGCAAGCCAGTTTTTGTGCAGTTTTCTGGACCTATCTTCTTGTTATTTAAAACGAACTAAGAAACTAAAAAATACATTAAATTTCTTTATAATATTCATTCCATTATTATAGATTTATTTTTATTGAGTAATTATTTAGTAAATCTCCTTACAACAAAACCCCCAAAAAAATGATCAATAACATGCATTTCCTCGTAAAGTAAACATTGTTTAATTTTGCTACTGACACTAATGGATACACAATTTTATAATGAACATTTTGGTATATTTTTTTTCCTTAATCCCAAAACTTTATTTTATATAGAGTTTATTGCAATGCTTACTACTGTTACTCCTGCGCGACAAAGAGGGAACGAATGCTCAAGATTATTTGGTCAGGGTACGGCCCTAAATAAAAACTCCTACTATTATAAATAAGAGGTGTGTGTCTCTGTAGGGAGACTGTAGCTTCCTTTTGTTTTTTAACATTCAAAAGAGCCTGTAATGGTCTAATTGAAATAAATGCTTTGATTTGATTTGATTAATCATCTGCAAAAAATAGTCACTTTCAGTCTTGCGTTTATAATGTAACACCGTATATACGATTACTCTAGAAATGACTAAATTATGTTGAAGGAGCGGACCGTAATCCTTTAGCCGTATAAGGCAGTGTAAATATCTCTAACTGATAACAAGTGATATGTCATACTCTCTACAGTCAAATTATCTTATCAGTCGTCAAATAGATTATCCATATAAGCTGTATTGGCATTATGTAATAAATTCTATTTGGTTCTAGATATTTCAGGTGTTATTGTTGTCATGGCTATATTTTTCTTAGTTTGTGCTAGTCTAAGAACAGCTAGCCAGCTCAATCTGTGACAACACATAGTCAAAGGACTGATTGCACGATAAAGGAATTAATGAAAAATAAAAAGTGTTTGTACTAGTTCTAGCCCGAGGCTTCGCTCGCGTTATGAGCGACAATTATCTTCAGGGAAGTTTTAAATTCGTAGTGTGAGGCAACATTTAATTTTAAAAAAAATGAGACGTGGATAATATCGCTTACAATATATGAAAGAATGATTGGTTTCGGATCTGTAGTTAGAAAATTTAACTTTTCTTTATAATATTGGTAAAGATTAGCATAAGCTATGTGTATTGGGAAGTCAGTTGGTATCAAATGGTGGTATAAGTTGACTCAAATAATCCCCCCGTTCTGAGCGGAGCGGGAGAGTCAGACTTATACTGACTAAAACCCATCCATGTCCTTTCTTTTACCCTGTGTTCTGTTGCCGCCGTAACTATTTTGATCAACCCGAAAATCCAGAAGATACTGGTGCATTCTGCTAGCTTCGCTAAATCCTTAACAGTTCAAGCTGTACGGCTATAGCGCTCAAACCCTGTCCACTTTTAGTATACTGGTCAAAATCACTACATCTCTTCTTAAACAACAATATTAAATATTTCTTTGCTCCCATGATAATTATTTTATATGTATACTTGCTTTCGCCCGTGACTTCGTCCGCGTCGCATATACCTAGTTACTTTGGACTAACGGTAACTTTAATGCGCGTGTGAATCGAAAAAAAAATCTCCCCTTTTTCTTCCCCTTACCCCACTTTTTTTTAGCGTATGTCCGTCTCCAGGGTACCAACTATCTCTGTATCAAAATTCATCAAAATCGGTTTGGCCATTTAGGCGTGAAGACGTGACAAACAAACTCACTTTCGCTTTTATAATATAAGTAAGGATTATTATGTGTGTATTTTAATCAAAATCAATTACCTTGGAAACCATCACACTGTTCATAAATTATGTATGATGCATAACCCATGCTGCTGTACAGGATAGTCCATGCAGGTCCGAACACCCACTTGGGGGGGTTCCAGCAGGGCTTCTTGAGGTCATCGTACCAGGCCTTCTGGCCGGCGTCCTTGCGGATTTGTCCAGCGAAGTATACACCGTTGGCCCAGCCTCCCAAGTTCGGTAGAATGATGGAACCAATTGCTCCCAGATTTGCCATGACTAATTCGTTTACTCTGGAAAAGAAGGGAGAACCAATTTATTGTTTGCACTTGATTGTAGCACACACATATAACAGAACACTCAATCAATTGAATCACAGTCAATTGTGTTTATCTAAATCTAAATTTATCTAAATAAAAGATAACAAAAATAATACTGAACTTTTCTCTAAGAGTTTCTACGCATGTGTCCTAAAATTTTTAGTAAACTACCAAAAACATTAAAAAGTATATCCACAACAAAGCATTTTAAAATTTATCTAGTTGAAAAGGCATACACTATTCTATTTTAGAGGATAAAACATAAAATAAGACTGTCCGATATATGTGTTTTTCTATTTCGTTTTTGAAACGGTTTCTTGTAATTAATTTGTAGGCCTTTCAAGGCAAAACATAGTGGAAAAACACAATTCTTTATACCATAAACCATGTACCTATGTTTCACAAATAAGTAACTTTGGTGTTGACTTTGAAAAATATATGAATATTTTTGAGCATTTTAGGTAAATAAACACACACAATACAAGAGTATTGTAACATATTTTATTTTAATTTGAGTTAGCACTATTATAAATATAACTAACCCCTACACAAGTACCTTATAACAGTGAAAACAGTTTTCCTAACTTGCAATGTAGTCACAACTAAGAGCTAAAGTAAATTAATATTTCAGTTTCACTATTAATTATTTTCCGCAATCATAGCATGACAAACCCAAATTCTTTTCCTACAGGAAATTAATACTGTCAAATGGTGAACAAGCACATTTTAAAGCAGATACATTGCTTAGCAACAAGGATTTTAAAACATCAATATAATTAGTTCATTAAATTTTATTTGATTCACCATGACTAATCAATAAATTCCCTTATAGATTGCAGTCTGCTAAACATGATATTTTGGGTTTGTTTTTACATCTAGCAGTGTCATGTAGTGGTTATCAGGAAAATCTCAGTAGGAGCCACAAAGTCTAAAATAGGGTAGTTGACACCACCAATCAATTGATATACTTTTTATGAGCTGTCAAAACGCGCTTCCCCCATAGATTTTGTATGAGACTCGCAACCGATGACGTCACAAAGTTGATGATGTAACTAATTATTGATTTTAAAGCAACTAAAAATCGAATTTTAAAATTATTTTGAAATGAATGGAGTTCTCAGGTCTAGAATAAGGTGTCCTTTCAGAAAAAATGTGTTTTTAAATTATTGGTTAATGGTGTCAACTACCCAATTGTACCTGGTTGATGGCAAAAGGCTTGGGAGTGTACTGTCTAGAATACTTCTGTTTGGACGGAGTTGAAGGAACTGTCAGACTTGTACTAACTAAAACCTCTATGTTCCTTCTTTAGGCCTTTGTGTTCCAGGGATGCAGTATTTCTTTCAAAGACCCTGCAGTCCCCCAAACAGGCCCCAGTTCCTCCTAGTTCTACTACTGACTAACATACCCACAATATTTTGTTTCCTAAGTTCTTGTTGTGTTTACGTAATTTCATAGAGTAATATTTCTCAGTGCCTCTACGACTAACCCTACTGGAGTAAAAGATTTGATGTTTAGTAATGAATAAGTTTGTCATTACAACAGTTTTTTTTTATGAACACTTAGTACTTAAAATCACATTCAGGTAGAAGCTAAATAAAGATTGAAAAAGCAATAAGATATTTGAATGGTGTGAATACACTTTGAATTTTACAATATTCTATCTCTATAAGTACCTTAATAAATCCTTTTAAGTGTTGGTGTGTGTTCTGACTACAGAGTCGGAGGCAATTTGTAGATTTAAAATAGAGTTAGAAAATTGTAAAGGGGGTACAATTCAAATAAAGCCAGTTTTATTTCTGTCTGTTTTGAATACTTTAGGATTCTGTTATTATACACTTTGTATTACACAGTTTATTTGAAAAATTACATCCTGTACTATAAATATACCTAAATCATTAGATTTTTATCTTTGCTGCCAGAACTTAAGTCTTTTTTACTATTTGTGTTAAGCAAACTTCAACATACCTTTCTTCTGCCATAGTTAGTGGACTATACACAATATTTTTTTTTACTACAACTAGTCGACAAAAACCTTTTGAAGACCTATCTTAAATACTTTGAACTATCATACCTTTCCAACTCCATTTTCTGATAATTTAAATTCTTTTCGACACACACTCAAGATTAAATAAGAAACAGCACTTATGTCGTATACCAACGCCTGTTTTAAAATTTATGATAAAAGTTAGAACCGGTATTTAGATATCGATTAAAGTTCACTAGTCGACAGATTAGATTATATTGTAAAACTTACCAACAGTATTATTCGGGCCGTTAATGAGGAGTGACGTAACTTGAGCTATTATCAACGATGATTGAGCCAAAATTCTAATATACAGTTAAGTTATACGCGAGTGAGGCTCCCGCACACATTACGCAATTTATTTACATTAGAAAACGCCGGTAAACTACTTTATAGGTGAGATAAACTTAATGTTCAGTATTGTTGGTTGAATACTTACTTGTTTGAGTTATTACTTCGAAAATCTGCCGTTAAAAGCAGTAAATGTCTTGTAAATGTGAAAATAAAAAATTCCAAGTGAAATCAGCTTCCCGGAACAAATATTATTCCATGAATTTTAGGAGTAATGCAAATTCATGGCAATGATCTAGAACTTTTGTACTTTTTATTCTGTAGGGTAATACTTTGAATACGTAACGTCACTATTGTCAGATGATTGCATCGTTCCGTTTTATGTTGCAAGCATGCAACCGACATGGCGACACAACCTTTGCGTACTTCTTTTGGATCAATGAAAAATCCATTGCCAATCAACAGATAATTATTTTATTATATGGTCTCTGTTTTCATAACTTGTTAATTACAATAAAAAAGGTTTTCTTAAAATAACGGAACGCATTGTTAACTCATGGGAATATGTATAATTTATTTTTGTTTGAATGCCTTGGGACTTTGACCCGGAGGGCCAGCAACTTGAGTCTACATACTGTGGCATACAACGAATGCCTAGATAACATAAATGGTCAAAGCCAAACTTGGCATAGAATGTTTGTCTAATAACCGTGCTTTCTCTTTGTCCTTGGGTTGAATAAACCATGGCTAGGTTAATTATTTCTTTCTAGTTTCTTCCACTGAAAATTACATTTGATATTCTTTTATTAGCGTTATATTATATTAGGGAGGGACTCACCCAAGTAAAATCAGGAAGGTCTAAAAATGGGCGCCACTTTGTGGGAACACTTTACAAAAAACACTTATAAGATACATAACTGCATTCCTTTTAAATCAGACACAATGGTGAACTGGGGCATAATTGGTGCTATCTTGGCGCCCAACGTGGGTGGATGGCTCAGCGCATTGACGATGAAGAACCAGGTCAAAAGGCCTGACGGCAAACCAGCCTGGTACCAATTACTAAAGAAACCCTCCTGGAACCCACCACCCTGGGTGTTTGGGCCCGCATGGACTGTCCTTTACTCTGGGATGGGATACGCTTCTTATATCGTGTACTCGGAGTCTGGAGGATTTACAGGTCAGTTTGCCCAAGGCCCCACGATCAAGGGGATCCCAAGTTCACATAACTGTTATAGACAGTGACTGTCAACAAAAAAAACTAATCCTCCGGATTAGTTTTTTTTTTTCTTAGCCGGACACTGCAAAAAAAACTATGACAAAAGAGTACTACAACTTAAGAACCAACAGCGAAACCGTACATTACGCAAGCAAAATTATCTGCGACTGAAGTCTAAAGCGGTCCCGCTTGTAGTCCACAATTTTTTAAGTGTTGCCATTTTCAGATGCCTCTGTGTTACCACTGGCATTGTATGGAGGTCAACTCATCCTCAACTGGACCTGGACACCTGTGTTTTTTGGATGGCATAAACTTGGGCTGGTAAGAATGATAATGACAAAGTATAAAATATTTCATCAGATATTTATTTGATAATGCAAAGGATTTGTTCAGCCCCTGAAGAACCTAAATGATGATATCGTATTATATACCAGTAGAATTTACCTAAAAATCAACAACGTAACCAACTATGTCGTAACCAAATATACCTACGATCGTCGTCTTTATAATTTCACTTAATTGTTCAAAAACTTTTGGATCTAGGTATGTACCTAAGACCGCGGCCAGAACGCGGCCTTGTTAATTCCTTATTTTTGGAATGTATGATCACTATGTTATATTTTACGAGGGAATAAAACAAGGGCCACTATCACTACACTTGTACATGCTCGTGCTTATGGTGCAGCATATAGCCTTTATTGAGTGTATCATAACCATAAACAACTCATCTCTATTTTCAGGCTCTTCTCCACATGTTGGCCCTCGATGCCGCAGCCGTAGCCTGCACAGTCAGTTTCTACAACGTCTCCCCTACAACTGGCTATTTTATGGTGCCTTATCTTGCCTGGCTGTCCTTCGCAACTTGTCTTAACTACACCATATGGAAGCTTAACAAGCCCATTAATGAGAAAAAAATAAATGGTGATTAGGAATAAATTGGATGGAATTCATTCATCGCACACGTAAGATTATTGCACTGGTTCCTGGATCACCATTATTTCTATAAAACGCCAACTAACAAATACTGCAACGCACGACTAATAAGCACCGTAACAGCACCGCCTCAGGCGTCTTAGGCTGCGTTTCCACCCGAGATATACGAGGATATGCAGAGATAGATGTCCATAAAACTATCCTAAAACATACCTAGCTAACTTAACTCAAGCTGTGAAAAAGCAGCTATTGGTTAGTGTTTCACACATACGCTACGCATCCTCGCTAACCTCGGGTAGAAACGCAGGATTGTTTCATTGTTATTCCAGTGAGGGAAACAGAGCTATACAAGATGTCTAGCGCCATCTCTTTCTCACACTGATATAAGCATAGAATAGACAAAATGGGGAGGGAATTAGATGACAACAATCCTGCTTCAAGACGACATGTTAACTTACCAGCTAGTAAAACCGACCAAATGCCACCGATTTTCAAAATTCTTTTTTAATCGAAAATAATCTTGGTCAACTTACATGAGGACTATGCAGATAGTGTCTGAAATGGTCTTTTTAAGAAAGCACCACACAGACTGAGTGGACCTGTCCAGTCAGTGCAAGCATTTGTCAGTTATCGTGTAGCTCAACTCATTGCTTCGGTACCTAGTTAACTTCAATAATATATAAGTATGTATAATATATATTTTTACTTCTAATGTATATGGGTGATATACTTATATCTTTTACTAACAATGGCAAACGAATACTCGATAAGAATTTGTGTGAGATTCCATCAAACTAGAATTAAAAAAGCTAAAATAAAACATAATGTATTTTTTTTTGTTTAAATTTCAAGGTCTACGTATTACGGTGACAAATAGACAAAGTGACGGACGGACAGATGGAGAGACAGAAAAGCCATAGTAATAACGCGCCGTTGGCACCCCTATGGGTACGGAACCCTAAAAATTACGTGATATAGTATTTACGTATGCCATGCAATGAGTTTGACGATATTTTGTATACTGGTTACAGCATTTTTTTATTGTTATTTAGTAGGTAAACGGCCATTCTGATAAAAAAACTACCTCAAATTATTACAAAAATATTTTCTAATCATACTGCCATCGTTTTAAGTCGTTTTTTAAAGTTAAGTTGTTAAGTTGATTTTTGTCCGAATACTAAATAATTTTTAGTGGTTAATATTTTATCAATGAATGCACCAAATGGATAAGCATTAATATATCTGTTTTTTTACTAGTAGACAAAATCAGAAAGAGATGGACGATGCAAGCAACAAGCCTATGAATATCTCGTTTCCACGATTTTTGACAACTAAAACGAAGTGTTGCCTGTGAGTGAAAATCTCTTTCTCGTTTTATCTACAAGTAAAGTCAGTCACTTTACGTGTAAAAGTAGGTTTAAGTTAATAGTCTAAAGTAACCAGTATTATACGAGTTTATTTCTGTTTTTAACAAATATACAGCAGACTGGTATCACTTCATGCGTTTCATTTTGTTCAATTCTCCCTGTTGTATCGACGCGTCCTTGTAGATCTGTTTCACCTTTTCTCTTCGAATGTTGTCACTAGAAAAAATAAGAATACAATTTAGAATTGTAAGTTGAGAATTACAATTTTGAGTTTAGAACGAAACAAGCATTTGCACAAACGAGAATTGACGGTCAGAAAAAAATTGCCTGAAGCGTTTTTCTATTCTCAATTTTGATTGTACACACTATGACAAATCAAATCAAAACCAGTTTATGCCGAGCTCTCATCGTACGGTAAATCTACGGTTTACGATCCGCAGTTGAGAGATCTGCATGAATTGGTTTTATGTAGGTTGATGTGTATTCGTGTATACGGGTGAAATTTTGCAGGCTTTTCATACTTATTTATTTATAACTCGGCTGATCAACAAGCGTTGGACTATTTATTCTATTAACACAAGAACTAAACCTGGCTTTTGGCACAAAGGTAAACATTTCCGGAGTTGATAGAGTCCCTGTTTCTACTGACGGTTTAATGATCTGTCGATTGCCTTATCGATAATTTTAGCTCTTAAAATCTGTCATAAACTGACAATCCACAGACACCGTTACCAAATTAGTGTCCTCGGAGCCCATTCCTTAGTGTTCCATATAATTGGGTAGTTGACACTATTAACCAATAATTTAAAAACACAATTTTTCTGAAAGAACACCTTATTCTAGACCTGTGAACTCCATTCATTTCAAAATAACTTTAAAATTTTATTTTTAGTTGCTTTTAAATCAATAAATAGTTGCATCATTGACTTGACAACTTAGTGACGTCATCGGTTGCGAGTCTCATACAAAATCTATGGGGGAAGCGCGTTTTGACAGCTCATAAAAAGTATATCAATTGATTGGTGGTGTCAAATACCCTATTATTCCAAAATTAACTTAGGTCATACGTGTTTAAGTGTAATCTATTCCTGGGCCGATTCTTTTAAACAATTTTTAACCAACTCACCCGTGAATCTTCTGCCTGATCTTGACAGATCCTATGTAAGACTTATCCCTCCTGATTTCTCTAAGAGCTCCCTTCATCTCTTTCTTATACTTGGTCTTCAATCGCTGCGACTCGGCCTGTTCTCGAGACAGCTTCGAACTCTTGCTGCCTGTGAACCTGTAGGATGGAAGATGGACAATGTTTGATTAGATTACGGAATCGAACACAGGACCCCAAGTATGTATATATGTATCAGAGCAAGTACGACTACGCTCGGGACTTAGACATATATTGACTGCATAAGGCTTAGAGAGCGGATTTTTTCACAGCTCCAAAAGACCACAGATTTCTGTATATGGTTTTACTTTCAACACGATACCTTCAAGTGTTACCGAGATAAAGGGTCTTGATAGACAGACAAACGGACAGTGATCCTATAAGGGTTCCGTTATTTCCTTTTGAGGTACGGAACCCTAAAAACAACAAAATATCTATACTCACACTTCTTGTATATCCGGTTCGTAAAGCCTCAAAGCTTTCGGCCTCTTTTTCTCTCTGCTTAGCGGAGTAAACGTCTTTACCTCCAAACCAGCCTTCATGTACTTGACAATCTGATTTACTCTATTAGCTACTTTCGCGGGGTACATATCCAAGTCAATTCTACTTATCAACCTTAAATGAGGCTCAAAAAGATAAACTTGAGCCTCAATATCATTGAAGTAATCAAAAAACTCCTTCAGGATCCCCATACTAGATGTCAGAACGCGTATTTTAAAATCATCGTCTATCTCTGATAGTGTCAAATCTCGCGCCGCCATCTTGCTTCCGACGTCCATTTTAGAACAATCCGCTTCTAAATTCAAAATTTTGGAGTCTTTATGTAACCTGAACGGTGGGACGACATGTATAGGATTTAAAACTGTAGTGTGTGCGCTTAAATATAAAATGCCCCTTAGAAAATTAATGGCGGAGGGAACTAATCGTTTTGATAACATCGTGTATTCTAAAATGAGGGTAGTTACGAATAAACCTCTTGATATTGAATAGGCGTCGTTAAATCTACAGTAAGTTAAAATTTCCGACATAAAAATCAAAGATGGCGTTGTGACTGGATGTCGAAAATCTGACGTAGGATATAACAAAGAAATTAATTTAAAAAATATCAACGTATCCATATCAGGAACACGTTTCTGTCTCTTTTTAAAATTCCCATATTTTTCTTTCAGTAATTCTACTACGTATTTCTTAGTTGAAACTTTATTTGTTTGGGCTAGATCGTAGAAATGTGGAGCTAATCTGTCGAAGATTAGAAATGATTTGATGATATCACTTTCTTCTTTCAAGTCGGTAAATATGTCGTTAATGTATTGTAGCATATATGCGAATATTTTGCTTAGTTTATCTTTGTTATTAACTGCGAGACTTGGATCGTAACTTTTTATAAGGGCTTTTAAGGCACTTGATTGCTGTGCTGGAGTCTTTCCTGTTAATAATTCCTGAGAAAAAAAACAAGAAAATTATAAATAGAAGTATTATTTACTGTTACACAACCTAAGATTTAAATGAACTACCTATACTAATCTTAAGCAGACTCAAGCAAAGCATTTAGTAAGTTTGACCATAGCAAACTTGCAATCTATTTATTAAAATTATTATTATGTATCACTGTGTTTACTTATTGCACTATATTATGTTAGCATTCTACACTGACAAGTCAGGAAATACACTGAACACTGAACATTTTTTTTCTTTGAAACAGGTGTTCAACAAGGGTTTTTTTTGTGGCCTATCCTGTTATGTTGTTTTGGTTCTACATAAAGAAGATTATCTAAAGGCTACACAAACAGTCTTTTTCTCTAAGCGGTAAGACAATTTTAAACCGAAAAACATAAGAAAGTATTAACATAAAGAATAAAAAATTGTAACATACCTTTAATTTATCACCTTCTCCAGCTTTCAGATCGAAGAAAGATCCAATTTTTTCCACATCTTCTGGTACTTCTTCCTCATCACTTTCAACATCAGATTCTTTCAAATCGTTTAAGTCATTCAAGTCTATTTCTTTCCCTTCACCATCATCTTCATCATCACCCTCACTTTCACTCTCTTCACTGCTTTCGTCATCTTCTCCTGACTCATCATCTTTAGATTTTTGGAATAGAATTGTGTTTTCTTCTTCTGGTTTCTTAGTAGGCTTCTTGTCTTCTGCTTTGTTTGCTTTTTCTAGAGGCTTAGTTTTTTCTTTAGGTTTTATTTTTAAAGCTGGTTGAACATTATCCCCATCATCATCACTAGATTCATCAGAATCAGAACCATAGACATTTTTGTTTGAAATTAATTTAACTTTGCCTTTTGTTTTAGTGTCTTTAACACTATCTTCACTTTCATCAGAATCTGAGTCATCGTCTTTTTTGTTGGAAACCAGCTTCACTTTACTTATTTCTTTAGATTTTGTTTTTTTAATACTCTCTTCGTCTTTTTCGCTTTCGTTATTTGAATCCGCGTCGTCATTGTCACTTTCGTCATCGTCTTCTTCTTCCTCGTCAGATGTATCGGATATACCATCTTCAAACTTGGGTTTTGCATTTGGAACTAAAATTGTAACATTCTTTATAAGCTTTTGAAAAATCAAATCTTACCATGGCAGAATCGTCGTCAGCATAATGGAAGCTTTAAGTAATGATTTAAACATTATTATTATGCACGACTGCCTTTTATTAAGTTTTCAAGTGTTACTTTAGCTATTATACATGTCTTTACAACAAACGTTTATTGTTTTAAGAGATACATAAATATAAGTCTTACCAGAGAAGTCTTTGAGTACATTATCAGGCACCAATGGTTTGCCATCTTTATCATAGGCAAGCATGAAATCATGTTCATCTTCCAGCTCAAAGTTATCATCCAAGTCTTCGGCTGATCTGTAAAACAAAGCAAACTCAATCATTTTCTTAAAATGGCAATCACAAATAACTCAAGAGGATTATAAATGCACAATACATTTCAATTTAGTTTTCTGTTCCACCTAATTCTATAAAATCCATATAAATATTTATGATATAAGTTTTTAAAATCAAATTAGTTTTGTAGTAAGAATTAAAATTAATGTTATTATTACATTGTTGTTATTATCACCTGTGTTTCACTGCAGTTGGCTTAGTTCTGACTGCAATCTTCTCTTCGTCTCCTATCATTCTCAATTCTCTTTCCTTCTCTAGCTGCTCCAATCTCGCCAATTCTTCCTTTTTCTGTTTCTCATCATTCTTCAGGCCATCTGAAGGCTGGAACATAAAGATTACTCTACTTCATACAGGTTTACTCACAACCTTTTCCTAGACCTATAAGCTTTGCATGCATTTTAAATTTAAAATTATCCTCAAATAACTTGTAACTTTGACTTACAGTGCCTCTCTTCTCAAACTTGAGTTCCCTCATCATCTTATCATAATCCATATTTTTCTTTTCCGCTTGACTCAAAAGCTTCTCAATAGCAGAAGGTTCTTTTTCTTCCATTCTCATCTTCTTGAACACTACTGGTTGAAGATCTTTCCATTCCGTATCCAATTTCTCTGTCAAGTCTAGAGTTTGTTCTTTTTCCTTCTGCTTCTCTGCTTTTCTCTTCTTGGATTCCGCGATGAGTTGTTCTATCAGGTCTTTGTGGGATTTGGCACCATCTTTGGATTCAGTTCTTGAAAGCATGCCACCACCGAAATGGCCCTCCGCTACAAAATCATCTGTGGCCACAAGTAAACACTATAAAGATGAGAAGAAGAGACAAACAAAATATTCTGGGTATATATGGTAATCAGTAGTAGAACTAGAATGGAATAGAGTAGCCCAAGAGAGACAGGAATGGAAGAGGTTGGAGGAGGCTTTTGCCGACTGACAAACAGATCTGCAGAATACAAAGACGAATCAAATAATAGGATGAAGTAGATAATAGCTAATAGCTAATTTAATTTACTTTTTGTTTTCTGCTAGTCATAGTTATAACATTATATAGTAGCAGTAACTGCAATATTTAATACCTGCTTCAATATTTAATTATTACAATTTTTTTTTTTTTAATCTATAATATATGAACTGTTATTTTGTTAGTATAATTGCATGCTGTGATCTCCTGTAAGTGATGGAGTGCACCTACGTGATACTATTGTCGTCCAGAATTTAAGTTAAATGATCTGTGTACATCTTTTGTTGGAGATCCTTAATAAATATAATCTAAAGTTATACTAATTTGTAACCAGCTCTGGCAATAAAAGGCTTTTTATTTTATTTATTTATATTAAAACTAGAAGGGGCTGCAGGTTGTTTAAGGGGCTGCAGGTTGTTCGAAAGAGATGCCACAGCCACGGAACTCAAAGAATCAGTATGGATGGGTTTTAGCAGCTTAAATATTAAATTACTACTTACCACCTAGTCCACCAAACTTCCTGCCATCTTCATCATCCTCATCTTCAGATCTGGGATCATCAAACTTTTCAATCTGCTCTAGTGTTTGACCTCTGTTAGAAGAAATATCTAGTTGTTTATTCAATACTACCCTCATTAGGATAAGGAGAAGGCAAAATTTAGGTAGTATGGGGGGGCTTATAACACCAAATGTGGGAAGAAACATTCGTTATTGTAAAAAAAATTACCCGATTGTGCAAGGTTTAAGTAATCCAGCCACTGAATGTATTGAACGGATAAGATTAGCTTTTCAAATGTAAAACCACAGCTAAATGGACTACAATTACTATAAACCAAAACTAAATATTTTAATTTCACATAGGCCTACAAGGGCACTTATAAAACGTCGAGAAAAAGTGCATAGTACAGGTTGATTGTTTCCTACGGTGAAAAATCGGAAAATAATTTTTCCGATTTTTTTTATTGTGTACATGTTGTTGTTACATAGACCCAACAATAAGTCATTCTTATTTTACAAAATTTTTAAATAAGATAAGATGAGAAGAATACAATATGGCAAGTCCTTATGGACTTGCCGTATTGTAAGTAGGCTGTTTAGAAACCCTAAAATCAAAAATTAAGAGTTGTAGGTGATAAGGATAAACCAAGCATTCAGGTGTGAGAGTACTTCCACTATCAAAAGTAATCCTTTGCCTAACCCTCTCTGGTTTTTCAACAATGTTATCAACACTAATAATATTATAAGAGGAAAGATTTGTTTGTATTGAATAGGCTGCAAAGCTACTGGACTGATTTTATCAATCTTTTCACTGATAGGAAGCTACATTATCAGGAAGTAACATAGGTTATATAACATCACGCTATTACCCACAAGAGCGGGGTAGCAGCGGGGAGCAACTAAAGATGCGGGTGAAAGTGTACAAGACAGCTAGTATGTCATATTTACATACCTATGTGTCAGAATCTCATCATCAGCCAAGTTATAAATATTCTTCTTAGTGTGTTGCTTGGCTCGTTCAGCTGCAAACCGAGCCACCATACGGTCTTCAGCTGACAGCTGGTTGTTCTTCTCCCCGATACGACGGTCAATAAATGTGTTTGTCTTGTTCATTAACTTCATTTCAGTTCCAAGTGTTTCTTTTCTCTGTTAAAAAAAGAATTATGGCTTCAAGATCATATCACAAAATATTAACAGCATCACAAATAGAACCTTAGGGATCAGCAGACAAAAGCAGCGAAATATTAAGTTTATAAAAAAAACTTGTGCCTACTTCAACAAGTACCATGCATGCAGTTGGTTGAGAATAATTGAGTGAAACATTCATCTGACTTCTAACAGAATCACATTTACATCTAGTCAGGTCTGAGGGTTGTCATGTGTCTTTTGCAGTCAATATGTAGCTTTTCCTGCATGATATTTTGCAGTTAAATGTTGGAATCACACAACCAGTGATTGCGTGAATGATACGCTATGTCATAAATAACATAAGTACAACCTTATTGACATGAAAACACTTAAGCATTGCTGGAGCTCTCAAATTTATATAATGTGCAGCATTACCTTCTGTATAGCTTTAGCTCGAGAAACACCTGGCAATCCTCGGTCATGTTTGGACTTCTTTCCTAAAACTTTGATTTTCTCTCTGTTTATGTGTACTTCGAAAGGATTCATCTTTTTCTTGTGGACTTCCGTTTTCCTCTTGTTGTGAACCTTGTCCGCGAGGCCGGAGTTCCTCTTATTTTTAACTTTAGCCATTATTTTTGTTGATTGTCAATCCTATGCTTCATAAAATTTAAATACAAGCCACAGACCCAGACCGTACGCATACGTGCAATAAGGTTGGTTTTAGGTTAGAATTTTTGACATTGACAGAATAACAATGCCCGCGTGGTTTTGACATTACTATGGATGCATTCAGTTTATTTAGGGTCGACGGAGCATGTTCTGTTCATCCCATCTCTAGTACTCGTCATCTCAGCAGTCACTTCTTCTCTAGTCATTTCATCCTTCACACAATCCATTCATCGTTTCTTTGGTCTATCCCTGCTCTTTTACCCATACAGAGTCACACTCACATTAAATTTATGAATTTAGCTTTCATCTGTTTCTCACTATGTTTCCCACATGTGATAATGTGTGTGTGATCTGTATTATTTTATTATAACTTTAAAATGTTTCAGAATGAACATAATTTCACAAACCCATCCTACTTTCCATTATTTTGAACGCATTTACTACCGTACACTACTTCCAACAGGTAACAAGTTTGGAATAATTAAATATTTTCCAATATCGACTTTGGCGTTATTAAATTAGGGTTCAATTTAATATAAACTACTGATGAAACTCTTTGATACTGTGATGTTGACTAAATGCTCAAATTTTATTGGAGGAACGAACCACTCCGAAGTGATATTCGGCTAATCTCGCAATGACGCCGTGTTACACATAGCGCGTAGGTATATTATTGTGTGGCTAGCTTTTTACGCAAAGCGTTTCCCAGTTACTCAAGAAAGAAAACACTCGTTCAAGCAGAAAAATGGCTGATTCAGATACTGAAATTACTAAAGAAGAACTTCAAAAAGAAATCGCAGGTTAGCATTAAAAATTTCAGATGAATTCTGGGGTTTTGTCGCTGAAATTCAATAATCTGCCCTAGACTGGACGTAAAATGGCTTCCAACACCAAATGGACGTGAAATTCGACATATCGTATGTTTTTGTCAAAATAACTCTGTTATTACAGTATTTATGTAAAATTGTCATGGGCTAAAGTGATAAGCTATTTAATATTGAATTGTTTTATGTAAACGCTATGGTATGATGCGTTTTCGCTCGCTTTTGTACGCTGTTTTGTTGGTTTATTTTTACACAAACAGCGAATTGGCAATGTATCTTTGTATTGAAATTGTGCGGAATAGAAATTGAAGTTGTGGGCGGCGCTTAATTTGACTAGCTTCTTGTTCCTAGTAGCCTAGATGTTTATTATCATTACCAAAATTGGTAGTATCAACAAACCAAATAGTGCAGTTTTTTTTTATTTACCTGTCAAAAGAGCGGGCAGACCGGGCTGCCATTATTGCGTTTTGTTTCATGCAATATATAGATGCAGTGTACATAATATGTTGCATTCAAATATTTACGACTGATAGAATAGACGGGACAAAAAATAACGAAAACGTGTAAACCGTGCGAAATAGAATGGGACAAGAACAGGAAAATGATGATGATGAGATGGGACAAGACGAAGATACATAATTATTTTTTTATTTATATTTTCATGTACCTACTTTTCGTGTGTTGAAATCGAAAATGTATGAGATAGAAAAAAAAGACAAGTAAAAAATACTTTCTGGAATACCTAAGACTAAGGGCCTATGCACACCACGTTTTTTAAAAAAAAACGCGCGTCGACGGCGCGTTTGTAAAACGTGGTGTGCATAGGCCCTAAGAACTCCATCGCATTATCAACTCCTTTCCACAGAGTACTTTTATTAATATGGGATAGAATAGATAGAGGTACAACTCTGCGACGTAAATAATAATATAATATAATAAAACTGGACGCAGGTTTTGGAACTAATGCCTACATAAGTATAGCTACATTACATACCTACTTATTCTACTACTTGAATATTTTATCAACTTAGACAATACTTAAATAAAAAAACTAAATATAATATTTAAAAAGCACTTCCAATGAAAAGAAGTCGCAAAAAAAAAAACAAGACCTTGGGTTTGATCCAGCGTAATGTCGACTGACTATCCGATTCTCTACCAAACACGCAATTAGAACATTCGAATCTGGATTGAAATAACTGACCGTATTGTGTAAACGAACGTTAGAAAAGCCATACCTCCGTGCCCGTCGGAGTGGGGTGCGTTAGGTTTTTTTTTCGTTACGAAATTTCTGGATTCGGTCCCCGCGTTCAAGGCCCGCGATAGAAGCTATGCAATAGTAGCTTAAACTAAGTAGAACTATGTAGTCACAAATCTTGTAAAACTGCCATCTCTTAAAGAGTTTTGTAAAAGTAGCACAATATAGGTAATGTAACCAAATTAAAATGTCTGTTTTATGTGCAAGCCGGCAGTACTTCTGCTGTAAACGAGAACAATTACTCGTTTCCCAGTACTAAGATTGTCAGCCCTGCTCCTTTCCCAACATCGCGCCATGTGACGTGGCTTCGGCCAAACTTGCTTTTTTCTTACAGGCCTTAAGTCTAGTTTATTCAGTATTTTCCCACAATATATTTACTGTATACACTTGCTCCCTAGAAATTATATTTTATGTGGTATTCTGGCAAGAAAATAAATAAATATAAGTACATTTCCAGTAAAACATAGCCTTGCTTTGTATAAATTTCCCTTACAATGAGATATCTATATGAACTGTTTTTTTTATTGGATGATTTTTCGTAAATATAAGTGGGTGTATTATTAGCACACTTCTGCTTATTTCGTTAAATGTTCATAAATGCTCTGAAAACCACCCAACCAATTTCAGAAAATTTGAGAAAATGTATGATTGCTAAAAATAAACTATAGTTTTGGACCCAATTAGTAGGGCGATTCCAAACAGGGATGGCTTACTAACTTAATAAATATTTAAATCAATAATAATATTGATTAAACTCCTATTTCTTACAGATATCCTAGATAAGGCAAGTCTCGATAAAACTTCAACCAAGAAAGTCATCCAAAAGCTGGAGCAGAAGCTGGGAGTAGACTTGTCTGACAAAAAGAAACTCATTGACCAACTTGTGATGGACTACGTCAACAGCATGGATTCTGAAGAGGAAGAATCTGAGGTAGAGGAGGAACCACCAAAAAAGAAACCTGCGGTGAGGAAAGCTAAGAAGAAGGATGACGATGAAGAAGACGAACATGATGACAGCAATGACAGTGATTGGGGGGTGAGTAGACTTGTTGATGCAAGTAGCATAGATTTATATAATAGATGTACCCTTAACGGACTTAGGTCTGGGAAAAAGAATGTGTACTCTCAGTACATCATATATCCTGCAAGAAACAATGCGCAGTATGAATGAGCCAATACTATTCAAATCTCATTGCCCATGTTTTGATGCAGTTTGTCAAATGTATGATATGAATCTAAAGTCAATGGTACAGTTGGCAATATAGTATAGTATGCAGACCAGAAATCAACTTATCTACCCTATACAACTGTAAAGTGATATTTAATTGAAAGGAGTCTTGAGTGTCCTGGCTACATACATACTTTAGCTCTTATCTTACTCACATATTGACTTGAATAAATTAAAAATATTTGTTTTTTGATTTATTATAATGCTTTGTCCAGCCAAAATATTGATGAACGTTATTTTAAGAAAAAATAAGGCACCATCTTGCCTTGCATTGTGACTATGGCATTACCTCCTTTAGCGACTTTGGTTATGCCCAACAGTAGACGATGACAAACTTTTTTGAGTATTTTTTCTATATTTGTAAAATTAAACCTTTTTGTAAAATTGCATACATGGATAAGGTCCTTAGGCTCCAATAAGGTCATAATATTTTCGAGGTTATTGGTTAAAGTCCTTGTTTCTTGAATAACAGGCTTTTGCTAACTACATAATTATATTAGGCTTATAAACTGAATAAAATTATAAATTTTTTTTTCTCCTAAAAAAATTGACGCGATTGCGAAGACCCTTGCTTGAGATCTAGCAGGGCTAAAACCACCAATCTTGCCCCATATCACGTGAACAATTCCTGCGGAATCAATGGTGCAGTGCAACTTAATGGGACTTTAAATGTTCACAGTCCCCCCCTGGAGGTATGTAATCAAAACCAAATGTCTTTTGTTCGTTTATTTAAAGGTTTAGTCTAACCCGTACGGACAGCTTGTATATGGACACTGGACAGCACAGATATTTCAGTACTCTGTCAGACTCCAGGTGTTTGGATCCTTCCGCAATTTGTCCGTACAAGTTTGATTGACCCTTAAATATCCATAATTCATCAACTCGCATTTTTCTTTTTTATCATTTACATTGCATTTACAATCATTTTAATTAGCTTTTTAGTAACTGCTGACTTACCTTATTTATTTACTTTGCTACCATCTAGAAAACTCACTTCATTTTTCTCATTTTTTTAGTAGCCATGCTTTTTTTAAACTGGTAACACGTGGTAAAGCCCCATTAAGCCGTCGTCTTAGATTGGATTGCTGCAATATGGTATTGTCATAACCACCATGCTTGGCAAGCGATTGGCAACTGCTAGTGTATAATAGGCAGAGCTTATTTGCTTAGACTTAATAAGTATCATGTTAATAATACCTCCCTAATGCTGCTAAATTAGAGGGTGGTATTATTATCCGCATGTTATTTACTTCATTGAAGTTTGGGCAAATAAACTGTATTTATTCAGATGTCTGATGATGCCTGTTTATTTTTCTGTTAACTTGATATTTTATGCCCTACAATATTGCACTTACTGGCAAACACTTTTACTGAAGACCAACTCAGACTCATTATGCTGTCACAGATCACAAAAAGGAAAGTTAGTATTGCTGTACCTTTACAAAGAACTCACACTGTTCTTTCATAAGCACTCGTTACAAGTGTGATTTTTATCAATTACTACGTCCTAACGAGCCGGGGTGCGCGCTCTTAAATTTTCAGTAGTCATATGGATACCATTTGAAAATCGAGTGCGTGATATAAAACCACACTTAACGATACGTTTGTTAGCTCTCAAAGATTAGATAGAGGTGCACTTAATGGTGCACCTGAATTTCACCAGGTATCTTCAATACTCATGTAATAATTAACTAGGCACAAGTGCAAGAACCCCTATCTGCTACTGAGAAAGTCCTTAAAATGCTTTTGCCTGAAATTCAAACCTAGGAAATGTTACAAAATATCACCCGTGACTTCCAACAGTAACTTCACAATACACACTAACACACTCACAACCTTTTCACAGTACTTGCAACTCTGACAGCTATGCAACGTTATTATAATGAGAATAAAGTTCAATGTCGTTTGGACAGACTTGTCTGTGGAGAAACTTAACCTCTACCTTACCTTATAGTGATGCCAAGTCAGAAGCTGCATAACTGTAAAAGGACTCTTCAGTCAGGTTATTCACTCCAGCTGCTATTAAAATTCCATTAAAACCATGTCCGAATTTCACTTACAGTATCATCACCATGGGCATCAGCTCGTCGGGGATCTTCTTCACGGGTATTCCGACGAGAGCTGTCACCCTGTACCACAAGAATCCAACGTCACAACTACAGCAACGCAAAATCTCCCCAGAATCACACAAAAAGCGGTAATTCTACAAAGAGTGCCTCCCACTGAGGAAGATGAAGCTGATATCTTCGGCAAGTTGACAGCTAAAAAGCTGCGGAAACTTTCACATAAACAAAGGGATTACATGATGATTGAAATAAATAAGCTCTTCTACGACAAATGTCATAAGCACACGAGCCCACCGAAACGTAAGATGGAGGATAAAGCAACCTCGACATTGCCAGCAATCCAGTATGATGCCAAGAAAATTTTCCGCGTAGACGGTATGCCGACTATCTTGAATGCCAATAACATGCCGGCTGTGGCTACTCCTATAACACTTGCTGACTTATCTAAGCCAATCGTTTCATCGACTTATATGCCTAAACCGGTGCCTAAGACAGTGGTACCTCCGTCAAATGTACCTGAGCCAGTTGTACAAGAGGCTGCTACACCCAAGCCTCCTAATAATGAGAATACTGGGTATAGATGTGGTGTCATGTAATTGTTATACTTTTACCAAAAATCATCACCATTGTCTCATTATTTTTTATGAAATTATGGGTATTTTTTTTTGTAAAACAAATATTAAGTCAGAGGCCTAAACTCATGTTGCGGGTTGTTCGAAAAAGATACCGCGGCCCCGAAATGTAAAGGGCAATAGAAGGAACATGGGTGGGTTTTAGTCAGTACAAGTCTGATTCTGACGTAAGTTATTTCATGATTCCCCACCCCAAAAAAAGGCCAAAACTCATTTTGTTCAAGGTATCTCTTTGGTCTCCAAAAAATATATCTATTTGCCTTAAATGGTAAACTTCACAGTATTTTTTATCTAAGTTTTTATGTCAATCTTTGACAAAGAATTAATAGGAAATTAAGTATTGAAAATAGCTTTAAAATAAATGTGATGTTTTGGTTCCCGCCTACTTGGAAAATATAATACTCTGTTACTTCTTTAAAAAGAAGATTTGGATTCAATTCATTAGTTGTTAAGTTAGTTTTACTTGAAAGATTTACTCTGCCCGCCTGCATCACATATGGACTTAGGAGCTAAAACGCTATCTACATATTCAGTACTTAGTTCTGAACTGTTTCGTCAGTAATTAAAAGAGAAACCGGTTAATGCGAGTCGGACTTGCTCACTTAGGGTTCCGTACAAACTTTCTACATACTCAGCCAATTCTTTGGCTGCGTAGATTTAGAGAGCTGGACTTTTTTCAGATCTAAATGATAACAGACGCGTTCCAGACAGACAGACGGACAACAAAGTGATCCTATGAGGGTTACGTTTTTTTTGTGTTATGGTTAAATTGTATAGAACATCAGATGTTTTAAATTAACAATAAAAATTCTATGATACCTCCCCCCTCCACTTACCGCGAGGGTCTAGAATAATGTACTGAATACGCAGCAACCGTTTTGGCGCCTGTGTCCTGAGGGATCATTGTGATCTTCAAAAACCTGGCAGAAAGGAAACGATGTTACAAAAGTATTGATTTGCGTACGAGAGACCAATAATGTGTGTTTAAACGGGATTTGATATCTCTTTCTATTAATTTATATAAGTTTTTTGCGTACTTATGTAGTTCTTAAGCTAAAAGTGGAAATTTGAAATGTTGAAGAACAATAATCTGCTGTTGGATTTCCAACTTTCTGCGCTGAGCAGAATGTACGTTTAACAAACGTAATAAGTATGCTGGTTCGAAAGAAATAAGTTGAAGTTTTCTTAGAAACCGATAGCTATTTTCAAACTATATTTAATAATATTTTGATGTCTATCAATTTCCTTAATTTAATATGACAACAGCCATCGATTTCCTAGAAAACTTTCAACTTTATCTGTAGAACCTGCATACTTAATAAGTTTGTTGACTGTACAAAATACAATACACCTCGAATAACGGGTGTAATTATCGCTGAATTAACTACCAGTTAATGCTACTTTTCAATAGCTTTTCATTAGAAGGTAGATCTTATTATGTGACTTAAAAAGCAGTATTTTAAACTCTTAAACTTGTATTAGTAATACATACAAGGTATATTTTCGTAGTAAATTTATTGTAGTAGGTATCTAGAATTTGTGATGTAGCCTAAAATTCCTAAAAAAATATAGATGTAAGTATATCAAACAAACGACGATGCCTCTATCGATACTTAAAGATTAAAGAAAAACATGCTGTTGAAAATTCAACCCTTGGTGCTGACCTTAGCTTAGAATATCCAATAAATTTAATTTTTAGTAGTCATTGTTCGAGGTCTTGCTTTGTTCGAAAGTAGTCTAGAAATGTAGGCCTTACTTATATATTATCAAAGTTAGGTATGCCGTAATTTCACTAGTTCAAGTAATATACAGTTCGATTTTTGTAATTTATTTCCACCATTGCGTCGCTATCAATTATAGTGGTCTTTACTATCGTAACTATAAGGTTATTGTTTCACTGATGGGACTTTTAAAAATGACAGTAATCTTAGTATTCATTGCAATAGATTGATGTTACGATTTTCATAATAATAATAAATGAAATGACTAGTTATAGGCCGACTGCTTGATTGAGACCGTGCCTGAGGGAGCTCTTCGGCTCGGGGTTGCGGGTTTGTTCGAAAAAGATACCGCGGCCCTGGAACGTAAAGGGCAATAGAAGGAACATGGGTGGGTTTTAGTCAGTACAAGTCTGACACTCAGAAGTTATTTGATGATTTCCTATCCGCAAAAAAAAGGAAGCGCCAGTTGGCCAATGAGTGAGCCTTCCACACCTCTCCCGCGTCGCGCAGCTGCCTCAGGTTCGGTCTCAATCAAACAGTCTACTTATAACTAGTCATTTCATTTATTATATTATGGAAACTGCAACAAATACTTAGGTAGATAAGATTATTACGGTTATTGTCATTTGACAGTAACCATTGAAGTCTTGTCAGTGGAACAACCTTATATTAACCGTATAGTTCGGTACGGACCCCTTCGGGGGCTCGACATTCAAACCTCCGCTGGCTCGGTACTGGCCCCGAAAGGGGTCGGACATTTAAGTCATATGACTACCTCATTATTTTTGTAAATATTTTATTTTCTGGTTAATAAATAATATGGGTGTGCATTCATTAAGATAGTAGAATAAAAAACTCATATGTAAACGTCATTAGAAGTTCTTTAATTATTGAGCAAGTTTCTTAATTAAGTCTTATAAAATCCAAATGCGTAAATTACGATCATCGCCATTTTGATGGCAGTGTAGGTCGACGCTAAAAATCATAAAAAAAAGGTTTTCGGACATTTAAACTCCACATTATTGGGCATGATTAACGTGTCCTTTTATTACGTGAAGAAATCATTCGTAATTGAACTTATATTAGTAGTGGTAATGATACATTTTGAAATCTCAAGTCGAAGTTTCGCGCCAATCGTGCTTGTTTACATTTTTAATCCCACATTATATCATATATTCACGAATAGATTCTATAACAACTGACACAAATATCATTTCAAATATTATAAATAACATGACAATGCCCAGATCTTATCGTAATTTGCAATAATAGGACCAATAACACGGAATATTCATAACCACTACTAAATTCACTTTCGAAATTGACGTCCATTTCTATTTTTTTTAATTTTGTGATGTGTAATAGCGATTATTTCAATCGATTATTTTCTTGTAAATCAATCAACTCGAATAATTAACTTAAGGAATATCAGAAATTGATAGATGAAAATAAAAATTAATTTTGTAATACGTGTAAAATACTATAAATATTGATTATAATATTTTTTACGCCACTAAAACCGATTCAACAGCAAACAGTACCAACTGATCTATGGCTAAATTCGCGCCAAATTTATTTTCAGATAAAAATTCAAAAAAGGAATGCGCTCGCTGTTCAAATTTATATTAAAATGTTTATTTTCTATTTTATTAATAATTTGGTTTTGTACCTATTATTTGAATGTGAATTGAAATTAGAAATAAATAAGGTTGAAAATAGAACGCGCCAATTATGATCTTGGTAAGCACATTAAAAAAATCAGCTAAGATAAATTACATTTGTTCGACAAAATTGTTTGGTTGGATTGGTTATTTGAAAAGCGTATTCATTCTTTCCTTAACCTTTTGACCGCCAATGGCATGTATAGATGCCATGCGCAAGCGTGCCCTGTGCGCCACCGACATCTATAGATGCCAAGAAACAGATCATAGAAAAATACAAAATAAACATATTCAATCATTACTTTAACGTGTTTTATTGATACATTTGATTTCATTGAATTTGTGGCTTGGCGTGGAGGGCACGGCGAAGCGTTATTACTCTGGCGGTCAAAAGGTTAAACATGGCTCGTAGGCCAAAGTGTTCTTGGAGTGGAAGCCTTGGGGTAAAAATGGCCTATAGAGGAAGAGCACAATTGAGATAGAAACACGACATCAAGAAAACTCCTGAAAAATCCAGGTTCAAAATGGACTCATTTTGAACCTGGATTTTTCTTGATGTCGTGTACCGGGGTTTTTTTTGGGTGGGAAATCGTCAAATAACTTTCCCCGCTCTGGGCAGAACGGGGGGGAGTGTCAGACTAGTACTGACTAAAACCCACCCATGTTCCTTCTATTGCATAACCCTGACACTCCCCCCGCTTCGTCTAGAGCGGGGGAAGTGAGGCGCTCCTCAAACCAAGCCAGCCACCGCGGGAGACGCTACAGGCATCGGGCGTCGGGTGTCTATATCAATATTTTAGGGCCCCGATGTGTGCGGAGTCCCTGTCCGTCTAAAACAAGGCTCTACTGCGGAGGCATGGCTTTCTAGGTGCGGGTACGGTATGGTTGTGCCGGCTGGGGTGCCTGACTAGTTACTTACAGAATTAGCATGACCTCCTACAAAAATGGCCGCCATTTTCATTCATCGTCATTCAAGAAAACAGCCAAAATCTTTTACCGCGAAACCGTTTGACAGCAAAATATACCTCAAATCTTGGCGCATAAGAAAATAATTACAGCATAACAAAAAAGCACGTGACAAAATGTTGTTGTCTTTCTTTTCTTATCGATATCATAGATATTTGAACAACTATAATATCAATAGTAGAATAATATGCAATCTCCATAGGTAAATTCCTCAATGGTATTCCTCAATGGTACCAAAACTTTTTTTTAATGTTTACTCCATTACGATTATCGATTAGGTTGGCAACTTTTTAATCGTAATGATGAAACTTAGATTTACGGTCAGCACTAAGAAATGTCATGTTGCAACACAGTTTTTAGAATTTTTTGTTGAGATTTGTATCGAGTTTTATTTTGAATTTATATGTAAAATGGCAAAAATAAGAATGCAGTTGGAATGTCACTGTTTTTATTTTGGATTTCCGATTTTATTATCAAAGGGTTGTCTTGTGTATGTGCATTATTTCCAGCGTTTTTAAAGTACCTAATTTTTGGAAGGGTGTAATAATATGTATTTTACACACATTTTTTTTTAGATAGACGCCGTTTTATCGACCTTATGAGGTTTTTGGAAATATAAACCTCAAACTTATCATATGAAACAGCCCCTGCGACTTATTTTTAATAACAAAATTGGATGCTGTAAATTGATGAAAATTCTTGAATTTCATGACAATTCGCGTCACCCCACCGATTCAGCTGATGTGTCATGTGTCAAAATCCTGTCGTGGAGAGTGGTTAACCTATTGTTCCTATTTTTTGCCTGCATTACTTTGCCTACTTGGTGTGTGATCTTTTTGAACTTACTTCTAAAATTAGGTAAATTTTTGGTTTTGCTGCGAGCGAGCTAAAAATTAGTATTTTCGTTTAGTATTTTCGGGTTATAAGATAACCTAAATATTAGAGGTAGCCTTTTTCGCTTTTTGAAAAATGCTTGGCAAACTCTTTATCGATATCAATTCTGGTGTCTCAATGTTCTAATGTTAATAATCATGAAATAAAATAGAATTCTTATACAAACAAAAAATATATATATCTGAATGTTGTAGTAAAAAAACCTTTTTCATTAACTCTAGGCGTCACGTAAAGGAACACTTAAAAGGATTGTTGTGTTTAAATTCAATAGCAGTGTATTATCTTAAGCATTTGTAACAGTGCCGTATAAGAGTCAAGGAAGGACAAAACTGTTGTAAAAGAAAAAGTTACTCACTTTAATGATAGTATTTCCTTATGTAATAATGTATTTTTCTAACTTAGTACACACGACGACCAATGGGGGCAATCACGCATTATTTTGCCGCTAGAGGCGTTGGTGTAGAGTGAGGTAAATGGTAAATGTCAGATGTCATACTGTTCGCGTTTTTTTTAAACTTATTTGAATAATAATTCATGATTGTGGTCAAGAATAATTCAAGATTGAGCTATTTCTAATTACTTGAAGATTTTAAATGACAAGTTAAGGATCTAAATTACTGCGTAGAAGAATGTTTTTTAAACGTTTCGTGTTAGCCAATTGTAGGGACAATAGTGTAAATATGCATCTGTAGTTAACACTATGAAGTATTATAAAAGAAACTTTTTATAACGTTCTTCATACTAAATAGAATGAATGAAAAGACACTCTACAGTGGCGCCATCTGGTTAGCTTAAAAACGATAACCCTTATTAAGAAATGAAATACCTAGTCTGAGCAGATTTCTCATTGTATGGGAAATCTTTCAAAGCGAGGCCATGTTAAATTGGAAATTTATAACAGCACTAGCATTTCCAATTTAACATGACCTTGCTTTACACATATCAATGTGTACCTTAGTATTAAAAAAAATATCTTAGCAGATTCTATTCGCCATTACGGATTTTAAATATTGTAAACCAATTAAAAAAATATATAGTAAGATGTTAGTTGTAAGTATTTATTTTAGCCTAAACCTGTGAAAGGATGAGGGCGTCATTTCGGCACTTTGTGTGAACAAGATTTCATTCAATAAAGGTGTTTTTTTAACTTAACACATGGTTTTAATAACTTACCTCTCTTGTATCATTCTCCTGGCCTTATCCTCCATTATTTGGAGTGAAGAATAAATCCTTGCATTGTGAGGTCACTAAATAAAGGACTATATCAGTATTGCCTTAAGGATATATATATATATATATTATTAGCTTTTGCCCGCGCCATCGCTCGCGTTAAATTCGGGGTAACACAGTTCCCCTTGCGCCTTATTGATTTGTAATAGCAACGCTAAGTTTTCCCTTTTCTTCCCTCTTTCTCCTTCACATCCCACTTTAAATAAAATAGCCTGTGTCCGTCTCCTGGTTCTCAACTATCTGTACCAAAATTTACCAAAAACTATCCTTATACTTACTTCAAAAAATATAAAAAAGAAAATTAGTGAAATCGGTCCACTTGTTGTTGAGTTACATTTTGCGATTCATTTTTAGGGTTCCGTAGTCAACTAGGAACCCTTATAGTTTCGCCATGTCTGTCTGTCCGTCCGTCCGTCCGTCCGTCCTCGCTTAATCTCTGTGACCGTTAGCACTAGAAAGCTGAAATTTGGTACCAATATGTATATCAATCACTCCGACAAAGTGGTAAAATAAAAATTTGAAAATTTTTTTTTATTAGGGTAGCCACCCTATATGTAAAGTGGGAAGTGATTTTTTTTTAATTTCTACCCCAATGTGTGATATATTGTTGGAAAGGTATTTAAAAATGAATAGGGGTTTACTAAGATCATTTTTTGATAATGTCAATAATTTCGGAAATAATCGCTCCAAAAGTAAAAAACAATGTGTCCCCCCCCCCTCTAACTTTTGAACCATAAGTTTAGAAAATATGAAAAAAATCTGAAAAGTAGAACTTTATAAGGACTTTCTATGAAAATTATTTTGAACTTGATTGACACAACAGTTTTTGTACAAAAAAGACAAAAAGTTGTACAAAATATTTTCTGGACTAAGTTTGTAGTATAATCGTATACCTATGCAAGCATTTTTTGTAACTTTGTTTACATATTTTATTATCCTGAACGTATCTTTTTTCAAACAAAAAAAGAATTATTGAAATCGGTTCTCGCAATCCAAAATTACCACCGAAATTGCACGTCTTTGTATTAATTAGTAATCCAATTCCCCGAGAGATGGCGCTGTAGGTACTTATTACATTGGATCGGGTATTACCGAATTGTTCGGTTGGCCTCATAACTGGGAACACTTATTGTGACGGACGGGAAACTACGGAACCCTACACTGAGCGTGGCCCGACACGCTCTTGGCCGGTTTTATATTATTACATTTAAAACCACAGTTGTGTCGCTGCGGTCGGTTTTTTGTTATAAGACTACGCAGTAAAAGATATGGCCGTTTATGTAGCAAGTTTGTTTGGAACCTACTGTGTGCGGGTTTTCTCAAAACCATGTATATATAGAGGATCGCACATTAAGATCAAATCTTGTCGTATTATTTTGGCAAATCTAAGAAAAGAATCTGTGTTCACGAAATGGAGGAAGTTCCGCGGAAAGGGGGTTGTTACGTGATTTCTCCGCCGATAGAGGAACGATTTAAAAAAAAAAAAAATCGAAAGGGTATACTTGACGAGCCTGTTGGTCTAGTGGTAAGTGGCCCTGACTACTGAGCCGGAGGTCGTGGGTTCGATTCCCACCCAGGACAAACTTTGTGAGATGAGCATGATTGTTTGTTCTGTGTCTGGGTGTGATTTACCTATAATATGTATGTATAAATATAAATTATGTAAGTATGTATATCAGTTGTCTGGTTACTATAACACAAGCTCTGCTTAGCTTGGGATCAGATAGTGTGTGAGTTGTCCCAAGATATATATACTCCCGAAGGGGTCCCATAATTTTTATCTAGTTTGCTGGGTAATTTATTAGTTCTCTTCTATAGTTTATATAGTTTCCTGTTAGTAGCAATGAATAATAAATACTCGAAAGAATTTGTGTAAGATACTATCATACCACAGCTGAAAAGGATGAAGTAAAAAACTTATTGGCCAAAAAAATACTTCCGGAAGTCAATGGATTAAATCTATTCTTCCAACAAAAGTACTTCCGGAAGTAAATTTTATTTCCGTCATTTAGTGTTTTTTGGAAATCGATTTTTTTTAAACATTCAGACATGTTAGTGTTCACATGCCCGTCTAAAAAAAGTTTTAAAAAATGTTTATAAGTAACACAAAACGAGTCAATAAATAGTTCTAATAAAGCTCTTTATATTTGTTCCAGTCTGGAGGGAAAAAGAAGAAGGTTGAAGAAAAGAAAAAGAAGTCCACTCCCAAGTCTAAAAAGGAGAAAACAAAGAAGGTACGAAAGCCAAGGACTGGCGATACTATCAACACATACAGAGCAAGCGTGCGAGCTGGGCTCGACTCCCAGGTCGAGCAAAGTGTAATTAGGTTTTCATCAGGAATTTCTCAATCTATACACACTAGAATGTTTCCCTGTTGACACTAAGCTCGCCCTTTATTACATGAGACTTAAATATACCATCGTGCTGTACTTTTACTCCAGAAAAATCCCAGCCTTTTTAAACGCCAATGTTACAAATATGTGACAAGCAACCACGTGCCCTAGTAGCCAACGACACAAATATGTGACAAAAATTTTGGAAAATTAGTTTATGCTCTGGCGTTCAAAAGGTCTAATTTAAACAACTCATTCCAGGGTGGCGCCGCAGGTGGTATCAAGAAAGGAGGACGCAAGGGCGGCGGGTACACAAAGGCTTGTAAACTATCACCAGAATTGGCAGAACTAATGGGTGAAAGCGAATTACCACGGCACGAAGTAGTTAAGAGGGTGTGGGCAATCATCAAGGAAAAACAGCTCTATGACCCCAAGAATAGACAGTATGCCATCTGCGACAAGGCCCTCTTCAAAGTCATCGGCGAGGAGAGTTTTCACACATTCAGCATGATGAAGTATTTGAAAAATCATTTCTTGGATTAGATTATTGTAAGTAGGATTTTTGTTCTAAGTCAGTATACGGTGAAGTCTTCGCAATGTGATACTTTCGTCAGTTTAAGGCTCCCTTGATACTTGTCCTTGAATAAAGTATTGGAATATGTATGTACGGACATGTCGCAACGAATCGGTGCGGGCAAAATAGTCCAATACTTTCTCTATGAAGAAAGAAACAAGTGCATAATGTATCTGCTTCGATCTGTACTGGACAAAATCTTCGTGGATACGGGTACCCTTAGGGTGCTAACATAAAGAAGAAGAGTGCAGGCGAATCCGCGCGGATCGGTACCGGTGCAGCCATAATATTCTATGTCATCGTATACGCTCACTTATAAAGAAACGGGTTGGTACATGTCGGTCCCTTCCTAGACCGAGCCACACGGGTTAGAGGCCATGGCTGTCAATAAGGTCAGATTTACCTGTATCCAGTCTTAGTAAATTTGGCACCGATCGGTATCGACCCGCACGCATTTGTCTGTCCCGGTAACCGCTTTCTTTATGTAAGCACCCATATGCTAGATGTCTTTAATCGATAGATTGAGGACTGGCTGTGGACGCCGACATTGAAAGTTACTTCAGTATATAATCTGGGAGTGTCCGGAGCCGTGTCTGCAAATTTTCCGTACCGGTTTGGGTAAACGTTACCGTGTTTTAGTAACAATACCATCATTTGCAGATGCGAAGGGAACCTTACTTGATGAAAATATTCGTCTCTGAAGCGCCTTTGTTTTGAGATGAGCTATAAGCTGTAAGAAATCGTGAATTCAGTCAATTTTGTGATTAAGGCGAATAATGTTATACAATTTTTTTTTTGTATGAAAAAAGTAACTCATCGAGGCATCTTGTAGGTTTTTGGTTAACTAAGTAATAATTTTGTATTTTTGTCAAAAAGCAAAAAGAATACAGTAATAAAATGTTTTCGTATTTGTCTACTGACTTCACGAGAGGCCATGGCGTGTTAAACTAGTGTTATTTTAATCTTATTCCAGTGTGACTGAGATAGTGCTGAAAATTTTGTATAGCTCTGTCTCTTTCCACATTGAAATTACATTACAGCAATACTGCTTTAAGACCTCATAGTAACTCCACATATTATGTAATAAACAAAGATCGCTCACAGAAAAGAAAATACTTGCTCCATATGTTTGTAAGTCCACGGTATAAGCCAGTTACGAGGCCTAATATGCCCAGAGGCCTGAAGGTGTGGTTGTAACAAGTTGTTTTGTACACGAAAGTCTATTGGCCATATTCTATTGATTCTTTTGGAAATAGGGTTATCGCACATTACATAGACTCGACGCCTACTCTGGTACAGGAAAGCATTGAAATGTGAGCTTTGTATCGTGTTCTTTACGGTAGAATTCTCGACACACTTCACACACATACACTTTTCACACACACGCACCCAAACACACTTTAAACACGCACACTTCTTTCAAGTAAATGTTGAAAATGTGCTAAAAAAGCTATACTGTGGATCGTTTCTTTCGAGTGGTTGAATACTTGAAATAAGTTGACTACTAATGATTGATTGATGTTTTTAATTATTAAGAATAAGTTTTCTCCGAAACTTTTATAAATAAATTAAGTTAACAATAATTTTGTTGTATGTAGGCCTAACATACTGAAATCAACTAATTTCATTGCAGAAATGTCTTCTTATTCGAGCGAGTATGCTCAAAATATAAATTAGATTTAATCTAATTTTCAAATGGTGCATTATTCAATGCATTTATTGTTTTTTTTATTAGTATTATTACTAGGCAGAGATCGGAATAGGTACTTAAAGTATATTTATAAGCCTGCACATCAAGTATATAAGAAATATGCGGATAATGCCCCCATTTTCTCCAAAATCGAAATCCAAATATTTCGGGGTTGTTAAAAATACTGTAGCTGCATTCGGGAAGACTGGAAAGTGTTAAGTGGAGAGCGACTGCCTATCTGACATCCAGAACTCAGTTAGTACTTCGTAATACGATCCTCTTCGGTAAGACTAGTTGTCAGACTTTCAGATCAACTGCTTAAAGTGTTTTCCAGAAGCCTAGAACTATCTCAGTGTGTAATGGATTATCACCCATCCACGGACATACCGGCAAGCATTGCTTACCCTTGAAGATCCACCTATGTTGCTAGTATTAATTGGGAGGTGCTTAATTATCTCGAAATTAAACTATCGTATTAGAGAGTTTTCATTTTTTCATAAGAGGGAGTTATTATCCACATGTTAATTCATTAAAGTTTAGAAAAATATACTTAGTACCCGATCTCTGCCAATAAGCCATTATTGATGGCTTAAGTACGTCCAAATCTACATGTCGAAATAAATAATAAAATTAATAATTTTAGTTGTTAAATTGTTCAGACGATATTTTCTTTAGACATTTTCTATCAAATAAATCATGTGTGGATAGGCAAAGACACTTAGGGCCGGCGCAGACAGAAGCCTATAAAGATGACTAAAGCATGCGCACACCAGGGGGTCTACTCTAATTCTACGTAAAACGAAATTGCGGCCGAAATTTCGAACGTTTTCTACCACGGTTTCATTTCATTTCATTCATTTCGAAATTTTGGACGTCCGAAGTTTATTTGACATTAAAATTTTCTAAACCTACTCTAATTCACGCAAAATGATATAGAGTAGGGTTACAAACGTAACTACTTTTGACTTTCGTTCGTTAACGAAGTTACGTTTCGGAGAAAGAGAGTAGGCCCCCGGGGCCGGCACGGCAGAGCCAATGATTCCAATGTTTAGAGAATAGGACATTTCCCTTCGCGGTGTTGATCAATTGATCATTGGAATATTGACAAGCAACGTATAATTAAGGTGAATATAAAATGTTATGCCGTGCTGTCCCCAGTGTGCGCACAATGTCGTCAGGTATGTTTCAAGGATTTTTGTCCTTTGTAAACCAAAAACCTTCGTCTGTGCGTTCCTCCGCATGTAGATTTGGACTTGAATAAATTAATTTATGTATAACAAAACGTGTATTGTGATGACTTGTAAAAATAAAAATAAATTGATGTCGAGTTTTACATGGTCGTGAATGAGACAAATCTAAATAGAAAATAGTTTTTTAAAGCAACTATTCCACTTAGTTAAGAGTCATTTTACATTGTAGTTCAGTCAATATTTTACATTAATAGTTGAAGTTGTATTCCATGCAATAATGATTCTAATTTACACATAAATACGATTCATTATTGCATTTGGGATGCTAGAAATACATAAGTATTGCCAATCACATATTTTTAAAGTAGTAAGTTTTAATCTGTCTATGATAAACATATCGATAATAATTTCCTTTTAAATAGCATTGCATTCTGATATTTTGATTCTAAGGGCGTAAAATTGATAGTGTCACTATACGATTTGGATAATTTTAAAGTGCTCAAGGGGGCGACTAGTTACTTCAACACTTAGAAAAAGAATCTTAATATTATATAATTATTCTGTACGTTTCTTTATCACCCAACTCATAAACAGCTGAACCGATTCGAATGAAATGTGCGTCTATACTATCTTTAAATGGGCTCTTAAATGGTTTAAAATCACAATTGAGGACCTATAGGTGGCGCTACTCTTGGTAAGCTAGAAAAGGTTTGTGACGTCCGCTAGTATTAAGTAAAATAATAGTTATAACGACCATAGACTTAGAAGTTGCTGGTTGCTGCAAACCCACGTGGACAATCTACGTAATTTATTTCATTACCACTGCTCTCAAAGGGCAAGTTCTAAAGTGCCCTTTCGGTGGATTACAGCCCACTCCCTCATAGAGAGAATCAGCGTGTTACTGCACTATCAATTCTACAGCCCATGACAATTACGAATAGTACTGGAATCATGATAGTATATTTAATTGTCCTACATAAAGTAGCAGCTTTTGGTGTCTCTTGACAGCCTATACCTTTAACGTAAGTTCTTAAATAGACCTCTTACAGTTATGTTATCTTCAATATCAACCTTGTTGCAAAGAGAATAAGGATCCGTTTGTTTTTGACAGATTTGTCATAAGCAGCATCCCAATAGTGTTCTTATTACAAAGGAATAAAGATCACTCTAATTTTTGATATTCAGTGTTCAAAATCACAGCTAGAATAACTGTTAAAGGTCTTAACTTTGTAAATACAGTCGTCTAAAGCTGTCTTATTGATCGATTGGAGAAGCTGAAAATGTGATAATGCGCAGGAGTTGAGCTAAATGGACATGTTGGTAGTAGTAAATTGAGAAAAAAAAGTTCGGTAATTTAGAACGAAACTCATATCCATCTCTCATTTTGATTGAACTTTGCAAGAATAAAGCGAGCGTAGATTTGAGTTTTCCAACAGTTTTGAGTTTGGCTTAGATCTTAGGCGTGGTCCTAGGCAACGATCGTACGATGACACGATGCGTTCTCATCGCACGATGAGTTCAAACATACAGATTTCTGTGTCATTATAACGTAAGCCATCGCGCGAATACAGGCAATGTTTCATTATCATTTTCAATGTATGATCGTTGCCAACTAGGAAGCTCTAGGAACCTCGGCGCCTTTGTAACTTCCATACAATTGATCGAAAAGACAGTTTTTTCCTATAGTTATAAGTGTAGCCTCCAGGCATTCGAGACCTGGCTTGAGGCAAGCGTTGTTTAAGTCGAATTACTGCTAGACTGAGGTTGTATCTCTGCGAGATGGACGAATTAAATAAATATGTTGAAAATGTGTACTGGTGTGTTTTTTTGACGTTATTATTTTTTTATAAAACAATTTATTTGTATGTCTAAGGGTCAATTCAAGTTGCGGGTTGTTCGAAAGAGATACCGCGGCCCCGGAACGTAAAGGCAACAAAAGGAACATGGGTGGGTTTCAGTCAGTAAAAGTCATACGCCCACCCGCTCCGCCCAGAGCGGGGGAAGTTATTTGATGATTTCCCACCCAAAAAAAGGTCAATTCAAACAGCGCAATTTACAATAAATATTGAAGATGGCGGTGCTTGTCAAAAAGAAATGCATATTCATTACACACACATTTCAGTTATAGTATTTTGTTTCTTTTTTCTCTCTTTTCTCCGACCTGCACAGATAAAGGCTCGTATTACGATCAACCATAATCTTTACATGGCATAAAATAAAGACGCTTCCGCTGTCCTGTCTCGATCTCTTTCGAACAACCCTCAACTCCGGCAGGCAGTGGCCCTGATTGACCTCTGCTTTGCTGACAACTCTTTAGAACCACGAACACGTCGTTAACACGGCCTGTCGTCTCACTAGACAAACGGAGCTCACTTTCTATGGACCCGCCTCTACAATGGCCGGGAGTTGTCTCGCCACTCCTGAAGCTCGGAGAGTTTCCCGGGGCGGTAGAGTTGGTTTGAGGATCTCTATCAAACCCCCAGCCACCTCCTTTGCTAGTGGTGGTGTTTTCTTCCCATTCCCCCTCGTTCCGGATCATTTCCTGAACTACGGCTGGACGCGAGAGGTCACGCTGTCAACTTGTTCAGAAAAAGAGTGGCCTTTTGTCCACGCTAAAATAATCCTAGCTGCCAAAAAATATTAAGACCTCATTGTGACAATCTTTTCAAGTTCCAAATTATTCATTTAATATAATTGACATTGATTAGACAATCGTTATCACCAACGCAACGGTGCTTAGCAACTATCACAAAAAATCACCTAATTTTATAACCTCAAGTTTTCCAGTTTATTTCATATTACTTTAATTTATCAAAAATGGCGATGGTGTGCAACGAGAACGTTATTAAAAACATGGCGAATGAAATTACAAGGATTTGTCAAGCACAGAATGTGACCGTTGATCCTGAGTTCGTCATTTATATGATTGAGTTGTTACTCCTCGACCCAAAGTATGGGAAACTGTTCTCGAAGACGATTAACAGGAATAATTTAGCGTATTTTGTTGAAGAGTGTGGGTCTATGGTTATGCGTAAGTAGCCACTCTATTACAGTATAAGCGTATGGGAAGAATGGGAGAAAAATACGTGTTACGTCGAACTCATGCAATATGGAATAAGGGCAGGAAGATGATGGGTGCGACTACAGAAGCACTTTCGTTTAATTATTTCGTGCTTGAACCATCATCATACCCTTGCCCCATTCGTCTTGGGGTGGGTGAAACACGGTTTCTTCTATTCTCAAATTGATGACCTGAACCAAACTTGCTATCGCGCCAGCCAGTGTGTAGGTTGTTGAGTTCAAATAGGCAGTTGCTCCATATAAAATACTGATATGGTTAGACTGAAACTCGACTAGGTAGATTGAGGACTCAATGTTCTTCATATAGGTACCTTTTAACATAATCTTGTATTATTGGAGTTTACTCCTTAAGAATCGATTTTCATATATAAGGCGCCCGGTATGAGAAAAATCCGAGGGGTAAAACCTACAAAAGTAACGAAAATGTGTCACGTTTTTTCTAATTTGGCTGTGAGTGTTTTAAGACGTACATATGGTATGCTGTATAGGCGACTATACCTATATACTATATGTTATTGGGCTTGTCTATCAATGTCGATGTATTTATATTGCTATTTTTTTTTTCATTAATTTGTGAATCTTTTTCAGTTGAATAAACTCTTTTTGCGTATGGTTAGATACTCGTACTTGAGGAGTAAACTCCAGTCGTGCATCGGAGCTGACACACACATTTTTTTTAATGGCAATTCACTGACGCTTTTGCAGGTGGAGGCACAGCCTTAAACATTTTGAAAATGCAGTTCATTTTACAAACGAACTACGACAAACTTCATATTTTAGTCGAGAAACATCTTGACACCATAAAGAAATGCTTGAATCCTCTAGTTAACGAGATTATGGAGATGGATCCTAACATCAATGATACACCTACGTTTAATAAGCTGTTCAGGAAGATCTCCATCTATTTTATACTTGCCAGTGGGCTAGGAAACCCTGGGCTGATTGTTGTGAGTAATTTGACAATATTTACATCTAAACTAAAATTATAAATGCGAGAGTAACTCTGTCTGTCTGTCTTTTCTTCACGCCTAATCTACTGAACCGATTTATGTGAAATTTGGTACAGACATAGTTTGGAACTTGAGAAAGGACATAGGATAGCATTTATTACAAAAAATAAAATTTATTCCGGACATACAGCGCCTTCTATTGGTCAAAAGTCGGCATAAATTCAGTACTTTAGATGTCGAGCTGTTAATATGCTCCGTGCTGCCGGAAGTCACTATTCCACTCGAACGAATTCGCGAGCAAAAGCTAGTTTTCTATAAATTACTATTGCACACCATATTTTGTTAATCCTTACTAATATTATAAAAGCGAAAGTGAGTTTGTTTGTTTGATAAGTCTTCACGCTTCGTTATGTGTTCACGCCTAAATGGCCGAATACGAAACCGATTTTGATGAATTTTGGTACAGAGATAGCTCGAGGGTCCACTCCTAACTATCTCTGTACCGTATAGGCTTTTTTTTAAGAAGATTGAGATATGAGGGAGAAAGAGGGAAGAAAAGGGAAAAGTTAGCATTGCCATTACAATAAATAAGGCGCAAGGGCAAAAACTACAGGTAGCAGGTACCTGTGAATCAGGAAACTGTGTTACCCCGAATTTAACGCGAGCGATGCCACAGATAAAAGCTAGTAGATTTATAATGGCAAATGTCATGAACGCATAAGAAAGGGTTTTCAAGTCGTGAAATTCAACGGTACAATTTCTGAAGCTTTCCAAGCAGTTAATTGACCATTGCCAGATTAATGTTTACCTGTATTATAAATTAAATCAGGTATCTTTACTACGCAAACGTGTTTTTTTTTTATAAATAAAAAAGGACGTGTTTTCTTTTGTCGGTGTGAAGTTTTGCAAATAAATGGAAATAGACCCTGATTTAGTTTGGATCGGATCAGATCAGCGTAGTATTCGGCGCGTAGGTACTTGTAAGCTCGTCATCATCAGCTAACACAGTAACACACGCACCACATTAAGCCTTTCAAAAAATCGAGCGCGCGTATTTTGGCAAGTCTGCGCGAGTTGTTTCCCCGTGTGGGCACGTTACTGTGTGTGGCGCGCCCTGGCGCTTTCGAACTTATGCGCGCGTCAACAGTAGGACGAGTCATTGGCTAAAGGCGTACACAAATGCGCCTACACACACTTTCAAATCTGAGACCGTTCTTAGCCACTTCCATCCAACTATTCCAGACGCTAAAAGAAGGCATGGCAGCTTTAGAGAGTGTGTTCGGTATGGAGGACCTGAAGTTATTCGTGGCGTTACCTCGTAATGAGAAGTTAATACAACTGGAGATACTGCTGGGTTACACGTCAGGCGTGAGACTCTTCAACAGGGACTGCAAGAAGGGTGGCGGGGGGATACCTGAACGTAAGTTTGCCTTGCTACTTATTAGCTTAAATGTGAACCAGCGATCGTTGGTTTCGCCCAGGTCGTCCCGCCTTCTTCAACAAATTCTGCCTTGACACCTATAAAGTACTATACAGCTTACAGTTCATTCTCAGATTCGGCAGACGGATCATCATTGGTTCAGGGTTTTATGTTATTTTGAAAACCGATTGTTATTGAAAGGTGTGCCTTATAAACTTAAATTATTTTCTCATGTCGTGAGAAATAACGAAAGACGACTAACCAAAGTTAATCCGGAAGATGTGAATGGCTACGCCGGAAGAGGACGCCCTAGAAGGACATACATACACTGACCTAATCAAAAAGGCTAGTGCTTGCAACCGGCGGGAATTAATGAATCCTTACTTATATTATAAAAGTGATTTTGATGAATTTTGGTACAGAGATAGTTGGGACCCAGAATACGTACATAGGCTATTTTATTTTAGAAAACCGGCCAAGAGCGTGTCGGGCCACGCTCAGTGTAGGGTTCCGTAGTTTCCCGTCCGTTACAATAAGTGTTCCCTGTTATGAGGCCAACCGAACAATTCGGTAATACCCGATCCAATGTAATAAGTACCTACAGCGCCGTCTCTCGGGGAATTGGGTTACTAATTAATACAAAGACGTACAATTTCGGTGGTAATTTTGGATTGCGAGAACCGATTTCAATAATTCTTTTTTTGTTTGAAAAAAGTTCAGAATAATAAAATATGTAAACAAAGTTACAAAAAATGCTTGCATATACGATTATACTACAAACTTAGTCCAGAAATTATTTTGTACAACTTTTTGTCTTTTTTGTACAAAAACTGTTGTGTCAATCAAGTTCCAAATAATTTTCATAGAAAGTCCTTATAAAGTTCTACTTCTCAGATTTTTTTCATATTTTCTAAACTTATGGTTCAAAAGTTAGAAGGGGGGGGACAAATTGTTTTTTACTTTTGGAGCGATTATTTCCGAAATTATTGACATTATCAAAAAATGATCTCAGTAAACCCCTATTCATTTTTAAATACCTTTCCAACAATATATCACACGTTAGGGTTGAAATTAAAAAAAAACCACTTCCCACTTTACATAGGTATAGGGTGGCTACCCTAATAAAACATTTTTTTCCAATTTTTATTAACGAAACTATAAGGGTTCCTAGTTGACTACGGAACCCTAAAAAGTGGGATATGATGTAGAAAGAGGGAAACAAAGGGAAAACTTAGCTTTGCTATTACAAACCAATAAGGGAAAAACTGCAGGTAGCCGGTACCTGTAAATCAGGAAAGGGGAACTGTGCTAAGTTCCCCAAATTTCACGCGAGCGAAGCTGCGGGCAAAAGCTATAAATGTATAAAGATAAACGAAACGAGTTTTTAAGGATCCTGGTTCGATGCTTAAAGGCATGAAGTTTTTGCATAACCCCATGCGAAAAAAAACAAAAGCATGTGTTGAGCAATGGGATGTGACTTAAACAAACAATTTCCTCCTTCAATTGCAGTGCCTCACAACCTGATCGACGCAGTGAAGGCTTGCTCGTTTCAGTTATCAAATATGCTGATTTTAATCATGCAGAAAGTCAATACCCTTACGACGGCCATCGAGTGCGCTATCACTGTTCAGGATGAGACTGGCAACGTTGTTATAGATGTAAAGAATGAAGATGTTACTGTGTGAGTTCAATTTTGTTTAATGTTTAATTATCGTCATTTGTCAACCCCAGATACCTAGGTGTTTGGTCTTCCGCCGTCTTCTTTATTAATCGTCATCTTATATCATCTTTTATACAGTCTATCTGACGTTTCTTATAGTTCCTGTACCTCGTATAGTTAGCAGCATTCATAGGTATTAAAAATTTTCCCACCACATCTATAATGGAGCCAAATCCTAACACCTATATATATATGAAGTATATATATGATGGCTTTCGAGTGTACTTCATATATATGTATATATATATATATATATATATATATATATATATATATATATATATATATATATATATGATGTACACTCGAAAGCCTAATAACCAGTCTTAGTTATGGCCAAGGGTTTTATCTTGTTACTCAGTAACTGCCAACAATGTGGTATCAGTATGGTAATTGATTCCATGAACTTAGTCCCACATGTCAGCAAAGCAGAGAGGCCTACCGCCAGGGCCACTACCTGCCGGCGATGCGGGTTTTTTTTTAAGTATTTAGGTACCGCGGCCCCGGTACACGAAGGGCAAAAAAAGGAACATGGATGGGTTTTTGTCAGCAAAAATCAGACTTTTCCTTTCGATCCGCCTGGAGCGGGAGAATTTATTTGATAATTTGTCAACCGAAAATGCGTATTGTAAAGTTATTATCACTTGGTTTGGTAAAGAAAAACGTAGTAAGGAAACCGAACCAGTATGCCTGAGAGATATTTCGTAACTGCGTGCAAAGCCAACTCAAAGATCTATGGGCGGTATCATAGTGTGCGTTCGCCCAGCAAAAAAAAAAAAAAAGTGTCGCTTTTCAAGAATTAAATGATACAGATAATTAGTGCCCAGTCCCGTGTAAATGTGCCCGAAATTTAAAATTTGTGCCACCAACAGCTTCTGAGTTATTTAAGAAAAACCATCAATTAAAATTCTGCTGCACGAACGTTCGCCCAGCAAAAAAATTTTTAATTAATGGGCCTAGCTGAATATAAAATATGCAGAAATATAGCTTATATTTGTGCCTATTTGTGCCGTAAAAATAAAATTTGTGCGTCATAAGGTTTCAGAGATCTTTCAGTTTTTGCTGGGCGAACGTTCAGGCGATTGCTATATATCGGAAACAGCTGGACGTGAAGTCATGATTTTTTGTATACGGATAGAGCATAATTTGTGCCTATTTGTGCCATATACTACATTAGCATAACTAGCACGGTTCAAGAGTTATTACGTTATGTCCAAAAACTAATTAAACGGCTATATCTCTCGGACGTTGAAAGCTACGATTTTCACGTTTATGTTGGCTGGTACCTGTTATTTAATCACACGATCCTGCAAAGTTTCACCTTCCAAGTACCTAATATTGGAGAGATTTTAATGATTTTCCTCTTATTTTGAGGTTATCTTCAATTAAATTAGTTACAACCCGGAAACACTAGTTTTCTGTAAGCTGGCACATTATACGTTTCAACAATAATTAGTGCCCTTTATTAAGAATACGTATGCATAAAATCAGGTAAATATACCCATTAGTTTAGATGTTATGATTAAAAACCACAATCGACATCTTTTGATAGATTAACCGACCATATTCGGATGGACATTAAAAAGCGGCCGCACGATACTTCAAGCTATCCTTTCACACTTGCTTGTATTATAATGAAAATTCAATAGTACAGATGCGTACAGAATTGTCAAGTCGGATAGAATATTTATGTTTGGGATATGAAATAAAATGTCAATTGTTTTATTTTTAGTGATTCATTACATCTTGTTTATATAATATACTAGCGACCCGCCCGGCTTCGCACAGGTGCATATATTATGTATAATACATGCACCCGTGCGAAGCCTATATATAATTTATATATATTTTTAGCCTATATATATTTTTAGACAATTTTTCGTTATGTAATATAACACAGTTTATAATAATAAGTATAGTGCATTAGATAACTAATACATACATTATGAGTTTGTATGTTTTATATAATTGTAATGTTAATTTATATAAATAACATTTTAAGTACAATTGCACCTACATGTTTCAAAAGTACTTAGATAGTACCTACCTAAGTATGTACCTAGACTGTTTATGGCCTACCATCAATAAATCAATATAAAAATTAACAATATTGTTTTTTTTCTCTAAACTGCTTTCCCTAGCAACTGTATAAAAAATAACATATGTGTCTATGTTCATTTTCCCTATACTTATGTACATTTATATTGTTAAATCATTCATTTATTATTACAAATAATTAAGTTTTTTCATGTCCCTAATACAAAATATTTCCCAACTTTACAATTCTGTTCGCATCTGTACTACAACTATCATTATAATACCAGTAAGTGTGAAAGGGTAGCTTGAAGTATCGTGGGGCCGCTTTTTAATGTCCATCCGAATATGGTCGGTTATTCTATCAAAAGATGTCGATTGTGGTTTTTAATCATAACATCTAAACTAATGGGTATATTTACCTGATTTTATGCATACGTATTCTTAATAAAGGGCACTAATTATTGTTGAAACGTATAATGTGCCAGCTTACAGAAAACTAGTGTTTCCGGGTTGTAACTAATTTAATTGAAGATAACCTCAAAATAAGAGGAAAATCATTAAAATCTCTCCAATATTAGGTACTTGGAAGGTGAAACTTTGCAGGATCGTGTGATTAAATAACAGGTACCAGCCAACATAAACGTGAAAATCGTAGCTTTCAACGTCCGAGAGATATAGCCGTTTAATTAGTTTTTGGACATAACGTAATAACTCTTGAACCGTGCTAGTTATGCTAATGTAGTATATGGCACAAATAGGCACAAACTATGCTCTATCCGTATACAAAAAATCATGACTTCACGTCCAGCTGTTTCCGATATATAGCAATCGCCTGAACGTTCGCCCAGCAAAAACTGAAAGATCTCTGAAACCTTATGACGCACAAATTTTATTTTTACGGCACAAATAGGCACAAATATAAGCTATATTTCTGCATATTTTATATTCAGCTAGGCCCATTAATTAAAAATTTTTTTGCTGGGCGAACGTTCGTGCAGCAGAATTTTAATTGATGGTTTTTCTTAAATAACTCAGAAGCTGTTGGTGGCACAAATTTTAAATTTCGGGCACATTTACACGGGACTGGGCACTAATTATCTGTATCATTTAATTCTTGAAAAGCGACACTTTTTTTTTTTTTTTGCTGGGCGAACGCACACGTATCATAACTCTGATACCAACTAAGGCACTAACCAAGCGATAAATGATTGCGTAAATGCTAGGAAAATAATGGTAAAACTTGATTTAAAAAAACCAATCCTGGTCTCCTGCTAACTTTTACGTTATCATATTTCCAGCAACGACTACAAAGAAGTATTCGACTTGCTAGCATTCAATCGTCAGTACGAGGTGTATATCCGAAAGTTCCTATCTGACGTTGACTATATGGCACATAAGGCTGATCAGTACGTCGAGAGGACGAAAGCAGTGCTGCTAGAGTTGCACGCAGCTGTCAAGTTTAAGGCAGCTGTGCCCGTTCAGAACGTTTTTGTGAGTATTCGCGGTTGGTAAAATGTCACATGTCCCTGCGCCCTTCGCCGCTTAGATACTAGTATTTTAGCTGGGAAGATATCGTGGAAACATTCACTCCAGGAAAACATTTGTTTGGTAGGAAAGATTGGCACCCACCCTCAATTATTCATCTACCTGCTAATCTAAAAAAAAAACTAAGGCGTTTTTATGCGTTCCCATGAAATGGGTCTCAAATGATCAAATAAAAATAAAAAATAACAAGTAATAAAAAGGTTTATTCATTTTTACAAGATTTTCTTAACAAGGCATGAATTAGGAGACTCCAAAATCCCCATCCAGATAACGTATTTTTTAGTAGTCAGTATGATTTAAACTGTAATTATTCTAAACCCGGTCTTAGTGTTTCTAGTAGTCACCACATTGGCTTAACTATAAATCTATTACAGCCCCACTTTACGAAGCTGTGGGCGGTATGGCGCGCGATGCAGAACTGCATGTTCTTAGTATCCACAGTGAACAGGCTGATGGCGATAATGCACAGCATCCAGGAGCAGATCGTGATGCCAGTCGACGTCATCCAGAAGATGACGACGGGAATGACTATTATCTCTGATCACGTAAGGCCAAGCAGTCTTACCTTGGGGTAACTAAGTCTATCTTCTTAGTATTTTCGAACTATTTTTTTTTTTGTGACCACAGACCAGGATCAACGTCCGACCGTCCATGGAGGAGCGCCTGAGCCTGGCCTCGCTGTCGATATGTCGCTGCTCGCTGTATCCCAGCAGCTCCGAATTATTCACCATCAGACAACCAGAAGTATGTATCGCATATTAAACATCACACCTGGATTGTAGATCTTTGACAGTCGGTACAGGTTGTCAGCAGCCCGAAAGTCTAACAACCAGTCGTAAAGAACCGACGACACGGTCAGTGGCTGTGCGTGCACGGAACAGGTATTTGTATGGCCTACAGATAGTTGTGCCGGGTCTGGTTGTTTGTGTATGTGAGTTTAAATGTTTGTAAACGCACCCACGATACAGGAGAAATTCCTAGAGTGGGGGAACGTCTTAAAAAAAAAAACGTTTTACTAAGGGCTATCGTATTGCTCAGTACTGACCAGGTTGTGGAGGTTAGTTAAGGCAGTCGCTCCATGTATCATAATGAATCCGGTACTACTGGAAGCCGACTCACACCACGCCTCACACCACGCCTAAAAAATTAAATAGCTCGACTGTCTCATTGTTATGAATTTAAACAACTTTAAAAGGCGTAAATACTTTTAAAAGTCATTTATTTATAGAAGCACTCATCAATAACAATAGTTACAGTCTATCGGCACAACATTCTGAGACGAGATTAACAATATAGGGCTTTTACGCACAACTCGAGAGTCGCGGAGACACTTTGTGGCGGGTTTCCCGTCACTAGTGCGACTCGAGCGAGAGCGCGGGAGGAGAAGCGGGGGGTGACACCGCGCCGCCCGCCGCCAAGACGCGGGCGTAAGCGCAAGCTAGTACGCCACGTGCCGCGCGAACGCGAGCCACGAAATTGACCTCCGCCTCTCATTCCGTGCAATGGCTAAATAGCTATAACTTCTTCCGTCTGACCTCGTTGGCGATCGGGGGTTCTCTCTCAGCGTTCTCGACCTGCGTGCGGTGGAGGAGGGGTGTGTCACGTGGCATGGCACAGCGTAGCAACAGCAGCTTACAAACCACAAACTATTTAATATTATTCCCCGCGTTATACAACTCAATTCTTTAAGACTATTAAACAGTATAATTATTTGAATAGTATTTTACAGGTTTTTATACTTTTACCACATACGCGTTCGGTCGGTGGTCGTTCGAGTTGTTTAATTGTAGCGGCATGCGCTCGCGCGTAACGCGTCGCGTCGCCCTCGTCCTTCTCTCTTCCCCGCTCGCCCTAGTGCGGAGCGCGTAGACTCATGTTTGCAAGCGCGACTGCTGTGCATAGGTCCTGGGTTCCGGATCGAGCAGGATGTTATTGGGTTTTTTAGTAGAAAATTCTTATTAATTAACCCAGAGCGAGCAAGTCGGTATTCTTAACATCTCGCCGCTCTACTAATGCCGTCGATCCCCTTCAGTGATGACAGATCTCCGTCTTCAGGGTTCAAAGTTGTGTTGGCTAATCTTAGCTAGAATACTTTCAAGCTTAGTGAAGTTTCCAACTACTTTGGAGTCTCAATCGATACTGTACCGTAATTGCTAGGTTAGTAAGTCGACTTTACTTATTTCACAAAAATAATGTAATTTTTTCTCCAGTTCCTAGGATTCTGTTCGCTATGCCTGAGTGTGGGTGCCTTAGTGCCTGTCAACATGAAGATCGGTCTTATCGAGGCTAAGGGCCGCTACTACGGGTTCTGCTGCGTTACGATGGCTTCCCAGTTCAGTAAGGAGCCTGAAAGGTAGTAACTTCATACTATTTACGGGGCTGCGAGTTAGTTTCAACGAGATACCGCGGCCGCGGAACACAAAGGACAAAAGAAGAAACATGGATGTTTCGGTTAACGCGAAAAACACTGCTAAATTTAATGTTTCGTCTGGGTACGCGATATCTTTTTATTTGCCGACTGCTCCGTTGGTCTCGTGGTCGCAAGCGCGATCCTCGAAAACGGTGTCCTGGGTCAGATTCACGGGTCCAGTAGAAAATGGTATTTTCGAGTTTGTTAGTTGGTGGTAGACCTCTGAAAGCACGTCAAGCCAAAGGTCCTGGGCCTGATTTCTCTCCGGTCGTGTCAGATTGCCGTCCCGTAGGACCATTCGAGTGAGGGAACAGAGAGTGCACAATATGTGCCTGCGCACTCACTCCTGCACCGCATCAAAATAGTCCCCGCGACTATGGCTTATCTCCGCTGAGACTGGCCGCCATGACAAACGGTCAGGAGGACCATTTACATACTTTAGTTTGGTATTTATTTATTTATTCTGAACAAAAATACATTTGTGTCGAATACAGGATTAATCACTTAACATAACTAATAAATCAATTAAATTTACAATCAATAATATATATGATAATCAATTAAATTTACAATAATAATAAATGGATAAAATGCAAATAAAAATTAAAATTAATAATAATAAATAGCTAATAAAGTTACAATCAATTAAAATATTAAAATATATTATATATTTAACTTAATCAAAAATAACGACATCCATATTTGGAACTAGGCTATTTGACAAGTTACACTGTGGCATTATTTTTGTCACTAAAAAAATCCTCTATACTATAGTAGCACTTCGTCAAAAGGAATGATTTTAATTTTAATTTAAATATTCTTGGATTACTAATAATTTTTAATTCTAATGGCAATTTATTGAAAATTTTTACAGCCTGTACTTTAGATCCATGTTTGACAACATTTAATTTTGGCTGCAAAAAATTAGGCAAATCTTTCCTGCGCGTTTCCGCCCTAGTATCCCTGTCTTCCTTCGTCTCGTATTTATCTAGATTTTTTATGAAGCTACTGAGAAGAACTAAAATATAAAGACAAGGTACAGGTAGTATTTTTAAATTAACAAAATGTTCTCTACATGATTGAGTCTGGTCTATGCGAAGAATAGTTCTAAGGGCTCTTTTTTGCATGACAAAGGCTGCATCCATATTGTACTTATAACTATTACCCCATAGTTTAATGCTGTACCTCAGCTTGGACTCAACTAAGGCAAAATAAACATTTCGTAATTGAGCAATGGTTAGTTCGTCCCGTAAACTTCTCAAGGCATAGCATGCACTGCTGAGAGTATTTGTGATTGCTTCCAGTTCCTGTTTCCAGCTTAAGAGCGCATCAATATGTATCCCTAAAAATTTGAAGTTTTGTACAGTTTTGACTTTATTTCCTAATGAAGCTATATTAATATTATCCTTATTCCTCACAGTTGATTTGAATAACATACATTTAGTTTTCTCCACATTGAGTTTTAAATTGTTACAGGAAAACCAGTGTTCAAAAGCAGACAGAGCATGATTCACTTTATTTTCTAAGTCTCTAATAGATATATCGTTCATCACGGCACTGGTGTCATCAGCAAAAATAACCATTTTGATGTCTGGTACTATTTTACACATATAATTTGGCAAATCATTAAGAAATATGATAAAAAATGGAGGACCCAGGACTGAGCCTTGTGGGACCCCCTTTTGTACTCTAACAAGCTTAGATTTATTTATTTTTTCGTGTCCGTTTTCAACTGACTTTATTTCGACGTACTGTGATCTGTTCTGTAAATAAGAACTGAAGAGCTTTAACACATTATCTCTTATCCCATAGTGTTCTAATTTGTCTAAAAGGATTTCATGTTCAACAGTATCAAAGGCTGAGCTAAGATCCAGAAATAGTCCTGCCACTTTTCTCTTATTATTTAGTTTACTAAGCACGTCATCCACTAATGAGTCTATTGCATCAATGGTCCCTGTGCTTCTTTGGTACCCGAACTGTTGACAGCTAATGATATTGTGTTTTATCAAATGTTTGACAAGCCTATCTTTTATAATCTTTTCAAATATTTTAGAGAATACTGGTAGCAGTGAAATAGGTCTATAATTTTTTGCATCTAATTTAGAGCCTTTTTTGAATATGGGCAAAACACGAGCAGTTTTATATTGCTCAGGGAAAACACATTGCTCAATACATCTATTTAAAAAGTCAGCTATTGGCTCAGCTATTATGTCAATGTTATCCTTGATGACGCTTATGGGTATTTCATCATGACCATGAGAAGTTTTATTGCACATATTTTTAACCATTTTAAAGATTTCTACTGGGGTTACTAGATCAAACAACATGTTATCATCTACTCTAGCTTTATTTTCAATTAAGTATTTTTTAGCTAAGGTATGATCAGAAGACTTTAGTGTAAGTGTGGTACGTTTACATCGGGACGTCTTTGTATTGTGTTATACTCTTCAATGCCTTTCATTCATCCACCAGGTACATCAACGAGGTGCTAAACCACGCCCGCAACAACCCGCATCTCATCAACTTACTGAACATCAAAGAGCATGTGTTCAGCGTCAAGGATATTAAGGAGCTTGTTGTTGTAAGACTGCCTAAGAGTGAGTCACATTAATAATAATACTAGCCTATTACTGTCTCACTTCTGGGCAAAGGCCTCTTCTCATACAGAGAAGGCATTGAACACCGTGATAATTGCACGCTCAAGACGGATTGGTGATTTTAGACTTATATCTATACTAATATTATAAAGCTGAAGAGTTTGTTTGTTTGTTTGAACGCGCTTATCTCAGGGACTACTGGTTGGAATTGGAAAATTCTTTTAGTGTTGGATAGTCCATTTCTTGAGGAAGGCTATAGGCCATATAACATCACCCTACGACCAACAGGTGCTGAGCAGCGTGGGTGAAACCGCGTGGAACAGCTAGTTGATTATAAGGCTAGGTTTTCTCACGATGATTTCCGTCACCAATGTCAGAGATTTCCAAGGTGAACTTAGAAAAGTATATATGAATCGAAAAAGGCATATTGGTACTTGTCCGGATTTCAATCTACAACGTCGTGCACGAGAAGCAAGGCCTTAGCCTCTTGGCCATCCCGATGTGTGTATACCCATAATCAGCCTGTTATATTTACACTGCTGGACATCTGTCTCTTCGAACTTTTGTAAATAGCCTTGGTAAGTAAAAAATAATCTCTTGTTTGCAGTAAAGGTATTCGACAAGGATATACAGACGGAGGCGCATCCGATGGATGAATATAAGGAAATGAACTACTCGTGGGACCTCTGGGAGTGGAAGAGAAGGGCTTGCCAATGGGTAGGTAGAAATCATCTGTTTTCTATCTTTGTTGGCAAAAAGCTTATTTATAAAAAAAAAACGAAGTTTTTCAAGAATTATTATGAAAATTTCATGTGTCGGGGAAAAAAAATCATTAAATACATTATAATAGAGTTGAAGCTGAAGAAAGAAATCAATAATACTTAACGAGCCTGGTCTATGCCGTCACATCTCATGTTAGATATTATTGTTATTGTTTTATATAAGGAATAAAAACAGCTCAGGGTTAAATGTTGTTCGACAACAGATTAAACTAAGGAGGCTTCTAAAAATCCAGTGTTCAGCATCTTGATTTTTAAAATCAGAATGTTCAGCATCTTGATTTTTAGAAGCCTCTTCGGCATTTAGTTGAAAAGATCCTCCTAAACGGATTTGCTTGGATGTATCACTTAGACTAAGATATATGACCAGACCGCCTCGGCATCAGAGCCTAATAACTTTCTTGCACAAGTAGGAGCTACGTGTTCAGTTGCATCTTTTTAGTCCAAAAGTAAGCAAGGCTGAAGCCTCGTCTTCAGTCTCATCCTTCTTGATCAAAAATAAGGCTTAGTGGCGGTCTGCCCAGCTTGGGCAGAGCACCGCCGTGCCATCGTAGAGGCGATCTCTCGCGTCCGGCCCCTGGTTCAGTCCGTGGTCCCGAGCGAGAGGGAATGGGAAGCGGTAACTTCCTTCTGCGAAACAGTCATGCTAGCGAAGGAGGTGGCCGGGCGTTTGAGGGAGAGAACCTCAAACCAACCTAGACAGGACAGGAGAACCTAAAGGGAAAAAAAGAAAAGAAAACAACATGGGTGGGTTTTAGTCAGTACAGGTCTGACACTCCCCCCTGCTGCGCCCAGAGCGGGGGAAGTTTTTTGATGATTTCCCAAACCCAAGAACAAAAAAATGGCCGAAGCCTCGTCTTCAGTTTCGTTATTTTTGTCCAAAAAAAAGTTGTTCGGAAGTCTTCAGTTCAAGCTCATTGTGTTGATTCTGTCTTTTTTTCACACAGGCAAACATAGTAAACTGCAAAACGCGTTCAACACAAACCAACTACAGTCACATGCGTTCCGAGATCCAATGCCAGACCACTGAACCGAGGGACAAGTGTCTTCAGACCAACAAGGATAAGGGCATCAGCACTGTCAACAGTAAGGACTTCCTGTGGGGCTTGAGGGGTCAATCAGGCTATGGGTTCCACCGAATGGATCTGAAGCCTAGGTTCACTATGGCAAGGATGCCAGGTATGTACTTTAATATCAATTAAAGAGAACTGCCTAGTAACTCTTCGCCGTTCTTTAGTCTACTCCCATAAAGGTACACAAGGGTTCCATTATTGTATTTTGAAGTACGGAACCCTAAAAGACCGGGTTCCGTACCTCAAAACACAAAAATTTAACCCTTATTTAGGATCACTTTGTTGTCCGTCCGTCTGTTTGTGTGTCTGTCAAGACCCTTAATCTAGGGAACGTGTGAAGGTATCGAGGTGAAATTACAACCATATACTCAAGGTCGACTTCGGAGCTGTGAAAATTCAATCCTGTAAAGGCTCATTTTTCAATAGTCAAATAACTGTTATCGGAGGAATAAAAATAGCGGTTTGACATATTTTCTATAGACAAGCTGTCAAACCGTCATTTTGATTCCTCAGATAATAGTTATCTGACTATTGGCAAATCAGCCCTAGGTCTACGTCTACGCAATCAAAATTTATGTCGCAAGTTTGCACAGATCCCTTGGTGTGTGAGTCCGCCTCTCATTCGGCTGTTTATAAATTTCTCCTCCCGTTTTGGAGTGGACCATTGACAGATGGACCATTAGCTTGGTTCTCAGGTCTAGCAGAATAGATTCCTCTGCATTATTTTCCTCGGGTTTTAGAATAGTCTAAATTTTTTTTTTATTGTTTCACAGCTCAACCAATGGCTGCGTGCGGTTTGTCTTGTGTCGGTGAGCACGAGACACAAACCGAAAAAACTCCAGAAGAATGCAATGAAGAATGCCAAAGTATAAAGGAGTTTTTTTTCCCTGACTAGGAATAATTTCTTACGATATGAGCTCGTGGCTAAATAATAGCAGCCGCTGAGGTCGATCTTAATTTTAAGCCGCACTTGCCTATGTTTGTGGACCCGTCACATATCGAATTTCCTCCGTACCTCGGAAAGCAAGTTAAGCTGTTAGTCCTGGCTGTCATTTGTAGATCTTTGACCGTCGTTACAGATAGTCTGACAAACAGTCTTACGAAGGGGTAGCGACTCGTGCAACTGTTATTTAGCCAAAAGCTCTTCGACAATGCATGATGGTATTGTCTTTAACAAAATAAAAACATATTTATGTTAATGATTTGAACTTAGGAACTAAATAATTTTGCTGAATTCATGTCCATTAATAAACCACTAATAATGTTTGTTATTGCTTTACGTTGTTGAAAGATCATCATATTTAATACAAATATGATACTTAAATAGGTACCTAATTTAACAATAAAAGTTAAATTCGATATTTATATTTATTTATTTTTAACGTTTGTATAAAAAAAAAATTATTGGGAATAAAAAACTTAATAAGGCTTAATAAACATATATTTAATTAACCCTTAAGTTAAATAGTGATCCTACAATCTTATTTATTGAGTCCATATCTAAAACAATGAGATTATCATAAAACGTGTTTCTTACACAAAATAAAATTAGAGCATAAGCGACGATGGGCTGACTGTATGAGTGTCTTTATTTTATTTTGTGTATGCTCAACTCTAAGTTACTATTAAAAGCGAGGCTTTATTCTTAGTAGTTTGGTTTGCGGATTGTTCGAAGAGATACCACAACACAAAGGGCAAAAGAAGCAACATGGATGGATATATAGTCAGTAAAAGTCTGACAGTTCCTTCCGTTCCACCCAGAGCGGGAGAAGTTATCTGGTAATTTCTTATTCGTTAAAAAAAACTAATTTAGTTAGTACCTACCTTATTTGCAACAAATATAATAAAGGCAAATGTTTGTATGTAAATTTGTTACTCCTTGACGCTCCAAAGACTAACTAGATTTGTATGCATACCAGAAAAAAACAGTGTTCCTATGTGATGATCAAATAAGTCTAATATGGTTTTCACCGCGGGTAACACCAGGGGGTGCATTAGTTTACACTATCTATACTAATATTATTTATACTAGGTACACACGGCGACAGATCAACCTATACAAAACCAGTTTATGCTGCTCTCTCAACAACGGATCGTACACCATAAATTTCAAGTACAATGAGAGACCCGCATAAACTGGTTTTGTATAGGTTGATCTGGGAAGAGGAAAGATACAAATCTTAGTCTGTTTGTGACAAATAAACTACGCTACGTAATCAATGAGTGACATAAGCTATATACACAGACACTTAGGGCTGAAACTGCGTTAAACGGACACCCGTGCGGTTTCATACAAAAGTGAACCAACCCAACGGTTACACGCGCGGGCTTTTTCACAACCTTCAGTCAATAACGCTTGACGAAAGGTTGTGAAAAAGTCTTTCAACAGAGAAAGAGTAATTGTGAAACTCCAGTGTCGCTCTGTCACATGAGGCCAAGCAAACGAACTCTTTAGGTACCTGTGAAAGGGTCCTTCACATACCCACAGAGCCCACGCTTGCAGACATGCGGCGGGCGCCCGTTTAACGCGGTTTCAGTCCTTAAGAGCTGAGGAGTGGGTGAAACCTATGGGCACAGCTAGTGCCTAATAAAATAGTAATCTATCTTCGTAACCTAATAAAAGTGTCCCTAGCTTCTCTGGCGAGCGCCACATCATCGGCGCGCAGTTTGAGTGAAGCGGCTTCTTCACGCAGCGCCGCCAGGGTCGCTACTGAGGCAGTCAACGACGCCGGCAATATGGCGTCCGGAACTGACAGCTTGGAGAATTTTGTCTGGAACATGAAAGCAAAATGGGTTTTTGAAACTATTTGAACAAAAGCTGTTAAGTGCGCAAGACACCTAAAAAAGCAATCCACTTAAGGCCTTTCTTATTTTTACTGATGGGATTTCCCGCTCTGTGCGGAACGGAAGGAAATGTCAGACTTTTACTGACTAAGGCCATTCATATTCCTTCTTTCGCCCTTTTTGCACCGGGGCCGCGGTATTAGTCCAGTCATTTTAGGCATTTTATACCCCAATCTGGGGAAAAATTCCTAGTGAGCTGAATTTTTGTATACACCTTTATTACGGCGTTATTATGAAGTTGTGAAAAATCGACATCGATATCGTGTCGGCTAAAAAAATTACAGAGGTCAAAAGGTCACGAAAATCAGTTTTTTGCAAATATTTCGCGACCTATTGCTCGGACGTCAATAGAGGTCATTATAAAAATTGTTCCTCATAAAATTGTCTACAAAAAATGTCTCTTATAGTTTTTCTGTAAAATTAACGGTTTTCGGATCATAGCGCTGAGAAAGCGGCAAGAATGCACTCACATACGGTATTGTATACCGTACACCAAGGCGTAAACTCTATTGCTTTTTAGTAATGTTTGTAAATGTCTCTAAATCTTTTATTTTACATTTAGATGTTTCCAGAAAGATATATTTATCGTATAGGGGTTTAGGTTTTTAGTAAGACGTACTATATCTCATTCTAATGACCTTCAATGGCAGATGTTTCGTATTTCATTGTTCCGAGACCCGTCCCTTTATACCTGCTACTGCCAGTCAGACTGAGTATAGTTCAGTTGGGAATTATTTCTTGAATGTTCAACACGTTTATTTAGTTATTTTATGCTCTTAAATAGTTATCATAATTAGTGGTAAATGTTTTATATGTGATCAATTATTATCGGATGATGATGTTGTTGAAGTTAAGCGTGGTCTACAAACATTAAAAAATGCTAGTGTCTCTAGAGGTGATGGTAATATTGAATATTTAAATACTGTAAATTCCGTGAATGTACATAGTAATTGCCGTAGAAATTATACAAACAATTTGAGTATTGCGGCTCATAAACGACGCCAAGAAAAATCACCGCGCGCCTCTGCAGCTTTTAGTACAGTGTCTTTGAATGTAACAGTACTCACTTCTCTAATAACGCGTCTGTATTTTTTTTTTCTTTTTTTTTTCAATCACTTCATTCGCTTCCTCTCCACAAAACAAACATATTTTTTTGAAATCGAAAGTTCTGATATTTTTATACGCGGAGATATTGATGTACTCGGTTCTTCTTGGCGTCGTTTATGAGCCGCAATACTCGAATTGTTTGTATAATTTCTACGGCAATTACTATGTACATTCACGGAATTTACAGTATTTAAATATTCAATATTACCATCACCTCTAGAGACACTAGCATTTTTTAATGTTTGTAGACCACGCTTAACTTCAACAACATCATCATCCGATAATAATTGATCACATATAAAACATTTACCACTAATTATGATAACTATTTAAGAGCATAAAATAACTAAATAAACGTGTTGAACATTCAAGAAATAATTCCCAACTGAACTATACTCAGTCTGACTGGCAGTAGCAGGTATAAAGGGACGGGTCTCGGAACAATGAAATACGAAACATCTGCCATTGAAGGTCATTAGAATGAGATATAGTACGTCTTACTAAAAACCTAAACCCCTATACGATAAATATATCTTTCTGGAAACATCTAAATGTAAAATAAAAGATTTAGAGACATTTACAAACATTACTAAAAAGCAATAGAGTTTACGCCTTGGTGTACGGTATACAATACCGTATGTGAGTGCATTCTTGCCGCTTTCTCAGCGCTATGATCCGAAAACCGTTAATTTTACAGAAAAACTATAAGAGACATTTTTTGTAGACAATTTTATGAGGAACAATTTTTATAATGACCTCTATTGACGTCCGAGCAATAGGTCGCGAAATATTTGCAAAAAACTGATTTTCGTGACCTTTTGACCTCTGTAATTTTTTTAGCCGACACGATATCGATGTCGATTTTTCACAACTTCATAATAACGCCGTAATAAAGGTGTATACAAAAATTCAGCTCACTAGGAATTTTTTCCCAGATGAAACCTAAAATGACTGGACTATATCTTTTTCGAACTACCCGCAATCCCAGTTATAGTCTCCCTGTAAGTCGTTCTAGTGGACGCAAGCGCTACTTCTAAATATGAAGCCTTGAGTTCAATCCCCAGGTTTATATGTTAAGGATGTTTTTCTTCAGGTATTTCTCAGTAGGAGTCTGGATCCCCAGTCCAGCCCAGTTGCTGGCAATAGGTTCTTTACATTAAGTGGGACTTGAACTTACTGCAGCCACTTAAAAGTAGTCCTTTTTCTGACGATGGATCCTTTCATCACAATGGCAAATAGAAGTTCTTAAATTATACAAACAATAAATTAAGACATACCTTAGCCTTTTCACAGCTCTCCTCATACGAAGCTACTTTTTGCTTCAACTGTCTGATAAAATCCTGAATGTTCTCGGGATTCGGATTCTGACTCGCCAATGAATTTTGCGAATTCTGCAATTCTTTCCTCAAACCTTCCAAAAACTTGTTATTACGGTCGATTTTCGCTTGCAACTCTACATTCTTTTGTTTTAACTTCAATATTTCGTATTCGTCTTCCAATTTTTGCGACATTTCTTTTGTTTGGTGTAGGGATATGGCGATAGGATCGAGTTGGTTGATGTCCATTGCGGTTTGTGCTTCGGCAGCTTGACGCAGCAGCTGCTGACATTTCTGAGGCAAAGCGTCGATGGATATGTTCAGTTTCGATAGAATCTCTGATGTTAGGGCCGCTGGAAATGCGAGATGTATTAGATGTGTAGAAAGAGACTGATTGAAGTTTGTTGATGGTAGAAGTGATACTTACGATACAAGCAAAGTAGGTAGGTATAATACACAAAACATTACGAGAAAAACATGAACATACTTCTGAGCAAGTTACGTAAAAGGGTGGATCAATATTCTTGGTTTGGCTGCATTGACATCAGCTTTATATAGGAGAAATAAATATTGCAGCTTTGTAAGATTTGAAGGTAAAATTGTATTGATTTTTAGGGTTCCGGGAAAACGGCACCCTATTACTAAGACTGCTGTCAATCTGTCTGTCACCAGGCTGTATCTCTTAAACTGTGATAGACAGTTGATGTTACCGCTATATTAATAAAAAACGGAATAAAATTAATATTTAAGAGTCTCATTCAATAAACATGATCTTTTTGCTATTTTTATATGTAGATAATGGTACGGAACCCTTCGTTCGCCAGTCCAACTCGTACTTGGCCATTTTTACCAATTATAAATTATAAACAACTTTTAAAACAAGTCTTTTAATTCATATTGATTAATTAAAATTTTCTACAGAAAAATGTTGGTATTGTTCACAAATCTATTCAATAACACTAAACAGTTTTCATTCCAGGGAATTGTACAAGACCTTCAATTTTCTTAGCTACATTTAACAACAAATTTTCAGATAAAGAGGGTCCCATAAGCTGTAGAGATAACGGTAATTTGTTCTTCGACAGTCTTATTGGGATTGAAATAGCAGGTATTCCAGCCATATTGGCAGGTTGCGTACAATAGTCCTGTTGCGCACACTGATCCCTGTTATGTTTTTCTACAAAATCTTTATACAACGGTGCATCTGTCAACGTAGTTGGAGTCAGAAGCAAATCAACTCCATTTTCCTTATTGAAAACTTGCTTGAAATCATCCAAAATCAACCTCCGTAGTTTCAGAGTTTTTATGAAGTATTTTACGTAGTTTCTTGTCAGTAAGAAATAGTTGCCAGCCAGGATTCTTGAGCGGACAACATTGTTGAAGCCTTGATGTCTTGAATGGGCATATAACTCTTCGGTAGAGTTATTAGTGTTTGCTCTTAAGCCAAATTCTATGCCATCATATCTAGACATGTTACTAGCAACCTCACATTGATTTAATATTGAGTAAACTACTATTGAAACTGATGTGTGCGGCAATGAAACAGACTTGACAACAGCTTTTTCATTTTCTAGTAAATCTGTTACAAAACTCCATGTATCAATCATTTCTGTGCTCATGCCTTCACAGTGGTATTCCTTAGGGATTCCTATCTTTACCTTGGATAGATCTACATCTTCTAGTGTGATTGGTGTATGTGGATTAGTTATTGTTGTAGAGTCATTGTCATCTGGCCCAGCAACTGCATTTAACACTATAGTAGCATCTTCAACAGATCTTGTTATGATGCCAGGAACATCCATTGAATTAACCAAAGGTATTAAACCATGTCTGGATACCAGACCATAGGTTGGTTTTAATCCTACAACACCACATAATGCTGCTGGGTTTCGTGTAGATCCACCTGAGTCTGAGCCTATTGCTGCTATGCAGGACCCTGAAGCCACAGCAACTGCACTGCCTCCAGAGCTTCCACCAGATATTCTCCAATTTTCCTTGTTGTATAGCCAAGGGTTGCGAGTTGGACCAAAAACTGAATCTACTGTTCCAGAGCCCATAGCAAACTCGTCGAGGTTACATTTGCCAATCAAGCAAGCACCAGCTGCTCGCAATCTTGAGTACACTGTCGCATCATAACTTGGTACGAAGTTCCTCAGCATTTCTGACGCACAGGTTGTCATAATATTACTTGTACAGAAATTATCTTTAACCCCAATAGGAATACCGTCTAAATGCTTCGGATTTTTGGAGATATAAAACCTTTTTTCACTTTCAATACCATGAGTTTCAGCAGCATCGTGAGTCAAAGTCACAAATGCATTCAAATCTTTATTTTGTTTAGCATTCTGCAGACTTAAATCTACGAAACTCGTTGGTGTCAACATTTTCTCAGAATATGCCTGGTGAACTTTTTTAATCGTGTAAGACGTTAATTTGTTCATTTTGTTGGATTTATTTTGTATTTTGAATCCGAATTAAATACAAAATTACAGGTTATCAACAAAAATTTATAGCTGCTGACATTTGAAAATACGCTACAAGAAGTGTGAGTTTTATGAGAGAAACGTCATTTCAAGATTGGTTTTCAGAATTTGGGCGGGATATACATAGCTAACGTATTTTTTACTTAGTGCTTACCAGTAGCGATGCATTCTTGGCTTTCTTGCTGAATTAAACCAGAATGTACTCTATTATGTTCGTCATTATTTACCAGCACAGTCTTCATTTTAAGTGTATTTCTTCTGAACTATAACGATTTTCACAAACACAATTTGAAATGTAAATGTTGACAACAAACGACGAAAGATTGACAACTGAACTGACAAGTGTGTCCGTGTGACCAGTACAAAAGTAAATTCTACAGTGCGTTTTGTTTCATACCGATATTAACATACAACTTAACTTTTGTGAAATTGCAATGTTTAAGAAAAGTTTTTCTTGATATTTTTAATTTATCAATATGATTGTATTAAAACTCATAAATTCAATATGTAAAACAAATGGCATTGGGATTTCTGTTTGGTCAATATTATGGTTGCCTTCGCTTGCACATTTTTTTTTTATTTCTATAGGGACGTTCTTGGGAAGTATCGACTGTTGGAGAAACAAATCTTTAATTTAAACAAATTAGTTTTTATTTTTATGATTTTGTGCTATTCCAGAAAGTAAATTATTACATTTGTTGACAAACTTAGAATAATGTTTTCTTATCAAAAACGCAAGCACTACCGAAGTATTGCTTGAATGCGGAAAAAAAATAACAATAACTATAAAAAAAAACATGAATACTAATATAATAAGATGAACACAATTAATGCGAATAAGTAAAAGTTAAGAGATATTAAATTAACTCGATTAGTTTTGTTTCGAGTTGAATCTAATTTATCCCGAAATGTTCAAGACGCCACTATTTATTTTATCCGCATGTATCTATATTTTGTATATTAATTACTTATTTAGCAACTCATTGCTTCAAGTCATTAAAAGCACTATCAATAAAAGTAGACAAAATTATCGATTCCACTCAATCATCGATACTATCGAAACTTGTGTTGTGACAGTTGCATCCCTTATATATTGACTGTGTTTGTCGTATTTCATTTTCGTAGATGTTTTAAATATTTTATTTCGCAATAATAAATATTAGATTAGCAATAACTCGTAGCCTAAAGTATTAGAGTAATAATTATTTAATATTATAGTTATTTAATGCCGTAAATATGGCGCATTTGCAATACATGCCCGGGGATCCTAGGCTGGTCGATCAACTAGTTTATGAGTTAAAATCGAAGGGTATATTTGATCAGGTAAGTTAAACAACTATTTTACATCACCATGTTTTGCCCTTTCTAGTGTAAATAGGGTTCAAGTCGCCATTTTTCTCTGACCTTGTGTGTCCCTTTCTTGAACCACATTAGTATCACAAATCAAGCATTATTTTCCCAAATTGTTTCTTAGCTTTTCCAATATGGTTAAAAAAAACTTATACAAGTTCATTTCCAGTCTATAAAAGTTTGTATACCTATCCCTAGACAGTAGCTGTTGAACTATTACTTGTATGTTCTAATTCTCTGTTAAAAATCTTTTTTTAGTTAATTTTTAAGGGGTACATATGGCAGGTAATTAAGTACTATAATACTGTATCTAGGATATCTAGCAGGCATTCAATGTATGCAACAATTCAAAGTAAATCAGCAGTTTTGGAGTCATGCTAACATATACATTTAACAAAGTATGTACCAAACCAATTAAATAAGATTGTAGATTAGTTCATGTGGCAACTTCTCATAATTTATTGCTTTGTTCCTGTAATGATAAAGTTCAAATTCAATTATTTAATGAACACATTGTTAGAACAAGTAACAAGCAATATAATTCTACCAAAGGACTGACAAACATAATAGCGGCTCATACTAATCACTGCATGTGTCTTGGTGATTTGAGTGCTACAAAAAAAGTTAATTATTATCGTTATTTCTGCTTGCACAAGATTTTTATTCACAAGTTTATTCATAACATAATTGACAAAAAGAATGTATGTTGCCCACAAAGTGATAAGAAATCTAACAAAAAGTAATGTTTTATAAAAAATCACTCCATGCAAATTACTTGTACTTAGATAGGTAGCCGATCCCAATGCAGTCAGTTTAGGCTAAGCAGGTTATGATGTCAAAATATTTGTATGTTGTCTGCTATGAAATAAAAACTTTGTCTGTGGGAAAAGCTGCTATTTAAAAATAATAAAAACAAAATTATGCTTACTTTACTGTTTTACTTAAATAAACTTATAAGATTTCAAATAACCACAGTCAACAGTAGGCATAATCACTTACATTTTATTAATTATTTTTCTACAACTTTTACACAGCATGTTGGTTTATTATGTACATTGATATTAGCTTTAATCAAAGTAGCCATGCTAATTCAAACTATATAATCTTAAATGTTCTTAAAAAACATCAGTTGCTGCATATATTAATAATGTGTTCTCCAAGGTAAACTTGCTATAGAAACATTTGCAAACAGAACATTGTTTTAAATATATATTTTCCTCTGAACTCTGTAAATTGGACTGCAAGTGGGACTAACCGACTAACCCCCGAATACTGAAACGTCACTCGAAATGTGAGGGCTGCTTAACATTTGAGCAGCTCTTAAACTTTAGATTTTGTATGGTCAAACATCACTTCTGAGTCTCTGTTAAACTTAAGTGGGACTTAAATTTTGAGTGACGTTTCAGTATTCGGGGGTAAGCTGATCTCTTACTTAAGTAGTAACACTGTAATAACAACATTGTAAAACCAAAGGGTTTTAGAAGAGTAACCATGGCATTTCTTGCCGGTTCTTCTTCATAGGAAATGTCCAACCTGAACCATGCTCCTTTTCTCGACGTTTTAGTGCCCATGTAGGCCTTTGTGAAATAAAAATATTTTGATTTGATATCTCTTGCATTCATGTTGTTTTAGACACATTTGAACAGCAAGTTTGTCAACAATATTTTCCTTCACCAATATAAGCTTTATGCAAGAGGAGTTTAAAATTAAAACTTATACAATTCATTTTGCATTAAAGAACAGTGTAATAGATAACTAAGGTTTCCTCTTTACACATAATTATCAATGTGATATGAAATTATTATTGTTGCACACCCTACAATGATAACATATTATGTATATTATGTCAGTATTGTGGAGAAACTGTCCTGTAACTATGGAGTGCAACTGCCTGTAGACTGCCATGTTGGTTGACTGGTTACAAGCGTAACTGCTGAGCATAACGTCTTGGGTTTGATTCCTAGTTTGGGCAATGTGCCAAGGAGCCTGGATTCGTGCTTGGTTGATGGCAATAGGCTCCCCTATTAGTAGAATATGTGGATGTACTAGTAGATACACTTTTACCGAACCCTTTAGGATTACAGGTGTGATGTCATTGTAGATAATATATTTTTAAGTTTGTGAGTCTTTGTGAGACGAGAGAAGAGTATTCTCCTGGCAGTAGTGATATAGGCTGACTATGTTGTGATTTCTAGTTTGGCAATTCCAAAACCTATTATGGTGTTATAAAACTACTAGATAAATGTGTAAACAAACTTTGTTTAGAATTTAGTTATGGGAATTTGATTAATTTATATATTTACGGTAAGAAATGAGCGTAATACAGTTTCTAATAACTTTTTATTGTTTATTTATTTAAACACATATTATTTACAAAAACATAAAAAAGTAACATTTAATTACTATAAAATAGTAGCGCACCTGTATCGAAAACAAGTTCCAAGTTTCCCCGCAGTCAGGGCTCCAGAGAGAGGATCCTCCTAACGATACGAGCCATGTCCAGGAGTACCATTTTCTGTGACAAACCCTTGAATAGGTTATTTCTAGGTAAGCGTACTTCATCGTCGACCACATCATCACTTACCATCAGGTGAGATAGTAGTCAAACGCGAGCCTATCAATAATTTAAAAAAAAAAACCAGCCATCTAACTAGATCCTCTTTAAGTGTCCTTTGAGGCTCTTGGCAATTAAGCCATTGGGTGTAACAAATAATAATAACTTAATTACTGTTTTTTTTTTATTAATATAATCTTATCTCATAAGCTCAAGCTGCAGTGAAATAAAATATTAGCCAGGTATCATACGACTGTGTGCACTGAGCATAAAATTACTAAAGTAATCAATTTTGCTTTCATTGGCTGCTTTGTACCATTCTGCTGAGTATAGGCCATCTGTCTTTTCTACCATCCGAAGTATGGTGCTACTCACAGTTGGGCGGCAGTAATATGTCTAATGTCTGAGTTCAGTCTTGTAGTAATGCTAACATAGAAGTATTACCCCCGAATACTGAAACGTCACTCAAAATGTGAGGGCTGCTTAACATTTGAGCAGCTCTTAAACTTTACATTTTGTATGGTCAAACGTCACTTCTGAGTCTCTGTTAAACTTAAGTGGGACTTAAATTTTGAGTGACGTTTCAGTATTCGGGGGTTAGTCCATTACTGTGCCTATGTTCATAAAAATGGAAGTTGTCCTCAACATAGTTGGGAAAAGGCTAGGTAGATGATGATGACTGCCAAACATTTTCAACACCGAATTCCATATTTAAACGTCAATCCATCCATTCCAGTTCCGTAAAGACTGCATCGCGGACGTGGACACTCGTCCTGCTTACCAGAACTTAAGACAGCGTGTCGAGAACTCTGTGTCCTCGTTCCTGTCACGACAGGTGTGGAAGCCGGACCTAAACAAGAACCAGCTGAGAGAGAAGCTTAGGAAACATATCTTGGAGTAAGTTTTTGCCTGTATTCCTGAAAGAGGTACATTGTGGTCGCTAGTCTGAGTGCTTGCAAAAGAAAACAAAACAAAGATGTTCATTTATATTTATAAACTAGCTGTTCCACGCGGTTTCACCCACGCTGCTCAGCACCTGTTTGTCGTAGCGTGATGTTATATAGCCTATAGCCTTTCTCAAGAAATAAACTATCCAACACTAAAAGAATTTTCCAATTCCAACCAGTAGTTTCTGAGATTAGCGCGTTCAAACAAACAAACAAACTCTTCAGCTTTATAATATTAATATAGATTCTGTTCCCATTCAGTGATGTTAGAAAATAACCTCAATTTTAATAAGTACTACATTTTTAAGTGGCACCACTAATTAGCAAGCAATGCGCAGACACAGATCATTCATGAAATAGATTTAATGGAGTAGACTTATGAAAGAGAATAAATTAGCTATGCAATGCTATACTTATTAAAATCATCAATCTCTGATTACAGTGGCAACTACCTAGAACAAGGCGTCGAAAGAATAGTTGATCAAGTTGTGAACCCGAAAGTCGCTTCCGTATTCATACCTCAAGTAGAAGACCTAGTATATAACTACTTAGGAATATCCAGAAAAAAATCAGTTACCTCCACTGAAACTTCAAATGGGAAACTTAGTACTGATGATCTCCTGCCAGAAGACCTGGAAGCCGTCAGTCCTGGGTCAGTCAAGAGCAATGAGGATAAAGCAGAGGCCATGGATCAAGATTTTAAGGACAAAAACAAAATGGAGGTGGATATAAAAGATGAAGATAAACCTTATATATCTGACATAGAAAAGCTAAAAGCCGAAGGTGACTCACAAACCTCTGTAATTGAACTTATCACCGATTCTGATGAGAATACAGAGAAAACTAATATGGCAATGCATGAAGATATAAAACTAGAGAATATCCCACCACCAGACAACAGCCCGCCTAAAGCCGAAGCCGAAAACATCGACATAGAAAAGATAGAACTTCCAAAAGAACCTAACACTATGTCTGAAGTCCCTCATCCTGATGAAATACCGCTTCCGAAAGATGACAAAGAACAATTTAAACCAATAACCCTTGATCCAAACAGTGATGATGATTCAAGCAGCGACTCCTCTTTGAGAAGGAATATGTCTCCGTTAACTCCAATCAGGAATTACAATAATGAAAATTCTTGTGATGCTCAACAGGCGTTTGAAAACGATTCGGACAGCAAAAGTAATGACAAAAAAGAGCCAAGTTCCTTCAGATTCGCTATAGAAGCTAAGTCTCCAGAGAACAACCCTCTAGAAGCAAAACTAGAAAAGAAAGATCCTGAGCAAACGAACTTAGCCTATCAGTTCAATAGTCAAATTAATATAAACACTTTCAATACGCCGTTGTACGATGATAGTTCAAACAGCAACAATTTACAAATAGATTACGAAAGTGACGTAAACAGTAAGATTAATGCTGAGAAAGTTCCAGAAGCTGACCAGAACTCAGAAGATAAGAGGGATAAAAAGAATGATGAAAGAAAGAGCAGTCATAAGACCTCGCATAGATCCAGAGATTCGCACAGACATTCTAGTAGCAAGGACAAAAGATCTGATTCTAAGCAATCTACGTCTAGAGATAGTAGCAGACATGATAAGAAACCTAAAGATGATCATAGCAAATCTAAATCCAGTCGAGATAAAGAACGAGAGAAGTCCAGAGAACGAAGTGATAAAAAAGATAGTCGAGACTCCTCTAAACACAGAAGTTCCTCCCACAAGAGCAGCTCTAGCCATAGAGACTCCAGAGACTCGAAATCTCATAGAAACTCAAGTTCAAGCCAAAAGCACTCAAGCGACAAAAGATCTTCCGACGACAAGAAGTCTTCATCCAGCCACAAATCTGAAAGAAGCTCTGAAAAAAGTTCCGATAGAAGTTCCAGAGACAAAAGAGATTCTAAATCCGGCTCCCATAGGTCTGATAAAGATAAAAAGAGTAGTTCTAAGAGCAAACATGATGATAAAGATAAGAAGAAGGAGAAAAAGGATACTGATGACCATTATAGCTTGTCTGGGAGAGGTAACCATAGCAGACGGTCTACTGACAGGGATTCTAATGACGGCAGCTCCTCTTCCAAAGGATCACAGAACCAACCCGGTCCAAAACCTGTAGAAGATAAGAAGGAAACCAAAGGATCAAGCTCTAAATCGGATAATACTTCAACAGCTAGTGAATCCACGAGCCCCAGTGATAAAGACCATAGAGTTACTACAGCTAGTGGCACGAAAACTAACCAGAAGCCTATTAGAGTTGAGAATCATTTGGAAACCCCTATAGCCAGTCCACCAAGACTACCTTTTGTGCCCGATGTAACTTTAAAAAAGCCTAAATTCGCAGCGAATTTGGAAGAAGCTAAACGTATGATGAAGATGAGGAAGTTTCTAGATGAAGAACAGAAGAGAATGAACCAAGAAGCTGCGTTACTTCTTGAATTTCAAGCTAATGTAAGGCCTAGTCTGAGTCAGGTATATTCTAGTATTCCTGGGCCGGAGCTAGAATTCGCGTGCATAGCAAACGAAGTCAACAGTATGATGCAAAATAAAATGTGCAAGACAGAACATGAAAAAGATGAAAAGTCAACTAACGAATCAAAAGTCAAAATACAAGAAAAGAGTGAAAAAGAAATTAAAACAGAAAGTATTAAAAATGAAGACAAAAATAAAGTAACAACTGAAATTATAGACGAACTTGAAGACACGTTAACCAATGATACAGAGATGTTTGATGACTCAGATACGAAGCTGGATAAAAGTGAAACTTACAACGAAAATAAACCGTTTTCACAGCTAATGGACGAAATATCAGAATACAGTAAAGCTTCCGAAAAGAACAAAAAGGATGCTTTAGACAATTTAGTCGATGACGAAAATAAAAAACGAACGGAGTTTTTCGAAGTTACAATCATTACTGAAGAGTTGTCAGAAACTGATGAACCTGCTATTGAACCGTGCTTAGAGGCTGAGACGGACAGTATCGAAAGTATTGAAATTAACGTTCCCCTTAAAACAGAGACTATCGTTTCTGAAATAGATAACAGTAAATCCAACAAGCCCGAAGACTCTAAACCCGAAAGCCTGAAACCAGAAGAAGACACTTTAAAATATTTCGCAGAACACGAAAAATTCGATGCAGAACTAAAAAGACATCAGTATAGCGATTTCCTAAAAGCGTACACGGAAAGAAATGCAGTATCCAACAAGATACACATTATTAACTGCGATACATATGAAGAAAATATTCTGAAAGAGGTTTGTGCGACTTTTGGAACTTACGAAATTATAAATTACTACAAAAATGGTCATTTAAAATTACCGAAAACAGAGAAAAAAGTTGTTAAAAATGTTAGCTTGGCTTCTGAAATATCTTTACCAGTTGATAATACTTTCGCTTCAAAGTCTCCTTCACCAGTCTTTAGTCCTGTCAAGTCCGAATGTTCATTTGAGTTATCAAGTGATTATGATGCTAAGTTAGAAGAGATGGTGAATAAAACATCTCGACAGCAAGTCATGGAGATTATACTTGGCAATGTTGTAGACGATGAAAACCCCTCGATAGATTATTGTACAGAGTCAAGTATTGATAACGACTTACATTTGAAGAGGAAGCTGGGGGACGTTGAGAGTGCGGAGAATAATAACAGGCAGGTTTTGAAGAAAATGAGAAAGTTGAGCGATTCGGACCAGATTTCGTCGACTACTGAAGGTAAGTCTTTGTTTTTCATATGCATCTGCGATTGGGTGGTGGTTATAATTTGCCTAAGCGCTATTGCTATGGTGAATGGGCTAAACGTGCGACATCTACCAACCCATCCTGGTTGATGGATTCATTGGTGGACAGTCCACCTTCTCCAATAGAGAAATATTTTAGGCTGATTTTCTTTTTCTATGTCCTTTGTAACCGTTATTGTTTTTAGAATTTTCGCCAATAATGAAGAGGAGTTAGTTCAAGTTGCTTTGCTTAGCTGACCCGTTAATCTTTATTAATTAGTTATTGTGATTATGTTTTCATAAAGTTTACCAGTCAGTACTATTCTTCTTGCTAGACTTTTTGGGCACATCTGCAGTTGTGTGTGTTGTTGTTTATATCCCGCTACTACTTTGAAAGAGCTTTTATTTGTATAGACATAAGACTGCTTTTCGCAATAAAAAGCATACAAAAGTATAATCATTAGTCCAAGAAATACTATCGTTAAATATAAAACTGATATTTCACGATGATTTCAAGCGATTTACAAAATTATTGAGTTAATTTTAAATTGAAAATGACTCAGTATACCACAATATTCCTTCGCTTGCGGTGTATACCTGTTTAAAAAATAAATATTTATGTCAAGTTCTGTACGAAATATTTCAGAAAGCGAAGAGGTTTCAAACAACAATAGGGTATCGCACCCGACCAGGTCAAAGTACTTGGGTCGTGCTAGACGGGTTGGCTTGGCAAGACCTAGGAGGAATAGTGAGTACAAATGTTTCAATTAAAAATACCCTCCTGGAAGGAAATGCGCTGGTAATCAGCTGCATAGGTGGGAAATGGCTAACCCCAACATAGTTGGGAACGGCTTGGCAGATGATGATTTTACTAAATATAAGTACTGAAAATATTAAAAGAATACAGTTTTATTGAAGGTTTTGTAGAACTTTTGTTAAGTAAAGTTTTTATTTTCTATTCTTTGATAAATATAGGGTAATTCTTTAGGATTGTCGTATTAGATAATGCGATAGTTTATATAGCCAAAGTTGTATAGGATAGCCGATATTCATTTATAGGCTTCAATTTTTATTTAGTCCCCAGCAAGTTCAGTAGGAAAACATTCATAAATAAAAATTTACTAATCAATCGGTTTCTGAAAGCTAGGCTACATAAACCATCATACATTTCTCAGTAACAACCACGGAGTCCGTATTTGTGCCCAATTGATGGAAATAGGCTCGTCCTATTACAACTGTCAAAATGTGGATGCCCACTTAAGAACACCTCTGTTTAGCCCTTTGGAGGCTTTGACTCAGTACTCAGTACCAGCAACAATATGAAAATGAGACTAACCCCCGAATACTGAAACGTCACTCAAAATGTGAGGGCTGCTTAACATTTGAGCAGCTCTTAAACTTTAGATTTTGTATGGCCAAACGTCACTTCTGAGTCTCTGTTAAACTTAAGTGGGACTTAAATTTTGAGTGACGTTTCAGTATTCGGGGGTAAAAATTACTTTGTCTTTTTTGAGGTGAAAATACTGTGTTAAAAAAACCTATTTCGCAATAGACTGAGGCTTTCAGAAACCGAATCTAAATAGTTGCCAAACAATTTCATACAATCCATACTAACCAATAACCTATCAATTTCCAGATCTACCAAACAGTCCTTCGAGTGACAAATCAGTGGAAAACTACGAACAGAATACTCAGACTACAGCCCAAAGTCACACTCCAAACGGCAAGTTCAAATCCGTGACGAGAACTAAAGTTCAAAGATATGACACCTCAGACTTATACAAACCCAAACTACATTATTTGTCCAGAAGAAATAATATCAGTTAAGTTATTTATTTTAAATACCCGTTGATTTTTGAGGCTAGAATGGGCTGACTTGGATTTGAGTACTGGGGCGAAACACCAAGAGCTTTGTACTCTTTATGGTATTGAAATAAGGTTCAATTTGCAATGATTATGTGCTCTCGGGAAATAAAAAACTACAAGAAAGAGGATTGTTTAAAATCTATTTAAAATTTAACAAATCACCATGCATGGTAAGATTTATTAATTTTGATGCTATACAAAAGGAAATAAGTTTAATTTAATATTATAATGAATACGTTTTAAACAATTTGTATTTATGTTAACCTTCTTTGGTAAATTAAAGTTGGCCTATTTATAAGCTGAGAATTATTACGGTTTGTGATTTTGTTTACATGCCCTCCCAAGGTAGGCATTTTATAGGCCGTACTGTGAATTAAACCTAATATCTATAAAAAGAATATTAGTTATTTTTTAAACACCACGCATAATCTTTTTAAACGTATATTATTGAGATTATAAATCTTCGTAAACTTATAAAAAATTAAATATATAAATTAGAATTTGTTTTCGCCTCAAAAATGGTTAAAGTTACTTTAAGGGAGCAGTCACACTTATCGACGCCGAATCGATCACGTTTCACTACATTTGTTGCATTTAGAACTGAAACTTAAACGATGCTAATGACGTCCTTTTCACTTTTATTATAAAGACTTTTTTCTGACGAGCCTTTTCGATGCCTCTATAAATGTGATCTCTCCCTAAGTCTGCTCTTTAAGAGAGCCCAAATGCTTCTTTTTTCTGTACTGTGTACATTTTTTGTCTTCTTTTATTTACTTCTTAGAAGTTTTATGAACGGGTAAGCCGAAATTGCTTCCCACATTTGATTTGAAAGGCTTTAATTCATAAACCATTCTCAACTAAAAATACATACAGTTAAACTAGAAAAAGTATGCGCTTCGTGTTTCCGAATGGCGTAGAAATGTCGTGCTAGAGTAACCTTGCTGGGAAGTAAAGCTTCGAAGTATTGTACTGTTTGTGATAATGCACTTAAAATTCCACGTTTGTATGAGACTTTTCTATATGCCAGATACTCAGATTGCTGATCATCGTTTCTAAGTTAGGTTATTCTATTCAGAAACTTAGAATTTGTTTAATTTTTTTTCGGAATTTCTCCTGTATCGTGGGTGTATTTACAAACATTTAAACTTACATACACAAACATATTTGTTCCGTGTGAGGATCGAACACGCGACACGCGACGCGGCAATCGATCGCTCAGCCACTGCGCCAACCGTGTCGTCAAAATTCAAAATGCATTGTGATGTGTACCGTTGATCCCAAGTTACATGGAGAAAATACGGTTATAACAGCTCTATATAGCGTAGCGTAGCTGTATACTTTTTCTTGTTCATCTGTACATATAAAGCAAGTTGTTGAGGCTATCTGAATGAGTGAAAATGGTATATTTATTCTTAGGCTAGTACTCGGATCTTGGCTTAGGGTATTAGTGGAAAGGTATAATCAGATGTAACGAATCTTTGAAATTAATTTGAGCAGGGTTCAGCTTCCTAATTGTGTCCAAGATACCGAATCAACTGTTTAAGATCTCGCAAGAGCTCTGCTAGCTGTTTCAGTGTCAAGAATAACTGTTTTACCAGACAGGAAGCATCTAAATGAAGCTCATAAAATCTTTACACAGTTGTATTTTTATACTGAGCCAAACGTCCAAAATCCAACAGAGGACTTATTTTTAGGTATCACCTAGTAAGTGAAAACAAACATCAAATTTAAATGTACCTACCTGTCCGGTCGTTTGCTAAAATAACCAGGATAAGACTATGATGTAGTTTCCTTGTTTATTTAACTGGAAATAAACAAAAAAAAAGATATGAGTATCCCAAACATTCATCATGGGCTTGAAACGTGATTAACCCGAGTTTTGTAAAAATTCTCTTCGGATTAACGTCCAAAATGAAATATACTGTTAATATATTTAATTCTCAATTTAGTATTATTTTTAAGTCGACAGAGTATGTAGTATTAAAGAAATATTTTATGAAGAATTTAATTAATTAATTTTGTTATTTTATTACATAATTTCTTTTTGGCGTAAAACAGTTTTAAATACTTTTGAGTCTTTCAAACATTCAATTTTTATTACCTTGTGTCGTAATCGCCTTTAAAACAAACTATCTCGAGACTGGCTCTCTATTTGTGCATAATTATGTTTTTTTTTTCAAACTAAATTACGTTTTACTGTTACATTACATCCTAACCCCGCGTTCTAACCAAAGCGAACACACTATCGCACTATCACTTTACACTAATTTATTCGCAAAACCAACTATCGCTTTGGTTAGTTTTGGTTCAAATAAAAATGAAATTAAAACCAAAATAATGGTTCAAGTAACATCTAAATTATACTCATTGATGGCGGAACGTATTCGAATCGTTAAAAAAACCTACATACTATTATAAGAGTGATGTCCAAATATCAACGATTGTGTAGATTACGTTAAAAATATACTGTAGTTGATTGTTCCTCATTTATCTACATAGAGTATTGAATAAATTGAGTGCGCACTTGTAACAAAACAGTTTTATATGTTCACAAAAATCGTTGGTACTTTTAACAAGCAGCTCAAATATAGCATGCTTGGATTTAGATAAAACGGCATTATAAATAAAGGTATTTGCATAACATTACCAAAATGGATTGAAGCAAAATAACACTTGAAACCATAACTTATTATAAGCATAAAAGTCAAAGGAAGTTTTGAGCGGTGTTTAATCTGCCACAAGTCAGTGAGCACTTCATTTATTTAGTATTCTGTGTAATGGTACTTTTTAATTGATAGTAAAAATATTCTTTGATTATAAAGGTAGCTTCATATTGCGTGATAAAAGTCTAAGATGTTAGAGTCCTTTTTTATATTAATATAATATCTATAACGTAGTATAAAACATATAAGTTATAATGTTTCGAAATGTGCAATTTACTGCAGAAGAAAAAACACTGACTAAATGACTGATGTCAAATGAAAAAGGGTATTTATTAACAACAAAATACACATTTTTTACCCTTTTTATTTGGAGAAAATTAGTCAGTTGCCAATACAAACCGTAATTTTCAAATCCTTTTGTAGTAATTTGTACATGTCTTTTAAACATAGCTTTGTAAATACATTAATATATCACATGTTAAAATAGTATTTAAACATACAATGCAGAGAATAATCAGAGCTATTATTAACTGGTAAGCAGTTCTTTGTTAAAAAATATTTTACGCATCCATGGGTTTCTATCCATATTTAAACGTTCACTGTTGGTCGGTCTATTAGTGACTGTTTTGTATGTATGTCTGTGGACGGGAGCTCACAGAAATAACAAATTTCGAAAGATATCCTGTCAGAGGCCTATTAAATATAGTAACTTTGGTAGTGAAGTTTTCAACCAGAGAAGTATTAAAAAACCTGTACTTGACCCGTGCGGCTTTTATTATTTACTAGTATTTGCCCGCGGCTTCGCTCATGTGACTAAAAGAGTGATGGATCTGAATGTTGATGGACGGAGAGCGAGAGGAAGACCAAAGAAAAGATGGATGGATTGTGTAATGAGTGATATGAAGGAGAAAGGAGTAAATGATGCCATGACGTCTGATAGGGGAGAATGGAAGAAGAAAACGTGTTGCGCCGACCCCAAATAGAATGGGACAACGGCAGGAAAATTATGATTTGCCCGCGGCTTCGCTCTCGTTAAATTTGGTATAAGACATGCTATGCCCTTGCGCCACCAATACTAAGTTTAAAAAAATAGCCTATGTCCGTCTCCATGGTCCCAACTATCTCTGGACCAAAATTCATCAAAATCGGTTTAGCCATTTAGGCGTGAAGACGTAACAAACAAACAAACTCACTTTCGCTTTTATAATATTAAGTAAGGATTACACAATATCATAATCATTTTATTTCTGATCGCAAATTACTGAGTGGAATACATGCATACTCCGCCGTCCCGAATAAATTCGGATAATGGCAGGAAAATTTTGCACATGAATCGGTATCTTCACTTTTGGCGGTTATTATTCTCTGGTTATTCTCTACTCTGTGTAACGGTTTTTTCACTACTTCCAAACTATACTTTAAAATAAAACATTTACTCGCGTAAAACAGTAACCGAATCTAGAAACTACATTAATAAACTACATTTTTAATCTTTCTTGAAATTAATGTGTTATTTATTTTAAAAAAAAATGGCGGGAGCCTTGACAAGTTTTGAAATGTAATGGCGATTCCCGCCAATTTATTTACATAGATAATATAAAAATGTGTTATACTGGAATGAGTTTGTGTTAAATCCACCAAAAGGTTCTGATTTGACAATGTATTAAATAAGTTCTATTCTGTCTATCCTCTGTATAGTAAATATCGCGATGGTTGTGTGTCGTGATTCTATAATTTTGTTGTTATAATTATAATAAAATATAATTTATGCCCTTATTTAACCTTTGTTTTTTTTTGTAATATTTACTTTTAGTTCTTTACTTATGTACGAAATGAACGAAGGCTCATAAAGTCTTTAGGGAAAAATTATGTCAGTGTAGTGCCAGGTCATACTTTACGTATTTGCAAATAATATCGAAATATCGTCAATTTAAAAAAAAATCCACTATTTCACTTCATCGGAAAATAAATTAATTCTATTTGAATAGTTATAATAGGAATTACTGTGTATGTATTTTGTTAGTCGGGTAAACCAAGTGCAAAAGAATTTAAATGAAAACCATATAGGTACTTACTCAAGTTGTGAAAAACTCGCCTCAAACAAAACATACGGCAGTGTGGTCAAAGGGAATCAAAACCTTATGGGGCACTTCCCGTTTACTCATAAACATGAAAATTGTCAAGAAACAATATCATAGAGAACCAGTAAAGGGAAAGATATAAAAACTAAATTTTTAGATGACCAAAGAAATGGTATAAAAAACTTAATTGCAGTTGGTAAACTAATCGCGACAAATGTCGTATGGGCGGCACAACACAAAAGTTTTCTAATGAAGTTAAGTTTATCTTTTCGTTAGAACAATTACTAACTTTCGGTACTATCATTAGTTTCCTACAAGTACCTATGTACGGAACCTTCGGTGCGTGAGTCCGACTCGCATTTGTCCGATTTTCTTGCAACCTAAGTATTCTAAATTTGTAATTACACCTGAACGGGCTTAAACATAATAAGTAATCAAGACCACACAGACCACAGACTTTAACTTATCTCTGAATGTCAAGACCCCAAAGGTCATATTACTGGCCGTTGATAAGCCTTTATCATTATGTTAAGGTCCTCAAGGTGATAATATAAATGGTCGTAACCCGGAAATAAGACGGGCTCGTGGCTTATTAGTAGCTATATGCTCATACATGATCAGCTTTAATCAGCGCTTTCATCGTCGATAGGCCTCTTCTCTACGAGAGGGAACAGGCCGAAATGCACCATGCGGTCAATTGTGGACTGGTGTAGACAGTTTCGATACCGTCTACCTTCACCATTATGTCGAGATTACTGATCTTTGACCGTGTAGCTAGCAGAGGGGCCTGCCATCGCCTGCCGGGATTGCGGGTTGTTCGAAAGAGATCCCGCGGTCCTGAAACATAATGGGTAAAAGAAGAAACATGGGTGAGTTTTAGTCAGTAAAAGTCTGACACTGCCCCCGCTACGCCCAAAGCGAGGGCTAAACGTATGGGAAAATATGCCATGTAGCTGCCAGGAGCCTGACAAAGTCCTTTTATTTTAAAGCTGGTCTAAAAAAGTCCTCCATACTATTCTTAACTACTACTACTCCAGAAAGTCAGAATGTACAATGGCTACCGCCAAAGGCAAAGCATGATGAGTCCCGGAGAAACAAATTAACTCTCACCGTTTCCGTAACGAAAGAAATAGGAAAAAAACCTTTCCAGTCCAGCACTGGAATCGAGCACTGGAGTAGAATGATGCTAAAATAATGTGAACTGGAACATAAGGGCTACAACATAAGGCTTACAACTGTGATAAGCAGATCCGAGTTGCCTAGCGCCTGGGCTGAAATGCGAAATCTTAAGTAGCGAAAAAACTTAGGCAGGTCCAGCAATGCAATGATGTGTAGCGCGTAGGCACAATAGTCTTAGGCACATTAGGTTAAGTTACTGTTTAAGCCTGACTGAGTTGTACACGAACAGTCGTCCAATAAACCTCAAGCGAAGAACACGCATATCATTTTGCCGCCCCTTCTACCAACAGTCACACACACATACCACACACCACATTATCGGCAAAGATGCATTGATTTGCGTGGTATTCTTAGGTAATCCGATGCTTTATAGGTATATCAATTGTGATAAGCCAGGATTTCAGATAACATCGAACCGACCTATACCCACTTGCGTAATTTGATAAAATAACTTCATCCTCTAGATAGGCTAGATTTTTATATCACTTTTGTGAACAATAGATGGGATTGTGATATTCAAAATTTCATATTCTACGACAGTAACACCACGGCACGCCTGTAATTCCCAAAATGCAGAGGTGCCGTGTCACGGGACGAACCTACACCCACATGCCGGTTTGGTAGTTGGCGGTAAGATACCCCCGTGCGTGCCTCGGAAAGCACTCGTAAACCGTTAGTCCCACAGAGTACATTTTATATGGTGACAGTCCTGCCTGCGCCTGATCTCTCTGCGGTCGGTTTGTCGTCCCATCGGACTACGAGAGTGAAGGAAGAGAGTATGTGGGCAGAGAGTGCACCTGGGTCTGCACACTTATTGTTATCAACCGGGTAGATACAAATGGAATCTAACCCAAGAATTACATGCTCTGGAGCAGGAAGAGCTTTGTAGCCTCTAGACCAACGTACTTAGTCGGTACTACCAAATATCTATTCAGTGGTAATACACAGCATTCACTCACCACTCATTAGTCACACAGCACTCACAATACAACCTTGTTAGCCAAAACAAATTCATATCAACAAACAGTTAGGTAGGTACCTAGGTACCACATACCCTTACGATCACGTGACGGGACGGAATGTGTGTGAAATGGTTATAAAAAGTTTATGCCCACCACTAAATTAAATTATTTTTTTGTATATAGACAATAAAAACAAAAAAAAACTAATCACATCGTTTTCGCTTTTATTGCATGGATGTTCTTTCAACTCTAGCTGATTCTGCAACAATACGGCAAGTGTGTTTTTTGTTGAATCGATATTTTCCTTAATGAATTCAGTCATGTCAAATTGCAGGTGGATTGACACAAAGGGCAGGACAGGAGGTGAGTCATGGTTTATGTCGAGGCTCCGGCAGCCATGCCCTAGACCTTCGAAATACCCCCACCGGACCAAGCTGTGGTCGCTCAATTTATAGGATCTATCAATCATGCATGTGGTGTGCGCGCCTAGTAACTCGATATGTGTATGCCATTCGATTAAGAGTCAGTCAACTATCAATTAATGAACCGGACGACGACAAAATGTAAACAATGCATAGGGCTGTCATACGTATACCCAAATACCGGACATAATTGTCCTGGTGAAATATTGTCCCAGTCTCTCGATCAATGAGTTATTTGATCCAGTTTCGAAGTTAGGCTATGTTAATGTGACCAGGATTTCCTTCTCTGTCGAACCGCGGTCTAGACTCGGATGGTCCTAGCTGGCTAAAAAAAGCTAAGCTCGCTCTTGCTCCTACCTATCCTATCAATAAATGCAAATGATTATGAGGATGGATAGATAGATGTATGGATGTTCAAGTTAAAACGCCTGAACTGATCTTGATGTAATTTGGCACAGAGGTAGATTATAGTCTGGAATAACACAGATGATAGTTTTTTCTCGATCATCACGCAGGCGAAGCCGCGGGCACCAGCTAGTCTTCCTTAAACAAAAGAAAGTCTCGGTTTTCAAGTTTACGTGAAGTTTGTAATGTTTTGTATGGTGATATTTATCTTATAGGAACCGTCGTGATAATCAGCGTGTCAGCATTTATGGCAACCCTAAAATAAAGGGAAAGACAAACAGACGTGCCTACTGTACGTCAGGGTACGTCGCAGGTCGCAGCGTCGCTGTCTACAATCTGTCTGGATATTCAATTCGGATAAATTATTGTTGTTTAACTTCGTGGGGAGTTCCTTGTCGGATCTTCTAATAATGACGTGACTTTGTTGACTACACAGAGTACTTTTATTATGTTGACTATCGTATTTCAGGTGAATGTGAATGCCTAACAGAATCTTTGTGATCATGAAGACAAAACCGTTTTATCTCACTTTCTTGTTCGTGTTGTAGTGCCAAACCTGGTGTATTTATACCGCCCATGGGTTGGCTCCTGTAAGCCGTCGAGAAATATCTTTCAGGCATGCTGTTTTGCCAGGGTTGTTCGAAATAGAGATACCGCAGTCCCGGAACATAAAGGGCAAAAGAAGGACAAGAGGTGGGTTTGATCAGAAAGTCACTTCCCCCGGTCCGCCCAGAGCGGGGAAAGTTATTTGATGATTTTCCATCATCAAAAAAATGCACACTGATTTCTTCACGATGTTTTCCTTTACCTACCACAAACCATGTATTTAAAAAATCATGTGCGACTGCCTATCTCATCTCCAGATCTGGTTCTGGGTAATACGCTACCCCTTGGTAAGACTGATTCTCAAACTTTCGGGACACTGGGATTGTCAAAAATCTTCTAATGATAGCCGGAACCAACAGCATTACGTGTTTTCCGAGGCACAGACGAAACCCAATTATAGTGCAACCCAGGAGAGCGCTGCTTAACTTTAAGATCGACCCGAGCGGCTGCTATTATTTAGCCATATGCTCCTCTCGAATCGTGAAGGTGAAAAGAGAGAAAACAGTTGAATCATCGCATCACTGTCATCATCTCTCACAAAATCTTGGAACATTTCCAAATCAAGCACGAGGTGTTTAGAAAAAATGTGCAAATAATCATACCTATTTGGCACTTGCTCTTTATCTAAAAACACAGTCCTACCTTGATAAGCTGTCTTGAAAAATCTAGTTTTTACTAGATTTTTAAGGGTAATCAGAACTCTTTGATTGTTGATAGGCAGATTATCATTCTCCATACGAGTATTTTTAATTTTATCGCGTACTGGCCATTTATGAGATAACAATCGAGAACAGACGCAATCAACGCATCCTAGCAAAGCGCACTATTGTATTCTTTAGAATACCGCGGTGATAGCTGTGTTATGTAGTTTTATTGATAATTAGCTTTTGCCCGCGGCTTCACTCGCGTTAAATTCTGTATAACACAGTAGGTACCTACTACCTGCAGTTTTTGCTCTTGCGTTTTATTGATTTGTAATAGCAATGCTAAGTTTTCAGTGACAAATATACTCAATGAACAAAATGATGATGCTCTCCAGCAATGCTCAATTATGTAGCAATTATGTGTACCTATCAAATATCTATTAAATTCAGATGAGATAGTAACGAACAACAGTGTTTTCGAGTTGTTAATTTACCTTGAAACTATCTATTGGCGTAACTGACCGCGTATTGCCAGTTCTTGCCACATTTTAATTGTAGACCACGAGAAACGGTATTTGGGTTTTGTAAGTTTATGTTCAGAATGCAAAATAACCCATTGCCTTAATAACAAAAAAAAATGTTAAATTGAAAACCACCATTTTTGTTTTCGTCGTTTAAAAAGTGGTAGGTAGGTATTAGAAGTAGCTACTGGGTTCGACTCCCGATATTTCAAATGGGAGCGTCAATGAGTTTTCCCGCGAGGAATTTGACTTAGATAGTTTAGCAGCAGGTTTGTCCTCGGTTATTGGCAACAGCTGCTTCAGACTTAAAGGTAGGTCCTGCCAGCAAGAAGATTTATCTAAATCTTCGGTGAATAAATTAAAGTGTAAAAAAGAGTTTTGAATAAAACTTCCCACTAATAGTCAAGAAACCCGTAACTAATTCACTTGTATAGTAAAAACGTACACTGTATCTGTGTCATTACGTAATGTCATTGTCCATACCATTAGGTTATTGCCACTGCACAATTGAATAACATTATGCAATTCCACAAGTTATTAACATATCAAAGTAAACTTTATTTCCAAGACTAAAGGATGTAATTAGACTGCATGCAATTAAGCAACTTGATACTTTAATTGTTTATTGTGATACGCGAGTAACCTAGTAACTATTACGTCCATTTGTACTGTAGATTTTAATCACACATCGAGAGTAATCGTTTTATCAGCTCTCATTTCCCGTTTAATTACATAAGTTACTAGGTTATTAAATTCAGGTGAATTGTTCCGTTGCTTCAATTCCTGCCTTCATTAAATCTTCACGCATATACGCACGATATACACGCATAACTTTTATGGTTATAATAGTACGATGTATTCACCTACTTATAATAATTAGTATTTGCGTTAGGAACAACAGTAGAAAAACCATAGATATCAGAAAGGAGTTTTTTTATGTTTCTTTCATTCTTTGCGCAAAATGTTACCGCTCGATCGTGGAGCTCTTGGCCAAGAACGTAACTGCAGTTGGCATGCTTTACGCAAGCCGATTGTCACTGTTTCAATCATTTAGGTAGGTACTTGAATTTGGATGCATGATTCTACTTTACGATTCTTGTCGTCGTGGATTTGCCTTTTTCTGCAAGGTCAGTAGGCCTACCATGACGTCTTAAAGCAGAACTTATTCCACTGAGGGAAAGAGATGGTGCTAGACACCCTGTATAGCTCTGTCTCTATACCTCAGTTGAATTAGTTATCTATTATAATATCTGGCTATGATTTCGGCGGAAAGTCAAGGCAATCGACTGCAGTGTCAATTTTTGGAGTTCTACAATGAATCGTGAACACTAGTGCAGAAAACTTTAGGTACTAGGCAAATTACTACGCATAGAAGAGCTCTTACTAGGTTACTATAGTTTTGCTACTAAACTATGTTTTCAGTATCAATTTTTCTGCCACCAAAAACAATCGATTCGAGTCAATCGAGAGAATCATCTTTACTTTCCTATCATAATATTTTGCAGATAATTCTATTAACTGGCAGAAGCGCGTTCCTGACGTAATCAGTCAGACGGGGTCAATGAGGCCGCATGATAGTCTGAAATTAATCAGTTGATACTGGTGTTATCGTCTTATAGTTGAATCAGACACACCTCTTGGGATCTTAGAAGCTGCGCAATTTAAAGAATAGTATTCTGTTACTTTAATTAAGGAAAACTACACACATATTTGTGAGCATCTCGTCCAAACCCGTTTTCCTGTACGAAGATTTTACCATTCGAGCCACTGCAATAGTACCTAAGCCACAGCATAGAACCTACCTAGCCTTTTCTTAACTATGGTGAGGTCGGCTTCCAGTCTAACCAGATGCAGCTGTAACCAGTATTCAATATGGCGCGACTGCCCTATCTGACCTGCACAACGCAATTACTTTCTACTGGGTAATAATACGACACCCCTTGGTAATACTGGTTGTCAGACTTTCGGGGTGTAGGGCTACCTGTAACGGCTGTCAAAGATCTAGAAATGACAGCCGGGACTAACGGCTCAACGTGCTTTCTGAGTACAAAAGAAACTCGATATTTAATCAATCTACCTAATGGGTTGTATTCACGACTCAAGCTAAGCAATCGCGGCCTAACTTAAAGATCTGGTGTTATTATTTATTTAGCCACTAGCTTCTCAGGTCAACAGTCGACACGGTTATCTGTTCGTTAGCTATAGAGTGAATATTTTCACGATGAAAGTTAACAAACGAGTCAGTTGTGACTTGTTTTTTTTTATTTTAAGAATAATGGAGTGTTTTATTATGTTCGTCAGCATTGTATAAAGCACTGATGGAATCCATCCAGGCCATTGTTTTTGTTCAATACAGTCTGTTTGATGTGCTAGTGTATTGTCTTCGCACACACATACACACATAGGTACCTCGTGAACAGTACTATCATTATTATCTACTGTTCAAACCCGATCGATAATATACAGGTTTTGCTTGATTGCTTTTAGATGTCCGAATTGTCCGATGATGCTTTGACATTCAGAATAAATTTTGTTAGTAGCCTTGTAGGTATGGGACATTTCCAAAACAAATCGTAAATTATCTCAAGAATGACATGTGAACGATATGAGATGTTCCCAGGTACTTCAAATCTTAACAAATTTTTAGAATGTCAAGTGAGGGCTAAGAGAGATTTCCAAGTACCTATAAATCAGAACCAATCCCAAGAATGTCAAGTGTGCAAAACGCCATTATCGACATCGACCAAGCTAAGTTACAGTTCATGGGAAAAAAATGCAACATTGTATCGTTCGCCTGTTCGTTAAAAACGTAAGCAGGTTTTAGTCTGTCGAGCGATATTATGGCTGTTCGACTTGCTAATTGTATCTTGAAGTGCTTCTCGTTGCGTTGCAGTACTTCAAATGGGCCATCGTAAGGCGGAGTGAGCGGGGATCGTACGGAATCGTTGCGTATGAAAACGTGTTTGCATGTTGCGAGGTCCTTGTACACAAACGTTCGTTGTTGTGCTTGTTTACGCTCGGTAGGTGCCAATGACGTCATTATTTGGATTAATTGTCGTACGTAGTCCGCATCTTCAATCTTTGACTGTGTAGGTACGAAGAAATCAGATGGTATCCGCAGTGTGGTTCCATAGGTCATAAGCGCAGGACTAAGGTTGTTATCGTCCCGTATTGCGCTACGTAGGCCAAGTAAAACAGTTGGCAACTCGTCTGTCCATGTAGTTGTGGCGCCGCGTGCCATGAGGGCTGCCTTCATCGTTCTGTGCCACCTTTCGATTTTTCCATTCGCTTGTGGATGGTAAGCTGCAGTGCGTATTCTGGTTATCCCGAGCTTTTTCATTAAAGCGTTGAACAGCTGCGACTCGAACTGTCGTCCTTGGTCGGTTGATATGCGTAGTGGACAACCGAAACGCGCTATCCAGTGCTCGTACAGAGCTTTTGCGACGATCTCAGCGGTAATCTCTCGTACAGGGATTGCTTCGGGCCAACTCGTACACCTATCGATAATAGTGATGCAGTATCGATAGTCGTTTGATAAGCGTAACGGACCAACTATATCGATGTGTATGTGCTCAAAACGTTGCGACGGCGGGAAAGTAGATAACGGAGTCAGTTGAAAACGAGTAGGTACAAAATAATAGCGCCAAGTTATCACGAAACGTCTAATCTAATTCTAGGTGTAGTCTAATTTTGGCCAGACAATTTTGCAACAGATCACACTTGGATTTTAAATGGTTCAGCACATCCAATTAGTTTTTTCTCTACACTCTTAACGCGGGATGACACACCAGCCCACTCATGTTTATTATTTCTATGCAGTTTGAAGTCAAGTCTATTCCTTATCAATCCCTCTTGCTTCTTTTCTTTTGCAATTTCATTGCAAGTTTGGTTGAGCGTTGAGCAAGTCATCTTTCTACCTGTCTGCTCTGAGCAGCACCTACCGTGTTTTTTTTTTCAAAGAAATTAGTTGGCCTTTTATTCATTTCAAGTCGCATTGGCTAAAACACGTGGGCTTATTACACCGAAGGTTCTAGAGGGGATTCTGATAAAACATTACGATAACAATGGCATTTTAATGAGGTTTCATTATGGGCTTTTTGACCGAGTTCGGACTTGGTAGCTTTCCAAGCGATGCTTTATTCCGTTTCGGTTACCCGGCAGTTAACCAAATAGGTCAGACCAACTAAGTTCTACAATTGGGTAGATTTACCAAGTTCTGAAAGGTCATTCATAAAACGACTAAGTAGGTATTCGTTCTACCGTTCGTGTAATTACAGGCCAGCCCTATTGCATAACAAATATAAAAACCGGCCAAGAGCGTGTCGGGCCACGCTCAGTGTAGGGTTCCGTAGTTTCCCGTTCGTCACAATAAGTGTTCCCACTTATGAGTTTATTATTTGTTTGACGTTGAACACTAGAGAATTGTATTTCCTAATTAATACTTTTTTTTAATAATTTTGGATTGCGAGAACCGATTTCAATAATTCTTTTTTTTGTTTGAAAAAAGATACGTTCAGGATAATAAAATATGTAAACGAAGTTAAAAAAATGCTTGCATTACGATTATACTACAAACTTAGTCCAGAAAATTATTTTGTAAATCTTTTTGTCTTTTTTGTACAAAAACTGTTGTGTCAATCAAGTTCAAAATAATTTTCATAGAAAGTCCTTATAAAGTTCTACATTTCAGATTTTTTTCATATTTTCTATACTAGTGGTTCAAAAGTTAGAGGGACACATTGTTTTTTACTTTTGGAGCGATTATTTCCGAAATTATTGATAATATCAAAAAATGATTTTAGTAAACCCCTATTCATTTTTAAATACCTTTCCAACAATATATCACAAGTTAGGGTTGTAATTAAAAAAAAAAACACTCCCCACTTTACATATAGGGTGGCTACCCTAATAAAACATTTTTTTCCAATTTTTATTTTACCACTTTGTCGGCGTGATTGATATACATATTGGTACCAAATTTCAGCTTTCTAGTGCTAACGGTCACAGAGATTAAGCGAGGACGGACGGACGGACGGACGGACGGACGGACGGACAGACAGACATGGCGAAACTATAAGGGTTCCTAGTTGACTACGGAACCCTAAAAAGGTTTTGCTAGGTACCGTTGTTTATGCTTATTTTTAGCTGCACTTTCACACTGCATTACATAGTAAATTCTGATTCCAGTGCAATACATAGTAAATACACCACTTTTGGCACAAATCCAACGACCTTACTATCGGAAATACGGCAACTTTTAAGGCAATACAATAGAACTAAAATACGGAAAATACCCGAATCCACAAATAAAATAAGATATCTAATAATAAAAGTGGGGGCTATTTGAAACCCCTGAAAATATTTTTTGATTGATTAGGTATACATGATATATGTATTTTTTCTTCTAGAAACAGTAGGTAAACTGTTTTTTATCAAAATCTTTTAACTTATGCCCTGTCACCAGCGAAATTAATAATCAAACATATAATTTATTTCAAAGTATATCAAATCAAATCATTTATTTCAATTAGACCATTACAGGCACTTTTGAAAGTCAAGAAACAAAATGAATCTACAGTCCCGGTCACAAGGCATAATAACTTGTGAAAGTACTGTAGTTGCCCATTCCAAAGCGTTGATCTCTATGGAGAAGAATGGGCAAGAAACTCCATGGACACTCTTTTAAATTATAATATTTTTACAAAATCGTGTTTACATCATTCATGTTGAGATTATACAAATATGTGAGAACGATGTAAAAAGGCGTGCACAGTAAGAGCGTCCAGAGTAAATAAAAAGCAAAATTTAATTTTAAATCTAAATAAGTTTAATTTAAGTTAAATTTAATATCCGAATAGACACCTGTTTCTCATAAGTTTCTGAAGTAAACTAAGTAGGTATTTAATTTCTTTGCGATATTGAAAATTGAATAGAATGCTTAAAGCTTGCATAGCATTTATTATTGCTTTTAATCTACTTTTTTCTTGTCAGTCAAGAAAAAGGAAAGCATTAAAATTGATTGTTATAATAACTGAAATTGCATTTCTCTACTTCTGTGAAAACATACTTTATCTTCAGAATAATAATTGTAATTTTTCTATAAACCATATATCCATTAAATAAAAACACAATAAAATTGTTTACTTAAATGATTATTTATTAACAACTTCAATACAATTCAATGCGTCCACAACACATGAAATGAACAATAAATACAACATGCGATGCTCAATAATTTAAAAATGAATTTGCATCCGTACTTTAAAATACTTTCTACTATAATACTTCAATTAATTTCACAATTTTAATATCATTAAAATAATCCGTTTACTTATTGCAATTTTTTTTGTACTACAGATTTTATTGTTAAAATACATCAACTTTTTGACCACCATAGTTGCAAATGAGGAAAATTTATTTTGTAAACTACATACATTTTAAGAAAACATGGTTTAAAATTTACATAAATTAACTTCACATCTTTTTACATAGCCATTTTATACAGAAAATGACAGTCAAAGCAATAAATATTCAAAAAAACATGTTTCACATTTACTATTTGCATTAAGTATTCAATTTGTCCATTTCAAAATTCTGATAGATGTCATAAATACGAGATTACGTGAGTTTTAAATTGGACAAACTGTGTTTTTTTAACTTCAGCAAAACATCTATTTTGAGACATAAGGTGCAAAAACACAACAACATCGACCTTGTAAAAGTTATACCTGTTTAAAAAAAACTCAAGATTACCTCACTGCTCAAAAGTGGCCAGGCATTTGCAGGCAATCTATTTTCAATTTTTTTTTTGATTTCAGGACCTGCCTTACACCTACCTCAATAGAGAAAATTTAAAGAAAAATTATTCAAAAATGCTAAAGGTTCTATCAAATTAAACATTACTGCTTGGCTGACCAACAATAAACATCAAAAATATTTTTTTTTGTTTTCTTTTTCTTCAGTTTGATTGCAGTTCCTGCTGCTTACAATAAAAAAAATTGGCATTACTTTATGGCCGCTTTTTAACATGATTGCAACTACCTACTTTATAATATTTTTCTACATGTTTATTTTACATCTTGTATTGTATTATTTACAGCCCTTACAGATTTTATGGATACAAAACAATCTTATGTCTACTTAGTGTTTTAGATGCGTGGTAACATTTCTAAGGTAGCTTAATTGAGGTTATTGTTGATTGAACCTATTAAGTACATCTACTGTCTGACTACAAGCGTGTCTAGCCTTTCATCAGTTAGTGGGGGGTGTCTAGTTGTGTGCTGCTGACTTCTCAAGGCCTGCAGGGTCCATGATTGGTGGCTGTTTCTTAACCATACCTGACAGAAGGGTTTTGATCTGGGCAATAGCACGTCCGGGGTTCAAGCCCTTGGGGCATGTTCGAGTGCAGTTCATGATTGTGTGGCAGCGGTACACGGAGTATGTGTCCTTTAGCTTGTTGAGGCGTTTCTCGGTGGCGTCGTCGCGGGAGTCGATGATCCACCTGTAGGCCTGCATGAGCACAGCGGGCCCGAGGTACTTGTCACCGTTCCACCAGTACGACGGACAGCTGGTAGAGCAACACGCACAGAGGACGCACTCGTAAAGACCATCCAGTTTAGCACGGTCCTCTACATCCTGTAGCAGTTGGGTCTCCTTACCTTTAACCGCCTCCTTGTCGCGCTGCAGCCACGGCTCTATAGACTGATATTGGCGATAGAAGTTCGTCAGATCCGGCACGAGGTCTTTAACGACGTACATATGGGGCAACGGGTAGATCTTTGAAGGCTTGTTCAGGTTCGTGTCAATATGGCAGATACAGGCCAGAGTGTTCACACCATCAATGTTCATGGCACAGGAACCACACACACCCTCACGGCACGAACGCCTGAACGTCAGCGTCGGGTCCATTTCATTTTTTATTTTCAGCAACGCATCCAGTACCATGGGCGCACAGTCGTCCAGATCCACCTCATAATTCTGAGTGTGTGGCTTCTTGTCGGGCTCGTCGGGATTCCATCTGTACACAGCGAAGGTTTTCACTCTTTTCCCGAGGGCTGGTGACGTCGCGAATGTGCGTAGCTGGCCGAAAGTACCCGTTGTCAACCTCAGCAGCGGCATTATGTAATGTGTTTATTCACAAGAACAGCTAAAATGACACGCCTAATAAATTGTCAGCACTTTGATTATACAGTTAAACGCAATCGCCAGTTTGTCGCTTTCGAGTCGGAATATTTAATTAAAATAACAATCGTATCGTTATCACCACCACAATAGGCACGGAATATTTTTGAAAGATGGGCGAGCGAATGAAATAAAATGAGACATGAGTGAGTGAAAGAAAAGCATTCTTCCATGAACTTGAAGTGAATGGGAGTACCTGCTCTGTATATCGGTCAAGGAGATAATAATTATCAACTTTTATCGAAAATCTTGATTTTCATGCCATAAAATGCAAGAACATTTATTATCAACTATTTGGTAAAACGCTTGATTAGATGCTACATAATTTACGAAAATTCAGAATTTCATAATGTAGATAAAATTATTATGCAATTTTTAAAACAGGCCCAAGAGCGCAGCGTGCATTTGATTTTATAGTGTTGCAGTTATTATACCAGAGCCGATTGTGGCAGATATGAAATAGACTAAAGCAGATGACAGAAAAAAATTGAAGCTGGTAATAATCACAAAAGAATACTTTCGAAAATGTTTAAAAAAATGAGTTGGTCGAAATAATAATATGGCTTAACTTTTTGACAACTTGGAACACTGTAAACTCAAGAAGCGAACGAAAAAGACGTTCATTTTCATTCAATTGATGGCGCGAACGAAAATATTTTGTTTGACAGTTTGAGTTTATATCACTTTTATTTATCAAAACAAATAAAATATTTCCAAGAAATGAATTATTTTTATGTTAAATATCGAAAATGAAGAATGTGTCGTCATTAAAATCGAACGGTACTAATTCGCCGAAGACTCCGGGCGGCATAAGTAAGTCTTTACTAACCCCATGCCGAAGACTCGGTCTGTCACGGAATTGGAGAAACAAGGGACCATCGCCTTTTATATCCCCTTTAGCTGGCAGTACTCAAGAAGTAAAAGAAGAGAAAGCTGAGCCAAGAAAGCGAAAACAGCGTGTTTTAGACGATAATATCGAAATTACTCCTGAAACTTCCATTGCTGATGGGGCCAAAATAGAAGTTGACCGCAACAATGATATTGATAAAACACCGTCTAGAAATGTTGAAGTGCCTCGTAAAAAGAAATCTAAGACTCTATTAGCAGCTATTAATAAATCCCAAGAAGATTTAATTGTCCCTTCACTGACTACTAATGAAGATAGCAAAACAACAATAAATGTAGATGTTGTTTCTACCCCAGTGCGGAAAAAGTCTAAAAAGAGTAAGAAACAGTCTCCTAGAGTGAAATCAGATTCCAATTCTACTAAATGTAGTTCAAATCCACAACCTGACACATGCAATGTTGGTACTACCAATATAACAGAAAATACCTGTAAGGAATCACCAGATGCAGTCTATGAAATTAGAGAGAAAAGTCCAAATGACCTTAAAAAAGAATGTGTTGTTGTCATACAAAGAAAAATATTCAAGAAAACTGAGAATTGTGGAAAAGAAGTCAAAGAGACCCAATTACAGAAAGAAAAGCCTTCCTCACAAGCATTATTTGATTATGATTCAGATGAGACTCCATTAATCCAATTAAATAATAAGGAATTATCTCAAAATAAGGCAGAAAAGACTACTGAAGAGAAACAGGTAGCAAATATTACTGAGAATGTAAAGGATCATACTGAAGATGATGATTTTATCGACAAATCTGCCAAAGCACACATTTGCAACACAAAAGATACCAAATCACCTAAAACTAAAATAAAAACCAATAGAATCCCTAAACCCAAAGTAGAAAAAGTAAAACCACAACCAATACCACCATCACAAAGCTCCTTGGAGGATGATGATGACTTCGACAACAACAAAAAAACAATTCTGATAAGAAAAACTTATGAAAAAGTCAGTAAGCTGTCCAAATCTAAATCTACAGGCTGTATTGCCCAGAAAGATATTGATGACCTCAAAGCTAGGATAGAGACAAAGAAAAAACTCCTTTTAGCTCAGTCTATTAATCCTGATACAGAAGAACTAAGGAATTTGATAAAGAAATGGCAAAAAGGATGTCAGAATGCCTTAATAGAACTTTTAGATTTAATGAAAACAAAGTTTCACGATAAACAAGATATGGATTACTCTGAAATGTTAAAGACTTTGAAAATACCACCATCTTTAGTTGGCTATGATGCAGAAAATGATTGTTTTAAAGAACCTAATGATGCCAGCATTATTTTAGGCCAGTTTGAAGATATAATTTAATATAGTTATTATAAGAATTATTTAATAAAAGTTATTATTGTCTATTGTGTCCTATTATTTGTAAGGATAATGAACTTGAATTACATTCAAGACATTCTTTTGCTGTTTATAATGACACCTTAGAATTTTCTTGTGGGTACTTATTACTTATTGTTCTGTAACTTCTATTTATAATTTTATTGAATAACTAGCTTGTGGTTTCACTGTGTGAAGTTCAGTAATTGTGCCTTACAATATAAAATCTGTTGTTAATCCAGGTTTTTAACCATCTGAGAAGCCAAATCTGTTCAGTAGTAATGTGTGATGGAGTAACTAACATCCAATGCATGCATGCATACATCCATTCTCACAAACTTTGACATTTGTAGTTAAATCACATACTTTATTTTAAATAATGCTGAAGTTTGAATGAGCTAATCTTTAGAAGTTCCAGACCACACAGGTATACATACAGATTAAGAGAAAAAAATTGATAAGCACCTACCCATGCAAAATATGTATTGTGGAGTCTCCATTATACCAAATACATTACAATAGGTAGGCACGATAAGAAAGGTGTGTGAGAAAGTTTTGTAGAAAAAAAAAACTTAACAATAGGGTATGGCTAGTTTAGAATACATACACTATATTTGACTGGACATTATTATTATCAATAAAACACACATTTTTAAGACCTAATTTATTATAACAACAATATTAACATCTACAACACACTACTACTATAAAAGCTTAGAATCTATGTGATCTGATAGGATTTTCAGGATCAAACAGCTTAGGATCCTTGAGGAAGACCTTGTCTTTATAGTAATAAGGCATGTAAGCACAGTTTTGTGCCTTTCTGATTTCTTTTTCAACTAACTCCTGCTTTGACTTACATAGACCAGTAATATGCCTTCCATAAATGCGACCAGTGTAAGGGCTTTGGAATTGAGACAGTAATCTGTAGTTTTTGTAGTCCGGCTTGATGTTAAGTTTGCATAGTATGCATTGACGACGTTCTTTTTTGTAAGGGTTCTCCATTTCTACTGGAGTGTCATCGCTAGAGGTTAATTTCACATCTGTGGATGTAAACCTGACGGCTGTTGCCCTGTACGTGTTTGGCACTGAAAAAGAAGAAAGGCTTCATTGATTATTTTTATATTTGGCTTTAATGTCAATGTGTACAAAATAGGAGTTTGGAGTAGACGAGCGGTACAAGGTATTAGCTAAGGACTAAAACTGCACTTGAAAATTTGCGTCTCGTCTATGTTCTAATAATGATTGAGGTTGGTACTAAACATAGGCCTATTACAAAACGAAATAGGTACTTCTGACTGAAAAATAGAGATACCTACAAACGTATCGTGTCAACAGTGTTTTGATGAGAGACATATTTGCTGGTCGTTTCTAAAATCCACTAATAAAAACCGAATTGAATAAAATTCACTTTAACAACATAACCTCAAAAAGATGAAGTTAAATTGACATTTACTACGTTTAGTTTTGCGTCGATTGGAACACATGTTACGTTGTGTTATACACCTTTCAAGTTTGTAATTATTTAAATCATTCAATTTGTTCCTTTTGTTAAGGTTGAAAAATTAAAAGAAATACATCATAATCAAAACATACTTTTTTATTACCACATTATCTTTCATTGGGTTTTCAAAATTTCAAACTAGATGCCTTTACGATTAGCAACAGCAACACTCCTTATCGCGTTTCTTCGTGACCTTTTTTTTTTGTATTCCTAGCTTAGCTACGTGTCCCTCGTAACCGCTCAGGATCCTTCTTTAGAATCGCTCGCCACGCTCGTGATTCAATCATAGGATCGTTCATTTGCTTGATACTCAGCAGCACTAGCAGAAAAAAAGAACTTTATAATTTCTAGTCGAATGCCTGAGTCAATGTAATAGCACTTTTGTCGATGAGCAAATTGCAATAGAAATCACTTAATCTTGAAATTTGCTAATAAGGTGCTATTCCTTCGTAACTTCGTAAGTCTTTTAGTAATTTGATTCGTTTGTTTCAGCTAATTTCTTCATGGTAGTAGCAGCTGTAACTGACTGAAATTCAATAACTCTACGTCATACCTAGGTGTGGGAGTTTTTTTAGGCGACGGAATGAATCTGGCATAAATTGAACGTATTGAACTCTATTAACAAGAATTCTGCAGGCCTGTTAGTGATTCTCGGGGCTTCCGGGACTTCGTGAGGCTCGGGCACGGCTTTGTACCGTTACTCTATACACCAAGTTGTTGTAGGTCATGAATTAATTGTCAAATGATGACGTCAACGAGAACTTAGTTTGTTGGAATTTAGGATTACCTATCGTCTAACTACCTCCTGGCGTTAAAAGTTCACAACCTGGGTCTGTTAGCGATTTGTACTCGCAAATCGCATATGGAACTCGATACTGTGTTCCAAAACACAAATTGCTTATATTATTAAGGGTACACGGCTGGCAGGCTATAACGGAACTAGGTTGTATAGATCTACTGCATGCGCAATTGCGGAGCAGCTATGGGCCAAAGTAACACACAGTGAATCCCAATCAGCAGCAAACGGCAACGCGGCAGGCGTAGGCGGAAATGACGGGACGAACTCGACTGTTATCTTGGAGATGGAAGGGAGGCCTTTACCTCACAATGAGACACAGATGGCTACTAATAAAATATTGCCTTCTTCGTCAATAATCTCAAAAAAGTTCCGAAGCAAAATATTATTTCGAAAACTGTCAATTTCAGTGACAGGTGGAAAATCGCTTTTTTTGCCATTTTGATTGTGCAATGTAGCTTAATTCTATAATAAACTTGTATTGTAGGTACCTATTACTTTAACATATTTTATTTGTAGTGATCTTGAAAAATGTGCGCTATTTAGTATAAAAATTAAAAACCCATTGTAATTTGGTGACCATTGTTAGACAATAAGTTGGGCCATTTGAAGCCAGATATTTACATTAAATCCAGGGGCCCAAGTCTGCTATTACAATAGTGTCAGAATGGTCGATCACTGATCGCCTAATGGTTAATTTAGACAAGTTTGGTAATCTACTACATACTAAACTTGTCAAAATCAACCAATATGCGATCAGTGACTCACGATTGTAATAATTTTGCAGACTTAGGCCCCTGCCTGTACTCTTTCGCTTTACTACTTGTCCGAAGACACTTACCTACATCGCTAGAAGATCACTAGTAATTGTTTGCTTACCCGCTCGGCATAATTGCGAAAACGGACAAGACAACTATTGCGACACACGACTACGCTAATATGGTTTGTTAACGTTATAACACAGCCATATTGAAGCGACACCGTCAAAATGCGGAAATACGTTTCCATTAATAACTTTTCCTACGATCGGTTAGTTCGAGTTTCTCGGTTTGATGTGTAAACAAGAAATCGTCTTACCACAACCGGCGAAGCCACTGTCCGCAGCGTACGTGGCGACCGTAGGACCAGCTTGTGTAGAAATTGTTTGTTGTGTTTGGTTTTGAATATTTTGAAATTAGTTGAAAAAGAAAGTGATTGTGTGACCGCGCGGTTTCGCGCCAAAATTCAGTGACAGTGACTTTTGTGATTATCTGTGACATTTATTTTTGTTTTGTCCTTCCGTTCGGATTATTTGGTAAGTAAACTTTTTGTTTCTAAGTGCTTAGTTTATAATTAAATAACAGTCAAAAAATATTTAAAAATTATTACTTAAGCAAGTTCCGCAAGTAATCAATCTGTTTTACATAATCAGGCGATGTGTTACGTTATGAAATATGGAGGAAAATCTCGAATCTTATTCCTCATACTTAACACTTTCTTTTAAATCAGGAAAAAGTAAAAGTTTTAGCAGTATATTGTTGAAATTGTCATCATTTTACGTAGCTAGTGTTAACGTACTCGGAGTAAGGAATCAAGGTTGCGAGAGAAAGTGACCCAGCTGTGGTCGAAGTGTGTGCCTGTGTGTATAGACTCGATAAGTTCTTTACAGTGTGCATGCTGTTCCGGATCTTGGTATTCGATGTTCATTGAGTCATTTAAATCTTCGAAATTCAATCTTTGACAGTCAACATTTTCATTTGTTTTCGGGTTAGGTACATGCGTGCGTTAGAACCCGTAGTTGCGGCCCCTGCCCAACTTTGAACATGTGATTGGGTCGCTATTAGTATTCTAAATGGTAAATGTGAAGAGAAATTTGGAAAGAGTAGACTAGGCTCGTTTTGATTATGCAGATTCAGTTTTATCGTTCTTGTTTTATGGCACTTCCGCATTATGTATAGGGTGATTGCGCCGGTTAGCGACCAGTTAGCTAGGTTGCCCACTTAAGATGAAGAAAATAAAATGTTGTTTACACGCAAAATAGTATATGTTAATGTGAATTTGTCCCAAATATAATGTAGTTTGGATACAAAACATAAAATAAAATACATTCATACAAAAATATTTATAAAATGCAGAAAAAGTGAAAATATAGCGAAAACGTCGGTTTACGACCATTTTTATCAGTTTATGACCACCAGTGAGCTGGTTTGCGACCGCCCCATTATAATTAAAAATATGCCAATAAAACAATTATAATCGCTTCAAAAATACTTTATTTTCTTGCCTTTTCATTAAAATAAAAATGGTAATCATTTGGTATAATGTTTTCTTATAATGAAAAAATAACAATCTTACATTTTGTAGAGACTTAGTCACTAGTTGTAATAGAAACCAAGCGCGTATGGCTTCTTCAGTTACTCTCGCTCTGGCTTTAATAATTCCTTCGGCAGCACGGCTTGATATATCGGGATGGCGTTTTAGGAAATTTGAGTATCAGGTTTGCCCCGGACGATCATCCTTAAAAGGATTCTTTTTTCCGTTATCTTTAACTATTTTTTGTACTGTGTCCAACAGCTCCAACAGTTTCTTGACCGGTAATCCACATTCTGCTATGTCCAAAAGCCGCTCTTTAATTTGTTTCTCACCTTCTATACCCAATACATCTGATCTGGTCTCGTTGTCTCGATTGTATCACACCTCTTCCCATTAAGGCGATCTTGTATCGTGGTCCTTGGGCTCTGATACAGTCTACATGTTTCTCTTATTCCCTTCCCTTGTTTTCGGATATCATCGAGGGCTTTTTTCAGTGCTTCTTCTGTGTATTGGACAGTCTTTTTCTTTTTTTTTTTGTTGACCAAATTATTTAGGAGCTCCATCTAAAAAAATAAAAATAAAAGTAGTTTGCTTTTTATGACTAAATTTTGTTTTAAACTGAAAAATAGTAATATTTAGTTTTTGACGGACCTGTAACAAATAATTATGAAACAGACATTCCAATAAATAACAAAATAAAAAAAAAAAGTGGTAGCAAACTCAGTGAACTTTCACACTTATTTCTGTAAGCGGCCGTTATTTCTCTCATACTAAATTATGTTGGCCGGAAACCGATGTCTTTATTTCGCCTACTTTGGTTTACGACCAGCTGTAGCGCCAAATTTTGTAGGCAAATTAAACAAACTTCTTACAAAGAAACTGGTGGTCGATTACCAAAGAACTACAAGAAAAACCTTTTACAATACTACATTCAAAATTGTAACAGTCCTTTTTGAAGCATTGGGATCATATTAATCAAAACAAAATAATGTTGATCGCATCAGTTTGCGACCATGTGGTCGCTATCTAACGTTTTTCATAAATAACCATTTCGGTTACCGACCACTTGATTTTATCTTAATAATAAGTTTTAATAAAGCAAAATACAACTAAATGAGAACCCATACTTATCGGTTGTACAATTTAACATGTAACTATTGTGTAAAACATGAAATAAGTATCCAAACTTACCTTTGAGCGCAGCGCGTCGTGTTATTTTTTTTACAAACTCGCGGTACTTCCACTCACCACGAATCAAGACGCGCACTGAGCAATATTTTTCCGGCTCTGGGTTAACCCATTTGTTTCAAACTTTGCAAATTCTTATTTCATAATCATTTATAAAGCACGTTAGATTTATTTTTTATGTATGTTACCTCGACAAATACTATTTTCTTGATTTAAAAAAACTTAGTCCGTTAAATGGTCGCCTACTGAAGGTGGTCGCGAAACCGGCGAAACGACCCTACCTTGTAGGAAAAATACTAAGAACATACCAAAAGAAATAAGTAATATGATTGAGTAAGTAGTACTTAAATATAAAACCACCTAGATCTACCTACTGCTTACATAATCATGAGTTCAGTCTTGATTGAAACCGCGTGTTAACAGATAACACAAAATACACTCAAACGAAGTTTTTATTAATTAGTTATCTCAAGGGTAAATTCATTACTTATAAGAAGAAAACAAAAAAATAAAACTTCCTTATGTATATGCATGTTGATTAGATAAACACAGGTATTTAAAACTTGTAAAAAATATTAAATAAAAATAAAATAATTCGCACACAAGAGACAATAGTTTAATGTTTACCTAGTGTTTTTTCATTGGTAATGTACCACATACAAAATGTTTGTTTCGATGCTCCCAGTTCTCAATTAAATGAACATAAAATGGAATATTAAAGAAGTTGGAAGCTAGAAAGCTGAAATCCTCATTTCCCTGCGCCATATTGACGACACAGCTGGCGCAGTGGCTGAGCTATCGACTGCTGCGCTGCGTGTCGCGGGTTCGATTCCCGCACGGAACAAATATTCATATGGCCTACAGAAAATTGTTCCTGTTGTGTTTCTGTTTGTGCAATCCAAACCGTGAACCTTTTCTCGACGTTTTGTAAGTGCATAGGCTCATAAAAAACTGCGTTAAAGGGCTTTGCTTCACTTTTACACCACGTCAGTAGTCCGACGAATTAATATGATTTTTTTCTAACTTCCGCCCGCGGTTTCGCTCGCGTTAAATTCGGGGTAACACAGTTCCCCTTGCGCCTTATCGATTGGTAATAGCAACGATAAGTTTTCCCATTTCTTCCCTCTTTCTCCCTCTCATCCCACTTTAAAAATAAAAAAATATAAGCCTATGTCCGTCTCCTGGTTCTCGATCCCAACTATCTCCGTACCAAAATTCATTAAAATCGGTTCGTGAAGAGGTAACAAACAAACAAACAAAAAATATTAGTAAGGATAAGGATACTGCGTCATCCCACTTCTTGTCTGAGGCCTTTCCCTATGACTTCCAATCCTTTCGATCCAAGGCTGACTTGTGTTGACCACGACCAGTTGGTTTTCATCAGCTTGTCCGGTCGTATTATACGAAGTTTGCCGCGGCACCTGAAAAATAGGTATTTTGAACTTATTGCAAAGATAAATATACATTTTGATATGCTGGCAATCTTCTTAAGATAGAAGAGAAGCATATATTTACAGTCGCTGTTAAGAGGAACGATGGATGGACTGTGTGAAAGATGATATGGCAAAAAAAGAATGACTGCTGAGATAAAGACTAACAGAGAGAACCACAAAAGAAGAGGAAATGCTGAGCTGACCCCAAATAAAGAGGGATAAAGGTAGAAGAATGTTGATGATGATTTGTAGTCCTATGTCTTGAAACGTACTACGTCGGAGTTTTGTTGATGCATTACAGCAGAGGTGGTGAACTATTACGGATTAACGGGCCATTTTTCTGAAGAAATGTTTAATGAGGCCATATCTGTAGGTAGGTACTGAAAATATGTGCCGTTGAAAAATGACTTTGAGGTTATAGGGAAATTAATAAAACTAAATACTTATCATAAAACACGTAGAACTGACATGCATTTATTTTCATATAGAGTAAAATGATTACAGTATAATATTTCACATTTAACTTTGTTATTTTAGAAAACACTGCAAACCATAATGTACCATCAACGGCTTGAGTGCTATAAGTTCGTCATCCCTGCACTATTGCATATCCATATTCTATTGAAACTTCATCAATATTATTGTCTACAGCCTGATTTTATTCTCTGCTGCTGTACCTATATTGCCATTCTGGTTCCCGCTACATTCTTGAGCCAGCCTTAGACCTCTTGAATAAAGAATTTATAAATGCATGGAAAATGGAGGAAGAAAAACGTGTTGCGCCGACCCCAAAATATAATAGGACAAGGGTAGGAAAATGATGAAAAAATTTTGGTGGAAAGAGGTGCACTTCGATATAAAAGTTGTCTTCTTGCATTAACAGCATCAGCTTCTTGCATTACACCGAATGAGACAGCAATCAGTTAAGCGCGTGCGCAAGTTGCAAACACTACCTAGGTACCTTGCAATAATTAGCCTAAACAGGTTGTGTGGCAGCCTGCAGTGGTTTGTACATAGTTTTATGAACGCGGTGTCTATCGCCACTTTGCAACGCTTGGTTGGGAATGCAGCAATCTTTTGTAGGTAGCTGATTTGTTTATTAGTTAGGTGCTTAGTTAAAAATAATATAAACGCAATAACTTAAAGGCAAATTCAAGCTCATCAAGTACCCTTTGGTCAAGCTCTCTCGAACGTAGCAAGACACCAGGAATTACAAGAAGGTGAGGCAGAGGTGTATCTACCTATAATTTCCTGTTATTGGACCTGTTCATTTCATGAGCCCTGTAATAGGAGGCCTATCCAATACTGCGTTCAAAAAATGTTTCATGTTTTCGCGCGCATAGATTTGAAAATGACGATTCAGATGGTGAAATAAGAAAAAAAGTTGCTTGAAGAAAAAGTATCCTGAACGCCCGGGTGCCCAGCTTGGGCGGAGCACCGCCGTGCTCTCGTAGAGGCGATCGGCGGCCGTGGCGGAGTGGCCGGGTGTTTGAGAGAGAGAACCTCAAACCAACCCAGCCGCCACAGGAAACGCCCCGGGCGTCGGGCGCCGCGACATTGCAATGGGTAGCTCACCGTCCGTCCGCCTATTGACGATAGGCCGTGTTGACGGCGCGTTAGTTACCCACGCGCGCCTCAAAGAGATGTCAGCAAAACAGAGGGGCCTGCCAGGACCACGGCCTGCCGGGGTTCCGGGTTGTTCGAAAGAGATACCACGGCCCCGGAACTTAAAGGGCAATAGAAAGAACATGGGTGGGTTTTAGTCAGTAAAAGTCTGACGCTCCCCCCGCTCCGCCCAGAGCGAGGGAAGTTATTTGATAATTTTCCACCCGCAAAAAAAAAACCCGCAAGCAATGGCCCAACGGACCCCGCTGCTTTGCCGACATCTCTTTGATTCACGCACATTTCCTTAAGACGTTCTTTTTACATGAAAATGCATATTTTTGTACCCAGCGGCTATGCACAGCGGGCAAAATTACAGAGGTCTTATTAACGTTACAATAAGGCTGCTATTTTGTTGCTGTCAGAAGTAAAAAAACTTAATAGATTAAAGTGACTCGAGACCGTCATCATCAGTTAGCAAACCTACAATAATAATATCAGCCTCTAAACTTGGCTGGAAACATCCAACATCATTGTGAGTAAATTGCTCTCTTATTAAAATGTCAGCAGTTGCGAAATCTGGCCATAATTATGTCGTAACCCACTGTCTGCATTGTTATTGAGCACGGAAAGGCCCATGACAATGTAGATAAATTAGCATATTATTGTAATCGGCGAATCGGCTTCTCTCTTTGGCTTCTTCATTCCTACAATGCTGAAAAACGCGACCTCATGCAACGCGTCTTAAACCTATGCAGCCTTCAAATACCTCTATTCCAGCCTGCCACCAACAGCCTTCTTGATCGCATCTATCTCACCGGTGCTTTGGCTCACATATCCTTTCCTGTCCTTTTTCGTGTCTAAGATAGACAGATACAGATAGATTCCTACTGCATCTTCAAGTTAAGAGTGTGTCTACTCTTATTGGCCCACTTGTAATTGGAGCCGACCACGAATCACCACATTCATCAATAAGCCGAAACGAATCGAATCATAAAGCTCTTCAACCCTCTCATGGTGGCATGGAGAGAGCGACTGTCGCAACCCCGTGCAGGGCACGCCACAATAGTGGCGATAAGTCCCCTCTTTGAGGAGTGGCTGGAGAGGCGTCATGGCGTCCTCACCTACCGCCTGACGCAGGTCCTCACCGGACACGGAAGTTTCGGGAGGTTCCTGCACATCATCGGGCGGGAGGAAGCGCCCGGGTGTCACCATTGTGACGATCGCCCGGAGGACACGGTGGAGCACACAGTGGCGATCTGCCCGGCTTGGGCGGAGCACCGCCGTGCCCTCGTAGAGGCGATCGGCGGCGGCGATCTCTCGCGTCCGGCCCTGGTTCAGGCCATGGTCCGGAGCGAGAGGGAATGGGAAGCGGTCACCACCTTCTGCGAAGCAGTAATGCTAGCGAAGGAGGTGGCCGGGCGTTTGAGGGAGAGAACATCTGCCCAACCCAGCCGCCGCGGGAGACGCCCATGGCGCCGGGCGCCGCGAGACGACTTCCGGCCACCGTAGATGCGGGCCTGTGGACGGTGAGCAATGGGTAGTTCACCGTCCGTCCGTCGATTGACGACAGGCCGTGTCGACGGCGCGTTCGTGTTTCACGCGCGCCTCAAAGAGAGTCAGCAAAGCAGAGGGGCTTGCCAGGGCCTCCGCCTGCCGGGGTTGCGGGTTGTTCGAAAGAGATACCGCGGCCTCGGAACGTAAAGGGCAACAGAAGGAACATGGGTGGGTTTTAGTCAGTACAAGTCTGACATGCCCCCCCGCTCCACCCAGAGCGGGGGAAGTCATTGGATGATTTCCCACCCGAAAAAAATAAAAAAAAAAAAAGCTCTTCAACCCAGGTTAATCCGATCACGCCATACATGGCTCCCAAAGAGTCAAGTTTGTCCTGCTCAACGACAATTGTAGCGCTTGTATTGTTTGATTTATAAATACACTAGCTTTTGCCCGCGGTTTTATCGCGTTAAATTCTCTATAACACAGTACCTGCTACCTGCAGTTTTTGCCCTTGATTTTCATATTATTAAACCGGTCTTCTAATTTCACCCGACTACGACAAAGCCAAAGGAAGTTTGTAATTTTGACAGGCTGTATGTTCATTTGATCCGTCATAGCTTCTAAACTACTTATCGGAACTCAACAAGTGAGGTATCGTTAGAACCGTCTTAATCGACCGCTAAATATATGCAACGGTCACTGGAAAAATATGAAGAAACAACGAGAAGAAAGTTTCTTAAAGTGTTACCTACTGTTGATACTTGATACATATATTTTTACATTTTAAAAACGTGTGACTACCAGTTTTCTTTGTTGTTTGACCTTGTTTAAATCAGCATCCTGAAAATCTTATTTCATACGTTTTAGCGTCTTTTCTTTTCATCGGTTTTAGTTTTTTTGCTTTTCTTTTTCGTTTTGAACAGCACATTTGTCAGGTCATTAAAAATAAACGTATATTTAACTAGCAAAAAACTAATTATAATAAAGATTATAGCTAATCATGATCATTTAGTTACCGGTTGGGAAATACCTCATTTTGCAACGATAATTCCACTTGAGTTATGTTTACATGCACAAATTACAGTTGAATTGTTGGTCTAATATGCTACATTTAGTTTGTGAAATATGAAATAGCGTGATGCGGTCGTTGTGACGTGTAGAACTTGCGAACCTTGAAGTCTTTGTTTTGGTTCTTCTGTTGATTAGATTCGGAGACTAGGATTCACTGTTTATTAAGGTTTTCAAGCACTAGTGCGTCATAACGATGCGCTTCCATGATGGCGCGCTTGCGCTCGTCCTCCAATGGCATCCTGCATGTGTTTTTAGATCGGTGGGACTCTCCCCTCTTACGAAGGTGGATAACTGTACAGACACACTTATCCACATAACGAGTGTGATTTACTACTCGTCTTATAAATGTAATTGTAATCCTAACATTAGGCTAAGTAACTTTACGACTAAACAACACATGCATTTATCCGAAATAAATTATTTTGAATTTGAATAACACGAAATGGTATCTGGATCATTTTGAACTTGAAAACTAATTTTGTTTTGTCTATTTAAATCATTTACTTTATTATTTCACATGATATACCTACCTATTTGATTGGATCATTTAAAAAAAAAAAAAAAAAATAAGTATTATGTTCTTCGACGGCAACTAAAACGTAGCGAAAACTCTTTCGTAAAAATGTTTTTTTTTTTTTTAATTTGAGGTTCCTAATTCAAAACACGTTATTGCCCAGCGGGAAGTAATGAATTCCGAATCATATTGCTGCCCGGCTGAAGCCAGGGCATTCACGAGTTGCTGTACTTTACATATGGTTTATGACATTTAATTTGACGTTTACGAGCAAGTGGTGTGAAAAGAATATTATTTCATAACTTGTCATAACATGTCTTACTAGCATGGTGAATTAGTGAGTAATATAATTTAGTTTGCCGGAGCTCAACAGCACAGGTTTACGAGCTATAATGATGAAATACACACTAACATAATGACCAAGATTTGACCACTTAATATTTCTAAACACACCTAAATTGTCTAGCCTTGTTTGCGGACCACGTGTATGTGAAATGAGGTAATCTTTGTACAGTTTGCAAAAACATTAGTGACTTTGTGTACAGATCGAAGAGTAGAATCATTTTGATACAATCATCTTAGGTCTTTTCTTAAGAGATCTTTTAAAAGATCATAGAATTAGATGTAGGTTATCTGATTCAAGAATCGATTCGTGGACGAAGTTTCTTTCTTCCTTATTTTTCTATTCCTTGAAATTTAAAATGGTATCTACAGTGTCATGTGGCATTTGTTTTTTCGTTATTAGCCATTGAGCGAACTGAACCATAAATATTTATTCCGTACTCATTCCTAAGCCCATCGCAATTTCATTGACACATATCTTAGTTCCTTGTTTGCATACCAACTAAACGCTTTGCCATGTATACACACAGTAGCCATTACCCATCTTTGAATTGAAAACGCGTCTCACTATTGGTCTTATGTCAATATTTACACTTGTCGCTGTTGTTCCTGGCTTTATGATGAATGCAATTATGAGCAATAATAAAATATTTCTGATGCTTTGTTTTTTTTATTGTTTATTACTCGTACTTCAGTATCTTACACGTGTATCTTAGATATCTCATCAGTCTTAGTAGCCTAACATAACAACAGACCAGTTTTTTTCCGAACACTTCCATGAAGGTATGCAGTATTATGGAAAATCAATTTATTGGTATTGGTTATACCATGACATTGAAAGCAAACATCTATCCCGAGTAAATTCATAAATTTATTTTCTAAGAGAGTTGGAAACATAATGCACCCTTGAGGTATTCCTTACCGAGATGAAAAATAACGATATCGTCTTTAATAGGAATAATGAAAATAAAACTTGACAGAATCCGTTTGTCACATGAATAAATGAGGTTTGTTTCCACAATCAAGGAAATATTCCTTTATTGAGTTGAACGCCTTCGGAAATTCGAAAAAGGCTTTTATACTGGTGAATAAATCGATATCCTCTCGAGCTTTCTCATTTACGAGCTATTGACTATTATTAATCTTTATTTAACCTGCCCGGCTGAAGTTATACAACATTGAAAAAGTATCATTTCACTGCCTTCAAAGAATAAAATCATTTCAAATAAAGAAAAAATAGTTATAGTTAATTTGAAATTACGCACGTGCGCCCTCAAATAAAGGTGCACGATTGAGAAATTCTATCTAATTCCTTGTTTTTTTTCTTCTTTTAAAATGAACCATTTCCACGCGTCCCAGTTACAAACCAGTTTGATACCGGCATTTCGTTATGTAATCACATAATAACTGGCAGTACGCAAGCATACGGACTCCTTTCACTCGCCGGGACCTTTTTCATCTGTGGCGCGTATGTTATCTGTGGTCAAAACATGTTACGTCACTTTTAAACGTTCGAATTTAGATGATAGGTGCCGTTGTGAAGGGCCTTGGTGCCGGACTTCCATGGTAGATACAGGGCATATTAATATTTTGTTTCTGTCATCATTGGCAACTGTTGGGGCGTGGGCCTCTTTCAAGTTACGCCACATCTGGTTCTATGCTTTCAACATCAGCAAGCCCCACTTCATTTTCCTTAAGCACAAGATGTTATTTAGATTTTGTCATATCCACTTACTTGATCTTTCAATGTATCCTTGTCTAACCGACCTGCACCAGCTTCGCCCGGTGATGATTTTTCATACAAAGTCTCAACCCCTATTTTACCCGGTCAGGGGTTGTGTTTTCTAAAATCCTTTCATAAAAAAGTCATAATAGCTATCTGTACTCCAAATTATAGCCCGATCCGTTAAGTTATTTGAGCTGTTCGTTGAAAGTCAGTTGGGACAAACGATCTGAAAACTTAAAAAAAGATATGAAACGAAAGTGTTACGAATTCTTAGTATTATCAATCGTGGTACTTCCTATTTTATCTAAAGTTACGTGACAAAACGCTGCAAATCGTTACAATCATACAATCTTGGGAAGTCTCATGATCGGCGCAGAAATATTCTTAGTATCTTTCACACAATGGAATAGCTTCATAAAACTATAGGTAGCCATAACTATTTCCATAGATGCATGGACTAAAGGAAATAACACCACAGACAGTTTACTTTGTACATGCAACGAGATGAAGTTGCTAAATAAGATGCAAACTACTCATTGTGCATATGATTACTAAAGTGGGTTGTGTTGTGAGGAAACCAACACCCCAATGACGTAACATTTGTGATGACAATTTGAAGAATATTAATATTCATTCACGGAACTGGTGTCCAGCTATATTTAGGAGATCGTAAAATGAAGGTAGTCTAGCCGCGTGAGTGAAGTTTGTCATGGATCCCTCTGATTCTTGTCAATTTATCGACAGCGCCCGCCCCGAGACAGCCATTCATCCGTACTGGCACGACTACTTTTAGTCCAGATATGTCGCGATAACGCAAACTTCGCCGAATCTCGTCAGATGTGGCCCTAGCATATATTATGCGTATCGATAGCAAAAAGTTTAACGTGCTTGACCCAAAATTTGACCGATGCAGTCATCGAGTACCTACGCAGGTAATGGCAACAATGCATGCTCAACAACGTATTTTACGCAATGAATGCTGTTGATCTGCAAAAATAAATAGTATGCAACCTGTAGTTACTGAAACAAAAAAAAAAACATTGGAACACTTACCTGCCTTGGGAATTGAAATTACCAAAAGTAAAAAACAGTGGTTTTAATCCATTACCATTTAATTTATTCTTTGTAGAGGTTCGGCAATACTTCTCTCATATATTCCACGCGACAAATGACACGTCAACCAAATTAAACATCGTGAATACCAAAATGGCCACTGTTTATCCGCCATTACAAAAAGGGACGAAATTAAAAACAATAACCGTCTTTCACTTGTTCACCTCGAATATCAGACGGTCTCTCTATGGCAATGAGTTGTTAAAGTTTATCTGAACAAGGAATTTAAGTTTTCAGCCTTGATATTTTTTAGTCGCTTTAAGGGAATTGTACGTAGTAACTTCTCGTTATAAGTGTGTATTATGGCTTTTAAAATACCCAAGTTATATTATAAATAACAAAATCGAGGTATCTGTGTAATATATTTTAGAAAATAACCGCTTAGAGTAGGTACCTACTACATATTATGATTGTAGGTATGAAATTAAAAAAAAATTAAAATCTTTCATTATTCATCATCATTTTCCTGCCCTTGTCCCATTCTATTTGGGGTCGGCGCAATACGATTTCTTCTTCCATTCTCCTCTATCAGACGTCACGGCATCATTTACTCCTTTCTCCTTCATATCATTCCTTACACAATCCATCCATTTTTTCTTTGGCCTTATTGTTAATTATATCTTTCTTTATTATTGGAATGTAATGAAAGCCAGTTTTTGTAACAAAAGTATTATAAACTTTAAACGCATTATGCAATGAACAGACATGAGGAGTCAAAAAACCGGCCAAGAGCGTGTCGGGCCACGCTCAGTGTAGGGTTCCGTAGTTTTGGTGGTAATTTTGGATTGCGAGAACCGATTTCAATAATTCTTTTTTAATTTGAAAAAAGATACTTTCAGGATAATAAAATATGTAAACGAAGTTAACAAAATGCTTGCATAAACGATTATACTACAAACTTAGTCCACAAATTATTTTGTACAACTTTTTTTTTTGTACAAAAACTGTTATGTCAATCAAGTTCAAAATAATTTTCATAGAAAGTCCTTATAAAGTTCTACTTTTCAGATTTTTTTCATATTTTCTAAACTTATGGTTCAAAAGTTAGAGGGGGGGGGACACATTGTTTTTTACTTTTGGAGCGATTATTTCCGAAGTTATTGACATTATCAAAAAATGATATTAGTAAACCCCTATTCATTTTTAAATACCTTTCCAACAATATATCACACATTAGGGTTGAAATTAAAAAAAAAATCACTTCCCACTTCACATATAGGGTGGCTACCCTAATAAAACATTTTTTTCCAATTTTTATTTTACCACTTTGTCGGCGTGATTGATATACATATTGGTACCAAATTTCAGCTTTCTAGTGCACACGGTTACAGAGATTAAGCGAGGACGGACGGACGGACGGACGGACGGACGGACGGACGGACGGACAGACAGACATGGCGAAACTATAAGGGTTCCTAGTTGACTACGGAACCCTAAAAACGAGTCTCGCGTCTTCTGCAGAATCCTTGCGCGTGCTCGTGAGTTCACATCTTACAAGTAGGTTGTGTACGGTAAAAAATAGTAATAGATTCTTTCAAAACTGTAAAATTATTCATTTAAAACTAAGACTTTTAATAAAGTCTTCAAACAAAATATTCTCATTATGACCCTTGTTTTTGTGTTAGTGAAATAAGCATTATAAGTAAGAAGAATTTGTTTAAAACATTACTGTTGAAATTGTTGAGAGTGACTTCATGTTATTGTCCCGACGGCTTTGGGGACAACTTTCCAATCGGGATTCCACAATGCCATAGGTTACTGTTGGTACTTATTGCCGCTTAGGTACCGTACCTGTCCATTATTTACTTAGATTCGGCTTGTGTGTGGTCGATAATTTCTTGTTTTCTGTGTCTTCTCCAGGGTTTTTGAAGCCAAGATAAAGAGGTTTTTATTATTCCATTTTTTTAAATAGCTAAACTACTCCTTTTTTAATAATTTTATAGAGGCTCTAATATTTTCAAAGTAGTTCTGGTGTATCTGTCGCCTGAGTTCCAACCACTCAACATCCAGTTTCCACCTTCTGCTCGGTACTTGTCTCGTTGTCTTGTGCCAATCTCCATGTTCCTGTGCCAACTGGTCTATATTCTTCCTCTTCTTCTTTTCTTGTCCATTCGGACCGTCTGAATCCCCTTTTAGGACCATTCCCTACTAAAAGTCCATCAGAAACCCTTTACTTCAACTGCTCAAGGTATTTCTCCATCCAAGGCTATCACGTTTAAACCATAAGCGTTGTTTCCTCAACAGGACAAATATTTGTATGGCCAACTGATGTTTGTACATCGTTGAGTATGTCAAGATTGAGCTTTGTGCGCGTGAGTTGAGTCTGTAATGGCGATTGTGACGCAGGATGTTGGTGTGGGGCTCTGAGGGTTGAACGATTTGAATTACTTATTTCACACATATAGGTAAGCAATTGACGAATCATTAAGTTGAGTCGAAAAGAAAACTTGGTAGAAAACCGTTTATCGGCTTTGCGAATAAAACCGATCAACTTTTTATAAATATTCGATAGAATTATCATAACAATTAGTTTCTTAGCCAGTCTTAATAACTTTACAAAATTTTAAATTCTAATTCAATTAAAAAAACAATCTAGTAAGTAGACAGATAGTAAGTATTTTTTTAAACAAAAAGCCAAAACACAAACAAGCAAGGTTGATGTTGAGTCCCATACCTAATTTGGTTCATTTTAATCATATATTGACGAGGTTCCATCACAAATGACCTTTAATTTACAAAATGACACGGCCGCCATGACAGTCAATTTTCGCGCCATCAATAGTCGAATAAGCACCAATTTACCGAAGGCTTTGGAAAGTTTTTCTCTACAACACGATACTTTACCGTGTATAAATAATTGTGTTTAATGTGCATGCCTAATGACCGTTGGGCAATATTTAAGTGATTGGGGATCCGCTTTGTGTAATTCTAACAAATTAAAGGATGCTCGCCAAATTGGCGCGTTTCGCAATGGCATAGAAACTGTATCAACTTTGTAGTTCGTTGAAACGTTAGGTGTGGAGCGATTTCATTTGTTGTTCGTATGTTGGCACCTATTCGACTATGTGTTGCCTGTTTTGCCACCTGTTGTACTTTATTTGTAGCCTGTTTTCGTTCGTTAAAAAAACATGCTCCACACTAGGATTTTTTCTTGTATCGTGGGTGTGCTCAGAAACATTGAATACACACACACAAACAGCCTGACCCGCATCAACTACCTGTAGGTCATACATACAAATATTTGTTCCGTGCGGGGATCGAACCCGCGACACGCAGCGCAGCAGTCAATAGTTCTGCCACTGCGCCAACTGTGCCGTCGTTTTGGCGGACATTCACATCAGTAATCCAATCGTATGCACTAATATTGAATCCCTGCTTGATTCAGGATTTTCTAATGTTGTGATTTGACATTAGGTTTTCTGTCACCCCCAATAGTGTCCCAGCAGTAATAAATAAATAATAATAATAAATATCTTGGGACAACTCACACACGGCTATCTGATCCTAAAGCTGAAGCTAAGCAGAGCTTGTGTTATGGTAACCAGACAACTGATATACATACTTATATAATTTATAAATACATACATATTATAGATAAATCACACCCAGACACAGAACAAACAATCATGCTCATCACACAAAGTTTGTCCTGGGTGGGAATCGAACCCACGACCTCCGGCTCAGCAGTCAGGGCCACTAACCACTAGACCAACAGGCAGTCTTCTAAAGTCCTTGGTCCTGGTGTTGATTGAAGTTTAAGTCACACTACGATTTTAGATTCTCGATTTCTACCTGAGGACTCATTCGATTCACAGTGGCCATTGGTGGTTGGTCCTTTACTCATTTTCTTGCCATTATGGGCGCAGTGTCTTCTTCCTCTTCCATTTTTTTTTTTATAATTTGTCATCTCAGTAATCATGCCAAGTTGTAAGAGTTAAATAAAATGATAGCCCTCACCTTCTCTGTATTTAAAAACCTTTTGATTTTCAAGAAATTGACTGTATAAGATAGAATATTTAGAAGAATCCCTTTCCTACGCCTAAAGTGATTTATATATCACTTGTTTAACTTTAAATGCATACCGCAACGAAAACGGCAACTTACGTAACTAAACCATTTATTAATAAAATCGGTTACCTACTCAAGATACTATAATCGTAAGGGATAGGGAAATACACGCATTTTTATAAAAAAGGTCGTAACCTTTTTGTTTAAAGGGTGCGGGAATTTTATAAACAAAAAATAAAAACAGTTCACTCGAGCCAAGTTATTTTGATTGACGGCAAAATTGAGAACTAAATAAAAATGTACTGAGTTTGACGTTTGTGGTGTCAAACAGCGCCACTCCAAACTGCATAAATAAACTAGACGTTTTTCTGTAAAAAATGGTCATGTTTGAAGCCGTTTTTATAAACCGGTATCCCTTTATTGACGACATGGTTAAGGATAACAGAAGAGGTATGATTGAAATATAATTAAAGAGCAGCATTTGTACTTAATGTATGAGATTGTTTTGAGATTTAGGTAAACCTAGATCATTTTGCAGACAAGAATATAATGAATAAATACTTTATTGCAGGTAGGTACAAAACCTTTTTTGGCGACTTTTCCTGATTAAAAACCACCCAAGTTCGTTCCTTTGCCCTTTATGTTCCGTGGCTTCGGTTTCTCTTTTGAACAACCCGCAACCATGCGGGGCTCTGGCAGGTTCCTCTGCTTTGCTGACAAGAAGAAACCCTAATCTTCATAAAATGGAAGTACACCAAAATCGAAACAACTTTTTTACAATATTGCCAAGTCTAAGGTCACAATGACGATTGTCACGCTGATAGCGGTATGTTCCAAACAAGTCCAAATTTTTACTGTTTTCGTAATGTAACAAAAATGATTGAAAAAAAAATAACCAAAATTGAGAGGATTCGAAAGTATTTGTAGTCCAAGCGTGTGTGTATGTAACTATAATTAATACAAGTTCATGGCCTGTATCAATTCTAATGTTGATCAACATAAAAAGAAATTACCATCTCTTATGTCCAGTCCTTTTTATTGACGTCGCATCATGAGTGAAAGAGACAGCAATATATAAGATGCTTAACATTCCATCACCGACCGGTCTGAGTCAGTGACCGCTGTTTCCCTGATTAGGCACTTATTAACATCCAATGATTCTAATCTCTAGGATGTGGAATACTAACTGCGTCCCGTGGTTTTGCCCAAGTAGACCGGGATAAAAAGTAGCTTATGCGTTAATTTTGCGTATAAGCTATCTAGTATCTATATAACAAACATACACATACATACAAACTGTCACCTTTTATAATATTAGTGCCTACACCAAAAAAATATTTATGACATAGGGTGGTCACATTCGGCGGTCAAATTACAGCTAAAAGCAATCTTTTCAATACAACCTTTTTGATGGATTATAGGAAGAGGGAGAAAGAATACTTGAGATAATCTATGGTGTACTATTTACATTTTAAATTGAAGAAAGCATTCTATATAATCATTTATCAATAATATGTATGTATTTATAAATTATATAAGTATGTATACCTATCAGTTGTCTGGTTACCATAACACAAGCTCTGCTTAGCTTGGGATCAGATAGCCGTGTGTGAGTTGTCCCAAGATATTTATTTATTTAATTTATTTATAATTGTTAGGTTACGGATAATGTAGAACAGTTTATGAGTACTTTATCTCCGATTGATGGCAATAGGGTCGCCCCTATTACCTACGTGAGCCTTGAACATAACGGTAGGTACACTTCTACACAACCTTTCGTATTACTAGCATAGCTACTGTTATATTATCTGTGATCATGGCGTCTGCAACAATGCCGAAATATCGGATACTCTTAATGAATAATAATCATGGTAAATATCCCGTTTCAAATAGTATTGATGATCCTAATAAAGATAGCAGAACTGTCCTCTCAAATATATATCTTTACTAGCTGTGCCCAGCGGTTTCACCCGCTGCTCAGTTAGGGGCATGAAAAATTTTTAGCCGATTCTCAGACGTACCCGATATGCACACAAAATTTTTGGAGGAGTATGGGAACGAAAATTGTGACACGAGAATCTAATATATAAAATTCTCGTGTCACAGTTTTCGTTCCCATACTCCTCCGAAACGGCTGGACCGATTTAAACGAAATTTTGTGTACATATCGGGTAGGTCTGAGAATCGGCCAACATCTATTTTTCATACCCCTAAGTAAGCAGCGGGTGAAACCGCTGGGCACAGCTATTTTTATATATTAGAAGATTACATCTGTCAACATTTTGCCAACCGATGCAGTAGCGCATTCTACAAGTGTTACCAGTTATATAACTCAAGCTGAACAGGTTATTGATGGCCTTATGTAAGAGAACAAAAACGTGGGAGACAAGATCGGTAGACGCTGGATTTTTTGTGACCAGCAGTTGTAACCTACGATGTTGTTTTTGAGGACGGAACCTTCTCGTTTGCTGCCAACAGTATTTAAAAACGAGGGCTCGGTTGGCGCAATAAAATCATTGACGTAAAAGATGGGACTATATGAGGCATATAAAAGAAAAAGGAGCAAATGATAAGGTAGTAGCGAGGCGTCAAAAACTCGCGCGTCGTGTACGCGGCCTGTCGTCACGGCAGCCGGACAGTGACCTACCTATTGCAGACTCGAATCTACGGTGGCCGGGAGTCGTCTCGCGGCAAGTGATGCCCGGGGCGGGCCTATGGACGGTGAGCAACGTGTGGCTCACCGTCTGTCCGTCTATTGACGACAGGCCGTGTCGACAGCGCGTTAGTGTTCCACGTGCGCCTCAAAGAGATGGCTACCGCCTGCCGGAGTAGCGGGTTGTTCGAGAGAGATACCGCAGGACCGGAACATAAAGGGCAATAGAAGGAACATGAGTGGGTTTTAGTCAGTACAAGTCTGACGAGTCCCTTCCTTCCACTTGACACCACCAAATCGACACCACCGGTGGTGTCGTATGGAATGTCTAGTCCATATGACACCACCCTAGTGATGTCCAGAAACGCGTGTTTTTGACAAACAGCTCCCAATTCATTATTTTAAGTTATCTATAGTTAAACGATAATTAATAAAACGAGAGTTTATAAAATATTATTTTTTTATTTAAGTGAAGTAAGTAGTTATGTAGGTATTAAAGAACGGACCGGAAAACTAGTCTTCCAGCATGTCAACAATTGTTGTTACGTGCTTGTAATAGGCCTTAATGAACTTTTCTTTTAGTGTTTCTTTTCCGGGAAAAAAACTTTAAATATAAACTTTGTCAAATGACGTACTTGAACTTAGAGTTTTCATATCAACAACTTTGTATGTAACCTCACTAATAATCGGTGGTGTCATATGGACTAGAGATTCCATACGACACCACCGGTGGTGTTGGTGGTGTGAAGTGGAAGGAAGGGACGAGTCCCCAAAAAAAACGGCTGCTATTATTTAGCCACGAAAACAGCCAACCAGTGTGGACTATAATAAATTCTCCCGCTTGATAGGTAACTGCACTATTACCGCATCGACATCTTCGTAAAAGGAAACACAAGATTGCTTGTCTATCAAACTGGCAGCATCAATTTCAAAACTCCGGGCCACAAACTAAGTATTCTTGGGACCGATCACAACACGGAAAGCAGTAAAAATAAAATAATTAAATTCGCCAATAAAACAGTTTTACGATCGAGACATTCTTATGCCTGCTTTACACGTAGATAAATGCATCCGCGAACTACAACAGCTGCATTAGTAGATGGTCATGATGGATCAATCTGTTCAAATTCTTTCTCGACAGACGCAACTCGCATGGATGTTGATGAGACCGTAACTGCCGCTGTTTCGCCAGTGCTCATATTAGACCTGTGGAAAAAAAAAATTATGTGTCAAGGGACACCCAGATCGAACGAAGTTCTCGTCGCGACACCACACTGTTCAATGCGAAATGCGTGAGAGAAACAGACAGACAGACAGAGAAACATGCGACGCCGCACAGCTTACAATAGCTTACTATAGCAAAAAGTGTCGTGACAACTTTTCGTAAGATTTTTTTCCGTCTAGCCCCCTTTCACAACGCGTGATAAGGAACTTCGTTCCAAAACTGCAAGAAGCACGGTGTACTCTCATTTGTGTAGAGAGCCGCAAGCCGGGCGTTCGCGCTAAAACCCTCTGTTGCGTGCCATTATCAACAAATGGATTGGTAGCAGACGCTTCCGCTGACGTTAAATATCAACCATAGACCAGAAAATTACCCAGTCTACACTTTCGCAGACTTGACATCTCCGGACGCGTCTGTTGATGTGTAGAGCAGGCTTTAGAATTGCGTCAAATATATCTTGCGTCCATCTTGGATGCGCTTGCGACGATCGTACTGTGCAATTACTGTAATTTTCCTGCAATTACCATTGTCACGGCCTCTGTTAATGCAGCGTCATGTATATTGTAAATGTATTAGCATAAGTAACCTTTATTCGGTGCTTTCTGGTAGATAAAGGAGAAGAGCTCGTTGTTAAATAATAGAAGCCATTCGGGTCGATCTTTACGTTAAGCCCCGCTTGCCTAACTTGGTCCGTGGATGGCTGACCACCCGTTCCATGCCGAGTTTCCACCATGCCTCGGAAAGAACGTTAAGCTGTTCGTCTTGGCTGTCATTTGCACTTACATCTATACGGAGACAGCTCAAGATTCGTAAATTTTTAGTTATCCTTGTATTCAAATCTAACATGGCAGAATTTACGTACAGTCAATCTATTTATTATCTAAAATTTTGAAATGGCCAAATACGGTACTTTGGCATTATCGATGCATCTGGCTGTGATGGTCTGGCAACACTTCTTTTACCGTTATTTTTTTATTTGACACTAGCTTTCGCACGCGGCTTCGCCCGCGTTAAATTTGGGGTAACACAGCTCCCCTTGCGCCTTATTGATTTGTAATAGCAACGCTAAGATTTCCCTTTTCTTTCTCCCTCACATCCCACATTTTTGTAATAAAAAATTTGCCTATGTCCGTCTCCTGGTTCCCAACCATCTCTGTACCAAAATTCATCAAAATCGGTTTAGTCAACAAAGCGTGAAGAGGTAACAAACAAACTCACTTTCGCTTTTATAATATTAGTAAGGATTTGTCTTTTTGTTGGACTTAAAAAGTAAAAGTAAAATAAAAGCTCACTGACATCATTTTACTTTTTTATTAGTATTTCGTTCTCCGGGAGCTAAGTTAACGAATTAAAACAAACTCATCTTAGAAATGTGGGTGAAACTCTGTTTCATTTGGAAATGAACATGAAAGAACATTCAAATATTCTTTTGTGAAATATTATAACGGTGTCCGCAAATCCACGTCCATAGCGCGTATATTGCGTTGATGGTCATCCTTCTTGTGGAAGGAAATCATATCTTGATTCTAAAAGAAAAATTGACAGCGTACAACGCCATCTATCAACCGTTTACTAGAACTCATCTTATTTGAAATAATTTGAATTAAGAATTAATAGCGACACGATGATTTACACCTGTTTGTGTCTTTATTGTTGTCTTTATTTTGTTTCTTTTTTTAAATGTAGTTCTCTTTTGTTACAGGAAAATGGCGCAACCAACAGAGTTGCGTTCGGAGAGGGTGAAGCAGATGTTCAGTTGGACTACGGCGGCGTAAGTGATGTTTTAAAAAAACTAGATACAGCACTTTTTAGTTCACAGATGAGTTAGGAATCTAGACTTAACTTTAATTTATTACGAACCTGAAGTGTCCCAGTGCAGAAAAAGCCTCCCTTAACTTTACATTCAACAAAATAGTCTGTATTTGATCCTTAATTTCTACATATTTATAGGTAAAATTAGACTAGCTTTTCCCCCATCTAACTGCATATACATTTATTAGCAATCTCACAGAAATGTGGCAAGAATACATTTCTAGGCATTGCTTTGTCTAGGTTTTTTAAGGTAGGGCGTACGTATCCTACATAACAGGCCGTAAATTTTCCTTAACGGACATTTAATGGTCACCCACGTTCACAGAAGAGTCTTAAAGCTCTCATTTCATGTATGTTTGATATCCCAACAGGCTAGTAAAGCCACAGATACAAAATAAACACGTACAGCCTCACATAACTTCCTCTCAATGATGCAAGCGTTATGAGATTCTGACCTGTTCAATGATGCAAGAGCCACTTTCGCGTACAGCCGAGAGGTCGATGAGCAAGCCCAATAACCTAGATATTTGTAATACTTCATTCAATAAACGACCTAACATTATCGCTTCTATAGAAATTGGATACCTTTCTCCTGCTAATGAGAATGAAGATTCTATTTTTAAAACACTGCCATCTATACAAAAAAATGAATTACATAACTTAAGACAGTGCCACCTGTTGGTGGTAATGTGAACTAGTTGCGTTGGTTCTTGATTGTGTAATGCCACGCTTATGTACTAGATGGCGTGACTTGTAGTTAACAAGCGTTATTTCAAACACATTTTTTTAGACCAGCTTTTGTAATGGTTACTAAACAAACCTGTAGTTGTTCTTTAGGTCAAGATGCACATTATAATTCTTTTTACGGACCATTACACGCAACACAATAAAAAATAAGTTTAGGTAGGTCAATTTCCTCCCGGTTTTTACCCCAATACTATTTGGTAGTTTTAGGTATCATGATTAGCTTTAATTGGTTAATTACTAAATGGATACAAATTGTATCCGCGTCCGTGATCATTAGACTGGACTTCTACTAATTAATTATGTTTCTCGAATATTCTTTGTCATTTTATTTTACCTTCGAAGCGATATGGAAAGTTATACAATGTGAAATATACAAATGATCAGCAACTTAGACAAGGATAAGATGAGAATTGGGTTAGGTACAAACATCGTCTTCTCTTTGTGACATTTCTAGTATGATTGCCACGAGGAACAAAACACGAAGCTAAACATTTTTACTAAACCTAGGTCGCAAATGACTGCCTAAATAAATCGCAGCATTGAATTTTCAACTCTCAGTTCAATGGCAAACGTTTAAAATCTAACAAAACAGGTCTACAAGAAGGGATAGCTTAGTGTGAAAATAGTAGTTGTGTATGTTAGTTCCAAAAAGCTCGCATGGCGCTAGTTAATTTTACAAAAGAGGAGTTTTAGCCTACTATAGCCACCTAAATCATTTGGCTAGATGTTCATGAAGAGTTGATTAATAATACTGACTGCAACAGTCGTCTGGTGGTTGTGAGCGTGACTGCTGATCATGAAGTCCGGGTTCGATCCCAGGGTCGGGTAAAATGCAATCGAAATTTTTCATTAGAAAATTCTCAGTAGCAGCAGAATTTTATCATCTGCCTAGCCTTTTCCCAACTATGTTGAGGTCGGTTTCCAGTCTAAGCGGATGCAGCTGAATATCAGTATTTTACATGGAGCGACTGCCTATCTGACCTCCACAACCCAGTTATTACTGGGTAATACGATACCCCTTGGTAAGACTGGTTGTCAGACTTTCGGAACACTGACTACCTGTAACGCAGTAACAGTAAGTAAGTAGCGGGAGAATTTGTGCCAGGCTAGGAGGGGCATCCCCTATTATATGCATACACAGAAATATAGGTGTGGATACTAGGTACAACTATGCCTGATCCTTAGAGAATAATAGACTTGTAGACCTACTATGACATCTTGAAGCAGAACTTATTCCACTGAATGAAAGAGATGGTGCTAGACACCCTGTATAGCTCTGTCCCTTTCACTCAGTGGAATAAGTTCTGCTCTAAGACGTCATAGTAGGCCTATTGATGTCCTATTGTAGATACCGCCATACAAGGACACCTTTCTGTTTTGAAGGGTTCCATATCTTAAAAGGAAAAACGGATCACTTTGTCCATCTCTCTGTCAAAACGATTTATATCGGAAACGCGAGAAGGTATCGACTTGAAAAACAAAAACCATATAAAGTCAGTGGTCCCTTAGATCTGTGAGAAAAACGACGTTCTAAGTTTATGCAGTCAAAAATATGGCCGATTATGTCGCAAGTATTACATTTCGGAGAGTGTTCGATGGAATTGCACAGCCTAATTCCGCCAAGCCCGTTCCATCATCGGACTACAAGACGTACGGCGATGCGCCACCGTTACATGGTAGACATCCCACCCACACGCACTAAACGGTTTGGAAATACTTTCATTGTGCGTACTGCTAGGGAGTGGAATTCCCTGCCGGAGTCTGTATTTCCTGACAGCTATAGCCTGGGGGTCTTCAAGTCAAGAGTGAATAGGTTATTTCTAGGTAAACGTGCTTTATCGTCGACCACATCATCACTTACCATCAGGTGAGATAGTGGTCAAACGCGAGCCTATCACTAATTAAAAAAAAAAAAAGTATGTCCCTGGGTGCGAGAGTTCGATTTGGTCTTTACCGGTTTTTTTTTAACTTCCCTTATCACATGTGCAGTTGTTCAAGTTCATAAGAAGACTTAATATAATTAATAGTGTTGGGAAGTGGTTTTTAACCAAATTCAGATAGTTGGCGACCTCTCCCTGAGGTCGTTGAGATTTTGATCTCGTTTATAATTTATTCAGATACTAGCTTTCGCCCGCGGCTTCGCCCGCGTTAAATTTGGGGTAACACAATTCCCCTTGCGCCTTATTGATTTGTAATAGCAACGCTAAGTTTTCCCTTCTCTTCCCTCTTTCTCCCTCACATCCCACTTTTTTCAAATTATTAGCCTATGTCCGTCTCCTGTTTCCCAACTATCTCTGTACCAAAATTCATCCAAATCGGTTCAGCCATTAAAGCGTGAAGAGGTAACAAACAAACAAACAAACTCACTTTCGCTTTTATAATATTACTAGCTTTCGCCCGCGGCTTCGCCCGCGTTAAATTTGGGGTAACACAGTTCCCCTTGCGCCTTATTGATTTGTAATAGCAACGCGAAGTTTTCCCTTCTCTTCCCTCTTTCTCCCTCACATCCCACTTTTTTAAAAAAAATATTAGCCTATGTCCGTCTCCTTGTTCCCTACTATCTCTGTACCAAAATTCATCCAAATCGGTTCAGCCATTAAAGCGTGAAGAGGTAACAAACAAACAAACAAACAAACAAACAAACAAACAAACTCACTTTCGCTTTTATAATATTAGTAAGGATTCTTGACTATTTATAACGTGAAGATTTATTATATGTAGCGTATGGGAGGCTCGTTTTACGAGTCTTGTGTTAACTGGAGTTGCAAAAACTGAACGTAGGCATAATACAATAATTTAGTAGGAATTTATCCGTGGCAACCAGATTCGTAGAATTGATAGCAATAGATTTGCTTCTATAAAATAAGTGTAGGACATTGGTAACACTCTATCTAACCCATTGTATATATTAAATTGTATATTGTTACTAGCTGTGCCCAGCGGTTTCACCCGCTGCTCACTTAGGGGTATGAAAAATAGATGTTGGCCGACCTACCCGATATGTTTACAAAATTTCGTTTAAATCGGTCCAGCCGTTTCGGAGGAGTTTGGGAACGAAAACTGTGACACGAGAATTTTATATATTAGATATTGGTATTGTATTTTGTAGTATATTATATTATACACTCAATATGTTTATATGTTCCATCGTGCTGGTCAGCGTGAGTTCCACACTTCCAAAAACACACATATAGTACAAACTCTCAAGGGGGGATCCTTTTGGAACGTAGGTGCTCACTAAAACGATTTTTGGAAAATAAAACCCCCAAGGGGGTGAAATATGTGCGTTCGTGTTCCACGCGCGCCTCAAAGAGATGTCACCAAAGCAGGGGGGCCTGCCAGCGCTTCCGCCGGCCGGGGTTGCGGGTTGTTCGAAAGAAATACCGCGACCCCGGAACATAAAGAGCAATAGAAGGAAAATAGGTGAGTTTTATTCAGTGCAAGTCTGACGCTGCCACCCGCTCCTCCCAAAGCAGGGGAAGTTATTTATGATTTACCATCCGTAAAAACAGGGGGTGAAGTTTGGTCAAATGGCTAAGTTTGTATGGGGACAGGCGACTTTTTGGCCGAATTAACTTGAAATTTTGCATAAGCATGCTTTTACGATATTAATAGATTATAGAACATTATGCTAAGACACCGAGGAGCTGGGTGAAACCGCTGGGCACAGCTAGTTCTAAATAAACATGTACATGTTTATCTCGGCTTTAAATCGAGTTTACTGCACAGTAAAGTTTATTTTGTAATTATGGCTGTAGTTAGCAACGCCTTTACTATTTAACAGTCTAATAAGAGGGCAATAGTTCAGCCTTGAAGGTCGACCCTCTATGTACTGAACTATTATTTGTATATAAACATGTTATTTAACCTCACCTGTTGTTATATAAGTGACGTCTATATATGTATTGTGTATGTTTTTATAGTGCTAGGTAAAGTTGTAAGAAAACAACTGCATGTAGACAAGAAATAAATACACATCACTAAGCACTTATAAAACAAAGTCGCTTCCCGTTGTCTGTCTGTTTCTATGTATGCTTAGATCTTTAAAACTACGCAACGGATTTTGATGCGGTTTGTTAAATAGATTAAGTGATTCATGAGGAAGATTTATATGTATAATTTTAGTATATTAGTATCTAAATTGCATCTGTGTGAAGCCAGGGTCGCGAGTAATAATTTATTTTTGGCACGTGTCAATGTGTACAGACGCCTGCACATCAAGCTACTACAATTTGTCAGATTTCTTTGATAGATTTTCGACTTTATATCTAAAGAAAAAAGTTCAAGGTTCATTGGGAAAAATTGACAGTTTCGGGTAGCTTGACCTGCAGGCGTCTGTTCGTACACGGTAATTTACGAAAACACCAAAACGATTTCAATTGTTGGCTGCAGCTTGAAATATAGGAAAGACACTTGACCCGATAGAAGCGCTCATGAGAAGGGTCGCGTCGAATCTCATGGTGGTATAGAGAAAGCGACTATTGCAACCCCGTGCAGGGCACGCCACAATAGTGGCGGTTAGTCCCCTCTTTGAGGAGTAGCAGGAGCTGCGCCACGGCGTCCTCACCTAACGCTTGAAGTAGGTCCTTACCGGACACGGCAATTTCGCAAGGTGCCAGCACATAATCGGGCGAGGAACAGCCCGGATATCACCACTGTGATGATCGCTAGGAGACACGGTGGAGTACACTGTGGCGGTCTACCCAGCTTGGGCGGAGCACCACTGTGTGCTCAAAAAAAATAAAACTCGTAAAAAGCAAGTGCGCCTGCGCTGTTTATGTCTTAACTCTAGACCTGGTTTTCCAACTACACTTTTTGTTTCAATAAAACTTGTATGATTATATATAAAATGATAGCGCCTATTGACGTCAACAAATTGAGTTTTATAGATGACGGCAAAAACGGCATGTGTTTTTTTCAATTAAATACCTTCGTTTTTATAACGTTAACTAAATTTCGATTAGATTAACTAACTAATTGCAATAGTTTAATGTGGATTTATTCAACTATTTTGGTTTATTATATGAATTTGTTTTTTATTTAATAAATATTTCACTTCATTTTAGTTATGTTTAATAATTTTAATTGAAAAAAAAAAAACATAAAAATAGCCAAAGTCGCTAAGTCACAAATATAAATGTAAGTAATTATTAATAATTTTGTACACATATTCCAAAAACGCCGGGCGGTGACTTATCCCTGGGACACATTGTATATATATTTACAAAAGGTGCACTAATAAAGCCTATGTACAACAGCGAGCTTAACCCATGGATTTTCTAACAGCAAACCTTACTTAAATTATGAAATTTGCAAATGAGGATATTATTATAATAATAGGCATAACACATAAATATTAATCAATTACATAAACTAATACATAATATATACATATGTATAAAATTTTGTAAAAACATCCGCCACTATCCATCCGGTCCATGGATCGGATTGTGATGAAACTTTGCTGGGTTTTAAGCGTTAGACTGCGAAGGATCCTAGCCCAAGAAGTGTACATAGCATTGCCGCTTACAAGACCAGCCAAGATTAGAAGATAAGCACATAACCTCCTGATAAGGAACTCGATTAAAACATACTGCTTCTGTTTAAATTTAAAAGGAAAAGATAATTAATTAAAAATGCTTCTAAACATAATTACATCAAAACGTTATAACTCAAAAAAAATGTTTCTATCTGTTAAACTATGTAATAATATGTACTATTATAATAACGTTATTTAACATTTATCTGAACACAATCAGCACGCTTTCCGCCCACGGCTGTATTTTGTGTGGCTTGAACTACAAAACTGCTCGGTTGTTTTTGATAGACTTCGCTCAAAACTTTCACAAGACATTCTGAATATATAGCTGTTACATACTTATAAACTGATCTCTCTTTGTTGTGTGGTTGGTGCCTAGCCTGCGGTGTTTCTACCAGAGTTTTATGCCGCTCAAGGGCCGGAGAAATATCTCAGGGTTATATTGGTTCCGGCACATAATCGGGCGGGATGAAACGTCCGGGTGTCGCCACTGTGACGATTGGAGGAAACGGTGGAGCACACTGTGCTTGCCAGTCTGCCACTCTTGGGCGAAGCACCGCTGTGTCCTCGTAGAGGCGATTGGCGGCGGCGACCTTTCGCGTCCGGCCCTGGTTTAGTCGATGGTCCGGGGCGAGAGGGAATAGAAGCACCCCTGGACACCCCTGGACACTGCAGCTTCCGTCGTGAAGGCTCTCACGCTCATGATGGCATCCAGAAACTAGCGCCCCTTGCAAAAACTATGCTGGTGAAAGTGCACAAAATCCGGCACCGTTCACACAAGCTGCCCAACGAGGCGGTTTGCAATGGCTCTTTTAAAGGGCTGGCCCATCTTGTGAAAGAGAACGATGGCCCGGAATGTGGATGAAGAGTTTGCAGGGCACGCCAGCTTACGATTGAGGACCAGTTTTCATGTTTTCCATCGAAGTGGTAACTGGTCCCTCTCCAAGCATGAGCTTAAGGATCCCTCCAGTCGAGGCCCAAGAGCCTCCGCGATCTGGGCCCAGGCTTTGCCGTGTAAGCCATTGGTTTTAGCCTGCCTACCACCACTCAGGTTTAAGACACCTTGAATCTTTATTTTTAGCTCCAACTAAAATTCACTACCGGGTCTTAATTTTTACATAATTATGTAAATTATTACGAGCTGTTCGTAATATTTTCGCAATAAGCCTCAAACAGATATTTGGACAAAAGCAAAGATTTTTTTTCTATATTTATGCTAATAGGATTTACACAATACATGTCAATTTAATGATTTAAGGCCGCGTTCATAAACTTCTGTTAGCATTTGTGAAATATTATTGTAAGATGTAATTCTGGAGTTTCTTGCCGGGTCTCCTCCATATCAAAACGACCTACCTGAATCGTGCACCTATTTTGCGATATTTCATAATAACTCATGTAGGCTCGATCAAATTCTAATATTATTAAGAGGTACTTGTTTTGTAAGTTTATATGGAAGGGCTAATCTTCGGAACAGCTGATCAGATTTCAAAAATCCTTTCACTAACATACTATTTCTCTTTCCTCATTGTCTTATATAACTAACTGTATTAATTAAAATTTGCGAAGTTAATAGTTAATAATATTTTTTTTCAAATTTATATGTCAAACTGAATAATTGCAAATTAAGTATTCAAGATATATATCTATATTTATTGGTATATAGACATAACCTTCAAATATTCAAAGTTTTTTTTTCTTATGAACTCTGTACAAGGTGTTTACATGAACTCGTCAAGGTTAAATTAATATGGAGATTGGAATTACTCGATAATGTTAAACTTAACCTGTAAGAATAGTTGCGAAAAATCTGTCTTTAGGCTAGAGAATGAAGTAATCTATCCATATATCAATTCATAACTTTATTTTGCGCTTCGAATTTACTATTATAATTATATTAAAATATATACATGCGTTAATAATATATAATTTGTCATTCCCGAAATCAACTCGTAGCCATTGTCTACGCGACGTAGCGACAGCTACGTCATGCGTAGCGTCGTAGCAAATCACGCGTAGCAAATAAAAAAAAAACTATTTCGAGATAAAACTTTATAGAATTTAGTGCTTACATAGAATAGTTAGTCAAAGTTGAATTAAGTTTCTCAACGCCTTGTAATTGACCGCCAAACGGTTGGCCCTGTACGATGACCGATGTATTATGGTAATGACGAATTTAAGGTCAACTTGTGGCCGAATAGCCAAATAAAGTGTCAGCAAGTCTAATTATTTTGGGGACGAACGAAATTATGATTTCGTAAATGGTCAATCGAACTGGTATCGGTGAATTACGGACACGGTTGGGAGTCTGACAGATAATGTAGGTACTATATCTGTCAGAGTCATTACAGCATTGTAGGGACTTAACCGTGTTGGGAGTCGTGACTTGTTTTTTGTATATGCTATAATAAATAACTATCATCATAAAAGTTGGCAAATTTTTCTCAGGAATAACTTGTAGTTGTAAGGATTTCGTGCCTCAAAAGGAAAAAGACAGAACCCTTATAGGATCACTTTGTTGTCCGTCTGTCTGTCTAGAGCGTTTATCTTGAAAACGCGAAGAAGTATCGTGAATTTAAAATCATATACTCAAATTAGTGGTCCCTTGGAGCTGTGAAAAAAGCTTTACGCAGTCAAATAGCCGTTTTTGTCGCAATTTGGGATTCCGACTCACACTTGGCCGGTTTGTATTGTTACGGTCTCTCAACTTAGTATGTTTTTTTTATGTATTTATCCTTGTATTTTATAAATATTTTCTAGTATCCCTTTTTTCTGTTGTGTAGTGTGCTTTGTGCTTGCATCACCATAGGTTAGAATGGTAGAAAATACCTAAGGCATAAATTCCGCCTTTGTACAGTTTTTATATCTGCATAAAGTTTTTATAAATAAAATAAATAATACCTACCTGTTTGATTAGACGAGCTACAATAATATTTTTAAGCGATAACAATGAAACTTACGTCAAAAATGTATTCAAACTTTTCGATGGCTAGTGTCAAGTTATGACACTAGCTACCGAAAAGTGAATATCGATCGTGTAGAAAGTTGTTGTAGACATATGTAACGGAAGTGATTGCCTTAACTTGGCCCTTGGTTTTGAAGGTATGCATAATTATATGTACTGCACAAACAGTGAACATGACGCACAGCGCCCAAACCTTTACCTTTTTAAAATAATCTTAATTAAGTAAGTTTGTTTGTTTGTTTGTTACGCCTTCACGCCTAAATGGCCAAACCGATTTAAATGAATTTTGGTATATAGTTGGGACACTGAAGACGGTGTCCCAACACTGGAGACGGTCGTAGGCTAAAAAAACGTGATAAAAGGGGGAGAAAGAGGGAAGAAAAGAGGAGAGAAAGATAATTTGTTTCGATCATCATGCGGTTCAAAGTTAGCGTTAGCAAAAAGTAACTATACCACGTGGACGAAGTCGCGGGCGAAAGCTAGTTAAAAATAAATCATCAAATAACTTCTCCCGCTCTGGCTGCAACGGGGGGCAAATGTTTGTTCCGGGGACGCGGTATCTCTTTCGAACAAGTTGCAACCCCGGCAGGCGGTGGCCCTGGCAGGCCCCTTTGCATTTCTGATTGATATCTCTTTGAGTCGACATGGCCTCATCGTCGTCGTCACAAGACAGACAGTCAACAAAAAAGCACACTGCATTTTTAAATCAAGCTCTTTTTTTGCTAAAGTTCTTAATTATTTCCAACTGTGGATTTTAACTGAGTAAGCCATTAACCCTGTGAATGTTCGTTAACCCTTAAAAACCGTCACTTAACAAAATATACATATTTATATCCGAAATAAAACAACGTCATACTTTGCAGTAATTAACTTTCTATAGGAAATTGAAAGGCATGTTGTTTTTGCCGGAGGCTGTATAATAAAGTTTGCATTGACGTTCAAATAACTGTGGGGTAACTTTTACTTACCATTTTGGATTTTTATTATTTAAATATATGCCAGGTTTAGATTAGTCATAGTATTTTATTGATAAGGGATTCTTACAAGTCACAGGTTTATAATATTCATTACATTAAAGTTACAAAGAAATAAATAATGTCAAGTCAATAAAAAATCAAACACATTAATTTCCAGTCAAAGTTCAAATGTTAAAAATATCGTCAAAGCAATAAAACGCTTGCTCGACAAGCCATTTTTTCAAACGGTCCAATGAAAGCTTCCAATGGTCGGGGATTATCATGAAGATTAAAAGGGGATCTTCGGGCATTCGGATATGATGGGTTAGATTACAGCTGTGACCAACCCGAGAGCCGACCAAGCGAGGTGAGTGGTTCTGCAGCCGGCGAGGGCCACGTCTGAGTTGGTGGCAGTATAATTCATTTCTTTGGGTTATAATACCCTTTTTTGCTTTTTTCGGGTGGGAAATTATTAAATAACTTCCCCCGCTCTGGGCGTAGACTTATACTGACTAAAACCCAGCCATGTTCCTTCTATTGCCCTTTACGTTCCGGGGCCGCGATATCTCTTTCGAACAACCCGCAACCCCGGCAGGCGGAGGCTCTGGCAAGCCCCTCTGCTTTGCTGACATCTCTTTGAGACGCGCGTGGAACACTAACGAGCCACCGACACGGCCTGTCGTCAATAGACGGATGGAAGGTGAGCTGGTTATTACACTGACACGGTAAACGAGTAAACTGATCCTAGCCTAGGATAATCTAGTTTGGCCTAGGCTAGGACAGATAAAGATACAGATACAAGTTTAAGGATAAGATACTTAAAGGATATACTGAAAGTGTATTTATTTAGTTCGTTTATTTATTTGTACATATTTCCTATTTTAAAAAAAAAACATTTCTAAAATACAAAAACTATATTAACTTTATTTTAAATGTACCTACGTCTGCCAATAGGGACGCAGTTATTGTCTGTAATAAATATCATTATTTTTTAATATTACAAATGCGAAAGTTTTTGAGGATGTATGAATTTCATGTTGTTTGATACTCTTTTATGCAAAAACTATTAACGCCCGGCTCCAATGAACAAAAACGAGTCGTTTTGCTTACGGCTAGTTGTATTTTGACATAAGTCTCATAGAACTTACGTCAAAATACTACCATGCGTAAGCAAAACGAGTCGTTTTTTTGTTTATTGTAACTGGGCGTTAATGGGTTTAAATGAAATATGGCATACAAATAGTTTATAATCGGGATACAACGTGTACTTTTTACGCCGATAGTATCATAATCTCGTTAAAGAGTACCAGAAACCCGTGCAAGTGAAGCCGGGCATCAGCTAGTTTTCTCTATTATATACAGCGTAGATCACACCATACATTTGCCCAACATGTGGGGTCACAGACAGTGCGTGTTATGTACATATTATGTAAATGGAGCCAGTAGGCCAACGTTCTGTAGCTAGAGATCACGTTTGGCCATTTGACATCACGTTTCGCTTAAACGTGATGCCAGGTCGGCTTCTTGCAGAAATCCCACTTCCTACTAATAGTTTAAATGCGAATATTTGTGTGAATGAATGGATGGATGTATGTTTGTTACTCTTTCACGTCAAAATAGCTGAACGGATCTTGATGAAATTTGGCATAGAGGTAGATTATAGTCTGGAATAACACATTTTTTTCGATCATCATCTTTTCCTTGATAAAAATCGCTATTAACATATTGAATGAGATGGAAATGAATGAATGAAATGAGGAAACTGCTGAAAGGAAATTGGTCTTTATAGTAGGGGAGGTACTGTTAATTTGAAAAAGTCAATTCATACCGACTGAAAATCTTATTAAATTATAGTGAACTATGAATTAGTAAGATTTTCAGTCGGTATAAATTTACTTTTTTATTGGTTAAACTTTAACCCATAGCACAGTAAGAGTCTGTCAGCTGCTTCAGAAATGGACGAATCCAAAGTTACACCACATCAAAGTTAACAAGTTTCGTGGTGGTTAAATTCCTACTACATGCCACAGAGAATTGTCTTGTACCCTAGTAGTACTTCCTATATGCTGATTATGCTATTTTTAACCGACATCTAAAAATGGAGGAGGTTCTTTATTCGGCTGGGCGGATTTTCAAAACTTTTTCCGAAGGGATCCCAAGTTTAGTTACTTAGAATATGGACGATATGCTAATTAATATCTTTCAGTAGCAATAAAACAATAATACTCGATTAGAATGTGAGTGATACCACCGTACGACGACTAAAAACAACGCAACGTGTTATAAAAAAAAGGCTGAAATCCTCCCAACTAACTCTGTACCAAAATTCATGAAAATCGGTTAAGCCAGGCGTGAAGACGTAACAAACAAACAAACTCACTTTCGCTTTTATAATATTAGTAAGGAAGTAAGGATTATTGACAAATAATATATCTATCGATTTATCTTTAATATGTATGTAATATGTATGTGTATTATAAATTATATAAGTATGTATATCAGTTGTCTGGTTACCATAACACAAGTTCTGCTTAGCTTGGGATCAGATAGCCGTGTGTGAGTAGTCCCAAGATATTTATTTTATTTATTTATTTATCGATATTCTCGATGACACGTCATCTAAGCAACTACCTCCATTCTAACCATATCATCCTTCACGCAATCTCTGACAAATGACACTTGTTCTACGTAAACAAGTGACTACACCCGAGTAAGCTGCTCTCGCCAGGCCAAAGTCCAACAAACAGGTTGTCGCAAGGACGATGTCGTCGGAACACTTGATGTTAAGGCGTTTTGTTAAAACACGCATTTAAGTTATTGCTTTGTCACTGTCTACGTCAGTTGGAGAGAGAACGGGTTCTTGTTCTTTCAGAAATTTTATATTTTGGAACGATACAATAATGTCTCTAATCTTATTTATGGCTAAACTAGCTTTTGCCCGCGGCTTTGCTCGCGTTAAGTTCCGGGTAACACAGTTCCCTTTTCCTGATTTGCAGGGACCTGCTACTTGTAGGTTTTGCCTTTGCGCCTTATTTATTGTAATAGCAAAGCTAAGTTTTCCCTTGTCTTCCCTCTTTCTCCCTCATTTCTCACTAGCCTAGCTAGCCTATATCCGTCTTCAGGGTCCCAACTATCTCTGTGCCAAAATTCATCAAAATCGGTTTAGCCATTAAAGCGTGAAGAGGTAACAAACAAACAAACTCACTTTCGCTTTTATAATATTAGTAAGGATTTTTTTGTAATAGTAAGTTTGTTTTTCTTTATAAGTGTAAAAATTTAGAATAATAATAAATAATAAATATCTTGGGAAAACTCACACACGGCTATCTGATCCCAAGCTAAGCAGAGCTTGTGTTATGGTAACCAAACAACTGATATACATACTTATATAATTTATAAATACATACATATTATAGATAAATCACACCCAGACACAGAACAAACAATCATGCTCATCACACAAAGTTTGTCCTGGGTGGGAATCGAACCCACGACCTCCGGCTCAGCAGTCAGGGCCACTAACCACTAGACCAACAGGCCCGTCAGAATATAAGTGTTTTGATTCCTACACTGTTAACTTATATTCTTTTAAATCTTCACGTGCGTCACGTATAGTCTTCACGTGCCAGAATATTCCTTTTTTTGCACATAACCCAATAACAACGTACCCGGAAAGGATAGTTAGTAATACAGGTATAGCAATGACACCTACATTCAGTCTTTAAATAAACCCGCGGCACTGGTTAGCTGAAGCAACTAAACCTTGCTCAGGTGAAGATTTATTTATGAGTCTACCTTCACGCGTAGCACGAACATCGTAGAAATGAATGTCGGTAGTAGAATCGATAGACAAGACAAGACAGATTATTGATAAGAATCTATCTTTTTTGATGAGCATGATTGTTTGTTCTGTGTCTGGGTGTGATTTATCTATAATATGTATGTATTTATAAATTATATAAGTATGTATATCAGTTGTCTGATTACCATAACACAAGCTCTGCTCAGCTTGGGATCAGATAGCCATGTGTGAGTTGTCCCAAGATATATAGATATAGATCTTCCTAAGTATGGCGATAAAGAGATTTAAAAGACTTAACCTCTAGAGCCCCAGCGGCACAAAAACGTGGTAGTAAACAAGTACTACCTTTAAGCCCCGCTGGCACAAATTTGTGCCACCAAACCCCGACCGCTTTTACACTGTATTTGTAGTAAAGTCTTAAAATCAGATTACGCTTACGATAAGAGCCCGCCCGGCGGTGCTTGACGGATAGTTGACGTAAATAATGGCGGTCCTTGAGAGGTTTAAAAGAGCACATTGGAAATATTTTTATTCATAAATAATTATCAGTTTCGATTTTGACAAACGAAATTTACCTGACAAGCGGATTTGTAATCAAGTATTGGATTACAATTTTCTTCGCCTTGACGGGAGTATGTAATTATTTCTCTATTTCCCCCGTTGCTATATAAAGAATTTCTGTCTTTGTCTTCATAGAAACTCTTGTCTCTGGTGTCGCTCCATGCTCGAGATGTCAAATTGTTGTTCATTCTTTGTAGAATAGAGATGGAATAGGATCATCTTTCAAGTTTGTGGAACAAACAATATTAATTCCGATCCTATGGGGCCCCAAATATTAAATACATTTATATTCATATTTTTAGTTCGTGAATCCTAATAAAATATTTTTTTCTTTAATAACTACTAATAGTTCTAGCGTTAGTTACGACAACCGGTTGGTCAATCAATTATCAAATTCTTTACCATTTTTAGGTTTGCGTACTTAAAAAGGAAAAAATTGAAACCTCATAAGATCACTTTTTGTCTGTCTGTCTGTCTGTCAAGACCCTTTATCTCGGGAAAGCGTGGAGGTATCGAGTTGAAATTATAACCAAACTAGCTTTTGCCCACGGCTTCGCTCGCCTTAAATTCGGGGTAACACAGTTCCCCTTGCCTTATTGATTTGTAATAGCAACGGTAAGTTTTCCCTTTTTTTCCCTCTTTCTCCCTCACATCCCACTTTTTTTGAAAAAAATGTTAGCCTATGTCCGTCTCCTGGTTCCCAACTACCTGTACCATAATTCATCAAAATTGGTTTAGCCATTAAAGCGTGAAGAGGTAACAAACAAATAAACAAACAAACTCACTTTCGCTTTTATAATATTACGCTTTTATAATATTAGTAAGGACAAATACTCAAGTCTGTGATTCCTTGGAATTGGACCTGTGAAAATCAACTATTTAACTCTACGCAGTCAAAAGATATGGCCGTTTATGTCGAAACTTTGTACGAAGCCATCACTGCGAGGATCCGACTCGCACTTGGCATCTCGCAGTTCAATCTATGAGATTGTCGACTGCTTAACCGGGCTAACCTGTTGTTGTCATGGGAGTAAGGCCTCCAGACAGGGTAAAAAAATACTATAGGCTAAGGGCACCCTCTGTGGGGTACGGGCCTCGGCTTAGGGAGGACAACAAATTGACGGCTATTCAGCCTTTCAATTGAGCGAATTATTATTAGGGGACTGGTTTTACACAATTGGCTCAGCATCGCGGGCTGGCGCGGGCTGCTGTCATTTATAGAGGTTTTACTGTCCTTATAAAAAGTCAATGTCCCTAAAGTCTGACCTCCGGTCTTGACAATTTGTATACTATTACCTAGTACTAACTGGATAGTAGTAATCAGATAGGCAGTCGTTCCATGAAAAATACTGATATTCAGCTTCATTCGGTTAGACTGGAAGCCGACTTCAACATAGATGGTAAAGCTGATAATGTGGGCCGCCTTTTTTCTGCGGATGGGTATTCATCAATTAACTTCCCCCGGTCTGAGCGGGGAGTGTCAGATTTGTACTGACTAAAAACCACCCATGTTCCTTCTATGGCCCTTTACGTTCCGGGGTTACGGTATCTTTTTTGAACAACCCGCAACCCTGGCAGGGTGTGCTCCGCCTTGATAAGATTTACATTCATCTATGACCAACCAAGACCTAGAACGCTTCAAAGTATTTCTGCTATGGTGTCAATTCTGATGCCAAAGGCACATCACACAATAAATCAATCAAAGTATATATGCCAACGGTACATGACTCCAATTAAGTCATTAACAGTGCGAATATAGCTCTTAATGACACCGATTAGACTATAACACACACTTTAAATGCCTTGTGGTAGAATTTCATGATGTTTTGCTGTTCCATATTAAGACCGGAATGGCGAATGAGCAATTTGAGTGCTACTCTAATGTTTATACTTCATCACCGTCAGCTTAGCCATAATTTGTCTGGCCCTTACATAGTTGGAAAAAAGGCAGATCATGGTGATGATGTAAAATGTAGTATTTCGCTTCAGCCGGTTAGACTTCCAAACAGGGTAATGACACTAATGATTCATCCAGTTTTGGATTTGATATCTATTAATTGAACTTTACACACATATATAAAAACCACTGTAACAGGCGGATTTTATACCTTGAGCAATTTCTACTGACTTCCATTTTTCATGATTAAAAAAAAAAACCTAATTAGGTTGCACGAAAAGAAATGTAAATGCCGCTTCTATTTGGTCTTGCACTCTTGACAGACTACCGTGAAAATACCCACAATAAACTGGGGTCTAAGACGGTCGCTTCAGCAGAACCATAATAGGTTAATAGTATGAATTACATTCATCATCATTATCATCTTCCTGCCCTTGTCCCATTCTATTTGGGGTCGGCGCAACAATTTTTCTTCTTCCATTCTCCCCTATCACACGTCACGGCATCATTTACTCTTTTCTCCTTCATACCATTCCTTATACAATCCATTCTTCTTTTCATTGACTTTCCTCTCCCTCACCATCTATCAACATTCATTCGTAAAATGGTCAAAAAGTAGCAATTCACAAAATTATCTGCATCTGTGAGCATTTTAAGAATTGTAACTTAATTCATAATATAATACTTTTATGATTCTGCGAAATCGGACCCCCTATTCTAATCTTAGTCAACGCAATGTTACTAAGAAAAATATTTCGCATAAATAAATAAAATAAACAACGATTTTCTTACAAACTGCGGTTCTATGGTATTTCCCGCATCTGTTCGTTCTAAGCACCGCTTGACGTCATGGAGAATATGACGATGGTGACTAATAAAGATCAAGGGCTGCTGGAATCTGTAAAAAATCCTTACTTAATATTATAAAAGCGAAAGTGAGTTTGTTTGTTTGTTACCTCTTCACGGTTTAATGGCTATACCGATTTTGATGAATTTTGGTATAGAGATAGTTGGGAACCAGGAGACGGACATAGGCTATTTTTTTCTAAAAAGATTGGGATATGAGGGAGAACGAGGGAAGAAACGGGAAAACTTAGAATTGCTATTACAAATCAATAAGGCGCTACCGAATTTAACGCGAGCGAAGTCGCGGGCAAAAGCTAGTAATATTATAAAAGCGAAAGTGAGTTTGTTTGTTTGTTTGTTACCTCTTCACGCTTTGATGGTTAAACCGATTGTGATGAATTTTGGTACATAGATAGTTGGGAACCAGGAGACGGACATAGGCTAATTTTATTTAAAAAAGGTGGGATGTGAGGGAGAAAGAGGGAAGAAAAGGGAAAACTTAGCGTTGCTATTACAAATCAATAAGGCGCAAGGAGAACTGTGTTACCCCAAATTTAACGCGGGCGAAAGCTAGTATAAAATAAATCTTAAAGGTAATGTAAACAAAACAAGATGCCTGTACTAAGATGACCCTATCTGAGAATAGAACCCAAGGTTTAATGCTCCCCCGGGCGTCGGGCACCGTGAGGCGACACCCGGCCTCCGTAGATGCGGGCCTGTAGACGGTGAGCAATGTGTAGCTCACCGTCCGTCCGTCTATTGACGACAGGCCGTGTCGACGGTGCGTTAGTGTTCCACGCGCGCCTCAAAGCGATGTCAGCAAAGTAGAGCGGCCTGCCAGGGCCACCGCCTGCCGGGGTTGCGGGTGTTCAAAAGAGACTGCGGCCCGGAATATAAAGGGCAATAGAAGGAACATGGGAGGTTTTTAGTCAGTACAAGTCTAACACTCCCCCCCGCTCCGCCCAGAGCGGAGGAAGTTATGTGATAATTTCCCATTCGCAAAAAAAGGGTTTGTTTACACTCACTTTCAGATTCTGACAAGCTTAATGAAAGCCTAAGCAGTTCTGTCCGTTGCAATTTCAATTCTCCTCGTTGAGCCGAGCGTTCAAAGTTCAACGAGCAGTTTTAAGCTATGCCTAGAATTAGTGAAAACTGACATAGTGGACAAAGGTCAGATTCACACACCGACTTACAATCCTTCTTACACATAAAGGAAAATTACGAAGGTTCTTATAAATAATGAGCACAGGCACGAATGCTTAGCTGGAAATGATTCACGCGGTTAAGCAATCTGTGTCGCGGTCAGTAGCTAGATGGGGCGCCGTTGTGTATTGCGTTATAGTGCGTTTAGAATGTGAGGAGTTTTGTTTCATTGGTCTTTGTGGAATATTGATCAATTTTCGTTTTTAGTATTATATGCAGTGTCCTTTGTAAAGGTCATTGCGTAGTACTTGCAACTGACGGCACGGTTGGCGCAGTGGTTGAGCCATCGTCTGCTGCGCTGCGTGTCGCAGGTTCGATCCCCGGTTCCCATGGCTCCCACGTTCCGAGCCCAAATTACCATAGAAAAGTATTTATCAAATGTCTAGCCTTTTCTGTCCCACCGCTGTCAAAGCTCTCCCTCTACTCCTTCCACATCTCACAAACCCTCCTTCGAGCTCTGGTGGAAACTATCTAGTTCTTGCCACCATCTTCTTCTTGGCCTGCCGCGACGTCGGCTCTTCTTTTCATAAACCTTTATAAGAGTCAGAGACCGTAGGCATGTCTTTTTTTTAAATCCTCAAATAACTTCAGGCGGAGCGGGGGCAGTTATTGAGGGAGTGTCTAACTTGAACTGACTAAAACCCACCCATGTTCCTTCTTTTGCCCTTTATGTTTCGGGGCAGCAGTATCTCTCAAACTCAAAGCATTTATTTCGATTGGACGATAACAGACATTTTTTTAACGAAGTTCTTTATCGCGCGTTGTGAAAGGGGGCTAGACGGAAAAAATTCTTACGAAAAGTTGTCACGACACTTTTTGCTATAGTAAGCTATTGTAAACTGTGTGCGGCGTCGCATGTTTGTCTGTCTGTCTGTCTCTCTCTCTCTCTTATAGAAAGCAAGCAGATATTTTCATTTCTATAGGAACTTCGTTCCATCCGGGTGTCCCTTGACACCTCTAATTTTGAATTTTCTCTTTCGACCAACCCGCAATCCCGGTTCGAACAACCCGCAACCCCTATCTTTGCCCGGCTTGGGAATGGTGAGAAGAGCTTTCTGATCACCAGATCAACAAGGCAACTTTTCTTTGGCATTTTCGAACAAATACCTATTTTAAAAGTTAAATTGATATTAATGTTTTATATGCACACTATAAAGTGTATAAATACACTCAAAATAAACAACTGCAACTTATTTTTAGATTACGAATGCTCTGGTATGCATTTAGATGACATTGAGTCAGATTTATGATACCTGCTCAATACGAATAATAACATTAGTAATTTTATTTTTTAATCTCTTATTAAAAATTGTAATTATATGAGAAGAAAACAATGAATGAAATTTAATAAATATAAGAAGAAAACAATAAATGAATTGAAATTGGTATTTTTTTTTAATTGGTACATTGTACCAAATTTTTATAAATAACTAGCTTTTGCCCGCGGATTCGCTCGTGTTAAATTCGGTATAACACAGTACCTGCTACCTGCAGTTTTTGCCCAGCGCCTTACTGATTTGTAATAGCAACGCGGGGATAATCCGAGGAAAGAAAAGGGAAAACTGGTTCCCTTTTCTTTCCTTGTTCTCCCTCATATCCCTATTTTTTTTTAAATAAAAAGGCAAGGTTATCTTCTGGTTCCTAACTATCTCTGTACCAAAAAGTAATCAAAATATGTTCAGCCATTAAAGCGTGATGAGGTAACAAACAAATAAACTCACTTTCGCTTTTATAATATTAGTAAGGATTTTCATCAATTTGCAATCTACATCATACCGTCATAATTAAAGGGATACCAGAAAAAAGGAACAGGTTTTCAAATCGACTGCATTTTTTTTTTTCGTGTTTGTTACTGCGGATCGGGCAGAAGTATGATGTTGATGCTGACGGGTTTTACCCCAATGAATAGTCTCTTTTATCAACGATGTTATTTTAAATAATCAGCTAATTTATTTCCTAAGGACCTGATGTGTTTTGCATGTTATTTATAAATTAAAAACTTGTATTTGAACTTGTATGTAAGTATTTTGAAGATATTCTAATAATAGATGATGGAATGATTTTGCACCGACCCCAAATAGAATGGGGCTAGGACAGGAAGATGATGATAAATTATTGTTTATGGACATTTTGTTGATTATTGAACTTTGTTTGATAAAAAGTGTAAAACCGTCGACATATGGTGGCCATGGAATCAGTTTTTTTTTTTTAATATATTTTTCCCACATCAAACTCGAACTTCATAGCCCGCGTTAATACGCGCGTCATAACTTACAATATTTTTAGTTTCTATCTTTGTCTATGGTTGTAAAATATTTTCTGCCATCTTAAAACTTATCTTTACTACAAATACAGTTAAAAATCGGTCCGGGTTTAGTGGACTATATTTTGTGTATCCTGGCTGCTTACACAAACTCTTCTTTCGTGCAGTATACAAAACTCATTAAAACCGATCGTCACTTGTCTGATTCATTTGGTGGTCCTTCAAAAACCACATAATACCTTTTTTCTTTTTTCTTTAGGATGGGTAATAATCAAATAACGTCTCCCGCTCTGGGCTGCCCATTGCTCATCACCCATTACAGACCCGCACCAAGTAATAGCTATTTTTCTTTTTTAGCGGAAGAGAAATTATCGAATGAGGGAGTGTCAGACTTGTACAGTCTAAAACCCACCCATGTACCTTCTATTGCCTTTTGTGTTCCGGGGCCGCGGTATCTCTTTCTAACAACCCGCTTCACCACTTAATAGCTTGAGGTAGTCTTTGAAATTTACAACCGACATCTCTGTTCCCTGATCATTACAATCTAGATCTCTTCTTATTTATAACTAGCTGTTCCCCACGGTTTCACCCGCGCTGCTCAGCACCTGTTGGTCGTAGCGTGATGTTATATAGCCTATGTTACTCGGGGATAATGTAGCTTTCCAAAGGTGATAGAATTTTTGAAATCGGTCTAGTAGTTTCGGAGCCTATTCATTACAAACAAACAAACAAACAAACAAATCTTTCCTCTTTATAATTTTAGTATAGAAGTATAGATATATATTCGTATTTATAATAAACTAGCTGTGCCCAGCGGTTTCACCCGCTGCTCACTTAGGGGTATGAAAAATAGATGTTGGCCGATTCTCAGACCTACCCGATATGTACACAAAATTTCGTTTAAATCGATCCAGCCGTTTCGGAGGAGTATGGGAACGAAAATTGTGACACGAGAATTTTATATATTAGATTACCGAATGAGCTAAAATGCCTCAAACTCATTCAAGCGAAAATTATTCGAATTATTATTAAGCAAAAGTTATTATTCAACAATAGAGTACCTCAATGAAAAATAAATATAAATTAACATTTTTAGTCCATTTATTGTTTTCGTTACATAAAATTATATTTTTAAATATTTCTTAAACACAAAAATTAAAAAAAAAACATTTAAAAATATAAAAATAGTAGCCCACCGGTATCGGGAACAGGGTCCAAGCTACCGGCGGTCTAATTTAACATATTATTGTAGGTTTTTGTTTTAATTGTTTGTGATGTTTTAATTATAATTAAATTTAGATAGATGCAAATAATTGTATACCAGCAATGGTAGAATATGAGTCTGTTATAACTGTGACATCTTTTGTAATTTCTATATTCTGAAAAATACACTTTTCTTTCTTTCTTCTAAGTTCAAGTGCATTGGTTTCTTATAGGCAATCGTGCTCCACCCTAGGCCACACCATCGCTTCTCATCAGTCGAGTTGTGGCCAAATACAAGCATATATAGTACAAAACGAGGTAAACAGTGGGCACACAGATTGTTAAACACACGGAAAAAAACCTTGTCTTACTTAATTTAATTACATAATTAGACATTTGTGGTTTTAAATTGAAACAAAATGAATTATGTAGTTATGTTTGGTTATCAGTACTTACTTCTATGTTAATCTTGTAATTATAATAAGTACCTATTTACGAAATAATGGTAGATCTCTTCACGACCCTTTGTTAATCTTTATTTGTTTTAAATACACCCGTTTGACTGATTCAACTAGACTGCCTTTTTAGTGTTGTGGTTTTTTTTTTTAACAAAAACTTACCCCACACTAGGAATTTATCCTGTATCGTGGGTGCGTTTACAAATATATGTATATACTCACATACACAAACAGCTAGCCCGCGCTTCACTATATCAATACCACTGTACTTGTAACCATTCTCAAGGAATTCATTGCACAAACCGGGGCAGCGGGTTGTTCCGGGGTTGCGGGTTGTGCTGCGGTAGCGGGTTGTTCGAAAGAGATACTGCGGCCCTGGGACATGATGGGTTTTAGTTAGTAAATGTCTTACATTTCCTCCCGCTCCACCCAGAGCGGGGTAGTTATTTGATGATTTAATATCCCTGAAAAAAGGCATTCACCACAAACAGGTTTTCGTGCCACTGATCAATGTAGACCTTTCATTACTGGCCCTTCCGGTATGCAGAGTTTTGCGAGGCCTTCTCTTTTTCGCGACCGATTTAGCAAACTGGTTCATTGAACCAAGTGCCTGTGACTGTGTTCATTTACTCTTGAGTATAAGTAAAGCATGTTATTAAATATCGATCAGTAAAGAAAACGTTAGTTTCCCTTATGATTTTAAGGATCAATTCTCCGCGGAAGAAGTCTATGGGTCATGGACTATCTAGATGGTTTTATACACATTGACCAAAACTGAACCTTGACCAAAATTGAACAAAATTTTATACACATTGACTATGAGGCGCAAAGCGCATCGCTTTGCGCCTCATAGTCAATGTGTATAAAATTTTGTAATAGAGTACTTCCCCTTCAGGTGGCATTACAAAATTCCACCCTGTATGTGTTGATGAATAGAGAGGAAATCAAAGATAAAATGGATGTATTGTTTAAGTTAATGATAGCGTGAAGGTTGACAGGGGAGAATGTAATAATACTAGCCTATAACTTTCCCACAGCATCAGAAGGGCCTGCTAGTGCCACCGCCTGCCGGGGTTGCCGGTTGTTCGAAAGTGATACCGCGGCCCAGGAACGTAAAGGGACAATAAAAGGAACATGGGTGGGTTTTAATCAGTACAAAACTGACTCTCCCCCCCCGCTCCAGCCAGAGCGAGGGAAGTTTTTTTAATGATTTCTCATCCGCAAAAAAAGCACGAGTATTGATCACGCGAGAATGGATTTTCAACCTCAAGTAATACATGTCAAGGATCGATAGAATCATAAATAGGATAAGGAGTCTTGGTATCTTTATTTGACTAGAAGTCTGGGAGTATAAGAAAAGAATGCAGGTTACTAATTTCCCTTTTCATTTTGTTCTTGAGACTGTCATAACCGATATTATATTCCTTTCGTTTTCAACTACACCTGACGCTGATTGGTGTCAGCTAAGAATCATACCTGTTGTCAGGACCTGTATTTCGGTATGACCGAACAGTTGTACTAGATGTAATGGCACTTCATAAAAGACTTTCACTAAAACTTGTCTTATAACACAACCGTGTCCAACATGCGTTATCTTCAATGAATGATGAGGTCGTTATCTATGGAGCTAATCGATTCGATTCTGCATGATGTATCGAAAGAGGAAATCGCACGCGAAATCGTCGCGCGATTCTTAAACTATTCACACCACACGTCACAAGCCGAAGCCTTTCAGTCTAATTAATATACAAAATTAGCGCTGGGAGCGAACACTGTATAAAGTTAGCCATTAAGAATGTGTGTGCCGATTGAGGCAACGAAAAAACCCAGTGTTGCCGAAACTACTTGCGTCATACCTTCTTGCTTGACACGCCGGACTGGCCACTAAGACAGTGTTATAGTCTGTGGGACCCGGTTTAAAAAAAAGAACGCGCCGCTGCCTGTGAGCGAAAACGGAACGCGCCAGTCAGCGATCGAGCGCGCCGCACATCACACGTCTTTGACCACTCGCGCCGCAAAATTCGCGCCACGAATTAGAAAGTTTCGTAAACCTTTACGCAAATTCCACGTTACGTGTGTGTGAGTGTTTTTACAATTAATTAATTGATTTATTATAATTGTTATTTTTGGTGTTTGTTTCTGTGTACTGTGCTGTGAATCGAGTACATGATACAAGGAAGCTGACCAAAGGCCGCCAAGATGCTTATAACGTAAGTTCTTAAATATTAAGTGCTGTGATTAACATCGTAATTATTCTGATTGGATTTATATTTTAATAATTTTGTTATCGCCTTAGGTATAAAAAGCGTGTAGAATTAAGCTGCGACCTCAATTTTTCTGACATTTTATAATTTGACCAGAATTTGGACAAACAAAATATTTCGCATTGCGAAAACATCGGCTAGCTCTCAGCCGTTCGCACACTTTCGACTTGACCCAGAAATTATTTTACGTAGTAATTTGCATTAGATCTTGTATTGGGAGAGATTTAATGAAATCAAAGTTACGTATTAATTGATGTAATACCGGATGATTCTGAAAAACGGCTCCTTTTTGTTTTCCCCTTATATTCCAAACACTTGGCAATAATAACGATTAATTACTTCATCGATTACACGCGTGAACTAATCGTAGTTCGGAGTAATAACTTTATTTCGAGAAAATTATTTCTTCTCTATCTGATCTGAGTAATTGTGTTGTTCGCACGTGTTCTCGAAATTTTCCACATGTACTGAGTACAAGAAATACTGTTGCACTCCTATAATCATGCTATAATCACATTGGTCAAGAAGTTATAAATGGATTTGTGTTAAAACTACGATTAATCTTATAAGTATTTATCGTAGTTTCAACATAAATCCATTAATATAGGTATCCAAAATACAGCTTATGTAGTGACGGATAAAAGGAAAACACTTTATTTTACATTTTCATGCCCTTATAAGAGAAGATGAATGGATTGTGTGAGGAATAATATTCATGAAAACTTACGACATAAACGGCCACATCTTTTGACTGTTTAAGCGTAGAGGGTTGTTTTTCTCACAGCCCTACATCTCCACAGATTTTGGTAGGACAGACGGACAACAGAGTCATTCCTTTAAAACTGGTACCCTTATAGGATTAATTTAATTTATTGTCCCGTCTTTTCCTTCGGAGGAACCTACGGAACCTTAAAACGGAGTAATGATAGCGTTAGGGTTGGCAGGGGATAGTAAATGAACGTGTTGATCCCAAGAAATATAGGACAAGGGCTGGGAGACGATGATGGTAATTGTTAAGAGCTTGTCAAACTTCTTAGACTACTGACCAAAATACAAAACAACAAGGCTAGGTAGGTAGTAGGTACACACAAATTACTTTATCGATTCGCAATTACATAATCTAAAGACCGTTTCTGAACTTCTTTGTTAGACCAAAATGCCAAACTTTATGCTTGCATTTTTAACAAAAGAGATAGGCATCTAAACTGTAGTGACTAGTTGTGCCAGCCTTTTTATTGCTGATGGGAAATTACCAAATAACTTCCCCCATCCTAGGCGGAGCGGGGGTAGTGTCAGTCTTTTACTGATTAAAACCTACCCATATTCCTTCTTTTGCCCTTTATGTTCCGGGGCGGTATCTTTTACGATCAACCCGCAACCCAGGCACGATGATTGGACACCTGATATCGTGTACAAATACCTGCTTGTTATAAAAATTATGATCCTAGTGATGGCGCTAAACCTTGCAAATTCACGATCAACTCATAATAAATATCCATTGATACCCTAACAGGACAAAGAATCTACAAGTGTCTGCGTTGTATAGTTTTATGCAGTTCATTGCTCTACCAAATATAAGAGAGCCCGCAGACATACAATTATAAGTTGGCCGACTAAATCGCAGAGTATATCAATAGATATAATGACATATGCTAGCCCGCACATCTTGTCCAACTAACTAATTGGGCACCAATCGTATCAGAAACAAGATTCCTTTCCGATTACGTACTAAGTCAGCCGCTTGTAACCAATAAAATAAAATTGGTCAACTAAATTATAAAAGTACGCCATTTAGTTGTTCAATAGTCGGCCAACTTACAATTGTATGTCTGCGAGCTCTCTAAATGTGCTTCAGTAAGTGATCATCTTGCTCAACGATGCATGAAGTCTCCTCCGACAGTTACCGCATTAATCCGATTTATCTTAATTAAGAAGATATTTTGTTTACCTAAACTAGAGATTGATAACCCAATGGCCGCGTCTAACGACGTATAGATCATAGATTCGAACTCATACAGACATTATTACAAAATGTGTGCAAATTAAATCTTCTTTCTAGCGAGTCGAAACAAATTTGAGCCACGGGACTGGCGCTTTTGACAGCCTCCATCAGTTACTGTCATAAATAAAATGCAGGACACAGTACACGATATTTAATGCCCTATTGTTTATGCAATAGTATATAATTGCTCGGTTGAAAACATCGTGAGCAAATTGGCGTGCCATAGAGCCAAAAACATCAAAGATTCGTGACATATCTATCTTCTCGCTAGGGTTGTATCGTAGATTACGACTTCATCTCTTAGACTCACCATGTCTTGTAATATATAGCTAATAATTTGCAAATAAAAGAGGTTATCAGTAATTTTAGCCAAATGTTTATAAACTTGCTGTGCCCAGCGGTTTCACCCGCTGTTCAGCTCAAACCGGCCAATTAATCGCGTTCTTCTATATAAAGTTTGTCACTCTATTTCACCCCCTCAGAGGTTTAATTTTACAAAATTCTGTCTTAATAGGTACTCCCCCATTTAAAATATGAGCCTCTTCAGTCTTAACACTTGTAGTATTGAGAACCGTCAAATTACAATCCAAATCTGTCAATTTAAAAGAAAAACTATTATGTTTTATAAATCATTCTAAATTTAAATTCTTTTGAGGACCCAAATGAAAATATAAACAGCCTGTATGCTTTATGGTTTCATATCAGTTATAAAACCTCTACAGTCTACAGCAACCTGTGTAATTTTGAAGAACTGTTCCACGCGTCCATTGAGTAACAAAAAGCATTTTCTTATAATATAATTCCGCATTTAACAATATATGATTATGAGTATTTACGAAAAATCCTTGCCAATTTAAAATACCACAATTATTAATTTACTAATTACTGGAAATACCTAGGAATATTCCCAGCATGGCATTAAAAGTTTAGTTTTTTTAGTTATGCACACACAAAATACTTGATAGGACATTACATTAAGACAGAAAAAATAATTGTTTAACATTTCATATGTCAATTAATTTGTAACGCTTGTTATTGCATCAATAGGAATTACTAGCAGAAACATTTTCTTCTGAGTTAGTTCTTTTTCTGTAGGGGTATTTTATTCATGTTGTACAAAAACGAAGACGATGTCATGATAAGCTTTCTGCCCCTTTTTTTTCGGGTGGGAAATCATCAAATGACTTCCTCCGCTCCGCCCAGAGCGGGGGGGGGGGGGGTCATATCAGACTTTTACTGACTAAAACCAACCCATGTTCCTACTATTGCTCTTTACGTTCCGGGGCGGCGGATTTGATTCTCTTCTGTTATTCGCAGTGCACAAAGGGTATTCTTTACTTGTATGTTTTGCAAACTTTTCCTCCGTTTTTCGAGTTCATTGCTCTCCCAAAAACCTGGGTCACAAGCACAACTCACATCCTTTCTTTAATGAGTAATGATTTGTAGCATCTTCACCTTAATAACAAGTCATTTGTGTGTGTAACTGTACTTTTAACCGCGAATTCAAGTGGTACTAGTTACTTATTTGACAAACGGTGTAGGTACCTGGCCAGAAGTATAGTCGCCGACAAACTAGTTGTGAATTACAATTTATTTTTGTTTTTATTTATTTTAACGCGGTTGGTTTGAGTTATTGTTTTAGTAAATTTATTAGGAAAAGTTCTTTAGGGTTAACAATAGACATCAATCATCGATTATCTCACGGAAATCAGGCTGTTTTATCTTTTAAAACAATCGAAAATTTATAAATAACTCAATCACAATAGACCTTTATGACCCAGAAATAACGCATATTTTTTTGAGTTACCTTTTCCGTAACATCAACAATCATCTTGAATTTCGATCTCCCCTTGTTATGCAGTACCTAAACAAAACTAGCGAAATCTGGATGTATATATCTGGAACTATTTTCTGGTTTTATGTTTATGGTGATAAGCGTTGATAGGTGCGACACAATTTCAAATTATTGCAGCTATCGTTCCTTATACATAATTATATAAATGGTTATGTGTATTTTTAATTCCAAAACAAAATGGTTATGTGTATTTTTAATTCCAAAACAAAGTTTCTAGCATTGGAACGCCCCGTAAAATACCACAACTGTGAAGTTGCTTCCATATGTTCAAAGACATAAATATTTGTCTTGGGACAATCAGGGTTAACTGATATCTTATATACAGTTTTCCTTTAAAGTGTACCACATTTTTTACCCGACTAGTTGAGGGTAATGTGTTTAGTTCAATGATATTTCTTCTATAATATTTAAAATCTCTTTGTCCATGAATAATCAAAAATAATCCCTATTCAACGATTAATCGTTCGATCAATCTGTAGTTCACACTTGTGCAACTGACGATTTCGTCAGAAGATTAAAGTTCTTTGCAAATATTATTCTGTCGAGTCACCGCCTTTTCTAGCACGAAATCATTGCAAAAAATACCGTCAAGTGCGAGTCGGTATAATCACTGAGTCTCGTATAAACAGGAAGTAAATTATGACTGTTGTTTTTGTGTCGTGTGTATAATTGTAAAATGTAGTTTGTAATTATGCGTTTTTATGTTGTTGTTCTAATCGGTTAGTATAAGTCGAAACTATGGAACTAATTAGTACCTATTTCAGATACGCAGTTTAAAAAATAATAATTTCGTGATAAACAGGCAACATTTGTCGCGGGTTCGATTCCCGCACGGAACAAATATTTGTAAGACCTGCATTTAGTTGTTTCGGGTCTGGTTTTTTGTGTATGTGAGTTTAAATGTTTGTAAACGCACCCACGATAAAGGAGCAATCCTAGTGTGGGGAGCAAAATTTAAAAAAAAAAATTGTTCAAATTTCCTTTTGTTGATTAGAAAAAAATCTAGGTTTAAGTTTATTTAAACGTTCTGTCAAATTGGACTATACCGGATTCAGACTTACTTATTACGTACTGAAGGCTCTGTCGTTGTCCCCTGTCTAATAAAGCCGGTTCTCAATCCGTTCAGGTTCAATCCACCGTTAAGTGTGTCTGCTTTGTACTAGGAGTTTTTCGAAGAAACTTGGTTATGCTAGCCACTGTAGGGGACCTAATAGAGCTAAACACCAAACCTCTCGACAACCACCCTACAAAACGCCAACGTCACGCGGTCACCCATCCAAGTACTGGCCGCGCCCGATGTTGCTTAACTTCGGTGGTCGGACGAGAACCGGTGTTGAATGCAGTCACTGTGGCTGAAATCAGAAATATAGTACACTATAGTATTAGTAAGACTTTCTTTCAGCCTAAGAAACTGGACCTATTAACATCCTCAAATAAATTCATTCCCAAAGGTTTTCTCATAACCAAATTCTCTACGGATCTCTAAATCCGTCTGGCCAAACTACAACACGCACACCGCAGATTATTGACCGACAACATACAGTATTTTTTCACTGGGTTTTGCCCGCGGCTTCGCTTGCGTTAAATTCGAGGTAACACGGAACCGTTTCCTGATTTGCAGGTACCTGCTGCCTGTAGTTTTTGCCTGTGCGCCTTATTTATTGTAATCGGTTTAGATATTTAGGCGTGAAGACGTAACAAACAAACATACAAACAAACTGACTTTCGCTTTTATAATATTAGTAAGCATAATATGACTCGCTAATAAAGGGGAATGACCAATTAGTATGAATTTTATAAACAAAGGAGAATTCCATTTTTGTGTAGAGTTGTGCTCTATTGAGGTGAAAAGTCTCAGGTGACTTCTAACGTGGTATAAAACTTTGACCTCTGCTTAATGAGATATTACAAGGCAATGAGTGTTTAGTCTGGGTACCAATGGGAATGGTTTGATGACTGTGATTGCAAGATAGTTTATACCAAAAATGATAAATAAAATCCTGAGTCGTCTGATATTTGTTTGGTAGACTCTGAGATTAAATTGTAGGAAAAGATACTATATTTTGAGAGCTATTAAGTGCAGCAATTTATTAATCATAATCCTCACTACCTTACTAATATTATAAAAGCGAAAGTGAGTTTGTTTGTTTCTTACCTCTTCACGCTTTAATGTCTAAACCGATTTTGATGAATTTTGGTTCAGAGACAGTTGGGAAACCAGGAGACGGACATAGGCTATATTTAAAAAAAAGAGTGGGTTATGAGGGAGACAGAGGGAAGAAAAGGAAAAACTTAGCGTTGCTATTACAAATCAATAAGGCGCAAGGGGAACTGTGTTACCCCGAATTTAACGCGAGCGAAGCCGCGGGCAAAAGCTAGTGATAAATAAAATCCCGAGTCGTCTGATATTAAATTAATTTTGATTGGTATTTGGTTTACACTGAGATTTAATTTGAGGAAAAGATACTATATTTTGAGAGTTATTAAGTGCAGCAATATAATAATCATAATAATATATAAATTTTCCAGTCAACTAATTTAGCAATTGTTGATATGCAAATTGCATAGACGTGATATGCAATTATGACGAAAACCACATTTTTTTCAAAATCATTTTTGAATTCAGTTCAACAGGAAAACACGTTAACAAAATATTTCTCAACGAATAACCAACGTATTTAATTTAAAAGCATATTATGATTTGTCTCGAAATTATAAAATCTGCACCTACTATCCAAAATTATACCATACCGTCTTGTAAACAGTGTTGAAATTGCTGTAACAGAAAGGTTGTATTGCCATCGTGGCCTTGCTTGTACACTGGCGTGCAATATAAATTACACAGTTTAACTCGAGATAGGTTTAGGCGCACGTAAATTACGGAGGTCTTGTAGAAAATTAAAGTGGCTACTTATTTTTGTGACCAAATTGGTAGAGTGGAATTTTTAGAACTGTTGATTTTAAGTCTTCTTGACGTTTTTTCGTAGTTGAATTGGTGGCAATAGACTCGTCCTGTTACAACGGTAAAAAACGTAACTGCCGAGTTGTGAGTGGACCTCCACCTCTAGGGAATAGAGATAGGCCCTTAGAGAATCGCAGTCTTGATGTTATAACATGTATTGTCTTTTTTTGTGAGAAAGGAGTTTTATTTTTGTGAATAAATAATCCTGTACATATTACAACCATTGTCAGAAGAGGTTTAAAATTACATTAAAATTGTTATCAACGATTTTAACAAGGAAGCTCGCTATAATTATCTTTTTCCACACAGCTGTTTTTGCGTAGGTTTGTGAAACAAACAACTTTTTATTAATTATATGTACAATAACTACCTCCTGAAGATTTTTATTTAAACCTAAGATCTAATCTATTCATGAACTGTTGGTGTATCTAAAAATATATACAACCACTAAATAAGTAGACAAAAAAAGTTTTTCTACAATTTATTAAGATTGCCGTATGCCTCATCAACATAAAATTCATTTATTATTATTCCTTGCAAAAAAAAATTACTAGAATGTTTATAATTTACTAGCTTTTGCCCACGGCTTCGTTCGTGTTAAATTTTGGGAAACACAGTTCCCCTTTCCTGATTTGCAAGTACCTGCTACCTGTAGTTTTTGCCCTTGCGTCTTATAAAGCTAAGTTTTCCCTTTTCTTCTCACTTTCTCCCTCATTTCTTACTTTAAATGCCTATGTCCGTCTCCAGGGTCCCAACTATCTCTGTACCAAAATTCATCAAAATCGGTTCCGCCATTAAAGCCTGAAGAGGTAACAAACAAACAAACTCACTTTCGCTTTTATAATATTAGTGAGGATTTTAATACTAAATAAGCTTGCGTTTGGCCGTAACTCCCCTGCTGTGAAGCGATGAAACGGCCTAGGGCGGAGCTCGCCTAGAAGAAACCGATTCAATCGAACTTTCAACAGATCCAGTTTGTAATTGTCAGGGAAAACAATAAAACCGGCAGTAAATTCTATAGAGTCATGGTTTGCACAGAAAATGTGGAAGCATATCGATTTGTTCGTTTATTCGTGTTAATACTTCACATGTTTGAGTGAGTCGATTCCGATGACATGTTCTTAGTTTAATGACAGTACTTAATGACACCTCGTGTCATTTTCATATTCGTACACGCCGGGACAAATGAACCGATTTTAATGCAATTTTGTGAATGTGTGTAATTGCACTTTTGGATCCGATAGGTAGCGCCTTGCGAAGTAGATGCGGCTATTAGGTCTATAAATAGACTGAAGTTAATACCCTTTTAGTTACTTCCACTAATTAAATGAAGAGATAAAAACTGGGCTAATGATATTTAAACTGTATTTTATCTGCGACAGACATAAACTACTGCTCAGGTTATCAAGTGCTCTTGACATTTTTCTTTTATCTGTTTTTTTATACTATATAACAAAACAATTATTAAGATACTATAACATTAAGTGTTCCTTGATATTTACTACTGAGAAATGCTGGTTGGATGCGGAAAATAATGCAAGTAGGCGCCAAATATCATGAACATACACACTTGTAATCCCCGAAGAGTCATCATACTAAATTGCGCTAATTATGTTTAAGTCCCACGTTATAGGGAGTGAGCCTATTCTCATCAAACGGGCACACATTTAGACTAAGAAATCCTCATTGAAACCGAAATAACACGTCCTGGGAATAGAACCAAAGAGCTCATAACAGCCCAATGCGGCAGTCAATAAAATCTAAACGTAATATTTCTTCACATCTTTAAGCGATTACTAACCAAAACCGGTATAAGTAATTGACACATCAAAAACAACTTTTTGTGTTCGTTCGCCATTTTACATATTTTAAAAATACTCGTTGCATTTACGTCAAAGCTAGTTCGCAAAAAAAAAACAAAAATCGATCGTCATTTTTTTTGTCCGGCTGTGTAACGTATCGAAATCACTCGGACACATTCCATCTCTGTATCTCTTACGTAATTTGTAAGTGAGGGTGTTATGTAACGAGCAATGTAAGAAAAATAAAATTGTTAAACCTTCTTGCTCTGATTAGGGTGGTATTGTAATGTCGGATGTAAAGATAAGTTAGAAATGCGGTAGAATGTTTTAGGCGAGGTTCTGGTTGACGTGCGAAATGCCTCAACTGTTGGGTTACCACGACATCTTATAGCAGTTCTTATTCCTGTGTGAGAAAGAGACGGTGCTATACACCCTGTATAGCTCTGTCTCTTTCCCTCAGTGGAATAAGTTCTGCTTTAAGACGTCATGGTAGGGTAGCTGGTTCTTTGTTCTTGCAATCTTTGTTTCTTTGGATTCTTTACCTTAAGTAACCCTCTGGTGTGACTGTGTGAGTCCAAGACTAATTTTAGCATAAAAACCTAACAATATTTGAAAAAAAAAATTCTTTGCCTAGCGGTTTCACCGGCTGCTACCTCTCTTTGAGGTATGAAAAATAGATTACGACCGATTTTCAGACCTAGCGAAAATACATACCTACATGTAATCTCATAAAAATCGATCCGTTTCGGACTTACGGAAAAATATGGCAATATTAGTTTTACATTTTTTTTTAAATTATATTTTTCCTTATTTTGATATATAAACGCATTTGCCACGCGCCGAAAATTTATTTGAAAGTAACAAATAATCAACTGTTTTGTACAAAAGGTAAACAACGATACATAAATGTCCAAAGAATTAGGTCAAATACATTCGTAGGCGGCGGACATTAGGCACTAGATTACCTAATACTACTTGTAGTATTTTGCTCACCAATACGAGAGCAGGCAGTGTGAATGACGAAATTGGAATTTTTGAAGGCAAACTTGATCATGGTTATTATACTGTTCCAGCTCTTGAACTATAATTTTTCTTATTAGGATGTTGGAACACACGACACATCAAGCTACACATTTCCAGTATAACATGGCCTTGCTTTGTTTGGATTTTCTGTACAGAGTGAGATCTGTGTAAACTGGTTATGCAACAAAAATACACTAATATTGCATTAAATATGTCTAAAAATACAGCATAAAATACTACATAACTAAACCTACCATTATTAAGGTACTTTAAATATCCTGCATCAAATCAAGTTATACAAAACCAGTGGTATTTTTGCTCAGCATAAGGTATTTTTTCACTCTTCCCCGCCCTGGGCGTGGCGGGGGGGAGTGTCAGACTTGTACTGACTAAAACCCACTCATATTCCTTCCATCACCCTTTACGTTCCGGGGCCGCAGTATCTCTTTCGAACAACCCGCAACCAGCAGGTCTCGATTCCCAACTAGCTAATAGATAGGTATTTCGTGAAAACTTTCTTTTTTTGTTTTTTTTTCTGATAGTGAAATAGTAAAATAACCCCTTCCACTGTGGGCAAGGAAGCAGCGGAAGGGAGTGTCAGACTTTTACTGACTGAGACCCATCCACGTTGCTTTTTTGCCCTTTGTGTTCCGGAGCCGCGATGTCTCTTTGGCACAGCCCGCTTCCTCGGCAGGCATTAGCTCTGGTGGCTCCCTTTGCTGACATCTGATTGAGGCGCTCGTGGAACTTGAACGAAACTTACCATTGATGTACCTTTATTAGTCCAAACATTATTAAAACCGTAATACATGCGATTATTACTGAAAAGTGGAACATTAATAGTTACCTAACGCTTCTAATGTATACGTATCGAGTCGGTCGGAAGGGCAGTTGTCGAAACACCGAAGCCTGTTCTAATTCGGTCCAGTAGTTTACGAGATTAGCGCAAACATGCAGACTTGTAACTTGTTTAGTATGCGGTATAGTTTGGTGTTTATTTAGGGGATACTTGGTATACCTTTGGAAGTAATTGCAAAACATAACGACTGTTATGTCTAAAGAGTAGGCAGGGATGTACCAAGGTATAATATTGGATTGATTGTGTAGTTGCTAAACGGTTAACTGTATATATATATATTATTCACTAGCTTTTTCCCGCGGCTTCGCTCGCATTAAATTCCGGGTAGCACAGTTACCCTTTCCTGATTTGCAGGTACCTGCTACCTGTAAGTTTTGCCCTAGCGCCTTATTTATTGTAAAAGCAAAGCTAAGTTTTCCCTTTTCCTTTCTCCCTCATATCCCACTTTTTTTTAAACAAAAATTAGCTTATGTCCGTCTGAACTATCCGTGCGTCCCAACTATATCCGTACCAAAATTCATCAAAATCGGATTGGCCATTTAGGCGTGAAGACGTAACAAACAAACAAAGTCACTTTCGTTTTTATAATATTAGTAAGGATTAGCAGGTTTTATTTCCAAATGCAAAAATATTTTTAGATAATGACTTTTAGTTGAACATAAAACATTTGTATTAATTTAAAAACTACGTATTTTCCATTCGAGGTAGAGTCGTGTTGGAATATTCCACATTAGATTACGATATTTATTAGATACATATCTTAGGTCTCGGAATTTCCCTGTCGTTTTGTAAACTCAGAATCAATACATGAACGGTATTTACCCGGAGGTTTAAACAGAGGTATACTATAACCCGACCCGGCCCTTTTCTAGTCGTTTCTCTCAATGACGCCCTATGCCGAGGTCTGTTCCCCGCAGGCGTGCCTTTAGCGTGCACTCATTATTACTAATCCTTACTAATATTATAAAAGCGAAAGTGAGTTTGTTTGTTTGTTTGTTTGTTTGTTTGTTTGTTTGTTACCTCTTCACGCTTTAATGGCTGAACCGATTTGGATGAATTTTGGTACAGAGATAGTAGGGAACAAGGAGACGGACATAGGCTAATATTTTTTTTAAAAAAGTGGGATGTGAGGGAGAAAGAGGGAAGAGAAGGGAAAACTTCGCGTTGCTATTACAAATCAATAAGGCGCAAGGGGAACTGTGTTACCCCAAATTTAACGCGGGCGAAGCCGCGGGCGAAAGCTAGTAATATTATAAAAGCGAAAGTGAGTTTGTTTATTTGTTTGTTACCTCTTCACGCTTTAATGGCTAAACCGATTGTGATGATTTTTGGTACATAGATAGTTGGGAACCAGGAGACGGACATAGGCTAATTTTTATTTAAAAAAAAAAGTGGGATGTGAGGGAGAAAAAGGGAAGAAAAGGGAAAACCTAGCGTTGCTATTACAAATCAATAAGGCGCAAGGGGAACTGTGTTACCCCAAATTTAACGCGGGCGAAGCCGCGGGCAAAAGCTAGTCGTTTATAAGTAGACTAAAACGAACTCATGTTCCTGCCATTGCCCTTTATGTTCCGGGGCCGCGGTATCTCTTTCGAACAACCCGCAACCCCGGCTGGCGGTGGCCTTAGCAGGCTCCTCTTCTTTGCTGACATCTCTTTGAGGCGCGCGTGGAACATGACTTGTTGTTGCTGCATTTTTTTACTGCAACTAGTGACGTCACACGTAACTTTAATGGGCTATATCTTTGTCATGTCTAATTTACAAATAATACGTGTTCCTTATTTTTGAATAATCTGAAAGACTGTCTAAATAGAATGTAATTACTTTGACCCTGAAAACTACCCTATTAAATACTAAATCCTCTGAAAAAGGCTTACATTGTCATGAAAACTTTGTACTTAACAGGAAATGAAAAAGTCTTATGTAATTATGACGTAATAAGGTCTTAAGCGAACTCGTAAGGCCATCATTGATGTATAAGGTCAAACTTCATGTAATGTGACAAAAACACCATTAGTTTTGAATAATAATAATTTGCAAGCTAGACTTTGGTTTACGTTACAATGTTATTGTGGTGTATTATAAGCAATGCATGTAAAGTTGTCTTGCAATAATTATTTTGTCATATTACACAGACGTTTTCCTGCCCCAAATCGAATTTAGTGACATACCGACAGCAGCGCCATCTACCGGGTCTATTTTGTTGTAAAACCATTTGTGGGGCAATATTTATTCAAACGGGTTCCGTTTGAATAAATATTGCCCCACACTAGGAATTTCTCCTGTATCGTGGGTGCATTTACAAACATTTAAACTCACGTTTGTAAATGCACCCACGATACAGGAGAAATTCCTAGTGTGGGGCAACATTTAAAAAAATATATGTTTGTATGAAATAAGAAAGATTATATAAAAATAAGTAAATTAGCGTTACGGTTCAGGAGAGCATAAAGGACTAAAACGTGTTGCGCTCTGAACATCAGAAACATAAGAAAAATATAAGAAAACTAGCTTTTGCCCGCGACTTCGCTCGCGTCAAATTCGGGGTAACCCAGTTCCCTTGCGTCTTATTGATTTGTAATAGCAACGCTAAGTTTTCCCTTTTCTTCCCTCTTACTCCCTCACGTCCCATTTTTTAAATAAAAAATAACCTATGTTCTTCTCCTGGTTCCCAACTATCTCTGTACCAAAATTCATCAAAATCGGTGTGGCCATTAAAGCGTGAAGAGGTAACAAACAAACAAACTCACTTTCGCTTTTATAATATCCTTACTAATATTATAAAAGCGAAAGTGAGTTTGTTTGTTTGTTTATTTGTTTGTTTGTTTGTTTGTTACCACTTCACGCTTTAATGGCTAAACCGATTTTGATGAATTTTGGTACAGAGGTAGTTGGGAACCAGGAGACGGACATAGGCTAATTTTTATTTAAAAAAAGTGGGATGTGCGGGAGAAAGAGGGAAGAAAAGGGAAAACTTAGCGTTGCTATTACAAATCAATAAGGCGCAAGGGGAACTGTATTACCCCAAATTTAACGCGGGTGAAACCGCGGGCGAAAGCTAGTTAATAATAAGGAAGTAGAAAAAAATGATAAACTAAAAGACGCAGTGATACAAAGAAAACTTTACTCTTTAATGCTGGTCTGTTGGAATCACGTTTTAATAAATGTGATTCCATATTGTTATTATGCTGAATCAAACTCTTCAAGTTTTTGTAATACACATAAAATATATGATAACATCTCCAGACATTAATCTGACGAGGGTTCGACATATAATATTACATTGTTATATTTTTTGCGGGTGGGAAATCATCAAATAACTTCTCGCTCTGGGCGGAGCGGGGGGAGTGTCATGTACTGACTAAAACCCACCCATGTTACTTCTATCGCCCTTTACGTTCCGGGGCCGCGGTATCTCTTCCACAACCCTGGACATTGTTATATTAACATTGTTATTTTAATTCATATCACAGCTTGTTAACCTAAATGATTTTAATTTTGGTACCAAATAAATAAAAATGTGGTCCCGGAACTGTTTTGCTCAGAAAAGACATCAACGCGCAGTAAACGAAGTACCTTTTTTTAGAAACAAAGTTTTAGGGAGAATTTCTTGTTTTGTTGTACAAAATTACGTGTAGGCTTTAAGTAACAAGCTATTAAGAAGTATAATGACCTGTGTGACGTCATTTGCTATTAAATCAAATTCGCACATTATTTAAAACCAGTTTCGTATAAGTTAAGATTTAACAAATACTTAATTTAAGAAATTACATGGGATTTGTCAAAAGATTAACTTTTTTTTTTAAATAAACGTTTCATGAACTAATTCATTAATTAAAGATTAACATATTTTTGAGGGTTAAATATATTTATTGATTTTTCTTTAAGAAGGATACAACTTCTTATTTTTACACACTGTAATTTTATTTAAAATTTTCTAATTTTATTACTGTGTCTCTTATCAGTCTCTCCCATCGCTAGTCCGCTGGAATATAAAATCTGTTAACCTTAGTACTGCTTATGTCTGTATGTATTTTCCATTATATAATGTGTTTTGTGTGTGCATAAATAAATGATATTAATATTAAATCCTTATTTTATATTATAATTCATTTAAATTACTTTTCCGGGTAGCACAAGGCATTTTAAAGATATATTAAATTAATTTTTCAAGAGAATCACTCTACTTATTACAAAAACCGCATCAACATTCGTTGCGGAGTTTTAAAGATCAAAGCATACATACAACATAGCAACAGACAGACAGCGACTTTGTTTTATACTATGTAGTGATATTCTTTAATCATAGCACATGGAACAAGTTTCTGACGAAAATCAATCCTTGAAGACGTAATGACAAAATTGTTTTCAATTAGAACCTTATGTCTATGAGTGTAAGAGCGTATATTATCTTTGAGTTGGGGTCAGAGAGGTCGGTAAACAATGGGCTTGGTACAAAAAGTATGTGTCAAGCGTTATTATTTAGCTATTATATGATAGAGTTGTGAGAGATGAAATAAAGTGTTCATTCGTTTTTCTGTATGAAACTTTATATTTCTTAAAAATGCTATCAAAATGATCCTTATATTATTAAAAATAGATCCTTGAAATTATAGTCATCACAAATCTCACAAATTGGAATTAAGAGAAATCATATCGATCCATGCGTCATGTTCGTGAACGGGCGCTGTCAGTTGTGACTAGTGTCTGGATCTCTTAGCTGTCACATTTTATTTTAATTCATTTGTTATTTTATTTTTTGCTTTTCCTCTGGACGCTTTTAATGTGCTTGTTTTTCTATATCGTTCTCACGTGTATTATCTCAACATGAATAAAAATTAAAAGATTCCATGGAGTTTCTTGCCCATTCTTCTCCATAGATCAAAGCTTTGGAAAGGGCAACTACAGTATATTCACAAGTAATTATGTTGTGAGACATTCAAAATTGCCAGTTATGGTCTAATTGAAATAAAAGCTTTGAGATTTTTGGTTTTTAAATACGAGATTCGATCGTTAAGAATTATATACATACTTAAAATTATGCTTATACTCACCGAAGTATTACTTGTGGGATCGGCCGATTATACTGGTTTTTTCTTTGTTTTTGTTTCTTAAAAGAAGATTTTGGCAACTAAAATTCAAAAACAAAAAAGAAGGCGATTGAATTCGTCTGAATCCTCTTTTTTGTGATCCCTTATGACTACGCTTGGACCGTTTGGTTTTTTTTTACTTCCCAGAAGGTTCCATGGTCATCAAGTAAGGATCTGATGGTGGGTAGGCACACACTATGTATTAACATGATTCTTTGTAATTAACTTCGCATGTATTTTGCACATCTCATTATAGTGTTAATATATAATAGTGTGTAATGGTTATATAATACATTACACCTTATATTCTTTGTAACACCTTTATAACATGTATTATGCAAATAAAATACTTGATTGCCTAAGAAACGAATCACATAAACAAAAGTTTTTAAAAGATTATTGGGTTATTTTTATTTAGTCGTTTTTTTCACTTGTATGTAATCAATATCACGGGACGCCAGTTCAGAAAAAAAGTTATCAAAGTAAATATTTTTACCGACATATAGAATATGAAAAATGACAGATAATGTCTGACTATCACCGACTTCATCTATCTTATGCTGCTGTAAAAACTCTTGCGCAGTCAACCGTGAGAAAAAACCAAATGAAGCAACACAACAAACATTTACGTATGTTCGCACATATTATCTTGTATCTTGGTAAACCAACCGAATTCCTATAAAATGATGCCCAGATCGGCCTCGGATGGTTGAGGCCGATGCAAGGTCTTTGATAAATATAACTTGTTCGTACTTAACTGGTTTTCAACGTAAGATTGGATGACTGTTTTTTCGATGCTGAAAAATTGGAAGGTTGAAACAGTGCAAAATTTTGTGCTATTTCGAGACCTCAACGCTATGTCAAGCAGAGGAATATTAATGGCTATTATCTTACTAATATTGTAAATGCGAATTTTTGTGAGGATGGATGGATGTTTGTTACTCTTTCACGTCAAAACGGCTGAACGGATCTTGATGAAATTTGGCACAGAGGTAGATTATGGTCAGAAATAACACATAGAATAATTTTTTTTATATAACGCGAGCGAAGCCGCATGCGCCAGCATCATCATTTGTGTGATAGCCAGGACTGTTTGAGGTTGTGTAAAAAAGTTTTTGAATGGTAGCTTTCGGGCACATCTATAGTTTTCATATAGTGATAGTCAGATCACAGATATTTTTGACATAGGTTAGTGACTAGTGTATAGCTAAAATACTGCACGAGGAATGAGAGACAGAGAGATAGAAATCATTAATAATAACTGGATAGCCCTCTTTTGAGGCTCTGGGTTCAAATGCGAGTGCGTGTGCCCGGGGCCCCAGAGGGCGGCAAATACTTAAATTAATCGTGTGTGTAAATGTATCTAATATAGCTTTTAAGTCATACTACTTACAATAATATGGGCTAATTTTTTCTGATATAAAAACCATCAAGAACAAACAAATTATCCGTTGACAAACTTGTCCCTTAGTAGTTGCTTTTGTTTCTTGTATCTCCCTCTAACCGTTTCTGCCGGAACCAATCACGATATCCAAAACCAATCAATCAACCATTATCATCAACCCGGTGTCATCACAATTGCGAGGTTGCCAGCTCGTAATAAGTGTTGCAACGCTGCAAACCTTCGTAGCATGCGTCCGCGCATATAAACATGTATTGCAACGTTGCTACAAGGTTAGTGAAAACGATCCGGTCAGTTTTGGGCCGTCGGGCCGTCTGGGCGACCTTTTAGGTTTGTGTGTGAGAAGCATCTATTTTGCGCACTAGTTTATACTGATGTAAGGAATCTGAATCATAAACCAGATGTAAGTCGATCAAAATGAACATATTTTTATTTCACATAGGCCTACATGGGCACTTATAAAACGTCAAAAAAAAGATGCACGGTTCGGGTTGGTCGTTTCCTATGGAGAAGAACAGGCAAGAAACTCCATGGTTACTCTTTTAAAGTCATTTGTTTTTACAATAATAAGAATCATGGGCCTGGAAGTCTTTAAACAGGCTTCGGACACAGGTTGTCAGAACAAAAACCAGTTCAGGTAGGGATGCATAGATTATTCTGCCGTGTAGTGTAAATGGGGTGTAGCACCATAAACGACGGGATACTTGACATCATGGCCCGCATGTCCTGCTGCTTGCACATCACAGGAGCTGATGGACGTTACTGAAAGTGCCAAACTCTTCGACAATTTTTGGGCTGACTCACTTTAGAGCAGGGCCTTTTCAAAGTAGGGGGCGCGCTACCCTAGGAGGGGCAAAGACCTTATTTACACATTACCCGCGTCTACGCCCTACGTATTTACTTTATACAAACTTGGTAACTAACACACATATATAATGCCTTGAAAAATACTGAAAATATTTGCGTAAAAACGTTCATGTTTTTTTTTTGTTTTTGTTCAGGTCGAATTCTGATTTATATAAAATTATTGCTATATTTTTATCAGGATAGGGAAAATGAATATTTTGTCCTTTAGAAATGGCGCGCATGATGAAAAATTTAGGGAACCCCTGCTTTAGTATTATCGACACACTAAGAAGAAGAAAAACCATAGTCAGTCCACATTGATCAGAGTCGGGGTAATTGACAGTATTGACCATAGCAGTCAGAAAATGCTAAGCCTACAATGATAGAGCAATGCTCTTACACAACTTTTTCACTTAAAGTTTCCACCTTCTACTGATATGGCCAACTTAGTTGGTATCCGTTCTACTTGAAAACTTGAATCTGTGGCGCCCTTCGCGTCACATTACTGACTAATAACACGCATCCTGTCTCAAACGACTTGTTACAGTAGTACCACAGTGTATCAATTTTTTCAAAGTAACAGTAGTGCAACGCATTAACATTTCACAGTTTTTCGGAAATTTAAAAAAAATTATTAACGCCAATCGTGTCGACGGCACCATTGGCGCAGTGGCTGAGCGATCGACTGCTGCACTGCGTGTCGCGGGTTCGATTCCCGCACGGAACAAATATTTGTATGACCATGCAGTTGTTTCGGGCCTGGCTGTTTGTGTATGTGAGTTTAAATGTTTGTAAACGCACCCACGTTACAGGAAAAATTACTAGTGTGGCTTAAAGTTTTTTTAAACCGTGAGACCGTGGGGGGGATCGTACTGTAATCCACCCATGTTCTTTCTTTTGCCCTTTATGTTCGGGGCCTCGGAATTACAGTATGACTGCTTGAAACAAAAGGCTTTATGGCTCAGATCACACTCACGCCTACTCTTCGAAAACGCTAGAGTTGACATACTCTAAGGAGTTCATTTAGAAGTACTGTGGCTGTTAATACTTTACTTAATGAAATGCATGCATTACCTTTTACAGTGCAAGTAAATGCATAATGGTTATGATTCCATAGACTATGGAGTGGCGATTATTGTGTGATGATTTATGATTGTCTAAGTATAACTATGACATATGGGCTACCCGTATCTCTTTGTGGGTATGGTCCTGCCGGGGTTGCGGGTTGTTCGAAAGAGACACCGCGGCTCCGGAACGTAAAGGGCAATAGAAGGAACATGGGTGGGTTTAAGTCGGTACAAGTCTGACACTCCCCCCGCTCCGCCTAGAGCGGGGGAAGTTATTTGATGATTTATCACTCCAAAAAAAAAGACTAGTGTTGGTACTATCATAGAATAGATTTGTCTGAAGACTTGCAACATGTACGAGCAAGTTATATTTATAGGATGTGGAGTATGATTATTTATGAGAATAGGCTAGTTTAAAAAAATAAGACTTGTTTTTTTATTTATAAATTAGATAAAAAAATGACAAAGATATAGCCCATTAAAGTTACGTGAAACATTTTTTCGCAGCAAGTGACGTCACACGTTTTGGTCACATTTTTTGTTCAAATTTATAAATAAAAAATACGTGTCCCTTGTTTTTGAATAATCTAAAAAACGGACTAAATAGAATGAAATTATTTTGTACCTGGAAACTATCCTTTTGTATTATCGACATTTTTTAATAATTATTTTGTTCATTACATCTTCGAAAAATATTTTACTAAAATGTTCAAAACGCTACTGTTGGTCATGATGACCTGGGCTCGAGTATCTTGTCAGGTAATGTGTTATTGGGAATTTTCCAGTTACTTAAACCTTCGGATTACAGACGTGATATTATCTTAAGAACATTTTAAAATCAGACTACTGAAGGGTTACCATGACATCTTACAGCAGTACTTATTCCTGTGTGAGAAAGAGATGGTGCTAGACACCCTATAAAGCTCTGTCTCTTTCCCTCAGTGGAATAAGTTCTGTTTTATGACGTCATGGTAGAGTAGCTGTAATCACAAAATATAGATCACAGTTACTATCTAAATATTTAATTTAGCATTGCTGTAAATAATGCTGTAGCCCTACTATGACCTCTTTTTTTTTTTTTTTTCCGGGTGGGAAATCATCCAATGACTTCCCCCGCTCTGGGCGGAGCGGGGGGGCATGTCAGACTTGTACTGACTAAAACCCACCCATGTTCCTTCTGTTGCCCTTTACGTTCCGAGGCCGCGGTATCTCTTTCGAACAACCCGCAACCCCGGCAGGCGGAGGCTCTGGCAAGCCCCTCTGCTTTGCTGACTCTCTTTGAGGCGCGCGTGAAACACGAACGCGCCGTCGACACAGCCTGTCGTCAATCGACGGACGGACGGTGAACTACCCTACTATGACCTCTTAAAGCAATTCTTATTCCGCTGAGGGAAAGAGACAGAGCTATACAGGGTGTCTAGCACCATCTCTTTCACTCAGTGGAATAAGAATTGCTATAAGATGTCATAGTAGCCCTTCTGTTTGACTAATGCCCTGTTCCAATAAACAAAAACGACTCGTTTGCTTACGGATAGTTGTATTTTGAAATAAGTCTCAATTTTTGTTTATTGGAACGGGGCATAAGTCAACAAAGTAACTTGGTCGAAGTCAGATATAAGTACGTTCTGGTATTTATTACTTAGTTTAGTATAGATAGCTAAAATAGAAAGGCGTGAGCGGTGACTGAGTGTGCAAGTCGCGAAACTTAAGTAATACTTGTAGTTTAGTGACCTTATTAGTCATAGCTATTGATTAGTTTAGTGTGCTTGTGGTCCTAGTTTCGTTCTCGAAGACACTGTCCCAAACATGGTGTCTTAGTATCCAGCTTTTTTCAGCTGAATTTTGCCTTTTAAATTTCTCATAATCTTCTATAATATAAAAAAACGAGTCGCAAAATGTGTTGGTAAGCGCATAACTCAACAACGCCTGGACCAATTTTGTCAATTCTTTTTTTAAAATATTCGTTGAAGTCCAAGGATGGTTTTTACGGTAAAAAAATCGATAGGGTAGGTAGGGTAGAAAAATTGGGTAAAAAAATTGCATTGCAACGCATTACCGGGCACAGCTAGTTCTTCTATAAAATTGACTATTTTATCTAGTCAATACTGTTTAAATGAAAACGTAGAGAAAAATAAAACCTCATTTCGAGACTAACGGTAATAACTCTTCTATCAACAATGTCTACGCGAAAAAGTTAATAAAAGATCATGTTTTTAAATTATCATGGATTTTACATATTATGTAAAAAGTGTTTATTATCTATTTTAATTATTTATAATTTTATTTCAGGAAGTAATTCATACATACATATTATGACACATTACATTATGACACATTACATTATACATACGAGTACATTTTATTATTAAAACACATTGCAATCATTGCATTAAAATAAAATATAGTTTTTAGTTTACAAATTATGAAAAATTTTAATTATAAAACAGAGGCATACACATCTGAAAACACACAATGTAACATATAATGTAAGATGTATGTGCTATGTCACATACGTCTTACGTCTTTATAGGCACATAAGAAACAACAGTTCACATAACCGTCTCAACGCAACACAATCCGCTTTTAATTACAGCTACCCTACCATGACGTCTTAAAGAAGAACTTATTCCGCTGAGGGAAAGAGACAGAGCTATACAGGGTGTCTAGCACCATCTCTTTCTCACACAGAAATAAGAACTGCTAGAAGATGTCATGGTAACCCTGCTGTTCTATACATTATCAGCAACCGGAAGACAAGTACAAACAACAATTGCCTTATAATTACCCAGAGTAAGAACGCATATAACTATAATGAACTGCTCTTACCCCTTGACCACAAGCTACACGATCAAGTGTCACGACTTTTGTAGTTTCTCTTGGTCAGCCGACGACGACGGAAAACAAATGAAAGAACTACTTAAAACAAGGCAATGCGGTGATTTGTTACTCGAGGACTCTGTATAGTTTTGCTGGGGTGTTTTTCTGCCACTTTTTTCCAGTTTAAAACATTTACAAGAGACCCAGTCTCTTTAAATTGTGACGTTCAAAAACTGTTGAATATATCAGCCTAATTAAAAAAATATGTAGGTATTACTAGCCGGCGCCCGCGACTTCGCTCGCGTGATATCGAAAAAAAACATTGTGTTATACCAGACGTTTTGACGTGAAACGGTAAACAAACATCCATCCTCACAAACATTCGAATTTATAATATTAGTAGGATTATACAAAGTCAGAAACTTTTACAAATATTAACCAACAGCTCTCTTGCTCTTCTGAAAACGTGATTCAAAAGCAAAACAAAACTACTTCACTACCAAACGAGATACGCACATATCGCTTAATAAAACTCACGTCGCAAGTATCATCACTTGAGGTCGTGAACGAACCATAAGAACGGATCTATAATAAATAGTTCTCATTCGTGGTCAGTCAAAATGAAGCGGTTGGTGACGCAAGGGTTTCATCACAGTTATGTCACGGTAACCAGTCGATCATTTAACTTGGTTGTGCAACCATTCTCTCGCGACGCCTTCCGCTCGTGGTTGATGTGCTGTTGAGGATAGTGAGATGAAGTATAAACTCAAATTCAAATCATTTATTTTAATTAAACTATTAAAGGCACTTTTGAATGTCAAGAAACAAAGGGAAGAAGTTACAATCTCAATCACATGCAAAATGAAATAACTGTATTATATACATATATTTTGGTGTGGGAAGTCATCAAATAACTTCCCCCACTCTGGGCGGAGCGGAGGGGCATGTCAGACTTTTACTGACTAAAACCCACCCATGTTCCTTCTATTGCCCTTTACGTTTCGGGACCGCGGAATCTATTTCGAACAACTCGCCACCCCGGATATATTTATTGCTTACCTTGCATTATTACCGACCTCCATACAAGTAAAGTCGCGAGAAGAGCTAGTTAAGTAGACGATATAACAGTTACGAAATCTTACTGAGTATTCCAATTTCCTGATAAGATACCACAAGATCTATATTTACTGCATAGCAACAGCGTTTGTTCCGGTATGAAATGTGTGGGCGACGGAGAAATTGTAAACCAGAATTTCTATATCAGGTTTAGCTCTTCAGTAGACGAGACAAGAATCAAAATAGCTTTTGACATGATCATTACATAAAGCTTAATATAACATCATGCCTACATCAAACTATTATAACCTGCTACCCTACTATGACGTCTTAAAGCAGAACTTATTCCACTGAGGGAAAGAGACAGAGCTATACAGGGTGTCTAGCACCATCTCTTTCTCTCAGTAGAATAAGTACTGCTTTAAGACCTGATGGTAGGCCTACTGATCTCTCTACTACGGATCGCACACTGTAGTAGAGAGATCAGGTTAAAATGGTTTTGTATAGGTTGATGTGCCGTCGTGTGTACATAGTCTCGTACCCTCTTCCGCTCCGCCCAGACCGGGAAAAGTTATTTGATAATTTCCCAACCGAAAAAAAAAGACTTCTACTCTAAATTTTAGATACTACTAGCTGTGCCCAGCGGTTTCAACCGCTGCTCAATTAAAAATAGATGTTAGCCGATGCTCAGACTTCCTGAATATGCTCAAAGAGGAAATCATAAGAATCGGTTGAGCCGTTTCGGAGGGGAGTATGGGAACGAACATTGTGACACGAGAATTTTATATATCTCAATTAAAAACTAGATCGTTTTATTAAGTAACACTCACACTTCGCCAACCCAAAACTGCAATACCAGTGACAAAACTCAGCATATTAAATACGCACTTGACCGCAATATTTTATATAGTTATAAGAATTACGGTCATCAAACCATAGACGGCGAACTCGGTAAGTATGCCGGCGGACACATCCGAAATTATGTAACGCGACCTTTACAAGCAATGTTTGGCAAAGCTGTTGGCTGTTGGCCGTGTGTGGGCCAATGTTGGCGATGTTGGCACGTGTGGAAGCTATGCGTGACTTTGGAAACACGTGCCGATGTTTAAGTAACTAGGTAAATAGTTGCTTAGTAGAGATTAGTTGCTGACTGAAGTTTTGACTATCAACGGGCAAAAAAATCACTTCTGGCTAATATGGGCCTTAGTTTAGGCTGAAGACAGGATTCTAGCAAAGAATAATATTGTAGAGAGGCCTGACAAGGCCAATGTCTGCCGACGTTGCGGGTTGTTCGAAAGAGATACCCCCCGGAACAAAACAGTACAAGTCTGACATTCCCCGCGCTATGGGGACGTTATTTGATAATTTCCCATCCGCAAAAAAGAGTTAATATTGTACGAATAAATGAAAGCGCGATGGAAGAGGCGGTTATTAAACCATCGGCTTCGTTCAGAAATCGACCTCGTGTTTATGCTAGCCTCGTGTTACTGCAGCGTTCAGACTAAAACATTAACTTATTACACACAGCAAACAGTTCTGTGTTTTTCCACCAGGAATTTCCATGCTCAGTTCAAAATCAGAAGTCATCTATTCAAATTAGGCTGATAATCAGCACATTTTGAACGTCACATTATAAGAGACAGTCCCACAAAACGTCTTTCACCACTTTTGTTTTAGCTGGGAAGAAGAAGTGGCGGAACAAATTCCCCAGCAAAACTTTATGTACACACGACGGCAGTCAACCTATTCTAAACTATTATAACATGATCTCTGTACTACGGATCGCACCTCAGTAGAGAGATCAGGTTAAAATGGTTTTGTATAGGCTGATGTGCCGTCGTGTGTAGATAGGCTTGCACCTTATAATACAGAATAGAATAAAATAGATTTTTATTTTCTCTCAAAAAGGTACATTCTTTGGTTGATGTCATATTATGTCAAATCAGATTTGTAACCTTTGTGAGAGCTGGAGTCTATACTGGGTTCGGGACCTGTATGACAGATCTCCAGGCTCTCACCTTCATAAACAATACTATTTACAATATGGGACTTAATCATAACTTGCCAAAGGTGAACTAGCTAAAGAGTTGTTGTTTATACTTAATTAACACCTATTGTATGTAAAAATATTAATAAGAAAAAAAAAGTTTCGACGAATTCACGTCAGACAACTTTCCATAAATTCCAATATATTTGTGTCATAATGTACATTGTTCGTTCCCAACATGCCACCAGACATGGCAACAAAATGGCTACTTGTGTGGCATTGTTATGCGTCGTCTGGCACGAGTGCTAGAGACGTAGGTACAGCTACTGTAATCCTTACTAATATTATAAAAGCGAAACTGAGTTTGTTTGCTTGTAACGTCTTCACGCCTAAATGGCTAAATCGACTTTAATGAATTTTGGTACAGATATAGTTGGGACCCTGGAGACGGACATAGGCTATATTTAAAATATAGTGAAAAATGAGGGAGAAAGAGGGAAGAAAAGGGCATCATTTAGCATTTGCATTGCTATTAAAATAAATAAGGCACAAGGGCAAAAACTACAGGTACAGGTACCTGCAAAGGGGAACTGTGTTACCCCGAATTTAACGCGATCGAAGCCGCGGGCAAAAACTAGTATTATTATAAAGTAGGATAATACAGAAATTCACTATAACAATATCAATTTCACTTGCCATAGCTTAAAATAGCAAAGAACAGCCTCAGGCTGGTTGTCATGAATATGATGCAAATAGTAACCATTACAAAAAAAGAAAGTGTTACGTTTGTTATCCGATTCAAAGAGTGAGAGTATAGATTACTTGGCACTTTTTATGCAATCTGTCTATGAATAACGGTTCTATATAATATTGTCTATTGATCGGCTGAGGTTTCACTGTAAAGGGACTTAATCGGTAGGCTTTAGAAAGTGTGGTTAATGTTAAATTGAGGATGACATTGCGAAGGTGAAAAGCGTTAATATAAGTGTGTCAGAAAGACTCTCGGCCGATATCTTAGGAGGCTTCGTTTTTCGGGCCCCTATTGTACTACAATTCGTCAAAATCTTAACATTTGCAAAGGTACGGCCAACGAGAAGCGATACGAAAGGTCATTAACCTAAAGAACAACTGTGGCGTTGACAATCTAATATTTAGCTGTTTCCATCTTGTGCCTTTGTCGTAATGTCTCGTTCTCCCGGCAAAAACATGACAACGTTAAGACGGGTTTCCCAACATTCGGGCGGCCATTTTAGATGGGGCTTTAGCATAGGTTTTGTTTACATTTGGTATCGCTTCTCGTTGGCCGTACTGTAGTTGGTTACATAAACTGCGACAAGAATGAGGTCTAGAAATAGTGTCATGTGAACATCGGCTGTAAGAGGAAGGTGTTGTCTATTGATCCGATGTGGCCATACCAACAGCGATTGACATCAATGGAGCATTACACTTATTTTATCGTTTTAGTCAGTTTATTCTTACAGACAATGACCTCCATCTTCCTTGTTGCGCTGCATTCCCTGTCGCCTTGTGTAAAATCTGGTTCTTTCAACCTGACAGACAGAATGTGTTGCTGGGGAGTTTGTTCCGCCACTTCTTCTTCCCAGCTAAAACACTAGGAAGTGGCGAAGTGCAGGGCGTTTTTGTGGGACTGTCTTTTGTAATGTGACGTTCAAAAAGTGCTGATTATCAGCCTAATTTGAATTAATGAATTTTGTTTTTTTTTTGCCTGCACGATTACGACAATATGGCCGGAGTTTACTAAATTTTGCGCCAAACATTTTTTTTAAAGAGTATCATTAAAAAGTCCTTACTAATATTATAAAAGCGAAAATGAGTTTGTTTGTACGTTTTTTACTCCTTCACGCCGAAATGGAGATAGTTGAGACCCTGGAGACGCATATAGGCAATTTTTTTTTCTAAGTAAGAAATGAGGGCGAAAGAGGGAAGAAAAGAGAAAACTTAGCTTTGCCATTACAATAAATAAGACGCAAGGGCAAAAACTACAGGTATCAGGTACCTGCAAATCAGGAAAGGGGAACTGTGTTAACCCGACTTTAACGCGAGCCAAGCCGCGGGCAAAAACTAGTATGTGATAAAGAACATAATATCTTGCAACTTTCACGAGGTCCTCTGACCCTGTAGTTGAGGATCTGGCCTTCCGATCACCTTTACCCTTGACGAGGAGCCAAAAAAGAGAAGCAGCGTCCGCTTTCAAAAGCCAAGGTTAGTTTAGCGTAAATAGTCTGTTAAAATTACAACATGAAGGAAGGTTCTGTTTAACGCCTTTATTAAAAAACAATGTGTAATGAAAATCTATTTTTCATAATCTTATGCCTAGTTTTCCCACCGCTTGCAACCGATTACTTTAATTGCATAAAATAATTGGCCTCCCTATAACCAAACCTACAGGGGCCTAAGTCTGCTATTACAATGGTGTCAGAATGATCGATCACTGATCGCATAATGGTTGATTTTGACAAGTTTAGTATGTAGTAGATTACCAAAATTATCAAAATCAACCATGATGCGATCACTGATCGACCATTCTGACACTGTTGTAATAGCAGACTAAGGCCCCAGGTAAGTAACACAATTGAAAAACTTTCTGCACCAATAGAAATGTTTGAATTATCACACCGGTATATCCGCTAAATCATTGTTTGTTTTAATGACATATTGTGTCATTCTGCGTCCGCTCTTTCACCCGCTTGTTTTATGGCCACAAACGAGTATTATGTGAGTTCACAATAATCTGCGAACATCGATTGTTGCGCCATTCAAACAAAACGCATGAGAGAACATCCGTATGTACTACTAGCAATACTTTCATACTATAGTACGGCCAACGAGAAGCGTTACCAAATGTAAACAAAACCCATGCTAAAACCCCATCTAAAATGGCCGCCCGAATGTTGGCGAACCCGTCTTAACGTTGTCATGTTTTTGCCGGGAGAACGAGACATTACGACTAAAGCACAAGATGGAAAGAGCTAAATATTAGATTGTCAACGCCACAGTTGTTCTTTAGGTTAATGACCTTTCGTATCGCTTCTCGTTGGCCGTACTATACTTTTTTTGTGGGGGAAATTATCAAGCCCTTTACGTTACGTTCCGGGGCCGCGGTATCTCTTTCGAACAACCCGCAACCTCGGCAGGACTTTCTTACTACTTAAGAACGTTTACTCGTAGATTGTTTGGTTTTAGATAAATAAACAGAAATTCGTTTACATTCGTTTAGAGACTGTATTTTGACTGTCTCATTGTTCTTTTCGCTTTAACCGCGGCACAGTTGGCGCAGAGAGAGTTTGATTTATCTCTCTCTCTCTCTTAAACTGAACCTCTTTCCTTTTGGATTAACATTGGCTTTTATATTTTTAAATATTCATATTTCGAATTTCGTTCTGTCATTTCATCTTCAACAATATTATTTTTGGCTGATTACGTTTTGGACCACGCCTAGCAGCCTAGTTTAAAAAAAACAATAAATTAGTACTTTAATGTACTAAAATCAGTGTGTGTATCAGTTTATTGTGCAGTTCAGAAGGGTAACCATGACATCTTATAGCAGTTCTTATTCCTGTGTGAGAAAGAGATGGTGCTAGACACCCTGTATAGCTGTCTCTTTTCCTCAGTGGATTAAGTTCTGCTTTAAGACGTCATGGTAGGGTAGCAGTTCTATTGTGTTACTTCACCCCTGTTAAAAGGGTCCACCCTTGGGAAATAAAGAGTGTCATACACTTGTGCCTTTTTGGAATGCAGACAATGATGTAATGTTATGTTATGATGTACAGAAAACTTTTCTGTATCATAACATCGCGAGTGTAATCTACTTTCATCCTTCATATATTTATAAATATTAAAATCGATAATGTAAATAGTGTACAATAACGCATCTAGTTTGTCCCACGTTCAGATATTTCAGTATTTTTTCTCAAAACAAATTGTTTGAGAATGATCAAGACAAGTATTTAAATACAATTCATTATCTATTTTTGTCTAGTCTTATTTCAATTACATATATTAGCTTGCAGTCACACCAAATACAGCTGATTATCAATGTAGATAATAATAATTTGGTTTTATCGAGGAATGACAATGACACTTTGTAATATTACTTTCGTGACAACAATTTGCGATTATTTTAATAAACAGGGTCAAGGTTCTCCAACAATTTCTACAACACCTAAAAAAGAAAACAATTGAACAAAGAAAAATATACAAGGCAATAAAAATACGTGGATGTGCCAGCCACATGCCGGCTCCAACGATGGACGTGCTGCGCCTGCGCTGCAAGGAATTCTGCGGACAATGCAATTTGTCATCGCTACGATTTGAAAGGCACGTCCAATGATGTTTGTATCAGCTTTATTTTACAATCTACACATATAAACAATGCGTTTATTGTTGATTGTACACGTTGATTAGAATGTTTTAATAGAGGTAATGAGTAAAATACTTGATCAAAAATGCAGGAATACATGATGTTACGAATTTTTATGCGCAAACTGTTACCAGCTATTGATTTTTGACTTCCCAACATAGATTTGTTTTGTATTTCTTTTGTTTTGTAATATCATGGTAGATAACAAAATCACATGTGTGTTATAAATTATAATTTAATCATGACGGATAATCGAGGCTTATCTTAGACAAATCGTATTCAAAGATAAGTATATAAAAATAAATCGACTGTCTGTCTGATTGAGAAAGAATAAATCGGAATAAAGTGTTTAGGAAAATACACAATAATCAAACTCACTCGTTTTCCTTGAGTTAAGCCCACTTGCACCACAAATTACTAAACGTTTAACAAAACATTTTTAACAATTTTATATGTGATTTTGTTACCTTCAAACAATTTAGGCTTCGTCCTAATTGGCTATCAATCATACGATGGCACGATGAGTTCAAGCAGATTCTTCAGTGTCTTACTCAAGCTCAAAGTATTTATTTCAATTAGACCATCACATGCATTCTAGAATGTAAAGAAACAAAAGAATGCAGCTACAGTCTCAGCCACAAGGCAAAGTAACTTGTGAAAGGACTGTAGTTAACTAGTTACCCAAGCCCATTCCAAAACATTGATCTCTATGGAGAAGAATTGTCAAGTCCATGGTAGTTTTTTTAAATACAATATTTTTACTAGATCATCCTTGTTGGGAGTCGCCTGACAGCAATAAATCTATGTTTAGTAAACCCTTTAACATATTTGTGATGTAAGCGATCCATACAGTTTTTAAAATATATTTTTTAAGTGTAACCAGGAGCTAAAGATATAGAACGATTTAAGTGTACAGCTTGTATGTTAATATTGATAATATAATCAGTTTTCATTGGATTGTCAAGTGTGCGGCATGCTAAAATATGTGTGGAAGAAAAAGAGTGTCAATAAAACTGAGCGGATGGTGGAACTTAGTTTACTCAGACAGTAAGATAGCTTTTAAAATCTAATCATCATCTCATTAGCTATTAATATTTAATTTATAACATTGAAGAAATGAGATGGACACGTGGAACATAAATAAACCTGTTTCACACGTTCACAAACTTCCAACAGCACAATATTTTATTAAGTACGGACTGGGAGGAGGTCGTGGCTAAAAACATTTTTTTAACGTTGCTCCGCACTAGGATTTCTCCTGTATCGTGGGAGCGTTTACGAATATTTAAACTCACATACACAAACAGCCAGACCCAGACCAACTATCTGTAGGTCATACTAATATTTGTTCCGTGCGGGGACAGAACCCGCGATACGCAGGGCGGCAGTCGATCACACATCAGTGTCATCACAATCATAACAATTCGAATTTTAAATAAAATTGGGTTGGTAGGCATTTCGTTCATATATAAGAAGCTTGAGGCTAGATATGAACAGTCGCTTGGATCAATCGTCAGATTAAGTAGGGCTTGCCTGGGTTAGTTTCTGGATAAGCAACCATCTATTACATACCGAGATTTCTTACGTTCTTTGAAACCCACGTTTAGTTGGAATCAGTTGTCTTTCGTACATCTTTAACAGTCTTTATAGGGTGTATATAACGTAAATACGTCGATTTTAAAACAAAGTTTCACATTAAAAAATTCCTCAATATTAAGAATTTATTCTTATACTCTGCACTCTTCACCATTGGACACAATTTTCATTAATTAATATCTGAGTAGTTTATGTTCATACTAGCTTTTGCCCGCGGCTTCGCTCGCGTTAAATTTGGGGTAACACAGTTCCCTTTGCGCCTTATTGATTTGTAATAGCAACGCTAAGTTTTCCCTTTTCTTCCATCTTTCTCCCTCACATCCCACTTTTTCAAAAAAAAATATTAGCCTATGTCCGTCTCCTGGTTCCGAACTATCTCTGTACCAAAATTCATCGAAATCGGTTTAGCCATTAAAGCGTGAAGAGGTAACAAACAAACAAACTCACTTTCGCTTTTATAATATTAGGTAGGAGGTAGGATTTGCTTAGTACCTGTTTATATTTAAGTGCGGTGACTTTCACGCCATGTCCTTCAGATATCTTTTAATTCCTCAAATCCACATTGGATTTTAATTGCAAACAAATTTATGAATTAATGAGGGCTAATCAGTTAATGAGACATTGTTTTATTTATGAGAAGATCTCGTTTTGCACAAATTAGTTTAAAATTAATAACAAATAGAATAAAACCAACTTGAAAGGAAGTAATAATTTTGTAATTATCTGTGGATTCTTTTAATTAGCAATTTAGTTAGTAATTAATTATAAAGTTATTCGTCTATAAGCTTTCGTAAAATGTAAAAAATAAAATTCATTTTAATCAGCTGTTCGCGTCAGTTCCTGTACAAAGACGCGAATTCCAAGGTCTCATGGAATAGAAGAAGAATATACATAGAAGATGTCCAGTTTCATGGTCCGAAAAACCACTTGGGAGGTCTTGTTTTTATTATGTTACACCTTGTATAAGAGCATGGAGGAATATAGGGATAACCCTATGTAGGTATGTCCGTATATTTCTACCCATACATATCTTGACGGGCCTGTTGGTCTAGTGGTTAGTGGCCCTGACTGCTGAGCCGGAGGTCGTGGGTTCGATTCCCACCCAGGACAAACTTTGTGTGATGAGCATGATTGTTTGTTCTGTGTCTGAGTGTGATTTATCTAGATATAATATGTATGTATTCATAAATTATATAAGTATGTATATCAGTTGTCTGGTTACCATAACACAAGCTCTGCTTAGCTTGGGATCAGATAGCCGTGTGTGAGTTGTCTCAAGATATTTATTTATCATTATTTTATTTATATCTACATCTTTGAATGAAGATTGACCACAATTTAAGCGCCACCTGTCTAAAGCAGTGATTAATCGAATGCCTTAATGACATTTCATTAAGACAGAATTATTTCTACATGATTCATTGTCTGATGGAATTAAATAAAGATATCTTTATGCACATCTGTTTTTATTAGTAACTAGCTTTTGCCCGAGGCTTCGCTCGCGTTAAATTCGGGATAACACAGTCCTTCTTTCTTGATTTACAGGTACCTGCTATCTGTAGATATTACCCTTGCGCCTTATTTATTGTAATAGCAAAGCTAAGATTTCCCTTTCTTTCTCATTTCTTACTTTAAAAAAAATAGGCTTTGTCCGTCTCTAGGGTCCCAACTATCTCTGTACCAAAATTCATCAAAATCGGTGAAGACGTAACAAACAAACAAGCAATCTCACTTTCGATTTGTAACATTAGTAAGGATTTTATACATAAACACAATTCATCCATCTTATTTTCCCCCAAGCTTAAGCCAGAGTACCTACTACTATATTCTACCAGTAATGTCAAGTCCAAGTAAAGTAACAGGAGTGAGCCAAGTGCCGTTTGACGGCACGGTTAGAGCAGGGGCTGGACATTGACTGCTGCGTTGCGTGTCGTGGGTTCGATTCCCGTACGGAAAAAAATATTTGTTTGGCCTACAAATAGTTGTTTCGGGTCTGGCTGTTTGTCGCACCCACGATACACCAGAAATTCCTAGAGAAGTGCAAAAGTTTAAAAAAAAAACTCAGAAACCGTGTACAAATCCAGACTCAGGCCTGATACAGAGAAATGTCTAATAGAAAAACCGTATAGCAGTTGGCTCGACTTGGAAATTGAACCTCATGTTCTCCCGTACAAGTTACTTACTTAGTGTCCCGAAACCTGACGATCAGTCTTACCAAGGGGTATCGTATTACCCAGTACTGACTGGGTGGTGGACTTCAGCTGTCAGTCGCTCGCTGTGAAAAGGCTAAGCAGATGATGATTTGGTTAGAATAATGAGTTCCTCTCATAGTTTTAACCAGCGAGTTACCGAAGCATGCCCTTCGCGTTATCTGCGCTGAGATCTTTACTTTCACTGCCACCGCTGAGAAAACGTATTATTTGGAGTAGAAAATACAATTAGAATTGTTTAAATATCTACTGCTATACTTGTTTCGTTTTTAGACGTCACTCTCGTTTTAAAATTAAAATTTGTTTGAGTGAAGTTAAATTCTAACAGGAAAGAAATTTTTTTTTTCGCAAAAATATCACGATGAAAAAATTGAAATACTTAAAAAAGTGAGATTTTTGGAGTAAACTCATTCAAATATTTCTCAATGGCTTAAAATAACAAAAAACAATTTTCAGCTAAAACATAATACTATTACGATTGTCTTCTTCCATATCTATAAAACGCGTGGAGGTGTCGAGATGATATTATTTATTAAACTATAAAAATAAAGTCTGCGGCTTCTTAGAGATGTGAAATAATGAACCATCTAAATCTACGCAGTCAAAAGATATGTCCGTTTATGTAGCAAGTTTGTACGGAACCGTTGGTGCGCGAGTTCGACTTGGACTGTGGCCAGTTTTTGTTTGTGCGTATTTTTATATGCCTGAAATAAAATAAGAATAATTTATTATTAAACCAGTGTTACAATATTTTTCGTAATCTAACATATACACAAATATCGGTAACAAGTTCTATGTAGACAAAATTAGAAAACAATGGTCCACAAATTAGGCTGCGCCTGTATCTTGGGGGCCGGAGTTGCGATAACTTTATATTAAAACATCTTTGTCGATGTGATGATTAGACATTTTGGCATTAACGAAAAATTATAAAATAAAATGAGAAAACAATAATGAAAATAATCTGTGGCCTGACTGTCAAAGTGACATGGCGTATTTTCTTCATTACCAATAAATTTTAAACATTTTTAAAAATAATTATACACCGAAACCGCCTACACCAAAACCGCAACTAGTTAAAGTTAACCAATAAATAAATAAAATAAAATATATATAATTAATTAACATTTAATAGCTTAGTTACAACATCCTCCCATACTTCTCCATCACTCGACGGTCCAGTCAGTCTTTCCAACCAGATAAGCGTTCCTCCAGCCTATCAATCAATCATTTGATCGTATATTGTTATTTATTATCTGGCAGTACGAACGTTTGTTTTGAATTTCTTCTTGATGCGTAGTATTATTGTAATGCTCGATCTTATTATTACGATTTTATATACCTACGCATTAATCTAGATGTCTTTGTGAAAATGGTGATTTTTGAACTGTAACACATTATACTTCAGTGCATGTATAATGAAAACTTACAACACAACGTCGCAAGCGCAACTGCAAAGTATGAGGTCCTTCTTGGGTTCGATTTTCGGGCAAAGTACTATTAGGTCTTACCATCAGGAATTTCTCAATTGCAACTGAGTCTGGATTTTAACTGAGCCTTGTCGATGGCAATTGACTCGCCTGCATATTACATGGAACTAAAACATCACTGACGAAACATACGGGATTGCGGGTTGTTCGAAAGCGTGGCGTCGAAAGAAGGAACATGGGTGTTTTAGTCAATACAAGTCTGACACTTACCCCCAAGTTACTTGATGATTTTCCGCAAAATAAACTAGCAAAATATAGGTACAGACGCCTGCACATCAAGCTACTACAATCTGTCAGATTTCTTTGATAGATTTTCGACTTTATTTCTAAGGTTCAAAGTTCATTGGGAAAAATTTACAGTTTCGGGTAGCTTGACCTGCAGGCGTCTGTACATTTCAGCTTCCCTCTACGGTACCTTACAAACGATATATTATGTTGTGTAGAACTAGAACATTTCAAATGCCAATTACGGCTTGTGGTGTGGGCCCTTATGTCGTACAAAACCATTGTCTTCATGTCAAAGAATACCACATCGTCACTCTTCACAATACCGGAGCGCGGCGCGCGGCGTGTGAATTCGAAACAATAGGTATTTGAACTTGGGCTACTTAAAAAATAAATAATAAATATAAATATCTTGGGACAACTCACACACGGCTATCTGATCCCAAGCTAAGCAGAGCTTGTGTTATGGTGACCAGACAACTGATATACATACTTATATAATTTATAAATACATACATATTATAGATAAATCACACCCAGACACAGAACAAACAATCATGCTCATCACACAAAGTTTGTCCTGGGTGGGAATCGAACCCACGACCTCCGGGCTCAGCAGTCAGTGCCACTAACCACTAGACCAACAGGCCCGTCTTAACTTAATATAGCAATCAGCATAAATTCAAAGCAAAAACGTTAAACAATTAACATTGATAAGAAGGTACTTAAGTAATTAATTACAAGTTTACCTATGGTTATGAATCATGTTATCCATATTGATTAGTTTATATTTAGAGTCCAGTTCTGAACGAATTTTACGTACTAAGATTGTTTTCATGGTTTCCTAGGACCAACAGTGTTTCCGAATTGGTTGAATGGGGGAGTTGAATGTTACTAAGTCTTATGCAAAATGTGTAGTTCTAATCTCAGATTTCGATGTGTGAGTTATTTTCTCTTTTATTTACTTATTTTGACTTCATGTACAATAGTGGTAAATAGGCGGACTTAATGACATAAGGCATTCTCTACCAGTCTACCTTTGGGTAAAATACGACAGCGTACAAAAATATATAAAACTATTTGTTTTCGAAAACTTATATACTTATTTAAACTTGTATAAGTACCTACCTGAAATAAAATGATAAATACATTTAAAAGTAATAAAAAAAAACTTAACAGTAATTCTATGACTTAATTGGTCCTAAATAGTGGTTTTTAAAAGTAAATTTGCTTTCTTTTTCTTTTATATATTTAGGTAGATGTTACGTACAATACAGTAATCTGGGATATTTATAGTTATATCGTAAAAACCGTCTCAACCAACCGGTTTTTTCTACAATTATTAAATACATTTTTGCATTTCGTAGAAGGCATTGAAACTAGTGTATCATTATAGGTAGTACACAATGTTTATCTTCTGTCATTATAACAGAACATTGCGCTGTGCTCCGTGCAGAGGCCAGCAGGGTTCAAAGTCAAGCGTTTAAAGGCAGTGTAAACTGTCCCTTAATTGTTAGAACAAGGAAAATGTGTTTGTGTAAATAAAGGTATCAGTTATATAGTGTGATGTGAATGTTAGTAATTAGTGAGGAAGTGTGCAATGCTTAGAATTATATCAAGCTAACATACATTTAACTTATAGTACAAATGTTTAGGTAATTCTCATGTTCTAGGAACAGCTCATTTTCAAAGTCTTGAGGAGTACGTGTGAGCAAAATACAATTGCATATGTGCTATTCCATACTATAATCTATTTCCCTGCCAAATTTTGTTCAGATCCGTTCAAACGTTCTGGCGTGATTGAGGAACAAACATCATCCATCCATCAAAACTTTCCCATTCATAATAGTGGAGTAAGATTAATAGGGCACAAATGTAGGGTCGGGCTGCTACTGAGGAATTTTTACCATTCCTAGAATTGAACCCAGGAGCCACCCAGCAGTAGAGCTTGCCTCCACTAGAAAAACGGGGCAGTAACAGCATACATGATGATTTATTAGATAGATTTATAATTATAGAAAACACATAAAAAAAAGATTTTCCAAGAAAACTCCAAATCAGGTACCAGGCTAGCATAAAACATTACAAGTAACCATCTGAGCGTGCAGGTGTAACGTTTCACGTACGACCTCCAACAGTATCCTACCAGCCTAGTACCTACATCTTCCAACACACTATATTTATACCTGCTAATTGGCTAAATAGCATATATAATTAGTGGTATACTATATTAATAGTAGAAAATTATATGTGTAATTATGACTCACTGGATTTCTTTAGTTTAGGTTGAGTTTTCATTTATATCACGCATGACTTGTGAGTTACCTTACCATCATTCTCTTGCCCTTTTTCCAATGTTTTGGGGGCACTTATATAGATGAAATTTAGACAAATATCTTGTCAGTTACATTTTTTGAGTATTGGTGGAAGCGGCAAGGCTCCCGTAATTCAAATTATGTAACGTCTTTTTTACAATTTGCCGATCAACGCCAGGCTGTATGTTGAAGATTAAACACGTAATTATTTCCAGACTTTTATTCATTTAAATCTTCAATTTAAATTATATGTCCATGAGAAAGTCATACAATGGGATTATGTATTTTGCCAACAACCCTCCCCCTTATAAAATGAAAAGCTTAAGCCAGGAGTATTCTCCCGCCGGCTCAGGGCAGCGAGTTGGTTCCTAAGAAATACAGCAGCCCTGGAACACAAAGGGCAAAAGAAGAAACATGTAGTTAAAGATGGGTTTTAGACAGTACAAGTCTGACACTCCCCTTCGCTTTGCCCAGAGCGGTTGAAGTTATTTGATGATTTACCAGCAGGAAGAAAAAGAAGCCTATGTTATCTTGCATTAGTACCCAACTTAAGTACTATGTAGGAATACCTAAACACTAATTACAGACTAAGGCATTGATACCTTCTGTACTAGCAAATTAATTCTAGTCAGACATCCAGCATTTTCATTCAACCCGCGTATAACGTTTTGACGTGCCCATGGTCGAGTGGCGAAATTCCGATTACGATACGATACTGATTAGTATGTCGCCGTCTCTTTCTTTCCTATTGTCCTTGACGTAGTGCGTGAGAGACAAGACGATTGGAATTCGACGTTAGTGTTAATCGAGATTGCTTTGTTAAGTTCTTTTCTTTTATGGTCTCCTGGTAATACTGAGTTGAGTTGTCTTTGTTTTAGAGTAATTTATTAGTTGTTATATTGGTCGGACTATGTTCTGAAGATTTATTGACTTCGTGTGCAGACGTGATTCTGGTTAATTGGGATTGCGGAATAATTTTGTAATATATCACAAAAAAACTGTAAAAAGCAGTTTTCTTATTTTTAAATAATGCTCTTGTCTTTTAAAACCTTAAAATGATAAAACACTACAATTGTTTTGTCTACAACCTTTATCTACGAGCAATAATTCTTTTTTTACTTAGAAACAGATTCACAAGCACGGACGCTAGTTCTCTCGAAATTACCAAAAATGTGTTATTGTAAAATGTCCTTAAAACTATAAGACAAACGGTTTGAATCCCTAAAACAATGCCTTCCTACCAGTGGGGACTTGGGCAGTGATGCAATGAACTACCAATCTCGACCTTCATACCTCTAACTTCACTCTCATTTTCAATTTCCCTCACATTTCACATCGTACGTGATTTGTGCGGACTTGCACTACTGATTCATGTCGACCTTGATACGTCGTTACTACGTGTCGTCAGTTTACGAGTAGTCGATGTGACGTGCGAGTCGTGTGCATCGGTAATCGAGTGCGGTTTGTGTGTCGAATCGATTATGGTGGAATATTGATTGTTCTTCTTTGACGGTGTTTCATGGAAAATCGCTGACGCTGATTCAGTTTACGATTTAGTTGAATAACTAAAACAACCCAAAGTGATTTATCACGATATATTTCGATTAAAACTTCGTCGATTCTCCAAATAAACAAAAGACGTCCAAAATAAGTGAAAAGGAGTGCCCTTTCGTAACCATTTTAATCTTCATACTTCGAGTCCCGTATCCCGTATTATAAATTTTAACTGCTGCCCTACCATGACTTCTTAAAACAGAACCTATTCCACTGAGGGAAAGGGACAGAGCTATACAGGGTGCTTAGCACCGTCTCTTTCTCACACAGGAATAAGAACTGCTATAAGATGTCATGGTACTGTTTTTTGTATGGTAGAATAGAATGTAGGGTACTTTATTGGACATGAAAAATATAACGAAACTGTTTTACAGAAATTGCCAATTCTACGGTATCCTACGTTACTCTCAGCTCTCGAATCTAATACATAAAATTCTCTTGCCGTGGTGTTTGTTACCAAACTCCTTCGAAACGGCTAGACCGATTTGTATGAAATTTTGTGTGCATTTCAGGTAGGTCTGAGAATTAGCTAACATCTATTTTTTGTACCCCTCTCCAGAAAAGGAACTCAACAGCTAAAATCGTTGGGCACGGCTAATAAGTAATTAAATTCCGTTCAGCATCGCTATCATTGACTCAGACGATAATCGACCATTGGCCAACCAATTTCGGGTTAAGCCGAGCGTTTTTTCCCAAAACATTAATATCACACATCAGAGAAAGAAGGTACTAAGACATAGTTTAATCCGAAATTCCGAATCTGAAAGATGAAGTTGTCATGATTCGACATAATTTGTATAGTTATTTGCATATTGACGCATTTTCTAAATAGTAAGGATGAGTCATCCGCGATCACTCAGCATTAAATTCTGACGCAGATAAAATGTTGTAACATTAATAACTTTCAATGTAAGTGCTGACGTTATATACGACACGGTTGGCGCAGTGGCTGAACTATTGACTGCTGTGTCGTGGGTTTAATCCCCGCACGGAACAATAAAACAATGTTTGGCAAACGCACTCGACGATACAGGACAAATTCGCGTCGGCAACGTTTCAAATAAAAGAAAATAAAATGCAATAAAATTTATTTATTTGCATTTTTCTGCTGTATAGCCAGTTTTAGTATTTGTTTGTTACCACTTCACGAATAAAACGGCTAAACCGATTTTAATTAATTTTGATACAGAGATAGTTGGTACCCTGGACCCTTTTTTTTAATAAAATGAGAAATGAGCGAGAAATAAGGAAAGAAAAGGGAAAACTTAGCTTTGCTATAACAATCAATCAAGCGCAAGAGAAAACAACAGGTAACAGGACTTTTGCCCTTTATTTTCCGGGGCCGCGGTATCTCTTTCGAACAACCCGCAACCCTGGGAACTCGGTATGTATGTGTAGATTCTTGTATACTATTTATTCCAATACATACTTGTATGTATCTGTACTTGTAAGTACAACAACGTAATAAAAGCGACAATAGCAGACGATGTTGTAACACCATGTAACATGTTCAAGGAAGACATGTTGGCGGAAGGCCCACAACACAACTGTTAACAGCATGTTACATCTCGGAGTTATTGTGCGGTTGAGACGCGGCGCAGGCGCAGGCGCACTTAGATGTATTGCTGATAACAGATTTGTTCACGTAATTCTGTGATGGGTGGTTATTACTTTGATTCAGATCACATTTGTCAGGCCGTGTCGACGTCGTGTTCCATGCGCGCCTAAAGAGATTTTCAGAAATTCAGGGCCACTGCTTGCCGGGGTTGCGGGTTGTTCGAAAGAAATACCGCGGCCCTGGAACATAAAGGGCAATAGAAGGAACATGGGTGGGTTTAGATTGTACAAGTCTGAGCGGGAGAATGAAAATACACTCCGTATTTTATGATTTCCATCCGCACAAAAAAAGTCACGTTGGTATTCAAAGGTAACATAATATAATATAACATCACGCCTGTACTCCTCGACGGTAAGGCAGAGTGTGATATGCAGTGTGTGAGTAAAGTATACTTATATACTCTACTTTGCCTGTATCGTACCCACATTTCACTATTTTGTCAGCAATCGGACCCAACTCATAAAATCAAACTCCCTGGCTATTTAATAGCAATAAAATAGAAATTTTATTTTTTTATTCTTGTGTGATTTTTTTTTGTCGGGCCTACGCTTTCTCTCATACTTAAGTACTAACGCTGTAACAACAACATTGTAAAACCGAATGATTTTAAAAGAGTAACCATGGAGTTTCTTGCCGGTTCTTCTCCATAGGAAACGACCAACCCGAACCATGCATCTTTTCTCGACGTTTTATAAGTGCCCATTTAGGCCTATGTGAAATATTTTGATTTTGAAATACTTGATGAAAAAACTCAATAATACTTTGCTCGAACCAGGAATCGAACTGAGGCCCTTATTTTGTTGGACTTTAAAACTATTCTGTTTTTTTGAAACAACAAGGGCTACTATGACATCTTATAGCAATTCTTATTCCACTGAGTGAAAGAGATGGTGCTAGACACCCTGTATAGCTCTGTCTCTTTCCCTCAGCGGAATAAGAATTGCTTTAAGAGGTCATAGTAGGGTAGCAGGTTTTTACTGAATGGGGTTAATGCATACGTCACAAATTGGTTCACTACGCTATGATGTTGGCATAGTCAAGGTATAATCATTATCTGGGACAATGCCCCCCATAAGTAAGACGGGGTAAGCTGTAATCCTTCTTGAAATCTCAGAACGGATATTTTAATTGAGTATTTTCCCATTTGCTCTTTTGAAAGTAGGTCCTTCATATATTCGACACCAAGCCTTAATTTTGAATCATTTCCTCAATTCAACTTATTAATATATTATTGAATTATTCCGGTTTACTCATAACCCTACACTATTCGGTTAAGTGTACAGTCGATCGCACATACATATGACGTTAACCGTTCGACTTGGTCACCTGTCGTAAGAGTGGTTTTTGCAGCTCAAGTGTTTATGTAGCGTGGTTGATTGTACAAGTCCGAATTCTCATAATGCGGCTATTTATAAATAAAAGCCAGTCCTTTGGGCTTGGGTCTTTGGGTTTTAAGGTCCTTGACCCCTGTTCCGTTTGGGAATTTTCCGCTTTATACCTTGCGGGATATCTGCTTGATAAATTGTTTCTGTGGACTCAGCGATCATTGTGCCGATAGTCGTATCTGCCAATGGCTTAATTGCCAAGAGACTCGACCAATACTGGAGGAGGCTCTCGTTAGGCAGCTGGATCAAGGGCTTGATACAGAAAGCGGTACTCCTGGACACGGCTCGTATTGTTAGGAGGTTCCTTTCTCTGGAGCCCTGACTGCCGCCGGTAGATTGGGACCTGTTCCCGCTACCGGTGGGCTACTATTTTTATATGTTTTTAAGAAATATTTAAAAATTTAATAATATGTGATGAAAACAATAAATGAACGGAAATTGTTCTATCATTAACGTTGGTCTGCCTTTAACTCAATTTATTTGTGGTCGGCGCAGCTTGTCTCCTTATTCCGTACAACTCTAATACTTGTTATCTAAGCAGACCACCACCTTTCTAGCCATATCTATTCATATTCTAACCTGACAGATAGATGTGTTGCTGGGAGTTTGTTCCGCCACTTCTTCTTCCCAGCTAAAACACTAGGAAGTGGCGAAGGGCGGGCGTTTTTGTGGGACTGTCTCTTGTAATGTGACGCTCAAAAAGTGTTGATTATCAGCCTATTTTGAATAAATGACTTTTGATTTTGATATCTTTCCTTTGGCTCTCCTTCATTTGTTTTCCTCGGGGTTTTGAGAAAATCTTATCCATTGTATGTTATTATAATAATTATGATCACCGTTCGACGTGTATTCTTACAGTATTGGTTTTCCAATGAACTAAAATATGAATAAACAGACTAATGACAATCGGAACATGACGGAATTTCGTGTTCTTCTCAGATTGTGAAAATATTACACACACCTATTGTGTGCGATTTTAATTGATTTCTTAAATATACAAGGTGTAAATAAACAGACGTTTTCGTGAAGCATTCAAACATTATGTACATTAAACTCAAAACTTGACTGAATGACGTCATTGATTTTGGCTTATTCGAATGTTTGTACGTTTGTTTTATCATAAAAACAAGCACATTAAATACCCTAAAACTGTTGTTTAATTTAATGTTTGTACTGCAAAAGGAAAATGAAATAAATAAATAAATATCTTGGGACAACTCACACACGGCTATCTGATCCCAAGCTAAGCAGAGCTTGTGTTATGGTAACCAGACAACTGATATACATACTTATATAATTTATAAATACATACATATTATAGATAAATCACACCCAGACACAGAACAAACAATCATGCTCATCACACAAAGTTGGTCCTGGGTGGGAATCGAACCCACGACCTCCGGCTCAGCAGTCAGCCACTAACCACTACACCAACAGGCCCGTCAAATACACCGACCTTTTAAAGTGCCAAAAAATATTTATTTGTCTGTCATACCTATATAGGTACTTATAATTATAAAAAATATACATAACGTACTTTGTCTCAAGACATTACGTCATATATTACGTTAATGTCGTTGTTGGCACACAGAACATTTATTAAAACTATCACTTCAGAGAAGTTTCCAGTTAACTATTATGAAAAAATAATGTTTACATATTCTTGCGGAATCGGAATATCTATGAACATATAAACATTAGGAATTCGTTTTGCCACCTAAAAATAGACTCGCCAATATTAAGTGGTACTTAAACAAAATTAAATATGGGTTCTAGGTTCACTTCTACCCAAACCGTCCGGAATTATAGACTTGAAGTTATGTTTATGGACAACAAGGCTATCTAACTATTACTATTACGGGTCAAAATAGGCATCATCCTTTCGTCCATACACGATGGCGTATAAAAGGACTGGTGATCTTGTCAAAATAGGCATCATCCTTTTGCCTATACAAGATGGCCGTTTGGATGAATGACTGGTGATCTTAATACACATGCATACATAAACTCGTGCCCTTTATTGCCTTTTAGGGAAGGCACACCATAGAACGCCATCGCCAACAGAATGATCGTTAAAAACTCCTTTTTATTCTTCCACTTTTGTATCCATCATTCTTCAAGTAAAAAAAAAATTCAACCTCGTCAAAATTAAAGTGAATACTTTTTACGTTAACCGTTTCTCTTGTAATAAAAGTTAACAGTCCGGTTGCACCATGATTTAATCGTCTGGTTACGAAGGCGACAGGCTGGCTCATCAGGTCAAGGCAATCTTTATGATTGAAGCCATAAACAGACAACATCCTGAATTTTTTTTGGAATTATTGGGTCACAGATGTTGAAGACATATTTTGATATTTTTTAAAGTTTATCTATATGTTAACAACATGTGTCAGTAGCTCTGGTCTATGTCCTCTGGACAAGATTAGGATAAGTACTAAACCCATTTAATATTTTAAAAAAAATGCAATGTGAACGACCAGTGGGTCTCAAATGGCCGCTAAAGTTATAGTTTAAAAAATATGAATTACGTTACTATTCGTAAAATGGTCACAAACTGTTCCAAAACTAACTGCGTCTGTGACCATTTTAGACCCCCTATTTTGTCACAATAATAGACCCCTTAATCCTGGGGGATAACGTAGTGAGAGATTTTATTGAAGTAAATCAGTACTTCCGAAGATTATCTCCTTCATCCAAACCATATAATAGGTATACATATATAATTCTCGTGATACAGTTTTAGTTGCCATAATTATCCGAAACGGATTACCGATTTTTGTGAAAAAACAAAGGAATATTTGGTGGGTCTGAGAATCAGTTGTAATCTACTTCTATTATTTTAGCTGAGCCGCGGGTGAAACCGCTTGTCACAGCTAGTGTCATTATGATATGAAGTGCAGATTCTAGTTTCTCTAGCATTTACTGTTGGCGTCATATAATTAGTGTAAATTAATACTTAGTATCATTAGAAATTAAACCACTATCATTTAAAAACCAAGAATAATTACTTTTTGTTTGTTAATATGTGCTGGCTTAATTACACTGGTCAACAAAACTAAGATCATTGTTTATTTTTTTAAAGTTCAGTCTCAAATTGCCCTGATATTGTTTAAATGTGTCATTGATGTAAAACATTGAGTGATGATCTATAAAGCAAAAACAATAACATTCGTGAACAGTGACTGTTGAGTTAAGAATGAAAGGATGACCATATTCAACATCCTGCCTCATATACTACTGTAACCAGCGGTTTCCGTTGCAAGGTGTCATCTGGCCTGCTAGCTCGTCAATATACAATAGCTTTAATTTTGTTGTGTTCTTTCAGATAAAAAATAAGTAAGCAATAAATATGCTCAAATTCATTTATTTTGTGAACACAAGTAAAAAATAGATGATAAAATAAGGAAGTCAGAAACTTTCTATTTACCGCCGTTAGGCATACAACATTTTTTATCAGATTTTTATACTAGCTTTTGTCCGCGGTTCCTCCCATGGAAACATAGTCGGGTTATGGTTTACTTGTATTGAAGATAAATGTTTCAAACAGTTTAAATGTTCTAATGCAGCCATATCTATCTAGACCATTATCCCCAACCTATACGAAACTAGACCCAATGTGATTGGCTAAAACTCAACTTGAGGATTTCATAGACGTAAAGCCTTAACTGCTTCTTCATCTTATCTTGTAATATAAACCTAATGCTCATCGAACTAACGTTTATTCTCCTTTGTTTACAGAGAGACCTCGCCTCCGTCGCCGATGGGCGACGCGAAGGAGTCAAAGATGAACCAGATACAATTCTCACCGCCTTTCGAAAAACAAGACAGTTCGGTAAGTACACTCTTCGTTTGCTCATTCATCATGGTACTTCTGCTTTTATGCCAATTTATTGAGAGTCTGTGTAGCATTTCTCTTGCGTCCACTCTCTTCATCCGATTCTTGTCGGCAAAGATTAGGTCCTACTGTGACAAAAGGTGCTTTGTTTTTGGTTTTACGCATGTGAAATCTTCAAATAACTTTCCCCGCTTTGGGTGGAGCGAGGCGAGTGTCAGACTTTTACTGATTAAAGCATACCCATGTTCCTTGTTTTGCCCTTTACGTTTCGGGGCCGCGGTATCGCTTTCGTTCAACTCACAACCCCGGCAGGCTTTGGCCCTGGCCCTCTGGTTTGTTTTTTTTTTTAAAAGAGTGGGAGATGAGGGATGAAGAGGGAAGAAAAGGGAAAACTTAGCTTTGCTATTACAATAAATAAGGCGCAAGGGCAAAAACTACAGGTAGTAGTTACCTGCAAATCAGGAAAACAGAACTGTGTTACCCCGAATTTAACGCGAGCGAAGCTGTGGGCAAAAGCTAGTCTTCCATAAAGCACAACGATGAGTGATTTATGATGATGAGGGTCTCTATAATTTTAATAAGATTCAGGACCAGTAGCCCTACTATGACCTCTTAAAGCAATTCTTATTCCGTTGAGGGAAAGAGACAGAGCTATACAGGGTGTCTAGCACCATCTCTTTCACTCAGTGGAATAAGAATTGCTATAAGATGTCATAGTAGCCCTTCTGGTCATGTGTTTGAAGGAGGCTTGTCAAGTCATCACTGGATGTAGAGGACGAATGCTTTTTCTCATCTTAGGTATTATTTAGTATGACATAATTATATACTTCCTCAGTCGCGTGCTCATTAGCAAATATGAAAGGCAATTAGATTTTAATGACTTGACATAATTAAATAACGATACAAATGATTATGAAATACTCAGCTCTAATTGAAGGCAATGAATCATGAATAGTATCACGTATACAGATGAAGGAGGAATAGGTTGATCACCAAGAAGGTACTGAACTGAAGATTTAAGAGTCAATTAATTAATCAATGAGGTTAGAGGAAAGAGGAATGATGAGGTTCAGAAGAAAGCGATGTGTGTAACACACTTTCAATCAAAACCTGAAGGATTTTTAAAGAAACCAATACGTTGTTTCATAGATTTATAAACGACTACTGGACATCGTAAATAACGTAATAATGGCTGGTCTGTGATGTTGACAGACATAGCCATGTTAGTATGATGTGATACATAAGCAATTGCCTAGCTGTTTTATTTTTCAAACATTTTTATTTTATTTATAGTTGATATGGTTAAATTAGTTAGCTTGGCCCGAAAGGAGATTGAGGGACACCAGACGTCTCGGCATCCTTACACAATCCATCCATCTTTTCTTTGGCCTTCCTCTCGATCTCTATTCATTAACATTCAGATCCATCACTCTTTTAGTCACATGTGCTTCATAAACCATATGTTTCAACTATATTTAGTTGTTTTTTTTTCGCAAGATAAAGGGAGTTTTAGTGACCGCCGTAAAACTATGACAGCAGTTTACACTCGGTCGTGGGTTCGATTCCCACCCAGGACAAACTTTGTGTGATGAGCATGAGTGTTTGTTCTGTGTCTGGGTGTGATTTATCTATAATATGTATGTATTTATAAATTATATAAGTATGTATATCAGTTGTCTGGTTACCATAACACAGGCTCTGCTTAGCTTGGGATCAGATAGCCTTGTGTGAGTTGTCCCAAGATATTTATTTACTTACACTAACCATAAAGAACTTTTTAGATTCAACCTTTTCTTTCTAGAACTCTTTCGCCATCCACGTTACTCGTGTAAGAGTAGATTTCTCTCACCAATGCATGCATACCTCCAAACTATGTCAATCGTTGTTACAAAATGTATTGCATAATTAGCCATTGTCCGAGTAGAAGTTACGAGCACGTATTATATTCAGTTCGTAATTAAACCGGTATTTAAGCAGTGAAATCTGGTGATGGTTTCCTTATGTCATTTTAGGGTTTTAAGTGGTAGAAATGAATGGCTGGCTTTAATGGACGATTCCGGGTTGAGATGATTGCTATGTGTGTCGAAATGAGCAGAAAGTACTATAATAATATTGTTGGAACAGCGTTAGTAAGTTAAGTAAATTATAGGTACTATTAATACTTTTGGTCTCGGCGTTCATTTTGCCGATAGTCGTATCTGCCAATGCCAAGAGCTTCGACGAGCCTAAGGAAGCTCTCGTTTAGCAGCTAAATCAAGGGCTTTATACAGAAAGCGCTACTCTTTGACACGGCTCGTAAACAACAAAACACATTTCTATTCCTTACATAATGAAAATAAGATTTCCAAAAAGACATTATTTAAATATCTCTAAATACTTGACCTTGTGATGTGACTTGCAACAAAACAAATCGTTCAATGACTCGGACGGACATCATCTAATCCTTTTATCTAGTTTCAATACAATTAAGTATTAATTTATCATTGGCATTCATAACATCTTATATAATTTTTAATTCAACATAGCAATATTTTACATTTTTATTTGACATTATTAGGAGTAGTAACTTTTTCAAATTATGCATTTCTATCACTGCTCGTAAGTCTAGTGGTCATAAAAACGACTGCTGAATATGACGTCATAAATTCGATTTTCAGGTAGGGCAAAGTATTATCGGGATTTTGCGACAATAATATCTTGGTATCGGCAAAGGAGTCTGAAATTGTACCTGGCTGTGTGATGGCAGTAGACTCGCTTGCTCTTGTAGCATGGAACTTACAAACTAAACATAATTGAGATTTAAACAAAATATGGGTGTACCTAATATATGTATATATCCATTTAGCATGAACTCCGTCCGACCCAAATAAGCAATTTAAATCGTAAGTAACATTTTCGTCTGTCATTTGTAGCGGTTTTTGGCAGTTGTTACGTTGTCCCGATAGTCTGACAAATGCTGGTATTGAGCTGCATCTGATAAGACTGAAAGTCGACCATAGCAGGATAAAGGCTAGGCTGATGATGAGTCTTAGGTAACTTTACTTAAGGTTATCCCGACACGTATGCGGTATTATAAATAATAATATAAATAAATATCTTGGGACAACTCACACACGGCTATCTGATCCCAAGCTAAGCAGAGCTTGTGTTATGGTAACCAGACAACTGATATACATACTTATATAATTTATAAATACATACATATTATAGATAAATCACACCCAGACACAGAACAAACAATCATGCTCACCACACAAAGTTTTCCTGGGTGGGAATCGAACCCACGACCTCCGGTTCAGCATTCAGGGCCACTAACCACTAGACCAACAGGCCATAATGTAGGTATCATGACAAATAGTTTTCCTCCTATGCAAATCCCAGTCTGTTATTGTTCCAAAAGACTACAAAGGCCTATAAAACGATACACAGAAGGAATGAGCACACTAAACATAACTCATCGTGTGTAATTACTGTTTGTCGGTGAATTTTTGGCAGTTCAATAAATTCCAGGGTTTCCTCATGATGGTTTTCCTTCTTCATGTGCCGATCCTTAGTTTTGATCCTTAGTTTAATGCTATCGAGGGGCCCTTAATCTGCTAGAGCGGCTAGATCCCAAATAATATTTTGCAGTGTGCCTGGAGATAACTTTTAAGAATTAAGTTGAAAACGTTAAAATAGTATTTATTATGTAATTTCACATATTATCATCGACTCATTGGCCGGTTGTCCATTGTAGAGACAGACGCCACTGCCTGTTAATAAGGTCCAAAAAAGGACGCTCACATGGTAGTGGCTGGATTTAAAAAAAAAATAAGAACGTTGCCCCACACTAGGAGTTTCTCCTGTATCGTGGGTGCGTTTACAAACATTAAGCTCGCTATTAGACCCGAAACAACTATCTGCAGGTCATACAAATATTTTTTTCGTGCGGTAATCGAACCCGCGTCACGCGCAGCAGTCGATCGCTCAGCTACTACGCCAACCGTGCTGTGGATGATGGTTTGGACACGCGGGGCCCAAAATTGCGCGGTGCCCGTAGCAGTTGCTAATCTTGCTAATGGTTAATCCGGCATTGCTAAAGAAAGGTCAGAAATCCGGCCCATTAGAAGATGTTTTTCCCTGTCTGTAATCATGCTTGGAATTCCTTGTATTTGCTTCAATATATTAGATCAACATCTTATGATAAGAAAAAATACTGAAAATCCTGTCCTAAAAAAGATTTTCAGTTACTTTTTCACACATTTCCTCTTCAAATGAATGAAAATTAAATATCACTCTGTAGTGCACTAAAATATTGATTTTAGGTTGCAAAAACAAATATCGTTGCACTGATGCAAGTGATCTTTCTGTTGCTTTCTAGATACCTCAAACTGTTACAACATCTTATGCAGTTTTACTTTTGCAATAGTTGACCAATATTCCAGTGCAACACAGATCCATATTTAATTATTTTGATAATATTGGTTTAATAATTAAAACAGCGAAATACTTAACAGCTATGTGCAATATTGCTAACTTTCAGGAGACACATTCTTAAATGTGTTTTCTAAGCACTCAAGTTCTGCTGAGGGGCTTCCCGGAGTTGCGGGTTGTTCGAAAGAAATTTCGAACCCCGGAACATAAAGGGCAAAAGAAGGAGCATGTGCAGGTTTAAGTCAATAAAAGTCTGATACTCCCTCCCACTCCGCCCAAAGCGGGGGGATGTTATTTGATGATTTCTCAATCACAAAAAAAAGAAGAAAGTTTCCCAAGTTCTTATGCATGACATCCAAGACAGATATAGCCGAGTATTCAGTAGTTATGAATCAGCCATTACTGCGAAGGTACAAGTCGCCAGTACAATAGCCACTTACTTGCCATTAAGGTGCTCCTTGAGGAAGGCGATCAATGTGTTATTGTTTCAAGAAGCCTTGATGACTAGATACATTTGATATTGGACAAGGAGAATGTGATTTCATAGGTTATTTGTCATCGCTAGTTGGTCAGTGTTCGAAAAAATATTGTAACATTAGGTTTTTCGTACCTCAGAAGGAAAAAATGTTATATTATGCTTTTGCATGTAGCGGAGATGAGAATGTTGAGATGGATGTGTGAGTGACAAGAATGGATAAAGTAAGGAATGAATATATTCGAGGAAGTTTGAAAGTTGCGCCTGTTACAGAAAAAATGAAAGGGAGTCGTTTGTCTTGGTATGGACATGTGATGAGGAGGGATGGAGGACATGTGACTAAAAGAGTAATGGATCTGAATGTTGATGGACGGAGAGCGAGAGGAAGGCCAAAGAAAAGATGGATGGATTGTGTAAGGAATGATATGAAGGAGAAACGAGTAAATGATGCTGTGACGTCTGATAGGGGAGAATGGAAGAAGAAAACATGTTCCGCCGACCACAAACAGAATGAGACAAGGGCAGGAAAATGATTCCTTGCGCGCCTGTTTGAGTGGCGCGCGGAGGCACTACACCGGGGGGAAAACCCACTGCCGCGGCAAGTTGCCGCTCGGCGGGCAGACCTCCGGTGCGATCTCATGGTGGCATGGAGAGAGCGACTGTCGCAACCCCGTGCAGGGCACGCCACAATAGTGGCGATAAGTCCCCTCTTTGAGGAGTGGCTGGAGAGGCGTCATGGCGTCCTCACCTACCGCCTGACGCAGGTCCTCACCGGACACGGAAGTTTCGGGAGGTTCCTGCACATCATCGGGCGGGAGGAAGCGCCCGGGTGTCACCATTGTCACGATCGCCCGGAGGACACGGTGGAGCACACAGTGGCGATCTGCCCGGCTTGGGCGGAGCACCGCCGTGCGCTCGTAGAGGCGATCGGCGGCGGCGATCTCTCGCGTCCGGCCCTGGTTCAGGCCATGGTCCGGAGCGAGAGGGAATGGGAAGCCGTCACCACCTTCTGCGAAGCAGTAATGCTAGCGAAGGAGGTGGCCGGGCGTTTGAGGGAGAGAACATCGGCCCAACCCAGCCGCCGCGGGAGACGCCCATGGCGCCGGGCGCCGCGAGACGACTTCCGGCCACCGTAGATGCGGGCCTGTGGGCGGTGAGCAATGGGTAGTTCACCGTCCGTCCGTCGATTGACGACAGGCCGTGTCGACGGCGCGTTCGTGTTTCACGCGCGCCTCAAAGAGAGTCAGCAAAGCAGAGGGGCTTGCCAGAGCCTCTGCCTGCCGGGGTTGCGGGTTGTTCGAAAGAGATACCGCGGCCTCGGAACGTAAAGGGCAATAGAAGAAACATGGGTGGGTTTTAGTCAGTACAAGTCTGACATGCCCCCCCGCTCCACCCAGAGCGGGGGAAGTCATTGGATGATTTCCCACCCGAAAAAAAAAAAAAAAAAAAAAAGGGCAGGAAAATGATGATGATGAATGATGTCCGCCTGTCTGTCGAGACCCTTTATCTCGGGAACGGGTGGAAGTATTGAGTTGAAATTAAAACCATTGACTCAAGTCTGTGGTCATTTGGACCTGTGAATCAGAAACCCTCTACGTTTGCGGAGTCAAAAGATATGGCGGTTTATGTCTCAAGTTTGTATCTACGGAACTCTCGGTGCGCAAGTCCGACTCACACTTGGCCGGTTTCTTTCCTATAGGGTGTCTTGCGAATGCGGGAACCAGGCACAAATCCAGACTAAATTCCTGATGTAAAAGCCCAATAACACTTTGCCCAAACTTGAAATCGAATCTACGACCTAATGCTCGACAAATATAATAAAAAAAAATTGTTAATTTTAAATAATTAATTTTCCAACTCAGCTTTACTTTGTAAAATAATAATATTTTAAGAAAGAAATCAAAAAAATTGTGTAAAAAAAACTACTTTATTAAAAAGATCCTACCATTCTATCAATTGTCTATGCCATATTTGTTTAACGATTTTTTTTTATTCTAAATGGCCTTCAAAATGGTCCTGTTTTTAAGCTAGTATGCACATACCCCTTCATTGCAACTGTGTTTGTCGTAGAATCAATGGCGGGTAGTAGTATATTGCGCAATGAACGATAAGCCTCCGTTTCTTTCAATTGTTTTGCCAAATTGATAACAACAAGGCCAGTAATCATTGTTGGCAAGTACGTGCATTATCGTTTTACCGGTTATAACTTTGCGAATTGAACCTTAAGGACAATGTCGATTCACCACCTTCTACGAAGCAGTCATGTCATGCCTGTGGGCGGTAAGCAATGGGTAGCTCACTGTCCGTCCGTCTATTGACGACACGCCTTGTCCACGGCGCGTTTGTGTTTCACGCGCGCCTCAAAGAGATGTTAGCAAAGCAGAGGGGCTTGCCCGGGCCTCCGCCTGCCGGGGTTGCGGATTTTTCAAAGGAGATACCGCGGCCCCGGAACGTAATGGGCAATAGAAGGAACATGGGTGGGTTTTAGTCAGTAACAGTCTGAAGATATTTGATGATTACCCACTCCAAAAATAATATGGTCTAATTGAAATAAATGCTTTGAGTTTGAGAGATTGGACGCGTTGTAGATTTCTATAAAATTAATGGGTGATTCCTGCATATCTCTACGTTCCACTCAGCTTTGTCTAAATCCGGACCTTTCTACCATTAACCGTTCATTCCTGAAACTCTTCCTAGTCTAATTCACACCTATATGATCAACAGGTATGGCAGAAACGGCAACAGGCGGTGTGTGTGCGGCACGCGTTCAAGGACTATGGCTCCAAGAAGCGACCCAACCATGTGCTCAGTAACCTCAACATGACAGTCGCTAAGGGTACCATGTAAGTAGTCTAATGTATTGTAATAATCTAGAAGGAAACGAGACGAACTCGGGGATAGGCTGAATATTGAAAGCTTGATTTTTCCCGAAAGTCTGACAACCATTCTTACCAAAGGGGTGTCGTATTATTCTGTACTGGCTGACTAGTGGCTTCGCCAGCGTGTTGATCGAAAAAAACCTATTCCACAAGTTATTCCAGAATATATAATCTACCTCTGTGCCAAACATTAAGATCCGTTCAGCTTTTTTTTTTCGTGAAAGAGTAACAAACATCCATATATCTTTCGCTTACAAACTAGAATTTAGAAATTACTATCTACAGAATTTACATTGCTGCAATTTATTAACAAGTCTCCTTAAAGAGAGATCGAGTTCAAAATAGCATATTTTACGAAAGTAACTAGTTTATTTAACAGCAGATTCACGATTTAACTGTAGTGTCTAACTGTTTAATTTCCTTGGCACTGAAACCCTTTTATTTCCCGTTAGGAGATAAACATTACAACGTAATCCTGGACGAATGCCACATCCGATTACAAGTGATAGCAATCTCGTACATAACATATCGTACACCTATATCTGAACGGAGTCAACTCAAATATTGTGAATTTTTAGTTACCTTAGTTGAGGTTCTTTCCCTTAAACACCCGGCCACCTCCTTCGCTAGCATGACTGCTTCGCAGAAGGAGGTGACCGCTACCCATTCCCTCTCTAGGCCATTTATTCTCTAACTAGGGCCGGGTTTTAGTTACCCTTGCATTCGAATGCTCGGTGATAATGCGCAACTATCTAACATAACAGAATTTACACACAGTGACATTACCTATTTATGATTTGAAATAAATTTAATAAAAAGAATAAGGTAATGCGTTTTTCCGCCTCCTGAAAAAATACCTTTTTTGAGTTGTCCCAATTTATATTTAGGTGTGCAATATGGTAGGTGGCAGAATATCTAAAGATTTACTAACAGATAACTGTTTTCCACAAGGAAGTCTTTGGCACGATGCCAAGGTAGCAAAGGCGAAGAACAAAAGATTATTAACCTCTGAGTCCTTTGACAAAGGTTTGTAATTATATTGTATTAGAACAATTGATGAACATATGACATTAATTATGAGGAAGTTATCAAGGAAGAAGGCAACGTATGATAGACGTGTGCCTCTCAATTAAAATTATATAAAATCTGGTTCTACTAAGGGCCTATGCACACCACGTTTTCTAAACGCGCCGTCGACGCGCGTTTTGGGAACGCGCGTCGCCGGCGCGTTTTTATCCTGCAGAGCAGTTTGTTGTCGTTTGTATCGATACAAACGCGCGGCACCGGCGCAAAACGCAACGAGGGAAAGGGAAGTGTGAATCTACGCTAGTAGCAATCGAGCGATTTGGTGCACCGCACGTCTTTGGAACAAAAAAAGGAGCCTTTCGACTTTCGACACAGAAAACTTCATAACTGAAATTCAAAACCGGCCAATATTGTGGAATTCACGATTGCCGGATTATTCGATACACACGCGCGTTTGCATCGCGTCTGTATCGCTACACACGCGCGTTTGCATCGCGTCTGTATCGCTACACACGCGCGTCTGTATCGCTACACACGCGAGTCTGTATCGCTACACACGCGCGTCTGTATTTATACAGGTGTGCAAAGGTCTACAGGCTGCGTCTGACTTGCGTGCGTATCGCGTCTGTATCGCTACAAACGCGCGTCGACGGCGCGTTTAAAAAACGTGGTGTGCATAGGCCCTAACCTGACGGACAGGTGTGTAGCTAGGAAGTGTTCCGGCACTTCTTCTTTCCAGAAAGGAAGACACGCTAAACAGTGAATTTGAATTAATGCATTTTATTTTTAATAATTCTTATTCTTCTTCTAAGGATATCGATGTCCGAAAAAATTATTATTCCAAAATCCAGCTACGCGAATTAACAGAGTAGATAACGTAGAAGCCACACCTATAATCTTGCTTTTTGAGGTTATTTTGTACCACACAGATAGAACTAGTTTTTTTTTATTCACATTTCGCGATTTTAGATGATAACCTGTGAAACCTGTTAATAATTTGATTCGTTCTTATTAAGATGCCTGAGTATGACGCAGAAGAATGAAAAAAATAAAAAAGCTTATTAAAATTATCTGCTAAATTAATCTTTATTCGTGGTTCATATTTGCGTGGTCAATGAAGAGTGTAATAGTCAGCTTTATTGCAGTCTTAAATTATTACATAATTAATTAATTTAGTAACAGAAATTAGAAGCCGGCAATAAAGTGGGCGATAATTGCAAAAATAAGAACTGAAACCTGTCTAATATTTATTTAGGATTTTTGCTCTCTTTGTAACGTTAGCAAAAACTATCATAAAATCTCATGCATACATTATGTCGTTTTTGTATAAATAAAAACCAGAAACTTATTATGTAATCTGTACCAATGACGAAACGAGGGAACATGGTTGCAAAACTCAAGCGAGGAGCAATAAATTTCGTATTAAATACACAAGTAGTGTTTAAATCGTTCTATTTTGAATTCCTTACGTTCTAACCAAAGATTCGATGGCTGTGACTGACTGTGTGTTGGTGGAGCGTAATACCACTACATAGTATAAAACAAAGTCGCTGTCTGTCTGTTGCTATGTTGTATGTATACTTAAATCTTTAAAACTACGCAACGGATGTTGATGCGGTTTTTTTGTATAGGTAGAGTGACTCGAGAGGAAGGTTTAAATTGTATAATACTTCACGCCATGGCTCTTAGGAGGTGAGCAGCGGGTGAAACCGCTGGGCAGGTCGCTAGTTATTGATAAAATGAAAAAAAAACTTGTGCTTGTGTGTGTCAAAAAGTATGTGTACAATAGTAGTGAGCGTTAACCAAAATAGGACAGTACTTTCAACATGGATCTATGATCATTCTACAGCAAGTACAATGACTTTTGCACATACAATCAATGAGACCAATAATTACTTCAAGTGCTCTATAGCCCATAGACAGACGTCAAGCAGTCCTTATGACGCCTCTTGACGTCAAACGGCGTCAGTTCAAATAGGTTACTGAAATAGGAGTGCCATAATTACTGACGTAGTGTTTATCACAGTGAAGAACATTAGGCCTAGGCGTGTTTAATGATTCTGTTGGTTGGCATGTTTGATTATTTTGTTAAAGAAATGTTTTAAATGTAATTGTTTAGTACTGGTGAATCTCGTCAAGTCATTAAAAACAAAAAACGGCCAACGCAACGTACACAAACGCAGTTAATACTATAAAAACTCACAAAAGTAAACGAAATGGAAGATGGAGGCGCAAAGTACTGCAAGTGCCCGCCGGGATTGCGGGTTATTCGAAAGAGGTACCGCGACCGCGGAACCCAAAGGGCTAAAGCAGGAACATGGATGGGTTTTAGTCAGTAGAAGTCCGACACGACCCCTCGCTCCATCCAAACCGGGGGGTTGTGTCACCGAGAAGTTATGACTTCGGGATCGAAAAAAAAACAGCAGATAGTGCTGGAGCGAACGTAACGGAGAGATCTGGGAAAAATACAGACTAGGAGAACAGGCAATGTAATTAAAGTGGCCGGGAGAAACTAGATAGTCATGGCACAAATCTGCCAAAAGTGTAGAGTTTTGAAAGGGACTTATATACTTGGCATTGGGCAACAAAAAATTGAAAAGAAACAATACTTATTGTTCACTAGCTTTTGCCCATGGGTTCGCTCGCGTCAAATTCGGGGTAACACAGTTCTCCTTGTGCCTTATTGATTTGTAATAGCAACGCTAAGTTTTCCTTTTTCTTCCCTCTGTCTCCCTCACAACCGATAAAAAAATAGCCTATGTCCGTCTCCTGGTACCTAACTATACCTGTAACAAAATTCATAAAAATCGGTTTAGTCATTAAAGCGTGAAGAGGTAACAAACAAACAAACTCCCTTTCGCTTTTACAATATTAGTAAGGATTACATCTAGAACTTTGCTCTTCATCTACGTAAGAACAATGCGTCGTAGTCCCAACAACGTCAGGAAGTGTGCTGACGTCAAGCTTGTCAATTAGAATACTTAGCCCCATATACGAAGGTGACAATTACGTTGTGTGTTGTATATAACTGATGGCTATGTACTTGCAAGATGGTGTGTGACCCTTGTATGGCAGGCTATATGTATGACATACAAATTGAGACCTAATTGCTGACTGAATATGTTAGTGTGTGAGTGTGGGTCGTTTTAAGGTCGCATGCACTGAGGATTGTGGTCTTCCTGGTGTAATATTGTAACATCTAGTTTTATTTTTATTGTCATTGACTCATGTTCCTTTCGTTTTATTTTTCTTGTATTATTAGTCATAAATAAAAGACATAAAATGGTCCCTTGCAACTTGAGCCTCTTACATTCACAATCCACATTTGGTCCTTCGAGCCGGATCATTCACAAACAGGATCGAAAATTGGCTAAAAATAATAGTTGTCAGAAACGGGTATGTCTATAATAACTCTTGTATTGAAATTAGTTACTGAAAATGGATGATGAAGGCTTATTTGTAGATGAAAACAGTAATGTAGCATTCTAGTTAGAGTAATTTCCCATTTTTTGAGTTTAGAAGAGTAAGTCTATATCCAACATTCTACCTACTTAAAAAAGAAATACGCACACAAAACGGCACTGAAAGTACTGGATTTATCCTACCAGGGTTGCGGGTTTTTCTAAAGATATACCGCGGCCCCGAACAGAGGGCAAAAGAAGGAACATGGGTAGGTTTTAGTCAGTACAACTCCAACACCCCCCCCTCCCGCTCCGCCCAGAGCTAATTATAATTTTGTTGTAATGACTACTCTTGTTTGAACATTATTATATTTGATTGCTAAGTTACGGTGTTATTGTTTTCTCATTTGTATTTGCACCAATAGAAATATCTTAAATCTTGAAGACATTCAACTTTGAAATTCGTCATAGTTTCTAGAATTCAAACAATCAGAAATGTTCTATGTGTATTTATAACATCCATTGACGTCTTCAAACAAATGGAACATAATATAGCAAAAAATCACCATACATTAGACATATACCACAAAAACTTACCTACCTATGGCCATTTTTTTTAGATTTTTTACAATGCGTCTGAATGAATTCGTGGCCAGTTAGTTGATTGGGATCATTAACACATAGTCGCTAACGCCATGAACTTATAGGAATACCATTATGATTTTGGAAGTTTCTGCGTAAATATCGGTTTTTACTATAAATATTTGTGCCATGGTTTGAAAATAGGATGCTCAAGAATTTCCAAGAATTGGTTGAAAAACAAATTACTAGGCTTTTTTTTGTGGATAGGGCGTCATTGAGCATTGGAAGTGTCAGAGTTTTACTGACTAAAGCCAACCCAGCCATGTTCCTTATTTTGCCCATTATATTCCGGGGCCTTACTAGCTATTCGAGACCGTCACTCGCTTTTCATAAATTCTACTAATTTTTAAAATGCGAATGTTTTTGACGAAGGATGTTTATTACTATTTCACGCAAAAACCTACTGAGCGGACTTCGATGAAATTACACATTAGATTTATTATCGTGATCTACGCGGCCGTGGGGTGCAGATATATAAATACACTAGCTGTGCCCAGCGGTTTCACCCGCAGCACACTTAGAGGTATGAAAAATAGATGTTGGCCGATTCTCAGACCTACCCGATATGCACACAAAATTTCGTTCAAATCGGTCCAGCCGTTTTGGAGGAGTATGGCAACGAAAACTGTGACACGAGAATTTTATATATAAGATCATCATTTTCCTGCCCTCGTCCTAGTCTATTTGGGGTCAGTGCAACACGTTTTCTTCTTCCATTCTCCCCTATCAGACGTCACGGCATAATTTACTCCTTTCTCCTTCATATCATTCCTCACACAATCCATCCATCTTTTCTTTGGCCTTCCTCTCGCTCTCCGTCCATTAACATTCTGATCCATCACATCAAAACACAGCTATATAAATACGTGATAACTATTAAGTCATGATTATCAACATAGTTCTTTTGTTAGGGAATTCTTAACAAAAGGAAGCAAGCAGTCGCATTTTTTAGGCGGCAACCTCTTCTTAAACTTAGTATTCTTGGTAACTATTAAATGCTAAGAAAAAACGTTAAAGTTCTCCACTCCTAAAGTATTTAAGATGCATTGTATCTAGTTTGGCTAGAAATCGATCAGAAAAGGCTAGGCGGATGATAAGACATCTTCAACTTTAATTACAAAGGAGCAAGGTAATATTATGCAAACCTCCTTTATCCTTCCGTCACCCTTGGCAACGCATCCACGCACCATGACAGCCACCAAAGCAAACAACGACATCCTGAACCATTGAGAAATAAGTCACAGCCATTGCCTGCACGACTGTCGCCTTCCTCCACATACTGTAATACCACCTTTTCCTCAAAACTATGAAGAAACCACACCGTCCATCCTACGAAAATTGTCAAGCAAATATCGATCTTATAACAAAGGTGTAAGATTCTTTAAGACTAGTATTTTTTTCAATGAAGAAATGACGGTCCATCCTATGTTGAATCACAAGCAAATTCCAATCTTAATGCTTTAAAATAAGAGTGTTGGTAACTGCATGTGTGAGTTGGTGTGGTGTGGTTTAGAATGTAAATGGCGTTGTTTCGCAATGCTTCGTCCTCGTGTGTTGTTGAATGCGCAAGCGCAAGTGCGTCCGACCGTTACGTTGCGATCTCGGACGGTCATGTGGTGGTTGGTTTCTTGAGATTATATGATAGTGAGTGAAATGAAATCTTAGGTGACCTAGAAACTGAACTAAGTCTATTTTGGTCACCTCCTTTATTGTCGCTCTCTATTACGTCAAATCTTTTAGGATTTTAGGCCGTAAAAGCAGATCAGCGCAAGAGTCCTTTTTATGAAAAAGAGTGCCTAATGCGAGTTGGTTTTGTCCCTCATACCAAACATATACATCACACACATCATATATTATTTCTGCATAGAAAGTATTTGTGGTCGGGTTCCAGTCTAACCGTTTGTAGCTGAATGCCAATATTTTACATCCGAACGTCAGCTTATCTGACCACCAAAACCAGGTCACTGGGTAATGGGAATCCAATTTATTAAGACCTATGCCTATCTATCAACACTACTACATCCAAAATAAAGCTTATAAAAAAGGAAAGATCCTTACTTAATATCACAAAAGCGCAGGAGAGTCTGTTTGTCGTGTGACGTCTTCATGCCTGCGTGGCTAAACCGATTTTGATGAATTTTGGTACAAAGATAATTGGGACCCTGGAGACGGACATAAGCATTTTTTTTAAGTGAGATTTGAGGGAGAAAGAGAAAACTTAGCTCTGCTATTAGAATAATTTTATAAAGGTGCAAGGGCAAAAATTACAGGTACCTGCAAATTAGGAAACTTATTATTACTGTAGTACTACCCCGAATTTAACGCGAGCGAAGCCGCGGGCTAAAGGTAGTTTGTATATATTTGTAACGAATAAACTCAAAAAGCAGTAGACCGATTATCAATAGACCATTAGAATGCTGCATTATCACTGAGTAACATACCCCCGAATACTGAAACGTCACTCAAAATTTAAGTCCCACTTAAGTTTAACAGAGACTCAGAAGTGACGTTTGACCATACAAAATCTATAGTTTAAGACCTGCTCAAATATTAAGCAGCCCTCACATTTTGAGTGACGTTTCAATATTCGGGGGATAGACTCCATAATATTAAGCTACGACACTTAGCACAATCAGCAGCGGGTGACACCGCTGGGCACGGCTAGTCATTAATAAATCCTCTTCTTGTTCACAGATACGGTCTTCTTGGAGCCTCAGGGTGCGGTAAGACAACGTTGTTGTCCTGCATCGTGGGCAGGCGGAAACTCAACAGCGGAGAGATATGGGTGCTGGGGGGCAAGCCTGGCACCAAAGGTAAGATACCATCCAATGATAGGATACGTATGTCCCATGAGTGCCTGCGAAGGCTGTGTGAGGCTATCAGAACCTGTCGGGGTTGCGGGTTGTTCGAAAGAGATACCGAGGCCCCGGAACGTAAAGGGTAATAGAAGGAACATGGGTGGGTTTTAGTCAGTACAAGTAAGCTATTTGTTGATTTACAACCCAAAAAAAATGGCTCTCAGATGAGATTATTTGTATCTTACTTAAACAAGTAAAAATGTAAAAGTCTTTATTTGTCCTTAATAAATAAATAAAAACAAGATACAAGTAAATTCAATTAAGGACCCCTCTTACGGCAAAGCCGTCCCCCATTTGTCTCTCTCTTTCTCTTACTGTAGTAAGCAGTTTTGGCCTGCTGCTTTATTAATTTCTTCAGTCCATCTTTCTTGGAGCCTCAATCAGATGTTACTTTGTGGAAATAATTGCGAAAAAGATTCAGATTCGGGCCGCTCCCTTACCAACAACCCTTAAACGAGCCCTTGGGTAACCTGCGTAACTGGAGTCACCCCAGCGGTCATCGAGACAATGTCTCCTGAAGATGCTCTGTGGAGGGGCGAATAGTATAGGGGAAGGCGGTATTGTGTAACACAAGCCTGGATCTACGACGACACGGTTAGCGCAGTGGCTGACTGCTGCGCTGCGTGTCGAGGGTTCGATTCCCGCACGGAACAAATATTTTTATGACCTGCAGATAGTTGTTTCGGGTCTGGCTGTTTGTGTGTGTGAGTTTAAATGTTCAGGAGAAATTCCTAGTGTGGAGCAACGTTTTTTAAAATAGAAAAAAAAAAACTTTAGCGCAGAAATGAAACGAAATATTTTGCATTTTATTTAATCAGTATGTTAGTTTAAGGCCAAAGCGAATTCTGTTGCTGAAGGCACATGTAACCTGTTCAGGCACATTCGTTTCGGTGTTTTTCCTCGAACAAGAAAGCCGAACAATTACCACAGAACTATAATCGATTTTGTTGCCCGGCTGTTCCGATTAAGGTGATTCGTATTGCTGCCGTGTTCGTTTACAAACTTCTATAGTGTTCCAAATGATGACAGTGGGTGTTGTGGCAAAAACGTGCTTGTACATGAAGCTTAAGAGCTTATACACAAAACTGCGATGTGTCGTCGCATCGTTAAAATCTACGAGCTCGCACGACGTTATTCATTGCTGGTTCCTGCGATGCGGCAACATATCGCATCGCAATTTTGTGTAGGAACAATACATAATACCAACTTAACACGTGCGTAGTACACCTAACTTATATTCTCGGACACATCTTTAAACTCAGATGTGAGTGGCAAAACCAGGACACTGTAGAAAGACGACAGAGTAGCGGCTACATGTTAAGATTATAGAAGGAAAGAAAGAAAAAATATTGGCTAGTCGCAATTACGACGAGCAAACAAACAAACAAAATTAAAAAATAAACATTGAACATACAAAGCAGCTGACTAAAAAAACTAACAAGATAATAAAACAAATAGAATATTATGTTTTCATACTATGTTGTATGGAGAAGCACGTTGTTAAATATTAGCAGCCGCACAGGTCGATCTTGAGGTTAAGTCGCGCTTGCCTAGGTTGGTCTGTGGATGGGTGACCACCCGTTACATACCGAGTTACCTCCGTGCCTCGGAAAGAACGTTAAGGTGTTGGTCCCGGCTGTCGTTTGTAGACCTTTGACAGTCATTACAGATAGTCAGTGTCCCGAATGTCTAACAATCAGTCTTACCGAGAGGTATCGTATTACCCAGTACTAACTGAGTTATGGAGGTCGGATAGGCAGTCGCTCCATGTAAAATACTGGTATTCAGCTGCATCCGGTAAGACTGGAAGGAGCCGACCCCAACATAGTTGGGAAAAGGCTAAGCAGATGATGAATATGTTGTACACTTACACTCTGGCAAATAAATAACATCTTATTATATTTTATGTAAGGATATTAGTAGGTGCCCTTGTAAGGTTACTTGCTGCCTACCCCCTTGGGGAAAAGGTATCAGATTGTATATCTTAAAACTCCTCCTTTATTCCACCAGGTTCTGGAGTCCCCGGCAAGCGCGTAGGCTACATGCCGCAGGAGATCGCTCTGTACGGCGAGTTCACCATCAAGGAGACCATGATGTACTTCGGCTGGATCTTTGGCATGGAGACGCGCGAGATCGTGGAGAGACTGCGGTTCCTCCTCGACTTCCTCGACCTACCCAGCGAGAATAGGATGGTGAAGAATCTTAGGTAAGTGGAGAAGAATTAAGGCTTTAAATATTGAATCACAGTAAAGTAGAACGTAGGAAGTTTAATATGCGGAAAAACGTAATTTTCGTGATGCAATGTGTGACAGTATTTTAAAAAATGGACAACAATTGTTGAAGGCTCAGAGGCCGCAAGAACTGGAAGTCTTATGACGAAGCCTTTCCAATGGCATGATGAAGGCTAACAGTAACGGTAGTTGAATGTCTACAACTTTTATTTTGTAAAATATACAGGAAAATTAAAAATTTACGTTAATTGACAACTCTGTGATTGATCAAGCTATAAAGTTCCAGTATAATATTATGGCCTGTTCGCTTTGTATAGATATCTTGTACAATGATAGATACGCATAGACTGATTTTGCATTTATGCTGCTTACTCGTCATGTGTACTAGTGCGTTCTTACTGTTGGGGGTAAAAAAAAAGTCATACATTTTAAATGAATTGCTTTCCAATACATTTCCAGGGGTTCTAAAATGTTCTATAATACGAACTACTTTTCAATCCGTAAAATGGTCACAAAGACAATTCATAATATTAACCAAGTCTGTGACCATTTCAACATAAATTTATATTATCATCCTATTATGATCTTCTAAAGCGAAATGAACCCCTGGAAATGTAGCTATTGGAAAGCAATTATTTTAAAATGTATGAGGACTTTGTCTATGTAGGCTTGTGTAAAAACCCAGTGACATATTTGATCAATCAACTTATTTAGGTAAGTAAAAGGTAGTCTGATTAAATTTATTATAAGATAGATTTTGCCCGCGGCTTCGCTCGCGTTAATTCGGTTAACACAGTTCCCCTTGCGCCTTATTGATTTGTAATAGCAACGCTAAGTTTTCCCTTTTCTTCCCTGTTTCTGCCTCACATCCCACTTTTTAAGCCTAGCCTATGTCCGTCTTCTGGTTCCCAACTATCTCTGTAACAAAATTCATCAAAATTGGTTTAGCTATTAAAGCGTGAAGAGGTAACAAACAAACAAACTCACTTTCGCTTTAATAATATTAGTAAGGATGTCTTGTTTTATTGTTTTTGGCTGAGGGATAAGTCAGAGTTGTGGTCATAGTGTACCACATTTTATCAGTTATTTTGAACCTACCTACGAAATACAAAATCCAAACTCCATAGCTGTAATTGTATTTAATTAAAATAAATTTTAATTGACGACACGGTTGGTGCAGTGGCTGAGCGATTGACTGTTGCGCTGCGTGTCGCGGGTTCGATTCCCGCACGGAACATATATTTGTATGATCTGCAGATAGTTGTTTCGGGTCTGTCTGGCTGTTTGTGTATGTGAGTTTAAATGTTTGTAAACGCAACCACGATACAGGAGAAATTCCTAGTGTGGATCAACGTTTCTTTTTACAAGACACAAAATCGAAGCTCCGTAGCTGTGATTGAGTAAGCACATTCAGAAAACCCATAAACACTATAACATATTATATAACTGGCGTAACAAGTGACATTATATTAAGTAGTTACATTTCGCAAACCGGAATCTAGAATCCGGCACAGCATGGCCAGGGTAACCCCACATACATACATAACCATCAGGATTTCCTCTTAAATTCAGTAATGATAATTACTTAGGCAAATAAAAAAACGGTAAAGTGTGAAGCCGACACACGCGTTAAGGTTCTGTGTCACAAGAGAAATTTTTTAAATTCTTACTTAATATTATAAAAGCGAAAGTGAGTTTGTTTGTTTGTTACGTCTTCACGCCTAAATGGCTATTCCGAATTTGATGAATTTTGGTACAAAGATAGTTGGGACCCTGGAGACGGACATAACGTTTTTTTAAAAAAAAAAGATTTAGATATGAGGGAGAAAGAGGGAAGAAAATGGAAAACTTAGCATTGCTGTTACAATAAATAAGGCGCGAAGCCAATTATCTATAACAGTCTACAATATAGGCACAGCCTTGGGACCGGGGTTGCGGTTTGTTCGAAAGAGATACCACGGACCCGGAACATAAAGGGAATAAGAAGGAACATGGGTGGGTTTTAGTCAGTAAAATTTTCACACCCTCCCCGGTCCACCTAGAGTGTGGGACTTGCCTAGCCTTGTGACTAAATAGACAGACAAAATGGCGTGGTGCAGTAGGCTCGTTGCTAGGAGAATAGGGTCTTCTTTAGAGCGGAACCCTAAAGAATGACGTTTAAATACTTGTTTATTATTTGCAGTGTGACAGACAGGAAACCTGTATGTGCGAATTTATGTTGTGTAAACGGTTGGAGTTGATGTATATGGGTACGGTGACGTCACTGTGTATTTACTATCAATATTAGCGAACTATGTAGTATTCTTTATGACAAAGAAGACACGTGTTTTGTAGAATCTTAGTATCTTTCATCTATGTACAGACGCCTGCAGGTCAAGCTAACCGAAACTGTCAATTTTTCCCAATGAACCTTGAACCTAATACTTTAGAACTAAAGTCGAAAATCTATCAAAGAAATCTGACAGATTGTAGTAGCTTGATGTGCACGCGTCTGTACATTACCCATTTTTTGAAATTTTAGTTCCAACTCGGTAGTATACGCTTTCGAACACATAAACAATTATGAAAATCGATTTATAGTTTGCAGAAAACATATATAACAAAAATAAAATGGTCGAACACAGAACCTGCTTTTTAAAAATCGGTTAAATAGTTGAGTTTCATGGTCCGAGACACCACGCGAGAGTTCTTGCATATTTATGTCACTAGCTTTTGCCCGTGGTTTCGCTCGCGTTAAATTCGGGGTAACACAGTTCCCTTTTCCTAATTTGCAGGTACCCGCTTTCTGTAGTTTTTGCCCTTGCGCCTTATTGATTGTAATAGCAAATCTAAGTTTTCCCTTTCCTTCCCTCTTTCTCCTTCATATCTCACTTAAAAAAGCCTATATCCGTCTCCAGGGTCTCAACTATCTTTGTACCAAAATCGGTTTAGCCATTAAGGCGTGAAGACGTAACAAACAAACTCACTTTCGCTTTTATAATATTAGTAGGGATACCTTGTACATCAAAATCTAATTTAGTATTACATCACATGATATAAATACAAAAATTCAGACAGAAGAGTAAACTAATGTATGCTGTTATTTTAACATATAAATCCAAACTAATATTATAAATGCGAAAGTAACTCTGTCTGTCTGTCTGTCTTTTCATCACGCCTAAACTACTGAACTAATTTGTGTGAAATTTGGTACAGACATAGTTTGGAACTTGAGAAAGGACATAGGATAGTTTTCATCCCGAAAATCCACCGGGAACGGGAACTATTAATCCACGCGGACGAAGTCGCGGGCAAAAGCTAGTTGTGTATAAATCTCTCTCGTTGAAACTCTTCTTACTCAAGTAGAATGTCCAGAATAGTGTAACGCATGCGGAAACGGAAGTGGCTAAGCAATTAAGCATACCTACGAGATCTGTATGTTTTCCTATATTAACGTAATTGGATACAGCGTTAGTCATTAATTACTAGTAAAATATAAAAAGGTAGTTTCCATTAATTACAACAAAGAAATCACGTCACGCGTTTGTTTAACTGCAGGATTGGGGAGATTATGTTTGAAATAAAAAATAATAATAGTCTATAACTGTCCCACTGTTGGGCAAAGGCCTCTTCTATAGGTTTTTCATTTATATAAATTTATTTTTAAAACAATATACGCAGCTTTACCCGCGTTATGATCGAAAAAAAAGTATCCTATGTGTTATTCCAGACTATAATCTACCTCTGTGCCAAATTTCATCAAAATCCGTTCAGCGGTTTTGACGTGAAAGAGTAACAATCCTCCATACATCCATTCCCACAAACATTCGCATTTATAATATTAGTAAGAAGTATCTTATTAGTCATTCCAAATGATTATGACAAATGATTATTATGTGTGTGAAAATCTTTACGAATCGCAAACACAGGTATCTCCGTTTAACTTGACTCATAGGTATTTAACATCATATTTTGTATCCATTTTGTATTTGTGCAAATATTTCCACTAGACCATGTATTTTCCATGCATTTGCTAATCATCGGAGTTATTTTAAGAACAGATTGACAGCTTAGGACCTGAGCATGACTCGCTTGTAAAATATATAATATTTAGTAATTACTAATTGCGTAATTGTTGGTAGTTTTAGCTAGCAGGTTTATCATTCGCTTCTTACGCAACTTGAAATTCAGTAAAATGACTTCGTTAATTAGAATAAAGTCGCTGTAAAAAAAGGAGATAAGATCCGGGGTTGTTCGAAAGAACATGGGTGGGTTTTAGTCAGTAATATTCTGACATTACCCCCCGCTCCGCCAAGAGTGAGGAAGTTATTTGATGATTTATTTGAAAAAAAATCCAGGAAATCTACGGTGTACGATGTTGAGGAATCAACATAAACTAGTTTTGTATAGGTTGATGTGTCGTCATAAAGCCAACATCATTTTCCTGCCCTTGTCCCGTTTTATTCTTCCATTATTTTCCTATCAGACGTCACGGCATCATTTACTCCTTTCTCCTTCATATCATTCCTTACACAATCCATCCATGTTTTCTTTGGCGTTCATCAACCTTCAGATCCATCACTCTTTTAGTCACAAATGCTTCGTCCCTCCTCATTCCATATCCATACCAAAACAAACGACTCCCTTTCAATTGTTCTGTAACAGGCGTAACTTTCAATCTTCCTCTAATATACTCATTTCTTACTTTATCCAATCTTGTCACTCCACACATCCATCTCAACATACTCATCTCCACTACATGCAATCGTTTTTCGGAATCGGAACCCAAGTCTAACATAATTCGGAAAAAGTTAGACTGAAAACGATGCTATTAAACAAATTAATAACAAGAAAATCATTTTGTAAACACACCGTGACATACATAGCTGCTTGTTCCCACAGTAGTATCTAATTTTCCCACAGCAATTAACATAGCTCAAACAATTTCCAAAACAATGTCTGTCTTTAAACAAACACTTCCAATTCGTAAACGTTCCCAGTAGCGTGACAAATGTGTATGTAACGAGCATTTTGTCACGCCAATTGTGACAAATCTGTGTGTAAGAGTGTACTGAACATTTTGTCACGCTTATTGTACCTAAACGTGCGGGACACGCTTGGTAACCGTGACAAAGAACTTATGTCGGTATCGGAGAGTAGTTTATTGAAAACTAACATAATTGATTGGGAAATTGTGGTGGGTTTTCAAAATTTTATGTAGTTTATGGAGAGGAGCTCGTGGCTAAATAATGGCAGCCAGTCAGGTCGATTTTTAGGTAAAAGCTGCGCTTGCCTAGGTTGGTCTGTGGATGGGTGACCACCCGTTACGTACCGAGTTTCCTCCGTGCCTCAGAGAGCACGTTAAATTGTTGGTCCCGGCTGTCATTTGTAGATCTTTGACAGTCGTTACAGATAGTCAGTGTCCCGAAAGTCTGACATCCGGTCTTATCAAGAGGTATCGTATTACCCAGTCCCAACTGGGTTATGGAGGTTAGATAGGCAGTCGCTCCATGTAAAATTCTGGTATTCAGCTACATCCGGTAAGCCTGGAAGCCGACCCCAATATACTCTTTCACGTCAAAACAGCTGAAACGGATATTGATGTAATTTGGTACAGAGTTAGATAATAGTCTGGAATAACACATATTACTATACTTTTTTTCGATTATTACGAGGGCGAATCCGCGGGCCTCAGCTAGTGTGTACATATATATAAATCCTAAGTGCGAGTTAAGTTCACGCTAGGTCTGTATTGAACTTAATTTCGTCATCTCAGCTTTCGAATGTTATTGCTGATTACGTGGGAAGTGTTGAGTAATCTAAGTTGGCTATATAGCTTCAAGTTGGTGATTTAAGTTACATATTTTGCTGTAGAAATGTCCCTGGTTTCCTTGTTTTTTTATTTTCTAAAAGTTTATGGGTGACTGTCTCGTTTATCTAGTGGCAGCAACTTCAAAGCATGAGTCCTAGTTTCGATTCCTAGGTCGGGCAATGTGTTATTAAGTTTTTCCATCTGGAACTTCTCAGTTTCAGCTACGGAGTCTGAATTTCTGCCCGCTTGATGTCCAAACCCTCGCTCCTATTACATGGGACCTTAAAATACATCTGACGCAATATGCCGACTTGACTAGCGGGGACACCTCTACGGGCGTGTAATTATATTTATTGATGAAGAATATCTTTCATCGTAATGCAGTGATCATGTCATGTTCTTTCTTATAATTTAATTAAAATAGTTTTGAAAGATTAATTATAAAAAAAAACATTAGGCACGGACATAACACTTCAAATTAAAATAAATATATATCTACATAAAAATAGATATTAATTAATTTAGTTTAAAAAGAATTACTATAAAAACTTTATTCTAACAATCGTCTAATCGAGTTTTTATAGATCTTTAACTAATTTAAAATGATCAATTCCATTAAACTATAATAAGGATATTAAAGCTTACGTTAAGAATATATAAAAAACCGTTTTATATTTTACCAACGGTAGTTAGTCTATTTTTATCCGAGCTACCATTTATCGTCCTACTACCTTTCGCCCGCGGCTTCGCCCGCGTTAAATTTGGGGTAACACAGTTTTCCTTGCGCCTTATTGATTTGTAATAGCAACGCTAAGTTTTTCCTTTTCTTTCTTCCAGCTTTCTCCCTCACATCCCACTTTTTGGAATAAATTAACCTATGTCCGTCTCCTGGTTCCCAACTATCTCTGTACCAAAATTCATCAAAATTGGTTTAGCCATTAAAGCGTGAAGAGGTAACAAACAAACAAACTCACTTTCGCTTTTATAATATTAGTAAGGATTGCCATCTACGACCATTTTAACACAGCATAACATCTACTTAAGCGCTGCGCAAACGTGGACACTTTAGTGCCCTGTGTCGGATACAAGCTACCGATTCCTGTAGAGTTGTAGAAATTGCTGTAGCGACAGATTTCATACTGGTTATATAGACATTTTCATCTTGTCCGACACAAGACACAAAAGTGTCCACGTTTGCGCCGCGCCTTAGGTACCAATTTGTTCAATAGGTGTCTAATACTAACGAGAAATAAATACTTGAAAGGTCAATGTATTAGATCTATTAAAGCTTTCGAGACCCGAGATTCCTGGTGGGAAATCCCACTAAGTTGACCTCAGATTTTGACCTAAGAAGTATATTTATATAGAAACTAGCTTAACCTGTCTAATTTATAAAGTTCTCGTGTCACAATGTTCGTTCCCATACTCATCCGAAACTTATTAATACGCCATTACAAAGTCTGCTATATCACACATGACGAGTTGTCCTTTAGTCATTCAATTAAATGTCGTCATTCAATGAACGCGCTAGTCATACAATCAAATAGCAGATTCAACCAGATGACTGCGACATATATCGGGTAGGTCTGGGAATCGGCAGACATCTATTTTTCATACCCCTAAGTGAAAAGGGAACCTAAGCAGCGTGTGAAACCGCCGGGCACAGCTAGTGATATATATATTAAGTCAGGGGTATGAGGCATACCGAATATACATATATATAAAATTTCATAAAACATCGGTCAAGCCATTTCGGAGGTATGTGGCAAATATAACTGTATCACGAAAATTTAAACATACGAAGAAAAGAAAAGATTGAATCACTTGTAGCTTAGAAAAAGTGAATGCTAGTAAATAGCACAGATGACTACAAGAACAGCTACCCTACTATGACATCTTAAAGCAGAACTTATTCCGCTGAGGGGAAAGAGACAGAGTTATACAGGGTGTCTAGCACCATCTATTTCACTCAGTGGAATAAGTTCTGCTTTAAGACGTCATAGTAGGCCTACTGTTCATAAAACGGATCTTACACAAGACTTACAATGACTGAACTTATTTTCCTCTTACTCAACAAAAGATATATTTAGTAACACGAACTCGGTTAAGAGTAATTACACGTCATAAACGAACTCTTACTATTTATGTGGATAATCGTTTATTTTATGCATTTACTAACTTCGCCCGCGACTTCGTCCCCATGTTACTTTATAGTAACGCTAACTTAAACCCGCGTGATAATCGAAAAATAAAAATTAATTTCACCACGATCCGTTCATCCGTTTTAACGTGAAAGAGTAACAAACATCCATCCTCACAAATATTCGCATTTATAATATTACTAGCTGTTCCTCGCGGTTTCACCCACGCTGCTCAGCACCTGTTTGTCGTAGCGTGATGTTATATAGCCTATAGCCTTCCTCAAGAAATGGACTATCCAACACTAAAAGAATTTTCTAATTCCAACCAGTAGTCTCTGAGATTAGCTCGTTCAAACAAACAAACTCTTCAGCTTTATAATATTAGTATAGATAAGTAGGATTGAGATATTTTGGTTAATTACTGAAAAAATCCTGAAGGAATTCAGAATCTCATCACATTCATCTTTAGCTCACAAATCATCTCGTTGATCAGAAGTTCATAACTCATCATCTGCCTAGCCTTTTCCCAACTATGTTGGGGTCGGCTTCCAGTCTTACCGGATGCAGCTGAATACCAGTACCTTATTTTACATAGAGCGACTGCTATCTGACCTCCATAACCCAGTTAGTACTGGGTAATACGATACCTCTTGCTAAGACTGGTTGTCAGACTTTCAGGACACTGACTATCTGTAACGACTGTCAAAGATCTACAAATGGCAGCCGGGACCAACAGCTTAACGTGCTTTCCGAGGCACGGAAGCAACTCGGTATGTAACGGGTGGTCACCCATCCACAGACCAACCTGGGCAAGCGCGGCTTAACTTAAAGATCGACTTGACCGGCTGCTATTATTTAGCCACGAGCTCCTCCATAAGTTTATAAGTAAAGTCATAATATGATGCAACCAATCGACTTTCACCGTTCAAATGCGTACAATGGCTTATAACTCTTGTAAGGCAATTTTTTGAAAGGTGAAATTTCATATGACTTGACGGTATGAGATCATGATGTTGTGGTATCATGATGAGTTGGCATTACATGATCGAATGGTACTCGATGTATGTGCTTGTGGTCTGTTGGGAGAGGACGCTGAACATGCTATTAATCCTGCTTTAAACTCTACGACGACATGTAAATAAAAGAGCACTAATACTAATAGAATAAGAAGAATACACTATTATTTTTAAAAAGAATACACTGTGAAAGAATCATAATTAAAATCAATGATTCAATTATCCATAATTTTTTTTTTCATTTTACTTGACTGTTACGACCCTAGGCGTACGGTCAGGTCAATTGCCGACGATAGTAGGTACATACTGAAGATATTAATTACAGACGAACAACTAGCTACGGAACCCTAAAAAAATATTTCTTCGCATTGATTTGCTAATCGAATACCTTTTTTCATATGTAAAGTTACAGGCAAATAATAAGTTAGAATGCAAACACAATTAAGCTTTGCCCATAAAATAGAGTTCAGTGCTCTGTTTGTAAACTTCAAAAATCATTTGACAACCTAGCTAGGACAAACGCAAAAGACATAAAAAATATTGCGCCAAACAACTCACGGCAGAGTGAATTGTTAAGAATCTTGTCAAATATTTGTTGATTATCTATTTGCGAAAACGTTAAACCTTCCAAAATATCCTAAATGAATCGGTGCTTGCTTCACCAAAAGAAGGAGGTTTACAGTCGACTGTATTTTTTTTGTGTGATTTACCCGATTTCACCATTAAAAAAACACATTTTTGTCTGTATTACTACGGTAGTTTATGCATCGACAATATGCTTATTTATATCTTAAATCAATACTCAATAAGAATTTGTGTGAGATACCATCATAATAAAAGAGTAACCATGGAATTTCTTGCCTGTTCTTCTCCATAGGAAACGACCAACCCGAACCGTGCGTCTTGTTCTCGACATTTTAGGCCTAAGTGATATAAAAAAAATGATTTTGAATTAAAAGGCTAAAATAAAAAGCTAAAAAAAAACTACAAAGATGGCTAATAAAGTTTACTTCCGGAAGTTTGTTTTTTAGTGTTTTTTTTGGAGTTTGTTTTTTTTCTGCTTAAAAGTTTTTTACAACCAAATTCTGCTAATCCACCATAACCTAAACAACAGCAACTCCTGAAAAACATAATCAACAACAGTGCCAACAGTGCCAACCACCAGAAAAGCAAAGAAACTCAACTAACCCCCGAATACTGAAACGTCACTCAAAATGTGAGGGCTGCTTAACATTTGAGCAGCTCTTAAACTTTAGATTTTGTATGGTCAAACGTCACTTCTGAGTCTCTGTTAAACTTAAGTGGGACTTAAATTTTGAGTGACGTTTCAGTGTTCGGGGGTTAGACCCACAGAAACAATCTGCCGTTCTGCTCTTATCAAAACCATAACTAAACCTTACTCTCTTCCACAGTGGTGGTCAACAACGCCGAGTTTCCTTCGCCGTGGCGCTCATGCACGACCCAGAGCTCCTCATCCTGGACGAACCTACAGTGGGGGTCGACCCACTGCTGCGTCAGTCCATCTGGACCCACCTGGTGCGCATCACCAGCTCGGGAGACAAGACTGTCATCATCACCACGCATTACATCGAAGAGGCGCGGCAGGCGCATTGTGTGAGTATTTTGTAGAAATTGTATTTTTTTAAGATGGCCAATCAACAACACGGTTAGCCCAGTGGCTGAGCAAACAACTGCTGCGCTGCGTGTCGCGGGTTCGATACCCCCACGGGACAAATATTTGTATGGGCTACAGATAGTTGTTTCGGGTCTGGCTGTTTGTGTATGTGAGTTTAAATGTCTGCAAACGCACCCACGATACATGAGAAATTCCTAGTGTGTAGGTAGTGTATAACATATCAAACGAAACATAGTGGGTAAGCTCAGGGAATTTAAAATGGCCGCGTAATATGAGTTACGTTTAAATTTTCAAAACGGTCGCAGACGCAGGTAATATTGTGATGTGTTACGAATGGTAACGTAAGTCATATTATTTAACTATTATAATTTTGTTAAAACTGCCATTTTATACCCCCTGAACTCAATCTGGAAAAAGAATAATGTTTTACCGCCAAAAAAAAACTGGACATTTGGTCCATTAGCTTTTGACGGATATCGCTGTTGTGAAGTTTGGCGGGGAACAGTATCAAACTGCTATAGGATGGAAGTAATTAAAAAATTAAAAAAGGATGGAGGAGATAAATTATTCCATGCGTCCTTTACAAATCGATCGGTCGAGCCAATGTGATCGTCGGGTAAGGGTTGGGACATCAGTAGGCCTACTATGACATCTTAAAGCAGAACTTATTCCACTGAGTGAAAAAGATGGTGCTAGACACCCTGTATAGCGCTGTCCCTTTCCCTCAGCGGAATAAGTTCTGCTTTAACACGTCATGGTTGGGTAGCTGATTTTAAAGGATTCAAGGAAAATATTTTTTTCCATAATTTTCGTAAAAATAAACGCTTCGAAAATATTAAACGTGTTTTGGAGTTATGAAACAGCAATTCTTATTTACCTTGCCGCACAAGTACAATAATAAATTATTGTATTTACACACTTGACACTCAATGTTAAGTTAAAGGTGATGTCAAAATCAGCAAAAAATTGCAAATTTTTGAAAAAAGTAGTCACGTGTTTAATCTCTGTTGAAGGTTCCTTTGATGGCTGCCATTTTTGGATATATCAGTATACACATTTAAATGTAATAAAAAAAACATTTATGAAGTTTTATTAGCAGCCAAGATATCATTGACATTGCACTTATATTTAACTAGCTTTTGCTCGCGGCTTCGCTCGCGTTTAATTCGGGGTAACACAGCTCCCCTTTCCTGATTTGCAGGTACCTGCTATCTGTAGTTTTTGCCCTTGCAGTATTTATTTTTATAGCAAAACTAAGTTTTCCCCTTTACCTTCTTTCCTTCCCTCTTTCTCCCTTATTTCTCACTTTTTTTAAAAACATATTCGCCTATGTCCATCTCCAGGGTTCCAACTATCTCTGTACCAAAATTCATCAATCGGTTTAGCCATTTAGGCGTGAAGACGTAACAAACAAACTCACTTTCGTAACTTCACTTCACTTAGTAAGGATACCTATAAGTCTGAAATTGCCAACACGTGTTGAACAAACGCGCTGATCAATGCTCGTATCTCTGTATAAAAAGATGATTTTGCCCAGCCGTGGGACAGTAGGTAATATAGACTGATATGATGAACAGAAAAGCTTTGGCAGCAACTCTTCGTAAATTTAAAATAAACCATTTTTTATGTCAATTTATTTGAAACAGTAATACAAATTTACATGTAATTAAATTAATTATTATATACAACCTATAAATAGACACTAACTAATAATATTTTTTTATGTAAGTATTAATATCTAAGTGACACTTTTTATAAGAACTAGCTAAAGGACAAATCGTAATAAAATAACACTGAGCGGTGTCAAGGAACACCCGGATGGATCGAAATTATTATTTATTATGTACAAAAAATCTGTATACACTCAATAAAAATAATAGACGAGACACCACACTGTACCATGAAACGAAAATAACTGACTTGCTTTCTATGAGAGACAGAGAGTGAGAAAGAGAGGGAGACAGACAGAGAAACACGCGAACGCCGCACGGCTTACAACTATAGAAAAAAGTGTCGTTACAACTTTTGGTCTTATTTTTTTCCTTCTAGCACCCTTTCGGATCGCGCGATAAGGAACTTCGTTCCAATTAACCCAAATTGATTACAAATTATACTATACTAATACTTTTTAAGTGCAAAGCAGAAGAATACCAGTGTTTATTATATTTCACAACCATATTACCTCCACTAATGTTTCCGGAATGCTATTTCCTTGAAGATACGTGTTTTTGTATCAAAAAACTGACTAATCGAGGTCCAGCAGTTTCCTCGTTAGACGAAGTGCCATTAGCATATTGTACGCATAATTTTGATGAGGTTGTTTTCCAATGGCGTATAAACATTGAGCTAATAGAAATCCACGATTTTATTTCGCAACTTCTATTAGTCAACCTGCGTTTGGGACTTCCCTGTAGCTTTTCGCTTTTTCTAGGGAACATCTTAATGCTGGCATTATTTGGTAAAATAATCAAACCTACACAAATGTTCTGTTTTTGGGATTGTTCGTCGTTTCGTTGAGTCGAGCTACTCGATAACTGACAAATGCTTGCACTGACTGGACAGGTCCACTCAATCTGTGTGGTGCTTTCTTAAAAAGACCATCTGCATAGTCCTCATGTAAGTTGACCAAGATTTTTTGTCTGGACCTTAAAAGAGACTATGACCTCTGGGTTGGTTTCGGCTGTTTCTTCTCAGAGTAGTCGGGTACGAAACACCAGCCTCATTTAGTTTAAAAAAAAGACGTAAAAATGTTTGTGAAAACCTACTTGCAAAATCATTTATGTTATTGTATGACAAACAAGCCGTCACGTCGGTCAGCTGATGTGAAGTGGTTATCGGATCTAATGGACATCTCCAATACCAGTAGCATTTTGGGTGGGAAATCATCAAATAACTTGCCCCACTCTGGGCGGAGAGGGGGGGAGTGTCAGACTTGTACTGACTAAAACCCAACCATGTTCTTTCTATTGCCCTTTACGTTCCGGGGCCGCGGTATCTCTTCGAACAACCCGCAACCCTTGCAGGCGGCGCCCTGGTAAGCCCCTCTGGTACTAGTGGCATTGCAGATATGTTGCCATCCTAATGACAACTGCAATATCACTTTTGCCTGTTAAATTACATTATTTGATATTTCGATAAAGTTGAGGACCATTTACTTCTTTTTCTTTTTGTCACCAATATGTGCAGTGCGCACCAGGCTTCATTTAATTCGGGTATCTCCTGATAAAATAAAAAAACATGAATTCCATTAAATGTCAACCAGATTCTAGTTTTTGTTGCACAAGTTTTATTTTTAAGTGTTTTTTTAACGGTGACAATTTTAGCATAGAGACAAAAATAAATAAATATTGTCTGTTAACAGTATTGTATATCTGAATATGTCTTAAGCTTTAAAATACAATATCTATGTTTGACAATTCAAGCTACTTAACTAACTTTCTAATTTAATTTTATTTATAATTGTGTTAATTTTGTTTGTTTTTCATACCTTATTTTTGTACGCCATCTATTGGCAAAACATAGTGAACCTATATTTTATATACTACCTGTAAACACTTAGGTTCTACAAAATAAATGATTGATTGGTGTATTACGGATGAACTTTTTTTTGTAAATGCCACCAAAAAGTAAAAGATCCTAAAAAAGTTTTAAATCTCACTTTTGTGAAACTCCATGGTCAAGCAACACCACGCGGCAAGTTTATATTCCCAACTAATTGACCACAAGTCACTAATGAAGGCTTAAACAAAAACTGTACGTAATCTTATTTCAAATTTTCGGCGTTATTAGCAAAAACTATGAGAAATATTTGACATCATTATCCGATTTGCTACGGACAGACCAGTCATTATAATATACTATGCCCAATGACTTTAATAATGATTTATGTCTGACTTACGTTTATTCTGATGAACTTAATAACTTGAACTTATAAAAAAAAACTGGGAAGAGTCGGTTTCGCACGCCTAGGTTTCCGTACAAACTTGCTACAAAAATGGCCATATCTTTTGTCTGCAAAGATTTAGAGATATGACTTTTCCACAACTCCAAGAACCACGGACTTAACTTTCACAACAAAATACTTGGTCAAACATTGAATGTGAAAATTCAATGACATTACAAGGAAAGATAATGAATTTCAACTAAGATTTGTATTGTAATGATATGCGTTATCTTCCAGATCGGTCTAATGAGAAGCGGCCGCCTCTTAGCTGAGGAGTCTCCTCAAGCGCTGCTGCAGATGTACAGCTGCATATCACTCGAAGATGTCTTCCTCAAACTGTCTAGGAAGCAAGGTAAGACTTCAAATTACTTTCACTGCAAAACTGTTTCTAAGATTTGGAAATAAAGGTCGAATTTTCAAACGCAACTTCTTAGCTTTATATATTGCTAGTTCTGGCACTTTAAGGTTTATTGTAGAGACATAACGTCGTTTTTTTAAAACAATGTGTACGCGTCACACCTGTACTCTACGAACGGTTAAGCAGAGGTACCTTATAGTATACTCATATCTTGCCATGTCAAAATCAAAATATTTTGATTTCACATAGGCCTACATGGGCAATGTTGATGGACGAAGATCGAGAGGAAGGCCAAAGAAAAGATGGATGGATTGTGTAAGGAATAATATGAAGGAGAAAGGAGTAAATGATGCCGTGACGTCTGATAGGTGAGAATGGATGACGAAAACGTATTGCATCGATCCCAAATAGAAAGGGAGAAGGGTAGGAAAATGATGGTGGGCCTACATGGACACTTATAAAACAAGGAGCAAAAGGTGCAAGATCTGTCGTTTCCTATGGATAAGAACCAACAAGAAACTCGATGGTTAGTCTTTTAAAATCGTGGTTTGTTTAAGTCCCATACAATAGCGAGCGAGCCTATTACCTTGAGCCCGGGACATCTCATCATCTGGGACATCCCGGGAAAAATTCCTGATAGAAAAACCGTACAACAATTTGCCCCACTTTGGTAAATATCTTAAAGCAATTGCCACCGCGGGTTTGTCCTAGCTGACTAAAATCTGAGAAGAAATGTTGGTTGTCTTTGTTGAACAAGTTTTAGTATTTTCAACCGCTTTCTCCATTTTTTTTTAATCTAAACATTTCTCTACAAATGTCCAGGTCTCACGAATGAATGAAACGTTACACATAAACGAGTGAATGAAACAATCGTAGTAATGACATCAAAACTGTTCACAAACTTCACACGACTGCTTCTAATGTAAATATTTATATTGTAAAGTGAACGCTACCTTTTAGAATAGACAACTTGTTAAAGTATTCCACATTTTACACAGACTTTTAAAAAGGTCTCTTAGAATATATAATGAGAATAGAATATTCTTTATTATGTACACCATACAAATAACAAGAATAACATTAAACAACTTATAAATAGGGTGACACAATGGGCGGTCTTATCGCTAAAAGCGATCTTTTCAAGACTACCTTTTTTTCCTTTTTATTTGGCCATGTTTAACCCTGCAAAACCAAATCTTTGGGCATCAAAACGTTTGGATTTTTTTAACTCAGCCTGTCTCAGTCTACTACTGGGCCGAGGCTGGATCACACCTTACCTTTACTTGACCTTCCGCATCTAGAAAGCCCGGTAGCCATTTTTTGGAAGACGGTAGTGAACCAAAGTATTGGTGTCTCATAATTCGCTTGTCGTGAAGCTGGAGATCTTGGCTCTAGAACAGATCTGCTCTAGCGGCTAAAATCTTTGAATTGGTTTATTGTTTGATCAGTCAAAACTGTCTTATTCGTTACCCTGGTTACTTGCATTCATTCATTGCCTTTTTTACTACAATACTCACATAGGTTACGTATAGAATAGTCCAAAATCGGAAATAAAGAGATGATGATTATAGTAATACATATTCTGCAGGATCTGAGTATACAGTACACGAATATTGTTAGGTACAAGCTAGACGAATTTCGTAATCGATCAACCTACGGTTCGGATATAGGCCGTACGTAGGCACTCGATTGCATATTCGACCATTAAAATTATCGGGTACTTAAATTGTTATAGTACAGTACATTCCATGAGTAGGATTATATCGCACGTGTTACCTTTTATCGCTTTGTAATTCATAATTATTTATAGCGTTGCTTGGTATTACAATAATAAACTCTAGAGCCCCAGCGGCACAAAAACGTGCCAGTAAGTATTACCGTTGAGCCCCGCTGGCACAAATTTGTGCCACCAAACCCCGATCGATTTAAAACTGTATTGCGATAAGAGCCCGCCCGGCGGTGCTTGACGGATAGTTGACGTAAATAATGGCAGTCCTTGAAAGGTTAATATATAACTCGCTTATGTGGTATTAAGTTGAACTGTGACAACAAGACCGTATTTTGGCTAATAGCCATTCAAATCAATCATCAGCTACCCTACTATGACGTCTTAAAGCAGTTCTTATTCCACTGAGGGAAAGAGACAGAGCTATACAGGGTGTCTAGCACCATCTCTTTCCCTCAGTGGAATAAGAACTGCTATAAGATGTCATGGTAGCCCTTCTGAACTATCATTTCATATTGTCACTCGTAGATGTTTGCCGAACAGGTCTTACACCCCGTTTACGACCTCATGTGCTGCGACTCGCGTCAATAAATACGCACGTGTTTCACTAGTTCCCTTCCAACAATTTATATCTTTTGCTTTCTTGTTAATCGCCGTCGCAAGACACGTGTCGGTTGACCATTTAGCTTGAGGCAAAGAGGTTATACCGTCGTAGGTATATAAAAACTGCAATAACAAGTCTAAAGAATAACAATAGTCCATTGAAATCAATTCTTGATGAATGTTTTCCCGCGTATTGGCTTGCAATGCATCAATATAAACGGCATAACGGACAAAATGTATGCTAAGCTCGTAGTAGCGAGAGCGTTGAAGCGTGAAGCGTTCCTTACACTATGTAAATTCATAAATTAGTGTTCACACATCTGCTGTTGACCAATTTAAAATCAAAAAGTTCTCATTGTAAAGTAAATTATCATAATAACTTGCTTGTAATATATTAATGTGTGTTTAAATCTCAAGCTTATGTTGTAAAGCATGATTTGGAGTTCAATGATCTAAATATTACCTAATATTCGGTCTAGTGGCTAGTGAAGCAGGCTGCTAAATACACGCTTTTTGTTAAATTTATACGTGAGGACGAGGGGCCCGACAGTAAACCGGTGTTATAGACATAGCTTGCAGAATAAGTAAGCTGAAGTGGCAAAGGGGAACTGTGTTACCCCGAATTTAACAGGAGCGAAGCCGCGGGCAAACGCTAGTTTATTATAAAGAGGAAAGATTGTTTTGTTTGTGCCGAATAGTGTCCAAATCTGCAGGACCGATTTTAAACACTTTGACAAAGCCTATATAACATCACTCTACGACACTTGGGAGCTGAGCAGCGGGTGAAACCGCGGAGCACGGCTAGCTAGCGTTAAAAGGCGAAGTAGAACACATGTTGCATCTAAAAATAATAAATTATTAGTCAACATTTTATCCGACGATAAATCACAAGTTTATGAAAGTTGCACAACAGAACATTTTATATCGTAATTTATGTAAATTCTAGTAATATTGCGATTGTTGCAAAATTACTTCTTTGGAATACAAGTTAATGTTTCTAGGTTAGAGATGCGCCGATGTTCGGTATTCGGCATTTTGGTTTTGGCCGAAACGTCATTTATCGAATGAACATTACAATAATAAAAAATGTTTTAAAAGATAAGAGAATTTTATAATGTTGTAAAGTTAATTATCGTTCATGCTAAAGCTAGATTAAAAAAAAAACCTCCAATTTCGCTTCAGCCTTGAGCTTCAGCTTGTTTCTATTTCCCTATTTTAATTGAATTATAATCGTATTTCCATAATTAGTTTTAAATTCCAATTCACAACATCATACCTATTTTCCCGGAAGAGGGATTAAAATCGACACTAATAAAGCTATGTTTAAGTTCTATATCCCATAAATGTGTGCCCTACACATACCTACCACAAGCAAAATAAAATGAAACTCATAGATATTACGTCTATTTCGTCATGAAATTACAATTCACAACATCATTGATACCTGTTTTCCCGGAAAGGGATGAATATCGACACCAATAAAGTTATGTTTAAGTTCTATATCCCATAAATGTGTGCCCTACACATACACACCACAAGCAAAATAAAATGAAACTCATAAATATTAAAACCCAATCCGAATATTCGGCCTACACCTAAAGCCCATCCCTAGCGCCGTCTTGCGTGCCACCGCGGCCTTACGAAACAGATGCACAATGCAAGGTCCAGTCATAAACAGCGCGCTATTGTTCCGAAGATGATTTTCGCCATAAACTGTAGTTTGGCTTACTCATCTCCGACTCGCTGTCTCAAGCAGGTCAAAGGTCTAGCGCTCAAGGTTGCGCGAATTATTCATGAGGGTGATGAAATCAATATGTATTAAGGTGTTTGCCCAATGGACCGTATCATACTCTGATAGTGTTACAAACTTGTCAGGTTCTTTGTATAAAAAAGTTTGAGACCATTAGAACATTCCATTTTTTTTAGAATAACGTTGCTCCACACTAGGAATTTCTCCTGTATCGTGGGTGCGTTTACAAACATTTAAATTCACATACACAAACAGTTTTTTCCGTGCGGGAATAGAACCCGCGACACGCAGCACAGCAGTCAATTGCTGCGCCAACCGTGCCGTCAATTGCCAACCAACACCATCGCATAATTTACCACACGGGTCCAGTTATCAGCTAAATTTTTCGAAAGACTTGCAGTCCTATAGATAAGGTCAGAGATCTCAAAACAGAGAAATTTGAAAGAGAAAGACATCTAGATAGAAGTGTAGCCGCCAAGGAAAATCAATTTTGCTTGTGTAACTGCAGGCAGCGGATTCTCTAAAACTAAAGACGATTTCAGTGTCACTGGTGGTCGTTTGTCTTGGTATGGACATGTTATTTGAGGAGGAGCGAAGCACATGTGAATAAAAGTGATTTATCTGTATGTTGATGGATGGAGAGGGAGAGGAAGGCCAAAGAGAAGATGAATGGATTGTGTAAGGAATGATATGAAGGAATAAACCAGCTAAGAGCGAGTCAGTTTCAAGCACCGAGAGTTCCGTACAAACGTGCGACATAAACGGCCATATCTTTTAACTGCGTAGACTTAGAGGATTGATTTTTCACAGCTCAAAGGGACCACAGAATTGAGTTTATGGTTTTATTTTAACTTGAAATAACTACGCGTTCCCGAGACGAGAACCGAACGAGGGTCTTGACAGACAGACAGAGAAACGTACAAGAAAGTGATACAAAAAGGGTTCCGATTTTTCCTTTTTAGTTACGAAGCCTTAAAAAGGAGCAAATGATGCCGTGACGTCTGACAGATGAGAATGGAAAAAGAAAGCGTGTTGTACCGACCCCAAATAGAATGGGACAAGGGCAGGAAAATGATGAATGTCGGTTTGAACTTGGCTTCAGAAGCACATGTCATTCTACAATGCTCAGTTAGTCATTAACACATCACACACGTTTCTATGAATCTCTTTAAAAAAGATGGGTAGGTAGTCTCAAGTTCTTCAATATCCATTAATATTACGATTTTTAACAACAAATATGACATACTTAAATACTTAGCGAATAATTTCGATGTAGTCACTTAGTAATACTATTCAACAGTGAATAGAATAGTCAGTTTGTCACTGACTGATTGAAGAATGATGAATGATCATTAGTTTTACCTTAATAAGCATAGAGGTAGGTACATAAGCGGGTTATTGATGGCGTATTTAAATTTTATTATATTACAATGTAAAATAAACGTTTTGTATGCATGCCGCGAAGTTTATTTGTGTAGATGCTTGGTAAGTTACTCAGAGAGAAAAATGTTTTATTAAAAAGTTGCTTGATTAATATTGTATGAGATGAGTTACAGATCGAAAGATACGTAATTACTTAATTAGGTGGAAATACTAGACTACAGGCTCTTTTGAGCTGTCGATATAATGATAAAAATAAAATGAAGCTACGTCCCAGTATAATATGTATAATAACTTGAACCGACCCAAATGAGAGATGACCAACCACTACTGATAACGCCCGTACACGAACATGACGCATGGATCAGCACCATTCAACTCAACCATTTGAAGGAGAAAATGATCCGATACGCCCGCCACCATCAGCGAGACATTTGAGTGAGCTCTTGAACTTGCTCTGTGCAAATTAAAGTAAAAAAAGGGGTAGGTTTCGATTGAATGATAGCTCTGTAGGTACTGCATACTATAATAATAGTACACTTATGAAAAAGGTTTTCGTCTAAGGTAACAGAAAAAAAAAAGGTGAAGTGTACATTAGAAACTCGATATTTCAGTCCTACTATGACATTCAGACAAAGAAAATAACCAAAGCCAAAACCGAAATTGATCAGACCCTCTAGCCAACCTTTTTACCCCAGCCAGGATTTTTTCACTACCTCTACAGCAATAATTAACTCATAATGACATAGTTGCGTAGTACGTATATACCTATCGACTGTCAGTTGTTTGTAGAAAATTGTTCAGTCAAGGCCTTCGCACCATTGTTCCATAGACTTCAATCAATGAAGTTGTTTTTGATGCCTCCACGATTATTGAAATATTATTTTAAAATGCAGCGCAATAGAATAAAACGGGTCCTTTTTATTTGCAATCTGACTAGCTTTCATAACTACAAAAAAACGTAAAAACGTAAAATAAACTGCCTAGCAATGTGTGTACGTATTTTTAACAAAATACCAAGTCGCTTTAAAATAATGAACTCTAAGAAATTTAAGATAGAATTACACAAGTGGCTTACTGAATGTAATTTTTACAGTTTAAAAGATTTTATGGATGTGAGATGTTGATTCCTTATGTCAAAATAGATATTTTTTGCATGCTGTGTTATATCTAAGCAAAACATGTTGAGCAACTGTAATAATATTAACATCAATGTATACCATGTTTTACGCAAATAAATGATTTACTTACTTACTTACTTACTTACATGGGTTTGAAGAACAGGGTGTAAAGTTCTTCATCTCCTATAGAAAAGGGAGCATCCTTCGACAAGACAGGTTTCGTGTTTGGTGAGCTGCTACCCAAATAGAATCGGGTTTTTTGACGTTAGTTCTTCTTTTGTGTCATAGATGGCGCTGTTTTACATTTTCATTGCTATTGTTTTAAAAGACGTTGCTACGTCCATGGATTTTCCGGGATATTAACAGAGAACAGTATAGTTCTAGGAAACCCACAGCTATCTAGTCAAGCCGAAACCATAATTACCTACCAATGCATAAAGCATGTCTATTCTAGTGTAGCACTCTCTCCCTCAAACTCACAATGAAAGCATTCCGTTTGTTTTCTACCTCAGTGCACGAGACGACGACACATTTCTTAACCACATGCCTGTTTAAACACAGGTCTTATGAGAAAAAACGGTGGTCGTTATAAAATGGTATGTTAAGATATCGCAAGATTTTGTAAAATGCTGTTTTTTTTAAATCCTGCTTTTTTATTTTGGGGACTGGTCTTTGTTTACATCATTATAATCAAATGACTGCAGATGGATTAAGAGTTTAATTCCAACGCTCTGATACTTAAAACATGTGGATGTAATTTAAGTACATATAAGTATATGGATCTGCTTAACTCTTCAGGGATTACCGGCGTGATAGACTATAGTACTAATATATTCATCAACAATTTGAGAATGAATTCGCCAACGACAGAAATTCCGAACAGCCGGAAATTTAATTGCTTTTGAAAATTCGACTATGTTTTTACTTAGGTACTTATGTTATGCTATCAATTCCAAGTTTACTTCTGAAATATCTTACACTTTACTACATATGACACTGATTTATTTGACCACCCTTTCTTTTCCAAGTCTAGTCAACAACATTAGCGTTACACGTAAATGAATGCCCAAAAGCATGCTGTTGAATTCTCAACTTACGGCGCTTAACCGAGAGTAGAAGATCCAACAAAGCTCTTTTATCTGTTCTTAACTAAATTTCTTCCTTCACCACAAATCTAAATACTCCTTCACATTTTCCTTTCAGTGGAGCAACCTTCCCAACAAAACGTGCCTTCTCTTCCAGGCCAAGCGAACCAAGTCGTGGAGCTGAACGTAACTGGTGGAGCTCTGGGGCTCAACAAGATGTCGAAGCGTGAGGAGGCGCCCTATGCGGCTGAGGACGCGCAGGTCGTGGGCCTGGTGTTCCATCAGAGTAAGGAGGTGCTGATTGTGGACCATGGGGCCGGTTCCAATGGTGATGTGAGTATGGTTTTGTTTCAAGGGTTTGAGGGTTGATTTAATATGTTTAGGTAAAAGTCTACCCACCCTACTCGAGTGACAAGGCAAGTGATGTCCCTTTCTTACCCTCTGCAAGCACCGGACATTCTACCCGATACAGATACAGGGGATCTATTCTTTAAGTCCGTCAACGAAGATACAGGCCCATTCGAAAGAAGTTCACAACTTCGAAATGAGCCCAACTCCCTAATAGATTACAATTTATGAGTTTTGGAAGCACATCGAGGATGAGGACAACGGTCCAGTCTGGTTGTCATTCAATTTTAGTTCGGGCACCTGACTTTACTTATGTCCGTACATGATGTATGTACATGTTTTGAAAGTAGACCTCCTGATCTCCTCCATATGACCGTGCCGGTGTGATCGAACTTTTGAGAGCGTCAGTTGTAAGTGTAACACTGAATCAATCTAATCATTACTTTGTCACGTTTCAGATTCCTGGCAAGGTGACCGACGTGACACCCGATTGTGAGGATTGCGGAGACTGTCTAAACGTAAGTATTCATTTTTCATCCACCAAAGATACTTGAACAATAAATTTGCATAAGAGAGAACTGATCGTTTCTGCATTTCATCAAAACGATCCTTGTCTACTATATGAAGTTTAAATGAGCACAATGCTGCATGTTGCTTAACAAGAAAAAGTGACAAATCTTATTAATTTGCAAGACTCCCACATTCTATTTCAAAAGTTCTACATCAATCCCCTCTTCTTTCCAGTTCACATCTCGCGGCAAGATAAAGGCCTTAATCCAGAAGAACTTCCTTCGGATGTGGCGTAACATCGGCGTGATGCTGTTCATCTTCGTGCTCCCCGTGATGCAGGTCATCCTGTTCTGTCTGGCCATCGGCAGGGATCCTAGCGGATTGAGACTGGTGAGTACACTTGTGGACTTCGATGAGGAAACAAGAAACAAAGCCAAAGGCTGTGCTGATCATATTATACAGCTTGATTTTTCTCTGATAGCTAAATGTGATTAAAACAATGCTGTTTTCTTGGATGTCGCTATGCCCCTGAATTTGTAATGCTTAATAAAGTTAAGACTAAAACACGAATTCCTGACGTAAGTCCTAGAATATCTTCAAACAAGAATTCATGACGTAATGCCCAGAACATCTTCTCAGTTCTTCAAAATGGCTTCAACAAATTAGACAAAAATAAGGAATTAGTAAACTGCAGAATACAGAGCTAGAGTGGCAAACTGAATAGCATACAAATTTCTAATCGCAATTCTTCTATGACCCACTAACATGTACTCTTCTCTCCCAGGCTATAGTAAACGACGACGTACGCATCATCGACGGCTTATGTCCCTACAACGCTTCCTGTTCTATGAAGAATCTGTCCTGTCGATACTTGGACAACCTCAACAACCACACGATCAAGGAGTACTACGCCAACCTCACGGATGCCCTGAAGGCGGTCGAGGATGGAGAGGCTTGGGGCGCGCTGTACTTCAACGAGAACTATACCGACTCACTTGTTGCGAGACTGGCTTTGGGTGAGTTTTAAGGCGATATTCATTTAGCAGTCAGTGAGTACAGGGACGAGCAATAAAATGTATATTCCTAGGAACTTTTAAAAGAATTTTTGCTTATTTTTTTCGCCATCTGCCTGTATGCCTAGATGTAAAAAACAGCGCAACGGATTTTGATGCAGTTTTTTTTAATTGATAGTGTTTCAAGAGGAAGGTTTACATGTATAATATTAGTATCTACATTGCACTCTTGGGACGGGTCGCTAGTAATATTAAAAATGCGAAAGCTCTGGTCAGTGACTATTGCTGCTCGGGTTTTGGTTAAATTTGGCTCAAAAGTAGAAGTCCTGTGGAAGTGTGGATACTTTTCGACCTTCAGCGAAGTAGTAACTTGTTAAACAGCTCCTCAAACTATAAACTACATATTCCCACAGCTGACACTGCTGACAACGAGACCATCGAATCGTCGGAGGTGCAAGTGTGGCTGGACATGTCCAACCAACAGATCGGTCTCATGCTCAACAGGGATATACAGTTCTCCTACAGGGACTTTGCTAAGGTAAGTGTACCTTACGGTTACTGTACGGTTACTATATTGTACTGTAACCTTACGGTTGTTCCTCCATCTCTTTTTCTAGTCTAAACCAGGTTGCAGACCAAGGGCTAAGCTAAGTTAGTTTAGCTTAGCCCGCATAGATAAAACAGATTTTCATACTTTTCTTTATTATGTAACAAGTGTGAAAAACTGTGCACGCAGTCGGGATTTTTTCTTCTTTCAGGTTTTCCAGGTTATATTTTTGTCAAAGTCAAAGTCAAAGTCAAATTCTTTATTGTAATGTATGTTTTATCTGTGTATGTTTAGTTATTTTTAACAACCAAACTGTTATTTTTTACCAGTTATGTACCGTGTCGGATATCGTCCCAAAGTTCAAATTCAAATCATAATAAGCCCCGAGTCTCGTTTTAAAAAATCACTTAATTTCTTCAGAAACCTATACTTGAAATTAAAATATCAAAAAATTCCAACATGCGTAGCGTTTTCATGTTGATTCTTTATTTTTCATCATGTAACACTCAATGTTTACTTCCAGGACTTGCTGCAGACGTGTGATTACAACCCCAAGTTGGGCGACATCCCCATCGACTTCATGGACCCCATCTACGGCAACAAGAACCCTTCGTTTACTGACTTCGTTGCTCCTGGAGTTATTTTGACGTAAGTTGCATTGTCATTATTACCCCCAGAAAGTGAAGGCTCAAATATTATCTGGTGGATAATTTTATTTTAATCAATCTTTATCCAATTTTTTATATATAACATTATGTCCTTCAGCTGGGCAAGAGCCAAGTTCTCTTCTGCTTCCTCTGTTTTGTTTATATTCAAGATTTTTTTAACCGACTTCAAAAAAAGGATCAGGTTCTCAATTGGACTGTAATTTTGTATGTTTTTTACGCGATTTCTGTGTCGATTGTGGGCCATTGAATTTTATACATTATTGCCTGAGTAAATACTTACATGTTTTGTACATAAATGGTAGATACGCTGATATCACTTAGTAGCAATGAAAAATCAATAAGAAATGTCTGAGATACCATCATACCCTAACTATAAAGGCTGAAATAAAAAAAACTTTATTGCCAAATTAAACTGACTCCCAAAATACACTAAAAAGACGAAAATTAAACTTCCGGAACTTTTAGTATATTTTTGGAAGTCGTGTCGCCTGTATTCTGTTGTGCGTTAATAGCAAACCTTGTTTTTCATGTTTCTTAGTATTTTTGTTTATATCTGAATTCCTAACACATTAAAGAACCCGTCAAACTAATCACCTTGATGTCCCTTCCAGAATCGTATTCTTCTTAGCCGTCGCCCTCACATCGTCAGCGCTCATCGTAGAACGTATGGAAGGTCTCCTGGACCGCTCGTGGGTGGCGGGAGTGTCTCCCGGAGAGATCCTGTTCTCTCACGTGGTGACGCAGTTCGTGGTCATGTGTGGTCAGACTGCCCTCGTGCTGATCTTCATGATAGTCGTGTTTGGGGTGAAGAATAATGGCAACATCATATTTGTTATTATGCTTACTTTGTTGCAAGGTGAGTGCTCGTTTTTTTATGAAAATTTGAAGCTTAATTTGATGTGCAAAAAGTTCATAGTCAAGGCGAATATGAACGTTATATCTGAGATGCTAAATGCGTCTTTGGCATGATCGCAAGCGATACTATATGAGTTCCTAGGATCGATTCCCACGTCGAGCACTCGTGAATGCGTTCCACGAGAAATCTCTCAGTAGTAGCACGGAATGGTCAAGTTTTGTAGTATAGAATAGGTTAAGTTATGATGAAGCTGGCCTTTGAGGATAAAAGCTTCAGATAAAATAAAAAAAGAACCTGGCAGCGTGATAATTATGATCTAATATATAAAATTCTCGTGTCACAATTTTCGTTCCCATACTCCTCCGAAATTGCTGGACCGGTTTAAACGTTTTTTTTTGTACATATCGGGTAGGTCTGAGAATCGGCCAACATCTATTTTTCATACCCTTATGTGAGCAGCGGGTGAAACCGCTGGGCTCAGCTAGTAAATACATAAGATTCACCTGTCGACAAAAACAAGGAACGAAGTAACTATTCAAAACAAACATTTCTAGTAGTATTATTACCAACATAAGTGGTCGCATTAAAATGGTATTTTTTTCTTACTACAAAATACTATTCTTAATTCCCGGATGATGCACATAATTCTCGTAATGACCGGTGTGACCAACTATAATGTCTCAACTTTTTATGGTCATTTAACAAGATAATAATTGTCATATTTTACGAAGAACAATTTGTCATAGAATAACGATAGCTAGAATTTTTTGCAGTCATAAAACTTAGTCATCCTAAGGAAGAGAATTTTTTTTTTTTAGTTTTATACAAAAAAAAGATATTTATTTGATTTGAACATTCTTTGATGCCAGTAACATAATACAGGCTGGTTTGCACAGACATTTGAATACTTAAAGTATTAAATAAAGATTTAAAGATAAAGGCTTAGCCGCTTTTTTTCATTCTTGTGTAAGATGTACTGCTGAAAATATGATTTAAAATATAATCTTGAAAGTAATGTATACGCTTTCATTCTGGTAGATTGCATCCTCCACTACAGTACCTAATAAATAAATATTTACACCAGTAGAACTTCCTTAATCTAATTTAACTATAAAATGTATTGTACGACCATAATATTTTTTACTAGCTTTTGCCCGCGGCTTCGCTCGCGTTAAGTTCGGGGTAACACAGTTCCCCTTGCGCCTTATTGATTTGTAAGTTTTCCCCTTTCTTCCCTTTTTCTCCCTCACAACCCAATTTAAAAAAACCTATGTCCGTCTCCTGGTCCCCAACTATGTCTGTACCAAAATTCTTCAAATCCACTAAAGCGTGAAGAGGTAACACAAATAAACTCACTTTCGCTTTTATAATATTAGTAAGGATATAGTCAGCAATAGAGATTGTAACCAGGCTTATCGATCAGGATATAGTCGTAGTAGAAAAAAAAATCTAAGAAACCGATAAACCTCTTCAACTCAAATTTAATTTATTGAATGAACGGTTTGTTTAAAAATAAATGTTACTTCACCGAAATCATTCATAAAGCTAAACATAAGTAACGAAATCTGTATGTATTTGGGGAAATTAGTCAGTCGTCGTTATTATAAAAAAGATGAATGTAGATAAGAGAAGTATTAACATTATTATTCATGTTTCCAGGTCTATGCGGCATGTGTTTCGGCTTCGTCATCTCAGCCGCTTGTGAGCTGGAACGAAACGCGATCCAACTGGCCCTCGGTTCTTTCTACCCCACGCTACTGCTCAGTGGTGTCATCTGGCCCATTGAAGGCATGCCCTGGGTACTAAGATACGTCTCTCTGTGTCTACCCCTGACCCTTGCCACAAACTCGCTACGGTCCATCCTGACAAGAGGATGGCCCATCACAGACCCAGAGGTCTACATGGGCTTCGTGTCAACTCTAGCCTGGATCGCTCTATTTTTAATCGTCACATTAACCATTTTGAAGTTCAAAAGAAATTAGGATGCCATTGCAGTTGCTTCAGGCATTGGTCCGTTTAAATAAAGTCGTTTTCGACAAATTCCGTCCTATAGATTGTTTCTAAATGTATCTGTTTCGTAAGAATAGCATTTAAATGGTGTATTTTTACCGTCGTGAGCTATCAGTGAATTTGATCGTTATTATTTGAATTGTATAAATCTTATCATTAATTTTATTTTTGCATGACATTATTGACAGTCATATCAATTCTAGCAAACAAAAATCTGATGTAGTATATTTGTAAATTATTTGTGTACGTTAATAGCTTTCGATGGAAAATAATTATTAAATATTCATGGACCAAGCCTCTTATTTAGTCAGTTTCTATTTCTTCATTATAAAGGTGAAGGTAGACGAGTCAAAGTTGGCTGTACACTGTCGTAATCGTAACTTAAACAAAAAATATATAAAAAAAAAAAAAACAAAAAAACAGATGTCAAGGAAAATGTCTGGGTGTTTGATAAAATGCCTTAATCACGCTTATGCCTGTTACCACCAAATATCGAAAGTGTACGGCTTACTTTTCCAATGTGTACAAGAAAAAGTTTTCTGTGGTGTGATTTCTAAATCCAACTTAGTAACGCAGACATGGGCACTTTTTTGCGTATTTGAAGACGTTTGTGCAAAAGTGGCATAACCCACATTACAGATCATTTGATTACTAGAAAAAAAGGAAGAAAAAGTCGTAAATTCATTAACCAAAAGAAATATTGAACTTTTTAATTTATTTTTAATAAAAAATTTAAAGGATAAATTTGTGTTAAACCCTTTTTGCTCTAACATCCTCAAAAGAATATATTTTGCTCAAAAATACGAACAAAACTGTTTTTTAATGACCTAGGTTTTATAGCTAATTGACTGTTAGTCGAATGTAAATAGTAGCTTATATTTATGCGTTAGTGTCAAGATATTCTAGGGTTAACGGGAATGTTAGCAATAATGATTGGTCCAACGCTTTTTAGGGTTAACATTGTGTTTTCTTGTGTTTATTTCGAGAGTTCTCTTCTATTTTTGTATTGTATTCAATTCAATTTTAAATGTTTTGGTTATCAACGATTTCAAAAACTAAGCAGTGCTGCTATATTACAAATTATTCAAAAAACAAGAATACCAAATTCGGTGTTGCCACCTTACTATATAATACTAAATATCGTCCTTTTTCATACATTTTGCCTCATCTCAGAATAAACACAGGATTATCTAGATATCGGTAAGGGACATTATAATGTAAGATTTTGACATGCAATGTTGAAAATACCTGATAAATGAGTTACCATAGAATAAGATGGTGCCATAAACAAATAATGGTGTATAAGAAACTTTTTTCAAAAAACCTTTTTTGGATCAAAATATTAAAAAAAAAACTGGTTTGAACTTTAGATACTTCATGATTATTATTTTTGTTTTGACTCTGATTGAAAATCTTTGTGAATATAAAAATGTGACAAGTTATTCAAAATATAATAATTATTGAGTAAACGGCAGCGCCATCTTGTTTTTTAAACGGCAACACAAACTTTAAGGTATTCAAAATCTATAATAATTCAATGGTCACATCATTTTATAGATTTTAGTGATGTACAGTTAAGTTAGGTTGTTACGGAGTCTAGAAATGGTAGATAGAAGTCTAGATTTTAAGTTATACGTGGCGTTTTGTATAAAATATTCTCTTTTTTATAATTTTCGGTCTAGAGATTTCGCTTAGCAAATGGAACATCGAATAGTTTTGTAAAACCGTCGGTAGATATTGTGACGAGAGTATCGATTGCTGTTTAATTAATTATTGTATCTTAGAAGTGTCAGACTGTGATTATTTTTGCTAACATTGACATTTTTGTAATGACAACTATACAATAAATACTGTACCAAATATTTTATGTATTTTTATTTACTATTTCTAAAGAAGGTCATGCCTGTTTTGAGTCATCCCAGGAGCACATGCCAACTATGATCCCTCAACCTCAAAGAGATTTTTATATAAAATCTCTCAAAATACATACATTTATTACACTTTGTAATCGAAAACTATAGTACGGCCAACGAAAAGCGATACGAAAGGTCTTTAACCTAAAGAACAACTGTGGCGTTGACAATCTAATATTTAGCTCTTTCCATCTTGTGCCTTTGTCGTAATGTCTCGTTCTCCTGGCAAAAACACGACAACGTTAAGACGGGTTCACCAACATTCGGGCGGCCATTTTAGATGGGGTTTTAGCATGGGTTTTGTTTACATTTGGTATCGCTTCTCGTTGGCCGTACTATACATAAACCGTTCAGTGTGTCTAAACTTAAATAATAATTACGCCCGGCCTTCTCACCATTCATCATTGTCTCAAATGATTGACAAAAAATTAACGATAGTGAAGCTTACTTCAGACAGGTTGAAAATATCATCGGGCGTCCTAAATCCTCTGGTTGCAATTCAGACCAAAATCAATAATGCGCTTGTGATAGAAGGCTCGACACCGAGTTAGGCCCGGCGCCCATTATAGGCATCGGCAAGAAAAAGGATCCTTCGGCATCCTACATGCAAGCGCACACTGTCGGAAATTATGCTTTGGCATGCTGCAACGATCTTAGGGATGACGAGGCGTCCTTAAGCATGCCGCACCGTCCTGTAGCTTGCCGAAGAATCTCATATCGTATTACCTCGATTGTGTTGTGTGTGAGTCAAATGATGCCGGCGGCGTACCGAAGGATACCGTAGCATCCCGAAGCATTCTCAAGGCTGCCGATACAGCAGCCTCAAGCATACCGAAGCGGTATTTTGTTATTACGACCATATAGAATGGAAATTTCTACTTTATTGCCATTATGTTAATGTATGATGCCGATAATGGGCGCCAGGCCTAAGGATGCGCACATAAACACAAAAACGCACGTGACACGTGACCAAGTCAAAACTTGCTCGCACGATGTCGGATATCATCGAAGACTTCCGAGCATTCACTACAAGTCACGGGCATGGACGAGGCGTCGCTTAATTTCCGCGTCAATCATACAAACAATACGGTCCTATTTTCAAAGCAATCAGTGAATTGCGCAGGATTTTTTCGTTCAAACATCTTCGTCAGTAGCTTCAATAACCTGTGCTAGACATAGGCGTCGCTTAGCTATACTGTCGGTAACTCTTATCCAGCAGCTATTAGCCAGCCACAGGAGCTTCACCTACCACGCGATCACGCGATGTCCACTCAAGAACACGTTTACTCTAACGGCTAATATGGCCGGCCCATTACCACGGCCAATTGACTTATTTGCAAGCATGTTGACAACTTTGGTTATCTGTTGGATCACCTTGTTTCAGATTCGATAACTCGATGGATCTTCTGGTTGTTAACGCTATATTCATTTCACGATATGTGGTGCAATCATATGTTACCAAGATGATGGTAAACAATCAAATACTGAATAAAACTTAAAATATTTTTTATTTTAATGAACTTAATTTAACTATAAGTTACATACAGTTGGAAGAGTTATCACTGTAACCAAACTATTTGGTTAGAATCTCACTGAGTGCCTTCTTCTTCTTTTGTCCTTTGTCGATTTTACGTTTCTGAAATGAAAATAAATTTATTAATATTAATAACAAAAGTTGACCAAAATGGACGTGACAGTTTTAAATCGGAGAAGACAAATAATAGTGCCCTGTAGAACACCTACATTTACCAAGCCAACTTATGAAGTTCCATTATATTTGTTGTTTCAATTTATTGTTTTTTTTAATTGTTTCTTTTGTTTTATAACATAAATAGGATATAACGAGTTTCTTTTTCATAATTAATTAGACTGTACTGTGATCAACACTTTCAAATGCCATGAATAGATCTTAGAGAATTAAAATCTTATAATCCATTCTTCTACGCAATATGTCAACACTTCAAACCTTTTTCCATTCTGCATTTTAGACTCGAAGTCACCTCTTAAATCACTAATCGACCAAAGTAATCATCAATCTGTCTTATATGTATCTCTCATTGAGGAGAAACTATCACTTACAAAGAGATACTAACCTTTTTCTTTTCAGCAGTCATGCCTACGAATTCTTTTCTGCTTTTCTTTTCTTTGTTAGGTTCGTTCATATCTTTCGGTTTCTTGTTTGGAGGTGCATCACCGCCTCCATTCTCCTGAAAGCGATAGATTAATAATCAGTACTCGAGTTAAACCATGCTTACAGCAATTTTGTTACAAAATATAACGATACTAACACATCTAAATAATACTACTTATAACTTTAATGGCAAATACATATTTTTATTCTTAAAGGATTTTTAATGTGAAACATCAGTGCACTATTAGGATAGGTACATCTATGGCTAAGCTAGCAGGGATTACAGCGTGATGTTCATTCTCAGCTACAACTATTTCTTACCTCATTCTTCCTTTTATTCATGACCCTTCTGTGTGCTCCTTCTCTTCCCTGTTCATCTTTCTGTGGTAGATTCTTCTGACCACCAAACTTATTATTGAATCCTCCTCTCTGCTGGTCATTACCGGCTCCAAACGCTCTCTGCCTATTACCTTGGTTATTACGGCTTGGCGGCCCATTTCTTTGCTGGAAACCCTTGGCATTTCCACTAAAGCCACCTGTTTGCTGGTTGTTGTCATTACCAGATCTAAAACCTCCTTGCTGGTTACCTTGGTTACCTCTAAAACCTCCTTGCTGGTTGCCTTGGTTACCTCTAAAACCTCCTTGTTGGTTGCCTTGGTTACCTCTAAAACCTCCTTGTTGGTTGCCTTGGTTACCTCTAAAACCACCTTGCTGGTTACCCCTAAAACCACCTTGCTGGTTACCTCTAAAACCTCCTTGCTGGTTGCCCTGATTACCCCTAAAGCCCCCTCTTTGTTGGTCAGCCTGGTTATTGAAACCACCTCCTTGTTGCTTAGGTTGGTGGTTGCCACCTTTGTAACCACTATGTTTCTGGCCACTATTGTCTTTAACTGGTTTTTTCTTTGATGTGGTTGTTGTGACTCGTTTCACGCGGAGTATTCTGTTTTTTACTGTTAGATCTTCTTCTGTTAGGGCTAGAGCTAGTTCTACGGCGTCTTTTGATTCGAAGTTTACATAGCCGAATCCTGGAATAACAAGTACATTTTATTTTAGGTTAAACAACACATACATGCACTGATGCATGGGGATGGGTCAAATAAGACATATATGGCTCTTTCCTCAATTGACTTAAATTAGGTTAACAGTAAGACAGAGGGGTTTCTGGAACATAAGCTTAAAGCCAGAAAATACCAAAAGCAAAAAGGATATGCGGCAAAAGACACTTGTTGATATTAACGAATTAATATTCACAATTCAATCCGCTTTATGACAAATTTAAACTCACCTTTTCCTGCATTAGTCTTCATATCCCTAATAATCCTGACAGACTGTATTTCTCCGCACTTCTCAAACTTAGCTCTTAACACTTCATCTTCCATAGCAAACGGCATGTTTCCAATGAATATGGAGCACTTGGGGTCGTGCTCAGCGCCCGTGCTGCTGCTGCGGGTCACGCGGAGATGGTGCTCATTGAGGATGGTGTTGTTCTCTACTAGGGCCTGGAGAAATATTAAGAGTTTTAATAATGATAACAGTTTTAAGACTTCAATTGGCTGTGTTATGTATTATGTAGTAGACGGCACTGAAAAATAAAATTAATTGACATTTATATCTACCTCAGATAAAGCGCACTAAAACATTGCTTGCTTCAACTTCAATCACATTGAGCCAGTTTGCATGTAACTGCTCAGTTTTATAAATAATATAATAGTGAAACAGACAGAGTGATTGCAAAATGAAATCAGTCAAAAACAGATTGAGTATAATATGTATGGATAGTATGATGTGAAGAAATTTTAATGTGATTTGGGAAAATTCTATCAAAATCTTCTGGCTTTTAAAGAAAAGTTGCTGTAAGCTTAACCTAATGCAGTGGAACATATAAAAGTATACAAACTGACTTTTTCAATGGATTCTTCATCTGCATACTTTATGTACACATTGACAGTGTTCCTCTCAGGGTGCAGTTCATTCTTAATCACAGCTAGTTTGGGAGTGGACCGCGCATCCTTTATGGGTACTGTGCGGATTCTGAAAATATACCATTAGTAAGAAGTTAGAATTTTGATAATTTTTTATGGTGTTATAAACTAGGGGAATTCAGCTTTTGGACGAAATAGTGGTGGCCCTGTAATAGCTTCGAATTATGTCCAGTTGTCTGCCCAAACACAGGAATGTGTAATTTGATTACAACTGCTATTAAAAAAGTGAACACTAAAAGATACTGAGAAAGCCAGCATGTTGAAACATTTTTTTTTCCAAAAACATCATCAGCAATGGGATTATATAAATAATAATAATAAATATCTTGGGACAACTCACACACGGCTATCTGATCCCAAGCTAAGCAGAGCTTGTGTTATGGTAACCAGACAACTGATATACATACTTATACAATTTATAAATACATACATATTACAGATAAATCACACCCAGACACAGAACAAACAATCATGCTCATCACACAAAGTTTGTCCTGGGTTTGAATCGAACCCACGACCTCCGGCTCAGCAGTCAGGGCCACTAACCACTGGACCAACAGGCCCGTCAAATGTATGACCGCTGAACTGAAGTTTATTGAAGTTATACTTCTTTTGGCGCGATGGAGAAAAATGATGAGAGTGATTTGCGCGCGCACAGCGACATAGTGAAGTTAGTTATAGGTGTTCTAGTAACTATGTTCATGTTGTATATTCTAGTATTTTTATATTTAGAATACGTGTTTCATAATAAATAAATATTCTTTTGGTGTTTTTCTAGTGTCATGTAATACCTTTTTTATGCACCCTGCACCTACTATGTTTTTTCTCTGCATCATCCTAAGGTAGACTGGTAGTAAATGCCCAAGGCATTAATGCCGCCTTTTTACAGAATTTTTTATACATGTGCATAAAGTTTTAATAAATAACTAAATTACCTGATGGTTTCTATCTGCCCATGTTTATTGAAAATCTTCTTTAATTCCTTTTTAACCTTTAGACTAAAAGGCACATTGCCCACAAAAAGGGTCCTCTTTATCTCTTCTTCAGTACTCTTCTCTTCACCACCTTCTTTCTTCTCCACATCTTTCTTTTCTCGCTTTGCCTTAGGTTCTTCGTCTTCTTCATCTGAAGACTCTTCTTTTTTCTCTGATTCTAGAACCTTTTTATTAATATCTTCATTCTCTGATTCTATTTCATCATCTGATTCATGTTCTGAATCTGATTCCTTATCTGTTATAGCATTTGGGTTTACTGCACTTTTAGGGACAGTATTTTCTTCTTCTTCGTCATCATCATCACTGTCGTCGTCGTCTTCGTCATCATCATCATCATCATCAACATCATCATCATCATCTGATTCTACAAGTTTCAGTTCTTTAACAACCTTAACAGGTGAATTTGATTGTACTTTTGACTTCTTCCGTTTCCTATTTTTCTTCTTGGTTACTACTTGATTCTCTTTATCTTTATTATCTGATGTTTTAGCAGTTGTATTCACTGTGTTTGCTGCTTTTATTGTATTTTCGTCTTCTTCATTGTCAGAATCTAATGGTTTTGGTTCATCAGTGTCAATTTTTTCTGGTTTATTCTGTGATCCTTTTGAATTCTTACGTTTTCTATTTTTCTTTTTAGTTGCTACTTGATTTTCTTTCTGTACATCCTTGACTGTCTCTACTGATTCTTTGTCTTTATTTTCAGTGCTTTCTGCTAATACTTTATTTTGTTTTGATTTCCTTCGTCTTGGTTTTTTTTTCTTTTTAGGAGTGACTTCATTGGTTTTTTCATTTGATTCTGAATTATCTAACTTGTTTTCCTGTTTCTGAGGAGTCTTGCTAGGTGTTGACTCATTTATCTTTTCGCTATCTTTAGCTATTTCTGTGCTACCTACTGACTTGCGTCTCTGCTTTCTCTTTTTAGGACTTTTAGCTGTAGCTGCAGTATCTTCAGTACTTACATTTTCTGTAGGATTTCTACTTACTGTATTATCTGAATCAGAGTTCTGCTTCTTTTTCTTCTTTTTAGGAGTACTTTCATTCTCATTTTGTCCAGTAACACTGACATTACTTTCCTGTGTGGATGTTAATTCTCTTTTGTTATTACCTTTCTTTGTAGGTGATTTCGGACTCGATATACTGCTGTCAGCGTCTAATTCATCTTTTAAATGTTTCTTTACTTTGTCTGCCTTTGGACTAGTGAGACTTAAATTGCCTTCGCCATTTTCAGTATTCTCAAGTTCTGGATTCTGAAATATCCTCTTCGGTGACTTCTTAACTATAGCCTTCTTCTTCTGCATACTTGGTGAGAGAAATATTGATCTATCTTCAACAAATTCACTCTTTGGAGTAACGTTGGGTGATTGCTGATGTTTTGTCGGAGTTAGGGCTCTTTTCAACAGTTTTGGCCTGTTCGGTGTTACGTTGCCGGTAATTAGAGCTGCCACGCTGCCTAGGACGTAATCCATGGCACGATGTGCACTTGAAATAACTATTTATAGACCAAAATGATCAAATAACGTGTGTCGCCGCAACGCACATGGTATTTTTGGTTATTTTATTTAGACATCTGACAGTGACACTGTTGACATTTCCACCTAAGGGGCTACCACGTAAGCACTGATTTGTCCCGGTTTTTTTTTATTATTTTGTTATTTTCGTAATCGTGTTTTTTTTAATCATAAGTTTAATGAAAAGATGATCCTTATTTTAGTAAATACATTTTAAAACACGAAATGTTATAGAAAGGAATTTTACTATGTAATTGTCTTTGGTAAACGGAATGTTTTATTGACAAGAGCCTTTTGTTAGTTTGAAATTGGGGTTCAGTTGTTATAAGAGTTTTACAAGAACCGGTTCAAAATTGTAGGAAATTAATAAATGTGTATTAATATTACCATTTACATTAAATGAAGTGAATTAAAATCAGTGTTTCCATAATATAATCCAGAGATTATAACATCCTGTAAAAATGCGAAGATTTTAACACGAAAGACCTTCTACAGTGCAGGTTGGCATTTCAGAATGAGATTTGGAATGAATAAAATACTGGATAAAACTTATTATTTTTTTAAGTAATTGGTGGGAGCGTAGTCTTAGGACAGCGCTATCCAGGGTGCAGGTTGGTTTGAAAAAGATACCTTGGCGCCAGAACAGAGATTACAACTTCGTCCATATAAATCATAGAATATGAAAAGAAATATTCAATTTACAAATAAGTCAGTTAAATATGTAGTTTTCTTGTAACTGGTGTTACTTTTCTACTTTGTAAGTTTCCCACAAATACGGGAATTCAGCGAAGCACGGTGCACGTTTTACCTTGCCAAAGTAAAAACATAATATGAATGGTTAAAAATCTTTAGTGGGTTTTTATTTTTACTTGTACAACCGGATTGTTTTTTTAGGTTTTATTTGATGTATTGTATTGAATTATTATTTATTTTAATAACTATTGTTGCCTATTCAATGCTGTTGTGTATTTTTGTGTTTTAGTCTGCAATATCTAAATAATTTTGTATTTTTTTTAGCGTTAGCAGAGTTTGGCAATACCAATCATTCCTATTCCGGAAAAACGATGTGTTCTAACGACGCTTTCTCGAAAATAATTCGTTTTGTTTAATCGTTACACACCAAACTCGGTGATAATAAGTTTGTTCAGTGTTTTTTTTTCAGTGAGTGTGGATTATTGTAAACCAACGTGAGTAATATCCTTATTTTATGTGTTAAAATATCAAACTGAGCGCGCCATTGTGCCGCCCGCCATTATTTCAATTATTGTTTTTTATTTTTCCAACTTGATTATTACACTCAGAAATATTATCAAAAGTTGCCGGAAAGGAGCTCTTATATTTATTATTTTATCTTATATTGTTTTTGAGTGCTTTAGTTTAGTATTTAGGTTAGAGATTGCGCACGCCCAAATGATCACTGCGTCGGTCTTTTTAATTACGTTCCTAAGTCCGTAGTAACATAAAACGATGCTGTAGCGTTCTTCTCGTATTACATTATTTCAGCGCCGCATTTCTGTATAAAAAGAAATAGAAATGAAAGAAATTCGATGTCATTGGTTCCACAATGAAATAAAATATTTGCGGTGTGTTTTTAGGCCTCTGACCTTAAACTCTTACACTAAAACTATGTTGCCTAGCTGTATTGTTGTAGGAACTACTTTCGTCGCGCTTTTGGCGGCATAACAATGTTAAACCAGCGTGGTTTACTTTATTTTTAGCTTATCAAAAATGTTCTCAATCAAAAATGCAGTATACTAATTAACATTCACCTTGACATTCTGTCTAGTAAAATTTAGATAAAAATAATATTGCACATAAATAAATACGTTATCAGTGTCTTTACCTTACTCAAAATGCGAATGTTTGGAGTAAGTTATTATTACAATGCAATGTTTATTTACAACATTTGTTCAACACAATTAATGCCTCTGTTATCTGTGTTTCCAATATATTATGTAGAATTGTACTGTTTTCCTTGTGTATTGTTTGCAATGGTTAAAACATACCTTTTTGTTGAATTACTCTCAAAATATTCAATTGCATCAATAATAATGGACACCAATTTTGAACAGGAAATTGCCAAGAATATAGATTGATATTATTGTCACTGGCTTAAGTGATCACTTGACCATTTGAACATAATTGAAGTCACTAATTCACAATTTGAAGATGTATGTAAACAAAATTAATTTACAAAGTTCTAACATGAATGAATGTCAAGCATTTTCTTCTTATTTACCTTGTTCAGCGAAAATATTAAAAAAAAGTTTTTCATGGTATCTTACCTTCAGTTCAGAAAACAAGTGATGCGACCGTGGCACATCAGATAACCCCACTTATCTTCAGCCGCACCTGTCCGTAACCTCTTTACCTATCAGTACCCTGTGTTTATACTGTGTGAAGATAATTTTCGTATACGATTATCTTGCAGCGATGAAGGATTTATTCAATGGATTAAAAATGAGGTTTTGTTACTTCTTAGAGTTAAAGATGTGAAAAAAAATCTTGATAGTAGCTAGCATAAAAGATAATTAAACAGGAAAACTCACACCTAAGTATAGGCTTTACAGTTTAAGAAGTAATAGTCAACCAACATATAATAAAAAAAGGAAAATATCATACAAATGCCATGAACTTGTTGAATATACTCATAGAATCAAACAAATAACACCATTCTAAGTAGGCGATAGTGACAGGCAACTATGGAAATCGACACGTAAATAAAGTGTAGTCTGACACACACTTGGCCCCTTTTTATCTACTTTCAATGGTACCTAATAAAAATTTTACTAGGACTTAATCAATATTAAAAGCACCTACCTATATCCTTACTAATATTATAAAAGCGAAAGTGGGTTTGTTTGTTAAGTCGTCACGCCTAAATGGCTTAACCAATTTTGATGAACTTAGGTACAGAGATAGTTGGGACTCTGGAGACAGACATAGGCTATATTTTTTTTAAAAAGATTGGGGCAGAAAGCAGAAAACTTAGCATTGCTGTTACAATAAATAAGGCGTTACGGCAAAAACTACAGGTAGCAGGTACCTGTAAATTAGGAAAGGGGAACTGTGTTACCCCGAATTTAATGCGAGTGAAGCTTTGGGCAAAAGCAAGCATATGAACACTTTTCACATTCCACCTAGTGGACCATTGTTTCATCGGGAACACTTCAACCTGTGTTGGTCTAGGTCTTTCATTCCACACGTTGCCAACTTAGTTTTATTACTGGCACTAAAAAACCAGAAATCACTTTTTACTTGTTGCTATTCTGTTTTTAAAATGATTGAAATTGTTTTCAAGGATTTCCCGAGTAAAGTGTGCAAGATAAAAAACATCCTTCAAGTTGTTTGAATTATTTTTATGGAGTGAATGAACTTTCTTATCAGTAGTGATAAGGAAATTCTTGATATTATCGAGATGGGAGTGTGGAGGTCATATAATATGAAGTGGTTCCCCTTAAAGTACTGGTATTCAGCTGCATCTGGTTGGAAGAAGCTAGGCAGATGATGAAGAAATGAATAGTTTAAAAATACAGTCCAATTTATAACCTCCCTTTTTTAGTACAAGTTGGTTAACTGAACATAAAACTAACTTTGTTCTTCAATACAATCATTCCATGGTTTGTCAGACCATAGCAACATAGTTTATACTTGCAAATTAAAGACATTATGAAGTCAAGGTTGTCATATAATAAAAAACACTTCCTATAGCAGTCAATTTACTACAACAATTCTTAATACTTGCAAAAAATTTTATGATAATGTATGTATGTAGTAGTACCTACAGAAGTATGGAGCAAGAAGGCTTCAAAACCCATTTACGAAATCCCAGACAATCACATAATGTAAAGAACAGAATTAAAAACTTGACTAGAAGCCCCTTTTTTGCGGATGGGAAGTCATCAAATAACTTCTCCCGCTCGGATAGGGGTAGAGCGGGGGGAGTGTCGGACTTGTACTGACTAAAACCCACCCATATTCCTTCTTTTGCGCTTTATGTTTTTCATACATTTTCTCTCATCTCATCTCACATTTTCTCTCATCTCTTAAGTAGTCCCTTGCCATCGATTTTGATTATTAATGAACAATACCATACAAGTATTGCATGTTGTGATAAAAAAAACAGAGGGGAGCGCTGTGTTAATTGGCTGTATCGTCGAGACGGCTTGGTCGACAAGTGGGCAAAAAACGCATGCGCATGTCCCCCAAGCATGTCAGGATGCTTCAAGATTACTGCGCAATGTCTGTCGACGACTTTGTTGTTCTTGTTTTATGGAACAAACAGATAAATACGAAAGCCATGTGTGTTTTTAAACTCAGTTTAAAAAAAAAAGAAAACAGCTAGCGTGTGTTTCGGGGATCATTCTTGGACCTGAATGTGTGTCGAACTACGGATTATACAACAGTTCTGCCTCAGATATGGCATTGGGCTTTTGACCACGGCCTCTTTAGTAAAGCAACACAATGATAAAAGTGAAACATCATACTTTTCATTCACAAAAATAGCAGTTTAAGTACCTTTGTGATAAAAAATACTACTTTCCGCATGAGAACATCTTCGAAAAACTCGCACTATAATACTACAACGAACTCCTATTGTCTTTGTATTACGTCTTCGTATTCGAAATAAAAAGGTAATAAGTTAAATAAATTGCATGGCACTCAATGAATCAGCTACCCTACCCTGACGCCTTAAAGCAGAACTTCCACTGAGGGAAATAGACAGAGCTATACAAAGTGTCTAGCACCATCTCTTTCCCTCAGTGGAATAAGTTCTGCTTTAAGACGTCATCGTAGGCCTACTGATCCTAAAAACCCATTAACAGACTTGTGGCCGTGGGTGAAAATGAGCTTTATGTCCAAGCAATAACAGCGAAAAAGGCATAATATGTCGTGTGTTGATTGGATAACAAGACAGTGCATCTAAATATACGCTTTCGTTGCACACATTTTTTGTAGTGTCTCCCGTAGTGAATAATCCCCGTCATACATTTTCTCGAGGTATTTACTACGTTTATCCTTGTACACTTCGTACTACATTGTTACATCTTGCGTGACTAAATAGAGTACTATCTAGGCACGAGACGGTAATTAGTCACCCACGTGGTCGAGATAGTTGTTTGTGAATTGAATTTTAGATTAAGTAAACGGTCTTTGTTTACGGCAACTCTGATAACTGTTCTGCAACCGTTCAATCCTGCTTTTTTTTTCTTTTCGGGTGGGAAATCATCCAATGACTTCCCCCGCTCTGGGCGGAGCGGGGGAAGTCAATCTAATATTTGCTCTTTCCATCTTGTGCCTTTGTCGTAATGTCTCGTTCTCCCGGCAAAAACATGACAACGTTAAGACGGGTTCGCCAACATTCGGGCTGCCATTTTAGATGGGGTTTTAGCATGGGTTTTGTTTACATTTGGTATCGCTTCTCGTTGGCCGTACTGTAGAAGCCCCTTTTTTGCGGATGGGAAGTCATCAAATAACTTCTCCCGCTCGGAGAGAGGTAGAGCGGGGGGAGTGTCAGACTTGTACTGACTAAAACCCACCCATGTTCCTTCTATTGCCCTTTACGTTCCGAGGCCGCGGTATCTTTTTCGAACAACCCGCAACCCCGGCAGGCGGAGGCTCTGGCAAGCCCCTCTGCTTTGCTGACTCTCTTTGAGGGGTAACATTAAAGGTTTTTGAAAGTTAAATGTATGTCAAAAAGGCAGTTGTACACGCCTAAACAACAGGAAAATAAGAAGTAGTACTTTTCATTATTTTAATTTGCATACCGGAGTAGGAGGTGACCAAAAAGCCCTAAACCAGCTAGTCTATATGATATTGAAATATTTACCATCTGTTGTGTGTGCTGTGTTTAGTTCTGTTTAGTGCATGTTGTGGCAGCCTTTAATGAGGGTAACACCCTTTTTTTTTTACACATGTTTGAACAAATAAATTTATCTTTATCTTTATCTTTAGGGTTCCGTAGTCAACTAGGAACCCTTATAGTTTCGCCATGTCTGTCTGTCCGTCCGTCCTCGCTTAATCTCTGTGACCGTTTGCACTAGAAAGCTGAAATTTGGTACCAATATGTATATCAATCACGCCGACAAAGTGGTAAAATAAAAATTGGAAAAAAATGTTTTATTAGGGTAGCCACCCTATATGTAAAGTGGGAAGTGATTTTTTTTTAATTTCAACCCTAACGTGTGATATATTGTTGGAAAGGTATTTAAAAATGAATAGAGGTTTACTAAAATCATTTTTTAATAATGTCAATAATTTCGAAAATAATCGCTCCAAAAGTAAAAAACAATGCGTCCCCCCCCCCCTCTAACTTTTGAACCATAAGTTTAGAAAATATGAAAAAAATCTGAAAAGTAGAACTTTATAAGGACTTTCTATGAAAATTATTTTTAACTTGATTGACATAACAGTTTTTGTACAAAAAAAAAAGTTGTACAAAATAATTTCTGGACTAAGTTTGTAGTATAATCGTTTACGTTAACGCACTATTCCCATACTTGGATTCTTGGATTATACAATTCCCTAGTGTTCAACGTCAAACAAATAATAAACTCATAAGTGGGATTGTGACGGACGGGAAACTACGGAACCCTACACTGAGCGTGGCCCGACACGCTCTTGGCCGGTTTTTAATGTGTAAGTTTGTGTATGCCTTGTTAGTAATCTACCTAATATGGGTGAATATACAAAAATTGGGTAACTCAATGTCATCAGCCGATAGATACAAAGTGTTATTATATTTTATTGATATTACATTTAATTTACAAACAATTAAAAGTCCTTTATGTGGTCACCCAACTTCAGCTATTTATTTGAAATAGAAATTAATTAAAAAATACAATAAATCCTTAAAATGTCAGTCCTTTGGCATGTCACAATCCCTAAAACCAGCAATCAACCGACTATGTATTAAACATTATCATTGATTTAAGAAAACTTTTAAATTTTCTACAATCTGTGTTGTACACAGTTATGTATACTGCAACTTTCATAACGTAATATGTACCACTTTATGAAAAAGAAAGAAATAAACTTTGTGTTTAGTTTTTTTCGTCAGTCCGTTGTGTGTTGTTTAAATTTAAAATTCTCGCCAAATATCACCGACTCAAGATGAAAACCCTGTTTAAATATTAAAGTTGGTAATGAAGTTGTTTGTGGACTGCAACATTTTGTGGCCACCATTGCTGCACCAGTGCTGGAGTTGAGTTTACGTCGTATTCACGTGCTGATCCAGTCAAAATATCAGTCTTTTGGTGAGTCGTTATTTTCTTGATAACCTGAGGTTTATTTTTATTTATACATATTTAACTATGATTTGTCAAAATGTAGTCGGTTGATATTCGAAACGTCCAAAAAAACATAAGTTCTGATTATAAACTCAAATTAATGTCTTTTTTGTCAGTCCGCTGGCGTCAGTCTTTTGTCAAATATTGCGTCAGAGGACTGACGTGTTTCCACAGTACTGATGTTTTTGTTTATTTTAGAGCACTTTTATGTTAATTATTACCACGTATAAACATTTCTATTTCATATTTCGGTTTAAAACGTCATGCGGAACGTTAAATAAAAAGAGAAACCGAAAAGGCTCGCTTGGCCAGAATTAAAAGTGACCCCATTATATTAGCGGAATACAAAGAAAATCAAAAACATCATTATATTTAGCAATAAAAAGATTATCTTAAACCAATGGCATGGTACATTTGGACCAGGGCACACCACAATAGTGGCGGTACGTCCCCTCTTTGAGGAGTGGCTGGAGAGGCGTCATGGCGTCCTCACCTACCGCCTGACGCAGGTTTTCCACGGAAATTTCACGGAGGTTCCTGCACATAATCGGGCGGGAGGAAACGCCCAGGTGTCACCATTGTGACGATCGCCCGGAGGACATGGTGGAGCACACAGTGTCGGTCTGCCCCGCGCAGGTGTCACCACTGTGTGTGTGTGCCTCACGGCCGCAACACACAGTGTACCACACAGTGGCGGTCTGCCCCGCGCAGGTGTTACCACTGTGTGTGTGTGTGTGTGCCTCACGGCCGCAACACTCGGTGGAGCACACAGTGGCGGTCTGCCCCGCGCAGGTGTTACCACTGTGTGTGTTTGCCTCACGGCCGCAACACACGGTGGAGCACACAGTGGCGGTCTGCCCCGCGCAGGTGTTACCACTGTGTGTGTCTGCCTCACGGCCGCAACACACGGTGGAGCACACAGTGGCGGTCTGCCCCGCGCAGGTGTTACCACTGTGTGTGTGTGCCTCACGGCCGCAACACACGGTGGAGCACACGGTGGCGGTCTGCCCCGCGCAGGTGTTACCACTGTGTGTGTGTGCCTCACGGCCGCAACACACGGTGGAGCACACAGTGGCGGTCTGCCCCGCGCAGGTGTTACCACTGTGTGTGTGTGCCTCACGGCCGCAACACACGGTGGAGCACACGGTGGCGGTCTGCCCCGCGCAGGTGTTACCACTGTGTGTGTGTGCCTCACGGCCGCAACACACGGTGGAGCACACGGTGGCGGTCTGCCCCGCGCAGGTGTTACCACTGTGTGTGTGTGCCTCACGGCCGCAACACACGGTGGGGCACACAGTGGCGGTCTGCCCCGCGCAGGTGTTACCACTGTGTGTGTCTGCCTCACGGCCGCAACACACAGTGGCGGTCTGCCCAGCTCTGGGCGGAGCAACGCTGTGCCCTCGTGGAGGCGATCGGCGGCGGCGACGATCTCTTGCGTCCGGCCCTGGTTCAGTCCATGGTCCGGAGCGAGAGGGAATGGGAAGCGGTCACCTCCTTCTACGAAGCAGTGATTCTAGCGAAGGAGGTGGCCGGAGGGAGGGAAGTTGAGGGAGAGAACCTCAAGCCCACCCAGCCGCCGCGGGAGACATAGGAGAATCAACAGCTTCAAGAAACAGTAAACAATAAATAGAAAAGTACATATTGTTATGTATAATTACCTCAAAATAATACTAAGGCTGTTTAGAAGACTAAGATAGTATTTTCTCCAAGTATCAATTATTATTTTTAATTGCTGATTAAATTATATTAATTATTAATATTGATTATATTAAATGATTTTAATACCTTAAAAATATGTGCCATAATTAAATCCTAAGAGATTTGTACTAAGTTCTCTTAAATTCCATTATAATTCTTAAGAAATTGTGTTTTATCAGTACTATGTCACCCTCGTCAGTCCCCTGGCAGTCAAATTCTGTTTTTTCTAAATATCTCACAATCTACGTAAAAAAGTGACTGGCCCGATTTGGAACAATATATTCATTAGATTAGCAATTATAAACACCCGATTTTGCAGAGATCTGATTTAAAAACTTTAGTAAACAAAATATCCTTAAGAGTTACCCAACTTTTGTATAATCACCCATATATAAAATTCTCGTGTCACAATGTTCGTTCCTCGATCGATTCTAATGGTTTTTTTTATGCATATTCAGTAAGTCTCTGAGAATCGGCTAATTTATTCCACCTTTCCGGGGCAGCAGCTGGTGAAACCGCTGGGCACAGCTAGTAAATAAATAAATGTTTAATGCTAGCTAGAATAAAGACACTGCTCATGTTTGTCACATGGACAAGAAAAACACATTCATAGCCTACGCGTCTACCTACAATATTTTCACGGGCCTCTGTATTTGCCAATACACAAACCAAACCGTATCGACGTCCAGACATTTTTTGTACGACCTTGAACGAGCCGAGAACATAGCTCAACTAATCTAAATGATTTCGTCGACATCATTCATCATCACACGAAACTGTGTCTAGTCTATTACGGAAGCGAACGCCATTCAAAAACGCTTCGTTGTGGGCAGTGTTGCCATAATCTGTGTGCTTAGCAACCGGGTAGGTGAACTGCCTATGTGATAATTAAACAGGTGGATGCTATTGGCGTGACACTAGCAACACCGGTTTTGCACCCGTTCTTTAACAGTACCATTATAATCTAAGTCATGAAACGAAGACTCTGTGAAAGCAGACCCTGAAGGTATAAATTGTAAACGCTTAGTCTATCCTAACATGACAATGCAACCTTTTCCAACTTTAAATCCACAAAACCAACTGCCTGTATATTTAGTTTACACAAAAGCTAGGGGCTACAGTAGCGAGACTTGAGAGTTCTGTTATATGAAGGTTTAGCCATAAATAGCTTTTCATGTAGGAGGCCTAATGGTTCCAAATCTCTTTGTTATTACGACTACTAACTCGAGCAGAATGAAATAAAGTCCATTTTGCACTAACTGCCACTAGACTTGTCGCATCGACTGTTCACTGTACCTTCGACTATTTCACAACAAAATCCATTGTTTAGAATTGTCGACATGTTTATTAAGATGGGACAATCTCACATCATACACAACCAGTATCTTATCCACAAAGGTACGGCACTATAATAGCTCAATTATTTAATCAGACGGCAAAACGTCGGCCCTTTGCCCGGCCCTTCGAATAAAAACTAACGAACCGAAGCTGAGGAAATCATAGTCTGTGCTATGTTTATAATAATCACAGCATCGCCCGAGTCAAAATCGGTTTCTTGAACCAGACTTGGTTGAATAGAGTACTGGAGTTTTTTCTACGAAGCAGTTTTTGTACTACGATTAAATTATACCAGAATATGGCTTTAGAAAAAGCTTTACCGGTTTTGAACTTGGAGCTCCGGTCCATATTGTGTAATGCCATAATTTTAGCCTTAACTTTATTACCGTCCATTGCTAAAGTATCCTATAATGTGCCACTGTACCAATGTTGGTATCGATTTACGTCCAATATACGCCTATAATTTTGCACCAAAACTTCCTAAATATTTTGGGAAAAACTTCTAGGTTTTAAAATAGTTATCAATACAACACAGTAAGGTAAGGCACCTTTATCGTCCAATTAGTTCCAGCAGGAATATACGTAAATAGCGTAGCCCGACCCTTGGTACCAAAACCAGTGAAGTGTGACGAGCGCTCGCGCATCCAGGCGTGCTCAACAAGTGAACTACCGCTTGTGGTTTTTTGTAATTTTATACGATGGTGTTTTTATTTTGTACACGAAAGGGCAAAACTTTCGGCCCAAGGCCTGGACTCAACCAAAGCGGAGATAACCTTCCACGACTCAAAAGAATCCTGTTACGAACCAGAAACTTAACGGCTAGTAGAAATGGCGAAAATAGAGAAGTGTGAAAGAATACGAAGGACATGAAAATGATGATGCATTCACGCTATATTATGTATTTGAAAACTCTTTGGTAGACAACTTTTTGAAAACAATCTGGGGACTGTACGATTGCCGTTTAGTAAGCTACTCACAAGCATAGAGTAGCGAAATTCTACAAGTAACCACAGTAATTTATTTTTGCACTGAAACAAGGTGTATTCGAATCGCCTGACACACCGACGTTTGATAGCATATCAAATTGAAACCCAATCAATGTGTAAACATCAGCAATTTGTTCGCGTACCGTTCCAATGCTCCAATTACTGAATGGGTTCAGTCTATGGTATGTAGAAGCATGATAAATTGTGTAGATATGCGCACACGCGTGGTTCTATTACCATCAGTCTTTGGATACAGTGTGGTGTACGATAAAATGAAGGTAGGAATTAATGTATTTATTTCTGGTAGATTATTTTGTTGTAGCCCATATGAAAATTAGTTCTGTCTTATTTAATCGGTCTTAAAGACTTTATCGGTCATTAAACAACAAGTTTGCCGCTGCATAATACATAACCTGTTCTGTTTTACTGCATCAATATTGAGGCCATCTTTCACACGAGAGATTACATTTTGTTGAGACAAACCCCTTTTGTATTTTGTTAACATAAACCACTTCATTAGATGCTAATAGAAAATAGTCTCTCTAAAATACATTTTCTCTCTGACATTATTTCGAAAAGTAACCCTCATGCACAAAAGTAAAACCCATTGTATCTTCTTGTTTACTAGTATAACTTTAATAATCGGTTTAAACCAAGATCTGCAACCTAACAAATAGATTCATCAAACATGTTCTCTTCATCCTTGCGTGTTGACGGACTCAAATTATATCCAACCGGTTATAGTCACGCTGCCATCATTGGCTATACATGTGCCAAATACAATACAACTTTACTAAAACGTAAAATTTTCACAAACGGATAACTAGGGGTCAGCGTAACTTGTACAGCTATTTGCCCCTATGCATTAACTTGCAAATCTTTAGAAACCCGAGGAACTATGCAGTTGCATGCAGTTGGTTCGTTGTCAATAGCTGGTACAGGATGCATTTGTAATGCATAGTTGGAGGATAATAGAATAAGTGGTTCAGAAGTATTTCTGACTCATTTGTGGACTTATGGATGGAAGGTTCTTGTATTGTAATTTTTGTCTAATTTGTTGAGCAGTTGAAGAATTTTTCATGGCTGAAAAAACATCATTTCTACATCGGTAACCTGAGGGTCCTAGTCAATCGATTTAAAAGCGTGTCATATTTCTATAACGACGTCTAACAGTATTGATATTACTTTTTTCCTTGTCCTTGCATTTTTGACGTATCATCATTGTTATCGCTCATATCACTTCTAGGTTTTCTGGACTCAGCTGGATGTCGGCAAGTTTTTTTTTTTTTTAATAAATATCTAGTTGTCTAGCAGCTTTTACATTCACCAAACTTTCTAATATTGTGTTTAACAAATAAATGCTCATGCAATTGTCTGCTCACGTGTCTGAGTTTGTACAAAAATAAGTACTTTCCCAATCTGACGGTAACGCGACACGGTATAGGGTAAACTTGACGATTTCCATAAATAACTACTAACCATATTTATATTATCTATACGAAGTTGCGTTGAAATACAAATAAAATAAGGCAATGTTAACTAATTAATTAAACTTGTTACACCTTAATGAACAACTGTGGGGTTAATTAATGTTTTTGGTACAATAAATCACCATGCAACAATTATTTTGTACAGCAGGCCTTATGATCGCTGTATCTGTTGACTATTTATTTACCTTTAATTGACTGATTTCGTGTTTTAATAAGCCAAAAAGTCATTGTTAATTGTGCTGAAATCACTAAAACTCATCGAAGTCAACGAAGAACTTTATCAGCGTACTAATGTGGTGACGATATCTCCCTAAAAGAACTATTCAGTAACCCATACAAATGTCCATTACATTCGATAACACCAAAACCGTACCCTAAGGACAAACACACTCTTGGCGTTTCGCATTGTGATGCATATCATGCGCGCATCAATGCGCACACGCATGCCTCAATAGACCTCCTTCCTGCCGGTACACGGCTTTGTGTAGGCTCTACACGCTACCGAATATGGTGATATTTAATTGTTGGAGATGTTTAGTCAATATGTGTGTTTGTTTGTAGTTAGGCTGAAATATGAGTGTTGAAACTTAACTTCGTCGTCATAATTGTCAAACCTCAAATGAATGGTGTTACAGAATGATGGTGCTCCTTAAGAATTTCCTTCAAAATCTTTTGGATGATGAAAGAAAAGTATGCAATATTGTGCTGCAATTGGGCTGCAGATTATGTTCAGTCCCACATTGGAATAATAAGGTACAGCTACCCTACCATGATGTCTTGAAGCAGAACTTATTCCGCTGAGGGAAAGAGACAGAGCTATACAGGGTGTCTAGCACCATCTCTTTCTCATACAGGAATAAGAACTGCTATAAGATGTCATGGTAACCCTGCTGTTGCAGCTTCGTAGCTAAAATATGCCCGTTGTCCTATAGACTTTACTTATGGTCTTCATTCAGATATTTGTCATTACTAGCCTACCCTGACTTGCAAAGAGATCGATGCGTTCCTTCTCTGAAGCAAAAGACCTTTACTTAGTAGTACTAGAAACTATTCTAACGCCTTTTATTATTTCAACAAATTGTTAACACGTTTAGGTTATTTATCTTGCATGAGAACCCATTCAGGTACCTAAACGAAAACTTATATTGACTCTGGTATGTTTGCCTAGAGCTAACGTGCCAACTTTACAGCCGCTATTGCTGTAGATAGAACGTAGGCCTTTATTTACATTTAACATGCAAAATAGTGTTTACTTTATCGTTTTACACCGAGTCGTGAAGACCTAAGCATTCCCGACGATGCTTGAAGATACTTTATGACACTTTACCGGTGCTTCCTCAGGGCCAAAAGACATAGGGCTTTTGGCCCTGAGGAAGCACAAAAATTAAATTGACCATATTTACTAATTTGAAGAAGCTGTAAGTTTTGTCCTAGGGCCGACTCGCGTAACAGAACAGTACAGTAGACGAAACTTAAATAAATGTGTTTTTGTAGATATGTTGACTACAAATTACTTATTCGGCCGGGAGTAATATAAATGAAAGTCCAGAAGGTTAGGTAAAACTTGGTGTCTATATTGTCGGTAATAACTGCACAGTTTACACTGTTTTTCTTTACACTGATTATACAACAATTGCCCTACACAAAAGGTTGGAGACGACTAAGGTAGCGGGGGAACTCGCTACAAATCGTAGGCGTCGTCTCTAGTTACAAAAGATGTGTGTGTCACTACAGTCTTATTGCGATAGCATTGTTGAAATCCCAAAAAATGTTCCCGGTTTGGCAACACGAATGCTAACCATTTATTTTTAACCGATTTCAAAAAGAGGAGGCGGTTCTCCATTCCTGTGTTATTTTTTTGGTTGAATTAAATTTTGTTACATTAGAAGTTTCGTCTGGGTAAACCAGTTGTTTAAGTCGTTTTTTTTTCACAAAAGTAGTTTTTTCAATAGAACCAGATGTGAAGTAAACCAACTGTACAACAATTCAAACCACCGTTATCGTTTATATCATTTTGAATTAAATCTTTAATCCGTTAGTAAAGCGTCATTAAAAATCCATTACTGTCTGCCAGTTTTCAATGCGCTTGCCATAATACGCCAACTGGTTTGATCCAATGTTGGCGTACCTCCCCGAAGATACGAACGAGTTGCATTCTTCACTCTAAAACATGTGGAATCAACATGTAACGGTAATTTTGTCGGACTATATCCCTAAAAAAGTACCTTTATTTTAGTTGTAGCAAAATCGGTATTTTTCGTTGCTCTAACATGTTGGTTCCAAAGTTCGCCACATTGGATCATTACCTAGTCCGTTGACCCTTATGGCAGCGGCCCAAAAAACACTTCTACGATCGCATATTGTGTTACCAACTGTTAATTGACTGATATTACGATGATGAACTGGTGTTTCTTGTGATGTTCTTGGCAAAAATAATGGTCTGTACTTCTGTAGTGTTTGGTTGAATCATAGTTCAATGGTTTTAAGAGGCTCGTGTTTTGAGAGCAGTATTTGTGATTTCTAAATAATAGCAGCTACTCAGGTCGATCTTTAGGTTAAGCCGCGCTTGCCTAGGTTGGTCTGTGGATGGGTTACATACCGACTACATACCGAGTTTCTTCCGTGCCTCGGAAAGCACGTTAAGCTGTTGGTCCCGGCTGTCATTTGTAGATCTTTGACAGTCGTTAGAGATAGTCAGTGTCCCGAAGGTCTGACAACCAGTCTTACCAAGAGGTATCGTATTACCCAGTACTAACTGAGTTGTGGAGGTCAGAGTCGCTTCATGTAAAATACTGGTAAAGCTGCATCCAGTGACACTGGAAGCCGACCCCAATATGGTTGGGAAATGGCTAGGCAGATGATGATTTGTGATTTCTGATGGTCTGGTACCAAAGCCAATACATACGTTTAAATGCCAGCGTCCATAACAACATCGCGTCGACGTAAATCGAAGTCCAATACGATAGATAGCTTTCTAGGAAAGTGTGCCACATTACCTATTATCGACATCCGATCTTCATCAATCCAACTGCATAGCTTTCTTCGGACTATCACGCGTCCGGTACCTTACTTTCATCACATGTTTGGATTATACAAAAAGGGGTGTGTGTACTTATGTACACGCGTTAGAAGTTATACTTCTTTGACGTACTTATAGAAAAATAATTATAGGCTAATATTTGAATTTTGTCACCATAATCAATATCAGTTCAGCACACAACACTTTTTCGTTCATGTTTACAAACACGATCAAGGAAACAACAACAGAAACAAAACTGACAAAATACAACAACCTCAATGATTTATATTGGTTTAATACTATCTAATTTTTGACATTAAAAAAATATTGATTCAGGATATTGATGACTATTTAATTGAGGTGCCAGGCTGTTTATCGTGACATGATCCGCCTTACCCACATGTATTATATTTAAATCTGCATCTGTTATCTGCAATTAGAGTAAAAAATACTTATTACTTACACTTTTACAGGCTGAGTTTAATGTTTAATTACGTGTGCACTTGTGGCATTTGCCAAACAAACGTATTTTTTCTTTCTTAGTGCCGTTTAAGCTTCTCAGACATTCTTATTCTTTATTGCACCCAAAACAATAATAAACACACAAATTACAATATACAGCTTATGTACAAAGGCGAGCTTAACCCAGAATTGGGTTTTCTTAAAGCAAACTGACATGTTAACCTACTCATACACAGCTGACTTTTGAACCTAAAGCGCACTTAGAAAAGAAGTACACAAGCAATTTGAACAAAAACTAATGAAAAATAGGCTAGCTTTCACATTTTAAGACCTAATCACCAGACAGTTTAGATTCTAGACCCAGCAAATTCACAGTTACTTGAAATCGAATAGCATCTTTTTAACAAAAAGTGGTGGACTGGAAAATTGAAAAGTTTTGTCTTATTTTTTGTCAGATGAATTTGTTAGGTTTATTTTAACGTTTTGTGGCTGCGTTTCGTCTGGTGCATTGATCTTTGCTCTGAAAGTTGCATCAAGGAATAGTAGATTATTAACCAAGGGGATAAAGCAGTGTCTTCTGTCGCGGGTGACGATTTAAATCGCGAGTGTAACGAAGGACACGAGGTTTACTCCCGAGCGCAGCGAGGGTGTTAAAAACTTAAATCACGAGCGAAGCGAGGGATTTAAGACGAGTCCTGAGTGTAGCGAGAGATTTAAGTTGACCCAAGACTAAGACAGCTTTATCACCGAGGAAAATACTCTACTTTTCGTACCATTTGCAAAAAAATTAACACAGTAATAATATGAGATAAGCATTTATTAAAGATAATGACATTAAAAGTACTTAAAAGTTAAGATTCGAACATTGGTCCAATTATTTATAAAGAGAGCTACACTTTTGTTTGGTACATTTATTGTTGATGAGTATGATTGCGGCAGCATTTTTTGTCATTGACAAAATGACAAAAGCGATGTATAAAGCTCAATAATATAAAAAAATACCATTTTCGTCCCACTTGCTCAAAAAAGTGACATTCTATGCCACAAAAAGCGAACATAACAATAGTCATTTTTAATCTGTCAAAAACAGGGAAAGAAAATTGTACTGAATTTCATTCATCCCCTAGGGAGAGAATGTGATTTAAAATTGGAATACTTAATACTGAACTACATCTGTGTTTACACCATTGAGTTTGTAGGTATATAAAGCATTAAGCATCTTTTTTAAAAAGGAACACGCAATTAATATGCAGTTATGATTATTAAATAAAATTACCAAAACCGACGAGGTCGTATGAGCTTGGAATTTGTCGCGATTTTGTTTTCTTCAAATACATAAACGTTAAGTTTATTTTTATAAATAAGTTAATGTTCTAAAAATACATTGTTAAATCAAAGCGACAGTGACAGTGAATTGTCGGATTCCATCAGTGCAAATGCTGCCGCAATCATACTCATCAACAATAAATGTACCAAACAAAAGTGTAGCTCTCTTTATAAATAATTGGACCAATGTTCGAATCTTAACTTTTAAGTACTTTTAATGTCATTATCTTTAATAAATGCTTATCTCATATTATTACTGTGTTAATTTTTTTGCAAATGGTACGAAAAGTAGAGTATTTTCCTCGGTGATAAAGCTGTCTTAGTCTTGGGTCAACTTAAATCTCTCGCTACACTCAGGACTCGTCTTAAATCCCTCGCTTCGCTCGTGATTTAAGTTTTTAACACCCTCGCTGCGCTCGGGAGTAAACCTCGTGTCCTTCGTTACACTCGCGATTTAAATCGTCACCCGCGACAGAAGACACTGCTTTATCCCCTTGGTTAATAATCTACTATTCCTTGATGCAACTTTCAGAGCAAAGATCAATGCACCAGACGAAACGCAGCCACAAAACGTTAAAATAAACCTAACAAATTCATCTGACAAAAAATAAGACAAAACTTTTCAATTTTCCAGTCCACCACTTTTTGTTAAAAAGATGCTATTCGATTTCAAGTAACTGTGAATTTGCTGGGTCTAGAATCTAAACTGTCTGGTGATTAGGTCTTAAAATGTGAAAGCTAGCCTATTTTTCATTAGTTTTTGTTCAAATTGCTTGTGTACTTCTTTTCTAAGTGCGCTTTAGGTTCAAAAGTCAGCTGTGTATGAGTAGGTTAACATGTCAGTTTGCTTTAAGAAAACCCAATTCTGGGTTAAGCTCGCCTTTGTACATAAGCTGTATATTGTAATTTGTGTGTTTATTATTGTTTTGGGTGCAATAAAGAATAAGAATGTCTGAGAAGCTTAAACGGCACTAAGAAAGAAAAAATACGTTTGTTTGGCAAATGCCACAAGTGCACACGTAATTAAACATTAAACTCAGCCTGTCTTGTTCGTAAGGTTTTATTAATCGTCGCGTATATTTCATCGATATAATCAATTCAACTTCCTCATTGAGCTTAACCACCCTTCCAGTTTAGTTGACGCCTCCTCATCACCGCGGTATCCCATCATTGTAATTCATCCCTCTTACGGGTTGATACATCAGAATGTAGAGGGACCTGCCAGGGTCTCCGCCTGCCAGGGTTGCGGGTTTTTCGAAAGAGATACCACGGCCCCGGAACATTAAGATCTAAAGAAGGAACATGGGTGGGTTTTTAGTCAGTAAAAGTTTTACACTCACCGCGCTCCGCCCATAGTGGGAGAAGTTATTTAATGATTTCCTATCCGCAAAAAGGGGTGTACCTATACTAATTACATACTTATTAAATATTTCACGTTTTGAAGTCTCATTGTTATCCAATAAGATGTTTGATACAATTTAGGAAGGTGACCTGTAAAACATCTGTTCAGACACCAAAAACGTTTGTCTACTTTTTAGACTGAAATTGCGGATGTCTGCAAATATAGACAAAATCAACAAATTGGTACAATACTATCATCTTTATTCAAATCCATGAATGAAGATCAAGTATTTTTTGCATACATTTAAATGATATTCTAAACAGGTTAAGTAAGGAAAACTTTTTTTAGCGATGAGTCAGTGTTTAGCACATACATAATATTAAAAAGCGAGTCTTGAAATATTGCTAAATGTATTTGCAAAATACAGTGACATGTTTGTTTAGTTTTCTAAATTAGTATTATATCGGTGGCCTAGACTTTCTAGTTTCTTGTTAAGCTAGTATTTTTAAGTATTGATGTAATCCACTTGGTAACTGCAATGTCTCGTGTAACCGTACTGCATATTTATTTCTTGACCAAAAGGTTGATTTTCGTATAGTAACCTTTTTTTGCGGATGGGATATCATCATAATAATTTCCCCTGCTCTTGGCGGAGCGGGGGGGGATACTTGTGTCGGTCTTGTACTGACTGAAACCCACCCATGTTCCTTATTTTGCCCGTTTGCTACGTTTCGGGGCCACGGTATCTCTTTCTTACAACCCGCAACCCTAGGAACTAACCTACATAACATTAGGCTTCTAATTCCCGAAGGGTAAGGAAGAGGTGAACCTAATAGTTGTAGCATCCACATTTCGCCGTCCCCCTCAATAGGGATCGACCCTATTGCTATCAACCAAGCACAAATCCATACTTCGTGGCTGCTACTGAGAAATTTCTGATAGAAAAACTCAACAACACTTGGTCCGACCTGGGAATCGAACCCAGGGCTTCATGATCAACTGCTGTAAGCTTGCGACCTCTAAACCAATGTTACAGTCGCTTGCCTTATTTTGCGTCTTCAGAGTTCCATATAAGCATATTGACACACTTATCACAGTTCTCCAAAACGATGGCTTTTTATGACTAAAGTTTAATTTGAAGCTTGGTCTTAATTCAATAGGCATTACTGCTTGTATATAATAATTAAAAAAGAAACGAATATCATTTATTTTGCGTAAATAACGTAAGTACAGAAGGTTGACAAAACGAACAACATTGATCTCTTATTCTGTAACATAAACGAACGAATTGTTGTTTTTATTGATACTAATTAATTTTAATTATAAATACACTATTTAATCCCATCAAAATGGTATTAATTAATTAAATAAATGCTTTCTTCTTCCATTTTGACACAATTCTTGTATAGCCGATTAGTGCTTACAGTCACAGTTCATTCATTTTCGTTTTGGTCTGCAACAATGTCTACTTGCCTTCAATAGGAAATTCTGAAACAAGATTTTTCATGTCGCTTTCAGGGTTTTCCTTCTAACCTTGCATGTCTTTTCAGCATCAAATATGACCTTCTTACTAGCCTACCTACAAAATTACAAAGAAAATGCCAAAATTAATCACCCACGCGTTGTCTAAGCTCGTTTACTCATTACAAAAAATCATTAGCGTAGTTTTTTGTCTTCTAGTTACGTAACCTTATACTCCAAGGTTATTTTGACGTGAATTAACGAAAATACCTACTCGTAGTAAAACAGCAAACGTTTTGCCTTCAGGTTATGTAAGGTATTGATTTGGCCCTTGCTTGAAAACTTGGTCAAAAGTTCAAAACTTACTGAAAAAAGTAACACATAAATTAGCATCTCGATACAGTTTTCGTTGTTTCCGGATAACACCAGAGCATCTTTGTCATCTACCTAGACTTTCCCCAACTGTTTCTAACCGGATTCAGCTGAATACCAGTATTTTACATGCAGCGACAGGTTATCTGACTTCTACAACATAGTTTGATACGATACCTTTTGGTAAAACTGGTCGTATATTAGCATGGTAGCAGAACCTATGATCATCATCAAATGAGCTGTGTTCTCAGTAAGATGGGGTGAGGATTCCGTTTCCAGTTAATGTGCTTTGTTTTTCTTTAAAACCTCATCAAAACATGAAAGTCTTTTTCTCGGAAGACATTCTATACTATCCACCACTTACCAAGTCGAAACACTTCCTAGGTTATGTGCTAAATACCAACCTGTACCAACCAACACACATAGTACTAATTGATCGTGAGTCCTCGCGAGACCCGCATCACGCTCTCACTTGACCCTTTGCTTAGGTCGTTGCTCTATTGCATTTGTCTACTAACTTATTCACATGCATCTGGTCAAACTGATAGACAATGCTGATGAATCATTTGATAAGGTTCTTGAATGTCATAACTCTTAATTCAAATTTTGCCTCATCATCGGAGTATTCACTGCTGGACTAAAAAAAATTTCGCTCATTTTTATTCTATTTTTATCCGGCAGCAGAAAGGAGGAGGTTCTGCATTTTGAGCGTATGTATGTATGTAGGTACTATGTGTGTAAAATTCTCCGGCACGCTCCACAGTCTATACCTTTTAATGGAGTTCGTTAATGAGGTATCTTTGAATTTGTCTCAATTCTCAGTGACGTAGGGTACCGTGTTTTTTTTTAAATAACACAAAATCGCGGAATTTTGGCCCTAAATAAAACTTTTAAAATGAAAACTAAATGAGTTATTACTATTAATTAAAATGTAAGAAATAAACAGGTCTAGTAGTCTAAAAATCGAGACCTTCGGAGTTTCTTACTAAGCCAATACATTCATGCATTGGCGTCATGTACTACATGTGACAAATTGCCCCTGGGACACGCGTCCTCTCTGTGATCTGTAGATCTTCGGCCGCCGTGAAACTATTAAGAAGACCCTTGATAGTAATATCACAACTTAGCAACTAGATCGTAATTACTAGCGAACTTTGCTGAACTTAAGATGGCATTCAAGCGATAACGAATGCATATTATGGTGCATAATTTCGTTATCAGTAAATCCGTGTTTAAGTAACGTACCATACATTGTACCCAACGACCATACAGCCCGTAGACGCCTAATGTTTGATAAATTGTTCCAAACCAATTCTGTCAACTAGCCGAGGTATGAGGAAGCGGGGTACTGCATTCTGATTGGCCCGACCAAGGTCATAGGGTAGAATTAGGGATGGGACAGGTTACAAAAAATACGAAGATATCGATAGCTTTCCATACCTATAATCAAAATGTTTATAATAATTTTATTTCAAATTCCGATTTCAAACCGAATCAAATCGAAAAAAAAACATAAGTATATTTTGACAGATTTTATATTTTTGAAAAAAAAAATTTTTTTATGAATCCAAATTAATCTTCACATTTAGAGAACCTCGGTGAGACCATTCGAAGGTACTTTCAGAAATCATTTCAAGTACAATAAAGTTGTTCTAGTAACCTATTATAAAAGGTACTATGTAACCACTACGAATTTGACCATTGTAAAAAAAACTGGTAAAGAAAATGTACAACGTACAAACACCTACCAAATCGTTTTTGAAGCGGTGACGGTTTTTCAAAGGGATAAAACAACTTCTGTTCTGTGTCTTCTGTGTTCTGTCTTTCTGGGTATCGTATTACCCAGTATTAACTGGGTTGTGGAGGTCAGATAGGCAGTCGCTCCATGTAAAATAGTGATATTCAGCTGCATCCGGTTCGACTGGAAGCCGACCCCAACATAGTTGGGAAAAGGCTAGGCAGATGATGAAAACAACTTCTGTAAAATGCTATGAACATCCTTACTAATATTACAAAAGCGAAAGCGAGTTTGTTTGTTTGTTACCTCTTCACGCTTGAATGGCTACATCGATTTTGATGAATTTTGGTACAGAAATAGATGGGAACCAGGAGACGGACATAGGCTGTTTTTTTTAGGAAAAAGTGGGATGTGAGGGAGAAAAGGGAAAACTTAGCGTTGCTATTACAAATCAATAAGGCGCAAGGAGAACTGTGTTACCCCGAATTTAACGCGAGCGAAGCCGCGGGATAAAAGCTAGTTTAGTACTATATGTTAAAGGAAACCAGTTCTCTCGTTTGTGGGAATCTAGAACATCATCATTTCACATCCAATTAAATGTAAAAAAAAAATATACATACGTAGTATTTTAATAGTCTTACATAGGCAGCCTACTTCATCTATCACATTACTACTAAACATTCCTTATTTTGTTTAACGTTTACAAAGTAACGATTTTTTTAATTAACATAATGTAGGTTTTATGCTTTATCGATAACGAATTTCGATAGTAGATTTGGTACATCTTTAACTTTTTGCCTAAGTACACGCCCACTATTGCTGTCACTTTCTAAGTACTATCATAAGAAAGAGACCTGTCTCAAAAGACATCAACGCGAGTCGGTGGTACATACAATTTCACCTGTAGCTAGCCAGTTTATGATGAACTCCGATAAATAATATCAAAAATTTTGTTTCATTATGATTATGTAATTATTAACTAACCGATGAAATCTTATACCGTATTTCGGAAACTCGAATTTTGACCGTTTTTAACACACCAACGTATTGTACAAGGGGCCATTGTAATATTTTGTTTCCGATTTTTTTATACGGTAACACGGAAGTGTTTACGGATCACAGAAGTGGTCGAAACTGATTCAAAATTGTTGAGTAGCGACTTGTATATGATTTATTAGTCAGATGTGTTGACAGACATCGGTCGCCTGTTATTAGGTGTCTACGGGCTGTATGGTCGTTGATTGTACCATACATAAACCAAGTGAACTATTGACCAGTCACTTGGGTGAAACATAAGATAAGTGGTATGCTTATCTAGGTAGTTGGTGACAACAGAATGTGGATGGCGTGGAAAAGTAATGAATAAGTCTTTAAATTGCTCAAACCTGGCATTTTTTCGTTTTGATAATAGTCAATCAGAAACTTATCATTTTCCGCGACTACGGTGATCCTACAGGGATTCTGAATTAATACGGATCTCCCAAAAAGCCACACGGTTCTACTAAATTCTCACGCGCGATCCCGCGTATTTTAAACTACATTATATTCTGTTTCATCGTACTAATCGTTCGATTTCTTGACGCATCTGTTACTACGGAAGAACTTCGATAGGATTTATTACATAGACCAGAAACTTTTATCTTATCAGAAAGAAAACCTCTATGGCTAAACCATAATCATTCATCATTTTCAAAGAGCATTGTCTTCTATCATCTCTGCTCATTAAAACATAAATTTATCATGAATCATCACCAGCAATTGAAAAGGTAATGAGCAAAAATCAGAACCGGTCTCTCATACCCGGTATAAAGGACAATGCCCAAACAGGTTTTATGCATAGTTGAGTCGAATTTGAGTAATGAGCTTTCACTTTTGGCGACGGATTTGGGAGTGCATTGCGATGCATTTAGTTCAAAGTGTAGGTAGCAAGGTGCAGTGATTGTTGTTAGACATTCTGTCTAGACTATTTTGAAACTAGTACTTTTCTGTAGTGGGTTGTGTTGTGTAACTGTTTTTCAGTTTTGTTCTTTGAGTGATCTATTTGTGATTTTATACAGCTTCGGTCGTGTTCTGTAAGTACTTTTAAAAATGTGTAAAGTTATTTTTAAAATTGACCAAATGTTTGAGTGACTTGCAGGTTTCTTTTTCATAGAAAGATATGGTATAATCGAAGAATCTTTATTTTGTTTTCAAAGCAAACTCTTAATGGCATTTTATTGCTATAATTTAAACCACTTTATGTGGTATGTGAATGTTAATAGGATGTGAAGATTTGAACTGTATAAATATTTATGTATGCCAGTTTACATTACATTCTTGATCCACTGACTTGATTCTTTCTGTCTGATAAGTGTTTTTATAATATAAAATCTTTGATAAACACAACAACACTTTACAGCCGGAATGATTCTATTTGAACTTCATAAATCAGTAAATAAAGGCAGCTGTTTCCAATAAAACTATTAATCAGAACTAAAATAACGAAGTGAAGCGCCCCAAAACCATCAATCATTCCATCTAAAAGAAAGCTTTTTTTGGCAACTAATGAATTTCCGTATTGGGATATTAACGTATATTTAATCGCTCCTCGGTTAAGATTATTTTACCTGATGTTAGATAAAGGATTAGGTTTACAAATAAAAAGTCTTAAGGTAAAGATGGCGTGACGAGGTTTGATTCTTAGCGAAAGAAAAAGCCCAGCATAAGTAAACCTGAATCCTTGTATTCCGAAAATAATGCCAATAATGTTAGATCATACATATTGCCTAAAATAGGCTGTTCGTACCAAACATGTTTGTAGATAAATGACAAACAAACCATTGAAAGGTGTAAAAGAAAACATGGGAAACATAAAACATCAATCAACGCGCTTCACCAAATAAAATCCGTGCCGGTAGTCCGCGTAACAGGTGGCCCATTTTAACGTTGCCTCTAAAAATAAATCTGTCGTCGCCTTCCTAGGAGCGTTTCGATGTAAACTCTTAGTACAAATATAGAAGCAGGTATGCAGCTGTAGTTGTGCAAAGGGTTGATATAAAAAGACCATGGACGTACGTAAAATGCACTTAGAAAAAGTAAAAAAAAAATCAACAGCGGCTTAATGCTTGCATTGTTTTCAAACCTCCATGTAAGCCTGTTTTTACCGTATTACGTCGTCGATTAATGGGAATACTTGCCCTATTGGGCTCTACACAGCCCTTTTATTACATGGGTTACATAACTGGTGATTGGTAGAGGAAGACCAAATTATAGATGGGCTTGTGAAGGCTGATATGACAAAATAGGAAGAATGTCTGATGAGATAAGAAGTAATAGAAGAGTATGGAAGTAAAGACTTGCTGCGCCAATCGCAAATTCTTAAAGCCATGTTTTAGTGAAGTAAAATTTTGCATGATCTACACACACAGCGATTTTCATCGTCATGATAATCACTGGCACTGCTAAGTATACGACATTCTATGAGTGTCTCATGCAGGTGCGATCTTTTGGCTATATTCTCACCATCATGCTGCCTGCCTAACCTTTTCCCAGTTATGTCGCGGTTTGGCTTTGAATCTTCCAGTATACTAGTATTTTAAATCAAGTGACTCAGGAAGCTCTCCCATGGCGGTTATAAACCGGGGTATTTGTGCCAAATGTGGTCACATAAAACACAAAAAAGAACAAGTACCCGGTGGTAATCATGATTTGACGAATGCATGTATAAATAGCGACGTAGATATAACATCTGTTAACACAAGTGGTAAATGAACGGCCCTTGTGCTGATGGCCTTTGTAAGCGCCTGTATTGGGCTGTGGTGTAACGTAGTGGATGTAGCGGGTGTAGCGGGTTTTAGAGAATTTAATTGTTCGTATAATGTTTCACACACTTCTGGGTAAAGGCTTATCGTCACTTATTAAATACCAATCTCCACGTTTCTTGGACACGCTCATCATTCAGGTTTTACCGGCGATGGCGTATGAATGATTTTTTCGTTCTGTGTCTGAATTATTTAAGTTTCCTTTAGCAAGCACATCATTGTCTTAAGATCTTTATAAACTCCCTTTTTAAGATTTTTTTGTCATGTTGTGTTGTTGTGATGATAAATTCAAATATTAACGTTTTATTCTAGGTGCTACAACAAATGAATTCAGAATTTTGTGAACCTTATTTTTTTTACAATCTTTGTTAAAATAAATATAGTGTATATTAAATTGTAACATAATTAAAAGTAATATTGAATAGTATTCATATGTATTTAGAGCCTAAAAATCGGTATTTAGCTACAATAAAATCAATCTCCAAATATCAATTTCAGAACTACTAAAAACGAATTCTTCCCTTATTTCAAAATCTCTAATTAACAGAATAATAGGAATTGAGAACTTTAGACCACACAACAAGCTACCCGCCGTCTATGTGTGCGCGCGAGTTCATTCAACCCATCGCCACTGTTTGTGTTAGAAGGGAACTTCGTAAATAACTAATATCTCAGAGAAAGCTCCTATAAACTTGACCTTGATATGTGCCTAGTACCTTAAGTTAAGTGCGTGGTCATTATATCAATTTGATGGGGTTAGAGATAATTTTGGGGTATTCAACTTTAATAGCAAGTGAAATGCAGTTTTCTATGGCAGAGAAGTGCTGGCCCAGTGGCATCGACCCCGACTTTCAAGTTGTTAGGTTGTGGCTTCGACCCCAGCCGACTTTACTATGTGTATTTTATTTTACCTTATAACATCGGTAACCTGGCTTGACCAAAAGCTGAGGAGCAGACATTTGTGAACTTCGCAAGACCTGCGTAGTGGATTTCGAGACACTACCTGCCACATTGCATATTAGAGGCATGCATTCTCTATTCTATGGCATAGATAAGCAACAAATGACTGTTTCTCAGAGGGGGCCAGCCAGGGCCATCGCCTGTCGGGGTTGCGGGTTGTTCGAAAGAGATACCGCGGCCCCGGACCATAAAGGGCAGTAGAAGAAACATGGGTGGGTTTTAGTTAGTACAAGTCTGAAACTCCGCTCTGCCCGCCCAGAGCGGGGGAAGTTATTTGATGATTTACCACCCCAAAAAAGAACGACTCTATTCCTTGTCATTTAAAACGGTTTATCCCACTAATCTTATTTGTGACAAAAGGTTATGGTACGTAAAGCCCTTCACAGACTTATTCCAATTGGGTAATTGACACCATTAACCAAAAATTTAAAAACACAATTTTTCTGAAAGAACACCTTATTCTAGACCTGAGAATTCCATTCATTTCATAATAACTTTAATATTCGTTTTTTAGTTGCTTTTAAATCAATAAATAGTTGCATCATTGACTTGACAACTTAGTGACGTCATCGGTTGCAAGTCTCATACAAAATCTATGGGGGAAGCGCGTTTTGACAGCTCATAAAAAGTATATCAATTGATTGGTGGTGTCAACTACCCTATTGTGAAAATACGCTTACGCGGAGTCCGTTTTATTCGGTGCCAGTACATAACATGTCATCGCAATCAATACTGGCAGGATAAGGCAGAAGCAATCTATAGTACACCCATACTTTGTTCGGCCGTTAATTTTTAGGAAGATTTCCGTAAACCGGGTGCAAATCCAGCCTAGTAGCTGCTGAAAAAATCCTTATGAAATAATTCAAAAGCGCTTGCTTTTTATATGCGGTTATTGCTTTTTGTTCTTACTATTAAATAATAAGGTATCTATAAAAACAGCCATATCTTTTGACTGCGTAGACTTAAGGGTTGTTTTTTTTTACAGCACAAAGGGACCACAGAAAAATAATTTAATATTAACGTGTTCCCGAGATAAAGGGTCTTGACGGATAACAAAGTGATAAGCGTTTCCTTTTTTTACTTTTGAAGTAGTAAGCCTAAAAACAATTAACCATACTTTAAAGATAGTTTTGTCTAGAATATCTGAAAAAAAAATCGGATCCTAAAATAAGATAATAAAATGAATTACTTACGTTACAATTCGTAAAATAGTAACACAATTTTTTAAAATAATGACTACTTTCATTTTAAGAAACATGATTATTATTTTAATCTTATTATGATTTTAAATTCAACAAATAAAACTATTCATTTTCACTCAACCTCAGCATGACTAACAACGAAATACGAGAAAGTGTGTTAAAATATTACATAACGTGTCTCCAATACTAAAAGGTTATTCAAACACCTATGCACACAATAGTCTAGAGTCTAGGACATAATGGCGGCACTATTTATCTTAGGTCTTACGTGTGTTCACGCGAATACCGTTGTGTTATATTAAGTGAGTAAAGCCAGTATTTAAAAATAACAGGTAGTTTTAAATGAAATTTTTAAATTTCCGGAAAGGCAGTGTCAGGCATATCCTTACTAATATTATAAAAACGAAAGTGAGTTAGTTTGTTTGTTACCTCTTCACGCTTTAATGGCTACACCAATTTTGATGAATTTTGGTGAGGGAGAAACAGGGAATTGATTTGTAATAGCACCGCTATGTTTTCACTTTTCGTGAAAACAGCGTTGCTATTACAAATCAATAAGGCGCAATGAGAACTGTGTTACCCCGAATTGACCGCGAGCGAAGCCGCGGGCAAAAGCTAGTATGACATAGTTTAACAATGGATTTAGTACATGATTCTAGATTTGGTTTTCGAAACTAGTCGTGCTTTTCTATAAGGCTATGTTTAGTACAGCTTTTGTCAATGATCTCCCTTTCACCTTCCAAACCTTACCATGTCCGATCTCTGTCCATGTGGTTTCGTTGCTTATTAACATATTAAAAGAACTAGGCTTCTATAGCAGTCAATCCAGGTCATACCTTTGTTTGAAAAAAGGTGTCATCTTGTCTACCAAACAGATAGCTTCCCACAAAAACGTAAGACATAATCATTTATCAGAAGTAAACTCTTTAGAATTACTCTTTCAGAACGTTGATACTAAAGAACTTAAAATTTTGTTACAGGTAAATCATGAGTCAGAAGGTGTCCCGCAAATCGGCGGTCACTGAGGAGAAAGAAAAGGTAAAGGTAAATGCTCAATCGTAACTACACGTTTATTACTGGCAACTCGTAAAACGAAAGTAGGACCCGACCAAGTCGGCCCCAGTTATCGCAGTAAGTTCGTAACTGAAGCCATTTCATTGGCGCTAGGCGGTCGCTAACTAATCCTGTTTCTTAGTCGTAAACCAAACGGCCTGGACTCTATAATTATAACAGACAAATAATTTACTGAAGTATCTGCCAAAGTACGGTACTCGCCACCACTTTTGAATCCAATCCGGTCGGTTCGACTAAACCTTTGCTTTACAACTTCATTCTCCCATTCTTACATAAATTTTGTTTCTTTTTCACAGAGACAAACACAAAGTCCAGTAAAAGAGATGAAAAAGAAGATGGCAGCCAACGCAGAAAAAGAGAAACAAGCGGCCGAAAAAGCCTCAGACAAACACGCAGAGAAAACAGTTGAAAAGCCCACTGAGAAAGCTGCAGAGAAAGTGGTGGATAAAGCAGAAAAGGCAGAGAAACATGATAAGAATGAAAAGCCTGATAAAGGTGGAGATAAGAAAGCGGAGAAGCTAGATAAGGGTGCTGATAAGAAATCTGAGAAGCAGACGAAAGAAGAACAAAAGAAGCCGGAACCTGAGAAGAGTAAAGCAGAAAGTAGTAAAGAAGATAAGAGTGCAAAGGTTAGTGTTAAAACAAAAATATTACCAGGTCAGAATAGTAGGTGTGAGATAAAAAAATAATAATTGTTATGTTACATACTTAAAGCATCATAGATTCTGACTACAAGATTGATAAATGGGATAATACTATTTAATATCTTTTTTATGAATATTACGACGTTTGAAAATAATAAAAGGAGGTCACTCCTGTAGTGTACTATAATCAGCCCACATTCATTTAAACGAATAGCACTCAGTCATTACCTTAACCATTCAGTAGTTTAGCATCCATTGCTAGAAATAGGCCTCATATCATTATCAATATCACAGTTAGTATCCACTAGCCCATTTCACTGTATATAGATCCTCCTTTGTACATGCCAACCATTCCTTTTACATAATCCTTTAACGTTCCAACTGCTGGTTCTTAGGCTCCCACGCGGGAGCGGTGTTAATGGATTTAACATGTCGTCCTGTCGTGTTAATTGCTTTGCTATGCTATATCCTTCTTTTTTTTCTTGCTGAAGCAGTTGTCAAACTAACTAATTGTTTGACCGGAACTGCTATATTTTCCTCAAACTAATCACTAAACATGATTAATTTAACTTGAACGTTAAATTTCACCAGTTCATAGTGTTATGCCGGAAAAGTTTTGGAACGAAGCCCCTTATTTCCCAGTGATAACGGTCTGAAATGTTCTGTCGTGTTCTCCAAATTGTGATCAAATCACCTTTAAAAATTCCAGCCAGAAAAACCAGACACGAAAAAGGCCGAACCAACAAAGGCAAAACAGAACGGGCGAGATCGCGCGCACAACGGTGTGTCTGACGTCACAGTCGGTAGTAACGGCACCGATGACGTAAACGGAACGGTGAGTGCGGACTCGGACGACGATGACGTCATGCTCGTCATCGATGACAACGACCAGGACGATCTGTATCCGGAGCTGACGTATGAAGATACTTCTGACGGCGATTGTTTCGAACTGCCGACGCCGGAAAACGGGCCCAGTAGGAGTTTCACGCGACGATCGCAGGTACCTGCGATTCGGTACCTGTTGTGCTTTTTTTCGTTTTCTTAATGACGATTAATTTTGAGTTGTTGTGGTCTTTAGTCGATTTTTATTCCGATTAATCGAGTCGATTTGTAAATGAAATTCGATTATTATTCCGAATAGTCGAGTTGTTTAAAAGATGTCGATTTAAGGTTCGATTATTCAAACTATGTTCGGTTTTGATCCAGATTATTCGAGCCTTTTATTACACGATAGTCAACTTTTCCAATTATTGGAATGAATTGGCTAATACGATAATCGATGTTCGTTTTAATTAATTAAGAGAGTCGATTAGTTGAAAGTTGAATTGAAAATCGATTAAAATAAAACTTGATGGTTGGTGCAGGTTCGTTAACCTACTAAACCCAAATCTAACGATTTGTGTGACAGTCCTTTCAGAAACTCGATCATCAATCAAAGTGAGACATAATAGTTTCATCCATATTGGTGTATGACCACTTGCCATTATTTTTTTTAGAGAAATAGTCGTTTTCTTGGATGTTGGTGAATATTTTGTTTTGTGGTGTCATTTTGTGTTTTTATGTCTTACTGCTGAATTTAATTTTAAAACTTTATATTTCAAATTGAGGGCACAAAACAGTGCAATTCAAAACTCATTTTTTGTGGTTGTGGTACGTCTTCCATTAACTTTTGTCACGAAATCACCTCAAAGATGACTGACTATTGTAAATATCACATTAAAACAAAGCATAATGCGTATTCTTCAATTTCGAGGGTGAAAATTTAGAAATAAATTTTGGGTCCTAAAGAAGAAACTGGGTGTACTATTGGATCTTAAACTTTCGGCGCCAGGCCCAACGTTGCAATTCATATTTCCACCATCGAAAAACGTTTGGCAGTAAGACATCTCATTGTGTTTGTGCCCACCCTCTAACTAACTAATAGCGTTGTTGTGGTAAAGGTGAAAGCGACGCGTACTCCGGAGACGCCCCGCCCCGCGTCCGACAAACAGCCGGACAAGGATGCGGACGATGTAAGTCCGGCGAACTTATGTTTGTCAAGGAGGAGTGGATAAATGAAGTGCTAATTGCATAGACGATAGGGTCGAAGCTGCTAATATAAGTTGTTATCAATTAAAATAATAGAAAAAAAGGGTCTTACTAGGTGATAAGAGGTGAGGTAGAAGCTAATTAAACATCCTTGATAAGAATTAATAAAAATAAAAGTTTACCTGCATTAAATTAAATCCAATTATTTTATATTAATTGTTAATTAAAACTTAGATTTTGCAATAGCGTTGGCACTCCATTTATTGACTTCTCCATGTTGAATAAAATAACGTTTTGCGAATGTGAAATAATAATAAATATTCTTGTGCTCTTTCAATCTACAATCAGATAAAATAGATTGTTATCCATAACCTGTATATTGGTCCTTATATTTAAATTAACATATAAATGCGGATATATTTATCAGTTTTCCACATTGGCAAAGCAGTGTTTCTGCACATATTTGCACAGCTAACAGCTCGCACAGTCTGTTACTACAATATGCACATGTTGACTGTACTAACACTACTGACCCAATTCTGTACATTATATCTGTGTAATTATGATAATGACATGTCTTTTGTTTATTGGTGAAGAGAGATTTTTTTAAGCGGTTTGGAATGAGGTGTACATTATTTTTGAATACTAATAGTATACAGCCAGTAATGTATTTCAATAAAAACTTTTTTTGAGTTTAAAGCCATTCTTACAAACACTACAAATACCTTAATATATTTAAGTATATTATGTACTTTCATTTATGACATTTCACGTTTTACAACTTATATAATACATTAGCTAAAACATGGTCAAATAAAAATATAATTTGTTGTAGCAACATAAATTATTCATTATATATGTATACATTCTACATAACAAAAACCACTCACATTTAACTTCAAACCTTTCAAACAAAGACAAAAATCATCATCTCCCCTTGTGAATAATTTCAGCCTAAAGATAAAGTACTAAAGCTCAAAGAAGATGCGACAACCGCAACAGACAGAAGACTGCGCTCATCAAACTCGCCAAAACCGCAGGAAGGAAAGAAAACAGAGACCACAAAGAAGGTAATATTACTTCAGATGCTTTTTGAGATAGTTTCTAGCGTCCTCTCATGGAAGGAAAGGAGTTAGGAATTTTTGGAGCTGATGGCTAAGCAATAACATCACGGGAGAGCTTCAGGTAAAGCCACACTTGCCTAAGTCCATTCTAAGATGGGTCATCCATCTATAACATACTGAGTTTCATCTGTGCCTCGAGAAAGCACGTTAAGCCGCTGGTCTCGGCTCTCATGAGCTTGTTAATCTTAACAGACAGTGGCTCGAAAGATTGATAACCAGAGGACATCGTATTACCCAGTATTAACTAGGTTGTGGAGTTCAGATATCGCTCCATATAAAAGAAGACGACCCAACACAGTGGAAAGGCTAGGTAGATGAGGATGATTCATCATTAAGGAATTCATGGCTAAATAAAATAGCTTTGCGGTTCAATTTAGATCAATAGCTTGATCTGTTATACTGTAATCCCTCCGTGAAATGCACGTCAAGTCTGCAGTCACGGTTCCTTTACAACAGATAGTTTCTCCATAGAAACATAAGCAGTATATTCAGGTGCATGTGGTGCCATAATAATTTTGAAAAAGTCAAGTTGCATGTAAAGCTGTCTTTTCTTTAGTTTAGTCACCGGTCAGTTGAGCTTCCTATGTTCTAAGATAGAAATAATTTATCATTGCAGGATAAACTATTGGACTCACCGAAGAAATCAGACGGCTTAGAAAAGGTGGAGGAAAAAGATGAGGAAGCCGCTAAGAGTGAGAAAAAGGAAGGAGACGTCGAGGTCCAAGTTGTACTGGAAGTGCCGAGCAATGAGGGTAAGTTCTTTGACCTGACATATTGTCCCAATATTCTCGGGTTATCGACTATAGTCATATTTTACCAACAAGTACTCTCTGTTATTAATTTACTTGAGGGTTTTTTGGCACACCACCATTTTGATTGAACAAAAGCCTTTTCAAAATTTTGACTCGATTAATTAAATACGTGTTATTTGCGCCGCGCGTTTACGGTCATTTTTTTTATTTTTTTTATTGAGAATGAACTCACTCTTGACCTCGATCTCGCCTGATGGTAAGCGACAGATGAGGTCTACGATGGAGCGAGCGAGCCCAGAAGATGCCTATTGATTCTTGTTTTGAAGGCAGACGGGTCGTATGTGGTAATTACTCGACTGACACGTTGGACCACTAAGGACGCACTCGTCACGGCCGCGACGGACACACTCACCACGTACCACACGGCTGCGACGAACGCACTCGCCTCGTACGACACGGCCGCGACGGACGCAGTTGCATCGTACGACACTGTCGCGACGAACGCCCTCTCTAACCTATAATTAATATTATTGTTTGACCGGGGCTATTAGAACTTTGAACTTACCAGCAATACACCAGTACCTATAAAATACAGCCCCCTCAATAAAATCCTCATCTTTACAATTACCATTTTTAGATTTTGATTTATTAATAACAACAAAAAAAACCGGCCAAGAGCGTGTCGGGCCACGCTCAGTGTAGGGTTCCGTAGTTTCCCGTCCGTCACACATAAGTGTTCCCACTTATGAGTTTATTATTTGTTTGACGTTGAACACTAGAGAATTGTATTTCCTAATTAATAGAGATCGAGAACCAATTTCAATAATTCTTTTTTTTTGTTTGAAAAAAGATACGTTCAGGATAATAAAATATGTAAACAAAATTACAAAAAAAGCTTGCATATACGATTATACTACAAACTTAGTCCAGAAATTATTTTGTACAACTTTTTGTCTTTTTTGTACAAAAACTGTTGTGTCAATCAAGTTCAAAATAATTTTCATAGAAAGTCCTTATAAAGTTCTACTTTTCAGATTTTTTCATATTTTCTAAACTTATGGTTCAAAAATTAGAGGGGGGGGGACACATTGTTTTTTACTTTTGGAGCGATTATTTCCGAAATTATTGACAATATCAAAAAATGATTTTAGTAAACCCCTATTCATTTTTAAATACCTTTCCAACAATATATCACACGTTAGGGTTGAAATTAAAAAATAAATATTTTTTTCCAATTTTTATTTTACCACTTTGTCGGCGTGATTGATATACATATTGGTACCAAATTTCAGCTTTCTAGTGCTAACGGTCACAGAGATTAAGCGAGGACGGACGGACGGACGGACGGACAGACAGACAGACATGGCGAAACTATAAGGGTTCCTAGTTGACTACGGAACCCTAAAAACAGTCTCCTAGAAACGAAGCCATGGATACGGTAACGTTATGTGTAGTGTGACATATAATTGCAGGAGACGAACAACAAGACAAGGAGAGGAGCAAGACTGATACGAACTTCTCCAAGTCCAGGGTCAAGGTGTCGCCCTACAGGCGCAGCATGAGGATCGCCGATCAGACCAACACGTCGCTACAGGCTAACTATACCGGTGAGAAAGAAAAATATTTCACTGACGAGGGCCAGAAAATCGCCGAAAAAATAAAGCTTGACGAAATCCTGGAGAAATAATTTAACTTTCTTTAAGATCTTGCAACGAAACTAGAATAGAAAAGAATAGCGAAGAAGTAGGAAAAAACATTATTTTCACTAGGGAAAGGTAGGATGTTAACAAAAAGGGTTGGGAAAGACCTTACTTGAGAAGACCTTACTGGCAATATAAGTAAGTTTAAAAAATAAAACGTTTCGCATTAACATAGGAAAGGACAAAAAAAAAAGAAGTAGGTTGGTAATACAATAACCGTAATACAATATTAATGTTGTATGTCTGAACTGGTCTTAGTAACTATACTGTTTATTAAAATCCAAAGAGGCATAGTGTTAAAAATAACTTGTAGGCTTGTGTAAAAAAAATTAAAACGACCTACCGGCCTACAATGGGCCCGTATGGTACAAATACCTTCCCACAGATGGGAAAGTTATGTGTCATGGAAACTCCATTGACTATACCTTAGCATTGTCTTAAAACCAGAACCATGCCAAATTAATACAAGTATATCTTTTCCAGGCAACAACACAACAATGGAGATGGACATAACGGAGTCGTCGTCGTTCATGGAGGACGCTCCACTAGACGACAGCTCGTACCTGCGCGGCCTGCGCAGCATCCGCGGCCGCTCGTCCTACAAGCCGCTGAAGGAGATGAACATCAGACATGTTGCGAACAGGAGTGTGCGCTCTACCGCAAGTACTAGTAGTGAGTATATTTTTATTTTTTTAAGTTTATCTCGGGTAATCAACATCTTTAACTTATTTTTTTAATTCGCCTGTAACCAATCTATAGTTTGCTTTAGCGTGTTATTAATTTCTTGTTCATTATTGAAGAATCTTTTTTATCAATCATCAGCAAATAATACTGGAAGGTATTTGATATTTTTAGAATATCATTTACGTATACCAAAAATAGTGGGAGACTCAATGCGCTCCCCTGAGGTACACCGTACTTTACTATTCTTCGTTTTGCCCGATATTGATTTCACGCTTAGTTTTATTTGATATTTCGGTGTATTGTCACCAGTTGCTTAAATATGTATTAAGGTCTAGAGCTTTGTCACGTATTCCATATTATTTTACTTCGTCTATAAGTATGGTATGATCAACATGATCGAAGGCTTTGGACATATCCATATACAGGGTGCAAACGGAGTAGGGTAGAGTATTATCTACACTTGACATAATTTTCTTTCGGAAATCGTAGATTACAAGAAAATTGTAAGATTGCATTGCATTGTCTTAAACAAATATTTTTATGTTTTTGTTTTAGTAACATCCCCCTTGTCGGACGCGCACAACCGTCCGACGGGTACTGTAGTGGGCCGCAAGCGCAAACCCGACACTGACGACGACCTGGAGCTCGGCGTGGACGTCGCCGCGCACGCGCACGTGTCGCACGCGCCGCACGCGCCCGGCAAGCGCATGCGCGTGCTGGAGCGGCTCGCCGAGCCCTTCCGCAGGGTCGCTGCCGCCGCCGCCATGCCTACTGTCGCCAGGAGGAACGCTGAGGTACGTACTATGTCACACGCACGTGTCGCACGCGCCGCACGCGCCCGGCAAGCGCATGCGCGTGCTGGAGCGGCTCGCCGAGCCCTTCCGCAGGGTCGCTGCCGCCGCCGCCATGCCTACTGTCGCCAGGAGGAACGCTGAGGTACGTACTGCTCGTCTGTCAGCTTTGCTCTACTATGTCACTTGAACACTCATAGAAGAACCATGGATACAAATGTAGTACATAAAAATTATGCTGTATGTCATTGAATAAAAAAAAGAATAAAACATTGAATTTACTACTAAATATGACATATTCTACGAATTAATCAAGAACACTACGTATACCCGGAATCTCCCGTCGCAAGACATATAAACATTTATTTCTCTCTCCACAGATCGTTGGCATCAACACAGACCTACCCCTCACGGCGCCCGTGGCGTCGGCCGAAACGTTCGACCCCGAGAGCCTCAAGCCCTCCCCTCTCCCCCTCCCGACCCTCGCGCCCTCCGCGGAGCCCGTGGCCGTGCCGCTCGCGACCGACGAGAAGGACAACAAGAGGTGCAGCATCATGTAAGGGAATGTGAACCTTAGGGGCTCAGACAAAGGTTATAGCCCCGGTGGACTGTTATCAGATTCAGATGTTATTTAGATACATTTTTACAATATAGTAAGAGTTGAAGGCAATTATTTGGTACTTTAAACACCTTGACAAATAAGCGCTGATAGTAAAATTTTGTGCAATTATTTTGTAAAAATATATTACAATTAAAGATTCGTCGTATTTTAATGCGGCCAAATAATTCTATATTCTTATTTGGATTTTTTTTTGTCTCTTCCCAGTCTCGTTTGGTAAGTGTCGTCTCAATATATTTTTTGGCGTCGGATCGCTTCGATAGTGAATACGAACGCAGTCGTCCGTATATAAGTATTGTATGTGGAGTGTGTTCTGTACTAGAATATGATGTTTTCTTTAGAAAGATCACTGCCATTTGTAACTACAAGCTCCTCAAAAAGAAAATCATTCATTTATAGATAATTAGCTCGAATATTGTTGAATTGAATAAAATAAACGCACACTTTTCCTTCCCAAACAAAGAAGGTGTTAAATTAATTGTTGTAGAAATTAGTAGGATTGAGAAAAACAATAAACTATCTTTGTCTAAATAAAATACAGATAAATTAAGAAATCAATGAAGGACTTCTCTTTTTGTAAAAAATGTCCAAAACACACTCCACTGGAAAACAAAATAGGAATACATAAAAATGTAATATAGTTGATAGATATATGATTATTAGTTGTAAAAGACAAATTTATAAACAGCTATGTGTTTGTACATAATGATATTATGTATCGCGGTTTTATTTGCCGAATGATTTTATCCTTTTATCTGTTGACTTGTAATTGGACATGTTAGAGACTACAAACTCTACGGTTAGGAGTAAAAATTCTTAAGAACCAAAAAGAATAATTATGTTTTTTTTTTTTAATAGAATCAACTTTGTAGATTATATTATCAGAGATTTTGTAAATAATCTGCAAAATTCGTTTTATTTTTCTTTAATCAATTTGTGTGTGTAATAAAATATGTATTTTTGTGTTTTTCTTGGAAGACATGGAACCTATGTCAAAATAATTGTCAAATCTATAAGTATTATTATATCAAAATGTAATTTTTTGTATGTATTCTAGTCCCTAACATGTCCCAACTGTGTTAGATTTATAGTTAGGTACCGAAATTCGGTTAGTAACCAGTTTCAAGGATTTTATCTTTAACATTGATCATTTACTGTAAGTTCTACCCAAAGAATGAACAAGAATTATGTTCCCCAAGCATATCTGTGCATTTTTTTTAATAAATTTCAATCATACGAATATACAGGATTTTTTATTTCATAATATCATTGGAAGTCACTAACAGATCATCCCTTTAGAAGTAAGATTTTTTGTTTGTTGTTATTATGTTGGTTTATCATACAAAAATTAGATTACAAAACTGGAAAACTGGAATCATGTCAAATTTCCCACAGTATTCATACAATTAGCATGATTGTAATAAGTTAAAACCACCGAAAATGACTGCCATAAAAAAGTAAATTCACTGAATCACTAAATTTTATGTATTTGCCACAAAGTGTTGTGTTCATAGTCTAGAAATATTATTCTGCGAATTGAGATTAACCCTGTAATTGCTCCATGCGTTTCACGAGAAAATGATGTTGTTTATGGTATTTGTACTTGTGTAATATTTTGATAAATCTACTAATGAATCCAAATTAAAGCGTTTGATATCGAAACGCTACGTACAAATCACACGTACTTATAATAACTGTAGAAACAGTAATACCTACTTATATTTATTTAGATGATGGTAAAGATGTCCTTTTCCAAACTCCTCAAAAAAAATATAAAACAGTGTTTATGTCTTAAATACAAACTTGTACAATGTTATTCTCAACTTCAACATTGCTAAAAGATTACAGTTTTGCAATAATTATGTACAATCGATGGTAAAATTTGAGTAAGTACTAGCAATTTTTTTTAATTTTTATGTAAGTTTTTTTTAACGCTTCTTTTAACTTAAAAACAATACTAGTGTAAAACAATTGGAAAATACGTTACGAAAAATGCTTCAAAAAATTGTCGTATTTGGCCCATAGGGCTATGTAAAAAATAAATACTATTGAATTCAATATTCCTTATATTTTTATATAAAAATATAGTTTTAAATAAGAAAATAGTTTCTTCGAAATGACCATTATTTCAGGTGTTGTATTTGGCAATAAGGGCTAGTTGTATTGCTAGGAAGAAATCTTATTTGTTAAAAATCTTTTGTAAGCTGGTTGATCGAGGAATTTGAGAAAAGCAAGCTTGTAGAACGAGATCTTGAGTGGACTGTACAAAAAATCCATATAAACGTTTTTTGGAACGAAGTTCCTTATCGCGCGCGAAACGGGGCCTTTCGCAGAGCGCGATAAGACGGAAATAATTAAGACCAAAAGTTGTAAGGACACTTTTTGCTTATGACCAAAAGTTGTAACGACACTTTTTGCCTGTTTCTCTGTCTATTTCGCATTGAACAGTGTGGTGTCGCGACGATTATTTTTGTTTAGTTGTTTTTTTTACATAATAAATAATAACTTCGTTTTATCCGGGTGTCCCTTGACACCTCTCAAGTTTTTTTTTTTAATCAATGGTTCTATTCCTGTCCTCTAGTCTTGTTTAGAGGTCAAGAATGGGACGAACTAACCTAGAAGAAACCTGTTAACTCGTGAGTAACATAACTACGGGTTATATGAACTCGGGAACAACAACACAGGCAGGGAATTCCACTCCTAAGCAGAGTGGATAAAGTTTAAAATAAATAATGACTGGTCCTTCAACTCCGCATTGAGAATTTTTTTTGGGTAACTTCGGCCGACTCAACAGTGGGTATAGTTTTTTTTTTTTAATAAATAGCAGTGTGGCTACAGTCTTAATTAAATAAAATAAAATAGCTATTATTATTATTTTATAAAAGTTGTAGTAAAAATCGCAAAGAACATTGTATGAATGAAACTCAACGCAAATACAAATAATTGATGTTTTTCTTAGATTATTTAGATATAGTTTAGTATAAATTGAGTTATATAAAATATAATTATTACAAAAACAGACATGGTGTTTTTTTTTTATAAATCATAGCAATGTTTTTTGTTTTCAATTTGAAGTCTCCTTATTAGCAACATAAACGGTTTAGCATATTTTAGCGATAAAAACGTGTGCGTTCGCGCAGCGGAATGTTGTTGAATTTAAAGCCATCCGAACTTGGTCGGGTTATGTAGGTTTTCGATGCTTCGTCAGTATTTTAATTGTTTTTCTTTAATTACTGAATTTAATGACATGAAATTTTGCATGTGAATAGTTGAATGAATACCTACACTAATTATTGGTCATACATTTTACCATGTAATTCCTTTAGAATGTCGTGATTTTTGACTGCTTTGTAAACAGTGATCTATTCATGGTAAATTGTCCTATAACTCTTTAATTACTAACGGAACATCATTGATACTTGGCAACATGTTGCAGACACTTACAAGGTTTGTATAAACGTGAAAATCTAGACCCCAACGTGCAGACTTTTAGAACTACGACCTAATAAGCGTTTTTGACGTTTATATTTTTATCTTTTAAGCCCTGCGATTTTTTCTAAATCTGTTTTTTACACAAATATACACAAATTCAAAACAATACGTGTAAAAATCTACAGCTCTTTATGTAAGCGCTTTATATAAAAACTAGCTAATGCACAGCGCAGCGGAAACTTGAATATCTCCGAAATTTATGCATGCACAAATTTTATTTATACATACACAATTACACACAAATACACACTAATTTTTAGACACATCAGTTTTCTTCTAAAGTCTATATTTCAAAAAAAGTTCCGCTGGGCGAACGTTCGCGCAGCGGTATCAGTTTTTGGTGAATTTCTCCACAGTGGCTGCATGCCCAAATTTTTTTTTACCATACACGACTTCATACACTAAATATCTGCATAATTAAAATCTTTAAATTCAACAACATTCCGCTGCGCGAACGCACACATAAAAATATCGACAATACTAGTACCTACTCGTAAGTATACGCAGTCGGAAGATATGGGCTTTTATGTGGCAAATTTGTACGGAACCCTCGGTGCACGAGTCTGAGTCGCTCTTGGCCGGTGTATTTTTTATTATTTTTATATTTTATTGTAGATTTATCCTCAAAGGCAAGTCAGCATAAATAATAAGTCATAACTCAAGAATCGGCAGCTAAAGGAATAACACTACCTACTCACACTTCTGAGGTTTATTTTCAGATTCAGTTCAAGGAAAGTAAGTTACGTATTTAATATTTTCCGAAGATTTTGTTTACAAAATAAAACAACAAAGCAGATGTGTTGTAAACTCATTACGCAACTTTAACACTAAGTGGTCGTAGGATTACTCAACCAAGCTTACATTTTCCTCTTCAGAATAGAAATGGACCGTTTTTTGTCGGCATCATACCAAACTTGGAAATTAAATAACATTTTATAAGAAAGGAGTTGATATTTCGACATATTTAGTATCGTTTAGTCGTGAAGAAACTAAAGTTAAGCACTTTTACATTTATTTGGGAGTTAACGCTTCATTGGTTGGCTTCTAAAGTAAATTATGAAGCAGTGGTCCAGTATTAACAAACATGGCATAAGTCATAGGTTGGTATACATTTAGTCACTTAATTTCATCACAACGCCTTTTCCTTAACGGTATGTCCTAGAACCAAAAATCCAAATGCAGGTGACTTCAACTAACCCGCACAGGGCTCACTTATTGTAGTATGCCCGACATCTTGTATTATGGCCCACATCTTGTATTATGGTCCAAGTCTTTTTTATGGCCCATATCTTGAATTAGGTATAGCCTACATCTTTGATTACGCCTCACTCTGTTTCTCCGTGAGACTTATATGCCTGTATATGTTGTGGAATCATTAAGGCCCGGTCGCCAATAAAACAGATACGGAGAGATGTGTTACCTTTCAAATCTCCGTTTAGCTTTAGTGGAAACTGTAGGGAAAAAAGATGTCGCATAAGTACCTATTTGAAGGCAGGCATGAGCGCAGAGCGAACACGACAAGAGACGTTAGCAGCTTGCACATCTCCGCACAGCTTCAGTGGATACACCCACACATCTCCATTTTATTGGAGTCCGGCCCTCAAGGTTGACTGTGCTATGTCTAACTTGGCAATTCAATAAGATTTTATAAGAAAGGAGTTTTTATTTCAACATATTCGGGTCACGTTTAGTGAGTTCTATACCTAACACTGGTCGCCGTCCGAGAAACTGTTGTTGAGCAATTTTACGTTTATTTGAGTGTGGACACTTCACTGGTTTTGTTATAAAACTAGCTAGGGCCTTGGGTTTGAATATAATAAATGAGAAAATTATTAAAAAGTTCTACATGTCAGAATTTAACATTGCAGTGGCCAACCAAAAAATGTCGCTGCAAGTTTAAATGCGCTTTTCAATTAAAGGCGCCCGCGTAAACGCGCGGGTACATGCTTGTGTCCTTATGTGATACTAGCTGTTCCCCACGGTTTCACCCGCGCTGCTCAGCACCTGTTGGTCGTAGCGTGATGTTATATAGCCTATAGCCTTCCTCGAGAAATGGACTATCCAACACTAAAAGAATTTTCCAATTCCAACCAGTAGTCCCTGAGATTAGCGCGTTCAAACAAACAAACAAACTCTTCAGCTTTATAATCCTTACTTCCTTATCCTTACTTATAATATTATAAAAGCGAAAGTGAGTTTGTTTGTTTGTTTGTTTATTTGTTTGTTTGTTTGTTTGTTACCTCTTCACGCTTTAATGGCTGAACCGATTTTGATGAATTTTGGTACAGAGATAGTTGGGAACCAGGAGACGGACATAGGCTAATATTTTTTTGAAAAAAGTGGGATGTGAGGGAGAAAGAGGGAAGAAAAGGGAAAACTTAGCGTTGCTATTACAAATCAATAAGGTGCAAGAGGAACTGTGTTACCCCGAATTTAACGCGAGCGAAGCCGCGGGCAAAAGCTAGTATTAGTATAAATTAAACACGCGTACCTACGGGTCATCTAGGGTATTTTGACAACAGTCATGCATCTGCTCCGAATACCTACCCAGTTTGTACGGTTACCCTTAATAAAAATACTGCAGCACCAGCATAATGTCTGGCATGGAACTTGAGGTCGGCGTGTTTTCCTATGTTTTTTTTTTTTTTAAATTACTTCTCGAACAGTTCCACCAGACTATCTTTATTCTTATTTTTATCTTCCTCACTACTTCTTAATCTCTGAGGCTTTGGCAAATACACCTTTGTCTACTTATTGGCGGAATACAGGCATGAAAATAACGAATTATGATGTTGCAACAATAATAAGCATCTACATTGATTGCTTGTTACACTATAATTTCAATAGTTCACGGCTCTCAGTTATTGTTTTTATCTAGCAATATAACGAATGAGAGAGGCATAGTGAATCGATCAATAGATGCATATCTTAATTAAATTATTAATAATGAATGTGAGATATAGATAATACCACAAAACACAGAAAAAACGAGATATCACATCACCAAAATTATTCGACGCCACGGTTCGTAGCGCCGAAAATTCTTTGGATGCATTGCAACGGGGATAAAACAGTGGCTTACGTCACGGGCACATTTTGAATCTCGAATGCAGCGAGGAAATCTAGAGCAAGGGATTTTTGAGTTAACTCTTAAGCGAAGTGAGGGAGTTAAACTAGACTCGTGAGAGAAGTGAGGGATTTAAGCAAACCCAAGACGAAGATACCTTTATACCCGAGGAGCGTACTCAAGTTTTCACACCTACTGCGAGGAAATGAAAATTCGATTTTCGAAACCTGACGCTGCACAGCAATCCTTACTTTCTTACTATCCTTACTAATATTATAAAAGCGAAAGTGATTTTGTTTGTTTGTTACCTCTTCACGCTTTAGACAGTTGGTGCACTACATAGTTGGGAACCAGGAGACGGACATAAACTATTTCTTTTAAAAAAAGTGGGATATGAGGGAGAACGACGGAAGAAAAGGAAAAAGTAAGCGTTGCTATTACAAATCAATAAGGCGCAACGGCAAAAACTGCAGGTAGCAGGTAGGTACTGTGTTATACCAAATTTAACACGAGCGAAGCCGCGGTCAAAAGCTAGCATCCTATAATTTAGAGAAGCAAGAGACATTTTACAGTCGAATTAGTAACTTGTAACTATAACTTGCGAATGATGAGCCGATTGCAGAATGTCATATGCGTAAACGGGATCAGACAACAGACACAAATTTCGAGACCAATTGGTACTTTTTGTGAATGAAAACAGTTTTATATCTCTAAATAGAATGTAATTACTTTGACCCTGGAAACGAGCCTATTCTGTTTTGTCTATTTGATTCATTTACATAATACAAATTTCACATTATATGCCTATAATAATTTTTTATACTTATTAATTGTGAGATTAAAAAAAAAACATTTAAAATTAATAGGTTTCCACCGGTATCGGGAGCGGGCGTGTCCAAGCTACCAGTGGGTAGGGCTCCAGAGACAGGGACCTCCTCACAATGCGAGCCGTATCGAAGAGTACTGCCTTCTGAATCAGGCCCTTGATGGTCATCGAAGTTCTTGGCTTATATTCCACATTATATTACTACTAGCTTCTGCTCGCGGCTTCGCTCACGCTAAATTCGTATTCGTTGCGTCTTATTGATTTGTAATAGATACGCTAAGTTTTTCATTTTCTTCCCTCTTTCTCCCTAACATCCCACTTCTTTAAAAAAGCTAAGCCGTCTCCTGGTTCCCAACTATCTCTGTACCAAAATTCATCAAAATCGGTTTAACCATTTAGGCGTGAAAACATAACAAACAAACTCACTTTCGGTTTTATAATTTTAGTATGGATTCCTCTACTCTTATACCCATCCACATTCACAATCAAAACTTTCCTTAGATACGAGAAATACTTTTAAGTTATACACATATGTAGTTAGTCAAATCATTTGATAAAACTTTGGACGAAATAGGTAAAATTGGCCAATATACTTATAATTGCTCTGCTCATGGTCACATGTTATCGAAAGGCATAACAAAACAATTATCGATAAGCGGTAATTATTGTCTATAATTGCTAAATATCCTACGGCGTAGTCCTTAGCGGTATTCAGTGACCCAAATAGTGCAGTGGTGACGCGGGTTCGAGTCCCGCATCGCGATAAAATATTTGTGTTATAGCAACATTTTTATTGTTGTTAAATTAACATAAAACGATTCTGATTAACTTACTCTCTGTCCGCTGTCGGTCCGTATCTTATATAAGTAAGTAAAAAGCCTTCTACTCAAATATGATATAGGTCTTTATTTAAAAAAAATATAGTAGTGATCCTCCATACATTGTTACAGGATTGAAATAATTATTTTCACCTCAAAGTTCAAACATCAAAGATCTTGCAGCGTGAAAACAATGAGAAAATTCGACTGCGTTTGCTCAGTGTGACAAAGTAACTTTTTAATTTTTCAAACAATTGAACCGCGCATTGTCATTGTTTCGTCCGGAAACGAATGATAACTTAAAATAAAAAAATAAAATAGAGACAATTATGTTTTTGTATTGAAACTTTTATTTCTGTTATCAAATTAACTACTATTATTTACAAACTATAAATAGTTACAAACTAATAATTAAAATTATCTGCTGATGTGAAGAAAATGATAAAAATATCATTCGAGACTTTTAGTTCCTGCAGTTATCTCGAAGGCATAATTTTCTTATCAATTACTACTTACACGCGAAGTGACATCTACGTACTGAAGGCCTACCATGACGTCTTAAAGCAGAACTTATTCTACTGAGGGAAAGAGATGGTGCTAGACACCCTGTATAGCTCTGTCTCTTTCCCTCAGTGGAATAAGTTCTGCTTTAAGACGTCATGGTAGGGTAGCTGATTTAAGAATGCTGTATGTATTCAACGCTGAACAAACACCCAATAGTAACGTATTTGTGGGTTGTAATATGTACAAATATAGAGTTCAAAGTAACGATTGTTTCAGTAGAATAATAAGGATGTTTTTACTACACATAACGGTGCGATCAAAACATAATAATTATGCTGCAACAATCGTGGAGTTTTGGATCGAACTGTGATCTCTTGCTTGCCGTCTTGACCTCTGGGTTATTAAGGATTAATTTTCCAAATGTTGCTCAAAAAAAGGCACGCACGTAACTCCTGGAGGCCTAAGTAGAGGTGTGTCTAATACATCAAACATGTGTGTGTGCCATATTTCGCCCGTTACATTTATGTCGCATGATATAATAGAGTGACCCTATTGCTATCTACCAAGCACAATTCACTTTGCTTGACATGAGAGTCGTACCCAGGTCCTCTTGCGCAGGAGTTTTGCTACTCGTGCTTGCGACTTTTAGACCGATGAGGTAGTTTATTCAACTATAGTATAAGAAGCGGACTAATCTAATGTTGAGAGCTTTTTTAAACTTAGCCAATTCTGAGTAACCTCAAACCAACCCAGCCGCCGCGGGAGACGCCCCAGGCGACAGGCGCCGCGAGACGACTCCCGGCCACCGTAGATGCGGGCCTGTGGACGGTGAGCAATGGGTAGCTCACCGTCCGTCCTTCTATTGGCGACAGGCCGAGTCGACGGCGCATTTGTGTTTCATGCACACGCGCGCCTCAAAGAGATGTCAGCAAAGCAGAGGGGCTTGCCAGAGCCTCCGCCTGCCAGGGTTGCGGGTTGTTCGAAAGAGATACCCGGAATGTAAAGGGCAATAGAAAGAACATGGGTGGGTTCTAGTCAGTAAAAGCGGGGGAAGTTATTTGATGATTTCCCACCCCCAAAAAAAAGCCAATTCTGACGCAAGTCCCTTTGCCGTTCAGCATGTTTTACATAATTTAGGAAACGCAAGATTAAGTATAAAAAGAGTATTTATTTACCTATTTGTAGTTTTTACGTACGGAGAGAAGAATGGAAGGTTATGGGGGAGGCCTTTGGCAACCACTAAGATAAGGCTAAGGAAAGAAAACTTGAAGAATAACGTTCTCAGGCTACTATGAGTTTAACTATTAAACTTAATTGGTAAGCTAAACAATCTTGTCTACTGTCAAGTTAGTGACGGCGCCTGCAGACGCCCATACGTCACTGCTCAGTGAAACTTGACGACCGTTTACACCGTACGACTCCGACACGATTGCCGATCGGTTAGTTCTCTCATTTGATTGGTTACTAGTTGTGCCCACCGGTTTCAACCACTGCTCAGCTCCTAAGTGTCGTAGTGTGATGTTATATGCCTAAATTAAATATTAAAAAGTTAGTTTACTGTCGACCAAAATTGATTGTTATTGGTCAAGTAGTTTCGGAGCCAATTCGGTGCAAACATACAAAAAAAACATCTTTGTTATTATAGAAGCAAAGTGATTATGATAATCCTTAATAATATTATAAAAGCGAAAATGAGTTTGTTTGTTTGTATTTTTGTTTGTTACGTCTTCACGCCTAAATGGCTAAACCGATGTAGATTTATATTGATACAGAGATAGTTGAGATCCTGGAGACGGACATAAGCTATTTATTTTTAAATGAGAGATAAAGAGGGAAGAAAAGGGAAAACTTAGCTTTGATATTACAATAAATAAGGCGCAAGGGCAAACTACAGATACCAGGTACTTGCAAATCAGGAAAGGGAACGGTGTAACCCCGAATTTAACGCGAGCGAAGCATACATTGGCAATACTAGTTCATAAGAATAATTCTAAACAATCAACCCTAACACAATTTAGTTACGAGATTACACTAGCATCTGACGCATGCGCAATGGCTTTAAACCCTCCGACAGCTGGCAATCGCTATCCTCGTGTGACTAGTGATGTTACGCGCTAGCTCTCATTCGCTCTACTTTTAATATATTACTATCTTTTACGGCCTGCAACCCTTATACCCTTAATAAACCGAAAACTTAACTTTAATTTGATATTTATGAATGTACGCTGTGGGTATAAATGTAACAAAATCAAACCTTTGTACACCTGGCTGCGAAGAGTTGCGGCCAGGTGCGCAACGGCGCAGAGGGGCCTACTGGATACCGCGGCCCCGGAACATAAAGGGCAATAGAAGGAACATGGGTGGGTTTTTGAGTACAAGTCGGACAGCCCCCCCACCCCCGCTCCGCCCAGAGTGGGGGAAGCTATTTGATGATTTCCCATCCGCAAAAAATAGGTGCACAACGGTAACCATGATTTTTCAGCGTCTTTATAGATGTTGCCGTGAAATGGACGACATTTTTCGAAAATCATTTTTTTGATATGCAACCCGGTAGATATAAATTCTCCTAATCATAAATATATGTGTTAAAAATTGGTTTTTAGCAAAAACTTGATGGTTACACTGATTCTGCAGCCGGATCGTAGACTAACAGGAGAAATTCCTAGTGTGGTCCAACATTGTTTTTTTTTTTTTTTTTTTTAATTTTTTACTATCGGTGTGCGTTGCCCGGTTTATTTTTTAGTTTTGAGTTGTTCTCGACATCAACGACATCTTCTCCCCCCAAAAAAAAAACTTCAGTCGTACAGTCGAATCGTGAAGTCTAAACGCGCTATGATAGTAACCCCGCTGTGTATCCGAGGCCGGTCAGCCAGTCAGTCGCGCACCGGCTGAGGAGCTCAACACGTTCACTGTGAGTATATTATATACCTATTCTTATGTACTACCGAGTCTCGACGAAATAAATACAGCGAATGTTTTAATAAAAAAAAAACAGCAAAAAGGTTACAACAAGTGAGTGCTTTTAAAAATTGATTCTTTTTTGCGTGAGTGTTTTGTTTTATGTTATTTATTTAAATACATATTTGTTTACTGTTTTGTGAATGGATAGGTATCGTTTCGTGAAATGAGATTGCTTGTTTTAAGTTGAAGTTTATTTTAGTGTTTAGTACCTAGTTAATATTATTAAGAGTTCTTTAGGCGGTTATATTTTCGACTTTTTACGGACTATTTTAAATATGACATATTTACGAATATTTAGATTTGAACTGTTTATTTTTTCATTATTAATATCTATGCAATCTATAATTATTTACAATCTATAAAATATGTAGGTACTTATGAGTCCCCAATGTTGTATGTAATAAAATTATTTGAAATTCCCAAAGTAAACAATTTAAAAGTTCATCTACCTACTTTTCAAAACAGTTTTCGAACTTTGAACGTACTTACCTATTAAGTTAACTTATTTACTTGAAATACTCGCTTTATTTAACTTATCACTCGGTAATCAGAAGTTCTTATCACAACTCTCAATATTGAATTCTAAAAGTGTATGTACCGGAACTAAATAATTGATTTATCTCGATAATTATTGATTTGACGTCAAACAAAATAACAGTAAAATCAGGCGTTAATGCGGTGTTACGATTTGTCTGCTTTAAATCAAGTGTATTTTAAGTAATTAATAAATATTAAACAAGCTGATAAAAATTAAACAAACAAATTTTTATAACAGTTTAAAATTCGAACAAACTTAAATACGAAACGAATTCAATGTGAAAATGCATTTTTTAAACAAGCTTTTCAGCGTCATAGACTAAGTTATTAACATTCATTTTAAACATAATTAAAAACCTCTATTTTTGGCTTTACTAAACATGGTGTACACATTAAGGCCCGTCCCGTTTGTGTGCCGAATATCTTATAGCCTAAAAGTAAAATAAATCTCATTTAGGTACTTATGTTCACAAAATAAATGAATTTGAATTTGACCTTTAATGTAAATACATATAAAGATTGTAATATCCATAAACTTTGAAGGCAGCAGGCAATAAGTGTAGTCATCAAAATTTACTTAGAAAAACATACACATTTCCACTGCGTTAAAAAACAACCCAGTTATCCATTTAAAAGGGCAAAAGCTAATACGTTTCTGGCAAGAGATTTGCCATGAATATCACGTGATTAACTGACTTAGTCATAGATATTGTGTGATTATTTAATATTTCCTATCTGCGGTACACCTATTAATATGGTCCTGTTCTAAAGTCCTAATCAAACCGAGCGATTTTATGGATAACTAAGAAGAAAAAAGATAAATAAACTATGAAAAACAAGTAAAGTCAGAATAAAAACTAATTTATCAATCTATGTATTAACGTTACTTTGATAACAAGTTAATGTCAACTTGACGTGCCAGTGAAGTTTTTAATAACACGCTTTTATTAATTTCACCTATGACTAACTATGTAAAAAAATCTTTAAAAGTTAAATTTAACCGACTTTCCTGTTTTAAGCTCTTTTGTATACATGTTTATATTGGAAAACAACGCATGTAATATATAATTTCTGACGAACCTGGTTAGTTACCTTTTTTGCTGACTGTCCCCGTTGTGTGGAAAAATTAAGTTGGCTTGCCAATGTTGGTAGCCAACTGGGTCATTATTAAGGTGTGGTATTTGTCCAACCCTGTTGCTTTCAAAGTAAAGAGTCGTTTAAGCCGGCACAACCGGGGTTGCGGGTTGTAAGAGATACTGCGGCCCCGGAACATAAAGGGCAATGGAAGGAACATGGCTGGGACTTAGTCAGTCTTACACTCGCCTCTGGGGGGAATTATTTAATGATTTTTCCAATCCGCAAAAAAAGGACACTGGAGATTTTCATTATTAACTAGCTACTAATGCTTCTTTGGTCTAGTGGTCGTAAGTGCGACTGCTGATCGTGAGTTCCCGGATACGATTCCCTGTTCGGGCAAAATGTTATTGAGGTATGGAATTTCTGGAAGCTCGGAGTCTGGAATCGTGTCCAGTTGACGGCTTGGTCCCTATGACATGGTACTTAAACAAATAACTGGCGAAATATGGGTGTACTATTAGGTGCACCTCTGTCTTACCCTTCGGAGATAAGAGACGTGATGTTATGTTATTAAATCCTTCTTCTTACTAATATTATAAATGCGAATGTTTGTGAGGATGGATGGATGTACGGATGTTTGTCACTCTTTCACGTCAAAATGGCTAAACGGATCTTGATGAAATTTAGCACAGAGGTAGATTATAGTTTGGAATAACACATAGGATACTTTTTTTTTCGAAGTCGCGGGCGCCAACTTGTAAAATATATTATATAAAACAAAATGTTTGACAAAATCATAAATTACCAACCGTACCTAATATTTATCTCAAATGAACACCGAACAGGTCTTGTAGTTGACAAGCATTCGCTCCTAGCCTAAGGCAATATTACACCCGATGACTTAACATTAGAAATTATTCCATTCCAGCACTAGTGCGACTAGAAGAGCAACAACCTCTTGTGTAAGAGTTAGCGCACTGCTAACCAGTGATCTAATCTGATTGGATATAGTATGTTTATTGCTTTGTTTGAAGTCTTATTAATCAAGTTGCTGTCTTGTTAAGTGGGTAGTTGATTTCCGGGCTAGCCAATCTAGTGGCATGTAGGTTAATAATTCGTTTTTGTTTCTGCAAATAAAGATACAAAGAATAATGGTTTTTAGACTCGCACATGACAAAACAACATAATCACAAAAAAAAACTGTTGTTTATAAAAACAACTATTTTGTAAAACCAAAACTTCTGGTTTTGGACACATGTATAATGGTTATTTGTGCAACTAGAGTGCAAAGTTATTTTCTGCTGCGACTGCTGTTTCCCGAGCAATCGAAGGATTCTTTTATTAAACCACGAGCGTAGCGAGGAATTCTAAAGTAGAATCCTGAGCGTTGCAAGGGATTTATGGACACGAGATACAAATAATTTTGCTCTTGTGTAAGACACATCATTTCGGTACTCGTTGACATATAAAAAAGACGCCAAATTCTAATATTCTAAGTGTTTTTTTTTAGAATTTCCTTGTTTTTTTTTTGCCATAGGTACTTAATTGCTCATAGACCCACATGGGCACTTGTAAAATCTCAATAGATGATTCCACAGTTCGTGTTGGTCGTTCTCTATGAAGAAGAACCGGCAAGAAACTCTGTGGATACTCTTTTAAAATTATTTAGTTTTACAATTTTCAAATTCACAATTTAACATTTAGAACACTAAAATCCGCCATTTTGTTTCTTGACAACATTTCATAGACCAATTTCGGGCGTAAATCAGACGGTCTCACTGGTGTAGCGGTGGACAGTGCGACTGCTAAGTTCAAATCCCGGGCCGCACAATTTTATATTGGATTGATGTATCTGTAATTTTATTTACCTACAACCACGAAGCATTGATCTGTAGTTGATGGCGTAATGTGTGTATAAAAAGTGTAAATATATGTGTATATATAATAATATAATTAAATATTTACACAGAAAATAAGTCCACCTCTAATCCTAGTTACGTTACCATTGGTGCCGACCTCCACGTCAAAGCCACAAACAAAGCTATAATGCATAATGTTATTACTTAAACGTGCGAAGCAGTTGATAAAAAAATCATCTTAACCGGGCTAACCAAAAGGGTGGAGTGGACAAAGTCTCTATTATGGTGGTGTTTGCCCTGGGAACATTAGAATTCACTAGTGCTTGTAACAGAAGTAAAGTCTAGACCGAACGGGCCACAATGTTTGCGTTTGATTCAGTTTGCTTAGTATGTACAACCAGCCGAGCTAGACCGGCACGGCTGCGGCCCGGTTCACCATGTAGAAGGGGTCCACCCCACTGAAGTAACCTCCCACTTGCTTCACATGCTATAACAGAGAAAACTTTAATATCGCGATGCAGGACTTTCCCAAAAAACGAATATACGAGACATAAATCCCCCAAAATCTTAATGTAGATATCTCCGTATCATTTCTTAGAACGTCCAAAATAATTATGAAAATTTAAAGTATCGTGATTGAAAAGAAATTAGCCGAAATGTCAAAAAAATCAATGAATAATTTGCATTTGACATTTCTCAATCATGCGTGCTAGGTCCGTTGCATCTGTAGGTAGTTGCATATTTAGGTACGCAGGACTACCCACATAGACAGTTTCGTGGAGGTATTCGGGATGAATCGGGGGAGGTCGGGAGAGATCGGCAGGTGGAGCGGCCATACTTGCATTAGTAGATTAGTACTTCATTCATCTTGCTTTGATGTAATGGAAAGATCGTATTTTAACCTCTTCTTAGTTCTAAGTTGACAAAGTTTAATTACATTTACTAAGTAGGCCTTAAGAAAAATAAATTAAGGCTAATTTTAGTTTTACAAGTTAGTTTTCTTTAAGCTATTTTAATTTATTTATGTACACAATCAAATAACTTATTTCAGTACATTAAATTCAATTAAATTAGATCTGAAAAGACCTCCGGGTGAACGTGGAGTCCTGAGTTCGAACCCTAGGACAAGCAATGGTTTTCGGGTTTTTATTCATTTCGATTTTTTATATTACAGCTTACAATACAAAAAATATAGTAAGGTAATAAATGACAAGCCATTTAAACGAATAAATTAAAGCACTTATTTATTTATTTGGATCTCCAACAAAAGATACATACGGATTAAATGCTTACTAATATTAATAAAGCGAAAGTGAGTTTTTTTGTTACTTGTTCACGCCTTAATGGCTAAACCGATTTTGATGAAATTTGGTAGGTACAGAGTTAGTTGGGACCCTGGAGACGGACATAGGCTAACTTTTTAGCTAAAAAGTGACAAATGAGGGAGTAAGAGGGAAGAAAAGGGGAAAACTTAGTATTGCTATTACAATAAATAAGGCGCAAGGGCAAAAAGTACAGGCAGTAGGTACCTGCAAATCAGTAAAGGGGAACTGTGTTACCCCGAATTTAACGCGAGCGAAGCCGCGGGCAAAAGCTAGTTTTATATAAAAATTAAGTAAATATAAGTGCAATTAAATACAGGCATGAATTCAGACGCAACCACTGTTGGAATTGGAATGCATCAGATTTTTTTAGACAACAAAGAAGTTTTCCATGAAGAAGTTTTTAAAGCAGCTCGGAGTTTATATGTGTGCCTAGTTTATGGGAAAGACTAGCTAAAAGTGGGTGCAATACAACTCTGCTAATCCTCCTAAACTATAGTCACGATATTTGACCCGGCTTTTAACATTATCAATTATCATCTTTAATTATTACAATTTCCTGAAACATGCTCCAAGTGGATATTTTTCATCAGAAACCTAAAATGTATAAGTTTTATGACGACAATAATTTCACCAAACTATTTGAGTACATTGTGGTGATTGACTTCGTTCGCATTATTCAAGGACGGATGACCGTTTCAAATGACTGTTTGTTGTGGTAATAATTACTTTATTACGGTTAGTATCGTCAGTTTTCATATCAAAAATACACAAATTTTTGTTTATTTAGACATTGTTGTGGGAGATTGATGTTAAACTAAATCCACTAACATCTAATATATAAAATTCTGGTGTCACAATTTTCGTTTCCATACTCCTCTGAAACGGCTGGACCGATTTAAACGAAATTTTATGTACATATCGGGTAGGTCTGAGAATCGGCCAACATCTATTTTTCATACCCCTAAGTGAGCAGCGGGTGAAACCGCTGGGCACAGCTAGTATTTTATAAGTGTCTGATCTTAATGTAATTCATTATCTGCCTAGCCTTTCCCCAACTTTGTTTGGGTCGGCTTCCAGTCTAACCGGATGCAGTTAAATACCAGTTTTTTTTTTTACATGGAGCGACTGCCTATCTAACCTCCACAAGAACTAGGTAATACGATACCTCTAGGTAAGATTGGTCGTCAGACTTTCGGGACACTGACTATCTGTAACAACTGTCAAAGATCTACAAATGGCAGCGAGGACCAACAGCATAACGTGCTTTCCGAGGCACGGAGGAAAGTCGGTATGTAACGGGTGGTCACCCATCCACAGACCAACCTAGGCAAGATCACATAAAGATCTTTTAAAGAAATTAATGACTTAAAAACTACATTACGATTACTTTTTCAATTCACTTGTTTCAAACAAGCTCTTGCCCAGTTTTGCTCGCGTGGACGTCGTTTATTCCATGGGAACTTAGTATTGGGATTAAAAAGTAGCCCATATCTATCCAGGTACATGTAATGAATTTCATCAAAAGCCGTTCAGCACTTAGTTAAGCGTAAAAGGGTAATACAATTTTTCGCAAGTTGTAAGTTATAATAATCTGTCAATTTATAGAAAAAATTGAGACTTAATGTGCCAAATAGTGCTTAGCATTTATTGAGTCCATTGATTTATTATCGAATCCCATCATGTCTACGGAGTTCTGCTAGCTATTTTAATATGACCCTGTTTAAGTCCTTAGTCCATGGGATTGACAGATTGACCGGGAATATGTTCAGTTTATAATAATCAGTGCATGACTATTTTCTTGACTTAGAAATCTTCATTTAACTTATTTATTTATTGCACAATGTTACAGTCTTCTGCTGTGTAAAGTAATTATAAATATAATTAGTTTTAAAATGTTTTGAATTAACATTTTTACACTGCCGTAAAATAGTTATTTGTGCAACAAAAGAGCAAAGTTTTTTTTTGCTACAATTGTGGATTCTAATTCCCGAACAAGCGAATGATTCTATGATTCAATCACGAGCATAGCGAGGAATTTTAAAGTAGAATCCTGAGCGGTGGCCAGTTTGATAGAAATAGATTCAATTAAAACGACGTTTATAAGCGCGTTCTGAAACAGCAAGTGTGATGTTTTATTTTTAAATGTAATATTAATTGATCAATGTAATTAGAAATAATTATATTCAGGTAAAATATCGGTTTTACCTGCTGTGATAAATAGTTAATTTCGTTTAAAAACATTTTACATTATAAAAACAGTTATCTATTTTAAAAGATCCGTTAAGTCTGGGTTTTTAATTAACTGCTTAGAAAAGCTTTATCGAAAACCCTTTCAAAGGATTCAAAGTGGACTATGCTTCTGACACACCCACACAACGTCATCATATCCTGGCTCCGAAAAATTACATCATGCCCTGTGCGCAGGGCCGGATTTAGGGGTCCAGAGGCCTCGGGGCAACAAAGGAGTGGAGGCCCGCCCCCTTGCCCCAAATTATTTTCCAAATAAAATGAACAATTTTTTTCAGTCGAGTTTTTCAATAAATAATTTATTGTGAAACCAAGTAGATTCTCTTAGTATTTAACAAACACATATGAATATAATCGAAAACAAGAATTATTTGAAATTTTTAGTGTTAACGAACGGAACCTTTCGAGCTTTTTTTGCCGAAAAATCGTTGATGATTTCGCTGAAATCCAGTTCTGGGAGTAAATGGCTTTCAATGCTCAGGAGAGAAAGCTTCGATACACGGTCTTGTCCCATCGTAGTTCGAAGCCTATTTTTTATAATTTTCATTGTTGAAAATGAGCGCTCTCCAGTGCAATTTGATACCATCAAAACCAAATACATTCTCAATGCAATTTCGAGGTTTGGGAATGTAGCTCTGAAATTTTGATCTTCGAGAATTTGGTAGTAAAATAGTTTCGGCGATTGATCTTTTCCATAGTCTTTTTTGTATGAATCAATCAAAGTTACAAATTGAACCAACTCATTACCAAGACTAGGCTCTAAATCATCCGTATACACTTTCACCAATGCTTCTGCTGCAGCGTGCAAATTTTCAGCATCCATCTTCTCGATGTGATTCAGAAATCCAAATCTCCAACGTACAGCTTCATAGGCATGCAATCTTTTAGTAAGAGAAACAGATAGCTGGTCAACCACTGGGATGAAGGCGAAGATTTGCGTTTTGTGCTTTCCCGTAATCGAGTGGATTAAACCTTACATTTCTCGTTCTGGTGCGGGTGTGTGATTGTACCTACATATTCATCAGTATGGGATATTTTTTTGGCTGCTTCCTCGTATTTATCGAAATCATTTCGTTTGGATTCCACGAATGATTTCAATGATTCTATTGCACGCATTGCCGATTCAAGAATCATTTAGAATTGAGTTTAAAATTGAAAAACACCAATTGTTCACATACTGCAATTAATTCATATGTATATATATATATACTTTTTTTTTAAATGGTCGAGACACGGTATCGAATACCCAACCTCCGAGGTTGCGGGCAAGTACAACCCCACTGAGCCATTGAACCATTGGGGTACTCCCTCAAGTTGGGTAGTAAATTGGAAGTGCTTATCAGGGCCATTTGAGATTTTGATATATCACTGATTGCCTGATTGGAGTGAACAAATATAGATCAATGATTTCTGTTTCTGTTAATGTTTTAGATTAATATAATCAAATAATCATGTATGTATAAAGTACTTTAGGCTTTAAGTAAAGGTAAAAGCGAAAAAAAAATATCAAAGGAAAAGATGTTTACTAGGTTTACTAGTTGAAATTTGAAAGATTTTTTTTCCGAGTCTCTATTGTGGAGGCCCCCTGCTTGTGGAGGCCCCGGGCTTTCGCCCCGGTTGCCCCCCCCTAAATCCGGCCCTGCCTGTGCGACCTTAACACTAGTGCGTAAAATGTACTATTACTAGTTACTACAGAGGTACAATCAAGAACACATCAGTAGGAATAATTTGACAACCTTAATGTTGTTGCAGTTAGGGCGGTTTTCATAGAGCAAGTATTATCATTTGTGCGACTGTCTGTACGTTACCCATCGGAAGAACTCGTCCGGTTTGTCCAATAATATTGTTTAAATTGTTTTATAATGTCAGACGCGTAGGGGGAAAGGTACGCAGGTACACATCAAATAATTTGACTATTTGACACTGGGGAATGTTTGGAGGTCTGACTACCAGCTGTTCGCTAAAACGGTGTGCGTGTTGCGATTGCTTGGCATCAGTATGGTTACCATGACATCTTATAGCAGTTCTTATGCCTGTGTGAGAAAGAGATGGAGTTAGACACCCTGTATAGCTCTGTCTCTTTCTCTCAGTGAAAAAAGTTCTGCTTTAAGACGCCATGGTAGGGTAACTGTTCCGAGGTTCACAAAGGGTAAAAGAAGGAACATGGTTGGGTTTTAGTCAGTACATTTCTCTCTACCGCTCTACCCAGAGCGGGAGAAGTCATTTGATGATTTTCCATCCGAAAACAAATATAAAAACGACCAAGTATGAGTCGGACACGGGCACCGAAGGTTAAGTACAAACTTACGACAAAAAAGGCCATATCTTTTGATTGCGTAGACTTAGAGGGTTGATTGCTTTACCTTTCTGATATCTATGGTCTTGACTGACAGACAGACGCACAACACATTGATCCTATAAGGGTTCTCTTTTAGCTTTTGAGATACGGAACCCTAAAAATATGCATCTGTTGACTTAACAAATACTTCCTGTTTAGTTTTTAGTTACGAAATGTTAGTTCATTTTATTCTTACTTTTACTATTTATATTTGTTTTAAAAAAAACGTGCCCCACACTATGAATTACTCCTGTATCGTAGGTGCTTTTACAAACATTTAAATTCACATACACAAACAGCCAGACCCGGAACAACTATCTGTAGGCCATACAAATATTTGTTCTGTGCGGGGATCAAACCCGCGACACGCAGCGTTGCAGTCCATCGCTCAACCACTGCGCCAACCGTGTCGTCGTGTAGTGTTTTACACCTGTGAAGTTTCTAGTTACCTACTCTCAAACTCTCTCACCAGATTAAAATACTTTAAATACTTTACTTTTAAATACTTTCTGACCCTCGCCCCGTACTATTCAATTCATGCCCTAGGGTTATTCCGTAAAACGTGATTTTACAAAATAAGTTTGATGTACATAATGCATGGTTGACGTTTTAGTGAAGGGTTCGTTTACATCCTGTATTTTTAAAAACATCATTTATAATATTTTAACACATTTTTTTATATTTCTTATAAAATAAAACCCAAAATATTTAAAATACTTAAAAATTGTAGCCCAACAAATAAAAAAAAATGTTAGTATTATGATTTGATTTTTATTCTCTTCACCAGTGAAATCCATATAAATTGTACGATACCCACAGTAGTTATACTGGCCAAGAAAGCCACAGGCTTAGCAGACACATCTAAACATAATAATTGAACTAAATCGAAGCGCTCACGAACTCGTTTAACTAAACGCTGTCATTTCCGACGGCACTCGACAACTGTCGCCGTGTCGTGTCGCCGTGTCGCCTTGTCGCGTCGGAAGCAATCGATAAACTTTCTCGTGATTAACTAGAACTCTTGGTAAAGTTATAATTACCGACACTTCGGTGTACAAGCGAAGTTATAATTATTTATCAAGAAACAGAAATCATTATTTCAGAATTGTTTTTGCCCATGTTATGAGGAGGAATGAGGAAAATGTTGTGAGGATAGTTTGTAGTATTAATGTGGATGGGTATAGTAGAAGAGGAAGACCAAAAACACGTTGAATGGACTGTGTGAAGAATATATCTAGAAAAAGGTGACTGCTTAGAAAACGAGTACCTAATATGAGATGGATTAGTATAGGACAAGAAAATATAGGTACTGCGCGGCCTCAACCAAATTTTGATACGAAAAATGATGATAATAGTTATAGTCCAGTCATTTTAGGTTTCATCTGGGGAAAAATTCCTAGTGAGCTGAATTTTTGTATACACCTTTATTACGGCGTTATTATGAAGTTGTGAAAAATCGACATCGATATCGTGTCGGCTAAAAAAATTACAGAGGTCAAAAGGTCACGAAAAACAGTTTTTTGCAAATATTTCGCAACCTATTGCTCAGACGTCAATAGGGTCATTATAAAAATTGTTCCTCATAAAATTGTCTACAAAAAATGTCTCTTATAGTTTTTCTGTAAAATTAACGGTTTTCGGATCATAGCGCTGAGAAAGCGGCAAGAATGCACTCACATACGGTATTGTATACCGTACACCAAGGCGTACACTCTATTGCTTTTTAGTAATGTTTGTAAATGTCTCTAAATCTTTTATTTTACATTAAGATGTTTCCAGAAAGATATATTTATCGTATAGGGGTTTAGGTTTTTAGTAAGACGTACTATATCTCATTCTAATGACCTTCAATGGCAGATGTTTCGTATTTCATTGTTCCGAGACCCGTCCCTTTATACCTGCTACTGCCAGTCAGACTGAGTAAAGTTCAGTTGGGAATTATTTCTTGAATGTTCAACACGTTTATTTAGTTATTTTATGCTCTTAAATAGTTATCATAATGAGTGATAAATGTTTTATATGTGATCAATTATTATCGGATGATGATGTTGTAGAAGTTAAGCGTGGTCTACAAACATTAAAAAATGCCAGTGTCTCTAGAGGTGATGGTAATATTGAATATTTAAATACTGTAAATTCCGTGAATGTACATAGTAATTGCCGTAGAAATTATACAAACAATTTGAGTATTGCGGCTCATAAACGACGCCAAGAAGAATCACCGCGCGCCTCTGCAGCTTTCAGTACAGTGTCTTTGAATGTAACAGTACTCACTTCTCTAATAACGCGTCTGTATTTTTTTTCTTTTTTTTTTCAATCACTTCATTCGCTTCCTCTCCACAAAACAAACATAATTTTTTGAAATCGAAAGCGCTGATTCTTTTTTTACGCGGAGATATTGATGTACTCGGTTCTTCTTGGCGTCGTTTATGAGCCGCAATACTCATATTGTTTGTATAATTTCTACGGCAATTACTATGTACATTCACGGAATTTACAGTATTTAAATATTCAATATTACCATCACCTCTAGAGACACTGGCATTTTTTAATGTTTGTAGACCACGCTTAACTTCTACAACATCATCATCCGATAATAATTGATCACATATAAAACATTTATCACTCATTATGATAACTATTTAAGAGCATAAAATAACTAAATAAACGTGTTGAACATTCAAGAAATAATTCCCAACTGAACTTTACTCAGTCTGACTGGCAGTAGCAGGTATAAAGGGACGGGTCTCGGAACAATGAAATACGAAACATCTGCCATTGAAGGTCATTAGAATGAGATATAGTACGTCTTACTAAAAACCTAAACCCCTATACGATAAATATATCTTTCTGGAAACATCTAAATGTAAAATAAAAGATTTAGAGACATTTACAAACATTACTAAAAACCAATAGAGTGTACGCCTTGGTGTACGGTATACAATACCGTATGTGAGTGCATTCTTGCCGCTTTCTCAGCGCTATGATCCGAAAACCGTTAATTTTACAGAAAAACTATAAGAGACATTTTTTGTAGACAATTTTATGAGGAACAATTTTTATAATGACCCTATTGACGTCTGAGCAATAGGTTGCGAAATATTTGCAAAAAACTGTTTTTCGTGACCTTTTGACCTCTGTAATTTTTTTAGCCGACACGATATCGATGTCGATTTTTCACAACTTCATAATAACGCCGTAATAAAGGTGTATACAAAAATTCAGCTCACTAGGAATTTTTCCCCAGATTGGGGCATAAAATGCCTAAAATGACTGGACTATTAACCCAATGACACTTAACGCGATCTATGCAAGATCGCGTTAAGTGTCATTGGGTTTATTCATTAGGAATTCCAAGTAGCAGTAGAATATATCTTCAGTAGCATGTCATTAATTGTATGGATATCTTAAATACGGTCTCACAACCCGGGCAAATTTTTAAATACTGCCCTAGAAGACCATAGTAACGCTGAAGGGACTGATGACGATAATGATATTGTAGTAAAAGATGATATGGCAAGAAGGGAGATGTTTGATGAAATAACTATTAATAGAGAAGTATGAAGTCTGTTGCGCCATTTTGGCAACGCAAAGGGGGACACTTATTCCGCGTACGCGCAGCAGGATTTAAATCTATTCAATGTCATATTACTTTCTAAGTTATTCTTCGACGCCGCGATATTAACTCGTGACACAACTTGGACCAAAGTCGAAAATCCACACTACATACATCGCGACTGTATTCTGAAGGGGTAGGCACTACAAGGGGACCACGTTGGAGGCGTGGCGGACTTAATATAATAAAAGTTTGCTAATGTTTAACGTAAGGTACAATGTGGTCGTTCATTTCATGTTCATCAATTTATTTTCAATGAATTTTATCCGACTGACTTAGAAATAGGGTTATGTTTTCCGCGCATTTACTTACTACATTGTGTTACCCGTTACATTGTGACCCCGTAACTGCAGAAAAAATTAACCGATTAAAAAAACAAAAAGTTTTGGTGGATTTTGCTGGTTGTTGTTCGTTTTTTTTGCTTCCCAATTCTCGTCTTGTGAGTTTACAAAATGTAGGATGGAATTAAAAAAAATCATATATTTAGGTAGTTGTTTTAAGGTAAGGTGATTTACTTTCCTTGACTTTACTTAAGGTGAGATACCCATAGCTCACCGTCCATTGACCCGCGACTAAGGCGGCCGGGAGTCGTCTCGCGGCACCCGATACCCGGACTGTCTTAGGGGGCAACTAGGTTGGATTGAGGTTCCCTTTTACAAACGTCCAACCACCTCCTTCGCTAGCATAACTTCTTCGCAAAAGGAAGCATCCACCTCCCATTCTCTTTCGCTCTGGACCATAAGACGTCTTAAAGCAGTACTTATACGTGTGAGAGAAAGAGACAGAGCTAGTCTAGCGCCATCTCTTTCTTACACAGGAAGGGAAGAAATATGTGGCATGGTAACTACACTGTGTTAAACTGAACAGAAAACATGAACCGTACAATACTATTATTTGAATCAATAAGCATTATCATAACACTTTGTAGGCATAATATTTATTTTAGTTGAACAGGTACCCACTCGTTTTGGAAGTTCATTGACTGCTGATGCCAAGATGTTTGTTTTTGTCGCTTCTCATAGTTATTTCTCATCATACATAATGCATATATTGTTTAATGACGGATGTATTGTCTCCGTTTAAATTTAACCAACACAACTATGTTGAAGTCAGCTTCTAGTCTAACCAGGACCCAGTATTTTACATGGAGTGACTGCCTAAACATTCGTAAATAAATACGAAACATCCATTGTTTTTATTAAGGCTGAAACTTGGGTTTAAATGATCCTAGATCAGGCAAGCCACTACTACACCCTGTTATAGGGTTTTCCATAAGGACTTTCTCAGTAACAGCCCGCAGTTTGGAAGTTGGCGGTATGATACCTCCGTGACTCGGAAAGCACGTTAAACTGTTGGTCCTGCGCATGATATCTCTCCGGTCGTGTCGAATTGCCGGCTCATTGGACTATCAAAGTGAGGGAACAGAGAGTGCACCCGTGCCGCACACACTTGTGCACTATAATATCTCCCGCGACGATGGATAATCTGCGATGAGATTGGCCGCCGTGACCATCAGGCCGTGACTGAAAACGGTCAGAAAGACTTTGCATTACCTTCAGAGTTATACGTTTCTGGAAAACTGGAAGTGTCTTGTCTGTAATCTATACTAATATTATAAAGCTGAAGAGTTTGTTTGTTTGAACGCGCTAATCTCAGGAACTAGGTACTGGTTGGAATTGAAAATTCTTTTAGTGTTGGATAGTTCATTTCTTGAGGAAGGCTATAGGCTATATAACATCACGCTACGACCAACAGGTGCTGAGCAGCGCGGGTGAAACCGTGGGGAACAGCTAGTATCTTATACAAGGTATAAACGAACACTACACGAACCCGTCAAGATCTGTACATCAAATAGAGACACTCTAAGCGATTACTAATCTTTTTTGAAGAATGAAATGACACGAATTTCTCAACTTACTTAAAACAATCCAATATTATCGTAATCTCCACGCACTTTTCTGCCCGACCTCGACACTGCCTTAACCTTCGTGATACTGACCTCACGATTATTTATACAAGTTACTGCATGTCGTTACTATGTTAATACACTGGACTTGACCTACGTATGGATAATAAGGAAAACACAGGTGTCGAGATAGTTTGGTCATACGGACGCGTGGACGTAGTTTCAGGGGGCCTAAAATGTCCACAATGCTTAATTAATCTCGGGCATGCCGCCGTCCGGATGAATTAATTCGTCAGATTATCTGTGACTGTTCTCGTTTAGCTAACGGAGAGTACTTGCATATACATAAGTTTGTCGAGAGGATTATCCATCTGCAATTTGCGTTAAAATACAGCCTTGTGCAATTGGGAAGGCCGCACTAAAGATGTGTGCGACGTTCGTTTTGTTTTGCTGATTTCTTTCAGCTAAGTTAAATTGCAAATCTCGCTTCCTCTAACCAGCCTAGTTGGTTTAGTCGCAATTCCTTCGTGGGACTTGGATTTGGTTTTATTTTTACCAAAATAATGTGCTTTACTACTGAAGAGCTCTTCTTTTCCGGAAATAGGGATTTGGAAAGATTTGTAGGTAATTTATTTAGGATTTATAAAAAATTATCTTGCTAATCAGAAAAAAAAGTCTATATGTCAATAACTTTCTAGTCTATGGCTCTTGACAGATGTCACCGTTACGTTTGAACTTTCGATAGTTTTATCAATATTTATAGCGAAATTTTAATTTTGTTTGTTAATTGTTGTTTTGAAACCGTGAATTATAACATATTTGTGTGCGAAATATATGGTGCTATGACATGGAATCAGGTCTAACGGGAAATCGTGAGAATTTGACATGGTTTTGTTAATTATACGAACATCGATGTATTTTAGGTATGTTTTGTTGATGTGTTTGTTTTATAAATACTTTATAACGAAGAATTATACAAGATTTTAATGAAAAGATATGGTTAGTACACAATCTTATACGTATTTAGTATTTAAATTTACCAGAATGCGTATGTAGTCTTTAGGGTTTCAGTCTGTATCGTTCTATGCTTCTTAAGCAAGCTATACGCAAGTCTATTGACCATGGAACAGAGTTAGAATTTCAATGGAATTATTCTGAATCGTTCGCGGCTCAAGAGTTCTAGAATCTCTACTCCTTGCAGAGCTTTGGCTCGACTTACATCACCTGCACTATAGGCGTTGGCGATCGGTTCTCCTAAAATTGTAATAATTCTTTTACCACTCATTGTGTTTCTTTTTTAATTTTGACGGCACGTTTGACGCAGTGGCTGAGCGGTCGACTGCTGCGCTGCGTGTCGCGGGTTCGATATTTAAGACCTAGATATACTTCTTACGGGTCTGGCTGTTTGTGTATGTGAGTTCAAATGTTTGTAAACGTACCCACGATACAGGAGAAATTCCTAACGTGGGACAAAGCTATTTATTAAAAAAAAACTTTTTCATTATCAGCTGGAACTAAATTACCTACGACGTGACGGTTGTACCCTGGTGTCCTGGCCACTAGATTTTTCAATTTTATCGGAGGATATTTATTAGAATGAATAATTTTACTTAATAGACTTGACATGGTGACCATGAAACTGAAAACAGTTTTATCTATGACTTTTTGAAATTTATATATATTTTTTAAACATTTTTATCAGCTGTTCGCGTCAGTTTCTATACAAAATCTTTTTTTCGAATTTTAAAAAATTTTTAGAACAAAAGTTGTACAGTTTTATGGCCCAAGAGACGGAGGTTTTGACATTATGTTTCACCTTGTATATTATGAACTAGCTAGCGCCCGCGGCCTCGCCCGCGTCATATCAGAAAAAAGGATCCTATGTGTTATTCCAGACCATAATCTACCTCTGTGCCAAATTTCATCAAGAACCTTACAGCCGTTTTGAAGTGAAAGAGTAACAAACATCCTCACAAACATTCGCATCCTTACTAATATTATAAAAGCGAAAGTGAGTTTGTTTGTTACCTCTTCATGCCTAAATGGCTAAACCGATTTTGAAGAATTTTGGTACAGAGATAGTTGGGACCCTGGAGACGGACATAGGCTATTTAAAAAAAAAAAACAAAAAAGAGTGAACAATGAGGGAGAGAGAGATAAAAAAAGGGAAGATAAAGATAAGGCACTAGTGCAAAAACTACAGGTGGCAGTTACCTGCAAATTAGAAAAGGGGAACTGTCTTATCCTGAATTTAACGCGGGTGAAGCCGCGGGCGGAAGCTAGTTTATAATATTAGTAGGATTGGGAATACCCTTGGTAGGCCAGTTGCTCATAAAACTGTGGTTGGTAAATAAGTATTTATTTAACAAACAATAGTGCTATTAGGTAGGACGACAAAACATGTCAAGTGGTCAATTATTCATGCATTTTATGTGAATTGCATGTGATTGGTCATTTATTATTAGTGATTGCATATACAAACACGTTTAGATATGATAAAGTTTGAACAACTAAATAAATATTGTGTAACGTAAAATATACTTGTTTTGTTAGTCATTTTTGCGTACGGGCTAAACTTAAAAAACTAGTTGATTATGTATTTTCGATTCTATTATAGTTACATGTTTATTTGAGCACCTGTTGGTCGTAGCGTGATGTTATATGTCCTATAGCCTTCCTCAAAAAATGGACTATCCAACACTAAAATAATTTTCCAATTCCAACCAGTAGTCCCTGAGATTAGCGCGTTCAAACAAACAAACAAACTCTTCAGCCTTATAATATTAGTATAGATATAGGTATACATTTAGATAAAGATCATTTTATTTTGCAAATATGGGTAAGTAAGTAAATGATAACTAGGATAAAAACATTTTAACAGGTTCAGCCATTACCACGTAGGCTTGCAAACGATTTACATAAACACAAGTAACTTACCTATAACTAGACAATACAGTTTTAAATCCTTACTAATATTATAAAAGCGAAACTGAGTTTGTTTGTTTGTTACGTCAGTGTAAATTCAGCAAAATCGGTTTTGCTGAATTTTAAACCGATTTGCTGAATAAAAAAAAATGCCTAAGTCCGTCTCCAGGGTCCCAACTATCTCTGTACCAAAATTCATCAATCATTTAAGGCGCAGTATTATGTCGTTGACCTTGTTCATACATTTTGACGTTGGAATTTACTGCATACGTCTGTCGTAAAAATACAAATAAATTTGTATAAAATTAAATATTAACTATTCAATCAAAAACAATCCATCATTGAACGCAGTTTGGCATTAGAAATTTCATTGTATACTTTTGATTATAATTGCGATTAATATTGAAGAGATAAACTGCTTTAAAAGAGAATTTAGAGGTGTGTTTGAATATTTTTTTTACACATTTTCGCATATTTAATTATAATTTGAATTCCATCAATGTATGCAAAAAAGCCTTAAAAATATCATATTTTTTTCAGTGATTAAAATTACGTATGGTTTAAGAGATACACTGCGTTAAAAAACCTGTTTTTGGCCGTTCTCAAGAAATCTTCACCTTAACTATTAAGACGTGAAGACGTAACAAACAAACTCACTTTCGCTTTTATAATATTAGTAAGGACTTCAAAGTGCACCTTTCTATAGATTCCTGTAATCGATACCGATCGCATTGTTATAAGTGGCCGGTTAGTTGGTGACGTTCGCTTGTGAATTCGTGATAGTTGTAGTGGTCACCATTCTCGTGTACTTTCACTTGCCGTTTAAAGTTCAAACGTGTGTAGGCTGTTGTTAGTTGTGCCGTATTTTTATGGTATCGCTTTCAGTAATTATTATGGCGGTTATTGCTGGTATAAAATGTATTTTAATTAGCATTTTTTAGGAATCTGTACCGCAAACGGAAAAAATATAGGAACACTTTGTCGTCCGTCTGTCTGTCAAAACCCTTTATCTCGGGAACTCATGGAAGGATTAAATTGAAATGCAGCCCTTTTATTGTTTTTCGGATGGGGAATCATCAAATAACTTTCCCTGGCGTGGGGGGAGTGTCAGACTTGTACTTCAACCCACCCATGTTTTCTTTTGCAGTTTATTTTTCGGGGCCGCGGTATCTCTTTCGAACAACCCGCAATTCCTTAACCTAAATGCAACCCTTAAGTCTACCTAGTCAAAAGATATGGCTGTTTATGTCGCTTGTTTTTACAGAACTTTCGAAGCACGAGACTCACGTTTTCCCCGTTCACCTGTAATTTAAAACCTCGTTTATTTAGTTTTACACATGTCTCTAAGTGCTCCTCTCCTGGCTAATTAATAGCAGTCTCTCGGGTCGGTCTTTAGTTTAAGCCGCGCTTGCCTAGGTTGGTCTGTGGACCATCCGTTATGACATGCCGTTAAGTTGTTGGTCCCGGCTGTCATTTGTAGATCTTTGACAGTCGTTGCAGGAAATCAGTGTTCCGAAAGTCTGACAACCAGTCTTACCAAGGGGTAGCGCAATACCTAGTACTAACTGGGTTGTGGAGGTCAGACTGAAAGCCGACCCCAACATAGTTGTGAAAAGACTAGGCAGATGATGACATGTTCACACACCTCTAAGTGTTGTCTATTCAGTCTAATCAAAAACATTTTATAAAGTTTTTGTTTCTTATTTCAAAACATTATTTTCCTTTGAATCCTTAAGTATCTCAGCTTCAGAGCCCCATCAAATGGATGAAGTCATAACATAACACAACAACAATCTATTTACCATGTATTTACCTTACAAAACATGACACATGGCATACTAATGTAACGTTACATATATAAATATGTTATGTTTTTTCTCGCCAAGCAAGATTTACTGAATGTTGTGCTGTACCTTGGCGACAATGGTGACCTACGCGTTTACCTCAATAATTTATATTTCAACCCGACTACTGCCGAAAGGAGGAGGGTCACGTTTTTCGAGCGTATGTATGTCTTATTTGACGGGCCTGTTGGTCTAGTGGTTAGTGGCCCTGACTGCTGAGCCGGAGGTCGTGGTTTCGATTCCCACCCAGGACAAACTTTGTGTGATGAGCATGATTGTTTGTTCTGTGTCTGGGTGTGATTTATCTATAATATGTATGTATTTATAAATTATATAAGTATGTTTATCAGTTGTCTGGTTACCATAACACAAGCTCTGCTTAGCTTGGGATCAGATAACCGTGTGTGAGTTGCCCCAAGATATATAAAAAAAAAAAACGAACCTGGTCGCCAATAAGTTGCTTGGTCACTCTCTCCAATACACACACATGTCACACACCTATATATATATATTCATTTCACCCGCGTCTTCAGTTGCTGCCCTGCTCCCGTGGGTAGTAGCGTGATGTTGCATAGCCTATGTTACTTCCTGATAATGTAGCTTCCTATTCCTGAAAAAATTGTAAAATTTGGTCCAGTGCTTTTGGAGCCTATTCAATACGAACAAATATTTCCTCTTTATAAAATTATGTAGATATATAGTACTTATAGTGAACAGACAGGGATACTTTTTATCCCGTGGGACAGTTACCAAACTTTACGTGGGAGAAGTATTAAATAATTTATAGGAAGAAGTTCAAGCAGGTATGCATAGTTACGTAATATCCTTATCACTTACACCCGCATCCTGCAAGGGATTAACCTCAGCGTGAACAGAGTCTTTATCGCAGTTTTTTAAAAAAAATCCAAATATACATATCTATGCAAACACATAAAGATACATGTTGCTAGTACTGTCAAATTGGAATAGATCAGTACTTGGTACCGGTAACAGATGTAACAGGTACAGTTTGCACCTGCATACTGTACCTGTTACATTTTACGCGGTACTTGATACCGATTTCAGTTTTATATTTTATCCAGTTACCTTTTACGCGGTACTAAGTACCGGTAACAAGCACCTAAATTACCTTTGAATTTTTTAACCGATTACAATTGCATAATAAAGATATCCTGTTACTTTATACGCGGTACCAGGTACCGGAAACAGGCACAAGGCACATACTGTACCTGTTAATTTTACGCGAGTTCCAAAAAACTTGACAAAAGTTTTCAAGCGCCATATTGGTACCACCACTATAACTTTTCCATCAAAAGATCATTAAAACCGTTATTTTATCGAACTGCATAGCAACACACTACTATGTAGGTTTGCAATACATACATATTTAATATTATTGATTAACGTAAGTGGGTAGGTAGGTAAGTAGAGAATTCATTAGGTTTCTGTGTCGCTGCGGGTAACGCGGCCAAGGGCAGCGAAATAAGGGTTGTTTTGATAGTAAAATAAATTGTTTAGGTATCACTATAGGGGCTTTGATTGATTGGATATTATGAGTTTATTTTAGCTGTTTATTATGACTTTGTAAAACGTATCTTACCTTTTACAGAATTAAATCAACTTTTTATTTATTTAAGTAGCAATACAAATTTAAGGCAACATTTCTCACTATAAATGCATGCTTTATACAAGCAAGAAGTACCTACGACGAAGACATCGACGTATGTCATACATCTGTGCCTACTGTGAAGAGAATCATGAATCATTCGCAAAATAGTTAACTTAAACAGCTCAATAACCAATACGTTTTGCTCCTTTTGTCCTAAATTTCCAATGACTGTTCTTTTCATTCAGTTCTAATGTTATTTATTTTTTTGTTATTTTTTATTTAACTAACTGTTAATGCGTTTAATATAGTGCATGTAGTGCTCTTCTTGGGACACTTAGACTTAAGATTGTAGTGTTTTCTAGCATATGTAATAGTGTAATCATTGTTAAAAGGCCATATGAAATAAATAAAAATACACAAAAGAAAACATAGAGGAGAACAAAAACGGGAAAGTGTGTAGAGCTTTATATAACTAGTGTTTAAAAAGAACTGTTTGTTTGTAGATATTTCGAAATTCCGCTTCGGTTTACTGAAAAAGTTTCGTAACTTTAACTTTAGGAATTCCTTTCACATTTCAGAATACCTATTTGCTTCAGTAAACAAAACTCACTCGCTTGTTTGACCGATGTTTATTATTGTGTTATGTTTTAATAACTTTGTGGAATATTGTGTATTTGAAGTAGAGATCATCCAGGAAAGGTAGGTATACGCTTAGTGAATCTTTTCTATCGGGGATAACAGTGTTGGGAGGTTCGTACTGATTCGGAAACACGAAGATTACCGAAGCTCTGAGACAACTAAAAAAAAGCAATTTAAAAAACTGTATTAGGCACTGTTGGTATGGGAAGTAATGAGCATTCAATTTATTTTCGATCATAAATAGGTCGTTAAATGACACTGTATGTAAATTGTGTTAGGTTAGATAGTTGCATAAGTACCTGTGCTCACCGTGCATTTGAATGTAAGGAAAGAAAAATTCACGATTTTTAAGTTGTCTCAGTAGATCTTGGTGTATGAAATCTCGTCTGGTTTAACTTTACACTTGTAACTCTTGTTACAGTTCCATTTCCTCCCACTAAACTCCCTCTTTTTCTCCCCAGGCACAATGCGTTGGCTTCATACTGTAGCAGTAGCTTGCCTGCTGCACCTGGCTACGTCTGCTGAGTACCTACTCCCCGGAGACGTGGTGCCGCTCCACTATGACGTGAAGTACGCCTTCGATATAGATCCTACGACCAACTTCAGCTTCTATGGCATTGTTGATATATTGGTGAGTTTAAATCTTACTATTACCTGAGATTAAGACCTGATTCGCGCATTGTAAATGTGACGAGACCTATACTTGGCATCATCATCTGTCTAGCTCTTTCCCAACTATGTTGGGGTCGGTATTCAAGCTAACCAGATGTATACCAGTATTTAACATGACGCGATTGTCTATTTGACCTCCACAACTTTAGTACTGGCTATAGGATACCCTTTTAAAGACTGGTCATCAGACTTTCAGTCCACTGACAAGTTGTAACGACTGTCAAAGATCTACTAATGAAAGCCAGGACCAACGGCTTACGGAGGAAACTCGCTCTAGGTCCACTTAGAAGATTGCGATTTTTGACAGTTCCTTTGGTCTCGCGGTCGCTGTTGAGCGAGTCCTGGGTTCAATCATGGGTGTTCAATTGTGGGTGGTTAATAGTGTCATGCTCACTTAAATGTCTCGCTGATGGTGGCGGGTGTGTCGGGTCATTTAGCTCCCTTCAAAATGGTCGAGCTGAATGGGGCTGATCCATACGTCATGTTCGTGAACGGGCGCTGTCAGTTGGGACTGGTCATTTTTTAACTACCACGGTCATTTTTAATTTATTTAGATTTAAATTGAATTTTGTTTTTTATTTACTCTGGACGCTCTTACTGTGCACGTCTTTCTACATCGTTCTCACATATTTGTATAATCTCAACACGAATGATGTAAATACTATTTTGTAAAAATATTAGAATTTAAAAGAGTGTCCATGGAGTTTCTTGCCCATTCTTCTCCATAGAGATCAACGCTTTGGAATGGGCAACTGCAGTACTTTCACAAGTTATTATGCCTTGTGACCGGGACTGTAGATTCATTTTGTTTCTTGACATTCAAAAGTGCCTGTAATGGTCTTATTGAAATAAATGATTTGATTTGATTTGATTTGAATCCCCAGGCTGGGCTAGAAGTGTTATTGGGTTATTCCATTAGGCATTTTACAGTCTGGCAGCCTGGAGTATGAAAGTTGACCGTAAGATAACCGCGTGGCTTGAAAAGCACGTTAAGCCGTTGGTCTTGCGCCTGATCTCTCTCCGGTCGTGTCGTATTGCTGTCCCAACATACTATGAGAGTGAGGAAATGAGAATGCAGCTGTGCCTGCGCACACATTTGTGCACTATAATATCCCCCGCACCGATGGCTAATCTCCGCTGAGATTGGTCGCTGTGGCTGAAAACGGCCAGGAGGATAATATTGGATTGTGGTTAACGGCCCATTCAACATAAAAGCGTCTAATGTTTTCTTCTTCCTAGTGTGTCGTTGTCAGTAGCAGCCTATACTATGTCAGACCAGAACTAAGCTATGGATTCAATCCATCAATTCCTGTAGTAAGCAGCCATCAGCGGTCCTTTAACGAGAATGCGGCGTAAACGTAACATACTTACGTCGAATTTAAAATTAAAACTAGGCACTTGTTTCACCCATGTTTTTTTTTTTAATACATCATCATCTATGGACTGATTTTGCTATATGCAAACAATTTAACTAAAATTCTTAAAGATCATTGTATTTGCGATCCCACCCGCCCTTTGCTAGAGCCAGGCCGCGATGCTGAGCTGGTAAGTTCAAACCAGTCCCTAAATAATATCACTCAGATCCAGCCTGTCCCTTTGCTCTCCGCCCTAAGCCGAGGCTCGTACCCCACAGGGGGTGCCCTTACCATGCAGTCGCTTAGTTTGCAAGTATTTTGCCCTGACTAGAGGCCTTAATTTCAAGGCATCCACAAGAATTACCCGGTTAAAAACACGACAACCTCCTAGATTGAACTACGAGATGCAATTAATAAAATAATCATTAAATAGTATTTTCGATTGAAAAATCGACTAGTTTCTGGTTACTTGACGTTTACACCGCGCGGAGCGAACCTCTAGATATGCTCAGCATGCTGTAATCCTTCCTACATATACTCACTGTAACAACTACTTACTGTATACCATAGAGGAAAGTAATATATGCTGTATACCTTTGTATATTATAATACATGCTATTAACACTGCAAACTACACTATTTACAAACAAAGCTCCATATTAGAAGTCTAACCTATCAATACATATTCAAATAATTAGCATATTAAAACTTAAATTCCTGCAAGTGTTACATACAATTAAACCGTAAAGTACTCAAGTATACTCTCAAAGTATTCAAGTGTTACCTGTTACACTTAAATTAATTGGATTATCTACCTTCTAAGAGGCGATGAGTCATACGCGGTAACAACTTACGTCAGTTATTTAAACTGGATTAAGCACTAATTAGTGCTTTGAAAACGTCATGATTCAACAAAAGACCGCATTGTAATCTATCCATCCGTTTGGGAATTACGACGCAAAAGATACACATAGGTTTAATACCATCAGTTTATTACTGTACCAATACTGGGCAATCGCCTGATCAAGATTTACTTTGAAACTCCTCCTCCTTGTTTACCCGACTGCCAAAGAAGAGATATGTTTTTCCCGCGTATCTTGTATCTTTCAAACCGCTCTACAGCTATATTATCTATCTATATAAATATATATATATATCTATATAAATATAAATAAGATATCATTCGATTCGTCTTGATAACCAGATTGTTCTTTAAATACGACTTGTACCAAAATGACGAAATCGAGACATTTTAGTTTAAAGTTAAAGAAAAAGATTTTGGATACTGCAGTACGGGTATTAAATAAATTACATCATGATGATTTTAAAATCGTATACATATAATGATCATATAAAGAAAAGAAATGTGTTATTTATTATCTATAGTATACAAAATACTTGTCACGATTTGAAATTTGTGAACTTTGTACGCCTTTAATTGAGTGACTAACAAGACTGAACTAAAAAGTGTAAAATAAAAATGAACTAGTTCAATCCAGTGTGCAAAGCAATTTAATCACTACTTGTTTTTTTTTTCAGTTTTTATTGATTTTTTTTTTGGGTTTTTCTGACAAATTCACAGATATTGACAAAGGTATACTGATAGTATTACAATAAAATGAAACAGCGTAGGTACGCCTAGATAGATTGTGGTCCGTAATGTTTTCTCGTGGACTTAAGGTGGCAATCTTGCGTCTCTGGATAAGATATATGTATATTGTAAGTGATTTTATTGGACGTAAATATAACAAAAACAATCTGTCACGCGTGGTTAGGGTAACCTCTTTGTCAGTTCAGACAAAAAGCTAGATATGTTACTTTTTAACATTTCAATCGGGATACTTGCTTTTTTTTTAAATAATAAACAAACGTGTATTTTTTTTACCTGTTATTTTTCCCCGTTAGTCTGTATAAATAGAATGCCTCGAAAAACCTACAACAATAAACAACCATGGCAATGTGTTTAAAAATAATCACTGTAAGGCAGAGGAAAGAGTCTCATAATAAAATACACATTTTACTACTTATAATATCTTATTCTAAAACGGTTAACAAGTTGTAAAAAACAAGTCCAAACAACATCAATATTTATAAACGAAACATGTGTGACCTAATAAAATCTAGATCGATATTCTCAGACCATTAAGACTATTAAAGTGTCCACTAAAATACCATAAACAAGATCCATAACATAGAGTTGTTCATAGACAATAGCTATACCGTTATTGAACGGTATGGCGGGAATTAGCATTAAAATAGTTTGGTGTCTCTCTATTGCCTGTTACGGTCGACCACCCATTTGAATTTTAAAAAGCTCGTTTGATTTATTTTGTTGTGTTGATTTGTTTTGAATTTTTCTCATTTTATTTTGTTTTTTTTTTTTAACAAAATCGACTTAGTAAGATCTTCTCATCGATTGAAACAACATTTCTTAACTAGCTGTTCCTTGCATTTTCTTTCGTAATAACGTGGTAGATTTTTTTAAAACCGGTTTTCCTATTTTCTCATTCAGTTTTCCTTGTTACTATATAACAAATGTGGAAATATTTTTAAAATACACATATAAAATTCTTAAGATGCGGCGTTTGTAACCAAACTCCTCCAAAATGGTTCGACCGATTTGTTGGTAATTTTGTGTGTATATCGGGTAGGTCTGAGAATCGGCCAACATCTATTTTTCATATCCCTCTCTAGAAAAGGAGCTGAGGAGCGGGTGAAACTGCTGTGCATAACTTGTAATAAATATAATATTATTATATTTGTACAGAATAAAAATACATTCATAGGAAGTCATCAAGTTTCAAGCAAATTAAAAAAAAAATTGTATTAGCTAGCACTACTACTACTTAATATTATATGAACTTTGCCGATGGGGATTAAACGCGTAATATAAACACGATACTAATCAGCAAGGGGTTAGGCAGAGGTATACTCGCCAGTTTTAGGGAGCGAGTCTAGCGCCATAAACCGGGTACAAGTCCTCCGTGCCTGTTACTGAGGAAATCTTTGTAAACATCTCAAAACACTGCCCGTACTGGGAGTCAAACCTGGGACCTCATGGTCAGCAGCCACGCTAACAAATCCAAGACCATTCGTATGGATGTAGAAACAAGTATATGTAGATATAATTTCTTGTATGTAAATATTACGTGGGCGAAGAACAGTAATCGGTAATCATAGAATAGAGGTCAAAGACACAGTTGTTGTGAATAACTGGTGACAATTCTATTGTGGCTGCATGCTTTAAGTATAGTATATATATAATAGTGAGTACATAGATAAGGCCGTAAAGCAAACGTGCCGGCAGTTCAAGTGTGCAAGGGTACAGCTTAATAAGCTCTTGACACGAAGGGCTGTGAACTATGACAAAAAGACACGAAAGGAACACACCCAAATCTGCTGGTATCTGTATTTTCCAGTGTACTTATGTATTTAGATGGCATGATTCCATGAATGTACCTAACATAGAATCATGCCCTTTTTAATGGAGCAGAAAACACAGAACCATCACCTTAATTTCGTCCACGGCCATACATTCGGGCATAAAGCTTAAGGAGTTTCCAACGAGAAGAGTTTGAAGATATAACTTTTCAAATAGTACCTACAAAAGCAACAAGAAATATATGCAATACTTTGATTCGGGTAGTGTGTATGATACTTTTATTTAAATCACTTTGTGACCACCAAAAACTACACAAGTCACATTTTTCACCATAAAGTATCTCGCCTAAATTATTACCCACCCCGTACATGGGGTGACCTTCATGGCGTCGGTGACCTGTTGCCTTACAATCTTTTTTTGGTGTAATCGTGTAACATACATATTATTTTCAGTAAACAAGGTCGGGGCTGGGCTTTCAGGGTGCGCCTGAAACAGTTTACCTCGTAAATTTATAGCCATGCGAGGATAAAAATAATTTATAAATCTGGCATGTGGACAAGGACGAACAGGAGTGTTTAACAACAGTAATTATTACAATTAATTAAGTCAGTATATTATATTTATCGAGCTTTGACACTATCAACGAATTAAGAATATACCTAGGATCCTTAGATATCTTATTATTTAGCACTATCTGGCTTGTGGCACGTTAGTGTTTCACGCGCGCCTAAAAGAGATGTCAGCAAAGCAGAGGGGCCTGCCAGGGCCTCCGCCTGCCGGGGTTGCGAGTTGCGGGTTGCTCGAAAAAGATTTGCGCGTTAAAGGGCAAAAGAAGGAACATGAGTGGGTTTTAGTCAGGAAAAGTCTGACAGACGGCCGAGTGCGGGGTAAGTTATATGATGATTTCCCATCCGCGAAAAAGGAAAATAAAGATAGGCAGTCGCGCCATGTAAAATGGTGCTTGCATCCGATATAATCTCACCTGGGAAGTGTGATGGTGTAGACAAGTGTGTTGGAACCAACAGTTTGTGTCAAATCTCTCCTCATTGAAAACATCCGCATCAAATAGTTATTAAATCAAAATAAAATGACCCATGTGTATACCATCCTACTTATCGTATGTTATGAGTGAGCCTGTTGTCGTCAACCGGGTATGCAACCAGATTCCTGGTTGCTGCTGAAAATATCGAATGAGCGAGTACATTAACACTTTACCCAACCTGAAAATCGTACCCAGAACCTCATGAGTAGCGCTTGCAGCTAAACAGGCTGTTCAACAAGTTCCCTGTTGTCCTCGTCACAATATTTTTAGTCATCGCTACTTTCACTAGTATAACTAAAATGTTAAGTTCATGTACCCATTGTGCCGCCTAATTAAAATAAAATAAATAAATATCTTGGGACAACTCACACACGGCTATCTGATCCCAAGCTAAGCAGAGCTTGTGTTATGGTAACCAGACAACTAATATACATACTTATATAATTTATAAATACATACATATTATAGATAAATCACACCCAGACACAGAACAAACAATCATGCTCATCACACAAAGTTTGTCCTGGGTGGGAATCGAACCCACGACCTCCGGCTCAGCAGTCAGGGCCACTAACCACTAGACCAACAGGCCCGTCAGGCCGTCAATTGAGATTCAGAAACAGTCTTTATTTTATTTTATTTTATTTATTTGGCTCACCAACAATTGAATACACAGTACAGGTTAAGAAGAACATCGAATAAACTTATTGACTAGTGTACCAATTTCTTATAGGTAAGCACATCATGCATTAATCTGTTATAATAACTAATCTACAAGTTCAAAGCTTGTAGAATAGACCTAAAACTAAAAACTCTATAATATTAAGACCTAAAACTATATTGGTTAAAATTTACTAAAATTAAATTAACATGTAAACCTAAACACTAAAGTTATTTTACAAGTTGTTATAAATAACGCTTCTAAACCTACTAAGTGAGTCGGAGTGAATATCAACCAGATCGCTGCAGCTAGATAGAATATTCTTTATTATGTACACCATACAAATAACATTAAACAACTTATAAATAGGGTAACACAATGGGCGGACTTATTGCTAAAAGCGATCTTTTCAAGACAACCTTTGGATGGATTTAAAGAAGGAGATACAGTACTGTAGGCAGTCTGTGGTGTAACATTTTTCAAAATTAATAGCTACATTTGTTAGTCCATACAAATAATTGTTCGGTTTGGGGATAGTTAAAAACCATAAGTCATACCCCGATCGTCCAATTTTTATACAATAGACAAGATTTTAAACCAAGAACGAATCGTTAAACCAAGCGAAGCTGTTTTTTTTTTTAATTTAAAAGTTTTTTCTTTCTTTTTTTAAAGTTCATTTCAAGTTAATATATAATTGTGATCTTGGAACTTGTTTTTTTTTATCTTAGCTAATATAGTCCCACTGCTGGGCAAAGCCTTCTCTTACAACCTTCCACTGTTCTCACCGTGACTCTTTATTTAGTTCATTTTTTTTTTTACATATAATTACATTTTTAAATATTTCTTAATAAAGAAGCATTTAAAAATATAAAAATAGTATTTATTCGATCCTTTATCCACTTCACTCCGTTCTGGTCTGCTGCAATTTTTTCGGGGGTTTAGCCTATTAACTGCTGACGGCAAAACGTGAAGAAACACACATACATTTTATATTTACACCTTTACACCCCTTTAGGTTCATAACGACGATTTACCAAAACGTTCAGCCTCCCAAAACGTCCACTTCCCAAAATGGTAATTCCCTAAATGTCCATTTCCCCTTTCGTCCACTTTCCCAAAACGTCCAATTCCTAAATAGTCCGTTTCTCAAAACTACTACTTCCCAAAACTTTTTGGGAAGTAGTTATTATGAACCTATAAATGATAAATGATAAATGATGTTTATTTTGCAAGTAGGTTTTCACAAACACTTTTACACGTCATCTTTTTTTAAAACTAGATGAGGCCGGTGTTTCGTACCCGACTACTCTGAGAAGAAACAGCCGAAACAAACTCAGAGGTCATAGTCTCTTTTAAAGTCCAGACAAAATAATCTTGGTCAACTTACATGAGGACTATGCAGATAGTGTCTGAAATGATCTTTTTAAGAAAGCACCACACAGATTGAGTGGACCTGTCCAGTCAGTGCAAGCATTTGTCAGTTATCGTGTAGCTCAACTCATAACCCAAGGAGCTCAACGACACGACGAACAATACCAAAAAAAGGACATTTGTGTAGGTCGCTTATAGCACTCAAACTGCCAGACCTTCGTCAAAAAACAAAGTAAATAAAAGAAATGATCCACATGGTCCTCACATTTACAATAAACAAATAAAAATAAATAATTAATGAGATCATAATGAAATCATAAAATGTCATAAATGAAAATAATAAGAAAATAAAATGTCACTAATCATAATAATAAAAAGAATGTACGCCATCAGACATAGCCAGAGCTGTCCGTCCGTTCCCGAACTGGAAGTCTCCGGGACCGGATGGACTGCATAACTTTTGGTTAAAATGGCTCAGTAGTTCACACACTCGCCTGGCATCGCAATTTCAGTCATGCCTAGAGTCCGGATCTCTGCCACAGTTCTTAACAACAGGCGTTACCCACCTGCTCTATAAGTCAGGTAGTCCCGCGGAACCCAAGAATTATAGGCCGATCACGTGTTTATCGACGGTCTATAAACTTCTTACGTCCATTTTGAGAATGAAAATTAACAAACACATTGACAGTAACTCTATTATGTCTGTCTCTCAAAATGGATGTAAGAACGGGTCCCGCGGTACTAAGGAGCTACTCCTCATCGACATGGCTATTAGCCAGCAGGTTCGTCGATCCCGCAAGGATTTGTCGACATGTTGGATAGATTATAAGAAGGCCTACGACTCAGTGCCACATACATGGCTCAAGAGGGTGCTGGAGTTGTACAAGATAGATGCAACCCTACGCGCCTTTCTTGAGTCGTGTATGGGGCACTGGAGGACGGTCCTTCGATATCCAGGATGTCAACAAATTCAGGGGAACGATGAGCCTGTTTGGATTAAACGGGGAATATTTCAGGGCGACAGTTTGAGTCCACTTTGGTTCTGTCTGGCCCTGAATCCTCTTAGCACATTGCTGGAGGATACAGGACTAGGCTATCGGTTGAGAAGAGGCGGTCAGGTCATATCTCACCTCCTTTACATGGATGATCTGAAACTCTTTGCCCCCAACAAATTGCGACTGATGGAGCTACTGAAAGTAACTGAAACTTTTAGTAACGCCATCAGGATGGAATTTGGTGTGGACAAATGTGCAGTCATGTATGTTAAACGAGGGGAGATTATGGAATCCGAAGGCATTCAACTCTCGGATTCCATACACCTCAGATCCCTTTCCTCATTCGAAAGCTATAAGTATTTGGGTATGACGGAAGCGTTAGGCATTAACGTAGCTGACATGAAGCAATTGTTGAGGGAGCGTTTCTTTGGTCGCCTGAAGAAGGTATTAAAAAGCCTTCTTTCGGGTGGGAACAAGGTGCGCGCCTTCAACAGTTGGGTCATGCCGGTTTTAATGTACTCTTTCGGCATACTCAAATGGACTCAGACTGAACTCGATGCCCTGGATAGGAGAGTCCGTACACTGCTGACTGAAAATCGGATGCATCACCCACGATCATCAGTGATGAGACTGTACATCCCACGGAAGTGTGGGGGTCGAGGCTTCTTAAATGCGAAGACCCTCCATAACCGAGAGGTGTGCAGTCTCAGGGAATATTTTTTAAAAGCTGAGTTGGGTATGCACCGAGATGTGGTCGCAGTGAACAAGGGATTCACCCCGCTGTCCATGGCTAAAGAGAACTGGCGCAAACCTGTGGTACTTACTACCGAGGACCGCAAGAAAGTATGGCAAGACAACCCAACAAACAAGATACTCTTATAAAATTATATGTTTAAGGTCTAATCTCTTATAGAGGTTTTAAAATCGCTTTCATTATATCAATGTTCCTTATAATGGCACGATATAAGAAGATTTAGCTAATATTACCTTTATTCTTATAATTTGGTTGGGTTAAGCATAACAAGTCCAAATTACATGGTTATTATAAGGATTGAAAATGTGTTATTCTTATAAGAGCATTTACAATGCTTTTAAGCCATATAATATTGAAATCCTTATAAAAGCTTTTCATTTGGCTAATTGTTCTTATAACAGTAATGCATAAGCTAACTATGATACTTTTAAACTCATAAGAGCATTTTATAAGATGTCTACCCAACAAAAAAATTACAGCATTTTATATGGTCTTTACAAGAATGAAAGCAATCCATAATCACTTATATAGTCATTAAAAAGGTATTATTCTCTAGATGGTCATATTATAATATTTTATCTAACTTGATTTGTCATATTTTGGCCATTTTGGAAATGCAACAGAAATGTTTACTGTTACAATAACATAAAAAATGGATTCACAAGATTGGAAGAAGTTTAAGAGGAGTGGTGGCTATAGAAAAAAAGTTAAACAAGTTTACGAAAACATGATTAACAATACAGCCACCACTTCTACTGTTACGAATATAATGCTACAAAATGACCAAGCTGATACCAACAAATCACTTGAGGGTTCCGTAAATAATTTTATGGAAGATGACAATAAAGTACAGGAAATCAGTGAGGAAGAATATAACAGTAGTAGTAGTGAAGTAGACATAAATTTAATTGAAGAGTTGAATAAGATGGATATTTGTGGTGATATCAGAGACTGGGCAGTAAAAAATAATATTTCCCATATGGCTTTGAGTGATCTATTAAAAATATTACATAACGTATTACATTTTTTTCAAGCGCCGTATCTTTTTGGTTTGTCGTACAATTGAAATGACCAGAGTATCTGTTTCCGTTTCAGACTTCTTACACATTTTGTCTAATTCCTTCTCTGCTTCGTGAAAAGTTAGAAAATTAGATCTCTTCACTTTGCTATTCTTTTTTATTTGTTTTCATTATATTTGGGCCAGTAAAGAACGCCATCGATATCCCTATTGCTTGGAACTGCAGATAGTTTTGATTTCCCTTGGCATTATTGATGAATCTGAAAAAAAAACAACATATTATTATACTAAATACATATTTTTTTTCAAAAATTGCGGCCAGCTCAATAAACGCGAAAAAACTAGCTGTTCCATACATTTTGGTTGAGTAGGTATTGAACTTCGACCAATCACAAAGTGTGAAGGTATGTTTGAAAAAGTCTGATATTTACAATGAAAACATTTTCTTCGTACAATAAAATGTGTCCAATTCCATGGCCATCTCTTGTTTTGGACAGTGAGATCTTCTCTTTTTTTAAATTTGTAAACGTCCGTAAATACGACCATTGTAATAATACCTAAAATGTAATATAGCTAATATTAATATATTTACGGAATAATGAAAGGAACCCTAACGATAGATAAAATGGCGATAGCATAAGGAACAAATATTGCCATTACAGAGCTTATAATCTTAAAGAGATCTAATAGACGATGTGAGAATGCTATTACCCTTGTAAAAGCGTTATAAAAAACATAACCTAATAATTATTCACATTTTTACCGTAAAACTACTCAAATTCAAGGGCGCGTTGGTATAATTACACTTTTTCTACCACATTTTATCATACGTTTGAATTCCCAGACAGTTTTCACAATAAACAAGCACAATATACTCTCGGATTCAGGTACACTACAAAAAATAAATGAAATTAATGACTTACCGGTTCTTGTTTTCTTTAAAATACTTGTTGCCGCTGCCTAACTGTAAAAAATCACTCAACAAAACACTTGTTGTAGAATCTCAAACACTGGCAGCTTTTTAATAGAATTTGTCTTGCCGCTTTAAGTTTTACTCCCTTGTTGCTCGCCATGATAAAACATGTATAAGGTTGCTTGGCTTTATTAACGCGTTCAACATGTCTCTTATAAGTGTATTAGCCTTTTAAGAGCAATCCTTTTGCTTTTATTAGTTCGACCCCCTTGTTGCTTGCTACAATAAAATACGTATAAGAAAAAGAAGCTAACAATATAGCAATTATAAGGGGGGTATGAGGTTATTGTTCTTGTAATTTGTGCCCAAACGCACCCTTATTAGCGATAATACGGCTCTTATAAGTAAATTATTTTTGGCAATTTTAGCCACTATGAGAGGATTTTTTGTTTGTTGGGAAGGAGCTTCACGGGCGCTTTTACCGGGCTCTTCATGGGCCCGATGTAGATTTTCTTGCATCCGTATCCTGGCTACGATTCAGCGACCTTTTTGGGGAAACTGAAGGTTTTGTCTGTGCGATTATGGACGAAGTTATGTTGACGAACAACTATCGGAAATATATTATGAAGGACGGGACGGTTGATGTGTGTCGGGCATGCCACCGTCCGGGTGAATCCATCAGACATATTATTTCTGGTTGTTCTCGTCTAGCTAACGGCGAGTACTTGCACAGACACAACCAAGTAGCCAAGATTATTCATCAGCAACTTGCCTTGAAATACAATCTTGTGGAATCTGAGGTACCGTACTACAAGTATGTGCCCGACCCAGTTCTCGAGAAAGACCATGTCACGCTGTACTGGGATCGGTCTATCATTACTGACAGGACTATTGTCGCCAATAAGCCTGACATAGTGGTGATAGACCGATCAGCGCGCCGCGTAATGATAATCGATGTTACCATCCCACATGACGAGAACCTCGTGAAAGCTGAGAAAGAGAAACAACTCAAATATCTTGACTTGGCACACGAGGTTGTCGATATGTGGAATGTGAACTCGGCTGTCATTGTGCCGATAGTAGTTACGGCCAATGGCCTGATGGCCAAGAGCATCGAAGACCATCTCTCGAAGCTCTCCTTAGGCGGTTGGATTAAGGGCCTGATTCAGAAGGCAGTACTCCTCGACACGGCCCGCATTGTGAGGAGGTTCCTGTCTCTGGGGCCCTAGCCACCGGTAGCTTGGACCCTGCTCCCGATACCGGCGGAGACCTACTTTTATATTTTTAAATGTTTTTTCTATTATTTTTTAAAGAAATATTTAAAAATGTATTTGTAAGTATATTGAATGAATAAAAGAAAAGAATGTAAAAATAAAGTAAATATTAATGTCAAAGTATATAGAATAAAGGAATAGACAATAAATAAATGAAACAAAGGCAAATTTTGACACTCACTGAGTAAATTAAATTGGAGCAGCTTAATCCCAAGCCTTTTTATCTTCAAGGTAATGATTCATGTTATAGTAAGCTTTGAGACATAGTTTACGTTTTATAAAAGATTTAAATTTATTGAGGCTTAGTGTTTGAATATCGCTTGGCAGTTTATTATAATAACGTATACATTGGCATGTGAAAGTACCTCCTATTTTTTTGAGCCTCGTTGCAGGCTTAACACCTACGTTTAACAAATAAAAACCTTTTACTTTGACTTTAATCCTTAATTCCTAAGCCTAAGCACTAAGTTATCAATTAATCTAAATACAAATATTATGCCAGCTTCTGATGTTATATACTATATATAGGTTATAGGGTGCAAGGAGCCTTTTCATTTTTAAATCAAAATATTTTATTTAACATAGGCCTGCATGGCAAGCACTTATAAAACGTCAAGAAGGTGCACGGTTCGCGTTTATCGTTTTCTATGGAGAAGAACCGGCAAGAAAGTCCATGGTTACTCTTTTATAATTCTACTAACGAAGAAAAGTTAAGAATCATCCACTTTAAATCATTACAAATCACCATTCCACCCTGATAAAGCATGTTGATCAATGCCCGAACCATCTATGTGTGACGTGCAAAGAGGCCCAGCCGTGTTAGAGTTTTACCCCCGAATACTGAAACGTCACTCAAACTTTAAGTACCACTTAAATTTAACAGATACTCAGAAGTGACGTTTGCCAATACAAAATCTGAAGTTTAAGAGCTGCTCAAATGTTAAGCAGCCCTCAAATTTTGAGTGACGTTTCAGTATTCGGGGGTTAGGCAGATACTTATTATTAACTAACTTTTGCCCGCGGCTTCGGTCTCGCTAATTTCGGGGTAACGCAGTTCCCCTTTCCTGATTTGCAGGCACCTGCTACCTGTAGTTTTTGCCCTTGCGCCTTAATTATTGTAATAGCAAATCTAAGTTTTCCTTTTTCTTCCCTCTTTCTCCCTCATTTACATTTTTTTTTTTCAAAAAAAAGTTGGCTTATTTCTGTCACCAGGGTCCCAACTATTTCTGTATCAAAATTCATCAAAGTCGGTTTTTAGCCACTTAGGCGTGAAGACGTAAAAAACAAACTCACTTTCGCTTTTATAATATTAAGTGAGGATTGTATTTTAAAAAGTGGAGTTTTCTTATTGTGCTCAGCTTGTGCCCTTTACTTTTAATTTAAACCATCAATTTCCTCACCTAACCGCAATACTAGTATACTAATTACCATGCGCAAGAGCACGCCTGCACGAGACAGGAATGACAAACTCCGTCGAAGGTTTTCCTCTAGACGCTCTTGTATAGACTTTATATGCTAAGTATCTATATTTAGGCATGTAGGTACCGTGTTTGTTTACGGAAAACTTGCACGGAATGCACCAAGGTTATAGAGGACTTTCGGGATGGGAAATCCATCAACAAACTTCCCCCGTTCCGGGAGGAAAAAATCGACAATGCCTGTCATCAGTAGACGGATGGACGGTGAGCTACTCATTGCTCACCGTCCGTCCTGACAGACAGACTCACGTCTAGGTGACCGAGAGTTGTCTCACGATTTGACCTTTCTAAACAAACAGTTTGAAAAAAAAACTGTTGTGGCCCTGGTTCAGTCCATGGTCCGGAGCGGGAGGGAATGGGAAGCGGTCATCCCCTTCTGCGAAGCAGTTATGCTAGCGAAGGAGGTGGCCGGGCGTTTGAGGGACAGAAACTCAAACCAACCCAGCCGCCGCGGGAGACGCCTCGGGGGTCGGGCGCCGCGAGACGAGTCCCGGCCACCGTAGATGCGGGCCTGTGGACGCTAAGCAATGGGCAGCTCACCGTCCGTTCGTCTATTGACGCGCGCGCCTCAAAGAGATGTCAGCAAAGCAGAGGGGCCTGCTAGGGCCACCGCCTGCCGGGGTTACGGGTTGTTCGAAAGAGATACTGTGGCCCCGGAACATAAAGGGCAATAAAAGAAACATGGGTGGGTTTTAGTCAGTACAAGTCTGACACTCCCCCCCACTCCGCCCTGAGCGAAGCAAAAAAAAAGCTTATGTCTATAATTGATTTGATCGACATTAATCGTTTAGCTGACGCCTGCTGCCCGAATACCCGAAACTAATCCGAATTCATACGAATCAGTGTCCAATTTGTGGCCAAATCAAATTGTAATTGATCGAATCAAATCTGATTTGATGCTAATTCGTTTAGCAAGCTAAGTTCTTGTCTCTGCGACAAATAAAGGTTTTTTCTTTCTCTGTAAGGCTGAGTTCACCCGACATGAGCTAGGATACGTAGCGAAGGATGTGTTTGGAACTAACCTAAAGTTAAGCTTCGTTTTAGGCTTCCGTAACTCAAAAGGAAGAAGCAGAACCCTTATTGGATCACTTTGTTGTCCGTCTGCGTCAAGACCTCTCAGGAACTCGTCGAGGTATCGAGTTGAAATTACCAAAAAAAAAACATATAATATACTCAACTCTGTGGTTCTTTTGTGCTGTAAAAAAATCAACCTTCTAAGTCTACGCAATCAAAAGATATGGCTGTTTATGTCAACCCAACAACTATAAATATTTTAGATAGCTGAAGTCCCCTTCTGAAGAGGGCCATCTTTAACACTTAGGGATATGAAAAATTCTGATTCCCACACCTACCGATATATAAAAATCCTTAGTAATATTATAAAAGCGAAAGTGAGTTTGTTTGTTACCTCTTCACGCTTTAATGGCTAAACCGATTTTGATGAATTTTGGTACAGAAATAGTTGGGAAACAGGAGACGGACATAGGCTAATTTTTATTTAAAAAAAGTGGGATGTGAGGGAGAAAGAGGGAAGAAAAGGGAAAACTTAGCGTTGCTATTACAAATCAATAAGGCGCAAGGGGAACTGTGTTACCCAAAATTTAACGCGGGCGAAGCCGCGGGCGAAAGCTAGTACATCAATAAAGCGCAAGGGGAACTGTGTTACCCCGAATTTAACGCGAGCGAAGCCGCGGGCAAAAGCTGTATACATGTAAAAACTCTTTAAATTCGGTCAAGCCGTTTCGGAGGAGTATAGCAACAAAAACTGTGAAACGAGAATTTTATATATAAGAAGACAAGTGCGGCATTCCATAATCAGATATTTTTATACAAAAAACACGTTTTAAGTTAACGGTTTTGTCTGAAACCAGTCAAAACTGCTTTTGACCGTTTAACAGTTTTTTTTTACTGTAACGTTTTATAATGATAAATCACACACATTATCATTCGTTGCTGAATATAATTAAAATGATGAATAACTAGTTTGTGCTTGTGGCTTCAGTAACTTCGACGGTTATGGTTTCAAGGGATCCTGAATAATAAGTATTTTATGTGAAAATCCAGGTAATAAACTAACTATCTGTTAACCAAATGTCAACAAAAATTGTTCAGCAGTTTTTGCGTTAAAGAAAAATATACTGCCTCTCAAACTTTCGCATAAAGTAATAAATTAGATAACATTGTTTTGAAAAAATCACTTAGAGCTACTTTATGATCTAACGAACGAATGCGATTATGTAAGTTAGGTAGTAAGCAGAGATCTGGGTTATAATTAGATCTGTTGTGATTTAATCATATATATTATGGTGAGCGCGTAGATCCGTGCCTACTAACATTATTAATACGAAAGTGGATTTATAAATAACTAGCCTTTTCCCTCGGCTTTGCTCTCGTTAAATTCGGGGTAACACAGTTCCTCTTTCCTGATTTACAGGTACCTGCTACTTGTAGTTTTTGGCCTTGCGCCTCATTTATTGTAATAGCAAAGCTAAGTTTTCCCTTTCCTTCCCTCTTCCTCATTACTCTCTTTTAAAAAAAAAATCTATGTCTCCGCCTCCAGACACCCAACTATCTCTGTACCGAAATTCATCAAAATAAGTTTGGCCATTTAGGCGTGAAGACGTAACAAACAAACAAACTCTCTTTCGCTTTTATAATATTAGTAAGGATAGGTAATGTTATAATTTAACGACTGCCTCGTTGGTCAAGAGGTCACAAACGTGACTGCTTATATAAGGGTCTCTTTTTTGGATGGAAAATCATCAAATAACTTCTCCCGCTCTATGCGGAGCGGGAGGGGGAGTGTCAGGCTTTTTTCTGCCTAAAATCCATCTATGTTCCTTCTTTTGTTTTGTGTTTCGGGGCCCCAGTACCTCATTCTAACAACTTGCAACTCTGCCAAGCAGCTGACAGGCGCCTCTGTTTTGCTGAAATCGACACAGCAACGAGCAAGGGGTCTATGGTTTGATTTCCAGGTAGACCAAAGTGCTATTGGCTTATTACATCACAATTTTTTCAGTAGCAACAACGCAGTCTGGAGTTATGGACCATGGCTATTTGGCTCGCCCCCATAACATAGGACTTAAACACAGTCGCTTATCAAAGACTGATATTCACCTGCATCAGTCAGACTGGAAGCCAACCCCAACATGGTTGGAAAAAGGTTAAGCAGCTACCCTACCATGACGTCTTAAAGCAGAACTTATTCCACTGAGAGAAGGAGACAGAGCTATACAGGGTGTCTAACACCATCTCTTTCTCACACAGGAATAAGAACTGCTATAAGATGTCATGGTAACCCTTCAAATGATACTAGCTGATGGCTAAACGGTCGATCAGTTACCGATCACCTACCTACCTCTCATATTACGTTAGGGAACCAATTCATTATCTACAAGTCCTTTTATTTCTTGAACGCATCAATAATTTATTGGAAACACGTTCGAGCCATAGCTGTCTATTTCCCCTTGTCCAATCAATCGTTATGACGTCACACAATAAATTACTGTCGCAGGGGATGTCCACTTTCATGTCGCTATCACTTTTATATTATCTGTTCTATACGATGTTGCTTTTATTGAGTAATTTATGATAAACTACGGGGTCAAGGCTCAAAGGTCGATAGATAAAGAAGAACTCAGTTTGGGAATGGGTACTTTTATCTGGTAGTATAGCTTCTGTTTGTGACTTCGTTTGCATGGAGTTCGTAATATCTCCTAACCAGTGGAGAGAATAGGGTATTTTACTCTATATGAAAGAAATTCTAAAAATATACAATTCAGATAGCTTAGGCAACAAGCAGTCGGAAAATGCAGTTTTATGGCACTTATCGTTTGAATATTTTTTTTTTTTTTTGTGGTTTACTAGGACCCTAGGAACAAAATGAGATACTTTTTAAAAATGGGTGTAATACCGTATTATGGACCTTGAATCCTACCGCCTAAGATTCTGTGCTTAGTGCTCTTATCTTTAATGTGTTGTAACTGTTTTTTTAATCAGTCTATTTTACTCCCCATCTGCTTCTAAACGCTTGCCACGACAACGAGAAGTCACATTGATTTTCAAGCCGTTAAGCCTGAAAAGACAAACAAGACAGACAGACTAATTTTCAAAGTTATAATATTTATAGTTTCGATGAATTTATGATCAAACTACAGGGTCACGAGGTTGATAGATAAACTTGAATTACGTTGGGGAGTAGGGACTTTATCTGTTTTAAGAAGAAAGTTTTGGTTATGTAACATTTATTTCTGGGTTTGTTGCTGTGCTTATGTAAGGAGTTTGGGGATCTGGGATTGGGTTTTGAAAGAGTCAAAGTCAAAAACATTTATTTCAAGTAGGCCAGTTACAGGCACTTTTGAACTGTCGAAACATTGACTGACAACAATAAAAATTAAGCTACAGACCCAGTCACAAGGCATAATAACTGCGAAAGTACTGTAGTTGCCCATTCCAAAGCGTAGATCTCTATGGAGAAGAATGAAACTCCATAGACACTCTTTTAAATCAGAATATTGTTACAGAACCTTGGTTACATCATTCGTGTTATATGGTAAACTATGTGAGAACGATGTAGCAAGAGGTGCACATTAAAAGTGTCCATAAAAACAAAAAGAATTGCAAAAATACATAATTCAAATAAGCCGTGGCAACTGAGAGATGACCAGTCACAACTGACAGAGATACTGCAGCCCGGGCAAAGAAAAAAAAAGGCAATAGAAAGGAACATAGGTGGGTTTTAGTCAGTAAAAGTCTGAAACTCGCCCCTCGATTCTGTCCCGACCGGAGAAAGTTATTTGATAATTTCTCATCCGTAAAAAAAGGAGTTTGTTGGTGATTTGTGTGAGGGTAAAGAGATAACCTGTGTTTTCTACACACTTGTGCACTATACGTAATATTCGAAGGTTAGTTTCCGCTGAGAAGGGCGCTATAACCAAAACAAATTATGTAGATTGTAGACCATGTCGTGGCATGGGCAACAATCAATCAATCATTTATTTTGTAGAACATAGAGATGTTTACAGGTAGTATATAAGATATTAGTTTACTATGCTTTGCCAATAGATGGCGTACAAAGTACGTAGGTATACCTTGGTATAAAAATAATAAACATAATTATGTATAAAATAAAATTAAGAAGTTAAATGTCTACATTGAAAAATAACTAAGTCACTCAAGTGAAATGTTGTCAGTGTTATTATTAAAAATTAAATAAAAATAAGCACATCATTTAGGTAGGTATCTAATATTACTGATTAATCATTGTCTTCATATATAAAACCCACGCACTTAGGTACACACATTCTTAAAACATTTGTCTAAACATTAGAAAGGTTCTAAATGGTAGAGGAATCTCGGAATATTGAATTTTTTTGAACCGATTGCGCGTAAATATCCTCCAAACAACGAGTAGTGCCCAAGCTTACCGAGTCTCTTATAAATAGAAATACCTACTACCTACTCGTCGAACTCAAAAAACCTACAAACGTTTATTTTTGGGCATGCCATAACAGCCTTCACAAGGCGTAAACGTTGACGCAATGTACTTTCAAATCATAACAAAGCTATAATAAGTTTACGTTATGAAAAAACACGGCCAAGGGCGAGTCGTACTTGCGCACGAAGGGTTCTGTATCATTAAACGGCCAAAAATCATGTTTGTACGGGAGTCCGCTTAAATATTTATTTTAGTACTAGCTTTAGCCCGCGGCTTCGCTCGCGTTAAATTCGGTAAAACATAGTACCCTAACTGCAGTGTTTGCTCTTGCGTCTTATTGATTTGTAATAGCAACGCTAAGTTTTCACTTTTCTTCCCTTGTTCACCCTCATATTTCACTTTTTTTTAATAAAAACTAGCCCATGTCCGTCTCCTGGTTCCCAACTATCTATGTTTAGGCATTAAAGCGTGAAGAGGTAACAAGCAAACTCACTTTCGCTTTTATAATAATAGTAAGGATTTATTGTTATAGCGGCAACATAAATACATCATCTATGAAAATTTCAACTGTATAACTATCTGTTACGGTTTATGAGATACAGCCTGGTGACAGACGGACGGACAGCGGAGTCTTAGTAATACTCCTTGGGTACGGAACCCTAAAAATAATCAAAATGACGGCCTTTTGTTTAGTAGTGACAACACTGACGACAGATATAAAGTAAAAAACCTAAGAAATCAATTTATGTTTTTGTCATAGAGAAATCTAGTGGTCAAGGCTTGTCTATGTAAGGAAGGCTGTTTCACTGTGACCTGTGCCTTCGCGACGTTCTAAACGATTAAACAAGCATTAAAATATCGTTTGTGCAGCTTTAATATGAACATCTACGAGACAACTAGGTTCTCAAACGCATTAAAACGAAACCGAAAATTATTGTTCCGTTAGACCAAAATACTGTCATTACAACATAGATACTAATTTATACCCAGAAGTGTAGGACTTTTTTATTGGGGTGGGAAATCACCAAAATACTCCCCCGGCTCTGGGCGGAGCGAGTGTCAGACTTATACTGAATAAAAACCCACCCATGTTCTTTCTATTTCCCTTTACGTCCCGGGGCCGCGGTATCTCTTTCGAACAACCCGCAACTCCGGCAGGAAGCGTAGGACCTTCTTGGCCAAGTTTGCAAACAATCTTCTCTGTAGGTAGGTCCATCAGTAGACTATTATAGATATGACGATGATACTTACGACAAGGTTAATAGGACTTTTAATTCACGAATTTATTACTATCGACGTATCCTTGCTTCACACGGAATCTCTTATCGGGTTCTATATTTCAAGCTGGATTCAACCACAGTCCACACACCATCACAAAATGCCATGAAATCGGTTCGGTAGATTTTTATGAGGCTTTATTATGTTTTCTTTGAGTTCTTCTGTGTTAGGAATCCAGCCTTAACTACAATATGCATGCGAGTACAATATAACAATACTTTAGGGTGCTGTTGAGGCTTTCACCCTATTGTAGTTGCGACCACTGACGACTATTTTGCAATTATGCGTAAGAAGGTGGCGTCAGTGATGTGCAGAGTGGGAGGAAGCACCAACAGCATTTTGAGGGTGTTTGCCGAAAGGCTGGATGGGCCTGGCTAGGTTTATCAAGCTACATGTCTTAAATGGGCCTTGATAAATCTACTCGGAGCTGAGTTTGGCCATATTTTTGGTTTCTATAATTACTAACATAGGTTTTATCATCTGCCTAGCGTTTTCCCAACTATGTTGGGGTCGGCTTCCAGTCTAACCGGATGCAGCTGAATATCAGTATTTTACATGGAGTGACTGCCTATCTGACCTCCAGAACCCAGTTAGTACTGGGTAATACGATACCCCTTGGTAAGACTGGTTGTCAGACTTTCGAGACACTGACTACCTGTAACGACTGTCAAAGATCTACAAATGACAGCCGGGACCAACGGCTTAGCGTGCTTTCCGAGGCACGGAGGAAACTCGGTATGTAACGGGTGGTCACCCATCCACAGTCCAACCTAGGCAAGCGCGGCTTAACCTAAAGATCGACCCGAGAGGCTGCTATTATTTAGCCACGAGCTCCTCTACGCCTACCAGACAGTTGTCGTGTTTGGATCAGATAGCAAGTAATATTAAGCAAGCTAAAGCGGAAGTGCATCATCTTGCCTTGTCCGATCACGAAACAGGACAGACGTTTTTGATGAAGACTAATAAAACATACGAAATATGCAGTTGGTATGAGGAGGTCCGAGATTTTAGTCAAGAAAACATGAACAAGTTTTATAATTGCATATCATCTCTCACTTTTTCAAACGTGTACGAAAAAAATAGTTTTCAGGAAGCGTTTGAGGAATTTCACGGACTTATTAAATTATTTTTTGACTTGTGCTTTCCAATATACTCAAAAAAGAGGACGTCTTATAAAGATAACCACAAATGGCTAACAAAGGGAATAAAAAAATCATGCATTAAAAAAAGGCTTCTGTACCTTAGTCAACAATACAATAAAACTAAGAGACAAAAACTAAACAAAAAATATAAAACATATAGTGACATTCTCAAAAAGTGCATAAAGAAATCTAGACAGCTACAAAATAAGAAGTATATTGCCAATAATAAAAATAAATGTAAAGCCACATGGGCGGTTATAAATGAAAATATTGATCATTTTAACGTTAAAACGCAAATTGACCTAATAACTAAAGATAACCTATCAATTCAAGACCCTAAGGAAATAAGTGACATATTTAATCAATTTTACGTAGAATCGACCAATAACACATTTAAATATAATATTGACGAGATAAACAAGACTATCGATGGTAATTATGAACACACAATCTTTCTCAAACCTACCGATGCTATGGAGGTATTTAGTATTATACAAAATCTTAAGAATACAAGTGCCGTAGGACTAGATGACATAACAACAAAGGTGATAAAATTATGCGCTTTATGTATTTGTCAACCGTTATGTTATTTAATAAACTTTTCATTTGAAGAAGGTGCATTTCCAGAGACATTAAAGAAATCCATAGTAAAGCCACTTTATAAAAAGGGTGATAAATCTGACATGAAGAACTATAGGCCAGTGACGCTGATACCAATCTTATCCAAAATCTTGGAGAAAATCATGCTGAAAAGGCTTCAAGAATTTACGGTCAGTCATAACATATTAAAAGACGAGCAATTTGGATTTAGACAAAACAGTACCACGTCATTGGCATGTTTCAATTTGATGAAAAATGTCACCCAGGCAATAAATGAAAGCTTACCAGTAGCGGCAATCCTCTTGGACATGAGCAAGGCGTTCGATTTTGTGGATCACGAGTTGCTCTTACACAAGTTAGAGAAATATGGAATAAGAGGAAAAGCAAACGACTGGTTGAGAAACTACTTAAAAAACCGACAGCAATGTGTGGAAATCTCCAGAATTAATAATGGAAAAAAGGTGTGTTACAGAAGCGACTATCAGCATAATAATTTCGGAGTGCCGCAGGGCAGTGTGTTAGGGCCTTTTATATTTCTCCTCTATATCAATGACCTCCCAAATGTCACTCGCCACAAAGTAGTTTTATTTGCTGATGACACTACCCTTGTCGTGAAGTGTGAAAGAGTAGACACCTACGAGTATGAGATTAATGAAGCTATCAAAAATATAATACACTGGTTGAACTCCAATAACTTAAAAATTAACATGGAGAAAACAAAAATGATTCAATTTAAAACACACAGAAGTAAACCGTTAACACTAACTATTAAATATAATGACATTACAATTGAACAAGTTATTAGCACTGTATTTCTGGGCATACACTTGGATCAAAACTGCGACTGGAAAAAGCATGTCGAATATGTTTGTGATAGACTGGACAGATTTGTCTATGCACTGAGACGATTAAGAGACACGGTTTCAACTGAAGCGGCTGTTTGTGCATATCACGGATATGTTTCATCAGTACTCTCATACGGTCTCTTATTGTGGGGTAATTCGGTGGATGTCACTAAGGCGTTTATAGTACAAAAAAAATGTGTGCGTGCAATCTGTGGAGCTGGCTACATGGAGAGCTGTAAACCGCTGTTTAAAAAGTTTAACATATTACCACTAGCGTGCATGTATATTAAAGAATTATGTCTGTTTGTGCGACAACATCCTAACAATTTTATTAGACATAAAGATGTAACTAAAAGGAATATTGTCCCTAGAGATAAGCATAGGCTCTGCTTGCCACAATGCAAGCTCGATTTGTATAAAAGAAATTCATTTGTAATGGCTATTAAAATATACAATAAATTACCAAAAGCCTTTAAAGAATTACCTCTGACTATGTTTAAAAAAAAGTTAATTCATTGGCTTAAGGAAAAATGTTTTTACAGCGTTAATGAATTTGTGTCTTATGTTGACGAAGGAGAGTAATGTTAAGGAATTTGATTTATAATTTTATTCATTTTTATTTGCTATTGATCTTACTTTGACATTATAAAATATTAAATCGTTGCACGTATATAAATTCAGACATTAAAATTTATAACAATCATATGGATAACAAATTATGTAATATTGTGACACTTTTAATAATTTAATCCATTCTTAAATTAAATATTTGCACACCACATTTAATGGTAGAATGTAAATGGGCCACATTAATGTTAAGATCATACATACTACTTGTACACCTACATTCTGGCAAATAAATTATTCTTATTCTTATTCTTATTCTAACATAGGTTTTAATGACAAATAAATAATACTAACACAATGTGAACCAATATATACAGTTTTTTTTTATATTTTCTCTAGTTAAAAGACTATTTCGTTTTTAATATTATCTAAAATCTCTTATCTCTTGTCCTCAGCTCCACGTGAAAAAAACAACATCAAAGATCGTGCTCCATGCGAAAGACTTCTCCGTAACATCAGATGGGGTCTCCGTCACAGGTCCTCAGATGTTCAAGGTGGCCGGGGCGAAGCTCAACGACACCTACAACCTGATGACCATAGCCCTGGATGCTGAGCTGATACAGAACCAGAACTATACCCTGACGATCCCGTTCTATGGGGAACTGCGGCCGGGTCTCGATGGGGTGTATATTAGCACTTACGTTAATAAGCAGACAAAGGCTAAAGAGTGAGTATTTAAAAGAAGCGTTTGGTTGTCGACATATTGTTTTTTAATGATTATTAGCCGTCAAAGAACTCAACCTCCACCCTCCCGGAAAAGGTGGAAAGATATAGTTTGCGTCAAAATCGGTTTAGCCAAAATCGGTTTAGGCGTGAAGACGTAACAAACAAACAAACTCACTTTCGCTTTTATACTTCGCTGTAATACTACCCTCCTCCAGCCGGGTAATAAAAAAGAAAACTGATGGCACAGTCGGCACGGCTCCAAATTCCATGCCGTTGCGTGGGTCGTGGGTTCGAACTTTCGAAACCACGCAGTTAGCTTTTTTAAGGTTATTTATTTAATCACAACTGCTCCTAAAACGGTAAAAGATTTGAAGGTTGAAGTATTACTCTTTGGTGCAAGACATCTTCTGGTTTGGCTTTCTGCCAATACTATACCTACTATACTAAGATAAATGAGTCTGATGGTATGCGTACTAATGAACTTATGACGACTTCCTTCCTTTGTGTGGTGTGGTTTCACCCAGAGAGTTTTTGCTACTAAACACATTAACTACCTATTTTAGCAGCCCATTTTAGGCGAGTGGATTCTTTTTCGGTGTAATACTTTAGTCAGGACAACGCTACAGCATTCTATAACTCCCAAATATTCATTGGAAGGACATAAAATTTCAAGATTTTTAGGGTCTTCGTTGACAAAAGAACAATAAGTTTGAAAAGTATTAGTCCTTATTCTGCATTTGTGTTTGTTTCAAAATAATATGGTAAATGTGTTTAACCTGGTACCTTTAAAACATCAGCAGCAAGCTCCACGGTTCATATCGATTATTTGTTATGCAGATGGATTATTTTAATAGAACTTGGAATGTTTCTGAACTGGGATGGTTCTAGAATAGAATATAATATACTTTATTCCACACCAAAATTTTGTTAGTAAATCATTAACTTTTTGTCTACATTTAAAAGTTACCAACATTGCACATGTACGTAGGTTCACTAATTATACAATTCAACTAAATGTAGTCTCTCATATTGTTTTGTGTAACGGGATGGTGTCCACAACTCCACGTTCAAGCCGCCTGGTTCATGAAATCTACCAGACACTTGTGTTGTTGGGGAGTTTGTTCCACCATTTCTTCCTAGCTAAAACACTAAGAAGTAGCGAAGGTTGGGCGTCTTGGGAGACTGTATTGCGTAATGACGATCAAAAAGTGCAAGTTTCAATAAATTACTTTTGAAGAAAAGCAAGAAAGATATACTTTACGGCTACTTTTTAGAGGACAATTTTACTATGATCTCATATTAATTACTGGTTTAGTATTAAAATAGAATTGAGGCACTGGATGTTTTACTATACTGTTTTCCTCTTATGAAACTGCAGACACTTATTAATATTTCCCCTCCCCAGATACCTGATAGCAACCCAGTTCGAAGCAATATCAGCTCGTAAAGGGTTCCCGTGCTTCGACGAGCCGATGTACAAGGCGACCTACACCATTACCATCGGACATCACAAGGACTTCACCGCTATCTCGAACATGCCACTCGTTAATGCTGTTTCTGAAAAGTAAGTATTCAAAGGATTATAGAACTTTAAAATTGATAGGTATTCTGTCACGGTTTTTGATATATCTGTAAGAAAAAATATTTACCCCTCAATACACGTAGACTTCATCAAAGTGTGTTTGCGTAAACTTCTAGTTTAACTTTGATTTTGCGACACATTTGCTAGAGTCAGACAAAAAGTAAGAATTTAAAAGCTATATTAATGATTTTCTTCCATTATGGACCTTCTGGATAAAAAAAGAAGAATACCCAGGGCTGGCACGGGAAGCATAAAATTATGTGTGCCATTTGCCAATTCATACCTATGTCAACTGGTATTTCCAGTAGAAAATGATATGTAAATGAATAAGTATTTAACAATTTTTTTTAAATTAAATAAGCCTTCTCATTAAAATAGTGTTTATAACGTAGTTTAGAACTTAGTCTTTTTCTTTCTTTCCTCATTTCTCCGCATCACATGTTGATATCACGATAACCGGTTACCGTACAACTTTTCAGTTTCGGTGATCTTTCTTTCTTTTGGGCATAAGGTAAAATAACTGGGAAAGAACTGTGACATCACTGGGTCGTAAACTTGAAATCATGAGCTCTGAAGTGGCACTAGAGTACTACTGCATATTGTGTAGCAAGATATATGATGCTGTTCCGTCTCCCTCCAAAGTCCTAACGCTGTTTTTTTTTCATCGTAACCATTTTTTTAATATTTTGTTCTGTTTCTTTCAGCGCCCTTGAAGACATCTGGCCATGGAGTCAAATTGAGGAAACGTTTAAGTAAGTTAATTTACAATTGATCAAATTAATGTTTACTTAACTATTGAATATCCCTCAATATAAGCTTTTATTACTGACTAGCTTTTGCCCGCGGCTTCGCTCGCGTTGAATTAGGGGTAACACAGTTCCCCTTGCGCCTTATTGATTTGCAATAGCAACGCTAAGTTTTCCCTTTTCATCCCTCTTTCTCCCTTACATCCTACTTTTCTACTCCTGGTTCCCAACTATCTCTGTACCAAAGTTCATCAAAATCGGTTTAGCCATTAAAGCGTGAAGAGGTAACAAACAAATAAACAAACAAACTCACTTTCGCTTTTATAATATTAGTAAGGATTGCCGAAACAGATTGCTTTTATCATGATGATTGATAAACAAATTGGTGCTTCCAGTATTTAGTTTGATATGCCTCGTTGGGCTTGTGGTCAAAAGAGTTACTGTTGAGCGTTAGGGCCTGGGTTCGATTCCCAGGTCCGGCCAAGTGTTATTGAGTTTTTCCATCAGGTATTTCTCAGTAGCAAATTTTTTCCAGGTTCATGGCAATAGGACCGCCTTCGATTTCGATTCTAAGGTTTGACTTTCTCTTAAAACTTTGTTGTCTTTACAGAAAGCCCAAAGCGGACTTCGTGTGGGACACTTATGAGAAGTCGGTCCCGATGTCGACGTACCTGGTCGCCTTCGTGGTGTCCAGGTTCTCGTACGTCCAGAGCCCGACGGAACTGTCCGATACCAAGTTCAGGATCTGGGCCAGGAGTGACGCTAGTGATCAGGTAACTTGGCAATGTCTTCTTTAAAAAGGTCGTGACTGCTGTGCTGGTCCAGTGGTTGGAAGCACGAGACCTGTGCATGAGGTCTTGGGTTTGATTCCTAGGGCGAGCAAAATGCTATTGGCTTGTTATAATAAGTTTAATTTTGCAATAGGCACCTCCCTACTATGCTATTATGCAGTTTTGCAATTTTTTTTATTGCTTAGGATCAGATTACTACTATTTGGAAAAGCTTGCATCAAGTATGTTTCTTCTAATCCTACATTGTGTCCCACTGCTGGGCAAAAGCCTTCCCTTTTTTCTTCAGCAATAGCTAAGCTAAACTGGAAGTAGGCCTGCCACGTAGCACGGATGCACCCAAGAGATAGGCAAGGATCGGCACTAATTGGACGCCTGAAGAAGGATATAATATCGCCGTCAACGTCGAACTCTGCGAAGGTCGTCTGACGATCTGGTCATGTTCGCGGAGCAAATGTGGTCAGTTACGCATAACTAGCCTTACAGTTAGTTTAACGGCACGGTTGGCAAAGTGGCTGAGTGATCAACTGCTGCGCTGCGTGTCGCGGGTTCGATTTCCGCACGGAACAAATATTTGTATGATCTGCAGTTTTGGGTGTGGCTGGCTGTTTGTGTATTTGAGTTTAAGTGTTTTTAAACGCACCCACGATACAGGAGGAATTCAAAGTTAACGACCTGGAACTCATAGGGACAAGCCTTTGTCCAGCAGGTCAATGGAGCAGACTGACTACAACTAATCTTTACTTATTCCTTTCTACAGACAGCATATGCCGCAGTGACCGGCCCGAAGTGCCTGACGTACTTCGAGCAATGGTTCAACGTGACCTACCCGCTGCCCAAGCAGGACATGATCGCCATCCCGGACTTCGCAGCCGGAGCCATGGAGAATTGGGGTCTCATCACCTACCGGGAGACGGAGCTGCTGTACGATGAGAAGCAGTCCTCGTTCTTGAATAAGGAGAGGGTCGCTGAGGTAAGAGTTTTAGAGGAATTTGAAGAATCAGAAGAAATTACAAAATTGTATGTATCTACTTAATATCTTTGGACGGGCTGGCTTTTTTTTCTTATGGGAAATAACCAAATAACTTCTCCCGTTCAGGGCGGTGCGGAAGGGAGTGTCAGACTTTTACTGACTAAGACCCACCCATGTTCTTTCTTTTACCTTTGGTTCCTTTGCCTTGTCTTTCGGGGCCGCGGTATCTCTTTCGAGCAACCCGCAATCCCGACCGATCCCTCTGCTTTGCTGACATCTTTATCAGGCGCTGGTAGAACACAAGCACCGTCGACACGGCCTGTCGTAACTAGACTTACCCATGAGCTACCCATTGACTACACAGACTCATATCTACGGTGGACGTTTCGCGGACCGGCGGGCCTATCATAGATAATGGCATAGATAGGATTAGAACAAAAACCTAGCAAGTGTTCAAGCAATGCACCAAAAGAGAATTTGTGATTCGTATCGTATACACATCATCGAAATCTTCTACCATTTTTTAATCATTAACAACAATCATGTTTGACACTTGACTTAGCCCCTCGATTATTAAGGCGTAATTAAACTCTTAAAATTACCCTTAAGATTCGATGGAGAGATCAATCTAATTGTGAACTTCCGAAGGTTTTCAATTATTATGCTCATTCACTTTGGTACCTACCTATATACATTAAAGGCAGATAATTCAAACTCAACGCATTTATGGCAAACTACCTTTTAACCGCGGCTTCACTCGCGTTAAATTCGGGGTAACACAGTTCCCCTTTCCTAATTTAGGAAAGGGGAAACATTCTAAAGTACTGATCTCAACGGAGTAGAACGGATAAGAAACTCCATGGAGGCTTTTTTTACAACCTAATCTCTTTGCAGGTAATCGCCCACGAGTTAGCTCACCAGTGGTTCGGCAACCTGGTGACCATGAAGTGGTGGTCAGATCTGTGGCTCAACGAAGGTTTCGCCACGTTCGCAGCATCCGTCGCCGTCAACCAAGTGGAGCCCACCTGGAATGCCGACAAGAGCTATGCGGTCGACAATATGCTGTCCGTGTTGAGTCTGGATGCCTTGGAATCTTCACATCCTGTAAGTATTTTTGAAACAGTTTTAATACCCTAATTGCATGACAAGTTATGCCTGTTCTGCCTAGAACGGAGAATCGGGAAAATTAATCTTTTCAAAATTTTTCTTCGTGTTTTGCAAATTATTTGGCAAACATAAAACTTGTATATTTTGTTAGAAGTTATGACCAAAATTATACGTTCTAACACGTATGGTTGTTTGTTTAATTTATTTGAATGGGGGTTGTAACCCAAAAAAAATATTCTGTGTCCTATTAAAATGGTTTTTAGAGAACCCCCATTCTCGTCAATTGACTGCACTTATCAAAATTTACCGAAAAAATAATTGCTATGTTGATTATTTACAGGTGTCGGTTCCCATTGACGACCCGAAGCGTATCTCGGAGATCTTCGACGAGATCTCGTACCGGAAGGGCTCTACGCTTATCCGGATGATGACCATGTTCCTCGGAAACGAAGTCTTCAGGAAGGCTATCAACAGGTAAGTTATAGTGACCGAAGATTCCGAGAACCGTTCCTTTTGGTAACTGATGGTGGTCTTGTGGAACTCATACAATACAACATAACAATTTCTCAGAGGAATACCTATATACACCCAAATTTCGCCAGTTATACTTAAATCAAACAACTAGGCACAAAGTCTTGCCCCTGGCTGATTGTTATTGGGAATCCCAAAAACAATTTGCATGTTTTAGGAATGCACTCCAGAACCACATGCTAGGCAGTAGTGCCTGAGACCCCTAGGTAGTGGTTTTTATATATTTAACACTTCAAGTACAAAGTACAGAGGCGGACTTGATGCCATAGACATTTTGTACCAGTCAACCGTTATACCAGTCTAAGTACTTAATTGTAACGTAGTTCCTTATCGCGCGTTGCGAAAGGGGGCTAGACGGAAAAATTAAAACCAAAAGTTGTAACGACATTTTTTGCTACAGTTGTAAGCCGTGCAGCGTGCGCGTGTTTCTCTCTCTCTCTTTCTCTCATGGAAAGCTAACCAGTTATTTTCGTTTCGTCTTCCTATTTAGCATTGAACAGTGTGGTGAAAGCAATCCAGTTATTTTCGTTTCGCCTATTTCTCATTGAACAGTGTGGTGTCGCGTCGATTATTTTTGTTGAGTGTATACAGGTTTTTTGTACATAATAAATAATAACTTCGTCGTTCCATGCGGGTGTCCCTTGACACCTCTCAAGTTTTTCTTATAATGTAACTCCCTGTCTCTCTAATCGCATTACTGAGTCAATGTTCCAAAACTCAAATACATCCAGCTACCAAAACGAAATTGAACCGAACTGGCCATATATTGCATGTCAGAGGAGCTATGCGCTAATGTGTCAAATATCAGCTAGCGGCATCGCGGCCACAAGGAGGTCATGTATGGTAGGAAGAACTTCTCTCATTTGTATTTGTTATTAACGAAGACTATATTCCGTTCGCCCACAGGTACCTCATCAAGTACTCATACGACAATGCGGAACAAGACGACCTCTGGCGCGAACTGACTGCCGTCAGCCAGGAATACGGTGGCCTCAGCAGGAATGTGACTGTCAAGGAAGTTATGGACACCTGGACCACGCAGACTGGGTACCCCATTCTAAATGTTGTCAGGGATTATGAGGACAATTCGCTTACTATCACACAGGTAAGCTCTTTATCATTACTTTTCTGGTCTTTCTAAATATATGAGTGGTCTTCTACTAGACATGTCAATAGTGATTCCTCTTTTTATCCATCCATTGTTATTGTTCTTGTCCTACTTTTATAGCTATTCACATTCATCCTTAAAACTAAATTTAAAACATCACGAAGTGACGAACTTAATCTTAAGCTTATTAGTATAAGGTAAATATTGTTTCTCAAGTGAGTGACTTTGTGTCTTTTTTTGAGAAATAAAATGTCTTTAAACCTAAATTTCGACTTTCTGTAAGTACCGTGTTCGGGCTCACAAAGATTGACAAACGATAGCCAGAATTTATAGTAAAGTGCATTTCAAAGCACACGGGGTCTAGACATGGAATGGAGCGATAGACATAAAAATATAAAATATATAAATTAAATAAAACTGGTCTCGGGAAGCGTTTCTGGTTGTCCTGGTGATTCGAGGGTTATTCTTAAAGTTAGAGCCCCCCATTACAATCTTACTAATCCTACTAAAATTAAAAATGCGAATGTTTGTGAGCATAGATGGTTTGGATGTATAGAAGTTTGTTACTCTTTCACGTAAAAACGGCTGAGCAGATCTTTATGAAATTTGGCGCAGAGGAAGATTATAGTCTGGAATAACACATGTGAGATTTTTTTCTAGTTAGAATAATATAATGTGTCCTTAGCGCCGCTACTTCTCGCTGGCGGCCAAGTCCGGGTCGCGCACGTCGTGGTGGGTGCCGCTGAGCGTGCGGTGCGCGCGCGACGTGCCCGGCGCCGCGCCGCCGCTGCGCTGGCTCGGCGCCAGCGAGGGCGTGGCCGAGCTGCACCGGTACCTGCACGGCTCCGAGCGGGACCAATGGGTTCTGTTCAACTATGATATGATCGGTGAGTCCATGGTTTTAGCTGTTAAAATGCTACCGTATTGAGAAATCAAAGTTCATTAATGAATGCGTCCCACCCATTATGAATTCAATCTGAAGAAGAAATAGACTGCCGATATTAGTCACAAAACCTATGACTATTCATTTGACATAGATAAAACTAGGTTACCTTATCAAAACCCTAAGTCGGCGGCGACGCTTTGGAAAAGTTTTTGACCAACTGCTGACGTTTTTTGGATAATATTATGATGAATAACAAATTAAGCCTTGTACCTCATCACTTACGTACTATTTGACCTTGGTTATTTCCCTCCAGCTCCCTACCGCGTGAACTACGACCCGCGCAACTGGCAGCTCCTCACGAATGCGCTGAAGAGCGGCGACTACACGGCGGTGCCCGTCCTGGGGCGCGTGCAGCTGCTGTCCGACGCCTTCGCGCTCGCCTGGACCAATCATCTCGACTACAACACTGCTCTCAAGTATGGCGCAGTTAGATTCGTTTAAATTCATACTTATTTATGTTACTACGGCTACGAGCTAACTGATCTAGCGTCACACGTCTTGCAACAGCGGTAGAAATACAAACTTGCGACATTAACGCCTATATCCTTCGACTCCGTACATTTAGAGCTAATGGCGTAGAGTTTAGAACATGCCACAAGTAACTGCGAGGACGCCATTGTAAAGAAAACGACTGAAGTCAAACGTCACTTTTGTCACGACAAATATGACGTCCCACTTCTTAATATTTCTACTTTTATAGACCACAATTTGGCTTTACTTTGAAAGTGACTTTTGTACCGTTTTTGCCATTTAAATTACTCAAGAAAGTGTGTCTAAATACCCACTTTCCTTTCAATCTCCAGTCTAGCAAGTTACCTTCAACGCGAGACAGACTACCTGCCCCTCTCCACCGGTCTCAAAGCTCTCTCGAAGATTGAGAACGTTCTCAAGCGCGTTCCCGACTACGGCGCCTTCCAAAAGTTCGTGAGGAAGCTCATCGGAGAGACGTATGAGAGGTCCGGAGGTCTGGCCACCAAGAAGATCGTCAATGGAAAGGATCTGAACAGTGTTAAGATGCAGGTTGGTGGGGCATTCAATCATTTATTTCGGTTGATGACAATAGGTTTAAATAAAAATAGTAGGCCATACTATAAACATTTGTTTTTTATTCAAGACGATTGGACAACTATCTTTTCGGAAAAATTAACTCAATTAATAACAAAATTCCTTGTTTAGGTGACGACAAGTGCGTGGGCGTGCCGCATGAAGGTGCCCGGCTGCGAGGAGAACGCCATGCAGCTGTTCCAGCAGTGGATGGACACCGAGAATCCCGATGAGAACAACCCGTGAGTTAACCTTCATTGTTTTCGATACACGATGATTTTAGTTTGATCTGCGTGCACGGTAGTGCATAGCCAAGTTCTGAAAGATTTTGTTTTTCGTCGCTTAACATTAAACGTTTTTTAAATATAGCATTTTAACTATGTATCTAAATGGTTTTGTTCACAAACGCAAACTTAATGCACAAACAACTCGGATCCAACTGTAGCACTTGCAAATATTTGTTTCCTCTACGAATTCGCCCATCAAATTTAATCTTGCGACCCCTGCGAAGGTCGTCGCACTGCCCATACTCAAATCATCTAAAATGTATTGATTGAATATCAAACAATCTTTATTCACAGCATCCCTCTAGACCTGCGCCGCACAGTGTACTGTGTAGGAGTGTCTCGCGGTTCCGTGCTGCACTGGAGATTTGCTCTGGCGAGAGAACAGAGGGCCAACGTAGCCGCTGCAAGGGACGCGCTGCTGCAGGCCCTGACCTGCACCAAGGAGATCTGGATACTGGCGCAGTAAGTATCACAAGATTTTTTTTATAAGAATTGGTAGAAATTTTTCAGGTTTTGGTTTAAACTCTGTACAAAAAATAATATATAATAGCAAAGTGTGATATTATGAGATCTTACTTTAGAAAACAAAAAACCTTTTTATGTACTGTTTATCCTGCCACCCTTTCAAACCTTTTCTGTTTAATTTTGTTCCACCACTTTTTTTCTTTAGGTGATAATAGGTACACTAGGTAGTGGCAAAGAGAAGTTGTTTTGGGAGTCTGTATTATGGATGTAATTTTGACTGTGCCTAATTCCAGTAGATTTATTTTGATTGCTTCATCTGCTTCGTTGTTGTAGAAGCCGCAAGCGCTTCTGATAATGCATGACGTGAATGACATCTTTAGTTCAAATCCTTTGTCGGGCGAAACCACGACAACAAGTGTTATGGTTTTCCCTCAACTGCAACCTAAAGACGTCTCGATTTGTGCTTAATTGATGACGGTAGACGCACTTTCTAAAGGATGGGATATAAACACAACTGGCAAATTTGGTGTACTTTAGATACACCTCTTTAACCCTTAAACACTAACACAGCTGTGAATTCTAGTGTGTGTTATTTCTTCCGTCTATCTTGCATTCTCTCCAATACCTTGTTTAACCATTACCTCCCCTCCCTCAGATACCTGGAGTGGACGATAACAGAAGGCTCGGAGGTGCGTCGGCAAGACGCGGGCGCCGTCATCGCCAACATCATCCGCTCGCCCGTCGGCTACTACGTCGCCAAAGACTTTGTCTATCAGAGGATCGAGGATATCTTTAATGCGTGAGTAGATATTTATATCATCAAGTGAAGTTTGATCAAAATAAGCTAAACATGTATGTACAGCACATATTAACTGTTTGTAACTTAAAACATAATATTCAGCTTTCACGTGAATTTTTAATTGTCAATTAAATATGTCAGATAGGCAGTTGTATGTACCATATAAAATACTAGTATTAAGCTGAATCTGATAATAAAACTCCAACATATTTGGAAAAAGCCTAGGCAGATAATGATAACAATGCTAAGGTAAGGCCATGAAAAAAGAAACAACTCACCCATTTTGGGCAGTCCTGAAAAAACTATTGAACCATTGAATTTACTATATTTGTTATTCATGGCATGCTATGTATGGGATTATCGCCTCTGAACTGTGTGCTTAAAGTGTTAGATAAATAATACACAATTCTTTTGGCGTTTAGTCTCAATTAAATTACAAAAATAATAACAAATGGTTTTCTCTCGTATTACGTCTATATTATTCAAGCACTAAAAGAACGATGGATTTTTATGGATATAGGTTTAATTTCACATGCATTACGTTTCAGTTTCAAGGGACAGGGTCGTCGCGTGGGACACATCGTGAAGGTACTGCTGGACCAATTCACCACGCAGACGGAGCTGGATACCGTAAGGATTTAAATTAATACAATCTCTTCAAGTTCTTGTTTATGGCTCAATAAACTTGTCTTCAATTATGACACCGTAATTATTCACATAATTCGATCAGAGGTGGCAAAAAGTTGTCAATATTCAGTTTCGTCTCTTCCCCTAACCTGGTTTGTCGTATCGACAGTCCTACAACATTTATTTGGTGGTTTAATCAAACACTTTTTTACAAACCTTTAAAGTAATGACAGAACCTAAACGAAACTAACAATTATTCTCTACCAGTTCCTAACCTGGCGCGAGAAGAACTCCAAGTACCTGGCCGACTCCAAGCTCAGTGTGGAGCAAGCCATCGAGAAGGCGAAGGTGAACATCGACTGGATTGCCAAGAACAGGCGCGCCGTCGTCGACAAGCTCAGGGAGTTCTCCACGTAAGGACCTTGCTTACAATGCGCTGCAGGGATTTGTCAGGGGAATTAATTAATTAAGCTGCTGTAAATTGGTTTTAAGAAACAATTTTACAAGTCTAAAGTTAGGCCCTTCTTCCTAACCCTAAAAAACTCAGAGCTCTCTTTTGATTTAATCTTGGTCAAGTAATCGGAAACAATACAATACAGAAATAACTATACAGATTTGAGTGGACTCATCTAGTATTTCAGAATATTTTAAAAAAGATTCATCCAGTATATAAAGAAAGAGTTTGAAATCTGTAAAGTGTAAAGCGTGCTTAGATTGCATAAGTATGCTGAGCATAATGCATGTTATTCTCAAATTGTGTTCCCCTGACAAAGTATCCAAATAAGTGAAAACTTTTGCACTATGCGCTGGCCACAATGAAGCCACGAGCATTGGAGTGTAAAATGCTTCATACTGTAAATCGAAGTAGTTAGTAAAGTAGTATAAGTAGACATGACATGTATTAATTTGTAGATATTTATGTAAGTACTTAATGTGATTGCTTTTTTATTCTTAAAAATCTGCTTAAACGAGCATTTTAAATTAGTTGCCAAGATTTGCGCTATTTTCGCAGCTAAAGGGCTATATTCACAATCCTCACTTTGATTATGCTTTGCAAAGTAAAGTAATCGTAATTTAAGAACCACTATGAGCAAGCGTTTAATTCATAGACTAAGTATTAACTTTATAACATGCATAAGACACTTATTTACCAAAAGTAAAGTCAAAGTACAGTTTGTGAATCTTGCACTAAGAAATGTGAGTATTGCAGCATGTTTTCGCTTTGTAAGAAATTGCATTAAGCTATCTTTCATTCATGATTAAATGCAAACGGGACAAAAGAGTTCGTGGATGGGATTAAGGGGAAGCCTTTGCCTAGGAGTAGGACAGCACAGTCTAAATAAAAAGAAATGCACGCTATAACTTTTGCTATTCTTATTATAAGTTTTGCGATTTCTCAGAAAGCGACTGACATCAAATTACTATACCTAGTTAATTACCTACGAAATTGGTATCTTTTTCTGTAAAATAGTAACTTTTTTGCATTATTTTCGTTTCCAAATTATGTAGAAAATAGATCTTCAAACATCATTTATATTTTGCATCATGTATTCGCAGAAAGTACTTAACTCCTTTGTAACAAAATAGTAATTTCTTAAAGGTATACTCTGATTACTCTTACAACTAAAAGTAGTCAGACAAATCGAATTATACAGGGTTAAATATGGCAAAACTTCACAGGCATGGGTTTCGGACTTTCAATATACGAAAAAAACATTCAAAATACCAAAGAGAACCTCTCTCTTCAGAAGTAATTTCATAGAAAAAAATCAAAAATTAAACGTCTTTGAGTAGCTAATAGCAACACCATCGCCTCTAAGAAGTTTCGCTATTTAATTTAAAACTAGCCTGTATAACATTCAGTTTATTTTTAGTCCGCGCCGAAAACCTGCAACTCCGTGGAAGGGACGACCTATAAACGTCATGTTACAATCTATATACGCGATACACAACATATCTAGAGAACGCATGAGGCCGTTTGCGTATTATGTAGGATAATAAATCAAATTTGATATTTCACTGTTCTGTCAAATCTGTGATATTTTGACACTTTTAGTAAACAAGACAGTATGATAAACTACAGTCCTTTGACAGTTATTTTACCTGTCACTGTTAAATCAGAGTTATCTTTACTCTTGTTTTTATGATTTATTCGTCTCGTCAAGTCTTGAAAAAAAAAATTAAAGGACTGTAACTAATGTGGGATAAACCTCTCTGTTTATGTTTTTTTAAGCTTAGCTTTTGCAATGCACGATTATCAGCAAGCAAAGTAGTAGAAAACGAAAACAGTTTTGTATTTCTTTCAATATTTTGTTTAATAAATGGTTTTAAACTTACTTCTACAAAAAGTATTTTTGTAGCGTTTTTATATTATTATAGTAATGTAAATAGTAAAGTATTGACTTGGCTGTGCCACACTACCGTGCATGTTTTTGTTTCACAATTATTGACTAGAAAAACACTTTGTTTGTTTGTCTTATTTATTGTTTGAATTGTTGTTACGAGTGTCCAAATCCTATTTTATTTCGTTTTACGCAAGCCGCCTCAGTTTTTTTTTATTTTAGTTGGTATTTATGACATATTCTTTAAGTTTTAGATGAATGTTGAGAGGAAAATCTAAATAATTATGTTTTATTTTATTCAATATGTTGCGCAATGATGATTTTAATTCTATTTTAAATGACCTTATGTTTGGATACTGTTGGCATCACTTTTCATAGATTATTTATTCTTGTTAATAGTATTTAATATAATAATTCCGTCCAGTACAAGCTAATATGCATAATATCGAGAACAATCGTTACTTAATTCGTAGAAATAGAATTAAAAATAAATGTGTCATTATTTATTATTTTGTTTTATTTTTTCTTCGTTTTTTTAGATTTTTTTTTATTGCACGTGTAGGTACACATAATTTAAGTAAGTACTTACTTTTGATTTTTTTTTTTTAATTTTGGGAAATTGTGGGTGTGTAGGAACTTAACTAGATGCTTTACGCCTCAGTTATAGGTATGACTGTTCCTGAATTACCCTAAGCTTCATAATTCGCCGTTCCATTTTTCAATTTATTAGCGTTACCTTCGCAATACGCACGACTCATTCTCTCTTGCTCGTCATGTCAACCCACCTTTCTTGCCTTAATGTCCTTCACACAGTCCATCTATCGTTTCTTTGATTTTCCTATACAATGATAGTCCACCTCATTCATACACGGCACGGTTGGTGCAGTAGCTGAGCGATTGACTGCGCTGCGTGTCGCGGGTTCAATCCCCGCACGGCACAAATGTTTGTATGACCTACTAATAATTGTTGCGGGTCTAGTTGTTTGTAAACGCACCCACGATACATGAGAAATTCCTAGAATAAGGCAAAATTTTCATTTAAAAAAAGTCTCAAATATTTCCTCAGATTTTCATCATAAAAGCGTAGGCTTGATTTTTCCTAAATCACATGAATTCTCATTTCACTGCTTTAACTGCGCCCGTGTTTTCATTTTTATGTAGTACTAAAAAAAGGCATAACTGTTCATAGCATTAATCGATATAAAAAAGAGGTTTCCAAATAATATTACTGATTCCAGAGAGGAAAACAACGTAAGCAACAGCCAAGACCGAACGGTACAGCTGGGGCTGACGCGGCCCGCGAGTACGGCCGCACTGAACGGCCTACATGTGATATTCACGAGTCTTGTACTCACTCACCTGTATATTGTATGAGAAACTATTACTATTTATATCATGATACTGTTGTTTTACTTTTGACGGCCCGTACATGTCAGGTGATACGACTTACGACAAGCTGCTTGCGTTAGCGGCACTTTATTCCTTCGTGTCGTTCGAGGACATTAAGCTCTTAACAACTTCTTTCATGTGTATTCGCGGCAGTCGCGTGTCGCTTGAACGTTGAACAAGCGGTAAATCCTTACTGATGATATAAAAGCGAAAGTGAGTTTGTTTGTTTGTATGCTTGTTTGTTACGTGTTCACGCCTAAATGGAAAAACCGGTTTTGATCAATTTTGGTACTTACAGAGATAGTTGGGACCCTGGAGACGGAAATAGGCTAATTTAAAAAAAGTATGATTTAGAAAGTGAGAAATAAAGAAAAAGGGAAGAAAAGGGAAAACTTAGCTTTGCTATTACAATAAAAAGTAAGTGCAAAAACTACAGATAGCAGGTACCTGCAAATCAGGAAAGGGGAACTGTGTTACCCCGAATTTAACGCGAGCGAAGCCGCGGGCAAAAGCTAGTTTACTAATAATTTGACGAACTGGAAAGAGGCGTAAGTTCGGTACCTTTGCCCGGTGAGACAAAGTAGGCCATTAAAAAGTAAATTACCTTTCGTGATTAACCTGAGGAAATTATGCAAAATACGGGCTAATTATTTATATCATATGACTGGACACCTTGATCATCTTGGCCCACAGCTCGTCAGGCACACAGCTCACATGACCTGCCCAGTCACAGTCCAGCTGTGCGATTACACAGACAGTAACAGTAATCATGCGTTTGGCCCTTACCTGAAATATGTGTGAAAGGAATGTAGTCTGAATGTGGCTGGAAATAGAGTCGCTCCTTATTAAAGGGAAATAGGAAGGGACATGTAATAAAACCCAGTAGGGGATTAAGTCAGGCTGTAGATGATGATGATGACAATATTTAACAGCGTTTGTGGCTGTATCTGTGGTCAAACTTTATGGCAGCTCTGAAGTTGGCTACGAGTGTCTGTGTATGTGTGATGAGTACTCTGCGTCTGCGCATCGCTAGTAACTAAAATCATGTTATTCGGAACTTCACGTAAGGTATTTCGAGCCACCATCAATTTTGAATCGTTATACCTGCGCAGACTGTCACTCGAAGCTAACTTCCAACACGCCATAAAGTTTAAACAAAAATCAAAAACATTTGTTTCAAGTAGGCCAGTAACGGGCACTTTTGAACTGTCGAAAAATTGACAACAATAAAATTAAGCTAAAATCACAGTCACAAGGCATAATAACTGTGAGAGTATTGTAGTTGCTGATTTCAAAGCACCTTCTCAATGGAGAAGAATGAGCAAGAAGCTCCATGGACACTCTTTTAAATCAGAATATATGGTTACATCATTCATGTAGATATGTTAGAAAGATGTGCACGTAAAAAGTGTAACAAATATCATAATATATAAATGTCTGTTGACATGATAATGTCTAAAGGAACTCAAAGAAATAAAACAAACGTATATTTCGATATATCTCTATTGTATAATAAAAACTTCAGTGTATACTTAGACCTATAGTAAATAATACTTTACAAAATGCTTCAATTTCGACGTCAACGCAATGGCACCGCGGGTAACTCTAGGGTTCAATCAATTATATACTTGGACATGTCTAAATACATCAACAATACAACCCAACAATTAAGATAAATAACGAAGAATGAAAAATAACAAAACGACCTGAAATTAGTCCGCCACGGTCGCAAACTAGCTTAGATTAATCAAATTAGTATCAATAAAAATAACTGACAAAAAATGTTGTCACATTCTGAAAAAACAATTCCAGTTGGGACTTAGATGTAAATCAGAATGTCTGAAAAAATGTAATGAAACACTATCATTAACATTTAAAACATTGATACCTATATATATTGTATAGACATCATATCTTTCTTCACCGTGTAGTTATTCCCTAATCTGGTGTTAGTTCTTATGCTGCCCATGAGCTTCTGACTTGGCTTAAAATGCCTTAAAAAAAATATCTCTCAATCATGCTGGTTTCCGCTACCGACGAAATTATAATTATGCAATACCTACATGAATCAGAAAAATCAGAGGTTCGAGAACTGGAGATCTATAGAAAAGGGAGGATCCTCTGACCAGACGGGTGTCATGCCTGGTGGGACACGGCAGTTGTTCGCGGGGTTCCCGTAAATAAACGTAAATCGCGGATAACTCTGCTTGCAAGATGTAGTACAGCCCAGTTAGTTCTGTGTTATATGATACCACTTTTTGTTACGGGTGAGAAATCATCAAATAAATTCCCCCGCTCTGGGCGGAGTGGGCGGAGTGTCAGACTTTAACTGACTAAAACCCTTTTTTTGCCCTTTATGTTCGCGGTATCGCAATGGCGTGCAATACGATATGCCTGGTTAAGATTGGAAATCTGTAAGCGACCATGTCAATTTAAAAACTAATTTTGTGATGTAATATTACTCATGAAAGGGCACACCATATTAAAACAAGTATTTAGACGTGTACAAGATAATAGAAGCAAATTCTCAGTAACTATACAACATAAAATATCATAAACTTTACATCATTAACATAAATCTTAGAGTATTCAGATCATGACGTTATTAACTAAAACTAATAAGTCACAAAATTATTTTAATAAAATATAATTGTCATAATAATGTCTCTGTCTTGATAAAATCAGTATTTAGCAAAACATTTCTACTGAACCTTTCTGGGACAACAGGCTAATATTATAATTTTTAATACAAAAAGTAAAGAAAATATGAAATGGCTTTTTTTTTGTCGACTGTTGCAATGTCGATAGTAAATTTAAACTCGAGATCAAGCAGAAAAGTGATTTGCTAAAAATGCAATATTGGTGCATTTAGAAAAAAATAAATGCTTTAATCACAAACAATAATTTGGGAATCATTATACAAATAAATACCCGAATCGACAACCTCCTTATTTTTTGAAGTCAGTTTAAATTTTAGTAATATCATTTTTAAAACACAACCTACCCAATTTTAAACTAACGCACAAATTGTTCGATGCCAATAATATTCTTAAAATAATTTAAAATTGCTTCATAATAATATTTTTTTATACTAGTCAACATTTAATATTTACGCTAATGGCAACACTGACAAAGATGGCGGATAATACAAATACAATTGGCACTACTACACACATAAGGCACTTTTTGTGTACTTTTAAATTTTTGTTTTTGTATAAACGTCTTTTTTGGAGATATGTAATGATTTTTAGGTTTCTGAAAACCTTAACAACGATATATTCGTTGATCAGCCTTTAAAAAACCGGTTGATAATATTATCATTTAATTTTAATATAAATATATAAAATTAATGTCATACTGTATTTTCATGTTTAAAAAATGTCTTAAGATAATCAATTCCTATAGATATGTCTATTATTTATTAATATTCTACCTAGCTTCGTATAACATTGTGTTGTAATACTATTAGTTTTATAATAATAGAAACATTTAATATAAAAACGTAATAATAGCACAATTTATAGCTAACTACTTACTGTAACCGTTTAAAGGACTTGCTTAGATCAAACTTTATCGATCTTGATTTAACTGAAATAGTGCCAGTCGAAACAGTACCAGACGTAGTTTCCCAAATATGGGTAGTCATACCCAGAGGCACTAACATGCGGTGTAATCAATATCATTCATATGAACATTTTCAGTTACAGTCAAATCAATCGACTAGTACATCACTTTCGTTTTTCGTTCGTTTCGGTCCCCGCACTGTTTGACAGATAAAGAATTTTCCATGCTTTTGCAGTGTCCATTAAAATAATGTATAAGATAGTAAGTTTTTACGCTTACACTGCGCATTAGTGATAGAAATATTAAATTGGGAACATTAAAAAAATACCGCAAAGATCAAAAATGGCCATCCAGTTTGCGTTCATTGTCCTTTTCCTAATATCCCATTGACGAAACTCGAATAAATACATACAGTATTTATTTGAGTTAATTTAGTTTTTTATTCTCGAAAAATATTACTAACAACAATTTTTTAAACTAGAATACATTTTTGAAATGAAATATTGTGTTGGTCAATGACCGCATTGAAACCTTATTTGGCACTATTACTGTCGAGAAAGCTACGTCTAGTCTCTATGGTAAGGTGAGTGTTCACCTGACTGTCTCCCTAATCCCCAGCATCAGCGACAAACCCAGGCCTGGTACTGGTGCGTCTCTTCCTCAGCGTCCCGAGGATGGCGAGCATCTCCTTCACAGCTTCTGGCTGTTCTTCCTTCGCCTTCTTCTCGGACACGGAGCGGTCGGTGGACTTCAGATGGAACTTACCACCTTTTATCTGGTCTACTATCGCGTCTATTGCACCGCCTGGGGACGAGAAATAAGTGGGATGAGAAAAAGATTTTTTTTAAAGTTTAAAAAAAAGTTTTTCACTTTCTAGTTCATCCTTACTAATATTACAAAAGCGAAAGTGAGTTTGTTTGTTACCTCTTCACGCTTTAATGGCTACACCGATTTTGATGAATTTTGGTACAGAGATAGTTGGGAACAAGGAGAGGGAAATAAGCTATTTTTTAAATTTTTAAATAAAAGGGGATTGTGACGGAGAACGAGGAAAGAAAAGGGAAAACTTAGCGTTGCTATTACAAATCAATAAGGCGCAAGGGGAACTGTGTTAGCCCGAATTTAACGCAAGCGAAGCCGCATGCAAAAGCTAGTAGTTGTATAAAAGGAAGGAGCTTGTGGCTACGTAACGTAATAGCCGTCCAGGTAGATCTTTAGGTTGATTCGTGGATGGGGACCACTTTTTACTTATCGAAAGCACGCTAAGCAATTGATCCCAGCTGCTAGATACTTGTAGATCTTTAATAATCGTGACAAGTAGCCAGTGGCCCAAAAGTATCAAAACCTTTTTGCTAAACCGTTTTGATACTTTTGGGCCAAGTATCGTTTTACCCAGTACTAACTGAGTTGGGCAGGTCAGATTCTATGTAAAATACCGTTATTCAGCTGTGTTCAGTTAGACTGGGAGACGATACCTCAACGTAGTTTGGAAAATACTAGACCGAAAAAAAAACTTACAGCTTAATGGTAATTAAAACTAAAGGTTGCTTTTACATAACCAAAAAGTTTTACACCTTGTAGTAGTAAAATCGTCAGTAACAATATTTTATTCTTATATTTAAAATTCTCCTGTCACAGTTTTAGTTGCCTTACTCCTCCGAAACGGCTTGACCGATTGGAATTTTTCAAATCCAATCCGAATGTTTATTTGGGAGGTCTGCGAATCTTTCGTAACTAATTATTTTGGCTGAGCAGAGGGTGAAGCCTTTGGTCTTAAAATCTCCAATAAACCGTAAAAATCCTTACAGAGATAGTTGGGACCCTGAAGACGGACATGGCAATTTTTTTTTAAGTGAGAAGTTATTTTGAAAACGGAAAACTTAGCTTTGCTATTACAATAAATAAGACGCAAGGGCAAAAACTACAGGTAGCACAAAAACTACAGGTACGTGCAAATCAGGAAAGAGGAACTGCGTTACCCCGAATTTGACGCGTGCGAAGCCGCGGGCAAAAGCTCGTAGTAACATAAGTCCAACTCACCACACTCTGCTCCATTCTGCTTACTCTTCTTCAACGTCCCACTCTTGTTCGCCAACATATGTGCCATATCGTCCATGTGTCCCAGCTCGAAGGGCGCGGGCGGCGGGGGCGGCGGGGGAGGCGGCGGGGGCAGCGCCGGCGGGGGCGGCGGGGGCAGCGGCGCGGGCGGCGGGGGGGGCGGGGTCGGGGCTGCGGGAGGGGGGCTACAGGGGGGCGGGGGAGGTGGAGGCTGGGATGGTACTGGTGGTGATGTTTCTGTTGGTACTGGAACTGTAAGAGAATAATGGTGAGTGTGACACTTGTCAGAGTAGTTTTGTCACGTAATTTATCGGCAATACAAATATAAGAGACATATTCGCCAACTCGAAAATAAGTAGTTCATCATAATCGCCGAACAACGAAACACAATAACGAATATTGAAACGATATTTCGACGCTATAACAAGCGACCCACAGTGTTTTATAAAGTAAATTTTTCAGACATTGCTTTTTTTTTCTTGAAAAACTGATAGTCCAACACTAAATCATTTGAATGCAAGAATTGGTATTCCCATTTAACTAGTATGTTTAGCATTTGAGAAAAACATTTTTAAATATATTTATTTTATATTAATTTAAACTAAAATTATGCTCTTTATTACCCCCACATAATGCACGCGTTGTGATCGCGGAATAACTGGAGAATGCTGAATGGTGGTAAAAAATATTAGGTGCAGACTAATATATCTACTCTCTTTCTTAGTCTTTTGCTAGGCGCATTACTGGAACTTGATATAGTCACGGCAAAACACACACATGGTGCTTGCAACAGCGTTAAAATATTGGTAGCTCACAGTTGTTGCAAATAACGGAAAATGTCCCATAACACACTTGACAATTTTTTTGTTAGAAACTGTGAAAGCTTAAAATAATGTCTAAAACAACACAATAAAATAAAAAATATTCTTGTAAATAATTTTTTTTTACTCACCAAAAACTTCAACCACCTCCTCCTCCTTAACTTCTTCCGTATCCTTTTTCTCCCCACCATTTTCAAAGTAGGAGATCCTGGACATTAGGTTGGATTTCTTCGGAGGAGGCCTGTTCCTCTCCATCTCCTGCAGTCTTCTCTCGGCCCTCTCTGCCCGTTCCACCGACTTCTGTGCGTCTTCCTCTGCCAGTCTTATCTTCTCCTCCCACAGGAGTATGTCAGTGTCTTCGTGTTTTTCAGCGAGCTTTAACTGCGAAAGATATGAAATATATGTTTAAAAGATTGATTTGATTTCTCATTTTTCTTAGAATGGGACACCACATACATATCACAATAAGATCTGTTATAAAAGATTTGATAAATGATGTTTAAAGATCAAGAGAAACAATCAAAAGCATTGATGCAGGATTTGGCCTGGATTTTTTCTAATTTACGAACCTTTTCATATTATACAAAAAAAAAACAAGCAAAAAGATACTTTATCCAGGGAAAATGTTCACATGGTGTAAAAACTTAGGTTAAATACCTGACCTGAATAAAACTTTTTTAAGTATTGATTTTATTTGCAACGGATCGAATGACCTAGTCCTACAAAAATCTCGAAGGAAAGTTGTGGAAGGTTGTAGTTACCTGCAGATCATCCAGCTGGTCCCTGTGCCTGGCGCTCTGCTCCTCCAGTGCATCCTTCAGACTGTCCACTTCACTCAGCAGCAACATGAGTCTCTCGTCCAGCGCCAGTTCTCCCATCAGCAGAGAGCTCTGATGTGTGAGCAGCTTCACGCGTTTCTTGGCTGCGCGGGCTTCAGTTTTGTATCTGGAAGTAGATGATAACAAATAAATAATAAGGGTCCGAAGTAAATTAGCGCCAGTAACTAAAAAGAAGTGTCGTAATCAGATAAAAAAAACTTGAAATGGTTGGTATTTTTACCCTCCATATCGCTCCAAAACTAGGAAGTTGCGAGGTATGAGCAAAAAAAATGACTTCCAAAACAAAGTTAAAGAAAATTACTTTTTTTTTCTTAAAATGCGTTGCCCCACACTAGGATTTTCTCCTGTATTGTGGGTGCGTTTACAAACATTTAAACTCACATACACATACAGCCAGACCCGGAACAGCTACCTGTAGGCCATACACATATTTGTTCCGGAAGTCGGTGGCTCTTGTTTGGTCATTGGCTTTTTTGCTATCAACTTCCGGAAGTAAAGTTATTTTGGAAGTAAACTATTTTTTTTCCAAAAAATGTTTATTTCAGCATTTTTAGTCACGGTATGATGATATCTCACACATTTTTTTATCGAGTATTTATTTTCCATTTTCATTAAAAGAGAAGCAGGCCCTATAGCCAAACAGCAGACGACAATCGTTATCGCTCAGCAGTCACTAATATATTTTCAACTTTATACCCTAGCGCATGTAGTTGAAAATCTATTAAAGCCTGCTGAGCGATAACGAACGAAAGAAACAAAAACGATATGTAAACGTCAATAGATTTCAACTATATGCGCTAGGGTTTAAAGTTGAAAATTTATTAGTGACTGTTGAGCGATAACGATTGTCGTCTGCTGCCGACTGCTGTTTGGGTAAAGGGCCTGATCATTCATATAGACGTAGAAGAAAAATATGTATTATAGACGATAAAACAAACTACCCGAGCAATATAAATAAAATTGACATGGAACTCGGAAAGTATAACCTTCCGAACAAAAAAAGAATTATGAAAATCGGTCCCTAGTTGGCAGAGTATTCGATGAACATAAATAAAAATGTCGAACATAGAACCTCCTGATTTTTGTGTAGTCGGTTAAAAATGATCGCAAAACAAGTGCTTTTCGGCTTTGTTAAGGGTAACTTAATATCTCTTAGAACTTAAACAAGTGTTTAACTACAGAAGACGCTAAAAAGTTATGTCATTTAATATAAGTTAATTATTAATAAATTTAGTGGTAATATCATGTGATATTAAAAAGCAACAGTGGGGTTGGCATATCTGTTTAAATGATAAATGATGCTGATTTTGCAAGTAGGTTTTCACAAACACTTTTACTCGTCTTTTTTTAAAAACTAGATGAGGCCGGTGTTTCGTACCCGACTACTCTGAGAAGAAACAGCCGAAACAAACTCAGAGGTCACAGTTTCTTTTAAAGTCCAGACAAAAAATCTTGGTCAACTTACTTTAAGATAAAATCTTCAAAACAAAATAAAGACGAAAAAAAAAGAAGTAGTACTAACGTTTCAGCCATCTCTCGATCCTTGTCGGCATTGTTCTTCAGTCCGGTCACTTCTTCCATCAACAGTTTAGACACGCGGTTGTGTCTCTCTATCTGTATGCGCAACTCTTGCAGCTCCTTCTCTTGGACTGAAGACTTCTCTTTTTCCGCTTCCAGTTCCTGGAAAATAGTTTAGTAGATTAGTTAATGTTTATGATATTATTCTAAGTTTTTGCCAAGGCACCCACAGGTTTAGTCTAATTGAGCAGATAAAAACCTCATAGGTGACCTAAACAATATGTCTAGGCTGTTTATGTGGCAAGTTTGTATGGATGTCTCAGTGCGCGAGTCCGACTCACACTTGGCCGGCTTATTTAATTACCCATTAATAATTTATTTCAATACTAGCTTCCGCCCGCGACTTCGTCCGCGTGGTATAGTTACTTTGGGCTAACGTTTAACCCGTGTGATGATCGAAAAATAAAATATTTTTCTCCCCCTTTTTCTCACTCATCTGCCTAGCCTTTTCCCAACTATGTTGGGGTCGGCTTCCAGTCTAACCGGATGCAGCTGAATATCAGTATTTTACATGGAGCGACTGCCTATCTGACGTCCACAACCTAGTTACTACTGGGTAATACGATACCCCTTGGTAAGATTGGTTGTCAGCCTTTTCTCACTATAAAAAAATTGCCTATTTCCGTCTCCAGGGTCCCAGCTACCTCTGTACCAAAACAAACAAACTCTCTTTCGCTTTTATAATATTAGTAAGGATTCGTTGTGTCATTAATTTGTATGATTCGGAATGTACTGAACGTGGTAAGCGTTTTGGGCCAAACCCCCCAACCGTTTACATGTCAAACGAGCTTCTATCTCTGCTGGCACGATGTGGACGCTGACTCCTGCCCTACCTCGCTGCCTGTCTGCATAGAGATGCCTTACCTGTCCAAGGGCCACGTTGGCCTCCTGCGCTTCAAACTCCTGCAGCTTGGCCGCGTTGAGGTCAGTCTGTAGCGTGGCTATCTGTCGGCTGAGCTCTGATACTGTCTGCTTTAGGAACTCTACTTCTTCATTACTGCTGGCGTCTGATGCTGGAATAGAATGTTGGCTATAGTTAAGAATGGCAGGTCAATGTGGAGCAGTTGTACTGGATAATTAAAGGTTATTTCATCTATTGTTTTCTCCAGATATCATTAAAATTTTAAATATTTCTTATAAACATAAAAAAAAAACCTTTAAAAATGTAAAAACAGTAGCCCACCGGTATCGGGAACAGGGTCCAAGCTAAAAAGGTTATTATAATTAAATGTTTTAGTTAATATAACTCTGACATTGCTCCTCGTTCCGCCCAGAGCGGGCAGGGCCGGATTTAGGGGTCCAGAGGCCTCGGGGCAACAAAGGAGTGGAGGCCCCCTTGCCCCAAATTATTTTCCAAATAAAATGAACAATTTTTTTCAGTAAAGGCAAGCATATTATAAGTTGGGGGATTATATTGATGATAAAAATATTTGGCTCAATGCTGGTCCTGCTCCTCAAGCATAGGGGTAAACTCATTGATAAGTACCCGAAGCTATAGTGGAAGCTGCAGAAGATTGTAAGACTATCTTTGCAATGTATAGAATCAATTCTCTAGTATTGTATAATTATTAAGCCCATATGTGAGTGCTATGTATTATCATTGACTTGACGAAGCCCTGGTGGTTAATAGTGTCATGCTCACTTAAATGTCTCGCTGATGGTGGCGGGTGTGTCGGGTCATTTAGCTCCCTTCAAAATGGTCGAGCTGAATGGGGCTGATCCATACGTCATGTTCGTGAACGGGCGCTGTCAGTTGGGACTGGTCATTTTTTAACTACCACGGTCATTTTTAATTTATTTAGATTTAAATTGAATTTTGTTTTTTATTTACTCTGAACGCTCTTACTGTGCACGTCTTTCTACATCGTTCTCACATATTTGTATAATCTCAACACGAATGATGTAAATACTATTTTGTAAAAATATTAGAATTTAAAAGAGTGTCCATGGAGTTTCTTGCCCATTCTTCTCCATAGAGATCAACGCTTTGGAATGGGCAACTGCAGTACTTTCACAAGTTATTATGCCTTGTGACCGGGACTGTAGATTCATTTTGTTTCTTGACATTCAAATGTGCCTGTAATGGTCTAATTGAAATAAATGATTTGATTTTGATTTTGCCCCAAATTATTTTCCAAATAAAATGAACAATTTTTTTCAGTCGAGTTTTTCAATAAATAATTTATTGTGAAACCAAGTAGATTCTCTTAGTATTTAACAAACACATCCTTACTAATATTATAAAAGTGAGTTTGTTTGTTTGTTACCTCTTTACGCTTTCATGGCTGAACCGATTTGGATGAATTTTGGTACAGAGATAGTTAGGAACCAGGAAACGGACATAGGCTAATATTTTTATGAAAAAAGTGGGATGTGAGGGAGAAAGAGGGAAGAGAAGGGAAAACTTAGCGTTGCTATTACAAATCAATAAGGCGCAACGGGAACTGTGTTACCCCAAATTTAACGCGGGCGAAGCCGCGGGCGAAAGCTAGTATGAATATAATCGGAAACAAGAATTATTTGAAATTAGAGGACATCAACCACTTTGTATGGCGTTTGGGCTTGAATATGAACATAAAAATATTGCACTATTTTTGATTTTAGTGAGTGGCTTATAGTACATAGAAAACATATATAAGAAGTTTTGTATCAAATCGTTTAATAAAAAATAAAACTTCATCACTTTAAAATAAATATGCAATTGCAGCAATAATGCTTAATAGCTTGTATGCCTTGATTTTGATCTTCATATAATATAGGGGTCGTTAGGTGAAAAATCATCAGAATCCATTTTGAATAGCGTAAGTCGTCAAAAATATCCAAAGTCAAAATAATATTCACAGCAATATTCGAACAAGAGCGCGAACACAGAGCGAATGAAATTGACATTGACAATCGATCACCGGTTCTGGCTCGGGGTTGCCAGTTCTCTGAACTAGGTATCAGTCGAACTACTTATACGATTTTATGTAATTATTACTTAAATTAATAAATAATTATTTTTAAAAAAAAATATATATATTTATTATGCGGTTTTGCTTTGCGTTTTATTTTTGTATATTATGCTGAGTTTATTATGCTAGGTATGGCCCATGCTGCATTCTAATTAGAATCTTCAAGAAAAGCACGCGTTAATAAACTCGCTACCATCAACAGCAATCGCTGCAATCGCTCCATCAACGCTAGCATCACCAGGGAGGACATTGAGTTTATCACGCGAGTTCAGCCGCAGCAATCCCAAGCAGGTAAACCTAAACGAATTGTTGCCAAATTGAGGAACAGACACGCTAAGGATGGTATCATAGCCAACTTTCGTAAAATCAATAAAGCTAATGGCATCACTTCAAATGACCTAGGCTTCGAAGGCAATTCCACAAAGGTCTTTATAAACGAGCACCTCACGATAGCCAATAAAATCTTGCTAAATAACTGCCGAAAACGCGCTAAGGAACTAGACATAAAATTTGTGTGGGTAAAAAACTGTTCAGTCTACATGCGCTGCCACGAAAAATCACCATCTGCTGCAATCGCCTCGGAAGAAGACTTAGAGAAGTTCCTTACTTTAAAATAATTTGCATGTTTTTCTTATGTTTGCCATTTGTTTTTCTTTTTAGTATGATCATAAATGTAATAATAAACACTTTCATAATGTCCAAAACAGTACACTTACACGGTACTCATACACAATCACCCATCACTAAACACTATCAAACACATACAAAATCAAGTAAAAAACTGGCACTTATAGCGGGCCCGGCGTTGAGAGCCCCTGACTCGTTTAAAACTCACTATTTGTTGTCGGTTCACAACAACTCTCGACACATACAAACTGGCAAGTTATTTCCTAAGTACCCGCGCTCATCAATTTTTTCTTCTATGTTGGAACATTTATATTATTTATTAAACTACTTGTCACACCTTAAACACAACATGAATAAGTTGAATATCTATTATCAGAATACGCGTGGACCTAGGACTAAACTGCCTTTGTTTTATCGTAACATTGAATCGCAGCACTTTGATATTATAATTATCACGGAAAGTTGGATATGCGACGGAATACTAGACACAGAAATATGTGACGATCGCTATGATGTATTTAGATACGATCGCCCTAGTGGGAAGAAAGACGGCGGTGTTATGATTCTTATTAAACGTTGTTACTCTGCCACCGCGAGGTTTGACATTTCTGTTGAACGCGCGGAATGTATTTGGGTAACGATTAAGAACAATGTTTTTACTAAATCATTAAAGAAGGGTGACCTTCATTTAGCCGCAGTGAATATACCCCCTCACAACAATTCCCCAATAATGCTAAAAGACTTTAAAGACTCACTTCTTCAATCTTATAATTTGAACCCTAATGATATGTACTTAATAGTAGGCGATTTTAACTTACCCTTCATAACATGGTCCTCCGACGGTTACGGTTGGAGGTCTAAAGGTAATTCTGATCTATTTGAAGTCTTAGCTGAATTTCTAAACTGTTTGGATTTTATGAATATGTCTCAATATAACCTTAAACCAAACTGTTGTGATAATGTACTCGATCTTGTCATATCGAATATATCTTTAGAGTGCACCTCAAGCGATATTTCGCTGGTAGATATAGACAAGTATCACGTCCCTCTCGAGATTTGCATTGAGAATTGTTGTTATAAACCTATTCCCTCTCAACCTAGAACCATAAAAAAGTTTTTTAAGGCTGATTTTACAAAAAATAATTCTGAGCTCGTTAACGTAGACTGGAACAACCATTTTGAACAGCGCAGTGTGGAGGAATGCGTCGATTTCCTTTACGTAAAATTAAATTCATTTATACAATTACATGTCCCAACAGTAAAAGTGTCAGGGCGATTTCGATACCCGAAGTGGTACCCTCCATCATTAATAAATGCTATCAAAGAAAAATTTAAAGTACATAAAAGATGGAAAAAATATAAATACCAAACAGACTACGCTGAATTCGCCTTGTTAAGATCTCGGGTAAAAAATCTACAAGAAGAGTCTTATGCTAAATATATTGCCAGATGTGAGGAACAATTAATAAAATCACCTAAAGAGTTTTGGAGGTACGTGAATAATAAAAGGAAATCCACTGGATACCCTCGCAAGATGATATATCAAGGGGTAACTTACTCGAGCGGTGAGGATATCTGCAATGCATTTAATAACTTTTTTCAGAGTGTATTTATTCCCACAAGTAGTCACAGTCCTTTCTGTTGCGATGATACCCCTTTATCAAACATCTCATAAAATCTCGTACAGTCAATACCATAATAGAAGGTTGGTACCTTCTTGAGCTTACCAATTATGTTGTTAGTGGTATGAACGACGGTGCTCAAGTGGACGTAATATACACAGATTTTGAAAAAGCGTTCGACCGAGTAGATTACTGCATTCTGATCGAAAAACTGAAAGCCGTGGGTATCAAAGGGAACTTGCTTAGATGGATTGACTCTTACCTAAGAAATCGGCGACAGGCAGTAGTTATTGGTAGTTACCGGTCTTATTATGTGGACGTCACTTCCGGAGTGCCCCAGGGCTCACTCGTATCTCCTTTACTATATAATATTTATTTATTTGACATAACGCAGTGTTTCCTGCACTCGGAATATCTCCTTTATGCTGACGACAAGAAAATATTTATGAAAATTAATAACCCTACTGACTGCCTATTGATACAATCTGACTTGGATAGACTTAGCACTTACTATGCGCTAAACAATATAAAGGTAAATACAAAAAAAAAGTCAAATAATAACATTTTCTAGAAAACGCAACAATATTTTACACAATTACAGGATTAGTGATGATATTATTCCGCGAGCAACACAGGTCAGGGATTTGGGTGTGATTCTGGACAGTAAAATTACGTTCGAGGCACATATCGACCACATCACCAGCAAAGCATACAAGTCCCTAGGATTTGTTATGCGTAACAGCCAGCAATTTAATAGCCCACTATGCTTAAAAACCCTGTATTATTGCTATGTAAGAAGCATCCTAGAATCCGCAAGCGTGATATGGAGACCTTATTATAGGAAATACACTGACCTTATTGAATCCATACAACGTAAATTTGTTAAGTATTTAAATTGGAAAACTAAAGCAGATATTCAAAATTACCCGGACTCCTGTCGATACCACAATTTAAACACTTTAGAGGAGAGACGGCAGATAAATGACATAGTGTTATTGTACGACCTACTTAATAATAAATTTGACTGTCCACAATTAATCGGCAAAATACAATTCAACGTCCCACTCAGACGTACCAGACATACCACTCTGTTAGCGGTTCCTTCGGCCTCCACTAACTATATGAAGATGTCGCCATTTCTACGTCTCCCCGCACTATATAACGAAAAGTTCTCAACACTTGACCCCTTTCTTACCACTCGAAACCGTTTTAAAAAAGATGTGATCTCAATCTTAAATCAGTAACACCAATAGTGCCAGTTAGATGAATCACCGCCATACACACATCACATCACATCACCACACCTACACCACACACACACAGCAACACACACACACAAACACACACACACACAAAACTGTAACTGTTAATTCGTGCCACCTATAATCGGCTACTAATTATAATATTATTTGTGTACTTCGTAATTGGCGTAATGTTTTATATAATAATTTTAATGTTAATGTACTATCAGCTGTGAAGTTACCTCTCATAAAATAAATAAAATAAATAAATAAATAAACCATAACGGACAAAACCCAAATGAACGAAGACGAAATACCAATTACGAACGTTTATTACAATTGTTATATTTATTACATTTTTTCCCAGATAAATACTTTCTTGGTTTGTTCCACGTTGCGTAGGCAAGCTGATGATTTTTAACACTCAAAAATATGATGTTCTACATAAACATTTTTTTTTAATGTGTAATGTTAAGGTTGCACTAGTCGATATTTTTTCCATACAAATTTCGGGGGGGTATTGCTCCACTATTTGATATTGGACATCCAATATGAAACATGATATTGTTTTATCTTACTATTAAATTTGTCAGTACGGAAACAGAAAATAAAAATAAAATACCAGTAAAAAGTTATGAGCCAACAAAGTTTCGTTTTTATTGATAATTTTAACGCAACTTCGGATGTAAAAAAGTATCAAAAATTGTGTAAAATTTCGAAAAGTAAGTCGGTACCGACACAGCTCAATTACCGAAGAGTTTAATAAAATTTATTTGAAATTGATTTATGCATTGGTTTTTCCATAAAACCCCATCTTTCAAAGCACTATTCGCAATTTTTTACGCCCTCGTTTTACTATGAATTATCGTGCTGTTCACTCAGAAAATGTCCCCCTGGCGGCACGGGGGGCAGGGACTTACACACACAATTATAATAAAAGACCGCACACGCACTTTCGTTCAACTATTTGTATTATTAGTATTAGTGTGCGTGCGAACAAGACGTTGTGCGTACAGACTAGCGCGTAACTGTTCATCACTGATTCTATTTCTGTCGCTCACGATGTCAAATGAGACAGCGCGCTTTTTGGCCACGCCCTTCAGTGAGTTCGAGCTAGCGACTAGTTCACCCTTAAGATGATTATGATGCTATTCCAACGATTTAATGTAATTATACATTAAATCGTATAGTAGTTCGACTGATACCTAGTTCAGAGAACTGGCAACACCGAGCCAGAACCGGTGATCGATTGTCAATGTCAATTTCATTCGCTCTGTGTTCGCGCTGTTGTTCGAATATTGTTGTGAATATTATTTTGACTTTGGATATTTTTGACGACTTACGCTATTCAAAATGGATTCTGATGATTTTTCACCTAACGACCCCTATATTATATGAAGATCAAAATCAAGGCATACAATTGCATATTTATTTTAAAGTGTTGAAGTTATATTTTTTATTATATTATTAAACAATTTGATACAAAACTTCCTATATATATGTTTTCTATGTACTGTAAGCCACTCACTAAAATCAAAAATAGTGCAATATTTTTATGTTCATGTTCAAGCCCAAACGCCATACAAAGTGGTTGATGTCCTTTGAAAGAATTTTTTTCCGAAGTCTCTATTGAGGAGGCCCCCTGCTTGTGGAGGCCCCGGGGCTTTCGTCCCGGTTGCCCCCCTCCCCCCCCTAAATCCGGCCCTGAGAGCGGGGGAAGTTATTTGATGATTACCCATCCGCAAAAACAAGCGCCAAGTTGCAAGGTAGGTAGTATATAGACCAGGCCATACCAGGGCCTTCGAAACGGGGTTCATCTCACCTGTATCAATAGAATCAGTGAGATCAATCTCCACAGCCTTAGCGGGCAAGGCCTGTATGAGCGCTGTACTGCGTCGCTTCAACTGCTTGTTTTGTTTGTACCATTCTCCTGCTTGTTGCATTACCCTGGAATTCAAGAGTTTACGTTTTAATCAGGTATGGAATTTATAAGGATGGTAGGTAGATCAATGGTAAAGGCGTCGACCTTGAAGGCGAGTGTTCATGATTTTAATGTCCACTTGGATCTGTCCTAGTCCCTCATTACTATCTGCCTAGCCTTTTCTCAACTCACACTGAGTTGAGAAAAGGCTAGGCCGATAGTATATTACTGTCAGCGTCCAGTCTAACCGGAAACAGAGTTCCGAACTGACCATGGAGGTCAGTTCGGAACTCTGCTTCCGGTAAACTTTTACAGCCAGTTTTACCAAAGAGATTCGTGAACCATACGTTCCTACCAAGCCAGCTTGCGTGCTTTTTTGGTGTCGGGGAAAACCTTCAAAAAGCGGCCTGTCTTTAATGATAAGGCCGGAGAATGTGGGACTTTTACCGCACTAAAACCACCCAGATGGTCGTGATCCGCACATGAGAGGCAACGTTTCCTCTTAATAGACATGTCTGGAGCCCCCTCTGTGCATCGCCTGTTAAAACACATTCTTGAGGCGACTATAGAGGTGTCCCCTGAGACTCGCTGTGCAAATAAGCACGTGAGCACGTGTCTACAGTGCTACCGGTCATCTCAGGGTACTCGTTGAACGCAGAGTCCCCACTTTAAGCGCCCGTGACCCCAAAGTAGCCAGCCTGTCTATACAGCTATATCTTTTATTTATTTTTTTGGGTGGGAAAGTATCAAATAACTTCCCCCACTCTGGACGGAGCGGGGGGGAGTGTCAGACTTGTGCTGACTAAAACCCACCCATGTTCCTTCTATTGCTCTTTTGAACAACCCGCAACCCCGGCAGGCGGATGCCCTGGCAGGTTCCTGTGCCTTGCTACCATCTCTTTGTGGTGCGCTTGAAACACTAACCCGCCGGCGACATGGCCGATAGAGCTATATCTTAGAATTCATTCCATATTTTCTTATGTAATAACAATTCAAGTGTTTTTCTTAATTACAAAGACAATTGTACCAATTAGTCAATCGATCAATCAACAAAAACGTTTAAAAACAGCGGGCCCTTGAATACATTATGTTTGCCACTAATTACTACACAAGTTCTACATAATGTGTGTCCCGTTTAGATTACCTAAAGGAAACACATTAACGCTTCATTTGTTCAACCTTTGCCAAGGTACTCGTCAAGATAAGGTGGCTTTGTTTACTTTAGATGCGTTCTTAACATTCTTTAAGCCTAAATAAGAGTTAAGCATGACTAATAAGATATTGTTGTTTTTGAAAATCCATTCTCGAACTCACTGTTAAGTGCACAGAGGCTATATAGGTATTTTTTTTCAAATACGTTGCCCGACAGTAGCAATTTCCCCGGTGCGTTTACAAACATTTAAACGAACAGCTATCTATAGGCCATACAAATATTTGTTCCATGTGGGAATCGAAACCGCGACACGCAGCGCAGCAGTCGATCGCTCAGCCACTGCGCCAACCGTGTCGTTTTTGTAAACTTTGCCTCATTTGTATGAATTTCTCCAGTATCACGGATACGTTTAGAATATTTTTAACTCACATACACTAATAGCTAGACCCGGTACAACTATCTGTAGGTCGTACAAATATTTTTCCGTGCGGAGATCGAATCCACGACACGCAACGCAGTATTCAATCGTTCAGGCACTGCGCCAACCGTGCCAGTGTCTATCCAAGAACTCATTTACTCCATCGGCCATCTACACACATGGCCATTGGCCAGCCCCGGCCATTAAACGCCAAATTGAAGTAGTGTGACACATTGATAAACGTTTTTCTTTTCAAAGCCCTGCTACCCTACCATAACGTCTTAAAGCAGAACTTATTCCACTGCAGGAAAGAGACAGAGCTATACAGGGTGTCTAGCACCATCTCTTTCTCACACAGGAATAAGAACTGCTATAAGATGTCTTGGTATACCCTTCTGTTTGATCTAGCTCCTGAGCATAAACGGTCAAGAGTTTTTACTTACTTGTTCATAACCCCAGCATCCACATCCCTCTGGTTCTTAAGCTGCTGATACTCATTGAACAGCTTCTCGGATACATTCTTAAGCTTGCAGAGCTCCCTGGTTCGTTCCCGCAGTTCAGAGTCCAGGTGCTGTCGCTCTTCAAAGAGAATGTTGTATCTACGTTGCAGGTCATCGTACTCGCGTTTGGCTGGAATGGAAAGAAGAGACATGGTTAGTTTGTAGTAAGAAATATGTAACACTAGCTTTGGCCCGCGGCTTCGCTCGCGTTAGCAGAGCTAACCCCCCTTTCCTGATTTGCAGGTACCTGCTACCTGTAGTGTTTGCCCTTGCGCCTTATTGATTGTAATAGCAAAGCTGAGTTTTCCCTTTTCTTCCCTCTTTCTCCCTTATGTCCCACATTTAAAAAATATACTTATACCTAGCCTATGCCCGTCTCCAGGGTCCCAACTAACCCTGTACAAAAATTCATCAAAATCGGCTCAGCCATTAAGGCGTGAAGACGTAACAAACAAACTTACTTTCGCTTTTATAACATTAGTAAGGATATGTACAACACACCTGCGTTTGGTTAGAAGTTGCCAGACCCACATTCAATATCATATGCTTAGCCTTTTCCCTAATATGTCTTATCCACATTATCCTTACTAATATTAAAAGAGCGAAAGTGAGTTTGTTTGTTTGTTACCTCTTCACGCCTATATGGCTAAACCGATTTTGATGAATTTTGGAACAGAGATAGTTTTGAACCAGGAGACGGAAATGGAAAACTTAGCGTTGCTATTACAAATTAATAAGGCGCAAGGGGAACTGTGTTACCCCGAATTTAACGCGAGCGAAGCCGCGTTCGAAAGCTAGTTATTAATAAAAGCGAAACGTATTTTATTTAAATACTTGTATTATTTCTGCTTATCTATTGCAGATGTCTGAGATGGAATAGTGCTTTATATAAATTTTAGTGATAAACGCACTTAGTGAGTTGTAGAGCAATTGGGCCTTAACTCCATGTCAAAGACGCCCAATTAACAATTACTACCTTACCGGGGAATCTCATTACGCTCAGGAGTCAATTAGTAAGGGGGTGACTTGCTCAGTCACATATGACGAGAAACAAAGAAGTATGGACGAACATGCTGCGTCGCCTCCAAATGATTAGGAATGATGATAAGCTCCTAATATTGCTTTTAAAAACGTCTTGAAGCAAACGTAGGTACCTAGCATTACATGTGTCAATAAAATTGATATAATGCAAATTGCAAGACCATTAATTTTACTAGAAAGAATGAATAATTATCAATGAATGTCAATAGTGTCTGTAGAAGTTTATAAATGAGTACCTATGAGTCAACTCTGAACAACAGATACCTACAGAGATGTACCGACACCTAGTAATCAGCTAGATGCATGTTATCTACATCCATCCCACAGTTCATACATGCATCCACAGTAATTAAAATGCCACGTGCTTATGTCTGTGGCTTCGCTCGGCTATTATCCTGAAATTATTGAACGGCGACCCCGTACTATAATTTCTTTCAGGATAAAGAATATCTTATGTCTAACCTAGGTGAGCCTAGGTCTAGGCAATTCAGTCGATATTGCGTGCAAATCAAAATCAAAAATCATTTATTCAAACTAAGCTGATGATCAGCACTTTTTGAACGTCATTTCACAAGACAGTCCCCCAAAACGCCCCATTCTATTTGTGGTCGGCGCAACACGTTTTTTTCTTCCATTCTCCCCTATAACGGCATTATTTACTCCTTTCTCCTTCATATAATTCCTTACACAATCCATCCATCTTTTCTTTGGCTTTCCTCTCCGTCTTGGCTCTCTGTCCATCAATATTCAGATCCATCACTCTTTTAGTCACACACTAAATATAATTCAAAATACAACTCAAAATGTCATTCTTAGCTATTACACGGAATATCTAACAACACAGTTATTATTAGCATTCCTTGTTATAAGTTACTACAGCCATTCAGTTCTTTGTATTTTATCATTGACAGCATAATAATTATGCATCACTAACACCAAAAATGAATCATTAATCCCTGCATCATTCTTTGTGTATTTCAGGATTTTTTTTGTATTGGCTATGTGTTTCTGTGGTGAACTTACGGTCCACATCATGCCCCATTTAACAAAGCCAAACGAAATTAAGTCTAATTTATTCAAAACTCTAATATACAAAATGTGTTGACATGTCGTTATATTTTGTCATTTATTTACTTCCTTCCTTGTTTTACTACTGAACCCTAAAGTGAATGTATGTAGTACTTTGTTTATGTTTGATAATACAAGTTTTTTAAAAGTATTTTTATTTAATACTAGCTTTTGCCCGCGGCTTCACTCGCCTTAAATTCGGGGTAACACAGTTTCCCTTTCCTGATTTTCAGGTACCTGCTACCTGCAGTTTTTGCCCTTAAGCCTTATTGACTTGTAATATCAAAGCTAAGTTTTCCCTTTTCTTCCTTCTTTCTCCCTCTTAACCATTTTTTTAATTGGCCTATGTCCGTCTCCTGAGTCCCAACTATCTTTGAACCAAAATTTATCAAAATCGGTTTAGGCGTGAAGAGGTAACAAACAAACAAACTCACTTTTGCTTTTATAATATTAGTAAGGATACATAGTGCTGTTTTTTTTTTCAAAATATTATTAATTTTTTTGAGTAAAAAAAAATTAAATCCAGTTCTTTTAGCAACAACCAAACAGCAGGTTTATTTTGCGGTTTGTTTCCCAAGCTAGGCAAAGAGTTATTGGGTTTTTTAAAAACAGTGGAAGTACAGCTACAATAGAGTCCAGATTTGTGCCTGGTTTTTACCAATTAAAACTGAACAATTATACAATACTGGCTGGCGCCCGCGGCTTAACGCGCGTGATATCGAAAAAATTGCATCCCATGTGTTATTCCAGACTATAATCTACCTCTGAAAAAAATCATCAAGATCCATTCAGACGTTTTGACGTGAAAGAGTAACTTCCATAAGTACATTGATACATCCAACCATCCGTTCTCACAAACATTCGCATTTATAATATTAGTAGGGTATATTACATACATATTAAGCAATGTACTTTATCTAGTGATACAAGACCACCTAACACCTTCTAGGTCAAATTAACTTGGAATGTGCTCTATCTATCATTGCTTTGTAACACAATGACATACACAGACATGTATTATACACAATATACACCTATGTTTTGCCAGTTATGTATATATTCCAAGGTACACCGCTGTTGTCTTAGCTTACTGCCAACAACCAGGCAAAAATGCAAGCAACATAGCTGTTACTGAGAAAATCCTGTTGGATATATTATCTTGCTGGAGTTACTGTGCACGTCTCTTTACATCGTTCTCACATATTTGTATAATCTCAACACAAATGATGTAAATACGATTTTGTCATAATATTCAAATTTAAAAGAGTGTCCATGGAGTATCTTGCCCATTCTTCTCTATAGAGATCAACGCTTTGGAATGGGCAACTACAGTACTTTTTCAAGTTATTATGTCTTGTGACCGGGACTGTAGCTTTAACATTGTTTTTTTTTACATTCAAAAGTGCCTGTATGGTCTAATTGAAATAAATGATTTTGATATATTCTACCACTTTTAGCAGTCTGTTATAAAACCTCATAATACTTTGCCCAGCCTGCATCATGCTTGGCAGTCACAAATACACCAACAAACTGCTATGCATTTGCCAGACCTGTAAATCGAACCCAGGACGTCATGTCTAGCACATCTATACTAATGTGGCAGTTCATCCATAGTGACAATGTAATTAAATTCCAATAAAGCCTGTTTATTTATGTATTTAGCTTATGCATTCTCTGTTAGAAAAGAGGTCTTTGCCAAACAGTGGGATAAGCTGGTATTATTATATATGTTTTAATGAGTTCAACAAAAACCTTCAATAAACTTTACATTATCCCTATGAAAAACCAATCTATTCCAATCACATTGAACACTATCTATTGCAAACCAATGCAAAAAAAAAACAACAATATAGTATTATTTTATTATCAGTTGTAGGAGTCATACTGACAGTTATTTTGTGTGCTGTTTGTAAGGATGACCTAATGCCTACCCATATTACACATGAAATGATTTCATTTGCTCCATTTTATTTCTTGAAACAGTAAGCCATACCTACTTTTTCTAAGTATTTCATTAATAGCTGTGTTTTCAGAATGAATTAGTAGGACAATAAATAAAATAGACTGGTTTGTTTTCAACAATAACTAGGGATGATTAAATTATTATAATAATAACACCGTCCATCATATCCAAATATCTAAATAAATGTAATAATAGGTAACAATGTTTCCTCAACATTTGATTAATAAGCAAACAAGTCATTTGAATTTAGAAAACAGTAGACAGCTATTAAAATATCAAATATTACAGAAAGTATTGTAGAAAAATCTGGATCATTATGTCTCTAGGTACCAATTGCAAACTAAACCCAAGTAATCTTATCTATTAAATAAAATATACGATTACTGTTTGATTAAAATCGTTTTTATCAGTATTTTCTAGACTGTTTCCACTGTATTCATGACAATTGCAAATTATTTTCTGTAAACCTGACAGACTTTTAACATAACGAAACAACAAGGTAAAACATCCTACCTCAAAATGATTCATCATCTAGGAAACCACAAAGCTTAAATAACCAATTTGTCCTACATAAAAACAAAAATATTCAAAAAGTGAAAAATTAAATAGTTACTTTACAATTTGACAATTGACTGTTTGACATTTCGTCAAAAATGAAAATAGTGTTGCGCAAATAAAAAGTCGATATTTTTCTATGCAGCAGCCTATACCGTTATTGAAACGGTATTTGTAACTCTTTTATTGTATGTACACGATTAGTCATTATTCTTGTATGTGTAACGCGTAGTAAACAGATGATGTCTTTGTCAATCCTAACCTACAGTAATACCAATGTTTTGAATTTTATTTGGCAAATAGAAGGTACCTATTAAAAGTTTAGGTATTTCATATGAGCAAGGATTGGGGAAGATTACGAATTAATGTCTAAGCAACAGGTTATCGTCTGCCATAATCCGACAAATACGCGAATAGGATTTCCAACTTAGTTTTTCGTTTGCATACGACCCGGGAGATATTGTGACATGCGCAGTTTCAACCACAATAAAGTCGCAAAAACTAAAGATTTTCACCGTAAAAAAAATGTAAAGCACTTACCTTTTTCGGATTTAAGTAAATAAGTTTTGTGTTTTCTCTCGGCGTCCTCGTATCTATTTTTCCACTTTTCCACGTATGTGGAGATCGCGATGTTAGCCTCCTTGGTGTGTTGTTGCGCGTCGGGCGGCGTCATCCTGGCGGCAGTGGCGCGCGGGATCCTCGTGGCCGCGCCGCCGCCGGGACAGAGCGAGACGGCGCTCCGACCGCCTTGACACTGATTGTTGCTCGACGCGATCGCAAATACATTATCACCGTTCCTTTTAATCATTTTTGCATTCGATTTTTATTGCACGCGCGCGTCGAACGCTCGCATCCTCTCGTTTTCACGTATGCATAGAGTCGCGACACGTGTTTGATCAACAGGCTGGTGCGTCGCTAGTTGGAAAGTGTTGAAATGAATTCGCGAAAGGACTTCTTTGTTCTCGCCTTTGAGGAAAAATACGTGTTATATTATACGCGGCACATCGGAGTATGTCACGCGCGTTCACTTGTAAAGCAGCCTTGATCGGTTAGAAGCTGCAACAAATAATTCGATTTTTAATATAAAAAGCGCGTCAAGAACACAAGAATGAGGGCCGAGTGTCAGATTTCAACTAAGGTTACTAACGTAAGCTGTGATATGATAATGAGGAGTTCGTCATTGTGAGTCATACGACTTGGTGTTTACGCTTTTTGTTTACGTTTGACGTTGCCTCATAGTTAGCAGTGTTATCGTTCGATCCTTCTCAGAATCTAGTTAGAATTTAGTTGGAAGCACCTCTGCATGGAGCGCTTGATAGGCTATCAATACAATCGCAGAACCACATTATCGTTACGTATCAATTTACTGCCTACCTACTTCATATTCATTGATTTGTTCGTTTCTAATAATTTCCTCAATTGTGGCCGTAGATTGAATGTGTATTTTTTGTTATTATTTATCAGTAGAAGTTTTCTATGCATTACTTAAGATCATTGAAGTAGTTCATGCTTGTTGAATTTAAATTCATGTTAAATGCTAAAAAGTATACCTACCTGTTTTAGTTAGACTTAAATGTAAAATGGTTGTAAATTTTATTGTTATTTTTAAGCTGAAAATATCTCGGTATTTGTTTATCACTAGCTGTGCTCAGCTCCTAAGTGTCGAGTTGTAGCGTGATGTAATAACATATGTTACTCTGTGAAAATGTAGCATTCAAATTGTAAAAGAATTTCTAAAATCGGTTCAGCAGTTTTTGAGTTTATTCAAAAAAACGTACAAAAATACAAATCTTTTCTGTTTATTATTACCTTTTTTATATTCATTAGGTAAATAAATTTGTATATATTTCCTATTTTTATTGAAATTCATTCAATAAAAATAGTTTTGAAATCGTTTATTAAGGTATTATATATTGATTTATATTATTAATATGACTTTTGAAATTAATCTAATGTCCCTGATTTTTTTAGGAACTGGATTTTAGCTAGAATTAAACTTTCAGTTAAAAATAATAATACCACTCCTTAAAATAGTCGACACAGTGTCACAAACAGTTACAAATCTACATACAAAGCGAATATTAAAAACCGTTTGATCTCAACATTCCAACCATCCAGATAAATAAATAAAAAACTCACCAATACAAACACACACAAAAACATCACTATCCTACATTAGTCACCGACAAATAAAATACCACTGAATTGAAAAATAAAACAAATTGGCGACACGCTACCACATGTCAAAATCCACAACTAAACGCAGTCAACGCATTATGTCCAAGTAGGGCTGAACGGAAATTCTAAAATTAAACACCATTTCCAGTGAAACGGAGAGCCGAACCGTCTTGTCTATGTAAGAGACATACAACGTGTGGCTTGTGTGGGCCGCTGGAATTGTTAGACATCTCAAGTGATTTAATTGTCACGACCGAGATGTGAAGCATTAATCTCTTCTTGTTGCTAATGTCCTCTTGTTTATCTTAGTTTTTATTGAACTCCTAATGATCTGTTTTGAGTTTTGGAATTGTCGCATTCGTTATATTTGATTAATTGACTTTGATAGATTCATCTTGAGGTTGAGATCACGCACATTAAACTATCTTAAGAAATTAGACAGAATAAAATTTTAAAAAATAAATTGGAATGTTAAGCTATGTCGCTGAACCTAGACTCATTTAAATTCTATTAGGACTGACAGCTTAAATAACTCATGATCTTAAAAGATAAAGAAATGATTTTATATCTCCACACTCATGAATAAATAGAAGATCAAAGCTGAACATTATCTCCACATCTCATGCCTGCCATAAAGTCGCAATACTCAACTAAGCCTTTAAGAATGCCTTGTTGTTACATCCCAAGTATGCTAAGCACCTGCCTTGGATTTGAGTCATGTCATCATGTGTGGCAACCAAGTATAATAGAAGTGTGTATTAAATCAGCTTTACTACAGATACATCTTTCAATTACACTTCATTACTTTCATGTAAATCATAACTCATTTGTCTGTAGCAAAATTGAAATATCTAGCACTTACTTTATTAAACTCTGAAGCTCTTAGATGTAGTCATGAATAATTGCAATAGGGAACATGTTGATACAGCAAAACATTATTGTGACCTATTTATATCAATTGACTTTAACAACTACATAGCTGTTTCTTTTCTCTCGTCTATCCACATGGGAGGAATTAGTAACTACAATGAAAGAACGTAGTTTCAAGTGTTGACTTCCTTAACTTGCTTATTGCTACATCTCAATTTGTAACAGAATAGTTTCCTACAAAATGTTCATTATTTTCTGATTTTAAATGTTATTTTGGTTTCATCTAGAACGTTTTAATGTTAATTTGTATCAAAACTGGGTTCACCTCATACATATTTTTTAACATCCAAAGCATCTCTGTTATATTTAAATATCAAGAAACCAATCGGAACGTAAAAGCGAGGTAAAAAACCAACTTGGATCAGACACCAGACAGGCCTTAAAGAACTTAACCATATTTGGGCAACGAGGTCAAAGTGAAGTTCACCTTTGTAAAGAGCTTCACCAACAATGCTATCGGCAAGGCAATCCGATTACACAAACGATACCCAACTTTGTCATTTAATGTATTCATTAAAGTCGACTTTCGATACTTCAAAGTGATTTAGTATTGATAAAGAAAATAGTTATCGATAATAAGCATGTCACTATTAGTAACAACTTGATTTTAATGGCACTCTCCTTAATTATCCTTCTTGCACAAAGAAAGCCCATTAATTATTGCTTAAATAACAAATCATTATTAATCGCACAAAATTACCTAAATAATGTGGAAATAAAGGACATTTGCAACTCATTGCCACTTCCGCAAAACAGGGCGTTCACATCGTAAAATAAAGTTGAAATTTTCATGAAATTTATGCGACAGGCTAACAGAAAAGTGTGTTCTTCATGCCACCCACGAGTTGCTCATTATTTCTTCCAACTTGAGACGCAAACTTTGATTTAATGTGAAATTGAATTTAGAACGTGTTGCTTGTGTTCTCTTTGAAACTGGCTGAGTGAAGGGAAAACGTTATCGAAAGAACCGTTTTGAACGCGACGTTTAATATTGTAGGGAGTAGTTTTATGGCAGTAGGTAATCTATATACGAATAATGAACGAGTTAACTCCAAATTAGAATAACATTACAGCTATTTAATGGAGAAGATGCTCTTTATTTTTAAAATAAGTAGGTAGGTACACATGATGACACATCGACCTTTACAAAATCAGTTCATGTGGATCTCTTATCGTACGGAAAATCTACGGCACAGAGTACATTGTATATGATCTACGGTGTATGATCCTTGGTTGACAGATCTGCATAAACTGGTTTTGTAAAGGTTGATGTGTCGACGCGACGCGCGACGTGTGGAAAAATATCAAAACATTATTTATCGCATATTTTTTCAGTTAAGTACATTTGTATTAAATAAATTTCATAGGGTAATCAGAATAAATCCTTGAGTGTGTAGCTGCAATAAGTCCATTTAAAATTCCCTCTTTTTGCTTGAGACTGCATTGTCCAGAAAAGAGAAATAAGTTAAACAAAATAAATCCATAACCGCATCTCTACCCTGTCCTCGTTAAAAAACCGTGAACATAACCCACATTTCACGGAAACACTCACATCACTTCCTGCAGCGAGTAAATTCGGCAGATATTATTTTTATGAGCGAATAATAAACGGCTCAGCGACCATTCACCTCAGTCCTATTTCTGTGCTCTTGTTAACATCTGCTCGTAAAACCTCGCTACTGGCAGTAAGGAGGGCGTAAAAACGTTGCTTATACTGCTTGCTTACACCATGTCAATGATGAGCAGTCTTGTCGTGTTTATACGTCCGAGTATTTAAATAAATGAAAAAGGTTGTACAGTTTTTGGGTGGTAATCTGCAGTGGCCGTTTGTACAAACTTTGGTCCATTAGTTTTAAACAGAGAACCTTTAAAAAAAGAATGCTAAAGAAAAACTTATTGATATTTTCTTCATAATTCTTATTTTAGCCAATAAGAACCGACTCTTTTTGCGTTGGTCTCTAATGAAAACATTTCAATGAACATCGTATTGAACAATGAACTCATTAACACTGTGAAATGTGCGCTTCCTCATTCATTCTCAGTAAGTTCAACAATTATTCCGCCAAACGACACCCAAACGATCCTCCTAACAACAGCAAAAACAGGGAAATTTTAAGTCAACTAGTGTCAACTGCTAACAATTATTTGATTCCATTAGCGCAGTTTTTGCCATGGTGAGCAATTAGTCGTTATAGTGGCAATCTATCCTGACTTCAAGCGACATTCTGCTCTCCCACGTAAAATGTGTCACTCTAGGCTGTCCTTTATTGTGGTGGCTATGTTTTCGTGCAGATTGTGGATTTGTATTTACCTTTCAGCATATTCATATCATCAGCTTCTTTATATGAAATAAACAGTTCCTTGTATGCGATTTTAGGGTATTTTTAAATTTCTCGTTTCCTGTGTGCATTTGTACCAATATATGAAGGAATGGTCAGTGCAATATGTTTTCTTTCTTTTCATCGCAAATGCATAAAAAACCTTTCGTAAATTTTCTTGATAGTGATTCAATAAAAAAAAAACGATCTACTTCTATGTAAATCTACTTCATTAATTCAATGCTTCTTGCATTAATACATAGGTAATCATCGGCACTGGATATTATTAGCGAATGGAAGTTCTCTATGCGTTGGTTGTTGTAGGTACTTAGAAAGCTCATCTCTGACTTAACCTTTAAGACGTTATCACCCGTGGCATTTCAAGTGATATTTCTCAGCCAGGACCTTTAAACTAAATGTCCTGTTAGTAGCAAGACGTGTATCCCCCGCACTGTGTAGGAGGAGACAGGATTATGTCCATGTTTATTGCAAAAGTTTTTACTGCACTCGTGGGTTGCGATCTACTTTCGAACTGAAACTAACTAAATTTACAATAAAAGCTACAAAGCTTACATAAAATGAATATTTAATAAAAAATCATCTAACACAAGCTTCGTGAAATCATAAAATATACTATCCGTAAAACCAAGAATAATTAATAATTGCGTAATTCAAACAAAATATGTTTTTTATTTGCGGATTTATTATCTTGGTAGCGAAAGTCTAATGTTTACATTTTAGTCAGCAAATATTACAAAATCACTAGAATTTTGAGAACGAACTTTAACTTCACGCGTTTTTACTAATCCAAAATCAACAAACGGTTTATCGATATTTTTTCTTGTCGATAACTGTAAACGACAACCACTCCACCTACATCATGATTAATATCGAATAGTTAAAAACCGTTACTATATAACCTGTACAAATGCTATTCGTTATTTTCACCATAGAGAATTGTCATTTTTATTAAATAAGCTAATGGAACATACTTAGCTAACATCATGTAATCGCGCGTTATCCTATTTTCTTATCGATAGGTCACGAATTTTTTTAAAAATTAGTTTATCATTTTATTGTACCGACGCGACGGTGATCAATGTGTTAAGATTGAGATCTAACTAATGGCTGACTTGTTCATTCTCTGGCAGACTATTAATGGTTGACAAAAATCTTCTATTGCTTAACATAAACGTTTGAAATCGTAAACGAATTTCCTATTGCAATTTGTTTTTTATAACAAAAGATTATTTACGGTTAACTAACAAACACAATGCAAATTGTTAAGTACTTATGATGAATTAAATAAATATGACTTTTTTATATAGTTCGAATGTGGCACCAGTGGCTAAAACGTTGTGTAGTAATTGGTAGGATTGGTCATGTGATGCCGAGTTTTGAAAGTTTTGAGTATGAATTTTGATGGGTTTAAGACTAGAGAAAGAGCAAGGAAACTATAGAGGGATTGTGTGAAGGATGATATGGCAAAAAAAAAGATGTCTGATTAGATGGCGAATTACAGAGGAGTATGATGAATGAAGACATGGTGCGCCGACCCCAAATAAAAAATTAGATGTATGCTTGAACTTAAAATTAATATCTAGGTACGTATTCGGTAAACTAAAGGCTCAGTTTATTTAACCGACCGGTCTAGTTTAAGCTGGCTGCAAACTTCGGTAATAGACAACTAGCTACGTTCTGTGTCAAAATTTGTCTGCACTATCGCACCTCAACTTCATATGATCGCGAATGTGCGAGGACGTATGAGGATAATAATTAATAATATTAACTTAGGAATTTAGGTTATACTAGATATTATCCAGTATAACCTAAATTCCCTTTGTATGTGCCTCCCGTACAATGAGAGGTCACCTTAATTTGGTTTATCAAAGCTTGATTGATCGTCATGCGTACCTATCTATGAATTGAGTTCTGAGAAGCATCAAAAGCCAAGGTTACAGTTAACCTGTTTTGATCTACATTTAATAAGTTTAACCTTGACAATGAGTCAGTCAGCATCCAATGTACATACATAGGTATCTAGTTATAAAATACACTGTCGGAGGCAATCCTATGTGCTACATAAACAATCATATTCAGATAAATGTTAGTATCCTTACATATATTTACGCAAACATTATTCTGCCGTACCTATTCGGCATACCTACCTGTATCAAAAAGTATTAACTATCAAACTGAATAACCTCGTAAACGCAAGACTGGACTCAATTGTATGGGACTATTTATATTTTTGAGATTACGCGACGTTAAAACCATAGAGAAAGTAGTTCAGTTTGATCGTCTCAGGTACCACACTCTTAAATACGCATTTTTGATATGCTTTATTTATGCATAGGTTTCTGGTTTTCAAGAGATCCTCGGATCTTAGCATTTATTTAATTATTTTGCTTTCGCCTTACAAAACATTCTGGAGAGGTCTAGCTATCACACTTTGAAATTAGACTCTATGCTAGATTAATCCCTTGTTCTTTCATTTACCCGGAAAGGTTGGAACTTTATACAGTTAAAATTGAAAATCCAAGAGTGTATTAAGTACGAATACTGTCTAGCAGCATCTGCAGCTGAATGGAATAATTATAAAAAACTACAGTAATTTCGTAGATATTTTACCTCTGCCTGACAGTCCAACCGCAAACTCATTTTTCCGAAAATAAATCATGACATTATAAATTATTTGCTCAGACAACAACGATCCACGGGTTAGTTAAAAATAACTTAAAAACAATGTCAGTTTGTAATATTTTAGTCAATATTGTTTGTTACCTACGTTCGCGTTCAGAAAAAACTGATATATTTATTTTAAAACATCGCTTCTGTCTCACCAACACGAAGTGATCATCGGTGAGTTAAATTTGTCTACTAATATCATCATCAGAATGCCAGTAGGACTCGGCCTCGTTCTCTCCAATAGCGACGCCGTTTTCTTCCTCAGCATTGCGTGAGAGTCGTGATGACGCGCCTGAGCGAACAGAAGCGCTACAGATACGCGGCAGCCCTAAGATCATTCTGAAGCTGTTTGTATTGTACTTGAAATAACCTCACTCATTAGGGTGTCCATTATTTTCCACGTAAAGATCACTATAACTTTAACAGACATGGTAGTCATAGCAACCTAATAACAGCCTTATAGCTTCAGAGCATAGAGATCATAGTGATTTATATGGCGATACAAACGCAGAGTGACAGAACTATATGAATTAAAATTTCACTATTTTTTGCCTGCGGCTTTGCCTTCGTATAATCTGCTATTGGAACGTATTAATGGGAGAATCAAGTTCTTAAATCAATCCTTTTCCCAGGTTATTATCTACCTGTATGCCAAATTCAATCAAAACCGTCAACCTGTAAGACAGTGCGAAAAGTCAAACATCAACAGACAGACAGACAGAGTTACTTTCGCATCCAGAATATTTGTATCCTTATCCTTACTAATATTATAAAAGCGAAAGTGAGTTTGTTTGTTTGTTCCGTCTTCACGCCTAAATGGCTAAACCGATTTTGATGAATTTTGGTACAAGGATAGTTGGGACTGGGACCGTGGAGACAGACATAGGCTAGTTTTAAAAAAAAAGTTTGACTTGTCAGGGTTAAAGAGGGAAGAAAAGGGAAAACTTAGCATTGCTATTACAATAAATAAGGCGCAAGGGTAAAAACTACAGGTGCCAGGAACCTGGAAATCAGGAAAGGGGAACTGTGTTACCCCGAATTTAACGCGAGCGAAGCCGCGGGCAAAAGCTTGTAGGTTATAATTATGATTATTGCCATTCGGTAACCACACTAACTGCTCTTTTAAATAGAATTGCGCCATATTTCTCATAATTATTGCTACAACTTTTTCTTATTGAGTAAGATCTTAGTACTTATTTATCTAGCTAAGAGCTTATGTACAAGGAAGTAGATAGATGCTTAGTTAGTCTAGATTTAACTATTAGGCAATGAGTACAAATGGTAATTACGACACAAATGTGATTGTCTTCCGAGAAACAAGTGGAGATAACACAAAGTGAAATGTTAATGTCCGGTCTTATCATTGTTATTTTGTAGCTATGTTCTAATTTAACTGAATCTCGTAATTTTACCACTTAATTGTATACATGTCGCTATAAATCTTGTTTTTTTTTGTTGTAATTTGTTTTTTTTTATGTTTTGAGAGAAATAAAGACTGGCTATGATCTTTTTTGGTTGTTTTTTTTTTGTTTTTATTTTATAAGTTTATTGTTTTTTTTGCCATAGTGCCACGTTAATAGGTATGAACATAACAGTTTTGCAATTCCCGGAGAGTTTGAAAGATGTACTTTCGGTAGTTCACCAACCCATATCATGTAGGTAAGTAATAGGGCGTGAACTTAATGCCATAAACCGAGGAAGTCAGACTTCAGGCTGTTATTGAGAAACATCTGGGAGGTTAATATGAATAGATTCGCATAATTAGCTGGCTTTTCATGAAATCGGAAACAACCCGTCCCTTGCTAGAGCCAGCCCACGCTGCTGAGCCAGTAAGTTCAAATCAGTCCCCAAATAAAATCACTCAGATCCAGCCTGTCCCTTTGCTGTCCTCCCCAGCGACGCCCTAAGCAAGGCTCGTACCCCACATGGGGTGCCCTTGGCTGGAGGTCTTAATTTTTAAGGCATCCACAGGAATTGCCCGGTTAAGCAGACGACATCCTCCTAGGTTGAACTGCGAGTTGCCATACAGAAAAAAAAGAAATCGGAAACAATTACAGAACGCTTTTAATGTTATGTCTGAGTAAGTCCTTTTGTTGGCATAACGTCATCTAGAAAATACCCATGATGAATAATGAGTCCTCTTTAAAATATTTCGAGTTAGTTAAACCGTTTTAACAAAGAACGTACGTAACCGTAAGCGAGGTTGTTGTCATGATTCATTTTCAAAGATTTATTGTATACTAGCTTTTGCTTGCGGCTTTGCTCGCGTTAAATTCGGGGTAACACAGTTCCCGTTTCCTGATTGGCACGTACTGCTGCCTGTAGATTTGCCCTTGCGCCTTATTTATTGTAATAGCAAACCTAAGTTTTCCCTTTTCTTCCCTCGTTTCTCACTTTTTTCAAAATTAGCCTATGTCCGTCTCCAGGGTCTCGACTATATTTGAACCAAAATCGGTTTAGCTATTAAGGCGTGAAGACGTAATAAACTAACAAAGTCACTTTTGCTTTTATAATATTAGTAAGGAGTAGCTGGCGCCCGCGGCTTCGCCCTGGTAATATCATAAAAAGTATCCTGTGTTCCAGACTATAATCTACCTCTGTGCCGAATTTCATCGAAACCCGTTAAGCCGTTTTGACGTAAAAGAGTAACAAACATCCATACATTCATCCCACACAAAGATTCGCATTTATAAAATTAGTAGTATATGATTTGCTCCTCCTTCTCGGTCAGAAATATTTTTGTTATAAATAATAAGCCTTTAACAAGCAAGTCTCTGTTGTGTCAAGTTTTGTGTGGTAGAATTACTTAACCGCAGTTAAAGAATCTTTTATAATGTGGCAACTGCTTGAATTTCTGTGCAATATTTTGTTTAGTTTTAGATTTTACTAGCTGTTCCCCACGGTTTCACCCGCGCTGCTCAGCACCTGTTGGTCGTAGCGTGATGTTATATAGCCTATAGCCTTCCTCAAGAAATGGATTATGCAACACTAAAAGAATTTTAAAATTCCAACCAGTAGTCCCTCAGATTAGCGCGTTCAAACAAACAAACTTTTCAGCTTTATAATATTAGTATAGATAGATATATAAAATTCTTTTCTTTTCCTCTACGATTTGTAGCTCATCGTACTGGCATGAACCTTGCTTTATTTCACTAAATCAGGACTGCTTAAAATAATACTGTAACTAAATACCACTACGCTTAGAAATTGGATTGGTGACCGCAGATTTTTGTTTACTGTTATAACAAAAACATTAATAATTCAAACAAAAAATTAATGTAAAATTATTTAAATATTATATTAAAATCTCTTTTTCTCTCTTTGTCTTTGTGTTTGTCTCAATCAACCAAATTCATAAAGTAATGGTAGGTAGTTTTTTGGAAAATCATCAAATTATTTCTCTCAGTCTGTGCGGGGCGGGGGGGGGGGGGGGGAGTATAGGTCTTGTACTGACTTAAACCCTGGGTGGGTTTTGTTCCTTCTTTTGCCCTTAATGTTCCGGGGCCGCGGTATCTCTTTCGAAAGACCCACAACCAATATTTTTATCCCATAATTATCTTTTCTAATCTATTTGAAGAATGGCCCTGATGTGTGTCTATTAATAGACATTTCTCAAAGCCAATCTAAAACATTCCTTGATGCTCTATGTAATGCATAACTCAATACTTGCAAGGGTGACATCGTGTAACTACAAGGCAAGCACTGTCCGATCATTCTAAAAATAAACTATGAACTAACTTATTTGCTTCAAGAACAGACATTTTGACCATATAAACACGTATGCACCATGTAGGTATGCACATACTTTTGACATTTCGTTAAAGAAAAATTTAGAGGTGTCAAGGGACACCCGGATGGAACGAAGTTCCTATAGAAATGAAAATATCTGGCTTGCTTTCTATAAGAGAGAGTGAGACAGACAGAGAAACATGCGACGCCGCACAGCTTACAATAGCTTACTAAGTATAGCAAAAAGTGTCGTGACAACTTTTCGTAAGAATTTTTTCCGTCTAGCCCCCTTTCACAAAGCGCGATAAGGAACTTCGTTCCAAAAATAGGGCATCGTCAAGTAGACCAACTTACAGTCAAAGAAATTAAAAAAAAATATCGCCACACGGATTAGGCATGTCTTTCTACCATGTAAAAGGGTTGTGTAGGTCATATTGTTGGTTTCTGTTTAATTTAAATTTTATTTATTTTAATGTTATTTTATTTTATGGTACCTATTCGTTTTGACTGTGAATGTGGCATATTATTGTATGGATCTTTGTGTTATCCGAAATAAAATGATTTTATTTTATTTATATAGGCGCTGTTCTATGTTATTTAGGTACCTACTAGTATTCAGCTGCACACAGTCAGACTGGAAGCCGAGCCCAACATAGTTTGGAACGGGCTAGTGGGATACTGGTTATGCTTGGTCAGACAACTTCAGATTGACAGTTCAAAGACGAGGGAATCGCTAAATAGTGCAACTGGTGTTTCGTGATAGCTACTAAACTGTGCTAGACAACACAGAATTCCTGTGTTTTCCAAAATAAATCATTTACTTTAATATTATTTGATGACGCCTACAGAAATAATCCCACGAACTGATACCGGGTCTAAAAGGAACTGAGCTATAAATACTTACAGAGAACTATTAATGGGGAACTACAATTGCCAAATATTTTACACCAAGCGTTTCCCCTCTCGAGCGGACTAATAGGTTCCGTTTATTTAGTTAGAGGACCATGTGTCTAGTTGGGAAAACTATACATCGTATCCCAACTATAAATATCGGTACAATCAACTGACATAACATTTCCAATAGGTACCTTTCTCCTACGACATAAAGGCGCTACCAATGAAAAATTGTTGCGAATAATATGCGGTTTATTGCACTAGTACTTACCCAATTACGGAATACTTGCGAAAGCTTAGTAAAAAGACACATGAATTATTTAAATGAAAATATGTACCTATTGCTACCGGAGTTCTATCATCTTGCAAAATATCAATTGAATGAAAGTGGGGCAGAAAAAGTTTATCCCAAATTCGCAAAACATCCGATGTTAATAAAAACGGGTGTGACACTGAACACATTGTTTAAAAATCACCCACATTTCATGTTCTCATTGCCACAATGACAAGTTATTGAATCGGTTCAGCAGTTTTCAAGATGGCAGTACACAAAGAGACGATCTTTATTGAAGTTCGGATTGGATGCAAGGCCTCCTTTGTTTGTAAATTTTTATTAGGCATCGTACGCGTCGTAAATGCATTTGCATGGCCTAAATATTTACATATAGATGCAATCTTTAAGCAACTTATGACAATATGGGTTTTAACTTTTAAGTAAAAAGGTTTTTTTAATAGGTAAACTTCCTGGCGACATGGCACACTTTTTATAAATGGATTTCCTGTTTTTACAAATGGTTCTCATCATTCTGCATTCGCTGTGTGAAGTCAAGTGAATTAGTTTTCAGGGCATATTTTATTTTTGAGCATGAAATTCCACTAAAATTGAAACGGTTACAGATAATTATTATTTAAGAAACATTTTATAAAAAAAATGATTTAAAATATATCATTTTTTAACCGGTTTCAAAAAAAAAAGAAGGAGTTTCTCAATTCGACTCTTTTTTGTCGGCAGGTTGTCAAAATTATTTTTATAAGTAATTGAAAGGGTCCTCCCGAAGGTGTACCGTATTTATTTATACTTAATATTAAATAACAAAATGTACTGAGGCGGACTTCATGCTGATGGCAATGGAAAATGTATAAGAATTTTAAGTTAATAAGTTTATTTTTGCAAAATTCGTCACTACGGACGGTCGGTGAACTACCCATTGTCTACAGTCCACTGAACTGCGTCAAGGGTGGCCGGGAGTCGTTTTGCTGCTCCCGACGCCCGAAGTGTTTGAGGTTCTCTCTCCCTCTTACTTCCATCCACCTCTTTCGCTAGCATAACTGCTTGGCAGAAGGAGGTGAATCCTTTCCATTCTGTCCCGCTCAGAAACATGACCTGTAGACCTACTATGACATCTTAAAGCAGAACTTATTCCGCTCAGTGAAAGAGATGGTGCTAGACACCCTGTATAGCTCTGTCTCTTTCTCTCAGCGGAATATGTTCTGCTTTAAGACGTCGTGGTAGGGTAGCTGATCCAGGGTCGGATGCGAGCCGTCGCCGCCGCCGATCGCCTCTTCGAAGACACAGTGGTGCTCGGTATATTCTGCATATGGAGAATTCTTGTACTTCTGCGAATAACTGACATTACGGAATTATTATACGAAAATAATAATGACGTTATTATTCTATGTAAATGTACTTAAATTATCTTTGACGGTCACACCTCCGTTATTCATTGAATATTTTTAAACTTGTCTACAATACAAACAAATTGATGACTAACTAAAATTAAATATAAATTGAAACTGTGACTGTTTGAACCACCCAGCATGTGTTGGCGCTACTTGCGAATAAGACATTTTTTTTTTAAGACTGGCTTTTGCCCGCGGCTTCGCTCGCGTTAAATGTTGGGTAACACAGTTCCCCTATCCTGATTTGCAGGTACCTGCAAAGCTAAGTCTTCCCCTTTCTTCCCTCATTTCTCAAATTGTCTATGTCCGTCTCCAGGGTCCCAACTATCTCTGTACCAAAATCCATCAAAATCGGCTCAGCTATTTAGGCGTGAAGACCTAACAAACAAACAAACTCACTTTTGCTTTTATAATATTAGTAAGGATTAAAGGTAAAATATTAAATTAGTTCAAAATTTTGACGTCAGTCATGGTATATAGGTTACGTACGTGTTATGACTTATGACGCATGCGCTGAGTCAACCTTAGGACACGACCCGCGTTTCGCAGACCATAGATAACAATCGTCTGTTTCTTAATTTATTCGTAACAACAGAACTAACTGTAAGATGTGCCTTGTAACGTTGAAAACAGCCGGTAGAAACTAGTTTTTTTTTTTAATAATTCGCGTATTATAAACGATCACGGCGCAATTTAGCTTCAGGCATGATATGGTAAAAGGTATTCTATTGTGTTGAATAGAAGATGTTTTTTTATTTATTACTAGCTTTTGCCCGCAGCTTCGCTCGAGTTAAATTTGGGGTATCACAGTTCCCCTTTCCTGATTTACAGGTACCTGCTATCTGTAGTTTTTTGCTCTTGCGCCTTGTTATATTGTAATAGCAATGCTAAGTTTTCCCTTTTCTTCCCTCTTTGTCCCTCACATCTTAATCGTTTTTTAAAAATAGCCTATAACCGTCTCCAGGGTCCCAACTATCGCTGTACCAAAATTTATCAAAATCGGTTAAGCCATTAAGGCGTGAAGAGGTAACAAATAAACAGACTCACTTTCGCTGTTATAATTTTATTAAGGATTTTGTTATCGAGGGTCGTTGCTCTATCGTTATTTAACCCAGTAGTAAAGGCAGATTGAATGGCAGGGTAGGGTTTAATATAATTTTTCCAAAAACCGTTTACTCCGCTATGACAGTAGGCATACAATAGCTTGGAACTTGTTTTCATTTTTTTTTCTGAAAACTTTCCAAGCTCGGATAAAAATCCGGCCGTGAATGGCAATTTTAGAAAGTCGCGCTTCTAGTGTTCTCATAACTTACTTATTACATTTACGACAAAATTACAATTAATGTCTTAATCCTTTCAGTATCTTTGAATTTCCAACTATCTAGATTTATTTCAAATAAAATTTGGCACGAAAATAAAGATAAATATTTTAATTCCGTTTATTAGGTTGGTACAATAGTTATGATCGAATCAGCTGTTAAAATTTCTTAAAATAACATGACTCACGATATGAATATTAAATTAAGGTTAAAGAAGTTATCAACTGATTAGCATTTTATTACATCTGATAACGAAGAAGTAATTATTCGATCATTGATAACGCCAGCACGTAGTTTTTAGTCACTTTGTCATTACTACGCAAAAACAAACATTAGCAATACAGAAATGGATGTATAACGTCCATTGACGTTTATTGCAGACCCGCCCACACAATGGTTGTGTTGTAAACAAAATGTATTTTTGCTACTTCATTAAGTGTGCTAGCGACATCTATTGAAAATAAAGTGAACCAATTATGAACTCATTCAACTGGAGCTCGAACAGAAAATGTAGCGACGCTTGATTAGCCATTTAGTTTCATAGTTTTTGCTAGATGGCGTTACTTGTACCAAAGTAGACATTTTGTTCTCGTATTTTATGGGCCTTAAAAACAAGTTTTGAAAACATTATCATTATTGAGACCGCTTACCAAGTCATTGCTGCTGTAGGAAGAACATTTCCGTTTATAGCCACACGACAGACAGGCTTTCTACACTTACGACAGAAATATTTTTGATAGAAGTACCTATTTGTACTTATTTTTGCCTTTTTCACACTTGTACACACGGGCGTCACATTCAGCTATACGTTCCAGTATAACGTAATCTCGATCTGTATGGATTTCCAATACAATGAGAGATCCATTAAAACTTGTTATGAACAGTTTAGTCGCCGTGCGTAGTACCTACGCAATTAATGAAAAAGGTTGAATTGACAATGTTTTGCGTTTGTAAGTCAGTCCTATTATTTTTCTTGGAGTCATAAAAATATCCTTGTTTTTTTTTAGTCTTTCTTAATATTAATTTAGTCTTTTGACAATAATTGCCATCAAAAATTATTGAGTAAAATAGTCCTATAAAAGGATTTAAAACAAAGACGATTGAGATATAGTTTTATGCATTCTTTTTCGCCCCTTTCTCAACAACATCTTAATTCCGTTCTTCCCAAATCGGCTCTTTACATTCGTCACGGTAAATCGGTTGAGATTCAATTCTTATTCAACCCCTCTGCGTCGGGGGCTAGTTTTCACCACTTAAGCGACGTTCCAGGGGGTTGCTATTAAACCGTATTAGATGTATTACTCTTTAACCGACTTGACAACAAGGAGGAAGTTCATAATTCCACTGTTTTATTTTTGTACGTATTTTACGCGACTTCTTCGTAGATTGTAGGCCGTATTCCAAAATTCTTTTTATAATCGAAATGGTCCTCTATGAATTTTTGAATTTTATCTATATTGCTTGTTCTAAAAAAGTTGCATGCAGTATTTCGAGGCACCTATTAAAAGAGTTGTTAATAAAATAGCCCTTTCCCAACTACATATATTATTTATATTGGTGTCGGCTTCCCGTCTTACCGACGAATGCAGCTGAATACCAGTATTTTATATAGAGCATAGTTATTGCTATTGTTATGCCACCAGGGAGTGCTCAGTAGCAGACATGGAGTGTGGATTTGTGATCAGTTGATGGCAATAGGCCAGCCCCTATTACATGAGAAACATGGGTGTAGTGCTACTGAGAACCCAATAACAATTTGAATCGAACCCGGAACTTTATGAGGTATCAACACAACAACACTAAACTAAGTACATCTAAATTTAAAAATTGAGGGGAGCGCTTTTATTTAGCCTTTAATTTGGTGTCGCTTAGTATTACTGTTAACGGTAATAACTTTAAACAAATTAATCCAAGCTATCCACAATGTTCCGAACCTCCTAGCTTCCCAAAATATAATAACCGTACGCTTCCTCAAACCATGGGGGTGCAACCCTCGCATTAAACCCCCTAGGGATGAATGGGGATGAATGCAGGGGAGTAACGATTACCTTAATGCATGTTATATTGAGACGAGGATAACTTGTCACCGTACTTTGTGTAATGTGATTGAGTTTAAGGGAAATTGTCGTGCATTTGTGCATTATTTTTTTCTGGAAGTTAGTTTAGAAGATATTTTATTCAATAAATTTTCTGCTATTTGAAGAAGATGCTCTCACTTCTGATGACGCTATAACTCTGCTTCAGGAGAGCACCAGGGAAATTAGCACCCTTCGTAAATTCAGACGCAAACCGTCGCCATTCTGTACAGAAGGCGGTAGGCATAGCTGAGAACATCTACAGAAGTCTACAGAAGGTGGTAGGCATAGAGGTATCAGTCTACCAACGCCGGTAAGCATAGGTTTCGGACTACAGAAGGCAGTAGACAAAATATCAGACTGTAGAAGGCGGTTGGCATAGTTATCGGACTACAGAAGGCGGTAGGCATAGTCATCGGTCTACAGGAGGCGGCAGATATAGCTATTGGTCTACAGAAATCGGAAGGCATAGATATCGGTCTGTGGAAGGCGGTTGGCATTGATATCAGTCTATAGAAGGCGGTAGTCTTAGGTATCGATATACAGATGGCGGTAAGCATAGGTATCGTCAAACAAAAGGCGGTAGGCATAGGTAGATTTAGCTATCGGTCTACAGAAATCGGTAGGTATAGATATCGGTCCAAAAAAGGCTGTAGGAACGATGTAAGATAGCGTACAGGTTTAAAAATTAGCGCCCGAAGCTCGGCAGACGTGGTGTGGGTACAATGTGTAAACAGATTAAGACAAAATTACTTACAAAATGTTTTTTTTTGCGTGTTCTCATGTAAACAACTGCTTATGCTTATTAAGGCCGTGCGCACGCCTAACTCAGCGCACGGCCTAAAGGGGAACGAGGTTCCTACTCATATCTTACTATTGTTATAAACGCGCAAGTTAGTGTGGATAGATATTATTAAATAATGTTTGTTATAGTCTTTAATTCACATTAGTTTGAACTGTTGTATTCAGTGAAAGACTGATAGTCTCCCCCCCGCTCCGCCCAGAGCAGGAGAAATTATTTGGTATTTTTCAAATGCAAGTAAAAGGGTGGGAGAATGATGGTATAGTACTATAGACTTTTCGTCATCGTGACCACGGACAAACTGTCCCTTTGTGTAGGCCGTAAGATCTTACTTGACCATTGTACTAACATTACTTTTAGGTAAACCATACAGTCAATCTACAATGGATTCTGTTACACCATGATACTCAGTGCAACCGAGCATCATTTGACTTTTAATAATAGCTATCGACGTTACTGACGTGTCGGTGTCAACGCTTTCTCTGACGGCGGACATGTAACCTCATTCACTGATGGCAGTGTAGCACAAGCCATGTGACTATGTGTGGTGCTATGTACAGTCCGTTTAATGGCCTTTATTGTAGTTGTTTTAAGGTTGCTATTGGAGAATCGGGTGGCTGATGCCAAAAGTACAATAACTGTCAAAGGAGTTAGAGGAACTGTTACCGATGATTACACAACTAACAAATTAAATCCTATTATATTTATATATATCTAATATATAAAATTCTCTTGTCACAGTTTTCGTTCCCATACTCCTCCGAAACGGCTGGACCGATTTAAACGAAATTTTGTGTACATATCGGGTAGGTCTGAGAATCGGTCAACATCTATTTTTCATACCCCTAAGTGAGCAGCGGGTGAAACCGCTGGGCACAGCTAGTCTTATATATAAAATTCTCGTGTCACAATTTTCGTTCCCATACTCCTCCAAAACGGCTCGACCGATTCTTATAAAATTTTATAAGCATATTCAGTAGGTCTGAGAATCGGCCAACATCTATTTTTCATACCTCTAAGTGAGCAGCGGGTGAAACCGCTGGGCACAGATAGTAATATTATAAATGCAAATGTTTGTGAGGATGGATAGATGTTTGTTATTCTTTCACGCCAAAGCGGCTGAAAGGATCTTGATGAAATTTGACACAGAGGTAGATTATAGTCTGGAATAACACATAGGATACGTTTTTATTTTCTTTATCTCGCGGGCGAAGCCGCGGGCGCCAGCCAGTAAATAATAATTTATTACCGTAAGCTCGTCATCCGGTTAGCCATTTCCCAACTATGTTTGGGTCGGCTTCCAGTCTAACCAAATGTTACCAATATTTGGCATGGAGCGACTGCTTATACAACCCAGTTAGTACTGGGTAATACGGTACTTCTTGATAAGGTTGGTTATGAGACTTTTGGGGCACTGACTACCTGTAACGACTGTCAAAGATCTACAAATGACAGTCAGTACCAACAGATTAACGTGTTTTCCAAGGTACGGTGGAAATTCGGTATGCAACGGGTAGTCACCCATTCAAAGACCACCCTATGCAAGTCTGGTTTAATCTGACAATTTAGCCAGCAACTAGCAGCAGCAATTAAGAGCTCCTTGTTGTGTTGTAATCTATTTAACAGATTCGCTAGTCCAACAAAGGAATTATTATTATTCTGCGTATGCAACTATACTGTATAGCAAAGCTAAGATATTGCGCAACAAATAAATAGAAGAAGAAAAAGACATTATCAATCCTTACTAATATTATAAAAGCGAAAGTGAATTTGTTTGTTTGTTACCTAAACCGCTCTTGATGAATTTTGGTACAGAGATAGTTGGGAACCAGGAGACGGACATAGGCTAATTTTTATTAAAAAAATATGTAAAATAAATAATTTAAATATAGGATATGAGGGAGAACGAGGGAAGAAAAGGGGAAACTTAGCGTTGCTATTACAAATCAATCAGACGCAAGAGCAAAAGCTGCAGGTCTGCTTGGTGTGTTATACCGAATTTAACGCGAGCAAAGCCACGGGCGAAAGCTAGTAATAAAAGCGAAAGTGAGTTTGTTTGTTACGCCTTCACGCCTAAATGGCTAAACCGATTTTGATGAATTTTGGAACGTAGATATTTGGGACCCTGGAGACGGACATAGGCTTTTTTTAAAGTGATAAACGTGGTAGAAAGAGGGAAGAAAATGGAAAACTTAGCTTTGCTATTACAATAAATAGGGTGCAAGGGTGCAGGAACTTGCAAATCAGGAAAGGGGAACTGTGTTACCCCGAATTTAACGAGAGCGACGCCGCGGGCACAAGCTAGTACTAAATAAAACAATGTTAACATTTTGAGATTTTAATGGATATCTATTTAACTAAAAAACATAAGGGCTTCGGACTGCAATTAATGTTAATTGAAACCTTGTCCGCAGTATTTACATATTAACTTGATGTTGGGACAATGTTTCCACATGATCAGATGTAAAAGGATACGTCAATTTGTATCTTTTTTAGGCTTTATCTCTAGAACTCGTGGAAATATTTAGTTAAAATTAAAACCAGATACGTAAATCTAGACTCGTAGACTGGTAGAAAATGCCCAAGGCATTAAGTCCGCCTTTGTACATTGTTTTTTTATACATGTGCATAAAGTTTTAATAAATAAATCTGTGTCCTTATGTGCTTTGAAAAAAGAATCTCTAAGTCTGCGCAGTCAACAATTTTATGACACGTTTATTAACACAAATAGACAAGCTTATTCAGAACCTTCTTTTTTTTTTAATTATGTAAAGGAAAATTCATAACCATAAACAGCAACATTAACATGCTTAGTTAAACTAAATAAAACTTTAAATAAAAATAGGTTTATTTTTATGAAAATTGACTTTTTCCATCAGGAGTTTTTTTACAGCACCACGATGTCTAAATTTGTTTCCGGTAGAAGCCAATAGGCTACACTGCTACTGCCTATTACACTGGCATAATAAGTATTTTCTGTAAACCTCTGCCTAACCCTTTGTAGATAACTGGTGTGATGTTTATGTTATGTAGAATATATATGGCGTAGCGCGTAGCACCGTAGCAGCGTCGTAGCGCGTAGCGGGCGGGGTCTACGGCTACACAGGGCGGCGTAGTAGGGTGGGTTGCCAGAACAGAAGTCGGAGTTGGATTTTTTGTAGTTATAGTTTATTATTTTTGTTGTAGGTAGGTAGATATATTTTAGTTTAAGTTTTTTTTCTTGAACGTATGGAGTGTTTTTATTTAAGTTTTTCTGTTAAATAAAATCACTCCATTATGGTATGTTATGGTTATGGTATAAATACTTGATTCTTAGTTGGTTTTTGAATTCTTTAGCTAGTGATGTCAACTAATAAACCGATTTATCTTTATATTCTAAATAACACAAAACTTATTTGCGGAGCTTTACTTACAATAAACTGTACGTGGGAGTAATTACTTTCCTTTAATATTCTGGAACTGCATCACAGGCTAACTTTATAAATCTTTAATTTTATATTGTAAATATCTTTACCCTCAAATATTTACCGACTGTCTCTCCCAAAAAAGCTGGTAAATCTCCCTGAAAACTCTTGCACCGCGAAAACTGCTTAGTACGAACCCGGCCGCGCCGCGGCAAGCGCGTATTGCGCTCCACATGACACCTACCAACACAAAGTAACCATCAAAATACTAAAACATACTAATAACCGTAAAAACGAACTGGTGCGTACACTAAAAACTATAAATACGTTTTTAAAATAAAAATCGACGCGATTCCACGAAATTGCCAGTAAAAAGAATTGATTTTTTCGTGCGGTGTTCTCTCGGTTCGATTTTTGAATTTGATTTTTTCTGAATATGTTTAGTTTGTGGGACAGTTGGTAGAAATTAAAAAAAGTAGATTTCGGTTCATGGTTGTTTGTGTTTATTATTCGGAGTACATAGAGAATTGAAGACTTTATAATTACATTTCATTTTTACAAAATAATATAAAATAAACGCCGGTTAAAAACTAAGAATATTTTTAAACAAGTGATTTTAAATTTAAATTGAAAATATACATTTTTACTTTATCGTAATATTAATCATTGTTTATTTTGCTAACGTAATTAACATAAATAAGTACGTTGCTTTGTAATTAAATCGAATAAATAAGTTTAACGTTATTTCCTTTGCCATTTAAAAATATATTTAATTTTGCAGTCAAAGCAGTTTATTTGTCGACGACATTATGTATATATAAACTTAAAATAAAAACAAAAGCTAGTCGAAATGTTTCAGTGTATACGCTTCAGGCTGCATAGTTGGCAATATGGCGGTGTGCTGAAAGAATTCCGACGCAGAGCCTTTACAAGCGCATTGCATTTACTAGAAAATGCCAGAAAAATGCTGTAATTTTTGTAACTTGGATATTTTTTAATTTAACTCTATATTTAGTGAAGCTATAGAAACGAATGTTTTGGCTTTTTAAAGACTTCAATTAGGATTCTAGCTGTTACACATAGACATCATAATTTCGACAGAAGCCATTTTTTTAAAATAAAATTCTTTATTTTAACATTAAACTAAAATAGTATCTAGGTTTCCACTAGAAACCTTTTATTTGCCAGATTTAGATTTCCAAAGACATTCGATAGCAGATTTTAAGCGTCAACGTAAGAAGGTTCAATTCACCATATTTTTGCGTTCTACATAGTTAAATCTGTGGTTAACTTGTTTTTTGCCCGACTGCCCTATTCAAAGGCACTGGGTGAAATTAGCTATAATCATGTAATTAAGTAGTACTAATAACACTAGCATAGTATATAAGCATATTTTATTACTGATTCACTAACAATTATGGATTCTACTGGGTCTGAAATAAAGTCATTTAATTTAATATGCTTTCATTTTCTTTTATTAAAATGGGTGTAAAAAACTGTAGGTGTCAAAACACGCTGTCATGTTTGACAGAAAAAATATAACGAGAATGAAACTGTCACACATTTACAGGCTGTAGTATCATGAATATATTCCGTAACATTGTGCCTACGTTAGTTTTAAAAGCTCAATAAAATAAAAGTAGGAGATGTGTTTGTATTACATGCGAACGCAAATAATATCGGGTTTAATTTATTCAGGTATCGAAAGGTTGTAACATTGTACAGACGCCAGCAGGTCAAGCTACCCGAAACTGTAATTTTTTCCCAATGAACCTTGAACCTAATACTTTAGAAATAAAGTCGAAAATCTATCAAAGAAATCTGACAGATTGTAGCAGCTTGATGTGCAGGCGTCTGTACATATGTCATACCTACATTATATTATTATTTAATTTTTGCATTACTTTAAACATAGATCAAATTACAACCGAGCGGGTTTATTTTTATTGTTTATATGTTTTCTTTCTTCCGTGCCTAGCGGTATCATCCTGCACAGCTCCTTAGTGTCGAAGCGTGATGTTATATAGTCAATTAATTTATATTATTATTTTCTCTTTATTCATTTTTCAATCTTATAAATACATTTTTAAACATTTCTTTAAAAAAATATAAAAATAGGTATCGGGAGCAGGGTCCAAGCTACCGGTGGTTAAGGCTCCAGAGACAGGAACTCACTCACAATTTTTTTGACGCTATGTTAAGTTCATTTATAAGTTAGTTTTTTTTGTTCAATAATTTATGTTATTTTTAATTTATATTAAATAGATCATTGTCAATTTTGTCGTCTAGATACTTATATCACGCATGACAAGTACATTCTTAAAACAAAAGTCTATGTACTTTATTGTGTGGGAAGGTAGATATCCGAATCACGATCTGGTGGAGTGTCCACCGCCGCCGCAGTTGCCTTGATGCAACGCTCGTCAAAAAGTGAGCGGTACTTGTACAGACAGAAATACAATTAAAGTGAATCATCAATTAACATCCTTTTTTACTGACGATGAATGCTTTTTTGCGGATAGGAAATTATCAAAAAACTTTCTCCGATCTGGGCGGAGCGGGTGTAGCCTATGTCCGTCTCCCTGGTCTTAACTATCTCTGTACCAAAATTCATCAAAAGTTGTGCCATTTAGGCGTGATGATGCAACAAACAAACAAACTCACTTCGCTTTTATAATATTAGTAAGGATTATTATTTAATATTATTTATTATCATAATACATCCAATCACAAAACACGATTTTTTTTCGAAAGCGGGTTGCTTTCGAAGAAAATACATGCTCCATATAATTCTTCTTCTTAAAAAAAGTGAAAAATGAGGGAGAAAGAGGGAAGAAAAGAGAAAACTTAGCTTTGCTATTACAATAAATAAGACGCTAGGGCAAAAACTAAAAGTAGCAGGTATCTTCAAATCAGCAAAAGGGGAACTGTGCTACCACGAATTAAACGCGAGTGAAGCCGTGGGCAAAAGCTAGTACTATATAGTTCTAAGTACTACATTTTGTTGTACACGTTTTCACGGAAATCTAGAATGTCAGTGACATTTCCTCTTCGTTTTGTTGTTGTCTGTACAAAGCATTCTTCAAGGCTACTAGTATTTCCTTCGAAGCGTCTTTGTTTTATACGACACGTAAAGCATCATGTTTATCTGCAAAACTATTGCGTAATTAAAGGCAAATATTTTAAGCAAATAATGACGGGGAATTGATTATGATTAGACAAATAGTAATTAGCAATTAGCATCAGACAGACACCGTACTGACTAGGTTTTGTCCACGACTTTGTCTGTGTATAAGTCAGGAATATCCTGTTCTTAACCGTTTTGTCGAAATCCGTAGATTTTATATTAAAGTATGTCAGTAGAGTTTTTAAATAAACGTCATTTTTTTAGGGTTCCGTAGTCAACTAGGAACCCTTATAGTTTCGCCATGTCTGTCTGTCCGTCCGTCCGTCCGTCCGTCCTCGCTTAATCTCTGTGACCGTTAGCACTAGAAAGCTGAAATTTGGTACCAATATGTATATCAATCACGCCAACAAAGTGGTAAAATAAAAATTGGAAAAAAATGTTTTATTAGGGTAGCCACCCTATATGTAAAGTGGAGTGATTTTTTTTTTTAATTTCAACCCTAACGTGTGATATATTGTTGGAAAGGTATTTAAAAATGAATAGGGGTTTACTAAAATCATTTTTTGATAATGTCAATAATTTTGGAAATAATCGCTCCAAAAGTAAAAAACAATGTGTCCCCCCCCCCTCTAACTTTTGAACCATAAGTTTAGAAAATATGAAAAAAATCTGAAAAGTAGAACTTTATAAAGACTTTCTATGAAAATTATTTTGAACTTGATTGACACAACAGTTTTTGTACAAAAAAGACAAAAAGTTTTACAAAATAATTTCTGGACTAAGTTTGTAGTATAATCGTATATGCAAGCATTTTTTTTTAACTTCGTTTACATATTTTATTATCCTGAACGTATCTTTTTTCAAACAAAAAAAAAGAATTATTGAAATCGGTTCTCGCAATCCAAAATTATTAAAAAAAGTATTAATTAGGAAATACAATTCTCTAGTGTTCAACGTCAAACAAATAATAAACTCATAAGTGGGAACACTTATTGTGACGGACGGGAAACTACGGAACCCTACACTGAGCGTGGCCCGACACGCTCTTGGCCGGTTTTTTTAAGTTTATAAAAGCTAGCTTTTGCCTGCGGCTTAGGAGCAGTTCCCCTTTCTTGATTTGCCTTTTTCTTTTTTTACCTGCCACATGTAGTTTTTGCACTTGCGCCTTAAAATGAAAAACTTTACAATAATGTAAAGTTTTTCATTTTCTATTTCTCCCTCATTTAGTACTTAAAAAAAACATCATTAGAATCGGTTTAACCATTTAGGCGTGACGAGGTAACAAACATACTCACTTTCACTTTTATTTTATTAGTAAGGATATCACCAAGCAGTTTCGCTAACTGTATAATTTTTACGAAAATGTGCTATGCGGGTGACACATTCGATATCGGTTAGTGGTTTCAAAACATTTTTTGTTCGTTTTTTAGGGTTCTGTACCTCAAAAACAAAAACGGATCCCTTATAGAATTACTTTGTTGTCCGTCTGTCTGACAAGATCACAAATTTATCTCAAGACGCGTTAAGGTATCGAGTTGACATTAAAAACATATATATGTCTTCAAAACTGTGGTCCCTTTGTGCTCCAACTTGCTCTTGGCCGGTTTTTTGAACGAAGTTCCTTATCGCGCGTTGCGAAAGGCGGCTAGACGGAAAAATTTAGACCTAAAGTTGTAACGACACTGTTTGCTATAGTTGTAAGCCGTGCGGCGTGCGCGTGTCCCTCTGTCTCTCTCACATAGAAAGCAAGTCAGTTATTTTCGTTTCGTCTTTCTATTTCGCACTGTGCAACAGTGTGGTGTCGCGACGATTACTTTTGTTGAGTGTAAACAGGTTTTTATACAGGTTTTTTGTACGTAATAAATAATAACTTCGTTCCATCCGGGTGTCCCTTGACACCTCTCAATTTTTTTTTCATTTCGTGAGTCTAAACTATCGTTTGACGTGTACGAGCTAAAAAAAATATGTTACAAAGAAGTATTATATCTGAAATGACAAAAAGTAAGTAATTTTCGCACTATTACAGTAATGGGTCTCAGTGAGCGGTAAGGTCAGGGGTCAAATGTTCTTGACTTAATATTCGAACACCCACGTTCATTTGGGCCATAAACAATTTTGAGATAGTGACGCCTCAACTATTACGTCTCGACTCGAGAGTGACGTCATGACTACTTACTGAAACTTAGATTTGATATTGGAATGAGGGCCAGTTTGAACTTCGACTTCCATTTATAGAGTTCAATGGGAAAAATATGGAACCCTTATCAGATCAGTTAGTTGTCCGTCTATCTGTCAATACCTTTTATTTCGGGAACGCGTGAAGGAATCGAGGTGAAATTGAAACCATGTACTCAAGTTTGTGGTCTCTTGGAGTGGCGGAAAAATCATATCTCTAATTCAGTCAAAAGATATGCCGAAAGTTTTTACGAAACCGGTTTGCGAGTCCTTAAATTTCTTAAACGATCCTTGTGATAAACGGAATTGTATAAATACTGGTTCTTCTAACCTGACATACAGATGTGTTGCTTGGGAGTTTGTTCCGCCACTTCTTCTTCCCAGCTAAAACACTAGGAAGTGGCGAAGGGCAGGGCGTTTTTGTGGGACTGTCTCTTGTAATGTGACGTTCAAAAAGTGCTGATTATCAGCCTAATTTGAATAAATGACTTTTGATTTTGTTTTCATTTGCCAAATAAACATTTTCTTTCATTGAAATAGCAATCCAGAGAGATCCAAGTGAGACAGTTGTGTCAATGCTCTTTATATAATTTCTCATTTTGATATTAAGTATATAATATTACTTGAAAAGTGGGTAGTTTTTCATTGCCGATACAGGTGTTATTATTCAAAAAAACAATACGATATTCATGTATTGGGCGTTTGAATAAAAATTGAATGGATGTTTACGTAAATGTTTTAACATGTGGGTAGTGACTTTAAAAAGAATGGGTCTATTATTAACTTATTCTTACATCTTTCTCTATTTACTGTTACATCATCGCACTGCTGGGCAATGCCCTCTTCCATAACTGTGGATCCAGGACTAATGTGACAACTGAAAGGTAGATTTGTCCACACATGGTAGTAGGGATTTTTAGTCAGTTAGGGTCCGATACAGTGTTGCCAACCTTAAAACATTAAAAAACAATAACTTGCCAGAAAAAAAACAGTAGGTAAGGTAAAAAAGGCAGAGTTCATACTTTATAATTAAACAATTTTGATGGTAACACTGGTCCGATATAGCCCTTACCCCCCTCCCTCGCTTATAGATGGAGTGTATCCATAAGAATTTTCTCAATCAAAATGGGAAAAAAGAAAAAAAATGTCCAGGTGTTCCTCTCATCTTTTACTAGATATTAGATGTGTGATGTATAGCCTACTAGCTGTATCAGGTGTCATTGTGGTTCAGAAAAACATGTGTTAAGAATTTTAAAGCTGTTGTGGTCTTCTATTCCTGTTCTAATTATCTATGTTTTGAAGTACGTAATTTAAAAAAAAAACTTAATTTACACAAAAACCTATGACATTGCTTAAATACTCATCAAACAATCAGTTGGAATAAACATTTTAACAATAAAAATTAAAGCAAAAATAACATTATTATTATGTTTTTATAGTTACTAACAAAACCTGTGATATTTTTTCACCATAACTAGCAAAGTTACAGGAGAAGACTTTCTAAATAAGACTGTAACAAAGGGTTTCATACTTTCATAGTTCTTTTAAAAGAAAACCTAGTTGTATAACACTTCCTGGTCATAACAATTTCCCACAATATCTGCTGTTAAATTTTGTACCTACTGATGGTACAGTTGGGCGCTTTCACAAGTATACTTTTACGTGTGATTTTCTCATCCTATCTTTTTTTTTTGTAATTGTGAAGTATAGATGAAGTTATCTTCTGAGCCAACCTCAAATAGATTGGGACAAGAGTAGTAGAATGATGATAATGATCTTCTTTGTGATGTTATTTCGAACATGTATTTTGTAACACCCCAATTTACCCAAGATTTTGTAATATCCAAAAAGTTCATTTTCTACCAATACCATGATGGCTGTCTGTTAGTAGACGTTTACGTACTGCATAACCCTTCAGTGACTACATGCGTGATGATATGTGTTAAGTTATTAAGCAAAAATCTTATTTACAGAGTACATTGTGTTAGTGATTATATTATCATTAAAAACTATATTAGTATGTACTTAAAGAAAAAATAAATAGTGTGGCTATACTAAGCCCCACGACACTTTGTGCGGCGTGCGCGTATTTCTCTATCTGTCTCTCTCTCTCTCATAGAAAGCATGCCAGTTATTTTTGTTTCGTATTGAACAGTGCGGTGTCGCGACGATTATTTTTGTTGATACAGGATTTTTGTACATAATAAATAATAGCTTCGTTCCATCCGGGTGTCCTTTGACACCTCTCAAGTTTTTTTTAGTTTAATTATGGCACTCCAACGAATTATTCGCTAATATATTATTTCTTAGAATTAACAATCATCTTAGATTCTAGAGTGAATTTAACAAATGACTGGTATCAAAACAAAATGTAAACATATTTTTGTCCATGACCTGCAGGTCAAGCTACCCGAAACTGTCAATTTTTCCCAATGAACCTTGAACCTAATACTTTAGAAATAAAGTCGAAAATCTATCAAAGAAATCTGCGAATTGTAGTAGCTTGATGTGCAGGCGTCTGTATGTACATTACTCAATGCTGTTTGACTTACGAAACAGACAGTTACATAGATAAGTTGGATCACATTAATTTCCTTGTTCTGCTCTTTGATGCATGACTGACTCAGCTTGGAATGTTTTGAACTCGGAATATTTAGTGTTGCATGTCTTGAGCTTTATTATTTAGCCTTAAAGCCTAATTACTAGGCTTATCAAAGGGTATTGTGGTACCCACGCTCAGGTAGACAGTCGCTCCATGTCGTATATTCGTTTTCTGCTGTATCTGTTTTTAATTTAAGCCAACCTCAATATAGTTGGAATGTGGTATTTTTTTTTGTGGATGCGAAATCATCAAATTACTGCCCCGCTCTGAGTAGAGCAGGAGTGTCAGTCTTGTACTGACTAAAACCCACCCATGTTCCTTTTATTGCCCTTTACGTTCCGAGGCCGCGGTAACTCTTTCGAACTATCTGCAACCCCGGAACAACCCGCAACCCCGGGGTAGGGAAAGTGGTATAACAGGCTAAGCAAAAAATTATGGGACACTTGAAAACATCATTCTCTGCTTAGTCGTTGTAGAGTTTTGTATGAAGACTGTTATGGTAAGGTAAACAATGCTTTGTGTACGTGCAGTAGAGCCACTATTACGGGATAAAAATGTATAAAAACGACGTAATTTTTTAAAGCTTTTTTGGGGACATTTTATAGGTATTGCATAAATAAATGAACATTTATTAAATACATAGGATCGTAATCCTTACTATCCTTACTAATATTATAAAAGCGAAAGTGAGTTTGTTTATTTGTTTGTTTGTTTGTTACCTCTTCACGCTTTAATATTTTTTTGAAAAAAGTGGTATGTGAGGGAGAAAGAGGGAAGAAAAGGGAAAACTTAGCGTTGCTATTACAAATCAATAAGGCGCAAGGGGAACTGTGTTACCCCAAATTTAACGCGGGCGAAGCCGCAGGCGAAAGCTAGTCATAATATAATCTATAAAAAATACGTAGATTGCCGAATTTATTGCAATTAAATTGTTTTTAATAACAGGTAAACATAATATATTATTCATAGACTTGTTGTCCTTTTAAAATATACAAATTAATATGAAATGCCAGTTAGGAACATTCATTACTTTTACAGTATTTCAACGGCAAAACGTAGTCACGATTGTAGTTATTTTAAATAAGGTTTGTGTAATATTAATGTAGAACAATAAACACAATCTTTTGCGTCATGCTTGCCTGGTAGTTTTTCTCTTATGCAACGTCTCGGAGTCAATGACCGCCCTTCGTAGATACTAAAGAAGAGCTTTCGCGAATATAAAAAAATATTACTTGCATTTCAAGAATTTTAAAGTAGAAGTACCTAATTATTATAATGGCGACGCACCAGTTCGTTTAAATTACCAGAAAAATATTCATATTAAATGTTAAAGTTTTAAATGTAACAAGCTTTGTAGTACTTTCCGTTTAAGTACTTAAAAGCTAGAGGTTTCAAACAAAAAGTTGTTTGAACTGTAACCCTTCCTCCCAAAAGAATTCAGTTCCCATGTCAAACCATCACTCAGCCAATTCTAAAGCAAGACTGTACAGAAACTCCGACAATAAATAGTTCGTAAAAAAGTAAAACAATCATCTCGAATGTGACCGATTATAAGTGAAAGTAAACAAATGACGCAATCAGCGTTCGTACCGCGAGTGAAAGTGTAGTCTGTGGTGCGCAGTGGCCCAGCGTGAACGTATCACCGCGCGATAAAAAAATCAAAACGTCAAAGTCAAAATACGCGGCAAAATAATTGTCAAAGTTTACTTTTTTTTTGTGTGACTTGTGAGTGTGTTCTAAGAAGGTTTTGTCGGTGAAGGCTGTGTTGTTATAGCTAAACCGCCCCCATCGCTCGGCCAATGGCGGGGAGGGTCCCGCCCCCGCGGGGGTCGCATGTCTGCTTCGCGGTTACGATCCTGATATTCCTTGCCGGTAAGTCGATTTTCTTATTGTTATGGTCGAGTTTCTTGTTTTTTTCTTTGGTAAACCAAGACGAGGAGAGTAACTTCTTTTTAGAAAAGTTTTAAGTTATAATAAAATTAAGTGTGCCGTAATGAGGTTGAAAGTAGTGTATCGTGTTACTTTAAAATTAAACCTAGCGATGATAATTTTTTTGCGTAATTTTTTTTCGACTAATGAGAAGAACAAAAAGACTGTGCTATTATAACTTATATTGGATTCTAGCAACTATGTCAGAAATTAAAATAGGTGAATAGTTGCTTTATGTGATGTGTCAGATAAATATATCTAAATTGCCGATTCGGAAAATTGTCGATCTATTGAAAATGTTAATGTCTGACGAAATGAGTTGATGTCGAGTAAAATATTATATTAGTAATAGTTACTATATTTAGAGAATCAAGACTAAAACAAAACGAAGGTCATTACATATACAGCCTAGTAATCTGGTTACCTAACTCTAGTTTCATCAAACCAGTTTACAAATAGCCATTAGGTATTATTCAACGATAGTTCAGAATTCAAATCATCTCAAAATAGCTTAAATTTACTTAATATAACAGATTCTCTACTGTATAAACATAAGCCTACACAAGGTGATGATTTCTCATAAAACTGCAATATTGTGTGAGACAGTCTCTTTTAATTACCAATGAAAAATATCTATGGTCGGTATAATACTCTCAAATTTTTACCATACAGCTCGTGGCTAAATAATAGCAGCCACTCGGGTCGATTTTTGGGTTAAGCCACGCTTGCCTAGGTTGGTCTGTGGGTGACCAATCGTTATAAACCGAGTTTCCTCCGTGCCTCGGAAAGCACGTTAAGCTGTTGGTCCCGGCTGTCATTTGTAGATCTTTGACAGTCGTTACATGTTGTCAGTGTCCCGAAAATCTGACAATCAGTCTTACCATGGGGTTACGTATTACCCAGTAGTATCTGGGTTGTGTAGGTCATATAGGCAGTCGCTCCATGTAAAATACTGTATTCAGCTGCATCCGGTAAGACTGGAAGCTGACCCCAAATTAGCTGGGAAAAGGCTAAGCAGATGATGATGATAAAATAAAAAACTATAAATATTTTTATCTCTTTGGATTAAAGGTCTTGAAGACAGACGGACAGCAAAGTGATCCTGTAAGGGTTCCGTTTTTTCCTTACGAGTTACGGAACTCTAAAAAAGAATTAGATATTTGCGATTAGAATCTTAACGTATCTACGTAAGGTAGGATTTATATCACTGTGACTGTACAGTGATAGTATTTTAGGAATATTCAGAATATTCCTAGTGACAAATTAGGGATTGTAGACCCTACCTGCATTAATTTTCATGTGATGGCTCCCTCGAAAATAAAATCTGTAGGCCGTCAGGGCCTGTACCTGCCGGAGCAGAGGGTTATTCGAAAGAGATACCTCGGCCACGGAATAGTAAGGGCAAAAGAAAGAACATTGATGAATTTTAGTTAGTACAAGTCTGACAAAGACAGAAGCTACCTTCTGCTCTGCCCAGAGAGGGAGAACTGCAAAGTCTCCTATTACCCATCCGAATAAAGGGTGGTTAAGCGATTTCGTGGCCAACTATACAAGCTAGAAATAACGTTACGTCATTTAGTTTACACATACGATCATAAAACGACTTTATGTAAGTCAAGTTCAAGTTGACAAGGATTACCAGTTGCTTAAGGCTAGATTCTAGATCAGTTATTATAAATCTAGAATGTTAGGTTAGGTGGTGATATGTGGAGTCAACCTTCAAAAGTTAATAGTCATGTGTGTCTTAATCATTCTCACCTACAACTTGGTCTACTCGTATTAAATAATTCACACTAATAATAATCGTGCTCTAATAAGAAATATTTAAAATTGTAATTATATGTATAAAAACCAATAAATGAATCGTGCTCTTAAGCTCGTGGTTAAATTAGCCGCACGGGTCGATCTTTAGGTTAAGCTGCACTTGCCTAGGTTGGTCTGTGGATGGGTGACCATCCGCCTGCTGGGTTTTAATTGCGGTTGGGAAATCATCAAATAACTGCATCCACTCTGGGCGGAGGGGAGGGGGAGTGTCAAACTTGTACTGACTAAAACCCAAAGTTGCAGAATACAGCCTATGTTAGTTCCTAATAATTTAAGCTTTCTCTTGGTAAAAGATGGTTAAAATCGGTCCAGTAGTTTCGGAGTCTATTCGGTACAAACAAATATAAAATATTTCCTCTATAAAATATTAGTAGTACTATCAGTTGAAGTAGTTGTTTCAATGATAACATCGTACTTCCAAACCTTACATCTTATATTGGTGTAGACGTATTTTCCTTTAAAACCTAGTTTGTATTTACTCAGCGTACCTACAAGGAAAAAGTTCAGATAATAACTAAAAGCTTTACATCTAGATATGAAGACACGCTTTTTGCGTAGGTACAGTCTTGAGCAACAAACCCAGTTTTTATCGCAAATAGAGGTACATACATAATATTTACATGAAGAGCTTAACCTTGGCAGTGTCACGTTATATACCGGATCTTATTGTCTGTCAGTCTGGACCGTCATTAAGTCAATAGTAAGAAGTATTTGTGTGAGCATCTTAAATTTGAACCTACGAAATTATTAGTTAATAGAATTAGTTTTGTCTAGCTTCAGTCCGCGTGGCATAGTACGCTAACTTTAACCGGTGTGATGATCGAAAAAAAATATCTTTCTCTCCCCTTTTCTTCCCTCTTACTCCCTCTTTCATCACTATTTTTATCCTACGTCCGTCTCCAGAGCCCCAACTCTCTGTACCAAAATTCATCACAATCAGTTTTTCCATTTAGGCGTGAAGACGGAAGATAGGACGGAGGAGGACGGAGAATAAAGGCGTTTCGGTTTTGTTAAGGGTACTTTTATACACTATCATATATTAATTCATATTCATACTTAAGTAACTTCTCATTTATTATAATTAATCGTCATCTTACGAGGCAGCCTTTAAGTTTCACACAGTCTTTAATCCTTTCTCCTGGTCATCTTCTATTCACAGAGTCAGAACCATATTCCTTTAAAACTTATAAACATTGCATACTAGCTGTGCCCGGCATGCCTTGCTTGCAATTGTTGTACATACACAACCTACCCTACTTATCCTATTCACCCTACTTTTTTTTCATAAGAACCTTCTTCCGACATTAAACATCACAACAAAAAAGAATTAGCGAAATCGGTTCAGCTATTCTCGAGATTTGCGCTTAGCAACAAATTCAGAGACTTATTTTAATAAGAAGATATATGAGACTACTGACGTACTTAAGTTAAAATCACACACAAATCACATTTGCAATCCTCAATATGCAGTGAGCGCGTCGTCATTTTCTCTCTGTATACCTCTATCCTATAAAGAACAGGTGGCCTACAAAACGGCAGCCATTTTGTTTGATACAATATGCTGAATTCCTGTTGTTTACAGAGCTTCCCTTCCCAGTAAACTCAAACGGACAACAAAGCCACAGAAAAGTTACATTTCAGAGTGCCTATTATAGCGAAATTAAAACCTTTTTACCCTCTTATAAGGTCAGCGGATGTAAAGTGGACCTTAGTCCCTAAAAAGTTTAGGTTCTAATGTGTAACATTTTGGGGAAATTCTAGGCTTGTCTTGTATCCTTGGTTTTGAAAGCTTGATATGCAGAAATCAGTGTCTACTTGGTACTTTGATGAATTCGTGTAGGTAGATAATATTGTACATATTTTTAAGGTTCCATACCTCGTAATCAAAACACGGAACCCTTATTGGTAACTTTGTTGTCCGTCTGTCTGTCAGAACCCTTTATCTTAGGAACGCGTGGAGGTATCGAGATGCAATTAAAAACAACAAACCGTATACTTATACCTGTGATCCTTTTGTGCTGTGAAAAAATCAATCTTTTAAGTCAAAATTATCAAAAGATATGGCCGGTTATGTCACAACTTTGTACGGAATCGTCGGTGCGCGAGTCTGACTCGCTCTTGACCGGTTTTTATTTCAGATATTATGTAGCCATTCCTTATTTTTTTTCTTATAAAACTGTGCCCCACACTAGGAATTTCTCCTGTATTGTGTGTGTCTACAAACACTTAAACTCACATACGCAAACAGCCAAACCCGGAACAACTATTTGTAGGTCATACAATATTTGTTCCGTGCGGGGATCGAACCCGCGACACACGGAAATGCACATATAGAGAATAATCTGGATCGTTCATAGGACTGACGTATCCATACTCAATGAACTCGATACAAAAACTGCCGTCTCAGATTCATTGAAAGTTTTCTCTGAATCTAATAGTCTTTGTAAGACACGAAATAGCCGGAACAACTTTTCTTGTTGATGTAAATATATATCCGTTAATATTCATTAAAACAGTGATATCAGATGGCATTAAATTAGATATTAATAAGTGACATTTCACATTAAAATACTACTAACTAGAAAAAAAAAACCAGCCAAGTAAGCTGTAGTTTTTTTTGTTTTCCTTTTTAAAAACGTTGCTTCACACTAGGACTTTCTCCTGTATCGTGGGTGCGTTTACAAACATTTAAACTCACATAATCAAACAGCCAGACCTAGAACAACTATCTGTAGGCCAAACAAATATTAGTTCCGTGCGGTGATTGAACCAGCGACACGCAGCGCAGCAGTCGATCGCTCAGCCACAGCGCCAACCGTGCCGTCAAATCATATTAATAAATATTCGCGTTAAACAAGCCGTATTGTAAATGATAAATGATGTTTATTTTTGCAAGTAGGTTTTCACAAACACTTTTACACGTCATTTTTTTTTAAAAACTGGATGAGGCCGGTGTTTCGTACCCGACTACTCTGAGAAGAAACAGCTGAAACAAACTCAGAGGTCAGTCTCTTTTAAAGTCCAGACAGGTAGTCCAGTAGGTAAGGTTAGTTGTACTATGGCCCAGCAGTGGACAACGACAGCCGTACAAAGTATTACATTACTAGATTTGCCATGTAAACAGTAATTTCTCGAAACGCGTCGTTTGTAATGACGTTGTCCCGCCATTGTGCATTGTTCCAGTAGACCATGAGAACGGCTTAGCGTTGAGGTTAACGTCTCATTGTTAGGATACCTCGAGAACTTGATAGGTATCTGATATCAATCAAGTTTTAATCCAATTCCCAGGTAATCAGAACGTGTGATGAAATTCAGCCACATATCTGTAAGCCAGTGTCTCATTCGTCGTCTGACCCAGTCTTTTTAGGTTGCTACTCCTTCTAGGAAGGTCGTGTCCAGGTTCTTTGGCTCCGATGGCTTAATGATAATGATAAATGATGTTTATTACACTTTTACACGTCTTTTTTTTAAAAATAGATGAGGCCGGTGTTTCGTACCCGACTACTCTGAGAAGAAACAGCCGAAGCTCAGAGGTCATAGTCTCTTTTAAGATCCAAACATAAAAAATCTTGGTCAACTTGCATGAGGGCTATGCAGATTAGTGTCTGAAATGGTCTTTTTAAAAAAGCACCACGCAGTCAGTGCTTCGTCATTGCCATTTCAGTTTGTCTACTTTGCAAGCTAAGTGGTCAACTCGAATTTATTTTCCCGATAATTACATTAAATGTATTACACTTACTTTCATACAAATTCTATCGGAAACTTTAAGAAGCTCATTCTGTAGAACATAAATCTAAAAGCCACATCTGTATGAAAGTAGATCGGTGCCCATAAAACCGTATGCAATATGCAGTAAATCATACAAACTTAGATTTGCTCTCACACGTACCTTGTACAGTGACGGACACTAATATGTATACACTTAGCAAAATACAACATTCATTTGTAAAATAATACTCAAATTTTCCGTCAATTTTGGGCCAATTTGTCAAAAAATTAATTTGTTTATCGAAATGGTATAATTATTTATTATACTCCCGAGGCGGTCGAATATTAATTTTATTTTTGACAGTAATTTATGACTTATTGGTTGATCTACTTGTGTCATTTTTGTGGCAATCGAAAATAAAGTCTCGTGAAGAATTTGTGGGTAGTAATTTGTAAACAATTTTTCAACTTTTTTGTGTTTTTTAGAAGTAGGTTTATTTTAGCAAACAAGTTTTATGTAGGTATGACATCCAAAACACTATGTTCGAAATAACAGCACAAAATCAGTGTCAATTTCTTTTACCCAGTTGCTGTGTAGTGGAAGTAAAATAGGCAGTCGTTCTCGTTCCATGTAATATACCTACTGGTGTTCAGTTGCATCCGGTTAGACTTGAAGACAACCCAATATTATATAGTTGTCGATGGCGATGAAAGAAGACTCTGACTTATAAAAGATGCAACGTGTAGACATATAATTGCTCATGACTGTACCTGCTAGAGTTACTCATTTCTTTCAACAATTCATATTTGTAACAAGAATGAATAGTAGAGGTTACTCTACTTTCCAATATGAACAGTCAGCATTGTAGGATAAATTATTCTGGTAAAAGTTCTGGGAAGATTAGCAAGTCAGCGAGTTTGCTGCTAGATGCGTTTGTAAGCAGCGCGACGCTAAATGACTGAGTTCAATCTCGGTATAGTTTTCCTTTGCTAACACTGTTTCTTCAACCTCACATCTTCAACTCCCTTTTCATAATTACCGCTAAGGGAATATTGTTTGTTACATTTAATCAATCTATTTTTATCAGTTAACCGATGTTGCCATAGTCAAAAAAGATAATTTTACCTTTTATGACTATTGTAATTATTCTCTTCTCATTATTTCCAATTTCAAGTTGGCGCTTTTTTTTTAACCTTCATACTACAAATTTCGGATTCGTGGGTGCGTTGTGAACATTTAAATTCACATCCACAGACGTCCAGACCCGGAACATCTACCTGTTGTTGTGATAGTATTTACATAGTGTGAACAACTGTTGGTGAAACCATTAAATAATATAAAATAATCAAGTAATAGCTATTCTACTATTACTTGATTATTATAATAGCTAAAGTGAGTTTGTTTGTTGGTTACGTCTTCACGCCCAAATGGTCAAACCGATTTTGATGAATTTTTGTACAGAGATAGTTGGGACCCTGGAGAAGGACATTTTTAAGTGAAAAATGAGGGACAGATAGGGAAGAAAAGGGAAAACTTAGCATTGCTATTACAATAAATAAGGCGCAAGGGCAAAAACTACAGGTAGCAAATCACGAAAGGGGAACTGTGTTACCCCGAATTTAACGCGAGTGAAGCCGCGAGCAAAAGCTAGTTTCTAATACTTTTCTAATACTACTACGTAAGAGTATCTAACATAACAAGACCTTGGTGGACAACATACCAAGAGACAAAGTCCAAAAATAATGTAAACAATTTCGCAAGCAAAAATCATTGCTATCAGCTTATTACCGCTCATATCAGCCGCATCTTTGAGGGGTGTAAAGTGCAGCACAAACACAATACTGTCTAAACTGGGGGGCGGACACCCACACCCCTCTGCACCCCCAACACCCCCCGGATAAACATGCGCACACTGCTTACACACGGGACTAGGATATTGAGGACGCTTACGTGGTTGAGTCAAGGTTTTGATTTGACTTTTATTATTTGTTTCTTTTATTTGGATGTTATTTTTTAGTCTAGTTTAGTTTAATTTTGACAGTGATTTATAACCAAAACCATAAAGAAAACGTCATACAAAAACAGTACTAAAATTGTATTATTATTTTTAACCGACTTTAAAAAAACGGAGGAGGTTCTCAATTCAACTCCTGTTTTTTTCGAGTTTTTTAAGCGTTTTCGCTGTAAATTCGGGCCGATTTTCAAAATTATAATTTGCCCATCTGAAAACGAAACATATTTTAATGTTGGAAACCAAATACGATAAACGCTCTTTCTGGTGAATAAGAGTTTTGCCTTGTAGGTTAGACTATTTTTTTTATCTGTTTGCGAAATCTTATAATTAAACATTTTTCCAAAACTCCAAAGTCTTGGAAACATGTTGTGGAAAATACTTTCCTCTAATTTTATCGTTTTATACGTAACTTAGTAATTAGACAACTTTGAAAGGAGAAGTAAATATGTTGCGCCGATGCCTAATAAATTGGGATAAGGCAGGAGAATATCGAAAACGACCTTTCCTTACCTTACCGACGATACTTTACTGACGAGACCTTACCGACGAGACCTTACCGACGAGACCTTACCGACGAGACCTTACCAACGAGATTTTACCGACGATACCTTACCGACGAAACGAGACCATACAACAAAACTCATAATATGATAATGAAGTTACTAATTATTAGTAGTAATTGTTAGTACAATTAACTTATTTAACGAATAGTAAAATAAAAATGGCCTGTTCGCATAGCAAGCCTTGCCATTCGCCTCACCGTATACTAAACTCTACCGAAAGTAAATCCACTATCGAAACACAAATCATTTCGTAAGCCACATTCCTATTCCACCCAACACACAAAAAAAAGAAACTGCCAATTTCGCACGAAAATAATGGCAGCACTCAAACGTGCCATCTTAATATTCAACAGTTAGGGTGACCATCCTCGCAAGACAAATGACTAGGGTGCATACAATTCACGGTCTCGAAGGAATTTCGTTAGGAAACTGCTGATTTGATTGATACAAAGAGATCATGGGATAAATGGGGTCGGTTATAGATTTTGTGCGGGACCATGGGGTGCTCAATCACCCCCTATAGCTTACGCAGCAGGTAGAGGGTTACGATTTTATCCATGTTTATTAAAAACGTATTTAGGGTTGAAATTTGCGGCGTTTATGAAGTTTTGTTGCCTTAGAGACCTTTGTTGTATTGAAAATATTCATCTACTGGGAGTCCAGTAAAAAGCGAGAGTGAGTTTGATTGTTACGTCTTCACGCCTATATGGCCAAACCGATTTTGATGAATTTTGGTACAGAGATGGTTGGGACCTTGGAGACGAACATAGGCTAAATAAGTGAGAAATGAAAGACAAAGAGGGAACAAAATGGGAGAGAAAGATATTTTTTTTTCGATCATAACGCGGGTTAAAACTAGCGTTAGCCCAAAGTAACTATGCCACGCAGACGAAGTCGCGGGCGGAAGCTAGTGTTCTATAAGACAAACCTAAAAAACCTACTAGAATAAAAATAATTACTTAAATAAAAATTGTTATTTCATTTAAGTAATTATCTTTATACTGTACCACTAAAGTACTGTATTGGATAAATTATATGTATGTATGAATGATGTATTAGTTAGTTGCTGATCAAGTTCGGCATATTAATACTTATTTTGAACTAGCTATTTCTACATGACTGCCCCATAAAACTGTTATGATATGTTTTTCTTCTAAACTAATGTAAGGTTGTATCGTCAACATTACCACGAGTAAAAATATTATACAGCTAATTAAAATACCGTCACGCTTCTAATCCCCAACGAGATAAGCAAAAGTGTACGTTACAACTCCAGACTCCGACTGAAAATTTTGTGATGAAAAACACTAAAGGTTTTCTTTACCCGTACTGGGACTCGAACCCAGGATCTAAGCTCAGCAATCGTGCTTGCAACGAAGTAGTTGGATAAAATATTCTAATATCAAAACCTCATCTAGTATAATATAAATAGCTGGCGCCCGCGGCTTCGCCCGCGTTATAATAGAAAAAAAGTATCCCATGTGTTTTTCCAGACTATAATATACCTCTATGTCAAATTTCATCAAGATCCGTTCAGCCGTTTTGACGTGAAAGAGTAATAAACATCCATACATCCATCCTCAAAAACACTCGCATTTATAATATTAGTAAGATATAGCCTTTGTTTAACGACGATTGTATAATGACCTATTATACAATCGTTCCAAAGGAAATTAGTCTATAAATAATTTAATCGTCGACTCACATCCAATGCTAAGTGCAAGGCAGCCAGGCCAGTGCTCATAAAGTTCAAGATCAACTGCACACGTGACCCGCTCACTTTCAACCTGTCTACTATTAACGCACGATATTACACCATGTTTTATCCCTGTCGCATTCAAAAATCGTTTTAAAGAACACGGTTGGCGCAGTGGCTGAGCGATCGACTGCTACGCTATGTGTCGCGGTTTCGATCCCGAACAAATATTTGTATGGCCTACAGATAGTTGTTGCGATTCTCGCTGTTTGTGTATGTGAGTTTCAATGCTTGTAAACGCACCCACGATACAGGAGAAATTCCTAGTGTCGGGCAATGTTTTTTTTTTTAAATTGCCTCAACTTTTGGTTAAATATTAACATAGTTTGTCTAGGTTGGATTGTGGATGGGTGACCACACGTTTTTACATACCGAGTTTCCTCCGTGCCTCGAAAAGCACGCCGTTTAAGCCGTTGGTCGCGGCTGTCATTTGTAGATCTTTGATAGTCGTTACAGGTAGTCAGTGTTACGAAAGTCTGACAACCAGTCTTACCAAGGGGTATCGCATTACCCAGTACTGATAGGCAGTCGCTCCATGTAAAAAACTGATATTCAGCTGCATCCGGTTAGACTGGAAACCAACCCCAACAAAGTTGGGAAAAGGCTAGGCAGATGATGAGGTTCATCCCTATTACATGGGACATTTTCACGACATTTGGGTGACGTAGGTAAAGGCGTGATGTGTGAATGATGTTTGAAAACGTTCGCAACAAACGAACTCTATTCTAAAAAGTTAGGTTAGTAACACACAACATTAATCTTCCAATCATATGGCTTTCGAACAAAAATCATTCGATACACCTACACATTGAAATTCGAAACACTCTTGCTCACAAAGCTCTTACAATTTTACGTGAAGAGTGCCGTTAACTCCAGAAGCTAAGGTTTTATTGACCAATTCACTTTTATTTGAATAGAAAGGGTTATTGGGCCGACGGATACATATTCTTAAATGCGCTCCGAACAACCCTTGTAGAGTGCTTCTTGGGTATTCAAATGAGTGTTTTGGATATTATTATTTAAGCTAGGATGAGTTCGGAAATACAAATAATTAAGGTGATGCAAAGCAAGAGAGCATCATCGTTTAAGGCGAAGTTTTACGCAGAGGGGCCTGCCAGGGTCACCACCTGTCGAGGATGCAGGTTTTTCGAAAGAGATATTCGCGAACATAAAGGGACATCCGTCCATCTGCAAAAAAAAAGCTAAGTTTTACGAATTTTGAACTTTTTTGAACCCATGGAAACACAAAAATATAAAAAAGAACACCATGAAAAATTGTGTTATTAAAGTTTTATAAATTATACATGACCAAAGGCTTTGTAAAAATTAAATATTGACATAAAATAGTAGGCTCGATGAAAATAAATCACGAATGTAACACTAATTTACGATTTCAAACGTATTATCCTAAGAATAAATTATGTCTTGGAAAAGTATTTGAAAGTTATATAAAATCATAAAGCTTTTTTATTAAATAGGCTTGGTGGAAAATTATATTTTTTTTATAATTAGTTACTATTTTTTTTTTAATAAATACAAAACTGTTGTTTCGATGCTGCGAAGTCGACATAGACCCGACCAATCGACCGGTGAGCTCTGAGAAATAACGTCGCGGTAAAAGAGACCCTTAACTAATGAAATATCAAGTAAACTGCCTACTGCTTTCAACTTCATTCCATTTCATGTTATGATACACCGAATCTCAGAACATGAAAATGAACCAAATGAAATTGGATAAAATATTGTTTTTTAGAGAAACGGAATCCTTATTGGATCATATTGTGCCCGTCTGTCTATCTGTCTGTCAAGGCCCTTTATCTCAAGAACGCGTGGAGGTATTGAGTTGAAATTAAAATCATATACTCAAGTGTGTTGTACCTTTATGCTGTCAAAAAATCAACCTTCTAAGTCTACGCAGTCAAAAGATATGGCCGTTTATATCGCAAGTTTGCAAGTCTAACTTGCTCTTGGCCGCCTTTACGTTTTTTTCGCGCCATGGAGCAATTTAAGTTACAAAAAACGATGTTTCCATCTATCTCTATATCTTAATGGCAGCTAGCTACGGCTATTATTACATCCGAACATGGCTATAAAAAAAATCCCATAAAAACATGCAACACGCTAAGAATTCTCCAACGTCCGCAGATTCGGTAGTCACTAATCACGGCCACGCTTGGCTGGCGGGGTCACTCGGGTGAGAGGGCTCGGCTATCTACCTACACTACCTACCCACCTAACTGATGGCTGGGAGTATGGCAGGGCCTCCTTAATGAGACGAGCTTGTGTCCATCAGATACTTTAGTAACTGATCAAAACGGTGTAACTAGTAATGTGTAATGTAACTAGTATTTGACGGGCCTATTGGTCTAGTGGTTAGTGGCCCTGTCTGCTGAGCCGGAGGTCGTGGCTTCGATTCCCACCCAGGACAAACTTTGTGTGATGAGCATGATAGTTTGTTCTGTGTCTGGGTGTGATTTATTAAAATGTACGTATTTATAAATTATATAAGTATGTATATCAGTTGTTTGGTTACCATAACACAAGCTCTGCTTAGCTTGGGATTAGATAGCCGTGTGTGAGCTGTCCCAAGATATTATAAAAAAAAATAGTAGTAAGTTTATTTATCAAAAGAAGCTACACTAATCAACATTATCAGATTCACAAACTAAGCAGCGCTTGTTTTATCTTGTGGCTTGGAAAGCTACCCACCAATATCTACCTTAAAAGGTTGCACGGAAAAACTGGATCGGGAGGATTTTTTTCATCGGTAATTTAAAACCGGGCAAGTGCAAATCGGACTTGCGCATTCAGGGTTCCAAACTAACTTGCGACATAAATGGCCATTTTTTTTTTAACTGCGTAGATTTCGAGGGTAGTTATTTTAAAACTTCAAGGTACCAAAACATGTGTCTTATACTCAAGTTTATTTTAATTTCAATTCGATACCTCAAAGCGTTCCCGAAATAAATGGTCTAGACAGACAGACAGACAGACAGACTACAAAGTGATCCTATAAGTACAAAAGCGCACGAAGAGTTCCGTACTATCCTTATACTTAACTAATATTATAAAAGCGAAAGTGAGTTTGTTTGTTTGTTACCTCTTCACGCCTAAAGGGCTAAAACCGATCTTGATGAATTTTGGTACAGAGATAGCTGGACCCTGGAGACGGACACAGACTATTTTATAAAAAAAAATGATTCAAATATGAGGGAGAAAGAGGGAAAAAAGGAAACTTAGCATTGCTATTACAATAAATAAGGCGCTAGGGCAAAAAACTACAGGTATCAGGTACCTGTAAATCAGGAAAAGGAAAACTGTTATCCCGAATTTAACGCGATCGAAGCCGCGGGCAAAAGCTAGTTATAAATAAAGGGCAAACATATTAACATCAAATGACAAATAAAAAACCATTAAGGATTGACCTTTAAAACTTTCCTCTGCCTACGATTGTGAAATTGTGTATTCTATGTGATTGATTATGATAAATACAAACCGATTTACCATTAGCTCGTAGTTTATTTCGGTTGTTGTTGTGGTTACTCCAACGTGGGTGTGTTATAATAGGTGGGTGTCCCAAAACCTGTGGGCGAGAGAGGATATGAATAGCTTATACAATTGGCTTCGTCCGCGTGGAGATAGGTTATCTACGGAATCCATACTACCGGGATAAAAGAAAAGTGTAAATCTCGGCCAAACCGGGAAAACTATATGTCTGCCAATTTTATCCAAATATGTTCTGTAGTTTATTGCGTGAAAGAGTAGGTACCACTCACACACATCATTTTAGCAGTTGCATAACCAGCTTATGTCCGTGGTTTGTCCTCGTGGAGTTAATTAATTGTCCTACAGGATCCGTACTAACGGAATAATAAGTTAAATGTGTTAATCTCAGCCAAATCGGGAAAACTATGTATGCCAAATTTCGTACAAAAATGTTCTGTAGTTTTTTTACGTGAAAGAGACCACACACACACATCCATAAATCCTCCCGAACTTTCGAACTTATTAAATAAGTTACAAAGTGGAAAGTAGGATTTCACTACCCTTTAAAAGTTCATGGTCGTCATACTTTTACAAGTGCAACAATCACTTACAAGCTAACACCACATGCACTATATGGTTTATACCCATATAAGGTTGACTCTGGCCCGCTCCTCCCAGAGCAAGGGAAGTTATTTGAAGATTTCAAATCCACAAAATAAGGGCCGAATCATCACTTTACATCTGGCGAGGCATGGCAAAACGTAATACTATTTAGTATGAAAAGAAACTATTTGTAGGCTACGCAGTAGACAGTTGATAAGCTTACAATAACATCAACAATGATTACGCAACATGTCTATCATACGATTACTGATGTGTTGCCGAAAATTCACAGTTGGTTGATTACGGCCCCTCTGCCTGTAGTGAGGGGCGCCGCCTATTGTATTGAGATCTGCTCTAATCTCCAGTCTGTTTTGCTGACGGAGATAGGAATCAACTAACCATGGTGCGTCCGTAGTTGAGTTTCCGAATCCTTACTGTTAATATTATAAAAGCGAAAAAGAGTTTGTTTGTTACGCCTTCACGCCATTACCGATTTTAGTACAGAGATAGTCGAGACCCTGGAGACGGACATAGGTTATTTTTTTAATGTGAGAAATGAGGGACAAAGAGGGAAGAAAAGGGAAAAAACACGCATTGCTATTACAATAAATAAGACGCAAGGGCAAAAACTACAGTTAGCAGGTGCCTGCAAATCAGGAAAGGGGAACTGTGCTACCCCGAATTTAACACGAGCGAAGCCGCGGGCAAAAGCTATTACCTACAAATATAAAATTCTGATTGGTTAGTTTAAGGCGAGTAAGTGCTGCCATTTTTTTATTTGCTGATCTAAATTGTAATACCCCTGATGTTAAGCAGTGCTTTGCATCTGGTCGTTGATTTGGCAACACATATGTATATTTATAGTCGACGTCTACCTTGAACGGGTCTACAGTATTTCCCCGGGCTAACTCTTTCACAAGAAATGTTACCTCGACATTTTGCTCATAAAGTGACAAGAAGTTGACATCATCCGTCTAGCGCTTTCCCAACAATTTTGGGGTCGGCTTTAAGCCTAAGTGGATGCACCGATAACTGGAGCGACTGTCTATCTGATCTTCATATCCTCAATACTGAGTAACACGACACAGATGTTAAGACTAATGTACTAATGACAGCCAGGACGTAAAGAAGGCTGGGTATGGATGGTCATGTATCCACAACTTGACCTTCAAGATCAGCCGGACGGTCATTACTTCAAAAAGTATTCTATTATTTTCTCTCCTCAAGATCTCCAAAAGACTTTTCGCCCAAAAAAAATATACAAGTAAAACGTGAAGAGTCTTGTTGAAGACGCAAACGAGTATCGAAATGGCGAGACAAAACTGTATTAAGTGTACGTGTCGGGGGCGAGGGGAAGTTCCACCCCTCAGGGGGTGTAGGGGTGGGGTAGGGTTGTGGCGGGGTATATTTTAATCGGTTATGTTTCGGCTTTAGGGACTTCTGTGCGTTTGTGTTGTGTGAGTCTGCTGGAGTTTTGTAAAGATGATTGTCGGTTGTATGTCGTATGGGGCTTATAGAGGAGCTTAGTGAATGGTAGATATATTTCTTTTATAGAAATAATGATAAAGGACGAAATTGAGCAGAGTAAAGCGTGCCGATTTGGCAGAATTCTATTGGTACCTATTGAGAGAAAATCGATCATCTTCGAGTTACAAGCAAAATGAAAATGAAAATGAAAGTGAAAATGTTCTTAATTCTTCGCCGGCTGATATTTGGAAGTTTCTTAAGTCGCTTGGTTTCACAAAGTCCCCTTCTAGTGCCGTTCCTCTTAATTTGCCTTTAAATGCTCTTAACAAACATTTTTCAACGTCTGCTGCACTTGCGGTTGGTATTAAGGGTAATACTATTCAAGAAATTACTTCCAAGCCAATGCTTCCTCCTGACTCCTTTTCTTTCTCCCCTGTGACTAATCATGAGGTCTTTAAATTTTTTTTCCTCAATTAAATCTAAGGCTGTGGGCTGTGACGGGGTCAGCCGTACTATGTTATCTTTTATGATTGAAAACTTAATCCCAGTTATTACTTACATCGTCAATTCTTCTCTGCAATCTGGAGTGCTTCCTGCGATTTGGCGTAAGGCTTACATTATCCCTCTTCCTAAAATTTCTAATCCTAGTTTAGCTAATCACTTTAGACCCATCTCCATTCTCCCTTTCCTGTCTAAGATCCTTGAAGCAGTTGCTCTTAAACAATTATCCTCTTTCGTTTTTAAGAATAATCTTTTGTCCAGTTCCCAATCCGGTTTTCGGCTTGGCCACAGCACAGCCACAGCTTTGCTTAAAGTTACAGAAGATATTCGGGATGGCTTGGAGAATTCTAAGTTAACGGTGTTAGTTTTAATAGATTTTTCCAATGCTTTTAACACCGTTGATCACGAAATTCTCCTGGCCATACTTTCTCAAATTGGGGTGTCTTCTTTGTCACGTAATTGGGTGTCTTCTTATCTTCGTGGTCGCCAGCAGGCGGTGCGTGTTGATCAGGATAACTCTGACTGGTGCGACCTGATGACTGGTGTTCCACAAGGCGGTATACTATCTCCTCTCTTATTTTCTTTATTTATTAACTCCATTACTGCTATCCTCAAATGTTCTTACCATCTGTACGCTGATGATTTGCAACTTTACGCTCAATCAGATATTGCGAACCTTGATGAATGCATTTCATCCCTTAATGCTGATCTCCGATCTATTGAGGAATGGTCTGGCAAATTTGGGGTTTCTGTTAACGTTGGGAAATGTCAGGCCATCCTCATTGGTAGCTCGCACTATTTGAGAAATGTGAACATTAGTCAACTTGCACCACTGATGTATCAGAATTCAATTATTTCTTTCTCACCTCACGTTAAGGACTTAGGTTTGTACATTGACGACTGTTTCAGCTGGAATAAGCACGTGGCTCAAGTGAGTCAGAAAGTCACTCTCTCGCTGCGGTCTCTCTATAGATTTAAGCACTTTCTCCCATCTAGCACTAAACTCATTTTGGTTCAGTCTCTTGTGCTTCCCATTATCGACTATGGTGATGTTTGTTATTCTGATCTATCCCAGGAACTTCTCAATAAATTGGATCGTCTTCTTAATAATTGCATTCGCTTTGTGTTTGGCCTTCGTAAATATGATCACATCTCTTCCTTCCGTACTCAGCTTAAGTGGCTGCCTATACGACTCAGGAGGTCCCTCAGATCTCTCTGTATGCTGTACTCTATCTTGAATGATCCGTATGCTCCAGATTATTTAAAAAAATATTTTAAAGTGTTGGGCAGTTCTCACAGCCGTAACCTTCGGGCTTCCGAAAATCTACTCCTCCAAGTTCCATTACACCGCACCGGTTTTATGTCCAAATCATACGCAATTTCAACAATAAAGCTCTGGAACGCGCTACCCTTTGGCATTAAAAAAGCTGAAAGTAAACTTACCTTTAAAAGAAAAGTTCGTAAACACTATTTAGGTCCGCCTACCAATTAAAAGTCATAGTAATTACTGTTAAAGTTCTCGTTTTTATTTATTTTTAATTGTATTTATTAGTTTATTTGATATGTATATGTGTATTAGTATCCGTATAAATATATATGTTTTCATAATCAAATAGTTTTAGATATATTTATTTTTGTACCCTATCACAATGTTGTCGTATTTTACCCAAAGGTTGACTGGTAGAGAATGCCTTATGGCATTAAGTCCGCCTATGTACCACTATTGTACATGAAGTTTAAATAAATAAATAAATAAAATATGAGGAGTGGTTGCTCCGGGTGATTTTTTTCGTCAAATTGTATCAAAATAATTAGAACAGAATCATAATTTATTGTTGTTGTTGGCGGGTCACAAACAAAGGTAAAAAATACATCTATAACAAACCCCTAGACTAAACAAGAATTAGAAAATTAGATAATTTGACAAAAAAAAAAACATTTTTTCACTTATTTTTATTTAGAGATCCTAAAAATACTAAAAGCCGACTACAATAATTGGCAAAACGATAGCAAATGAAGAATATTAAAAAAAATCTTCAGAAGCTATTCCTAAATACTTCCTACACAGCATTCTCACAAAAATCTCCCAACTTAAACTCAAGCTTCCCCCGCGTTCGTAACAAATCTCAGGGGTTGAGTACGTCAATCAAAATATCCCTTAATGGGGTGCCAGATCCCGCTTAGGATATTAGATAAATACGCACGAGGCAGCCGGTGATAACGATAATGAGCCATGGGGACTGCAAGGGTGAATCCGGAATCGAAACGGGGTGTTTTAAAACTGAGTTACGATATAGCATTTTAGGGTTACTGGCATGATAAATATTTTATTTAGTCATGGTTTAAGATGAGTCATATTCTTGCACTAACTGACACCACACAGATTGAGTGGACCTGACCGGTCCACTCAATCTTTGTGGTGCTTTCTTAAACCGTTTCTTCACCTAAGCAAATAATCTAATCATTATTTTGAACTAAGTTAGGATCAGCTTCCAAAAAAATTGTTGATTATTTTCGACCATATTATGAAGTAAAAATGTTTTAAACATTTTTCTAACTCTTTTGCTCCTTATCCCTTCCTCCTTATCCTCTTTACAAATACTCAATCCTCCAAATTTTTTGTGTATCTGCCTCCACTCGCTCCTTGTACACACTGCAGCTGCACCCGGTTGCACTGGAATCCGACCCCAACATAGTTGATAAGAGAGAAACAGATGATGAGATACCAACAACCACATTGTTCGCAAAATTCCGCTACCTAACTAATTTAAATGTACCCTGAATATTATGAAATTGAAGTCTTTGAATTGCTTTCGAGAAATATTGAGCATCAAAGCAAATAACCTACATAAGGTAGGACTGCAATATAAAAATAAAATATTAGCAATTTAAATGATCGAAAGGAAATTTATTCATCGGATAGCGAGAAGAGACTATCGTAACATTCGTAACGTGGGTTCAATAACTCGTTGGCAATTAATAGTAAGAACCAATATTACCGACTTTAAAAAAGGAGGAGTTTCTAAATTCGACTGTATTTTTTGTACGTTTGTTACGCGACTTCTTTGTCAATTGTGAGCTGCTACCCTACCATGACGTCTTAAAGCAGAACTTATTCCACTGAGGCAAAGAGACAGAGCTATACAGGGTGTCTAGCACCATCTCTTTCTGACACAGGAATAAGAACTGCTATAAGATGTCATGGTAACCCTACTGATTATAAAATCCTACTATCCTACTTAAATAATATTATAAATGCGAATGTTTGTGAAGATGGATGCATGGATGTGTGTTACTCTTTCACGTCAAAGCGGCTGAATGGATCTTGATGAAAATTGGCATAGAGTTAGATTATAATCTGGAATAATACATATAAACCGCGGGCGCTAGCTAGTTTTATTTAAATTGCTTCGGTAGTTTATGAGTTATCTTCTATATTACATGTGTTTTCTGCTAATGTAAGTGGATGATGTGCAGACGCCTGCACATCAAGCTACTACAATCTGTCAGATTTCTTTGATAGATTTTCGACTTAGGAGTAAAGTATTAGGTTCAAGATTCGTTGGGAAAAATTGACAGTTTCGGGTAGCTACACCTGCAGGCGTCTGTAATTATATCTTTTAGTAGCAATGTGTGCAATGGATGATAAGAATTTGTGTGAGATGACGTGCTATCGGAATACGCATAAAAAATTAAATAAAAGTCACCGACTTCTGGAAGTAAACTTATTTCACGTTGTTTTAGTGTTTTAGGAAGTTGGTTTAAAGTTTCTAAATTTCAGCTTTTCTAGTTGTAGTTTCTGTTGCTGGATCCTTATGAACTTGCAACTAGTCGAGTCAATTTGTATTTCTTGTGTTACGAACAGGTTTTCTACTGTTCTTCTTGAAATTTCTCATGTCATCGAGGGTGCGTCCACAAACATTTAAACTCAGATGTACACAAATAGCCAGACCCGAACCTGTAGGATATGCAAATGGGAGATTTTTGTGAGAATGCTGTGTAGGAAATATTTAGAAATAGCTTCTGAAGATTTTTTTTCATATTCTTCATTTGTCTATCGTTTTGCCAATTATTGTAGTCGGCTTTTAGTATTTTTGAGATCTCATTTAGGAGTATTTTTTTTTTTGTAAAATTTTCTTTTTCTTGTACAGTCTCAGCGTTTGTTATAGACGTATTTTTACATTTATTAGTATTATTACCTTTGTTTGTGACCCGCCAACAACAACAATTTGTTCCGTGCGGGATTCGATCCCGCAACACTTACTAAAGCAGCCAGCAACTTGAGTCTCTCGTCCACTTACTTGTATCTGTATAATATATAACTCCTAGGATTTTAATATCACCCCTGTAATCTATGGTGAGTTAAATAAGGTTAAACCCTAACGGTACCTTCAACTCTTTAAGCCTATTGCCACGTTGCGGGTTGTTCGAAAGAGATACCGCGGCCCCGGAACGTAAAGGGCAATAGAAGGAACATGGGTGGGTTTTGGTCAGTACAAGTCTGACATTCCCCCCCGCTCCGCCCAGAGCGGGGGAAGTCATTTGATGATTTCTCACCCGAAAAAAAACCCTATTGCCACCAAACCTAGTATTCAGAGTTTCAGACTTTAAGCCACTGAGAAAAAGAAAAATCCCAACATTACTTAACCAAACTAAAACCTACGCAGGATAAATCTAAAAAGTCTTATATGAATTTTTATAGTTACAAATATGACGAAAATTTATCAGTGAATTTAATCCGGTTTTACCCACAGGCTTAACTCCGCTGAGGGAAGAGGAATTACTGCTGCCTTAGCGCACATATTCGAGGTTTTTTTCCACCGTGTTTTGGATCCCTTGGGATGAGGTATTTTATTTACGAGTAGATATATCTACCTACTATGTCATATTAAATACTTACTAATATTATAAAAGTGAAAGTAAGTTTGTTTGTTACTTCTTCACGCCTAAATGGCTAAATCGATTTACTCCATCACCACCATAACTCTGATACCAGGTTAGGGACTAACCACACGAAGAAGGAAGAACATGCAATAGTGTGACAATATGATTTATATGCTACAAGCTTTTGCCCGCGGCTTCGCTCGTGTTAAATTCGGTATAACACAGTCCCTGCTACCTGCAGTTTGTGCCTTTGCGCCTTATTGATTTGTAATAGCAACGCTATGTTTTCCCTTTTCTTCCTTCGCTCTCATTCATATCCCACTTTTAATTGATAAAAAAATTGCCTATGTCCGTCTCCCGGTTCCCAACTATCTCTGTACCAAAATTCATTTTAATCGGTTTAGCCATTAAAACGTCAAGAGGTAACAAACAAACTCACTTTCGTTTTTATAATATTAGTAAGGATTAGTAAGGATATATTCACTAGTATGTTAAAGTGAAGTATTCGGCCTACTTGTAGAATTGAAGGTTCAAGCTCGTATCTTCGTCGCCTTAGTGTTCCACGCGCGCCACAAAGAGATGTCAGCAAAGCAGAGGGGCCTGCCACCGCCTGCCGGGGCCCCAAAACATAAAGGGCAATAGAAGAAACATGGGTAGGTTTTAATCAGTACAAGTCAGACACTCCCCCACGCCCAGAGCGGGGTAAGTTATTCGAAAAATGGGTAATAACGCTTCACACGACCTGGGAATTGAACTGAGAACCTCATGCTCGATAGGTTCTTCTACCTATTAATTTATGATTCAAGGTACCTTATTTGTATAACGGGTCAAAGACCTGGCGGCTGAGTCAGGCCGTTGACCCGTATTACTGAATAAATCATTAAAGGAACATCACCTTACTGAGAAGAATCTAAAGAAATATCTATAAATGTCATCGTTTACGCCCCACACGTAAAAGACTGCACGGTTGGCGCAGTAGTTAAGCGATTGGCTGCTGCGCGGCAAATCGCGGGTCCGGTCCCTGCACGAAACAAATATTTGTGGTCGGTAGTTGTTCCGGGTCTGGCTGTTTGTGTATGTGAGTTTGAATGTTTGTTAACGCACCCACGATACAGGAGAAATTTAGGTTTTTTTTAATTTAATGGCCTTTTTTCCCTTTAGTCCGTCCGTTTAAAAAGAGAACCGGCCAAGTGCGAGTTGAATTCGTAATAGCCACACAAACAGCCATATTTATTGATTGTTGATTATGTCACAGCTTCAATGGACCACAGACTTATGGATATACTAGCTTTCGCCCGCAGCTTCGCTCGCGTTAAATTTGGTATAACACACCAAGCAGACCTGTAGTTTTTGCTCTTGCGCCTGTTTGATTTGTAATAGCAACGCTAAGTTTTCCCTTTTCTTCCCTCGTTCTCCCTCATATCCCACTTTTTTTAAATAAAAGTGTCGTCATGTTATTATTTTATGTTACTTATAAGATCATTAATTGTCCGTATGTTTGTCTGTCAAGACACTTTATCTCGGGAACGCGTGGAGGTATCGAATCGAAATTGAAACCATATACGTGTCGTAGTCCCTTACTGTTGTGAAAATATATGTAGCCAAAAAATATGGATATTAAGTACATTAATTAAAAATAAAATTTAATTAATTTTTATTTTTTAAGATATCTCGCGCGTTAAAGTTTGCTCGGTACCATCGTTGAGTGAATCCGACTCGCACTTGGCCGTTTTTAATCGATCTAATAATTGATATCATATTTCGATTTTCACACAGTCGGTCGGTCATATGTTCAACTTTAAAAAAATATTTACATGATGTTCTTTCTTATATATTTATGTGGATTTCCAGAAGTTCAACCAGGTCGAAATTGTTTAAAACCTCGGCTTAAAACTGATGAGATAATACTGCCCTCGTTAGTCTGGACTTCTGCCCGGTTGATGGCAATAAGCTAGCTCCCTACATAATGGGATTCAAACATAACTGGCGAAATGTGTGCACCATTGGGTACACCTCTATCTAACTCTCCAGGAATTACCGGCGTGGTGTTAAATCAGATATGAGGCAATTATTCACCTTTGCCTCTAAGATAGATAGTTTCGCAAATACCTGCGACATTCCTAGAACTTCATAACGTAAGTTATAAAGCCAGGTGACTTGTAGATCACCAGCTTGAGAATTGCAGTTCAAGTATTTAGCCAGTTCTATCCTTGGAGTTTCAAAAGCTTTAGTGACCAGCCCTTTCAGGATTACAGTCTTGATAAATGATGTTTATTTTGCAAGTATATATAGGTTTTCACAATCAAGTTATTATATTAAAATTTTTACACGTCTCTTTTTAAAAGCTAGATGAGGCCGGTGTTTCTTATCCGACTACTCCGAGAAGAAACAGCCGAAACAAACTCAGAGGTCATAGTCTCTTTTAAGGTCCAGACAAAAAATCTTGGTCAACTTACATGAGGACTATGCAGATTAGTGTCTGAAGTGGTATTTATAAGAAAGCACTACACAGATTGAGTGGACCTGTGCAGTCAGTGCAAGCATTTGTCAGTTATCGTGTAGCTCAACTCATAACCCAAGGAGCTCAACGACAACAACGACGAACTGATGTTGTGTTGTGTTATATAATACACACAAAAATATAGTATAGACAGGCCGAATGATTGCCGTGGGCATTTTCTAGCTCTGTCACAAAAAACGGCAAAAAAAAACTTCTTGTTTAATGACTCGTTCTATAATTTACGAGTTTTACGAAAACCTTACCCATGGCCCATAGCAGCGATGGTGACTTATCAAATCGAACATCCGTCTGCTAATGGATTCGACTGACTATCCCCCCTCCCCCCAGCCAACTGATCGATCGCAGCTTTTAAGAATATTGCTTTGTGAAAAAACTTCATTTATAATTCATTGAGCATTCTAATCTGTGCCTTATTCTTGGTTGATTAGGTCTTAAATTTCAGTCGGGTAGCTATGGAGTTGAGACGTTTTGTTAGGGCGGGTGGTCCCCTAAATTCGGAAATTATTGTCAGTTCGCATTATACACGGTGTATTGTCTGGGAACATTGTCCGGGCTGATGAAGGAGGGAGCTAACGTGTATTGATGATCAGCTGAGCGGAGCCTATATTGGCGGATTTCGTTGTTTTTTTATTGCAATCCTGGATTGGGTTGATAAGAATTTTGTTATGTTCAACGTTCCGCTTTGTCGTTTTTTTTTTTGGTTTGTCAGCTGATTTTGAATTCGTATTCAATCTTCTTATGTGTACGTATAAGTGTGAAGATTGATGGTGATACCTACAGTAGAACAGAAAAAAACCTCATTTTTTTCATGCATTTTCATTGAATAGAAACTAAATGCAGTTTTATATAAACACCTACAGTTCTTTTTGTTAATTCCAAATGTTAATTCAAAAACTGGCCCGATGCGAGTCAAGAAGGTTCTGTACAAACTTGCGATATAAACAGCTATATCTTTTGACTGCGTAGACTTAGTTAGTGGCGCTACTTGTCAATAAAAGACTTCAATATGGAAAACTTGATACATAACGTTTAGTTCTGTGTTTTGCCGCCTACACAGATTACTTGGCTGAACTGTAGTTGACATTTGATATAATTCTTGGAGATTTGAAACCAGTACTGCTTGAATTTCTATAGTTTCTTAGAGATGACCTTGCGTCGTTGAAATGTTCAAAGGCTATTCCAGTTAAAATTAATCTTATCGCTGGGAATAACTTATTTCTGATATAGCGCAAGGTTTAATCTCTTAGTCAAAATTCATATTACAATTTACTATAACTTAAATCTTATCAACTTTCACCTGTATTAAAAAAAAGGGGTGTGTGTACTTATGTACACGCGTTAGAAGTTATACTTCTGTGGTGTAAAGAAAAAAAACTTTGGTAACCCATCCATTTCCAAACCTTGGTGAGAGTTGCTTAACCAGGCTCCGTGTGCTAACCCATCCATTTCCAAACGTCGGCAAGTGTTGTTTAACCTGGCCCCCTGTGGTAACCCATCCATTTCCAAACCTTGGCAAGGGTTGCTTAACCTGGCCTCCTGTGGTAGCCCATCCATTTCCAAACCTTGGCAAGGGTTGCTTAACCTAGCCCCCTGTGGTAACCCATCAATTTCCAAACCTTGGCAACGGTTGCTTACCCTGGAACCTGTGCTAACCCATCCATTTCCAAACCTTTGCAAGGGTTGCTTAACCTGGCCTCCTGTGGTAACCCATCCATTTCCAAACCTTGTTGAGGGTTGCTTAACCTGGTCCACTGTGGTAACCCATCCATTTCCAAACTTTGGTAAGGGATGCTTAACCTGTCCCTGTGTGGTAACCCATCCATTTCCAAACCTTGGTGAGGGTTGCTTAACCTGGCCCACAGTGGTAACCCATCCATTTCCAAACCTCGGCAAGGGTTGCTTAACCTGTCCCCGTGTGGTAACCCATCCATTTCCAAACCTTGGCAAGGGTTGCTTAACCTGTCCCCGTGTGGTAACCCATCCATTTCCAAACCTTGGCAAGGGTTGCTTAACCTGTCCCCGTGTGGTAACCCATCCATTTCCAAACCTTGGTGAGGGTTGCTTAACCTGGCCCACAGTGGTAACCCATCCATTTCCAAACCTCGGCAAGGGTTGCTTAACCTGTCCCCGTGTGGTAACCCATCCATTTCCAAACCTTGGCAAAGGTTGCTTAACCTGGCTCCGTGTGGTAACCCATCCATTTCTAAACCTCGGCAAGGGTAGCTTGGAATGTGAAATTAATTTAAAAGCTATGCAATAGCTTAATAAAAACACCAAAAGAATATTTATGTATTATGAAACACGTGATCTAAATATAAAAATACTAGAATATACAACATGAACATAGTTACTAGAATACCTTTAACTAACTTCACGATGTCGCTGTGCGCGCGCATCGTAAAAATTCACTCTCATCATTTTTTCCATCGCGCCAAAAGAAGTATAACTTCAAAAAAGTTGGATTTTGACCCATTTTTCGGATTCCGATTGAACTGAAACCTATGTTCTCCGGTGTTGAAAAAAAAGTCTTGGCGCGTATTACCAAGGGATTTTAACATTTATCTCTATGTTCACAAGATTCTCCTCGTTTGTCCACAGGTTCAGTCACATCCCGCCGCCCTGAACCCTACTACGGGCGCCTCATCGGGCGCCTCACACAGTACGCTCACGGCATCCGCGGCACCGTCTACGCTGTGGATGAGAACACTGTCTACGTCCGTGGGTTCGCGTACGATGGAACCGGCCCCGATGCCTACTTCTGGGTCGGGGACACGCCGCAGCCAAGTCCTGAAGGGATCTTGGTGCCGTATCCAGAAGATTATACTACTAGGTAAGTGGTTTAGGTGGTTGTTCATCTCATCATTTGTAACTACGGTACAGACACAGGTAAGTTAAGCCGAGTGGTTGCGGATAGTGGGTTTCGAAATCTTTCATAATTATAAAATAACTATTTTATAAGGGTCACTCAAAAAAAAAATATTAAATAAAAATGCAAACTCGAAGCATTTATTTCAATTAGACCATTACAAGCACTTTTGAATGTAATGAAAACAAAAAAAAGATGCTCCCAGTCACAAGACATAATAACTTGTGAAAGTACTGTAGTTGCCTGTTCCAAAGCCTTGGTCTCTATGGAGAAGAATGGGCAAGAAACTCCATGGACACTCTTTTAAATTATAATATATTATCACTAAATCCAATTTACATCATTCATGTTGAGATTATATTACATACATGTGAGAACGATGTAGAAAAACGAGCACATTAAGAGCAAAAACACGAGTTTAATAGATAAAATAATTAGAACAGCTACCCTACCATGACGTCTTAAAGCAGAACTTATTCCGCTGAGGGAAAGAGACAGAGCTATACAGAGTGTCTAGCACCATCTCTTTCACTCAGTGGAATAAGTTCTGCTTTAAGACGTCATAGTAGGCCTACAGAACCCTTATTGGAACACTTTGTTGTCCGTCTGTCTGTCCAGACCCTTTAACTCGGGACCGCGTGGAGGTATCGAGTTGAAATTAAAACCATATTCTTAAAAATGTGGTTTCTTAGTGCTGTGAAAAAAACAACCATCTATGTTTACGCAGTCAGAAGATATGATTGTTTATGTCACAAGTTTGTACGGAACCCTTGGTGCGCGGCTGACTCTTGGCCGGATTTTTTAGTTTTAAGTTAGATTCAATAGTATGAAAGTACAGACAAATATGTACCAAATCAGTGTTAACCTTTTCATTGCTTGAAAACTGGTAAGGTTTTATAGTTTAGGTTTTAGTAGAGATTCGTTGCTGACGTCTATTATAAGTAAGTGATGGTAAACGATTTCCCATGGGTTTTTTTTGGGGTGGGATGTCATCAAATAACTTCCCCCGCTCTGGGCGGAGCGGGGGTAGACTCAGACTTGTACTGACTAAAACCCACCCATGTTCCTTCTATTGCCCTTTACGTTCCGGGGCCGCGGTATCTCTTTCCAACAACCCGCAACCCCGGCAGGATTTTCTAGGGGTGAGTCATAGTTGCCGTGTTTCCTCATCTATGTATAAAAAGTTTGTTTAACAAATCACATTCAGACGAAGACTTCTTCAAAACAAAACAACACCTTCTCCGCTCCTTCCAAATATCTGCTTGATGAACGTCAACTTTCCAACCAGTCTAATTTAAGAATCGGTTATACAACGTCGAGAGCGTAGTGACAAACAAACATAGGATTACGTATTGGACCAGTTGTACCCATGACGGCAAAGTTTAACTTCATTGATGAAGTTTCTGTCGTTGCCGCTACAATACAATATAAAGGTCAGGGATTCTATCAGTAAATGGAGGTTTAATCGAGGACTCATCGGTTGTTACGGACCGAGGAAAGTTATAACTGGAACATCCAAACTTAAGACCCGAGAAAGGACATAGGATAGCTTTCATTTCGGAAATCCCCCGGAAATGGGAACTATTAATCCACGCGAACGAAGTCGTGGGCAAAAGCTAGTATAGATATGAGCACTTATACTCTTCATGGGCAGAGGCAGAAGCTACCGAGCGCAGCCGGCTACATCCTTACATATCACATACTCCTTTCGCTTGGTCCAAGTACCTACTTTTATACTCCATTCAGCCAGACTACGGTCACCCATCTACGAACCAGCCGTAGCAAGCGTTGCTTTACCTTGAAAGTAAACCTGTCATATACTTATGTAATATGTGCTTGTAGCTAAACAAGTCAAAGAGGGTCGTCTCTTTGACTCCATCATACTCTTCACCATTCAGTAATGTATATTTTTATACTTCGCCCCACTGTACTCCTGTATCGTGGGTGCGTTTACATAAATTTAAACTCACATACACAAACAACCAAACCCGGAACAACTATCTGTAGGCCATACAAATATTTGTTTCGTGTGGGGATCGAAGCCGCGACACGCAGCGCAGCAGTGTACCGCTCAGCCACTGCGCCAACTGAGTCGTTTTATACCTCCCCAAAGATTAAAATAGACACCTCCATCATCGTACAATTCCATTTTTGAATAACATCCTGAATCACCCCCTCCCCTCCCCCCTTCGTTATTCATCCAAATGAGTACCACATTCGTCACAAGTCGTTTCTCGTTGTACCCCCGCACTTAGTATTCATGGAACGAAGTCAAAACGAAATAAATTCATCCTGCGATCAATGAGGACTTTCCTTGTTCGGCTCCTTAAATGTTAAGCATTTCAAGTAAAGCTTTTTATTCAAATTAAGTAGTTAAATTTTCATTTTGGTAAGTGTTTTTATTTTTTTTCTTTTCCGCGTTGCGCAGGCTTTATACTTACGTAATTAGTCGGACGACTGATTAAAAAAAAAGTACTTTTTAAACCGTAGTTGTCGTTGGTATACTCTAATCGCAAAAACCGACCTTACGGCTAAGACATAAAAGCACTGTCAATGTTAAACTTAAAGGGCTTTGAATTATTTGATATGCCTTACATCTGCTATTTTATTTTATTTTCAAAGAAGCAGCCACGCAACATATTATATAATTAAATAACTGGCATCAATACAAACAAGTTTTGTTTGAGACCAAATCTTCTAAATCGTCACCTTTAATAGACACCATTAAAGTTACAATCTTTGCCATCGCCATATTTTTCATAGCTTATATTTTGGAAATGTGACGTTTAAGGAGGTTTTTCCCGAATCCAATATTTCTTTGGGTTGATGTCAACTAATGATTGGTAGGTTTTATGTATGGCTAATACAAAAAAGTTGCACTGATTATGCCACCGTGTAAGACATAGATTGTACTTTTGATAGCTTTTTGGGAAACATGACGCTTTAGAATTTAGGCTCAAACAAAACTTGTTTGTCTTGATGTCAATTAACAACAACATTACACAATTAATTAATTTAACATTTTTATAAGGTTTATATATGTTACTAGCGGTGCCCAGAGGTTTCACCCGCTGCTCACTTAGGGGTATGCAAAATAGATGTTGGCCGATTCTCAGACCTACCCGATATGTCCACAAAATTTCGTTTAAATCGGTCCAGCCGTTTCGGAGGAGTATGGGAACGAAAACTGTGACACGAGAATTTTATATATTAGATTTTAAAAATGTAATTTTGGAAGTTTTCTTCCAACCTTAATGGACCACAACAAAGTACAATAAAAGAGCTTATAATTATGTGAAAAAAATAAGTGATAGTCTTTGCTGTTGGGGTTATGGCCTGCCGAATAAAATACCGCGGCCCCGAAACACAAACCGCAAAAGAAGGAACATGGATGGGTTTTAGTCTGTAAAAGTCTGACACTCCTGCTCCGCCCAGAGAGGAAGAAGTTATTTGATGATTTAAAATCCGAAAAATAAAACTAAAATTTGCCTTATGGTGTTAAATCGTCGGGTCTGTGGCGGTGAGCGATGGGTAGCTCACCGTCCGTCCGTCTGTTGACGACATGCCGTGTCGACGGCGCGTTCGTGTTTCACGCGCGCCTCAAAGAGATGTCAGCATAGTAGAAAGGGCAATAGAAGGAATATGGGTGGGTTTTAGTCAGTAAAAGTCTGACACTCCCCCCCGCTCCGCCCAGAGCGGGGTAAGTTACCTACTTGATGATTTCCCACCCCAAAAAAAAGGTGTTGAATCGTTTGTATTCCGTAACCCATCATCATGTTGCTTGCCTTTGTCGAATGTTGGGGTGTTTTCCAGTCCAGTATTTTACATGGGGCAACTGCCTATCTGACCTGCACAACCTAGTATTTTACTCATACTTTCAGCCTTCCTACATACCGGGGTTGTGTGTTGATCTAGATACCGCGGCCCCGGAACATAAAGAGCAAAAAAAGGAACATGGGTGGTAGTCAGTTAAAGTCCACCCCCCCCTCGCATTTAACTCTAATAAGACTTCCATGTCGGTATGACCTGGTAATTACAGCCGCAACATTTGTAAAATCAATATATTCGTGTCAAAGCAAAGTTGTGACAATGTGCTACATAGAAGCGTATAGTTTCAACAGATACTTTAATACATATTATGTGTTTATGTAATGTATTGATGATAGAATTAACCTAGATATTTGTAGGCCTAAGTTAGGACCATGACCGTAGTCATTAGCCTAGATTTGGTTTTAATGTGGAAAATAACTGTTAGCTTTTTTTTTCATTCTAAAGAATATTTATTTTATCTGTAACAGCTATCATTTACAAACTAAAAATAGACATAAACTCATAATAAAAATATGTACTGTATAAAAATACTTACTAGTATTATAAAAGCGAAAGTGAGTTTGTTTGTTACGACTTAACGCCTAACCGATCTTAATGAATTTTGGTATAGAGATAGTTAGGACCCTGGAGACGGACATAGGCAATTTAAATAAAAAAACCGGCCAAGAGCGTGTCGGGCCACGCTCAGTGTAGGGTTCCGTAGTTTCCCGTCCGTCACAATAAGTGTTCCCAGTTATGAGACCAACCGAACAATTCGGTAATACCCGATCCAATGTAATAAGCACCTACAGCGCCATCTCTCGGGGAATTGGGTTACTAATTAATACAAAGACGTGCAATTTCGGTGGTAATTTTGGATTGCGAGAACCGATTTCAATAATTCTTTTTTTATTTGAAAAAAGATACGTTCAGGATAATAAAATATGCAAACAAAGTTACAAAAAATGCTTGCATATACGATTATACTACAAACTTAGTTCAGAAATTATTTTGTACAACTTTTTGTTTTTTTTGTACAAAAACTGTTGTGTCAATCAAGTTCAAAATGATTTTCATAGAAAGTCCTTATAAAGTTCTACTTTTCAGATTTTTTTCATATTTTCTAAACTTATGGTTCAAAAGTTAGAGGGTTACACATTGTTTTTTACTTTTGGAGCGATTATTTCCGAAATTATTGACATTATCAAAAAATGATTTTAGTAAACCCCTATTCATTTTTAAATACCTTTCCAACAATATATCACACGTTAGATAGAAATTAAAAAAAAAAATCACTTCCCACTTAACACATAGGGTGGCTACCCTAAAAAAACATTTTATTCAAATTTTTATTTTACCACTTTGTCGGCGTGATTGATATACATATTGGTACCAAATTTCAGCTTTCTAGTGCTAACGGTCACAGAGATTAAGCGAGGACGGACGGACGGACGGACGGACGGACAGACAGACATGGCGAAACTATAAGGGTTCCTAGTTGACTACGGAACCCTAAAAACTGAGAAATAACGGAGAAAGAGGGCAGAAAAGGGAAAACAGCTTTGCTATTATAATAAATAAGGCGCAAGGGCAAAAAACTACAGGTAGCAGGTACCTGTAAATCAGGGGCCTAAGTCTGCTATTACACTAGTGTCAGAATGGTCGATCACTGATCGCATAATGGTTGATTTTGATAATTTTGGTAATCTGCTACATACTAAACTTGTCAAAATCAACCATTATGCGATCAGTGATCGACCATTCTGGCACTATTGTATTGTACTAGCAGACTAAGCCCTCTGGAAAGGGGCTGTGATACCCCGAATTTTATGCAAGCGAGACCGCGGGCAAAAGCTAGTAGTTAATATTTATTTAGTTGCGAGGGGTACCATTGGTCGAGTGATCCCCAGTGCTACTGTTAAGAATGAAACTCTATGTTCGATTCGATTTAACTAAAATTTTGCATAGAGCTACCATTTTTAGGGTTCCGTAGTCAACTAGGAACCCTTATAGTTTCGCCATGTCTGTCTGTCCGTCCGTCCGTCCGTCCGTCCGTCCGTCCGTCCGTCCTCGCTTAATCTCTGTGACCGTTAGCACTAGAAAGCTGAAATTTGGTACCAATATGTATATCAATCACGCCGACAAAGTGGTAAAATAAAAATATGAAAAAAATGTTTTATTAGGGTAGCCACCCTATATGTAAAGTGGGAAGTGTTTTTTTTTTAATTTCAGCCCTAACGTGTGATATATTGTTGGAAAGGTATTTAAAAATGAATAGGGGTTTACTAAAATCATTTTTTGATAATGTCAATAATTTCGGAAATAATCTCTCCAAAAGTAAAAAACAATGTGTCCCCCCCCTCTAACTTTTGAACCATAAGTTTAGAAAATACGAAAAAAATCTGAAAAGTAGAACTTTATAAGGACTTTCTATGAAAATTATTTTGAACTTGATTGACACAACAGTTTTTGTACAAAAAAGACAAAAAGTTTTACAAAATAATTTCTGGACTAAGTTTGTAGTATAATCGTATATGCAAGCATTTTTTGTAACTTTGTTTACATATTTTATTATCCTGAACGTATCTTTTTTCAAACAAAAAAAGAATTATTGAAATCGGTTCTCGCAATCCAAAATTACCACCGAAATTGCACGTGTTTGTATTAATTAGTAACCCAATTCCCCGAGAGATGGCGCTGTAGGTACTTATTACATTGGATCGGGTATTACCGAATTGTTCGGTTGGCCTCATAACTGGGAACACTTATTGTGACAAACGGGAAACTACGGAACCCTACACTGAGCGTGGCCCGACACGCTCTTGGCCGGTTTTTAAAGTTCAATTACTATGCATGGTTAGCTCATCATCATCATCGGCGTCATTCTAAATCAAAGATGTCGGGCTAGTTATTTTTATTGCTTACGTTAGATTTGGGGATCATAAGTATATTAAAGGTTTTGTTAATTTATGATGTTTTTAGTAAAGGTAAGGAAGATAATATTATACTATTCAAATATAATTGTGAAACATGAACTTCGTTCCACGACTTAAGTTGAATCTGACCAATCTCCTTGGCTGAATATCCTTTACAAAAGAAAGCATTATTTAAGAAAACTCGACGACACAAAAAAGCTATGCAAATACAGAAATTACTCCAGCCACCCCATTAAAAGATCCTAAATACATCTTAGGGGACGAAACACAAAACGTTTCCTAATTTAGGGGCACACAAATATGAATAACACAGTGATAAAAGATAAAATTGCTTTGTAATTAAATAAAGATAATTACGGGGGAGCCGTAATGGACCCCTCAAAAGAGGGTGTGTGTCGCTATGACAATCATTGAAGAAATGAAGATTTTATTTGTGTTTTTACAGTTGCTCAGATTTGCGATTATTATGTTTGCAATCGACCACCTATTGTATATTACACACCTAGATGTAAACTGGGACAACTTAAAATAAGTAACTTTTCAGGACACGAAAATAAGTATTACTTACCATTCAAATAGGAAGTTGTGAATATTAAGTTTGTTTTAGATCATAAATAGGTTGTAAATAAATAAATAAATATCTCGGGACAACTCACACGCGGCTATCTGATCCCAAGCTAAGCAGAGCTTGTGTTATGGTAACCAGACAACTGATATACATACTTATATAATTTATAAATACATACATATTATAGATAAATCACACCCAGACACAGAACAAACAATCATGCTCATCACACAAAGTTTGTCCTGGGTGGGAATCGAACCCACGACCTCCGGCTCAGCAGTCAGGGCCACTAACCACTGGACCAACAGGCCCGTCAAATATGACAACACAATTTGACGACACGGTTGGCTCAGTGGCTGAGCGATCGGCTACTGCGCTGTGTGTCGCTGGTTCGATTCCCGCACGGAACAAATGTGTATGACTTAAGATAGTGTTCCGGGTCTGACTGTTTGTCTATGTGAGTTTAAATGTTTGTAAACGTACCCACTATACAGGAGTAATTCCTAGTGTGAGGCAAAGTTTTTTTAAAAAGAAAAAATATATAAATATAAACTCTGTTATGTTAGATAGTTGCGCATGATCACCGAGCGTTCGAATACAAGGGTAACAAAAAAATACGATTTTTGAGTTACCTCCTTTTAGATCTTGGTCCTAAAATAAAAAAAAACACTGACTCTTTAACTTTTTATTGAAAAACGTTGTTTGATATACGTGAGAATTTGTCACTGGTGTTCTCAGCTGTGTATCACCCTCGCCTGACGGGTCGGACATTAATTCCGCCTCGGTCGCAAAGTTCCCTCTCTTGAATCAAAATGTATTATCTCGCGCGCCAAGGCGTTCCTTTGTTTTTTTTTTCAATAAACAACTTTCTAGTTTCAAGCCAGTTCGAAATTTAAATAAAACCTTTGATAAGTTACCTTCTTGGTTGCCATGTATTGGACTAAAAGATCGTTCCATTTTTAAATTTCACGACAGATAAAGGTGTAATATCTTTCTTTATCTGTCGTGTAATTTATAGTAATTTATTCGGCCGCTAAAACAAGACAGATATGGATTTTTATACAACTTTTGCCGGCCGCTGCTCGCATGTATTTTGCCAGTACAGAAATTCCGATTCATCTCGAAGAAATTTGACAAAATAATGTTCAAATTTCCAAGCATGTTTGAGAAACAGCTGTTTTTGCCCCACGAAGAATGTCTATGTTCAGAACGATGGTAACTAATGTATGATCAGTGTCCCAAGAAGTCTGTTCGCCACATTCCCATCCACGACTTTTCAAGAGCGGGAAATAATTTTCCATGAAAGGAAAACAAAACTCTCTTTTAAAATGTTAATGGACAAACTTCTATGTTTCCAACTACAAAAATGCTTAACTCCCTTACATCTACGTTCATCCCTTAGTGAGGTAATAATATTTAACGGTAAACAGAACAGCAGCTTCATAATTTTCTGATGCGTTACAGCGAATACTGCAATTTTAATCCTTGTCTACATCAGACCGTTATTAACAGGCCGTTACCTCTGTTTCCAGGGACCCTCCCATATTGTCTGCGCACAGCAATTCCGACATCCTGCTGCGACTCCCGGGAGGCAAGCGACTCCGGGACATCAAGTGGATCAGCGTGTGGTGCCGAAGGTTTACTGTAAGTAGTTTCTGTTAATGATGACGTACTTTATTGTTGGCCGGCAAAAAGTGTCGAAATTACCCAAAAAAAAACAATCATCAAATAACATCTCTCGTTCTGGGCGGAGCGGAAGTAAGTGTCAGATATTTGCTGACAAAAACCCATCTATGTTCATTCTTTTGCCCTTTTTGCCTGTTGTCACTGGACCGACGGACAGATATGGATGGACAGACGTGTGTCTGTCACCGTCCGTCTGTCTAGTGACCACAGGCCAAGTCAAAGGGGCGGAGATATCTAAGGTGACCAAATTACAATACTTAGACCAACACTCCAAGTACAGTGTTCGTTCTGCACTAGTTGCCCGGAATTTCTTGCTAAACTGGGCCTAAATGACTCAGCCACAGTGTTACATTTATTTGTTTTTATTGTGGCATGTGCTAAATTAATCTTTCAGTCGTCTTTTTTATATCGTGAGTTCCTAACCGGGTAGCTCGTGGCTAAATAAAAGCAGCCGCTCGGGTCGATCTTAAGGTTAAGCCGCGCTTGCCTAGGTTGGTCTGTGGATGGGTGACCACCCGTTACATACCGAGTTTCCTCCGTGCCTCGGAAAGCACGTTAAGCCGTTGGTCCCGGCTGTCATTTGTAGATCTTTGACAGTCGTTACAGGTAGTCAGTGTTCCGAAAGTCTGACAACCAGTCTTACCAAGGGGTATCGTATTACCCAGTATTAACTGGGTTGTGGAGGTCAGATAGGCAGTCGCTCCATGTAAAATACTGATATTCAGCTGCATCCGGTTAGACTGGAAGCCGACCCCAACATAGTTGGGAAAAGGCTAGGCAGATGAGTTCCTAACCGGGTGTCGAGAGATTTCTAGCTTTGAGTTTTTATGCCATCGTGAAATATCTTTTTCAGGCATGCTGATGTGTTTTCTTCATATGACGGCAGTTTTGCATGCGATGTTATGGGCCTTTTGTCGGCTTTCGTGGTACGGTAGTAGGGCGTACCTATCATAGCAAATTTTGTGTATTCCTTTTTGCCGTTCCTTCCCTGCTGGGGATCGCAACCACTTACAATGAGTCTCAGTGTGGATCGCTTGGTACATTCTGCCTACAACAAACTACTTTAACGCGTCTGACCATCTTACAGATACTTTCATTTGGTTTGTCTACATACTTTTGTGAGTGGAAATAGTGTCTTTTGTTAAATGTAGAAATCTATGAAAATCGTTATTGGCCAAAAGAGAGCTATGGAACCTGCTACTATTTTCGTTCATATTTTGAAAATTTTGCTTTGTTATTTAATACCAAAAATAACCACAATGTCGTTTGGGAGGCTCTCAATTCGTTAGTCAGTTTTATTAAGTCTTTGAGAAGATAATTATTATATTTCTATGAAGTTGAACGTTTAATAAATATGATTACGGACGACGGAAATATTAGTAGCGTATTGCAGGGTGATATATAGAGTAGAGATATAAACGATAAAAATGCTATTTCTCTATAGAAATTAAAATCAAATAAAATGACATATTTTGCAATCATAATCCAAAATTCTCGCGTCATTGCCAAACAGTTTTTCCGTATATTTAACTCCAAATTATTACCGCTTTATATACGCAAAAACGGCTACACCCACGAGCCGAAACCGAAACAAAATATCGATTACTTTCAGCGCGCATGCTTACAACTTTCGCGCCAAAATGTGACGTTTTGCGTCCATTGCCGGCAATAACGCGACGCTATTGGTCGTGTTCGTAGTCAATGGATGCGTTCACTTGATGTTAACTTGACAATAACGAGATTTTATATTTGAAGTGTCGCACCAATTTGACATACTTAGAGGTTTTGTAAGTTATTGTAATAGGGTAGTTACCAGGGTCAATGTAATAACATTCTATTTAGTCCTTCTTTTAGATTATTCAAAAATAAGAGACACGTTTTTTTTTATTTGTAAATTAGACCAAAAATGAGAAAGATATAGCCCATTGAAGTTACGTGTGACGTCACTTGTTGCGAAAAAATGCAGCAACGCGTGACGTAATTTTTTTTTAGGAAACCAGCCTTTTGATGAAGCTGGTTTTTTTGTCACTCCTTTTTATTAAAGTTAGGCAAAAAATTTAAAATCCAAATTCTTGGGAGACCTGGAAATAAGTGACTATTCTTCAATAGGATATTGTTATTGTGTTATTTCCATACAGCTTCCTAGAACGGCCTCTAGACACGCTAATTTCATTTCGTCTGGCAGTTCCACAACCCACGTAGTAGTACGCTAATGCAGTATAGTACTACGTAGCTAAATTGAAGAATGTAGTTACCGTAAATAGTTACTAACAGCGTACTTTTTCTTTGATTGGATTTATAGGTATACAAGTTAATGCGGATATTTGTAATTTCACGCATTTTCCGTTTGCAAAATCGTATCATTAGACAAACCACTATCCTTTGTACATGGCTTTTGGGACACCAAATAAACTTAGCTTTTCCATACATTAAAAATATTGTATTGATACATATTGAACATTACTATTAAACAGTAGATTCTAATACTAATAACCGATTGAGTTGACCGCCATATTGCTTAGAGATTTCTTAAATTCAAATTCTTGCTATATATTCATATTTGACGACTGCCCTGATTCAAACATAACACATACTTAAATCACAATGGAGACTAAGGCTAAACTTTGTCATATTTGACAGGACCTCATATTGATTAACTTTCTTTCTGTGTCTCCAGGTAAACTTCGGTGACGTCTTCATCCCCCCCGGCATGGACCCTCCCCGCCCGCGCGTCCTACCCGAGTTCAAGCGCCTGGCTCATGGCTTGAGGTCTGGCAATATCAGCGTCCTGGACGCGAAAACCTTCTACATACCCAACCTGCATTACGACGGAGCTGGACCCGATGCCTATTTCTGGGTCGGAAATGGATCAGAGCCGAGTCCTTTTGGAACTAAGGTGAGAATTGGTAAAGAATGGACATACTGCAGACGTAGCTTTGGACTCCGGACATTATCAGTCTTCTTCGTACTCAGTCCGAAAGTCTATAGGTACGTAGGATTTGCTTCGGTGGTATTCGAAAATGAGACTGCTTGGATCCCTAATATGATCCACAAATCGGTGTAACTGTAGTTCATTTTCATGAGGAATTTCGAGTTTGTCGTACCCGCTTAATAGCAATAAGCTCACCCTTTATTTCATGAGGTTCACAAAAAAACTTGCAAAATATCAGTACCTTTAGTAAACACAGATTTCACTTTTACTCATCTGCATAGTCCATCGGGAAGAGCGAAGCATACCTGATTGTACACCATACAGGCGGAATGTTATGATAGGATTAAGTTAGTTCAAAACTTGACAACGCTAATATTGGGTATTGGCTTAGCAGTTTCCAAACTCAAACTAATCGTAAGTTTGCAACGGCACGAGTAAACATTTACCCGATATAGTTGACACGCTCACATTTCGTTCTTGTTAGTTCAGGATATTTGTATATAGATAACAAATCAGTTGTGTATGTATGAGGTTTACAGGTGAAAATAGATTGGATTGATTTTGCCGTTCGAGAAAATTTGCCCGTTTCGGAATGGCACTTCTTTTGGGAACTGAAGGGCTACTATGACATCTTATAGCAGTTCTTATTCCACTGAGGGAAAGAGATAGTGCTAGACACCCTGTATAGCTCTGTCTCTTTCCCTCAGTGGAATAAGAACTGCTTTAAGACGTCATAGTAGGGTAGCAGAACGGTTTTTTTTTATTTTTAAAAGACCATTAATAATGACTGTTCTCATTCATTGGTGTCACAGTAACCTACGTTTATATTGACTGCTACCTAAATACCATCACCAAAATCAGTTGCCTTGTGACTGAGATATGGACATCAGATCGATTGTCGCTCCATATTATAGTACTAGTTCAGCTACAAGTGATAATTCAGCTGTAGACCCCAAGCTACCCCAACATAACTGGGAAGGCAGATGATGATGAATAAGAACAGGTAGCCAATAATGCTCCCACTGCTGGGCTGATATCCCCTACAAGGGCCCGGTGCTATTCGGTACATGTCACATATCTTTGATTTTTTTGTTCCGTCACATACCAGTATGCTCACACGATGTAAATTTTCATCACAAGATATAAACGCTGCTAAGTTTGTGGCTGACAATGTTGATTCTCTTTTGTTTCTTTTTGATAAAATTAAATAAACTTATTAATTAATTATTTATCTAGACTTACTGATGTGATTGTTACTTTTTCCATAAAAATACCCTAACAAATAGTCTCTATCATTCCAGGTGCCCAACGAAATGGGTTCCCTCCAGCCCCTCCGCGGCTACCAAGGCGAGGATATAGAGATCCAGCTGCCTGGCAAGCTGACGGCCTACGACATCGACTGGCTCGCCGTGTGGTGCGTCGAGTACAGACACAACTTCGGCCACGTCTACCTGCCCAAGGACCTGGATGTGCCGCCCGCGCTCGGACAGACGAAGATTACTGTGAGTTACACGAACTTATTGAGGGTGTTCGAAGTTGGGATGATAACTGAGTTTGTGTGGAATGGTGGTTATTGTTTATAAAATATTATGGAAGAATTAAGAAAGGTATACATATCAAATGCTAGACTAAAAGCCGATCCCAATAAAGTTGAGGAGTCGGATGCAACTGAATTAAGAAACACGTTATAATGTCTATAAAAGGAGGGAAAGGTCAAAGAAACGATGACTGGAATATGCTATCAATTCGAAGTAGGGGATCATATTATGATTATGGCTGAATGAAATGTATGGAAGTAGAAGATTCAGGAACCCCGAAATGTTAAACGACATCTTAATAACGTGGTTAGTACAGTATTAAGACGCAATGAAAAAGGAATGATGCCGTGACGTCTGATAAGGGAGAATGGAAGAAGAAAACTTGTTGCGTCGACCCCAAATAGAATATGATAAGGGCAGGCAAAATGATGATGATGAAGAAGTAGAATGTAGCAGAAACACACAATTCCTACTGTCCAACAAATGTTACTCATTCTGAATTCAATAAGGGTTCCATAAGGTTTGATCTGAGTCTTTTTCCCAAATTTAAAAAAAAATACTGTTTTGTCATGTGATCATACAAATAAAATGTCCTTTCCAATTTTGAACTGTGTGAAGTAGTGAAAGTTGTTGAGTACAAATGTATTCAAAATGAGAACTGAGTTTGAAGACGTTTTCGGCGACAGAGCTGTAGCTGTTGGAATACCTAATGTTGGACAAGACGAGACATTTTTTTTAGTATGCTTGACTTTGGATTGAGCGTTGAAATATATCTTGTGCGGTGTTTGTCAGATATTTTCTTCAAGACATCTTTACAGAAGGAAATAGAGTAGAGGATACTGGAATTATTTTAAAATACCTTATTGAAAATATTTTACGCCACTAACCCGTATATTGATGTAAATTTTTGATCGTTACGAATTAATCATTTTCCTTATCATTTTACTAACAGCTTGCCTGGATGTTTAACCCCACATTTCTCATAATTAACCATATTATATTATTCCCAATCTTTGCAGGGTAAACGGAAGCCCAAGCCATCTAAAGGACGCATTACGACTAAATCACAGAGACTAACTAAAAGTCCGTCTAATGATAAACCGAAGTGGTTCTCATTTGATTGGTTCACTGGTTTCTGAACTGTTTACGAATCGGGATCAACAGGGTTAATATGTACAGACGCCTGCACATCAAGCTACTACAATCTGTCAGATTTCTTTGTTAGATTTTGACTTTATTTCTAAAGTATTAGGTTCAAGGTTCATTGGGAAAAATTGACAGTTTCGGGTAGCTTAACCTGCTGGCGTATTTACAATGAATATAAACGGGCCCTTCACGAATATGTCAACCATTAATTCCGTACATCAAACTACAGTACGGCCAACGAGAAGCGATACGAAAGGTCATTAACCTAAAGAACAACTGTGGCGTTGACAATCTAATATTTAGCTCTTTCCATCTTGTGCCTTTGTCGTAATGTCTCGTTCTCCCGGCAAAAACATGACAACGTTAAGACGGGTTCGCCAACATTCGGGCGGCCATTCTAGATGGGGTTTTAGCATGGGTTTTGTTTACATTTGGTATCGCTTCTCGTTGGCCGTACTATAGGTACTAACTAGTCCCAAAGATATTTTTTTTTTTATTTTGTTGGGCTGAATAATCACGTTTTATGAAAGAACTTAATGTAACACACTTAAAACATGAATAGTACCTACAGGGATCGGGCAGGTATTTCAAGTTAAGCTATAACATTAAAACGTTGTGATCAAGTAGAACTTTGAACCCCAAAGTCCCCAAGTTCCTGCAGGGGTTGCGGGTTGTTCGATATTATGAACTAGACCCGTATCTAACAGTATATCCCCATTTCGCCAGAAAAAAAGGGTGTATACACTGAAGCTAAAAGGAATTTGTTTTCCCGGTTATTGAGGCCATTTTATTGTTCTAGAATCTAGAGCATACTTGGGTCTTTCTTTACATTCTGTGGAAAATCAAATAACTTCACCGCTCTCTTAGTGTCAGACTTGTACTGACTAAAATCCACTATGTTCCTTCTGTTGCCCTTTACGTTCCGGGGCCGCGGTATCTCTTTCGAACAACCCGCAACCCCGGCAGGCGGAGGCTCTGGCAAGCCCCTCTGGACCAATAGAGACTGACTTCTTTAGTCAACACAAGTTAATCAATTGAATGATCCCGATTCGTAAACCCAAATAAGACTGAATCATTGTTATTTAATGTTATGTACTTAATAAATGTTTGTTATTTACGTTAACCACCTCGTTATGTGTTTCTTTCCTCTCTGCTTACCTTGGGATGTTGGATGTTGTATTTACAGCCTGCTTGGTGGTATAATCCTGTAAGTATATCATTATTTACTTATCTATATATTTATACTAGCTTCCGCCCGTGACTTCGTCCGCGTGGCATAGTTACTTTGGGCTAACGCTTACTTTAACCCACGTGATGATCGAAAAAAATATCTTTCTCTCCCCTTTTCTTCCTTCTTTCTCCCCATTTTCCCACTTAAAAAAAAAAGTTAGCCTATGTTCGTCTACAGAGTCCCAACTATCTCTGTCCAATTCATCAAAATCGATTTAGCCATTAAGACGTGAAGACGTAACAAACAAACTCACTTTCCGTTTTATAATATTGTTAAGGATGTATATTTATTTATATAGATTTATGTACTTTATATAATTATATCTTTCGCTTTACTCTCCTTCTATTACCAATTTATGTGTACTTCAAATGATCACTCCCTGGAGCATTCGCCTGTTATGTAACGCATCAAGTTTCGATTTAGTACAGAATCAAGTGTTTGTAACAAATTGTATCGTTACAAATTACACTGTTATATTCAGCAGTAGCTCGTATCCAAATAAAAACTGCTCGGGCCGATCTTTAGTAAAAGTTGCGTTTATCTAGGTTGGTCTGTGGATGGGTGCCCACCCGTTACATAGACAATCGCTTAACCATTGCGTCATCCTGTGCCGCCAAATATTGCACCTGCCAGACCATCCTTCTGAACACGAAGGGCCCAGAAGATTCTAACCCTTACTTTGTGTGGATAGACTCCTCAGTATCCTTGGTAGCTAACAGTATGTCACGTTTCAGACTAGCTCCACGACCTCGCAGTCTCCCTACAGCTCCACCAATAACTGCAAAGAGATCCTTGACAAGAGATTACAAGTGCGCTGGGAAATACAGGTAATTATCTGATCTCAGTTTATGACCCAAGAACAGATTTCGATAGAGTTGTAAACGGGCTTACTCTTGACTTAAATCTTGTCTATGGACAGACAGTGAGAGCGCGATCAAATGTCTGTGAAATGCGATCAACTATCTTTTAAATAACTGGTCGTGTCTTTTTGTGGACTTTCAATATAACATCTGCTTTAATTATTCTTTGTTATGAACTTTCATTTCAGGCACAGGTAAGGTAAATAAGTAAATTTATTTGAAGTCAAGTTTTTTTTTTGTTTTCTTACCGATTATGATTTTATGTACACGATTGTTTTATACGGTAGATGGCCGTTGATTATAATTATGTGCCAAACTAATGTCAGAGTGCGTTGGCCATGTAATACGAATAGCCACGACTAGTCACTTACTGGACACAGAGTCATACCACTGAGGGAATCGTCGCCAAAATGGACCGTGGCGATCTTGTTTGGTATATGACCAAAAATCGCACAAGATTAGTTTGGTTTTGGCACGAAAAAGTGGAGGCTTTTGCCCAGCAGTAGGCCGAACAGGCTAACAAAAAAAAACATACAATTTGATATTTATCACTATTCAGCTTCCATTGATTCTTTCTACTTTATTGCTGCTTTGGATGGTTGGTGGATCCTTGGTTGCTGAATTGTGCCTTACCTAAGTTGTACCGTTAGCCAAAAAACTTGACTTCTCGGAACTTGAATGTAACTTTTTTTGGTATTGTTTTTTTAATTCAGCCATGATTTATTTTTTCAATCATGAATGTAATATGTCAGCCAAAATAATAAGTCCGTTAATGTTTTCATTCAAGCGGGTATCCAGAGAATACTGAAGGTAAAATATCATTGCAAAATATGTAACAACAAAATATCTATTTAAGTAACTATTCCCCATAGATACTAGGTGTCGCCTGTTCTGTTGGCTGAATCATGGTTCCCTTGGGATGAAGCAATTAAGATCACCATAATTGTCTCTCCAAGACCTATCCAAGTCACTACCATCCTATCCGGTCACCATGAGACGGCATACTGTCTGACGAGCTAGACTAATGCGAGTCGTATCCAAAGCATTTAACATTTTTACAGTATGAAAAATTTAAGTGGGCAGTTCAAAGTGGCGCTGTTTGCCAACCAAAAAATATGATAAGTTCCGTACCGCAAAAAAAAATTAATAGATCCTTAATTGTATTGCTTTATTGTCCGTTTGTCTGTATGTGTTTCAAGAGCCTTCATCTCTAGATCGCGTGGAGGTATCGAGTTGATATTATTAAAACCATTTAAGTACTCAACTCTGTGGTCTCTTTGTGGCTGTGAAAAATATCAACCCTCTAGGTCTACGCAGTCAATAGATACGGCTGTTTATTTCGCAATATTTGTACGGAACCCTCAGTGCGCGAATCTAGATAATACTAGACACTAGATATGTATAATCGATCCGCTACTGGTTAATATAATCCTACCTTAAGGAGATTTACTTCTAATCCAAGAATGTCCAATGCCTGCAACATGACAGACAGCCATTTTAAAATGTCAATATGATCCAAAATCCTCACCATTCACCCATTCAAAGATCCTTATCGTTAATCCTATAACAACGCTTCCAGGGCGACCAGGTGCAGATCACACTATCAGCTCGGCTCCGCAAGGAACAGTACATGGCCTTCGGTATCTCTGGAGCTGAAGGTAGACCCGCCATGCTGGGGGCTGACGTCGTGGTCGCTTATTGGGATACCAGGTTTGTAATATGTGCCCGTCTCAAGTTCCCAAATAACATGGGGCTTAATATATACATATTTTAAGCTTTTGCACCTCACTAGGAATTTCTCCTGTATCGTGGGTGAGTTTACAAACATTTAAGCTTACATACATAAACATCTAAACCTGGAGCAACTATCTGTAGGCCGTACAAATATATTTTTTCCGTGCGGGAACCGAACACGTGACACGCAGTACTACTAATAAGGTTGCTCCTAAGCAACCGTGTATTATAGAACTGGAGAAAAGCTATGTAGAGGTATGGTAGCAGAGAGATGAGGCAGACTCTAGATCAGAAGGTTGAATGAATTTATTTACAAAAGCTTAACTATACAAACTTAAGGATAAAACAGAATCTTTTTGGCTACAACTTACAAAATCAAAAACCTTGTGAAAACACAGAGATTAAAATCCAAAAACTAAAACTAACGGTTCCTATTGACTTTAATTATTTAAACGTTTTATCTACCAATTACAAGGGTTTTGTCCAATGAACGTAGCTTGGTCGCGACAATATCACACTTGACATACTTGAAATTAGTTGAGATTATTACTTGGAAATCTCCTATAACGTACTGTCTAAGGTCTAGTGTCAGCTAGACATGATAAAAAGACATTTCCAAAGAGGAGAAATCCATAGTCTTCTATCTGGGTAATAACTATAATCTCTGCGATCACAGCAATGCTGCCACCAGCCCTAAGGTTGTCTAGATATGTTTTCATCAGGTACCGAATTTCACGAAAATATCTAATGATAATGTCTAAAATTGTGGACGGTGAGCAATGGGTAGCTCACCGTCCGTTCGTCGATTGACGGCAGGCTGTGTCGACGGCGCGTTCGTGTTTCACGCGCGCCTCAAAGAGAGTCAGCAAAGCAGAGGGGCTTGCCAGAGCCTCCGCCTGCCGGGGTTGCGGGTAGTTCGAAAGAGATACCGCGGCCTCGGAACGTAAAGGGCAATAGAAGGAACATGGGTGGGTTTCAGTCAGTACAAGTGTGACACTCCCTGGGCCCGCTCTGGGCGGAGCGGAGGAAGTTATTTGATGATTTCCCACCCCAAAAAATGATTTCTAAAATAGCTGTATATAGATAGCTCTTCTATTTTATTATTATTTTTAATACATAATTTATCCATCACTGTTTCGTATGTTCCAGGGTGAACCAGCCCCGCGTATCAGACTACTCGATCAGTCACCTGGCGCAGTGCGATGGGGAGCGAGGAGTATGTCCCGACCAGAGGATCGGTGGGACCAACGATGCACAACTTGGTATGATTCATTCTGCTAATACAGTAAATTACTAGTTTAAGGTGACATCAGGAAAGAACTGTATTATTATTTTTATTTTTTAAGCCGTAAAGGTTGCTAGCGTCTTTAAAGCCTGCCAATAACAATAAACGGGTATTACCCAGCACCAATGTTTTTTTTTTATGAATGGTTTCTCGCAGTTCGACCAAGGAGGTTGTCGTCTGCTTAACCGGGAGAATCCCGTGGATGCCTTAAAATGTTGCCAATGCTTTGAGCTGGCTTTACGGTTAGATGAACTGCCATCAATCCCCGTAGTTTTTTTTCTCTTTATTTTGTTTTGAGGTTTTTGTGTAAACAGATATATGCCAACCCGACGACACGGTTGGCGCAGTGGTTGAGCCATCGACTGCTGCGCTGAGTTCCCGCACGGAACAAATATTTGATACAGATAGTTGTTCCGGGTCTGACTGTTTGTGTATGTGAGTTTAAATGTTTGTAAACGCACTCACAATACAGGAGAAATTCCTAGTGTGGGGCAACATTTAAAAAAAATCCCACCGTGTCTTATAACATTACATGGCATTATCTCAAATTTTATCAATAACTAGCTTTTGCCCGAGGCTTCGCTCGCGTAAAATTCGGGGTAGTACAGTTCCCCTTGCGCCTTATTGATTTGTAATAGCAACGCTAAGTTTTCCCTTTTATTTCCTCTTTCTCCCTAACATCCCACTTTTTTAAAAAAAAAACCTATGTCCGTCTCCTGGTTCCCAACCATCTATGTACCAAAATTCATCAAAATCGTTTAGCCATTAAAGCGTGAAGAGGTAACAAAAAACAAACTCACTTTCGCTTTTAAAATATTAGTAAGAATAGTAAGGATTAGCTTCTTAAGATAAATAACATAAACTACACTAAACATCCTGTAGAATTGTTGTGCTTCACCATCTACCTCACTCCACAGTGTCTGGGAACCAAAAGAACGGCATAACAACGATCACCTACCGCCGCCCCCTCGCAGCCAAGGAGTCCATCAAAGACAAGGAGATCCTCACGTCCAGGTCGCAGTCGGTCATCGCAGCCTTCGGGCCGCTCAACTCCCGGTACGAAGCCAACGCCCACTCCTTCATGGATACCACAAGGAATGATGTACAGCTCGACTTTGGGGCTCAGGTAATTACTTTAAGAACATTCTAGATTTGGTGAACATAGTGCAGCAAATGGTTGTTCAAGAAAACAAATCGCTTTATGAACATTTATGAAGAACTAGCTTTTACCCACAGCTTCACTCGCATTAAATTCGGGGTAACACAGTTCCCCTTTCCTGAATTGTAGGTACCTGCTACTTGTAGTTTTTGCCCTAGCGCCTTATTTATTGTAATAGCAAAGCTAAGTTTTGCCTTTACTTCCCTCTTGCCAATCACTTAAAAAAAAATTGCCTATTTCCGTCTCCAGGGTCCTAACTATATTTTTACCAAAATCTTTATCAAAATTGGTTTAGCCATTAAGGCGTGAAGACGTAACAAACAAACTCACTTTCGCTTTTATAATATGAGTAAGGATTATTCTCAGTGTTACCATTTTTCGACCTCTTAAAACCCTCTACCATCGCCTCAAAATCATCAGGAACTGGCTAGCTGTTTGGTCCGAAGTAACCCACTAGCAACATACCACCTGCTAGGCAAACAACACATAACCTTCGTATCCAGCGATCACGCTAGTCTGGTACATCTATAACTAGATCTAGGTTTTAACAACTGGGCTATCGTAAACTGTGTGAGGTCAACCTAAGTAGACTGGAGAGAAACGAACCGTGGAGAACGACTCTTGATACAAGAAAGCCCCAAATTATAGTTTCGAAGAAAATCTATGAGGATCTAGGCTTATTCATTTTGTCCATAGTACACCAAAATGTGGGACGGTCAAGGTAGCTGAACAACTTAGTAAGTAAGTTGGAAATGAACTTGAGAACCAATCAACACAATCAAAGGCGACCCTAGGGACAGGGGCAAACAAGAAAATGAATCCTTTTTACACTCTGACATAAAAACTCCTTGAACACCTACCTTGAACTAAAAAACGTTTATTCCGCCCAAGAAATGCGATTTTGAAGTCTCGTTCTTCCAGTCGTCTTAACACGTTAATTGTGTCCACAGAACGAGAACACTTGCATCGGCCTAGCAGAGACGGACTCATCAGGGCCCCTGCCGTGGGCCCCTCGTGTGATCTCAGGTGTCACCAACTTCACCGCACGCATCGGGCCCGCCGGTGGGGCCCGCGGGTACACGCCTATCACTGGTAATCATCAGCTTTTAAACTAAAATCTAGTTATGTTCAAGCTCACCATGAGTGTGATATGATATGTATGTGATATGTAGGTAATATTTTACATTATTCTGTTTCATGCAGACAATGATATAAGTAATGGATTCCTTCCATACGGTAAGCTTTCTTTCCTTTGATTTTACAAGATTTTATACTCTTCGCCCCAAAGTGGATGCCGCTGCAAAACTATTGCTGCTTTATCTAATTTGAGGTCGTTTGAATTCAGGTCACCCATCCTGGGGCATCGCCTGGTACATCAACGACCAGCTGATCCCCGAGATCTACGTGGAGCGCGGGAAGACGTACACCTTCATGGTGGAGGGAGGAGACGACAGGACTAACCCTGCCAAGTAAGTCATAGTTGAATAGGTCCTTATACCATTTGCCATTAACCCACACGTGTTTTCCTTGTCTCAACTATACATGGTGTTCGAATCCAAGCAAGCGCGGTAACTGTGTTATTTCTCTGCACGACTGATAGAGAAAAAAGGACATCGGAATCCATTCCACCAAAACTTTAAATATACTTTATACCAAAAATTCAAGCAATTTCAATCTGGGCCGGGTAGTCTGGGGTGGTGGATGGTTGCACGCTCGCTCTCAGGGACGACTTAAAAGACTTATGATTATGCTGAAGTAACTGGTCTGCACGAGTTCAAACCCACGACGACATGATGTAGAAAGCTATCTAGTCTGTGGACATAGATCTCGTAAGTGGAGGTATTCTAAAAAAAAACTTGGATTGGAAATCATTGAATAACTTTCCCCTCTCTGGGAGGAGTGGAAGGTAATGTTAAACTTTTAGAGACTTAACCCGTCCATGTTCCTTTTTTGCCCTTTGTGTTCGGAGGCCGCGAAATCTCTTTCGAACAAAATTACCTTACTTGACTAATCATTTCCAGGTTTCATCCGTTCTACATCAGTGACTCCTCCGAGGGAGGCTTCGGTCAGAAGAAGGAGGAAGACCAAAGGAAACAACGCGTGTTTGCCGGAGTGGCATATGACAACGAGGGTTACCCGTACCCTACTGCTGGTGAGTTAGAACAACAGGTGTAATGGAGACAAGCAATTGCTTCAATGAGGATTGCAACTTTGAAATTAATATGGCGCTAGTGTAGCTTGTTCCAAGCACCGTCACTGTTTGAAAATCTATAGCTTGACTTGATTGGTCTAACTATGGTCTCAACATCCAATATTATAAGCCACTAAGGGCAAAGAATCAAGGCACACCGCTGCCGTTACGATATGTCCAATTAAAGCAACGTGATGAAAGATAGGTAATTATTAAGCTTAACTATAACCTAAATATGTCCATTTGTCTGTCAGTGGGTCGCTACTGCGAGTGGACTCACAAGACTATCGACCAGGCGGCGACGTCGGAAACCTTCGAGGACTACATGAAGACTGTCCAGCTGGAGTGCAACGATGGAGAACCTGCCATGCTCAACTGGACTGTGGCGCATGAAACTCCGGACTTGGTGTACTATCAGGTGATATTGCCCTTTCAAATATTGAAGAAAAACTTTTCGGCACCGAAAAGTTTTCATCGTTATGTCAAACTTGGAACATTTATTTTAGTTCTATGTTTTCGCCTGCTCATTAGTTGGTTGAAGTGTGTTTAGTGAGTTGAAGATTTTGATTAACAGCTAGAAATCCAAATAAGAGAAAAACTGGTTGGAGTGTACGAAACGGGGCACTGAGGAAAAAACACTTACAAAAATTTTGATGAAATTTTCAAAGTTAATAATACTTACTTTTTATGATTTTATCGTATGGGGGACATCAAAAGGAACAACTTTTACCCGGGATTTTTTTTTGTGAGGTCTATGACCGCTAATAGAAGGTAAAATGTAACCTTCTTTTTAAGGCGTCCTGGATTTAAAAAAATTTCGGGGCAACCCGACACGGACAGTTTAGGTTCGTGTTAGGTTACTGTTGACCCTTGAAGTCAGAGAGAGAGGAGGCCCCGGAGGGGCCTCCGTCGACCTCACCCGGGCTCTGTCAGCTAGATTAATTCCCTAACGAATAATTAATTCAAGAGCGAGCGAAGCGAGCTCGGAATTTTCGGCACCCCGACACGGACAGGTTAGGTTCGAAGGGGATGACGGTCGCTAAAGTGAGCGAGCGAAGCGAGCGAACAAAGCCCCCGTCATCCTCTTCGTGTTAGGTTTTTCTTGCGTTTTTATGAATTTGACCTTTGACCTTGACCCCAAGGTAATTGACCTGGGGCGTTCCCGTCATTTCCTGCGTTTTAATAAATTTGACCTTTTACCCTGAGGTCAAGGTCATTGACCTTGGGGTCAGGTCATTGATCTTAAGAGTTCCTGGCATTTCCGGTATTTTTTATAAATTGATCTTTGACCTTGAGGTCAAGGTCATTGACCTTGGGGTTAAGGCCGTTGACCTTAAGGTCGTCCCCGGGTGTTTCCTTCACCCTAATACTCCCACATCTCACCGAATCCCGAAGGCTTGATTAGGCGTTGTTTTTGAGTAAAATTTTTCTAAGTCTTTTTTTCATAGTGCCCCGTTTCGTATACCATGACCCGTTTCTGAACTAAATTGCCGAAGCAGCCTATAAATTAGTCCGAGTGAAATGGGAGTGGACAGGCCACGTCTACGAGATCGGTAGTATCTGCAGGTTGATGTAACCGTAATGTTTGTAACTTCCAGTGCTACACCCATAACAACTTAGGCTGGAAGATCCACGTGGTGGAGGCCGGCGCCCCCGTGCCCGTGGCGGGCTCCAAGCACGCGCGCGGCCGGGCGGCGCCCGCGCAGCCCGCCAGCCCGCCGCGCCTCGCCGCGCTGGCGCCGCTGGCCGTGGCCGCCGTGCGACACCTCGCCAACAGGATCAGGTAATCAGGGAACGACCACACGGAACATCGACGCGGGAATAATCTATAGACAACATTTTCTACACTTTACACGTTTTTTTATACCGAGCATTGATTCAACGCCGTTGTCAACTTTATACAGTAGACAATAAATAAAATATGGAATCTTCAAACATTAACGAAGACAATAATTTTGAATCTGTATTCATAAGTCGTAGACAATAAATATTGAGTCTGTCGAAATAATGACAATAATGTAGGATAAGCAAAAAAATACTATACTTAGTTATTATATTTTACACTTTTAAAATTGTTTAACAAATAATACTATGTATTTAGAATTATACAACTTATTTATATTGTTAGTTGTTTTATATAATATAAATTGAAATTATATACATCTGAAATTGGCCTAAATGATATAATATAATACACCTACATCTATTGAAACACATTCAAAAATGTAGCATTCGTTCAACTGTATCCATGTGTGTATTTTAACTAATTGAAAAAGACAATAAAACATTCTCTATATTATATTCGCGTCGACATGTCCGAGTTAAGATTGTGATATTGTTGGACGAATTTAGAATGTAAAGAGTTTGGAATTCGCCAGTTTGTACAGGTATTTATAAAGAAAATGGGTAAATAATGTCAATCTACGTACATAATATCAATTTCATATCAGATGAGGAGCGCGAAAGTGCATTTTTACAATAAATTTAGAATTTTGACGATATCTAGTAGCCCTTGTATTTAAGAACCCCTTTAACTTTGAACTCTTTAAGTCCGTTCAAAGTATCATGTCTACCTACACAAGTACCTATGTACGATACTATAATGTACGTCTACGTACAATGTTGTTGTCTATGTCGATTGCGGTTTAACAGAAACAAAATAAATATTATTTAATATTAAATATAACTTCATACTTTAATTTTTCAACAGTTAACCAACATATTGTCTGATTGTACTTACCCACGTCTAGTAGTTCTTTTAGTATAATGTAATGACATACCTATGTAATGAAATTAAAAAGGAACTAGACAGAAGGGAAATAGACAATATATAACCATACAGTTGTAACGTACATGGACGCCATTATAAAACAATCAATAAATACTAGATTTCCCCACGGAAAAACCGTTTGTTATTTACGTTTTTATATATTTCTAGAAGAAAAAAAAACATTTTTAGATAATATGCATATGTACTGTTAAAATGAGATTTTACACGTAGTATATCTCCAAACAATGACAATATAATTAAAAAATATCGCTCAGGCTTAAAGAGAATGATTGAAATTGTTAAATGGTTCTCAAACTAAAAATATTGTTAATCAACAATTACACTATTGTATATTTACCTAAAAGAGAACCACTGATCTAGCTAATTACTAATTAGGTAATACTATTATACCTACAAATAATATAATTATATTAATAAATAATTGTATAACGGAATTGAAATCCGACTTTAGGAAACAGTTTTGAATTCGTGAAGTACAGTGAAATTAATAAAATGCTTTATGCAATGGAAACATTGACAATAAAAAATATTATTGTTTAGAATCATTTATTTATAAGTATTTGTCGTGTGCTTGACAATAACAAATATATATATATATATATCTAAATATTAAGCCTTTTTATATAAAATACAAGTTACTTAGTGTAATCTTTTTCTTAGAGACTATAAAATTTGAAATGTCGGACAATAAAACTTCTTCGAAAATAACTTTAGTATGTACTATTATAAAATTCACTCGCTTTCTGAATGGACTTCATTAATTGACAATAAATAGTCGTAAAATTTTTGGGCTGTTTACATATTAATGTAAAATGTAAGTAGAGTAATGATTCTCAGTGAATTACGGAAGACAATAATTTCGTGTAAATGAAATAAGGTTGCGATCAGATATGACCCACAGGCTAATTGAAAATTGTGATTGCGGTAATTTCAGAAATAAAAAAATAAACAGTTGATAAAAACTTTAAATGCTGTTTGACGGTTGACACCTGAATTACTTTTGAATGTCACCTTTGTACCGTTGGGTTTTTTTTCTATATTTTTAGAGGTAGGTAATGTCACATTACACTTTTCACTGTAACCTATTTTTGGTAGTCTTATCTGACCGCAACGAATTAAATAAATTAAAATAATAATGTGTAGTTTTGTATTTTATTATTTTAACAGCAGGGTAAAGGGCTTTTGCCTAAACCATAATTTACAATTACATAGAGCAGTATTACTTTGAGAGTTACGTTCATATCCGTTTTTGTCATTTCAGAACAACTACATTTGTTTTAAAATGTTTTTTTTTTTGTAATATTTAAGTACTTAACATATCTATATAAGTGTAATCTGTTTTATACAATAACAGCAGCATTGCAATAGGTGAATAGTTAATAAAATAATTAGCTCAAAATATTATAAAAGTAATATATACTTAGCGCCTCCAGGGTTATTTTTACAAATCTAACCATCATAACAATTCCTAATACACGTAATACATGCTCTTAGATATCACAATAATGAATAGATAGTTGATTAAAATACCTTATTAAAATTTAAGTTTCATAGATTGGCAGAACAACAATAAAAGTTGTCATAGTAGAAAACCTAAGAATTAGTGGATTTTACAATTGTTTTATTTATAAAACTGCTTTTTAATACTTACTTAGTGTTGAGCCTAAAAGGCATCTTGTTGGATTCCCTTGCATGTAGATTTGTGATCAATATTTAATACAAAGTTGTCGGCAATTGTTTTGCACCAAATTTTTTATAAATACGTATTAATTTTGAATGTAGATAGATTGATTTGGGAAACATAATATATTATTGGTATTATATTAGGCGAAAAATCATAGAAAGTAATTAAAAAAAATCATTTTACACTTTGTAGTTGTAGATGTTGATGCACAAATTTCTGTTATACATAAGAATTTTATTGATAGTTAATTATTGTAATAATATAGATAAACTTATACAAATTTATACAGTGCAATTAAAGATAAAAGCCTGCTATGTTGTGTGTATAATAATATTAAACTCATTCATGATAGAAATAATTAGCCGTTTCTACATAACTTATTTTATAATTTTATTTACACATTTTACAAATTAAATGCTAAGACAATAATTCTTACACAATATTTTTTTTAAACAAATACTGACATTATCATGTTGGGCATATCTTAACAGAATATAAACTTTTAAAATATCATAGGTTTAATGTTGTGTAAGGTCTTTGAATTATAACACTATTTAATTAGCTTTGGGTTTAAAATTTATAAACGTAATTGAAAGTTTTTTTTGTTTAAAGATAGAGTTCTGGATCATAATTATATATAATGCACAAATTTGGACTGGAATTATTATTTACAAACGACGTAACTTCATTATTATAATTTTAGATCTTACCAGTGTACAACTTTAAGAATATTTAGCTGGTAGATAATCATAATGAGTTGGGCAATTTATTGGAAAAAAATACAATACCTTTGGCAGACTTTTTTTAATTAAAACTTTTTGCCTGTCTGTCACAAACATGCCAGTTGTCCATGTTTTGTTTAAAAAAATCTTTTAAATGTCTTTTAACCTTCACATCATGGCACAATAATGTAAATACATATTTACTTGAATTGTAAATTTTTGATCATTGATTGAAAATAGAAGTTTATTTTTAAAATAAGAGTAAGTAGTTATTTGTGTAATTTTTACACCGATTGCACAATTTTTTCAGCTGATATTATTATAACATAGAGTTTTAAAGCTTTTTACAGACATTTATCATTGTATATACTTTTACATCTCATATGTCAATCTCGATTTTGTAAACTAAAGTTACAGATTATTGACTAACATTGCCGTTAATATTGTGTAATTTATAATAAACTTTGACAATAAAAACCTTTTCCTGAAGTATATTGGCGATTTTATTATTAAACTCTGTTTCAAAATTCATCAAAATCGGTTTTTCCATTTAGGCATGAAGACGTAACAAACAAACTCACTTTCGCTTTTATAATATTATAAGTAAATATGTGAGAACGATGCAGTTAGACTGAGCGTCCACTGTAAAAGCAAAAATTACAATAAATGTAAATATTAATGAAAATCAACCGTGGCGGCTAAAAGCATCACTCCCAACTGACAGTGCCCGTTCACGAATATAACGCATGGATCAGCCCCATTCAACTTAAATATTTTGAAGGAATTAAATGACCCGACACACCAGCCACCATCAGAAATACACGATAGACGTGGGCCTATGGACGTTGAGCAATGGGTGGTCAACGCTCGTTCATAATATAGAGAGGACAGGCCGTGTCGACAACGCGACGACGCGTTCATATTCCCCGCGCTGCCAAAGAGTACGCGCTGTCAAAAAATTTAGGGGCCCGCCAGGTCCACAGCTTGCCGGGGCTCACCCTGACGTTTTTTTGCCAAATGTTAAGTACTATCTGACACTCCCTTCCACTTCGCTCAGAGTGGGAAGACTTATTTGATGATTTCCTATGAGAAAAAAACCCCAACCTTTTCGATGTCTAGCCCCGCATTTTTTTGCCCGTTTCTAAACAATGTGTTTAAAATGTAAGTCCTTTGCGCCATGTTGTGACGATTGTTGTGGCGATAATTTCTGGAGCCTATCTAGTCTGTGGACGTTATAAAGTCTAATGTCACTTGAAAAGTATGGTTAGCAAGAAACAATTTACTAGTGCCAATAAATTAATATTAAAGTGTTACCGGACACTTCATGATGCCGTCAACCAATCATTCTGTACAGCAAAAATGATTTGTAAAAACGACACTAAAAATTTCTCGAGATTTGAATCCTATAATATGGAACGAGAACAGATCCTGTATCTCGACAAACAGTGACATCCTAATTTAATTAAAAAAATGTATGCCTAAGTGGACATGACTATACAAGAATTTATGTTAAGATATTTATATAGGTACTGCGTATAATATTATATTGTTATGCGCGTGAGATACCCGGAACAAATTCCATATTAGGTGCACTCAAAATAATCGTTTCACAAAAAGTAAGAAAAATTGTACTAATCTTCACAACCAATGGTAGTTTTATTTTTCTCCATGGTAGAAATAATAACTTTGTGTAGTCGCAACTAATACTCGGTCAGTGACTCACGCTTCTTTGACATATATTTTTATTTTATTTTCAAATAATTCAGTATTATTCACGTTTTAATTAAGTGTAAAATAATTTAATTGTGTTAACATTAGTATGTTGAAGTATAATTGTTTTATTTTTGATTAATTTTACAGCAGAAACTGATCGTTGTGCGTGTTTATTTAACGTAAGGAACAAAACAAAAGGTTACGATGGCCGAAAAGGTAAGTTTTAACAGCAGTTTACTGCCTTTCTGGGAGCCAAAGCCTCCCACATAAATGTATTACAGTAGCAAATTATCTCGGTCTTCAGTTATAATACAGAAAATGTTAATTATCTTGCAAATTGAGTAAGTAACTTGACATTAAAAGTGATCAGACACCCGATGTTTTTTTACGTATGCATCGAACCTCCTTGCAGGTGTTTACGCGTTAGTAAAACAAAAAGAAAAGTTCACCTGTTCTGTCTGTGGCACGCGTAGGTCTTCATTTTGGCATGTAACGCGAAATTCTAAGTGTATTTTATCCTAGCAATTAATAAAAACACACTAAATTCTAAAATTGTATGTGTTATAAAAAATATGGGAAATTATTGTGAAATCTTGCATATCTAAACACTGATGCCTATGTTGAATGAGGTAATAATCCAGTCTTAAACCACAATCACTTGCTCAATTCTTTGCAAAATCCTTCAAAAATAAAGTCAAATCAGCAACCGCATTGCCTTCAGTCAAAAAATCTTAAATCCACCACTATCTTATTCACTCAGAAAATCCAAGAAAACCCACTTCCGGAAGATCAACCAGCTGAAACAATGGATAAGCCTAAAGACACAGTACCAAAACCACTACCAGACAAGACCACAACAATGGTACCAGTGGTTCCAGACAAGACAACTACAGCAGTGCCGCTGCCAGTGGTCACCCCAGCAGTAGTAGCACCTCGGCTATCAGTACCGGTGTTCACGAAGACCTCACCCAATGACTTGTACAGGAGGCTGCTGCCAGCGATGCTGTTTGTGTTGACGTTTGTCACCGTAATGACCATGCTGCTGATTTATATGGATACTGTTGGTGAGTTGTATGTAGTTTTAGAACAATTTCTCTTTCTTGGTTTAGTGGTCTCGAAGCATTGCAACTGAGCATGCAATCTCTGATTTGAATCCCTTGTCCTTGAGGTTTTCCATCAGGAGGTTGTGTCACCTAAATCAGACTTTAACATACAGGGGTTTGTTTTTGTTACATTGTTTTATTTAGGTACCATAATGTGGATTATTTGAGACTCGGAGCTATTTGCAATCATGAAAATTAAATATTTATTTTGAATTACATATTAATTTGCTGGTGACATGGACATGAGTTGTAGTATTTCCATATTGCAAAATTTTCTCCACCGTTCCTATAAAAAAAATATAATCAATGAAATCTTTTATTTCAAAAGTACCAAATAGACACGGCAACTCAAATAGTTTAGTATCATAAATTATACAACATGCTAATTCCATTACACTGCAATTTATTGCCTTGAGCTCAACACTTGTATTAAATTCTATTTTGTGGGTTCAAAAACCTAATTAAAATCGTCTAAAGTTCATTTTAAGAGCTCAAATGACATCTTTTAGTCCATTATTCTTGTTATTAGAGATGACCCAATGTGTTAATAACATAAAAATATTTTCACTGAATCTGTTATTTTGGACAAAGAAGCACCTGATACAACATATAACAAATGGATTGTTTTATTAACCTTGTATTAAGTTGATAATTTCTGGTGCCTTGTGCTGTACTCACATGGCTATAACCAGAATTATTATAAATGTAAGCAAAAGAGTATAAAGAGATTTTAGTAGGTAGCATTCTACAGTTAATGCTATCTCTTTATGGGTAAAAAGGCGTGAGTTTAGGTTTATTCTATTTGCGTCATATGCCTTTTTTTGGTGATAAAACTTTTTAAGTAGTTTTAGATTTGGTCAATTAACTCATAATGTATAGTCGAATTTTTTATAACATGTTATGTAAGATGTCTCAAACGTTGAGTTTTAAATGGTCATTTTATGTTGCACAGCATAACAAAAAGTTTAGTTGACAACTCTAAGGTTGCAATGTGTATAACCACTAACTAACCAATAATCTGTTATACAGCTACTACAACAAACTATGTGTTTGGTTAGTTTTATTCATATATCTCGGCTCGCACCTCCTTGCTGAAAACACAGCGTACCCGCGTTTGTTTTTACAAAAGGCTAGTTGTTTTATAGTTGTATGTCTCCGTCTAGCCCTAGGCGCGCAGAAGTTCCGCGCGAACATGTCCCGCGACTACGAGCTGGCCAGCATCGCGCAGGGCTCTGCGGCGCTGGTGGCCTTCGTGCAGCAGCTGCACCTGGCGCCGCGCCACGCCACGCCGCCCTCCCACCCGCCGCCCGAGCCCACGCCGCAGATCGAGGTTATGGATAAACTATACGGGGAAATTGTAAGTTTTTAGTTTAATTTATTGTTTGGCACTACCGCAAAATGTATTTCTTATACATAGGTACAAAAATAAGTCCCTTTGTCAATAGTTGTAGTAGTTCATCGCTTAAGGCGCCTCCCCGACCAAAACGCCGACAAGCCCTTTTTGTGCAGTTTTCTGGAGCTATCTCCTTGTTATTTAAAACGAACTAAGTAACAAAAAAATATATTAAATTTCTTTGTAATCTTGTTTCCATTATTTTATTGAGTAATTATTTAGTAAATCTCCTAACAACAAAAGCCAGAAATGAGAAATAATTATCAATAACATGCATCTCCTCGTAAAGTAAACATTGTTTAATTTTGCTACTGACACTTATGGATACACAATTTTATAATGAACATTTTGGTACAAATATTTTATTCCAAAAAAGGGGCATTATTCACTACTGTTACTCCGGCGCGGCAAAGAGGGAATGAATGCTCAAGGTTATTTGGTAATGGTACCGCCTTAACTTTTCAGTCCGTGCCGGTGAGTACTCTCTACCTCGGTAAGTGTAATCGCGGCGAATAGCTAGAAGTCTAAACCTAGTTCCACAGCTCACACTACTCTAGCTCACTACTATAATCAGGCATTGGACGCCGCGGCCGGCGCCACACAATGTTACACATTATGAACCAATTTGTCATTGTTGGGACTAGGTTCTGAGTCATGGCCATCAGTTTGGAAACAATGATAAAGTATGGTTAGTTTAGTTCTAGTCACCGATATGATGTTCCTAAATAGGGACTCATACTATCTAACGTCTGTGATTTTAATATAGAATCAAACAACGCATACGATGCCAATATTTGACGAAACCGCATCATTACAGACGAAAACGGGCAATCTCTGCTAATATATAAATGTTGAAATAACATAATACATGCAATAACTGCCTGTAACTTTACACGTTTTGATCGCTGCACTGAAGGGCTACTATGACATCTTATAGCAATTCTTATTCCACTGAGGGAAAGAGATGGTGCTAGACACCCTGTATAGCTCTGTCTCTTTCCCTCAGTGGAATAAGAATTGCTTTAAGAGGTCATAGTAGGGTAGCTGATCATAATAAAATTTGACAGAAATAATAATAATTATGACCTATCCCACTTCCTACTATATAAATGCGAAAGTTTGTGAGTATGGATGTATGTTAGATCCTCTTTCACAAAAAAACCACTGAACGGATCTTGATGAAATTTGGCACAGAGGTAGATTATAGTCTGGAATAACACGTAGGATACTTTTATTTATCATCACGCGGGCGAATCCGCGGAGCGCAGCTAGTATAATAAATGCGAATGTTTGTGAGGATGGATGGTTGTATGGATGTTTGTTACTCTTTCGCGTCAAGACGGCTGAAATATAGGCAGACGCAGTCCTCTTACCAAGGGGTAGTCATATTATCTAGTAACTAGGCCGCGAATGTAAGATTGGCTCGCTGAATGTTTGTTTGCTGCATCCGGTAAGACTGGACAGAACCCCACAAATTAGTTGGGAAAATGTAAGCAAATTATGACACAGTCGAAGTCGCGAACAAGAGTTGATATTATGAATAGACAACATTGTTAACGAAAACCTTTGTTATACATGTTTTAAGTTTATTGATTAGCCATTCTCACGCTAATGTTAACGAATTCCTTGACCTTTAGTTCTAGCGAATTATTTGTATGCGCGGCTCACTTTATGACCGAATACGGTATAAAGTCTTTAGCTTGCATGAAGTTCCCATAGGTAAGATATGTAGAATTTGGCGTGACATTAATCAACTACACTATAGATGGGGAGTTCGTGGCAAAATAATAAGGTTAGTTATAAGTAGGTTAGTTTTCATCGTCGAACTCACTTTTTGGACCACATTTCTGTCATGAGGTAGCATGTATAAAAAAGTTTCCTCCGTGCTTCGGAAAGCACGTTAAGCTGTTGGCTGTCATTTGTAAGTCTTTAGCGGTCGTTTGAGCTTGTAAGTAATTCTTGCACTTGATAAATGACGTTTATTTTGCAAGCAAGTTTTTACAAACACTACACACGTCTATTTTTTAAACTAGATGAGACCGGTGTTTTGTACCCGACTACTCTGAAAAGAAACAGCCGAAACAAACTCAGAGGTCATCTCTTGTAAGGTCCAGATAAAAATCTTGGTTAACTTAAATGAGGACTACGCCCATTAGATGCGATTATGCGCACTAGATTAGTGTATGAAATGGTATTTTTAAGAAAGCACCACACAGATTGAGTGGACCTGTCCAGTCAGTGCAAGCATTTGTCAGTTATCGTGTAGCTCGACGAACAATACCAAAATAAGGACATTTGTGTACGTCGCTTGTAGATGTATATCGTGTTTCAGCGGTTTCCCACAACTCTCGAACGAAACCTCTAAAAACGATAGGAGTAGGTACGTGCGCATGTTAAGACAATACACTAAAAGATGAAGCTGCAAGTTCTTATGTCAAAGTACCGCAGTTACCCATTCCTAAGCATAGATCTCTATGGAGAAAAATGCATGATCACAGCTATCATTCAATGGAAATTACGTCTTTTCTAGACTTTAATTCGCTCTGGCGGTTGAGAGCATGTCATGCTCACTCAAATGTCTCGCTGATGGTGGCGCGTATGTCGGATCATTTAGTACCCATCTGTGTCATGTTCGTGAACGGACGCTGTCAGTTGTGATCTCTCAGTTGAATGATTTTTTAAATTTCTGTTTGTTTTTACTATGGATACTTAACGTGCACGTGTTCCTACATCGTTCTCACATAATCTACCATATCAACACGAATGATTTATCCTAGATTTTGTAACAATATTCCCATTCTTCTCCTAAGAGATCTACGCTTTGGAATGGGCAACTACAGTACTTTCACATTTAATTTGCCTTGTGACTGGGACTGCAGCATCATTTTATTGTTGTTAATGTTTCGACAATTCAAAAGTACCTGGAACGGGCCTACTTGAAATAAATGCTTTTGATTTGATTTGATAATGGGCAATAAAACTCCATGGACTTTCTTTTAAATCATATTGTCTTACAAAATCATGGCTACATCATTCATATTGAGATTAAAATATTTGAGAACAATGTAGAAAAACGTGCACATTAAAAACGAAATAAATCAAAATGAACTGAGCTAATGCCCCGTTCCAATAAACAAAAACGACTCGTTTTGCTTACGGATAGTTGTATTTTGACATAAGTCTCATAGAACTTATGTCAAAATACAACTATCCGTAAGCAAAACGAGTCGTTTTTGTTTATTGGAACGGGGCATAAATGATAATAATTTAATTTCCTTTCTTGTCCACTGTGTTTCTATACAATGTATTTTTACCAATCATAGAGAAATCATGGCTTGTCGCTGGCCGCAAATGATGATACAACATGTTCGTTTGTGTATCCGCAGTACAACGGCACATTCGTAGAGTTCCTCCCGCGCGGGGCTCGCTCCACGACGTCGGCGTACCTGGAGCGCGCGCGCGGCTGGGACGGCGTGCTGGTGCGGGCGGCGGCGCGGGACTACCTCGCCATACGCGGCGCCGCGCGGGCCCTGCATGCCTGTCTCAGTCCCACTGCGCATCCTAGAGAGGTCAGTATAATAATAAATGCTTATTGCTACCTGATAATTGGTCGGTGATTTCTTCTATTCTGCTCTGTCAGTTGCCACCTTATAATTTATTCCTTTTTCTTTCTTATAATTCGTTAAACAATCCATCCATTTTTAGGGTACCGTATACCTAAAGGGTAAAACGAGACCCTATTACTAAGGCTACGGTATCCGTTTATCATCAGGTTGAATCCCATGAACTGTGATAGTCAGATAGTTGTTTTTATTTATTTTGCCGCTATAACAACAAATACTATATTAAGCACTTATTATAGATAAGCAAACATTTTTTTATAGATGTCGAATGGTACGGATCTCTTCTTGCGCGAGTCCGACTCGCACTTGGCCGGTCTTTTCTTTAGCTTTCCTTTCCCTCTAACTAACCTATATTGATCAACATTGTAACTATGAATTAACGTAAGGAATGGAAAGTATATTGAAGAAAACATAATTGTGTGGTCTACACCAGGTTACAATAGTCTGGTATAGTTATATTTGACAGTTTCGCCAAACCCACTTTCTATCGCTTGGAGTTATCAATATGTGGATTAGCAGTTTTATAACATTTAGTATGAAGGAACTTTACAGTTAATTATTTTCATTTCCTCGTTGTTTCACCATGGCTCAGAAGCGTCACAGCGGTCGCGAATCGCTTTAACACTTGTGATAATATTGGCAGGTGACGTACCAGGAGAGCTCCCGCGTGGAGAGCGTGTTCCGGTCGCGCGTGCTGTGCCTGCCGCTGCTGACGGTGCTGCTGGCGGCGGACGCGGCGCGCGCGCCCTTCGTGCTGCTGGGCGGACACAACGCGCTGGCCGCGCTCACGCACCTGCCCTTCCACGACGAGCGGCTGCACTTGCAGGCGAGTACACAACGCACTATCAAACAATCCTGCTCGAGTCGCTTGTGAGCTGGACTGACTCCACGCTTGTTCATGCAGACTCTATAAGTTTTTGGAACGAAGTCCTTATCGCGCGTTGCGAAACGGGGCTAGACAGGAAAAAAATAAGACCAAAAGTTGTTACAACACTTTTTGCTATAGTTGTAAGCCGTGCGGCGTGCACGTGTTTCTCTCTCTATCTCTCATAGAAAGCAAGCCAGTTATTTTCGTTTCGTCTTTCTATTTCGCATTGAAACGTCGCGGCGATTATTTTTGTTGAGTGTACAGGTTTTTTGTACATAATAAATAATAACTTCGTTCCATTCGGGTGTCCCTTGACACCTCTCAAGTTTTTTATTATATTTAATATTGATCTGGTGACTGCGACCAGCCTGTAGCTCCTCAAGCCTCCGACTGGCGGCAACGTTATAGTTTGGCGCCCAACGTAGCTCCACTGTTCAGGATTTTGAAAGACACAGCCCTCGATTTATTCAATTCTAATACATGCCAGTCTCCTCACAATGTTTCATAAACCTTTATGCGGTAAATACTCATCTGTCAATAGAATTTCAGGAATCATCTCTGTGCATTATAATATAACTAGCTTTTGCCCTGGGTTTCGCTCGCGTTAAATTCAGGGTAACACAGTTCCCCTTTCCTGATTTGCAGGTACCTGCTACCTGTAGTTGTTGCCTTTGCACCTTATTTATTGTAATAGCAAAGCTAAGTTTTCTCTTTTCTTCCCTCTATCTCCCACGTTAAAAAAATAGCCTTAGCCTATGTCCGTCTCCAGGGTCCCAACTATCTCTGTACCAAAATTCATCATAATCGGTTTGGCCACTTAGATGTGACGACAAACAAACTCACTTTCGCTTTTATAATATTAGTAAGGATTCTGAAGCCAGTAATTTGATTATAATACCATTTCGTCGCACTTTCTCTTTTAGGGCCTGCAATAAAAAAGGTTCAAGTAATTAAAAAAAAAAAGTTGCCTTGTGCTGAGAAGCATAGAGTTAATAGTAAATCTTTGCCATTCATAACGATGCCCGTTGGCCGTTTGGGTATTAACTCACTTACTTCTTAGAATAATTCTATTAATTTCCACAGATGATCGAAGTACAATTCACCAACGACACGATTCGCAACATGACGACTCAGTATCTCCTCACAAAGAACTACACGGTCGCTGCGTCGTTCGACACGAGCATGATGTACGCGCTCAAAGAAGACGTGTGATCGCGGACAAAGTCACGCGCGGACTGAGAGGTGAGCGGGGATGGCGGTAGGTGGCGCTAGTTGATTATGAAATTTTTAAACACTACAGTTATTTTAACTTCGAATTTTACATCTGTCAAGTCACAGTTACGTGATCTTTATTCTTGTTACATTAAGGTTGTGATTTGGTTACTGCTGTCAGAGGTTAAAATAACTGAAAAGACTACGTGTAATCCGTAAATATGTATGAATTAAATTGGGAAAAGATTATCAAAAGAATTAGGTGATGTTAAAATGAGTTGTGGATTCAGTATTTGTATTGATGTTTGATTTCTTTATAATTGTAACGCAAATTCAAAAATATGTCGGTTAATTCGTGGATATAATTCCAAAATGATTATAAAATTAGCGTGATTAGTGTTTTTGATGAGTAACAATGTTTTCGTTTGTTCGACTTATAACTTTGCTAATAATCAAATATAAATTCATTTAAAACATGATTAAATGTTGCAACACTCGTAGGTACTAGAGCCATCTACCTTTAAATTCGTATTACTAGCACAAAATAACAAAAAGTCGATCCTAACTGTAATAATGATTTACTATTAATTTTAATGATTCTCAGTGAACTACGAAACTTTCAATTTTAATTTAATATGTGATTTAATTTAATTGTAATTTTAAGTGATTTTAATCCAATTAAATTATTAATAAAATCGACCTGTATTGATTGTGTATGAAGAATGCGAAATTAAGGGGTTATATACCTCTGCGCCATACTTATGCGATTAGCGTAATAACTTGAATGTTATTCGGTCGAATTTTAAATAATTCTTTCAACACCTTTTTTTTTAAATTAAGAAGCTTAATATCTGTTTCCATACAAAAAATAACTCAAAGGGTTTCATAACCACATTAAAATATAGATTTTGATAATAAAATCTAACATTTTCCATGACAATACGACTCATGCCTTTACAAATTATTAAATAATAATAATATTTTGCTAACGGAACCCTAAGTTAAACGTTGACCATAGTTTTAAAGAATTACAGTCAAAGTGCCTTAAACACTTGGTTTCCAAAGCTGTCATTGCTCATTGCAACTATTTGAACGTGCACTGTTTTAACTACACGGTAGTATAATGCTAGATGCTAATTTATCTAGATATGAAAGAAAGTTGTATTTTTGATACAAGTTGAAAATTTTCTTTAATGTAAGTTAAGTTAGATTTTTCACACAGTATTTTTAATCTATTTAAATAGGTTTTCGAATAATAAAATGGGAAATGATTAGTAACGGTCTCAAAATGTGTGTTTTTTTTGACATGACATGTCTTGTTTATTTTATTTTTATATTATTTTTTATAAACATTTCAACTTGTGTCAAGGTTGCTGTAAAATGTAACGATGGCATGTTGTCAGAATGACAATAATAAGGAATTGTAATAATGCTAAAATTATTGATGTATACTACTATTCATGTTAACGCGTAATTTAAGGAGCCTGTAATTTTAGTATTATTACTATTCGGTTTGTTACGAAAAGTTTCTACAGAATTTTAACAACTTTTTGATAGTTGTGATAAACCAAAATATATTGTAATCAATCTTACAGCCGTTACTAAAGTGAATATCACTGTGTGATCAGTATCGCTATATATTAAACTTATTAAAAGGTACATTGATATTATAATCAAATACGATGAATTTGTTAAAGTTTTGTAGAAAATGATAAAATAATATCAGTAAGAGGTTTGTGCTGAAAGGTTGTTATTGAAGGTAGCTTAGTACTATACGTACGTATACCGCGCACCACACCGCGAATTAGATAGAATATACAATTAAAATATGTGTCTTTCACTTATTTATTGAATAAATAAAAAAAATCTTTGGAAATTATTATCGGCACGATATTGACATATTCCTGATCCGATAATAACAAATTATAAATCCGATAATATCTTAATTAAGTATTGTGTTTAACACAGAAGGGAATTGATGTCGGTAAACATTGTAGAAAAGACAAAATAAATTATTACGGTAAATAAGTGCAAGACGAAGAAGATTTTTTACTCACAAATTCTGAGCGCTTTATATCATTAATTTTTAATCAATCTCTTTGAATTGTTTTACTGCCATTTTATGTCCAATTATTTCTCCAAATATTTTTTGATTATGTCCTACAATTCCATCCATCTTAGTTTTATTTTAATTAGTATTGAAAAATAGAGGTTTAATTTAATAATTTTGATCTGATATTGTGTTTTAAATTAGACTGCATCATGAGGTAATTGCATTGTATTTAATTATGAATGTTTTAATGATAATTATAGTGATTTTTAAAACGTCCTCTCAATCGACAGTATTACAAATAATAAAAACGTATTAAATTAAGTTGTGGTGCAGCTCCCCAATTTTATACTTATTTATCATAATATTGATTGTATTGCTTTTAATAATTATAATTAACGGTAATGATTGATGCGTCATTCCAATTGATTCTATTTTAATTCCATTTTTTTAATTTTAATTATTAATAAGACTGAATAATATCGAATATTTTGTTAAATCTCAATGAACGTAAAGTATTTATTTTCCGATGTTCAGTAGTGATGTCGCTTCAATGAAATACATCTGAAATTAAGTAAATATTTCATGAATAATTGTATTAATTTTAGCGTTTCGTAGTTAATTTTAAGTATATTTTTGTTTAGGCTTAGTTTAAATGCGCTCAATTTTTCACGAATAAAATTTAATGGCTTTAATTATGTTTTTGTTTTATTCATGAATACAATATGTAGGTATTTATTGTGTTGTCATCTGACAAGTTTTAAATTACACACAGTATTTAGTAGTGCACATGTGACTAAAAGAGTATAGACATAAAGAGATAATGGACGCTCTCTCGTCGGACATCCAAGAAGAGGCTCTTGTATTGGTTGCCGAGAGCGGCCAAGAGGTCCAGATCAGATTGGAAGTGTGGTGGCAAAGACTGGAGGCCTGAAATTAAGCAGAACTAAAACAGAATACTTGTTCTGCGATTTCGGCGGTCTCTCCAGTCCTGTCCAGCCAGCCCATAACCCCTTGCCAGAACGCCTATACCGATCTGCTCCAACTTCCGATACCTCGGGTCGCTTGTCCAAGGGGACGGCGAAGTAGACCGGGACGTAACGCACCGGATCAACGCAGGATGGATGAAATGGCGACAGGTCACTGGAACAACTTGTGACCCACGGATGCCCCTCAAGTTAAAGGGGAAAATATATAAGTCCGTGATTAGACCTGTTGTACTGTATGGGTCAGAATGCTGGGCTGTAAAAAAGGTGGATGAAAAACGATTGCATGTAGCGGAGATGAGAATGTTGAGATGGATGTGTGGAGTGACAAGAATGGATAAAGTAATAGTCCGAGAGCCAGTAACAGATTTATATGACCAAGTTCCTCTCAAGTGATAATTAGTAAAACGCATCAGATAATCGAACTATGAAGCCTCGTGAATGTCAGCTGAGGCTCGGTGGGGGGGATGAGCAGTTGTTACCTCCCACGCTTTAAGAAAAAAAAATTAATTCACTCATTTCCTCTCGGCTAAAACTTTATCAAGTTATAGCTAACCCAATACCTCAACAAAAAAAATAAGTCAGCTGGCTATAACATAGTGGATTGTACGTCAGCTGATGGCTAGATCTTGGGAAAAAAAATCTTCACTTTCAGTGATATCCTCTCGGCTAAAAATTTACCAGATGATAGCTTATATGTAACTATTGATAAATATATACGTCAGCTGGCTGTATCTCGGTGGAAAAATCGTCAGCTGATACTTTGAAGGTCGTTACGTAGAAGTTAGCCAGAAGCATTTACTGACTATTTAAAGGCATCAGCTGACCAGGTTTAGAATAGACGAGCAAACGTTGTCTGACGAAAAGAATATTCTGGAAACATTGTTGCATCTGTGAAAAATCGATCAAAATGTCGAATGTAACGCCGTTTTGCGTTTTTTTTGCAAAAAAACAAAATCTGCTTCTAATTTAAAATCGAACAGTGAAGAAAATCTTGTTAAGTGTAGTGCTATATTGAGTGTTCGAAAAACTAATAAACTCAGTGGACACGAGGCTGTACTTCCTACGGAAAAAATCAATTTTCAGCTGTATCACAGTGAGTGTTATAGACGATTTACGGCTTTGCCCCCAAAGTATCGCAAAATAGTACCAAAGGTGCACCTACTGCAAGATTACAGTATGTATCAAAAATCCTTTTATTTGTTAGGTTACAATTTTTATAAGCATCATGATTTTACCTGGTTCTTTGGAAGTCAGTTACCAACCAACCGATTGTGATGAATTTTGGTACATAAATAGTTGGGAACGGGAAAGTTGGGTTTTTATTTAAAAAAAATAGGATGTGAGGGAGAAAGAGGGAAGAAAAGAGAAAAATTAGCGTTGCTATTAAAAATCAATAAGGCGCAAGGAGAACTGTGTTACCCCAAATTTAACGCGGGCGAAGCCGAGGGCGAAAGCTAGTACTGTGATAAAAAAAAATCAGCTAGCAATAAGTCGAGGGAAACCTGGTCAGCTGATGCCTTTAAATAGTCAGTAAATGCTTCTGGCTAACTTCTACGTAACGACCTTCAAAGTATCAGCTGACGATTTTTCCACCGAGATACAGCCAGCTGACGTATATATTTATCAATAGTTACATATAAGCTATCATCTGGTAAATTTTTAGCCGAGAGGATATCACTGAAAGTGAAGATTTTTTTTCCCAAGATCTAGCCATCAGCTGACGTACAATCCACTATGTTATAGCCAGCTGACTTATTTTTTTTGTTGAGGTATTGGGTTAGCTATAACTTGATAAAGTTTTAGCCGAGAGGAAATGAGTGAATTATTTTTTTTTTTCTTCAAGCGTGGGAGGTTACAACTGCTCATCCCCCCCACTGCGCCGCAGCTGACGGTCATAGGGCTTTATGATACTGTTGTCTGATGCGTATCGCCAATTATCTAACGAGAAGAAATAATTAACCAAATTTGCACCTGGCTCTCGTACTATAAGGAATGAATATATTCGAGGAAGTTTGAAAGTTGCGCCTGTTAAAGAAAAAATGAAAGGGAGTCGTTTGTCTTGGTATGGACATGTAATGAGGAGGGATGAAGGACATGTGACTAAAAGAGTGATGGATCTGAATGTTGATGGACGGAGAGCGAGAGGAAGGTCAAAGAAAAGATAGATGGATTGTGTAAGGGATGATATGAAGGAGTAAATGATGCAGTGACGTCTGATAATGGAAGAAGAAAACGTGCTGCGCCGACCCCAAATAGAATGAGACAAGGGCAGAAAAATGATGATGATACAGTATTTAGTAGTAACCCAGTAAATTCTGGGTCACAATATTGTGATAGATTTTGGGAAAACTTAAGATTTTGTGAGCACTGCAAATGACAACCGGGACCAGCTTTATAACGTGCTTCCCGAAGCATGCAGGAAGCTTGGTGTGTAATGGGGTTTATCCATCTAAGGACCAACCTAGGCTATCGCGACTTCACCAAAAAGATGTCGGTCTTTTGGTTGAAGCCGAGCGGCTGTCATGATTTAGTTACAAGCTTCTCCATAGGTGAAATACTGAACGATGAAATTGTGTTAAATTGTGTCTCGATCCTTGTTTATACGCGACCAAGCCTAACTTATCTACGCTTCACCTACACACACATCCCTTAATTAATTTTGTTACTTATCCTCTCGGATTTGCATCTAATATAAAATTTGATGAAACACTGATCTACACGTTCATTCCAACTATTGAATCGAAGTAATCGATTCAATAGTTCGATCGTGGAACTAGTGAGATTCTTTTTTCTCACGATCGAACTAATGAATCGAAGTAAGGCCTCCTACGCACTGGCGACCATAGACGCGGCCAGGCCGCCGCGGCCATGGTCGCCGTTGCGTAGGCAAGCGCGACATGAGGACGGCCGAAAAATTTGCAGTCGACTTCCAAGGGTGTGTCAAGATGGACGTGCAGAAGATAATCACGCTAACTGTGCTTGTGTATTTACTACGAAAACGAAAACGGAAGATTTCACGTAAAAGACAGTTTTGGGTGCATCCATTACTTTGCGAGAGAAAGACTAAAGGATTATATTATACTTATTTTTTGGATTTAAAAATGTATGAGAAGAGATTCTTTAATTACATGAGAATGTCAACGAATACTTTTAACCTGTTACTGGATACAATAAAACCAAAAATTACTGGAACTGGTAACAACTATCGGAAATGCATTCCAGCAGAAGAAAAATTAGTAATAACAATAAGGTAAGCTTTTTCTTTTTTAAATACAGAATGTTTAAAAAATACGTGATATATTTTAAAGGGTGTTTCGGAATGGAGTATTGTGTACAGGAAAAATAAAAATAATGTGATAGGGCCTTTTTTTTACTTAAACTGCTAAATGGATTTTTTTGTAAATTTGAATTATACAAGACTCGTTTCTGAATCGCCCTAAACCACCACTGTTGTGTTTTTCACAACAACCTGTAAAATTCATTGACCAAGGTTTTGCCACTTTAAAAAATTTATGAACTATTGTTCAGTAGTATTCTATTTTACGACTTTGAAAAGGAGAGGAAAAGGGCTTGCTTATAACATGTTTTTAAATATTAAAAAACTGAAGTAGATAATCAAATTATTTGTATTTTCATAACTTAAAAAATGGCAATTGTGAACAATTAATCATTCAAATTGGGAAATAGGTCTATCATTTCTGAATTTTGAGAAATATCAGAATAATGAGTATGATTATCGCTGTAATTTGAATCATCTGATATCCTGTTGGTAGTAGAATAACCTGAATAACTCGGTCGATTAGGGTCATATTCTTGGTCGTTAAGAGTATTGAAATTACTTGAATAGTTTATGCGCGCTGTTGTAGGTGTACAGTTCGGTTGGTATTTTTCTATAATTTCCATGATTTCCATTTTCGCTTTGGTCTTCATTGCAGCAGGGATTGTTTGAAATCTTTCGAGGAGGGATAAAAGAAACAGTCTGTCACAATTTGAATCATTCTGATAAAATTCGTAAATTGGTCGGTGTTTTTCTTCTATTCTGCTGTCAGTTGCCACCCTATCATTTGTTCCTTATTCTTTCTTATAATTCTATACGACGGGCCTGTTGGTCTAGTGGTTAGTGGCCCTGACTGCTGAGCCGGAGGTCGTGGGTTCGATTCCCATCCAGGACAAACTTTGTGTGATGAGCACGATTGTTTGTTCTGTGTCTGGGTGTGATTTATCTATAATATGTATGTATTTATAAATTATACATATAAGTATGTATATCAGTTGTCTGGTTACCATAACACAAGCTCTGCTTAGCTTGGGATCAGATAGCCGTGTGTGAGTTGTCCCAAGATATTTTTTTTTTTTTTTTTTATTCTGTGTAGTCGCTATGGTCTTATGCAGAACTGAAATTAGAGGGTCTGTATCGGATTCTTCGTTTGGTATTTTTTTCTTCCTTTTTGTTCTAAGCGACTTTGATGCAGACTGTTGAGTCTCAAGATCAGAAGATCTTGCACTTTTATTTTCTTGACTTGCCTCTTCGAGACTATTTTCTGTTGCGTTTGTGTCCAGCACTGATTTCAAAAACAGTAATTGGTTGAAATAGGTGTATTGTGATTTACGTTTTGCAGCAGAACCACTTTTGACATCTTTAAGACGGCGCAGCTCTCTTGTGAAACAGTCTCTAAGGTTTTTCCATCTTTTTTGGAGAGTAATGCCTGTAAATCAATAAATAAATGTATTACATATTACGAAACTAATATTATGTTTATTAATGTGAATTTTATTTTCAGGTATTTGGCTACTGCGTGTTCTTTATCTCATATAAGTCATGAATACCGTATAGGGCTTCCTACAGTATCGGAAATAGTATTTGATGTTTGTGAAGCAATATGGGAGATATTAAAACCAATTGTGATGCCACAATTGACCAGAGATAAGTGGATTCAAACGGCTGAAGGTTTTCAAAAATACGCCCAATTTCCTAATTGCATTGGAGCCATCGACGGCAAGCACATTAGAGTTATCAAACCACAACATTCGGGATCTCTTTATTACAATTACAAGAATTATTTTTCAATCGTGTTACTTGCAATATGTGATGTAAATTATAAATTTCTTTACGTAGATATTGGAGCATACGGCAAATGCAGTGATTCGTCAATTTACAAAGACTCTGTATTTTATCATAGGCTTTTAAATAATGATCTCGATATTCCGAGCAATAACCCCATCAAAGAAAATGGCCAATCAATGCCGTTCGTTTTAGTGGGTGATGAGGCGTTTTCACGGTTCGACTTTCCTTTGACGGCCGTCGAATTAAGGGTGGGGAGTGGTGAGGGGGGGTAGGGGGGGGGGGTGGGTACTACCCCCCCTTAAAGGGAAAAGTTGCGGAGCCCCCCCCTTTTCGAGTTTTTTTAATTTTTAAGTCTGAGGAAATTTTTCCCATTTTATGAATTAAAGTTAATAGTAAGTGTAAAAAACCATGGGGGACCCCTTAGGGGGGAAGGGGGTGCTCCCCCTCCATCAAAAAACTTGGTCGACGGAGCCCCGCGAAGCGGGGCTCCTACTTCTGGGTCGTTTATAAAAAAATGACCACGAAGGGGATGGCGCGGTCTATTCGCTCGCTTCGCTCGCTCACACGACCCCGCCATACCCTTCTAACCTAACCTGTCCGAGTCGGGGTGCCCTAAAGTCCAGATTGCAATCAGTCTCTCCTATAAAGTAATAATAAGCTGCAGCTGCGGCTCGTCCGATGCCTACGATTTGTTACAGCAGGCGGAGACTGCTCTCCCTAAACACCTCCAGCTCTATAAAAACACTCTAGGGGTTGGACGGACTCGTACCAGGTGGTTGTTGTGTTGTTGTCAATCAATTATGCTCTTTGACATAAATTGAACCTAACCTATTTATTTGTTCGTCAGTTTTACGTTCCGTTCCACAAGCCGACAAAAAACGGTAGACACTTAACATTTTATTTATTTTTATTTCGTACTGAAAATATTGCTGTAATTTATATATAAACTGTTAAATATATGTATGCATGAAAACTATTTAAACTAGTACAAAATATTATTATTTACGTAAATTTATATAAAATAAAATGTTACCAAACGTAAGACAACTTAACCGTTGATGAAATGAAACGTTCAATAGCGAGAATTCTATATAATCTGTGGTAGGAATTGATATAAATACTGCAAAAATATTTATTTTCAACATTTTTTTTCTCAAAAAGTACGTGTCTCCGCATGTTGAGACTTTACGTGTGTTCTTATAATAATTTAACCTTTCTGTAAAAAAAATATCAACCCCCCACTCGACGGCCGTCAAAGGAAAGCTTAGCCGTTTTCACTATCGGAACATATGATGCGACCGTATGCTGGGAGAAACTTGAATAATGTAAAGACTAATTTTAATTATCGACTATCCCGTGCCCGCCGCTATATTGAATGTACATTTGGAATATTAGCCAATAAATGGCAGATTCTTCACCGACCCCTAAACGTCAAGAAAGAATTTGCAGTTGTGATTATAAAAGCTCTATGTGTGCTTCATAATTTTGTGCGAGAAAGAGACGGATATGATTTCAAGGACACGTTAACTGTACCAGAGGCTTTATTAGAAATACCTGCATGTTTACCTAATAGAGCAAATAGAACATCAACCGAATATCGAGATATATTCGCAAACTACTTCAGTACCGATGGTCGCTTGCCCTGGCACAATTTGTAAATATATGGGTGCGTACCTACGACGGCTGCTCAGTTTGTGCGTTGAGGCACTTGCTCGCCGCGAGCCGCCATTGCGCGCCGTAAACAAAATGGCGTCAAACGCACATGCGGTATGAGTAATCTTTTCAAAAAGTTATTCCAATCATTACGAAAACCTGGGAAATTTTAGCAAATAATTGTCAAAACTCATGTGCAAAGCGAAAAATAGTAGAAATAAAATAGTTATACTTTTGACAATTACCTATTTGCTAAAATTTCTTAGATTTTGAATGAACGGAACAACTTTAAAAAAAAACACTCATGTCACATATACGTGTCGAATGCTACTACAGCACCTGCTGCGTTTATTGTAGTTCATCGCATTATTAATTTATTTAGGCATAATAAAATAAAATACTAACCAAGTTCTGCCTTTTCTTTATCTTCCATGGATTCACCGCCAAATATATCGACCAGTTCAAGCCACAACTGCCGCTTAACATCTTTATTGAAGTAATCATTTGATTCTAAATCCCATAAACCTCTTCTATTTTCAACTTCAATTATGAACCTTTCCGTGTCGAAATTGGCCATTGTAAAATAATCACTCTGTAGCTAGCTACACGTCTGGTCGCCGCGGCCGATGCGGTAGCACTGATGAATTTTAATACAGAAGTGATGTTCTCGACGGCCACGATTGGTCGCTGGTCGCGTGGCATCAAATTGGACGCCGCGGCCAACGGTGGCCGCTGGTCGCTGGCCGCTAAGTGCGTAGGGGCTATATAGCGATTGCTATAAAAGTCCAGAATTCACTGGCCGCCGCGGCCAGGTCGCGGCGACCATGGTCGCCAGTGCGTAGGAGGCCTAATGGGAATGAACTGATCTACATAGGATTTAGTGTGAGTGGAATAAAAACATACAAATTAATAATTAAGTTTTATTCAATACATTTCATCAACATAGACAATACTTCCTTGATTCTATATCATGACGAAACATCCACCTCTTGCCGATTAACAATCAGTTACATACAGTTCAACTAAATATTACAAATTACATAATAGTTAATAATATGGGCTATTTTTATTACAATTGTTGATGATGCCCGCTGGTGACACCCAGGTGGGGTTATTATTATAATAAAATCAATTTCTCAATAATAAAATATGTAATTAACCATAATAATTGTGCGAATTATCGTAGTAATGACACTCAACACATAATTATACATTACAAGATAAACATTCTAAATTAATATAATTTTTTAAACTAATAAAATTCGTTTCTATCGATTAACTACGAACAAATGATTTAAACCATAATTATTGCTTCATAAATCTCCATTACGATGAAATAAATGGAAGAACTACGAAAATTAGGGAATAGTATATTTACATACATCTCACGTCAGACGTAAATTCATCACAAATCAGTTGTCTTAATTAAAATGCTGTTCATTCAATTGAGTTAAATGCACACTTTAATGGTCAATTTCATCATTGTAACTTAACGCGTTCAACACATTTAACCACGTTCAAGAGCTGTATCACAATTGCTACGTAATATTGACACTAACAGTTCTTGAACGTACTTTAGTTAAACTAATCGCGTCCAGTTTCATTGGTGAAATTCATCGAAATCGTTTTTGTGAGCTAAGCTCAAACAGTTAAGATACATCCATTTACATGATTTTTCAACACGCAACCATTTTATTAAGAGTTAAATCAAGTAACCATTCCCTTTTAGGTGTTAACACTTGCTCTCGTTATTTTCGTCTCTCTTCAATTTGCGACGATCCAATCTGTACGTAAGATGCAACTATAGTACAATGATCGAAAACACCAAAACAATTTAATTTCAAATAAAATTACGCACCAAAATTACAGAAGCACTCTTAATACATTACAACATCGCTTCGATTTAGTCTCATAATTTTAAAATACACTGATTTATATTTGATTCCGATATATGTACCTCCTGAATAATTTCTGAGGAGGTCAAATTGATTTGATCATGCTTGAATATAATCTAATCTTATTTCTTTGTGGGAAAGAGATAAGGCTATATAAGCTGCATAATACTGCTATATGCAGAGGTGAGGTCCCAGGAATGTAAAAATATAAAGCTGAATCCTTCAACCAAGTTGGTAAAATCATGAGACTAAATCAAGCTGAAAGTGATATTAATCGGATAATTATAATGCACTCACCACTATGGTTCAGAGAAAATAAATTTTGATACTTTGGTCCCAATTATTGATTATTTTTCGCAAGATGCATTATAGCAACATGGTGGTTAAAATCTACATTTTTTTTTTTAATAAATTATATTTAAATATTATTTGTTCAAAATAGCTGACTCCTTATAAATTGTGATATTCTGCGCTGTGTGGTAGAAAATGTACATAAGTTGGTAGTAATTACCATAAAAACTACCATATTAGAAATAATAGTCTACTATTTTGAACAGAAATTATATTATTTTTAAGCTGCCAAAACACAACGCTTGACTTATAAAAACGGAATGAATTAAATGCATAGATAACTCAGTGCTATGAAAATAAAGCTTTAAATTTCAATATAACATACAAATAATAGTTTTAAGTACAATTAATAAAATAATGAAGGATATATACTTGATAATCCTACTTGTATACAAATTCATTCCGTATCTCCTCTTTTTTTATTTTACGTACAATTTAGTCTTGCTCGCAATGTAACATTTCTTTCTGAAACAACGAACTATGTTGCCCTATACTGCTATTTTTTTTATTTGAAAGACCTTTCATTTCAGTTTCTTTCAAAAGATCTAGATTAATGGTCAAATGATATTTGAGCTTGTGGGGTCTACAAGTAGCAAGAATGCTAGCAATGCAAAAGGCAATGTGCTGCGCAATGTTGTTTGCCCGCCGCCGTGGCTAGAATGCATTCTCGTGTCTAGTGTAAGAATGCTGTGTACTCGGATATTAGTAATTACCCAATTTTATTTATTTACAATCAGCCAACCTCATAAATATAACCCCATACATTTTACTAATACTCAACTCATATTTTCGAACACACTAACCGGCTTAAGCCACTTGCGAGTTTAAGTTCAGCGCTGAGTCAAATAACGAGACATATGCTGTCTTTTTTACTTGTATACCGTTGAAAGTTACACGAGTGGTCCAAGCCAATTCGCGTGTTTAAGTTAGTCACCCACTTCAAGCTCATAATACTTCATATAATGCACGGGCATTACTCTTGTAATCTCAGATTTTTCAGTAACATTCCGAGCAAACACAACAAGACAATACGTACATACATTACTATACAATACATTATATTATTAATTATTGTAACACTTACATCAAAAACTGTAACACTAAGGGTTTGACACTACACATCAGCTACTTCAAGCGGGTATAAAAAATATTCTATGACCTCGGATATTACACTAGTTTCTCTACAACCTGATTTCGTGATAAAATCGTAATTTTTATGAAACAATCATCGTCGGTAGATTGTTCATTACATCTTGATTTTATTGTTGATCAGTTTCAGAACGATAAGTCTTTACAATATTTGTCAACGCCTCGTGATGAAATCTATCGCTCGAGTCGAGGCAGCCTTTTTACCGGGTAGTGAGATATTACATTTTCATTCCAGTATGTTTAAGATTACTTTTGATCCTACACGATGGGATCCTTATATTTGCAAACTGCAAGACTTATTTCAGTCCAATTTAGCTGACGGCGTGATTACTGGCGTGAGGCGACAACATTGCTTCCTCCGAGACTGCCTCGCGTCGAGCAATAAGATTTATAAATAATTGTGGTAAGTCAATTATCTATCTACTCATAATCAGTGAGCGGAATACTTAACTAATATTTAACTGAGCTTTATTTATCAGATAATTCCTTCGAAACGGCAGTATATTTATTTTAAAATCGTTTTATTTGATAGATAGCGCGATGTAAGAAGCTAAAACGGGAATTTTCAGTAAAAATAAATAGAACATTTTAATGAAATCTATAATTTTATTTAACTTAAGTAGGAAATAAATGGAAGGAATGTAAAGTGAGCATTTTTGATTTACATTTAAGAGGAAAAACCAAAATTTCACAAGCCCTTACAACATAGCAATAGATAACATAGAAAACAGTTTTTTTTATGAAATTGTTAAAAACAAAGATATTACTTTTACAATAAAACATCAACAAAAGTAATTAAAGAAGATTTTCTATAAACTCTTTGAAGTCATAATTTTATTGCGTTCATGTTTGTCAACCCGTAGACCCAATGTTTTGTAAAGTAAACATTTTATTTTACAGAAGGTTTAAAGACACTCAGGGACACTCGACCTTTTGACCTTAAAGAGGTTACATGTTACAGACCGCGTTTAGAATACTTTTTACGATATGCAGGTCCTTAAAATACTTGCCACATTTTTTATAACAGCGACTCTCTAAGAGAAGTAAATTCTTATTAGGATTTTAAGTTACACAACACGTATATTTCTTTGCGAAACGCCAAGTTACACACCGGTCGGCCACACCTTCTTAGGCATAACTGGTTTAGAAACACAGTTTTAAGTAGTTTTAAACGGAAATAAAGATAGTTTGCAAATATATTACAATTCTCGTATTATCTCAGCTTCGAGAGCGAAACAACACAAATAATATCAGGCGATATAGTTTGATATGTACTCATGTACATTAGTGGGCCTCGACAAATTCATTATAATATCAAATTCGTATAAAAATTGTTTTCATTTCACTTTTAGAACTAATTTTCGAAACCCACATCGATAGGTACTTTTGGTTTTGGAGCAATGGTACGTTACTTGCGCAGGAGCGTATTCTACGATATTTTTTTCAACCTTCTTGCGCAGTGCGGTAATTTTATTGTCAGATTAAATATTTTGATATTAATCTACGAATAAATTAGAGGAACTTTAGGGATAGGTTTTTATTGAAAAAAAGTTTATAAACATGCAAAATTAACGAGATATTTTTAATGTTACATGATTATGATTTTTAGCACGAAATCTCAATAAAAATGACATAATCTCAACATTGATGAATCGGGACATAATTAAGATATAAACTAATACAATATAAAAATAAATTTTCTCTATACCATTGCTCCAATCCTTTCTAAATCTAGCTCAACCATTCTGGCATAAATCTGCCAGTAACCAATATCATTGGAGGAACGAGTTCTGATTCGCGAACGCAGCCGCGGGACGCATCATGTTGTTATTCTGCCCGGATGCATTCACGAAGTTATTGTTCATGATGTTGTTTTGCATCATGAAGCCCCCCATGGGCATTTGTGGGGTCATCATGGGGAGTTGTTGGGGTACGTGAGCAGGACTGTTGGGGCTTGATTTGAGTTGGTTGATGGAAGGTGCTGGGCCTGCCTTAGGGGATCTGGGGGCTAGTAAGTTGTCTACATCAATGTTAATGGCGCCGGTGGTGTCCGCCCAGGTTGCCCCGAGCTTGATTGTCGGTTTAGCGTTGGTTGCCGTCGGTTGCTGTTGCTGGTTGTTTGGCGCGATCGGTTGCAGGAGACCGACGGACGTTGGTTGGATACCTGTATAGATTGTTGGAATTTGTTTTATTCGAGTTTCTTCGGCTGTTGTTTTTGAGGAAAGTTTTAAGGAAAGGTACAGTAAGCGAGAGCTGTTTCACTTACATTTTAACTTCAATCTTGAGCCGTCGCGTACTGTACGAATCCTTACTCGAAGAATGGCTACAATAGCTTCGTAATTGACTTGTATATTTGTATTATAGTGTGTTAGTAAAAGCCGATAAATCCCATTCGTTTAGCAAAGAAGACTCAAATGTCGGAATAAAACAACAAAACATGGAAGTAATTATATTTTATTGACGGTGGGTATATACAGACACATAGATCATTTCCAATCACTACATTATGCTGCAATAGCATTAATACGGCCTACACTAACGGAGTTACATGGAATCTCATGGCTTTGCCAGCTACCACTTACATTCAAAAAGACAATCACTACACTTAAAAACTAGAACATACGACGTTTTAAAATACGTAGATTTAATTAAGTATCTGCCAAACTCTTCTCCATTAAACTGAGGACTTGTCCAGCGAAAATGGCGGCTTCTGACTTAGGCCCGCCAAGTCTCATTGTCAAGTCAATATTGCTCAAACAATCTACGAGCCAAGACCGTAGCTCTATCATCACTTCGAAAAACTCCTTTTTGAGAATACTGGCGGGTAAAACGATGACTATGGACGCTAGTAATGACATGACAACCGTCTGTATCTTCGGATCGGGAGTGTATCTCATGTATAGCACAATTTGGATTACTTCCCAACAGTACACTGATATTTTCGAGCAGTTTTTCGATGCTAACACCACATTACCGACCACTGATAAGTATTTCAGCAATAGAATATTATCAATATCTTGCTTTAAATTGTGGTGACTTAATGTGAGCTGTTTGCGACCAAAGCCTCCCAGTAGAGGATAGAAGAATTGGTCGGCGACGCACGCGAACCGGTTTTTTTTAGCTTTGGAGAAAGGGTGCGGTCGTATTGTGTGGAAGTATCTTGTTTTATTGATCAGCCGGCGCCTTATAATCTCTTCGGCTGGGACGTCTTCCTGTGGCTCACAAATGATCTCAGTCTTCGGTTCAGCGTTGCTTTTTTCTGGGTATACGTCAGCTAATCGGTTCACAGCTTCAGATAGGACATCTAGCATGAATATTTTCGTGGCGATCGAATAACGTCCCATATCGGTATGTATTTCTTTACATAAATGCTCTGCAGTTACTTCAGGCCTCTCGCTAACGATTGCGACGCAAGTCTTAAATTTTATTGTATCAAAATTGTCTATTTGGTATTTAGCCTCAAGGTGTACGAATAGATCTAATAGTTCTGTAGCTACTTTGGCATCTTCATCCCTTAACTGTTTGTTAACTAATTGTTCTGCCACTTGCAGACTCCCTTCGAATAGTTCTACGTCTGACGCATCAACGATCAGTTCTATCAAATCGCGCAAGTATTTGGGATGTTTCTTAGTACTAGCTAGTACATCGTTGCTCATATCATAAGGAACCAGGTCATCATCCGAGTCCAAATCCTCTTGCTTGCCGTCTAGAGCATCTAACTTTACAGATATGATCGTTTTAACTATTTCTTTAGTCTGTGCAGGCCCTTTGACAGCGCAGCTGACTATAGTGTTATGCACTCGAGAATTCTCATCATCAGCGAATTTGCGAGCAATACTATCTAATGTCCTTTTCAGATTTAAAGCCCTCGGCACGTATTTCTCGGGACCTTTTCGTCGATGGTCTATCAGACATCTGTGTGATAGGTCTTTTAGATTCCGATATAAATGTTTGCATTGATCTGCCATGTCCTCGTATTGGAATTTTAGTTCAGCTTTATCGGCTTCTAACTCGGACATTATTTTGAGTATTATTTCTATGGTCGCCGTGCCAACGCAACGGAACTCTTGGGACAGTATTTCTAAATGTTTGCCCATGCCTCGTAACATTATGTTCTTAAGCTCATTCATCTTCCAAACGGATTTACTCCACAAGGACATCGTAACTCTATACCTGACAGCTAGAATGAGCAGCTGAGATATATAGATGTGCTCCATCAAATTGGAAGCATTCGCATTTTTGATATCAGCCCAGACAGTTGCCAACCTTATGATCAAGTCGTGCATATTTCCTTCAGAGTTCTTTGTATATGAAAGGTAATATAAAAGGTTTTCTTGTATATTCGTGTCTTTAAAATCTTTAGGTTTTACGTAAAATGGAATTTTGTAGCTCAGTATCTCTTTCCAATCATTATTGGTATCAAAATTATCTCCAATAACATTGTATATTATTTGTTGATCGGCTTTATAGTGTATTGGGCATCTTTTCAACAGAATCACACAAATATATTCTATAGCTTGTCTCGATAAGTGTCTCAGTAATGTTTGTATGAGCCTTCGTTTGACATATCTATTTGGGTCAGAGGTTTCCGTCCACCCCGACAGTATATCAACGAAACTGGCTATGACAGGGGACTCCCCACTCATATAGTAATTCGTTATGATTTTCGATAATAGATAGGACAGGAATTTCACAGTATATTGTGTACCTTCGGAAAAACTGCTGTCAGACATAAAATCAATCGCCCGAATAACATGAAAGATTAAATAGTAAGAATAGTTTTCGTGCGAAAACCCTTTCGGGGTATTAGTTTCCAGTCTATTGGCAACCCTTTGCGGCAGTGTTGCCAGCAATTGGACATATATCTCCCACGCATTCTCCTGTACATACATCATCGTATGGTAAGTCTGATTGAACCGACTAACATCGACTATCGCTGTGAATATCATATCACTCTTAATATACGTCATAAGTATTTCAGAAAGTGCTTTCGCCGTCACAACGTCCCTTTCAGTCTTCAGGAAACCGCATAGAATGGACAATATCTCCTGACTAACTTCAAAACTTTCTTCTACAGTGAAAAGGCAGAGTATTTCAGCTCTACAAACTGGCCACTGTGGGAGCAAGATCCTTACGACTGTAGTCAAAAGTTCTGTATATGTGTCTAAGACTGCAGGAGTCAATACTATATCTTCAATCTTGCTAAGTTTCTGCACGGTGATCGGTCCGGGAAGTAACGCTAGTACTTCTCTGAGGCAGTTTTCAGCTGTTTTCAGGTCTTTTTCAGTCTTAATGGCCTGTCTGTCGTGTAAGCGCTGGATGGCGCGTTTCATCGCTTGCTGACTCGGCGGGTTCGCTTCGCCTGTAAAACAGAAAGTGCTGAAAGGGTCCAAAACTGTTGGGTACATCTTCTTATTGACACACATGCACTGTTGTAGAGTAAAAACGAAAATAAAAGACGCGTTCGTAAGATTTAATTCGTTGTTTTTTTTTGTACCGCATAGGAGTTCCCAGATTCGAATACATGTCAAAAATACATGTAGCGAATCTTTAGTAAACATTAATTTGAAATTGGGCGTAAATATATACATAATAAATATTTAAAAAGCAAAAACACAGATAAAATGTTTTGCGATTGAAACAATCAGTAAATTCAATTATGTTTAAATAGGATTTCACTGATTACTCCAAATAAATAATAACGTTTTATTTGAACAGAAAGAAAACAAAAACAACTACCATTTCTGAATACAAACATTCATACATCTAAATTACCAATAGGGAATATGCATGTTTTTACTTTAAAAAAACCGTACTAACAGTAACAGCCCAAGAAAAGTATTAAACTTTAGTTTCAGTAACTACTGCCACAAAAATAAAACTCAGTACAATTTTCTACCACAGTTCAAACGCGGAATGTGGCGGCCATGATGTGACGTCATTTACCACAATTGCCCTTTTTTAAATATAATAAAATAACTATATAAATTGTATTAGTTTTACTCAAGCATAAATTGAAATTACAATATTTTAATGAAATCTTAGCGAAAATGTAAGTACTTTTCAAGTGTTTTTTTGGCATATATGCTTTGACGTCACTACCGGCATTATCTCATACAAGGTGTTTTTAGTTTGCGTTCCATTACGTCACAAATTAAGACTCAAATTACGACTCAACATAAAATAATAAATTGATTAATACAATAAATACTGTATTAGAAAATACAATAGCATATAAAAAAAAAGTTTCGCATTACTTGCATATTCCCTATTGGTCTACAAAAACCATAGACGTGCAAGACAATTTTCGGTCAGCTATATTGTTGAACAAAATACTGTAATACCAAATGTCTAGCATTCCTAATGCATTGCTCAGAAATGAAGAACGCTTTTAAATTAAGTACTATCTTTCATTTGTCAATATCGAGTTTTCAGTTAAATTGTCTTGACACAAAAGTTAAATTTATAAACAAAGCCGCGGCTTTGTTCTCGTAGTCGTACTTTAAATATTTCCATGACTTTTGTAATGTTTTGACTAAGTTACATCGTTCGGAAGTGTACCTTATCGTACCGTATCGTCAGTTGCTGAACTTAGATTATGTTCCATGTCAATTAAGGCGATTTTGTTGGTAAAAATCTACGTTTTAGTTTTGAAGTAATTTGCACTGAATCAGGTCACAAACTTCGTTGCTTTGATATCAATGCTTATCAGATCTGAACATTTCAGCTGAATTAATTGTATATCTACAGGGTGGATGGGACATCAACGCACAAAAGGTTACTTCGTATTCTGGGTAACATATCCTACGAAAGTGCAGTCACAGTCAAAAAGTATGGAACAACTGTTTTTTTTAATATAATATTTATCATCATAATCATTGATTGCCTGACCGGATAGGTGTCGATCGAAGAATATTGTTTGCGGAGTGTGAGGAATGATGTACTCAATTCATGGCAGCCGTTTGTGCATGGGAGTCCCTTCCAGTCTGTACGGGTACAGTGAGTGTACTGACCTGGCGTGAGTGTGGGCGTGAGTGTGCTGGCGGCCAGCTGGGACGACAGCGCCGCCACCGGGAGTGCGTCGGGGGACGCCGGGAATGAACTCAGCAGGTCCAGGTTGGACGACGCTGTCACCAAAACATATAGTAAATACATCATCTTTCTCCTGCCATAATTTCAAATTATTTGACGTCAGTGTGATTTTTACTAGTCTAGAATCAAAATGGCAGTTTGTTTAAACACTGAATATCAAATATTTGCATATACATTCCTCTAACATTACATTATTTGCATACGCAAAAATGTACCTAATATTAACCACACATTCATGTGCCACATTAAAGCGCTCATTCTCACTTAACTTACTTAACAGGCACAAATCCAGATTCAGTGGGTAGCTACTACTGAGAAATTCCTGATGTCGACCCTAGAAGAAACCCTAAATAACACCTAGGTATAAAGCCAGGGTCAAGCTCATACTCCACAATTATGCTTGGGACCACTAAACCAATGAGGCAGTCTTATCATTTTTGGCACAGACAGTGCCAAATTTTACAGATGTCCAGTTGTTTCAGCTATGCGCTGATAATCAGTCAGAACAAACAATGTTATCAATACATATATTATAGACTAGCTGTTCCTCGCGGTTTCACCCACGCTGCTCAGCACCTGTTGGGCATAGCGTGATGTTATATAGCCTATAGCCTTCCTCAAGAAATGGACTATCCAACACTAAAAGAATTTGCCAATTCCAACCAGTAGTCCCTGAGATTAGCGCGTTCAAACAAACAAACTCTTCAGCTTTATAATATTAGTATAGATGAACTCACCTGCTGGAGGCATACTGTTCGAGTCAAGCAAACTGTTGCCCGAACTCATCAAGTCGTTGCCCGCACCCAGCAAATTATTGCTCGCACTCATCAAATTATTGCCTGAACCCAACAAATTATTGGCTGGCGTCATCAAGTGAATGCCTGAGCTCAATAGATTATTGCCGGAGCTCATTAAATTGTTGCTATTGTTGGTGGACTCTGTGAATGCGCTCGAGAAGTCGGCGAATCCTTCGTTGTTGTTTGCGGGGGGACCGAAGGCATTAGTGAAGTCTCCGAATTCGTTTGACACTTTGCGCGGTAGTGGTGGTTCTTCGGCTCTGAAATTAAAGAAAACATTTTTGATAAAATACATTACTGTTTCAGTTCAGTTTTTTCTTCATTAATACTTTAAATTGACAAATTTCCAGCTCATGAAATTTTGTTTGTTAATTATGTTGTTTTTTACTACTGAGCAATGTCTTTTGCAACGTGTTTTGATATAAATATTCATTAACAATATTTATAATGGTTGTAAGTTGTAGTAAATTTATCACGTGGATAGATGTCGCTTGTCTTTAGGTTTCTGTAGGGTAGTTTTGCACATTGCAATATTTTGCTAGTGTTAAAAAATGCTTTCAAAGATTATCCGTTGTTTGTCGGGCTAGGAAGAGGAGAATGGATGGGTTTTAGTAAGTAAAAGACTGACACATTCTTTTGCCCACCCAGAGCGGGAGAAGTTATTTGATGACATCCTATGCGAAAAAAAGGGCTATTCGTTTGATACTGTCAGTTTATGAACACGGTTCAGATGCAGTGATCTTGTTGAGCTGGTATGTGTGACATACCTAGGATCGAAGTCATCCAGTACAGCAGCGCCGCTGGCCAGGCTGGGCGGGCTGGGCGGCGCCGCGCACGTCTTGAACAGGTCGTCCAGCAACTCCTGCGACTGCTGCCGCGCGCCCGCACCCGCGCCCGCACCCACACCCACACCCACACCCACACCCACACCGGCGCCCGCAGCTGGCTTGCCGTACGAGGCGGCAGCCCCTAAGGGAAAGGAACGAGAGCTTAGTAAACAACAAATCAAGCATGTCAGTAAAAATAAGCTAGACATTTATATGCCAAGTTTATAACAACAAAGTATTCAAAATTATAGTGAATTCGCTAATTCTGAACACAATCTACCACCATTACTCGCATTTACTTCATCAATACTACGACTTCGACCGCGTGACATAATTACTCTAGTCTAGGCTCACGCTAACTTTAGCCCCAAGTGACGATCAAATGAAAAAACAGTGTGTGTCAGCTCCGACACACGACTGGAGTTTACTCCTTCCTTAAGTACGAGTATCTAACCATACGCAAAAAGAGTTTATTCAACTGAAAAAAGATTAATATCATATGAAAGGGTAAATTCACAAATTAATGAAAAAGGGGTGTGTGTACTTATGTACACGCGTTAGAAGTTATACTTCTTTGGCGTATAGAAAAAGGTCTTGGTAGTCCAAACTGTATTTATATAAACTACTAGGCTTGCATAGCGTCACGATACATTCATGCAAGCCTAGTACTTCATCAGAGGTCTTAGTAATTAGAAAGTTGCGCATTAAAGGTGCGCACCAAAAACGTGACACATTTTTACAGTTACTTTAGCAGGTTTTACCCCTCGGATTTTTCTCATACCGGGCGCCTTTTATATGAAAATCGATTCTTAAGGAGTAAACTCCAAAAAAATTCTTTCTCCCCCTTTTCTTCCCTCGTTCTCCCCTTTTCTCACTTTAAAAAAAGCCTATGTCCGTCTCCAGGGTCCCTGTCTGGGACTATCTCTGTACCAAAATCAAATTGGCCGTTTAGGCGTGAAGACGTAACAAACAAACAAAGTCACATTCGCTTTTATAATATTAGTAAAGATAATATCAGTTCACAGAAACTCCATAAATATTTCTTTAAAATAATCAAATTTTACCTAAATCAATCTTCTTAACAGGCGTACTAGGCTTCTGCTTGGCGGGACTCTTAGCGGTGAGGTTGATACTGAATGGTTGCGGCGCTTTCCGCTCACTCCGCTCAGCTCTGTCGGCTCGCTCCGCTCTGTCAGCTCGCTCCGCTCGGTCGACTCGTTCGCCATCCAGCGAGCGCGCACGAGGAGGACTCGAACTTACTACTTCTGAGTCGCGGTAAACGTTTTCTCTAGAAAGAGTTGCAAGAAATCTTCTTTACTTTCTGTAGTTTCACACATCGATGAAATTGCTCTATGAACTATCAAGTAGTTTATAATCAACAACCACGTTTTGACCATGAGCTAGTGTTTTTGCTAGATATATTCTATTTATTTTTAATTTAATTTTGATTGATCAACTACAGGATATTCAATAATCACAAAACTGGTCACCCATTTATAATTCAAAAGTTTTAAGATCTCAATCTTGTCCAAGGACAGAAATGAGGTGGTCGATGGGACTAGCTCACCAAAAAGTAACCCATTAACTAGCGACTTGAATAGATCAGGGCTAAGCTCAGGAACACAAAACGCAGGCAGAGAATTCCAGTCCTTGGCTGTTCACAAACAAATGATGTAGCAAAGCAAAACTGGGAATATATCAAAAGTTGTTCGAATTAATTAAACCGCCGTTGGTACGGGTAATTTAGCTAGGCGTTGAAAATAAAGTGCCCAATATAATCTCCCCGATGAGAACAAGGATTATTTCAACGTAACCTACTTCTGTGGTCTCCGCTCTCGTGGCGGTCCATGGCTGTAGTCTCCTCCGTCGGAATCTTCTCTGTCGTAATCATCCTCATCATTCCTCTCTTTTGGCTCCTCTGGAATGTACAAAAACAATTATGTTGAAGTTCGCAGAGCGGTGGCAAGCCAAACAAGCAAAACTGTAATTACATATGACTTCAGCACATTACGAGTATTCCAGCTTTAACGGCTAGACGGGGTACAACTGACTGGAATATTCGTCCGCAATTAACATTAAAATAAATGAGTAGTATGTACAGACCCCAGTTCCCGGCGCTGCGGTCGCTGTACTCGCCCCAGCCGCCCGACGCGCCGCGCATACCCATCACCACTGCGTCCGACGACATGCCTGGAACCAACACATACTATGTTCAAGACAACTTCTAATTATATATTTATACAAGGTATCAATCGTGTGGACCATAAACATTGAAATGAAACACTTTTGTTCTGTGGCTTTGGAGATTCTTGCCTTTTTTTAGATTTACCATACACGTTAAATGATGTTTATTTTGCAAGTAGGTTTTCACAAACATTTTTAAAACGTCTTTTTTTTAAACTAGATGAGGTCGGTGTTTCGTACCCGACTACTCTGAGAAGAAACAGCCGAAACAAACTCAGAGGTCATAGTCTCTTTTATGGTCCAGACAAAAAATCTTGGTCAACTTGCATGAGGACTATGCAGATTAGTGTCTGAAATGGTCTTTTAAGAAAGCACCACACAGATTGTGTGGACCTGTCCAGTCAGTGCAAGCATTTGTCAGTTATCGTGTAGCTCAACTCATAACCCAAGGAGCTCAACGACAGCATATCGCGTCAATTGATTTTTAGGGAATTTTAAGAACTCGTAAAACGTAAAACAATAGTTGCCGCAGAACAATTGAATTTTCCGAGACAACACACGAGAAGTCTTGCATTTATGATGTTAGAACTCGTCTAAGTTATGCCATAGGTTAAGTAATCAACATAAGATGTCGATTCTCGTTCCAGAAAACCAGTTTACAAGCCTGTTAAGGGGGAGGAAGGGGTTAGTTTCATGCAACCGTTCGGCTCGTTGCCAGTTAGTCTATATAAAAAAACGCCGTTTAACTGACCCTGACCTATATACTTGTCCTTGTTCTTTTTCGCCTTCTTCCTCTCTTCGCGTAGTTTCTCATCGTCTTGTATGAAGTCTATCAGCTCTCGCACTTTGTGCCTTATATTTACACCCTGAAAGCATATTATTGTGAATTAATAATTAAGTTTAATGATTGTTTTTCTTCTTTGTTTAGCTGGCGCGACTCTTTTTATATTCTATTGGCACAAAAGATGACAGCGCAGAGGTCGTTTCGTCTGCATGTTTTAGGGCTCACAGAGCAAGCACAGCCCACACCTCCAGATGTAAAACAGACATGCTAAAGCCTATTTTAATTTCGTTGTGCTTGCACACAACATTCCGTTTGAGTGAAAAGCAACCTCAAGCATGCTAATTAGTTAGTAACCGTGACAACGTTACAGCAGTTCAAATAATTCAGTTTGAAGCTTTATTTTTAAAACTAGCCTCGGAGGACACTATCCAAATGACACTATGTAGAACTATAGTTTCGTTCTACAAAAACCAAGTCACGATGGCACAACAATCATGCATCTTTCTTTGCGTAAATAACACAAAACTAGAATGTCCTAGAAATAAAGTGTATCCTTTATCATTGTGAGTCTTATTTGAATACTTGTATGTTTCTTCCTCACCTGATCTTTCCCAACATCGTCAACGAATGTGTAGTTCTCGAGTGAGCGGAGATCATAGATGTGCTCCCTCGCTGAGGTCACCACCCTCTCAGAGCCATTACGGACCAAGTAGCTCAGGAGAAGCAAACACTGGAACACAATACTATAATTAAATAAAGTACCTATGTGGCCGATGATCACAGTTGTGAAATCCATTAATTGGAGTTGTTCCAATAGCTTACTAATGAGGTTTTCAATTAAGGATATCGGAGTCGATGACTTTGTACAGTAATCTGGCTTAATCGTTAACTGTTTAATCGTTATCGTCGATAGCTATTTTAAGTGTTTACCATGTCGAAACTAGCTTGTAAAACATCAGTTAAACGTAATTGCGCAGGCTCGTAGGTGTTTCACGCGATTGTGCGCAAAAAAAACGCTTCGCTACTCGGGAGCGTGAGAGATAGTCCCAACAGCATCCTTAGAACTATAGCGGAGAGATCATCATCTGCCTAGCCTTTTCCCAACTATGTTGGGGTCGGCTTCCAGTCTAACCGGATGCAGCTGAATATCAGTATTTTACATGGAGCGACTGCCTATTTGACCTCCACAACCCAGTTAATACTGGGTAATATGATACCCCTTGGTAAGACTGGTTGTCAGACTTTCGGAACACTGACTACCTGTAACGACTGTCAAAGATCTACAAATGACAGCCGGGACCAACGGCTTAACGTGCTTTCCGAGGCACGGAGGAAACTCGGTATGTAACGGGTGGTCACCCATCCACAGACCAACCTAGGCAAGCACGGCTTAACCTTAAGATCGACCCGAGCGGCTGCTATTATTTAGCCACGAGCTCCTCTTAGAACTATAGCGGAGAGATATAGCTCTCCAATTGTAAAATTACTTGTGCAAAGGGTAATTTTGGTACTAACACTAGACAATACATTATTTATAAGTTACTAACACTCTATCTATGGATATTGTTGTGTCCGAAATAAAATATATTCTATTCTAAAATTAAGTCCTTGTTATTTTATTTGTTTCATTGTTTAGTGGCGAAAACAATATGGTGGTCGTCTTGTATGTATGTTTATGTATTTTCTTGTAAACCTCGTTCGCTCTTTCTAACAACCGCTCGGGTCGATGTTTAAGTTAAGCCACGCTTGCCTTAGTTGGTCTGGATGTGTACCCATACCCGTTATATACTAAGTTTCCTCCGTGCCTCGGAAAGCACGTTAAGCTGTTGGTCCCTCTGTCATATATAGATCAGTGACAGCCAAGTCTTCCAAGACTGTCAAGACTTTCAAATCTGACAACCAGTCTTAGCGAGTATTACCCAGTACTAACTGGGTTGTGTAGGTCAGATAGGCAGTAGCTTCACTTATAATGTTGGTATTCGGCTGGATCCGTTTAGACTGGAAGCCGACCCCAACATTATTGGGAAAAGGCTATAGTTGGGCACATGACGATGAAATAGTCACAATATATAGCATCGGGCGGTTTACAGGTAGGATTCTAGCTTTACCACGTGATAATACCTAGACTGCACTACGAGTGTGTTCTAGTTTGGAGTCCACTGTTCGAATAGTTTGACCGCCCTTGTACAGACGCCTGCAGGTCAAGCTACCCGAAACTGACAATTTTTCGCAATGAACCTTGAACCTAATACTTCAGAAATAAAGTCGAAAATCTATCAAAGAAATCTGACAGATTGTAGTAGCTTGATGTACAGGCGTCTGTACTTTCAAAGTGCAGCAAGATAAACAAGGCAGCGTGTTTTATTTTTTCCATGAAAAGGTTTCCGGTAATGAATCGTATCTCTTCTCACCTTGTAAGTCCTCCGCCAGTGGCTGCGGTTGTCGTGCAGCATGCGGCGCCACAGCATTGACATGACCTCGGGGAAGTGCTCGTACGTGAACGTGGCCAGCGCCAGCTCCTGCATCTGTTGGCCGGTGGGTCCCCACGCCTCGTCTGATGTCGCTTCCCGTACCTTGCCTTCTACTTCTGTGTAGTTCATTACAACGTTTGTGCTGTAACAATATGAAAGGTTCTAGAGTATTGATACTGCTATTCATTTTTGTGTTTATCGTCTAGAATAGTTGACTGTCCTATTTAGTCTGGGATAAGTACAGACATTTTATTTAAAATTCTTACTAATATGATAAAAGCGAAAGTAAGTTTGTTGTTTGTTACGTCTTGACGCCTACCGATTTTGGTACAGAGATAGTTGGAACCCTGGAGACGGACATAGTATATTTTTTTTTTTAGTGTGGGTTATGAAGGAGAAAGACGGAAGAAAAGGGAAAACGTAGCTTTGCTATTACAATCAATAAAGCGCAAGAGCAAAAACTACAGGTACCTGGAAATCAGGAAAGGGGAACTGTGTTACCCCGAATTTAACACGAACGAAGATAGAATTGCTGTAAGTTCCTAAAAATTCTAGTACAGCTGGATACCCCAGACACAATTTAAGATACTAGTGAAACGCAGATATCACTTTCATTGATAAATGTAGAATGTCCAAGTAAAGAAATAGAGAGAACTTCGATACACCGAGATGCAAAATTGCAAAGTGAATATTAATTGATATTGAATACTATGTAACAGCTATGCAAGTAATATATTGTGTTGCCTGGCTACATCATACACAATCGTAAATATCTTTCACGGCCATATAAATTAACGTACATAACTTCACGCCGGTAATCCTCGACAGGATAGGCAGAGGCGGGGAGAGATAGAGGGGGTGAGGAAACCTCCGTGGCTCCTACTGAAAAATTCCAGATGGAATAACCCAATAACACTATGCTCAGGTAATCGAATGCAGGACTTCGCGCTTGCGACCGCTTGACAAACATATAATAATATAAATAAAAACATGATTGTTATCCCTTTCAATTCACAATAAAGTGCGAAAATTGGCAACTTTGATTTCGATAAGATAACTATACGGAACTACCAATATGTCGAAATGTTATGTCATACTAAACATCTTCTATCCAACATTCTAGATCATAATTAACGATAAAAATACCATTGCCATGAAGTTTCTTTAAAAAATAATCGTATGTGAAATTCAACACAAACAAATCAAATAAAAACCGCATGAGCTGCATTCGGCCCACATTGTGAAATATACCCACTCCCTTCAAAATAAAGTCATTTATTCAAAGTAGGCTCATAATCAGCACATTTTGAACGTCAACACTATTAGAGACAGTCCCGCAAAACGCCCGCCTTTCGAATCTTCAGTGTCTACAAGACGACCACACAACGCGAAGATCAGCCTCCCTCGACATATTTGAGGGATGTAGGTAACCTGACCTCTGACGCTACCGCAAGCAATGACATTCTAAGAGAGGTCTACGTTCCAGAAATAGTAACATTTTAAGCGAATTTGCATAAAAAACGCCAATTTAATAATAAGATAAGCTAAGCTAGCTAGTCAAAATTGCTTGACAAACACGTGAACTTATAGAATGTAGGTATGTCAAGCTAATTGGATCCTATCAAAGAAGATATGTAAACAAATATCCATGCCAAATGACTGCTTCTAGTATTAAGAAATTCCGAGCTAAGCCGCGGACAGACAGTCGGTCAGACGGTTCTTTGACTACGGATCCCTTAATTTAATACATCACCAAAATGGTACAACTAATAAATACACCAGCCACGTGTGATGGCTCATTGAAGAATAAGCGAGGGCGTACCTATCACAATAGCAACGTCAATGTCATAATAGTGAATAGTACCGTTTGGCACCTTGAACTTGAGCGCTTTACAGCGTATTGTACTCTATGTAGTAGGTACTTAGGACTACAACCATGAATGAATACATTGAATACACACCATGGTTCAAAATATCGTGATAGCGTGCAGCGCTTTCGTGTTCTACGAGCGCCTCGGAAAGATGTCAGCAAAGCACCTCTGCTTTAATGCCAGGGCCACCGCCTGCTGGGTTTGCGGATTATTCCAAAGAGTATATCCCATCTTAGAGCGGGGAAGTTATTTGATGATTTTCCATCCGCAAAAAACACTTTATTTTTGGGATGTATTTCCAAATTACAAAACTTATTTAATACCTGTTTGAATACACGAAATGTTATGGAGACCACTTTATAAATACACCCACATATTTGTCGGGTATAATTAAGTCCCTGGTAAAAAGGGGCGAGGAAGTTGCCATAAAACGGCCCCTGGCTGGAGGCCTTAACTGCAAGGCATCTACAGGACTGTCCGGTTAAGCAGATAACGCAAAAGCAGAAAAAAAAGTCCGATATGTTACTTTAGTGGTCACAGGCCTACTGAGCGTAAGGCCTTGGATTTGGAGCCCGAGCTCGAGCAGTGTTACTGACCTTTTCCACAAGGAATTTCCCAGAAGCTTACGATAAAATTATACGAGAATATGGAGAAAGTTTAATTCTAAAATATATCTTGAAAGTAGGTGATTCCTTATTTATGGAAAAGTTGATAACTATTCGATACTGTCGTTATTGGTAAATTTAATTAATTTAATTTTAATCTAATTATATTATTTAATCGTGTAATAAAGGTACCATTATGTCATATTTAAATCTCCGACGGAGGGTTGGCCTGGTGATCTGTGATACAGGTTTACCTAACACAGTCACCAGTCTCTAAGTAGTGATGCTATGACTATGTACAGTTTTATTGTAATAAGATAAATAAACCAAATTTATTGGTAAATGCTTTGTGAAACTGTGACGCTTACCTATTTGTGTTACATAAGTACATCTAGACCAAATATGGACAAACCCACAAACAGGTAGAACAAATATCTTCGGATGATCGGTGGGTAGCCATTTTCAGGTGCGATTAGTGTTTTTAGAAATGCATGCGATTGGCTCTTGACGTTACTCCTTGCCGAACAGTTGGGCAAGCTAGACGCGTTCTTATACTTCCTATTCTCAATGGACAGAGGGTAATTCAGTTAAGGCGCTTCCTACACAAGGCGTAAAGAAATTAAACTTTCTAAGTTGATACTTTAATAAGCGTCATCACTACTTTTATTATTATATATTATCCTTATTCGAGAAGATACTTAATGATATCGACAAATAGAACAATGTATTGTGATTTTAGTTTAACTAAATGTTAATAAAATCATGAATTATTGGAAAAGGGCAGTAGGCTGATAAACACACAAGATGCACTGATCGTCACTCACTGTACTCCTGATGGAAGAAATCGCTACCGAGGTAGTATGACATGACGATGGCCAGAGTTCGCAAATGATAGGGAGAGAGAGGTTCTAGAAAGTAGTATGGAAGGAGAAAGGCGAATCCCGAAGAGCTAGAGAGAGTATATGCATAGTAGGTACACCCAGATTACATTTTATCTTTAGTTTTGTGTAATATTACTAGCTGGTGCCCGCGGCTTCGCCGGCGTCATATCGAAAAAGTATTACATGTGCTATTCCAGACTATAACCTACTTCTGTGCTAAATTTCATTAATATCCGTTCAGCCATTTTGACGTGAAAGAATAACAAACATCCATAATTCCATACTTACATCCATCCATCCATCCATCCTCACAAATATTCGCAATTTTAATATTAGTAGGATTAGTAGGAAGTAGGATTACACTGCCTGTATATGTATTTTCTGTAATAATTTGTTTTTAAATTTTATCTCTTAGCCCATCACCATTAACTATGCATCAATTAGCTGTTTCAATAGCCGTCCATACGCAATACTTGTGGAGATCAACAAGTTATTCGCATACGAATGGTTACGCAACCGCAGTGAAAGGTTACAGCAAGGTTGCCGCGATGCAAGCGAGTGGCTCGAGTTTTTGGCTCATTTATAAATAAATAAATAAATAAATAAATATCTTGGGACAACTCACACACGGCTATCTGATCCCAAGCTAAGCAGAGCTTGTGTTATGGTAACCAGACAACTGATATACATACTTATATAATTTATAAATACATACATATTATAAATAAATCACACCCAGACACAGAACAAACAATCATGCTCATCACACAAAGTTTGTCCTGGGTGGGAATCGAACCCACGACCTCCGGCTCAGCAGTCAGGGCCACTAACCACTAGACCAACAGGCCCGTCGATTTGTAACTGGCACAATGATAACAACCGTATTTTGGTAAGAAGAGAGCCTACGTGATTTGAATATTCTCAGCAAAATACTCTTGATTATAAAATGAAAAATGACGGCACGGTTGGCGCAGTGGTTGAGCGATCGACTGCTGCGGTGCGTGCCGCGGGTTCACAGAACAAATATTTGTATGACCTGGCTGTTTTTGTATGTGAGTTTAAATGTTTGTAAAAGCACGCAAAATACCGGAGAAATTCCTAGTGTGGGCAACATTAAAAAAAAGGAGTACCATTGTCCTACATGCCTCGGAGAGCATGTTAAGCTGATTAGTCCAGCTGTAATTTGCAGATCTTTGACAGTCGTTACAGAAAGACAGTATTCCGAGAGTCTGAAAACCAGTTAAGACTGGTTGTCAGACTCTCGGGATACTGTCTTCCAAGGGGTCTCACTCGTGCGTCGGGAGCCGTGAAACGACTCCCGGCCACCGTAGGTTCGGGCCGGTTGACGGTGAGCCACTCATTGCTGTCTGTCTAGCGACGACAGGCCCAGTCGAAGGCGTTTTTTATTTTTAAATCGGTGGCGCGTCAGGGCCAGTGCCTGCCCGGTCTGCGGGTTCTCCGGAACACAAAAAAGCAAAGCAAAATCAGTAGAAGACTGATACTCCTTTTCGCTCCGCCCAGAGCAAGAGGGGCCATTTAATTATTGCCCATCCAAAAAGTGAATGTTAACCGAATATCGATCAAATGGCTCATAAGCAGACCTTGTCTTGGAGTAGAACATACTACAGAATGCATTCTATCGGTAATACGTTCTGAAGAATAACTGAATAATATAAATAAAAGAGATAGGAGCCACGCTTATAGCCACCCTATTAAACGCTGCGTGATTACTTGACGGGAAGTAAACAAATAATGCAGCACCATAATTGCTTTTCAATTGGTTCAAGTGGCTGACTCACTGTTGGCTTGTGAGGGGTTGATTCAAGCAAATACCTCAAGTATGACCTACATTTAAAACGCTTATTTCGGATAATGAATATTTGTAACTAGCTTTTGCCTGCGGCTTCGCTCGCGTTAAATTCGGGGTAGCACGAATTTAACGCGAGCGAACCTTTCCTGATTTGCAGGTACCTGCTACCTGTAGTTTTGCTATTGCAATAAATCAGGCGCAAGGGGCGCCTGATCTATTGTAATAGCAAAGCTAAATTTTCCCTTTGCTTCCCTCTTTCTTCCTCATTTCTCCCTTATATTTAAAAAATAGCCTATGTCCGTCTCCAGGGTCTCAACTATCTCTGTACCAAAACTCATCAAAATCGTTTTAGCCATTTAAGCGTGAAGAGGTAACAAACAAACTCACTTTCGCTTTTATAATATTAGTAAGGATTAGGAGCAAATCTTCGGTAGAATAACATAGGTTGCAAAAACAACTTATACAAATAAAAATAATAAGCTCAAAGTAATTATGTTCCTACAAATTATTCTACAAGTTAGAAAAATAATACCAAATACTTTTTAGTCTTAATTTACATTGTACACATTATAGAATGGAAGCGAATTTTCGTGACAGCATTTTATCAATATTGTAATTACAAACTAGATAAGAACTGCTAACTGAAGAATTTTATCTGGAAAATGGGCGAGTTGTTTTCTTGCTGGTCTAGTCTGTATGTTGCACTATTAACATAAAGTTCATTATGCTTTGCAAGAAGTTAAATATTGCCCCACATTTGGAATTTCTCCTGGTGCATTTACAAACATTTAAATACACAAACAGCAAGGGCCGAAACAATTTATTATTTCTTCCGTGCGGGAATCAAACCCATGAAACGCAGCAGCAAATCACTCAACCACTGGGCCAACCAATCCTTTTTCGGATCGAACCTTAGACACAAGTACCAACCAACTAATTGTAGAACATTGTAAATTAATTAAGAACAAAAGATAAGGAAACCTACTCGCTTTGATTTACTCAAACAGCTTCATTAAATTTGAAGAACTTGTAGGAATGATTACAAACAAAAATATTCAAACAACATAACTAGCATTCGACATTGTGTAGAATTTATACACAATATGAGATTGCTCCCACTTTAGTGTGTGGAGTGAATTAATTGCAATTAGCAATGAATAAACATAGTTGATTGGCTTTTCCTTTATGCCTGTACTAGTTTATGCCCGCGCCTTCGCTCGCGTTATATTCGGGTTAACACAGTACCCTTTCCTGATTTGCAGTTACCTTCTACCTGTAGTTTTTGCCCTTGCGCCTTATTTATTGTAATAGCAAAGCTACGAATGTACTCATCATTGCTGGGAGTGCTGAGGAGTAGGGGACTCTCTTTTTTGTTCCACTCCATGATCCTGCTGGTAGCCATACATAAACTCACGCCACTTTCTTTTTGGTATGGCACAGTGCACCATCTGCTATTATCCTTGCTTTCTCCTTTCATTGTAATCCGTTCAGCAATTAAGATGTTAACAGTTCCCAGGCACAGATTTAACTTCGCACTTATTTCTGGTATGGATGTCTTCACATAAAAGAACATGGTGTACAGTGGAATTAAAGGAAAGGAGTGTTAACAAAAAAACAGTTTTAAAAATAAGTGTCAAGGCAATCATGACTTACAATTGTTTTAATCTTTCTTTAACCTCTAGAGCCCCAGTGGTACAAAAACGTGCCAGTAAACAAGTATTACCGTTGAGCCCCACTGGCACAAATTTGTGCCACCAAACCCCGACCGAATTAAAACTGTATTTGTAGTAAAGATAAGTCTTAAAATCGGATTACGCTTACGATAAGAGCCCGCCCGGCGGTGCTTGACGGATAGTTGACGTAAATCTTAAAGAGGTTAATATAATCTGAGCTAAATATAAACTGCAGTATCTTATAGAATTGTGTACTTACTAGAACTGACTGGAAAGTATGCTTTTAAGTCAGCTCCAGCAGTTGATAAACCTCTTGAAGTGCAGCCAAAACTGTGTTGTGTGTAAAACAATAAGATTAGTGAGACCAAGACCTTTACAAGACATTTTGGAGAGAAGCCAGGGAGAAAGAAGCAGTGGAACAAAGCATACATGAATTATGTGCATTGTGCTCTGTTTATTTTAAGATAAATGTTATTATGACACATTTTCATGCTAGCTGCTTATTAATATCGTCATCATCTTAAAAACACATTCTGGATAGTGGAGCATGTTTTCTTTTTTAAAAAAACATCAATTCTATCCATTATTGGAATATTAACCTTCAGTAGAATCTCACTTTACTTTGGGTCATCATGTTGTCTTCTATTAAACATCTTTAATGGTCATCATCAAAGTGGTTTCTTGTTCTTTATCTGGCCATATTGTATTTGATTCAATGCTCACTGCATCCAACATTATTTTGGTCTCACTCCATATCCACATTCATACTCATAACTTTCCTAATATAATTCAACAATCATTCATACATTATAAATAGCTAGCTGTTGCTAATGTCGAGATGAATCCCAAGGGACCATACTAGGATTTAAATCAGCCTGTTTTAATCCTGTTTATACACTATCTGTGTCAGAAATTCCAACAGAATCTGTTGGGAATCCATTCAGTAGTTTTTGCATGAAAAGTATCAAACATTTATAATTTACATCTCATACATACTCAAAAACTTTCAAATTTTTATTATTTACTTATTCACCCCCAATAGTGCCACAAGATCATACTACCAGGATTAAAAGTATCACATGTATAAATCCAGGTTGTATCTGTGCACCAAATTTCATCAAAATCTGTTCAGAAGTTTTTGTGTGGAAGGGTAAAAAACATTCTCACAGCACTTTGTGACCATCAAAATTTACAAGAGACAGTCAGTTGGGAACAGGCACTGGAGGAACAAACGCCCCACTCTCCTCTGATTTTCAGGTTAGAATAAACTAACTTCCAAACATATATTATGTTAGTAGGAAGGACAGTAGGAACAAAAGAAAAAACGGTGATTCCTAGTGGTGTGATTGTTGCACTGCCAAGTCAGAGAGAGTTTGTATCTAATCTACCTAATTTCAGATTTATCAGATTCATGTAAGTATTGTAAAATTATCACTTACTTCAATGATATAAAAATTGCGATGAAATGAGCGTGCCTGAAAGATATTTTTCTATTTCTTGTATAGATTCTCTTTTACCTATTCTTTGTGAATGAGTGGACATTATTAGCCCTGTAAATTCTTAGAAACTTGTTAGCTTTTGTTAATATTTTATTTTATGTTTTGTAAAGTAAGCAATGACTTATTGTTAGGCCTACGAGTTTCTTGCCGTTTATTCTTCATAGGAAACAACCAAACCGAACCATGCACCTTTTCTCGATAAAGTTTTAGCCCAAAATCAAATCAAATTATTTTTATTTCACATAGGCCTACATGCCTATGTGAAATAAAAATCATTTGATTTGATTGATTTCTTGATGTCATGTTAGCCAAGACAGAGTCACATGAGCAGTTTAGGAACTCTCTCACCAGGCACTAACCACACTCAGTTCATCCGTGATCATGAAGTTTGAAACATCACTGAAATATCGGAAACTCAATACAAATCACAAACATGGTAAATATCCCATTTCAAGTGTTAATTTAGAACTAACTACACAATAACAAAGAAGCGGGAACTAGGATGTCAATAATTGTGTGAAAATAATGGCTTTTCCCATTTTATGTGGAGTTGAAACATTGTTTCTATGGGCAGATATGGCAACTCATTCCAGTGTGTAGGCCAATGGACAGTACTCAATGGTGCCAATGGTGAAATTCTTGTTCCAAGGTTAAACAGTTTAGTTGAATTGCTCACGTGTGGGCTATTGTAGCATGTTTATTTTTAACTTTAGAATTAGAATTAACAGAGCTGAGAATAATTATATGGTAATATTCCCAGTTAAAACACTAGGAAGTGGCGAAGGGCAATGGCATTTTTATAGGGCTGTCTCCTGTAATTTGACATTCAAAAAGTGCTGATTATCAGCCTAATTTGAATAAATGACTTTTGATTTTAATACTTATACATAAACAAATACAAATTAAATTTTAAAAATTGTATTTCACTGTTTTTACTTGCTAATCTCTGAAACCTCCTAACCAATTTCAGTGAAAGTTTGCTAATGTGTATAATTGGTTCAAGCTTGAATGATAAATAGCTGTCAGCAGGGTTGCCAATAGAATATAAAAAGTGATGACGAGTTCAGAATATAATGCCTTATTTTGTGTACCAAAAAAATCACATCACTGTTTTTTAATAACTAGGTACTATGTAAAGAAACAAAAACGCGACTGGTTAACTAGTTCCTGCTACTAACAAGAAAAAATGGTAACTGGAATATTAATTAGATCCTTATTAATATGTTATTGCACATATTATTAGTATTTTTTTGAGGAAGACAGTACACTGAATAAGACTGGATAACAATTTAGTTGTATCCATGTTGTATTAGCACAAGATAAATATTTCAGTTATATGTTGCAGTGCACCTCTATAGGATCAGTTTTGAAAGTGGTGAAAAGTGAAAAGTTTAACATGACATACAAACCACTTATAAATTAGACTGACCATGATAATTAGTAGTAGAACAAAGCTAGCTCATTTGAGAGCTTGGTAACGTGTGACAAATTACTGGCCATTATCTTATTGGTAGGTTAATTTATTAAATTATTTGGGAATTACAGATGCAACATTAAGAGATCATTGCTATTAGTGATATATTGTCATCCAGCAGTTAAATTTTGCCGCTGAATAACGGCTTAAACGTGTAACCGGCCAGTAATCTACGAATGTATTAGCCAAACTGCTGATAACATTCATTTTCAGAACATTTCGTAGATACACTCCCTATCTTCATTCATTAATCCGAGCAAGACTGGTTTACAAAAACACTCAAGTAAAACGTTCTAAAAGTTATATACATCAAGATCTATGCATATTAAACATCAAGGTTCGCAAAAAAATGCAATAAATAACCACATTAGTGAAACAGATTGCTGCAATTTACATAAAAATTAACAAAAATGTTTGTCCGACTTACACTTTGTCCGCCAACTCCCGCACCTTCCACATACTTATAAAACGGTCCATTTTTGCTGTCTATCAATAAAAACGATATTCAAAACACAAAATCACTGTAATTTAATGAGCGATAGCATAAAATTAACTAAAAACTTGCTCTGATGATTTGGCTGACATTCTTGCAAAATGGCGAGTGGGCAAATGTTGCCAGGTGGTGAAAAGATAAAAGTTTATAAAGCGTAGTACAGTAAAACGGAACGTTTTTTTAAACATACACATGATAGCGGCAACACAAGTAATGTATCAACACCTCGAACTAGAAAACTAAGATCCTGTGGTAGTGTTATTGCGCTGTGGTTTTATTTTAAACTAACTTTCCCCGCGGCTTCGCCCGCGTTAAATTTGGGGTAACACAGTTCCCCTTGCGCCTTATTGGTTTGCAATAGCAACGCTAAGTATTCCCTTTTCTTCCCTCTTTCTCCCTCACATCCCAGTTTTTTCAAATAAAAATTAGCCTATGTCCGTCTCCTGGTTCCCAACTATCTATGTACCAAAATTCATCACAATCGGTTTAGCCATTAAAGCGTGAAGAGGTAACAAACAAACAAACTCACTTTCGCTTTTATAATATTATATATTATATAGTAAGGATAAACACGAGCGAGAGATACACCCATTTCATACACATCGTGGCAACGATTGCAGGTCGGAACACACGACACACACCGGAACTAAGAGTAAATAGCCTCCTGAGATCATGTAATTGGAATTGTTTTTTAAAATCTAGTTCATTTGGCCACAGACGCTATCGTGTATCATTTTATGTTGCTTAAAAGTGCTATTTAAAAATGATTAAACGATCCACCACTTCAAATTTGCAAAACTATCGTTCATATCAAATGTGAATACAAAATGCATTAAAATGGTTTTAATTATGTTTATATCGAAATATTTTTCATGCTGGTATTAATAAAAAAAATTCGTGCTAATTAGGGAGCTTACAGGTACCTAGATAATTTGATATAGGGCTAGGACAAAAAAAAAAGATTAATTATTTCATTTTTTTTAAGGGGTACATTCTGTGTCGACGGCACATTAGTGTTCCACGCGCGCTTCAAAGAAAGACATGTCAGTAAAGCAGAGGGGGCTGCCAGAGTCACCGCCTGTCGGGGTTGCGGGTTGTTCAGAGGAGATACCACGGCCCCGGAAAAAAAGGGCAATAAAAAATTATTAAAGGAAAATGGGTGGGTTTTAGGAAGTACAGGTCTGACACTCCCCCCAACGCCGCCCAGAGTGAGGGAAGTTATTTGAGGATTCCCCATGCGCAAAAAAGAGGATAAATTCTGAATGTTGTCAATCTGATATATTGTTATGGTGATTTCTATCATTTATTGTTTTATTAACATATAATTACATCTTTAAATATTTCTTAAAAACATAAAAACCTAGTAGCCCACCGGTATCGGGAACAGGGCCCGCGGTCCAGAGAAAGGAACCTCCTAACAATACGAGCCCTGTCTAGGAGTACCGCTTTCTGTATCAAGCCCTTGATCCAGCTGCCTAACGAGAGCCTTCTCAGGTTTTGGTCGAGACTCTTGGCAATTAAGCCATTGGCAGATACGATTATCGGCACAATGATCGCTGAGTCTACAGTGATATGTGATTTTCTTTATTATTACGGAAAGATAATGAAATGTCACTCTGTGTTGCACGAAAATACTGAATAATTATGAATTGCAAAAACCAATATCGTTGCACTAATGGTTTAGTTGTAGGTGTTTAGAAAGCATTTGAAATTCTTTACATTGCTTTCTAGATGCTTATATCTCTCTCTCTTTGAGCCATAGGTTGCATGTTTGCGAGTGAGCGTATGTAATGTAGCAATTTTTTTTCTTCGACGTTTCGTACTGTCCTTTCTTTATTGGCTATATTACCTACTCTTAAGCCCCGCTAGAAATGGTAGAAAACAAATCGCTGCTTGTTACCTCCAAAGCTTATAATTTATCTATAGACTGTCTACAGTTCATGTCTCCGATTAGATTTAGTGGAAACACTTGAGGCAGACGTCTAATATTTATGTAGTCCAGTCTCCGTATTAGATATGCCGTATTCGGCAGCCAAGCAGGCAGCAGCGCACATTTGAGGAGAGGACAGACGTGAGCGACGTCGTCTGACTTTCAACAGCACTTATGCATCTATTCTCTCCACTTTGGTGGAATACGGCCCTAACGCATGCAGCGGCCAATGAGCCACTAATTTGTAGATTGATTAATAAATGTCCATGGTTCTGCCGACATAAGAGATGAGATGATACATGGGTCAACGTCCACCTGTTTCATCTCACCCTCCCCCTCGCGGCACCGGTCCTGTGCTTCCCACATCTAGCAGACTACTTGTGTCAAAACATTCAAACAAATGATTGCTTTATAAAACACCATTTTATTTACATTGTTTACTAGTCAATTATTACAATATAACTAGAGAATCGACAACGAACTTCACAATACATTCTAAAGGCCTATATGAAATGACCTCAGACTGGCTTATAAAACACTTTCTTAGCAAGATATTTTACACATCACATACACTTCAAGCATAGTCTAAAGTTCAAAATACTCTTTATTTACAGCTTAAAACCATGCATGTCCTTGTTTCACTATAACATCCAATCCTTTCCACAGATTCATAATTTTTCTTGGTTTATAGTGTAACTAACACAAATCTTTCACAATACTTTTAACTGGCCAAATGTTTGCATTTCTATAAAGTTCTGCCCACCTCTTCAAGGTACTCCCTTATTTTATTAAGCATGACTTTAAAGTTTTACAACACTACACAACAAGTGTTGCCACAGGAAAAAATAGAACTCCTACAAAGGCCATTGCATACAGGTTCTACAATATCGAAAGCTAAGCTGCCGTAACCTAGATCCAACTCATACATAGACAGTCCGTTTTCCTTCTAATGAGATCACCCCATTAGAAGGTCATACATCATTTCTTGGCTAAAGTGTCACTTTGGGGCTGGGCACCGTAGTACTGCCACAGTTCAATCGCCTTGTTGGCCACTACTTCTTCACACTGTTCTGGTATCTGGAACAAAATAATAAAAAGAAAATTAAGCACTATCAAAGAATTTTATTAAAATTTTGACTCGTCGCATAATACATAATAATAATCACCCCATTTTTAGAGTAACGTCGTAATGTAAACAAAAACTCTAGTACTGCCTAGCTTACCTATACCTTATACCTGAAAAGTCGTCCCAGTAGGCTGTTTTCATTTTTTTTTTAAAGATTTTATGTTTGCAGAAATGTTTGATTTTATGTTTGTAAGACTGTCTTTGCTATGTAATCACATAGCAAAGACAGTCTTGATTTTATGTTTGCAATTGCCTAGTATTCTATAATTCTAGGCCCATGTGTGAGTACTATGTACTATTATATTGTCCCGAATATGTCAATTAAATGTCTCGCTGATAGTGGCGGGTGTGTCGTGTCGGTTAGTTGCCTTCAAAATGGTTGAGCTGAATGAGGCTGATCCATGCGTCATGTTCGTGAACGGGGGCTGTCAATAGGGACTGGTATTTTTTTAGCTACCACGGTTTAATTTCTCTTGCTGTGCTTCAAATCAAATCAATCAAATCAAATCATTTATTTCAATTAGACCATTACAGGCACTTTTGAAAGTCAAGAAACAAAATGAATCTACAGTCCCGGTCACAAGGCATAATAACTTGTGAAAGTACTGTAGTTGCCCATTCCAAAGCGTTGATCTCTATGGAGAAGAATGGGCAAGAAACTCCATGGACACTCTTTTAAATTATAATATTTTTACAAAATCGTGTTTACATCATTCATGTTGAGATTATACAAATATGTGAGAACGATGTAAAAAGGCGTGCACAGTAAGAGCGTCCAGAGTAAATAAAAAGCAAAATTTAATTTTAAATCTAAATAAGTTTAAAAATGAACCGTGGTAGCTAAAAAATGACCAGTCCCAACTGACAGCGCCCGTTCACGAACATGACGTATGGATCAGCCCCATTCAGCTCGACCATTTTGAAGGGAGCTAAATGACCCGACACACCCGCCACCATCAGTGAGACATTTAAGTGAGCATGACACTATCAACCACCAGGGCTTCGTCAAGTCAATGATAATACATAGCACTCACATATGGGCTTAATAATTATACAATACTAGAGAATTGATTCTATACATTGCAAAGATAGTCTTACAATCTTCTGCAGCTTCCACTATAGCTTCGGATACTAACCAATGAGTTTATCCCTATGCTTGTGGAGCAGGACTAGCATTAAGCCAAGCATTTTTATCATCAATATAATCCCCCAACTTATAATATGCTTGCCTACATAGTGTGCGTTTAATACAAGATTTAAATTTCGTTTCATTCAGTTGAAGAATGTGGGGAGGTATTTTATTGTAGCATTTTAAACAGTACCCCATGAAAGATGAGTCTACTTTAGCTAACCTGAAACCTGGTTGAACTAATTGGTCCCTATTTCTAGTATTATAATTGTGTCTGTCACCTCTTTTACTAAAAAGATGCAAGTTTTTCCTGACATACATGATGTTTTCATAAATATATTGACAAGGTACTGTCATGATGTTAATATCCTTAAACTGTTCCCTTAAAGAATCTCGCCTACGTAGGTTATATATGGCCCTGATGGCTCTTTTCTGCAGAATAAATATAGACTCGATGTCTGCAGCCCGTCCCCAAAGTAAAATACCGTATGACATTATACTATGAAAATAACTAAAATAGACTAGTCTCGCGGTATCTACATCAGTAAACTGACGGATTTTTCTAACAGCATATGCTGCTGAACTAAGGCGTCCTGCAAGAGATGTTATATGCGGACCCCATTGTAGCTTTGAATCGAGTGTTATTCCCAAGAAAACAGTTTTTTCGACGAATTCTAGTTTCTCTTGATTCAATACTATGTCACACACACTGTTTTTGACATTTGGTAGAGCAAATCTTATGCACTTCGTTTTTTTCCCATTTAATACTAAATTATTAGCGGTAAACCAATTATGTACCTGCATTAGGGCATTATTTACGTCGTCAAGATTTGTGGCACGCCTGTTTATCTTAAATTTAAAACCAACCACAAATGGTGTTATTTGCTGACGATAGTCAGCAAATAACACCATTTGTGGTTGGTTTTTAAACAAATGGGGTAGATCATTTATATATACTAAAAAGAGGAAGGGACCTAATATCGATCCTTGTGGTACACCCATCTTTACATTTAAACCCATTGAATTGACACCATTTATTTGTACTTGCTGCTGTCTATCATTTAAATACGATTTAACTAAACTAAGGGCAAGTTTCCCTAGGCCGTAATGTTCAAGTTTTAAGAGCAGGGTTTCGTGGTTCACGCAATCAAATGCTTTTGAGAGGTCACAAAAAATCCCTATGGCATCCTGTGCCTCTTCCCACGCAGTAAATATGTGTTTTAATAGGGTGACACCGGCGTCAGTCGTACAACGTCCTTTGGTGAAACCATACTGCTTTTCATGTAAGATTTTATTGGTGTTAAAGTGGTTGAGCATTTGGTTAAGCATTACCTTTTCAAACACCTTGCTGAAAACCGGCAAAACGGATACGGGTCTATAATTATTGGTGTCTTTACTGTCCCCAGATTTGAAAAGCGGTATTACCTTGCTGTATTTCATAAGGTCCGGGAAGACTCCTTGGTCCACACACAAATTAAATATTAAGGCTAAGTACGGTGCTATAGTCTCAATGATAGCTTGACAAACTTTAATAGACAATCCCCAAAGGTCTTCGGTTAACTTGATTTTTATTTGTTTAAAAGCTTTAATGACTACAGTGGGATTAATATGCTTAAACTGAAACTCAGCCGGGCATGGTAAAACGTTTGCTCTTAATAAGTCAACAGAAAGCAAGGGTGAGGAATTTAACGTTTCTGTAGTTTTAATTGGGATACTAGTAAAGAAATCCACAAATTCTTGAGCAACTTCGTTTTTTGTGGTTAGAAGACCACGTGAAGACTCTAGTGTTATATCATTATTATATTTTTTATTTCTATTAGTTTCACTATTGATTATTTTCCAAACCGTCTTAATTTTATTATCAGCGGATTTAATCTTGTTGCTTATGAATAAGGCTTTAGCTACCTTGCAGGTGTTTTTAAACATTTTTGAGTAAGTAGCAACATAGTGATTGAATGTTTCCGAGTTGATGTAAGGCTTAAGGCCGTAAAGTTCAAACAGCCGTTCCCTACTTTTTCTTATACCCTTAGTTGCCCAATCACTAAATAGAAACTTTGGGCTAATAGATTTAGTTTTAATTTTTAGCGTATCATTGAACTCTGAGTAGACAACCGAAAAGAATTCCTCATAAAAATGATTTACATTATTAATATCATATCCCGGAATGCCTAGATTACTTATTAAATTATTGTTAAATTTATTTAAATTGCTGGGTGTTATTTGTCTAGACTGTATCTGAATTTTTTGTGATGATGTGTAGGACTCGAAAACAACGGTTTGACCGCTGTGATCAGAGGGAAGGTAATTTACAATGGATTTATCTAAGAAGTCGCAGCAACAGAAAACATTATCAATACATGTAGCGGTATTTGTAGTAATTCGGGTTGGCTCCGAAAACACATTCAACAAATTAAATGATTTAAAAAGATTTAAAAATCTACTGCTATTTGAATTTTCATCTAAAATATTGATGTTAAAGTCACCACAGATGACTAGCGATTTATTACCTGTTGCAAGTTTTGCCAAAGCATCTTCCATTACTGACTCAAATATCGAGTAGTTTTGATAATTTGGGGGCCTGTAAACACACACTATGACATGCTTATCTAGCTCAACACAAGATAATTCAATATTATGTTCAACCGATAGATCAACTATATCAATACGACTTCTAAATTTAATACTATTTTTGACTAAGATTAGTGAACCCCCACGCATCTTAGATTTACGGTTAAAGCAACTGCCTACACTGTAATTTTCATAATTAATTAGCATTTCATGATCTTTTAACCAATGTTCGGTGAAACAAACAATATCAAACTTAGTTTTTTCTAAAAACAATTCAATCTCTAGTTGTTTTGAAGAGAAACCTTGAATATTTTGATGAAGTAATTTCAAGGAATTCTGCTTAGCCCCTTTTTTAAATGTAACTATTTGAGAGCCAGAAGGTACCTTGGTGTCTGTTGTCTTACTAGCTAGTTTAAATGAGCCGGAGTGAGCGACAATACTCCCCCGCCTTCCTTGTAAAAAGGTTTATTAGTAGAAGTACTAATATTTGCAGTGTTAATAATTGTACAAAACATAGACATAATATTTATGTCCGAGCTTGTTTAACCACCTCATTCTCACATTTTGAATAATCTCAAGATGAATGATTTAACGATGGTCTAAGTACTCTAAGTAAAAATATTATGATTAAAAAGAGTGTCCATGGAGTATCTTGCCCATTCTTCTCCATAGAGGTCTACACTTTGGAATGGGCAACTACAGTAAGTTATTTTGCTTGGATTGTGGACTCCAGCGTGTTATACAATACAATACCTCAGATACGCATTTCAGCACTTCGTCAGCATTCTGGGAGCGCAGTATATTCCTGCGTAGCGTTACAATCAACATGACGGCAGCAAACGATAGTATCTTTGGAGCTCCACTGCATATTTTGTCCCATATCCTGTACAATAAAATATTTTATTCCCACAAAGTTATTTTTAGAATGTTTAGAGATTTTTCATGTGTTCTTAATTTTTATTTTTTTGTTTGTTTGTTATGTATTGTGTAGCGTACCGAGGCTGCGACCTGGGCGTAAGTCGTTATAAAAGCAGTGCGTTACTGACTAGCGTGTTTGATGTTTGTTGGTTCCTTACCTGCATATTTTACATATACAATATATATTATATTATATAACTTTCTACCCTATCATAGAGTACATACACCACACACATACTTACAAAACACACACACACATTACACACATTTCCACTCACTTATTTATACCCTAACACTTAAGCATTTTAAATTATTTATTTTTTTGTTTTTAAATTATTGATTTTTAATTTTAATTTTTACTTTTTGGATGATGTTATTAATATCATTAGTTACTAAAAGCACTAAGCAATGAATTTATCCATTCTAGAGGGATACGGCACTGTTTCTCTTTACTACAGGCTACTGTGTAGCCTATTTAAGAGGACAGTAACCCCAAACCTTTTATTGTAGCATATTAATGTTTATTTGTTGAGTGCAACTTTTGTATTGTATTTACTGCAACACCATTTATGAAATAAACTTATTATTATATATTATATAAGACAAGCTGAAAATGAGAGAATTTATCGTAACTATAATATTATAAAAGCGAAAGTGAGTTTGTTTGTTTGTTACGTCTACACGCCTAAATGGCCAAAACCGATTTTGATGAATATTGGTACAGAGATAGTTGGGACCCTGGAGATAGGCTAAAATAAAAGTTAGAAAAGGGGGAGTCAGAGAGAACAAAGGAGAGATAAAGTTTTTTTTTCGATCATCACGCGAGTTTATGTTAGCGTTAGCCAAAGTAACTATGCTACGCGGGCGAAGTCGCGGCCTCATTATCTCAAATCAAAATCTATGTTATGATATTTCGCACAAAGGGGACGAAATTAAAGTTCTTTTTCATGAAAGAAAAAACTTACTTGGAAAGAGAAGTGTCGTCCAAAACTCCAGCGAAACAGCAGTTGAACCATTTTGTGAGTGGTAACACTTCCAGAGCATTGATGTCAACCAGATGACTGAAAAAATCATGAATCCTAATAATCCTAGAGGCTCTTTATTCTTTCATACTGCACAAGAAATAAATCAAAGCCATTTTATAAAGAAAAAAGAAATGAATTCAAGAAAAGAAGTTGAGGCAGAATGAGTCCAACACTGAAACTCTTTTCTAGTCTACAAAACATGATAGTAATAATGCCGTTAACTTATCAGTTAATAAAAAATGTTAACAGTTCAAATATTTAGATTAATGTATAGTACGGCCAACGAGAAGTGATACGAAAGGTCAATAACCTAAAGAACAACTGTGGCGTTGACAATCTAATATTTAGCTCTTTCCATCTTGTGCCTTTGTCGTAATGTCTCGTTCTCCCGGCAAAAACATGACAACGTAAAGACGGGTTCGCCAACATTCGGGCGGCCATTTTAGATACGGTTTTAGCATGGGTTTTGTTTACATTTGGTATCGCTTCTCGTTGGCCGTGCTATAGGTAATGCGTCGATTTAACTGTTTCCAACTTTCGGCAAAAAATCTATCCGAGTAGCAACATTGATTAATTATAGATCGATGTTCGTACTTCGTGCCTGTTTGAGGAAAGGCCTTGGGCCAGCACTGGGACAGTATAGGGTGGTATTAATTATCGTTGGTTCATTTTCACACATATAATTTTACATTTATTATTACTTTATTGATGTGCGTGTGTCATGGTATCTTTTAGTGAAACATTTTTATAAAATTTCCTTTACGAAAGAGCTACAATACCGGGTCTGGATGACCATTTATGGCCCCTGGGGATCAATATAAATTGCCCCTTTTTCTTTGGATATTCCTAAAGGTGAAGTTTGTGTATGTGTTTTTTATGACTATAAACTACTCACTTGAACAAATCCCCATCTTCCTTCTCAAGCATGGTGGTGAAAGCTTCCTTCAGTTTGGGCAGATCCCGCTGCATGCCACGCACCACATCGGTCAGACTCTTTGCCAACCAGTACACATCCACCTCATCTTCATAGAGTTCTAGGAGAGTATTCACTATTGGCAGGAATGTGTCTGCAGACTTGGGAAGAAATTGACATAGAATAGGTTAAAAAATATCTTTCTCTCCCCTGTTTCTACCCCTTTCCTATTTTTTTCCCAAGTCCGTCTCCAGGTTTCTAACTATCTCTGTCCCAAAATTCATCAAAATCGGTTTGGCCATTTAGGCGTGAAGACATAACAAACAAACTCACTTTCGCTTTTATAATATAAGTAAGGATTGTATGAAAATAGCTTTGAAACCATTTGATTGTTGTACTTTGAAACTAGACTTTTATATTTTATAAGAATGTAAAAGTAAAACTAAAAGTAATTCAACATGTAAGAATATTGCAGATATTTATTGCCCTTATCCTCCATTCTATATAACTCAAATAACAATGAAATGGTTCAAATCATTGATAAAGGAGAAACCCGTTTTTGGGCCAACCGTTACACGAATCAGATATGTACCAAAAAAATCGTCTATTTTACTTGATTAACCCATTTAAATCTTAGCCTCATTTACAATGGCCAAGTGTAGAAAATAAGTAGATTTCTATTTTTATGTCACAAACAATCTTTGTAAACCGTTTACAGCATTTATTTCTTAATACGTCACTAACTTGACAAACGCTGCCACTGGCATTATGTCTGTGAGTGCGTTCCGAATGACAAAAATATTAGTCGACATCGACTTTGCTTGCCACTTAATAATAAAAATAGAATAGAATAGACAAAAATATTGATGTTATCATTCACAAGTTACAAGGTACCACGCTAAATGGTGTTCCACGACCGTTAGAGAAACAGTTTTGACGCCCCATGCGCCAACAACGATTTTAACGTAATTCGGAACGCACTGAATGTCAAATTGGATGCAGTTGTAATGACATGTCATGTCATTTTTTACGCTTTTCGTATTTTGCGCAAACAGATACAGTTTTAATTAACCGTACTAAAGGCTGTATAACCGGTCAACCTTAGAAAATACACTTAGTTTCCTTCAACCTTGACATTGGCAGAATCATCGATAAAACGATGGAGCCATTACTATAAAAATTGGAATTGGAATGTGCTTTTCGGTATTTGTCGGGATTAATTATTTTTAAGACCTCTGTTCAAATACTGGACAAATACTGCTCAAATGCTGACCTACAGAAAGAGCTGTCAACATCAGAATCAACCTGGATGTTAAGAGGAAGAATAAAATCCAGGCATATTAGTAACTAGCTGTTCCCCACGGTTTCATCCGCGCTGCTCAGCACCTGTTGGTCGTAGCGAGATATTATATAGCCTTATAGCCTTCCTCAAGAAATGGACTATCCAACACTAAAAGAATTTTTTAATTCCAACCAGTAGTCCCTGAGATTAGCGCGATCAAATAAACAAACAAACAAACTCTTCAGCTTTATAATATTAGTATAGATAGAATGTATTTCGTTTATGTGTTACTTGACAGTTCTCTAAGTGGAAGGGATTCTATTATCCAATACTATTGTACTGTATCGTTGGCAAAAGAACGGTTGGTTGCCCACACCATGAGCAAAATATAGTTTCTAGGTTGGGCACGGCACCAAGGTAGTAGTTTTTACCACCTGCACAATTTCTGGACACTGTTTTATTATATTTTGATAATCCAAATGAAGTTGATTAATAAAACCATTTATCACAATCATTACCTATGTTGTTTTTTTTTATATATTATTTTTGTTATCTCAGATTTCTGTATTTCGACAACGCATCCAATATTCTACTAGATAGATACAATATTAACAAATGCCTTGTCTTATATATAATACAACATAGTTTTCAGCAAAAGTATTCAGTAAGACAAATCTGAACTCAGGGAGGGGCCCCGAGTTCAGAAACGTTTGTAAACGCTTTATACCTAGAATCTCATCATGATATGGATATGGATGCAGGCGCTGTAGCACAGCAAATGTGTGCGCCCGGTTTGTGTATTAAACAAAGCGTCAACAATATCATTTTTTAATTTAAATACCTCAAATAATAAATATAACCTAAAATGTAAACAGTCTGATTTTACCAATTTGGCCATTGCAGGGAGACGTGAAACTTAGGCAGGTGAAACCTTCCTAAATGTTCTCTTTTATGACCAGTTTCCAGCCCTGTAACGTCAGGCCCAAGTTTGTATGAAGTTTGGGTTTCTCCTTTTCACGCCCTTCACAAGTTGCACTACAATGCCTTTATACAAAGCCAAAGTTTTATAGTTTGGTTTGGTAATTGATTTAGCTGCTTATAGGGTTCATTTTGTGATGATCATCTCACACAGTACAGCTATTAGTACTCACTGAGAAATTAGTCTCGGGAAACAGAGGAGGTTTTCGCTCCTCATTCTCCAGCAGCCACATCTCTAACAGAACTTGACAGCGCGGTGCGTCCATATCCACCAGCTCAAACATCTCTACTGCATACAATAAGTCTTGGTATTGCTCCGTGCGCTGTTCCATCACATACTGATGTGAGTCGGGGTACACAGGCAGTATGTCTGGAATAGTTAAATAAATAAATAATAAATATCTTGGGACAACTCACACACGGCTATCTGATCCCAAGCTAAGCAGAGCTTGTGTTATGGTAACCAGACAACTGATATACATACTTATATAATATAGAAATACATACATATTATAGATAAATCACACCCAGACACAGAACAAACAATCATGTTCATCACACAAAGTTTGTCCTGGGTGGGAATCGAACCCACGACCTCCGGCTCAGCAGTCAGGGCCACTAACCACTCGACCAACAGGCCCGTCAAAAGTTGATGGTTTAAGGGATGAGAACCACAGAATGTTACCTGCTATCCTCAAAAAGGAGTATGCGCATAATCTTAGTTGATGAGGTAAGATGAAAATGCTGTAAAAAACAGTTTAAATACAAATGACAGATTTTAAATCAGAACTTTGTTGGTTAATTCAGTAGTTACATGGGTATTTCAAAATAAAGTGATGCACATAAGATGCAATCGTTTTTGGCATCAATAGGTTACTTGCTTTTTCATTTAATTTGACAATTTGATTGCAAAGTCATCACATTTCTTTGTCAATATCAGTCATGATTGCTGCCCCATTACTATGAAAAAAATGATTGGTTAGCCTTTTTCAAACTTCGCTGGTAAAAGCAGGGCAGCTCGTTCTATAAGAAATACGAAATGTGACATTTTAAAATCAACTAAGTTGCCTTATGTTAACGAAAACGAAACTTACCCAGTAACACTTTCCATACCAGATTTCTGTAAGCAGCAGGCACTGTGAACCTCAAACAGAACTGTTTTAACTTGACTTTGTCCCAAGGTTTTTCTTTCATCAATATTTCGAGCGATTTCTTTTCCTCAACACCCCGGCATCCCACTTTTTCGTAGTACGACGATCGAAAATTTCTTTCGTCAGTCATCTTGTAAATAATATTATTTCATATGGTTATTTTTCAGAGTTTTTACTTCATTTGTATTGTGTTTTTTTAATATCGATTTTATTTTCCGGTGTATTCCAAGTAGTTTTCTTGCTTGACTAAAATTGTGCAAATAGAAATCGGAAAATTAATTTATTTTGAAAACGATGTTGACAGTGACGTTAGTTTATTTGACAGCATGGACGTTTTATACAAACTGGACTGAACACTCTTTCAGAAAAACGTGCCGAGAGAGTTATCTATAGAGGCCGCTTGTCTCTTTATAATAGGATTAATAGGGTATAAATACATTTTAGTGCCCCGTGGTTTGACCCGTGGTTGTTTATAAATGAATAGATTATTTGAGAAACCCCATAAGTCAACAGACCCAAACTTTTCAGGAAACTAAAAAAAAGCCTCTACGGAAAAAAAAAGGGAATTGGATGTGTTTTGTATTTAGTTTAAATAGCTGAAGTGATATCTATATAAATTGATCCTTTTTTTCGTGTAACTTTGTCCTTATCATGGAATAAATAGCGCCTGAATGTCGTTGACTTATTTTATTTATTGGAGAAAGCCCTTCAGACAAAAGAATAAAACACGTTTCATAGGTTTAATAATATGATGAAGTTTTAATCAGACAATATCACAGTGCAATAACTAGGCAATGAGACCAAGAAAAATTTTTTCGCCGTTAAGCTTAGTATCAATGCTGCTGTCTTATTTTTCTTTTCAAGACGGCGAAGTCTCGATCGCAAGGTAAAAACGAGTGACGAATCGGAAAATACTGCTCGATGGTCTTAAACATTGCGAGCTACACCAACCATCAGTCCTACACATGCAAGTGCTCAATCACCCGTATTTTCTTTCAATTATTGATGAAGAAATGTGCTTACTTCGTTATGCCCTTTACCTCCAACTCTTTTGTGATACACTATGAAGTAGGCAGTGTTATCTTTTAGGTTGTGAATGCAGTAGACAAGTAAACACTTACAGTTATTTGAGAAACACCATTAGTCACTGACTTAAGGGGTTACTCAAATAAACCAATTTTTCAGTATGTTATAATTTCCATACTAGTGCATTGACTTCAAGAATTTCTATCTGGAACTGCCAAAGACATGCATATTACAAAAAAGTAATTTTGACAAAAAAGCTGACTACGGGTTTTCTCAAATCAAATCAAATCAGACAAGTTTTGAACGTGCAGGATTAAAGTACACACGGCGACAGATCAACCTATACAAAACCAGTTTGTGCGGATCTCTCATTGCACTTGAAATTTATGGTGTACGATCCGTTGTTGAGAGAGCAGCATAAACTGGTTTTGTATAGGTTGTTCTGTCGCCGTGTGTACATGCAAAATGCCACCTTTGGAAAATTAGTGTGTTATGAAAGTTCGTTTTGAAACAAATAATTTGTGTTCGGTCATAACTTCAAATTATAGTATGTACTAGCCTGCAGCCGCGGCTTCGCTCACGTGATATTAAAAAGAAATATTCTACATTATCTACCTCTACCTATGCCAAATTTCATCAAGATCCGTTCAGCCGTTTTTAACGTGAAAGAGTAACAAATATCCATACCTCCATACAACCTCACAAACATTCGCATTTATAATATTAGTAGGATATGTGTGCCAAATTCCATTTAAATGAGTTCAGCAGTTATTGCGGAAAAGGGTCACAAACTTTCGCATTTAGAATATTAGTAAGATTAAAATTATCTATATGAAGATTAATTCGATTCTGAGTATGTACTGATTCAAAGAAGTAATAAACATTTATATTAAGACTAGCTTTTTCCCGCGGCTTCGCTCGCGTTAAATTCGGTATAACACAGTACCTACTACCTGCAATTTTTGCTCTTGCGCCTTATCGATTTGTAATAGAAACGCTAAGTTTTCCCTTTTCTTCCCTCGTTCTCCCTTTTATCATACTTTTTTTTAAAATAAAAATTAGCCTATGTCCGTCTCCTGGTTCCCAATTATTTCTGTACCAAAATTCATCAAAATCGGTTTAGCCATTAAAGCGTGAAGAGGTAACAAACAAACTCACTTTCGCTTTTATAATATTAGTAAGGATTAAAAAAAAAACTAGATAAGTACATATTTTGTAGGAAATAGGAGTTTTTCACGAAAACTCATAACATTTTAGATTTTTTGACATTATTGTGTTCTGTATCGGTGTCACAGACTAGATAGGTCGGTGATGAACTCAGGCCACTAACGTTTTTTTAATTAATTAAGGGTGGCTACAATATTCATTATTGTTGAGATACATGCCTTGTGTTGAATCATCTCATATGAACAGCCCCGTATTCAAAGAAGCTTTAAAGGGAATTAAAAGTAACAGTGTATTAAAAAAAAATACCTCTCTAAATCCTCCGGCTCGAAATGACAAAATGCACACACAATTTAAGCAGTTTGTTTGTAATTCGGGATCTACATACATCCAACTATTTTTGCTTTATTTCTTCTTTCGATGTAAAGCTGTAACAGTAAAAATATTGTTATTTCAATAATGCAATACTTAGTTAATTATATTTCTCATACGCATAATGAAAAATATACGAAAACACAAATTCGTGTATTCTATTACATACTTTCACTAACCATTGTTAGTACACAAAATCTCTCAGTACCTGTGAAATTATATGCCACACTACCGAATGATTCACTTTTACATGACACGAAATAACCCTTTTAAACCATTTTCAGAGTAAACAATAACGAAGATTCGTAAAATAAAGTATTTTGTCTTGGCTTGTGAGATTGGTGACATGTGGGATGTGGACTCACGCGATCATTGTGTCGATTGACGTATCTGCCAAGAACCTCGACTAACACCTAAGGAGGCTCTCGTTAGACGGCGCTTTTTTGCAGATAGAAATTCATCAAAATTTCCCCCGCTCTGGACGGAACGGGGGGTTGTTTGACTTGTACTGACTAAAACCCACCCATGTTCCTTCCATTGACCTTAACGTTCCGGGGCCGCGGTATCTCTTTCAAACAACTCGCAACCCCGGTAGGCGGTGGCCCTGGCAGGCCCCTTTGCTTTGCTGACATCTCTTTGATACGCGCGTGGAACACTAACGTGCCGTCGACACGGCCTGACGTCAATAGACGGACGGACGGACGGTCGGTGAGACGGATACTACTACTCTCGTTAGACGGATGGATCAAGGGTTTGATACAGAAAGTTAGAAAACGGTACTCCTGGACACGGCTCGTATTGTTAGGAGCCTATCTGGAGCCGTGACTGCCGGTAGCTTGGACCGTGTTCCCGATACCGGTGGGCTGCTATTTAAGTAAAAATATAAAAAAAATATAGATGTGTAAAAATAAATAAACGAAATAAGATTCGTAACAATCCTTACCTACTAATATTATAAAAGGGAAAGTGAGCTTGTTACGACTTCACGTATAAATGTCTAAACCGCTTTTATTGAATTTAGGTACATAAATAGTTGGGACCCTGGAAAGGGAGAAAGAGGGAAGAAAATGGGAAACTTAGCTTTGCTATTACAATCAATAAGGCGCAAGGGCAAAACCTGCAGGTAGCAGGTACCTGAAAATCAGAAAAGGAGAACTGTGTTACCCCGAATTAAACGCGAGCGAAAAGCCGTGGGCAAAAGCTAGTCTTGTAAAAATCACAAATCAACAAACATGATACTATTAGGATACTATAGATTTAAGTCTTAACAGAATTACATTATAATAGCCAACACATAATCACAAATAAATGTTATTGCACTTAATTGTATATTAATTAGAGTTATGTACGGCTTGTAAACATCTAAAAAATATAAATTAAATTATTACTACATTTTCTTGTAGTCGGTGTAATATTTTCCTCCATCTCGTAACATTTTTGTCTTCTGGCTATTGAGTGAAAGGGACAAAGGGCTCTATTAAGTTATCTCTTTCGCCTCGCTTCTGATGGCTTTACAAAAGTAAACCTACGTTAATGCAGTTATGGTTTATTTTAGGGAGATTCAAATTTTGGAGAATTCCGTCCTGTTTGACTAATAAGTACATGTTTAACAGCGCAGCAATACAGATTATATCTGAAATTTCTAACATTCCGTAATATGCCGAATTTTGATTGTTTTTGACACCGCTACTTAATTTTAGCTTGATGTCAGGATATCGGAAGAGTTATTTCCTTTTAATATATTGCTTTAAAAACGTGATATGAGTAGTTTTTTAAAATCATTTATCCTTCGAAATAGTTGGGATTCTAAATTAATCATCATTTTACATTGACGTATTGTAATTCCACATTTAAAATCGACCAAACAAAATAATGTGGTTACTATGGCTATATGTAACAACGCCAATTTTTGTTTGATTTGTGTCAAACAAAGTTAATGTATTACTTTATTATTTTATCAGGTAAAACTAAAGATTGGAACTAAATACACAGTAGATTAATATTTTCTATATATAATGGAAGTACCCGATGCTTTAAAAGATCCTGCGTATGTGGAGAAAAAACGGGAAGAATTGCGTATTTTCTTCCAAGATGCCAAGCTGCCTAAAGACATGATTGAAAAAGCCATCGAAAATGAGCTCAAACCTTTACAGGTGGGATTTAATAGACCATATATAGCAGCTTCTCACCCTGGTGAAGTTAAAACTGAGCATGAAGTAATGTCTGGTCAGCCTTTTACCAAAATAGATGACCATAGTAAACCTTTAACTCTAGAAAAAATAAAAGAGATGTTGAAGAACAACCCTATTATAGCCGAAAAAGCGCGCCAAATTCAGATAATGACACAAAACGAAAGTTTGAATAACCAAGTAGGAATACCTTTTAATGAAGTAAAGATTACTGACTACAACGAAATAAGGAAGGAGCTGGATGCTGCTAAAGGCGACAAAGAGCAAATTAATAAGCTAAATTACAAAAATATGCATTCTTTAATGACTTCTGTATCCGACTACAAAGCGAAATGTGTACGTGAATGCAACGTAACTGCTTCAGTTCACAGTGAAAATACCGGTTCGGACACCGATGAAAAAGAATACGAGGCTATAGAAAAAGTGGTAAGTCAATACACCACAAAGTCTTATGAAACAAGATATCAAGAAACTAAAGATATGTTGGGGAAAATGGCTGATAAATATGATGAGGCAGAATCGTCTCAAGATCCTAAAGTAAAAGAAACCATAGAAATAGAGAAGAACCCGATACTAAAAGATTCATCTGTGCAATTAATAAAAGGACAAATAAGGCGCTCGGCATTTGAGGAAGTAAAAGAACAGTATGCTATAAATCTAGCCATGAACATACCTCTAGTAGATAATCCAGTGGTTCCTGATTTAAGCGGTAAAAGTAAAATAAAATCTAAAGACAAACCAAAACGCGAAGATGACGAGAATATCAACGTAGAAGAAGTATTTCCTAAAAATTTTGCGGCGAAACTTAAAGATACTGAGATGAAACTACGTGAAATAAACAGCGTATTAAATAATGTTGTACCAACACCTCCTAGTTTGATAAAAACAGAAGAAAACAACACTGATAACAAATCTTCTAATTCCGATGAAACTAAAATCACCATCAAGGAAATACCATCCAAAACCATACAAAAGTTTGATCAAGTAGCGCAACAAACGTTACAAAATAATCTAGAAAATATTTTTGAATCGACTAACAAAGGCGTGCCAGAGGACAATAAAATGGAATTCAAAGAAATGAAACATCTAGCTCAAAATATTGTTGAAGGTGCTGAAAATCTGAGTACTCTCATCCGTGAAGATATAACAAATAAACTGAACAGTATGAATGAATTATTGAATGACGTTAATGAGGCATTAGAAAATTCAAGGAAATCAAACATAGCTTACGACAAAATAAAGGAAGAAGGAGAAATACTTAGGCGTGGAATACATTTAGAGCATAAAACAACAAAAAATCTGGACGGCAGTGAAATAATCGACAAGGCAGAAGAAGTTCCGGTAGGAGAAATACCAGCCGATGGTGTTTCAGACCCACAAATGGATACCATCCATAATGCCATAAAAAATTTGAATTCCGAGTTAAAACATCACGAAGATAGAATAAATCAAAGTAAGGCTAGGTATGAAATGAGAAATGAAGAGTGCAAGACGTTCATTAAAGAAGTTGATGAAATACTTTTGAAGTCCAATGATATTTTACGACCTATGAAAAAAAAATTGGAGGAGGACAAAAAGAAGAAAGAAGATGAAGAAGCACGTGCTGCTAGGACTGTCGAGGAACAGTCTGCTACTGAAACTAAAATGGACCAATTCGATGAAAATGGCAAGAAGATACGAAAGGAATTATGGGATGTTGACTTCTCTTACCAAGATGAGAAACAGAAGAAAATTGTAGATGCGCAAAAAAAACAAGAACTAGATAGGAGCGAAAAGATTAACAATCTTCTTTATAATATAAAGGATAAAATGAAGGATAATAAAGAAGTTTTCAGATTAGCCAATAATATGCTTAGGCGGGAAGAAAATAGAAAGAAGTGTCTTGAATCTGGGAACATTTGTGAGTTACCGCCAGAAGAGGCAGATTCAAGAGCTCAAGGAGACCATATCGAGGTGGGAGAATCACAGCCAACAAGCGAAAAAGAAGTACCCAAGATAACTGAGGGTCGATTTGAAGGTAACTTTATAAAAACGTATTGCCTGGTAACATAATAGTATTCTAATTGCTTGTTTACTCTCCCAACGTCAGGTGATTACGGAAATGTAACCCTAAACTTAAAATTAATTTTCAGTATTGGAAACTGAAGAAGATAAGAAAAAAGCCGCAGAGAAGAAGAAGGAAGACGAAGCTCAGCAAGAGAGACTAAAGCAAAGAGAGTTTCAGAGGAAAGTGGAGAAGGAACTAGAGGAAATGAACAAAGCCCCGCGGATGACGAAGGAGTTCATTAAGCAACATTGCCGACAGCACAAGCTGTATACCACGCCTTACCTCAATGACATTCTGTATTTGCATTTTAAGGTAAGAGTTATTTAAACCAGCCCGCGCACAGGATTATAGTTCAAAGTCTCGAGTCTCGCAATTTAATTTAAGAAACATTATATAGAAATATTATTATAACTAACAGAACAAACAATTTTAAATTTGATGCTATGTTTTTGTGCACACAATTTTTCTACAGGGTTTCTCTAAAATTGAAAACCTAGAAGAATACACGGGTCTAAAATGTATATTTTTGGAGAACAATGGGATTCAAAGGATCGAAGGACTGGACACGCTATCTGAACTGAAGTGCTTGTACCTACATTATAATGTCTTGAGGAAGATTGAGAATTTAAATGGATGTCCTAAGCTGGATACTTTGAACATTGACCACAATTTTGTTGGGAAGATAGAAAATTTAGATGTAGTTCCTGATTTGCATACGTTAAGCATCGCTCATAACATGCTTAGTGCTGTTGGTAAGTATAAGTTCCTTCAACTTTATACCATTATAACTAATTTAAAACATTTAATCAACAATCAAGGCAGCCTATTGCAGTCTACAGCACGTGTAGACTTCTCCTTAGATTTGCAACAACACATACTCCAGCTTTTGCATTCAAAATCTAATTCAAAATATTTAATTCCACGTGGGCCAACAATGCTTTTAAAATGCCCATTTTAAAAGCATTCAAAAATTTGTGCACAGTTCGGATTAGTCGTTTCCTATTAAGAAGAACTCCATGGTTACCTTTTTGAAAATATTTATGTGTTACACACATAATGTCAAATGCCTTACTTCATTCCAAAATGTTCAAACAACATTAATGTTGTTTCAGATGACCTACTGCATCTGAAGTTTTGCAGAAATCTATCGGTTTTGGACTTATCGTACAATCGCTTGGAGGATCCTCTCATAGTCGATGTGCTAGCTGATATGACTGTGTTGAAAGGTTAGTATTTTATTTAAATACCGATTTAGCAATATTCTACAGACACTTTCGTCATAGCAACTTGATTATCATACATCGTGCTATAAAATTATAAAGACGACCACAAAGCTAAACGTTTTCCTATCACAACATAACATTATGCCTGCTATTATCGAAGGGTGAGGCAGAGTTGTACCTAGTAGTGTAAACCATTATATATAAGTCGCATGTAATAGGCTGCAAGCCTATTAACATCAACTGGACACAAATCCAGATTTCATGGCTGCTACTGAGAAATTCCTGATGAAAGGCCATACTCTGGATCCCCCTATCAGACCTGGGAGTCGAATCCAGGGCCGCTAGACCAACGATGCGTTTTCCTAAAACTTTGCTAATTTTGTCTTATTGTCGAATAAACTTACTGCCTAGCGAAGTTAATTACCTCTTTCTCACCTGATGGAAAGCGTCGTTCTTCAGGAAAGGTCTACGATAGAATATTATAAGCATGCCAAGAAGATGCGTTCTTATTTTTGTTTTGAAGGCTTGGGTTGTAGGGGGAAAAATCAGATATACGACAGAGTTCCGTACTTTTTCACAGATTGTACTAACTCCACTTCCTTTGTGTATTTCCTAGTGCTGGTTTTAACCGGTAACCCAGTGATACGCAACATCCCAGCATATCGCAAGACCCTTACTCTTCGGTTGAAGGAGCTTCTCAATCTGGACAACCGGCCGGTTTTCCCTAGAGACCGCGCTTGCGCCGAAGCTTGGCAACTAGGTGGAGTTCAAGAAGAGATTGCTGAGAGAAAACGGTATGTAGACTATGAGCACAGCAGTACGGTACAATTTAACCATCTCATTATTTTACATTGTAGCTATTCGTGAAAAGTATTGTTCCGCGTAATTTTTCAGGAACCGCTGAAAGGTCGAAACTTAGTTTCAAAGCCCGAGTGGCGCGTGTATTGTGTCGACTACACACGGGTTTCACAGGGAGCTATGTATGTTAGTTGATTTCTCATTTATGGGAAAGGAAATTAGCCCATGTCATCTATTGCCTCAATTTTACTGGTATATAATAGGTTAAAATCTTTATTTGTAGCTGGATAGCCAAAGACCAAGAGAAAGTGATGGAGAGTGTTCGATACTTGATAAAAATGCGCGATGAGAAGAAGGCAATAAGAGAGGCTAAGGAAAAGGAAGCACGAGAGATAGAAGGACTTTCACCGAAGGTAAAGATTAATAATAATTATTTAATAGATAATTAAGTAGAAACTACAGAACGCTACATGCTTCAGATAAAATATCTTACCGTGAACTAGCATAACTAGACCATAACGTGCCTACAATTTGCAACTATTTGAAAAAAAAAAATGGTTTTAAATATATTTGTATAATGACAGGAAGAAGAAAATCCAGAAGAGATTAAACCAGAAGATGAATCCCGTCAAAATAAGGAAGAATTTTTGGAAATTGAAGGTCCTTCATCTCTGGAGCAGAAATACGGACCAGAGGAGGTAAAAGTGAAAAATGGAGTAGCTGTGGATATGCTGTCAGCATCTGAAGAAGAGGATTCTACAAGCGAAGACAGCAGTAGTGACGAGCGCGATGATAAGGATGATGGTGAGCAATATAGTGTTTAGGAAAACGTAGAGAGAATTTAGTATAATTTGTACTCTCAATCATATAGCGAGTGACATTGATCTGTTTCTTTGTTCTTTGAATGAGTTCACAAAAGTTTGCATTATTTGTAATTGGTTACAAAACTTAATTAACCGTATTATTGTTACTGTGTACACTATCGCATTAGGTTACCCTGTAAGGACAGTCGAAAGAAAAAAAAAAGAAAAGAAAAAAGGTGGAGAATAAATAAATGTTTGTTGTTCATTTAGGGCCCGAAACAGGAAATATCGAGTGGTCGCAAATAGATAACGGCAAGCGTTTGGTGCAAGAGATCACGAACGAAACGCCCGCACCACCGCCGGAAGATTACTGGTATGGTTACGGAAACATCAAGCCGAAGAATCAAAAGCCTAAGTAAGTTTATTTACATAACTTAATGTCTGTTTCCTTATAGGGTTACTTACTTGTGGACTGTTTTGCCCAGTTATGTTCACGCGAGTCTATTGGCATCAACCGGTACTCAAATCAAGGCTTCTTGACTGCTATTGTGAAAATCCTGTAGAAAAATATAAAATCACTTTGCCCAATTTGAAAATCGAATCCTCGATTTCTTGTACTCGTGCTCAGCAGTTATGCTAGCAAACCTAAACCGCTAGATCAACGAGGCGTTTTCATATAAGTTTTTCATTAGCATGAACCTATGATCATGGCCTACTGGACATGGGCCGCTTCTATTGCATGCCATTTAATCCTGAGAATTTTGACTATTCACCTTCCGATTTCAAAACACCTTATTCATATTTTATCAAACATATTGTGCTTTATTTGGTATACAGTGATATAACCTCGGATTACCACGCCATCAACAATCTGTTATTCAACCAGGCGCCACACACGGGAAGGAAGGGGGTAACTAAGATTTTAGAAGGTAATAATTTTTTTTTTTTTATTTTATTTATAATGTATATTTTACTTTGGTTCAGACAATATTAAGGAATATCTTTCATTACTATGAAATAAATTCTAGACAGCAAAAATCGAAAGGACAATGTAAAAATAACAGAGATCAAGCCAGAAGATGAAAAAGCTGGAACTTCAGCTGAGAAGAAACCATTGATTGAAATAATAGACACAGTGGAGAATAAACATGCTGAGCAAACTGAGACGAATGCTAATGATAATAAAGTAATTATTGAAGACGTGACTAATGCTGGCAATCAAATTATAGAAAAAGGGAAAGACAACACTCAGAAACTTAGAGAAGAAAATACAATAGAAAAGATAGTCAATGAGATTACCAAAAACACAGGAATTGTGGTTGAAGGAAATAAAGTTATAGATCAGAATAAGAAGATTATTACCGAAAAGGCAGAAAAAACTAAGAAGATTCAAATCAAAGAAATACCTTTGAATACGAAACCTGTCCCTAAAGATACTCCTAAGAAAATCGAAGAAAAAAAGGAGAGTGTCATAAAACGAGATGACAAGAATAAAGAAATTGAAAATAAAGGGGATAATACTGCTTCTACTACCCAGCAAGCTAGAGAGAGGAGGCCTAGTGGTGAGTATCATTAAAATTACGATGTTTTTATAAATGTCGTTTGTTTGATTATTTTAACCGCCGGGCGTCAGATGCCGCGAGAGTACTCTCGGCCACCGTATATACCGGCCTGCCTGTACCGGCTTACCGACCCGGGCCTGTAGCCGGGAGAAATAGCTAACCGTCCGTCCGTTTAAAGCTACATGCAGTGAACCATTTTTCTCGCAGTAGGACCCTTTCGCACATTTGTTTTCCAGCCCAATTAGAAGGCGAAGGCGTAGCTCTCATAAACTACATGCACCGCATGAACAACGAGGAGTTTGATGATGAAGACCTGGATTTGGAGCCAAGTGCTGAGGACCTGGAAATATTTGCTGAGTTGGATCGAGAACAGATGGAACGACAAGCCAGGATTAGTAGGGGAGAGCCTGCGGTAGACCCGATGGTGAGTCACTCTCGATGATTACGAAGATTTCGTTGATAGGGCAGGGCGTTTTTGTAGGACTTGTTTCTTGTAATGTGACGTTCAACAAGTGTTGATTATCAGCCTATTTTGAATAAATGATTTTTGGTTTTGATTTTGATTAGAGCCTGCTGCCCATTGAAATTTGCTTGGGGATGATGCAATAAATCTTTATGGAACACTCAGTCACTCGGATGAGTGTTCACTACTTTTTTAGCCATATAGATTTTTATTCCAGAAATTGTACGACAAAAAAATGATGGAGGCATACGACAAGGAACGAGATACAACACCAGCCCACTTAGTGAAACGGAAGACGATGTTCACTACCTATCGAAATGATAACGCTTTCGACCGCGCTGCATTAAGCCAGCTTACTGCTGGAGACAAACCTGGTAAGATTAAACATTTACTTATTCAATATACACACATGAAAAGTGTCTAGGGATCAAGTGCATTTTTAACTTTAAGAAAAATCCAAATATTTTTTACAAATCTAGTCTTCCAGGCTGGCTTCTTACTTTAATTAATTCGGCCCAGAATTTGGACGAGTTTGCCACTTTCAGTAGCGTTCATAATTTTGGGCAACGTGCAAGACAAAAGGACAGGCAGTACAAAATATTACGTCCCCTTGAGTCCTCAGAACAGAGATTCTGAATTGATACTAATTGAAAGGATGTAATAATGAGCTTCCATTTCAGACGAAGCCAAAGTGAAGTTGACTCACGTGCCAGGCGCCGTACTGTTCCAATATGTGGATAACCAGGCACCCATCACTGACATACAGTATGAGATTGGCGAGGAAAAAGTGGATTCTGCCCGTAATTTAAATGATATCAACCATTTAGTAGTTAAAAGACAGTTTAGATAGATTCAACTCAAGTTTTAGTTGAAAGCATTTCTGATCTGACGCATATGTCTTCGTAGAGTTATTCAACTTTAGAGCTGTCTCTTATGTAATACCTACAGCCACATTTTATACCAGTTTTTAACAGTTATGCTTTTGTTCCCAGTAACAGGAAGACCAACCCAGCTTGTTTATCTTTCTGCAATCAGCATTCCTATTAACTAATTTTGTCGTTTGTAAAAAAAGATATTTGTTTGAAAGTATAACACAGAAATGTACTAACTAATCAGTCGAATTGGCGAGGTCTAAATAAATAATTGACGTATACATTCAATTACAGCATCATCTGGTGAAACAGATTCAATAAGTATATCATCAGATAATAACTTAAGTGGAGATGAATTGAAAGAAGAAATTACTGAAGTAACCAAAAAAACAACTAATAAACCAAGCACTGCGTCTACACCAAGGAAAACAGCAAAAACACCTGCAGTTTCTAAAGATCAGAGCAGATACAGCGTAAATGATAATAAATCTCGATCTGCAAAGACTGTTGTGAAGAAGACGACTGATGAAAAAGGTGCAGGACAAAAGGCAGATAGAAAATCTTCTGGAAAACGCCATGGTAGACAAAGCGGTGATAAAACAGCAGCGGGGGCTCCTGTCGATACTCAGGAACCAGTGCCAAGTGCGTCCATTGAAACAAGTAGGATATTTACGATGTCGTTTTAAACAAATGTAGACTCAGGCTGATTTGATTTTTCGATCATTGCCAGTCAGGTACAAGTAACCAGAAATCCAGAAAACCAGTCTTACTAAGGGGCATAACGTAATACTAACTAGGTTGTGGAGGTCAGATAGGCAGTCGCTCCGTGTTAAATACTGGTACTCAGCCGCATCCGGTTGGACTGCAAGTCGACCCCAACGGGGCGAGATAGACATTCCTACGACCTCGTAGAAGATGAAGACATGGGATTTGTTCAGATGATCTTTGATTTTGATGCAGGCTTATCGTAACATTTTTTTGTGATCTTCTTTCTCCAACGTTCTTTCGCACCCGACACAAAATTATTTGCCTATAGCCTTTTTACCTCGCGCGTCGGTCTGTTCTTTCTAGAAATGTTTCTTCGATTTGGGTGGAATTGTTGTTTGTTGTAAATGTTTCTCTGTGTGCTTTAGGAAGTTTGTTGTTAAACTACGTGTATTTATTGTAGATGCAAGCTATCCCAGTACTAGTAACGTTTTGCCTTCGTCCTACGATACAATGCTAAATATTGATCGCAGAGAAGCCACGAAGACCATAATTAGCACTATCAATTCTTACAATGATAACAGATTCCCTTCACAAGGTATTGTGTGCAATTTATGATGATACCTATTTAGTTGAATATCTAATAAAAAATGTGTAAACATATTCTTCAGAAAGCCTTGACGGTTTTCTGAAGAATATGTTCAAACATTTTGTACATCAAAATACGTAAGCAAATTTTTGATTATGGAACTCTTTTACGTTCCCAGGAGTCAATCGCATGGACATGGAAGAGAACGCTCGCATTGAGCAAGACGTGGCTTCTGAGATACTGGACCGTACGCTACAGTATGAGGAGAGGGAGTTGTACCGTCAGTATGACGTCATGAACAGCCATGCTGGGAACATCGATAACAGAACCAACACCATCATCGAGCACATGTCTGATCAGCTGGAGAATGAGTATACTGTAAGTTGTATTCGTCTTTCTACTTCTGGTTGTACTAAATTCAGTACTTGTTTTATAAATAGGTTGTTATATTTTGATGATCTGTACTAAAATCTTCATCTCTAGCTTCCTGAAGTATCTCGAATCCTCGAAGCTCACATGGACGTCGCCGAACAAAGATGGAGGGCTGGCGAGATGCTACAGTTTATCCCAGGCCGTCCCGACGACGTAGACGAATCTATCAGCGAAGTAATCGATGACAATGAAGGGAACGATGACAACGAAGCTACCCTCATCGCGAGCCACAACGCGTCCCTGTCCTTAGAAGATACTCTTACAGATGAGAATGTAAATAAAATGGCGGCTATCGCGGAAGATGATTCAGGTATCGGTAACGACACTACACTAAGTGATACTGCAGACGTTAACAAATGTGTCGATGAAGGCGATACAACAGAGACCGACATTGTTGGTGATGTTACACCACGAAATAAAAGCGATGAAGCAACGGATTTGGAAACGTTTAGTAGTCCTATTGCTTCTGGCTCAGGAGACGCTTCGTATTCTAAAGCCTACGAAAAAACAAATAAATGTCTAAACAATTCTAGAATCAACGAATTAATCAGTGGCGACGCTGACGTATCAACTGATGATATATTTGAAGACTGTGTGGATGATATAGAGGTTACCGTAGAAGATGAAAAGAAAGATGACGGAGGCAAATTTGATCGAGTAGAGCAGAATTATTCATTAGAAATGAAGCTAGCTTTAGGTATTGAGGATGGAAAGTTGTAGATTTTAGCTCTTATAGTTACTTTCACAACAAGGGGTTATTTATTCCATTAGTGTCAAATATTGTGTTTGTGTGGGTTTCATTATTTTGGTCTGTAGCAGTGAAATGTATAAGGTTCAACATTACCTGTGGCCAGCTAGGGCAAACAGCCTGTCTTTTTGCCAGTCCTCTAAACGATGCAAGTAGCCAAGCGTCTAGGCTTGTTTGAGGGGACCGCCACTTTGTATGGTATATGCGTTTTAACCCTTTTGGGAAAAGTGTGTGTTATAAGCATACAAAAAATATTTATGCCAAATGTGGCGGAATATTAACGATATGAACACGTTTTGCTATTTCATAAAACTGCACTTTATCTCATAAGTGTGTGGTTTTTCTGATAAGGTCACAATTTACTGTACCTTTAGGTTATTTTAGTTATTTTTTTCGTTTAGTTTCTTTAAGAAATTATGTTGTTTTTTTGTTATTCTTAAATATTTACGTTCACATAGAGCAATGTAGTAGATAGTTTAATATTGGCCAAATTTCATGGTAGCACAGCGAGATGTCACCACAGTCCTTTCAGACTAATATTACCTCTGATCTTTGTCAAAATAAGGTAATAAAGTCTCGTTACAATAAGGTTGGTGTTGGTGTTAGAGGTTACACTCACGATCGCCTTGTTACACTAATGGCTTAAATTATAGCAGACAATGTGTTTAGCGTGTTTTGAAAGTGTTTCAATAAATTATTAAAAGTTTTTGTGTGGTATTACTGAGTACCTACAATTTACTTACTTTCGTAAAGGTACACGTTTGAATTGCATATCTCAACGGTAAACGGCACAATCGTAACGTCATGTTTGGTTCATAAGTAGACTGATACGGGTAGAAATGATGGCCCCCTACCCCCCGTCTCGAACGAACTCGAGCCAGCCTGCATGCTGGACCATTTCTTTAAAAACACCCTTATATCCGATCCCACCGCGCGTAGTATCGTATTACAACGAGGTAATACCTACAATACTACGATACCTAAACTGGCTAGTGAGGTCAGGTAGGCAGTGGCTCCATGTAAAATTCTGGTTTGCAGCTGCATCCGATACAATTGGAAGCCGAACCCAACAGGGGATAAGACTAGATATACTAATGAGCCGATCCCGCCAGTCCCTTACTGTCGTCTTCAGCGGCGTTCGTCGAGTCTCGTACTTCGCAGCTGGTGCCAGCGAGTGTCGTCTAGTTAAATGCGGGTTGCAGACCAAGAGGCAAGCTTAGTAAGTTTAGCTCACAGGGTTTTACACAGTTTACACTTTGCAGTCTGTGCAAAAGTACGAAAAACTGCGTCAGCTATGAGAGCTGAGCTAAACTAAGCTTAGCCCTTGGTCTGCAACCTGCTTTAGTGTCTCCAGCTGGGGGCTTTATTCTCAAGACACCCATGACAACCCGGTCACGCGACAACCTTGTATTCTACTCTTTGACAACCTCCTAGGTGGACATATTGAGTTTCTAGTTTAGAAATTCCGCAATTCCAGAAATTAGTTACATTTAAAGCCAGTTGAGGTCCGGATGTATACCTTGAGGGACTACGCGACCACGACCAAGAAGAGAGTTCGACCAATCGTGGTTATGGCTGCGTAGAGCACGAGGTACCTTAATAAGGATGTGCTTAGGAAGTAAGTGTAATATGCTAGCAGCTAGTACCTACATCAAGTGGTAGTAAAATAAAACAATAAAATAAACAAACTAAAATATATTGTCCTTCTTATAAAATACATTATTGCACTTAAAATATCGTGTTCTAAACATTAATATAAAAATAAACTTCTCTTAACTAACAATAAACATACTTTTTAAAATTAAACTATTTACAAGTTAAAACGAAATAGATATTTTAAAATTTTAACAAATTTTGTGAGTTTTTTCGATAAAATATAAAAGCTTGGATGCGTTAGATATGCGTCGTGTAGATCAGATAAGGATGGAGACTCTTTTTTCGGGTCGGCACATTTGATATGGCAGTACTTGTTGAACAATAAAGCCGACCCGAACCAATTACTTTGCATAGTCGACTTGTGCCGATCGGCAAATATAAATCCGATCTGCTGACTCTGCAGGATTAGCAGGGTTAAATCGAGCTATCATATGCCGTATGTTTGTGCCGATTCAAACGGACATATGCCGCCCGTGTGTGCCGAATCAAGCCGACCCGAATACATGTATGTACCCTTAAGAGCTACTCCATGTTATTTATATTCAGCTTGATATTCACAACGTAGCTGATATAAGCATAGGTAAATAAAGTTAAAAGCTTGTTCAAAACAATAATCTTATGGGATTAAAAATCAACAATTAAAAATATGAAATATAACAGAAATTGTATAAATAGTATGGCAACTGTGATGCTATTTTAAAGAGAGATCGCGGATAAAGATTAAGGTAATATTGCAAAATATACAGTAAAATATTGCCAACATACCTTAGGAATTATTATTGCCAAGTAGTCCAGGGTCGATAATTTTTAAAACCAAAAAAAATCATAATAGGATGAAACCCATTAGAAAAGGAGGGAAATATGATAAAAATGAAAGGAAAAATAATTTACGGGCGATCTGAGGTTGGGAAGGGGGTGGGGGTGAGTTTTTAAGGGTAAAAAACGGTTTTTCTCGATTTCCGGCAAAACTAAAAGTCCTATCGAAAAAAGTCAAATGGAAAAGTTGTAGATAATAAAAAGATCTAAAACTTTTGTTTTTACACTTTTTTCACATAACCTCAAAATTTGTGTGAAAAATTCAAAAAACCAAGTTTTTGGTTTTTTATTTTTATCTTTTACAAAAATTTGTTTTTTTTTAACGAAATTTTGTGAAAACTTACCTTTTTATGTCCCAAATACGCTGTAATTTATTTGATAAAAAATATTTATTTTTTCACCTTATTTTGAATTAATATCGAAAAAACACCCTAATTTTCAATCGAAAATTCACCCGTCAAAATATCAGCTTTTTTCAAAAAGTTGGTATGGTTTCTGTTCGTTGAAATCTCTACTTTCCGATGGTGAAAAAAAAAATAAATGTTACTATGGTAAATCTTCTCAGAAAACGCAAAAATAAAAAAATAAAACTTGAATTCGAAAAGACAAAATCGAATTAATAATGTCTTCACTATTTAATCGTGAATAAACTCCCATGAAAAAAAAAATATATTAAAGAAATCAATGTCAAAATGTATAAATAATATATTATAAATCTATAAAAAGTATAAAATATATATAAAAATCGGCCAAAAGTTTGTTTTATTAGAAATATATTTACGATATATATTTTATATATTTTTTATAGATTTTGAAATTTTTTTTTTCATGGGATTAACTAAATTTGTTTGTGCAAAATTAAGGAGATAATTATTTTTTTATCTTGTACTAAAATATCATTTAATTTCAATCTTTAGGTTATGTTAAGTTAAGCATACTATTTTTCAAAGAAAATATTACGATTTTTATGGTTGAGTTGATTGATACAGATAAAAATAGAGATAGTATTTACCTTCCTATGCAGATTCGAAAAGTTTTATTGTTTTTTTAAGTAAACTTGTCACAATTATCTTCAAGAAACTCAGCGTGCACGTGTATTTTTATAAACGATGTTGTATACTTTACTGTATTTCGAATACTGGTTAGGCTAGCGGTTATAACAGCTGCTACGAAATATATAGTATATAATAGTAGGTATGTATGTAGTAAGACCCAGACCCGCCTAGCCCCTTCCCCACTTCTCCACGAAATACATTTTGATGGGCTACAATTTTTCGTAGGTCACTCAGGTATATCTACTCAGGTATATATATAATTTATCTCAAAATAGTTATAAATAAGCATCTACGCATATAATTTAAAGAAAATTAGACAACTCTCTCCAAATATTGTAGATGTCTTATTAAATATTAATTTAATTAACTTATTTGTTTCTTAATTATAGTAGTATATTTTTATTTGCAATTTTTTTGTTTTCAACGTCACATGTAATCTAACGTTTTTCGAGTAATTAAAGTCAACATTTTAATAAATAGCTCAAAATTATTTATAATAATTAAAAAAAAGTTTCTTTTTAATTTTTGCGTTTTCTGAGAAGATTTACCATAGTAACATTTTTTTTTTACACCATCGGAAAGTAGAGATTTCAACGAACAGAAACCATATCAACTTTTTGAAAAAAGCTGATATTTTGACGGGTGAATTTTCGATTGAAAATTAGGGTGTTTTTTCGATATTCATTCAAAATAAGGAGAAAAAATAAATATTTTTAATTAAATAAATTACAGCGTATTTGGGACATAAAAAGGTAAGTTTTCACAAAATTTCGTTAAAAAAAACAAATTTTTGTAAAAGATAAAAATAAAAAACAAAAAACTTGGTTTTTTGAATTTTTCACATAAATTTTGAGGTTATGTGAAAAAAGTGTATATACAAAAGTTTTAGATCTTTTTATTATCTACAACTTTTCCATTTGACTTTTTTCGATAGGACTTTTAGTTTTGCCGGAAATCGAGAAAAACCATTTTTTACCCTTAAAAACTCACCCCCATCCCCTTCCCAAACTCAGATCGCCCGTAAATTATTTTTCCTTTCATTTTTATCATATTTCCCTCCTTTTCTAATGGGTTTCATTCTATTATAATTTTTTTTCACTTTTCATTATTTTTAAAGGCTTCTACCCTGGTCTAAAGTGCCTGCACTTAATGTTAAAAATACATTACAATCTTAGGCCCATAGCACACGGTGTTTTCGGCGCCGTAGACGCTGATCGTTGCGGTTGCTGATACAAGCGCGCGCATGAAGCACGTATACGCGCGTTTGAAGCGATACAAAGGAGCGGAGTAAAGACAGGAGGGAGGGGTGTGCGCTCACGCCACACCTTCACGCAATTATAGTTTATTGTGTGCTGCGACTACAGCGCGTCTGCATCTGCGCGTATATGCGCAGTAGAGGCGCGTTTCACGATCGCCCCGTGTGCTTAAGTTACAAGGTTGCGATCGAATCTCGTTTGAATCGCGTATACGCGAGTAATCTGCGCATTTAAAATAGGCCGTGTGCTAAGGGCCTTAAACTCTGTTTAAGTGATTTTCACCAATTAAACCACCAATAACTATTATGAGGTTTTATTTTGCAGTTTATTTGATAACTTTACTTGTTTTTAGCAAAGTCTATATAGATATAATTTAACTTACACTTGAGTGAGCTTGGCTTTCGTCAGTAAAATTTGCCCCAGGGTAAGGCACTGTCTCACCGCTAGCGAGTAGCGAGTAGCGCTAGCAACTAGACAGTTAAGCAACGACTAGCGACTGTTTGGATAACTTTTCGTTGGGCTATGGCGAGTACGCGACGGTGACGGCCGATTACTATATTCTTATTAAGGTATTCTCACAGCGAGTGTTCTGTCCTCACATAGAACACTCCAGAACAGCTTACATTCCCTCTTTAATAGTTTTTGTTGCAGCGACATATTAGAGGAGAGAGCGTTTTTGTGTGTACAGTAATGAAACTTACGACACATGACAGTTGGAATGAAGTTCCTTATAAAGGGGGCTTGACGGAAAAAATTAAGACCAAAAGTTGTAACGACACTTTTTGCTATAGTTGTAAGCCGTGCGGCGTGCGCGTGTTTCTTTGTCTCTCTCTCTTTCTCATAGAAAGCAAGCCAGTTATGTCGCGGCGATTATTTTTGTTGAGTGTACAGGTTTTTTGTACATAATAAATCATAACTTCGTTCCATCCAGGTGTCACTTGACACCTCTCAAGTTTTTTTACTTTGAAATAAGACCCATGTCTTAATAGAATGTCTTACAAGATACTATGTTCTTGAAAACGTGAAACCTTAATAAAAACAGTAGAAGATCAGGGTTGCGGGTTGTTCGAAAGAGATACTGCGACCCCGAAGTCAAAGTAAGGAACATGGGTGGGTTTTAGTCAGTAAGTCTGTCACTCCCCCCCCCGTAAATACAAGTCGGAAAATTTGGTCGGCGGCATGTCGGCGGCTTGAGATGTGAAATTTATTTAGCAGTCAGCACTACAGGTCGAGCGTCGCCGGGAAACTGAGCGCAGGCGTACCCAAGCCGCCAACATGTCGGCGGGCAACACGGGCGCATGTTGCCGACATGATTCTTGTCATACAGGCCGCCGAGTTGTGTCTTTGTCGGCGGCCCAGCGGTCTCAGTGTGTATTGCGCTTAAGTCAGTAAAGCTGACACTCCCTCCCCAGTCAAGTTATATGATGAGTTTTAAAAAAAGGAAAATATCTTTTAAAAGTTGCTGCGTGTTAACGTCGTGGTTCTAACTATTAATAAAATTGACACAGACCTGCATTCTTTTATATGTTTTTAAGCCAAAACAGGCGATAGCTAGTCGCTCTTCGCAGCCAGTGGGACAGGTGCCTCACACATGACCCAAACTAACAATAACTTGGGAAAAACCGACTAACACAATCATACTTATTGTACTTACTATTAATTATAGGCGTCGACTACACACACCTACATACTATATACACTTGTAAATCGTGAGAGATCGGACATGTAGCCTAGCCTTACAATTTGTTAGTTCGTTTACATATATCACAAATTTTACTAATTTGGCATTTGATTTAATTTTTATGATATGTCGGTTTACAAGTAACAGTTGTACAAATATAACGTTTTTTAAAACATCTTATCAAATGGAATATTATAAAAAAGGAATCCCAACGGACTGTGTGACTTATGTGTAACATGGAATATATAAATAAATATATCCTTATATCAATATGGGTACAGCTATTTAGGCCGATGTGACAGACGGACAAAGAAAAGGGACACGGATTGGTTTAAAATAGAGTGGTGTCCACGTCAGCGTAAAACTGTTTTTTTTTTTTATAAAAATTGTATGAGCTCATGTTATGTTGAAAAAATATATGAAATCACAAATCTCAAATTAATAGGCCGAAGTTTATTTCAATCAATACATAAATGTAAAATAAATAAATATTGGCCGTCACACACCGTAATAAGGCAACATATGTGCAGTGAGAACGAGAGAGATATTATAAGAAAGTTAAAACACATTGAAAAAAAAAACACTAAGGAACTTTTTACGTTTTAATATAGAGGTGGAGCAAAGCAAAGATAGAGATGAGGACACTACGAAAATAATAAATTATTTTTATTATTTTCGAAAATAATAAATTATTTTTATTATTTTCGTAATGTTCTCGTCTCTATCTCTCGCAAACCATCAGAAGTTTGCACAATGCAAATTCAAATTCAAATTAATTTATTTGTGGAACACAGGTGATACATGCAGGTGCTTAACTGTTTTTATGTCATGAATATGAAACTTAAGGGGCCAAACTCATAACAAAATTTTCATCGTATTAAATTCGAATTGCCTTCGGCGCGCTTAAAAGAAGATTTTAAGGCCCGGCGCCCATTATCGGCATCGGCAAGGAAAAGGATCCTTCGGCATCCTACATGCAAGCGCACACTGTCGGAAATTATGCTTTGGCATGCTGCAACGTTCTTAGGGATGACGAGGCGTCCTTAAGCATGCCGCACCGTCCTGCAGCTTGCCGAAGCGTCTCATATCGTATCCTCTAGCAAGCTATCCCCGAGTGTTGCCTCGGCGGAAGGATGCCGAAGCATTCTCAAGGCTGCCGATACAGCAGCCTCAAGCATACCGAAGCGGTATTTCTACTTTATTGCCTTTATGTTAATGTATATTGCTATTTGCCACCTAAAATCCTCAGTCGTGTCGATGCCGATAGTGGGCGCCGTGCCTTAGTTTCATGAGACAAAAAACATTTGCTGATACATGTTTTAATTGACTTGTTCCTATGCGACGGTCAAACATCTAGCACTCCATTCTCTACCAATCCATGTCCTAGCATAATAAATATTTATAACTATAAATAGGTTTCGATACCCTGTGTCTCATGCCGCATGATGCTTCAGGTCAAATATCTCCATCAGCAGAGGTTCTATCGGGTTCACATCTAGGTACACTCCGGTCACTTCTTCAGCTAATTTGCGAAGTTCTAGAATCTTCTGGATTAGCTTGAGGAAGGTGGATTTCGCTTCGCAGCCAGGGTACACGCTCTCGAGGTAGCGGCGCAGGAGGTAGTAGTACGAGTTCTGAAAAGGATAACTTATATTAGAGGGCACTAGTTTGTTTGGCAGGCTAAGAACGAGATGGCGGGTCGAGCTTGATTCCTACATCAGATTTAAAAAAAAAAAAACGTTGGCCCACACTAAGAATTTCTCCTGTATCGTGGGTGCATTTACAAACATTTAAATTCACATACACAAACAGCCAGACCCGAAACAACTATCTGCAGGTCATACAAATATTTGTTCCGTGCGAGAATCGAACCCGCGATACGCAGCGCAGCAATTCCTCTGCCACTGCGCCAAGCGTGCCATCTAGATTGGCCAATGGAATTTCGACATGCAGTGGGCAACGAATAGCGAGGCACGAGGTTGTTGGTTGGGCTGCTAGGCAAGTCTGACCTGTTCCAACTTGATGACATCGGGATGCACGACCTTGAGCCTGTCGGGCGTGAACAGCAGTATGGCGGACATGATGAGTATGACGTGCTCGTCGGTGCGCCAGCGCGGCTCGAACGAGCGGATGAAGGACTCGTGCGAGCGGTAGATGTTGCCCTTCGCCAGCTTCAGCACGTCCGTGCGGATGCTGCCGAACTGCTCCTGGCAGTGAGGGATCTGGAATACGGACATCACATGTATTACGGACCCTGCGGTGGTTGCGGGTTGTTCGAAAGCTATACCGCGGCCCCGGAATACAAAGGAACATAGGTGGGTTTTAGTCAGTACAAGTCTGACACTCTCCCTGGCTCCATCCAGAGCGGGGGAAGTTATTTGATGATTACCCATACGCAATAAAAAGTGGGTTTTAGTCAGTACAAGTCTGACATCCGCAAATAAAAAGGAACCATATTCACTGCCTCGTTAGTCGTGCAATGTTATTGAGTTTTCTATTAAGAATATCTCCGTAGCAGCTATGGTTCCTGGATTTGTGCCCAATCGATGGTAAAAGGCTTATCCCCTATTACATGAACACTTATGACCGGCGCTATGTGGATGTATTATTAGGGAATAGGTACAGACAGAAATCGACGCATAGTTTAGTTGTTAAAGATACAGTAGTAGTCCCGCCGCTAGAGGGCGCACTACGCCACGTTTGCTACCGGCGTGCCTTCATTTCGCATCGCTAGCGGTTATCGTGTATGCGCTGTTACGGACGTCGAGTAAATCATTTGCTAAACAAACACGTGACTTACTTTCCACTGGTTCCTCTGTCCGTCATACGTCATCGTACTTCTTAGTACCATCATCTCTATACAACCGCCTTTGAGAAGTGCCACCTGAGAAAGACAAAAAAATATTAATAACTACATTTTGCGCGCGGTTTCGCTCGCGTTAAATTCGGAGTAGCAGGTACCTGCTACCTGTAGTTTTTGTCCTTGCGCCTTATTTATTGTAATAGCAATGCTAAGTTTTCCCTTTTTTTCCCTCTTTCTTCTTCATATCTCAATCATTTTTAAAAAAAAAATAGCCTATATCCGTCTCCTCCTATCTTTGTATCAAAATTGATCAAATCGGTTTACCCATTTAGGCAAGAAGACGTAACAAACAAACAAACTCACTTTCGCTTTTATAATATTAGTAAGGATTAACTCGTAACGCTAGCAGAGACTTGGCCCCATAGCTTTTAGCTTTTTATGAAAGACCGCCCTTACAAATTAATGTAGTGTTAAAATATTTTTTGTCAAACTTGCTTGGATATTTGAACATTATTTTGGCAACCTTTTTCAAGAAAAATCGAAATTGCTGTACTGCCCAAATACATACGAGCAGCGGCCAGCAAAAGTTGTATAAAAATCCATACCTGTCTTGTTTTAGCGGCTAACTCATATCTGTTGTGTAATTTAAAAATGGAAAGATCTTTTACCCCGAAACATGGCAACCAAGGAGGTAACTTATCAAAGGTTTTATTTAAATATCGAACTGGCTTGCAAAATGAAAGCTGTATAATGAAAAACAAATGGCGCGTTACAAATTATTTTTGTTCGTTGATAAAACATTTTAAATAAAAAGTTCTGGCTAAGTACTACTTTTTAATTTCTGCGTATTATTTGAGAAAAGTACTATACAAGCCTTGGTCACAACTAGGCATTGATGGACTTAAGTATGTGTGCCCCGGTTTCCCGTTCCAATACCTCTATTGCTGGCCGCTCCAGTAATCTACTATTTCACAACCGTTACTACTGACCTGATCTTCTTCACACATGTTCTTGAACGAGTTGATCTTCTTGGCCATCTTGATAAAACGCCTTATCGCCACGGCAGTAAGGTTTACTATCGTTACTAACCGGGGATCGTGTTTGCTGCCTCCTTCCTGTAATGAGATCATACCCAGGTTTTAACATTTTTAACGAGATTTACGTTAAGGCCCTCTATTTGTATGGATGGTTGTGCGAAATATATTTAAATCTAAATCAGGTCGTGTCTTATTTTATGGGATTTGACTTCTAGAGCCCCATCGGCACAAAAACGTGCCAGTAAACAGTTATTACCGTTGAGCCCTGCTGGCACAAAATTGTGCCACTAAACCCGGCCGATTTAAAACTGTATTTGTAGTAAAGATAAGTCTTAAAACCAAATTACGCTTACGATAAGAGCCCGCCCGGCGGTGCTTGACGGATAGTTGACGTAAATAACGGCAGTCCTTGAGAGGTTAAATATAGGTGATGAAATGAATGTGCTCTATTGGGCACACCTCTGCCTAGCCCTTCGGAGAGTACAGGCATAACGTTATGTATAATCATCTGTCCGTTACTGTTAATCGTATGGGAATGGCAAAAATATACTTATAATTTTATTGCGTTGACTTTAAAGCTGGTCTATTAAACGCTTTAAATAAAAAAAAAATAATATTTGCAGGCAACTTCGGCCCATGGATACATGCATAATTTTACATATTCATAATTTTCTTGCCCTTGTCCTATTCTATTTAGGGTCGGTGCAACACAATTTTTTTCTTCCCTTCTCTCCTATCAGACGTCACGGCATCATTTACTCATCTTTTCTTTGGCCTTCCTCTCGCTCTCCGTCTATCAATATTCAGATCCACCACTCTTTTAGTCACATGTGATTCGTCCCTCCTCATTACATGTCCATACCGAGACTAACGACACCCTTCAATTTTTTCGGTAACAGGCGCAACTTTCAAACTTCCTCTAATATATTCATTCCTTACTTTATCCATTCTTATCAGTCCACACATCAATCTCAACATTCTCATCTCCGCTACATGCAATCGTTTTTCATCCACCTTTTTTACAGCCCAGCATTCTGACCCATACAGTACAACAGATCTAATCACGGACTTTATATATTTTGCCCATTAACTAGATGGGCATCCGTGGGTCACTAGTTGTTCCGTAATCCATAATTTTACATATTATATATTAAAAATATAAATCGTGTTAGAAAATGGAACCTTGAAAACTGTGGCCTTATAGATTACAGTCATCAGTTCAAGGAGTGAACACACTTATGAGTGACGTAAATAGAACACTTAAGCCCAAATAAATGTTACCTTGAAACCAGCCGACGCGGTATCTCCGACCAACTGCGATATGTCATCGTCTATGGGAGCGTTTAGCGCCTTATTCGCTACTATTAGCTCGTTTAATTTGGCACGTTCTACCTGGAAATGAAGAACCAAATTGTGATTGTAGGAAATATGAGTAAGGAAATTAATCCTTACTAATATTATAAAAGCGAAAGTCAGTTTGTTGGTTACGTCTTCACGTCTAAGTGGCCAAACCGATTTTGATGAATTTTAGTATAGAGATAGTTGGGAGCCTGGAGGCAAACATAGGCTAAAAAAGTGAAAAATGGGGGAAAAAGAGGGAAGAAAAGGGGAAAGAAAGTTTTTGTTTTTTCAACAGTATCCAATATCCCTCACCTCATTTAATTCTCGAGATGAGCCACTGCATGGGTTGACTGACGTGTACGCTTCGAACTCCAACTTTATCGCTTCGCATAATATTGACTCCATGGAGTTCGGTTCTATCCTGAAAAGATTATAGAATACGTAGAAGTTATACAAAGAACATCTGTTTGTATGTTATATGGAATAGGGAGCTAAGTTTTTGTCATCAACCGGGTAGAAATGGCTTTTACTGCGCCAATCCCTTTGAAAAACCCAATGACACTTTGCCTGAAACGAATTTAGAACGCCATGCTTAGGGAATGCAATCTCGTTCTCGCGAGATCTCAGCCTTTTTTAAGCGAGATTGATTTCGGACAAAAAAAGGGCCAGATCTCGCCAGTTTAACGAGATTATTACCAAGATAATGTTTTGTTTGATATTAAGGAGTGGTTGTTTCTTTTTTCTTCGAAGTTTATTAAAAAAAATAAAGACAGAAACGTCAAATAATGTGTGATGCATGAATATCTATTTAAAAAAATCCTGAAATTAAATGTTTATCTTATAACACTTGTAATCTTTATTATTTCTTTCTATGTTATTAAAATATCGTGATTATTTGCGTAAAAACACACACACAAAACTGCCAATCTCGCAAGATCTCGCTTGAGTCCCAATCTCGCGAGATTTGCATTCCCTAGTTAGCTCTGAAGTCACTTTTGCGACTACTAGAAAACGAAGCAAGTCGAGCGACGTGTTGTATGTTAGAAATTCTCGTTTCCCCCTTATAATAATTGAAATCCGTCAGTTATTTATACTTTGGTTTGATTGCCAAAATTAAAGCGATTTTATTAGGACACTAGCTTTTGAGCGCGGCTTCGCTCACGTTAAATTCGGGGTAACACAGTTCTCCTTTTCTGATTTACAGGTACCTGCTACCTGTAGTTTTTGCCCTTGCACCTTATTTATTGTAATAGTAATGCAAAGTTTTCCCTTTTCTTCCCTCTTTCTATTTCATATCTCAATTTAAAAAAAAAAAATTGCCTATGTGTAAAAATTCATCAAAATCGGTTAAGCTATTTAGGTGTGAAGACGTAACAAACAAACAAACAAACTCACTTTCGCTTTTTTATATTAGTAAGGATTCATTATTACAAAATAGCGATCTTTATTTTACTAAAAATAAAGTTGCTATTTGGTTGCATTCATATTTGTAGAACGTTGTTCCATAATATTATGAACGGCACTATGAATGAATGAGAGAAACTGTTACTTGACGTGTTCTATTCACGGTCCTACTGTCCAGCCACTTTAGAGTGCGTGTCTTCCGTCAACGACTGTTGCTAACCCGATTCGCAAGGTTCCTGATAAGCTGATAAGGGGATTATCGTCAAATCCTCGTATCTATATCATTTTGCACTGACTTCCACGATTTTGAGACCAGACATGAATATGCATCGTCATGTAGTGCGATGTTCAGTCGGTATGTTGCGTACACACGGGGACTAATCAAGCGATAAAAAACCAGTCTATGCGTATCTCTCATTTTACGGGATATCTATACAAAGTGAGGCCAGGTTATAATGGTAAAGTATAGCTTGATGTGACGCCGTATGTACGTACTTCATACTTGAGAATGTGGGGAAACAAAGGCTTTGATAACAAGGGATTAATTAGTGCGACATTTCACCAGTATTTTATAAGATTATTTAACTATTTTTTTTCTTTGATTACTGTGATAGCCTATTGTGTAGCACAAACAAAATGCCACTGAGAATTTCCTCACGATAAGACTGCGGTTTCAACCGTTATAGTAACGAAGAAGAAGGATTCTTTATTTATTTATTATTAATGGAGACATCAACTACAAATTTTCAATAAGAATGATCGGATAAACAACTACTATTCTACTAATCTTTTCATCCTAAGATTGTCTATGAAGGATGGAACCAGCGATAAGACTAATTCCTTATCCATTGTTTAATTTTAAACGACAATAAAACGATTACTAATTTGTTTATTTTGTTTACGATCATAACTTTGTTTACCTCAATATTAAAGTACCTTAACTAGTCTCATAGGTAATAAATGGCGCGTTTATCAGGCTGAGTATTCTCTCACAACTTTTTGTAATCTAAACAAAGATAAGTATTGTCAACAAAGTCGTGAGCCACTCGACGATGCGCAATGCTACCACATGTTAACCATTACAGCTGAAAGCTATGATATGATGCTACATGAGTCATTTACGACCGAATTCTCAAACGATATCTAAAGAATCGATTTAAATTGATAGTCTTGATAGATAGTGAGCTCGTGGCTAAATAATAACAGCTGCTCGGGTCGATCTTTATGTTAAGCCGCGCTTGCCTAGTTTGGTCTGGTGATGGGTGCCCATCCGTTATATACTGAGTTTTTTCCGTGCCTTGGAAAGCACGTTAAGCTGTTGGTCCCGGTTCTCATTTTTGTAGATCTTTGACAGTCGTTACAGAGTCAGTGTCCCGAAAGTCTGACAACCAGTCTTACCAAGGGGTTTCATATTACCCAGTACTAACTGGATTGTGGAGGTCAAATAGGCAGTCACTCAGAGTAAAAAACTGGTATTCAGTTTAAGACTTGAACCGACCCCAACATGGTTGGGAAAAGGCTAGGCAGATGATGAATCTTAGTCAGTAAAATCCTAAGCATTATGTTATTTAGCCTATAATATTATCCTTCCTCGATAAATGAGCTATCGAAAATTAAAAAATATTTTCAATTCGAACAAATCGTTCCTGAGATTAGACCGTTCAACCAAACAAACTTTTCAGCTTTATAATATCACAGTGAGGCATATCGGCATCCCGCAAACCTGAGGCGTAGTAGAAACGTTGCATTCTCAACGGAGTATCAGAGACGATGGTGAAATAGCAATTATAACTGGCACCATACCTTTTAAAATTGTCGATCGAATCGATTTTAAAAAGGTAACCGTGGAGTTTCTTGCCGGTTTTTCTCCATAGGAAACGAACAACCCGAACCGTGCACCCTTTCTTTACGTTTTGTGAAATAAAAACTATTTTGATTGAAAACATCGACAATTTTTGGCGGCAGCATAGCTATGGTGGCAGTTATACCTAAGTCTCTGTACAATCTACGAGAGAAGAGTTTCATCATCATTTTCCTATCCTTGTCCCATTCTATTTGGGGTCGGCGCAACACGTTTTCTTGAAGAGCTCGATATAGGTATTTTATACTGGTTTTTACTAACAAGAAGCGACACCCAAATGCATGCCTTATCTCTATTGCACTGTTGGAATTTCAACTGTCGGCGTGTAGTCGAGCGTTGAAAATCGTGTGTTTCTATCTAGGCATTCCTTCGGTTCCATCTAGTGTTAGCAAAACGTATCGTTTGAGCATTGGTTCGTAAATCTGAGTCACTAATAAAGGTCACACAGGTGTTCTATCAGACCAGCGAGGTTCCCGTATCGTAGATAACGTTCAAATATAAACAACTAGCTTAGGTACTGCACGCGGCTTCGATCGCGTGGACGTCAAAGTTAGTTATGTTTGCCTTTGGGAAATTCAGGAAGGCTGTTTTAAACAGAAGTAGAATACCTGGGTTATACTGATAACACACAAAATAGCTAGCGGGATAGATAAGCTTTAAAGAGGAAGTCAAAATAGTATTTTATCGCAAAAGTAACGAATTCGGTACTTATTTGGCGAATGGGTTTTTTCCTATAAATATTCTCGGAGGTGTCTGAATTTTAATGGCAATATTTTCCCTCGTCTGATAGGTACCTATTACAAGGCAATTTTTAATTAAACCTATAGAGGACATTTAGCTGTAGGTATATCAATGAGACTAGGGGTGTTTCAGAATTGATACAGTGCTTAAAAACTGTCCTTCTGAAAAGAACTTAATTCAATTTAGTCTAAACGAGTATATCCTTACTAATATTATAAAAGCGAAAGTGAGTTTGTTTGTTACTTCTTCACGCCTAAATGGCTAAAAGGATTTTGATGAATTTTCGTACAGAGACAGTTGGTGACGGACATGGGTTATAATTGTTTTAAAGTGAGAAAGAGGAAAAAAGGGAAATTTAGCTTTGCTATTACAATAAATAAGGTGCAAGGGGAAAAACTACAGGTAGCAAGTACCTGCAAATCAGGAAAGGGGAACTATGTTATCCCGAATTTAACGCGAGATCATTATCACATAACATGACGCTTGCAATCCACAAAAGGTTGGGCAGACCGGTACCTTATTGAACAGAGAACAACATCATCGATCAACAATCATCGATAAAACGATGGAGCCATTACTATAATAATTGGAATTGGAATTTAAAAATATTGGAGTGGAATTTAGATTAATTTCAATATAATAATCATGTTACCTTTCAACGTCTTGCAGAATATCCCTCGCCTTGTTGACATCAGGGTTGTTGCTGGTGGAGGGGATCTCTTCACACACGTGCTGCGGCCTCGTCTCTCTGTGTGATGACTTGTCACTATTTGTCAATATTGATCTGTCAATTACAAGCATTATATTGGGGCTTCTATGTAAGGGAGTGTGATGTATGTGGGAGTGAAGTCTTGATGAGTAAAACATTTGAGATGAGTATTGGTATTGTCAAACACACACACACACACTAACTGCCAATGTTATACATATATGTAGCAAAGCTTAGATGGGACTGGACAAGACATGTTTGCTGCATGCCAGATCTGTGTGACTGTCTCATAGTTATTTTTTTGCAATATTTTTTCTAATTCTTGTATAGATTCTTTTTTACCAATACATTGTGTATGAGTGGACATGGTAGCTTGTAGATTCTTAGTTGCTTGTTAACATATTGATTTATTTTACATCTTGTAAAGTAAGCAATGACTTTTTGTCGGCCTATGCTGTCCTCTCATACTTAATTACTAATGCTGTAACAACATTAAATAAGGAACCATGGAGTTTCTTGCCGGTCCTTCTCATAGGAAACAACCAACCCAAACCGTGCACCTTTTTTCGACATTTCATAAGTGCTCATATAGGCCTATGTGAAATAAATATATTTTGATTTTATCAGATGCTGATGATTTTGATTTTATTAGTGGGCTAAGACCTTCAAAAAATTGGTCATTGATAACATCAAATGGCATCGTCAATGACCCATTGGAACTCAACCCGTTGGTACAAACTTGATAAGTACAAGCAGAATTCATTGTTTTTGGTGCAGGATCCAGTTAAGTTTAAAGACAAAATAAAGGTTTGTGCCCTGAGCAGGGACAACAGGCTTTTAATTTAATTCAAACATATATATTAGGAAACAGTCGTTTTTTTTGTCAATTGTTTAGCATATTCATTGAACAAAATTTTTAGTATTATTTAAAATCCACTCAACCTTCAAAACTCATCTCAACTTTGACCTATTCTAAGTTTTGTTACAATACCTGCCACTCTCAGACAGTTTATAATTTGTTAAGTAACATCTGAGTGCTTACAAATATGTAGGTACATACTTTATATTAATATAGGGAAAAATATGAATATTTGGTTTCTGGATACATGAGTAACATCAACGTAATATCCCTAAATCATCAAGCCTAAAATGCAAAAGGCGCAAACTTTAAAATTACTAGATATATTCTCAGATAATAGATTAGTATTAATAGAGAATTTTATCTTAGAAAACTTGTTTTTATTGCCAATGTCCCTAATGGCATTTCCGACTGGCACTACGAAAAAAGGAAATACCATGAAGGGCATTGAGCATGCTGTAGATAACCATGAATACTTCTGCTTCACATCATTTTAAATTAGAAATTTGAAGCGCATACGCTTGTCTCACAGAATTATGAAAGTAAACACATTAAAATAAGTGAAGATATTATTAACAGATGCTAATTAGGCTATTTAAATAAATGTCAGTGTAGTTTAACAACAATTTGTAAAATATTAATCAGAAGAGGCCTTTTCTGACTAATGTTACGAATTCTTGTAGAATATGACTTCAAACTGGGATAACCCAAAGCAGAAACAATGCACATCGGCCAAATTAATGAATAACGATAAAATGTTCCAACAAACCTTATACTATTTTGCTTTGGAGTCTCTCCATACATGTTACTTTCACCATTCTCATACAAATAAGAGTCCATCATCCGTTGTTCATAAATTGCTCTATTAATAACTGACTTTTCATCAATCGGGTATATCTTCATTGTGTATTGATCATTACTTGTAACAGGTGGAGCAGGGGTGTAGGAGTATTGAGGAGATTGTAATGACGTATCCAGGTCGTTTGACAGTGGAGACTGCACCATCGTGCTACTAGGACTACATGTTGTACTAAGAGTATCATACTGAATCACGGTGTCTTGTAACGGAATGAAGCCAGTGTCACCTTCTTCATCTCGTTTGACATTCTTCGAGCTAGTTACCGCGTCGTCAGGATCACGTTGACGTTTCCTAGCTCTGTTTTCTTCTATCTTCCGTCTCTTTTCCGCCTTGTCTTCGTCCGACATAATAAACTCTTTCACCATGCCTATAGAAAGACACTTTTCTAGTCGACATTTTTGACAAAATCTTCTTGTAACCACAGTAATCACACAGTTGTTTGTAAACGGACACTTGAACTCTTTGCTGGCTAAAGCGTTTCGTCTGAAGAACGCCTTGCAACTCTCACATGAGATCGCGTTAAAGTTGTAACCTAGAGCCTTATCACCACACACTAAACATATTTTCTGCAAACTTGAGAGCACCTCTTTCTTCTGAGCACTCGTATCGTCTTTCTTATCACTGCTATTATCCATTTTAACTAATAAAAACACACACTGAGGTAAACATTGGAATACGACTCCACACTAAACTTTTCCACTTGTTCTCATCGCACGCACGACCAACATTCACTATCACACGTTACGTGAAAGTGATTATCAGTAATATTAGCTGTTTGCTACGATAACTATGTATTTCGCTAAAATATTTCGAGATAAATAGCAGAAACATATCGGATGACTAATGACATAAGTCATCGCGTGAGCGCTTGACAGCTCTGACGTCAAAAATGTCAAGTGTGTTAAAAATGAAACTTTTTTTATGACGATGGTCACACTAACTGTTTAGTCTAGTAAATACGTTACGTCTGATGCCCACGTCTTGGAAGAATCTTGATTTATTCTGTTGGCGATTTGTTCTATGAGATGAGGATTGTATGTAGGTTGTCTAACATTTCAACTTCGAAAGAGAAACCTTAAAGAATGGTAAATATGAAATGCCATTCATTATAAATAATATTGGCGAAGTGCCGTTTTATCTTAAAGTAAAATATATCCATAAATAAATAATTAGAAAAAGTATTTGAATGTATTTTTAGGGTTCCGTACCTCAAAAGGAAAAACCGGAACCCTTATAGGATCACTTTGTTGTCCGTCTGTCCGTCCGTCTGTCAAGACCCTTTTTCTCAGGAACGCGTGGAGGTATGAAGCTGAAATTTATATCAATTACTCAGGTCTACTGTCCCTTAAAGCTGTGAAAAAATCAAACTTCTAAGCCAACGCAATCAAAAGATACAGCCGTATATGCCGCAAATTTTCGACACTTGCAAGGGAATCAAAACCTACAGGGTGCTTCCCGTGAACTCAGAATCTTGAAATTTGGTACGAAGCAACGTCTTATAGCATAGATAAAGGAAAAATTACGAAAACCATAAATTTTTAGTTACATCACATAATATATATTTTTTTTAATAATTTTAAACTTACTACCCATTTCCTCATAAACGCGTAGAGGTATTAAATTGAAATTTATACCAAATACTCAGGTCTATAATACCTTTAAGCTGTAACAAAATCAAACTTCTATGTCAACGCAATCAAAAGAAACAGCAATTTAAGCTGCATATTTTGAAACTCGCAAGTACTCGCAAGGGAATCAAAACTTAAAGGGTACTTCCAGTCGACCTAGAATCTTGAAATTTGGCATGAAGCAACGTTTTATAGCACACATAAAGGAAAAATTCCGAAAACCTTAAATTTTTTGTTACATTACAAAATATATATTTATTTTTATTTAATAAATATAAACTTATTACTTTTTTCCTCTTGAACGCGTAGAGCTATCAAGTTGAAATTCATATCAAATACTTAGATCTAATTGCCTTTAACCCGTGAAAATAAAAATTCTAAGTCAATACTTAATTAATATTTTTGAACCAGATTTCTAAATAGTGACTAAAAAACTTAGTAAATAAATAACTTTAATAAAAGAACTTTCGCGAGTCTGCTGCAAGGCTAGTATAAGTGTTTCAGTTATATTATAGATAAATGATATGTGTTAATATAAAATAAAGGATTACTTAAACGATAAAGAGATCTTTGTCTTAAATTTATGCTCCTCCATCTTTCCCCATTGTAATGTTATGAATTTCATTTTGCAATAAAAATACCATAGTTATGACTCGATTGTCGTAATGAACGAACTTTGTAAACCTTGCAGGTTTGTACGGAACCCTCGGTGCGCGAGTCCGACTCGCACTTGGCCGGTTTTTTTGGTTTTCCCAATGCGCGGCGGTCCAATTAACACGGCAACAAAGTATTTTAAATCCAAAATTAAGCTGATTTTCATCGGATAGTCTGTATAGATAAATAGCTACTTAATGACGTCATTATGGTGATTATGACCATGATAATCATTTCGTGGGTAGCAAGTACAAATTGATACTTGATAATCTAATAATTATCTTATAACAATGTAAATAAAAATTAAAATCGCTGTTCCGTTTGATAAGTATTATATTGTTTAGCGAAGTTGTTGTGTTTGAAAGAGATTTTAATACCTACTCATTTATCGATATGAAAGTTAATACATACCTACCGGATCTTAATCATGATGTAATATTTATTGTAGACTTACTACGAGGACTACAAAATCAAGCATAAAGTTATTTACGAGAGTGAAAGAGTTGTATATCCACGACATGGGCCAATGTCTTCGAAGTTTTTGTTCTACTACATGCCGTTTTCCTATCAATGTCTCTTGATCCATCCAAAGCGATGACGAAGTAGACCGGGACGTAAAGCACCGGATCATCGCAGGATGGATGAAATGGCGACAGGTCATTGGAACAACTTATGATCCACGGATGCCCCTTAAGTTTAAGGGGAAAATATACAAATCCGTGATTAGATCAGTTGTACTTTATGAATCAGAATGCTGGGCTGTAAAAAAGGTGTTTAGAGGTATGAAGAACAGGGTGTAAAGTTCTTCATCCTCTAAGGAAAAGGGAGGATCCTCCGACCAGACGGGTGTTGTGTCTGGCGGGCCACTGCCCGACAGTTGTTTGTCGGGCGCTCGTATATATGCTAACTGCGCGTACAACTTTGCTTGCGCGATGTAGGAATCTTGCCGTTAGTTCTTCAGTGGCTGGATAGATGGCGCTGTAGTACTGTTTGCCACTTGCATCTTTGTGTCGCTACATCACTCCCCCCCAAAGACCCAAGGTCGATTGGGTTCGGTACAGCGACGCGTCGTGGCTGACTGCCGGCGTCGACCGGGAGAGGATCTGCGTCGACTCTCAACCGTCGGGAGTGCAGTGTGCTGGCGCCGTGGTCGCTGATGAAGTTTCGGGGGCTGACCAGGAATGCGTTCTGCTGCATGCTGGTGGTCAGGGTACCCGAGAGTAGCTGGCTGGCTGCGTTGACTCGCTGCTCGGGAGCTGGAGGGAGTGATATGACGATGGTGACGTCATGATGTTCGAAGGCTGCGTTGACGTCCAGTCGGGATCACGTCGGGGTCACCAATTTAGAGGTATGAAGAACAGGGTGTAAAGTTCTTCATCCTCTAAGGAAAAGGGAGGATCCTCCGACCAGACGGGTGTTGTGTCTGGCGGGCCACTGCCCGACAGTTGTTTGTCGGGCGCTCGTATATATGCTAACTGCGCGTACAACTTTGCTTGCGCGATGTAGGAATCTTGCCGTTAGTTCTTCAGTGGCTGGATAGATGGCGCTGTAGTACTGTTTGCCACTTGCATCTTTGTGTCGCTACAGGTGGATGTAAAACGATTGCACGTAGCGGAGATGAGAATGTTGAGATGGATGTGTGGAGCGAGAAGAATGGATAAAGTAAGGAATAAGTGTGTTAGAGAAAGTTTGAAAGTTGCGCCTGACTAAAAGAGTGATGGCCTGTGATGGATCTGTATATTCATGGATGGAGAGCGAGCGGAAGGCCAAAGAGAAGATGGATGGGTTGTGTAAGGAATGATATGAAGGACAAAGGAGTAAATGATGCCGTGACGTCTAATATATGGGAGAATGGAAGAAGAAAACGTGCTGCGCCGACCCCAAATAGAATGGGACAAGGGAAGGAAAATGATGATGTCACTTGATCGCTATGAAAGCAGTGCTGCAGGGGTGATTAATTAAATTACACAAAGAGTTAATTGCCCGTGTGGCCTGGTTCCTGGCCGTGGGCCTGTCGAACCAATGACCTACGACACGACTGGTTTCCTGCTGTGAACCTTTCTAACCTTTTCCTGACTTTATTGCGGTCGGTTTTCATGTTTAAATAATCAATCAATTAGCTATGGTTGCCCCTAACCTAATATACAGAAAGTGAAAAAAAACTTCATAAATACGCTTTTTAAACCAACTTTATCTTACAGTTCAATTGGTTGCAGTTGAGTACCATTATTTTACACAAAGCAACTGTTCATCTGAATGTCTATCTCCAGATCCAGTCTCTCCTGAATAAGACTGGTTCCATCTCGGTATGTCATGGATGCCCCGCATCCACGTTGCCAGTGACAGGAACCGGTGGATGGAACATCTCTGCATTAGTCTTCGAGAATTATGGGCCCGATGCTGTCTTTTAGTAATAAAAGGAAAAGGGTGACAGACTTAAATGTATTTTTTTAGAAAACATGGTTTTATCACCTCCTCTTTATGCGTCGGAGGAGGGGGGGGGGGGGGTGCGTAAGTTACTTATAAATAATAATGCACGCGTTATCCACGTGAGAGATTAGATTTTAAATCAAAATCTTTTGTGCGTATCTCTTGGGTACAGTGGCACCTAAAAAAATAATCTACAACGCGCGCGTAAGAAACGCATCTAGAGCAATTATTCACAAAATATTAATGCGAGTTCAAACGTGCCATAATGTACATAACAAAATAAACAAACCTTGTGTAACATTTGCTATAATAATGTATAATACTAAAAATGCATGCCTTCAAGAATTTTGCTCATTGCGACAATCAGCATTTTTGTGTTGCCAACAGTAATGGGTGTTTGGGGTTTTGTTTAAAATGATTGGATTTCTGCTTGTAGGGTATTACAATCTTACAGTACCCGTAGGAATGTGACACAGGTGTCACAATTACTCCTTGAGTGTTACGGCTCGAAAATCAAAATGGCGGGAAGCCGCGCCAGACGGCCGAGGTCACAAGATGTTTATTTTTTGTTACTCGTTCGTAACATGAGTCACCTCAAGTGTTGTTTTTGTTCAAGCTAATGAATGACTCTTTCAAGTCGTATCAGGTGTTTGTTGACATTAAGTTTCAAATGTTTTTATTTTTAGCTGTAAACAATGACTATGTTGAAAAAAACGTTATTTCAACTTTAAAATAGATTATTTTAAAAAGCTTATCGGTAACATATATATTTTATGACTTGTTATGGTGGAAGGGTTCTATCTACATACGAATAAATGAAAAAAACATACTTCATAGTTAAAAAATATGTTCTTTTCAGGCATATGATGAGGACGAACGACATTTGCTGACGGTGAATAATTTTTCACCAAAATTAAATAATTTACTACAATTAAACCCTTTCACGTAAAGTAAAAATATTGTTACAATCTGAAAGCTTAGTTCCTATTTTAACATAATATGTGTAAATATAATGTTGATAGGTTTATCGAATACAGAAAAATATAGAATTGATTGAAGGAATTCCCACTTACCTAACTGTTACAAGTTCACTGAACACCACACAGAAATAGAAATATACTAACTCTCAGGTTAAAATTCGATTGCACACACAAAGATTATATTCTTATTGTCTAATAAGATCCCGACAAACCATTTTCCCAGAGACAGTGGGACGAGCCGCTCTGCAGAGTAGTTCAGAATAATTTACTGAACACGTCTGCTACTACTGCTGAGCGTGCGCGCCTTTTGGCTGTGGGCAAGTGGGAGTCGGGTCTTTGGCTTCACGCACTACCATCGTCGAGCATAGGCACTTTGTTCGACGATACTACTTTCCGCCTCGCTGCTTCCTTACGTTTAGGTGCTCCTTGTTGTTCTCCTCATCGCTGTCATTGTGGTGAAGTAGTCAACAGCCTTGGACACCACGGCCTATCATGCAGCCGAAGTGCGGGCCGTTTTGCGCGGCACGCGAATATTAACGACATCATCCGTCGAGCTCTTGTCACCGTCGGCGTTCCAGCTGTTTTAGAACCCAATGGCTTGGCACGCGACGATGGCAAAAGACCGGACGGTATGTCTTTGTTTCCTTGGAAGTTGGGTAGGCCTTTAGTGTGGGACGCAACGTGCGTCGATACTCTTGCGCCATCCCATCTTCCTAGCTCTTCGTGCTGCGCTGGCGCTGCTGCTGCGGCTGCAGAGAACCTCAAGCGGCGTAAATATAGTAACCTTATTGGGAACTATATTTTCGAGCCGTTTGGGGTTGAAACTCTGGGACCGTGGGGTCCTTGTGCTCACAGCCTTTTTAAGGCTATATCAAAACGTTTGGTTGACACTTCCCATGACCCAAGGGCTGGCTTTTACTTTGGCCAGAGGCTTAGCGTTGCCATACAACGTGGCAACGCGGCCAGTCTCTTGGGGACATTGCCAACTGACAGCGTTGAGGACGAATTTTTTGACGCTATTTTTTAATTTCTTTATAAGTTTAGTTTAGTTTAATAATTTTAGTTTAATTTATAATTAGTTTAAACAATAAAGTCTGTTCACAAAATAAAAAAAAAAAAAAAAAAAAAAAAAAAAAAAAAAAAAAAATAAGATCGTAAATAACACAATAATTCTTACTCAGAACCGAAATAACAAATAAAATATCGCGACAATCATCCGCTTAGCGCGCGAAAACCAACGACTGACTTTGACATTATTTTTTCAACCGAACATTCCATTTTAGGAACTTTTGGCGTATTTTTAGCATGAATAATTCTTATAAGATTCCAGTAGAAAAGAGAAAAAGTATATATAACACCGTGTGATAGAAAGAAACAAATATATTATGATACCGTAACGCACTCGGGCGAAATAGGGCAAAAATGCCCTGTAACGCACTCAACGTCAAAGTAAAATAGGACAAGAATCACCGGTATTTCACTTGAGCGGGTACTTATATTTTTTACAGCAATAGATTTCTTGCAAATAGGACCCCAATTACACACTATTTTTTTTCGAATTATGAACTATTTGAAGAAATCGCTTGTAAAACGCTCGTTGATATTTTAAAATGACTAGGATTGGATATACGAGTGTGCCAAGTATTCTGGCACCTACGCAGTTTTTCGATAGCGGTTAATATTTTAAACGAACACAAATCTGTAGTCACTCATCTATACTAATATTATAATGCTGAAGAGTTTGTTTGTTTGTTTGTTTGTTTGTTTGAACGCGCTAATCTCAGGGACTACTGGTTGGAATTGGAAAATTATTTTAGTGTTGGATAATCCATTTCTTGAGGAAGGCTATATTATCACGCTACAACCAACAGGTGCTGAGCAGCGTGGGTGAAATCGCGGAGAACAGCTAGTAGTATCATAAAACTTAAAATAAAATCCTTACCAAATAATGTTTTAAAAGCGAAAGTGAGCTTTTTTGTTACGTCTTCACGCCTCAATGGCTAAACCGATGATGAATTTTGGTACAGAAATAATTCAGACCCTGGAGACGGACATAGGCATTCTTAAGTGTCAAAAAGCGGGCTTGCAGGTTGTTCAAAAGAGATACCGCAGCCCTAGAACATAAAGGGCAATAGAAGGAAAATAGGTGGGTTTTAGTCAGTACAAATCTGGCACTCAACTCCGCTCCGCCCAGAGAAGTTATTTGATGATTTCCCACCCGCAAAAAAAGTAGTGTCACAAAAACAATCAAAGTAAATATTAAAACTGCCCAGACGTTATTTTACCCAAACTTTGCCTGCAACACAAATTCTTCCTGTACAGACGTCGATATAAACTGCATTTGACACGCTCAACATTTTATTTCGCGTAGTTGACGCGATGGGGACTACAATACATTTGTTTCTGTTCATCCTGCTAAGGTTTCTGTCCCTGACCAGTGCCGATACGTATAGCGTGAAGATTATTTCGGAGCAACATGTTAATCTGGTTGATAGCAGGTTTTTAAGCTTCACCATAGATCCTAAGTATTTATTTTCGAGCAGTGAAAAGTATAGTAGGTAAGTTTGGTGAACCTTTTTTTACTGATCTTGCGTTTCCCCGGAATATACCTACATTGTGCGTGTGTGTTTCATACTTAAACTTATAATCAATTGTTAAAATTAATCTAGATTTCTTTTTTAAAATTGAAGGACCATTTGCCATGATCAGCGAGTCGTTTTAGGTAGGATTCAATCCTAGATTTGAAAGTGCTCTCGAGTTTTCCCATTAGTCAGTTCTCAGTAAATTATGTGTCTAAATCTGTGCCAGCTGTATCGCTACATAGGTTCACCGCCGGAGTATATGAGCGCGATGTTGTGTTTTATTTTGACAAGCGAATAGTAACTCTGTACCTACTTAATATGTTTTCTTGTCTTTCAGCAAAGAATGCATCTGCATGGCTTCATCTCTCACTCCAGCCTACCTGCGCATAGCTGGTCCATCTACCGCTCATATGACTTTTCACAACACCACCATATCTATCAATGATGTGGATTTTCCTGACCATAGACAAAACTTCGACATTACAGCCATAGACTCTGATGTGCCAAGAAGAGTTCCTTTAGACCTTCATAAAAGAAACTTGGCAGTGTCCCATAGACAGTGGAAAAAGTTCGTCTATTGGGCTAAGTCTACTGGTTTCGACCTGGTTTTCGCTTTGAACAATGGCGAAAGAACTCTTTCTGGCATGTGGGATCCTAATACTGCGCTAAATATACTGACGGTTGCTGAAAAAGTCAAAGTTGGGGATATATTCTGGGAACTTGGATATGGTATGTATTTAATAATTTTATTAAATTAATAGTTTTCTCACCAGAACGGACGCAGGAGCAAAAGTTTAGCTTAACTTTAGTCTATCTCTACTCACCAGTCTTTAGAAATAATCCTCTACTTCTGATTGATTGATAATGTTGCATCTTCAGTCTGTTCTAAGCCCGATTTATTTAGCGACAGCACAGCATTTGATCTTTTTCCATGGATTTCTCCAACTTTACACTTTAAAGATTTCGCAGCATTTTCTAATCCCCCTATTTCTTTCCCCCAGAATGTACAAACCAGTCCATAGAAGAATACTTGAACGACCTGGAGACATTACGCGTTATCATCGAGACTTTTCCCCCTGGGAGAACAGCAGAGTGGAAGGTGGTGGGCGGTGACATCACCAAGTGCCTCCAGGCTGAGTCCAAGAGTGACTTTAAGGATTACGTGTCCCTATCCAATGATATGATGGATGCTTTGCTACTGAATGGGTTTGTGAATTTGTCTTATTATTTGCGTCTAACTCATTTAATATATTCCTTCTTTAACATCGCGTGCATCGCTTCGAAAAGAAGAACATAGTTATGTTGTTAATCTAGTTGTTCGGAAGCACTACTACTGAGCTTTAGGTCGCGCGGTTGATGCCCAAATGGTATTGGATAATTTCACCCGAAATTTCTCAGTAACGGCCTGGAGTTTGGAACTGTACCCGGTTCCTGGCAAAAGCAGTAATAGGCTCACTCTTATTACATAACCGGTTACCATAACTAGAAAAAAAAAATATATTATTGGTTCATCTCTGCTAATTCCTGCGAAGAAATAAAGGCGTGACGTTTTTTGGATTATTTTACAACTAGCTTTTGCCCGCGGCTTCGCTTGCGTTAACTTCGGGGTAACACAGTTCCCCTTTCCTAATATACAGGTACCTGCTACCTGTTGTTTTTGCCTTTGTGCCTTATTTATTGTAATAGCAATGCTATGTTTTCCCTTTTCTTTCCTCGTTCTCCCTCATTTCGTCCGTCTCCAGGGTCTTAACTATCTCTGTACCAAAATTCATCAAAATCGGTTTAGCCATTTAGGCGTGAAGATGTAACAAACAAACAAACTCACTTTCGCTTTTATGACATTAGTAACGATTTCTTTTATGTTTTTTAGCAACTCGTCATCTCACGAACTAGAACGCATGACGGAACATGACCGTCTGAAGCTGTTGCGGCTTCTTTCTCGCAGTCAGACGCCTCTGTGGCTGACAGAGACCAATCAGAAGCGATACAACGACCTCGAGCGAGCCGCTGATTGGCTGGCTAGTTTGGGCTACTCGGCTAAGAACGGCTTTGCTGTGCATTACCGGGAGCTAGAGGAGGAGGAGATGTATGAACCGACATTGGTAAGTTCATCAAAGAATTAGTTTTAAAGAATTAGATAGTTCGATACTTACGTTTAATATCACGCCATCATAAAATAATCGTGAAGTCACTTCAGAAGACCTCGGTGACAACGTCGGTAGCAACCAGGGGTGGTAGCAGCCTGCTTCCTCTACAGATACGCAGACCTGTGTCTCAACAACGAGAATACTAAAGCTCTAAGGCTAGAGGTTTGATTCTCCAGTTGCAAATTGGTCTTGGCTTTTTTACTTAGCAATTTTTCTGTACGAACTCAGTATTTCTATTTGAGACCGGTTATTAGCAAAAAATACATAACTTTGTATAATATACTTCGTCATAATTTCAGTCAAAATTCTAACACAAAGAAAGCGCATGCCCCGTGAGTGTGCCTCATGCAGAAGAACAGTATGGGCTGATTATGCTAATAGCAATCTATTTGGGTGAAGTCTCATATTCTACTTCCTCCATTGAACTAAAAATTAATAATTGGGGAAATCTGGTTTTTAACACACATTGCCGGAATTTCGGTAGTAAAGGCATTATTTTATTATGTTTTAGAGCTTCTACATGGCACTCCTATTCAAAAACTTGGTCGGCGAGCGAGTTTTGAACGTGGAAATGGATCCCGAACAAGCGATACTCTTCGCTCACTGCACATCGCTGCGTCACAAGCCAGTAACTGGTGCCGTCACCCTGTTTGGAGCAAACATGGATGAAGAACCTGCAAGGTTCTCACTTAGACTATCCAGGAGAGAAGAGGGTGGCGACATCATGCAGTTTATACTGGGGAACGATCATAATGGGTATGGATATTTTATTTATTATCACATTACTTATTTCTAGCATTCTGAAATGAAATATGCTTAGGTTGTAAGCAATATTTAATGTAACAATCGTAGACTCTGTCAGGCACAGTTAAAGAAAAATTAAATGAGGGCTTTTCTTATCTCTGATCATGTATGTATTAAGATTTTAGAATAACGCTTCTTGCATTTTCAATTACAGGAACATTGTAGTGAACGGCCGTCCAATGTACTACGAAGGTGACATAAAGCCAGTAGTGAAGCGTGTTCGTCCATACAAGACCCTACTCATCAACCTACCACCTAATTCTTTTGGCTTCTGGGTCCTCGCTAACACTAAGATTGAAGCCTGTCAGATCGTGGATAAAAAAAATGAAACATTTATCGAAGCAGAGACCGTTAGCAACGAAAACCTGAGAGCTAAACGATCCGTTGACGATGATTTTGATGACTATGCACACATAGCCGACCTGTCGTATGATTTTGAAGATAGTGATGTTTTTGTTCCTGACAATCATCCTTTGAAAAGCAGAATTATTGATATGAATAAGGATTTAGATAAAATACAGAATGCATTCAAAAGAAACATAGGTAAGGATCGATTTAAGAGAGAAGATGATATGTTTAGAAGGAGCAAACATCGAAAACAGAGCTACAGATATAGAGCTGACAGAGGATCTTTATTCGAGGATCGTGATTTTGACCCTAGAAGTGTTATTGAAGAGTTATTAGAAAAAGCAAGACAAAAAGTAAATGATCTAAAAAATCTTCGACCGAACCTATCAAGATTTAACCTCAACAGACTAAGCAAGAGACATTCGAAGACCTCCAAACTACGTTCGTTAAACACATTGAAAGCCGATAGTCAACTTTTCGGTCGAAATCCGAGAAAACCCAAATACGTTAAAAAGATTTCAGAAGATAATGACGATTTTCTAAAAAAAGTCAACAGAAAAAACAAAATTGAGAAAGACATAACTAAAAGAACTTCAAACACACCAGATAAACATACCAGAATAAATCAAGACAGTAACAAACTATCTGTCGAAGAACCAAACACTTTAGAACAAGTTGTCAGAAGAAAACGAAGTATTAACAATGAAATTGAAGAAATATCAGCTGAGAACGATCTAGATGTTAGTGGCAAAAACAAAGCCAAACTTTGGAAGATGCTTAAGAAATTAAACCAAGAATTTGGAGACTTTTCAGAAGAACACATAGATAGTGGTACAGATTCTACAGAAGGCATAATTTTAAAGACGGAACTATCAGACGATAGTGCTACAATAAGGCTCAAAGACTCTAACCACGGAATGATCAAGACTACTATGAATAGTATGCTTAACGTTTTAGAAGATTTGAACACGAATTTGAACAGAGTGTGGAATGCTATCAATTTATTAGATTAATGAACAGTGAATAGGTTAGGATAAATATATTTTTATAAATTTTGTAACGAGTAGTTTTATTTTTATATAGTTAACGATGTTCTTAAAAGCGCTCCCAAAGATCAGGAGACATCGATTACGAGAAAAAGCAAATATTATTCAGCTGTGCAGTTTTCTAAAAACAAAACAAAGTTCTCGAAGTTGGTCTAGGGCCAGTATTTACCGGAGTTGCGGGTTGTTTGAAAGAGATACCGCAGCCCCGGAACATAAAGGGCAAAATAATGAAAAGGTTTTAGTCAAAAGTGTGACACTCCCTCCCACTCCACATAGAGCTGGGGAAGTTATTAGATGATTTCCCATTCGCACAAAAAAAGCCAGTGTTTCAGTGTTTAGAAAGTATACAGTATGGAGACCACACATATGCAATAAATTATACGACATACTTGTTATCGCCTTTACTGACGCTATGCAAAAAATTAACGATATTGGTCCAGTAATTAGGTCAAAAAGTAGAGTTTTAATTTTGAACAAATTTAAACACTCTGTAGAATTGTATCACTAGGTCAAAGATTCAACGAACTTGAATCCTCTGAATGAAAAGCGACGTTGCCACACTGTGCAAAACTACGAACTATCACCACGACGCTGTTACGTACCTATTCTAGTTATTTGCCTAAATGTAAAATTGGTACACCTAAAAGACAGGCTGGATTTTAATGTAACAAATTTTAATTCATTGTTCGAGTGCGCAAACTAAGCGTGTAAGCGCGGACCGCGCTGCCCGACTCCCACATTTATTTCGCTGCTATATGGATTTTAATACTGTGACGGTGCGGCCCACTACCTCTTTTTCACAGACAGAAGAAAAGTACAGACTAATTATTAAATTTAATGTTAATATTGTTTTTTTCTGTATACTAGTACTTCGAATTTCCTCTTGATCAACGTCCCTGATCTGCCACGGTCGAAACTTTGTTTTGCAATTTACACATACACAATTTATCAATGGGACGCGCCTGCATTTCCTGCAGGTGTACGTCGGTAGCGGTGTCTTTTGGCGGCTTCCTCACTAGGCACGCGGCTTTTTTCAAAGGGAATAAATTGCTGTCGGCGCCGGCGCGGCTCGTAGCTGGCCGGCGGGGTGGGAGGGAGCGCGGGGTGCGCTCGCGCCACGTAGGGAAGGGCACCTGTTATTGACTATTAATAATGATCGATAAAAAGCTGTTTAGCTTTAAATACTTTAGGTGGTGTTTTTAGAATTATCGTCCTGTTATGATAATTCTAAAGAACACTGTGCCGTAAATATTTAAAGCTAATTTTAAGTGTGTTCTTATTAAATATTATTAAGTAGATTTAGAGATCAAAATAAATAAGGTAAACAACAATAATTTATGAATTGCTTTTACCTATTAAAAAATCGTACCTACGAGCTTATTATTAGTTACTGAATTCTAATGTTACCGATCGGCTTCCGGGCGATCAACAGAACCGTTTGATACTCAGGAACTCACAAAACGTTAGTTTCGTTTTTTATTGTTAATAATTTGTTAATTATTAAAAATATTAAAACATTCGAATTACACAAAGATCTTGTATTCTAATGCCTTGTTTAGGTAGTAGGTAAATAAATGTATAAAGTTATCGATAAGCGATTACGATAATTGCGCCGTTCGCCCTACATTACTTATTATTAGGTACTTTTATTTTTTTCGCTATTTTGGATTTCGGAAGTTCCGTTCAGGTTTGTCAGTCACCGCTGGGCTTCCCTTCCGGGAGAGTGTGTGTCTTTCGCATAGATTTCGTAGACATACTTGAGCGCATTGCTTCAAAACGCGATTTTAGACAATTACCTAAGTACTTAGTTAAATATTGTTTACAGTGAAATGGACACTTATTAGTTTATTAGTACTTGACTTTGTGTGTGTGTGTAAATTGTGTTTTTAAGTTTTATGTTGTGTGTTATTTTTTACGGTGAAATCGACACTTGACTTTTGTATACGCGTGCAACAGCATTTTTACAGTGCTGCAGAGTACACAGACATGGTGTTATTGTATGGCGAATGCAGGCAAAATGCAGCCTTAACTATACGTACCTACCGTGAGAGATACGGAGCAACTCGCGTCTGCTCTACTAGTGTCAGAACAATCCTGGGAGCAGTCCAAAGGATCAGGGAAAATCAGCACATAGTACCCAACACTCATGAAGGAGTTGCTCCGCGTCATGTTCCATCCTCTTTTGAACAACGAGTCTTAGAACATTTCTATCGGAACCCAACCTGCAGCCTTAGACAAGCTGGGCGTGTGTTTAGGATGAGCCATAGAACAATACATCGAGTGCTAAAAAAGAACAAACTACGACCAAATTAACTTAGTGAGTTTAATTTTCGTCGCACATTGTCAAACGAATCAAAGTGGCGCGCCGACATGCGTTGTTGCCGCACTTCGCTCCTGGGGTCAAGGTACGTTGTCTAAACAGAGTGTTTACTTTTACTGAATTTATTTTGATATTTATTTTGTTTGAAAATTTTTTTTTTTTAATTTTCGGTTTTTAATTTAAAATTTAATTTTAATATACTTCTGTGGACTAGTATTACTTGAGGTTTCATTTATTGCCTAGAAGTGAGCTCCATACTGTATACATACAGTGCTACAAAAGCGTGGAGATTTTGTGAAATTACTTAAATCCAAAAAGAGGATACGCTATAGGAGGTGATTTTAGGAGAAAATAACCCTGACTCAGATCTATTGGTATAATGGTATAGAATACATCACTGAACAATTTGGGGATCCCAAGTACCTACAGTAAATAGTTGCGAGGGCCAACAAACCATCGAAGCAAAGCTTTTGAGTTTATAGCACTATAGTATTGTACTTGTTATAACTAAAAGGTTTAGCCAATGTGTATCTATAATAGGTTTAAAGTTTAGGTTTCAAGCATATTGCTATCAACCTGTCCAAAAGGCTAGACTCCTAGCTGCTGTTAGCTTCCTAGACTTTAACTGACCAGGGATGTTAAGCGCTACGGTCCCACCTGAGGACTATGTGTGAAAACCGCACCCACGAAGAAGCGGAGTTCACATAAAGAAAAACCTGTTATGACCTGGGATACGAACTCCGTATCTCGTGCTCAGTAACACCGTTTCTTTTTAGATAAAGTATTGACACTTTATCTTAAAGAAGCGGCAGATTTATTTAGTAGGTACTTTAAGAAATGAGAAATGGACGTAAATCCAAAAGTATCATACAACCTTTGGGCTAAAATGAAGTAAGGTAGCAAGAAGATTAAGTTTTGTCTTTGTGTTCTGTATTCCTCAAAATGATTGCTTTTTAGGTTCACCACGTAAGTTTCATTCGACTATTATATTATGTTGAAGTTACCTAAATATTTCTTGCCTTATTTGGAATTCCATAAAATGGCATTTGCAGGATCTTACAGTATTGCTACTGCGTAGCTCATGCGGTTCCAAACTAAAGGCTACCGTAGCTTGGCCGTCATAGTCGATAACTGCGCGCGGTGTAGTGTTTTTTTTCCTGTAGGATGGTTGTCGGGTAAAATAAAACACATAAATAGTGGTACAATGTAGTTTATTTATTATTTAACAACATGTTAGATAAACCATTTTCACATTTAACTGAACGTCCATATGAAAATGGCTACCTCTAAACTTTTATACAATAACTAATAGGGACCTTGTAAATAAACGGTAACAATGCTTCGCAACAGTTATGGCGAACGAAGTGGTAGCAAACAAGCGTCCTATTTACTACTGTGATACAGTCGTGAAAAGAAAACTAACCTTATTAATATATAAGAATAGAGTTTATTACGGCAGTTTGTATACAGCTATTAGAAGATGAAGCTACAGTCTGTACGGTCGATTCGATTGTGTTCGACGGAATGTAAACTCGATCTTTGCTTTATGTGTTTAAGGTTACAAATAGCTATTTTGATACCTTTATATTTTGTTACATAATCAGGTGATTGATAGTTCGAGTCGTCACGTGTCGTGGAGGTAATTATTAGTTGAAATATTTTCATTTTTTCATGTGAATCGGCCGAGTACAGCTGCCTTATTGCAAAAAAACCTAACTTATTGTTAACAACAAGGTGTCACAGAAGCTCAAACCGTTTTTTTTAATTACCTAAAAACATTTTTCAACAATAACCTTTTTTTCGTTATTCATCCATAATCCCTAAGTTTAAATTTAATTGTGGATAAACTACTAACCTTTTCTTCTTTTAAATATAACAAGACAACATACATATGAACCGCGTTCATATATGAGTAGGTACTTAATGGTTTTATCGAAATTTTTATACATTCTGTAAACTTGCAATTTTAACACTATCATGTCACTAATATTAAAAGCTAACGTACTAGTGTGTTGGCCAATAACTATAATAATATATAATATACAAACAATAAAAACTGGAAGGAATGCGCCGAGATTTAGTTTACAACAATTGGCAGATATTACGAGGCAGAGACGTACTCCTTCCAGTACAATAACATATGTTTTTAAAACTATTAAGAATCACATTGAATAGACAGCGCAGAGAAGGAAAAATAACATTTTTAGCGCAATATTGTTAGTCTGTGGCACTTTCAAATCAGTTCTTTGTTAATTCTGCGCCGTCAGAGTTTAGAAATGAATGTTTTTAACAATAAATTAACACTGGCATTAAGTGTACAAGCTCTTGAGTGTGTGGTTCAGTGTCGTTGTCTCTAATTGTCTATGCTATATTGCCATCACCGACCTCATTTCGTTCTGTTGTCTTTGGATGTTACGAACAATTCTTGAAATGTTTGTACGTCGGCAGGATTATCATTTGAATGGTTCATAGTTATTTGTCAACAAGGATGTTTTGAAAATTTTACTTAAATTAAATGTCAGTTGTTCGTGTGAAATGTTCTCTCTCGTTCTTTCTTGTCTCTTTCCTCATTCTAATAACGATTTTATGACATTAGTGAGTTCAGATGATAAATCTACCGACTGTCCTCCCCGCCTCTGTATATCTTTGTTAGTAAATGATGCATTTGTACTGTATTAGTCTTATCTCGTGTCACTCACAGTATTGTACATCGTTCAAGAGTATCTTCGCTGATTCGTGTGTGTCTACAAATGCACCATCACATGCCTCCCTCCTTACATTAAACCTAGTGCAACTATTAATAGGCTAGTTTATTTAATAAGTTTAACAAGTTATGTCATAAAATGTTATTTAGTCTACCATTTCATAACTCCTCTAAGGATTTAAGAACAACAGTGAATATCAAGACGATCTACCGTCGGGTCAAAGGGGTACATTTAGAGGGAAAAGTTTAGAAGAAAGGTTATGTAAAGCCTTCGTAGGCCAAAAAGTCATACATTTCATACCTAAATGATCTAAATGATACTATGAACAAATAACTACAAGTAGTATATTACCCTGAGTATGAGAGTCATAAGATTTGAAAATATCCAACTGTTTCATCAATTTTATCTTCCTCGTGGCAAAAAATATAAAAATTGGTCGCGACATCTTGGATTCCTTAAAATTAACACTACGGGTTTTCACGGAAATAATTAATTTTATATTCTCTTCAAAAATTTTGATTTTACAATTATTTTCTTTATGTCTAAACTACACATCTACCTTGTATAAACCTCTTTATAAATTCACTATAATATTATAAAAAAGAAACATATTGTTGTGTGAAGTTACATTACATTATGAAAGACAAGTCCAGTAGGGTGAAGAGATCGATGTGTTACATTTGTTATTATTACAATATTAAACATTACATATGAAATAAAACAGTGTCGTAGAGAGTCGTTCGGTTCTACAGAAAAGAATTTAACAACCATTTGATATCACCCAAATTCCTTTAGAAATGGCGCAGTTAAGCAACGTTATATAACTATGAACTATACACTGAACATCGAAAGCTTAAATATACACATTAATAGAAGCATCTAAACATTATGTTTAACAAACAGCTTGAAACAAGACTATTAGGAGAGAACGACACCAACACGCCAAGAGCACACTTTTCAACATTGCCATGCAAGAAAACTTACAATTTATCTCAATGAACCATCGAAGTTACATTACCTCCACGCTGTTACACACTTCAAATACTGCCAGACAAGGATTCAAACACAAATTAATGACGTTTCGAAACGTCAGTGTCACCGTGACAGCTCTCTGACAGCGCAGAGAATGTAATTTCCGTTATTTTTAAATTAGTGACAGTAACGTCCACACTCCCGAATACAGATCGTTCTATACCAAAATAACGTTTTTATCTAAACTATCAGCTACTTGAGAGTCAACAACGTAGAACGCAGACTAAACTACGATAGATTGAAGATATAGACAAAGGTTATAGATTAGTATTCTAACACACAAGAGGATGTAAGGAAAGATAGATTCGATCGAAATTTGGTCATCAGACAGGTCCAATTGACTTAACAACTATTATTGTATTGAATGTCTACATACAACCATTTAGCTAGATTTGCCATGCACATACGGTACAACTATGTTTATAATATTATTACCTAGTCTAACCACACATACATTGTGAAAATTTAAATTTATATATTTTATGACTTACGTTAGTGATGTGGCCGGACGGGGCCTAGGAGTGATGCCCATCTTACGATACAGCGTGCGTGCTCCGAATATAACATAACTATGAAACAAGCTATGAAAATATATCGAGTGCAGTACAGTGCGAAAAATAGACGATTCTTAAACTCCAGAAAAATAGTAGCATTCTCAATAAACAATCAGAAATTATTACTTTTTTATTTACATGTTTGTATATTGAATAGTATATATGTGAAGAGAAGGTAGGTGTAATTGACAGAATGTCATAACGTAACGTAAGATAAGCAAGCAGTTACATTAAGTGTGTAAGTGAAGTATCTAAAATAATCTTAGTATTTAACACGCGATGCGATTTGTTGAGAATCAATGCATCGACTAACTGTCAGACAACTCGACTAATTAGTGATGTGCCATCGATTTAAACTATCCCGATTGGTGTCAGTGTCCTTATTTCTGTTGTACTTAAATAACTGTATTAGATTACGAACTTTAAACGAATAAATTAACCTCTACATACCTATGTTTGTGTAATTCATATAATTATTATAAAACGGACACAGTGCAGGGTGAATTACATTAACATCTGTTACATAACCTCAAACACGTATATGTACCACTTCCACTATCACAATGAGGTCTACACATAACATGAGTCTACCAAGAACTTACTAGACTATTCCAAAAAGCATCGCGTGTGAAGAAGATACAACTAAAATATATAAAATACATGATGTGCTGATTGAAGAGATTGTAATCCGAATAGGTACGATCTACAAGAAGGTAGAATGATAGTTTCGTGTCGAATATTGAAAGATTGAAGAAGCTAAGAGCGCGAGCGGTCGTCGCATTGCGCGCTTTAGTTTATTATATTCATATATCACAGCTTTTGACGATAACAAATCTTTTGCATTTGCAGCTTTATAACTATGTGGACAACATTGTTCGAACCATTAGCGCGACTGCCTTCACCACGCTCTCCTCTTCAGTCCTGCCCTATCGACCAGCTGCCAACTGCTTATGTGTCAACGTCCTCATTTAGTGCATTGCTGTTCTACGATCTTTACGCTCCAGTATGTGCCTAACAATACCTACTTCATAATCTATCGATAACAAATCTTTCCCCATCACTACTACAATCCAAGATGGCATAATCGCTCGAATAATTTGCTCACACCACAATGTGTTATTTAACTTTAATACCTAAGCGTAAAACATCGATAAAACATTAGATTAGAACAACGCTTGCCGGCGCGACGGTAACACAACGCGAATTACTTGTTTATCTACAACATTTTACACATTAAACACTAAATGAACATTGACTCTTATATTAAACATGCAAGAAAGTATTGGACAACGACAGCCGACGCGTCGCCGCGCCGCCATAACAATTACCTATTATATTCGATGTGGATATTAAGGCTAGGTCGATTACATTTATGTACACCTAAACAAAATTACATTGACACATAGATTAACACTGCATAAGCACGCATGCAAAAGATTTAGAGGCAAAAGTCGAAGAGCTCAAGCGAATCGTAGAGAGCGGCAGGGCGCCGGAGAAGCGTGGAATTTGGATGAAACAAATACCCTGAGGGACGAATACATTGTTATTTCAATGTAAGTGCGAAATAGAGAAGAGAAGGCGATGAACAATCGAATGTCGATCGAGACTACACGCGTGCTTGAGATCCTTATAATAATTTTGCTTTCTTTTTAAATAGATTACACCGTTCGTTCTAGTTGTATTTATATTATTTCAACTTTACACTTAAATAACAATATATCACAAGCTTCAACATATAAAACGGATTGTTTCCCGAGAGTCGCGAGCGCGTGCTGTCGCGCGGTACATCATGACTTTTTGACCATACGTTCTGAAACGCGCTTCACAGTTGTATCGAGGGCTGCCTTCCAAAATTTTTTATGAATGTATAAAAATATTATTGCTTATTATCAAGCACCAACGCGCCACTAGCCAACTACGTTCCGAAAAAATTTAGAATTCGAATCTCTCCTACAAAAATTTTGAGCGCGAATGATTGATACGTCCGAACGAAATTGTTATTATTTTTGGATGTTTTTATTATTCGCTATTCAGGGGTCGTGTGGGGGTGTTGGGGTGTATACAGGGGTTGTGAAACATCGTCGTAACAATGACCTTAGCTCAGCTACATCATGTATTCAGATAGTTTACATAAGTCGAGAGGCGCTCACTGCATCACGCACTTGCTCTCGATCTGCGACTTTAGTTCGTTCACTTGCGTTTCGATAGTGTTTTTCAGTTCTGAAACGAGAGAAAAATAATTAAAAGATGTCAACGTATCCGTAGTTGAGACGGAGTTGTTAGAACATAGAGTTTTCTTCAAGGGTTATTATTTTTTTTAAAAAACGTTGCTCCTCACACTAGGATTTTTTCCTTTTGTATTGTCAGTGCGTTTACAAACATCTGTCTGTTCTGAGTTAAACTCACATACATTAACAGCCAGACCCGGAACAACTATGTGTAGGTCATGCATGCCAGTTTCCTCACGATATTCCCTTCTCCGTTTGAAGAGTGTAAGTTACAGATAACTGCCCGCCATGTTTAAACCCAACAACACGATATGAAAGTGGCTGAAGCTTACAGGAGCTACATAAAGTAGTATTGCAGGAGTTTCGATTTCTTCTGTTCAGAGAAGGAACTTACTGGTGAACTCATCCTGGTCTTCAAGCTCCGCTTCAGCCGCCAGTTCCTCAGGAGTCTTCTTCTTCCTCATGAGCGGGTTGTCAGGCTCGAGGGGCTGCTGCTCCACCACCTCCTCTTTCTTCGGGATTTTGTACTGGAAGCAGAATGAGAGGATACTTTAGAGACCACATAACAGAACTTGTTCTCTTCAAAGGGGTATGTGCATGGTACACTTAATAATCGCCAGTTTTTGAAGTTTTAAAAGACTTTATATTTTTTCTAGTTTTAAGTCGCACATATGTATATCTATATTATGTTGTCGTAGTTATTTTTAAGTTTCATGTAAAAGGGAGTTAGCCTAAAGCCATCAACCAGGCACGTGTTCAGATTTGAAATCCTGGAGGAAATACGAAATAACTATATATGCACCGTCTGGGAACTGAATCGAGGATTGTAACCAAAATGGAGGTAAAGGTCCTACACTACTAAGTGCACTAAAGTAAGTTTACATTCTAAGTACTTCCAACTGAAGTTGCAACCAGCTCGTATTGACATAGTAAAGTTTTGCAGGTTCGATACGTACTCTAGAGATCTCAAGAGGAATTATTGAGAAGTTTCAACAATATGACGTGATCATCAACATCGTTGCAGCCATTTAGAGATAATTAAAGGACAGGACCAATATATTAACACTCGCCGAAGTACATTGGGTACTATGCGTGCATGCATATACCAACCTACTGTTTATATCCACTGTGGTAGGTATGATACCATTATTGATTGACATACATCCTTACTAATATTATGAAAGTGAGTTTGTTTGTTTGTTACCTCTTCACGCTTTAATGGCTAAACCGATTTTGATGAATTTTGGTACAGAGATAGTTGGGAACCAGGAGCGGACACAGGTTTTTTTTTAAAGAGGGAAGAAAAGGGAAAATTTAGCGTTCCTATTACAAATCAATAAGGCGCAAGGGGAACTGTATTACCCCGAATTTAACGCGAGCGAAGCCGCGGGCAAAAGCTAGTTTACCATAATTATGCTCATGTGTAGAAATTGTTCCGATACTTACAAAAATCGGCTTAGCATTGCTAAAACATAATTTGTATCCGATAGCTAAGCTTAAAAGCAAGTTACTAAGAGCGAATAACGATTCTTAAATTCCGTTGATCTCAATCGGGTATTATTGCATCCATCAAGCCACCAGTTATACATTATTCTGTCGTAACAAGCTATGACGGCTCCTCAGCGGAACCGCCGGTTTGCCGGCCGTAGTAATTTCCCAAAGGTACAGCGTATTCGATTTCTGAACGCTCTGTGTTGCCACACTCAAATAGATTGGCTTCTTTCTGTAAACTCGCGATTTATTCCCGCAGCTGGGACTAATGCAACCTTTATTTCATCGAGACTTATTGGAACTGTTTTTCTTTGCAATTTTTTTATATTTGTCGTCAAAGAGTTTTTGTTTGTTTAATGTTGCTTTATTTATCGGTTCCTTTTGTTTTGTTTACGGTTTAGTTTCAGAATGATATTGGATCGCAAAGTGTTTTGTCTTTTCTAAAACGGTGACAAAGTCGAGTGCATCTTCAGGGATCTTTAGAGTTAGTTGTTAGTTACAGATAAACAACTTTAATAAAAGAAGGAACTAGTTAAATAGTAGAACTGTATAACAACTGCCATACTCGATAAATATTCGGCACTTATAGGATAATGTTAGTAATTAATCAATTATGCTTGAGTCATTGTCATTAACCTGGTACCAATCCAGGATCCGGGTTGTTACTCAAAAATTATGATGGATTAAACCTTATAACACTAGCCTTGGGAATCACGCGTATGATCACTAGATCTACAAGGCAGTAGCTACATTATAACAATAACCTAAATTTAAAGGAATACTTAGAAGTGTTTTGATCGATGTCTATGCATATAAGTCCAGCAGGCTGGTCAACAAAAGTATTTATCAGAGAAGCAAACTGCCGAACTGAAGTGGCACCTATAAGAGTCCAAACCTTGAGTACACTCACGTACATCAAGTACATCATTTTAATTATAATCCGCGCCACTAAACCTCGAAGCCACCCGCAATCGAGGACACAAAGCGGCTTAATTATGAAATAGAAAATTATTCCGCGAAGCTCAGAGCAATCCTCTTGCCTTTAATCTTCAATTGATTACATGCAGCGAGGCTGCCTCGGGAAGAATTTATTTTAATTTTAAAAGCATTTTTTCCGCTGGCAACCCTCTGGAGATCTCATTAGGACTGTCTCAGTAGCTGGAGATTGAGTGAGGCTTTACTGGTATCGGTATTAAATTAGATTTTTATTGTGGTTTTTAAAAGCTTCTTTGTCATGATATTGCTATGGCTAGGATATTGAAATATGTATTCCATCTATCTATATAATCTGAGCTACTAGTATTAAACTTTACCCGGCAGAGTTTATCGAGTTTGTTGGCAGAATGATAAATTATTTTTACTTAAAAGCATTTAGCTGGCAACTCTCTAGAGATCTCATTAAGGTTGTCTCAGATATCGACCGAGGATTTGCCAGTATTGATTTTAAATCGGATTTTGTATGGAACATTTAATTTAAAAGTTTTTTTTTGTATCCCTTTGTAATATTTTGGTTCTGAAGAAATCAAAAAAATCTGCAAGATGTAAAGTCAGGGAACAAAATGGTGTTGCGGGTTGTTCGAAAGAGATACCGCGGCCCCGGAACGTAAAGGGCAACAGAAGGAACATGAGTAGATTTTAGTCAGTGAAAGTCTGACACGCCCCCGCTCTCCTCCCAGAGCGGGGGAAGTTATTTGATGATTTCCCAACCCATAAAAAAGGGAACAAAATGACATTTAACACATGTAAACATACAGAGCAAGACACATGCCACCCTATCAAATATTATGAAAAAACGGTAAAAAAAGAATGTGATTTACATAGATACAACAGTACAGTATTGTTGAAATACGAAAGCTCTCGTTTAGGCCCTCAAATGCTTAAATGACACAAAATAATGACATAGTTATTGTTAAAGCGATATTTCGGACTCGCTAAACGACCGCACAAACCAATATAAAACATACATTTAAAGTTTATTACAATATTACCATGACAAGTCGAAAATGTTACCTCTGGCAAAATCTCTGAAAGAACGAAATATAACATTTTCCTTAATCATGTAGATGGCACAATTTAAAATAATCACTGGCTTAGCGATACCCGGGGAATCCCTGGGATTTGATTAATTAAAATGAGGCTGAAATATAGTCGGATTTTACTTGCGGTAATATTGTAAAAAATATTTAATATTTTCGACGGTAAGTAAATAGAAATAAATTGTGCTGGCTTTAAACAAAATGTTTTGACTTAAATAGTAATATTTTTAAACAAAAATGTTCTTATAAGTACTTTATGCCTACTTAAATGTTTGAAGTACAGACGCCTGCACATCAAGCTACTACAATCTGTCAGATTTTTTTGATAGAATTTCGACTTTTTTTCTAGAGATATTAGGTTCAAGGTTCCTTGGGAAAAATTGACAGTTTCGGGTAGCTTGACCTGCTGGCGTCTGTACCATTTTTCATATTTTTATTTAAAACATGGTAAACATTTAAAAGGAAACCACGAAACGATATTGATTTTCAAATATGAAAAGGGATGAAAAGAGCCTGTGAGAGAAGAAAACAGTACAAACATCACAATTCTACATCACAATACAACAAACAAATCTCTTGTTTCCTCCCCGCATCTCCTCTTCTCTTCTTCTTCTCTAATCGCAGGGTTAGCCTCAAAGAAGTCAACCTGACTCGATTAGGGAGTCGCGCGTAGATACGGACTCCCTACTAGAGTCAATTTAACCTCCATGAGCTGTGTCTTCTTCTTCTTCTTACTTCTTTCTCCTTGTGGAATTCTTGATGCTAAATTATTCTATGCAGTAGGTACAGGGAAAGAAGCATACGGGTGTACGAAGATCTTATAGCGCAAGGCATTTTCTTTATACTCAATACAACACAAGCCGTGTTTGGCCACAACTCGCTTGCGAATGAAGCCATGTTGTGGCCTAGGGTAGTGCACGCATGCCCAGAAGACACCGTTTCATTCGTATTTTGTTTGATTGAGTTCCAGATCATCAAGGTAAATACTGTCTGGTTTTTATTATTGTTTCATAAAACTGTTTTAGTATATATAACACCCTCCTTGTCTAATACGCCAAAAGATCCTTGTAGCCTTGTATGTTAAGTGCGTGGTTAACAGGGGTATACAAAGTGATAGAACGCACAGTCACGCTTCAGTTCAGATGACCATTACAAAAGTTATATCAATTGAAGTATGTTTAAGTAAGAATTGAACTAAAGCTGAACTGAACTCATGACAATTTGAACATGACACATGAAACGAGAATATGAATGATGACTGAAGATATGACTGAAACCGGGGTTGCGGGTTGTTCGAAAGAGATACCGCGGCCCTGAAACGTAAAGGGCAATATAAGGAAAATGGGTGGGTTTTAGTCAGAAAAAGTCTGACACTGGCCCCCGCTCCGCCCAGAGCGGGGGAAGTTATTTGATGATTTCCCACCCCAAAAAAATATGAAACTTAAAAACTTTTTGAAAATGTCTGGTAAATTAAACGTTTTACTGTAATATAATTGAAACGTTTGACTATTTCCCTACATAGATAATAAATAAGACTAATGTTCGTTCTCGTTCATAAACTTTCAGCTAAAATCAGATATCCTATAGTTTTAAACAGTACCTAATTCACCAAATTATAATTATATTCATAACTCTTTCATCTCCCGTTTTTAACCAAAATTTATTAATTAATTTACATATCATCACGCTTGTTGTGTATTATGGAGGTCAGATAGGCAGTCGCTCCAAGTAAAATACTGATATTCAGCTTCATCCGGTTAGACTGGAAGCCGATCTTAACATAGTTGGGAAAAGGCTAGGTAGATGATATCATCATGCGTGTAATCTCCGAAGGGTAAGACAGAAGTGTACTTAATAGTACACCCACATTTCGACACCTATATTTAAAGTCCCATCTAATAGGAGGAGAACCTATTTCCACCAACCGTACATAAACCCAGACTTCACGGGTGCTTCTGAAAGAAAATATCAGTAAATAATAACAGTTTGCCGGACCTGGGAATTGAACTGAGGACCTCGACATAAATGTTCCTATAGGACACTTATTTGCACCATTAATGTAACTAACCAAACACGAAATAATGTTGGGACATAGTGATAAAAGTTTGGAACACCGTCGCCGTCGTACCGTAGCCACTATCATTAGCCGTAGCGATGCTTCCAATTTGCGCAAGATTGCCGCGTTGGGGCGCGCTAAACGTGTTACGAAACTCATCTGGGCAGAAATTGAGCGGCCACCGGTGTATTACTTATGGATAGATAGTGAGGCGGCTTTTTATTCGATAGTTGTTGCGATGCGGGTTACGCTGTGATGGGGAAATGGAGGTGCCGCGTTTGTAGGGTTGGAAATTTTAGTGTTTTGGTCTTACAGTGTGGAATCAGTATAGAAGCGTTATTTTATGAAGTTTCGGATATAGCGTTATACGAATCTTATATTTAAGTGTCCTTATGCAGCGGGGCTTGCCAGGGCCACTGCCTGCCGGGGTCGCGGGTTGTTCGAAAGAGATACTGCGGCCCCGAAACATAAAGGGCAATAAAAGGAATATGGGTGGGTTTCAGTCAGTACTAGTCTGAAACTCCCCTCCGCAAAAAAAAGGGTACGATGCAGGTGTGTGTTGATGGATGATGATGTCATCTTGCCAATTTCGGCCACAGTTGGATTTGATAATAGGCTAAGACGGGATAGATGCCAAAGTTTCTGTTTTTTTTTTTATCTTCCACTTCTAAAAATATTTTATATTAAAACTTGCAAGTACTTTGGTTTATCTACAAATTCACGAAAAGTAAAAATATTATCTTTGATGTTTTTAGAATAATAGCGACTTTTGCGGACGTCTACTTTTTGGGACATCTATCCTCCTGAGGCATCTATTCCGATTTTACCTAATTCTTCTTAGAGTATTCTGAAAAAAGAAAATGCTGCCGAAATGTTTATCTAGTTAACACAAGTTAAAGCTGATTATTTAAGTTAAATCGTTGATAACGCATTCAAATAAAGCTCTACGAAGCTCTAAGTAGGCTTTAAAATTTCTAGTTTTACTAGCGATTGTAAAACATAGCAAATAGCAGACACAGCTTTCAATTTAATCGACCGTCTCCTACATACTTTATTGTTCCCGTGCTCTTTCTGTGTGGGAGATAAAACACACACAAACACAACATCACTCTCGGGTGTGTAAAAAGTGTGTTAGTGTGTGTGTGTGTGTGTGTGTGATACGGAAAATTGCTGTAAAGCTTTTTACACTTCGTCGCCCATATTATAATTTACTGCCTTTCCGTTGTACTGACCTTGTTATTATTTTGACGTAGGGGTTAACAGTAACATATTTTTCTCACAGTTTTTTTTTTAAATAGTTTTTAATGAGTTTAATTGTCTTTTTCTAAAATAAAAGCAATATTAATTAGGCGTTCCACAATGAGTAATTAGTACTTATTCTTACCAATATTATAAAAGCGAAAATGAGCTTGTTTGTTTGTTACGTGTTCTTGCCTTAATGGTTAAAGGTTACGATTTTGATGTATTTTGGTACAGAGATAGTCTAGACCCTGAAGACGGATATAGATTAATATTTTTTGAAAAAAAAAGTGAGAAATGAGTGGGAAAGAGGCAAAAAAAGGGAAAACTTACCTTTGCTATTGCAATAAATAAGGCGCAATGGCAAAAAGTATAGGTAACAGATACCTGCAAATCAGGAAAGGGGTTTTACCTCGAATTTAACGTGAGCCAAACCGCGGGCAAAAGCTAGTTCATGATAAAAGCTCAAGCCTTAAATATTACCCTCCCTATAAAATCCGAATGCATCAACATACGCATATTTACGTTATACACATAGCCCCTTGTATTGCATGACGCATAATTGCTACAAGACCTTTCAATACACAAAATAACAATCTATACATACATACACAAATTACGTCATCATTGTTTGTATAGAAAGGCAATAAGAGGTTGCACGCACACATGCACATAAGTGACACGATGAGACACGTGTGTGCAAATACGCATTCTATGTTTGTATGTGTGCGTATCGTGTGAAATAGCTATAAGATCATTTATTCACACATTGACATTCCTATGCATATATGTATAGATTTATACGTGTGTGTTATGGTGGAAAATTGCTATGGGGAAGTTTATGGGGCGCAAGGCTTCGGAAAATGACGTGTAAAACGTTCGCAAGTACGGTTTGCATAAACAGGGATTTTCTACGCCTTTTTATGGCGTAGTGAGTCCCGGAGACGTATAACTGTGTACTTATTTTTGAAGTAAGTGACGTTTATTAAAGTGTGAATGTTAGTTTGATGCGTCTGTTAGACGTTTATTGGGCTGTTCTGATAACGCTTGATAGTGGGAGATAGGGAGTTCATGTAGATAGTGTTAATAGGTTGTATTGATCGTGCTTTTGTTACTTTAGTCTATTGTTACATTATTATTTTTATTACCTTGTAGCAATAGTATGTAGTTTGTTATTAATAATAGGCTTACGAATCACTTTCGCTTATCACATTATTGTTTCTTTTCTACAAATAACATCTTAGTAGCAACTTGTTTAGACTTGTGACCAGTTTTCTGTTTATATATGAAACTTATATATAACTGGCGAAATCTGACTGTTCTTTAGCTAAACCTCTGTCAATCCCTTTCGGGACTCTAGTCGTGATATTATTTTCACTCGCAAAACACAATTTAACGATGCAAACCTATGTACAACAAGAAAATACACTTAAACCGTTCGTCTAATCATATTTGCTGTCGCTACGGACGTCGTGGAGCGAGCCTAATGTATCGGAAGTATTGCCAACGCGTCCACTGTGACACTTTGTTTTGCACAGCTAAAGAGTACCTCTTCGGGTTTCATGGTCTCCTGGTACTTTGATATTGTTATGGAACAAGGACATTAAGCTTGTTGTTGCCGAATTTTGCAATATAGGGAGTTGCTTCATGTTTCGGGTTTAAGGAATACATCACCTGCCTACCTTTTTTATAGGTTGGCTATAAAAAAAGATTAAACCTACAAATGAACACTATCTGGTGTCCAGTATCGTAAAACTAATCTAAGAGTAATAAATAATCTGTTTCTTGGTAAGACTGATAGTAACTTTCGTCGGATTTCCGATTAGCCTAGGACCGACGGTCAACAAAGTTTCTAGGCACGGTTATTTGAAGGATGGGTTCCCATCCGAGAATGGATCTCGGTAAGCGTTGCTTAACCCTAGTGTTCAACCGGTATGGCTATTTTAACTAAACAACGAACACCTCAATTTCGTAATCGTCCATCGAACAAAGAACCTACAGTCCCACAAAACCTTAACAAATAAAATTCAAATCTAACAGCGTCATGATAAGAGGCAATTTAAATCTAATTGATTGGAAAGCGGATAATCGTCAGCTGGGACAGAAGGTCTATAATCGCTCGCCCGGAGAATTACTAATAAAGGCCGGGCCTTAGGCATTGGCGGGGTCTTGTGACCTAGTAAATTTTATGATTCCATAACTAGTGCGGCCGTTACAGACGATGGGTGACCCTTTGCTGGATATGGGGTCCTGGTACTTACATAATCCGCTAAGTATAACCGTTTAAGTTACAGTTCCAAGCACGAATGCTTAGTGTAGGGGGTAAGATCGATATCTTGGTCAGGAAACATTTATGGTTGTTGGTCAAATAAAGGTGGAATTCATAAAATTTAATCAATATTTTTTTTAAAAACGTTGCTCCACACTAGGAATTTCTCCTGTATCGAGGGTGCGTTTACAAACATATAAACTCACATGTATACACAAACAGCCAAACCCGAAACAACTATCTGCAGGTCATACAATAATGACAGTTTTTCCACTGTACATCACGCCTGTTTTCCCCGCAGGGTTAGGCAGAGGTATATCTAAAAGCAAAACCATATTTCACCTCTCTCTCATTTTCATGAGAGAAAAAAAAAGAGTGCCTTATCTTCTTCTTTATCGTGTGGTTGGTGCCTCACCTGGTGTCAGAGATTTTTTGGCGCCCATGAACCTCTTACTTGGATCAACATGCCGTCGAGACATATCTCTCTAAAGCAAGCAGGTTTGCCCACGAAGTTTTCCTCCATCGAAGCAAGCAATAGTTATAAAATACGCATAGAATCCGGAAAATTCGAGATGTGAGCCTTGGGTTCGAATTTGAGACCTTCGGTTAGTTACATAACTAAGGTATCCGGCTTGTATTTGGAAATGATTTAAATGTTAGTGAAAACAGACAAAATTGTCTAGTTACAAATGGAGTAGATTTTTTTCTTTCATAACAGACAAGAAAATTTGTTTATTTCATATTTATCCGTAACTTTAACTATGAATATTTAATCAACAATTTCATTAGTCATTCCCACAATAATTTCAATATTTCACTGAAACTATTCAATAATTCCAAATAATACATAATGTACAATACGTCTATCATACTGGAAATGATTAGGCTGTCTAGTGCCAGTCTGTTGCCAATAACCATTTAATAAATAATTTACGTAAAGGCTGGCAACACTCACGCACTGTGTTGCCAGTCACGCGATTACAAGTAACGTTTTACGTCGATTCGTTGGTAACTACCTCACTTGTACATCCAGGTTAATGAACTTTTAAATGGCGATTGTTTGATGCTTTGGTATATTGGCCACTAACTAAGTTAGTAAAAATGTTTATGTCACATTCGATTCACTATTTTGTCATTAATTGCCAAATTGTTGGTAGGTGCTACATCTGTCTACATAATATTTATGTGCTCGAAAATAGTCCCTATTGTTCTATGACATGACTTATTTTAGTTTGATAAGGTCGTGTATTCTTTTCTGTCAGGTAACAAAAACTTGCTTTGCGATTGCTGCACCAGTCAAATGAAACTGGCTGTTCAATGGCTTTAAAGACTTTCCGCGAAGATGGACTTTATTTAAAATCATTTTTTGCTTGACTTTTTCTGACTGATGAGTTTTACATAAATCATCTGTCTAGCTCCCCCCTCCCTCACAAACCCAGTAACTGGGTAACACGATTCCTCAGTGCGCAGTGGGCGTATGGCTTACTTCAGAAGAATAACCTTTATCGGTGATTAATCGCGAAGCGATAAAGCAAAAGTTTCTCCAATAAAACACGGGTTTATTAATCAGATCAAAAGTCCCAAGTACCAGGCGCTCATAATCCGAACAGAGCTCCGCTACACTTAATTAAGGACTCGTCATCAAAGTCCGTCCGTCACGTTCGCGCGAACATTTGCGGAAAGTTGCAACAACTCGCGTAAAAGTTTCGTTACTGCAAGTTTTAATTGTGGGGTCAGGCAGGGTCCCTGAGGGCGGGTGCGTAATGTTCGTAATTAAAGAGAATTCGAAGGAATAAGTGCTTTTATTGCGACGACGGGGAGTAGGAATTGCACGTTTTTTAAGGCAAGATTTGATTTAATTAGGAAGGGTAGTTTCTTCGCATTATTGTATTGCCATTTTAAGAAACGATGCCTCCACGTTGTTCGTACGTGTTTTGCATAAAATCGATGACTAAACTATACTTACTAAACTGATAATGGGAATGGTCGGCATAGTTATTATTTGAATTTTCTTACTCGACCAATATCTATCAAAGTAGACTTTGTACGTACCGTACTCAAAGAAATTCTGGATTGCATTCGACCATATTCACTTTCTAAACATATGTGCGTTGTAAGTTGGTAATAACTGGATAGTGGATAAAACCTACAATTGTGAACCTCACCTTGTTTATTAACAGGGTGAGATCCACAATTCTGTGACCTTCACCAACATTCTGACATTGTATCTGTGATAACTATTATAGAAACATATGTAAATAACTTTGGACATCATACTATTTTAGATAAAAAATGCTTTGTAAACGACTGCCACTTAGCCTGTAGAGTTAGACAAAACATCAAAGGGTTCATGGAACTCCACTCCATAAGAGGCAGTGCCTTTTACCAAGTAACTAGAGGAGGGAAACGGAACTGTTATAATAAGATCAAGAATCAAGTTTACTGACGAACTCAATAGATGGCGGCACTGCTAATTGAGTCAATTGATAGACGGCAATTGTATTAGGAATATTATTTTAGATGATATTTTGGTGTGTGGTGTCGTGACAACGATCATTAAAAGATTTTGAATGCAAGATGTCATAAAATTGCATATTTTGTTTTAAAGCAGTCATTCCTCTTAAAGACTAGGAGATGTAAAACGTCGAGCAAAATGAGTGTGAACATATTCCAGTTAGGGATGTTCGTAAATGGATCAGTGATCGCATAATTGGTTATCATTACTTGTTTTTTTAATTATTTGTGTAAAAATAGGTTTTAGCTAAACATGGCTCGAAAATGATAACAAAGGTTTTCACCAATAATTTTTATAAATGTTTTGCGACTGGGGTCGAGTTCCAGTCTAACCAAAAAAATCTTAATACTAGTATTTTACATTGGGCTGCTTATCTGACCACCACAATGCTGTTAGTACTGAGTAATACGATACCCTTGGTAAGACTGGTTGTCAGACTACCGGGTCACTGACTATCTGTTTTGACGGTCAAAGGTCTAAAAATGATAGCCTTCACCAAGTTATTATTTAAAATATTCTAATGTTAAAAATTTTACATGATGATGAAGACACAAAAGTCGTGTTATATTGTTAATAAAAAGAAAATAGGCAGTTTTCTTCACAAAAAAAAACCGTCAAGAGAGTTTTCCTATTTGATAAGGTATTCAAGCGGCATCAACATTATTTGTTTAGACATTTGCGAGGTCGTGCACAAGTGAGACGTATCGCATTACCACCCTTTGCCTAAAGATCGGGTTTCTGAACGAGACCTTCATTTGAAACGACGTTTTCCTCAATTTCGTAGCTTTTATGATAACTGAATCTTTTTCCATGAATATTTAAAGAACATTTTTATTATAAAGATACTAGATGCCATTAGAATACTTCAGTTCACAAGAATGCTATTTTATAAAACATAACAATTTTAGGTTGTCTTTGTTACTTAATAATAGTGCATGTTCAATTTATTTAATTAACCAACAATAATTGACGAAACAGTAAGTTGGACATAAGGTTATTATTTTTTGAATCATTTGTCAAATACGATAAATATTACAGCCTTTTCTAGATTTCAAGCTCTAAATTCGCTTCACTATCATGTCAACCTGTAAGTTCACAAGCGCAAGCGTTTGCCGAACCCGCTGCCGCTCATCCCTGTGCCCACACAAGCACCCAACTCGAAATTACCGAGGGTCCTTTGACGGAGCCATTTAGGGTACAAATTTTATTAGTGAGGGAACTCGACGGAACACTCCGGCGTCGTAATGGCTCGACTAATAGTCCAAGCCGGCGAGTAATGTAAGTGTTACAGTTTTAAAGTGTTGCCAATTATACAGCCGGTGTGGAGGTTTATGTAAAGTGATCGTGTTTTATTTTGATAGTCAGGGGACGTCATCAGGTATTGGATCCTAGACCTCGAAGTATGCGGCTGTATCAAAGTTTCCATTGCAGTTATTAAAAAAAATAAGCTAAGATATCATAAATTTAAATTTGAAGCTGATTTAAACTAAAACTAAGAACACAATTTAATTAAGAATATGCTTTAATGCACAGAAAATTAACAAAAAACATACATAATAAAGGAATAGGCAGAGGTGTAGGTACCTAACAGCATAAATAACTTCACCCGTTATGGGCGGAGCGGACGGAGTGTCATACTTTTACTGACTAAACCCATCCATGTTCATTCTTTTGCCCTTTATGTTCCTGGGCCGCAGTTTTTCGAGCAATCCTGGCAGGTTGTTGTGATTTTTGTAGGATCAGGAATAGCTTGAGTAAAGTCGAGAGGTAGCCTCTGGTAATGCAAGAATTTTTGCTGTTTTCGAGAAGCGAAGCTAAAAAGTGTTATTTGCCTTCCTTTTGTTTTGGGGTGGACAATCATCGAATAACTTCGGGGCGAGTCAGACTTGTACTGACTGAAACCCTGTTCCGGGGCCGCGGAATCTCTTTCGCAACCCCGGAAGCGTTATAAGCTTTCAACTAGATTCTGACACCCATACCGCCATACCGGTAGACAAGGGCGTCGCCAGCCGATGGCGCAGGGGGGGGCAAGTTGACTTTACCTACTACAATTCATACTTTTCTCATTCTCTATGAATGAGAAAAGTAGGTTTGAATTGTAGCTAAAGTCGATAGCACATGAATCTTTTCACTTGTACTACGAGCCTTACATCTACAGCGATTGTAATAACAACAGTATCTCAGTACTACCTATATAACTATTATATAAATATACTAGCTGTTCCTCGCGGTTTCACCCACGCTGCTCAGCACCTGTTGGTCGTAGCGTGATGTTATATAGCCTATAGCCTTCCTCAAGAAATGGACTATCCAACACTAAAAGAATTTTTCAATTCGAACCAGTACTTCCTGAGATTAGCGCGTTCAAACAAACAAACTCTTCAGCTTTATAATATTAGTAAGTATAGATATTCTGTGACAGTACAGAGTCCAATGTGTAAAGCTACACGAGCACGACTATGCAATCAAAAACTTGTAAATAAGTTATAATAATATTTATTAGAAAAATAGAATAAAAAGAAGTTTGAATTTGAATAAGTGTTCAGCGTATTTTTTTTTTAATTACCATTTATTAATATTATAGTGGTCGTTGTTTGTTTATATTAGGTTAATTAAAACATAATTATCGGGGATTCATTGTAGACTTCTCGACCACTTTATTATTAAAAAAGTTTCCATGCATAAGTTTACGGTGCACACTCATCATGGCCAAACCATTGAGGCGATTTTCACTCATAGTGCTTCTTAGCCAGGTTTTTAGTCTCCTGAGGCTGCTAAATGATCGCTCTACCGTACACATCGTGCATGGAAGAGCGATCAAAACTTTCAACACTTTTTCCGTGTCGGGAAAGAAGGTTTTTGCTTCTTTTAGGATATCAACAACGGTTTGATCTGTTGAGTTTGGTTTATTATGACAGAATTGCTGCCAAAGCTCGACTTAAATTTTTATGTTTGGTAAATTATAAAACTGAGCGATAGTTTCACAAGTTTCTGTGAGACTTTCGACTGACATCGCAACTATTTAGATGTGATAATAGCGCACAAAACAAACGTAAAAGCGGGCAGTGGCAACGCTAACGCACGAATAAATGACAGACTGCCGCTAAAACAAAGGCGGCGATAGAGTAGAGCATAGCGTAGTTGAATTAATGAAAATATTAGGAGTGGAATTGGTGCATTCATTCGAGTTTCGACATACGGGAATGATTGTTCAAGGCTTGAACTTCAAGCAAATTAACTCAAAGACTTAGGACTTTGGTTGCATTATATTTGGCAAGTTTTTTAGAATCTCTAGGGGGGGGCAGCTGCCCCTCCCTGCCCCCCCTTGGCGACGCCCTTGCCGGTAGACGAACATCAACTGCCGCTTGCTACAGGTTGCATCGACTTACATTATGCTGCAAACACCTACCACTCAGATCGAATTCATCTACAACGCGTTATACTAGGAAAATACGTTGGAAGGAAACATCGAGAGGAAACCATGATTGTGACGACCCACAAGGTGATATATGGCTTAAGTTATTCCTGAGCAAAAAGGAGGAGCCAGTATTGGGCACGTTGTAGGCTCATTATGCAAAGAGATTAGTTAAACACGTGACAGCCACAGCGCTTGAAAAAGTTCCAATATCAAATAAAATAGTTTAGGTTATAAAATTGACAACACCAATCATGTGCTTCCTAGCCAATCTAGTCCTAATTCGCATCACTCTCCCCGCGGCAACTTCTGGGCTTTTTACGCGCAAATTGCTCGTAATTTGACGCGCGAGTTGCACAATGGCGTCGCGGTAAATTACGCGCGCAAAGTGCCACTTCGTCTTTACGCCGGTTAGAAAAGTTAGGGAAACGGGAGGGGTAAGGGAAGGGGGGAAGTATGGCGTTTAGTGGTGCTTATTTTTATGGAAAAATGTGGTAAATATTGTAGTGTATGTAATGGGGTTAAGTGGGGGGAAGTGGTGTGTGCATTTTAGTTTTTGTAGCAGCCGTAGAGTAGAAGTGGGTAATGTGAATTTCAATTAGAACTTTAGCGTTTCAACAGCCTATGTTCACATTATTTTTCAATCATTAAAGAACAAATTATAATCAATGAAACGCAAAATGCGAGCAACGCATCTGAACACTGTTAGCGTCATCATCGTTTTGAAATTGACACTGACAGCCATTTAACGGAAGTAGCGATGATAACAAACTGAATTACATCATCATGATCATCAAGTGATTTAGCTCAGTATTTTTTACATAATGTATAGAAAACTTCACAAAATTCAATGTTTTGAGCGATCGTCTTAGCCTAAAATACTTATACTTTAACAAAATTAATCTATTTTACGGTACATAGATATATGGACATCTTCCCTTGTACGTCTTACCAGACAACACGGACAACCAAATATTAGCATATATGTATACTGTACAGATATTGTATTTGTGTAAACCTTGCAAGGTGCACCAATTATGTAAATGGCGCCGCCAGGTGGCACCACTGGCGTGGTTTGTGATTCCATTTGTGCAATTGGATTTATGTTTCTGTCCAATTGAAATTAGTAAGACTTGTGTGTGTTCCTCACTCAAGGAGGTAGGCATTTTGAAATGAGAGGTGGTAGTCACGTATACAAATAGGCAGAAGTTTCACAGCATCGAACGCAGCGCCGGCCCCAGATTAATCTTTATGAAACTCGACGCTGCGGCAGCGCTAAGCTAGACGCTGTATTCTTAGAGAGTAGCCGTCAGAGGGGCCTGCCAGAGCCTTCATGTGCCGGGGTTGCGGGTTGTTCGAAAGAGATACAGCGGCCCCGGAACGTAAAGGGCAATAGAAGGAACATGGGTGACAGTCCCCCCCGCTTCGCCCAGAGCGGGGGAAGTTATTTGATGATTTCCCACCCCAAAATACTGTACTGGATATCATAGGGACAGATCGTAGCTCAGTAACTTTGCAAGACATAAAAGAGACCTTGACGGTGATGACTGAAATTGTGAGGCTTTACCGTAAAACCATACGTATTACTTAAGCCTAGGTCGCAAGTTGCAGTACTATATAAGTACTATTGTCGTTCTTTAAAAAAAACGAAAATATCTGACGGGCCTGTAATTGGCGTAGTGGTTAGTGGCCCTGACTGCTGAGCCGGAGGTCGTGGGTTCGATTCCCACCCAGGACAAACTTTGTGTGATGAGCATGATTGTTTAATCTGTGTCTGGGTGTGATTTATGTATAATATGTATGTATTTATAAATTATATAAGTATGTATATCAGTTGTCTGGTTACCATAACACAAGCTCTGCTTAGCTTGGGATCAGATAGCCGTGTGTGAGTTGTCCCAAGATATTTATTTAATTTTATCTACCATAAAATTGGCAGGAGTGTGTCTACTTCGCAGACAAGTTTTTCCTCAAGAAACTTTATATATTTAGTTTACGTTTCATAACATCATATTATCTTTCAGCGGCTAACTTTTAGCACAAAGTAGCCAAGCTTTTAGCTTAGGATTTATTCAAAAGCGCTAAAAGCTCCGAAATTTAGTATTTAGGAAGCACTCTACGTGTTTCTGGGTATTTATTTATGTTGTGTTTGAGCAAATTGTTTATTTTAATATGTTAAAAGTGTCTCGTTTGATATGTTTTATGCAAAATGCTGGTGAACTGATTTTGGTGGTTTTCGCAAACCTATCGACGTGTAGTTGTAGGTACCTTAGTATTTTGTATTCCTATCTAAGTTTTATTACATTGAAATATTTAACACAAGCACTAGAAGAAATATCAAAACTTTTGAACGTCCCTTTCTACCAACAATAATTCCCTTTAAAAAGAGAAAATATCACAACATTCTCAAGTTGATCCTTTTATATACATGATGTTGTTTGTCAACCGTTGCTACACAGAGTGTTTGCTTAAGGCCGGACCAATCGCCGGCCTCTTTAATCTCATACGTAAACATTGTGTGCGCGAATTATATTGTTTAGTATTAATAATGTTTTGCACACACCCCGTAGAAGAAGAAATGTGATTTTGTGCTGATATATTAGGACTTTCTCTTTATTTAAAACTTGCATGGTCAGAGTTAGGATCGGCAAGGGACATCTGAAACTGACATATTGAGATTACAATCATTTTTACACCTCTCTTCTTCTCCTTATTCCTTCTCCTCTTCGTCCAAAAAATATATCTGGTTATTTCCCAAGTTTGAACCGAACCCCCCGTGGCGAGTCCGCTTCGGACTTGACCGATTTTTTAGAATTGGATTGACCGTATTTTGTTTCTACTTTCCTGAATTGGTACGTATTCATTAATTATTTCACAAAAACTCAAATACTGAACTTTTATTTTTATGTTTCATCATGTAAACAAAGCCGGGTATTTATTTAACGTTGCTAAGCTGCGGAGCATAAAATTAATGAATTTCATTAGTATAATGTCAACACCACATTTACATCTTTCACATTTTTATCTTCGTCCTTTCGGGCGGATGAAAAGAAATACGGCCGACAAACCAAACAGTTAAGAAAATACTTAATTTAGCTAAAAAGTTCCGTACACAAAATATAACTTAATTCGTATCTAGGTTGAATATGAAGATAAACTTTCAAAGTTCTTTTTACTTTGAGCAGAAATTATGCGATTGTTATCTATCATTTGGATAACAGATGATGTAATTTTGTGACATTTTCAATAATACTAATCCATTTATTATTTATTTTTTATTATAAGCCACTTGTGTCCCACTGCAGGGCAAAGGCCTCCCTTCCTTCCTCCCATTTTTCTCTGTCTTTTGCTAATGTGACCCAGTCCTTTTCGTAGAAGTCTAGCTCGTCACGCCATCTCCTTCTAATCTAATAATTCTCTACTAATCCATACTAAAATTAAATATTTGCGCACCACATTTAAAGGTAGAATGTAAATGTTTCACATTAATGTGGCCCATAAATGTTAAGATCGCACATACTACTTGTACACCTATATTCTGGCAAATATATTATTTTTATCTTTTTATAAATAAAATAAGTTATATTTCTGTATATATATTTATCTATCTAGCCGAGAACTAGGACCATTAAATTGAAAACCATCACGTATTTCACACCACACTTCGAAAAATGCGAGCAATCCATAATAGTATATATTAAATTCCTCTCCGATATCACCCCTATTATGTACCCCAAAGCCTTAATAAACCGCTGAATGGAATCTTCAATTACAATCCTCACACTGGGGTACAGGGGTGCTAAGGAACCCCATAAAAATGTCGTGGTCCGCATACCGTGGCCTGTGAGGATTATCAGAATTTTTTAATTAAGAATAAGTGAACCCCACCCGAGGTTCTTTTGTTTTCGTAAATGAAGACGCGATTTTATTTCAACCACGATTTATGTCAGTCTAGGTCGATTTAAATGTTATAAAGGCGGTCTTAAAGAGATTTTTTAATTAGTCGGATAGCTCGGCGGAGTTTTTTTTTGCCATTTTTGACGATATTCTCAGTGTTTAATTATCCTTGACATGTTTTGGAAGGTTTTATGTTTATTCTTAGACATTTTAAGAGTTCAATGTGGTAGCCTGGATTATGATGTTGTACAGGCAATGTTGTTTAGTTTATTCTTATGCCTTTACCTAATTGGTTTCCATATTCCATTTTGTTTAGACTTTATTTAGGTTCGAAAGAGATCCATTATAACATTCAGAACACACTTTTTTATTTTGAAAATTCTTCATCATTCCGTTAAACCAAACCAATTACCAAAAACATATTCATACAAAACTCAACGCTCCATTTTTTGACCACTCAATTACCGACAAACAGAGATATAAAGGTGATCCCACACTCGCCGCTAGAGGGCGCACTCGACGCGCGTCGAACAAATTATCTGACATGTGTGGAAGGGCCTTGGAGGGCGCTTGACATACTTCCGCGCGTCTGCGATAATTGTTGAGTTGTTTGTGTCACGGCACAGGCTGGCTGTTGTACGGACGGTGTTTATATTAGCTTTAGGAGACACCTACAAGTACGACTGTCGTGTCCAATTCTAGGCAAATTGAAGTATTTTTTTGTAAGAATAGCAAGTTATTCCTTCTTAGTTTCTTAATAGATGTAATTTTATAGTTTTTAATTTTCTTGCTCACTTTATTTAAAAAATATGTAGTTATTCTACCTGACCTTTCTTGAATTTGGTATTTTGCTCAAATTTCATATCGTATATATTTATCCTATCTTAAAATCCCCATTCAACAAACTCTGTTGTCTTCAACCTTAGCAATCATGTGTGTCTGCAACTCTGCAGTCTATTTCTTTTGAATACTTACCAAAATGACCTAGATGTAAGTTTTCATCTGCTTTCTGCTTCCATTTCCTAGGATTTCATTATATTTCCTATATCCACTATTGTTGCTGAACTCCTTACCTCATCTTCTCTAGTTTGCGTAGTCTGTCTACTTTCTTTGGCTTACCTTATCCCTGATTTCCTGTCGCATCTTCTCGCGTTCCTCCTCCATCTTGCGGTGCTTCTCCTTGCGCCGCTCCTCGGCCTCGCGGATGGCTTCTTGTCGCTCGCGTTCTGCTTCCTCTTCCTTTTCCTTATCGTCGCTGTCATCGCCGTCACCACCGACTGCCCCTGGAACAAGGAGAGGATCCGGGTTAGTCACAGTTTTACAAATTCTTACATTTAAAATTCTCGTGTCAAAGTTTTATGAAATTTTACATGTATATTTGGTAGGTTTGAGAATCGGTCGTAATTTATGTTTCATACCCCTAAGTGAAGGTTGGCCAGTTCCAGAAAAGGAGCTAAGCAGCGGGTGAAACCACTGGGCACAGCTAGTATAAATATAGAAATGGAGATTCTAGAGCATCGTATGAAAATCTTGGATGTGGAATAATATATACTAGCCCGTCATTCAATTTACAATTGTATGGTAAAATCCTTACTAATATTTTAAAAGCAAAAGTAAGTTTGTTTGTTACCTCTTCACGCTTTAATGGCTAAACCGATTTTGATCAATTTTGGTACAGAGATAGTTGGGAGCCAGGAGACGGACATAGGCTATTTTTTTTAAGTGGGATGTGTGGGAGAAAGAGGGACGAAAAGAGAAAACCTAGCGTTGCTATTACAAATCAATAAGGCGCAAGGGGAACTGTGTTACCCTGAATTTAACGCAAGCGAAGCCGCGGGCAAAAGCTAGTCCTTAAATAAAAACTTGCCAGACTGTCAAAACTCTTTGTGATATTAGAACAAACTTGACTAAAGAATACTCAGAACTCTTTGTAAGTAATATTCTAACCAAAAGACAACGATAAAACGTCAGATGTTATAAGAAAGAGACGAACGTAGATTATTCGTAACTTAGAATATTTCAAGCGTCTCCATTTAATTTGGCGCCTCAACATAATTCCGTGAACCAGTAAAATAAAACAAAGAGAACTCAGGTACCTGTTAATGTTTAAATTAGCAAAGTCTTTGTAACTACACTCTTGATTAAGTACCGAGCTTACTTTTAGAACCTTTTGTTCTTGTAATCTTGGAGTAGTCTTGCTTAAACAAGGTTATGGACAAGAATAATGTTGTTCAGGAAGCCTATTAAAGAGTAGCATCAAATTGTAGGCGAAACCGGTTTGAAACTTCAAAATAGCACTTACTGAAGTACAGCATTTATCATCATCATCATTTGGGGTCGGCGCAACACGTTTTCTTCTTCCATTCTCCCCTATCAGACGTCACGGCATCATTCACTCCTTTCTCCTTCATATCATTCCTTACACAATCCATCCATCTTTTCAAGTACAACATTTATAGTATATCCTCATTACAGCGGTAGCAGAAACGGTTCTCTATAAAAAGTCAAATAGGGAATACTATATGCAGAATAATTGGTATCTATCGTATGGTTTCTAAAATTTCAGGGAAATTCAGTGATCTTAATTTAAAAATTTAAATTGTTTTAAAATATACGTTAAACTGACACAGATTGTATTACACGTAAATAGGAACTCCAACCGTCCACCGACTACACCAACAAAAACTAATTTAAAAACAATCCCCCTCATCAGAAGAACGCATTGAAATTAGAAAACACATTTGCACCACTCCTAACCGCTCACGGTCGGTCTCAACCGCCTCAAACCGGTTCCATCCGGTCGAGTGGTCGATCTAACAGGGCTGCTATTCAAAAATCCATTTCACGTCAATCTGAACAATTCGCACGTCGAACGCACGCGTTGGCGCGAACGGTTCGCATACAATTTTCTATTCGTTAAAAAAAAAATGGCGGACTATTTTTTCGTATTGTCTGTGGTTCGTGTTGAGAATATGGCGGTGTGTGTTGGAGATGTGTGAAGTGTTTATTGGATTGTTTGATTTACATGTGTTGTGTTTCAAAACTATTGTGAATAATAAAACAAAAATATCTCAAATCCATAATTTACATTAGGAATGTCAAAAGAAGTGTTCAGTGTAGTATAGCGTATCTTCAGTAAATACAGTGCGCAAAAATGTTTGTATCATTCCTTTACGTCTACGAATACAAAATGTATCTTGAGATGGGTTTTTCATAAGCTTCTTACACGAAATGCTTGAAAGCTTAGACCTGTCTGTCGTTTTGTAGAAAAAACTAGTTTTACTCAAGATCTACAATATGATATTTAAATTTAAAAGTCTCGACTACAAGCAAGAGACATTTTTATACACAAAATAATTTTATAGCATTGTAGAATATGCAATATCAGTGTAAAACCCTATAAAGGAGCTGACGACTATTAACTAGAGTCTGAAAATAAACCTTTCTTATGTTGGAATAAAATTAAAATCTCATATATTCTATAGAGAGTCAGCAGTTTTTGAATATCATCTATTTTATCTTGAGACTACGTGCCTAGTACTACAAATTTAGACACACCCATTATCTATCGACCCCCACAGTATCCCTATATGGCTATCTATTCTATAGTAGATAGCCGGCTCATCTCACAAACCACACACGCACACTAAACATTCCAACCGCCAAAAGAGTTCCACTCATTTCCATAGTGCACCGAACAATGTCCCCGCATTCAATATCGCCGGTAAACGAATTCCGATGGAGCAGCGTCTCAACAATTCAATTTACTGAGGAGGCGAGTCCCCAATAAATGATTCCCATTAAGAAAAAGGCGGTCGTACATGCTATAGAACCTTTAATTGATCCCATCGTGTCTCCGACAGAATAATGAGTTCGATTCAACAATTCAAATTCAATAATTTTCGAGGACTGTGGAACGACACGTCTTGAGCTCGGTTTTCATCGACGCGGCGTTTTTTAAATTAAATATCCGTCGAACTTTACGTTTTGTGAATATTAATAGGTTATTTTTAAATTTAAATGATAATGAATTTGTTGTTTGTGTTGCGTTATGAATATTTTTTCGATGGCTTTGTATGAATAAGGTGAATGGATTGGATTCATTTTTATTAGGTAGAGAGATGTTTTTCTAGGGCGAAAAATTTTGTCAGAAACAATGATCTATAGAGTGAATGTTAGTGAATGTAAAAATCTTTATTTGGTATGGAAATGCCGGGACCGGGACTTTATTTGTGATGTTTTTCAGATCGATCGTAGACTAAAAAAAAGAATATTAAAGATCGAATGCAGTTTGCGTTTCGATTATGCCTACCATCATTAGAAAAAAAAATGTAGCGTTAGAAAACATTATGATGAACCATGAATGTGCTCTTCGACATTTTTTCATCGTATTGAAAACTTAACAGACTCCGTATAACATACTTTATACAAGAAAACACACGCTTACCGCAGCACACATGAAAATTTACAACAAGATAATTACATAACCAGCGATTGGAACAGTACGGCTTCCCCTTATAATTGAATTGGTATCTTCCAGCACGGTTTGAGTCTAGACCCAGCCTTGTTGGCTGAGTTCGCGACTAGTTTGTTAGTTCAGACTTGATTCGTGTGTTAGCGAGTTTAAGAAGGATGTAGATTTGGTTATTATGATTTAATTTGCTGTTTGTTTATGATTTTTTGGGGTTATCATGTGACTGGTAGGACAAAACAGCAACCAGGTTTAAGTGTTAAAGTAAGTGAAACGATATTGTGTTGTGACGGCACGGTTGGTGCAGTGGCTGAGCGATCGACTGCTGCGCTGCGTGTCGCGGGTTTGATTCCCACTCGGAACACATATTTGTATGACCTGCAGATAATTGTTTCGGGTCTGACGGTTTGTGTATGTGAGTTTAAATGTTTGTAAACGCACCCACGATACAAGAGAAATTCCTAGTGCGGAGAAACGGGTTTTTTAATAAAAAAAGGGATGTGTGTACTAATGTACACGCGTTAGAAGTTATACTTCTATGGTGTAAAGAAAAAAAACTTTGGTTACCCATCCATATCCAAACCTCGGCAAGGGTTGCTTAACCTGGCCCCGTGTGGTAACCCATCCATTTCCAAACCTCGGCAAGAATTGCTTAACCTAGCCCCCTGTGGTAACCCATCAATTTCCAAACCTTGGCAAGGGTTGCTTAACCTGGCCCCCTATGGTAACCCATCCATTTCCAAACCTTGGTGAGGGTTGCTTAACCTGGCCCACTGTGGTAACCCATCCATTTCCAAACCTCGGCTATGCAATAGCTTAATAAAAACACCACCAATATTTTTTTATTATGAAACACGTATTCTAAATATAAAAATACTAGGATATACAACATGAACATAGTTACTAGAACACCTATAACTAACTTCACGATGTCGCTGTGCGCGCGCAAATCACTCTCATCATTTTTCTACATCGCGCCAAAAGAAGTATAACTTCAAAAATAGTATACCTACGTAATTTTGGCAAAATACATTGTATGGAATCTTAATTATACATCAAGATTGCTTTAAATTGAGTATGAAACTGACTTGAACATACTTCGAAACGAATGTTAATCACACACATTAGTTTCGGCGGATTGTTTTCGACAAAGATTTTGGCAGCCGATTCAAAATACATGAATGGTAGTGATTTTGATATCATGAGTATCCGGTTTGAAAAATCATAAGTTTTGAAGTAACGTATAGCCTGATTCTTCAACAGACGCATACAAATATATACCCCAACATTTCGGTCTCCAATCACACTTCATAAAATCTGTATCAAACTGCACTTAACCTGTGTTGCTCGTCCCCTAGATCTCGTCCCCAAATCTCGCCCCCTTTTCCAAAAATATGGCGATAATAACAGCATCGGCGTTCCGTTCCAATTAACTTTACGAGTTTGTTTACCGGACTCCGCCATTACAGTAATGTCCTCGTTACCGATACGTTTATGACTGTATTTGCTTTGCTAAGTGATGGTGGGTGTCATGGCAACGACTATGGCATCTTGTTGGGACTGATCTTTGGATCTGAAGAGTGAATGCAAATGTGATTTTAAGTGCGTGTCTATTTCCTTGATTAGATCTAGACATACTATGCACAATCCTAATAAAACATTGTTAGAGCTGTTGTAACATCATCTGCCTAGCATTTCCTTACTAATCTAACGTGGTGCAGCTGAATACAAGAATTTTACATGGAATGACTGTTTTTCTAACCAACGGTTTAATGTGTTTTCTGGAAGAAATTCGGTATGTAATGGGTTGTCACCCATCCTTGGACCCACATAGGCAACTGCAGTTTAACCTAAAGATCGACCCGATCGGCTGTAACTATTTAGTCACCATAACTATGGTTTAAGGGTATATTTGAAACAAGCTTGTGTACTGTGATAGGACGTCAAGTTATTAAAAATCACTGATGTTGACGTAAATTCAAATAACACACGTTATTTTTCATCAGTAAAATAATGAATAAGACGCGTGTCAGTTAAAAAGAAACTTTACGCTACCCCCCTGCCTACTCTTTTTATGAGAACTGCCGTAATAGAACGTAATAGAACAGGGTATTGTTGTAACTTCCTATTGGTATTGTATTGCCTTTGACATTTGCTTGACTTGCTTCAAGAAATATTAAAGGAGTCTACGATAAGAAGTTCACACAATTGAAACCATTTCAATACCAATACTACAGAGGTTCTAACAAAATTGAATTGTATTGAAAATGGAGTATGGTTGAAAATGGTGTAGAATGCGAAGGGTTATGAAGGTCAGACGGTACTCGTTGTGAAAACTTAGAACTTATATTTTTAATAAAGAATGGTCTAGCCGTTAAACCCTTTAGCCTCACTTCAAACATAAAAACTTAATTGAATAAAGACTAGTCTAGCCATTGTTAAATATACTTGACCATATTCTAAGAAATTGGCTTAAAAATCTAGCCTCAAAGATAACTTACCAGGCTAGATTGAATTTATTATGAGAATCGATTTTGCGAATACTCAAGCTATCGATTTTAAAACAAACAGTTTTTATGTGTTGATGGTGATGTTTAATATTTATATATTGTGCAAACAAACATTTTGGGAATATCTATAAATTGTAGTAAAAACTTCAATCAACACCGGCAGTACGAGAAGTGGCTTGAATAAAGAATATGTTTTTAAAGAGTACGTAATTAAAGTATAACTGTAATCGTTTCACAAATGTTCGCCAGTGTGCCACCGGCTTAAGATATAAATAATTTGCTGCCACGTAAAAGGTATACGTTTTTATAGCAACTTCATATTTATGGCTCCTTTGGGATGCAGGATGAAATATAACTTCCTTTTGCTTCAACATTATGTAACAACGAAGATTATTATTATGCTTGTTCGTAGTCATTTGAAATAATATCGTAAAAGGAATTATAATAGCAGCCTGGTTTTGTTGCAGTGCAGGTGAAAAGGCTTGGTCTATATACAAATAAGGAATGAACATTGAATACTATGGTTCTACAATACAGAGTGACGATTACTGATTATATTTATTCCGTCAAAACGTCATTTGAAAATCCAAAAAACAGAACGATTTGGCCAATCGCTCAGCCACTATGTGTGAGCGATTGGCTTCTGCGCTGCGTATCACAAGTTCGCTACAGCTAGTTGCTCTGGGTCTAGCTATTTGTGTCTGTTAGTTTAAATGTTTGTGAACTCACCCACCAAACCGAAAAAAATGCATAGTGTAGGAGAACTTTTTAACAAAATACTTCAAGAATTAACCTAAACTAGAATAGCACTATTCGTTCAGGCTCACAAACAAAAAAAATGTTTCCCATCATGATTCTCCTGAAAGGGCCATTTTAGACCCCCAGCCTACTTCCGTAGGAAAAAAAAACTGTAGGTTTACATATTTTTGAAAACATACGTAATTTTAAAAATAATACCAGCAGAACAAAACATCAGTTATTACAGTCAGGATAAAAAGTTTATGCGTACATCCCGTTGGAAAGAGTACAAAATGACGGACATTAACATGTCCATGTAGCCCATTACAAAGATACAAGAACCATTAAAATTACCCCGAGATAACCCCCATTAATTCCGTCTCTGTCAAATGTAAATAAAAAAAGGGACAAAATAAACACCCCTTTTGTTCATAAAGAGGTTGCATGTGCCTTATAATAGATAATACATGATATGGGGGCCTAATGTAATACCTTTCCTTTGCCTATGGGACGACCCAAAATTGATACGTTAGAGTGTGGCATAGTGCTGAATGGAGCGGGAAGCGACAAACTGTATTATTAACATGAAAATAAAACTGATTGGTTCGGTACTGAGATTTAAGAACTGGCCAAGAGCGTGTCAGACTCGCACAAGACGGATTTCGTACGAATTTGCGACATAAACAGATATATCTTTTGACTGCGTAAACTTGGAGGGTTGATTTTTTCACAGCTCAGAGGGACTTTAGAGAGTAAATTTGGCTTGCCACGGTCATCAACCAAGCCAGGGCGAGGTATTTTAAGATATATTTTTGAATTTTCGTTCAAAAATATATTTTTGAATTTTCGTTCAAAAATATATCTTAAAATGCCTGGCTTTATTACAGTGACTGAGTATTTCCATTTAGAAATAATCACGTAACAAAACAACACGGGGTAAACCCACCCACGATACAGGAAAAAATCCTAGTGTGGGGCAACGTTTCTTAAAAAAAACTAATTTCAACATAATGTACTAATTCCCCTTATCAAATACAATGTTCCCGCTCACGGCACTAAGGCCGCTACCTTACGCGACTAAACTCGAAGGGACTGAAAGTAATCACGGCCGAGTTTTTCAGGAATCCTTATCGCTCACCTAAGCTTTCAGCGAAGGTTTTATTTTATTATGATAACGTGTATTACGTGTTTCTTGTTCGACTTTTTCAAAGGCTTTTTTAATAAGGTTTTTTTCAGTGTTTTTTTGTTATCTACCGATGTTATGATTTTTTTGTAAAATTGTTGTCAATTTTGTTTGGTTGGTAATGATTTTTAGATTACTTTTTATGTATTCAGAGATGTACTTGATGAATTGGACACTCTCAGTTCTCGTAAAGATAAATAACCAGTACTGCATTTAGTTTTCGATTACTATCATACCAACCGTTTTTCTTTCCAGTGCCAAATATGATAGGTATTTTTTTCCAAAAACATTAATGCAAATATAATTTATAATTGAAATATTTAAATAAATTATTGTAATATAGAAATATATTTATATTGTCTTGCAAATTGAATTAAATTTACATAAAAAACCCTTTTTAAACTGTCATGGCTATTAACATTTTAAAAATACTGATAAGTATGAAATACAACAAATAGACTGACTTGTTAGTCACGAATTTTAAAGAACGATAGCAAAACATTTTGCGTTATAATATCAAGTTTTTACACAGGTTTTTTTTTAGAAGTTATTTCAAGAGAAAATCGGTTTTAAGTATTGCAATGTGTACACATAGTACTCGTATCTAAACAAGAACAATGCGTCTGCCTCGAATGTCGTTTGTGATGACAAAAAGCAAACCCGATGATGCTACCCTAGCCCGGCAGTAGGTATAGCAAGGTACATACAGTGGTAGTGGTGGTGGTGGTGGAGACAGGCGGCGCCGGGCGGCTATTATTAGCGCGATCGATACCGGCGGCTCCGGCGAGTTTGTTGAACTAAATCCACTGAGCACTACAACTAACGCGGTGAAAACAAAAGTAAAGGTTTACGGGCGGTTGGACGTTTTGTACGTTTTTATTGTTGAGCAACTAGAGTTTTGTTACAAGTTCTTTTGAACAGATTTCGTCAAAGAAAATTTTTGATTTTTCTGTACCGTAACTGTTAAAGATATACGTATTTGTCTCAATATAAAGATATGTCAATCTAGTAACCATAATATATAACATTAAACATACCTTATAATACACTCATTTTAAAAAACAGTTAGTTCTAAAAAAAAACTAATATACACAGTTTTTCCACCCTAGTCAATTATCTTGTAAATTTAGAACTGTTAACTATAACTTTGATATCTCTTTCAAAGTAAATTACAGCTGTTCTATTTTCTAAAGGTATTATTACCTTAGCACCATTATTAATGTATATTTCTTCGTATTTAATCAAGCCACACTCAATAGACGCCTTCAAACACAATACACAAAGAACACAAGAAACCGTCAATTCTAAAGCTAAAAGTCACAGTTAAGTAGCACAAAGAGAGCTCGTTATCATAATTGTGGCCAACTTAACTCCCCAAGTCACCGTTAAGTTGAACTTAAGTTCAAACCTTTAATAACTTGAAGTTCACTCTTCTCTTCTCTGAATTATTTACTTTGATTTTAGGGTTTCAAGTTCCAAAGATTTATTTTACGCAAGAGTATGTGAGTTGAAATTGTTAGCGTAGCAGCGTAGCGCTACGGCGTAGCAATGTACTCGTACTGCGTCGTAGTAATCTCGTAGCCTTGAAATGTGTTAGTAAGATTTTGTACTAGAGTCAATCGATATAATGTATTTCTGCTACCCCGCTTCAAATGGAAACAACAGTGAAAAGGGCCGCGATTTACAACATGTAGTTCGTTCGGATTCCATTCCGCATTCCGCTTTCCTGGGATGCCTAAGTCCCATCATTGGGAATAATACAAACTGTTTATACTCAAACATTAACAAAAACTATTCTGCAAATGGTTCCGATTTAACATACTGCAATTAAAATTCTATAAAAAATAACCTTGAAAAACAGAAATCGATTTTCCATAAATAGACAAGTTACTTAGTACTCAATCGATAGGAATACTTATACAGTTCAACAACCCACAGTTATGCAACGTCGTGCTCTTTGAACTCTGTATCCTGGTTTACTGACTAGTTCTAGGAGTTTTTCTATGCACTGTTCATAGGTTAGGTCAAGTTAGAAGCAAGTTTCTAAATTTTTACTCATATACATCGCGCCTGTAGTTCTCGAAGGGTACGCCAGATGTATATTAATAGTACACCCAGCATTTTCAATCAAGCCACCGATTAAATGGTAATATTACTACAAAAGAATTCCTGGTGGAAAAACCAAATGTTACACTGGCAATTCCCGGGAATCGAACTCAAAACCGCAAGCAGCGCAGTAGTACTTGCGACCACTAAAACAGCGAACCACATATTGTTTCTGGTTAATTTGAAAGTGACCCCTGTGCAGTCTAGAACTACTACTGCGTATAATAAGGATCAAATTCGATGATTTTGTCCATAAATTATAAATTAAATTCTTTATGAGGCCTTGGAAGCCCTTTGTTTTTAAAATTCTTGATATAATTATCAGAGTTAGTTTTTTTTGTCAACTTTACGGTCTTGGTACTTCTAATAATGATTACTTTGTATACGCACCTACTACCTTTATAATGGAATTTTCAGTACTAAACGAAAAATAAAAAGTAACTACATAACAAAAGTACCTCATTTTTCCACCCCCAGAGAGCACTGAATTCACAAACCAGACATATCTAAGAGATAACTCGCCAATTAAACGCAAAAGGAATTCTGAACTTTCAGACTTTTCGGAACAAGTCAGAACTTTTTGCGGTTAATTAAAAAAAAGCCGTCAGAAAAGTTTCCGAATAACAATGCGAAGTATGGAATCTTCCTTGAATTGCTTTTTTGAGGAAATTAATCTTATTTTTGAGGAAAATTTTTACGTTTTTCTAATTTGTTTTTTTTTCTTGAATAGTTTAATTGCTTCGTTCTTTGTTGTGGCGTTTATGGGGGAAAGTATTTCAGGAAATAAAAATGTTCAGTCTTATGTTCAGCACTACTGAAAAAGGAATGCGTTTTTACATCTAATATATAAAATTCTCGTGTCACAGTTTTCGTTCCCATACTCCTTCGAAACGACTGGACCGATTTAAACGAAATTATGTGTACATATCGGGTAGGTCTGAGAATCGGCCAACATCTATTTTTCATAGCCCTAAGTGGGCAGCGAGTGAAACCGCTGTGCACAGCTAGTAGTGTATAAAGAAATGGTATGAAAAGGCTTTCACATCATAGTCAGACGTGTTGTAAGTTATAATGAATTATTAAAGTTACCTTATGCGTTAACATGAAAGTATTTACAAACAACTTCTTTTTATTCTAGACAACTTTAGATAGAAAGTTGTAAAGTGTCTTATGTTGTTATTTCACGAACGATATTGCTTCGTGTTGTTCGTATTTCATAATTTTGTAGTAGGTACATTTTTCTCAAATTGTCTTAAAAGATGCTGGGTTTTGGAGGTCAGATAGATTGTTGCTCCGTAAAAAATACTGGGTTTCAGTTGGTTCTAGTAAGATTTGTCGCCGATTCTACACATATCGGAGGGCATGGCAGTGCCCTCGCAAGTCGAGCGCAAAGCAAACACTGCCGTGCCATCCTTCACTGGAACTGTTTCACCGCATTTTCAAACCCCTATTTTAGAACCTCTGGATAAGACCAGAACGTAGAAATTTTCGTCATCTAGTAAACTATATTTCATTACTTTTTAGAGATAAACAAGCAGCTCCATCGAGACTTGCCTAGTTTTTTACTTCTGCTAAAATTAACCAAATTGTCCAACAACAAAATGTCTCTTCTACCTAAGACCTCTCAATGGTCTATACTCAACAGTCCGAACACCACATAAACACCGTATTGTATACTAACCGTTAGATAGCAATATTAATACATGGCCGCGATACAATCAGGGCTGCCAACATAAATAATGCGCGCTCGTTGAAACAAGCTATTATTTTAGCGTGGCAACACTGTAACCTACTTCTCGGAATAGATACCGCGGAATAAAAATATGGACGTCGATTGTCGTTTTTTAAAATTGGGGATTTGTTGCAATTTATTGGAGCTTTTTGTGATGTTTAAACAGTTTGGTGTTGACTTAGATTTTGCTGTGTTTGTAAAAATATTTTTCGAATGTTTCGGACAAATATTTTGTACAGTTAAAGATCTGAAACATTTTTTTGACGTGATAACGTCTTTAAAATAGTTTTAGTCGGGTGACATGTTCAGAAACTTGTGTCACACCAAAACCTCACGAGCGCGATCGCAGGTATAACGAGAGAGAGACGGACCGATCTCCCGTCTCATCTCGAGCGCTGCCAGTCATTCCGTGAAACTTGTCACGCGGAATCCTCACGAGCGGAGGCAGGCATAGCGTTCGAGTGAGTGGACCGATCTTCCGTCTCTCTCACTCTAGCGGCATACAAACGAATGGAGATTTTCTCGTGCGGTTAAGGTTTCGTTGAATGTTTAACAGTGAAACAAAATGTGAAGTGCAAGTGAAGTGTTACAACAATTGCAACAAAAAAAGGTGAATAAAATAGCCTACTTACTAACAATTAACATTCTTGAATAAACTTGTAAAAGTAATGAAAGATGGAAAAAAGACACGTGTAAACAAACGAAATTTAGAGGTTATGTTATGATAAAAATGAATTGTGGTAGTGCTAAATAAAAACATAGTTGGACTCATACCCTAAATAATTATAATACGGAATTTCTTACTTTTCCTATCATCGTCCTATCCTGAACAGAATTACCCAGATTGGAAACAGATAAATTTACGTGAAGATTGTAACTGATCGTATTGTATGTTATGTATGTATGTATGTATGCATAAATGTTTGTATAAATGTATAAAAGTATGTTTGTATGAATGTATGTATGAAGAAAAATGTATATCATAGTCGAATAAGTAAACTTGTCATTTTACACCCGAAATTTATCATCAAAAGTGTGAATAAAACGATAGATGTAATTTAAAATTTGAAAAAATTGTTATCTTCATTAATTCCTTACTTCCCAAAAACTTATATCACCAATAAGACGTTATCACGTAAACATCTCGATCGTAAACCTACTTTACAAACAACCAATTTTTTTTTTCTATTTATAAACATAATTGTCTAATATGAATAATTGGTTGCTGTAATTTTTTTAAATCTGGTTTGGAAATAATACCAGATAGTTACTGTACCGGGTATATATGTATATTTTCCATATAAATTTAAACGTTTTACAGATCACGAAGTCCTCACAAAGATTTCGCATTACGTGCTAGTTTAAGCAATTTCATACAAACCCACAAAAGATGAAAATATAAAATATAACCACTTAATAACTCAACATGACTTAGATAACTGATTAACTTTATAGCACGTTTCTCGTAGCGTCGTAGCAGTGTCGTAGCAGTGTCGTAGCACTGTCAAACCCAGACAAGTTTCGTAGACATCTGCCGTAGACATCAATACGGGAATTGTGTTTATTATTGTTGAATGCACTTTGAGAGATGTTTCGTTTTAAGTTCGGTAACTGATAAGTCTGTTATGATTTGGTTATTATATTACTAGAACGACAAGATAGTCTTGTCGTTTTTCTTCTTTGTCGTGTGGTTGGTGACTAACCGGATGTCAGAGTTTATAATGCCGCCGATTGGCCTCTGTCTTGGCTAATATGCCTCTGACAATGATTTCTCAGGCATGCTGGTTTATTATCACCCTAGAAAATGATAATTATAGAAAACGCACATGAATACGAAAATTCAGAGGTGCATTTCTTGCCGTTGTAAATTATTTTCATGTAAGTTTATTAAAATAAGTATACAAACGATACTTTTCGTGTTATTGTGTAACCCTTCTACTCAACAATTGAATAGATTTTGTCACCACTAAAAAGTACATTTTATTTAAATAGAGAGTTTGACATGTGATATTTAAAGTTCTCTCAGAGTTATTTTATGTACAAGTATGAGAAATACTACTTAGATAACATATGTTTTACTCTTTTAATGGGAGAAGATAAAACACATATATTTCTACAAACGCTTCAATATAGTCTAGTAAATGCGAGCCTATTACCACAGACCAAAAATACTAGCCGTTAATACGATCATTAATTATACCATTTCGCAGAAGTCGCAATTGTAATTCAGTCAAATAAAACGATTTACAACAGACTAAATGGAATAGATATCAAGTTACTGGAAATCGCGTGTTATATTAATGAGACCACTATATATATATATATATATATATTTATAAAGTCTATATACCTAAGGCGCCTGTCCCACCGTCCGAGATTAGCGAGACGCAAGTGGAGTTAGCAACTAAAAATTATTTGACTGTGTGACCGAGATCTTTTTTTACAGATGATGCCTGTGGACGGGGAGCAATGGTTAGCTCACCGTCCGTCCGTCTATGGACGACATACCATGTCGACGGGGCGTTAGTGTTCCACGAGCGGCTCAGAGATGTAAGCAATGCAGAGGAGCCTACCAGGACCTAACATAAAGGGCAATAGAAGGAACATGGGTGGGTTTTAGTCATTACAAGTCTGACACTCCTCCCAGTTCGCCCAGAGCAGGGGGAGCTATTTGATAATTCGCAAAAAAAGGCCGTGAAAAAAGGCAGTTTCGATTACGTATTCTTATTCAAGGTATACTAAATAGTATCATTATTTCAAGCAAATTGCTAAATAAATGAAGATCAGAATCTATTTTTTTATCAAGTATATTTGCATAAAGCTGATTTATTAGAAGTTACGTTAAAATGAATAAACGATTAATAGTTTGATGTCTATCTATTGATTAATGGAAACTTATTTGCTTTGGCAGTTTACCGTTTGTAAAAAAAAACAGTTTTATAGTACAGAATAAATCTGGTTCTTCTAACCTGACAGACAGATGTGTTGCTGGGGAGTTTGTTCCGCCACTTCTTCTTCCCAGCTAAAACACTAGGAAGTGGCGAAGGGCAGGGCGTTTTTGTGGGACTGTCTCTTGTAATGTGACGTTCAAAAAGTGCTGATTATCAGCCTAATTTGAATAAATAACTTTTGATTTTGAATGATTAGTTCAGAGATTGCGATTTCTAGGATTTAGCAACTGAAGAAGATACCCGAATCCGATCAAGAGATACACTTTCGTTTCAGGACTGTAGCCTGTCATCAACTGGTATCTGTCATAGAGGTATAGGAATGTCCTGAATAGATAGTATTAGAATATCTGTCCTTTTCTCAATTAATATGCAACTAGGTTTTGAAATTCAAGGTAATACAGTTCCCCTTTCCGGATTTACAGGTACCAGCTACCTGTAGTTTTTGCCCTTGCGCCTTATTTATTGTAAAATCATGCTAAATTTCACTTTTCTTCCCTGACATCTAACTCTTTTTTTTAAATAGTCTATTTCCGTCTCAAGGGTCCCAACTATCTCTGTACTAAACTTCATCAAAATCGGTTTAGCTATTTAGGCGTGAAGACGTAACAAACAAACAAACATTTTTACTTTCACTTTTATAATATTAGCAAAAGTTTGACTCAACTAAAAGATATTAATTAACTTTCACAAACATCCCTCTTTCCCATAAAACCATTTTAATATCCTCAAAAACCGCATCGCCCATAAAACTGAACATAGTCCAGTAAATTTGGGACCTCGGGGTGAAAACTACTTTCATCCACCGTCAACTCGCCCCCACGAAGACAGAACACAGTTCATTAATCTGGGGGCGAACACAAGAGGGCGCCGCTGTGCTTGTTTTTTAATTTTCTCTGACAAGGATATAGTGTACAATATGTGGATATGTGCAACTAGATGAGGTTGGTTTTTATATATCAAAAAAAAATAAGGGTGAACTTACTGGAAACTTTTTACTAGACTAGATTCATATCCAAATAAAAGGTATGTAACAACTTTATTTTTACATCTCACGAAACACTGTTTTTATGAGGAATGGCTAAATACTATATTTTTGTCAACGTCTCCCGACTAGACTACACTAAGTGGAATTATTGTGTCTTTAAAAATGAATCTTAAGAACCGAAATTACTTTGAATCTTAGCATAACTAATTTTAATATTTATTAATATACTACATAACTTATAAATAAATTAAAAAATAGCGTTAAATATTCATCCTCAACGCTGTCAGTTGGCAATGTCCACTAGAGACTGGCCGCGTTGCCACGTTGTATGGCAACGCTAAGCCTCTGGCCAAAGTAAAAGCCAGCTAAATATTGTCTTCTAAAAAAATCAGTTATCTTTAACAAATTGTGTGCTATCTCTTCTAGTCTCCCTACGTCTGCGCCACACTCGGCTTTTTACTTAATTAAAAGTTTCCACGACGCGCGAGTCTTTTTATTATACAGTTAGTTGTAACTTGTACCGCAACTATGTGTGTAGGTGCATATATGTACGTACGAGTAGGTACATATATGTACGTACGAGTAGGCACACATATGTAGGGAATACGCTCTAGGTTCTCTTTTTGGGGTATTGTAATGATGTATATTTAGTTTGTACTGACTACATTTTGGTTTATTAAATTTTAAAGTAAATTCTGAGAGGTCTATGCTTAGCAAAGGTCAATGATACGTTAGTAGCTATTTATTTGTAGATAGCATTGTTCAGTCGATGGCTCAGGAGTCTTTAAAAAAACTTAAAAAATAGTTTTTTTAAACGCTTCTGCCGACCCATTCAGGCCATATCGGCGAACTGTTACAAATATATTCTGTTAGTAAATAAATAATATTCGTACTACTTACTTATTACTGTCATGTATTGAATCTGAGACCTAACAAGATAATTAATACTAATATGTAGTAAGCAAGTCCTGCATACGGGTTTGACATTAATAATAGCGAATTAAGATATTAATTACGATAACGAGAGCCCATTTAGGTAATATATGGATGTTATCAACTTATCATACGTTCATCTTATGTTTCGCTATAGGTGCTTGTTCATAAATACGAGATATATGTAGCTTTTCAGCCAAATTAAAATAAAGGTAAAAGATAAAGATACATTTAACTGTATTACCTAACCTATAACATAACCTAACTAAGATAGGTAGGTCTTGACATTCAAAAGTGCCTGCAATGATCTAATTGAAATAAATGATTTGAGTTTATAAACACATGATACATAAGATATGCACATATGGAATGAGTTTAATATTTCTGGTTCAACAACAAGTTGTTTTGTCGTTTTCGGTGTATAAAATAGTTCACGATTAATTGGTAAAAAATTACAAAAACAGAATGTGGTCAAATATGTTGAAATTCGTTTTTGTAAAATTTTATTATTTGTAGAAAAAAATAGTAGTAATACGAAAATAAAAACAGTTCATCTAGAGACATGTCGCTGCCGTACCTTCGAAGTAACCAACCGACGTTTTAACCAGAAGTCTCTAATGACTTATTCTCTCTTTTTGTGATACTAACACTTAACATTTAACTACATTTACCTACGCTAATACTTGTACTGAATAAGCCAAAGTAGGTAAGGTCTTATTTATTCTTTGCCTACATTTTTCAGTATCGGTGTTTACACGTACATTAGCGCATTAACCCCAATTCAGCCTACTTTCTGTTAGTCTGCCTAGCTCTATATGTGTGATTGTATTGTATGCTTTTTTTTTGCGGATGGGAAATTATCAAATAACTTACCTCGCTGTGGGCGGAGCAGGGGGGAGTGTCAGACTTGTGCTGCCTAAAACCCACCCATGTTCCTTCGACTGCCCTTTATGTTTCGGGGCCGCGGTATTTCTTTCAAACAACCCACAACCCCGGTAGTGTATTGGTACACTCAGGTAACATTCATAAAAAATATCCTACTATTTTTTGTGTTTTAAAAAAAATCAGGCTGGACCTTAGACCAATGCAGATTATCATTATAGTTAGATATTGGGGTCATCTTCTAATCTAACCATATTTTACAAGGAGCGACTGCCTATCTCCACAACCCAGTTAGTACTGGGTAATACGATATCCTTTGGTAAAACTGGTTGTCAAACTTTCAGGCTGACCACATTTAACGACTGTCACAGATCTACGAATGACAACGCGACCATCGGCTTAACATGCTTTTCGAGGTACGAAGAAAACTTCGTATATAAAGGACGGTCATTCATCCACAGACCATTGGGAAAACCCGGCTTAACCTGTATTTAGACCCGAGAAACAACCAATACAGAAAAAACGTACCAATTTAAAACGAATATTAAAAATTGACGTGAAGAATCAATTCTTAGAAGGTGAACTAAATTGCTTTTCACGTATTCTTACAGCTATTATTGTCCAAGGTACGTTTGTGGAGCCGTTCTGGGCAGTAATTGGCTCGTGGAACAGCCCGTATTACCCTAGCATGTTAACTACGATCAGCCTAGTTTCCCTCGCCGGCTCCTAGCGAGCTGGTGCTAGCTGACTGCACGCGATCCTAACTGCTACATGTAAATTATGGCGGAATCCGGGGGAGCATGTTGTATACTGATAGAGGTTTATTTAATTCCCACGGCTTCGCTCGCATTAAATTCGGGGTATCACAGTTCCCCTTTCCTGATTTACAGGTACCTGCTACCTGTAGTTTATGCCCTTGCGCCTTATTATTGTAAGGATTATTTAATAGGATAGAAAGAAGACGATATAAAGAAAAAATAATTATTAGTCGCAATGACGACGAGTACTCAAAGTAATAAAAAAAATAAACATTGAACATACACAGCACAAATAAACTTTTATATATTAATCTCGGCAGATTTTGGCAATCAACGTAAATCATCGACAAAACTATAGTATATTTAAAAAAAAACTCAATTTTCCAATTACAAAAAAGAGAGCAACAATATACAAACGTGTTCAACCAATAAATTTGATAACCAAACTGAACTGACAAGCAGAATATTGTCGTACATTTGCTTCAGTTTATACCGCCCGCGTTCGCCTGTAAATCAAGCCACGATGATTTAAAACGATTTCGCGGCCGATTCGTGACCCAAATATTGATTTTCGGCGTACAACTAACAGTTACAAAAAGTCTAAGGGATATATTATAAGGGATTGTGGAGTTTCGCTCATTTACTGAACAACCAGTCAGGTCTGCCAGTTGGGGGATGACTATTGATATACTACTACTATTGATAACTATTATAGATGATACTAGAACATTAGTATAATTGGTGAAGATTAGAAAATAATGACCCAAAACAGAGAATACCTATCAGTGAGTAAACAAAGTTGCTAATGATGATAACCGATTTGAAGTAAGCACTAGGTATACCTACCGGCTCATGCCGATCAGTACAGTTGGTTTGGCACCAACCAAGGTTGAAACATATTAGAGTCGGATCAGCGTACCAATGCAAAACCAACCGTAAAGTACGCGGTTGTTTCGAGTAAATGTTTGGCATCTTTGAACTCATTCTTTTTGGGATTTTAGCCAGAAAGCTTCAATAAAATAGAAATTTATTTCACTTTCTTTTGTTTTTCGCATGTTAATTGAATTTGGGCTTTATCGATGTAGACTTAAGTTTGATTTTTGGTTTATTTAAGGCTTTATGTTTTTCAAACACGCAAAGATAGAAGGTAAATTGGTGATTGTCAATATTTTTTGTATCGAAGAAAGGTTTCTTTAGACGTAAGAAGGATCCTAATTTATGTGAGGATTGACAAGTTATGACAGTTGTGCTTTGGCATGCTGTTGTATTTTAAGTTAATACTTTTACCTTAATAACTACAGAAAACTCAATTTTTCGGAATATACACATAGAGTAAAGACGTTGTAATAAAATATTGAAGTTACTGATATCATTAACTGCGGTTTATTACTATTATGTTTTTGCTTATAGACTAAGAAAGTTTAAGCGGTGATGGCCATGTTTATCAAAAGACCGAAGACTGACATAGCTTATTGAGTCCTAGAGTTGAAATCGCAAATCAGAGAACTTGGTGTGGGCCATTGGCCATCTCGATAGACCCATGATCAATAATGGACCGTAAAAGGTTAGATTGTCTTTTGCAATTGATTGGTGAAACTTACTAAGAACACACAAGTTCTATATTCCAAAAATCGAATTATCCTTATTAAAATCTGAGCAGAGGATTAAAAAGACAAAGCATCGCTGAAGACGAAAAGTTAGTCCAAACTAGTGGCCCAGTAACACACGTAATACAGCTTCACTTTAATCTCACATCGCCATCTACAACCACAATACGCAATAACGATAAATCTCGAGATTCATCTCGGACACTTACCGCTGCAATTACAACTAGAATAACATTAACATTTTGCATAACCGTTGTAGAATGTAGATATTCCACGCTTGCTCCACATTACACCTCTGAGGGTAGAGGGAAGAGAATAAACTGGACTTTACGCTTCGATAAGGTTTGTTCTTTGTATGCGAATGGAAATTTGGGCCGCAGTGGGGCGGTTACAGAATGATAATATTATTCCGAAAATAAGACAGTACTGCCATCTTGTCACCCAAGCGATGAAAATACTATAACCTTATTCGTAACTAGCTTTTGAACTCGGCTTTGCTCGCGTCATGTTCAAAATATCCCACGGGAACCGAAGTAGTTCTGAAGATTATCCTCTACATTCAAAGTTTTCTTATTTATAATTTTAGTGTAGGCTATTATTTTGAACCTTTTTTGACAAACCGCTCGGGTAATGGAAATTGTGTGTGCATTTTTAGTCCTAAGAACCTTGACCAGATGGAAATTATTTTCAGTTCCGATTAGTTAAAATTTCAAAAACAATATTTTTTCTTGTTTTGGCTTCAAGTTGTTACATTTTGTTGAACTGTCGCAAACAAACATTTAAAATCCACACATATAGAAAGACTAGTGTTAAGTCAATTCCTCAGAGAGTCCTTAATTGTCATTTTAATACCCGAGCAATATTGCCAGTAACTCAGGCAACTGCAGCTCATTTGACGAAGATTGCCAGACGCACTGGCAAACTGTTAACTGATTTAATTGGCAACTCATGCATTATTATAGTGCAGGAGATAGGCACTATTCATTCAATTTCCAATATGAAATTACTTGCGGAGCGAGATGAAGTGTCAGACTATTACTGACTAAAACCTACCAATATTCCTTCTTTTGCTTTGGTCTAATTGGTTACAAAACAATATAGGCAAAATGATTTAAACTAGAATTCATACAGGTGACAGAAAAATTAAAAAAATGGTTAGATTTTTTCCGTTCATTGGGAAAATTTCCCAATCGTTAAATATTAGAGTTTAAAAATGCTTCTTCGTCCTAAATATTAAAACTGCTACTGCCATTAGTTTCCTACATTACGTTGATAGTTTATACTTTTAAAGCAAACAAATTCCGACTCTTTTTAAAAACCCAACAATTATTTAAACTCGCGCATTCTCACATAAAAAAAATTATGAGCCTTGTTCTAATCCTCATAACTCAAAAAACAGCTTTTAATACAAGAAAATAATCCCGCATTATTATGAAGTACTCGTACATTATCCCGGACATAATCCCGCAGAATCCCGCTGGCGATCTAAAAGCATAACGATGTATGTTTGGTCAACACCATTCGTTGAGAGTGTATCTCTGTTTCGTTCACCCCTCGTAGGAATGAAAGAGATGGGTGATCGGTAGTGCACAGAACTTGAAAGAGAGTATTTTTTACGCTGTCGTTAAAAAGTTTGTTCTCTCTAAGATTTGTGGACGAATGTGTACTGAGAGGAGGGAGGGAAGAAGTTTCTATAAGTATACGAACATGTGGTGAGAAAAAACTGTAGACTAGTTTAGATCCAAATCAATGTAGTCTTTTTCGGGGTATTTTAGTTATATTTGTATAGTAGTTTGGTAAAAAGGGATTCTGGCCAGTATATCTATATTATTACGACCAGAAAACTTTCTAAAGCAATGGAAATCGTAAATTCATAGGACGTACTGATAATTACATGTGTAGAAAAGATTTTAATTAACACCGTTAATAAAGTCATTTTCCTAACATGTACTAACTTACAACATTTTGAATTCGCAGTATACAACAACAAAGTTTCACTAAAGAAACTGAAATTACAAACCATCTCAAGAAAATAATCTTCAAAAGAAACCCTCATTTAAAATACAAGACACGTCCAACTTACACAAAATATGAAGCCTCCCTGAAGTAACCTGGCACCGTGCCAGCTATCCTGGCATAAACTGGCATGGCTTGGCAATACTGGCAGGCTCATTAGATTAGCCTCCGTGGCGTAATTCGGTTACCGAGCAGACCTTTGTGTTCGGCCACTTCGTAGGAGCGGGTGATCAAAGATGGAGGTATGTTATGACTTTGGGTAACAAGTTTGATTTAGAAAGTAATTTACTACGAAATATGATATCACGTCGAAGGCTTAGGTAGGGGAGAACAAGACACCTGCATTTCCTCAGTAATTCAATTTCCGATGTACTGGAGTTATATAAAAATATTGATGCACCAATTAAATACTAGGTGTGAATTAAAGTGTTACCAAGTCGCCATACGACGTACGGAACAACGAGGGAAAACTATTTGAGTCTGATATCGCTATCGCCTTTAGTAAGCATCAAAGACTGTATTTTTATTTAGACGTTATAGTGTTACTATTTAAAACCACAATCTTTTGATTCATAAATTGTGGGACACCTCTGTTTTCCCCTTTTTGGATTACAGGCGTAATGTGATTTATCAATGTAAGACACCGAGACCGTCTGTAACACTAATAATTCTGTCCGTCATAAAATATTTCGACATAAAATATATCGTCCGAATGTAAAAGTTGTATTTATTGAATATTACATTATGTAATCCATGAATACATAGTGAATATATAATAATAAAACGGTGACCCCTCCAGTACAAGAGCAATAATTTTTATGTTAATGCTAACATTCTTGGCTGGAGACTACGGCGTAGACTCGTAGCTGCTACGAATATTACGTAGCGCTCGTACCAAGTGCTACGTGTCGGAAAAGTTTTTTTTTTAAACTCGTTGAACTGCTGTAATCGTTTTTATGACGGAACGTTTGATGATGTTGAAGTTTAGAGTTTGACGAGTTCATTCTCATTTTAGAACAAAGTTTTAAAAATTAATGTTGTTTTTATTGACAAAATTTTAATTGTTTGCTTCGAGTACAGTTTTAAAACTTGTCTTATTAAAGTTATTTTTACTTTACATGTAGTTATATTGAATTATAGATGAAATATTAAGCAGTCTCATCACAATACTCAAAAACTCATTTTAAAAACAAAACACATTTTTTCTTTCAACTAGGCTAATGGAACTAAATAATAGTAAATAGCACATGCATCGTAAAGTTTATGATCGTATAAATTTCAATGAAAGCCTTCTTTACCACTGGAGCTCAACAAAGTGAACTGACTCAGTAATTAGTAGTTGCGTTGGTTTCGCCCAAAATAGATTTGAGTCAATAACTTGGTTTCTTAGTTTGAAGTTAGCTGAGTAATTACTGACCATATAGCGAGTTTAGACGATTCAGTCGATACTTAACATTCGTATCAGTGAATTTTGAAGACAAAACAGGAATTATTTTTGACGTCTCAGACATCTTGTTTGCATGGTTATCATGTGACTATTAAAACCCGTTGCCAACAGAACAGTTCAAAATTCTTAGTTTTTACATCTTTCGGTAACTGAGTTTTTAAGATGATTTATAATATGCATTTCAATTTCCTTCAATTTTTCCTTCACATTTCCCGATTTTCTAAACCATACTAAAACGAAGTCCCGAATATACTTCCCCGACATAATGTGAAAAAGAGTACCCCAACCTACAAAACTTCCGGAAACTATCCCCTAAACTAAACGAAACCAACTCATACACAATATACCCAACTTCCCCAACTCTCATACTTCATGCTCTTAAACTATTCAACATTCCCTAACTCGGCTAAATTATTTATATAGTCTGGCTATTCAGCCTGGTTCTACTGTCAACCTATTTCGGGTTCTGGCTGGGCCAACCCGCCAACCCAGTTGGCACGGTGCCAGTGGCCTTGAAAGAAGTCGGTCAACGCGTATGGCTGCGCTTTAAGTTTGCTCAGGATTGGTCTGTGTCAGCAGGGGGACGATGGGTCACAAGGAAAAATAAATTGATGTTGTTTTGTAAGAAAGATTTAAGTGAAGGTCGCGGGAGATTTGGCAAGATTGTTCTGTCTTTAAATATAGCATTGAATTTTTTCTAGTCATCTAATGTCTAAAGTAAATACTAAGCAAAAATGTCTTCTATGATTGAAGATTTTTCCGTTATAAGATCTATACACGGCTTAAAAAGATTATTATAATGAACCCAGTAACCGTAATCCTATCGATTAAAAACTACCGCAGTGGGCTTTGTATTTTCATTGGTTGAACCGCGGATTCTAAATAAGAATACGTGTGAGGTGAAGTTATCTTTTTATACCATTTTCTTGTCCTTATTTCAAAGTAGGAAAATACATTTGCCTACTAATAGAAAACTATATCGTAGTTTTCTAGGAAAACTCCAAGAAAATTCGTTCCAAAAAATACGTCGGCTTTGTATGTTTAGAGGTTATTTTATAAAAAGAAAGCGAGCGACGTGCGCCGAATACTTTAGTGAACATGTAAAAAGCCGCATTTTATGTAACCGTAGGCGGATAAATGGTAGAAAGATTAGAAAATGAGAAAAGGTGTAAAATTGATACGCATATCCAGAAAAGTTAAAAAAGGCTTTATATTACACTTGGACAGAACACACATTTACTTATAATAAGAATAAATTGAAACATGGCACAGAAAGAAATCAAAGAAGGAAAACTACAAAGGAAACAAAAAGACAAAAACAAAATCGTTTAAAAGTGCATTAAACTTACCGATGAAGTTCATCTTGCTTCTTCTATCACACTTTCCGTACCAAAAATATAATATATATATCCTACAATCTAGTAACAAGTCGCCATAAAGTCCGTATATAAAAAATACTTTTAATTTGTAATATTGAGCACCAAATTTTGCCTACATTAGAAAATACATGATACGTATCGTTATAAGAAGAAGAAAGAGAAGTACGTAAGAAGCTATGACATGTTTGAACGGAGAGATACGTCTGGTCGACGCGAGCGGCGGCAAGCCAATGCTGCCCGGAGAGCGCCGCGCGCCTATTTAAGCCCTGTGCGCACTGGCGGCGCACTCACACTGGCGCGCTCCCGCCTGCACACTCGCTCACACACACGCGCCACTTAAGAGGGCGCACAAGGGAAATCGTTCCGCCATTGTCGTCGTAATGGAAATGGTAAAATTGATTCCCGTCAAATTGTACTTTTAATAATGATCGTAATTATCTTTATTGAAGGTTTTTTTCCTAGATTTTTAAGCGAAAGCCTCATCCCTCCGGGACCAGATAGCAGATAGTACCAATTTACGAAATCAAAGCTTATCTCTGGTGAAAGGAAAAAATGTTGCGTATTTTTTAACATGAAATAATCGTTAAAATCTAAAATTCAATCGCCAATACGATGGAATGGCGATAAATAAAATGTAAGTAAGAAAAATTGGATGCGTATTTCACCCCCCTTAACGCACACATGGGTGGGGGGTGTGGATTGCGCATGTGTGGGGGTGTAAGAACAAAGGGAGCGCGGTGGGGGCGTGGCCTGGGGTGTGTGTGCGTGTGTTAAATCTTTTATAGGTCGATGCATTAAGTAATTTAGTATTATACCTTGCATTTGACAGAGGCCGGTTGATATACGCATCCCGCGGCCTAGCGCCGGGCACGGCTCGCTTCCGTATTTTTAACCGTTTCCGTGTCGGGAACGTTTACTTAGGACTTTGTTCTATTGTTGGGACTCTTTGTGAAGATATAGGGCGGTTACTAATGACAGTCGAAAGATCTGATCTTGTAGAAGTATTCATACGAACTTAAGATAGTCTTCTGAATATGTTTCAGGCTTTCTATCTGCTCCTAAACTTTGACCTAAATATTGGTAATAGACACACTATTACCAATGAGATATAAGTTTTAATTCACAATAATCTATAATGATAACGGTAGAGAAAATAAAGAAGCAACGGGATAGACAGTGCACTTCATCGTCCGCTTATATTATTGAGGTGAACAATAATAATTGCGATTCGCCCAAGAAGAATGAAGAAGAATATCCAGATGTTCCTATTTTGTTAAAATTTGCTTAGTGTTTTAATTTGTTATGTCACTATCATACATTTCGGATGACAGTTTAGTATCGGACTTATTGCAAAGTCTAAAAATGGATAACATTTTCCCTAACTAAATAATAAAATCTTCTCTTTTAATGTGCTCTAAAAACTACGTTTTGATATTGGCAAACAATCGTTTGTGTGTGTATACACGGCCAAGAAATCATTTAAGCTCGATTTATGCTTTCTTTTAATTTTTATGAGCCTTTAGTGTTCCATCGCAGAGTAATGGCCTATTTTACCTTTAATAGAGTCCAATTATTTTGGCAAGAGTCTAGTAAATAAAAGATACTGAAATACACTCACTACAAATAAAAGCTGTTTTCCTAACTTTTTTTTTCTATTTTTTGTTGTGGCAAATCATCAAATAACTTCCCCCTCTCTGGGCGGAGCGAGGGGGAGTGTCAGACTTGTACTGACTAAAATCCACCCATGTTCCTTCTATTGCCCTTTACGTTCCGGGGCCGCGGTATCTCTTTCGAACAACCCGACACTCTTTCCCTGTCTTGTACTCTGTGTGTCGGACAGGCTGTGTCTGCAATGATCATGACTATGCTACCTACTACCAAAGCCTACAATGAGGATTGTTATAAATATTGAGTATGTAAACTAAAATTACTTCATCGAAAACCCAAACACCCTATTTAAAACTTCCGTTCATCGTAAACTTCATTGAGCACCGCACATTCACAATATTGACATTCTTCTGATTCCTGCCGCTCTCTCGGAGACCTCATCATCCCTGATTAGGATTCAGCTCGACTTTGAACTACCCGCGTTATGCACTCATTTGAATATTATATTAAACGGTGACATAAACACGGATCTAATATATAGTTCTCATTTATAATAGAACATGTGACACGTCTCCGCTTCGTATGGCTTTTACGACAAGACTATATATCAACATATTTATGATTAAGGTTTCGTTTGAATCTATCTAGGGATTTAATTAATACTAGCTTTAGCTGGTTTCGCTCGCGTTAAATTCGGTATAATACAGTACCTGCTACCTGCAGTTTTTGCCTTAGCGCCTTATTGATTTGTAATAGCAACGTTAAGTTTTTCATTTTCTTCCCTCTTTCTCCTTCATATCCCACTTAAAAAAAAATAGCTTATGTCCGTCTCTTCTGTTCCAAAATCGGTTTACCCAGTAAAGCGTGAAGAGGTAACAAACAAACAAACTCACTTTCCGCTTTTATAATATTAGTAAGGAGTAAGGATTATAAGGAGTAAGGATCATAAACAACACATTTCTTAAAAAAAATTGACGGAAACTTACTCTATTGCCGAATGCTATACAATATTTCTTTGACACGGCAGAAGTCGCAGGCATAAGTATATGTGTAAACCTTCCTGAGTAATTTTTGTAAAAAACTTTGGAAAATCCGCCGCATGGTGTTGAAGAACAACGTGCTCTCACAGTTCGACATGAACAGCGGCTATAATATGTATGTGTAGGTAATGTCATGTTGTCTGGAGAATCGAGTATGGGAAAGGAATTTTTAATAGCTTTAGAGTATTAATGGTTTAATTTTAATTATGCGTATATTTTTGTAGTAGTATTCGTTGGTTAGCGTTTATGTAATGGTGACTTTATTTTACCAACAGACTGTTGTCGGTTTAATTAAACTGTGGTATATATATTTAGAAACAAATACCAATTTAAGTAGGATGTGCAACTGCTAGAGAAAACAGTTCAAAATACATTCCATAACTGTAAAAAATGAATAACAAAGTTAAATAACAAGATCCTAAAAGAGAGAGAAATTCCTACAACATTTTTTATTCACAAAGTAAAGTAACAACAACAAACGATTGTCAGCAAAGGAAACAGATTTCACGGGTAACCACCCTTTGGAACCAACAATACGAACAAAAAGCGCCACTTAAAAAAAAGTCAAAAACGATCATCATCATAAAAAAGTCATATAAAACTTTTTTAATCCGCGCCTCCAATCGTTCGCAAGTAAAAGCCTGAAAGGGGGCAATATTCAAGAATTATGCTTTTCATAAAACCAACCGGTCCACTTCACTCAAGCCCACCCAATAAGTCCCGCCAAAGAAAGTATGCATTACCGTAAAAATAAAAGTCAAAACCTCTTACCGGGGTTGTACGCGCAAATTGTCCTTACCAAAAAGCTGACAGAAATATGCCTGTCTCACTCGCACTCGTGGTAAATCGTATAGGCTGCGGTGAGTAAGTGATTTTTGACAAAGGAAAAGATTCTGAGTGCGTGATTGCAATACTAAATATGACTAGTTTTAAGAGAAATCGTGGCTTTTTATAGTGATTTATATAGTGCTGTAAGATTATGAAAGTAGGAAGAAGATATTACTGGAATACTTGCAATTAGAGGATTCTTTACTTAGTAAAAGGTACGGAACGGTCTTACTTATTGATGGTGAATTTCATTTTTTTCAAGAACCAATGATTACCTGTAAAAAAAGAAATTAATATCATCAATAAAACAAATATACATTTTAATTTTTAGAATACGTTATGCATTGATCAAATGAAATGATTTATTTAGTTGCAAACATGGGTACATAGGTGTTTTATAATAAAGTTTACTTTTTTCCGTCACTTGTAAAGCTTTAAATATTCTAAATGTAAACTAGTACTTTCTTGTTTCCACACTTTCAACTCCTGGGCAAAGGTCTATTTGCCTAGATATGAGGGTTACCCTCTATCGCTTAATAATTTACTCTTTTAATAAAATACTCTTTAATTCAGTAAACCAAGCTAAAACAATCTTGAAAAGTAAACTTATTCATTAAAACAAAAGAGATGCAACAATTCTTACTATGTAGCTACGGCGTAGCTATACTACTACGGCGTAGCAGACGCTACGAAAGCGTAGCGCTTGAACAAAAGAATAATGCAATGCACTTCGTTGCCTTTACATTGAAGAATTCAGTTTGTTCTATTCAATTTCTTACTTTTTTTGAAGTTTCATAAGATGCGGGTAGTTTTAAAACGGCGATTTCAACTTGTGGTATGAAGGGTCTTTGTTAAAGCGATTTTGTAAAGTTTTTGAGAGATAAATAGTTTTATTCATAGCTGGTCTGTAACTATATTTGTTTAATGTATTGAGCATAGCATTATAAGCCAAAAGTGTTGTATAGAATTTACTATTAAGTATTATTTTAGCCATATGTTATAAGGAGTGATCTTATTGGAATGAGTCGAGCTAAAAACTTACTGGAACATTCTTGAGTGGCCAACTCAACACCACTTAAACCGATCTGCGAGTCAAAACCAAGACCTCATAATAATGAAATTTATTACTGTAAATGATTGTGAAATTAGTTATACTCAAATAAAATGGCATAGATAGTATTTCTAATCCGACTACTCCGAAAATGAATACCAAAAGTAAGTAAAAGGGGTCAAAATTTCATCAATTCCAAATATATTAATCAAGTCATCACTACAAGACCCCACAGGTTTGGTTTGTGGCTTTGAAGCAGGATTCTATTAAGGAAAGAATCACACAGCTTTTGGTGGCCTGTCCAGTTAGTGTTCGCATGCTCCGCAGTGACGCTTGCGACCAAAAAATGCTATTCACAATCTTCTAACCATGAACTACTTCCAATTATCATTACGAACCCCACATTATGTTAAACACGCACCAGGCAGTGGTAGCGGTATGCGGTACGTAACCAGTACTCGAGCGGTAGACGGTGGGTCAGCGGTACGGTGCGGAGCGATAAACCGGGGCCCACTCGCGTCTGATTTCATTTACAATTCATTTGATATACTTAACGCGGACCTTTGATGGACGCGCCAGGGTTGTTCCGCGCTGTGTGCTGAAGAGGGAAACATAATGGAAGAGTATTTGTTTATATGGATGAGATGGGTTTAGCATTTCGTTGATTTTAGTGGATGTAGGTGCTGTAGACATAAATGCATACATAAACTGCAGGAACAAGTCGTTTTACAATAAACGTGCAGCGATCCTCACATATTTTGATTCATCCATGTTCATACACAGTAAAGACTTTTTTGTTTACTCAAAATTAAACAATATTAATGACAGCCTCGTTGTTCCAGTGGTTGTAAGCGCGACTGCCGAGCATGAAATCTTGAGTTCGACTCCTGGGCAAAGTGATATTAGATTACATTACTTGAGGCTCGTTTTTTTTGGCAAGATTTTTACCACTTGACAGAACGTCTAAATTTTTTATCATACTTTTAAGTATATTACTAACATTTAATACAAATCAACTTTAAGAATAAATTTCAATGGCCGTTCAGTTACTAATTAAAACACTGTACAAAATAATGTATTGATTAGAGAAATATTAAATTATTTTATTTTTTGTGTACTTACGAATGGTTACTTTGTTTTTTTGTTCAACAAAATAAGTTGCTACACCTCAAATAATCTCTCTCCCGCAGCCCTACCACCGTTTAGGTATAAAGTTACGTCTGAACGCAAGTGGTCCGGGGGTAAATACGTACGTTTTCTTATTCCTCTCTACGCCCCCCTCCCTCCCCGTTTACACTCGTTCACCCCCTGTTGCCTGCTGACCCTCGAGGACGTGTACACACTGGAAACGGTTTTCCAGTAAGTGTTAATGGTTTGTTTGGATTTGTAATTAGGAGCTTTTCAGTGTATCGAGGGGACCATGAGGAATACGGGGCTGTGCGGGGGACGACGTGATAACGGAAAGGAGATGATATATTGCTTGAATACTATCCTGGGTATTAATTAGAAATAGCCACATATATATAACTACGTGGACTTACTTATAATTGACTAGTAGGTATTAAATTCTCGAAAGATCCCTTGACCAATGGCAGGCAGGCGTTCGTCTAGTAGGCTCAAGCGCATCCGGTCGAACCGATCTCAAAGTAGTGCAATTCGTATCCTGGGTTTGATTCCTAGGTCGGGCAAAGAGTTGTTGATGTTTTCCATAAGGAATTTCTCAGTAGCGGCCACTGAGTCTGAATCTGTACCCGGTTAATTGCTTACTCCTTTTGACGTAACTGATGAAAAGTGGATATTCTATTAGATATACCTATGGCTACCTCAAAATAACAGGCGTGATAATATTTATGACCAAACAAGAGTACATTATTGAAATCCCATGTAAGTTCCCGGAACGAACGTATCGAATACAAACTTAGACTCCGTTGCTTCTGATGAGGAATTCCTAACGAATAAAATACAACATTGTTTAATGCAATCATTTCCAAAAGTGACCGTGACGTCATTGTGTCACCTATTTTCAAAAACCACCAGTAAACTAACTTCTGAAGTCCAAAACTAATATTGTACGAACTTTACTTTTTTACAATTATATTCTAAGCTCTTTTTAAACAAATTGTTTGGAGTAAATAGTAATAATAACAGGCAAAGATCTGTAAGCCATTTCGAGTATTTTTTAAATAACAAGTTTGCTTTCAAATAAATGCAATGAACTGAATGGGTTCCCTCTATCTGGCAGAATCTTGATGCTCCGAAATTTATTTGGCATAACACACTTAGTATAATTTTCTTTAAACGAACATTTTAAAGGCATAAAACTTATTTGGTATAGTTATCATTTGGCATAATGTTTAAAATTTCGAATTAACAATGGCATACTTTTAAGATGGCAGAATTACATTTAGTATAATTACGATTCGCAGAGTTAAAATTTCGCATAATATATTATTTGGTATAATTTGACTTGGCATACTATGCAGACGGCAGTAATGGCTAGGTTAGGTTAGGTTAAAACTGTGACCTCCTACACAGACGACTCCAGAAACGACTTGCGTTAATAGAAAAAAAGAGATTGTTTTAAGTAGGTTACCCGGAACTGAACTATTTAGATTAGGATACCTAATTAGTTATTGAATTCAATGACATAATCTCAAATTCAATTAAACAATAACTAAAATAAATGACATTATTTTAAAGAAATAATTAATCAAAATAAATGACAACTTATATTGACAAAGATGACCCTAACTATAAACTTTCTACGATATGACAATTCTGCCGTTTAATGATCATCGATATAAAATATATGATGCCAAAATACGATGCTAACTGTGAACTTTCTGCGATATGATGTTTCTACTTTTTAAATATTATGCATATGAAGTTTATGCCTACAGATGATTCTGACTTACAAAATTATGAGTTTAGAATGTATGATAAATGAGTGTCTGCTAAACTATTTTCTGCGAAGTGAAGTTTATGCCATCCGTTGTTATGCAAAATAAAATTATGACATAAAAAGTTCTGCTATAAAGGGTGGACCCGAACTGAATAATGTGAATACTAAAACAAATTTTTCTCTGAAAGAGAAATCTTCGAGACGTTTTTCTTTCATCCCTAATCTCCAGCTAGACAATCGAAGTGGTTCTTCTCAAACAAATGGAAGTTAATTGTGCGTGCCTTGTAACAGTTAACTAAGTGAGAGCTATTAGCTTACGTTCAATCCGTGTGTCAATCCAGACTGTCAAGTCGGAATGTCTGACTGTCTGGCGGCCGTGGGCCGTGGGTGGACGGAGTAGCTTAAGTGATGGGTGAGAGTGCTGTGAGGGTTTAATGTTAGTGAAAAATAAAGGTTTTATTTTGCAGTTTGATTGTGTTGTTAAAGAATTGCGATGTACTTAACAAAATAATTATTCTGTTTTTTTTAGTATCCATAAAATTAAATACATTTAAAAACACAAAAATACACCACACAAAAATTATTTAGTCTTAGCAATAATTTATTTTACAATTATTAAATGAATTGATAGAGATTGTGACCGAATTTATTTTACCAATCTTTTTATAAAATTATTTGTAGAGATTTAAAACGCAGTTTTGAATGTCAAATTTACAAGGGAATATACAGGATTCTAATTGATTCCAGTTGAATCTCATCATCGTTGAATCTAAGTGCATGCACGAGACTTCTTTTTTAAAGCATATGAATATTTTTAACAGAATCTTTAAGTTTTTGTTCGTAAAGGGGAGTTAAAGTTTGTATGGAAGTTCGTCATTTTGATCTTATTAATATAGAAAAACTAGTTATGTCCAACAGTTTCACTCGCTGCTCAGATCCCCTTCTGAACTAGAACCTTATCACTTAGGTGTGTGAAAAATAGACTACAACGGATTGTCAGATTTAGTTAAATATAAATACAAATTACATAAAAATCGGTCAAACCGTTTTAAAGGAGTGTGGCAACTAAAACTGTGACACCATTAAAAATGTTTTAAATAAAAGATTATAAAAAAACACGCATGAAATTCTTAACGGATTAGTTTAGATGTGTACTTATTAAAGTAACCGCATATTGCCATATTTGGATAGGAGAAGAGCTTATTGCCATCAGTTGGGAACAAATCCAAATTTCGTGGTTGCTGCGAGAAATTCCTAATGGAAAAACATATTAACACTCTGCCCGACCCGAGAATCGAACACACTTGACCAATGATTTATTAAAAACAAATAATGTTTGCGTTATTTTGCAGACAAATTAGTTAGTAACGTTGACCTCACCCTCCCAGCACGTTGTTTAACGAAAGATCCTCACTTATTGATACAGTCGGTGATACAGACGTGTCTCGGTATTGTCTTGGTTAGCTTTTAACTAGCTTTCTGGAAAAATGGAGGTAACTTCTAACCGAGTTCGGCTTTAAGATGTTAAGAAAACATTGATTCATTATTGACTAAATTCTTTTCTTTTTTTTTTAAACGCTGTGTCCTAGTGTGGGGACACTAGGATTTTCTCCTGTATCGTGGGTGCGATTACAAAAATTTAAGCTACATACACAAACATCCAGACCCGGAAAAAAGTCAAATTAAACTACGTATAAATGTGCATTTTATATGTTACTAGCTTTTGCCCGCGGCTTCGCTCGCGTTAAAATTCGAGGTAACACAGTTCCCCTTGCGCCTTATCGATTTGTAATAGCAACGCTAAGTTTTCCCTTTTCTTCCCTCTTTCTCCCTCACATCCCAGTTTTTTAAAATAAAAATTAGCCTATGTCCGTCTCCTGGTTCCCAACTATCTCTGTACCAAAATTCATCAAAAACGGTGCAGCCATTAAAGCGTGAAGAGGTAACAAACAAACAAACAAACAAACTCACTTTCGCTTTTATAATATTATATATATATATATATATATATATATAGTAAGGAATTGAATAAATTTCTGTGCATTGGGCATAGTGAAAACTTTAAAATTAATAATTATCCCAGGAAGCAGGCAAAACTCTAGAACGCCACCTACTACGATCTTTTGGTGTATGGACACGCACACGCACACGCACACGCTGCTTGCAAGGATTGCACACCCGACTTATTCTGAAGAACGCCAATAGTCACAGTATTTCCTTCAAGAATTTATTTTTCCAGCGTTCCTTAAGTTACAAATAAAAATCCACCAAATTAATTCAGTTAAAATTACAAACGAATAAGTCCGAAACTGAAACAGTTTTGGGAGTACGTCGACATCCTTTGGCCAGAGACAAAGCTTTGAGCTCCTCCTGCGACTGACAGCCTAGTACAGACAAATGTACGGTCAGGCCACTTCCAGATAGTTCCACAGATGATGTTGAGAATTTTTTGTTTAACCTTGTGTTTAAAGTTGGGTTAAAAGGTTTGATGCTAAAACTTTATGCATCAAGAGGATGGGCAGCATCCTCATGGCGATAAGTCGTCATTAAATTAACATCATGAGTCTATAGTTTGTCACAGATTGAAGGTATTACATGTATGTACGGATAAAACTTTCTTCTTCATGGTTGAAAATCCAAGCTGTGTGTATTTTAATAAACTTGGTAATTTAACAAAGGCGAATTTGATGATCAATGTGGTCGGTGAAGTGTATACAATCCTTACTAATATTATAAAAGCGAAAGTGAGTTTGTTTGTTTGTTTATTACCTCTTCACGCTTTAATGGCTGAACCGATTTTGATGAATTTTGGTACAGAGATAGTTGGGAACTAGAAGACGGACATAGGCTAATATTTTTTTGTGTGATGTGAGGAAAGAAAGTAGGATGTGAGGGAGAAAGAGGGAAGAAAAGGGAAAACTTAGCGTTGCTATTACAAATCAATAAGGCGCAAAGGGATCTGTTTTACCCCAAATTTAACGCGAGCGAAGCCGCGGGCAAAAGCTAGTATTACTTATATTTTGAGGACTAGTTGTGAACCTTAAGCTTCGAGAAAAAAATGCTTCCTTAAAGCTATTTCCTAAGTTCCTTAACACGGCCATTACACATTTAGTTCCCAATGTAACAACAAATTGATATCGATCAGCCTTACTAACAGGAAATAAGCTAAAACAGCGGACATTCGATAATAGACTATTATTATTTATCGTGAGGCGGATATTATCGGATATTGGCGGATATCGGCGGATCTCGGCGCCTTTAGTGATGTAGTTAGCAGTTCAGACGGTTTGGAGTGTTAAGGGTGAAGATTAAATTCTTGGAGAGGATTGTAAAATTTATTGATCTTTTATTTAAAGGCCGGAAGATTCTTAGCAAAAGCTGTTAATGGAGTTAAATTAAATAACACCTTTTGCAATTATCTCTAGAGAACATACTAGCGGAATAATAAGTATCTCTAACAAATCGGTATAGCGGTAGTAATGTTAAAGTTCGAATTGGTTTCTCGATCATGATTTTAAAACTTGATTTACATCAAAAATAGTAATTAAGTAGTAAGTCAATAACATTGGATCTTCTCAAATTTCATGATTCCAGATCAGTTTATGATGTTTCCATGATTTTATAAAACATTATGATTAAAAAGAGTGTCCATGGAGTTTCTTGCCCATTCTTCTCCATAGAGATCAACGCTTTGGAATGGGCAACTGCAGTACTTTCACAAGTTATTATGTCTTGTGACTGGGACTGTAGCAGCATCATTTTTTTTGTTCTTGTTTTTATGACATTCAAAAGTGCCTGTAATGGTCTAATTGAAATAAATGATTTGAGTTTGAGTTGAGTTTGAATTTAATTCCCCTGAGTGTGTTTATCTTTTGATGGCTTTGACTTAGAAGTTAGATTTTCACTGCTCCAAGCATTGTAAAGTATTTGTGAGTGTTTTGTATTTGTGTGTGGTAAATTTAGCTTGAGTAAAGTTCCTAACTTGACGCCAAATGGTTCTTAAATATTATCGACACCCTAAGAAGAAGTACTCTATGAATGGTCAAGGTCAACTTGTCCACGTGACAGTTATATAGTTTTAAATTAAATTATTTAACTATCTCATAGACAAGTAGACCTTAGTGAGATTGTAATGTAAATATTATGAGCCAGATATGTCCCATTGTAGGGCAAACGCCTCCCTTCCTTTCTCCTATTTTTTTCTGTAGTTTACTATTCAGGCACAAACCTTTTTGTAAAATCTAGCTTGTAACGCTATCTCCTTCTGAGCCTACCGCGCCGCCGGGTCCTGTTGTTCCGAACCCAATCATTTGCTACTTTGGACCAATTTTGTTACGTTAGGGTGCGTCCACATCTGGCGAATGTGCCGCGAATGTGCAGCTCGCGAGCCGTTTGCGATCTGCCCGCGAGCTGCGCGCGTGCATTTTTGTTCGTGCGCCGCTTCTGCGCCGCTTCTGCGCCGCCCGCGCGCAGTTCGCGCGCGACCTAAGCGCCGTACGCGATCAGCGCGCGGGCGGCGCGCTAGTTATTTCGCTCAGTTCGTTTCTGATTACTGGAGGCTAAGTACGTGTTGTCATGGAGTGGACGGAGGAGAATTGTTTACGCTTCATTGAAACATATAAAAGATTTCCAGTATTATGGGATCCTAAAGATCGATTATTTCGAAGATTACTATAGAAAAAATCTAAAAAATGATGCGTGGAAAGAAATAGGGGCGAGAACTGAGCGCGCGCAGATCGCGCGCCGCTCGCGCGCTCTATACGAGCCTTGTATGAGTTGCGCTAAAGAGGCGCACCAAACCATTGCAGTGACTGCACGCGCGCAGCTTGCGGGCAGCTCGCAATCGGCTCGCGTGCTGCACATTTGCGGCACATTCGCCAGATGTGGACGCACCCTAATGTTAATCCTGTTCAATAAATATAGTATAGTCGACATCGAAAGTTTTCATTTCTAGAATTATTATATGTATGTTGGTATAGTTACTTTGGGCCAACGCTAACTTTAACCTTCGTGATGATCGAAAAAAAAACTTTCTCTCCCTTTTCTACCCTCTTTCTTCCGTTTTTTTTTTAATTAAACCATGTCCGTTTCCAGGGTCCCAACTATCTCTGTACCAAAATTCATCAAAATCCGTTCAGCCATTTAGCCGTGAAGACGTAACAAACAAACAAGCTCACTTTCGCTTTTATAATATGTATTAGTAAGGATTAAACAGCTGAGTTTAAAATAAAACTACCCTCGAACACCCCTATTATGTATTTCATTTCACCACCTTCGTTTAGCGGATTCATCCGAATTTCCTTCAACCCCCGGTTTTTTTGCCGGCAAACGAATGGCGCCCGAATGATTAGCATACATCGACGGGGTGACGGATGCCGTGTCCGAGCCGTACCGAGCCGCTCCGTGACGGACTGATGTATAACCGGAATATTTTAACAGCAGGTTTTTCTCTCGAATGTTTTTCTGCGTAATATTTTAACACTGAAACAGAGTGTTTGCGTTTTGTTTTATTTTTATTTGTGTGAAGTAAATGTGTTGGATTTAGATGGTTTTGTGAATAACGATTCCGGTTTTGATTGGGTTTTGGCAATAAAGAGTTGTATTGGTAAAGAAGTGCATATGTCAGAAGATAAAAATGTGTTCAACTTATTTTTATTGGGTTACTTGAACATCTGTCGGAATGTGGTTGAGCCACGCAGTTCATCTCTGCCGTACCCTTCGCGAAATACTCAGTGATGTTGTATGTAACAAACTCGAGATAGTCTTAGGAGAAGTTATTTTGAAAGACTGCTTCTTTGGTGTACTAGTTGCAAGAGCAACTGCTGAGCAAGAGGTCCTACGTTCGATTCCTATTTCAGGCAAAGTGTCTTTGAGTTTTCAGTCAGTTGGAAACTTAGTAGCAGCCACAGAGTTAGATTCGGGCCCGGCAATAGTCTCGCCCCTTTTTACATGGAACTTAAAACCTATATCTCTGTCTAACCCTTTTAGGATTACAGGCGTGATGATATTATGTTTTATGTTATGTTTGCAACAAATATATTATTTTCATAACGAAAAGTCTTATCGAATCAGATACAAAGTCGCTATATGGAACTACCGCTCCAGTTAGAAACTGAAACCAACCCTAACATATTAAGAAAAGTCAGGGCGGATGGTAATGTAATTTATGATCTTCAAAAAACGATACTCTAGTAACGAAAATTTTCCTAAAACTAACCCTCCCTTTGACAATAACCCTATTGAGAACCTCTTCATCTAAAGTCAACCTCATAAATAATTATCTTACACACTAAAAGCAGTGCACAATTAATTAACGTTGGACTGCCCGACGAGGCAACGAGGCACGAGGCAACGAGGCACGAGGCAACGAGCCTGCAAACGATGCCACAATGACTGGCAGACTGGCGCACGTACTTGTGCAATGACTTGCTTGAGTTTCAATATTATACTCACGACCATGCGTTATTCTTAATTATGGATATAACTTATTAATTAGTTTCATCTCTTTGCATATGTTATGGGCGATAAGCTGGAGTTTTCTCTACTAGTCTACCAAGGACGGTGGGAAAATAAATGAGTATTTTTGGAATAATCTACGCTTTGGAATGGGCAACTACAGTACTTTTACAAATTAATATGTCTTGTGAGTGGGACTGTAGCAGCATCATTTTTTGTTATCATGACATTCGAAAGTGCCTGTAATGGTCTAATTGAAATAAAAGATTTGATTTAATTTGAATGGGTGTTACAAACTCAGAAATAATAAAAAAAAAACAAACATTGTAAATAAAAAGTATTTATGACTCGCACAAGACAAACAATAAATAAGGAAAAACAATGACCTAAATTGATCTTGTACGAGGACAAAAAGCTGTTTTGAAAGTAGAGTTTTTTAACGTTTTTTTTTTAATTTCATAAGAAACTATAATTTGATTTTTGCCTAAATGGAACTCTATGGTGGTAATTTTACAGATTTTTGCATTGATTTATGTTTTGACCGGAATGTGTTGTTGATACTACTTGCACGATGACGAGTGGTTCACAGTGGGTAATTGCTTACACATTCACTGATTAAGGGGGCTATGATCGTGAAGAGAGGGAAGAACAGGGTTGTTTTAAGACCCAGATTAGATAAAGAAATACAAGGGTAGGGAGTGGTCAGGGTTCAAAATTCTAAAATAAAAAATGCAGTGGATAAGTCCACTGCATTTTTATTTTACCTATACCTACCTATATATAATACCTATTATAACTCTAGCGCAGTAAAGCTACAACTTCTTAACGCTATGGAAACTTAGCATCTATGATAACTATAATATGCGTATATCTTAGGTGATTGCTACGAGCTACGTGCTACGAGCTACGAAGTTACTACGACGTAGGTCTTTTGTCAAGTGCAAGAATTCTATAACAACAATTTTCAGTTGATCTGTACTGTAACGGCGAAACAAAACGAGCATTTTCTTTCCTAAAAAAATTCTATATGGCTAAAATACGTTCTGTAAGCAAACAGCTGGAGAGCAATTGGACCTATTTGGTATTTTAACATGTCTTAAAAAAACGAATACGGTTATTTTTCTACAGAAGAATTGGAAGTATTTCGATTGAGACAAAAGTTTAATACGTCTGACGTCTGACTCTTTATGCTGCCCGACGGTTTGTGACTTGGTTTTACATGGTGTTGAAGAATATCTCCCAAGCATGCTGGTTAGAATCCCTCATAATGTTTTCCTAACTCTAGTCTATTACAACATTTACATACAGCACTTATCCACGTAAACATCTCGATTCGAAATAACGCAATCAACAATCAATTCGACCAATCACCGTCGATTGTCCTCCCCAACAATAGGTTCGTACTTCTCATTGATCATCTGTGGGGCCGGCCGCGGCGCTACCCCAGCCTTGTTCTTCGATTAATAAAGGGTTGCCACCCTTAAGGAAATGCCGCTCATTCACAAGATTGATCTGCACATACGTCTTAATGACTTGCCCTTAATTATGAGTTATATTGTGGAATAAGTGGGTTGTGAGGTGGGGGGCTTTTGTTGGTAATATTGAAGAGGAAAGGTTTTTACTAGTCTTTTAAAGGGAAAAGATTCAGAAGATTCAAATAAAGTGTTTCAAGTCATGATCAGTCCGGGGTTGCGGGTTGGGCCGGTGTTGCGGTTGTGCCGAGATAGACGAGAGATACCGCGGCCTCGGAACATAAAGGATAAAAAAGAGACATTGGTGGGTTTTAGTCAGTAAAAGTCTGACATCTCCCTCTGCTCCGCACAGAACGGGAAAAGTTATTTGATGACTTCTCATACGCAGAAAAAGAGGTTGTTTAGCGTAGTACGGCCCAGTTGTGAACTTGGCGACACAGTTGGAGACATAGTCTCGGTGTCTGCATTCAGTTTGCAATCTGTCGGCATCGATTTGACCGAAAGATTAGTTGTATGCTTAAAAAAATTGTCTTCTAAAAATCAGGTGTGTCTATGTATACTCGAGCTTAGGGTGAATTGTGTTATCTTTGAAAAGTAACAACCATGTTGATTTTATCAGTTAAGCCTTCTCAAATAAGTCCAATATAAAAGTATACTTGTTATTTTTCCATAATTACCGATATTCACTTCATCTGTTAGACAAATAAACAGGTATCAAGCGAATTGCAATATACAAAAATAATTGATTATTGATTTAAACCATCAACAAAATTAAAGCATTGTTTAGAATTCAGGTCGCCGCGTAAAATGCGAGCTGCATGCAAATTACGAGTAAATTGATTGAACCAATCCAGTCGGTCAATCAAATGTTATTGAACAATCAATTACTGATAGCCCATTGGGAATGTATTGAAAATATGTAGACATGAAACATTTGCAACAAAATGACATTTCCAATATAAAACCAAAAAAAGGGCGGGGTATATATGCTTAAAAAGGAACAACTATAGTCCTCCTGTTCGTTATCGGCCACGGTGACCAATCTCAGCGGAGATTAGCCATCCGCGCTGGAGATATTGTAGTGCGCCAATGTATGTGCAGACATAGGTAAATAAAATAAATAAATAAATATCTTGGGACAACTCATACACGGCTATCTGATCCCAAGCTAAGCAGAGCTTGTGTTATGGTAACCAGACAACTGATATACATCTTATATAATTTATAAATACATACATATTATAGATAAATCACACCCAGACACAGAACAAACAATCATGCTCATCACACAAAGTTTGTCATGGGTGGGAATCGAACCCACGACCTCCGGCTCAGCAGTCAGGGCCACTAACCACTATACCAAGAGACCCGTCAAAGGTGCAGTCTCTGTTCCTTTACTATCATGGACCGATGGAAGGCAGCCAACACGACCACAGAGAGATCAAGCGCAGGACCAACGGCGACACGTGCATTCCAAGACACGGGGGTTTCTTAACGCTGACTTCCAAACTCAGGGCTGTTGCTGTCAGCAAAGCAGAGGAGCTTGCCTTGCTTTGGTTGCGGGTTGTTCGAATGAAATACCGCGGCTCCGGAACGTAAAGGGCAATATAAATAGATATACAGACATAATGGAGACAATAGAATAAGAACATAGTGGGTTTTAGTCAGTAAAAGTCTGACACTCTCCCCCACTCCGCCCAGAGCGGGGGAAGTTATTTGATGATTTCCCACCCCGAAAAGAAAAACTTTTACTACTGTGAAATTCCTAGTGGAAAAACCCAAGAACACTTTTGCCCGACCCGGGAATCAAACCAAAGATCCCGTGCTCAGCAGTAGCGCTTGCGGCCGCGAGGACAACGGAAAGCAACAAACATTCAAACAAAGATAAACCAAACGACCAACAATTACTAAGAGTACCTTTAACCCTAACCAGTTGACTACAATTTCACTACACTACTCGAGCGCAGCGCTCCAAGGGTTAAGTCCATACATATTAATTGCATGGACAATCGGCCAAGTGTCTCATACATATGTAGTGATGTGCTGAAATGAGAGAACGCTTTCTGAAATTATTCGATAGGTAGGTGTTGTGGGGAGGGTTCATTAATTCGGGTTAGAAGGCCTTTGTTACTTTGGTCACTGAGTTAAGTCTTCAGTTTTATTCTTTCTTCCATCTAAGGAAAGTTTGAGAATAGAATATAAAACAAAAGTTTATTCCTATTAATGTTTATTGCTCGATTCACTTCGTACGTTGAATTAATTAACCTACTCGTAGGTCTATACGTCTACCTATTAGAATATTAACAACTTTGTTTATTTTAAAAACAGTTCCTACTAGAGGATTGTATCATGTCAATGCTACAAAAGAGAATTAAACTTGTTTTACAATATTATGTTAAAAGTAGAAAGAAGAATCAACAGGTGTCCTTTCGATCGCTAGCACGAGATGCATCTTGTCACAGGGAGGTATGCTAGAGTATTTACATTTTTACATAAATTTATTTTATTGCTCACAACAGAGATTAAAAAATATTTTGACACAATTTCACAGTCTAACCGGATGCATTTGAATACCAATTTACATGGAACGAGTGCCTATCTGACTTCCACAACCCATTTAGTACTGGGTAATACGATACTTCTGGGTAAGACTGGTAGTCAGACTTTTGGGTCACTCTGACTTTTTGCAACAACTTATCGATCGATCGTAAGCCGTACAAATGACGGCCGCGGTCAAGGATTTCTTTTCTGCTTTTACTTCTTCTTTTTGTCTAACAAATGTTTTTTTTTAAATACAGTGCGTTTAAAATTAACGTCCAACATTCTTTCTCAAGTAAAAGCTCAATGATTGTAAAGTAACTCCGCAAATAGACCGCAACTAAAAACCTCAGCGCAGAAACATGGCGGCCATATCTCAGCCGCCATTATCCCGCGTCGTCGCGCTCATTTCTGCGGCACCTACACTCTGCTGTTATTAGGAAAATTCTAACTTATTGCTGTACTAGCCGTGCTCTCAAGATGTCTTGGGATGTGGTACAAAGAGAAAGCGGACGCTAGTTGACTGAGACGTTAAAAATAAAGCTGAAAGTCAAGTACAACAGGGTTCATTTTTGATTATTTATAATCATTTGTATCCACTTCATCCTCTTAGTTAGGTAACATACATAACAAAATATCACGCTTGTAATCTCCGAAAGGTGGCGCAGGTTACCTTAATAGAACAGCCTGGCTGTTAATAAAGCACCAAATTGAACTTAACATCGATCTAAGAGTAAACCAAATTGTATACAACAAAAATGTGTTTCTAACCAGTTTCTGTATTTGGAGCCTGAAAAATGGCAATTATTTTTTGTAATAGATAGATATTTAAGTACACTGTAATGTTGAATTTTCCTCACTTCTTTGATCCAATAATATTACGCTGTCTAGATCAATGTGCTGTCAATCATGAATGAACTAAAACTCCGTTTTGAATGAAGATTGAATTATTATTTCTAAATCCTCATATCAATGAATGCTTAAATCGCCCCGCTACCTCTCATGACGGATACCACACGCGGGTAGTGCTAAGCGTAATGCATCGAGCAAGAGGCGCGCGTGACTGTCGCCGCGGATCTTAAAGCGGGGCTCAGCAGATCACTGTATTATATGTATTAGGAAAAATCGTCGCTATGTTATATTATGTGTTCAGTGTGACTGTATTCGCGAGACGACTCTCGGCTACCAGAGACCTGGTTCTGTGGACAGTGAGCAGAGGGTAGCTCACCGTCCGTCCGTCTAGTAACGGCCGTGTCGACGGCGCGTTCGTGTTTCATGCGCGCCTCAAGAGATGTCAGCAATGCAGAGAGGTTAGCTATAGCCACTGCCTGCCTGAGTTGCAAATTGTTCGAAAGAATAATGCGACTTGGATGGGTTTTAGTCAGTAAAATTCTGACACTCCCTTCTACTTCACATAGGGCGGGAGAAGTTATGTGATGATAACCTACCCGAAAAAAGGTGTGGCTGTATTTCTAGTGATATTTTTGTACGGGTATTTTATAAGTCATCTATGACAACCGACTTTAAAATTATAATAACTTGTTTTGCCAGTCCATAGCAAAACCATAGATGTAATAATTGATACAATTATATTATATTATAGGTTAAATTGTAAGGAAAATGTGTACTCGATTAAGTTTGTTTACTAGAAACAAACTTAAAATAACAAATCAACCTGAAGTAACGCACGATTGTTTTTCTAGGTCATGCTTATTAAAAGGATCGTAAATACCAATTCAATGGAGCCCTATCTTATTATAACACTTTCCTTTTAAAGATACCCACAAATCTCAAAATTGCCATTTAACAGAATATAGATAAATTTATAATATTCATTAACTGCGACCGTAAAAGAAAAACGTGATTATTATCCTGCAACGTAGTCCGTTTGGACATAAAAAAAACATCCCACGGGAACATAGTACCCGGATTGAAAGTAGCCAATCAATGTCAATCCAGTTTTCGATCCGAAGTTTTTGCTTAAAAAAGTAACGAGTATCTAGATTTTCTCACAAACATTCACATTCATAATATTATAGTAATGTTTGAATGCCTTAGTATTTAGTATGAGGATCATTTTTAGCTTCAAATCTGTAACTTGCATCTACTTTCTGCACAAATAAAGAACTATGTATTCTATTCTAAAGTCGGAAGTATCATTTCAGAATAATATTAGTAATATTATGGTTTTATCAAATCATTTTAGGCTCAATGGAAAAAAAAAAGCGAATCTAAATAAAGAGCTCCCAAAAATTAACTCGGATACATTTCTATTATTTTTTCCACCTTTCTGTTACCTCCATCCATTTCTCAGTCACACATTCATAAAAGTAGCTGGCCACGACCCCGGGCTAACCCTCCTCGTGCCTTGATTAATTACCGCACGATTAATCAGAACATGACTGATAGATGACATCGCCGAGAGAGGGTTGACGATAAGATTCCTTGGTTATGTTCTGTAGCTATTTTATTTTAGTTATGATTATGACTGTGCTAGGATTTGATTTATGGGTTCTAGGACTAAGTCTAGATTGGGATAAGCTGGGAATGATAATACATATTATACCTAACAGCTTCGTAGGTTAGTAGAAAATGTTCTTGTTCTTTGGCGAGTTTAGCAGTTTTAAGAAAAGCTGTGTTTTGTTAAATATTTTCCCTCTTTTTTATGGGTTTCTTAATAAGTACTTATATTTTATGGGATTTTCTTCAGTTTAATACTACGATATAATGGATAAGTTGTTATTAGTCTTGCTGAAACAAAAGTTGAAATTCCGATTTCAACTCTTTAAGTGAAATTAGGAGAATTTTTATAAAGGCTTCAATAATATTTTCATAAATACACGTATTCCCCCTGTCCTTTCTGTTAGTTACATTAGAATACGATGCAAACCCGTCCTTTTGAACCGATCCCAACTTGTATTCAAGTTAAGACTGGTCTCGATGTACAAAATGTTTATCATAACTAAATCAAGTAGGACTCGAGAAGCGACGCTTTGGTTCATTTTGATTAACCCTAATAAATCTGCTGGCAGTATTGTGCTGCGTTCAATTGGGTTACAGCGCAGGCAAGTAGCGAGTGCGAGTGAATGGAGCTTGTTAAAGAGATTTGTGTTTCAGCCACTTTCTTGGTTTGGTTTAAGACGAAATCGGAGAATTGAATCATATTCTTTGAAAAGTTTTTAGATAAACTAAAGTTTTGTTTGCATTCAGCTATTATTTAGCGGTTCTTTTATAATAAGACTGTCTCACATTGTTTTATTTATTTTTAACTAAAATAACCTCAGTTCTTTTAGTTTTGTAGTCACCATTAAGTCGGAGGTTGTTTTATTTTAGTTTACACATTAATTTAATGTAAAAGAATTATAATTGCATTTCTGTGTATGTTTTCTTTTGTTAAATCCGAAACAAGTTTATTTTCTGTTTGAACATTGAAATATACATTATTATGTTGTATTTGTAATAGTTTTGATAGAAAACCATAAAGCTTGGTTTTTCGTAATGGATAAATAATGAGTTAATGACGGGTCATTGCGTAGTGACCTGTCATTAACCCATTATTTATCCATAGCGTTATAGTAATATTTTATATGGAGCTAACGGAAAGTGGTGAAACACAAAATAATATAGTTGTTATCATATGGATATGGCATTCCACAGGTATGTTGTTGTATTTATTCACGGTCAATTTTAAAAGTTTTCAATTTGAGTTAACAAAGTTTATGGAAACCTCAGTCTTTCTTTATCGTGTGGTTAGAGCTTAATTTGGTGTCAGGGTTATTACGCCACTCATGAATGGTTTCCTCACGATGTTCGAGTGAAGGAAATTCACTGAAGCAAGTGAAACATTAGCACAAGACAATACGCACATGATTCCGAAAAATTAGAGGTTTTGGTTTGCACACCATGAGAAACCACTTAATAAAAATCTTAGAACGAACCTTCACTTACCGCCAGTAACCACTCGCCTGCTCAAACGCAGCACAATACAAGAAGGTAGCGAAATAATGAAATTAGCGGAACCGTACTCGCCTAAGAACAGTGATTTACGTAATCAAAGAGCGTTTAAACGGATTACGGATGAGAACGCTCCTTTTATATAGTGACTAAAGTTTACAAGAGAGACTCGCTTGCCTTTGATTTTGGTATTGTAAGGGATACACTCTGTATACGGATGGTAGTTAGAGTTCTGAGAAGTTATTTATTAGATAATATTTATAATATAATTGCTTAATTTTTACATATAACAGTAATATTTGTATTAAATCACCAGCTGATTTAATGATAACTTTAAGGTTATTGATTTGTGCGTTGTCTATACTTATTATAATATTATAAAGAGCAAAGATTTGATAGGCTCCAAAACTACTGGACCAAATTAACTATTTTTTTAACTAATAGGAAGCTACATTGTCATTAAGTAACATGAGCTATACAACATCACGCTACTAGCCACGGGAGCGGGGCAGCAACTAAAGACGCGACTGAAACCGTGCAAAATAGCTAGTTTTATATATTACAAGCCAAGCAATAAAAAAGTAGCTTATGTCCTTAACGAGGCATCATAGTCATCATTTTAGGCAGATGATGACCCCGGTGCTTCGGGAAGGCTTTTCCTAACTTTGTTGGGGTCGGCTACCAGTCTAACCGGATGCAGCTGAATACCAGTATTTTACATGGAACCCATCTGACCTTCATAACCCAGTTTGTACTAGGTAAAACGATACCCACTGGTTGTCAGTATTCGGGACACTGATGATAGTCAGTATCCCGAAAATCTGACAACCAGTCATATGTAACTACTATCCAAAATCTAAAAATGACAGCCGGAACCAACAGGTTTCCGTGCTTCAGATCCATATCAAATTTCATTATAAACGGCGCAGCAGATTAGACGTATACAATACGTGTATAATACGTACGTGTACAACATACTCTTACTGCTAGTTCCGTTGAGAGAGTAACTAACGTAAGTCCAGGCATCCTCAAAACTTTTGCATTTAGTCCGGTTCGAAACTTTAGAAAATTTTTATAGACGCTGAAATTGTCAAAACAAACAAACATCGACCTTTATCACTAATTACATAGCGCTACTATATGAAGATCGCTGATGTTGCATCCGCACTGATACTTATTTTTGCCAATGCACCTAAATAAATAAATAAATATCTTGGGACAACTCACACACGGCTATCTGATCCCAAGCTAAGCAGAGCTTGTGTTATGGTAACCAGACAACTGATAAACATACTTATATAATTTATAAATAGATACATATTATAGATAAATCACACCCAGACACAGAACAAACAATCATGCTCATCACACAAAGTTTGTCCTGGGTGGGAATCGAACCCACGACCTCCGGCTCAGCAGTCAGGGCCACTAACCACTAGACCAACAGGCACCTATCACGATCGATTTCGCAAACTGTTGTTTGTTCAATAAATTGTAAGAATGATCATTCTATTGTCCCACTTCGAGCTGGAATCGTCATTCACGGGATTAGTTTTGTAATATTAAATTAATTTAAAATCATTTCACTTTAAAACAATAATAGTTAAACCCCACCACTACCAAACAAACAATACACCGTGGGCATGGGCACGGTACATTCACCCACAAAAATGGAATATTCCAAATATAGTCAGAGAGTATTCCAATTATCTGAGCAAAGGCACTCGAGTCGCGTCAAACGCACTGGCTGACTCAAAGTGCGCCAAACGGAAATTGCCCGCGCCATCTTGCTCGCCGACCGGAAACCCGCCAAATTATCGGGCTATGGGCTATGTACTGGGGGACCCTTAAGTTATGGATATTAAGTGATTTTTTTGTCGGCGTGTTATTGTTCTTCGTAGGTATTGTCTATTCTTAGGTGTCTTGTGGGGCAGTGGCGTTTTTTCCGACGTAGATTAATTGACCCTAAACGCTGTAGAAAATGGTTAGTTGGTCCACCTCATTTATTTGCTTTCCACAGAAAAGTTATAACGACTTACTGGGACATTAATATATATAATACATGCATTTGACAGAATTGTGAAACTATCAAGAGATAATTGACTGTGGCATCATCTTGCTTAAGACTTACTTCCTCATATCTTCATATTCAGTCAAAAAAGTATCAGTAATAGATTTTTTGGTTTATTTTTTTTTGCGGTTAGAATATCATAACTGTTTTCCATTTTGACCCGGAGTTTGAATTGCATCTTGTACTTAGATTAAAAACAGTATAATTTTTGTTAGATCATATTATGATCTAGAAATAACATTATTATTATCTATTGTGTATTGAAAATTCCATAATGGATAAAAACAGATACCATAAATTCTCCATTGAACCTAACTAACACTGGCGAACTTAATTAAAAATGTTTTAATGATTGGTTTGTTGTTTGGCGTATGAATATAGGCGATAAAATAAACTTGTACGCAAAATTAACATTTTGTCTGTGATTGATCTTTTCCCGGTACTTTCTTGACAGAGTCATATAATACAATCACTAATACGATATACAAATTTTGTTACCATCATCTTCCTGCTCTCTTCCTTTTAATGTATTGCACTTCACACAGTCAGTCGTGAAAATCAATATATCACGGCAATGCGAGTACAAACATAACCAGGAACCAAACAAAAATATATTTTCTCACATTTTCCGCCAACATTTTTTCATCGAAACTCTTGTTCACAATCTTCCCATTAAAGGCAAGAAGGCAACCATTTAACTTTTCAACAAATACCGCATTATTACGGCCACATAAATACAGCGGTGTCGCCACACATTGGCGGGCGTCGAACCGGCGCTATCGCACACGACAGCCGTGCTCGCTCCACTGCCGAGCGTAATTGTTTTAGGGTTCTGATGTCGCGTTTTAATATTACGGATATGGTGCTTGATCTGATTTTTTTGTGGCTTGAGAGACATGGAACAATCTCATATAAACTGGTCAAGACTATTTTGTAACCAGTAAGCGGCACGGTTGGTGCAGTGGCTGAGGGATCGACTGCTGCGCTGCGTGTCGCGGGTTCGATTTCCGCACGGAACAAATATTTGTATGACCTGCAGATAGTTGTTTCGGGTCTAGCCGCTTGTGTATGTGAGTTTATATGTTTGTAAACGCACCCACGATACAGGAGAAATTCCTAATGTGGGGCAACGTCTTTAAAAAAAAAGTCTAATATTGGGACCGCATTGCAATTTTTACTAGTAGTAACAGTTTATGTACCAAGTCTTAATGTTTTGATACAGGGCATAGTTATTACTCCCGTTGCAAGTTCCCACAGTATAGTTTCTGACATATTTGCGGGCGAAGCCGTGTTTGCGCGTTTAGCAACTGGTTCAATATACACCATACGAAAAAAAGTTTTGAATTATTGGTAGGTTTGTGGTGCGTATTCCTGTCACCGCCCACTTCCACCACCGAATTTATAATGACATAATTAATATGATCAGTGATCATTAGTGTCCGGTTCAACGGCACTAAAAACAATAACTTTCTATTCCTTAAAGTTACCATTGTTTCAGTTGTCACCGTTGATCTATAAATAACTATGACAAAGGTAACAAACAAAAAAAAACGTGAATAGATTAAAGTAATGTTTCACAATGACAAGTAGATTGTTAATTTAAACCTAGTTTACTTATTAACTCCTTCACTATTACGGAGTTAGTTGACAGAAGATTTATTTAACGGCCGTCAGACCATTAAGTTTAACTTTTAGCCGCAACTACTTCTATTTAACGGCTTGTGAAAGATATATAGCCTGTCATTGCCTACGTATATATTTTACTAACCTAAATGACATTCAAACCCTTTGGTTAACTAGTTAATGGATTTTAAAACTTAGTTTATAACCTCGCGTCATGAGCTTCGCTTTGATGTAGCAAGTGCTACGCCGTAGTTGAGATTAGTGCTACGCCGTAGCAGTCGTGAAACTGTATTGTACCTGTTTTGCTATCGGTTGCCTTTCCGTTTTGTTGCATTTATGTAATACTAGCTTCTGCCCGCGGTTTTGCTCGCGTTAAATTTGGGGTAACACAGTTCCCTTTTCCTTATTGCAGGTACCTGCAACTTCCAGTTTTTACCCTTGCGCCTTATTGATTTGTAATAGCAACGCTAAGTTTTCCCTTTTCTTCTCTCTTTCTCCTGTACTACTCACATCCCACTTCTTTAAAGAAAATAACCTGTGTCCATCTCCTGGGTCCCAACTATCACTGTACCAAAATTCATCAACATAGGTTAGCCATTAAGGCGCGAAGAGCTAACAAACAAACAAACTGACTATCGCTTTTATAATATTAGTAAGCATTTAAAAATGAATATTTTATGATCCAGCGGTTGATCAATAACGCTACGTTTAAACAAATAGCTAGTCTTATTTAGCTTTAGTACATTTAAACTTACTGTTTACCTAAATAAATAACCGCATTTTACCATACCGTAACAGGAAAAAACAAAAACCTTATAGGATTGCTTTGTTGTCTGTCTGTCAAGAACCTTTATCTTGGAAATACGTGAAGGTATCGAATTGAGAATTGACCAAATGATGAGATCTGCAGTTCCGAGTTTCTTGAAGCCGTGAAATCAACCCTCTAAGTCTAGGCAATCAAAAGATATGTCCGTTTATGTCGCATTACGAATGTATGGTTTCGCAAAAGGAACCAAAATCTCTAGGATACTTCCGTTGACCTATAATCATTAAATTTGGCAAAAACGAATATCATGGAGCACCAGTAAAGTGACAAATCTGATAAACTGTGGCGTTGTAGATACATCTGCTTTATTACAAACTGAATTGATGGTAGTAAACGAACTGCAAGCTATGCCGATGTATAATAACTGTTTTTCAACAGCGAAGTTATCCTTACTAATATTATAAAAGCGAAAGTGAGTTTGTTTGTTTGTTTGTTACCTCTTCACGCATTAATGGCTAAACCTATGTTGATGAATTTTAGTACAGAGATAGTTGGGACCCAGGAGACGGACACAGGTTATTTTCTTTAAAAAAGTGGGATGTGAGGGAGAAAGAGGGAAGAAAAGGGAAAACTTAGCGTTGCTATTACAAATCAATAAGGCGCAAGGGGAACTGTGTTACCCCGAATTTAACGCGAGCGAAGTCGTGGGCAAAAACTAGTTTAATATAGTTTATCTTTTCGTTCGAACAATGTTTGGTTCTAGCATTCGTTACCTACAAGTTTGTACAGAAACCTCGGTGTCACTCGATTTGACGTCACTAACTAAAAAAACTTAAAAACCCACTACCCTAGTTCCATTCAGACACCAGTCTCTCACAAACTTATTTCAGTACCGCTATGTATGTGTATACGTGTGTGAAGAGAGGTTAAATTATTTTCAATTTAAATCCATTCAAACAGAACTGTTGCAAAAACTTTTTTTTTCATTGCACACAACAGCAAAGACATTCACTCCACTATATCGAAAAAAAAATACAAACAAACTATTTGTTCGTCGAACAATTGCTTTACAAATCTCGTCGAACTATTCACAGTGGCGATATCCGCGTATCCGACCCGTATCCGCTTAGTATCCGACCTTATCGTGCGCAAACCGTGAGTTATATCCGCGGGTATCCGAAATAATCCCTGTTTATGACCTAAGGATTGCCCACGTATAAATTTTTATATCGGCGCGGATCAGAAAAGAATATATCTTTGTAAATACGGTGACATGTTTTTATGCATTAAATTTCAATTGAGCGCCATTTTTTTTCGTGGATCTAAGCTTTTAGAAGATGTATGAGTTGCACAGGGGTTGGTGTTGTTAAAGTATCCGGAAATTCAATTTGGTATTGGTAGGTACATAATTGTATCAAGGACCTTCTCGAATTATCTAAATTAAAGCTGCTGATTTCAAAATGTTCACAATTTTATTTATACATATAAAAATCAAAAGTCACTTGTTCAAATTAAGCTGATGATCAAAACGTTTTGAACGTTTTTGAACACAAGACTTTCCCCCAAAACGCCCAACCTTTGCCACTTCCTTGTGTTTTAGCTGAGAAGAAGAAGTGGTGGAACAGACTCCACAGCAACACATCTGTCTGATAGGTTGAACGTTAATAATGATATCATAATTAATATTATAAGTAAGCAGTATAGAACCAAGAAGGTATACTGCAACATTAATGGGATAAAGAATTTTAAAACGATAAGTTTTATTAATCACAGGATAATTAAAAAGTAACATTTTAATTATTTTTAGGAAATTAGTGAGATTGTTCATTAATTGAACTGAAACCGACCTTAATATAGTTGGAAAAAACCTGAGCCCAACACAAAATAGAAATTTTAATTCTTATGACTGGAGTGCATTTTCCTTTAAAAGAAGTTATTGAAAACGTGAAAACTTACACTTATATTAGTGAAAATAAATTTAATTATAATCATTTTTTTAAGAAATATTTAAAAATGTAAATATATGTCATGAAAACAATAAATGGACGAAATTATAATCATTCTAATAAAAATATGCAATCTTGGTATTTTGGGTACGATATTCACACACGGCGCCGATTAATAAAAATGTGTCATGGCAAGCAATAAACTTGTGCTCAATCCTTTAGATCAAGAACAATTGTCTCAAATAAACCAACACATCGCTAATGAGCAAAAAAAAAAAGAAACAATCTTGTTGATTCACACCTTTACTACATATTTGACATTTGCAAAATAAGGAAATATAATATATCAAGTGATAGTTCTCAATAACGATGCGTCGAGAAAATAAAACGAGTGTGAAACGCTGTTGGGATCAAATACACGCCATTGTACCACGGCATGACTTTATTGGAGAACATACGGACATGCGGTTGGGCGGGCGCTTTTATTATTTTGTTAAACAGGTGATGTTGAGGAAATGTATATTCCCTCTGGATTATACCATAAAACAACACGCCCGGAAAGTTTTTTAACGTTGCCCCACACTACGAACTCCTGTCTCAAATAGTAATTACAAACATTTAAACTCACACACATAAACAGCTAGACATGGAACAACTATCTTGAAGGCATACAAATATTTGTTCGGTGCGGGAATCGAACCCGCGACACGCAGCGCGGCAGTCGATCGCTCAGCCACTGCGCCAACCGTGTCGACAAAAGTCAAGTTAGACAGAGGTGTGTATCTTATAGTTCACCTACATTTCGCCTGATATGTTAAAGTCCCATGTAATAGGGGGCGAGCTTTTTGCCACCAACCACAATCGAGAAATTCCTAATAGACAAATTTTAATACAAAACTAGGACAACGAGGCAGTCGTCTGTCTAGCTATTTTGTACATAAATACTATTACATTACATGAAGCGAATTGTATGACTGCCTCCACAACCCAACAAAAAAAAATCTTGTACCTGTAATCTTGTAACATCTGCAAGATTATATAATTAAAAGACAAAAATCTTCAAATATTTACTCCAGTTTATATTTGCATACCCAATAAAAAATACCTTTCTCGGAAAACCGCACGCACCCGCTTCAAATTCCTGCTCCCGTATGTTTCAGGCACGCGGCCGAGTCGCACTGGTTGTCATGGCAACGACACGTCTAGCCACGCCCCCTCGTTATGAATAGTGACGGGCTGACGTCGATCTCTAAGTTATCGATGATACATGTTTTGCAAAAGCACGTAATTAGAAGAATGCATTATATTATTTCAGAAAGTATTGATGTAGAAAATAAGGCATATTTTTTTTGTTATGAAAACTTTTCTGTTGAAGAAGTTATTGTTTTGTACTTAAGTAGTAACTTGCAACCTCTTCATGTAGTTTACTACATTTTAATTTAAATCAAACAGTTTTGAAAATAACAATGAACACATTGTACAAAATTGTCATCTTAACATAAATTAAATTCATGATAATATTTTTGACTACTAACTTCAACTAACTAACCATAGATACACTTAACGTAATAATTTACGATGACTTAGTCAACCTCAAAAACAAACAATACTCATCAACTACCTATACATTTTACCCTAAAACGACTTTCACCAAAATCCTTCACCCTTACCTTTCGCGTATCAAATATTATCGCCTTGCAATCCATTACATGATTAGATATAAAAAGGGGTTTATTACAAAGCAGTTTATGGCTCATAATGTGCCGAGGAATGTGCCGTGTCGTGACGGATCGGAACGGAACGAAACGGGTCGGATCGGGGACGAATACCGGAAGACGACGCGGACGCCGTAAGAATATCAACTGGGGTCGAGTGAAAGGGTAGGTGTGATGTGTTATTTTCTATTTTTCAAAATCTATTTTATACTGACTTTAACCGTTCGAGTGTAAAACATTGTTTTCATGATCTTTGTAAAATAGACATACCTTAGAAAATAAATATAATTTTATAAGCTTTTGTGTAACACAATAAAAATAATGATGAACTAGCATAATCGGAACATCACTATACTACACAACTCAATTCAAACGTCATTTGCAACTAACGAGGGATTAACATTAGAGCCTACACACACCGTTAAAATTGAAATGCGGTATTCGCACGCAGCCGCATTACGTACGTATGTAAATCAGCCTTAATAGTCGTTCATAGACGATGAATGGCGTGTGTTTTGAAAAGTATTATGTTGAAAGAATTATCATATTGCTAAGTAAAAGTGTAGTAAGAAATAGTTTTATGGTTTTTTTATTAATTCCGAATACAACATGTTAAGTAAAAGTGACATAAATATTTTATTTGTTTAGACTAGGTTAATTTCCTTTTTTTGTCTGCACTCTCCCCCTCCTACGCAAACCCCGCCACGAATCCGTTGAATGAACTCTTTTCACGCGCTTTCTCCGGCGCTCATCAGCCACCGCCACCACCAACCCTCGCGGTGCGAGTCCAGATGGTCGCGTCTTATTTCTGGATAGGCATTAGCAGCCCCGTCAGTCTCGTGGGACCCATCGTATGGAAATGCCTAATGGTTATCACCCGTTTTGCCTTTCGATACAATTTTGTAAGGTTATTATTTTATCTTAATTACTTACAAATACATAATCCTACATTTACATAAAAACCTCACGCCAATTCCCAAGGAAATAGGTAAAAACTACATAACGCCTGTTACACTCCTTACATGCTCATTTGTCTATCTTAAATATCATGGGCATCATGATTAACCTAATCTTCAAAACAAGACTTAGTAGCTAAATAAACATTTTCTTTATCTTCCTACACAAAACACAAGCTACAACCCAAACAAATTGACCCCAACTCCTCCTAACACGCACCACTTATAAAACCAACAGACACCTCGAAATTTTTCCTCAATTTATAAAATATTCCATCGCAATATCGGTATCGATAATCCGGTCACGTCCCTACGCGTCAGTGGCATTCCTCGCATAGTGAAGTGCCGCGCTCGATATTTGCCGCTCGCATATTAAGATGGCATTCTTTGCAGTGTTGGGAGACAATGCTGGGCTATATGAGATATCGATCGTCGATGTGCTTTTGAGTTAAATGGAAGGATAATGGCGTTTATTGAATATAGTGTTGGGGTAATGGGTTTGTAGTTGAATTCGTAGCTTTGTTGACTATTTCCGGGTTACAGGACTAACTCGTTTATACGTAGGTCTGTTTTTGTAAAGATGTAACCTCCGCAGTCATTTTATGAAGTAAAACCAAATGGCAGATAGGAGTAGAAAAACATTAGTGCGTATTAAAAATAAGTCGAAGAATTTTGCTTTAAGCTTGACCACAAACTAAAGATCAATATATTCAATTATGAAAATCTGCGTATATTTAGTTAACATAAATGTAGATTGCTGGTTATACACTATGAAGTCGTTTATTTTTTTGTAATATTAATAAAGTACTTTTATATTCATAACAAATGGCAAGTTTCGTGAATTGATCTTTATGTATTTTTTGTTTTTCTAAATTATTCAAAATGTCAATAAAATAAGGCACTTAGTAAATTAATCACTGTTGCTAAGAGAAAAACGTGAAAGCAATTTAATTATGAGCAATTCCGTTTTTAATTAGGATTTTCTGAAAATATTGAAATCGGCTTTGCGTAATACCCCGAATTCAGTAAATTGTACGTTACGTTTGATCAGAGATATTCGGCTCGAACTTACCTGTAAGAAGAAAAATAAGAAATTAGTTCTACATTCTAAACACTAAGGTGATTGGAAGTTTTGTAACAGTGATTGAACAATAAAGAGGGCACAAAAAAGGCGACAACGGTTTTAATTATCTTATTTGATGTTGTTTTTGAAATTGCACAACTGTGGAAATATTATAGGCTGGTTATGCTTAATGTTAAGCAATTATTGACAGTTTTGTAAAGCTATTCTTTTTAGTAGACATTGTAGACAATGCAGTTTGATAAATCGTATGTACATTAAGCTAGATATTTATATACTAGCTACATACGTAGGTTTTTTCTGACCTAAGTACCGCGAGAATACACCACATCGTTACAAGTATTGATTATGTACCAAAAATTTTTTTTTCCTTCTTTATTTCTATAAGCAATAAAGTATCGACAACTACATGTAACGGCACTATTTGAATTGATACAAACGCGTCACACCGCACTGGCATCGTGCTTACTGACTGCAGCAATGAAGACAGTGCCACTGTCAGTAAGCACGATTGCCATGTCTTAAGAGTGAGATAGATGATAGATAGATGAGGTTGAAATGGGCAGGAGGTCTATTATCAACAATAGATATTTTGATACATTTACTTTGTTTTAGAAAATCATCATATTATTCCAATTCTTGTCAATGGATCGATTAAGTAACGACTGACATTAAAAGCACAAGTAGAAAAATGCTACCGTGACGTCTGGCACAGGAGAATGGAAGAAGAAAACGTGTTGTCGACAGGGGCAGGAAAATGATGATGATGATACTTCTATCGTTACCATAATTTGAGAAAAAATTAGCGTCATTCATCAAATCGAGGGTTCGATTTCCACGTGGTACAATAATTTTGGATGTATATAGAAGTTTGTGCCTGGTCTGGCAGAAATTCAAATATTTTTAACATTAGTAAAATTGATGCCAATATTAATAAAATTCACATTATGTCTTGCCGTGAACGGCGTATAAATAATAAGACTCAATAAAAGAAAAGATAAAAGAATAAGTTTGTTGTAATAATTTCAAAATGCCTCATTAAGAGTCGTCACAGTGAATCCTTACTCCGTACTAATCCTTACTATAATATTATAAAAGCGAAAGTGAGTTTGTTTATTTGTTTGTTTGTTTGTTACCTCTTCACGCTTTAATGGCTAAACCAATTTTGATGAATTTTGGTACAGACATAGTTGGGAACCAGGAGACGGACAAAGGCTAATATTTTTTTGGAAAAAGTGGGATGGGAGAAAGAGGGAAGAAAAAGGAAAACTTAGCGTTGATATTACAAATCAATAAGGCGCAAGGGGAACTGTGTTACCCAGAATTTAACGCGAGTGAAGCCGCGGGCAAAAGCTAGTAATATTATAAAAGCGAAAGTGAGTTTGTTTGTTTGTTACGTCTTCACGTCTTCACGCCTAAATGCCTGCACCGATTTTGATGAATTTTGGTACAGAGATAGTTGGGACCCTGGAGACGGACATATGCTTATTTATATTAAAAAGATTAAGATATGAGGGAAAAAAAGGGAAACCTTAGCATTGCTATTACAATAAAGGCGCAAGGGCAAAAACTACAGCTAACAGGTACATGTAAATCAGAAAAGGGGAACTGCGTTACCCCGAATTTAACGCGAACAAAGCCGCGGGCAAAAGCTAGTTAAATATAAGATATGGACTACCAATCGATAGTGGTGCTGCCGCCAATACCAATCGGTATTGGCGGCAGTTTCCCGGCGCGTGTTATAAGGAACCGTTCGGCAGGAATGTGAACCTCGCGAGCCGCTGGACCAGGAAGCTGTATTATTTCTATTGGAGATAGATTTAAAAAGAACACCGTTATTGACTACTCTGTTATAGATAGGGTAACGGCAGATAGAGGAGATTCTAAGATAAATAAACGTGTTACCTACTTCAAGTAATATGGGACTAGAGCAGTATTTTATTTACATAGGTAACCCAACAAATGTATACTGGGTAGCACATCATGTACATTTTTTTTTTTAATAAAAATAAATAATTCTATTATTTTGGCAATCAAACAATTACAAAAAAACAAATCTAAATAATCGAATTAAATGAATTATTATGTTTTGAAAACAAAATAACGAAAACTTTATTGAAATAAAACTAAGATTTAATATTTGGCTTACATTACGCAATAATCATCTAATCTTGTTGTCTTGGAATTAACAAATTAACAGTTCAGATTATGTCTTGGTTGCGCGAATAGTATTCAGTAATCAATTAAGAATATTTCTATGTTATCGTGGTGAACGTCGATCAGGTCACTGCAACTGTTAAACGTTTTACATATTTCGCGCTATTGGTGACTTGAGGTGGAAATTCACGAACTGTGGACAGTCGCCTTTTTTTTTAAAAAAAAAACTCCTGTTTCGTGGGCGCGTTTAGAAACATTTAAACTTACATACACAAACAGCCATACCCAAAACATCTACATGTAGGTCATACAAATATATATTTAGTGCTGTGATTGAACCCGCAACAGGCAGCGCAGCAGTCGATTGCTCAGCCACTGCGCCAACAGTGTCGTTGTTTTGAGTATGAAAATGATTAGTAAACTGAATTGATATTGATACAAGGAGAGCTTCTGTAATGTGACAGTAGTTATGGGAGAGGTCAAATAACTATGTAAATGACAACACGCAGTTTACTAACAGTACAAAAAAAACGTTGCCCCACACTATGAATATCTCCTGTATCGTGGGTTATTTTTGTGTCTGCGATTCGAATCGTGTCGTGGCATATTTTTATGTTAAAAGTATTTATATAAAGATAACTCTTCTCCCTGGAAATCGAATCCTAGACTTTAAGCTTCGCAGATATTTCCCTATTCTCCAAACATCTGAGCTATCAATTCCAAATAACCCTTAAGTATTGAGGAAAAAGGTTTGGCAGATATTAATATTTCTTCCATCCATCCCTTTGGTTTTTACATCAACCCTTATGTAAAGGTCTCATCATTTTCCGGTATGTCGAACATCAGTCAATATATATTTTAATAAAAACTAACACAAGTTCAGATAATGCTATTTGTATGGGATGTGTCTGCACCACTGTGATGGTATAGCGGACGCGGCATGCAGGACTTATTAGTGTCCTGGCTACGAAAATACCTATGCAATGTCCTTTAGGTTCATATTTTCAGTATTACGCTAATCTCAAAACGATGAACTACAAGAAATCCAGCATATCCTAATACTTAAAGACACTTATGGCCTCACACCGGCTTCTTTTGAATAAATGACTTTTGATTTTGAATAAAAAAAGGTGTCGACTTCTCTTACTTAATTATGATTTGTCTAGATTAAATTCGAATATACATTTATAAAATTGCTATGTTTAACAAAAATATGTTCTGTTATATTATGACTAAGAGCATCGTATTGGATGTGTCTTAGGGCTGAAACTGCGTTAAACGGACACCCGTATCCTACAAAAGTGAATCGACGCAGGGACGCGCGGGCTTGTTCAGTCAATATCGCTTGATGAAAGGCTTGTGAAAATGTCTTTCGAATTTTCGATAGAGAAAGAGTACTTGTGTAACTGCAGTGTCGGTCTGTCATATGACGCCAAGCGAATGAACTCTTTAGGTACCTGTGACAGAAGTGTACGACTAAACGCCGATAGACATTACGCCGACAGACTGAACACCGACAAGGCTTTACTTCGACGGGACTCTTCGCCGACAGGACTCTTCGCCGACACGGCTCATCAGCGACGCAATGGGTAGGTTAGGTTAGGTTAAAACTGTGACCTCCTACGACTTGCATTAATAGAGAGAGCCATGTCGGCGAAGAGTCCTGTCGGCGAAGAGTCCCGTCGAAGTAAAGTCTTGTCGGTGTTCAGTCTGTCGGCGTAGTGTCTGTCGGCGTTTAGTCGTACACTCTTAGAAGGTCCTTCACATACCCGCAGAGCCCACACTTGCAGACACGTGGCGGGTGTCTGTCGCAGTTTCAGCCCTAAGACGGGGCTATAATAGGTGGTAAATAAATAAATAGTACCCCAACACGTGTACAGCACGCCCGCGCCAGGCGAACACAACCAACGTTCTTTATTTAAACTTGTTAAGTGCCGTCTTTGATCGTTCCCGTTATTTTACAACAACTTTCACAGGAACGTCTTTTGCTTGTTAAAGTTATCTTTTACAAGCAATTGTTTAGTTCTAGTTACTGTTTTAAGGGATTAAAGGTGTTAAGTAGTTATGGCTGCGAAGATTTTTTTTGTGGATATTATTTTGTTGTTGCCAAGCAAACCATGTTTGGCTTGGGTTTATTTGGGCATAATTCTATTTTTAACGAAGTGATGAATCATTTAATGAACAGTACTACAAAAAATAATAAGATACAGTAGTTAGTTCTACTATAATCATAGATATAATCTTTAGATATAGCCAGTAGGTAGTCTTTTTTTTTTTGCAAAATGAATTATTATTTCAAAATAATTTTATTTTAGTCTGAAGCAACCGGGCGTTTAAAAAATAATGAAAAATAACTAGTGCAAAGTTTCGATGCTAAGCATCCGCCATCTTTAGTCGCACAATGACAGCAGTTGGTTTTTATTTAGAACTAGCTTTTGCCCGCGGCTTCGCTCGCGTTAAATTCGGGGTAACACAGTTCCCCTTGCGTCTTATTGATTTGTAATAGCTACGCTAATATTTCCCTTTTTTCCCTCTTTCTCCCTCACATCCCACTTTTTTTAAAAAAAGTTTATCGTCTCCTGGTTCCCAACTATCTCTGTACCAGCATTCATCAAAATCGGTTTAGCCATTAAAGTGTGAAGAGGAAACAAACAAACAAACTCACTTTCGCTTTTATAATATTAGTAAGGATTTTGAATATTTTGAATAACAATGCAATTAAAAGAATTATTGTATGGATGAAACATAAAAATCTAAATTCAATAATTTTTTTACCAACCATTTTGCAAGAATTTCTTTAACGAAAGTAAATTAACCGTTATATAATTATACTGTTCTTGATCTTTTCCGCTGTTGTTCTGGTGATAATTGGAAGATTAAAAGGCTGGTTTCTAAAAATTCTCATCACGCCTGTAATCTCCAAAGGGTAAAGCAGAGATGTATACACGACGGTAGGTCAACCTATTATAAACTATTATAACCTGATCTCCCTACTACGGATCTCACACCGAAGTATAGATCAGGTTAAAGTGGTTATTAGATCAGGTTAAAATGGTTAAAATTTTGCAGTTATAGTCCCATGTTATAGGGGGCGACCCTATTGCCATCAATTGGACATAAATTCAGACTCCATGCCTGCTAAAAAAAATTCTTGATGGAGAAGTTTAACAACATTTTTCCTGACCCTGGAATTACACCCAGGACGCATCATTACGCTTTGAAGTCTCACTAGCTAGTGTTGAAGTAAAGATTCAATAAAACGTATGTAGTTGAAAAAAGAACGAGATGCTCGCACAAGGTGAAAATATTTGCATCTCTTAAATATAATAATACTAGCTGGTGCCCGCGGCTTCGCCCGCGTGATGATCGGAAATGAATGGAATGTGTTATTTCAGACTATAATCTACCTGTGTGCCAAATTTCATCAAGGTCCGTTGAGCCGTTTGGACGTGAAAGAGGATCAAACATACATCCATACTCACAAACTTTCGCATTTATAATATTAGTCGAATCGTCATCGTTCTCCTGCCCTTATTTGTGGTCGCTCCAACATGTCTTTTCCATATCATGAATATATAATATTACTTGAATAGTTAAAACAGATGCAAAGGATGAAATAATCAAGAGGATAATAATAATGCTTAAGTAAATAAGAATTATTGTTAAGTATAACTCTGTTATCATTGAAAAATATTTACAACACCAAAATAATAAGAAATCATATTCCATTATATACTAATTAGCACATTGCTTCAAAATATTTTTACAAGGTAACACAAATCGCCCTCATTAAGTAATTAACTAAGCCAAGTTAATAACAAAACATTTGTAATAGCAAAAAATGTAATAAACCACTTTGAAATAATCCTTAAACGCTTTCTTAGAAACATGTTATTTTTCCACAATAACTATGGTGGGAACTGCCGAACATTGACGGAAACACCCGAAGTGGGGCTGGGAGTGGAACTGATTAGGGGATGTGCAAGCGCATAAAACCATTGCCAAAACGAAAATCGATCTCAGTTACCCTGTCGAAAACGGGAACTGAGGGTCGATAGCGTCACGAAACAATTTATTTGCTTTCGAGATTTTTACTTTTAATTTAGTTTTTTTTTTATAATTATATGTTTGGTTTCCGAGTGTGACAGATATGCAGTGTATAAACTAAGTTTTTTTAGTGTTCTGTGTTTTTTGGTGAAAATGAAGAAATCCCAAGTTTATTATTATGAGGACGTGGTGTTTCAGTTGGTAAGTAGCTGTTTTTTTTTACAGTGTTTACATTTTTTTCGTTACTGTTATGCAATATTTGATGTAGGTATTTTTAAGTTTTCACTTATCTAAAAGGGTATGAAAGGCCCAAAACTTTGTTGAACAGTTTAAAAATATACGAACGAAAAGTTTTTTAATAGTGAGTTTTTTTTGTTGTTATTTTACCGTACCTATATATTGCAAAACATATAAGTACGTTTTACTCCTTGTAGTTCTTCCTTATATAAACTTAGAGAATAATGGTAGTTAAAATTGTAAATAGTTATCGGTTAGTTGTTAAATTACAAATTAACAAAAAACATGACGACAATTATTTTGTCAAATTACTATTGAGTATATTACCTATAAATGTTTAAATAAATTAAACTATCTTCAATTACAAACAACAAAATAAAAGTAGTGCGTAATAAATCTAACAAGCTCCAATAAAAACCAAAGCAATAAAAAACAAGCAGTTTATGTAGTTTGTGTATCTTCTTTCCAGCCTAGCAATAGGGTGCTAGGCAGGCAACATGGGACTGGCAAGCTGTCTAACCTTCAGAGATTACAAGCGTGATATTAAGTGACTCAGAAAACCATAAAGTAATGATCGTGAACCATATTTTATTAAAAATACAACCTAACAGTGACCTGTATACTGTAAGTTATGCTGGTGTCAATTAGGTTGAATTTCGAATGACTCAAAAATGTCAAAACGTCAAAATGTTCACTGGTTAAATACAAATCATCTGTTACCGTGGGTATTTAAATTTCCCGCCCCAATTAAACTTTTTTATTGTCAGCTAATCGATAATCGCTTATCTTCTTGGCCAACAGGAGTTAAACTTGCAGAGCGTCCGGCGCGACCTGGTCGATTTGCTGGAAGAATACAAGTTCCACGACTGCTTCTCTTGTAACCGTCTCAAATGTTGCTGCTCAAGGAAGTCCTCGCTGCGAAGCACCACCGTATCCATGGCCAGCAGCGACAGCGCTTATCCCAACGAGTACGACCGAGCATCCAACGACATCTACTACAATGCTGCTCCGCCAGCGGATACCCTACCAACACCGCGATGGCCCGAGAGCAAAACCAGCAATGAACCCAAAAAAGAGTCAGTACAGAAAGAATCACCTCTTTCGTTAAACATCTGGATAAGGGCTTCTATGCCTAACATAACCCAATCAACTTCAAGTGTTAGTTTCCCCGTACCGAGAAAAGTGCTGGATCATGTCAATTATTCATGGCCTCCTTTTCCCAAGTCAATATGGAGTGATGAAAGGCTGAAAGAGACGACTGCGAGGGAGCGTATCCTTTGCGACCCAGACAGAGATAGCAATAGTTCTGTGGAGGCCTTCTTCAAGTGCTTCAGCGGGAATCGAGCAATTCCTAAGACCGCGTTCGCATGTTGATGGTTAATGTTAAAAGTGGATTACGGAGTACATTGCGGTGTTTTTATAAAGTGATCCACAAGAGTGGCCTTCAAATACGTAATGTATAGTGAAGTGTTATATAATGGTGTATGTAATAGGTTAATTGGTGATTGGCGTTTACTTCGACGATGTTGTTTATGTAAAAAGGTTTTTTTATTGCACAAACAACTGAAAATCAACTGATATCAATTGTTTTTACAAACTCGTGAGTTATAGAAAATCTACGTTTCATTTAAAAATATATAATTATAAAAACTTTTGAAGGGATCACACAGTTTTAGATTTTACATATAAAAATATCATGAGCATTATGATACAAGAGCTTTATTAATATTTTTCGAAGAAGGTGGCTATAGAATAATCGATCGTTATCGTGTTGTTTATCTTTTGAACAAATATCTCACTTGTTATTAAGAATTGCGTGATAATGTATAGTGTACAAACTAGGCTACATGAATACCTTGTACAAAAACGTTCTTATAACTTGCGAGTGTGAACTATCCTTAAGTTGACTTAAACTTGTAGTTTCTATGCCTTTGTATAGGTGGTGCTATCAATTTTATATTCTTTAATTTATTTAATAAAAAGTTAAATTAAAATAATTATATGCCTAAAAATTATGTAATTACACCTATGTGTGTAGTGAATTATGAATTTTGACTCGTATTAGTGATTTACCTATGGATTGTATTAGTAATAGTTACGTACATTTTTAAATCTAAGATTGCTGATAACATTTTGGTAATTATTTATTTTGTAAAGATCTGACAATTGATTGTTTACAAAAAGGCATAACATATAAAAATAAAATCTTACAAATAGTAAGTAAAATTTGCAAAAAAAAACAAAATCAAATCTTACAAATGTGTAAGTAAAACAAACAAAAAAAAATACAAAATGGAATCTTACCACTGTGTAAGTAAAATTATAAAAAAATGTCTCGTAGCTACTATCATTGTAAGTAAACGAAATTAACAAATGTAACTACGACAATGCACTGTACCTGTTATATTTATCAGAAAATAATCAAATAATTCTAGCTACGCCATGGGAAAAGACGACGGCACAGGTTGGCGCAGCGGCTGACCCATTGACTGCTGCGCTGCGTGTCGCGGGTTCGATTCCCGCACGGAACAAATATTTGTATGATCTGCAGATAGTTGTTTCGGGTCTAGCTGTTTGTGTATGTGAGTTTAAATGTTTGTAAACGCACCCACGATACAGGAGAAATTTCTACTGTAAGGCAACGTTTTTTTTAAAGAAAAAAAAAGGCGTGAGTTTATGTTTGTCAAAGTAAAATATTTAAAAGGAAAACATGAGTAAATACAATGATCAATATGACAGTTTGGTTTTATTTTACCCGTTTTTTTTTCAAATTAAAACGTATAAATCCCATAAACTATGATCACTATAAAGTTATGATGTTGATGCTGTGTATATCAACGTCTTTGTGAGCCTTTAAACCTAATCTAATACCAGTTGATGAGCCTTCGCAAAAAGAAAAGCCACCTACAACTACTCGTCTCGTAATAAAAAAAAACAAAAATTATGCGATGGCAAATTGGAGAGTGGACCATTCCGAGCATCGTATTAAAATATGTGGATATCAAAAATTCACAGATTAGACTTAATCTACCGACGATATTTTTTCTGTCGCAAATAAAGGGTAAATCACAAACTGGAACAGAATTTTACCAAATTGTCACATAATATCTACAACAGTGGGTACTTTTTGACTCCTAACTACGACTCCTAGCCCAACACTGGCAGGTTATCATTTTAGACAGAGCTTGCGAACTCGCGCGGCCGCCACGTAACGTCACGACATTTTAAATGACTTACATAAAGTAATTACTCCTATTTACTTATTAGTAAGTAAAATCGAAGTTAATTAACGACATATTAGATAAGTGAGGTGATTTCAAGTTGTATTTAGAGAAAGGTAAGTTATTTTTTTCTCAGAATTATAAGAAAGTCTAATGCGTCGTGTTTGCATGATAAGAAACCACTTGATAATAGTTATATAAATATGTAGTTTGTGTAAAGTAAGTTTAATTATGCGATTTATAAAAATGGAGTTAAGCTTGATTTTTCAATTTACATTCTCAGTGGGTATGTAAACGTTTTAACGTTTTCAATACAGATATAGTAAATAATATTTAATAAAGACTATAGGAACAAAACGAACGTCTTCTGAACTGTTTGTGAGGGCAAAGGAGTCATTGTTTTTAACAATTATGTCATTGCGGTAGCTGTCTGGCACTGGAACATGAGAGTACACTTATCTTCAACCTTATTTACATATTTAGTAACAGAATTAGTTTGGTATAACCTGTTTAATATGTTGTGCAACTTCATTCATCTCTAATTTTCTTAAAGTTTACGTCAAACATTTGTTTTGTTGTTAAAAAATAAAACGATTGATGATTGTCTATTATACCTCACATGCTAACGCCGAAATAACTGTAATCTATGTACCGAAAGTTTATTTTTGTATACCGGGTAGGCCTAATCTTTAGCTAGCAACTGCATCTGCAGTATTCTTAAACAATAGCATTACTTTCGGCAGAAACAATAAACTTAATCCTTAGATACTAAGAACAGTTCCAATCCTTCCAATTGTACTTCACTAGAATATTATAAGAAGGTCATACTTTGGCAAAGTTATAAACAAAATTTATGGATCGCCCTTTTATTTCGCAAAAAACTTGCTACACGATTTTAAACTTTAGTTCTTATGAATTAGGACTATTATTGCTTGAAAAAATTCTCCATTTTTATATCCGTACCTGAAATATTAGTCAGAATGGTTACAATAGATCTTAGCTATAATTTTTAGTGTAGAACTCCCATTTTGTTTATTTGCTTACAAATTGAACTATTTTCGTTTGAAACAAATCATTTTTATTATGGACCGTTTGCCGTTTTATTTTTTAGATCTTAATGGGTTTGTAGAAGAAAAATATACCTTTGATGGTTAGACTGGTACATAATGGTCTTTAAGGCTGTTTATTATTTGCGTAGTAATAGTTCAAATTATATTGTACGGTGAATAGTTAAAAATAATTGTGTCTAGTACTAATTACTTCTGTTTAATTAGTATTTCAGATGCCAATATATGTTGTAATCTTATATTTTTAAATTTAACATTGAAATTGTGCAAACATTGAACCTATTGCTTGGAATACTTAAACGTAGATCAATATGCCAGGAAAACCCATGGTATCTAGAGATAGATAAGAAATTGAAATTTAATTTGAAATTTATTATAATAATAAAATCCAAATTGTTTTGCTCTATCCCCATCTTGAGTGAAATTATAATATATTACAGGATTGCAATATGGCCTGTGTCACGCGCCTTTAATAACGATTCGATTGACACCTCATTCAACAAAATCGAAATAGGCACAACGGTGTAACATAAAATGTTACAACCTAACCTTTTGGGCGATGTCGGGTAAATAAAACAAGTGAACAACGATTTAATATATTTAGGTGTGACGTGCAATGCAACTACACAATGTCATATTAACATTTTTATCAAACTGATCTTCAAATTATTACGGTAAATGCACAAACCCATTTCACAAAAATGCCTAGTGTATGTTTTTTTTAGCCTTTTTTGCGCCATAACACCTAACTATGCCCACCAACTCGTTTGCCTTTTTTGTCTTGGAAACTCATAAGTACCAGTTGTAATGTTTCATAATTTTTTCCAGCACAATGTTGAGCAACTTCTCGCTCGTGCCGAACGACAGCAGCCCGCACTCCCTGCTGGAGCCGCCCTCTCCAGCATACACCACGGTCACGACCAGGAGGGCCCTCATCGTTTGGCTGCACTGCGGACAGCGGAACGAGTTCCGACACGTGTGCAACTACTTCCACCAGCTCGAGTCTATGGTGAGCTCAACATTACAGTAGCTCAACACTACAGTAGCTCAACACTACAGTAGCTCAACACTACAGTAGCTCAACACTACAGTAGCTCAACACTACAGTAGCTCAACTTACACGTTGACAAACACGAGATTTTGAGAATATAATATAACATCATGCTTATGTGACGTTTCGGTATGAAACCGATACAAAAATTTAGTGCTTGTTAAAATTCTGGCCATGTTCAATTAATCAATGAAGATTGACTGTCTTATAATATGATTCACGGTTATATGAACTACTGCTGTAATTTGATACGTTATTCGTAGTTACAAAAACATTTACTCTGTTAAGAAACAATGCCTCTAATTACGTTTCTCCAAAATTTCAGGAAGAAAAATTGCCAGCCGAGGACCGCGCGACGAGTCGTCTCCACGAGTTTAACCTCCTTACAACACTCCCACCATCATCAAACTTTCTGACCAAGCACTTCCCCAAACTGTACAGACACAACAAAACGATTAACATCAAGGAAGTACAAGAGGTCACACTCGAAGACTGTGTCTTCAACCTCGAAGGATACCACGATCTGAAGATCCAAAAAAGTGCCACGACCAAAGATATTATAGACACCAGCCAAATGATCAGGAAGTATTGTAAAACTCATTCGAAAACCTTAAGAATTTTATTGACAGAATTCCAAAACTTTGCCAAAAAAACTTTAGTTACAAATTCTGTAGACAATATTGCAATGTATATCAAAAAGAAATATTTGAAAGATGAATTAGTGACTTGGAGTAACATGCCTAAAAGTTTTAGTTTCTTAGATCAATCAGAAGATACGGACAATGTTGATGATGTCAGTAGTAACAACACAGACGTTTTGAGAAATGATCGAAGTCCAATAACCAACGCAGAAGTTTTGGGAGATGATCAAAGTCATTTTATTACAGCAGAAGATCACACATTCAATGCTAACAAAAATGCCAACAAAATTAAAATATTAATCAATGAGTCTAGAAGAAAAGAGCTTCTAAATATGATTCCTAATTGTCAAAATGTACTAAGATCTAAATTGTTAAAAATGCAAAAGGCGAAGCCTGGAGGTATTTTATAAGCTTGTGTTTGTCATAGATGTTTGTGTAGACATAGATGGCGTTGTTGCCAAAGTGTATAATCAACACAATTATTTTTAGATTGTTTGTTTTTGGTAGGTAATTTGATTCTAACGAAACTAGTTGTTTTAAGATTTTTTTTATTTTATAATTACTAATAAATGAAACATTTAAGTGTATTTTGTTACTTTTAGTAATTAAATTGCTCAAAGGGACCACGCAAGATGTTTTTGTGTGATACGGACATTCAAATTGATTATATTATACCAGTAACAAAATACAGTGTTTTATTTTATATTTTTTTAGCACAAAAAGAATAATACATTGATTCTCTTGTGTGAGGCCTTATGTTAATTACTGTTAGATACTCACTTTACAAATAGGTTGGATACATACATCTATCGAGTTTTCTATCTTACTTTACCAACTAAACGAAATCCAATTGAAATTACAATGTATAATAATATTTTTCAATTTCAGCTAACACTTATTTTTCTACGAATTCAATAGCTAAGTTTGGTAGTTAACGCAATTCATAAATTGGCAACACCACGCAATCAATCAACCAATATTTATAATCTCTGGCAAGTAGTCCGACGCCGACCTTGAAGCGGCGCGCACGCACGTTTCTCCCACAAACGTCAACAAGACAACCGGTATCAAAATGGACGACGTGATGTCAACACCAATTAATACAATCACCAGAGACAATTTAACCGTGTTAATAGCTAATAATATATTAAATAATTCATTGGAATTCGTCTCGGACTGTGATACAGTAAGTTTTATTCAAATATTTATAATGATAAGACGTGGTCTTTTATTATGTCTTTAAATTTTAAATAACGGTCTTGTTTGTTGATAACGATAGTGAACATTTTTGAGGAAGTTTTCTGTCAGTGTTATTGGTTAGGAAGTAAATTAATTAGGTCAATGTGATTGTTTGAGTAGCGACATCGAAAGTCTTAATAATATGTATGCATGATGTTTAGTGTTGAAACATAAATGTATTTGTTTGTTATGCTATGTTTCTTGGGATCGTTATCATTATTTATCATCACACATAAGTTTTACCCGTTTCTTTAAAATTCTATTTAATTACTAAAACAGTATTAATAAAAAGAGGTCAGTTCATAAGGAAGGCTTTTTAACATCCTGGGAAACCTATTTGAGTCGAACAAAAAGACAAACAATCGAGCAGGTGAAACCAAAAGGCACAGCTAGTGGTTCCCGGAACACATAAATTATATCAATGGGCACTTCAATGCATTAATAAAGATATTATATTCATTTAATATTTTTATCTTTTTTTTTTCAATTTAATATTTTGTTTACGTACATCTTGATCCAACAGTTAGTATACATACAGACATCGCTTTGTTATAATTTTAAAATAGTTTACAATTTTGGCTTCAAAAATATTTTTGTGTCAACACCTAGTTATATGTGCATGCTGTGGTCTCCTATAATTGAAGGAACACAGTTAAAACAACCCATAGTATTGTGTTTTATAATGTATCTGTGTATCCTTTGTTGGAGATCCAAATAAATATTCTAACTCAGGCAGTTTTGTATGAGTAAAAATAAACCTACCTGTGTTGTATAGCCACTCAGGTAGCTCTTATAACGGAATGCGGTCACTCTGCTACACTATTTCTGGAGTTCCGACATCTTTCTGAATGAATGATACCTGTGTTATGTACCTGTTGGATGGCAGGATATCCATTGTTGTTGGAATTCTTTGAATCGTTTTTTTACATTACACGAAGGTTTTTTTTCCACGAAAGAATTTGATTCAAATCGTCCCGTTTAAGTTAATAACTCTGACATTTGGTTTAGGATAACTGGTTTCATACAAATCAGTTTAAACGCAATATCATGCTGCCTAACACTCTGGAATAGCAGGCGTGATGTTACGTTATATTATGTAATAGCTTATGCCTTCAGTCTCCCGTTTGTACAGGATCTAGGATATTCTATATGTTATCCAGGTTATAAACTATGTTTTTATTGTTCAGCAGTTTTGCGTGAAAGAGCAACAACATCCATACATCTTCACGAACTTCGTATTAATTATATTACTAGGAAACATAGCATAAAGCTCATCTGCAATTTGTTGCAACAATGGTTGGGGCTCAGAAGCCTAATTAGTATAACTCGCAATGAAAATACTTTATAAGATAACTGTCCACCCAATAAAGAACAAACCATCTAAATAGACAGTCTAAAAAGGTCCCAAAACATCGCATAAACTTCCAATAAACAGAACTCAGAGCATCTATCACCATCTAAAAAACTCCTAACAACATAAATTGTAACGAAAACTATCTTGCTTCCAGATGGAGACGGATTCACCAATAAGGAAGCCGAGCGGACAACCAATCAGCAAAAAGCTATTCCACTCACCGATGGCCGACAGTCCTAACGAACGCGCATTCACTTGGGCTACGACCGAGCGAAGCAGAAAAGCGAAAAAGCGAAAACAAATACTCATACCAGATAACAACGAGAGAATCAAAAGAGCTTACGTGAAAGAGTGCGAGCAGGACGGATATAGTCCGGACGTGCGAGGGGGAATGAGAAAGAGAGTCTTGATCAGCCTCTTTCATAATAAGGAGTATTGCATGGACTTTGGCAGTTGAATTTAAAATGTAGTCTCGACAAAAAGTGTTATGAAAAGACCTTTTATCAACTGCATATTTTGATCAAAACTTCACTTCGATATCGTCCGTAAATATAAGGTATCTATGTTCATAATTAACCAGTACAAGGTTAGGTACAAGGTGGATCTTTTGGTGCTCGTTTTGGATTGCGTTGTGGACAAAACATTTTGTATAAAATTTAATTGTAAAACAAAAAAGTAAATGGCAGAATATATTCGATTTTGTCCAGGCGCTGTAAGACCCATGTCCTAACTATACATTGCGTATTTCTCCTTATCGATATTAAATCTATAATCAGTACTGGTCAGTAATGTACGTTGAAATATTTCGTGAATATAATGGTAAACCAATATTTTGATAAGGGTCTCAGTAATTAATGAAATACCCTAAAGCCATATTTGGCTGTCCGATAGAAATATTATATTACATAGTTTAAGTTAGTGTAGTCAACTTTATATATTAGAATATTACCTTTGCTCTATATTGGCCTATCGATTTTCAGAGCCACTTAGGTATACTTTCTGCTCATTTTAAGACTAAAGTTAAATAAACATAGATATATGTTAAGCTAAATTGACTGAAAATGTTACGTGACACAGGTTTTTTTAAAAAGTTTAGATGTAAGTTGAATATATTGTGTTTCTTTTTTAATATCACATTATATTGCTCTATTAGAAAATATGGTTCATATATGTAATATTATCTCTTTAGATTGCATAATATCGTATCTTTCTATTAACTTTCGGAATCATTTTCTCTTTTACTTTGAATAGGTACAAGAACTAGTTTAATTTCAGATTTTATAAAATAGTTTACCAAATCCTACTACATAATTATTTACGGCGAACGGATTTGATAATGTGCTATTAGTTGTTTTTATGTAATTCATGTTATTGGTAAGCATAGCGTTATTAAGAATCTTATTTTAATATTATTCAAATATAAGACGTGCCATAACACCAGTTTATTCAATGTAATATCGAATTTATTAGTTAAATAAAATATAGAATTATTTCTTGTATTTTCTTGCACCCCTTACTTTACTGTAGACGTTTGTAGTCTCCTTGTAATTCAATTAATTAGTTTATCTCAGTTTAATCCTGTGAGAAGTACGAAGCAAAACCACCCAATTGTCATATCCATTTTGTCATTTCTTTTCTTTGTCTGTTTACTTGCTTTGGTTTTTAAAAGTATTATGCAAGACAAGAATCTCTAAACATGGGACCAACCTACAATTACCATCAATCGATAATCATCCCACTGTTCTACACACACACACACACACACACAAAAACATTGTGAAACCAAATGATTTAAAAAGTAACTATGGAGTTTATTGTCCTTCGGGAACCGTGCACATTTTCTCGACGTTTAATAAGTGCCCATGTAGGCGAGAAATAAAAATATTTTTGATTTTGATATTCAAGTTAACATTTAATTATATAATAAACATACAAAGAACAGGTTGTCCTCAAAGAGAAATGGTTATAAAGCCGTCACTATGACTCCCTAGAGGTATTGTTCTCCGTTTACAAATGGGGGAGCGATACCCCATCGGTATCAATATAGGTGATTGTTGATAAGATCTACTGAAGTATCTAGGCCAGCAGATTCCCTTTGATTGTCTTACCTACCAGCCCGTAGTGGGCTTGGAAACCTCCCGAGACTCTCCTGCAGAGAAGAGAAAGGGCCCGAGTCCCAGTTGTGAGAATTGTTTTGTTATCAGCATTTCTTTGTAAATTACGGAAAAAAGACAAATTAAAGTATGTTTAGGGTGTTTCCATCATCCGGTGCATACCTACTGAAAAACTTCTAGTTTAAAATAGAAAACAGTGCACGGCCTGAGGGTTGAACCTGTGTTCTTATTCATAGCGCGTCGTTGGCAATCTCGCGCTGTACCATACGTAGGCATCGTTATCAACACTTTATTCTACCATCTTTATAGCAGAGAACAAAACGCAATCGTCCTGAAGTAAGCAAGAAAAACTGCGTCATCCAAACGCTACAGATCAGATCACAACACGGCAAGTTTTCTATTGGCTAAATAACGAGTAGGGCACGGCGCTTGTTACGACTTGCGCCTCGACTGCGACTCACCGGCTTTTATACGATACTTTTAAAGTTATCTTAATGATTTTTAATGGAAGATGAAGATTTTAAATCGGGTTTCACTGTGGAGTGAAGAGTTGAAGGTTGTTCAGAAGTTTAATTGATAGCAGGGACCAAAGGCCACAGTACGAACACGCGACGTGAACGTTGAAAGAATCTGCAAAGAAAAATATAAGTTTTCTAAAACGTTCTGATGTCAAATTCTGCTGTAAATGAAATTAGTAACACCCGTATAACGATATGAATAAAGTCTATATAAACTATTAGAAAACTAGAAGTTCACGTTAAGCTCGTTTTGAAATCGATTTGAAAATACAGAATGCTTTGAAAGTGATGAAAAGCTTATTTCTAATTGATTTTGTGTGTCTCTCACTTCGCCATAACTTCTTCCAGAGTGAAGGAATTCAGTGACAGTAATCAGGACATTATGGGATTACGTTATTTTGTATGATAAAATCAAATCAAATTTCGGAATTATTTGCTAATTTTGTTTAGTAACAATTTTCATAGCCTAGACGAAATATTAACAAGAAGAATTCAAATCTTAAATTAATGAAATACACATTAATTAATTAAATATTTAATTACTTAATACCTATTTTAATTAGTCAGGCGCTTGCTCTCATGTGTAGGCCTATTCAGTGCGGTGTATAATAATACTAGCTTTCGCCCGTGATTTCGTCCGCGTGGCCTAGTTACTTTGGGTTAACGCTAACTTTAACCCGCGTGATGATCGAAAAAAAACATCTTTCTCTCCCTCTTTTCTTACTTTGTTTTAGCCTATGTCCGTCTCTAGAGTCCCAACTACCTCTGTACCAAAATTCATCAAAATTGTTTGAGCCATTAAGGCGTGAAGACGTAACAAACAAACTCACTTTCGCTTTTATACTGTTAGTACCTAAGAATGTGAAAATTTGCAAAAAAGCAACCAGTAGGTGTTTCCTCGGCTCTGCCTGCAATCCCGTATCAACGACTATCACAAACTTTACACACTTGCATCAAAAAACCTACTATTGCTTCCAATATTCATTTCATGTAAATCGTGCCATAAATGTAACCAGATTGCAGTCTAGCGACTACATTGTTATATCCAATAGCTGGCGATAAAATGAGTACTAAATCTAAATGGACCGACTTTGAGAAACTATTTAGATTTTTATCATCGAATGCAGAATTTTGCTACCAGTATTTGAACTTATACAGTTATTCAAAAGGGATAAAAGTGAACTCTTAGTTATCAATTGATAGGTACCTACCTAAGTGATCTTTTTTCTTAATATTTTCTTTTTTTTTCTGTATGGCATCTCGCCGTTCAACCTAGGAGGTTGTCGTCTGCTTAACCTTAAGACCTCCAGCCAGGAAAACACTACAAAAAAACTTCAAACCTAGCGACTACACGCTAAAGACACCCCCTGTGGGGTACGAGCCTTGGCTGAGGGAGTCGCTGAGGGTTGCTGTCCTAGCAAAGGGACAGGCTGGATCTGAGTGATTAATATTTTCTGCCTAAGCTCTTGTTAAATGTGGCTTCCAGTCCCACCGGTTGCAACATAATACTAGAATTTTACATCGAATGATTGCCTATCTGACCGCCACAACCCAGTTAGTACTGGGTGTTACGATATCCCTTGGTAAGACTGGTGGTCACAGTTTGTGGCCACTGACTAACAACCGGGCTTTGACATTTATTGTCTAATCAACTTATTTTATATTAATGTACACACGACGGCACATCAACCTACACAAAATCATTTTAACCTGATCTCTCTACTACGGTGTGCGATCAGCAATAGAGAGATCAGGTTATAATAGTTTAGAATAGGTTGACCTGCCGTCGTCGTGTGTACGACGAATGTAACTACATTTGAACCTGAACGAATTCAATTAACGGGCCTGTTGGTCTAGTGGTTAGTGGCCCTGACTGCTGAACCGGAGGTCGTGGTTTCGATTCCCACCCAGGACAAACTTTGTGTGATGAGCATGATTGTTTGTTCTGTGTCTGGGTGTGATTTATCTATAATATGTATGTATTTATAAATTATATAACTATGTATATAAGTTGTCTGGTGACCATAACACAAGCTCTGCTTAAACTGGGATCAGATAGCCGTGTGTGAGCTGTCCAAAGATATTTATTGATTTATTTAACTATTAGTAGACCTAACCAGCGCTCCAATTAGTCGCATTACCTTGTATAATTAGCGTAGTTACAGTGTAATAAGTATAAAGTCAGTGCTAAGACTTTTTGTGCCGTTTAAAATACTGTGTTCTTTATGAACTTGCTATGTAATTAAATCATCGATAGTAATCTCAGTGTAAAAAGTTTATAAAGGTAAGTCAGCCTAGAAACTAGTTTCCTTTAAAAATAAATAGAAAATAAAAAAATACTGTCAAAGATCTACAAATGAAGCCAGGATAAACAGCTTAACGTGTTTCCGAGACACGGAGGAAATTCGGTATGTAATGGGTGGTTACCCATTCACATACCAACCTTTATAAGTAAGGATTGATATGAGTATTGATGGTAGTACATACCTTTGACAGCACTCAATTTGTTGCCGACCATCTGCTTGGCCACGAATGCCGCCATCTTAGCTGGTTACTGCTCTACGCTTTCAACTGAAACAAGAGAAAATCTATATTAACTACTTGATATTTATATTTAGTTAGTGTGTTGGAGACTGTTGTGAACATTGCTATGTTGTACTAGTGGACTCAAGAGCCGACTCACATAAAACTAATGGCTTTTACCATTAATACATTCTCAATAGCGGCTGGTTTAAAGGCCAGGTTTTGCTAATTTTGAACTTTAGGAACCTCAACAAACATAAAAATAATATTATTAAAAAACATATATGACCAACCCGTTGTGTGAAAATCGAAACATAATATAAATCGATAAAAAAATATGACACGAACTTACGATTTTAAACGTGTATTCTATGAAATTATGTATCGGAAGAGTATTTAAAAGTTACATAAAATAATTAAACTTGATTTTTAAAAAGTTTTCACGAGTTTTTTTTTTTATTTAATAAATCCATTTGCGAGTATTCGAAGTCTACACCCGACCACTCGACCAGACCCGCTGAGAAAAAACGTCGCGGTAAATAAAAGAGGGCCCTAATAGCAGGAATCCGGATCTGTACTAGGTACATACATATTTATATACAAGAAAAGGCTTGTTTATGTGTCAATCTTGTCGTATTAAACGACTTGTAAAATGTTGGAAGGATCAAATATGTGTGCCAAGTCTGCAAAGCGTATCGTAGACATGATTTCATGTTATGTCTCATCGTTATGATACCCTTCACAATTTCATAAATTCGTTCAAAGAAATGAATGAAAATCTTAATTAACACTACAAATCTCATAATTCTTTAACATCGCATAAAAACCTACGCTTTATCGGGAATTGGTTGATGAAATAGCAATCAATCGAAAGCTGGATTACGTTTTAAGCGCTGAAAGCGATTTATTGTTGGGGCACAATTAAAACGTAGATATACCAGTTCGCTTTATATTTTATGGGTTGTTCCAATTTCAGCGGATTGAAACTCAGTATTAAGTAACAACTGTGCGGATTAATTGTTCTACAAAGTTAAGCTGCGCTTGTCATTGCAACGGCTATGGGTGCCCCGTGGGTCCTGCCGATGTCATATGATTTGATGAGCTTTGAGGATCCTTAATTTTATGTTATATTATTGAGAAAAGGTCTGATCTACTTTTCTCACAAGTACATTATTCTTGAATAGAAGGAGGAGAATAAATGAATATAAGGAGCTCGTGGCTAAATAATAGCAGCCGCGAAGGTCAGATAGGCAGTCGCTCCATGTAAAATACTGATATTCAGCTGCATCCGTTTAGACTGGAAGCCGACCCCAACATAGTTGGGAAAAGGCTAGGCAGATGATGATGATGACATTATTTTTGAATATCTATTCATTGCTTATTTGTGTATTATCTGAGTACATTTAGCAACACGACCAAACGAGCAGAAGGGTATTGAATACATTGTCTTAAAGATTGGCAAAGTATCGGATTTGGACCAATGAGATAAGAAAATCAACTTCCTTTAAGTCTTATCAACCCAGAACAAACATCAGTTCCATGATCCCATTTCTTCACTGACCCGGCACCGTAAAAAACGAACAACAGAATATTTCATAACAAAATGTTTGGTCGTATTTCAGCTGAGAGGAAAGTTTTTACGTCGATTGTAAATCTTAATGCTGGGATGCGAACCAACTTTGAAATTGTTCCCAGTTTTTGTTTTTGAAAATACATCTTTTGGTGACGTTCTGCAGAATTCTTTGGGATCTGGGATGAAACTTTACGGTTGCGGTGAAATAAGAAATTGATAAATCTTGTAATTTTCTCTATTTAAAAATAATATATTTTTATTGAACTTTTCGTTTGTATAATGTTCATAAGTGTAACTTCTGATCATGGCGTCCGATCGATTCGATTCCCGGGTCGGGCGAAGTGTATAAAATAATCAAAATAGTTTAAGTTGCAATTTCGAGAGAGAGAAAAAAAAGTGGTTCGTTATTGGGTTTTCCCATCAGAAATATGTCAGTCGCCGCATTAAGCTCGCTCCTTATTACATGGGGTTCAAGATAATTTATGAAATGTGGGTGTGCTATTACATACAACTCTGCTTAATTCTTTCCAGATTACAGGCGTGATGTTACGTCTTCAAGTATTTTTTTATAGTTCATGAATTAAGAAAGTTATATTACTTGACGGGACATCATCGAGCAATGTGCAAGAAATGTATGTAGTGTGACTTACAGATAATCTTGACAGAAAAAAATACTGTAGAATTTTCAGAATGAATAGACAAATGAATTAGAATCAATAGCGTGTATTATTTTCTATGGAGTTTGCTAGTTTCCATGGACAATAATAGAAAAAACATCTCCTTCTATAGTCGACGGAAAAGAGCGAACAACTTCCATTCTACATCCCTTTTAGTTCTCAAATCACTATCCATTACTATTAAATAAGCGTCAGATATTATAGAATTTCTGAAGTGGAACGTTTCAGCAGTAAATCAGCTTTATAGTCTAACTTTATGATCTCGATCGCCAGCGGAATCACAACGAGGGAAGGTTCATTATTGCAGCGGGTTTTTCTCTAATTGCTGAAGGAAAATAGGTGGTTTTTGTCTTTATTATGTAAAAGTGGTTTATGCCAAGATACGTTGCGTACAACAGACCTTTGATATCGTTAGGGAAAATTAAAAATGGGGTTAAATCCTTACTAATATTAAAAGCGAAAGCGAGTTTGTTTGCTTGTTACCTCTTCACGCCTTAATGGCTAAACAGATTTTGATGAATTTTGGTACAGAGATAGTTGGGACCCAGGAGACGGACAAATTTAATAGAAAAAGTGGGATATGACGGAGAAAGAGGGAAGAAATGGGAAGCATTGCTATTACAATAAATTAGGCGCAAGGGCAAACACTACAGGTAGCCGGTACCTGCAAATTAGGAAAAGGAACTGTGTTAGCTAGTAAATAAATAAGCTGCAAGGTGTCCGGTGTCAAAATTAGGACTTCGACATTAAATTAAAAAAAAAAAAATATATATATATATATAAAGGAGTAATAAAAAATCAGCCAAGAACGATTCAGACTCGCTCACCGAGGGTTCCGTACAAACTTGAGACGCAGGTAAACAGACATAAAATATTTTTTGACTACGTTCAGGAGGGTAGTTTTTTTCACAGAACAAAGTGACCACAAACTTGTATTATACTTAGGTGGTTTACATATTATTTTCATTGTTACCTTATATTAATTTCATCTCCATACCTCCTGGTTCCTGAGATAAAGGGTTTTGACAGACAGACAAACGGATTACAAACTGATCCAATAAAGGATCCGTTTTTTGCTTTTGACGTACGGAACCATAAAAATACGGCCGAACAAAGAACCTCTTCGTTTTTTGAAGTCGGTTAAAAATATAAATCTCGGTAAAAAATTAGTGTACATGAATGAGAATTTTAGTTTTTTTTTTTAAATTCCTTCGACTTTTAAATTTCTTGATTATTTTGGTTAATTTAAATAGTTTTAAGTACCTACCTAAGTGTATGTATGTAAGATAATGAACGATTAATCTAATCATTACCTACATTCTGGTATTGTGTTCTGAGGGGCACACCCTCATAATTAAGTAGTAATTGTATTGTATTGTAGATTAATACTTGAACGAATGTTTCTAAAACTACAAAACCATGCCTAAAGGAAAAGCCCGGATTTAAATCGAAAAACGTATACTTTTCACAATAAAAAAACGGTAGTTTCGGGAGGTTCCTGCACATAATCGGGCGGGAGGAAGTCTCCGGTGTCACCATTGTGATGATCGCCTGGACAAATTTTAATTGACAATTTTTTTTATTATGCATCACATAATAAAAAAAATTGTCAATTAAAATTTGTTTTTTTAATAGCTACTCTTACTCTCAATTACAACTGTTTATTTTAACTTCTGTAGAATAAATAATTTATTCAGCTTAGAAACTTTATAGCAGCGCCATCTATAGTTGATATCATAAACTAAGACGCAGGACAAGAGTGTTCGTAGTTGATGTCGATTGCCGCAATGGCGCTGCCGTCAACTCAAGACGCCGCGTCGTTTGTCGCCATGGCAACCGTCGTTGATGTGCACAAACTAGAGGCGGCACTTTCTTGAAACAAAATGAGCTTTTATTAGATTTATATTTAAGGTTTTTGTACCAATCTTATTTCAGAAATAGTTTTATCTTTTGATCTCTGAATATGAAAATATCTCTCTATTTCTGTTTAGTCTTTTCTTAGTTATTTTATTTGTGCCTTTTTACTAAGACTCAACTGTCTGTCCGTTTGTCTTTCCGTCGTCAGGCTGTATCTCAAGAACCGAAATAGTTAGAAATTGTTGAAATCATTTGAAATTTTCACAGATGTATTTCTGTAGCTGCTATTTTAAGAAATAATTAAAAATAGAATAAAATAAATGTTTAAGGTGGCTTCCATACAACAAACATGTTCTTTTTTTGCCGTTTTTATAGATGGAACCCTTCATGCGCGAATCCAACTCACACTTGGCCGGCTTTTTCACTATGCATAAACAACAAAAATACTGTGCACTAAAATGAATTTTTTCACAGTAAGGTTGCTCCTTCTGTAAAGTTTTTCAAAATCACTGCGATCTTTACTATTGCTACAATAAGGTTGTTTGTCGGCTGCTATTACTGACAAAATTGATGTTGTTATTGATGTTGTTAGCATGGGCAGTACAAAAACCACCGCTATAAAAAAATACATATTTATGTGAGAAGAATGCCAAAAACCTCCTAAATATACAATTAGTCGTAGTATATAATATACCTACATAAGGCAAAGCTCTTTCACGACAACACCCACGTACATGAAGAGCACACAGAGCCCTAAATCCGTAACATTAGTAAGGCGAAGGAATCATACGAACTGGTCATAAACTATGAAAGAAGTTATTGTTCCGGCGCAGCTACCTCGGTAACTTTGTATGTAGATGTAACAATAGCGCAACTTTCCCGAGGAGGTAACTTACACATTGTTACCGGTTGCTTTGTATGTATGGAAATCCCTTTCAGTTGCTGTACGAATATAAATTTTATATTTCGAAGGAATGTGGGTAGTTTGAAACAAAGACTAGCTACGTAATTCCGTATGCTTCTTTTTGTTTTGGCTTGTGTTTGTGAGCACTTTTAGTTTTAAAGCTACCGGCCATTTGCAAAAAAGGACATTGTGCATTCAAATAATTTTGTATAGGTACTCTTGTCTAATATAGAGAGTTTTACATCAAATAAAACTTACCTATTATTTTTTCATCAATATCCGGAATCCATCTTGAGTCAAGCACCTGTCTTTCAGCCTGTTGTTAGCGATTTCCTTTGCCTCTCCGCTGGCGCCCTCTGTACTTACCGTTGGGTACTAAGCATTTAAAGCGCGTATCGGGTGATCTCTTGATTTATCGTCATTATGGAACTCATGATGCACCAGGTAGACCTTACCTGGATTCCGGATATTGATGAAAAAATAATAGGTAAGTTTTATTTGATGTAAAACTCTCTATTATTTGTTTTGTATCAATATCCGGAATCCATCTTGAGTGATGTGTTTGTTATCACCTGGTGCGCTAAACTCAAAGACGCTATAATGTGTGTTGGGATTCAAAATATTGAGTTAATAAAAGAAACATCAACATTATATAATTGTATTGCAATAATTAATCTAGTTTACATTACAAAATAAATGATTAAGAAGAACTAATGGGTATTCTTAATTAACAGGATCAAAATAATTAGACAAAGATACAGAATGATTGGGAGTATTCGAATCATTATGATTTAACAGTTCTCTCTGATAATAATTCTGGAAAGTATGAATCATTTTCCAGTTACCGGTCGCAAGAATTTGATCAATGGGAAAATTTTCCACGAAATTGAGAGAGGCAACTGCAGATCTTACCGATCCTGGAGTTGCATCAATACCACTGGCCTTTAAAAGAGATCTCACCCATCCACCAATAACAGTTCTAGACGCAGGCTTAACGTCACCTCTAACTGTTATAAACAAATGTTGGATATTACCTCGACGGGTTGAAGTAACAAATATCAATTGTCTCAACCAAAAAACCGAATTTAATTTTTTATCAGGATGTTGTCTAAGCCTCCATCCAGACTGTCTGTTTTTCTGGTTGTCCGTTTTAGAACCGAACGCTGGCCACAATACAATGGAGGAATCTTCATCGACTAGACTAGTGCTACCAATTCGTAAAAGTGTAAGGTCATGAACCCTACGGCCTGATGCTAACAATAAAAGAGTAGCCACGTGTCTAGATACTTCAAATATATTATTTTCATCAAAATTATAAGTGCTCATGTATTGCAATATGACTTTGGGGTTCCAAATAGGTGGCTTAGCAGATTTCAGTTTTGCCACAGCAATAGCTTTTAAAATATGTTTGATAAAGAAATTTGATGACAAATCAATATTAGATGTTATATGTGTGAAAGTTGAGATAACAGATTTGTGTACCAAAATAGTTCGATACGCAAGACCTATATCACAGTGTAGATGTGCTAAATATCGAGCTACCTGGTCCGCACTTGGGTATTTAAAATGAATCGAATGGGACTCACACCATAGCTTCCATCTACGCCACACTGGTCTGTAGGTATTGATTGTGGAGCCCCTCCAGCTTGACATAAGCAGTTTCTGTTCTTGATCTGTCCAGTCCGTCAAAGTATCTTGCCAGCCGAAATCAGCCATGCTTCCAAGTGCAGGTCTTGCACTTGTGGTGGATGCGTTCCTGTTCTGGTGTCTATTAGAGTGCACGCTAGATCTGGAATCAAATATGGGGGATATCGCGCTCGCCGTTGAACGTCTGCCTGCCAAAATACCTTGCTCCATTTCGGGGCAATTAATATGTAGACTCCGCTGGCCTGGTTCAGGTGTTGGAGAACTCTGGGAATCAAATTTGGCGGTGGGAACAACCAAGCTAGGTTGTAGTGCCACTGGTGACAGAATGCGTTGTAATGTTGAGCTTTCTGATCGCTGACGTCCAGTGACACATACTTTGGTACTATGTGAGCCGTTCTCGACGCGAAAAGGTCTATCTCCGGCGTACCCCACATCCGAAATATGTTGGCCGTTGCTGTTCTCGTGAGGTGCCATTCCGGACAAGCCTTCTGTCGGGAAAGAGCATCTACCTCGGCATTGAACCTTCCTGGAAAATAATGTGCTGTTAGATAAATGTTCTGCTTGTCGAGAACAGCAAGAAGTTTTCGAGTCTGATGAAGCAATTTCCTTGATTTTTTGCCGCCCTCCTTGTTTATATACGAGACTACTGTCCGATTGTCGGTTTGCAATAGTATCTGTGCATTTTGGAGTTGCTGCTGGTTCTGAAATATAGCTGCGTAAACGGCAAACATCTCTTTTTTGTTGGCATGCCAAGTCTTTTGAGAATCTGTCCAGGTTCCTACAATATTTGTGTCGCTGAGTTGAGCCCCCCATCCGATGTCTGATGCGTCTGTGGTCAATAGCTGTGACGTCACAGAGCTCAAGTGTAACGGCATCGACATTCCTATGGCTTGACACCACCACTCCATCTCTGAACGAGCTGGTTGAGGGACGGTCATCAATCGGTACGGGTGTTTCACCGACAGCTGTCGACTGTAGTATTGCAGAGTACGACAGTGAAGGCGACCTCTCGGAGTCACGAAGGTTGCAAAGTTGAGTCTTCCCATTAGCGTTTGGTACTGTTTGAGGGACCACTTGCCTGTCTTGAGCTGTTGGTGAAGTGCTTTGCGTAGCGATAGGCACTTCGGTTCCGACAGGGACTTTGCGTTGCGTTTTGTGTCCCAGGTAATACCAAGAAACTCGAGGCATTGTGTCGGAACCAGAACAGACTTTTCGAAGTTGATTGTCCAGCCCAGTAAATGAAGTATCTTTATCGTGAATGCGATGTCGTCTTCCAATTGCGATTTTGACTGGTTTGCAAAGAGAAAATCGTCCAGGTACCTGATCTTGTGACTCCTTAGGAATTCTGCTACCCAATTGGTTATCGAGGCAAACGTCCTGGGTGCCGATGAAAGGCCGAACGGCAAACACGTCATCTGAAGTAGCTGATGCTGACATGGATTTTGATGATAATTTAGCCTCAGGAATCTGCGATGTTGTTGTGTGATGGCCACGTGAAAATATGCTTGGCTCAGATCTAGTTTGGCCATCCAGTCTTGTTGTTGCAAAAAACTTGGTACACGGAAGTGACTGAATAGTTGAAATGGTTTGGCCACTACGAACTGGTTTAGCTGCTTCAAATTGAAAATAGGACGGAAGTTCTGATCTGACTTGGGTACCAGAAAGAACGTTGAAAGGTAACTGGGTGTTAGCTCTGCTGGTTCTAGTACCCCGGACTCGAGCATACTTCGAATTTGAATGGTCATATTGGGAGAAGTTTTGGTTCTGTAACATTTTAGAACTGTAGAACTCGGATATATTAGCGGCGGTCTGAGTATGAAGGGTATGCGTGCCCCGTTCAACAATCGGCATATTTTGTCTGGCGCACCCATATTGCTCCAAGCATATTGAAATTGCCTTAGACAGCCGCCTTGAAATGTCCGACAGTCATTCGCGACGCTTGTTTTTAGGTGGAGCCTGCGATTGCGGTTTCTTACCATTTGGTTTAGATCGGTTGTTTGCGTAGTTTTTATTTTGGCGTGAAGCGTGCGAGTATCTTTGTTTTTTATTAAAGGTTTCCCGACGAAAAAACTTGTCCTCAGCTTGTTTACTAGTAGATGGTTTTTGATTTCGATAAAAGTTTTCTTTAGAATAAGTTTGTGGTATTGATTTAGTAGAGACGGTAAGTTTATCCACCCCCCCAATTTTTTGGAGGTAGGTTTGAACTTCCTCATCATTAAATAGAGTTTCTGTACTGGGAGGAATTTTATTTAGGACATCACGATGAAAACCTTCGGAAATTTGACGCAACATACTCTCTCGACGTGTATTTATGAGATCAGCTCTTCGGCCGCATACTATTTGAAGTAAGTCATCAGTAACCGTGCTATATGGAGATTCTTTCGAAAACAATGATTCGACTTTTTCGAATAACGAGTTGGGTGTTAACGACTCTTTAGACTCATTTGACCAATCCACCAATGATTGTAACGATTTGTGTAATTCGTCTTTTTGACAAAGCAATGCATTCGTTAATCCAGCAAAAGATCTTTCCAATAAATATGAACGCGAATCTTCTTTTAACATATTCGATTCAAAACGCTTTAATTCGTCGTTAACATTTAATTCGACAAAACCGGGGGTAGCTAAATATTTCTTTTGTGCATCCGAAAACCGAACGGCATTCCAATCGTCACGTTTGAAACGCTGTAGTTCGGAGATTTTTCTAAGAAATGTCTCGTTTGCACGAGGGTAAATCGGATCTTTTACCGTTGTACTAATTTCTGACAAAATTTGAAGTTTGTTGTTCTTGGACATGTTTTCAGGTCGTCGTAAATTTAAAGCGGTTGTGGATATGGGAACGGCGTTAATATTATTACTTGAAGCTGTATTATTCTCAATAACGGAATTATTCGTTAAAAGGTTTGTTAAATAAGCTACTTGTTGTGATAAAAACTCGAAGTGTGCATAACTCACGGTTTGGGAGTCTCTTCTTAATTTGCGTTTCTCAGGGCTGGGTCCACTGCTTGTAGAAGTACTGCTATCACTATCTCTTGCACTTGGCGTCGGAGAACGAACACGCTTACGCGATAGTGAACCGTCAGAAACACATTCTGGCTCTAAATTACTACTAGGGTTTTCCATAATAACAACGGAGAGGTAAAATTTCACGAATCTAAACTTAATAGTTTTACCAAACTTAATTGAAATAAGCAGGTAGTTTTCGCGAAGTTAAATAACGCTAACGAATGTACGGCGCGAAAAACGACGCTATAATGACGATAAATCAAGAGATCACCCGATACGCGCTTTAAATGCTTAGTACCCAACGGTAAGTACAGAGGGCGCCAGCGGAGAGGCAAAGGAAATCGCTAACAACAGGCTGAAAGACAGGTGCTTGACTCAAGATGGATTCCGGATATTGATACAAAACAAATAATATAAAATTCTCGTGTCACAGTTTTCGTTCCCATACTCCTCCGAAACGGCTGGACCGATTTAAACGAAATTTTGTGTACATATCGTATATATATTTTTCATACAGCTAGTTGTTATATAGATTTTCCGTGTTCATAGTCCTGGGCACGGCGGTCATGGGCCCCTTATTTTTTTGTATGGGAAATCTTCAAATAACCTTCCTTCGCGGGGTAGTGGTCCTTGGCTTTACAAGCCGTTGAGAAATAATATCTCTCAGGCATGTTTACTTGCAATGTTCTTCTTCTCTCCGAAAAACAGAGTGGTTTTTTGGATATGAACTCGAGATTTTTGACTTAGCAGTCCAATAATGTGTCTTGAAAAAAAAAATTTTCACACTTATTTTACTTCTGACTTCGAGTCACTATCAAGGTCACCGTAATCTTTATTCTCCATTGCAATAAGGTTGATATTGATTTGCTGTTGTTGTAACCTTACTAAAGTTAGTTAGGTGTCGAATGTCGATGTGGTAGGTTAATGATAGTCGATTAAACCTACATTGAAAAATACAAACTAGTGTTGGACTCGTACAGTAAAACTCACTTTTAAATTCAACTAAATACTTTATTCCACTGACTTGCTAGTGCACGGTTCGGGTTGGTTGTTTCCATGGAGAAGAACCGGCAAGAAACTCCATGGTTACTCTTTTAAATCATTTGGTTTTACAATATTGTTGTTACAGCGTTAATACTTAAGTATAACAGGCTAGCGCGGGCCCGACAATATGTCCTTGCTTACTTATCGATCATAACCGACTAAATTTAAAACTAACGCGCCACACTGACAACTCGAATGTTGCGCGCCACTTTGGTTGGTACAACCGGGTAATATGAATATAAGACAAACAATTATAGATTAAGTTTTACGTATTCGATTTATCGTAATATAATATTTCAGGAATTAATTAATCATTATTATGAATATAAATTCTATTTTAAAATGAATTGATAAAATGGAAACATATCAAACAAAAGAAGCGCCATCTAGTGGTCAATGGTTTATGATGACAGTCGTACCAACTTAAAAGGCATCATCGCAACTACTTATACTATTGACCACAAATTACTAACAAAATACAAAAGTAATATTAACTTAATTTCTACATTATTCTAACATTCGGCCATCCGCATAACTTACGCGTCCTCGCGTATGTATACGAATAGCATTATATACAATAATCAATATTGCTTATATAAATCAACTGTTCCAGTTACAATGCAACTATTGAAGCCATACTGGATATCTTAATAAAATTAATCATGACTAAAACATCCAACTGTACGAAATAGTTTGTTACTCGTCGCTACTACTTTGCACCCTATTCCAACACTAGTGACTTATTCGCCCGTTAGTTTCACTCCAGTATTGAATACTTTTTAATTCCTCAAAGAGAAATACCGTGAAAAAGTCTTCTATCTACGTAGCCACTGACGTGACGACTACGAGACCTAAAGAATCACTTAAAACGTTCCGTCCGGGTCGTTAAAATGTCGTTAAGCGACGTTTGACACTTTTTGCTCTAAACTCAATGCTCTGGTTCCGATGCGGACCACGTCTCGCGTTTTATGTTGACCTAGTACTTTATGGGGGTATTATTTTACTATAAAATGGTGATGGTGTGTTCTGCTTCTTTTCTACTTTAGTGAAACCCTCTTCATCAACTTGGCTCGTTCTTGGCAAGGAGCTACGGACCGCAGTCAAGGCCGGTTTTTCCCCTATTTTGGGTAGTCGCTTAGACTGCGACGCTTTTGATTTGCATATTATGATAATGTTCCAACAGTTAGGATACAGGGTTTGTCAGTGTGGTCGTGGGATTATTCAAAGTCAAAAATGTAGGGCAGATAACAGAATAAAGCCGATTAACGTAAGCTTCGGTAAAAGCAGCAGTAAGTTGCATTATTTTCAGAATTCTAAGAAATTGTGTTTGTGTTTCTTGAATAAGTCACCGTGCAAGTTACTGCAATGCAGTGAGTTCTTTTTTTGCATGTATAATTAGGTTCTGAATAGCTAAAAATTGGCAGAAAAATAAGGATTAAAAAATAAAAAAACTTTAACACTCTACTCAACAATTGTACTTAATGTGTCATTGCTGCTTCATAGAAACAGTTTTAACTCAGTACCTTCAATGTCTGATTGTGAATCAGTTATTACCGCAAAATATTGTTGATTCTATTAATTGAAAGTACGTACTTATCTTGTTTTTATTAAGTAAGGAATGTGAGTACCAATACAAACCATTCATTGGTTTAATGTCAATTAACTATATGAATTAAAAAAAAAAACGGAATTTAAAAGTAAAAAAATATGGCATCTGTAAGTAAGCAGCTAAGTATATTTGAATGTTCATGTTGCTATAGCTTCATTCATTTGCTGCTGGACACATGGCTTGTCTCCGTTAGAAGGAGTCTCTCTTTTGAAAAAACAAGTCTGAAAAAAATCAAGCATTGCTTGTACAAACCAGACAGCATTATTCTTCAATAATAATCAGTAGATTTGTGTAACAACGTCCTCGGAGGCCAAGCATCGGTTTCAGCAATTACTTTCACTCATTAAAACTCATCGTTAACTCAAGAATTTAATACTGACTGCGCTGAGAACTGCTGCAGCTGCTGTATATACGTACTTAAAGTTAAATTTGAATTTTCTTGAAGTAATGTTTTATGCTGGTTTTGTTTCGCTTTTAAAAGAAATTTAAAGATTTTTCATTATTTTTAACTGACGAAAAAAAGGAGGAGGTTATTATATACATAAAAATTAAAAACAAAATAGATTTTGAGTCGGCGCCAACATACAATGATCGACGATCAATAAAGCTGTAAATAAAAACAAATAACATAAAAAAAAACTAATAACATAAAACGGGAAATCCCGTTTTATGTTATTAGTTTTCTTGCTTGTATGACGCCGACTTGAAATTAATTTCATACTTTAACTTTGGAGCTTACCTAGACTAAAAGGTATTTGTTTTTCACTTTTCGTCGGTTCAATTTTTTGTTAAAAAGTTTTTATGTGTCCTACGTTATGTAACTACAAGCAGGATAAATTATTTCGGGTAAGAAGATAAGGGCAATAGAAGGATCATGGGTGGGTTTTAGTCAGTACAAGTCTGACACTCCCCCCCGCTCCACCCAGATCGGGGGAAGTTATTTGATAATTTCTCATCTGCAAAAATAGCTAGATACAATATTAAGTAATACATAATCTGAATGCGTTATTTACGCTGTCTAGCTGACGATTTTAACCAATCAACAACCAACATAAAGCAACAAAAACTTGTGGACTAAGAAATAAATGCATATCTTCCGGATTTTGTTGGTGACTGCCTAGATAAGATTGAGCATGTCATGTTTGCAAAGCTCGGAAACAAAAACGAATTTAGAACATGTGACACCAAATGTCGAATGTTAAAAAATTGCTTTTGTTTGTTAATTCACTAAATTGTTGTCTTTTTAGTGTTGGTGAAAAAAGCATATATTACACTAGCTGGCTCTTGTGGCTTCACTCGCATGATATCGAAAAAGGCCATAATCTACCTCCAGACTATAATCTACCTCCAGACTATAATCTACCTCCAAACTATAATCTATCTCCAGACTATAATCTACCTCCAGACTATAATCTACCTCCAGACTATAATCTACCTCCAGACTATAATCTACCTCCAGACTATAATCTACCTCCAGACTATAATCTACCTCCAGACTATATAATCTACCTCCAGACTATAATCTACCTCCAGACTATAATCTACCTCCAGACTATATAATCTACCTCCAGACTATAATCTACCTCCAGACTATAATCTACCTCCAGACTATAATCTACCTCCAGACTATAATCTACCTCCAGACTATAATCTACCTCCAGACTATAATCTACCTCCAGACTATAATCTACCTCCAGACTATAATCTACCTCCAGACTATAATCTACATCCAAACTATAATCTACCTCCAGACTATAATCTACCTCCAGACTATAATCTACCTCCAGACTATAATCTACCTCCAGACTATAATCTACCTCCAGACTATAATCTACCTCCAGACTATAATCTACCTCCAGACTATAATCTACCTCCAGACTATAATCTACCTCCAGACTATAATCTACCTCCAGACTATATAATCTACCTCCAGACTATAATCTACCTCCAGACTATAATCTACCTCCAGACTATAATCTACCTCCAGACTATAATCTACCTCCAGACTATAATCTACTTTTATGCCAAATTTTGTCAAGATCCGTTCAGCTGTTTAGACTTGAAAGAGTAACAAACATCCATACATACTCACAAATATTCGCATTTATAATATCAGTAGGATTTAACATTACATCATAATATCACGCCTGTAATCCCTGAAAGGTGAAGCAGAGCTGTACTAAAATAACCACATTCAGCCAATAAGTTCCATGTTTCCATGTTCATTATCTTTTAAGTTCCATGTATAAGCTATATCCATGTGCCAGTGTCATAGTCATATTGAACTGCATCAACCACACCACAGTAACATCTTGGGATTGTATTCAATGCTTGAGTAAAGTCTGTCATGTAGAAATAAGTCAAACATCGCACAGATGGCGCCACCAGTCACACTTTGTTTTCTTGTCACCACTTTTAATTCATTTATTATTTTTGTGAACACAGGGTACAATATTATGATGTTGTATAAAAAAATAATCCATACAATGTTTATTAATTAAAGCTGTTAGCTGATGGGAAATCATCAATTAATTTCGCGGAGCAGGGAGGAGTGTCAGACTTTAAGTTACTAAAGAAAAGAAACAACATGGGTGGGTACCCATGTTGTTTCTTTTGCCCTTTGTGTTCCGGGGCCGCGGTATCTCTTTCATATAACACGCAAGCCCGGCAGGCGGTGGCCCTGGGGCCTAAGTCTGCTATTACAATAGTGTCAGAATGGTCGCTCACTGATCGCATAATGGTTGATTTTGACAAGTTTGGTAATCTACTACATACTAAAGTTGTTAAAATCAACCATTCTGACACTATTGTAATAGCAGACTTAGGCCCCTGGCCTCTCGGCTTTGCTGACATCTCTTTGAGGCGCGCGCACTTTTAACATGAACAGTTAACCGTACATCGATGCTTACAATTACACGCTGTGATGTTGTGGAACTCACTGCCGCCTAGCATTCGCGATATCCCTATTCAAAGACAGTGAAAGAGCATTACCTATCCTCTCAATCGCAATTTATGTATTTTATATATGGATATAATTATATTTTTATATATACAAGTATGTATTAATATTTACTTATATTTGTAAGTTATAATTAGGTTAAGGCACACACGCATATTTTTGTCGTATTTCTAAATTTCGTTCTCACATTCCCTTTCGCAGGTCTGCTGGCAGAAATTTCTTAAGAAATAAGCAGTACCTTTGTACTCAAATTTTATATGTTTTTTATCCTGTCTAGTCTACTGTCTGTACATAAATAGTTATATAAATAAATACACATTGCCATGAGTTTTACTGTCTTGCAATAAGGTCGAGTTTCGTGACCCATTTGTTATTACTGGCGACATTTGACCGTATCTTCACGGTTGGTTGCACATCGTTGACGCACTGCAGATCCGGCCCGGGTGACCGCAGCCTTGAATGCGTCATTAATTAGCTACGGATTTACGCCTGTACGCATTTAATTCAAGATAGGCGGAGTAATTAAATACCGCATAATTACTGTGTCTGGAACTTTAACGAACCGATGTGGTTTGGTTTTTGTCAAGAGCGTAATCTTTCTGAAAATCTCGTTAAGGACGTTTTTCTTTTTTTTCTATCTTAAGCTTAAGCAAAAGCGCAAAGGGGGAAATATGGGAGTACTGTAACTAGAACCTTGAGGTCTATTGCCTAGCTTCTATGGAAGAATGTTGATACCTTGGGGACTGATAGCGATGATGCCACATTTATAATTAAACTAGCTTTCGCCCGCGGCTTCGCCCGCGTTAAATTTGGGGTAACACAGTTCCCCTTGCGCCTTATTGATTTGTAATAGCAACGCTAAGTTTTCCCTTTTCTTCCGTCTTTCTCCCGCACATCCCACTTTTTTTTAATAAAAATGCCTATGTCCGTCTCCTGGTTCCCAATTATCTCTGTACCAAAATTCATCAAAATCGGTTTAGCCATTAAATCGTGAAGAGGTAACAAACAAATAAACAAACAAACAAACTCACTTTCGCTTTTATAATATTATATATATATATATATATATATATATAGTAAGGATTGCAACGATCTCTTAATTTTTTTTTATTACACCCGTAGTATTTCTACAACCTAGGTATAAAACTACATCTACCATTTTCTTGGTACATAAGTTTTTCTGTCTCCAAAACCAATAACACGTCCCTACACACAGATACACGACACACAAACATATCTACTGTACCATCAGTATGCGGGAAATCGAAATATTTATCTACCACAGCCTGGCAGCCATTTTATGTCCTCCCCAGTTATTCTGCCTCTAGTATTTAAATGGATGACATTCGTGCAATATGGATTGTGGCCTTTTAGTGTCCTGAATGAGAATAGATAGAATGGTTATGAAAATATTGTGGTGCTTTTATTTTGAAAGCTGTCTAGCGGAGAACGTTTAATGAGTTTTGTGGTTTGTGACTGAAAGGCTTGAAATGGTTGTTCACTCTTTCTACTTTGTACAAGTTGAATCAGCGAACGAGCGTTATAATCCTCACGTACCTAAATACATCAATTTAAAAATTAAAAATACTCATTTCACATAATAACATTTGACAGCACAGTTGACACAGTAGCTGAGCGATCGTTTGTAAACGGTACAGGAAAAATTCCTAGTGTAGGGCAACATTTTTATTTAAAAAAAAAAACTGTAAGAGCTGGAATCAATGTCCACAAATCAAACGCGCGGCCATACAACTTTTTATATGGCAGGTCAACCTTTGAGGTCGTCTTTGTCGTCTGCTTAACTAACTGGGTAAAAGCCAGGGCAAAATGCGCAATATTTATAATTCGAGCATATACGACACGCTCATATGTGTGTGGGAATTATACAAAAAAAGTATGTACCTACAAGATATGAAAAGAGGAAATAAATGTACAAGAAATGTATTATTGTATGTCTGCTACCCTACATCAAACGAAATTAAAAAAAATTCTTGTATATAAATACCTTCCAAATATAATTCACTAAAGCTGAATACTGCGTCTTTTACTCAACTTCTGAAGATAATGAACAATAAAGCTACAAGATAAATGTATTTTCGATTAAAAAATCGACATGTTTAGGTAACGTTGACAGCGCGCGCGCTTGGTAGGACCTCTGCACATGCAACATTGTGTATTGACGTTGTTTCGGACATATATTGTCCCAGAGCTGTGGGTTGAAAAGAAGAAACTTCGATGGGTTTTAGTCAGTATAAGTCAGACATTCCCGCCCGTTCCGCCCAGAGCAGGAGAAGTCATTTGATGATTTCCATTCTTAAAAATGGAGACAGGCAATTGTTAACTAAAATATTCGGAACATTATAAGCATTATTTTTTTTTTTAAATTGTAAATCTAAGTTGTTCTATGTTTATTACTTAAACTTGTTTGAGGTGTGAACGATAAACGAAACTAGAAAACGCAACATATATAGGGATATAAACGAAAAGAAATACCTGATTGCGGTAAAATTATGTTATGCGGAAGTAATAAAAAATCTGTAAATAATATTACCCCGGCTCACCCAAGCACAGATGTATATTCTCTGTTAATCCCATAGACCACGAAATTCTGGTTTTGATCTCAATGCACATTACATTATTCACAAAAAACCAACTGAACAAAAAAACTGAATTAATGAAACAATCTACCATGTTGTCCAACTCTGTGGCCGCGTTTGTGCGGAACCCAAGTTCCACTGTTTTGCTGTTTCCGTACATTTCAGTATGTTTTCCGAACATTTCGGCACAAACTGGGTCGGCGCGTGCCAATTATTTGGGTTGATGCTCTACATTTTTTATCTTACTTAATTTTGTTTGAATTTAGAGTTTTTTTAGATTGATTTAAAACGTGCTATTTATAACGAGGGTCATTTGTTTCTGTGTGTGTGGAATTGAAAAAGGAATTAATATCTCTTAATTGTTTTTTAAAATTGGAAATCTTGTACTGATAAAGGGGAATACAAAACAAATGTAGCCCAGGAGATCAGCATCTACAATAGTAACTTGCGGGTATAAATATGCGATACGGTTTTGCTAGTAGAATAATAAAATTATAAGTTTGAATACAAACTGTTAAAACTCCATAATAAATATATATATGGCCTTTGTTATAATAATAACAAAGGCCATATATATATTTATTATGGAGTTTTAACAGTCAAATAACGAACTTATTAGTCCTAGGCTCAATGGTTCATAGCAACTGAGATCAGATACACCACCGAATAATCGTTAAGATAACGTTTAAATATTGAAGTTAATTGTTGATCACTGTTTCGATAATGGAGCGTAGTTTAAACTTTGAACATGACACATGATATTAATTGAACGTATGCGTGATAGACAATTATGTTCTGCGTTAAAAATATTAAACCGTTTTTTTTAAGCCCATAACTTTTTGTCCTCTGTTGATTAAGGTTATTTCTTGCTGTTTAATCCCTTGCAGTTTCACAATTCATCTAATATATAAAATTCTCAAATATATTTGTTCCCATACTCCTCTGAAACGGCTAGTAAACTATAAACAAACAAGTATAATTATCTTAGAATTATTAGATGTTGTTGCAAGATATCAATAACTAAAAACGTTTTTTTATCATTTTCATGTAAGCGTGTTACTTTTACAGCACCACCTGTTTCAGAAACAAAATCGTGTCGCACTTCGACCCGAAACGGGTCAAAATAAAATCAAAAATATTCCGCATTTCGCCAACGGCGCCAATAAAAGTAATGTACCATCAAATTTACTTTGTAAGGTCTGCGTAACAAAGGGTCACCGCATTTGCATTTATATAGGAACCCTGTGACATCGGCGTACGGAAAAATGTTGATACCTCAGGCGTCTGTCCCACAGGCGACGAGGAACCGATTAGCTATCGCACATATTCTTGCTTAAGAAATGTACAAAATGTGAAAGTGTGAGAACATCTTATAATATACTAAGCTAGCGGACCTGGCAGATGAGGATCCCGCCTCTTGTAGAGAATAAATAGAACAGAATAAACGTTTATTGTCTCCAGTATTACAGCTAGTAAATACATAAAAACTAAAATACCGGAAGCAAGAGGTTCAAGCGTCAGCATTATGCTTAGGTCGCCCCTAAAGTAGCGCTTACATACCCAGCTAAGTGATGGTCTTCAGCTTAAACCCTTGACTCTTGTTTACAACAACAATATTACAGAAATAGTACAAAGAGGTAACAGAGATAACAAATGGATGATGATCTATGGTCACATATCGATAGTAGCGCCACATACAGGGCAGTTGTTCAGTTGGAGTTTCAGAAATATACACACAACATGTCTTCCAAATCAGTCCAGCCTTTTAGGAGCCATACGGTGACAAATACACGTATAGAAGAATTATAATATATTACGATACTATTTCTTTGATGATCAAGTGGTCATAAACCTTACCATATCTGTTGTCGTAGGTTCGATTACCAAAACGGGCAAAGTGTTTTCCATCAGTAATTTCTCAGTAACACCTATGTATAAATTAAGATTTGTAGTTGAATTAAAATCTCATATGTCAAAATTATTTGATTAGAGCAAGTTTTTCAATTAACGGTAAAGTATTTATAAATATAGTATATATGTATTGTATAAATAATTAAGTAAAAAAATGGTCGCTAACTGTTCTCATTGTTCGGCGAGATCTCTCCCAGCAACTCGATTATTAGTCGCTAGCTGCGCTCGCTTCCCGCTAAACGCTAGCGGTGTGACATAGCCTCACTGGCAGAAGGGACACTAAATGTATGTAAACGAGCTCTGGTGTACGAACGAGTCTTTGGGAACATTGTCACTATTGTATTATTGGCCTGTAGTTACGGGTGATTGCCCCTGTTCATTAGACGGATTGATCATTAATCAGGATACTAGTTTTATTTCGTTCTTTTATGTATAACGATTTGTTTTTTTTATGGAGCGGGAGGGACTGTCAAACTTTAACTGACTTAAACGCAATGCTCCTTCTTTTGATCTTTATGTTTCGGGGCGGCGGTATCTCTTTTAAACAACCAGCAACCTCGGCAGGCGGTGGCCCTGGTCCTGTCATGTAACGATCAGTTGACCTTCTCTTTTTTTGTGTCTGTATGTAGTCAATTTAGTTTTATAGAAGGCTCACAGTGTAACGTTGATATAAGTGGTTACCTTACCTTATGGTGTTTTGAAGGTTAGTTTGGAAGTTCAATAATGGAGGGTTTTGTTGCACATTTGTTAAGTTTTATATTATGAAACATGAAACGCACACAACTGCCGTAGGACATGTTCTTGTGTTCCAAGAATGGATAAACTTAGTGTGACTTGCCTACAGGCTTACTTAACCAACTAAGCATCCAAACGCGGCATCAAGATCAGTGGTGAGGTGAGCAAAAGCCCTATATCCCTAACTAGCTGTTCCCCACGGTTTCACCCGCGCTGCTCAGCACCTGTTGGTCGTAGCGTGATGTTATATAGCCTATAGCCTTCCTCAAGAAATGGACTATCCAACACTAAAAGAATTTTCCAATTCCAACCAGTAGTCCCTGAGATTAGCGCGTTCAAACAAACAAACAAACTCTTCAGCTTTATAATATTAGTATAGATCAGTCTAAGCCAATTAAGGTGAGAATCCTCTAATCATATTATTTGAACCCATGTTTCAAAGAAACTGAAAAATTTCTCTTTCAGCTCAAAATTTTTGTACACATTGGAATATTAATTTATCTATCTTATATTCTGTTAACTCTAACTATTTATATCCGAAAACGTGGTAAATGGTAACCAAAATTCCGTCACTAGTTTTCAGTAATCCGTTTTCCAATTAAGGCTTCGAAACTTTAAAAATAAAAACACTTTTCCTGTGCTACTAACAGTATCTACGTATTTTTCCAAAGATTGCAAAATAAAATGAAGCTTTAGCGAAATAAGCGAAAGTTGAATATTTCATCGGAAATTTGTAACGTCGAAATTTTCTGAAAATTGTATTGTAATTGCTACAAGATGGTTACTTAATTTATTATTTGTGTTTTTTGGAAACTTACATTAAAACGTGTTTTTACGTTATACGTAGGTATACCTTATAGTTGACCGACATTTCGTGAGTTATATTTAAGTACCGTGTTATAGAAGGACGAGCATATTGCCGTGAAGCAGACACAAATACAGACTCCTGGAGACAAGATAGACCTTATCGAAAAACCCAATAACACTTTGCTCGACACGGGAATTTGGCGACACGGTTGGCGCAGTAGCTGAGCGATCGATTGCTGGGTTCGATCCCCGCACGGAACAAATATTTGTGTGGCCTACAGATAGTTGTTCCGGGTCTGGCTGTTTGTGTATGTGAGATTGAATGTTTGTAAACGCACCTACGATACGGAGAAACGCCTAGTGAGGGAAAACGTTTAAAAAAATAATTGAATCAAGGACCTTATGTCCAGCAGTCATACTGGTGACTACTGGACCAACATGGCGGACTAAATCAGAAACAGTGTCAGTAATGAAGTAATCAGTCAGCCGGTCCAGATTGTTTGAATGTAACAACTTTCCTATTAAGTGTTCCCTCAATTATCTATTCAACGTAAAGTTAAATCTAATTAATTATTAATCAGAACTCTTAACTCGCTGTAATTTGTTAAGCTGCTCGACTACTTCCTCCGGTGCTTTTGTAATTTCTTTGACTTTTAAATTATCTAAATGTCAATTAGATTTCAGTATTTAAATTCTTAATAAACTTTACCCACAACAATGAAAATGTAAGATGTTATTTTTGAATCGAATTATTATTTGTATCTATTTCATAAACTTGCCAACTACGGAGTTCTATTCAGCTTTCTTCAGCGCTTCATTATTACCTGTAAAACAAAAGAGATTACAATAAGTAACATGACATGCCATGTTTCACAGTTTTTAAGGTTATAAGTCCGTGACCGGACACATTATATATCCTTATCCTTACTTCCTTACTAATATTATAAAAGCGAAAGTGAGTTTGTTTATTTATTTGTTTGTTTGTTACCTCTTCACGCTTTAATGGCTTAACCGATTTTGATGAATTTTGTTACAGAGATAGTTGGGACCCTGGAGACGGACATAGGCTATTGCTTTTTTTAAATTGGGAAATGAGGGAGAAAGAGGGAAGAAAAGGGAAAAATTAGCTTTGCTATTACTATCAATAAGGCGCAAGGGCAAAAAGTACAGGTGGCAGGTACCTGCAAATCAGGAAAGGGGAACTGTGTTACCCCGAATTTAACGCGAGCGAAGCCGCGGGCAAACGCTAGTTCTAATATAAAGAGGAAAGTAATTGTTTGTTTCGAATAGGCTCTGGAACTAGTGGGCTAATTTTAACTAGTTTTCGTTAGCTGAAATTATTCGTAAGCGCGCCTGCCACGCATGGGGTACTGGGTTCGCTTCCCGAGTTGGGCGAAGTGTTATTAGGTTTTTCCGTCACGAATTTATTTTCAATAACAGCCACGAAGTCTTTCGTCATGCCCAGTTGATGGCAATAGCCTCGCTATTATATGGAACTCAAGCATAATGTGGGTGTACCATTAGGTACACCTCAGCCTATCTCTTCGAGGATTACAGGCGTGATGTTGTTAAGTTAACAGTTTTCTTTAGAAATTAAATAACATTACAGTTTTTCTATTTTTAGCATATTATTCTAAATTATCTCTCCCGTTTAAAACCTTCTCCTTTTAATCCGAAAAAAATCTTGGAGAATTTCCAGTAAAACTCTACAAGGTATGTAGAGTACGTCTCAGCGACGTAGAGTGGTCTCACCGTTTATTACGTGACTCTATCAGCGCCTGACGTAGCTCTACTAACAAATTGTTTGCACGTACTGAAACACTTTGAATTTCAACGAGTATCATCACGGTTTCATCCCAAAGGGGTTGATTGTCATCCTGCTTCAGTCTTGGTTGGGAAGTGGCCTTGGGACGAAATTGGTCCTACGGTTTTGAGGTTTTACTGAATTTCCTGACGGTTTTATCAAACTGGAGACGACATATTGCCGAGAAGTGAAAATAAAATGAGGTTGTGACCTCGACATCGTTTTTGTGAAAAAAAATACTACGTTGAACTTTAAGCTTAAGTTTAAAGATCGTTAAAGGTAAATAAAAGACCTCTGTTGGAATTTCAACTCTCGGCACTATTCCTAGAGTTAAAAATTGCGTTACTGAAAACAGCTTTGGCATTTAAACATGACCTTCCCTGAAATAGTTTAGTTTCTGTTTCACATTTTTAGAAGTAGAATAGCATATTAAGTTTCCAACTGTGTGTAAAACGAAATACGTTAAAGGTAGATTATATCGTATTATTCATGAAAGTAAAAGCAGGTTCGTAACTACCCCCAAATTCGTAAGTAAATTTAAAAAACTCCGAATTTCTTCAAAACAAAATTAACAAAATGTATGGACAACTTCGCGTGCTGAACTTGCTCCGATTATTTCTACATCACCTCCCCCTCTTACTCACACCCATCAATTCACTATACGAAAGAAAGAGACAGATAGATGTCGTCACGGAAAATCAGAGATTGATTGTTTTCTCCCACCTGGCATGTGGATTGATGTCTTTTGAATATTTACGATGTACTCTAAGCGTTTTTCTTGTTCTTTTCGGTAGTAATTTCAGTCTTATTGTGTTAGAGAAAAGGGAGATTTTAGGTTGGGGTTTAAGAGATCATTTTTCATTGTTTATCGCGCGGGCTGATACGGTTTGCTGATGCTGAATAAATTCGGTAAACGCTTTAGCTCGGCTCTCATTGTCGGCGTTTCTTGGAATGTTGAATTCGTGTCTGGATTCAACAGAATTAAGTACGGAACATAAATGTTACAAGAATTTGTGTGAATTTTTCCGGTGAATTAGTTAAGCTTACGCGTGAAAAGTCTGAAATGGTATTTGAATTAAGTTATCCTGAAGCTTGAGATCTAAATAAATAATACCTACTTCCGATTCTTTATTAGATCTACTACTATGAAAATTTACTCGTTTAAACTCAGTTAAAATAAAAGTAACTAACGTTATCAGACTGTCTGATATTGTAATAGAATTTAGAATAATTTTAGTTTTTTTTTATAATTATTAAAGAAATAAATTCTCAATTTCTACCAAGTTTTGAATTAGAAACACATATTCCCAAAGTATCAGAATGTCAATCTTTGATGTCAAAAACTTCACAAATGAAACATTCCGAATTAATTTTCAACTCCCGTAATATCTATATATTCCCTTGAAAGATCTTCAAAACAATCCTAATGAAGAACAAAGTTCGTTTACGATAGGTACTTACAACTTATTTATACTGGCAATGTTTGTAAATTCAAATCCCAGAACGACAAGTGACGTCATAAACGTATAAAGACATAAAGGCACATGTTTATGGCAACACTGACCATTCAGTGTTGTCGTGACTCGTGAGGCTTGTAAACTCATTTGTTCACGTGTCACGAAATATTTTCTTTTCTAACTTTGGGAACCGTAGTTATCGTGGGGAAAACTTTTCTTTTAGCAATATTAGCATTCATTCAACTTTACTTGAAAGTATTTGCAATAATTTTACTCCGTAAACCTAAAACTTGAAAACGTTAAGAAAACTCAAACAACTTACAGCGCCATCTATATGAAGAAACCGGAACTATTAGTTCAAAGTGCAGTAAGCGGCATCTATTGTCGCCAACAGTGAGTAGTCTTTACAGTTATCGGCAATAGATGTCGCTATTGAGCTACGTTTTTAACGAAGAGGTGACATTGATACAAACTCTTTTCAAACAGTGTTTGTTCAATTACATAGGTTTCTGTGCGAACGAATAAGTGACCAGAAGGGCTACTATGACATCTTATAGCAATTCTTATTCCACTGAGTGAAAGAGATGGTGCTAGACACCCTGTAGAGCTCTGTCTCTTTCCCTCAGCGGAATAAGAATTGCTTTAAGAGGTCATAGTAGGGCTACTGATACCCAAAAAAGTATTAATAATACCTTTTTATGAAAGAAAAAGTTATTTTATGTATTCTTATAGCGCTACCATTTTCTTGTCTGCGTCAACTTGTTAGTACACTTTGTTAAGCAGGCGACAAACTGTCAAGAGAAAAATAATAGAAAAAGGAGTTTTTATAAGCAAAACGTTGTACATAATAAGGTAGAAAAGAAACAATTACTTTTCTCCAAGAACCTAGTCTTGTTACACGTCTACTCGCCGCCGGGACTGGCGCAATGTAATTAGTTTTTGTAAGATCTTATTGTTTTTATTTTATACCTTTGTTATGGATCTAAGACAACTTTAAATAGAGGCAGTGAGACGTTTGCATGGCATTTGGTTATGTTAGATCTCTTTAACTCTGTACTGTTTACGGCAAGTTAACAAACTAGATAGTTTAGCTATTGATATAGGTATCGCAAACGCCAATTGCCGAGAATTCTCAAAGAACGACCTAAGTGCCGTGCAATTGGATAGATTACAGAGGACTGCATTAGGCTCATGATGTCAATAAGCTCAAGATAAAATATGGAAGACTAACTTTAATTTCTGGTTCCTAATTTTATATAAGTAGTTGAACATGTGTTCAAACCCATTTATAAAATACATTCTGTTATATGTTAAATGCGTATCTAAATCATAACTACGAGTGTGGTCTGAATAGCGCACAAACTGCTTCAGTTACTGCTTCTATAATAATTTCTTGTAATGGCTTCATTTGCATATTATGTTATTACAGCTGCGTGGCCGCAACTCAGCTCGTTTATTGCAGGTCGGTTATTATTCTTAATGCAGGTTGGTTATTGTAGTCATACAACTTGCACAACTTTGGACACCTAGCTTTTTTCTCTAGCTTTGTCCGTATGGACACTGGACCGTACTAGTGGGTCAGAAAATATCTCATGTCCCAACTCAAGTGGTTTAGCTGTATGTAAATCTCCGTTGTATTTTATTTAAAGTCAAGGTCAGAATAAGCCATAGACTTTGCATTTATGTGTCTAGTAAGTTGGCGCTGTTGCATAACTATGGACTATTAGAGTACGAGGTTACATTTAGAGAAGTAAAGTATATTTAGATTATTCTTAGTGCTTGGTAAGGTGGGGTAGAAACAGATATTTTCGTTACTTTTTTCTAAAATGTGGCCTGACGCTTTAAGCGTTACTGCTAAGCGTTGAGTCCTACATTCGATCCTCGCACATGACAAAGTTCCAGTAGTTGTCAAATTTATTTTGATGTCCCGTTAGTGGAGTCTATGGGGTTGTAATATAACTGACTTGATGTAGCTTTACTGTTCACCGTGTAAACTCCCTGTTTATTCGAAGGCTCACAACTTAGTAAGTACGAGTAGTAACAATAATTGAAAATGTATAGTTTCCTCATGTGGAGAAAAGCTCGAGCAGGAAAAATATGGAACAAGAATTATTTTGGTAGTAGGTGTAAACTAATCTCGTGTGAGGAGCTCGTGGCTAAATAATAGCAGCCGCTCGGGTCGATCTTAAGGTTAAGCCGTGCTTGCCTAGGTTGGTCTGTGGATGGGTGACCACCCGTTACATACCGAGTTTCCTCCGTGCCTCGGAAAGCACGTTAAGCCGTTGGTCCCGGTTGTCATTTGTAGATCTTTGACAGTCGTTACAGGTAGTCAGTGTTCTGAAAGTCTGACAACCAGTCTTACCAAGGGGTATCGTATTACCCAGTATTAACTGGGTTGTGGAGGTCAGATAGGCAGTCGCTCCATGTAAAATACTGATATTCAGCTGCATCCGGTTAGACTGGAAGCCGACCCCAACATAGTTGGGAAAAGGCTAGGCAGATGATGATGTGTAAACTAATCTTCTAATGGAGTGAGTCCTTTATAATTTTATTAATTTAAGATACTTTTAGCTATAATAATCAAATCTTTCATTTATTTATTGCCAATATAATTACTCGTCCAGACAAAGCATTCCAAAATGCCTACATTTATTTTCGGGTGCAAATGTTTTGGTACAGCCGACATGCGAAATAGAGTATAAACAGAAAATTATATACTTTAAGAAAAAAGCCACTCGTTTGTCCCGACCTGACCGGATAATTATTCAGCAATGTTACATGCCGAACAGAGTTAAACGATCAGCACGATAAGAACAAAGGCCTGATCTGTAGCTATAGCTTTGCGTCGGCTTAATTGTTCAACTAGCTGGCGCCTGCGGCTTCGCCCGCGTGATGATCGAAAAAAAAAGTAAACTATGTGTTATTTCTAGACTATAATCTACCTTTGTGCTAAATTTCATCAAGATCCGTTCAGCCGTTTTGACGTGAAAGAGTAACAAATATATACATATAATAATATTAATTAATTATATAATAATAAATAATATTAGTAAGATAAATACTGTCACTAATCCCAACAAGCACCAGCCCTAACCGACTTATAACAAAAGATGAAATTTCATAGCTTTTAAATATAACCAAAGGTTTTTCGCATTTATTATTACATGAAACATTTTCAAATTATACCTGTTCTTAGAGAAGAGAAAAACTTTGTGGTAAAAGATAGGTGTGAAAGCGGAGTATTTTTTCATTTCAGCGATAAATCTTTTTATTCCTGAAATTCTTATTTTTCATTTAAAAGATGTTGTGAAGAGATTAATTTCTTCTGAAATGTGATGCTTGACAAATGGGTGGTTTTATTTACAAGGTCTTGTTAAAATTACGATGTAAACATTTTGTCAAAGCTCATTGCTATGAAAAATTTGTTGTTTATTGGTTCAGTTGAAATATTGTTTGTATTGTTGCTATTTAACACTGAGCTTGTTTCCCAGCAGTGGGTTATGACTATGCTGATGAGACCGAACACAGAGTGAACTAAACTTAAATCTATATTGTATTTATTTATTTACTAGATTTTGCCCGCGGTTTTTTCTCGGGTTAAATTCAGGGTAATACAGTTCCCCTTACCTGTAGTTTTTGCCCTAGCGCCTCATTTATTGTAAAAGTAATGCTAAGTTTTCCCTCTTTCTCCCTCACATGTTAATCTTTTTTTTAAATATAGCCTATGTCAGTCTCCAGAGTCCTAACTATCTGTACCAAAATTCATCAAAATCGTTTCAGCCATTTAGGCGTGAAGACGCAATTAACAAAGAAACACACTTTCGCTTTTATAATATTAGTAAGGATTATCTAGTCCCACTGTTGGGCAAAGGATCTTATGTTATTAATATAGCCATGTATAACAAAAACTTCGGAACGTGCAGAAAATTAAAAAGTTGCAGTGCACTTAGATACAGTTCCATATTAATATCAGCTAGCTGTTTGGCTAATTCTGCCTGACTGAATTTTGCATAGGAATTTTATTTATTTATTATGTACAAATACCAAATGTATTGTAAAGTTATCGTTTTTATTTATTTTTAAATGTATATATTAGTTTATTTGATTTGTATATGTGTATTAGTATCCGTATAAAAATATGTTTTCGCAAAAATTGTTTTAGATATTTTATGAATTGTACCCTATCACAATGTTGTCGTATTTTACCCAAAGGTTGACTGGTAGAGAATGCCTTATGGCATTAAGTCCGCCTATGTACCACTATTGTACATGAAGTTTAAATAAATAAATAAATAAAATACTAGTATTCAGCTGCATCCGGTAAGACTGGAAGCCGACCCAACATAGTTGGGAAAAGGCTTGGCAGATGATGATGTACACTACACTAAATTACAACAATAATAGGCGGCTTTATTGTTAAAAGCGTTTTTTTTTTTCAAATAAACTTGATGAAAACCTAATTGCTAGACAACATTTTTTAGAACAGTTACACGACTTTCTCTTTACAATTTCTAACCAAAAAGCCGTTAACATAAAGAGTGCAGCCGCGACTGATCGTTTAAAATAATTTATGTTCAAACTCCGACGATAAATTGCACTTAAAAAATACTTGAACATTTTCTTGTACACTCAAGGGCAGATATATGTTGACATACCCTTACCAAGGTTAAACATCATCATTTTCCTGCCCTTGTCCCATTTTATTGGGGTCGGGCAACACGTTTTCTTCTTCCATTCTACCCTATCAGACGTCACGGCATCATTTACTCCTTTCTCCTTCATATCATTCCTTACACAATCCACCCATCTTTTCTTTGGCCTCCCTCTCGCTCTCCGTCCATCAACATTCAGATCCATCACTCCTATAGTCACATGTCCTTCATCCCTCCTCATTAAATGTCCATACCAAGAGAAACGACTGCATTTATTTTTTTCTGTAACAGGCGCAACTTTCAAACTTCCTCGAATTTATTCATTCTTTACTTTATCCATTCTTGTCACTCCACACATCCATCTCAACATTCTCATCTCCGCTACATGCAATCGTTTTTCATCCACCTTTTTTACAGTTCAGCATTCTGACCCATACAGTACAACAGTTACCAAGGTTAAACAAGTGATCAATAAAGCCATGCTAGAAATGTGTTTTATTTTTTCTTTTTCCAGACCTAATATAAACTTCCTCTTACGGTAGTTGTTTATATGTAACTAGATTCGCCACGCGGTTTTTTTCGCGTGGTGTTAGAATTTGCAATAAATCTTTATGAATTGTAGCCTATGTGTTATTCTGGTGTATAAGCTATATCATTGTAAAGTTTCATTCAAATCCATTCAGTAGTTTTTGCTTTTAAGAGTATTCATACATCCATACAAACTTTCGCGTTCATAATATTAACTAGGATACAGTTAACATGGTATCGAGGTGCGGAGCTGCATACTACAATCATTTTAATACTATTCTTAACACGAGAAAATGTTGTTGGGACTATATGACTATGTTTTTGACATTGACTGTACATTTTATAGACTTTTTTATTGGCGTCGTTTGTAAGATGGGCAGCTGTTTGAAGAATGGGTCGACAATCTGTCCCTATGGTTGATTGTTATTTCAAAGCCAAATATACCTACTTAAGGGTGTGAGAAATGTCATAATTTAAATAGTTTACAACGATTCTTAAACTTTTTTCGAGTAGACAATCAGTTTATTAATTGTGTCAAAATACACAAATAATTATCTTAAACGCCTGGCCGTAGTAACTAGTTAATACTTGAATAAATAAGGTTTCTTAAATCTAATCAAGAGAAGGTGATACAGCTCACTAAATAAATAAATAAATAAATATCTTGGGACAACTCACATACGGCTATCTGATCCCAAGCTAAGCAGAGCTTGTGTTATGGTAACCAGACAACTGATATACATACTTATATAATTTATAAATACATACATATTATAGATAAATCACACCCAGACACAGAACAAACAATCATGCTCACCACACAAAGTTTGTCCTGGGTGGGAATCGAACCCACGACCTCCGGCTCAGCAGTCAGGGCCACTAACCACTAGACCGACAGGCCCGTATGGTAAATGTAAATATTTACCATTAACACTTAAAACTGTTTGTTTCAAACATTATGATTACGAACAATGTCAGTTTATAAACTTATATCAATAAATCGAATATACAATGTGTCCGGTCATGGACTAGCGATATTATAGATACTTATATAACGAGTATTTTAATATACTATTACGATATACACTTGGGTCTAATTCACTTCCCCGCTTTTTGGCAGCCATTTTGAGATATTCTCTATGCGTGTACAAAAAAGTCTATCATTTACTTAAATTAAGAAATCATTAGCTTACTTTTTCGTAAGTTTAGAAAATAAAATAAAAATCCAAAAAAATATGCAAATCAACGAAAGTTATATAACCTTTTGAAAAAAGAAATATAGTTTCGTTTTTTAATCAATGAGTACTAAAATATTTGTTATATAAGTACATAGAATATAGCTAGTCCGTGACTCGTGATTCTCGTGTCGCGATGCTTGTGAAATTGAGAATCAGCATCAATATCAACATCTATTTTTCATACCCCTAAGTAGAAAGGGAGGGCTAAGCAGTGGGTGAAACCACTGGACACAGTATTTTATTTAAAAAAACACTACCAAGTAGGTACAAAATGGTTACTAAAACGCCTAATAACAATATGCTACCGCAGCGAACATTTAATTCGATCAGCGTTGCAAATGCAATAATTCCTACGTAATATTGCTGCACAGTGCGCGAATCGCTGCGGGTTTGTATTACGTGATATAGCTGGAATTGAGGGTACTTGCTCTATGTTCTGGTTTTCGGAGAATTTCGGTAATTTTCATTATTACTGGCTTGTATGCACAGTCTGTGGCAGAGCGCTTATGCGTATATTTTAGTGTTGTATCTATATTTATTAATGGTTCCTATGAATTATATGGTTTAGTTATCAACGACTTTTGAAACTATAATTATAAATAATAAACATAAGGTGCCATCAAAAATATGTTAAAGCCCTGATTGAATTACGTCTTGGACAAGCACTAATAAGTTGGCGGTAGAAGCATAGAAAGACTATAATGAATTATGAAATATAACATCTTGCATAAATAATAATATCTCGATGTGTACCTGTCTTGGCCCACTGGCCATTTTAATTTCGCCAAAACCTTTCTTTTCAATTTCGACACAAAACGTGTGTAATTTGAACAGGTCATTTCCCGAGAGAATAGCAAATAGCTGAGATTGAGCTGGAGCATCAATTATTCTGATTTGAACACAGTTCGGATCCGATCAATTTGTTAATGGTTTCACATTTGTGAAGGGTTTTCATAGATCTTAGTTCCGGACGGATTTGATATTGTGGGGAATGATTGAGCTATTTGCAGTCAGAGTTTATGAACATTTTCTATTAATAAGATTTATATGGAGAAACTGCAACCATTTGAAGATGTACACGTACCTACTTGTATCTTTAGATTATATTTTTTATCTCAATATCTCATACTTCACTATTATGGACTTACTACACTTGAACAACTCGATTCAGCTTTTGTAAACTTGTATTTAAAAAAAAAATCGTGATGCTTTTATAAACATTTAAACTCACATACACAAACAGCCAGACCCGAAACAACTATTCGTAGGCCATACAAATGTTTGTTCCATGTGGGAATCGAACCCGCTACACGCAGCGCAGCAGCCAATCGCTCAGCCACTGCGCTAACCGCGTCGCATCCTGAATTGATCTGAAAAAGTATTTCTTAGTCTACTTCCAGTAGTCTTTTTCAGTCATAATACCCGTATTTGTTACAAAATCTGTAATATATAATTTATTAATTTGTGCATAATATCAACCAGTTAGCAAAAATATGGAACTGCAGTTGACCAACCTAACATGCATATTCCACGAACAGTAATAACTCAATTTTAAAAGCTCAGTATTTCTCTTGTGTCAGCGCCCGACACATCAGCGTTACGTTTTATTACACTATTGTTTAGAATTCAATGAAAACTGAAACTAGAAATGTACACCAGGGTATTGGTTTTTAAATTTCCGTTTTTTATAACGCTGAACTAACAAGCTGTCACAAATATGCTCGTTTTCAGTATAAACCTTGTTTTTCTTAATATTTTCCATAAAAAAGTTACAGTTTTTCCGCAGATTTTTTGTAAAACTCGTACATTTTTGCTTTGTGAGCGATATTCAGTACTTTCGGCTCCGAGTCTGACATTCTTTTATTTTTTGCCAAGCTGCGCTTTGATGTGAAAAATAACTTTGTCTTAATGTCTATCTATACGTATTTAGTGTTTTACATTCGTTATTTGAATTTAGGTCATCAGGCAATGGAGGTTTATAATTTCAGACAGCTAGTTTGATAATAAACATAATTAATTTGGATATCATACGACATGTTGATAAAACATTACTAACCTGATCTCGTGACTAAAATTTGAAGTTTCAGTATATTCAGTAAGGAGAGCCTTCGACGCAGTCGGGGAAAATTAAGGAATAAGTTTTCCTTCATTTACTAATTTTATGGGCTAGTTCTTTCAGTTATTTCTTATAGTTTTCAACGGGTTTCAGTTTCCAGTTTATATACTTACAGCAACCGAGTTGGTCTATTTTCAAAAGAAATTTCAAGAAATCCGTAGACTTGCTTCGTTTACTTATTAATAAAAAAATCGTCTGCTTGACAACCAACAATTAATATGATTGATTTGGAAAAATAAATAGCATCGGGAACGCAGGTTTGTTTCTTTATTACCTGGCATTGTTCTCATTGTGCTCACTACTAACATTTGTAGGGATTGCGTAAATCCTAAGGACAAAAGTTAATGCATTTATACAACTATGAGCATCCACGTAACGGTCCTGTCCTACAAGATTTATCCCCCACACACAAGTCATCCACACAACAACTAGCCGGTGTCATGACGCCGCGTCAATTTGTCACCTCGCGTCACGTGTGTCGCACGACGTATTGTTCCGTGGTAACCACTCCGACGCGTAGGTATTGTTATTAGCGCCATCTGTTGGTGGACGACGAATGCTAATGTATGGGTCAGTAATTGTTGTGGACGTTTATGTGGCATGTCCGTGAGAGATTCTGACGAGGTTGTCATGTGAGTGATTAATTAAGACGTTATATTACTTAAGTAACGTCTGTGTTCCCTGAAGATGTAGAGATATGGTGTTGATACATGACACCCACATGCCGAAAGTTAAAAAAAACTGAATGAAGTGAAACATTGTACATTAAAAAAAAAAACAATATGTTCTGAAATGTTTCTTCAGTATCCTGTTCTCAAAAGCGTTACATACCATAATCACAGTAGATAATAAAACAAAATCTGTAACTATTTCCTTGCAATGTGATCAGAATGTAATGTGACGCGTGCATCAACCTAGGATAAATATTAACATTCGACTGCTACCGAGAAAATAATCTCGATAGCACTTTACCTGACTTGGGACTTGAAGCCAGTATTATATGGTCAGTCAGTGTCGCTTGCACCACAACACCAACGAGACTATTCCACATTTTCCAAGCACGCACATAACATTTTTCAAGCTTGCAGTACCACCTCTAGAAAATTTTGTATTGTAGAAGATTAATTCATCTACTTTGCCTTTAGCCAGCCATTTGTCAAAGATCTACATAATAAATCAGCCGGGAGCAACTACTTAGCGTGTTTTCAAAGTCGATGGGTAATGGGTGAACCCATCTACGGACCAACCTAGGCAAGCGCGGCTTAACCTCAAAATCGACCTGATCGATAGTTATTATTTAGCCACAAACAATCTCGCTTCCTGCTTGTAATTCAATCCGCAGCAACTATTAACTAGCATAACAAAGCGATTACGCAAAGACCTCCAATAAGTACTAACTAAGATTATGTTCGAGCTAGGATCGATTGGTCGGCCACAAGCTCCGGGCGATTGGCCATCAGTCCGCTAGTGCGCCTGCACTTGTAAGCCAGCTCATTAACATATTGGAACGTTCGATTTTGAAATAGTGAGGGACTGTTACGAGTATTTACGAGTTTCAGTGACTGTGCTAGAACAGAATTTAGCTTTTAGCTTTCATCTGAAAAGCTAGTGTTTGTAGTTGCCTAGGTTTACTTAGTAGAAGGACAGGAAGTTAAAAACACGGTTGGCGCAGTGGTTGAGCGATTGACTGCTGCGCTGTGTTCGCGGGTTCGATCCCCGTACGGAACAAATATTTGTATGACCTGCAGATAGTTGTTTCGGGTCGTGTGTTTCTGTACGTGTGTATAAATGTTTATAACGCACCCACGATACAGCAGAAATTTCTAGTGTGGGGCAACGTTTTATTAAAAAAAAGAAAAAGAAGGTAATTTACCATGTTTATCTTTTTACGTTGGTAATTATTAAAATGCATTTCATGAAATAATTAATCGCAAAACCCCTCGCATCGCAAGACATTTAAATTGACAAAATAAAACAAATGCGGTCCTGACTTTTAAAACCTGACTTGTCCCTTATGAAACACATTGTAAAACAGTTGTTTATACATTTAGGTGTACTATAGAGGATATTCTATTCTGTTACGACTGATTTAAGTTGAAGCTAAAACTAAACCAAATGCAGTTCAGCGCTAAAATACTCGAAGATAATTCTCAACCAACAAAATTTACAGTTACCTGTCTAATAAGTGTAACATAAATAGTTAAGTTGATACATTAACTACACCCTGTAGCAATATAACAAGAAACTGTGCTGCAACGTAGTGTAATCTCGCAGTGATATGTATTGTAGATCTTATTTATATTCCAAACTTGAATATTTGAGCGTGATTTCAGATTTCTAACTAATAATCTAGAATTAGTAAGTAGAATGAATAAGCTTTTCAAACCGCAGAAAGTTCAGTCACCGTGTAATCAGTGCATCAATGATTTTCACAGCTCACAATTTCGGCAAAAGAGTAAGTAAGCAAATACATCGCTGGTATTCGGCTCCTCCTATATCACCTGGTTATTTTACAAAACCCATGCAAGACCCCATAAAAACTTGCTTATCTACATATGCAAAGTATAGTCAACGTTACAATTCTATCGTCGTACAGAAAAAGCGTCCGCTTTGCCCGAATCCCTGACGTCGTTAACTGTAGCCAGTACGTTTCATTCCGCGATGTTCGAGAACATTCCCGATGTTCAAAAACGTTTGCTATGTTCGGTAACATTTGCATATATCTTGGAATTGGGGAAACGTAGCTACAAAACTTTGTTCGTGTTATATGTCATATAGATATCATATGTAATATAGATTGAACGGTTTTTAGAACGTGAACTTCTGAAATAATACATGCATAATATTTGCCTGTTAATATTATTATTTTTTTTCATTCAGTAAGGCATCAAATTCCAATATAAAATCCTTACTAATATTATAAAAGCGAAAGTGAGTTTGTTTGTTTGTTTATTTGTTTGTTTGTTTGTTTGTTTGTTACCTCTTCACGCTTTAATGGCTAAACCGATTGTGATGAATTTTGGTACATAGATAGTTGAGAACCAGGAGACGGACATAGGCTAATTTTTATTTTAAAAAAGTGGGATGTGAGGGAGAAAGAGGGAAGAAAAGGGAAAACTTAGCGTTGCTATTACAAATCATTAAGGCGCAAGGAGACTGTGTTACCCCAAATTTAACGCGGGCGAAGCCGCGGGCGAAAGCTAGTCCATAATAATTTGTTTGTGTATGTGATTTTAAATGTTTGTAAACGCAGCCACGGTACGGGAGAAATTCCTAGTGTGGGGCAACGTTTTATAAATAATTTAAATATATGTATTCTATTCTATTTTTGTTATATGGCAATTAGAGCCGATGTCGACTATTCTGCTAAATATATGTAGGTAAATATGACCCGCTTTGATGTTTTAAGAGTTTCACGTCAGACACGTCAAGAATGAAAGCTGACATTTGGACAAACGTGGGTTGATGTTTCTTCGCTCTGACGCAACTCCGGTCTTTTTTGCACGCGATCGTCCGACGAGGAAGAAGCCGATCACATCACGCTAAAGCAAGACGTGTTCGGTGTAGAATCATTATCCTACTAATATTATAAATTCGAATGTTTGCAAGGATGGATGGATATATGGATGTTTGTTACTCTTTCACGCAAACACTACCGAATGGATTGTTATGAAACTTTACAATAGGTAATTTAACTTAAACATCAGAATAACACATAGGCTATAATTTATTAATATGTATATATTATATTTTTCATTTATTTTCAAGTAACATATTATATATTCTATCACCACGCGAGTAAAACCGCTAGTACTCCCTATAATCAAAAAGTTCTGATTATGATTTCGTTAAAATATCGTTACCCCGCCTACCCACAATAGCTCGGCAGTCACGATAAACCCGGAGACGTCAGATAATGACCGCTTCCTTATAAATATTTAAAATTAAAATAAATATAGCGTCACTAACAGTACAGAGTAATAACCAAAAAAAATCAATAGATGAATATTGTCAGTTACAGACGCAGTAACCCATTTCTCTCTTGTTGGGTATGTTATTGGATTACGATTGTTATGTGTAAGCCTATTGTTTAATAGTGCACTAATGTAAGGTTTTGAGGCAGGAATACTTGTATTTGTTGTCTCTTAATAAATGGTGAATATACATAAATCAAAATCGTGGAATAGACAGCGTCATCCTTTGTTTAGTGTCGGTTAACAATCTGTCAGTTACAACGGTGAGATTACCCAGTAATAAATACCCAAAAAAATATCAGTCATTTACAATATATCACAAAGACTCACGTTACTTTGTATTGACATATTGGCACTGAGAATATTTATCTTACATTTCACGATTACAATATGAATGGTATTGTATTCCCGACATCGACAGTATCCAATGAATGATATAATAATAAAAGTGACAATCGCAAATTCTTTAATCAACTGGGTCGTTGAGCCTTGTCCAATGAAAATACAAAATACGACACATTTATCATTCGACAATAAGCCCCTATCATCGACAAACTTTAAAACGATATTACGTATCAAACTTCGATAAAATACACCAAAATATCATACACACCCAAAAGCACACGTCAATACTTATTTCTCATTCAGTAAAGGTTGAATTCGGTTGGTTATTGTTTCCATAACCGCAAAATATTAATTGGGGTTAGTAAAATGGAATTTCAGAGCCAAATTCGTCCAGATCGCAGCGCATATAACCGGTTTTGGTCGGTTAAATCCGGTTCGATGTGTCGGATAAGCTGTATACACGGCGGCTATAAATTTTGGGATAGCTGTGTATGTGTGGCGTGTGTTTACAGGGAAGGGTAATCCTAATGTGGGTGGAAAACATGGACACTCTGTAAGCTGATTATGGTGTTGCATCTCTTTGAAGTTTGATCGTCAATGGGGTTCTAATCTCACTGATTAAAAACGTTTTGTCTTAGCTGTTCTATTGACTATGCTGATGGCTGAACTGTATACAAATGACTACTGTGCCAGCTGAAAGCGTAACTTTTTCCTTACTTTTTCTACGGTGTCTAAAAATATTGCATAATAGAGTAGCATTCCATGTATAACCGCTTAAAAGGAAACCTCAATATTAGTCAAATCTTAAAAACTGTAAGAGGAATGGACGTGTGCCTTATTAGAAATAACCAAAATAAATATTTCCAAAAACTCTCGACTATTTCAACCACAAAATAAAACTGAAATATAAGAACAATATACTGAGATAATAAATACACACCGTACGAGCTCACGACGCAAGTTTACGGTTTTATACGATTTACGTTAAAATGCGGTAAGTTGCAGCAGTTTTACGCGACCGGTTTTTAGTGCGCGCTTAAAGTTGTACAGACGTGGCGCGATACACGTGATGGTAGCGTTATAATAATAAATGGAAAGCACTCCTTAGGTGGTTGGATCAAGGGCCTGATACAGCAGGCAGTACTCCCCGATAGGACCCGCGGTGTGAGGAGGTTCCTGTTTCTGGAGCCCTGACCACCGTTAGCTTTACTCCCGATACCGGCGGACCACTTCTTTTTTAAGTTTTATTTTATATTGTAATATTTAAAAAAGTAAAAGTGAGAGGCAAAGTAAATAAAGTAAGTAACAATGGAATGTATTGTTATTTTTGTGTGTCGGTTGTTGTTGAACAACCTCATTGCCACAATCCAGCTTATCGGAGTAGGTACCACAAGATCAGTATTTCAACAATAAAATATAATATAAGTTTATTGTATAATAATTTATAGCGTTAAAACATGTCACTCAGGCTATATTTTCACTTTAGAAAGAATTAAACAACTCTAAGTGAAATAGGCAAAAGTCTGTATATCAGTTATCAGCGCCAATCTCCTTAAATATTAAATGACAGCCAACAAGCGAGTTTTAAACAAAAAACAGCAGTATATAGGTACACATACTAACTAAACTATTTTTATAAAGAAAAATAAAATCATTTAATGAATCCTTACTTAATATTATAAAAGCGAGAGTGAGTTTGTTTATTTGTTTGTTTGTTTGTTACCTCTTCACGCTTTAATGGCTAAACCGATTTTGATGAATTTTGGTACAGAGATAGCTGGGAACCAGAAGACGGACATAGGCTAATATTTTTTTGAAAAAAGTGGGATGTGAGGGAGAAAGAGGGAAGAAAAGGTAAAACGTAGCGTTGCTATTACAAATCAATAAGGCGCAAGGGGAACTGTGTTACCCCGAATTTAACGCGAGCGAAGCCGCGGGCAAAAGCTAGTATAAAATAAATTGAAAAGTAAAATCATGGGCGACACAAATAATTATAATTTTTACACGACTCTGGTCGAATTTGGTTAAGATTAAGTCAAACCGGTACATACAGATTGCGAATAAGAATACTTTAATCCATTCATACAGATGATTGTATGAATGGACTATGAAGTTTTGTGTTCAGAAACGTATCCGTGATTTCCGTACCAGTTTCATTAAATACAAGAGATTTAATATTAATCAAATTGCAGAAATACTTTCAAGCGACGTGAGCGTGTCTTTGGCACAGCCTCCTAACTTCTTTGGAAGATCTGAACAGTGAACATATATGACAGTAACAAGTAAACGTCACTTCACCGTCGATGTTATTTCTCTCTCTAAGCTTAAATCACAACGCCGTCAGAACTAATAAGATGGATTCCTCTCATGTATCCTTGAGCGTCCGTATCTTAGCGACGACACATCTCTCTTCCCGGATCCGACTTTAAACCCGGCGCACAAAGGACGCTTACGTAGGCGCTTACAAATTGCCACCAATGAATCCCGGGACCGTTCGCACCAGAATTGCTTTCACGACATTTTAGCTGCCCGGATGAATGGAATGGTCTAAGGCACCTGTCCGACGATTAGCGATAAGCGACTAGAAGTAGAAACCGGGAGCGGGACAGTGGCGAGTCCGAATATCTATTACAAGCTGGTACGCGTATTTAAGGATCAAGATATAGCATCTCAGCGAATGTTCCGCCCTCTGAGGGAGTACTCTCTGTGATAGTTTTTGTTGCGGGGGTAAGAAACTAGAATTTAAGAGGTGTAAACAGTCAGCGATCACTTTTCATGTAGAATGCCGTGTAGAAGGTTTTAATCTGGAATTTCTTTGTGTGTGTGCCCGGTTGATGGCTATAGCTTTGCCTCTTATCACAAGGGTATAACCGGTGACATGTTAGTTAAATATCTGCTTAACCCTTTGGGAATTACAGGCGCGTATCAATAATACCAACAATAATAACGCTTCCACTTCGGAAGGACAAGTGCTGAAACGCTTTTCTCCGCATTTTAGCTGCCCAGATATCGAACTGTTTGAACCGAACCATCTTTATCTGGATTTTGACGTTTTCCTCAGAATTTATCGTTGATTCGATAGTGTGGAAATGAGATAGATTGATAGTATGGAAGTTGAATCTATTCGAGTTTCTTTAGGGAAGAATTCTTTGTGGTGAAACGAAAACGACCGTCTGTTGGAAATGAATTCTGCACTTACGTCTTAGCTAGCATATTTTTGTTCGCGGATTTTAAATTACGAAGGAGAACTATTTTTCATGACGTGGATTTGCGAGGGTGAAGTTCAGTAGTTGTCCCACGGAATTTAATCCAAATCCGTTAAGTAGATTTGCGTGGAAGAGTTACAAACATACTCACAAACTTTAGCATTTTATTTATAATAATAGCATGGTTATCTGAAAGTATTAGTCGCATCGCGGGTTAAAACCGAAATTTTATGACCACTACTCACATAGCGGTGAACAAAAGCGTATGAGAAAACTAACTACTAAAGTCATGGGAGAAGTAAAATCCTTTAGAAATCAAAACAAAACACGATTCCATCTTAAACAAAGTTACGAATAAAAACAAAAACAAAATGACATCAGTGCCGGTGTCCTTACAACCTCTAATTCTATTGTAGTCAGTGTGAGTTTCAATCAGCGGGGATTGGAGCCACGCGATTGGTCACTATTGGTTACCGTTCGCCGCGATTGGACGAGATTCGATCGTCGCGGGAATTGGATTGTTTGAACTAGATACTATAGTTAACTTCGTCAAGTCTCGAGTGTTTTAGATAGCTTTGTAAGTTTGGTGTGGTTTGATTTAGTTTAGACCAAAGAAATGATTGGTGGAATGTGTAAGAATTGATTTACAGGTGAAAAGACGGGGGCTGTTAAGATGACTATTAATACTATGGAAAAAAAAAGTCAGTCTGGCCCGACCCTAAATAAATTGTAATGAGGGCAGAAGAATTAAATAAATAAATAAATATCTTGGGACAACTCACACACGGCTATCTGATCCCAAGCTAAGCAGAGCTTGTATTATGGTAACCAGACAACTGATTTACATACTTATATAATTTATAAATACATACATATTATAGATAAATCACACCCAGACACAGAACAAACAATCATGCTCATCACACAAAGTTTGTCCTGGGTGGGAATCGAACCCACGACCTCCGGCTCAGCAGTTAGGGCCACTAACCACTAGACCAACAGGCCCGTCTTGAAATTGACTTGACGACACGGATGGTGCATTGCCTAAGCAACCGACTACTGCGCTGCATGTCGCGGGTTTGATTCCCGCACGGAACAAGTACGTGTCTGAGTTACAGATAGTTGTTCCGGGCCTGGCTGTTTGTGTGTGTGAATTTAAATGTTCAGAAGAGATTCCTAGTGTGGGGAAACGTTTAATTAACCTAATTAATTTAAGTTTTTGTGGTTTTCACTTGTTGACTGCTAGGATTGCTTGTTCATAATAACGAATATCATAGGGACAGAAAAGATTGGCTGTAGATGAAATAGAGTATCAGCATAATATACGTTACAAAGTAACTTCCAAATTAGTGTAGTGATGTGCGTGTCTAAACTGTCACGTATGACATGCCAGTGATCCCGAAGGCAAAACAAAGGTTTGACAGTAGTGCTGCAACATTCTAGTACTAATTAGCTAACATGACGCTAAAATTCTGTAAAGGTAAAGCGAGGGATTGCTTTACGACGGCGCGTTTGTGTTTCACGCGCGCCTCAAAGAGAGTCAGCAAAGCAGAGGGGCTTGCCAGAGCCTCCGCCTGCCGGGGTTGCGGGTTGTTCGAAAGAGATACCGCGGCCCCGGAACGCAAAGGGCAATAGAAGGAGCATGTTTGGGTTCTAGTCAGTAAAAGTCTGACATTCACCTCAAAAAAAAGGAATCGCTTCACTGTAACCCAATTCCCATAAAAACACCTGCATTGCACCCAAAGAAACAAATCGACGCTACAGCAAAACATTTAAATCCCTTGTTGCGAACATTGTTTAAAAGTAGTCTAACCGTCTAACCGGTCAGACCGACTACAGGCCGGATAACGGGGACTTTGAGGCTAAACAAATCGCGTGCAAAACTCGAACAAGCGGTCAAGCAAGTCGGATACACACACGAAGGGTTCCGTATAAAGTTCCATTTTGTTTGTAACTTTATTTTGTTTGTTGTTATAACAATACTAGCTATAGTGTGTTATTATGTCGGCACACCCGCGCGTGTTTAGTACACTCTGTGATAATAATCAAAATATCTACTTATAGCGGTTTAAAAGATTAAGATTAGAAGCCTTGTGAGATATAGATGACAGACAGCAGAGCCTTAGTATAAGAATCCAGTTGGCTGGATTTTTTTTACTGAACGAAAATCATTAAATTACTCCGCTGGGAACTTGTTCTGACTAAAACCCACCTATGTTCCTTTTATTGGTCTTTATGTTCCGGGGCCGAGGTATCTCTTTCGAACAACCCGCAACCTCGGCAGGAGTCCCATTGGCTCGCTTATCATTCTATCCGCACGGAACCCTAAAAAGTTGCGATTCACCCCGCGTTAAGTTTCCATGCGCCCCGCGCCCCGCACCCCGCGTCCCGCTTTGAATCGAAAAGTTTCCCTTCGTTCAGATTTTTTAAGGATTCCTTCAAAAGATTCCGAGGTATTTCCCAACGTAATGTTTGGTATTTTTTCAAGTAGGATTAGTTGCTTTGTTTGAAGTGTTTCAGGTGTTATAATCCGTTCGGGTTGTTTTTATAAAACGGATGATTGTTCGATGTTTAGGGAAACTGGAAGTTAAATGAGGTTTGTTTTTTTTTTGTTAATTGTTTATGGCTTCCGTTAGAAGCGTTGTTGATTTTTATTTGAAAGGCTATAGTCGTGACTTGTGATAATCTTTTCCACTACTCCGTAAATAACTTTTACACAAATCAAGTTCGCGATTATTGTCTAATTATTGAGTGCTCACGTAGTTTTTCGGGATATCACCAAACTGTTGATCGTCTCTTCACGTGTCCAGACGGCTATCCTTTTTTTTTAACATAAATTCAGCATTGTCATCTAACATGGCAATTTTCCAATTGACAGCGATGTGGATGAATTTTTTGACGCATAGTTATAGTTCTAAAAACATGATACTAAAACCTAATGGGGTGTTAAAACCTCTTAAAAGTAATTGAGGTGGCCAGGGAAGCAGTATTTGGACAACAGCAGGCTTTTAGCGGACATTATCGACGTGGATCATAAGCGTAATATAGGAACATGAATTTGTAATGATTGTTATGTTCTGGACTGAGCCGGTGTTTTAACGATGGTTATAATTCAAATTGGAAGAGCCCTTGAATATTGAGTTTCTATAAGTTATTTAACTTTGACAAATACTCAGTGAGGCTCGGGTTTAACCATGTCACTCAAGATACTAGAGATACAAATCTAAGTGACTTGAGTTTATTATTCAATTCAAAACATAATTTCCTTTACTCCCTAACATATATAATGTACGAGTTTCAATACCCCGCACTATATTCAGGTGTTCGGTAACGACATACCATTACTCTCCATTATTCTTCCCAGAAATTGGAGAAACTTGAATAATAGAACATTATTCAACTGCAGAAACTGTTTCATTCTGAATCCCGCTATATTTCAATCGAAACTGTAGAACTAACAAATCCTTCTGTACGTAGCACATGTGTGCCTCGCTCGGCTTAGCTCGGCTTCTTTCGGCTCTTTTCGGCTTAGTCGCGTGGTTGCCGACACTGGCCCAGGGCACACTATGGCCACGCGTGGGAAGACTTAACCGGCTTACCACTATCGCCGTTTCGCAGACGGTGTGCTGAATAACGAAGAATTGGGAAGTATATCCGCGGAAATAAAGATTGTGATATATTATTACGAATTTTATTTTTAAACTAGCATTCCACCGCAATTTCATACGAGCAACAGAACTCATTTATATGCTTGCAGAACGTTTTAAAAAGAATAATTGCGAAATGCATTGTTTTCATATAACTGTATTGTTTACGCGATGCACGCTAGTGTAGCTCTTAGCCGGTATAATTGTGGTCAGACACCACCTTAAAGGTAATAGTTATTAATATATTTTAGCCAATTTAAACGAAATCTTCATTAATTGAACACAAATACCTTTCTCATATATTTAGTGATTTATGAGAAATGTTTTAGTATTACACACAACAGTTTTAATGGTAGTATCCGCAACCAATGTGCCTGTATGACTAAATGTGGATGAGGCAATAGAAGTATGGAAGAATCATAGCAGGTGGCTTACTGTTGTTTCTGCCTACCTCCGTGGGTAAAGACGTTTAAGTAGGTATTGGAATCAGTTTCGGTACTTTTTAAATCTATAGCGTTGAGGCAGACAAACTTTAGAAATAACTGAAGGTTTGTAAGCAAGTTTTCGAATGATACTTTATTCAAATTGATGAAAATTAACCATGTTCATTATTAGTATCTATAAGACAATTAAAAATAACATATAAGAAGGAATAATATTAGTATTAATAGTTCCATAGTTCTTTAAACGGATAAACTGTATCGTTGCGCATTCGCGGTCGCCGAGCAAGACGTTCTGGGTTTGATTCCCAGATTGGGCATTGTGTTATTGAGTTTTACTAATACGTATTTCTCAGTAGCAGTCACGATAGTCTAGATTTGTGTTAGTAAGGTAGCTATCAAACAGGCACAAACTTGCGCCACGTGGGTGTCGTACTGTTAAGTCCACTTTTGCCTAACTCCTCAGGGATTAAGGGTGTGAGGTTATATCACTTTAAACTATCGACAGTTTGAAGAGTTCAAATTGCAGGTACACAAGTAAAACCCTCAAGAGCCCTGTAAATAGAGGTCAACCGCTAATTAGCATGCCTCATAAACAATTGGGACCACTTGGACCCAACAACTTTAGGGTTCAACTCAAACCCTTGTGTCGAGGGCTTACAATTTTCAAAGTTCTGAGGAATTTTTATTGCTTTTTCGGGATGAATATCGGTTTTAATTAGGCGTTGATTTACGCTTTTGGTCTAGACAGAGCTGGGTTTAGGCTCTGTTATAAAAAAAGTCTTTGTTCCCCAAACATACGGACGAACGTAGAAGTTTTAAGTTTTTATTGGCAAACCAAATTTCGCTGGTTCCGATATTCCTTAAACAAAACTGTCAGTTTTTGAGGTTTCTGACTGAGTACCTAGAGGGCAGCCACTGAAATATCAAAAATAATTTATCGGTTAAACAAATAAAAACTCATCTATTCTATAGTTACTAGAGTATAAAATATTCCTGCAACTAGTTATCATCATCTTGCCCAGCAGTTTCTCAACTCAACACGGTGCATATAAATACCAGTATTTAACGTGGAGTGACTGCTAATCTGATCTTTACCCCCCTAGGGATTCCTTGAAAAAGGTGGTGTTGGACTTAAGAGCTCAGGCTCCATCTTTGGGTTCATAACGTATAATATAACGACACTTAGTACACAATTTACTTTAGGTATCATTACTGAAGTAACGAGCTACCCCACACAGTCCCAGGACAGATTTGCAAGTGCTTAATACACCGCCGACAGTTTATAAACATAAAATAATAATTGCTTCGCGCACCGGGATTAGACGCCGGGATTCTGTTACATAATCCCGGAGTCCGGGATCTAGTGTTGTTGTTGTGTGGCAAGTAATTAATTTTCAATCTACATGCTAATCTGTGAAGTTTTATTATAATTTGGAAAGTGGAGCGGATGTTGAGATATTATTGTGAAAGGTTTCTAGATGGACATGATTTACGAATAAAACAATTTAACTACCAGTGATGATGGAAGGATGGATGGATTTTTGTTGCTTTTTCAAGCAAAATCTATTGGACGGTTTTAAACGAAAGGTCATTGGGCATTTTGTTTGAACATTTGACCCACGGCGTACACAAACGAAATAGGGCAAGGTATATAGCTAAATGCATCTGCAACCCAGTGGTATGGGTCGCATTCTTGTGGGCCATGGAAGAATGGAGAAAAAAATATTTTAATATGAAATAATATTTTACCCTGTTTGATCAAGATCTATTGATTGATATTGCTCCTAAAAAGGCCGCAGGTGCATCTATTACATCTTGATGCCTTGCCCATAATAAAAATTAAACTATGCTTACAACATGCGCACAGCTTCCAACAGTATGGCGGAGTGTATACATGAGCAGTAATACTGTTCTGTGCCATTTCTTCCTATTCGTGTTTGATCTACTAATATTGTACGTATAATATTGTTTCCTACGGATATGTCACGACATTTTTTTTCGATCTCTTATTATTATTTTGTTTTCAATGAGTTCTTGGTGTTGGTATGTTTTGATGTGAAAAGCCCCATTCAAACGCATATGGTCGTAAAAATATGACCTCGCGACTCTAAGTGGTACAATCCCAACGTAAATAACATTAATTCTTCATGTGTTTTCCATCGAGTCACACTAACGTTAGTTAATCTAATTATATCCGATTATTGATCGATTCTCAAAATCCACGATCCCAAATAAAAATGTCATCAGTTCTCAAAAACCAGTGAGTCCCCGCTTTGAGGAGTGGTTGGAGAGGCGCCATTGCTTCCTCAGCTACCGCCTGATGAATATCCTCACCGGACACGGAAGTTTCGGATGGTACCTGCACATAATTGGGTGGGAGAAAACGCCCGTGTGTCACCATTGTGACGATCGCCCGGAGGACACAGAGGAGCAAACAGTTGGCCCTCGTAGAGGTGATCGGCAGCGGCGATTTCTCGCGTCCGGCCCTGGTTTAGTCCATGCTCCGGAGCGAAGAGGAAATAGAAGCCGTCGCCTCCTTCTGCAAAGCAGTCATGCTAGCGAAGGAGGTGGCAGGGCGTCTGAGGGAGAGAACCAACCAAGCCGCCACGGGAGACGCCCCGGGCGTCAGACCCCGAGAGACGACTCCCGGCCTGAGGAGCAATGGGTAGCTCACTGTCCGTCCGTCTATTGAAGATAGGCCGTGTCGAAGGCGCGTAAGTGTTCCACGCGCGCTTCAGAGAGATGTAAGTTTTGTAACTAATTACAAATAAAGCAACACACAACAATGAAACAGATCAATGTCGCTATGTGCTTGAGAGTACGAATTGTACGCGTCATTGGAGCCTTCTATATCACATATGTTAGCGCGCGCGGAATCGCCAGCAAACGTGGCTGTCGATGTCGCCCCACGTACCTATCCAGAACACATTAATCTATCTACCGTAAATGCCTAACATAAAGGGCAATAGATGGAACATGGGTGTATTTTAGTCAGTATAAGTCTGACACTCCCCCCCCACTCCTTAACCGGACAATTCCGGTGGATGCCTCGAGAGTAAGGCCTGGCAACCCCTGTTGGGTACGAGCCTCGGCTTAGGGAGGGCATCATCATCATCTGGCTGTGGCGTGGCTGCGGTGTACGAGTGGCGCTACCTCCCGGTACGGGGCGTTGCGACGGGCCTTGCGAGAACGGAATAACACAAGCCTCCGTGCTTGCGTCTGAATTTACAAATGCTGCTAGTTTCCATTCTGCTCTCCCTAGCAGGGTTATAGCGTCGACAGGGTTGACGAGAGTATGTCTAAGACGGCGAATAGTACTAATTCGGGCGGCCGATGCGATAAGAGAGTTGCGATGTTTTATCACAGAGTCAAAGAAACGCTTGAAAAGGCGCTTCAGGAATTGAATGATTTTTAAATCAAAGGGCTCCTTGATTTTACATAGTAATTGGTTTTGAAGGCTCTGCATCCTATGGGCTAAGCGGGTTTGGAGTGGGAAAACACGACACAGGCGTGCGCCATGTTGGGACGGAGCGTTTTGACAGCAGCCTACATCTGGGTCTTTTACGGGAGGTAGGACAGCTCTACGTTCGACTTTGGAGTTCACCATATCGAAGTGACGCTCGCCTACTTGTTGCGAGCTGGGGGAGATTGAATCTCCAAACTGTCGGCTAGGCATACTGCCTTTTCGGAGTCGTTGAATGCAACTCGTTTATCAGGACGAGTGAGCGGAGCATCGAAGCCTCGTCGGTGCCAAGCCTACCTACCCACCTACCTGTTTTTATCTATCTGGCAAAGTGTGTGTGCAAAAGATATTTCGTAGAGCTATATAAACATGTATTGTGCTTGTACACGTTTCAACAATGCTAAAAACCTCTGTTTTATTAACTTTTAAATGTTAAATAACTTTTTTCTCCCACGGAATATTTAAAAAAAAATTACATATTTTAGAAGGTGGGAATGAGTTCTTCAAATTAAAACTGATTTGCTTCGTGTACGCAAACTTTTATTAGGTGGGTCAGAAACGCCCCATGACCTTTTACAGTAAATTTGCAGCTGTAGAGTACAAAATCATTTGGTATTTTAGTGTTGCACAAAAAAGACAAAGTCAGAATGGCACTGCGCACTAGCATGCAAGGCTTCACAGACACAGGATACTTATTTAGGCAAAACAATAGTTACTAAACTAGTAATGAGGCGATAACAAGTTACATTAAACACATTAACACAGCAGGTCTATCAGGATAGTAAAATAAAGTAAGCGCGGCCGATCTCGGATGTGTCCCGAATTTATGATCGTTTTTATCGCTTCCATTTTATGTTCCTTGTTACAAACTTGTGAGAAATAGTTCGGCGGATCAACGCCACTCTACTTTTGTAGGGAGAGGTCACATTTTATGACTAACGTAGTTAAAGGCTTTGTGTGAGATCAATGGAGGATGCTGATGTGAAAAGTATATGAGTTCTCTAAATAAGGTGTGGAAATTAGTGTTGAGTAGATAGAAATCCATATAACTAGGCAAGCCTTTAGTAATATATTCATTTGAGTTTACAAGAGACAGTCCCCCAAAACAACCGTATTTCTAACCCTTTATAAACTTCAAAGACGTATTCATCAACCAAATGGTGGGCCCGTTCCCTGCCACAGTGACGAGCCTCGTATTCCACAAGTGGGAGCATTATAGAGGTCGATGTCACTCATATATTCCTCTTAAGTGTAAGAGTTGCATTACTACACTAGCTTTTGCCCCCGGCTTCGCTCGCGTTAAATGTGGGGTAACACAGTTCCCCTTTCCTGATTTTGGGTACCTGCTACCTGCTGTTTTTTGCCCTTGCGCCTATTTATTGTAATAGCAATGTTAAGTTTTTCCTTTTAGGAAACTTTTCCTCATATCTCGATTTGTTTTTTTTTTAAATAGCCTATTTCATCAGTAGCAAATTCATCAAAATCGGTTTAGCCATTTAGGCATGAAGACGCGATAGACGCGCACAATAGCGAAGGTAAGTATGTTTGTTTGTTTGTTACGTCTTCACGGCTAGTGACTGTAAAAAATAACTTTAAAACACGTAAATGAAATACACGGAGCTTTCAATTGAATTGTCATACAATAAGACACCATCCAACACGTTCAAGTAGCTTGTCAAAAAAACTCAAAAAAATCTCAATTCTAACCGGCGAGCAATTTCTTACTCTCAACAATGGCGGGTACGTTATTGTGATGACGTCACCGCTAATGAAGTGGGCCGGTACTTTTTGGTACTCTCAGGCACTTTTGTGCCATCCTGATATCTTTGTAGGTGTTAATGAAGAGGTTGTGATTGGAATACGTTTTCTTTTCACGCCAATAACGGCTTTGTTATTACTGTGTTAAAACTCATTTTGGTGATGGCAGGAATTTATTTTGTTATTGGTTTTTCATTTGCGTTTCTGCAGTTTAATATTGCTGAAAGTCTGTAAGATAATCAAGAAATGTTACACTGGTATTAGAATCACCCGATTTATTAACACACTACCTTTTGCGGCGGCTCTCTCATATCTCACTTTTTTCCCAACTATCTCTGTACCAAAATTCATCAAAATCGGTTTAGCCATTAAGGCGTGAAGACGTAACAAACAAACAAACAAACTCACTTTCGCTTTTATAATATTAAGTAAGGATAACAACATGCATTAGTGTACAACTGTGTTGTAAAAATGAGATTATGATCGGCCAGTCTTTACTCAACATAATTATGCAGCTCGTAGGTTGTCTCCCAGTCTCACTAGATACAGAATACCAATATTTCAAATGTGAGGAATAGGTTCTGCTACATGTACATTTATCTTAAAATGTTAAGCTAAAGGATCAATCGAACTAATAAGGAAATGCACAATTTATCTGAAAAAAATAAATAAAGACAGAAACAATAAAAACAACAATTAAATTCTTACAACTGGTTGTTATAATTCAAACAGAAAATGTGTCTAAAAAACCTTTTCCAACACAAATTCAGCGCTATCTAGACCTAACTTGTTTTTTGTTTGTTTTTAAAACGCTCATTTAGCGACTAAAGGGAAACAAACGAATAGTTTTGTAAAGCTTCCTACAAAACTGTTTCAGTGTAAACGTCCATTACTGAACGTTTTACAGATAGTGCTGAAGTATTTAGATTAAACGCTAAAAGGTAAAAAAGATAGAAATAGCTTTGTTGTTAATCCCAGGCTATCTTTTTGTGAAGCTGTTTGTTTAAGTTATATTTACTGGGTGTACAATAATCTAAACGTAGCCAGAAACTAAATAACTCTCTTATTCTAAAAAATACATTATTAAAGTTGGTCTCTGGTTTTGACACTAGGATTTCCTGTGTCGTGGAGACTAGTGTTTTTCATTCCGTACAGATAAATTTTCAAAAACAGAATTCAATAAAAATTTACATACAGATATAAAATAAAGATACAGAGGATAAATTACATCTTGAAGACTGTATGTGTGTGTGTGACTAAGTTTGATGTTCTGTGTGTTTTGTTTGAGTTTATTGGTCGAGGGCTTCGTAATGGGTATATTATAGCTTTTTTTTGGGGAGATAAATCATCAAATAACTTCCCCCGCTCTGGGCAGCGGGGGGGGGGGGGAGTGTCAGACTTGTACTGACTAAAACCCACCCAAGTTCCTTCTATTGCCCTTTCCGTTCCGGGGCCGCAGCATCTCTTTCGAACAACCCGCAGCCCCGGGTCTGTTATACCTTTTCCCATAAACTTATCACGTCACAGAACTGTGTGCATATACTTGCCATTGTAATTGTAATTGCCTACTTAGGTACATTAACACACTAACACTTTAGGTAGATCATGCCAGTTTGACACCAACGAAAAGAAGGGAATTACAGGCATCATGGTTAGTTTTTTTAAAGCTGTGAAATAATAACTCGGTTGCTACCTATAACTGATCTCGTAAAGACTTGGACAGTCATTTCATACAAACAGTAATTGAAGTAACTTTGTTATCCAAGGTTGCGGGCTGTTCGAAACAGACACCGCGGAATAGCAATAGAAAGAACATGGGTGGGTTTTAGTCAGTACAAGTCTGACATTTCTCCCCACTCCGCCCAGAGCGGGGGAAGTCATTTGATGATTTTCCATATGCAAAAAAAAGTAACTGGGTTATCAGTTACGAACGATATGTAAACCATTGATGCCGTTTTCAATTTTAAGAAAACCAACTTTTAATGTATTTATAAATATGAATTTCATGTGAAAATTATAATAACTTCAAAAAGCGTTGCAGGAAACCGTATCATGTCGTCCACCCCTTCTCATAAATACTCAATGATTTCGTATTATTTACTACATAACGCTCCGTACATAAATATCGTAGAGTCAGTGGCTCGTGAAAATCTATTCGACTGGAAACTGAAAAGATGTTTTTCAGTAAAACGCCTCATTTTATTCGACTACTTATTATTTACCTACCACTATTATATACGTGACGTATACACAGATATTCTGAGTAATGATACGACTTCTGAAATAGAAACACTTAGTAACAGTCATTTTTTCATATAAAACGTTGCCCCACACTTGGATTTTCTCCTGTATTGTAGGGGGTGCGTTTAAAACATTTAAACTCACATACATGAACACCCAGACCCGGCGCAACTATCTGTAGGTCATAAGAAATATTTGTTCCGTGCGGGGATCGAACACGCGACACGCAGTGCAGCAGTCGATCGCTTAGCCACTGCGCCAACCGTGCCGTCCATAATATCTTAAGTGTTTATAAAAAACTTGAAAACATCTGCAATGACAAGTTTAAGAAACATTGTTGAATAATCCTGTTCGTTAATTCGTCAGCACTTATATAATTCAAATCCAATCGGAATATTGAAGGTTGATGTGTCTGTCGTTAATTATTAAAGATTAAACATGGAGTTTCTTACCGATTCTTCTCCTTAGGAAAGAACCAAACAGAACCGTAAACCTTTTCTCGACGTTTTATATGTGCCCATGCAGGCCAATATAAAATAAAAATAATTGGATTCGTTTTGATTTTATAATAGGCTCCAATTTGTTTTCACCATTAATGTCAGGAGGTAATACGCTTCAGAGGAATACGACACAATAACATGTTTGTTTTTCACGGCAGTAGGCACCAGAATTTAATAAGCAGTACAATCACATTGTGATAGTTTCTTATGTGATGGGAATTCTTTTGGGAAATATCTGAAGGAAAAACATTAAAACAAAATTTGTCTGACCTGGGAATCAAACTCAAGACCTCATGCTGTACAGAAGCCCGAACAAACACAACGATCGAGGAAACTTTAAACAATCAAATTTTACCCGCTGGCAACCTAAAAACAATATTTCTACAACGTTACATTTCTTTTGCAATTTAAATAATACCCGCAGCCTCTACCACGTTATTACAGAATATTAATTTTAGAGCTTTTAACGTAATGATGCAGCGCCGCATCCCGGTCGCGAGAGCATTCTGTTCATATTCGGAAAACTTCAAGCGTGACGCTGAAAGGAATTGAAAGCGGCCGCAGCGCTGGAAGGGGGAGGACAGAAGTATAACGGTGACGTCATAAGTAAAGCGAATGTAAAATACTGGTATTCTACTGTGTCGAGTCTAGTCCCTGTATCATTGTCGTCAATACACTCAATGAATCAACACAAACTTACTCTTCTGCCTAACCCTTAGGAGATATAGATCTTTTTTGTATGTTTCGTGTTAGGATTTTTAACACCTATTGTGAACGATATACCTGCATTGTAACAAATAAAATGATTTGATTTGATTTGATGGATCGCTGTTATTGGCAGTTCAAAAAGTATTAAGTACATTAAAGTTAAAGTATTAAGTGCACTGGTGTTTCATGTAATGGTCCTCTGGTATGGAATATCCTTACTAATATTATAAAAGTGAGTTTGTTTGTTTGTTTGTTACCTCTTCACGCTTCAAAATCGGTTTAGCCATTAAGGCTAAACCGATTTTGATGGATTTTGGTAAAGAGATAGTTGGGAACCAGGAGACGGACATATGCTAATTTTTATTTAAAAAAAGTGGGATGTGAGGGAGAAAGAGGGAAGAAAAGGGAAAACTTATCGTTGCTATTACAAATCAATAAGGCGCAAGAGGAAATGTGTAACCACACAATTAACGCGGGCGAAGCCGCGGGCAAAAGCTAGTGGTGGTATAAATTTGAGATTGTCATCATAACGCAAAAGGAATATAAATTAAATCTATTTGTCCGTAGTGAACCTTCTCCTTGCGTCCCTGTCACTTGACGTGAACTACGTCACATCCCCTCGCTGTACCAAACGAGTCGGTGGGGCGGCGACGCGGAAAATTGGACGCCTCCGTCTTAAATTATTACTTAGCGACGTCAACAGGATTAAATGTATCCTTATGAAGAATTATTAGAGGAATAAAATTCTGCAAAACTGCATTCCATTTTAAGCATTTTGCTGGTAATTTGTTCGGGATACGATAAATTTATGATAAATGTCGGGGTTTAATTCTAAAGTCTGTCAAAGCGTGTTTCTGTGTCACTTTATTGTATTACTAGCTGTGCCCAGCGGTTTCACCCGCTGAGGGGTATGAAAAATAGATGTTAGCCGATTCTCAGACCTACCCAATATGTAACCAAAATTTCATAAGAATCGGTCGAGCCGTTTCGAAGGAGTACGGTAACTAATATTGTGACACGGAAATTTTATATATTAGAAGATGATTTTAACTATTTATGCACTTCTTCCTAATCATTAAAAAAAAATATAACTAGCCTACATGAAATAAATGATTTGGATTGATTTTATTTGAAGCGGGAAGTCTTTTTTACGTGTTTGTTATTAATATATCAAATTAAAATATTTATCATTAAATAAAAAAGTATATTTTTGAACTAAATTATAAATTCTTAGATGTTTCTTATTTTCAAGAAAGTAACCTACCTTTAAACATTCATTATATTTATTTAAAGACTGATAAAACCTAGTACTCTAAGTAGAAACAAGATTCAACCGTCGTACCACTCATAAAAAATGTTTTCACGGTCGTAGCACTGATTTAATGTTATTTGCTACGCCATGTGTTAGTGCTACGATATTACGTAGCAAGCGCTACGGGTGCTACGAGAAGCGTAGCATCGTATCTTTTTTTTTAAACTTAAGTAATCTGTTTTTGGTGGAACACGTTTGTGTCTCACCGGAAGGTGGTTGATAATATTCTGTATGAATTGTACTTCATCATCACTAATATACTGTTTCTCAGTCATGCATGTTTAGTTCAGTATTTTTCACTCATAACCGATATATATCATAATGTATTTGTCCTGGCCAGTTTTCCAAATAATTACAAAGTCATATGAAATGAAAGCCATTTATTCTATCAAAAGTAATTAAAAATACTCAGAAACGGTAACCGCACTTCATACATATATCCCACAGGTTAAATATCGTTGGCTGAGAATATTCAGTTCAAATCCAATAAAAGCATACTCAGAATTTGATCACGAATAGGGATTCGAGCTACGACTGTTCGTAGAACTACTACGTTGCTACGGAAGTGCTACGAATATATGGCGATGGATTATTGCTCGAACATACAGAGGAAGTATTAAACATCGATGTATTCTCGTAAATGAAATGGATTTCCTTTAGTATTTTTTTTTTTTTAAACTAGCATCATACGATTTTGACGACACGGTTGGCGCAGTGGCTGAGCGATCGACTACTGCGCTCCGTGACGCGGGTTTGATCCCCATACGAAACAAATGGTTCATGTGAGTTTAAATGTTTTTAAACGCACCCACGATACAGGAGAAATCCCAGTATTTAATTTAAATTAAATTCCTCATTGAACCTATCACTTTGTAACTCATATTATAAATGCAAAAGTAACCCTTTTTTTTTTTTTTTTTTTCGGGTGGGAAATCATCCAATGACTTCCCTCGCTCTGGGCGGAGCGGGGGGGCATGTCAGACTTGTACTGACTAAAACCCACCCATGTTCCTTCTGTTGCCCTTTACGTTCCGAGGCCGCGGTATCTCTTTCGAACAACCCGCAACCCCGGCATGCAGAGGCTCTGGCAAGCCCCTCTGCTTTGCTGACTCTCTTTGAGGCGCGCGTGAAACACGAACGCGCCGTCGACACGGCCTGTCGTCAATCGACGGACGGACGGTGAACTACCCATTGCTCACCGCCCACAGGCCCGCATCTACGGTGGCCGGAAGTCGTCTCGCGGCGCCCGGCGCCATGGGCGTCTCCCGCGGCGGCTGGGTTGGGCAGATGTTCTCTCCCTCAAACGCCCGGCCACCTCCTTCGCTAGCATTACTGCTTCGCAGAAGGTGGTGACCGCTTCCCATTCCCTATCGCTCCGGACCATGGCCTGAACCAGGGCCGGACGCGAGAGTACGCCGCCGCCGATCGCCTTTACGAGGGCACGGCGGTGCTCCGCCCAAGCCGGGCAGATCGCCACTGTGTGCTCCACCGTGTCCTCCGGGCGATCGTCACAATGGTGACACCCGGGCGCTTCCTCCCGCCCGATGATGTGCAGGAACCTCCCGAAACTTCCGTGTCCGGTGAGGACCTGCGTCAGGCGGTAGGTGAGGACGCCATGACGCCTCTCCAGCCACTCCTCAAAGAGGGGACTTACCGCCACTATTGTAGCGTGCCCTAAAAGTAACCCTGTAACCTTATTATGTCTTAGAAGTAGGATGGATTCAAAGCACTTTAATATTAACCCACTTAGATTACAACCATTTAAACGTTGCATTAAGGTAGTTAGTTCTCACGGCATAATTTCCAGCTAACACGGGGCACAGCAGGGATGTGTGCTAGATAGTAGTCAAAAATATTATAAACTAGCTTTTGCCAGCGGCTTTGTTTGCTTTAAAATCGGTTTAACACAGTTCCCCTTGCGCTTTATTGATTTGTAATAGCAACGAAGTTTTCTCATTTCTTCCCTCTTTCATCCCTCATAACCCATTTAAAAAATATAGCCAATATTCGTCTCCTGGTTCCCAACTATTTCTGTAGCAAAATTCATCAAAATTGGTTTAGCCACGCTTGAAGCGTGAAGAGGTAACAAACAATCTCACTTTCGCTTTTATAATATTAGTAAGGAAGGTGTTGCGCTCATACTGCGGTATTTCACTCACAGAGACTAATCTGCGTTTTCAGTATATCTATCGGTTAATCTGTCACCTTGTGTAAACAATAAAACGTTGTTGACGTAAGTGTAATTACCTCTTTTACAGGTAAACTACACGCTAAGTTCAGCAATTAAAATAACGTTTCCACAAGAACTACAATTGTACTCGCGTTAACCGAAACTGTAATTAGTGTGGATTGTTACCTAATTTGAAGTTAACTGTTGGTTATTTACTCGCACACAAATATTACAATCTAACCGTTTTAGTCAAAAGTTCTAATAATTATTTCTAAAGCTATCTTATTGGTTTATGATGTTATAAAAATAATCAAAAGCAATATTGGTTGGTGAAGTACTCCTCCACATCGTTGTCATAAATTGCTTTTCCTCACTGCTCCCCCTTTTCACTTTATTTTGAGTGGTTCGGCTTGATTGCCAATTATGCCATTGATCACTATCACATTACAAACGAGTTTTCTACAAAAAAGGTAATCTGCCTGTTTATCTAACTGGAAAGGAAATCGATGATTTTGAAATTCGAATTCAACGTCTTTACCTACCTACCTAAGGCAATTACAAATAAAAAACTAAACCACTGTTTTATAACTTTCCTTGACTTAAATAAGATAACATTTGAAATAAAACAAACTCCGCAGCTCAAGAATGTTGTGTTTTAGGAAAAATGCTTTTTAGCTTAAGATAGCACTCAACTTCAGTAACTATCAGCTGTTTACTTCGTCGAGTGCTTCTTGACTTTCAGCAAGCTGCACTTGCAGCTTAGCAGCTCACAAAATATTGGCGACGTAACACGATGCGCCGAGCGCAACCAATAGGTTTTTTGAACATTTTTCAATGGAAACTAGATATTTACTTTGTTTTTTAGAAAGAAACGGTCTCAAAGTATTACTGACTTTATGCAGTGAGTGATAAAAATAAGATTTAACGTTGTTTTTTTTGTAAATACTTGGTATAATTAGCTAGTATTTTACGTTCATCGTTAACATGTATTTGTTCAGTTGCAATCCGAACTTTATCTGAAGTTGAATAGGAATGCGTAATAAGAATGAAGACATTTCAACGATTTTCTGTTTTATATTTTGAAGCAGTTTCTTATACATTTAATTATAATACCTTGCCTCATTACTAGTTCAAAACAAAATTGGTTTTACTGGACAGTTAAAATTTAGAAATAAATAGATCTTGTAGGAAGTTATAAATTAAAAATATAACTCACGTATTCTTAAAAGCACCGTGGAAATAAATGAGGGCAAATCCTTAATCTAAAGACGAAAATAAATAGAAAAGTTACGTAACTAAAACAAACTCGTGGCATGGGATTATCTAAATGGCAGTTGGCAAAGAGTTCGCATGGTGTGCATGGAAACTTTTTGGTAAAACTTTTTTTACATGGAATACGTTTTCCTCGCACGGGGTTTGTTGGGTATTTAGTCCTATAGAAGTTTCATTTGAACCCGAAAATAAGTATTAATGTTTCTATCTATTTAAAAACTTTTGGGTGAGAAAAAATCCGGTCAAGTGCGAGTCGGATTTGCGGGTTCCGTACAACCTTGCGACATAGACAGCCATGTCCTTTGACTACGTAGACCTAGAGGATTATTTTATACACAGCTTCAAGAGACTACAGACTTGAGTATATGGTTTTTATTTTCAATTCGATACCTTGACGTGCTTGCAAGAAAAGAAGTCTTGACAGACATCCTATAAGGGTTCAGGTTTTTCCTTTTCAGGTAAGGAGTCTTAGGAACAGTAAGAAAATCCCTTGAAACAAAAAATCCATAATGAAAAGTCAAGGTCCTCACCAAAAAACAGTAAACATTTAGGCTTACCAAATACTGAGATCGAAAGCAATACCAAGTAATAAAGAAAGAAATATACAGACATTTTGCTCAAACAAAATAAATGCTGAAGTCGTTCGAGCGAATTATCAAAACACATTACGGCTATAATACCTATTTTATTCTGAAAATGTCTGCTGGAAATGATGTAGTGTCCCATTTACCGCGGGCGCCGAGTAAATGAGGCTTACGTGTGTAAACTGGGATTATTTTTAATATATTCACGTTCAAAATTGACGGTTCATTTCGTTCACTAAAACCTCTTTGTAGAAAACGTTTTCATTTAGGAAGATTTAGTGGGAGGGAATCGAGGTTTAATGGTTCTTGATAATAGCGCCATCTATTGGTGGGTGGCTGTAATTAAGTGCCGATTTCCATTATTAGAATATTTAAGCGTAATTTACCTAAATGGCGAACTCTAAGTTTTCATAAATGAACATAGATAATATTATACACATTTATGCATTATTCAACAGATAAAGGTAAAGGAATGCATTCAAATAGCGTTTTCCCATTTAAAATCGCAAAGCACAGCTGAATTTTGACTGCCGTTTGTCCGAACCGTTTCAGCCGTTATGGCTTTAGATAAGCAACCACATACCCAAGCGAAAAAAAAGCGGTGCTTTTTTAACTTCAGTGAAACTAGGCAACAGTATTTGACTCGCATTCGGGTTAAGAGTATAAAAAACAATGGCGCGGTGGAAACATACATTTTTATAAACAGACGGGAGTTTAATGCGATATAAACTGAAACGGCAGATTGTGTATGTTGGTACACTGGGTAACAGGAAAGCAGTGTTATCATCACTAATGATAAAATACTGAAGTGGTCACCTACGAATGATCTAGAAATACTTAAATACCTAATACTTGAAAGCTAACTTTTAGAGCTGCAGTAGAATCCAGCATCTATGGTCAAAGTCATTTTCTGTTTCGTTTCACTACAAGCTCTTCCTGCGCTGCTCTTCACTGGCAACAACACCAGTATAGGCTGGCCTCGTATCCTCCCGTACTACACTAAACACGCTCAAAGTTTGACGACACGGTTGTCGCAGTTCGATTCCCGCACGGAATAAATATTTGTATACACACAGATACAGATAGTTGTTTCGGGTCTGGCTGTTTGTGCCTGTGAGTTTAAATGTTTATTATTATTCATTTATTTCAAGTAACATAGACTCATTTAAGGTAACATTAAACACAAGCACTCAATTTTCAATTAAATAGAATGTCAGAAAACAATAAAATTACATCAAGCAAATCCTAGAGTGAGGCAAGGTTTTTATTTAAAAAAAAAAGTCAATTTGTGTAACAACCAACGTACGATCGAAAAAAAAAAAACTATTGAACAGTCTAACATTGCTAGTGAAAAAAAAATTTTTTCAACACATTCTTCTACTACCAAGTACATCCATGCATTTGTCAGTGAAAGCCTGATTAAATTCAAATAACAGAGTTATGCAGTGCCAAAGTGGTATATTGATCGCGTTAATATTTGGCGGGTCGCCAGTTCGCGGGTCGTCAGTTCGAATCGCACCTATTTGTAAGTTATATTTGACCTAGTCGGCTGAAATGAATCAAGTTTAGTGGGTCATAAGTATTTATAGCTCACAGGTGTTGGCAGTAACTTTTGGTTTGGGCAAGTTACGCGAAAATATATTTTTTCAGGAGCTGTAATTTGTATTTTTACGCGCTTTTGTGGTAAGTATAGTTTCTGTTTGGAACAGTTCGTGTGATAACTGTTTTTTTCACGACCACTTCTTGGTCCTATAAGGTTAAGGTTATAGGGAATGACTGAATAATGTTCAGGACACAAGAGGGTGGAAAGAAAAAGTGTCATTGTTTCAGCGATATCGTAAAATTTTTTTTTTTGACGGCACGGTTGCCCGTAACAAATATTTGTATGGCCTACAAATACTTGTTTCGGGTCTGTTTGTGTCTTTTTTTTTAATGTGAGTAATGAGGAAAATTACAATAAATAAGGCGCTAGAGCAAAAACTACAGGTGGTAGCACGTACCTGTAAATCAGGAAAGGGAAACTGTGTTACCCCAAATTTAACGCGAGCGAAGCCGCGGGCAAAAGATAGTTTGCAATGAGTTCAGAATTAGAATTCATGTGCTCAATGCACATGAATTCTAATTCTGAACTTGGAATTTTGTGGAATTTGGTTTTTTGTAGAAATTTTGTGCATATTATGTCAATTCCATGATATATTTTATTTATCCATGCTTGCGCTTCGTTGTACAAATATGAGCGACTTATCTGATTGAGTAAATGATTGGTTAATTGTAACGATAGCCCTGCCGGGGTTGCGGGTTGTTCGAAAGAGATACCGCGGCCCCGGAACGCAAAGGGCAATAGAAGGAACATGGGTGGGTTTTAGTCAGTAAAAGACTAACACTCCCCCCCCGCTCCGCCCAGAGCGGGGGAAGTTATTGTATGATTTACCACCACAAAAAAAAAGTGTAAAGATAGTTCTAATGTATTAAGTGCTCTCTATCAGCTGTTTTTGTTCTAGATTGTTAAAACTTGATGTAATGTAGACTTCACCGCCAGTATTTTCACGCGCAAATTACAAATCTGATAATTTAACGATTACATTAATTTAAAATTCAAATACAGACACTGAAGTTAATTTGTATTTTATCTCGATTCAATTAATTCAAAATCGATATAATATTGTGAATAATATTCCGCCTCGCTTGTTTGATTTGTCTATAACTGATAATATGCAAATCTCTCATAGAATACTGAATTTATTAATTTTGGATGGAATTTATTATTGGGAAGCGTTGTAGCTCGTAAAATTAAATAACAGGGAAACGCACTTAGAATGACGACACGGTTGGCGCCGTGTCTAATCGTTTGACTACGGATAAACGGTAGAGACTGCAACAACCGCCAACCGTGTGTCCTACGTGTACTGGTTCGATCCCAAGGAACAAATGTTTGTATGACCTACAGTTAGTTGTTCCGGGTCTGAGTGTTTGTGTATGTGAGGTTAAGTATTTTTAAATGCACCCACGATAAAGGATAAATTGCTTGTGTGGGGAAATTATTTATTTATTATTTAATTTTCCATATTATAGAGTCGCCTAGTTAAAACTTCGTGATCCTAAACATTATTTTATTAATGCTATTTGTTTTATGATGCTCTATAATTAAATCAACCGGGTAAAGGTACACGACAAAGTAAAGGAGACAAGGATAAATCATTAGTTATTGTGGTGATCTATCAAGGCCCCGGAGATTTTTCAAACTACCTAATATTTTATACTACGAGGTATTCTAATGCAAAAAAAAAACTGAGAGTAGTGTTCCTGTTTCACTCTTAATTATCATGTGTTTTACTAAGAGTTAGCTGGAGCCGATATTTGTACCGCAGCAAAGAAACAGCAAATTTCTGGTCTACACGCTCCCAAACACGACAAAGTAACGTAATATCTAAAGCTGACACGTCTCGCTCCAGCGCTACACGTGCGACACCGACGATCAACGAACTTGCTAATAGTGGTTTGATTGCTCAGCTTGTCGCACCTTTGTTACCTCACAGCAAGCACACACACGCACACACACACACACGATAATATACCAGGATAGACACTGACGCATTCATTTATTATACTACTCATAGAGATATCAATCAAACTTTGATACACGAAATCGTAACCTCAAGTTAGTAAATTATGTATAAGTAGCAGAGTTACTTGCAAATAACAAGTAACACTGAGAAACTGTGATCACTATTAATACATATAATTAATAACGTAGGACTTCACTTAAGTTAAAATAGTGCGTGTATCATAAAATTATAAATATTACTATTTGTAAGTTGTGCATTAAATTGATAAATAAATAAGTGTTATATAATCACCATAGTAGGCAATGCATTAACACTATGTACACTTTTTTTGTGCGTACTGACTAAAACTCACCCATGTTCTTTGTTTGGCCCTTTATGCTCCAGAGCCTGTCTTGTCTTGTCTTTCAACCCGCAACCCGGTGGGGTCTCTACAAATACCTACTTGAATACTGTTTTGTTAAACATACAACACAGCAAATGTGTGCGATATGTCACTAAAAAAATAAAATGTTTCAGTGAAGCTGCGTGCCACGATAGCGGTGCGACGCAATATGATATACCAACATGCCAAATCTGACATACAAAAAACCGATTCACAAACTTACATCCCACATACATCAATACCTTACAACCTAGTCGATGGGGAGGGGTAGTGTTGCCGACAGCCCCCCCCCCCTCCCTTCAGTCAAAGATTAATTGCCCCCCCCCCCTCCACCCCGCCCCAGCCCGGTCACCAGCTAATAGCCGTCGGATATCGCTGATTGTTTCGCCGATTGCCGATTTCGTTTGTAGCCTAGTACTAGAGTTTAAAGCGATTTCTTTGACATTTTATTGCTGTTGGTAAAAAGGATAAAAATATGTTTTAATTTTGTAAGAAAGGTTGTGTACTATTTATGCGTTACTCGCTTTTTCCTGCGGCTTTGCTCGAATTCGGGATAACACAGTTCCCCTTTCGTAATTCGGAGGTACCTGCCACCTGTAGTTTTTGCCCTTGCACCTTATTGATTGTAATATCAAAGCTAAGTTTTCCTTTCTGTTTCCTAAGTCTCCCTAACTTCCCACATTAAAAAAAAAGTTCGTCTCCAGGGTCCCAACTATCTCTGTACCAAAGTTCATCAAAATCACTTCACGCCCTAATAGGCGTGTAGAAGTACGTCGGACAGCTGTAAAACATCTCCTTCCAAATAAAAACTTAACTATCTGTGCTAAACACGTCTCAAGTATATCAATAACGTGCTCCACTTAAGCTTAGCCCACACAGATATAACTGAGCAATAGAACAGCAATACGAGCGACTGCGTCTATCGTCTGGCGCGAATTGAATCACTTGCCTCATTAATCACTGAGCAACGCCCATGGACGGCGGGACCTTGAGGTAGGTTTGTTTTTGTTGTGAATATAGATTAAGGTCTAAAATTAACAGCAGTATTGGGATATTAGAAGAGATCCGTGTGTAAAATATCTCTATGGAAAGTTTTTTGCAAGAGATAGCGAGAGAAAGTTGTCGATTTAAAGAAAAAACAACCAAGAACAGATTCGTGCACAGAAGGTCCCGAACTTTGCCACATAAACAGCCCTATCTTTCAATAAGTGCTGACGAATTAACGAACAAGATAATTCAACAATGTTTCTTAAACTTGTCATTGCAGGTGTTTTAATGTTTTTTATAAACACTGAATGTATTGCCAACAAGTGTGTCAATGGTCTAACACAAATATTTCATTATAAAAAGGCAAGTATTAAAGCTATTTTTACAAGCATTACAAAAAAAAAAACTAAATGTTGTTGCTAAAAATGAACTGCCCCTCCAGTTTTAATTTCGCAAATTGAGACGTCTGGTCAGACCAGACATATTTAGGTTTCTGTGATAGCAATACATCTGTGTTGACTCCGATATTGTAGATAGCCGACGATTTATCAATTTAATATTAGGTACTAATTACCTAAACTAACTAAAAACCTACAATACAACAAACATTCTACTACGTAAGCCTAGTCTTAACCTGCCTAACTTTTTTCCAACAATGCCTAGGTTGGCTTTCATTCTAGCCAGATGCAGCTGAAACCAGTATTTAATGATTTAATGAGACAACTATTCATCTAGGAACTAGGTGATACTGTATTCCTTAGTAAGATTGGTACAAACTCGTTTAAGTTGCTAGCTGTAGTCGCTTCTCGCTCATCGCCGGCAGTGGGACAGCTGCTTAACAACTCAAAGGCCTAAAGTATTCGAGCTCGTGAGCCGTGACTCCGCGTCAGGAAGACACGTGTACGGTGTTCCGGTTCACGGTGAGCGTAACATTATCGAGAACACGTCAGGTGTGTCGGAGTGTCGGAGTGTCGGAGTGTCGGCGGGTCGGCGCTTGCCGGCTTCCGCTACACGTGTCGGATCCGATTGTTGCAAAACAGACAGGGGTGGTTTGTGGCTGTCTGCCTTATTTTTAGAAGGTAAATTATCAAATCCTCTGTTGGCGGAGAGACAGCGTCAAACTTGTTCAGACTAAAACCCATCCATGGTTCTTTCTTTTCTCTTTGTGTTCCATAGCCGCTGAATCTTTGACCAACCCACAGCCCTTGGCAGGCAGAAGCCCTGACGGAGGTTTTGAATTGATTGCAAATAAAATAATGCAGAGTTTATTTTTCTGGAAATTTAGAACTTAACTCATGATGAGATTATAAGTGAGAGGCTCGTGACGAAAAAAAAAAGGTGAAACTTTTCTTGTCAAGATCGATCCGCAGATGAGTGATGGTCCAGTAGAAATAAATTATTATATTTCTAAAAATCATGCTACCATCTGTTTGGTCGTCGTAACGGGAGTCTGATGCCTGAAAATGTTTGAACCAGTTTACCTAGAGGGTTCCGTGTTACGTCATAACCGGGTTGTGGATATCAGACAGGAAGTCGATCCACAACTAATACCGGTTACGTTGGAAACCAACTCTGAAATCCGTACTAATATTATAATAGTGAAAGTGAGTTTGTTTGTTTGTTTGTTACCTCTTCACGCTTTAATGGCCGATTTTTATGAATTTTGGTACACGGATAGTTGGGGCCCAGGAGACGGATATAGGCTTTTTAAATCGGTATATGAGGGAGAAAGAGGAAAGAAAAGGGAAAACTTAGCTTTGCTATTACAAATCAATAAGGCGCAAAGGCAACAACTGCAAGTAGCAGGTCCCTGCAAATCAGGAAAGGGGAACTGTGTTACCCCGAATTTAACGCGAGCGAATCCGCGGGCGAAAACTAGTACCTTATAATTTAAAAGCAGATCAAAAACAGAAATTTATAAATGGAAAGCAAGGCAAACTTTCAACAAAGTGCGGAAAATTTAATTCATAAATATACTAAAATGTGTCTGTTCCATTAGTGTGTTCCCGACAGCTCCACGCTTTCATAAAGCCACATTTTAAAAGCCGTCGATTGCTGAAACATAAAATGCAATACCTCTCAACTGTCACGACTCACGGCTTCGCGTCGAAACTCCAAGCTTTTAAGTGAGAGCAGTGCATTCACTTTGCAAAGTGAATTCGAACGCTCTGACGTATGTCTTATTTCTTGTACTTATGTAAGTTTAAGTGAACTTCAAGTGGCAGCTTATATGTAGGAGTTGTGAGATATATGATTGGGATCATCAATATTATTTGACGGCACCGTTGGGGCGATCGACTGCTGCGCTGCTTGTCACGGGTTCGATTCCTGCACGGATCAAATATTTGTATGACCTGCAGATAGTTGTTTCGGGTTTGGCTGTTTGTGTATGTGAGTTTAAATGTTTGTAAACGCACCCACGATACAGGCGACCTTTGTAGTGTAGTTCAACATTTTTTTTTAATTCTTAATGTATAGGTCCCTCTCCTATACATTTAGAATGTAATTTATCTGCCACATTCATCCACATATGTGCCATTGGAAGCTTATTCAGCTTAGTAAGTCAGAAGAATTATTATGTTTTTCTATTAGAATAGAACTATTATGTGTTTATTATTTGTTCCAAATAGTAAACTGCTTACCCAGGCAACCTTCAATTATTATATTATTTTTATTTTTTCATGAAATTTATATTTGATTACCTATCGCAGGCACCTAGGTACTACGAAAACTTATTTATAAATCTTTCCTCGCTGTAAAATAAAAAATCTTACAGCCTTCGCCTTGAAGCAGCTAAAAAAGCAAACTTTTAAAACAACCGAACGTTATTCTACAAAACCCGCTTTTTCTGCTAAAAGCAATAATTTACTGCAAGACCAACACATTTAATCGCTTGTCTCGCTCTCTCCCGCAGCTTCGCATGGGTGTTCGAGAGAGACAACGAATGAGTTGGGTGGTGAGACTTACGCTCGACCGCTGATAGTTCATGTATATTGCGGGATGGGCAGAGTTGTAGGGTGCAGGTGCATTTGTAAGAGCTGTGAAATGTATTGCTTCTAGGAGTAATAGGAACAAAATGGTATTTTGTGAAATACAAAGAACTATATCTAAGTTGACTGTGGATTGAGAAAATGAAGTATATTTTTGTTTTTATTTTTTTAAACACTTTGCCCCACACTAAGAATTTCTCCTGTAACGTGGGTGCGTTTAACTTACAAACATTTAAACTCACATGCTCAAACAGCCAGACCCGAAACAGTTACCTGCAGATGATAATAATATTTGTTCCGTGCGGCAATCGAACCCGCGTCACGCAGCGCAGCAGTCGATCGATTAGTCACTGCGCCAACGTGCCGTCAAACACAACAACTGGTTCAACAAAGCCAGGATAAAAATACATTTAATTACTAGTATTAACTTGATACAAAATTAGACGAACAATTTTCTCAAAAAAGGTTCAAACGTAAAAGAAATATTGACAGAACTTTTAAACACTACGAACATCAAAGAGGTTTGTTCCTTGAGGAAAAAATATTGTTTCAGTGTAAAGAGATTGTTAATTAAATAACTTGATAATGACTCCTTTCATCACTTAGAGAGCACTTAACCTTTTAAGTACAATATTAAAAAGTTTGTAGTACACCCAAATTAATTCCATACTTTAATTTCTGCTATAAATGTGAAAATTATTCTGTTTGTAACCTTTTCACAGCTTAACGACTGGATTTTAATAGCATTTGGCAAACAGGTAAACCACGACCTAGGTAAGGATATATATTTGACTGGCCTGATGGTCTAGTGGCCCTGACTGCTGAGCCGGAGGTCGAGGGTTCGATTCCCACCCAGGACAAACTTTGTGTGTGATGAGCATGATTGTTTGTTCTGTGTCTGAGTGTGATTTATCTATAATATGTATGTATTTATAAATTATATAAGTATGTATATCAGTTGTCTGGTTACCATAACACAAGCTCTGCTTAGCTTGGGATCAGATAGCCGTGTGTGAGTTGTCCCAAGATATTTATTTATTTTTATTTTTTATTCTAATAATACCTATCCTAGGATTATTTTAACTTTCACGAAGACGAAATCGTGGGCAAAAGCTAGTCTTACATAAATAATACAAATGGGTTACTTCTCTGTTATATTCAAGTTTTGAACGTATGTTTTTGTCCGTGCTTTGGACGATTTCCAAGAACTGACCGTTACCACGTTTGCAAAAAACTGCATCTTTTTTCAGCATAAATTAAGTATATAAAAATAACCTCTTACAGTTAGTATATTGTGAGAACATCCGGCTCAGCCTGGGCCATGGGACCCACGTGGCAGCTTACGTTTACCTTTTGTTTTATGTTAATAAAGAAATTCTAACTAAACTATTTTATTTATGATTCTATGTAAATTGGAGCTCTTGCACCCTATCTATAGAATTTCTAGTTTCAATAATGTTTTCATCCTCGCTTAAACAGATACTATTTTTAACCGAACCACTTATCACCCACTAACGATACTTACGCCGAAGTGTCGGTTACGCAGACCCCATCCGAGACCCCATCCGAGCCCCCAATCCGAGTCTCCCATGGGGGTCGTAACAGATAAATAGAGCAGTAAATCACGGGAATGAGTGGCTGCAGTTACCCTTATTAGTATCCGGTGTAATTGTGGTGTAAGCTTTTGGGTAAGTATAGCGATTATCTGTTTGTTCTCCACATGATCCTTCATCACTTGCCAAGCTTTTTCTCAAGTATGTTGGGGTCGGTTTCCAGTCTAATCGGATGCAGCTGAATACCAATATTTGACAATGAGCGACTATATGGCTTCCTCAACACAGATAGTACTGGGTAATACGATACCTCTAGGTAAGACTGGTTGTTCGGGACGCTGACAACCTGTAACGATTGTCAAAGATCTACAAAAGATAACCGAGATGAACAACTTAACGTGCTTTCTGAGGCACGGAGGAAACTCGGTATGTAACGGGTGGTCACCCATTCACAGACCAACCTAGGCAAACGTGGCTTAATCTAAAGATCGACCCGAACGGCTGCTATTATTTAGGCGCGAGCTCCTCTTTACTTATTTACTCACAAAAAAGAATTCCAACGTAAACTGGGTCTCCACGTACCTGTAACAAAATACAGTATTTTAAACAAAATGTTAATAAAAAAAAACCATACGGCTGGCTTCCATTGTTTACAATAAAAGTTATTAATAAATGAACATGCCTTTCAAACGACATTCTTTTCAGAACCTACACAATATAACAGTACCACAATACATTAATGACCATAGGTCATGGATGTTGATACACTCTCTCACACACACACACACACACACACACACACATGCGCACACAACAACACCGACACACGACTACTTCTCTAAAGGCGCTTTACCAACATCAAGCTATACTGCGATGTGTGATGCTGTCAAAGTGGTGATCAGAGAGTAGAGATCTTTAACCTCTAGAGCCCCCGTGGCACAAAAACGTGCCAGTGAACAAGTATTACCGTTGAGCCCTGTTGGCATAAATTTGTGCCAGCAAACCCTGACCGATTTAAAACTGTATTTGTAGTAAAGATAAGTCTTAAAATCAGATTACGCTTACGATAAGAGCCCGCCCGGCGGTGCTTGATGGATAGTTGACGTAAATAATGGCGGTCCTTGAACGGTTAAAGTCGACAAAATAAATAATTTTTGCGGTCGTGGTATTGCCAGTTATAAGAATTATGCCACCGACATTGCTTCATTTCGTTCAGTCATCTATGTAGCTCACCTGTTGTATCTTGTAGCGTTAGACACACTACATACATACTGGCAGTCAACAAACCACATGCAGTTCAAAATTAATTAAATTATTCAAAAACAAAACACTATCTGTCAGACACAGTACTCGTTGTATTTAGGCAGGCTTCACCCTAGGCCATACAATAGCTTCATCAGGTGATTTGCGGACTTAAGTAAGATAAGCGAACAAAATCGTGAAGCATAGCTTGACATTGTCAATTTACCCTTACTTAGGCCAAGCTCAATACACACCCTGTTCTCTACTGATGTGTGTATGTGTATGTATGTGTGTGTGTAATAAATCCACGGAGCTCATTAGGGCTACCCCTATTGTGCGGAGACTTATTGCCGGTCACTTTGTATTCTGCGGTGTGTGTCGGAGCGGAGGCTTCTTTACAAATGTTCTGCAGACCGTATAACTTTTATTTAAATGAATAGTAAAGTTATTAATATGGTTTAAACAGCTGTTTTTATTATTTAGGTTTTGTATGTGAATACCTTTAGTTGTGCTTAGTTGCAATCATAACTGTTGAAAAGTGAATAAATAGAGCAGATCAAATTTTATTCATTATTTTGACAATGCTGTCTGGAAAGTGTTTTAGTTGTAAGTTAAATTTTTGAAATAGTTTCCCACACTTGCGTTTAATAATAAATTAATATGTTATTTCATATTTTATGCAGAGGCATAGTATATTCACTGCTCATTGGTTGAACAATCCTGCTGACAATTTTATTATTGTTGTAAACGCAACCGGCCACTTCTGGTCTAAAGTTCTCTTTCCATTGTATGTCTGTAATTTTAAAGTATTTTTTAGGTTTACTGCTTTTCATTGTCTTACAAAGACAATAGTGCAACAAAATTTAATTAAAATAGCTGTCATTCTATTCCGTCCAGACTCCTGAGTTGTAATTAGGAAATGCATTTAATTCTTTTCACAAAGCAAATGTTACAAAAGTCGACACCTTAAGACAACCTTTACAAAAACATTCATGCAATTTTAATTACTGCACAGAAACAAAGGCTTTTAAACTTTATCTAAATGTTAACATAATATTACGCTTGTGAGCTCCGCAGAGTTAGGCAGAGGTGTACAGTACAGCTACTTGTTTAGTTAGTGCAATGTTTAAATGCCTCGCAATAGAGCGCGAGTCATTTGTTAAAAAAACTTCTGAAGTTACCCCAATAAAACTTTCAAACTCAGTAATTCAGATCAGAAGTAATCGTGATCTCAGCAGTCATCTTTTTTCTTGCCTAATAGAATAAAAATAGAATCCTTACAAATATTATAAAAGCGAAAGTGAGTTTCTTTGTTACGTCTTCACGCCTTAATGGCTAAACCGATTTTGATGAATTTTGGTACAGATATAGTTGGGACCCGGGAGACAGACATAGACTATTTAAAAAAAATGGGATGAGAAGAAGAAAGAGGGAAGAAAAGGGAAAATTTAGCATTGCTAATACAATCAATAAGGCGCAAGGGCAAAACTACAAGTAGCAGGTTCCTGCAAATCAGGAAAGGGTAACTGTGTTACCACGAATTTAACGCGAGTGAAGCTAGTAAACAATAAAAAAAATTAAAAGATTTGCTGAAAATTATTTAGAATGCCTATTCTAAATCATTTTGAGAAAATCTTTTGTTTCTGCCAAAACTCGTTACGTTGTTCCTAAAGGCTGTTGAGCTGTTGAGGCACGATTGTCGTGTATTGTGAATATTGTGACGTGATGCTTGCGACACAGAACCTTTACGGATATGAGAGTGCTGGTTTTTGTTTGAGAGTCAAAGGAAATGTCGAATGGTTTAAATGGATTAACAGTTGGAGTTCGAAATTGCCTTTGCTGTTGTTTAAAATAACAAAGTTATTAATTTGTCAAAGCTTGTGCTGCTGCAAAAACTGCAATACTGCACTGCTACAGTGCAGTATTGCAGTTTTACTTTATTTCACTGCCGAAAGAATTAACTCCTAGTTTGACGCACGAGGAGGTTAAAATAAATATCAAAACAAATTTTATTTTAAAATACAAGAATTTACAGCTTCACATAAAAAAAAACGTGATTTAAAGGTAATATTTTACAGAATAAATAAAATTAGTCTTGCGTTTAATCTCGAATTGCCTGATGTGAAGTGATGTTGTGGCCTAGGGTGGAGCCTGCTTGCTTATAACAGAAGAAACCGATTCAATCAAACGTTGAAAATTTTTAGTAAATATCTCTATGTATCATCTTTGTCAACATAATTTGTAGCTTGTCTTTTATGAACTACAAACCTTTACAGATTAAACAGAGTCTCGTAGCACTAGCTACGACATCCGTTATTGATTCGATACTGAATACAATTCACACATAATCCAAAGCATCAATTTAATACCAGATATTATAATATAGCAGGTAGCTTCAGGCCTAACAGAGCCGCTTGCATGCTCAAAGCCAATACCCAACCATTTGAGAGCTGCCATGCAAACCGAACTGTTTCCTTTGATAACTAACTGAGAATGTATTGGGATCAAAAACGTCGTTTACAGTTGAAATGCAAGAGTAGCAATGCAAGTAAAGGAGCTTAACTATGGCAGAAGATTTTGGGTGAAGCAAGATTGATACCGCGTAGCAGTGCTACGAGATTTCGTAGCAGCGTAGCCTATGCTACGAGATTTCGTAGCATCGTAGCTGATGCTACGATAATCGTAGCCACGTTCCTCGTTTGTCATGAGGAGCGTAGTAAACAACATTACAGCTTTTCTATCCGTCTCTGTGTTTCTATATTTTGTTAGTAATCGTTAGAGACATTTAGTTTGTTGTCTTCAACGTTTCGTAAATTTATGTTTATTAAATTATGCAACACTTTAGTAAAAAGTTTGATATTAAGCCAACCTGAAACGCACACTGTATGCGAAATTGCAAGCTTCATATTATGACATTTAACATCATTGAATCATGTTCGAGTGCGCTACACATACTGTCTTTTTCTGAACGTACATCTCTACATAAATATTATATTCTTTCATCCGGTCGTGCCGAATCATACCGACCCTAAATTTTGTAATTCAAGCGCAGCTGGATAAACGTAATAATTTTATAAGCTTGTGAAAAATATTTTACTTTATTGTCGTTTTTTTTCATAACTTGCCACCGCACGTTTTATTTTCTCGGAACAATATAAAATATTTTTAATTTACTCGTAACGGTTGTTTGAAGAACATGTTTTTCCTTAATGATGTTTGTTGGGGGTTTCTGCGCAATATTTAGTAAATGTTAGCAATATAAGAATTCTTTGGAATTATAAACGATCTGAGGGAAAAAACACTGGTTGTGTGGTTTTAATTTAAATTTATATTGTCAGTGCTACTTTAATGTGGAAGATGGTTTCCTTCTTTCCTGATCATTTGACCTGTTTGCCGAACTGTTGGGTAAAGACTTTTCACATTTAATTCCACCTTTCCCAGTGTTTAGTCTTCTCCGGCAGTCAGTAAAGGTCTCTGCACACAGCCGGCGCGGCGCTGGCGCGGCGGCATCGGTCACACTGCGGGCGCGATAACGTCCCGTCCCGTCGCGCCCATTCACGCCGAACGTATACTGTTTTTATACTGCCTATGCCGCTCGCGTCCCGCCGCGCCCGTCCCCGCCGCTTCTGATTTGTATTCCCGCTCGGCGCGGCGGCGGCGTGGCGCGACGGTTACCGTCGCGTCGAGCGGGACGGCTCTGTGTGGCGTCGTCCGTAATATCTAGTACATTACAACTGCTCAGTGTCGCGTCGCCGTCCCGTCCCGCCGCGCCGCGCCCGCTGTGTGCAGCGACCTTAACGTGTCTTGCTTTGGACTAACTGGATACATATGTAAGAAAAATCTTAAACATAAAACAAAATCATTAGCTTTAATCTAAATAACTCAGTTACATAAACCAAAAACAATGGCAGTTAATTAACAAAAAGTGTTACATAAAATATTGTTCGTTTACGACAGAGCACCACATGTGGGTAATTTTACAGGGATTGTTTAGTAATAATACTCACAAAAGAAAGGGACTTTCCTCCCTTTATGCCTTTTTTAATTCGGCCCATTTGTAAGGATCTTGCGTTCGTTTTGAAGGCACCGCAATTATGTGGGGGCTGGAGGTAATTAAAAAATGTCTGCTTTGTTACAGTCATTATGTATGCATTAGCGGTGGTCTGTTGTCTTGTTTTGGGGTAAGGATGAGATGGAAAGTCAAATCTGGTAATGATTATGAGTGAAGTTTGAGATATCATCATCTGCTAGTCTCTAGTCATATGTAGCTGAATTCTTGTATTTTACACTAGCAGGCCCCCACGGTTTCCCCCGCGTTATATCGTAAAAAAGTATCCATGTGGTATTCCAGTCCATAAGTTACCTCTGTGCCAAATTTCATCAAGATCCACTCAGTTTCAATTTCATAGTGATTTAAAACACTATGTGTATAAATTAAAACTTAATGTTGACCAGGTTCAGTAATTTTAATTGATAATTTATGTTTTTTATGACTACCTAATTAATTTTGACAAAAGTACAAAATTGCGATTTGTATAGTTCGGATGACAAAACTATAATTTGGTATCTTGGAGCTGATTTCGATGATGGAGCCAGGAGGTGGATAGTGGAACTCTTCAGTAGCTACTTGTAAACCGATGAAGTTTAGGTGTATTTGACTGGTTTTAGTTATGTGGACCTCAAAATATTACCACCAAAGCCAAGGTTAGAAACATGCGCAGTAAGCTACAAATATTATTATTTACTTTGCTCCACAAGTCACGTCGGTTTTGTACTGCTAGTTAGTCATGTAGTTTGGAAAACATACAGTTACAAAATAGGTCTTATTTCAACGTAGAAACCGTTACTTGAGACGATCGCTTTTAAATTTAGTTTAGGGTATATACAGGGTGGAATTTTGTAATGCCATCTGAAGGGAAAGTACTCTTAATACTTTAGATAGAAAATTTTACTCAAAGAAAACGATAAAAAAAATGCAATAAAAGTGCTGTGTGCAACTTTTACAGATTTTAGACAGTTCGATTACCGTGTGCGGCAAGCGAATTTTAAAAAATCGTTGAATGCCGTTTTTTTCTTTTATAAAGGAATGTTTTCTTTGAGTAAAAATTTCTATCTAAAGTATTAAGAGTACTTCCCCTTCAGGTGGCATTACAAAATTCCACCCTGTATATTAGTGCTCGTGATTGTAAACCCTTATCATCTAAAATGTAATATCATCAACGACACAGTCGGTAACAGTTACGTATGAAATTAAATTTCGCTTCAATAACGAACTTTCTAAATTGGCTCCTTCAAAATTAATAACATATGAAAGTACAAGACTATTAATTACATTCTCTACTACTAAATTAAAACTTGTCTTGTCTCTGACGTGTACCATTATATTATTACTACACTAATATATAAGCTCACGACTTTATCCATTGCGGTAATATAATTATAGAAAATACAGAATGTCACCTGCTACGATTCAAACACTTTTTCTTTATCGTAGACGTTCATTATCGGGGCATACATGCACTACGCACCTGAAATTGTTTAAAAAGATCGCCTATAAAATTCATTCTAGGAGCTCCTTAGGTTTTACAAATCTGCCTTTTGTTAGTTGCTTTTTATTCATCCTCTCAACATGACCAAATCATTTGTCTTATTATTACCAACATCAAAATAATATCGCTACAGACATCATACTCAATTTAGAACCCATTACTTTCGAATTAAATTCCGCATGCCGCACCACAATACAACAAACATCAATACAAAATTCCAGTAATGAGAATACATTGCTGGCTGTCTACAGTATATCAGTCGAATGAATCGAGCAAACAAGGCAATGTAACGTGAAACGATCGGAACAAACGGCGTGGCCTGTAATGAGATCGGAAGGGATTTATTGGGCGCTACGGAGGTAATGTATGACTTTGATAAGGTTAAATGTCTATTAAATAAAGGTCGGAGCTATATTTTTGTTTGGTTGCTCAAAATTGTGCGCTCGTTTTTGAGAGGGTAACAAATATATCTTTTGTGCGCATTGAGTGATGGTTATGTTATGTTCGTGTAAGGGGTTCTAGTTTTGACAAGTTAATCGGAGTTCAATTGATCATTTGAAAAAGATTATTTTGTGTTATACTGTATAATATTTATGTCATACTAGCCATCCGTTTTGATGGCCTCGGTGTCCGTAAAATTACCAGCATTAGCTTACCAACGTTCCTGTTCTCTGTCCACAGCACCGAAAAGTTAACGAGGAAAATTTAGCGCTCTGTGTATGTCACTCTGAAGTGAAGTGGAGTGAACGCCTGTAGTGACTTGCCCGGACACACGGCCTTGTCTGTCCTCCCAGAGGCAGTGAGACAACTGCTCTGCAGGTTGGTTAAAACCAGTTTAATTAATACGTCAACCAACGATGCTATGCGTGCTTGCTGCAAGCGCATTGGACTCGGGCCTCAGGCATCACCATATTTTGACCAAAGAATCAGCATAGCCACCCGACGTGGCAATGCTCCCAGGATTTTTTCCACTTCTGGCATTTTACCTATTGACATTGATGTGAATGATTTTTTGACGCACTGGAATTGTTTTCTCTTTTTGGGACTTGTGGATATTTTAACATTATTATTTGAAATATCTCTCTCTTTGATTCAACAATAACGGTCACTTTCGCTTTTGATTCTCATTAGTATCTAAGTGTCTGTGAAATCCGTCAAAGACTAGACTCGATCTGTTAATTATTTTTAATGACGCCCATAGAAAATTTGAAGATATTATATTCAATGTAAAGATCACACAAAATGCTGAATGAACACAAACCAACGGCAATATTGTCGACTGAATTTTAATGACGCAAGCAAAGTAAAAGGAATAAAAAGCAGTCTTCATAAAAGCGGCGCTGAAAGCGTATACATTAGAATTAGTCCCAAGACACTTGTAAAAAGGCAAGATGTCAGGCTTTCCACAGCAAATATCCTCATTTCTGAGCAGAATGTTAAGAGCAGAGGCGAGCCATGGAAAGCCTCACGACACACAATTCAATCCGTCTGTGTCTGACCTTACCTCTCAGCCTTATTGAATCAAAAACCTACCGCGGTCGAAGCTAAACCCAAACACTATTACAATAAGATCTGATTTCCTCCAACTTCCTTCTGAGACGATACTTTATGCAATTTTGAATCGTAATACCACTTCACAAGATTTCCTATCGTATTTCCGTCTTGAGCGATATCTTTTTCCACTTTTTTTGCTGTATGCTTATTTGATCTTTCACTGATATCGAGTATTGGAAGCGCTTCGCAATTTTGCATGTTTTCAATTTTAAGAGAAAACAATTTCAATTGTGTATTTGTAGATTGTGAACTGTTGAAAGAAAAGAAACAGAAAAGGCTGCTGGTGCTTAAAGTATTGTAAATTCAAAAATAAATGGTGAACTTTTGCCTTTGACTTGTTTTATTTGAATCTCTTGAACATTTGGATGCAGAGCAGGGCTATGGTCAAATTAAAGTACTCAGTGTATGTAGACGATATTATAATGTTTAGTGGTTTGCCGGTTTTATTTACATGAGCAACAGAAATAAGATCTTTGCGATCCTTAATGAATCCAACCATCTGGCAAAACCTTTCATTAATGGGTGCCCCTTTTCAAAATAACTCCTGATTTATTTCAGTCTAAATTTAACTTTACAATTAATAACAAGTACATTGAATCAAGAATTAATTTTAATGCCAACACAAAATTCTTCGTATTTTCAAATTACAACGTGTCGTTTTCCATACTATACTATTTTTGCGGTGGCATCATGCATGTGACATTTCATAACAAGCAACCATTTTGTTTCAGTGATGTATTGATAAAATGGTCTATTTTGTATAGAAAAATAATTTATGTGATAAAATATATACTTAACGATTCTCACGTCAAAAATCTCGTTCTCTTTACTTCAATATAATTTTAAAATAAGTTATTAAAAATATATATACGAACCGAAGTTTATAAAAAAAAGATAAGCGATTCTGATGGTCCTGGCTCTGTTAAGGCACATTCAACGAACAATTCAGCGAATCCTACAGCGAAAATATTATAGTTGCATGAAATGAATTACGCTGTGTATCAATCTGCTAAACAATCAACTCCACTGACAGTACATCAAAGTGAAGTTCCAATAACAGAAATCCTGTTATATGCTACACTTGCTAACTCCCTTATGTATTCAATTTGCGAACATTATTCCGAAGCTGTCCAAGTCCAAATATCCAATTAAACAGAGTCTATCATATGTCGTATAAACTTCTGAGGCACCTCTACCACTGTTACCGAGGAAGCGATCAGATATCGGCTATTTCTCGTTCAAGAATCGTACACAAGATTTGCAAGTATGAAATCGGTAAAAGATTAACATACATTAATAGTCGACCACTGACTGTTCACACAGCCTAGTCTATATAGCTATCAGAGATATACTTGATCAGTAACTCTCACTTTACGAACAGAATACTAACATAAATAAGAAACTCGCTTGGTACTTACATATGCCAGCCATGCCTTATGTTTATAAATATATATGGCCAACAACAATTCTACCCAAACTATGTGTTAATCAAATAGTTTTAAGCTAGCAAAACAATAGAAAATCCACCGAAACTCGGAATTGTAAACGATCATATCTCACGCGTATTATAATACACGATAATATATTATGATACGTGTGTGAATTAAATTTAGCGACAGATATGTATGGGTAACGATGGTTATCGTTTACAAAAGCGAGTTCTTGGTACAAGTTTATATTTACTTGTTTTACCAGCTTTAAAACGAATCAGTTATGCAGACTAGCTGCTCGATTGTAGTTAGTAGCTCAACTAGCTTGTTGCCCATCGTCAGCGGTAGGCAGGTAACTTAACGCCTGACATTGTCATATGTCGTATAACCCTCTAAGTCCCAGCGCTGTAATTAATCCCACGAACTGCTTCAAATCCTACCTTTAAGTTACAACTAATTTGTTACCCGGCCATTTTCAGAGTGTCTCGGGAGCTTTGGTGGGGTTTAAGTTGGTCTGTTAGTTAATTTGGTAGGGTTATATTGACACGTAGATCGTTTTTGAAAAAGACTGATTTAAATGCCAAGTAAAATATTCAGAATTATTTTTTTGGCTAAAGCATAAGTTTAAACAGAACGAAAATTTATTTGCGAAACGTCCGATTATAATTTGTCAATAATTATTACCTACTAGTGGCCACAGGAATCTTAATTTTGCTATTTTATTACTTCGTTTTCTTGTTCATCTTGCTCCAATAAATAACACTATTATTATTAAAAAAAACTCTGTTTCTTTAGTGCATCCACTTAGCGACAAACATTTGCAATTTGGCTCTCTACCAAGACCCAGCACATTCCCTAGAGAAACATTTATTTGGTAACTAGAGTACTTAGTAGCCGTTCCATAGTTACATTTTGGTTAGAAGAACTTAACGTTATATCAATTCTGTTTTCGAAAAAAGGGTAAGCAGTGATTAATTTTATTTTGACCAAGTACACCAACATTCTATAACCAACATTATGAGAAGTTATTGTATTTAAATACGTGTTACACCAAAATTAATTATTCGATGCTACAGAGAATTTTCTAATTAATAAAACTCGATGGCACTTTGTCCTAGTCGGATATCGAACCTAGAGCTATACGGGTATCAATGGCAACATCTCTACCAATAAAAAAGAAAAATAAAACTACAACAAAATACAAGACAATTGTTTTACAAAGTTAAACTTGTTTGCAACTTCAAGACAAATATTGTGCTTCAGTTTAAAAGTTTCTACAATAAGTGCTGGCGTTTCGTTTATTTTACACTTTTATTGCTGGACCTGAACTTTCGGCCATTTGGGAGTAAAATTTAATGCACGATTTACTTATAAGATAAAAAAGTTCTCTTTTAGAGTTTAAAACATTTCAGGTTTATTAATGTCCCCGTGGTAAACCAGAAACTTACTTTGAATGTGTTAAATTTAAACCGAAATTTAAGACTTTCATAAATTTTCCAGTTTTTAATGCTCCCCATATTATGGTTATATAAACCAAATAATAGTAAAATACTATTATGCTAAGAAATAATCACCAATCTGCTCAGCATATTTCACAGAAAAATTGTTAACCGCATGTTTTGTATTAACAAGTACTTCTAATATAAATATCCTTAATCAAGTACTTAACATTCAAACTAAAAGCTACGTCTACATACACGATACTGAAAATTCTCAAGCTAGTGCGAGCGGATGTTGAGATCTAGACATAACCCATCTGGAGAGCTTTCATCCCGGCTGTGCTCGAGGGACCGCCAGTAATTGAGCGGGTGACAACCGCGCGGTATGAACTAGGCCAGCTCGGCCGGGGAACTTCATAGACGCGGAGTTTCTGGTCGTACTCGTTTCAACAAAAAAGTAAACGAGTACGACCAGACACTCCGCGTATATAGCGCCGTTGTGCTAGCTAAAGTTAATTGTGTGTAAATTTACTAACATAGCTTTTAAGTCATACTACTAATAATAATATGGGCTAAAAATGTCTGAAATATTTTTTTTATTTTATTTTAAAGCTATGGTTTTAGCTAGCACAACGACGTTATAGCGTTTCGGTTGTATTTCAAAAATAGGATATACTTATCGATGATTTTGTTGTTTGTTTTTTGAGTATTATTTTTTACTACAAAAAACTTATTGCAAATGATGGGCAGCTCAAAGTGTCCTTAAATTAAAATCACTGTTGTTTTTAAAAATATATAGTTTATATGAAAGTGATATTTGACAGGGCCGATACTTTTTATCAAGACTAGCTGTTTTTTTATAGTTTAATTTAATTGGCCTTAATTAATGTCCATATTCACATGTAAAATACTGACTGCATTAATATGAATGCATAATTATTTACTTATATAACCGAAAATACTATTTCCTTTAGTTTGTCCTTGCAGTTGTCATTTTGTTCATTGTTAGTTTATATGGGCTATTTTAATTGTAATTTTTAAAAGTAGTACAAAATGACTATTACTCATTAAATTGGCGTAGTCTATTGTCGATATGTTCAATAAGTAAATTCCTTAACTACAGAGAAAGGATAATAAAGAGCAATCTATGTAACACTTATATGCCAACAAATGTGACGCAGACAGCGTCAGAAGAAAAACTACGTAAAAACTCAACAAAACGTAGCTCAAACATAGCAAACCTCAAGTTTAAAATAAAACCTTAGGAGTCCGCAAACACTACGACGAAACAATGTTAACAAACGAAAACATGCACCATTCTATTTGCAAGCGTCGGCTTCGGTCGTGGGGAATCCAATAATAACACACATCTCAATCTGATACCAAACCTATTGGCTCACATTAGGGCTTAAACTTCTAAAGCAACATATTCCGCTTTAAAACCTATGTATTCTAAACTTAGAACACGCGTCTTTCACTGGAGCTTTTCTTTCTAATTTTTCACAGTTTTGAACTGTAACACCTCTTTTTAAAGTCTAGTTCAGCTCGAAGGCATTTGAACGTGAATCAATATAGCGAGGCAGTTTGCGAACTCGGCACAATTCAAACTGCAAAATATTTCATAAGGTCGTAAAGTTGGTACGTGTTTTATGGATATAGCACTATATTTATGTGTTGGTACTGCTGTAAAGTTTACGTCTATGGGGGTAGGGGGGGGGGCGGCGTCATGCGTTTTATCTCGTCAGCTCTTTCGGGTGTAATTTTTATATCCCAAAATGGACTGTAAAGAGTATTGCGAATGGTGGCAAAGCACTAAAATATGAGAATATTATGAACGCGGATGTTTGGGCAGCGTTTTTACTGCTGAAGCGTAAATAAAACTTTATTCAACTTGTACTTAAAAGTGCGCAACTTTAGATTACTTGCTGTTGGTTAATTATAATATACGGTTTGAATTTTTCTTGTGAAGACAACGAACTTTTGATCATGATTTATTCCTCAACTTTGACATAATTAATGACCCCATTCAAGATAAAAAATCTTCGTAAAAACCTTACACAGCGAAACTTTACACAAAAACAAAGATGGCACAGAAAGCACTCTAAACAAAAGACGATAATTTTAATTATCCAAATAAAATGACCCGAGAAACAGTCCAATCTACAAAAAGCATCGGCAGTGCGAGAGCTACAGACTCGGACCATCAATTTAAAGTAAGTAACGTCTAGGGATGGGTCGCAGCTGAAAAAAGACATCCTTCAACTGAAACTCTCTCATTATCCATTATCCCGGAGGCATAAAACTGGGGATTAGGAGTAATCCCCAGTTTTAATACTGATAGAAATGTTCATTAAGTTCTTATTGTGAGAATGAAAAGGAATCGTGACTTCGTTTAGGGTTTTATTGTAGGCTTGAGATATATTCTGTACGTGAAGTGTGGCTGGAAAATAAAGAACAGAGCAATTACTTAGGATATACATCAAATTATCACATTTAATCCTTACTATATCCTAACTTCCTTACTTAATATTATAAAAGCGAAAGTGAGTTTGTTTGTTTGTTACCTCTTCACGCTTTAATGGTTAAACTAATTTTGATGAATTTTGGTACAGAGATAGTTGGGAACCAGGAGACGGACATAGGCTATTTTTTTTTAACGTGGGATTTGTGGGAGTAAGAGGGAAGAAAAGGGAAAACTTAGCGTTGTTATTACAAATCAATAAGGCGCTAGGGCAAAAACTGCAGTTAGCAGGTACTGTGTTATACCGAATTTACCTCGAGCAAAGCCGCGGGCAAAAGCTAGTAATGTGATAATTTTGCAAAAGAAGTAAAAATGTATGATCATTTTATTTGTTCCAATAAAAGCGGTTCTCGTCTATGCATTGCATTCACACTGACTACACGTATGGTTTCAACTAGTTCAGACCTTAAATAGCTAATGTAATTATTAAACATCAATTATTTGTTACCCACCTATTAAAGCCAAACAAGTGATTTCATTGAGAGACTGACCTTTTTCGTCATATCAGTATTCACTTACTATTAAACTATGCAAGGTGCAATTGAAGTCATGGGCATCATTTCAAACTTGCATTAGGGCTACTATAAATTGGTATTTATAAAGACAGAAGAATGATGAGCTTTAAAATTAAGTTCGTCTTTCCAAAGCTGGCTGGTTCTTCACAAAAGATTTCAGGGCTCAAATCTTAAGCATTATAAATTATGCCGTTAGTCTAAACTTTACCTAATCTGCGTACGTACATACTTATCTGAGCCAAGTATGAGAATACACGAGACTTCTTTCAAAAGATTCTCTCACACGCCCAACTTTCTACAAGTCTGACATGATGGTCGCAATCTCTCACAAAGTTTAGTGCTCAACGGTATGTAGGCACCTCAAAAAACGTATTTCATGTGAAGGCGTGAACAAGCGATTTATTATACTAAACTTACAACATTACTTCTTGTAAAAATGTATCATATTTATGGGTGCGAATAACGGTTCCTATGGTAATTTAGTCTAGATGGAAAGAGCACTAGACATTACAAGTAGACTATGTTAGAACTCATAAACACGGGCGGAACTTCTCTACAATAATAATTAAATGAAAATCACTGAAGATCAATTATTATAATAAGTAAATAAGAAGGCAGTACTCCCCGATGCGACCTGCATTGTGAGGAGGGTCTCTGCTCCTGATACCGGTGGACTACTATCCTTACTAATATTATAAGAGCTAAAGTCCAAAATGATTTTCATGAATTTTGAAGAAAAAAGTGAGAAAAGATAAGTAAGAGGGAAGAAAAGAAGAGGGAAATACAATTTTATTTTTGATTATCACGCAAGTTAAAGTTAGGACGAAGAGCTAGACTAAGAAGCTAGTTTAATATGAGTGTGGATTTAAATAGTATATGTCTGTTCCCTACTACTTTTTTATGATTATGAAACACGAAAACAATTAGAGAAAGGAAAACACGAAATAGCTCGATATTGGCTAAAACTAGTAAGTTGCTAGCCACAACATCACAGACCAACAATAGATTTCACATAATATAGAACAAGACAAATACTAATAACGACTGTCAATACTACAGCTTGCCCGGGGGTTGCAAACAGCTCAATATTGACCAATAGCAGAACAGCCTTAATAACCAATGAGCTTCAAGCTGTTATGACCCAATTCTAGTTTCATAAAGTGAAATAGGCGTGAGCGCTCTCGTGTGGAGCGATGAAAGTTGTATTTAAATTTAAAAAATAAATGTTTACATGCAGAAAACCCTTTTAACGTAATACCTCCAGAAAACCAAATTGATTGTTTTATTATCTTGCCTCACACTAGGATTTTTCTCTGAATGGTGGGTGCGTTTACAAACATTTAAACACACTTACACAGACAGTTAGACACGAAACGACTACCTGTAGGTCATACAAATATTTGTTCCGTGCGAGGATCGAACCCGCGACCCACAGCACAGCAGTCAATTGCTCAACCACTTCGCCAACCGTGCCGTTTCCAATACTAAACCTCTGATATATTGTTACAGAACAGTGAATACAGTGAATATTGATACAGACATCGGATATTTACTTCTACATGAGCAGGATAATTCTATACAAACGAGGTACACAAGATGGCAGGTCAACCTATTCTAAACTATTATAACCTGATCTCTCTTCTACGGATCGCACATCGTAGTAGACATCAGGGTAAACTGGCTTGTGTAGGTTGATGTGCCGTCGTGTGCACATAGGCGATTTCATTATAGCTTACCGTCAGCTGATATATACCCATCGGAAACTACAGCATGCCACCTGCTAGGCCTCCTACTCGCTCGCGAATACTACACACTACATCATTCTGAATGAGGTCAGTATCGTCAAAACAAGATGGACGACGACGGAAATCGGTGGATATCGATCAGGCAAAGCTTTAATCAAAATTAAATAAAAACTGCTTCAGTAAATGGAAAAGAAACAACCTTTTAATCCCCAAAGCACCGCAGAACTAAAGTTTTAAAACCCGCTCATGTCTAAACCAGTTCGGAACGAAACAGCTAAGGGCGAAGGGGTTGAACGGATAAGGGGAGCTAAAGGGGATGACAAAATTCATGATTTACGCCGATATCGTAATCGGGAGCCGCCGGAAGGTTCTGGAAGCTGCGAATTATGCTTTGGATCCGGATCCGAACGATTACGATGTATGTGTTGTATGAGCCGATATATCTGATACGTTATGCCTTCCGAGCTTCGGGCAGGTATTGTGGGCCTGGAGGGATTATCGACAAGCTCAATAATGGTTTTGGAGATTGAATAATGTGGAACGAAGATAGTTTTTGTGTGAAGAATGGTTTGTTTTTGTTTGATAATGTAAACATATAAAATACGAACTCTTTGTAGAACCAAAACTGAGTAAAACTGTGTTTTTTTATAATAATGTCATCAACTCATCGCTTGAAATCATTGTCTTTTTCAGTGTTCTTATTTAACTCTTCATATGATTATGTTACTTTTACTGTATTTCTAGTTTTGTCATCATGTAAGTAGTTAATCCATCCATCGGTTATTTCAAAACGCTCAGTTATTTAATATTAAACCACATTTTTTGAGTACTATTCTTTTTTAAATTGGCAGATTATTTTGTTTCTTATTTATTGTAAAGATATTGCTTTCATAACTTACATATACATATATTAAAATAACTACAGTACTACTTGAAGGGAATCGGAATCTACATAAGAAGATGGGACGATCTTTGGTAGCTACTATTTTTACTTTCTCAAAACTATCTACGTAGTTCTATCAAACGTTACAGTGATGTTCACTCATGTTCATGAGGTAATCTAAGGTAAACATTTTGCTTTATCAGACTATGTGCTTGCAAAGATAAGAAAAATAAATGTTATAATCTATTACCATATGAATGCCTTATTGTATGTACCTACATAGAATCATTCAAATATTAAGCCACTAAATATTATACCTACTTCAAAACAATGTATTTTTTGTCACGAAATAAAATTATAAAAGGGGAAAGTCGAAAATATAAGCATACCTAACTAGAAAAGTCATTAATTCATTCAATTTAGTTCATAAGTTAAGAATAACAGCTCACAAAAGTGAAGCAAACAGAAACGTGGATGTAAGTCAACCGTTCATAGAACGTAAGTTTCAAGAAAGACTTCAGAATAAAATGCTGAGTTTATTATATGACTCAAGGCATCTCGAATTTGGGGCCCTCTCGTTAAGTGCTACTACAAAAGCAGACGCAACGTTGTTATTGCATCCCACAAGAAGAATTGTGAAGGTTGGTGGAATCTGCTGATAGCGAAAAGTGCATAAGTACAAGACCGGCCAATGCAATCTTATGTCATCTATGTTATAAACTTCCAAGACATTCAAGTACGACTGTACGACTTTTAAAAAGATTACAGATTAAACTGAAGAGATACCGCGGCCCCGGAACGTAAAAGGCAATAGAAGGAACATGGGTGAGTTTAAGTCAGTAAAAGTCTGACACTCCCCCCCTGACGCTCCGCCCAGAGCGGAGGAAATTATTTGGTGTTATCCCACCCAAAAAAACAAGACATTCAACTACAAAATATAGTGAATACTGCAAAGTTTTATTCTAACACTTACACAAAACCGAACAAATAAACAACAATCTACAAACCAACAAAAAGGCATACCACTTCAACTCCTGCTTACCAAACAAAGCATCACAATTCACACTAAGACCATAAACCTTCAAATTAAATTACATCATCTCCGTCGGAGCTCCGTGGCTAAGGAATTCACACAAAGGAAGGCTTTCACGCGAAACTTTCTCAGCTCACTGGCACTACGTAGATATACACAGAAGGCTAGGTCCATATTACAACGAGCGAGAATAAGTGTATGCGCCCTTAAACGTGTACCCACAGCGATCAAAATTAAATGTCGATCGCAAGTGCGCGTACACTCACTGGACGTGAAACATGTCTTTGTGTTCGAGCGCTTTCAGTCATTGAATCGAGTCAACCTTTTGTGCGTATATTGTACTATTGAGAAGCAAACCCTTTTATTTGGAAGGTGAATAAAATAAATTGTTTGAATTCCCTCACACACGGCCGTCTGCGAGACGTGGTCGTAATTGAAAAATAAGAGCTTTTGTTGGGAAACTATTGTGGGCTTCGGGTTTGGGTCTGTCTAATAGTTGTGGCTAATTTTGTTTTTCCAATCATTTCATAGAATAGGTTCTACTGATTTAGAATGGAATATAATTTACAATTTCGTGACATTCAAATAGGAAAGGTAGGTGAAATGGGTAGACCTAATAGTTAAAATAAATGAAGACAATAACTTACGCTAAAAGTAAAAATAGTAAACTAAACGGCGGTATCAATTGATTGATTGACGTGACTTATATTTTCCTTGAACCGTTTCCCAAGTCTGGTCGTTTTTTCTCTTTTATAACAGTAACTTAATCCGTTGTTTTCTGAAATAGACATCTCAATTTATTGAAGAAGACGTAGTCTCAAAAAACTGAAGATAATATTAATGGTATCAATATATTCACAAAGTTTTCTAAGTTTATAGAAGCCAAAGGTAAGCCAGGAACCCAAAGTGGACCAAACAATAACTCCAAGTAATGAAGTTCTAAGTATCACAAGTTAAGATGTCTGTGAGCCGCAACGAATTTAATCAGGAGAAATAATAGGGGGCGGAGGAAATTAAAGGCCTTCCCCTTTGAATTTATTAGAACAATTAGACGAAAGTGGCTTAATCACGCCTACCAGCCTGGGAACACACTCGACGCTAAAACTCTGAAAATTGAACAAAACCCAAAAGCTATTACGCACTGTAACTTATAAACGAATTTTTATTCTATCTCGCCAAAGTATCGAATACCAGCCTTCCAAAAAATTCTTTATTAAAAATACTGTAATTTGATGCTATCGAAAAACGTATTCAATTTTGGTTTGATCATCAGAATTTAATATATTAACATTTTTGTTCACGTTTGGCAGCTTTGACCTAGTTGTGATATCGGGTGTTATCGAGATTTAATCATCTGCCACAGAAGTGGCCCGGGCGCACAAGGCAACAAACGACGGTACATTACCATTTAAGGATCACAAAATGTCAATGAATTCCCATTTGGTGTTGCAAACTCAAACTTTCAATACATTATTTGGAGCTGAAAAACCGAAACACACAGGAAAGATATTTCTATTAAACTAAAATGTATTTGGAAATCCAGCAGTAAAAGTTAGAACACTTCCCCGGATATAGTGTAATCAATAGATTCGCGCTGCAACTACTATCAAATCGATGTTACTCCCGATCAGACAAAAGACAAAAGTTAGACGAGTCTAACAAACGAAGTGGGGCAAAATCGCTAGTGAGCTGGAAGTCTGAATACGTCCCAGATTCAATACCGCTGACAATACAACGTTCACACTGTAGAACGAGGGTACAGCGGTTAGTGTACCTAGATGATATCATGGTCTTTAGAAAACTTGACACTCTCCTTGTTACCAAACGAATGGGGAAGATTTATCTCGTCGCTGATTGGAATAGATAGCGAGAAGTAAAGAGTTATGTTGAAAGAATAATGCGGAGTAACATTTCTAAAATGAATAAGTACTGTTTAACTTAAATAATTTTGTGTATTCATGATGACTAAGCTAGTACAATAACTTCAGCCTCAGAAACAAATATATTTAAATGCCTTAATTACGACGGGAATAATAACACTCAAAACTCTCGCCTCAAACAGACAAGTACTTAGAATGTTTAGTACTTTATCAATTTCATTCCTGCCTCATCTGATCAAAGAACAAAGGTTTCTTAGTAAAACAATACTTGCAACCGCTAGACAAACCAACTTTACCTATAATAACTACAAACAAAGTTGAGTCGGAGTGGCAATTCGTGGCCAACCCACGGTTTACACCAGTTTTGTTATGTAAATTCAACAATTATTAAGGGCACTATTATTTGTAGTACTATGGGTTATAAGGGCTACTATCGCATACTTCATAACACAAAGATAATGGAACGAATGAATGTGTAACACGTTATTTATACAATTCAAACATTGTTAGTAGTTAGGAGCTTAATGTAATCCTGCTCACGTTCTGAATACGTTATGTTAATGTATTTCGGACCTTTCCTACTCAAAAATTCGGGAGCTTATATAAATATTTAAAATAGGTGTAATTCTGTAAAAATCGTTTTGTAAACATCTAGAACGTTTTTGTTTTTAGATTGGCTAGACGTTGTGGGCAGGGCTTGTTTTGAACTTTTAAAAATGTTTTAAGTAATTTCTTTAATGTTTATCGAAGCGTTGAAATATAGAATGGTTTGTAAAGTAGAAAACAATAACGTTTTATTTGTTCTGTCTGCTTGCTTGGATGTATTATGAGCATAATATAAAGGATGTACATTCGTAATAGATTAGCTGTCCCAGCCAGATTAACATGGCAACTAAATTGAAATATGGCGCCGTAATTTTCTCGGAGTTGGATTGAAATATCTTCAGAAGCTTTGTTCTGGTACAAAATATTGATATAAATAAATTGAGCGCAAAATTATTGTATTTTATATTAACGTCAGTAATGTTAATGTAGATAAATGACACAATTTCAATACAAGACCTAGACCATATTTTGTAAGCAAAATGTACAAAGCTAAAACGCTTTCATAAAGATGGTAAGCTTAAGAGTTTTATCAAAAGATTTCTAGACGAAATGAGGTAAAAAGAAAATATTGTGAGTTTCGTCTAAGGCTAATGCAATGCAAATCCTAGATCAGTCTAAGTCTAGTCTGAAGGTACAAACCCCGGTTGATTAAGACGATTTATATGTCTCACTGGCGGCGAAATATGAAATATTGAGCTGAAACTATTCAGGTGAAACTCAAAGTATTATATAATATGTTATTGTTGTATTGGATTTAGATAAATGGCTTGGATCTTGATCAATCTAAATTAGATTAACTCGACATTCAGCTAGATAAGACGCCCTCAGGCTTGGGAATGATTTTGCAGCTGGATAAGGATAGAGATGAATGTCTTGTGATTGGAGGGACGTATATCCAGCTGTGGACTGCTAATAGGCTGAAGATGACGAAGGGAGTTTATTACAATAGTTCTTTAGGTACTCAGCAGGTCCCATTCACAGCCTCAGGCTCTCCTCAGGGGGTGCGGGTTGTTTGAAAGAGATACCGTGGCCCCGGAACATAAAGAGCAAAACAAGGAAGGGTTTTAGTCATTACAAGACCGAATCTCCCCCGCGCTCCGGTCAGAGTTTGGGAAGTTATTTGATAATTTCCTACTATCCACAAAAAAGGCGATACTACGTGCCAAGAGCTTGGTGTCCAGCGATTTGCGCGTGTCATCATATTTTCACTAAGTCACAATTCGCGTAGCGGTACCTTGTTTTGTTTTGTTGCGGTCGCTTGTCGCAAGATGTCGTTTGAGCATTTAACTCGTGTCCGAGAGGTCGCTCCCTCGTCTATCTCAGCTATTAAGGTTGCTATGCTACCCTCAAATAACATCTTAATACTATTAATAAAATATTTGAGCAATGTCAATTCAGCTTATCTTTTCCAATATCTATTGAGTAGACTTTCTTCAACTCATTTAATGCTGAATTATCGAGATATTTGGAGCCTCTGAATGGCATGCTTCGAATAATAAAGATAAAATTGATGGACCAAATTTAATACTTAGATATTCTTAGATGGTTTCAATACAGATACCTTCATCTTGCATTACTTAGAAAAATAAGTTAGTAAAAAATTATATATTTTTTCTTCTCGAATCGATTACTCATATTTAGTCCGTCCAATATATAACGAACTGGATGACCTGTCGTTTGCCTTATTCAAGTTCTGGAGGCTGAAATTAGTCGTCCAGGAGAGAAGATAAGCCTGTGTTGGGGCTCCAGCGCTCCAAACTCACATTGTATCCAGGGTTGAGTAGATTATACCCCTTCTAATCACATTGGATCTACAAGACCAAGACCTAGTCGTGACTTCCCAATTATTTATGTGGTTTAAGAACTTTATTATTTCTCATAAAGAATTAACAATAAATTCACTTACTGAGAAACTAAATTTAAATATAAATATCAGGGTAGTAGAGCGTACAAAAGTCTATGTTCTTAGAAAAAATAACAAATGTGAGGGTATGCGATCACAGTACCAAAATTATTTGTATACTTGGTCACAAATTATCAAGCAAACACAGATCCAAACTAAAGTTAGTTAAACGTTTTACTAGATGTGGCAATACATGGCAACGTACTAATTAATTAAGTTGTTTTTTATTTTAAATTGTTATTTGCTCATTATGTACGATTTCAGTAATTTTTTAAAACAAGGCATAGTTTTTGCTTCTTTTATAGGCATCGGTATTTTATTGTACATATTGACACCTTCAAATTGGATATTTTTTTTGCCATAGTTCACTGTTCTAGGTGGACGCGTAACTAGGTGATTGTGGTTTCGGAGTTTGATTTTTTGCACCTGATGTTTTTTTGTGAAGTTTAATGTTGTATGAATCTCTTTATGTAATATTTTGCGAATGAGTATACACGTATAGTACATATATGTTTGTGAAATGTTCATTATTTTTGTATCATTATATATTTTCCGAGATGATGTTCTAAACTTGTAATTGAATAATATTTTAATTAATCTGTTTTGTGCTATTTGTAATGGTTCTAGATTAGATTTAGCTGCGGTCCCCCAAATTTCTATAAGGTAGTCAATATGTGGTTTAACTAAGGAATTATAAATTATGTATCGGACTTTCTGTGGAAGACATTTATTTATGCTGAAAAGAGCTCCTGAGAGTGATAACAGTTTACATCTTATTTTCTCTATGTGAGGCTTCCAATTTAGGTAGCTATCTAAAATTAAACCTAGGTATTTCTCTTTAGTTTTCTTCTGAATTAATTGATCATTTATTTTGAGATGAATATTTTCGCTGATTTTTTTATTTTTAGGGGCGAACACAACATAGTTGGTTTTCGTAGTATTGATGGTGAGAACGTTAGATTGAAACCATTCACTAAGCGCGTTTAGATCGTCTTGAATATGAGGTGTCATAGCTTCGATTGAATTCCCAAAATAGAAAAGACTTGTGTCATCTGCGTAAAGTGAGATGTCCCCTTTAAGACCTATCTGGGATATACTATTTATGTAAACCAGGAACAAAAGCGGTCCCAAAATTGATCCCTGGGGAACACCGAAAGAGATAGTGTGTGACCTACTTTGATATTGTCCTATTTTCACTATCTGTTTGCGATTTTGCACATATGACTCAAAAATTTGGAGTGCTTTGCCTGTAATACCAATGTGAGATAATTTTTTTAATAAAAGATGTGGGCTGATTGTATCAAAAGCTTTTTTGAGGTCGATGAAAATACCCAAAGCTGATTGCTTTTGATCAATTTTGTTTTTAATTTTTGTTATAAGATCAATGGTGGCCGAGAGTGTATTCGAATGAGGTCTAAATCCATATTGTTTTTTATATAAAAAGTTTTTTGATTTAAGGAATGTTTCCAAACGGTTATATAGAATTTTTTCAAATATTTTTGAGACAACAGGAAGCACGGATATAGGGCGGTAGTTACAGGGATCGGACTTACTTCCAGATTTATGAATTGGGATCACTTTAGCTATTTTTAAGCTATCAGGAAAAACACCTTTATCCAAACAATTATTTATACACGTTGTAAGTTCAGGGGCTATTAATTTTTTAACACATATAAGAGACTTCGTACTTATGCCATCAATGCCAGAACTAGTATTTGGATCTAAACTGTCAATGATTTTAATTATTTCATCCGTGGTTGCTGGTACTAAACAATCTAGTTCCGCTGAGTCGCTTACTACAAGTTGTTGATCAAGATTTCTGTTTATCTTTGCAGTAATCAGATTTGCAAGTGATGAACCAATGGTCGAAAAGTAAGAATTGAACCTTTCACATATGTCCTTTTGATCTGTGATAAGACCAGTATCAGATTCGAGCTTCTCTGGTCCAGTCTTTTCTGTTATTTTATTTTTTGATAAATCGTTTATTAGTTTCCACATTTTTCGAGGTTTTTTCATATTGTTCTTAAAACATTTGTAGTAATATATATTTTTGGTCATTTGTATGTTGTAAGTTACTTTAGCTTTAGATTTTTCGTATTCTGTTTTTAACTTAGCGTCTGTTATGTTTGATTTATGTTTTTGCCATAGTATGTTCCGGTTGTTTATATCATTTAATATTTCTTTCTTAATCCAGTCTTGTCGTGGAGGGTTCAAAACTTTTGTTTTCTTTATTCTGCTCTCTAATAAACAAGATTGTAGTTTGCCAGCCAATCTCTCATAAAGGGGTTCTTCATCATTTGTTTTTTGAATAGTGGTTTCAAAACATTTATACAGAGTTGAGTAGTCCAATGCCGTGTATTCCACTTTAACAAGAGGGGGAGGGTCATATCGTTTGATTTCCAGAAATATTTGCTTATGATCTGACATTGCAGAGTCAATTATGGCGATGTGAAAGTCATTGTCCTGCAGGTTGGAGGAGACATGATCTAGTATGGTTTTAGTTGAATTTGTTTCTCGGGTACAATATTGATGATCTATTTTGTTTAAGATTTTAAAGTTGCTTTCTTTCAATGTGTTCTTGTAGTTACGTATGGCTTGGTCTGGGTTTAGTAAGTCTAGATTAAAATCACCAAATACTATTGCTCTCTTCTTCTTCTGTAATTGTTGCGAATAAATTTCAAGGAAGTTGTTCATGTTGTTTTTATCTGGTTTATATATAGCACCGATGCTCAGGGAAAACTTTTTCACAAAAACCCAGAGGTAATGAGTGTCTTCTACACAGTTTTCTTCTAATTGATGGTGTTTTAGATTATTGTGAACGAATATTGAGACTCCACCTCCTCTTTTATTTTGTCTAAAGTTGTAGTAGTGGGAGTAACATGGAATTTGAAGTCTCCTTACCTCTTCTTCACTTTTGATCCATGTCTCCGTAAGAATAATAATATGTGTTGTTTCTTGTAAGGATGCAATTATGCATTGTAGCTCATCAAATTTACCCGGCTTAACAATACTGCGAGCATTGGCATAAAAACATTTTAGGGACTTTTTTGTCAAGACAATATCAGTGTAATTATTTGTGATTTGATATGTTATTCTTTCTGAGCAGGAAGTTAGTTTTTTGAAGTGGTTGTTAATACAGTGGTGGGAGGGTGTTCAGCTGATGAAATTATTTTTGGCACTCCTTTTATATACTTTATAATGAGGTTATGTTCACCCGAAGCAGTGCGCTTTTGCAGTTCTTCTTTCAAGTTTTGTATATATTTTCGCTGGAACGGGGTTTGGTCAGAGTAAATTTTTATGTTTTCGAAGTCCAAATTATTTCTGTTGCGTAATATAGTTTTAGCTGTTTCCTCGGATGAAAAACATACTTTGATTGAGCGGGACTGTTCAGGCTTATATTTTCCGAGACGTATAACTTTCACAGGCTGGGGACAATCAATATAGGCAAGTTTCATTATTCTTGTAATTTCTACCTTATCGTGGTCTTGACGTTCGGTCGTTGGTTTGTGTTTAGGTTCAGCTATACCAGAAACAACAACATTTTTGGCTCGTATTTTTCGTTCTTGAATTTCGGAGAGAAACTCTTCATAACTCTCGTTCGTATGGTTTGAAGACGATGTCGGCATACATTTGAGGTTGTTGACTTCTGCTTCTAACAGTATAACTTTTTTTTCTGTATTTGCATGAACAGTTGTTATATCATTAAGTTTATTTTTAATCGTTAAATTTTCTGTGATAAGGTTTTCAATGGTTTTACTGATATTGCCCACTTCATTCTTTATTGCAGTTACATCCTGACAAAGTTTGTCGTAATTTTCTGCTTGGTCATTTTTGGAGGTCTTTAAGAGCAACATCATTTCGGACATTTGTTTTCGCATTTCTGACAGCTCGGTTTTTAACAGGTCGTCATCATAAGTTAACTTACGTTTTAAATTACGATAAGTAATCTGAGGAGTAATATTATGACTTTCAGATAAATTGGGTTGAGAACCTCCAAGTTTTTCGCCGTTGCCACTTCCAGGCGGTGAGCGTACTAAATTCATTGTATATCCGTGTTCAGTAAGTACTTACGTGAATAGTACCACGCACCTCTAACGTGAAGAATACAAAGAAATATAGTGCTATCTTTGTTGCTCGCACTGGGCTCGACACTTGAAAGATGTCACAGTAAAATATGTTTTGAATCGATTGTTTAAGGTTGTTAATCACTTCGCGAGAACTTATTAAGTTTTTAAAATAATTTGCGACACGTCTGCTCTGTACGCTCGACTGTGAGCTATTATTACTATTATTTATTGATTAATTGACTTACTACTTCTTTACATATCTATTAAGTTCGTTTAAATTACTAATTCATCATCTCATTTAGTAACTTAAACTACCAATATGAAGACAGGTCGCTTAATCTAGTAGTTAATAGAAACAATTATTAACTAAACATTTTCACGCCAGATTACTTTGAGAGTAAACAGTCCGGTTCTCATATATAATTATCCTTTAATTAATGTATTCAAGATGGTGAATGGACGTTCCAAACTTGTAGTGAGAAGTTCTCTTTGAGAGAATAGCAGACATCTCAAATACCAGGACATTGTTCCTAAACATGGAAATTTCTCGAATGTCGTGCATGTTCGTAGTAGCGTGTTGTTGGTTATGAACCAGATTCTTGGCAGCAAAGTGTTAATAATTTTGATTGTTGCTTAAATTTTGTACAAACTATGTTTGGGCTATTTTGCGATACGGACAATAGAGAACTTGGAAACTTAATGAGATTTAAATAATCTATTACTAACTTCGCCGGTTTACGTTTATGTAAAAAACCACAACTAAAATAAATTACTTTATAGCCTATGCGTTATTAATATGTTATCTTACAAGCTATTGTTACTGTCAAATTCTATGAAAATCCGTTTTTGTGTTTAGCGCCTGGGCTCACTAATAGACCTCAATCTTGTCTAAGGACAGAGATGACATCGATGATGGGATGTGCTTACATACAAGAAAACCTATTAATTATTGACTTAAATACATCAGGCCTACATGAACTCGGGCACACAGACGTAGGCAGGGAATTCTATTCTTTGGCAGGGCATAATGATAAACTAAGCAAAGCGCTTCGTGCAAATGTGTAGAATATCGAAAAAATACGGATATTCCAAAAATCAAAATTGTTTTGTTCATTGGTGTGTCGTCACGGAAAAGATCAAACAAATAAATCCGCGCACCTCTACGTTAAGTAACGAATTTTCATTGGCTATCACTGCATCACAAAACAATCACGTGAAACTGGCTTAATGTGAATTTTATCTTTAGGTATACAATGTACACTATGAAGCAGCAGCTTAAAATAAGATCTTAGAGTGTATCTATGTGAGTCGTCAGCAAACATAAAGTTCATCAATATACCTAAACAAGCTCACAGGTTTTATACAAATTGATTTCCCTTATGTAATAACACAGATAGACACAAACTTCACTAAAGTGAAGAACTCGGTGAAAGCGTTGAGACTAAATTAATTCAGTGAAAGTTACTTGATTACTCTATGACGAAAATAGTAAAGTTACCAGCTTAAACTAAATTCAATTTCGAATCTGAAGTTGAAATTCAACTGAAATATTGGAACCAGATTAACGGAAATAAACTTTCCGACTTCCGAACCATCAAACGCAAAGGTTTAAAATCTGAATCCTAGATTAAATTTCATATTTTATTAAATGTTTATTGAAAATATTCGCCCGTGCAGATGGATTATTACATTTTTTTGTTGAAAGAATTTACGAGTTTTTAATTGATTATGTCAGACTGTTGGTGCCTTTTAGAAACATTTTTCATGGAAATATTTGACTGATTTTAAAGCTGACAACGAAAAAGTCGAAATAAGGGATTTATTTAAAACAGCGATATAGATCTATTTTCAATAACCACTGTTAACTAACGGTATCGGAGCTACGTGCCACACTTTGTATAGGATTTTGTTTTTAGAGATTTTATCTTTTTGATAACAAATTATAAATAAAAATTTAGATCATTCTATGAATATACGAAATCTATCATATAGTAGTATGGCGCTGAAACGTGGTGCATCAAACGTCGAGAAAGCAGTTAAATCGATGCTTTTGAATGTTTGTGGAGGATGCTTCGTTTACCGTAAAAAAACTAATGACTCTATACTTGAGGAGCTCAAAGTCACCAAACGGCTTTCCATAATCACGAACAACCAGGCACCAGGCAGGATATATCCTGCAACATCCCTCCACATAAATGACACACACTAAACTTAACCTGCATGAATGCCCGCGGGACAATGCTATCGGAATTGATTTCTCGCGTCACCGCGCCCGTAATCAGTTGGCTTGACAAGCAACGTGTGACAACTGACGTTTGACATGTGACGCGTTAAAGTGTGTCAATGTGCGTCATTGAAGTTTCAATGGAAAATGGAACTTGATTTCTCTTTGAATACATAAGTGAACTTTATTGTTGGATGAATATTGTTTGCCGGTGATATTATTGATTTTGTAGTTTTAAGTGCTGCTGCTTTAATCTGCTAGTCATTGAATTATATTTTGGGTTTTCAATATTCATGTATATAACATGAATATAACAGAAGCAACCACATATTTTTATTCTATTTTTAATTTCATTTTCCGTTTTTTCCTGTTTGAGTCAAATAAGTACCTTTTTTTTTCTTTCTTCTGTCTCACGTTTTTTTTTTGTAATGCAATATGGAATAAAAAGAGCGCCCTTTAATTCTTTGTGAATTTGAATGGAATACTACAGTTGTGATACTATATTTTATATTTTACCTAAAAAATATCCAGTCCATTTTAAGAGCGTTTCAATAAATTGCGGCTACATCTTTATGGTCGACATACAACACGCTTGTAACAATAGGTTTTATGTTATCCTCAATTTGTGACAATACTACCGAAACAGAGCAACATTCAACTGTCCAACATTTGGACTTTAACAAAAGTGTAGTAATGTACTTAAACTGTTAGTCAAAGTTAACCATTAACTTTAGTTTTACCAATAATATTTGAACAAGGACAAATATGATATACCTTTTGTTTACTAATAAACACGCTTCAAGGTTACTATTTTATTAAGCTGGTAACCCTATCCCAAAGTCAATGTCAGTTTGATTGACATTAATGGGTGTTGTTACTACACTTTAAGCGAACGAAAAGAGATTTTATAACTCCTTTTTTAATAATCGGAAGAGTAATGACGTTACACCTAGTTAGCTTGCATTGATTGTAAACTTTCAGCTTAATCGGATAGATACCGTAAAGTGGGTCAAAGTTAATTTCTACGATTTTTTTTCCATAGTTACAGTTGAAACTGAAGTTGTTTTCAATGCGTCTAGTAATTTGCTAAAAGTTTTTTCTTTGTCTGAATTAACCCATATCGTTTTCGGTAACCAATATCAACACAATTTTTTTTTTAATAGACGTTGCCCCACACTAGGATGTCTCCTGTATCGTGAGTACGTTCACAAACATTTAAACTCACATTCACAAGACCCGAAACAACTACCTGCAGGCCATTCAAATTTTGTTCCTTGCAGGAATCGAATTCACGCAAACAGCGCAGCAGTCGATCGCGCGGCCACTGCACCAACCGCGCCGTCACTTGTCTAAGCGCAAGGTATAAATTAATTGTAAATGATTTAATTAATCAGTTCGTTAGACTCATGTTACAGAAAGATGAAACAAGAGACAGTGACGTCCTTATTAATATTCCGCGCGCAAAAGGGAGCTTTTATGTAGGTAATTAGTATGGTCGCCTTTATAATTAATTTACTCTAAGGTCATTTGCGCTTCAAAATACTTATATTTTTCTAACAACCACACACAAAGTTAAAACTAAGTCACTCAACAAGCCTGCCGGGTTGCGGGTTGTTCGAAAGAGATACCGCGGCCCCGGAACGTAAAGGGCAATAGAAGGAACATGGGTGGGTTTTAGTCAGTACAAGTCTGACAGTTCCCCCCGCTCGCGCTCCCGGGACGTTATTTGATGAGTTCCCATCCGCTAAAAAAGTCTCTCAACAAGAGTTATTTACTTAGTGAAGTTTTTAATCAAATTATTGTTTTTAATCCATTTAATTTTAGTGTATTTTCAATTATGGTAAAGCAAGCAGGGGACAAAGGTTGACAGAAAACTCCGTGCATTTAAAAACGAGATAATGTGATGTTGTGATGTTCATTAGAATTGTTTGATTCTTATCAAACAATTCTAATGAACGGATCTCATAATATAATCAACATTTTTGGTTTTTATGGTTTGCGCTTACACCAAACATATTTAATTAAACACATTAAAAAAACTCAGATGGAGTAACAACTCTCGCCGCTGAAGCGGACGTCGAAAACCAGCATTCAATGCTAGTTTTAATGAAAACAGACATCATACCTGACATTTTGTGTTATAGTTATAGTTTTCAGTACATTGAATTGAATAATATACTATTATTTACAAACGATGATGTATGATATATTCCATAAATGGGGTTTGTTCACCCGAAACAGGGAATTATTCAAAAAGTTATTGTAAATTGATTCTGTAGTTAACAGAATGATTGCATTGCGATTGTAGTTGTACGTGCAATTTCACAGGATATAGTGAGAGTGAATTTCTTAACTGGGATTTGTTTTGTTTGTATTGGTTTGTTAATTAAATTCTTGTGATTGTTATGTTGATATTCATCAAGTATATCATAAATAGTTTGGAATAAAAACTTTTTGAGCTTTTACGCCTGGAGCAATTTTACATTATATATATATATTATGAAAATTAGAAATATTAATAGTCCAAGGATGGTTTTTACAGTGAGAAAAAAAACTAAAGGCAGGTTTTGTGTAGTAATATGTGTGGTAATTGCATGAGGCATAGCTAGTTACATATAAAAGGTAATATGTACAATAAAAGAGAGCACAAAAAAGTAGTAAATAGTCTACGGTTGGCAAAATTGGTTCGAAAGCGATTGTCATTTGTCTTACCCTTTTCTTTAGTGGAAATGTTCAATTCCATCATCTTGTTTGTTTTATAAATATTGACTCCCAAGAACAAAACTAATAAACGTTATGAAAACCACGTTCCAAATGACCAGCGTCCGTTCAATAATTCATACTTACCACTACTTCTGTCGCCGTCTTCAATTTAGGGAATATCTCCAAGATATCACCAGATATCTGGCTGTTAATTCCTGTTGGGTCACGTCTGTTCCCCTCCCGTTTCTCCAATATATAGCCGGGACGTGTCTACCCCCCCCCCTACCCCCCTACCCGATGTTTAATGGACTGCAGAGTTTGAAAACAAACCGTGCGATGTCTTCGAGTTAATTTCGAGAAATTCTCTTCTATTGTTTCAATGATTATCTTTTGTTTCTCATGCTGTTAATGTTGCTGGAATTGTGTTGGGAATTTTAATGCAGACTTTGTAAGAAGGAAACGAAATGTTTTTGAGTTTTAAGACATGAAAGTGGACGTCGCTTGTAATACGGTATTACACCCATTTTTAAAAAGTATCTCATTTTGTTCCTAGAGTCCTAGTAAACCACCAAAAAAAAAACAAAAAAAAAATATTCAATCGATAAGTGCCATAAAACTGCATTTCAATTTTACAATTTCTGTTTTCGCGCGTAAAATCACAAAAACGCTTGACGCCATGTTACTCTGTGGTCATGACGTCGGTTGGTTATGTAAACAAATGTGCTAGTATTAGTCTTTCTGTTTAGTTGTATTTTTCACTATAGTTTAAAGTATTATTATATGGTAGTATTTATTTCTTCCATGGTAGTATTATTATTATTTCAATAAAAATTAAAATGTAAAGTTTTATAATACAAAAATAGTAATAGTTGCTCAGTTGACAATTGTCAATTTTTGTAAACATGACCATATGACGTAATAATCATGGCGGACACTGTTTCGCTTAGTAAAACCACAGACTAAAAAAGTGAAAACTTTGAAATCAATTTTAAAATTTATTTAGTTATTTTATTTACTAAATTTAACATTTTCCGACAGCTTGTTGCCTAGGCTATCTGAATTGTATATTTTTAGAATTTATTTCATATAGAGTAAAATACCCTATTAACTTAAAACGTGATCTTTTAATCGTGACGTTTTAACCTCTTGGTCTGCAATCCGCATTAGTGCGCTGATAAAATAGCTTATGTGTACGCTTATTTTTATACATACTATAAACTTTTCCTAGCTTTATCTGTGAACTTGATACGACATAATTAGGAATATCATTCTGTACTCTGTTAGAGGTTTTATTTCTGCTGATACTGCGATATCAGCAGAGATAAAACTCCTTGCAGCATCATAAGGTTCATCGCGTGCACCTGTTGTCGTATCTGTGGCGTCGTGGAATACTCGTAAAGTCTTTACAATAAATAAATAAACATGCACCAGGACTCGCTCTGGATCTTTATAACTTTTTAAATAACAGAGTCAGATTGTTGGAAAGAGAAATAAAATCTTAATGTCGTTATTAAAGTCATTTTGGTCGGATCTACACATCCGACCTAATGCGTCTGATGTCGAGCATTTTTAAGCAGAGGACAGAAAGCCTTAAATATTTAATAAGCCTTGTTAAATCATTTATTTCCACAAAACAGAACCATCCAAGCTTGCCACTCAATATTATCGGGTTAACATCCCTTTCAGCTGAAAACAACTGAAACATTTTGTAATTCAGTTTATTGATGAGTCGTCATGTTTCCACGGACAGATAATAAGCGTCCGCTTAGCGGTACTTACACAACTTTGGGGAACTTACCGAATGTTCAATAATGTAGATGTTGACAACAGATACATTTATTGTATGGCGATGTTAATGTACTGGCGTTTAGACAAGTTTTTGAATAAAATATTAAGTTGAGGCAATAACAAAGTGTTAGTGAGAATGTAGATATTAAGTTATTACTATAAAAGAAAAGTAGGGAGAAGGCCTATGTCCAGCAGTGGACGTATTTGGGCAGTGCCAATAATGTAGAAAACTAATTCAGCAACAAAATATTCAGCCAATTCCACCTACGTTGGGGTAGAAGTTCTACGAACCATGTTTACACATAGTTGTAACCTACAGACTGCCATTTACAATATAACAAGGATTCAATCTCAACAAAACAAGCAAAAAGCCTGTATCCACCACATAATAACGAAAAACAAAACAGATTATCTAAATCGACAAAGAAAAGAAAAAAAAAACACAAACAGACAATGTTCTCAAATTATCGTGGACAAGTCTAGTCCCTATCATTTGTTAGCTATAATAAAAAGTGTCCCCTGCCTGCCTGGTAGCCTGGTACCTACGGGGTACGTGGGGACGTGGTTTGAGTCACAATGAAGTCTTTGTACACGGCGCGGCGGCGGTGAGACTCTGACTGAATTTAAGACCGTTTTTTTTAGGTTCCGCAGGTCCAATGAAAAACGAAACCCTTTAATTATCACTTGGTGTCCGACAACTATTTGAAAAGAAACAAATTTTAGATCCTTTGTTTATAGATTACAAGAAAACTCAATAGAAGTATATGGTAATCAAATTATATGCTAAGTCTCTAAATAATATGCGTACGAACTTACCAATTGACAATTGGACCATCGACTGCGATACGGAACGGTGAGTGGACGAACGACTTTGAGGACTGCTACAGGGAGAGGGATTTTCACAACTGCAGGGTTAAGTTGGACATTCAGTACGGAATAGCAAATGGAATGCGCCTCCGTACAACTGTGAGACGGAACCCTCAGGGCTTGAATCTAACTCTTACTTGTCCTGTTTTTCTTTATAAAGACTTATTAGAATTCCTGTCTGCGTCTGGGTTATGTTTTTGAACGGTATATCTAGTTTGTACGTAATCGGTTTGTGGATAAAAAAGGTTAAAAGTTTTTTAAGAAGTGAAATTGTGAATCTAAGGATCATTGTCTTTATAATGTTAAAGTAAATTTTTATTTTGTAGTTTTTCTCGCTGAGCAGTGTTACTGGTATTTTGTTATTTCTCAGTAGTATCCCGGAGTCAGAACCCCTTATGGGAATGGGTATAATGATCAGGTGCTATGACGTATATTTTCGGCTAAAATGATGAGTCTTTGACTAAACCAGATGAACTCAAAACGAGGAGTTAGAAAAAAATATTGGTAAGATAATTGAACTGTCATTAAATCCCTACAAACAAACTACGTCTCCAATTAAAATACAAAATAGAACCAACAGAATCCTCACTGATCAAACAGCCACCTCATTAATTATTGCGAAAATCAACACTCACTCAATGGAAATCACAGAGCGGATTCAAAATTACAAAGTTGCGAAGAGATAAAACGTTCGCGTGTTCTATGCGGGGGGGGGGGGATGTTCTCTGTCGTGGGCAGAGTCACTACCGACCACGACGCCAGAGAGGAGCGGGAGGGCGAGGGACAGGGACAGGGGGAGGGGTGGAGGCCAGGGTATACAGGAGCTAATTATCATTCTTTGTGCGAGTGACAGTTGGCGAAACGCCTTGTGTTCGGAAGTCGGTGACAGAAAGCGGAGCCAACGGAAACGTTGTTTGTTGCCTTGTAATTAAATTGTGTATCTATTTGAGGTTTACTTTACTTGTATTTTGTATTTCGTTCCAATTTGATGGACGTGATTTTTTCGGGGTCTTTTTTTGGGGTTAAGGAAAATTGCTAAGGAAATAGCTGTTTGTTTTGATGTGACGGGTAATTACTTTTTTTACTTGTTACATAACAAGCTAGGTAATCAGAGACATCATCAAAATGATGTTTTCAAGCTGAATTTTCAAAGTCTAGCTTGAAATTCTAATAGTGTAATTATTTCAAGGCGTTTAGTTTATAGTGTAGTTGTGTAACTCACTTTCGCTTTTATACTATTAAAGTAAGGATAAACTTAACACCAAACACTTGTTTATCCCATCGAAAAACTTAGCTCTACAGTAAATTCCATTAAAACTGGTCTTAGAATTAGTTAACTCGACAATAGACATTACAACTATGTACCAGGAGCACAGCACACATAGCGAGTTGCTAACTACTCTCTAGTTCTATTCACGGAGGACCTAACTTTGTTCTGCAGATGACATTTCTAGATTTAACTCAATATTAGGTATGTCAATGTGTGAAGTGATTTAAGTGGCTGTGGTATATGGAGAGGGTTGGCATTATGCACTTTGGTATCCATGGAAGGTTTGGTTAGTAGTTTGTCGAGCTTCAGTTTGAGAACAGAGCAATGAGTGCTGAAGTTTCTGACATTATTAGAAAGCTATTGAATTGTTTACTTGTCACTATCTAAACCGTTTAATTCTATTATTATTTGTTTTTACAGTAAATATTGGAGGGTCTGGAATACAACATATCTTTCCCATTATTTATAAAGCATTTAAAGTTTATGGTTAATAATTCTAGTGACAGAGCTATCGTTGACTGGTAAAGGCAATTAAAATCACAGTAATTTCAAAAGACGTTATCACTATATACCGTATAATTTCACGCTATATAAGAATATTGCCATCAAAAACTAAGGACCATGATAGATCTGGCACGAATACGCGGTGTTGACGTTACGAAAAACGTCAATTTTAAAATTGAAAATAAACGCTTCTTACTTAATTGTTTTTAATATTTACTATCTGAATGTTTCAAATAATTTACTAAAATGCTCCAGAAAATTATTGATTTTTAGATAAATTTGAATACGTTTCAAACGACGTATAAAATTGTTAATAGAAACCTACTTGCAAAATAAACACTATTTTTCATTTATTATAATTTCTGTTATTCAAGAAACGCAAAGGAGTTATTATGACATGATAAGAACAATCTATTGGTGCGGTTCGTCAGCGTGTATGACTAGATGTATGAACGTAATCGAAACGTATGGAATGTGTAAGGATCGTAGCAGGTGGAGTTATGGAGTATCTGCGTACCAGCAGCGGAACAACCCTGAAAACATCAAACACCTTTACATACTGTGTATATGTCGGCTTTCAGTCTTACTGGATGCAACTAAATACCAATATTTTAAATAGAGCCTATCTGACATCCACAACTCCATTACTCCAAAATGCTATTTAAGTTTTTTTTTTTGAGGGTAGGACCCGCTCCGGGCGTCGGGCCCCGCGAGACGACTCCCGGCCACCGTAGATGCGGGCCTGTGGATAGTGAGCTACGCTACGCACCATCAGTCCGTCTATTGACGACAGGCCGTGTCGACGGCGCGTTCCACGCGCTCCTCAAAGAGATGTCAGAGGGAAATAGAAGGAACATGGGTGGGTTTTAGTCAGTACAAGTCTGACACTCCCACCCGCTCCGCCCAGAGCGGGGGAAGTTATTTGATGATTGCTCATCCCCAAAAAAATATCGTTTAAAATTTCTTTAATTCGTAGGCGTTACGCAATTGTCCTTCCGAGTATTATTAATCTATAAGATAACTTTAACATATAAAATAATGACTTTGTCGCATACAAAATGTCATTTTTCACTGTATACAGCGCCTTCAAAACTTGCCAAAATATGCCTTGCATGAAGTGTCTAGCAAAATGTTTCATTTTTAACTCAAACACTGTCAGTCTAGACTTTTAAATTACTTTCTAACGTCTATAGGAGTACACCGCGAACTGAAGAACGTGAGAATTATTGAAAGTAGGCAACAGTCATTTGTTTTCGTGGATATTACCATCGACGCGACGTTACGGTAAGAGTTTACTTTTTGTTGAATAGTAGTATAGGGTGCATATTGATAATGTCTTTCTTTTTGAGGAGAGTTTAGCATTAAAAAGTAGTTAACATTTTATTGAAGAGCTTTGCAGCAGAATAAAGCCGCGTCAAAATACGAATTGTGTTTTTTTGTTTCAGCCATATTGTCTTATGCTATTTTTTTAAATATCGAGACAAACATTTAGTACAACAAAGTAATAAAGACGCCTCGTTGTTTTTACTTATTCCTTTTGTGTACTTTGTCGTCACTTTTAATTTATTCCTTCGTCGGCACTTCAATAATTATGAATGATTACAAAATTAATAAAACGACACAAACAGACAATTAATTCAACATCGCCATATCTTTGTACTTAAACATTTTATGTAAAAATACGCTTCCAGTAGCAAAGCGACCTAAGTCAACATTTTACGATTTGGAGTATGTTTGAAAATGAATTCAAATTACGTTTGTTTACAGTTGAGTTTCGCTATTTATGTTTTTAGAGTTGTGTCATTACTGATATAGAGGATTGTATTAATTATAGGTGTCGCTGTATAAAGGGAAAGAGGGAAACATTGTTTAATTAAAGTAATGGACACTAAAATGTTTATTGTCTGTTAAGCGCAGCTATCAAAATTTCCAACACATTTTGAATATTTGTTTTCAAACATTACATTATTTCAAAAAAATAAAATATTTGGTATAAATGGAAAAATGCTGAGTACAAATCAAATCAAATCATTTATTTCAATTTGACCATTACAGGCACTTTTGAATGTCATGAAAACAAAAAAAAAATGATGCTGCTACAGTCTCAGTCACAAGACATAATAACTTGTGAAAGTACTGTAGTTGCCCATTCCAAAGCGTAGATCTATAAGGAGACGAATGGGCAAGAAACTCCATGGACACTCTTTTCTCACGGACACTCACAAAGGTGAAGTTTATGACTTTTAGCAAGTTCTGGTTACCCTCATGGGAAAAAGTGAGTTCACATGTTAATATCATGGACAAGTTATCATATGATGAGCCTGAGCCGATCGCACGGTAACTTGTAACTTCGAAGTAACTGATAACTTCGTGCCGCAGGCATAGAGCTAAGAACTAAAAAATCTAAATCAATAAGTTATCCTCTTATAACCCCACACTAAACCAGTTCATATCAGTCGAGTGGCATCCCTCAGTTATATGGGTCAAGCGAGAGGAACCCGCGTTATTAGCTGCCAGTCCGCGTGAGACGAAAGGCGACCCGTCACCTTGTACTACTGAATACGAAACAGAAAAGGAAATATATTGCCAATAAGTTTAAAATTAGAATGTTGCAAAAGAAATGGAGACAAAACTGGCCACCAAAGGTAAGGCTTTAACTGGGGCACGAGTTTAAACAGCCCATATTATAATCACTGTTGAGACATCAAGGTTCTAGCACAGAGCTGGTTGATGGACATTACATATCTTAAAATTGTAATAACTTCATAACTATCGTCATTACGTATCTATGAGTTAACAATGCAGGTGTCAGAACCAAAGAAAAACAGTTTATAACCATGTTTGGATAGTAACCCTGCAAGATGTCTTTAAAAATAACAGAATAAGTACGGTTATTTTTGCTATTTTTTTTCCCACGCTAGGATTTTTTTCTGTACCGTGGGTGAGTTTACAAACATTTAAACCCACATACATAACAGCCAGACCCGAAACCACTACCTATAGGTCATAGGGGCGGGGTCGAACCCGCTTCACGCAGCGCAGCAGTCGATTGCTCAGCCACTGCGCCAATCTTGCCATCTTATAATAGGTTTCCAACAATTCTGTATAGAAGTTCAAACAAAGGCTGTTTTCCATCTTAGTCCTACGAGGACAGCAATTTTCCGTTTCACCAAACAATTGAACATAAAAAGTATTGAGTGAGCGTGAGCGTGTGCTGATCCTGTTCCGTCCCTCATCGCTCGCAGTCGCCGGGAAACGTAACATGTTTGAACAATAAAGCAAATGAAAGCTACAGAAGGGAAGTCTCTTATAGTTTCATGACGACGACGGCAAATTGAAAGTTACAATCATGGTATATGTTGTAACCAGACTAATAGTAGGTGAACAATTAATTTCAATAAACATTTTTGTTTGAAACTGGTTTTTGACTAAGGTTCTCCGAAGTGATACTTGACTTTCAGTATTTATGTATCATTGAGTAAAATCTCCAATTTTAGACTAAACAGAAAATTATCAAATTTTCCGCATATTTTCACTGTCTTTTTTTTAGGATTGGAAATCCTAAAATAACTTCCCGGGTCAGACTTTTACGAATTAAATTCCACCCATGTTACTTTTTTGCCCTTTGAGTTCCAGGGCCGCGGTATCTCTTACCATCCACAACCCCGGCAGGTGGCAGCCCTAGCAGACTCCTTTGCTTTGCTGACACCTTTTTGAGGCGTCCACACATTTACAACGTCTAAAAATAAATTTTATTATTAAAATCTACAGTCATTTCAATCTCTCTTAAATTCAGAAAAAATCTTTTCCACGAATCTAAATGCCACAGTCCAACTCAAACTACCCACAAACAAACACAATACAATACAATACAGGCAGGTTACAGTAGTCCACACAAGTTTGATATGAAACGCGTGCAAATTACAACAAGTGGAAAATTGCAGTAGTTGAACTGTGGCGCGCACGGGAACTCAAATAAAAACTGCTGAGAAGCGATCCCTTTGTGTGGCGGCGCAAGTTACGAGAGGGCACGTACATATACACAGTGTACGTATAGTGGTAAATGTATGGACTTTTACATACTATAATGCTGGGACACATATAATATTTTGCTATAAGTATTTTGCTATAGAAATGTACTCATATGAAATCCCAAAAACGTTAACTGCTAATTGAAATGATAACTGTGTTGTGGTAAGTTTGATCTAGCTTCAAAGACGCGTTCGAGCGTTTCAACAAAAATAAAAGTTATTTTATTACGGGGTGGAGATTTCTAGGTTAGGTCAGAATCGTCACACATCTGTGGATGCCTGAAAACGGCGTCGTCCAGTGACGACGCCCGCACAGTCTCCCAATGGTGGCTGGATTGATTTAACATTTACTCCTTCAAATGCCCGGCCACCTCCTTCGCTAACATAATTGATTCGCAGAAGGAGGTGACCGCTTCCCATACCCTCTCGATCCGGACCATGGACTGAACCAAAGCCGGACGAGAGAGGTCGCCACCGCCGATCGGCGCTACCAAATAACATCATTTAATAATAATAACCTCTCAACTAAGGGTAGAAGCTGACCTCAGTATTTATGAAACCAGGCAGTGAATATTACAGTTCAAGCATGATCGAAAAAAAAACAAGATTTATAGTTTATTCGAAAAAGGGGTGAAGCGCTATAAAAAGACAGTTTTATGATTTTATAACGTTCTTATAAGACCGTTAAAATATCTGAGTATTTCCGATAGAGGGAACAAGTGTGCCGATCGTTAAACTGAGAATTCTGTTGTTTATGTTCTTTATGATGTCACAAACACATTGTTTATTGCGCCGTAAATATAAACATCGGTCCACTCATAAATATTGTAGATTATTCGGTCAATATTTAAGTAGTTGCCGTGACGTCTAGACGTTGTTGTTGTCGATTTAATAAGAATAGAATTATGACTAATTCTGAATATTATTTTGGAAGTATTTTCGTCGTAAGCATGGCCTCAAAACAAGATGAAGTAACAAATTATTACCTGGTATTATAAGAAGGTCTAATTTAAATAATACTGAATGTGATTACTACACGTATACGTAATTAGATCAATAAACAATATTAACACTGATAACTCTGTAACATGGTACATGTGGTGATCTCGATCAAAGGTGTGTTATATAAATATATAACATTATTCTGTATTGTTAGCGATAAGCAAAAATCAGCTTTTAAATGTAAAATTATAGCAAAAAAAAAACAGAAATAACAAAAAATGCACCATTCACAACTTGGACCATCAACCTCCATCTGAAAAACCCGTCGGTACATACTCGTAGGCATCCACTGAAAAAACGAGTTTTCATTCGTCCGGACCGGATGCGGGAGGCGGCAGGAATCCGGTCCGATTTCCGAACTATGTTCATTAAATTCAGGAATGTATCGACGAACGGCTTTTTATCGGAGAATGAAGAATGTGGTAATTAAAAGGCGAAAGATATTTGAATATTCATTAGGAAGCCGGATGGAAACTGAGAGGATTCTTTATGAGGTTTTTTGTAACAATAAGACTGTTAAAGTACACTAACCATGCTAAGGAGTCCTTTTATATATTTAAAACTATTGAAACTGCGAATTATTTTGTGTACAATGGCAACATGACAAACTAACAAGAAACAACTATTTCTTAATTATTATATACGTTTGGCTGCAACTTGCCTGATGTAAAGCGATGGTGCATCCTAAGGTGGACTACGCTTCCTTTTCGTTTGCGGATGGGAAATCATCAAATAACTTCCCCCGCTGTGGGTGGAGCGGGGGATTCAAAAGTGCCTGTAATGGTCTAATTGAAATAAATGATTTGATTTGATTGTCAGACTTTTACTGACTAAACCCCACCCATGTTTCCTTATGCCCTTTATGTTCGGGGCCGAGGTATTTGTTTCGAATAACTCGCAACCCCGACAGTAGCACACTTCCCTAAAAATACATTACTTGTTTTGGATTTTAATTCATACGATTTATTCCATTACCGAAGTCGCAGTCTAACCCAGCATCGGCACTCACATTAACTTGCTACACTTGTTTTAAGGAAGACTCTCGCTGTTCGTACCAGAGTATTAGTTCACTCACTAGATCTTCGCTAGCAGGTCGTGAGCGCATAGTTGTGACGTCATCGTGTTTGCTGGCTCACCGAGCGGCGCATACTTGTATGAGTCGGTTACTTGCAGACGGCACGAGTTTATGTTAAGGATTGAGGAAGGTTCTTGTGTAGAACGGTGTTGTAAGGTGCTTTATGAACTAGCATAAAGAAACGTTGCCCCACACTAGGAATTTCTCCTGTATCGTGGGTGCGTTTACAAACATTTAAACTCACATACACAAACAACCAGATCGGTCCAGCTATCTGTAGGTCATACAAATACTTGTTCCGTGCGGGGATCGAACAGGCGACACGTAACGCAGCAGTCAAGCGCTTAGCCACTGCGCCAACCGTGTCGTCAAGTATTTGACGCCATTTTTTTTTGTTGATTTTAGGACTTATGCTTTCAGCACTGAAGTTTTAAATTCTAACAGTGCAATAATATTTAAGTCTTATTAAAGTGTCACAGTTAGGAACGCAGGCATTAAGAAGTTTACCCATGATACTTCTCTCAATTTAGCTTGTAGATAATTATAATGTTTAACCTGTAATATACAAAAGTCTTAGATCTTAAATAGTAATAGCAGCTTTGATATTATCTTTAAAGTGTAATTCACTAAATTAAAATTAAGTGTGATATTCATGCCACCTTTAAATTATTCTAAAATATGAAACTTAATATTTACAACGTTTTAATATTTGCGTTAAACTAATTTTAATAACAAGTGAAAACAAAGCGAGTTTGGTTTTCTTAAATAACACCGTATAAATTAAAATAAATTTAGTTTACATTAAACAACTAAAGTACGCGCTAAAGTGCTTCCAACTCTGGCTCACCTCTAAAACGCCGTTAAATTACTTTTCTATTGTTCTCGTAATTTCAGTGTTTAGCTGTTTACCTGTAACAAAAGTAAAAAGACATTAATTTACATGAAACTACATTTTAATAGTTTATCATAATCAATTATGTTACACACAAAAGTTGTTCCAAATGAAACCAAATAAATTACAACACTTGACAGCGTAGCAGTCGTGCTACGTCGTAGCAGTCGTGCTACGTCGTAGCCACATTGCTACGCGCTGAAAAATTATGTGTTACGGCTTATACACACGTATATACACATGTTTTCCAGTATGATGTATGCTGTGTAGTGTAATATGTCAATTTTGATAAAAAAATAATTTTCTATGGAAATTTTGCCCCCGTAAAAAGTTCACCAATACCTTTCCAATTAATTGGAATTGCTCCACATTTGCGGACAAGTGATTAAGAGTGTTGTCATCTATCTCCCCTTTTTTCCTTGAGAGAAGGATAAATAATGATTTTTATGCAACCACTAATCCCCACAGGGCACTTAAACCTGTTTAGTACCGAATGTTTTGTTAAAATTAAAGTCAGACTAATTTTATTTACTCATAGTATACAAATAGGAAACCCAACAAATCTTCACCTGAGTCAAGTTAAAAACCTAGCACTTGGAACTTAAGAGTCTCGCCTGGCAACCACTAAGCCAGCGAGGCTGTAAATTCTACTTACAAGTGTAATTCCAAGATTTTCAAGTGACATACAAAACACCGCGACCCACATAGTTAAACGTCAAACTAATTAGAGAGTAATTAGCAATCTTCACACGAACTACTTCCCAAGGATCTGGGTCGACTAGGTAACGTTCTAACTGCGACTGGCTGAAGGTGACAAACATCAAAGGGTTTGTACACCACCCTGGTTTGTAGTACCGTGGCTTAGCTGTGCTTGCTGGTGGTTCCACACTGGAGTGGCGTGGAGTGGATTCCCGCCCGATGTTTGGCTGCTCGCTGAGACATTCACGCCAACAAATATATATCGGGGTATTTATATCGATGTTGATTGATACTCGTAATATATAGGTATGTACGTATGAGTTTTTATTACTATTTTACATTAAAATAAAACTAGCTTTTGCCCGCGGATTTGCTCGCGTTATATTCGGGGTAGCACAGTTCCCATTTCCTGATTTACAGGTACCTGCTACCTGTAGATTTTGCCCTTGCGCCTTATTTTGTAATAGCAATGCTAAGTTTTCCCTTTTCTTTCCTCTTTTTCTCTTTTCTTACTTTTTTTTAGTCTATGTCCGTCTCTAGGTCCCAACTATCTCTGTACCAAAATTCATCAAAATCGGTTAGGCCATTTAGGCGTGAAGACGTAACAAACTCACTTTCGCTTTCATAATATTAGTAAGGATTTTTATTTAGCTTTATGTTGTAATAAATATTTATTGTGCTTTGTTTTTCACGGGTGCGACAAGATTTATATAAAATTTTAATTCTATTTTGCGCCTCGCCCGGTGTGTTACACACCTTAGCTGTTAACTGTGCATAGTCGTGCATAGCCATGAATAGCTGTGCATAGCTTGTAAAGTGCTCTTAAGCACGTAAGTAATGTATCAAGAGGCATGTAATGAGGTAAGTTTTAAGTTAGCACTTGAGTTAGTGTCGTGACCTGCTTCAGGAGATGAGTTGAATGAAGTATGCACGTTTCCAATAACACAAGTGAAAAAACGAATTTGTTTTTTTTAACTAGTCAGCTGTCAGTCAGTTTTGAGGTTAGTATTGAAATGTTTTGTTTAGTGCTGAAAGTTTATATTTCTACAGCGTAATATTTGAACCCAGTTTTTGAATAGTCTATTTCATCGCGACTGCTTTCAAAATGGTGATGGAAAATTTTGTAAAAAAAACGGCAAAGCCATTCCATATAGCCACAAACCCGCACTGGGTTCACGTCATTGATTATGGTCTACTTCATCTCACAAAGAGGCCTGTAGCCCAGCAGTGGGCAAGTTAAGCATGAAATAGAAACCAACAAGAATATCAAAATCATAAAATCAATCAATCAAAATCAAAATATTTTTATGTCACATGGGCCTATGTGAGCACTTATAAAACGTCGAGAAAAGATGCACGGTTCGGGTTGGTCGTTTCCTATGAAGAAGAACCGGCAAGAAACTCCATGGTTACTCTTATAAATGTAATTCCTTATTTCCAAGTGATCTTGTGTCAAATAACTCTTTCTTCGAAGTTCTGTAACCCTTCCTCCAACACGTACATTTTCAATGAACATTATCTCGTGGATGTACTCCCGCGCCCTCGCCATATTCCACGCGATCTATATTCTACCCACCTCTTGACAATAAAACTCGTAACAAACGCTCATACACAATAACTAGACAGAATCTCTTTAACTTGCTGAACATATTGTATGGAATCATACTGAAATACATGGAAGTGTGACGTGGGTTTGCTCGCTGAGGATGCCGTGTTTTGGATACTTTATGGGTTAAGGTTTCGATTATTTTCAAATGTTATCAGTGCAGTAATCTTGAAATGATTCCTATTTCGTTGGTATGCAGATGTCTGAGGTTGAAATGATTATTAGGTGTTTTTATTAATTTGAATTACGATATGAAAGAGACTTATTGTAATAAAACATCACGCTTGTAATGCCCGAAGGGCTAGGCGAAGGTGTTCTTGAAATTACACTATCATTTCGTCAGTAATCATTAAGTCAAGTAAGTAATAGATGGGTTTGCGGGTGGTTCGAAATAGATACCGCGGCCCCGGAACATACCGTTAAGGGAAAAAAAAGAACATGGATAGGTGTACGTCAGTAAAAGTCTAACACTCTGAAGTTGGTAAAATTAACCTTCATTGTTAAACTGTATAGTATCTTGGGACAAGTCACACACGGCTATCTAATCCCAAGCTAAGCAGAGCTTGTGTTATGGTAGCCAACTGATATACTCATCTTCTGCCTAGCCTTTTCCTAACTATGTTGAGGTCGGTTTCCAGTCTAACCGGATGCAGCTGAATATCAGTATTTTACATGGAGCGACTGCCTATCTGACCTCCACAACCCAATTAATACTGGGTAATACGATACCCCTAGGTAAGACTGGTTGTCAGACTTTCAGAACACTGACTACCTGTAACGACTGTCAAAGATCTGCAAATGACAGCCGGGACCAACGGCTTAACGTGCTATGTAGCCAACTGATATACATACTTATATAATTTATAAATACATACATATTATAGATAAATCACACCCAGACACAGAACAAACAATCATGCTCATCACACAAAGTTTGTCCTGGGTGCGAATCGAACCCACGACCTCCGGCTCGGTATAAAACGTAGCGAAAGACACAAAAATGTATTTTCCCACCAGGCGATTGCTGTCAGCAATATAATACATAGTTGTCAGCATTCTCCCTCGTGTATGGTGCTTGTTTTAGTATACATTGCAAGCTTGGTATGGCGTAAGGTTAATGGAGACCGTTGTTTACGTGACATAGAAGTTGTATTTATGTGATAGGGATTTGAAGCGGGTATTGTTGTTGTTTTTTTTTGTGAGAATCTTCAAATGGAGAGATGTTTAAGAAGGTAAGGGTCAGATGGGCAGACGCTTGTAGTAAAAATAATGGTTTTCCAATACTGGATTTCAGCTGCAAACGGCTACACGAGACTGTCCTTTTTGCGAATGGGAATTCAGGCTTGTACTGACTAAAACCAGGTTGCTTCTACTGTCCTGTATTTCTTTCAAACAACCCGCATCCCCGGTAGGCCCTTCTGCTTTGCTGACATTTTTTTGAGGCGCGCGTGGAACCGCGTCATCAATAGACGGACGGACGGTGAGTTACCTATTGCTCACCGTCCACAGGCCCGAATCTACGGTGGCCGGGAGTGGTCTCGCGATGCCCTACGCCCGGAGAGTCTCCCGCGGTGGTTGGGTTGATTTGAAGTTTTCTCTCTCAAACGCCCGGCCACATAGAAACTGACTTAACCATACTTGTAAATACGAGGCAGATTTAAATAAAAACAGGATACTTTAGTCGATTTTCTGCCTGTTAATGAAAATATACTTTCACATATAAATCTTAAAAATTTCCTGCGCAGAATCTATTTGCCTTTTTTTTTTCTTCAATATCAAATTATAAAGGACAAGCTATGCCATCAGAAACCAATTTCCGTAGAATGAGAACAAACAAAATTAACCGAGCTGCCGACCGATCGTTAAGTTAATTGCAAATAATTACCGACGCCATATTGCCTGTCCATAATTCATGAGCGACGACTGTTCCGATCGCTGCCACATGTCTATGTAATGTACCTATGTACTACGTATAATTACAAGTATGACTTCGTGGATATTCATTTGTTTTGGAGTACATTTAGATTCTATTATAAAATTACTAGCTTCTGCCCGCGGCTTCGCTCGCGTTAAATTCGGTAGCGCCTTATTGATTTGTAACAGCAACGCTAAGTTTTTCCGTTTCTTCCCTCTTTCTCCCTCATATCCCACTCTTTAAAAAAATAAATTATGTCCGTTTCCTGATTCCCAACTATCTGTACCAAAATTCATCAAAATCGGTTTAGCCATTAAAGCGTGAAGAGGTAACAAACAAACTCACTTTCGCTTTTATAATATTAGTAAGGAATCCTTATTAAGTTCGTAATCGCCAGCCGCATTTAAGTCTCTGCGTATCGTGTTTTACCAAACTCGCAATCTGACGTACGTATGTACACTGAGTACTATAATATTCCCAAAGCTTTAAATAAAGCTTACTTGAAATTGCTTAGAACAGTTCTAGAACATTTTCCGTTTTCCTCACGATATTTTGAGAGCATATGTGATGCAATAAATTACTCAAACTGGTGGGGATACATGGGATCGAATCCACGCCCTACTTGTCAGTTACCGCTCCCAGCTCCCACTGGGCTGCTCTATGGAATTCCCGAAGCTTACATTCCCAATCGTACTTATTCTGTATATTGCGCTGACAGGCGATACTGACATTACTCGACACGTTTGTATTCGCTTTGTTGTGACGAGTCATTTATGAATGGCATGGGTTAGTGTGAACCAAACAAAATGCAATGGCGCTACTCGAGAAACTTTTCTCAACCAGATAGCGCCATTGGCACAACATCGTGCAGGAGTGAGTATATTTGGCCGCACACAAACCGGCTTCAATCTGTAAAAAAACGAATGACAAGCGCCATCTTGTCTTGTCTTTGTTTTAAGGTCAAATCTTTGCCTACAATAAAACAAATGAATATCGTCAAAAGATAAAAAGTAACAGTCAGATATAGTTGACATTTTCTTATTAAAAAACAATGATTATTTTCGTATAAAGTTATATTTATTTGCTACTAAACAAAAAAAAACATTAAATAAATTAATTTGAGTTGAAAACCTCCATCGGTTTATTTCTCTAAGAAAAAAACATCTATATCTTACAAGCTTGGTTACTTATCTCTTTTGTTGACTGTACATAGGGCTTCAGTATATGAGAGAATATAGCCTTAAATATAAAGAAATGGGCAGAGAAGTGTAGCTAGTACCTAAATGTCCATATCTTCGGGAAATCTAATGGTGGAGTTAGTGCAAAACGTTTATGTTAGCATTTACAAAATCCCGTAACAATGAAAGTGTTTACTGCAAGCTTACAGGTAGTATACATACGCTCAGCCCACCGCGCCGCCCCCGCCACAGCTATGCGTCCTCACATTCCGCGCAACCAAACGTTCTGTTACGTCCAACGTTTTGTACGTTATGTATACTGTTATGTTTATGTTTATAGTAAGCTTTACTTAAGAACCAGTTGAATATTCTCAAGATGTATCTTGGGAACATTCTAGGGTTTGGAGCTCTTAGGTACAATGGACGACAGAGTCCACGTAGTATGTACCGTTTGGCTGATCATGCTTATGCTCATAGGGAGAAACGTTTGAACGGTTATATCTAGCAAAATGTGAGTGTACTGGTAGGTGGTGCCTCTACCTAGCGACTCATAGAGTTTTCCATGAATGGCTTGGCAAGGGGCCAACGAGTTCATGAGGTCACAGACACCGAGCATTAATACGTAAATGCTTTTCTAAATTCAAAGGAAATCATAACTATCCCTGTAACAAAGACTCGTTTCATTGCTCCATCCATCTTTTTAAATACGTCCTGCCAACAGCCAACACAACACTTTAAAAACGAGGGGCAGTAATTGGGATAGACTCAAAATAATTCGATGAATGTCGACAACCGCGCCAAATGCACGGGATTCTCGAGCTGATAGTGACGACGAAAACGGTAGAAGATATCGGAAGTAGCGCGATTAACTATAATTCCATTTGTATTACTACTTTTAATGAAAATAACTTACAGATACTGCTTTATACAGCGTTATACAAGTTTGAATAAACGACAGAAAATTAAGTAGATATTAAAATAAGCCTTTATTTATAGATACTGCGGCCCCGAAACGGAAAGGGCAATAGGAGGAACATGGGTAGGTGTCAGTAAGTACAAGTCTGACACTCCCCCCTGCTCCGTCCAAAGCGGGGAAAGTTATTTGATGATTTTCCACCCCAAAAAAAAGCCTTGATTAATTTAATAGTGTTTTAAAATGAAAATAGGTCACGTAGTGGATACTCGGTTTTGTGTTGCCCTCCACCAACGGCTCTCCTCACTTTAACAACATCCTATACAATGTTCCGTTGACTACAAACTACAGCCCCCCCCCCCTACTCCGCATCACACAAACCGCACCACACAGGGGCACCACTCAGACAAGCAATTATTGGATAATCGAATGACGCCCATCGACTCTGTCCGACCATCCCGACCTCCCGGCCACATGGTGTACAACCTACGACTCAAAGAGTCTGCGACACACATGTGTGCCGGACGATATGGGGGGACAACTTGTGTGGCAGGCTGTACCTACACGAACAGAAAATGAAAGGTAATTTTATGTAAATTGATGAAGGGCCGATTTGTGTATTTTCTGGGTTGTGTATAACCGAACTTTTTAAGAGTATATTAGGTTTAAAAGTGGCTTTACCAGCCTGTTCTCCAACTAAAGATATATTTATTGCATAACTGTATAAATAAAGATTTTATTTAGATGACATAGTTTTAAGTTTCAACAGTCTACCCATATTATTGGATAGAGAGAGGGACAAACAAAATAATGATTTATCATTACATTCTGATTACATTACAATTATTAACTAACAGAATTGAAAAAGTTAATAAGAAAAATACGGATTGATCACCTGATCACCAGACTTTAATTTTTTCATGCCCTTAAACGTAAACAGGCTTCCTATAAGAATTTTATAAAAAAAAATCTAAGTATTAAACCTACGCACTGGTAATAAATTAATAAAATCTTGCTGTTTACCAGAATTTAGGTGAATGATTAATTTTTAGGGTTCCTTACCTCAAAAGGAAAAAACGGATCCCTTATTGGATCAATTTATTATCCGTCTATCTGTCTATCTATCTCGTAAAAGCGTGGAGGAAACGAGTTGAAAAAACCATGAACTCAACTCTGTGGTCCCTTTGGCTGTGAGTAAATCAACTCTCTAAGTCTACGCAGTCAAAAGATATGGCTGTTTATGTCGCAAGTTTGTACGGAACCCTCAGTGCACGAGTCCAACTCGCTCTTTGCTGGTTTGATATATTTTTTGTAAAGCATTTCTAAAATAACTTTTGCCTCATAAAAAGCAAAACAGGGATATCTTATTTCAAAAGATGCCGTATACGTACGTAACGTTATAGGGTGACAAATCGATAAGGTTGTAAGGTAAAAATAAATGGGTGCTCGTTAGCCATGGGTAGGCAATTTGTCTTTCATACGCTTTTGCAAACTTTCCCCAGTAATATTCCCTAAATGATGGGAGGGGACACCCTGGAGCATATGTTGACACGTATATTTTATGTCTATGAATGTGTTATAAAGGAGACATCTTTTTGGGAGGTTGTAAAGCGTGTTTTATGAAGACATCGGAACGTGAAAGCGACGGATTAAAAGATTGTAAAATAAAGTGTAGTAATAAGTGTTTCAAAAATTTCAGTGAACATTATGTCTGTTGACTAGTCTTTTTTTGTACTTTATTTTATTTTTTGTTTAAAAACCTTAGCCCACGCTAGGAATTTTTCCTGTATCGTAGGTGGCACAAACAGCCAGACCCGGAACAACAATCTGTAGGCCATACAAATATTTGTTCCGTTCGGGGATCGAACCCGCGACACGCAGCGCAGCAGTCGATCGCTCAGACACTGCGCCAATCCCTGATTTGTACCCGTTCTGACCTTATAATAATAATAATAATAAGCCCCCTAAAACAACCACACGTCCTGATTGAACACCGAATCACGTGGGGGGCGGACACACGATCAAAAAATTACTGGCGTGGCTAACGTGGCTCTGGAAACCCATTTAACATGGAGACTAGATCAAAGAAAGTACGTATAGGACCGCTACCCGAGGGCAATCGTCGGGGCGCACCTGGGGCCGATGCTGGGTGTCTCAGCATACGATCCATCGGCGGTGGGGGACTGAACAGGCGGGTTCTCCCCGATAAAAATACTACAGCCGAACCGACAAATAGACTTGACAATGACAGTAGAGCAGATACACCCGTCTTGGATGTTTCGCAGGCGGCGTCAGCCACTCAGCCTGCGACCACTAAAGCGGGAAAACCCAGAGTGCGCATGAAATGGACTGAAGATATGAACATATTCATCATGCGCACTTACTATCACATTATCAAACTTGAAGAGGACAGAACTATGTACTGCACACAATTACACGAAAATTTTAAATTACAATACCCAGATATGAATATAACAGAACAAAGAATAGCCGACCAGAGACGAGTCATTATTAGAAACAAGCTGTTGTCAGACGATACTTTAAATAGAATAAAATATGAAATAGCAGAACAACTCAAAAGAGAAGAAGAAAGTATGAATCTTACACAAAACACAAACACTTTACAAGAACTTGACACGAATACTGAATATTATGCAACAGATTTAATTATAGACAACACTCAACTTACTGCAGATAATCCTATAATTATGCAAACACAAAATAATATTGATTTTGACCCTGCTTTAGTAAACTCATTAAGTAACGAATTAGAAGCCAATATTTTAAAATACAACGGATTGGACCCAGCATGTAGACCATTACTACCAAAACTGAGACCAACCCGTCAATTGTCAGAAATTATTAGTATATTTAATGAAAAGATTATCCCTCCCAAACTATCAACACTAGAAAACTTAAGCGATACGCATTCATTAATATATTCCATAGCTATTACTGTTGCAACTCACTTAAAATTAAAAATAAACTTAGACAGATCTAGAAGTAGAGATAGAAGTAGAATAAAAAACGATCCACCATGGAAACAAAGAATAGAGACAGATATAGAGCAACTAAGAAAAGACATAAATAGACTAACTCAATATAAAAACGGTAACACATCAAGGAAACTAGAAAATAAGGTTAGGCAGATAATTAAAAATACTAGACATCATGGCGCGCATGAGAATTTCAACAAGAGAATAGAAGATCATTTAGACACGTTAAAACAAAAACTTTTAGTAAAAAGCCATAGGCTGAAAAGATACAAAAAAGCAAAAGAAAGAAAAGATAATAATAGATTATTTAAAACAAGCGAAAAACAGTTTTACAGAAAATTAAAAGCCAACGAAACTACAATCAATAACCCTCCAACTCAAGAATCCTTAAAAGAATTCTGGCAAGGAATCTGGTCGGACAGCACTGACCATAACAGAGAAGCTGGATGGATACAAGAGGAAATGGCTAGGTCAGAAACAATAGATGAAATGTCATTCGAAGATATAGATACACTCGAAATAAACACAATTATAAATAGAACGCACAATTGGAAAGCAGCGGGAATAGATGGTATTCATAATTTTTGGTTTAAACGACTACACTCAATTCATAGTATTTTAGCAGAACAAATAAATAATATTTTGAAAGGTAACCAAAATTTACCAGATTTTTTAACTAAAGGAATTACATATATGATCCCTAAGTCAAGTAGCACACAGGATCCATCACAGTATAGGCCCATAACTTGCTTACCAACATTATATAAAATCATTACGTCATGCATCACTAACAAAATTATTAAACACACTGAGCAATATAATATTTTAACAGAAGAACAAAAAGGGTGTAGGCGTGGTCATATGGGATGTAAAGAACAATTAATAATCGATTCCACTATTTTAAAATACGTCCAGAGGTCTAGAAAAAACTTATACATAGCATACATAGATTATAAAAAAGCATTTGACAGCGTCCCCCATTCATGGTTAATTGAAGTATTAAATATCTATAAAATCAACCCATCCATTATAAATTTCCTTAAGAATACCATGGAATCTTGGAGCACTACACTTAAATTACAAACTAAAACTGCAAACATATCAGTAAACGAAATAGCGATTAAAAAAGGTATTTTTCAAGGGGACTCATTAAGCCCTCTTTGGTTTTGTCTAGCTCTGAATCCACTTTCCCGAGCACTAATCGAATCTAGATTAGGTTTTGATATAAAAGATGGTAGGACAATATTGCACAATATCACACATTTACTTTATATGGATGACTTAAAATTATATGCTAATAAAAATTCAGATTTAAACGATTTATTAAACATAACAACAGCATTTTCGAAAGACATAAGAATGGATTTTGGACTAGACAAATGCCGGAAATTAAACATAGAGAAGGGTAAGATTAAAGAAGGGAATTATTCAACAGACACCAATGAAGTAATAGAAGCGATGAAAAGTGAAGAACTATATAAATATTTAGGGTATAATCAAGCAAGACTGTTACAACATAAGACTATTAAAGATAAATTAAAAAAAGAATACATTAATAGAATTCATTCTTTATGCAAAATGCATCTGTATAGTAAACATTTATTCAAATCCATAAATACTTATGCAATACCGATACTCACTTATTCTTTCGGAGTAATTAAATGGTCAAACACAGAACTAAATGCCCTAGAAGTTAAAACAAGAACCACTCTGACACAACACAGATATCACCATCCCAAATCAGCAATAGAGAGAGTAATAATGTCCAGAAAAGAAGGAGGCAGGGGCTTAATAGAAATTTCACATCTTCATAAAAGACAAATCATAAGCCTAAAGCAATTTTTCATACGAAAGAAAACCAATAGTCAGCTACACAAAGCTATTATACAAATAGACAAACAATATACACCACTAAACCTTAGCGAGGATAGTAACATAGAAACAATAGATAAAGCGAGACATCTAGAAGAGATACACAGAAAGTGGAGGCAGAAAGAATTGTATGGAAGACATCCAAACGACATACACCAAACACACATAGATAAAGAAGCGTCTAATAAATGGCTGGAGTTAAGTGGGCTATTTCCGGAAACTGAAGGGTTTATGTTAGCCATTCAAGACCAAGTTATTAATACTAAGAATTATAGGAAATACATAATAAAAGATAATACAGTTAGAAATGATTTATGCAGAAAATGTCACAGCAAACCTGAAACAATACAACACATCACAGGAGCTTGTATCACACTCACTCAAAATGACTATACACACAGACATAATCAACTAGTTAACATCATACACCAAAAACTAGCAACCAAATTTAAACTCATGCTGGACCCATACACACCATATTACAAATATACACCTAGAGCTGTTCTAGAAAATCAATTTTACAAAATATATTATGACCGCAGTATAATAACAGATCACACAATATACAACAATAGACCTGACATAACACTTGTTGATAAAGAAAACAAACACACATACATAATAGATATTGCAGTCCCTAATACTAACAACATACAAAAAACTATCACGGAAAAAATTAGGAAATACACAGAACTACAAGAGGAAATTACAAGAGTTTGGAAAATGAATAGGGTCACCATAGTTCCGATAGTAATTTCAACAACAGGCGTTATCCCAAAGCAAATATTCAACAGTTTCAATGCTCTTAGTCTATCTAAATACACATATCTCACACTACAAAAAGCTGCAATATTAAACACTTGCCGTATAGTAAGAAAATTTTTACAATTAGACCTAGACAACAATTTCGCAACAGTACAGAATAATTTACCATCCTAAGCCAATAACTAGAATCTCACCTTGGTTCACACCCGTGAGATTCTAAAAATACCAGGTACAAACCTGAGAAAACTAAAGTTTAAAACCACAATAATAATAATTCTTTATTTGTATCGAATGCAGGTGTTACAATAATGCTGTTAGGTTGAAATATATGTTCCCAGTACATTCTGCCTGTTGGCATACAAAAATTCAGTTGTAGACTTACAGCTAATTCTAGAAACTAAATACTTAAATTTAAAAGGAGATCTTAAATCAGTTAGGTTTAAATTTATTTACATAATAATTGAGATATGATAAAGCAATATTAAAATTTATCATTTATGAAATCCGTAACAGAGTAGTAACATTTCTCTATCAGCAACAACGACAGGAGTTTCTTAAAATTTTTTAAGGGCTGTTCCTTAATACTATTTGGTAATTTGTTAAAAATAATAGGTGCCATGCCAATAATATTTTTTTTAAGCAAAGCAGTGTTATATCTACCAGTGTGCAATAAATTCTGATATTTTGATCTCATGACCTTACATCAGCTATTAAGAGATATATATCTATTAAGAAAATGAGCTGTTCAAATAAGGTTTTATAGTTTTGTTTTTAGTGTCGCTTAGTATTAGTGAAAATGAGCGAACGTGTAGACTAAACCGAAAAAATCCCTTATCATCAAAAACCTTGCTCCATATCCTATACCGTCGTCGATTGACGTCATTACTCATGCTAGACCCAAGAATGGTGTTCACCGTAATTGTAATCTATAAATCATGGTAACGGCTCAACGTAGTCGGTAATCTACAAAGAGATTCGTGATAGCTTCACATAAATATACACGGACTGATGTTTCTACCGTGTCTACAAGAATATCAGTTGTTCACGTCTAGGCTTGGCTTTAGTCTTGATTAATTTGAAAGTATGATTTGTTTTTATTAGTTTCAAGATTATGCATGACTGATATGATAATCCTTACTTATTATATACATATACATAAAAGCGGAAGTGAGTTTTTCTTAGGTCTTGACGCCTAAAAAGCCCAACTGATTTTGATAAATTTTGTAACAGAGATAGTTGGGACCCTGGAGACGGATATACGGTTAAAAAAGTGAGAAAAGGGGGAGAAACAGGGAAGAAAAAGGGAGAGAAAAAATATCGATCATCACACGGGTTAAAGTTAACGTTAACCCAAAATAACTATGCCACGCGGACGAAGTCGCGGGCGGAAGCTAGTCTGCTATAAATGACCAGCTTCCTAGCAAACGTTGATTTCACAAACATACTGTGTTAAATTTGAAGCTTCTAGACCTTGGTTTGTGGTGTGCATTGCAAACATAAATAATAATATAATAAATAACTAAGTAACTTACATATATTTCCATCTTCATAATTATTATTTTAACTGAAAAGCGTCTATAGCTGGACATCTGCCATTCAAAGTCCAGCCATACATTCCCAACATTTGAAAATTGTGCCCCAACTACTTCAAAACGCTACAATACAACGATTCCCGATTCGTACGTATGTAGTTTTGCGTCCCCTACTCGTGTTGGCCTGCTCGACAACTCTTCCTTATATTTATAGCGTCCGCTGGACAGACACGCCAACTCCACGCAATATATTTCCCCACGAGACCGTATTTTGTCTCGGTTTACGAAGACGCGCGATTTATCTGCTAGATATTTCTTAAAGGAATCTTACCGCAATGGACCGTGTGAACTTACAAGTTGTGTGTTAAAGAGTTGTTCTTTAGTTTTTATCTGATTGTTGTTGTTGTAACGGTCAAAGGACTTTTTTATTTAATGTTTTATAAGTAACTAGCTTTTGCCCGCGGCTTCGTTCGCGTTAAATTCGGTAGCGCCTTATTGATTTGTAATAGCAAAGCTAAGTTTTCTCGTTTCTTCCCTCTTTCTCCCTCATATCCCACTCTTTTTAGAAAAAAGCCTATGTCCGTCTCCTGGTTCCCAACTATCTCTGTACCAAAATATATCAAAATCGGTTTAGCCATTAAAGCGTGAAGAGGTAACAAACGAACAAACAAACTCACTTTAGCTTTTATAATATTTGTAAGGATATTCGGTAATTAGTTATTATTAAAAGTCTTATCCACCATCTATATGAGTGTAAAAGGTTAAAAGGTAAGTTCAAAATATAAAACAAATTAGTAGACGTAATTGTTTTTTTATATATTTTTTTAAGTAATTGTTTCGAATTAAACTGTGTAAAAACTGTTTTTTTACTGCAAACGTCTTACTAAAATGGCTACAGATTTGAATATGCCTCTCATGTCTTTATCAAACACTTAATAAGTAAACTCCAGCCGCGAAATCAAGCAATACCATTTACATACTAACGATAAAGAAGATTTATCCCAAATTTACATAATAATGTAACAACAAACAAACTCCGCAACATAATCTCGGCTAATAATTCAATACTTAGTCTGTGAGAAGCGACGTATCACAAAGATACGTCAGATATAGTATTGACATACAGTAAATCAACTTGGGACAATAATTGGTATCGGATCACACAAACATGTAAAACGTTTACTCTAAAGTCAGGGTTGTTCGTTTGAAACATGATTTTGTATGTGTGCATAATAACACCATCATCACGCTAGAATCTCTGCGAACTGTACATACCTCTTTCGAGTTATCCATGTTCATACCTACATCTGGTCATTCGCCGTTTACCCCAACAACATACAAAAGAGTTTAGTGAACAACCTGAACATTCACATTTAGGTATGTCATAAAATGTCCGACTTGGTTTACTGGTTCCTATACATTGTGGCCAGGCTGCCACAGGGAAACTAATTACTGAACAAAGACGCGCCGCGATTGCCAGTTAATCAAATGAGCGCGCACTCTGTGTCACATTCTGTGGTCTGTGGAGTGTTTGGGGTTCGTGTGGGGGTTAGAATTAGGGAGGTAATTCTGACGTGATTAATAGATTAGGGTTTTTAAATATAATAATTAATTAATTATACACTATTAGAAGTTGGTACAGGTTTATGGTTTCAAGGAACTTGAAAATTAAAGCTCAACAAAATAAAAAAATAAACTTTTAAAAGACTCGCGCTCCGAGGGCCCCTTTCAAACTTGCGACATAAACGGCCATATCTTTTGTCTGCCTAGTCTTAGATGATTTTTTTTTTCACAGCTCAAAAGAACCACAATCTTGAGTGGTTTTAATTTCAGCTTGATACCTCCACGCGTTTCCGAGATAAAGGGTCTTGACAGACAGGGCTATCTGTCTGTTAACAAAGCGATCTAATAAGGGTTCCACTTTTTCCTTTTGAGGTACGGAACCCTAAAAAACAAGTCTGAACCTATTAAAAATATCAAATCAGCTCAAAAATTTCGAATAATGGGTATTAAAGGCGTTATGATGTCAAACTACATGAATGTGTAATGTAATTAATACCCAACTTTGCTCTATCTTTGTCACAGAGTAACAGACTGATTCTCATACAAGGACGCATCTCGATTGCCAGCTAATCTAATGAGCACTCACTCGGGCACTTTCATGTTAGAAATTAGTTTAGTTTGATTTTTGAAGTCATCTGTAGGGGACAGTATCGCTAAACCTTCGCTATCTGTTACACTACTAACAAAGGAAACTCGCGTACATTTGACAGTAAGATTTGTTTTATCGTATTCGTTCTATAAACCATCGCTGAACGAAGTTTTACAACCTCATAAAGTGATCTACTCCACCGGAACCGCACTAGGGTCAGCAAAAGGCTGCAAGCTGTGGGTCCGACGCGACCCGAAACGTGTATTCAAAGCGGCCCCTGCCTCTGACAACGCTGTCAGAATGGACAAGTTGTTCCCAAAAAAAAAAACAAAACACTGTCGTGCCACAGGAAAAGAAACCTTTTACCGTTTACCCAGTAGCCTTTTTATTTATTACATCATCATGGCTTCCACCACTTTATCCATATCCTGAAAGGGTTACTTAGAAGTTATCCCTCTATTTGTGATACATAAGCAGGCCGTATTTACATATCAATGTGTTGCGTACACAATGTAACCTAAGCTTAGAGTGGTACGTACTTACACTGTGTGGTAATGTTGGATACAGTCAGCCACATGTACTTTCCAAACTAATGTGTGTACAGAATTAAGAAAAAGCTTTTTCTTAACTTTAACAAAGTTTTAGTCAAACAATAAAGGTACAAAAACTGCACACGACAGTACATGGGCAAATTCAGTTTTCTTACCTTTACCATTTTGTTCCAAAAGCCTGTTTAGTGCGCCTGTACCTCACTATGTATGAGGCAATTACGGCTTACGTGGGGCTAGGCACGGCAACGACTAGGTCATGTTTAAAGCTGTTCCTTGTAAACTGTAGTAAGCTAAAGTGTTTACTATGTAGTTTAGATTACGGCATAAATTACATCACCTTATTTAATTTTACATTATTTCTACCTCGGATATTGTTATCAATAGAACTCAATTTCGTAATGTCTGTCATTAGAATTTTAGAATAATGTAGAACCAAAAGGAGAAAAAATTTAGCATACTCCATCGACAGAACTGGTTTGAACTACTTCTAAAGAACACCACAACAAGGCAAGTTAAATACATGTATAAAATGGAAAAACAAAGTCTCCAGTTTGCCAATAACAATTATTCTACTATAATATTATTGTCAAGAACTGTTTTTTTGTGATTGTCGATTGTTTAGATAATGACCTCTGATTTTATCACTTCTACTAGTGGGGATAACCAATGTAATAAACTAGCTGGCGCCCGCGGCTCCGCCTCCGTGATATCGAAATAAAAAAATCCTGTGTTATTGCAGACTTTAATCTACCTCTGTACCAATTTTCTTTTCAATTTCAAACATCTATACATTAATACATCCTCACAAACATTCGCATTTTTAATATTAGTAGGATGTGGTTCAATTGTTCATAAAGAACACTACTTGACACCATTATGTGTTCACTTGGACAAGAAAACCAATTTACTTCAGAATGGTGAATTTGATATGTAGCGAACTTTGAAATCCTGCCTTATAATTACATCCACAATCTTGTTTGAGATCTCCCCACACATGATACATGACGCCCTCACACATGTGTTCAAGCTGTGACATTGATTGTTCGTGATGGAGTAAGTTTGAACGCGACGTATCGGGATGCTGTTCTCTCAGATGAGATAACAATCTAGACGGACCCTCCGTATACATTGTTTGAGTTTGTTGTTAATTATAAATGTACAGTCAGCTAAAGAGATAAATAACTGGGGTCTTAAAATATATGTAGTTCATTTTTTTCTTAGATACTAATGAACGTTTTCAACTCAAATTTAATTTATTTATACTGTTTGTTTTCCATCTAATAAACATTATTAGAAAATGATCATTTGAATCTGTTGTGCCACTTATTTCATTTGCCAACTGAGTACGTAATATTGTTGATATTACGAACGCACTGGTAAAAAAAACAATTTGAATTCAATGACTCTTTTGATTGTTAGTGTTCTATTTTGGACTTTTTTTCTATGATTATTCCAATTGGCTATACATATAATATTAAACGTTAGTAATAGAGCAATATTTCAAAGACTCGTATTAAGAAAAATCTTTCAGAATAATCCTAACATTTTCTTCGTGTAACATCAGTTGACCTTCATCTCATCGTGTTGACGTAGCAACGGAGCCCGTCCTTGAAATAAGAACAAACACATTACCCAACATCTTCCTTCAAAATCGGGTAATATTTATGACACAAATACTTGTGTGTTGAGGGGGAGATTATGTTTTTACATTGAGTTATTAGAGGTGTGCCGATGTTGTAGAGAGAAGCGATTTTCTTTTGTTTATGGACTGAAGATAATAACGGCCGTATTTTATTTATAAACTTCTGAGGAGCTCGTGTAGTTGCGGCAACATAGAGTAATCTGCAAGATAAAGCAATGCATATCTAGGTCAGTGCGTGGATGGGTGATCCTTAACATATTAATACCCCTTTGTACCTTGAAAAACACGTTTAGCTAGTTTTTTGTTTGTATACCAGCTACTAACCTACTCCAACATTGAAAAAAATCTAGCCTTATGGTGAAAATTCTTCAATCACCTTTTTTAATTTCAAAACTATTTGAATTGTAATTAGGTATTCATTTCCCGAATAGCACTTGAAACTATAAATTCGCAGCGAAAAGTTCAAGTACATAAAATGGGAGGAAATCACAGAATTGGTTCGCTCGGGCTACTGGTCTGTAAACTTGCCCACTGAAAGTGCACGCTGATAACGTGGTTTGGGGGTGAACAGTGTGGAGAGCGGAGCGATTATGAACAATGGCTTTTTGTAGAACGGTCAATTTTTTTTTTTTACTATGAAGCGTCAAAAACTGCTGCTTAACCGCTACAGCCTCAAAATAATTCCAGAGACATAACAAAGACTACTAGACTAGCTATAAACTAGGCGAGCCTGTGTCTTGGGCTGATTGAGAAAACAGAATATAAGTATTAAAATACGCGTTATTTTGGTAAGTTTTTTAACCTATCATATCAACATCAGAACACAAAATTAAACGATACAGCCAGTAGAACTTGAGCCTCCTCCTTAAACTGACGTACTCTAAGCGAACACTCCAGAACGAGATTAGTAAGTATGTATGTCTCATAACACAAATACGAGGACTATTTGTGTAGAAGTTGTACTAATCCATTATAATTCCGAGCGAGCCACTTGAGCAAGTAAAGTGCTCATCTGTTTGTGACAATCTCACTCGAGCTGTTGTGCTAAGTAAATAGGAAGCTTTTTTGAGGGCTGTGTTTAATGTTAAGTTATTCCTTATCGTGTGGTTGGTGCCTTTTTTTGGGGGTTTGAAATCATCGAATAACTTCCGGAGCGGAGTGGGGGGAGTGCCAGACTTGTTTTGACTAAAACCCACCCATGTTCCTTCCATTGCCCTTAATGTTCCTGGGCCGCGGTATCTCTTTCGAACAACCCGCAACCCCGGTGGTACCTAACTTGGTGTCAGAGTTTTTATGCTCCCCATAGTCCTCCAACCTCTGGGAATATCTAACATGCAAGCTAGTTTCCTCAAGATGTTTTCCTTGATTGAAGAAATAGGTTAGGTTTGAACTAAAGGTCTTGGCAGTCTGACGGTCTGCTGTTCTGAACTTAAAACAATAACTGCAAAGCAAACTAGCAATTTGTACAGACAAGCAGTCAAGTTATGGTAAATAAGATTTGCTGTTTAGTTATGTGATATAGGAACTTTTATGCAGCTGTAACAACATTGTTTTTCATTAATTATATAAAAGACAATCATTTGGATTGTAATCTTGCGTGTTTATTCACATAAGTATAAATTTATGATATTGTTTGGTGCTACTGAACCATTTGTATGTGAGTCCTCGTTTGTCTACTACGGACGTGTTTTAATAACGTCGGGGTTGGTTCTCGGTCTAACTGAATGTAGCTGAATATCAATACTTTGTTTTGGCACGAATGCTTATTTGGCTTACACAACCCAGTTGCCGAGTAACCCTTGATAAGACCGCTTGTCGGGCTAATTGACGTTTTATCACCCGTAGCGATTGTTGAAGGTATCGCCTTATTGTCAATACAAATTCAATGTCAGTTTAAACTTGGTTCTGCTATTTGCAAAACACGATACAAACTATAAATTACTCGTACTATGCTGGCAACAAAGTAGTTTCAATCCAATAAAGTGGTTTGAATTCAATTGCATTGTGACTGTTACAATGTGTGCGCTCCGCTCCGCCCCGCCCCGTCCCGTCCCGCCCGCCCCGTCCCGTCCCGCCCCGCGCGCGCCTCACTACCGTGCGCTCTACCTCACCATGACTTATCGCTGAAGCGGACGGTCGTTTGTACGGAAGCTCATTTACGAACTTTTTGACTTCCACTGCTCATATCTATATAATATATAGCGTTATGTAGCTGATAGCTGCAGTGTAACTAGGACGTTTTGCTGGTCATGCAGACAGATATAAAAATACGACTTGTATTTATTTATTTATTTAATATTAGGCTTCTCAACAATGAGTACGCTATTACATTGTAATTAACACATTGCCAACTTAAGTCTAAGCGCCTCATTACTTATAGAAAAGCACAGCATGCACTACATTTTGCGCTGATAATAACATAAATTAATTTATTAAAACAATTAATACAGATATTAGAGAGAAAAAAACCAATACTATGAATACGTTAAAAACAACTATTAAAAGTTAAATTGATTACAATAAATTAGATTAAAATAAATTACTTAACTTAATTACAATAAAGAACACATTTTAAATTACATTGGAATAAAATTAAGTTAGAATAGAATTACTTAAATTAAATAATTAAAATTATAAGTGCTAAGGCTGTGCCCAGCGGTTTCACCCGCTGCTCACTTAGGACTATGAAAAATAGATGTTGGCTGATTCTCAGACCTACCCCACATGTACACAAAATTTCGTTTAAATCGTTCCAGCCGTTTTGGAGGAGTATGGCAACGAAAACTGTGACACGAGAATTTTATATATTAGATATATTTAAACGACAAATGCAGTTTTTCTGAATGATATAAATAACCTTATATTTTTGAATTCCCTCTGAAGCGCATCTGAGTTACATCGCTAAGCAATGTGAAATCTTCGACATGACCACTCATGGCAGGAAAATTATAAAATAAAGCAGTAATAGCTTCAAATCCACACAAATACTTTGTTTTAATTTATTCATCAGTTATGAGTTCCAAAATCGGTGAAGGAAAACCACCATGTCTTGAATATAAGCTGAAATCCTTCCCACATCGAGGAGTCCCATCCCCAGTAGTGCAACGTTTAAGGCTGGCTAAAGAAGATATAGAACAAATTTTGAATATCTTTGTCTTAAATCAAAACCGTTGAAAATAATATTAAGCATTAATATTAAGGAGCTTGTCTGGTCTAATCCTGGCTAAACAACGGCCATTAATTGAGTCTAGCCTAAATCTAAGCTAATGAAGTGATCAATCAAATTGATTGGACTTCGTCAACTTACGCCATTTACCACTAATTACTAGCATTATCGATTGACTGATTGGATTCAGTGATTGAAACACTAAACTTTCTTAATACGATTTCAATAAAGTTGCTTGATTTCAGTTCGATATAGATTTATCGATTTTCTTATGCTATATATATAGACATTTAAAGGATCTAAAAAAGAAAAGCGAATCTTACTTAATATTATAAATGCGAATGTTTGTGAGGATGGATGTTTGTTACTCTTCCACGTCAAAACGGTTGAACGGATCCTAATGAAATTTGACATGGAGGTAGATTAGGGTCTGGAATAAATATAAATAAATGAATATAAATATCTTGTGACAACTCACACACGGCTATCCGATCCCAAGTTAAGCAGAGCTTGTGTTATGGTAACCAGACAACTGATATACATACTTATATAATTTATAAATACATACATATTATAGATAAATCACACCCAGACACAGTACAAACAATCATGCTCATCACACAAAGTTTGTCCTGGGTGGGAATCGAACCCACGACCTCCGGCTCAGCAGTCAGGGTCACTAACCACTAGACCAACAGGCCCGTCAAACAACAAACAAGATACTTTTTTTTCGATATCACGGGGGCAAATCACTAAAGTACAGCTTGGACCCTGTTCCCGATACCGGCGCGAGCGTACTATTTATTTATTTATATTTTGAAATGTTTTTTTTTAATGAAATTTTATGAAATATTTGAATATGTAAAAATATGTGTATTGTGTATTAATAAATAAAGAATTAAATTTTCACCAAAATATATTATTTTCGTACTGATATTAAGATGAATGAACGTATATATTCGTTCTATTACTCTTGCTCTGGTTCTTCTACCAACTTCTAACATCTAGTTATAAAAGTACCAGTTCATTCAAATTGAAGTCAATCATAGAAACGAGAACAAAGACAGTTACGACTGAATTTGAAACTATAATAATCGATTCAACTGATATCCTTCAAAAAATCTTTCTTGTATTCTATTTGAACATTTCGTTGAACAAGAGCGCGCACACGACTAGTGTACGTCGGCGTCGCATCACCAACGGGACGTAGAAGACAGTCGACGTCGCGGGTACGTACGAGCACGCGCCACACGCCACGCGCCACGCGTCGCGCCGACGGCGACGGCGACGCGGCGTCGCGGCGCCCGCCTGTTTACTCGCTTATTGAACAGAGACATCATATTAAGAGCTGCAGAAGTATCACTATACAGAAAATATTTAAAAGATTTATAGAGTGGACATTGGGATTTTTTTTTGTTCCCAAACATTTTTGATTTTGACACACAAATGTTCTCTGAGAAACGATCGTGTGACACAGACAAAACAATTCGTTACCAAGTAGTAACAAGTTTTGTATTACAATATTCTTTGTCTTGTCCCGATCCTAAATAATTAAGTTTCTTTATTATACAGGATGAGTGTTTGTAAGTTTTGATATTCTTATAGATAGACATCACGGTCTGGACGATGGGTAAGTAATCGCAATGAGTGTCACTTTTGCACCAATTTTTTGTAAGTCAATTAGCATCATAAGAAGACTTCCACTATTCCACGCAGCTGGTGTGCTGGATGACAGCCCACTTCCTTTGGTAGAGGTAGGACTTAAGCTTATTATGGAATTTTCAAGTAACAATTTTCCTTATTCAGTTAAACTTGTTTTAGCTAAATCCATTTAATTTAGTCAAACGAAAATAGGCGGTTCTTTTTTTGTTATTTATTTTATTTTATTCGGATGGGAAATCATCAAACAACTTTCTGATGCTGAGGCTCATATTCAAATAAAATTACCCCGTTTGTATATATTTTAAAATCAAAATAGTAACCTCTTACGATCACCATAAGATTAAAATTTAACTGAGAATATCTAAAGAGAACAGATCTTCTGTACCCAGCCTCCTTGATATCTGTGCGACAAGCTTCGTAGCAACCCGCGTACTACAGCTGTCCGTGTGTAATGTACGTGTTGTTGTGACGTCACGTTTTTCAATATGGCGCCTACGATTTTTGCTTATATTATCTGTTGCAATCTATTGTTGTTGTTATCTGTGTAAAAATATATTCGTGATGTTGTTACAAATGTATTTAAATGCATCTCTTTACTTTAGAGCTCAAGTTTTTGTCGTTATTTGCAAATCTTCCCCTTGCAGCAGCTTTGTGAGAATACTTCAATATATTTAGGACACACTTTTTGTTTGTGCAAACTCAAATTCAAAGCCTTTTCTTAAAATAATCTAGTTATTAATATAAGTATGAAAAAGTTGTCAGAAAATAATTTAATATAGGTTTTCCAAAAGTCCCCTTATTCACAGAATAATAACAATCTGCGATCTCATAACAACCCATACAGAACTCGAATCGTTCTCTCATAAAACCGCAACATTTAAATACATGAAAGCATTTAAAACACACCCCCCCCCCCCCCTAAGACGTAACGATGCCATACAAACGTCCCGCGCGTACAGTAAGTACGTATGTGTATAAGTAGGTACGTGTGCAATTATAGCTGAGGGGAACCTATCGCGGGACACAACATGTATGAAGTTACGAAGGTTTGTCCAAATATCACTGAAGTAAGCAACCGCAGAAACCCCCCAATACAATAAACATGGTTTTTAGCAACCCGAGGGACCATCATTTTTATCGCTGAAATAATTCCATTATATCTAGAAATGATATTAATTCAGTGATAAAGATCATGGTCTAAAATGTATAGGATTGCTACAATATACTGACAGCACGGCTGGTGCAGCGGCTGAGCGATGGACTGCTGCGCTGCATGTCGCGGGTTCGATTCCCGCACGAAACAAATATTTGCATGGCCTACAAATAGTTGTTTCGGGTCTGACTAAATGTGTATGTGAGTTTAAATGTTTGTAAACGTACCCACGATACAGGAGTAAATCCTAGCGTGGGGCAAAGTTAAAAAAAATAACACGGTATGTATTTCAGTAGCATTGTAGTGTAGAGTACCAAGCATCTTTATGTCAAGCGATTACAAAGCAATTAAATCATTGCATTGACGAGCTTCCGATACAACATAGCAGTGTAAACTTTAACTGTCACTATACAGGATAGCAATAATTGATTTGAAATTATATTAAAAGCATTTTAGTACCTCTGTCCAATGTTCAGGCAAAGCCGGCGTGATGTTATGTAGGTCCGGTGTATTTACACTAATACCCTGTTCTAGTTCAGTCACAAACTATTACATAAGTAACTTCCATTTCACACTGATTTCAAGTAAGCCTACTGCTTTACCCAGAACTGTGGCTCCGAGGGTAGCATTAACATAAAACACACGCCGCATTTGCATAAAGTTTGCGTCGAACTGACGCGACTAACACCCGCACATATCTATGTATACGTACATATAAGCGTCGCTGGAGTTTAGCACGAATTGCCGCGATTTGCTAGTCTATGTAGGTAGGTGGGTTAGTGAGTATGTTTTGATTGTAAGTTATGTCTAATGTGTTTGTAAGTCCATGTAGTTATAGATATAGTGATAGAAATGAAAGGGACGAGTTTTTGATCTGAATAAAAATGGTTGTAAACTGTCAATTAACTATCATGATGTGTGATAATTCATTGTCATTTCGTCATCGTTGCTATCTGCTACGAACTTGTAGCAATCTGCTACGGCCTCGTAGCACATGTCTACGGCGTAGCTGTGTTTAGGTTGGGTTTCTTTGATCCCAATAACATCACGCACCGTTGCCGAGCACGACGCATAATGTTCACCGAACTGCTTACTCAAGCGACGCGGCACCGTATTTATCAAAGGAATTACAACCTTTTTATAAATAACATATTTATATATCAGACATATAAACGAAATGGATATTATAAGTCTGTAGACAGGCAACATTTAAATGCAAAGTTTATCCAAGTTTGATCTTGCCTTAGTTCTGGGACATACTTTATACTGATCACGCTTGCTTGATTTAGATGAGGGTAACATTTGTAATTCCACAAACACACATTATGTAATTGTGGAATTAAAATGTTACTCGCGTTATATGCAAACATATAAACATGGAATGTGCTTTCTTAACGCTAAAACGTCAAACATACACTTGCAAGTGTATGTTTGACGTCATTATGGGTTCAGAAACTCTTACTTTAATCCAAGATGTGACAAGAAGAAGTACCGTTTTGGTCTCAATTATTGTACAACTGAATATACAATCCCCACAAACCACGCAGTGATTTACTAAACCACGTTTAAAAGTACACTAAGTTAGAAAGTGTTAATCAACACTGTAGGTAATCGCCAACACAAAATAATATTTTTTAGTTCTAGTACCATTTTATTAGTATGGGCCGCAACATTTATATCTTTAGTTCGTATTTCTGTTTTTTATCGGGGTAATGTATTTTTTTATGAAAAACACGAAAACGATTTATTTATAGACCACATTACTAGATTTCTACAAAATATGCACACCACCTACGTCACCGTTAAATCTACAACAGTGTAGCCTGGCTCTACTTGTACTTACAAGTGGCGGGAGACTGACGGGGCCAGGGAAGTGGGGAGGAGGGCGAGGTAAAAGCTCTGAATTAACAGCACATAAGTTGAAAGCTTCGCTATAAAAGTTTCAGTAATAACCGTTTCATTTTACTGTTTAACTGTTCATCTGAACAGCAGGTACTACATATTTTTACTTTAGAGCTGTTTTCGCCGCAGTGTCATAAGCAAAGGTCGTAAGTATTTTTATTCACCGTTTTGTATATTTATTTGAACCAAATGCTAGCAAAGCCTTTTGTAGACTAAAATGATATTTCACTCGAACTTCGTCTTGACTGCCACCTTATTATAAACATTTCCCCCATATTAAGACGGGTCAAAGAAGAAAAGACGGATGATTTGTGTGAGGAATAATATGAAGGAATAAAAAGTAAATAATACCATAATGATTAAAAGGGGAAAATTTAAGAAAAAAAAGTGTTCCAACGACCTCAAATAACATGGACAATGATGATAATTAAGAAGGTTTAAAATAACATACTGTATTTCATTTAAAAAAGGAAGGAACGAATCGAACACACATTATATCTGCTGGCTGTCTACCCTCGGGGTGTAGGCTCAGAAAACCCCCTTGTGCAAATAGAACCAAAAGATATAATGTAATTACAGCAAAAATGCCTTCAACATAACCTCAAAGAATAATAAAATAATCTTAAATTCAAAATAGCGCTATGATTCGCAAATTCACGTACAATTTGATAAAGGAAAACGTTAGCCATTCGTAACAAACCCCAATCTTTTTACATTTGATCTTTTAATACGACACTGAAAAAGAAAAGATCAGCTCTTTTCTTAATTTTATCAATCTTCAAAAGATTTCTGCGAATGTCAAGAATAAAGGACGTTGCCAGAAAATGTGTCACTTTTGGCTATTGTGTGGTTTTGGTAATAAATGTCCGAATGGAAGATGAGACCCACGTTATGTTGTCAAGTTAACTTCAACTTACAAAGGTTAAAGTTTTGTTTGGTTTATGAGAAGCCGAAGTTATTTGATGGTTTGTCTCGACTAGTTTGTTAAACGTTTCGGTCTTAAGTTGTGTCACATTGTATATCAGTGAAATTATGGTGTGATTGATAGACATGTACGTACTTATGTGTGCGGTACCTTCGTATTCTTTTGTCTGTTTGTATTTTGCCAATATTTGTTTTTTTCGTATATAAATAAAAAAACTTGAGAGGTGTCAAAGGACACCCGGATGAAACAAAGTTATTATTTCTTATGTACAAAAAACCTGTATACACTCAACAAAAATAATCGTCACGACACCACACTGTTCAATGCGAAATTGAAAGACGAGGATTAGAGAGAGAGAGAGAGATAGAGAGGCACGCAGACGCCGCACGGCTTACAACTAAAGCAAAAAGCGTCGTTACAACTTTTGGCTTTAAGTTTTTCCGTCTAGCGCTCTTTCGCAACGAACGTGCGATAAGGAACTTCGTTCCAATATTTTTGCATAACTGGATAATTATATTGAATTTCACAGTCCAGAGGTTAGATTTGTGTCCGTTTCATGACAAACTTCGTTTCCTTTGGTATGGCACGTAAACATAGGTGGCAAAATATGAGTGGCATTAAACTTACACCTGCTGCCAATCTCTATGAGGTCTTGATCCCTACGCGCAAGATGTTATAATATGTGTCATCAATATTGATGTTTCGTATTGCTTCAACTTTTTTATATTTAATATATTAGCAAAGTAATTATGCAGCATTTTTGCTTTGCCTGCTGCTCATGGAAAATAAACCTATAACATTTTATTAAAATGTTACCTCGTTAGCGGAACATCAAAAGATTACGTACGGACCTGCATAATCGAACGTACGGACCTGCATAATTAGAAGTTCTTAAAAATGCGTCTATCGTAAACAATGTCTCTCGAAACATTAACATGAGACGAGGGGCACGTGCATTGTCGAGCTTCGAGCATGAAAGCGGGCCAATGGGCTTATCTCCCATATGTGGTGCGCATGACTCTGCAGAAAAACCGCCTACGACAACTCCCTTGAAAAAGCAGACTAACTTTCCGTTGGATGTGGGTGCCGCGGTAACAACACCGCGCGTAATTGTTAATGGAACGGCGGCGCCTGCGAGTGACAAGTCATCAGCTGATCGCGCTCTGCCTGAGGTGTTAAGTCACACAAAGTTTTCGTCCTCCGCGGTAAACTGTGCACACAACTCTGACCGACCAACCAGTCAGCTGTTATGTGTCGAAAATAAAAAGAGTTTCTCTGTTATTGTGCAAGATGGTACGTCTAAATCACAGCCCAAAGCAATATCTAATGAGGAATGGACTTTGGTACAGAAAAAGAAACATAGATTGAGAAACCGCTTTGTAGGAAATACAGGGAAAGCTATTGTTGATTCAGGAAATAATTTCAAGGCAGCGAGTACCCCAGTTCCGGTCTATGTTTACAATGTGTCTAAAGATACGTCTTTAAATGATATTCAATCTTATCTATGGAAGAAAACGAACATAGAAATAAAATTTGAAAAAGTTGTTATGAAAACAAGTAAGGATTATAATGGATATATTGTTTATGTGCCAAAACACAAGTTGAATGACTTTATGACGGATGATTTTTGGCCCGAAGGGGTAAAGTATCGCCGCTTTGTTGAGTTTAATCGCAACGCGGACAGACCTACCTACCGAGAGATAAATGGAGTACTGTAGACAGGTAATGGATACTACAATTAAACTTGTTACTTTCAACTGCAAGAGTGTCACCAGGTCGGTGAATTGTGTTAAACGTCTGTGTCAGACGGCGGACATAGTGGCACTACAGGAGACTTGGCTTTTGCCTCACGACGTACAGTTCCTTGGCACTATTGATGACGCATTTTCGTTTACTGGAAAGTCTGCTGTCAATACATCCGCTGGAGTGCTTAGAGGAAGGCCGTATGGTGGAGTAGCGTTGCTGTGGAGGAACACGATGTTTCCAACGGTGTCTGTGGTCGCGTGTGCTAGTGTGCGTCTCGCTGCAATAAAGGTAGTGCTTCAAGACCGGTCTATGCTAGTGATATCAGTGTACATGCCTACTGACTCGATTGATAATCTGACCGAGTTTACAGAGTGCCTTAGTGAGTTGAATGCGATTATTGAGAGCTGCGACGTGGAGTCTGTCTTTATTCTTGGAGATTTTAACGCGCACCCAGGTGAGCTGTTCTCTAATGAATTACTGAGTTTTTGCACGGAACAATCGTGGTCGTGTCTTGACTTTGAATGGTTACCTCGCGATACATATACATTTGTGAGTGATGCACACGGTTGTCAGCGATGGCTCGATCACTGTGTGGTGACAAGTGCGGCGCGCCGCGCAATCATGGATGTGTGCGTACTATATGACACATACTGGTCTGACCACTATCCGTTACTGATTCAATGTAATGTAAATATTATTAAACCTAAAGTTACAACCAGCTCAAATACTTTTAATTATGTCAAATGGGGACTTAGGGACAATAATCAGATTCATAACTATACTAGGTACTGTAATTTAAATCTTAAGCGGATTGACTTCCCATCGGAGTTTAGTAATTGTGCTGATGGAATGTGTAGTGATCAGAACCATAAAATGCTAATAAATGGGATGTATAATGATATTGTAAATATTTTAACTGAGGCCGCTAAGAGAAGCTGCATCGTACCTAAGCGTGGTTTTAAATCTGTTACGGGGTGGAATAGGCATGTTAGTGACGCTCACAGGAGGGCCAGGCTTTGTTTTCAGATGTGGGTATCGTGTGGACGTCCTAGATCTGGTTATGAATTTAATAATATGCGTGAATCTAGGAAATCATTTAAAGAGAAATTGAAATATTGCCAAAATAATGAATGTCAGATTAAGATGGACATTATTGCGGATCATCATTCTAATAAGAGCTTTAGTGATTTTTGGAAAAATACACACAAACTTAATCCAAGGTCGGGCTCTCCGGCGAGTGTTGGGGGTGCGCATGAGCCAAGGGATATAGCTTGTGCCTTTCAGAGACATTTTAGTGTGATGTCACCGCTCGGGACCGCGTCGCAGGTGCTCGCTGCTGAGGATCGCCCTGGGGATGTTAATGTCAGATTTTCCGCCAATGATGTGGCCCAAATTATAAGGAAGATGGTGAGAGGAAAGTCTCCAGGTCACGATAGCCTTAGCATCGAGCATTTGAAGTACGCGGGCGTTCATTTGTCAAGAGTCCTTGCACTACTATTCAACTTGTGTATTAGTCATAGTTATTTACCCGAAGACTTAATGCACACAGTCGTAGTGCCTATTGTCAAGGATAAGACGGGTGACTCATCGGATTTGTCTAATTACAGACCTATCTCGGTTGCGACTGTCATAGCTAAGGTGCTGGACAGTTTGCTTGACCAACAGTTGGATAAGCACCTCCATTTGCATGACGCTCAGTTTGGGTTCAGATCAGGGTTGTCAACTGAGAGTGCTATCTTCTGTCTCAAGCAAACTGTTCAGTACTATACTGACAGAAGCACGCCTATATATGCGTGCTTCTTAGATCTTTCAAAAGCTTTCGATTTAGTGTGTTATGACAAGCTGTGGCAGAAGCTACAATGTGAAACAGATGTGCCGGATGAGGTTGTATCTTTGCTCCGGCACTGGTACAGTAACCAGCAGAATACTGTTAGATGGAGGGGTTCACAGTCGGACGTATACAGGTTGGAATGCGGAGTGAGACAGGGTGGCTTATCCTCTCCTCGTCTTTTTAACCTGTACATGAACCGGCTGATCGGTGAGCTCAGCAGCACTAATATTGGATGTTCCATAGACGGTGTGTGTATGAACAACATAAGTTACGCGGATGATATGGTGTTGCTGAGCCCTTCGGTCAGTGGGTTAGGTAAACTTTTGCGCATTTGTGAGTCGTATGCGGAGGCCCACGGGCTCAGTTACAATGCTAAAAAGAGTGAATTCATGGTCTTCAAAGCCGGTACCAAATGTTACTCATCTGTACCACCTATCACTCTTTGCGGCATCGCTTTAAAACGGGTGCAGCACTTCAAGTACCTGGGCCACTGGGTCTCTGATGACATGTGTGACAATCTGGACATTGAGAGGGAGCGCAGGGCGCTGTCTGTCCGGTGTAATATGTTGGCTCGCAGGTTTGCGCGATGTACTAGGCCTGTAAAGGTGACATTATTTAAGGCATATTGTCAGTCGTTTTACACGTGCAGCCTGTGGGCCAACTTTACGCAGCGGTCATACAGCGCCCTGCGTGTGCAGTATAACAATGCTTTGAGGATACTGTTGGGGCTTCCGAGGTTTTGTAGTGCTTCGACTATGTTTGCTGAGGCGCGTACGGACGACTTTTTTTGCGATTATAAGGAAGCGGAGTGCTTCATTATTAAGTCGCGTACGTAGCAGCCCGAACAGTCTCCTAAGGGTGTTGTCCGAGCGGTGGGACTTGTCCCTGATACAGAGGTGGATGCAGCTTCATGTTAGCGCCTCTCCCCGTATTTTTTGACATTATTTTATTTTATTTAATATTTTATCATTATTTTTATTATTGTACTATGGGAATTTGTATTATTTTAATTTAATTGCTGTTTTTAAAATTGTATGTGTTTTTGATTATTTTACTTTTTTTTTTTTTTTTTTTTATTTATTTTAACGTGTAATTTGTTGTCATTATGGACTGTATGTCTGAAATAAATGAGTTATATATATATATATATATATATAATTACGAGTATATTTGCCAGCACACCCAATTCGCTGGCAAAACTTTAGCAATTACTAAATCTAGGTAGTTCTACTAAGTATTAATGTTCCAATAGCCGCTATGGAATGTTTTAAAGTCAATATGAACTTGCACAACTTTACCGCTAACAAACTTTAAGGTACGATACTGACTATGCATTTCTTCTTTATGTAAATTGGAAAACCTATTTTAAGACGGTACATTAGCTACTTCGATATATACCTAGACCGAACAAAAATTTTCAAACAAAAGATTGAATTAATAAAGTAAAAATCACCGTCAAAAAATTCGTCCTTAAGGCTCTCAACTACTATCTTGGCGACATTACCGGCAAGATAGTGGCCACGTCGCCACGTTGTATGGCAACGCTTAGCCTCTAGCCAAGGTCAAGCCAGCCTTTGGGTCATGTAAAGTGACAACTAAACGTTTTTAGCACAAGGATCCCACAGTCTTAGAGTTTCGATCCCAGTCACCAAACGGCTCGAAAGTATAGTTACTAATAAACTATATTTACGACACATGAGGTTATCTGCAGCCGCAGCAGCAGTTCCAGCGCAGCACGAAGAGCTAGCAAGATGGGATGGCGCAAGACTATCAACAAATGTTGCGTTCCAAACTAAAGGCCAACCCACCTTCCACAGAAACAAAAACATGCCGTCCGGTCTGTTGCCATCGTCGCGTGCCAAACCATTCTGTTCTAATTGAGCTGGACGCCGACGGTGACACGAGTTTGTCGGATGATGTCGTTAATATTAGCAACCCGCACTTCGGCTGCATGTCTATTTTATTACTATAATAATGATGCCTTGACCGCTTTATTACACAACGCTAATATTAAGCAACGTAAGTGAAAGACAATACTTTAGACACTAATGCCTGCCGTCTGCGAGTGAGTCATGCTTTCCTCTTTCTCCAGCCAGAGATCGTTCTTTTGCCAGCCAAATCAGAAGGAATAACTTACATAAGTTGCCTCAACTTAGATTACGTAAGTTCTAAAGTGATTACCTAACAAAGAACATAGGAGACAGGACCTGCGCACCGCCTTTGTTCCAGTTTACTAATATCGGGAGCTTTGGCGAGGAAAACAAAAGAAAATTAGTTTTCTGGAATCTTATTATAGGCATGTGTGACTTGAATCAGGTCATAATTAAAGACTCCAGTAGATTTTTGTGAAAGATTTAATTAAATAACTCAATGAAAAGTCAATGACGTGAGTATTTTTTTTACAAGTTGTATAAAAAAGTCACTTTCGTATTAGTCTGCAAACTTGAGACATAGACTTAGAGAGTTTACTTCACAGCTCTACTAGCTTGCAGACTTGAGTATATTGTTTTAATTTCAACACAATACCCCAACGCGTTCCCAAGACCAAGGCTCTTAATACAGACTAACAACACAGTGATCCCATAATGGTTTAGTTGTCTCTTTTTGAGGTAGAGAACCCTAAAAATAATGACCATTAAGTCGTACCCAACGAGCAAAGCAGGGGTAGGAGACTTGTTTAAAAAAACTGGTAGCTCATGTATTAATATACATTTCGGTGAACATTATTAATTAATTACAAAATACATAATCAAATGAATTAATAACATACGCAGAAACCGATAATTGCTAACGGTATTAAATTAATACTGTTTTCGAAGCTTAACAGAAATGTTTACCAAATCAACAAACTAAATATATATAACTAAAACTTCCAAATAAAATATACGTTACATTATATTCAATACATATTTTGGTTCAAATTACTTCTGCCGCTTTGGGCGGAGTAAAAGGTAGTGACAGACTTGTGCTGACTAAAACCCAACCATGTTCTTTCTTTTGCCCTTAGTGTTCTCGGGACCGTGTTATATATTCCGAACAATCCACAACTAGGAAATTATTTGATGATTTCCCAAACCAAAAAAACAAAAAATGGGCACAACTACAGGTACCTACAAATAAGGAAAGGGGAATCGTGTTACCCCGATCGAAGCCGCGGGCAAAAGCTAGTAAATTATAAAGAATGAATTCAAATCAGACATCTAGGGAAGACACCTTTGTCCATCAGTCCATGTCGTTGTCTCGTTAAAAAGTCAAGTACAAGGTCGGTAGACCGCACTCAATATGACATTATACCTCCGTCACGGAACGTCAAAGTACTGCCTACTAGCACACTGTTCCATCATATCGATTCGCGATATTATTGTTACATAGTTATGTCCGTATTTATGAAAACAACTACCCCTCGTCACTCGGTGTGTCACCCTTTCGCAAACTTCCACGCACATACACACGTATAAGTACCCCCCAGAGCATGTGTGTGTGTGTGTGTGTGTTAGGTACTAGTATACAGGGTGTTTTATAGAAGGAACGACTAAACTTTTTGATTTGCTGGGGCTGTAATTTACTGGCACAGTGAAGTAATTTTTTTATTGTTTAATAAATTCAAAATCTAACAAATCAGTTAAAAAGACAATCTTAAACTTAATATCTTATAACTTAATAAAAGTTAAATGATAAATTGGTTAAAGGTTTAACGAAATAAATTAATTAATAATATCACAATTATTGATTACGTGTGTGTAATCCAGGCTTCATCCAGACTTCAGTATTCCGTAAAGTCATGTCAATCGTACCACCAAGCTATAAACAAGACATAGCCGGCACATCGGTCGGTCCTAAATCGATCGCGACTATAAATAGGGGCAGCCCTGACACCGCCTCGTTAATATTTTAAGTCAGGGTTGACACTCCAGCTGACGGGTTTATTAATGAAGAAAAATACGACGCTGGAGAAGATACTGCATTTTCCTTTTAAATATTACCTGCACTAGCTATTTGTTGACTTAAAATGTTAGCAGAGGGCCGTTTTAATTAAAAAATAAAGGATATATTCGACTTTAAAGCGGAAAGATTGTCAGTTTTTTTTTCAACTTCTTGTTTTCTTTTTAGGGTTCCGTACCTCAAAAAGAAAATACCAAACCCTTATTTGAAGCACTTTGTTGTCCGTCTGTCTGTCAAGAACCTTTATCTCAGGACATCGAGGCAGGTATCGAGTTGAAATTCAAATGATATACTCAATTCTGTGGTCTTTTGTGCTGTGAAAAAATAAACCTTTTAAATCAACGCATTCAAAACATACGGCTGTTTATGTCACAAGTTTGTACGGAACCCTCGGTGCACCAGTCTGACTCGCTCTTGGCTGGGTTTTATCGTGTGATCATTGCCTACTTCAGTATCAGAGTTTTCATTCCACTCATGCGCTACTGGCTTTTACATTCCGAAAATATTCACATCTCAAAAAATATTTTCAAAACACTTTACAAATAGACTTTCATCTTGTCAAACCTACTGCATATCCGCAAGCTTTCAAAACACAGCTAAAATAAATCGTCCCGGCCCACTTTCTGTTCCCACTCGACCGCCACTATTTTTAACGTAGCAGCCCTGATGTTGCGTTAATATTTTAGCACAGGGTTGACACGCGTCCGAAATACGCACAAACCGGTGAAATTTTTAAAATCTATTTACTTGCTTTGACTAACGGCACTAGGTACACGTATGTGTTGTATTGGGTTTTCAATTTAAAGTGGTTTTAGTAGTAGGTAGGTAATAGATATGTGTAGTGACAGCGGGTATTAGTCAAAGGGTGATAAAGGTACGGCGGCTCAATTGAATTTCCCTTTTTGTTTTGTGAACGTTTTTGAGAGATTTCAGTTAGGATTCTATTTAAAACTTAAAAGCTTTCAGATTACTTTTTCGAAATTGATTTTTGCTTTACATTAATTTATCATTGACTAGTTTTTAATTTAATTTTTGTTGTTAGTGTTGCCTTCAAAGCGTAGCCAGAAGTAATGTGTGTGTGTGTCTGTGTGTTGTTATTGTGTATGTTTTATAAGTTTTGACATGTCATGAATTGACCAAAGTATTTAAGTATTTATGTTCTAACATTAGATTGTAAAATGTGTATATCTTTACTATTAATAATGGATTGTACTGATCTGACAAATAAATCCTTACTAATATTATAAAAGCGAAAGTGAGTTTGTTTGTTTGTTTGTTACCTCTTCACGCTTTAATGGTTGTGATGAATTTTAGTACATAGATAGTTGGGAACCAGGAGACGGACATAGGCTAATTTTTATTTAAAAAAAGTGGGATGTGAGGGAGAAAGAGGGAAGAAAAGGGAAAAGTTAGTGTTGCTATTACAAATCAATAAGGCGCAAGGGGAACTGTGTTACCCCAAATTTAACGCGGGCGAAGCCGCGGGCGAAAGCTAGTAAGTAATAAAAATATATTTAAACTCAACTGTATAGTTAGTCCAGCGGTTACAAGTTGCAGATCAGCAAGATGTCCAAGGTTCAGTTTTCAATTCGGGCAAAGTGTTTTTGGGTATCGGCCTGTTGACATATAAAGGCTTGCTTCGGGTGCTCTGCCTAACTATAGCACTTCCGGAATTACAGGCGTATAACATAATACACACGCCAACAGGCTTCACACTATTTTTTAGGGTTCCGTAGTCAACTAGGAACCCTTATAGTTTCGCCATGTCTGTCTGTCCGTCCGTCCGTCCGTCCTCGCTTAATCTCTGTGACCGTTAGCGCTAGAAAGCTGAAATTTGGTACCAATATGTATATCAATCACGCCGACAAAGTGGTAAAATAAAAATTGGAAAAAAATGTTTTATTAGGGTAGCCACCCTATATGTAAAGTGGGAAGTAATTTTTTTTTAATATCAATCCTAACGTGTGATATATTGTTGGAAAGGTATTTAAAAATGCATAGGGGTTTACTAAGATCATTTTTTGATAATGTCAACAATTTCGGAAATAATCGCTCCAAAAGTAAAAAACAATGTGTCCCCCCCCTCTAACTTTTGAACCGTAAGTCTAAAAAATATGAAAAAAATCTGAAAAGTAGAACTTTATAAGGACTTTCTATGAAAATCATTTTGAACTTGATTGACACAAAAGTTTTTGTACACAAAGGACAAAAAGTTGTGCAAAATAATTTCTGGACTAAGTTTGTAGTATAATCGTATATGCAAGCTTTTTTTGTAACTTTGTTTACATATTTTATTATCCTGAACGTATCTTTTTTCAAACAAAAAAAGAATTATTGAAATCGGTTCCCGCAATCCAAAATTACCACCGAAATTGCACGTCTTTGTATTAATTAGTAACCCCGAGAGATGGCGTTGTAGGTACTTATTACATTGGATCGGGTATTACCGAATTGTTCGGTTGGCCTCATAACTGGGAACACTTATTGTGACGGACGGGAAACTACGGAACCCTACACTGAGCGTGGCCCGACACGCTCTTGGCCGGTTTTTATATATTTAATAAAATGTTACTGTTTCAATGTATCTTTAGACTGAAATATAAGACAAAAAAGGATCTGACTGATAGTACCCTTTGAACCTCTAATGTATTTTTCATTCCATCAATATCACTCTATTTTTAATTGAAACTAAAAGAGTCAATTACTCAAGAGACTCAATTGAATTGAAATACTTCGTCTAAATGTACAGAACCGTCCGTTGAATAGTGGAACCCTTTCACAGAGAATAAATATAAAACTAAAGGTGAACTGAAATGGTCGCATTGAAACTGAAATGGTGTTTTATTGCTGAATGGAGTAATTTACTGATGGGTTTCTAATATATGACTGTGATGTCGAAAGTGCTACTAGAATTCGTATCATATTGAAACCAAAAAGGAAAGTAATGTCTTCATTTTGTGAAGAGCAACCGCGGTGGTCTTTGCTGTATGACACAAGAAATGTTTTCCCTCAAGTTTATGGTGAATACGTATTAGGGTGTACAGTTTAAATTTCAGTCTATTCGCGCTGAGGTGTCCGGTATCTTTAGACAGACTACATTTATCCCGCACTAATTTGGCTGATCCTTACTGTGAGTGTTAGATCATTAAACCATATTAGATTTAATGATCTATCAGTTATTGTCATAAATACTTTTATTCTTATCCTTTATTTATTTGTATACACATTTTTTTTACATGTTTAAATATTTCTTGAATTGACATACAAAAATATATAAAAATAGTGGTCTGCCGGCAGGGTCCAAGCTACTGGTGGTTAGGGCTCTAGAGACTTAAACCTCCTCACAATGCGGGCCGTATGCGGGTACTGCCTTCTGAATCAGGCCCTTGATCCAGCCACCTAAGGATAACTTCGATAGATGGTCGTCGGGGCTCTTGGCTTTCAGGACATATTATTTTTATGTTCATTTATTGGTTTTTAAACATATTATTACATTTTTAAATATTTCAAAAAAGCAAGATTTTTTTTTTAAATATAAAAATAGTAGCCCACCGGTATCGGGAATAGGGTCCAAGCTACGGGCGGTCAGGGCTCCAGCGAAAGGAACCTCCTAACAATACGAGCCGTGTCCAGAAGTACCGCTTTCTGTATCAAGCATATATTGACGGCCCTATTGGTCTAGTGGTTAGTCGCCCTGACTGCTGAGCCGGAGGTCGTGGGTTCGATTCCCACACAGGACAAACTTTGTGTGATGAGCATGATTGTTTGTTCTGTGTCTGGGTGTGATTTATCTATAATATGTATGTATTTATAAATTATATAAGTATGTATATCAGTTGTCTGGTTACCATAACACAAGCTCTGCTTAGCTTGGGATCAGATAGCCGTGTGTGAGTTGTCCAAAGATATTTATTTATTTATTTATTTATTATTTATATATATGTATGTATGTATTTATTTTTATTATCATTATAATTTAGTGAGAGTTCCCATTCACCGTAAATTTCCTCACAACAAAGCATACAAGACCCTTTGTAATATCAGTAACATTTACTTTGACAGACAGAAATAGTTGGTAACAGCAAATGTCAAAATGATAATTCGCTGTCGTTCTTTTGTTTGAAACCACCATATTTCACCCACAAAGTGTTTTCCATTGAAGTTGTTGATCGTATTGAGTATCATTGTCAGCCTGCAGTTTATTTGACCGCTGCTGAATATATCAAAATGTCACATGGAGCGACTTTATACCAGGTTTCTTACTACCCATAACGTTCTTACTACCCATAACGACTGTCAAATAATTTTACATTTTTAGTAAGTAATTAGCTTTCCTTAATTACAAATATTGGCCAGTGTGACAAGTATTTAGACGTGAACCGTTCACGATTGTATTTATTATAGAACAAATCACAGTGTGTCTGTAACCGCAGCGATATAAAACAACCCGCGTCCAACCTGCAACAACAGCCGTAACTTACAATAACCTCTCGCTAATACGTTATCTCCAATAATAATCAGTGTTCGCGCCAAGTTGTACTTAGTACAGTACAAAGTAATGTCGAGCTAAAACAACACTAAATCAATTAGCCACAGCGTCGGGCGGCAAGTTTTGATTAAATTACTGCTGATATTATCTGAGGGGCAATTGAAACCGAAACCGATGCCACTGGCTACTTAGGAACGTGGGAGAAATTACGAGCGGAAGCGGAAAGGACGTTACACAAGATTTCTCTGCGGGTTCCCAATTTCAACAAAAATCTAGTGTCAATTGCTAGGTGCCACTCATTAAATTACAGTTTTAATACCAAGCGTAAATACGCCTGCTTAATTTAATAACACCCGACCATAGGTTTACACTCAGTCAACAAGACTGCCCATAGACTATCTAATCTTATATTTTATATTATATTATTATATTATATATATTATATTATATAGTATAATCTATACTAATATTATAAAGCTGAAGAGTTTGCTTGTTTGTTTGTTTGAACGCGCTAATATCAGGGACTACTGGTTGGAATCGGAAAATTCTTTTAGTGTTGGATAGTCCATTTCTTGAGGAAGGCTATAGGCTATATAACATCACGCTACGACCAACAGGTGCTGAGCAGCGCGGGTGAAACCGTGGGGAACAGCTATAAGATATGAATAAACCTTTCAAGTACAACGAGTTTCTCATACAATTATCTACTTATTAAATCAATTTAAAAAAAAACGATTATCGAGTTTTGTTTTTAATTATTAAAAAAAGAATCGGTTTTTCGAAATAGTTCCCGACCGCGTTTCACTTGCGGCACGTTATCAGCAAACGTCGGCTGCTGGCACAGTTCGTGGCTGAAGTGGCAACTTTAAGATGTTATTTAAGATCACAAGCTGCTGAAATACTGAGTCTAGTATTATTACTTTAAAAAATTAAATTGTCTTGCATACCTTAGCAAAATTTTCTCTCCAATTTTAATTTGAAAGAGCTTTTAATGTCAAAAGACATATTCTAAAACGGAAACCAGTCCTTGAGTTTGATTGCGGATTACTCTGTCCCAGTTATGATTTCGTAGCGAGCTGCTACGCCGTAGCAGTCACATAAGTCATTAGCCACAGCCACTATAAGTTTTCCTCTTCAAACCGTTTTTAAACATTTTTTATTTTGTACATTACATAATGTACAAAATAAAAAACTCACGTAGTACACTCACATTTGGCCAGTTGTGTTTCAGTCTCTTATAATAACGGGCGAGTTTATTGCTACCAACTGGGCACAAATACAAACATGGCTGTTGCAGATAAATACCTGATGTAAAAACCCAATATCTTCTATCCCTGTTACTACGTACTTTTATAAACACATAAACATTATTCTCCCTTAAAATATTACATTAAGAAACCTTATAGCGATGTCGTATCCGTACATAATGAGCAGTAATGTGACTTACTCTGCTCTGTAGCGCGTCGACGTTGATCCTCACATTGCTAAGCATGGGACTTAACTCAACGCGAGGCATTCTGCACCAAACCTTGAGATAATCTGTCTCAGCTCCTTTGCCCTATGTGATACAGTACTCCATTTTGAAGTTTACTACATTAATATGTTGAAATAGACATATTATTCTGGATACTTCAACTTTTATATGTTAACTAGCTGGAGCCCGAGGCTTTACCCGCGTGATATTTGAAAAAATATCCTGTGTGTTATTCCAAATTTCATCAAGATCCTTTCAGCCGTTTTGACGTAAAAGAGTAACAAACATCCATACATCCATCCATCCTCACAAACATTCGCATTTATAATATACTAAATGATCCTAAATGTGCGCGGCGGTTTGCCTGTGCCTACATACAAAATTTTACCAAATCCGTTTATCCGTTTGAGCGTAATGGAGTAAAAAACATACACACCAACTTTCACTTTTATAGTACCTATTAGATAGTGTGTTTCCCACCATTGGATATTTTTATGAAGATAACCGAACATGAGTGGTTTAGGGCAGTTCTTAAGCTAGCAGTGACAGTATGAGCTACAGAAAGTAAAATAAAATACCTACTTGTCGTGATGCCACATTTAATTATTGAAACAGCTAAACCGCTTTTCGGTCTGGTTATACCACACCAGAACACAAATGAATATTTTAATCACTGACCACATTGAACACAATGGTGGCTCTCGTATTCCAATAAATGCTGAGTTACAAACAAACGAGAGAGACACAAACAATTTATAAAGATAACATATTAATTGGATTCTATGCATCAATTGATTGGCGGGTTTAGCTGTCCATTGACGGATCCGTACGGGGTTGTTGAGACTCTCGGTCTGTGAGCGAACAAAAACTGCAATGGACTCTTGAAATAGATGGCGAAAGTTTTTAATTTTAAAGTTCACATCTATTTAAAAGCAGAGGGACAATGTTTAGTCAAAATTGCATTTCCGTGTCTTATCCTAATCGAAATCTTATATTGTATTTTTTTTAAATTAAATTTAAAGCATTCAGTGTATGGGAATGTTTTAGAGATATGAAATGGAAAACAACGTATTAGGTGTGGTTTGAGGTGAGTTTATAATAGCTTTTTTTATCAGTAAAATCAGTTTGAATAAATTAAATTCTTTTAACACATTCACAAGACATACATATGTAGTGGACACGCGACAATAGTGGCGGTAAGTCCCCTCTTTGAGGAGTGGCTGGAGAGGCGCGGCAGACTCTGACGCGGGTCCTCGCCGGACGCGTAAGTTTTGCGAGGTACCAGCACATAATCGGACGGGATGAAACGCTCGGGTGTCACCACTGTGACGATCGCCCGGAAAACACCATCGGCCGTCTCCTTGTAGAGGCGATCGGCGGCGGCGATCTCTCCCGTCCGGCCCTGGTTCAGTCCATGGTCCGGAGCGAGAGGGAATGGGAAGCGGTCAGTTCCTTCTGCGATGCAGTCATTCTAGCGAAGGACCAGCCACCTCCTTTGAGAGAGAGAACCTCAAACCAACCCAGCTGCCGCGGGAGACGCCACGGGCGTCGTGCGCCGCTAGACGTCTCCCTACCACCGAAGATGCGGGCCTGTGAAAGGTGAGCAATGGGTAGCTCACCGGCCGACCGTTCAGTGACGACAAGCCGCGTCGACGGCGCGTTAGTGTTCTACGCCCACCTCAAAGAAATGTCAGCAAAGCCGAGTATAAATCTGACACACCCCACCGCTCCGCAAAAACCAAGATATATGTAGTGAACAATTTCGTCATAAACATATACCAAAGCTAGTAAGATGGCGAAGAAAATAAAAAAAACCGTGAGGACTGTGACATTCGGCAACCCGCACGGGGCCGCGTGCTGGATTACAGCTCTCTTATCACAGAGAACAGAATTATGCCTTGTTGACTGATTATGCCGAGTTTTATCAACTATACCTAACATACCAAAAACAATCTCAATTGCAGAACAAACATTCCCTCGATGACGTCACTGGCGCGTAGGAAACATCGCACAAATGCGTGGCGCGTGTTGACAAGCGCCATCAGAAAGTCATTAGAGACGAAGTGTTACGCAAGAGTTTATTTTCACTTGACTTCCGTACCTCTTCAAGTACCTTCTATACCCATGTATGTATGGGGGTGGTGGGTTGCGGGTGCAAGCGGGGGTTGTTACCAGAAATGCAACGTGTGCTCCAATCATGTGATGAATGAATGGTCAACCTTTTGTATATTAACAATTAATGCCCTAATGTTTTTTAAGTGCGGCAACTGGAACCAGCCAGCAAGCTCTTGGATTAATCCTACTAATATTATAAACTAGCTTTCACCCGCGGCTTCGCCCGCGTTAAATTTGGGGTAATACAGTTCCCCTTGCGCCTTATTGATTTGTAATAGCAACGCTAAGTTTTCCCTTTTCTTCCCCTCTTTCTCCCGCACATCCCACTTTTTTAAATAAAAATTAGCCTATGTCCGTCTCCTGGTTTCCAACTATCTCTGTACCAAAATTCATCAAAATCGGTTTAGCCATTAAAGCGTGAAGAGGTAACAAACAAACATAAAAACACACTTTCGCTTTTATAATATTAATAAGGATAGTAAGGTTATATTTTGACAGTAGAAACGGTCATTATTTAATACCCAGACTAATGGTATGTAAATATTCTTCATTACCTTACTGTGGGTACCAGTACGTAGTCATCAGAATAATAAAATATCTTTAACGTTGAAAATTTGTAATATTTTAGCACATCGTATAATATTAATAACTAGTCGTAAATTGCATGTCACGGTAATTTCCCGGAGGCTCGCACTCGATAGACAATAGCACAGGACACCCCTCCCCCCCCCCCGCGCCCTCCTTACATCCCTATCACGCCTCCTGTAATATAACTGGCGGGCAGCGCTAGGGCTGCCTCACTAAAACAATACATGTGTAGGGGAGATCCTTGTACCATGGGACACTTTTCTTCAAATGTCCATAATTTAAGATCAGATTGATCAATGACCATGAATGTTGAAATTTTTATCAACTAGCCTGTAAGATCACAATATTATGAAGCAACAAACGACTTACTACGCTTTATTTATAAAAAAAATGGCATTTAATTATTTCAGAAAATTTGTCCCAAGGTACAATCATGGTTCGTACCTTGGGACACTAATATTTGTACCTTGGGACACATTTTGTTTCCATCATCTGACATAAATGTTATATATCTCGATAATTTAGGTATTAATGGGCAGCTGTTAAAGTCATTTAAAACACTGAAAATATAAGAAAAATTATCATATAATCACTTTTTATTAGATAATCAGTTAAACAACCATAATAACAAAAGTTGTTACTAAACATTACTACTGCTTATTTTTAGACGTCAGGCCGCATTTTTGACAGTAATTATCAAAACAGGTGCAATCTTCGTGTACCCATAGTTGACAAGTGACGCACTGAATCCAGTCTTCTGTGCTCGAAGTAGTGAAATAATGTCCCAAGGTACAAAAAATTCACGGTCCCGAGGTACAAATTTCGATTGTTCAAAACAAAGTGTGTTTATAATTTATAAATCACAGAAATCTATTGTACTGAAATAAAATAAGTGATTGTAAATATAAATAACAACTAATTGTATCATAATGAAACGGCTTAGCTCTAAATATTTCGATTTCAACACAGATTCAAGTGGATTGTAAAAAAAAATCGGGCGAAAAAATCACACTGCATATCACAACTAAACAACGACGCAAGATGGCCGACTTTCCTTGTTGCATCCTGAATATTTATGTGAAATGGTTACTAGATGTCGCTAGTTACCCTTTCTAGATGCAATATTTCTGGTTCAATGAGCATGTCCCAAGGTACAAGGATCTCCCCTACTAGAATTTTTTTTTTAAATGAAATGGATACGGACGACAGACGATTCGTTTATAAAATAATTCTCAAATATTGTATTAACACTTTAAGGGTGAATATCAGCGAATTTAAAAAAAAAGTGGCGGAACAAGGCAACATATTTACCACTTTATTTTACACAAGTACTGCCCGGATAGGTTAATATAAAAAAAAAACCGGTTAAGTGCGAGTTCGACCGTAGCACTAAACAACACAATTACATTTTTTTTATGTTTAACACACATTCAAATTACATAAAAATTTACACTCAACCGCAAAACTAAATGTTTTCTTCATAGTATCTTCATGAAAAACAAAACTACGGTTGCAGTTTGATGAAAACTTCAAATAATACAAAAACGAAATAACAAATCTTTGTAAGTTTTTTATTCGTCCTAAAAATATATTTTATTTTAAACTTTGAACTTCTGACTTTAAAACCTAAGCAAGTTTTTAAACGTGTATTTACATTTTAAGTTTCTTTTTTCAACTTTCAGTTCCGTGTATGAAGTGACCATAAAAAGCTACTCTTCAAATGTCAACTTTGTGATGCTAATAGTTTCGGAGTAAAATGGCTGTGACATTCGGACAGACAGACGGACGGCCAGAGCCAATCTATAACTACAAATAGGTGCTCCTAATGATACCAAGACATGCAAATGATTAATAAATTGACTGTTTGTTTCAAATCCCAGTTATATAAGGTCATTAGTTACATTTGAGGCAAAATGTGAGCACTTCAATGTACAATCAAGTTCAGTGACAGCCCTATTAGTACACAAGTGATACTCCGGGTGGCTCGACCGCCGCCGCCGCGCGCCACTAGTGCGTAATGTGTAATATAATGGGGTTCGCTGGTATTGTAGCGGGGTTTGTTTCTTGCCCATGATATGCAATGTGCTGAGATTTAATCTCACGCGCTTGGGTTCCTAGCCTTATGTAAGTCAGCGTGAATTTGTGTTTTGGGGTCACCATTATTCGTTCGACTTGGAGTTTGCATTAAGAGAAAATATATGTGTTTTTTTAAAACGTTGTATTTTGTTTGATTTATAAATATTTCTATAGTTATATCAGCCAAAAAGAAATTACATAATTATACTCATACACATTTTAAAGTAAGTAAAAATTGTACAATGCTTTCTTTTTTGTTATTTTTTTACAGTCGTGAGATTGAGTTAGCTCGTTTCAGGTAACACGTTACTTTTGAGGAATTCGGGGTTAGTTTCAGATGTATGTAGTACTACTAACTTATTTGCCAACTCTGACATTGTTTTTAACAAAAAGAGCCAGTTCTAGACCTAGACTGGCCCATTTTATAGGTCATTTTTATCATTCATATCATAAATTCTTACCAAACTTTTAAATCCTCGTGGATCACCCCTTACCTGTAACAAAAATCTTTTATCAAACATAATTCATCCCCTTAATCCAAGAAGAAGTATTACATGTAGTACACACATATTTTTATTAGTTATGCAAACGTATCAAACGACTCGCTACGATTCTACACACAATACTGCAATTGAGAAATCTTTTTCAATAATATTATATTTTCAATAATGTTATATATTTAATAATATTATATTATATTCAAAAACATAATATTATTTGATCCGACCCGTAAATCGAATCCATGACCTCATAGTCAGCAGTTCCGCTGCAACCAAAGAGCCTGTTCCAGTAAACAAATAAATAAAGTTAATTAAGTAAAGTTCATTAACAGCCGGTTGCACAGTGCGCCGCCATTAATTATTACGCACCAAAAACTTTCATTATATAACCATCATTATAACAGTAAGGCAAAGGTTCCACCGCGAGCTATGAAGCGATTTACTGTGTGCTCGCACAAGACGCCTACTTAAGTATTGCCAGTAAAGGGATTTTTTAAATTTATTTATTACGGCACTTCAACGACTTACCCACTTACATATCACAAAGCTACAACATCACAAACAATGAGAAGAGTGAGTTCGTCACTTACAGAAGTGTACAGCACTTGCAGAATCATAGAAAAGAAGTTGTAATTACAAATTATACACTTTGCAAAAATGTATCCCCGCTCGGGCGGAACATAGCTGTATCCGCATAGAGGCGATTGACGGCGGGGACCTCTCGTGTCCAGGCCTGGTTAAGTCCATGGTCCGGGCGAATGGGAATGGGAAGGGGTCTTCTGCGGAGCTGTCATGCTAGTGGCCGGACCTGCCATAGGGAGAGAACCTCAAACCAGCCGCAGCGCGAGACGACTCACAGTGAACGGTGAGCAATGGGTAGCTCACCGCTCGTACATCTATTAGCGACAGGCCGTGTCGTCGGCGCGTTCGTGCTTCACGCATGCCTTAAAGAAATGTCGGCAAAGCAGAGAGACTTGCCATGGACACTGCCTGCTGGGGTTTCGGGTTGTTTGAATAAGATACCAAGGCTACGGAACACAAAGGGCAAAAGAAGGATTGGTTTCAGTTAGTATAAGTAAAAGCCTAATAACCTCACTCCGCCCACAGCCTAGGAGTGGAGTGGAGTGGAGCTTAGGCTTTTTTTCATTTTTTTTTTATGTTGGGATCGGCTTCTGGACTAACCAGATTCAGCTAAATTGTAGTACTTTGCCAGGCAAGAACTGTACTACTCGCTTCTCGCCAATCACTAGCGGTGGGACTAACGACTATAGGTGTATGTATTTGCATTTAACAGTGAGTTAAACAAAAGAGAACATGGATTAAATTAAAGCCGCAAGTGTTTGCACCAATATTACTTCCGATAAAATGTATTATTTTCAGACGTGGATGCAATAAAAGATTCCATTAATAATATTTTACCAATTAATTTTCTGTTAATTCATTTTCCTGGAATCTTTTTAAATGTTTGGACAACTCAATGTTTTCCTTGTTAAACTTAAAGTAAAATAATTTCGAATCGCGAATGTCTGTATGTATGAATATTTGTTACTCGTAATACATACGCTAATTTTGGTCGCCAAAATGCGGTGTTCCCTTGGGGTAATCAAATAACTCAAACATGGTTTATCACCGCAGGTAACACTGCGGGGCGCAACAAGTGAAAATAAACGACGAAGATGAATAAAACTATAGGTTATTTGGTTAAATCTAAATGTGGTTTGCACCAGTGCACAGTACAATTTATTCATTATTTCAGAGAAAACACTCGGCTTTCTTATCGATTGATATTAATCCAACGAACTCATCCTGTGAAAATAGCATGTTTTAGCAATTACGTATAGTTTGTCACCCTACTGTATGGGACTGAGTCGCAACCGTACTTAGCCTTAATAATTAATTTGTATGTGGACCGAGGAGTTTTCTCGAACCTTATGAAATACAGCAAGGTAATACTACTTTTCAAAACTGGGGACAGTGAAGACACCTTTGTAGCTTCGTATCCTTTTTAAAAATAAATGCTGAATACAGTTATACTGTGTAAGTTTTTATGTTTGTCCGGTAGGTGCAAGAGACGCGACATCATTCAAACATAATTGGGGCAACTATTTGTGTCCTATTGGTGTACATCTCTGCATAATCCTTCGGGTAACACACGCGTCATATTATGTTTGTTAATAAAATATTGTATTCGATTAGAGACTGATGTAGAAGAAATGTAAAATGAAAAGTTTCCGCTTTCCCAAATCTCGTACAACTTCTGTAAAACTAAATATGTTATGTACACTTTGTAATGATGTATCTGTTTTACTTCATGTTCTTTATGTTACGAAGTATTTCGTAGAGCGATCCATCAATCGTTATTGAAGCTGTTAGATTTAGTCTACCAATATATCTTTCAACATTATAAATAAAAGTGAGCCAAGTCATATCCATTCATGTTGTAATCATCTTGTATATCACAAGAGACTGTCAACGTTGATAGAATAAAAGATTTGAATAGCTTTCACAAAATATAACAGACTGGTAAAAAATCAAATCCTCTAACAATAAGTGACACCTAGAACGCCTAAATAATATGATGATTAATAATAATATGACTGTCGTTTCAACTATTTGCGTTGATCTATAATTTGAAATTAAAATCAAGTGTTAGTAAAAATAGATAAAAGGTTGAACTTAGAAATACAACCTCTACCTCTTTTAAGGGTTCCGTACCTCAAAAGAAAAAAAAAACAAACAAAACCCTTATGGGTTCACTATGTCGTCTGTCTGTCTGTCTCTCATCCCATGGATACACGCATAGTTTGAGTTGAAATTAGCGCGAAATACTGAAGGCTAGTCCCTTGAATCTGGGAAAAAATCAACAGTCTTCGCAAATGAAAATCTACATCTTCGAATCGTTTACGCATTCGTAAAGGAAATCATGTTATTTGGCAAGAGGCAATAATAAAAGAAAAAAACCGTTAATAATAAACGCACTACAAAAAAAGTGATTATAAACTACAATTACAGATGATAATCTAACTGCTACCTTTTTCAATGTTTAGGGACAACAGTATTTCAACGACAAAATTAAGATTTCTAAATTAGAGATTACTCAAAGTATACGCAGTCAACAAAAGGCCGTTACGTCGCAGGTTTGTACTGAACCCCGACTCGCACTTGAGCGTTTTTTGCTATAAAACGATGTTGAATCTCTTTTCAACTTTCAGAAACAGCAATTAACAATGAGTAACTTTAAAAATAACCCTTATTTGACCTTTTTGAAGCTTAACTTACAAAAACAAATAGTCTAGCCAGTACTTTCTAAAAGCAGACTAGGCATTTTGAAACTGCTTTTAAGAGAACCAATAAAAAAGAAGTTAAAGTTTATTTTTTTTATATAAAAGCTTGGATCAGTGAGTGGTATGCCCTAGGGATTAAGTTAGAATATTTTCAGTTTTAACACCCCCCCCCCTCTCTGTATAAAACCAGCACTTATTTCTGTGGGTATGATTTAATATGCGGGTCGGTATTTGTCTGTTATCAACAATTTTGTACCTAAATTGAACAGTATCCTTACTTTAATATTATAAAAGCGAAAGTGAGTTTGTTTGTTACCTCTTCACGCTTTAATGGCTAAACCGATCTTGATGCATTTTGGTACAGAGATAGTTGGGAACCAGGAGATAGGCTATTTTTTTTTTAAAGTGGGATGTGAGGGAGAAAGAGGTAAGCAAAGGGAAAACCTAGCATTGCTATTACAAATCAATAACTCGCTAGGGGAACTGTGTTACCCCGAATTTAACGCGAGCGAAGCCGCGGGCAAAAGCTAGTACTCAATAAAATTTACGATCAAGTTCTAGGAACAAGTAAAATGTTCTAAAGCTTTTCAATAACCGGAACATTGTTAGTCTTAAAAGATTTTTCTTAAAATCATTACTGACTATCTGCCAAATTCATGTAGTCGTTTAGTAAAAAGTTACCCAACAGACAGATAGGAACTTCCGCGTTTATTCGTTACTGTTTCCGGTGTAATATTGTTGATTGATAGACTCCCAGGGACCACGGCATGAATATTCATGATTCATCTTATTCTTCGAACGAAGTCAATTTGAAACTTTGATTGATTTTGTATCAGCCACGTTTTTATAATAAGTAAAGAGTGTCTTTTGTTTGGCTTTCTAAAAGTTCATAAAATTTTCCGCTGAAATACTGAGAGGGTAAAGTTGAAAATATTTTTTAAATTCCAAATTGAGTGAGCTACGTAAAGCAAGTAAACTAACAGATTTCTTGAGAAAACTGTAAGTTTTTTAGTTTTATTCGCCAGTTACTTTAAGTTATGTGAATTAAAAAATTCCTTAGATTGTTTTGAAATAAATTGCGATTTAAAAGATTTGTAATAAAACTTGCCAGAGAAGATGTTATTTGAAAAAAAAGCAATAACTTTTGCACAAACATGGTAATTATAATATCATACTCAACAAGACTCGTTAATTTGAATAACAAGTTTAATAAAAATATACAATATTCGCTACCTACGACAACCTTTATAAATCTATTTTTTTGGCCAAAAAGTAACCAAGAATATAATCCGTCGGTAATTACTTGTTGGTAATATTAATAATACCTAGTACAAGTCTGGTCCCTAATGACGGAGCAATAAATTGCTGGAAATTGCTCCAATGATGGCGGTTTATCCTCAAGGGCTTACTGGAAAGCTCTTACTAAAGAACCCTTAGGTATCCATGTATTTTTTTCCTAGTAATTGGAGTTAGCCTGGATTACATTTCATAGTAAGTAGGTTGTAAAGGGCTAAAGGTTTATACTTTTAGGGGATGTAGATAAAGGATTGGTCTGCGGTGAGCTTCGCGTACTCTGTCCTACGATGGGTAATTGTGTTTATACTTGTGTATTGTATAGTCCTATATGTTTCTAAGCGTTCTGTGTTTCTTATAATTATTATTAACTAGCTTTTGCTGGCGGCTTCGCTCACATTAAATTCGGGGTACACAGTACCTGTAGTTTTTGCCCTTGCGCCTTATTTATTGTAATAGCAATGCTAAGTTTTCCCCTCTTTTTCCCTCACATCTAAGTTTTTTTTAAATGACAAAGATTGTCCCATATCCGTCTCCAGGGTCCCAACTATCTCTGTACCAAAATTCATCAAAATCGGTTTAGCCATTTAGACGTGAAGACGTAACAAACAAACAACTCACTTTCACTTTTATAATATTAGTAAGTTTTTAAAGTGCTTGCATTGTCTTAGAGTTAAATATGTTTTTAATATACTTTTTGAGAATCATTATGCATCGTGACAAATGAAAAGATTAGAAGGCTTTGTCCAGTGCTGCGATGTTACTTCTCAATAATAAGAATGGTCTTTAATTCCAACGTACGATATGTAGGAGAGACGTGCAAAGATAAATCAATAATTTATCGTTTCTATCTTCTATATAACTGTCTGGTTTCCTCACAAAAGCGAATTACTCTATTGTTTTATGTATTTGTAAAATAGAGTTCAACTTACATTTCTGCAGTAAAATACAACTTAAATTTCCTAGCTAGCTAATTTTCACTACAGAACTGAGTTTGGACGCTAACATCATAAATTCCGTTTTGGTCGAAGTAATATCGTTTCGTTCCGATCGCACTCCATCACAGTGTAGACAGTTTCAACTGCACTGCGATTTACGCAGTTTGGGGCAGTTTACAGTAAACACTACTAGAACACGTCGAAAACTCGAATTAAACAGAAATTTTATTTTCTGTCATTCTATTTTCAGTCAAGGAACCTGGTTTAAAACGAATCGATATCCCTGAAGGTCATGTTTTCGAATAAAGTTGAAAGAGAAGGGGGCTTCTGAGCCCAGCAGTTAACTAGTTGAAATATGTATTATAAAATAACCTTATATTGTTTTAAAAGATCTTTAATGTTTATAACATGTTTTTGAAATCAGGAATAAAATAAAATATCCAATAAACCAGAAGAATGAGCTGTCACAACAAAGTGACAGCTTAGAGACAAATCAAACAAAAGCAAGCAAACCAATTTATCAACGTCATCTTAATCCCAGAGCAACACTCAGCCCGGAACGGTCCCACTGCTGGGATACAAGCCAGCTTTTAGAAAAAAGGACTAGTCTGTAAAATACCACAAACAAATATTCTTTTATCTACTCTTCATTACGGGATTATTCCCGTTAGAGCGGTTTGGTGAATGTCACACTTTTATCTGTTTATATTTTTTGACTTAAACAAAGATTGTCTCCTAATTTAAGTAAACTCAGCTGAGTACGCGTGCCTCACATGAAGCTGCCTATCTGACCTCCACAAGTTATTTACTTGCTCACCCAATACCGCGTGGAAGGATAGTGACTAGTCATCAGATTTTCCGGTTAAGGTTCGGTCAGACCGGTACGGATAGTTTAAGGACCGGATTTCGGACACTGACAGAAACAATGTACTGAAGTATCAGAAGACCGGACACTAACTGTCCGGTCTTTACAGCCAATTCGTAATCATTTCGTGCCGGTTTTAGTGAACCTTTAGGCAGAGTTTTTGAGATGGACAGATATTTGCAACTGAACTAATTAATAAGTGAGGTAAGCAGTGTCCCACATGGGGTATCGAGGCAATAAATCGCGCGTAACGATGTCTCACCGCCGCCCGCCGCCTCCTCGAGGGACGACAGATACGTTTCAATATCCCTCTCAAAGATTATAATATGACACTCTATTAATTCGCTACAGAGAGAAGATTATAGAATTAGCGCCGATGGTTGAAATTGGGAATAACGCAATGTTCAGCTTTGGTTTGGTTAGTTTACTTTTACAACTCTGTTTTTATATTGATTGAAAATGTGACTGCATTATTTGTTAATATGAATTTAAATTTCTTTTATATTTTTTTACACATATTGTTTACATTTTCACATATTTCTTAAAAACAATATAAATTAAAAAAGGAGCAGAGTCCAAGCTACCGGTGGGTAAGGCTGCAGAGCAAGGAACCATTTGCCAATGTGGGCCTACTTCCTTCTGAATCAGGCCCTTGGACCAACCGCCTAAGGAGAGCTTCGATGGTCATCAGGCCATTGACCGTAGCGACTATCGGCACAATGATAGCCAAGCTCACATTCCACATATCGACAACGTCGTTTACTAACTTATTTCCCTTACATATTTTAGTTGTTTCTCTTTCTCAGCTGTCACGAGGTTCTCGTCATGCGGTATGGTAACATCGATCCATTACGCGGCGCGCTGATTGGTCTATCACCACTATGTCAGACTTATGGGCGACAATAGTCCTGTCAGTGATAGACCAATCCCACTACAACGTGACATGGTCTTTCTAAAGAACTGGATCCGACACATAATTGCAGTATGGTACCTCAAGTTCCACAAGTTTATATTTTAAGACAAGTTGCTGGTGAATAACCCTAGCTACTTGGTTATGCCCGAGTTTCTCGGTTGCGGTCTTCGCGTTTAAAAAGCTACAAACTCCGTTCATCTCCAATGATCGAGTTTAGTTTGAATCCATTTAAGTATGCTGAAAGAGTACATCAAAACTACGGAATATTTTATTTTTCCCTCAACATAAAATTTAAATAATCTACCAAAAACTGAATTCAATAACACTTCTGCAATAAAATTTCATTGAACGAAATCTCTCACAATTGATAAGCGAGAGAGAATGTAAAAGGGAAGCGTTGGATGGCGACAAGTCGATGAAGTGAATTATTTCCAGCTGAGCGCGGCGCGCGGCGCACTGTGCGGGGTTCGGCTCTGACGCGGCTCATTACCTCCGGCGCGTTCACCGCGACAAACGTATACTGTGTATCAGTTTTGAAATACAACATGATTGGTTTTAAAATTTTTAACAAAAGCATTGGTGTGTGTACAATACAGATATTATATAACACTAGCTTGCTCCCGCAAAAAAGTATTCTAAGTGTTATTCTAGACTATATATAATCTGCATCTGTGCCAAATTTCATCAAGATCCGTTCAGTAGTTTTTTCGTGAAAGAGGATCAAACATACCATCCAACATACAACTCACAAACTTTCGCATTTATATATAATACTAGCTGTGGCCAGCGGTTTCGCCCGATGCTCAGTAAGGGGCATGAAAAATAGATGTTAGCCGATTCTGAAACCTACCCGATATGCACACAAAATTTCGTTTAAATCGGTCCAGCCGTTTCGGAGGAGTATGGGAACGAAAACTGTGACACGAGAATTTTATATATTGGATTGTATTATGCTAAAATACTTATACTTCTGCTCTAGAGTCATAATTCTTACATCCAGTCTTCGTTTTACCGTATCGATGAGAATCTAAATTGAGTCAGCCCAAAATAAGGCGCATAGTTTGGTGCTATCAGTAGCGTCTATCAGCTTCTGTGATGAGATAAGATGTCCCATCGTTTTATGGCGCAACACTACATTTACACTCCAGGGCTCAATCATCTAAGAATCCCCACCTGAACAGGTTTTCTTTGCTTCGGCCAACGTGTGTCTGGAGGTTATACTAAAGGCTTCCATGTCAGCCATGACAGCTCGTGTCGAGTCACAAGTGGGTTTGCAGTTTGCATAAAGATATTATTATTGAATAAAAGTATTTCAGAAGTCCTTTGTTGATAAACTATCTATTGAATTTCAAAGTGAATATTCTTGAACATTTTAGTTGTAACTTTCATGTGATTATATATTATATGTTTGCCGTGGACAACATTGTGTATATAACTTGATACTAAATAATCATTTCATTCTGACGTAATTATGGTGTATAATTTATACAATAATTGTGAGGTGTGTGTATGATTAATTATGACGTCCAAATAATGAATTGATGTGGGCGTCGCGCCACAATTATTTATGTATATTGGCTTTTGAATATTAAATTATAATTATATAAAATTGTTGTTACGTTACGTGTCGCTTGCTAATGTAGTGAACGTAGTATTTTGTAAATTAATATACAAGCTCTTTTTTAGGTTTGATTTTAGAAAAAGCTGATTATATCTAGATAGATAGAATAGTTTTGAATATGTACACCACATTATATTGATTTTCGTACTTATTTTTAGTACTTTTAGTTCAGAATAAAATAATATTTCCCTACCAAATTCTGCCAGTAATCATTTTTTCGAAGGAAACTCAGTAAACGTTTCTTAACACTTCACCAAATTGATCCTTAACCTTTCCAAACCAGAGCTAATAAAATCTTCAATTTTGGGAAAAAAAAAACTCAAAAATGCTCGTCTCGTCGTTAAATAAACATATTATGATCGCAGCTTGAAGGCGGAGAGAAATAAAATTTTATACTCTCCAGATAAAGCCTCAAATATTCAACGAGCGCTCTAAATTAGGCTCTATGAAGCCGAGCTTTATTCATGCACTCGTTTCAGCGAACATTTCCTTCTCAGAGTTTCGTCAGCGAATCGCGAAAACGGAGGTTTGCTTTTATTGTGTTTATCTGTCACGTTTCACTGCATGATTGTAATAAGTTTCTTTGTTACTACATCAATTACGCTGCTAACATTATGCCTACGGCGTAGCAAGAGATACAGTTAAGCGTAGCATCTCCGCCGTGACAGCTACAAGCAAGCATTGCCTACGGCGTAGCAAGAGATACAGTTAAGCGTAGCATCTCCGCCGTGACAGCTACAAGCAAGCATTGCCTACGGCGTAGCAAGAGATACAGTGAAGCGTAGCATCTACGCCGTAACAGCTACAAGCAAGCATTGCCTACGGCGTAGCAAGAGATACAGTTAAGCGCAGCATCTACGCCGTAACAGCTACAAGCAAGCATTGCCTACGGCGTAGCAGTTAAAGAGTAGCCTCACTTACGCCGTAGCAGTTTTAAAGTAGTATCTGTAGCCTCACCTACGCCATGTCAATTACGGTACAAAAAAACTAGCATCGTTATTTCGGCTCCTACTCTCACAAAGTTATAAGTTCCATCATGAAAACTGTAAAGTGGTCAAAGGTTCTGAAAATATGGAAGTTAAGATATTTCCATTGGTACGTATGGGGTCGATATCAGATCATTATAAGTTTTTGCTCGTGAATGGGCCGAGCTTCTCGACGAGAAAACTTTGTCGTCGCGCTAAGTCGCTGCCCTTTCACGTAAACTCCTTGATACGTTTACTTTGAATATTCAGATGTCTGTTTAAAATGTAGCAAGTTTCTAGAGGATCCTAAAATCTTATAATACTTTTTAAGCTTAATACGGTGTTTTGTTTAAAAGTTGATACAGTTCTATTATTAGCATACTTGACTTCTTTATCATTAAGGTTTAGTAATTGTTTAAAGAACAAACTTCTTTGAGTTTCACAATCATCTTAACAACAAAATTTAATAACTATATCAACTTCTTTTCAAAGAAAATTCCCTCCATTAACATCACCATTATAAGAAAGATAACATTCTACATTTATCTTTCCTGTCCGCGAGCTGCGCTCGTGCACGTATAGAGTTAAATCTTTATATTTACTTTTCAGCGTTAAGTACTTTTAAACGACACTCATATTATAATACACTATGAATATTTTTTTTCAGATTAACATTAAATCAAATTGTTTACAGATCTAATATGTTCAATGCGAAAGTGTCTCTATCATATGAATGTGTCGATATTGATATTTCTGTCTGTTACGTTTACAAATCGGTAGAACGTTCCCAAGGGATGATATCTATGATGGCGCAGACGAAGTCCCAGCTTAAGGTAATGTATACATACAATATCCCTACCACTAGGTATACTAATGTCTCAAGCCCAAGTACAGGGACTGCGGTAAATTTCAACAATTTTCCGTAAATAGAAGTCTAAAATAAACTTCAAAGAAGTATACTTATAGACTGTAGGTACACTTTCGTTCCAACGCACAATTTGACCTTTTGAAATTAATTTTGTATTAGACCTAATACGGTCAACTGGACGCCAATACCCACTTGAATTGCAAAAACGGTCCTTGTTGCTATAACATAAAGGCGCTGTCAATGTTGAGGTACATTTCTGATGATTCTCGACTGTACGCATAGCGTGGTAAGGGCTAAAGTCCGCACATGATGAAAAGCTTGCGTGTTTTCTTGTGCCGTTGTTTGGCTTGTCTTGTCTGACTATTCACGGACTACAATGCGATGTCGCTTTCCGATAAAAGCGAAAATAGTCTCTTTAAAATCTACACTTTGAATTTTAAGTTTTTAATTGGTAAATAATTTATTTTTAAATAATTCTGGTAAGTGGCCGAGCGACTTTAGAACAGTTAGTATCTTTTTTTAAATCAGTCTACATGCAGCCTATTTTACCCTTTCTTTCCTTGAATTATTGCTAAAGCAAATCAGTAGGAACTTAAAACTAACCTGGAAATTAATATGAAAACATTAATAAAATTACTAGCCAAGACCAACGTAACAGGATAAAAGTTCCTTTCTCGAGTAGTCCCCGAATGTTGGCCGCAACCGGACTTGAAAAGAATCATTTAAGTAAATGTGTCCAAGCGTTTTTGAGGAGTCGCACTCGTTACGAGAACCTCTTCGGAGTGCGGCGGGAGGAAGTTGGCGATCTCTGAAGAGACGACAATTTATGTCGCTGTGACCGTGGTTCTGAATGCGTTTTAAAAATAGAATTTTGATATTGAGGTCGCGTGGGTCCAGATCATTTTGTAATTTAAATTTCGAAGAAAATCTGCTTTATAACAAGTTTTTTTTAAACAATGGTTTATGACGGTGTAGAATTATTTAGGTCTTACTTATATAATCCATGACAAGTGCATGTAAATTCAAGGTCGCGTGGCCTATGGAAAGTGTTGAGACAGTTTCATCGAGTATCAATTCAAATTACAGTAAGATAACTTTAACTAATTTCGTGATTGTTCGCCACCCTGCCGGGGTTGCGGGTTGTTCGAAAGAGATACCCAGGCGCCGGAACGTAAAGGGCATTAGAAATAACATGGGTGGGTTTTCGTCAGTACAAGTCTGACACTCCCCCGCGCTCTGCCCAGAGCGGGGGTCCTTTTTTGATGATTTCCCATTCCAAAAAAAATCACCGCATATCACCGCGCTGTCACTCACAGCGCCTGCCAGAGCCTGGCAGTACTCTCAATATGTGTTTTAATTTTTATTTTTGCATCTTTCTGTAAAGCTTACATAAAACGAAGGTCAGAACGACAATTAAAACTTCATCTAATGAACCCGGCTACCTACATTAAGTCTATCTGTTTCAGCAACCGTTCAAAAATATTCAAATACGCCCCGGAGTCCTAAACATTCCCCATTGTCTGAACATTCTTCTTAACTTTTCCAATTACCCGACTGTGCCCGTAAAAAGTACAGTTCGATTGTTTGCAATCACTTCTTTAAGCTGAAAAGGACGGTAATAAATTAAAACGTTCTCGCCCTATGCGCCGACTTGCGCCGACTTGCGGAGACTTGCTTAAAGTCCTGAACTATAAAACAAAACTTTGCTCGAGTTTCGTGCGTTTTTTGCAATATACTTATTTTGTAAGTGGACACCTCGAAATTGGTTCTTCTGGCTCACGTTTACGTTTTTTGTCTACATACATTAAAAACAAAGGCGCCTAAAATATATTGATTTTCTTCAGCGAAACAAAATAGTTTTTTGAGTATTATATTTTTAGAGGAGTATCATATTAAACTCCTCTAAAAATAAAATACATCTTGAAAATCTTAATAAAATATATAAATCACGTGTCACGTTGTTTGTCCGCAATGGACTCCTAAACTACTTAACCGATTTTAAATTAAATTTGCACACCGTGTGCAGTTTGATCCAACTTAAAAGATAGGGTAGGTACGGTAGGTAGAGTAGGTAGAGTAGAAAGATTAGATAGAAAGGTAGAAAATTGCATTTCAACGCATGCCGGGTCACAGCTGTCATATAAAGACGAATCACTTTGAAAGCGTTTTTGGCTAAAACACCACATACCAAGAACTTGATTTTAATGACGTATGAAAAACTTCTCGTAAATCTGAGTGTACCTTTACAAAATCTCAATGGCAGTATTTACATTGTCTGTATATATCATATTCCTAACACGTTAATATGATAAAAGAGGATTAACTCATAATCCTCTTTTTCGGCTTCCAGAGCGCGGATAATAAGTCTTTGTACCTCCGAGCTGGCGCCGGATAGAATTTAAATATGAATAAGATAATATTATAGTCGAAGAAATTCAAAGATAGCTAATTAGTGCGGCCCCGAGTGGCACGTATACTGTATACTGTAGACTGCGGAGTACAGATTGATCAATTACCTTAGTTATAATTATTTAGAGGTAGGCGAAGTGTCTGGAAGGTAAAATGTTTGATATTAATATCGTTGTGTTTTGTTGTGAGTTAGATAATCTGCAATTTGAGGAGAGTTGATATCATTTATTAAATTTACCTTTACATAATAGTAATTACTTATTTGTAGTTTTAAAGTTAACTTTTGTTATTTATCTTTAGCACAAAAGTTCTTATACTATTCAACTATTTCTATATCAATACACTACATAGAAAACGTTTCACTTCGTCGTGGTTGTACTCTTGTAATCAGCTGATATTGTCAAGTATCGTCTATAAATAAAGCGCAGATCCTCATCAAGCTCAGCGTATCTACTACAAAGCCGTCGCACTCTATTTCGGGCACAAACCTCCCGACACAAGGGATAAGGGCACACTTCCTGCACTGAGGTCGCATTTAAAAGGCAAATTCTTCGATAAAATCCACAGATAATGAGAATTTATGTTCAAACAGGATAGGGATCAAAGTTGCACGGCCGACGGAATTAATTGCTTATTCAAGATTTGGATAAGAAGGGTCACGGCTGTTTGGGTATTGGGAAATAAACTTTCACGATATTTAGGTAACGAAGAACATTTTTCAATGGGAGAACTGAAAAAGTTTTTGCATCATAATGGATAAGGGTTTCATTAATACTCGTTTTTAGATTTAAAAAAAATAAAAGAAAATTTAAGTACATTAATATGCAAAGCCTTTTTATTATTTTTTCCTTTATTCGTAAAAACAACAAAAACTGGCAACACGTAGTTACTTCATTAAAATGTTTTCGTCATCATTGCCGTTTTGATAGATTTTTTATAGCCGTAATGTCCCACCACTATCTAATGGCTATCCTTAATCAATCACCGTCTATTGACGACAGGCCGTTCGTGTTTCACGCGCGCCTCATACAGATGTCAACAAAGCAGAGGGGCTTGCCAAAGCCTCCGCCTGCCGGGGTTGCGGGTTGTTCTAAAGAAATACCGCGGCCCCGGAACGTAAAGGGCAATAGAAGGATCATGGGTGGGTTTTAGTCAGTAAAAGGCTGACACGCCCCCCCCCCTCCCCGCTCCGCCCAGAGCGGGGGAAGTTATTTGATAGTTTTCCCACCCCAAAAAAAACACAATGGAGACAGAGAAATAGAGGATTTTCCCCAGCGGTCGTTACACTTGTCAGACGGGAAGTTATTTGATGATTTCCCATCTGTTAAGAAAACTCGTAAAATGACCACTAATAGTGAAAATAAAGAAGAAGAAGACAAGCTTTGCCGACCTTAAATACATTTAGGATAAGGGCAGAGGAATCATGATAATTTAATTAAAGTAACTTGCAAACTTTACGTCGAAGTAAAGCATTTAAACAAGTGTATCCTCTTTTTACCAAAAAAGGACCAAAAATAAAAAAATACGTCCAATAAAAGAAAGGTTTCGCTCATCTTGATTAAATTCACCGCGACTTAGATCTTAGATTTCCCAAGACGACGGACTATGAGACCACGTCGCACAGTGCGCCGTATTGTGACATGAACTAGACAAAATTAGGGCACTTGTCGTTTATTGATTGCCTTTTTGAACCAACGTACTGCAAAGGAAGAGGTTGAGCTTAAACTGTTGTAAGAAATGTAATTGCAAGCGATTAACCTGTATTAGTATTATTTGTTAATATTTAATCTACTAAAGATTAAATGTAAACAAATAATTCTTTGAATGTTGTTTTTGCTGTTACATCTGGCTTCAAATACCATCATTTGCTGGCCATGATTTATTACGATGTAGTTCTAAAGAAACGAGATTAGTTTATATATTTGACTAATATAATAACATCGAACTAAGTTTGGTGCCACATTCGCTAAGTCGCGAAAAGTCAGATTTTAAAAAAGTGACTGCATTTTAGTTAGCACACTGTGTACCCCAGCTTACATTGGAGGACTTAAGTTTAATTAAGATTTTATTTAATTATTTAGGCACTACATACTGCTTATTTCTTAAGAAATTTCTTCCCAATTAGATATATATTCCAAATTAGATTATATACATAGAGTGTAGAAAAAATAAAACAAGTAAATTTAAATGCTATGTTACTGTTATTTTCAATAAAAATAATGAACTTCATGTTGTTAACTGTTTTATCTAAAATAAAGCAAATTGTGTTGTGTTTCACAAACAAATCATTGTCTGAATTGAATTCGTTACCAAAAAATTTGTATGCATGAAATGAGTGCACAGCGTAACACGAAAATATAACTACATTTTTGTTTAAAATAATAAAATTAAATCAGATGCAGATTGTTTGAAACCAACAACTAGTTTGGAAAGTTGAACAAACATGAAAAAATAACAGGAACTTTAAAGTATTCATAAAAATATTCAACGCGCTAAAAGCGAAATGACTTCCGTAGTGGCCGGCGGGGAGCAGGGGCGTGCGGGGCACGGGGGAGGGAGGGGCTGAACTAACAACATAATAAAACTGTACACAAAGTTGTTACGCGGTCGCCGCACAGTGGGCCCGGCTCACACCCGACGTGGACAACACTTTCAACTTTGCGATAATTATTTTGTTAATTGTTTCAAGTTCAGTCTGGATAGAGCTGTGAATAATTAAATAGAAATTAAATAAAGAATATGTTTTTTAGTTCGAGTTAAATCGAGCTTGCCTAGGTTGGTCCATGGATGGGTGACCCGTTAGGTACAGAGTTTCCCCAGTGCCACAGATCGCACGTTAAGCCGTTTGTCCCGGCTGTCATTTGTAGATATTTGACAGTCGTTACAGGTAGTCAGTGGCTTAGTAGTCTGGCAATCAGTTGAACCACCCAATTAGTTCTGGGTATCGTAATACCCAGCACTAATTGGGTTGAGCAGGTCAGATAAGTAGTCTCTCCTCTCCTCTGTAAAGTATTGATATTCAACTTCATCCGGTTAGACTGTAAGCCAACCCTAACACACTCATACAAAACTACAGTCGACATATTGTGTTCAACACTACGATCAGCCTGAATTCAAAAAGTATGCACTGTGCGCCAATCACCTTTGAACTTAGGCAAAAAGGCAGCGGTGCTTTATTTAATTTTATTATAACAAAACCCTTTATCGTTTACTAAAATGAATTTAAAAGGTGACAAATGTAATTGTACGTCTGGCGGAAATGTGACGCATGTTTACTGAAGTGATTCATTTACTTGTAACGTTTCGTTGACAGGCACGCGAACTGATTCATTAGCATGCACCAAACGTACAGACTGTCCCGTTGGTCTAGTAGTCACTAGCGCTACTGCTGAGCTTAAGGATTATTGGTTCGATTCTCAGGTCATGCTAAAAATGACAAAGAGATTTTTCAAAAAGAACTTCTTATTTTCCCGGAGTACTGGTTTGTGATCTGTAGAAGTCAGTGGTCTCGCCGTCTTTTTAATGGCATGGGACTTAAACATAACTGACGATTTGTTAGTATTATTTTAAGTACTTGTACCACTGTTTAATCCTATGAAAATACAAACCTGAAGTTATATTTCAAATATACGAAGATCGTAAATGAAATACAATATCAGTTCTAGCAGAATATTGAGACAGGGAGCAAACACCAGCCTGTATTCTCACAAATATTTGCGAACACACGAGATCTGAACTCTCAATACTGTTGAGTCTCGTGCACAAAATACGGCGATGTCAGGAAACCGAGTTTGGTAGTCAAAACATGGCTTCCACTTTGTTGAGCATCTAGTTCACAATATGGACGACGGATTGGATTGCTGGACCGTGGAAACTGTGTTAGCGTTTTTTTTGTGTCGAAAATATGTCGATGACGGTATAAATTTGTTTGCCAAGATTTGCGATGAACTTGACAAAAGTAAACATTAGCTGTTTAACTTATGCGGAAGTTATATCGTTATTGGTGAACTTTGCTATCTATATATATTTAGACAAGCAAAAGACTGCATAAATAAAATCTTTAATTTCCGATTAATTTATGGATAGCGTCACTGATAATATTTCTCTCTAAATTCAATTCCAATTTGATAATTGCCAGGATTACTCGGCCCATTGAATATCCACAGAATCAATAGGCTCCTCAAACAGCCAAGAGGTTCGTCAACGTAATGCTAAGCCTTATAACGGACGCGGGACGGTTGTCTGTTTGAGCATAATGCTGTGCGCACACAGAGGGCGCTCGACACACACTTGGAAGATTTGCTTTGTCCAAGTATTGGGAATATTAGCCTACTATGCGTTGTCAGGAGAATTATTTGTGTCCGAATAAAACAAAATGTTTTTCATTTAAGAATATTTAAGTGATCTGGTATTAATTCATATCATAATCTAAACTTATATCTCAAAAATTGTTTTTCAGCATACAATAGCTATATATGTGGAAGTTTTACCTAACTCAGAAATCAGTCAAAATTTATTTAGAGATGTAATAAGTTTCGTAACTAAATCACCGTGGTGGAAAACTGAACTTTGCCCAAACTGTAATTCAGTACAGTTTGGATACGAAACCGAAATATAGAATCTAGCCTCTATTGCTCTGTAAACATTATGTCAATCACTCGACACTCCCGTTCCGTTCAGAGCGGGTTAAGTTATTTGATGATTTTCCATCCGAAAATAAAAGGAAATAAGCTATCTCCATACTAAATTTCATTGAAATCCTATAATCTGTTTGAGCGTGACTTAGTAACAAACATACGAACTTTCGTCTTTATAATATTAGTGTGATAATGAAACAAGCTAAAGGATGTTTGATTATCACACCTGATTGGCCTTGGATTATCATGCTAATTTGCCTGCGGCTTTGCCTGCGTGGAAATCGGAAAATATCACTCAGGCACTCAATTGTTAACCTACGGTCCTAGGTCATCAAGGTCGTGAAAGCATGTCAAGTTACGTCACAGACATATTGTATTATGTACACTGGTAATTTTGTAAATATTTTTTACTTTGTAGTTGCTTATTGTGAATGTAAGGACCTTTTTTTTGTTTTTGACGTTTCTGGCAGTTGAGTACTATTTAGGGCCTACACAAATGTCCTTTTTTTGGTATTGTTCGTCGTTTTGTTGAGCTCCTTGGGTTATGAGTCGAGCTACACGATAACTCACAAATGCTTGCACTGACGGGACAGGTCCACTCAATCTGTGTGGTGCTTTCTTAAAAACACCACTTCAGACACTATCTGCATAGTCCTCATGTAAGTTGACCAAGATTTATTGTCTGGACTTTAAATGAGACTATGACCTCTGAGTTTGTTTCGGCTGTTTCTTCTCAGAGTAGTCGGGTACGAAACACCGACCTCATCTAGTTTAAAAAAAAAGACGTGTAAAAGTGTTTGTGAAAACCTACTTGCAAAATAAACATCATTTATCACAGCTTTGCTATTGCTATGTAATGTTATACCTTGGACAGCGGTACTCAAGATTAATCAATAAGCATGCCCTCAGCTATCGCGTAGCATAACTAAGCCACCATCAATCTCTAGATAAACAACGTCAGTACAAATAAGCTAGTAGTATCCACCCGGCGTTACACAACATTGCTTCCCGCACTGATTGGATTGTGTGCTTGTGCGGATAACAATCAATTAGCCACGCGCTCTATTAATTAGTACCGTGTCAAATGAAGCGTGAGTGCACAAAGTACAGATGCACTGAACGCACAGAGCGTGACCTACACCGTTGGACTGTGATTACGGAGGAGTGCGTTAAACTAATAATAGAAGAAGATGGCGATGTGCTGGACTCACTTTAAAAGTAGTGATCCACAACAGTATTTTTTTTCGGTTGAGAAATCATCAAATAACTTTTACCCGCTCTGGGCGGAGTGGAAAACTCATCCATGTTATTTCTCAGAGAGTAAGGCCTAAGGTTTATAGAAAATACGAACCTTAGACGTGGACTTCAGCGCGGACATCAGCCCGTAATACAATACAAGGTTTATAGAACAAAACACAATACAGTACAATTGGAATGAGTATTGTGGGATCGATACCTAGATTACAAAAAAAAACATCAATAAATAATCTCAATAACACATTCAACGACCCGGAGAGAGCGCCACAAGAGAGGCCACACAACATGACAATCTACCAACGATGGAGATGAAGGAAAGGTATCACACTATAATAAAACCAAAAAACTGTTTATCCTATTGAAAGTCATGTGTGTGTAATGGAATATAAGACATCTTGTGAGCGATTGCCATTTGTCTAGACCCTTTGTTATCCTTTATTTTAAAAGTATTCAATAACTAGTTAATTCTCATTCTAATATTTGAATAAAACACTTCTGCATGAAGGCGTTCATGCCTTCGTTAAATGGAACCCTTGTGTGAATGTGAAAAAAAATGTTGTTTATACAAAACATTACATTCCTCATAACGTTCGAAAAACTCGAATGTAATTCGTAAATTGGCTCGTACAAGCAACTAGTAATAAAATATGAGTAGTTTAACGAGCTTAAGACGTTGTATCCATATTTATAACATGTTTTGAGCCACAACTTTGAAACCACGGTCATTAAACTTGCTCCTTTTTAAAAATCACATAAACTTTAAAGCTAGCCCATAAATGAAAGCAAAGGCGTACGTTCCTCCTTACAATGTTACTCAGAGATAAAACGGCTAATTCACCCGCACTAACATACATTGCTGCATTTCTTCGCCTTAACTTTACGTGTCCTGATTTACGGCACGATTTCTATCTTGTATTTTATTTTTACGCGAGATTTACGTGAGTTTACGTCAACTATTCATTGAATTGGATAGAACGGCGTATTACGTGTTTACTGACATTGTAAGTCCAGTCGTCAAAGGATAAATGTTGACAAATAAAATAGAAAGCGATAAAATACGTCTAAAATACAAATGGCCATGTTTTGTAGGAAAGTTTAAATTGTCGTCACGAAACGGTTTAACGATTATTGCTTTTAGAAACAGTGTCGGTAAGGGACTGAAATGTCACAAGTTTGATTACAAGCGATAAATTACACAAATAAATAGAGTTTCATCAGGAAGCAGTGAATTGGGAAGTGATTTTGAGTGACTAAAATGCGGACGAGACCACAAACAAGAATACAAGCATTCTAGACAGACAAAGTATATAATTTAGGCACAAAAGTATCTCGTCAACACACTAACGACATACATAAAAGTACTAGCACATAACTTCGCACAACATTTTATGTTTCTTTTTACATATTTTTCATATTAAACGTAAAAAAGTGCGCATTTCAAGTGGTTTTACGAAGCCATCTTTATTTTCCAGCGTTTGTCGACACTTCAGCTGAGCCTCATTATCACACACCGTTATACTAAAGTGGAAAATAAAAGTTTAATATATTTTTAATAGTATTTTTACTATATACAGAAACGTTATGTTATATACGCAACGTTTAAAAAATATAATACTTGTGCCAGTTACATAACAAACATACATATATAGCTATAATATTATCGTCATCTTCTCTCAAATTATTGAGAGAATGTAGAAAGTGAAAATCCAGCATTAAGTTTTCACGGAAACTACTCCATTCAGTTTGCGGGTTCGCAGAAATCACAGCTTTGGGAAATTGCAAAATTTTCTCTACCTCTAATCTAATCCTTAAATTTATATCAGAATTTAGAATTTAGAATCTTTTCTAAAAACAAAATTAATTGTAAGCTCCAGATAGTCACCAAAACACATTTACTGATAAAAGAGCCCGGCCTACTTCAGCTTCAATTGTTCATTTAATAAATTGTATAACGGCAGACTTTTTTGCTGACTCTTCAACCGCAAAATTGGCTTATTTTTTGCCGACCCTATCAATGGCGGAAAGCCAAATTGGCTTAGTGTAAGCACGTTTGGTCTAGAGCACGCTTAAATTGAAAATAAGTCTGTGAAAGACGTTCTCGAGATCGAGTTAGCGGTTCTATTACTTACAAACTCGACCTTTCACTGATCGTTTTAACTAACTTATAACTTAGCTCAAAGTCACTCGTTTCTAGAATTTTGGCACTTGATACATGACAGTTCTGTCTTTGAGATATTAGATTAAGTGAGATCTAGATGGAAGCTAGATACCTCACGCATATTTAATACGAGGAGCGGAAGTTTTGATGCTCACATATAAGCATCTTCTTCTTAGTGTTTCCCTCACTGCTGAGGATCACGAACACATATGACCTGTCTTCAAGCAATGCGATCCGCTGCAGTTTAAAACGCTCAATACAAAGTGCCTCCAACGGCCTCCTTGATTGGGTCTGACCATCTTGCCGGTGCACTGCTTTGCACGCGTTTGTCTTCTACCCGGCCTAGTATTATAAATCTATCCATACGACGACGAACGCATAATATGTCTAAAATAGCGGAGACTACGTTCTAGGTGGCGGTGTGGCAAACCGTTTATAAAAACAAACTCAAGCATGAAGTGGTTCAACTTTGGAGAGAGGCCTTAGTAAACTAGTGAGCAGTGATCTTCATTTATATCTATGCATTAAACTGAATTTAATCACTTATGTTAAAAACGATGTATATATGTAAGTATATTGGTATAAGCTCTATACTGACTAAGAGCTGCTAGAGTCACTAGAGCTCGCTAATAATATATAATTACCTGTGTTCGGAGCAAGCCTCGAGGGCCTGCAGCCTCTTGATAATGAAACATCTTATGCAATACCTTAGTGCACGTGTGTCATATACCTGCATACGACTAAACTGGCTTTATCTATGTATTTTGGAAACTTGAAAGACACTAAACTAGAAGAAATGTTCTGGGCCAAGTCTGAGTTAAGCTCGCCGTCGCACATAACATTAACTGTTGCTATTTATTTGTTTATTTTGCAAACATATAAAACACCAGATAATAGGCATGCATTAGAATCTCATGACACAATATTAAGACATGCGCCCTGTAAGGGCACTGAAAATCTTACAAATTAAATGATTAAATCATTTTTAATATTGCTTCTAATTATTATAATTCATGACATCATATCAAACATTAATCAATAAATTATTACATCTTATTATTTATTTGTGTGTATAGTATATCTATTGTTTTATTTTGTATGCAATAGAGAATAAGAAAGAATTGTAATGATATGTGTGTGGTTCACTGAATTTTTCCGAGTTTAATGTTATGCCGTACGTTCGCCAGTCGGTCGGCGGACACTTAACAAACAGATTATGATTGTTCTACCTTCTACATGTAGTTTTTGCAAATTAAGCCGAATTACGCTATATATATTTAAAATCAAACGAGAAAGGCGTGTAACTTTACGATAACTTTGATATTTTGGCTAAGCAAGTACCCATGTCTGCTTGGTCTCGGTTATGTAGAACGTGTAATGTAGACATTTCGGTTGCAGACTACATAGATAGAGCGTCGAACAAATTCATAATTTTAATAACGAGGGTTTTGGGAATAACCATATAACCTGAATATTAACCTAGTTGCTGAAATCTCCACAAGTAACCCCTTATTTTAACTGGTAGTCTAGCATAGACTGTTAAAAAATAACTAACTTCCTGTGATGTTAGCCATGAGGCATATTTCATATCCAAACTTTGCAGCAACTCGTTTATTCCACAGTTTAACCCTATAAGCAACTTTACGTCATCCGATTACCCCGGCTCAACTATGTTAAGGATATAATTTAGCCGGAAAACTTCATTACTGCGATGCAGACGTCATTAGTTCGTCTACCGTCCACTAGATGGTGGTGGCAGCAACGGCGCCATCTTTGTTTTATTTTACGAGTGGCTTTGAAGCGTTTTTATTGTTGTAAGCTTACGTTTCCCGGTGGCGTGACGTAGGGTTAGGGAACTATGGTTACGAGTGCGTCTGAAGTGGGTAACTGGCTTGGCACGCGAGGGTTAAGTGAAGGTAACTATAAAATAAGTTGTAGGTCCTTTTTATTTTTCCTTTTATGCTTCATGATGATTAAGGTTTCCCATTTCCCTGTACTAGGAGAGAAGGGTGAAGGGTAATCGAAAATTGCCTTGTCATGATAAAGTGTAAGACAGTCACTTCACACTTGCGTGTTTCGTTGATGTCTGAAATTTATGATTGAAACTCAGAATTTGAAATTAAAATCCAAAATATTCACTAACTTCGTGATAAGTTATCGAAGTTGGCTTGAAAGTGGTCAAACCGACCGTCAGTTACAGACTGCTACCAAAGCCGCTTCCACAATATTTAAACCTATCATCTCTTAAAAGAGAAGTAACTAAACTTCATCACTGCATCAATAGCTAAGTTCACACCCTCCCTCCACTCTCTGCTCCTCCCCCCCTCCCCCGCTTGGCACATATCTGCTGAATGTTTACTCAGTTGCTCACAGTTTTCAATCAAGCACACCTCCAGCCTCCAGCCTCCAGCCTCCAGCTGGGTATAATCCTGAGATTGGTTGCAGCTTGAATTTTTGAGAGTTCAATTTTAGCTTGTATTTTCGGAGGTGTAAACGTATTTTGCGCTGAAATAATGGACTTCCTGCGCCGTGGTATTTCATCGTTGCTACTTATGACTGATGGTATTATATTTGGCAACATAGTGTAACTTACAGACTCAACTGCTCTATTTTCGTTTATATAATGAAATCCTCTAGCAAAACACAACTTTTTCACAAATTGCTTGATTTATGAAAGCTGTTAACTGGCTTGAACATATTATTGCTATCTGGATCCTCAGATGTTTATAAAACGCTATGTAGTTAAAAGGGATGAACAAATCGCTAATCTTTCGTTTTCGTCTTTATAATATTTAATATATTCTTCAAAATGAGTACGAACCTATTAATTACAAATCAAAGTTACAACATCAACGTATAATTAGTTGTCATCTATCAAAAAGTCGTAGCTTTGACGATTCACGCCTACGACGTAGTAAACCCTCTACGCCGTAGCCACTTAGCTACGAGCACATCGTACCTGCATAACGTGCATCAATAAGAAATATGTACATAATATCGCGCTTATGATCCCGAGCGGGTAGGCGAAGTGCATCGAAATGTTATAGTTCGATGGCGTAGTGCCAAACTACCGCTCGAGACCCGTTTAGCAGAAATATTGAGCATAAAAGTTGCTGAAATTGTGCAATGTAGGTAGTTTAAAGTAAATACCTGTAGAAATTGCTTTCATGAATTAAGTAACAAAGGATTTTTATGTACATTGATTATCATTAAAAAAGGCTTAATTCGTGTTTTCACTACCACGTAGCGTCAGGCAAATTTATTCCTAAATGAAACTATACCTACAGAGCGTTTTAATTTGAGCATAACTGCAGGTATCTTGGAGTGTTAGTGAAAACAGGTATTTGATGCGTACAACTATTATGTTCCAGGAATAAATAAACGTTATTTGCGTTAAAAGGTCCTCGTCATTATTAATGAGCTACTGAATGTAACTGATATCTGTGTGATGATGTATGCTCAACCACATGACTGCAATCAATGAACTACTGAAAACTGAATTGCAAAATATTTTGTTACATATTTAATTAAGTCGTTCGCGACAGCTCATTAACTGTCATATTAACATTGATGCGCGAAATATTTACCAGTATGATACATAATCATATAAAACAGCAAAATTATAAACTGCTGTTTAAAATGTATCTATGTACTATACACCATTGCTAATCATGGACTTGTTAAAATCACTAGTTTCTTTAAAGTGATGCTAGTTTGTTTTCAACAAAGAAACCAAATGTGAGCAGAATTTGGTGCATTATGATATGAAAAAATTACAAAAATTCTGCAAACCCTCATTTAAAATTTTTCCCCAGATAAGACTGTCAGAGACTAACGGTCGAAGTCGGGTTCTTGTGTGTAAACAGTTGTACTGTGGCATTATATTGTCTATCGGGGTGGTGTCGGCAACTGTTGTCTTACAATAACCCGATTTCTACCGTCGGTAGTACCCCACCAGAATCAACACCCGTCAGCAACTTTACACCCAGCGGCTCTGACCGATATTTGATTTTTTATAAGATGTGGCAACATCCTGTCCCGTTATCTACGAGTCGTTTACTACTGGAGCGCCGCGCGCCGGGAGTCATGAAATAGAACAGTCTGTCGCATCAGTTTCGCTGATTTAACTGCTACCGAGTTTAAGCTTAAACTTATTGTATTCCGTTTTGTTTCATGAAACAGGTATGGGAGTTGACTTTTGGCTTATTTTGACTTTGTTGCATGTTGTGCAAATATAAGACACTACGTGTAAAAAAGAGTAATAACATATAAGGGGCATACAGCTAAGGTGATAAGCAGTCTTTGTGCATGTTCCCAGGTTCTCAAATACTATACTTTTAGAGAAAAAGACATTTACGTTTTTTGAACGAACTCCGTGCAATAACCCATCTATCAGTTGAGAGCTTTTTATTTACAAGTTTGTTTAATTAGGTACGTTTTTCGACATCCGGTAAGTTATTCCAGTAGGTAACAGTGAAATGAAAGGAAAAAAAATGGAAAGTTGAATCATTGATTTTAATTACGATTCTTTCACAGTGTATTCTTTATGTGATAAATGTGCTTACCTATGAGTACTAGTGCTGCTAGAGTAGTCTATGAACACGTTATACTGCACATGCCACACGTTGTGAAATTGCACACCAAATGGTAGAAAAAAAAAACACATAATCTCTATTTTACGCTTACTTAATAGTCACTTGTTCAGTTATTTGGCTAAAAATATTATATTGGTATCTGTCCATCTTATGTTTGTATGTACATTTGTAGTCACATGTCATCGTACAAAATTCGTCATTCGTAACACAGGTAAACCGAACCCCGGCTCATATCTCGCAGTTCATCTCTTGTTCCCTGTGCACGATGTACGTGCTCCATCACCCGGCTTCCCTCAATACTCCACGTTTACATACATATAGCGAACAATGTGAACAATATGCCGGTCGGGCTAGGATATAGCTGTGTTATTGTTTATTATAGAAATAATTTTGTATTACGAATATTGTGAGAAAATATTATAAGGTGAATTGTTGAAATCAACAACAGACTAAATCTAGGGTAGATTTAGTTACTTTAAATAATATCTTTTTAAAATAACTCTATCTATTTAGATGTTTAATGGCATATAGTACATACAATTATCAGACAGTTAATTTATATGATAACAGATTGAATCTATTAATTATCCTCATGCCAATAACTTTCTGATCGGTGTCGGATTCACAGAGCTCATTCAGTGTACGATCTAACAGAAGATAGTCTTAATCACTGGCTTTGTAAAAAGTGAGTTATAATACTATTATTTTAAAAATAAAAATGTTAAGTCTTTAAAGAATTATATGTATTTGAGTTTCATCAGCACTTTAAAATTCAAACAAATACTGGCAGGATTTTGATCTAAAAGTTATATTTTAAAAATAAATAAGTTCAACTTGTTTGCAGCAACATAAATGTTGTTCGAACATTTTTCGAAGAATACGAACAATGTCAACATGAAAATATTCGGCAACAAGAATATTGTGTCGTATTTTTTTGGCTTACAAAATAAAACCTTACCCAGATATTACGAAACAAACAAAAACGTTTGCAGAAAAATGGCAAGTTACGGAGAAATTGTCGGGACGGCTTATCGTAAAAAAGGTACAGTAATTGTTCTGCGGTAAGCGAAGGGAATAATGAACGTATGTTAGTACGGCGGGGCTCTCGTGATAATGTACAACATTACGATGTTTATTGTAATGATACATTATCTAGATTTGTTATTTAAGTTGTTAATGACTAGATAATTACGGTAGCTGGAAGGAGAAAAGGTTTTGAAGTAGAATGAAATAATGTTTGTGGTTTACCACAAACATTATTCGACGGGCCTCTTGGTCTAGTGGTTAGTGGCCCTGACTGCTGAGCCGGAGGTCGTGGGTTCGATTCCCACCCAGAACAAACTTTGTGTGATGAGCATGATTGTTTGTTCTGTGTTTGGGTGTGATTTATCTATAATATGTATGTATTTATAATTTATATAAGTATGTATATCAGTTGTCTGGTTACCATAACACAAGCTCTGCTTAGCTTGGGATCAGATAGCCGTGTGTGAGTTGTCCCAAGATATTTATAGATATTTATTTACCAAATGAAATTAGTCTGTAGTATTCACAGAGCTGGGACAAAAAGATTCTGTTAGAGGATGTGGGCCGTAATGAACCACATAAGTGCTGTGCAAATTAGTGCATATCACATGTTTTCGATTTTTCTTAGAAATGTGGGCACATAATCAAGTAAAAGCAAGTTTCTATAATAACACGTAACAATCCTTACTAATATAAAAGCGAAAGTGAGTTTGTTTGATACCTCTTCACGCTTTAATGGCTAAACCGGTTTTGGTACAGAGATAGTGTTGGGAACCAGGAGACGGACACAGGCTAATTAAAAAAAAAGTGAGATATGAGGGAGAACGAGGGAAGAAATGGAAAATCTTTGCGTTGCTATTGCAAATCAATCAAGCGCAAGAGCAAAAACGCGAGCAAAGCCGCGGGCGAAAGCTAGTGATACAATAAATTATTAAAACGCAAAGTTCAATAAAAACACAAACAAATTTTGTGTCGCAATTCAGAAAGTCATCGTTCGTCAGTCCAATATTTTTGAAAACTCTGACCGCACAAAACTCACAAGTGTCATGCTATCTATCACATAAAACAAGTATACGACTCGACTTCAGAGCAGCATCAAATAGTGCATCACATTAAGCAGTGTTCGAAGGTTCATGCATTATTAACAGCCCCAGCCGAAGCAACGCCTGTGACGGCGCAAAGCGTTGCCTAGACTAGCGGCCTACTTTACACTGCTAATATCGGAAGGTTGAAAGATTTAGTTTGAATTTACGAAATGATGTATCTACTTACTTTTAAAAAGTTATTATTTATACCTTTATCTTAAAATAGCATATTTTTTTAGGCATGGAATTCTAAACGATGGAAAATTGTTGAATAGAACGGATGCGGAAACCGCAAGTGAGATGTTGAAGAGGAAAAGGTCTCTAAAATAGAGGCCAGCTTTTATGAGGGTTTCACTAAAAAGTATAACATTATTCATTGAATGAACAAAATTAAACTAAGACTTCAGATTAAAAACCTAAATTATTGGCAGTACCTTTTATGTAATTCAAGAATTTAAACTATAACATTTAAAAAGGAAACTCAAGTAAAGAGGCCACCCCACAATATCGTTACCAAGCGTGTACTCCATAACATGCGCAAGCGAACCAAGCCTGGTGTTCAGCGCTATCACATAAAAACTTTGACATTATACAGGGTGTTGCCGAGGTCGAGCACCGCCATTTCCATTCAAGGCTAGCCCGGGTTACATTTGCATATAAAAAAAGCTGACGGTACAGTCAAAGGAAAAAATATGCATTCGATTTTATAAATTGTAGAAATCTGTCCAGCATAATATTGAAATGCAATGGATTCATAAAACTATAAAATTATTACATGTGATGATATTATATTATGAAATACATCTCATAACGTCAACTCACACTTAATCTCCATAGGCATAAGGAATGTTTTGTGTATACTGACTATAAGAAAGTGACTCAAGACACGATGATTTACAAAAATAAACAACAGCAGCAACTCCCAATTTAATGAGATAAGGGCGGAGAAATAGAGATGACTTTATGTAGAAACCGTTTTTAAAATTCACAGTTTCAACTACACATTTTTCCCCTGACTGTACTCGTTCGGGTAAGATCTTAGTGGGAGTTGTAAGTGTGTGGAGTGAAGTCACTTCGTCGGCAACTGTTCTTGTGTCTTTGTACAGTTACCGCGCAGTTCGTACGCAGTGTGAGTGGAACTTTACAATGTTGTAGTTCGGTGTCTTGACTCTTAAAAGTGTTGACAATACCAAAATGTTTCTGTAATTTCTACTGTCCTTATAATTTTTTACATTGGTTTCGGAATTGAGTTAAGTATTTACTTAAAAACTATATTAACTATAAATTTGGAGTCCCAAAATTAAAAATCCTTCTTTTACGTCACTTCACTTGTGTTCAGAAATAATGTCTTGCAATGTTTCGTGTCGATGTAAAAGATATTCAAATATCTCATCTCAAAGCAACAACGTCAGCCGACACAAACTTGTCACTTCGAATTACTACGAAAAACATCATCTTACCAAAACAACGTTGAACTAATTTTGTAAACAAAAGAACATCAGACAATATCTTAGTACGAACAATTTGCTAATTAATCAACTTTATAAAATGTCGCCCCGAACAAGGAAGGAAAAAAGCATCATTCTTTCTAAATTTCCTCCGGAGGGATCGGTGAGGTTCCGCACAGCCCTGTCACAGAATACACAAGTACAGAAGGTCAAATTCATATTCTTTTTCTTTTCTAGTTGATTAATCCAAATGTTGATCAATCGGAACGTTGATATCTGTACAGTTCCGTCATTCATAGAAGAGGAAGAGCCAATCAGTACATACATAATGTCAATAATTATGACACATGCAGGCAAGAAGCACGCATCGCGTGCCCAGCGCTGTGTTTTAAACAAAGCGTTGCTATGGTAACGCCACGTCCTAATTATTAATCTACCATCATAATTTGTACTGAATTTGTAAATTTCAAAGTTAGTTTTGAGAATCATTTAACATATTTGAGACTATATTATAAACGCAAGATATGTGTGTGCGTGTGCCTGTTTCCGCTTATTGTAAAGAACGCACCTTCTGTGTGCACTTGTGACCCTGAGCGACGAGCCAAAGGCGCTGAGACCCTACTCAAAGGCACCGCGATAAGGATTGCCACTCACTTATCGACGCACTTTGATGGCGCGCCAAAATTAGCACAGAGTAATCTGTTGTAGTGAAGCTTTTAGACTGAGAAGTTGAGTGATCAAGTGTTACTATGCAGAAATCCGTGACTTATAATAGTAAGTTTTAATTTTGCAAGTAAATCCTACGGGGGCTGGGTAGTGCTGTGAAAAACATGCACACGCAGGAAGTGCGAAGAATAAGCATGCATCATGTAACCAATGCCATAATTAGCAAGTGTTTCACCCCTTCACAGAGCAGCTTTAGGAGCATAATATTGATAATTTTCCCAGCAATAGGTAAGTAAATAGGGTTTTGTTTAAATGAGTCTATGAACTACTCTTAGCTTATTAGGGTGGAATTACTCGTTTAAAGTTGATGCAACTCTATGCTCCTTCTTGATGTTATCTATGGGGCAATGGAGTACAGACCCTCTCTATCCGGGCTGTCGAAACCCAGAAGAACAGGGAGTTGAAAGGGATAGAGCAAGGTTTATTTCAGTGTTATAGAAAACATCGTGAAGGCCGAGAAAGATAAGCTAATCAAGTATATTAACTTAGCTCGACAGGTTGTCGACATGTGAGATGTGGCCTCAGCGATCATTGTGCTGGTAGTCGTATCTGCCAATGGTTTCATTGCCAAGAACAACCAATACCTGAGGAGGCTCTCGTTAGGAAGCTTGATGGCTTCATACAGAAAGCGGTACTCTTGGACACGGCTCGTATTGTCAGGAGGTTCCTTTCTCTGGAACCCTGACCGCGGGTAACTTGGACCCTGTTCCCGATACCAGTGGGTAACTTCTGTTTTGTATTTTAAATGTTCTTTCTTTAAAAGAAAAATGTAAAGATAAAAAAATATGTAAGTATAAAAATTAATAAAGGAATAATAAATAAATCATTAGTTTCAGGAAATGATTCCCGTATTAAGAGCTACAAATTACATACTACATTATACATAGGTACATAATATTGTACATTACACATAGGCACAAAAATAAAAATTTAAGCTTTTTTTTTGTTATTGCTTAACAAATTGAATATTTTTTTTTTTCAAATAATATTATTTAAAACATAATTAAAAACATTTCGCATTACAATCATTGCATAAAAAATAAATTTCAGTTAAGTAAACAAATAACTAATTAGGTTTAAGGTTGTTCGGTTGTGTCAAAATTGGGTATTTTTTTACAAATTAATTACATTAATATGACTGCATGATATCTTGTCAGATCAGGAAGCATGTAACAATTGTTAGTACAAGATGGTATTGGAGCTGGCGGGAACCTTGCGCATCAAGGATGTGCACCCGCATCCGCATCGTCGCATAAAGCAGTCAATGCATGACTCGGCGGACATCCCCGACGCGCTGCAGTACTGAGGCATCCCCTACGACACCCTGTAGACATTGTTGTATTGGATTCGTAGGGCGCTGTATGGTTTTTCAGTATAGTTAGCCCACAGGGCTCTCTAATAAAAGCACGTGCGATACGCTCTGAGAGTGTTTTTGACTTTCTGCGAGCATCGAGCAAACCTGCGAGCTATCATGTTCGCACTAACAGACAACGCCCTACGTTCCCGCTCTATGTCCATATCGTCTTTCAGGTCAGAGGTCACCAGGCGCCCAAGGTATTTGAAGGTGTCAACCCTTTTTAGCTGTCCACTATTTAATTTAATGGTAGAAATACTGTCTAGACACTTAACCCTGGACCGAAAAACCATACAGTCACTTTTATTGCTGTTATAGAGCACCTCATAACTGAGAGCATATTCCTCACAAATACCGAGCAGCTTAGACAGACCACAGACCGAGGCGCTCAGCAGCACCATGTCGTCCGCATAGCTAATATTGTTTACACAAACTCCACCAACATGACACCCGACATGCGTGCTGCTCAGCCTCTCGCCTATTATCACACATAATATACTTTTCGTACGCAGTTCAAGATAGGCACGGCGAAGACGTTAGTACATTACATATTGCTGTGCAAGCCGTTTTGTTCGTGCGGTACATACATATTAAATGCGCGTCGTTTTATTCTTCATTCTTGTTGATGGATGAATAGCATAAATAAAACATACCATGTGCGGATTGACCGAACCGTTTGCTCAACAAAATTGATAAAAAAAATGTTGCATATACTATTTTTTATCAATTTAGCTGCGAAAACAGTTCCTGTAAAATCCGTCGTTCCTTGGTGAATGCACGCCGCCCTTACGTCAAGCCCTCGCGGCGGCTCCTTTCCGAGTGCTTCATAATTGATCCATTTTTATTTATGAACGCCCTCCGTCCGCCATCCTGCATCCCTCTTGCGTCCTCCCAGCGAGTGAAGATGTTAAATTTTTTCCAAACTTTTATATAATGTTGTTGACGACGCATCTTAAAGAGTATACTGATACTCCTTAAGATAAGTCGAAGAAACTTTAGTTTCTTAAAATAACAACATTTTTCAATTTTATAATAGTAGATTATTCATTCATTCGTGTTCCCGTAAAATATAATATATAATTTCTTGCTTATATTTTCCGTGACAAAATATAATCTGTCTGTCATAATATATCTTGAGTGACAAAATTATAATATGAGAGTAAAAGCTGTTTGAGTGAATATCATTGATCCGTTTATTAATTTTTATAATAAATACATATAAAAAATAGTAAACCATCGGTATCGGGAACAGGGTCCAAGCTACGCCATGTTAGGGCTCCAGGGAGAGAAAAAGCCTAACGATACGAGGCGTGTCCAGGAGTACCGCCTTCTAAATCAAACCCATGATCAAGCTGCCTCACGAGAGTCTCGTCAGGCGTTAGTCAACGCTCTTGGCAATAAATCCATTGACTGTAACGACTATCGGCACAATGATCGCTGAGTCCACATCCCACTTGTCGATATCCTAGCGAGCCAAGTCAATATACTTCATTTGTTTTCCTTTCTCATCTTTAACGAGGATCTCATCATGCTTAACCTTCATAAGGCAAGAATCACTATGTGTTATTCTGACCGATCTACCACCACTATATCAGGTTTATTAGCCACATTAATCCTATCAGTGATGATGTATTGATCCCAGTACAATGTGATATTATCGAAAACTGGGTCGGGCACATATCTATAGTACGGCACTTCCGATTCCACAACACTGAAATACATTGATATTGTCCTAGGTGACGGCAAGTGCTACGTGTGCGTAGCAGGTTACGCCGTAGCAGACTCGCTACGAATCGCATTGTTAATGATTATTATTTTAAAGAGGTGTATAATAATATAACGTAAACTATTTATATTATTATTTAATAGCTTGTAAAACACATGTGAGATGCAATAAATAATTGAATTGAATAATTGCAATTCAATTTATGTATGATTCGGTTTAGCCCATCAATAAAATATTTAATATGTTGCATGTTTAAGAAAACTAGGCATTGATAAATTGAGTTGTTTAGGTAATAAGTCAGTCCGAGGTATTAAATTGAGTGATCTGACAAGCCGTCCATTTAAATTATACAACCTCATGTTAAATGAATGAATTAAAACCAAAGTAATATAAAGTCAGTCAATTATTGTATGTATATATTAGTTAGTTATTAAAACTCATTTCGCCATAAACGATTTTCAAAGTTTGTAGTATCACGTTCATCGCAGTCTCTATCAATGAAGACATAGAGTCACCGCAACATATCGTATGCAGAGAGCAAACTGATCTATTTGCGGATCTATTGAACTCTACCGTGCTCTATCAAGCTGAACGTGACCGCTGACTCTATGCACTCTAGTGGAGACGATAATTCTATTGAAACGACTATATTTGTGCTTGGTTTTAAGTATTTGTTCGATGTGTTCGGAATAAATGACGACTATATTTGTAAAAATTAACTCAGGTCACTATCGCAGATTACAGTAGATACTGAAGAGATTTAATAACATTGATCAAACGTTCATCAGTACAGGCTGGTTTGCAAAGACGTTCGTTTACTCAGGTTATTGAATGGATAATTAATAATAAATAGAATAGGAGAGCTTTAAAATCATTGTATTGCTGAAATTATTAATTCAATAAAATAATGTAATGAAATTATGTAGAAATGAAATGTATTTATATAATAATGTTACCCTTACTTTGTTGTTGATATTATAAAAGCGAAAGTGAGTTCGTTTGTTTGTTACCTCTTCACGCTTTAACGGCTAAACCGATTTTGATGAATTTTGGTACAGAGATAATTGGCAACCAGGAGACGGACATAGCCCAAGTAACACATCAAAGCAGCATAGTGGCCGACTTACAGCATTTCTGTATCGTTTTCGCATTTTGAGATAGTTATATAGTAGTATTACAAACGTATATAGGGCTACTACAATGCTTATTTGGGCACAAATTACTTTTGATTTAAAAAAAGTGGAATATGAGGGAGAAAGTGGGAAGAAAAGGGAAAACTTAGCGTTGCTATTACAAAATATCAATAAGGCGCAAAAGGAAATGTGTTACCCCAAATTTAACGCGGGCGAAGCCGCGGGCGAAAGCTAGTCAGTAATAAAGGCTATTTGAATTTGAATTGCTGAAATGATAAATTAATATAGAGTCTTAAAAGTGTCGTATGCGTCTTTTAATTACGAATATCACCCAAGACGAACTTATCTGTATACACCCAACGCGGTGTACACAGATAAGTTCGTCACGCCGACACTCTTTGGCTCTTTGCGCACCCTATCACCCACTTTATAATCAAGCTTGTCAAAAAGTGAGTTTCATGTCAATAACTGCAACTTTTCTGCGCATGAGTATGTTTCCATTAACTTACCAATGTTTATCACCGTTTGCTGGAATCAAAATAAACTGACCTGCAACAAGAAAAATAAAACATTAAGATCGTCGAATTATTTAAATCATGCTGATTTGTTAATTCATTATCATTACAGTGTTTTTTGAGAACCACCTAAATTCTGGATTGTTTCTGGTGAAAAATATGTAGAGCATTTCATTCAGTAATTGATGGGAGTCTTAATTCAAACAATAAATCACAGTTAAAACAATAAAATACAGGTCACAGAACATGCTTATCGAAAGTAAGATCACGTAAGAACACCCCCCCCACCCCAGCCCCCACCCCCGCGTACCTACACCCCTCTACTAATTGTTGAACAAAACTAAAACACATTCGATTGAGGATAATATAAGAGGTCGCACATACATCGACTAGATCACAGTAATCAGGATAGTTGGGATTTATTAATTAATTAAGATCTGTCTTAGGTTAAACTATGAGTTGTGTCTAAAATGTGACTAAGATAGATTGATGTATAAATGTATGGATGTTTGTTACTCTTTCACGTCAAAACGGCTTAACGAATTTTGATGAAGTTTGGCGCAGAGGTAGATTATAGTACTTAACACATAAGATATTTTTTTTTCGATATCACGCGGGCAAAGCCACGGGTGCCATCTAGTATTACAATATCTGAATAGTCAGTGTAACAAGCGAATGTTTTTGTTCTAGTCAGCTCTGTCCCACATCTGGGCAAAGGACTATTTACACTCTTTAGTGAGTCAAAGTCTTGTATCAAAATGTTCCAACTCTTGCGACCCAAACTCAAGCTTTATAATAAACCTAGTAGCTAAACCCAGCAGGTCCCTGACTCCCTGCCAGCAGCTCCGCTAACATACGCTGACACTTACTGATAAATCAGTTACTGTCACAGGATACATTCACCGTCCACAGTTCTACTGATAACGTCACGCTCGTTTCAATGGAATAGTTAATCCGATATTTGTTTGCATACATATTTACTATAGCCAATTTGCCTAAAGTACGTCAATTGGAAAACGCAAAGCTTATGCCCGCGGCTTCGCTCGCGTTAAATTTGGGGTAACACAGTTTCCCTTTCTTGATTTGCAGGTACCTGCTACCTGTAGTTTTTGCCCTTGCGCCTTATTGATTGTTATAGCAAAACTAAGTTTACCCTTTCTTCTTCTTATCCTCCCTCATTCCCCTTTTTTCTTAAATAGCCTATTTCCGTCTCCAGGGTCTTAACTATCTCTGCACCAAAATGCATCAAAAAAGGTTCAGCCATTAAGGTTCGCTTTTATAACATAAGTAAGGATAAAGATTTTGTTCCTTGAAAATGGTAGTTTTACTAATGATCTTCGTTAGTAGAACTGCCTTTATAAGAAATATTAATTATCTTTCGCTCGTTTATAAAACTTTGTGTAGTTCAAATATAAAAGAGACGTATTCTTAGCAATTACCAATACAAAACGCATAAAACGTCACACTAATCAAACTTGTAACAACAACAATCTTGGCACGTCACTCATTTCGTTAACAACGTAAGTTTCTCCGTGTTATTCGTTCAGTCGGTCGCATGTCATTCGTTCAGTCGGTCGCTCGCTCATCAATCATCGCAGGCACTTACAAGTAAGTGAATTGCGTGCTGATTTGCTTTTATTAAATTCTTGGAATAATGAAATATTACAAAGCACTTATGACATGGATGAATTGTTTATATTGTTGATACGAGCATTTTTATTGCTGAGATTACAATAGGTGCAGTGAGTGGCATAGCGATTACGCCATTCACGATGGCATGCTTGCTTCAATTGCTTTATCCGCGTGAATACTGCAGCTTCTTCAGGTATTAGCTCTAGACAAGTTTTTCCAGACCCCGTAACTCATGGCCAAGCAGTTTTCTTCACATCGCCTTCTATAACAATTACATAGCTAGCTAAAATATTCCATTGAATTTATTCGACGCAGCCCTGAAAACCAGATTTGGATACCCTAAATTGTCATCTCAAACAGTTTTCAAATAATTGTATTCATATTGAAACTTCTAAATATTTCAAAGATTTAAATCCAGTGCTATTTCATTCTCAATAAATCGCAAACAAAAGGAGCTAACACAATAAACAACTATTATCTAATATCGTGCCAAACGATAAGCTTGAGAAAATTCAACAAAAACTTTATTTACTTGATTCCCAAGTAAAACTTAATTAATTGCTTTGTTAGGCAATTTATAACTTAATTGTATCGGATTAAGGTACATTGTTACTTGTTAGGAATTGTTTGAAAAGACTGAAAATAGGTGCGGACTATTCTAGAAGGTGAACATTATATTCAGTTAAAGTAACTTTAACATCATTCCAAGAGATGCGAGGGTTGGACTTTTTGGTGCGTGCACTGTGTAAAGAAAATAGTAATAAATTATAGTCTTTTACTAAAGATTAATTTTAAAAGTGTTTAGTTTTTATTTAGAGTTCCCTATCCCAATATTGTCTTATTTGACTAAATCGATGACTAGTAGAGAATGCCTTGTGGTCCACGTATGTTTCGTTTTTCGTACGATGTTAAGTAATAAATAACTGCCTCGTTGGGCGAGTGGTTCCAGGCACGACTGCTGAGCATGTTGTCCTGGGTTCGATTCCCGGGTAGGGCAAAGTATTATTGGGCTACCGACTACCGAATGTACCATTAATAACAACTGACGTAAAAGTATGAAACAAAGCTGTGTTGCTTAAATTGTCTCCTAACACAATAACAATAACACAGACCTTCGGTTTGACGTATTCTATAAAACAATCTAGATCTTTCTAATGGGCCAAACGTCATCACACTTACACCGCAAACACGGACTTATTTCATAGGCTTTAGAGATTAGAACGCAGTGAGAAGCCACCCCGTATCTTAGACTTGCCCTCTGACTTACTGCTGTGTCGCCGTAAACACGACCATATTTCGAAAGTATTTAAGGACTATAGTCTAATCGATAGTGACAAACACCTATTACTCAAGACATGGACTCGCCCTTGATTTGATCAAGGAGCGCATTGGTCGATAAGAAAGTAAATCTAGGTGAATATATGATTTGTGTATAATGGAAAAACGATCGAATAAAAATGGTTTCTTTTATCTTCGTTACTATAAACGTAGTAGTAAAATAAGTTCGACCGACTTTGGTATTAATTTACCAACACCAAACGTGTTTTGACGTAATTATCTTAACGATGAATAACTCGTAATCTGCGTTCGTGATTCAGTTTTCAAACATATACACAAATATGATGTACAATGTAAGTACATTTTTGTTGGGTTTCAAAACCAACAAAATATATCTACTGTACAATACTGATCGTATGCTATCAAAGGAAAAATATTTTTGTTTGAAATGGGCACAATAGTTACATCTTGAGACGGGACTTGCTGTGATTATGATACAAAACTAAAAGAGGCTATTTAAAACATCGTTTGTTCAATAAATTCATGTGAGCACATGCCAATAAGGATCGCTGAAGCTCAAGGAAACTGTCAGCGTGTATTACATGTCCCTAATATTATGTACAAATTGCGTTATCAGCGTGTGCGAGGGTGACAACAAATTGAGTTATTCCAGAGTACATTATTACGGATAACACAATCACGAAATATGATGGAGACGATGTGAAAGTGCAGACTTGTTAACACGTCATTGTGTTTGAAACAGGTTATTTTTTTTCCTAAATTTTAAACGCTGAGGTTACATGTTGCAAGTAAATGCAACTGTTCCTATGCAAGGTCGTCCCGAATTGTTTTCAGTAAAGTGTTATATATATATTTATTTTTCCATCAGAAATTTTCTTTTCTTCTTTCTAAAACTAAGTCTGCCAACTTCAATATCTAGACATAATACATAAAGTACTTCATACTCTTTACAGCTACCTACACTTTTAAGTTGACGATAATTTTTTTTTTGCAATTAAAGCATTGTTCTTTCAACGAAACTCGTACATACTATAGTATATCGTTACTCATCTGTGAACCCTTGAGAGGCTTCGTGACCTGCTTATACGGGTCGAGGAGCATTCTGTTTTAAAATAGTTCGTTGTAATTAAGTGTAGCTTCCTGACGGCTCGATAGAACCGGTGCCGACCCCTTGTGAACTGGACACTGATAGATACTTCAGTACGTCATCGGGGCGTCTGGAGCCGCAAGCGCAGTTTGTCCATACCGGTTTGACTCAATACTTACACTGTTGTTGTAGAAAAATGCAGCAAGCAAGCACATTTTACATTTTATCTAAATTGCTGATGTTTCTGTGGAACGACTTCACATGGACTTAAAAAAGGAGGATTAGTTTACATTTTTTTTTACAGTTTTAGTAAAAAAAAATGTAAACTAATCCTCTAGACTTCAACTGTAACTTCCATAAAAATCAAATTTAAGATTAGCAACTGAGCTGCACGTACTTCAAATTCTTAGAATTGAACGTGTCAATGCAAATCTCGTTTATTCTAATAATAAAAAACTGCTTTCCTAAACCAACTTAACGGTTTTATTTCATTACGTGGGACACGACTTACTATGACAATAAACCTTAAAATAGTAAAACCCCCATGAATTGGAATAAATTTGTTTTAACAAAATGTCTGACAGCCTCTCTACACTCATACCATTGTATTCTCCACAATTGAAGCAATTCGTTCAGCAATTTAAGACTCCTTCTATTTCAAGCTTACAATTTCTGTTTCAATCAATATTATCTAACAATAGAATTATGATATCGTAAAGAAGTCTGCATTGCGTCTCGGTTAAGTCAAAGTAGATAGATAGATAGAATATTCTTTATCATGTTCACCAAACAAACAGAAGGTTTTACAATATAGAATTTATAAACAGGGTGACTGACTCATTGGAATTTTCTCTAAAAGTAACAAACATAAATACTACCAACGTGTAAAAAGCAGGTAGTCTTTTCTTTTTGTGCGGATGGGAATTCGTTAAATAAATTCCTCCGCTCTGGGCGGAGCGGAGGGGAGTATCAGACTTGTACTGACTTTAACCCATCCGTGTTCCTTGTTTTGCCCTTTATGTTCCTGGGCCGTGGTTTCTCTTTCCAACATCTCGCAAATCAAGAAACTAGGTAGTCTTGGATTTAGTAGGTTCTTTGCATTCACATGCACAAATAATTTGAATATGCAGTTCTTACGTTTTGAAATATACAATAATGTCAATTGAGTACAATTTTAACATTTCCCTATTCATCATCACTAATAGAATGTCACTTAGGCTACGCAAATCAAACTGAAATGTTATTGGCGAGCTTTGACTGAACTGTCAGTACTCTTCTGCCTACCCTTTCGAGATAAACAAGCGTAATGTTATGATATCGTTGTAGCAGTAAGTTATTTAAGACGCAGTCGTACGGCCGGTAAATAAATGAGCGCATCGTTATTGGCCGCGAGCCGGATCCGCTCGCGAACGAATCACGTCGGCGCACCATTAACTATTTACCAAGAAAGAGATATATCTAGCCTGAAGTACGTCACGGTACACGGAGGGCGTGAAAGTAAGGGAAAATATAAACTTTGTCATGTTAAGGGATCCTCATTCTGGATGTAGGCAGAAGAAAAATAGGAGATAGTTGTTTTTGCTACCTATATGGAGTATTTTTTTTTAATCTCATAGACCTGTGTCGTTAGCTATCTGCAATCTCGTTATTTCATCTATAGTATATAAAAAAACTAACAAAAATAGATTAGAATTACAGTTAGGCAGGTTAAATCACCATCATTTGAATATTTCACAGTATTTCCACTATTAGGAAGTAAATAAACGTTCTGACGTAAATTGATGCAAAACATTTCATGATCTCTATCAAATCAAATCAAATCATTTATTTCAATTAGACCATTACAGGCACTTTTGAATGTCAAGAAACAAAATGAATCTACAGTCCCGGTCACAAGGCATAATATCTATCACATCAGAATCAATACGTTTCCCATACATCACAGACTTTACGTCACACTATTCATTTACGTAACAGAGCCAGGTCCACGCGCACCGATGGTATCAATGTTATACTTTACAACTAAGTGAGAGAGAGATATGGTCGGTTCGTGACTGCCGCGATACAGTACACGAGATATGTGTAGTCGACTTTGTGAGTTCACTTCAATACCGTAACAAAAACTTTATGTATTAATTAATAATTAAATATTATAGGAATATATATGAGAAAAAGATTCGAATAGTTCAAATAATACCGAGTCGATGAATCACGTTTGAGGTGGCCAAACATGATTTAACAATAGATTAAGCAGAGTTAAGTATGTCAAACGGTCACAAAAAAAATAAACGGCCAGATCACAAGATGAAGTGTGCCCAGACAAGTGCCGCACATCTAACGCTCTAAGAAAAAAAACCATCAAAACGACAAAAAACAAAGGTGCACAGATGTTAAAGATTTGTGGACTTACTGACTTTCTCAAACCGGTCTCAACCCTATAAGCACAATTAGTTTAAACAGTTGTTAATTACTCTGAAGCTAGACTACATACATACATATTTAGATGATGAATGCCATCCTTATCCTTACTATCCTTACTAATATTATAAAAGCGAAAGTGATTTTGTTTGTTACCTCTTCACGCTTTAATGGCTGAACCGATTTTGATGTATTTTGGTACAGAGATAGTTGGGACCAGGAGACGGACATAGGCTCATTTTATTTTTATTAAAAAAAAGTGAGATAGGGAGAACGAGGGAAGAAAAGGGAAAACTTAGCGTTGCTTTTACAAATCAATCAGGCGCAAGAGCAAAAACTGCATGTCTGCTTGCTGTGTTATACCGAATTTAACACGTGCGAAGCCGCGGACGAAAGCTAGTTTATTTTATAACTAGCTGTTCCACGCGGTTTCACCCACGCTGCTCAGCACCTGTTGGTCGTAGCGTGATGTTATATAGCCTATAGCCTTCCTCAAGAAATGGACTATCCAACACTAAAAGAATTTTCCAATTCCAACCAGTAGTTCCTGAGATTAACGCGTTCAAACAAACAAACAAACAAACTCTTCAGCTTTATAATATTAATTATATATATATATATATTATATATAAGTATAGATAAGTATAGATTGAAATATTTTCAGTTGACTGCATGCAATTTGTCATTGATAAAATTATTCATTTGGTGTTTGCGTTAATTATTCATACTCGTTCATTAACATCACTTTGTTATTATTTTGTTATAAATTAAGAGCTTTTTCCAGTACAATCTCGATTTTACTGCTTTTTCATGTGAGTGCACGTTTCAAAATAGTTATATTTTGATTTTAAGATCATCAATCATCATCAATATGATGCAAACTGAAATAGTATTCATGCTTTAAGTTCAAAAGACTTGTCAAATATATTTTAGAAGCCCCATAAAAATGTTATATGTAAACGAAGACACAAAATCAACCTCAAAAATTACGGCAGTCGTTCGCCGCACCTACTTCTCTTAAACTTACGTTTAACCTCGCATTAAGTCAGCAGTTACCTTATAACGACTATAAAGCCTTAAACGACGTTATCGTGTATGTAGATATCGAATTAGTTTATTCATTCCGACCAGTCGGCTCGTAGCAGCCTACGTTGCTACGGCGTAGCGTGACCGTAGCACAACGCTACGCCGTATTGTAGAGCGGAATAATTGAAGGGGCAAGTTTCTTTTAAGTTAGGTTTTGCGGAAGGTAATTTGGTAGATTTATTTATTAATAGAATTACGCTTACTCGCATCAGTTTTACTTAAAGTAGTAGTAGATATTTGATTTGATTCGTTTGTATTTTGTTATGTGCCTAATCAATATTAATGAAGCCAGAATGTTAAAACATCATTATTATGCGCATGACTGGTATTATTTTATGATATTATTATACATGTACTAAAAATATTTACACTACTGAAAAGTCGAATGTAGTAAAACCAAGGTAATTTTTTTGGGTGGGAAATCATCAAATAACTTCCCCTGCTCTGAGCGGAGTGGGGGGGCGTGTCAGACTTTTACTGACTAAAACCCACCCCTGCTCCTAATATTGCCCTTTACATTTCGGGGCCGCGGTATCTCTTTCGAATAACCCGCAACCTCGGCAGGCGGAGGCCCTGGCACCTCTGCATTATAACACCTTAATGTGCTTTCCGAGGTATGGATGAAACACGGTATGTAACGGGTGGTCACTCATCCACAGACTTACCTAAGCAAGCGTGGCTTTACCTTAAGATCGACCCGAGTGGCTGTTATTATTTATTCACGAGCTCATGGTTATTGAAATTACGTAACCACAATATCGCAATAGTTGCCACAACCGCAACCCCAACCGACCCCAATACACTATTATACATAATACGACTGTCTGTATGAACATAGTATACGAACAGTTCCCACCGCGGCAGGTCACGACCCGGCGCACGAAAAAATTCAATTTCCTACAAACGATGCAAATGAGAGTATGTACCGCCGCCGAGCCGCGCCGCGCGCGCTCACGAGTCGAGACATTTCAAATGCACTCGATACGGGGCAGGGTACACTACTCGGTACTTGAGGTACGAAAATTGCCTCTTCAGATTCATATACTAAAGATACAGCCTTCCTCCCTCACTGAGAGGGACTCGACAATACTCCACAGCGCGGGCCCAGTGAGAGCCGGTGGATGGCACATGTCTTCAGAGTTTGATTCTTTAGGTCATGTTGATTTCCTCACGATGGTTTCCTTCACCCTTTTGAGACCAGTAGTGATGAAATAAATAACACAAAGCAAATGTCTGCCTGTGTTTGAACCCACGACTCATAAGTTAGTGTACTGTACCCGAGTATTGTATACGATACGGATAAATAATAAAAGAGACTGAGAATGCTCGGGTTTTTTAATTTTTGGAATTTCTGAATTGGGTCGTTTTTTCTATTAGAGCTGTACTACAAATAATGTACTTACTGTTGAAATAGTATTAGATTGTTATACACTAAAATTGAATAGCTAGATCTACTAACAATAGTATTATTGGGGCGAATAAAACAATGAAGCTGAACGCAGTTAACACTATAGGATAACATTCAAGAAGACGTTTCTATGTAAATATTTCGTATCAATGGTGATTTTGGCCCTCAATATTGTACAAATAAAGTGACCCACTCTCGAGTTCAAATTACTCAATATCATTCATATATGCTTAACGTTGGATGCAGATTTAATATAATTAACTTGAACAAGATATAAGTTATAAATATATTTTATTGGACACTTAAAAGTTTCCATTCGATATTGAATTAAACTTTGGTCATAAGTAATACTTTGAGGCGAGTTATGAGTTTAATTTGATTTTATCAGGATTTACACTTTCAAGTTAATATTTATGATTTAAGTATAAGTGCAGATGAAAACTGAATGGAATAAGTAGTTATTGGGTTAGAAAACTAATAATATTAAAATAATAACGATTTATGTGAAGGTTTTCTGTTTGAGACCGTCCATTGCACGGTTGATTAATGTTCTGCACATTATATAAAGTATAATATTACATTTACAAAGTTAAATTAAATAAAAAAATTAAAAAAAAAAACAAAGTTAAATCTTTGTTCAAAAAATATTACTTTGTTGTAAAGATTAAGTTACTTTGTAGAATAACAGCCGGAAAAAAAGCCTTATAAAACTCATAGCTCAAGGAACAGAAAGTACTAAATACTACAAAATCATTATCTCGCATAATCAATGTATTACTTCCAATGCACGTCCTTCTATGGAGGAAATGTTTTTATAAAAGAGTTTTATTAGCAAAGTTTTAAATGTAGCCGAATTGACGCCATTGCCCATTTGTTTGACTCTCAACACCGCGATCACACCCCGGGGACACATTAAATCTACTGACAATGACGCAATTTAAATTAAAAGCTGCAAAAAGAACGCTTTAAAAGAGTCGTGGTTAGTATTGGTAGCAGTCCTATAAATAAAATAACAAAGCAGTATTTATCCCAAGTCATCCGTTTGTCAGACTGACTAGTTATAGCTCTCGAGTTCGAACCCAAGACACGCGCCACTAATTTCTTAGACTCGTGTGCGTATTGTATGATCACTTGCATCCGTGAAGGAAAACATCGTGAGGAAACTAGCGAGCCTTAACATATATGTCGACGACATGTTAAGCCAAGTGGCTCTCTGATACCAGGGCAGGCACTAACCACACGATAAAGAAAGAAGATTAAGCAACTCGTTAGTAAATCAAATCAGCGAATTGTTCTACAGACGTTAGATAAGATAAACTACATTACAATCATTATCTTCTTCCCTTGTTGCATTTTGTTTGGAGCCAGCCGCAAACCATTTTCCTTTGTAGGACGCCAAACTATAATATAAATTACTAGCTGTGCCCAGCGGTTTCACCCGCTGCTCAGTTAGGGGCATGAAAAATAGAGGTTAGCGGAGTTTCAGACCTACCCGATATATATGCACACAAAATTTCGTTCAAATCGGTCCACCTGTTTTGGAGGAGTATGGGAACGAAAATTGTAACACGAGAATTTTATATATATTATAATATATAAAATTCTCGTGTCCAGTTCCAATACTGGATTGGGAAATTTGCCTACTGTGATCTGCGATGGCTTAAATAATCTGTTGCCCTAACCATTTGGCTGAATAGCTTCGCTTAAAATGCAAATATCACTCTGGTGGTAAACAAAAAGGTCTGCACTATCGCAATAAACTGAATCTCTGCAAAAAACGATAAATCTCATGAAATGGATCTCAAACCAAGTTCAATTGAAAAATCCGTCGTTAAAAGAACAATGACACGCCACACAATCCTTGGCGGTGTTATGAAAGAGGTCACAATGGCTAATGTCGGCGCCAGACGGGCGCTTTGTGCCGCGCGACTCCAGTCGTGGCCGCGATAACGAACAATGTGGACCCGAGGTGTGGAACGACGCTTATTCTTGGACAGTAACAGTGAGGAAGAAAATGTGTTGTGTATTGGGTAATGGATCGGTTACAGGTTTGAATTATTGTGCGATTGTATTATTTAGGTGTGTTGAAAAAGGTTTTGACTAAAGCACTCGGTATTAGGTGAAAAGAATAATTTAACTGAGAGCTCAGTTGGAATAATCATCTATTTATATCTTACTAATGTTAATTAATTATCAGCATTTTGTCTAATCTCTCTATCTATTGGTCTAAAAGGATACAACTGTGTACTTTATTAACGCCTTTCTTTTATTATGTTACGAAATATCTTTTTATTTTAATAACATAGATAAAACTTAAGCCAACTTAAATCAACTTTGGCATATTTTGACACTCTTGCACTTCACTTTTCTGACTGAACGCAACACGTTTTCTTCTTCCATTCTACCTGTCACACATCACGGCATCATTTACTTTTTATGTTCTTCATATCATTCCTTACACAAATCTATCCATCTTTTCTTTAGCGGTCCTTTAACTCTCCATCTATTAACATTCATATTCATTACTCTTTTAGTTTCATGCGTTTTTTCGGACTCCCTTTCATTTTTTCTGTTACAATTGACAAGAGTTATGGGCACATAACACTGCAGAATAGTGAAGCAAACTGCGTATTGAAACTCCTTGGACATTCTTTTAAATGAAGACATTGTTGTATAGAAATAACCAGTACAAATAGTTGACATGGAATCATAATTGCAACTGTCACAATATTTGTGAATGTATAGACCGAATCCCGATTCTTTTTCCATACACAAACTTCATAGCACAAATTATGACATAAATGCAAAAGTACAACCCGTTTCAATTTTCATTTCGACATACACGAGAAACTTGTCCGTGATCCAGAGGCGAACCGCGCGAAATCGTGACGGTTTAGTTCGTAACTTTTATTGACGGCGACTGTACGTTACCGTGTTACGTATGCGCTATGTTTGACGTGTGTGCGCTTTGATCGCAGTCGCCATGACTGCATTTGGCTAACTCGATTTTGTTGATTGGATGCATATTCATGTACTTTTTGTTCGTTGGTTTGATAAAAAATTTTGTGTTTGAATGTTTGTTTTTATTGGTACATAATGTAGAAATAATCTATTGTTAGATGCACTTGTGGCATAGCTATCAAATGTGCCCTTGTCATATTTTACACGAGAAATGAACTTTACTTAAGTATTGTTTTTTTCATAATATTAATCTTGCAAATTCTTTGCCACAAGACTTTTTCTCGCCTTAATTCAAGAAGAAACCCTCATTTAAAAACAGTACACATTCACAAACATTAAATAAAAATTGACTAACTACGAACCCTTACAAAAGTAAAGTAAATCACAGTGCCAGCGACAAAGACGACGGGACCGCTATAGAATGCCGTTTAATAAGCGCGGCGACGAAATGAGATCTATTCAGACCCCACAATGTACAGTGTACAACACGTTTACAACGTTTTTAGTTGAAAAACATTATTTATTCAGTCGCGAACCGTATTTGACTATGTTTGAGAATTCTACCCTTATCACAGCACTTTGGTACTTTATTTTTGGCGAAGAAATGCAGAATGTTTTCAATTTAGTTTAACCGCAGTGACACGCCATGCATAATAATTTGGTCTCAAGGTTTTGGTACAATGAATTAAAACTGACTGAAGCATATTTTCAAGGAGACTGTTACTTTTCTTTAAATTGTTTAATGACTTCTTGTAAATACCGAACTATTAGAAGTCTAGATATTGAACGGTATTGAAAGTTACAATGGCTACAATACGTTATTTTTTCAATAGTCAAAAGAATTAATTGTCAAGCAAAATAACCTACCACGTAATTGACCGAATATTTCGATCTCAAGTTTCATTTTATGACCGTTATGTGAAATAGTAATAATAATACAAAGAGTCATTTACACATATCACATTTTTCAGGTAGTGATTATGCACTATTGTTCTTTTAAAATTTGCAGAAACCTAGAGTAACACATTTGAACATACTTTATTTGTAAAAAAAATTGATATTTTTCATGCACAAGACCCCTTGCACATGTATGTCAAATTCAATCGGGCACACGACTGCGTCACGAAATATTGGAACATGAATAAAATACGGCAGAGGAGCGGTCAGCCGCCGGGGGGAGGGGGGGAGGAAGGGGGCTCGTGGGTGGGAGATTGGAACAGCACTATCACGTCATATTATATGTACAGAATATTGTTATGGTACTACTGAAATATTTTATTTACTAAACTTGATGCTTAGAGAACACCACTGGGAAACACTATTTTAAAAGAAACGTATCATAAACGTCAACAACTGTGCACAGTAACTATCAAATGAAACAAACTTGCAACTTAAACCTTCAAAATTCCAAATTAACCAATACACATCTGATACCCTAGTCTGTGCAGATATCCTATATTTTGTCTTGAGCCGCTGCGCGCTGGACCGCTTCTGACGCGACGTTGAATAAATAAAGTGTCCGTCGGTTAGTTGTTCACAAACGAATGTGTCTCAATTCTACTGACACTTTTATATCTTTTACAAACAAAGACTAGAATGTTATTCTATTTTCAATGTGATTTATTTGTAAACGCTCGAAAGAACCGACACCTACAGACGAATTGCGGACGACGCTCTGGGCCAGAGTAAGTTTATCATTACTCCAACTGGTTCGGACAAATAAAGAACTTACACATTCTTCAGGTCAGTCAGACACACTGTTATTTGATCGTAACAGTTTGACTAATTAATGAACTTAATTACGATTAGGGAGATTATTACCATTTGTTGATATTACCAATGAATATTGTTATGACTAAAAACACTGGTCAAGTGCGAGTTTGACTCAAAACAAACTGTAAATATAGGAGCCTGCCAGGGCCACCACCTACCGGGGTTACGGGTTGTTCGAAAGAGATACCGCGGCCCCGGAAAAAAAAGTTAAAACAAGGAGCATGGATGGGTTTTAGTCAGTACAAGTCTCACATTCCCCTTCCGGTCCGACCAGGGGTAGGGAAGTTATTTGATGAAATCATTTATCCGCAAAAAGAATACCAAAAACCTTTAATGCAAGGCTTTGTAGAATTGCAAAACGTCTTCAAAAAGATGGCACACTTTCTAAATAGATAACTAGTAGAAGGTGTTATGCCTAAGTTCGTTTTTGTGTTTTGTTTAAAAAGTTTCAAATACTATTACAAAATAAATTCTGTACAAAATCCATTACATTAAACCACTAGAGTTTACAAAGTATTTTCCTTTAAAACAAGCGGTAGAAGTGAAGTTAAATTACTTTATAATGAGGAGTTACTCGATCCAGACTAGTTGTTGTGCTTGATCACACGAGTGGCGCGGCGGGCGGCGCGGCGCGGCAAGTGTGTATAGTACTCGTGTAACTTTACACCGGCAAAGGAGATTAACTTTCTTAGAAGGTGACTCGGGTTTAGTACACAAAAGAGATCGCTTTTCATTCTTGGTGTGATTGGTTGGTGATCAGGTCAGTATGTGGGTAACAGTATCTATTAAAAAGGCCTATACTTTTATTAATGTTTAAAAACCAAAAACAAGTCAACGTTTTGGAAATAGAGAATATCCGCATTGGAGAAGTATGGATGGAGAGAAATCGCTTTGCTTAAATGAACATTAATTCTTGTAAAATAACGCTTAGTTTTCAGGTGCACTCATTTATCAGTAACAGACAGATTATTATTCCAATATACACTTTTTATATATAATAACTTACATGTTTAAAAATTTCTTAAAAAAACATATATAAGTATAGAGTGCAATCTACTAATGGTTAGGACCTTATTCCGATTATTTTTAAGTAGATGTTGCCCGCGGCTTTGCCGTTATTATATTCGTGGTACCATAAATGATGTCATAGTTCCCCTTTCCTGATTTGCGACCTGCTACATGTAATTTTTGCCCTTACGCCTTGTTTATTGTAATAGCAAAGCTAAGGCTTTCCTTTTCTTCCTTTTTTCTCCCTCACTTCTCACTTTTAAAAAAAAATGCTTATAATGAGCTTGTGTCCATCTCCAGGGCCAAAATTCATCAAAATCGGTTTAGCCATTTAGGCGTGAAGACGTAAGAAACAAACTCACTTTATTTTTAACAACATTAGGAAGGATTCTCTACGTGATATCAAACTATTTTCCCTTTACAACACCTCCCTTAGAGAGTTTATTGTAGCCGCGACTGTACATGAAGCCAAGTGCACGCCACGACTACTTCACAACACAATTACCCATTAAACATTTTTGAGCTGAAACGTCGCATACAAAATGCAGTCCTCCACAACTTTACGATGGTCGTCAGAACTTCCAGCTGCTGAGTGCAGCGCCACTCTTCGCTTCAGCGCTACATTATACAACATACAATAAAAACTCTTCTTAATTAAAATAACAATACTTAAACCCGTTAAATTTACAGCAAACATTTCAGTTAAATCAACATTCTTGGCAGCGTTGTTGATGAAAATAAATTTCAAGAATGTAAAAAGAATCTTTCGAAACTGTACAATGTACAAGAAAATCAGGTCTGTTTATATAGTGTATTTCTTACATTTTTATGAAATTATGAAATTTTTCTATTTTTTCTTATCAACTTCTGGAAGCTAGCTGAAGTAGTGTATTTAATAATATTTGGCCAATTTTGTTCGTATTGACTTTGTAGCGTGATATGAGAATTTTCTTAAAGTATATTGGAAATTGCTAAAGAGAAAATTGCTTTAATAAGACTCTATAAACATTGCTTTTTCGGTCCAATGAATCTTGATTCAACATGTTTTCAAAACATGTCTTTATATTTTCTCGGAAAATAAATCAGTAGCCTCTGCAACAGTGTTTTGTAACATGTAAGGATTGAAGAGGTATGTGCCTACCTGGATGTGTACTAAACCACAAATAAATTTGTATTTATGACATTTGATTAATATGTACAGATACATTTAATAAACTGAGTAACGACATTGTTCCCATCAAATCAGCTTCCTTTTTGCTTTACACGTGGATCGACAGGATACATTAAATTCTGGTTTCCTTTTAAATCGGATCGCGTTCCTAATTCCGTCTTATTACTTGAATCCGTCCGCGAGTTTCGACGCAATGTAAATGAAGACTGACAACCTGTAAAAGCTTTGACTTTCTCAATCTCCTGCTAATGCCTCCGACAGCGACACGGACTTCAAGTTATATTACAACAGAGCGCTCGACACTTGCTGCCTATACCAATATTACATTGTGGAAATAAGTCACTTTGTACGGATAGCGACGGAAGTGGGGATGCAGTATACGATGCCCTAGATAAGAACATACTTTACACCCTGGTGCTACCACCCCGTGGGACAACTTTTGACTTCCTGGCAGGCAGAGCTGCGGGTAAAAGCGAACTCTTTTAATTAGGTGAGCTTTAAACACTTATGTTGTGTTTGAGATAATAACTCATGTAGCAGAGATAAAATTAATCCGTAGTTTCGTTGTCCTTTAATAAAGCAGTGGGTTTAATTCTTTACGAAGTAAATATTTACTTCGTAGAGAATGTTTGCAGTCGGCTTGTAAAATACTTGACTTTTCATCTTGGTAATTCTGTTATTGTTAAACGGTTAAATGATATTTATTTTGCTAGTAGGCTTTTACCAACACTTTACAGGCCTATTTGTTAAAGCTAGATTAGAACCAGTCATGGATATTGGGGGTTAATTAGGCTCTTTCCTATTAACAATCAATTGTATCGAAACTAGAACCTGATGATAAACACAATTGAAACAATTACGTAATTTTTACACATTGATCTGATTACATAATAAATTAATAAAAATCGCGTCATCATCAAATATTCCGGCGAAACCTTTGAACCATATAAATTGATAGTTTCGGCTCAAAGCACGTACAAACATAAACTAGTTTATAGTCGCCGTGTCCGCCGGCAGATGGCGCTATATCAAAACATGTGCCAAACACGATCCCACTTTATGACGGAGTAAAGCCAGACAATTTCCCTTTCGGCGTCTAATACAATATCAGATAGTACATGTTCAACGTGACAGGATACCTTGCAGACGGGGACACTCTGTGATCGGAGATGGCGTAACAATTCATGTGATGGAAACTAACATATTATGAGTCAGTACAAAAATACAATAGAAAATAGTAAAAAAACTTGAGAGGTGTCAAGGGACACCCGGATGGAACGAAGTTATTATTTATTATGTACAAAAACCTAGATACACTCAAAAAAATAATCGTCGCGACACCACACTGTTTAGTGCGAAATAGAAAGACGAAACGAAAATAACTGGCTTGCTTTCTTTGAAAGAGAGACAGACAGAGAAACACGCGCACGCCACACGGCTTACAACTATAGCAAAAAGTGTCGTTACAACTTTTGGTCTTAAATTTTTCAGTCTAGCCCCCTATCGAAACGCGCGATAAGGAATTTCGTTCCAAAAACTGTATGAAATATGATTACGACTGTAACAGTGACAAAATATAATATCAAGCTTTTACTCAGGTAGGTAGCTTTCAGTATTAGTTGAAACTAGTAAAAAAGTCATTGTTAAAGGCCGTTTTCTTATTTTTTTAAATTTATTTATTTCATTCTAAATTGTACAGCTTTTATTCCTTAATATACAATTATTAAGAAATAACACCTTATGGCACAGCGATGTTAGACCAAGACCTATATTCTGACAAATATTTACCCAATAATATGTTCCCAAGAAAAAAAACCGTTCACAACGTAAGCAAAGCCGCAGGGAAAACCTAGTGCAACATAATAAAGCAGTGATTTTTAGCTCTTTTTCTGTAAAAACATCGTTATTGCCTTATTTACTACGACATTATTTGTCGTTATTTTTCTGTTTACCACCTGAAGGTAAACATCAGCGCGTTTAGTGTTTGTTTATGTAACACGTCACCCTACGTGTAATGTACCACATTACACCTCCATCAATATAATGTGCACACAAATAGTGGCTATCAATTTAATCGTTTGGGAACACAACCGATACCGATTGGCTTCGGTTTGTTATGATTGATAATCAAGACAACATTCTGTAATAGCACTTTTGGCAATTACAAAATCTTATAGTAAAATTAATCACATCCTAAAATGTTATGGATTATATTGAGTGGAATAACCTTTCTAACATCGCGCTTGTTATCTGCAAAGGGTAAGCTAGAAGTATACCTTACGTATACTCTAGTTTTAGCAATTATGTCTACCTAAGTCGCATGTGTGTGTGACGGCACGGTTGTAGCAGGGGTTGAGCAATCGACTGCTGCGCTGCGGGTAGTGGGTTCGACCCTCGCATGGATTTTTTTTTTGTATAACAGGAAGTTATTTCTGGTCTGGCGGTTTGTGTATGTAAGTTTAAATATTTGTGAACGGACCCACAACATGGGAAAATTCTTAGTCTGGAACAACATTTTCAACACAAATGCGTTTGTTTCTATGTGTATAATGTGAGCAGTGATGAATAAGATCAAAATAAATAAATAACTTCACATAACGACTCAAACAAAAAGAGTACTAACATAGCCATGATTCGACGAAAAAGGAAAAACCACTTCCAATTCAACAAACAACATTAAATCGACCAGTAATGACGTCGATCAAAAAGACGTTACATCAATAAACAAACACCCTCTGTAACCAGTAGGCCTACCATGACGTCTTAAAGCAGAACTTATTCCACTGAGGGGAAAAGATGGTGCTAGACACCCTGCATAGCTCTATCTCATTCCCGCAGTGGAATAATTTCTGCTTTAAGACGTCATGGTAGGGTAGCAGTAGCCATTACAAAGCGATTTAATACAGGTTGTTGTAAATGCGCTATACATAGCCGGGCTAGCAGCTAGTACTGATGGCTGCGGTGAACAGATGAGGGTGCGCCGCGCGACTCAAGTGCTGCTAGTTACTGCGACCGCTGGCACTCGTATGTCACTGTCTGCTGGTGATGCATGGAGGGCACTGGATACTTACAACGTAGGATAGTGAGTTTAGCGCCAAGATCTAGTAAATGGTCGAGCAAACGAAACTGATTAGATAAACGATGAAAATATTCATAACTTAACAATTATTACAGTGTGTTTTTTTTTTAAAAAGCTGAAATATGTAGCTAAGAAATATATAGAAAACAAGAAAAAAAACTCAACATAATAATATTTTGACAAATGAAAAACGTAGCATGATTGTCAGGTCCCTAATCAGCTACAAGCACCGCCAGATAATTTGCGAAGAATAAAACGCCTGATTGAAAAGCCAATTTATTTCTCAATAAAGTCTGGTTAAACCTGAATAATGTGAAACAAATTACCAGTAATATAAAAGTTTGTAACGTAAATATCTGAAATAATTTTATTTCAGAACTTTACTTTGAAAGATAGGCTTCATATGATAAATCCCGCTGCGACAACTCTGTATGTGTCTGTTTTGATGCTTCCATACGAATCGCTGCGATATATTTCAAAACAATTCAGACAGTTTTCAAAACACCGACAAAAACTATGGCCACGCGACCCTCAGTGCTTCCCCTCCCCCTGCCCTCCCCGCCCCATGCTCTTCAGGCGTACAACTGATGACGTCACTGGAGCGTGCGTGCGAGGGAAGGCCCATGTTACCTCATTACGGATTAGTTCAGACTGCGCCTATGTTATCTCTTACCAGATAATCGTGGCAACTTCGGAGCAAAAACTATGGGAAGATACTTATGGAATTGGTGCTCTGGGTTGCCATTGGTGTTAGAGGTGACGCGTAGATCTTATCGGGTAGAAAGGTCTTCGTGAATACGAATGGCTTATTGGAACCTATACGTTTCCCTATAGTTTTATTATAAGTTTACTACTATAGGGCTATTCGGCCTCCTGCGCAAATTATCAGTTTAGGATTTAAATAGACTTAATCTTAAATTGATTCTTGTGATTCATAAGATGAAAACGACTCTACACCAGATAAATTTACTAAAAGTCTGAAAATTCAGGCAAAAACATTCCGCTAGTAAACCAAGTTCTTTTATGTCATCAGTATCCAAACGACATTTACTTAACCGACTTGCGACACTGTAACAAATGGTAACTACTTAGAGCAGTTTCGTCGACAAATAAATGAGTCCCGATTTCAATCGGTGACGGCGCGACAGAAAGGTTCCTCAATAACTTTGGTATTGTACCCAAGGAAGGGGAATGGCGGCTTATCTGCCGTCAAAGTATCGGTGGAGGGAAATAGGCTGAAATATGTCGCACTAGCTCCGGTGTATCATGGAAATGGGTTCTAATGAAAGAAAGTTCGAAGTAGTTTTAGTTCACTTAGATGATGTACTAACCGCATAACTTTGCTATTATTAACAGAAGTGGATACCTAAGTACAAAGTTTAAAAAAAAATGCAAAGGATTGTATTTGCCAATAAAAATATTTACTAACCACATAACATCACGCTTGTAGTCCCCTAAGGGTTAGACAGATGTTTGTCTGTGGTACACTCACATTCCGCTAGTGATTTTTAAGTCTCCTGTAGTAGGGCTGAATGTCGTGATGGTGGAGAGGTATAGCCTCACTCTCATGCCCGAGTTTTTAAATTCAAAACAAAACAAGTACTATATATGACTTCTTCAGTTTATCTTGGACATCAATAAAAGAAAAGATCGTAACGAAACCTGGACTTACATTGAATATAAGTCTCATATCTCGCAACCCGTTCTTAAGCTATATGCTCAATACTCGTGTTAGTATGTTTGGGAGTGATCCTATTACAACTAATCGAGCATTAATACAAACTTCATGGTTGGTACTGAGAGATAAACTATGCCTGACTTGGGAATAAAACCTAGGACGTCATGCGCAGCAGCCGCTTGCGACCACTAAACCAACACGTTTAATCACACACTAACAATACAAACTGGTTGTGTATCACTAAAACCTATACAAACAAATCAAAACGTATTAAACTGAATAATTCCACGCAACGAGCTACAACAAGCCGATGAAATACACACAGAATATTCCATTACCTCTAAAACGCAGAATTGAATTAAATTCATTTCATAGAGGGCCCTCAATGTATATATTATCACGCGTTGCGGTCGACCGCGGGCCTGATTTAGTTGCACGTAGCCTCGGGCCTCGGGCGAAGCTTTCATATAGATTTAATCATGATTACATTCTGAGTATTTCATTTATTACTTCGTATTTACTTGTATGGCTATTGTTTATATATTTTGTGTTAAAGCAACTATTGGAAAAGATTTTATAATAATTGTTCATGACTTCACAACAATATCGTCATCGCGCGTCTGTACGACTGGCGCGCTGAGGCAATATCCCTGCTGCCGCGGCAAATTGCCGCCCAGCGGACAGACCTCCGGTGTGATCTTATGGTGGCATGGAGAGAGCTACTGTCGCAGCCTCGTACAAGGCACGCCGCAATAGTGGTGGTAAGTCCCCTCTTTGAGGAGTGGCTGTGTGTCCCCACCTGCCGCCTGACGCAGGTCCTCACCAAACACGGAAGCTTCGGGAGGTTCTTGCACATAATCGCGCAGGAAGAAACGCCCGGGTGTCACCATTGTGACGATCGCCCGGAGGACACGGTGAAGCACACAGTGGCGGTCTGCCCAGCTTGGGCGGAGCACCGCCGTGCCCTCGTAGAGGCGATCGGCGGCGGAGATATCTCGCGTCCGGCCCTGGTTCAGTCCATGGTCCGGAGTGAGAGGGAATGGGAAGCGGTCACCTCCTTCTGCGAAGCAGTCATGCTGGCAAAGGAGGTACCCGGGCGTTTGAGAGAGAGAACCTCAAACCAACCCGGCCACCGCGGTAGACGCCCCGGGCCTCTGTCGCCTCGAGACTACTCCCGGCCGCCATAGATGCGGGCCTGTGGACGGTGAGCAATAGGTAGCTCACCGTCCGTCCGTCTATTGACGACAGGCCGTGTCGACGGTGCGTTAGTGTTCCACGCGCGTCTCAAAAAGATATCAGCAAAGCAGAGGGGCCTGCCAGGGCCAACGCCTGCCGGCCGGATTGCGGGTTGTTCGAAAGAGATACCGCGGCCCCGGAACGTAAAGGGCAATAGAAGGAACATGAGTGGGTTTTAGTCAGTACAAGTCTGACACTCGCCGCCGCTAGTTATTTGATGATTTCCCATCCGCAAAAAAAAAAGTATAAAATCGGTCCGACCCAGCAGCAGCAGGTCGGACCGATTTTATACTTTTTTTTTCACAAGTTTCTTAGAAGAAGAATTATAGTGTTTCTCAACAACTCTTTTGCTAATTATATTATTAGAATATAGTTGCTGTGTGACGCTAAGTTATGCACTTAAACATGGATCAACACGCATTAATTTGACACTAGTGTGGTCATCTATAATTCATAGACCGAGTGCTAATCAGGGTAATACGAATATTAAAATAGATTTATGAATAGGTGTTAGAACCGCGACCACAATGGAGCCAAACCAATATATTTGCGACAGCTGGCTCTATTCATTAGTAATTTGCCTGATATTAACTAAGTATTTACCAAAACCGCCTATAAAACAAATTAGAACAATATAGCTAAATATATTGTTTCTACAGTTGATAAAATTGGCTATTCCAAAAGGGCCAGTTATTAATCCAACAAGTTTATTGGCAACAGATAAACCAACCTCACGAAAATAAGAAAATGTCGAGCGAAGCGAAAAGTTTTCCACTCAATGGAGTCAATCGATCAGCGTCGTGACTGCGGACAAAATACTCGACGTTAAGTCAACTGGCCAGGTTTATATCGCTGTTACTCGACCGACTAATCACGGCTTCAATGATGTCGACATCAACGAGCATGGATTTATAACATATTTTAAATAACCATTACTATATTAGCTATTTCTATCGGATCTCATGGTTCATATTAAAAGGCTATATGGGGCCATCTTGGAGGTTAGTAGCGCTTGCCAAGGTCAGTCCATGGATGGGTGAACATCCATTACATACTGTTCGAGTTTCCTCTGTACCTCGGAAAGCTCGTTAAGCCATTGGTTCCGGTGGGCATTTGAAGATCTGTGGCAGTCGTTATAGTCAACCAGTCTTACCAAGTGGATTGTATAACCCTGTACAAACTGGAATAGGGAGATCAGACAGGCAAAATTAGGTAGATTATGAGTGTATTAACTATATTTTCAATCTATACGTTGGTAACATTTCAAATAAAATTGGGAGCATTTGTTCAATTTGTTATTGTTTTAATGGCTGTTCTGATCTCATTATTAATCATCATTGGAGTTTCTCGGTGGCTTAAGTTAAGTGTCTCAGACAAAGCCATTACAGATTGTCTGTTTGGTGAAGTAATCAATCACATCTCAACAATCTCCTTTCTATTGTTGTTGTGTCTTCCATCTTTAAGTACTCAACTGATTCTAAAACAATTTAACAACTTAAAATGTTTGACTATTTATTTGAATCTGTAGTGCTTGCAGACCGCCCTAAGACATGCTGGCGTGACGATCTGGACTCATTCCTAACAGATTGGTCGGAAGGGTAATAGATTAACTGAACATCCATGAGGAGGTCTTGCCCAGAAACGGAACAAAACACATCACATCTTCCATCCATGTGTTGAAATTTCAAATTCAATTTCAAATTTTTACATTTCAATAAATTCAATAGAATTATCCAAATTCAATTTTCACATTTTACCCTTTCTGATAATAAAATCGTAAAGAGAAGTTAATATATATGTTAATATAAAAATAGCGATCCAATCAGCGGCATCGCGGTATTATCGCGGAAAATCTCTGCGGGCACATTCGGCCAAGAGTGGATTTTCTCATTATCTTCGTATTGTGTTCCTTTATTTCGTTTATTGGTTATCAGATGAATTAGTGGATGTGAACGTGAGACAAACCGGAGATGTAATACTACTTGATGACGTTACGGGGAGAATAGATCAAAGCGAAGCGGCGATACAAAGTTGATGAGGTATTTGGTGTTAACAAGCATTCAATTGTCGTCCCTATCACATGTGACGTAACTATAATAGTCAAAATGTGGGCACATTACATAAACCTCGGTTCAACCTTTCGTGTATTACAGAATAGATGTTATCTTATGTCATTCACAGTTGGTGCAGTGGCTGAGAGATGGACTGCTGCGCTGAGTGTTGCGAGTTCGATTCACGGAACAATTATTTGTATGGCCTACAGATATTTGTTCTGGGTCTGGCTGTTTGCGTATGTGAGTTTAAATGTTTGTAGACGCACCTACGACACAGGAGAAATTTCTAGTGTGGGGCAACAATTTTATTAAAAAAAAAGAAAAATTGAAGTCAAAGAAAATTTTACGGATCCCATAATAATTGCCATAGAATTGGATCACGAGAATGATAAAATAATAATGTTAGTAATGTACATTCATTCAAAGCAAAAATGATATTCAGTAACAATAATGAGACAGAGAAAAAATACAATTGCAAAAGAGAATTCACAACATATCGATAAAATAATGAAAGTACAAAGAAAAGCAATAAAGACATGTCTCCGACAGCAATGGGAGAGACAGACAGACATGACGAACAAACACAAGCTTCATTTTTAAACATGGAACAACATCGAACAGCAATTATGAACTCCAAAGAAACCTCTAATAGAGTGGTTAAGTTTGTAGATAAAACATATAAAAGTGCAGCCGCGAGCGATAAATGACTACTAGCTGCACTATGAGGGGCGAACGGAATTGGTTTAAAATGATTGCAAAAAGTTTTTGTAGTGGAATACAGTTCGTTCCGATACTTCGTCGTGAAATATTTGAGGCGCAGGCAAACGGTAAACTTGTTCACCGGTGAGATCATTAAGATAGGAATGTATGACGTTCGCATTTTTAGTTTCGCCGATCAACAATTTCTGCGTTAAGTCGTGTTTGATATTGTTGAAACAAAATACTGTAGATACGTACTTAATGTCAAACACGAAATAATAAAAAATGATGTCGAATTTTCTTCGAACAAATTGTTTCATGAAAGGGAAGATAGGTACTTTGAACATATATTTGTTTCCAATCGTCTTAGTAACAAGATGAAAGCAAATAACATGAAACATGGGATTATAATTAATACGATAACATGAGTCGTGCGTGCTTCGAATATGTTTCTCGTTCATATTACGGGGATCTTTGATTTGACTTCATTATTCTTATTTCTCATATAACAGAAGAAAGAAAAACATAACATCAATTAAATAGTTTTGTAATGGTAACTGGATGTTGTTTGTCACTTAAATGAATTGATTGCTGTTTTTATTTTTTTGTGTTTTTAAGTTTGTTTTATTCTGTTGTAAACACAGTAATCAAACAAAAACATATTATTCTAAATAAAAGCTCGGCATCATTTACTGAAGAAGCTGGCAGTTTAGTCACGAAATTAAATGATTGTTATTTTTTTCTCCGTGTATGTATTTCTAACAATCTTTACTTTATTTTGTTTTTATGTTTATAAGTATATATCCTTACATTTTATTGTAAAAAAATTCTTGAAAACCTTCCGTCATGCACCCTGCACCTACTAAGTTTTCTCTCTGCATCACCCTAAGGTACACTGGTAGAAAAAGCCCAAGGCTAAGGCCGCCTTTGTACAGTGTTTTTTTTTTATATGTGTGCATAAAGTTTTAATAAAAAAATAAAACATTACAATAAAAAAACTCATATTTCGTGCTCTAACTCCTATAGTAAGCATAATATGATCACGTCAAAAACGTTGAAGTCCGCTGACAATCATAAAAATAACATGAAAATTCTCGTAAACCATCTCTCGTGGCTCGATCTACTCGTATTATATGAAATGTTCTACGTTTCTTACTTGTTCGGTGTTCGTCCTACCTCGGACTAGATAGGAATAGAAGACAACTCAATTATAAAATGCAAAAATAGGCTCACGCACACACATACACACACGTACTAAAACAAATGCCGGTCTCGGGTGCGGTTGCACTTGCATTACGTGAAGAATGTCTATGTGTGCGTGCGTTTTTGCTCGTTATGTAGACTCGACCTTCTGCTTCTGCATATACTGTGGAACTTGTTTGCCAGACTGTACTACACACTTGAATTTTATTGACACTTTCATGGATCGTACGCGGCAAGAAACATCCCCTTTAATTGGTGCCCACTTTAACCTAGAGCTTTAACCCCAAATTGAGATGCCTGTAATTTTATGGTAAAGCCCTTTGATGCTTTTAGCTAGCTCTTACTTTTTATATTGAGCAAAATGTTTTTGTATTTTTAGATAAAAGCAGGCATTTTCCACGTTTAAACTTCACAAATAAAAACTGTTTTGATTAATTTTGCAGGATACGAAGCGGAACAATCTGAAGAAGAATACATTCGGTATAATATTCCTTCAGCTTTCTTTAAATTCCTAGTCATGAATTGGAGACAAGTTCTTGGCTCCAGACATGAATAATAAACCAGAAGGTATTCAATCAAGATCTATTTCAAAGCCGCTTTCAGCCACTTTAATAAATTCATTGCTTTAGGATCCGTTTTTACAGAAAAAAAATTGATCGTATAAAGCCAAAGTTGGATATAAGAACAAGTATTGTTTCCATCGGTGACGCGTCGTGAAGGGCGAGCGTTGACCTGCTCAATAAACGATCGATGTAGTTGGCGTGGTGCCAAAGTGTCGGAGGCTCGCCTTGGCTCCGCGCCACGTCTGCGGCCCTGGTACTCCTCAGATTCCGAGCGAGCTTTGTTGAAAATGTTAGACAGTCAGATCTTGAGGATTTTTCGAATCAATTGAATTCCTTGAGGGGGGTACTTAGTGATATAACACCATCCTTTGCATAATTTGATAGTATTTGTTACTTTTGTGCCGTTTTAACGTTAAGTCGGTCGTTTTCTTTATAATCATTTGAAAAAATATGAATTGGAAATTGGACTACATTGGTTTAGATCTATTTATTTATTATTTTATAGAAAGCTCATAAAACCCATGTTTTACCTAAAATTCGGGAGGAATTGTTTAAAGATTTCTTGCGGGGCGTCCGATTTAACTTCCGGGCGCCATAATCATCCTTTCCGTGACACAATTCCACAACGTCCAGCTTAAGAGGAACCTTTATAAACCCATTTAGTCCATTTATACCTGGACTTATTAGAAAGGTGCGTGTATAAGGGATCAACGTAAATTGGCGTCCATGTGGCTCGAAGGAAAATGTTGATAAGATCAGGGATTTTGTGAATTTATCGTCGCAGTAATTTAGGGAAGTTTTAATCTCAAGTCTTTAGGGGACCGCAGCGATGACGGGGAAATAGGTGAACATTGTTAGGTAACCTACAGCTCAACACTGATTCAGGTTAAAGGTAATTTTAAAAATAAGTACCTGGTTAATAGTTAACATTGAGTTAACGTTTTGATAGCTAATGTTACTCTGTGTGGGTTTTTCTAACTGAAATGGAACATATTTTTTAAAGACTGTTAAGAAAATGCCATAACGCCTCCAAAAATATTTTGAATGATGAAACCGTATTTTTTGTCCATAAAATATTCCTTCAAAGAGTTTGTCAAGTAACAGGAATGATTAACGTGAGCGAAGTTTTATCCGGCGCCGCTGTTCCAAATAATTTATCTTTCCTCAGATAAATGATAGATAAGGAAATTACCAATATTTTCTAGAAAATAGAGTTGTCAAATTGTTATAAACTTTCAAACGATTCTATTGTGAATACAGCGGTAAATAGGTGATACTTTGTAGTCAATTTCTCAATTATTTCCGAGTTTTTTTTTCAGGCTAACACGATGCAGCTTCACACCAGTGTTCAAGACGGAGCGAGTGCCGACCGGCGCTACACACGCTACACAGCTTCTAGTACTACTACACAGCTTTTACTTAATAGCTACATTAAGTGTTACGTTGTATTACATATGTTGTAAGACGTAAGAAGACTCGAGACTAAGACAAGATGAAGAAAAACACGCCAATCTTTCGTTTAACACTTTATGTAGAACATTGGCATATCGTATATTGTGGTATGTTCCAATAAATTCACGTAAACCTTATCCATAAAACTTGACAAAACAACGACTGCTTCACATCCATTGCTGCGTGCGACCCGACACCAACGCATAAATATGGAACATCCCCATCGTCGCACGGCGCGGCCGACAGCGCGGCGGTGTCGCCCGCGACTATTTGTCACTTGTAATGAAATATACGGCTACTCACCCGGCACCCGGCCTCTCTGCCACTCACGCGGGATTATTTAGATGGATGACTTTTGTTCACACTTTATAACTACAGGTTTTGTGATAAACCTTTTGTTTGACATTTTATGTAAGCAGTCAGTGGTGTAGTGTAGGCACACCTTTATTGTCTAGGCTTTAATATCTTTCTATGTTTTGTGTTATTATAGATGGGGTCATCAGTCATAAATATTAGACAAGCCAAGTATTTCGGCCCTTTGCCGACACTAACATCTTATTAAACAACTTTATTATTGCTTTCACGGTTTATAGCGCTACAAACTGTCACTTAGGGGGCATCTTCCGTGATTTGTACTTACACCTTACTTAAGTACAAATCACGGAACATTTTCCGTAAGTGACAGTTTATGTAGAACTTTATTATTCTGATGTAAAGTAAATCTGCCCTGTTAGTGTAGAAACATAAAACTGTTCAGTTCGAGCTGATAGAGATCAGCGGTGGCATTGTAAAGAGATAGGTTTATTGTAGCAGGCTAAGATCAATGTTTCGGTTTTTATCAAATGTGACAATCATCAGACAGAAGCCTCTTATTGGTGATACAATATTATAAAACGTGCGACGATTTGACACCGGAACATAGTATCCATGTTCGATAGCTCTAGATTATGATATTTGTTTCAACTAAAAATTGGTGTATACTCGTCCTTATTTTACCCAGTAAGTATTACAATTAAACATACCTTAGTAAATTGTAAAAGATGTGGAACCGTCGACAGGTCGATGCAACTGAAACAAAATAAAATAATTGTTTAGTAATATAACCCGACTGCAAATGTATATGATTGTTTTACTGACTTTCTCAGTTATACTCGTACAAGTACACAAGTAAATAAACTTTTTTTTTCATTTCTTTATAAAGAAGAAGTACCTTCAATAAATCATTTTTTAAACTAAAATAATAACTGAGTAGTTCTAATAATTTCCCGCCCTGATCTGACGTGAGGATTACACGTGTAGGACAAAAGCGCCGGCCAGCGAACACGTGCTCAACTCACGCACCGCTTTACAGTTAACAGACATTACGGTGGCACAAACGACTCGCTACAAATCTTGGTCTTAAATTATTCGTTAGTTTATCAAGAAAATCATGTCACAACTATCAACAACTGCGCATCTGTCTGTTAAATGACACAAGGCTCCTCTGTGTAGCGGTGTAGCACGCCCCGCGTTGTGTAGCGGTGCCAACATGTCAACACTATAACAAGAGGTGATAGGCAGACATGCACCTAATACTACACTCACATTTTGCCGGTTAAGATTAAGTACCATGGTAATAGGGAGAGAGCCCGTTGCCATCAATCGAACACAAAACTATATTTCCAGACTGCTACTAAGAAATTCTTGATAGCAAAACCCAATAAATGATAAATGATAAATGATAAATGATGTTTATTTTGCAAGTAGGTTTTCACAAACACTTTTACACGTCATTTTTTTTTTTAAACTAGATGAGGCCGGTGTTTCGTACCCGACTACTCTGAGAAGAAACAGCCGAAACAAACTCAGAGGTCATAGTCTCTTTTAAAGTCCAGACAAAATAATCTTGGTCAACTTACATGAGGACTATGCAGATAGTGTCTGAAATGGTCTTTTTAAGAAAGCACCACACAGATTGAGTGGACCTGTCCAGTCAGTGCAAGCATTTGTCAGTTATCGTGTAGCTCAACTCATAACCTAAGGAGCTCAACGACACGACGAACAATACCAAAAAAAGGACATTTGTGTAGGTCGCTTATAGCACTCAAACTGCCAGACCTTCGTCAAAAAACAAAGTAAATAAAAGAAATGATCCACATGGTCCTCACATTTACAATAAACAAATAAAAAATAAATAATTAATGAGATCATAATGAAATCATAAAATGTCATAAATGAAAATAATAAGAAAATAAAATGTCACTAATCATAATAATAAAAAGAATGTAAAAATAAAGTAAATATTAATGTCAAAGTATATAAAATAAAGGAATAGACAATAAATAAGTGAAACAAAGGCAAATTTTGACACTCACTGAGTAAATTAAATTGGAGCAGCTTAATCCCAAGCCTTTTTATCTTCAAGGTAATGATTCATGTTATAGTAAGCTTTGAGACATAGTTTATGTTTTATGAAAGATTTAAATTTATTGAGGCTTAGTGTTTGAATATCGCTTGGCAGTTTATTATAATAACGTATACATTGGCATGTGAAAGTACCTCCTATTTTTTTAAGCCTCGTTGCAGGAACAACAAATTTGTGTTTGTTCCTTGTATTTATGTCGTGGATATCACTGTATTTTTTAAACAATTTTATATTTTTATGCGCGTACAAAAGGTTTTCGTAAATAAACTGAGAGGGCACAGTAAGTATGTTAATCTCTTTAAATTTTTCTCTGAGGGAGTGTCTAGGACTTAATTTATACATTGAACGAATTGCCCTCTTTTGCAAAATAAAAATTGTCTGAATATCGGCGGCATGGCCCCACAAGAGAATACCATACGACATCACACTGTGGAAATAACTAAAATAAACTAAACGGGCTGTCTCTAAATCAGTCAAATCACGAATTTTTTTAACGGCGTATGCTGCTGAGCTAAGCTTTTTTGACAACTTATCTATATGGGGGCCCCACTGAAGCTTAGCATCCAAAGTTAAGCCTAGGAACACTGTATTATCTTCCGGTTTCAACTCTTCATCCTTGATTAGTACACTAGTTTCCACTTGTCTAACATGAGGTAACGTAAACTTAATGCATTTGATTTAATAATACTATATCCAACCTACGAGTCGAACCCAGGACGTCATGCTCAGCAGTCGCGCTTGTAATCATAGAGGTACGAACGTTTCATAGAACTATAAACGACGCTTAGTAATCTAAACATTTACACAATCACACACAGTTAGTGTCTAAACAGTCACAATTAGCTTATCTAGTATTAGCCGCGTCAACATGATCAACTCCTCAAGCTTGTCACCTTCATTCACTAGATACATGCGTCACCGTGAAGTCCGCGCACCGTCCGCGCTTCGTCCGCGCACCGTCTGTGCATCATCCGCGCACCGTCTGCGTTGCGCGCCTGTTGTAATCGGCTAATGGAATATTGTTCAGGTTAAAAGGTTTGACACTTAATATCATAGTCGGTTTTACGTGGAGTGTGCTGTCAATTTATACAAGTAATGACTTGTCACGGTTTTTTAAGTGATATAAACTGAAGCTACCCGGCTACCTGATAAGAACAAATATTGACAATGCAAATATGTACAAGGATCTTTTGCTTCTCAAATGACGTTGGAAGACAGGTGTGTGTATTGGAAACCTTAGTCTCATTAGATTGGAGATAGGCTTCCAGTCTAACCAGACTTAGGTTTGGTAATTAGTTGCCAAGTTCTGGCTTTTTTATTTTCTTATACTAAATGTGTGTTTGGCCGCAACTCACCAGATGTGAAGCCATGCTGCGACCTAGATTGGAGCACCCTGGCCTAATAGAAACCGATTCACTCAAGCTTTTGAAGTGATCCAGATTATATTGATTACAGAACAGTAGATCCGGCTGTGAATTCCACACCAAATAATGTTTGGAAACCTTAAACCGCGGCGGTGTTAGTAGTTCAAATTTGAGCCACTTGCCATAATAATCGTGTACACATACAAATAATAAGGGTAATTTATGTTCAATAGATGTTACAGGTGGCGCCACTGTTCGCTGTCTCACGGCATTACAACCAATTGCATGGTTACCAGACAGTTCATCATTAATAATATGTGTCTTCATCTACATATGAATTTGCATACTTAATGCTACTGCCTTTGTTCCATTATTGTTAAAGTATTCAGTATGTCAAGGAAAGTAAAGTGTTTTTCAAGAAAGTAAGCTACATAGGTCCCCGCGGCGATTGGGAATCAAACGTACAGCCACCTCCTTAGCTAGCATGACTGCTTCGCAAAAGGAGGTGACTGCTTCTCATTCCCACTCGCTCCGGACCATGGACTGAACCAGGTTCGGGCGGGAGATGTCATCGCCGTCTCTACGCCGATACAGCGGTGCTCCAACCAAGTGCAGTCTGTCACAAAGTGCCATCGTCACAATGGTGCCACCCGAGCATTCCTCCCACCCAGTAATGTGCAGAAACCTTCCAAAACTTACTTTTCCGGTGAGGACAAGTTGGAGAGGACACCATGGAGCTTCTCCAGGCACTCCTCAAAGTGGCGACTTATCGCCACTATTGTGGTGTGCCCTCCCCGGGAGAGTGCTACTGTTGCAACTATAGTAGCACTCTCCATTCCACCATGAGATCGCCTCGCAGGTATGTCTAGAGTTTCCCCTGGTGTAGTGGCTCCGCTCACCACTTGTGACTATCGCCTCCAGTTCCGACGGTGATCTTTTGTAATGCCTAAATAATATTTTTCCGGAATTTGTTAATAATAAACTGAAATTATAATTTATGACCGACTACAGTGACAGAGAGTTTTACTTCGTATAGCTGGGTGAAGACGCGCTGTGGATGACAATTAATGCAATATAACCTAAGAGAACAAAATGAGTGGTCTGAACAGGCCTAAACTGACCTTATATGGACTCAATCGTAGGCTTATAGAAATATTCCTTACACCTACTACACAAGCCATGTATTAATCTCTATCTCCAGCCCACTCGCTATCAGTTAACCAAACATGAGGTACCAGGCAAGTATGAAGTGTGCGGAGTATTAAATAGACGAGTTTCATCACAGAGCTCATTATGAGTCGCTCGACTAAATGGTATTACATTAATATAGGCGAAGACACCGCGGCGGCGGGACTGCCAGGTGGGTTCCGCTCATGACGCCAAATTAATTTTATTTGCCTTGTTTTTTATTATTATTTTACGCTTTGCGATTATATTTAAAGATGTTGACACTTTTGGTTATTTTTATTTAGTTTGGCCTTTGATCGAATCGTCTCAAGCTAGAACATGAAGCATTGTGTTTTATTTCAGGTTCGTTTAAAATATTGTCATGTTTTCACTCAGTAACAGCCCGGGGTCTGAATTTGTACCAAGTTAATAGCAATTGACTGGCTCCCTACAATATTTGGGACCGTATACAATAGCGCAATGAGGGTACAATTATGCCTCAATCTTCAGGAATTAAGCGTGCATATATGTTACGTGTATAATATTTGAAACACTGAGTAATAGCACTTTTTAATCAATTAAAAAACAATGCGCAATTTAAATCTCCTATCAAATTGAGAACATGATGAATATTTTTCACCGCAGTATTTGCTGAAAAACAACACAATTTCAAAATCAGTTAGTTTACTGAAAATAAATCTCTCATTTTTACTGCACTTCGATTGTTACCCAATTGTATTGTTTATGAGTAAAAAATAGAGAATGTTTTAAAACGATACGTAAAATAAGTTTAGTGTTAATAAAAAGTCCGAGTCAGACTTGCGCACCGAGAGTTCCGTACAAACTTGCTACATAAACGGTCATAGATTTTGACTGAGTACACTTTCAGGATTGACAGACTTGAGCATATGGTTTAAATTTCATCTCGATACCGCACACGTTCCTAAGATACGAGATCTTTAGAGACAGACGGACAACTAAGTGATCCTACATTCTGAAGGGTTTTGTTTTTACCTTTTGAGGTACGGAACCCAAAAAACATCTTTTCGGTTTACTGCAGTACTAAATAATTAAAATATTCGTATTGACAATCATTTTGATACCAATAATAAAACAGATAGGCCGGTTGTTGCGGGGCAAGTTTTAACCATTGTGCCATATTTGTAACTGACGGTAAATTATTATTAGTATTCCTATCAAACCGCGCCGAGTGTGCCGAGCCGTGTTTGTCAGTAACTTATTAAACTAATTTTTTATATCGCTATGGCACACAATATTTATAGTACCTAAGGGAATCTCGTACCATTTCATTTGTTAAATGAAAATGTATAACTTATATTCGTTTTTCACAAAATCCGTCCCACGCTGCTACCCCCGCCCCACCTCGATGACAACATGTCAACATCTGCCCTCTTGTGTCGCGCGGGTAGTTTTTGTTCTGTCTTCTTGTATAACTAGAAAAGTTCTTTCATATTACGATAGCAATATTTTGCTCTCTATACTTTTCCCGGAAAAAGCTGCAGATGTGCAAAAATCTATCTTCACTTTTCAGGCTTGCAGTTGGGAAGCCTATTGGTGTAGTTAAGTGTTGTTAGAATTAAAGAACGATCGTTTTTTCGAACTACAGCAAAAGGACGGCTACGACTAAGTAATTGATGCTTATCTCTTACAATCGACAATCGCGATCAATTCAGCGATCTCCACCCCCTTTTTATTCCTACCGGTACCTGTCAAACAATAACTAGGCCACACAAACACACACACACACATACACAGACACACACACATGCGCACGAACCGAATTTTAAAGTGATCGCGTTACTCTGACGTGTCTGACGTCGAGGTGTCAAAAGGGAAGTTGTCCTAAGATTGTGATGACTAAGTCGAGGGGTATGAGGTGGTGCAAAGGGAGTGAAGTGTGTGTAAGGCGGGGCGGGGGGGGGGGGAGATTGAACCGATACGATTGTGTAATTGTGATTGGATGGGATTGTTTTGAATGGCTTTGTACATTGAATGATTGATTGATTCAGTGTATTTTGGGCACAGCTAGGTTTGAATGCGGGAATAATGAAAGGAGTGTTTGTTCAGGTAACTGTATTGAATTGTGTAATATTTCGTCCCGTTGCTCAAGTTTCCCAAGTCCCAAGTTTTAGGGAAAAATAAATTATGACTTGATTTTCTCTCGAGAAAATATTGTTCGTCTGAAGTCTGTCTTGATCGCTATTAAATGATATATCTATTAAGATGAGACCTTAATTCCATTTAAGAGATAATACTTTAAGTATCACCATCAAATATACACCGTCGTCATCACAATCACTTTCGTGCAATTATCCCCATTCGCTGAGGGTCTGTCGCAGCATGTCTTCTTCCAAATTTGTTTATGATTCGTTATCATCACACAGTTATTTTTTCAATTTTAGTTTTCCTCTACTCTCTTTTCACATTATAAACCTTTAGATTTAATTCCCAAAGCGTCTGTAAAGCTAGTGTTTTCTTTTGTTGACTAATTAAAGTTATTTGTTCCGTGCTTAGTGTTGTTTCTACGTTGCTGTCTAACTTTGTAAAGTTTCAAGTTACTTGAGAAGCCACTTTTTTCTGACTTTAATTAATCCCTACTTACAGCTTATTGAAGTCAATTAGTAAGTAAGTTAATTGGCAACGGAGTCACGGTCGAAGGCAGTTCCCAAGTACACAGTAAATTTAATCTTTAAAATCAAACTTTAAAGAAGAACTTGTTTAATTTAGTGAGAATAATTGGAAAATTATTTTAAGATCGAGGATGGGGCACAGAGATGGCTGAGAATACTTTTAAACACATTTTTATTAGTATGTATGGTTTATTTATGTATTTATTTAACACTTCAAGCACAAAGTACAGAGGCGGACTTAATTCTACCAGTCGACTTTTGGGTAATGCCGAGACGAACAGTGGTAGGTGTTAAACTAAAAATAAATTATTAATTTATACTCCATGAATCTATAAAATACTGTAAATATAAAACCAAATACTATACAAATATATCAAAATATAGGTACACAAAGGCACTAAAATAAAAATGCAAACAATGGAGAAACCATTAAAGATGTGGTTGGTATGGTTGCTTTGTAAGTGCTATAAAATTATAGCCACGCCCACGATTCAAGAAATTGTTAAGTATTTATTGACGTAGGTACAGTAATCTGCCCAAAAACCAACCCTTTACAACCCAACACCGGATTACCAGCCCAAAAAATCCGTACAAAATTAAATTGGCAACACCGCCATGATAATTTTAAAACAGGCCTTCCGTTCGATAACTACCCTTCCGTCAAGTTGACGGGGGTCGCGGGCGTTAGCTAGGGGGAAACCGCTATAAGGGGGTGTGTGCTGCCAATACACATAACACCTTACGAGGGGTTGCTATTAATTAAATTTTAATCACGGATGTATAAACAAGATCTCTGGCGATCGCCTGTCAGCCCTCGTGACGAGTCTTAATGATCAGATTATGATACCAAAATATAGATTATTTTGATTTACCCGTTAATATGATCTATTTACAAACAGTCAAAGCGAAAAACGTTTTTATAAAAAAGAAAATTTTATCCATATACGTTTATAATTTTTTGCATCCAGATATCCTAATATACTTTTACATTTATTATATTAGTAGCATAATTCTGTAAGGTAAGGATTTGTTTCAGTCATTCTTCACTTAAGTATCTTCCCTCACCTCGGGGCCCACCGCCCCGTGACCGGCGCCACGCGCCCTCACAATGTTTTTTACAGTTAAACATATCCCTTTTTTTAAATCCCAATTTACAAATGACACCTATTTTTTATCAGTCAATAAAAATCGCTATTAAACGACAAACCCTCTCATGTAATGTGCTTAAAATCAATCAATAATTTGTGTCAAAGTACAACTCGGAAGTCGATCGCATCTTCAAACCGACGAAGTCGTTCAGACCCAGCGCACCAGCGCACGTTCACTGCTCCCTTCACACGGACCACCCGCATCTAATACAATTCGTCAATACATCAAGATAAGGGTCGTCAGCTCTCCTATTAATTAAACTGTAATCGGCCGCAGTACCCTTGTCCTCAACCGTAATAAGACGAATTGGGACGACCACTCGCCGCAATCGATGGGATCCGACGTAATTTGTTTATGAGATTACTCGTTTAGAAGATATCACTAACAAATAGCTTTACAAGTTACGAATCTTGTATTTGAAAGTGTTTGAGACAGCCAACTTATCAACAACTAAGCCAAAACTAGAAAAAGATAAAATATGGTCAATTTGGTTGCACGCTTATGGTGAATAATAAGTACTATTGGTAAGTTTAATAAAAATAAACAGTGCTACGAGTTATTCGAACCTAAGACAAAAATCGACAATTTGAAAAGTTTGCGAACAAAGGCTAAACGTGTACGTTTAAGTATGAATGTTAAGTAATTTCAGACCTAAACATTTCGGCACGAAAGATAACTAATAAAGTGGTGTCTTGAAAATATTACGAATCATTGAGGAACGAGAATATATTGTCAGAACAAAAAAAAACTGTCAATTTAGACCTTTTAAAAAATATTGACAAACATTTCCACTCAGGTTGACGGATTTATATTTATATCCGGTACCCATAAAAGTATAACAACAGCTTACATATTGTTGAAACCGCAATACGTCTCGCGCGTTGACATTCAACCGCGATTAATTGCCGGTCGGCTCTCTCGGACGGCACTCGGACGGCAACCGACGGCACTCGGTGCTAATTATCCGCGCTCATTCAACACTACACGGCCGTCCGACGCCGCGCGCCGGCCGGACGCGATGACAAGTATACGACACGATTCCTGATTGTTTTTCACTTTGAGCGAGTGAAAATGATTTTAACGAGAGAATTGAAAGCTGCTGACTGTACAATAAGCCGGAAAATTGTGCAGAGAATTACGAGAAGCAAAAGCGCTGAATTTCAGTTGGTAAATTGAAAAAATATTGATAAATGATAAATGATAAATGATGTTTATTTTGCAAGTAGGTTTTCACAAACACTTTTACACGTCTTTTTTTTTAAAACTAGATGAGGCCGGTGTTTCGTACCCGACTACTCTGAGAAGAAACAGCCGAAACAAACTCAGAGGTCATAGTCTCTTTTAAAGTCCAGACAAAAAAAATCTTGGTCAACTTACATGAGGACTATGCAGATTAGTGTCTGAAGTGGTCTTTTTAAGAAAGCACCACACAGATTGAGTGGACCTGTCCAGTCAGTGCAAGCATTTGTCAGTTATCGTGTAGCTCGACTCATAACCCAAGGAGCTCAACGAAACGACGAACAATACCAAAAAAAGGACATTAGCGTAGGTCACTAAATACTCAACTGCCAGAATCGTCAAAAGCAAAAAAAGGTAAATAAAAGTTATGATCCACATGGTCCTCACATTCACAATAAACAACTACTTAGAGACTAGAAAATATTTACAAAATTAAATTAATGAGATCATAATGAAATCATAACATGTCACAATAAAAAAAGTAAAATCAAATAAATAATAAAATAGGTATAAAACAAAGTAAATATTAATGTCAAATCATTAAATGTCAGTGTATAAAATAAAGGAATGAACAATAAATAAATGAAACAAAGAAAAATTTTGACACTCACTGAGTAAATTAAATTGGAGCAGCTTAATCCCAAGCCTTTTTATCTTCAAGGTAAAAATTAATATTATAGTAAGCTTTAAGAGTTAACTTACGTTTTACAAAAACTTTAAATTTATTGAGGCTTAGTGTTTGAACGTCGTTTGGGAGTTTGTTATAAAAACGTATACATTGACATGTGAACGTGCCCCCTATTTTTTTTAGCCTCGTTGACGGAACGACAAATTTGTGTTTGTTCCTCGTATTTATGTTGTGGATATCACTGTATTTTTTAAACAATTTTATATTTTTATGCGCGTACAAAAGGTTTTCGTAAATAAACTGAGAGGGCACAGTAAGTATATTAATTTCTTTAAATTTTTCTCTGAGGAAAAAATTTATTGGAAACGTAAACAGGAAATGTGTGCGTCTGCACAAAATAAATGAACAATGACAATTATACCATACAAATCGAACTTTGCCGTGCTAATGAAGTTATAATTAACTGGATTAATCAAACTCATATGATATTGAGTACGAAACAGTTTAATCGAGGTTTTTATGACGTGTGACTGGGCTAATGCCTGCCGGGGTGTCGGGTTACTCAAAAGAAATACATGGGTGGGTTTTAATCAGTAAAAGTCTGAAATCCCATTCCGCTCCGGCCACAAGGTGAGAAGTTATTTGATAAAGTCCAATCATAAAAAAGGATAAAAAAACAAGCATGCATGGATAGAAAAACAGCGCGGAAAATCTCACGCCACACAAAGAAAATGAGATTGTACATCAAAACGTTGTCAAAGAAGCTATTTATATTAAACTAATCTAATTCTATCCTTCTATGTATTTTAACCTGTCTTTCTTGTATATAATCTTACATTATCCATTATATTTTATATTCAATAGAAAATGTAGATAGATTTTTTTGTAATATGCGCGAATATTGTACGCGTTTCTTTTCTCCCTACAAGATCACGTCGTGTGGTGCTACGAGTATTTCTTTTTTAATAATGGCTTAAATAAAACTTCGAATCGATCACTTCTACAAGTTTATTCAGAAAGTATTAATTAGTATAACAAAAAGCTAATAAATATGCAGTCTTTTCACAGTTCATTTACCACTACAGCGGTCTAGATTTAAGACTTTGAGATTTTTGATAGTTAGTAGTGATGACAATCTTTATCCTATGACGATTGCCATGCTTACAATGAGAATATCACAAAATACAGTGACAAGAAAGAAAAGCCTATTGACGAACATTTCCAATATTATGATGCGCCACAATATGCGGACACGAGTGACATTATCTAAGTTAACACGATATTAGCGTCCGATATCTGTAGATAAGCACTGTGATAACGCACACACACCGCTACAGATTTACATTAACATCATACTGTTGTACAGCACATGCATTATCTAGTACTGTTATATTATAACCAAACAAACACGTGTGTTTCTACGTTTGTCTTTATCGTTAATATATCCATAAAGTAACAGAGCCATGACCACTGCATGGCAGACTCAAATTTCGCAGGTCGTGGGTTCGAACCCAGTCAGGCAGTTTGTGTAATTAATTTTACCATCACGGCTGTAAGATTGCGAACACTCTGACAAGTGGAACCTGGAGGCTCGCTACTCCTACTCGATACACGGTCGTGAGTGCGGCCTGTTTCTTACATTGTAGAACTTTCAAACGAAAGTTCTACAATGTCAGTCAGTGTCACAGCATATCTTACAACCAAATAGTATAGACCTGTGTCATCCACCAACCCGTGGTAGGCTTAGTGTATTGTGGCCCACACCCTCGCATATACAAGAAACCTGAGTCCCAGCTGTTAACGTTATGGGCTGGTTGTGAAATGTTTACCCTACTTCAACGAAGCAAAAAAGAGGAGGGGCAAAAACACAATTCATTTTAATAGTAGTAACGGATCATAAAGTTAAGTAAGTTAGGAATCTCTGTTTAATGCTTTTCTGTCAGTGTTCACAGTTTAGATACTAAAATTGGCTTGATTGGCTTTAGTTAAACAGCATATTCATGATACTCTTTATTTTCAACTGGAAAATTGGCAACCCTGCACTTAGACGCATAGTGCTGGCAACCCTGTAATGCTGTCACCCCGTGACCCGTGTCCAGCACACGGCTGTGCAATGTGCATGGCTGTGCACGGCTGTGTAGGGCAGGCGGCAGCTATGTAACTACGTCAGTCACACATTCATGTAGATAGACAGTGTATGATTTGGTCTGTGTGACTTGATATAACAGCAAAATTTTTCTCGATGGAATGTCGGAGAATGAATGTACTAATAATGTCTGACTACAGTTGCCAGTAAACGGACGTTTTGCTGTAAAACTTGATTGGTCTACCAAACGTCGAGCTTGAGATCAGAAACGTTGGATTGCTTTTTTTCTTGCAATTCCATTATCAGGTGTTGTATTTTCCATCACAATAAGTTGCTCTTTATAGTTCAAATACATGTGGCGGTGATAATGGTATGATGCCGACAAAATTTTATGATTCCGTGTTATTTGACCAATTATTTTCCGGAATTAAACAACTGCAATCATCCGGGTAACCGTAACTTCATGTCGGAGACATCCTTAATAATAAGAGCGAAAGTGTTTGTTTGTTTCGTCTTGTAAATGGCTAAAGCGATTTTGATGAATTTTGGTACAGAGATAGTTGGGACCCTGAAGACGGACATGGGCTATTTAAAAAAAAGATTGAGATATGAGGGAGAAAGAGGGGACAATTACAATAAGGCACAAGGGCAAAAACTACAGGTAGCAGGTACCTGTAAATCAGGAAAGGGGACCTGTGTTACCCCGGATTTAACGCGAGCAAAGCCGCGGGAAAAACCTAGTTTTATAATACATATACCTGTCTATTGGTAGTCGGGTGGCCTAGAGGGCCGCAGTTGGAACAGACTTGTATAAAATTAAATGTCTAATGGTTTGTGTGTGAAAATAAGCTCGTCATGCTACCTAGCTTGGTTTTCGAGACCGATGCGGACCAATGAGACGATTATTCGAACAGCGTTCGCTCATTAAGCCCAGCACTAGCGTTAGGATAAATAAGCAAGTGCGAGTGAACTGAAGCTGTCCCGCGGGACCGGCTACAACTAACTTCACTCATTACGCGACTGATGTCCGCAAACATGCCGCACAGCAGATAGGTACAGAAGATAAGCTCCTTACAGACAAACAAACGTACGAATAGATGGACATCACAAAATTACAAACTTTTATTCGCTACTAAATCGGCAACTGTATTTTTTTTCATTTGTCTGACTTTTATAATAAAATACTACGATTCCCAGGAGTAGAAGTAGAGGAGAAACGCAGCGCGATGCGAATCTGGTCGCATCGCGCTGCGTTTGCCTGTTCAGCGGTACACGAGCCAGCTCCCTGTGAGAGGAAGTGTCGAGGGCTGTCGGTAGTCCTCCACGCGCTACTCCTTGTTTTATATTGAAGCGAGAACCGATACACGCGAAAACGCAAGGTTGGGTTTTAAAACAAACAAGCAAATACACCTTTTCTTTTTAATTAAGTTATTTTTGTCTAAACAGACGAGCATTTGGAACAGTTCGAGTATTTTCTTTTGTTAATATACTCCGTAATATCAAAGAAACGCTTTTTATTTGTGTTTAGCAAAAACATTCCTTTTTAAAAACGCCATTGTCGATTGCGCATGCATTCGCTTTGCGTAAAAGTCGCGTATGTGTTAGTTGGCGCCGTTTATACGGCATCCAACCTTCTGTTCGTTGCTACTCTTTGTCCATATATATACGTAGCCGAAGGTTGGCTAATTGGACTCAAGAGCTGGAGGTACACAGCGCACAAATTAGCACACGTGTGTGCTCCTCATCACTTGACTTAGAAGGATATACTGCGATTTCTGGGAGATTTTAATTTTCCAGTGAATGTAAAGAATTGCTTACCTAAAGCCTGCACTGTTGTCGATGTCGAGTACATTTCTCGCTTGCCGCCACGTTAATAAGTGGACCGACCGCCATGGTGATAATACATTAACTAATAGTTGATATGAAAATATCAACATAGTTGAAATGAAAACCATATATTTAAGTCTGTGATCCCTTAGAGCTGTTCAAAACCTTCTTCGTCTACGCAAAAGATACTTATGGCCATTTAAGTCGCTAGTTTGAAACCCTCGGTGCGTGAGTCCGACTCGCACTTGACCTGTTTTGTTTATATTTATACAAATTTTGTATTGTTATACATAACATTATTATAAAAACGAAATGAATTACTTTTACTTGCCTCGCTGGCTGAACGGATGTCGTAGTGTGGCCCACAGGTAGGCTATGATGATTTCTATATCCCGGTGATCCTAACTTTGGATTTAAATTCGGGCAAAGCTACGAATTGTATTTTATAACGGGCTGGTGTCCTTAACTCTACGTCTGAGGCGCGAATGCTACGAAGGAAAAAATAAAATAAATAATAAGTCAATGTTAACCTACAAGTAATAAAAAGCACAGATGTTTCGTAGATCGTACGTGTCTCGACAAATTACACAGTTCCATAATTATTAGCAGGTAATCCGGGCACGTAGGCAACTTGTACACGAGGCTCCGATACGAATCGATACAGACACAATACCGAGACATGTGTGTGATTCGTGTGTGGGATGCCTATGTACAGGCGGGGGTAGGGAAACTAATTGTTTATGATCACGCGATTTCATCGGAGATCGTGTGCACGTATATATATATCATAATTTGTGTTGATTTGATATTGTTTTCTTTATATATTTGTTTTGGATTATTTGGTTAATTCGCATTAACTATTTATTAGGCAGGATAATGATCGGAAAAGTTACTGCTCAATTCGAAACAATACTGGTTGTTTGCATACAGCCAAAGGGTTTCTTACTAACGAGCTCTGATTTCACCAATTAAACTGAGCTCAATAAACCACACAACGTTGCCCACTTGTCACTTTTCCATAGCACTGGCGCTGCTTTTAGAAGTTTAAAGATCTGAGAAGCTGTTCGAGTTAACCGTCATTAGTGCAATAAGTCTAAGTAACGGAGCGTCCACAAATTATATAGCTGAGATAAGTTTGTGAACTCCTTCACTGTAGCTCGCAGTCAACTAACGCTAGATAGATCCGGCACGTCACGCGAGAACAACTTTTGATTAATGGCACCATCCTTTGGCACGGGAATATATTCCGGACGGAATGTATGTGAGTGACGCACTGGGACACGAACTCCTGACGACTTCTCTGATGCCTAAATATGAATCTCCTAAGACTTAGTTACATCGTGTCACACGGTCACACGTACTGCTTATCTTAAATGGTTGCAAAACTGTACAGAGTAGAGAGTAAAGCATTTCACTAACAGTTGCGTATTTGTCTTTTTACCTGTTTTAATCTGTTGCCATTAACCGGTACCTACAAATCTACAATCTGGATAATCGGAGATAACTTGACTACGGATAAACTGGTCTAGATAAGGACACGGCACACGGGATGGCAAGTTGATCAGTCACGTTTGCGATCACTACATATTATGTCTAAAATGCTCAGAAAGCGGTAGGTACACGAAGTTCAATCGAGGACCTCCCCATTCCTGAAAAGTCGGTTAAAATAGGAAATATGTTTGCTTTCATACAATTAATTATAATTGTCCTTATGCAACAGTAGGTCAAAGGGAAGATTTCTCATTGTTAAAATTATAAAAACCCGGCCAAGTGTGAGTCAGACTCGCGCACCGAGGGTTCCGTACAAACTTGTATGAAACTAATGAATGTACCAAACATTGCTGTAAAGAAAAGATTACCTGTATTAACGGACAAACTTAACTTTGTCGTTGACATACTGACATACATCGACATGGGTTGCAAAACGGACAACAAAGTTCCTTTCCGGAAAAAAATACGGAACCCTGTTGGTTCTGTTTTTTCCTCCTAAGGTTCGGAACCCCAAAAAATATATAAATACAGAGTACACATTTGTCTGAAAACACACATTCATGTCATATTTCCCGCTTAGATTTTCCCGCTATTCTACAATGAGATAAGTCGCCATGACAGGAGCTGGTCAGGGGATTACAAAGAGATTGGAATAGTTAAAAGCCTTAATTGTAATAAGGTGACGCCGCCGCGACCCGCGACCCGCGCGCCGCGCGCCGCCTCCAACGAGCCGATCGGAACGAAACGTTCGCTCGATCGAGCGCGTTGTGCGGCTTCCGACGAAACCTTTCGATATAGTTAACTCACTAAACCGTATTTTGATGATCAACGTATTTATTAACGATGAAGCTTTAGTCCTACAATAAACCAACAAGGGCAAAGCATGCGTATATACTTGAAAAAACTTAATGTGTTGTTGTTATAGTTGGTGTCGGTTCGTGTCTAGTCTATACAAACTTAGGTGAAGGTTTCGTTTTGTCCGATCCTTAACGATTGCATTCACAAGCAATCGTTAAGGATCGGACAAAACGTCTCGACAAAAAGCCTACAGTTTTTGTGACTTTTTCGCTTTTTCTTCCTACTTGTTCCTTTCATATTATGACGCTATAACTAAACCTAACGTTCTAGCTAGGTCAAATCGGAATCCAGGTCGATTAAAAATGGCTATTTAGAATGTGTGTAGTTCTCCAAACCCTTATGCCGTTTTCACCAATACTAGGCAATACCTTAATGACGACCTAAAAAACGCGCTGTTGGCTATTTCTAAACGAAATTGTATAAAATCTGGTTCTTCTAACGTGACAGACGTGTTGCTGGGAATTTGTCCCGTCACTTCTTCTTCCCAGCTAAAACACTAGGTACACACCCACACACTTGCAATTTGACGTTCATAAGTGCTAATTAACAGCCTAATTTGAACAATTGTTTAAGTGTCATTTAATTTTCATGTTGTTGACGTTTGTATTCATTGCTTCATTTGCTTTGATGCTATAACCAATAGCAATATAACCGTGGTACCCTGCCGGGGTGGCAAGTCCTGCCGGGGTTGCGGGTTGTTCGAAAGAGATACCGCGGCCCCGGAACATTAAGGGCAATAGAAGGAACATGGATGGGTTTTAATCAGTACAAGTCTGACACTCCCCCCTGCTCAGCCTAGAGGGGGGTAAATTATTTAATCACTTCCGAACCACAAAAAAAATGTGATACTTTTTCTTGCCAATAGCAACAGTATCCTTTCAAAACACTCTAATTATAAAGCTATTCCAGTTCCATGCGTATCCCGCTGATTATTCCCGCCATCCCGCCATCCCGGCGGCGGCGTCATTTTAGCGCCCAACTTCCGCGACATTACAGACTGCAGACGTGGGCGCACAGCCCCCGCAGCCGCTTAACGCGCTTTATCTGCCTGTTTGAGACTAAACAGCCATTCTGCTACATTTGCTGTTCTATTGTATTATCCTTTCGCTAATTGGTGTATCTTTATGCTTCTTTTAGATAAGGGAGCAAGCAGAAATAGTACGGGAACCTTTTTGTTTTGTTTTGACTATAAAACGTAGAACTCCAAAGCTTAATTCTTTTGGTTTGTTTAAGTTTATATCGTTAAAAACGACATAATGAAACAACAATGACGATCACATCATCTCAAAATGATAACCTATTTCATTTTCTTTTGCAAACATAATCATGTGTAAAAAGATTTCCCTTCATACATTATTCTATTGTCTACTCCACCACGTTACGCGTATAATCAAAGCCTACAATATGTATTTCTTTTACAAAATTTTCTTCAAATTTTGTGAGATAACAACGCCTTAGGGCGGGGAATTACCCAGCGATCTAATTTACACTCGATAGAGATTAGGCGGACTTCAGACGATACTCTCAAAGGGCATGCAAGTCGTTCACGACAAGATTAACTTTAATTAAATGTGCTTGTAGCCTTAGAACATTCCTGTGTTAGTTACTCGTATAACTAATGTAGTTCATGACGTCAAGCAATGCGCTTCACTAGTTCCGTACATGCGACATGCGAGCACCTTCGGTCGCGGTCGTACACGGCGTGCTCTGAACAACTTCTTCCAGTTTCGCAGTCTCTGTTGCAGCGTCAATGTTCTTGAGGCCACGCGCTAAGCGTCTAACTACTCATTTGTAAAAAACGTAACAGTTGACTTGATATAATTATTTTTTATTTGTTTAACTAGAACCCCAAAGTAGCGCAAGCATCGCATGGAAGCAAACAAAAAAGGTCCTTTTACCCTACGTAAAGTGTCACAATTTCCCTTGCCTTTGTCAGCCCGCAGCGATACCCGAGGGTATAAAACCTTACACTGCCTTTAAATTAGTGTTCAGTCAGGGATCCTAAAATCCTGATTAAAAAATTCAAACAAACTGCTCTTTAGGTTTTACTATAGAAAGCAGATATTTCATTTAATCTAGCTTGAAAAGAATCGATGCAAAACAAACATGTAATGTAAGGTGGCGTCGATAATACAAGCATGGCTGGTTTCAATCAGAACTATATCTAAGATCTGTTGGTCGGTTGTCGCGCCAGTTCGTGTTGTGCCGAGTGAACGCTGGCGCGATATTTGTTGGCCATAACTGTCGATGAGAAGGTGCCAAATAAAAAGCAATCTCGTTTCCTTTGTGAACAAAACTATTTATTGTATAGTATTCGCGAATTCTGCAGACTCATTCATTGGCCCATTTTTTTACTGTAAGAAATGAGTGTTCATAAAATAAACTCATAGAAATGACACAATTTGGAATACTGCCAAGAAATAATCTGCAAAATTCTACGTATTTTAGTTGCATTCGAACACTGACCAGTGCTAAGTTTTACTTCTAAAAGTTTTATTTAAATTTATAAATAAATGAAAACTCATGCTTCTCTTCCATCGGGATAAGTAGGTAGACACACATTTGGTCATTCAGGCATGTCGTGCGATGCGAGGACTGCGCACGTTAGAACTAAATAGCTACCAACTAAACAATGGGTTCAATATTAGGTCAAACGTACAAAGTACGGTTAAGCATCATCCGTGCCTTCATAACGACATCTTCGTTCACTACCTTATGCCGGCTGATCGCACAAGGCCGCGAGTCAGGCACGATGGCACGGTGTCCCAATGTGCGCGCCGTCCTTTGTCGCCGCCACCCGACCGTACTCATAACTCACGGACTCAGCGCCTCGCCACCCATTTGTCATCTCCTTTTTCAGCTAATGACACTGTGTGTTACAGTGTTAGTCACTGGCAGCTTAGATTATTGTCACGCTTGTCGGTGAACTACACGCAGCCCGCTGTAGTTGTGTTAAGTCATTGATTACGTGCACAGTTTACAAAAGCTTAGTATACTTGAATTAAGTGCCTAATGAAGCTGTTAAGAAAACTGGATCTATTATATATCTATTTACTCGTACCAGTACCGCAGTCGGCAGTACTGTGTATTTCTACTAATACTAAATACCAGTAAGTACACTATTCAGCATCCTTACTTGCAAGACAATGACAAGCAAAGCATTCATTACGAAGGCTCTGTACACTACAATAGAGGCTGACTAACTTACTGAACACTGGAGACGGGTAAACCGAACTTGTCTAAACATTTTTAGTTGAAAAGGGAATACTTAATAGAAATGTAAATAAATACAATGAAATATAGTAGGTTTGGGCCTGATAACTCAGCGAAGAAAATGGAAAATAATCCCAAAGATTGCTTCTACACAAACATCCGCTTAGAATCGTTTCGTTAATGTAAAAGAAAAGCAAATTATATAGCGACTCCGTTTACTTCGAGATGTAAAGTAGCAACCCTGTATGTGACGTCATAGGAGCAGGTACACGGAACGGTTCTACGACACAACAGAGCTAGCTTGTCAATTGTGGCAACTGTACGATTGTTGAGGGAATTTCGACGACTGCTACTGTATATTACATCGGTGAACTAGGGAGTACATAAATCGTCTTATAAGCTACCATTTAAGGAAGATTCTAATCGACTAAGTCTTTGCTCACTGAATCGAATTAGATAACGTCCCTCTATACGCAACTATACGGAAACCATTTTAATTCTGTCGGAATTACGTAACATCGCTAAATGAGGATCCACTTGATAAGTGTTATTTTCTTAATTTAAGGATTGATGTCGCCTCACAGAGATATCAGCAAAGCATAAGGGCCTGCCAGGGCCTCCGCCTTCCGGGGTTGCGGGTTGTTCGAAACAGATACCGCGGCCCCGCAACATAAAGGACAATAGAAGAAACATGGGTGGGTTTTAGTCAGTACAAGTCTGAGACTCACCCCCACTCCGCCCAGAACGGGGGAAATTATTTGATGATATCCCTTCACTAACCTTTACAAGGGACTGACGTCATTATCTTTTAACTAAAACTTAAACACGGAGTGTGTCTATTTTCGCGCGATTCAGTTGAGTTAGATAAGTTTGCTGTTGAGCATAAAAAAACGTACGAAACATTCCTACTTTCCCGATTGGCTAATACAAACGTGCGTTATAATAACAACTGAAGTGCCATCGTATCTTAATAAAATCATTAGCACGTACATACTCAATGGCAAGCACAAGCAGCCAAGCTGTTCGACAAAACTTGAACCTTGGCATTAGCCAGCGACAGAGCAAGCTAAATAGAGCTCGAGGCCGTGCCCTGATTACCCGGGCAGCGCGGCGGCGGTGGCGGCGCCCTATTCACCCGCATTCAGAAAGATAGCCGTGTCAGCTGACGGACGGAAAGAAAGAAAGATAACTTCATCCCAAACATTATGTTATATACCGACACAGAAATAGTGAAAGGAAAACATGGGGGAGCTTTTATGGAATTATGTATGGTAAGGTTAGTGGCCAGCTTATTGAGGCCTCCCTGGCCCTATTCTTTTGTGAGAGCGGTCAAACAATGCAAGGCTCTGACTATTCCACTGCCCTAACATGTACAATGGTTTGCAGACAAAACATGTCAAAATAACATATTGACCTGTTGTAAGGTGGTTGGTGAGCCCCTGATGCGTTTCCGTTCAAACCGTATAAGAGACAGCGAAATTACACGCACATAATATATTGAGTCATTGTTCAGGTTGGCTACGCATTAGCTGAATGCGTGATGAATGATGATTAGTGATTGAAATCGATAAATTCGTTAAAAACCTGTCACTTTTCATTTCATTTGATTACAGATGCCACCCTCACTCCTTCTAACAACCGCATCTCTCTACCTATCAGTGACATCTAATGATTTAAATCGTTGATATCGAAATGTTTCACATCGGTTCACGTTGCGTATGTTCCATCATGTAAACCTCTGCAAAAACCGACCTATGTAGGTACTGGCAACTGTCCGCCCCACACACAGGGCAACTCGGTGTGCCACGTGTAGGTAAGCCATCGCATGATATATGAATGAAGGGCTGAAGCCGGATGCTGCTCATCTGATCATTTATTTAACTAAATCCGCGCCGCAACGTTTTTACAGAAGGCCACTGAATGGAAGCGCAGCGCACCTACCTGCGAGCACCACGAGTACATAGTGTACATACCACGCGGCGCTATTCGTTGTTTTAACACATCATTTAACTTTTATTTGAGGTGATTATAAGATAAACAAAGGGTTACATCTCAGCTAATATACAAATAGCCAAATTATACAAATTTTAAATGGTTGTTCTACGACACGGTGACTAAAGGATCGCGGATTCGATCAACGCAATGAACATAAAAATGAAATAAAAATTGATTGTGATAACATATATTTATTTACCAGGTTTGGTTCTTGGTGTATTTGAGACCAAATGTTACAAACATTTTAGTGCACCCACTGTAGTGGTTTAAAATTGATATGGAACCCCTTCGAATTTATGTAGGATTTTGAAAATCGGCCCAATATTGACGGAGAAATCGAGTAACAAACAAAATAAATTGAGAGTTCAAATTGAGGATCTCCTTTTTTGAAGTCTGTAAAAAAGTGAAGATTCGCCACCGTACTAGAATGAATGGATTATGAATTTGTGACATTTCATGCAACACATAAATTACTGCCATTAACAAAACCATATCTTTATTTCAAATAATGATATTCCCATCAAGAAACCTAAAACAGCGAATACATCAAACTGAGAAATGAAATGCTTCGCTCGACGTAACGTGAGGTCTCCGAGACGAGTCGGCGACGACGCTAACGAGGTTTGCGTCGTCAGCGGTACACTATGCCAAGAATTACGGTATTCATTATTAGGATGGGTATTTCTTTCCAGTCAAATATTCTGCTCTGCATATATTTTCTTCAAAACAATATAACAATGGAATGTTGTGCTGTTATCCCCGCAAGCTTAGCCGGCGTTGTACCCCTGCCTACCTAATGTACACATTGCACCAGTTATATTTTGGTTTCTTCTAATAGGAGACGAGCGTGTTGTCTTTAAAGAAATACCCGATTTCACAGTACCCCTGACCAAAACCCAGGACTTTGTGCTCCGGAGAGGACCTTACAAACACTTACATAAATAACACAACAATGGAATAGATGCCCTCAGAATGTGGGACATTAGAATATCCCATATACACGATATATACCCGAACCACTGTCTAGGAACAATGATGCATAGTGCCAATAGCTTAGCGGTGAGCGCATAGTTCTAGTAATGGATCGCCGTTCGGTGCCGGCCGAGTAACGCTAACGTATGGCCGGACGACGCGTCGCCCTTGTAGTGCGGCGCGCTATCGATATTCAACTGTTCACAATTAATCACAAGCTGGCCACTGTGCACATATCGAACAATATTCATGTCACTAATATCTGGTGATAATTGCTCGAACGGATATTGAGAAAATATGTCGAAAAGAGTGAACCGTTACAGCTTAGAATCTCTATTAATACAATAAATGTTTATTTCGATAACTTAAAAATGCTTTTACATAATATGTTTTTAGGGAATTTTTATTGAAGTAAAAAAATTGCTTGTGGTTATTTATTTATTTCGGTCAGCAATTGTTTACACAAAACATGTGCAATAATCAAATAATTTCAACTTGATATCTTCACGCGTTCCCGAGATATACGGTCTTGACAGACAGACAGCCAGGCTGACAACCGGTTCCGTTTATTTCTTTTTGATGTACAGAACCCTAAATGGAATAATTAAAACTTTTTAGGAAGCCAAACCGTCGAAACCTTTCAAAAAATGTTAACTTTATTAATATGACAAAGAATCTTCACATATCAACACTTTAGATCTTATTTCTAGGACTCCACAACCAAAAGCCACTTTGCTTTGCATGTAATCTTTCGTATAAAAATAAATTACATCAAAAACAAAAACTCTGCTCCACAACCTTCCAGAACGTTTCCTCAGTGCTAACCCAATGATCGCTATTTGACCCGCATGTCTTCGTCTGCAGTCTCCGGGAACATTCCCAGGGTGTATAGTAATTGGAATCGTGCATCGTCTTTGATACAATTTGCACGCTCCGCAGATGTGAGGTTTCGGCTTCTTGTGCACTGAACAACACCCCTTTGTAGCGCACTTGCTGACATCATTACATTTCCTTTAGTGAGTGGCTGAGATCACTACATGAACGTCCTGAACTGCGTCTAATACTTTAACAAGAGTCCCAGGGAAAAACTAAATTCAAAGAGATCTTTCAAACTAAAACGCTGGAATAATGTAGAAGCGGTGTATCTACTTTTAACTTGGCAATCTAGATTCGTCCGTGAATTGTCAACAGTTCCAGAAGAGTATAAATAATCAGGAGCGCGGCTAATGATTTGACCCGGGACAATCTGCACGTTAGCAGAACGTGGGGCGCATTATGTCCCTCTATGTATGTGACCCTGGTACCTTATGCGAAAGAAGCGGGCGGGATCGGAAAATATATGCTAAACTAGCTTCTGCCCGCGGCTTCGCTTGCGTTAAATTCGGGGTAGGACAGTTCCCCTTTCCTGATTTACGGATGCCTGCTACCTGTACTTTTTACCCTTGCGCCTTATTTATTGTAATAGCAATGCTAAGTTTTCCCTTTTCTTCCCTCGATTCTCACTTTTTAAAAAAGCCTATGTCCGTCTGGGTAGGTCTGGTCAGGGTTCCAACTATATCTGTACAAAAAATCATCAAAATCGGTTTAGCCATTTAGGCGTGAAGACGTTAATGACATTATAGTAAGGAGAATCCTTACTAATATTATAATGAGTTTGTTTGTTTGTTTGTTACCTCTTCACACTTTAACGGCTAAACCGATTTTGATGAATTTTGGTACAGAGATAGTTGGGAACCAGACGGACATACGCTATTTTTTTTCTTAAAAGAGTGGGATATGAGGGAGAAAGAGGGAAGAAACGGGAAAACTTAGTGTTGCTATTACAAATCAATAAGGCGCTACCGAATTTAAATGCGGGCGCGGCCGCGGGCAAAAGCTAGTAGAATATAATAATTTCATTTCAGTGAACATTGTTAGGATATACATAAGTATATAAACATACGCTATGAAAATATATACGTTTTGAGGTCGTTTACTTTGATTGCGCAAATAGGCTGAAACCACTCCAAAGCCGTGTCACTTACAATTTTGCTAAAAACTTCAACAAAACATCCTGTATCGTGGGTGCGTTTACAAACATATAAACTCACATACACAAACAGCCAGACCTGAAACAACTATCTGCAGGTCATACAAATATTTGATCCGTGCGGGAATCGAACCCGTGACACGCAGCGCAGCAGTCGACCCCTCAGCCACTGCGCCAACCGTGCCGTCAAAGTCAGTTGGTAAAAGGTAAAAGCAATCAAAATCATCGGAACAGAAGGTCGAATCATAAAATAGAGCTATTATTGAATGTACAACTAAGATTTATAGTAATCAAGTTCTCAAGATTGAATGACAATAAGTCACCCTCTTCTAAATCATTAAAGAGGACGCGAATTATGCAACTTAATAAATATATACTTGTGTACCTGCCCTTCCTTATTACAACCATGGCATGTGAGGTGGGGAACCCAGGACCGTATTGGTCCTGGATCGGAAGATTGCCCAATAGAGCTATAAATAGTCACAGTAAGAGACACAAAGTAAGGCCTAAATGCTAGGGCACGCTACAATAGTGGCGGTAAGTCCCCTCTTTGAGGAGTGGCTGGAGAGGCGTCATGGCGTCCTCACCTACCGCCTGACGCAGGTGCTCACCGGACACGGAAGTTTCGGGAGGTTCCTGCACATCATCGGGCGGGAGGAAGCGCCCGGGTGTCACCATTGTGACGATCGCCCGGAGGACACGGTGGAGCACACAGTGGCGATCTGCCCGGCTTGGGCGGAGCACCGCCGTGCCCTCGTAGAGGCGATCGGCGGCGGCGATCTCTCGCGTCCGGCCCTGGTTCAGGCCATGGTCCGGAGCGAGAGGGAATGGGAAGCGGTCACCACCTTCTGCGAAGCAGTAATGTTAGCGAAGGAGGTGGCCGGGCGTTTGAGGGAGAGAACATCTGCCCAACCCAGCCGCCGCGGGAGACGCCCATGGCGCCGGGCGCCGCGAGACGACTTCCGGCCACCGTAGATGCGGGCCTGTGGGCGGTGAGCAATGGGTAGTTCACCGTCCGTCCGTCGATTGACGACAGGCCGTGTCGACGGCGCGTTCGTGTTTCACGCGCGCCTCAAGAGAGTCAGCAAAGCAGAGGGGCTTGCCAGAGCCTCTGCCTGCCGGGGTTGCGGGTTGTTCGAAAGAGATACCGCGGCCTCGGAACGTAAAGGGCAATAGAAGAAACATGGGTGGGTTTTAGTCAGTACAAGTCTGACATGCCCCCCCGCTCCACCCAGAGCGGGGGAAGTCATTGAATGATTTCCCAACCGAAAAAAAAAAAAAAAAAAAAAGGCCTAAATGCTGTCAAAGTAAGAGACAGCAGCATCCATCAGTCGCGGCGCTCCCACACACTCGTGTATGCATGAAAGCGATAAAACTCATCGATATACGGGCTCACTTCGACGGAACCCTCTAATAATGTTCCACCACTATAAATAATCGAGCTCGAGCAATAAGGTCGCTTGACAAACTCAATCGTGCCGGCTCGCAGTGCCCAACATACCCTGAACCGTAGCCACGTACTAATGTACCAATACAAAAGGTCTACACGCCTGGCCATGTCCGTGGAGGAAGCAAGCAAAATGTATTGCCTTTATTTTTCCTTGTAATAGACGATTTCATCGATTAGTATCTAATGTTCGTGGCTAATGTTCGTTCGACTATAAGACCGACAATAAGATTGCACTTTCTTGTACATAGTTCAATGTTGGTGCACTTTTAGATTTTTAGATCTCAACAAACGCATTTGAGAAATATCCCCGCACTATCCGATAGATTAGTAGCTATCTTCCAGATGAGCAAAACTGTTATTGTTGACCTGGTAAACATTTGAAAACATGTCAAAATACACTGTTTTTCACCTTTCTAAGGTAACCCGTCCATGAACCAGTGCATACATAAATAGTCGAGTCTATAAAGTATTGGCTAAAGTTAAATAAACGTAGTAATCAATCGCAATACTCATATTCTGGCTTTAGTTACTACTGAGAAAATTCCCAAACAAGCAATTGTCTAAGTCGCATACCACATTGTTCTACTTTCCGTTCGGTACCATGTGTCAGCTGTGAACAACTTCGACACAGCACCGATATGAGATAGCGCTCACCTGCCCAATAGCAAACAAAATAAAGACATCATAATGAATGTCACTAAAATATAATATTACAGGGTATAAGCTGCTTACAATTCTTCACAATTCAGTAAAGTCGGATAAGGAAAAAGGGCTATTGTAGCAATATCAATAAATAAATTGTTAGGTATCGAGGGACCGGCCGGCCATGGCCAGCGGTAGGGGAAGGAAGAACCTATTGCGTTGGTTTACATATCATAGATCTATACCATCGGACTCGAACCTGACAATTACATAGTTGAGGAAACACCAGGCAGGTCATGCACTGGCATGGCTTAGCACCTATTCACCTATTTCCTATGATATTATATATATTTGCTATAACTGAAACGCTGTAAATATATGTGACAGCAGTAACAGGTTTCAAGATTCCATCCAGCTCTCATTCGAGCAGCATTATACCGTCGTCGGTATAAGGACGAAGGCTTTCCGTCCATACGGCTCATTGCGTGCGTCAAGTAATGCCGTCCCGAGCAGACGGACCTCCGCTAAGCTGGTAATACTGCAGGATCTGCTATCAAACACAATCGCGACTTTATAGGCTGGCCCCAACAGCTTTTGCGCAAAAAACCTAGGGAGCCGGTGTATTTTAGCGTAGACTTGGGTGTGCTTATGTATCGGCTAAAAGGTTTTTTGTGTTGGCACGACCGGGCCAACTCTGCCCTGCTCCCCCCGCTCCCCCCCCCCCTCCTACCCCTCGACCGCCCAGCAGCGCCCCGCCGGCGACTCTTTATAGGTTTTCATGGCGCTGACATAAATAAACTTTTGCAATGTTGCCATCGTTCCGCCGTTTCTTATTATTTTACTTTGGCAACATGTTATTTCTATTACGTGTTCGATATTAGAAATTATGTGGTTTTTGTGCATGTTTTATATTAGGATATGAGCCATATATTTTCTGGCAAGAAAAAAATGAGTATGTTTTATTCACAGCGAGATTACTTTTGTCAGTAAACGTGGGTGCCTACCTATTTACAATTAGTATAATAAAAACCACCGTCGCTGTGGAATGTTACATAACGAATTTCATGAATAATCTCATTCCCAATACGTCTGAACTCCCGACTACAGGTAAAAGTGTAATGTTCCAATCCGCTCGTTGACTGCGATTCTCATATCATAACAATATGTTTAGTGGCCATTTTGTGCATCGTTTGCCAACTGGAATAGCACGGTTGGCCTACATAATATATAAGCCGCATACATAAGGAAATAGGTAGAAAACAGACAGGCCAACACAAAAAAGCTTGATATTCTAATGCCATATTGGTAGAACAGTTGATACAGTAACTATTACAATCAAAATAAAACTTTATTTTATTCGGCTGAGGAAAACCTACAATTTTCTTGATATACTTTCATTTTTTACCGATTTCTGAACCAGAACCGAAGCAAGTCACATGAACGAGTGGTTAAGCGAAAGCTCGGCAAAGTTTAACCATATTAATAGTCCATCTTTTTAAAGGTTCCGTATCTCAAAAGGAAATAAGAGCGAGTCAGACTCTCGCACCAAGGGTTCCGTACAAACTTGCGACATAAACGGCCATATCCTTTGACTGTATTTATTCAGAGGGTTAATTTTTCACAGCTTTAAGGGACCCCAATTTCAATTTGATACCTCCACGCGTTCCCGCGATAAAGGGTGTTGACAGGCACGCTAATAGACAGACCGACAAACGACATGGTGAAGGTTGGTTTCTCCTCCAGAATTAGTTTCTGGATTTAATATTGAATATATTGAAGTATTTGGATTATATTTGTTTTAGCAGAATATTCTAAAATTTTAATTAAAAGAATATTATTCGTTTTATAAGTGATGCTATAAGGGTTCCCGTTTTTCCTGTTGAGGTTCGGAACTCTATAAAAGGACTGTTATACATTTGATTGAGGCGTGACTCTTAAACGAAATTATTTAATGGTCAGTGGGGCCTATAAAGTTTGAGATTTATCTAATGAATATCCAGGCAATGATGTCGAAATTAAAGTATCGGTTGAAAATAAAACCCCGCTTCATACAGTGATAGCATATGAGGATATATGAAGCGGTGTTTTATTTTGTAGGTAAAATAAAACACCGCTTCATATTATAATGATAGAATAAGTATCGTACAAGAAACTCGTCATTAATTGAGATAGCCCGTATTAGGTTTAACGCAGAGTAAAAGAAACAAACAAAGCGAAAGCTATCATTGAAACAATTAAAATCATGCGCCGTGTATGTGTGTGTGTGCCGTGACGCCGTCCCGCGGTGCCACCGTGCGTGCGATATGGGATGTGCAGCCGGGGCGGGGCGGCTGCCGGATCAATGTCGATCCTTCTACTAACCCGTGTAATGAACATTGACTATCACATGGAATAATTGACTTCAACGTCATGTTCAATAATGGTACATAGGCGGACTTAATGCCACAGGCATTCTCTACAAATTAAAATAATAATTTTAAAAGAACATAATGATCAACCAAATGGCTGCAGCCGTATACCAGTTTTCATGGAGTGATTGCCTGTCTGATAACACGATACCCCTCGGTTGCACTGATATCTTGGTTATACTGGATTAAATCTACTGTATAATCGAAATGTCATGACTCCAAAACGTGTGTGTGTTGTTGAACCAAAACCCGTGGGTTCTTATTACGTATGATAAAGTGTGCCTAACAGGAAATCTACGTAATAAAGTCGAAGGCAACAGCAGGTACAACATCCAAAAGAAAAAAGTCCTATTGCACTCGTGCAACCAAAATTCGACCTTCAATGGCTTTTTGACAGTAATTTCAGAAACCGTTCAAGCTTTGATAACAAAAGCACCTTCTGCATCTCTCAACCTCTCGGTAACATATTGAGCACCCGGCGGAGATGGGAAGGCCGTGCTTACTTCCCCGCATCAGATAAGAGGCGACTTCCGAAATCGATCGGCTTATACCGCGTCGAGTGCGGGGTTTATGAAAACATTACTCACGAGAGGAAATCCTGCCTTTGGAAACGTGTGCAGTCACAATGTTGTTGATCATTTTATAAGTCACGAAAATATAAGCCTTTTATTTAAGAGTTTTAGAAAAGTTGACTACAAGACGGATCGTTTCAAGGGTTTGATTCCCAAGTCGAGCAGCCGTCTGGAACCTGAGCTTTCCTGGCAATGGGTGCTCCCTGTACCTATATGCCTATATTACTATCAAGGAACTTGATCTTAACTATTGAAGTGCATGTTTACTGTCTCTGCCCAGTTCTTTAGGGAACTGCAGGCTTTTTCCAACTATGTTGGGGCCGGCTTCCAAGCAAGTCAATTATCTTATAAATTCCCGTTTCACTGTTGAATGATGACATTGTTGTTGTGTTATAAGAGCACCTTCATGCTATCAGGCAATTGTCGGTATGTAACGGTCCCACGTGCTACAGTACCGGCCCCTTCTGTATGCAAGGGAGTGAGCCCTAGTTCACCACACGGCCCTAGTGCCGTGCCGTGCCGTAGTGCGGGCTTTGTTTTAGAAATTGGTTCTAGATTATTTCCGTTTCCTTGTTATCCTTCACCATGTAAAACACTTCAATGACTATCAGCAATGAGCTCAGCCGACGAGCGACGTCAGGAAAAGCCTTAACAATCCTAACATTATTATTATTTAATATAAATGAGGATTATATAAATAACCCGCGGCCCCCACAGTCTGGAAATAATGCTTTATTTTCAAGGAATTATTTACAAACCTTGGCTACGGATAATAGAATACTACGCCTCGGGGTTACCATATAATTTGTTTGAGACGCCTAAAATAGAATTGAAATCAAAGCTTTTACTTGACTGTGCTGGAGCCCTGAACGTAGCTGATGTATTAGTTTACAAAAGTAATTCAATGGTTTACTGTCAACAGATCAAAACAATATTTAGGAACATGAACATATTATTAATATGTGTCGGCGTTGCAGTTAACTGTTTTTTTCAAATGGTGTACCATAACACTACGTATATACGTTATATACGTTCTCAGCTCAAATGCATAGTCTACTGAACTATTCCTATAAAATGGCATGGTATAAAATGGTTATTATTTTCTTTAGTTTGCCAAGTTTATAGTATACATATGAACTAAAAAGTTTATACTTATTGACACTTGAGGCTCATCAAATAAATCATTGCCATTTCTGATAAAACATATTTAATTTAGTTATTAAATCATTAAAATGGTACAACTCTGTGTGTGTGTCACAGATTATAATGCTTTTAGTAATAATACAATAAGTAGGTAACTTCGAGCATCTCGAGAAAACTCCGAAAATATTTTTGGGTACAGGTAGATTACACGTCGCGGCGCAGACAGCAGTAATCATTGTTATCTGAACAGTAGCTGCAGTGTTATCACGAGTCCCGAGCTTGAGCCGGCCGCTGTCGGGTCGTTACGGATATTGCCGAATGTTGCCGAAGTTGCAGCAAGTTGTTGTTGATTGCCGGACATTCGCCATTCTTGTTAGAAGACGGGAAATTCACTGTACACTTATGGTGACAATACTAACAAGAGACGGAATGATATTGTATACACGTCCAATGCATGCTCCAAACACGTCTAGGTGGTAAGATTTTTTCTCATTTGGACGATTTATTATTATATGAAAGAAGGAGCAAGCAGATGTGATGATGGATAGTGTTTCCCTATAACAGTTGAACCAGAACATCGGTCATACGTAAAGCTATATGACGACATTATAGTTAACCGATTAGTTTACCAATGCTGTTAAAGGTCGAGTAGAACCTGCCAGGGTTGCGGGTTGTTCGAAAGATATACTGCGGCCCCGGAACACAAAGGGCAAAAGAGAAAACGGGGATGGCTAAAAGTCTGACACTCTCTTTCGCTCCACCCAGAAAACGAAATAATTTGATGAATTCTCATCCAAAAGAAAACTAACTGTAGAAATAACGGCGTGAAAGCCGCTAGTCTAGGCCCTCAGCTCAGTGTAACTAAACATGATACATACAATTACAAACAATATTGTTTAAAATAAAAACTACTTTCGTTTTACAAGAAACGTGCTTCAGTTCACAAAACATTAAGAACTACTGACCGCATTCAATATTACGAACGTTCTCAACAGAACTCTTCGCTAGCCATGAGTTACTGCAGTTAACGGTGACTGATCGCCGACTTAACAACAGGCATTACCAACTGTTTTCTTGCCTTGTTTAACTAGTCATTTCTAACTTCATATTTTTACTTGTACAATAAAAGGTTATTTTAGTTATTACTAATCCTTAAGTACGATACAATGTGTAGCACCTACTTAGCACAATTATTATTATTTCCAGTTTGATTAAAGAAGATTTTGTGTGTAATATGTGAAATAACCAACAACAATTTGACGGGCCTGTTGGTCCAGTGGTTAGTGACCCTGACTGCTGAGCCGGAGGTCGTGGGTTCTATTCCCACCCAGGACAAACTTTGTGTGATGAGCATGATTGTTTGTTCTGTGTCTGGGTGTGATTTATCTAAAATATGTATGTATTTATAAATTATATAAGTATGTATATCAGTTGTCTGGTTACCATAACACAAGCTCTGCTTAGCTTGGGATCAGATAGCCGTGTGTGAGTTGTCCCAAGATATAAAAAAAAACAATATTACCACATTATTGAAGCGGTTATTTGTTATCACTGCATAATATTGTCCTCACCAAAATATTGGGGCTGAACATTGTTTAAAATTATAGCAAAATATTTTATTTTGTGTTGAAAATGCGCTGTGTGATCTAACAGCTGACACAGCGCCACGTTAGTACGTTGAGCCAACAGCACGCGCCCCGCACACAGTACCCTCCACACACACACACTGTACGCAACATGTCCTTACATGTGCATGTCAACACGGAAAATAATGGATGACAGCTTTCAACTTAGCAAGCAAATATAATAATAATTTGTGCTTGTTCACACTAAAGTTTAGCTTCAGTCATATTATAAAAATGAATGAAATTGTATTAAATTCAATAAACCCACACATATTCTGTTACTAATAAATGTCTTGTATACATTAAGTTTTGTTTTTATTTTCTACTATTAAATGGCCGCTCAAGTCCAAATAATGTACCGCACTCCTATTTGGTCAAAATATAGTTCAGAGTCATGTGAACTATAATGTTAACAAACACTTAAAATTCAAGGCTACCAGAAACTGGCGCTAGAATAATAAACAACACAAAGAGTAATCACTTTCTTTAACAAACGAATTCAATCCATAAAGTTTCAGCGGACGCAGAATGGAGAAAAACAAATGATAAGCTTAGCTACCCTCTGACAATTCTCAGGTACAAACTAAGACTTAATTTAATAACAATGAGACAAAACAACCGCGATGCTGGAGTCTGGACCGATGAGATGAGAGCACTACAAGTAGCGAGTACAAGGGAACGTCTGGGAACCCAGACGGCAATAATGAGACCTAATGCTCACTTTTAATTCACTCTTGCATTCATAATTATTCGCTTTGCATTTGAATTTTAAAATTAAATTACAACAGTAGCGACATCTATCGCTGTAAGGTCATTAAAACTTCAGCTGCGGTTGCCAAATAGCGTTAATTTTAAATTTGAATTTTGGAGCAAGACCCATGTTTTTCAAAACCCAGCGTAAATAGAGAACTGTTACTTACGGTAGAGCCATAGTATTATACTTTCTGTACAAAAACTTTGCCAGTTGCTGCTGGGTTTGAAATAATGTAAGAATGGCCTATGGTGTGGTACTAATAAAATACATACATCATTACGAGAAAGTAAATATAGTGCGCGAGTTCATTATGAGCTGTAGTACTTTTTAAGGTTGTGTATGTACCTACCTACTTCAAAAGGAATATCTGAACCTTTATACCTTATATTTTTGTCCGTCTGTCTGTCTGTCAAGACTTTTTATTTCGGGAACGCGTTGTCGTATCGGACTATCGGACGTATCGGACGTATCGTATCGGAGGTATCGGACGTATCGGACGTATCGTATCGGAGGTATCGGACGTATCATATTGGACGTATCGGACGTATCATATTGGACGTATCGGACGTATCGGACGTATCGGACGTATCGGACGTATCGTATCGGAGGTATCGGACGTATCATATTGGACGTATCGGACGTATCATATTGGACGTATCGGACGTATCGGACGTATCGGACGTATCGTATCGGAGGTATCGGACGTATCGGACGTATCGTATCGGAGGTATCGGACGTATCATATTGGACGTATCGGACGTATCATATTGGACGTATCGGACGTATCGGACGTATCGGACGTATCGTATCGGAGGTATCGGACGTATCGTATCGGAGGTATCGGACGTATCGAACGCAATTAAAACCATATACTGAAGTCGGTAGTTTCTTGGAGCTGTGAAAAAATCAACCCTTTAAGTCTGCGCAGTCATATCTATACTTGCCGTTGACTAAGGATCATGAAATTTAACAAGAACCAATATCATAGAGTACCGTACTATATAGTAAAGGCCAAAATTCGAAAATCGTAAAAATGTAGATACCGAATCACACTTGGCCGGTTGTTTATTCTATGGTAAAAGAGTTCCCATAGAATAACAAAACCAGCCAAGTGCAAGTCAAAGTACAAATAATTTACTACAAATCCTTCCAAACCCCTTTTTTTGGACTGGGAAATCATCAAATAACTTCCACGTTCTGGGCGGAGCGGGGGGGAGTGTCAGACTTTTACTGACTAAAACCCACCCATGTTCCTTCTATTGCCATTTGCGTTCCGGGGCCGCGTTATCTCTTTCGAACAACCCGCAACCCCGGCAGGCGGTGGCCCTGGCAAACCCCTCTGCTTTGCTGACATCTCTTTGAGGCGCGCGTGAAACACAAACGCGCCGTCCCCAGGGCCGCATCTACGGTGGCCGGGAGCCGGCTCGCGGTGGCTAGGTGATTTCTCTCCCTCAAACGCCCGGATTCCGAACCCTCTCATAGACATTTTTGTATGTTTTTTTTTTTATTTAAGCCAGCTTTTTCCTACCTTAAAAAACGCGGAAAAGCTACTCGCTCAAAACGTAAAACAGTAAGATATATTTTTTAATAATATACGTCATATAATAATAATATAATATGTGTCATGTTTTGGAATGATGTACTGTAGACGAAGTTCCTGTTTGTTGGTCGTGGACCCTGTATGAAGATATTACTTCAGTCAAAATCATTTCCAAATTAAAAACTATTTACATGATATTATTCATATTTGTTTGCTGAAAAGAGAAATGGATGTTCCAGACTTTGAAACTTTCTTCGGATTGGAATAAACTAAAAAGAAAAACTTTCGAAAGAGAGTATATCCTTACTATAATATTATAAAAGCGAAAGTGAGTTTGTTTGTTTGTTTGTTTGTTTGTTACCTCTCCACGCTTTAATGGCTAAACCGATTGTGATGAATTTTGGTACAGAGATAGTTAGGAACCAGGAGACGGACATAGGGTAATTTTTATTTAAAAAAAATGAGATGTGAGGGAGAAAGAGGGAAGAAAAGGGAAAACTTAGCGTTGCTATTACAAATCAATAAGGCGCAAGGAGAACTGTGTTACCCCAAATTTAACGCGGGCGAAGCCGCGGGCGAAAGCTAGTTTTACATATTTCTACAGCGTAAGTTTCATGAAGTTGCTCCTGTTATCACAAATTGGCAGCAAGTATCATCCAATAAGTACGAGTATATGTGAATGTAAGGACAGGCCGCGGGCGGCAAGCGGTCTGCCTACAGCTGCATCATACGGATTGGCTGCAGTATTATCATGATAGTTCTGAGGGTCAAATGAAAAGTTCTTTCTTCGTTTCGTATTCCTTCTCAAAATGTTAACTAGTTCGATTTTAGTTTTTAACTGACTTCCAAATCCGTTTTTGGAAGTCAGTTCTCAATTTGTTTGATTATATTTTGTTTTTGTATATGACCTCATCTGGCTAATTTATAAACCGATTTCAATTTTTCTTGTGTAGAGCTGTCGTAACAAGTAATATTTCTTTGACCATGCGTGTAGCCTATGACTGACCAGTAACAAAGAAGAGGGGGATAGGGTGAATATACTTACCAAGATGTGATCATGATTTCAAATATTATGTGCTGCCTTTCGGGAGAGGTTCTCAATTCGGCTGTTTCCTAACTCCGTAATTCCGATTATCGCAACTAAAAAAGTCTGAAATAAGTGATAAGAGACTTTTTTAACCAAAAAACCAACCGACTTTCACAAAAATAGTAGAAAATAACTTTATTTCCGGAAATCACTGACTTTTGTATTTTTTATTGTTTTTTTTTTACGCAATACATTTTTGACCTTTCCTCTACTGTTACCGCTGCATGAGACGCTGCTGTAAGAATGTAAGTTAGTATACGAGCTTATTTTTATGTTGCGGGAGCTGCTGCAGGTTTAACGGTTTCGTAGCGTTCAATTCTATGACAAGATTTAATATCTACGAATGAATTCAATACAATCATGTTTTGTGCTTTAGTCCTTCAAATTCCAAAATTAAAATATAATCATACGTTCTTAAAAAACCAGTAGCAGGCGTCTGAAAAACGATTGTAAGTAACGTAACCATTATAAAGACGAGCTCAAGTTGATTGATGTCGATGTACACGAGATTAATACAAAATATCATGTTCTTGCATCGATTCCATTCGCCCGACAAGTCCTTTGACAGTCTTCGATAAAATACTTCTCTCTGAATTGCATTTTAACAAAGACTGCGAACGTTTTATTGATGTCGGATGGAATATTAAAGAAAGCAATATCAAAGACATTCCTTTATACGGTTGTACGAATAAAATACGCCAGAGACAAGACCTTACACGTTATTAAATATTTTCGTAGGCAAAAGATAAGAATATAATTATTTTTAATATTCTAAAATCAGAATTATTTCTCAGCAGGTGTTTTGCATGATGTGATTTGGTTCGAAAGTACGGACATTTGCAGTGGTTCTAGTGCCGCAGATGTGATTGTCATCAATTAATTATCTTACGTACCTGAACGTACACATGCCCACAAAATGTTCTAACCCGCAACACATCGCAAGAGCTAGGCTTCACCTATTTGTGAAGAAAAAGTCTTCACAAATAGGTAGCCTTTTTCTCAGCTGTGTCGAGAGTTAGTCACTGTTCTGCTGTCAAAAACCTAAAAATGACAGTCGGGATAAACGTTTTAGCGAGCAACTTGCAGTTCCACTAAATTGTATTTTAACAGTCAGTGTTAGTGAAGTAAATAAACATTTAACTATTTTAAAAGAAATAATTACCTACAAGAACAAGGAAAACTCAATGTATCCAATTACCAACTGTTCGTCAGTTAAGCCAAAGTCCCCTCCCTCCCTTCAGTCCTCTCTCGCGACTCAAAAGGGTTCCGCTACGGAGACTTCAACTGCATTGACGACACGATTACTTAATCCTTTAATTCTTAGAAAGACTCGTCAATGCAAACTAAATACGTACATTTTCTCACGTTAAGCGAGTCACAACGATGTGGTTCTAATATTTACTCTTCAGTAAATAAATAAATATCTTGGGACAACTCACACATGACTATCTGATCCCAAGCTAAGCAGAGCTTGTGTTATGGTAACCAGACAACTGATATACATACTTATATAATTTATAAATACATACATATTATAGATAAATCACACCCAGACACAGAACAAACAATCATGCTCATCACACAATGTTTGTCCTGGGTGGGAATCGAACCCACGACCTCTGGCTCAGCAGTCAGGGCCACTAACCACTAGACCAACAGGCCCGTCAAGTCATACATACATACATCTCACTTGTATTCATTTTCTAATGTTTTGAAGCCTAAACATCAGAAAAAGAATACAAATGAGACGTTCACTCAAAATATTTGTGAATTTGCGATTGGAACGAGAATGATAAATGATGACATCTGATAGTCGTTAAGAACAAGACAACAAAACTGTCATCAGTAGTATTTATTTATAGCTCAGTACTATCCTCTCTTGACAGAGCAACGATAAGACGATGATAGTTATCACTGATTGGGTGACGCCTGACGCCTGACGCAAACACTCATACACCGTGATATAACATTACGTCTCTTGCAATCGATGGGATACGATGGACTCGCCATTTTTCCTGAGTAGATAGAGGGTGAGCCTAATGTCGTTAACCGGCCACAGATTCAGACTCCAAGCTGCTACTGAGACATTAGTCTCATACACGTGTGTGTAAGAGACGATTTTTTTCAGTAGCAAGTATTACAACTGTATAAGTGTGTACGTATACAGTTGTGATCATATTAATATGGGATGCCAATGGTTTCATGGCATAAGCTTAATAAACTTTCACCAACATTATAATTAAATACCAATTTTATACATATACAACATAACCTGTTACATAACATTTCGGTGGTGGCAGTACTGATCAGACATTGTTTAGTAGTTATGGGTATGGTTAATCAATATCGTAATGATTAATAAGGAATTTCATGAATGTCAATGAATATTGATGGTAACTCTCTGCTCGCTTTCTGTTCGCGGCCGAGGGCTCCAGCCGGCTCGCAATGGGCTGCCAAATATTATCACATTTTATTTATTGGTTTAACATATGTAAGTGAGAAGCCCGCATTGGTGAATCTTAGGTTTACTAGTAAACCCAAGTATTACCAAAATTACTTGGTAAATGGAAGGATTTTATACAGATACGACTTTTCGGGTTATACCATTGAGTTTGGGACATGCTTGAATTTATCAACGCAATTGTTAAATGTTGGTTTTGAGAATAAAACAACAAATATTTCTTAAATATCTGGCTGCTGATGTTGCTGCATTTTCTCTAATTGATCGTTTATATCGCTCATAGACATTCGCTACCAATAGCAAACCCGACCCGACCCGTAATATTCCCACTATAAAAGGTAAATGTTGCCTCTGCCGGGGTTGCGGGTTGTTCGAAAGAGATACCGTGGCCCCGGAACGTTAAGGGCAATAGAAGGAACTTAGGTGGGTTTTAGTCAGTACAAGTCTGACACGCCACCCCGCTCCGCCAAGAGCGGGGTAAGATATTTGTTGATTTTCCACCCCAAAAAAAAAGGTAAATATTGTCTGCACATAATCTGGCGGGGGAAACGCCCGGCTGTCACCACTGCGGAGGACACGATGGACACGATGGAGCGGTCTGCCCAGCTTGGGCGAAGCACCCCTCGGCGATCTCTCGCATCTGGCCCTGGTTTAGTCCATGATCCAGAGCGAAAGGGAATAGGAAAGAGGCGGCCGGACGTTTGAGAAAGAGAACCTCAAACCAACCCAGACACCGCGGGAGACGCTCCTGGCGTTAGGCGCCGCTAGACGATTCCCGGCCACCGTAGATGCAGTGAGCAATGGGCAGCTCACTGTCCGTTCGTCCACCACAGGCCGTGTCGACGACGCATTTGTGTTCCACGCGGCCTTAAAAAGATGTCAGCAAAGCAGAGGGCTTGCCAGGACCAACGCCTGCTGGGTTTGCGGATTGTTCGAAAGAGATACCGCGGCCCCGGAACATAAAGGGTAAAAGAAGAATCAGGAGTGGGTTTTAAGTACCTTGGGTAAAGATCGTATCTTTATTGGTGTATAGTTTGTTCTAAAAAGAGAAAAGATCTTAAAAGCACTTTTATTCATAGACAACGGGATAAATGCTAATTTAATGTATCGATGTCAAACCTCAGCTAGTAACAAGAGGAATATATTCCCGTCAATATCGTCGAGAAAACCATAACTTAACTGTTAGGTTACGAGTGCGAACAAAGGCGTCTAAGGCGCGACTCGTGACCTCGATCCGACAAACTTTGACAGTGAGCAATAACTGACGACCTTCCTCAGAACATCCGTCATCTTTTACACGCAGCGTCAGGGGAGGGCGCCCGTAGGGAGGGCTTGTGGTAGGTCTGTGCACTCTTCGGACGTCACCACATAACATCACGCCTGTTAGCTCCAATAGGTAGGGCAGAAGTGGTGTGGTAAGTTACATCGACGATGTATTTTACATGCTTGCTTTTCTGTCATTTATCGCAACAATAAACAACTGCTCAAATCCCTATAGCCGGCGGTGCTTTTTCTTTTAGAGCAAAGCGGCGGCGGCGCTTGCTTTTAAGGCCTTCATATTTATTTAAGACTAAGAGTGGGGATGGATCAAATGAAATCATAGTTTAATATTGATTTATGACAAAGCTACTATTTATTCTGTTATTTAATATCTCCGAAGTGTATTGAAAAACGTCGTTTAATTCACGTAAGGATTTGTCACTGCTGTTCTCCGACAACCTCGCAGGACTGTATTACTATCATCATAAACAACATCTTTTGTTCTATAATTTTTTACAAAAGCTTGTACATTTACCAAAAAACAAATCATCAAGATTTCGTTGTCCTATCTAACACATTTCAACTCCTACCTACTTTCAATACCTACACCTGCCGCGCACTGTCCCCGTATAGGTACGTTTGCTTCACGTAGATTTCGTAACATTTAGAGCGTTCAATTTTTTTTTTTTATTTTTGTATGAAAATCTGATGAACTAAAATATGATAAATGTTTAATTGTCATAGAACTAAAATTGTTGATTATGATGCTGGTAACATGGTCCTAAGAGGGTGCCGGTGTTTTACAAATAACCCTGTATAACGCTCTAGCCTGGCGGCTCATGCGTCAAGGCGCGGCAATAAGCTAATCTTTAGGTATTCGCGGAAGTGACGCTAGCTGTGCAGCTAGCGTAATCAAAAGACACGAATAAAAATAAGGTCGAAAATATTTCGGTGTTTGATTTTATTTGAATATCATGTCCGCCAAAATGTAGGTCATTTTGCAGTTTTTATTGATTTTTTTTAAATTCAATAAAAACTGCAAAATACAGCCCCGTGTTTGAAAAATTATAGATATCTCTTTAATCTATACAATTTTCTTTGTTATAGATAATATATAAAAAATACGATGGTTGATTTGTCGCTGTAAAAATTGAGAATTTTGAGAGGAAAAATTTTTTTTCTTGGTCTTTTTAAACATTTTTTTTTTCGTAGTACTAGACCACTTTTGTAAACTTATTTTGTGTAACTCTTTACTTTATGTATTGAACTATACACGGTAATTTTTTTTTGGCTAGTGGCATGTACACTGTACAGATACGACTAACTTTGTGACTTTTTACTACTACTTCGATTATAGATGCATTTCCATTCCGAAAGAAAAAAAAGGCTTGAACCACCAACTTTTTGTTAATTTCCGGATTATGGTATGCAAGTTATATTTAGCTGTCTAATACATCAGTGACGTTAAATCTTAGATAGCGCTTAAAATAAGTAACAACTGAAGATTATTGCTTAACACAATCGATTTATATTTGTATTTGTAATCACATACAAAATCGAGCTCCATTTCCAGTTTCCAAATGATCATTCTGGTTGTACCACCAATGATGCCACCACCGCTGACCGTCCCTCTCTAACAGCGTTTAAACTCTAAAACATTCACCCTCCTGAGGCTGAGGGATCTGCCCGGCGCCCAGTTAAACTAGGGAGCTTCATTAACACGCTACCACACGCGAAAATATATCAAAACTCCATAAAGATAAGGCACAATTTGGATCAGCAGGATGCGGTTTAATTATTGTAATTCATATCGTCCAGTAATTGCAGAGTTTGAGTGAAAGCTTTTCATTTGCGCGTCTGAGCGGCACTAATGGCGTATCATCCTAGACGCGGCCTGCGGATTCTGTCGGCGGAGTTCCAACTGTGCAGTGCGGGGTTGCTCTGCCAATGTAACCAGTGTGGTATAAGGTGCTTTTGGAAACTAGATTGGTGGTTCATAACCTGAAAGTTAACTATTAATACGTCTCTTTGTAATATACGCCGTTGATTTGTGATTCAATACATTTAAGACTACCAGAGCTAAGCAATCATTCATTCTACCTGCTATCAAATGTGGTCAGTTTATCAACGAAGACTTCAGAATCTTCACCATCCACCATGATTGTACTTGTGTACATTAACAGTTTGTTGTAGCAAAGCCTGGAGCACAAAAAGGTGCCTCGATCCTTCGGACGTAGCCTATAAATATAAGGTCTATGCGTAAATTATTGGGAGGCCATATTGTGTGCGTCAGCTGTTCTGTTCCCGCGTTTGGACGCTACTGGAGAGGTTCTTCTTGGAAGGCGAACCAACATATTTGGTCGTTTGAACAACATTATTCTTCTTTTAGAATAGAATATAATAAACAGTCTAGTCCTGATGACTGTCAGCAGCTGAAAAATTGATCTACAAACCACAGGGAACTCATTTTAGGAAACAATGAAGTCGCCAAATTCTGGGTCTGATCATTTAGATTGCCAAAAAAAGAATTATAAAAACAATGTAAAGCTTAACCGAATAATTATCACTTTCATCTAAGTTTATTTATATGTAGGTAAAAACCCGGAACACACAGTACACTAAAAGACTACAAAAGCTCCTCTCCCGGTGGACGTTGACTGTACTCGGGTACGTACATACATACACCTAGATATTGGCTGAATCATTGAAGGAGATTGCGCGGTCTCTATCGGCTCTTTGTTCTTTACTATAAGGAAAATAACAGAACCAGAGACAGATTTATCATTTGTTTGCGCCTACTGTTTTGTTTAACATTACCCCTCCATAGCTAGATAGGCAAAGGCGTACGCGTACAATCAATTTCACTATTTACGTAGAACATCCTGAATCCAGGCCGCTTCTGAGAATTCCCTAATGACATAACAGCTAAAACTGTCTACATAAATAGTTTTTGATTGTAATGACCTTCGAAGCCCCGCTTCACATTCTCTTTAATCGTTCGGGTGTACCGTTTGGCTAAAAACTCATTGCTCGGCTGAATTCCCGGGACAGTGATCGGCCAGCTCTCGGGCAGTGGTCGGACAGGGTCGGGTCAAACGGAGCAAGGCTCACAGGACTCGGGTCGCCGATCTAAATATGTTATGGCTACCGATTAGGACGATTGCTTTGCACCCAAACGAACGTAACCCGAAGGCAATGGTACTTGAGCAGCTTATTTATACTCATTGTCGACTACAGCTCCGCTAATTGTAGATTGTAAGCGAGAAACAAATAAAAATAGGGTTTCGAGATATTTTAGGAAATCACTCGTGGAAATATAATAGCAAAGTCAGTTGATAGTAAGTAATGTTGAGGTGTTCGTACGTTACGTTGCTTAGACATAGTCAATAGGAGCTCACGCTAATTAGTATTCTGGGAAATCGATTCACGCACTTGTAAGTCCAGAGAGAGAATATTACACAGATAAAAATTGTATACAGTATGAAACCTAATATGTGATGATAGTATCCGCATTATCTAACTTGGTGCATAACACAAAAATAAACATCTAATAATCATTACCAGCGCATGATATCTTGCAATTTCTTGCAGCTTTAGAAACGTTGCGATGGTTGTCAAAACGCGCGCGAATTCGTGTGACGTTCCCTTATAATGAATGTACAATTGTACAGCACAACATTATGCATGAGTCAGTCGTTCAGTAGTTTATCACGTAATGTAATTAGTACCCCAGAGGCTACGGCGTCCAATACACAACGTTACTGAACGTCAGATCATCCACCTACGAAGATCATATTTGTTTGTATATGTATTACGTGTACACTCAGTATATATATAAAAAAAGATTCGATTCGTCATCACGCCCGGTTTATCATGAAAGTAGTTCGAAAGGAGTATAGTAAGTGGACTTACCTGTAGGTGTTGATGTCCGTGTGGTCGAGGTGTCGAGCGAGTGGCCAGTGAGGTTATCGGAATGTTGTGCCGCGAAACGTGCGCTCCGCACGAAGGCCCGGCGCCGACTGGCCGCGTCGATCGATAGCCCCGCCATCGCAGCGGCAGCGTTTCCTTTACACCAATCATTTCGAACCAATGTTACTTTTTATGACGTATTTTTTTCGTGAATCTAAATAATAGCGATGTGCCAGCGATAGTCGCGGCGGTCTCATAAAGTAAGGCGGTATTATCATTTACTTGATCCCGATACTCGGATATTGTTAGTACATCGACGGGCGATAGGAATGAGCGCGTAGTCCCCGGCCGCCGCCGCATCGGAACTCAGATAACATTAGCAGACCGAGCGTCTCTCACATAAACCCGTGAGGCATACATTATACATTCTTTGTTTACTTCTGCACTACGGACCACTGATAGTGTGAATACTTCAGTGGGACAGCTGATAAACAGATAAGCTATCATTCATAATATTTATTTTAGAGGCATTCTTTTATTAAAGTAAAATGTATCCAACTAATCAAATATATACATAAATAAATACTTAACGAAACAACTCGCCGCGTCACGCAGCTAATCACTATATTGACTCCATAACTCATAACACTGTGACATGGAATAGTTACACTTTTTCTGTGACTCTACCACCAAGGTCAATGTTTTGAGGTCAAGTTCAATTGGCTCTCCTTCGTTTGGTAGAGTCGGTTTAATTACCGTAAGAGCCGCTTAACTGCAGCGATCGGCTCTAGGTGATGTAGAGATGAGGCTGATAGAGCCGCAAGAGCCAGTTAGTGTAATAGCTCTGATAAGCTATCGCGATCGGTCAGATTATGGGAAGTTATGGCGATTTTAGAGGTAGAGGTAGAATAGAGTTGTATTTTTGAAGAGGCTGTTGTTACAGGAGTTGGTTATAAACTCTCAATATGATATTTTATAGTTCCGAATCTTTGGAGTTACGAAAACTTAGGAAACCATCTTATTAGACATGTAGGTAATATAGAACACTCTCATGTCAAAGATTTTAAATCATTCAATTCAATTTGACGGGCCTCTTCGTCTAGTGGTTAGTGGCCCTGACTGCTGAGCCGGAGGTCGTGGGTTCGATTCCCACCCAGGACAAACTTTGTGTGATGAGCATGATTGTTTGTTCTGTGCCTGGGTGTGATTTATCTATAATATGTATGTATTTATAAATTATATAAGTATGTATATCAGTTGTCTGGTTACCATAACACAAGCTCTGCTTAGCGTGGGATCAGATAGCCGTTTGTGAGTTGTCCCAAGATATTTATTTATTTTATATTTATTTATTCAATAGAAATGTATGAAAAGTGTCAACGAATATTTCTCTGAAATGGGCTTCAATGTGGGGAACACGCACTTCTAACGTTATGTTACGGCAAACAATCGTTTGGTTCATTTAGTTGTATTATATTCCGCATGAATGTGTTACCATGCATTGTCAAAATTTACCAAGAAATCCCGACAAGCACACAAACAAAACTCCAGTTTAACTTTTTACTTGTTCTAGAACCATCGCGCGCTGCACTCAAGATCTTTAAAAGACCTATCACATACAGATGTATTTAGTAGAAACCTGAAGCTATAACGTAGAGTTGTTTCAGTCCAACATGTCGGCTGCCCACCCTGTATTCCCATATACGAGTGCATTGTGCTACATTATTTGTATGTAAATGTACAACGGCGCCACTTACCGGCCCGCTAACCAGCCTTACAACTAACACAGCTTTTTTATAACTTCTCTTCCAAGGAACATTTTACCCCCTTTTATTATTACATTCCTATTTTTAAACCCAGACCAAAAAAGTGGGGTTTTATAAGTACGTGTCTGTGCGTTTGTCTATAACCGTTTTTCCGGAACGGTTGGACCAATTTAGTTAAATTTTTTGGAAGGTGTTTAAATCCTAAGCTATGTATCATGAAAATCTGCTCAGTTATTTAAAGAACATCACTTCTTATTGACTGAAAATATTTATAAGCTAGCTGCGTCCCGTGGTTCGAAATTTCATTCAAAATTTTATTTTACCACGATTTTTTTGGTTTTACCTTAATCTAATTAGTACTTAGTTTTTGGTTGTTTTTCAACCTCCTTTTTTGAAGTTGGTCACACAATACGAAATAATTTAACTTCCAAGCGGTAAGTTTTATAAAAGAAACGAAACTAACAAACAAACAATATGTACTATATTATATAATATATATTATAACAAACAAACAATAAAATTTAAGTTACATGTTGTAACATGTAACTTAAATTTTATTGCTGCGTGAAAATCACCATGAAATTCAATGTAACGCAATCAAAACATTGTACTAGACGATGCATTCAATAGTACAGATGTCATTGACGTTTTCAGAACACTTAGTTAAAACATTAAAACCAGACCGGGACAGGACCTTTGACCTAGAATGTGTCCGTAGCTACAAAGTTCCCAGGTTATATGGTCCAGAACAAAACAAGGTCGCAATGATGGCGACGTCAATGCCTTTCGGCTTAATTCACGATCTTTTAACACCTATTATAATTCAGCAGACAGCAGACAACAGTTAGCAGTTGGAAGCAGCGAAGTGCGGCTGTGCGGTGCCCAGCGACAGTATGAACCTACAATAAGAACAAAAACCCATCTTCAATGTAATCTAAGGCAAAAAACCTTCACTAGCCTGGAACCAAAGGTGATGAACAAACTTCTTGATGTAGAAAGTGCAGTGTAGACACGATTTGTAAGAACAACGCTGTGTTCATTCTACTGTGACTTGCTACGCGTTTACGACAGTAGTCATTGCGTAGAAGTTGCCAATGCGTCATTGATGCTATGTACGATCAAAATAACATCTGGTCTAGTGGTTACAATCGCACGTGTTGCTGAATGAGTTACGAGTTGGATCCCCATCCTAAAATTAGTTTTTGATAAAAAAGTGACAAAGACAAACTGTCATGGATGAAGTGATCAAGGAGTAGCGGCGTTTATTCTCAGTTTACCATATAAAGCCATAACTTCAGATATGGTCGTCATATTAAACTGAAAATATTTATTAAAACTCAACTCTAAAATGAGCTTTCAGTCATTAATATGAACATACACTGATCACAAAACTATTCGCAGCTCTTGAATTAATTCCAGGCTTCAAATATGCGTTCTTTATTTGAAAGCTCTCTCTGTTGTGCTAGTTAATATTCCAACTCTGAATAAAAATTGAATGTGTAAACAATTCCGGATTCGTGTTACGTAAGGTCGCGGGCAAGAGGGGCAAGAGGTCTCACTCACGGGGGAGTGGGGGAGTGAAGGCTGCACATTTAAATTCGTCCACAACACTTCACTTTTGACACCTAAATGGGCATGGATTTGGAAATGCAACAGAAGTAAGGATGCTTTTGCAACATTATTACATTCATATCTGGGTAATTAATCCTAAGATTGTTACGCTGCGCTTGAATCGCACAGAAAGCGGGTGCGGGTCGGGCGCGGGCCGAGCGCGGGTTGGGTGCGGGCCGAGCGCGGGTCGGCTGCGGGTCGGGTGCGGTTCAGGAGTGGAGCGGGTGCGGGTCGGGAGCGAGACGTGCTGTTCATTGACTTCACACACAAAGAGCACCTAATATAGCCATATTATGTACCTATTATGTTTATGCAGCCTATTGCTGTTAACTAAATACAAATTCAAACTCCGTGACTGCTGTTAAAAAATTAATTCAATAATACTTTATTTGACCTAGGAATAGCAGCAGGACCTCATGTCATTGGTGCTTGTATACATTGCAGTAAACGCTTTCATTAAGACCTTTTTACATAGAACTGTGAATGGTCACAAAAAGCGTAAAGAATTCCAGTTCATACATTCCCTGAACAAGAGACAATGATATCCTTGTTATTTAAGAACTGGCGTTGTGAACCATTCCAAAGTATGAGTAGGTTCTAATTTTCTTCCGTAATGTACGAAATCAATGAATAAATGATTTATTTGAAACATTGGCTTGTAACAGTGACCTACGGTATCCGCATCGTTGCAGCACTCTTAAGATAGAATTTTTTGAAGTAAGTGTGTCATGAACCGATCTTGATGAATTTGGGTACAGGCTAATTTTATTTTTAATTGGGATGTGACGGAGAAAGAGGGAAGAAAAGGGAAAACTTAGCGTTGCTATTACAAATCAATAAGGCGGAAGGGGATCTGTGTAACCTTGAATTTAATGAGAGCGAAGCTGCGGGCAAAAGCTAGTACCTAAATCATAAATATTAGGCTTGACGGTGTCGGTGTGGAATGTGTAGATACTTTCAACTTTTCTAAGACTGGACCTAGATAAACATATGACCTGGAAAGCACACATTCAAAAAATTAGGTAAAAACTATCTAGTTTTATATATGCACTACGTGAAATAAAAAAACAACGGACTGAAAACTGCCCTGACCAAGCGGATAGAGCAGTGCATATACATGTATGCATGGCTTCACTATGGAATATTTTTTTGCTATATTGTGTAGATCGTAACGATTTGTTCGTCCTCCAGAAAAAAATGAATTAGATTATTGCTTTAAATTAACAAGGACGAAAGCAGTAGACGATATTTAAAAAAAAAACCTACATATTCTATGTCTGACATCTATTTATATCCTAGAAATCTGTAAATTTGTAAGGCAATATTCAAACTTCTTTGTTAAAATCTGTGTAGCCTCACCAATATGAACCACGATTTAAAAAAAACATAAAAAATCACATACTATAAACACAATGTTTTCACATCCCCGAGCTCTCTGATTACTTTGTTCGCGCTACAGCTACGGACAACGATACATTCATTTGTTTATGGTCATGACGTGACAGTTATGACAACGCCATCTAGCGGCGCAGCGAGTTAACGCGACCACGATTACATCGCTTGCTTGCAACAAGGCAGCTGGGGATATTTACAAGTTTATTTGAGGCATTAAAAGTGAGTCAGATCCGCTGGTTATCTATAAAATAAAACATTGTATTTTATCAAAAGGTTTCGCTAGTGATCCCATTACACTGCTTTTAACTACGAATTAGTCAGAGGCATTTCCAAGTCACTTACTTTTATGTAACTTACTAGAAGTTAGAACTAAATAAAGAAGTTATTTGCGAACAAAAAAAGGACACATACAGCAGCTTCATTTTGTTTTGAACTAAGCTGTGACCAACTATTTTAAGATTGGAAATAAAAATATTAAGGCACTTAAGGGAATAGATGTTCCAACAAAAGAATTTTCAACAAGGTACACGACCTTGTTTAATGTTTTGCTGTATAAACTGATGTATGAAATTCTTTATCAACTGAACTCTATTAATCCACAGATATAGTATTTACAATTAACAAACTAATCTAATCAAAGTTTAACTTTAGCCGAATGATGTCAGCAACTCAGCACACAACTAAATCCATTAGTTGAACGTAACACGATGCTTAAGTTTCCGGTTGTATGCAGCGCGGCAGCGCGGCTACCAGGAGAGCAGAGCGACCGCACAGCATCGATCAAACAGCGAACGCGACCGAACCAAACAAATGTAGTACAGGCGCTGCTTATTGATACTCCAGCTATTTGTGTACCGGTTCCAACATTGTGCATAGGATTTGTTGCGGGAAACTTTGCAGACAAATACGAATATGTTTGGTTTAAATAGTTGGTTTTAAATTGTGATACGTGTATATGCCATATAACACTAAGTAATGATATTCAACGTTTGTGTTCGCGATTATTTTGGCATTCAGATGATTCTTCATGTGTGAATTAATGAGGTTTTAGATTCAGCCACACATAAGCTTTTCAAGGTTCTTCAGTTCTGTATATCACAATGGATCTCCAAACCTTTCTAGTAGACCAGTTTACAAGTTGGACGCCACCAGAGCCAGAAGTGCTGAAAAAAACCAAGTATTCCATCACCCTGGACTGGAGTAAAGTGGAGCCGTTTCACTTCATCGCCGACCAGCTGCTGTACAGACTCGAGAAGAATGAGAAGATTCCGCCTTGGGTCGTCGTGTATAGGTAAGTATTTGCAAGTATTGTGTTATAGAATGTTAAGTAAATCCTTGTTAAGTAACCTTACAATTCTCACCCATGCGTCTCCCATTGACACTGCCTCTTCTTTCTTCTAAACTCTCCTTCCCTGCCGGGGTTGCGGGTTGTTCAAAACAACGGGCAAATGAAAGAAAATGGGTGAATTTAAATCATTACTAGACTGACACTCCCCCCCCCCACCACTCCGCCCAGAGCGGGGGAAGTTATTTGAAGACTCCCATCCACGAAAAATAATACTTCTTGTTAAACGCGAAATCCTTATTACTAATATTATAAAAGCGAAAGTGAGTTTGTTTGTTTGTTACCTCTTCACGCTTTAATGGCTAAACCGATTTTGATGAATTTTGGTACAGAGGCAGTTGGGAACCAGGAGACGGACATAAGCTAATATTTTTTTGAAAAAAGTGGGATGTGAGGGAGAAAGAGAGAAGGAAAGGGAAAACGTAGCGTTGCTATTACAAATCAATAAGGCGCAAGGGGAACTGTGTTACCCCGAATTAAACGCGAGCGAAGCCGCGGGCAAAAGCTAGTAAAACAATATTTTCTGCGCTACATTTTTCAGAGGCGGTAAAACGACAAAAGAAATAGATAATCTAGCTTCGAGACATTGCCACAAGTTCCGTCTGCGAGTTATTGTGAAGGCGTCTGCTGTTCCTACCCTCGCAGAACGAGCAACACACTTCTATGGAGATGAAGCCACTGTATTTGAGCAGATGAAGGCAGGTAATAAACAGAGAGAAGATAACGGTGGTGATGAAGTCGCTGCAGAACCTTCTGTTACTGATAAAATTATCAATTTAAAAGAAACTGGAGATGCAAGGGAAGAAATCAAGGAAAAAAGGTAATTATTATTTAAAGTTTGAAAATTATAATGTTTTTAAAATAATTGGCTATTTTAATAGCCAATTATTATTGCCACATACTCTTAAAAATATGGCTGGGGCACACGGGATACGAAAGGTGGAGGACAAAGTGTAGTAGCGCAGCTTAGTCTATGTGTCATTGTGTATGTCCGGCAGCCGGCTCCAACAGGCCGTTTATTTATTCATTTTATAACTACGCTTGCTGGCGGTGCCGCGCGCGCGGACATGTGTGTTCGAGGAGGCGCCGCTGACGCATGCACTTCGTACTTTCAACCTTATAGATACCTCATAACTCATTGATATGTTTCATAGTTCTTTGAATGAGTTCACAAAAGCTGCTTTATTTGTAATTTGTTACAATACTTCATTGAATATATTGTGAGTGAGGTAACCTGTAATGATAGTCGTAAGATGGAGAATACATAAATAAATGTATTGGTCTGTGAACAGGGAGGTTCAAGTCAGGAGTGGAGATCACAAATGGTTGGAGTCGCAGTGGTCGGAGCCGACGTGGTCGAGCACCGACACGGACGGCACCTCCGCCGTGTGCTTCTGCATGGCGGTGCGGTGTGGTTACATCAAACAGGTATACTCCATCATACAGTACAGCAAACTAGATAGTGATAGGTGAAGGTGCCATGTTACCATCACCCATGGTTGTTAAGAACAGAATGTTCTTGTCTGTTCATGACGTTAGGCGAAGTGACTTGTCTCGTTCACGATAGCACCAGCGCGCAGCGTGTCGCAAGTCATGTCGCGGTAAATCGTGGCTAACGAACGGTTAACTTTCATCTCCCTTCATCTGTCGTTATCTATAGTAGTGAAATGTTTCCAGGTGCAAGGCATGCTGGATGAGCGCCCCGCTCTCATCGGTATCATGAACCCCAAAAACGGGTTCACGCCTCTCGCGACCGCTGTCAGAAAAGGTACACTTACAAGGATATATTATTATTTTTACACAATGACCACAGACAGTATCGACAGTGTCGTTCAAGCGCCAATATCAATACAGTGCTGCGCGGACAACCAGCAGCACTTTATTGATCGCTCCAAAATCGTTTGCTGCACAGTTCCGATCTTTTGTTAGTTAGGCAATAGGCTCTCTGTTACATGATTGGAATGGTGATTGTGTTCTGTAAGTTGTTGCTCCGAACATAACCGGGGAAAGGGAGATGCAACAATCACATCTGCTAACTACTTTAAAGATTGATGGAATCTTAAAACATGACGTAACTGTGTAGTTCGTGATGAGCCCGATAGAGTGACGGTCACGGTCAACACTTAAGTGACTGATGTTACAGCTGTGACCCAATCAAACGGGTCCGTTCGTTAATGTCCACGTAATTGACCTTTGATCAATACTCTGCATAGTACAAGAGACATGGTTATCATTTTGTGTTTCAAACAGTCATGTCGACAAATAAAATTTGTGCAAAAAAAATCGACTCCCAAAAAAGACAAAAAAGTAGGTAGTAGGTAGCAATAAAATCGATGAATCAAACAAAAATCACCGACTTCCGGAAGTAAATTTGATACCGTCTTTGTTTCAGCGTTTTTAGTAGTGATATATCACACTAATTTTTATCTTATCGAGTATTCATTCTCCATTGCTTCTAAGAGATATTAGCATGTCGTCTATAGACATTAGACAAAATAACTCATAAACTACTGAAGCAGTATAGATATAAAGAGCATGGAACCCGTTCGGCAGTATACCTCCATTGTTTATGTGTGAAGTCGGATAAAATACATTAAATTTTATAGTAGAACTGCTGTCACGCAGCTGCATTTTGCAGATATTATTCGGTGTCAAAGTTTTCATTTTGTTTTAGAGAATGAAAACCGATTACTTTTAGTCATTGGGATAAAAATGCAACCTTTTTTTTCGGATGGGAAATAACCAAATAACTTCTCTCGCTCTGGGCGAAGCGGGAGGGAGTGTCAGACTTGTACTGACTGAAGCACAGCCATATTCCTTCTTTTGCACTTTGTGGCCGCGATATCTGTTCCGAACAATCCGCAACCACGGCAGAGTACGTCATAGTAGCGTGGAGTCTGGATTTGTGACCAGTTTATTATTTATTTGATGTACACTTATTTTTCCGTTGTTGTATGTGCAGGTGACGTAAACACAGTCCGTTTCCTTGTGAGCGCGGGTGCAGAGATCGAGCAGCGCTCGTCGAGCGGGCAGAGCGCGCTGCACCTGGCGGTGCTCACCGCCAACATCCCTATTGCTCAGCTGCTGTTGGAGCAAGGTGCCGACTTTGAGGTGAACAACACACTTACTTGTATACTCGTCGTGGCACAGCAACTAGAGACGAGCAAAGGTTCGTGTCGAGTCTTGTCAGTAGAATAGTGATCATCCACCGCTGCTGAACCGACCTGTTGATAGTAGGTCTTTGACCGCGAGACCGTGAGGTTAAATGAGGAAGGTCAGATAAGCAGTCCCTTGCTGTAAAGTTCTCGTATTCAGTTGCATCTAGTTCGACTGGGAGCCGACCCCATCACAGGTAAGAAAAAGCGACAGTCATTACGTTGACATTTAAAGTCGTTTTAAATCTCAACCTTAGAGGCTATTTTTTTTAGAGATTTTCTCTTACAAGACACAAGCATACTTGTACAAACGCAAAACTCAAAGTTAGAGTTTATTTCAATTATACCGTTAAACTCACAAGTCATAGTCAATATTATATATCTATTTAATTTATATAACGTTGCTGTGTTTGTACATTTTCCATCCGTTTTGATATCGATGCTACAATTGTTACAGTTTATGTCGGTTACAAAATCAGTAACTAATCTCTTTTAAGCTAAATTGATTAATATATAACAGAGTGTAGTGTTAGTAATAACTAAGAAGCATAGTGTTGGATATTATGTGTCATCGTGCCTGGTGTAGTGAAGTGGATGACAATAAAGCAGCGCGGCACGACCGAGCGCTCGCTTCACTTGTGTTCCGAACCCTTATCTGCATACGTAGCAGTGGCCAACAGTTTACCTCGCGGTTGTGTTGGTAATTCAGTCAGTAATGGCTAACATTAAAAAAATATGGTATTCTTAGCTCTTTTGACCAAAACATCCAAACGTGGACGTCATACAAAGGCGCGCAGTATTTTACTTAAGATTCTTGCTCTTCTCCAAATTGCAATATGCACACTTACAACCACCGCATTGGATTTGGATCTTGAACAACTGGTAAAAAACACGTAAATTGATTGCGATGTATTGTTAATATGATTGAGTTTGAAGATTAGTCATCCCACTTGCTGCAGGGTCGCGATCTGAACGGTTTGCGCGTGGAGCACTACGCGGTGGATTCGGGCAGCCTGGACATGCTGCGGTACATCCTGGACAAAGGAGGAGACGTGCACGCCGAGGACGACCACGGCTGGACGCCGCTGTTCCGAGCGCGTAAGACATACTAGCACAGCGTACCGTCACGGAGCCAGTGGTGGTCGCTTCTTATTTATTTCATGTATGTCTCATTTTCTAATATTATTTCTTTGTTTACTTTTTTCTTACGTTTCTGCTTTTTTAAAATTTTGTTTTACTGATTTGTCCTGTGCGAGTCGAATAAATACTCTTTCTTTTCTTTCTACTTTTTTGTTGTGTTGAACTCCCGCAACCGCCGCGGCGCCGTCGCGCGTAGCAGTAGGCGTTATATTAGTAAAAGCGTGAGTTTCTTATGAACCCTTTATTTTATACAAGAATGTTTCACTCGAGTATTCCCATTCTCATTTAATAAAAAAGGACCCTAAAGGTTACTTAGAGCCACCCGAGGATATAGCTGATGAAGATGCATGCTAAGTATTTTTGAGAAATACGAATATAACCTCTGCGTTCTCCGCAGTCTCGCTCACTGCTCGCTGAAACTTGCTTGTTTCTTGGCTAATAGTAACGTTCCTTTACAAGTAACCTTTGCAGTTAGCTTAACGTCTCATCAATTAATAATAATGTAACACTGAAAATTATAATCGCGCCCAGACGTGGAGTTGCGTACATCAGCCCGTTATACAATATACAATATAACAGTGAAAATAGCGTGAAAGTAAAGCGGTACATAGTAGTGACATGATGAGAATAATAATAGAAAGTGAGTGATAGAGGTCGTGAGTAAAAACTAACCGCGATGTCACAGTGGAAGTTAGAGGTGGAGAACAGGGTACTGTGACACAGCGCGTGAGAGGCCCGTCAGCCATCAGCGAAGTCTAGCTGAGGACTGCGCTACACTGTTGTGTGGTGGGCAGGAGAATGGCGATAAGATGAGTTGGGAGAAACGCAAGACATTGTTTCATCAAGATGATGTATAGTATAGAATCTATCATGTAAGCTAGTCTTTTATTAATAGTATGTCAGAGTGCAGCAACAGATGTAGTAGAGGAGCTGGTGGTGCGTGGCAGCTCGCTGGAGATGGCGGACCGCGCCGGCCTGCCGCTCACCTCCGTCGCTAGGCTGCTGACCTCCAGCGCCAGCAAGCAGTGAGTGACGTAGTGTATCAACACTCCTGCAGTATGTCACAGTGCAGCCACAAATAAGCAGAGCAAAAGCAAAGCGGTGCTCCGCCCAAGTGGGGCAGACCGCCACAGAGTGCTGTACCGTGTCCCCTGGGCGATCGTCACTGTGGTGAAACCCGAGTGTTTCCTCCCAGCCCGATTATGTGCAGGAACCTCCTGAAACTTCCACATCCAGTGAGAACTTACGTTAGGTGGTACGTGAGGACACAATGGCGCAACCCTTAACATACCAGCAAGTTTCAAGGCTGTCATGATGTGATTCTCAACGCAATCAAATCAAATCAAATCATTTATTTCAATTAGACCATTACAGGCACTTTTGAATGTCAAGAAACAAAATGAATCTACAGTCCCGGTCACAAGGCATAATAACTTGTGAAAGTACTGCAGTTGCCCATTCCAAAGCGTTGATCTCTATGGAGAAGAATGGGCAAGAAACTCCATGGACACTCTTTTAAATTCTAATATTTTTACAAAATAGTATTTACATCATTCGTGTTGAGATTATACAAATATGTGAGAACGATGTAGAAAGACGTGCACAGTAAGAGCGTCCAGAGTAAATAAAAAACAAAATTCAATTTAAATCTAAATAAAATAAAAATGACCGTGGTAGTTAAAAAATTACCAGTCCCAACTGACAGCGCCCGTTCACGAACATGACAATCTCGCGTACTGGTAGTAGTTGTAAGTTACTATACAATTTACTATTAGTACGTTACTTTATTTGCTCTAGAGATCAACGGCCCTGTCGGTTATTGTGACTCTGACTTGTATAATTATTACAAATCACAATTTAAAGTAAAGTAATTTTGTAGATTGCTATATTTTAAAGTTATTGGGTTGCTGCTGTCAAAAATAAAATCTGTAAGATGTCTGTAAGCGCCAGGCGCTTTGACGCATGCATTCGTTTTTATAAATTACTAGCTTTCGCCCGCGGCTTCGCTCGCGTTAAATTCGGGGTAACACAGTTGCCCTTTCCTGATTTGCAGGTACGTGCTACCTGTAGTTTTGCCCTAGCGCCTGATTTTTTTATGATAGCAAAGCTTAGTTTTCATTTCTCCCTTTTATTTTATTTAATAAAATATCCTATGTCCGTCTCCAGGGTTCCAACTATCTCTGTATCAAAATTCATCGAAATCAGTTTATCCATTTAGGCGTGAAGAGAACAAACAAACTCACTTTCGCTTTTAAAATATTAGTAAGGATATGTGTTGTGGTCGGTAAGGTATTATAATAATAAAGTGCAGAATTGTTTTTAGGGTACCGTACCTCAAAATGACCCTGATACGATCACTTTGTTGTCCGTCTGTCTGTCTGTCAAAAGTCGGGACGTATAACTAATCCATGCTCGGTGCTCCATCTTGCAGCGGCCGCAGCCGCGACTCCGTGCTGCGCCTGGTGGACTCCAGCTACCCGCACGAGAAGGCGCTCGCCAACTTCACGCGCCTCACTAAGAAGATCTACAACGTGCACTCACTGCTGAAGCTGCCCAGTCCGAGAAATAAGAAGAATTGATGCGAATCTAGCTGGTGATGATGTTGGTTGCGTTACCATCACACACAGACATATAGTACAGTCTACACACTGACATTTTTAATCTCATCTACAATATGTTAAACAGTCCTGTCCAAACGGAAGGTATTTTGTATATTACTTTTTTATTTAATTTTAAAATGCTTAACTTTTGTCCCACCATCTTTTCCTTAAATACCGTTTTTGGCATTAAATAGTATCTACAATCGTCAAATGCTTGTTCATGACGTCACTACACTTAAGAAACGTACCTGGCAACACAGAGGGGCAAGCGGTGATATTCCGTTCACTCGGACAGTGACTCGCTACCTAGTAGGTACATTTTATTTAATTTATATCAGGGGCCTAAGTCTGCTATTACAATAGTGTCAGAATGGTCGATCACTGATCGCATTATGGTTGATTTTGACAAGTTTAGTATGTAGCAGATTACCAAACTTGTCAAAATCAACCATTATGCGATCAGTGATCGACCATTCTGACACTATTGTAATAGCAGACTTAGACCCCTGTGCGATTGTTTTACTTGTTATCCAAAAAGGATTACATAAATAGAATCTACTCTCGCTACATAGGTAATACTACCCTCAAGGATCAGATAGGATTTTTTTTAACATACCGAATACCATTTAAATGTAATAGGTTGTTGCATCGAGAATAAAGATCCCTGTGACTTTGACAGACGTGTCAAGGACTCTTACTCAAGCGACCGTAGTAGTCAGCTAATTAATCAAATCAAATCCATTTAATTAGTTATACTGTTATTTTTGAAAGTTACGGAAAATTAGAGGTTGAAAATAAGAGTTGAAAGTCTGTAATGTTATTTGGAATAATCCAGGCTGTAGTTTTTTTCTTGCAGAACAAAGACGTTCTCATAAATAACGATTTCCTTCTTCCATATTTATATTTGTGAAAGGTCTTAAGGATTAATGGGGTTAGCTGTACAATATTTTTAGCGCCATCCCTTTCCCACTCTGGAATTACATTTAAACAGAACTTAATTTCGTAAATGATGAAAAACTACAAACATGTTTATGGTCTGTCTTAATTTTTGCGTCATCATTGTAGCAGGTAGAATGACACTTTTATAAAACCATTCGATGTTTACCATATAATCATTAACACAAAAATGAAACTACAATGTTAAAATGTAACACTAATTTTATTAGAAAATAAAATATTTACAAAATCCTTATGAACTAACGGAGTATTGAATTGAATAATGAGTGTAACAAAGTGGTAACAGGTGTGGTTCAGATGAACACGAGAGGCGCACAGAGAGCAGAGCGTGTCACAGCCCACAGCCGACCCCGACACTTACACATCCAACACGAAATGCATTTCATGGCAAGCCCTAAACAATACCCAATAAATAATGTTATAATTAGCTTATATAAGTTACAGCAGCTTCATACATATCGCCAGCAGCAGTAGATGCGTCATCCAGTGCAGGCGCAGCGAAGGCGCGGCGCCCGTTGCCCGCTTCTCGTTCTCGAACTCCACGGCATTCTTGGGCATGCTGTGCCCGTTGGTTTGAACTTCTTCTATTTCCCCCATCTCAAACTGAGTGGCTTTTGTGTCTCTTCGCCTTCTCAACTTTCGATACTCTCCCTCGTTTTCGTCGTCATATTCTTCTTCGCTGTCTTCTTCCACTTCGGGTGTTGTCACCTCGACTTTATCACTACCTTCTGCTTGCAAATCTACAGGTCTTTGAATATTTACAAGTTTTAAATGTGTCGTTCTTGTATCGACTGCTTTGGCTTTATTCGATTCTTGAGTTTCTTTGTTGATATGAGCAGCTACTGGTGCTGGGATTTCGCCCTTGAAGGGACCGAACTGTGGTGTTTTTAACAATTGCTCGTAGTTAGCCGGTAACTTGGCTGAAAATAGTTTACTGGGGGCTTTACTTCCATCGGGGACACTCGTCAACGTCGCTGCTGATACAGTTTTTCCGTCGTAGGTTGTGAAAGTTTGAGCGCTGGATGAAGACAATTTCTGAGAATGTTCTTTTGGCAGTTTTGGGTCGGGAGGGAGGTAATGAGGGCTGATTCTATCTGAGTCCATCATTAAATCACCAGGGACTTCCTTTTCCATGTTTTTCTCGCTGAACAAACCAATCAGTTTGGTCACATTACTCAGTTTGGTGACATTCTTTAGGTATACTGGATGGGGTCGGTCTTCTTTGGCGTGATTAGTTGGGAACACTTCCTTAGTTCTATCGTTAGTAGGCAAGAGGTGGTCCTCCGGGGATGGAATGAACATGGGCTCGAAGGTCTCGGTGAGCTTGTCGCTGGACGGGTACTGGTGATTGTTGGGTTCGACGTATGGCAGGGACTCATCATAGTCGTCATCAACATCAGCATCCTCACGTCTGTTTGCGTTGCCTTCGTATTCAGCTATCTTGTCTTCTCCGGCCATTAGTGGTTCTCTAATGATAGGTTTGAACCCACTCTCAACAACGATCGAGTCAGGTTTAAACCCAGTATTGACAGCCGGTGGTATCGTAGACTTATCGGCAGATTCACCAATGAAATCAGATGACTTAATTTCGTTTTGCAATTGCTGTTGACTTTCTTCCTGTAAATAAATACTTGGTGTTGACTGATAGAAGCCTGGCGGTTGAGTAGGCGGAGACTTCATACCGAGCTGCTTTGTTGGGATCATCTGCTGATCCAGAGGCACCGGGTTGTCCATAGGCTTGCCGAGAATGATCTGTCCCGGTTTGTTGTAAAACGTTTGTACGTTGCTGTGCTGAGCTACCGCGTCGTTGCCACCGGGAGGCAGCATTATTTGACTTTTGACTACTTGATTAGCAATAATATCAGTTTGACCTAAATTCAATGTCTGACTTGGAACCGTTAACTGTACGTTGGGGCTCGGTTTGCCCATAATTATGGACTGAACTGGACTACTGGGTATCTTCGAAAATTGCATAGGCAGTGGTGGCACTGCAAATTGTGACGGCGCTAAGTTTTGCAGATGGGCTGAATTTTGTTGATGCGGTAAATTTTGTTGTTGAGCCGAATTTTGTTGATGTGCTGAATTTTGTTGATGAGCCAAATTTTGTTGGTGAGCCGAATTTTGTTGGTGAACCGAATTTTGTTGGTGAGCCGAATTTTGTTGATGTGCTGAATTCTGATGATGAGCCGAATTTTGTTGATGCTGTGTAATATGCTGATGTACTGAATTTTGTTGATGCTGTGAAACTTGTTGATGTGCGGAATTTTGTTGATGCTGCGAAATTTGTTGATGTGCGGAATTCTGTTTGGGCCCTAATGTATTGTAGTTGGGCTTATTTTGCATCGGGGGCATTATTTTCATTGGAGGCACGCCGTTTATGGGCGGTCGGTTCATGTTCGGCTGCAAACGATTTTGGGTGAACTTAGGCGGCGTTTTTTTCTGCGGTCCATGCGAACCGTGGTGGCCGGGGAGGGGCAGCGGGTAGCCCATGTTCATGTTACCCTTCGGATACGTCGGAGGAGCTCGACGGAGTTTGATCTCTGGCGGCGCCGGCCGACGGAACGGGCCCGGTCGCACGTTATTCATTGGCTTGTGAGCATTGTGTGGGGCCGGTCTTAACACTGACTGCAACGTCAGAGGTTTCTGGTTGGCCGGTAGGAAGTAGTTATCGGTGGTCTTGCCTGGCTCGAGGAAGTACTCATCGCCGTCGCGTAGCGCCTGCTCCGCGAAGCCGTCGGGCGCGTCCTCGTGCACTTTGTACTGAAGGTACGTTGCGTTCCGTTTGTCGTCCTTCATGGTGTCTTCCAGCGTCTCCACGGCTTGTATTACCTCCTTGATTTGTACATTGGATATCGGCAATTCAGAATACTCCTGTCTCTTACTGTCGTACGGCGGCGTCTCGTCTGTCCCGGGGTACACTTCTCCCAAGAGTCCGCTCTCGCTCTTATATCTACTGAAATCGTCATAATTCGTTTTCGTATTGATTATTTTCTGTATTTTCCTGCGATCATCTATAAAGTTACGTTTCGGAGTGACTCGTGACGGTACCTGCACGGACTCCTCGCCGTCCAGGTCGTCGGGCAGCGCCAGCGCGGGCACGACGCGACTCTCCTGCACGTCCTGTGTGTCCTGCGCGTCGCACTCGTCCAGAACGTTTATCTTCCACCCGAGGTGGCGGTGCGTGAAACACTGCAACGGACAAACACGTTAATCCCAAGAATTCAAACAACCATTGCAAGCTAATGAAACTGTCACCGTCCAATAATATACATTGAGAAGTAACTGAGCAATCTCATGCACAGAGAAGGCTTGGAAGGCTGAAACAGAAAACAGATAGTAAAGATTATGTACATACGGCGTATGTCGCACAGTGGAAGCGCAGATTCCATAATACGTGGATACTTCACCTCTTGCATGCACACTTATGCATTTTTTTTAAATTATTTTATCACGATTAAACTAGCTAGTTATCTACTATCGATCTGTCCGGGGTGTTGACTTAAATCTTATCACAATCTTTGACTTAAAGAATTTATAGTTGATGTTGGCACCTAGTAGATATCATATACGAGCGTTGTATATGTGTGCATACGCCTGGTATTACAATGAGAAGCGAAGTATCAGTAGTAAATGTAATCTGAGATGTAAGTAATAAATAGGTATAGTAGTCAGGCGTTAAAATGGAACATGGAGTTTTACAAGAAGTCGGTCATACCGGTGTGAGGAACACAGACAAACTCTTCCTTGGACTCGATGGACCATTTTAACGACTGTAATGTTCTGAGTGTCATGCGCAGCACTGCGTTGCGTTTATTGAACACGATCAGTTTGCATGCGTCGCCTGTCACAGTGAAGTGAAGAGTCGTGAGATATTGTAGAGAACAGATGAAGAGTCATGGATTGTACACAAAAGTGAAAGTTTTCAATCGTTGTTGATGTTGTGTTTGTCGATTTGGTATGGTATAAACAAGTACATGATTAATAAAACATCACTAAATACATTTTCAAAGCTGGCGTCTATGCATAGTACCATGCATGCCTTGGAGGAGTGAACAAAAGAAGTGCTTTTGTTGCTCGTTACGAAACAATGTCGTAAAGAATGTGGTAAAAAAAACATCTGTCGTATTGCAGCTTAGAAACTTATATCGAGTAGAGGAGTAGGATACGCTGCGTTGACTGAGCACTCCATTTCTTCACTACTCCGTCACCAAATACGAAAATATTTCTGGCAGACGCACCATGCGCAATAATCTACATACTCAGTGCGGTTTCAAGTCAGCTGGCAACTGACCTGGTAGTAAACCGTGTCGGGCGTCTTCCGGTCCGGCACCCAGCTCACGACACCCGGGCTGCCCTCCTCGCACACGAGCGTGAGTGAGCGCTGGTAGGCGCCGAAGCTGGGGAACTCGTCGGCCTCCGGACCCTGCTGGTCGGGCGTCCAGTTGCACAGGCGCCCCACGCCGCTCGGGCTGAGCGCGCCCGAGCGCGTGCGACGGACGCCCGCGTAGATTTCCACGCCCTGGGGAATTATTGTAGTGATACAGTGGACGTTATCATCGAGCTACGCCTTCTGCAGTTCCCGAGGCGATGCATCGATCGACCCAATGTGTGTCATTCCTATCGCGGCGTTCACTTTACAAGAAAATGCATGTAGGTGTATCTAGTGCGTCCCACGGACACGCTACTCATGAATTGACGTCATTGGAACCCGCATGGCTTGCTCTAATATTGCGCTCGCGTAGCTCAAGCCCTATCAACGCAATGCACACTGTGCGCGTGGTCCACAGACGCATGTACATGCGCGACTGTTTTAGCGTCTTCTGCAGGTGAAACGTGGACCATCACTGTAAAAGATTTGAACCCGCGCAGTCAAATCCGCTTTCCCTCGCGGAATGCTCTAAGCGACATTTGTCATTTTCTTTCAGTCGCATCGTGATACTGGGTCTCTTTTAATAATGATTCGAAAGAGACGTGGCGCCATCTGCTATCATACGAACGTTAGTGTTATTTCCCTCCCTAACAATACATTTTGCGTAACAAAGAAACAAAAATACTTTCGCATAAATAATTATTACAGTTGTCATGTTGGATGTCATTTCACTGAACTACTTAGTTCCCTACCCGTCCATAGACTTAATGAATAAATAATCTTCGGATAAGTGTATTTTAAGACGTCAACATTTATGTGCGCTCTAATTATTCAAAGTGTAATTGAAGTGAAAGTTTCAGGAGTTAACAAACAAGATATTCTTGGAGCGCACTTCTTGACAACTTGGAAGCAGAATAAAAGGAATTCCCAAGTTTATCAGTTTTGTAAATGTGCAAAGCAACGAGAGCTCACTATATTTTAAGTGCATGAATTAACAAAGTTGTATTTACTGCAACTCGAAGATATGAAGTTAGGTTGATTTCGATGCTGAGGTAAAACGCATCGGATTTGGACGAAATAAAGTTTTGATTTCAAAATGGTGTTTATTCGGCTACGTTTTTTGTAGCTTGAACAACATTAACGTTCAGTTAATCTTTTTTAGCGATGCCTGCCTTGTAAGGTAAAAACGGGAAACCTATATGATCACTTTGTTTTTCATTTGTCTGTCTGTCTGTCAAAACCGTTTAGCTCGAGACCACGTGGAGGGATCGAGTATAGTACAGTAGCCAATACCAAATACGAGTTGTGAAAAAATCTACGCAATCAAAAGTTATTTATGTCGCATTTCCCATTCCTATATTCGTCAAAAGTAATCTAAAACTATATGGTACTTTCTTCCATTGACTTAGAATCATGAAATTTGACAAGAAGTAATATTAAAGAGTACTAGTAAAAGGGAAAATCCTAATATCGTAAATTTTGTAGATGCATAAAAAAAATATTACAAACTTAGTTGTAAACTAACATAATATCGATGTATGGGGAAAAGTTTCCCAGCGGCCAACTAAGTATGCCATGCCAATACAGGTTTTCAATTTGTTGGAACAAAGTTCAATACTTTCATTAGTTACAAGTTTGTACTGAACCCAGGGCACGCGAGTCCAACTCGCAATTAACCGGTTTTTTATGTCTTCATCGATTTAAATTTATCTAAATAAATAAGATTCAACATAATTAGAACGAAATAATATCTTATTGAATAATGCCCTCAACGAACAAGGGCTGGCCCGTGTAAGCTTCGTAACGCACTTAGAACTTCTTGATTCTAGCTTCAAAATACTTGGATACAGGAACATAAAAAATAAAGCAATACACTATTTACCTCCTTCTCCTTATCGGTCTTGTGGAAGTAGCCGCCCACGGGGTCGTTGGTGATGTAGAAGGGATGGTAGCGCGCGGGTACGGCCGGGTCCGAGCCGCCCTCCACCACGAACGTGTACTTGCGCCCGCGCACCACGTTGATCTCCGGGATCAACAACCCGTTGATGTACCACGATATGCCCCAGCCCACGTGACCTGCACATTCAACCTAATATGACGTTCGGAAACCCCACAGGTTAAGGCAGAGGCGTGCCTCAGAGTACCCATTCGTAAATTTCGCCCGTCATTTTAAAAGCCAATTAACAACTACAACTCTAACAAAAAAAAGAAACAAATAAAGCACAACTGATGCACAGAACCAAAATAAATGCATTTCAACAGCATTCACTTGTTCAGTTTTAGAACATGCATGGGTTTTAATAACATGGGTCAGTTTCAGCAACACGGATGGATTTTAGTCAGTACAAGTCTGATACTCCCCTGCACTCCGCCCAGAACGAAAATTGTCAAAGGTGAACAGTCCGCTAAAAAGTAATGAGTTACCGGTGATGGCGGAGTATCCCTGCTTGCCTCCCGTGGGCCCCATCTGCGCGTAGAACACGCCGTCCGGCGGCTCGTAGCACTGGATGGCCGGGATGTCCCACGGAGCTGACTTAGCCACCGGCTTCGGAGTCGGCACGGGGTTCGGCTTGATCACTGGCGCCTGAATGTTGCAAAATAACATCATCATTAACGTCACCGGAAATGCCCCCAGGGTTAGGTTAGAGGTGCATCTACAGAACACCTATATTTAATTCAGGTACATCAATGTTTTATTTAATAGAAGGCAAGCCTAGTGCTTATACTAGGCTTGCCTTCTATTAAATAAAAGGGCTGGTTTTTTAAAACAAATCCTTATAGAAAAACCCACAAGCTTTTTTCCCGATCTGGGTAACGAATCAAAACCATGCTCTCACTTTAGATCCGCCCATTAGAGATAGCATTGCGTGAGGCTACCCCACTGAGTGATACTCACAGCTGGTTGCGCGGACCGCTCAGGGTCTCGCGGCGCGGCAGCCGGCGCGTCGTCCTCCTCGGGCATGGGGCAGTTCCACACGGGCGGCCGCCCGAACTCGATCAGCTTGTCGCCCTGTACATACAGTTGCGGATGACAACTAACGTAGATCATACATCATCATGCGTGGAGGTTTCAAATTTAAATTAAAACCATATGCTTAAGTCTGGTTTCTGTGAAGTTTGTAACGTAACGCAAGTTTGTACGGAACCGTTGGTGCGCCAGTCCGACTCGTATTTGGCCAGTTTTTCTTATGTTAGATGACCAGGTTTCTGTGACAACCGCCAAAAAACCATTAACTTTGGACAGGTCTCTCAAAGCAGATATTATTTTAAAGAAAGAAAAAAGACAACGTTACTCGTCACAATGTGTATCCACTAACCTTGGTGAAGTGCGGGTGGTAGGAGACCTCGTTGCGCGAGTTGAGCGGCCCGATGGCCCAAATGATGGCCTGGCTGGTGTTGGTGAGCACGGCGCGGTCCAGCTCGTCGGCCGCCTTCAGCGAGCGCTGGTACGTCACGATGGAGTACCCGTTCACCAGCGCCGCGTTCAGCAGACGGATTGAGTTCGTGTTTTCCTGCAGAGTGACGTTCCGTCAGAGAGTTCTTAGGGTATGTTCAAACATGCAGCTTAATATGCATATTTGAGTCAACTTGCCTCTATACTACGTACTTAGCCTCCTCGTTCTCACACAGGAAGTCTGTAAGACTGTATTTGTTTAATATGTTAATGTATATGTAACACATTAAGTTAGTTTCATTACATTGAAGATGCAAACGAAATAACGTAGTTATTATGATCTAGAGTGGTTCAGCTAACTCGTGTGAGCCGTGTGTGCAGTTAAACTCATACGTGACAATTGCGCTGCAGTTGTAACGGCAGTACTGCGAACTCACATTATGCTTACAAAATCTAAAGAAGAACAATACTTACACAGTTATTTGACCTCTGATAAGTGCAACCCAAAAACATTATTAACTTCAGGAAAGGCTCTGAGGTATTGTCAGACAAATATCGTAGAAAGGTTTACAAAGGGCTTTTTGTTATCTGCAACTGAAAGAGATTCTGCACATACCACGAGCCTCTCATCGGGGCAGGATCCTCTGACTCCAGCGCACTGACTCTTAGCGTCCAGGTAGTAGTCCTCAGCATATCCCTTCAGTGTTCTCTTGTCCACCCAAGCCACGGTAGGGTCACCGCCCACCATCTGCGTCTTCAGGTTGTCGCCGGACACACCGAACGCCATGTACTCGCCGTCCTCTGAAAAAACCATATGAAAGTGTTGGTGTAGTGTTGAGTACCTAGTACAACACCACACCAACACTTTCGGGAGCAAGTAGAATACACCTTCTTCCAATCAATAGTCTTTTATTCAAATTAGCATCATTTCAACTTCCGACGCAAGAACTATTTACCAGTGCCAGAACAAAACGGCCGCTTCCCATCACTTCCTATCGATGTAGCTAACGAGAAGTGGCTGAAAAGGCCACTACAGACTGAACAAGCGGCTCTTCTACATTTCATGTCACATAGGAAACATAGGACAAGTCACAATTATCACACTACGCTTGCGAATACACTGTCTTCACTCAAGCTATGTGGAGAGCTGGTCCTGTATACAGACTGAGCGGTGGGGAGGTGGTACTGACCTAGTTTAGCTACGAGCTGCAGCACGATGCTGTCGCCGGCGACTGCCCAGCGCACCTCGAAGGCTAGATCGTCGTGGAGCACCTCGCAGTTCAGCTTCGACTGTTGGCAAACAAGCACAAGGAATGTTATACAATGTATGTTGCTCTAAGGATTTATTTTTAAATCGTTGCCAAACATTTTAACTTACATACACAAACAGCCAAACCCAGAACAACTATGTTTAAGTCAAACATATATTTATTTCATGGCGGCAGCAGGGTTATTGTACATTCGTCACAAAGTAAATTCGTCATATTTTGAAAAATCCATACATTGAAAGTAAATTCGTCACATGTATAAAAAATATGTGTAAACTCGTCACAGGTTCATATTTTTTTCTTTAAGTAGCGATAGCAAGCAAGTTTGTAGCGCATGTAATATTATATTGATTGGTAATTAAATGTTACATGTTTTTAAAATGTTTCAATTTCTTGATATTCTAAAAAAGAAGGCTGAATATATAGATTGGAAATTAAAGAATTTCAAATTTGATATATCCTTAAAGATGAGAACAGGTCGATACTAAACTTAACATATGATAAAGAATTGAAAACTATTTTGGATAATTACGATAACATGTCTTTGGCTGAAGTTCTTAAAAAAACTTTTTGTTTTGCAGCATTTTAAAACATGTACTTAACATTTAATTGCCAATCAATATATTACATTAAAATTTAGTTTTTTACATAGTTTCTATACTTATAAGAACTATTATTTTTATATAGTTACTAGCTGTTCTCCGCGGTTTCACCCACGCTGCTCAGCACCTGTTGGTCGTAGCGTGATGTTATATAGCTTATAGCCTTCCTCAAAAAATGGACTATCCAACACTAAAAGAATTTTCCAATTCCAACCAGTAGTCCCTGAGATTAGCGCGTTCAAACAAACAAACAAACAAACTCTTCAGCTTTATAATATTAGTATAGATAAACAAGTCAGCCACTCAGAATCTGTGATTTTTACTTAGGTTAAGAAAAAAAATGATTATAACTATGATGTATATTTTTCTTATACCTAATTGTAATGTTGTTCGTAAATCAGCCGCTGTCTGTGTCTGTGATTTTTATGTAGGTTTTAGGTTAATTAAAGACTTTCTTCTTTTCTCGACGTTTTACAAGTGCCCATGTAGATCTATGTGAAATAAAAATATTTTGATTTTGATTTTAACTGTTTTTTTTATTATTATTTGTAATGTTACGGGCATACCAGCCATTTTAGAACTATGATTTTTACGTAGATGTTAGGTTATTATATTTATTTATATTAAAAAAAGATGATTTTTGTTATGATTTAATTTTTTTTCTATTGTTTATCTTATTATTGTTAAGTTTTAGGCAAATCGTTCACTCGAGAACTGTGATTGTTGTTAAGTAGATGTGAGGTAAATTATTAAACTTGATGTGATTCTGAAGAATATACAACATTTTATTCTACTTCTTGTTTATTTTTTTGCTATCGGTGCGAATAAAAGCTATGTGACGAATTTACAATAAACAAAATTAATATATTGAAAATAAATTAGAATTGTGGCAAATTTACACATACTTTTTTTCGTGACGAATTTACTTTGTGACGAATGTACAACAACCCCGGCAGCAGCAGTCAAGCGCTTAGCCACTGCACCAACCGTGTTATCACATTCTTCAGAACAAGACCAAAAAGTGAGCTTGCCCATATGCCCATCATCAATTTCTAAACCAAAAGTCATTTTTACAAACTAGCCTTATAATATGCATTTGTTGTCAAACTCCCCAGCATACTCATGATTGCTGCCAAATATTAACGTCACTGAATACTCCGACGGTTTGTGCATTTGAATTATTAAGAAAATAAAATTGCTTAAAATTTATGATCCAATAGTTTAATGGGATAAAATTTATAACAATCTCGAAGTCACACAATGTAAAGGACATGCGTCATCTCGCATCACATTTGTACGTGCGTACATGTTTTGTCTGCCACTGTACGAATGTAAGAAGAATGGATCAGTAAATATCACAATCCAAAAGGTATCGTTAGTGTTGCGTCGCGCGTCGCCGCGTTGTTTGGCCGACAATGGCGCGGTGTCGAAGATCGCTCGTTAAAAGTTGTCGCGACGTACGGCAACTCATTGTAAACGATAACTTGAACCGTTACCAGTTTGTTATTATTATAGTTTTTACGAATTCAAGAAGTTGTTTCATTTCTATTTCCTCGTTCGCTATTAAACTCTAATATTATAAAAGCGAAAGTGAGTTGGTTTGTTACCTCTTCTCGCTTTAATGGCTACACTGATTTTGATGAATTTTAGTACAGAGATAGTCGGGAACCAGGAGACGGACATAGGCTAATTTATTTTTTTTAATTGGAATGTGACGGAGAAAGAGGGAAGAAAAGGGAAAACTTAGCGTTGCTATTACAAATCAATAAGGCGCAAGGGGATCTGTGTTACCCCGAATTTAACGCGAGCGAAGCCGCGAGCAAAAGCTAGTTCTTCATAAATTCAATTATGTTTTGTAAAAACGGGCCTCACAAATGAAGTCGTAGATGCGAGGGCGAGTGTCACAGCTAGGTGCGACTTGAGTAACATCGCACCGACCGCGACACACAGACTAGTGCATGACTCCAGAGCCACATTTGGATACGTTCCAATCGTGAGCTCTACTATTGAACTCTGGGGAAGAAGTTATTTTAATTAATCGATCCCGGTAAAAAGCTATGAAATTTCCTCAGTGATGTACGAACAATAATGTGTGATCGCTTTGGTACGGATTTTCATTTGTACTGAACCTTTTTTTATGGGAAATTGTCAAATAACTTCTTTCGCTCTTGGCGAAGCTGAATGGAGTGTAAGAGTTTTACTGACCAAAGCCCATCTATGTTCCTTCTTTTGCCGCTTTTATAATATTAGTAAGGATAAGTAATTAAGTCTAATAAGTTGTTTAAAGCTCGGTCGTAACATTTATTATGACTTTTGTGCTAATTAATTATTATATTGAAGACCTTCTATCTTCATATGCACTATGTTGGTCTCAGAACTAAGTGAGACAGGCCGATGGGCCGACGGGAGCGCGCCGCGTTAACGTTGATACGTGCACCGTAATGGTGAGCTGAGCACCGGTATCGGTACATTCGGTACATTCAAATTTGATTTGTTTGACCTGATCAGTAGTCACGTGAGCAATGTTTGTAACCAGCGACAATTGTATATTAGCAAAGTATTATCTAATCAGTAAAGATGCGCTAACCAACTATGCGGGAAATGCACACCGTATCTCACTTGGAAAACAAGGTACCTACTTCAGACTTACGTTTATCCTTACTATATACCATAATATTTTAAAAGCGAAAGTAAGATTGTTTGTTACGTCTTCACGCCTAAATGGCTAAATCGATTTTGATGAATTTTGTTACAGAGATAGTTAGGACCCTGGAGCTGACTCTAGGGTCCCAACATTATTAACAAACAACAACATCATTAACGCGAGCGAAACCGCGGGCACAAACTAGTTATTAAATTTTAGGACGTCTTTATATACACATACTATTATCACGGGTTATATAAAAGATTACGTTGTTGAACATGAATCTGATTATGTCATTACGTTGTTATGTCATGCAAAGTCGTGCATCTACCATCTATCTAATTAAAATAACTCATTTATCGCGGTAACACGCACATCTACTTTATAAACAATAAAGATATTGAGTATTGAGTAAACTTTACTAGACTTATAATGGTCGATTAACATATTTAAAATCAATTTAATCCAAAATTGCAGAACCAGTTCATAATCGAAAATTCTGGCTGACAGTACTATAACACGCATGTGTCATAGCTGTATTGAGCAGGTGGACATTAAAAACTAAACGAGTGAAAAGTGTCTGCACCACATGTACCGCTGTACCGCTGTACCGCTGTACCGCTGGACCGCTGGACCGCTGTACCGCTGGACCGCTGGACCGCTGGACCGCTCTGAGAGATACGTCGGGCAACAGTCAGGACTACCTCTTAACAAAATGAACCCGCATTTGTAGTTAAGAGTCTCTTATACCTTTCATGAGTGAATAGAAAAAATAAACATTGCGACATCATAAAAGGCGCATTAAATAAAGTTGCACCAATAAGCCGTAACTAAAAATGTCTGCAGAGAACTTGAGAAGCAGCCAAACTGTGTGCCGTCTAGCCGCGCCACTGGCCAGCTGGCATCCGACATTCGCGGCTTCAGGCCCAGCTCTGCGTCATCATTCTGCTCGAATTTATTTAATAGTAGCTTTTGATTGCGGCTTTGCCTGCGGGCTCGGACGGAATCGCGGCAATGGGATAAATAAGGAGTATGTGCATGATCTACCTGAGTGCATAGTTACATTGATATCAGTTAAGCCGTAAGTGTGTGACTGGCAGACGGTCACACTTACATCTAGGTACACTTTTAGTAACTCATCAAGTTCTAGGTTCAGAATGGGATTTCACTATTAATTCATTTGCTAAAAAGTATCATGTTACAGCTAATACGCCCACACGACTGCTTCGTTTTTTCTAGTGGTCAGATTTCCATTAGGCTCTTACATCAGATGTTATAAGTGTTGGGATTTCCCAACCACAATACCTCTGCCTCCTCTGCCTCTACCTACCCTTTTTAAAGAAATAGGCGTAATGTTATGGACACCGCATCTGTGAGTTACATCGCATGTAGCTAGCGATTCAATAAGCCTATCTAACTGAGCCAGCCAGGACTTAACTCAAAGTGCGCCAACGTTGAAAAGATAACCGGTTGGATTCCAATTAGCGACCGTGCACGTCCCTGACCCGCGAGTCTAAGTACTGTTTGATGTTTGGGAATTGTATACCATGTTAGTTGGCTTGCTCCAAGTTATAACAATATAGTTTCAATGTCCACCGTAAGCGCTCTTCTCCACACAACACCGCGCACACAACAAACAGCCTCTTTTCGCTTGTACAAATTTATTTAACATTAAAACTGCTGTCCCGGACATTTGCACTTAAATCCTAAACAAACTAATTGTGCCTCTGCGAGGGTCCAGTAGGGCGCCACTTGCCGCGCGTATGTCTCTCGGTGCGCAGTACGCAATGCGGCAGCGACACGCACGCGTACCGCGCGCTCTGCACACCGCGCGTAGTGCGTACTCTACCGTACGCGTAGCACCGCACGTATAGTGCAGATAAACAGAACATTGTCGGTTCGAATGTAGTGTGGTCGACATACCATGACATGTGCACGAGTGCTGCTGATCCTCCAATGCATTCACATTGTTTGTCTTTATTTACGTACTGGTTGATAGCTTGAACAGACACGCATACGATACCTTGTCATTACGTCATTTAGAACTATTTCACGCTGAAATACAAAAACGAAGTGCACATCTTTTGGAACGTCAATGTCATAAATATAGTATATTTTCCTTAGTATTTGTATTGTTGCTCAAGTGGACGAGTGCACAATGTTATTAAACGGCTCGCTAACAGCCACACGTCTTCAGAAGGCGGCTGCTCGTGACGACACCGTGTTGTGATATACTGCATGCAACCGTAGATTGTGCTCATCTCGCGAACTGTTGATAAATGCGTACTTGACATCGTAAGCTATCGTCACTGTTGTGTAAACTCACTAAATGTCAACAAGCAATCATTTTTTCAAGTGTTTAGCTCTACTGCTGTACCCGGCGCAGGTGTTGCGCATTGCGAGCCACTCGTAACGCAACTAGCGAAATCATCATCATCTGACTAGCCCTATTTCCAGGAATTGGTTGGCTTCCGGTCTAACCGTACGCAGATGAATACCAATATATATGACATGGATCGCCTATCTGAGCTCCACAAGCCACTTAGTTCTGGGTAATGGTTCTACAGGAATCACCGAACTGTAGTTGTTGTAAGACGTTGTTGTAAGACGTCATTAACATTTATTAGAATTATTCTTTGGTAATTGTCTGCCAAACAAAATTGTTACTTGTGAAACATTGTGTATTTCTAGCATTCAAGTCTAACATAAGGGTGAGATGTACGTAAATTAATTGTTAAAGTAAAATAAAGAACAGATCAATGATTTAGCAAACGTTTAATATATGTATGTTCGACTTAAATTTATATTAAAAATGTACAAAAACACGATAGTGTTTCGCCGCTCTGTGATCTATGGTCGTCGCCACAGACCCGCGAGCGCGGACCATCCGCTTCACAGTTATATCACAGCTACGAATATTGTACTGCTACTGAGTATTTATCACAATTGTATAGTAGAAAGTATTTACATTTTATCACAACAGCTACAAAGCAGGTTTTTGCTTACAAGTATAAAGAAAAATAATTACAAATAGGAAAACCATTCGTATTAATACTCAGCCACATCCAAGTAATAGGCAAGTTAGTAGTCTTCGTCAGTTACACAAAAGACTACTATATATGTAATGTGAAAAAGTTCAACAACACTAAAAAATGTTAAATAATCACATAATAATTGATACTTCCCATCACTGTGATCCAGACAACATAATCATAACGTTACAAATAATAATTATCATTTACAAACCTACAAATATAAAGAAAAAATTGTTTTACGCGCTCATAAAGAATGTAACACGCGAACAATGTAATTGTTTGCTTCATGAAATGTTCGCACATTATACATTGTAGCCAATTAGCGTGAAGCATTCTTGTGACAAAGCGTGAAACTGTCCCTGGCTTTTTTCGGGATAGCGCAGCGGTGACAATGTATGAGCGCGTAGAACAAAGCATCGGTAGCGTGGCCACGCGGCGGGGCGGCACGTCGCGGTCGTGCCACTAAAAATGTCTTAAACTCTAACTAATGGTAACTACTGGCTCAGAATGCGTCGCGACCGCTGCAGCCTCCATACTCCGCGACAATAATGACGTTCAACTGAGGACACCGCTACATAGCAGTCCGTGCTTTACTGGTTCATTTATATTTATCTATACTTGCTAAGTATTTCAAAATCTTATTGCATGGTAAGGCGATAGAAACCAGTTATAAATATTTTGATAGATAGAAAAATGCACGATCTAGTGGGTGTACATACACTTAATCATGTTGAGCATGCTAATGCATGTTTAATTGTGCAAATATTATACGTTGTGGGTTGAAAATCTAAATTTGATCAGTATATTAAATAGAATATACTCGTGAATGGAATTCACATCTAGTTGTTTGAACTGGGGGTTAATAGAAGCGAGCGTACAATTTGCCATTCGAGAACCTTGCGTTTTAGATTCCTCTATATCAATATTACGTTAATATTCGCAACGCAAGCAATTTAGTTGTAATGATGTGCAAATGGGAATATCACTGTGTGTAATAACGCGTGTCAAGTGATGTGTGTCTTACTGACGTCGCGTAGAACACACCGCGTCCTTACTGCTCGCTGTCCGTGGGAGCGTTCGCGTTGGGCAAACCCCATTGTACTGCGAGAGAATCAATTGTATGCACGTTGAGAACAACTGAACAATACGAAGGCGTATTGTTCACTATTTATCATTGTATCTAGTTTCGGACGCATACAATGCAATTTTTGATGCCAAAATATTCTGCCTTTCCGGCAATTTCTTCGGAATGACCAGGTAGCATTCGTTGTCATGTAAAGGTCTTGCGAGTGAAAAAACTTGAAACTTTGATTATAATTAACTACATGCCTATGTATATTTACTGTAACACATAACTCAAAATATCTCGTAGGACCCAATTATTTTCGTAGTTTCGGGTTAAGAACTTATTTAAATGTTGACCCAAGAACTGTTGCGAATGATCAAAAAAGGGTAAACTAGATTATTGTCTAGCGAAAGACTTGTCCCAGTTATACAGCATGTTCGTATGATGACAACTTAAGAGGAAGGTCGAGCGATGCGTCTCTAGCAGTCGCATGACCGCACCGTGTGGTGCGGCCGGCGGCGGCGGCGGCGGCGCGGCGTGCTGCCTCAAGGCTACATCCGAATGTGAGAGGTGTAGAAGGGCGCTCGCTAATTGCCCAATCACGTAAGGAGTATACGATATCATATACTCCTTACATGACGAAACTTCGTGCTCTCGCGACCGTGACCTACCTACAGCTAGGATTCAATTCACACGCATGACATTTGCAGATGCATATCATTCAATTAAGTGTAAAATATTTTTAGTAAAACTACGAACATGAATGAAAAAGCTTTCGATGAGAATGTGTACGGTTTGACCCGCTGCAAACTCTGTGACCGTCTGCTGTATTGTTGGATGGAGAGGAAGGATGAGAGGATCGGCCGTGACCTCGATCACGAGTGCCAGATGAGGCGCGGCGAGTGGCGGCGCGCGGCGTCGTGTGGGGAGATCGCGAGAGAGGAGGATGAGTGCCGAGTGTTGCGCAAGAGTGGCGGGCGGCTGCAGCGCGTTGCACAACTGGAAGTGGGTCAAGGTCAGTGCGGCATCACGCGCGCCCGTCCGCGTACGGCAGCAGGCGGTACTGGAAAGGCTCCTCGTTGCGCTGCTCGTACGCTTGTCTCTGCTGCAAGTGGTACGCTTGCTCGCTCTGCGGCTGGCTGTGATAGTTCTGCTGAGCAACTGGTTGCTGCTGGTAGTTCTGAGGCTCGGGCTGACTGTAGTAAATCTGCTCGTTCAAAAGCTTCCGCTGTTGCTCAATGTGTTGTTGGCGTTGCTGAAGTAGTTGTTGTTGTAGCAACAGTTGCTGGTATTCGTGTTGGTGCTGCTGCAGTTGTAGTGAGTGTTGTAATCCTGGCTGCTGTTGCTGACTGAAATCTCGTTGCTGTTGTTGTTGCTGACTGTAGTCTTGCTGCTGCGGCTGTTGTTGCTGGTCTTGATGTGCAGCCTGTTCGAGGGAGCCGTCTTCTTTTATAGTGAATTCCTTAGAGCTCTGTATGGAGACGAGCTGCTGTTCGGGCGGGGAGTAGGAGTCTGCGCGGCGATGCAGCGGCAGTCGCGCGGCGGGTGCGTCGGGCCCCGCCAGCACGGCGGCGCCGGGCCGCAGACGCGCCGGCGGCCGGTACGTGGTGGCGTCGAGGCGCTCGAGGGGCCGGCGGGGTCGGGGACGGGGGGCGGGCTCAGCCGCGCTGCTGCCCGCCAGCGCACTGTTGCGGCTCTGCAACAGGAAAGCTGCGCTCAGCTACTGCGGGAGCGGGACGGGGGAGGGGAATGGCGACGCGGCTGATGGACTGACAAACTGTTGTCATTATGCGGTGCGGGGAAATTACCAAGTTCCTTGTCATGGCCTTTAAAGTTGAAATAGAACAGAACAGTAGAAACGAGTCGGTCACAGAATTTAATTTGATCCTATTCGCCATAACCTTATGTGAATGCATCAATGAAGCTGTGTGTGATCAGTGCGAATGAATCCGTTTGTAACGCCATGTTGATGAACTATTGAGTCAGCCTGAGCTGAGCCTAATGATAATATTTGCTAACGCATATTAACTGCGGCTGAACGGACATTTTACGTTTGTAATTTAAATATTCGTGTTATTCATGCAGAGATAATATCACTGGCACAGGAATTGCAATCTTCTAAGAATCTAAAGCAGAATATATTTTCCTGGCTACGCAACCAAACGCTCCTAATGAAGAGATTTCTTTGAATTAAAAACTGCAATAAATAACCTCAATTAACCGGATATTTACACATTTTGATAATTTCAGTACATTCATTCAATTCACGTCATAGCAAAGTGAATACATTAATGGGCGCGGTACGTAACATGCACATCATTACAATACATTCGGTGCTATCGCCATATTTACATAACGTGCAACACAGAAGTGGTCAGAGGTAGCCGAGAGCGGGGTCAACGACCGAGCGCTTCACTTTCCAAAGCAACGCGGGCGCAGTGTCCTCGCACATGCGCTGTGCGCACAAGTGGCTATGGGAAACCGAAGGTTCAATCTAAACAATTTATAAAAGAAAATCGTTATAAATAGAAAATCTAAATTTGTGTACCTACTCCTGGCAGCAAGAGGTACTTATGTCATCAATCCGTAAAATAGGTCATTTGCAAATGTTCGTATACATGACTACCTTTTGTCGCAGTCATATATTTTGTCTCCATAGACTTAGAGGGTTGCTTTTTCCAAGGGACTTCGGAATTTAGATAAACTACCAGAAAAAATTAAGGGATCAAATAATCCAAATTTCTACTCACGGAAATCTATTACAGACTGCGTAATTCATAATGGTCCTTCTGACGAGTCTGTTGTGTGCCGTTACTGACATTACACATTACGCGGTTACAATGTGAACTTTACGTTATGTAAACAGAGCGCTCGCTCAAATGTTAAGGCTTCCGATGTTCCGTGTCTATAGTCTTTGTATAATAGTCCACACGGTTTTATAAATAGTCATGCATTTAATGAGTAGATATTTTAAATATTTTATTTATTATCTATGTCGCATAGTATTTACGAAGTGAACAATGGTTCTAAAAAGCTATAATCTTTTCGCACAGCCACCTTCAATCGCCTGCCAGAAAACTGACTAGCAAACATAAAAACTGACTCCCAAACGTTAAAGTACTCATCTGTACCATCGCCTATCATTCCCAAGTATCTAGCTATCAGTCTAATCAGCTGGTCAACATAACAAGCGTCATAGTTTTTGGTATTGCTGGAAATTATTAAAACATTTTTTCCATGTTAAAAAATGTTTCAACGTGTTAAGTTTTATAAGCCAAAAACTATTGTATAAACGATCAATATAAGTTGACGACTTTTAACAATCACTATGTGCATCCATTACATACAAAGCTTGGATCACTTCCAGAATTAACAAATGAAGTAAACGTTAAAGTCTCAGCAGCAACTGAATTATTTACAACTACGAGGTAGTTAAGAACGAGCTAAAGAAATTAAGGGGAGGACATTGACATCAATTGAAGATAGCAAGATTTTTGGCAATTCACGATATTTACTAGTCAAACTTTAAATATAGCAGTGCAGTTCAGAAAACAATGAAAACTTGAATTAATTAGTCAGTTACATTACATATTTTATTCGCGCTCATTGAAATGTGCTCCTTGAACGGATTGTGTGACGTAGTGCGCCATAGCACTCGTAGCTCGTAGTTTTAAACTGACCTTATTCGCGACACCCGCTTGGATCGCGTCCAACCGCTACGCCGTAGCGCTACGGCGTAGCGCCAACTTGTGAACTATGTTGATTCAATACTAGTTCGTCGGTTTCGTTCTACATCGTTTTCATGTTGTGTGCTTTCATTGATTTTACTTAAATCATACTGACTGACTAAATTCGACAATTGATGACTGTGTTTTCACAAACAAGTACAACAACTCGTATTTCAGATACGACGACAGGACATACGAGTTTTATTTATTTTGGAAGGCAAAGCGATTCTAAATTACTAATTGAATTCAGGGCAAAAGGCTTATGTTTTTACGTAATATTACAGAGATTATTAATTAAGATAGTCACACAGAGCAAATGATGCTGTGGCTACAGCACTGGAACACACCATGTGAACGTTCACTAACGACACCAAACACGAAAGCATTGCGGCCAAGCAACTGGGGTTTAGACCCCGAATACAACGGAGGATGCTGCGGCTGATCTTACTAAAATGATAATTAATTTCTTGGATAAAGGTATGAAGTTCTACGGTATCTTCCTTGACTTATGTTAGGTATTTGAACACTGTTACTGTCACTTATCTGTGGAAGATATCTTTCTTTCTGTACAAATTAATTATGTACATTATAATCTGAAACATTCTGCCAATTTTGCATGTAGTCAATTGTTTCATTATTTACACATTGTACAGTTGCCCCCGCCTCCACAACACTATCGAGACGGCACACTCGACATCAATGAACGCGACCAACTCGACACAACTTGCTTGCAAGCTGTACATCACTTGCATGTGGAACTGCTACTGCTCGTGATATTATTTACGAGCGCGACTGTACCGCGTTATTTATCGCCGGCACCTCCGTCGTTTTAATATATATTCACCGCAACTGAGTGGCTCCTGCCTAGATCATATCCTTATAAAATCGAAAAGCCCATCAAAAACGTTGGTTACTAATTCATCCTTGACCGATCATCAAGCTGTTTTACTAACGTTACAAATAACTTCACCTAGAAATAAATGCATGCGTAGCTATACTAAACTCAACATGACGAGTCTCGAAACTGACTTACGCGGTATTAATTTTGACCCCGTTTATAACTCACATGACCCAAATGATTCCCTACAATATTTTGTAGATTTATTGCAATCTGCGCTTAGGAAAAATACGTTTACCAAAATAATACCTAGCAAGTATAGTAACATTAAACCATGGATTACGCCCGGACTGGTTCGCTGTATCAGACAAAGAGATAAACTCCACCGAAAATCGAAAAATGCACCGGATAATAAACTACTATCAATTACATACAAACGGTATAGGAATTTCTGTAATAATCTGTTGAAGAAGTTAAAAAACCAATATGATCAGAGTCAACTACAGAAAGCAGGTAAAAACAGTAAGCTTATATGGAAATTCATAAAAGCTAACACTTTTAGATCAAAAAATTCCGAACCAGCCCTTGATCTTCTATCTTTTGAGCTAAGCCCTACCGAAGCAGCAAATAAAGCTAACAACTACTTCATTAACGTAGGAAAAAACTTAGCAGAGAAAATCTTACTTTCTAGTAATTCCATTCCAAGCCAAACTATGACATACGCAACACAAAACTCTTTCGTCTTATTAGATACCGATGTTAATGAGGTAGTAGGTATAATAGATGGATTAAAGGAAATTTGTGCCCTAGGGTGTGACGACATACCTAATAGCATACTCAAAAGATTTAAAAACCTCATTGCCCCTCCTTTGACACACATTTTTCAGCTATGTTTAACAAAAGGAGTATTTCCTAAATTGCTTAAAAAAGCCCTTGTTACCCCTGTGTTTAAAGCTGGAGATAAAAGTTGTGTAAATAACTACAGGCCAATTTCGGTTCTAACAGGCCTCTCAAAGATATTAGAAAAAATTATAAACTCTAGATTAATAAAATATCTTGAAAGTAATAAATTGCTTTCTGATCATCAATTTGGTTTTAGGCCTAAAAGATCTACAAGCCAAGCTGTTCATCGTCTGACTAATTTTATAAGCACTAACCTAGATAACGGCATGCACACAATAGGGATATTTTTAGACCTAGCCAAGGCTTTTGATACAATTTCTTGTACCTTGCTTTTATCCAAGCTGGAGATGATGGGAATACGGGGTGTACAATTGCAACTGTTGTCTGATTACCTCAGCGACCGCCATCAGTGTGTAAAAATAGGTCAGTGCATCAGTTCTGAGCTTAAAAATACCTGTTACGGAATCCCACAAGGCAGTATTTTGGGTCCTACCTTGTTCTTAATATATATAAATGACCTATGCAATTTGACACTCCAAAATGGTGTCATTATGTCATATGCGGATGATACAGCTCTACTGTTCGCAGCTAAATCAACAGTCGACGTCTATGATGTTGCACAGAAAGGTTTCAATACTGTGTCTAACTGGCTTCATAAAAATCTCTTAACACTAAATATAAACAAAACAAAATACCTATTATTTACAATGAGAAACGCTTATCCAACTCTTACTAATCTAAGCATTCAAGCGCATAACAATTGTAATTTACATAATGCTGACATTGCATGCACTTGTCCCACTTTAGCGAAAACAGACCATATCAAATATCTAGGTATTACGATTGACTCAAATCTGAACTTCCGCAAACACATCGATTTATTATGCACCAGAGTGCGTAAACTAATCTACATTTTCAAAAACTTACGTCACATTGCCCATTTTCGATTAATTAGGCAGGTTTATTTGGCTTTGTGTCAATCTATTATTACCTACTGCATAACATCCTGGGGTGGTGTCGCTAAATCAATTTTGCTGCCCCTAGAACGCGCCCAACGAGCAGTTTTAAAGGTTGCTACTTTTCGTCCTTTCAGATTTCCTACACATCAGCTGTATATAGCATGCAAGGTGCTAACAGTGCGTCAATTGTTTGTTTTGAACGTAATCTTATTACAACACACTGAACTTTATTTTAACCCAGTACCCTCAGATAGGAGGAGAAAAGATTTGGTTTGTGCTAACCTTCGGACGAAACATGCTTTTGCTAATCGTTTTTATTTATTTTTGGGACCCTACTTATATAACCAGTTTAACAGAGTACTAAATATTTATAGTTTAAGTTATAATAGGTGTAATCTACTAGTTCAGGAATACCTGGCAAAACACAATTATGCAGACACGGAAAAACTACTAGAAATTGTAAAATAAAGTCTGAATGTACACACTCTAATAAAAGTCTCACTGTTTACCTAATCTACTCTATCTACTTTAACATTATTCGTTAATTTATTTTAACATAATATTATATCTTACATTCGATAAAATAACATAATATTTAATATTATATACCTAAATAATTACTTGATAAGTCGTTGAAAATAATATGTCTTCTCTATAAGTTAGCTACTAAGAAATTTACTAATGTCCTCTTTTTAAATGTATGACGTAAATTGATGGCCTGAAACACAGGTTTTCATAAACCTAGATCAGGCAGGTCTAAATTATAGTTAGAATTAATTTTCCTCTATGACGATTAATGTAAATCATAGTTTTACTTATACTTGAATAAATTTATTATTATTATAAAATTTATTATTATTATTATTATAACTACGACATAACTAGCACTTGATGACGTCACTCCTGAACACTCAACTAAACACTCTCATAACTGGTTTAACGCACTTACAGATTCCTTTTAAAGAACATATTCATAAAAACACAATTTAACTTAAGCTTTGAACATCAGTTTTCAGTTGAGCATACAACGTGAAATGACATTAGGAGTTCTGTTGGGGCTGTAAAGTATTGTAAAGTCAAAACGTCTAACAGTGACTACTCAAAAGGATAAAATGGAACCCTTATTGAATTACTTTGCAGTCCGCCTGTCTGTCTGTCTGTCAAGACTATCTATCTCGGGAATGCTAAAATATACGCAGTCAAAGATATGGCCGTATATGTCACCAGATTATAAGGAACCCTCGGTGCGATAATCCGACTCGCACTTGCCCGGTTTTTTTTATTCTAAATTATAATTTGAACATCACAACAGCATGTCTCAAAACTTTACATAATAATTTCTTAATTCGCTAACCCTTCGTTATCAACCGCATACCATAGTCACAACAATGTATGCGACGCGCGACGCCGCCGCCCCCGCCGCCGCGCTCTGTCACCGATATGATTTGTGAAGTTTCATTAAGTTTATATTGCTGATGGCGTATGTGTTATAACTATTTAATTAACAAATCTTGACGACGGTCGCCTTAACACTGGATCGTATTGAATTGTTATAAAGTAAGCACAAAGTTACTGGTGAATCAATCATACATTATTTCGGTTAAAAACAAAAATGTCTCGAAAAAAAAGAAAACATTTCAGGTAACTCATATAATGAGCAATATTTGAAACTACTAGCTAGCGCCCGCGGTATCGGCCGCGTCATATCAAATAAAAAGTATCCTATGTGTTATTCCAGACCATAGTCTCCCTGTCATTTCCTCAAGATCCGTTCAGCCGTTTTGACGTGAATGAGTAACAAACATCCATACATCCATCTCCAAATCCATCATCATCATCCATAATATGTACTGTAATGTACTGAAACTACGCAAAATGATTTGTTTTTGGGCGCTCGTTCCTACACTCGCGCTTCACGACCATGTTTATATCTAGAACCGAGCGATGAACAGCGAAACATTGCTAACAACTCCTGAATCCGCAGTATTCAGAAGTTGTTCTAACGTTAACGTTACTAGAATCAGTTTTGTGCAAACGTTATGATTTGGTATTAAGCACTTAACACAAAACAGTAACATCAGGTAAAGCAATATTTATTATCAGCATTATTATTTTTATTATCAGCAGTGTAACGTGCTTTAACAAGTACAACCAATATTTTATTATATTGTTTACTTTAGTTGGTACATTACATCTTGTATTATTTTTCTTTCGTTTATCCCCGCAGCGTGTCATCCAATCGGAAAGGTAACGCGGCGACAACAATAAAGTTCAACAAAACTACTCATATTAAATGTATGAAATCAATCGGTCAATCTCAATTCACTAACACTCCTTCAAGTTGTACGAACTCGATATAAAATTAATGTTCTCAATATTTCTCGTCGTGTAAGGTCCCGCGACTCGGCCCGCATCTGCGACGCCCGCGGGACCACCCTGTACCCAATCAAAAATTAAATCAAGCACTCTTTATTTATTTATTTCTCTGTGCTCAAGAATACGCACATGATTTTTGTAAGCTTGGCTTTTGGCAACAGAGTGAGACGCGATCGCAGTCGCGTCTCACTCTGTGCCTGTAGTGACTTGTGCCTGTAGTGACTTGTGCCTGTAGCGACTTGTGCCTGTAGCGACTTGTGCCTGTAGCGACTTGTGCCTGTGGCGACTTGTGCCTGTGGCCCACAATGCCTGCCACAATATTCACACATGTCTCCGTTTTGTACTTCACCAGGGTCTTGAACTCATCGTCCGTAATTTTCTAATTAACTGTGGAAGCTTGTTATAAGCGATTTTTTATCCTTACTTAATATTATAAAACCGATAGTGAATTTGTTTGTTTGTTACGAAAGAAAGTGGAATAAGGGGAAGAAAGAGGGAAGAAAAGATGACAGAAAGATTTTTTTTTCGATCATCACGCGGGTTAAAGTAAGCGTTAGCCCAAAGTAATTATGTCACGCGGACGAAGTCGCGGGCGGAAGCTGGTTGTTAATATAATTTTATTAGCTTTGACAAATGTAAAAAAAAACACTAACTAACTAACTGTGGAGGCCAGATAGACATTCGCTTCATATAAAATACTAAAATTCAGCTGCAGCCGGTTAGACTGGCAGCCGACCCCGACAGCAGCTTTCCCCGTTGGGAAAAGGCAGGCAGGTGGTGCTTGGACCACATGTCACCATCAATTTCATGTGACACATCTGTAAAGGCTTTATATGGCTTCAAGTATTTGAAAATAGTAATTTTTCAACAAATTATATTTATTCGGACACAATTAGATCGCCAGATTCGGAAATGTCAGTGACCGCGCTCAGTCAGCGAACTAGATCCACGTCCACGATGGATCTAATCGGACGCCGTTTACAAATCGGCGCCATTACGCAACGCTTCTCACTATCGGTTCTTTTTGCAAGCCATCTGCTATGATCTTACGAAATCTTCCAAACTTAACTGAATTCGCAACTCTAACCGCTGTAATATAAGGTTATAATTGATGTGTGGGAAGATTAGAGAAGATTTTGACGTTATAAAGTGTAGTGTTTCGTAATGGGTGGAATTAGATCTTTCATAAGTTTGGTAAACACTGGTCTGTTGTCGACTGTCGCAAGCAGAACATGATGTTGTTACAAGATGTGCGAGTGTGTTATGTGTGCGGTCTGGGCTGGCGCTGTACTCCAAGTAAACGTTACTAATGACTGGTAGCACCCTCACCGCGAGCGCTGACCACAGCGATGGCTTTTCAAGTGTTTACGAAAATATTTTAGATGAAGAAGTGAATTTCATGTTGTTACTTCATCACCCTTAATTATGCACAAAGTGAAGTGAGTTCTTACAAGATTCACATCTACTGGTTCTTTTTTACATTAGGTAGCGAGATCTGCTCTAAGCAGTTCCGATATCATAATTTCTAACAAGTATAACTTTTGTTCTCGAAGATATAATTAATTTTGTTTAACATTTTTATCTAAACCGTCGTCTACGTCGGCGGGTGCAATCTGTGTCGCCTCTCGTCCGAATTAATTACGTGACGTCACTGTACATTGCCCCCCCCTCCCCCTCCCGGCTCCCCCACTCCCAACCACCGCGAGCGGCGTCCTCCGCGACACGACTCAATCATGCTCATCACTTTATCATCTCGCCGCCCGTACATTTGCACCAATTACATTTAATATATTGGATGGTTTTTATTTTTATAAGGAACCATACTTTTAAAAGAGACTATAATACTTTCATCAAAGATCAAGGTAGCTAGTTGTAGGGTTAACATGACGTCTTTTCTGCATTCTACAAAGGGGTGGGTAGATATGCTCAGTCCCTGACTATATTGTATAAAATATAAACAAAGCGCGATTTGCAGAAAATGAGTAGCGGTCTTATCTGATTTATTTGAGTTTGAAAAGACATCAGCGTTGAATATCTTAATGAGGTTTGGTTAAACCGGATAACGGAGTCTGATAAATAGTTTACCGAAGTAGTCCTATATCCACGAGATCTCGGTACCGGTTTCAAAAACATATTACTAAACCAACAAGACAAGTCCCCGCCGACAAGCACCTGTAACCGTCCCAGCAGCCGCGGATGGCGCTATGGGCACCATCTGACCGTCCAGTCCGTCCGTCCACCAGACGACAGGCCGTGTCGACGGCGCGCTCATGATCCACGCGCGACTCAAAGAGATGTCAGCAAATTTGAGGGAGCCGTCAGAGCCTCTACCTGCTGGTGCAGAGGGTTGATTCCAAAGAGAAGAACACAAAGGGCAAAAGACGGAATATGAATATGGGTTTTAGTCAGTACAAAGCTGACACTACCTTCCGTTCTGCCCGGAGCGGGAACATCATTTGATGATTTACCATCGGAAAAAAGTCCCCGCCGACATGACAGCTGTCACTTAGAGAATGTATGTAAATATATAACATGCATCGCACTCGACTTTCTCGGAGAGAAATGTCGCTTCTGAGAAGTGTCGTACGTTTGCGTTCAATCTGCTCCCAGCGCTGCAGGAGCTGCGACCAGCAAGTGCATGCACAACAACAAGCAGCAATAACTGACAGATGTACTCGCGATCGTAGCGATGTCATGCGACTAAATAATAACGTGACAAACTCAATGTAAAGCTAAACAACAATAGAATCATGTGAGAATGTTTCGTGACGCGTGCGTCGACTCACAATGTTATGTTATTAATGAACATTTAGGTTCAAAATCCAGGTGGGACAAGGAGTTTTAATATTTTAAGAAACTCAATTCTACACTAAAGTATTTACTGTTGCTACTGCACTTGAAAGGTGGCCATATACTCTATAAAACAGAGTAAACAATAAAATCTATTAACTTTCTTCTAACATTTGTTTGGGACTAGATAGCTTGTGAATATCGTTTAAAATGATTGTTATACCTCATCTTAAGGAACGATTCGAACGTAATGCATGTGTGTATGTGTGACAACGATGTACGCAATGAGTGACGTCACTACGCTGCGACACCCCAATCAGCTCCATGTTGCCAGCTGAGCCAGGCCGTGCCGGGGGATGTGCACTATTGACTACATTGCACAGGAAACTCGGTGAACGAAACGTGGACAAACATTGTTTTTTTTCGTTGTTTTTTGGGATTTATGATCTCGTGACTTAGCCTTAATAGGTACTTACGAAATACCTTAATATTTGAAACGAAATACTTCAATTATTTAATATTTGGTCGTAAACAGATAGAATTAATGGAAAAAAACGGTCTACAGATATTTTTAAAACAATAACGGCGTAGCTCCACCGTAGCACTTACGTAGACACGCTACGCAAGCTACGCGGCTACGTATTTTAAGTAACTCGTATACGAGGAACATTATTTTGAATAATCATCAGAAAATATAAATAGAATATTGTACTTGCGCTTGTATGCTGAAGAGCAGGATCTATATAGTACGCCACTTAGACATACTTTTGTCCAGGTGTATTTAATGTCACCTAAAAAAGAATTTCAACTGAAGCAGAGCTGTTGCTTAGAAATTCTTTTAGGCGGTCAAACATGCAGTGGTCTTACTGTGAGTCAGCCGCGTGCTGCTGCATGACCACTGCGCTTCACTAATCGTTATTGAGACAGCTGTTTATTGCAGCGTCCAGCGAATATTTTACTGTTATTTAATTGTTTATGATCAAATACCTCGTGTGAATATAACATAAATGGTATGTTATATTCACACGAGTTATTTGATCATAAACAATTAAATAATTCGTATAGTCCAGCAAGCAGTCTCAGCGACATGTACTACTGCAGTTATATAATAGTGAGTTAGAGCTGTCTGCAGAGCTCTTGCGACGATTGGATATATTAACGACGAACGTTTGTTAAACAAGGACATTCCACCATTCATTAATGTATGGTTTACTAAACTGTTATGTAAAGACTATAATAATTACCTATTGCTATAAAGAGTATTGTTATAGTATGTTGATAATTTGGAAGTTTTCAGATAACTGAACTAAACCTGTACAACTCTCGCACTCTGGCACACTTGAAGTAAGTTTACTCAATTCTTCTGAGCTGACTAGTGAGGAGGAGCTAAAAACCGAACGCTATGACATAGCACTCACTCTGTCAACTGCACGTCAATGTCATATCATGTTGTGACATTGATTGAAGCTTTGTTTTCTAGCCGTTTAAGCGGATTTTCTTATGTTGAAGTATTATGAGTGAAGTAGTTGTTGTGGTTGTTTACGCTGGTTTGGAAGTAAGAGACTTACCTGCGGCGAGACGCCGAGCATCTTGAGGCTGGGCGGCACGTTGGCGAGCGCGGCGCGCGGCAGCGACACGTGGCCGAAGTTCACCGTGAAGGCCTCGCACCACACCGCAAAGTGCCCGATGTCGAACACCGTCAGCTCCTGCCACGGTCAAAGCACTCATAAATGACGAGTCTTCCGCTTAGTTGTTTTACTTAACAAGTTTCCCCGGGATGCAAGTGGAGCAAGAGCAACTGTTATGTAGCGATACTACGGCCCCTCAACTCAGCAACTTGCAGTTCACTACTAGGCCTGTGCCTCTCCTGTTCTCCACCTTCCGCCTCGGGTGTGCGGCGGCGGGTCATGCGGGTGTGATGCAGGTGTGATGCGGGTATGATGCGGGTACATACCCCGGGCAGAGTGAGCACGATGGTCTTCTTGTCGTACTTGCGCAGCGGCGCCTCCTTGCCGTTCTCGTCGGGGATGCGGATGCCCTGCGGGGACGGCTTGTCTCCGCGCCCCACCCAGAACTTCGCGTCTGTAACAACATTACATGTTACTCAATATTGCAGTGTTTTCCTGCATGAAAACTTCTACAAACAACCTTGTGTATTTTTACAGTAAAATAGGGTTTTATCACTTTACTAGCTGCTGTGCCCAGCGGTTTCACTCGCTGCTCAGTTCCTTAGTGTTGTAGCGTGATGTTAATGTTAATGTTGTTCGTGTGCATGTTAGTTGAGAAGCAACATGTTGGAGTCTTGTCGTAAATTAGTTGATATTGATTTGAGCAATGTGAACGAGGCAGTAGATGCAGCACAGCGGACGGTTGCTACCACAGCGCCGCCGGCGCCTGCGCACGGTTGAGACTGAACAATACTACGTACAGTAATGATATATGATTTTAGATAACATTCTGATAATGCATGGACTTTAATATCCAGTTCAATTTACGATTCCCAAATACGAGTTTAAAATTACACTGCGCCGTTAACAATAACAAATGCCGTGACGACAAAAAAGCTAATATTTTTTATCCTCTTCTTCCAAACATTTACATGAGCCTATACGCTTCTCTTCATCATACGTACGCATTCCACACTTAATTTCGTAAAAGCCGCCATACCTCACCAGGTTGGAAAACGTTCCTATACCAATCAAATTAAATTATTAACCACAAAACAATTTCTCAGGCTATGTCACCCTTGAGAACACTCCACGAAAACAAACTGTTTTGAAGACAAACTCCGACTTGCATGCAAAGCTATGCTTAACACACAGTCATGTGCAAAACGCGCTCGCATAATTACCAAAGCCAGGAAATACTACACAGTCATAACAAATAATTTGTTGGCAAAAATAAACACTCCAACATTTTTTCATTTCATACGACGACGAAAAAATATAACATTAATTTTCGAATTTTAGGTAATCCTTTTGCCTTGCAATATAATAATAATACAAGGAGAGTTCCTTTGTGCGAACAACTTTAGTATAATGTGGCTCAGGTGGGTAATGCGTGACGTCATGAACACGACGCGACAGATATCCGTCTCGCTGAGCTATTGGTTCCGCAGCGCACGGACGGAGACACGCGCTCAAGGGATGCGAGCATTACTGTACCACTCTTTGTAAGGAGCTCCCCTTTGTATGGAGAGATTATTTTCATATTCAGACTCTCTAGAAAATACATCGGTAGTATGTTTCAAACGAAATTGAGGTCCCGGTTATATTAGTACACAGCCAACGACAGATCTGCAGAGTATCAACAGTCAGTACAAGAAGGTCTCGACTCACACTCACATTGCTATATACTATATACACATAGCTACATAAAACATGTTTCACTTCTTGTATTTTATGGGACCGTACATGAAGTGGACGCTGAATATTGTTTCAATTTTCATAATGAATGGTACTTGAATACATCGGTATTATTGCTATTCGTATATTTTGCAAAGAACATATTGCTCAGCTCGATGACATCTGTAAGTTACTCTTGTTATCTATGAAAAGTCCTTTGTGGAATCCAAGTGACATTCATCAACTGACTATTAGCATTCTGGAGCAGGCGATTTTTATGGCGCCATACAAGCGGCGATGTGCCTCCCGACGATTGCTGCGAGCGTATGCCGCCGCATGCGCCTTAATACCTAATGGGCTCCCCAACGCGCCTGTGTGAGGTCGCAGTAAATGTCGCGACGCGTTGACAAAGTAGCGATCATGTTCGTACCTCTTTATTAAGGAAACCACGGAAGAAGGATGTTACTCACGAGATGGTGTCAAAATAAATAATGAAGCTGTTGTAATCTTTTGGAAATTGGAAAAAAAATGCAAAATACATTTTTTCAGTAAAAATCCTTTTTCTGTTTAGGTACAGAACGGTGAGGTTCTGTCCAGCCCCCCGCAGTCGGCAAGCGTGACGGTTATGTACGGTTGGTAGACTGTTACTGCTGATTTATGCACATTATGACCATTAAAAATGACGCGATTATCATTAACTAGATCAATCAGTGAAAGTGTTCTGTGCCCATAACTGGTGCGTTCACCCCTCAAGAGTTATGACAGACATTTTGATTGGATGGATGTGGAACTACTACGAACTACGTCGAGAGTGTTCAAAATTAAGTGAGATGAAATAAATTTACCCATTCATTGAACTAGAATGGCTCCTTTAAAATAATTTTACTTTTGCAGCATGATTATATGTATAAAACAATTTACAAATAATTCCTTGAAAATTAAATAGTACATTTTGATTCAAGTGAGGAAAGTTTTTATTGCAGCCGATGCGGAATTAATACCCGAACCGTCAGGCGAGGGTCTTATAGAGCCGAATACAGCATTAAAAAAAACTCATATGGATTAAATCACGTTTTTTAATGCACTTCGGAGAAATTGAATAACAGAACAAGAAAGATTTTTGTCAGTAATCAATATGAAATTGATTTTTTTCCCCGCGCTTTGTCTTCACATACTGAACGACAAACAAAAGTATCACACTGATAAACAGTCTGATATAAAAAAAAACAAATATTTTTGAATTTAGAACTCTTATAAATGTCTATTTGTTGTTTTAAGCAAATTATTTTCTACATGATCAATTGATCATGTTTATTTATGATGTTCTGTTGTTGAACACAATTCAATTTAAAAATATGAAGGCCTTAAAAACATGCGCATCCATGCTCTACAAAAAAGTCACCGCCGGCTATAAGGATTTCAGCAGTTATCGATTGTTATTTAAGATAAAATCAGTACAAATGAAACCGATAAATGAGAAAAAAGCACGCGTGTGAAATACATTGCATATTGAACCTAATCATAATGCAATAAGAGCCAGTTTATTGAATTTTTTTTTTTGTTTACATGTTTATTTTGGAATCATAAAGGTAATCGTCCAATTTGCGTCACGTCACGGCACACTCGATCGCGTCATGCTTATGTGGGAGCCGTTTAGCTTGCGCGATGTCGCGACGTCACGATGTGCTGATAATCTACGCGCGATATATGACTTAACTTGAACGATTTATTGCCCCAAGCCGCGTGGTCGCGCGACTAGGCGCGTTGCGTGCCACTGCTCAAACCTTTCTTATTTTGTGACACCTATTTCGAAAGTCTGTTGATATTTAAATTTATGTTGACGATATCATTTGCTCACGTGAGGATTCTATTATGACATACTAGCTTTTGCCCGCGGCTTCGCTCGCGTTAAATTCGGGGTAACAAAGTTCCCCTTGCGCCTTATTGATTTGTAATAGCAACACCAAGTTTTCTCTTTTCTTCCCTCTTTCTCCCTCACATCCCACTTTTTAAAAAAAATCTCCTGGTCTACTATCTCTGTACCAAAATTCATCAAAATCGGTGTAGCCATTAAAGCGTGAAGAGGTAACAAACAAACCAACTCACTTTCGCTTTTATAATATTAAGTAAGGATTAAGTGCAGATTGGGCGCTAATCTTTAATGAAGTTTTCTTATGAATTTGATATGAAAAGTGAAGCTAAGAAGATTTTATAATAATTTTCGATTAAACTTTTGTTTTTGTTTTCAATTATTTTGGAACTGTAACTATAATATTATTTGCAATCTTGCTATCGCAAGCTGTTCCATTGACTGTCCTGAACTTATTTCAAAATGAGCGATTCGCTCTAATAGGATGGGACTGCGACAGCGACCACTTCTGCATGTACTTATACAAACACTAACTATACACGTAATGCATACTTTTCGAGAGCCAGTCACAGTTTTAATTAAATTTCTTGCAAACCCGGCAGTGACCTATTTTACACCAATGCAAGCGGAGTAAGGCAGCTCTTAGCAAAGCCATCTTTTGTACATGAGGCACATAACCTTAAAATTAATAACAATAAAAAAAATACTTCTTACTTAACTTTCTTAAGCTATAAATAATAATTTAGTTATTAACCAGGGAACTTAATTATTTATCATTGTAATTAGTCTATAAGCTTTCGTAAAAACAATTAATAGATCGGTATCTTATTATTATAATCTATTTTCTAAGACTTATTGTCATCGTACCTGTTTACCTACTCCACTCAAAAGCGGTATTGTTTGAAGTGATTGTTGATCACGTGTTCCCTAGTTGTGCACATGCGGGCAGTCCGGGTCAATGTAGTGTTGTGTACATACCGGGCGCCTCGCCGTCGTATGAGAAGTTGGGCACGAGCAGCGTCTGCGCGTCCACCACCACCACCGGGTCGGACGACACGCCGTGCACGCCGCGCAGACCCGCCACCTTGGCCGGCCGCGGGTACTCCATGTCACGCGGGATGGACACGTCGCCGAAGTTCACCTACAGACAACAACATACGTTAATGCTATGTGCACAGAACATCACAAGCCATGAGAAGTCGTTCGACGAACAGCCGACCGAGCAGACCGGAGGAACAAATAAAGGTCAACACTACAACAATCGAGTCTCATAACGTTAATTCCGATGACATACGCACAAACAATAGAAAATCATAAAGGAAGCAGTCCCCCGACGGAACGACGCTTGTTCTAGATATTACATTTATAGAAAACTGCTGATGTTATTTTTTCCTTTTTAGAGGTTTTTAGTCAGGGCTATTTTTTTAATTTTGATTTAATTAATACTTTTAACGTATAATATTACTAACTGAGCCCCGCAGTTCCACCCGCGTACACAGGCTACGTATATACCAAATTTCATACAAATTCGATGAGCTGTTTATTTGTGAAGGAGTAAGAGACATACACAGACACACATACTTTCGCTTTTGTGATATTAGTGTGATTATTCTCAATTTGTATTTAAATAAGAAAGCTCCTACTTCTTCTAAGGCATCTAAAATATTCCTTTCACTTGTATTAACACCAATATTTGCAACAAAGTGTTTGGTATCGGGTCCACGCTAACATCCAGGATGTGGACGTCACGTGCATTACACAACACGATACTCGTCAGAAAGTGTAGTGGTCGCAGTAATAAACTATCCGAGCTGTGACCAGTCTGTGTCGTCAGCTGTTGGTGTTCGGTGCGTCGCGTCGGCCGGTCGCGGGATGCGTACAGACAACAATACGTTTATGGCAACTATTCCACATGAAGACAATCTCTAAGCCGTACCATTACCAACGGTTATCGTAGCTCAAACCTACAGTTGATTGTACTCTACTGCTGAATATTCATAGGTCGTTTCGGCTCACTTCACCAGTTCAGGTAAACTCTTGCTTCAGTGTACTTTCGCGCAGGATAACAGAGGGAACCAGTAATTTCCGCTGGACGGGAACTATTATCGCCCTACTTGCCGGGGATGAGGACTTTGTGTAAGCTTTTGTTTGAATAGGAGTGCCTTGATTTATGCATTTATATTATTAAAACTTTCTACCAAATGCACGTCCGGGAATACGCTATCGGTAGAAAGCTATGAGTTTTGCCAGTTCTTCTACAAAGTTAAAAGAAGAAATATCTATGACTTTGTTAGCTAAGTTTTATTAATTTGATAAGTAAGTAGACTAAGTTGTACCATAGTTATGCAAGTGAAACCAAGCATTAACATCCCGTGGGACCTAACTCCAATCGTTTGCACATTTTGCATGGTAGGCACAATTATTCCCCGACACTGCAGTGTGCAGTCAGCAACCGAGATAAGTAACCAGGCTTGATACACATGACATTTTCTTAAAAATCTATGTATGATTCTGAATCCAGTTAAGTTTATTTGATAGAATACAAGAAGCAAAGCGGTTAAAAATAACAATATCTGACGAGGATAGTTACTTTTCTCCTTTGCTGTATATTCGCACGTGAAACTGGATGCTGGCGGCGCTCAACGCGGCCGTGAGGGGAGAGGAGGGGGCCGGTTCAGAGCTAATCTATGCGAGTACCAACCAGCGGTTGAGGGACGGGGTACAGTGAGACCACGAGTCATGAGTAGCAGCGGACCGGCAGCGTGAACGTAGGGATGGTCGGGTATTCAAGTTACTTACTTTTGCTTCTTATAATAGCCGGTAACTTGTAGCACAGAACCCGAAGTATTATAGGAGTTTACGAGAGCATTATTGTGAGACAAGGCAAACCTTGCGTATAGTGTATTCTGCCTGAACAAATAGATCCCAAAATAAAAACTCACAAATAATACTTCTCTGATATTTAAGCATTCCAAAACAAAAGCCTTTCATATGATTCCATTACCGCTATCTCTCGTGAGTGTTGCCGAGCAAGTGAGTAACGTGAATGTGCGATTTGAAACGAAGTCTTCGATGTTATTACCACTGCTACACGCTACACGCGTCTCTCTCGTCACTTGCGTAATACTATACGTATACTAACGTACTTACCTCCACCGACTTCTAGCGGGTCGGTGTGAAAACACAAAAGGCAAATCTTTTCTCCTCCGTAATGCGCCTCTCGTCCGGCGTGATGTGAGGTGTGATACTGACCGAGTACTCGTCGCAGTAGACGGCGAACCAGCGATAGTCCTTGAGCGTCTTGCCGTCAGGCAGAGACAACGTGACGCTCTCGCCGGTGTAGCGCCGCAGTGCGCCCGCGCCGCCGCGCTCGTCGCGCAGCCGGGTGGCGCCCGCGTTGCCCGCCGACGGCGAGCCCGATGAGCCCACATAGAAGTACGCCGCTGTGGGGACATTCTTGATGTGATTATCAACATTTACAATAGATAGGACAACGCGACACACATCATGGACTGGCTGTTGTCAGTGATCGCAAGCGTGACTGCTTAGCCTGAGCTCCTGGCTTCGATTCTTGTGGCAGCTAAACTATTATGGGGTTTTTCCATCAAGAAATTCTCAAAAGCAATGAGCTGGTCTCACCAAACCAAATTTGTTTATAATGCAATTCGAAATATTAAGTTTTGAGATAGAGCAGTATTTGCTTCGTTTGTGTGTGGTGTTTGCCACTGTGTTCAGTGAGTAATTGGTCAAGCGAGCTCTAATCGTTGTCCGAATCAGCCGGTATCGCGCGGCATGGGTCGGGATTGCCGGAAGCAGGCGAAACCTCCGATTAAACTTTGTATTATTTGCGGAAAATGAAGTCTTTTATGCTTTCTAAACAAAACAAGATATCTTGTTTGTTGAAAAGTGTGTCAGTAGGATCCAATAAGCTTTAGATCGTAGATCGCGATTAGTAGGTAGTGCGCAAGCTGTACCTCGAATTGATAATTAATCATTGTCTGATTTTTTATTAGAATTGAACGAATGAATGAAACATTAACCTTTAGCGAAATCAATTCCTGTAATATTCTAGGCTATCATTGACTTATTGCTGAGTAATGCTCCAGAATAAGAGACACAGAGCTCTATGTTGATAATAATAATCGAGTCAAATAGCGAAAACATAATTTAATTTAAGGTCTAAAAGCATGCTATTTCTCTGTACGATTAAAATCACTTGCTGTTTGTTGTAGTAGGAACCTCTTTACTAATATGTTTCTCACACGGTGCTAGCATCGCGTTACATCGCCAACTCCGCTCACAGTTCAGACACGGCAAGAACTGGGACAAGCTTTTGGCCACGCTTAATATTTCTTTGTCAAACGTAAAACTACTTTGAGAAACTGTCGGCGGATTAAATTAAAAGCGGTCTACGTCCACAAAGATGCGCCTTGCGACGCAACAGCGCAACAGGACGTCACGCGACACGCGCTCTGCTCTCGTTTCGCGGGAGTGGGTTAGGCCAATTTTAGATTGCTACATTTTCAGCACTTATGAGCTTGTTTTTTGTAGCTAGTGTACGCGTGCATTTTGTAGTTAGTGTACGCGTGCATTTTGTAGCTAGTGTACGCGTGCTTTTTGTAGCTATTGCACGCGTGCTTTTTGTAGCTAGTGTACGCGTGCTTTTTGTAGCTAGTGTACGCGTGCTTTTTGTAGCTAGTGTACGCGTGCTTTTTGTAGCAAGTGTACGCGTGCTTTTTGTAGCTAGTGTACGCGTGCTTTTTGTAGCTAGTGTACGCGTGCTTTTTGTAGCTAGTCTACGCGTGCTTTTTGTAGCTAGTGTACGCGTGCTTTTTGTAGCAAGTGTACGCGTGCTTTTTGTAGCTAGTGTACGCGTGCTTTTTGTAGCTAGTGTACGCGTGCTTTTTGTAGCTAGTGTACGCGTGCTTTTTGTAGCTAGTGTACGCGTGCTTTTTGTAGCTAGTGTACGCGTGCTTTTTGTAGCTAGTGTACGCGTGCTTTTTGTAGCTAGTGTACGCGTGCTTTTTGTAGCTAGTCTACGCGTGCTTTTTGTAGCTAGTGTACGCGTGCTTTTTGTAGTTAGTGTACGCGTGCTTTTTGTAGTTAGTGTACACATGCTTTTTGCCGCGCTATTCGTACCAGCGTTATAAGCTCGTTCGGGTTCGTGGAACTAAAGCCATATAACCGTGAGATTTTGCCGTATCTCTGCTCGTCCGATAGTCGACTGGACAAGGGAGTCGTTGTCGATGAGCATCTTGGCATGTCGCTCAATAGCATTCTAACGGTTGCAGCTGGTACTTGGCTGATGCATTCCAAGGGTGCGGACAGTACTCCGTGCACGATCGAACTGTTATAAGCGTGAAGTATTTTCGCACCTTTGTTTGAGCCCTCTAAGCCCTTCGACTCTTTATAAGATCAAAATTGAGCATCGAGGCCAAGTAAAACCAAGTGGTCAGTAATCGGGACGGATCTATTACCTATATATCTCGAATGATTCATAAGGAACGTGAAATAAAGGATTTGACGGCACGGATGACGCAGTGGCTGAGCGATCGACTGTAATATCGTGTGTCGCGGATTCGATCCCCGCACGGAGCAAATATTTGTATGACCTAAAATGGCAATAATGCTTTATCTCGAATCTTGCTTCTTTTCAGCGACGTTTCTATTGCCATGACGAAATCACGCAAGGGCGCACCACTACTAATAATTTCTCATTTATCACGATATTCTTAGAAAACCGTTTTAACATACGAAGAAGTTCTATTAAAACTAAATTCGGAATTCTGTCCGACCCTTACGGTATAAAGGACAAATTCAGTTGTAAGACATATTCCAATAGTTGCACATAGCGACGCGCTACAGATGCCTGGTGACGTCACGACCAGGGCTCCGGTATGCGGACCAGTACCTCGCGACAAAGGGTCAAAGCATAGCTCTCGCGCGCGGCATCCCCGCCCCGCCCCGCCCCACCCCGCCCCGCCCGGCGCGCACACGTCGGCGTCGTATGCAGAGGTATGGCCGGCGCGGGAACGCGCCAAATTGGCATTAATTACTTTGTGTGCGACACAGGGAGCTGCAGGCGGTGAACTCATCATGCACGAACCAAACATTACTTCATTGTTGGCTTATAGAATTAGTACTTAATTTCTTCAGAGAGGACCTCGTCGAGTGCTCTGATTGAGCCACTTCTTATTGCAACAGTCATGATACTATCAGTCGAGATGCGGACATAGGCAATACTTTCTGTTTTGTCTATTTTAATTTTAAAAGTGTTTTATTGCACTTGAATGCCAATAAACACAACTTTTTTCTTCCTCCGCAAAGCGACGTATCGTCAGGTTTGTTCTTGTTGGATTCAACAGATTCGCAAGTCATACACCTAATTTGTATTTGATTGCTCCTGAGTAAGGCGGAGCTGAGTTGCCCATACTATAGATCGCAAAGACTCCCGAACTTTGAGACGCCGCCTCTATCTCTAAAGGTCTCTGCACACAGCCGGCGTGGCGTGACGGGGCGCGGCGTGGCGGGGCGGCGACGCGGCGCTGGCGCGGCGGGATCGTTCACACTGCGGGCGCGATAACGTCCCGTCCCGTCGCGCCCATTCACGCCGACCGTATACTGTTTTATACTGCCTATGCCGCTCGCGTCCCGCCGCGCCCGTCCCCGCCGCTTCTGACTTGTATTCCCGCTCGGCGCGGCGGCGGCGTGGCGCGACGGTTACCGTCGCGTCGAGCGGGACGGCTCTGTGTGGCGTCGTCCGTAATATCTAGTACATTACAACTGCTCAGTGTCGCGTCGCCGTCACGTCCCGCCGCGCCGCGCCCGCTGTGTGCAGCGACCTTTAGTGCGCTCGTGTGCCGCACGGCTACTATACCGCATTAATCATTTGTGCACTTTTGCAGGTGCATTGCTGAAAAATATTAATCAATAACTTTTCAGACGAAATTAATAGGTGAATTAGTCGTATTTTCGACTTAGTTTGATGCAATCACGATTATCATCCCCACAGTACATACAAGAAAGCAACAGCCGGTCGTGATTACACAAAAACATTTAGACTGATTGCGAACGCACCTTCGACGCATGATGCTCCTATCACATATACCTGCTTAGCTTGGGATCAGATAGCCGTGTGTGAGTTGTCCCAAGATATTTATTTATTATTTTATCAGCGCAGCAGCGGTATGTGCTCCAGCAGCCAGTGGGGAAGTATATTATGTACCACCCCACCATCACAAACAATACCAGAATAGAACAAAAACCACAAGTATTCTTCCTTCTTTTACGAACATACAATTTAATATGTATGTTATTGTCTATGCAATACGATTGTTATTTACATAGTTAGTGCGGCTGATCCCAGCCGATGTTATTCCGCAAGGATCATCACCGTCGCGTTGCATGTTCCGTCGCTGTACACTCAGCACACGCTGCATTGTATTTATGCGATTGCTTTTGATGTTAGATTCAAAGATATTGGTGTTCTAATAGGAATGAAGAATGTTACTAGGTATGCTAAATCGCTTGAAATATTGTCTCAGTAAAGTAAGTATATATACAAACACACTAGTATAAATAATATTCTGGGGCTACTGACAAAAGTTTTGGTTGAACAAGTTAAAAAAACTATACCGATTTGGTATGGTTTCTTTTATTAATATTGCAGTTTATAGAGATTTCGTACTAAACCACCCCTAATTTAAATATTAAAAAACAAATCTAAAGGATTCATAATTATTTCAGACGCAGTATAGACAGGTCATCGGAATGCGTGTGTAAATACCTTGAGATTTAAAGAGCGAGACATTACCGTTAATGTGTTGCGTCGAATGTGGTTCAATTAGCGAAAGGTTTGTGTGTCAGGGGTACTTAGTGACCGCAGCTCGGTACGCTCTCATTTGTTTATACTAATATGTCGAGCCATTGGTGTGCATCTGATGGACGCTGATTCAGTATTGACAGCGGGATCTAGTGCCGCGGAACTGAAGCGGTTGTGTTAGGGATCAGCCGCGTGCACTCTACGGTACAGCACTAGACAATAATCTGCGAACTTAATCTAGCCTCAGGAGTTTGTTCGTATTTCAACATTAACTGCACTTCTATGTCAATGTGAATTGTGCGGAAAATTGCGATTTAAATATATAATATGCAATTGTATAAAATCTAGTTCTTCTAATCTGCCACTGAGATGTGTTGCTGGGCAGTTTGTACCGCCACCTCTTCTTCCCAGCTAAAACACTAGGAAGTGACGATACGTGCTACGTCTACTACTGTCTCTCGTCATGTTGACGTTCAAAAAGTGCTGATTATCAGCCTATTTTGATTAAATGACTGTTGATTTTGACCAGCAAACAATTTAATTAGATAGCAATTAGCTGTTGGAGCCAACGTCAGTGCGTCACAACAAGTTGCTGTCTCCTAAGGTGGGTGTGGTCGACATGGTGATATTAGTTCGCTTCCTACATAGTTCCTGACTGCGTGATGTACTCAATGTTCCTGCTACTCTCAGCGTTACACTGTTCTGCTTAGAACGTAAGCTTGGAGAAAGCTCTTGCACACACACTCGAGGGAGACCAAGTGCCCGTGCACCGGTTTATGACCAGATTAGCGCAGTGGCAGTTATAGAACCATGCATCGTGCGCGGCTATCAGTACAGACTCAGCCTCATTGTTAGATCAGTGATGCTTGTTGCACTAATAAAAAAAACGTTTATATTGAAATATCTATACAATTAAAATAGAACACAGTTGCTTACTAGATAGTTCAGGTAAATAAGCAAATGTGCTCTACTTTAATGAACCGGTATTGAATGATTGTTATATTGACATACCATCACGCCAGTAATCCCCGAGGGGTGTAGCAGTACAGCCACATGTCGCGTATTGTGTATAAGTTAAGTGTATACGTGGGCGAGCCTGTTGCCTTCAACTGGTCACAAATCCAGACTCGGTGGCTGGCCAACAGTACAGTAGTCCAGGAGCTCATGCTCAGTATAGTCCTGCTAGCTAGCACTCGAGCAACGAGTCAAGCCAAACACGCAGTGTGGGGTGTGGGGTGTGGGGTGTGGGGTGTGGGGTGTGGGGTGTGGGGTGTGGGGTGTGGGGTGTGGGGTGTGGGGTGTGGGGTTTGGGGTGTGGGGTGTGGGGTGTGGGGTGTGGGGTGTGGGGTGTGGGGTGTGCGGGTACTGACCTGGTCCCTCGCCGTCGTAGTGGAAGTCCTGCAGGTAGAGCGTGCGCGAGTCCACGACGAACACGCGGCCGCGCACGCCGTGCTGCAGCCGCGCCAGCGCGCCCAGCTCCTTGCCGAAGTAGCGCACCTGCGCACTGGCGCCTGCAACAATATCAACACGTCACCGATCGTTCATACTACATATACGAAACTACTTCGTACCAGTTCTTTGTAATACATAAAAAAGACAGGCTAGCAAAGCAAATGACTACGTTTATAGGTTCCACCTGAACTGCAGCCAAACAACAACAAGATCGCCTCCCAAACACCACTCACAACTAATATTCCTTACTACTAATTATTATTAAGGAGAAACATTTTGAGGATGGATGGATGTTTGTTATCTTTTCACCCAAAAACCAATGATCGGATTTGGCTGAATTACAAAAAACATAGTTTATAACCCGGATTAACGAAAAGGATATCTTTTTTATTTCATTGTAGTACGAACTCGTGAGGCAAACCAAATATTCGTAGCGGGTTGTGTTTCGGTTTAAAAGAGAACTTACAAAAGAGCAGAACGTTATTAAATCAATGTGATGTCGCTCACTTGAAACTGTTTGCTTGTTTTGAAAATCAAATATATGTTGTGGGCTGAAGATAACTTCGGCCAGTTCAGCCTTTATACTATAAACTCTATGTCTATTAACTGTCAGGTGTTGTGTAGTGAACAAATGATTAGCGGATAACTAAATGTCACGACGAATGCGTTCGCTTTCATTTACTAACTTGACGATACACAGCTGTACATCGAGACAGAACTCCACAAAAACGTAATTGTTGGCACAAAGAGTATGTGTGGAATAGATTAGATCACTTTCTAATAGTGATCATCTCTGCACGACAGCCGGCACGAGGCGGGCACGAGGCGGGCACGACGCGCACAAACGATGCACAAATATGTCGCGCTCATCACGGCTACTCGTCACAACAAGTGAACGTGTTACTCTAGGTTTGATGTTTTCGGCTCATTACGATGTAATCCATCAAACAGTGGTTATCGATTGTGATTGCTCAAGTATTATTAATGTTTGGCACAGAACTTAATAAATAGTTTTCTCGTAATACCAGTATATCGTAGGTACGGTTTTTAATAGCCTAATCTGTCCCACAGCTGGACAAAGCAACTGCTACTAGCATTAGGTACGCTTGTAACGTAATGCCACGCAGGTGCCATTATACTTGGCATCATTGGATTCAACTATATGAATTTTCGGCACCCGGAACTCAGATTCTACAAAACTAAAAGCGGTCGCGATAACTATAAAATTGGTGTTTGTACGTATGTCAGCACGAACTATAAGAACTGGAGCATATGAGAGAACTATTTTAAAAAAATGTTGCCCCACACTAGGAATTGCTCCTGTATCGTGGGTGCATTAACAAATATTTAAACTCACATACACAAACAACCAGACCGGAACAACTATCTGTAGGCCATTCAAATATTTGTTCCGTGCGGGATCGAACCCGCGACACGCAGCGCAGCAGTCGATCACTTACCCACTGCGCCAACAGTGTCGCCAATATAAAATAGTCTACTAGACTATGCTCTACTAGCGGGTGACCTTCTAGTAAAGGTTATATTTAAACGTATACATGAATATAATAAGTGCGGCTTGCACGCTGTCCACCCGCCGCTGCGCTCGCACTCGTAGCTCGCGCTGTCAAATGTCCACAGCTCGCCTTGTGCCAGTTGCAGGTCGCAGCGCGGCACTCCTACGTCCTACGTCCTACAGCCGCACCGCGCACCTTCGTGACTACCACTATGTCATATACGTGTACACAATTTATGTATGCACATGAAGCTAAACTTCATCTAGATCTATCTTAATCTACCCAGTCGCGTTTGCTAGCACACTACGCACAAACTGAACTTGGCGAAAGAATACCTTCTGAATCAATTTTATTACTTACTGATAAATTACTAATTATAGAAAACAAAATCCAAATTTTTATTTAGTGGTTTACAATTTAAGTCATAACTACATAAGATAATTATGATTCCTATAGTAAACTAGCTGTGCCAAGCGGTTTCACCCGCTGCTCAGTTAGGAGCATGAAAAATAGATGTTGACCGATTCTCAGACCTGCCCGATATGGACACAAAGTTTCGTTTAAATCGGTCCAGCCGTTTCGGAGAAGTATGGGAACGAAAACTGTGACACGAGAATTTTATATATTAGATGTGTACAGGTTAAGTGTCCGCACTAGTAAACTTTAATATTGTATCACCGTATGTTCCGTTCCCACATACAAAAAGTTAAATCGGTATTTTAAAACTTTATTCTTGATAAATCCTTAGTTTGTTTGTTACGTTTTCACGCCTAAACCGATTTTGATGAACTTTGGTGCAGAGATAATTGGGACCTTGGAGACGGACATATGCTATTTTTTTTTTAAAAAAGATTTATATATGAGGGAGAAAGAGGGAAAACAGGGAAAACTTGGCATTGCTTTTACAATAAATAAGGCGCTAGGGCAAAAACTACAGGTAGAAGGTACCTGTAAATCAGGAAATGGGAACTGTGTAACCCCGAATTTAACGCGAGCGAAGCCGCGGGCAAAAGCTAGTAGATTATAATAATAAACTGCCTACTAGAGAAAGATAAGCAATTCAAGTATCTAGATCTGGCTCGCGAGGTTGTCGACTCGTAGCCCGTGAATACAGTCCGTGTGCCGATAGCCGTGTCGGCCAATAGCTAAGTAGCCAATAACCTCGACCAACATCACCCACAGCTGGATCAAGGGCTTGATTCAGTGCGCAGGATTTCTGGACACGGCGCGTGTCATTAGGAGGGTACTCTCTCAAGAGCCGTGACCACCAGTAGCTTGGAACCTGCTCCCGGTACCGGCGGAAACCTATTTTTATACTTTTAAACATTTTTCTTTTATTTATTTTGAAATATTTAAAAATGTAAAAGTGAGAAGAATAGCAAATAACAAAAGTATGGATATAATATGATCAGAGATGTTTACCTAAATACGAGAAGGACTCTTCGAATTTTATAAAAGTTCAACTTTGTAGAGCATTGTCTCTGCAGCTTCTACTTGGGACTTTTTCTAAAGCTTACTGAGTCATCTCACCTGGCTATTGTACTCAATACTCAATCACTATATTTCTCTACAATAATGTGCAGTTATGTGGTCGTTCATAATTGGGATCAGTATGAACCCTGTAGGGCACAGCGAACGGGTAGAGCAGAAGAAACCGAGAATTATTAAAGACCTGTATTATGTACAAATCTATGATCCACAATAAAGATATTGAAATTTAAGCCCTGTAACTATGGAAAATTTTGATCTTAAAAATAATTCAGGAGATCACGAATAAGACATTCTCATTAGCTATTTCATTTGCATTTCGGTTATGATGTCTAATTATTTATGTAGTATTTAAAATTTCATTTTATATTTATTTCTTATTTAAATCTTTACATATTTATTGTAGTATAACCGTTGCATTATATAACGCTTCAACTCGCAAGCTCATGTCTCACTAAACATGAACCAGACAACACCACAAGTGCTCTGGTACCAGCTGGTTGCCCTGCTAGTGATGCAGCACACGAGTCAACCTTGCCAACCGAACTCGTACGTCGCGCAGCCGCCACCGCCGCCGCCGCCGCCCGGGAGCGGCTCGCTCGCACCGCCGACCGAACGACCGAACACGTGCGTGTGTGTGTCACATGTGTGCTCCACATCGCAGAGGAGAAAGTGCTCTCAAGAAAGTGCTCGCGCCGCGTAAGGCCACTCAACAACTAAACGATTTGTGCGTGCCAACGCACTCACGCACTCTAACATCACTCTAAGGCTACCACATAAAGGTGATAATCATCTGCTGCAACGGTCTCGGTGCGCTCCGCGGTAACACAGGATTGATCTATTCTGAGGTGAACGTACGCGTCTGTGTAAATGCGACGAAATAAGGACGACCTCGAAATCCACTTCGGTGTTAACTAGCGATAGACCATGCTAATGCAATCGTAAACCCACCAATTAACTATCGCTCGTTAGTCGGCGCTCGTTCACAAAGAGCTTCAAGATATACATATGAGAATTGATTAATTATAGCGAGTGTTGCAAGGAACGCCCATCACAATTGATTTTACTGTCACTTCTCCTTACACATCAATAACCGAAATTGCGTTACTGTCCGTATTATCTTCCCCAATAGTAAAAAAACCGGCCTAGAGTGAATATGCACCAAAATAAAGGGTCTTGACAGCCAGACAGATGGACAACAAAGTGATCCAATTAGGGTTTCGTTTTTCTTTTTGAGATACGGAACCCTAAAAGTAACGCAAGTAGCTGTTTCTGTACCTAATGAATGAGTGATTCTGAACGCCGCCGCCTCCGCCGCGACGCTCCGGTACTTTCTCGAGTAGGTAGTACATAAATAGTCGAGTAAACAGAGCACGCATCTTTCACTGAAGCAGTGCGCACAGCGAGCAGACACTTCAGTCGGCAGCCGCTCGAGGGGCACGTACTGCTGTCCGTACCTGCAGGCGCCCGCGCCCGGCAGACACTGAACATTTTAACCTTTTGTCAATCAATGATAGGAGTGACTGATACCATCAGCGCCCAATGCAGAGGTCAGCTCACACATCTTGGCTTAGGAAACACGAAACAAAAAGAGAGTCATCTTCCGACACCGTCCTACGTTAAAATCGTCAGGATTCCGTTATCCAATACAGCCGCCAGTTACATGTGAACCCACTTGTAGCGGCACTTATACTACCAAACGAAACACACAAAACATTGGCAGTGGCCGAGTGATCGACTGCTGCGTGTCGTGGCTTCGATTTGAAAAAAACAGTGTTTAAAGTTCGCGGCGTGAATTTTTTAGCTCTTATCAGAAACACGCGTTGGACAATAATTGTTTTCTAATTCGAGCTGGGGATCGAACCCAGATCTCGTCCCGGCCGCGGCCCAGCACATCAATATGTGTCCCGCGATTGACATAACCGACGCGAGGCCGTGACCGATCCGTTGAAAGCTACAAGTTCGCTGACCGCTCCGGTTTCTCTCCGGCTCCGGTAAACACGGCGGCGGCGACGGCGCGCGCAACAACTACTGATCACCTGACTATCACTTGGCGATCTTGGCGCTGTGCACCAACCATGCAGGTGGTTTAGTTGTCCACTTCCAGAAATAAACGTATTTTACATCATATTTGTGTTTTTTCAAAGTCGATATTTTTTTGCAAAAAAGATTTATATTTTACATACAAATTCTTATTGAGTATTGTTTTTCTTTTGCTACTTAAAGATATAAGCATATTATCAATATACAGTAGAAGAAAAATAAGTATTATAGAAAACAACTCGTGAACTTCCAAAGCAATACAATCAAATTGATATGAGATTATAAAGGGAATCATGAAAATCGGGCCACCCACCACACATCGGGACATCTATCGATTACATTATCTATCAACATCATCGAGAAATCGCTTAACAGATTTAAATATATTATCTGTATCTGTCTGTTAAAAATACAGTCCTCTTCCAGTGATCAATTGATGATCTTTTGTAAATTGTTATGACAACCACGTGTTGCGTGTTTCGGTAAAACAAAGTTTAGTCGAACCGTATCAATCTGTAAGGAAGTAACGCTGGACACAGTCGGCCATTGTGGACTTATTATAAAATGATCATTTCAAATTGTTAACAATGAATGCCCGATATGAATTGGGATTTACAAACAATTTAAGTTCACAGTAAAATGAGTTTCCTTGAAAAGACACACGCCGACCGACCGACGCCGACAGCCAGCGTGGCGTCACACACTGACACACGACACACGACACACGACACACGACATACAACACGGTAGCTATACGTGTGCCTGCGGCTGTGCACTGACCGTCCCCAACAGTTTGGACCACTCAATTCGCAAGCCTGCCTTAATCTTATTGTGAAAAAGAGAACAAAGATGTGAGATAGTGAAAGTGTAAAATCAATCGATCAATTGCTGAGGGCGTTTTTGTATCAGTGTGTTACACTTTCGTTAAACGCGCGGATAATCGATGTATTGACGTGGGAGTGTCACATTCAGCGCGATCGGCATCGCAACGCAACCGACACTTATGTAACACCAGTCGAGCCAGAAGAGATTTACATCAAATGCCTGTGACTTTAGAACCGTCATGATTTTAAGTAAATATTGCCATCTGCATCGGGGCGAATAAAACAAGAGTTTACACAGTTTCAATCCTCTGTGGGACAACGAGCATCTGATCTATATCTATGTTACAATAATTAATAGTATAAGGCTGACTGTACCGGTGACGACAAACAACGACAGACTCACTAACGACTCCGTTGATCCCTTTATTTTTTGCTGCTCTTTACGTAAGCGTTAAAAGTAAATGAGAACAAATTCATAGTAAGATCATCTAAGATATAAATTTCTCGTGTCACAATGTTCGTTCCCATACTCCTCCGAAACGGCTCGACTGATTGTTATGCATTTTTTATGCATATTCAGTAAGTCTGAAAATCGGCCAACACTATTATCCATACCCCTAAGTGATCAGCGAGTGAAACCGCTCGGCACAGCTAGTAATATATAGATATTCTGTTGTTTTTGTTGCGATAATGTTACGTTGGTCCGAACTTAGGTATAGTGACAACGAAAGTTTGTCTTTTTTTTATAATGCGCTTTCAACGTGATTTCTTAGACGGTATTATAATCTAAGAGATAACTATCGCATTTAGTGCCTACATAATGACAATATCTTTCTTGATTATCTTTAAACTGTTTGTCGTGGACAGGTCTAGTGACAGCGTATGTACGTAGTGTAGGCCGGCGGCGGTTTTTTTTGCAAATGATATAGTTTAACTTACCGCCGTTTAAGTGAAACTCCCGCGGTTATTAACTAGTTCTAAGCACATTCGCATATGAACATATGAACGTTATTACTCTAGAAAGTGGCTCGTGTGCACACGTGTATATGTAGAAACGTTTTGGCTCAGAACGTACATGAGGTACGTCAACTTGACATTCAGCGCAAATGTATCCGTGGCCTGGCGGGAGAACTACGACGGCACTCTGTGGTACGAAGGGTCCAAATGACTAAACGTATGTCAACTGAGGCAGAAAGTCCACTTCACGCAAGGACTGACTTAAGTCTGTACAATTACGTTGAATTATAACGAATTTATATTTATGAGTTTTGTGTGATTTTCTTTAAAAGTCAACAGTTTTACATAACGGTGTACAATATTATCTGAAGCACTTCTTCATTGAACGCATGTCATTACTCTCAAGCCAACGACTAAGTAATCTAGTGATGAATCATTCATGATACATCGGCCTATCATATTAACAAAACGCCCCTCGTTTTAAGGGTTCACGGTACAAGCAGTCGGCAGGTGGACTTAATATCGTATCGTAACGAGATCGACACAAACACGGTTAGTTTCACATCGCACTAAAAACCCATCAACGAGTGCCGTGGTACAGTACCACGTAGTGACGGCGTACACGCACCTGGGAAACTAACTATTACATCTTTAGTAGGGAACTATATAGTAAACATAACCGTATGATATACAAGCAACCCCAACCCGCACAAGACGCCGGATGACAACAATCAACCAGCTGTTTGATATCAACCGTCGCCGTCGGTCGGAAGCTGCTCGCAGTCGTGCGCTGCGCCCTGTGACGTACGACGGCACACCTGTTGCCTGTAATACTGTGCGCCAGTGAACGCAATCAAAAAACTTAATCAACTTAACATAATCAAAAACGAAACTCACCGAAAGATCATCATCGGCTGAGAGAAACAAGGAAATACGCAGAATAAGTGGTTTGACGTAAACAAGCTGTGAACAACTGAAATATATTGTTAAAGGTGTAGACGCTTGTTATTATTCGCGTATTTCGTGACAGTGTAAAGCGTTAGATAACACTTGTCACTCTGCCGCTACCTCAACGTTGTTAGCGTGATCATATTGAGTGCTTCGTTTGCGGAAGAAGTAACAATGGTGCCTTCACAAACCGACGCGGTGCAAGTAATCAAAACAGAACTCACAGATGATATCCAATAAATACTTGTATTTGCTTGTCTGAAGTCGGGTTTCTTTAACGTCAAATGGTAATAGATTCCACGTCCCACAAATGAATTTAAAACCTGTGCTCGATCAAAACGAAAATGTTCCTTCAGAAAACACTCAGCTCTGAGGCAGGCTGTACGTTAATGTCAATGTTGTGTGTTTGTCGTTTGAACGATATGTATTTATTAAATTAATCTTTTATAGGTTTAAATAAACACAGATGTTAAGTACATGATAATGAGCGGGCAGTACGTCATAATGAACTTGCTCGTCAAACTTAGCTAGTTTACAAATATATCTTATGTGTAGTGTTTTACAATGGTACTTGTTTAACATGCTGTATATCGCGATGGTACTGCGGCGCTATCACTTTCCCCGCGGGTGGAGGGGGTCGGGTCTCGGGCGGGGCAGAGGGGGGGGTGCTCTCACTTTCCATGCATTTTTGCCGCAAGATGTTGAACCGCAGAGATTTACGACATGTTAGCACTGCACACGCGTTACTACACACAATACTCATGTTTACCTCCTTATGTGCGTTCGTACGTTTGTGTGTATGCTCCACAATATATGTACCAGCGTGTGTGCGGATTGTAAGTTTATTTGCATGTAAACAATTTGGAGTTCTACCCATACTTGTTTTGACAGTCACACCAACAATCTCCACTTTATGATATATCGTTTTTTTACTTTAATTGATAAGTATGCCACTGCAAATTAAAGATTCCACCCCTTTTTTGGATGGAAAATTATCAAATGTCTCCTCCCACTTTGGACGGAGCAGAAGGGAGAATCTAACTTGTACTAGCTAAAATTCATCCAGGTTTCCTGTTTTGTGGTGGTGGTGGTGCGTGTGGTCGCTCTCAGATCGTTAGCCTGGAAATACTCTGACTACTTGATTTCCCGTAGTATTTCATGGGGACTTGACTCATTATCTACTAAAAAGTTTCTTTTTAAGAAGTATCAGTGACTTCTAACGCGCACCCAATTCTTATTATTTGCAATTTCAATAGGCCACTCACATATGAGCTTTGTAAAAATAAAATATATTTTTCTTATTTTCACAACTTGTTTAACACGTTGATTTAAGGTTCCTTTAGCTAATCCGACAATGATTTACTCCTTTTTGATTTAAATAACTGTTCTGCTAACCACCAAGGAACATCATCTACCAATATGAGGCAGTAGCTAGCAACTGTTCATACAAAAGACATCAACGCGCGCCTACGTCAACGTTTTTAAACGCTGCGCTGTAATGTTGTGATGTGATACTAATTACTAGAATAATACACAAGAATGCCAGAATTAAGATGGTCCAAGGCTACTCTCAAACATGTTGGAAATTCACTCCTGGCATACCATTACGGAACGATTTCAAGAGAGGTCAACTGCACAACGACTCATTGAGGGCGCGGCTTATGTCTGCTCGTGACGATACAGGCTACAATCATTGAACAAACAACGACATTATTCGCGATCACGGAGAAACATTACGAACTGGAATCTACAATCGATCTGTACAAACCTGTCATTTGGTTGCAACAAATTGTTGAGTAACCTTGATGTTTTGAGATGGTTTGTGCATAAGTAACTTCACGACTTTGCACGTCGTATTTTGGTGTGCAATCAAGTATATTTTATTGAACAACAGTTACAAAACTAGTAGTACTAGGTAACTATTACAACTGAGCAAGTTGTGCGCGCGCATGTGAATAGATCATATCCATTAATGGCGGTGATTCTGATGACGGCGTCGACACTACAGCGATGTTGTTGAGCAACACAACATGTACACCGTCAACGTTAGCGGTAGGTACCATCGCCAGCACACAGCTTACACAAACACTGCTCACGGTTGCTGCGTGCAATCGATAGAGCTACTGTACATCTGGCTTGTATTGCAAAATAAGCGTCTACAAAAACCGCCACATAGAACTGCAACGCTGGGGCCGCAACTAATCATCACGTACGTGGGCTTCTCGCAACCATGTTGGGTCGAGCTTCAGTCTAACCGCAGCTGAGCGCCAGCACGTCACACAGAGCAACTTCTCCGTTGACCTCCACAACTCACTATTTGTCAGACATTCGGACTTCTGATGCCCATTTATAGCTAATTGTCGATACTTTTATTTAATTAATGACACACACTTTCCTTTATTAAGTGTAGGCGCAGTCGTAACGAACATCTGCTGCGTTACATTCGTTACACTATCGGATACTTTCACTTCCGCGTCAGCAGTCGGGCAGTCAATCACTGACATCGGTTCAATTGAGATATTATCATAAACTAAATCATCTCTGATTCAGTACAACTCAGTCGCGCTTCAGTTGGAGCAGTGGTTCTGTCGCTCGGACACACTATGTTCGCTGCGCTACTTCACTTGCACAATTTATTAGGATTCCCTACCTCAAAAAGAAAAAACGGAACCCTTATTGGATAAATTTTTGTCTGTCTGTCATGCGTGGAGGTATCGAATTGAAATTTAAACCACCTACTTAACTCTATAGTCCATTTGTGCTGTGAAAACCCTAAAAGTGTACGCAGTCAAACGGTATGGATGTTTATGTCGCAAGTTTGTACGGAACCCGCGATGCACGGCTCTGACTCGCTCTTGGCTCGTTTTATTTTAAATTATTATAATTGCTGTTGTTAATCTATTTTGTCACACTAATAATTGTGTAAAAAATTATCTTAAAAATAAATTAAATACGCGCATAACGTGTGAAATGTTAGGTAGAGACCATGATTTTAACCAATTTTATTAACCTGCAATGTTGAGATTTTTCTTTTCCAACAAAACTATTATTTCTAGACAAATCTTTAGCATTCATAATGTACTACATTTTGGTTGTCAACAATGATGTCTTTAGTGTAGTTTGCCCGACGCCGCGCCCGCGCCGCTTATATCACTCAAGCTTTGTTTGATAACAATCGAACAAACAAACGACGCACGATTGTCGCGACACAGTATGAGTGGCTCTCTGGCGTAATATATGTTTAGCGGCAGCAGGTAACAACAACAGGCCCTATGACGACACCCGTTTGAAGCGAGAGCCTGCAACCCGGAGACCCGGGGGCCCGGGGACTCGGGGACTCGGGGTCGACAGGCAGCAAACTAAGTGTACGACTAAACGCCGACAGACACTACGCCGACAGACTGAACACCGACAACACTTTACTTCGACGGGACTCTTCGCCGACAGGACTCTTCGCCGACACGGCTCATCAGCGACGCAATGGGTAGGTTAGGTTAGGTTAAAACTGTGACCTCCTACGCACGAGCCGAGCGAGCGAAGCAAGCGGTGCCGCGGTAGCGGCCGGCGAGTGCCAGAAACGACTTGCATTATTAGAGAGAGCCATGTCGGCGTAGTGTCTGTCGGCGTTTAGTCGTACACTCCAACAAACTAACTCTCTCTATAATGTGTATTCAATACCTTTAACTATGTAGCAACTTTAAAAAAATGTTAGGAAGTTAATACTAGCAAAGTATCCACCTCGTGATTTGGTTTGTGTATCAAAATCGTTTGATTATTGTTCTAGGCACGAGGGCGCCTAGAGCTAGAGGGTTTCTTCACAGAGCTGTGGACAGCCCGCGTGCTCCCCGGTAGCTGAGCCGAGAGCGACCAAAGAGAATGTTCTATCGGTCCTACTTTATTTGCGGATGGGAAATCATCAAACAACTTCCCCCGCTGTGGGCGGGGCGGGAGGGAGTGATAGACGTGTACTGATTAAAACCCACCCATTTTCCTTCTATTGCCATTTATGTTCGGGGCCGTTGGGTCGCCGTTGGTCGTCTTCTATTGCCATTTATGTTTGGGGCCGTTGTATCGCTTTCGAACAACCCGCAACATTGGTACCTACTTAGTTAAAGTTTCAAATAATAATAAAATCGTTAATATTCTCTTCACAAGTTACTTAATGCTAGATTTACAGATGGTCAAAAGTTAACTTTTTGAGAGACTGATGCCTGAAGTAGGTTTTAGTGAAAAACCCGTATTACGTGTCATCGGGGCACTCCCGCGGCTCAACAATTCGATTCTAGTACAGGGAGTGCAGGATGCAAAACAAAGGGTGCATAAACAAAACAACAAAAAATAAGGAAAAACCAAATTTCAAATAAAAATTCTAAATGTGTGTGGAAGTAAATACCTATGTAGTCTAGTTGGTCTCGGGGTGCTGAACCTAGAAATATTTCTATAGAGATACAAATTTTAAGTAGACATGTAAGAAAACAGTCACCTGGTTTAAATACAATGTTAGTGTCATCGGTTAAATGAATGAAACACATCTGGCCAGCGCCAGCCCAGTGCCGCATGCCGGCGTGAGACGTGTGCTGCGATGACATCAGCTCACACGTCATGTAGTCATTGATTAATATTTAATTACTGAATGTAACGCGACACCGTCACAGGTGCTCTCCTATTTGTGGACATGACTCAGATCACACAGCTGACACTATTCAAAAAGCGAAGTCCAACCACTACATACTGCCACTTGACGAAACCACAACAACCGTGTTGTGTACATTTATGTTTGTTTGTATATACGTACAGAGCGATGTAGCCGTTACATGTAACAGGTCAACTGGTCACGAGTTGTGCCCGCGCTGCACGACACTTTCACCCAGCGTGGCCAGTCGACCCGCCGCCGCCGCGAACATCTCGTGGTGGCCAACGGCGACACGGGCTTTGTGTTTTTTTTTAATTTGCGCTGATTGGGAAAGACCATCAAAAAAAATTGACGAGAACACTTAACATAAGATAATTATTATTACATATATATGCATAGGCAGTTATTCGACAGACACTAACGCGTTCAGATCTCAGAAGCAAAGTCAACCCATTACGCGACAGTTATAACTCCATATCATCCATGTAAAACAACGAAACTCATATTAGTTATTGAGTGGCACGCACACTGCGTGTACGCCGCATTCACAGCGACGCGACGACGCCTCGTGGAAACTGTTCCGTGTGAACCGCGCCTTATGTCACAACGACCTTTATACGGCTCGGAAGAAACGGTGACGTGCTGTGACATAACCGACGCGAGCAAGAGATAGCGCACGCGCCAGAGTTCGCGGGAGCACACGTAACCACGGCCGAGCACTAGCAGGCAGCTTCAGGAAATGTCACACACTCTGCGTGAACAGATTCTGTACTTGTTTTAGATAGGCACAGTTCTAAATGATCATCCTTTTTTCTCCTTTTTACATTTCATTGCGTTTTATTTACTCTTGTTAAGTAAATATTGTTAAGAAATTGCAAGTTCTGATTTGCATAAATTCTTACAAAGATTTTAAAGACTTGAACCAACCTGGCGAAGTGTGGTTGTTCTATGACGTACATTTCCTCCTTATTACTTTCGAGGATTACAGTCGTGATCTTATATTATATCGGTATATCTATTTCACTTATTTATTTAATGGCGTTTGTGGAAAAAGCCACCGCAATTTTGCCAATTGGGTATTTCTAAGAGCTTTCGCTGCACATTTCAAGCAAAAACATAAGTAACAGTCCCTGTCAAATTTTAATAGTTCAATGTCACACACAAACACACACACACAGCTTATGCTTCTTTTTCTATTCTGCGACAAGGACATTAGCTTGATTTTTAGTAAATGAAATATTGTCTATAACCCTTATTTGCAAAATAACATGTTATTCTAAGTTTTAAAGAATCCAGGATTTCAAATCAAGAATTTGAAGATTGGCTTGGCGGGTGTGCAGCGGGTGCTAAGCGGGTGTGCGCCACTTGCGTACCGTAGCGTGCTGCGCGGGGGCTGGGGGGCGGGGGCGGGGGCGGGGGGGGCACCGGTGCGGGTACCGTTGGCACCTGACCCACTGCCCGCGAGGAATGCGCTCCGACTACACACGCACAGATACACATCGGTAACGGTGCGCCTGCGCTGCGCAGCTCGCACAGAAGCTCAACGACTGCGAATTTACGATCATCCAGATTTACGCTCCTCAAATCATCATTCTCTGTACTGATCCCAAGTTATGTTAGGGCCAGCGCCAATCACCACAACTGTCTAATGAAATGACGAGTAATAGAGGACGTTGGAACAAAATGGCTATACGACTAGCCCAATAATTTTGAGCTAAGGGACAGACTGCAACCACCGCCACGCAAAGCCATATTATCATTCACGCAGTCCATCTATCGTTACTTCGTTCTTCCTCTACTCTTATAATCATCTTCACATTCACTCTTCTTACATTTTCTTCATTCCTCTGCATGAAGTGTCCGCGATAGACGATTTCAAGAACTTGCAACTTTCAATACTCAACCCTCAGCGTTACCCCGCGAAGAGTGCGCCTTCTGACCGCGCGCCCACGGTGGCGCCACTGGACGCACTGGGTTAAGGTCGAGTGCACTGTAACGAGCGCGCGACCACTCTAACATAACATGTCACATAACCGACGCGCGCCGCCCTCGCTCGCGCTGCCTGCACTCGCACGCCGCACGCACCAACACCCGCGGGATCATGGGAACCGTGCCCAGTTGACCTACTGCTGTGAAACGACCTTGCATTCCAAAACACAGTTTGATTTCAATTCGTTTGCAATTTCTTTTCATACGAGCACAATTTAAAACTGGACTTATACTATACCTAGGTTATTTTATTTTATTTTCGGTTTGACATCAATTTACTGCCACAGAAAAACTTTAATTCATCACGATATGATAATTTTATCGTACGAATATTTTACAATAAATTAAGCTTCTAACCGATTCAACGCAGATGGAAAATAAATAATCAAAGAAAATAAAATACTCAAAGTATTGTTTTAGAAGGAATTTAAACAAACACGCAGTTACTTGAAGTGAAACATTTTCTGAGTATAAGCCCATTCATAAAAACAAATAGGAAAAATGAATGTTAAGTAAAAATCGACGCGAAGGACTAACAATCACGATTATTGAAGATCGTCGGATTAGTTGCAGTCATTGGAAGCTGATCGTGAATGGTGGCAGGTGGGACAGGCAGTGCGGCGCGGCTCGTGGCATCGCTCGCGCTCGCGCTCTGTATTGTGTGGTCCGATCATAAACCTCGGCGCTTCGTATACCTACAAATGATACCTGTTTGTAAATAACCTGTGTAGTGATTACTAGCGGCGCCAGACCGCGGCGACCAGGCGCCGGCGCCAATTATTTGGTGGTATATTGAATGGCGCGCATTCCTTAATAATATGCACACGAATGTCAAAGTTCAATTACTCACAGACGAAACAACGCGTCGCGCCACACCGCGCTCCACATACAGCCTCATCGCCACTACTGCAGGCTACGGGCTCCGCTGCTGCTAATCATCAAGACTTGCAACAAGAACAACATTACCCGCTGGATCCATGCGGATGCATTATATAAGATACTAGCTGTGCCCAGCGGTTTCACAAAAAATAGATGTTAGCCGATTCTCAGACCTACCCGATATGCACACAAAATTTCGTTCAAATCGGTCCAGCCGTTTTGGAGGAGTATGGAAACGAAAATTGTGACACGAGAATTTTATATATTAGAAGATAACCATGCATTCGATACATGCGGTTAAACTCTCAAAGACATTCAGAATTTGGCCATCGTCCCCATTTATATTGTGTGTTATCCGATGTGTATTTGCTTTTTTTTTAATAAACCTAAGTAGTTTAAGCTTGTGATTTTTTTAAATATTTACTGGTCAATCGACGATTACTTTAAAAGCGTTTTATATTTCTACAACGAGTTCAAATGAGTTCTTTTAGCTTATGTAAATGCTATGCATTTTTGACTTTCAGATTGTCGTTATGGTTGATAGAATGTCAGTCCCACTGAACCAGGTCACCAGCTCTATTCCCTGAGCACTAGTGCACTCAACCAGCTCTCAGTTCTGTCAAACTTGCCCGATTCGTTTTATGACGGTTTTAGAAGGAGGTAGCAGGTGACAAAGGTAATTTAAAGTTAAAATATAAGTAATCCGAGTCGCGATGAAGCATATCCGTGTGTGTAATGAGTTAGTGCGAGACGGTTGTGGACGTGCGGAAGCTTCAAGAAAGCTGCTTCCCGCATGCATTGCCGCACTGGCAACGCTCGCACCCGCGGCCGCCTCGCACCACGCGTGTGGCGCATTCTGCACCATACAACAGCCACTATGTAAGTTACAAACGTACAGGGCACTCCAGAACTATAGATATTAACTTGGGAGGTTGTAACTTTTACTGAAATCGAAGGACCAAAGAAAAAGAACAATGAAACGAATGAAATTCATCCTTATGGAACTTTTGAAATTTTCATTCAGTCTCATGGACGTATAATGTACATGAACACAATGTAGAGCTAGTAGGGTTCACAAACACGAATTTAGCGCTTTAAAATATGGCGAAGCTAAAGTCAAACACGAACACAACCATAAGGTGGCGAATTGATGCGCCGGCGCCGGCGCCGGTGAAATGCATAATAATAGCGCGTTATGAGTAGCAGGTCGAATGGCACCCGCGATCCGCGACCCGCGACCGCCGCGCTAATGTCACCCGATGCTAATGAGAGCGGCTCGAGTCACGCGCGCCAGCGGCCGCGGGCATCGTCGTCAAGCTGCCGTCACGATATCACGTCACGCTCACGTCACGCTACCACGTTACTAGGACAACTGTAAGCCGGACGATCATCATCTTCCTGCCCTCGATCCATTCTATGGACAATTTCATGTCAACATTCTACGGTCGGCACAAAACGTTTTCTGCTTCCATTGCCCCTGTCAGACGTCACGGCATCATTTACTCCTTTCTCTTTAATACCATGCCTTTCGCAATCCGTCCAACATTTCTTTGGCCTTCTTCTCCTTCCCCGTCCGTTAAAATTTAACGGACGAGGAAGGAGAAGAAGGCCAAAGCCAAATTTGACTAAAAGAGTTAGGGATATGAATATATATTCATATCCCTAACTCTTTTAGTCAAATGCGTTTCGCCTCTTCATAACATGTTCATACCAAGGCAAACGACTTCCTTTAAATTGTTATGTTACAAGCGCAACTCACTACACACAAATACTCATTCATCTTAACATTTTCATATCCACTACATGCAATAATTTTGCACCCTTCTTCTTCACAGCCCAGCATTCTGACACAAACAGGACGACAAGGCTAATCACGGACTTGTATATTTTACGCTTTAACACTATTTCATGGGTCCCAAGTTATTCCAGTGACCTGACGCCATTTCATCCATCCTGCCTTGATCCAGTGCGTTGCGTCCCGGTCTACTTCGCCATTCTATTGCACAAGCTACCCAAGGTACTAGAAGTTGAAGCAGTTCGGTATTGGCGCACCGGCAACAGTTAAGGGCACAGGATTGGAAAGTATTGCGTTTTACTCAAGCCAACATTCTTCAGGCTTTGGCACCACACCTCTAATCTACTCTGAACTCCTTGACCAGTCTCGGCAACCAGCACAATGTCACCGGCAAACAGCATGTACCAGCGAGCATTTTCCTAGACGTTCGAGTTCGTGAGAGTGCCGTATTATCACCGAGGAGAGGTAAGGTCTGAGGCTGTCTGCTTGCACTAAGTTCGACCCTTACTACAAGCCGACAGCCACATTCCCAAGCCACATGATTCATGCGAATTGATTCAATTTTATTGTCATCTAATTCATTAGCTATGGTATTACAAAAACTTGCAACATTCATTCACGCTCCATCTGATAACTTTTTACGTAAGCAGCTAAGTTTATTCGCAAGAAAAGTAAAGATTTCTAGACAACGGCTGTGTCGAGTTGTCGAAGACCATTCACATACGGAGGTGGTCGCGCGGGGCTGCCCGCTGCGGTCAGGAAGTCATTACGGAAGCTGCGTTAACACACCATGCGAAGAAAGTTATTTTGAGCTACGATTACATACTCGTACTAAGAAAAACAACTTTTACCTCACGTCATGTGAAAGGTTAACAAGTGGTAAGTTTGTAACGGTAAAGCCGTTACAAACTTCCCACTTGTTCAGACTCGTTACTGTTTGGGATTCAGATTTACCCTGTTCTTGAGATATAAACTAGGATACAAGCAGACTTGGAAATTTTGAACTTCTTGAAATTCTGAACAAGAATGTCTTGAGCAAACTGTTCAATTAAGGCCCAGATAAAAATCAGTGTAAGTCTGGTATAAGCTAGCTGCTAGAGCATCAGATGTTAGCGAGTCAGGTGATGAGTCGTCGAGTGCTGGGCGCTGGCGGGGCAGTCCTGCGCGACTCGAGGCGGCCGGTGGCCCGCCACGATCGCACTTGATCGCCGCCCGATCACTTTCCCACGGCGGCCGCCACCGGCCACAGGTCCTCACAGTGCTACGGAACATATACTGGAATATGTTCCGTAGCACTGTGACGACTGTTCCACTTGTGCACATCTTTCTCAGTGATGTTTGGATGCAAAAGCGGCGAAATTGTGATATCTTTATATTCAGCATTCAAATTCGATGTTCAAAGCTTTGTTGAAGTCAGGATAACATATAAGGATGACTATAATGATGATGAGGACGACGAAAGCTTACAGTGCTGGTTGGAATGGCTTGCCCTGCGCTGACTTGACCTTAAAGCATTATTGCATGGGTGTATCGTTAATGGTGTGACGGTGTAGATCATTAATTTTGGACCAGTCTGACAAAGCAAGTTTTTTTTTCTTATCAATTTCAGTATTTTTAAACTGATTTCAGTTCAGCTGATTGACATGTCACTTGTACTACAGAAATGTTTTCGCCGCCGCCAACATTCGTCGCTCGCCGGTTTGTGCTGACGAGCTCGGCCACCGGTGCGAGTGGAGTGACCCACTGGCCTGCAAGCCAGCGCGACTTGCTACTGTGTAACTTGACACTGCCCTCAGTGGCTGGGACTCTTCGTTCTATGAACCGGTGCCGTTAGCGACATGGATTATTCTCGTACAAAAATTTAATCACACTAGATAAGTCTAACATTCCTGACTATGCCATATCAAATATACAATATAAAGATACTATTCATGAAATATTAAGATACTTAATGAACCTAATTAACATGTTTGAATTATAACGGCAAACATTATGCGCGACTATCTGAACCATAGTTGACACACTTATGAAAGTATCACGAGAGTAATTATAATAAAAATCTATCCAAACGAACGCTTCTTGTCTTCGTATTTATGATAATAATCATCTCATTTCATGTACTTGTCATGCTCTACGAGATAAAACTAGGCTTCAACGAAAATATACCCGCCGCATTCTGAACAAAGAATGCTCTACCTACATTAAGTAACAGACACTTCCTGGAAAAACAGTGGAAATAGGCGCGAAAGTTGCAGCTCGAGGACTGCGACGATATTCCCATTTTATTTTTCTGCCAGTAGGTAAATAAATGTATCATAGTTAAGTAGACACCTACAGTTAGTCTTGTAGAATTAAGCTATCTTATAAATGGAATCCCAACAAGATTGGCGGGATGCGCTGATGCGCTGATGCGCTGGCCACAGTAAGATGAAAGTGCAGCATAGTTCGCCGTAGGCTTTCTACTCATCTTTCTAGTGGTGTGGTGTGATGTGAAGTGAGAAGGGTACTCACCGACTAGCAGCAGCAGCGCGATGGCCGCCGAGGGGGTCATCGTGAGCGTTGGAACACGAGAACTATAATAGAGAGTCGCGCGAGCTGCGCGGTGCTGGGTCACGTCAGTGCAGCGCGGCTGCTTCGCGGGTACTGGTCGCGCGCGCGCCGCACCAACAGTTTTGGTGCGCGCGCGTTGTGCAACCCTGCCCCGCGCCTCCGCGCTCTACGCTCTCCACTCAACGCAGATCCTCTCATTTGCCTTATAAAACTTAAGTCATACATTACCCTCTCTCTACTACTTCCCCTTACTGCATCGAAACAGTGAAAAGCTTTTTCCAAGGCATAACTACATCGGCGGCGGCGATCTCTCGCGGCGGCCTTGATTCAGTCCATGGTTTGGAGCGAGAGGGAATGGGAAGTGGTTACCTCCTGAGGGAGAGAACCTCAAACCAACACAGTCGCCGCGGGAGCCGCCCCGGGCGCCGGGAGCCGCCCCGGGCGCCGGGCGCCGCGAGACGATTCCGGGCCACCGTAGATGCGGGCCTGTGGACGGTGAGCAATGGGTAGCTCACCGTCCGTCCGTCTATTGACGACAGGCCATGTCGACGGCGCGTTTGTGTTTCACGCGCGCCTCAAAGAGATGTCAGCAAAGCAGAGGGGGGCTGCCAGGGCCTCCGCCTACCAGGGTTGCGGGTTGTTCGAAAGAGTTACCGCGGCCCCGGAACGCAAATGGCAATAGAAGGAACATGAGTGGGTTTTAATCAGTAAAAGTCTGACACTCCCCCCCGCTCCGCCCAGGGCGGGGGAAGTTATTTGATGATTAAAGAGTTAGTCATCTAACGTATAACCTATGATGTCTTATCCTATGGTGCACCGACTTGGTATTTGACTAACATCTAGAAGTCCAAACTCAAGGTTTTCCAACGAGCAATGGAGCGCGGTATCCTAGGTGTTACATTTAAAAAACAATACTGTGCTCCAAAACAAATATATCTGACGTTACGTTAACGTTGGGTTAAAAGAGCCGTCAAATGATGCCCTGACACAGCGGGTTCGTGGCTGGCCTCGAATGATGAAAGATGGCGAGACGAATTACAAAGGTTCCATCAGAATTGAAAGGAAGTCAAGCTGGTTCGTGAGAGGTGGAAGGAATGGAGGGACGCCTTTGCCCAGGAGTGGGACAGAGCAGGCTAGAAAACTACCCTTATTGAAACCCTACCCTTCCTAGCTTATTCCCGCGGCTGCGCCCCCTTTTCTCTGTGGAATTCGATAATTGTACCACTAGTCCACTATGATTTAAGTGAGCCTATGTGCTAATCCAGATTTTACACTATTTACGCGAGAAATTTCCGCTCAGTACTTTTTGTGTAAAAGAGTAACAAAAACCATATAAAATAAAATAAAATAAAAAATAAAAAAAAATAAAAAACCTTATATTTCTTGCAATCTTAAATACAACAATGACATATCTTAACTAAGTGTTAGTACTTATTAAATAATCTAGTTGTGTTAGTATATCCTTATATTAGATTTATCCTATTTAACTATTTATTAAATTTAACTTAATCTATAATATATTTAATTATTCTGCAAGAACCCCTCTACAGGTGAAGGTCTCCTCCAAAGATGTCCATTCTTGTCTAGACTGGGCTGTTTGCATCCAGTTTATTCCTGCAACTTTTTTAATTTCATCATCCCATCTAGCATAGGGTCTCCCCTTTTTGCGTTTTCCTTGGGGGCCCAGCCATGCCGTAACCTTTTTCGTCCACCTTTGGTCTTGTAGACGTGCAACATGTCCGGCCCATTTCCATTTTAATTTTAAAGCTTGTTCTAGCCCGTCCAGTGATTTAGTGTATTTTCTAATTGTTGTGTGTCTTATCTTTTGATTTTTCTTTATATTTAGCATGCTGCGTTCTATACCTCTTTGGCATGTTATTATCTTATTCTTAATTTTTTTGTTAAACTTCCAAGTTTGGCATGCATATAATAAGCATGGCAGAAGGCAAGTGTTCAGGAGTTTCGTTTTAATATTGACAGGCATTGTGCTTTTAAAAATTTCTTTTAAGCTCCAATATTTATTCCAAGTTAGCTGGATTCTGCGTTCCACCTCTAGGTCGTTAGAAATACGGTCAAAACCCACCTGTTTCCCCAGGTAAACATATTTGTCCGTATATCTTAGAGGTACTCCATCTACTGTTATTGGCTTTTTGGTGCTATTCGTCATTACCATAGTTTTGGAAAGATTCATTTCTAGACCGACTCTCTTACTTAGTTCGTCTAGTGATTCAATCATGGACTGTAATTGAGAACTTGACTCTGATAGTAGTACTAGGTCGTCTGCGAATCGTAAGTGGCTTAGGTGTTCGTTATTGATTCTTATACCATATGTTCTCCAGTCGAGTTGAGAGATGATTGATTCCAGTATAGCTATGAAGAGCTTTGGAGATAATGGGTCTCCCTGCCTTACCCCTCTTTTAACGGGAAACCATGAGCCAGCTGTCTCTAATCTTACTTTGCTCTTACTGTCGTTATAAATACTTTTAATAACTTCTATGTATTTTACTTCCACCTTCTGGGTTGTTAGGGAGTTCCAAATGCTGTTATGTGATACGGTGTCGAAAGCTTTCTGGTAATCGATGTAGACAACGTATAGTGGTTTCCTCATTTCTTGGTATTTCTCTAAGATGAGCTCTAGGGTGTGTATATGGTCGATTGTAGAATAACCTTTTCTGAAGCCCGCTTGTTCTACTGGTTGACTTGCTTCTAGTGTCGCGCTTATTCTTTGGTTGATTATTGAGGAAAAGAGCTTGTAAATACATGGCATTAAGCTTATTGGTCTATAATTTCCGATTTCATTTGGATCACCTTTTTTATAAATTAAAATTATATCTGATTGTGACCATTGTGTGGGTGTCTGTCCCGTTTCTAAAATACTATTAAACAAATTCGTCAGAGGTCCAGCTAGCGTTTCGGATCCTATTACCAGTGACTCATTTGTGATATTATCCGAACCAGGGCTTTTGTCTGCTTTTAGTCTTAATAGTGCTCTTGAGACTTCGCTCACATCAATCTGAGTTATGTCATTCATACTGCTTACCTTTGAAGTACTTTGGTTATTGACGCTGTAGTTTGTGACCGCCCTGTCGCTGTAGAGGTTCCTATAAAAGTCAGTTGCTATGGAGACTATCTCTCTGCGGTTGTGTGATCTTATACCGTTACTGGTCAGTCCATCTATCCATGTTTTGTTTCTTCTTAGCTCTTTATATGCTTTTTTTGCACTTCCTGTTTGGTTTAGATGTTTGTTGATAGTGTAAGATCTGTGGTTGGCATAATCGATCTTTATGTATTTGCTTGTTATTTTATAAAGGGCTGAGAGTTCGTTTTTCAATGCACGGGGTTTGTTTTTTTCTTTTTGGAGGTCTTGTCTCCTTTTCAGCAGTCTTAAGGTACGTTCTGACAAAACATTTGTTCTTTTACAGGTATTTCCTTTAGCGCTTCGAGCGATCTGTAGGCTTTTGGTGATGATTGCGGTAAGGTTGTTATAGTATTTCTGTATAGGTAGGTTTTCTTGGCAGTCTAGTAAACCTTGAGATTGGTATGAGGTAAGAGATTCCTTGTATTTCACTATTTCCTCTTCGTTTTTTAATGATGCGCTTTGATCTTTATACTGACTTCTGCTCTTTTTGGACTGTTTTAGCGTTATTGTTGCTCTTACTGGTCTGTGGTCGGAAGGATAATTTATGTTAAGTACTTCCATATTTTGAATAAAATGTGGTTTATTTATTAATATGAAGTCGATTTCGTTTTTGTGTTTCCCGTCTGGTGATCTCCATGTCCATTTGTTTTTTGTTTTTTTCCTGAAGAAAGTATTTAAAATTGCGAGTTTGTTTTCTGCGGCAAAATTTATTAGTCTTTGGCCTCTTTCATTTCTTATTCCGTACCCATATGATTTCATAATGAGATGTTCTTCTTGTCTGGGCTCTCCTATTTTGGCATTTAGGTCACCCATTATTATGTATAACTTGTGAGCTGCTTTTACTGCCTTGTTTATTGTTGTGTAGAAGCTTTCAATTTCTTCTTCGCTTGCTTTTTCTGTGGGTGCATATACTTGAATGATTGACATATGTACGTCTCCAAATCTGACATTCAGCAGTGCCACTCTTTCCGTAAATCCGATATAACTTTCAATATTATTTTTACGGCTTATATTTACCAAAAAGCCTATACCATACATTCCTGGCGTGCTTCCTGTGTGGAAGAGAATGTAGTTTTTATATTCTTCGATTTTATTTCCTGTGCGTCTTATCTCACACAAACCTATTATGTCGTATTTTATTTCTTTTATTGCTTCATGCAGTTCGAGTAGGCGTTCATAAGATGAGAGTGAACGTACATTGTATGTGATTATGTATAGCTTATTTGTAGTAGATTGTAGTTTCTTTGGAGGGTTTTGGTCGTGATCTTCCACGGTGACCAGCCGGATTGGAAGATGTGTTTCATTTTTTAACGATGTACTTCGTGTGTTTTGAGAGGGGAGTGTTGATTGCTAGATGTTGTTGTTTATGGTGCTCTTATTTATAACCATAAAAAAACCATATATCCTCACAAATATTCGCATTTATATTACCTATTAGTAGGATATACAGTAAGATTTAACGAATATCTTACTTTGGCTATACTTACATGTGCCTAGCACTTATCTTAGAGCAAAACACAGGAGCGCGTGTTCATTTGGAACGAACATCTGGGGTCGGTGCGCGTACTAACTACGCTTATTGCGCATTATGTACCTATGCGATTTCGATTGATTCCTGGGTAATTCTCAATTCTTTCGAATGAGCTATAATACTCATTGACTAAGCCTCCTGGAGCGTCATTAGATAATAAATAAACAGCAACTTGTGAGCCAACGATTGTATCTGCAGATCCAATCGTTGAAGGTTTCTTAGAGTGCAGTAAGTTTTACATTCGATTCAAGTGAGGAAACTTTGTCATAACGACCGAAGCGGATGTAGGTGACGCTCGAGCCGCCAGTTGTTATAGCCGGAGTTGTTATAGCGCCGAGAGCAGCAGTGACTAATTCTCACGTGACATTTTGTAATACATAAACTGAGAAATTAAAAAACAGACCAATACGTACTTTTGTCATTAAACAATATGGAAATTATGATCTAATTTGTTAGGAGCTATCCGAACTCTACTTTTACAGCAAGGATGACCATGGTGTCCTAGGCTATCGACTGCTTCGCCACATTGTCAGCGATGTGAAGCCCCGGAAAGAGAGTACTCACGTGGTATCACCCAGCATCCTTACCTATAACATTATAAACGCGAAAGTGAGTTAGTTTGTTTGTTACGTATTCACGCTTAAATGGCAAAACCGATTTTGATGTACAGAGATAGTTGGGACCCTGGAGACGATAATCCAGTTTTAAGTGTTAATCATGAATTGAATTGGTATGAGAAGCTGACCAAACATCGTGAATGTAAACTTATACCAAAAAGTTACAATTTAAATTCGTTTCCATTGCGTACATTTATAAATACTCACCTCGTGTATTATTGAGAGGCATGAAACATTATAGTCGGTATTAGACATTCACTTATTTTGCGAACTTAAAACGATGCCACTATTATCTTCACAGTGTGCTCCATAAGCAAAACAAGGACTCATGGCTTTAGAAAAAAAAAAGATTAAGTAGCACCTAGTTGTAACACGAGTCGATCGAAGTAAATTAAGCTTGCCGAGGTCAAGGTCGGTTCGTAGATGAGTGACCATTTATTTTATAACTCATTCATCCTGTTTTTCATTTATTTTCTGGTAACGCAAACTGGCACGAAACCTCCCTACATCTCAAATAAAAGTTTCGTATATCCACAGAATAAATAAATCCACAACGAACTTATAGGGGGGTCGGGCCTGAACTAATCCGAAAAATGAATGACACGGCCGTGCCGCTTTTTTGGTCGACTTGGCGGAGGGAGTTCCAAAATAAATTGTTCCCGTAACAACTCGTACAAAATACACTTAACAAAATTATTGTACGCCAAGCACCTTTGTTTATTTCTGAACGTGGTGTGGACGAAACGAACGGACGTGTTTCGTACTTTCCGACAAGAACAAAAAAGTGAAAGTTACTTAAGTTAGTTAGCTATGATTGGCCGAGGAGAGCTTGAAGCGACGCTCGGCCAATAGAAGCGCGGCCTCGGATCACTTGCGGCTAAGAGACAACAAAACCAGTTCAGTGATTTGTCAAGTTACCGGAAGCTGATGGTATGCGAAATACTTCAAATGTTGCGACCTTTGTTATTAGTTAGAAAGTTTTAAAAATAGTTAAAAAGTGGATAAAGTGTGTGTAAAATGTTAAAAATATGTTTTCTGCTGCTTATAGCAGTAACAAAAGGTAAAAACTAGAAATTTAAAGTTACATATCTACGCGTAAGTGGAAACTTTCTACTGTATTGTTGGTGCCGTGGTGCGCCGTGTCTCGTTGCAGATTGTCGGTCACAGGACGAGGACGAGGGGCCCTACCGCGGCAGGTTCATCGGGAAACTCAACTCCTATCACCATCAGGTACGTTAACAAGAAACTCACCACATTTTCTAACACATTCCCGTTTTTGAGATCTTTTTTACAAGGTTAATTTATGTTCATAGACTAAGGATGTTTTAGTTTTATTTGGTGGATGTATACCGTGCCAATGGTAATAGCTATTTAATTCAGCCAAGTTGGTTATAAAAAATTACATACCCACACTTAAATAAAATCAAAGTTGACATTAACTGAATTAATCATAGAAGACACATAGAACATTGTAACACCACATCCGAAGGATGGACAGTAGTGTAAAGTATACCCATATTCTGCCAGTTACCCAGTAATAATAATCTACTAGGTACCTAATGTTTCAAAAGGTTTACTAGCTGGAAATCAAAACAGGTTCATACTTTAGCAAATCATGAGTGATATTGGTACCAGGTACTTACACACTCTCACAGAGGTCATTACATAGGCTGGCCCAATAACACCCTATCTGTGTATCAAACTGATGGCACAATTTTCAGCAGTTGTGAGGCCAGACTAGTTTGGTACAGTTTAGTATCTACATTAAAAATTAAAAATGCATATTTGTAGGTATCAGGAGATGTATATGCAGTAGATGACTTTACAATATTGCTGGTAAACTTTAACTATGATGGCACCGGGGATGACACATTCTTCTGGGCTGGAGATGCTGGCCGTCCAGGTCCGCAAGGCTTCATTGTGCCTAATGAGTATGGCAGGTGAGTTATGTAAGGGATGAAAATTATAAATCTAAGTAGGTATTACTCAGACCAAGACCTATTGATAAACACCCCACATGTCTATCAATAATCAAGGTTTCTTTTTTGTTTTACTCAAGGATATGGTTCATAAGATATTATATGCTTCTAAAGTCGTAACCCCCCCTCCCCCTTCAATTTTTAAAGCAATAGTAGGAAAATTATAAAGTTAGCAATAACTAAACGAAAGTTGGTTTGAAGAAAGATGATAGTTTTGGAGATAGTGACATATTTTGGCAAAATGCTTTTATTTGAGAAATTCAAAAATCTGTCCCCCACACAGGTACGAAACCCTGAAGAGAATCGTAATTTCGAGTATGTTTTCTATCGTACAAATTCCTATGAAACAAGCGCGTGTTTAATTTGGCGACAATTGCTTCTTAATTGCTCCTCTATATTTTTGACATTTTCAATTAGGTGTTGACGGTTCACTGTCTATAGGTAGGTACCTCATCGAATCGAACATTTTGAATATGATATAAATATTCATGTTCCAGGACGAACATCCTGGAGCGTTACTACAACGCGGAGGTGAGGCTGGCCGTGCCTGAGGGCAAGCGCATCTCGCGCATCAAATGGCTGGCTGTGTACGACATCGGCAGCCAGAACGCGTTCGGCGACGTTTACGTGCCCGACGAGTTCGAGGCGCCGGCCGAGCGCGCCGTGGGCCCGTTGGCCGGCTCGCCCGCCGTGTCCAGCAAGCCCGTGCGCTTCCTGGACGCCACCACCGTGCTCATCCCGGAGCTACGCTACGACGGCAGCGGCGAGGAGGTGTACTTCTGGACGGGCGTGGGACCTCAGCCCTCCTCCCGAGGCATGAAGATACCCGACGAGTATGGCTAGTGAGTAACTGCATACATGGGCGTCACCAGGGCCCCCGCCCCGAGATAGGATTTTAGTTTTTATTAATTAAGCTGTTGGTGACACGAAATGATATATTCTTTCGAATTAAACTCATCCTCAAAATATTTTGAAAGCGTAAATTCGCAATAAAGCAAAATTATCGCCCTCGCAGCCTGGAGCCGATCCGCGCGTACGCTGGCGAGGACGTGCGCCTGCAGCTGCCCGGCGACACCACGGTGTTCGACGTGAAGTGGCTGGCGCTGTGGGACCGCGCGCGCGCCGCGTCGCTGGGCAGCGTGCTGGTGCCCGAGGCGCTCAATGTGCCGCCCGCGCCGCGCGAGCCGCACGCCTACGTGTCGCCGCTGCCGCACTGCAAGCAGCTGCACCAGGACTTCCAGGTCTCCTGGGAGGTCTTCGGCAACCAGATCACCATCGAGATGGCTGCACAGGTACGCACGAGCCGCGTTTTCGTATTTGGTCGGTGGTGCTGTTGCCTTCTTAATGGTTAACCTGAATGGTACCGATCCGCGACTCATGTTCGTGAACGGGTGCCGCCTGTCGAGACTGGCCGTCTCAACAGCATAGTTAGTTTGTTCCGCAATACAGTATATGTTGCCGTCAGTTAGAGGAATATTTGGTAGTTAGCTGTATTCGGTGACGTGCTGCGTGTGCAGATGGACTCGGACGAGTACATGGCCTTCGGCGTGTCGGGCAGCGACAGCGGGTCGCGCATGCTGGGCGCGGACGTGGCCGTGGCGTCGTACGACGCGGCGCTGCAGCGCGGCCTGGCAAGCGACTACAACGTGTCGGCCGCGGCGCCGTGCGTGCAGGTGCTGGGCGCGTGGCGCGGCGTGTGTCGCGACGACCGCGTGGGCGGCCTGGACTCCAACCAGGTGTTCGGCGCGCGGCGCGAGGCGGGGCTCACCGTGGTGTCGTACCGCCGCACGCTGGCCGCGCCCGAGCCCATGGACCGCGACTGGCGCACGGACGCGCCGCTGTGGGCCGTGTGGGCGCTGGGCCGGCTGGACCACGCGCGCGAGCCTGCCTTCCACCGGCTGTACCCGCGCGGCGACGTGCGCCTGCACCTCGCCGCCGACCCGCCCACTAACGACTGCACTCGCTTCTCAGTGTGAGTACACGAAATCACGCGGATATGAAGCTGTAGCTGGACGTTTTCGTAATATTTTCGAAGGTCGGAGACACAACGCTTGTTGAACAATGAAATCCTACTATAATATTATGAAACCGTAAGTTTGTATGAACGGATGGATGTTTGTTACTCTTTCACGCAAAAACTACTGAAGGAGTTTTAATGAAATTTTACAATAATATAGCATCAGATATAACATCAGAATAACACATAGGCTACAATTCATGAAGATATATTGTAAATTCTATTACCGCGAGTATTACCGCGGGGCGCAATTAGTATGTCATAAAGCGTTCTGGCAAATAAATAAAAGTATTAAAAAAAAAACATGCTTCACCCAAGGTAGGGATGTATGAACCTATATTCTCGAATCGCACCCTCCAAATCACTCAATCACTCGCTGAAATTAGTACAACTTACGACGGACCTCCATTGATTTTATATTGAACAAAACCAAGTGATAGGATGTACGTTTTCAACCCCCGGTGTTGATTCTATCACTTGGGGTGAATCCACGAGATGGAGTCGTACGGACACAGCTACCTGTGCGAGTGTGGCGGGTTAGGCAGCCGTGTGAGTGTGGTGTGTCCGCAGCGGGGCGCGGACGGCGCCGCCCGCGTGGGACGTGGCCGAGCTGTTCGACCCGGCGCTGCGCGTGTTCACGTTCCGTCTGGGGCCCGCGGGCGGCGCGCGCGGCCTGGCGGGCCGTCCGCACGCCCACTCGCCGCCGCTGGCCTGGTACGTCAACGGGCAGCTCGCGCCCGACCTGCAGCTGCGCCGCGGCCTGCACTACTCCTTCAAGGTAAACTGGCTCTGAACCGACCGACTCTTTATTTAACGAGTCTACGACCGTCTGATACACCGTCTCCCGTCAGGTGTACGGCGGCAACGACCCGCACTCGGCCACGGAGTACCACCCGCTGATCGTGACGGCGGAGCCCGTGGGCGGCCTGGAGCGGCTCAGCGAGGCGGCGCAGCGCGAGGCCAAGGTGCTGGCCGGCGTGCACTACACGCGCCGCGGCCGACTGGCGCCCACCGCGGGTACGTATGGCTGCGTGTGTGTGTGTGTGTGCGTGTGCGTGTGCGCGTGCGCTACAGAGCGCTTGTGTTGCAGCGGGCCCGCTGTGCGTGGCGCGGCACGCGGCGGGCGCGGACCGGCGGCGCGACGCGGACTACGCCACGTTCCGCGCGTACAACCGCTCGCTGGAGTGGCGCTGCGGCAGCGAGGCGCCCGCGGAGCTGCAGGTGGCGCCCAACAGTACGTGGCCCGACCGCGTGTACTACCACTCCTTCTCGCACGCCGGCATGGGCGGCCGCATCTACGTCGTGGATAAGCACCGCCGCAACATCGCGCGCGTAGCGGGTGCGGCCGACCGGGGCCTGCCGGGGCCCCCCCTGCTGCTGGCTGCGCTCGCGCTGCTGCGCCTGGCCTGAGGGGAATGCCGGGGCCCCTTCTGCGCCTGGCCCGAGGAGCCCCTGCTGCTCTCGCGCTGCTGCACCTGGCTTGAGGGGCCTGCCGGGGCCCCTGCTGCTGGCTGCGCCTGCTGCTCCAACTGTGACTAACACGAACTATGTGGCATATGTTTTCAGAGTGAACATGTTTTATACTCTATAAAATGATCTCAAGTCGCAGCAGCTAGCTCTGTTTATAGTTCTGTAGGTGAAAAGTGAAGGGCCTTAAGTCACATTTTATAAAGTATTCAGTAGAGCTCATTAAAGATGGCCATACCTGAAATTAGATATTAAAATCGACACAGTCAGAAAAATAATTATCATATCATTGTCAAATAAAAAGTATGATTATGATGGATACTTAAGCTATTAAATTGAGATATTTTTTTAATAAATATAGTTCCTTAAGGCTGTATTATCGGACTTAAGGTTCTTTAACTTTTAAGATTTATAATGATATCTTATAGTATGACGGTACTTACGTCTTTCCTGTATAGTAAATTTAATTATTTTATAAGTTAGGTACGATACAACATCATGGAAAATGTTTTAAAAAGTAAGTTACATACAGTGCTCTCGTGAGCTAATGTATTATAAAAAAATATGAAAAATGGGTGGAATCCTTTGCAGAGCTTTCGGGAAATCGTGCAACTTTTATTTCCGACGTGTGGCTCCCAAATTGGAGCGGACCGGGGCTGTTTACAAGCGGCTCCTGCCCAACCTGAGCTATGCCGGAGTCGTGCGGGTCCATGTCCCTTTAGCCCCGGTATGGGCGCGTTCTTTAGGGCGGCGCGCCACCCACGTTCGTAGCCATTAGGCTTATCCGGGGCTACCGCACGATCTCCGGCGAAACGGCGAGCCTCCTTGCCGGATTGCCACCTTGGGATCTGGAGGCGATAGTCCTTGCGCACCTGTATGAGTGGCGCGCACAGGCACTATATCGGGGGGAAACTCCGCTACCACGGCGAATTGCCGCTTAGTGGACAGACCTCCAGCGCGATCTCATGGTGGCATGGAGAGAGCGACTGTCGCAACCCCGTGCAGGGCATGCCACAATAGTAGCGGTAAGTCCCCTCGTCCCCTTGTTGAGGAGTGGCTGGAGAGGCGCCATGGCGTCCTCACCTACCGCCTGACGCAGGTCAACCCCACCCCTGGACACTGCAGCCCCCGTAGTAAGGGCTCTCACACGCATGATGGCGTCCACAGTCGAGCGCCCCTTGCGAAACCATACTGATGTTCCGCAAGATTCGGATCCGTAGGCGGTTTGCAATTACTCTTTCAAAGAGCTTGCCCACCTCGTCGAGCAGCACGGTGGGACGGAATGCGGACGGAGAGTCCGTAGAGCGCCCCGCTTCTGTATGAGGACCAGCTTCCCCGTCTTCCAACGAAGTGGGAACTAGCGTCTCTCCAAGCATGCGCTTAGGAGCCCAAGTGGTCGGGGCCCAAGAGCCAGAAGCCTATTCGATTAAGCCACACACCTATAAGCACAAGAAAGGGGGGGGGGAGTGTCAGACTTCTACTGACTAAAACCCATCCATGTTCCTTCTATTGCCCTTTACGTTCCTGGGCCGCGGTATCTTCTTCGAAAAAGCCGCAAGCCCGACAAGCTCAAAAAAAAAGTTGCAGGATTTCCCGAAAGCTCTGCAAAGGATTCCACCCATTTTTCATATTTTTTATAATACATTAGCTCACGAGAGCACTGCATGTAACTTACTTTTTAAAACATTTTCCATGATGTTGTATCGTACCTAACTTATAAAATAATTAAATTTACTATACAGAAAAGACGTAAGTACCGTCATACTATAAGATATCATTACCTGCTATTACTACTAGTGCTCTATAGCTAGTCTTACTCCTCCGATTGTTGCTACAGGTATAGGTTGTCGTTGGTAGCTCCAGGCACATTAAAACTCCATTAGATTTCGTATGTTGAATTCAGTCCGCATGTTGAATTCAGTCCGTATGTTACTCTGGACCGATTTCCTGTACCTATCTCCGGCTTGAATTTGTGCGTTCCCCCAACAAAATGATTTTCAGATTCCCAACTTCTGTATTTGTTGCTCATGTTTTAACTTTAATTGCATAGCTAATAACGTTAATTTCTTTCATTGTTCTTTGACTCGAGTTCTCCAAAAATGCTTTATTTGTAATTTAATTGTATTTATAGTTTTGTACATTATGTATGATAGAAAAAAAAATGTCAGAAATATTTCATTCATCACAATAATACAAGTTTATTGTTTGGTACATCTCTATCCTTGCCGTAAAAGTGCGGGATTTGCAGACATGATGTTGTGAAAAATGAGTCTAATATGAATGAGTCTTATATGCCTTCAAATATATATTTATAAAAATAGTATATTCTTATAATTATTTTTGTAAATAATGGACTGTGCTCGTGACGAAAATAAAATGCTTGAATACTCGATACGTGTTTTTTTTGTTCATTCTAATTTAATTTAATTACAATACAGTTTAAATTTATCATAATAGTATAATTTTATTCTAATCCTATGTCGTAACGCGAATAAGTGTAGTCGGGTCGGCTCAGGCGCGGTGCAGGTCCACGAAGTCGCGCAGCGTCCGCGGCAGCGCCTCGTCCGGCACCCGGCGCCGCCCGCGCAGCAGCGCGCGCGCAGCCAGGCACGCCAGCGTCACGTGCTGCAGCACGCACACGCGCGAGCCGCGGTTCAGCGCCACCAGCTCGGCCGGCGAGTCGCCGAACTTGTTGGGCTGGTCCAGGTGCGCGCCGCCCGCCAGCAGCACGCGCACCAGCTCCGTGCTGAAGTTGTACGGGATGGCGGCCACGTGCAGCGGCGTGGAGCGCGCCTCGTTGCGCCGCGCCACGTCCGCGCCGCACGCCAGCAGCAGCGCCACCACGCCGGCGTGCGGGAACACGGGCGTCGCGTCCAGCTCGTCCGCGAAGTACGTGGAGCGGATCACGTTGAGGCGCGACACGCACAGGTGCAGCAGCGTGTCGCGCGTGTGCGCCGAGCGCACGTCGGCCTGCACCAGCGCGCGAACCGCGCCCGCCACGCCCGCGCGCTCCCCGGGCGCGGCGCGCGCGTGCAGCAGGAACACCAGGTGCGTCACGCAGCGCAGCGCGCGGTCGAACGTGTCGGCCTGCGCCTTGAACACGGGCCGCGCGTCCAGCAGGCGCCGGCAGCCCGGCAGCTCGTCGGCCAGCAGCCGGAACACGCGCAGCACGTCGCCCAGCGCCGGCAGCCCGCGCGCGCGCTCCAGGCGCCCGGCGTGCGCGTCCAGCATGAGCCGCGTGATCGCGCACGCCGTGTGGCACGTGTCGGCCGACAGCAGCGAGTCCTTCTGGATGCGCAGCTGCAGCGCCCAGGTCCACAGCTCGATGCAGCGCTGGTAGCGGAAGGCGTCGGCGTAGCTGGCGCCGCGGTACATGAGGCGGAACACCGTGTCCTTGTGGTCCGGGCCCAGCACGCGCGCCACGACCAGCAGCGACTGCATGCGCAGCGAGTCCATGTCCGTGGCGATGGCCTCCAGCTCCAGCAGCGAGCGCCACTCGCGCACGCGGCCTAGCGCCGAGGCCGGCGCGCGCACGGGCCGCTTGGGGATGTACACGCCGGCCGCGTGCCGGATGGCCGTGCCGCGGCGCCAGGCGCCCAGCGCGGCCGACACGTCGTTGAACTCGTCCAGCTGCGTGCTGCCCAGCAGCTCGTAGGCGTCCGCCATGCGCGCGGCCGAGTAGCGCACGCGGCCGGCCAGCAGGCTCACGATCTGCGCGGCGCCCTTGAGGCACGCCGTCCGCAGCGCGTCGTCGCCCGCGCGCGACGCCAGCAGCGGGTCGGCGCCGTGCTCCAGCAGCAGTCGCGCCGTCTCCACGCGGTGCTCCTGGATGGCGTAGTGCAGCACGGTCTTGAGCTGCGTGTCGCGCGCGTTCACGGCCGCGCCGTGCTCCAGCAGGTAGGCGCACAGACGCACGGACTGCACGCTGTTGATGAGGCACGTGCCGCCGTTGTGGTTGGGCCGGTGGATGTCGGCGCCGCGCGACACCAGGAAGCGCACCACGTCCAGGTGCGTCATAAAGCAGGCGGAGCGCACGGGCGTGGAGCCCGAGTCGGAGCCCGCGTTGACGTCGGCGCCGGCGTCCGCCAGCACGCGCAGCACCTCCAGACGGCCCGCCACGGCCGCGCACCACAGCGGCGTCACGGAGTGCACGGAGCGGTCGTCGGGCACCTCGTACACGCCGCGCTGCTCCAGCTCGGCCGCGCACACGTGCACGAGGTACTCCACGATCTCCACGTTGCCGCGCTTGCACGCCACGAACAGCGGCGCGCAGCCGTCCAGCTTGCGCGAGCACAGCGCGCGTCGGGCCGCCGGGCTCATCCTGCGCACGCAACAAATTTACCTTTCACTTTATTGTTAAGGATCTGCTTACATGAAGTCTGCATGTCGCATATTGCATATTGCAAGCCATAGCAAGTAATGTTTCAATACAATTGCTTTGTGCATGAATGTCAAGTTCATGACATGCAAAAGTACTGCCTTCTTTAATGAGTTTGTTTCTGTTTTAGATCATGACATAGATGTTAATGCTTTATCGTATGGCGCAGTTTGATGATGCGAGTGGGACGCGGCGACGCGCGACTGCCCGCTGCGCAATAAATCACCGCATTCACAATTATCTTGATCATATTGATAATACACTCCCTTGACCCACTAGCTACGAGTGCCTAATAGTAGATGACAACTTGTTTTTAATATAATTAAACCTACATTTCGATTATTTAGAATCTTCCAAAAGCAAGTGAGACTCGCACACCAAGGTTTCCTTATAAACTTGCGAAATAAACAGCCATATCTATTGGGTGGCGTAGACTAAGAGCGCTGAGTTTTTTCACAGCCTCTCGGCTACCATACACTCAACTCTGTGGTCTCCCACAGAGTTGAGTAAATGGTTTTTATTTCAACTCTATACCACCATGCTTTCCCGAGATAAAGAGTCTTGAAAGACGGACATTCAATAAAGTCATCCAATAAAGGTTCCTTTTGAGGTACACTAAACAAAACTCAATTTGTACTTCATAGTATCTTTATGGTAAAAATATTAAATCTTGTTGAAACCAAGTTTTCATTGAAAATGTATAACTATAGAAATTAGAGGGGGGAGAGCCAACATTTTTACAACTTGAGAACCAAATATCTCATTAACCATTTACATAAGAAAAAAGTATACTTACACAAATACCTCAATGTCATTTTGTCAGACCTATAGATAGATAGGTACCTGACAGTTCCATACAATTTTTTTATCAATCCTCATTTGCATGTGTGGAGGGGATAGCCACCCTTATTTATTTAATTTGTATAATTTCGTATCAGTTGTGTAGAGGCTCACAGATAGTATCTACTCTCCAAATATCAACTACATGGTGCCAACAGGGTCGGAGGACTAAAATGGCTGTGACATGGAAAAACAGACAGTTGGATAGGGCAAACCTATTACAGTTCCGTTTGCTATTTGGTAAAGGAACCATAAAACAGATACAAAACACTTTTCTATAAAAAAAAACAACACGAGAAAAACAATAACATAAAGGATAAGCAAAATCTGGCCAGGGTATTTTATCTCCGTAGATTCATATGTATAGTTGTAACAAGATGCAGATTCCAATATTTTAAATACTGTGTATGCCTTTTTGTTGCCTTGAGGTTGATGTCAAACAATAGAATGTGGAAGTCCCAATGTTCTTTAAATTTCAAAGCTAAATTCTAAAGCAAGTTTATAAGCTATTTAATATCACACTATGACCCATTGAGCAGTGCAAAAATTCAGTAAATAGTCATGGTGGCGGTAAAACTGCAAGAAACAGCCAGTCTAATTATGTCTTTAAATCTAAATTTCTATAGTGTGGGTATGTAAGGCATGAAAGAAACTCTTGATTTCTTACAGACATGGAATTGTTGTTATTGGCACACACCAATAATGTGAAGTGAGTACCACAGATGCCAATCATGCAACATTTATCTGTTATACAATATATTTTAACAGGCTTCTGGGCCGAGATTCAGCTCTCTACACGTAAAAGTTAACAAATAACTATTGAAGAGCAACTGCGATGGTGAAAAGGGTGAAGCTGACAGCTAGTTGCGACGGTGTTACCTCTCGAGCGCAGTGCGTAGTTTGGCGGAGAGGCGCGCACCTGGTGCACTGTGGCGGCACTCTTGCATGAGCTCGTTGTATGTGGCCTCCTGCTGTTTGGCGACGTCCGACTGCTTGCTGCTAGAAGCACCGCTACTGCTGCTGCTGCTGCTGCCGCCACCGCCGCCACTCTCCTCCCACATCGCCCGTGTCTTGGACCGCGTTCCCGCCAACTTGATACGCTCGCTTTCGGCTCTTTCGAGCCGAACAAAGGTACCAAACAAAGAAACTTTCCCAATTCAACAATTTTCTTAACTGACGTTTGTTTTGGTTTTCTATTCTTCCGTCTTCAACAGAGACAAATAAATTGACAGATCAATCGATCGATTTATGGTTATAGACTTAAAGTTCTACTTGTCAGGGACGACAATCGACTAAGAATACTAATCGAATAAATAAACCATAGAGAGAGTTCAGAGCCGAGAGAGAGAGTTCAAATTAAGTTTGATATTATTTGTTTCACCGAAGCTCACCGAACATTGGTTAAAAGATCATGAAATGTTAATTCTTACTAATATTATAAAAGCGAAAGTGAGTTTGTTTGTTTGTTACCTCTTCACGCTTTAATGGCTGAACCGATTTGGATGAATTGGTACATAGATAGTAGAGAACCAGGAAACGGACATAGGCTATTCTTTTTTTAAAAAGAGTGGAATACGAGGAAGAAAGAGGGAAGAAACGGGAAAACTTAGCGTTGCTATTACAAATCAATAAAGCGCTACCGAATTTAACGCGAGCGAAGCCGCGGGCAAAAGCTAGTTAATTATGAAAATTATAGTGTAGGCAGTTGCTATAACCGTAAATAAATCTAAGATGCTGGGGGTTGACTAATCTTAGTCAAAAATTTTATTTTTCTTCGGAATAAAGGCCCATTTTAGTCGTCTCCTTTAGAAGTCATATTGATTTAGTTTTGATCAATCGGTTGAACTTAATATTGAATTGTCTTGTGTTGACCTAGATAAGCATATTGTGCGTTTACAGGCCCCCAAATTATCAAAACTACTCTTTATTTAAGTCAGTAATGGAAGATGCTTTGGCAAAACATGCAACGGGTAATAAATCGTTAGTCATCTGTGGTAACTTAAACAACAATATTTTAGATGAAAATTCAAATAGCATTCTTAAATCTTTTTAAATAATTTAATTTGTTGAATGTGTTTTCGGAGCCAACCCGAATTACTACAAATACCGCTACATGTATTGATAATGTTTTCTGTTGCTGCGACTACTTAGATAAATCCATTGTAAATTACCTTCCCTCTGATCACACCGGTCAAACCGTCGTTTTCGAGTCCTACAAATCATCACAAAAAAATCAGACACAGTCTAGACAAATAACACCCAGCAATTTAAATAAATTTAATAAGTAATCTAGTCATTCCGGGATATGATATTAACAATGTAAATCATTTTTATGAGGAATTCTTTTCGGTTGGCTACACCGAGTTTAATCATACGCTAAAAATAAAAATAAATCTATTAACCCAAAGTTTATGTTTAGTGATTGGGCAACTAAGGGTATAAGAAAAAGTAGGGAACGACTGTTTGAGCTTTACGGCCTTAAGCCTTACATCAACTCGGAAACATTCAATCGCTATGTTGTAACGTACTCAAAAATGTTTAAAAACACCTGCACGGTAGCTAAAGCCTTATTCATAAGCAACAAGATTAAATCCGCTAATAATAAAATTTAGACGGTTTGGAAAATAATCAATAGTGAAACTAATAGAAATAAAAAAAATAATGATATTACACTAGAGTCTTCACGTGGTCTTCTTACTACTAAAAACGAAGTTGCTCAAGAATTTGTGGATTTCTTTACTAGTATCCCAATTAAAACTACAGAAACGTTAAATTCCTCACCCTTGCTTTCTGTTGACTTATTAAGAGCAAACGTTTTACCATGCCCGGTTGAGTTTCAGTTTAAAAATATTAACCCCACTGTAGTTATTAAAGCTTTTAAACAAATAAAAATCAAATTAACCGAAGACCTTTGGGGGTTGTCTATTAAAGTTTGTCAAGCTATCATTGAGACTATAGCACCGTACTTAGCCTTTATATTTAACTAGCTTTCACCCGCGGCTTCGCCCGCGTTAAATTTGGGGTAACACAGTTCCCCTTGCGCCTTATTGATTTGTAATAGCAACGCTAAGTTTTCCCTTTTCTTCCCTCTTTCTCCCTCACATCCCATTTTTTTTTTAAATATTAGCCTATGTCCGTCTCCTGGTTCCCAACTATCTCTGTACCAAAATTCATCAAAATCGGTTCAGCCATTAAAGCGTGAAGATTTAACAAACGAATAAACAAACAAACAAACTCACTTTCGCTTTTATAATATTAGTAAGGATAAGGATTTGTGTTTGGACCAAGGAGTCTTCCCGGACCTTATGAAATACAGCAAGGTAATACCACTTCTCAAATCTGGGGACAGTAAAGACACTAATAATTATAGACCCGTATCCTTTTTGCCGGTTTTCAGCAAGGTGTTTGAAAACGTAATACTTAACCAAATGGTCAACCGCTTTAACACTAATAAAATCTTACATCAGTATGGTTTCACCAAAGGACGTTGTACGACTGACGCCGGTGTCACCCTATTAAAACACACATTTACTGTGTGGGAAGAAGCACAGGATGTCATAGGGATCTTTTGTGACCTCTCAAAAGCATTTGATTGCGTTAACCACGAAACCCTTCTCTTAAAACTTGAACATGACGGCCTAGGGAAACTTGCCCTTTTTTTTCGGGTAGGAAATCATCGTATGACTTCCCCCGCTCTGGGCGGAGCGGGGGAAGTCAGACTTGTACTGACTAAAACAAACCCATGTTCCTTCTATTGCCCTTTACGTTCCGAGGCCGCGGTATCTCTTTCGAACAACCCGCAACCCCGGCAGGCGGAGGCCTTGGCAAGCCAGAGGGGCTTGCCAAGGCCTCCGCCTGCCTGGGTTTGCTGAGGCTTTGCTGACTCTCTTTGATACGCGCGTGAAACACGGCGCGCCGACGACACGGCCTGTCGTCAATAGACGGACAGACGGTGAGCTACCCATTGCTCACCGTCCACATGCCCGCATCTATGGTGGCCGGGAGTCACAATGGTGACACCCGGGCGTTTCCTCCCGCCCGATTATGTGCAGGAACCTCCCGAAACTTCCATGTCCGTTGAGGACTTGCGTCAGGCGGTAGGTGAGGACGCCATGATGCCTCTCCAGCCACTCCTCAAAGAGGGGACTTACCGCCACTATTGTGGCGTGCCCTGGGAAACTTGCCCTTAGTTTAGTAACATCGTATTTAAATGATAGACAGCAGCAAGTACAATTAAATGGTGTCAATTCAATGGGTTTAAATGTAAAGATGGGTGTACCACAAGGATCGATATTAGGTCCCTTCCTTTTTTTAGTTTATATTAATGATCTACCCTATTTATTTAAAAACCAACCACAGATGGTGTTGTTTGCTGACCTAATATTAACATACCTAATATTTAAGATAAACAGACGTGCCACAAATCTTGACGATGTAAATAATGCCATAGTGCAGTTACATAATTGGTTTACCGCTAATAATTTAGTATTAAATGGGAAAAAAACGAAGTGTATAAGATTTGCTCTACCAAATGTCAAAAACAGTGAGTGTGACATAGTATTGAATCAAGACAAACTACAATTCGTCGAAAAACTGTTTTCTTGGGAATAACCCATATATATATATATATAACCCATCTTTACATGAGCGAAGAAAAATTGCAGATCTTGCTTTCCTTTATAATGTAATGAACGGTTCTATTGACGTCCCTGAGCTGGTGGCCAAGATTGGACTACGTGTACCTTCTGTGTTTCTTAGGAGACCTCGTTTCCTTCATGTACCTATTGTTAAAACTGTCTACAGGCATAATTATTATATTTTAAGAGTATGTCGAATATTTAATATCGTTTGCCGTGATGTTGACCTAGATTTATTTACAAATAGTGTCCAAAAATTAAAAAAAAATGTTGAATAACTTTTGCTTTCAAGATTGACTTTATTCTGAAATTTGTTTTTGTTTGTTTTCTATTCTGTTCAGATATTATTTAGATGTTTAACTATCACGCTGGCTATGCCTTTTGTTAATTTTATACATTATATTTTATAAGTGGAAACTTGTAATTGGCCTTCTTTTTCATATTGTATCTGAATATTTAACTGTATTAGCTGTAAGTTTTCTTAAAAGTAATAAAATAAAATAACACTCGATTCAAAGCTACAATGGGGTCCGAATTCCGAAAATAACATCTCTTGCAGGACGCCTTAGTTCAGCAGCATAATTATGCTGTTAGAAAAATCCGTCAGTTTACTGATGTAGATACCGCAAGGCTAGTCTATTTTAGTTATTTTCATAGTGTAATGTCATACGGTATTTTACTTTGGGGACGGGCTGCAGACATCGAGTCTATATTTATTCTGCAGAAAAGAGCCATCAGAGCCATATTGTATAACCTACGTAGGCGAGATTCTTTAAGGATATTAGCATCATGACAGTACCTTGTCAATATATGTATAAAAACATCATATATGTCATTAAAACTTTACATCTATTTAGTAAAAGAGGCGACAGATACAACTGTAAATCAAAAATCAAAATCAAAATATTTTTATTTCACATAGGCCTACATGGGCACTTATAAAACTTTAAGAAAAGATGCACGGTTCGGGTTGGTCGTTTTCTATGGAGAAGAACCGGCAAGAAAATCCATAGTTACTCTTTTAAAATCATTTGCTTTTACAATGTTGTTGTTACAGCGTTAGCACTTAAGTATGAGAGGACAGCGTAGGCCCGACAATAAGTCATTGCTTACTTTACAAAAAGTAAAATAAAATAATACGTTAACATAAGTTAACAAGCGTCCAAGAATCTACAAGGCCAACCATGTCCACTCATTCACAACGAATTGGTAGAAAAGAATCTATAAAAAAGTAAAAAAATATCTGCAAAAACAAAATAATAACTAAGAGACGAGTCACACAGATGTTGCTATCAGTACTGTAACTATTCAGAACAAGGGTGATATAAATATGTGATGTGACAACCATTGCAAAAAAAAAAAATGATTAAAGAGATCACAAAAAAAACAAGATTGAGAATAGTTAGAGACATCCACAAATTTGTGCTCATTATAGCTACCAGAGAAGCCGCATGCGCAGAAGGAACTATAGCCAAACTTCTTTATCTTCAACGTAGTCCTTGATTTTGTAATATGCGTTTTTAATAAGGACACGTTTTATGTAGTTTTTAAACTTTCCATCTGTCAGTTCCATAACTGATTTCGGCAACTTGTTATAAAAGCGTAAGCGTAGCTGTTTATTAGAAATGACTTGAATGCTAGTTTTTGTTAATCTTTTAGGAATTACAATTTCGTACTAGAAAGAGGGACCAATTAGTTCAACCAGGTTTCAGGTTAGCTAAAGTAGACTCGTCTTTCATGGGGTACTGTTTGAAATGCTACAATAAAATACCTCCCCACATTCTTCAACCGAATGAAACGAAATTTAAATCTTGTATTATACGTACACTATGTAGGCAAGCATATTATAAGTTGGGGGATTATATTGATGATAAAAATGCTTGGCTCAATGCTGGTCCTGCTCCACAAGCATAGGGGTAAACTCATTGATTAGTATCCGAAGCCATAGTGGAAGCTGCAGAAGATTGTAAGACTATCTTTGCAATGTATAGAATCAATGCTCTTGTATTGTACAATTTATTAAGTCCATATGTGACTGCTATGTAAATGTATTATCATTGACTTTGCGAAGCCCTGGTGGTTGATAGTGTCATGCTCACTTAAATGTCTCGTTGATGGTGGCGGGTGTGTCGGGTCATTTTGCTCCCTTCAAAATGGTCGAGCTTAACCGTATAGTTCGGTACGGACCCCTTCGGGGGCTCGACATTCAAAACTCCGCTGGCTCGGTACTGGCCCCGAAAGGGGTCGGACATTTAATTGGGCTGATCCATACGTCATGTTCGTGAACGGGCGCTGTCAGTTGGGAATGGTCATATTTTAGTTACCACGGTCATTTTTAATTTATAAAGATTTTAAATTGAATTTTGCTTTTTATTTACTCTCGACGCTCTTACATAATCGTATATTCGTATCGTATTATTGTATAATCTCTCAACATGAATGATGTTAATACGTTTTTTTTTTAATATAATATAAAAGAGTGTCCATGGAGTTTCTTGCCCATTCTTCTCCATAGAAATCAACGCTTTGGAATGGGCAACTACAGTACTTTCACAAGTTATTATGCCTTGTGACCGAGACTAGATTCATTTTGTTTCTTGACATGCAAAAGTGCTTGTAATAATCTAATTGAAATAAATGATTTGATTTGAGCGAATCAACGAATAAAAATAAAATAAATAAAATACAATTCATTTATTTCGGATAACTCGATCCATATTAAAGACACATTAAAACAAAAATCAAATCAAACATGCAACCCAATTAAAAGTGAAATTACAAATAAATTAAATTAGATTAAATTAAATTGAATTAAATACATTGAATTAAAATTATATAAATTACATTAAATTAGATTAGATTTATTAAATTAAATTGAATTAAATTTCATTTTAATTAGATTAGACAAAATAAATTAGATTAGTTTAAAATAAATAAATTGAATTAAATTAGATTTGATTAATATAAATTAGATTAAATTAAATTAGATTTGATTAATATAAATTAGATTAAATTAAATTATCTTAAATTAAATATCTCCACTAATAATCAAACTACAAATGATAAACTCAAATTTAAATGTTTTTTTGTTAAATTTATTTTCTAAGAAATATTTAAAAATGTAATTTTAAGAAGATAAGTGAATAAAGAGAAAAATAATCAAACTACAATTAAGGTTACATTCAAAAACATTAAATTATACGTTCGATAAGACATCTCCATAGTGTAGAAAACATCCTGAAGATGTTGTTGTATTGGACACGCAGGACCTCCAGCGATCTTTTGGTGTGACTGACCCACAGATTTCCTGTATAAAAGCTTTGACAATAAGCTTGAAATACATTTTTAAAACTTAAATGCATTTTTTTATGGAAGGCGAAGTAAACATAAACGACACACCACGGAAATTATATGTTTACACACAGGTGACACTGGTTAAAAGTAAAAACAACCACACAATAAAGAAACTCGAACACATTGACATAGTTTGCTATCGTAAGACAAATTCTTATTGCTGCCATAAGCCAATGGTAGCGTCTGTACACACGGTGACACATCAAGCTATACATTTCCTCGCTTTACAAATGTCCCGTACAAAAAGTGATCTTCATGAACTGGTTTTATATATCTTGATTGGTCGCCGTGTGTATCAGAATTAAAGTTTTAAAAATCATGAAATAAACTTGAAATGTGTTTGGGTAGGTTAGTTCCCCTGTCCTGGTAAACGATCGGCGGTGGCGATCTCTCGCGTCCATAGGCTGCAGCGAGATGGAATGGGAAGCGGTCCCCACCTACGAAGCACTTATGCTACCGAAGGAAGTGGCCGAACGTTTGAGGGAGAGAACCTCAAACAAACACAGCCACCGCGGGAGACCCTCCGGGCGTTGGGCGCCGCCAGATGACTCCCGGCTACCGTAGATGTGGGTCCGTGGACGGTGAGCAACGGGTAGTTCACCATCCGTGATAGATAGAAATAAAACTATTTTGGTATATTTTTTGTACTTACTGTCTTGTGATGCACCGCAGTTTTGCGGATTTGAAGTGGCAGAACGTTTTTAATGAATTCTATATTTGTAAACAGCACTTGCTTGCGACATAAAATGATATTTATAATGGTGTCTATTCGTTAATTCACTCACGGAAAGACGCCACTGTGCATCAATATGGCGTCTGTCGGTTAATGAACTGGTGTGTATGTGCTATTTACTCTGAGAAAAATTAGCATCAAGTCGACTACACATATTGTATGCTGTTAATAGTAACAGCATACAATACGTTTAGTCGACTAACTCACTAGGCCTGAAGTGGGTGACAGATTCAGTGTCACTGTCAAAATTCCCTGCTGCCGCTTCCACTTGAAATTAGTTAATTGATATTGTTTGTTTGTTTGATTTGATCTATCTTGACACACAACATAAAGCCCTATTTTCCTCTGGTTGCAATAAAATTGTTTCGTTATAACCTAGTTGTAAGAGTAGTGAACATGAGTGACAACAGTGAGCACACGAATGAAGAGGAAGACTGTGATGATTTGCCGCCGATAACTGTCAATTCTTCTTCTAAAAACTCGGTACCTAGTACAGCATCATAACACGGCCGATTATTCCAAATCCAGTATAGTATATTTATCTTATAAATAAAGGAATTATTGAAATAATTCCTCTTTCGCTTCAGACCAAGTCCTTTTTTGATACAATGTACTGACTGATACTTCTTGATCTTCTTCAAGTTCTGTTTCTCTTACTCTTTTTTTTCGTTTCCAACATTTGGAACCAGAAGAGCGAGAATGATCATCTTTTCAGCATGTTTAAGATATTATCTTCCCTTATTAAGATAATGGTATAATGCTTACCAGTAAGCCAGTAAGTAAGTAAAACGCTGTCTTTTTTATATCTAACTACCGGCAATATTTTACTCATATAAATTATGGCAGTCTGCATAGTGGCTTAGAGCATCGTAAGCCTATTGGCATTGGCTGTTTACTGCCTACACAAGTGTGGGTCGTCTTTCATTTTATTTTTGGTGGGCATAGTTACACATCTTACGTTTAGGAGCTATATTTTCTTCACTTGGTAGCCACCACCACTGGTTTGGCATCAGGGCCCAAAACTGGTTTTAGTGTCATAAACCCTCATTTGCCAAATGATTTGGTTGTAACTCGTCTTTGCATATTATGTGGAACCACCAGTGATTGTTGCTGATTTCTTCAGAAATTCATCTCTTTCTAGTTCTTTGTCTTGGTGTTGATTGAATAAATATAGGCATTAATTCCACACAAGTCCAGAATTCTATGTAAAATCACCATAGGCCACCTTCTTGTAATGTACAAACAGACAAAAAATGGAACATCTTTTGTCTGTTTCATCTACCGCCCGCATTAAATTTGGGGTAACACAGTTCCCCTTGCGCCTTATTAATTTGTAATAGCAACGCTAACTTTTCCCTTTTCTTCCCTCTTTCTTGCTCACATCCCACTTTTTTAAAATAAAAATTAGCCTATGTCCGTCTCCTGGTTCCCAACTATGTATGTACCAAAATTCATCACAATAGGTTTAGCCATTAAAGCGTGAAGAGGTAACAAACAAACAAACAAACTCACTTTCGCTTTTATAATATTAGTAAGGATATCATCTCGGGTTTCTTTGTATTTTACATCAATGGTATTATCGTGATGCATAGACGATATCAGGAGCACAGCTTTATTGAAATCGGAGGGTTATAATGATGATCGTATTATGTTCGCGCGATTATATTATGTTCAACAAACACCTTAAAGTCACAAGGCTTTCAGGGCTTTAAGTGGACAACCACTAGGCAACATTTAACTCGTTAACTCAGAACACGGTACTCTGCAACAAACTGATCATGCGTTGTTGCGTGAACAGAGCACGTTCGTGATGCCGAGCGCCGAAGAGCTGGCGGAGCAGCGCGCGCGCGATCTGGAGCGCGACCGCAAGCTGGACGAGCTGCACCTGCGCGCGCAGCGGGACGAGTGCGTCGCAGAGCTGCGCCATAGCGACTCCAGCGGCTCCGAGGGCGAGCTGGCGCTGGCCGCTGCCGCCGCCGCGCTGCGCGTGCACGACGCGCCCCGCGCCGCACGCGCCGCGCCGCCCGCCGACGCGCTGTGGGCCGCGCTGGCGCCGCCGCTGCCGCCCGCCGCCGCCTTGTCGCCGCTACCGGCGGCTGTGGACGCGCTGGCGGCGGCGCTGGCCGCGACGCCCGGCGCGTGGCCGGACGACGAGCTCCAGAGCGGCGCTGCGCTGCTGTGCGTGGCGGCGCTGGCACGGGACTCGCGGGCCCGCCGTCCCGCCGCTCGCACGCTGCAAGCGCTGCTCGACGACTGCGCTACACCCGCTCAGGTGAACTTCGGAGGCTTATCGTTTATTTGAAAATTATGTCGGTTGATAATAATTCATAACGTAATTCTAGTCAGACAGACAAACAAAAATCCAAGATTTTTCAGGAACTACGATGCCTCGGTCAGGCAGACACATAGATACAGCCCTCAAATATATAACACACTCCATTTTGATAGGGGGTTAAAAAGAAACAAGAAATCATTTAACATCTATCAAAACTTTAATGTTGCATTACGTGTGCCGCTGGGTAGGTGTCGCAGCTGACGGGCGCGCTGCTGACGGCGCTGCCGGACGCGCGCGTCCGTCTGCAGCTGAGTGACGCGCTGCGCAGCGGGGCCGGGGGCGGCGCCGACAGCTCGGCGCGGGCGCTGTGCGAGGCCGCGCTGTTGGCCCTGCTGAGGGGCCCGGCGGCGGGGGCAGGGCCGGCGCCCGCGGACGGTCTGGAGCGCGTGGCGCGCGCGGCTGCAGGCTGGCGCGCGTGCGACGCGGACGCGCGCGGCCTGTGCGTGCAGCTGGCCGGCCGGCTGCTGGCGGGCGGCGCGGGCGCGGGGCCGGGGGAGGGGGAGGCGCGGGAGCGTCTGCTGGCGCACCTGGCGCCGCCGCCCGCCGCCGCTAGCGACGTGTGCCGTCCCGACCGACTCAAGGTACCGCAAGCTCATTAACAATACTAGCGCCGCGACCACAAGTTGCGGTTGTGAGCGTTAGAGTCGCGGAGTCCGCGAGATCCCCAGCACCCGTAGATTACATCCTTTGTAAAAGGCTACTGTTAATCGCAAAAAAACTTTGTTCTTTTAGGCATCGGTAGGAGCCTCCAAATTACAACTACTGTTCAGTGCTAAGAATGGTGTTAGCAGACAACCTCGGGCGCAGCGAGTCACTTCCACGTCGACGAGTCAAAAGATGGAAATTGAAAATAAAACATGAAAAATTATTGTAAAAAACTTGTATATTTTAATATTATTGTACGAGTGTTCTTACAAGCAATGTTCACTAAGTGAAGGTTCGAGATTCATGTGTTGTCGGGTTGACGTGACGTCACGCGTGCGGCAGCTCGCGCGCCAGCTGCGTCACGTGCAGCTCCAGCGCGCCGCCCAGCAGCGGGCGCGCGTACGAGCCGCGGATCTCCCACCTGCGGCCCAAACATGTGTATCGGCCTCATTATGTGTATTACCTATTGCATATTAAATTATTTTTTTCAATAAATTCTATTTTTATTATTTACTGACGTGAATTAACATCAGGCACAAACGAATAGTTCGTTTTTAGTATCTACTTGCTTCAGTATTTAGTATCTAGTTGCTTGTTCAGCGGGCGGGTGGTGGCAGGTGCCCAGTAGGTACTCACCCGGCGTTGTGCAGCGGGCGGCGGGCAGGTGCCCAGTAGGTACTCACCCGGCGTTGTGCAGCGGACGGCGGGCAGGTGCCCAGTAGGTACTCACCCGGCGTTGTGCAGCGGACGGCGGGCAGGTGCCCAGTAGGTACTCACCCGGCGTTGTGCAGCGGACGGCGGGCAGGTGCCCAGTAGGTACTCACCCGGCGTTGTGCAGCGGACGGCGGGCAGGTGCCCAGTAGGTACTCACCCGGCGTTGTGCAGCGGACGGCGGGCAGGTGCCCAGTAGGTACTCACCCGGCGTTGTGCAGCGGGCGGCGGGCAGGTGCCCAGTAGGTACTCACCCGGCGTTGTGCAGCGGACGGCGGGCAGGTGCCCAGTAGGTACTCACCCGGCGTTGTGCAGCGGACGGCGGGCAGGTGCCCAGTAGGTACTCACCCGGCGTTGTGCAGCGGACGGCGGGCAGGTGCCCAGTAGGTACTCACCCGGCGTTGTGCAGCGGGCGGCGGGCAGGTGCCCAGTAGGTACTCACCCGGCGTTGTGCAGCGGGCGGCGGGCAGGTGCCCAGTAGGTACTCACCCGGCGTTGTGCAGCGGGCGGCGGGCAGGTGCCCAGTAGGTACTCACCCGGCGTTGTGCAGCGGGCGGCGGGCAGGTGCCCAGTAGGTACTCACCCGGCGTTGTGCAGCGGGCGGCGGGCAGGTGCCCAGTAGGTACTCACCCGGCGTTGTGCAGCAGGCAGCGCGCCGCGCCCTGCAGCTCACTGGCGCGCGCCTCCAGCACCTCCAGCCCCTCGGCCGCCGCGTACACCTGCACCGCCGCCAGCAGCGCCGTGCCCGCGCCACGCCGCCGCCACGCGCGCTCCACGCACAGCCCGTGCAGCCAGCCGCCGCGCCGCGGGCCCCACGCCTCCGCCACGCTAGCCGTGCCCACCACGCGGCAGTGCGCCGCGCCCGGGCTGGCGCGTGCCGTCACGGGCGTGGGCCCGCGCGGCTCGGCGGTGAGGGGCCCGCGGTACTCTGCCACAAAGCCGCGCAGCTCGGCGCGCAGGCGCGCGGCGTGCGTGTCGGCCAGCGCGCGGTGCCACAGCAGCACGGCCAGCGCGAGCGCGGCGGCGGCGGCCGGCACGACGCAGGCGCAGGCCGCCAGCCCCGCTCCCACGAAGATGAACATCACTGCACCGCACAGCACGCACACCTGCAGGGTCAGCTGCCAGACACATGCACACATGCACTTTACTCCGCTTATTATTTTGGTGCTAACACACAAATGAGGTGAAATACAAAATATTGTACTTAAGATTGCCTATGCGTTATGGTGCTACATTCCATAATTATTTTTATGCTTGCAGGCATAATTGCAGGAAATGTGTCATTATTTATTTATTGCTTTTTATGTAAACCAATTTGTAACTTATAGTATGCCTGTTTCAGTAATACACATATGGCGTATTTAGATTTCTTGGCTATGTTTAAATTATTAACTAAACTGAAATAGGTATCTTGACCTTAGTTCTGCAATAAATAAAATGATAAATATTAGCCAGAGAGACTGATCTGTACCTAAGGACTATCCTACTTTAGACACCTTTCTCAAATCAAATCAAATTATTTATTTCAATTAGACCATTACAGGCACTTTTGAATGTCCAGAAACAAAATGAATCTACAGTCCCAGTCACAAGGCAATAACTTGTGAAAGTACTGTAGTAGTAGGGCATGAAACTCCATGGACACTCTTTTAAATTATAATATTTTTACAAAATCGTATTTAAGTACATCATTCATGTTAAGATTATACGAATTTATGTGAGATCGATGTAGAAAGACGCGCACAATAAGAGCGTCTACAGCACACGGCTTGGTTAAATTTTTATATAAATAATTTTATTGATGTTTGCTTGCTGACATGTGACAATGAATGAATAATTTCTGTTTTTTTTTATAATTTCTAAATTTCTTGTGATAAACTGAATTGTATAAAAGCTGGTTCTTCTAACCTGACAAACAGATGTGTTGCTGGGGAGTTAGTTCCGCCACTTGTTTTTCCCAGCTAAAACACTGGAAAGTGGCGAAGGGCAGGGCGTTTTTGTGGGACTGTCTCTTGTAATCTCACTTTCAAAAAGTGCTGATTATCAGCCTAATTTGAATAAGTGACTTTTGATTTAGATTTTTGATTTTGACTTCACATCATAAGCATACCTCTTGGAAGAAAAACAATACGAATGCGTCGAGATCATAGTCGGTGATGCTGCGGCGCACGAGCTCGGCGCGCGCCTCCCAGTCCCGCGCGGTTGCTTCGCGTACCACGATCTCGCCATGCATTCTCAAAGCTGCGCAACTTCGTTAGGCACTCAATGATTTGCCGGTCTACGACACACGCGGAACAGTGACACGTCTGATATGATCACTCGCTGCACTTACCCACATTCACATTTTAATTTTAACTCGCTAACATCATCATCATTCTACTTTCCTGTTACACTATCAGTAAGTATCGGGCGGAAAACTTCAACTTCAACTCTTCATTAATGGCTTTTGTGGACGAAACAAAAACAACTTTGTTTGCAACTGTCAGACTGTCACTCTACAATAATATGTCAGTCTAAGTGTCAAAACACGAAACCTTTGGCTAATTGTCTTTTGAGCTCAAAAAATTGTCGAGGCGTCGCACAGTGGGTCGAAACTATGATTTTAGTGACATAGGGGTCAACTTGTTTTTTTTTGCGTTTTCTGAATGCGAATGGATAGAACTCGTCAGCTTCAATAATTAATATATCTTGACGTTTTTCTCTTAACTTAATAGTTTGGGCAGAAAAATGGGTTTTGTGTTTTTTTTGTATGGAACGGATCAAATAAAATCAAATTCCTGCTAAGTAGCGTTAGATCCCGCTTTGCGGCGTTATTTTTCTTATACCTTGGGTCATTCACTATCATTTGATGCTATGAACATTTGCATAAAGTTGCAACTCTGCCCAAAAATGACGATTGAAAAAATGAAAAAAATACATAGAACTAAAAGCTTCATTTTTATTTCCCTAAGTTCTTCTAGGTCAATTTTAATATGAAATACAATGACAAAAATAAAATAGTAAGACAAAACACGAATTAATACAGGTAAGTACTTAATCAATAACATAAATACAATTAAAAGATCTAATATACGCTTAAATTGGTAGGTACTCGTACTAATAAGTTATTTTTAAAAGAGGATACGAATGTGCTCTTTAAGTAAAAATGTGTACTTACTTAGGAAAAAGGTAAATAGTAGTAAAACGTAGGTACATAATAAAGCTACTTACAAAAGGTACATAATAAAGGTTAAGTAAAGTTACACAATAATACACCTAATTAGGACTAACAATATACAACACTAATACTTACAAAAAAAAAACTAAAAGTACACTTACAATCTATCAAAATCTTATTCACTATCGCTAGGACTATCTTGTAAATTATTTACATCAATAAAATCTAAACCGGATTCTGTTGGAAAACTCATCAGAAGCTCTTTGACTTTTGGAGAGAGAACCATAATATTTTGTCTTATCATTTGAGGTCTTAGACTTGTGATCTTAGGATCAGACGACAAAAGAAGATTGTGTAAAACATCTTCGTTTGTCGCCGTTCTACTTACTTTTCTAGAATGGCTCTCTCTGTAATTCCGAAAATCTTTATTGCGAGCCTCTGCTGCTTCTTCCGACAGTTTACCGATAGGTATGGCACCAAAATGCTTAATTATGTCAGCCCCGTGTACCAACAATTTGTGAACACTGGATGGCATATAATACCATGGATATAAATTAACATATAATTTAGCAGTATCATTACAATATTCAGAAAATTTTGTAAGATCCACGCGCTCTCCAGATGCCACAGTCTGAAGAATCACGTGAAACCTTTCAATTAACTCTAAACTAATTCCTGTTATGCGGGCTGTTGTTGGTGGATCTCTAAAAAATCTTCTAGCAGTATTGCCATCATTTGTTGTGCCTACTCCTTGCTTGACAATATCAATGAGTAAACCGGTTTCACTCTTAAATGCTTGCTGTATAGCGCTCTTTTTGAGCGTCAGTTTTTCTTTATCATCGCCCCTGCAACTCCATTTTTTAAACTCCAAACGATAAGCTGCAAAGAAAGAGGAATGACACTTTATAAAAGGAAATTAAACATAAATGAAAGAGAAAAAGGATGTAGTAAAAATATAATATATACTAACCGATGTGAAGTAAGCACTCCATGCTTCTTATCCAGGCATGTAAAGATGACAATCCATACTGGTACATATCTTCGTTTTTTTCTCTTTGAGCAATTGTTGGTAAATTGTTCATCTCGGACGGTTTTGCTTTGCAAATATCACAGACAGACGATGATGTCTCTGACAAATATGAAGTAATTTTGCCGTCTATCATCGTCATGATCAATTTATGCGTTACTTCAACTTGACTGAATCTTGATGGCTGAAGTTCATCTATTTCTTTTTCTATGCTATTTTTTGTACTTACCACTGTTGACTGCGTTTCTTTGGTAAATTTAAACAAAATCGGACGGCAATAGAATGTTGATGAGGGTCGGTCATTTTCCCAAACAATTGTGCCATCAGATTGTTGAAGCCTTACAGGAACTAGACTGGCCATGAAAATAGTTGAATCATCAAAGTCTGTTTCCGTCTTTTGTTTGTAATTACTTTGACCTGAGGCTCCATCAAAACCCCATTTGCTTATAAGCAGTAAATCTTTTGCCGAGCTCAAATCCAAAGCAATCACATCTAATAGCCTCGAGACCGTCAAGTTGAGTAAAGCTTGCAGTTTAATAGCAGCTCCATCTTCTGTTATAGTTACGTTTTCTTTTCCTGGGTAACATTGTGACTTTGCTTGCTTAATTTTATAATAAGAAGGGTATAAGTCCGACCCATTTTCACTTGCTGCTTCTCTTAGACTTATATACTGCCATCTACTTAATTTAAGAGAAACCAACAAAGACAGTGCCTTATCGGGTGAATATTGATTACTTTTCACTTTTGCACTTAAACACTCCTTAACTTTTTCTAAATCTTCTGGGTTATTTAACAAATGATGCATTATTTTTCCTACATCTTCATTTCCAGTATTTCTTAAATTAGCAATTGTGGTAGCATTCAGTTCATCCGGGGATACTGAAAACGATTTGTTGATTTCATCAACACGTCTCCGTTTTTGTCTGGAGCTCAATTCTTCGAAAGGTTTTCGAGGTGTAAATGTAGATGTGGAAGCTTCTGCTGTAGATGGTGGTAGATTTTCAACATCTTCTTTATCACAAACCTCAAACATTCTTTGTTTAGTGTCAACAGGTTCAGGTATTATTCCCGCAGGCCAACTTATTGCACTTTCCAACCAATCCCCGTTTTTTCTAATAAACTGTGCTAACGTGCGGCTACTTCGCTCCCACCTTGCATTTATATTTGAACAAAATCGCGTACAGAATTTTTGGAGTTCAGCACTGTTTTCCTCAGACACATTTATTTTTTCTTGTAGAAATTGAAAAAGTTTTGAACTATTAGACAATGAGTGCAGCTGCTCTCTTAAAATCATAAATAAATCTAAATTATTAACTAAACCTTCCATTATAGCCAAAAAGGTATGATCACAATCACTGGATATTAGTAGTAGTACGAATAAACGAATACTAATTAATATATAATAAATATAGCCCTTTTATACCAGTGACAAACAGATAACTTCTAATTTTTCTGCTTCCTACTTAATGAGGGTTCATTAACTAATGATCCTCATTAGTATTACAATAATGGCTAAAAGTGAAAACATATTTATTTATGAACTTAAAACGTTAAACTAATTAAGTTATTAAACAAATCAAAAGAAATGCAAAATTAGATAATGATCCACCTTTTTGATATATGTAGTATATTAGCAAAATTAAGCTAATTACAGATTTAATTAGGTATATTCTTGTTAGTTGTTAAGTACATACCTGTATTATTAAGTGTTTACTTTCTATTTCATATTAAAATTGACCTAGAAGAACTTAGGGAAATAAAAATGAAGCTTTTAGTTCTTTGTATTTTTTTCATTTTTTCAATCGTCATTTTTGGGCAGAGTTGCAACTTTATGCAAATGTTCATAGCATCAAATGATAGTGAATGACCCAAGGTATAAGAAAAATAACGTTGCAAAGCGGGATCTAACGCTACTTAGCCGGAATTGGATTTTATTTGATCCGTTCCATACAAAAAAAACACAAAACCCATTTTTCTGCCCAAACTATTAAGTTAAGAGAAAAACGTCAAGATATATTAATTATTGAAGCTGACGAGTTCTATCCATCCGCATTCAGAAAACGCAAAAAAAACGAAATTGACCCCTATGTCACTAAAATTATAGTTTCGACCCACTGTGCGTCGCGTCGAATCTATACATAATTATGAATACAAATAAGATAAAGAAATCCCACCAAAAACATTCTGTAAAAAACTACGAAGTCTCGTTGGAGCTGCTTGTTTATCTGTAAAAAGTAATGAAATCTAATCATGCCAAGTTTAAGGTTGCTTACTGCGATTTCTTTATTATTACCTATAGTCAATGTTGTGTGTCTGAAAACTGACTGTTAGTATGCAGATACGACGTGAGTATTGAGATATTTAAAATGTAAGTAACCATACTATACAGCTTAGTGCGGACCAGGTGGGGTACTCTTCAAGTAAAATATTTGAACCTAATATCCAGGTCGGGTAATCTTCTAGTAAAATATTTGAACCTTAAGTCTATAATGACCTATGAGAATAATCACTTGTGAGAAGATATATAATGAAACTTAAGTAATTCAAAGTCTCAGAAATATCTTGATTTAAAATAAAACTAGGGTTTTTTTCTGAATGGCTTCTCGCAGTTTCTCCTAGGAGGTTCGTCTGCTTAACACCTAACGTCTACATCCCTAACTACCTTGCTCCCCGCTTTCAGAACAACCACAATAGGAGTGCGGTCATCGGAGAACCATTTTCTTCGTTGACCCTCTTACCGCACTGACTTCATTCACCGATCATTCTTCGTCCAGTCTATTTCGTTATGGAATGCGCTTCCCCAGGAAATAAGGATGGAAACGAACTGTTATCTTTCAAACATAAAGTTCGTGAGTTTCTTCGTAAAAATTCGGCAGTATCGTCACATCGTTAATGTTTTTCCCATAAATATCTTTTTTTTTATTTATAGTATCTATGTATCTAAACTTTGATAATAATATATTTCTAGTTTTTTGTTTTATATCTATAATAAACACCTCAACAAAGTCTAGGGAACAAGATGACCCCAATTTTTTTTTTCGTGTAAATCTTGTTTTGCTAAAACTGGCAGCAAATAAATAAAAATAGAATAAAGTAGATTACAGAGTTGTTCAAAATTAAAAAAAAAAATTGGTTGCCTGTAAAGTCGGTATACGGGCGAAAGTTTTACGTGACAACGACTTTGAGTGGTAAAAAAATTTTAATGTGAATATTCATTCGTATAGTAGGAAGAAGGATGAAATAATAGTAACAATTTAAAACATTTATTTATACAAAGAATTATATTTAAAACATTAATTTATACAAAGAATCTCGCACTGAATTTCATATTAACAAAATTTTATTTTTACCTTTACACATATGAGTGGAAGGGACGCGTGCCTTTCACTTTTTATGTCTGTCTCTCTCGCTCTTAGGCGGGCTAACCATGCCCGAGTGGAAGGGACGCGTGCCTCTCACTCGCTCTCATTGTGAGCGCATAACGTGAGCGGAGCGTAACGCAGTTTCTTGAAGTGTCACCCGGCAAACCAATTTATAAGACGTTGTCACGTCAATAAATTTAAATCCCATCAAAAACAATACTTGTCAAAAAAACCAAGTCTCGCAACTCAGTTGTGCTGCTTTAAAAAGTTGCGAGATCCATGTAATACCAAGTCGGTTATTAATTTATTCAGTCTCTACTTAAGCGACTTTCTGTCTTAATACGTCCAGTCTCTAAGACCACGATCGTGGTCCATAACAATTGAAAATCAATTGCGTCTAGAATCTCCGTACTCGAAGTATTAAGTTATCTACATAAGCTTTACGAGCAAGGGTGTTAATAGTACATTACGATATTAGTGCGTTAAGATGGTTATAACATGCGAGTCGGAATTGCAGCCCGAGCCGAAGGCGAGGGCGTAATTGAGCCGAGCATGTTATAACCAATACGCACGTATATCGTACGACGTTTTTTAACACATTTGCGAGGAAACAGAAAAAAAAATCATTTTAAATAAACTCTATCTGTGAATGCACACTGTTGCCATTTTGACAGCGAGCTAGCGCTGCCTACTTTCGAATTAGTTCGAAATTTGAATAGCAACAGCGCTAAGCGACAAAACCCTTTAAAAAAATTAATAATAAAAAGAATAGCAACAGCGCGCTGCTCACTAGCTGGAGTCGTGGGGCGGCGATCAGTTCCAAATTTGAAATGGCAAATAATGCTGTTATGGAATTTGTATGGATTATAACTTAACTATTTGCTTTGATAACACACGCGTTTTTACACCGGTGGAATTACATACATCAGCTTTACGAGCAAGGGTGTTAAAAAAAATATTTTTTATTTTTTTTATTTTTTATCAAAGCAAATAGTTAAGTTATAGTTCATACAAATTCCATAACAGCATTATTTGCCATTTCAAATTTGGAACTGATCGCCGCCGCACGACTCCAGGCTGCTAGTGAGCAGCGCGCTGTTACTATTCTTTTTTTTTAATTTATTTAAAGGGTTTTGTCGCTTAGCGCTGTTACTATTCAAATTTCGAACTAATTCGAAAGTAGGCAGCGCTAGCTCGCTGTTAAAATGGCGGAGAAAGCAACAGTGTGCATTCACAGATTGAGTTTATTTAATTTTTTTGTTCTGTTTCCTCGCAAATGTGTTAAAAAACGTCGATATACGTGCGTATTGGTTATAACATGCTCGTCTCAATTACGCCCTCGCCTTCGGCTCGGGCTGAAATTCCGACTCGCATGTTAAAACCATCTTAACGCACTAATATCGTAATGTACTATTATTTAGATTGTTTTTATTTATAACAAGCTTTTGCCCGCGGCTTCGCTCGCTTTTAATTCGGGGTAACACAGTTCCCCTTTCCCGATTTGCAGGTACTTGCTACTTGTAGTTTTTGCCATAGCGCCTTTCCATTACTTCCCTCTTTGTCCCTCATTTCTCACTTAGCCTATGTCCGTCTCCAGAGTCCCAACTATCTCTGTACCAAAATCAAAATCGGTTTAGTCATGTAGGCGTGAAGACGTTACAAACAAACAAACCAACTCACTTTCGCTTTTACAATATTACTAAGGATTTGTTTCCCTTTTTGCGGCTCTTTATCAGATTGTATGCATAACTAAAATTTCTTAATAAAGATTAAAATCATCTTTACAACCCTTATGTGATCATATAATCCCGAGATTTTATTATGATAGTCATTTAAAGAGATTAAATGAACTCAGGGGGTTTTTATTAACGATTGTAATTATTATAACACCGTGATGCTTAATACGGTCGCGATTTATATTTAATTCAACACACAACCTGACACTGACTTTCAAATTGCAGTTATCGTAAGGCGCCCGGTATGAGAAAAATCCGAGGGGTAAAACCTGCTAAAGTAACGAAAATGTGTCACGATTTTGGTGCGCACCTGTAGTGCGCAACTTTCTAATTTGGCTGTGAGTGTATTAAGACGTACATGTGGTATGCTGTATAGGCGAATATACCTATATACTATATGTTATTGGGGTTGTTTTTTAAAGTTATACTTCTTTTGGCGCGATGGAGAAAAATGATGAGAGTGAATTTAGCCAGCGACATCGTGAAGTTAGTTCTAGGTGGCATGAAAATCGATAACTATGTTCAAATAGTATTTTTATATTTAGAACACGTCATCATCTGCCTAGTCTTTTCCCAACTATGTTGGGGTCGGCTTCCCGTCTAACCGGATGCAGCTAAATATCAGTATTTTACATGGAGCGACTATTTAGAACACGTGTTTCATAATAAATAAATATTATTTTGGTGTTCTTATTAAACTAATTTCACATTCCAAGCAACCCTTGCGGAGGTTTGGAAATGGATGGGTAACCACAGGGGGCCAGGTTAAGCAACCTTTGCCAAGGTTTGGATATGGATGGGTTACCACACGGGGACAGGTTAAGCAACCCTTGCCGAGGTTTGGAAATGGATGGGTTACCACACGGGGACAGGTTAAGCAACCCTTGCCGAGGTTTGGAAATGGATGGGTTACCACACGGAGACAGGTTAAGCAACCCTTGCCGAGGTTTGGAAATGGATGGGTTACCACAGGGGGCCAGGTTAAGCAGCCCTTGCCAAGGTTTGGAAATGGATGGGTTACCACAGATAGCCAGTAATAGAGTTTTTATTCAAAGTGCCTTCGATCCTCGAATTCATAAACGATGATGAACACGAAAACGAAAACGATGTCCTTTTGGTAAGTCCACAATGAAACAAAATAATGATGTTTTCAATGACATATTTAGTTCCTATCACAATCTGTTCGTTTCTGCATACTACTTTTACAAAATAATGTCGATGTTTCACATCTGCCAGGCGTCCCGCGACGGCTCACATTCTTTTGATTATTTTTCATATTTATCGTTAATCACTAAAGCATTTTAGTTTTTTTTTTTCTATACGCCAAAGAAGTATAACTTCTAACGCGTGTACATAAGTACACACATCCCTTTTTCATTAATTTGTGAATTTACCCTTTCATGATATTAATCTTTTTTCAGTTGAATAAACTCTTTTTGCGTATGGTTAGATACTCGTACTTAAGAAGTAAACTCCAGTCGTGCGTTGGAGCTGACACACACACTTTTTTGTATATATGTATATTACCAGCAACGAATTTTCTTGAAGCCCTCTCTCTGACTTAGGAACTTTTCTTATTTTTGTAGGTAGCCTTCCGTTTTCTCTTTTCCGGTACTACTTCTTGAGCTTCAGCTACAGTTTTTCTAAGAGCCCACTCCCTGTCTCTATGCGTTTTTCTGGGAGGCTTTGATGTTAAAATGTTTGACAAATCTGGACGGTGAATGCTTCTTAGTCTGTTGTATTCACAAATTGAGGATTCCTGCGCTTTAACACTTCCAAAGTCGACATTAATTAGTTGTAAACCGCCCAGACTTGTAACTCTCGAAAGTGCCATGTAAGCTTGACCGGATGTGAATACTGTAGAACCGATATCCATCAGTGCATTATGTAGACTTAGTCCTTGACTTTGGGTTGCGGCTTGTTCGAAAGAGATACCGCGGCCTCGGAACGTAAAGGGCAATAGAAGAAAGAAACATGGGTGGGTTTTAGTCAGTACAAGTCTGACATGCCCCCCCGCTCCGTCCAGAGCGGGGGAAGTCATTGGGTGACTTCCCACCCGAAAAAAAAACAGTCCTTGACTTTTATGTATAGTTAAAGCATAGGCTATACATATGGGAAACTGTTCGCGATGAACATAAGCGCTATTAATAATTTCAAATTTAGTTTTAACCGGACAAAGTTCGTAAACAATATGTTCGTTATTAAATGTAATGTTAAGTACGAATACGCACGTAGGTACGTTTTTTGCATTAAATAATTTAATTTACACGTGTTTTCATGACGGGAATACCCATTTTTTGCTCGATTTGGCAGGGGCACTACCATGCGCTTATATTTATATGGGACTAGCTTAAACCCGTAAAACATCGTTACGAATAAAGCCAATATTGAAAAAATTTACTGAAAATTTGGCTGTATAGACTTAATTTTCTTTGCGGTCTTTTCTAGTCCAGATTTTTTAGTTTTTCCTTGATTCATACACCAAACACTACTTATATTCCTAATTTGAAGCTTCTAGGTCTGCTAGAAGTGCCTTAGCATTTTGATGATCGGTGAGTCAGTGAGTGACAAAATTAAGAAATTTGACCCGTTATAATTCTTAAAATACTGGTTCAAATTGAATGAAATTTGAAATATACCGTGTCTTTACTATGCCTGCAAGGTTACTAAAATTTCAGTCTTCTAGTTTTATCCACAACGAAGTTACAGGGGGTCGAAAATGGTCTGAGTTGCTTCGAGAAAAGGATGGTATGGTACGGCCGTGACGCTTTTTGCTCGACTTGGTGGGGGCACTACCGTGCCCCCAGATGAGTAATGATTTTCGTTTTCGAATATAGAGGGAAAACTTTTAAAAGTGTTTGATTGTGCAGTTTCTCTGAGGCAAAATATAAATTACATGTTTTCTTTGATTGTAAATAACGCTTATTATCAATAATACGTCTTTCACGTATGGTTTGTGCATTTTTGTGACTGTAGTCATCATGTCACGTCGTCATTTAAGTCGCGAAGAGATGTTAACCCTTTCGCTGCACAGTCCAAATTATACCATACATTTTGAACTCATGCGCTGAGTTCTGGGCAGCGAAAGAGTTAAGAGCTGTTGGTATGCTGCAAGCTGGACGAACTCAATGCGACGTAGCGGTTGCTGTCAACACCCAACCAAGCGTAAGTTGCAGATTATGGGCACGCTACAGATCTACAGGGGATGTTGCCGAACGTCACAGGGGACGAAATAGGGTTTCTACTCAGCGACAAGATCGTTTCTTGCTTAATTCCGCAAGGCGGCAACCCACGATTACTGCTCGTAAGTTGGTCCCAAGCCTCCAGTCTCAGCATCAAGTGGTTATTAGCGATCAAACTGTCAGAAGAAGACTACACGAAGCCAATCTTCATGCTCGCAGACCGCTTAGAGTTCCAGCTCTTCGACGTGGAAATCGAGGTCGTCGCTTATTGTGGTCTAACGCACATTGACAGTGGACCGACCATCAATGGGCACGGGTTCTGTTTTCCGACGAATCTCGCTTCGGTTTTCATCCTGATTCGAGAAGAGTGCGTATATGGCGAGTTCCTGGACGTCGAAGTCGTCTCCAGAATCCGCAAGAAGTTCATCCTTACCAAGGTGGAACAATCATGGTATGGGCTGGAATTCACCTTGGTGGAAGGACCGACCTCATTTGGATACGGGGCAATTTGAATGCAAACCAATACATTCAGGAGGTTATACACCCCATGGTAATCCCTCATCGACAGCAGTTCGGTCCAGATTTTATGTTAATGCAAGATAATGCACGGTCACACACCGCGAGGGTAGTGGTCAATGCGCTAAGCGAGCACAATATTACGACGTTGGAATGGCCTGCTCAGTCTGCCGACCTCAATCCCATAGAGCATGGAAAATCTGAATACTGAAGAACAACTTTTTTCACACCTTCGCAGTGTATGGAGTCATATTCCACAGACGATGATTGACAATCTCATACTAAGTATGCCACGCCGTTGTCGAGCTGTTGCTAATGCTTTAGGAGGTCCTACAGATTATTAAAAACCGGCCAAGAGCGTGTCGGGCCACGCTCAGTGTAGGGTTCCGTAGTTTCCCGTCCGTCACAATAAGTGTTCCCAGTTATGAGGCCAACCGTACAATTCGGTAATACCCGATCCAATGTAATAAGTACCTACAGCGCCATCTGTCGAGGAATTGGGTTACTAATTAATACAAAGACGTGCAATTTCGGTGGTTATTTTGGATTACGAGAACCGATTTCAATAATTCTTTTTTTGTTTGAAAAAAGATACGTTCAGGATAATAAAATATGTAAACAAAGTTACAAAAAAAGCTTGCATATACGATTATACTACAAACTTTAGTCCAGAAATTTTTTTGTACAACTTTTTGTCTTTTTTGTACAAAAACTGTTGTGTCAATCAAGTTCAAAATGATTTTCATAGAAAGTCCTTATAAAGTTCTACTTTTCAGATTTTTTTCATATTTTTTAGACTTATGGTTCAAAAGTTAGAGGGGGGAGACACATTGTTTTTTACTTTTGGAGCGATTATTTCCGAAATTATTGACATTATCAAAAAATGATTTTAGTAAACCCCTATTCATTTTTAAATACCTTTCCAAAAATATATCACACGTTAGGGTTGAAATAAAAAAAAAATCATTTCCCACTTTACATATAGGGTGGCTACCCTAATAAAACATTTTTTTCAAATTTTTATATTACCTCTTTGTCGGCGTAATTGATTTACATATTGGTACCAAATTTCAGCTTTCTAGTGCTAACGGTCACAGAGATTAAGCGAGGACGGACGGACAGACAGACATGGCGAAACTATAAGGGTTCCTAGTTGACTACGGAACCCTAAAAACGTTTAAAGTAAGGTTAATTACTGTATTTCTTACTACCTCGTTATTTTTGTTCCTAACCATAGAAGGTTGTAATACTCAATATTGGCACTATTCAATTCTTTCTTTAAAAAATATTTTTTTTATTATGAGAATGTTTTCATTAAAGTTAAAATTAAAAACGGTAATAAAATACCCTTCTATTGATATAAAACACTCACTATTACAAGAAAGGGTTTTTAAATAAAAACTAGAAATGTCCTTGTTCCCTAGACTTTGTTGATGTGTGTATTTTATACATATAAGCACTAGCTGACCCTTGCCCACTTCGTTGGGCATAATGTTATCTGAGGGCACGGCAGTGCCCCCACCAAGTCGAGCAAAAAGCGTCACGGCCGTACCATCCTTTTCTCGAAGCAACTCAGACCATTTTCGACCCCCTGCAACTTCGTTGTGGATAAAACTAGAAGACTGAAATTTTCAGTAACCTTGCAGGCAGTGTCTTGGTTCAAATTTCATTCAATTTGAACCAGTATTTTAAGAATTATAACTGTTCAAATTTCTTAATTTTGTCACTCACTGACTCACCGATCATCAAAATTCTAAGGCACTTCTAGCAGACCTAGAAGCTTCAAATTTAGAATATAAGTAGTGTTTGGTGTATGAATAAAGGAAAAACTAAAAAATCTAGACTAGAAAAGACCGCAAAGAAAATTAAGTCCATACAGCCAAGTCTTCAGTTAAATTTTTCAATATTGGCTTTATTCGTAACGATGTTTTACGGGTTTAAGCTAGTCCCATATAAATATAGGCGCATGGTAGTGTAAGAGGTTTTATATAACCTAAGCAATGCTGGCTGATAGAGCATAACGTTCGAATACTCATGTCGTTTTTAAACAAACAATATAATTCTTAAACAATATAATTCTTAAACGATTATTTGCGCTTTATTTTAATTAAATAGAAACCCGTAGATTCTACATTCCCGTAGATCTTACAGTAGTGCCCCTGCCAAATCGAGCAAAAAATGGGTATTCCCGTCATGAAAACACGTGTAAATTAAATTATTTAATGCAAAAAACGTACCTACGTGCGTATTCGTACTTAACATTACATTTAATAACGAACATGTTTACGAACTTTGTCCGGTTAAAACTAAATCCCATCAAAAACAATACTTGTCAAAAAAACCAAGTCTCGCAACTCAGTTGTGCTGCTTTAAAAAGTTGTGAGATCCATGTAATACCAAGTCGGTTATTAATTTATTCAGTATCTACTTAAGCGACTTTCTGTCTTAATACGTCCAGTCTCTAAGACCACGATCGTGGTCCATAACAATTGAAATCAATTGCGCCTGGAATCTCCGTACTCGAAGCATTAAGTTGTTATGTAATAATTAACAGCATCTTATAGTGACGCATATCAATATTAAAATTCTTTAATGTTTCATATAAATATATCGAAACTTGGCCGAATATATTGAACACGTCTTTTTTGTCCTGGAGGGCATCTTCCTGCGCCCGCCACTGGTGGCAAGCAAAGGCCCCGAGACCGCCACCAACAAGAGATCGAGGACATCCAGTAGGGATCGTGGAGAGGCCTCTTACTCGGCCATTGCTCCTGACCCTGGGCCGTCAAACTAACCTTCCAGAAGGGCTGCAGCGGTCCCCACGAAACCGGCGAGGTTTGAGTTTGGTTTGGGTTAGGTTTGGATTAGGTTTGGGTTAGGTTTGGGTTAGGTCTGGTTCACACTTTATTACCGAGATGGTAATAAAGTGTGGACTGGTGGACTGTATATGAACCCTAATAGGGTTTGAAATTAAACAACAAATTGTGTCCTGATCTAGGCTGAACTGAAATTTTATATGCATTTTTTTTTTTTTTTTTTATGTATGGCATCTCGCAGTTCAACCAAGGAGGTTGTCGTCTGCTTAACCGGGCGAATCCTGTGGGTGCCTTAAAAATTAAGACCTCCAGCCAGGGTAAAAACTTACAAACTAAGCGACTACACGCTAAGGGCACCCCCTGTGGGGTACGAGCAGTATAATATAAACAAATAAAAAATAATAATCTATAATTCCAATGTATAATTAAAATAAATATTAATAAGTTAATCCAATAGGTATATATGACGTAAAAGTATGATAGTATTCAATTAGTTATACGTACATGTATTCAATTAGTTATTAAGCCTACCTACTTAAAAAAAAAAAATGTTAACATTATTTGTAATAGCCCTCCTCCTAATTCCTAATTTTTCATTTTTATTTTTGTTATGCCCGACAGGGCCCACAATGCTCCTAAACTAATGTATGTTTACCATTAATTAATGTACCCTACCACCTAAGTTCACATTGTGGAATGCAATAAATATATTGAGTATTGAGTATTGAGTATTGAGCCTCGGCTTAGGGCGTCGCTGAGGGACAGCAAGGGACAGGCTGGATCTGAGTGATATTATTTATGGACTATTTTGACTTACTGGCTCAGCAACGCGGGCTGGCTCTTGCAAGGGACGGGTGGGGCAGTTACCGGGATGTCGCGACGGGCCTCGTCGGCGAGGACGGAATGACGGCGCTTTGCGTCTGAATTTACGAAGAGTGCTAGTCTCCCTGCTGCTCTCCTGGAGCAGGGTTATAGCATCGTCCGGAGTGACGAGGGTATGACGGGGACGACGAATTTTACTTATTCGCGAGGGATCGTATCGAGCGGCCGATGCGATAAGGGGGTTGCGATGTTTTAACGCGGAGTCAAAGAAGCGCTTGGTAAGGCGCTTCATGAATTGAACGACGGTGGGGATTCTTAAGTCTAAGTGAAGACTATCGTTACGGACGTAAAAAGGGGCTCCCGTGATTTTACGAAGGAATCGGTTTTGCAAGGTCTGCATCTTATGAAGGAAACGCGGGTTGGCGTGGGCGAACACGACACATGCGTATGTCATGATGGGACGAATGACCGCGGTGTATAAACGCAATTTGCACTTAAGGGACAATTTGCTTTTAGCCTGAATTAAAAAGTGAAGCCTACCCATAGCAAAGGCGGCGCGCGAACGAGCCGCTTTGATATGTGCCGCGAAGGACAAGTGACTGTCGAGAATGACACCTAAGTATTTGGCTTGCTTCTCCCAGGGGATAGGCTTGCCGTACATAGTGATCGGACTGGGGATCGGGGGATTAAAGCGCGGTTTGGAGTAGATAACCGCCTGACTTTTACCGGGATTCACCTCGATTCTCCATTTCCTGAACCAAGCGCCTAGGACGTCGGCTGAGGTCTGGAGGGTACGGGCGATAGCGTTTGTACAGCGGCCAGTGTAATAAATGGCCGTGTCATCCGCGAACAGAGCTAACTGACCTTTTTTTTTTTTTTTGCTCTTGGGAATATCGCTAGTGAACAGCGTGAAGACGAGGGGGGATAAGACGGAACCCTGAGGGACACCGGCCCTAATAGGATGAGGGGAAGAAAATGAGGCCCCTATGCGATAGCGGAAGGTGCGGTTCGACAAAAAGTCCCGTAAGATGAGCACGAGACGATCCGGCACTCCTAGTGAGTACAGCTTGTATAATAAGCCGTTGTGCCAGACTTTGTCAAAAGCTTTCGCTATGTCGAAGAATAGTACGCCCGTCATCGCCCCGCGCTTGAAACCGGCGCTCATGTGTTCGACGATGCGGTGGACCTGTTGGATACACGAATGTTCGGTCCTGAAACCGAATTGCTCGTTGGGAATGAGACTCTTAGTCTCGGCGAAATCTCTAAGTCGCTTATAAATAAGTCTCTCATAGATTTTGCCGAGTGCGTTCAGGAGACTGATGGGTCGGTAGCTCGTGGGCTCAGACTTGGGCTTGCCTGGCTTGGGGATACCGATAACAGTAGCCTCTTTCCATATCTGGGGGAAGAAGTTGTTGCTCAAGGCGCCATTGAAGATGGCCGCCAAAAGGATGATGAGCTGAGCGGGGAGGAGTTTAATGACCCTATTGGTGATACCGTCGGAGCCGGGAGCTTTCCGTGGTTGGAGCCTTTTGATGATGTCTTGCACTTCGTCGGGCGTGACGAGGGGCAGAGGGTCATCGGGGTCTTCTACGGGAGGTAGGGCAGTTCTACGTTCTACTTCTGCGTTCACCTCGTCGAGGTGACGCTTGATGACCGGTTGTGAGCTAGGGGAGCACTGGGACTCCAAACTGTCGGCTAGGCATTCTGCCTTTTCAGAGTCATCGAATGCGACGCTTTTGTCCGGACGAAAGAGCGGGGGCATCGAAGCCTCCTCGGTGGCGCGCATCCTTCTCTGTAGTTGCCAAAAGGCATGATGAGTGGGTTCCAGTTCGCTGAGCTCATTGTCCCAGCGATTCGAACGATGCTCACTAGTGCGTTTCCTTACAGCACGCTGTAATGATCGCATGTGAGCCTTGTTCGCGTCGCAGGGAAAATGGCTGTAGGCACGAATGGCCGCGTTCTTCTCGGTTATCAAATCACGTACGTCAGCGGGTAGACGCCAGCGATGATCACTCATTGCTGGGACTTCCCGTGAACAATCCTTTAGTATGGATTGAACGTGCTCTGTAAACGAGTCGATAGCGGCCGTCGTGTCTGCGACCGAAACTATGTGATCGGGGATGGCGTCCAGGTGAGGTGACGTGGCGGAGTTCAGCTTTTCGCTGACTTTCCTCCAGTCAGTTATCACTTGGACAGGTTTGGGCTGGCTGAGGTCAGAAGGGCCCGAGCGAGGAACTAAGTAAAGAAAAACCGGGCGGTGATCGGAGTCTAACTCATGAATCGTCTCAATAGTATGCAACCTAAGGTTGATATTTTTGAGAAGCGCAAAGTCGAGAACGTCGGCGTGGTGCGCGGGGTCGTGCGGAAAGTGAGTGGGTTCCATAGGCGCGATGGGGTCAAAGTCAAGTCTGTCACCTAAGTTGAAGAGGGCTCTCCCCCTGGGATTGGTCGACGAACTATTCCAGGCGGGGTGCTTAGCGTTGAGATCACCCGCTATGATAACGGAGTCACTCAAGCCGAATAGGGAAGTCAGATCGTCCATGAGAGGTGTAAGATCCTCTGATGAACTAGCGGGAGGAATATACGCGGAAACGATGGAGATAGGCTGGTGACCGGTCATACCAAGCCGACAAATGGATACTTCGAGGAGAGACTTTAAGGGAGGAGGATCTAGAGGGATGCAGTGCAATTCCTTCTTGAAATAAATTAACGTACCGCCTTTGTGACAGCGCGACCGATCGTTGCGAACTACGCGATAGTTGGCAATTTTCGGGTCGCGATGATAAGGCTTGAGAAAGGTTTCCTGGATGAAGAGAATGTCAATTTGATGGTCGATGAGGCGATCTCATCCGGTTGGTCTCTAATGCCGTTGGCGTTAAAATAACCTAACTTGAGGGAACGGGGTTTGAAGCAACTTAAATTTGTGTTAGCCATTGGAAAGTTTTTAGTTATGATCAAGCTGACGGAGATCGTACAGGATCGTGGGATATGAATCCCAGATGTGCCTCAGTATTTCAGCGTTACCTTTGGCAGCTTTGATTTCGGCTGCCATACGGTCGGCTTCTGCGGTGACAAAAGCACCAAAGGCCTTGGTGATGATCTCGTAATTCCTTCTACCATTATCATTATTATTATCGGCCGCGGGGCCGGAGGCCACGGGATGATGGGGCGCGGGTTGAGAAGGCGCGGGTTTAGAGAGCGCGGGTTGAGAGGGCGCGGAGACGATTTCGCGAGTAATGGGCGGAGGGACGGGGGTATCTAAGAGCCCGGGGATGGGGTTGGACTTAGCCTGCGCGAGAGCTGGGAAAGCTCGCTGGTGGCTCTGTTGAGTCCATGGGATAGGCCTCTGTGGACTGAGGCGCTCGGGCATCTGCGAGGAGGGAATCCTCACAGAGGGGCTTTCTCGCTGCTGGCGGGCGTGGGCACGCTTCGCCAACTTCGAGGAGGACGCTTTGGGCGCTTTGGGGCAGCCTCGGTAGTTAGCCGGGTGCCCGGACTGGCCGCAAAGCACACAGCTGGGTGGCTCTGTGCAGAGAGCGATATCTTTCGGACGTGGGCAGTCAGCAGTGCCATGGTCGCCCAGGCACTTGACGCACCTGTGAGGCGCGTAGCAGTTTCTCTGACTGTGACCGTAGAGCTGGCATCGGTGGCACTGCCCGATGACGTGGGACCTGTATGGTTTTTCGACTGCTATGCCTGTAAGGGAGCAGACGGATTTGATTTTAAAAATGGGGTGGTGACCCTCCACTGGGTCGCAGACGACCAGTACCATATCGTACTGTTCGCCTCCTCTCGCTTTGTGAAGGCGGTGGACGGCTGTGGCTGGAATGTCCTGGGCCTTGAGGTCATCCAGGATGTCGGACGCAGCGATCTCCTTCGGGATGCGCCTGATCACCACACGGGTGGGCGCTTCCTCTGGGAGAGTGTAGGTGTGGAAGGCGATGTTCCTTCCACGCAGTTGTCGGATCAGCTCCCTGTAGTCAGAAGCAGACGGGACGGTTATTTTAATACCCTGCTGGGTGTTGGTGGCCTTTGTGTACTGGATCTTGTGAGCCAGACACAACTTGGACACGTCAGTCCATTTGGCTTTCTCTTGAAGAAAGACCGGAGGAGGGGGTTTCAGCTTTTTAGCTGAAGTCGCAGCGAGGGTAGCGCTAGGGCTAGCTGGCCGGCTGGTATGAGCAGCGGCGGCGGAGGTCGATGGGCGCATCGGCAGCTTTTTTGGCCTTGGTGGCCTGAGAGCTTTTGCCCTTCTTCCTCTTTCCCTTTCCGACGAGTTGATACTCGTCTTCCGATGTCGACGAGGTGGCCGAGAAATCGGCATTCTCGGAGTCGGAGATCGGGCATGACGTGTCCATGATTTCAGGTGCGGACGACACCTGTGTCGGTACCATTGTTCCCTGAACAATGGGCTTTTCGGGGTTCGATTTATCGGAACCCTTTGTCGGCGGCATTGTTCCACGAACAATGTACTTTTCGGAGGCCGGTTTCTCGGAACCCTTTGTCGGCCCGGACAAAGGGCGAGTCACGCGCGGCGGCGGCGGCAGGATAAGCTCGCTAATGGGCCTGCCTTTGTCGGCAGGCGGCGGCGAGAGCGGGCTGTCGAGACAGTCACTGAACTGCGCAATGGAATTGCACTCCAGTGCTGCCAGTTCGGCGCCATATTTGGCCTCTAAGTGAGGCAAGTCCTTAAATAGGCGTTGGAGAACCGCCTTGTGCGGGTTCTCTGACGCCATGTTGGAAAAATAGCCCTAAGGCGGTTAAAAGTTAACCGGCATGAGTGAAGCTCACCTAAGGCCCTAAAAATCCTAACTCCCCGGGTGGGTGGGCCCGGTGAGTGTGTCGGGATTGTGTATGACAGGGAGGTGAGTACCTAAGGTGTGCCCTAAGCTTGTGAACCCGCTGCTAGTCTTATTGAGCAGCGGGGCCCTAGGGTCGTAAGACCGGTCCGGGGCGCTGGGGTAGACACACCCAGACGTCCCGGGTGATTGCTGAAAGAGAACGGGGTTAAGCAACTGGGCGCGACTAGGAGATCCCCCAAGGCCGTGTGTTCAGTGCCCTTCCAATTTTGGTCACCCCTGAAGGGGGTAGACTCGGTGTATCGGGTCAACACCTCTTGGCTTCGTTGGCACCGTAAGGTTTCAACCAAGAACCACGAAACTGTGGATTTTCCCAGAGGGGGCAAGTAACGTTTTGAGACGGATCTCCGAAAAGAGAAACACTGTAACAAGAGCTGTCTTGAAAAAGACAGCAATTGTTGCGGGCGTAGTCCGAGACTACGGATGACGTCACGCGAGCGTGACGAACCGGGCGAGCACTCTTTTTATGCATTTTTTTTTTTTTTTTTTTTATGTATGGCATCTCGCAGTTCAACCAAGGAGGTTGTCGTCTGCTTAACCGGGCGAATCCTGTGGGTGCCTTAAAAATTAAGACCTCCAGCCAGGGTAAAAACTTACAAACTAAGCGACTACACGCTAAGGGCACCCCCTGTGGGGTACGAGCCTCGGCTTAGGGCGTCGCTGAAATCAAATCAAATCAAATCAAATCATTTATTTCAATTAGACCATTACAGGCACTTTTGAATGTCAAGAAACAAAATGAATCTACAGTCCCGGTCACAAGGCATAATAACTTGTGAAAGTACTGCAGTTGCCCATTCCAAAGCGTTGATCTCTATGGAGAAGAATGGGCAAGAAACTCCATGGACACTCTTTTAAATTCTAATATTTTTACAAAATAGTATTTACATCATTCGTGTTGAGATTATACAAATATGTGAGAACGATGTAGAAAGACGTGCACAGTAAGAGCGTCCAGAGTAAATAAAAAACAAAATTCAATTTAAATCTAAATAAATTAAAAATGACCGTGGTAGTTAAAAAATGACCAGTCCCAACTGACAGCGCCCGTTCACGAACATGACGTATGGATCAGCCCCATTCAGCTCGACCATTTTGAAGGGAGCTAAATGACCCGACACACCCGCCACCATCAGCGAGACATTTAAGTGAGCATGACACTATTAACCACCAGGGCTTCGTCAAGTCAATGATAATACATAGCACTCACATATGGGCTCAATAATTATACAATACTAGAGAATTGATTCTATACATTGCAAAGATAGTCTTACAATCTTCTGCAGCTTCCACTATAGCTTCGGATACTTATTAATGAGTTTACCCCTATGCTTGAGGAGCAGGACCAGCATTGAGCCAAGCATTTTTATCATCAATATAATCCCCCAACTTATAATATGCTTGCCTACATAGTGTGCGTTTAATACAAGATTTAAATTTCGTTTCATTCAGTTGAAGAATGTGGGGAGGTATTTTATTGTAGCATTTCAAACAGTACCCCATGAAAGATGAGTCTACTTTAGCTAACCTGAAACCTGGTTGAACTAATTGGTCCCTATTTCTAGTATTATAATTGTGTCTGTCACCTCTTTTACTAAAAAGATGCGAGTTTTTCCTGACATACATGATGTTTTCATAAATATATTGACAAGGTACTGTCATGATGTTAATATCCTTAAACTGTTCCCTTAAAGAATCTCGCCTACGTAGGTTATATATGGCTCTAATGGCTCTTTTCTGCAGAATAAATATAGACTCGATGTCTGCAGCCCGTCCCCAAAGTAAAATACCGTATGACATTATACTATGAAAATAACTAAAATAGACTAGTCTCGCGGTATCAACATCAGTAAACTGACGGATTTTTCTAACAGCATATGCTGCTGAACTAAGGCGTCCTGCAAGAGATGTTATATGCGGACCCCATTGTAGCTTTGAATCGAGTGTTATTCCCAAGAAAACAGTTTTTTCGACGAATTCTAGTTTCTCTTGATTCAATACTATGTCACACTCACTGTTTTTGACATTTGGTAGAGCAAATCTTATACACTTCGTTTTTTTCCCATTTAATACTAAATTATTAGCCGTAAACCAATTATGTACCTGCATTAGGGCATTATTTACGTCGTCAAGATTTGTGGCACGTCTGTTTATCTTAAATATTAAAGAGGTATCGTCAGCAAATAACACCATTTGTGGTTGGTTTTTAAACAAATGGGGTAGATCATTTATATATACTAAAAAGAGGAAGGGACCTAATATCGATCCTTGTGGTACACCCATCTTTACATTTAAACCCATTGAATTGACACCATTTATTTGTACTTGCTGCTGTCTATCATTTAAATACGATTTAACTAAACTAAGGGCAAGTTTCCCTAGGCCGTAATGTTCAAGTTTTAAGAGAAGGGTTTCGTGGTTCACGCAATCAAATGCTTTTGAGAGGTCACAAAAGATCCCTATGGCATCCTGTGCCTCTTCCCACGCAGTAAATATGTGTTTTAATAGGGTGACACCGGCGTCAGTGGTACAACGTCCTTTGGTGAAACCATACTGCTTTTCATGTAATATTTTATTGGTGTTAAAGTGGTTGAGCATTTGGTTAAGCATTACCTTTTCAAACACCTTGCTGAAAACCGGCAAAACGGATACGGGTCTATAATTATTGGTGTCTTTACTGTCCCCAGATTTGAACAGTGGTATTACCTTGCTGTATTTCATAAGGTCCGGGAAGACTCCTTGGTCCACACACAAATTAAATATAAAGGCTAAGTACGGTGCTATAGTCTCGTCCCTGCTGCCTGTCCCTTGCTGTCCCTCGCTGAGGGACAGCAAGGGACAGGCTGGATCTGAGTGATATTATTTATGGACTATTTTGACTTACTGGCTCAGCAACGCGGGCTGGCTCTTGCAAGGGACGGGTGGGGCAGTTACCGGGATGTCGCGACGGGCCTCGTCGGCGAGGACGGAATGACGGCGCTTTGCGTCTGAATTTACGAAGAGTGCTAGTCTCCCTGCTGCTCTCCTGGAGCAGGGTTATAGCATCGTCCGGAGTGACGAGGGTATGACGGGGACGACGAATTTTACTTATTCGCGAGGGATCGTATCGAGCGGCCGATGCGATAAGGGGGTTGCGATGTTTTAACGCGGAGTCAAAGAAGCGCTTGGTAAGGCGCTTCATGAATTGAACGACGGTGGGGATTCTTAAGTCTAAGTGAAGACTATCGTTACGGACGTAAAAAGGGGCTCCCGTGATTTTACGAAGGAATCGGTTTTGCAAGGTCTGCATCTTATGAAGGAAACGCGGGTTGGCGTGGGCGAACACGACACATGCGTATGTCATGATGGGACGAATGACCGCGGTGTATAAACGCAATTTGCACTTAAGGGACAATTTGCTTTTAGCCTGAATTAAAAAGTGAAGCCTACCCATAGCAAAGGCGGCGCGCGAACGAGCCGCTTTGATATGTGCCGCGAAGGACAAGTGACTGTCGAGAATGACACCTAAGTATTTGGCTTGCTTCTCCCAGGGGATAGGCTTGCCGTACATAGTGATCGGACTGGGGATCGGAGGATTAAAGCGCGGTTTGGAGTAGATAACCGCCTGACTTTTACCGGGATTCACCTCGATTCTCCATTTCCTGAACCAAGCGCCTAGGACGTCGGCTGAGGTCTGGAGGGTACGGGCGATAGCGTTTGTACAGCGGCCAGTGTAATAAATGGCCGTGTCATCCGCGAACAGAGCTAACTGAGCTTTTTTGCTCTTGGGAATATCGCTAGTGAACAGCGTGAAGACGAGGGGGGATAAGACGGAACCCTGAGGGACACCGGCCCTAATAGGATGAGGGGAAGAAAATGAGGCCCCTATGCGATAGCGGAAGGTGCGGTTCGACAAAAAGTCCCGTAAGATGAGCACGAGACGATCCGGCACTCCTAGTGAGTACAGCTTGTATAATAAGCCGTTGTGCCAGACTTTGTCAAAAGCTTTCGCTATGTCGAAGAATAGTACGCCCGTCATCGCCCCGCGCTGGAAACCAGCGCTCATGTGTTCGACGATGCGGTGGACCTGTTGGATACACGAATGTTCGGTCCTGAAACCGAATTGCTCGTTGGGAATGAGACTCTTAGTCTCGGCGAAATCTCTGAGTCGCTTATAAATAAGTCTCTCATAGATTTTGCCGAGTGCGTTCAGGAGACTGATGGGTCGGTAGCTCGTGGGCTCAGACTTGGGCTTGCCTGGCTTGGGGATACCGATAACAGTAGCCTCTTTCCATATCTGTGGGAAGAAGTTGTTGCTCAAGGCGCCATTGAAGATGGCCGCCAAAAGGATGATGAGCTGAGCGGGGAGGAGTTTAATGACCCTATTGGTGATACCGTCGGAGCCGGGTTTTATGCATTTACATTGTTTTGATCTTATACTATTCGATGTAACGAAACCATAGCGCGATCTAATTTGACGTCAACGCCATCTATCGAGCGGACAGGTACTAAATACAATTCTGGTTGGTTTGGGTTAGGTTTGGGTTAGGTTTGGGTTAGGTTTGGGTTAGGTTTGGGTTAGGTTTGGGTTAGGTTTGGGTTAGGTTTGGGTTAGGTTTGGGTTAGGTTTGGGTTAGGTTTGGGTTAGGTTTGGGTTAGGTTTGGGTTAGGTTTGGGTTAGGTTTGGGTTAGGTTTGGGTTAGGTTTGGGTTAGGTTTGGGTTAGGTTTGGGTTAGGTTAGGTTAGGTTAGGTTAGGTTAGGTTAGGTTAGGTTTTTTTTTTTTTTTTTTTTTTTTTTAGTTTTGGCAGGAGGGGGAAATCCCCACGGACACCTCGACTGCCTCACAGATAATGAGACAGTCGAGGTAGTGTCGGACTCGAACCGACTAAAACCACCCTCCTGCTCTGCAAGTGTCCCTCTGACATGGTCAGAGACCTTTTGAGTCTTTGGTCGATTATTTTCGTTTTATGTTATAAGTTTTAATTTTCATGTTATATATATATATCTTGTTTTTTTTTTTAAAGTTAATATTAATAAATATGCTTTGGGATGTATATACTGCCTTTATTATTGAATAAATATTTATATATAAGAAAGCATAGTTATAATTTAACTGTTTTTATTTCTGTTTCTGACCGCTGTCGCTGCCTTTATGCAGAATTCTAACAGAATATCTCTCGTTTTCCTCTGTATCATCATCTTGCATATGTTGGGAGTATCAATTTTGGTTTGTAGTGTCTGCTCTGTAATGTATCGCTCCTTTTCAAAAACCGGGCATTCCGTCAGAATATGTGCGATCGACTCCACAGCATTCGGATCACAGATGCACGATGGGCTCCCCTTACACTTGAAACGATGCAAGTATTCGGAGAACCCACCGTGCCCCGTCAAGATCTGTGTGACTATTCCGACTGGTTGAAGTCTTAACACTATTTTGTGGGCGTCGATCGCATCTGGGAGGAAGATTTTAGTGACAGAGGCTGTGTCGCCGTTCTTGTATCTCCGGTTCCATTCGTCAAGCGACTCCATACGGATCTGCCGCTTGACGAATGATACGGGGCACAGGTCGTAATCCGGCCTCTTCTTCGACTTCAGGGCAGCTTCCTTCGCAAGTTGGTCGGCTCGTTCGTTTCCTTCCAACCCCGCGTGGGCTTTTATCCAGAACAGGGAGACGCTCTTGTTCTGGAGCTTGCAGCGTCTAATGGCGTCCCTTGTTTCCACCGCTAAGGGGTGGGAGGATCTGACGTTTACGACCGACTGAAGGGCCGCCCTGGAGTCGCTGAAAATGCCGAATGTGCTTTCACTGCGCTTGAGCACCTCGGCTGCCGCTCTTTGTAAGGCCAAAAGCTCGGCCTGGTAGACGGTGCTGTAAGACGGCAAAGCAAGCTTGAGGGCCTTTGTTTCGGTGGCGCCATTCCACAAGGATAGCGCCGCCCCAACCTTGCCCTCAATTTTGCTGCCGTCTGTGAAAATGCGCACAGCGAGGTCGCTGTGGCTCTCATACTGTTCCTCGTCTACCAGGCTTCCGAACTCAAGTTCGACGTGGTCTGCGGGGTGCGGAGCCTCCGCTGCTAGAGCCATCCGCTCAATCTCCCTGCCTCCCAGCACTGGCTGGGGTACCCCTTTCTTGGCCTCGTATAATGCAGCCACTTCCCTTATACGTAGGTCTAGTGGCAGTATCCCAGCCAGCACCAGTGCCGAGTTCAGGGATACCGTGCGGTAGGCTTTACACAGCTTCTGCGCAAATCCCCTTTGGACCACGTTCAGTTGTTTGATTACCCCTACTTTTTTGGCGGCAGGTGCCCATGCGCTGGCGGCGTACAGGATGGTTGGTTCGACCGCTGCCGTATAGATGACGCGGATGATCTCCGGGTGAAGGCCCCAGCTCACTTTTGCCGCTCGTGCCAGCTGTTTGTAAATGTTTACAGCTTTTCTGCAAACATTTGCGACATGACTGTTGAAAGTGAGCTGGTGGTCGACGGTGAGCCCCAGTATTTTCAGCTCCTTGGACATGCCAATGTCTACCCCGCCCATGCTCAGGAGCGGGACATCGTACTTAAGCTTCCTGGTTACTACCATTGCACAAGTTTTATGTGGTGCAAACTTCAGCTTATTTCTGATGCCCCACGCCCGAACATACTCGAGGGCGGCATTGGCCTGTCCCTGAACTTCTAATGCTGTGTCACCGTCGAAGATCATGACCACGTCATCGGCGAAAGCCTGGCAGTGGTCTCCCCGCTCCTCCAGCCCCTTCAGCAAAGGGTCTAGTAAAAGGTTCCATAGGATCGGACCGCCAATAGATCCTTGCACACACCCCTTATTCGTGTGCCTCAGGCACTCCACACCCGCGTACCTAAGTCGCACACTCCTACCGGTCAAGTAGCTGTCTAGCATCCGCCTGACATTCACCGGGCACTTTTCCTCAGCCAGTCTGGTTCTTATTGCCGGCCACCATGCACTGTCGAAGGCTCCCTCTATATCAAGTGATACAACAGTGATCAGTTTCTTGTTGTCCAACTTCCCTTTGATGTATTGTATCATGTTATAGAGGGCGTCTTCGGTGCTCTTTTGTGGCATGAAGCCATACTGGCGAGTACTGAGCCGCGGTATGAGATGCCATTTCAGCCTGGCTACTAGCATCTTTTCTAGCACTTTGCCTAGGACCGGTAGGAGGCCGATTGGCCTGTATGATTTTGGGGTGGTGTAGGATTCCTTGCCGGGCTTCCGGAGGACTACCACCGTGGCCACTTTCCAGGCCCCAGGGAAGTGTCCGTGCTCCAGGCACTTGTTGGCCAGTGCAAGGAACGTCCCTGGGTCCCGAGAAATAGCCTGAGCGCAGATATCGGCTGTGAGACCGTCTGCCCCGGGTGCCTTTTTCGGGTTGAAACTATCCACCGCGGTTTTCAGCTCCAGAAGTGTAAACGGCGGATCATGGTTTTCATCATGCGCCCACTCGTTTACACGACTGGCCGCTTCTCTTGTCCGACGGTGGTGTTCGGTTTCTCCCTCTTCTAGGTCTTCGGGGTAGAAGGTCTCAGCCAGCAGCAGAGCCGACTCCTGAGCGCTCAGTGGCACTCCATCCTTCATCAGCGGTAAGTCCTCCTGTCTCTTGGCGGTCCGTCCTATGACCCTGTATATCCCCTCCCAAACTCCCTCCCTATCCTGCTTTTCGCAGTACCCTTTCCAGCCCTCCGTCTGCGGGTTAGGTTAGGTTAGGTTAGGTTAGGTTAGGTTAGGTTAGGTTAGGTTAGGTTAGGTTAGGTTAGGTTTTTTTTTTTTTTTTTTTTTTTTTTTTTGGCAGGAGGGGGAAATCCCCACGGACACCTCGACTGCCTCACAAGTAATGAGGCAGTCGAGGTAGTGTCGGACTCGAACCGACTAAAACCACCCTCCTGCTCTGCACGTGTCCCTCTGACATGGTCAGAGACCTTTTTAGCACTTTTCGTTTTAACAGCTTTTATTTTAAATAAATAAATAAATTACATTTTGTTGTTAATAAATTTCTTTTATATTAATACTTGTTTTGTTTCGTCTAATTTTGCGCTTGTATGTAAATATCGTTTCCTGAAGAATAACATATTTAATAAAGCACTAAATTTTTGACTTGACTTTAACTTTGATTTTCTTTATTTCTTTTTATTACTTTTTTGACAATATTAACGCTGTACTCCAAAAAGATCTGTCTGTGTTTATTGTTTGACATTATACCTTTGATTGTTGAGTTTGTGATAGCCGTTCCTATAGATGTTTCGACGTTTAATCTCTCTCTCACAAATACCGGGCATTCCACGAGAATATGTGCGATCGACTCCACTTTGTCCGGTTCGCAGATGCACGCTGGGTTCTCCTTACACTTGAAACGGTGCAGGTATTCGGAGAACCCACCGTGCCCCGTTAAAATTTGTGTGACTATACCGGCTGGTTTCAGTCTAAGCACTATTTTGTGGGCGTCGATCGCATCAGGCAGGAACATTTTAGTCACGGAGGCTGTGCCACCGCTCTTGTACCTCTCATTCCACTCGTCAAGCGACTGCATACGGATCTGCCGCTTGACGAATGATATGGGGCACAGGTCGTAATCCGGCTTCTTCTTCGACTTCAGGGCAGCTTCCTTCGCAAGTTGGTCGGCTCGTTCGTTTCCCTCCAACCCCGCGTGTGCTTTTATCCAGAACAGGGAGACGCTCTTGTTCTGGAGCTTGCAGTGTCTGATGGCGTCCCTTGTTTCTATAGCCAAGGGGTGGGAGGATCTTACGTTTACGACCGACTGAAGGGCCGCCCTGGAGTCGCTGAAGATGCCGAACGTCCTTTCCTTTCGCTTGGCAACCTCTCTTGCCGCTCTTTGTAGGGCCAGTAGCTCAGCCTGGTAGACGGTGCTGTAAGACGGCAAAGCAAGCTTGAGGGTCTTCGTTTCGGTGGCACCATTCCACAAAGATAGCGCCGCCCCAACCTTGCCCTCAATTTTGCTGCCGTCTGTGAAAATGCGCACAGCGAAGTCGCTGTGGCTCTCGTATTGATCCTCGTCTACCAGGCTTCCGAACTCTAGTTCGACAAGGTCTGCGGGGTGCGGAGCCTCTGCTGCTGGAGCCATCCGCTCGACCTCCCTGCCTCCCAACACTGGCTGAGGTACCCCCCTCTTGGCCTCGTATAATGCAGCCACTTCCCTTACACGTAGGTCAAGTGGCAGTATCCCAGCCAGCACCAGTGCCGAGTTCAGGGATACCGTGCGGTAAGCTTTGCACATCTTCTGCGCAAACCCCCTCTGGACCACGTTCAGTTGTTTGATTACCCCTACTTTTTTGGCGGCAGGTGCCCAGGCGCTGGCAGCGTACAGGATAATCGGTTCGACCGCTGCCGTATAGATGACGCGGATGATCTCCGGGTGAAGGCCCCAGCTCACTTTTGCCGCTCGTGCCAGCTGTTTGTAGATGTTTACAGCCTTTCTGCAAACGTTGGCGACATGGCTGTTAAAAGTGAGCTGGTGGTCGACGGTGAGCCCCAGTATTTTAATTTCATTGGACATGCCAATGTCTACCCCGCCCATGCTCAGGAGTGGGACATCGTACTTAAGCTTCCTGGTTACTACCATTGCACAAGTTTTATGTGGTGCAAACTTCAGCTTATTTCTGATGCCCCACGCCCGAACATACTCGAGGGCGGCATTGGCCTGTCTTTGAACTTCCAATGCTGTGTCACCGTCGAAGATCATGACCACGTCATCGGCGAAAGCCTGGCAGTGGTCTCCCCGTTCCTCCAGCCCTTTCAGAAGAGGGTCTAGTATTAGGTTCCACAGGATCGGACCGCCAATAGACCCTTGCACACACCCCTTATTTGTGTGTCTCAGGCACTCCACACCCGCGTACCTGAGTCGCACACTCCTACCGGTCAAGTAGCTGTCTAGCATCCGCCTGACATTCACCGGGCACTTTTCCTCAGCCAGTCTGGTTCTTATTGCCGGCCACCATGCACTGTCGAAGGCTCCCTCTATATCAAGTGACACAACAGTGATTAGTTTCTTGTTGTCCAACTTCCCTTTGATATATTGTATCATGTTATAGAGGGAGTCCTCGGTGCTCCTTTGGGGCATGAAGCCATACTGGCGAGTACTGAGCCGCGGTATGAGATGCCATTTCAGCCTGGCTACTAGCATCTTTTCCAGCACTTTGCCTAGGACCGGTAGGAGGCCGATTGGCCTGTACGATTTTGGGGTGGTGTAGGATTCCTTGCCGGGCTTGCGGAGAACTACCACCGTAGCCACTTTCCAGGCCCCAGGGAAGTGTCCATGCTCCAAGCACTTGTTGGCCAGTGCAAGGAACGTCCCCGGGTCCCGAGAAATAGCCTGAGCGCATATGTCAGCTGTGAGACCGTCTGCCCCGGGTGCCTTCTTCGGGTTGAAACTTTCCACCGCGGTTTTCAGCTCCAGATGTGTAAACGGCGGGTCATGGTTTTCATCATGCGTCCACTCGTTTACACGACTGGCCGCTTCTCTTGTCCGACGGTGGTGTTCGGTTTCTCCCTCCTCTAGGTCCTCAGGGTAGAAGGTCTCAGCCAGCAGCAGAGCCGACTCTTGTGCGCTCAGTGGCACTCCATCCTTGACCAACGGCAAGTCCTCCTGTCTCTTGGCGGTCCGTCCTATGACCCTATAAATCCCCTCCCAAACTCCCTCTCGGTCCTGCTTTTCGCAGAACCCCTTCCAGCCCTGTGTCTGCGCCTTTTGGGCTAGGGACTCATACTTTCCTTTTGCAAGCAGGTACTCATCGACGACTTTTTGTCTCCGGACGCGTGCAGCGCATCGAATACGGCGTCTACGGGTGTTCACCTCCGACATCAGCTCAGCGAGCTCCTTGGACCACCACGGTATGGTAAGTTGTTCACTATGCCCAATTTTTGCCAAAGTTTCTTCACAGGTTTCTGTGATGCTAGATATAAAGTTATTTACATTAAGTTCCAAATCTGTTCTATTGTTTATTCTACTAATTTTTCCTGAATTTAAATTAAGCTGGGCTTTTAATTGGGCCAATTTCTCATGAAATTGGCTCCAATTTGCCTTTTTAGTGTTGAATTTTCTAGTTGTTCTATTGATATTAGTTCCTTTGGCTTTTTTAAGATTAATTTTGAAAACGATACCGTTGTGGTCAGAGCTCGTCATGCCTTCATCGACCCGCCAGTCCTCCACCAAGTCCAGCAGCTCCGCTGAGCAGAATGTGACATCAACGAAGCTGCTGTACAGGGTGTTACCTCTGACGGTGTCGAAGGTCGGGGTGTTGCCGACGTTGAGTACCTGCATACACATTTCTTCCAGGGTTCCCGACATGTCCTCTCCCTTGCTGTCAGTAACCAGGCTACCCCACCAGGTGCTCTTGGCGTTGGCGTCGCCGCCCATGAGCATCCTAGTAGGGCTTAATTCCTCACGAATCCGCATGAGTTGCTCCAGGTATGGCTGTATGGGGCGGTCTGGTTCAAAATAGAAGGAGACTACTACGATTTCCCAGGCGCTGGTACGGATCCTCACCACTACGATGTTGTTAGTGGTGAGTTGCGGACACTGTGTCACGTCTAAGTCGTGATCAAAGACGGCTATTGCCGCCTTCACAGTTCCATCTCCTTGTTCAGCGCACTGGTAGACTCTCGCTCCCCTGTAGTCTCTCATCCTTTTAACCCCACCCACATACGGCTCCTGGAGCAATGCGAACGCAACCCTCCGCTCACTAGCCACAATCATGAGCTCTTGGGTTGCTAGATTCTTTCGCTGCAGATTCGCTTGGATCACCTGGTAACTCTGGTGAGCACTCGGGTGTGTTCGGGAATCCCTGCTTGAGTCCCTGCTGTCTGTTTCCGCTGGCTGGCCCTTAGCAATACGCCACCGACAGCCGCGCCAATGCGTCCCACTTAACGCGAATTGGGCACGCGCTGTCGAAGGCGTTGTGCTCGGTCCCGCCCAGCTTTGCCAAGGCGCAGTTCCTGCACTTGGGCGGTTCGGCGGCTAGCCGTGAGGGGCAGTCGGCTCTTAGATGAGGGTCACCACAGTGTGTGCAGAGGTCGGCGGATTCCGTGCACAGTTTGCGGCCGTGTCCGAAACGCAAGCAGCGGGTGCACTGGATCAGCGGTGACTGGTCTTGCACCCGCACCCGCTGCAAGTCGATGTGCACTCGACCCGCCGCTGTTAAGCTCTGCCACACTGATGGAGACACCTGCAGGATGACGTGGCTCATGTGGGGGTTCCGCGTCCTGCGACGGTACTTCACCCCCATCCTCACATCGCCCGCAGGTAGGTCCCCAATCAGGTGTGCGTTCTGGCGCTTTAACGCGTCGGTGACCTCCTCATCTGTGTGGCAGGAAAGTACATCCATCATGATGATGAGCGGATCCTTATTCTTGACCTCTTCCACCACGAGGTTCCCTGCCTTTCTGATCCGCTCAGCCACCCGTGACTGCTCCTCCTTGGTCCTGAAGCCAATTACGACCTTTTGGTCCCTCACCTTCCTCAGCCTGTCCACCCTGGTTCCCTCGTTTCTGGCGTCTATTGCCGTCCTTAGCTTCGCAATCACCTCTTCCCCGGTGTCCTTGTCATCAACAGATGACACAACCACCGAGTGAAGGGGCTCTTGGAGTTTCTGCTTTGGGACAGCAGCAGCCATTTCCGCGAACGAGGGTCCCTGGCCGGCGACAAAGCGTGGGGCCTGCTGGAGGTGCTCCGACAGAGCCCGTGTATGCAGCTGGCACTCCTCCAGCGCTTGTTTGTGCTGCTGGAGGTTCTCCGTGAGCTGCTTCATGAGCTCCGCCGTTGCGCCCGAGGTCGGATTCAGGTCCCTGGGGGCTTTTTCAGGTTCGACCGCCTCTGCTGCACCTTTCCCTCTTACACTTTCTCCTTCTTTGACAAGTTGGTAAAGTCTCTCGACAGCTTTGATCAACCCGTCCTTGATCTCTCTCTTGAGGTTTCGGGAGCTGTCCAGATGGATTTTTGCACTGGAGAGACACGCCTTTGCCTCCGTGGTTCTATTAATATACCTCACGGGTGGCATGTCACGAGGCGAGTTCTCCAAGGCTTTAGGAGACTTCACCTGCTGCGTTGTTGCCAGCTTTTGCTTGAGCTTAGGGGGAGTGGGCATGAGGGTCTTTTGTGGGGGAGTGGGCACGGGTGTAGTTTTTGGTGTTAAACTTTGCGGTTGCCCTGCTTTCAGTGTCTCCGCTTCCCCCTCTCCGACACTGCGCCTCACTGAAGGCCCCGCTTGTGCTGGGCATGCTTCCTCCACACCCAAGCTCTCGGCCGCAGCTTTAGGCTTCGTTACAGGGGTTCTAATGCCGAACATGATGATTTAGAAAAAAAAAAAAAAGAAAAAGAGACCAATTTGTCAGAGGACACCTAAATAGTACTGAATCCCTGTAAAGGGGGGATCCAAATGAAATAAATAATCAAGTAACCTAACTGAATCCCTGTAAAGTGGAGATTCAGCCGGTAAAACACAATAAAAACTTAATTAAAATGAAATAATTCGTAAAAATGAATTATATTAAGTCTTAAAACTATTTTCTTGCCAAAAAGGCTTGTCAAAATTAAAAACAAGTGGTCAGAACCCTGCAAATAGACGATAAACGAGCTAAAAATAAAATAAAATATTTTGCCAAATGTTCCCTCTCTTCCTTCCTATATACAATGGGTGGGTGGACGGGGATTTTTTATTTTGAGCTAGACCCTCGACCGAGGTGTCCAGGGACGCGTCTCCGCGCGGGCTAGCCGATTATGAAATAAAACTTATTGTCGGTGGAACAAAAATTTTGAGTTATGGGCCAAAAACGTGGTTTTTTAGGAAAAAAATTCGAAAATCAACCCCCAACCTGAATTCGGGTACACGGATCGCGGACCAAATTTCAGGGATGAAGGATGAGTACTATTGCAACTATAATCTACTGAAACAAGAACAAAAATTTTGAAAACAAAGTAGATTTTGAATTTTGAATTTGTAAATTATTAAAAATATGTGTTTGTCTAAGGGAAGTTTTTCAGGGTGCGTGCGACAGGGTGCAAAGTTGTCAGTTACTAAGCGGTTGCCTAGTTTAGTCTAAATTAGCTGAAAACAGCTTGAAAATCGGACCCTAAATAAAAAAGTTATCGATACTTTTATAATTTGCTTGTTCCCTTAGGTGGATTTTGGTACTTATAACGTTTATGAGAAATTCACTAATATGAAAAAACAAACAGTTTTATTTTGAGCTAGACCCTCGACCGAGGTGTCCAGGGACGCGTCTCCGCGCGGGCTAGCCGATTATGAAATAAAACTTATTGTCGGTGGAACAAAAATTTTGAGTTATGGTCCAAAAACGTGGTTTTTTAGGAAAAAAAAATCGAAAATCAACCCCCAACCTGAATTCGGGTACACGGATCGCGGACCAAATTTCAGGGATGAAGGATGAGTACTATTGCAACTATAATCTACTGAAACAAAAACAAAAATTTTGAAAACAACGTAGATTTTGACTTTTTAAAATGAAAATTATTAAAAATGTGAGTATTCTAAGGGAAGTTTTTTAGGGGTGCGTTCAAATGGGTTCAAACCGGTCAGGTACTAAGCGGTTGCCTAGTTTAGTCTAAAATAGCTGAAAACAGCTTCAAAATCGGACCCTAAATAAAAAAGTTATCGATACTTTTATAATTTTTGTGTTCCCTTAGGTGGATTTTGGTACTTATAACGTTTATGAGAAATTCACTAATATGTAAAAACAAACAGTTTTATTTTGAGCTAGACCCTCGACCGAGGTGTCCAGGGACGCGTCTCCGCGCGGGCTAGCTGATTATGAAATAAAACTTATTGTCGGTGGAACAAAAATTTTGAGTTATGGTCCAAAAACGTGGTTTTTTAGGAAAAAAAATCGAAAATCAACCCCCAACCTGAATTCGGGTACACGGATCGCGGACCAAATTTCAGGGATGAAGGATGAGTACTATTGCAACTATAATCTACTGAAACAAAAACAAAAATTTTGAAGACAACGTAGATTTTGACTTTTTAAAATGAAAATTATTAAAAATGTGAGTATTCTAAGGGAAGTTTTTTAGGGGTGCGTTCAAATGGGTTCAAACCGGTCAGGTACTAAGCGGTTGCCTAGTTTAGTCTAAAATAGCTGAAAACAGCTTCAAAATCGGACCCTAAATAAAAAAGTTATCGATACTTTTATAATTTTTGTGTTCCCTTAGGTGGATTTTGGTACTTATAACGTTTATGAGAAATTCACTAATATGTAAAAACAAACAGTTTTATTTTGAGCTAGACCCTCGACCGAGGTGTCCAGGGACGCGTCTCCGCGCGGGCTAGCTGATTATGAAATAAAACTTATTGTCGGTGGAACAAAAATTTTGAGTTATGGTCCAAAAACGTGGTTTTTTAGGAAAAAAAATCGAAAATCAACCCCCAACCTGAATTCGGGTACACGGATCGCGGACCAAATTTCAGGGATGAAGGATGAGTACTATTGCAACTATAATCTACTGAAACAAAAACAAAAATTTTGAAGACAACGTAGATTTTGACTTTTTAAAATGAAAATTATTAAAAATGTGAGTATTCTAAGGGAAGTTTTTTAGGGGTGCGTTCAAATGGGTTCAAACCGGTCAGGTACTAAGCGGTTGCCTAGTTTAGTCTAAAATAGCTGAAAACAGCTTCAAAATCGGACCCTAAATAAAAAAGTTATCGATACTTTTATAATTTTTGTGTTCCCTTAGGTGGATTTTGGTACTTATAACGTTTATGAGAAATTCACTAATATGTAAAAACAAACAGTTTTATTTTGAGCTAGACCCTCGACCGAGGTGTCCAGGGACGCGTCTCCGCGCGGGCTAGCTGATTATGAAATAAAACTTATTGTCGGTGGAACAAAAATTTTGAGTTATGGTCCAAAAACGTGGTTTTTTAGGAAAAAAAATCGAAAATCAACCCCCAACCTGAATTCGGGTACACGGATCGCGGACCAAATTTCAGGGATGAAGGATGAGTACTATTGCAACTATAATCTACTGAAACAAAAACAAAAATTTTGAAGACAACGTAGATTTTGACTTTTTAAAATGAAAATTATTAAAAATGTGAGTATTCTAAGGGAAGTTTTTTAGGGGTGCGTTCAAATGGGTTCAAACCGGTCAGGTACTAAGCGGTTGCCTAGTTTAGTCTAAAATAGCTGAAAACAGCTTCAAAATCGGACCCTAAATAAAAAAGTTATCGATACTTTTATAATTTTTGTGTTCCCTTAGGTGGATTTTGGTACTTATAACGTTTATGAGAAATTCACTAATATGTAAAAACAAACAGTTTTATTTTGAGCTAGACCCTCGACCGAGGTGTCCAGGGACGCGTCTCCGCGCGGGCTAGCTGATTATGAAATAAAACTTATTGTCGGTGGAACAAAAATTTTGAGTTATGGTCCAAAAACGTGGTTTTTTAGGAAAAAAAAATCGAAAATCAACCCCCAACCTGAATTCGGGTACACGGATCGCGGACCAAATTTCAGGGATGAAGGATGAGTACTATTGCAACTATAATCTACTGAAACAAAAACAAAAATTTTGAAAACAACGTAGATTTTGACTTTTTAAAATGAAAATTATTAAAAATGTGAGTATTCTAAGGGAAGTTTTTTAGGGGTGCGTTCAAATGGGTTCAAACCGGTCAGGTACTAAGCGGTTGCCTAGTTTAGTCTAAAATAGCTGAAAACAGCTTCAAAATCGGACCCTAAATAAAAAAGTTATCGATACTTTTATAATTTTTGTGTTCCCTTAGGTGGATTTTGGTACTTATAACGTTTATGAGAAATTCACTAATATGTAAAAACAAACAGTTTTATTTTGAGCTAGACCCTCGACCGAGGTGTCCAGGGACGCGTCTCCGCGCGGGCTAGCTGATTATGAAATAAAACTTATTGTCGGTGGAACAAAAATTTTGAGTTATGGTCCAAAAACGTGGTTTTTTAGGAAAAAAAATCGAAAATCAACCCCCAACCTGAATTCGGGTACACGGATCGCGGACCAAATTTCAGGGATGAAGGATGAGTACTATTGCAACTATAATCTACTGAAACAAAAACAAAAATTTTGAAGACAACGTAGATTTTGACTTTTTAAAATGAAAATTATTAAAAATGTGAGTATTCTAAGGGAAGTTTTTTAGGGGTGCGTTCAAATGGGTTCAAACCGGTCAGGTACTAAGCGGTTGCCTAGTTTAGTCTAAAATAGCTGAAAACAGCTTCAAAATCGGACCCTAAATAAAAAAGTTATCGATACTTTTATAATTTTTGTGTTCCCTTAGGTGGATTTTGGTACTTATAACGTTTATGAGAAATTCACTAATATGTAAAAACAAACAGTTTTATTTTGAGCTAGACCCTCGACCGAGGTGTCCAGGGACGCGTCTCCGCGCGGGCTAGCTGATTATGAAATAAAACTTATTGTCGGTGGAACAAAAATTTTGAGTTATGGTCCAAAAACGTGGTTTTTTAGGAAAAAAAAATCGAAAATCAACCCCCAACCTGAATTAATTCGGGTACACGGATCGCGGACCAAATTTCAGGGATGAAGGATGAGTACTATTGCAACTATAATCTACTGAAACAAAAACAAAAATTTTGAAAACAACGTAGATTTTGACTTTTTAAAATGAAAATTATTAAAAATGTGAGTTTTCTAAGGGAAGTTTTTTAGGGGTGCGTTCAAGTGGGTTCAAAACGGTCAGGTACTAAGCGGTTGCCTAGTTTAGTCTAAAATAGCTGAAAACAGCTTCAAAATCGGACCCTAAATAAAAAAGTTATCGATACTTTAATAATTTTTGTGTTCCCTTAGGTGGATTTTGGTACTTATGACGTTTATGAGAAATTGACTAATATGAAAAAACAAACAGTTTTATTTTGAGCTAGACCCTCGACCGAGGTGTCCAGGGACGCGTCTCCGCGCGGGCTAGCTGATTATGAAATAAAACTTATTGTCGGTGGAACAAAAATTTTGAGTTATGGTCCAAAAACGTGGTTTTTTAGGAAAAAATTTCGAAAATCAACCCCCAACCTGAATTCGGGTACACGGATCGCGGACCAAATTTCAGGGATGAAGGATGAGTACTATTGCAACTATAATCTACTGAAACAAAAACAAAAATTTTGAAAACAACGTAGATTTTGACTTTTTAAAATGAAAATTATTAAAAATGTGAGTTTTCTAAGGGAAGTTTTTTAGGGGTGCGTTCAAGTGGGTTCAAAACGGTCAGGTACTAAGCGGTTGCCTAGTTTAGTCTAAAATAGCTGAAAACAGCTTCAAAATCGGACCCTAAATAAAAAAGTTATCGATACTTTAATAATTTTTGTGTTCCCTTAGGTGGATTTTGGTACTTATGACGTTTATGAGAAATTGACTAATATGAAAAAACAAACAGTTTTATTTTGAGCTAGACCCTCGACCGAGGTGTCCAGGGACGCGTCTCCGCGCGGGCTAGCTGATTATGAAATAAAACTTATTGTCGGTGGAACAAAAATTTTGAGTTATGGTCCAAAAACGTGGTTTTTTAGGAAAAAATTTCGAAAATCAACCCCCAACCTGAATTCGGGTACACGGATCGCGGACCAAATTTCAGGGATGAAGGATGAGTACTATTGCAACTATAATCTACTGAAACAAAAACAAAAATTTTGAAAACAACGTAGATTTTGACTTTTTAAAATGAAAATTATTAAAAATGTGAGTTTTCTAAGGGAAGTTTTTTAGGGGTGCGTTCAAGTGGGTTCAAAACGGTCAGGTACTAAGCGGTTGCCTAGTTTAGTCTAAAATAGCTGAAAACAGCTTCAAAATCGGACCCTAAATAAAAAAGTTATCGATACTTTAATAATTTTTGTGTTCCCTTAGGTGGATTTTGGTACTTATGACGTTTATGAGAAATTGACTAATATGAAAAAACAAACAGTTTTATTTTGAGCTAGACCCTCGACCGAGGTGTCCAGGGACGCGTCTCCGCGCGGGCTAGCTGATTATGAAATAAAACTTATTGTCGGTGGAACAAAAATTTTGAGTTATGGTCCAAAAACGTGGTTTTTTAGGAAAAAATTTCGAAAATCAACCCCCAACCTGAATTCGGGTACACGGATCGCGGACCAAATTTCAGGGATGAAGGATGAGTACTATTGCAACTATAATCTACTGAAACAAAAACAAAAATTTTGAAAACAACGTAGATTTTGACTTTTTAAAATGAAAATTATTAAAAATGTGAGTTTTCTAAGGGAAGTTTTTTAGGGGTGCGTTCAAGTGGGTTCAAAACGGTCAGGTACTAAGCGGTTGCCTAGTTTAGTCTAAAATAGCTGAAAACAGCTTCAAAATCGGACCCTAAATAAAAAAGTTATCGATACTTTAATAATTTTTGTGTTCCCTTAGGTGGATTTTGGTACTTATGACGTTTATGAGAAATTGACTAATATGAAAAAACAAACAGTTTTATTTTGAGCTAGACCCTCGACCGAGGTGTCCAGGGACGCGTCTCCGCGCGGGCTAGCTGATTATGAAATAAAACTTATTGTCGGTGGAACAAAAATTTTGAGTTATGGTCCAAAAACGTGGTTTTTTAGGAAAAAATTTCGAAAATCAACCCCCAACCTGAATTCGGGTACACGGATCGCGGACCAAATTTCAGGGATGAAGGATGAGTACTATTGCAACTATAATCTACTGAAACAAAAACAAAAATTTTGAAAACAACGTAGATTTTGACTTTTTAAAATGAAAATTATTAAAAATGTGAGTTTTCTAAGGGAAGTTTTTTAGGGGTGCGTTCAAGTGGGTTCAAAACGGTCAGGTACTAAGCGGTTGCCTAGTTTAGTCTAAAATAGCTGAAAACAGCTTCAAAATCGGACCCTAAATAAAAAAGTTATCGATACTTTAATAATTTTTGTGTTCCCTTAGGTGGATTTTGGTACTTATGACGTTTATGAGAAATTGACTAATATGAAAAAACAAACAGTTTTATTTTGAGCTAGACCCTCGACCGAGGTGTCCAGGGACGCGTCTCCGCGCGGGCTAGCTGATTATGAAATAAAACTTATTGTCGGTGGAACAAAAATTTTGAGTTATGGTCCAAAAACGTGGTTTTTTAGGAAAAAATTTCGAAAATCAACCCCCAACCTGAATTCGGGTACACGGATCGCGGACCAAATTTCAGGGATGAAGGATGAGTACTATTGCAACTATAATCTACTGAAACAAAAACAAAAATTTTGAAAACAACGTAGATTTTGACTTTTTAAAATGAAAATTATTAAAAATGTGAGTTTTCTAAGGGAAGTTTTTTAGGGGTGCGTTCAAGTGGGTTCAAAACGGTCAGGTACTAAGCGGTTGCCTAGTTTAGTCTAAAATAGCTGAAAACAGCTTCAAAATCGGACCCTAAATAAAAAAGTTATCGATACTTTAATAATTTTTGTGTTCCCTTAGGTGGATTTTGGTACTTATGACGTTTATGAGAAATTGACTAATATGAAAAAACAAACAGTTTTATTTTGAGCTAGACCCTCGACCGAGGTGTCCAGGGACGCGTCTCCGCGCGGGCTAGCTGATTATGAAATAAAACTTATTGTCGGTGGAACAAAAATTTTGAGTTATGGTCCAAAAACGTGGTTTTTTAGGAAAAAATTTCGAAAATCAACCCCCAACCTGAATTCGGGTACACGGATCGCGGACCAAATTTCAGGGATGAAGGATGAGTACTATTGCAACTATAATCTACTGAAACAAAAACAAAAATTTTGAAAACAACGTAGATTTTGACTTTTTAAAATGAAAATTATTAAAAATGTGAGTTTTCTAAGGGAAGTTTTTTAGGGGTGCGTTCAAGTGGGTTCAAAACGGTCAGGTACTAAGCGGTTGCCTAGTTTAGTCTAAAATAGCTGAAAACAGCTTCAAAATCGGACCCTAAATAAAAAAGTTATCGATACTTTAATAATTTTTGTGTTCCCTTAGGTGGATTTTGGTACTTATGACGTTTATGAGAAATTGACTAATATGAAAAAACAAACAGTTTTATTTTGAGCTAGACCCTCGACCGAGGTGTCCAGGGACGCGTCTCCGCGCGGGCTAGCTGATTATGAAATAAAACTTATTGTCGGTGGAACAAAAATTTTGAGTTATGGTCCAAAAACGTGGTTTTTTAGGAAAAAATTTCGAAAATCAACCCCCAACCTGAATTCGGGTACACGGATCGCGGACCAAATTTCAGGGATGAAGGATGAGTACTATTGCAACTATAATCTACTGAAACAAAAACAAAAATTTTGAAAACAACGTAGATTTTGACTTTTTAAAATGAAAATTATTAAAAATGTGAGTTTTCTAAGGGAAGTTTTTTAGGGGTGCGTTCAAGTGGGTTCAAAACGGTCAGGTACTAAGCGGTTGCCTAGTTTAGTCTAAAATAGCTGAAAACAGCTTCAAAATCGGACCCTAAATAAAAAAGTTATCGATACTTTAATAATTTTTGTGTTCCCTTAGGTGGATTTTGGTACTTATGACGTTTATGAGAAATTGACTAATATGAAAAAACAAACAGTTTTATTTTGAGCTAGACCCTCGACCGAGGTGTCCAGGGACGCGTCTCCGCGCGGGCTAGCTGATTATGAAATAAAACTTATTGTCGGTGGAACAAAAATTTTGAGTTATGGTCCAAAAACGTGGTTTTTTAGGAAAAAATTTCGAAAATCAACCCCCAACCTGAATTCGGGTACACGGATCGCGGACCAAATTTCAGGGATGAAGGATGAGTACTATTGCAACTATAATCTACTGAAACAAAAACAAAAATTTTGAAAACAACGTAGATTTTGACTTTTTAAAATGAAAATTATTAAAAATGTGAGTTTTCTAAGGGAAGTTTTTTAGGGGTGCGTTCAAGTGGGTTCAAAACGGTCAGGTACTAAGCGGTTGCCTAGTTTAGTCTAAAATAGCTGAAAACAGCTTCAAAATCGGACCCTAAATAAAAAAGTTATCGATACTTTAATAATTTTTGTGTTCCCTTAGGTGGATTTTGGTACTTATGACGTTTATGAGAAATTGACTAATATGAAAAAACAAACAGTTTTATTTTGAGCTAGACCCTCGACCGAGGTGTCCAGGGACGCGTCTCCGCGCGGGCTAGCTGATTATGAAATAAAACTTATTGTCGGTGGAACAAAAATTTTGAGTTATGGTCCAAAAACGTGGTTTTTTAGGAAAAAATTTCGAAAATCAACCCCCAACCTGAATTCGGGTACACGGATCGCGGACCAAATTTCAGGGATGAAGGATGAGTACTATTGCAACTATAATCTACTGAAACAAAAACAAAAATTTTGAAAACAACGTAGATTTTGACTTTTTAAAATGAAAATTATTAAAAATGTGAGTTTTCTAAGGGAAGTTTTTTAGGGGTGCGTTCAAGTGGGTTCAAAACGGTCAGGTACTAAGCGGTTGCCTAGTTTAGTCTAAAATAGCTGAAAACAGCTTCAAAATCGGACCCTAAATAAAAAAGTTATCGATACTTTAATAATTTTTGTGTTCCCTTAGGTGGATTTTGGTACTTATGACGTTTATGAGAAATTGACTAATATGAAAAAACAAACAGTTTTATTTTGAGCTAGACCCTCGACCGAGGTGTCCAGGGACGCGTCTCCGCGCGGGCTAGCTGATTATGAAATAAAACTTATTGTCGGTGGAACAAAAATTTTGAGTTATGGTCCAAAAACGTGGTTTTTTAGGAAAAAATTTCGAAAATCAACCCCCAACCTGAATTCGGGTACACGGATCGCGGACCAAATTTCAGGGATGAAGGATGAGTACTATTGCAACTATAATCTACTGAAACAAAAACAAAAATTTTGAAAACAACGTAGATTTTGACTTTTTAAAATGAAAATTATTAAAAATGTGAGTTTTCTAAGGGAAGTTTTTTAGGGGTGCGTTCAAGTGGGTTCAAAACGGTCAGGTACTAAGCGGTTGCCTAGTTTAGTCTAAAATAGCTGAAAACAGCTTCAAAATCGGACCCTAAATAAAAAAGTTATCGATACTTTAATAATTTTTGTGTTCCCTTAGGTGGATTTTGGTACTTATGACGTTTATGAGAAATTGACTAATATGAAAAAACAAACAGTTTTATTTTGAGCTAGACCCTCGACCGAGGTGTCCAGGGACGCGTCTCCGCGCGGGCTAGCTGATTATGAAATAAAACTTATTGTCGGTGGAACAAAAATTTTGAGTTATGGTCCAAAAACGTGGTTTTTTAGGAAAAAATTTCGAAAATCAACCCCCAACCTGAATTCGGGTACACGGATCGCGGACCAAATTTCAGGGATGAAGGATGAGTACTATTGCAACTATAATCTACTGAAACAAAAACAAAAATTTTGAAAACAACGTAGATTTTGACTTTTTAAAATGAAAATTATTAAAAATGTGAGTTTTCTAAGGGAAGTTTTTTAGGGGTGCGTTCAAGTGGGTTCAAAACGGTCAGGTACTAAGCGGTTGCCTAGTTTAGTCTAAAATAGCTGAAAACAGCTTCAAAATCGGACCCTAAATAAAAAAGTTATCGATACTTTAATAATTTTTGTGTTCCCTTAGGTGGATTTTGGTACTTATGACGTTTATGAGAAATTGACTAATATGAAAAAACAAACAGTTTTATTTTGAGCTAGACCCTCGACCGAGGTGTCCAGGGACGCGTCTCCGCGCGGGCTAGCTGATTATGAAATAAAACTTATTGTCGGTGGAACAAAAATTTTGAGTTATGGTCCAAAAACGTGGTTTTTTAGGAAAAAATTTCGAAAATCAACCCCCAACCTGAATTCGGGTACACGGATCGCGGACCAAATTTCAGGGATGAAGGATGAGTACTATTGCAACTATAATCTACTGAAACAAAAACAAAAATTTTGAAAACAACGTAGATTTTGACTTTTTAAAATGAAAATTATTAAAAATGTGAGTTTTCTAAGGGAAGTTTTTTAGGGGTGCGTTCAAGTGGGTTCAAAACGGTCAGGTACTAAGCGGTTGCCTAGTTTAGTCTAAAATAGCTGAAAACAGCTTCAAAATCGGACCCTAAATAAAAAAGTTATCGATGGTTAGGTTAGGTTAGGTTAGGTTAGGTTAGGTTAGGTTAGGTTAGGTTAGGTTAGGTTAGGTTAGGTTAGGTTAGGTTAGGTTAGGTTAGGTTAGGTTAGGTTAGGTTAGGTTAGGTTAGGTTAGGTTAGGTTAGGTTAGGTTAGGTTAGGTTAGGTTAGGTTAGGTTAGGTTGGGGGTACCCCCACAGTGTTGACTTCCACGTAGTGACCCCTGGGCAACGTCGCGCCTGACCACCGTAACGGAGTGGCAGGCCGGCGGCTAACGAACACTGTGAATCGGAGCATCTCTATTGTCTTTTGCTGCGATATTGTTGAGTGACCATGTCACAACCTTCGAGGGACGCCTCCGGGCGCTTTCTCTCCAAAGGCCCTTCTCAGGGCCAACCCAAAGGCCCTTCTCAGGGCCAACCCAAAGGCCCTTCTCAGGGCCAACCCAAAGGCCCTTCTCAGGGCCAACCCATGTCTCGCGATGCTTCGGCATCGGAGACAAGTCGCGCGCCATCCGTGGCAAGCGTTGTTAGAGGGAGCGACGTCGTGACGGATTTCTCCGACACCGAGTCGATCATGAGTGGGTCGAACTGCGGTTCAACCCATCAATCGAGGAAGAGGGCTTTCCTCAGACGCGGCTCCGGGGGCTCTCCGGACGCAGCGGAGAAGCCCGCGAAGCGGGCTGTCATACAAGCCGACTTGGAGGAGAGGATCGCCTCCAAAGAGCAGCGGGCGCGAACCACTAGAGCCAAGGCTGGCTACGGCGCCTCCAGTGTCCTCTACGCGGATCACTCCGTAGAAGAAATGGAGCGCATGGCTTTGGAGGATCAGCAGGAGATCTTGGAGGTGGCCTCCAAGTCCTCCAACTTGAAGGGCACCTTCCAGAAGGCCCTGAAATGCAGGGCAGCGAGCTTGCTCGGTATTGTCAAGGAGTTGGCGGAGCGCACAACTTCCGACGAGACTCGGCAACTGCAGGCGAAAGTCGATCGCCTGCAGAAAGAGGTGTCCGCGTTACACACGCGCGTTGCCGAGCTGGTTACTCGGCCTGAGGTGTCGTCCGACGCAGGTCCAGCGACGATGTCCTCACCCTCCAACCTTGAGGATATCATCCGCAAGGTCGTCATGGAGGAGAGGGCCTTCACCAGGGCCTGTTTGGCCGGCATTGAGGACCGGCTTCTGCCGGAAAAGCGGCTTCGTCCTCCGCTTGCAGTGGATAAGCCGCTTCCCGAAAGGGTGTCCAGCGCACCAGGACCCTCAACGGCCACAGTCCAGCAGGAGCAGCCCCAGGTGCCCAAGACCACCAAGGGCAAGGGTAAGGGCAAGAAGACCGCTTCTGCCCCAACTGCCCAGCCGGAACCAGAGAGGGAAGACCAAGACCCTCTCCTACCCTCCACCACCCCTTCCAACCAGCCTTGGATTAAGGTAGTGGGGAAGAAGGGGAAGAAGAAGACGGCCCCTAAGCCCCCTGCAGCCAAGCCTGCAGCTGCAGCGGTCGTAGATAAGAGGAGGAAGCTCCCTCCTATTCCGAAAACGGCAGCCGTGGTGGTCACGCTGACCCCAGAGGCAGCGGAGCGAGGGGAGACGTACGAGTCCGTGTTACGGCGGGCCCGTACAAATGTCGATCCGGCGCAACTTGGGGCCGGCAGAGTTACCTGCCGGAAGACCCAAACGGGGGCTCGTCTTTTCGAGTTCTCGGGGACTCAGGGTGGCACCAAGGCGGACCTCTTTGCGGCAAAGCTCAAGGAGGCCGTCGCGGACACTGCTAAGGTCGCGAGGCCCGTCAAGTGTGTGGCTCTTGAGGTGACTGACCTCGACGACTCAGTTACCCAAGAGGAGGTGGTGGCCGTCGTGGCGGCGGCGGGGGGCTGTGATGTCGCAGCTGTCAAGGGCCGCGCCATCAGACAGGGTCGTCGGGGTATGGGCACCATGCGCCTAGAGTGCCCCATCGTGGTGGCCAAGGCAGTTCTGGCCAAGGGTCGCCTAGCGGTCGGATTTAGTTCAGGTGGGGTCCGGGTGCTGGAGGATGAGCCGATGCGCTGTTACAAGTGCTTCGGCATCGGCCACACCCGGCCTCTCTGTCCGTCCACTGCCGAGCGCGAGGAATTGTGTTTCCGCTGCGGAAAGGTCGGGCACAGGTCGGCCGCCTGCGAGGCTACAGCCCCGCACTGTGCAGTCTGTGCTGCCAGTGGTCGTCCAGCTGACCACACCATGACGAGCAGGAGGTGCTGCCCACCGAAAACCAAAGGGAAAGTGCAGGCGCCATCGCGTGTTGATGCTGCCGCCGCCACTGGAACCCCAGTTTCAGTGCCGGCCACTGAGGGAACTGCCATGAACACGGACTGATGGCTGGGCTTCGAAGAAGAATTCTTCAGGCTAACATCAACCACTGCAGAGCGGCCCAGGACTTACTGGTCCAAACCGTTGCGGAGTGGTTGGTGGACGTGGCGGTTGTAGCCGAGCCGTATTCTGTCCCTGGCAGCTGGCTAGGAGACGACAACGGTTCGGTTGCATTGGTGTCGCGGTCTTCCACGGACTCCCCTTCCCTCTCGCTCTTAGAGAGGGGACCGGGATACGTGGCCGCCGCGTGGGGGGACATAGCCCTTATAGGGGTGTATTTCTCCCCAAACCGCCCCATCACGGCCTTCGAGAACTTCCTCGAGGTCCTGGCCAGGGTGGCAGGTAGGGTGGCGCAGCGCAGGGTGTTGGTCGTGGGCGACTTTAACGCCAAGTCGGTTTTATGGGGCAACCCGACCACCGACGCCCGAGGACGCGAGGTGGAGACCTGGTCCGTGGCGTCCGGTCTGTCCCTCCTCAACAGTGGCAGCGTTCATACCTGCGTGCGGCGGGAGGGGGGCTCCATTGTGGACCTCGCCTTTGCCTCCCCGTCTTTGGCTGCCATTGTGGTGGACTGGCGGGTGGAGCTGGTGGAGACGCTGTCGGACCACCGATACGTGCGGTTCGACGTCACCGCCCCGGACTCCCAGAGGGCTCGCGCGGGTCGGTCTCACTTCCCACGATGGGCGCTCTCCCGCCTAGACCGAGAGGCCGCCATGGAGGCGGTGTTCATCCAGGACTGGCTGTCGCCTCCTGTCGACGTCCAGGACGTGGACGCCACTGCAGCCCAGTTGAGGGACTCCCTGACCGAGGTGTGCAACTCGAGCATGCCTCGGTCTCACCGTCCGCCTCCTCGACGCGCCGTCTACTGGTGGTCGGAGGAGTTGGTGGGCCTGCGGGCTGCCTGTGTGGTGGCCCGGCGCGCCTACACTAGGAGCAGACGACGGCGCCATCGCGACCGCGACAACGAGGACCGCCTTTATGTAGCCTACATGGAGGCCAAAGCGACCCTGACGGCGCGAATGGGCGCAGCCCAGGACCGCGCGAGGGCGGAAATGGCGGAGGGTCTAGATGCTGACCCTTTCGGGAGGCCGTACAAGGCGGCGCGTAACAAACTGCGCCCGTACGGTCCCCCAGTTGCTGAGACCCTCGAGCCGACGTTGCTGGATGGGGTGGTCCAGTCCCTGTTTCCACGCAGGGACAACTTCACTCCACCAGTGATGAGCGACCCGCGCGGTGCGGCTCTATCGGCAGATGAAGCGGTCCCTCCAGTCACGGAGGACGAGATGGAGAAGGCGGTCTTCTGCCTCCGGGGCAAAAACACCGCCCCAGGTCCGGACGGCGTCCCCGCAAAGGTGGTGGCCATCGCCGCCTCCCAGATGGGAGACAGGTTTCGGGACCTCTTCAGTGCGTGTGTTGCGTGTGAGAGGTTCCCGAAGCCATGGAAGGAGGGTCGGTTGTGCCTTCTTCGGAAGGAAGGGCGGCCGGTGGACTCCCCATCGGCATACCGGCCCATCGTCTTACTGGATGAGGTCGGTAAAACGTTCGAGAGGATCCTCGCCGCCCGTGTCAACAGGCACTTGTGCACAATTGGCCCGGACCTGGCGGACGCTCAGTTCGGTTTTCGAGCTGAGCGTTCGACAGTGGACGCCCTGTCCCGGCTCAAGGGCCAGGTGAGGGAGGCGATGGACGCGGGGGATGGACTGTTGGCTGTGTCGTTCGACATATCTAACGCGTTCAACTCCATTCCCCACTCCACCATCCTAGAGGCGCTCCGCTTCCACGGAGTGCCTACGTATTTACGGGCGCTGTTGGCGGACTATTTGTCAAATCGCACAGTCCTCCTCGAAGACAAGTCGGGCCAGCTCCGACGATACGGCGTCGAGTCCGGTGTCCCACAGGGTTCTGTCCTGGGACCGCTCCTCTGGAACATCGGATTCGACTGGCTCCTGCGGGGACACCTCCCCCGTGGCACGTCTGTCATCTGCTATGCAGACGATACCCTTCTGACAGCCCGGGGGAGAAATTTCTTAGAGGCGGCCAGCTTGGCCTCGGCGGGCGGTTCGCAGGTGGTGGACCGCATCGCCCGCCTAGGGCTGACGGTGGCGTTGCACAAGACCGAGGCCGTGTTCTTCCACGGGCCGCGGCAGCGTCAACCGTCCGATGCCCATATCCATGTAGAGGGTGTCCGCATTGAGGTGCAAACCCAGATGAAATATCTGGGCCTAGTGCTCGACAGCAAGTGGCGTTTTCGAGCACACTTCAGCGGGCTGTCGACGCGCTTGCTGAAGACTGCGGGCGCCCTCTCGTGGCTCCTCCCGAACACCGGGAGGCCCGGCGATCAATGCCGGCGTCTATACGCCGGCATACTAAAGAGTATGGCCCTATACGGGGCCCCAATCTGGACGGACTCACTGGGCAGACGGGAGAACGCCGCTGCCCTCCGCAGGCCACAAAGGGCCATTGCACAGCGGGTGGCGAGGGCGTACCGCACAGTGAGTTTCGCGGCATCGTGCGCTCTGGCGGGAACCCCACCTTGGGAGCTCGAGGCTTGGGTGCTCGCCAGAGTGTACGACTGGACGGCGGGTCAGAGGGCGCTCAACCGGCGCCCGGACCCTCAAGAAAAGGAAGAAGTGCGTGAGGAGGTTCGCGAGGCAATAACTCGGCACTGGGCCGAAGACCTAGCCTCAGCAACATTCGGTCGCCGGACACTGGACGCCATCGGGCCCGTCCTGAACGATTGGCTCGACCGGCGACATGGTTGCCTCTCCCTGCGTCTGGTGCAGGTGTTGTCCGGGCACGGCTGCTTCGGATCGTACCTGCATCGGATAGGGCGGGAGGAGACCCCACAGTGTCACCACTGCGAGGCCGCATTGGATACCCCAGAGCACACTCTTGAGGTGTGCCCTTCGTGGGACGAACCCCGCCGCGCCATGGTGGCAGTGGTCGGGAACGACCTCTCACTCCCAAGTGTGATTTCAGCCATGCTGGGAAGTGAGGAGGCATGGGCAGAAGTAGCCTCCTTCTGTGAGGACGTCATGTCACAGAAGGAGGCGGCGGAGCGCACGCGGGAAGACGACCCTCTCGCGGCGCCGCTCCGCAGACGAAGAAGGGGTGGAAGACGGCGAGCACAACGCCCGTCCTCAACCGCCCCGGGGGGTGATCAGCGGGCGACAGGCGCGGGGGCGCCACCGCCTGCACCACATGATCCACCTCCTGTGCTCCGGCCATAATAAAAGCCCCTCCCTTCTGGGGGGGGACGTGTAGGGCCTGCCGAAAGGTGGGCATTCGCCGGAGGGGGACTGGACGACATAGACTCCCAGGTCCCCTCCACTCAGGCGAGGTCGGAGTGCCGCTGGGTATTTTTAGTGGGTATACCGGGAACGACTTTACCGGGGAGTCCCACATACCCCTCTCCCGTCCCCCGACGGAAGGGGATGCGTAATAGCATTTTTTCCCAGCGACAAAAAAAAAAAAAAAAAAAAAAAAAAAAAAAAAAAAAAAAAAAAAAAAGGTTAGGTTAGGTTAGGTTAGGTTAGGTTAGGTTAGGTTAGGTTAGGTTAGGTTAGGTTAGGTTAGGTTAGGTTAGGTTAGGTTAGGTTAGGTTAGGTTAGGTTAGGTTAGGTTAGGTTAGGTTAGGTTAGGTTAGGTTAGGTTAGGTTAGGTTAGGTTAGGTTAGGTTAGGTTAGGTTAGGTTAGGTTAGGTTAGGTTAGGTTAGGTTAGGTTAGGTTAGGTTAGGTTAGGTTAGGTTAGGTTAGGTTAGGTTAGGTTAGGTTAGGTTAGGTTAGGTTAGGTTAGGTTAGGTTAGGTTAGGTTGGGGGACCACCCCACAGTGCTTGCGTCCACGTCGCGTCCCCTGGAAACGACCCAGTTCTGACCACCGTAACGGAGTGGCAGACTGGGTTGGCCAAAGTGCACTGTGCTTTCGTAGCTATCAATAATATTTGCCTTGAGAGTTACGAACCTGCGGGATTATGCCGAAACCTTCGCGGGACGCCTGCGGGCGGTTTTTAAAAGACAAAGGCCCTTCTCAGGGCCAACCCAAAGGCCCTTCTCAGGGCCAACGTAAAGGCCCTTCTCAGGGCCAACCCAAAGGTCCTTCTCAGGGCCAACCCAAAGGCCCTTCTCAGGGCCTCTCCGACGCTTCGGCGTCAGAGACTAGCCGCGCGCCGTCTGCGGCTAGCAACTTTGGAGGGGCGGACGAGTGGTCTGACGACTCAATGGTCGGTGTGTCGGATGCGGACGAGCCTCAGCCGCGGAAGCGGGTCAGATCGAGGAGCGATGGGTCCTCGGCCTCGGGGTCGAAGCGTTTGCCGAAGGCTAAAAAGCCGACGGTGGCCGCGGATACCCATGTCGTTGGGCTCGCGGATGCCCAACGCCAGTTGGACCTGGCTCGCCGGGCGCAGCTCCAGCAAGAGCTAGAAGAGCGGGTTGCCGCAAAGGAAAAGCGGGCGCACGCCGCCCGGGCCAAGTCCGGGTACGGTGCGTCCCGCGTTTTATACGCGGACCACTCTATGGAAGAGCTGGAGAGAATGGCGGAGGAGGACGAGGAGGAGATTGTGGAGGTAGCCTCAAAGTCCTCCAACCTGAAAGGGACCTTCCAAAAGGCCCTCAAGAGCAGGGCCGCGAGCTTGCGCGGTGTCGTTGCGGAGCTCGTGAAACGCAAGGCCACCGACGAGACGCGGCAACTGCAGGCGAAAATAGATCGCCTGCAGTCGGAGGTCAGCCAGCTTCACCAGAAGCTAGCTGAAGCCACGGCCCGGCCACAACAGGCCCAGACAAGCCCTGTGGCAGAGGCCCCCCCCTCCAACCTTGAGGAAGTCATCCGCAAGGTTGTAATGGAGGAGAGGGCCTTCACAAGAGCCTGCTTAGCAGGCATCGAGGACCGGCTGTTGCCGGAGAAACGCCTCCGACCGCCGCTTGCGGCGGATAACAGGCAATCCGAGCCGGGGCCGTCCTCCTCCCAGACGGAGGATGCCCTTCTCCCCTCGACCACCCCGTCCAACGAGTGGACAGAAGTGGTCCGTAAGGGGAAGGGCAAAGGGAAAAAGTCGGCGACGGCCGCCCCTGTCGTCCCCGCCACCACCGGCAAGGGAAAGGGGAAGAAGACAGGCAAAGGGAGAGCAAAAGGGCAGCTAGTCGCCCCAAAAACCGCGGCCGTCGTGGTGACTCTCACCGCGGAGGCGGCGGGGCGAGGGGAGACGTACGCGTCCATTTTGGTGCGGGCGCGTGCTAATGCCGATCCCACCCAGCTCGGGATCGGCAGTGTGTCTTGCCGGCGAACCCAAGCCGGGGCTCGAATCTTCGAGTTCCCGGGGGCAGAGGGGAGTGCCCATGCGGACCTCTTTGCAGCCAAGCTGCAGGAGGTCATCGCGGACTCGGCCAAGGTGGCCCGACCGGTCAAGTCAGCGGCCATAGAGGTGGCTGACCTGGACGACTCCGTCACCAAGGAGGAGGTGGCGAAGGCGATCGCAGCGATAGGGGGCTGTGACGTCGCGGCGGTCCAAAGCCGGGACATAAGGCCCGGCCGCGGCGGCATGGGCACCATTCGCCTCGAGTGCCCAATCGCCGCTGCCAAAGCCGTTCTTGCCAAAGGACGGCTAACAGTCGGCTTCAGCTCGGGTGCAGTCCGGGCACTCGACGATCAGCCTGTACGGTGTTTCCGATGCTTTGGCATCGGACACACGCGGCCGCTGTGTCCGTCCACGGTAGACAGGACAGACACGTGCTACCGCTGCGGTAAGGAGGGCCACAAAGCCACCTCTTGTAAGGCTGCCACGCCGCACTGCGCGGTATGTGCCGCCAGTGGCTGCCCGTCAGACCACGTTATGAAGGGGAGGAGCTGCAATCCTCCCCCTAAGCGGGGTAAAGCGCAGGCGCCGTCCGGGCCTGCTGCTGCTGCCGCCAGCGCCGTCGTTCCTGCGGTGGCTGAGGAGGAGGGGGGTGCAATGTCCGACTGATGGATAGGGTCGAACATCGCATCCTTCAGGCGAACATCAACCACTGCAGGGCAGCCCAGAATCTGCTGATGCAGACCATGGCCGAGTGGTTGGTGGACTTGGTGGTGGTCGCCGAGCCTTACTCGGTCCCTGGCCGTTGGCTGGGCGACCGGGACGGCTTGGTGGCGTTGGTGTCGCGGTCTTCCACAGACTCCCCTCCCCTCTCGCTCTTAGAGAGGGGACCGGGATACGTGGCCGCCGCGTGGGCAGACATGGTTGTGGTGGGGGTCTATTTCTCCCCAAACCGCCCTCTCTCGGACTTTGAGGATTTCCTCGAGGTTCTCACCGCAGTGGTAGGGAGGGCGGCGCCGCGCCAGGTCATGGTTTTGGGCGACCCGAACGCCAAGTCGGCGGCCTGGGGCAACCCGGCCACCGGTTGCAACGTCCGTGGGCGCGCCCTCGAGTTTTGGGCGGCATCATGCGGTGTGTCCCTCCTCAACAGGGGGGCGGTCCACACGTGTGTACGGCAGCAGGGAGGGTCGGTAGTGGACGTCTCTTTTGCCACCCCCGCGCTAGCAACCCGCGTCGTCAACTGGCGGGTAGAGATGGTGGAGACCTTGTCGGACCACCGATATGTGCGGTTCGACATCACCACCCGGCAAGGGCGGGGGATGTCCCGCGCTGGGCAATCTCCCTTCCCGCGGTGGGCACTCACCCGCCTGGACCGGGAGGCAGCGAAGGAGGCAGCCTTTCTCCAGGACTGGCTGTCGCCCCCTGTCGCGGTCCTAGACGTGGACGCCGCAGCGGTCCGACTAGGGGGGTCTCTGACCGAGGTGTGCAACTCAAGCATGCCTCGGTCTCGCCGCCCGCCGCCCCGTCGCGCTGTCTATTGGTGGACGGAGGAGTTGACGGGGCTCCGGGCTGCCTGTGTGGCGGCCAGAAGGGCCTACGCGCGGAGCCGACGGCGCAGCGCCCAAAACCGAGTCCAGGCAGAAGAGGACCGCCTATACGCCTCTTATCGAGAGGCGACGATGGTCCTCAAGTCTGCGATGGGAGCTGCAGAAGACTCGGCGAGGGCCGAGATGCTGGAGGGTCTCGACAGGGATCCTTATGGAAGACCATACAGGGCGGCGCGGAACCAGCTACGCCCCTTTGGTCCCCCACTGACGGAGACCCTCGAGCCAGTGTTGCTGGACGGGGTGGTCCGGTCTCTGTTTCCGCGCAGGACCGACTTCACCCCACCAACTATGGATCCCCCGCAAGGGGCGGCTTCGCCGGAGGAGGAGGTCCCCCCGGTGACGGCGGCGGAGTTTCGCGCTGGGGTTCTCAGCTTCCGCGCAAAGAAGACGGCACCCGGACCGGACGGAGTCCCCGCACGGGTGGTGGCGATCGCCGCTTCCGAAATGGATGGAAGGTTTCGGGACCTCTTCAGCGCTTGTTTCACTGCTGGGAGGTTTCCGAAACTGTGGAAGGAGGGGCAGCTATGCCTCCTCCAAAAGGAGGGACGCCCGGTGGACTCTCCATCGGCATACCGGCCCATCGTCCTGCTCGATGAGGTCGGTAAGTTGTTCGAGGGGATTGTCGCCTCCCGGCTTGATAGCTTTTTGCGAGGGGTTGGGCCCAACCTGTCGGACGCCCAATTCGGTTTTCGACGAGGGCGTTCGACTATCGATGCGCTTGCCCTACTCAAGGGCCAGGTGAAGGAGGCGGAGGACGCGGGGGATGGAGTGCTGGCGGTGTCATTCGACATAGCCAACGCCTTTAACTCCATGCCCCACGCGACGATATTGGAGGCGCTCCGGTATCACGGCGTGCCGCAATACCTGCGCAACCTCCTAGCCAGCTACTTGGAGGGCCGAGAGGTTCTCTTCGTAGACAAGACGGCCACGGTGAGGCGGTACGGCGCAGAGTCCGGTGTTCCGCAAGGGTCGGTGCTCGGACCCTCCCTGTGGAACATCGGGTACGACTGGATCCTGCGGGGAGTCCTCCTCCAGGGCACGAGTGTCATCTGCTACGCGGATGACACCCTCCTCATTGCTCGGGGGAGGAACTTTGGGGATGCGGCCTGTCTGGCCTCGGCTGGCGGGTCCTTGGTTGCAGAGAGGATCCGCCGCCTGGGATTGAAGGTGGCGCTGCACAAGACCGAGGCCGTGTTCTTTCGCGGGCCTCGGCAACGCTGCCCTCCTCCCGATGCTCACATTGTCGTGGGGGGCGTCACGATAGGGGTCCAGCCCCAAATGAAGTATCTGGGCCTGGTGCTGGACGACAGGTGGCGGTTTGGCCCGCATTTCAGCGGGCTGTCGACGCGACTGTTGAAAGCCGCGGATGCCTTCTCGTGGCTCCTCCCGAACCTGGGGGGGCCCAAGGCAAAATGCCGGCGCCTGTATTCGGGCATCTTGAGGAGCATGGCCCTATACGGGGCCCCCATCTGGGCCGACTCCCTACACAGGAGGGAGAACGCGACTGCCATCCGCAAGCCCCAAAGGGCCATTGCACTGAGGGTGGCAAGGGCCTACCGCTCGGTGGGTTTCTCGGCGGCGTGCGCTCTGGCCGGCACCCCTCCTTGGGAGTTGGAGGCCTGGGTGCTCGCCAGAGTGTACGAGTGGACCGCGCAACGGAAGGCGCTCGGGGAGCGCCCCGCCGCCGAGGAGCGGGAGGCCGTGCGGCGAGAGGCGAAGGAAGCCATTGTCCTCCACTGGACGGAGGACCTCGCTGCAGCCGCCTTCGGCCGCCGGACGTTGGACGCAATCGGTCCGGTTCTGCAGGGCTGGCTCGAGCGGTCTCACGGTTTCCTATCGTTCCGTCTGGTTCAGGTGTTGTCCGGCCATGGCTGTTTCGGATCGCATCTGCACCGGATCGGGAGGGAGGAGACCCCGGTCTGCCACGACTGCGGCGCGGCGGAGGACACGGCCCAGCACACCCTCGAAGTGTGCCCGGCTTGGTCCGAACAACGCCGCGGTATGACCGCGGTAGTCGGACAGGACCTCTCGCTTCCTGGCGTCGTCAATGCCATGCTGGAGAGCGAGGAGGCCTGGGCAGCGGTTGCGTCCTTTTGCGAGGATGTCATCTCGCAAAAAGAGGAGGCGGAGCGCGCGCGGGAGGACGACCCTCTCGCTGCGCCGCTCCGCAGGCGACGAAGGGGTCGGAGAAGGCGCCGTCCTGTCCCTCCTCTTCATGGTGGCGATGGGCGGGCGATGGGCACGGGGGTGCCCTTGCCTGCATTGCACCCATCGCCACCTTCGTCGGTCACTCCCGGGCCCGGCCCCCCCTCCCCACCTAGGGGAGGGCGCTAGGGTTCCAGGCATGGAGGGCAATCGTCGGCGGAGGACTGGACGTTAAGGCTGTGCCGGTTTCCCAGTCCCCCGCCTCTTGGACGAAGCGGGAGTGCCGCTGGGTATTTTTAGTGGGTATACCGGGTCAGACCGGGGAGTCCCACATAGCCCCCCCATCCCCCGATGGGAGGGTATGCGTAATGCATTTTTTCCCAGCGCAAAAAAAAAAAAAAAAAAAAAAAGGTTAGGTTAGGTTAGGTTAGGTTAGGTTAGGTTAGGTTAGGTTAGGTTAGGTTAGGTTAGGTTAAGTTAGGTTAGGTTAGGTTAGGTTAGGTTAGGTTAGGTTAGGTTAGGTTAGGTTTTTTTTTTTTTTTTTTTTTTTTTTTTTTTTTGTTTTGGCAGGAGGGGGAAATCCCCACGGACACCTCGACTGCCTCACAAATTATGAGGCAGTCGAGGTAGTGTCGGACTCGAACCGACTAAAACCACCCTCCTGCTCTGCTCGTGTCCCTCTGACATGGTCAGAGACCTTATTTAGCTATTTAATATTTTACTGCTGTTTTTTAAAAGTTTAGATTTACAAAAAATTCTCATTAGTTTTAATAATAGGTAAATAGATTATAGCGTTATTGTTTTTTATTTTAAAATAATTATATTTACTGTTATTCTGTGCTTGTGTTTAAATATCTGTTCTAAAAAAAAAAGAAGCGACTATATTTAAAAAAGCATGGAGTCACAATACATATTTTTGAATTTGAATTTGAATTTTTAGTTGGAGTTTTCTTTGTTTCGTTTTATTACTATGTTACTAATGGTTTCGCAGTATTCTAAAAATAACTTTCTGGATTTGTTGTCTGACATTAATTTTTTAATTGTATTTTCAGTTATTGCAGTCTGCAGTCTTTCCTCAAGATTATGTCTCACTCTCCCAAATACTGGGCATTCCGTCAGGATGTGTGCGACCGACTGCACCTTGTCCGGTTCGCAGATGCACGCTGGGTTCTCCTTACACTTGAAACGGTGCAGGTATTCGGAGAACCCACCGTGCCCTGTCAAGATTTGGGTTATAACACCGACTGGTTTGATCTTGAGGACAATCTTGTGGGCGTCGATCGCATCAGGGAAGAACATTTTGGTGACGGATGCCGTTTCTCCTGTCTGGTACCTTCGGTTCCATCTGTCGAGCGACCCCAAGCGAATCTGTCGCTTGACAAATGAAACCGGGCAAAGGTCATAGTCCGGCCTCTTCCTGGATCGGAGTGCAGCCTCTTTTGCGAGGTGGTCTGCGCGCTCATTGCCCTCTAACCCGGCGTGTGCTTTAACCCAAAACAAGGACACATCTTTGCTCTGGGATAAGGCCGCGCTCATGTTCGCTCTAGCCTCGACGGCCAGCGCGTGGAGGGAACCCTGGTTTGTGACTGTTTGCAGTGCCGCTTTCGAGTCGCTGTATACACCGAAGGTTCCCTCTTTGCGCTTGAGAATTTCGCGCGTGGCTACGCATATGGCCAGGAGTTCCGCCTGGTAGACCGTGCAGTACGACGGCAAGCTAAGCTTGACGGACTTGAATTCAGCTGCACCGTCCCAAAGTGACAGCGCAGCTCCGACCTTGCCCTCAATCTTGCTGCCGTCGGTAAAAAATCGTACTGCTTGGTTATTGTGGGTATCCACAAGGGTCTGATCCTCCAGGCACATGAACTCCATGGCCATATGTTTTGCCGGGTGTGGTGTCTCCGCAAATGCCACCACCCGCTCTACCTCCCTGCCAGCAAGTACTGGCTGTGGCACTCCTCTCTTTGCCTCGTACAGAGCGGCTGCTTCCTGTATTCGGAGGTCGAGTGGGAGTATCCCAGCCAGCACCAGGGACGCGTTCAGCGAAACGGTGCGGTAGGACTTGCAAAGTTTTTGCGCGAAACCTCGTTGGACCGTGTTGAGGCTTTTCTGCACTCCGATCTTGGCAGCCGCCGGTGCCCATGCGCCTGCCGCGTACAGGATTGTTGGCTCCACTGCTGCCGTGTAGATGGTGTGGATGATCTCCGGGTGAAGGCCCCAGCTCACTTTTGCCGCTCGTGCCAGCTGTTTGTAGATATTGACAGCCTTTCGGCAAACGTTGGCGACGTGAGAGTTGAAAGTGAGCTGGTGGTCGACGGTGAGCCCCAGTACCTTGATTTCCTTTGACATGCCAATGCCTACCCCGCCCATGCTCAGGAGTGGGACATCGTACTTAAGCTTTTTGGTGATCACCATTGCACAAGTTTTTTGTGGTGCAAACTTTAGCTTATTTCGGATGCCCCACACCCGAACATACTCGAGGGCGGCATTGGCCTGCGTCTGGACTTCCAAGGCTGTGTCACCGTCGAAGATCATCACAACATCATCGGCGAACGCCTGGCAGTGGTCACCCCTCGCTTCTAGTCCCTTCAGTAGGGGATCCAGGATTAGATTCCACAGGATCGGACCGCCAATGGACCCCTGCACACACCCCTTGCTGGTGTCTCTTTGACACTCGACCCCTGCGTACCGTACGCGGACACTCCTACCAGTCAAATAGCTGTCTAGCAACCTTCTTAAGTTTACCGGGCACTTTTCCTCAGCCAGTCTGGTCCTGATGGCCGGCCACCATGCGCTATCGAAGGCTCCCTCTATGTCCAATGATACCACAGTGATCAGCTTCTTTTCACTTAGCTTCCCTTTGATATGTTGTATCATTGTGTAGAGGGAGTCCTCGGTGCTTTTCTGGGGCATGAAGCCAAACTGGCGAGTACTAAACCGCGGGATCAGGTGCCACTTTAGCCTTGCTACGAGCATCTTCTCGAGCGTTTTGCCTAGGACTGGTAGGAGGCCGATCGGCCTGTACGATTTAGGGGTGGTGTACGAGTCTTTGCCGGGCTTTCGGAGGACTACCACTGTAGCCACTTTCCAGGCACCAGGGAAGTGTCCGTGCTCCAGGCACTTGTTGGCCAGTGCAAGGAACGTCCCTGGGTCCCGGGAAATAGCTTGAGCGCAGATGTCGGCTGTGAGACCGTCTGCCCCGGGTGCCTTCTTCGGGTTGAAACTTTCCACCGCGGTTTTCAGCTCCAGGTGTGTAAACGGCGGGTCATGGTTTTCATCATGCGCCCACTCGTTTACACGATTGGCCGCTTCTCTTGTCCGACGGTGGTGTTCGGTTTCTCCCTCTTCTAGGTCCTCGGGGTAGAAGGTCTCAGCTAGCAGCTCGGCCGATTGCTGTGCGCTCAGTGGCACCCCATCTTTGACCAACGGCAAGTCCTCCTGTCTCTTGGCGGTCCGTCCTATCACCCTATAAATCCCCTCCCAAACTCCTTCCCGGTCCTGCTTCTCGCAGAACCCTTTCCAGCCCTCCGTCTGCGCCTTTTTAGCTAGGGACTCGTACTTTTCTTTTGCAAGCTGGTACTCATCGACGACTTTTTGTCTCCGGACGGGTGCAGCGCATCGAATGCGACGTCTCCGAGTATTCACTTCCGACATCAGCTCGGCGAGCTCTTTGGACCACCACGGTATCGTTAGTTGTTCACTATGCCTAATGATTGCCAAGGTTTCATCACAGGTCTGTGTGATACTTGATATGAAGTTATTGATACTGAGTTCTAAATCTGTTTTATTGTTTATTTGACTAATTGTTTCTGTATTTAGGTTAAACTGAGCTTTTAATTGGGCCAATTTCTCATGAAATTGGCTCCAATTCGCTTTTTTACTATTATATTTCCTAGTGGTTCTAAAGATGTTGGTTCCTTTGGCTTTTTGAAGGTTAATTTTGAAAACAATACCATTGTGGTCCGAGCTCGTCATGCCTTCATCGACCCGCCAGTCTTCCACCAAGTCCAGCAGCTCCGTCGAGCAAAAAGTGACATCAACGAAGCTGCTGTACAAGGTGTTGCCTCTGACGGTGTCGAAAGTCGGGGTGTTGCCGACGTTGAGTACCTGCATGCTCATATCTTCCAGGGTTCCCGACAGGTCCTCTCCCTTGCTGTCAGTCACCAGGCTGCCCCACCAGGTGCTCTTGGCGTTGGCGTCACCGCCCATGAGTATCCTAGTGGGGCTTATTTCCTTGCGAATCTGCAGAAGCTGCTCCAGGTATGGCTGTATGGGGCGGTCTGGTTCAAAGTAGAAAGAGACTACTGCGATTTCCCAGGCGCTGGTACGGATCCTCACCACCACGATGTTGTTGGTGGTGAGTTTCGGACACTGTGTCACGTCGAGGTCGTGATCGAAGACGGCTATTGCCGCCTTCACAGTTCCATCTCCTTGTTCAGCGCACTGGTAGACTCTCGCTCCCCGGTAGTCTCTCATCCTTTTAACCCCACCCACATATGGCTCCTGGAGCAGTGCGAACGCAACCCTCCGCTCACTAGCCACAATCATAAGCTCTTGGGTTGCTAAGTTCTTTCTCTGCAGATTCGCTTGGATAACCTGGTAACTCTTGTGAGCACTCGGGTGTGTTCGGCGGGTATCCTTGGACGAGTCCCTGCTGGCTGTTTCCGTTGGCTGGCCCTTAGCAATACGCCACCGACAGCCGCGCCAATGCGTCCCACTTAACGCGAATTGGGCACGTGCTGTCGAAGGCGTTGTGCTCGGTCCCGTCCAGCTTTGCTAAGGCGCAGTTCCTACACTTGGGAGGTTCAGCAGCTATCCTTGAGGGGCAGTCGGCTCTCAGATGAGGGTCACCGCAGTGTGTGCAGAGGTCAGCGGGTTCCGTGCACAGTTTGCGACCGTGGCCGAAGCGCAAGCAGCGGGTGCACTGGATCAGCGGAGACTGGTCCTGCACCCGCACCCGCTGCAAGTCGATGTGCACTCGACCCGCCGTTGTTAGGCTCTGCCACACCGACGGAGACACCTGCAGGATGATGTGGCTCATGTGAGGGTTCCGTGTCCTGCGACGGTACTTCACCCCCATCCTCACTTCATCTGCAGGTAAGTCCCCGATCAGGTGGGCGTTCTGACGCCTTAACGCGTCGGTGACCTCCTCATCTGAGTGGCAGGAGAGGACATCCTTCATGATGAGGAGCGGATCCTTATTCTTTACTTCTTCCACCACGAGATTTCCTGCCTTTCGGATCCGCTCTGCCACCCGTATTTGTTCCTCCTTGGTCCTGAATCCAACCACGACCTTTTGGTCCCTTACCTTCCTCAGCCTGTCCACCCTGGTGCCCTCGTTCCTGGCGTCTATGGCCGTCCTAAGCTTCACAATTACCTCCTCCCCGGTGTCCTTGTCATCGACCGATGACACGACCACCGAGTGAAGGGGTTCTTGGAATTTCTGCTGTGGGACAGCCGCGGCCATTTCTGCGAACGAGGGTCCCTGACCGGCGATGAAGCGCGGGGCCTGCTGGAGTTGCTCCGACAGAGCCCGTGTATGCAGCTGGCACTCCTCCAGCGCCTGTTTGTGCTGCTGAAGGTTCTCCGTGAGCTGTTTCACGAGCTCTGTCGTTGCGCTCGAAATCGGATTCAGGTCCCTGGGGGCTTTTTCGGGTTCTACCGCCTCTGCCTTCCCTCTTAAACTTTCTCCCTCTTTGACCAGTTGATACAGTCTCTCAACAGCTTTTGTCAGCCCGTCCTTAATCTCCTTCTTTAGGTTTCGGGAACTGTCCAGCTGGATTTTGGCACTGGAGAGACACGCCTTTGCCTCCGTGGTTCTATTTAGATACCTCACGGGTGGCACTTCGCGAGGCGAGCTCTCCAAGGCTTGAGGAGACTTTGTCTGCGACTTTGTCTGCTGCGATGTTGCCAATTTCTTCTTGAGTTTGGGGGGACTGGGCATGAGAGTCTTTTGTGGGGGAGTGGGCACGGGTGTAGTTTTGGGTGTTTCCAAATTTTGCGGTTGACCTGCTCTGAGTGTCTCCGCTTCGCACTCTCCGACACTGCGCCTCACTGAGGGCCCCGCTTGTGCTGGACATGCTTCCTCCACACCCAAGCTCTCGACGGCAGCTTTCGGCTTCATAACGGGAGTTCTAATGCCAAACATGATCGAACTCGATAAAAATGCTAAATTGTCAGAGGACACCTAAGTTATACTGAATCCCTGTAAAAGGGGGATCCAGATAAGAATAATAAATCAAATGACCAAACTAAATCCCTGTATAGAGGAGAATTAGCTGGAAAATTACAATAAAATAAAATAATTCGTAAAAATAAATTTCTTGAGTCGTAAAACTGTTCTGTAGCCAAAAAGGCTTGTCAAAAATAAAAATAAGTGGTCAATACCCTGCAAACAATGTATTTACAAGCTAAAAATAAAATAAAATATTTTGCCGTTTGTTTCGTCTCTTCCCTCTTATAGACCAATGGGCGGGTGGGCGGGGATTTTTTATTTTGAGCTAGACCCTCGACCGAGGTGTCCAGGGACGCGTCTCCGCGCGGGCTAGCCGATTATGAAATAAAACTTACTGTCGGTGGAACAAAAATTTTGAGTTATGGTCCAAAAACGTGGTTTTTTAGGAAAAAATTTCGAAAATCAACCCCCAACCTGAATCTGGGTACACGGATCGCGGACCAAATTTCAGGGATGAAGGATGAGTACTATTTCAACTATAATCTACTGAAACAAAAACAAAAATTTTGAAAACAACGTAGATTTTGACTTTTTAAAATGAAAATTATTAAAAATGTTGGTTTTCTAAGGGAAGTTTTTCAAGGGTGCGTAAATTCGGGTGCAAACCGGTCAGGTACTAAGCGGAAGCCTAGTTTTGTCTAAAATAGCTGAAAACAGCTTCAAAATCGGACCCTAAATAAAAAAGTTATCGATACTTTTATAATTTGCTTGTTCCCTTAGGTGGATTTTGGTACTTATGACGTTTATGAGAAATTGACTATTATGAAAAAACAAACAGTTTTATTTTGAGCTAGACCCTCGACCGAGGTGTCCAGGGACGCGTCTCCGCGCGGGCTAGCCGATTATGAAATAAAACTTACTGTCGGTGGAACAAAAATTTTGAGTTATGGTCCAAAAACGTGGTTTTTTAGGAAAAAATTTCGAAAATCAACCCCCAACCTGAATCTGGGTACACGGATCGCGGACCAAATTTCAGGGATGAAGGATGAGTACTATTTCAACTATAATCTACTGAAACAAAAACAAAAATTTTGAAAACAACGTAGATTTTGACTTTTAAAAATGAAAATTATTAAAAATGTTGGTTTTCTAAGGGAAGTTTTTCAAGGGTGCGTAAATTAGGGTGCAAACCGGTCAGGTACTAAGCGGAAGCCTAGTTTTGTCTAAAATAGCTGAAAACAGCTTCAAAATCGGACCCTAAATAAAAAAGTTATCGATACTTTTATAATTTGCTTGTTCCCTTAGGTGGATTTTGGTACTTATGACGTTTATGAGAAATTGACTATTATGAAAAAACAAACAGTTTTATTTCGAGCTAGACCCTCGACCGAGGTGTCCAGAGACGCGTCTCCGCGCGGGCTAGCCGATTATGAAATAAAACTTACTGTCGGTGGAACAAAAATTTTGAGTTATGGTCCAAAAACGTGGTTTTTTAGGAAAAAATTTCGAAAATCAACCCCCAACCTGAATCTGGGTACACGGATCGCGGACCAAATTTCAGGGATGAAGGATGAGTACTATTTCAACTATAATCTACTGAAACAAAAACAAAAATTTTGAAAACAACGTAGATTTTGACTTTTTAAAATGAAAATTATTAAAAATGTTGGTTTTCTAAGGGAAGTTTTTCAAGGGTGCGTAAATTAGGGTGCAAACCGGTCAGGTACTAAGCGGAAGCCTAGTTTTGTCTAAAATAGCTGAAAACAGCTTCAAAATCGGACCCTAAATAAAAAAGTTATCGATACTTTTATAATTTGCTTGTTCCCTTAGGTGGATTTTGGTACTTATGACGTTTATGAGAAATTGACTATTATGAAAAAACAAACAGTTTTATTTCGAGCTAGACCCTCGACCGAGGTGTCCAGAGACGCGTCTCCGCGCGGGCTAGCCGATTATGAAATAAAACTTACTGTCGGTGGAACAAAAATTTTGAGTTATGGTCCAAAAACGTGGTTTTTTAGGAAAAAATTTCGAAAATCAACCCCCAACCTGAATCTGGGTACACGGATCGCGGACCAAATTTCAGGGATGAAGGATGAGTACTATTTCAACTATAATCTACTGAAACAAAAACAAAAATTTTGAAAACAACGTAGATTTTGACTTTTTAAAATGAAAATTATTAAAAATGTTGGTTTTCTAAGGGAAGTTTTTCAAGGGTGCGTAAATTCGGGTGCAAACCGGTCAGGTACTAAGCGGAAGCCTAGTTTTGTCTAAAATAGCTGAAAACAGCTTCAAAATCGGACCCTAAATAAAAAAGTTATCGATACTTTTATAATTTGCTTGTTCCCTTAGGTGGATTTTGGTACTTATGACGTTTATGAGAAATTGACTATTATGAAAAAACAAACAGTTTTATTTCGAGCTAGACCCTCGACCGAGGTGTCCAGAGACGCGTCTCCGCGCGGGCTAGCCGATTATGAAATAAAACTTACTGTCGGTGGAACAAAAATTTTGAGTTATGGTCCAAAAACGTGGTTTTTTAGGAAAAAATTTCGAAAATCAACCCCCAACCTGAATCTGGGTACACGGATCGCGGACCAAATTTCAGGGATGAAGGATGAGTACTATTTCAACTATAATCTACTGAAACAAAAACAAAAATTTTGAAAACAACGTAGATTTTGACTTTTTAAAATGAAAATTATTAAAAATGTTGGTTTTCTAAGGGAAGTTTTTCAAGGGTGCGTAAATTCGGGTGCAAACCGGTCAGGTACTAAGCGGAAGCCTAGTTTTGTCTAAAATAGCTGAAAACAGCTTCAAAATCGGACCCTAAATAAAAAAGTTATCGATACTTTTATAATTTGCTTGTTCCCTTAGGTGGATTTTGGTACTTATGACGTTTATGAGAAATTGACTATTATGAAAAAACAAACAGTTTTATTTTGAGCTAGACCCTCGACCGAGGTGTCCAGGGACGCGTCTCCGCGCGGGCTAGCCGATTATGAAATAAAACTTACTGTCGGTGGAACAAAAATTTTGAGTTATGGTCCAAAAACGTGGTTTTTTAGGAAAAAATTTCGAAAATCAACCCCCAACCTGAATCTGGGTACACGGATCGCGGACCAAATTTCAGGGATGAAGGATGAGTACTATTTCAACTATAATCTACTGAAACAAAAACAAAAATTTTGAAAACAACGTAGATTTTGACTTTTAAAAATGAAAATTATTAAAAATGTTGGTTTTCTAAGGGAAGTTTTTCAAGGGTGCGTAAATTAGGGTGCAAACCGGTCAGGTACTAAGCGGAAGCCTAGTTTTGTCTAAAATAGCTGAAAACAGCTTCAAAATCGGACCCTAAATAAAAAAGTTATCGATGGTTAGGTTAGGTTAGGTTAGGTTAGGTTAGGTTAGGTTAGGTTAGGTTAGGTTAGGTTAGGTTAGGTTAGGTTAGGTTAGGTTAGGTTAGGTTAGGTTAGGTTAGGTTAGGTTAGGTTAGGTTAGGTTAGGTTAGGTTAGGTTAGGTTAGGTTAGGTTAGGTTAGGTTAGGTTAGGTTAGGTTAGGTTAGGTTAGGTTAGGTTAGGTTAGGTTAGGTTAGGTTAGGTTAGGTTAGGTTAGGTTAGGTTAGGTTAGGTTAGGTTAGGTTAGGTTAGGTAAGGTTAGGTTAGGTTAGGTTAGGTTAGGTTAGGTTAGGTTAGGTTAGGTTAGGTTTTTTTTTTTTTTTTTTTTTTTTTTTTTTTTTTTTTTTTTTTTTTTTTTTTTGTGCTTTTCCCCTTTCACAAAAAAGGGCTCTTATTATTCTAATTACTCATTCATTCCAGTTCTCGCGTTTATTCCTCTCGCACTTTCAAGCTTCATACTTTATCTTTCTTTTGCACACACATCCATTCTTAGCCGGGTGGGACTCCCGCTATGCTATCTACTATTTATTATTTATTTTTCTTTATTAGGGTTTTAGACACAAAAGTACTTTTATTTTACATTGTACGTGGTTTTACATGTTTCCTTATCTATATTTCTTACTCACTATATTACTATCCATTATACTGGTTTTATTTATTCTACGGTTCTAGTATAATATTTTCTACTTGTGAACATTTTTTATATCTTAAATCTATTTTATGTTAATTCACATTTTTAATTATTCTACTAAGTTTTGTTTCTAAATAAGGTATCAGGTATATTTTCTTACGAGGCTATTTTTACATCTATAGTTTACTTTTATTACAATATGTGCTTAATCTTATACTTAACTTTTTATTTTCTAACACAGTGTTTTACATTATACTTATAAATTAACATATTTTACGGTTTTTATTACCCTAGGTTTGACCTACTTAATTAAGACTGCTCTAAGGGCTTATGTGGTTTCTTGCCTTGTTTAAACATTTATTTACTCTTATGGTTGCGGCAATAAAATATATATATCCTTAAGTTATACATAGTTATTGTCTTTTCTCTATCTTAGTATTTATTCTAATCGTTTTATTTGTGTGTTTAGTGTGCGTGTTTGGTGTTTTGCGTGTGTGTTTGATATATGCGTATATATTTATCATATACTTTGTATATCCGTGTTTTTTGTTATTCTCTGGTTTCCGTGTGTCTTCCATTTTTTGGTTATACTCCACTTTTCTTTTGTACTCCCAGTTTGTGTTGCTGTATTGATGTGTTCCTGTGCGTGTTGTATATGTTCTTGTGTGTGTTATGTATGTTTTTGTGTGTGTTGGTGTGTGTTTTGTGTGTGTAACGTGTAACTCGGGGAGCAGTCTATGCGTATGCCGTCGTCGTCCGAGCCAGGTAATCCCATTTTTTGCGGACCGGGCACTCCGCGCTGAATGCGTTGTGGTCGGTCCTCTGATGCTTGGAGTGTGAGCAGTTGCAGCACTGCGGTTCAATTCCCGCAATAAATTCTGCGCACTTTTCGCGTAGGTGCGGTCCTCCACAGTGACTGCATCTGTCCACACTCTCAGTGCAAAATTTCCGGCCGTGACCGAACGCCAGGCATTTCGTGCACTGTATGAGCGGCGACTGGTCCTCCACCCTGACTCTTTGCAGATCCAGGTAAAGAGCACCAGCCTCCGTCATCCTCTGCCATACCTTTGGTCTGACCTGGACGACTACGTGAGCTGTTTTCGGGTTTCTTGTTCTCTTTTTGAATTTTATGACCATTTCTTTGTCTTCATCATCTAAATCCCTAAAAAAGATATCATTTTGGGAGTAGAGCGCCCTTACCATTTCCTCGTCGTTACTGTCTAAGAAGACATCCTTGAGGACGACGAGTGGGTTTTTATTTTTCATGGGCGCTGCTGTTAGCCCTTTACCCCGGCTCTCTATCCTCTCCTTTACTTTTTTGAGCTCCGCCTCAGTGTCGCATCCCAAGATGATAGTCTGGTTCTTTGCCTTACGGACTTTACTTATTTTTAGGCCAGTTCCCCTGGCGTCGACCGCCTCCTTCACCCTGGCGAGAACCTCGTCAGCAGTTTCGAGGCTGCCTTCGAGGGTGACCGCCATGGAATGAAGTGCCGGCCGACGCCCGGGTTTGGCTGCCGTAACGTCGGCGTATGTTTTATGCTCGCACGCCTCGCCTCTGAGAGCCTCCCGCATCCTCTCCGAGCCGGCGGCGACCTCACCGGCAACATCACCGATTTTGTCCTCGAGAGCAACTGCGGCGCGACCTACGACCTTCACCCCTTCAATCGTATGGTTTATGCTCTCTTGGACAACGTCGACCTTGAGGCTGACCTCGTCGATCTTATCGATGACCTTGTCGATGACGTCGGCACCGTTCTCGGTGTGGTGCTCAGTCAACTCCTCGAGGCCTTTTTGAACTTTTTGCTCCAGGTCATATATTCGAGAGTTTATGTTAGTCTCGACTTTCTCTAACCTCTCCAGTATTTCGTCCGGTAATTTGAACGGTGTGGGCGTGGTGTTGATCTTGGTGGGCGGAACCGTTTTGGATTTTATTTCTAGGGTCTTCATTCTTTTGCTTAGTTCAAAAAGTATCCGTAGGCTTTTGTCCGACTGGGTCTCCAGGAAAGTCTTGATGTCTTTCCTCATCTGAGGGTAGTCTTTGACTCGGGACGGGATGTCCTCAAAGGTTTTCATGACTTCCTGGAGGAGACTGTCGTTGGATAAGGTGGTGTAGGCGTCCGTCTGTTTCCTAAAAGTTTCCATGTTTTCTACGGACCTTCTTTTCCGCTCTGGTCTCCTGATAAAAGTCCTAGCGGCGTCCGGCGCTTGTCCCGTTGGGCCCACGGGGCTGGGGGTGGTAGCGCGAGCGACGGCACCGGAGGTTCCTGCCTTTGACGACGGTGGTGTTTCTGCTGTTTCCGCTGGAACAGCGTTTTTCCTGCCGAACGTCAGGGCTATCCCCTTCGGCGCCTGGCGCGTTCCAGAGGGCCCCTGGTCTCCCTGTTGGGTAGGCGACGTGGACGCTTGCGTTTCCTCGACACTAGCTCTTGGTATTGGGGTGCGGAGTCCGAGAACCATTTTATACTGCTGAGCTCCTTGATATTAGTGTGGTGTAATGTGTGGCTCGTGTGTATAGGGCACGGTAAAAGGAACGGGGAAAGTTGTCAAGTCCGTACAAATAAATGATAGAAAAATTTAAAATTAAAGTAAACAAAATAATTTCAACCAAGGCGGTTAGTCGTGGTCTATCCCTGTATAGGGGGGTGATGGTAATAGTTTAAACACTTGAGCAAGTAAGTCCGTTTTAGCCCCTGTAAATGGGGGGTCAAAGTCTAGTAGTACCAATCCGCAGTCATATATTACTAATCGTAGTTTATACTTATACAAAACAAACAAAACAGTGTTTTTTCCTAAGGGGGTGGGGGGAGGTCCAAACTGGGGGGGAGGGTTCCTCGTGTGCGGCTTTAGCCGTGGTGTCTTCGACACCACAAAGGCTGAATTTGAGGTCAGATTTGTCCTAAGTCTTCTCGTTCCCGAGATTTGGGCCGTTTTATATTTGGAAAAAGGAAAGGGGCGGGGGGGGGTCCAAACTGGGGGGGGAGGGTTCCTCGTATGTGGCTTTAGCCGTGGTGTCTTCGACACCACAAAGGCTGAATTTGAGGTCAGATTTGTCCTAAGTCCTCTCGTTCCCGAGGTATGGACCGTTTGGTATTTAGGGGTGGGAACTTTAGGGAAAAAGGAAAAGGTGGGGGGGGATGGATACCTCTGTAGTGGTCTTCACCTCGTGGTGTCGTTCCGACACCACTAAGGCTGAATCCGCGGTCTAAAATGTCCTATCTGGTCTAGTTTCGGAGATATCAGGTTTTGTAGGATTACTGCACCGTACCGCGCCGTGCCGTGTCGCGGGATTGTCGAGTAGATCTTCCAGTTGACCTAGCTGGGTCTACTCTGATCCGATTTTGGCGTGCGTGGGCTCGTTTATTTGGTCTTGTTGAGCTCTTCCTGGTAGGTCAGGTTCCAGGGTCAGGTTAGGGGAAGGGGTTGGGGGGGGGGAAGGGGTATTGGTAAAACTTGTTTCTGTGGCTGATGGCCTCTGTCTAAATCTAAGTTTAATAAAGCAGTATAGGGTGGTTTTTGAAAAAAAAAAGGGGGGGGGAGGGGGTAGGGGGTTGCAAAAAATTTTTGAGCGGTATCTCAAATGTCAAAAGTATGGCTGAGGGCCAATTGTTACCGATATGTCAACACTGTTTTGTACTACGAATAAATTTCCAAGTCCTAGGGGTGACTTTGCCCGAGAGGGTTGATATTTAGCCCCAAGGTGCGGATGGTCCAGTATGGTTGGGTATCCAACCAGGGGGGGGGGGTCAGGGGGGGGGGCTTCGGAAAAAGTGTCAGATTTTGACTAAGTCTTACCGTTTCAGAGTTACAGGCCTTTTTCAGTTTTTGTGCGGTTTGTAAACTGGATTCCCTCTTTTCAAAATTATTTTACTCCGAAGTGTCGGGTCTTAAAAATATTTTTCGAACGGGATCCTGTAGGTGATGGTATTAGGAGCAATTTGCGGTTCCTGAAAATGGAGCGTCCCCTATGGGATGTGGGCAGTTACCTCCTGAAACTTTTCCCCGATTACCAACAACCGCAAATTGCTGTTCTGGAACCTCGCGACTTGGCTTACTTGAGGCTCTGTAACTCTGAAACGGGTTAACCCCTGAGTCTGGTTCTTAATCCTAAACTTAAATGATAAACTATTCTACGTACTTATCTAAGGGTCTTCCTTCCACTGCTGGTCTTCACCGCTCCAGCGACGTCTGAAGTGTTCCCGGGGGTGCCTGCTCCAGGGGGTGGTGCTGACCGGGCCGTGTTGTATGTCGGGGTGTAGGGCTGGTGTTTCTCCAACTGCTGGCGCCGGTGAGGTTTCAGCAGCTGGTCCCGCTGAAAAGTTGTTCCCCTGGGAAGGTGAAATTTGACCCTGGCGAGCTGGTGAAAGAGTGTCCAGGGTCTACGTCAGATCCAGTTGGTGGAAAAAATATTTTCAGCCAGATATATGTTATTCCTGGTCTGGACAGCCTTGTCGATTTCCCCGGAATTTAATATATTGTATTTTAGGAAGTAAATTTTAACAGGGATATTTTTGAATAATTATAACTTTGTATCTACTAGTCCGAAAAATCCAAAATTTTGCAATTAGTTACTTAACACTATGCACTGTTTTTTAAAGTTCAAAAAATAATATGTTGTCGATTTAATTTTTAAGTTATTAATGTTTTAATTTGAGACTATAATAATAAACTTTGAAAAAATTGTTTCTTCCAGGGGGGTGATCCGATTTCGACGATCCAGGTGTCGGGTGAAAGGGGATGACTTCCTGCGTCTATCCTCGTGTCCAGGTTCCCCCTGCGACTGCTGGTTCTTTGACCTCGTGTCCACGTGGTTTTCCTTATTTCCCCTGTAGCTCGGCGAGTTTTCACGGGAAAAATCCCGGACTCAGCCAGAATGTGGAGCTTGTGTAGATGTTTCGTGGGGAAATCGGAAAAAACTATGTCACTGATCTAGATCGCGCAGCGTTTCACTTTTAACGTTTTTCACTGTCACTTTTTAGGTTAAAAACTCGGTTTTTTGACTGTAACTCCGCGAGTTTTTCACTAATTTTGAAACTTTTTTCACTGTCGGCTGTAACTCGATAGCGCGCACTTTTTGGCAAAAATTTGGAAGTTTTTGCTCACTTTGGCTAATTTTAAAGATTTTTCGAGCGCGGAGTGACTTAAAAGTGATCCGGTCGCTGCGGGGGGCGCCGTGTGACTGGTTAGGTTAGGTTAGGTTAGGTTAGGTTAGGTTAGGTTAGGTTAGGTTAGGTTAGGTTAGGTTAGGTTAGGTTAGGTTAGGTTAGGTTAGGTTAGGTTAGGTTAGGTTAGGTTAGGTTAGGTTAGGTTAGGTTAGGTTAGGTTAGGTTAGGTTAGGTTAGGTTAGGTTAGGTTAGGTTAGGTTAGGTTAGGTTAGGTTAGGTTAGGTTTTTTTTTTTTTTTTTTTTTTTTTTTTTTTTGTTTTGGCAGGAGGGGGAAATCCCCACGGACACCTCGACTGCCTCAGAAGTAATGAGGCAGTCGAGGTAGTGTCGGACTCGAACCGACTAAAACCACCCTCCTGCTCTGCTCGTGTTCCTCTGACGTGGTCAGAGACCTTTTTTGCGCTTTTCGCTGTGACTGCTGTGATTTAAATGGTTTATTTAATTAATTCTGAAGATTTGATGATTTTACTGGATGTTTTAGAGTAGGTAGTCAATTTTATCTATTTTGTGATGTTACGTAGAATTCTGTGCTTTTATATAAATATCTTTTCTAGAAGAGAATGCCATATTTAATAAAGCATGGAATTGTTTATTTTGACTTTTTTTTTTTTTTTTTTTTTTTTTTTTTTTTTTTTTTTTTTTAATTTATTTTATTTCTTTTTATTACCATTTGTGCAATTGTAACGCAGTATTCCATAAAGGCCTGTCTGTTTTTATTGTCTGACATTAGACTTTGTATAGTTGATTTTGTTATAGCCGTGCCCAACTTTATTTCAACGTTTAGTCGTTCCAATGCAAAGACTGGGCATTCTACGAGAATGTGTGCGACCGACTCCACTACGTCCGGTTCGCAGATGCACGCTGGGTTCTCCTTACACTTGAAACGATATAAGTATTCGGAGAACCCACCATGCCCTGTTAAGATTTGCGTGATTATACCGGCTGGTTTTAGCCTTGACACAATTTTGTGGGCGTCGATCGCATCGGGCAGGAACATTTTCGTAACGGAGGCTGTGCTACCGCTCTTGTACCTCTCATTCCACTCGTCAAGCGACTCCATACGGATCTGCCGCTTGACGAATGATACAGGGCACAAGTCGTAATCCGGCCTCTTCTTCAACTTCAGGGCAGCTTCCTTCGCAAGTTGGTCGGCTCGTTCGTTTCCCTCCAACCCCGCGTGAGCTTTAATCCAGAACAAGGAGACACTCTTGTTCTGGAGCTTGCAGCGTCTGATGGTGTCCCTTGTTTCCACGGCTAGAGGGTGGGAGGATCCAACGTTTACGACCGACTGAAGGGCCGCCCTGGAGTCGCTGAAGATGCCGAATGTAACTTCTCTGTGCTTGAGCACCTCTCCTGCCGCTCTATTCAGGGCCAGAAGCTCGGCCTGGTAGACGGTGCTGTAGGACGGCAAAGCAAGCCTGAGGGCCTTTGTTTCGGTGGCGCGATTCCACAAGGATAGCGCCGCCCCAACCTTGCCCTCAATTTTGCTGCCGTCTGTGAAGATTCGCACAGCGAGGTCGCTGTGGTTTGCGTATTGTTCCTCGTCTACCAGGCTTCCAAACTCCAGTTCCACGTGGTCCGCAGGATGCGGAGCCTCTGCTGCTGGAGCCATCCGCTCAACATCCCTGCCTCCCAGCACTGGCTGAGGTACCCCCCTCTTGGCCTCGTACAGTGCAGCCACTTCCCTTATACGTAGGTCAAGTGGCAGTATCCCAGCCAGCACCAGTGCCGAGTTCAGGGATACCGTGCGGTAGGCTTTGCATAGCTTCTGCGCAAATCCCCTTTGGACCACAGCGAGTTGCTTACATACCCCTACTTTTTTGGCAGCAGGTGCCCATGCGCTAGCGGCGTACAAAATTATCGGTTCGACCGCTGCCGTATATATGACGCGGATGACCTCCGGGTGAAGGCCCCAGCTCACTTTTGCCGCTCGTGCCAGCTGTTTGTAGATGTTTACAGCCTTTCTGCAAACGTTGGCGACATGGCTATTAAAAGTGAGCTGGTGGTCGACGGTGAGCCCCAGTATTTTAATTTCCTTGGACATGCCAATGTCTACCCCGCCCATGCTCAGGAGCGGGACATCGTACTTTAGCTTCCTGGTTACTACCATTGCACAAGTTTTATGTGGTGCAAACTTCAGCTTATTTCTGATGCCCCACGCCCGAACATACTCGAGGGCGGCATTGGCCTGTCCCTGAACTTGCAATGCTGTGTCACCGTCGAAGATCATCACTACGTCATCGGCGAAAGCCTGGCAGTGGTCTCCCCGTTCCTCCAGTCCTTTCAGAAGAGGGTCTAGTATGAGGTTCCATAGGATCGGACCGCCAATAGATCCTTGCACACACCCCTTGTTTGTGTGTCTCAGGCACTCCACACCCGCGTACCTGAGTCGCACACTCCTACCGGTCAAGTAGCTGTCTAGCATCCGCCTGATATTTACCGGGCACTTTTCCTCAGCCAGCCTGGTTCTTATTGCCGGCCACCATGCACTGTCGAAGGCTCCCTCTATATCAAGTGATACAACAGTGATCAGTTTCTTTTGTTCTAACTTCCCTTTGATGTGTTGTATCATGTTATAGAGGGCGTCTTCGGTGCTCTTTTGTGGCATGAAACCATACTGGCGAGTACTGAGCCGCGGTATGAGATGCCATTTTAGCCTAGCTACTACCATTTTTTCCAGCACTTTGCCTAGGACCGGTAGGAGGCCGATTGGCCTGTACGATTTTGGGGTGGTGTAGGATTCCTTGCCGGGCTTACGGAGGACTACCACCGTGGCCATTTTCCAGGCCCCAGGGAAGTGTCCGTGCTCCAGGCACTTGTTGGCCAGTGCAAGGAACGTCCCTGGGTCCCGAGAAATCGCTTGAGCGCAGATGTCGGCTGTGAGACCGTCAGCCCCGGGTGCCTTCTTCGGGTTGAAACTTTCCACCGCGGTTTTCAGCTCCAGGTGTGTAAACGGCGGGTCATGGTTTTCATCATGCGTCCACTCGTTTACACGACCGGCCGCTTCTCTTGTCCGACGGTGGTGTTCGGTTTCTCCCTCTTCTAGGTCCTCGGGGTAGAAGGTCTCGGCCAGCAGCAGAGCCGACTCTTGTGCGCTCAGTGGCACCCCATCCTTGACCAACGGCAAGTCCTCCTGTCTCTTGGCGGTCCGTCCTATGACCCTATAAATACCCTCCCAAACTCCCTCCCGGTCCTGCTTCTCGCAGAAACCTTTCCAGCCCTGTGTCTGCGCCTTTTGGGCTAGGGACTCATACTTTTCTTTTGCAAGCAGGTACTCATCGACGACTTTTTGTCTCCGGACGCGTGCAGCGCATCGAATACGGCGTCTACGGGTGTTCACCTCCGACATCAGCTCAGCGAGCTCCTTGGACCACCACGGTATTGTAAGTTGTTCGTTATGCCTGATTTTTGCCAGTGTTTCGTCACAGCTTTCTGTAATGCTTGAAATGTATTTGTTTATGTTTACTTCTAAATCTATTTTGTTATTTATTTTTGAAATTTCGACTGTATTTAAATTTGCTTGAGCTTTTAATTGGGCCAGTTTCTCATGAAATCGGCTCCAATTTGCTTTCTTACTATTGTAAATTCTCGTGGTCCGATCTATGTTTGTGCCTTTGGCTTTTTGGAGATTAATTTTGAATACAATACCGTTGTGGTCAGAGCTCGTGATGCCTTCCTCGACCCGCCAGTCCTCCACCAGGTCCAGCAGCTCCGTCGAGCAGAAGGTGACATCAACGAAGCTGCTGTACAGGGTGTTACCCCTGACGGTGTCGAAGGTCGGGGTGTTGCCGACGTTGAGTACCTGCATGCACATTTCTTCCAGGGTTCCCGACAGGTCCTCACCCTTGCTGTCAGTTACCAGGCTACCCCACCAGGTGCTCTTGGCGTTGGCGTCGCCGCCCATGAGCATCCTAGTAGGGCTTAATTCCTCACGAATCCGCATGAGTTGCTCCAGGTATGGCTGTATGGGGCGGTCTGGTTCAAAATAGAAGGAGACTACTGCGATTTCCCAGGCGCTGGTACGGATCCTCACCACTACGATGTTGTTAGTGGTGAGTTGCGGACACTGTGTCACGTCTAGGTCGTGATCAAAGACGGCTATTGCCGCCTTCACAGTTCCATCTCCTTGTTCAGCGCACTGGTAGACTCTCGCTCCCCGGTAGTCTCTCATCCTTTTAACCCCACCCACATACGGCTCCTGGAGCAATGCGAACGCAACCCTCCGCTCACTAGCCACAATCATGAGTTCTTGGGTTGCTAGATTCTTTCGCTGCAGATTCGCTTGGATCACCTGGTAACTCTTGTGAGCACTCGGGTGTGTTCGGGAATCCCTGGATGGGTCCCTGCTGGCTGTTTCCGCTGGCTGGCCCTTAGCAATACGCCACCGACAGCCGCGCCAATGCGTCCCACTTAACGCGAATTGGGCACGCGCTGTCGAAGGCGTTGTGCTCGGTCCCGCTCAGCTTTGCCAGGGCGCAGTTCTTACACTTGGGCGGTTCGGCGGCTAGCCGTGAGGGGCAGTCGGCTCTTAGATGAGGGTCACCACAATGTGTGCAGAGGTCGGCGGGTTCCGTGCACAATTTGCGACCGTGGCCGAAACGCAAGCAGCGGGTGCACTGGATCAGCGGTGATTGGTCCTGCACCCGCACCCGCTGCAAGTCGATGTGCACTCGTCCCGCCGCTGTTAAGCTCTGCCACACTGATGGAGACACCTGCAAGATGACGTGGCTCATGTGGGGGTTCCGTGTCCTGCGACGGTACTTCACCCCCATCCTCACATCGCCCGCAGGTAGGTCCCCGATCAAATGGGTGTTCTGACGCTTAAGAGCGTCGGTGACCTCATCGTCCGAGTGGCAGGAGAGGACATCTTTGAGGATGATTAGCGGGTCTTTATTTTTAACTTCTTCTACCACGAGGTTGCCTGCTTTCTTTATTCTCTCTGCCACCCGAGTCAGTTCCTCCTTGGTCCTGAAGCCGACGACAACCTTTTGGTCCCTCACTTTCCGCAACCTTTCTACCCTGGTCCCCTCGTTTCTGGCATCTACCGCCATCCGCAGCTTCGCAATTACCTCTTCCCCGGTGTCCTGGTCGTCGACCGATGACACGAACACCGAGTGAAGGGGTTCTTGGAATTTTTGCTTAGGGACGGCTGCAGCCATTTCCGCGAACGAGGGTCCCTGGCCGGCGATAAAGCGAGGGGCCTGCTGAAGATGCTCCGACAGAGCTCGCGTATGCAGCTGGCATTCCTCCAGCGCCTGTTTGTGCTGCTGGAGGTTCTCCGTGAGCTGCTTCATGAGCTCCGCCGTTGCGTCCGAAGTCGGCTTCAGGTCCCTGGGGGCTTTTTCGGGTTCGACTGCGTCTGCGGCATTCTTCCCTCTTTCGCTTTCTCCCTCTTTGACCAGCTGGTATAGCCTTTCGACAGCTTTTGTCAACCCGTCCTTTATCTCCTTCTTTAAATTTCGGGAGCTGTCCAACTGGATTTTGGCACTGGAGAGACACGCCTTTGCCTCCGTGGTTCTATTGATATACCTCACGGGCGGCACTTCGCGAGGCGAGCTCTCCAAGGCTTTGGGAGACTTTGTCTGCTGCGATGTTGCCACTTTTCGTTTGGGTTTGGGAGGAGAGGGCATGAGAGTTTTTTGCGGGGGAGTGGGCACGGGTGTAGTTTTGGGTGTTTCTAGTATTTGCGGTTGCCCTGCTTTGAGTGTCTCCGCTTCACACTCTCCGACGCTGCGCCTCACTGAGGGCCCCGTTTGTGCTGGGCGTACTTCCTCCACGCCCAAGCTGTCGACCGCAGCTTTCGGCTTCATCACAGGAGTCCTAATGCCAAACATGATTGGTATTTAGTTAAAAGACTAAATTGTCAGAGGACACCTCTGAATCCCTGTAAAAGGGGGATCCAGGTAAGATTAAATAATCAAAAGACCAAACTGAATCTCTGTAAAGTGGAGATTCAGTAGGTAAAATATAAATAATTACGATAAAAAATAATAAATTAAAGAGAATAAAATTTTCAAATTGTCATAAAAATGTCAGTTTTGCCAAAAGGCTTGTCAAAATTAAAATGAGTGGTCAAAACCCTGCAAATAAAAGATATATGAAATAAAATTAAAATTAAATATTTTGCCGTCTGTTTCGTCTCTTCCCTCTTATAGACCAATGGGCGGGTGGGCGGGGGTTTTTTATTTTGAGCTAGACCCTCGACCGAGGTGTCCAGGGACGCGTCTCCGCGCGGGCTAGCCGATTATGAAATAAAACTTATTGTCGGTGGAACAAAAATTTTGAGTTATGGTCCAAAAACGTGGTTTTTTAGGAAAAAATTTCGAAAATCAACCCCCAACCTGAATTCGGGTACACGGATCGCGGACCAAATTTCAGGGATGAAGGATGAGTACTATTGCAACTATAATCTACTGAAACAAAAACAAAAATTTTGAAAACAACGTAGATTTTGACTTTTTAAAATGAAATTTATTAAAAATGTGGTTTTTCTAAGGGAAGTTTTTTAGGGGTGCGTTCAAATGGGTTCAGAACGGTCAGGTACTAAGCGGTTGCCTAGTTTAGTCTAAAATAGCTGAAAACAGCTTCAAAATCGGACCCTAAATAAAAAAGTTATCGATACCTTTATAATTTTTGTGTTCCCTTAGGTGGATTTTGGTACTTATAACGTTTATGAGAAATTGACTATTTTGAAAAAACAAACAGTTTTATTTTGAGCTAGACCCTCGACCGAGGTGTCCAGGGACGCGTCTCCGCGCGGGCTAGCCGATTATGAAATAAAACTTATTGTCGGTGGAACAAAAATTTTGAGTTATGGTCCAAAAACGTGGTTTTTTAGGAAAAAATTTCGAAAATCAACCCCCAACCTGAATTCGGGTACACGGATCGCGGACCAAATTTCAGGGATGAAGGATGAGTACTATTGCAACTATAATCTACTGAAACAAAAACAAAAATTTTGAAAACAACGTAGATTTTGACTTTTTAAAATGAAATTTATTAAAAATGTGGTTTTTCTAAGGGAAGTTTTTTAGGGGTGCGTTCAAATGGGTTCAGAACGGTCAGGTACTAAGCGGTTGCCTAGTTTAGTCTAAAATAGCTGAAAACAGCTTCAAAATCGGACCCTAAATAAAAAAGTTATCGATACCTTTATAATTTTTGTGTTCCCTTAGGTGGATTTTGGTACTTATAACGTTTATGAGAAATTGACTATTTTGAAAAAACAAACAGTTTTATTTTGAGCTAGACCCTCGACCGAGGTGTCCAGGGACGCGTCTCCGCGCGGGCTAGCCGATTATGAAATAAAACTTATTGTCGGTGGAACAAAAATTTTGAGTTATGGTCCAAAAACGTGGTTTTTTAGGAAAAAATTTCGAAAATCAACCCCCAACCTGAATTCGGGTACACGGATCGCGGACCAAATTTCAGGGATGAAGGATGAGTACTATTGCAACTATAATCTACTGAAACAAAAACAAAAATTTTGAAAACAACGTAGATTTTGACTTTTTAAAATGAAATTTATTAAAAATGTGGTTTTTCTAAGGGAAGTTTTTTAGGGGTGCGTTCAAATGGGTTCAGAACGGTCAGGTACTAAGCGGTTGCCTAGTTTAGTCTAAAATAGCTGAAAACAGCTTCAAAATCGGACCCTAAATAAAAAAGTTATCGATACCTTTATAATTTTTGTGTTCCCTTAGGTGGATTTTGGTACTTATAACGTTTATGAGAAATTGACTATTTTGAAAAAACAAACAGTTTTATTTTGAGCTAGACCCTCGACCGAGGTGTCCAGGGACGCGTCTCCGCGCGGGCTAGCCGATTATGAAATAAAACTTATTGTCGGTGGAACAAAAATTTTGAGTTATGGTCCAAAAACGTGGTTTTTTAGGAAAAAATTTCGAAAATCAACCCCCAACCTGAATTCGGGTACACGGATCGCGGACCAAATTTCAGGGATGAAGGATGAGTACTATTGCAACTATAATCTACTGAAACAAAAACAAAAATTTTGAAAACAACGTAGATTTTGACTTTTTAAAATGAAATTTATTAAAAATGTGGTTTTTCTAAGGGAAGTTTTTTAGGGGTGCGTTCAAATGGGTTCAGAACGGTCAGGTACTAAGCGGTTGCCTAGTTTAGTCTAAAATAGCTGAAAACAGCTTCAAAATCGGACCCTAAATAAAAAAGTTATCGATACCTTTATAATTTTTGTGTTCCCTTAGGTGGATTTTGGTACTTATAACGTTTATGAGAAATTGACTATTTTGAAAAAACAAACAGTTTTATTTTGAGCTAGACCCTCGACCGAGGTGTCCAGGGACGCGTCTCCGCGCGGGCTAGCCGATTATGAAATAAAACTTATTGTCGGTGGAACAAAAATTTTGAGTTATGGTCCAAAAACGTGGTTTTTTAGGATTTCGAAAATCAACCCCCAACCTGAATTCGGGTACACGGATCGCGGACCAAATTTCAGGGATGAAGGATGAGTACTATTGCAACTATAATCTACTGAAACAAAAACAAAAATTTTGAAAACAACGTAGATTTTGACTTTTTAAAATGAAATTTATTAAAAATGTGGTTTTTCTAAGGGAAGTTTTTTAGGGGTGCGTTCAAATGGGTTCAGAACGGTCAGGTACTAAGCGGTTGCCTAGTTTAGTCTAAAATAGCTGAAAACAGCTTCAAAATCGGACCCTAAATAAAAAAGTTATCGATACCTTTATAATTTTTGTGTTCCCTTAGGTGGATTTTGGTACTTATAACGTTTATGAGAAATTGACTATTTTGAAAAAACAAACAGTTTTATTTTGAGCTAGACCCTCGACCGAGGTGTCCAGGGACGCGTCTCCGCGCGGGCTAGCCGATTATGAAATAAAACTTATTGTCGGTGGAACAAAAATTTTGAGTTATGGTCCAAAAACGTGGTTTTTTAGGAAAAAATTTCGAAAATCAACCCCCAACCTGAATTCGGGTACACGGATCGCGGACCAAATTTCAGGGATGAAGGATGAGTACTATTGCAACTATAATCTACTGAAACAAAAACAAAAATTTTGAAAACAACGTAGATTTTGACTTTTTAAAATGAAATTTATTAAAAATGTGGTTTTTCTAAGGGAAGTTTTTTAGGGGTGCGTTCAAATGGGTTCAGAACGGTCAGGTACTAAGCGGTTGCCTAGTTTAGTCTAAAATAGCTGAAAACAGCTTCAAAATCGGACCCTAAATAAAAAAGTTATCGATGGTTAGGTTAGGTTAGGTTAGGTTAGGTTAGGTTAGGTTAGGTTAGGTTAGGTTAGGTTAGGTTAGGTTAGGTTAGGTTAGGTTAGGTTAGGTTAGGTTAGGTTAGGTTAGGTTAGGTTAGGTTAGGTTAGGTTAGGTTAGGTTAGGTTAGGTTAGGTTAGGTTAGGTTAGGTTAGGTTAGGTTAGGTTAGGTTAGGTTAGGTTAGGTTAGGTTAGGTTAGGTTAGGTTAGGTTAGGTTAGGTTAGGTTAGGTTAGGTTAGGTTAGGTTAGGTTAGGTTAGGTTAGGTTAGGTTAGGTTAGGTTAGGTTAGGTTAGGTTAGGTTAGGTTAGGTTAGGTTAGGTTAGGTTAGGTTAGGTTAGGTTAGGTTAGGTTAGGTTAGGTTAGGTTAGGTTAGGTTAGGTTAGGTTAGGTTAGGTTAGGTTAGGTTAGGTTAGGTTAGGTTAGGTTAGGTTAGGTTAGGTTAGGTTAGGTTAGGTTAGGTTTTTTTTTTTTTTTTTTTTTTTTTTTTTTTTTTTTTTTTTTTTTTTTTTTTTGTGCTTTTCCCCTTTCACAAAAAAGGGCTCTTAGTATTCTAATTACTCATTCATTCCAGTTCTCGCGTTTATTCCTCTCGCACTTTCAAGCTTCATACTTTATCTTTCTTTTGCACACACATCCATTCTTAGCCGGGTGGGACTCCCGCTATGCTATCTACTATTTATTATTTATTTTTCTTTTTTAGGGTTTTAGACACAAAAGTACTTTTATTTTACATTGTACGTGGTTTTACATGTTTCCTTATCTATATTTCTTACTCACTATATTACTTATCCATTATACTGGTTTTATTTATTCTACGGTTCTAATATAATATTTCTACTTGTGGACATTATTTATATCTTAAATCTATTTTATGTTAATTTACATTTTTAATTATTCTACTAAGTTTTGTTTCTAAATAAGGTATCAGGTATATTTTCTTACGAGGCTATTTTTACATCTATTGTTTACATTTATTACAATATGTGCTTAATCTTATACTTAACTTTTATATTTTCTAACACAGTGTTTTACATTATACTTATTAATTAACATATTTTACGGTTTTTATTACCCTAGGTTTGACCTACTTAATTTAGACTGCTCTAAGGGCTTATGTGGTTTCTTGCCTTGTTTAAACATTTATTTGCTCTTATGGTTGCGGCAATAAAATATATATATCCTTAAGTTATACATAGTTATTGTCTTTTCTCTATCTTAGTATTTATTCTAATCGTTTTATTTGTGTGTTTAGTGTGCGTGTTTGGTGTTTTGCGTGTGTGTTTGATATATGCGTATATATTTATAATATACTTTGTATATCCGTGTTTTTTGTTATTCTCTGGTTTCCGTGTGTCTTCCATTTCTTGGTTATACTCCACTTTTCTTTTGTACTCCCAGTTTGTGTTGCTGTATTGATGTGTTCCTGTGCGTGTTGTATATGTTCTTGTGTGTGTTATGCATGTTTTTGTATGTGTTGGTGTGTGTTTTGTGTGTGTAACGTGTACCTCGGGGAGCAGTCTATGCGTATGCCGTCGTCGTCCGAGCCAGGTAATCCCATTTTTTGCGGACCGGGCACTCCACGCTGAATGCGTTGTGGTCGGTCCTCTGAAGCTTGGAGTGTGAGCAGTTGCAGCACTGCGGTTCAATTCCCGCAATAAATTCCGCGCACTTTTCGCGGAGGTGCGGTCCTCCACAGTGACTGCATCTGTCCACACTCTCAGTGCAAAATTTCCGGCCGTGACCGAACGCCAGGCATTTTGTGCATTGTATGAGCGGCGACTGGTCCTCCACCCTGACTCTTTGCAGATCCAGGTAAAGAGCACCAGCCTCCGTCATCCTCTGCCATACCTTGGGTCTGACCTGGACGACTACGTGAGCTGTTTTCGGGTTTCTTGTTCTCTTTTTAAATTTTATGACCATTTCTTTGTCTACTTCGTCTAAATCCCTAAAAAAGAGATCATTTTGGGAGTAGAGCGCCCTCACCATTTCCTCGTCATTACTGTCCAAAAAGACATCCTTGAGGACGACGAGTGGGTTTTTATTTCTCATGGGCGTTGCTGTTAGCCCTTTACCCCGGCTCTCTATCCTCTCCTTTACTTTTTTGAGCTCCGCCTCTGTGTCGCATCCCAAGATGATAGTCTGGTTCTTTGCCTTACGGACTTTACTTATTTTCAGGCCAGTTCCCCTGGCGTCGACGGCCTCCTTCACCCTGGCGAGCACCTCGTCAGCAGTTTCGAGGCTGCCTTCGAGGGTGACCGCCATGGAGTGAAGTGCCGGCCGACGCCCTGGTTTGGCTGCCGTAACGTCGGCGTATGTCTTGGAGTCGCCTGCCTCGCCTCTAAAGGCCTCCCGCATCCTCTCCGAGCCGGCGGCGACCTCACCGGCAACATCACCGATTTTGTCCTCGAGAGCAACTGCGGCGCGACCTACGACCTTCACCCCTTCAATCGTATGGTTTATGCCCTCTTGGACAACGTCGACCTTGAGGCTGACCTCGTCGATCTTATCGATGACCTTGTCGATGACGTCGGCGCCGTTCTCGGTGTGGTGCTCGGTCAACTCCTCGAGGCCTTTTTGAACTTTTTGCTCCAGGTCATATATTCGAGAGTTTATACTAGTCTCGACTTTCTCTAACCTCTCCAGTATTTCGTCCGGTAATTTGAACTGTGTGGGCGTGGTGTTAATCTTGGTGGGCGGAACCGTTTTGGACTTTATTTCTAGAGTCTTCATTCTTTTGCTAAGTTCAAAAAGTATCCGTAGGCTTTTGTCCGACTGGGTCTCCAGGAAAGTCTTGATGTCTTTCCTCATCTGAGGGTAGTCTCTGACTCGGGACGGGATGTCCTCAAAGGTTTTCATGACTTCCTGGAGGAGACTGTCGTTGGATAAGGTGGTGTAGGCATCCGTCTGTTTCCTAAACGTTTCCATGTTTTCTACGGACCTTCTTTTCCGCTCTGGTCTCCTGATAAATGTCCTAGCGGCGTCCGGCGCTTGTCCCGTTGGGCCCACGGGGCTGGGGGTGGTAGTGCGAGCGAGGGCACCGGAGGTTCCTGCCGTTGACGACGGTGGTGTTTCTGCTGTTTCCGCTGGAGCAGCGTTTTTCCTGCCGAACGTCAGGGCTATCCCCTTCGGCGCCTGGCGCGTTCCAGAGGGCCCCTGGTCTCCTTGTTGCGTAGGCGACGTGGACGCTTGCGTTTCCTCGACACTAGCTCTTGGTATTGGGGTGCGGAGTCCGAGAACCATTTTATACTGCTGAGCTCCTTGTTATTAGTGTGGTGTAATGTGTGGCTCGTGTGTATAGGGCACGGTAAAAGGAACGGGGAAAGTTGTCAAGTCAGTACAAATAAATGATAGAAAAGTTTAAAATAAAAAGTAAACAAAATAATTTCAACCAAGGCGGTTTGTCGTGGTCTATCCCTGTATAGGGGGGTGAGTGGTAATAGTTATAAACACTTGAGCAAGTAAGTCCGTTTTAGCCCCTGTAAATGGGGGGTCAAAGTCTAGTAGTACCAATCCGCAGTCATATATTACAAATCGTAGTTTATATACAAAGCAAACAAAACAGTGTTTTTTCCTAAGGGGGTGGGGGGGGGGTCCAAACTGGGGGGGAGGGTTCCTCGTGTGCGGCTTTAGCCGTGGTGTCTTCGACACCACAGAGGCTGAATTTGAGGTCAGATTTGTCCTAAGTCCTCTCGTTCCCGAGATATGGGCCGTTTTATATTTGGAAAAAGGAAAGGGGCGGGGGGGGGTCCAAACTGGGGGGGGAGGGTTCCTCGTATGTGGTTTTAGCCGTGGTGTCTTCGACACCACAAAGGCTGATTTTGAGGTCTGAAATGCTCTACGTCCTCTCGTTCCCGAGATATGGACCGTTTGGTATTTAGGGGTGGGAACTAGGAAACTTAGGGAAAAAGGAAAAGGTGGGGGGGGATGGATACCTCTGTAGTGGTCTTCACCTCGTGGTGTCGTTCCGACACCACTAAGGCTGAATCCGCGGTCTAAAATGTCCTATCTGGTCTAGTTTCGGAGATATCCGGTTTTGTAGGATTACTGCACCGTACCGCGCCGTGCCGTGTCGCGGGATTGTCGAGTAGATCTTCCAGTTGACCTAGCTGGGTCTACTCTGATCCGATTTTGGCGTGCGTGGGCTCGTTTATTTGGTCTTGTTGAGCTCTTCCTGGTAGGTCAGGTTCCAGGGTCAGGTTAGGGGAAGGGGTTGGGGGGGGGGGAAGGGGTATTGGTAAAACTTGTTTCTGTGGCTGATGGCCTCTGTCTAATTCTAAGTTTAATATAGCAGTATAGGGTGGTTTTTGAAAAAAAGGGGGGGGAGGGGGTAGGGGGTTGCAAAAAATTTTTTGAGCGGTATCTCAAATGTCAAAAGTATGGCTGAGGGCCACTTGTTACCGATATGTCAACACTGTTTTGTACTACAAATAATTTCCAAGTCCTAGGGGTGACTTTGCCCTAGAGGGTTGATATTTAGCCCCAAGGTGCGGATGGTCCAATATGGTTGGGTATCCAACCAGGGGGGGGGGGTCAGGGGGGGGGGCTTCGGAAAAAGTGTCAGATTTTGACTAAGTCTTACCGTTTCAGAGTTACAGGCCTTTTTCAGTTTTGGTGCGGTTTGTAAAATGGATTCCCACTTTTCAAAATTATTTTACTCCGAAGTGTCGGGTCTTAAAAATATTTTTCGAACGGGATCCTGTAGGTGACGGTAGTAGGAGCAATTTGCGGTTCCTGAAAATGGAGCGTCCCCTATGGGATGTGGGCAGTTACCTCCTGAAACTTTTCCCCGATTACCAACAACCGCAAATTGCTGTTTTGGGGCCTCGCGACTTTGCTTACTTGAAGCTCTGTAACTCTGAAACGGGTTAACCCCTGAGTCTGGTTCTTAATTCTAAACTTAATTGATAACTTATTCTAGGTACTTAACTAAGAGTCTTCCGTCCACTGCTGGTCTTCACCGCTCCAGCGACGTCTGAAGTGTTCCCGGGGGTGCCTGCTCCAGGGGGTGGTGTTGACTGGGCCGTGTCGTATGTCGGGGTGTAGGGCTGGTGTTTCTCCAACTGCTGGCGCCGGTGGGGTTTCTGCAGCTGGTCCCGCTGAAAAGTTATTCCCCTGGGAAGGTGAAAATTGGACCCTGGCGAGCTGGTGGAAAAGTGTCCAGGGTCTACGTCCTGGGTATAGTTTCTCGTGAGAGAACCGATTTGACGTTGTTTTCACGATCCGACGCCTCGCTCCAGGGTTACAACCCCGACAAGGTTATCTTGTAATGGCGTTCCGAGTAGACGTGTGGAAAAACCTTAACAGGAAATTCAGTTCCTGTCGAGTCTGCCTTTTTTCTTCAGATTCTGGAAGCTGGTGAGGTCTCGTGCGGGTCTGTTTTGGTAACTGTTTATTTTCTGGCCTGGTTGTTTTTTGGCAGGTGGTCAAAGTGGAAGGGGTGAAACCACTTTCTGAAAATAGCAGTTCCTGTCAGAACCCGTTTGTCTAAAATTTATTTTAGGTCAGATTTGTATTGTTCGTGGTCAGACCAGCCTTGTCGATTTTTCCGGGAATTTTATTGTTTATATTTAACGAAATATATTTTAAAAGGGATATTTTGGATTAATTTTAACTTTTTAATTACTAGTCCGAAAAATACGAAATTTTGAAATTAGGTTGTTTACACTAAACACTGTTTTTTAGAATCGAAAAAATAATATGTTGTCGATTTAAATTTTGAGTTATTAATGTTTTAATTTTGACACTACTATAAGAAACTTTAAAAATTTGTTACTTCCGGGAGGGTTGTTCGATTTCGACGATCAAGGTGTCGGATGATAGGGGATGGCTTCCTGCGCCTATCCTCGTATCCAGGTTCCCCCTGCAACTGCTGGTTCTTGACCTCGTGTCCACGTGGGTTTTTCGTTTTCCTCTGTAGCTCGGCGAGTTTCCACGGGAAAAATCCCGGACTCAGCCAGAATGTAGAACTTGTCTAGGCGCTTCGAGGGGCAGTCCAAAAACACTAGGTCACCGATCGAAAAAGAGCAGCGTTTCACTTTTATTGTTTTTATAGTCACTTTTTGAGGTTAAAATTTTGGTTTTTTCACTATAACTCCGCGAGTTTTTCACAGAATTTGAAAATTCTTTCACTCCCGGGTGTATCTCGGTAGCGCGCACTTTTTAGCGAAAATTTGGGTGTTTTCACTCACTTTAGCTATTTTTAACGATTTTTCGAGCGCGGAGCGGCTTAAAAGTGATCCGGTCGCTGCGGGGGGCGCCGTGTGACTGGGTTAGGTTAGGTTAGGTTAGGTTAGGTTAGGTTAGGTTAGGTTAGGTTTTTTTTTTTTTTTTTTTTTTTTTTATTTGATATATTTACCGCAGACATGGTGGTCCGCGCTCTTTTTTACAGGTTTCTTTTTTTTTTACAAATGTTTCATTTTTGTACAGTATTCGTGCTCCTCTATTGGACACGTTAATGTTTGTAATTACTTAAACAGTAACTTAATCTATGTGAGTCCATAACATATATATATTATTATATTTTTTTTTTTTATTTTTTTTTTTTTTCTTGGTTTTTTTATTTTTTTTTTTTTTTTTATTTTTTTTTATTTTTTTTTTTTTTTTTATTGTTTATTTATTATTTTTTTTTTTTTTGATTTTTTGTTATTATTATTATTATTTTTATTATTTACACATACATTCTTAGTTTTAGTGCTTAACTAGGATGGGGATGGGTGATTGGGCACTGTTTCGGGTTAAGTTATTTTAACAGTTTTCCACGTTTCGTCTACCGACCAGGGATTTCGCTAGCTTTAGCATGGCTTCCACAACGCTCGCGTCTCGATGCTGCATGGCCGTCTTTAGGTTGTAGTCGACGACCGTTTTAGTTGGCGCATCCATCGCTTTCTTTGCAAAGCGGCCCGTGGCGTCATCGGCGTCGTCGGAGTAGTAGACGCAACTGACTGTATGTCTCGACACCGCCACTACCGCGTGGGAGATGCTGTCGTGGATTTGAAGCCTCCTGGTCTTGGTGTTTATGATAATTACGCTGTCGTAGGTCAACCCCTGAGCCTCGTGGATGGTTAACGTGCGTGACCCTTCGCCGGACCCGTAACCCTGGCTGGTGAGGCAAGCTTTTTCCTCTTGTGTGTGAACCAGGAATAGGGTATTTTGGGCAGTGCTTGGTATTTGTGCTCCAGTGTAACCTTTGACGCTCAGCGAGTGGACCCTCGACAACGACGACTTGGAGGAGTATATACCGGAGTATATCTCGTTTAGTGCGTATGCCACGTCCATCGGATTGCGGTGTGTACAAAGAAGTTCCTGGGTGATGCCTGCCACCAGGTTTGGACGGGTATACCTCAACTCGAATAGGTTCTCTCTGTCCAAAAATGGTAGCTGGTTTATGTCTCCGATGAGAACAACCTCGCTTGCTCCTGACAATTTGACTGCCATCACTATGGCCCCAAAATGGTTCATAAGAGCCTCGTCTACCGTGAGGCGGTAGCATTTTTCTTCTTTTTTGAACCCGTTGACTAAGATTGAGGCCATAGTACGCACCTTTGTTTTTACTCGATCCCCTAAGCGGTGCGCAAGCTTCTCTCTGAGATCTTTGGCAGCTTCGGTCGTTGTCGTGGCTACCACATCCTTCTCCTCATCGAAGTTTTTCACAACCCAGGTTGTTTTGCCGCAACCCGGAACCCCATTCACCCACTTGATGTTGGGTACCGCCCAATGTTCCTGGGATGCTGGGACATCTGAGACCCCCGAAATGGACTGAGCCATTGTAAGAATCCTATCGTCCAGCATAATTTTGGTACATTTGGCGGTAACCACTATCGGGTCGTCGCTGGGTACTTTAAACTTTGTTTTGCCTGAGCGCTCCGTTTCCTCCTCGTCAAGGTCCACGAAACCGCTTTTCGCGCTGTAGGCTGCCATATACGACCCCGTCATATCCCCTTTGATAACTTGGGATCTGGCGTTGTCGTACACGGCTGCCTCTGCCTCCTCGAGCAGTACACCTAACAGTCCTTCTGTGTTTCTCTGGAAGGTCTGCAGGATCTTACTGCATGTCATAAGATTGACCTGCCTGGTCGCTCTCACGATTGCTACGTACTCGAGGAAGGCGCTCTTCACGTGGTCCGTGGTGCCCGAGTTCACTGCTAGGGGAGGCGGGCTGACTTGCCCTTTTTCGGCTCTTGTTGGTGTAGGCTTTTGTGGAGTTAGTTCGGTTTGAGGTTTTCTGAAGAAACTCTCCACTGCTGCTTCCTGCTTCTCGGCTGGTGATTTGCCACTGGTGCTTGGGAGAAGTGCTCTGAAAAAAGTGGTGAAGGTCTTCAGACGGCTCTTTGACCGGGCCTGGTCCTCCGGGCTGATGGTATGCTTCGGTCCCTTCGCAGCTTTATCGGCGGCTGCCTTTTGCTGAGCTCTCTCTGATCCGCTTTGTTTGGTAGGGCTAATTGTAGGCCTCGTCGCACTGGCTGTTGGGTCTCTGGGGGCTTTGAGGAAGCTTAGAGTTTCCCCTCGGTCCTCATAGACGACTACCTCATGATGTTCTGAGGCTTTCAAGCACCCAAAGCGATCAGCGATATCCCCTCGATCTCCTCCTATCACCATGGCGTCAACACTTATAGTACGGGCTGTGAGAGCCGTGTGTTCTCCTGCCTCCGCGATCTGTTGAAGCAACGAGCTTGCCTGAGCGAAAGAAGTCTCCTCGCGCCACTCGAATAATGCGATCGTCTTTCCTTTGAATCGCACTAGACGGCATCGGTGTGTGGCTACTTCTACTTGAGGCAGTGCGGCGTACTTACTACCTCTCATGCTCGTTTTGGTAGTGCTTCCGTTGATCAAGGTGGCTAGGCCTGGTGAAATAGGTATTCGGGCTGCAGCTCGGCTTGAGCCAATGCAGAAGCTTATACCAAGCTTTTCTGCCTCTCTGTTCATGAAGAGAGCGACTCCTCGCAGTCTTACGCCTGGGACTCCTTCTTCTCCGCATGCCAGGAATTGCGCGATGGGCATGGTACTTGAGTTAAGGAGGCTGGCCTCTGTTGCATGTGTTGTTGTGTTTTGTGTTGTTGTGGTTAGTGTTGTTGTGGTTTGTGTCGTTGTGCATTGTGTTGTTGTGGTTATTGTTGCTGTGGTTTGGGTTGTTGTGGTTAGTATTGTTGTGGTAAGTGTTGTTGTGGTTTGTGTGGTGGTAAATGTAACTGTTTGCCTAGACGATGGTAGGTTTCGGCTTCGCAAGGTAGCGTCCGTTTTGTTCCCCTTTGCAGCGACTATGGCGACCTTACTCGCGAATGCCAGGAATGGATTTCTAGTGGCCGGTCTCCCCATGATCTGATGGAGTGTGGACTGGCTCAGCTGGGTTTCGATTTTAATTTCCAGCTCCATTCTATCGCAACTAAACCTTGGGCATTCGAAGAGTAGGTGCCAGACTGTTTCATCGCAGTTGGGGTCACAGACGCACGAGGGACTGTCTTTAAGGTGAAACCGGTGGAGATACGCTGAGAATCCTCCATGTCCTGTTAGAACTTGTACATGGACCGGTGTGAGAGCTGTGTCACGGAGTGTCTTTTTCGCCGCTAAGACGTCGGGGAAGAACACTTTTGTCACCGCTCCCGTACTAGAGGAATCGTATCGCGCTTGCCATTTCTTAACAGTCCCCTCCCTTATCTTTTTTCTCACGTACGATACGGGGACCTTGTCATATTCCGCTATTTGGTTTGTTAGAGCTGCCTCCTTGGCCAGCTCATCCGCTCTTTCGTTCCCGGCAGTTCCCACGTGGGCTCTGAGCCAGAAGAACCTCACTTCTCGGCCTTCTTCTTCAATCTCGCGGACGCATCTCTTGATGTCTAGTGCCAGGTGGTGAGTGACAGAGGGACTCCTCAGCAGGTCAAGCGACGATCTTGAGTCGCTTAAGATACTGATGGAGGCCACCCTGGATTCTCTTGCCATCTTGACAGCTCTGAAGAGAGCGTACATCTCCGATTGGAAAACCGTGTTGTGAGCCTCCAAGCCAAAAGAACTGGACATAGACTCTTCGCCGTTTTCCCACCAAGTTAGAGCAGCTCCCACTTTCCCCTCTAGCTTGCTGCCGTCGGTGTATATTTGGGGACCGATAATTTGGTGGGATTCTAGGGTTTCGGGAGTCAAGTCCTCTAGGCGTGCGTACTCTGTTGTTCTGAGCAGCGCTGGGTGGGGGTTTTGGGTATTTTCACCATATACTTAGTATATACTTTAATATCATATATTTATACGAATTTTTTAAGATAGCCTGAATGATGCCTAAAAAGGGAGAAATACTAAATTTTAATTGTGTTTCTTTAAAAGGACTGCAGGTTTTTTCAACCAGCTCGACACAACTCGGCAAATCGACTAGAGTTGACTCATAGACCAGCTTAATTTTAGCCACTTTCTCATGAAAGTGGCTACAATTATCATTCTCCATTGAGCCAACCCCACCGATTCGCTCAATGCATCTGCTATCTAATTGTGTCGAGGTGGTAGTCTCTATGTACGCGGAAGTGGGCGCACCGACAACTTTAGCAATACGCTATGGTTGCTCGCGCGAATGCGTCCCACTTCCTGCGTACCGGGCACTCTTTGCTAAACGCATCGTGGGAGTGTTCCCCCAGCTTGGCTCTGGTGCAGTTCACGCAGACCGCTGCTTCACCAACCTGTCTAGCCGGGCAATCCGCCCTGAAGTGTTGACCACCGCAGTGGCTACACAGATCGGCTGACTCCGTACACAGGCGCTTGCCGTGTCCGTATGCTAAGCAGCGGGTGCACTGCACCAGAGGCGTCTGGTCTTCGACGCGCACTCTCTGGAGGTCAATGCGGAGCTTGCCCCCTTCGAGTGCTCTCCTCCAAATTGCTGGGGAAACACTCATCACGATGCAGCTCGTATGTGGGTTTCTAGACTGTCTCCTGTATTTTATGGACATTCTTTGGTCTCTACTGCCGAGTTCGTGAAAAATCTCCCGATTCTGGTTCTTAAGGGCTTTTAGTACTTCGTCATCGCTATGTATTGACAGCACGTCCTTAAGAACCAGAAGCGGGTCCCGGTTCGCCATCTCCTCGACAACGAGGTTTTCTCCGGCCGCCTGTAGTCGCTGTTTTAACTTTGCCCTTTCCTCCTTTGTAGCACACCCCATGATCACCTTTTGATCTTTGGCCTTCCTGACCCGTTCCACCCGAACCCAACCCTCCTTCGCATCCACTGCTTTCCTAACTCTTTCGAGTATTTCGTCCCCTGTGTCCATCTCATGTGTCGAGGAGACAACCACGGAGTGCAGCGTCGTGCGTTCCAAGGCCTGGGCCCCAGTGCGGCTCTTACTAACGGCCGCCACACTCGCGTAGGTTGTCTCGCCCACACTCTCTCTGCTGGCCAGACTGTCTCGGAGTCTTTCAAGTTTCTCAGAGTTATCCTTTAACTCTGAGATGTGCTCCTTCATGGTCTTTAGGAGCTCAGTCTGGTCAGCAAGAAACTCGACAGAAGAGAAGTGGGGACAGCAGTCGGCAGCGGGTGCGGCTACCGGTACGGCTGAAGATACGGCTGTCGGTACGGGTGCAGGTGCGGCAGGTGGTCCGTCAAGCTCCGATTCCTTTACCAGCTCATAAAGCCTGTTTATGGCTTCGAGCACCGCAGTTTTAATCTCCGCCTTGAGGTTGCGAGAGTTGCCCAAGTTGATCTTGGCCTTACTCAGGCAAGCTTTCGCCTCCGCAAGGCGACTGGGGCGCCCGGCCTCAGGCTTTTTGAGCTGCTTAAGGTTGTCAACAGGGGCACAGCGCGCTCCCGGAGTGGCAGGGCCATCCTGCGGCGAGGAACGAGTGTTGTCTCCAAAAGAGATTCTCCTTCTCACAAGCACAGACGAAGGCCCCGCCTCCTCCGCCGATCGCGGCGAGCTCCCGGAGTCCGGAGTCTTAGCGACATTGCATGGGGTGCGAAACATGTTTTGGCTGGCAGATAACAGTTAGAAGGACTCCTGTATATAGGGGGTCGAGACAGCAATATCTGCTCGAGGAAGAAAAGGCACGGACACTGGTATCTGTGTACCTGTAAAGAGGGAGACACAGATTCTAATATATCTGTGATCCTGTAAAGGAGAAGCACAGACACTAATAAATTATTAAACAATCAACTAAAGTTAATGCTGTCACAATTAAATATTTAAACCTAAAACGATTGAGTCCTATATCTATAAATAGTAAAAAGCAAAAATGCTTGTCAATTTTAAAATAAGTTATTAAAAACCCGGTAAAAACTTGTCTAAATTAAAAATGCAATATCCCTTTTAAGTCCCTGTAAAAAACGCTCTAAGATGCTAACGGAATAAAATTTTGGTAAAAAATAATAACCGACCACTCCAGCCTTCCTATACACTATAGGGTGGGTGGGCGGGGATTTTTATTTCGAGCTAGGCCCTCGACCGAGGTGTCCAGAGACGCGTCTCCGCGCGGGCTAGCCGATTATGAAATAAAACTTATTGTCGGTGGAACAAAAATTTTGAGTTATGGTCCAAAAACGTGGTTTTTTAGGAAAAAATTTCGAAAATCAACCCCCAACCTGAATTCGGGTACACGGATCGCGGACCAAATTTCAGGGATGAAGGATGAGTACTATTGCAACTATAATCTACTGAAACAAAAACAAAAATTTTGAAAACAACGTAGATTTTGACTTTTTAAAATGAAAATTATTAAAAATGTGAGTTTTCTAAGGGAAGTTTTTTAGGGGTGCGTTCAAATGGGTTCAAACCGGTCAGGTACTAAGCGATTGCCTAGTTTAGTCTAAAATAGCTGAAAACAGCTTCAAAATCGGACCCTAAATAAAAAAGTTATCGATACTTTTATAATTTTTGTGTTCCCTTAGGTGGATTTTGGTACTTATAACGTTTATGAGAAATTCACTAATATGTAAAAACAAACAGTTTTATTTCGAGCTAGGCCCTCGACCGAGGTGTCCAGAGACGCGTCTCCGCGCGGGCTAGCCGATTATGAAATAAAACTTATTGCCGGTGGAACAAAAATTTTGAGTTATGGTCCAAAAACGTGGTTTTTTAGGAAAAAATTTCGAAAATCAACCCCCAACCTGAATTCGGGTACACGGATCGCGGACCAAATTTCAGGGATGAAGGATGAGTACTATTGCAACTATAATCTACTGAAACAAAAACAAAAATTTTGAAAACAACGTAGATTTTGACTTTTTAAAATGAAAATTAT